>OW388083.2:75359726-80359726 GCA_936449025.2 Sarcophaga subvicina
TATATTATCCTTAAAAATATAAAAAAAGTTTTTAATTACGCTGTGAATTGTCCTCTTATGTATCCTTTTCCGCGGTTTTAAAACCGAGCGGCTAACTCTTGTTTCTAAACCTGAACAAACAACTCAGCGGCAGGAGATTAGACTGCAACGAAGATATTACGCCACAAACAATTTCTTTTTTAACTCCGAAAAAGTTAATATTTTAAAAGAAAGCTCGAATACGACATGTTAAAATATACTACTCACCGTAGTGTAGTAGGTAGTTTGTTGTCTTTTTAGACGTGGGGACACGATTCAAACCCAAGGTCAGACATCTTCAGCAGAACTAAATCTAAAAAAATGGAGACTTCCTCTCACCAGATTACTGGCAAAAACTCTAAGAGTAAATAAAATTGCCATTAAATAGTTTTTCAATGCATAAAATTTACACACATAACATAAGTAGTGTGAAAAACCAGGTCGTAATCCTGACTGCAGGATGACAAACTATGTATTTATGTTTGTATATATGTACGTATTTTAGTCAAAAATTCAGGTCCTTATTTATCCATCTTAGTTAAGTGTAAACAAAAAAAATAAATCCCTGAAATAACAAAAGATTTCAGTTTAAGATTTTGGTATGCCTCTTAATGTTAAAATTAGTATGTGATGGTGATAAAAAATTATTTTATTTAATCAAAATTTGAGAGGGCATACATGTACCAGACTCGTGAAATTATAGATATTGGTATGCCTCTTAATGTTAAAATTAGTATGTGATGGTGATAAAAAATTATTTTATTTAATCAAAATTTGAGAGGGCATACATGTACCAGACTCGTGAAATAAAATTTCTGCAAATACATCTTTCATCACTTTGCCCAATTAGATGAAACTTGGTTAACAGTTGGAAATATTTTTCACTTTTAAACTTTTGCACAAATTGTCCAAAAAACATTTGTTAAATTCTTAATAAAAGTATTTAAATCACTATCGAAAACTCATCGTCAACACTGCCCTCAGATAATATTCAAGAAACTACTACAAACTCTAAATATTATACCAGTGATCGAAATGATTAATCGAGATTTAAATTTTCTTTTATACTTTGACAACTAAAAGTAGTCACAATAGGCGTATGAGTGATTACAGACTTCTCATGTAATTCTTCAATTAATTGTTAATCATACGTCAGGTTGGTTTATTTTTCGAATAAAATTTTTATTTACGAAATGACATTTTAAAAAAGTGCATTTATATTCAAATTGCAATATTTAAGGTGTCATCTTTTGTTTGTTTTATACAGATTTGCAATTAAATGTACGTGATAGTAATTAGGTTCCAAAACTATGAGCAAATTACGATCGTTTATTAGAAACAGTTAACAGAGTAATTTTTCATATTGTTTCACCATTGCATACTCCTAAGAAGTTACAACGAAAGGCAAAAATGGCTGTCCCCAGTTTGATCCATTATGATATCATAATGAATCATTTCCTCAAATCGGAGAATTATCCGCAATTTATTAAAAAGCAGTTAAATTTGCTAATTCTGCCTATAGATATGGATATCTGTACAAGCTGAATAAAAACACATATTGCACGCATTTATTCAAACTAAAAATTAAACTCAGTGTTAAATTTATTTATCCTTGGTCATCTAGCCAATGTCCTCTGTAGAAGATGTAGAAACATAAAATAGGGGGAACAATTCTTCACCTACTGGATACTTGTGGCTGCTCCTCTCGAGCACTTAGATTTCTGTTATTCAGTTGAACACATTAGCAAATTCAGCAATCTGTCGCTAGGAGTCGACTTTAAACTGTAGGTCCCGCCATTCATGTATAAAATTGATACACGCAACATAAGTGTTGTGAGAAGCTAAGTCGTAATCCAGACTGAAGGGTTGTAATAAGCAATTTTGTATGTATGTATGTAAGCATTTTTGAAATAAATCCCAAAAGTAACCATCTGCGAGACGATTTCTACACGCCTTCAACATATACATCAGTATGTATGCTGTATGCCGAGATTCTCATCATTAGCTTCTACTCGGTCTTCTTAAAGGACTTGTTCGGCTTATGAAATATATTTTCATTCTTTTTTATTAACAATGAAAAAATTTAAATTAAATTTTCGGAACAAATAATATTAGAAAAGAATTTTGTAACAATAATTAAATAATCGTTAAATTTATTTATTAAATTAAATATTGAACCTTAAGTTCTAATAAAAGCTCTTCAGCCTTCCCAAAAAAAACTTTCAAATTCTAAAACTTTCCTTCAAATTTCCCCTTGCTTGTATATGGTCGAAAGTGAAATGAAAATACTTACAAATTGTTATAGAAATTGAATACAAATATTTACTTGCCTACTCTCTAAATAAATTTTATTCTAAAAACATATCCTTAAAAAATTTTTTTTCTGAGCATTGAAAAGAATTTTCAATAGGTTTTGACAGGCAAATAAAATCCTTAAAATGCAATCGAAAAGAAAATGAAATGCTTTAAAAGAGCGTAAAAGAAATAGAGATTACTGGTGTTAAGCTTAGCGGCTTTTAGACAAATTTCTGAAACTCTTAACCTTTAGAGAAGATTAAAAGGAATTTTTGTTTAATTAGTTTTTCATAAAAAAAGAAAGATTTGGAATGTTCATCATAACGATAAGGGGAACAATTTTTAAAGTTAACTGTAAATTTAATTCCTTTTTATCTTCTAATTATTTGGTTTGAGTTGCTTTAGTTTTATTTATCAGGTTCAGCAATCACATAGATTGGTCTACTGTAGCAGTCCTTAAAATAATATTATTGCCACATGTCATTGATGATGAACATCGTTCCAATGTCCAAGTTGCTATGACTCTGGCTTATTCGCATACATCCACGGCTTAACAAAATTCTACTAGAAAAACTGTCTGTCGCATGATCTCGGTGGCCAGTTTACATCACTTTCACGTGATATGACCATCGCTTCAATTCGCTCGTGCAGAATATTCAATACCCCATAAGCTGCGTAGCTCATAGTGCTGTCCTATTGAAACCAAGTGTCATTGTATGCAGATCATTCAATTCAGACCAATAGAAGTTGGTAAGTAGTTAACAGTGAAGACCTGACCACCGTCGTTGTTAAAGAAATGTGGACCAATGTCCAAAATCTTCACTAAATAATGTCTTCACTAAACAATACTTTGGAAGCTCCTGAGTTTCATCTGGATTGGTATTACCAAATTCCTCAATTTTGCATGTTCATGTAACCATTCATCCAGAAATGGGGCGTATGGCTGAAAATGATTTTCAATGAAAATAAGGTTCAGTTGGCAAATGCAACCCAGAGTCCATTTAACAAACACAGGTCACTGCCTATGGTTGTTTACTTTGGCTTCTTGGGTGGATAAGCGCTCAGTACCTCGCCCAAACAGGACATTCACTTTGAAGAAAACAATTTTTTTATCTGCACATGTTGTTGAATGCTTTATCTGTCCGTGATGATTTGGCAAAACAGGCTGAATGAATGACAACTGATTTGACAGATATAGCTTGAACAAGATAATCGTTTCAACTGTCAAATTTCGGAAGTCCAGATATTATTGGAAGACCAGATATAACAACACCTAAGAAAAATTAATTTGAAAAACAGTGGACGTGATAAGCGACACTAAAAGCAGGTTAAAGATCGCGGCGCCATGTCTACAGCTGCAACCCTGCTCTCATCAAATTTAACTCTTTGATGTGTAATATAAACAAAGTATCAATATAGCGAGCTTTACGGCCACTGAGCAAATTGAATTTCTCCAGATGCGCTTCATAAGATAGTAGTTAACCCAAGATATATCAATACAGGCAGTGTTATCAACACAGCGTATTATTCTTATTTATTTTTATTGTTGGATTGTCCATTACATTTTAAAAACATGGTGAAAAGTTTGTTTATGTTTACTTTTTATGTGTGTTTGTTGTTACTCTTGCTTAAGATTTGTCATTTTTAGAAGACTAAATAGTCTGAGTGAATCAGATTTGACAGAATGTAGATTTGAAAAAAAAAACAACGAAGCAAAATGAGTTGTTCTAATGCTGCAACTACCCGCGTAAATATATCTTGAGTTAACTTTACTTTTTTTTCAGTGAATAATATTATATAATAAATTAATTTTTTTTATAATTTTATAAGTTTCCTCCTCAATCATTGCAGCTTATTTCACAATTTTCTATTCAACAAAGTTTTGACCACGACCGTGGTCTCATTGTATGATACAGTGATTAATTATAGCTGCTGCTGTTTTTTAATTAAACTGTTGAGATGAAACATTTCTTTTTTTTTTTGTAAATTCACACCTGTTTTAAGTGGTTTTAATTTATTTTATTTGTATCTAAATGCATATGCAACTACCTTTTATAGGGAAATTATTAATCAAAGTTGGCTTTCATTTATTTTAGTTCGCATTGTTATTTAAAAAGGGGCGAAAAAAACATGAATAGGACAGCAAATGAATTATTTTAAAAGTTTTTTAATTCATGGTTTAGTTTTTTGTAAATATTATACGTAATAGAGACAGTTTTATTGTCTCTAGAAATGCTCGTGAATGGGGGAAAATATGAAGCAAAAAGGGTTTAATCTGTCAACATCCCGTGCAAGTTAACAGAATTTTTTTAAATGAATTCCTTTTGTAGAGTGTAGTAAAATTAAATCTAGTTTTTGTTTAACTTAACATAAGTGGTTTTGGATGACATTAAGTGAACTTAACAATATAAAATCGTTCGATTTATTATTGAAATAATCCCTTACAAGCCACCAACATTCGTCATCCGGAAAATCCTAGATCCCACACACCGATACTAACTCGCGTGTTACTTTTTTCCTAAGACAAAGAGATTGCATACATACATACACATACAATTTGTTAATTACAACCATTCAATCGGGATTACGACCTAGCTTCTCACACCACTTTTGTTGTGTGTTATAATTTTATAAAGTTTTAAAGTTGACTCCGAACGATAGATTTTTTATGGCAAGTTTAGTTACTCTCAAGGTTTTTGCCAGAAATCTGTTGACGGGCAGTCTCTGAAGAAATATTTTTTCATATTTCGTTTTGTTGGAGATGCCTGACCTGGGGTTTGAACCGTGGTCTCACGTCTGATAAGCCAATACACTACCTACTAGACTATGGCAACAGTAATACAACGAATTTAACACCAAAAGATAGTTCAAAATTTTAAAATAATTTTCAACAAAATGTTGCATATTTAAATGGAATAATAATTCTAAATAATTAAAGCTCGTCTAATAAAATTTTTTCAAATTCAATGCACTCAGTTATTATAAATTTTAAACTTTTCAAGTGATTAGTCAGTTTAAAAAAAACAAAAACTCCTACAAAGGCCAATCCGGCAAAACAAAATTGTTAAAAAACTACTGTCTGTAAACAAGTGCATTGTGGTGATGTAATAATAATGAATAGTTAGAGTTAGAACTCGAGTCTTTGGTCGACAATAGCTTCTTAACCCTTGAGGATTTCATTCTAACTCTATCCTCGGATCATGATCGACAATAACTTCCTAAGCCTTGGATCATGGTTCTTCTGATTTTCTTATGTTATCTTGCTTTAGTAGATATTTGTGATGCGACGTCCTGGTACCAATGCGTATTGGGATAATAGTCGCCGTAGTCTAATAGGTAGTGTGTTGGCTTATTAGACGTAAAGCCCGGGTTTGTATCCCAGGTCAAGCATCAAAACGATATATGAAAAAAATTTTCTTCGGCGATTTCCTCTCAGCAGATTTCTGGCAAAAAGAGTGAATAAAATTGCCATGAATAGTTTCTCAAAAATCTGTCGTTGTTAACCTGTAGGTCCCGCCACTCACGTATAAAATTAACGCACACGACATGAGTGGTGTGAGAAGCCAGGCCGTAATCCTGACTGAAGGACTGTAATGGCCAATTATGTATGTATGTATGTATTGGGATAACTAATGCATCTCATTATGCAGTATATCTATATCAGGGTTTTTGGATTACTCACATCACAATGGAGCATATATTACCATCTCTGCTGTGGATTATTATAATGATAAAGTCCTAAGAATATTTTCGTATAAGTAACTTAAACTTAAATGGGTAGACATAAAGGGTTCAAAGAGTCTGTTTACAAATTGAGACAGGATACCAAACATTTCCATTTCGACCAAATTCATGAGTCCGACACTGGATCTACAATCCTACACAAATGAAACAAACGAAACGCTGATGCAATTGCACGTGGGATAGATGGTTTTAAAAATCGGGACATAATTTGACTGGGTATCACAAAGGCAGTTTTGCTTCCGACTACCTAACCATAATAGGTATTCCAAAGCTAAAGAGTGGTAAACGATAAACTTGAAAGATCCAAATTCTTTTCAAAAACACAAAAATATGATTTAAAATAGTGGACGCTATAAACCAACAACAACACAGTAGGCAAAATTGCTAGGACACTCTGGGGCTACCTAGATATGGAGTAGTTGAACGTGTTAAATATGAATAAGGATGATCTGAGCAAGATGATAGGTCTCCTAAAGGAATACTTAACTTTACAAATGCATTTGAACGCATTGTTGGGGCAAAAATAGTGAATGCAGCACAGATATAAAAAACATCAAAACCATTGAACACTATCAGTGCCAAGCTTTTGCCAAGCTATTGAAGCTTTTCTAACAGAATTGAAATTGAACCTACACCATACAGATTTCTTATAAATTTACATGATTGGTATGCCCTTTTTGACAAATGCTTAAGAAGCTGATGTGATGGCTTTTGAATGGTGGTATGCTCACGTTAACCTACTTACCTAGCTCTTTCTACACATGAGAAATTGTTGAGCGACACTAACATATTAAAATTGCAAAACTGTTAGAATGGGAAGGGGTATATATATGTTATACTGCGTTTGTGATTCATTTCACAAGAAAGAAAGAAAGAAAATGTTTCCGAGTTTGTAATAATAAATCAAATACGCTAAGATACAAATTTACACCCACAAATGAAATTTCTTTTTTCAAACTTAATAAGGAAGTACTGGCTTTCAAAACACATTTAATCACAGGCATCTTGAGTTAATGCGCTGAAGATGACTTAAAAACGAGAGGAAAAATCACATTCGCTACTAACAATATGCTTACATATGCTTGAATAATAAATACATCTACATACAGTCGACAGCAAAAGTCTTAGCACAGCAATATATTTTGACAAAAAAAAGTCCCCACAGGCTTAATACTCTTGCACAAAGTCCCGATATGACTTCAAGAGAGTATTTAGAAGATCATTTGAAAGAACGGTTACGTAATCGCTAACCCTCAAACAAAAGAAAACACTAAACAAAACTTGTACATTCAATTCCAAATGGGTTAAATGGAGTGCTTGGCCTTAGGGGATATTCTACTAAATACAAGGGATAACATTTTAATGTATTGGGCCTTTGAATTTTAAATTTACTCAGGGTTCTTCTTGGGGGTACCTATGGAGTCATCAACTTTTCCTTATTTTTCTCTTGTTTTATGTAAAACATTAAAAAATTATTTGTTTTATAATAAAACAGAAATAAATTAATAAAATAAATATAAAAACCTTAATTTTTTATACAAACTTTGGCTAAAATTCATGAAATTGCTAAAGGATATTGACATACTAAGACTTTTGCTGTCCACTGTATGTACATTTGTATTGTATATTGTATTTGTATATGTATGTATTCATCAATTAGCATCATTTTAAGAAAATTCCTATAAAACAAAAGCAATAAAATTGAAAATGAAAATATTAAGCCTGTCATCATAAAATGTTGACATTAAAATGTCTCATATTCTAACGCTTTCTTGTTTTACCATGTCGTGCTTGGTGATTGGCCTTTAGACAATAACTTGGATTTTGAAAACTGTTGGCGGATTGTTAATACTTGCGAATGAATGAATAAATTTTGCAATGATAAAATAAGCTACTCGAGTTGGTCTTTCTAAATGTTTTATTTCTCATCAACGTCACCGTCACCGTCACCAACAACATCGACATTAACATGGTTATTACACTCAACATCATGACGATGATGATGATGATTTGAATGCTTGTAACGGTGTTGGTTACTATTACATGGTCTGACTACACAGACCAGTCTACACTATTTTCATATTGGTTGTATGTGTTATCCACAATAGATGTCGTTGGCAATTGTCTTTGCCTTTGATGGCGAGTGAATATTTATGCAATTTTGCAAGAGAAACGACAAAAAAAATAACAGGCAGACAAGCAAATATTGTTTGACATGAAATATAAACATTCGATATAAATCGATTTAATTGAAAATGTTTCATTTCTAACATGTGAATCATGTGATAAAGATATAAGCACTAGGAAGTCTATAGGATTCTATATGTGTAAAGGCTAAAGGGTGTCTTAATATTTAATGAATTTCCTTTAAATTTAAAATATTTATATTCTTCTATGCATATAAAAAGCTTAACAAACTGATTGCCAACTTTTGATGCATTTCACCTTTAAAAATTTATTTAATTTTAAACCCAAAGCCTTTTAACAAATTCTCTATAATCTTACCAATAATCCACTTCAAAAGGTCAGCTAAACTTTTAAAGAAAACATTGCTTATTAGTAGACACCCTTTGCAAATATTTATTTACATTTTGAAAAATATTTCATACAACAGAAATGAAATTCATATGACGAAAACATTTACACTCTCTACTAAAACTAAAAACTAACTAAAACATTTAAAATACTTTTATGAAATATTGCATAAATATGAGTAAGAAATGATTCCATATAATAGCGATACAATAAGGCTTGAAGCCTTTATTGCAGAAATTTATTTTAATTAAATGTATACTAATTCGTGCTTAAGGTATCACGTAGAATGTAAGAAACTTACGTGCCAGTATATCATAGAAATCTATGGAAAGATATTAATTGTCTACATCAATCAATATGTCATTCATTGGAAATAATTGTTATAAATTTTATAATCCGATAATTAATTGCGGGAAGTTTGTGTTAAAGGAAATAATTTCAAAAGGTTTTAGATTATTTTTTAATATTTTATTACATACATACATAATTGGCCATTACAACCCTTCAGTCAGGATTACGGCCTAGCTTCTCACACCACTCATGTTGTGTGCGTTAATTTTATATGTGAGTGGCGGGACCTACAGTTTAACGTCGACTCCGAACGACAGAATTTTGAGAAACTGTTTCATGGCAGTTTATTTTACTCTCAGAGTTTTTGCCAGAAATCTGCTGAGAGGAAGTCGCCGAAGAAATATTTTTTTTTTTCATATTTAATTTTTAATGTCTGACCTGGGATACGAACCCGGGCTTTACGAATAGTAAGCCAACACACTACCTACTACACCACGGCGACTTCAATATTTTATTACACTTTTTATATATGTATGTATGTATATGTATTCTTCCGCTTACATACGGGTGAATTTTTTAAACGTTTGGTTATTGAAAATTCAAATAAAAATTGAATTAATTATATAGTTGGCACAATAAGTGAATGCCTGTCATTTCCAATTTAAAAATTATTTCATGTAAATATAGGAAACAGCTACGACATAGCTTGTCTATTCGATAGCTCCAATTGGGATGTTGCTTTTTTCATCGTTTCGGCGGGTATTGCATTATTGGCAGTTATGTTGTTATATTTTAAGGTCGTATACAGCTCTAGCTGCATTTACCTCCACAGAAAATACATTAATGGAGTAAAATCGCATGATCCTCAGGGCCAATAGATTGCTTTACATAAATAATTGCTCATTACAACCCTTCAGTTAGGATTACGACCTAGCTTCTCAGAGGACTTTTGTTGTGTGTGTCAATTTTACACATGAGTTTAAACTCGACTCCGAACGACAGATTTTTTTGAGAAACTTTTCATAGCAATTTTTTTTACTCTCAGAGTTTTTGCCAGAAATCTCCGGAGAAATATTTCATATTTCGTTTTGTTGGAGATGTCTGACCTAGGGTTTGAACATTGGCCTCACGTCTGATACTACGTACTAGATTACGGCGGCTACAAATTTTCAAGTATGGTCTAATGACGTAATGATACCATGGCATCGGTAGTTCTAGTTGTTGAGCCAAAAATAATCACGAACTTTGATAAAAAAATTGGGTTTACTACTAAAAGTTTTTGGCGACTATAAATAAAAGCACATAGCTTTAAAAATCCTTCAAAACGGTAATATTATACACTTTGACATACTTACAGTATGTCATTTAATTAATGTCATTATGTCATTTAATGTCATTTATTTAAGTCAAGCTTAAAGCCTAGCTTCTCACGTCACTCGTGTGCTGTGTGCTAATTTTATACATAAATGATGGCACCTACAGTTAAACTCGACTCTGAACGACAGATTCATAGCCATTTTATGAGTTACTCTCAAAGTTGTTGCCAAAAGACTTGAGAGAGAAAGCGGCCGAAGAAATATTTTTTCATGTTCCGATTTTTCCAGATGTCTGAGCTGGGGTTTGAACCTTAGGCTCTCGTGTAATAAGGCAACGCACTACCTACTAGACTAAGGCGACTTTAAACTGTAGGATTCTGGATAAAATTAACACACCAAGCACGTAGGTGTAAGAAGCCAGGCCGTAATCCTGACGAAATGTTTACAACGGTAAATAGTGTATGTATGTATGCACCTCGCGCATAAATAAGTTGTCAGAATGAACGTACTTGGCATATGTTATCACAGACTCTATTTTTAGTTACTTCCTTTACAAAATTTTCCTAGAAAATTCGTTGGTAAATTAATGCTTTCGCACAATTTGCCACACATTGATAATGATACAGTGTTCCTAACCAAATAGCGATTGATTTAATGACCACAGGGATGTTAAGCTTTATTTATAACAATTTTAAATTAATTTATTAAATACCACAATTAGTGAAAATAAATTTTAATTTCGAAAATTCTTTCTAATCGAATAGACAACAAATATTTTGACGGAGGTTTATTAACCCACTCAGCCAGTAAATTACCAAATAACATACATAAGCCACTATAATAATAAATCAACAGACAACAACAAGAGTTTTTTAATTTTAATTTTGTGAAACATCATTCACCATCCCCCAATAAATTTAAAGAATTTAAATTAAAATTAACCAAACAAAACACACACAAAAAAGCGGAACGGAATGTTATTGGCAAAAGTAAATTATGTGGCCTATTTACAGAGGCCCAATATTGTAGTGCAATTAAGTGTGTCGTCTTAAGTGGTAAAATAAACAAATTTACAGGGGAAAATATTTTAAAATTCTCTTAATGGATGGAATGGGAAATAGAAAATCTAAAAAAATTTTAAATAAATTTTTAAGTACGTGTGTATAACTTCAGCCAACAATTCCTTAGTATGCCAAAGGCATAGATAGCCGGGGAAATTGGTTGTTTATTTAGTGAAAAAAGGGAACACGTTAACATTACTAATGTATGTATGTAAGTAAGGGTATGCATTCATATTGATAGATAAGCAGATGCCTCTATTTTAAAAAATATTTATTTAATGTCCCAATTCATGTTTGTTTAATTTATGATTTTATTTATGCTGTAACATCATATACTCCTTCCTTTCGTTTTTTTATTTTTTTGTCATTCAACATTTGTGTCATCTTAACCTTTGACAACTTCCGCAAGTGGCATTTGTTGCTTACTTACGTACTTACCACGTACACTTGTTGCGTGTTCATACATACGTAAGGAATTCCCTTTGTGTGGGTGTATAGTACTACCCATGTGTTGGTGTTAGAATTGTTTTTTGTAATGCTAAACGGCATAAATTATTAAGATGTGGGACAAAAATGAAAATTTTTTGTTTAAATTCATCTTAAAAAAAATATTTCAAACACGACTAAATAAATAAATCAATAAGCGTTGAAATCGTGCTATGAATGAAATGTTTTTTTTTGTTTTCTTAAAACAAAAACATATCCTCTCTTTTTGTCTTCAAAATGCAAATGCAAAAATATTTTTCCAGTATCCATAAAATAGATTCACAACGGCATGTTTGAGCTGTCAAAAGTAGAGCAATCATAAGGACTTATATACAGATATTTGTTAAGCCGAAAAGTAATAAGCCTACATAGCCTATGAGTATTAGATCCAGTTTCATTTGACATGTCAAATGATGATAAAATTTTATTTGTGCAACTAAAAATCGTATTTTTTTTTTTTGATAACGAGGTTAATCTGGTTGGCATCTATACAGGCATTATTGGCCCACAGATTTTTTTGGCAATTAACTGGGCAGATCATACATTGGGAGATCTACCCAGATTCTGGAATAGAATAACACCACAGGACACACATTGTGTAAGTGTATTGGGCTGACTAAGACTAACCTGCACTCTTTTAACTGCGATTAATTGTAATCATGAGAAATAAGATCTGTGCCTATTGGGATATAATCAGCGAAAAGTACGATTTAAGCACGAAGAATATTCGAAATATATGTTGGATTAGCTTTATTATTATGGTCCAAGGATGGAATAATTTTTTTCAATGATTGGATGAGAGTACGATTTAGAATTCAATCACGTTGGCAGCAGGTATGTGATATATTGCTAAACTTTGCTGGACACATATGAATAAGAAAAGGACTGAGTCCCTTCTGTCCTTAAGTCACAACAAGCAAGGGCTGGTTTTACTTGGGGAATATTTGACCTCTGGGTAGAATTAATGAGTGATATCACAATGAACCTAAATGCTATCCTAATTGAGGGGGCTCCACTTCTTTACCTCACCTCAAATTTTAACTCTAAACTTAAACAAAAGGGATTGGAAACTTTGTTAACTAACGAACTAACTGATAAGACTTAATAAACAAAATCCAATGATCAGATTTGGGTTTCGCTTTAAAGCAGGGTTCGTCAAAAAATTTTTGGTTATGTGTTAGTGAGTGAGAGAGAAAAAATAAGTTGAGAGAATTTATTTATCTACAGCCATAGAAAAGTGTTAGTAATATACGCTATTTTTATTTTCATTCCATCAGCATACATATGTAAAGCTATATAACTTTGGCTTAATAATTTTAGATAAATAAAAATAAAATAACAAATCCATTTTTTATTAAAAGAACATAAAGCTATCCATCTTTGGCTTAAAAATTAGGCCATGTTTTTTAGATAAATAAAAATAAAATGGATAAAAAACCCATTTTTTTATTAAAAGAAAAAAGCGAACATTCCAAAGCATTTAAAAAAAATTATGCTATGCGACAAAATAAAAAAAATTAAAAACGCCCAGCTAATGCCATAGCCCATTTTTAACATAAAATATTTTTTGAGTGTCATTCTGAAATAAAATGATAAAGCATCCGCCGCACATGTGTTCTTGTCACAGTCTGATCGACAACTAAATGAAAAAACACAAGAATGCGTGTGAGTTCTCTTTGCACAACTGTGCTACGAAATGGTAAACTATGCTTTAAAGTTAAATAAATCCAGTGATCGATTTGATGTGCAGAAACAATTGCGAATTTAGCCTACTAAGAAAGGATAACCTAAGTGGAAGAAGTCTGCGGCAATACTCAGGCCGTGTTAATATAATCTTCCTCTACCACTTCTGCAGAAATTAGTAACGCATAATCTCCCTGTATGCTTAGTTATTGCACTATGACCCATGAGAATAGAGTGACAGAAATGTCCCTACAAATAAGTTTGAACAGCTGATTGGTACTATATCTACCATTAAGCACAAAAACAATGTAGGCGTTATAGAACCTAAACGTTTCTCAATACTGGGGTATTTTTCTGTGATGGCTTTAAACAATATACAGCCACAGAATATGGTTCGATGTTTATGAACGTTATGCACAATTATATCCTGCAGTTTGGTTTAACAGCTTGAACTAAGACAACTTAGTACTTATAACTAATCTATATTGTCATATACATATTCAACATACATAATTGGTCATTACAACCCTTCAGTCAGGATTACGGACCTAGTTTCTCAAATCTATATTGTCACTTGGCGTTTATTCCTTTCCGTTTAATTAAGTAATATAGAGCTTTTATGAAGGATCTTAGTTCCATTAATCAAGTTTTTCCACTTAAGCAGGTGTCGGGCCCTATCCGAGAATGATAGAGTTACCAATGTCATTGTGTGTAAATAGCGTCATTCTTTGCAAATATAGCGAGTTGTTGTATTGGATATATTTCTGAAGAATTTTAGTGCTTGCTAACTTTACCATGGTGTTCGGTGTTAGCATTATTTTCTCTGGGGGCAGTTATTGAAGCCTCTTAGTTTTTAAAATTCGAAAATAATGACTTTTTTTACAAATTTGGATTAGTCCGGTTTGTTGTTAATCATTTTAATCTCTACACCACATCACCTGCTGCCATTAGCAGAGCAAGCAAAAGCAATGAATGTTGTCATCATATCAAGCCCAAGAAATTATTATAATTAGCGAAGTGCAGTACATTGCCTTCTGACAATACTTTTGCCATTTTGAACTCGATGATACTCATTAATATCCGTACTAGCGATTGATTCTAATAACGATCTAGTAACGAAGGAGCATATTTCCATAGACAATACAAACTATAAATATTACTCAACAGATTGCTTATTAATTTGTAAATGAGACACTTCGTAGATAAATTAAAATATACGGTCATGCCATTAGGAAATGTTTGATGATGTAACTGCTGGGATTGAAACTGCTTCGTAGAGGAAAATAAAGCTGAGCTTTAAGAGTAAAACCTTTCAGTAAATCTGGCGCTATAGAAGTAGCCTTATAAGTTACATTGGCTTTCAAACAGCTATACCGATTTGTTTTTGTTCACGCGAGCGAACAAATTCACACAACCCTAACCCTATGAACAGCCTCTAGTTAGAAAGTTTCTCTAGCTTTTTTCATAAAATTTGTTCAGATGTTTAAAGACATGAAGCACAAATATTTTATTTTAAATTTAATTTTTTTTAATTCAATACTTATGAAACTACTCCTTAAAAAACAAAACATTTCAAAATTTATAAAAAGATTTTTGAAGAATTTTTAGAGAAAAACTAAATGTAAAGAAAATTAATGTTTTTTTTCCTGATTAGAGGCCTATTTATCAAATTGTGTACAAACTTTCATTATAAATTTGAATGTTGTAATCATTTTTTTAAATTACATGACTTAGTACCGAACTTCAAATAATTTCTTGTCTACTTTATCCCAATAATTTTTAGTTTTTTGTAAAGCTCTCCTAGTACAATACCCCTAATATATCTTTACAACCATAATTTATGATTTCTTGAACAATAACTGACAACACAATTCACAATCAAAGAAGTTTCACAATCAATGAACATAAATTTGCAATACTTTGACTGTGTGTCGGTAAATATTGTACAATACAATGGCAACGTGAAAGGCGGTAGGCTGCGCCATTGTTCTATACCCGTTGTATTCATTGAAATAAAAAATATTGTAATAATACCGCACATCTAAATAATATCTATTTAAATAATAATCAAAATAGAATTTATTGAGAGGCTTTCAATTTCTTGTTATTTTTTTTTATTTTTTTCTACTTTTTAAGTCCTTTATTCTATTGAAGGGGAGAAAATCAACAGCATGACATTGAAATGGCACCCTACACGTTAATCAAAAATAGAACAATTTGTTCATTCATTTGATATATACAATAATTTTTTTAGACTTAATCTATTCAGTTTATTGCTTAATTGGTCATTACATCCCTTTAGTCAGTCTCACACCACCACCTATGTTGTGTGCGTTAATTTTATTCAAGAGTGTCGGGACCTACAGTTTTTAAACTCAACTCCAAACGACAGATTTTTGAGAGATGTTGGTGTATTTAAATTGAAATTCTTTTAAATTCATTTTCATTTTCGTAGGGTGCTTATTTAATTTAAAAATTTTTCGCTGGTATATACACGTACTTGATTTTGAAATTATTTGAAACGCTTTACAAGTGTTAACGTGTTGCCATGTTCAATTGAAAGTAAGAATTTTCTCACTTCATTCAAACCGGTGTGGTAGTATGGTGGGTTAAAATCAACTCAATGAATATTTGAATATAAATGATTGTGGGTGTGTATGTGTAGTATTCAGAAATAGTTGTGGGTTTAAAACTAGCAGCTGTATAGAATTATGTTGGGTGACTCTCCTTTTTGTTAGCTTCAATGTCTCTGTATACATTAACACAATTGAGGGTGAGGGTTGAACGTTTTAAAGTCATTCGGCAGTGCACACATTTCCTAGAGATCTGGTGATCATCATTATGCAATATACTCTAATACCAGATTTGCATAGCAACGCTTTTTATTGCCATTATTTCAGCCTGAATAGTACTACCGTAATCGGATAGTGTAAAGAACAATCTAAGATCTAGTCGTTCTGAAAAGATTCCACATCCGACTTTGGCGCATGATCCATTGAAGGAAAACTTGGATGGCGTACTCTACAAGGTCTAAACGATTATCATAAAAGGATACATACGGTATCTTCGTTGTAAATCAGTTGTAAAATCGCATTCACGCATCGGATAATCGATTTTTGTTTAATTTTGTATAATTCCTTTTCAGTAAAGCCAACCACCAAACAGTGATACTGTAGTATAGAACTGGTTTGATTGTAAAGTCGTACACGTTTTTAAGAATCAGTACACACTTTTAGGGTGAATGCCCTAGATTAGGCCTATTGGTCTCCAAAAGCAAAAGAAAGCGATTGCTGCATTAGAGATTCATGTATGTTCATGTTCCACTTTAATTTGCAGTCCAATATAGTCCCAAGATATTTGGCGGCATTAGAAGAGTGAGATTTACTCCATTGATTCTAAGAGAAAAAAATCTTGTATTCCTTTGTGAATAGTACTATCTCTATTTTGGTTGGGCTAACTTCCAGTCCATATTCGTTACACTATTTCGACAGACGTCTTAATTAATATCTCCGAAGCCATGTTTAAATAACGTTTACACTTGATATTCTTCATTCTTTTGTCAACAGAGCGAGGATTAAAACTCAATTGAATCGTTGAAACTGAAATTTTGGTATTTGAGTATCCGGATATTTTAAGATGAAACACTGCTGTCTTCTCCCAGCTATACAAAGTGTAATACAGCTTATTAAAGTTATCTATTGACGAAAGATAACTGTTTACCACACTTTATTAATTTATTCATTTCAGGTTCCGAACAGTAAAAGCTTATGTCCTCTGTCATTTTGATTGTCATCTCTGTGATGATGAATAATCAGACCGCGTATTGGTGTTAGTGATTGTTAGTCGAAGTCAAATGAAATGCCATGCTTAAACATTAGTAGGCCGCCATAAATTCTAATGATTATGATTGTTTGCAATTTCTACTATTACTGGGTAATGGGGCAAATAGAAAGGGCGGGACACAAGAAGTATCCATTTAAACGCAGTAGGAATTCTTTGTATACACATTCACACACACTCACATATACTTTCATAGGAATGTATAGAAAGTGTAGTTACATCAACGTACTACAAACCAAACATTGTTATCATTTAGAAGTAATCAAATGCAACAAAAACAACAACAAGTAACAACTGTTATCGCTACAGAAAAATCAGTTAACGAAACAGTATCAGAAGAGAAAGAATATTTAAATAACAACAACAATACAAGTATTCCATAGTGATTGTGACAACAACATGCTGTGGCTACCAGTGACCACTTGCTATTGTCTGTCTGTCTATATGTCTGACTATGTAACTGGGTCTGCTGTTTTTTTTCCTACTTGACAAATAAATATATGACTTTTGCTGTTCTCTCTCTCTCTTTCTTTCTGCCTTTCCTGCCACTCAATTCATTCAATTAACGGTGGTTTGTTGGTTTAAAGATATAAATTACTTACGTTTTCCGGCATTCAATGTTTCAATTTCTCTTGCTTATCCTGTATTGCTGTTGTAATTCTCGCTTCTTGTACTCTGTCTTTGAGGTTAACCATTAACTAAGTGTTTGTTGTAACGGATGTTAAATTTCTCCCAAGAGAAGGTCCGTCTGTACGTTTAAGAACTGGAAGTAAATAAAAAAAAATTGCTTTAATTGAGCCAATTCACATTAGCACATTTTTTAGTCCGCACAATTTTTGTTCTTTTCAATTTACACGGGATGAATGTTCGTTTGGCAACAAATGTATACGTATACAGCGCTTTGTATGTATTAGTGTTTTTGCATTCATTTGATGTTTGGCTTTTAAAGTGTACACAACAAATAAACGAATGATTTTAAAATTATTCTATGCGGAATTTCACAAATTTTCGACTAATAATTGTTTTCAATTCATTTATTTTTGTGCAGATTATTTAAACTAATTATTTACAAAAATCTTTTTGTTAATTGTAATTCACTAACTTACTTTATTCTTATTTTAACATTTTCTTTAATTTTCATTTTTATCAAATATTTTCTTAAATATCATTCATTATGGAATACTCTTTATTTTTAATATCAACTATTTTCCTAATTACTAATTATCTCTTTTTAATCTTTACTTATAAATTATCAAATATTCTCTTATTGTTAATCCCGTTAAATCATCAGATTTTTGTCAAGTATAAATAAGCTTTCGTTTTTAAGGATTGGTTAATTAAGAAAATATTCGTTGAAGTGACAACATTAAATAAATATTGATTTTAAAAAGATCATTCTTTTACTAAAGGCAATAAGAAAGAGGAATCTGTAAATGGAAAAGCAACAAAGACGTGTAATGATTTCAAAATAAAGAAAAAAATCCAAAAGGGAAATGATTTTATGCGACCATCCCTCTTTCTTTGTGATCATGTTCATTGTTTCAAATGCAACTAACGACTAAATCAACTCTGTTGAAAAAAAAATTGCCAACCCTGATTTTTAAAAATGTGTATGTATTAGTTTTGTGCTGGTGATGCGGGGTTGTAGCTGGTGGAAAATTTACGCCACCGAAAAACCATTCTCTTCACCCCTCTTGCCTACAAACTATCATTTGCTGCCAGCACAAATGTGCTCGTGTGAATACAGCCATTGACTTCATTTAAGACACATGCACGCATACATGTGGCATGTTTGGCAATTTATGAATGCGTTAAGTATTCATAAGTGTGTCTTGATATCTCTTATCCATTCTCTGTAATCCCACACATTCTGGTTTTCAATTTTAATGTTTCATTTGACAAACAGGCTTTGTTAGTGTAAGAATTTTACACTCAAATTAAGGTAAATTGTTTAGTTACGTGCGTGTTAAAGTTCATAACTTAATTAAATGGTCAAATGCGACAGCAATGTATTGTTTGATTTTGTTATTTAAGGTTATGTACGGTGATAGGAAGCAGTAGACCGAATGATAACAAGAAAAACTTAATTTTTAATTTTAAGATCCACTAAATTAAGAAAATTCTATGTTCAGAGCTTGCTAATGTTAAAAAATACTGAAGACTATATCAATGGTATAGTGGTTGAAGTGCTCGGCCATAACCCTAAGGATTCCAGGTTCGATTGCAGTTGAAGACATAAATTTTTTTTAGACAATCAGACAGAATGTCGCTTCTGTATGCCATTCTCGGAGTGAGGCAACATTTAGAAGCTAAAACTCTATTACATATAGACCAGCATCTATCGACGTTTACTAATCTATCCTCTAAATGTTGACTCCACATCTATTTCATATACAGGATAGCACCCAAATACTCTTAGCTACTTATATCTTTATCAAGAAAGTGAGGGCTGTTATAAAGATTGATATTCTACTTTCTTCTGAATAAATATACTTCGGTCGTATCCGGATTTCCACCGCTTGGCCATGCCCAATTTTATGATAGCAGATTAGTTCAAGTTCTTCTTTAACTAATCTGCAAGAAACTATGAATAGTGGTGATCCACAAAGGAGTTGAAAGTATGATTCTCTGGGATTTTTCGTTCTGCACATTGCCTCTTATAGTTATGTTGTATGTACTGCGATTTATCCAACTATTCCTTGGCATATGGTCATTCAGAAGATCTTAGAATATGATCAATCCAGTCAATCACCGCCTAGTGGAACAGAAATTCGCCTAAGGATTGGTTTCTTATACCGATAGGAAGGGTCCTCAATTTTTATAAATAGTTATACAACCAGAGAATATACTTTGTTATATAGGGACCTCTCTATGTAGAGGGTGATTGTGTGTGGAGGGGTCACCATTGATCTTCTCTTGATGTAGGCATGTTGTCTAAATCCAGGTCTTTCATCACATATTTTGTTGCCTAAACTTTTCACTACACCTTCATAATTAAAATATATGGAATTAATATATGAAATTATAATTAAAATATTGGACGTTTTCAAAACTCTTTTGGGAATTGTTAAATTCCCATTAGGGATTTGGTATAAAATATTTAGATTTAAAATATTTTATTTTTGTTTTAATTTTTCTACTTTCTTTTCTATTTTCTTATAGTATCTAACAAAATGACCAGCTCAATTACTACAAATAAAATTTGGCCCTATTTGTTTGCCCTCCAAATACTGTTGGTGTTGTTGCCACTCACAGTCAAAGCTGAGATTGAATTATCGGATTTGTATGAAGACGAGGAGTTTGAGCCTCAGCCACAAAGACGCAGCAGCTGGCAAAAACTACATGGAGCCTGGGGTAAACGTGACATGGCCAATATGGATGGTATGCAATATGGTTTTATGGGAAATATGCCAGTTGGACAAATGCCCATGGGAAATATGCCACTCTACAATGAAAACATATACAATGAGAACGCATATGAAAAAAGAGATTGGAAGAAATTAAATGCAGCTTGGGGCAAGAGATATCTACAGAGGAATATGCGCTTTCCAAATGCTCCACCTAAACGTCAGGAAACACCAAACTGGAATAATTTAAAGGGTATGTGGGGCAAGCGTAGCTATCAAAGTGAGGCCGCTATGGAAGCTTAAATTAATTTCGAAAGCAAATAGACAAAAAGGAGATGCATTTTATAGAGAAATAGATTGGCTGCTAAATTTCTGGGAACTCTGTATGCTTGAGTAGAGAACTTAAGAAAAAGTATTACCCTAAACCTAAAATAAAAATAAAAAAAAACTATTTTTAGATGTAAAAATTACAAAAAAAAAAAATCAATAAAAAAAATTATATTTATACACACGCATACGATTAATAAAGATATGTAAACCGTATACATACACATTATTGTATATTTTTAAATATTTATAAATTATTGAAGAATTAATTAAAAAAATTGCATGAAAGCCTACATTTTGATTTAAATTTTTTTTAAACAAATTTCAAAACATCTACTGTAAATTATTTAACAAAAACGAAAAAGTCGTAATAAAAACTACATAAATTTGAAAAATTAATTAATTAAATAATATTTAAGTATATATGTAATTACTTAATATTATTTGAAGAATATAATTAAAGCAAATGTATTATAGGGGAAACTTCTAATGAAAATATTAAAATGAAAAAAAAATTTCAAATAATTATTATTGTTTAAATAATTCAATAAAATTTAAAATAAATTATATACCATAAGTATTAAAAATATTTATTAAACAAAAAAAAAAAGGAAACTCTTTTAAGCATGAAAACTTAGACAACATCCGATTTATTTGCAGGGCGCTGTTCTAAATATCGGGAAATTCCAAAG
Organism: Sarcophaga subvicina; assembly: GCA_936449025.2. NCBI lineage: Eukaryota > Metazoa > Arthropoda > Insecta > Diptera > Sarcophagidae > Sarcophaga > Sarcophaga subvicina. Next base: position 75,381,362 of record OW388083.2, read on the forward strand.
ACAAAACAAATCGCATTCCATATGAATATAATCCACCACACCAGTCATGATCCAAATGTTCAATTATGCAAAATATAAAACAATAAAAAAAAAACTTAAAAATAAAAAATTGTGTTTTTTACTAGAGAAGCAACGTGAAGCTGAATGTATGTTAACGGTAGACTCTCTTTATATCGTACATATATTTTATTAAATTACCAGTTAGCTCATCACCGGGAAATATATAGACTTCCTATAGATAGTTCAGTCGCTACGCCTAATGATGAGCGCACAACAAGTCGTCTTGATGGCTTAAATATGTGATAGCTAAATTCGAAATTCTGATTACCATCAAACTTTACAATATTTTCATCCCCTATTACTACATACAAACACTTCATTAATAAATCAGGGCCAATTGAAAAAAGAATATGAACGAAATATGTTACTTTCAGCTACAAAAGTGTGGGTAGGATAGAAGTTAGAAAAGTCAGTCTTTAAGAAAGATAAAAAACAGAGTTCGATAGAAAAAGGGAATTTTGTGATACACATGAACTTCCATATCTTATTTACTTGATTGGCCAATACAACCTCTCAGTCAGGACTACGACCTAGCTTCTCACACCACCCATGTTTCTGCACACGAAGATAAAACCGTACACTAACGAAGAAGGTGAATAAATTTTCACCACGGTTTTAGAATTTAAGAGGCTTCAATTCCTTCCATTTAGGAAGACCTCTGACTCGTAGACTTTCTAAAGAGAATGACATCATCAACGGACATTTTAACTCCACCACTTTTGAAAGAGCGCTCAATGAGCAAAATTTCTCATCACTATACCTAATGTACATATTTTTACAGAACGCGTTGCATCTAGCTATGTACAGCCGGATAGGCTAGAACTAAAACCTTTTACAGTAGAGCCATAAACTGCTTGCGTTGAAAAACTTCCTTAACGAAACTGAAATAAACTGATAGAACTAAAAGGAAAATGGCGGAGATTCTAATTGAAAGTAATAAACTTATGAGTTCTCACATAACTTGGGGTTAGACCTACCTTGTCGATTTATCTTTCCATTCTACCCACGAGTTGACCTTATAGGAGTGTACTGATGGTGGCTTGACTACCAGATAGCACCACTGTGTGCCATCCTCTGTACTTCTTGTTCAAGTTTATTAAGCACTTCTTTCGTTGACGTAACTTTTTCTTGGGAGTAATTCGCGCGTTACACACCGGAACCGAATAACCCCGCTTATATACTACCACATATCACCAACTTATCTGCATAGCACAGAATTTCCCGCTCTTAAAAAAGATTGTAAGAAATAAATTTTACCTTTCACTCTTATTACTCTTTCGTTGCACTAAATTTTGCGTTTGGGTTTTCTATCATTAACTTAATCCAATCGAGCTTTTAGCGCCAATATTTGACAGGTTTTTTTTATCTGACCTGTTTTCAGGATTGCATTTACAAAACGTTTTATTACAGTTAAATTTCGATTGCGATGCATCGAATACAAACCATCGATGTTTTATCCAGAAAATACATTTTATTGATGTAGCGTTAGCTTTTAAATAAAAAAAATCATTTTTATAATTAAAATCAAATTTATAAAATTATTTGAGAGTTAAAATCTGCTTATTTTAAATTTAAATTGAAGAATTTATAACTAATTCCAGTACACAATGCATTTTAAAGATGTAATCTCGGCCGAAAAAAATATTTTGTTTTGGTAATACCTTTCTTTTACCTTTTCAACTTGGCAGCACTTTTGACATAACCTCAATACCAACAGCTGTGCAAAACAAACGCAAAAAGGCGCCGTGCAAACAATATTTATACTTGTTAGGGAGTATTTTTTATAAATTTTAAAAAAGAAAAACTATGAATTGTAGTATGAATAATATTTGGTAAGCGTTGAATCTCCTCTAAAGTTTCTTTTTAATATGTAATCCATTGCAGTTCGCCATTAAAACAAAACGTTTTTGTGGAACAAAGTTTGGATTTGAAATATAGAGCAACTAAGGCTCATTATTATCTGAGATGGGGCTCCTTCAATATAATCGTCTTGGCCTTTTTAATGTTTGACATCTCCAACAAGTGCCCCTATGCTGAATCCAAGTGGTATTATGTTGAATATGCCGCTGCTACCATCGTAGGTCTCAGCATGTTGGCCTGTTTCTTAAAGTATTTTCTCTACATCTTTCATACACAGCCTGTACAAGGTACAAGACAACAAAAAGGTCTCATGAAATTTGATGATAATGGTTTGTATTTAAGATGCCTTCCAAGAAATTTTAACCGAAATTAATTTTTTTATATTTCTTTTATAGACAGTTCTTTTATTACCACAACGCCTTCAAAAAAGAAAGAAGCTTTTGATAATAGTTTCCAAAACCAGTATGCTAACAATACAATACTTAGTTGGCATTCTTCTTTTAACGAATGTAAGTATTTTTTGTATATATTCTCATATATTGCCGTTTATTATCATAATTTATGATAGCTCGTAGTCCCAACTCACCAAATTGGAGCTACACTCGTACTACACCACCCCGCCAAAGTCTGAGCCCTCAACAACAGCAGCAGCAATTACAGAATGCTTCATGGAATTCTTCAATGGTGAACAATTCAAATTTTAATGCAAGCTCTGCAGATGATAGTTCACCATTCGTTTCCCCATATCACAAATATGAGCGGGAGCAAATCACAGATGAACTCAGCTTACATCGTTATCTCAAGTAAGTATACTGAAAATGTAGTTTTTACTATTCATGTCATGTCACAGACCTAAAGCTATACAATTGCTACATTTGTCTTTAGTGACTCGTATTCCATCACCATTCGTTTTAGAAAAATTTAATTTTATTACAATTCCCACATGTAAATTCAGTTCAGGTTATATGTATTCCTTATATACTAAGTTTTCGTATCCAATTTCATGCAAACGATTCCGAACGATAAAGTACTTACATTACAGTCGGCATAGATAATTTTCGGTATTTTATCTCCTCTTTCGACATTTGGGCTTCCAAAGCGTTAGCATCTTCGATCGGAATCACTGTAATACATACTGTGGTTGAAGTCGCCGTAGACTAGGAGGTAGTGAGTTAGCTTATTAGACGTGAGGCTACGGTTCATACCCCAGGTCAGACATCTCCAACAAAACCGAATATGAAAAAATATTTCTTTATGACCTCAGCAGATTTGTGTCAAAATCTCCGACAGTAAATAAAAATTGGCATGAATAAGTTCCTCTAAAATCTCGTTAGGAGTCGACTTTAAACTGTAGGTTCCGCCATTATTGAATAAAAATAACACGCACTTACTTTTCATAAATAATTTGATAATAATTTTTATTTATATTTACAGAGAAGTTTCGCTTAAAGAATCTAGTACGACCGAAATCACAGACATTAATCAAACATTTCCCACTGGCGGCTCAATCAACTCATTTTGGAATTATTGCAACAGTGCTGCAAATATGCTAAAAACATCATTGTATCAACTGTCACCACAACCAGGTAAGTTTGTGTAAATAATTTATAATTTTGGTTATTGGTCATGTGCAGCATGTTTATTTTTAATCGCTAATAACAAATCAATTTCTCAGAACGCTTTTGTGTTATAAGTTATGAAGTTTAAATGTTAAATATTTTAAAGAAGGTTTACGATTTTCACTTAAATTATTATTATTTTAGATATCAATTGTTCTATTCTATATTCTATTCTACATTCTGTTCTATATTCTACTCTATTCTGTTATTTCTATTCTATTCTAACACATGTGGTGGGTTAAGAACTGATTCCTTCTCTGCTTACTTATATCCATCTAAAATTTTTTAATTAATGTGAACCCCAAAGGGGCTTACACAGAAGTCCAAACCTAGAAAGTAATTCATGTTCATGGTCATTCACCAAGACGTTAAAAAAATATGGTTTCAACGTGAAAATATATTCGATCATCGAACGCTTTTCCGTTCATTTGCTAACCGTTTTAGGTTTTCATAGTATGTCGATAATTGTCTTGCATTTTGTAAGGTTTGTATTGTAAGGCGTATTCTTAAAAACTGGATACTGCCGTTCAGTGGAAATATGTTCAGTGTTCTCCAACATTATAGAAAGTTTGTAATGTTTGTATAAAAAGTTTTTTAACCATTACTTTGCGAAGTCGCCGTGGTGTAGTAGGTAGTGTGTTGGCTTACTATTCGTAAAGCCCGGGTTCGTATCCCAGGTCAGACATCAAAAATGAAATATGAAAAAAAAAAATATTTCTTCGGCGACTTCCTCTCAGCAGATTTCTGGCAAAAACTCTGAGAGTAAAATAAACTGCCATGAAAAAGTTTCTCAAAATTCTGTCGTTCGGAGTCGACGTTAAACTGTAGGTCCCGCCACTCACGTATAAAATTAACGCACACAACATGAGTGGTGTGAGAAGCTAGGCTGTAATCCTGACTGAAGGGTTGTAATGGCCAATTATGTATGTATGTTTGTAAAATAAGTGAAATAAGCTGCCCAGCAAACAGGCAATATGATTTCGGTAGAGTTCACTCAGCATTACTGAAAGATAACGTTAATCCTCCAACGTATTGGTGACAAATTGCACTACAGGAAATATTGGAATAGAATAGTGGAAATTGAGCTGATTTAAGATCGCGTAATAACTGTTAATACTGGGAGGATAAGCACAGATGCAAAATTTCTTAGGATTCACAGATCCTGATGGGATTTAAGCTTATACTCAGAATTTTTATATTTAAGGTGGATAGAACACATTTCTCTGGGTCCAGAGATTTTATTCCAGTCATAGTTTCAGCTGAAATAATGGAGAGAATAATTGATCTATAGCAGAGAAATTGGTTCGATAAATGGATAAGTGGAGCTTAACATGAGGGGCGGATAGTGTTACACAAGGTCCTGGATCATATTGGCATAACAAGCATTATAATCTTTTATGCATTGAAGGAAAGACACAGATTGAACTTGACATTCAAGACTTCCTAGTGTTGTTACTTCAACATTAGATTGGATTTGTATGAGAAAGTCAGCTTGTCGTGGTACATTCCAAAGGGAAAGGAAATCTTTCGCATTTGCTAGGAGATCTTGCGGAATCACAATTCGGGGTCGTGAGAAGGAAGGTTGTTGTTTATTATTCAGATGACATGGTAAACTTCTGCCAACTATCAGGGAGATCATGCAGTTTTCTCACAGAAAACTATCTCCTTGTGATTCGGAGAAGTTTACATAAATTAACCACAGAAGCTTAAAAACCGGAAATTTCGTATTGCCCTGACCTATCGTCATTGACTCTGAGACAGAGTGCCTTAGGTGGTAGATACTGGCTTCGCTCGAAGGTGATGAAATGGGATGATGGGACTCTGCAATCTTGCCAGTTTTCACATAAGGCTGCAGAGTACAGTGGAGAATTTTGCGGATGGTGAGTAGTAGGAATATGCTGATTAAGGTTTGAGGATGCGTCTCTCTAGGTACATTAAGAGCATCCAGGAGTTATCCTGTTCTCACTTCCAATAGAGAAAGTAGTGAAGAGGATATCTGTCAGCAATAGCAGCAGCATAGTTGATTTTATTCTTCATTAATATATTTAGTCTTGCATGATTAACAACTAGTCCTTAAGCGGAAATCCTTTATACTAATAATATCGCTTAAAATAAACTAACAATTTTTTGTAATTGACAATTTTGTCTTATTTTTATTTCATATTTTGTTGTTATTATTGTAAATAATACCCATATCTGCTTGCATCCATCCATCATATAACATATAATTCCCTCATCGCTTGTCCCAATTAACAGTATCGAAAATAATTTTTGCTGAATGCACTTGTACATGGATTTTTTTACACTTTCTTTATAGCGCCAGCAACACAAAATAAACAGTCAGCGAACGAAGAAGGTGGTTTAAATATAATTGATAGCAACTCGGAGGTAATAAAACGCATTTCATCGGAAAGACTGGCTCAGTATGTGGGCAATTTGAGGACGGTATGATTTAATATTTTCATTAAAATAAATTGATGTACAATACATACATACATGCATACATACAATACATTATATTGTTGCTGTTCTTCTTTATCTTTTGGTAATTTACTCTTCGTTCTTCGTCATTGTCATCGTTCGTTGTTTTCTGTGTAATATTTACATCAACAGTGGATTTCCTTTACCATATTGCAACGTTTAACAAAAGAAATTGGAAATATTGATGAATCATTTAAACAACGCGGCTTCCATGATATGCAAATTGGTGGTATTGGTCTGGAGCGACTAAAGAAAACGGTTGAAAGTCAACAATTTATATTACTCTATATGCCCATGTTGCCAATGATAGTGCCATTTTTGGAAATGTCAAGCAATCAGGAATATTTGGTGCAACGTATTAAGGGTAAGTGGTCGTCTCCATATGTATGTATGTCTTCAGGTCTTATCTGGTGTTTGTGCGTAATTGCGTTAATAAAACTATTTACTCATATGCTATTCTGTTACAATCTACAGACTTGGCTAAAGGCTCTTGTATAGCAGATTATCGTTGGAATTCTGGCGCTGAATATCATGGTCTTAAATGGGATGAACATTTACCCACCGATTCGGCTGTATGTATTATTTATTATTGTTTACCGAATAACATCATAAAAGGAACAGCGGCCTTTCATTCAATCGCATTTCTTCAATTGTTGTTGTCTCTTTGTATGGCTTATTTAAGTTTATTTTTTCAGATACTTTTCCATTTGTTTTGTGTTTATTTGGATACTCAACTAATGCCTTTGCCTCAAGGCGGTGGTCGGCCCTTTTATAGTCGTTATGTTATTATTGGCGAAGAGAAACGTTCGGCCAAGGATACAGTGGCCTTGGTACAGAATAAGGCACGTTGTGCCATATTGTGTACTAATCCTTTGAAACCGAAATTCAATTTTATTAGTGACGGCGAAATACACAATTGTGCCTATGATCGCAATAATCTTTTCTATGTTATCATACAATTTCTGATTTATATGCGCACCCATCAAGAGAGTAGCTTGGAGGGTGTTAATCTTGGCAAGAGTGGCATTAACATTATGTGTGTCATAGAAGACTGATTCCAACAATTTGAATATATATGTCGTCTGGCTGCTACTGGCTGTCTTGCTTGCTCGCTGCTGCTGCTACTGTTACTACAATAATGATTATTATGATTATGACGTTGGTGTATACTGTTTTCTCTCCTTTAGTATGTATGCTTTGCTATGGTTGGTGTGTGTGAATGTGAAAATCTATGAGTGCCTGGCCTGAATGTATACCAAATTTGTTAGCGATAAAAAAAAAACAACAACAACATCAAAAATATATTTTAAGTATGCTTGAGTAATTTTCTTTTTCTTTTATTTTCATTTTCATTTTCATTTATTCTTGTTTCATTTTTTTCCCATTTATGAATATCATTATAACTTGTCCAACTTAATCATCCTTAAACAAATTGAAACATATTGAATTTTTTAATAAAGACTTTTTTATAAAAAAAAAAAAAATAAAAAAAAAAACACGAGACATATTTGTTATTCAATTTAAAATAACTTTCAATGACACTCTTTAAGTTTTTTAGCAATAATCTTGCTGTAGAAAAAAGAACTTGAGATTATTGTGTTTAGTTTCCTTTTTTTTTCTATTAAATATTTCTATTTGTCTACCTTAAAGGTAGAATATTGCTATGCAATCTTTTAAGTATTTTATATTAGTTGAAAACGATGGTCTAGAGTTTTAGCAATTAATTTTTAAATATTTAATTTACAAATTAGAGATTAATTGGCACACACTAGGGGGGGGGAGTCACATGTAACTGGTCTTTGTATGAATATGAATAAATTTGCGTTCTGAAATACAATTCAAATATAAAAGAAAAGTGCATGGACAGAGAAAAGGCAATAAAGTGAGCAAATTTATAACAAGAGCCCACAAAGCTAATGAACAACCAACTTGCTACCACAAAATGTCTGAAAGACCGTATCGAAACAGATGGTAGTCGTGCAATATTTCTATAGAACACTTCTCGAAACTCTACCGACATCTATCAGAGGGTAACCATATAATAAGAGTAACCATGCTGCCCAAATATCTCCGAGATTATTTCCGCAATTTCGTTCCAGAGGTCCAAAAAACTCTCGGCCTTAAAGTCAGATTTCGAGAACTTTTAACCTTACCAAAATCGTGAAGTTCTTATTGCCTTTAATACCCGGTTTTTTAACAAGAGAGATATTACAAGCCGAACTAAAGAATGAAGTCGTAATCTTTCAAAAATAATGTGAGTAGCAAATAGTATTTCATTTCCATGTGGAATTAGTTAGGTTGGATGCATACGAAATATGGAACGAAGAGATTTAGTTTCTCTTTTTATATGCCCAGTAATTATCTACTTTAATCTCACTTTAGAAAATTCATTCAGGGATGTTAATAATCTCGTTACCAATACTTTCACACACACGCGAATGTTTGGCAATGACATATTAAGTGAAAAACGATCTCTCCCTTCTCCTCTGGGGGTATCTAGACTGCGTGCCATGCAATAAATTTCCAGTTAACAGTGAAAAATTAACTTTTTCATTCTGTTTGAGTTAAGGTTTGGTAAGTTCAAACTAGTCATCGATAAGGTTCCAGCCATATAAGCTAATCATTTAGGGGATCATTCAGTCCTGCACTTATTCTGCCCAATTCATCTTCAATGCAGTTTACGGGTATGTTCCTATTCCAAGGAATCTGTCGAATAATCCATTATGGGTTGTAAAGGCCTTATGGCCAAAGCTTAATCCTATTTCTATAAAAATAGTCTTAAGCCTAAGGAGGCGGAAGATGAGAGCTATAATAGGAGTACAAACGGGACATGGTTCCTTTAGACATAGGATCAGTAGATGAGATAGAAATATCTCTGGTTTCTGTAGATTAACATATGTAAGAATCAGAGGAAACGGTGTATCATGTTTTATGTCACTGTTTTTGTCTGCAGATAAGTAGGAAGAGATATTTCTGAGACTCTGTGAAGAAGTGTAGGAAATGGTGAATAATGTTTAATGTCTCTGACCTTGTATATAGGTACGTATGTAGGGATGGCTGTATAGTCGATTTGTTAAGGAACTAGAAGATCTAAAAGACTGCAAACTTGAGAACCTAGTAGGGTTCATAATTTTTTCTTTAGGACATTATGCCACATGAATAGTAATTGTGGGTTATTTTTCCGCTTTCTTTCTTTCTCATTCTTTCTCGATTTTAGTTTCCTCTTTTCTACTATTTTTCTCTTCTTTTACTTTTCTTTTTCTTCATTTTTTCTTCATTTTTTCTTCTTTTATTAAGAGCCACGATGGCCTCTTAAAAGTTTAATTTTAAAAATACAATAAAACAAAAATGGTTGAAATTTTGCCAAATATATTTTTTTTGTTGTAAAGTACAATTGTTCCGGTTAGAAATGGAATATTATTTCATTCATGTGGCTGCCGGGGCGGGGCTTACATTATCTCATTCGATCGCGCCAATTTCGTGCATTTTTTCAGGGGTATGGGATCGTATCTCGGCAATGGTATCACGAATGTTGGCCCTAAATGCTCAGTTATCTCTGGTTTGTCGGAATAACACTTTTACTTAACGGCGCCCCACAAGAAATAGCCCATCGGTATCAAATCGCAGCTTCTTGGAGTCCAAATTTCGACTAATTACAGGGCCATCAAACGTTTGATGCAAAAAATCGATTGTGCCATGAGATGTGTGGCAAGTTGCACCATCCTGTTGAAACTAAACATCGTTCACATCAATACCGTAAGGAACGGGTACATAAAAATAGGTTATCATTGGGCGATAGGTGTCTACATTGACCGTAATGGTTGCGCCGTCCTTATTTTCAAAGAAATATGACCCAATGATGCTTGCGCTCAATAGGCCGCACCAAACAGTCACTCGTTATGGATGCATTGGCTTTTGTAAGACCACATGTGTGTGTTCTGAGCCCCAAATACTGCAATTTTGTTTATTATCGTACCCACCAAGATGAAAATGAGCTTCATCCGAAAATATGATATTTTTTCGGCAAAATCGACATTATCGTGCAGTTTCTGGTTTGCCCAATAAATACCAACGTTGCTCAAGGGTAAATCGATTCATTACGTTCAGAGGATTCGAAATAACCGATGGTTCAAATTTAAAACGATAGACGTCCCATCCTATATCAAAAAAAGGGCGTTGTGGATTCTAATCCAGGTTGTGTTGCTCTATATAGACGATAATTTTTTTACGAAAGAATAGTGATGACGTTATTTGAGATGATGATTTATTTAGGCTTTAATTATTTGTGCTTTAAGCTATTTTACCAGTTCATCAAATTTAATTTATTCATCAATTCAAATTGGATAATTACGATAAGTCTGTCTCTTATTTTTTTTACGAATTATAAAATTTGAGTGTAAAAACTAATTGAAATTAAAATAGAATAAAACCAATGATGATGGTCTAAATAAATGAACGAATGTATGAATGTGTACGAGTATTGTTTAAATTGGTTTTAAATAAATTTTAAAATTAAAATCTTAATTAACAACACACTCGTTCTATTGTCCTAAATGTGTGTTGTTAATTAAATGAGTTATTAATGATATTTGCCACTTACCACTAACATTTATACCGCATCCACCATGCACCATCACACTATCATTGTTATCGTCGACGAACATCGTCCCACACTGCATCGCCGCCGCATTATGTACGAGTATGTATGCAATTGCATTGTATTTACACAGCGATGTAATATGAAAACCGCAAACACCACAGTTTTGCATATAAAATATGATATTGTTTACGTCTATTTTGTCGTCTTTCTCTCTCTCTCTATAGTTTGTCTGTCTAACCGTTCGTTGTTGTTTGCAAACGTGCACTGCGACCTAGCGTTTCTCGCCAACGCTTTTTGTATTCCTCCTGCCGACTGTCGCTGTCTGTCTGTCTGTCTGTGTGTCTCTCGATTCGATTGCAGTTTATAAAATTGTAAAAATACGCAACATTTACATTTTTATTTGCGCATACATACAATGTTATTATTATTGTTGCTGCTATTGTTGTCATTAGCCTGTAAAGCGGCAATGAAAAAAATAACAACAACTACTACAACAACCAAAAAAAAAAAAGAATTCGTAATGTTTGTAGGTGATAGAAAAAAAGGTATCAACCAACGAACGGCATGAGCTGCAACCTCAACACGGCTTCATAGTAGACAGGTCTCATGTTGAACAGGAAATAAACGGCAAAAGAGCTCGCAAACAAAAAAAAGCAAGAACAAAAAATGCAACACTAAAATACCACAACATCCGGTAAAGTTTTGTAACTGAAATGGGGTGAGGGTGGTATGAGTGCCTGCTGCCATAATGATGATATTAAACATGGCTAGTGGTAGTGGCAGGAAAGTTTGTAAGAGTTAAGTAAACAACTTAAATTGGCCATATGGTATGCCAGGGGAGTTGATTGAATTTGTGCCCTAATATGGGTGGCAATAACAACAACAACAATTGCCGGCAAATAAAAACCATCATTTAAAGGTATTTGATGAGCGTATCGTTCTCTATGTTTTCTTTTAAGTTTTTCCTTTTACCTCTTTAGCAAATGATGCTGAACGAAAAAAATAACAGTCATCGTATTAACTGTGTTTTGATAACAATTATACCTGAAGTCCTTTACAGTTTTCATCGAAAGTTTAAGGTCGTATTAGGTAGCATAAGGAACAGCATATTTCTCTTCAGTCAATGCCGTTCTGTTGGAAATTAATTTTCAATTAATTTTTTGTGTTTCTTAAAAACTGTATAGTCTACACGTAACTCATATTATAAGAAGGCCATCCGGCATTCTTATTGCAAGTATCCTCTAGATAACACCCCCTAAAGGCATCTTACGCCAAGTTTAAATGGCTTCCTTGTGAGTTTCTCCAGAAGCAACAGCCAAATTTTACGGTGATTAGTCTAAACTTTCGGTACCGATTGATTATATGAACCCCAGTAAATAATTGGAAGGATGCTTAGACATTGTACCACACCAAGCACAGGCTACTGAAATGGAAAACTAGATTTTCTTCTATTTCGTATAGGACATCAGTGCCTCTGCTGGAAATCGAACCTATGACGCTTACTTGGTATTGCAATTAATTGCGCTAAGTCTCATACTCTCTTATTTCTTCTCTTCCTACTACGTTTTCTAAAGCCCGGTCAATGCTAAGCACAAATATAAAGTCTTCTTACAGGGACCTTCGAACTTTGATAGCTGATGTCGTTGTACCTCATTCTGTTAAACTGGTAGTTATTTTTTCAGTTCGTTTTGTCAAACAAACGCGGATGTTTAGACATGAACCATAGACAATAATGTGTATTCGCTGAATGGCCCCTGGAGCAGTTGGCCACTAACCCTAATTTTCATCGAAAAATCATCTTCAGCGATGAGGCCCATTTCTAGCTGAATGGGTACGTGAACAAACAAAATCCTTGAATTTGTGACCAATCCAATCCACAAGAGATCCAAAAGAGTCAACTGCATCTTGAATAGTGTGGATTTTGGATTGGAGGCGTCTTCGGCCCATGTTTCTCTGAGAGTGACGTTGGACAGTCCATCAATATCAGCGGCGATAACTATAAGTCGGCGATTACTTACGTCTTTAAATCTGAATTGATTGATCTGGACGCCAACGATATGTAATTTCAACAAGACAACGCTACATGTCACTCAGCTAATGCCACATGGGATATTCTGAACAAGCGATTTGAAGGCATGCCTGTATCACATGGAGATGATGTAAACAACGTCTGGGCAGATAGAACTTATTTGAAAACAGCTAAGGATGAAGAGTTAAAGGCGTGTTGGTATAACACTGGCAATGAAAACCTGTCCTAAAACTAAGCTAGAAGGTCTCTTGAATTTTTTGACCGCTGCATATGGTAGTGAAGATCAGAGATTTGGAGGCTATGGCTAGAATAACGGAAAACAGGGCTAACATAAAATTGTAATAGGATTTCGTGACCTATCGAGTGGCTGACAACTACTTGTTTAACTGTCAAATGGACCAAACCAATAGAGTCTATAATTTTAGTGAATACTTGGTAGCAAAAGTGAATGGATAATCTAGAAGCTGCATATTCTTTGAAAAGGGAGACCATTTCGTATTATAGGGATGGGTCAAGAACAGATCATAGGACGTTAGCGTGAATTTTTAGACCCAGAATGAAATATTTCGAGCCAATTGGGTAAATCGCGTGCATATTTCAAGCTGAAGTCAAAGCTATCATAAGATGTTTTCAATTCAACTTGGATAAGAGGAACAAAGGACGTGATATAGCAATGGTATCTGGCATCAGAATACGTTAAGGTTAAATCAAAGATAGGATGGTACTGCCTGTGAAAGGTGAATAATGTTACCCTCTACTGAATGTCAATTCACATGGGAATTTGCGAAAATGAACACACAAATGAGCTTGTGGGGAAGTGAGCCTATATGCAGCTGATGGAACCATAAACACCGAGTACTCTGTTACTCTTTGACCAGAACATTTCTCTAAAGTGCGAATAGACGTTTGGAAAGGTTTACTCAATGAAAAGATAAATAAACAGAGACAAACACTCTTCTCAAATCAAATGGATTAGAGGCATGGAAAACGAATGGTGCGGAATTACAGAGTCATGCAGAAATTTGAGTCATGCATCCAGTGCTTGTGAGAATGAATCATTAGAACATATTCTTGGAACCTGTGAGCTATTGATGCATCCCAGAAGGAAACGTCTGGATCCATACCAGGGAATTATCCTTGTTGACATCGAGTAGCATCTTAAAGTTCATTAAAACAAAAATGCTATGAAAGTACTCTATGTGAAACCCAACTGTAGTAGGGTGACAAAGCGAATAAGATAATGGCGACTGGAATAATGGTAAAGAATAACAGCTAACAAAAGCAAAAAAAGAAAAACAAAAAGTGTAAAAAGTGCAACAACTAACTGGTTAAATACAAACAACGAAACGACAACAACGATAATAACAGGAATAAACAGACAATAACAAAAGGAAGAGTTAAAGTAACCATTGGCTCAGAAAGTGTAAACGACACTTTTATACAATTTTACACTTCCGGCTTAACTTTACAACTGTATTTTGTGTAATTTTTGTATCCGCCAGCTACGTTTTACACACTTTTCAATATTGTTGTTGCTGTTAATGATTTTTTTTTTTTGCATTTTCCTTTTTTCTTATTTCTTTTTGATCCATTTTTTTTCACTCGCTATAAAATAGTTTGAAAATTATGTACACGCTCTGCACTCTTTAATTAGGGTCATTCAAATTTTTATGAGTTTTTCATTTCCATTAGGGAAATAAGATTTAAAAATAGATTGAGAGAAGTCTAATGGGGATTAGGTGGATAGAAAGATTGCTTAGAAAATTAGAAGACTACATTCATTACGTATTCTAAAATTAAAATTAAAATTTTAATGCTGAAAGTCAATTGTGTCTTTAGTGTATTAAATAAAATGAATAACAAGCAGGGAGATAATATACCCTAAATTATAAAGTAGGAAAACACTAGCTTAATTTGAATCAGGTATACAGGGTGGTTAAAGTTCATATTTCTTTTCATTTTGTTTGGTAGGCTACAGGCAAATATCTGTGAAAACCACATTTTGTAAGATCAAGTTTATTTTAGGTTAGGTTAGTTGAGGTTATGTTAGGTTAGGTTATGTTAGGTTAGGTTAGGTTAGGTTAGGTTAGGTTAGGTTAGGTTAGGTTAGGTTAGGTGGCAGACCCTCTCGAAAGAAAGAGTTCCCACTTAGGCCAACATTTTAGCTCATTGTGATAACACAGTTAATTCTAACCGGAGGTCAACCAATCCCTAGAGAAAACCATCCCGAGTCCAAAATAAATCTTGTAGCAATCTTTATATTAGAGAAGCTTGGTCAACGATGTCAGAAGCCATGCAATATAAGGACAGAAGTGAGTCAGTCCTCTTCTTGTTCATACGTGTCGAGTAGAATCTGGTAATATTACACGTACCAACGAGATTGAGCCTCTCCGTAAAACGAATGGACAATTTAACCGAAGAAATGCCCTGTAACATGTCTAAGATTGTTATCTCCATACCGGCCCTGGCCAGCTTATCAGAAATGCAATTTCCAACGATACCCCAATGTCCCAGATCCCATATTAGATTTGCCCTTGAATGATTCGAAATTTCTCCGAGAAATTCTCGGCAATCATGGGCAACGGCGGACGTTGGAACTACGTTCCTTAGGGACGTTATTGCAGCCTGGCTAACCGAGCAAATCGTGAGATAACTTGCGCGATTCTAAGAATGAAACCGTGAGTATATAAAGACTAAATAAAGGCGGCTTGAGTACATTAATGAGCGTTCTTAGGCTACACTAAGCCTTCCATATACATTTGAACTGGATAGGCTTGGTAGATAAAAATGAATCCAGGGAATGGATAGAGAATACTTTTTATGTCATTGCCCAGCTTTTGTAAACTTGAGATTCCAATATTTTATGGAGATACTATACCCGCCATAACATATCTCAGAGGAGTGCAATGGAAGAAGAGGATATAGGCAATATGATTGCCACTTCTTCGTAATGAGCGTACATGAATCCGATACGATGGCTTGGATGTATGTCGGTATTTCTAAGGCTGGACTTCCTTTCCTTGGGTCTACCTATCTTTCTACCGACAATTTAAATAAATTCGGTGAGGGTACAAATAACTTTCTAATTGCCAGAAAGGTCGATAAAACAATAAAAAAAATCATTCGACCGTCCTAAAAGATATATTTCGTTTGCCAGAATCTAAACATTGTACAAAAAAATCGATTAGAATAAGCCTGAATGCAAAAAGGAAATCTCCTTGACTGGATTTCAATCTTTAAGCTGTTGCCGAGTCAAAACAAAATCAATCTATTTCTGAAACGCAAAGCAAAGGCAGTCATGGTCGTGTAGCGGTCAGTCCATAGAAACAATGCACGAAATTAACGAGAGGATCTGATGGCATTATCTACACTGCGTTTCATAATTTAACAAGTTTGACAACAAGCTGACTATAAATTGTGGGCCATCATAATACACTGGCAGGAAATCTATTTTCATGAAAAATATTCCTTTAAAGACATGCGACCCTAAAAAAATATGTATATCCAGTGACATGTGCATTTGCCGTTTAACTATTTTGCTTTATGTCCTCTAAACAAGAGGCGTTACACTAAAACTCCTCTTTGAAAATGTTTCCATTAAGCTTTTGTTTTTGTTGTTTGCTTTTCTATACGTACATTCACATGGCTTTTGTTTGGTTTGTCGCAGTCGATTGTTCTCTTCATTCTTATGGTATTTTCATCTACAAATCACTATTTTTCTGACGCTTGAATCCCTATAACTAAGAAAAGTCACTAACACATACAGGCACAAACGCAAGGAGTAGTGCAGAAAAAAAGAATGGGACTTTATTCAACAACAGTGGCATTAACTCGCTACAATAACAGCCGCAAAAACAATTAATGGACCAAAAACATGCGTCTTAAATTTACAAAATAAATCAGAGTAAATCTGTTTAATTAAAAAGTTTTCCCCACTAAAGACACAACACAACACAACGCAACGCAACTCAGCAGACACCACGTTAAAGAGGATAAAACAACAATGGATTTGGTATAGAAATAGAAAATGTCCTTTAATGTATTAATACTGTATGGTATTATCCCTATATATACACACATACATATACTATATATGTTTTTGCATGTATTTATGTAGGTAAGACGAACCACTACAA
The DNA here is from genome assembly GCA_936449025.2 of Sarcophaga subvicina. Taxonomy (NCBI): domain Eukaryota; kingdom Metazoa; phylum Arthropoda; class Insecta; order Diptera; family Sarcophagidae; genus Sarcophaga; species Sarcophaga subvicina. The sequence continues at coordinate 75,398,147 of OW388083.2, forward strand.
AGTTAAACAGCCAATTAAATGAGGTAAAACAAAGAGAGAACAAGAGAGAGAGAGAGAGAGAGAGAGAGAGCGAAGAGTATACCAAGTTTTATAGTTGAAATAAATATTCCTTGAAAGCTTAGAGAATTTATAAGCGTTTGAATATAAATTTAAAAATCAGCAGCAGCATTGTTGAGTGTGATAAATAGCTGGTTATTTCAACACCATCACACGCTTGAAAGGTATTAAAAATTTAAATCATACTCTTGACTTACAACAAGATGAATGGAATGGTTTTGGATTATAAAGTTCTAAAAGCACATTATATTTCAAAGTATTTTCTGGTAAAGCGATTAGGTTTTACGGTCTACAGTGAAGTGAAATTTTCTATAAAAGCTCTTAATTAACATTCATGGATTCCATGAACACCAGATAGGCGGTTTTGGACAAAGGCCGCACGATAAGTCTGCTTTAAAGGCAAAGAAGTACGCTACGTATGGTTGACGGGACCATTATGAAGCCTTGCAGTATTGGCACGAATGTGTTTAACATTGTTCTTGGACACCTTACAAGTGATTCTTGGAGAAGCTTTGCCTACAGCAGAGGAAGAAGTATACACTGTTCTCCATCTATGCCTTGCACTATGTCGAAGGAGAAAAAGGTACCTTGGCGCCTACTATATAGATGATCTGGTAGAACTGTCACATATCGTCAATGACAGCCTGAGTAGCTACATGAAAACTGATTTTGTTTTAAATTAGTAGAATGGTTAACGTACCCACATTATAAAATTATTTTGGGGGTTATTTATCGAAAGAAAGATATATGTTAGCTTGTAAGAAAAGACCACGCCCATTATCTCAATTCTTTTAGTTTTCCGTACAGCTATGTTTCTAACAAAATCTATACATAACATACATTATTGGTCAATGCAACCCTTTAGTCAGGGTTACGTCCCAGATTTTCATATCACCTATGTTTTGTGTTTTAATTTTATACATGAGCAGCCGAACCTACAACTTAAAGTCGACTCCGAAGTTTTTGCCATAAATCTGCTGAGAAGAAGTCGGCGAAGAAATATTTTTTTATATTTTCGTTTTGTTGGAGATGTCTGACCTGGGGTTTGAACAGTGGTTTCACGTGGAATAAGCCAACATATTACCCACTGGACTACGGAGAGTATGCTAATATTCTCTCATCCTTATCAACGCAATCCTCAACGCAGCTTGTCTCTTTGAAACCTCCACCTGGAAGACGCTGCACTGATCTGGTAATCTGGTAGCTTTATGGTGAGAGTTTAGCTCACCAATTCAAACGAAAATAGTTCGACTTGGTTTGGAACCATCAGTGGAACGGAGTCGTTAATGAGATATTCCTCCACTTTCCTGAACATTCTTTTAGTAATCGATGTTCTGATCTTCCTTGAGTAGTTAAATATTCTTGATAGCTCCATATTCCTCTTTATCTTTGAATGGCCAATATTTCTCTGTGCTACTGTCCAGTCGCCCAGTTTTTTAGGGTGACCAATTTTCGTGCATTTTTTCAAGTGCATACGGTCGTATCTTGGCAATAGGATTACGAATGTTGGCTTTAAAATGGCTTCAATTGTCTTTGGTTTGTCAGCATAACAATTTTCTTTAACGGCGCTCTACAGAATTTAGTCCAACCTTGTCAAATCGCAGGTTTCTTGGCGTTCAATTGATATCACCATTTCGGCTAATGTTTGACACAATAAATCGATTGTGGCATGAGATGTGTGGCAAGTTGCACGCACCATCCTGTTGAAACCAAAGATCGTTCACATCAATACCATGAAGAGCGCGTGCAAACAAATCGGTTATCATGGTGCGATAGCTGTCTCCATTGACAGTAATGATTGCGCCGTCCTCATTTTCAAAGAAATACGGGCCAATGATGCCTCCGCTTCACAGGCCGCACCAAACTGTCACTCGTGGCTTCTGTAAGAACACGTGTGGGTTTTCTGACCTCAAATACGGCAATTTTGCTTATTAATATATCCACCAATATGAAAATGAGCTTCATCTGAAAAAATGATTTTTACCTCAGTTTCTCCTTCGTCCAAATTTCCAATAAATCCCAACGTTGATCAAGCGTAAATCGATTCATTACGTTCAGTGCAGATAATATTCTGAATTTTGTGACAAAATAGATACGAAATAATCGATGGTTCAAACTTAAACCGACAGGTGGCTCACCCTATAGTGTAATTACTAACTATAATGGATATCCCTAAGTTATTCGCCATTCCTAAGCTTTCAGCAGGCTGTTTTAATTTATGCTGTTGATGACGGATAGATTTAGATTCTCGTACAAAAGTACCCATGGTTGTCCCTATAACTGGACTTATGCCATTGTTGTAAAAATTATTAACATTTAATAACTTTAACAATATAAACAAACAAAAATCCACTATGACAGCGATTGTGACTTAATTCATTTTTTATTTTAAATATGTACATATGTTTATACATATATAATATAATATTAAATTCTTATGAATACTATAGATTCGGTTTTAAACTGAACCATTTCACTGCCAGTGAATTTTGTTAAAATATTCGCCATTTTTTTTATAATATTTCGCCAGCAAAAAACTTTTTTGAGTGGAGCGAATTTTGTCATTTTATTCTTTTTACTGATGACCAATTAATTTTTTTGAGGAATAAAACTATTTTTTGTTTTTGCCGTATGCGGCTTAGTGTATAAAGCCATGGATAGGCCAATTAGAGACAGTGACAGTGAATGTTTACTTTGTTGAAAACGTTTATTAGAAATTGTACAACACTCGGGAGAACACCCCTAGTCATACAGTATTTTGTTGAAGAGAAGGACAGAAGGGGTAGAGGTGCGACATTTTTTCTCTTAACTACCAGTGTATATACCTTTGTCACTTTTTTCGGGAATTGATTTTTATTAATAATAAAAGGAGTCTCTGGTGGGAATCGTAACACGGAATCGGACCACACAGTTAAAGCCATAAATAGTTGGTTGTTTAATATATATTCATACCAGAGATCAGCAATGAGTATCAAAAAAAAGTATTCGCATTCGTACTTATTTTAATATCATACTCATACTACTCATACTACTCATATTCAAAGTTTGAAGTACTCATTGTACTCATATTTAACAATACGTATGATGTTGTTGATTTCGACTCTCCTTTACTCAACATTTACAAGAATTACAAAATAAGTATGATTCGCGTACGAACACTACAATACTCACTAGAAGGTTGTGTGTTTGCTTGCTGTCTTTGTCTTTCTTCATTTTTTGTAAATGCAACAACAACTAAGACTGTAAATTTTGATGAATAATTCAAATCACTCAAATTAATACTCATATTATAAGCATTTTTCTAAAGTTATGAATCTGAATGAGTAGGCTTATGAATCAAACATATTTCGAATGTTATGAGTTTGATGTCAACGTTGTACTCATACTCATTACAATCTGTACTTATAAATAAATGTTGTAGTGAGTAAGAATGAGTCAGAGTAGTTGAATTTCAATACTGTTGACTCACTCATACTCAAAATTTCACGAGTACTTATGAGTAGCGAAAAAACGTTTCATGGCTGATCTCTGATTCATACCAAAGCACATTAGAATCGGGTGGTAACATTAAATTGTAAAATTATGTAGAAAAAATGTGAAAAAAATGTTTCAAATAATTTCAATAAATTAAGTTTTTAACAAAAGGTCTCATATTTAATTACAACATATTTATTTCACATTCTTCGTAAAATATTGTTCACATAATATCCGGTTGAACAACTTATAACCCCAAATCAATACTCTTTTGTTGATATTTTAAGAAAAAATTTCATGAACCAATTCCAATTTATTTGTTCTTATTGCTTTGGATATTTCTTCTAAATTGCTAACTTGTTTTTACTGTCAATATAAATAGCTTGGACAATGGATATTGCCAAGTTAGCCTCTCGTAGGCGACAGTATCTGTCGTTTGTTCGGTATTTTCCCGATAATCTTGCTTATCTTGCTAAGCATAGTAATTCCTCTCCAGTTTTTATTCCAGTTCTTATTCAGTTTATTTCAAGTTTCTCTTCCAATTCGTCCTAGAGACTATACAGCTCCAAAACTGGTCTGTAACAGGCCGTATGAGATGGGGAAGCAAACCAGGGATCATTGTTTAGACAGATATAAAGTAGTTGAAAGCAGCTCACATGGAGTTGACCAATATGAGAGTCTGGTATGTGTTCCTATAACAGGGGTAACTAGGAGTTGTCCTACAGCGGCGCTGTAAGCTCTATTAGATCTAAGCCTGTTGCATATGGTAATTAGGACTAGAGCTTTGAAGATTATGGATAATATATGACGTATCTGGGGGCATTGTGAACTGATGAATCAAATGGCTGACAGCTTCCTCTTTAACTGTGCTCTAGAGTCTACTGATGACTCTATGATTATGGAAAATGCTTCGCAATGCGACTTAGTAACAAGAGTTAATGCAGTTACCTGAATGGAGTCAAAACCTTACTCTTGAGTGGAAAAAACTCTCGCGGGTTTTTGCAAGTGTTTACTCGATCAACGGGAAGATGAAGAAGAAGCTGAGTTTTATCTCAAGCCATATGGGTTTGAGGCAAACGAAATTTTGTTCGGTAAAATAGGAGGAGATTTCAGTCATGTAGCAGGCTATCCAGGGACAACCTTTTTATCGGGCACTGTAGACTTAAATAGTACATGTTCAGAATAAGGAGCGTCAATTACAGCCTCAACCACTGCGACAATTACAGTGGTAATGGTAGTGGCAACAGCGACTATTGCAGCGACGACTAAAAAGTCAATTGCAGTTGCAACAGCGGCAAGAGTGGCATATACAGCCACAATTACAGCGACAATTACAGGCACAACTACTGCGGTAAATGCATAGGTGTTGGCAGCAATTACAGCGGCATCAGGCACAGTTCAGCGGCAATGGCGGCGACTACAACGGTAATTGCAGCTGCAACAGCGGCAAGAGCGCCAAATACAGCCACAATTACAGCGGCAAATACAGCAACAATTACAGCGGCAATTACAGGCACAACTACTGCGGTAATTGGAGAGGTATTGGCGGCAATTAAAGCGGCATCAGGCGAAATTTCAGCAGCAATTGCAGCCACAGCTACGCAGATTTTGTGATTCTGATCCTCGGAACCTGTGTAATGGCAATGCATCTCCACAGGAAATAGCCGTACGCGTACCAAATTCTAGACATACAGTTGTCCTTTTTGAGACCGAGCAGCATTCTGAAGTTTGTCAATGTAATAGGATTGGAAGAGGTATTATAGGGATATAATGTATAGATTAAGTTCAGTAAAATAGGCCATATCGTCACAGTACAGTTGGCCCTCTACTCGATAGTAATAACAATCATGTTCGGATTTTATATGAACAATACTCCACATCCGAATATAAAACAAAACCAAGTAAAGAAATAATAGCCTCTCGAATACACACATATGACTCACATGGCTGTTTTTTTTTAAATTCCATAAATTTATACCATCAAAGGATCATATTTTGTATATGGGTGTGCTATATACTCGTACATATGTATGTATGTATGTGTTTTAGTGGTTTTTTTTTTGTTGTATCTCTGCCAACATTGTTATGAATTTCACATTAATGTCATTCACAATCTCTCTCTTTGATTAGCCGTCTGAAAGGCTAAAGCCGAAACAAATTGCAAAAACTTTCACTTAAAAGTACAACAACGCTAACCGCTTACGAACTTTTAATATAAAATTTTTATTCCATTGTGTGTGTGTGTGTAAGAGAATTTGAAACCAAGTTAAGTTTTCTTCTCACTCTGTCTCTCTCTCGCCGCAATCGAGGTTACTATGGAAATGATTTTCGACCGTGAATATCCCTACGAAATTGTTGAATTTTGTATTTTTTTTTGTTAATTTTTAAAAAAATTTTTTTTTGTTAAAAAAAAACAGACTTAAACTAACACAGAGAAATGAAAATCAAATAGCTTTTTGAAACCTTTTTTTCCTGTTTTTTTTCTTTTTACAATATAGCTGAATGGAAATTATTAAATTTTTGTTGGAAAAATAAAAGGCAGTAAATACTGAACTATGTATGAATGTATGTATGTATGCATGTGTGTGTTTATGTATATATGTGTGTGTTTATATATGTAACTAACGCTATTGAATAGATAAGTTGCTCGGAAATTAAATTTACCATAAAAAATCCCTAGCAATCTCTTCTCAAGTGGCTTAAAGAGTTTTGAGTTTTATTTTTCCTCAAATTTTTATTATTTTTAAGAATTTTTACGATTGTCTTCGTATTGTTCAAAGCAATTTGAAGAAATTTTTCACAAAACGTTTCAAGATGTCATTGACTCAATAAAATAAAGTGTACAAAACTTGTTATATTTGTACAGATAAAATTTAGTTTTTAAGTGCACATAAATCTTCTCATTTGCAACCTTAACTTACTAAAATAATAAACTGATAGCAAACTTGAATAATATTTTTCTTTACAGATATCAAGCGAAAAAGGCAACTCAGTTGCTGATTCCTGAAAACTATTTTCGTCAGGGATTTGTGTAAAGACGCAACCAATTTTCCATCTATTATTGCTACTAACCACCTACCACCCATATAGTTGGAGTTTGAAGAAATTCAGAAAATCATTGACGAGCTGAATACGAAAAAGGTTTTTGGTATGTACATAATTAGTAGTAAGATAGTTATAGATCCTAGGATTATTTTATTTTTAATTTTTACTGATATTTTACGACTTAAATATTTCCAACATTAGTGCAAAGTCGCTTAGCAAAGACAAGCAAGGACAACACAATTAAATATTTCCTTTGTCTGTGAAAGGTTGCTTTAGTTAAAATGATACCAAAGGCAAGCAAGGAAAAAGTCACTCGATAGTGTTTTCATAGACATCTATAAGCCTATTGCCGATACTGTCAAAACACTTTGAGAAACTGTTAGGGTTTATATATACTCATAGACTTATGTTAGGTTAGGTTAAGGGGTGGACCTTCTCGAATGAAGAGGTCCGACTTAGGTTAGCATTTAGGCCTATTGTAATGCAACAATTATTCCTACCCTGGGGTCAAACATTTCTTAGAGAAAACAATCCTGAATCCAAAATAAATTTAGCTATTGCAGCAAGAGCTCGGTCAACTCTTCATTATAAGAGCAGGGCACTGCTCTTGCAGTCTCTTTCATCTCTTCAGACCCATTGCTCCTGCAGAAGTCATTAGTTGTAATGCCTACCAAAATGTTAATGGCCTACAAGGATCACCAGTGTGTGAAGCAATAGTAATACCTACATATGTAACATGTCGAAGATTGTTAGCTCATCAGCAATGTAATTTCCAACGATATCCCTGTGTCTCGGAACCCATATAGGATATACTTTTGAACAATTCGAAATTTCACCAAGAAATCCTTGGTATTCATGGACATAATAATCCACAGGTTTGTTCAAACAGTAAAAAATGCATTCAAGGAAAGAAAATATTGTTCGTCTCTATTTATTAATTCTAAAGTATCGTTGAAGATATCCTAAGACTCTTGAGAGAAAGGTAATTACAGTATCTCACATCGGTTGAGCTTAGAAGTTTTCCTATGAGAGCAGTTATAAAAATATAGTCCATGGCGGTAACATACATATATGTGCTCGCCCAAGATCTTGATAACATAATCTTAAAATTGTATTAAATACGTAGGCATTGTTTTGATTTGTGGAAAATCTATAGTCCCACAAAAGTTTTTTTTACATCTAATTCGTCAAAGCACCTTCGAGATAGGATTTCTTAAATTATACTCCGAATTCGTCTTAGTCTAGTAGTTATTGTGATGGCTTATTAGACGTAAAGCCACAGTTCAAAATCCAGTTCAGACATCTCTAGCAAAACGAAATAAAAAAAAAATATTTCTTTGGCGACCAAATTAAATCAATTAAAAATATTTTTTGGGCCTGACGTTATTTCACAGAACTCCTCTGGCAAAGAAATGAACGAATCTCTTCAATTCACAACGTGTTAGCAGAGAGTAAATTGAGTCAGATCGACTACAGTTTTGAAGATCCCAACATGATACAGTGATTATGGCGATTATGGCATATACTAATCTTTAGTAAGAATCTGGGCTATGAGACTAAATATTGCAGGGATATGGATCGCTCCTCACGGTTAGAGTTTCAGAACGCGAACATTTTCTCAAATATGATACAGCGTTTCTTCTCTTTCGTTTGATAATAGATTCACCAGCTAAATGAGCGATAAGATGGGGCTTTGTGAAGTGAATATTAACCACGGTATCACAATTGGCTTCTTTCAAGAAGGGTCTGCCACCTTGCCTAACCTAGTCAAGTGATGAAGTAGGCATGGAGTTGGAAAGTATCTGCTATTCAGAGGACTGTGTATTTTCAATTGTATTCAAGAAAATTTTGCTTTGAAACATCCAGAGCTACACTGGATGTCAATCTATAATTGTCTGGGATCAGGGAGAGGTTGCTTCGCAGAACTGTTCCGAATCATTTAAACAGAATGTCTGATTTAGCATCTTTTGAAGTCATTTTCACTGTGGATACTTAAAAATTATGAAATGGTTCAAAAGGAATTTAATTTTATTATTATTATCGCCATAAGCATTATTATTGGGTACATATTTGTATTTCATGCTGTATAGTTAGGCTTTATTTACTGCCTATTGTGTGGCTCTTTATGCGGTCTCGTTTACTTTTATTTCTATTTGTCTTATCCCCTAAAACGTATTGCCAAAAAATAAAGAAAGGGAATTTCAATTTAAATTCAAAACAAGTTCTAGTACTCTCAGTGACAATTTGTAGGCAGATGATGATGATGATGATGATGGTGATGAAAAACTTGTCATTCCCTATCAATCTTTCGTTTGTGTTTTATGTGTGTGCAAAAACATGTGTTACTTTTAAGTATAAATATCAATAATAATTTAATAAAATGTACGTATATATATATGTATGAGTGTGTCATATATCATATACAATATAAATTTATATGTTAATACTTAATCTTATCACGCCTGTGAATATCACAGAAAAAAAAAATGAAAGAAAATCTTTTAAAAAAAGAAATTCTTACTCAATATTGTATCCTTTTGCCATTGCTTATACAAACGTACGCTTTTCTTTGACAAATTTTTAAGCCAATTTAAGAGAACTTGTGAAAAGTTTCGCTTGTCATGAGTACGCAACAACACAAGCAAAAGAACTCCACCATTCATTTATATTTTTGCATTCAACTGCGATGTTGTCAACAAACAGTGGGATAAACAATAAAGACAAATTGCCGGGTAATAAATTAAAAAAGCAAAACATGAAATATTTTAAAGGATTTTCAATAAATATTCAAATGATGCCAAAACTTTACAATCCTTAGCCTCTTTATATGTGTAGAGTATAAGGCTTATAATGAGCACTGTTGATATTGTTTGGATTAAAGGCCCACCGTTTATTAATGCCAGTGTCATTTCCTCTAACCATTTACATTTGAAAAATTATATCATTGTTTGTCACATTGTATGAAAATAGTGGCATAAAGTTGACATCAAAAACATTATTCACTCATTCAAAGGCATTAAAATAACACACATAACCCACTAAAACTTACAGTGAAATACAGTGAAATCTCTGTTATGTGAACACAGAGAGCATTTTGGTAAAGAAAAATATTTTTATTGAAAATTTAAAGACATTCTACTATAAAACCCACATATGCTGTCAAATATGAATATATACACATGCATTCGTTGATAAACTACTACATATGTAAACATATAACTTAAGTTGGCATACATATACGTATAATAGCAAATGTCTAATTGTTCGTTTGTTTAAACGTTATGTATATAAGGTGGGCCATTTAAAAGTCTAAATTTAAACGAAAACGGTTTGAAATTTTGCAAAATTTATTTCTTTTTATTGTGAAGTACAATTGTTGCGGTTAGAAATGGAATATGATTTCATTCATATGGCTGCCGTGACTGGCCTCACAGTACCTTATTCGATCGGACCAACTTTCTTTTTCGAGTGTTATGTGGTGGTATCTGTGGTCTGTCGTCATAAAATTTTTCTTCAAGTCCGTATGTGGTCTATTGACATCACCATTTAAGCTAATTAAACGGTCTTAAAACGTTTGACGCAATAAATCAATTGTGGCATCAGATGTGTGGCAAGTTGCACGCACCATCCTGTTGAAACCAAACATCGTTTACATCAATACCATGAAACGCAAAAAAATCGGTTATCATGGTGCGGTAGGTGCCTCCAATGACCGTAATGGTTATACCGTCCTTATTTTCAAAGAAATATGAACCAATGATGCCCCTGCTCCACAAGCCGCACCAAACAATCTCTTGTTATGGGTGCATTGGCTTCTGTAAGACCACGCGTGGGTTTCCTGAGCCCCAAATACGACAATTTTGCTTATTAATGTACCCACCAAGATGAAAATGAGCTTCATCAATAAAGATGTTTTTTTTTTGGCAAAATCGACATCATTGTGCATTTTTCGTTGGCCCAGTTTCCATTAAATCCTAGTTGCTCAAGCGTAAATCGATTCATTACGTTCAGTGGAGATAATATACTGAATTGTGTGACAGAATAGAACGACATAAGTATTGCCAGATTCGAAATAACCGATAGATAGTCCACCCGATAGTTTTCAGCTGTAAAAAGAAAATGGGAAAACCAATGACGCTGTATAACAGCTATTACCTTTAAGCTTTGAGTGAGAAGAATGAAAAATAACATCCAAAATAAATAATTATACAGCAACACTGCTCCTGTCAAATGGCATCTGTCAAAATTTAAACGGGTCTCATCATCTGTGTTACAAGAGAAAAATCAACGAAGGAAATAAAATATTATCGTTTCTTATTTATACAAGAAAGGACCTATGTGTTACTTATATGCATACACTCTTACATAAATACATATAAGCATATACAAATGTATATTCACAAACACATGTTCACACCATTACACTAATACTTACTTATGAAATATACATCAATTGTTGGTTGATTTTTCTTTAGTTTTTTCTTCTTTTGTCTTGCTTTTTTTCATCCTCTTTCTGTTGAGAAATAAAAAGGATGTCATTTATTTTTATAGTAACATCGAAAGTGGCAAAAGACTTAAAATTTAAAAGAAGAGAAGAAGGCATCATTGAAAATTGTATTTATTTTGCAGACATGATGCGAGTAAAATGTTTCCTGTTATCGTAGACCGCTTAAAGTGGAATCTATTTATGAGATTTAAATTTATTTTTTTTTTGATGCAAAGGCAGTTCTTAAATTTAAAGTAAAACTTAAAGCTTTATTTCGTACTGTAAATGAATGCCTAATATTTGCTTTTTAGAACTGATTTCAAGTACATATTGGCCGCGTTTACAACGACATAGACAGTCTATCTAGAAGTTTGAATTTTGTATAGTTTTTCCAGCATTTCGATTGGTATCTTAGCAATGGCAGCTGTAATATTGTTTTCTATTTTGAAATTGTGGGTGGAGAGTTCAAAAGAGAATTCACCTATCCCCAGTAAATACAGTCTAGTTAGATGAAATCGCTCGATCCTGAAGGACAACAGGCTGCTCAGTGTCTAGTTGAAGCCGTAGAAGTTGCCGTAGTGTAGTAGGATGAATGTTTACTTATTAGACGACAGGTTGTGGTTCAAAACTTAGCTCAGACATCTCGAACGAAATGTGAAAAATAAAATTTTTTCATCGACTTCCTCTCAGCAGTCTTCTGGCAAAAACTCTGGGAACAAATAAAATTGCCATGAAAAACTTTCACACAAATCTGTCGTTTGACAAACGTATGTGCTCTAGGTGACAGGCTTGTATTTCTATTATTTATCTCGAATAGATTCTTCTATTTATCTCGGGCAGGTTCTGTTGAACCAGTGATAAAACAGCGAAATGCAAATAATATTGCGACGATTCTTTAATGGAACAATAGTGATGGACTCTACTGTCATCAGTAAACATATTCGCTCTCTCTTGCGTGCAGCCCAAAAGCTTTAAAATACATTACGAAGCTATAATTTAGGTTAGGTTAAGTTAGCGGGTTTCTTTCAGTTTACAGGCAAGTTCACTCGGTGGCCCATATGGCCCATTGTGTTACTTAAACCATAGATTTGAATTTCATAGAAGTTGTGTAAATAGTTAGATGGTCAAATGGGCTGATCCATATTAAGAAATAGAATCACTTGAACTCTGTTCTGGTGGATTATCTAAACCAGTCATCATATTTTTTTAGAATGATGCGATTACGTAGGAATTAAAAAAATAAAAGTCAGTGCATGATAAACCATCGCAATAGTGATTGCTTGATGTTTGAACTCGATGGTTTCATAAATTTATAAACTCTTCTCAGGAGATGTACCCTATCGATAGAAATATAGTTCATAGGTGAAAGGAAAGAGAGGGTAGTGTTTGAAAATATTTTTTATTCTGTCAGTATTTAGTGTATGGATGAGCATATCGCCAAATAAATTTCAAATTGTGCTTCATTGCGTTATAGTATCGGGAGCATAAGCATTCATTTCTTTATTGAAGAAAAACTCTAAAATAGGACGCACTTTCTTTTTACTGGTGTCCACTTTGAGGGCTATTGAATCAAAACGTAATAAAATTGTCAATCAAATGCTATTTTTTAGTACAAAGTCCAATGATTCTAATGCCGTCTAAGACAGTCGCCATAGTCTGGTAGGTAATGTGTTGGCTTATTACACGTGAGGCCACAGTTCAAACCCAGTTCAGATATCTCCAACAAAACGAAATATGAAAACAATATTTTTTCAACAACTGCCCCTTAGTAGATTTCTGACAAAAACTCTGAGAGTAAAATAAAATTGCCATGAAAAGTTTCTTAACAATCTGTAGTTCGAATTCGGCCTTAAACTGTAGGTTCCCTCCACTCATGTACAAAATTAACATACTCAACATTAGTGGCATGAGAAGTGAGGTCCTAATCCTGACTGAATAGTTGTAATGCCGTTGAATATGATGTTTATTGTAGGTTATATGTACGTATACTTAATATTTAATTCATTGATCCTCATAACGTATACGCCACCATGGAATATAAAAATAAATTGTATTGGATTTGCGTAAAAGTTTGTTCCATTCATGGCAATGAAATTTAAGAGAAAATCCTTAATTTTTTCTAATATTTTATAACCGTTATAAATGTCGAAGAGAGAATTTTAGTGTATAAGAGATTTCTTAATGCGGGTGTGGTATTTTCGTATTAAAACACTTTCTTATCAATGATGTTGATGTTCGTGTTGACTGTCTGTGGCAACATGTTGGAATTGCACAGGCGCATTGTGAAATGGAAATATTATTGCTAAGATGTGTGGTGTGAGGAACTTTTTAAACTTAACTGCAAGAAGAGAAAAAAATGGTGGCAACAAAAAAATGCAGGCTCAAATGTTGGTAGATACCAGCGACAATAAGTTACTTGGACAATAAAAATGCAATTAATATGCAATTAAATTGCAATCGCAATTTTTTTCATGTTCTTTTCACCCACAAATTTTTGCGTATCAATTGAGGTAATAATTTGCAATATTCCCACGTTTGCAATGAATTGTAATGTAATGAAGACTTTAAGAAGGGAAAGTTAATATTAAGTGTTGCAAAATATATGAATTTAATTTGCAAAAAACTTATGAAAAAGTATGAGATTTGTGTCTTGAATATGAATATCTTAACAAATGTTACAGAATATGTCAACGAATTTATTTCGTTTTGTATTTAATATATTCCATATTGCCTGCTCCTCTTTTTAAGTTTTTTTTCGTTTTTTTTCATTTTTCTTTGAATAGGCTTTAGAGATTCTTTTTTTTTTTGAGTAGAATAAAGTGCCTTTTTATAAAATGTGTTAAAAGTTCGTATTTGTAATTTTGGAACTGAAGACATTTCAGCGAAAAAAAAAAAACCGAAAAAATGCAGATGTTGCAGTTTCTGTTGCTGTTACTGTTACCAGCACTTTGTTTCTACTTCAAAATTTCATTCGGTTTCTTTTTTTCCTTTTTTTGCGTATTTCCCAAGCCAACGTGTCTAGAATTTACAAAAATATGTTCGTTATTTGTAGAGTATTGCGGAGATTTATGACTGTTTTATGTTATTTTTGTTGTTAGCAACTGTTTACTGCTTACATACTACAACAAAAGAATAAAAAAAAGATATCGTAACACAAATACATATTTCGCCATTTAAACCCACAGATGTATTGCATAAAACCGTAAAAACACAGAGCCAAAGTTTAAAGTATTGAAGAGGAAAAAAATGTGGCATAATAAACCAAAAAAAAAAAAAATCTGACGAAAAACATAAGGAAACTTTCAAATTTTATATCATTTTTTGTCAGTGTAACAACACTATAATATTTGAAAAGTTTAATAAAAGTTTTATTCTGTTTTTCTTGTTTGAATTTTTTTTTTGTACAGGCTTCGTGCAATAGCAGTTGATTAGTTAAAGGCAACACAAAAAAATTATTGGGTTTTGCAACACCTTTTGCCATCGACATGTTATGATTGATGTTAAACGACAATGAATTTTCATAAATATTTCGATAATAAAAAACGCTACAAAAAATATTTAAGACTCAAATACTTAGTACCGTAATAAGAGTAAATCATAGTTAGCATGATCCTCTTTAAAATTTACTTAATTCGTCTCTAGATTAAAACCTAGCTTCTCACACCACTCATGCTGTTTGTGTATTAATTTTATCCATAACTAGTGGGACTCGCAATATAATGTCAACTCCTGAACTGAAAATTTGAGAAGCTTTCCATGGCAATTTTATTTCCCCTCAGACGACGCCCACTACAGGAAACTCTACGTTGCCTAGTTCTGGAACACAGAAATATAGTCGTTCATCGACAAAGCTATGAATAACTTGTGGATGCTCAATACAGTTTGAATAGACGGAACATAGTAATACTATCTGGCAGTTAGACCTTACGATGTTAAATCAAAGATAGCAAGAAATTATATGGCGAAGCACAATCGGCTAAGCAGGGAACATAAGGTTACACTCTGCTGGATCCCACATCATGTGGGAAATTTCAGAAACAATCAAACAGAAAAGCTAGTGAAGAACCCTTTTGTGGAGTGCGAGCGCATGTCTGGAAAGGTATGCTTAACGAAACGGATGATAAGGAGAGGTAAAGAGTACTTAGACCAAGTGGGTTTGCGGTAATCGAAAGTTTTACTGAGAGTCTGCAATAAGAGCAGATCGGTGTCATGTATCAGACTATCAAGGAATTTAGAACTTGGGATGTTTAGAGCCTAACATGTAGATTCTACATTCTTAATCCATCCCAGGAAGAAAAGTCTAAACAGGAAATTTTCATTCTTGACACTGAGCAGCATCTTAAAATTTGTCAGGGCAATCAGCTTGGAAGAGACATTACAGAGATACCCTATACAGTTTCAGAGGAGCACAATAGATCGTATGGTTGCTGTGCTAATTTATGGACATTCTTCTCCTAGTTTAGGCAGCTTGTAAGAACCTGTGAAATATTTTAGACACACATTTGAAATTATTGTCTCTGGTACAGTTTTTAGCCCTTACAGCCAAACCAAGTGGGTGTTTGCGGTAATCGAAATTCTTGTTCGTAGACTACAATAAGAGGAGAGCTGAGTCATTTATTCAGAATAGCTTGTGAAAGACCCTTTTGTGGTGCGGCAGCGGTTGTCTGAAAAGGCATACTTAACGAAACGGAAAATAAAGAGGGACAAAGAGTACTCAAAACTCTTGTTGGTAGACTACAATAAGAGGAAATCTGAGTCATTCATCGCACTATCCAGGAATAAACTCAGAGTGACACTAGGCCCTATAGAAGTCGCCATAGTCTAGTTGGTAGTGTGTTGGCTTATTAGAATTGAGGCCACGGTTTAAACCCCAGGTCAGACATCTTTAACAAAACGAAATATGAAAAAATATTTCTTCGATTACTTTCAGATTTCTGGCAATAACTCTAAAAATACCTAAAAATTGCCATGAAAAGTTTCTCCAAAAATCTGTCATTTGGAATTGTCCTTAAATTGCAGGTTCCGCATTGCATGTATAAAACTAATACACACAACATATGTAAGTGGTGTGAGAAGCTGGGTCCGTAATCCTGACTGAAACAAGGCCAGTTAAGCTATTGTTTCTCGTACAGTTCTAGCTACAGTTCTCTCCTCTACTTTATTCATATAAAGAGATCTCAAAAATAGTATTTCTTTCCAACTATTGAAAGATTTTAGGGTAATTATTGTTAGAAGAATATACTTATTGGAGCATAAGCTAAAGATCTGCATTTTATAACTGCTTTACATTCTAGGAATGATGTTTTTTGCATTGTGATCTGTAAACCTTAATGGTTGACTTACTTAATTTGTCTGTATTAACAAAGTTTCATTTAAATTTTCTCCATTGAGTAGAAGAAAATTCTTTTTAAAATTTTTATCCTTGTTTTTTTTTGTTTTTTTTAATTGGTCAACTTGTTTTCCACTTTAAGAAAAATGAAAAACAAAACAAAACAATAAAATAAAATAAAATAAAAATTTAATTCCTATTTTAATTTCATTCATATTCTTGAATATAATCAAACGATTTTCATATCTGGTTTTTTTTTTGTTTGCTATGGGGTTTTATCTCTTCTTTATGAACACAAAAATATGACTTTCTTTTAAATACCACTTGGGCAGTGTATCCAACAGACACAATTCCAGAGAAACATTCAGAGTTTTGTTGCATAGTTTTCAAAAAGTCGACAATAAAAATACCAACAACTATAATAAAAACAAAAGAACAAAAGTGTTAAAGAAATGCACAAAAGTGTTTAAGCATTGTTTTCACAGATTTAGACATAAATTTCACATAAGCTCCAAAGAATAAGGCAAAGAAAATAAATAAAAAAGAAAAAAAACCAACCAAAACAGAAAACATAAACTTCAACAAAGAAAAACAATAAAAAAAAAAACTGAAAGTAAACGAAATAGTGCAACCACCACTGATACTATTTAACAAATTCAAAGGGATTGTGTTGGCGTAAGTCCTGGACGAATCAAATGATCACTTTAACAACAATAAAAAGGGCTCAAGAATGAATGAATATGTTATCTGAGTTGTTGGTTCCTAAATTTATTTTTCATTCAGATGTTAAAGCTGATTCAACACCGAATTTGTTTTAAATTGCTAATCCACCTGAGGGTGGAACCCAGTTTCATAAGCTGAAAAATGATTATGAAATTCAAGATTAGGTTGACTTTTACTGTGTGGTTTAGATTCAGTGTTCCCTAAATTTAGAGCCGTATCGTTCCGCCAAGGTACTCTTGTGATGTTTAGGAAATAAGAACAATTGAAATGAGAATAATTAATGGTCCTTTAGACAATACCAGAGAAGCAGAACTTGATTATGACTTATTTTACGTCTCTACGAGCAAAATTTAACATTTTAGACAACTGAAAAATCATGCTGACAAGGACCTTTGCAACACCGCATGCAAACATGCATACATAATTGGTCATTACAACCCTTCCGTCAGGATTACGACCTAGCTTCTAACATCACTTATGTTGTGTGTGTTAATTTTATATATGAGTGGCGGGACCTACAGTTTAAAAACGATTCCGAACGACAGATTTCCAGAAATCTGCTGAGAGGAAATATTTTTTCATATTTCGTTTTGTCGGAGACGTTTGCCCTGGGTTTAAATTGATGCCTTATACTACGGCGACCAAATACCAAGTGGCAAATTCATGCACGAAAGAATAGATCAGTTTCTATTGTCTACCTCTGACATATATCTCAGAACGGTAATGAGTCGTAAACAATTATGAAAAGAGCTCTTCAGTATTCCCTTCAAGTACCTCTATTGTGGAACAGTATGTATGGTGATAAGGCTGCATATCTATGCAATGAAAGTCGCAAAGTGATGCGGTATATATTGAGGGATTTTGTGGAACCTGGATTTCATGACTTTGAAAATATCCTAACGATTGTTTTAAAATGAAAAATGATGTCGGATGCTGGTGTATACAGACATATCGTCGGCTCCTTTGGGACAATCGGGTAGTTTTTTCAAGCTAAGTAAGCTCAAGTACCATTTACTTTATAGGACATAACAATACGTTAGTCTTGGTTATGATATAGCATCCCATACCTCCCAGAATGTGCGTTTTAATATTATATAACTACAGCTTAATGTCGACTTCGAAAGATTGATTTCTGTTTATTCTCGGAATAACCGCCAGATGACAGCCGCTTATAAATTTTATTTTTTTAGTTTTTTGTTTCTGGATGGCAAAGCCGAAATTTGAGCTCTGGAGCTCCAGCTATTTACATTTTCTCAGACAGCCAGTATCTTAAAGACACCTGGTTCTTATATGATATCAAAGCTAGCTCTTGTGAGTGACAAGTCGTGTATAGGACAACGAAATAGCGGATGTCTGAAGGTATGAAAGGATTCGTGGCATTCTATGTACATAGGCCCTATTTTGCTTACTACTATTCCTAATCCATCTTATAATTGGAAATTGTGGAATACTTAGAACTATGGAAGGTTCAAAGGCATTAGCCAGCAACGATCAGTCGCCAGGTTACAAGGCGCTCCAATGTTCTAACGGCCTTTCTTACAGATAATTGTGAATTGAGATGAATACGCCTACACGCAACATAAACAGCAGAACACATTTGCGAATGTAAGGTTCACGATATTGATAGGCAGATCCGGTATCTCTGGAGGACATTGCCACCACTAAAAGATCGTAGGTAAACACGGAAAGCTGTAGATCTACTAAGCGATCTGTAGACTTGGTAGACAAATAGGTTGTATAGATTCCTGTGTAGTGCTGGTGGTTCGTTTGTCTGGGGACTACTGGAAAAATGTAGATAGGTAGGTAGGTTGGAGTGGTAGTTTTGATACCAAAAGCTCACTTGAGCACGCATAGCGGCCCGTTGTGACGCCACAGGACTGGAAAAAGAAGTCATCGTGGTATTTATGTCATGTGATCTGGGCATACGCTAGTCCTAGAAGTTGTGTTTTGGGGTAAAAGATCTGATATGACAAAAGACAAAGAAGAAGAATACAGAAATTTCCAAACTTTGATAGTTAATAACGGAGATTTTGTTATCACCCCAGGGATGTTGACATCATAGCTGTCAACTTGTCATATATTCGGTCTGTTTTGCCACATCACCATTTATAGAAAATAGAATAGAATAGAAAGGGTGCGATTTGGAGAAGGCTGACTGACACTGACTTTTGTCAAAAAATCATTTTCAGCGATAAGCTCCAATCCTGGCTGAATCGGTATGTGAACAAACAAAATTGTCGAACTTGGCACGAAACCGCTCATGATAAGGTCCAAGAAGGCCCAATGTATCCCGAAAGAGCCCCTGTTTGGCATGGTCCACAGTTCTTTGAAAACTTCTTTGGCCAGGCCGCCACTGTCAATGGCAAGCAGTTTACTGAATTTTAGAAAAACACGATCACATTCCTTTATTACAGCAAAATTAAGAGAGAACTTAAATGCATTTTTCAACACATTTTCGTTAAATTTGATTGTGGTTAAAAAGAAAATTTTTTTCTTCTTTATTTTCAAATATGACCTGCTATGGCCTGCCGCCTTTCACCACTCAGAAACTTGTACGAATTCTGACAATTTTAACTTCATCCTAAACAACAACAACAACAACAACTGGGAATAATAAGTGTGAATCCCTATATAAAGATTTTCCTTTTAAACGAAAAATCTACAAAAAAATATAAAAAACAGAAGTTTTTGGGTTTTCTAGTTTTGGTCTTTCTTGGTAAAGTTTTTTTTGTTGTTGTTTTGTTTTAAGAAGTTTTAAATTTCACTGCAATCATTAGTTTAGCAGACGAAAATTTAAGCAAGTTGTTCATTTATGGTATGTTGTTGTTATTGTTCTTATGATTGCTCTTTTGTTGGTATGCGTTACATGATTTAAGACAGGAGTTTAACAACATTTTTTTGGAAAACTTTTGATGATTAGAAACGGGTTTATTGTGGCTTCTTATTTGGTTTTTCTTTTATTTTTTTTAAGAAAATTTTGTTTTAAATTTAAAAAAACTACATAAAAAACGAGTGTTGTTTTATTAAATTTTATTTATTGATTATTAAAAAAATACTGTGATAATTGCTCTTGTTGTATGGCTCGTGGTACCATCTTGTTGAATTCATATACAAATTATATGCATTTTTGCTCTAGAGTCAGATTGTTAAGGATACGAATTAGTTACATCTCCCTGCTATATTTCACTAAACGCTTCTTATCATTAAATTTAAATGTCTGTCTGTGTATATCAATATACGTAGAATACGTCATCGTTCAAATGTCTGTCACGGCTTCTTTGGATGAAGCGCATCCGAAATGCCATGATTCTGGCACATAAATCAGGCTTAATATGTCCGATGGCATAAGTTATGAGAGTTTTGAGGACCACTGTGGTTCGTGGTTTATTCACATACACGTAGGACTTAAAAAAACCTCACAAGAAAAAGTCTAAAGTCGCACGATCTCGATGGCCAGACTATGCCGTCAAATCGCTCGTAGAGAATATCAAATGTGGCGCGAGATGTGTGATAAGTAATGTCATCCTGTTGAAACCACATGTTGTTGACGGACAGATCATCTAAACAAGGCCATAAGAAGTTGATAGACATAATCTTATAGTGCTTATCTTTGACTGTGAAAGAAATATCGACAGATGATACCGTCTGCCGACAATCCACACTAAACAAGGATTTATTCGAGATATACTTAACGATCTTGGACCTCATGTTTATTAGCCGTTATCAACTGTCAAAGTTCAGAAGTCCTTGCTGGAAGATCTTACAATTTCCATTCCATAATCATTTCTGTGTTCAACGATACTTATCTGTTACTGTCTTGCTTGTTGAAGTAACCAAAGAAATGAGTTTCATCGCTGAAGAGATTTTTGAAAGCTGTTACTCAAGCATCCAATCAGCATATCTACGGCACTGTTAATGATCAATTGCATTTAGATGTTGCGTGAATTGGACATTACGTGGACATATAAGGAAATCTGAATACAAAATATGACTTAATGAGGCTTGACGAGGCGTAAGGTAGGCTCAATCGTTTAATCGACAAGTTTGGTTTATCTGCCATAGATTCTCTAATGGAAGCAATATTGTCGGAGCCGCATTCATTATGACAATGAGAGACTGGTAACATTGCAAATGTGATGTCCCCAATCCTTTAAAATTTCTTTATATTCTGTAGGTTGATTATGAATACTATGTATCACCCCTAAATCTAAATTTGTAGCTTTTGTTTTGAAACAACTAGATCCGGATGTGCCCATGAAATTAGAACTGAGACAGTAGCATGCATTCTTAGTGTCATGGATCTCCGCCTGAAAGATATAATTAGATGGACTGCAGTGATTAAGAAGCCTCGGTAAACATATAATTCATCGCATCTGTGTAAACCCTGATATAGAAGCGTTATTTAGAATTCATTCCGCATTTAGAATCGGATACCAAAATTAAATTTACGAATATTGTATACAGAAAGTAGTCAGTCTGGAAGTTTGCCAGCAAGTCCACATGTCCTAGCATTCTACGTTCTAGGAAAAATAGTCTTACCGTGCTACTGGCAGATGTCAACAGAGTAAAAAAGCATGTGCTAGGACATGTGTATTGCCGTAGTAATTTCAAAAAAGGATCGATCTCTTCGTTATTCTAAGGTGTCTTAAACGCTGGCTACCATACGATCGCGCTATAAGTGATTATATTTCCTATAATCGTCGTGTTAATTCAGAGCAGGGCCTACAATTTAAAGTCCACTCTCTCTAAGGTCTACTCTCAGAGTTTTTGCCTGAAATCGCCGAAGAAATATTTTTTCATATTTCGTTTGATTCCAGATGTCTGACCTAGGGTTTGAACCGAGGCCTCGAGTCTAACAAGCCAACAATTACATACTAGACTACGGCAACTTTATGTGAGCTTTGAAATCAGTTTCCATTTTAGAACCTCGTCTACACATTTAGCATAATCGAAAAGTATGAATTCAATCTTGATCGGCGTAGTAAACAGTACTAACTCATACTCGTTAGCAGTTTGTGGTTCGGGGGCGCGATTACCGATTTCAATGATTTTCATTATTTTATTGATTGAAAAATACTAAGCTAAACTGAACATACGAAAGCTCTCTATTGAAAGAATACATGATTTCTTTGTAACACACTACACTTCATACATACAGAGAATACGGAAGAGACAGATAATTTAAAAGGAAGGATCAGTTACTTAAATTTCTTGTAATATTTTATGTTAATTTTGATCTGACTTAACTATATGGAACATTTTAATTACTATTCAATTTTATTAACTAATTTCTTTAATCTTTTGTTTTTCTAGATTTTTATTAACAAATTAAATAAATTTAACACTTTGATAATATGATGCTTGAGGCAAACAGACTGCTGTAAACCTGAACCTTTGCAATTGATCTGGTAAGCAATTAAAATTCATTGTAAAGTTAATTTCAGTCATTTAAATGTCCTTATGTCCGTTCTCTAACAATTGTTTTTAATCCAAATATTGTTTTTGTTGTTGTTGTTTTTTATGAAATTCATAAACAAATATTTTTATGGGTATAAACAAAAACATTTAAAATTTTGTATAAAACAATAGAAATTATGAGTAAAAAAAACTGAATTTAAACTAAAAGTTTTTGTAATTTTCTGAAACTCAATTTGGAAAAACTCAAACAAAATACATGTTTTCCGAGAACTATTTTATAATACAGAAACATACATATACAGATACACATACATATTAATATACGTAAGACTATGCATAGTAGTATATATGTATATGTGTAACTGTATGGAATGTATTTATAGCATACGTAGTTATAAATAATATTGGAGTTCTACTTACTCTTGTATACTAATAATAGAGATGCGTATGTGTTTCTTTAATTGCCATGGCAAACTATTGAAATACATTTTAATTACTTTGTGTGCGTTTGAGTGTGAGGATAAATTTAAAAACATCATTTATTACAGAAGTTTACGAAACAAAAGTTGTTGAACAGTCGATTTAAAATGAATAGTTTTAGACTTCTTAAGATGTAGAAATAACGTCTTATATAAATCCCCTAATCTTACTTAATTGGTCATTATGCCCTTTAGTCTGGATTACAACCTAGGCTTTCACGCCACTCATATTAATTTGATTCTTGAATGGCGGGATCTACTATCTAATGCCGTGGCTGAACGATGCATTTTATTTTACTATCCGTCAATGAATCGTTCCTAGAAACCCTTATGTAGGTATGTTGGATTTGTAGCTTTGTAACCAAAACTGTCTTGAGCACGCATAGCTGTACATTGTTATGCCACTGGTAAGCGCAGTTCCTGTACTGTGCTACCAAACACACCGAAGAAGTTGGTCAGCGCGTAGGCTGCACATTAAAACATGTTTCCCATATGCTGGAAACCAACTTGAAAGTTTAATAAATGAAGCGTTATCCTTGATATCAATGGATGATAAGTCCGTTCAGCTGAAAAGGTACCTCGCGAGAGATGGGCATTGGCAAAGAAAGTGAGTAACAGTTTTCTCCTCTTCAGTAGGCCCACAACTTCGACTAAAGTGGTTTGATGGAAGCTGCAGTCTTTTCGCGTGTCTTCTCCATAACGCAATAACCTGCAGGCATGGCCACTGTAATTGAGATGACTCTGCCGAATTTTGCGAGACCAGTTAAAAAGTGTTAAGGAATGTTGCTCAATTTGTCTATTATTTCTATTGACCTATGCTGAAAGCTCTCACTGTTTTAAGATTCACTGCTAAACAAGGTATCCTTTGCTTGCTTAATTTTTGGCGTAAAAAATGAACAATTCTTTTCTTGTAGGAGATGGGAAGATATCACAAGTAATGAGAGCCAATACATTAAATAAAGTTATATACGTATAGAGCGGGATATTTAAAAACATTTAGAAATTTTGCCAAATTTATTTTTTTGTTGTGAAGTACAATTGTTGCGGTTAGAAATGGAATATTATTTCATTCATATGGCTGCCGCTGCTGGCCGCACAGTTCTTCATTCGATTGGACCAATTTTCGTGTACTTTTTTGAGTGTATGGGGTCGTATCCCGGCAATGGCATCACGAATGTTGGTCTTCAAATGCTTAATTTTCTCTGGTTTGTCGTCATAACACTTTTATTTAATGCGCCTCATAGAATTTAGTCCAACGGTGTTAAATCGCAGCTTCTTGGGGGCCAACTGACATCACCACGTCGGCTAATTAAACGGTCATCAAACGTTTGACGCAATAAATCGCATGGTGTGGCAAATTGTACCATCCTGTTGAAACCACACATCGTTCACATCAATACCACGAAGGGCGGGTACAAAAAATCAGTTCTCAGGGGGCGATAGGTGTCTCATTGACCGTAATGGTTTCAAAGAAATATGGGCCAGTGATGCTTCCGCTCCGCAAGCCGCACAAAACAGTCACTCGTAATGGGTGCCCACGTGTGGGTTTTCAGAGCCCAAATACGGCAATTTTGCTTATTAACGTACCCACCAAGATGAAAATACGCTTCATCGGCAAAGATTTTTTTGGAAAAATCAACGTTATCGTGCAGTTTATCGTTGGCCCATCTAACGAAGCAAAAAGGAAAGAGATGGCCATGCGGCTTAAACTTTTGCACCAATTGAACATTGTAAGGTGTCATACCGAGATCTTTTCCCAAAAATCGTCATAAACTGGTGCTTAAATGTTTAATTCTTGTTCAGTGTTTAAAACAAGTGGCCTATAACTTCTTCATTTTTACATCCAGTAACTTTTCTTTTCGTAAATTCAGGCCTGGTATTATATTGTATTACATTATTTTTGCGTCTGTCGTGTAAAGTTTTAATTTTTTGTTTTAAGTTGTTTTACTGTTTCAAATAATTTTTTTTCCTTTCTTTTTGAAGAATATATGACAGATACATACTTCGTTTGACATTAAATTGTTTTTCAAACTAAAAACCATATTAATAGGTACAAAGTTTTTAATAGGCTTTCCTTCTTAACCGTCTGTGACCATTTTCTAACAACATTTCTTAAATCAATTTCCAATTTAGAAAAATCTGTTATTTTTTCTGCGTACACCATAGATGAGCAGCTCAAATGGGTTTGTATGAGTGTGAGTGTGTGTATATGTGTGTGTTAAGGTTTTTTAATACAAATTAAAACCGTTTTACAAAGTTATCGATCTTAAAATGGCAAATAAAGCCATTTGGTTTAAAGGAAAATTGCTTTTTAAATTGCCTCTCATTTTAGCAGCCGTAGCAGTTTGTCAATTACTTTAAATTTTAAATGAAAGTTGTAGAAAAAGTTTTACGTAAATTTCTTATTCTTTTTCCCTTGTCTTCGCTCTCTATCTCTCTCTCTATCAATTTTCTCTTTCTTACATTTTGTGCTTAATGTTCTAAGTTTCTATTTAAAATTGGTTTTTTTGAGAACATTTAAATACAGAAGAAAAATTTCAATTCAATAGATTTTACTTTTTTTTACAACAACAAATAAAAAATAAAACTTTTTATTGCTCCATATACGGTACATTTAGATATATTTTATTATTTGCAAATATATGTAATATAAGTGTTTGTTATAGGATTTATCCTGCATTAACTTCACTGCCTCTGCTATACAAACACAGCTCACAACTAAAGCAGCAGACTGAAATCCACATGTATTCACATGGTTAAAAGCATGAATGAATGAGTGAATGGATTGGTGGGATGTCTTTAATCCAAATACAATAGGAAAGTGCTTTACAGCACACCATCATTATTTCTTCTTTTTCCCTTTCATTTTTTTAATTCATATATTGCATATATGTATGTATGTGTGTGCGGACATTTATTTGTATTGGTGTCTAAGCTATAGTCATTCATCAAAAGTCCTTAACAAATTCGAGAGCAATTAAACTCATCAATTAGATTGACATTATTGTACACACTCGTATGCTTTTATTTTTTTTTCTACAAGTCTACCACACACGCTCACTCATTTTCATTTGATCCCTTTTTTTTATAAATTTTCTCTGTGTTTTTTTATGCTTGCCTTTATCCTTTTTATATAAAATAAATTTATCACTCTCATTTTAATAGAAGTCGTTCAAAAAACGAGGCTAGTGCGAGAATATTTGAGTCACAAAAGAAAAGAAATTTTATGACCGAAACAAATTTAATTCATACGTATACCAACTTACATTGTTATGTCCTTAAATCTTGAAGAGGTTTAATAAATTGATTGCATGTGTTTCTACAATGTGCAATAGCTTTAATTTTTTTTTCCATATTTCACCACACTAATCTATACACCCCATGTATGAGATGCACTTCAGATTTTATATCCTTCCACCTTCCTAACCATATTTATATCGATGGCTACAGGATATTCCGTGAATGCACTTTTAGCCTGCTATAGGGCATGACACCTGGGTAGAAGCTTCTCAAAATACTGCCAAGACATTGATTTATAAGGGCTTGGATATTCTGCACTTCGTAGTTCCAGCCACGGAGGTGGTTTAGTTTTACAAACAAGCGGGTCTCGAACGATCGATATGCCATTTGTTTTGATGATAATTTTTTGGTTGTTATGCTTAAAAATAGCAGAGTTGACATCATCCATTTCAATGTAATTAGTGTTGAAAAGGTTTACGAGGCCGCATATGAAAGCTCAATACGAGCATAAACACATCTTGAGTGTTTACCATATGAAGCACAAAATAAGTGTGCATTTCAAATCTATTTCGTCAGATCGTAGTTCTTAGGGAAATCTTTCCGATCAGTACGTGATATTTCATATAAGTCGTGTAAGGTCTACTCGATATGGTTTTTAGGGGATAGACAAACGCAAAATAAGGGATTAACTGCCTGCTTCTCGTAAATATCGTCACAACAGTGACAGTAGCCACTAAACTATAATCTAACCAGGTTATGATTAACATCAGTCAGTGTTATGTAGGGTAGATGAGTTCACTCAGTGGCTCATATGGCTCTCTGTGTTATCCAGTGTGAGATAACCCCCTTGTGGGCTTGAACCACATTGAACTCCGGATGAAACCAGCCAGTTCCCTAAGTGGCCATCAGATCATTAAACCTTCTGTTACCCAAAAAACTATGACGTCTGTTCTGAACTGCAGGACAGTCGCATGAAATGTGTTGTACCGACTCCGTTTTCTCCGCATCATGGCAGCTTCTGCAATAATCTTGGCGGTGCAATACCACAGTGTCACGTTAAAATTCCTGTTACAATGCTAACCGTTCTTTAGTCGAACTCAAGTAGTTCTCTGGTTCCCCCGTTGTCCACTGCTAGACACAGCAATTTTGAAATTCGGTACACAGGTATGTCGGGTGTGGTTACCACTGCCCTTTAGGGTACAGTCAACGTTAACAGACCGCACTGGGCTAAAAATTTTGCGCGTTGTCCCTTTAGAATGCGAACCGTTCTCTTGCCGAACTCAATTAGTTCCCTTTTTCTCCTGCTGGACACAGCACTTTTGAAATTCGGCAACCAGGTATGTTGGATCACCACCTGCTTGTTAAATTCAATTCTGCTTTTTCCAATATGTCGCATATCGTCTCCTCTTCAGACATTTCCGATCCCCTTCGTGCCAGATCTTCCGCATTTTCGTTTCTCTTATATTGTGTTGTGTCAACGTATACGGTGCAACGTATACGGTCCTGATGCCCTTTGTTTTGGCGAGATGGGATCACAGCATTCTCTTTGCTGCTTGACTGTCCACACATACGATCAAGTTCGAAGAAGATAGCTCCCCGGTTTCAGCCATGCGTGTAGTTTGTTCAATAGCAAAAATCTCCGTCTAAAATACGCTGGCTGGTTAGGTAGTCTGTATGACCCGTTCAGTGCCAGTTTATCGGAATACACTTCAGATTCAGTTCCATTTTTGAGGATCTAATCTAATGCGTCCTTGCGTATGTCATCGGCCTTTAGAAATAAATGACTTTTTGGTTATTGCAAAGACATTAGTCCCATCAAAAGGCTAAATGTCTTCGTCAAATGACAAACATATTTACATATTTACTCTTCTACCTTTTGTCTGAAATATGCTGAGAGGCAGTGGAGTATGAACCGTGACCTCACGTCTAATAAGCACTACCTACTAGACTATGGCGACTTTAAGGACTTCTTAGAATTGCCAAATATTACAAAGTGCTTTTTCATTAATTTTTCTGTTAATAGTGAGAAACTGCTGTTATTGTTCAGTGTCTAGCCTTAGCTAATCTTATCACCAATAGAAGAGATATTTCTTCCCAGAATATATGATTTTTTCCAACACGAAAACCACTTGCTTATTTTTAATTCGAAAATTTGTGATTAAAACAATTAATTTCAAATAAACAAAATCTAAATCCAAAAACAAATGATTATTTATTGTGTATCATGTGTATTGTATTTTGGTTTATTGTAGTTGATTAAAAATAGATATTTTGGGATTTCTGGCTAGAAATTTTGCAAATAATATCTTATTGGTTTACCACCATATCACAATGATTAGTTAACATAATGATTGTGTCTGTTAATGTTGCCGTGTGTTTGCTGTTTTGATGCCAAATATTAAGGCCATTGGACTACTTAATTATCTTGTCTTTCAAACGACTCTCGCATTAGATTCAGTCATTCACTGAATCTCCTAATAACATCATTATATACCACTATCGATGTATGTATGTGTGTATAGACTCTCTTCGATAGTATAGGAATACATACATATATTAACAGTCACCACACTATTAATTTCGTTTTATGTTTTTCGAGAAAATTTCTTTGTGTGGCATAGAATCCTTATGTTTGACTACATCCGTTTCAACATTTTACCAACATTATCAAAAACCTAAAATAAAGAACAAAATGGCATGTATGTATGTGTAGAACTTAATATATGTATTGGTATTAACACCCTCATAAGCATATACCATATCATATATACGAGTATATGAATCTTAGATACGTAAGTACAATGCTAGTCTACATAAGGTGTGCTTCGCTATGTTCATTGCCTTTTAAACTCAATATTATCTTTGCTAATGGGAAATTATCTTTCCCGGAAGTGCTGCTTAAGAGCAAGAACAATTACAACTGAGGTAGTAAGTAATTTACAACTTTTGTGACCCTTTATAAGCACTAAAGCTATTCTGAAAATACTTCATCTAACCCTGTGACCCATTAAAAGAGAATTGCGTTTTGGTAATTGAAGTCGTCGTAGTCTAGTAGGCAGTGTGTTGGCTTATTTGACGTGAGGCCACGGTTCAAACCTCAGGTCAGACATTTCCAAAAAAAGGAAATATGAAAAAAATATTTCTTCGGCGACTCTCAACAGTCGTCTAGCAAAAACTTTTTAAAAAATCTGTCGTTCGGAGTCAACTTTAAACTGTAGGTCCTGTCACTCTTGTATAAAATTAACACACACAGAGAAGCTAAATTGTAATCCGGACTGAAGGGTTGTAGTGACCAGTTATGTATGTATGTATGTCTTTTGGTTTCCGTATACTACTGAATCGTATCACCATCTCTTTTTGGTTCGAATGAGTAAAATCTGTGTGGTATTATTTATATTTTGCTCTTCTATAGATGAATGCTAACCTTGTGTATGAAGGTTCTATAAGTATAAAGGTTGTCTTTTTTTGGAGGTTCATAACTTGGAGTTAGCAACATCGCTTTATTTGAAAACCAATATAACAGTTGAGGTTGCATTTTGTTTAATTTCGTTTGACATTTCGTTATGAATGGACTTACACTAGAGTTGGGTTAGGTTAGCGTGTATCTTGCCATTCACAGGCGATATCAGTCGACGGCCCGTATACCCCATTGTGTTACACAGTGTGAGGTAAGATTCCTTGGTATGATCCACTAATGGTGTGTTTGAACCACCCCCAGCTCCGGATGAAACCAGTTCGAACCAGTGGCACGTTCACCACCTTGCCCAGATCTTCAAACGTTCTCTCACCCAAAAACCGATGATGTCTGCTCTTAAGTATCGATTCCGTTTCCTCCTCATTCTGACAGCAGTAATCCTGTTGGGCCAGACCGCGCTTGTCAGCAAAGTTGCCAAGCGTTGCCTTAGAATTTCTTGTTAGAGTGCGAACCTTTCTCTAGTCGAACCAAAGAAGTTCCTTGGTTTTCCTATTATCCACGGTTGGAGACAACAGTTTTGAAATTCTGCACCAGGTACGTTGAATCACCTACGGTTTGTTTCATTCCATGCTGCTTTTGGGGGCACTTGTATCTCCTCTATCCTCTTCTTCTGCTTAGACATCTGCGATCTATTCCGCGACAGTTTGTCTGCCTCTATGCCACAGTGACCCGGAAACAAACAGAGGTGATTGTTCTGTCAACGTACACGGTATAGAAAGTCCATCCAAATTGCTGCTCGACATATGGTCAAGTTCAAAGGAGGTAGGACCCCAGCTTCAACCATACGTGCAACTAGTTCTCCGTCTGAAATACATTGGCCTGGTTAGGTAATCTGTATCTGTAATCCGACGCGAATATGAAAAGTTTTTTATTTAGCAAAGGGGATAATCCACTCATTTGTTAACTGCAATGATAGACTGAAATTTGTGCATAAAAATCGATGTGATGGTATAAAAAACTAAAACTTCAAACAAACAAACGAACTTTCGTTCTCAGATACTCATATAGATTATGTATGTATATACTTAGATATGCATCTCATATTATATACAATATTATATTAAACATAAAATAATTTTCTTTATTCTATTCGCTTTTGTTTGAAGTTAATTCCTTATATGGAATACGTGTCGGTCTGTCATTCGGTTGACATATTTAAAACCTTTCCTATTTGTTGGCTCAAGCATTGCCTAGTAGCAAAAGGAACCAGAAACAACACAACTACTGAGAAATAATTAAAAACAAAAGGAGAAGAAAAAAATCTAAAACTATATGAACATAGACAATCAACCTATCTATCCCTTCATATACATACATATGTATGTATGTGTAGTCATGTGTGGAGAAAAGATCATACGAACACTTTTGACACAGATTGATTTACTCTTAATCAGCAGCATACAGAATAGTTTGAGAAACTTTTTAATGGCAGTTTATTTTTACTCTCAGAGTTTTTGCCAGAAATCTGCTGAGAGGAAGTCGCCGAAGAAATATTTTTATTTTTCATATTTCATTTTTGATGTCTGACCTGGGATACGAACCCGGGCTTTACGAATAGTAAGCCAACACACTACCTACTACACCACGGCGACTGACTGAAGGGTTGTAATGGCCAATTATGTATGTATTATGTATACAGAATAGTTAGTAAAGGCACAGGCTTTTATTTAAAATATTATCTTAAATACATACTTATTGCATATAAAAGTAATTAAACGGGTGACCATATGCAAAAGTTTTCTTTTTGTATCTATATCAAGCCGCTGCTTGATATCTGTTAAATAGATGGTGGTCACCTTTCTAAATAAGTTCCTAAACTATTTGCCGTAAATAAATTATTCTGGATTTGGTTGGTGATTTAATATTAACAACTAATATCTATGGGTGGTCATACAATTTGTACCATTAAGGGTCCATTTTAAATACACATGCACATTTCGTTTTATGGGGTTGGCTTTAATTAAGAAATTTAAATAATTTTTCTGGCATGCAAAATAAATAATTTTAAGTTTGAAAACTTTACTACTAACAAAATACACAATATCAGTAAATAATTACATACCATGGTGTATGGGCAATATTTTTTTAAAATTAAAATAATAAGTATACGCCCCCATATATATTGTAATTGATAGATTATTAATAGCACGTTCACACGACACAATTATTCGTCATTCACGCTCTCATTCGTCATTCAACCCCCAGTTACGAACTGAATGACATGTTTCGCCATACAAAATTTTAGCTGCGAATCACACAAGCTGTACGGCATTCAGTTTGAATGGCCTTATGAATGACGAACGAATGACTGTCATCTCTAATTTCTATCGATTATTTATGTATCAAAATCAGCTGTCAAAACAAAACAAAATAAAGAAAAACAGTTTAGCATTAAATAAATAAATTAAAAGAAATAAAAAATCTTATTATTTGTGAATTTTGTGGAAGTATTTTAAAAAATATAAGATAATGGATGAAAAAAAGAAAATTATAAAAAAATTATAATGTCCCGAAGATTATTGGCTACATTAAAGATTGTAGAGGAGACAACATTGTGCACCGTGGCATTACTCGATCTGTTCGAGCTGTTCTTACGGACGCCACGCAGCTCTACCAACCTTTCAGCTCATACCTCTAATAACGCCTGCTCACTGCCCTGGTCCCACCTGCTGGCACTTTTTCTTTTTTCTAATAGTGAAAATAATAATTAAATAATATTTGCTTATTATTGCTACAATTTTATATTTTTCTTACCTTTTTTCCATTGCGAAATTAAAAATTTAAAAGTCCCAACAAACAAATAAAATAAAGAAAAAACAAAACGTAAACAAGAAAAAAACAAGAAGAAGAAATAAATAACTTTCAAACTGAATGACGAACATGTCGTGGAAACGGGTGAATTGGCTATTGTATTTCAGTGCCCGAATTAAGTGATTCAACTGTCCGTGTGAACATGGTATAAATAATTTCAATTAACACACATTAATCGATAACAAGAATATGTATTTACTTGCATCGAAAAAGTATAAAACCATAGAAACTTAACCCTTTGACCAACGCGGGGACACAGTTGTCTCAAACCTAAAATTTAAAAGATTTTAAAAACAGAATAGCAAAGAAAGGAGATCGGTGTCAATTTGTTTCTAAAAATGCGTACTTAAGTTTATTATATATGGCCGGGTGTATTCATTCATAATATATAATCGTCTGAAGCTGAGTGTTTTAGAATATTTTGTAAAAGTGTTTTGAACTGTCACAGTATGTAGTGAACAAAATAGGAAAAAAAACTTGTAATTTCAAAATTTATTTTGAGTTGATAAGTGCACAGCTTTTCTTTATTATCTTGATTATATAAAAGTTTAGTTTAATTAATATTATCGGAATCAATTCGATAAGTTCATAAAATACATACATATGTACATAACTGGTCATTACTACACCTCAGTCAGGATTATGACCTTCTCACTTATGTTGTGTGTTTTGTTATGATGTTACTCACTTATGTTGTGTGTGTTAATTTTATAAAGGGTAGGCCACTTAAAAGTTTAAATTTAAAAACGCAATAAAACAAAAAAGGTTTGACATTTTGCCAAATTTACTTTTTGTTGCGCAATACAATTATTCCGGTTAGAAATGGAATATAATTTCATTCATATGGCTGCCGCGGCTGGCCACACAGAACCTCATTTGATGGGACCAATTTTCGTGTCCTTTTTTGAGTGTCATCACCAATGTTGGCCTTCGAATGCTAAATTGTCTCTGGTTTGTCGGCATAACACCTTCCTTTCACGGCGCCCCATAGAAAATAGTCCAACGCTGCCAAATCGCAGCTTCTTGGGGGCCAATTGACATCGACATTTCGGCTAATTAAGCGGTCATCAAACGTTTGAGGATATAAGTCGAGTGTGACATGAGATGTGTGGCCGAATGCAACATCCTGTTGAAACCAAACATCGTTCACAGCAATACCATGAAGACCGAGTATAAAAAATTCGGTTATCACGGTACGATAGTTGTCTCCATTGATCGTAATGAATGCGCCGTCCTCATTTTCAAAGAAATATGGGCCAACTATACCTACGCTCCACAAGCTGCACCAAACAGTTACGTTGACTTCTGTAAGACCATGTGTGGGTCTTATGAGCCCCAAATACGGCAATTTTGCTTATTAACGTACCCACCAAGATGAAAATGAGCTTCATCCGAAAAGATGTTTTTTTTTTCAATTTTTATTTCGAACAACAGCTTTTTTCAGAAACCATTTGGGCAATTTTATTTGTACTCAAAGTTTTTACCAGAAACCTGCCGAAGAAATATTTTTTTATTCTATATTTTGCTTTGATCGAACTGTTTGACCTGCTGTTTGACCCATGGCTTCACGTCTGATAAATAAACATACTATCCACTAATGGATAAAATTAACACACGCAATTACGTATGTATGTATGTAAGGAAACGGTTTTTATTTTGACAGAAATTTATTTGAATTGTAACGAAGATTTCTTTTTATTAGACACTGAATATACGCAGAGTTTGTTTGATTCATTTTGTTGTCCAAGGTGTTGATTTGATGGAGGCTTGTGAACGTGAAGCCCCACCAAACAGATTTGTTTGAAGACAATGATTCTTTAAGCACCGTTGGATATTTACATAACTCTTGGATAATAACCAGAGGCTGCTCTGAACAAGTGATTTTATAAAGAGAATTCAAGCTGATGTATTTAGCGACTGCTGTTTAGATCTCCCCAACCACAGCTTTTAAGAATTCTTGCAAAATATTTTTAACTTCCAGAGATGACTGAATTGTTGAATTGTCCCTCACAAACAGTTCCTTATTGCAGTAGGTCTAGTCGTTGCCTAGAAATAATGTCCTAATAGAATATGAGTAGGATGTAGACGATGAGTTGCTATTGCTTGACCTTCCTTTGAGATTTGTTGCTTATACTACGCCAGGTTTTAAGGGATTAAAGACTCTAAATTTTATAAATTCTTTAAAAAAAACTCAGGAGTTGGAATTAAAATTAAGCAGTTTTGTGGTCGACCACTTTAGACATTCCATCACGCCATATGGTATTATGAAATAAAGTTTTTTATAAACAACAATCGCATGCGTTTACTTGGTATTTGTTTTTCATACAAAGCCGGTGGCTATAGTTAGTGCTATCACACAGGTTTTTAATTCTTTAGATACACATTGCTGTACTTCTTAAGAAGGAAAGCAAGCGGGTCTAATGCAATTATTTTCTAATAACAATTTCATCTATTAATTGTTGCCATAATTAATTTTAATTATTCAAATAATTTTATCTTTAATAATACCTGTAAGCTAAACTTACATTACCTTAGTTACCCTCTGTATACGAGTTGGCATGTACATATGTACGTATATACTTGAAATTTTTGAAAAAAAAACATTGCATTTGAATGCAACTTTTGTTGAAGTTTAAATCGTTGTGTGCAGTAAATGGAAATTTTTAATTTTTATTTCATAGCCAAACTATTATGCTCCGTAGTATATTTAGTTATTTTATTTAAATTTCTCTTCATTTTTTTGTTTTTTTTTGTTGTTTTTACTGTGTTTCATACTAAAATAACAAATGATAGGAAAATTTTCAACTTGAACTGTTGCAGGAACAAAATATTGTTTTAGCTGTTGGCTGTTGGGTTGTGTTGGCACTTGTTTTCTGCATAATTTTATGCAAATTTCCTGAAATGAATGAAGAAACTGCTTCTCTCTACTCTGCAGCTTATTCAAGTTCAAATTAATGAATGAGTGAATGAATGAACGAGTGAGTGAACGAATGAATAAATGAATTAATGTTTTACAAAATATGAATGAATGTATTCGTACGTGTACGAGTATTTGTTTATATGCCAGTGTTGGTAATGAAACATTGGGGGAGAAAGAAAAAAGATTTTTTTCTTGTTCTTTTCCCTGTATATGCGTGTAAGTTTTTGTATTTGTATATGAGTTTGTGTTTGTTTATGTTTTTTTCTCTGTTTCCTGTGTAAATTTACATTTAACCACAATAACAGCAAGAACACTACAATAAAAAAACAGTAGTTGAAACAGAAACAATAACAACAACAGAATATAAATTGTTGCAAAAACTTTTAAGTTGCACTTACAAAATATAAATTGAAATCAAATAAAAAAAGAAGAAAAACAAGAATAGGAAATTTCCTTAGTCGGCGTTGTAGATTGGCTACGAAATTAACCTACACTCAGGTGTAGGTTTCTAGTTTAGCCATCTTATTGCCATCCAAGTGAGCGTAGTATGGATTCTGTTCAATTGTTGAAATTTCCTTAACCTTCTGCCAACATCTTTCAAAAGGAAACTAAGGCTTTGTATTAACCTACACTTAGTGTACCCTGGGGACCTCCTCTTTTCGAGTCTTTATCATATTCGATGGCCTAATGGTGTCTCTGAAAGTAGGTATACTTGCTTGTCTTTTTTCAAGCCATGCTGGTTGCTTTAGTAGCCAGTAGTTGCTTTAGTAGCAAGTCTGATGGAGGTATGAATTGATCATCAATTTAAAGGTTTTATTGTTGATTGTTCGTGGACATCCTCTCACTATCGATCACGTTCATATCGTTTTATAGTGTTAAACCAGTCAAATTTATTTTAGAAAGCGTACATCTCTCGCAGTGCCAGCAGATTTCAATTATTGTT
This sequence comes from Sarcophaga subvicina, assembly GCA_936449025.2. NCBI lineage: Eukaryota > Metazoa > Arthropoda > Insecta > Diptera > Sarcophagidae > Sarcophaga > Sarcophaga subvicina. The sequence continues at coordinate 75,434,547 of OW388083.2, forward strand.
GTTGTCCTTAGGCACCTTTCCTCTTTAGCATTATTTTCGCAGTGTGATTTTAGTACTCAGAGGTAGCAAACAACATTCTTGATTTCTGAGTTTTACTTTCTTTCTTGGTTCTGTGAATACTTTGTTTGAATTAATAGATATTGCTGCCCAACTAAATAATGTAGTGTACGGTTCAAGAAATAATTTTATTTTATCATTTTCAAACTTGATTTTTATTCATTTGAACCACTGTAAAACCTTTTCTTTATACGTTAGCAAGATCACAAAACATTTGATTACACAAAAACGGCTTTATACTTAATCTTGTCAACATGTTGCTAACATTCAGATACATGTAGCCAATGAACATGTTTATAATGTAAAAAGCAAACCAACATGAATATGATCGTATATGATATTTCCAGATGTTAAATACGAAAAAGATTTTCATAATATTCATTTCTTTTTTTTTCGATATAATATAATGGTAATGTATAATTTACCAACTATTAGCAGAATAAATCAAATTAGTACAGCACACACATATATTCTAGTTATAGTGGCAAATCATGTTTTTTTTCATTGTCGAGAGCTTAAATAAAACTTTTACATGTGTTCTCATTACCGCTTTTCTGATTGCAAAGCGAGGTTTCTTTGTTGAAACTTTACGCTGTATATATAAAAGCACCTATTATATAAAAAGTGTGATTAAGCTTAACAAAATATTAAAACAATTACATTTTTATAAAATAAATTCTGTAGTGAAGTGTTTGCCCATGTGACCTCGTATACTCTGGACATCCTGACAAGGAGGTAACTACACTGGATAGAATTTACATAGGTAGTCCTAGTATCACATTGAAATTATTTTTTTTTTATAAAACAGGTCCAGAGAGTTCTATTTTTTTTATCCTTCAATTACCTTTATTGTAACCCCAAAGGACAGAAGAAACCGTTTCTGAAATTCGGTACTGTAGAACAGTCTACAACTTTATTATCGTTGTTGTTGTCTAATAACGGTGATTTAAAACTCCCTCATTGATAACTATGGCAATTATACTCCTATAAAATACGTTTTTATTTAATTATTTCATGTAATTAAATCATTGTGTTTAGAAATAATAATTTTTAGTTAAAGTCCTATATTAAATGTCTTAGTTCATGTTGGTTAAAAAAAACTGACATGCCTACTGTAGCGATCATTACAACTCGATCATTACTATATTGTAAAAAATAAGTCTCTAGATCTCCGTAAGTTAGTATTTTCATTACTCGTATTTACTTTTTTTAATAGAACCTGTTTATTACAGAACACATAAAATACAACAAGGATACAAATAGATAGTGAGATCGAACACTTTTGACCGAGCATAACTGATCGGTTAATGAAGTTATTGTTACATGCTTTAAACATTATATCAAGAGATCGAACGTATTTGATCGAACATAGCTGATCAGTTAATGAAGTTTTTATTACATGTTTGATCGAACATAATTGATCAATAAATGAAGTTTCTATTACATGTTTGATCGAACATAATTGATCGGATAATGAAGTTTTTATTATATGTTTGATCGAACATAATTGATCAGTTAATGAAGTTTTTAGTACATGTTTGATCGAACATAATTGATCAGTAAATGAAGTTTCTATTACATGTTAGATCGAACATAATTGATCAGTTAATGAAGTTTTTATTATATGTTTGATCGAACACGGTTGATCAGTTAATAGTTTTTGTTACATGTTTGATCGAACTTAGTTGATTAGTTAACACTTCAGTCAGGATTACGACCTAGTTTCTCACATCACTTATGTTGTGTGTGTGTAACTAAAGGTGCATAAAGAACAGAACAAACCTAAATCACCTACACTAATGTAGGGTGCAAAGTAACAACAATAACAGCGTTTATAACAGAGAGTCACTTGACTCGACGTTATGAAAACTTGAGCTTAATTAATTATAGTGTTTATGTTGATGTTTATTTTCTGAAATATAAATACAAGACAGCGAGTGTACATGTGTGCGTGTCTGTGTGTATGTAAAGACATCATTGTTTGTGTTTATAGAGAACACGTTGATAGTAGGTTTGTTCGTTTGTGTATTCATTTACGTGTCATTATAAAAACAACAAAAACAAATTCTATTAGAAAATGTTAAAGTAACTTGTAATGAAATAACAAAAATAACAACAACAAAAAAAAAAGGAAAAAAATTAAAAACAATTACAAACTATTCGAGTACAATTTGTGATAGTAATGGTAGTTGTAGTTATTGCTGTTGTTGTTGTTCTAGTTAAACACATAATGTCAAAAGAGAAATAAATAAATTTATTTACTTTATATTTTATTGCTTATGATTGTTAAATGTTTTATCTCTGCTACATTAATTGAAATAATAATTGCTCAAGCAATAGCGCAAACTACCATGAACAACAGCATACAGACAAACAATTGCAAACTTAACACCAAAAAAAAAAAAAATGTTGTCAGTAAATTATTTATGTGTGTCTAGCAATAAAAGAGATATTTCTTAAAGAGAGAATGAGATAGAGAGAGATTCTTAAACTTGAATTCATCCAAGAAGAAGAGAAGTCTTGCAATTAATTATTGCCGGGTCAAAAATTAAAACTGCTTATAAATACCTAAAGGCTGTACTCACAACTTAATTTAACTTCGATCATGAAAATTTTAGAAAATATGATAAAAAAAATAATCTTCGTCTCAGACATGTAAAGGAATTCTTTATTTTGTTATGATATTTTGATATTCATTTCGCATAGACTGATGATATCTAGTTTTAATACGTCCGTTTTGTACGATGTTTTGTTGCTGATTTTAATTAAATTGTATTGTGATCCTTTAATGATGTAGCTGTAGTCTAGTAGGCAGTGTGTTGACTTATTGGACGTGAGGTCAAACATCTCCAGCAAAACGAAATATAAAAACAAAATATTTCTTCTGCGTCTTCCTCTTAGCAAATTTCCGGCAAAAACCCTGAAAATAAATAAAATTGCCATGAAAAGTATCTTAAAAATTTGTTATTCGATGTCGATTTTAAACTGCAGGTCCCGCCACTCTTTTATAAAATTAAAACACATAACATAAGCGATGTAAAGGTTCTTGAACACAAGTATCTCTGCTAGACTTTGCTGTAGATGCTCAATTTCATAGAGCCACAGCAAATGATTTTCACTTCATTCGATGGCAAACATACTTCCTTTAAGTGGCTTGTTCTCATATTTGTCGTTTTCAAGTGTTCCCAACCTAAAAGTTGTAATCGGCAAAATACCTCGTGAAATCGTCAAAAGTTTTGTTCATCATGTGCCTTAGTAACTTGATTTCGTTTGCGGAAACTTATATCCCGCTCTAAGTTGGTTCGACAAGTTTAGTTCCTTAGAGCGACGTCTTTTCGATTATAGTGATAGCACCGTAGTGGATTGGTATTGCCTAGTGAGTAGTGTGTTGGCTTATTAGCAGTAAGGCCGAATTCAAACCCAGCTACGTAGCACCTCCAAAGACCTTAATGCGCGCCAAACAGTTAAATTTTCCGCAATGCATTGGCTATTCCACAATCGGCTCTGAGATTTCTGAGTCCTAAATGCGTCAATTTTATGTGTTGCCGAAAGCACCGATGTAGATATGAATTTCCACGCCAAAGAAAACTTTGTTCCAAAAATTAACATTGGAAACCTATTGCTGTACTACCCAATCAACATACTTACGGCGTTTGCGAATGGCAAGCCGTCTATAATTGTTGCCTGAGTTGGGTGTTAAATGCATAACTGACCGTGAAATAGAACCAATTGCAGAGAACTCCGCGAATTCGGCAGCTTATAATTATCATCTACACATTCTTTGGCGCAAGTGAACTTCTCGGCAATTCAATGCATAATATATCAATTAGGGTCGCTATAAACACCCTGCAAAGCTCGAAAGTTGGCCAAGTTTGAGTCATCCTTTTTATAGGAACTTTTAACGTGATTATTAAAAGTTCTTCGGGTGCTAAACGATCCATATTCGTAAACGGTAAAACTTTCACTAAATAAATGATGCTTCAGATGAAACACTTTTAACAGCTGGCAACCTTGTCAAACCGGTGGTTTTGACTTATTAGTGTGTTTTCTTATTAGACGTGAGGACACGCTTTATATCCCCATTTAGACATCTCCAACAAAACGAAACATAAAAAAAAATATTTCTTCGGCGACTTTTTCTCAGCAGATATCTGTTAAAAACTAACTCTCAGAGTTTAATAAAATAAATAAATAATAAAATAAAATTGCCACGAAAAGTTTCTCAAAAAGTCCTCCATTTGAGTCGACTTTAAATTGTAGGTCCTGCAACTTATGGATAAAATTAACACACACAACATAAGTGGTGTGAAAAGCTTGGTTGTAAACCTGACTGAAGGGTTGTAATGACATATATGTACATGTATATGGATAGATATCCTTTGTGTTGTTATGTTTTATGAAATCGACCTCGTGACAGTCAATGAAAATACTTAGGATTGCGCTGAAAGAAAAAAGTAGTGGGTGGTGATTATCGGAATTGAAGATTATTAAGGTTTTGTTTGATGCAGTTGGAATGAAATTACTTGGCCAGAGCTGCTCGCTATCTCTCTCTTTCTCACTCTCTACTACTATGCAATACATTTCCTTTAAAGTGCATCCTTTAAAGCTTTTCAAGTTTTCCTTATCACATAAGGATCATCTATAAATTTTTGTTTTTTGGGTGCTAACCAAAATATGTGGATTTTGTATTTATGGCTGAAATAAATAACTTGTTGGAAACAACAAATACAATTAAAAGAACTTAAGCTGTATAATCACATCCTTGAAAAGGACTAAAGAACGATAATGGTATCGCAGTATTTTGGCATGCAACAATCTAACTTTGTTAATGGCCAAAGCCAAAATTAAAATAAAATAAAAAAAACAAATATGAGAAGGAATACATAAGAATCATACATTATATGTGGTAAAAATTAATCGGATATGGTGATTTCCATGAATTCTAGATCACTAGAAAGCAGTGAAATTGTTTTATAAAATAATGCTATGGACACACCCATACCATTAAGAGAATATGATGAAGAGGGATTGGGCGCGGTAAAGCTGGCAATTTATTTATTTGTGTACAAGATTTTTGCCAAAAACTATTATTATGTTCAGAGTAACATATGGTGGCAATACGCCAAATATCAAATAAAATTAAAATTTGAAAAAAAACATTCACACAACACAACAGAAAATAATCGCCGAAACAATAAACATTTAATGCACTTCGTTTTGGCACTTGTTAAACGATTTCTATGTGAAATTATCACTAGAAATATAAAAAATAAAAATAAAAACAAAATAAAAGAGAGAGGAAGAAAAAAATAAAAAAGGAAAGAAAATAGCAACAGCAGCACCATTTAGCCATAGAAGAGCAAATGAATAACGAATCTTTCTATGAACAGTTGCTCATTTAAATGTCTTGCCATCTTTGCCACGATAGTTATTATTTCTTTTCGATTTTCCTTCTAATTTTGTTGCATCTTCTTTTAGGTTATTGCCGTCATTGTTGTTGTTACTTTTGTGTTGTTAGTATAAAATGAAATTCTAATTAACATCATTTGCATAACTCAACCAGGCAATAATAAAAGCAAATTTGTTACCAACAATAATTTGTTTTTTGTTTGTTTTTGTTACTTGGCTAACAAACAACTTACTGTGGTGCTTAAGAGTGGCATGCCACATTCAAGATCTTGTTGGATACCATTACTCTAGAAGAATTTCATTTCATATTCATTTTTTGTTTTGTTGGCTAGAATAGAAATTTTAAGTAGTTTGGTGTAATTTTAAGTGCAGGATATATTTGGCAATCATTTTAGAAAAATAAGAAAACATTGGAGGATGAAGTAAGTTTTGCAGAACTTATACTACAACTTTGAAGGTAGAGCTGAGTAAGGTTAGCGAGTTGCTTGTTGTTCACTGGCAGGTTCACTCGGTGACCCATACGTTTTATTATTCAATTACTCAGTGTGAGGTAAGCTCCCTTGTCATGATCCGTTAGAGGTGGGTTTGAACCACCCCGATCTCCAAATGAAATCGGCCAGTAGAACGTTCGCCACCATGCCCAGATCTTCAAACGTTCTCTCACCCAAAAACCGATACCATTTTTGAAGTGCGATTCCATTTATTCCACATCGTGGCAGCTTCTGCAGTAAACCTGGTTGGACAGACCGAACTTGTCAACGAAACCGTTAATAGCACAGTGTACCATTAGAATTCCTGTTAGAGTGCGAACTGTTTTCTTGTAGAACTCAGTAGTTCCTTGGTTTTCATGATCTTCACTGCTGGACACAGCAGTTTTGAAAATCGACAACCAGGTATGTTGGACCAACTACGGTTTGTTGAATTCCATGCTGCTTTTTCCGATTTGGAAAAGTGTTCTTGCAGGGGAGCATATATCCCCTCTATCGTTGAGACATCGCCGATCCCCTTCTTGCCAGATCGTCGGCATTTTATTTTCCCTTTATGCCACAGTGGCCCGTAACCCAGCGGAGATGGGTATTTTGCGACGCATACGATGTAGAGGGTCCATGCAACTCCTGAACCCTTTTGATTTGATGAGATGGGATCCCAGCGCTGTGATTGTCGCTTGGCTGTCCACTGTCCACAACTGATCAAGTTCGCAGGAGGTAGGTTCCCGATTTCATGCATACATGCAGCTTGATCAATAGCAAAAATCTCGGCCTGAAATGTGCTGGTCTGGTTAAGTAATCTATATGACCTGTTCAGTTCCAGTTTATTGGAATAGACATCAGATCCAGTTCCACATTTCTTTATTTAGCCATCGCTGAAGACCTTTATGTCACCGTTATCGATGATAGCTTCAGTGAAACAATTTTGAGTTTTGTATGTTCGCTTGAAAACAGTCTATGGTACCATGGAGTAGCATCTAAAATCCGGGTGATTCGGTTCTACTCCACACAGTATTGAGGCGTGGTACACCAAGCATGACCTAAACATAGCTGAGAACTTAAGTCTTAGTGCAATTCTAGCAGCCATGTTTTGGAGGAACATGTAAAATGGTGGTAGAAATAAGATGAACTCGAGACCAGCCTGCGGCGTGGACTTCAGAGCACCCGTGATGCCCAAACATGCCAATCTCTATACCCTGTTTCACTTTCGTATAGCCTCCTTCAGCACTAATGCCCCGTAGGAGGGTATAGGCCCTAGAGTGGACGCACAAGACATTCATCGTTTTCTTCATCCTTACCTCCGTGTTAGTCTTCCAGGATAGTTTCGAGTTCAGAATGATACCCAAGTACTCTGTCTCCTTTGAGAGTCTCTAGGGTCGTTCATTTTCGGAGCGATGAAGCTTAAAATCCTGTACATCTGAGCGAACAAGCCAAGTTCCCTTTTACCTGGGTTCACACCCAAGCCGTCCTTCTCCGCCCATCTGTGTGTGACCGTGGGAAGATGTTTTTCCCGGACCAGTATGCTATTTTAATTTCCATCAGTATTTGATTAATAACTAGGTTCCACATCAGGAGTGATATGTTGTATACAGGGAATCGTAAAAATTTAACACGATGCGCTGGTAAACCATATTCTCTATTGGGAACGGTTTTTACATCTGTAGCAGTATAATATTCCTTTTTGCCGATTCCTTAAAAAGATGAAATTCATTATATTCATTATTCAAGATGATGAAATTAATGAAATAATGGTTAGTAATTGGAAATTTTCATTCATTTGTTGGCTTCTTCATTTAATGAGAAAACTGTGAAATTTATGAATTAATGTTGCAAGACATTTTATGCAATTAAAATTATGAAATCATTTCATACTTTTCATACTTGCACATAACATCATTGCATAATCACACAAATTCTGATGACATTTTATTCCAATAGCTTGAAAATATTTGTTTATTTTGCAATCATTTTAATGCAATTATTCGGTATTTATTCATTTATTTTTTTTATTATTTATTATATTCTTTGTGTCTTTTCTTTTGTTAAACACATAAACAGGTTCAGTAATTGCAAAACAACATGTGTATCTATGTTATTAATGCAAATAATTGTTAAAATATTTAATAAAGAATTATATTAAGTCTTAAGGTTATTTCTAATACACAAACATAATTGGTCCTTACAACCCTTCAGTTAGTATTGCAACCTAGCTTCTCACTGCTGTTCATTTATGTTGTGTTAAATTTTTACATGAGTGGCGGGATCTACAGTTTACAATCGACTGCGATTGACAGATTTTTGATAAACTTTTTATTGCAATTTTATTTATCCTCAGAACTTTGCCGGAAATCTGCTGAGAGACATTCGCCGAAGAAATATTTTCTCATATTTTATTTTGTTGGAGATGTTCGGCCTGTGCGTTTGAATCAAGGCCTCACGTCTAATAAGCCAACTCACTACTTACTAGACTACGGCGAGTTCGATGATATACGACCAGATTTATTGAAGAAAGCATTTAAAAATTTAACTGATCAAATCGTATTTAAATTATATACCACATTATAATACAAAATTAATTAAAAAAATGTTTGTTTTGATGATAACGTCCATGGCCTTAAGCTTATCACTTGCAGGTAAAAATTTTTTGTAATACATTTTTTGTATAAAAATATCCTTTACTTCGATTTCACTGTCATTTATTTGCCATTTTTATTTGTTTTTATTTATTTTATTTTTTTATTGCGTTCAGTCGTTATGGTGTAAACAGGTGAAAAATTTTCCAATTTTCATTTTAATGACTGTCATTACAAATGATACAATGATAATGAACGGAAATTGTATTACAGCGTGTACTTTGATATATTGCCTCCTTAACAACTTGTTAAAATCAAATTAACAAATACATCAAATCAACACGAGTAACGTGCAGACATACATATAATGATTGGCGTAGACTTTAATAAAAAAAAACAAAAAAAAGGAAATATTTTCTTTATTTATTGCAATAAATATACATACAAATAAAGCATTAAGCTTACATTAATAACGACGAATATTTTATTTATGCGATCATTTTATTATTAAATCCATTCGTGTGAGATTAACAAACAATAAGTATTCAAATATAAATTGTTAATAACTTGTAAAAAAGTTAATTCATTAAATTCATTCAATTGGAGACCAGGGAAACAGATTCTGATACAAAAACGTAACTGGGAATCAATCAGATGAGGACATATTCAGAAGTATTTTCTTAGCAATCATCTTCTCTCTTCTATCTACAAAGCGCAATCTTTATTTCGCGTATTCTAGTTCGAAATTTCTCTTGACGATTGCCAAAAATAGCGAAAACAGTGCTGCATTCCACAGAGCTTTACATACACAGTGTAATAAAGATAGTTCTCCTATTGTCCAAATAATATGTCTTGCGCTAGACGGCATTTGAATAGAAGCAAGAATTATCAACCGTGAAAGTCGCCGTGGTCTAGCAGGTAGTGTGTTGGCTTATTAGACGTGAGGTCTCGGTTCAAACCCCAGGTCAGGCATCTCCAACTGAACGTAATATGAAAAATATTTCTTCGGCGACTACCTCTCAGAGGATTTCTGGCAAAAACTCTGAGATTAAATAAAATTGCCATGAAAAGATTCTCAAAAATCTGTCGTTCGGAGCCGACTTTAAACTGTAGGTTCCGCCACTCATGCAACACACATAAGTGGTGTGAGAAACTAGGTCGTAATCCTGACTAAAGGGTTGTAATGACCAATTATGTATATATTTATGTATGTATGAAAGCAGACAATAGGAAATCTTTTAAGTTGAACGGCAACACAATTAAAATTGATTGTATATTCTGCAGCTTCGATACGCTTAATTAGCTCGACAAGCAGTGCTGCATAAGGGAGTAGTATTCGTCATTCATTTTCTTGTAATGGTAGATCGAGCCTTTTGGAGATTGTTGCGAAAAGTTTTAGTGACATACTCACATCCAGCCTACAGCCAATCTCCGAAAAAAATCGTAGAGAAAAAGTGAGTAGAGACGATTTTAATACGCCTAAGACCCAATGTTATTTATTGACATCTGTAGCCATGGTGTTCTGGGCATATAAAGGCAATGTGATGTTTTCTGGTACCCGTCTAATTTTCAATTGTCGAAAGAAGCATTCCAATGTCTTAGTTTCTGAAGACAACCACTCCATCGATATCTTTGTATCGTTATATAACTCTCATGGTTCCCAGATCAAACAACTCCAACAAAACAAAATATGTAAAAATATTTCTTCGTCGACTTCCTCTCAGCAGATTTTTGGGCAAAAACTAGGAGAGTAAATAAAATTGCCAAGAACATCAAAAATCTGTCTTTCGGAATCGACTTTTAACTGTAGGACCCGCCATTCATATGAATACGAAAATTTTTGTTGGTTTTTTTTAATATAAACATAATAGATCTACAACCCTTATCCTCCCATAAGATTGATGTTTTATTTTTGGCACATTAACCTCTTACAACTCATATATATTATCAGATTTAATAAATAAAAAATTTTTTCTGTGAATTGTTATTTTTTTAAAGTTAATTAATATTTAACAATCGCATTATTATTATTAATACGCGTAATATAAATTTATTAAAGCCAGTCAACCAGAGCAAAGGGAAATATCTCTTTAATGATTATAATTTTTCAAAAATAATTTTTTAATAAAAATATTACGGCAGCCATCCATACTTTACTAAACGGAGAGCTTGTTGCAGTAACTTATTTAATGTCCACTTTAGTAGCCTCCGGTGTTTATTGCCATTAAAATTTCATTTTAATTTTTATTAAACAAATTAATACGAATCGATATAATACTACACTCGATACCAAAAATTGTATGTGAAAGTGTTTAATAATGAACGTAATAAATAAACAGAATACATTTTTGTTCATAAAGAATCGCAAGTTTAGGAGCAGTTGCAGATAACTCCACGAATTTGGCAGATTGTAGTTACATATTAGCCACACATTCTTTGATACAAGCGAACATTTTGGCAATTCATTGCATAATAGCTCAATTAGGATAACTATAATCACCTTGTAAAGCTCGAAAGTTGGCCAAGTTTGGGTCATTCTTTTATAGGAAGTTTTAACACGATTATTATGCGTTCTTGGGGTATTAAACGGTTGATATTCGTAAACGGTAAATCTTTCATTAAATAAATTACTCTTCAGATGAAAAACTTTTAACAGCTGGCGACCTTGTCAGATCGTTGGTTTTGCAACCACTATATGGATTGAAGTCGTCGTAGTTAGTAGGCAATGTGCTGGCTTATTAGACATGAGGTCACATCTCTCAAAGTAAAACAGACATCTCCAACAAAACGAAATATAAACAAATATTTCCTTGGCGACTTCCTCTCAGCAGATTTCTGGCAAAAACTATGGGAGTAAAAAAAAAAATCGCCATGAAAAATTTCTCAAAAATCTGTCGTTCGGAATCGACTTTAAACTGTAGGTCCCACCACTCATGTATAAAATTAACGCACACAACATAAGTGGTGTGAGAATCTAGGTCGTAATCCTGACTGAAGGGCTGCAATGACCAATTATGTATGTAATCGTTATAGAAATCCGTGCGTCTTGTCGGTAGTGTGTTGGCCGGTTCAATCCCAAGCTCAAACATCTCGAACAAAAAAAAAAAAAAAAATATATATTTCTTTCGTCGATTTCCGCTCAGCAGTTGTCAGCCAAAAACTCTGAGAATAAATAAAATAGAAATGAAAAATTCCTAAAATGCTGTCGTTAGGAGTCGACATTATACTTTGGATTCCACCATTTTTGTATTAATGGTGGTGTAATAAACTAGGTTGTAATCCCGGCTAAATGGTTATAATGACCAAGTAAGCAACAATGGTTACTTTCCTCATAGTGTATCAGTGCTGTTCTCTAATATTTTCGTCACCTTTTTATTACAATTGACCTAAGATTTTAATTCACCAACTGTGATTTGGAAAAACCAAATTCGCGAAAGGTATGCTCCACTCTTTTTCAAATTTTGAATAACCATTATGCAATATTTTTCCTCTCTTGCCCTATCTTAACTATAGGTTTCCCTCCTCACTTACACTTTTTCTTTGTATTATTCTAAACTTTTTTAAACTCATCACTTGTACTCACAACTTGAGTGGTCTGAGAAGCTAGACAGTAATCCTTTTTTTTAAAAACGTCCTTGCTGAGGTGTGATTGAGAGTTTCAGTGTGGTGTGCCTACTCACTATGCACTGTACTAGAGGAGTGATTTCATTTCACAGTGTTGGAAAATATCGTATATGGCTAGATATAACTAAGATCGGAAAATCAATTGAATGACTTTTATTAATTTTTTTTAAATTATAATGCAGATACGCCAGAATATGGTTTGTATGCATAATTTTATAGCCAAGTGTACAAACGAAATGGCTTCAATACATTGCATGCGTACGGACACGAGTATATATGGCATATATGGTAAATAGAAATTTTTGTATGTATGCATGATGCATACGTATTTAAAAAGGGTATTAATTATTTGTCTACCTGTGTAGATTAAAGACTTTATTTGCATTGACATGTATGTAAACATTAATAATACCAACAACAACAACAACAATCACAAAAACATAAATAAAAAATAAAAAACAATGTACTGTACAATGTAAAATATAACGTTTCATACCTAGATCCATATCAGCATTTGTTACTTAACGTTGTGTTGTGTTGTTGTACGAATAAAATATTTCAACCAATTATATGCCTGTTAACACCTTTCTACCTGTGTATCCAGATTACAGATTATTTGTATGTGTGTACTTAGGTAGTAACTTTAAATATAATTTTTTTATGTTTAATTTTATTTTTATTTTTAATAAATTAATTTATCGCGTGTCGTAAGCATTTTGTTATTAACAAACATAAATGACTTGTTTATGTAAATTATACAATTTCATTAAGTAACATTAGGTCAGGCTTATCTGCATGATACCCTATACATATGTATGTATATGGTAAATTGATTTTGAAATAATTACGTGAAGTTATGCAGTCAGCAGAGCTTAGGCAAATATAATTTGACAGAAATTAGTTTAAATTCAGTTGTGTGGTATCAGAATTTATCACCGCTGAAGATAATTTTTGATTAAAATTGGGATCAGTTGGCAACTGTTTCAGAGCTCATTTAGATCCAGGTCTATCCATTCATGGTGATTTGGTAAACCAGTTTGAATAAATGACATTGGCAGATGTAGCTAAAACAAGACGGCCGCTTTCATCTGTCAAAGTTTGGAAGTCTCTGTTAGTAGACCTGTAAGCAGGTTAAATAGAGTGAGTGGAATACGCTTCAGTTCAAAACTGAATATCAGACATTGAATTGATTCGTTTTCAACATTAAAAAATAGGCACAGAATCCATATGGTAATAGAGAAATAAAAAAGTTTATCGCTAACAATGGCCAATGAATTGTGTAAACGATTCGCGAGAAAAAGCCATCAGCTGTCGAAAAAAAATATTCGCAGTTTTAAGTTCTGTACCCAATAACTTGCCCATTTTACGGCGTTATAAATAGCAAACACTTTGGAGTTCACTTTTCTTACAGATTTTTTTTTAAGTCGCCGTAGTCTAGTAGGTAGTGTGTTGGCTTATTAGACGCAAAAGCCTGGGTTCGAGCCCCAGGCCAGGCATTAAAGACAAAATACAAAAAGTATTTTTTCGGCGACTTCCTCTCAGTAGATTTCTGGCAAAAACTCTGAGATAAATAAAAATTGCCATGAAAAGTTTCTCAATAAATAAAAATCTGTCGTTCGGAGTCGACTTTAAACTGTAGGTCCCACCACTCATGTATAAAATTAACACACACAACATAAGTGGTGTGAGAAACTAGGACGTTGTACAATGGGTCAATTCGACCTCCGGGTACTGTACTTGTCTTAATTGACAAGTACACGTCCTCTAACCTAACCTAACCTAACCTACAGATTATGGTTTTACGGGATCACTCTTTTACAGATTTACATACATACATACATGCATGTACAATCCTTTAGTCAGGATTACGACTTTGCTTCTCACACTACTTATGTTGTGTTAATTTTATATGTTTAAAGCCGATTTCAAACGACAGATTTTTGTGAGAAACTTTTGATTGCAATTTTTTATTTACACTCCGAGTTTTTGCCAGAAATCTGCAGTCGTCGAAGAATTATTTTTTTTTCGTTTTGTTGGCCTTGGCCTCACATCTACACACTAGACTACGGCAATTATAGATGTTACAGATTTATACGCTTAAATTCAATACATATTTGAATCCTGTTTTGTATTAAAGCTTTCATTTCCCCTTCCCTATGGAATTTTAAAGCTGTCATAAATATGTTTTTTATGGCGTTTTAAAAATAAATAAAAAAACTGCTTTGTTTGTGTGACCCCAACCGAAAAAAAAGAAAAAATTCGCCCATAACTTATTAACTTCGCTTATGATTTTATTTTTATTTCCTCAGCTTTTTTTTATCATTTTTATTTTTCTTTATTCATAAAATATTTATTAAATCACAAATAAAACTTATTTATTTTGCCATAAAATCTATATAAACAAGTCTATAACTGGAGGGGGAGTGGACGAAAAAAATAAAACCTTAAACGGACTTTAATAAATGCCATGGCAACGATTTTTCGACTCTCGTATTTTTTTCTGTTGTTTATTATTTAACATTTTTGTTGCTGTTGTTAGTGTTGCTGTTTACAACACAACCTTTTAAGTCGAATAAAAAAAAAAGAAAAGGTTGGACAGGGAACCCTAAAAAAGCCAATGTATGAATGTCAGAAATACAAAAAAAAACCCCCGAAATTCTACGAAATTTTATTGAAAATACGAATGAATATAGAATAAATGTAGCAAAAGTAAGAGAAAATGAAGACCGGAAGAAAGGAATGATATAAAACAGATAAATAAAGAAATAAATACGAATAAATAAATGGAAATATTTCATATTTGCCCATAAAGCATGAGTGAAATGAATAAAAGCTGAGCGAAGTAATAAAGGCACGACTCTTAGAGAACATTTTAGGCGGAAGACACTTAAGTACGTGTAATATTACAATTTCTGTTCCTTTTTTTTCTCGTTTTTTCTTTCGGCATTCTTAAGTTCGTCAATTTAAATGCAAACAGAAACCACTTAAGCCAATATTAATAAATGAAAAAAGTGGCCAAATACAAACAAAATTTTCGAATATCCATCCAAAATGTACCACTTACCATCACTTCCTATACGAATTTTATAGGCAAATACATCAACAAAAATTTAAATGAATTGCTTAACGAACCATGACATTAAGTGTCCTTGGCCATGATGGATAGTAGCTGGATTGATATCCCGTATTTAGATTAAGAATTGTAACAATGCTTCTTAAATAAACAATTTGTGGAATTGGTTGACTGATACCAAAACGCCAATGAATAATTTAAAGTTAAGACTGATCTAAAAAGTTGTGAATTTTTTTCTTAAGTTCATAGCTCAAGGTAATCAAACGCACTCAAAGAATAGAAAAGTGGAACAACAAAGTTTTTCAATTTGAAACAAGATAAGCCCAAATTATTTTTATTTACCAGAAAGACAATGATCGTGGATTAAAGTAGTCCTCGGTGCGATAAGGACATCACTTATAGAAGCATTTTTTCAGCCGACAAATATATGGCACTGAAGGCGTATAGTCTCCATGTTATGGCAGTATGCACCAACAAAAGCCACAAGTCATATCATAACAAGTGAGAGTATAATTCAGTGACTTAACGGAGACTCACAGTTATCTGAGAGAGTGCCTAACATATCAAACTTTAATACCGCATCGACTTTTTGGCTGCAACGGATAGATGCCCTTGGGGACTTATTGGGATATGGAAGGGATATGCGATCAAGAATTGTGCTGGAATGTAAAAATTTGATTTATAATTACACCAGTCACGGCATGCTGCATTTTATCTGGCTAATGGAATAAGAGTATTAATTAATTTTACTTAAGTGGTCGTTAAATCTCTTTAGCCTGAATAACAATCACGCTTCTCCCAGCACACCTGTTGTGTATGTTAATTTAACTATGAGTGGTGGGACCTAGAGATTAATATCGACTTCGAACGGCAGGAAAATATTACTTTTCATCAGGGCTTGGGTTTGCAACAGAGGCTTTCGTTTAATAAGCCAGAACTTCGGAGAAAGAGTATTACATGACATAAACTTGCATAACCCAATGCCTTTCAGTACATTGAAGATCAAGCTGAAAAAATACGAAAACCATCCTTTCGACAATTGTGGGGCAATGACACTGAAGTTGGATAAACAACGATACTCCGCGGTGCCCCCGTTCAGTAGGGTACTATGAAAATTTTAGAACAAACTAAGGACGATTTGAGTACATTAATGAGCTTACACTTCGGTTAACATATACACCTGAACCGTATTGCTATGGTGAGACACCGAGACGGTGAAAAGGTTTTTATGTCATTGCCCAGGTCTCCTAAACACGAGATCCCAGTATTTTTCAGGCATAACTTGTTTCAGAGTAGTAAACTGAAGGAAACTAAAAAATTTTGTACAAGATACAGACTTTTTTTTAGAAATTATGGTTGATATGCTTTAATGGTAAACTCACAATAAGCCTACTTGACGGCTTAGGTGTATGCCGAAATCTATGATTGGTTTTTATATCTTCAACTTATTTACTCGAAAGCTTATCGCGTTCAAATAGACTTTTGTTTTCAGGATTTTTTTCTTTAAATAAATTTTTGTACGACAACTTAAAAGCAGTTAATCAATCATCATTGTTAATGTATCTTTTGTAGTTAATCAGGTCCTGTAAAAATGTTCACGATTTGTAGTTCAGTGGGTTTAAATCAAAATAGTAAACTGGTTTAAACACAGCTTCGTTGTTTTCACCCTTTGGTTGCAGAAACACAAGCCAGTAATTCCATCGTTAGAGAAGCGCCACTAAATTATAACTTAAATTGGGTTGTGACTTTAAGGACCGTTATTACAACTTACCGTTAACTAAAGGGAGAAGTGAGCGTTAAGCTGAAGGGAAGATCAGTCTTCTGGTAACTTTTAAAGTTAAGTTTGTATTTGAACTTGAGGTCGCCGTAGTCTAGTAGATACTGTGTTGGCTTATTAGACGTAAAGCCAGAATTCGAGTCCCAGGCCAGACATCTCCAACAAAACGAAATATGAAAAAATATCTCTTAGATGACTTCCTCCCAGCAGATTTCTGGCAAAAACTCTGAGAGTAAATAAAATTGCCATGTAAAGTTTCTCAAAGATTCTCAAAAATCTGTCGTTCGGAGTCGACTTTAAACTGTAGGTCCCGCCACTCATGTATAAAATTAACACACACAACATAAGTGGTGTGAGAAATTAGGTCGTAATCCTGACTAAAGTTTTGTAATGACCAATTATGTATGTATGTAGTCATAGACATGAACCTGTTGTTTCTGCATCTGTTATTCTTCTTGAACTTGTTCGATGAGACTGTGTGACTAAGCTTTCCTATTTCATAAAGAAATTCAAAGTATTTCATCATGCCTTGAGTTCTTCTTTTTCTCTCTTATTTTAAACGGATTAATAAACAATTTGAGTAAATATTTAAACATATTTTTAGAAACTAAATTAATTATGAGTTTATGTTTCTTTCTTACGCAACAACTTGTTTATAAATTTCGCATTTTATTATGAAATGTTCTTAATCAATAGAATGACTCTCTCTCTCCCTCTCTACGTCAATTACTTATTTTTGCCAGAGTTTGCTATGATTGCAACACATTGCGAATCAGCAAATGGTACCAGCATCAATGGTAACAATAATAAGTGAAGCAAAAGAAATAAAACAAAACAAATTGAGAATTGTAGAAAAATACGACAATACAACATAAATCATAAATACTAAGCAATAGTAATCCCGAATATTGCATTTGAGGCACGTACGTTGCATCTACAATTTAAGCACAACTATTTATTGACGATTTCTGTAAATCTTTTCTTTTTTTCAAAGTGTAAATTAAGTGAAGTGAAGTGCAAGTGCAATACAATACACAACTAGAGATACCTAAGACCTCGGACCAATAATAATTCATGCCTTTACCGTCTACCTAGTATAACTTACAACATCAGAAACTATGGTAAGGACACGGTTACAACAATTATTATATAGTGAACACACGTTTTTTTTCTGTTTTCTAGTTACCTGATGAAAAAAAAGAAAAGAAAACAACAAATGAAATCCAATGAAATTGAACAGAAACTGTATGTGAATGAAAAGAAAAATTGAATTGAAAATGTAGGAACCATTAGTATGAGCTTAGAACAGTTATTCAATGAATTGTATGTTCTCTCACGTAACCATGAAGCATAAACTTGGTTATTAGATTAATCAGACTTTTATTTGCAAGTCTTAAGAACAAAACAGAAACAAGAAAAAAAATTAAAAATTAAGAAAATCTATTGAAAAGAATTACAGAAAAAGCATGAGCCATTTAACCCGTTGTTGTAAATAAATTGAAGAGACAAGGTTAGGAAAGGAAACAATACAGAGCATCCTCACTTGGTGAGAGTGAAAGAATTTTTTACTTGACGCCTAGCAGTTCAAGCACTGTCTGAGATTAAAAAGGTTATTATCCGCTAAAAGGTTCATAGGCTAGTTTTAAATCTCTTACTGAGTAAAAGCACAATGGCAGTATGCACTGCAAGTCCTAAGGTTATGTGAAAACATTGCTGATTACGAGAATGTTTCCCCTATTTGTCTTCACGGAAGCATCGTCAGCACGTGCGGCATATCCGAAGAAGCCACCCAAACAAAAATAAAAAGAAAGCAGCAGATGACCCTATAGACTACAAGATACCTGCATCCCCTTTGAGTTTTGCAGCGAATATTTTTGGTTCTGCAGCGGAGGTACCAGATAGATACACATCTGTGAGAACATCATCCAAGTATTCACTTCAGGATCCAGATCATCCGACAAAGACGGATGTAAAATTATATCAAAACAGTACTTTTCAGACTGAAATAGTTGCTATAAAGACTGCCGCTACACGAATGCTGTGTAAGAGTATATCGAATGGTGATTTATTTATGTTTACGAACAGAAAAGTAGCCATAAGAAACCTAGAGATTGTGTACACCACACGGGCAGGGAGACATTCGTTGGTTAACCCGATATGCATTCCTGGACACGAGGACATTATAGGTGAACACAAAGCTGAGGATACAACACAGAATTCAAGTAAATTCATATGTGAGATTGACATTTCTCTGTTGATAGATAAACTTAACGCATTTGCAAAAGAAAAATAATGATAATGAATCTATTTGCAGAGAAATGATATAGATTTGGCCCGAGGATCAATGCAGATCAAAATTTTAATTAGACCTGATCAGAGCTTATCTTAGGATCCTTATACCACTTATGAGGAAACACTGGCCTCTGAAAGAAGAAGCGTGGAGGTTGGAAATTCTTTACACACTGTGTTCTGCAGGATCTGCAATCTGCCAATGTCTGTCACTTGAGTACCTGAGAGGCAGGATTCTTAGTGCCTTCATAACACTATGATGGTTACGAATAGCATCCAAGTAAGCTAATCTTTTGTCAATATAACTGAACCTATGGCAATGTTTTCATATCATGATAGGAACAAAAGTCGTTACATACAATTCCAAGTTTGGAGTCTACCGTATTGCATTGTATCGTAAAGATATCGACACGTTTCAGACATTCATTACCCAACTATTACCATTAGCTTTGGACAGATTTATAGGGAAAAATTCGTTATGATTTTGTAATTTCCAGTGGATGCAATAGCAACTAATACATATTGTTAAATGCCGTGTAGTGAAACATCAAGAGTCAAATAAAAGGTGCTGCATTAGGCAATACAGTTTTCTTAAAAAAAATGCCTGGCTAACATCGTTTCCAAAGAAATCTGAACCGCTGACGCCTATAGTTCAAAAACCAAAAACAATGTCACATCACGTATTTCATTCTGAAATTAGTCTCATCGCTAAAGACGATGTTTCAATAAAAATTAAGGCTAGTGCCAATACTCCATTTGGATGAAACATTATTATCATTTGCACGTGATGTTTGACAAGCCGTCTGAGACCCCTTTGGAAGTCTTCTACAGAAATATAAATAAACTAATGCCCCAGATATTTCAAATTGGTCTAAGGACTGCAGTAGTAACCCAAGTGTTATCAAATTTCAGATCCCATTCTTAAGTCGTAAATTTTTAACAAATCACTACATCAGTCGACAATCAAAATTTCATTTCCCAGAGGCCAAACTTGTCTATGGATGGATCAAGATAAATTTTACTACATCAACCATTTTACCTCTCACTAGTACTATGTAGTTTGGACTTTCCGGTTTAAGATTTTTGTGAGCAGAAAACAGAACGCAGGCGGAATACAGACAGGCTCCTTGCGTATGCTTCAGCCTATTGGCTATTAAATTTACCATCATTGTGGAAACAATTTTGGACGAGTGAATGTCTGCTCTATAAGAATCTAAAGCCAAATGGTGCAAAAAATTGTTTGAAAAGGGGAGTGCTTGTTGAGGAATCTGATAGGATTTGCCAGGAGAACTAGAAATTTCAGGATTTCGAACTATGAATGATGAATGCAATGTATTGTCTTTAGTATTGTTTGACCATTTTTGATTTTTATAATCAACCGTAGTACGAGGCTTATATGCCTAATGCCACTGGAGATTGACATAAAGTTTAATCTAGGTCTAATACCGACTTTTCTTGAGAGTATTGCAACTAATCCAAGTCCATAATCTTGAAAAAATTTACTGGATCTCTTTGTTAAACTATTTTCTTCTGCTTATTGCATTAAAAGGTTGGTTTAGTTTATATAACATTTTTAATATTTATTAGCAAATAAAACATATTAGCCAGAGTCATTAAAAAAAATTGTTCATTCAAGTGAAGAGGACTTGTTCTAGATGATGGGGAAATTGTTTCTCATGAAATTTGAAAATCAAATATTTATTGCACACCTTTGAATCACATTCGGTGTTGTAGGTCAGTAGAACATTCTCTGGTTCCTTGAGATTAAATCTGTACTGTAAATAAATCAAAATAAATAGAAAAGCCTTTGTAACATATTCCTTGTAGCTATAGCGGATGCGCGTATGAAAGCTAAAAAATATTATATTGTGATAGACGGATATATAATCGCCCAATGATTTTGAGCTCGATATCAATATAATGGGCACCTTTGGACGAAAATGCGACAGTTTTATAGCCATGTCCGGCAATGAGGCACATACAACAATAGCCTTGGCACGAGATTCAAATGAAGCGGCTACACAAGCTCTTGCCAATGTATCGCCACCCTCACCGGATTCATCACAATAGAGCTGTTGTGATAACTCCTTGTAGGGTATTTTATCGCTCATGCTATTCTGTAGCAGATAAAAGGAGAACGATTTGCTAAAGTTGTCTGTCGAAAACAAAAACTTGTCTGGGTAGTAAAATATATGCGGAAAATTATACGGTTGCACCAATAACTTGCGTTCTGCTAACAGTATAGGATTCAATAGTATGGGCTTCTTTAGTTTATAGATTTCGTTGAGGAAAATGTCAGCATTTGGGGAAAGTCGTAGTAAGTCTGGCAAAACAATTTCAGTTTTATGGCAAATATCCTTTTGCTGTTCGATTGTAAAGTCTACTAAAAAGCCATCGTAACGCTCAGCTATCCATTTGAAATCTTCAGTTTCTCCTCGAAAATCATTCAAGACTATGCGTGTAAATAAACGTAAATTTTCACAATTCAAAAGACGAATGGCATCAGAAAACTGATTTAAATAATTGAGTGTACCGGGTATATACGACACAATTATGTTGATGCCCACTTCTCTAGCAAAGGTAATGTTCTCTAGCTCTTCCAATGATATGGCATTACGATTACATCTGGCGGGAAAACGTACCGGTAGGCGTGATTGTAACACACCACCTTCCATTACTTTGCATTTTAGCTCGCCGTCTAAAATTTTGACAATCGCAACTTGTATATCGGGACCGATAAGTATAAAATCTGCCTCTTTACAGTCACTAATTAGAAACATGCCATTCACATAGATCCGTTCACGATTACTGCAGCTTGCGTATTTCTTTTTTGTGGTTAAAATCAATTCATCAGAGACTTTTAGTTCCTGTCCCGAGCTACATTCCTCCATTATACCCGTGTATTGATGACGTGGTGACAACATAGCTATAAGCGTGGCTGTTACTGGAAATCCATACTCTCTGGAAAGTGCTAATTCAGTTTCTCGCAAATTGAAAATAATTCTTTGATTTTCCAATTCGGTGGCGGTGAAAAGATCAATCATGAAACAACGTATACCCGAGCGTAAATAGTTTTCCAGTGTCGAACTGTCATCATTTAAAGATATTAACACACACTGTTTATTTTCGTTTAACACATACTCTTGATTCTCCTTTAAGATCTCATAACCATCGAAATAACCCAACCAGACATCATCGGATAGTGGTTCACAGTGTACACTTCTCACCCATTCATATTCGTACTCCCCCTCTTCGATGTCCAATGGTATAGTCTCCTCATCATTACTGCTTATGCTAATACTGCTACCCGATGCCTGTGAGACAATTGTTAGTCTTTGTTTAGTCTTCTCAAGTATATCCGAAATCTTATTGACTGAAGCCTTCATCTGATATGTACTGGGTCTGTAGGTTTCCTCTCTATTCAAACTCTCTAAGACTTCTTGTTCACGTAGTTTATCCAGCATTTCTCGTGCATGATTTACCCTTTCCAAGTCGTCAGCTATTTCCGAACAATGCAGCTTCTCGCATAATTCATTGATATAAACTTGGGTTTTCGAATTTCCTACGGTATCCATTTTTCAAAGTTCACGAAGAAAAAAAAATATTAAAAAATGAAATGAAATATTAAATTGACAAGAAACAACCCAGCAAACCAGTCAGGTGGCAAAAGATACTCAAGAGTTTGGTTTGACACTTAACGGGTGTGAACGTCTCTGGACTATTTCTTAGAAATACGCCAATAGAAAAAGTTTTTACTTCACTTACTGACTGATCCAAATGCTGCTGTCCACGATTCCTTATAGTTCGTTAGATCACAATCTGTTGCAAGCCAACAGTGTGACACCCTAACAAAAAAAAAATCGTCTTGATGTACTTTTAACATTTTTTATATTCTATCAATAAGAATTAGAATAAAGCCTTAATAGCTTAATAGCTATTAGCTTAATACTAAACGCTGTCTAAAGATTACCCTGCGACCTACATAGCAATAGCAATATGTTCCACACTTTCCAAAGCTATGGAAAGCATGATAAACCACAAACTTGTGAAAAATCTAAAGTCTAATAACCTGATCACCAACAGGCATCACGATTTTAGAATGGCCGTTTTACAGGAAACCTGTTCTTGTTGCTCTCGAAATGATGGAACCAATCTATCCGACATTTTTGGTGAGAATATGCTTGAGGCTTGTGATATTTCGAAAGAATTTGACAAGGTATCGGAACTTTTCCTTCTTGGTGTTGACATTCACTTCTCTCGTTTACATCGCTTGTTATCGATTGGATACCATCAAAGAAGTTCAAGTTAAGCTCAGCGGTACCGCAAGGTTCTGTTCTAGTTCCCATTCTATTTCTTATTTTCATTAATGAACTTCTTTTGTGGATGACAGCAAGCCGAGCCCTTTGGAGATTGAGGCGAAAAGGCTAACATCCGACCTGCAATCAATCTCTGAATGGGGTCGTATAAATAGAATTGATTTAAACGAGCGAAAGTGTTTATTGACACACAAGCGTAGCAATAATATTGCCTCAACTGTAGTTATGGATGGTGTAAATATTCAGGCGTCAGACGCTCTTGATGTCCTGGTCATGAAAATTCAGTGTGATGTTCGCTAAAACCGTCAATTTTTTCAAGTGTTGAAAGAATCATTCAAGAGCCTCGTTTTCTTAAGACTGTGCCGGAAATAATTACACCACCATCACTCGTCTTTCTTGTAGGATCCCACACTGCATTACAGACAGAATTCATTCTTTAGCCGGGCTATCCGTATGTGGAACTCCTTACCTGCAGAGGTCTTTCCTGAGGCATTAATATATCCCCGGAGTGCATATCAAGTGCTGGGCAGTGAATTGTCTTTGTTCATATCGAACAGTAATCTAAAGTTTATCAGGACAATAGGCTTCGGTTAATGGGGCAGTACAATAAACCTACAAATCGGTTCGCATCCGTCTGATGTCTTTGCAAGCGGTTTCATAATCCCATTTATCTCTTGCGAAGGAACCAACCAACCCGGTCTGTAGGGAAATGAATTTTCAATTAATTGTATCAGTTCTTGAAAATGCCTTGGCTTTAATGTTACTTTTAATATCGATTTTCTTATAATTTTTTTTTAATTTTCAAAATTTTTCGCTGAACTAATAAAATTTATTAAATTCTAAGTGGGTTGGTAACTCCATAAATTTTGAATTTATTTTTCTGTAATTTGCATATAAAAATGTCAGAACCTTCCGATAAGAGAATTTGTACATCAATACTGGATAAACTTTGGCCCTTAATATTAGACGATAACAAATGTGATATAAAGACGGGCGACAATGTTTATTTTGTACCGGAACGTAAATTTGATCACATATGGGCGAACGACTTCTTGGCCTGTAAGAATTTTGGTGATTATCAACCGGCCATTGAATTAAGGTGCCATCAACAGGACGAAGAAGAGGAGCAAGAATGTCTATCAAAACCGGTGGTGAAAGAAATTCATCAACAACCATATCGCCATCCCTATATAATGCCTTTGGATCAACAATTGGAGCGTGTGGAGGAAGATGTTGAGAGACGTAAAAAATTAGCAAAAGATTTTGCCGAACGTAAATATCCCTGGTACATACAACGTCCTTCGTATGAATACGATTTCACTATAAACGATGAGATAAGGCAACTGTTCACGAAACCCTTTGAGTATGAGATTATTCGCAAAATACAGGTTTTCAATTGCCATCTGATGTTGATAGATGTTGCCTCAGATGTGCCTTTGAAAAATATGGAATGCTGGCAGAAATTTACTCCTTATGTGGCCATTGTATGTATCGTTCACAATGAGGTATTATGTAAGCAGCTAAAGAACGTGAATCATATTTTTCATGCGGTATACATGGAAGAGGAAAATGAAGGCACTTGGCATGATGAATTGGTTCATGCTATTGAAGTGGGTTTAAATACAGCAAAGAAATTGTATTTTTTTGATGATGTTAGCAAACCATTCGGATTTGTTTTTTCTAATAATCGCGGTATATGTGTGTTCGATAAATTTGTTGTATTAAGGAAATCATGAAGTGGAATAGAGGGGAATAAAAGAATGCCGTTTTAATTTTTAATATTGAACTTGTATTCCTTCAGCAGAAGCATCAAAATAAAATCTTGAGTTATAGTTTATAAGAGATAGCGAAGTTATATTAAAAGGTTTTGATTTTCACTATACATTCGGTTTTAGATCATCTGCGTTCGAACTCTTCTTCTCTTAAACAATAGTTGTAAGGATTTCTTATAAGTTCTGTTAAGCGTTGTCACGTCACATATGAAATGCGGTCCTATTTCTAACCGTTCGACCACCTACATGTAACGCCTCATATACACATGCAATATTAGACCCAAGTAGGCCGATATACCATATGTATAAATTTCAAATACAGAAGTTAAGAGACATGAATTTCTGTTTACCCGCTAGCTCTACACTAAGATCGTTGGTTCTCAACCCGATTTGACGCATTAACATATAACACACTCTACATGTCACCAGAGTGTTCAATAAATAAAATAAAATAATGAAATATCAAGAAAAAACAAAAGTATTTAAAAAAAAAATGAAACGATGGCGAGATGAATATGCCAACGTAGGGTACACTTTTCCCATCCCTTTATTATCTAAACGCCAATGACAGATAGAATACCCATAGTTTTTTTTTCATCTGTCCCATATAGAAAAATACATAGTCTACCTATACGCTCACATCCTGATTGAAGATATCCTTCCCCATTAAATAATTTAATGTTTCATATTCATTGAATATATACGAACAATTTTATTATAATAAAATAGAAAATAAAAGGAATTAACATTAATCATATAAGTTCCTTACTTAGCAAGAGCAGAGAACAAACTAAAGTTATTAATTCAATAAGCATTATGAAACAAAGAACATAAAAAAAAACAATAAATTCGGACAGGGGAACAAAACTGAATCGGACCGACTATATAATGAAATATTAAAAGCAAAGAAAGAAATATGAATGAATTTTTTTTTCTTTTGTAATTATCACTTACAGATTATTTTATCCACAGCAATTGAGATGATGGGCCCAGCAGTCAATGTGCGTTGTTGTTGTCTCTAAATTCTGTTTAGGGATAATTAGTAAGATCATTCATATATCTTATAAATGTAAAGATTTAGTAAAATAAAATGAAAAGAAATACACTTAAAGAAAAATGTTAGTTAAAACAAAATTAAATAAAATACAAATTTAATGAAAATAATTATGAAATTAGGTTAGGAAATTTAAAGAACTTTAAAATTAAACTTAATTCATTGGAAACATTTATGATTAATAATTTAATTAATATTTCAGGTTACAATTTCAGGATTAACAAAAAAAAGAAAATTGTTTTTTTTTAATATAAATATACATAAGTAATTATACACAAAAAGAAATTATAAAGCAATGCATTTAATGTAATAATTTTTTGGTTACAATTTTTTTTAAGTCATAGTTGATTTATAATTTACACATTTTGGTTTTAGGTTATGGTTGAACAATTAATGATTTTAAAACAGTTTAATTAGGCTTTAAATTTTTTTACAAATAATTAAAGATTCAAATTATTTTAAATTTAAATGAATTTTTATAATGTGATAGATTCTTCTAAAACCAGGAAAAACTTATTTGAAATCTTTATAAATAAAATATAAATAAAATAAAAACAGGATCACGTGATGATTAGAGACCGAGGTGCTTCTAGAATTTTCTTCGAACTGTAAATTTTAATCCAGTATGTCGCCCTATGGTTTGTGGAAGGCGTAAACCATATATTTTGCCAGTACGGATGACTTGGTGCATATTTTATTTTAATAATTTCAATTAAATTATCCTATGTGGTCTTATAATTTCTTCTACTTTGCACTAGTTCACTTTATCACTTTAAACTTATAATTAAAAAAGCAATTATTATTTAAAATTTTTATTTTAAGAACTTTTCTCTTTTTTTTTTTTTTTTTGCAGACTTCTGCACTCTTTGAGTTCTATTTCGCAAGTGATCTTTCTGCCAAAAATCACAATCTATCAAGCTTACTTTTGTTACACCAATTCCAATGTAAAATATCATTTCAATGGAATGTGTATTTAGATATTTAAGATAGAGGAGGATAGATATATATTACGTCTATTGCTATCTATAGAAATCACATGATAATCGTATGATAATCACATGATAATCACTGATTTTGCTATAATTAACGGGACAAGACAAAAATATACCATGCTATAAAAAAAATATGTAATGATACAATGTAAAGATTACAGTGTATAACAAAAGTGGTGTAATAAAAAAAAACTAGAAAAAATTAATAGAACAAAAAAAAATATTTGTTTTCATAAAATCGTAACAAACCTGCTTCGCTCATTGATTAACTATGAAATGACGAACAGGAAAAGATTTTATTTGCTCATTTCTTAGTTGTTATTATAATGAAAATATTTGTCAAAATACGTGTGGCACGACCCACGATAGCCGGGCAAATCTATGAAGATTTAAGATCAGATGTGTGATATCGGCCTACATAAACGCCTGTAAGATCTTCTATATCATATAAATTATTACCAATCTTTTCTTTTATCTTGCATTTAATAAACTTTGGAAGGAATTTCCTATTTATTGCTTTCGGCATATTGCTTAAAACATGATTTTTTCTAAAGACTATTTCACCCTTTTTAAATTGAATCGGCCTTGTTCTAAAATTATACGTTTTACTGGCCTTTTCATGAGCTATAGTTAAATTTTTCCTTACAGTGCTCCTAACTTTTTGAAGAGTATCTGCGTTACTCAAAATCATACAATCTTCACCGGATAGACATCCTAATTTATCTAATATTTTATATGTAGAACCATGCTGAATCATGTTCTGTCCAAAGCATTCATAATAAGGTGAACATTTTATGGACGAATGGTAATCGCTGCGCAAAATGGATAATATTTGAGGAATAAACTTATCCCAGTCGCCATGATCCTTGTGATCTTTTAAAAAGAACCTAATTTTCGTTAAAATCTCTCTATTAGCTCGCTCTGAAGCATTAGATTGCGGTGCATAGAAACCAGTTTTGATGTGTTGAATATCATATAAACCAAAAAATTCAACCATTTCTTTGGAGACAAATTGCTTGCCATTATCACTATGGATAAATCTTGGCACGCCAAATGTAGGAAAAATTTCATTTTGAAAGTAGGAAATAACACTAGCGGATGTTGCTGCTTTTAATGGCTTTAAGAAAATAAATTTTGTAAAATGATCCAAACATACAAATATAACAGAATTTTTAACTTTGGTATAAGGGTAGGGTCCCAAAAAGTCACAATATAATCTCTCAAAGGGTCTATTAGTTGAAAATTGATTACCCATTGGTGGTTTTGAAATTCTGTTTGAAGATTTTATCGTTTTACATGTTTCGCAATTACTAACATACTCTTTTACATCAATGACCATTGTTGGCCAGAAATATTTCTGACGTACTCTTGCGAGTGTTTTTGTAAATCCCCCGTGACAAGCTGTGGGTGTATCATGGGCAGCTTTTAAGATCTTTCCAGACATTGACTTAGGAATCCACAAACGCCATAAATTCCCTTCTTCCGCACCATTTTGCCTAAAGTGTATTCGTTTATATACTAAACCCTCATTCGATAAGTGAAGATCTGGAAAACAATCCTTCTTACTGGAAACTAAATCTATTATTTTCCTATATTCATCACTCTGAAAATCTGGAGCTTTTAAATCAATATCATGTGCTATGTCGATTGGAACAATTTCTTCTACATCCATTCGGGAAAGAACGTCAGGGACAATATTCAAAGAACCTTTACGATGTTCTATTTTAAAATTATAACGTTGTAACTTAAGACTCCATCTAGCCAATCTACCGCTGAGATCTTTCTGTGACATTAACCATTTTAATGAAGCGTGATCTGTTATAATTCGGAACGGAAGTCCTTCGATATATGGTCTAAATCGATTTACACAGACTACTGCTGCCATACATTCGAGTTCCGTTACAGTGTAATTGCGTTGGCATTTATTTAATTTTTGAGATACAAAAGCTATAGGATGTTCTTTTCCGAAGTCATCTAATTGAAATAAAACACCACCTACGCCTACTTTCGAAGCATCACATTGTATGATAAATTCACGACTGAAATTAGGCTGAGCTAAAACAGGAGCGGTTGATAAGGCATCCTTCAATTTCTCAAAAGAAAGTTTTGCCTCATCTGTTAACATGAATGGTTTAGAACTTTTTCTTAAACAGTCAGTCAAAGGTCCAGCTAAATCAGCAAAGTTGCTTATAAATGATCTGTACCAATTAGCCATACCAATAAATCTTCGAACCTGTCTTGGCGTTTTTGGTATAGTAAAATCTCTAATTGAAGCCACCTTATCTGGGTCAACCTTTAGACAACCATTTCCAACAATATATCCTAAATAACGTATTTCTCTTTGGCAGAATTTGCTCTTACTCACATTTATTGTTAGTTTTGCAATCCGAAGACAGTTTGCTACTTCACCTAAAAGTTTCATGTGAGATTCAAAATCGGAGCTACATATCAATAGATCATCTAAGTAAATAAAGACATTATCTCGCAGACGAGAAGGTATAACCTTATCCATAAGTCTACTCATAGTCTGAGGACCATTACAAAGCCCAAAAGGCATGTATTTGTAATGATACAATGGTTTTCCTGGCACCACAAAAGCAGTCTTCTCTTTTGAAGATTCTGTTAATCTAATTTGAAGAAATGCATCTTTAAGATCAATACCGGTTATAAAGTAAGTGTCTTTCAATCTGCTGAGTAACCCGTTTATATGAGGTAGAGGATAAGAATCCTTTTTCGTAACAACATTGAGCTTACGCGAATCTATACAAAGACGAACTTTCCCTG
The DNA here is from genome assembly GCA_936449025.2 of Sarcophaga subvicina. NCBI lineage: Eukaryota > Metazoa > Arthropoda > Insecta > Diptera > Sarcophagidae > Sarcophaga > Sarcophaga subvicina. The sequence continues at coordinate 75,464,755 of OW388083.2, forward strand.
GTTTCCTTACTAAAACAACTGGCGAACACCAAGGTGAATTGGATTCTTCAATCACTCCCATATTTAAAAGTCTCTCTATTTCACGAAATGCTTCCTCCTGTCGAGGTGGAGATAATGGATAATGCTTGCATTTAATAGGAACTGCATCACCGGTATCTATGTTATGTTCGAGAAGGTCCGTACAACCTAATCCGAGCTTTTCGAGTGACGGAAATTGTTTTATTGTATTTTCCAAAGTAATCTGCTGTTGAGGACTAAGATCATGAAATTTTAAATTCCTATTAAGATTGGAGAAATTTGCTTCAATTGAAAATAAGGCTGGTATAATATCAGGAGCCAATGCAAATTCTCGCCAGAAATTTGTACCAAAGTATGCTTCTTGGGTAAGAGAAGGCGCTAAATAAAAATCTATATTCTTTGTTACGTTCTTGAAATTAATCGGTAAAGTACAGTAACCAATCACTCTTTGAGTAGAACCACTAGCCGTTGATAATTCTGATCTCATTGGTTTATAAGCAATCATGTTCTTCTCTAAAAATTCTAAACAATTTCTTCCTAGTACAGATATATTCGCACCTGAATCCAATAAGCCTATCAAATAATCCTCAAAAACCTTAACTTTTGCAAATGGACGATCATCAGAGCCAGGTAAAATTGTTGATGCAACAAGCTTACGAAAATATTTCCGCTTTCCGAACCGTTCTCTACATTTCAAAATTTTCTTCGATGGGTATTTCTGAAAGGAACAAAGCTTACTGTAGGTTTTGTACTGACAAATTTTTTCTTGTTTTTTCGTGACATCACACCAAGTAGTTTCAGAATCTTTTTCTGTAGTACAAGCAAGAGAAGTTAATTTAAAATCAGATTCTAAATTAGACTCGGGGTCTATTGAGATGGACGAGTGTCCCCGGTAGCCATTTCGCCCGTTTGTCGGTTTCCCTGAAAGTTATGTTGGTTAGGACATGAAGGCGTCAAATATCCTTTCTGACCACATTTAAAGCAAAAAGGTTTAATAATTTCCTTTCCACAATAGATATAAGAATGACCATAGGATAGACAATTCCAACATTTGATTTTCGAATAATCTCCTTTATCGAAATGTTTTGATAATTTCAGAGCCTCGATCTGGGGATCTGTAAACTCAAAATCGGTTTCCTTTTCATCAGGTAAACTAACGTTAACTTCGCTAACGTTTCTCATTTGACCTCCAACAGGTGCACTCGATCTGTTGTCACGTAGAACTTTTTCAGCTTTGCGGGCGAGATCTCTGAAATCATTTAAAGATCTACAATCCGAACTGAACAATAAAAATCTTAAATTTGGTAATATATTCCTCTTCATTATATCAAGAAGAGTGGAATCAGGTAGCGGATTTTGAAGCCTCATATTCATTGCTACAACTGCGCTATGGAAATCATCATAGGTCTCTTTATAATGTTGTTTACGGAGAGATATCTTTAAAATAACATCATGTTCAGATTCCGGAACACCAAATTCCTTGGTCAGAGCATGCTTTAAAATAGAATAAGATACTTGTGGATTTTGTTTCATAAATAACCAGTACCATTGCTCTGCCTTTCCTTCAAGAAGTACATGAAAATTAGATAAAAGGTGTTCGTTTGAACATCCTGTACGAGAGGCTAACGTTTCAACCTTAAAAAGAAAATCCGAAACACAACTACTGCCATCATATACTATTTTCCACTTTTCAAGTTTAATGTTAGTGTCACCATTCGAATAAGGCCTATTAGTATCAAAAGCTATATTAGAATTCAAATTTTGGGTATTTGAATAAGCTGTATTTAATTCTTCTGCTGGTCTGTCTTGAGAATCTGCTGTATTTCCCATTTGAGATATACTGTCCCTAATAGAAGAAAGTTCTCTCCTAAACTCTTCTCTTGTAGTTCTCATGGTCTCTTCCATCAAAGATATTAGCACATCAAGCGGAGAATTAGAATTAGTTTCATTACCGTTTGCACTGACTGAATTACTACTCAAATTAACGTTTGGTACAGCACTAACAGCTTGAGGTAAAGAAGTCGGATTATTATTCACTGGATTAGTGTCCGAGGCATTCATATTAGCTGACAAATTGGAAAAACTTTCAGCACGAGATACTTGCTGTGAAGATTCTAAATTTCTTCTTACTACTGGTGAATGTGCAACACGTGCAGTTGTGGGAGGATCTTGCAATTCAATCGTTATATTATTCTGTGATGAATTTAAACTTCTATTACGATTGCGCGAAGAAACGTTACTTTGAGCACCACGATGTCTAGTATTCATAGCAAAATAAACTTTCTAGTGACCAAAATATTCACAACAAATAAAAATAATAAAAAAAAAAATAATAATTATAAAAAGAGTTTTAATGTATAAATCTTAACTTAAAATTAAAGTTTTAAGCAAAGCAACCTTAAGGTATAAATAGAAGTATAAAAAAAAATAATATATTCTTTTGTATGGGAAGGATAAATTGCGACAAGATGTTGAGCGTAAACCAAATCCAATGTATTAATTAACAAACAAAGTAATTATGTTGTTAATAGCAATGGAGAATACTACCATTTAGGTGATTCTACCGACTTATTAACAAAAAAAAATTGTTTGTTCGAAGTTAAAGTATCTTGTTAATAGCAATATATTGTAGGGTACCTCTATCCAGGTGATTTTATTGACTTATTAACATTAAAAAAAAAAAACAAAAATTATGTTAATAGCAAAGTAAAATACCTTCGTCTGGATAACCTTACAGACTTATTAACAATTACATCAAGTTGTTTTATAATCTTCTTGAATGTCATAAGATATATAATCAAAATCTTATGTCTCTTCAAAAAAGTTTAACATTTAAATGATTTACTGGAATCAATAATTTCGTATTGCCGCAAATAGATTTAAGAATTATTTATTCATGATAAAACTATGACTTACAATTGAAAATGTACTGATCCAGGGCAATTAAACCATATAAACCATATAAAGTTGTTGAAAATGATTGTTATATAAAAGTAACAGGAGTATTTCAACTTGACAGAAACCTAAATACCATCTTTTACTTTTTTCGTTGGGCGCCATATATGTTATGCGATGTAGCCCAACCTAAGTATTAAAATTTAGCCATTTAAATAGAATTAGGCTCTGCTTTTTCGTTGGGCGCCATATATGTTAAGCGTTGTCACGTCACATATGAAATGCGGTCCTATTTCTAACCGTTCGACCACCTACATGTAACGCCTCATATACACATGCAATATTAGACCCAAGTAGGCCGATATACCATATGTATAAATTTCAAATACAGAAGTTAAGAGACATGAATTTCTGTTTACCCGCTAGCTCTACACTAAGATCGTTGGTTCTCAACCCGATTTGACGCATTAACATATAACACACTCTACATGTCACCAGAGTGTTCAATAAATAAAATAAAATAATGAAATATCAAGAAAAAACAAAAGTATTTAAAAAAAAAATGAAACGATGGCGAGATGAATATGCCAACGTAGGGTACACTTTTCCCATCCCTTTATTATCTAAACGCCAATGACAGATAGAATACCCATAGTTTTTTTTTCATCTGTCCCATATAGAAAAATACATAGTCTACCTATACGCTCACATCCTGATTGAAGATATCCTTCCCCATTAAATAATTTAATGTTTCATATTCATTGAATATATACGAACAATTTTATTATAATAAAATAGAAAATAAAAGGAATTAACATTAATCATATAAGTTCCTTACTTAGCAAGAGCAGAGAACAAACTAAAGTTATTAATTCAATAAGCATTATGAAACAAAGAACATAAAAAAAAACAATAAATTCGGACAGGGGAACAAAACTGAATCGGACCGACTATATAATGAAATATTAAAAGCAAAGAAAGAAATATGAATGAATTTTTTTTTCTTTTGTAATTATCACTTACAGATTATTTTATCCACAGCAATTGAGATGATGGGCCCAGCAGTCAATGTGCGTTGTTGTTGTCTCTAAATTCTGTTTAGGGATAATTAGTAAGATCATTCATATATCTTATAAATGTAAAGATTTAGTAAAATAAAATGAAAAGAAATACACTTAAAGAAAAATGTTAGTTAAAACAAAATTAAATAAAATACAAATTTAATGAAAATAATTATGAAATTAGGTTAGGAAATTTAAAGAACTTTAAAATTAAACTTAATTCATTGGAAACATTTATGATTAATAATTTAATTAATATTTCAGGTTACAATTTCAGGATTAACAAAAAAAAGAAAATTGTTTTTTTTTTAATATAAATATACATAAGTAATTATACACAAAAAGAAATTATAAAGCAATGCATTTAATGTAATAATTTTTTGGTTACAATTTTTTTTAAGTCATAGTTGATTTATAATTTACACATTTTGGTTTTAGGTTATGGTTGAACAATTAATGATTTTAAAACAGTTTAATTAGGCTTTAAATTTTTTTACAAATAATTAAAGATTCAAATTATTTTAAATTTAAATGAATTTTTATAATGTGATAGATTCTTCTAAAACCAGGAAAAACTTATTTGAAATCTTTATAAATAAAATATAAATAAAATAAAAACAGGATCACGTGATGATTAGAGACCGAGGTGCTTCTAGAATTTTCTTCGAACTGTAAATTTTAATCCAGTATGGCGCCCTATGGTTTGTGGAAGGCGTAAACCATATATTTTGCCAGTACGGATGACTTGGTGCATATTTTATTTTAATAATTTCAATTAAATTATCCTATGTGGTCTTATAATTTCTTCTACTTTGCACTAGTTCACTTTATCACTTTAAACTTATAATTAAAAAAGCAATTATTATTTAAAATTTTTATTTTAAGAACTTTTCTCTCTTTTTTTTTTTTTTGCAGACTTCTGCACTCTTTGAGTTCTATTTCGCAAGTGATCTTTCTGCCAAAAATCACAATCTATCAAGCTTACTTTTGTTACACCAATTCCAATGTAAAATATCATTTCAATGGAATTTGTATTTAGATATTTAAGATAGAGGAGGATAGATATATATTACGTCTATTGCTATCTATAGAAATCACATGATAATCGTATGATAATCACATGATAATCACTGATTTTGCTATAATTAACGGGACAAGACAAAAATATATCATGCTATAAAAAAAATATGTAATGATACAATGTAAAGATTACAGTGTATAACAAAAGTGGTGTAATAAAAAAAAAACTAGAAAAAATTAATAGAACAAAAAAAAATATTTGTTTTCATAAAATCGTAACAGTTCTTCATGAGATTGTAAAATGGGAGTAGGGCTCTCACAGCGTAACGATTTCCCCACCAAAATTCCGGTTGACTCATACAACGCTTGCTTGGTCCAGATTATGTCAATAAAAGCTGTAGCAGTTAGAACAATCTAAAATATAATTTTTTCCTATGAAAAAAAAAATTACTTTTTTTGTTCATCGGCCCATGACATGCGGGCTTGGGCAAATCCAAGACATCATACTTAACCGTGTAAACTTCATTTAATCGATGTGGCGGCTTTTCGATATTTACATACATAATTGATCATTACAACCCTTCAGCCAGGATTACGACCTCGGCTTCTAACGACACTTATGTTGTGTGTGTTAATTTTATACATGAGTGTCGTGACCTACAGTTTGAAGTTGATTCCGAACTACAGATTTTTGAGAAACTTATTCATGGAGTTGTCTGGCCTGGAGTTTGAACGGAAGCCTCATGTCTAATAAGCCAACATGCTACCAACTAGACTACGGCGACTGATAGTCCGGCTAAAGAAAGAATTCTGTTTGAAATGCAGTGTGCGATCCACTGGCCAATCGACCACAAACGGATGTGACCTACAAGAATACATGATTCTCAGGAACAAATCTCCTTATTTCTTTCGAGCAAAATCCGTTATAGTGGCGATAGAACAATGTAACACTAGCCGCATTGTGGCGATGCTCCAAGTGAATCAATAGAGTTGGAGGCCCTACTATCATTTATGAGCACTTTTGCCCTCTCCTGTACGTGATCGAGAAGTTTCAAAATAGACATTGAGGGGCCGGTCCATACGTAACAGTTGTATTCCATTCTTGGTCGGATATATGTAAGTGGTGTATATAGTAAGGAGATCAGATGAAGTGAAATACTTCTTGCAGCGTCATAAGAAACCGAGGCACTTGAATGCTTCTTTCGACACTTAAAAAATCTGTTGGTTCCATCTAACATCACAATGAATTTTCATGTCCAGAACATCGAGTGCATCTGACTCATTAATATTTATAACACCCATGACCACAGATGAGGCAATATTACTGCTGAGCTTCTGTATCAATAAACACTTTCACGCATTAAAATCAACTTTATTCATACGACCCCATTCAGAGATTGACTGTAGGTCGGATGTGAGAGTGCCGGTCATATTAAGCGTTTTCGCGTTAAGCTCCAAAGACCTCGGCTTACCATTGCCAAATATTGCTGTCATCTGCAAAATAGAGACTCTTAAACAAATTCACTTCTGAATACTTTTCAACCCGTTTAAAACAATTGTATTACGTTTATAAGTTTACTTAATTTTTTTTATTTTAATTTTATTTTTGTTTTTATTCTATTAAATGATTTTTCTTTCTAACAGATTATTAAATGCCTGCTTGTCATTCTATTTTCCGCCATCTTCCATCATTGCCATTGCCATTGTTGTAGTTGTAGTTCGAAATGGACACAGTGGTCCTCCTCTTAGGCAAGCCAAAAGAATTATTGTTGCCTCAGCAACTGGACTCATAATAAATACAGTTAAAGCTGCCACAATTACAAGGTAAGTGAACAATATTGCTGATGTCATTGTACGTGTTAACGTAAGCGAATATAAATGATTAAACGATCAAATGCAACTGAAAATTAAACTTAACTTCAGTCATATTTATATCGTCATATCATATTGCAAAAACTATTTTGTTTTTCTATTTACACCCATAATGCTGTTGCAGAAACAGACCTTGCGCTAGTTATGCTTCATGCAAATATTAGTTAGTATGCCACAGTTTCTGTGGATACTATTTGAGATATAATTATTGTAGTTTATGCTTTAAGCTACGTTGGCGTTGTTGTTTACCTAATATGGCACGTATTTTATTTATTTATTCATTATTTATAATACAATTACAAATTATCTTCAATTATGTACGAGCTGATTAACTTCTATGGTGGGAATCGAACCCACAACCCTCATGCTAGTGGTCTATCACACTAACCACTAGACCACCGGGGCACCCAACATTGTAAATAGAGTGCTGTGAATAATTCGATCTGATCAAATTGTACCTTAATTCTCTGTCATCATATTTATTATTTTTTCCACTTTTTCCGGAACGATAATAGAACTCCTTGACGCATCTCGCTCTATACCTTCCAGTATTATAAAAATTATAAAAAAAAATTATTTTTGGTTTTTACCGTTTGACTGGGAAGAATATTCGAATCATTCACATAAACACGTTTTCTACAAAAGACGCCAATTAACAGGATAGTTACATTAAGTATTTTCGCGTTTGTCATAGCCTATCAACTGTTTTGGAAATGACCAAATCGAAGGTCTTACACCGCTTAAATCATTCAATGGTCTATTGGGAGAGCAATAATAACAAGAACCCTCTGAAAAACCAAGCTGAGTCTAGTAATCGACATTCTGTAATCCCGAAGATAGTTGTTTACTGTACTGGCTTCAGTATTTGAACATAAAAACGTATGTCGGCATAACTCTCCGGCTCGGTACAAAGAGCTGGATTAGGTTAGGTGGAGGTCCTTACGAAATCTTGTTGCTGTGTAACCTTGTTCAAATGAGCACCTCGGCTTCTCTAGGTGCAGCACATGTGAAATATTCAATTTTCTATTTGTCTGGCTTATAAATTAGACTGGATTTGGTCGTCGGAAAGGGTTTCGTTGGCTTTTAGGACCGCTGTTGTTTGTAGTTTATTTGCATACACTTGGTATTTAAGGAAACCCACAAGAAAATGTCCAACATGGTCAAATTGTAAGATCTCTGTGGCCAATTCGCATCACTTCCACGTGAGATAACCATGCCCTCAAGTCGCCCGTGCAGAATATTCAATGTGCTGTGTAGTATGTAGTGTCATCCTATAGAAACCACATATCGTTGGCATCCAGATCATTCAAATTAAGTCAAAAAAGTCGGTAATCATGGGCCTATTGTGCTCGTCGTTATCAGTGATGACCTAGTCAACGTCGTTAAAAGAAATATGGATCGATGACGCCGCCAATGCATAATCCACACCAAGCAAATACATTGAATGCTCTTGGATTACATGTGAATTGGTTTTGTCCTCAATTCTATAACTTTGTTTATTCAAATACCTATTCTGAACGCACCTGAATCCAATAAGCCTATCAAATAATCCTCAAAAACCTTAACTTTTGCAAATGGACGATCATCAGAGCCAGGTAAAATTGTTGATGCAACAAGCTTACGAAAATATTTCCGCTTTCCGAACCGTTCTCTACATTTCAAAATTTTCTTCGATGGGTATTTCTGAAAGGAACAAAGCTTACTGTAGGTTTTGTACTGACAAATTTTTTCTTGTTTTTTCGTGACATCACACCAAGTAGTTTCAGAATCTTTTTCTGTAGTACAAGCAAGAGAAGTTAATTTAAAATCAGATTCTAAATTAGACTCGGGGTCTATTGAGATGGACGAGTGTCCCCGGTAGCCATTTCGCCCGTTTGTCGGTTTCCCTGAAAGTTATGTTGGTTAGGACATGAAGGCGTCAAATATCCTTTCTGACCACATTTAAAGCAAAAAGGTTTAATAATTTCCTTTCCACAATAGATATAAGAATGACCATAGGATAGACAATTCCAACATTTGATTTTCGAATAATCTCCTTTATCGAAATGTTTTGATAATTTCAGAGCCTCGATCTGGGGATCTGTAAACTCAAAATCGGTTTCCTTTTCATCAGGTAAACTAACGTTAACTTCGCTAACGTTTCTCATTTGACCTCCAACAGGTGCACTCGATCTGTTGTCACGTAGAACTTTTTCAGCTTTGCGGGCGAGATCTCTGAAATCATTTAAAGATCTACAATCCGAACTGAACAATAAAAATCTTAAATTTGGTAATATATTCCTCTTCATTATATCAAGAAGAGTGGAATCAGGTAGCGGATTTTGAAGCCTCATATTCATTGCTACAACTGCGCTATGGAAATCATCATAGGTCTCTTTATAATGTTGTTTACGGAGAGATATCTTTAAAATAACATCATGTTCAGATTCCGGAACACCAAATTCCTTGGTCAGAGCATGCTTTAAAATAGAATAAGATACTTGTGGATTTTGTTTCATAAATAACCAGTACCATTGCTCTGCCTTTCCTTCAAGAAGTACATGAAAATTAGATAAAAGGTGTTCGTTTGAACATCCTGTACGAGAGGCTAACGTTTCAACCTTAAAAAGAAAATCCGAAACACAACTACTGCCATCATATACTATTTTCCACTTTTCAAGTTTAATGTTAGTGTCACCATTCGAATAAGGCCTATTAGTATCAAAAGCTATATTAGAATTCAAATTTTGGGTATTTGAATAAGCTGTATTTAATTCTTCTGCTGGTCTGTCTTGAGAATCTGCTGTATTTCCCATTTGAGATATACTGTCCCTAATAGAAGAAAGTTCTCTCCTAAACTCTTCTCTTGTAGTTCTCATGGTCTCTTCCATCAAAGATATTAGCACATCAAGCGGAGAATTAGAATTAGTTTCATTACCGTTTGCACTGACTGAATTACTACTCAAATTAACGTTTGGTACAGCACTAACAGCTTGAGGTAAAGAAGTCGGATTATTATTCACTGGATTAGTGTCCGAGGCATTCATATTAGCTGACAAATTGGAAAAACTTTCAGCACGAGATACTTGCTGTGAAGATTCTAAATTTCTTCTTACTACTGGTGAATGTGCAACACGTGCAGTTGTGGGAGGATCTTGCAATTCAATCGTTATATTATTCTGTGATGAATTTAAACTTCTATTACGATTGCGCGAAGAAACGTTACTTTGAGCACCACGATGTCTAGTATTCATAGCAAAATAAACTTTCTAGTGACCAAAATATTCACAACAAATAAAAATAATAAAAAAAAAAATAATAATTATAAAAAGAGTTTTAATGTATAAATCTTAACTTAAAATTAAAGTTTTAAGCAAAGCAACCTTAAGGTATAAATAGAAGTATAAAAAAAAATAATATATTCTTTTGTATGGGAAGGATAAATTGCGACAAGATGTTGAGCGTAAACCAAATCCAATGTATTAATTAACAAACAAAGTAATTATGTTGTTAATAGCAATGGAGAATACTACCATTTAGGTGATTCTACCGACTTATTAACAAAAAAAAATTGTTTGTTCGAAGTTAAAGTATCTTGTTAATAGCAATATATTGTAGGGTACCTCTATCCAGGTGATTTTATTGACTTATTAACATTAAAAAAAAAAACAAAAATTATGTTAATAGCAAAGTAAAATACCTTCGTCTGGATAACCTTACAGACTTATTAACAATTACATCAAGTTGTTTTATAATCTTCTTGAATGTCATAAGATATATAATCAAAATCTTATGTCTCTTCAAAAAAGTTTAACATTTAAATGATTTACTGGAATCAATAATTTCGTATTGCCGCAAATAGATTTAAGAATTATTTATTCATGATAAAACTATGACTTACAATTGAAAATGTACTGATCCAGGGCAATTAAACCATATAAACCATATAAAGTTGTTGAAAATGATTGTTATATAAAAGTAACAGGAGTATTTCAACTTGACAGAAACCTAAATACCATCTTTTACTTTTTTCGTTGGGCGCCATATATGTTATGCGATGTAGCCCAACCTAAGTATTAAAATTTAGCCATTTAAATAGAATTAGGCTCTGCTTTTTCGTTGGGCGCCATATATGTTAAGCGTTGTCACGTCACATATGAAATGCGGTCCTATTTCTAACCGTTCGACCACCTACATGTAACGCCTCATATACACATGCAATATTAGACCCAAGTAGGCCGATATACCATATGTATAAATTTCAAATACAGAAGTTAAGAGACATGAATTTCTGTTTACCCGCTAGCTCTACACTAAGATCGTTGGTTCTCAACCCGATTTGACGCATTAACATATAACACACTCTACATGTCACCAGAGTGTTCAATAAATAAAATAAAATAATGAAATATCAAGAAAAAACAAAAGTATTTAAAAAAAAAATGAAACGATGGCGAGATGAATATGCCAACGTAGGGTACACTTTTCCCATCCCTTTATTATCTAAACGCCAATGACAGATAGAATACCCATAGTTTTTTTTTCATCTGTCCCATATAGAAAAATACATAGTCTACCTATACGCTCACATCCTGATTGAAGATATCCTTCCCCATTAAATAATTTAATGTTTCATATTCATTGAATATATACGAACAATTTTATTATAATAAAATAGAAAATAAAAGGAATTAACATTAATCATATAAGTTCCTTACTTAGCAAGAGCAGAGAACAAACTAAAGTTATTAATTCAATAAGCATTATGAAACAAAGAACATAAAAAAAAACAATAAATTCGGACAGGGGAACAAAACTGAATCGGACCGACTATATAATGAAATATTAAAAGCAAAGAAAGAAATATGAATGAATTTTTTTTTCTTTTGTAATTATCACTTACAGATTATTTTATCCACAGCAATTGAGATGATGGGCCCAGCAGTCAATGTGCGTTGTTGTTGTCTCTAAATTCTGTTTAGGGATAATTAGTAAGATCATTCATATATCTTATAAATGTAAAGATTTAGTAAAATAAAATGAAAAGAAATACACTTAAAGAAAAATGTTAGTTAAAACAAAATTAAATAAAATACAAATTTAATGAAAATAATTATGAAATTAGGTTAGGAAATTTAAAGAACTTTAAAATTAAACTTAATTCATTGGAAACATTTATGATTAATAATTTAATTAATATTTCAGGTTACAATTTCAGGATTAACAAAAAAAAGAAAATTGTTTTTTTTTTAATATAAATATACATAAGTAATTATACACAAAAAGAAATTATAAAGCAATGCATTTAATGTAATAATTTTTTGGTTACAATTTTTTTTAAGTCATAGTTGATTTATAATTTACACATTTTGGTTTTAGGTTATGGTTGAACAATTAATGATTTTAAAACAGTTTAATTAGGCTTTAAATTTTTTTACAAATAATTAAAGATTCAAATTATTTTAAATTTAAATGAATTTTTATAATGTGATAGATTCTTCTAAAACCAGGAAAAACTTATTTGAAATCTTTATAAATAAAATATAAATAAAATAAAAACAGGATCACGTGATGATTAGAGACCGAGGTGCTTCTAGAATTTTCTTCGAACTGTAAATTTTAATCCAGTATGGCGCCCTATGGTTTGTGGAAGGCGTAAACCATATATTTTGCCAGTACGGATGACTTGGTGCATATTTTATTTTAATAATTTCAATTAAATTATCCTATGTGGTCTTATAATTTCTTCTACTTTGCACTAGTTCACTTTATCACTTTAAACTTATAATTAAAAAAGCAATTATTATTTAAAATTTTTATTTTAAGAACTTTTCTCTCTTTTTTTTTTTTTTGCAGACTTCTGCACTCTTTGAGTTCTATTTCGCAAGTGATCTTTCTGCCAAAAATCACAATCTATCAAGCTTACTTTTGTTACACCAATTCCAATGTAAAATATCATTTCAATGGAATTTGTATTTAGATATTTAAGATAGAGGAGGATAGATATATATTACGTCTATTGCTATCTATAGAAATCACATGATAATCGTATGATAATCACATGATAATCACTGATTTTGCTATAATTAACGGGACAAGACAAAAATATATCATGCTATAAAAAAAATATGTAATGATACAATGTAAAGATTACAGTGTATAACAAAAGTGGTGTAATAAAAAAAAAACTAGAAAAAATTAATAGAACAAAAAAAAATATTTGTTTTCATAAAATCGTAACAGTTCTTCATGAGATTGTAAAATGGGAGTAGGGCTCTCACAGCGTAACGATTTCCCCACCAAAATTCCGGTTGACTCATACAACGCTTGCTTGGTCCAGATTATGTCAATAAAAGCTGTAGCAGTTAGAACAATCTAAAATATAATTTTTTCCTATGAAAAAAAAAATTACTTTTTTTGTTCATCGGCCCATGACATGCGGGCTTGGGCAAATCCAAGACATCATACTTAACCGTGTAAACTTCATTTAATCGATGTGGCGGCTTTTCGATATTTACATACATAATTGATCATTACAACCCTTCAGCCAGGATTACGACCTCGGCTTCTAACGACACTTATGTTGTGTGTGTTAATTTTATACATGAGTGTCGTGACCTACAGTTTGAAGTTGATTCCGAACTACAGATTTTTGAGAAACTTATTCATGGAGTTGTCTGGCCTGGAGTTTGAACGGAAGCCTCATGTCTAATAAGCCAACATGCTACCAACTAGACTACGGCGACTGATAGTCCGGCTAAAGAAAGAATTCTGTTTGAAATGCAGTGTGCGATCCACTGGCCAATCGACCACAAACGGATGTGACCTACAAGAATACATGATTCTCAGGAACAAATCTCCTTATTTCTTTCGAGCAAAATCCGTTATAGTGGCGATAGAACAATGTAACACTAGCCGCATTGTGGCGATGCTCCAAGTGAATCAATAGAGTTGGAGGCCCTACTATCATTTATGAGCACTTTTGCCCTCTCCTGTACGTGATCGAGAAGTTTCAAAATAGACATTGAGGGGCCGGTCCATACGTAACAGTTGTATTCCATTCTTGGTCGGATATATGTAAGTGGTGTATATAGTAAGGAGATCAGATGAAGTGAAATACTTCTTGCAGCGTCATAAGAAACCGAGGCACTTGAATGCTTCTTTCGACACTTAAAAAATCTGTTGGTTCCATCTAACATCACAATGAATTTTCATGTCCAGAACATCGAGTGCATCTGACTCATTAATATTTATAACACCCATGACCACAGATGAGGCAATATTACTGCTGAGCTTCTGTATCAATAAACACTTTCACGCATTAAAATCAACTTTATTCATACGACCCCATTCAGAGATTGACTGTAGGTCGGATGTGAGAGTGCCGGTCATATTAAGCGTTTTCGCGTTAAGCTCCAAAGACCTCGGCTTACCATTGCCAAATATTGCTGTCATCTGCAAAATAGAGACTCTTAAACAAATTCACTTCTGAATACTTTTCAACCCGTTTAAAACAATTGTATTACGTTTATAAGTTTACTTAATTTTTTTTATTTTAATTTTATTTTTGTTTTTATTCTATTAAATGATTTTTCTTTCTAACAGATTATTAAATGCCTGCTTGTCATTCTATTTTCCGCCATCTTCCATCATTGCCATTGCCATTGTTGTAGTTGTAGTTCGAAATGGACACAGTGGTCCTCCTCTTAGGCAAGCCAAAAGAATTATTGTTGCCTCAGCAACTGGACTCATAATAAATACAGTTAAAGCTGCCACAATTACAAGGTAAGTGAACAATATTGCTGATGTCATTGTACGTGTTAACGTAAGCGAATATAAATGATTAAACGATCAAATGCAACTGAAAATTAAACTTAACTTCAGTCATATTTATATCGTCATATCATATTGCAAAAACTATTTTGTTTTTCTATTTACACCCATAATGCTGTTGCAGAAACAGACCTTGCGCTAGTTATGCTTCATGCAAATATTAGTTAGTATGCCACAGTTTCTGTGGATACTATTTGAGATATAATTATTGTAGTTTATGCTTTAAGCTACGTTGGCGTTGTTGTTTACCTAATATGGCACGTATTTTATTTATTTATTCATTATTTATAATACAATTACAAATTATCTTCAATTATGTACGAGCTGATTAACTTCTATGGTGGGAATCGAACCCACAACCCTCATGCTAGTGGTCTATCACACTAACCACTAGACCACCGGGGCACCCAACATTGTAAATAGAGTGCTGTGAATAATTCGATCTGATCAAATTGTACCTTAATTCTCTGTCATCATATTTATTATTTTTTCCACTTTTTCCGGAACGATAATAGAACTCCTTGACGCATCTCGCTCTATACCTTCCAGTATTATAAAAATTATAAAAAAAAATTATTTTTGGTTTTTACCGTTTGACTGGGAAGAATATTCGAATCATTCACATAAACACGTTTTCTACAAAAGACGCCAATTAACAGGATAGTTACATTAAGTATTTTCGCGTTTGTCATAGCCTATCAACTGTTTTGGAAATGACCAAATCGAAGGTCTTACACCGCTTAAATCATTCAATGGTCTATTGGGAGAGCAATAATAACAAGAACCCTCTGAAAAACCAAGCTGAGTCTAGTAATCGACATTCTGTAATCCCGAAGATAGTTGTTTACTGTACTGGCTTCAGTATTTGAACATAAAAACGTATGTCGGCATAACTCTCCGGCTCGGTACAAAGAGCTGGATTAGGTTAGGTGGAGGTCCTTACGAAATCTTGTTGCTGTGTAACCTTGTTCAAATGAGCACCTCGGCTTCTCTAGGTGCAGCACATGTGAAATATTCAATTTTCTATTTGTCTGGCTTATAAATTAGACTGGATTTGGTCGTCGGAAAGGGTTTCGTTGGCTTTTAGGACCGCTGTTGTTTGTAGTTTATTTGCATACACTTGGTATTTAAGGAAACCCACAAGAAAATGTCCAACATGGTCAAATTGTAAGATCTCTGTGGCCAATTCGCATCACTTCCACGTGAGATAACCATGCCCTCAAGTCGCCCGTGCAGAATATTCAATGTGCTGTGTAGTATGTAGTGTCATCCTATAGAAACCACATATCGTTGGCATCCAGATCATTCAAATTAAGTCAAAAAAGTCGGTAATCATGGGCCTATTGTGCTCGTCGTTATCAGTGATGACCTAGTCAACGTCGTTAAAAGAAATATGGATCGATGACGCCGCCAATGCATAATCCACACCAAGCAAATACATTGAATGCTCTTGGATTACATGTGAATTGGTTTTGTCCTCAATTCTATAACTTTGTTTATTCAAATACCTATTCTGAACCATTGCAGAATATTATTTTTCTATGAAAATTATGGCGAATTAGAGGACACACATCTATGGTCGCCAATGGTGATTTGGCAAAACAGACATAGCTCTAACAATATTGTCGCTATCAACTGTCAAAGTTCGAAAGTTACGATTGGAAGAACCATTTCCAAATTCAATTGACATTTGAAGTCGTAGGTCTCATTGAGTTAGCTAACACAGTACTCACTTAGGCGCTGTAAATTTGTTTTATTCTTGCTAAAGAAGTACGAAATATTAGTACACTAGCGTTTTGATAGTGCGATAACCTAGTGGGTCAGCTCATTTGAACCTGAATCTCACACAGTTTAAGCACCCTAGGCTCGAATCGTATTAATCGAATTTATATTTTTATTGTGTGTGGTACATTGAAATCACTTTCATTCAATAATTTTGTTGAATCAAACATTTAAATGTTGGTAGACTTACAATTGCAGCAGTGTCCCAAATTAAAATGTCCCCTATTTGTAGCCTGTGTCTTATTGCCTGCTTTTCCTACTGTGTATTAACAAAAAAAAACTTTCATCGCGGTATTTTTGAATTTTAAAATAAAATATTAAGGGGCTTTACTCTCACTCCAAATAATCCGTTTAGAATTTTTCTTTTGTGAAGGTTAGATAGCACCATCTCTTAGGTAATAGTAGCACCTAAAACTACAATCTTATAGTCTTAAACAAAATACGTTGGTTGTAGGCAACAACAGATCATTCTATCATTTTAGAACTTACCAACTGCCTGCTTATAGGCTATTACTTCAATAATCGCATCAGATTAGTAAAGGATATGAAGTAAGCTTTTTAATATTTCCACATTATTATGGACCAGGTTCAGAATATTAATCAAGAGCGATATATTGTTAGTTTATTTATTAGATCAGTTAGCTACACTATTTATATTTTATGTTGCTAAATAAACCATTCTTCTGCATCGAATAGCTATTAACCAGTACCTCCATCGGCTCCTGCAGCTGCCTCCGTTGTAGTGGTGGTGGTACGGAAGGGACATAATGGCAAACGATATAAGCAGGCCAATAATAAAAATGTTGATTCAGCTACTGGAGCGCTCATCAGTATAATAGTTGTTAACACCATCAAATACAGCCATTGACTGGTAAACCGCATGTTTTTTGTTTTCTCTCCTCCTTTTAGAGAAAATGTTACTTGATATGCTTAATGTTTCAAATCCAAATAAACTTTATGAAATAATCTATTTAGAGCGAAACTATTTATATGAAATTGCGTTCAATGTCATCATTGTTTGATAACAATATTCAAATGTATTTAACACAAGCGAGTATTTAAACAACTGGGTCGGTAATTAGCACAGGAACTGAAACGCTAACTAGATATTGAACAAAATATTTAAAAAAATTGAAATTGAATTAGAAAATAAAGAAAAAATTATCAAGGATACATACTAAATTGGTCATTACAACCCTTCAGTCAGGGTTACGACCTAGCTTCTCATACCACCACTTATATTGTGTGGGTAAATCTTATCCATAAGTGGCGAATGAAATATTTCTTATGGCGACTTCATATCAAAAATATTTTGACAGAAACCTTGGGTTTAAAATAAAATTGCCATGAGAACTTTCTTACAGAAACTTCGCCGAAATCTGTCGTTTGGAGTTGACTTTAAACTGTAGGCTTTGCCTCTCATGTATGAAATTATCACACACAACATGTGTGATGTAAGAAGTTTGGTTGTAGTCCTGATTAATGACTAATCAAGTGAGTAAGTAAGTGCTGATATAAGTTTTATGCGAACATTGTCTCATATCCTTTCCGAGGCGTTCACTTCTTCAATTTGAAAAAACAAATTGCAGTGAAACACACCTGTGCCTACAAATTCTTGCACCGATTTCAACTTTCGGCTGATATATTTTGCATTTTAGAAAGCATTTTCTAAGGTAAGACAATTTTGGTTCCTCCAAATATTGGTTGAAATTCAGAAGAGAGAATATTTTTCATCGAATTATTGCTGTCGATAAATAATTAAACCAAAATATGACCAGAACAAGGTCGGCCAAACAGTGGAATCATTTCAATTGAACCGGTAGTAGCGGTTAAAAAGATTGTCTATACCGAAAACACCCTTCGGGACAGGTTAACCATGGTTGACTAGATTCATACTTGGCTACCCTTTTGGCAGGTGGCGAATCTCCCTGAAGGATAAGGTCGCATTTAGATTTCAGGTTAAGATCAAACAGTCTCTAGATGAAATCATTCAAAGAAAGTTGAATTTTTGGATAATTTTTCTATGAAAAACACTTAAAGATCTGATATTTTTTATATTCAACAATAAGTTTCACTTTATCTGAGAGTATCAAGCAGTCTTTACCCTTTTTCCCCCGATTATGAAAACTTCCAACTTCTAATGAGGATACCCAGCTCAATTCAATAAATAATATCACGTTTGTTTACTGCATATTTTTTAAGGCTTTATTATGATTTAATCATTGTAATTCCACTGTAACACATTAAGCTGCAGCTGTAGTTGTTGTTGTAGTAGTAGTGGTACGGAATGGACACAATGGTGAACCTCGCAAGCAGGCCCATATTAAAAATGTTGATTCGGCTACTGGTGCACTCAACAGGAGGAGAGTTGCCAATACCATCAAATACAGGAATAAATTTGGGAATTGCATTTTTGTTTTTTGCTCTTCAAAAGAAAACGTTGAGACACGTTCTGTATAAAACACAAGTAGAAAACTTATTGACTTTCACAATTCAAGTTCAGGGCTATTTATATGAAAAAAAAATGGGCCAGTGTTGTTATGGTTTTGGTTGAGTAGCAAGAGTAGTAAGCAAGTAAATATTGAAACAAGTGTAGGATTGGACAGCACGGTGACGTAAATAGAAACTTTTTGTTTTTTTTCTATTGATCAATACTGTAAGTTGACTAATTAAAGTAAGCAAAGAATAAAAAAGAAAATAAAAAATAAAATGAATTACCGTCTTACTTAATTGGTTATTAACAACCCGATTATCGGATGTCGACCTATTACAGCTCGTCTTTCCAAACGCCTCTGCTTCTTGCGCGCCTGCGTCAGTTGGTCACACCAATAGATGACAGGGCTTCCTCGACTTGGGCCTTCCCAAGTAAACAAGGTCGCCTCTTCACCGACTTCTGCAATACTTCGCGTCAGATACCCGTCTCGCCGGAGCATACACGTCCATTCGAATGACATGGACGAGCATTAGTCTTAGATCAAAGGTTTGGTCGAGCTACCTCTTAAGTAATTTCTTTTTGCTTTTGACTTCTTAAAGCAATAAATGATTATCACAAGGTAGATCATTCTTCTGCATACAATTTGTTTCCTTATTATTGCAGCAAGGGATGGATTCATGTACTACAGGAGACCTAAGGTTTACAATCGGGCTTGTTGCTCAGTGAGTTCTGTTATTTCTCACACTCATAGTTGAAGGGTTGTAATGACCAATTATGTATGTATGTATTTAAGACTCTTAATTCTCAAAATTCCAAGATCATGATGAAAATAATTCGCTTTATGCCGATTGTAGTTGCACTTTAACCACTACATCACATTACCTCCCTACTTGGTCTGTACTCAACATTATTTATAGCATGCGATACATTTTGTGTCTGTTATTGAAATACTAAAAAAATATTGCACAATTCGTCTGTTGCAGTAATTGCTGCCAAATATTTAAACAAGTGTTTTCAGTGCAAATTTAAAAAATATTTAAACAATAATAAAAAAACGGTTGAATGAATTTTGAAACGACTGTCAATAGCAATGAATAACAAAACAAGTGAGATGATCTTGTTGACGCTAAGATCTTATGGTCAAATCTGTGTAAATAAAAGTGAACTTAAAAACTATGGCGGCTTACATCAAAGCATAGAAATTATAGCGATTGTCTTAATGCTTTCAATACAGATTGTGTATTTAAATATGAAGACCGCAGAAGTAGTATCTCCAATATAGTTATACGAAAACCAAAAACTGTTGAACAATGGGTGTGGCATGTACATAAATACATACACAATTCGCCATTACAAGCTTTTAGTCAGTAAATTCTAATGGATGCTGTTGTGACTCGGTAAGGCCAATTTCAGCGATAAGGTTTACGTACGTAAAGCAAAGAGAAAATGTTATAGAAACTTTAGTGTAGGTTATGTTAGGTTTGAATACGTGTGCTTGTCATTGGTAGAAGTACAATACGCGGATCTCAAAATGACCCATTGTAATACGTCCTAAGGGAGAGAAAGAGATAGGGAAAAGTAGAAAAGTAATAAAACAGACCACAAAGCCTATAAGTTCTCAACCTGCTTAATCTATTTATGAATCTATGGAGTGCCTTAATGTCGGCTCCCGAGAAATAGACCAAATTCGAAGAAGCCCGTGTCCAGGGTCTGCAATCTAATGACAGTTGCAGAGCAGTTGTTCAATAGTTTCCAACTCCGCCTCGTCACCACATACTCTGCAATAGTCCGGCTGGAAGCTGTTCAAATTCCTTATCAGGGATCTAATCTCGCAGTACCCTGTAATAAAGCCAATAACTAAGCTTAGACTGGCAGTATCTAAGCCCTGTTTTATCACTGTCTACAGAAGGCCATAAACACCTAGACACATAACATCCCGATCCATTGGCCTAACAACAAAAGCTAACAAGTTGAGAACGATGAGGATTCAACATTTCTTAATGAAGGCCTTGCGATGCAGCGGTACTATTCACTTCGGTACGCATATTTTTCTTATTTTTGTTGATGGTTTTGTATCGAGCAGAGTTTACGAATTGCTTGCTCACTAGGCCTATTATGTTGCCGGCAAAACGGACGAAATGCTTTTTGAAAGTTTTTTTGCAAATTAAATTTTCACAACCTCTGTCAAACCGTTGCCATCGATATCGTTAGTTCCCATACAACATTTGACCAAAAACTTTCGAACCCTTATTAAAACACAATTAATTTTGTTCCATTTTCTTGTTTCTGCTCTTCTTCTTCTCATTCGTTTGCTCCTTTATGGGATCATCATATCTGGTTGTCCCTACAAAAATTTAATTCGTGTAATTTTACCATAAACATACCATTAAGCAACGGCAGCAGCATTACTTCCCGCTTGGCTTTTTATATAAATTAAGAAGAAGAAGACGAAAAAAAAACTAAATGATGGTTGCCTCTCAAATTTCATAAAAACTTAAGTAAAAAGTAAGTTAAATTGAAAGAAAAGCAAACTGAAAATGATAAAATTAAGAACAAGAAACAAAGCGACATGCTGCTGTCCTGTCTTGAACAACAGGATATCGAATAGAAAAAGGAAAACAAAAAAAAAACAACAGAAAACTTTTTAATAATAAACCCCTGGCACCCTATTTATCCCGTACTTTATTATGATTTCACTCTTTCGTTCCATTAATTGTTCGTTAATGGATTCTATAGAAAGTGGGGGGATAGATATGGGAAAGGTTTGGTGATTTTTCTTTTCTTTTTTTTTTTGGCTCAAATATCATAAAACAAACCAAAATGTATAGAAAAACATATTTTATTATGCTCTCTTCCCCTTCTTTCTTTCTCTTTTCTTTCGGTACTTTTCTAATTTTCGTTCAGGTTTTGTTTTGCGAAATGCTTCTTTATATTCATTGTTTCCCCCTTTTTGTTTGTAGTTGTTGTGATTCGGAGTTTTTGTGGTGTTGCTATCGGAATCCATTAAAGGCAAATGGCCAAATGTTAAGTGTCGCCAAAATACTTAAATAGTCCACCTTCGTATTGCTGTTGCCGTACATCTGACGATGATTATGATGGCAATGGCGTTTAACCAACAAACACCTCTCCACATATTTTCATACATACATAGTTGTGTAATACCATCTCTTATGCATAGTTTGTGTAGTTGTATGTAAAATATTTATTTTTTTGTTTATTCATGGAAAATATAAGAAAATATACATTTTTAGGATATCCCCTACTGTTCCACCACCATGTTCTGAGGCCATGTAGGGAGTATAATAGTCCATTAATTTTTATATCGAAGTTCGTGATTATGACGACATACCTCCTAGCTCCTGGAATTGAAGTTTTTTTTTTCGAAATTGATAACTTTTTCCATGTACCTTAAACCTACGACCTTCACAATAGGTGAAGTCAGAATTACGACCTAGCTTCTCGCACCACTTATGCTGTGTGTGTTAATTTTATACTTGAGTGGCGGCAACTACAGTTTAAAGTCGACTCCGAACGACATGTTTTTGAGAAACTTTTCATGGCAATTTTATTTACTCTCAGACTTTTTGCCAGAAATCTGCTGAGAAATAGGTCCTTGAAGAAATATATTTTTATATTTCGTTTTGTTGGAGATTTTTAACCAGGGGTTTGAACCGCGACCTTACGTCCAATAAGCCAACACACTACCTGCTAGACTCCGGAATTTATTTCACTCGAATATTCACGTCGAAGCAATAGTTTTTCATATTTCGTGTTGGTAGAGATGTCTAATCAGGGCTGTAAACCGAGGCCTCGCGCCTAATAAGCCAACATACTACCTACTAGACTAAGGCGACTTCAGATATGCCGTAAATAACTTGGCAAGAAAACAAAAGTAAGTTTTCTGTCGATTTTTAGCACTGCTGATATAAGGCTTCACCTCTGGTCGACAGTAGAATGGAATACAGTAGCTATTTGTCAGTCGAAAATTCCGATGAAGTCAGAAACTTTCCTTAACGTTGACTACATGGCATCACGCTATGATTTTACAATGATGTTAGGATAACTAATTATTTAAACCTATAAATTTTATTATACTCGACTTTTATTACAAAAAAGAAACTTATCAGTACAGTTTTTGTACTCCTTTTTTACTTCCTTCGCCCTATTTATACTTCTCTTAATTTTGGTAACTTCCAGAAACTTATCGTTTCTGTGTAGTTCTGTTATTGTAATTTGATTCCTGTTCATAGTTTTTCGAATAGAGCACTATATCGATGGACCTTGTCATTCACGAATGCATTCGCAACCGTTTAAGTTTCCTGATTGGGAGCGGTATATACTTTTGGTGATTTATTGACGTAGTCGATTACGAAAAGAACATAACAAATGCCGTCGTAAGGAAGGTGGAAAGGGCCCTTTACTTTTTCTTACTGCCTACAAGTTCTTGCCATTCAGCACAATTTTTCCAGAGTTCTTTTTTTATTACTTCAAGCTGGGCTTTACTAGAGTCATTATGAAACTCGTTTAGGACTTCTTTTGCCTTGGATTTATGGACACATCGAAACTGAACGGATCTGATGGAGGTATCTTCTTGGAATCCACATGTATTACTGATATCAGAAGACTAACTGACGACTCTAATGTCTTCCTAGTGAACTTATTAATCATACAATTTGCTGTGCTACAACATATATTTTCGGCGATTTAAAGATCTGCAAAGGTTCTGGGATCTCACGGAATAACATAGAGAAAGAACCCGTTTAGAGGGTTCAGTTTCAGAGTAGATTAACTGGTCGGATATGACGCGAAAATGCGAGCAACATTAAGAAGCTTAGGATTGATAATATGGCAATAGAGTCTGTTAATGCTGCATGAGTTGGTTTTTGATACGGGCAGGGCTTTGGGTAACGCGGGAAATGTGGCCTGACAGAAATAAGGAAACTGAACACCTTTACAATGAAATTCTTTGGTTTCAGGAATAGGCGAAGATTAATTGTGGCATCACAATAGGTTTAAGTGTTCTATTCATGCTTATCCAATCTGGAGGTAAACACTTCAACCTACCTGTAAACTTGCTTTTCACCACAAAACCTATGTTATGTCATTAATGGTGATCCTAAATAAAGCAACACGAATTAGAACAAATTCCGGCAACAAAGAGTTATGCACCTGCAAAAAAATTTTAGAGACATAAGATTTCTTACTTCTTGTTGTGGAGCTAAAAGGGAAACCCTAAATTAGAGTTTTTGATATAAAAAAACGAAGTTTTTCTAACCACATATTGCTTTTAATTTTAAATACTTTATCAGCTATACAATATCTCTCATGCATACATATATACATACATACATACATGTATGGTGTGTATGTAGTATAGTTTGTAAAATTTGGCACATGGTTTTGTTAGTTCGTTTCTCCTTCTTGGTCTCTAAAACCACAGAATGGCCAATCATGAATCTTTACAAAATACTTGGTATTGGCTGTTGTTATTGATCGTTATATTATGAGTTTCTCATACTCATTCGTAAAAGTACGCTACAGTGGGTACTTTAAATAATTAATTGTTTACATTTCTTACATTTTATACATGCCTTTCTGCCTTTCTTTTAGGGAGCACAATTTCGTTTTTAATTTGTTGCTGTTTAAGCAACTATTACTTGTTGTAGTTTCATGCTCTACAAATTCAGCACTATGCTACTGCTGCTGCTTCCATTGCTACTTGCCCATAACTGCAACATGTTTTTGCTGTTGTACACCAAACGATACTTGTTTGTTGTTCCAATTTTCCAATCTGTGGTTGCCATAAATTGCAATTGCCACCCTCTTTGCAATGTAACAGCAAACAACTGCTTGGATCTGCAAGAGTATAAAACAACTCTTAAATTCTTCTTCTTGCCGTTCCGTTTTTTTTTGTTGTTGTGAATTCATGATAGTTGGAAGTACAAATTTTGGGAGTATCACTGGGATATTTTTTGGTTAATTTAAAATCAAATTATGTCCCAGTACGGAAGTAATCGATACAATCAAAAAAATCATTGGGTTTTTAGGAGGTCGTATCCAAATCTCAAAGGAATGTGGGGAAATCCGGATTGCAGCTACATCTGTCAAATTAGTTGTTATTTATTCATAATTTTCTGGGAAATCAGCATTGACGACTGCAGACAGCGAGGTATGTTAGTTGGATGGGCTCTAGAGTAGTTGGAAACTGACCCTCATTTTCATCGGAAAACCTTCTTATCAAATTTGGAACGATAACAAACCACATGAGACGCAAGAGCGCCCAATTCTTCCCTGCGGCAATATCCCTTCATGTATATTTTTAAAAGAAGTTGGCCATGCCATTTGGATGAGTATAGTATACCCAAAACTTCTCACAAGCACTGCTTCTATTAGGAGTTCCATACCTAATAAAGAATACCACACTACTGGTCTGTATTACCAATTATACGTAAAATCGTGTCGTGTCCTACCTAACGCTGTCGATAATTTTTGCTTATCCCTGCATAAAATACCCGCTTTGCGGATAGCTCCTCTTATTGCATAGTGTTTATGTCGTTGAGAAGATCATACAGCTCATCGTAACATCGTAGACTGAATATCTTACGTAGGACTTCTCTCTCAACTACTCTTAAGTGTCCACTCTTTTGTGTCCATTGCGATGTACAGTCTTGTTCTGCAAAACAGTCTCCATGACGAAGTTCAAATCTCGTACAATATCAAAAATATCGGAGAGATCCATACTTACCATGACAATGGGGCAGGAGTTACTCAAGGTCGTTCTGCACAGCTTTATCAGCATCGCAGGAATAACGACTGAATGCTGCCTTATGGTCGAAAAAATGGGGTGTATCGACTTCATTTTCTTGGGTCTTCTAAAGGATTTAGCACAATGTTGAAGATATGGTCTGTACCCATTCCTAGAAAAAACCATCCAGAGTCCAAAATAAACTCTGCTAATGGTTTTTATACTAGAAAGCTGTGTCAACCCTTTCCGAAAATGAGAGGTCAGAAACCACAGAGCAGGTCACTAACATATGAGGTGAAAGACAGTCTCTTCCTCCGGCTCACACACAGCTCCTGCAGTTATCATTAGTCGGAATTTTTTGCCATGCCTACCAAAAGAACAGTGACCCCTAGAATCATCATTGTGCAATTGATGGTCATGCAATTTATGGATAGAAGTAAGTCAGTTGGCTTCTTGTCCATACGTGTCCAGCCGAGTCTGGTAATATCACACGTACCTTCCTGCTACCTCCGCATAAAACGAGTGGACACTATCCAAATTAACCGATAGAATTGTAATACCTCGATACCCTACGCTGGTGGAACAATTCTAAGGTCGAATTTATATACAGAGCACCAGAAACGTTTAGAGGAACATAGTTTAGTTTCTGTATTGAAAACCGTTTTGGTCGACGTAATTTAGTACTCGTATATTTTATTTTCCACCGTAGTCTAGTAGGTAGTGTGTTGCCAGAATTCGAGCCCCAGGCCAGACATCAAGACAAAATGCAAAAAGTATTTCTTCGGCGACTTCCTATCAGCAGATTTCTGGCAAAAACTCTGAGAGCAAATAAAATTGTCATGAAGAGTTTCTCAAAAATCTGTCATTCTGTCTTTAAACTGTAGGTCCCACCACTCATGTATAAGATTAACACACACAACATACATAAGTGGTGTGAGAAACTAGGTCATAATCCTGACTGTTATGTATACTTTATTTTTATTAATAAAATTATTAAATTTTGAAACTTAACATTGTTATTATTAGGTTAGATAGAAAAAAAGAGAATTTTTAATATTATTCATAAACCATTGATGCGTTTGAATTGCATTTAATTTGATTTGTTAAAATGCACTGCATTATGTTTAATTGCCTTGAAACATTTTTTTTAACTGCATAAGCTAATCTCTTATGCAACCCAGCGAACCAAATCTTTTAAATCTAAAGTAAATATTTGATTGGTTTTAACATGTTGCGATGTTATGAAAATTTTTAAATAATTAAATGTAAAATGTGCTTAAAAAGAAAAGAAGAAACTATTTAGATGATAGAACAACCAAATGTTGACGGACTTAGGAATTATTTTAGGTTACGGACTGCATTAACGCTGTTGTAATACTAAACGAACTAAAAATTGCCTTCAATGCTTTGTGTAAGCACGGATGAAAAATATTGAATAATTAACGATGGGCAATAAAAAGTTTTTTTTTATATTAGGTTAGGTTAGCGGGTAGGTTGCCGTTCACAGACAAGTTCACTCGGTGGCCCATTGTCTCACACATTGTCATGATCCGGTACTGGTGGGTATGAACCACGCCGAGTTCTGGATACAACCGACCAGTTCCTTTAGTGTACGTTTGTTACCATTCCCAGATCATCAAAAGTTCTGTCACCGCAAAACCAATGACGTCTGTTCTGAAGTGCAGGGTACCGATACCGTTTCTTTCACATCATAATGCAGGTTCTGCATTAATCCTGGTGGGACAGACCAAGTCTTTAATCGAAACTGCCAATAACACTGTGTCCCGTAAGAATTTCTGTTTCAGTTCGTCCGCTTTTCTGTTTCCCTCTACGCCGCAGAGGCCCGCAGGCCAGTAGAGGATGGTGCTGTGTCGACATTTACGGTGTAGACAGTCCACGCAACTCCTGACGTCCTATCATTTGACGATCACACATATGATCAATTTCTAAAGAGACAGGTGTCTGGTTTCAGCCATATGTGAAGCTTTACCTGGTTAGGTTGCCGCGTATTGCTTGCTATTGAAGCAGAGTTTATTTTGGAGTGTTGAGTTGAGTATAATATACAATGAGAGATGAAAAACTTCCATTTCTTGTTTAAGGTACAAGTGGATCGTTGACACTTAAGATGGGAGATATTTTTTCCTTCTCCTCTGATAAAGCCTTTCGATGGAATAACAAATCTGTCGGCATGCCAATAAGATAAAGGCTTGTGCTCTAGGTGGACATGCGATTTAAGGACAGAAGTAATATAGTCCTCTTCTTATCTGTACTGGTTGAGAAATGCAATCTAATACGATATCACTGTGTTCTGCTATCCATATAAGACTTACCTATGAATGTTCAAAAATTTCTCTGAGAAATCCTTGGCGTTCATGGACGAAACGGACACCGAAGAGACTTTTGTTACAGTGCATTTTATAACAAAAAAGTTTTAAAATTTTGAAGTGAAAATATTTGAAAAATATTCCCTTAAATACTGTGATCAAACGACTTTTTCTACTGCACTCAACCTGTGTACAAGTTCCCACTAATGACCTTCCAACTGTGTTGATTTGATGAAACTCTGTATAGTGTCCGGTGCTAGTAACCATAGCTCCACACGTAATACGTATTAGCATCCAGATGTTCTCTTCATCTGGGCATCAACAAAGCATGGTGTATCTGTACCGGTGAATCGTTCTGCTCATCACATGTTGGGCTTGCGGCGATTCTCTTTCGGTACAAATGTTGATTGAGTTTACAATGGCCGCTTAGAAGACCAGTTGTTAACATAACGGTATTCCCTGAGAGTTTAATACAAGAATGAAAAGTTTTTTGACTACAGTCAACAAGCGAAACTTTAGACTGTCTCAACCCAGTGTAGACTGCTTTCCCTAGATTACCCTTCTACACTCTACTTTCCATTCCATAGAAAGATTGTGGCCACACCAACGATGTGTAAGCACCCATCTTGCCCTCATCTGCTCGTTTGTTGCCTTGAATTTACACATGACCTGGAATATAGTAATACGATGCGTTATTTCCCCTGCTTATCTGTTTTAACATTTTAGCTTTAAAAGTTTTTAACTCAAATTGGGAGAAAGAAACTTTAACTTAATTTAATTTCTAACATTTGAAGAAGAAGAAGAAAAAAAAAGGAGAGAAATTATAGACTCATTTATAAAGACACATGAGTAAATTTCGCAGTTGTTGTCTTAAATATCAGCGCGGTTTAATTTTACACTTTAGCAGCATAATTTTGAGGCCATAAAACACTTAAAAACTGTATCAACACATACGCACACACACATACATACATGCATTTTTCTATCATATATGCAGCATGAATGTGTTTAAGCCTCTGTATGTGCCTGACTCTGTAGACATAATGGTTGCTTAACGCTTTGCCATTCATAAACATTTGTGTTTAGGCAATAGGCATTTTATACCCTACATCATGCTACCCTACATATGTATGTACATGGGTACATACATACACAAAATGGTCATTACAACCCTTCAGTAAGGATTACGACCTAGATTCCCACACCACTTATGTTGTGTGTGTTAATTTTATACATGAGTGGCGGGATCTATAGTTTAAACTCGACTCCGAAAGACAGGTTTTTGAGAAACTTTTCATGGCAATTTTATTTATTCTCAGAGTTTTTACCAGAAATCCGTTGAGAGGAAGTTGCAGAAGAAATATTTTCTTATATTTCGGTCTGTTGGAGATGTCTAACTTCGGTTTGAACCGAGGACTCTCGTCTAATAAGCCAACACTCTACCTACTAGACTACGACGACTATGGTACCCTTTTGTATATTCGAAACCATTTAACATCTGAATTGATGGAAATTCTATATTTCGACATGCATAGCCTTCTCTTAATTTTTTTAAATAGCTTACCCTCGGTGGGATCTATTTGCTTACTGTTGGTGTAGGCTTTCATCTATTCGAACTTGACTGCCAGAGTTTCCATTTGTTTTGTCTGTTTTTTTTTACAATTCCAAACATTTTTATGACTCTTCCTAAAGCTTTAAATTTAACATTTTTATTGCTACAACAACAACAACACTCTATGCTCTTAAATTTTTTTGAGTATTTCCTTCTGATAGAGCGAATGAATTAAAAGAGTAAAAAAACAAAAAAAAATAACAATTCAAGTTAAAATAACAAAAAATCACCCCCAAAAAAAGCAATTGAAATGAAAACAAAAAACCCAACAACAAAAAAAAAACATTTACTAGACCTTAACTAAAAGAAAAACTTGTAACATGAATTTTATGCAGTCCTTGCAAAATGTTGCATGTACTCTAGTGTTGAATGTCTGGCTGCATAATATTTATCGCTGTAAGGTACTATACGTGAACGAATGTTTGTGTTTTGTCGACTGTAGAGTGCAAGTGCATTTTTCAGCCTAAGAAAAGGAAAGATAACCAACAAACCAAAAAACAAAAATAAAAAAGAGAGAAAAAGTGTTTTGTGCTGCATAGACTCTTCCTACATGAACAATATCTATAGGCTACCACCACGAGTAGTAAAACTGTAACAGCAAGGATGTGTGAATTAAAAAATAAAACGGGGAAAAAGTTTTTGGGAAATTTGTTAACATCAAATTGGGAAATGATTTGTGTAGATCGGGAGAATTGATTTTGCGTGGAGGAAAACAAAAGAGTGTCTTGGTCAGCCAACGACTTTGAATTTGATGAACTGGACGCAAGTAGAACACTAAGGTTTATCAAAAGCAATGAAATTTAATGAAAATTTAAGTCTCCGTTCGGTGACTGTCTTTCAGCAGATTTCTTTAAATAACCCTGTATTCGAGTAAATAGAATTGCCATGAAAAAGTTTCTCAAAAATCTATTTTTTCAAAATTTTATAAGTTTCTTCAAGTTTGAAAATAATCAATGACAGGATCAGTATTAGCTTCAAAATTTTTTAACTGAAAGATGCCTAGTATTTGATGCAAAAATTTGATCTTAGAAATGTCTAGTGAAAACAGTCATGACCTAAAATGTCTCATCATTGACCATTAGTTAAGCTGTAATGTAGTTTACATACATAATTGGTCATTGCAACCCTTCAGTCAGGATTACGACCTAGGTTTTCATAACACTTATGTAGTGTGTCCTTATTTTATACATGAGCGGCGGGGCCTACGGTTTAAAATCGACTCCGAACGCAACATCACCGTCAACATCATTGATAAGAAAATGTTTTAATACTAAAATACCACATTCACATTAAGAAATATCTTATGCATTTATAACGGTTATAAAATATCTGAAAAAAAATCACGTAATTCTGTTAAATTTCATTCCCATGAATGGAGCAAACTTTATAGGCAAATTCAATATTTATTATTATATTACAAGGTGGCGTATACGTTATGAGGATTAATGAATTAAATATTAAGTATACGTACGTGCAACGTAATGTAAAAATCATATTAGATGGCATTAACACAATTGGTCATTACAATCCTCCAGTCGCTTCTCACTGCACTAATGTTGTGTGTATTAATTTAGTACATGTGCGGCGGAACCTGCAGATTAAAGTCGACTCCTAATGACAGATTTTTAATGACAATTTTTCTTACTTTTTGCCAGAAATCTGCTAAGTGGCAGTCGCCGTAGAAATATTTTTATATTTTTCCTTTTGTTGCAAATTTTTGACTTGGGGTTTGAGAGCGTCTAATAAGACAACGCACCACCTACTAGCCTACGGTGACTAAGCAATGTAGGATTTATCTTCTTATTACAAATTTGTGCTGTCAGAAGTAAACAGTCGTATACAGGGGATATCTATGATTAAAGAAGAAACTTGTTAAATTCGTACAGCACCAAGCCATACACATTCTTTCTGACCCCATTTATACCATATAATTTTCAGACGACTCAGTAGAAGCTTGTGGATACCCACCATCCCAGTATTTTTAAATTAAAAAATTTAAATTTTATTCCAGATTGTTAGAAAAATGTTTGAAAGAAATGTGGGAACCCTTTCTAACACAACAATTACATTTCTTTTCCTTACGTACTCCCTCATTTATTTTCCGTTGCAAACAAAAGTTGCCTCAATTTTGATGGTATTTTACTGGCAGCAGTGGTGGAAAAAAATTTAAATACAATGAGAAAGAAAACTAAAAAACGTTAGGCAGTTGTAAGAAAAAACAAAAAAAAAATAGAAAAAAAGAAGAAGGAAAAGAAAAAATCACTACTTTTAAGGACAAGTGCGATAGCAAGTCTTAGACTGCGACTATCTTTTGCATTTAATTCGTTTCATGATATGATGACTTTTGCTATTACTCAGCTGGGTTTGTGTGTTGGCAACAGCACGAAAGTGAGAGAGAAAGACGACAAAAAAATGCATTGCCAGGGTGAAATACTGACTCTAACGGAGTTCAGACAAAATTCACGTAATGAAGTGTACTCGTTTGGAAATGTCGCAAGCAAAAGACATGGCAAGACAACAAAACAACACCAACAATAATAGACAGCAACAACAAAAAAACGTAGTATTATTATTAAAATACATTTCGAAATAAAATAGGCTCAAGTGAAATAGACAAACAGGCAGGAAAAACCGACAGACAAAAGTAAAAAAAAAAAACAAAAAAAAATTGTGGGGAACTTTTGCAAAACAAACAAAATGTTGTGTCGAAAATTTACAACATTTAGTTGATGCAATTGGTGTTGTTGTTGTTATTACTGTTTCTTCAACGTCACCTTAAGAAAAAACTTATTCGTCTTACTGTGAAGCGATAAAATTTGGAACTTATTTTGAGTTTAAAAAGCAGTTCGAATCCAAGTTACTTTCAAGTGAGGGTGAAAAGATGAAAACATTTTATCATCATAGGTTAGATTAGCTGTTAACTTACTGTTCACAGGCAAGTTTACTCGATGGCTCATATGGCCCATGGTGTTACCCAGTATGAGGTAAGCCTGTCATGAACCGTTAGTGGTGGGTTTGAACCACCTCAAGCTTCAGATGAGAACGGCCAGTCCATCCTAAAATCGATGACTTTTGATTAGAATTGTGAAGTGGTATCCATTTCAGAATCATTTAGGAAAATGAACAAAATGGTTGCTTGAATGATTATCGGTTGAAAATGCGTAAATATGCTATAATCATAGGCATTGTTGAAATATGTCCCAACATCTTTGTTATTGTTATTGTTGTGTAGGACCACAACTAATTGCATCAAACACATTTCACTCCCTATTACTGGGTTTATGTGGGTTCCTGTTGCTTAAAAGCTTCAATCTTCGCAAACATATGTTCATGCTTATTGCCGAAAATTTCCGCATGACTTGGGAGACAGCAAAGTATAACCCTAGCTTCCTTACTTAGCTGATTCAGCTTCTCTAGAAATTGTCATACCATTATCGAGTTAATCTCGTCTAACAGATATTATTGCCATGTCCTGTCCTATGCACTCTCTGTATAGAGGAGATTTTTTTTCTTTGGAAGATATCCCCGAGAGGTCTCGATATCTGTCCTCGATCCATCCATTTAGCATAGAGTGGTACACCTGTTAAAAGAGTATGTAGCCTGTATGTCACTCAATTCACTTTTGTTTTTTAGTTTCTTTGCGAAGCATGTACATTCTTCCGACTTCCGAATTTTGACAGTTGATAACGGCCATCTCACTGATGTAGAATTAGTTGTCAATTCTTCAGTCTGTTCTGTGAAATCTCCACTCAAAAACACCTGAAAATATTGAAATTGTTTTAAGAAAAAGGGCAATTTGTAGCGCAGTTTTCATCAAAAAATCGGCTTCAGCGTTTCTTGTTGAATGGGTACGTGACTAAATAACATTGTACAATTCGGAACGTTTCCAATCCAAATGTGATCCAAAGGCGTCCACTCAGAGGTACCGTGACGGATGTTTGAACGATGTTATACTCCACACATAACGACATCACTGGGTCGTTAAAACGAATAGAAAATTTCGTTGATATATCGCATACACTTTTTTATTTAATGAAAGAGTCGATACTGAAACAAAATTAAAACGATAGTGATTAAGTTTTTAAAGGATATAACGTTAATTATTGTATTTTTAATACCTACTATAGAGTACCCACTGAAAAACGTGCCTATTTTCGGCAAATCTAATGACAACAACAACATATCTTTCGTAAAATGAATAAGACAAGAAGTAAACTTAAAAGTAAAACGTATTGTGAAATGTCTTAAGCAAATGGGTTGTTTAAAACAGTTCCTTATCCTTATTTCTAAGGCAAGAAGTAATAGATTTGATTGTTGTTCTAGTTGTTGTTGTTTTAATAATAAAAATAAAAAGGATATGATTTGAGACAACTTCTCGTTTTTCTCGTCTGTCTATGCTCTAGTCTGTTTAAAGGTTTCATACGTACCGTTGAGTGTTGATATGGATTTCGTCGGAGTTTTATAAGCAGTTAAGAATATTCCACTCAAAACGGAATGCAGTTTTTGGCCTACGACAATTGAAATAAAAAACCTACTGACGAATATGGCATAGCAAAAGGATACACTCACGAAAATAATATAAAATTTTTAGAGTTGTTTTCATTCGTCACAATATGGGCATTTGAATTAGACAACACAGTTTCGAAGTGGCGAACTTTAAATCTCGTCAATGGAATCCATTGTTTCGAAAAAGACTACTAAGAACTGTTTTTCGGGTGTAAATTCCCATTTATTCGAATACATTTTGAAAATTCGCACATAGTATTACAAACGTAAATGTTTTGTATGTGCAGTTGTTGTTGCAACATTTTTGTAGACCGTGATTCAGTGTGACATTTTGGTGATTTAAATGCAAATTTATGAAAAAATAAATATTTTAAGTAATAAAAATTGTCTGGAATTTCAAACGAAATTTAACAAAAACAAAATGAAAACAAAAAAGGAAAAACAAAAAAAAAAATTAAAAGGAAGAATCAAATATTTCACTTCAATTACAATGTAAATAATTGGATCCTTTGTAGTTTTTTATTTTGTTGTTTTAATTAATGACCATATAGTAAAAATATCCTGGCTAGTGTTGCACTTAATATGACACAGGCGGTCTGTGTAGGGGGCATGACTGAAGTTTACCTTAATATCGAGAGAATACTTATTTTCGAACTGTTATGTTGTGTGAGCATACTCCTGCACGATCCGTACTCAGCAGTTGGTTCGCACTTAGGGCACTAATCCAATTGTATAATAAATGAGGCTTACTCAGGTATCCGTTAGGCGCCTCAGTGTGTAAATAGTTTTCTTTTAGCGTGTCCTTGCCATGGTTAATTGGTATGATCCACTTCCCTATGCCCTCATTCGTGTGAACAAAAACGAAAAAAACCAATCAAAGAACAAATACATGGACAACGTAGCGAACAATGAAATAGAGACACAACCTGGTATAACGCGTCCCTTTTTATTGCGCGGATTTAGGCGAGCTTCATTCAAACCAACAAAGAAATTGTTAGGTATTTTACCCCCAAGTGGTGTAGGTTACTACTGTATTGGAATCCTTTAACGATGCGACTGCTTCGGCGGTCCTCACTTCGATAGACGATACGTGTGTGGAGTCAGACTCTTAGATGAAGACGGCGGTATTATCGAAATGCTTCCCTCCAGTAGTATCCGACTTACCACTGTTAACAATGAGGAGGTTATTCCCCCTGTCTGAAATCCCCTCGTCAGACTGGATGTATCCAACTCAATAGTGCAATTAGCTACCGATTTGGACTGCATGGGCAAAGACCTTCCATCTGACAAGGCGAAAAACCCCATTTGAAAAAGTTCCACTCTATATATAGAAGGTAGCTCATAACGCTGGGCTTGCATGACCTTAAAAAGATTTGCAAACTGCCATGTGAATTCTTTCTCAATTAAGAGGCAGAAGAAGCTGGCTCGACACAGAGGCATTGTTTCGTGACAGAGATGTAAAGGGTGTTTTTTATAGAGGTATAGAACTTTAAGTTGGCATTACTTTTCAAGATGGCGACCGATTTAACAGCTGTCAAGTGATTTATCCTCAGTTTGGTTTGGCAATTCATCATGAATAGACTCACGCCTGAACAACGCTTGCAAATAGTGCAATTTTATTTCGAAAATAATGGTTCTGTGCGGAAAACGTATCGCGCACTACGTCCATTTTATCGTCGACAAAATCGTCCATCAGTGTAGTTAATTCGATTAACCATGGAACGTTTTCGCACCACGTAATCGAAGGTAATCCTCAAGTGTATGTGGAAACACCGTTACATCCAGAAAAACTGACTGTTTGGTGCGCTTTATGGGCTGGTGGAATCATTGGTCTGTACTTTTTCAAAAACGATGGTGGCCAGAACGTTACAGTCAATGGTGATCGGTATAGAGCCATGATTACTAACTTTTTCATTCCTGAATTGAATAACCATGATGTCCAGGAGATGTGGTTTCAACAAGACGGTGCAACATGTCATACAGCTCGTGCCACAATAGATTTATTGAAAGACACGTTTGGTGACCGCCTAATTTCACGTTTTGGACCTGTGAATTGGCCTCCAAGATCTTGTGATTTAACACCGCTAGACTACTTTCTGTGGGGCTATGTAAAGTCATTGGTCTATGCGGTAAAGCCACCAACGCTTGACCATTTGGAAGACAACATTCGCCGTATATTGCCGATATACGGCCACAAATGTTGGAAAAAGTCATCGAAAATTGGACGTCCAGATTGGACTACATCCGCGCCAGCCGTGGCGGTCATATGCCAGAAATCATATTTAAAATGTAATGCCACAAGATTATCTTTCGGATAAATAAAATTCATGTCAATCGAATAATCCATCGTTGTTTTATTGCAACTTTAAAGTTCTATACCTCTATAAAAACACCCTTTAGATGAAGTGTGTGGTGCCAATAGCTTCTTCATCCGCAAGCAAGGTATCAGAAGGCACGGAATCCTTAGTTCCAACTGGAGTATAAAACCCATTAATCTGCATCACAATGAAGCCTCGTCACTCGACGGTCTAACCACCTTGCGCCTTAAGAGTAATTGATTCTGGGTCTGAGCGATTCCAACTATAATCTACTTGTTCCCAACACATGTGACAAGGTAAGAACCTGTATTTTAGCAGGTAGTAAGATATATTTGGAGGCTTATAGAGACGATTTTGAGCTCGTGATGATGTCATTCGTGTACATGCCGTACAAGGATGCAATTCAAACTGGAAACCTCTTCGGACTTCTGGTGGAGTGTGCTTAGAAGAAAAAATGTCATCACATCTTGGGTTGTGATGCCAATGCTCCACCTTTAAAAATCGTGTTATGGTAACTGTAATTGATATTTCGCTCTCTAACATCGTCTATGATTGAGGATTAGAGGATTTCAGTGTTCCTTTTCGATTGCAATCTCATAACATTCAGTATCAAACTATCTGGTATCTCTGAAAAGTATTATAGAAATCCAAGAAGAATCGTTTGTATCAAATTTGAGAAAGCTGTGAAGGAGGAACTTAGGATTCTCAAGGGGACGTTCCGTTTCTGGCATCGTTGATCGAGATGGCTGTTAAAAGCACATGTTGTTGAATTGTGGTGTAAATGCTTGTCTGCTTGGTAAAACGCGGAACTGCTGTTGTAGTAGAAGACTATTTAATAAGACGAAAAGGTCATGTTGACTGATCTACGAGTAAGATTCGGTTTTAACAATTACAAAGTCAACGTAGTCTAGTAGGTAGTGAGGCCACGGTTCAAACCCCAGATTAGATATCTCGATCTCACGTCTTCACGCCAACACACTACGTACTAGACTACGGCGGCTATATTTTTTCTATGCACCCGAAACAAATTGGCACTGTGTCCGTAAACGTGTCAATCAATTGAAATTTCAATGAAATATTTTATATATTCTGTATTATCCTTTCTTCAGTTACTTTTAACTGGCGCTGTTGTATACTTATTAATACAGGGTAATATGAAATTTCTATAAATATTGAATTTCTGCGGATGTTCTACGAAACAGAAACGGTTTCAATGAACATTAAAAGCATAAAATAACAATACTGGGGATAGTAAAAATTCACTTTAATTTTATAAAAATAAATAACAATACAAGGATTTCATGTGTATTTTTAAATTACTAAGAATCTTTTAGCAAAAAAAAAAAAATGTTTCTATTAAATCAAGTTTAAAGTTTCCTTCACATTTCCCTCCCAAATGCATTGCAACAATAATACAAAATTTTTAAAACATATTCTGTCTCCTGAAAAGTAATTAGAAAGTATTTCAATATATTGTTGTTATTGTTGTTGTCGTTTACAGTACTCTGAAAGAAGGGGGGCACAATAAAATTTATGTTGGAGGGTAGTTATTATTTAGTTTCGTACAACAACTTTTTAATCAAATAAACATTTACAACAAGTATGTTTACATGCAACATAAAATGAAATTATTTTCAACAACTTTTTCTATTTTTTTTTAAATTTTTTTCAATTCTTCCCTAATGTTGTTGATATGGTTATTGTTGTTGTTTTTTATTTTTTGGTAACAAACAAAGGGGGTAAAAATCAGCTGCCGTCATTTACACATTTGTAATGCATTTTGTTATAATTTTATGCTGCCACATCACGTACAATTTCTGTTTACAAAACAACTTCATTTTCAAGTTGACGATTTGATTTTTTTTCATAAAAAAAAAATATTTAAAAAAATGTTTTTTTTTATTGCGTTGCTTTACTTTTAATATAAAAAGTTTTACCTTGTTAACGGTTTTTTGTTTTTGTTTTATTTTTATTTGTTGTATTTGCATTTGCATTTCCATTTCAATTTTATTTTTATTTTTAATTTTTTATTTGTTTTTGTTGTCTTTTGCA
Organism: Sarcophaga subvicina; assembly: GCA_936449025.2. NCBI lineage: Eukaryota > Metazoa > Arthropoda > Insecta > Diptera > Sarcophagidae > Sarcophaga > Sarcophaga subvicina. The sequence goes on from OW388083.2 coordinate 75,503,206, forward strand.
GTTTCAACTAAAATATGAAAACAATCGTACATACTACACTCACTGCAATTCTACGAAAATTTATGGTGCATTGATCAGGATTTTTAAAATCTGGTAAGTGATTAAACAAACTTTAATTTGTTGTGTATTTAATTTATTTTCTGCTTCCCTTTATGAAACAAATCCTCTTTCCATCTTCTTTGTATTCTGTATTTCCGAGCTTTGTTTTACTTTTTCTATTATTCATGGCTTTGTGAGATAACATATAATGTAACTGGTCTTCTATTACTGGTTCAAGATTGATACGATGTGTCATCGATTGTTGCATAAAATTTCGTTCCTCATAAAAATTTATTCAATTGCTGTACGTGTGGTTTTTTTGGCTTTATGAGGTAGTCACCATCGTTTAGTAGGTAGTGTAGGCTTATTAGACGTGAGGCCACGGTTCAAACCCCAGGTCACTTCCACCTCAGCAGTCTTCTGGTAAATCACACACATACATACATAATTGGCCATTACAACCCTTCAATCAGGATTAGGGCCTAGCTTCTCACACCACTCATGTTCTGTGTGTTAATTTTAGTCGTGAGTGGCGGGACCTACAGTTTAACATCGATTCCGAACGACAGATTTTTGAGTAACTTTTCATGGTAATTTTATTTTACTCCCAGAGATATGCCAGAAGTCGCCGTAGTCTAATAGATAGTGTGTTGGGTTATTAGACGTAAAGCCCGGGTTCGCATCCCAGGTCGGGCATCAAAACGAAATATGAAAAAAATATTTCTTCGGCGATTTCCTCTCAGCAGATTTCTGGTGTTTGTCTTCTGTTGTGTTCCAATCAGATATGCGTGGGTTTATATTCAAGAACTTTTATAACCACCACACTTCAGTCCTCCTATATACGTATTATTTTGCTAGATAGTAATGCAAAGTAAAACACTTATTAAGGAATAAAAAAAAATAATTTACCTTTGGTATGGCAAAGATTATGCTTGGAAAGGAATTGCTTCTCTAACTAAAACATGCGATATAGAATCACATAATGGCAGTTTCATGGATTTAATTTAAGTTAGCTATCCTTACAAGTCGCCGTAGTTTAGTAGGTAGTGTGTTCACGCTTATTAGACGTGAGGCCACGGTTCAAGCCCCAGATCAAATACTTACCTCCGGAAAAACGAAATATGAAAATAAAAATATTTCTTCGTCGACTTCCTCTTTGCAGAATTCTGTCAAAAACTCTGAGAGTAAATACAAATCGCAATTAAAGGTTTCTCAAACAAATCTGTAGATCGGAGTACATTTTAAACTGTAGGTCCCGCCATGGAAACTACGGCGACTTACTTTCTTGCGTATTCGAAACATGTCTGCAGTTCGTGGAAGCAACGTGTAGACAGTCATCAATCGTTGTCTGAGAATACTTTTTGCACATGGTGGCAAAAAAGACGCTATTATACTAGAGATAAGATTGCTGGAATTGCACTGGGTGGTGCACACATTGTTGAAGTCGACATACATTATCGCAAGTAATGTCCTAGACTGTAAAGCGCAATTTATTTCGTTGAAATCCTCTGTAGACAATTTGCCCTACGCAAATAACTGGTAGTGTCATGCAAAAACATTTGCTTGTGATCATAAAATTTAAGTGAAACAACATAAAATTTCGTCATTCCAATAAGTCGTCGTCTATGGCTACAATCGCAGGTATTAGTGATGAGAGCGTTTTGAGAAATAATTCGTATGCCATGCTAAATAACGCATACGACTACGATTGTGTTATAAACACGTCGGCAAATATCTGTGCGAATAAATCTGACGAAAACAGGCAATTTGCCAACAACAGTAACAAACCGAAATGAAACATTCAAAAATTTCTAGTTGCATGAGATACAAAAGAACAAAAAAAAAAGGTTCATAAAAAATCTAAAATGAACTAAAAAAGAAAACAAAAGCAAAACCACCATATGGTTATTGCAACAGCGACAAGGAAAAAAAAGAATGGAAAACGAAAAGGAAAAGAAAACGCAAAAGTATGCGAAACAAACTGCAACATTTATTGCAAAATGTTAAATGCGTCGTCTACAATTTTGAAGTGAAGAAAGCGGCAACAACAACAATAACAACAAAATACAAATTATGTAACACAAGTAACTTATAGCTGAAAGAAATATTGCAAGAAACAAGAAAAACAAAAAAAAAAACGAAAAAATTCAAAGTCAAGACCATAAGGACGATAAAATAAGCCAGCAGTGGCAGCAGCAATTAAAAAAAAAACGAAATGAAATTGCAATAATATTGCAACCCTTTGAATGTTGCAAAGGTTGCATAAATGTCTGCAGGCAATGCTAAGTAGAGAAAAAACGTTTAAATATGCAGAAAAGAAATACAAAAATATGTTATTTTGCATTTAAAATATGTTTATGCATGTCACACTTACACTGCCACTTACACTTCCACTTCCATTCCAGAAATTCATTGCATTCCTCTTACGGTATAAACAACAACAGAAGAAAAAAAGCTTTAAAAACATGTCAACAGGATTCATACTTTTTTTGTCCTTTTACTAAACTCGCTTTGTTTGTTTGTTTGTCATAAAATAAAACCGAGCACAAGGTCGGAAATATGAATCTATTTATGTTATAAAATACAACAAAACCAACACAAAACAAAAACAACAACAAAATAACATTTAAGGAGTTTATTTTCAATGGAAGACATTAAATTATTTTAACTTATGCTGGCGGATGGCATAAATCGACTTTGTAACGCAGCAGACACTGAAATGTTCAAAAATAAAAACAAAAATTTTAAAGCGGCATTTGTTTTTGTCAACAAATATAATGGATTTTATGGAAACATAAACGTAAAGTAGACAAACATAATATTTAGATCAGGTCTTGCCTTAAACGTTTTCTATTTTTAAATTTAAATAAAAGAAGATGTGAGTGAGGTATCTATCATCGAATTTTTTTAAGGAAACTATTGATGCCATTATGTGTGGAATATAAAATCGTTTCTTTGATTCAAACTCATCTGCTAAAATCACAAAGAATTTGACCGATGGCATGTTGGCTTTGAGGTCCGCTGTGTTTTGTGATGAATTGGCAAACAAATGGGAAAACCATACAAGACGCGTCTCACGAAGTCAAATCTAAGGGACAGGTTCATGTGAGATAACCTCAAGTCGCTCCTGCAGATTATCGAATGTGGCATCAGCAGATATTGAGTTTTTCGTTATGCATTTGGTTTGCCATTCAGCATGCCTAGAAGCAGTCTAGTTTGTTAAAGTACATTGGATTGTTGTGTTCGATTGAAGTCACCGTTGTCTAGTGGGTAGTGTGTTGGCTTATTAGATGAGAGGCCATGTCTGGACTTTAAACTTTAGGTTCTGCCACTCATGTATAAAACTAATACATGAAAGTTAAGTCGTAATCGTGTCTGAATGATTCTAATCATGGCCAATTATGTATGTATGTGTGTTGTGTTGGCATAAACTTTGCTGGAACTTTGCTTATTAAGATAGTGCTGTTTGAGCTTTCTAAGGTGTTCGTTATTGAAGTTATTCCATTTGGGAACTATGCCTCTTGTTTTAAAATCCTAATCTTCTTTCGTTTACGAGCGTGGATGTCGTAGACATGCAACAACATGCAACAATTGCCCGATAACTGTTCAATCCAATTTTATGTTCATCGATGGAAAATGACTACCAAATACAAAAATTAATGTATTTACCATACACAGGCATGACTAGCTTTCGCTGCTTGATTTGAACTCTAAAGTGGTTGCATAAGAAACGACCAATAAAACTTACTCTGCTTTAGGTAAGTCGCTATCAATGCGTGATTAGTATCGTCTTTATAAAATTCAATTTCAAAATTGGCTGCTTGTAACTGACTTATGCTCAATTCAGACACTCATCATGCCACGTTTTTTTTTGATTCGAAAATAAATGTCAATTAACTTCAGTCAGCCCACTCAGTCAGTCTCACTACTCCATATCATCAGAACAATGTTCGACAAACTAGATGCACTGTATTTAATGCCCAAGTACTCTGTAGGGTATATAAACAACTATCTAAATCCGAAACTGTTGTATTTGTGTTGGTATCCAGCTCCGTAAGTATATTATTTATAGTAAGATTCTAAAGAAGTTGTAATACGAATAGCACAGAGAACATTATTCCGCAACGTCAGCCAATCGCAAACGTAGATAGATTTTGCTACTTAGGTAGTATTGTGAGAAGAAATTCGAGACTCAACAAAGTGAAGGCGTCATTCTTACATTATCTATGTTGAGAGTGTGTTAATTTTGTTTATAACTGCCGATACTTAATATTTACTGTCACAGCATTTTCATGACAATTAATTAATCTCAGGACTTTTGCCAGAAGACTAAGGGAGATTGTCATCACAAGAGAGAAAGGTATTTTTTCTATTAAGATGTCACAGCTGAGGTTTCAAATCAGAGCAGTTATTTAGTTACTGACATATTTGCCATTTACGAGTACGGTCCGCTTAGCGTGACATTGGACAGGGCCTTGTGGTTATATTGCATGAGAAATTTGTCGCGTGTTCACGATTTACATATATAAGTGCTGTTTACAACCCATCAGTTAGGATTACGATGTAGCCTTTCACACCACTTACATATGTATGTTGTGTGTGTTAATTTTATACATGAGTGGTGGGACCTTCAGTTTAAAGTCGACTGCAAACGATGGATTTTTGAGCAACTTTTTCATGAGAGGCAGTCGCCAAAAAAATATCTTTTCATATTTCGTTCTATTGGAGATGTCTGAACTGGGGTTTGAGTTGTAGTCACATTATCTACTAGAATACGACGACTATAACGCTTTAGCAACGTCAATTGGCCACCAAAATCACACAATCTGTGGAGTCGCGTAATTGCGCGGATAATCTATTAATGTAGAAGCATTTAAAAATCAAGATTAAGATCCAGAGGCGATAATTCAAGTGACATTATTTTGCACAAATAATAACAACGTTGAACCATAATGAAGAAATGAAAGCTCATTCGAAACCATAGCTTCAAGTGTGCTTTAATTTTGCAGTTGTACAAGAAGAAAAAAGGTTTCGAACTGGACTGGGACTCAAACAAAATATGTTGTAGTCGGAGAAACCTTTTAAACACGGTATAAAAAATTTAATTTCTTGTGAAATTTAAATTCTTTAAAATTTGGCCAAAAATCCAGAATCTCTTTCTGTCTAGGTCAGAAAACATCATTGGATATGTAAATGTCTTCACCAAATTTAACAAAATTTGGTTTTTCATTGACTCCAATATTCCCCAAACACGTGAAAAAAACTCCACATGAGACAAAATCCTATTTTGAAAAAGACATTCTTATGAATTACACAGCCCTGCAAATTTGAACTTTTTTTGTGCAAATAAGATGGCTCCAGGTGTTTCCAAAGGCATGTTGGGCGCTGAACACGAATATGATTTCAAAAATTTTCCATCACGTCAGGTTTTCGAGAAAAAAGGGTTTGAAAACCCTAAAAATAGCGTTTTTGGCCATTTTTGAAAAATTGTAGAGCTAAACACTGACGTGCTAGAACAATCGCTATTGTCAAAAATTGACAATTGATCTTTGCTCTTTAAAATGAGCCCAAAGCCAAATTGTTTGCATGCACCCTTAAAGGGGGGGGTGGGTTTATGTCAAGGGGTGCAAGAGAAAAAGAAACACATTACGGAGGTCCTTAAAAATTAATCCGATTTACTTGAAAATTGTTGCTCAGGGGTTTTTGGGGTCGCTGATTACAGTTCTTCATTCAGATTTAAAAAATTCAAAATGGCGGATTCAATATGGCGGTCGATTAATCTGATTAATTTTTATAAAAGTCCATCGCCATATTGGATCCGCCATCTTGAACTGTAATCAGCGACCCCAAAAACCCCTGAGTAACAATTTTTAAGTAAATCTGATTAATTTTTAAGGACCTCCGTAATGTGTTTCTTTTCCCCTTTCACCTCTTGACATAAACCCACCCCCTACTTTAAGGGTGCATGCAAACAATTTGGCTTTGGGCTCATTTTAAAGAGCAAAGATCAATTGTCAATTTCTGACAATAGCGATTGTTCTAGCACGTCAGTGTTTAGCTCTACAATTTTTCGAAAATGGCCAAAAACGCTATTTTTAGGGGTTTAAACCCCCTTTTTCTCGAAAACCTGACGTGATGGAAAAGTTTTGAGACGAGATTCGTGTTCAGCGCCAAAAATGCCTTTGGAAACACCTGGAGCCATCTTATTTGCAAAACCCATGCAGGGCTGTGTTATTAGTCCAGAAGAGTTTCGCTTTTTAATTTTATAACTTTCATGGAATTCGAAAATCTAAAATCTTCTTAATAAACTTTTCTTAAATATCAATTGAACAATTGTTGTACCCTCAAATACCCAATAATATTTCCAACAATAAATGGCCACTGAAGCTAAACTTTCCAACTAAACGCCACCATTTCAAAACAAAATGATGCGAAAAGTTCGTTTGGCATAAAAACTTTCAATTACACTTGTAATCTTTAGTGTTTCGTTGTTTTGTTATTTGCAACAATTAGTTAATGCTGCCATCACCCCAAGCCCCCAAGATGGCTGGCAATAAGTGTTAATAAGTGGCCTTAGCTTAAATACCTTCCGTTCCAAAAGCCATTCAACCATAATTTTGTGTCAAATATTGTTTTAGTTTTAGTGTTGCCTGCCCTCTCCCCCTTCAAAAAGTGTCACGTGCCGCTTAAGCGATGATGCATGGAATTTAACAAACACCACCAACATTGTTGGCTGTTTTGACACGGTATTGTTGTTATTTTGTTCTTTTTTTTATTCGAATTTATTCTCTACCCACAGTGGCTGCCTATCTTTCCTTTTGAAATTATTTTCCTCTGTGCGACAATATATTTTTATTAGATTTTCTGTTGCTTTCGAAAGATTTTTTTCTGCTTTTTTTTTGTTAAAATTAGTAGTGCAGGTCGGGAATTTTGTACAACGCAAAATGGTTTTGTACAGACTGTTGTTTGTAAAATTTAATTTGCAACATGTTACAGGGGCAAAATGGCAAAATAAAGAGAGAGAGATAGGAAGACAGAGAGCGATAGTATTTTATTGAGAGCTACGAAGAGAGAAGAAACTATTTAGTACTCACTGAGTTTTTATAAGAGCTTATATTGTAAGAGAATTTTGATTGAAAACAAAACTCAGGATAAGATATTTAATACCTATCCGGCATGCTTCGTTACACCAGGTTGATTTTTTGTCATGAATCTTCAAATTAATTAAATTAAGAAGTATATATATATAATAAAACTATTTAGTTCCAATGAATATCGGGTAAAATATTGGCTCCATATTTGGTTCTAATAGAAAGCATAGGTTTTTTTTTACGAAGAGATAAGAACTGAAGCACCCCACTTTGGATTTGAATAAAATGCAAGCTTTTTTAAGTTTTTATATGATAATTCTGCAATTTCTGTTTTGACTATTGGCACTCCGACATGCCTATGTAAGTTCGAGTTTCTGATATACAACTTAGGTGCTCCCTTAATAATCCGTTAGATCTTGCTTTGGAGGTTAAACATTTTTTACATGTGCGAAGCTGAGGCTGTTTTCTGCAGGTCGTAACCCCGTATGGATTTTATCTAATGTTCCAATAGGAATTTCCGAACTTTTACATTCGATAACGTTATTTTATTTACTCTCAGAGTTTTTTCCAAAAAGCAGCTGAGAGGAAATTGCTGAAAAAATATTTATTCGTATTCCGTTTTGTTGTTGTTGATATTTGACATGTTGTTTGAACCATGGCCTCACGTCTAATAAGCCAACACACTACTTACTAGACTTAGGCGACCACTTGCTGCAATTGGTTGGGGAACACCAAGAAAAGTAATTTTTCTTAGAAACAAACCATTGTTTAAAATTCAATTTCTTCTCAGGATTTTTGCCAGAAAACAGCTGAGAAGAAGTCGCCGAAGAAATATTTTTTCATATTTCGTTCCTGGTCGAGATGTCAGAGCTGAAATTTTGAATCGCGATCACTTGTCTAATAAGCCAGTACATTAACTATTACACAACAGCGGCTTATACGTATATGTATTCCTAGAGTACTTATCCAATTTAAAATGTTTTTTGACCGGAGATTTTTATGGCATACAAAGTAATTTCAAAAAAACATTTGTTAATAATATGTACCCGGATTAACGGCTTACAGAAGAGAATATCCACAAATACAGTTTAAAACGTTCTTACAAAACTACCCGAAAACAATAATTTCTTATAACTTTTCACCATATGCTTCCAGAATGAGACGACATAAAAATTTCCTCGGAATTCTTTTCATATTCAGGAGATCAAAGAGCTTCTTAGTAGATTATAAATTTTTTAAACCATTATGCAAAATTGCTTGTCTTCAACTGTTAGGCAGATAATCAAGTCCTTTACACTACCACTACAATGAATTTATCTTTCTCTAGGCAATGTTAGAAAGCTTTCACAACAATGTCATGCTACTGAACTAAAGTTATGTCCTTAAAACTAATGGTGTTTTGCAAATTTCCTTAGCAAAAAAATCTCCTTCCTTTGTAAGACTCGGTTTAGATTTCTCAAATGTTGCTTGTGGCGTTTTAAAACTATTCTAACTATTTTCAAATAAGACCCCTACTGGGTGCACTTTTCAATTGAAATAAATTTCGAATACTTAAGAATGTTTTACAAACTATAGTTGGCAAAAATTTGGGTATGCGCACCGTCCTCGATTGCAAACGTTAAGGTCTTCTACCATTAGGAATCCATTAAAGTTTATGCTTTGAATTCAATAACGATATATCTGTAGAATATTTCCTGAGTGCTCTAGTAGTCTAGTGGGTAGTGTGCATGACTATTAGTGTGAGGCTCGTGGGTTCGATTCCTACCAGAGCCTCTGGTCTGTTACAATACAAAATCAAAGTCACTCAGATCGTATTTAATCAAATACAAATAAAATATGCCCGAGCGTCCATGATTACATGGTTGGATCATGTAAATTTGTTTATTTTATAATAGAACTTCAAGGCAAATATTTACTGGGATATCTGTTGGTAGTTATCTGCAACATCGAACGTGTATGAAACCACAGCATGTCTGAAATAATTGAGAGTAAGTTTGACAAAATACACGATTTACTTCCAGCATATTTTCAAAACATCGTTTCAACTTTAATTTATACATACACACTAACATGCTAACAACAAAATGACAAACATGTTGCATGCAACCCGATTTACTATAAAAAACAAAATTACAAAAAAAAATCACAACACCTACAACAAATTGTCCATAATTTACGGTTTTGTTGTTGGCAGATAAAACTGGTATTGTATGCAACACAATGTTTTCTAAATAGAAAAAACGGTTAAATGGATTCGTCCATGTTTGGCACCCATTAGTAAGTGCAACAGTGATGGTTTTCCATTTAATTCAGTTCATTTTGTAGGGATTTTGATTTTCCATCCTGTTTTTTATTTCTTTGTTGTATGAGACTGAGTTCTGGTTGGTGTTGGTTTGTTAACATTTGTAGGAGTTGTTTCAAACACGTTTTGCATGACATTGTATGAGAATAGATTTATGTGTGTGGGTGTGCGAGAGAGAGAAAGAGAGTTTGAATTTGTATGTACAATCATTAAATTAAATTTTGTTATATCTGTCGTCGTCGACATTGTATTTCTGGTCGAATGTGACAATTTTAGTCAAATTAAGCGAGAAGCAAATATATTTAAACATGTTCCAACCAAATATTTCGAACCCTGGAACCCGTTCTAATGAATTGCAATATGAAAAAAGGCAAGTGGAGACATTTGCCTTCAATCCCCCTTAATAACAACACCAAAGAAAGCCATGGCTAAAAATGTCTAGGCTATAGATTCATATACCCTACGACTCATATTTTAAAATAACTTTTAAGCGTAATAAACAATATATTCTGCAAAAATGTGAAGCACAAGAAGTCGCCATTTTACTACTTCAAAAGTAAAGTTAAATAAAGCACCCTTAAAGCTATACGATGTCATTTAAATGATCGTCCCGGCAATAACTTAATGAATCTTGGTTCTAATATGCTTCAACAATAGAAGATTATTTTCGCAAATATGGTCTTTGGCGTAGCCCTACAGAAGAATTCCTACACTACGAATCACATAACTTTTGGTGGTCAATTGACCCTAGCGAACCTTGAAATTACCCTTTCTGGAAGCTTCTCATGCAATAAAATTAAAATCGGATGTGTTATGTGGCGCGTGACAACATCTATCACATACCACATGGTCGGCACAGAACTCGCAATCTCAGACATGTTACAGAGCATAGGTATTCCGATTACAAACATTCGTAATTGGTCATTGCAATCCTTCAGTCCGAACCTAGTACGACCTAGCTTCTCACATCACTTATGTTGTGTGTACTAATTTCATAAATGAGTTGCAGAATCTACAGCCGACTCCGAACTCAGATCTTTAAATTTCTTTATAGTCTTGCGAATTCCCTGCACAGTTGGTCATAGGTAGGGTTACGACGTCTATAATTGTTGTATCTGAAGTGTGTATCGCCGGCTTCTTAACATCATATCATAGCATTCTTAAAAGGATTTTCTGTTACTCTTCAAAGTTCATAACTGTGAACTAAAGTTCTCACTTATTTGTGATATTCTTGCTTGACTACAGCTTCTCCTCTAAATACCCAACAATACGGATGGCAACACTTATCGTTTGAGTTCGATATTCGTTGTGAACAATTTGTTTGAGTTGTATTAAGTTCAGGTTGCAAATGGATTTTGTTTTTATTACGAACGAAATTTCTTATTGTTATTATTGTTGTGGTAAATATTGTATGTTCGTTTTATTTTTTTTGTCATATCATTTCTTTTTTCTATTTAAATGCCATTGTTGTTGTTGTTATTGTTGGTGTCGTAGTCGTAGTTCTAGTAGTAGTGTAGTAAAGGTGTTTGACTGACTACAACGACGACGACGACGACGACGAAGACAACAACGACGAAAGGATGATGTGCTACGATGATTTCAGCCATTTGAACGAAGTTATGCGGGTGTAGGTGTATGTAAATGTTCGTAAACACGATGTTGAACAAGCGAATGTATGTTAGTATGTGGGTATGTGTGTGTTTTCCTTTTTTCTTTTTATTGTTGTCTGTATTTGTCTTACTGTTCGATATGTTGATGTCGTAAATTTTTTTATTTTTATTATTATTGCTATTGTTGTTGTAGTTTTTGTTGTTGCAGTTCCTGCTATTGCCTGGTGTTGTTGTTGTTGTTGTTGCAGTTGCTGCTATTGCCTGCTGTTGTTGTTGTTGTTATGCCATTCCATTCCATTCAGTTTGTGTCCTGTTGGAGTTGTCTGTATTAGTTTATATGTTCAATTAAATGTGTATGCCTGGATAAAGGTTTTGTGCGAGTGTGTGTGTATGTTTGAATGTATTTTATATTTTTTGATTTTTTGGCTTTTTTGTTGTATTTTGTTAGTCAGTCGTTTGGTCGTTGGTGGCACTCTCTACACTTGCAAACAAGTATTCATCGGCAATTGTCTTCAGTTGATAGTGGCATATCGACTGGAGTGGTTGTGTTCTAATCCTCTGCTACTTTTGCTGCTTTATTAACTTTACTTAACTAATTTTGAGTAAAATTTAAAGCAAAAAATAAAACAAAAATCAAGAAATTAAAGAAATTTTACCAAAAATATCCAAAAAAAAAAATGAATGAATTTTAAAAATAAAATATTCAAACGTTTTAAAACGAAAAATTCTACGATTTTTAATACACATTTACGGTGGCATACTTTAACTGTTCTACTACCACAACAATTGAATTGAATTGAATTGAATAAATGCATATACATAGTACATCCATACATATATATGTATATGAGTGTGTTCGTGTTCCGTATGTGTAAGTGTTTGTATGTACTAAAATATGGGCCAGTGAGAATAAGCACATGAACAAATGGCCACAAAAATTTCATTAAAAATTTTCGGTATTAAAGTAAGTGACGAGACATGAAGGAAAATAAAAAAATTTGAAAAAAAAAATATTTAAAGACCTGTGTGTTGGAAAACTTTGCGTGAATCGTTTTTAATTTTTTTTTTTGTTCTTTTTTATGATTTTTCTATTTCGTTAACATGTGCGACAATTCCCATCGGTATGTGTTTTAGTCGTTCGTCCTCTTTTTTTGTTTTTTTTTGTCCTTTTTGTCTTTTTGGTTTTGTTGAGTGCATTTTATGGTGAATCTACACAAAAATTTTTGAGACACAATTCACTAAAGATTGGTTGTTTGCTTAATACGATATAACCTGCTTAAAAGAGGAAATACTTTGAAATGAAATATTCACAGGCTGTCTGGGTGTACATTTAGAAACTAAAAATTCAATTTTATTGATTTTTGTGTGGCGAATTAAAAGAGTATATTCTTAACAAAAAAAAAAAAAAAATAAATAAATCGGTAAGTTTTGAAATCTTAAAAAATTTTAATTGAATTGATTTTAAAAAATTTATTAAATCTACTTAAATACATATATTATTTATCAATTTTTTTTAAATGGTTTCATGTCATTTATAAAATATAAAAAAGTACTAAAATTAATAATTTAAAGCCATAGGGTTTTGAGAATTACTTTCGAAAAAGTAGAAATTCCTTAAATGCAAACCTAATTAATTTTTTTTTATTAATTTTACTTACAATTGAATAAATAATTCCCAAACATTTTTAAAAAGATCTATTTAGGATTCTTAAATATTAGATTTGGCTTAAACGCCATGCATTACTCTTAATTTCTGCACGAAAATTCTTCAAACTTCTTAAATGTATATCATACCTGATGACCTAACTATGCATATATTCCGTAACCGTCATAATAATAAATTTTTTAAACTATCAAGTTATCAATTTAATAGCGCCAAAACCGCCGGCAAGCCTATCAGCTGTTGAATGCCTGTAATCGAAAGAGTAATTTATTAAGTACAAACCTTACAATTCCCGATTGTGGATCCTATAACGCATACATTTTTAAATGCTTCTTATGATAGCAGTGATTTAAGCATTGCCACTTTTCGCGAATAACTAAACGTTTTAAGACACTCAAAGCATTACAAATGTGGCAAGAACTCACAGCCATCGATCGTAATGCACGGACCAAAAATTATCGCTTTTATTACAAAAGATGTGGTTGATAATTCGCTTCTGGCTATTTTAGCAACTGGGAATATGTTAAGACTCATTAGCATTTTATACTTGCATCTCTATTCAAATAAAGTCACAATGATTGAGAGATGTGGATTGTGTTCTATGGAATTAGACTTTCAATGTGGATTTGTGGCTGGACCTACAGTTTAAAGTCGACTCCGAATGACAGATTTGTCAGAAACTTTTCTTGGAAGTTTTCATATTCTCAAAGTTTTTGCAAGAAATCTATTGATTTCGATTTGTTGACAGTCTTCTGGCAAAAAGTCTGACAGTAAATAAAATTGCCAAGAAAAGCATCTCAAAAGTCAGTCGTTCTGAGTCGAACTGTAAGCATTGCCACTCATACACACATAATCCTGAGTGAAGGGTTCTAATAACTGATTAAATAAGTAATTAAGTTCTCATAGTATATTTGTTTCTGCATAAACATGTAAGAACTAATGATTCTTGCCAGGAGTTTACAACAAAAGCGAATGCAGAGGAAACTTTCAAAGAATCTTCCGGACCTTTATTCGAGTCTCTTTTGACATGCTTAGAATAGTGTTATTATGTTATTATGGTAGAATATAATCGTAGTAATCTTAACCCAAAGTACCTTAATTTGGATGGATGAATTGCAGACTGTAACATCCTGTTATACTCCCTGTTATTGCCTGCAAACATTGCTGCTGGCGATATACATAAGAAGTGGAATTGTAATAGCCAATAGTGCTCAAGCTAGGGCTAATCTCCATCTCTAACATTCTTGACAGCCTGTTCCATCTCTAGAAAACTTGGCTACAATTTAACGAATAGGAAAACTATAAGCCTTATGATGCATTCGAAAAAAAAAATATCTAAAGTGGTGTAATTGTAAATATGGCATAAGACTCTGGGAAAACAAGGAAACAACTTATTTTATTAACAGAGGCTGCAATCACATCTGTAATATTTCCAAGAAAAACAATAGTGGAGAATCGGTGACATCAAAGCTAATGGGTAGAGTCACCTAAATAAACCAATCAGTTCCAGTGGGACATCCAATTTAATTTAGATCCTGACCTGTCAAGTTTGCAATCTAGTTACAACCAGAGTGATTAATTTGGTATCAGGATCATCAAAAACACGGCTAACAAATTCAATGAATTTCATTATTTTATCATATTTTTGGCAATTAGCCACAGCTATGATGTGATCCCAAAATTATCACAAATTAGTTGCTGTACTATAACAAACAGAGACTCCTGTTTAAGCCTCTTGAGAAGATAAAAGCTATATCGGAAATCATTGCTATATCGGAAAGGACTGCCTCTAGTTTGATTGCGTAATATAATACTACTCAGATAGTTTTCGATAATTTTTTACACCTTTCAAGCGATATCTCAACAATAACTCAACGAACGTTGATTTTAAAATGTTTCAAACTCACCGAATTATCTGGACGTAGTCATACAAAAAAGTCTTACAGCATCAAGTCGTATGATTTTGGTTGCAAAAATATCAAGTTTAAGTTTTTGGAAATTTCTCATGCAATAAAACTAAAATCCGTTTATATTTTGTGGCTCGTAGCAGCGTTATCAAAACCACATGATGTCTAGTTATATAATCTCCAAAATGCAGGACAAAAAAAGTCGGTTACCAAACGGCCATAGCGCTTTATATTGACGCTAATGCTTCGAAAAATTACGTCCGTACGGACATAGCTGCCAGATTTGACGATTTTGAGCAGCAAAAATATCATATTGACGATTTGACGATTTATGCTCTTATTTTGACGATTTTTAAAAATTAAAATTGTATATCATATTCCTTACTTTAGTACATTGAGGGCCACATTAACTGCATTAATACTTTGCAGTTGTTACTAATCAAATTTTTCATCAACACATTCAGCAGGTATTTGAATCCTTCTTTGTTCACCCTGTAATATTCCTGAAATCTAGAATATAGCTTAGAATTGCATAGAATCGAAAAATCATCCAGGTTAATTCCCAATTTATGCAGTATACTTTCTTTTTAATTGTATTTGAAATATATTACTCATACGCGTCATATTACATGTACTGGAATAGTTACCCTGAAAAGTATGCAATAACAAATTTCGATTTTTGTCATGTTTGAAATTAATGGAATTAAATATAACTCATACGTCACATATGTTCTTTGCATTATGAATTTTACATACATATTTAATATGAGCATAATGTGAGTAAAAATAATAGGTTGGCGATCTAAAAGTTTAAATTTAAAAATGTAATAAAACAAAAATACTTTGAAATTTTGATCAAATTTATTGATTTGCTGTGAACTACAACTGCTCCGGTTGGAAATGGATTTTTATTTCATTTATATGGCTGCCGCGGTTGGCCGCACAATCATAGCTCCCAGATTTATGCGCTTATTTTGGCGATTTTTAAAAATTAAAAATTTACATCATATTCTTTACTTTAGTACATTAAAAGTCACTTTTAAGCTTTGTATTTACTTTGCAATTGTTACTATTGGAAATTTATGTTAGTTAGTAAAAACAAGGAGTAAAGTATTGTATTTTTAAGTTCCTTTCAAATACCTGTGATGATTTGTCTGTATTTTATTCCTTTTTAACCCCTTAAAAGCTGAAAAATTACAACTCCTAAATAACCTAATAAAATAATAATAAATTATGGACACTTGGCTTGTATATTTTTATACTATAAGTAACAGGATAGACCTTTGCAGGAATTAAGTTCCACATACGAATAGTCCGACTAAAAACCATATTTTTACTGTAATGCAGTGTGCGATCCACTGGCCAGTCGACCAATGGAATATATGATTTTCGGGAAAAAGTTCCCTTATGCAACAATGTTCCAATGATTCTATGGAGTTGGATAAACTACCGTCATTAACAAGATGCTATGGCCTCTCCTGTACACGTTCGAGAAACCGCAAATTAGACGTTGAGGCACTAACCCATACATGAGAGTTATATTCCATTCTCTGTCAGTTATAAACGGTGTAAATAGTGGAATCAGATGATAAGAACTTAAAAAGGAACTGAAAAATGTGTCAGCATTACACTGATTTTTCATGCTCAGAACATCAAAAGCTTCTGACTCCCTAATACCTACATCGCCCAGATCTAGATGAAGTAATATTATTGCTGCGCTTATGTGTCATTAAACAACGCTGGGATAAATTGTTTAAACCTTAAACAATTTTTTCCTGATAATGAAATAAAATTTCTCATTTTTTTTGTAAAAAAAATATTAAGTGAAGATGAGGGACGCTAAATGTTTTATTTTTGAACTCAGATATGTAGATACATTGACTTCATATGTTTTACTACATTAAAATTAATTTTGGTTTTTAAAAATTTTTAATTTATTTATTTACTTTTCCTGACGATTTTGTGACGATTTTAATAAACGTCTTTGACGATTTTGACGATTTTTTCTCAAATATTTGACGATTTGGTGCCTCATTTATCTGGCAGCTATGCCTACCGTCCATAATGTATACCAAACAGTAAATTTTTCGGAAAATAATGGTTAATCAACAATTGCTCCTGGATTATTTTAGAGCCGCATATGTGAGAATTATACCTTTTGTGTTCGAAATGATAGTCATCGCTGTAAAAAATCTGAATTTAATGTACGTTGTTCTAGAACACAATTTGCATTTCTGCAGAATTGAGTATAATCAGTGTACTTTAAGTATTATGTCAGTTGGACTTTATATTCGTCATATTGTGCCATAAGTAGGTGCTCTCAATTGCTGAGAAAACCATGGAATCGATATATTTGGATTACATACATACATACATTCACACATAATTGCTGATTACAACCCTTCAGTCAGGATTACGACCTAAGTTCTTACACCACTTATGTTGTGTGTGTTAATTTTATATATGAGTGGCGGGACCTAAAGCTTAAAGTCGACTCCGAACGACAGAAGAAACTGTTCTTGGCAATTTTGTTTACTCGCAGAATTTTTGTCAGAAATCTACGGAGAGGAAATCGCCGAAGAAATATTTTTTCATGACATGGGGATTGAACCGTGGTCTCACGTCTAATAAGCCAACTCTCTACCTACTGGACTGCAGCGACTTCAACATCTCTTTAACAACGGCTTTAAATAATATGGAGTACTGAGTACAGGTGGCTAAAATACTTTTATGCTCAGTCATCATAACGCGAACTTTTATTTTGGATTTCTGTTATTAGGATCGATATCTCTGTTATGCTATCAGCGCCAGATTTACAAGATTTGGTTCATCTATAACTTTAATTTGTTCATAGCATTGCTGAGATCCTAGAAAGCGTGAGTGTTGGAAATAATTGAACAGATAAACACTACAAGGCTGTAAGTTATGAAGGTTACACCATAGAGTTCTAAACGCTGGCATATTGGGTATAGGAAGTGTATTCCTTGAAGTCGCCGTACTCTAGTAGGTAGTGTGTTCGCTTATTAGACGTGAGGCCACAGTTCAATCTCCATGACATGAAGAAATATTTCCTCGGCGGTATCCTTTCAGCAGATGTCTGCCTAAAGCTTTGAGAGTAAATAAAATTGCCAAGAAAAGTTTGTTAAAAATCTGTCGTTCGGAGTTGACTTTAAATGTGGGTCTCGCCATTTATGGATATAATTTACACACACCACATAAGGAAGCTTGGTCGTAATGAAGGGTTGTTATGACGGATGATGTATGCATATATTAAGTGTATTCTTTTTTTTTTCTAAGTTTCCCCGTTTTTTAACACACTTAACCATGGTTGAACTACTTTCTTTCATTTTACTGGGCTTGCTGGTGGAAACAGTAATTGTTTTAATATGACAGACATTACTGCAGTAATGGTTTATTACTGAAGTTAACCTACAAACAAAACAGGCAAAAACAATACAACAAAATGCAATTGAAAGAAAACATTTTTGAAAACACAATTCAATTCCAAATGGCTGCAAAATATTCAGAGGCCAGTCAAGTCAGCCTTTTTAAATTTTGTCAATACATAAAAGCCCGTAAAAGCAGGCACTTAAATGGAGGCGTAACACAAACCAACAATTTAGATCAGGGCTTTTAGTATTACAACAGCAAGAAACAAAAAAATGTGATTGAAATAAAAATATTTTACAAAAATATTGAAAAACATAGACATCGAAAAAAAAATGTTAAGTAAACTAATATTTCAAATTAAACAGCCTAAATTACCTTTAGCTTCTCAGGTTTTTTATTTTTTTTATTTCCTTCTTCCCCATATATTATTTACTTTTAAAGTGACAGTTTTCTTGCCTTGCCTTGTCTTTCCTTTTCTCCGTTTTCCTTCCTTTTGATGGAATGGAAATAAAAATTTTTTTGGATGCCATCCAAATATTTCTGGGGTTTTTTCTGTCGAATATTTTTTTTCTTTCTAGGCTCCTAACAACAATAACAATTTGAAATGTTTTTAAAATAATAAAATATTAAACATAACCCACAAAGAAAGGCTCTTTTTAAATTCTAATTTCAAATATTATCCTTAAAATATGCAAAACAAACCAAAAACAAAAAAAAAAAAAAAGAAAAACAGAAGAATACAGAAAAAAGTGAATGGAAAATGGAAATTTAAAAATAATTTCTTCTAAATTGTTGCTGCTATTGCTCACAGTGATTATTCCCCACAGGGCCTTCAATGCAAAGAGCAGACAAGATAATCTCAGTTTGATATTTATGTATGTGGGAAGCAGGATGAATTTTAGCAAATTTGCCATGATAATTTCATTACAAATGGCATGTAATTGTAATCAATAAAAAAATATTTCGTAATTTTTTTTACCACAGTTTCTATATTATTTTCTGTCTGTTTTTTTTTTGATTTTTAATTTTTATTTTTATTTAATCTTCTAATTGACTAGACATAATAAAAATAGAAATTTTGAAAGTTACGTAGGTCGTTTTAAATATGTACATATGGAACTGTTACTTTCTTTGGACATAGCCTGTGATTGAATTCTTTGGGCTTTCACAGTTCGTTTATCTCAGATATGAATTGATTCATCCTTGTCTTATCAATGATTACAAATCGACTCAAAAACCGTCGCCATTTACTCTATTTAACATATTGTTACGTTTTTATCTTTTAAAAACGTTTAAAATATGAGTTCGTAGATTGCAAATAAAATAAAAATAAGTTTGTATTCAGTTTTAATCAAATTCTTTATTGTTCGCACAATTCGTATAACACTGTTCACAAATTGATATAAACAATAACAAATGCTTTGTTTGTTATTCTTATTTACACTTTTTGCGTAAACAATAACAATTTTTGGACAGATCTTTATAACGGAGATCGTCAAACCACGATTATTCTCTTCAAACACCGATGACTGAATTTTTACTGACTCCGTTACCTGCTTTGCCTTGCCTTTTGTATGGCAACGTAAACAGTTTGATGCGTGATCTTGAAGTCAAATGTTCGTGGCTATGCCTTCTCGAGATCTCTATAAATGTAAAAATCGTTGTTTCATTATTGTTGTTTGTGTATTTTTGTTTTGCATTTTTGTTTACTTTTTTATCACTTTTTTCTATATTGGTGTTTTGTTGGTATATTTTTGATTACTTGTTTATGTCATGTAAACAAGTTCATTGTTTTTGTTTTTGTAACTTTTGTTTACAATTTAAACAAAGGAAACCAAATTTTCATTTTCGTAACAATATTAAGGGCGCTTTCCTATGTCATTATGATCAAATGCTTCACTCATCACAGCTTTTTCAAAATTTCTGAAAATATGAAATGCCTTCAATTTCATCTCGTTTACTCACCTGAAACTGCTGTTTTTCAAATACAATTTCATAGATTTTCTTAACCATTTCTGGCATGGACACCTCAATTAATCCGCTGTAGTTTTGCTTTTGTATTCGGTAGTGTTGAAACACTGTCACTGAATGTTTTATTGTCGTTAGTTGTAAACGAAGAAACAGACTCCTACAGAGTATGACTTTCATTGACCTTCCATGACTTTTAATAACAATTTTGAAGCAACAAATAATTTAAGATTTTTCTTATTTCCTCAATACGGGCCAGCCTCTTTGTTAAGACACTTAAATTAAATTTTTTTTCTTTGTTTTTTAAAGTTTAAAAGAGCGGTTTAATATGATATTCCCTTAATTACTACATCTAAATATGCATTGAAAAAATATGCAATTTCCCTGGCAATAATACTATAATTTTCCAAATATCATATCAATATCCAGAGGCAAAAACAAAAAAGATTTTTTTAAACAATTAACGCTGTAACATTTTAAAACTTTGATATCAAATGATTATACTTTTTTCATATGTTTTTGTTGTTGTTGTTTTTTGCACCAATATCATATCACATCACATGATAGAACATAAATTTTTTAAACGAAATATTCGCTGGTAACATCCATCAATCCACATCTACAAAGCCACGAGGGAATTTTGTGAATTAAAAAAAAAATGGCTGCGGTTTTAATTTCTATAACTTTTGAACCCAAAGCAAAAAAAAGTGGAATAAATTTTTAAAATATGTACAGTGGGGAACAAAACTATTCATATTTCGTTTTGTGCATATTTCGCTTTAGCGAATTCAACTGACCACCAAGATAAAATGTGATTGGACCCCGTTACATTTTTTGTGGCATTACAATAAAGCCTGTATGAGTCGCCGTAGTTTAGTAGGTAGTGTGTTGGCTTATTAGACATAAAGCCCGGGTTCGTATCCCAGGTCAAACATCAAAACAAAATACAAAAAAATTTCTTCGGCGACTTCCTCTCAGCAGATTTCTGGCAAAAACTCTGAGAGTAAATAAACCTGCCTTAAAAACTTTCTCAAAAATCTGTCGTTCGGAGTCGACGTTAAACTGTAGTTCCCGCCACTCACGTATAAAATTAACGCACACAACATGAGTGGTGTGGGCCGTAATCCTGACTGAAGGGTTGTAATGGCCAATTATGTATGTATGCGTAAAATTTCCTACTGTTGAACTCGTTTAAAACCAAAGTTCATCCAGTTATCTCCCAGACATCGCCTGAAATTTTGCGAAAAAGTAGCCGAAAACTACCTCAAAAGAAGACCAATTTAAATCGGAATATATTTGGAATAGAACGGCACGGTCCAAGTATGATCAGCAAATAAAAGTTTCAAAAACCACAGCATAATGTATATTAATTTACGTTTAATCATTTTTTTACTTACTTACGTACTTAGTTGGCCATTACAATACTTTAGTCAGGATTACAACCTAGCTTTTTACATCACTTATGTTATGTATTACTTTTATTTATAAGTGGCGGGACCAAAAGTTTAATGGCGGCGCCTAACACCAGATTTGAGAAGCTTTTCATAGGAATTTTATTTCCACTCAGACTTTTTGCCAGAAGTCTGCTGAGAGGAAGTCGCTACCTTATAGACTACGCCCACTTTATTCTTTTTTGTTGCTTTTCCGCCTATTGAAGCAATAAACATATCTCACTTCTTCTCGTACCGTTCTTATTGTTCATTTTGGCTGATATAAATTGCATTTTAAAATACCCAACAGAGTATCTTATCGAAAAACGTGGAAGTATCTTTGAATGTCTTTAACGTTCTGAGCTTTACCGACTTTACAATCACATGAACTGCTAACAAGAGGCATAGGAATATAGAAAAATTAATAAAAATTTAATGGAAAGTTATGTCAGAGTCTAATGCTGTGCCTCATTACATAATTAGTTCTTCATTTATCAAAATAACTGAAAACTATGAAAAAAAGCAACAGAAATAAAGTTAAGGTTCATACATTATTAATCATTACTACCCTTTAGTCAGGATTACAACCTAGCTTCTCACACCACTCATGTTGTATGTGTGTTAATTTTATATATGAGTGGTGTGGCCTACTTTTCGTGACAATTTTATTTACTCTCAGAATTCTTGCCAGAAATCTGCTGAGGAAGTTGCCGAAGAAATATTGCTTTTTATGTTTCATTTGGTTGGAGATGTCTGTTCTATTAACTACCAGACTACGACGACTACATACCGAAAGACGGTAACTGCAAGAATTTATTTGTCTTCTAAAAGATTTTCTGATCTATTGTGTGTTTGAAGAGAATTTTAGAAAAATTCTTTTCTTACATATTTTCTCCAATTAGTTTTAATCGATACTGTATCTAGTCGACTGTGTGTGAGTTTGTATGTGTGTGTGTTTAAATATGGTAAATGAAATAAAATATTTCATTTGATATTCTATGATATACAAATATTCATCGCTGATAAAAGTGTGATCAGCTAAAGCACTGGCATAGAGCAGCAAAAACAATTAAAAAAAACAGAATAGAATAGAAAAAAAGAGAGAAAAAACCATATCGTACATATACACGCATACATCCTACATATACACGCATACATACATATATTGTTATCAAAAAGTAAATGTAAATTAAATTAAGCTCTCCATGGTAATTAATGTTTAAACAATGATTTTACACAAATGCAGCAGCAAACAAAAAAGAGAACAAAAAAGTGAGAAAAAAGTTTGTAAAAGTGAAAGAAAAAAAAATTGAGAGAAAAAAAAACAGTTTTTGATGTGAGAGAAGAGAATGTGAGAGTCGGTGTAGAGTGAAATAAACAAAGTGCCTCCTTGTCTTGCAGAATAAAAGTGTATGTACATATGTGTGTGTAATATCACACTTCACACATGTTATATGGATGTAAATGTATGTTCATGTAAAGGTATTTGCTGAAAAGTATTGCTATTCGGGTGTTCGGTGTTGAATTTAAATAAATTTGTTGGAAGTAAAAATTACAAATTCATTGTGTTTAAAAAATGTAAAACCACATCAATGCATAACAATGGCCACTGCTCTCACAAACTTATACGTATGCATCGCACGCACTCACACTCATACACCTGTAATCGTTTAACAAATTAAAATGGGTTGTTATGATTATGTTAGTATTTCATTGTATGTATGAGTGGGTTGCAGAATAACACTGTTTTCGTTTTCTTTTTATCAGTACACACACATTTATGTACATACACATACATAAATATATCTACAGTCAACTTTATGTCTACGTTTGAGTTCAGACGGCATATGAAATACAGAAAAATAAACGTGGGTGGATTGAGAAGTACACCAAGTGGTTGATTTAAGATAACATAAGATGAAATTAAATACATACATATGTATATATATTATTAGATACTACAACCCTCTAATCAGGATTATGGCGTAGATTATCACACAATTCTTGAATAGCGGGACCTACAGCTGAATTTCTTATCTGTATGACAGATATAAAAATATTTTAATGGTAATTAGATTACCGTCAGGGGCTTCTATAAAAAGAGAGTGAAGAAGGCTCAATATATATATATATTTTTTTTAATGTCAACAATGAGTTACGAACTCGCGATGTCTCGTCTAGTAAGCCAACACATTACCTTCTACACTACTGCGAACTAAAAATACCAAAAGTTATTTCTGAAAACGACCTTAGGGAGCTGCAGCGATTTTAATTTTTAATTATTCTGTCACGCCTGTTAAGATGGCTTTATAACGGCAATGAAGTAATATGAAGCATGGAAGAACTATGCACCTAAAATATGCCGGCTTTAAAACAATAGTTTTCGACAGCCGACAGTAATTTTAAAGATGCCACGTAGTTCCTTAGTTTAAATACCATAAGTTTTGTAAGTATTTACTTCGACTTGACATTTGCACACTCGAAACTGTTTATTGTTAATTGTCAATTGAGCCTCGGTATTTAATTTAAATGGTGTTCATGACAAAGGAATAAATTTATTTCATTTCATTATTAGGGAGGAACAATTTAAAAGTAACGACAATTTTATTCGTATGCTCTACACGTAGAGTTTGTGATGAATGCCTTATAAAGGGTGTTTTTTATAGAGGTATAGAACTTTAAGTTGGCATTACTTTTCAAGATGGCGACGATTTAACAGCTGTCAAGTGATTTATTCTCAGTTTGGTTTGGCAATTCATCATGAATAGACTCACGCCTGAACAACGCTTGCAAATAGTGCAATTTTATTTCGAAAATAATGGTTCTGTGCGGAAAACGTATCGCGCACTACGTCCATTTTGTCGTCGACAAAATCGTCCATCAGAGCAGTTAATTCGATTAACCATGGAACGTTTTCGCTCCACGTTTACTCTTATTGATAACTCGCATCCCCAGAGACGCTGTACGATGCGTACAGAAGAAGCTATTGCTGCTGTAGAGCGTAGCATTGAGGAATGAGTCCATCCGCCATCGAGCACAGGAATTGGATCTGTGTCCATCCACTTTATGGAAGATTTTGCGGAAGGATCTTGGTTTGCGGGCCTACAAAATCCAACTCGTGCAAGAATTGAAGCCAAACGATCATCAAGTAAGGCGTAGATTCGTCGAATGGGCCCAAAACGAGATTACCGTTGTTCCCGATTTTCATAAGCGAATTTTGTTTAGCGATGAAGCGCACTTCTGGTTGAATGGCTACGTCAACAAACAAAACTGCCGCATTTGGAGTGAAGGTAATCCTCAAGTGTATGTGGAAACACCGTTACATCCAGCAACACTGACTGTTTGGTGCGCTTTATGGGCTGGTGGAATCATTGGTACGTACTTTTTCAAAAACGATGGTGGCCAGGACGTTACAGTCAATGGTGATCGGTATAGAGCCATGATTACTAACTTTTTCATTCCTGAATTGAAAAACCATGATGTCCAGGAAATGTGGTTTCAACAAGACGGCGCAACATGTCACACAGCTCGTGCCACAATAGATTTATTGAAAGACACGTTTGGTGACCGCCTAATTTCACGTTTTGGACCTGTGAATTGGCCACCAAGATCTTGTGATTTAACACCGCTAGACTACTTTCTGTGGGGCTATGTAAAGTCATTGGTCTATGCGGTAAAGCCACAAACGCTTGACCATTTGGAAGACAACATTCGCCGTATTATTGCCGATATACGGCCACAAATGTTGGAAAAAGTCATCGAAAATTGGACGTCCAGATTGGACTACATCCGCGCCAGCCGTGGCGGTCATATACCAGAAATCATATTTAAAAAGTAATGCCACAAGATTATCTTTCGGATAAATAAAATTTATGTCAATCGAATAATCCATCGTTGTTTTATTGCAACTTAAAGTTCTATACCTCTATAAAAAAACACCCTTTAGTAACGGATTTCTTCTTAATAAAGCTGCAGCATAAAATTAATCCGACAATTTTATCAGTAACATATATACATACATAAAATTTAAAACTATGTTATATGCTCGTTGTACTTAGTCTCATTATCTTCAGAAATTTTCTACATATTTTAGATTGATTATCCATATGCGGCTTTAAGTTTATCTAAGCTTCAAACCCGTTGTGAATTCCATAAGACAATTTCTTAGCATATGTCATTTGCAGTAGATGTGCGCTACCGCGTTCTCTACAACTTCTTAATTTTTATTTTATTGTTACATTTGCCAGCCATGTGTTTCATTCATAAAAAAGCCCAGAAAATGTTGGGAACATTTGTTAGCAGCAATAAATGAGGTTCTAAATTGGTTGTAGTACCCTTTTAGTCGGGATTACAACCTAGTCTTACACACCATCTGTGTTGTGCGTGTTAATTTTAGCCATGAGTGTAGTGTGATTCCCTACAGTTTTGAGACATTTTTCACTTTCAGAGCTTTTGTCAGAAAACAGCTGAGAGGAAGTTGTCGCGAGTTGTTCGCGAGTTGTGAAATAGGGGTTTGATCCACGGGTTCTCATCTAATAAGCCAACCACCTACTAAGAGTAAAGCGACTTCATGATAAATATAAACGAATACATGCCATTTACGTTTTATAAATTATTTCCCGTTAGTTGTCCGTTAGCACCTTTTCCGACACTTTACACTTTAGGTATCTAACTGATGCTAAAGTGTCCTCTTGTATGCTTACAGAAAATAGAAAAAATGGTCTAGAGAGGTTGAATCGTATTGTCTTGGCGTTCAATGGATACACGAAATTACTTGCTTAATTGCTCAGAAAATTTCCTCTCAATAGGATCATGTCCTCATGTGCGATGAAACTTCTGTAAAAACAGATAGTACTGTAACTTTTCGATACGTTTACGGTCCAATGAAGCTCTTGGTTCCTAAACCCTAACAAACAATATGCATTTTACATCAAATTCGGCAATCTAGTTTGTTTATGTACCCATTGAGCTTATTAGGCGTGAGGACAAAGTTTAAACTACAGCTCAGGCATCTCCAACAAAATGAAATACAAAAAAATATTTCTCTCGGCGACTTCCTCTTAGTTTCTCAAAAATTTGTCGTTCGGAGTCGACTTTAAACTGTAGGTCCCGCCACTCATATATAAAATTAACGTTGAGAAGCTGGATCGTAATCCTGACTGGAGAATTGTAAGGAACAATAATGTATGTATGCGCAGTGCTTTTGGTAATCTATTCATGGTGAAATGGCATAAACTGTACTAAGGTTTTGGCATTACCACATGTCAGGAATCTTCTTTCTATACCGGATAAAAACTACGCTAAGAAACCTAAAACCTGAAATTGTAAGAGACTGGGAATTTGAAATTAGAATTGGGTGAAGGTCAATTGTTTAATGAACATTTTTTTTCTTGTGGCTTTAACTTTATAAGTTTCTCTAGGAACTTTCACAGTTCCTTAATGAAAGTGAGTGATCAATGTTGCCAGTGTTGTTAAAAGCGAGGGAGTAAACTGCTAATATTAAAAATTTGTATGCACTGCACAGTCCTCCTTCATATGGCGATACTCTAAAGATCCTTGCTCTCCTTTACTCGCCTTAAAGTCGGTGGGTTTCTGCAATTGGCGAAATATAAACCACCTTTTGACATACTTCGTATGTATAAAAATCATGTGAAATAATTACACAAAATTACAATTTATTTCACCAGATCTAAATGCCTGTGCCAAATTTATTTCCACCCCAAATCGTTACCGCCTTTATATTTAATAATACCAAATTACATATATACATATGTATGTATATATGCATACATGCATGTGTATACACACACAGAAGAGGAAGCCTTTCGTATTTCCTTTATGCCATTGTCCTTATATGTGTATGTGCTTGAATATCTGTGTTGCTGTGTACTGGGTGACGGTATCAAATGTTAAGAAGTGTTGTTTGCCCAAAAGCTTAAATACATTTTACAATACAAGTAATAGCAATAATAACAACAACAATAGCAACAACAGCTACTACAACAAGTAGAAATTAGTTTACAAATAAGAGGGCTGGATCGTTAAATGTCTTGACGATGACTCTCTTCTACCTTTTGCATACAATACAGTTTCAGTTACAGTTGCCATAAATCATTTTGACTTGACTCGAACACTTTAATTTTTTTTCAATTTTTTTTTCGTCTTAGTCTCTCTCTTTCTCTCTTCATTCTTATGCAAAAGTAAACGTTAAACTAATGTGAGTGTGTAGGTGTAGAGAGTCGAGACAAACACGTTTCCGTGCAAAAAGGGTTTCTTAAATGTGGAAAGAAATTTAATTTCAATTTATATTCTTCTGTTAAATCCTTTTTGAAATTTGATAATAAAGTCGATAAAAACTGGAAGCTTTTGTTAAATAAAATTTGAATTGTTTGTAATTTGAAAAAATGTCATTAAAAAATTAGAATTTTTCAAACCTCGTTTTGAATAAAGTGGGTAAAGTGATCACCGTAGTCTAGTAGGTAGCGTGTTGGATTTTTAGACGAGAGGCCATGGTTCAAATCGCAATATAAACTTCTCAAACAAGACGAAATACGAAAAACATCTCTTCGGCAACTTCCTCTCATCAGGTTTCTGGCAAAAGCTACGAAAACAAATAAAATTGCCATGAGTTGGTTGATTTAAGTTTTTGCTTGAGCTTAGAATATGATTTCTTGCTCTCATAATGAATCCATTTTTCCTCGCTAGTAATGATTTCGTGATGGGTGTCGCGCCGTATTGGTTAAAGTGCTCGACTGCAAACCAGAGTAATTCAGACTCTAACCATGGAGAAATCCAACAGGATTTTACTTATGTCTCCTGATACTTGCTGCTCCTATAGCGTATTGTAGCAACAATGAACATCATAGGAAAGTCATCTAATGTAGGATTACTAACTAAAGTACATCACCAGTGTACCCAATACAACAACCCAGAGCATTTTCACTTTAGATGTTGTCTTTAGGCAACGTCAGCAGTCAACCTAGGATCGTTAGAGTAGGCCAATTACCTAAATAGCTATCAGGCAGTGATTAATGGAACTAAAGCAATGCCAACGTAGAGGATATCGGTACAACACCTTTTAGGCGACTCATCCTTAATTATAAATCATCCATTTAATTATACTGTATAATCCAATGTTTAGTGTATTCAACGTTTACAGTGTATTCAACGTATTGAGAACCACTGCCTTAGCATAATGGTGTACCACTTTATAACAAATTACGTGGCTGTTGTGTCGTCTGCATGTCGTCACTACAAAGTCTATGTCTGAGTCTGTGTCGCACTTGAAATTAAAAATCATATTGAAAACTTCCTCTTTGCTTGGCATGAAGATGACTCCACTTAAACTCTACACGTACAATAGCCGGTCATTAAATGTTGCACAAAGGAAAAGTTGCACGAATTTAATGTGCCAAATTACATTCATGGCAGTACATATTTGTGATGATTTTGCGAAAATGAAAATTTCTTTTCCAGTTAATTAAAGACAAAAAACAGGTTTACTTGAATCAAAAATTATATTTAAATTAAATTTGAGCAAAGAAGCCGGAAGAAGTTTAGTGAAAGTCAACAGAATTGGAAGTTTTTATTGACAAATTCTTAAGACACTCCATTTTCTCCATACGGTACAATTATTATTTACTGTTTTCGAAGACTAAAACATGACTGCAGTGGAATTATAGGAGATTACAGGACACCAGATAATAGCAAATTCATCATTGCCGATCCCATAAAACAGACACTAAAACCTTTCTGGTTGAAATCAATGGCCACCATTCATGCCTACCTTTTTGCATGATGTTGGCACATGACTCACTTTCCATCATCAGTTCAGATTTGAATCGATTTTAATACGAACTTTTGATGGAAATTTAGCTCAATAGATAAGGGATAATGATGTGTCTTTTACCAGAGTCTGTGATTGGATGTAGTTCTCAGCCAGAATACATGAATAATCCCACGAAGACAACAGTTCGCAAACGCATATCATGACAGGCAGCGTTCTATGTTTTGCAAACATAGAACAAGAGGCTGGATTTTATGTTTGGATTACATATTCCAAGCTAGAGAGAGATATAAAGAGATCGAAATGAATCAGAAATTAAGCATAAACATTTTAAATACAAATAATTGCATTTTTTAAAGTATTGTTTAAAATATCTCAGAAATTTATTTAAATTCATTTCTTTAACAATAAAAATATCCATGTCTGCAAAGTAGACATTGGCAACATTGTTGCTTAACTATAATAACATGTTGAGAACAATGTTTATATACATGGTGTTTATTATCATAAGTATCTTAACTTGGATTATTTAGATTACAGCTGACATATGTACAACATGTTTCTACTATGTGGATGTTATTTCCTGATGAAATATACATGAATCTATTGGAACACTGTATAGTGGATGCTAATAATTTAAAAAAAAACTAAAATATCACAAATTTATTTAAATTAATTTCATAAACAATAGAAATATCCATGTCTGCAATGTAGGCATTGGCAACATTGTTGATAAACTATGTCAACAATATACATGTTGGAGAACAATGTTTATATATATGTTTACGAGGTGTTTATTATCATAAGTATCTAAACTTGGATTATTTAGATTACAGCTGACAAATGTACAATGTACAATGTCCTGATGGAATTATTCCATTGATATTATCAATAACAATAAGTTACGGTACGGAAGAAATGTAAGCGTACAACATTATGAAGCATTGGAAATATGAGACGAAATCAATCTGTGTTATTAGAGAAAGAGAATGAAAAACATAATTTAAAGAGAACAACACTGTTAGTTCTCAAATAAGCTAAGGCCAGAGATGTTAATAGTGAAATGCTGCGAAATGTGGAATGTTTTTAAAGTTCATAGGCCATGTGAAAGCAATTATTTGTAAATTTCTAAAAAAATTTAACTCCCCTAAAAGAAGAAATATGAAAAAAATAAAACACATACATATACAAATAAAAAAAAAAATAAATTAAAAATAAGTGCGTAATTCCTGAAACTGTTTCCCCATATAGATATTTTTCAGAGAAATTGTCGGATTTAACGACAGAGCAGGTCTCCAAAAAATCCATTAGAAAGCCTGCAAAGCTGTTTACTACTTATTTACTAATATTTTTAAAATATGAAAGGAATTCATAAAAATTTTGACTTTAATTTTACATACGTAGGGTATTATAGTCTAACAAAACTCTTTGCCTAAGTCTAAATCCTTTATTACTCTATTCAGTATCCAATTTCTCACTTTAAAATGGTATAACATGCCATAAATTGAACTCTTAAAACCAACTCCCATCTGTGGTACATTTAAAGGGCACCAAAAAACAAAAATATTTTATTGATAACAGTTACTACGCACAATAACAAAGTACAACACAAAAAATTTTGTATAATGCAGTTGTTGTTGTTGTTCTTGCTTTTCATAAAATTGGAGAAACACTTGTTCAAGTTCATCAATATCATGCTCGTTTAATGACGTCTGCAATTATAATTACATTGTTGTTGTTTATTTTTATGATTTACTCACGGCTCTCTATTCTCAAATTGCAATGTCTATTGAGTGTGTAAACAGTGTTACCGATTTACCCAACTTACTGTACTTAATCAACTCAATGCCACAAAGATGTACTGAAATAATACTCCAAAAAGGGTACCCCACAAAATATTAAACGTTCAAAATAGTTTGGGTGAAAAATAAATCAATTAAATTATATTTTCAATATTTTTTTTTCAGATAACTTAATTATGTGTCCACTTAAATTTTAAGTCTGATATCAACTCCGTACCAAAACATTTTTTACAATGAAAAATTATTTAAGTTTTTGTTGTTAATTAATTGTTAAGCATATGAAATTAATAAATATTAGTTGTTTTTGTTTCCATTTTTCTTAAATTTTTTAATTTTTACAAAAATGAAAAATGTTGCATAGGTGACTTAATTGTGTGTCCACAAGTGTAGGTAAGGGAAATGAATAAGAAAATTAGTTTTCGACTAAAAGAAGAGCACCAACGAGTATACTAAATCCCTAATAATAATAATAGCCATAAAATAGTACAAGAAAAAAGTAGTAGAAGTACTTTTTAAAAGGTACAAGAAAGTACCAGAAGTACATTACGGTTACAGCGATTACTGCAGTTCTAACAAAAGTACAAAAAGGTTCTAGAAAAAGTACGAAAGTACTTTTTGAATTGTAGTAAATTATCACTTACTTTCTGAATAAAAAAGTACCAAAGAATATTTTTTTTTCTAGACGCCGTAGTCTAGCCAATACTACTTGGCTTATTAGACGTGAAGCCGTGGTTCAAATACAAGCCTTGTTATCGAACAAAGAGAAATATGAGAAATATTTTTGGCAAAATTGCAATGAAAAGTTTTTTTAAAAAAATCTGTCGTTCGGAGTGGACTTTAAGCTGTAGCTCCCGCCACTCATTTATAAAATTAACACACACAACATAAGTGGTTTGAGAAGCTAGGTCGTGGTACTAACTAAAGTAGTAGTAGTAATTAAGTGTAGTAATTAAACTAAGAAAGTACGATAAGGCAGTCAGGCGTTTTGTATGCTACACCCAAACAATAACAACCTCAGATGTTTCAGTAACGGCGTTATATTTGTAAAAAGTGGTAGAGGGAATGAACAAATTTTATTTAAATTTCTCTAGAGTGAGTAAGTCTACTGAAGGTAAAGTTAGGTTGGATTAAATCGGTAACTCGCTTAAGAGTCCGTCGTAGCATACATACATAATTGGTCATTACAACCCTTTGGTTGTTAATGAAAAATCCACAAGTTAAGATCATTTAAGCAACTCTGCAAATACCTCAACATCTTCTTGCCATTTTCAACAACTTTGCCAAGGATCGTACACAAAACTATGTCAAAAGATAGTGGTGCCGTACCGAACATACATAATAGTGCCATGTACGATGCGTTGAGTTACACACTTTCAATAAGACGTACGAATTTGTGATGAATTTTTTTTATTTAATTGTGCGCTGCAGATACACTGTGTTTCAATTCGCCAAAAGCTTTGTCGCAGACGTCGAAATACAAATGCCGTGGTTTAAACCCTGGCTTAGACATCTCGAACGCAGCACAAAAAAATTCTTTCTGCAGTCTTATAGCAAAAATTTTGAGAGATGAAATTGACATGTAAAGTTTTTCAAATACATACGTCGTTCGAAGTCGACGTTAAAATATTGGTCCTGCTACTTATGGTTAACATTAACGCACACAACATGGGTTAAGACAAAAGCTTGGTCGTAACCCAGACTAGTGTGTTGTAATTGCCAATTAGAGTAGTAAGGAAGTACCAGCTGCTGTTTAAAGACTTTACACTAATTAAGAGGTTTCGAGTTAAATGATAAAATTTGAGAATTATGTTACTGAAAACATTACCTGAGTGGGTTCGTTTGTTACGGAAAAATATTGTCATTGGAATAAATTTTTTTTCTTCACTATTAATAGCAATAAATAGCATACTCTCCTAATGTATACCACATAAATATCTCAATGCTATGAATTAATTTGAAAAACTTTTCCCACCAATGCAGTACGATTAGCATTTGATGTGTAGTTATTCGTTTACAAATTATTAATTCAGCTACGACTAACAATGTTTTACTCGATAAAACTTAATTTCAACTAATACTCCTCTAACTTCTCTAGAAAAACTAAAAACTAAAACTTCAACATATTTTTACTATTTTCACCTTAAACTTCTATTGCTAAGAGACTCACTCACATCTGATTTAATTCAATGCTTCCCTCTTCTTTTATTTACAGGTAAGCAGCAGTCGAAATACAATTGTTACTGTCTATGACATAGGGTAAGTAAGTAAACAGGAAAGGGATTATTAGAGGGGCGTGTTTTATACGGGAAAACTGTTTTATTGTTCAAACGAATTAAAGAAATTGCAGGTTACGTTTTAATTACAAATCATGTCATTTCGTTTGTTCCTTTACGAGTTTATTAAACATCTCACACAGCTTAAATTTTGTATTTCAATTCAATTCAACTCAACTATTTCCACTTCCACTGCCACTTCTCTTTCCCTTTCCCTTTCTATTTCTATTTTCATTTCTATTCCCATTTCTATTTAATTATTTGATTTGATTTGATTTTAATTAATGAGACATTTTGTTTCTTTTCTTCTCTCGTTTACACGATTATTTTGTTGTTTTTTTTTTGCTCGTTAAACGTTTTCGATTTGTTGCACTTCAATTGTTTTATTAATTTTAATAACGTGTTAATTAATGACATTCATTGTACAATACAATAATGAGATGGATGTACAGACTGTCTGTCTGTATGTTTAAGTTCTTTAAATGTATACGATATTATCAAAGGAAAGGATATTCAAATTTAAAATATGTTTCCAAACAAATCATACTAAATCTTTTTATTAATAATCTGCAAAATGATTGGTCCAATAAGTATATTCAGATCAATTATACTCAAGATTTTGACATGACCATTGCTTTTATATTTCCATGCTCTTGTGGCGTTCGCAACCACTTGTATTGCGAATGTCGCAATAGGTAGCCCCATAGCCTAGCCCAGTATAGTAACCCATGCATTAGATGATATAGTTCTAAGAGCACATATTATCATAATCGCTACCATCCTCATAATACGCCCAAACCCGGTTTATAACTTTTTTTTCAATGAAGCCAACTACCAAATCCACCAAGGCACATTGTAGAATAGAGTTGATTTGATTACGAACGCCGCAATGAACAAAGACCAGGTTATTAGGCAAACAATTCTTCTCTTTCTCTTCCTATGTTCATACACAACGTTGAAGCAGCCAACACTTCTGAGATAACTGCGAACACTTTCAAAAAACTGGATGCAAGAGCAGTTCAATAAAGCCAGACTACTGAACTGGTTGAGGGCGTTATTTCAAACATTTCTCACAGATCCCCACAACTGGTGCCGTATTAATTTGCTTTTTGGGCAAATTAAGAAAATAATTGCTCAGATAATCTTTATAAGTTTCTCACACAAGGCAATACCCGCTGTGAAACAGAAACAAGGCAGATTCCATCCTTAAAATTCTACCATAAACAGCGGATACATACATGCATAATTGGTGATTACACCCCTTCAGTCAGGATTACGACCTAGCTTCTCACACCACCTACGTTATCTGTGTTAATTTTAGACATGAATGGCGGGACTAACAATATAAAGTCGATTCCGAACGACAAATGATTTTTTGCCAGAAATCCGCTGAGATTAAGTCACCGAATATATATTTTTTCATATTTCGTTTTGTTGGAGATTTCTGACCTGGTGTTTGAACCATGGCCTCACGTCCAGTAAGTCAACACACTACCCACTACACTACATACACGACATACTTTGCTGTTGGGCTGGTTAATTCAAAAGAATTTATTTACGAATGTTTAAGACGATGAAGTATTCGTTAAAGTTCTCGACTACGAACCTTAGTAGACCAAATTGAAAAACACTCCACTGAATATAATCTCCGTACGAAGCGTTTTATCCTCTGCCCTCTTCTCAAAGATGAGATTACATCAACAACGAATTTCATTGGCAAGTCAGACAGCCTATGTTGACCATTGAGAAAGAACAGGGATGCTTCATAAAGATGTACTTTTAGGCAACGACGAATGTAACTGGTGTGATGCATACATAAATACTCGCATAATTGGTCATTACAGCCCTTTCACTCTAGACTTTCCACATGACATAGGCTCTATGACTCACTTTTCAGGTTTGAATCGATTTTAAGAAGGACCTCTGATGGAAATTTAGTCCAATGGATAAGGGATGTTGTTGTGTCTTCGCCAGATCCTGAGATGAACGTAGTTTTCAGCTAGAATACATGTATGGTCCCGCAAAGATGGCAGTTCACAATCAGTTGTGTCTTTTACATATCACGACTGGCTGTGTTCTATGTTTCGCAACCATAGAAGTGCGTGGATTTTATATTTGCATTACAAATTTCATACTAGAGATAGAGATAATAGTTCCATACGGCTTTAAGGCGACCACATGTCTGAACGATATTCAATATTCTTGTCAGATCCTTCATTTACTTTAAATAGGATGA
The DNA here is from genome assembly GCA_936449025.2 of Sarcophaga subvicina. Lineage (NCBI taxonomy): Eukaryota > Metazoa > Arthropoda > Insecta > Diptera > Sarcophagidae > Sarcophaga > Sarcophaga subvicina. Next base: position 75,538,703 of record OW388083.2, read on the forward strand.
CATTCTCTATTTCATGTTTACATACATAATTGGTCATTACAACCCTTTAGTGAGGCTTACGACCTGGCTTCTCACATCACCTATGTGGTGTGTGTTAATTTTTTCCATAAGTGGCGGGACCTACAGTTTGATGTCGACTCCGAACGACAGATTTTTCTGACAAACTTTTCATAGCAGAAAAGAGTTTTTGTCAGAAATATGCTGAGTAGAAGTCACGGAAGAAAAATTTCTTTCATTATACGAGCTGTTTGACCTGGGGCAAATGAACTACTTAGTTGGAAATTGTGATTAATGAAAGCAAAGAAACAATGAAACGATGAAGTTCTTCAAATAAAGAAAAACTTGCGTAAAAATTTTGGGATTCTTGCATAATAAGTTTAGGTTGCTGCCAATGCTTCTTTTTCTACCAAATTGTCCATCAAGGCATAAGACTATTGAGGTCGTCTTTACTTTATTATCGGCTTTACGATTGTGTCATTGATAGAACTTGAAAACAGAACGCAATGACCTAAACTGATACACTCTTCAACGCATTTGGAAAAGCTTTAAAACATTAGTTTTACTTACTTTAAGAGTCTTTTGTAAAATATCAAAATTAACTTAATGCATCATATGCCACTTACGTAAAAATAAAAACAGGAGAAAAATCCCATCATATTAAATACATTTAATTTACCAAAGAAATCTTAATATGCTTTATTGCAGTATAATTTCATTAAAATGATCATTATTTGCCAAGTTTACCCAACCGTTTTTCCTTTGCTTTCTTCTATTCTGTTCTGTGTTTTTTTAGAATTTATTTGAAAATGAAAATAACTGCTAATGTTTTCACCTGTCAGTTTGAATTCTACTACATTTTATTTTCTAGCATTGTAGAGCTTTCTTTCTCTACCCCCCCCCCATTTTCCATTATTTTTTTTTAAATTTCAACATCTTTTATTTGAGCCACAATAACGAAATGCCTTTCGCACCACAGATAATATATATTTGATGGCAATGCAACACATGCATAAGCCATACAAATACAAATATAATATCAAGTGTTGCATACACTAGTATTTGGCACTATTTTTACTCTATGTATTCTGTTCTATTCAATGTTTTATACATACGTATGGTATATCTAATGTACTATAGGCACTATAGCACTCCACTTCACGTATATACGAGTATGTACATATATTCGTGTAGAATTATTAAGAATGTTTGTGTTTTGATGTTTAAATGCATGGAATATAAGTGTCTGTATGTGTGGTATTTTTTTCTTTTTTTATTCTGACTCTCCTTTCTAACTAATTTAACCAACTCAACAGCATCAACTTCAGCTTTTTTTTATTCACTTTTTAACTGAAAAAAAAAAAAAGAATTTTTTTCAAGAATTTGTTTTTATTTCTGGCTTAAACCGCAATATACACAAAACAGTTGAATTGAGAAGTTAAAGCATCTGTTTGCTGCTGGTATTGCTTTTAAATTTTTGTGCTAAACATTTTGAAAGTAAGCGCACAACTAAAGTTTTAAACAGATTAAGTGCTTGAAATCGTATAAACAGTTCAGAGTATAGGTTGGGTTTCAATTCTACCAGCACTTAAAAAAAAACGCTCTGTCTTAGGTTAGGTTGTAGTCCCAGTGGTCTAGTAGGCAGAAATGAGGCCTCGATTCAAATCCCAGATCAGATATCTCCAACTAAAACTAAATATGAAAAAAATATTTCTTAGGCGACTTCCTCTCGGCGGATTTCTGGCAAAAACTCTGAGACTAAAATAAAATTGCCATGAAAAGGTTTCTCACAAAATCTATCGTTCGGAATCGGCTTGAAACTAAAGGTTCTCCAGCCGCTCATGTATGAAATTAACACAAACACACCATAAATGTTTGTGAGAAGCTAGGTCGTAATCCTGACTGAAGTGTTGCAATAAGCAATTATGTATGCATGTATCTTAGGTTAGGTTAGCTTAGCCTTCTTGGGCCTCTAAGTTCCCGTTGTAACATCAATATCAACTCTTCTGTCATCTCTCAGCTATCCTAAGAGTTTTATGAGGATGTGAATCTTATTTCAAACATCTTGGGTTACACACGTTCTGTCATTATATTCTGAGCACCCAAGTATTCTTCTTCTTTTGAAGATGTTCTATGGCCTCTTCTACTTCCTCCCTCTTACAGCTTCTGCAGCAGCAGTAGGTAGGTAGGTAGAGATGGCTGTCTATCTAAAAGAGTTGGATGGACACACTTAAGCCACATTGGGCCCATTGTGTTACAACAGTTTTTTGTTATCCTCTAGTTTCGGAACCACTCGGAGCTTCTGATAAGGCCACTTAAACTGCCAATGACAGTTCCTCCAAATGATCCATATAGTAAGTACCTAAGTACTTTTTCTCCTTTGACAAAGTGCTAGGCACGTACCCAGCCGGTGAAGGACAGTCTGTTCCTCAATTCTGCAGGTTTCCAGTACAAATGCGTCTCGTGTGCTTACCCATAATGAAATGTCCTGTAATGGCCTCGACAACCACACTGAGCCAGCCCCTTTCAAGTTTAAGCGCTCTTCATTTAGCCTTGGCTAGATTTCCCGTGTCGTTCTATCCGTTTTCGGGGCCGCTTATCTGTAGTTGACAGAATTGACAATCCCGTTATCTACCATGGGCCTACAGGTTCTCATAAGGATGCTCAGAGTCGAGAATTCATCGGAGAGTTTGATGGTCATGCCCCGCCTGGCCAGTTTATCAGGAATACCACTGTGCCCCGGTACCCATATTATATGGACACCATATCGTACTGCTACTTTAATGAGATATCTGCTACAGCTGTACACTGTCTTGGAGTTCTCTACGTTTTAATTTATAGTCCTGATAGCCGCCTGGATGTCAGAAAGTATGGCAATACTTCGCTTAGAAACATTTCCGTCTCTATTAGTTCTCAAAGCAGCCTACACCTATTGCCTATCGCCAATACCTCCGCCTGAAAGACGCTACAGTCCGGCAGCCTTACAGACTGGGCTATTCTGACCCGATTCTGAAAAAATTTCTCTCCCAACAGCTCCGTTCAGTTTTGAGCCGCCGGTGTAAATAAGCACGGAAACCGCACGATTTTTCCATTCCATTTCCATTTGTTTGGAATTTATGTAATGAATCCCTTCGTGAAGTCGTGCCGCAGTTTCATGTAGTCACCTGCAGAAGCCGTAGTGGTAGAGGTATTTCCGGCAAACGCGAGTATTCTACTATAACTGCTTTAAAATTCTTAAGATGGAATCTTTTCGGGTTCAAAGGACATCAGCCCAGATCTGTGTGATCTCTCTGCAGGCCTCTGAATGAAGTTTGTGTGCGACCATTTATCTGCCTCACGGTAGATGAAAAATTAAAAACAAAAACATATTTTTTTTTTTTTTGTAATCGTACACACTTTGCCGTGTATTTACTTTAAAGCCACTCAACATAAGTGTTTGTTTACCTGTATAGTAGTATGTGTCTAAATAAATGAGAAAGTATTGGAAATAAGAATATGTTTGCTTATGTTATTGGTTGCCTGTTTGCCAGGTTGGCTGGCTGGCTGGCTGGCTGACTGGTAATGTCTAACCAAACATCATTTCCGCTGCAATAAACCTACTTACAGTGTGTTATTTACCACCTTTTGCTTGCTATTTAATACAATAATGATGTTGCCTTTAATAATAATGATGATGATGATTATGATAATCATCATTATCATTATCATCATGTGTTAGCTATCACGTATAGCATGATTCTTCTTATTTAATGCATTTTTTTTCTCCTTTTGCTTTTTGTATTTGCTATCTATTCATTCATTTTGGTTTTCAGTTTCGTTTCTGTTTTTATTTTTTGTTTTATTTTTCTGGCTCCCTTTCAATACCTTACGTCTGCTACGCTTTGAGAGTCTATTAATGCTGAACACGTTGTATGTGTTTTCTTTAATCAAATTTTAAAAATGAAGCAGATACTACCACTTTTACAAGTGCTGTCAAAGCACACAGCCACCCTACCTACACACATACACCTGAACCAATGCTTTAATGTTCACAAGCGTAAAATAAGAATCTAACAAGAGTTGTAACACAAAGGTCCTCCTCTTGCTAGTACCGTATTTTTTGCTGAATTTTTTTTCTCTCTCACTTCTACTCTGCTACTCTGTTTGTTCCGTATCCTTTTGCTTGTTTTTTTTGTACTTTTCGTGGTAAAGTGTCTGTTATAAGTAGTACTTGAAGCAGTTAGTCAGTTAGAGTCGTTACAGGAATCAGATGAGACGGAAAACTCAAGTGGGAGTAAGAAAGAAAAGTTGTTTCCAGTCCTTGTCGTCCTTAGACATTTCTTCCTTTTGCTGTTGGTGTGTTAATATGGTACCATATTGGTATTGGTATTGGTGTAATTTAAAATATTTCTTTAAATTTAACTTATTTTGGGTGAATATTAGAACAAGTATTTTATTTATTAGAACTTTAGGATGTTTAAAACATTTGAGATAATCCATATAATAAATGGATGGTATTTATTTAAATAATTTATTTAATTTGTTAGGTTTTGATCACTGAATTATAGAGCCTTACAGAGTCTTTAGTGGGAAACGAAACCTTGACCCTAATGCTAACAGTCTAGAATACTACCCTGGTAGTTTGGCACACCACCCACCCTAGAGCGAATTGTTGAATGTGTTATTGAAAATTTGGCAAAAAGAGAGACAAATTAACGACGCATAATGCTTTTGAAGATGGTCAACAAGCTGCTAGCACTCGTGCTAAATAAAAGGCTGTCAAGTCATCTTGTTTCTAAGCTCTGCAAAAACCCAGTCGGATTTCGTGATCATAAGTTCTGGGTCAATCATTTCAACTGCATAACAGTGTTTATTAAGCCATTTGCAGATCTTCTAAAGGCCCTGAGACAAGGTCATATCAAAACTATTGGAATACAAGAGATGATGCTTTAAGATGATAAAACTTATTAAGAGTCTATGCGTAGCGTAGTAGGTAGTGTATTGGCTTATGAGGCCATAATTCAAACACCAGGTCAAACATCAAAACGAAATATGAAAAAAAAAATGTATCTGTGTCAATTTCCTCTCAGCAGACTTCTGACAAAAACTCTGAGAGAAAAGTGTAAACTGTAGGTCACTCCACATATATAATACACAATTGGCCATTACAATCCTTCAGCCAGGATTACGGCCTAGCTTCTCACGCTACTCAAGTTGTGTGTGTTAATTTTATACATCAGCGGCGGGACCTACAGTTTAAAGTCGACTCCGAACGACAGATTTTTGAGAAACTTTTCATGACAATTTTTATTTACACTCAGAGCTTTTGCCAGAAATCTGCTCAAAAGAAGTCGCCGAAGAAATATTTTTTCATATTTCTGTGACCTTATGTGTAATAAGCCAGCACACTACCTACTAGACTATGGCGAGTTCACACCACTCATGTATAAAATTAACACACTCGACATGAGTGGTGTAAGCAGCTAGGTTGTAATCCTGGCTAAAGGGTTGCAGAAAGATTTTGTTTTTCATTTTAGATTGTCGTTTTCGTTTCAAATAAACCTAAACTTTAGCTTCTATTTCCATGCACAGAATGTCTTTGTTTTAAAATTTTTTGTTTCCGCATTTCAAGTTGCAGATGCAGTAGAAGACGCAATTTTGTGCTAAGTGCTCAAAATCTAATATCGAAGAAAAGAAATACTCTTTTATATTTTCGTTAATAAGAAAATTGTAGTTTTCTACAATTTAAAAACCTATCGATAAATTTGCCAAATCAAACTTTAACATTCCACAGCGTCTGCTCTCTCTTCCTCGTTATAAAACTCAGGACACGAATTAAGTTTCTTTCAACTTTCCACACTTCACCTACATATGCATGGTTATGTACGAGTATTGCATGCATTATGTTAACGTCCTTGTGCCACATTAACTTCTTCAACTAATTTTCACAAAAGTTTTGATAATTTTCACTAAAAACCAATCGTAACATACCTACATACATAGACATGCAATCATGCCACAATTTTAGGTTTCATCCAGAATAAGAGCAAAAACTAAGAAATAAAAAGAAAAGAATTTTTTCCAATTTAACTCTGAACTTTCAGGTGGTAATTACGTTGTTATTTCGCACAAAAAGTATAACAAAAAAAAAAAAAAGACGAAATACTGTTGAAGTGTTAAGGTTTTTCACAAAATTTCTTTGACGTGTCTGTATAAAATGAACACACACACATATATTCACACTCACTCACAAAATAACTGTTACAAATGTGTGGAACTCTGTGTGTGTATGTGTGTTATGTGATGTCAGTTATTTAAGAAATTTGCATATAAAATGATTAGAAGTATTCTCTCTCGCTCTTGCGGTCTCTTGCTCTGTCTTTTCTTTTTGTTTCTTTGCTTTCATCAGTTTAAGGACACGTACATGTGTATATTCATACACATGCTTACATCCAAGTGTCTGTATTTTATACTCTTTTACTAGCGTAATGTAATCGAAAAACTTAAAAAGGTGATTGCAATGCAAACGAGAAAGTAATCGAAAAATTTACACTGAATAAGTTGTTACATTTTAGAGTGCAAGTACATCCAAAAAAAAAAAAGAAACACAATTATCGATTAATTTATTTTTGTACGAAACAAAAAACAACAAAAAAAATAAAACGTTTTTTTTAATGTAATTATTCGCTGAAGGCGTTAAACGGATTTTGTTTTAAAATGTTGGTGAATTTTAAAGCGCTTCTATGTACCCAATAGACGAAAAGTGTTTGTATGCATTGGAACTCAACAGCTGAATACGTGTATTTTAGTTCAATTTGAAAGAGTGTCTCACTAAGAGTGTAATTTTTAAATTTCATATAATTTTTTTGAGTGAAAATGTCTTTTTGGAAATTTGGCATACGTCTGTTCCGATTAATAGAAATGGGGCACATTACGACAGAACACTGCGTTATAATTGTGAAATCGTAACATTGCTGCTGTAAATGAAAAAGAGTCGCCAAGAACTCATATTGGACAATTTTTTCGGGAAACAGTGCGACCTCTAACTTCACATACATACATATAAAGAAGATCATTATACCACCGTCACCGATGACAACTTCTTCCTGTGTGGGAGAGTGAGTTTTGTATCTAGTACCATGTAGTCGCATCTAATACCCACATAATTCGGTTCTACTTTATACAGTACTGAAGCGTGCCCTACCGTACCTGACCTAAACATATGTATATGAGAACTTAAGCCTCAATGCGGTTCAAGCGGCCTTGTTATGGAGGAAAATGTCCAATGGTTCTAGAGACACGATGACCATAAGCATGCCAACCTCTGTACTTTGTTCAGCATAAAGAGATATGTAGGTCCTATTTGATATGCCTTCCCACCACTCTAATGCCACTAGAGGAGACTATACGTCGTACAAACACTGTTTACATCCGGTAGATAATATGAGGCTGCAGGCTCCACTTATTTCCAAACGGTCTTTTACAGACGTATAAGACATTAATCACTTTCGTAATTCTTTTCTCTGTGTTTCTTTTCGAGGATAGTTTGGATTCCAGAAGGAAGGAGTTGATAATATTTTTTTAGATCGCTTTCTATACAGATTTTAGAAGACCACAGTATCACTAAGCACAGTTGATGGGGTTAACTATATCGGCACTTGATCCGTTACAACAAAAGTATTAATATCTTTAAGCCTTGATTGATTGATGTTGACTTCAGGCGAATGAATTTGGGCTTTATTTCTTGTTCTACTCACGCTGTTGCTATGTTTAAGGGTCATAGCTTATGAGACATATCGCGGAAACGAACGTGATAGGACATATATCGTTGGCATAGTCAAAGTCTTCTAGTCCTAGCTTTCTTCACTTCAAAATCCATAACCATTTTGAATAGTAGACACAACAACAACAACTGGTTCCTCCCTAGTTTTCACTTGTATACCAGTGCTTTGGGTTTGTTTCCTACACGTATGTTGGTCGGCAGCATAAGCTTCCAATAAACTAATACACATCGTAAGCGAATATTTTGTATTGGTTTTCTTAATATAGGGCGGGCCGTTTAAAAATTTAAATTTAAAAATGCAATAAAACAAAAACGGCTAGAAATTTTGCCAAATTAATTTTTTTTGTTGTGAAGCACAATTGCTCCGGTTAGAAATGGAATATTATTTCATTCACTACTACCTCATTCACATACTACCTCATTCGATCGGACCAAATTTCGAGCACTTTTAGAAATTTTTTAACGGCGCCCCACAAATCTTATTAAATTGCAGCTTCTTGGCTGTCAATTGACATCACCATTTCGGCTAATTAAGCGGCCATCAAACGTTTGACGCAATAAATCGATTGTGACATGAGATTTGTGGTAAGTTGCAACCATGAACCATGAGTCAATACCATGAACCCCAACGTTTCTCGAATGTAAATCGATTCATTACGTTCAGTGCAGATAATGTACTGAATTTTGTGACAGAATAGAATGACAAATGACATGTGATTCGAAATAACCAATGGTTCAAATTTAAACCGTCAGATGGCCCACCCTATATTAGTTTCATAAAAGCATTATAAGCTCACCTTTTCTTTTTAATTAGAGGCTGAGGAACTTGTGTTGTTGAAAATAAATGCCGAGTAAAATCAATGATTATATACGTTGACGTATGAGTGATATCGAATTAAATTGTTTATTAAGTATACGTCACCTGTTACAAATGGCATGTAATACACACCATACAGGCATGTCTGTGCACATTTATAATGTTTTTTTAATACTCGTATTATCATACAGAAATTAAAATAATTCTATTAAGTTACATACATTTAAACGTTTAACAGTCATTTAATATAATTTACATACTCCAGTAAGCTAAGCGGCCACTATCGGATGCAGTAATTAATTTCACTGAAAATACCAATAAAATGTTTAAATATCCACAAAATCCAAAAGTTTTTAAAATATTCAGAACAAGTTGATTTCTAACCAACACTTTATTAAATTAATTTATCTCCTGAATTGCTCGGGTATTTTCCACTAAATAAAGTGTATCTGAAAAGCTGTGTTCACTTTCAGTTCATTTAGGCAAAATCAATAAATGAATGAATGAATCAATAAACTGTTGTTGTATTGTTGCTGTATTGTATGCAATTAATTTAGAGAATGGCAACAATATTATTATCGTCGGCTAATTAAAATGCAATTTTTATTGAAAACAATGTGCTGGCGAGGGAAGCGGAAATGTTTAGTCATTATTTAATCATACTGAGTGTATAGATTTAGTGAAGCTGTATATTGAAATTGAAATTCCGTACATAAGCGATAAAATCAATTCAATTTAATGAAGTTGTTGTGGTGTTTATGGGTGATTATAATGAATGCCAGTTAAAGTTATAAAAATATTTAATGATGTTATTGGTGATTAGAATAGAAAAGAATCTGGATTTAATCGATTGCAATTAATTTCTTCTGTTGATACTGTTATTCTTCTAAAGATATTAGATTTTCCTTGGTTTTAGTTTTAGTTGATAGATTGGTTCATATTCCAATATTGGTTTTGAGTTCCAAAAACATAACTGAAATAATTTTCTAAAGTACTGTACTATGTTAATTCAGAATATCCAGGGTTGCTCTTCTTTTAATAAACTTTGGTTCAATATAGATCAGTAGCTCCCGAATGAACTGATATCTTGAATACGTACACACATACATAATTGGTCATTACGTCAGTCAGGAGGATTACTTCAGTCAAGATTACGACCAAGTTTCTCACACCACTTGAGTGTGTTAATTTTATACATGAGTGGTGGGACCTATACAGCCGCTTAAAGCCGATTCCGAATGACAGATTTTTCTCAGAAACTTTTCTGACAATTTTCTTTATTTAATCACAGAATTTTTGCTAGAAATCTGCTGAGAGTCTGTCACCGAAGAAATATTTTTTTATATTTCGTTTTGTTGGAGATGTCTGGCTTGAGTGGCTACAGTGACTACAGTGTATCATTATGTTTGAAACACACATGACATACATACATAATTGATCATTACAACCCTGCAGTCAGGATTACGCCTTAGCTTCTCACATCACTTATGTTGGGTGTGTTCATTTTATACGTGAGTGGGGGGACCTACAGTTTAAAGTCGACTCCAGATTTTTGAGAAACTTGTCATGATAATTTTATTTACGCTCAGAGTTTTTGCCAGTAATCTGCTGAGAGGCAGTCACCGTGAAAATTTTTTTCATTTTCCCTTTTGTTTGTGATGTCTGACGTGTGGTTTGATCCGTGGCCGCATGTCTAATAAATCAGCACTCTAACTACGGTGACTCCTAATAATGAATCAAATTTTTTTCATTCAATTTTTAATTGAATCAGATTAGAACAGGTTTTCCGTTGTGTGAATACCAGATTAAGCGGTCCATAGTTAGTCGTTTCTTTTTTCTACGAAAATTTTTACGATTAAACGCATACCAGCTATAATGCTTTAATGAGATTATAAAAGATTCTGTTGAAGTTTAAGTTCTTAATTCTCGTTTGAAAATGGTAAGCTTCTCATAAAAATTCGTTTGTATTTAAAACTGTTCTGGGAGCGTTTCTTGTTTTTTCTGTTTTTTTTTTGCTGGGCTTCCCAACAATCTTATCAGACAATTTTAATGAACTTTTAAATCATGACGTTTTAATTCCCTTTTTTTATCCTACTATTCGGAATAAAAACGTAATTTTATGCAACAGCAAGCATACAAATGCACGAATATACCAACGGCGACGTACATACGGATTTAACACAGATGAAGTGAAAAGTTTGTAACGAACGAAATAGCACAACGTTTACACGATTTTATTATCATTTAATTGCATTTTATGCTGTTAAAGTTGTATATACAGACAGATACAGATGTATGTATGTATGTAGGTATGAATACATACATATGTACAGACACATACATCCATAGATACAATTGCATAACGTACTTAACTGCATGCTGCACAATCACATGCATTCATGCCATAAATGCCACAAGATACTGGAGCATGTATATGCACAGATATCCGTAGATCTGTGATGCTGTCAAAACATACAAGCACACGCACACACAAGGCATAACAGCAGGTATTAAGAGTGCTGTTGCATATTTCTGCACATTTGAACACTAAAGTTAAGCCTTTAATGCCTTATTAAGTTAAAAATAAGCTTTTAAAGCTTCTTTTTTTTGTTCCCATAAATGCACACACCATATACAATAATTTTCATTGGAATTTTAAATGCCTGACATTTGATATGTGCGGTGAGTTTATGTTTGCTCTCTTATCAGAGCTTAAAAAATGGGGGACCCAATTCTTGTGTATTTTTGTTGTTTCACTTCGGTAGATTTTTTATAAAGAGAATTTATTAAAAATGAAAAATAACGACGAAAGAAAAACCTTCATTTCATCTACGGTTCTAATATGTCCTACAGTAGACTAGTGTAAAAACTTGTCAAATATATTTTGTCTCTTAGGAGTTACAGGCATATAGCAATTAGCCATTTGTGTGCTTACAAAAGGGAAATGGGAACAACATAAAATTATAGCAAATCTGTTCTTCATTTATTTGAAACTACTCATCTTTAATAAGCAATATCTGCTGAAGTGTCATTCATAAAACATTGCATTCTCATGCGGCCAACGCTGAACAATGCCTTGAAAAATGCTTCATCGTTTGGATCTCCTCACTTTATGTCCTGCTATTCGCATCTACTAACTTCACTCAACTGGCCATAGCAACTCTTCAGTCAGTATTACAACCTAGCTTCACCACTCATATTGTGTGTGTTAGTTTTAATCCATGCGTGGCGGGACCTACAGTTTCAAATCGACTTCGAATGACAGATTTGACAAGTTTTTCAATTTTATTTCCTCTCAGAATTTTTGCTAGAAGACTGCTGAGAGTAAGTCCCCGAAAGAAATTTTGTTGAAATGCATTAGTAAAGCCAACTGCCCCACCAGTACAGCTCAGATAACTTTTGTTCAAGCCTAAGAGGCTAATGATTTCTTCGATATCATCAAAGCCCAAGAAGATCGTAGTAATTTTGCTTAATTCTTCGTTATTCGAGAGTATTCTTTGCGACATTAGATCCTAGTGTTCTAAGTCCCATGCCTTTTTAGCTATATTAGCAAGACAAATTTCTTTTCTTTTTCCAGCACTCCAGGTAGCACTTTTTCGTTTTAAAATAAAGACACGCGCTTCTTGAATTCTTCGAGATTATTAGACTGTAAAGAAGACATGTTCCAATTAAGTATGTAATGAAATAATCCATCAAATGGTCACTCTGGCTCTTATGACAGGCAATAACGTTTTAATAAATTTTCACATGCCTTTTTCACAGAGATAGGGCTATCACTCACTTGGATCTCAGATTTGAAACTAGGAAGTTTTTCTGGGTTATTCGCACAAACCCGAGATTTGCAAAAAAACTTCAAACAAAAATATCATATGACCTTAAATCGCATAATCATGACGGCCAGTTGAGAAAAGAATTTCTTGAAATAATTTGTTTTGGAAATTATTGCTGCAAGAAACCGTTTGTTGCAAAAGTTGTTCAGATCAGGATTTTCTGAGCCCCCAGTTGGACAATTTTGTGTACTCGCAAAAAAACTTTTCCGAAAATTTGAAAATGACTGCACTTTGCTTCCTTGGCCATTGAACGATGTGCCTGCACTTTCCCTGGTCTGCGGGTTTAAGCTCGTGAATTATCTGAATATTATATGTTTGAAGGTAGAGGTTTTACATCAAAATTTACAGCATAGTACATACATACATACAATAATTAGTTATTACAACCCTTCAGTCTCGATTACAACCTAGCTTCTCACACCACTTATGTTGTGTGTGTTAATTTTATACTGGAGTAGTGGTCGACTGCGAACGACAGATTATTGGGAAACTTTTTCATGACAATTTTATTTACTCTCTGAATTTTGGCCAGAAATCTGCTGAGAATAAATCGCCGAGGAAATATTTTTTCGTATTTCGTTTTGATATTTGACCTTTGGGTTTGAACCGCGGCCTCACTACTAATAGCCAACACACTACCTACTAGACTACAGCAACTTCACTACGTAGTGCCTTGTGAAGTTGTTGCAAATGGTGTGGAATTTATTTTTTAGTGTTTTGAGCAACACTCTTGCTTGTAACAACAATGTCAATATTTTCAAGGTGCCGGCCGATACGTTAATTCAAAGTTCCTGCCATAACATCAAAAACTTTTTTCTTTTTTTTTGGGGTAATTCATCACACTTCTAACTTTCAAATTAGCTCGACTGTGTTATCAATAAAAATAATTTGTTTTGAACAAAATTTTTCTAAAGGTTGTAACGAAATTAAGTTGAATATTAAATTAAAAAATGAAAAGCATAACAAAAATTTTATGGTTATTGTGTCCCATTTATATGTATGTATGTATGTGTAGGGCAGAGTTACCAAAATGCATTACGGCTAAGTATTCCCCAAATGAGCACATATCTCTAGCCTCGGCGAAAAGCCGTAAATTGAATTTATGGCTTTAATTTCGCATTGCGTTGCGCTGGTGTAAAGCGCTAAACCGTTTACAGCTGTAAACGTATTTGGCCTTTACCAGCAGCAGCAACAACAATAACAATACTGCTGTTTAAACTAAAAGGCAATGAATTTTACAACAAACCAGGCGGGCAACATTTTTAAATGAATTTTTCAACATCCCCGAGTAATAAACGATGAGTCTCTTCTGTGCGGTTTTAGCACTTTAAACCTACACATTTAAAGCTGTTATTGTTGTTGTTGCAATTGTTGTTGCTGTTGCCTTGGTTTGGCTGTACAGTCTGCTGTTAATGGTCAGATAAAAATCATTATTTTGGTCAGACTTTAAATCACCAAATGAAACTTTGTTTGGAAACACTTTCTCCTTTTACGAACCATCCAATGGAGGGTTGGGGGGTGTATTGTTTTAATTATTATTTTTGCTTTTAATTTGAACGGTGGAGCAGGGGGGTCAGCATATATTAAATGGTGCCTAAATAATTTCCATAAAACCTATTAACGTAGTTACTTTCGTAGTTTTTTTTGTTTTTTAAATGGAATTTTCACAAAAACCGTCAATTACTTGGCTTACTGAAGGCAAAAATTTTAAAACAATAAATTGTAAAACAACAAAATGTATATGCATTTTGCTCTCTCCTGTATGTAAGCACGTACATATGTATAAATGGTATTAAAATTTAAATATTTTCCAATGCTTGTTGGAATGTATGTATGTTCGTGTAGCATAATTTGTTCTCTAAATTCGTTAGATTCCTTTAAATTGCTATTAATTCCAGTACTTATTATCGAATCATATTATTTGAAGCATTTTATCATATCGTTCATATGTATAGATATACATACCTATACATACAAAAACCTTTTGACTATAAATTTTAAAATAATGGCAGTTACTTTTAATAGTAAAATATCACAACATACATATGTACATACATATATCCATAGTTGTTAACAATTAATTACTGAAGCCTTCTACATGTAGACTAGTTTTAATATTTTTCTATTGTTGTTGTTGTTGCCTTTTAACTATGCAGTGTCTAATAAAGTGAAGTTCATTTAAGTCCATAACATGTACACGAATTTATCGTTACACGTTTGTTAGATTTTTGAAATATTTCCTCTTCTATTTTTTGTTATCGTTTTTGTTTTAATTTGTTTTTCACTTTTTCATAATTTATGCCATTTTTATGGAAATTTAGTTTTGTAAGTGAATATGAAATTTTTCAGTACAGTGCAGTACAATAATTTAAAAGCTTTAAGCATTGAAAATAGATTCTCTAGAGAGGTAATTGAAGTGCCTAATTTTGTAACACATTTATATCAGGTTACTTTTATTCAAACTCAACCATAAATCATGACATTTTTTGCAATTTTCTTAGTATTTGCAATGTAGATATCAAGATTCTTTAACTAACCGGATTGTATTGGCAGACTGACAGTCAAAGGACAATAACGCTATGTATGTAAGGGAACGCAATATATGGGTCCCTAGTAATCAAGACAGCATTTTGACAAAAGTTCGAAAAATAAATAAAATTACCATAAAAAAGTTTTTCAAAAAAATCTGTCGGTCGCAGTCGGTTTTAAGCTGTAGGTCCCGCCACTCATGTAAAAAATTAACTCACACAACCTAAGTGGTGTGCGAAGGTATGTCGTAATTCTGACTGAAAATTGTAATGATCAATTATGTATATATGTGATTAATAAGCACTAAATTTTGATGAAAGACCTCTGCATTTAAGCGTACAAAATTCAGATTACTCAGGAGCTCAAACCAGCTGACCATGGAAAGTGCAGAAAATTCGTTCAATGAAGCCATGTGAAGTCAATTTCAAATTTTCAATAATATCTTCTTGTACAATAAGCAGCATTTATATCCTGTAATTTGATGCTTAGAAAATCCTGATCTGAACAACTTGTGGTTTTAGCAGATGCTACATCGCTAATGCAACAATTGCAGCGACAATTTCTAGAACAAATTATTTCAAAAAAATCTTATCTCAACTGACCAGCGAGCTAATGCAATTCAACGTAAAACAATTTATTTCTTTGAAGTTTTGTAAAATCTCGGGTTTATACAAATAACCCAGAATCAATTACTGACCTCAAATCAGAACTCCAAGTCCATCTCTGTGAAAAAGGCATTAGAACGTTATTGCATATCATAAGAGCCAGAGTGACCATTTGATAGATTATTTTATTTCATACTTAATTGGAATATGTTTCCTTTACAGTCCAATAATCACAAGCAATTCAAAAGTTTGTGTCTCCATTTTAAAACAATAAAGTGCTACGGTGGAGTGTTCGAAAAAGAAAAGAATATTTTCTTGCCAACATGGCTAGAGAGGCATGGGAAATAAACTGAAAAAAATCGAAAGTTTTTCGTGACACTGATAACTGAGTTAAAACAATAGTATATAATGTCGCATACATACATACATAATTGGCCATTACAACCCTTCAGTCAGGATTACGGCCTAGCTTCTCACACCACTCATGTTGTGTGCGTTAATTTTATACGTGACTGGCGGGACCTACAGTTTAACGTCGACTCCGAACGACAGAATTTTGAGAAACTTTTTCATGGCAGTTTATTTTACTCTCAGAGTTTTTGCCAGAAATCTGCTGAGAGAAAGTCGCCGAAGAAATATTTTTTATTTTCATATTTCATTTTTGATGTCTGACCTGGGATACGAACCCGGGCTTTACGAATAATAAGCCAACACACTACCTACTACACCACGGCGACTTCAATAATAATGTCGCATATAATGCTTTAGAATAGCGAGAAAGTAAGCAAAACTACAAACAATCGCACCGTTTGGTGTACAAGTTTTTAAAATTTTTAAAGAAAAGGTCTTAAAATGGTTAAATTTTTAGTGCGGACTTATGAGCCGAGCGCTTCTCTAACAAGAAGAAATATAACAAAATTTTTACTTTCGACGACTTCCTCTCAACAGTTTTCTATCATAAAATAAAAAAATGGCCATTAAAAGTTTTTCGAATTTGTCGTTGGAAGCCGATGTTAAATTGTAGCCTCGCTGTTCATGGATAAAATTAACACAAAGAAAATAAGTGGTGTGAAAAGGTGGGTTCAAATCCTTCAAGGGGACTGCACTGCCTCTCATACAGCTCACGCCACTTTTTATATACTCCACGGGAGTAGATCATCTCACATGGAGGTGATTTGAAATGGCCACAAAGATCGTGTGATTTGATTCCGTTCGACTTTTTCTTTTCAACATTTATCCATGCCACCAGTTAAATTCAACCTTATTTATGCACCAGAAAATTTAAAATTTTCAATGCACTGTGTTGGCATATCAGATGTAAGGCCTTCTTCAGATTGGATATGTCGATCAAATGAAGAAAATATTTCTTTGGCGACTTCCGCTCAGCAGATTACGGGCAAAAACTCTGAGAGTAAAATAAAATTTCCATGAAAAGTCTCTAAAAAACAATGCTTCTAAACAGTTTTTCATTACTACAATTTTAGATTTATTTTTTGAAGATTTTTCATGATTTTTTTATGATGCTACTGCTGTTACTGACTGTCTGCTGCAATGGCCTATTCTGGCTTATAGTGTATCATCACATTTAATGCAATCAAATGATTTATTTTATTCATAATGGCTTTAAAATAAATTCCTTTTTTTCTTTCTAATGTCTAGTTTTTTTTCTGTTTTTAATTTTTCTAGTCGACTGCCTGTTTTGCATACATTTGTTGTTATTTGAAACATAAATGAAAAATGTGTGTGAAATAAAAATTTAAAAAAAAACGAGAAATAATTTCTAATAAATTCCATTAAAAACACAGGAAAAGAAAAATAAAAATTATTTGGATGGCGTATTAAAACTATAAATATTATTTTGTTTTGTTTTTGAATATAAATTAAAAGAGAAAATAAATACACAAATAAATAGAATTTTCATACATAAACAAATGCACGTTGGTTGTCTGTATGCATATGGAAAATATGCTGCATTTAAAATATTTATGCATTTTAATAAAAATCAAATAAAATAAAATAAATCGTAGTGTGATAATATTTATCATAAAAACGAATTTTTATGTATGCGTTTGCGTGTGTGTATTTACGTGGTAAACATAAATATTAAAATATTATTATTATTATTGTTGTTCTTATGCATGAGTGGCGGTATCTACATTTTCATGTCAACTTCGAACGACAGATTTTATCGTGAAACTTTTCATGGCAAATTAATTTACCCTCAGAGTTTTTCCGAGACATCTGCTGAGAGGCAGTCGCCATAGGAATGTTTTTTTTAAATTTCGTTTTGTTGAATATGTCTGAACTGAAGTTTGAAGCATGGCCTCATATCTAATAAGCCTACACACAACCTGTTAGACTACGATGACTTTATTTTCAGGATATTGACAGTCATAAAACAGGGTAGGCATTAAAGTAAAAAGGAAGAAAATTTACGAGACGACCAGCATGTTTCTGGCTAAACACGAGATGCTTAGGCCAGACCAATGCTGTAGGCATTAAAATAAAACAATCTCTTGAATTAAATGCTTTAAGTGGAACCTTTCTTTACTTGATTCGATCGGGTAAATTTTCATGCACTTTTTTGAGTGTATGGGATCGTATCTCGGCAATGGCATCATGAATATTTGCCTTCAAATGCTTAATTGTCTCTGGTTTGTCGGCATAACACTTTTCTTTAACGGTGTCACACATAAAAAAGATCAAAGGTGTCAAATCGCAGCTTCCAGCGGCCAATTGACATCATCATTTTCGCTATTTAAAAGGCCATCAAGCGTTTGATGCAATAAATCGATTGTGGCATAAGATGTGTGGCAAGTTGCACCATTCTGTTGTAACCAAATATCGTTCACATTAATACCTTGAAAAGCGGGTACAAAAAAGTCGGTTATGATTGGTGTAATAGGTGTCTCCATTGACCGCAATGGTTGCGCCGTCCTCATTTTCAAAGAAATATGGGCCAATGCTGCCTCCGCTCCACAAACCACATCAAATAGTCACTCGTAATGGGTGCATCGTTAGACCATCAATATAAATAAATACCAACGTTGCTCAAGCTTAAATTGATTCATTACGTTCAGTGGAGATAATCTACTGAATTTTGTGACAGAATCGAATGAAATAAGTATTGCCATGTGATTCGAAATAACCGATGGTTCAAATTTAAACCGATAAATGGCCCACCCTATCTTTGTCTGGACAGACAGATTTGCTCGTAGCCGACTCAGTCGTCTTTCGTAGCAGCAAATACATGGAGAAGGAATAGGATTGTGTTTTATTCAAATCTGTCAATCTCGCACGAATCATTGTACAATCGGTTTGCTCTCGGAATGGATTTTTCCTTCACAATCGCTGCTGAAGCATTAGCAACACTTTTGCCTTCTATCGACCAAAGGCTTTAGATATTTTGTGGTATTTTTCTTTCAATGGCTTCACGCAGAGCGTAAGCCTAATCCTCTCTATTTGTACGAGCAGCTTGAGGTTCCTTAAAAAATCCTAAATCGAAATCGTACCTTAAATTGTATGGTGAAGATTAAACGACTAATTTGTCGCTCAACTCAGCTAGTTAATATATCTAAGTTATACAGTGTCTAAGGACCATACAATTTTATATTATCCTGTTCATTTGAAAATTTTTTTTTTCTTCTGAATACCATAATCATGTTGGGATAGATTTTTTTTCTTAAACGTTATAACAAAACCTAGACAAAGAAACAATTTATTTTCAAAATGATAACGATAATGACGACAACAGCTACAACAACAAAGAGAGAACAGGATGATGAATCCAGTGTGAACATATGACAGAAACACACAAATGGCTGAACCGACAGACAAGCAAACGGACAGACTAAACTGCTGTTAATAAAACTTTTGATTTACGACTGAAGAATTTTTATTTTTTTTCCTTTTTTTTTTGCAAAACTACTCTGGCATAAGCTCCATCATACATTCATTCAGCGTTATGTGCAGAATGTCGAAAAATATTGTTTGATCTGTGCTTCTTCTATTTTTTTTTTTTTTTTTTGGTTCTGTTTCATTCTCTTTAACAGTAGACATATGTATGTGTTGTTATTTCTTTTGTTGGCTTTTTTTTTTAAACACAAAATATATAAAAATTTATAAAGATTTTATTACAAATTCATACACACACATGCACACTTACACATGTGTATTTGATAGTGTATGTCAGTTCATATAAAAATAACGGAGAGATTTGTTTCATTTTTTTTTTGATTTTCGTTTATTTTGACAGTATTTTTCCATAATATTTTCCATTTTCCATTCTCTTTTTTTTGTTTTGAATTTATTTGTTGTATTCCCGAAATTAAGGTTTGTTTTTGAGCTTGATAAATTGCCTTGTCACGAGTTTTAGTAATCGCTTTATTGCTTGTGTGTAGGTTGTGTTACATACACATACACAAACTGGCTTTTATGTGTTAAATTAATGCAAACTATTACACTTGATCCCCTTTTTACACATCAAATGCAAAGAGCAAAGCATATGTGAAGTAATGTTATATCAAATCATGCTTGAAACTTTCCATCATAAACTAAGACAATGAGCGTTCAAAGATGGTAAAGTGTTCATAGATACATTTTTTTTTCATATAAATTAGAATTTTGACATGAATACATCGGTGTAAGTATGGTATATGTGTAGTTATAAAAACAGCAACAGCAACAGCATACATTGAAAAACGACAATCAAATAAAAGTGATTTGAAGCGAAAATGCTATCAAAAATTAAACAAGCAAAAGAAAAAAATAAGAAATTAATGTGAAAATTAAAAGCAAAATAAAACACTTTAGAAAGCTACTGTTCGTCAAATCAAACTTTATGTGATGTTTGGTCATGATTTTTAGAAAAATTCTAGGCCAGTGGACTCAAATACTTTTGTGTTACCAGAAAAGAAGGATTAAGTCAACTCAATATCATCATCAGATTGAAATCGACAAATATTTAAGTTCTATGAAGATCCTTTAAAAAAGATAGCATCTCCTTTCAATTTTCTCTGATTTAAGTAGATGGTCTTTTGTAGTAGGTTTGTTATACATATGTCGTTGCATATACATAGGTTAGGTTTGAGATCGTGTACTTGTCATTGGGATAATAACAATCCATTGTAATACGCCCTAGAAGAGAGAGAGACCATCGTCTGTCTCAACTTCTTCTCAACCAACTCAATCTATATATGAATCCATGGAGAGTCTTAATGTCCAAGGATCCATTCTTCAAAGAAGTCCCTGCCCAGGGTCCTCAACCTCAGCCTGTGGACAGTTGTACCTCGCCAAACGAATTCTTGAAGAAATAGCAATACTTGATAACCGTAATGAAAAATTCTACTCCTTCTCCTATGTTTGAGCACTTCGAATTTTGAAGTCGCCGTTGTCTAGTAGGTAGTGTGCTGGCTTATTCGATGAAAGCTCGTGGTTCATCCCCTGACTTAGACATCTTGATCATAACAAAATACGGAAAAATATTTCTTTCGGCGATTTCCTTTCAGCAAAAGCCCTGAAAGTAAATATGTAATTACCGTGAAAATGTTTCTCTTAAATCAATCGTTTGGAGTCGACTTTAAACTGTATTTCCTTACATATCCTTTAGTCCGGATTACGATCTACGACTCTGGAGACATCACAGCCTACTATAACCTACTAAAAAGACAAAAAAGTGTGATTATCCAGTAATTATAATATTATACGGGCAGACATTACTTGTTGACTGAAATAAAAAATAAAAAAATGATACAAATTCTAACTAAACAAATAACATTTCCATTAATTTGAGTTTAAACAAAGCCTGTGAATGCTAAAATCAAATAAAAATAAAATAAATTCAACAGAATCTAATTCAGATGATGAGTTACAATAAACCAAAGAAAATCGAAAAATTTCATGCTCTGTGGCCAAAAAGGCTGAATTAAAAAACAATGTTGATGCATATGTCAATTTAAAAAAGAAACAAAATAAAATATTAATTAAATTCATTTCCTTTTTTTCTGGTATAATTCGAATAAAAAAAGATAAAAATTGGTTTTGAAACATTCTGTGACATTTAGTAGCAATCGTAGTGTTGGCCAGTAAAATAAAATTGGTTCAGTAAATTAAATTAAAATTTTAAAGATTTAAAATATACATTAAGCTGTGAGAGCTTTTTTCTATACACTGCAGAGAAACTCTAAGGCTTATTTGTGTAATTTTTTTAAATCTGTTCTTTGATCATACTAGAGAATAGGTTGTAACAATCGATATCCTAGTTTCAGAACATAAGCTTCCACTTAATATTATATACGATAAAGCACTTTGTTTATTAAAAACTCACGATTTTTTGCATTTAAAAAAGTTACTTGAGCAGCTAAGATACTAATTTAGCAAATGCATCGAATAATTTTTTTAAATTACATACATAATTGGTCATTACAACCCTTTACGACCTAGCTTCTCACATCACGGTTGTTGTGTGAGTTAATTTTATACATACATTGCGGGACTTACAGTTTACAGTCGACTCCGAACGACAGATTTTTTTTTGAGAAACTTTCCATGGCAATTTTATTTACTTTTAGAGCTTTTTCGGATTGTACGGTTGTAAGAAGTGAACATAGGCCGAATATAGCTTCTTATCATTTCTTTTAACTGATAATTCCTTTGTAATTTATGCCAGCATTTATTACTTCCTACAGTTTCTTAAAGTGACGCGTCTGTTTAATATTCGTTCGCTTGGCATACAGTAGTTAAGAACTGTTGACAGTTGTGTCACAGTGTTATGCATAAAATTAAACAACACGGGCACATAAAAAAATGCTTATTTTTATACGCACACACACATACATGTACATGGAGCAAATACTTGTATTTCAGAAGAGAGAAACTAAGGCTCTTGAATAGACGAAAAATCACGAACACAAAATTTTTAACGCGACTTTCCTATACACATACAAACATACACCCACTCCACTTTTGCATACACTGTCATAAGGGATATTTAAAAATAAGCACTCATAAATCTCCTTCCGATGCAATGTGTTGTTATTGTTTATTTTTTTCGTATTTCTCATTTCAGTTTCAGTTTCTTTGCTCAGCTACTCTCTCACACATACCCTCTCTGTGAATCTTTGCTTGAATAAATAAACACATGGTGGTGCTAAAATCTTTCTAAGCATCATGGCGAACGAGAATTGATGTTGTTTGGCATTGGTATTGGTGGTGTGAGAGTAGTTGTTTATATGACATGAAGTTTATTTAAGCCTAAAGCGAAACTTTCAATGTAAACAAATACTGTTTGTATGTATGTATGTATGTATGGTTGATGTTGCTTTATAATGTGGTTGTATTGTATTTGGTAGTCTAAATGGTAGTTGTTATTGTTTTGTAGGTTATTAACAGATAGTAAATGTAATTAAAACAACTTAAAAATCTTACCACAAATAACTGTAACTGTATGTGTAACAATGGTTATTAACTCACAAAACAATACTTATGCACAAAAACATTATCAAGTAACTGTCATTTCATTGTTATAGTTTGCGTGTCTGTTAGTGTGTTTGTGGTGAATAATTTAGGCTTTCGTTTGATGTGTGTGTGTTCTAACAAATTAATCAACGTCATTAAATTCTCTCTTTAACATGCTACTGACAGCCATGACTACAGAGATTCTATTATAATCTAACAAAAGTACGGCAATCTTGTTTTTGTTTATTTATAATCAATGGCATCTTAGATCAAGAAACGCCTGTTCAAATTCTATTTTCGTTTTAATCTTTTTAATATTGAAATCTCTCAGCACAGGAGAACACATACTAAATAAATAATGGAGATAAATAAGAAGATAAACAAGGCTTCCTTTCTGTATTTTAATAAAAACAAAAAAAAAATATTATTGTTTAGATGTGCTTGTCATGGCCAATACATTCAGTTGGTAAGGATTAATTACGATTGTAGTAATGATGGTAATCTCTATTTTAGTTGCAATACATTTATTTTAGTTTTTTGATTGTCCTGTATACATATATTGTTTATCATTTAAGACTGGCTTGAAATAAAATCAAACCAAGAGCCAACGATTATCTTTGAATACAACGATTTTGATGCTGCAAATGGAAAGCAGAACCATTATTCCATGCGTTTCTTTTTACCAAAGCTAGATTTCAATTGTCCTATATCGGATGGGCCATCTATCGGTTTGAAATTGAACCATCGGAAATCATCTTTTGGGATGAAGCTCATTTGCATCTTGGTGGGTACGTCAATAAGCAAAATTGCCATATTTGGGGCTCAGAAAATCCCCACGTGTTCTCTTACAGAAGACAATGAACCCATAACGAGTGACTGTTTCGTGAAATAGAAATTTTGTCCAAATGCAACAAGAACAGATGTTTTTCAACAGTCCATAGTGTTAATGGTATCAAGCGTCGGTTAGTAAGAAGAGTAAAAATGTTTCTTCCCCTCACTACCTCAAAGCATCCAGAAACATATTGAACTACAAAAGTAAGTTCCGAAGTAAGTTTGTTTGCTTTTTCGAAAAACTTCAAAACTTTTCTTGACAATACAGAGCACAGTTCCGTTCAAACAAAACCAAAATACGCTGTCAATTTCTTATGCTGCCTGTACTCGACTTTAATCTTTGTGAACAACTGATGCCATTAAAACATAAAATATAATCCATGTTGGCATATGTATACGTATAGTATGTAACACATTGAAGGCATCACTTTTTAAGCTTCCCTCGCGTATTCGAGTAAAAAGCATATATTTTTGCAAATTTTTTTTTTCACAATTATAACGGAGTGTTGCCATGACACATACGGCCAAATAAATAAAATAAATTTGCAAAAAAGCCATACAGGTTTTATAACACAACAATAACAATAACAACAACAACAACAACAAAAAAGCTATAAAAAAAATATGCATAAAAACACCAAAAAGGAAATATTTTTGTAACATTATGATTGTCTACATAAAAGCACAGTAAAATGAACAGCGATTTTATCAAAAGAACACCGGTATTGCCATGGCACTAGCATTAAGCCACTTACTCGTACCCAATCCCACCATTTGATGAAAATAAAAGAATAAAAAAAACATAAATTTTTATAGAAAAAGTATAAACTTAAGGGAGGGAGAGAGTAAACATGAATAGAAATAGAATGTGATTTATGCTTTGAAAATTGCCTTCGATTTAAAGAAGCTTATAGAAGGCCACACACACACTGAAACTTAATAAACAAAAATCGAAGTTAAAAGTTGAAAAAGTTCGCCAATATTAATGTTGCAATGTTGTCACATGGATTTACAAGAACAAAAAAAGAAAATTTGCTTCGCAACAAAATTGCAAAAAAGTGTCGAAAGAACAAATCTCGAGAATACTGTGGAAAAAAGTCATTCGTTCTCAAGACTGACTGCCTTAGCCATGTCAGTCATGATGTGATTACCAATGACACATGGTTGGCGAAAGAGTGACTGTGAAAAATGGTTGTTGTTTGACTGAAGGAAAGATTGAAAAATCTTTCAAAAGTTGTTAAAGTTTTTCGTTTTATGACCACCACTGACAAATTAACACGTTATGAATATTGAATATGTGATGCTATAACTAGTTATTGTGTAAAGGAAAGTTAACAAAATGTCACGTTTTTTTCTCAGGATCTTATAACACATTAACTGCTCGTAGTATGAACTAACTCCAGATAAACAAGACTTTGTGTTTCTTCAACAATTTTATGACTGAAAATTATTTGTAAAGGCATCCAAAACCAGCGTTTGGTCTGGAGTTGAACCGACGACCACATGAACCAGATAATAATTTTGGTGAGAGTAACACCCGGAAACTGTTACGTAAAGGTACACATCAAAATGAACAGAGTACTGATAACAGAATAAAACAAATAATTGGGGATCCTGGAATTGCCATACTCTAGCATGTAGAGTGTCGGCTTATTAGACTTCCTCTCAGTAGTCTTCTGGCAAAAACTCTAAGAGTAAATAAAATTGCTCTGTCATTCAGAGTCAACTTTAAATTGTAGGTCCCGCTACTCGTGGATAAAATTAACGCACAACATTGGTGGATAGAGAAGCTGGGTTGTAATACTCACTTTTAGCACCGAGTCATGTTTTCAAGTTCGGAAATGGAAATTAATTCGATGAAGCTAATTAATTTTGGTCACAGTTATAAAGTTTGTGTGAACTGGTGCATTGTCTTGTCACTTTGAAGCTTTCTTTTTTATCGTATGTAACCATGTAGACAATTCAATTCGTCAACTATCACGGTGTTTGCATTTGTATGAGGCTTCGTTTAGCTACAACTAGTTTATGTACAACTTTCTAGTCATATTCGAAGGTATAATGACTTAAATTCACGCACCACAGATTTTGCTAAAAGACTGATGAAAGTGGGGCGCGCTGAAAAAAATATTCGTTTTTATTTTTGTTTCTCCAAAAGCTAAACGTCTAGTACTATTGTAGTCGTGTAGAGGTATCATAGTACTTTGACCATTAGATCTATTGTTTGTACGGCACTTAATCTATATACGGTATTCAAATAATATCTCCTTTAAACCTTTTGCCCTGACAAATTTCAGGATGTCGTCTGATATCAACAAGGATAATTCCGTTACCAGCATTTGGGAAGCTTTAATGCCGCCCAGATTCTAAGCATGTGTTTTGATGACTAATTCTTCTTGAGTGTCTCTTCAAGCTTCACTTGAATAGTCTAATGTACAATTCAAATCTCTTTCTATTATAATTTCGTAAGAAATATATAATTTCAACAATGAAGTTTTGACTCCATATGTTGCGTGAAAGCTCCCTTCCTTGCAAGTTCATCTGGCAGATCATTGCCTTGTATGTCCCCAAGACCTGGAACCCATCAGATGCTAACAATATTACACAAAACTAGCTGATTCAACTTCCCCAGAGAGTCTCATATTATTTTCAATTTAACCTCACCAGAAATTAGCGCAAGAGTGGCGGTCTGACTATCATATGGTATTGCCGTATCATATGGTTCACCGTTATTTGTGCTTCCAGTCCAAATTGTATTGAGCTCATCTTTGCGAAGACTCTTGCTTGTAATATTATCACAGCTTTTCCATGGGAGTTCGTATATTTTACTCTGGAACCGAATACTTTTGCTTCTGCTACACTATTTGTACTCGCATAACACAGAATGGTTCCTCATTTAAAATAGTACTTATGGTAGCCCGTGGGTTAGTTTATTGAAATTTATTAGTTGCGAAGTATTTTTCAAAATCATAAACAGTAATAGTACTGTCCGGGGTGTCAGCCACTTTATCCATTAGGTCGGAAATCGCCTAATGAGCCACGCATTGGACATGTCTCCTATTATCCTAACTATAGTAGGCATAGCTGTGATCTCTTGACAACCCCGTTTCCAACGGTGACAATGGCTTTCTATCGCTTAAAAAAAAAATGATTTCATCTTTTTTTATGAATGGTTTTGGGATCTGCTGAACTATGTTGAACCTTGTTGCCTACATACATATATACATACATAATTAGTCATTACCAGCCTTCAGTCAGGATTACGATCCAGTTTCTCACACCACTTATGTTGTGTGTGTTAAATTTATACATGAGCGACGGGACCTACAGTTTAAAGTCGACTACATACGATTTTTGAGAAACTTTTCAAGGGAATTTTATTTACTCATCTCATGAGAGGATGTCGCCTAAGAATATTTTTTGTATATCATTTTGTTGGAGATGTCTAACCTGTGCTTTGAACAGTGGCCTCACGTCTTATAAGCCAACACACTTCCTACTAGACTATGGCGACTAAAGTTTTCTATTGTTCAAAATAAAACACGATTACATATCTCCTGTATTAATGGCTTTGGGATCTGTTGAACTGTGTTGCCCCTTGTTGCCTACATTTGCAATAATAAATGTTCAATTTTCAAATACTAATGAATTCGAACAAAAGTATTCTACTTTAAATTCAAATTAAAATTTACCATTTATCGTGTTGAAATATTTTCAAGGAAATTATTTTAATTTCCTTTTTACGTTCACTACGGAATATCATAAAATTGATAGGTATCTTCAGCTAATCGGTAACATGACTTGGCGAAACTGGCAAAAAAGCCTAAATAGCGGCTTATGTGAACACCCCCTACGTGTTTTCAATAACTCCCTTTTAATGTTGCTACCATTGTATGTTGTCTTTTTTTTTTTGTTCAGTATTAAAAACGATTACTTTTAATCATCATCGTTATTTATTTATACATGCTTAGAACATACTATACTTCCGTTTCTTATGCTTCTTCTTCTGCTTGTTTACAGTTTGTAGGGCTATTATAATTTAAGAGTTTTACCTTTCCTTGGTTTCATACAATATTTTTGTCCTTTTTTGTTTATGATTTGTTAGTTCCATTAAAAAATAAAACGAGAATCATTTTCATGTTGTTTCTTTGCAGATATTCATGCATGTAAAATGGCTGTATTGAGTATTTGGAAAATTCAAAGCATCATCGTCATTATAGTCGGCATCGGCATTAGCATTGACATCGTCAACATCCACCACCACCTTAACGACTTCAATGACAACGAGCATGAGTAGAAACATCACCATCGCCACCATAAGCAACACCTACTGCTGCTCCATACTAGAGCTAGCTCATCAACCATCCATCCGTCTAATTCGAACCTTGCTTGTCACTGTCTATTTGCTTATGACGGTGGAGCATGCATGTGAATGTATATCTAAATGTGGCCTGTCATTAATCATCATCCCAGGGAAAAAATTTTATATCAAGTATCGCAATATTTCTAAGTCGCCTGACTATCGTTTCAACATTCTGATATCTTTTCTCTCTTTTTCGGGACTTTTTGGTAAGTGTACGAATTTACATTTTATTTGTCATCAGAGTTCTATTTCCTTCTTCTTATTTTTTTGTTGTTGTTGTCTTTTACTCATTTGTCACTAAATGGAATTTGTCATCGTTGCCATAAATTAGAATTTATTATAAATTCGTATGTGCTTCTGTTTTTTAAGACCGATTTTCCTTATTGTGTTATGAATTTTGGAATAAAAGTTTTTAAAGCAACTTTTTTAGGATGTTTTAAAGATATAAACACTTAATACAGAAGCATTAAAGCAGCGATATGTTGTGTGATTGTAGTACATCAATTGAGAATCGTATTCAATTTCGTAAAAAATTAATCCAAATTTCCCTGGATTGTCAAAAGACGAAACCTATTGCTTATCAGACGTGAGACCATGGTTCAAACCCCAGGTCAAACATCTCCAAGAAAACATAATATTTTTTCGGCGACTGCCTCTCAGCAGGAAAACTCTGAGTCTCAATAAAAATTGCCATTAAAAAGTTTCTCAAAAAAATCTGTCATTCGGAGTCGATTTTAAACTGTAGGTTCCGTCACGCATGGATCAAACATCTCGACCAAAACGAAATAGGAAAAATTTCTTTCTTTCGGAAAGGTTTCTTAAATCTGCTGTTCGTAGTCGACTTTAAACTAAAGGTCCCACCACTCATGTATAAGATTAACGTGCACAACGCAAGTGGTGTGAGAATCTAAGTCGCATCTTCAGTGAAGGGTTGTATTCATAGCTGCCAGATAAATGAGGCACCAAATCGTCAAATAGTTGAGAAAAAATCGTCAAAATCGTCAAAGACGTTTATTAGAATCGTCAAAAAAATCGTCAGGAAAAATAAATAAATAAATTAAAAATTTTTAAAAACCAAAATTATTTCTATTGTAGTAAAACATATAAAGTCAATATATATATGTATCAAAAAAATAAAACATTTAACAGAGAATTTATTGGAAATTAAAAGCAAGCGTCCTCATATTCATTTAATATTTTTTTTCAAAAAAAATGGAGAAATTTTATATCATTTTCAGGAAAAAATTGTTTAAGATTTAAACAATCTATCTCAGCGTTGTTTATTGACACATAAGCGCAGCAATAATATTACATCATCTATATCTATTTGTGGCATAGGTATTAGGGAATCAGAAGCTTTTTATGTTCTGAGCATGAAAAATTAGTGTAATATGCTGACACATTTTTCAGTTCCTTTCTTATCATCTGAATGGAATACATGTATGGGTTAGTGCCTCAAAGTCTATTTTGCGGTTTCTCGACCGTATACAGGAGAGGCCATAGCATCTCGTTAATGACGGTAGTGTATCCAACTCCATTGAATCATTGGAGCATCGTTGCATAAGGGGACTTTTCCCGAAAATCATATATTCCTACATAATGCTCGTCTTTTTTGGTCAGAAAATCCGTATGTGGCCAATTGCCCAGTGGATTGCACACTGCATTACAGTAAAAATAAAAATTTTTAGCCGGACTATCCGAATATGGAACTCAATTCCTGCAGAGGTCTATCCTGTTACTTATGGTATAAAAATATACAAGCCTAGTGTCCATAATTTATTATTATTTTATTAGGTTATTCAGGAGTTGTGATTTTTCAGATTGTAGGGGATAAAAAGGAATAAAATACTGAAAAATCATCACAGGTATTCGAAAGTAACTTAAAATTACAATACTTTACTCCTTGTTTTTACTAACTAACATAAATTTCCAATAGTAACAATTGCAAAGTAAATACAAAGCTTAAAAGTGGCTTTTAATGTACTAAATTTGTATTTAATTCCATTAGTTTCATACATGACAAAATCGAAATTTTTTTATTGCATACTTTTCAGGGTAACTATTTAAGTACACGTAATATGACTCGTATGAGTAATATATTTCAAATACAATTAAAAAGAAAGTATACCCCATAGATATGGAATTAAGCTACATGATTTTTCGATTCTATGCAATTCTAGGCTATATTCTAGATTCCAGGAATATTACAGGGTGAACAAAGAAGGATTCAAATACCTGCTGAAAATTTGATTAGCAACAATTGCAAAGTAAATGCAAAGCTTAAAGTGGCTTTTAATGTACTAAAGTAAAGAACATAATTTAAATTTGTAATTTTTAAATATCGTCAAAATAAGGGCATAACTCGTCAAATCGTCAATATGATATTTTTGGTGCTCAAAATCGTCAAAATGACGATAAATCGTCATATCTGGCAGCTATGGTTGCATTGTCCAATTATGTATAATAAGTAAGTTTTGAATACAAATTGAAGAGTTCAGTCAAATATTGTAAATAAATCAAAAGCATATTTATTTTTAAATTCAAATAAATTTAATTAAGCTTTAACAAGCCTTAAACAGAGATACTCAATTCCTAGTTATTTCAAATCTTTTTAATGTCATTTAATAAAATAGAAAAAAGACTGCAAATATGAAATGGAAAATTATTTTTTTCTATTTCGCTCTCTCTTTCTCTTAGAATTTTTATAATTCGTTGATATTAATTAATAATACTTTGAAAGCTTTTTTCCTTTCTTAGAATGCAATTAATTTGATTATTCCGTTCCTTTTCCAAAGTAACGCATTAAAAGTTTAATTAAAAAGCATAAAAGCATAGAAAAAAAAACACTAAAGTGGATATTTAGTTAGAAATGCGGAAGTTAAAATTCAAAAGAAATATGAAATAGAATAGAAAAGAAAAGAAAAGAGAAAAATTAAAATAAAACACTGAAGGAATTATTTAAAAAATATTCCTGTGCAAGTAATGTCACAAAGTCGTCGTAGTCTAGTAGGTAGTGTGTTGGCTTATTAGACTATGAGGCTACGGTTCAAACACCATGTCAAACATCTCCTACAAAACGGAATATAAAAAAATATTTCTTCGGCGAGTGCCGCTCAGCAGAATCCTGACAAAAATTGTTCTTTATTGTTTAAGTTCGTTCCAATTTCTTTATAATTTTTTTCCAATTCAGTGCATAAGGCAATTATGATCACCATAATCACCACGTAATATTCTACATATGCGTTGTACTCGTATATGCGTTTGGAAACAATGGAGGTTGTGGAATTTTCTTCGAAAAGCTTAATCTTAAGGCATGTCCCAGCCTAAGTAACAATTGTAGTCTTTTTGAGAGCAAAATAATGGCCCTCAAATACCCTGTCGAATTGATCCTGAATAACAGATCTCCAACTACCTCTATCGCCACAGACAGATACTTGCAAAATCAATTTAAAATACTGAAATGGTTTGCACTTGTCACAATTGCCATTGCCTAATCCCACAGCAGTCTTGTGCCAATCTCACGGAGATTCCTGTGCAGGTAATTGTACAGGTTATGAATTTGCTACAGCAGATACACTTTTTAAGGCAGTAGTATTAAATGCGAAACTACGTTACTGTTAATCAGGACGTTTTAGTGACCAGTGTGAACATGCTACATGTGCTTTCACAATGAGTCACAAAGTGTTGCTCAAGATTTCAATAGAACTGTCAGTCCTGCTATCTTATCCTATGTATCCTACAAATCTGTGACTTGACTGGATAGTACAGATATGCAATGTATATGAAAAATCTTTCTTAAGCAAT
Source organism: Sarcophaga subvicina (assembly GCA_936449025.2). Classification (NCBI taxonomy): domain Eukaryota; kingdom Metazoa; phylum Arthropoda; class Insecta; order Diptera; family Sarcophagidae; genus Sarcophaga; species Sarcophaga subvicina. The sequence goes on from OW388083.2 coordinate 75,570,693, forward strand.
GGTTCATGAATGAATTAATGAACATAAGCGTTAAGATGGTTTATGCGAAAACAAGAGCTTTGCGACACGTGGCAATGACAGAAAGATTTTTAGTTTTATCATGAATAGACTGTAAAACAAAACTGTCTGCAATTCTCTGAATTTCATTGTCACAAGAAGAGGTTTTTTGTCGAATATAAGGTGAAGAGTAGCTAGAAGTTGTTCAGAGTATCAATACACTTTGAGAAATGTGCTGTTTGTTGCGGTTTGTAGGCCGATAGCATCGGTGATTGGCCCGTACTTCTTCAAGAACGAGTAAAATGCAGCAAGGAACCGTGCTATGATTGCTGACATATTTTTCTACAAAATAAAAGAAGTGACCTTGGTTAACACTTCAGTCGATACCACAAACCTATTGAATGGTGGGTTTTGTGTTCAATTAATCATACGTTGTGAAGCAGTTCAATAGACAGTTCCAAATTATGTCTAATTATGGAGTTACAAAAGTCATTTGCTCAGTGTAATGTAGTAGATCAGATCATCAGGTAGGAATCGATCATCGGACTAAGACCACCAGAGTACCTCCTATATTTTGTTCCTTTTTGGGTTTCTTGTTGTCTCTTGTAGAAGTTTAGTAGGCAGAATGTTGGCTTATTGGACGAGAACTTGTAGTTTTAATCCCAGCTCTGGCATCTGGAACAAAACGAAACAAGAAAATTATATCTTCGCCGACTTCCTCTCAGCAGTTTTCTGTCAAAAACTCTGAAAGTAAAATAAAATTGCCATGAATATGATGGCTTATTAGACGAGAAACCGTGTTTCAAACTCGAGCTCTTATTTCTTCGGCGACTTCTTCTCTGCAGTATTTTGCAAAAACTCTAAGAGTTAAATAAAATGGCCATGAAAAGTTTCTCAAAAAATCTGTCGATCGGAGTCCACTTTAAACTGTAGGTTCCGCCACTCATGGATAAAATTAACACACACACAACAAGTTGGTGTGAGAAATAAGTAGTAAGTAGTAGTAGAGAAGTGTACAGGGACAAGTCAGCTACAATTTTATGCCAGCCAGCGTTGGGATACAGTTTAAAATGGTAAAAAAATATGCCAAAATGTTGTATCATGAAAGGGCCTCCTACTACGACTACGTTGGCAACATTTACCTGAAACAATCTTTAATGGAAGTCAGTCCTATCTTGGCCACAAATAAATATTTCTTACACTTTTTTTAGTTTTTTTTTCTATTTTGAAAATAAAAACCAATGGCTTTATAATTTGATTTCTGTTTGTGCCTGCCACACTGTATATGAACTTAAAGAATACCCTTTTCATGGTTTCATATTTACTTACAACCTTGTGTTTCGTTTGTAGTTCAAAATGTGTCAACAACATAATCTTATAAAATATTGTTCACTTCGATGGCAAAAACTTAAACGGAAGAGTAATAAGAAGAATTGTTTTTGAAATTTTCATTATTGGATGTCAATATAAACTTTCGAAGACCTTTAGTTATACTTGGAATTTTTTTTGGCAATCACTTGTTTTTGGAAATATGTTCAGTGCATACAGTTTTAAGAAAAGGAATCTGTTTTTAACTATCATGGCATAGACTGAAACTGTTTAATTGCGTTTCAGAAATATCTTGCAATATTCACAAAGTAAATTTACTGTTATGGGCATGATATGATAAGAATACCTGTCCTTATTTTTATGGTAGAAACTGTGTGTTTCACAAACATGAAAAATAACACACAAAAAAAAAATACAGAAAATAATAGAAATGAAAAAACATGAGAAAACACTTTAATTTATGAGTAGAATCCCCATAATTCCATAAGCATAATTAGTTTTCAAACCATGAATGCAAAGAGGAACAAAAAAAAAAACATGCTCCAAAAAAAGTGGGGGAATTTTTGGTAACAAAAAATTACGGATATCTTTGATAATGCTACCCTGCCATGGATACCAAGGGCAATTCACTTACACAGAGATATTCGCATTTACATTCATACTTTGTAAGTTTATAATTCGTATAACGGTAGTTATTCATTTCCCTTGTATTTTCATTCCAATTTTTGTTTTCTTGTTTTCTCCCTTAAGTTTATTAATGGAACCGGTTACTTAAAAGTCCCTTTTTAGTGCAACATCAATTGCCATATGGCTTTGGGTATATAGTCTCCATTTGTAACCCAGTGAGAGAGACAGAGAGAGAGAGCAAGTGTATGTATAAAAGAGGCACATTTCAAAAGGATACTAATGACATTAAATAAAAAACAGACGAAACAAAAAATTACTTTAGACCAATACGTACTAAAAAAAGTACAAAAAAAAAATTGTGGAAAACAGACAAAATTTTTTAAAAGACAAGCAAAACAAATTGGACTGCTGCAAAAAAGAGGGTCCCCCAAAAAATATGTATAAAAGAGGCAACGAATGCCGAAAAGCCGAATACAAACGCTTTAAATTAGAGTTAAAAATGAAAAATTAAATTTGGCATAACTTCAGAGAAAAATTATGAAAAAAATTTATAAAAAATATGCTTCACGAAATCCCATTTAAATAATTTTGTGGTTCCTAAAAGGCATGATAGAGGGAAGTCAATTGTATGTTGTTTGTATTTAAAAGCAATTCTCTTGGGTATTTCATTAAACGCTCTTCATCTTCAAATTTAAATAAAACAAAGTGTGGCTGAGATATGTTAAGTTGCCTAGGCCTAGTAGGTAGTGTATTTCCTTATTAGAACTGTTCAAGAAATCTCCTACAAAACGAAATATGAAAATACATATATTATGATGAATGATTCTTGTTAGAAGTTAAAATTTTCTATTAAATTTTCTAAAATTTTCTATTAAAAAAAATTATCAAATTGTTTCATGTACATTCGATCAGAAATAACTTCCACATATTATAAACATGTTGCGCAAATGTCAGCAGCGGTATAAATAAGCCGAGTTTAGATACCTAAACATGTAGAAATTCATGTAAACATTGTTCTTTCTACATGCATACTGTTGCCAAAGTTTAGCAACAATGTTGCCAATGTCTACTTTGCAGACATGGGTACCTCTATTAATGAAAAAATTAATTTAACCTCTTCACGCCCTTGGCCACATATGTGGACGTTTAATTTTTTATAATTATAATTACAATAATAATAAAAAGAACAAAAATTTGATAACGACTTATTGGCTACCAAATCCTCTAGCAAGAGAAGTTAACATTTTACCGTTTGTCTGCACTGATGATATTATTTCCGATGCATAGTTAGATACATTAAAAGAAATTGAAATAATTCTTCGGCAATCTGTTTTATTGGATTATATCAAGAAATCGTTAATATTTGAAAAAAAAAAATGAATAACAGATGTATATAATATAATAAGTTTTACCATCACCACCTAAAAGATCTAAAAGCTGGACTAAAGTTAATCCTGAAATTAGCCTAGACGGTATAGGTCATTATCCTAAATATAAGGAACTGAAAAATCAACCCAGATGTCACGGCAAAAATTGTATAAGACGAACTCTCTACATTTGTGAGAAATGTTAAGAATATTGATATGCCTGATATGCCCGGAATGTATGAATTCATTTCACACATATATTACCATTAACACTCAGTGTTTAAATTAGTTTAAAAAGAAAACTAAATGTAATAATTTTTTTTGTCACCATAAAAAAATCGTCCCAGATATTTTAAATATTGCCTTAAAGGCTCAATTACATGCATACATAATTAGTTATTACAATCCTTCAGTCAGGATATATTGTGGTGAACGATTCTTGTTAGAAGTTAAAACCGGAAAAATTTTTATTATTAAAATTATTAGCATTCACCACATAGTGTTCAAATTGTTTCATGTATATTCGATCAGAAAATAACTTCCACATATTTTAAACATGTTGCTTAAATGTTAGCTGGATTATAAATAATCCAAGTTTAGATTTACAATAAGATTTACTTATGACAATAAACATCTGGTTAAACATGTAGAAATTCATGTACACATTGTTCTCCAACATGTTTATTCTTGACAGAGTTCAGCAACATTGTTGCAATTGTCTACTTTACAGACATGGATACCTCTATTAATGAAAAATTAATGAAATTATTTGATATTTTAGATACTGCCTTAAAAGGCTCAATTAATTGCATTTAAAATGTTTATGATAATAACCTTTCATTTACCAATTTATTAGTATAGTAGAGGCTTGTTGCGTTTGTAACTATACTACGTTACCACGTAGATAAAAAAGGGAGTCTTTATAAAATAATTTTGTAATGCAACAGATGCGGCTAAACTACCTCACGAACCCCCCACGTGACTGCTAGCTAGCAATTATAGGCTCTCGCAGAGCTGCTTTGGTCCGATCCCTTATCAATAGATATGTGCCTTGTTTGTATACATCACTGAATTACACTGATATCTTTCATGTGGACTTTACAATATTTCTTCGGTGACTTCCTCTTAGCAGATTTCTGAAAAAAACTGTGGGAGTAAGTAAAATTGCTAAATTCAGTTTCCGAAAAATCTGTGGTCTGCGGCAACGTCATCGGTCCATATTCCATTGAGAACGATATTAGCCAGACCATCATTGTCAACGGTAGATACAAATATCTTTTGGCTTCATTTGGATGATTTGGGTATCAATGCATGTGATGCTACTTGTCGTTAGACATTATTTGCGCGAAAAAGCCACAAACTACAGTGGTTCTAAAAAAAATATGCCTATGTCATCGGTCATATGAAATATATGCATTAGTTATGGAAAATTGGACACTTGAATGCGCTGCATCGAGAGAAGCCGTGGTAAATATTTGAATGATGCTGTATTTCCCACATAATCAAAAGGGTTTTCAAACGAAAAAAAGAATGTTGATGAAATCTCACACACATACATACATAAATAATTGGTCATTACAACCCTTCAGTCAGAATTACAACCTAGTTTCTCACACCATTTACGTCGTGTGTGTTAATTTTTGTACATGAGTTTCGCGGCCTACAGTTTAAAGTCAACTCCGAAAGGCAGATTTTTGAGAAACTTTTCATGATAATTTCATTTACTCTCAGAGTTTTTGCCAGAAATCTGCAAAACGTTTTGTTGAAGATGTCTGACCTGGGATTTACGTCTAATAATCTAAAACAACCCCTACTTGATTACGGAGACTTTAATTTCATCTTCACACTTGCAAAATTGAACCTACTTATCAAGGGGCTTAGCAAGCTATGAGAAGTGCCAGCAATTCGATCAAAATAGAATAATAGATGGTAATAAAGTGAAGTAAAGTTAATGCCAACATTTTGAAAAACAGTTATATATATGAACAGTTCTATAATGAAGCGCATTTCCATAAAATTTGTCAAATTTAGGGATCAGAATATCGTAATGCACCCACAATGAGTCTGTAGCCGATATGGTAGAGTCTTACTTTTTTAAATATGGGGCGGAAATTGTAGTGACGTGGAAGGGCAGTAGCGTGATAATGAAGTTCTTAAGGTCTCAACTGAAAGGACATGTATGTGAACGACATGTGATTTCCGCAAGACGGTGCCCTCCCCGATATCATATTTGCAACATCGTAATAATTGCAGCAACTGACTAGACTATTATAAAGGCCATACAAAACCAAAGAATTTCTCCATGCCTTTTGTTGAGGTGTAAGTAAGGCATTAAATTTATAGACATTATTTTTTTTTTTTTGCCTGAAAATTATTTTTTTGTTCGTTCTAAGAGAACAGAATGTAACAAAAAGTAATAAGAAGTTGAATCTCCTTATAAAAATAAGGAAAAAAAACTTTGAATACCTCTCCACAAAATAAGTCCATTTATAGATACTTCCATAAGTGCTTCCTATCCATTGATAATTATTTTTTTATTTCTTGCCATTTGTTAGATATTCAACTCAAAAAGACATTATCAGTTATGGAAATAAAATAAGAAACTAAAGAAATAAAGAAACCGAAAAACTTATTTTACTTCAAAGTTTCATTGAAATTTTTTGGCCATCAATAAAGTTTTTTTCGCAGATTTTTTTCTTTTTCACGCTGCCGCTGCCGGTACTTTAAAAACACAATCTGGAAAAAGAAAAATATGTATTGGAAAATATAACGCAAATATGTCAGGGCATATGAGTGAGCGTGTATGTTTGTATAAGAAAATGATTTGATAAAACGATGCCATGACTATGTATGAGAGAAGGTAACAAAAACTAGTGAACAGAAATGACAGTTTTTTTGTTACCCTTCAAATACTTTTCTCTTTGTTTTCTGTTTTTTTTTTTATTGTGTGTTCTATACTGTAACAGTTTATTCTAGTCTTTGTTCATTGTTTCCGTTATGAAGGAAACTATTGTGCACCAACAATTGCTGGACCATAACGTTTAACGTTCGTTCGTTCGCTTTTTTTGGGGTCCATTATTGTATGAAATTTTCAGTTTTTGCACAGGTTTTGCAAAGAGATACATGACTAGATAGGCAAAGATTTAGGCAGCGAAAGAGAAAAAAAACCCACCCACCTATACTCTTGCAGACACCTACAACAGCAGTGTTAAAAAGAAAAACAGTTGAACGTGATTGCAGGAGCAGGCTATATGACGGGACAAGCTGACGCCAATACGCCATACTTTTTCTTGTTTATTCTCGCCCCACACACATAGAAACACATCTAAAATGAAAAAGTTTTTCGTATTTTTCTTTTGCAGTTCTGCAGAAAACACTCAGAAATCAAGGGAAAAAAATCTACACGTTATAAATGGAAGTTTTTCTTTATTTTCACTTCACTCTTCGATGGGATGGCAAAATTATTAGCAAAGTTTGCAAATTTGTTGAATGATTTTTTTCTCTTTCCTCTCTCTTTCTACCTATCTCTTTCTATCTCTCTCTTTTATTGGTCGCTGAACATTAAATGAAAAACACAAGGATTTATGCAAGAGACAGCAACCTGTATGATAAAGATCACAATCTGGAACATATTTTTTGTTTTTGTATCTCACGATTTCAAATGAAATCAAATAATACAGGCACAATACAAGGCAATTTTTCCTGAAATAATTTTTTTTCTTCACCTTGTTAGCTTGAACATGGGTTTTTCTAATGCAAAATGTTTTTTTGTTGACCAGCAAGAATTGTTGACGGAAGTAGAATTTCAAGTAATTGCTCTAGAAATTCTATACAAAGTGCGTATTAATATTTACCTTGTCGAAGGACCTATTATTCTGTAATACAAAGAAATATTCTTTCGCAGAAATATTTAAAGAATTTTTTTTTATTATTCCTGTGGCATTAGATAAGGGAAATAAACCCCACCAACATACGTACATTTTCAGAGTACAAGTGGCCTTATAATCATCAACATCTGTTAGCTAATTTACTTACTTAAATAACCATAACAACCCTTTAGTCAGGATTACAACTTAGCTTTTTCCACCACCCAGTTTAAAGTCGAGCCTGAACGACAGAAAGGAAATTTTATTTACTCTCAGAGAGTTTTTGCCAAAAGACTGCTGAGAGAAAGTTGCCAAATAAATATTTTTTCATATTTCATTTTGTTCGAGACGTCTTAGCTGGGTTTTGAAGCCTAGGCTCGCGTTTAATAAGCCAAAATACTACCCACTAGACTACAGCGACTTCAATATCAATTTAGGCGCCATTCTGACAGTATCTCAAGACCTTCAGACTGAAAATTACTGGAAACATTAAGCTGAAGTTGCTACGTCTATTGAAGCCAAATTCTCTGACGTCAATAGAGGCAAACACTACAGGGATGAAGTGATAATGAATATGAAAATTTAAACAACTCTGAAGATGTCAGCCAAGCTGTATCAAGAGATAATATTCCAGCGGAAATTGTCAAAGCAAACACAAATTTTCACAGGTGCAGTTCGGCAGTTCTGCTGACTTGTAACGCTTGAATGCTGCGAATAATAGGATAATAGGGAACGTAGGACACATGAAGACGAAATCAAAGCAGTTAAACGCCTTCTATGTTACATCATAAGGAGCATATTTGCCGTTCCCTGGTATATTTTAAACGATAGCGCTCTGTTTTATGTCTTCTTGCAATCTAAGGAGTGCGTAGATAAGTCGATCTGTTTTATCTCCACATTTATTGGGCTATGGCCCGTTAAGACATTGATCCCTTAGGATTTTGCTTAGGCACTGGTTCACAAATGCTTGTAGTGCCTTTAAATCCTGATTAGAACTTCTGTAGGAGAAATAATTTCTCTGAAGAAGAGTAGACCACAGGAACATCTTCTTTATAATTGGCCATCACCTGAAGCTTTTTGCAGGAGGTATTTAATGTCAATATTAATGACATCTTGCATGAGTATTCAGAATGCAATGTCCAGTAATAATTTCGACAATTACGCTTAGCAGGTTGCTTAAGAATTTGAGTAGAGTTGTTGTGCAGCTTTTACTTAACTTTGGCCAGAGATAATGGGCGCAGTCTTATATCCAAACGCGGAAAATAAGCAACTCTGATGTGTTTCCGCGACACTCATCTGTTGATCATGACATACATGTATACTTTTCAGTCAGGATTAAAACCTAAATTCTCACACCACCTATTTCGCGTGTGTTAATTTTATACATGAGTGGAGAGACCTAGAGTTATAAAGTCTACGCCAAACAACATATTATTTTGAGCAACTTTTTTGGAAATTTTATTTACTCGCAGAGCTTTTTTTCAGAAAACTGCTGAGAGAAAATTGCCAAAGAAATATTTGTTCTGATTTCGTTTTATTTGAGATGTCTGAACTGGAGTTTAAACCGTGTTTAATAAACCAACACACTACTTACTAGACTACGGCGACTACCAGATGTAGTGTTCATAGTTTATTTTCATCTCTTGAGTTCTTTAAGGTCTTTTTATGCCTCTTTATCCACTAGTGCCTTGCCTTGATTCCAGAACAAACTATTCCGAAAATTCCATTGGAATTAAATCTGGAGAGTATGTCGCCCATTTTGTTCATTTGCTCTGTAAAAGCAATTACTTCGTATGCTTATTCAATGGGAAATTATTCATTGCAATTATAAAAATTTAAAATAGGCCCCAAATCAAAATTAATTCGCTTACAAAAAATGTTTCCTTTAAATGCTTTCACTTATGTTTACATTTCTTCTGGGTTCTTTGAATTCCTGTGGATTAAATGCATGAAGAAATTTCGAAATTTATTTTTCTATTGTAAATACTTTTTGGCTTAAGAAAAATAAATAAATAACTGCATAAATGCATGAAATAAATATGGTAGACATATATATTTGATATCTTCTATCAAAAAAAAAAAAAAAATAAAATGAAAGAAATATTTGAGATTCTTGTTTTGGTTAGACAAACAAATACTTCGTAAAAGTCCTTTTGCACAATTCACACTTGATTTGTTTATTTGACCAGAAATGTCATTCAAAGTTCGAATATTTATTCAGGCAACTCCATATGACTTTCACAAACATGCAGAAATATTACAAAAAAAAAGAAATTTTTTAAAATCAAAATTGTTTTTGAAATATACTCGTATCGGCATACGAGCATATGCATGTGTGGCTATACTTTGGCTTTTTGTTTTTAAATACAATCCAAACGAATGGTTTTTGCATAAAATTTTAAAATAAATTTATTTCTGCTAGAAGTTGGTTTCTGTGATTTAAACAAGAATTTTTCGAGCATAACTTTAAGATCCACCACTTCGTTTTCTGTGTATTGAAATACTTTAAACTAAGAAAACTTAAATTAAAAATGAAATAAATAAAGACGTATGTAAAGTGTGCTTTAATTTATAAGATTCGTGAAAAGTCTGGCTGAATTATTAAATATTACAAGCATTTAGTCAGGTTTACAACCTGGCTTCTCACACCTCCTCTGTTGCCTGCGTTAATTTTAAACATGAGTGTCGTGACCTACAGTTCAACGTCGACTCTAAATGACAGATACTGTTCATGGCAAATTAATTTACTCTCAGAGTTATTGCCAGAAATCTACTTCGAGGAGTTCGTCGTCGAAATATTCACATTTTGTTTTGTTGGCGATGTCTGATCTGGGGCTTGAACAGTGCCCTCATGTCTAATAAGCTAACGCGCTACCTACTAGACTACAGCGACTTAACGGTATTACAGCCAAAGTGTATTTCTTCAGAAAGATAACTGAATACAAGATTCAGAAGCATATGGCTTCAGAAGAGTCTCAGCCTCTCCCTGCCTTCCCTTTCACCGCAAATATTCTTCTAAGTTCTTCTTCATATTCCATAATAAGGTTGAAGTCCACATTAGCAGTGTGGAAACTCCCTTCCTGTCCAGTTCATCTGCCTGTACATTGCCATGAATTTCCATTTCAAAATCCCTTAAAAAAGTTTGTTTTGTTTGAGTAATTTGGAACTCTTTGATGGGAACAGTGCTACGCTCGATGCGATCCCAAAACCGTCAATTGTGTCTCAAAAAACCATTGATATTACAGAACATCATACAGTTGAACTTGACCAAATGATACTTTTCTTATTTATTTATTTTTTTAGTTTTTATTTTAATGCGGTTTACCTGCTTATCATCATCTTAGCAAGCGATTTTCTTTACATTGTAATTGAAATTGTTTAACAACAAATTCTCCAATCGCTTTTAATTGCTGTATGTAAAGCAAATTTCTTTTAATGATGCAGTTTTAAATGTTTGCAAACTGGCAACAATAACAATAACAATTAAAGCAATTAAAGTTTCTCGCCCATCAACAGCAAACCTTTACGCCTCCAACTGGTTTCACACAGCTAGAGACAGAGAGAGAGAGAGGCTGAGCACGATATTGCATTTGAAACCGACGATTATTTCCACAGTACAGTTACAAACGCAATTACAAACTGAATATGAAATTGAAACAATTTTATTCAATTCACTTACACACAGGCTCATTCGCTCACTGCAAATAATAATTGAAATTAATTAAAGGCGAATGCATCATTTGGTTAAATTTGATGCCGCAATAAATGGTTGCGTATGAATGAGGAGTAAACATACATGCATACATATGAATGAATATGCATCGATACGTACATAAGTGTGAGTTTACATACAGGTATGCATACATACTAAGTAAGTACTTACACAGGTATTGTTATTATATTCTCGCTTACAAAAGATTATACAGATTGAAAGAGAGAACCAACTGCAGGACTGTACATATGTTGACTTTGAAGGAGAACAAATTATTGATGATAAGTAAGACACCCGGTTGCAAGCATCATTTATCCCAGGGCCAAATATTCGTTCACAAATTTTTCTTTCGATTGACTATCCCTCAGAATATATAATGGACTGAACTCCTGAGCCATAAGAAATCAAGAGCCTTATAAGGATAATTTCATAGCTTGCATATATTTCTCACATAGGGAGGTAAATATGAGGCAATTCAACCAGTAGTTACGTATTTCAGATTAAACAGATCGTATTGATTCGCAATATTACTTGCAACGCGCTGGATAGTACGATAGCATAGAACCTCTTAATGATTAATTTTGATTTTGATTTTTTTGCAATCACTCTACCTGCATATCTTATTACATACATACATACATAATTGGCCATTACAACCCTTCAGTCAGGGTTACGTCCTAGGTTCTCACAACACTTATGTTGGGTGTGTTAATTTTATACATTTTCGAACGACAGATATTTGAGAAACTTTTCATGGTAATTTTATTTAGAGGAAGTCGCCAAAAAGTCGTATTAATATCTGACTTAGGGTTTGAACCGTGGTCTTAATAAGCCACTATGCTACCTAAAAGCCTACGGCGAAGCCTAGGAAAAGCAAGTCCTGCACAATATTTGGTTGGAATCAGAAATTGAGTCGGAAAGTATGTTGAAATTGAAAACTCTTGATATGCACACCCTATAGCACTTGTATGTATGTATACCTCTGCCAATGTGGTCTACTGTTCAAATTTGTATATGTACCATGGTTTTATGCTGTTATTCTTGCAACAGTATTCAATTAAAATATTCATATAAAATACATACATACACACACACACTTGCAACCAGGTACAGGAACGTAGTGAAGTGTATGTCCTACACAACATACTCATACTGACATATATAAACTATGAAAGATTTCGCAATACAACGTCTGTTGTCGTCTGCACAGATCAAGATGAAAATGGCTTGACATTTATGAATGAATTTCACAAGAAATGATTGTAATGCCAGCAATTTAGATACGACAGGAACTGCTTGTTACAACCGAATTAAATTTATTCGCACTACGAATTTTGTTGCGTTTGCAGTTAAAATTTACTGCAGCAGTTTAATTTCAAAATGCCAATGAAAATTAATTGAAATTGCATTGCAAATCTGATTCAAACTGTATCACTTAAAGTATATTGTATTGGCATTGCAGGACGGTTTAAGAGAATACTTTAAGAGAGATTTGAAATGCAATATACACGATACGAAGGACAACCTTGTCTGTGTTCGTAGGACCAAAAAATTAATATCGGTTCCTTAAGACTAAAATCATTACGGCAGCTGGAGTCCGCCCAGCTACGTGAACAAACAAAATTACTAAAATTGGTTGGAAAAGCATACAATGATTGTCAAAAAAATGATTGTTTTGGTGTAGAGTTTGAGCTGACGGCGTCATTGTTCCCTATTGATTTAAGAACGAGTATGTATAGGCCGTCAATGACAAGCACTATCAATGGCAAGCACTGTAAGGCAATGATTACGAACTTGTTTAAGACTGTATTAGATGATCTAGACACCTGCGGCATGCGGCGCCTTTTTCCACACAACTCATGCCTAATAAGAGGTGGAAGATATAACAACTTGACACCGAAGTTGTGCTATTTATCTCCGTTAAACTTCTTCTCGTGGGGGTTTCTTTAAACGTAAGCATATGCCAAGAAGCCACAAAGCGCAGCAGTCCACCAAAGTCAGAATTGCCCATGTGCTATCGTTCAATTTTAGTCTGACTTAGGCGCCAGAGTCCTGGATATTTCAACATTTCAACTACACGCTACCTAGAAAAGCCGTGGCTATTATTTAAGCGATGTTATATGCCACACAAAGTGGCATCAATAAGTGCTCCAAATGAAATAAAAAAACCTGTTGTTTTTCAAATTTCAAGATAGGAAACGTTTGAAAAAAGACCCTACAAAACTGATAATGAATTACTTTAAAGGAAATAAATAGTCTTGAATAAATAAAGGCTCGTTTAAGAAATTTAAATTTCAAATAAATTTAATCATTTAAAACGCTTTGTTTAAATCATCACAAACAGTTGACGTTTAAGCGTTCCTGCTGAACTTATAAGAAAGAAATCATGAATATTAGATCACCATTGTGATTGTATCAACCATTATTGGTGACACACTTTTGTAAATAAAATTTCCAACCTTCATTTGAGTTACAGGAAAAGCGGAAAAGAAATTTGATTTTATTTTTTTAAGGATTTTCTCACCTTAAGTCAGCTGCCTTTCTCACCTGTTTGTTTACATAGAATAACGTTAAGATCTGTTTAATATTCAAATCAAATTTTGTTTGAAGGTGTTTTCGTATTTCTTGGTAGCACGCTAATGCTGTTGTTGTTGGGTAAATATTTAATTCAAAATTTGTTGCCTTTAGGAATTTGTACGCAGAACGGTACAGACAAGCCAAGACATCCTGTAGCATACAGTTCAAGGATTTCTTTTTGAAGCAACACCTTGAGGTAACATTTTTTTTGTTGTATTGCTTGTTACAGCTACTGTTATAAGGTGTTATTGAGTCAATGGTAAGAACAACAGCAGCAGCATGAGCAGTGGCAGCAGCAGTAGCATCTTTCAACAATTCATACAATTTTCCTTTATTTTTTAATGCAGATTTTGTTTAGATTCTCAATCCCATTTTGTAAAATTTATTTTGTGGGTTTATTTGGTATGTTTTTTATGTTGCTGTTGTTGTTGTTGTTGTATATTTTTGAAATATTATTTATAAACCAATATAATTTATCATTTAGAAAATATGGATTTAAAATGACTGAAAAGTAAACAAAAATATTTGCATAAATTTGAAAATTTTATTTTATTCATGCAGAGACTCCCTTGCTCTCTCTCTCTCTGTCTCTGTTTCTATTCGGTTGTTGTATTCTATTCAGCAATAAATTGTAAATTTTCAATACAACTTTTGTGTGTATGTATGTATGTATTTAAATTTATTTATTACAGTGTAAAAAAAGTTATTTTTCTGGTTTTTTGTTAAACTTAAATAATGTGGAATAAAATATGCAAAAAAATTAAAAAGAAAAAATTTATTGTGCATAGAAACCAGAACCTGAAAATCTTTTGTGTAAATATTTATGATGGCTGCCATAAAATACATAAAATTTTGGTTTTTTTATTTTCATTGTAAAATATAGAAAATTATTTATTGATTGAATGATTAAATGTCACGGTGAAATCTCTTTTGAAAACAGTCGGAGTCGATAGAAAAAAATTAAATGAAAAGAATTTCCAATTTATTGTATTTGAAATAATTTGTATAAAATGTCCAAAAAATAAATAAATTACCCGGTGGGGAACATGTTTATTATTAAATACTTTTATTTTTATTTTTTTAAATAATGATCAGCACCCAGGGCATAACACCTACTCAAGGAGGGTATTGTTTGGGAATTAGGAAAATAGGCAATGGAAGGAAGGAAAGAGAAAGAGTAGATTCAGGTTGTTTAAAAGAAATCCAGAAAAAAAACACCCTGAATTCTTCAGAAGGTGGCCAGATTAAGTTTGTCATCCGGCTCTGAATACTATGTAAAGCACAGCATAAAGTCAGTTTTTAAAAACCTTGACACAATTGAAATGTAGCTGTACTCACATAGGGGAAATCCAAAAAAATCTTGGAGTAAATGTTGAATTTATGAGGTCGTTTTTTATTTCCTCGCTTAACTTGTCCTGTACTCACTATGGCTCGTATTTACCGAATAAATTAAAAAAATTTCATCACATAACACATACATAATTGGTCATTACAACCCTTCAGTCAGGATTACGACCTATTTTCTCACACCACTTATGTTGTGTGTGTTAATTTTATACATTGCTGGCGGGACCTACTGTTTAAAGTCGATTCCGAACGACAGATTTTTGAGAAACTTTTCATGGCAATTTTATTTACTCTCAGAATTTTTGCCAGAAATCTGCTGAGAGGAAGTCGCCGAAAAAATATAATTTTATATTTAGTTTTAATATCTGACCTGGGGTTTTAACCGTGGCCTTACGTCTAATAAGCCAACACTCTACTGACTAGACTACGGCTTTTTTAAAAACCTGGACACAATTGAAGTGTAGCTCTACACACATAGGGGAATGCAAAAAAAGTCTTGTAGTAAATGTTGAATTTATTTATGAGGTTTTTTTTTATTTCCCCGTTTAACTTATCCTGTACTCCCTATGGCTCGTATTTATCGACGAAATTAAAAACATTTCTTTGCATAAACTTTCAATTAATTAAGGACAAGCATTTTCTAAACCCCATAAACAAGAAAAAAATGTTTTCAAAAATTTCCAAAAATTTCACGCGTTTACTGGCATTTAATTAAACAAAAGAAGAAGAGAGAGAAGAGAAGTAGAAACATTTTGAAAAGTTTTCAAAGCGAAAACAATTTGGCAAAAATATTTTTAATGCGAAAAGACAGATAGAGACACACAGAGAAAGAGAGAGAGAGAGAGAGAGAGACAGACAAAGCCAAAGAAAATCTTTTAATTGTTATTTACACTTAAAAAAGAAATATTGCGGAGAAGAGTAGGGAACAAGACAAAATATTGAATTACTTGTGCCTTAAACGACAAGAAGAGAAGACAAACAGTAAAACGCATTCCATCGCCAGTTATTCTAATGCAATAAAAACAAGAAGAAGAGGAGACAATAGAAAACAGTGTTTCTAATTAGTTTACGAACAAAATATTTAATTTTCTTAAAGAGTTTTTCTAACATGAAGAAGACTGTGTTACTTATTTAGTTTGTGTTGTTTTTCTTTTCTTATTTTTGCAGAGCCAAAGTTGTTGCCATCAACCAACCAACACTACACTACTGTGGCCGCATAGTGACGTTAATGCAGCTGTTTAGACAAAAATTACTTTATACAACAATATTAACCCTATTGTTGCCACAATGACTGACTACTAGGGATGCTATTGCTGCCGCTTACATTTATTTTCTTGCAATAGAAACACGAAACCCTTATTAAAGGCCAAGTTGCAACAAACTGCTGCTACAGTTCCTTAACGAATGCTGGCAACGAATGAAACTCATTTACGGTAAATGTAATTTAATAGAAACCGTTCTTCAGCAACAACTTTTCCCTGCTGATGATGTGTAGCATTTACAAGAAGATGTGCAACTTTTAGTAATGCCAACAACAACAACAACAACTACAATAACTACAAAACTTATTTAGTTATTCAAAAGCTTAAAGTAAAGAAGAAAAAAAAATGGGAAAAACATAAGCAAAGAAACAGTATGACAAAATTACTACGTTAGTGTGAGTGGCAACATAACGGCGTAACGTGGTCCAACTCTGCAAGCAACTCATATATCGTATCGTACGCCTTTCTTGTTACTTTACACTACTTTGCGCTACTCCAACTTCAATTTGCAACAACTTTAACTCTTGTTGATTACCTTCAATTGTAGTAAACCTAGCTGCGAGTCAGGCAGAAAGAGAAAAATCAACAACAACGACAATGGCGTATGGCGATGATGCTGTGCCACCAGAATGTTGAAGAAATAAGATGAAAGAGTCATGCTAGTAAAAGATTTTCTATTCAGGTGAGTTTAAAAGTTTCTCTAGTTTTATGTTTATAAAAGTGACTTTTAATGGCTTTTGCATAAAGTTGCCCCTTTAGTTTTTGCCCCTCGCATACTAAGAGTTAAAATAACAAATCATTTCTAACCTAAGTAGTATACAGGGGTGGGAATAGTATTAAGGCTGAAAGAGTTGACAAAATGCATTTAAGTTTTTAGCATCAAAGTCTACATAAAATGTAGATAAACAAACTGTTGTTGTTACAGTAAAATTAGTCTTTAATATCAAAATGATTTTAAAATCACGGCATCATAGCCAGTGTTGCGTAAATCATTTGTTTGTTTGTTTCAAGAATTATAAATGAAAAAGCAGTTTAAATGGTATGGAATTAAAGGCAAAAGGATGTATTAAATATACTTGAATGATATTTCATTATGATCAAAGGCTAGACAATAGTTTCATAAGGAAAAAAAAAAGAAATCAAAAGAGCAATCCCATTATCCTAGACAGGATAGGCTATTGCCATTTGCTTTTATTTGAATACTTTCGTATAAAAAACTTATTAGTATTTAAGATAATTATGTTTCAAACGCCTTCAATTATATTTTCATCAAACAAACAGAGTTGAATGTGCTATGAATTCTGTTTTGGAATTTGGGGAAAATATATTGGGGAAGATGACAAAAAGAGTTTGGAGCTTAAGTTTCAAATAGGTTTGCAGAAAACCACTGCAAAATTAGTTTCAAAAACTGCTTGGTTTTTAGCTGCATTAGACTTACTTAATTACTTAATTGGCCATTAACAACTCGATAAACGGATTTCGGCCTGCCGCAACACAGCCTCTGCTTCTTGCGCACCTACGCCAGTTGGTCACACCAATTGATGACAGGGCTTCCTCGATTTGGTCCTTCCAACACATACAATGTCGTCCTCTTCGCCGACTTCCGCAGATAACCGCTTCAAATACCCGTCTCACCGGAGCACCCTTCTCCATTCGAACGAGATGGCCGAGCCAACACAACCGCTGGATATTAATGCGCTGCACGACGTCTATGTCGTTGAGGAGCTCATACAGCTCACTGTTGGTTCGGATGCGGAAATCATCGCCAACTCGCACTGGACCGAAGATCTTACGTAGGACTTTTCTCTCGAATACTCTCAAGGCTGCTGTATCAGTGCTTAATAGGGTCCATGCCTCTGCGCCATAAAGAAGCACGGGTAGGATGAGAGTATTAGTTTTGTCGTACGAGAGAGGTCTCTGCTACTCAATTGCTTATTGAGACCACAGTAGCGCCTGTTGTAGAAGTCGCCGTAGTGCAGTAGGTAGTGTGTTGACTTATTAGACGTAAAGCCAGGGTTCTAGCCCCCGGCCAGACATCAAAACAAAATATAAAACGTATTTCTTTGGCAACTTCCTCTCAGCAGTGTAAAGAAAATTGCCGTGAAAAGTTTCTCAACAATCTTTAGTTCGGAGTCGGCTTTAAACTGTAGGTCCCGCCACTCATGTATAAAATTTAACACACACAACACAAGTGATGTGAGAAACTTGGTCGTAATGCTGACTGAAGGGTTGTAATCACCAATTATGTATGTCGACTCCGAACTACAGATTCTTGAGAAACTTTTTCATGGCAATTTTCATTTACTATCAGAGCTTTTACCAGAAATCGGCTGAGAAAAGGTTGCCGAGGAAATTTTATTTTCAAATTTCGTTTTGTTGGAGATGTCTGACCTGGGGTTTGAACCGAGGCTTCATGTCTAATAAGCCAACACACTTCCTATTATGCAAAAACAATTCGCATACCCAGTATAACATAGCATGGTCCAGTATTCAAATCTTTCTAAATAAAAACGTTGTAATATTTCCATTATGTTGACACCCAGTATCACAACACTTTTTCCACCCCGTTGAATTTTATGAATAAAATAATTTCAAAATATTTCAAAACAACAAAAACAAATTTCATTTAACAGCAGACATCAAAATGGGCATTGAGCTCAATTTTTCCGCAGTACATTTTTTCCTATTATTTCAATGCAAACCTTTTTTTGTCGCCCTATAAGAGAACGTTTTAGTAGACAACAACAACAATTTTTTGTATCTGTAACTGGCATACACACCCTCTATTAGTTAAGCTCTGTATATCTTCATTTTGCATTTTTCGATTCGATCTATTTTTAGTTTTTTTCCAAATTTTTTTTCGATTTTTCGTTTTTTTTTTGTTTTTGTATGTTTTATCAGTATCTCTCCCTATTACCACACATTGTTGGAGTATATCGGATATCGCTTATCGTCTACGTTATAAACTCAAAACTATAACTGTTAGCAGCAGCAGCAGACAGTTTTCTATTTTTCTTTTTTTTTTGCTTGTTCTTGTAAATTTTTAATCGATTTTCCATTTTGATAAGTTTTGCATACCAATCTGATAACTTGGCAAAACGTTTAAATACCATCGAATGCAAAAGTAAAGGAATTGCTTAAAAAAAATGCTCGTATTTTTTCAATTCTTTTTCTGCCTTTTTTTCCGAATAGTTTTTGATGGAAGAGTTTTTGTTTATCGAATGCTTTAAGGTGTGGTGAATATTAAGCAACATTTTTGTTTTTTTTTTTTTGGTTCTGCTTAGAGCTTGTGGATAACCGAAAAATGTTGCACAAAAGAAAAAGAAAAAATGAAACGAAAAGTGAGGACAGTGTTATTACAACGGGGAAGTAAGGTGTTGGCGTTACTAAAAAGGGGTTAAATGCGTTTCCTTATGATATCGTTTTTCAATGCAAAAATATTTGAAGGGAATTTATTTTGCAAGCACAAGGTGGCGCAAAAGTAATGTTAAAACTTAAATTAGCCAACATTATAGTGCATATGACTGAAATGAGTTCTATTTTTATTTAAATTACAACAGAAAGTATAAAACTGTCGAATTTTAAACTGTGTTTATAAGAAGGCCATGCTAAACCCCTCTAACGGGACAAATGAAAGACCTACATTACTCTCCGGCTAAGGCTACAGTTGTTCCAATCAAATCATTTGGAATTATAAAGCAAAATCATGGTAGTCATTCTGATGTCAACAGAATTTCTTGACATAATTTGTTCTCGAAATGGTTGGTAGAAAATATCGATTTAAGTACGGACGATGTATCAGGTGGCACCGTATTGTTAATACCGCATGACTTCCCAATCCGTAGCGTCCAGTTAACGCCGTTATCATGTCCTGTAGCGAATGTCATCGTAATTTTAGCCTCATCTTAAAAGAAAAATAAAACACAATCACTACGCCTGACTAAAATCTGCACCATACAATTGCTCGTTGTGTGTGCATTTGACTCTCATGGATTGAATAAGGATTTTCTGAGTCCCAAATTCTATAATTTTAAGTATTCGTTAATCCACTCAGATGGTAATACGCTCGGAAAAGTTGACCTTTTCTCTTGAAAAATTAGCATTGAAGTCAATTTGTTTTCTTACCCATTGAACGACTTGCAGGGGTTTTCCATGGTCTGCCTGCATGAGGTCCTAAGTAAGCTAAATTTAGTTTTCAGGAACGTGGAAGTCTTTTATCAAAATTCGATACAGAATTGATGTATTCCAGTTTTCGACAATACTATCGTTTACATAAGCAAGAAGTTTTCAAGACGCTTACTGGTATGTTAATGCACAGGGGTTTTAATGTTCATCTTCTACCCAATTTCTTTAATTTTTTGACCACTCTTCTAAAATTTGGCACACTATGTGCACTTTTCTGTCTAAAAATTGATCGAAGTTCACAAGTGAGTCGCTGCATAACTTTCCAAATTTCTTGAAATAAGTTCTCACAATTATAACGCGTTGTTCTTTCCAAAAACGTTGCAATGTGGAATAAGCTTATGTGACAATTTTGTCAAATGCATCTCTTAATGTTCTTCTTAATCGAGTAAATTAAAAGCTTCATGTCGTTGGTCATCGACAGCAAGCTGGTTTTCGCCCTGAATCGTTATTGTGCTGATAAGGGTAATTAAGATGCAACCTGACAACTTCCGTGCAGGTGGGAGCTCTTGCCTTATTGGTCATTACAACCCTTTAGTTAGGATTACAACCTAGCTTTTCACATCACCCATGTTGTGTGTGTTAATTTTATCCATGAGTGGCAGGCCCCCCAAGTTTCATCCCGACTCCGTATGACAGATTTTCTAAGAAACTTTTAATGGCAATTATTATTTACTTTCAGAGTGTTTTTCCAGAAGACTAATGAAAGAAAGTCGCCAAAGAAATATATTTTACATATTTCGTTTTGTTTGAGGTTTTTAAGCTGGGGTTAAAATCATGCTCTCTCGTCTAATAAGCCAACAAACTAGACTACTAGACTACTGCGACTGTCAAGGATAATTTAAATTCAACAGAAAAAGCTCGATTCTTCAGTATTTTACACGCCTGTCAAGTAAATTTTATATTTCCTGAGAAATAATAGAATCTTTGGCGAAGTCAGAAACCACCAACCCTCACATTTAATATGGTCTTCTTCACCAAGAAGACTGCAGTATAAGAAAATTTTACCTTTCTCCGTTTTTCAGTTCCCGCAAGAGTACTTTATCATACTCAGTAATATACAAGGTAAATATGGCAAAAAAAAATCAGTTAAGACCTCTCAAAACTCTGCAAATACCCTTGGGAAATTATTTCAGAAGCCCAATGCGCTCAAACTAATCGTTTTTTTGTACATCAACACTCAGGAGATGACTCCAGTTCATGCAGTGCATTGTGTTGGAATACAGGACAAATAGTTTATTGGGGGAAAGAAAAGACGACCAGACCAGAAAAGAATGGCCAGTGTATATACCTTGTTTTTCCTTTTTTCGGGAATTCCTTTTTAGTTATAATTCTCACTTCCTTTTTTCTATTTTGAATATATTTTGTTAGACAAGAAATCTAACAATCACAAACACCCACAGTTTCTGGTTGGAATTGGCACTTAAAGTTTAGCACACTACAAACTAGGCCATCGGGGCAACCGATCTAACTCGAAAGCAATTAAAAGTGCAAAAATTGCTGAATGAAGTCGAAAGCAGTATGGGCTCAAGGAGGCAGTCAATAGCACTGTTTCCAGCCTAGTGGTTATAAGGCTTAAACAGTTTCAGATATAAGGTTTATCTGATTCCGAATTTTGAGGACTTTCACTTTTTCATATTGGAAGTGGATTCACAAGTTCAATAATTCAAGCTTGGACGTTTTAGGGCATTCTGTTCTCCTGCTAACTTAAACCAATCACATGTACTTTAAGTAAAGAAAAAACACTTGATTGAAGGAACTGAAACAAGAGCAAAGCAATTACAAGCAGATGAGAGAGATGCTTAGTAACAACCATATGTGCCTTAAAGGAACAAAAGCTAAATAAGACTTAAATGTTACTTGCACTTCCTTTACTTAATACCCAATAAATAAACGTATTGTTAGTAAATTTAACTTAAAAGAATTAAAGTCTTGAGTATTTTTTTGTTGCTCAAATTATCATAACAGATCCATCCGACTGATGTAAAATGCAGGACACGTTTTAGCATTTCTCTTTTATTCCCCTCTTTATTTTGCATTTGATTTTATTTTCTTACATTCTTCTTCTGTGAATGACTCAGATACAGATTTTCCCAGGACTATATTCGCGATAGAAAAATGTCTATTCTCCTGACAATGTCGAAATAAAAATAAAAAAATAAAAGAAAATTAAAAAAGAATGCAAAAAAAACGAAATAAATTGAAAATGAAGTAAATTCAACGTAAATAAGCAATAGAATGAAGAAAAAGGAAGCAAAGAATGAAAAAAAAAGGATTCCAGATTGTTGTTGCAACAATCTATTTAGTTAAGCTGCATTGTTGTTCTGGATTATTTTCTATGTGCTCTTACAGATACTAACAAATATGCACGTACAGCCAGGCTGGCAAATTTATTTTTTTTCTCAATTTTTCTCGCTCTCATTCTGCCATCCATTATTTTTATTTATTTCATTCTATTTTATGCATTTTATTTGTGTAGTTTTTTTCTGTTTTTTTTTTATTTCATAGACCTGCAAATGGCATTGGTGGCTTCTTATGCTGACTTATGACTTTAGGCTGGCACGAGGTTGATTTCATCTTTATCAATTTTGCTCTTTTCTTCTGGCAATATTTTTCTTCTTATTTTCTCACAAGCAAAAGAAAAAGAGAAAAAGAAAACAGAAAAAATATAAAAAATAATCAAATATTTCATGTCGAACACGAGATTCTATTGAAAATAGGGACAAAAAGTGTCAACTTTTTTTATTACAATATTCAACGTGTACCACAAAGCATAGTATTCAGGAATAAGAAAGCGTTACTCATCCTTTTAATATATATTAGAAGTTCTAAGAGTTCTGAAAATTAATCCTAGTCGCCGTAGTCTAGTAGGTAGTCTGTTGACTAATTAGACATTAGATCACCGTTCAAACCCCAGGCCATACATCTCCAACTAAATGAAATATGAAAAAATATTTTTTCAGCGACTTCCTCTCAGCAGATTTCTGGCAAAAACGTTGAAAGTAAAAAAAATGCCATGAAAATTTCCTCAAAAAATCTGTCGTTCGGAATTGACTTTAAGCTGTAGGTCCCGCCACTCACATATTAAATTAACACACACAACATAGGTGATGTGAGATGATAGATCGTAATTCTGACAAAAGGGTTATAATGACTAATTACGTATGTATGTGTATGTAATCGTTTTAAGCTAGAGTCAAACACTATTTATTTTGGTTCAGAACGTTCCCATATACGGCTTCCAAAATAAGACGAAAATCTGAATACGATTGTACGCTTAATTATATTGGCCTGAGAAGAGAAGTACTTTTGTTTGCTTCACATTCCATTTGTTAGGATTAACATTTTAAAGCTGCTCTTGAATTGTAGTTAGAATAGAGTAACAGTACTAGAATCCTGATATTCGCTCCTCTGCGGAGCATGGTGCCACAACATAAAGTTACTATAGCCAGAGCATTCAACATCGTTTTTACTTGTTAGCAATTCCAAGTATATGCAGGTTTCCCTACCTGTCTAAAACAATGCAGGTTTCAACCTAAAGCTTACAAAAGATTTTATCCTCTGCCTTCCTTAATGTATTTTCACTTATATTCTCCTCTTTTAACTTTAATGGTTGATTCTTTTCCTTAGTGCTCCTTTGATAGTCTCAATTGAACATTAGAGGTGATAATCGAAATCTTTTTAACTACAAAGCTGCTATTTTGAGGGGTTTTTACGTTTTTGAAGCCTCGATCAGTAGGATTTATTTCATTGGGACATCTTTACATTTCAAAGCATTGTAATTATCGGGTAGCTATAGGGTTCATCAATGGACTGACTTTTCAAAGTCAATGAGCCCTAGAAATGGCGGTAGTCTCCACTTAACAGACTGTTTTGTGATACTTCTACAATTATTGACGTTGTCAAAGCGAAGTTTTTAGTTAGAAAGCCGCTTTGATCATGCTAAAGTCTTCTGATTATGGGCTATTGTGGAGGAGGATAAGGGCATTTCCGTTTTTTATATTATTCACATAAATTTTTTTGAATGGTTTAATTACCGCACTCTCTTTAAACTCTGCAAGGTTTTTCACAGATTGACAGAATGATGTCATGAAAACAGATATTAATTGTGCTCTGGTGTTTCTGTGTCTGGCGTGATGTATAAAAGTCTGGAAATTTATTTACTTTCAGCAAATGCCGATTAGAGACCGTTCGCTCAGAACTAAGTTGAATGCATGAAAAAATCAACTTATCTTTGCAAACAATTTATTTTCTACATGAGGATTTGAGTAGAAATCTCTCCACAGTCTAATTTAATGTAATTTCTTATTCGTACTTACCTTGAAAATGTACCACTAAATATGACGATATGGTTCTGGTTCCACAAGTCTGTGCACTGTGCCACCAAAAGACAAACAGAATATTTATCGAATATTAATGATTTAGCTATTTACTACTGTTTCTGCCTGGTGAACACGTGGCCACAAACCGCTGTCTTTAAAGAAAAAAGGTTTTATAAATACTGATTAACCACGAACCATATTTCCAGTTTTAATTTTATACCCGTAAAGTGAACTTAATCCTTCTTGGATTAATCATATCCCTTAGGAGATATGATGGTAATATTATTCGAACTAAACGACGATATTTGAGATATTGGAGATATTTGACATGAGTTTTGAACCGTGGCCTGACGTCTAAAAAGCCAATGCAATAATTACCAATTTACATATGGTAAGATTTGTGCCCAATTTCATCCGAGACGGAGTAATGTGCCTTAAACGCGTGAAAGAATACCTCCAGAAGCCTGCACCAATAGCAATAAAATGGACAAAAAGTGCAAAATGACGCTGAGTGCAGTATTGATAATCTGCGAGGACACTAAAATATGCAATCGTCTGTACTGTGTCCAATTTAATTGTGACAAGGCTTAAGAAGTTTAAGAAATAATGTTTGCTTGATTCAGAATTACTTGATATGGCCGATTACCATAGTCACACGTGACTGCAAGACTTTTAATTTGAAAAATTAGAAGTATCAGCATAAAATTTAAAATTAACAAAATTACTGCATTTCATCAATAAAACAAGGCATCGACTAAATATTCATCATGATAATCACAGTTTATCTCAAAAGTTTACCCTGCCTTCCTGGCCTTCCTCGACAAAATCATGCACTTTAAAGCAAACCTCTTCAACGTCACTGTACCTTCAGATGCACAAATTAAAGAAATAAAATGGCAAAAAGAAAAATGAGAGAAAAAAAAACTTGAATTTTTTTCCCATTTCGATGACAGTCACGTTTATCAAATACCAGGGGGAAAACTTGTACCCGCAGCAGTAAACGAATAAAAGAATACGAAAAACTGTTAACTTTACAACAACAGTCAACATTTCAAAATGAAATTTTTTTTGCTTTAAAAATTGTACAAATAACTGTAAAAAATGGAAATATAATACAGGGGAAATTCAAAGGAAAAGAGAGAGAGAGGGAAATTTTGTTTCCACAAACAACGGAAACAACATCAGGGATGTCAAGGACTCCTTTAATTTGAATGAAACAAAATAATACAATAAAAGTAACAACCGGGTTTTATAACTGGAAATTAAAAAAGAAAAGAATCAACTTTTATGGCATTATTAACGCTCATATAGACTTACAGCGGATATAGGAGGTAAAATGTCAAGGCTATACATTTAACCTATTTATCCTGCCCACGGCAAATAATTGATAATTCGATAATTTGATCGAAATGTTACTTACAAAGGACCATTTTGTTGTATTTGAAATGAGTTTTATTCAACCAAAAATAGACTGTTTTTATCGATTTCACTTTACCACTTTTGTGGTAAAATCGTTAATCCGTCTGGGTAGCTCTTAAGATACAGATATCATTGCGTTTCAATTGAATATCGTTAATTGCTGATAGTAGCTATCAAAACACATTAGTTTGACCAGGTTGTAGGAGCTCATAATGATCAATTCCCTTCACACCATATTTTTTCATGGTTTTACTCTCGTAATTCAGAGTTTCACACCATTTACGTGGAACCATGTATTAGGATGTCGTTTCGCGTTATCTTTTTTGAATAAGTGCCAGTTCCCTCTATTTTAGTCTACATCTTCGTTTTCGCTTATCTCCTATGTCACTGGGCCAAGTCGACCGTGTCTAGCAAAAGCCAATTTACAAATGATGAGGTCTGTGAACAATTTTATATAGAGACGGATAAATGTGCCTTAAAGTCACTAAAGAATACCTCCTCAATTTTTTCTTTCCGAGTATATGTTTCATAATTTTTTTTCTGCGTTCGAGCTATCTGCACTATACTTCATTTTCAGCATGATGTTTGTGTCACAAAAATCAACGTTCTTCGCAACAAGCAACAAATTGTGTCCGTTGTCATCTATCAATTCATCCTCCTAGTAAATGAAGAAGTGTAAGCTCTTTCCACACTTACAAGTCGGAAATCAATTCACATTTCCACATGCCGCGGTATAAATTTTCTCAAAGAAATTGCCGCTTTGAAATTCTTCCTATTGTATGGTTGCCTTATTCCATACTTTTGCCGAGTTTTGCCTAGAATTGAGAATCGTCCACTTCAGTGCCTGGCAGTCTATGCAAATCATTGCAGCTATTACAATAGTACACTTATGTAAATAATTGTTTCGCTCTGATTTCCAAAAGCAAAGACCATTTTGCAGATTCATAGTGGAGTATACTATTATCAGCATCCCTTAGCAAATCCTTCGGGATTGTGCATAGTCTTCTAAGGTTTGCTATTAGTTTACTTAGTTGTTTGGAGTTTTATAACGTATTTTGACGTTGCATATTTAATTCGCTTAGGTTAGGTCAGATTTGTATCTATTCTAACCCCGCAATATTTAATCGATGGCTAAATTCGTCGTAGTCTAATAAGTAATATGTTAGCTTGTCATTATCCCTGTTATCCTTGTTATGTCGTACAAAACGAAATATGCAATATTTAGGCAAAAACTCGGAGATTAAAAAAATTCCACGCAATAGCTTCTCAAAAATCTGTCATTCGTAGTCGACGTTAAACTTCAGGTACCGACACTCATGTATACAATTAATACACGCCCCAATGGTGGTGTGAGAACCTAGGTTTTTATCCTGACTTAAGGTTTGTAATGCCCAATTAAGTAATCAAGTCACTTATATGAAATTTCTATCTCTCTTTGATGACTGCTTCAATGTCGTCCATATATCTTATGACGAAAGTGACTCACTTGTCACGCACGTCGGCCTTGAGCGATCGTCTATAAGTTTAGAAGAATAATAAAACTTTAATACCACTAATATTTTCGCACTATGCAGATGTCTATATTGAGTGCACCAAAGGAAGAATAAAATCCAGAGAAAATCTTCGTAGGCATTACGCCCTCTGTGAAAATTTATGGTTCGCTTTATTTGTTATAGTCCTGAGTCATTGTCATTCTATCTCAAGATATGCCTCTGTTTGCTTTCAAAAAATCTAGATTTGGGGGTTACTTGAATGACTTTTTTTTATTTAAAAAACGATGACGAAAATATCTTTGCTTTCTTCCGGATTCTTTTAGTCATATTTTAAATTGCCTCTATTACCTACTGGCTGCTTGTATTTATTATTATTTTGGTTGTTGTCATGACCTTTTTACTGTGACTATATACTTTATTTTAGGGCCCCCATATTATGTGGAGTATCGATACATAATGTCACGCCTAAACCTATCGCCATAACAACCTTTGGATTAATCTTCTCTACTGTCATTAAAGATAGATAGTATAGATAGATAGATAGTATATGGTACGCATCCAGATGTTTCCTTCTGAGATGCAACAACGCTGCATAAGTGCTAAAAAAGTGATCTGATTATACAATTTCCTTGTAACAGAATCTATATATTGGGTTGTGTTGCCATAACAAATTTTGGGATGATATTCGCTACTGTCAGTACAGATAACACCAAGTATATGGTTCGCAATTTAGCAGTTTCCTTCAGGGATGCAATAACGCTGCATAAGTGCTAAAAAATTGGTCTGATGATACGTTTCTCTTGTAACAGAATCGATTTAAAAATTTGTACAAAAATTTGTACGCTCTGCACAGCCAGCGCATCTTCAATTATCACATTTTTTTACTGTTATCTTGTATAGCAGTCTTGAGTCCGGTATTCTGTTACAGCATTCTCGCATCGTATTTCTGCAGATATTTCAATCCTTCTCAAATCAATATAACCCTGTACACTAGCAGAGAAATTAAGAAAATCCTTTAAACCTATGACATGTAATGACATCAATGGTTCAATATTGAATTTCTTAAATTGAATTTAAGATGGGCAACTGAATTTAAACAGTTTAGTTTTCAGATGGTTTTGCACCATATTAGCTAAATAAAATAGGAAATACAGTTGAAAATCTCTTTTTTGTTATAAAAAAGTAAGTTTCTCATGCCGAAAATTATCTCATTCAAGCCATTTTTATATTGTTTTTAAATTCATGGTTCTTTATGAACGTCTTTATTAGCATTCTACCATATTTAGGAATAAAAAATATGGAAAATACAATTTCTTTTTGTTTTAATTAAAATAATTTTATTTTTTATTATTTAAAATAACCATTGCCACACGCAAAATGGCTGTGGCACGCTTTGTAAGTGTGCCTCAATAAAATGGAATATTTTTTTCATTTTTATTTATTTATGTTTCAGCCATTTTATTGTTAAAATTTTAATATCAACAGTTTCTCTTAAATTTTTTCTCCCCAATACAATGACATACTCATTCACATTCACACATACACACACATAGTATAGCATTGTTCACATAAAATTCGGAGAGAAGCTTTTGAAAAGAAGTTGACTTAAACAGAAAATAGGCACACATTACTTATGGCAAAGTATTAATGAATTTCATCAACTGTCTTCTTGTGGATGGTGAATGCGTATCTTTTAAAGGAAGTAATCGAAAGTCGCCGTAGTCTAGTAGGTAAAGTGTTGGCTTATTAGAATTAGGACCTCAGTTCAAATCCCTGGTCAGACATCACCAACTAAACGAAACATGAAAAAATATTTCTTCTGCGATTTCCTCTCAGCAGACCTTTGGCAAAAACTCTGAGTAAATAAAAAATTGCCATGAAAAGTTTCTTAAACATCTGTCGTTCGGAGTCGACTTCAAGCTATAGGTCCTATCATTAAAATTAATAGATGGTGTGAGAAACTAGGTCGTAATCCTGACTGAAGGGTTGTAATGACCAAGTATGTTTCAGGTATATTTCAAGTCGCATTACGCTCTGATGCTTCTTAAAAATCAGCCTCCTTTGGCAGTGTACCTAAAATATAGCATTACACACACTTTGATTTCAAGTAGTCAACGTTTAGTCTCCAAATTTCTTTGTATTTAACTTACTTACTTAAATAGTTATTCCTACACTGCTGACACATTCCAGAAAGTAGATTTTGTTACACTGAAATTGTATCATCAGACCACTTTTTTAGCACTTATGCGGCGTTATTGCATACCAGAATTAAATACCTGGGTGTGTACCATGTACTAAGGAGTTATCTTTACTGACAGTAGCGAATATCACCCCAAAGTTTGTTATGACAAAAGGGCTTGAGCGAGACATTATGTATCGATATTCAACATAAAATGAGGTCAGTGTAATAGAGTGTATAGTCACAGTAATAATACACCTCTATACAACAACAATAAAAATAATAATAAATACAAGCAGCCAGTAGGTAATAGAGGCGATTTAAAATATGACTAAAATAATCTGGAAGAAAGCAAAGATATGTTCGTCATCGTTTTTTTAATAAAAAAAAGTCAATCAAGTAATCCACGAATCCTGATTCCTTGAAAGCAGGCTGAGGCATCTCTTGAGCTAAAATATCAATGACTCAGGACTATAACCTTTACAGCGAACCACAAATTTTCACAGTGGGCGTAATGCGTTCGCAGATTTTATCTGGATTTCGTTCTTCCTTTGGTGCACTCGGTATCGGCGTAGTAAGAAAATATTATTGGTATTAAAGTTTTATTATTTTTCTAAACTTACAAACGTTCGCTTAAGACCATTGCTATACTTTAAACGACGTGCGTGAGAAATGACGTCACTTTCGTCATGAGATATAGGGGCGACATTGAAACAATCATCAAAGAGAGATAGAAATTGCATATAGGCGTCTCGGTTACTTAATTGGGCATTACAATCCTTAAGTCAGGATAAGAACCTAGCTTCTCTAGAAAAAGAGTTTAATACTTGGATAGTGCGCGTAAATAATCAATTTTCTCTGTAATGCATTGTGTTACCGAACAACTGGTTAACTGATCATGAGCTGATGGTCTCAGTGTGACAGACGTGTAAGTTCGATTGCTTTAAGAAAATCTTCGGAGCAGAACTTGTGCCTATTCATGAAGGAAATTCTTATTGAAATTGACTACTGTAGCCAAATGGAACAATGCCAATCTATTTCGTTATGTCTATCAATAAGCCATCAGAGCCAGTAGCATTCGTGTTTTTTGGTCTTTTAAAAGTATATTCAACCTAATGAAAAAATTATTTCAAAATGGACTTAAGGGAGCTATACTGCAACGAAATTTATGGATCTCGATCCCAAACGTATATAGAGGACAATCTATAAATTTGATAAAAAAGGTCTTGGTTTAGCAAGAAATTTGTAGTTGAACTCCTCCGTCATAAGTTCAGGTATTTAAATTTCAAAATTCCAGCAGAAACGAAAAGTTTGTCACTATCTTGCAATGAAAGGATTCGTATTGGAGAAATCAGTTCGAAGTTATACGTGGGTCACACCTCAATTGCACTAGCTGCGGTCAAATGAACAATTCTGGAAAATTATCAAAGGCAACTTGAAATATTGTCCATCAGTTAATGGATTCCAAGGGAGGAAAAGAAAACACGTACGTTTATAAAACGATATGAATTTAAATTCCTTCTTATAATTCTTTCTTACTGCAGCCGGATTTTATGTGAACAATACTTTAAGTATGGCCGTTAGACTGATGAGTACGAGTATATCGTTGAATATTTGTTTGTTTTTGCTTCGTTTTTTTTTTCTCGCAACACCAAAAATCCACTGAAGACAATTTCGGTCGGTTTGCATTTAATTGCTAAAGTTTTTTAATTAAATTATTTTTGTTGCTGTTGTTGTTCTTGCTGTAGCTGTATCTGTATCTGTTGCCGCTACTGCCATTACTGACTGCTCTTTTATAAATTTCGACAATCTTTTTATTTTAGCCTCTCTTTTGCTATTGTACGAGCATTTTTTCTTATGCTGTGATGTGTGTATCATAGTATGTATAGGTATTGGGGGGTAATTTTGCTAGCCCAACTTTGGGAACCATAAAGGAATGGACGACAGCTATAAAACTGCCATATCATTTAGAAGTACACAACTATATACATATGTACAGATAGATACGTATGTATGTATATTACAATTTATATACATATGTATACACACAGAACAATATTTTTTGTTTTCTCTTCTTTAATTATTGTATTATTTTTCACACTTATTACGAGGAATTGTGGATTTACAGTTAACAAGTAAAATGTGTACATATGAGCACATCTACAGTGGTAGTCTTATAATTAGCACACCCATCCGTATGACTTTTTTCCAGTAACAAAGATGAAATATATTTTCAAGATTATTTAAGGGCTGTATTCTATTGTAGTAACCGTAGTCTAGTAGGTAGTGTGGTGGCTTATTCGATGTAAGGCCTTGGTTCAAACACTAGGCCTGACATCTCTAACATATAATAATATTTCTTCGGCGACTGCCTCTCAGCAGATTTGTGGCAAAAACTCTGAGAGTAAATGAAATTACCATGAAAAACTTTCTCAGAAATTTGTCGTTCGGAGTCGACTTTAAACTGTAGGTCCCGCCACTCATCTATAGAGTTAACGCACACCAGATACGTGATATGAGAAGCTAGGTCAGTCAGGAACTGAAGGGTTGTAATGGTCAATTAAATAAGTAAGACTGTAGTCTGCGACGAATGATTTGTGTTCCTCCATAACGCGTTTCTGCATTTTTGAGTCCATTATGTAGGTATTCTTCATTGCATGAGTAACTATTAGACGATCTGCGGTGCGTGTAGTGCTTCTTGATCTACGCTTTCTTCTAATGTCCGCAATTGTTTTTTGTTTTGGTACGGCCAACACTCAGGGAATGGTCGCAACTTATGCAATGCTTTGTGTCTAAGAAATTAAAATACGTTATGGAAGAAGGAAAGAATCTTTTTATATTACAAGTGACAGGAAAGACCTCTGCAGGTAGGGCGTTCCATATACCGATAGTCCGGCTAAGGAACAAATTTTGTTTGTAATGTTTTACGCGATTCACTGGCCAATCGACCACAAATGAATACGCTCTGCAAGAAAAACAAGTGTTACGTACGAGTACATGATTCTCGGGGACAAGTTCTCTTATTACGCTCTGTTAAAATCCGTTGTAGTAGCATTAGAACACTGAAATACAAGCCACATTGCGATGTTGCTTCAATGAACACAGTTGGATACCCTATCGGTAATTAATGAACACCCTCGTCTTCTCCTGTACACGTCGAGGAGTCTCAAAATAGAATTCGTTGCAACTGCACATACAGCTTTTGAGATATTTTTAATACGATACAATTATTGGACAATTTCTAGCAAAATACACGGTGTGCTTATTATATAACCCGCAAAAAAAGGGAATTTAATAATTTTTGTTGTTGTTGTTACTATTTATTTACTAGGTTTTATTAATTACAGTCGTTAAGTTATTTTAATAACATGTGACAAAAAAAAATGAAACCATTTAAGAATAAAATATTCAACACAAACCTTTTGATAGATGGGTGTGCTAGATACAAGACCACCATTGTACAACAGACACTGAAAGTCTAAAAAATATTGGACTCATTGAATTGTTCACATACTGTGTGTTAATAAATAATTTCAAAATATTTGTTTAGGAATTAATTTTAATATAAAACAAATTAATTGTTTTAATTATAGTTTGTCGTCAAGAAATTGTTTTTGTTCCAAAAGTGTTTACATTACAAAATGACATTAGCAACGAATTCACAATCAA
Source organism: Sarcophaga subvicina (assembly GCA_936449025.2). Taxonomy (NCBI): domain Eukaryota; kingdom Metazoa; phylum Arthropoda; class Insecta; order Diptera; family Sarcophagidae; genus Sarcophaga; species Sarcophaga subvicina. The sequence goes on from OW388083.2 coordinate 75,604,041, forward strand.
ACGCTAAGGAATTTAATGAAATTCAAACACTTCTAGAACATTAAATATTGAAGAGAAATTTGCAGTTTTCTCGAGAAAGTCTGCCATTAATAACTGTTTTGGTCTGCTGGTATGACGGACTTATGACAACACTTTTACAAATCAACCAGCTCCTGGCTTTGGTATATTAGGCGCTTCATATGAATGAAATAATATTCCATTTCTAGCCAAAACAAAAAAAGAATTTTGGCAAAATTTCAAACCGTTTTTAGTTTATTGCATTTTTAAATTTAAAGTTTTAAATGGCCCACCCTTTAGAACAACGTATACATTTTAATATTCATTACTTGGAATCTTTTGCATTACTTTTACTTTGTTTCCGCTATTCACTTTTCTTTGAACAAATAGTTCCCGCCTCTTTTAATTAGAATTTTAATCTTAAAAACGAAATTGAAAAATATTCAAAAAATTTGTTTTAAAAAATAAATTTTTTTTTGATTGTTTTTATTATTGTACACATATTTGTTAAGTAATAATAATAATTTAAGTCCATCTCTGTTTTGTGTTGGTTTATGTCTGTACTTAATTGATTAATTAATAATTAATATAATTATTCTAAAACTAAATTTAATTTCACATTCTATTTCCTACAACTAAAAATGTCTTCATTGTTTGGCCACACAAAATGTTACTGAACGTTTTGTGCTTTCGACTTGTAACTCTCTTGGGCCGCTTGCACTAAAGCAGCGGCAGCTTCAGGACTTGTATCGTCCACCAGACTACGCAAGAAACCACGTGGTTTTTGAAGTAACAAAAAGGGATGATCGAATTCAACAGCATTGCCAGCATCCATGACAAGAACACGATCACTATCCATGACGGTATGCAAACGATGGGCAATTGTTAATACCGTACACTCGGCAAACTTGGAACGTATGGTGTTTTGTATAAGACTGTCGGTACTGCAAAAGCAAAGTAAAGAAGAAGAAAAAATGTTAAAAATCATACGGAAAGCTTAATAAAGACTTAAAAAAACCTACATGGGATCTACATTGGCAGTGGCCTCATCCAAGATTAAAACTTTGTTTTGCCTTAAAATGGCCCGGGCCAAGCATACCAATTGCCTTTGGCCCACACTGAAATTGGAGCCACCATCGGACATGGCGCACCCTAAGCCACCCATGGTTTTTGTGACATGTTCTTTGAGCTCGACATCTTCTAAGGCCTGCCACATTTTGTCATCCGAAAACTCCTCCAAAGGATCCAAATTGTAACGCAAAGTTCCCGAAAATAGCACTGGCTCTTGGGGTATAATAGAGATTTTACTTCTTAAATCGTAGAGACCCAATGTCTCAATATCAACACCATCTATGCGTATGATGCCTTCATTGTAGGCCAAACGGAAGAGGGACTGTATAATGGAAGATTTGCCTGCACCCGTGCGACCCACAATACCAATCTTTTGCTTGGGTTCGATAACTAATTTCAGATTTCTCAAAACACAATCAGCACTGGGATTATATCTCAAGCTGAAGTTAATGAATTCTATACGTCCTCTGCTTGGCCATGCACCTTTGGGTCTTAAGTGTTCCTCTGTTTCCATGGGAGGCTCTGGTTCTAAGTTGGCATATTCCATAACACGTTCCACACTGGTCATATGATTTTCCAATTCAGCCGACTGACGCATACCCCACTGGCACATGCCCACCAAGGCACATGACTGCAGAATAGCCAAACCCACATCTCCGCTGCTAAAACTAGATTTTAATGCCAAAAAGCTGAAGGTGACAATGCTAATGTAGCACACACACAAGACATCAATCCAGGCGGCAAAAGCACGATTGGATGAGAAGAACAAAAACCAGGCTGAGGTATTTGCATTCTGATGATCATAAAACTCAGCCTCCAAAGCTCTTTCGGCTTGCAGAGCTCTTATGGTGGTTAGTCCTTGGAATGTTTGATTTGTTAGGGAATATATAGGACTGCGGGCTGTGGGGTAATTGAAAAAGAGAAGCGTTTAAGGATTATTGAACAAACGTTAAACAAGAGTTAACAGGAAAACTTACAAATGGATTCCAAACGCTTAACATCACGACTGGTATTAACGAATATCTGTCTTAAGGTAACCAGACCCATAATTATAATCACAGAAGGTATTAGCAGCCAATAATTAACAATGGCCACTATGGTCATGACACCAGTAATGTCAATTAGGAACTGAAAAGAGAATAACAAAATTAAAGAATGCCAATAAAGGCAGAAATTTCCAAACCTACCGATGAGCAATCAATCAAAGTACGTGGCACATCGACATCCAAAGTACGTATATCCTTTGAAAAACGATTCAGAATACGGCCTGATGGATTGGTATTGAAGAACAGCATGGCAGTACGTGTAATGGCACGGAATATCAAATCGTGCATATGCAAAGAGATCTGAAGGCACATGTGATAGAAGCCAAATGTACGTATAATATAGACGACCATTGTGGCGCACAGACTAGCAAAATAAATGAAAACACGCTCGTAACGCTCATCCGTATGGCTGTCATAATTAGCCTGGGCACTGTTATTGTATGCAGCTTCAGTGGCGTTATTATCCCCTGTAATCGTAATATTCGTTTGATTATCACTGAAGGCCAAAGCAATTCTCTCCTCCCATGTGACCCTAAGAATGAAAGAAAGAAATCACAATTAAAAAACTTAATCATTTCATTATTCTGGTAATGGAACTCACCATCTTGATAGGTAATACTCCATGCTGTTCAACATAAAGCGTGTACATACGAACAAGGCAATTACGGTGAATAACAGGAATTTATTATTCAATGCCTTAAAATAGTCCAAATAGGTATCAAACTTAACCGAACCGCCTTGTTGGGCCTCCTTATTAAGTTCTTCAATTTCTTCCTTTTCATCGACCACCATTCCGTGGATATCAAAGTCGGTACTGTTTTCCGAAGCCAAGCGCGATCGGTGGGTTTTCACATTTCTTTCATCTTCCGTTTCATCAATGTATGGCATATCATCACCCGTTTCTTCAGATTCTTTAAGAGATTGTGCCAAAAATTGAAATTGTTTAGATTTCTGCAACTGTTTGTAATTGCCCTGGGCAGCTATACTGCCTGCATCCATTAATATCACATGCTCGACATCGGCAACATATTGCAGTTGATGGGTAACCAAAATTCGGATTTTATCGTATAGGAACTGATTTATACAATAGTCCACTATATGTTTACCAACATGGGTATCCACTGCGGACAGAGGATCATCCAAGAGATAGATATCGGCTTTGCGATAGATTGCTCGCGCTAGATTAACACGTGCCCTTTGGCCACCACTTAAGCTTACACCACGTTCACCCACCACGGTCATATCACGTCTGGGCCACAGTTCTACATCACGTTCGAGAGCACAGACTTTCAATACTTGCCTGTAGCGACGCTCATCGTAATCCTCCACGAATACAATATTATCCTTAATGGTGCCTTCAAATACCCAGGGTTCTTGGGAACAATAGGAAATTTTTCCATTAACCAGTATTTCACCAGAGTCTATCTTTACCTCTCCTAAAATGGCATTCAACAAAGTGGACTTGCCGGCGCCCACTGGTCCCACAATGGCAGCTAAGGTTTCTTCCTCAAAGGTGGTGGTGAAGTTCTTTAAAGCCGGTGTTATACGTGAACCCTGATCGCCTTTGTTCTCCCAGGTGGCCACTACATGACGCATTTCTACACTCTTGCCTTTAGCATCGACATTTACCACTCTTTTGCCTCCCACTTGCGTTTGTTTGCCATTCAGTAGCAGCTCTTGGGCAGCAGTCTTCTCCTCATTATTGTGATGATTGTTTAAATTCCGTTGATATTGACTCTGTTCTTTGGCCTCATCTTCATTGTACAACAAGAACGCATTGCATCTCTTAATCGAAATCCATGTTTCAGCCAAATAAATCAACGATAACGGCCAAAATCTAACCATAGACTCATTGAGCATTGTAAAGTAAGAGGATATGGTGAAGATCTTTTTGGCCGTTAAAATATCACCGAAATAGATGTACGATATCAAAGCCAAGAATATAGAAATTGGTGAGATCATGTAGGTACAATTCAAAGTGGCATAGATGTACGCAGACCCCTTAATGGCATTTACCTCCTTGCGCCGCACAAAGCCAATGACCTTGGCAAATGATTTCTCCCAGGCATACATTTTGATCACTTGTATGCCTTGGATAATTTCATTCATCAGTTTAACACGCCAATCAGTGCGCTCTACTGTTTTCTCCTTATAACTGGCTGCCTTGCGAGCACCCCATACCTGTAGCGGTATAAAGGCCAACATAAACGACATGCCTATCACAGCTGCCCAGCCAATTTCACGATACATTAAATAGCCGATTATAAGAGATTCAGTGGGTCCCTTCCACCAATCCTGTATGAAACACAATGCGGAATCGAACATGGAAAGATCATTGGCTAAGATATTAATAGCACGTCCTCTTAAGCCATCATCCGTAGAGTTTTTCGAGATCTGTAAACATTTGCGATAAATCAAGCCCGACAACGCCACACGTATACGGGTACTGGTTTTGAAAGCATAAAATAAATACGGCTGCAAGGAACACACCATCAGAAGAGAACACGATACAATACCGATAGCATAGTATAAGGCTTCGCGTTCACTAACTATAGACTGTCCAGCAGCGAAGTATGATACCAAGCCACCCAAAAATAATGGCTGCAGTGATCTAAAACAAAAAAGAGAAATCCAATTAAATTTTATTCTCTATAAAACCAAGTTTCGCTACTTACTTAAGCGTAGTTTCTATGGCGGCAGCTATAAAGCCTAAAGGCAAGAAACGTCGTCCGTATGCTCTACATATCACACGTACTATATTGGGATTTTTACTTTTGACTTTTTCCTCTTCCCATAATTTACCTAGGAGTTCAGTGCCATTGGCACAATCCAAATCGTGGGGGATTTCGTACAAGTCTGTGTCCTCCAGTGATTTGTTCCAGCCCAAACGAAACAGATCTTTAGTCCACCTAGAATTGAAAGAAAAAAATTTTTTTATTAGAACGAATGTTCTAGAAAATATAAGGGAAGAGGAATAGAGAAAGAGAGAGATAGAGATAGAGGACAATATATTTGCTATGTTGCTTTTAAAAATTTGAAAATCATGAGCGTATTGTAATTCCTGAATTTTGCACTGAAGCCACTTGTCGAGTGTAATTTATGCAGTTTCAGTACCATTACGTTCTCATATTCTTCAATCTGGCAGAAAAACGTAATAGAACTACATACATACGTAATTGGTCAACTCCTTAGTCAGGACTACAACCTAGCTTCTCCCACCACCCAATGTTGTGTGTATTAATTTAATGCATGAGTGGTGGGACCTGTTCCGAACGACAAATTCTTTGTGGAACTTATCATGGCAATTTTATTTTCATTCATTATTTTTGCCATATTTCGTTACGTTCAAGATGTCTGAGACAGGGTTTGAACCACTGTTAAGCATTTAATAAGCCAAAACACTGCCGGCTATACAACGGCTGTTACATTCAAAGCATTTTATTATTGGTATTGTCTTTAAGCATCGATAGATGAATTTATTACTCTAGTATTTGCTACTTAACAGGAGAAACTTAATAAATTTTCCAATATGATTCTGTTTATATACTTTTGTACAATCAGCAAAAATCATTAGTAGTTTTGCTAACCAAAAATACGTAACTAGACAAATAAACAACAACAGAATACACACATCATACGGTAAACCGATAATACACACAGAAATTTTTAAGAATTTGTTAGGAGGAACAAAACAAAAATCAACTGTCTAATAGATCCAGCATTAATGGCTAGAAAGGTGTTAGAGTTACCAGACATAAATATATAATGGAGTAAAAAAAGAGCGAAGAACGATGCTTCCACTAAGTCGTGGTTAGTGAGCCAGTGTTGAGACGTGAGTCTGTAAGTGGAAGTTGTATCAAAAAATGCGTGATAGATACAAAGGTTTTAAACTTTGCAAATAAGCGTTTTAAAAAATTTACGCGTTTTACGAATTGTGTTCTCACTCGCAGTGTAGACCAGCTCTTTTATTTTCTATTTTTCATTTGCTTTTTGCGCTAGTAAAATATCCTCAGAACATAAATAGAGGATTTGTATTGAAATACAAATAGGAAGCAACATCAGAAAGATCAGTCCATGATCTCTGGTTAGCCAAAGCTTTGTGACCTTGTGTTGAAACGTCACTTTCGTTGGAGAGGTATATAGTTAAAGCCCCTTATGCGTAGAGAATTATGGCTAAACAATGTCTCATTGCAATGCTTCGATTATGCATAAATTCCGTTTGTTTCAGATCAACAGAATTTCCGAATTCAATTAATGTTTCCTATTCAAACGCCTTCAACACATTCAATGGAGTAAAACAAGGTCTAAGTGTACTAGATTTGAATATGTTAGTAGTATTCAAATGCAATGAAAGTAAAAACAAACTCGACCAATATATAGCGTTTTAACAAATTCAATTGTTTTTGTTGTTTTTTTTTTTAATAATTTGCTTTTTATTTAACCGGTACCGAAAGCCATTAATGGGGTTTAACGACCCTCACGAAAATCAAGTTTGATAAAACGTTTAACAGCGAACATGTTTATTTTTTTTTTAATTTTAAATAAATTAACTTTTATTGGCGTCAAACGAAATAATTAATTATTGAACATTTTTTTCATTTTTTTTATTATTTTTGTTTGTTTTTAGTCTGCTATTGTTATGGAAAGTTTCTCAGTTTAAAAAGTAAACACTTCTTAGAATTTGAAATGTGATTTTTTTATAATTGGATATCCAGAATGTCAATAGATTTTTAAGGACTTATTTTTTGGGGGGATTTTTTTGTATATGACAAGTTTCTTGTCAAAACAATATTTATTAAAATAATAACAAATAATAGCTTCAGGCAAAATTATTTTAAATTCAAAATAAAAGTAGAGAACGAGAGATGTGTGGGGATACGCATCTAGATTGTTTTTTAAAGTTGTTTTGTAAATTATCGAAGAATTAAATGCTCACATTAAACTTTTATAACAAGTAAATATAAGAATCAATACTCTGACATACAAAATAAAAAATAATTGAAATAACTCCAGTGTTAAAACTATTTTACTGCAGTGAGTATTGGGACCCACACCGTCAGTGCTATGGAAATATTTATTAACAGTTGTTTATGTTTGAAGTCGCCGTAATCTAGTAGGTGGTGTGTTGGCTTATTAGACGTAAAGCCAGGGTTCGAGCCCCAGGCCAAACATCAAGACAAAATACAAAAAGTATTTCTTCAGCAATTTCCTCTCAGCAGATTTCTGGCAAAAACTCTAAGAGTAAATAAAATTGCCATGAAAAAGTTTCTCAAAAATCTGTCGTTCGGAGTAAGCTGTAGGTCCCACCACTCATATATAAAATTAACACACACAACATAAGTGGTGTGAGAAATTAGGACGTTGTACAGGTCAATTCGACCTCCGGGTACTGTAGTTGTCTTAATTAACAAGCACGCGTCCTCTAACCTAACCTAACCTTATTCAAACCACCTCTCAACTAATCGTTTATGGGTCGAGTGTGAGCAAACTCCTGTTGAGAGTGAAATTAGAAACACAAATAGCCGTTGGATTGAGTATGTCCTGCATATACTACCGGCTGATAATACCAGAAATACAATAGCCCGGAATATCTAGTCTCAGAATAGGTTTGACGAGACACACAACTAGACATAAAAGCTGGTATGTTGACAAACCAAGTTGAAGATCATATGAGTAGATAAACAAAAATGAAACTCAAAAATATATTGTAAAAATTGCTGCCTAGTACGGTTAAAAATGTAAAAATACAGATGCTATGCAACAAAACATATGAAATCGAAACGCGAATTCTTAGGATATTCGAAATTAATTTAAAAACTACATGTATATGTCTCCACACTGTGCAAGAAGCCATAAGCAATATAAAAGGTCGCAGTAGTCTAGTAGGTACTGTGTTGGCTTATTAGATGTAAGAGCACTGTTCAAACCTCAGGTCAGACATCAAAACGAAAATATCAAAAAATATATCTTCGGCGACTTCCTCTCAGCAGATTTCTTGCAAAAACTCTGAGAGAAAATAAAAATTGCCATGATCAAAAATCTGTCGTTCGGAGTCGACTTTGAACTGTAGGACCCGCCATTCATGTGTAAAACTAACACACAACATAATTGGCGTGAGAAGCTAGGTCGTAATCCCGACTGGAGGCTTGTATGTATGTTATTTCTTTGGTTCACTATATATAATCGAAAACCTGAGAGATTGTGTTCTGTCTTTTATTGTTGATACTACTCCGTCTGAAGTAGTATTAAGTTTTAAAAGACATCATATTTTTTTAAAACATTTTCATATACTTCCTGGTTAAATATCACAGCTTTTTTATTCCTAAAACTTCTATTTACGCAGTTGCAAACATATTTTTTTCAAATTATCATTGTTATCACCATGATGTCAATATTTGATTGACATCATTAAAGACTATGCACATAAATTTAGTGCAAAAAGTGTCTCATATCTCATAAAAATTCCAAATGATATGAAATTGAAATTAAAATAAAAAAAAGAACAAAAAATATTTAAAAATGCAACATAAACTACGAGTAATACGTATATTTCGGAAATGAACACAGACATTAAACGTTAATATTTGTTTGAAATAGCAAAGGTTGTTTTATTATCAGCAGATATAGTATAAATAGAATAGAATTTTATAGTTTTCGTTTTAGTTTTAGTATAATGGAAGGAAAAGCTGTGAATGGGCATGAAAATATTAGTAAATTTTGTTCTTAAACGTAAAACAGATTCTGCTAATAAGAAACTATTTGCAGGAAAAGCTTTATTTGAACTTCATTAAATACGAAACATAACATACATCAAAAGTACAGTGAAAAAAGAACTCTCGATGAACAACAAATGTTATCCCAAGGCATTATATTGACAGTACTGCACTGTACTAAGTTGTAAATTTTTTTTGTTTAGAATCTCGCATAACATTGTTACTACTTAATGGGAAATTGTTCAAGACCTTGAAAACAAAGCTTTTTATTTATAAACTTTAAACAACGAATTTGTTTGCATTTGTAAATAAAGGTTTTCATACGAAATTGCAATCACAGTTGTCTTCAATAAAATCAAATAAAATGAAATAAAAAAATGAAGCTAAAGTCAGTAAACCATGACAATTTAATACCATGTATTCCTACAATTGTTATGTACTAGTACTGCACTGTGTGCATATGTGCCATTGATTTGTTTTTACTAAAACTTTTAACGCCATAAGAGATTGTTCTAGGTATGGCATTTGAATCTTTTCTATTTTTATGCTCTTCATGGCCTTTAAGCTGATGTTTGAAGCTGCGATCAAATAAATTCATCTACGCTTTATATGTCTGCGTGTTGTCGTGTTTTTTCGGATATATGTACATGCATGTTGTCGGCATTTGATTAATGATTGATTGATGAAAATCAGAAATTTTTTTAATTTGATGTCTTTTTATTTGATCGTCTCCAATTGTGATTGTTAAACTTTTTCTTAGTTGCTTACAATATTGTAGGAATGAACACATACGCGTCTAAAAAATTAAAAATTTTGGTGCCGAAGAAAACAGTTTATCAACCAAACTCCACGATATTAAAATCCAAACAATGATTGACGAATTTATTTGTTCACCTCCTTTTAAACGTCAAGCATATGTCATTCACACGTATACACATTATTTGATGAATTTATTTAAACGTCTCCACTGCCTTTCAGATGGTTGCAATTTTTATTTTTCAAAATTACAAGTAATTTCCCAACAAAACAAAAATTCTTTTTCGCCATCGTTTTTTCCAACCTTTGTAGCGTTTTTGATAAGAAGTTTGCGCTAAAATCTTTACCACAAACAACGTTACAGTTTCTATACCCTCACGCGTCATTAGGACAACGATGATCTCATCACAGTTATTCGAAGTCATAAATCAGCTGATAAAAATTATACAATTTAATTGCATTAATTTTCTTTATTTTATGTTTACAAAGTATAATTTAATGATGGCACAATACATTTAATTTTAATTATAAATTGTTTATATGCATGCCAGCTGGAATGTTTAACTTTATGTAGCAAACGTTGTTAAATCTTCTCACAAAAGAATTTTTTTGTATTGTTTTTGTGAAATCTTTACACTAAAAATGAATGAAAAGTCTATAGTAATTGTTCATGCATGATATTACGAGATTTCCAGCATCAATCTGCATGACATGCTCAATTTGGCTCAATCCGGCAAACTCGATATGAGCGAGGTTACTAAAGATGTGATATTTATCGAAACTTCTCATTTTTTTAAAGGATTTCTGACAACCACAGATGACCATGATTTGGAATAGTGTGAGTGATATCCGAATGCTTCCTAAAGAAAAGAGGATATTTTTGCTTGACCCTGTTAGAACGATGAAATTTAGGCTGTATTGATACAAAAGACTAAAAATGAGTCTTGAATTGCTTTGTTATTCCCGATCGTATTATTCCTTGATGTCATTTAAAAATTTTGTGCAATATTTGCAATTAACTTTTACTGGCCTATTACGCAAACCAGTAGAAATTTGTTATGGAGTAATAAAATGATTAGCAAATCGTTATTGTTTACTACAAGATGAAACTGAACCTTTTTAATCAATCACATTATTTTTATGACTTGTCTGCTTTCCTACGCTGATCAAAGCACAAAATCGTAAATTTGTCTGAATAGAATAAATTATTGGGCATATCGCGTGATCTGTTTAGTTAAGGTCTAGGTTGAAAGCATCTGAGCATACCACATGAAATGGTTACTCATTTACTTATCATTCCAAAATATTTACAATTTTTATCTTGTGTTGAAAAGCAGAGTAAAGTTTACAATTGTGGTGCAGGAGCAGAGTTTTAATATAAACAAAAAAAATATATATCACAGATGAATCATTCCATGATTTCATTTGAATTGTAAAAACCCCGTATCAGCGGTTTTAGTGGACGATAATGAAAGCAAAGATTTCTTATAGAGCAGTACAGTTTTTCCGTTACCGGTTACTGTAGGAAAGTGCTTATTGGGAATACTGAAACAAAAGATAGATTTTGATATTATGGAACATGAAAATAAATCCGTGAAACTTGTTTTTTTAGTCTAATTAAAGAAGTCGCTGTAGTCTAGTAGGTAGTATGTTGGCTTATTAGACGTGAGGTCATGGTTTAAACCTCTTGTCAGACATTTCGAACAAAAGAAAAATTAAATTTCTTAGGCGCCTTCCTCTCAGCTGTCTTCTGGTAAAAACTGTGAGTGTTAAATAAAGTTGTCATGAAAAGTTTCTCAAAAATCTGTTGTTCGGAGTTGACTTTAAACTGTAGTTCCCACTACTTGTGGATAAAATGAACACACACAATATAAGTGGTGTGAGAAGCTAGGTCGAAATCCCGACTAAAGCGTTGTAGAGCCCATTAAGTAGATTCAAATGATGCATTTTCAGACGAAATTAAAAATCCAATTAAGTTCTGTATTAAACCTTGGAAAAATTTCTCTTTTCGGTTTTAGCCCAATATGTTCCTACAACTTTGTTCTATTGCTACTACTACAGTTCCCTTACAAAGTTTGAAATCATCGTATTTTGTTCTTGTTGTTTATGTCTTATTGTTCCTATTACTACAGTTGCGTTACTACGTTTGAAATTGTTGCATTTTCTTCTTGGGTATTTAGCCAGGCCGCTTATGGATTTATTTTCGTTTTTTTTCCTGGCTCTATTAATCAAAGCATTTCTAAAAATTTGGTCATAGTCTGCCTGTTATCACTTTCCACATCCCATGTAAGCATTTTTGTTTCCGTAGCATGTAATTTTTTGTCATACTTGATTGTGTTACTAGGGTATGACACAATTTGTAACTCCTGCTAAACGGTGCTACTTTAACTACCGTGTATTTACTCTATATAACGTCTTTGTTTCCATCATAATTTATGAGTTACAAAAGATATTTAAATTTCGATAGGAATCCGAATTAACTTGGTGATCTTGCAACTGATCTGCCTACAAGGGGTTGTCTTCTACTGTCTTCGGTGTCTTAACAGTATGTGAAGTATATTTGACAGCATGAGAGATTTTTTATTTTCGTGTACACCTTTTCGTATACTGATGCCAGGTAACTATTTCTTCAATTTTTATTTTTATAAAGCTTTTGGACTGTATGACACATACAAACATACATACGAGTAATTGGTCATTACAACCCTTCAGTCAGGATTACTACCTAGTTTCGCATATCGCTTATGGTGTGTGTTTTAATTTTATACATGAGTGGCGGGACCTACAGTTTAAAGTCGACTACGAACGATAGTCATGAAAAATCTTTAATAAAGTAGGATTTCAATGTCAAAATGGCATTTCACTTAACGCACCTACAAAAAAAAAAAAAAAAAATAAAATGCTTGACGTTTATGTTCACATAATTTTCATTTGTCAGGTTTACTTAAATTTCACTTTCAAATTATATTCGAATTATTATTACTAAGGCACATTGTTTGTTATATTATTTCATCACCTAGTATAGCATGTATGTATCTCTATATACCCTACCCTGCCTAGTATACTATGGCATTAAGGTTTCCCAAAGAACAATAAAAAATTTTCCATTTGTCCCTCGTAATACTATGATGATAAAGAGTTTTCTTTGAGTTAAAAATACAAACAAAGGATTTTTCAAACAAATACTTATTTCCACATGTAAATACTCATTAGGAAAACATTTACATTGTTTACATATACAAAATTTCATGAGACATTACATTGTGCTGCGTCATTGAACAATTTTGGATTTTGCGCGCCTTTAACTCTGTCTGCATGGCTCCATTTAGGATTTTGCCTGTTATTTCCGAATGATTCACTATTGTTTTGTCGTCTGGCCTTAATTTTGAAATTCAAGATAAGTGAGGACTAATGTCCCACAGTTGATGTCATCTATTAAATTATTAAATAGGCTGGGGGGCGAGAGGGTGTTTGGCATTATTTTTTATTAGACACTCTATTGAAAAAATAATTAAATTTTTAAGGAGTATTTATGCCAGTATGAAATGAAATTTATGATCTATAAAAGTATTCACATTTAATTGTGCATATTCTAAACATTTTTTTGCAAATAGGCTTTCAGCTATTAAGTGCTTGTATGACACGTTAAATCTGCTATTTGAGGTCTAAGCGAAGACGTAGCGAACTCCCAGGCACATTAAGATCGATATACTCAACTCCAGTGATAAACCCATTTTATGGTAGTGAGTACTGGAACTCACACATATCTTTTAAAATAAAAATATGCATTAATATGCTGAAGAAATGAAATTCTTAGAAACAACAAATTCAGAAAAAAAAAATATTTTTATAATGCAATGGAATATAGAAAATATGCTGAAGCATTAGCTCTTGTGTAACATTCTCTTTTCAAACAGGAATCATGTTGTGATGTACAGATGGATCAAAAATTGGTAGCGGCAGAGGAAAAAAAGAGCCCAGCATGAAATATTTAGATTCCATAGAGAAAGTCTCTGCCATTTCAAGTGTAAGTTTATATACAAACGAGGAGTCATGGTATTACTATCTGGCAGTCGGGTTGCCAAACGGGCACTTAACACCTTTGAGGTTGGCTCGTAATTAGTATAGAACTGCCTGAACAAAAATAGGGATCGAGGAAGCCACCTCATATGGATATTTAGGATAATTAACAGTAAACTGAGCTTACATGCATTGGCTGAGGAACTCTCTGTGCAATGGTACAAGCTATTTGAAGGTGTATATTCGTTGAAAGGAAGGATAGAAAGAACCGGAACCCTTATTAAGCCAAATTAGTTTGTGTGAATATAAACTTTTGTGTGATAGTTATAGGGGAAGGAGATTGGAGTTTTGTGCCAGACTATCCAGAATTGAGAATAATGATCGGCTTTGATCGATTTTTTTTTCTGAGGATCCTATGGAGAATAAAACGAACAGAAGCCTTTAAATTCGTTAAGGCTACGGGATTGGAGAAGGTATTACAGCAGCATTCGAAGTCGCTGTAATCTAGTAGGCAGTGTGTTGGCTTATTAGACATGAGACCACGGTTCAAACCCCCAGGACAGGGAGTTCCAATGAAGCGAAATATGAAAAAAATATTTCTGCGGCGACTTCCCCTCAGCAAGTCAAAAACGCTGAGAGTAAATATAAAATTTTGCCATGAAAAGTTTTTCAAAAGAATCTGTCGTTCGTGTAGGGCCTGCCACTCTTGCTTAAAAATAACACACTCAACATAATTGGTGTGAGAAGCTAGGTTGTAACCTCGACTGAAGAGTTATAATGACCAATTAGGCATGTTATGTACATATTACAGTAGTTTTCTCTTAAAAAAATGCAAAATATGCTGCAAAAAATCCGAAAAAAATTAAATAAAAGCTCCTCCTTCATACATTTATGTGTACGTGTATGTGGAGCTACTGGATTGGAGAAGATATTACAGGGAACTCCGTATATGCTTTATAGAGGGTAATACAATTAGTCATTTGATAGCGGAATTCTCTTGAAAAAAAGAATGCAATAATATGCTGTGAAAAATCATGGTGAATATTCATAGAAAAAAACTCATTTATTTACCAGTTTAGATAAGCATTTAGAAACATAAGTTAAAGCATATCTTTCTACTGCCTTACGGCTTGAACTCAAGTAATTTTATATTTTGTTAAACAGTCGTTTAATATTCTTATGACACCATAAAATCCCAGAAGATAACTGCCATATCTAGGCATTTCTTTAAAAAATTACCACGCTAAAATCCGTTAAAGCCAGATGTTCATGAAAACCAGTCGCGTGTGCTATTTTACTGCCCCTTGTCACAGTGAAATTTATACTTCCGGGTAGAGCTACACGGCATTTGCTATATGATATGAATTGTATGTCTTGAGAATTTTGTTTTGTGGAATATATTTCTAATTACACTGTGTGTACTGTATAGTATTAAAGCACACTTAACAAATTGTGTGTATTAAAAGCCAGAAGTTTTTTGTTTTTTTTTTTGCTTTCAATTATAATTTTTTCGTTCTTGGAGACAAAGGAATTCAATTTAATGGAATTGTATTTAAAAACAAAACTTGTTTAAAATCATTTTTAATAAAGAAAATCAAATTAAAAAAAGAAAACGTGTATAAATTCAAAATTGCAATCACTTTTTAAAATAACAACAAATAAGAGAAGAAAAAATAATTAAAATTTTTTGCAAAAAATTATCAAATTTTTTTGTAATAAAAATTTCAAAAGGTCGAGCTTTTGCAAAACGCCATTAAAAAAAACTTTGTTCACAGACTTCTGATTCGACAATTTGTCTATTCAAGTTCATTTCTTATGATAATTTTTAAGACAAAGTACTGGATTTCGTATGATTTATGCTGTTATCAGCTGAACTAAGAAACTTACCAAAAACTTACGCGCGATAATAGATTGGCTTTTGCATAGGGATTCTGTGGTCGTGGTATCTTTTTTCTTGAACGATTCATTGTTGCTTAGTGTCGTGGTATCACCAAGTCAAATGGAATAAATTCGTAATACTTTAAATGTTTAAACTTTAAACAAATTAATTAAAATTTCTAAATTGCAATATTATTTTGAGAATAATTTTTATACTTTGTTTTGTTTTTAATATTATTATCAATATTTTTTTAAATTAATAACACATTCTTAATCACTTTGTGGTTTTTTGTTTGTATTTTTTTTATTTAAAATTCAATTGAAATTCATTTAATTGCTGCTGCTAATATTGATGCAAACAAATTAATTGTTTTGTTAGTAATTTTTTTTCTTTTTTTCACTCTCTCACTATTTTATTTTATTTTTTTAAATTTTTATTTCATTTCTTTCTTCCAATTTTGTTAATTTCTTGTTCTGCACAGCAGAGCAGACTTTACACATCAAACAATGCTTTTGTAATTTTTGTTTCAGACACTTTCTGCTTTTTTCCTGACTGTTTCTTGTCTGAGTAATTCATGTCTACTAATGGCTTTAACCAAATATTGTGTTCTTTTGTAAGTAAAAATTTGCCACCATAAGGCGAGAGCGCTAGGCTCTCTGTTTTGATTGCAAAGACCATTTAAAAATCACTCAATTGTTTCACTCATTCTCTGTTCAAAAAATTTCGATCACGAAATTTTCTCAGAAGTTAAAACAAAAATTTATTGTTGTTATGATCCGCTGATAACTGGAAAAATTCAATGTTTTTATTGCTTTTTTGTTATTTGTTTTTTTCTTTCAAAAAGCTGTTTGTGTAATGTAGCATAGTAATCTCCAGACCTATTGTATTGGTTAAGGGTAACAGTTATGGTGTAAATTTATATTTGTTTGTATATCAGTGTGCCTGCAATAGTAATTGTTTAGAAAATTACTAGTTTTATTAGAGATAAGCGGAGAAACAAGTTGTTATTTATAATCAATAAAAAATTAAATGATTTTACTCTGAGAAAGAGTTATTTATTGGGTAAGGGTAAGAGAAAATAAAGAATTTTAGGATCGAAATATTTTATTAAAATTATTCAAAAACATTAGATTGTTTTCGATATGAATTTCCAATAATTGTCTAATAAAAGTAGCCTTTTAGGAAATATTATCACAATTTTAACTGTTTATCAATGATGACGGGAGGTTTCTCGTGAATGAACTTTTCAAGGTCTTCACACTGAAGCTGTAACAACAGGATTACGATGAGGAATAATGAGGTAGTGTGTTGGCTTATTAGACGAAAGACCACGTTTCAAACCGCAGATCAGACATCTTTAAGAGAATAAAATAAATAAAAAATATTTCTTCGGCGACCGCCTCTCAGTAGATTTCTGGCAAAAATGGGAAAAGTAAAAAATGCGATGAAAAAGTTTTTCAAAAATTTGTCGTTCGGAGTCGACGATTAATGAATAAAATTAATAAACACAACACAAGTGGTGTGAGAAGCTAGATCGTGAGAAGTGACTGAGACGCCATGTTGCTCTAAATCGAAATTTTTTTTTTTGTTTTTCGGGAATAACAAATGGTCCGCCAAAGCAACATATGCCAAAAAAATTTGCTTTGACTTAAAAAATAAAAATAAAATGAACTGAAGTTGCATGCTTGCTCTTTGGAACGTATTCTGAATACGGGCAAGGGTTGTTTTGCGCGGTAATTTTGACACGAGTTTGACTCTGGCTAACCTAAATATCGAATAGAAGGGGTTTTTTTATATTTCTTTAAGTAATGAAGGACTATTACAAAGCAACTCCCCCATCTTCTTATTATTTCTTTACTTTGGTTCATTCTCTTTAATCAAGTTTTCCATCTTTGCAGGTGATTGGTTTATTGTAGCAGGTTCTAGAACGATAGGTTTACAAATTATTATAGCTTTGATAGAAGGCCTTTTCTGAACGTGAATTTGTCATAGTGATGACGAAATTTTCCTTATTGAGACCCACTTTTACTCGCTGAGGTTATAAAGTCATCACTGCTATTATTTTCTCTTGGGGATAAGGTATTTACAGATATTTTTTATTCGTCAATAATTAACAAATTTATTAAGAAATTAAAGTAAACAGGAAAAAAAAATAAAAAACACCGCCATTTTGTTAATTTTTGACCATTTCAAAATATCCTAGTTCAAGCTGTAGCCAGTAATATATTCTATAAGAATCCATTTCGATTTTTGCTTTCATACACTCCTAAAGCTTGCGGGATACGATCAAATAAATTCATCAATGCCCAGTATGTATGCATAATGTTGTACTTCATCGGATACACGTACATGTTACCGGCTTTAATTGCTGAAAATAAAATAAAAAAAATTCTCATCTTTTCATTTGATGACTTCTTATTTGATCGTCTATAATTCTGATTGACAAAGATTTTCTTAGTTGCTTCGATACTCATCTGAGTATAAAAAATAATAATTTTGTTGCCGATGTCAATAGCAATAAATCGTTTATCAACAATACACTACGAAATTAAAATCCAGATAATGATTGACGAATTAATTTTTTTGTCTCCTTTTAAACGTCAAGCAAACGAAACTCACAAGTATACATTATTTTATGAATTTATTTAATCGTCTCCAGGGCGTTTAATACCTTAAATCAGGGTCGTCAGATTTTGAGATGACCCTCTTTAGGCAGCCGTACCTCCACCGAACTTAACCATAATTGAAAAAAAAAATTATAAGCCATCAAATATCCCCTTTAACATATAAAAAGATTGTTTTTTTAAATGAATGTATTTTAAAATAGTCTAAGCCATACTACAACCAAAATATTAAAACCTTTAAGAACTAAAAATATTTTTTCTTATTTTCCAGATTTGTTAAATGCAGGATGGATGCACCTTTCCAAGCTGTTTATATGCATATACGCGTTGACATCCAAAGTAAGTATATGAAATTTCTAAATTCTTTAATTATTTGCCATTTTAAATTATGAATTCAACTTCTTTATACACGAACAAATTAATCTTATTTAAAACGATCATAAATTCATAGGAAACAATTGTATAGAGCCCAGCAATAAATTATTCATTAAACATATATTTTTTATTTGTTTAAATGATTATCTTAAAACTACAAAAACAAAAACAGAAAGAAAAATTTAGCCACACGACATTTAAAGAAAAAAAAAAAAAAAAACATTTTTTCCTGAATACTTGTTTATCGCCACACATATTGCGATAATTATTTCAAGCGTTGGTATCAAAATATTCATTCAAAAAACATGTGGTAGTGGATAGTAACATGCAACTGGTTTTCAATTGAATATTCTTTCTCAATATTGTTTATTTAGTTTTTTTTTTTATTATTTTTATTTTTTTTTTTTAATAACAATATTTTCATTCCTTGTAAAATATTGTTGCGAAGTGTATTGCAAAAGTTATTAAAAAAAATATTTCAATAATCGTCAAAATATTGCGGATAAGATTACGCATCGATTATTTGAAACGTAGAAGCGATTTAATTTATAACGCCACTAAACAATTGTTTTTCCTCTTTCAATTACGGCTAAAGGGGCGTCCAATTTAATGTTTTTAGGCACAAATTTTGGGATATAATTTCACATTTTTTATTCAAGCAAAAATTTTGTAACCGCCGCTGGTCTACGTGATTAATTTAGAACCTGATCTAATGCGTAAATGAAATGATTTGATAGAATCAAAAAAATTAAAAATTCTTTTAGAGTTTACTGGTGTTAACTGGTGTTCGAAATGGAAAGCAATTCATTTATATTGCATATAAAACCTATTATAAATGAGTAAAAATTCTTTGATTAAAATCTAGTAAATAAAGTGATAATAAAAAGAAAGTCTAAGTGAAATTCTTTTTAGTTTGTTTAGATTATTTTCTAAAGAACATGATGTTACTCAATAACATTTAAAAGTAGTGGAGAGTATGCATATATTTTCACTAAATCAAAAGCTCCTTAATTGCTCTTCTCTCTCTCTTGAAATTGTTTGGGTACTTCGATGTCCTGGTTAGTAGTGTGCTGAGAGACTCTAGGTATCTATGATTGTCTGACTGTTTGTTTGACATTATTTGTGATTACTAACAATCGACAAATGAAATCGGTCAAAGCCGAATAGTGGAAGTCGTGAATAGAATTCACAACTTCGTAAAACTATAGCTATGACTGAGAGATGTCATCCAGGTTCAATAAAAGCACCCTTATAGGGTCTATATTTGCTAGGCACATTAGGCAGCTAATTTACCAACGTTTAAACAAATCGAATCCCAATCAGCGTTACTGCATTGCAGTTTCAGGCATTTACTTAAAAGGTGATCCAAAACTAACTTGTGGTCACGTCATTCCTTTCAAGTTTATATTCGTTTCGGTTGGTAATCCTCAAGTGAACATTGGGCTACCAATACGTCTTGTAATTTGGACTTTCGACTGAATTAACAACGTTCAAATATCCGCTATAGCTTCTTTGAAAGTATGGCATTCGAAATGTCCAATTTTAGATGCCTTTAGCGCATAAATCAGGTTGAATTTGACCGTTGGCATGGGTTTTGTTGGCTTGGAGGACCATTGTGGCTTATTCGCATACTCCTGCGACGCCATAAGAAAAAGTTTAACGGGGCCAAAATACAAGATCTCAGTGGCCATTTCACATATGAATGGTATCGTTCAAAATACGAAAATTTTTTTATGGACCCATTCATCTAGAATGGGGATCAACGCTGAAAATAATTTTTAATGAACATCGCGCACTACGATGCTCGAATAGAACACCCATTTTTATAAAACAATTTTATTATTTTCACATGTTGTTGAATATTAAAAATATTCGCCCATGACAACTAATATATTCGCCTCATGACCGTTATCAACTATCAAATTTCAGAAGTGCCTGTTGTAGGCCATATAAAAGTATTCAATTTTTAAGTGCATTCATGTCTGCTTGGGATTTCGTAGTGAACTGTTGGGTTATTTTGCAGGACTTCTAAAATATATTTGAAGTCTTAAAATATTCCGTGTACAACTTTAACAATTCATTACCCCAGATAGCGGCCCAAACTAAGTTCTGCAGAGTATTCAAGGACTGATGTATAGAAAAACATGAGTTTCGAATTATTGTAAAAACTAATACTAGTTCATTTATGAAGTCCTATGGCAGTTAGACGAGAAATATATCCTCAAGTTCAGTGGAACCATTTTTTTAAATTTATTTTCTGAATTATGTGTGGCAGATACTGGTCACTATTACTTCATTGTTCCAGGGAATGTATTTGAAATTGAAAATCATACCTTTTAATTACAAAATTTTCTAAAACATTTTTGTTTTTTTCGAAAATGATTTAATTACAGTTTTACCTGCTGAATTGAATCATATTTTCATTGCTATAGTGAGTACTTTTCAACAATATTGTGAAATATTCTGTTTACCTGCTACAATTTTATTCTTGGAAAACTCAAACACATACTGTACATGCCTTGTTTATTGAGTTTGCGATTAAATAAATATTTCATAATGAACAGATAAATTACTTTTTATCATACCCAATAATTGGGTGTAATTTTTGAAATAAATAAATTAAAAAGAAACAATAAAAAAAATAATTAATTATCAAAATAATTTGTACAAACAGACAAAACAAGTTTACTAATAAATGGGATGCCCCATTAAGCGTGGATAGCCAAATAAATTTTATAAATATTAAGACATTATAGTACATTCGTATACCATATAATTAAGATAATAATCGTTGTTTGTATAGTAATGTTTGACAAATACAAAGTTCAGAGCTGAAAACCCACATCTTGACAATCTCTTTTATAATGTCTGTTGATGTATATTTTGTTGCCTTAATCATAAAGCGAACACTGCTAGAGAGCAGTTAAGATTGAGAGCTACATGTTATTAATCAGCAATCTACTCAAATTGAGTTGTATTTTTATAGCGTCTGTAATATTTGCCCATTTGTTTATGAAGAGTGTTTTGAGTATTTTGTTTTTATTACTAATTTTGCCCATGGATACAAACAAAATATTTTTTTGTATTTAAATTATACACTCGTCTGTGGTTCCCTAAACGCTTATCAGCTGTTGTACACTACAACATCAATGTTAAGCATCTGTTTCTGTAAGACGAATGATTTCAAATAAATGTATGAATGGATAATGCTATAAAGACAATAAACGCAACACAGCTAACGCAGCAATCTTTCAAAAAATGAATGCATAGTTGTGTATGGAAGTGATTACATAAAAGGCAGCGCGACAAGAAGCAAAGACTCTGCTGCTTTTCATTACGGCTAATTTCTATTTTTATACGCAGCAATGAGACAATCAGTGCTTATAGTGGGAAGATTTGTGCTGGCAATGTGAGGATTAAAGCTATCAATACACTACCATGCATTAAATATAGGTTTTAAAAAAGTGATGTATGATATAAATCACGAAAAAACGTTTTTGTGGGACCTTTGTTAAAGAATTCGTGAACTGTTTATTTTTTATTTGTTTTTCTTATGCTTTGCTAGGCTGTCTTTATTATAATTTATACGCATGCAGTTTACCTTAAGCTGGAACTTCAAAATTGTTGTGCTTACTGCGTTGCGTTTATTGTGTTTATAGCATGACACTCTATTAGTCCCATATTTTTGAGTTATTTTCATAATAGCCAGTCGCCTGAAGTCGTTCTCTGTTAAACGAACGGAGGGGTTTGATGTACGTTTCAAAAACTATCCTAAAACTCACTTTAATTATTTGAAAGCACCCGTAAATTGGCTGTAGTTAGTCTGCATGCTGTGTTGTCGCCTTGTCTGGTAGCATTTCATTATTAATGGATGCCTCAACAGCAATATTTAAGTCAATAAATGGCTGCAAAACAATCACATTTAAATAACCAGAAACTGTTCTCAAAATCTCGAGTCGTTCCAGGCGAATAATGTTGTTTATGTACCCTGGAAAAACAATTCACAATAAATCTTAGAAATTCCTGGCATTGAAAAAAATTAAAATAAGCTAACAGTAATGGGGTCGTCGTAGTCTATTCGCCGTAGTCTAGTAGGTAGTGTGTAGGTTTATTAGACGTGAGGCCATGGTTCAAAACACAGCTTAAACATCTCCAAAAAAAAAAAAAAGAAATACGGAAAAAATATTTCTGCTGCGACTTTCTCTCAACAGTTAAATAAAATTGTCATGTAAAACTTACTCAAAAATCTGTCCTTCGGAGTCGATTTTAAATTGTAGGTCCCGCCATTCATTTATAAAATTAACAAACCAACCATAAGTGATGTGAGAAACTATGTCGTAATCCTGACTGAAGGATTGTAATGACAAATTATGTATGTATGTAGTCTGTATACTGGTATTATTTTACATTTTCTTTTCCCGTGTTTGTTTTTCTCTTGTCAATACGGGTTTTATTACTTTAACACCTAATTATACGATTTATTAAATGCTACTGAACTAGGTTTTAGTGTCTGTCATTCACATACGTTGGGCTTTGGCTTTTTCAACGTCAACATCATCCACAGTGGGCCACAATTTATAGGGTATCACAGAGACCCACCTAACTACTTCTATCTTAATTGCATACATATATTATTGTTTATTACTATGCGTTGAGACTGTTTACATACGACGAACACGTTTTTCTTTACATTCACATGTGCGTACTCTCAGCAAAAACTGATAAGAAACTCGAAATGAATAGAAGTGCTAGAGTGTATGCGTTTTGGGTATCTACGTTTGACAACAACACAATATTTATTAAAAATCAATTTCTAAGAGCGTTTATTATACGTTTCTAATGTTTTAGCTCTCTAGTTTGCTGCGCTCTATTGAAAAGACTCACTCACTCATTAATTTTGTAAAAAATACTCAAAGTCTGTTTGTTTGATGAGATCACTTGAGCTATTGCTTTGAGAGTTTTCTGATTACCACTCACACTACCTAGCGTAGCCATTAGTCAACTGCAACCAATGATTTCAATGTGAATGCTATAAAACAGTATCAGCATGTGCTACTCTTGGTTTCCAATTCTGTTCGTTGTAATTAAACAAAATTATTGAAATTGCTTTCAGTTACAAATAATCTTTCAATAATTTTCTTAAGGAAATTATGTTGCATGTGCTATTACGCTATAATAATGTGATCTTTTGCGCTATTGCCGTATGTGCACACATTTTTGTAAAAATATAAAATATAAATTTCTTCAATAACAACATAAACTGAATAACAAAATTGAATTTAATTTTTATTTCATTATTTTTTATATTATTGAGGACAAAAACATTCGATTTCAAATAATGATTGGAATTATTTAAATTAATTAGACGTGAGGCCATGGTTCAAACTCTCACTCAGGTATCTCGAATGAGATCTGAAAAATAATTTCTTCGGCGACTTCCTTTCGCAGTCTTCTGGCAAAAATTCTGAGAATAAAATAAAATTGTCATGAAAACCTTTATAAATCCGTCGGTCGGAATCGACACATGAATAAAATTAACACACACAACATGAGTGGTGTGAGAAGCTAGGTTGTTGTCCTGGCTAAGGGGATAATACGTATTCTTGGAATGCACAGACGGGCTTTCGTTGGTATAACAATCGGTTTAAATTTAAACCATCGGTTATTCCGAATCTGGCAATACTAATGTCATTCTATTCTGTCACAAAATTCAGAAGATTATCTTCACTGAACGTAATGAATCGATCTGCGCTTGAGCAACGTTGCAATTTATTTGAATCGATGGGCTAACAAGAAACTGCACGATGATGTTAATTTTGACAAACAAAAAATCATCTTTTCGGGTGAAGCTCATTTTCATTTTGCTGGGTACGTTAATAAGCAAAATTGTCGTATTTGGGACCCACACGTGGCCTTACAGAAGCCAAAACATCCATTACGAGTGGATGTTTGGTGCGGCTTGTGGAGCCAATGCATCATTGGCCCATATTTCTTTAATAATGAGGACGGCGCAGCCATTACGGTCAATGGAGACACCTAACGCCCAGTGATAACCGATTTTTTTGTACCAGGCCTTTAAAGTATTGATGTGAACGATGTTCGATTTCAACAGGATAGTGATGAAGGTTCATGTATTTATTTTAACGATGTTTGGTTTCTACAGGATGGTGCAACTTGCCACAATCGATTTGTTTCTGTAGGGCGCCGTTAAAAAAAGAGATAACTGAGCATTTGAAGGCCAACATTAGTGATGTCTTTGCCGAGATACAACTCCATACACTCGAAAAAGTGCAAGAAAATTGGTCCGATCGAATGAGGTACTGTGAGGTTAACCGCAGCTGCCATATGAATGAAATAGTATTCCATTTCTAACCGGGCCAATTGTACATTATGACGTGCTTGAACAAATGTTCTTTAGGGACTTTGAGGTATTGGAGAATTGGCTCCCCAAGTACTGATGGTTAGTATCACGTAACCTTTAGCTAATGGTTAGAATGGAACAGTTAAATAAGAATAGTTTATGAAATTTTTTGCCGAAATTTTGTTAAAATTATTTTGCTTTTAGGTAAAATTCGTTATAAAACTGCAAGGAAATCATTTAAGTTGATTAAAAAAGCACTTTCCTTTAGAGGTTTATAATGATCTTTTGCTCATAATCATACACTATGGAGTCTATGGATTAAACAACATGTCTTTTCTCTAAATGTTGCAAACATCGCATCACAAACTTAAAATAAACTCTCCACTTATAGTGGCATCGGTGGTGATAACAATAAATAAATTACCACTTATTGTTTTTGAATTTGGAAATATCTTCTAATAAATCACCATCGATTAGTTCAACTTCACGTGAAAGTTTTTATTTTTATTTCAGTGTTTTTTGGTTGTGTTTATGAATTATTGAAATTGTTAGTTTTAAACAAATATTTTTAATCTAATCGCTATAAGAACTAAACTGGTGTTATCGGATTCCTGACCTTGAGTAGGAGTTGATGACTTTTTATTTAAAATTTCTTGTTTTGTTTTTTTATTTTTTATAAAAACATAGATTATAAATAAGTGTTTTTAGTTTTACCAATTAATTGGCAACTATTCAGCATTTCATTTAATCAGCTGTTGTTACGGCGATATTTGGAAACACCTCCCTAAATGTTTAAATTTGTTGAACACTTAATAATTGTCATTGCCGTTGCAAAAAATGTACACCAAACTTAAGATTTTTATATAAAATTAATCGCCACAATATTTATTTATTTGGATTCCAAAAATATGATCCTGAAACAAGTCTTCAAACACCACCGAACTAATTTATAAAGGTACTTCCGAATTTTGACAGTTGATAACAGTCATCATGAACAAATACACACTGGAGCAATTTGCAATTGGCTTTCGTTTTCACAAAAAAATCATCTTCAGCGATAAAGCCCATTTCGGAATGAATGGGTACATGAACCAACAAAATTTTTGAATTTGGAACGGTACCAACACACAGCGATGTCAGATCGTCCAATGCATCCCGAAAAAGTCACCGGATTTTGTGCTGGTGGTGTTTTCGGTCCATATTTATTGGTAAACTACGTTGGCCAGACCATCAGTGTAACGAAGCGCACTATAGGTCGATGATTGCCAACTTTTTTTAAGCCTGACTGCGATGATCTGTACACCAACGACATGTAATTTCAAAAAAACACATGTCATATTGGATATGCTGCATGAGCGATTTGAAGACATTGTCTTCTCCCGTGGAGGTAATGTTGCACTGGCCACCGAGATCTTGCGATTTGACTGTGTTAGAATTTTTTATGGAGTATTCCTTATTCACAAGTATATAACACATGTTATCGGTCAAGTTCAGACCGATTAATGAGCCACACTCATGGAAAATTGTACAAAAGGTATGCGCTCCACCCAAAGAGGCTGTGGTAGACTTTTGAATGAAATATTTCACACCTAATGGCAAATAACAAACTTTGTTTTATTTAATAATATGCAAGATCAGATAGTTATTGATGGTGGCTTTTGCCATCTAGATTCCTTTTTATATACAGTAGCACAAGTTGCAATCAAACCATTTGGAGTCAGTATTTGGTAGCCAATTAACAATCAGATTGCAATTGCTGTATGATTTGGCTGGCAAGTCATGTCGATATCACTAAAGCCATTAAAAAATATACGACTGTCAATAAAAACCCAAGTATTCCTGAATATGTAAGCCTCATCACAAGGATATATATACAGAATACTTTATTGCTTCGGGCTGATGTAAGTTATGTATTTTATAGTAAAACTGAATAATACATTTTCATCCATGTAAGCCACTAATATTGAAACCCTTTGTAAAGGTACGTACCCTTGAAAGAGAACCATGCCGTTACACTAACCCGCACTGGTACTTATACCGCGCTTAAGAATCAATTGTATGTGTTCAGTATACAATATGTTAAATGAGATGTATTATCGATCAGATTTTCGTTGTGATTGTCCGACTGTGATACAGCAGAGGAGTGATGAGCCTTTGTTTCCATTATTACGTTGGTCATTACAATCCTTTAGTCAGGATTGCAACCTAGCTTCCCACACTATTCCTGTTGTATATGTTAATTTTATTCACGAGTGGTGGAATCTGCTGTTTAATGTCAACGTCGAACGACAGTTTCGAGAAAATTTTCCTTGGAATTTTATTTTAATCTCAGAGTTTTTGTCAGAAGACCGCTGAGAGGAAGTCGCCGAAGATAATGTCTGACCTGGGGTTTGAACCTTGATGTCTTGCCTGATATGCCAATACACTACCTACTAGACTATGGGGACTTGCTTCAATTAAGCTAAAATTTAGCTCATGTTCAGCGTAAGAGGTTTTGATTTTCTCTCTAACTAGTATACAGGGCTCTTTAATTTCGTTTGATCTGTACTATTTAACTAGAATAGGCGTTGTCAGTGGCTTGCTACTTGGTAAATGTCTTTCTAGATAGCTGTCTATATATGAAAAGAGCTTTCTATGGATTATAGCCTGGCAATTAGAGAAGTAGAGTTAGACACGAAAGACCTAACAAAGCCTTTTAAAACTTTACAAAACAAGAATTCAAAAAATTAGCTGATGAAGTCCCGTTTACCATAAGCTGCCAAACCCATTGCATTTTTGGTGATTAGGTTAAAAGCTGAATGACAAGTGCAGACTCTTGTGAAAAGGATATCGCAACCTTAAAATACCCTCTGTATCATATTCCTGATTTAAAACTATAAGATACTGTTACCTTATGGATTATTCTTTTCAGACGTAACTCAAATAAGAGATTTTGAAGTGGTCAATTAGGAAACTCTAGTATGGAAACCGATTTCATAGGATTCTAAAAAGATGTTTCATCAAGGAGAGTGCCCATTGCTATCATTAATACAAACAGACATAATTGGTCAGTATAACCCTTTACACCACTTTTGTTGTGTGTGTTAATTTTATAAATTTTTACCATGAGTGGCGGGACCTACAGCTTTAAAGCCATCTCCTAACGACAGATTTTTGAGAAACCTTTCATGACAATTTTATTTACCACTTTTATATTTCGTCTTATTGGAGATGTTTGGCCTGTCAACACTCTAGCTACTAGACAACGTGTACTACCAATTGCTCACATTTGATTTAATTTAGATTTAGTCAAAGAAATAACACTCATTTCAAGCAAATTAAATAAATAAAAAAAAAAACAAAAAAATTAATCTCCATTAACAAATATGGAGCTTTATTCTCCTAGACAAGTAAATTTGTCAGGATCTGTTACCATTACTTTACTTTCCCCAGTTTTTTCTTTCCTTTTTTGTACAACAACTTATTGTTCTAAACTTTTATATAAAAAGGAAGAAAAAATTTATAGACTTCTATGGAGGAGTGCATGTGCATGTAACTCTTTATGTGGTAGTTATTCCATACAACACACCCACACAAACACGCATGCATTTATTTGCGTTCTCCCCTATTTTGCTGTCGTAAATCTATTTTATTTTTCTATTGTCACTTGCAGTTGAAATTAAGAACAAGAAAAGCAAAATAGAGAGAAAAAAATGCAAAAAAAGGAAATAAATTTAAATGCTTCTCGTATATTTAAGGATTAAAACGCAAAAGGGTGTCCCCTTAATACTTATTTTAGAATTAAACCCTCCATTACTAGAAATAATGTCTAGAAAAGTGGATTTTAAATGCGAAATTTTTTTACTTTCTAATCGAAATCCCTGTACTTATTATTGTTGATTTTGTTATATGCGTATATGGGCATACATATGTATGTATTCAATACAAATACGTATTATAAGCCAACATGCATTATAAACAAATATGCATTATGTATGCCTTTATGCTCACATGCATTTTTGTTTGTATGTTGTTGACAGTTTTTGAATAAAGGATTGGCGAGCAATTAAAGAACATGTGCAGAATAGTCGGGCATCTCGTGCACAATAAACGTTTACTTTTCAGCGAAAATTTGTGAAAGGCTTTAAAAGTGATATTTTCATGTAATTGTTGTCAGCTAAAGTAACTAATTTTGTTATTGGCTTGTATCTATTACAACAAGACGTCATGGATACTCATGGGAGTAGAGCCTCGTATGATCCACTGTATGTATACGTCGATTTTCGACCTATTCTCTCCTGCGGGACATTAGTGTGATGGGAAGCCACACGAAAGAGGACCTAACTCTCTACGCTGAACAGGGTACTGAGGTTGCAATGATTGGGCATTACGGGTGCTCTGAGGTCTAAGTCGCAGGCTGGCCTTGAGGTCATCTTGTTCCTATAATCATTGGACACCTGCCTTCGATAACTGCTCTAAGATTGCTAGACTACCAGAGACTATTTTTGTACAACCATACAAAAAACACATTACCACACGTAATAAAAGGGGTGCTGAAGCTGTCATCAACGACAGTGATATAATGATCTTCACCGATGGCTCAAAAATGGAATGTGGAAGTGGGTTTGGGGTCTATTCTGATAAACTGGCACTGAACAGGTCATACAGATTACCTCACCAGGTCAGCGTATTTCAGACGGAGATTTTTGCGATCGAACAAGCTGTATGCATAGTTAAAAACGGGGATATACCTCCTTCAAGCAGCAATCAAAGAGAGTAAAATAAAAAATTGCCATGAAAATTTTCTCAAAAAATCTGTCGTTCGGTAGCAACTTTAAATTGTAGGTTCCTCCCCTTATGGATAAAATTAACACACAACACGGGTGGTGTGAGATGCTAGGTCATAATCAAGACTGCAGGGTTATAATAACCAATTATGTATGTGTAATAGCAAGTGGAGAACTCAGGAAAGAAAATCGTTAGAATCTATTGAAGCTTGCATTAGAACTTAAACAATATTTACTTAATTTAAATACGTTTTGAAATACTTTTACACTTCAGTTGAGTTGTTTTAAAGAAAAACTGATTGTCCAAATTTTTTCATGAGCACTCCTTATACACGCTTATTATGATTATTCGTTTGCATTTCCTTTTCAACGTCGCGATGGCAGATAATAAATTTTCGTTCACTATGGGTACATTTAATTGTGATCCCCAGAGCGATTAAGTTATGTTAAGAGTTTCCAAAAGGAATTTTCCCAATTTTCTATTTTCTTCCAATATGACTGCTTTAAGTCTAAATTCTTACATTGGCTTTGAACATATGCTATCAGTTTCATTTTATTTCTATGTTGTATTTCCTATGAAACGTTTCTTAATGTTTCAATATTTTTAAATCCACTTGAATTTCATTTAAGATTTTGAAAATTATGCATTAGCATGGGTTAGGATAAGGGGACGAAATTGCAAAAGAGAAAAACATAGAAATTCTTGACAATTTTAAAGAAACGCCCTCTTTTCAAATATTGACAAGATACACGTTGTAGTGTTGTCGTAGCCGTAGACCGTCTTGTTTAAATGCATGAAGGACTGAGTAAATGAATGAACGAAATAGTGAGTGAATGAATAACTAAAGGAGTGCATGTTTCAAGATACTTGTTTGCCTACCGTATACAATCAGACAAATAATCACACACTTGTTCGCATACATACATACATGCATACATACATACTTATCCTTATGTATACTTATATTGTATAAGTTTGTACATATGTTTTGTATGCATACAAATTTGTTTGTTAGTTATTGTTGTAGTTGTTCTTCTGGTGTTGCTAGTATTTGTATTTTTAATGTATTTATAGTACGTATATATATCTCGTATATGTGTGTTTGTATCGTGTATATCAACTTATTTTACATACGATAACCCAACCCAACAAAAACAGCAAGCAGGCAGGCAGGCAGGCAGGCAGGCAGGCAAGTCAGTATTGAAATGAAATTTGTTAAGAAATAAATTGTTTACATATTTATTTGTTGATCCACATGTATGTATACTCGTATGTGTGTTTGATTGTTTGTTTCTATCGTTTAATTTAAGTTGGCATTGCGACCAAAATAAGGTGGTCGGGTCTACCGCTACTAAATTGTGGGAAAATGGTTGTGTTCTTTGGTGGCTTTAAGTTGGAAAGCTTTAAACAAATTTTGTAAAAGAAGAACGACACTGACATCTAAAAGTATGCCCACTGCTAGAATGGGTATTGATATACGCATTTTGTTTTCAGTGAAGTATACTTTAAAGCGAAATTGTTAGTGGCACGATCTTAGTTCTCATTCGTGTGAAGATTAAATACAAAACAGTAAAGCCTCTTCTGATTTTATTTTTATACGATCGTGCATATCTTTATTCAGCGTAGGTAAAAAGCGACATTCGTTTGATATTAAATCATGTGATCAATTCGTTTTCTACTCATGAGTTTCATAATGCATGTTCCACTCCTCCAGATTTCTTGTACAGCTTAGTGTCCACTCTACAAGGCTCAAACTTAACAAACTCAATTCCACACCCTTCCCGAATTTAATACTTTGTTAAGGGTTAAAGCCTTAAATCAAATCAAACCAAGACCAAGACCTGCCATATGATCAGAGGTGTTGTCATAATATATGCAGTACTGGCTGGGCTGGTTCTATATGGTGCTTGTCTTATGGTGAATGGTGTGTCAGCTGTCCAACTGGCAGTAAGCTGTCCAACTATAACTATTCCGGAGAGAGACCTGTGATATATCGAGCCGAACGTTCACAATATGACCCTTGAGGTTTATACCGACAGCCAGACTGCGATTAAATCCTCTATCGAACGTAACTTCGACGTCTGGACTTGACAATGAACGCCAAAGGCTTCTCTTGAAATACGGATATGTTACATTTTGAATTTGATATTTTTCTTTAAGAAGAGATAATGGACTCTCATGTATGGGTGCCTCAAAGTCTATTCTGAGGCTTTTCGACGGCGTACAGGAGAGGGCAAGTGTGTACATTACTTAACGGCAGAGTATCCAACTCTATTGGGTCATTGGAGCATTGTAACAATGTGGCTTGTATTTCATAGTTCTACCGTTACTACAACGGCTTTTACTCGAACGAAATAAGTGGTCTCGTTCCCGAGAATCATGTATATTTACGTAGTACCCGTCTTTCTCGCTAGGCACATCCTTTTGTGGTCTATTTGCCTGTAGATCGCACACTGGATTACAGACAGAATTCGTTCTTTAGCCGGACTATCCGTATACGGAACTCCCTACCTGCAGAGGTCTTTTCGACCGCTTATGATATAAAAGTTTTAAATCTAATTTTTACCAACGCTACTCCCTCTGTCCTCCTTCCCATAACCTATTTTCCAAATTCCAACACAATGCACTGCATGAATAGGCACTATCCCTTGAGTGTTGGTTTTATTCTATCCTTAAATCGCATGGCCATCCATCGCACAACAGCGATTCTCTCAGGCCATCATCCTTTGGAAGGAGATTTGGCATCCCATAAAATGATTTGTAAAGGAGCTTCTGTAGGAGGCAGAGACTATCTTTAACTTCATGTGTCTGTGCCCTGCTCTAGCCATATTAAAACTGAGGTTTTGACCTTCCAGCTTCTGATTATCTTTAATAAGCTCTCTAATATAGAGATCGCTGTAATAGTACAATATATTTTGGTCTACGGTTCCTTTCCTCTAGAGAATGTCTTGGATTGAATATCATAATGAGCCTAAATGCTACCCTATGTGGAACTTCATATTTCAAGGAGGGTTCGCACCTTAGCTAACCTAATTTATCCATCTTTTTGTAATCCTAAAATGAGAATGGAAACTTTCTTATTTGTTTGGAATTGTTTATATTCTACAACATCAGGTATCTCTGCAAGATCCTATAGGCATCACAAGCAGACTTTACCTATACATTAACCCCGATCATCTTCTTCTGTGTATTAAATTTCTTAAGCATGTGACCTCATGAAATAAAAGCCAGACTGAAGTCATGACTTTAGGTTTTCAAAAAACGGTATACGATGTTCTTAATAACATGACCTGCAAATAATTGTTAGATTCTGTGCTGTGCTGGCAGGTTGTCCCCCTTAGAAAATGCCATAACAATGGGAATTGTTGAACAACTCGGCTGGTTGTACACAACAACACAAGCCACAAACAACAATTACGTGATTTCGTTTAAGCAGAACTAAAAGATGAACTTAAAGTTTCCAACAGCCATGTTCAGTACTCACACCCACTACCACTACCACTACCATCGCCACGACCAACATTACTTGCAAATTGCAACTCTTCTACCACCACCAACACATTCACTGGCGTGCAATATTTGCGCACACACTGCACACACCTACACAACAGAAACCGAAGCAGAAACAAAAACAATAAGAAAGTTTCACTTTTTTTGTTGTTTTTGTTTGTGTGTCTTGCATTGTATTGTTCTATCAAGTTTGTAGAAAATTTTTCCAACAAAACGTGAGTAAAATTTTTGTTTTCAACCACGGCAAAAGTAAATGAAAGAAAAAAAAAAACACTACATGTACAGATACAGGGTATACCTTGATAGTATGGAATCCATTTTATAATTCAAATATTTTTAATTAATCCCGTTATTATGTTATACATCGTTTTAACAGTTATTATTCGTTCATTGATATATGTTTACGGCGAACCCTTTTCTTCTTTCGAATATATAACGAGACTGTAACTTCTTCCTTTAAAGCCATGTTTTTCAAAGTTATTCCTTATTTGCTTTCCGTTTGGAGTACATAGTATTTGCAATTTCAATGTGTGTGTTTGTATAGTTTCTTGGTTTTGTATTCGTTTCAAGAGTTGCACAACTGTGTGTTGAATTTTCACGCCTCAACTTCTTTGGAAAACTTTAATGTGTTCCTCTTCTTTCATTTCATTTCTTGAGTTCTTTATTTAACATGTAGTTTTAACCACTACGGTACCATAAACAGTTACGCTTATGCATACTTGAACAGAAAGTCAAGTAACCCAGTGAATCATTTCGGTAGAGTAATACATATTTGAATGTAAATTTACTTCAGATCGCAGATTCTATTCAATTTCTGACGGGTTAAAAACAACTCCGTATATCAGTGTGAAAATCGGACCGGGAGATGGTCTCTGAGACTGAAACACACTGGCCCTTCAAATCCACTTTTGATCATATAAACAGAGTTCGTCTGATAGTAAAACAACACATAAATATGTTTTATTGACCTTAGTAATGTGTTCCACAAATTGAACCACAATGTCATATGATATGCACTAGAATGTAAAGGGAGGGCCATTTAAAAGTTTAAATTTAAAAATGCAATAAAACAAAAACAGTCTGAAATTTTATTTATTTGTTGTGAAGTACAATTGCTCCCGTTAGAAATGGAGTATTATTTCATTCATATAGCAGCCGCGGCTGGCCTCCCAGTATCAATTTTCATGAACTTTTTCGAGTATATGAGGTCGTATCTCAGTAATAACATCTCGAATGTTGCCCTCCAAATGCTCAATTGTCTCTGATTTGTCGACATAGCACTTTTCTTTAACGGCGCACCACAGAAAATAATCCAACGGTGTGAAGTCGCAGCTTCTTGGCCAATTGACATCACCATTTCGGCTAATTAAATGGTCATCAAACGTTTGACGCAGTAAACCGATTTTGGCATGAGACGTGTGGCAAGGTCCACCATCCTGTTGAAACTAAACATTGTTCACATCAATACCATAAAGAGCGAGTACAAAGAAATTATTTATCATGGTGCTATAGGTGTCTTCATTGACCGTAATGTTTGCGCCGTCCTCATTTTCAAAGAAATATGGGCCAATAATGCCTCCGCTATACAAGCCGCATCAAACAGCCACTCATAATGGGTGCATTGGTTTTTGTAAGACCACGTGTGAGTTTCTCTGAGCCCCAAATACGGCAATTTTGCTTATTAACGTACTTACCAACGTGAAAATGAGCTTCATCCGAAAAGATACTTTTTTGTTGTTGTCAAAATCGATTTCATTGTGCAGTTACTCGTTGACCCAATAAATCTCAACGTTGTTCAAGCGTAAATTCAAGCGATACATTATGTTCAGCGGAGATAATGTACTAAAGTTTTTGACAGAATAGAATGACATAAGTATTACCAGATTCGAAATAACCGATGGTTCAAATTTAAACTGTCTAACGAATACATAATATTTTAGGCGTATCTTTCTTTTCCCCTAGCATTTGTTTGAAATGGTTGATTGATATTAAGCTGTAAAGAACAAAGAGTTTTTCGTTCTTGTGCTACGATGATTCAAGTTATCCTTTTTTCTCAATGCTTTTCATATAGCAGACAGGTTGTATTGAGTGTAGTTGAGACCAACTTCGCGTGAGGTGATGATGTTATCTCTTCTGTATAGCCAGGCTCTTCTGGATGGAATATTTGGAAGCCTTTTAAAATTTCGAAAGACTAGAAAAAAAAAAAACGAAAAAGAAAATTGTTTTGTTTTCTCCTGTACTAGAATTTAGGATATTTGGGTCTGCAGTTAAGAACCATATCGACTACCGTATGCTTCTGGTTAACTTTCAATAATTTCACCCACATTATTGTCTAGTTTATAATAGGAACTATTAAACTTCTTGCAGTAGCCATTAACCATTGACAATTCCCCTTACTTCTTAACAGATCTTAGGCAATTGAATTTAACGAATAAATGACGTGATGTTATGTAATATCCTGTTATTCTTCGTAATTACAGCATCATTGTGAGGCTTTTCAAGTTTATTAAGATGGCCTATGGGTAGGTTTAACACAAATTTTGTGAATATCCTTATCAGGCCAGATCAATCGGGCCTATAATGTTCTTTCGCCATAAGGAGCTGAACCAAGTCGAAAATTTACTTGAATTAAGTTATTCGAAAACTTTTCTAGAATGTAGTAAAATTGGACTATATTGTAGTGATAAAATTCTTGAATTGTTTTACAAACATTTTCAAAAGTTAATTTTTCTATTTTCAATAGTTTCATTTAGAATTGCAACGAAGTCATAAATTGAAATTTTGCTGTAAATAAAGTCATCCTTGTAAAGTTTTTTTGAATTTAAAATCATAAAAATGTATTCCTCGTCTTTATTACATTTCAATTAACTTAATTAGTATTTTCCATTCGATTCCAAACCATACCATACCATACCGATTCGATACGATAGCCAGCTATTCTGTTTTATTACATGACATATATTTCTCTGATAGCATTGATGTTTTACGAAATTAAAAAAACAATACAAAAAAAAAACAACAACAAAAATTAAAAATACTTTATCGAAAATATTTATAATTTCATCTTTTGTAATTGCATTTTACTTTTTGTACACAAACATGCATCCACACATGTAGGATATGTATGTATGCATGTAAATTGCAATTACATGTCATACAATGTGTTGCATGCAACAACTTTCAATGCGTATCCACAAGGGCTGTCTTCATATCGTATGGCATTGTATTGTAATGTGTATTGTATTTAATAAAGTAAATTAAAACTCATGAATATTTATGCTTTTAATATGCAAAATAAACAGACGAAAAATTGCAAAAAAAAAACAAAAACTTTTTCCAAAAAAAAAAAATAAATAAATATAAAAGGACGAAATAAAAACAAAAGGATATAAAACAATCATAAATAAAAACAATACGACTCATTAACTCAATGCTCAAAAATGGAAAACAGCAATAAAAACAATTTCAAAATTGTATTCTTTCCATGGAATTTGCCATATTTTAAGGGTTGCATGGACACTGATTCTTATTGCCATTTAATGAACAGATATGATTAGAGATGATTTGATCTGCCTCTATATAATACAAAAGTACCAAACAATAGTACCAACATTTTCAAAACAAACATTATTGTTTTGTTCCAAATGAGACAAATCTACGGATACATACAGAAAAACAACGATTATTCGAAAAACCGGTTAATCGAATAATATTTCATGTTGACTAATCGATATTTTAATTTTTAATAATACATTCATATGTATATTACACCCCTTCAGCCAGGATTACAAAGTAGCTTTTCACACTACTTATGTTGTATGTGTTAATTTTATATATGAATGGCGGTAGCTATAGTTTACCATCTACTCCGAATGACAGATTTTTGAGAAACTTTTCATGGAAATTTTTATTCACTCTCAGGGTTTTGGCCAGAAATTTGTGGAGAGGGAGTCGCCGAAGAAATATTGTTTCATATTTAATTTTATTGGAAATGTCTGACTCAGGGATTGAACCATGGAGTCACATCTACCTGCCTACAACACCGATTACAAGAGACGTAGACTGTGATTATAAATTCTATAAGAATTAAATAAAAGTCCTGCAAAACATATTTAATTTTTTACAAATAGAAATGATGTATAATATCCCGGATGCTGGTGCTTAAGTCTATAGTTAACGTGGAAAAACGAAAAACGAACACTTTAGAGTCATAAGTTTAATGAGCCATTCACTGGATATTATTCTTATGAAAAATACACCAACAAAATTCAAATAAATATGAGGCAGAAATGCATCAGTGGGCCTATTTGATTTCAAACACTGAGCTAGGCACTTGCAAAACTTTATGGTTTAAGTTCATCATTAAAGTTCCTCTATTCAAGCACTTAGCTCCTACAAAATAGACTCGAAATTAATAAGGGAATATCTGGACAATGTAAATTGTTCAGCCAGGGAATTGGGGTCACCCGTTGCTGGATTGTAGGATATGGGACCATTCAGATAGATGCAGAGGCAGATAAATTTGCCTGCGAATAGCAACCAGCATTTTGCCGCGTAAATAACATTTGTAGTGCCCAATAATTTAAAAATTCAGTAATAAGGAGAACAAATTACAGTAATTATTAATTACCGCATTATTACACATCTTAGGGAAACATCTGGGTACATTATAAAGGACTAAAAAGAGAGTTTATTTTATTGAACTGCATCAGCACACTAATGTACGTCGGCACAACAGATCAGTTCAAGAGCAATGTTAAGCGACAGCTGAATGAAGTCAAAAAAGATGTCGGCATGTTTCAAATCTTGTACTTGATAGCGAATTGAAGGTACCGTCTAACCCTCGGAAAGCCCAGATGTTACAATGACAGAATCTAGAAGATAAACGTTTTTTTGCTAGATGACCGGATTATAAAACATGTGAACACTGTCGTACACAGAAAAGTATGTATAATAACGTATATGTGAGATTTTTTAAAGAGGTATAGGATAGTTTTTAGACACTTTCTAAATTAAATTTTAATAAAACAAAGTGTGTGTGAGATAATATCGATACTATTAACTATGGAACATAACATCGTTCATCGTTCCGCCACGGCTTCTCAGTATGGAGCTCACCCATAAAGCTGCTGGCCTTGAGAACCGATGTGGCTTATTCGCATACACTTACGACTTCAGAAAACCTCACAAGAAGAACTCTAATGGGGCCAAGTCCTCTGTTTACATCACTTTCATGTGCTCTGACTATGTGCTTAAATCGTTTGTTCAGAATATCCATTATGTCATGGACTCTGTGACATATAGCGCCGTCCTTTTGAAACCACTTATCGTTGGTGTCCAAACCATACAATTCAGATCAAAAGAAGCTGGTAATTATGGACTTTTAATACTTGCCATTGACAGTGATAGCCTGGCCAAAGTCGATCTTAAAGAATAAGGACCGATTATGCCGCCTGCCCAAAATCCATACCAACGAAAGAGTTTTTCTAGACGACGTGTAATGGACTTCTTAGGATTCTCTTGCACACTCGTGTAATCTTTCCGTAATTGCTAGAATACAATAATTTTGCCGTCCTTGGTTAGCTTAGCGTGCATGTTTTAGTAGAACATTGTGGTTTGCAGGAAATTCATTTTGAAAATATTGGTGTGGAGTTTTATTTATTTTTTTTTTGGCAACTTGCCATTATTTGAACTTTTGCATATAGTTTGCCTGTTTGGCATTTTGTATATTGAAACTTCTGAAGAATGTACTGCATCTTATAGATTTGTTAGGTTTGATTGATCAACCATTGTCTTTAGTTCAACACTTGTTTTTACCACAAAAATGTTCATCACTTTCTAGCACAGCTTCATATCAATTGAAAGCAGTTTGCATTTCATCAGAAAAATCCCCATCACTGCTAAGTCAATAAAGGACATTTTTAAGATGTTAAAAATTGCTTCTACATCATCGGTGGTATTCAAATCATAAAATTTGTGTGTAAAATAAAGCGATCGCCCAAATGTGAGCACAATATAAAATGTTCTGCTGTGCCAAAGTGGCCACAAATGCTTGTTGATATCCAAAATTTTAACCAAAGTAAGTTGAATTGGCGTAATACACTCTTATCACCAAGCAAAACATAACATATAACAAAAACGCTTACTCTGTGACCACAAGTCAACACTTGATGGAAGACAGAATCGATTCAAAAGTAAATTTTTCTCTTTATTTTTTGTTGGGCTCTTGTAACCACTGCTTTATGGTAAATATGATACGAATTCATTTTTTCATTTAAAGCTTAAGCGATTCAGCTGAATATGAAACGACTGTTCTTAATTTATATTTTTCGATTCTTTTCTTATGTTTGATTACTGTTTGGACGACATTTGTTTACAAAATAGTACCAGCACTGCGTATGAGCAATTTTTTATTTTAACTTTGTTATTCAATATCACTCATCCGTCACATGTGACCATTTCGGTATGCATACATATGATATTCAAATAATCTTAATTTAAGTGATTGTTTTTGAAATTTATATACGAATACATGTTGTTTTTAAATTAAATTAAAATCCTATTTTGTAGTTCGAAGATGCCCATTTTATATACCAAATTGTAATAAACTCCCATTATTTTTCCTTGGAATAACAGGCCAATAAACAATTTTAATCATATTTATTCTTAATTTTCTTTTTATTTTTTTTTCTTACCACAACCACATCTACAACATCTAAGAAGAAGAAAAAAAAAATACTCAAAATAAAAGACAATATGAATGAAAATGAATGAGAATGAATAGAATACTTATCATTTATTGTCTTCGTCTGTGAACGTGTTTATGTTGCTGAAAGTATTTGCTTTTTTAAATTAAATTTAAATTTGCAGGCCAGCTTGTATGGCATCTCAGTGTCTGCTGTCACCATAGATACATAAAAATTGGCACACTCACACACAATTTTAAACAAATTCAAGGCAATTTTTCTCAAAACATACATACATACATACATAGATACATTTTGCAAAAAGTTTATATTCCGAATAGATTCCACTTAAGCGAATTGATTGGTTTTTTCGAAAATTAAACTCAATTCCAGTTGACCAGCATCAACGATTGTATGAATAAATGCGAATTGGCTTCATTTTGTTTTGTTTTGTTGCTGTATTGATTTCATTCGCTGAGATTTATTGCCAGTTTTGTGATGAAGGAAAAAAAAAGCATTTAATTAGTGTGTTTAATTTTAAACAAGAAGACTTATTATCTACGATTGCAAAATACAGTCAATTACAATGACTTGAACAATTACATATGACAACTGGCAAAACTTAGTTAAATTCCTTTGCAATCAATAGTACTCTATCGCGCCTTCCAATAGGGTTTGCTGAACTTTGATAGTCTAAGATACGTCTGTCAAACTAGTTGTTATTAATTCGGTTCGTTTTGCGAAATCACCACGAATGGATAAAGCATTTAACAGCACGTCCAAATAATATAAATTTTCTATCAAACTAGGTGTTGTGTTCGGGTGACATAATCTAGTAGGTAGGCCAAGGTTCAAGTCCTAGGTCAGGCATCTCCAAGAACACGAAAAATAAAAAAAATTTTTTGCCCACTACCTCTCAGCAGATTTTTTGCAAAATCTCTAATGGAAAATAAAATTGCCATGAAAGAGTTTCTTAAAATTCTGTCGTTCGGAATCGACTTTAAACTGTAACACTGATTGAAGGGTTGTACTGACCAATTATGTATGCATGTTTGTTCGGGCGATGTACCGCGCTCTTCGATCTGCCTGCCGAAAATATCGTCACTATCCGTGAGAGTTTGTAGGAGAATCCCAGATAATCAATTTGGTTTCACTCACAAGATCTCGGCCTTTAGCAATTCACATCTTGGCGACTTGGGTCTGCTGCCGAACAAAATTGATAGACAACGACTTGCGTTCGGTGAATAGTCTTTGGATGGTTGGTAACTGAATCTAATTTTCGTTGTCGAATTAAAACAATACCTATCCACACGATATTCCATAAAAGTCACTGTTTTCTGTATATTTTTGGTTGACAACGTCAAGGACAAGATTTGAGAGGCCATCACT
Organism: Sarcophaga subvicina; assembly: GCA_936449025.2. Lineage (NCBI taxonomy): Eukaryota > Metazoa > Arthropoda > Insecta > Diptera > Sarcophagidae > Sarcophaga > Sarcophaga subvicina. The sequence goes on from OW388083.2 coordinate 75,645,235, forward strand.
GTCAATGGCGAGCACAATGGATCGATAATTACGATTTTTTTTGGCCTGATTGGGATGATCAAGACGCAGACAACTTGTGTTTTCATTAGGACGGTGCTATATCGCACACAGCTTTTGATAATTTTGCATGAGTGATTTAAGAGCATAGTCATCTCACGTAAAGGTAGACGGAAACTAGCTATTGACTCCATTACACTTTTTCTTGTGGAAAAGAAGTCACAGGTGTAAGTCACAGGTGTATGAGAATATGTCACAAATAGCATCGATCTTTAAAGATCAGTTCAGTCCAAAATGATATAACGATGTTACATACCACCTTTTATGACATCAGTCGGTCTTTCAAACGAATAAAAAATACGATGATCACTTCGTTTGTATTTCAATTTTTAATTCAAAAGATAGGAATCACTTAATGAGTGATCCAAGGCTAACCCAACAAAAAAAAAAAAAAATAGCACTCGGGCGCTAATTACGGAATTTAATGCAATTATTCTGCCCCTGCAGTGTGATAGTCTGTTGTTTAATTTATTAATCATTCATGGTGATTTCTTGAAACGGAATGAATTAATGACAACTATTTTGATGGACGTAGACAAGTCGTCGTAGTTTAGTAGTTAGTGTGCTGGCCACAGTTCAAACCCCATGTCAGACAACAAAACGAAATATGAACAAATATTTCTTCGGCGACTTCGTCTCAGCAAATTTCTGGCGAAAATTCTGAAAGTAAAAGAAAGTGCCATGAAAAGTTTCTCAAAAATTTGTAGTTCGAAGTCGGCTTTAAACTGTAGGTTTCGCCACTCATGTATAAAATTAGCGCACACAACATAAGTGGTGTGTGAAACTAGGTCGTAATCCTGACTAAAGGTTTGTAATGACCAATTGTATATGTATGTTATGTAAGTAATTTGAAGAATGTAGACAAGTCTTCGTAGTCTAGACATCTCGAACAAATCGAAATGTGAAAAAAACATTTCTTTCTGGGTCTTCTTTTTCAGCCGAAAACGGCCATGAAAAGTTTCTCAAATCTGTTATTCAGAGTAGACATTAAATTATTGGTTCCGCCACTCTTGGACAAACTTTACACAACCAACATGAATGTTGCGAATGGCTAAGTTCTAATCCTGCCTGAAGGCTTATAATGACCAAGTTAGTACATAAGTAATTTGACACATGCTTCAACAAAATGGATGTTATCAGCTGTCGAAGTTCGTAAGCTCTGTAGAATAACACGTAGTAAATATAGAATTGATGTCTTGATATGAAAATGTGCAGAGAGCATTTGATAAATAAAGCCAAACTGTTAAGACCCTGTTAAGAAAAATAATTTTTATAATTCATTTTAAAATTTTGCTTCTAATAATTGTTATCCCACAGAGTAATTAATTGGATTATTTGGAAACCAGAATATTGAAATGAAAATATTCGTTTCCTTTTCTTTTGTCACAAAATAAATATTTTAAGAATGAAATACAATTTATTATACACACTTTATTTATTGTATAGATTGTCTTTTTATTTTGTATATTTATTAAAAAGAAAAACAAAAAGAAAAACAAGAAGAAATCCAAATAAAAACAAAAATCAAGAATATGGTATAACAGAGAGGCAACAATAAATAAATATTTTATTTGACTGCTGCTACCGCTGCTGTTGCTGGTGGTGTACTTGTATTGGAAATCTTGCGGCAAGTTATTCAATTTATTAAAAGAACACCACCAGAGGCTGTGAAAGAAGCATTAGTATCAACAGCGACTGTAGCTATGGATGTGGCTATGGTTATGGCTATGGGTGTGGGTATATGAGGCAAAGAAAAATATTGCAAACAAAGCATCATTTGTCTTTTCCCTGGAACATGGATGGGTTGGCCAGTGGATGTAAGCATTTTTATCATTCATTTTCTTTTTTCTTTGGCTTTTTGCAATTCGACTTTTTATTTTGCTTCTGTTTTCTGTTTTTGTTTTTTTTTTTTTTTTGCAGATAAATGTTGAAATTGTTAGTTGTGTTGCATTAAATTTCCTTCCTATTTAAGTTCATTTTTTTCATTTTTTTGTTTTTCTTATTGTGATTTTATTTCAATATGTATATATGTATTGCCAGTTTTCCTTGCCTCTCTCTAGAATATTATTTGGCCATTTGCTGTGTACAGTTTTTTGTTTTTCTTCAGTTTTCTTTATCGATAATAAAATTGAAGTTGTGGTACTTCTCTACTGCAATATCAATAAAGTGTTTATAGAATGATATGAGAAAATTTTGTAGAAAAAAAAATAAAAAAAAGAAAAATACATTCTAACGTTTAAAGTTCTCATCTGGTTTTTCATTTTGAAAATGCTCAACATATTGAGAAGCTTGCAAAAAAAAAAGAAGAAAAAAGTTGCATGAAGACTTGCAGTCAAATGTAGAAGATTGCTCGGCTTTCAGTTGATATTGCAAATAGGAAGGAAAACAATGTCGAACGAAAAACCACTTGAAAATTATTGCAAACTTTAGTTTGTTTTTTTCCTTCATATTTTCAGGTTCTTTTTATATTTTCTATCATAAATTCTTGTTTTATTTTTCTCATTCTTGGTTTTTTTTTCTTATTTTTTCTTTATTAAATAATACCCGATACATTTGAGTATTTAGAAGTGATGAAAGTTTCTTTCAATTTCATGAAATATTTATGAAAAGAAAAAAAAACTAAAACAGAAGAATTTATAGCAGAGAGTAAAAGATAAGCAGCAAAACTAAAAAGGCCAGGCTAATTTGTATTTCTTATTTGGCTCATTGAATTGTAAAAGAATTTATTAATGATTTATTAAAGGATGAAATCAATAACTAAACTAAAGAAAGAAATGGAAAATCCTTCTCAGTTACAAACACTACTTATTGAAGCCATTAAGACTTATGTACATATATAGACGAATAAGCATAGATTCTATCCATTCTTTCATAAAGTGCTTGCTTGCTAAATTTAAATAAAACAAAGTCTGTGTGAAATATTATCGAAACTTTTTAAATTCGTTTGAAAGACCTCTTAATGCCATTATATGTTGAATACAGTATCGTTCAAATGTTTACTGGGTGGAGCAATTCCAAAATGTCTTATTGTCCATAGTTAGGTTAGAACCTTTTGATTACTACTGCACACAAATTTGCCGGTTATGACGCCGTTATGAATTCCCCTAAAATAATCGAAGAAGTTGGTCAGGGGCTACACATTAAAGCACGACTACAATATGCCAGTACCCAGCCTTTAAATTTAATGACAATTGATGATAACTCCGTGAAGCTGACAAGGTATGGACAGTCAAATAACCTGAATCTGCCGCTCTCAGGAGATGGCATTGATAAGGAAAGTCAATGGATAACAGTTTTCTCCTCTTCAGCAGACCCACACCCTCGGCAGAAGTCATTCTATGGGAGCTCCAGTTTTTCCACGTGTCTTCCGAGAACGCAATGACCTGTAAGCATAGCCACTGTGATCGATATGACACCGCCATCCAGTTTGAGTAGTTGGTAGGTACGCCTTCTATCCATCGTGGGCCAAGTGAGTCTGGCATTGGAGCAAGATTCCTAACTGCTCCACAGAAAATAGTCCAACGGTGTCAAATCGTAGCTTCTTGGCGGCCAATTGACATTACCATTTCGACTAATTAAATGGCCATTAAACGTTTGACGCAATAAATCGATTGAGGCATGAGATATGTGGCAAGTTGCACTATCCTGTTGAAACCAAACATCGTTCACGTCAATACCATGAAAATCGGAAACAAAAAAATCGCTTAACATGGTCAATGGAAACACCTATTAAACGCAAATATTGCGCCGTCCTTATTTTCAAAGAAATTAGCGGGTCAATGGTGCCTCCGCTTCACAAGTCGCACAAAACATTCACTCGTAATGGGCGCATTGGCTTCTGTAAGACCATGTGTGTGTTTTGAGCCCCAAACACGGAAATTTTGTTTATCAACGTACCCACAAAGATGAAAATAAGTTTCATCCGAAAGGACGATTTCTTTAGTAAAATCGACATCATCGTGCATTTTCTTGTTGGCCCAATAAATCCCGACGTTGCTCAATCCTAAATCGATTCATTAAGTTCAGTGGAGATAATACACAGAATTTTGTGACAGGACAGAATGACATAAGTATTACCAGATTCGAAATAACTGATGGCCCGCCTTCTATGTATGTTTCCTTATAAAAATATCAATTTAGCTTAAAATGTTTAAATTTCTCACAACACCCATGTTAAGTTCTGTCAATATTATGACCGGTTGCCAGCACCTATAGTTTAAAGTTGACTTCGAATGAGAGATTTGGGAAGCACCTATACAACATTTGCCGGCTTCTTCAGTGCGCTCTATTCAGCAGCATATTCTTTATCAGTGAGGGTAAACGTGATTCGAAAACGTAAATTGTTATTTGAGGAATAAGGTTGACGAAAAGGACCTTTATAAAGAAGCGGGCAATAGCTACTGTTATCATACCTGCAGATTCATATCCCAAGTCTTTGTTGAAAATTTGTAACTGATGACTTAAAAGAAAACAAAAATTAATAAAAAATTATAATGATAAGAAGTCGCCGTAGTCTAGTAGGTTAGCCTAGTGTGTTAGCTTATTAGACATGAGACATTGGTTCAAACTCTAGGTCATACATCTCCAACAAAACGAAATATGAAAAAATATTCCTTCGGCGACTTTCTTTCACCAGATTTCTGGTAAAAACTCTGAGTGTAAATAAAATTGTCATGAAAAGCTTCTCAAAAACATGTCGTTCACTGTAGGTCACGCCACTCATCTATAAAATTAATACACACATCATGCGTGGTGTGAGCTAGGGCTAGCTCGCAAACCTGACTGAATGGTTGTAATGACCAATTATGGATGTATTTTTAAGATTTTATTGTTAAAAGCAAAAAATTTTGAATTTATTTTTAATTTTTTGAATCCTTTTTTCTTTACAGGATATGGAACTGCTGTTAATTATCAGGTACGATCTCAAATTAAATTTAATAAATCTGTGCTTAAAGGTAAAAATCTTTAATGCAATTCCTTTTAAAATGTTTTTAGCTTCTATTGAAAATTTTATCAAAGTTTTGTTCAAATAAAGACACAAAAAAAAAATCCCAAACTCGAATAACAATTTCCGTGTTGTCGTATTTATTTAAACATTTAAATCATTAAACTTAATTAAATACTAAATAAATACAATAAAATACAACAGGGAAGAGTAATGAAAAAAAAATAAATAAAAACCGAATGCAAACCGAATTCGAAACGAAAAAAAGAAGAAAAATATTTTTTTTTCTGTACATTGGTTGCATTGTTTGCAATTGAATGCAGACAAGAGGAGAGAACGTTTCTTTGCGGATTTTCATTGTCCAGCAACGTGATGTTTTTTCAAGCATTAAACATGTATTGGCGGCAATTCATGCGTATTGACCAATTACGTGCATTTCCTGTGCTGTGCGAAAATTAAAACCTTCAACAGAAACAAAAAAAATAAAAAAAAAATAATTACAAAAACAAAGAAAAAATAATAAATAAAAACAGTAAACGAGCCAAAATGAAAATGAAAAAAATTAAAAATTAAATGATATTAAAATAAACTACGAGCACAAAGATATTAATTTTCTAGCAACGTTTGTTGCCTGAATAGTTTTTTTAATTTCTTTCGAAATCGTGTCGTTTTCATTGAAAGTAATTAATTTGAAAATTTATTGCCTTTCAGCGGTAACAACGGAGAATATTTTTGAAACAGCTTACAAATGGACTTGATAACAACCTTGTGGCTGTTCTCAATAAATAAAAGGCTTTAAAAATTTTAAGTTTCAGTTACTGAAACCTTTTTTTATTTCCTTTTTCTTTTTCAAATAATTACTGGCCCCTATACAACAGATTTATTAATTAAAAACAAAATAGATTAACTTTGTTTTAATTTTTCTTTTTTTCTTTGTTTGTTATTGTTTTCATCTTTTTAATTGCGTGCCATTTTAAAAACACAAACAATTATTGTTTCGTTTTCCAGTAAGTTCATGTCGTTGTTTTTTAGTTTTTTTTTTTTTTTCATTGAAGCAAATTTATTTACAATAGAATAGAAAATTAATTATTTGACAAGCATGGTTTTACTATTACAAGCAATAAACAATACAAACGTTGACATAATAAACATTTCCATTTAAATTATAAAATAAAAGTAAATTATAAGGTGACCAGATGTACAAAAAAAAAAATTACAGTAATACGTCGGCCCCAGCAGTACATTAATAACTAGCTCCTGGATCTTATATGTACGTACATATGTATATAGGAAGAGTATTAATTATTACTGCCTCCATACAAACTCCATAATAATTTTTTAATTATTATACAACTTCCTCTGTTCAACTTTCTAAATGGTTTCCTAAAATTCCACGCAAATTGATTTTGCCAATACAAACAAACAAAACTTTCAACGTGCCTGTAGTAAGAGAGTTGTTGTCTGTTCCTAACAGCGAAAGCCAGCAAAATACTGGTTAATTATACTACTTTCGGGCTCATAACCGATAACCTCAACATACATATGTTGTCTTTAGAAGCTGTAAGCAAATTCTAGATTATAGCTAAGAACACCTGTCAATTGTGCATTCCCTTATAAAAGTATCAACTTAGCTTAGAATTTATAAGTTTCTCACAAAACTCACCTCACAATACCTTTGACCGATTGCCAGCATCTACTGTTTAAACTTGGCTTCGAATGATAGATTTGTGAAGCTTTTTAAGGGCAATTATTTACCCCACTTTCGTGTCACCGAAATTAATAAATTTTTGTTTGTTTAGAAAGCCATCACACTATAAACTATACGCCATATACTAACTCACTTACTTATCTTGTTATTTCAACGCTTTAGTCATGATTACGACATAGTTACCGACACCAACTATGTTGTGTGTATTAATTTTTTATCCATGAGTGGCGGGACCAGAAGTTTAAAGTCCACTACTAACGACAGATTTTTGAGAAATTCATCATCGGAATATTATTTTTGCCAGAAGGACTGCTGAGTGGATGTTGCCGAAGAAATATGTATTTTTTCATACTTTTATACCAGGTATGTGAAGCAGGGGTTTGAACGACTGCCTTATATTTAATAACCCAACACACTACCGGTGGCTCCTATACACCATATACTCTAAATAAAGTAGAAAGAATTGAATTGAACCTTTTCGAATGGCGTACATCCATAAATTTTCTAATACAGAAGGCTGACATTCTAAAAGAACTTCTACTTAAATAGTCAATACTGTTCCTTAAATAATAAAGAATTCCAATAGGCACTTCCGAACTTTAATAGTTAGTAACGGCCTTCTTGTTGAAGATACATCTGTCAAATAAGTAGCCATTTATTCAGTCTGTCATGTTAAATCACCATGGATCCAAATAATGTTTTTTTTTTATTTAAATAGGTGTTCTGTTGGGCCAATGTACCTTTTGCTTCGTTGATTTTCCGATTGCCATATTTGTCGGATTATACGCAATGTAATGGATAAATTTCAATTCACTGGTGCAGTAAAAAAATTGGCCAACTTTCGTATGTCGATCTCATATAAACATCGCAACTGTACGTAGTAGTGTGCAAGAGAATCCGAGGCAGTCGTTTTTGGACTTGAACTTGACTTTCGCAATCGACAATTGTAGTATTTTTCATTGTGACGATAGACTGTCACTGATAATGATGTGCATTTGCTGAAGGGACTCTGTAACAGTTTGAAACTGATCCCAATTTAAATCAAAAAATCACCTTCAGCGATGACGATGAATTAAATACAGTGTCTACCACAAAAGTCACCGTAGTCAAGTAAGTACTCTGTTAGCTTATTAGACGAGAGCCTGTGGTTCAACCCCTCGGACATAATGAAATATTAAAAAATATTCTCTCAACAGTCTTCAGGCAAAATCTCCGAGAGTAAATAAAATTACCATGAAAGGCTTCTTAAAAATATGTCATTCGAAGGCGACATTAAATTGTAGCCTCCGCCGCTCATGCATAAAAAATTAACACACACAACAAGGGTGGTATGAGAAGCTAGATCGTTATCGTGACTAAAAGGTTGTAAAGACCAATTAAGTAAGTAAGTAAGACCATCGTAGACTCAATCTGCGCTCCTGGCCTTTTGAAATTATGTCGAGTTATCACAGATACAAATAAAGCAATATCGCTTCCATTCAATTTCATCAAAGAAGAGGTCTACATACTGTATACTGCCTGCATAGTTTCTTCGACATTAAGTTGCGCCCGTACTATCCAAGTCCGGTTAAGCCCTTAGGTTTCAAAAATAAAATTTTTCGCACACTACCCCTCTTTCCTTACTACTGTAACTATGTTTCTGTTATTCCAACTCATGAACAGCAGGAGTAGGAGTCAGCTCCTGAGTGTTGGTTTTATAATAAAAAAAAAACTGGTGCTGGCCTTAGAAGGCTTACCTGCCCTAATATTCTTCTGTATTTAGGTTATATAAGTAGTTCAGTCATTTCATTCTGAAGCGAGCGAATGTCCGTGGATGACTAGTTTTCTTTCCCTTACTCAATACGAAAAGCCACCGATCAATGCACTTTGTGTTCCTAAGGTCCATTAACAGCATGGTTAGCTTAAAATTACACAAACAATGAAAAAAAAATTGAATAAAAGAGTGTACAAAACATTGCATAATTTTTAATGTTGCAATAAGCACTTGTTCAGCAACAATGCACACACAGAGATATAAACACAATACAAATGCAAATAAAATGCAAAAAACATTAGATTATTTGTCTATTTGAGTTTATAAAATGGTTAACCAGAGAAATTAAAACAAAAATAATGGAAAATTAAAATGAATTCTATGGAAACGAGTTACACAAACATGTTTGGCTTCATTTCATTCATGTTGCAGAAAATTTCCATTTTTTTCTCGTTTTTGTTTTCTATTCTCGTTTTTGTATTTCACGATTATAATGAATATCTGGATGACAAACAAACAATGTCGTCCATAATTATATAAAACCAACAATAAAAGGCAAAAACTATGAACATAATAAAATTATTCCAAATAGTTTTTACTCACATGCCATTATTTATAGTCCATGAGTTTTTTTGTTTGGTTTTGTCAGAATATACAGACTCAAATAAAAAAATGTGTGAAATAACATTGTAGTTGGTCCTGTCCGATTGTAATTTGAACTTTTGTTTCTAAACTAATATAAGAGAGTAAAACAGATACGAGAACATTTGTTTATCGCAGTAATTTTGGAATTTCTTGACTGATAGATTTTCTAGAATTTGATGGAGAATTTAATAGCAAAACTTTCCTCATACATAATTGGTCATTACAACTCTTTAGTCAGGATTACCACTTATGTTGGGTGTGTTAATATTTATACATGAGTGATGGAACCTAAAGTTTAAAAACGATTTTGAACGACAGGTTTTTTAAGGAACTTTTTTATAACAATTTTCTCTCAAAGTTTTTACAAGAAATTTGCTGAGAGGAAGTCATATTTCTGTCTGCTAGAGCGCTCTGACCTAGGCTTTGAACCGGGGCTTCACTTCTAATAAGCCAACACACTCCCTACTACATCACGCTGACTATTTTTGTTAAATTTGAAAATATAAGTCATGGTAGCTGAATCCCAAGGATGGGATACGTAAAGAAATCATTCAAAATTTATTTCATTATTGATGCCCATAACAAGAGCAGATGTGTGAAATGATGCAATTTCCAGGGAAAATGACACTTTCGTTTCCTTTTAAAGAGTCCCTTTAGCCTTCATTTAATTAGTTAAACGCTGATAATGGAGTTGAGTAGTTTTTTGTTTTAGAGACAAAAATGTATCCACACTCACTATATGGTCTTTTTTGCGGCTTCTTTGAATATGGTTCTCAAGTGTTAAGTAGTGGACCCGTGTCACATTCATAGTCATAAATAGATTTAAAGTTTCGGTTTTAGTGCAATGACAATATTTTAATTACACTGTTTGGTAGCCATCCTGTCCACAATGTTTGTTTATTTGAAAATCTTCTGTTAATTTGCAATATTCAGCGCTTTCCGAAACTTGTATGGATTCAGCTAGTCTTTGTTTTTTATCTGACGTTCATTCATAATACATACGTACATACAACCCTTCAGTCAGTATTACGACCAAGCTTCTCACATCACTTATGTTGTGTGTGTTAATTTTTACACATGAGTGCCAGGACCTAAAGTTTTAAGTCGACTCCGAACGATAGATTTTTTGAGAAACTTTTCATGGCAATTTTATTTTACTCTCAGATTTTGAAACCTACTTTTTGAAATCTGCTGAAAGAAAGTCGCCGAAGAAATATTTTTTTGTATTTTGTTTTGTTGGAGATGTCTGACCTGGGATCTGAACCATGGCATCACACGTCTAATAAGACAACACACTACCTAGTAGACTACGGCGACTTCTATTCAAACTTCATTCATACTATTTTGTGAATTTTTCACGCAGTTCAGGTGTGAATATCTCAGTTGGTTGTCCAGATAGTGTTGTTTATCTTGACTTCTAGCCCAGCCTCATATAAACGTTATCGCCGTATATTTTACAATCGATAAACAAGAAACTTGTACGCTAGCTCTGTTTCAATATTAAAATAAAAGCATTGAATTCCATCAAGCTAATCAATTCTCTTTTTGATGCTTAAAAATTCATGGAGATCGGACGTGGACCTTTAACCCAATTGCCACCTTCCCTAAATATAATTCTTTGGAAAATACAGACCTCATCTATTCGCCCTGATGTTTGATATCAAGTTTACAACCTACAGAGGCATACAAAATTTTGGTACCAGCAAATTTTTTTGTTTTGTTTGTTTCAAATGTTACAAACAATTGCACATAATATTGTTACCAGTCCTGACCGTATAGAGTAAAATGTAAATGGAAAATGATAATGGAGGCTATCAAAATAAACAGGAATTTGAAAATGTTATAAATTTTGTCATAAACTTGTAAATGTGTTGAACTCACTCATGTGTGTGGGGAACATACTAACAAATACCAATAAACTGCATACGTACGCATGTAGTTGCTGAAGGGTGCAGTTTTTGCATGTGTTTTTAATATTTTTGTTTACATTTAATTAAAAACCAATTGAAAAACTGTTTATGGTAATTGTTTTTGTACAAAATCTATGCTACTACTGAAAAAAAAAACAATGAAAAACAAAATGATATAAAAATTGTGGGGAAAATTATTGTTAAAAATAAAATTGCAAATAAATGTTAAAATGCATGCCATAAAACCACATGAAAATATTAAACAATAATGACAATGACAATATTTTATTTGATTAAATAAGTTGCGGGGTTTATTTTGTATTTTTTTAGTTGCAGCTAAATTGCAAAAAATGCTGCTTTAGGGTTGCAGGTTTGTTTCAAAATGAAATTTATATTTTTGTTGTTTATTGAAATGAAATGGCAGAAACCAAATAAAAAAAATTATGTGAACAATAAATAAAATGTTGATAGTTTTTGAACATTTCTAATCACATACATACATTGATGAAAAATACGGACAAGCATAACTTTTAACATAAAGGCTGGGCCATTTTAAAGTTTAAATTTAAAAATTCAATAAAACACAAACGGTTCGAAATTTTGACAAATTTATTTTTTTGTTGTGAAGTATGAATAGATTGAATTGAATAGATGATTTTTTTTTTTTTTGACAAGATCGATATCATCGTGCAGTTTCTTGTTGGACCAATAGATCCTAACGTTGTTCAAGCATAAATCGATTCATTACCTTCAGCGGAGATAATATACTGAATTTTGTGACAGAATGAAATGACAAGTATTGTTCATGATTCAAAAAGGTGGCCCACCTTGGCTTGACTAGCATATATTGCAGAGCATAGAGTAACTGCAAGAGCACCACAATTCAGCTGCAAAATTATGCTGCTCCAGTATGTTTTTAAGCCATATTTTTCTTAAAGCTTTCGAAACATGTACAATTTGCTGTAGTTTAGGTCATCGCTAATGAATTTTCATTTATTTTTTAAAATAAATTTTAATCATTTATTTAATTAAATTTAAATTTTAAATCATTTTAATTGTTTTTTTGTTTTTGTTTTAAGTCCTAAAAAATCTTTCTTTTTCTCTTATTAACGTTTGAAATTGTTATAAAAAAGAATACAAAAATGTGCTGTCCTTTAATAGCCACCCTTTTTATACAGCTTGCTGTGGAATATTACAAAAAAAGTCTTAATTAATGAGATTTTTAATTAAAAATGTCCTGATATTTTTTGAAAATATTTGAATGCGTATTTATTTATTTAATTAGGTTGTATATTTATTTTTGTTTTGTATTACTATTTTTAATATTAAAAGCGTATTATTTTTGCCCCTTTTTGGAGGGTAACTTTTTACTGTGTCATCATAATATCAAAGGGCGCCAGCCAATTATCTTTTCATGGAAAATGTTTAAATATGTCGCCTACATTGCCTTCATTTAATAGATTTGTTTACAATAATTTCATCATTTGAAATGTCAATAAAGATTTTCATACAATAAGGACCTTATTTTTATGCTCTTTTAAGTTTTCGATGCCTTGTTTTTCTCTCTTGTGTTTATATTCTGCTGGCAAAATGTTGTAACAAAAAGGTGACAGAGAATGAATAAAACGTAGGTCGCTGTTCATTAAAACGATGCTTATAAAGCCTTTTAAGTTGTAATGCAATTGAAGCAATATTATATCATAGAAAAAAAGACGAGAGGTGTCATAAGGACACCCAGTTAAAACGCAATGAAAAAAGTGCCAACTTTGGTAACAACTTAGGAATTTCTTCAATTGAAACCATTAACATGGAATTTTGTCTCCTATCGTTTTTCTGCTATTATTAGTAGATAAAATAAAGCCTTGGAAAAATAATTGTAATCTTTTTCACTAAAGTTTTACAAAAATTTTAACGTATGGGATGATAATATTCCACATAAGATCCAAGAACGTCCAATACATCTTGAAAAAGTCACTGTTTGTTCTCATACTTCTGTGACAACGTCATTGGCCATGATATCACTATTAACAAGGAGCACTATATGTCGATGATTACCAATTTCTTTTGGCTAAACTGAATCATTTGGATACCAATGACATGCGGCTTCGACAATACGGCGCTTTGTGCCACACAACTTATGCCACATTGGATATTCTACACAAGCGATTTAGGGCCATGGCCATCACATAAACTTTCCATTGAAATCGTGATCGTTCACTTTGTTAGACGTCTTCTTGCAAGGTTTTTTAAGTTGCAGGTGTATGCGAACAAGCTACAAATCATAGAAGTTCTTAAAGCTAACGTGCCATCAGTCAAAATTAACCTGACACATGCACACATTGTGCTCCCAGAGAAGCCTGGACCGACATTTAAACGATATTATTTTCTCCACATAATGGCATCCATGGATCTTGCAAACGAATAACAAATTTCGATGTATTAATAACACGCCTTGTTTTATTTAAATTTGAAGATAGGAAAAGTCTGATGCTCATAGCATAGAAGAATTTTTACGCTGGAAAAATCGAAGCAATTATTCCATATTGACCTGTTTCTTGTTTTAAGTCTTCACTTTCCAAATGTTAGTCTTGATTTGAAATTATTGTCCTTTTATTTTCGATGAACAAAATTAATAAATATTGTTTGCTTAACCAAATGCTCTTCCATGATTTGATTTCAATGGAAAAACGGATTAAAATGAAATCAAACAATTCGAGTAAATAAATTGAATTGAATTAATCAATACGTTTCATTAAATTCAATTTTGTTTAGACTGTTATTTATTTAGTAACAGGATTAAATACAACAACAACAAAAAAGAATAATAAATAGAAAAATAAAAATAAATTCATTGATTTTTTATAGCAAAACCTATTCATCAAAAAACATTTACAAAAAAAGTAAATAAAAGATTAAAATTGAAACCGTTTAGGCAGCCATTGGCGCTTTCTATTTTTAAATTTAAATGAAATCATTGATGCCATTATTGTGAGAAATCTAATATCGTTCAAACATCTCTCATGGCTGGTCTCAGTGGAGCGCATTCGGAATATTAAATTTTCTTGGCGCATAAATTAGACTGAATTGTTGCGGTTTATAGTTTATTCGCATACACCAGAGACATTAGAAAACCCCACAAGAAAAAGTCTAACGGGGTTAAATATTGGTGGCCAGTTCACATCACCTCCACGTCAGATGACCATGCCTTCAAACCACTCGTGCAGAATATCCCATGTGGTACGTAGAGAAATGCCATTGAAATCATATGTCGTTGGTGTCTAAATTATCCAATTCCGGTTAAAAGGAGTTCATACCCAATCGACCTATAGTGTCCATATATATGTACATCCTAATGGGCTGGAATTATGATATAATTTAGTTTGCCCCTAAATACAAGAGACTCTACTTATCTCCACAAAATATAATCTATTGGTGACAAATTACATTACGTGTGGACTGCGCGAAAATGTCCCAGATGTCCCGATAAGTTACATCGTGCCGTGTGACTCAATAATAAAATCAGGATATAGTGATCCATTTTTTCATTGCTCTTAATGAAATACGGCTAAATAATGCTAACGAAACACAAACCACATAATATAGTGCATCTTTAAGGGTGCTCGTGAAATGCCTCTGACTGCTTTATTTTACATCCATTCAAGCTCGATAGAACTTTCACAGAGGAGCATAGACCAGACTGTTTATTTCAGAGAGAAGTCCTTCCTTTTTGAAGAATAGTTTTTGATTGATTCTAATCCTTTAAAATCCTAAAATCTATTATTTCCTGTCACATTGTTGATTTAAGTCTAGAATCTACAGTAAAACAATTCATGGTTTTGCTGTTGCCCCCATATTTGTTTATGCATTTAATTTCTTTTATTATTTTGATTTCTATAGAAATTATATTTGATTTGATTAAATTAATTACAAAAAATTATTTTTCTTTCAATTAAAATAAATTTAAACAGGAATTTAACACGCGCCATGTCAATTCAGGCATTAAAATAAAATACAACAATTAAAACAACAACAACTACAACGAAGAACAACAATAAAATCAATACAACAATTTGTTCTTACATTGATTGACAGTTACTCATGCCAATATGTGGACGAACAGCATGAAAACAACAACATTACCCATCTAAAATGGAGCACAATATTTGTGTAAAATACTGAAAATCATAGGGAAAACATATTGAAACAGTGATGGACAGAATAATAGGTGCCATGCAATAATATTACAACAAAATTTTTAGAAGACTACTGACAGGGGATCGCCGAACGAAATAAATACGAGACTACGGCAAGTTCACATCAGGCTTAAATTTCTATAAAAAGAAATATTAGCAACAGCCCTCTCTATTATAACAAGAGACAAATACATGCTTGTTTCCGTTAAAGCATATCCTGCATCACATGTGAATACAGAATAAGAACTGAGAAGGTAAATGAACACAACTTACCCATAAATTCACTTTTTTTGCATTTACCAAGAGCTATTTAATCTTCTGGATATGTTCTGTTAACAAATTCTGTGTGCCCACAAATTTTTTGCTTCAGACTCCTTAGTCCTCATCATCATCAGTGTGTTCGTTATTATATCTATGAGATCCCTAAGACTGACCCTGATCAAGTTGTACAAGGGGGTTTATTACCACACATTTGTGGGCTTGTGTGCAATCATTGGTTTGAACATCTGAGGAGAAATACTAACCTTCAGAATGAATTCATTTGAATTATCAAGTGTACCGGTTTTTAAAAGTGTGTCGGTTTTGCTAATAACTTCCATGTCTCGTTCCTAAATACCCTTGTAAGTGTAACCATGGAGAAAAAATATCTCCACAGATTGTCGAGGATTGTAATGCGCTCAAAATTCGATATGGTCAGACCAGTTGCGAGCTATGGGTTCAAATTATGAATCATGGGGCAAGAATGAATATAACACAGTTGGAGTTGGTTAAATGAAGAAATTAGTACTCATCAGTATAAACGAGGCAAAGCAAATGTTTCCTATGGCGACGCAAGAGACTGTGTTGAATTTAAATTTGTTGTATCTGGTAGAGAAAACCAAAGCCATGTAAACTTATAGTAACGGTTTATCGCGACTTAACAGATTGAATGTATGCACCTCATTTACAGTCATCTGGCCAGGATCCAGAGACCCTACGATTTACTGAGACGTTTTGCAGCGAAACTGAGTGTGAAAATAAACGAACTAAGGCGAAGGCTACATGCTCTCCTCAAAGAGGATTAAAAAATACGGATGGTTTTCAGAATGGCAGTGAAACAGTAGCGATGGAACAGTCGCGGTATTCCAGATAGGAGCATTTAGTGTATTCGGAATCCATGGGGAAAGTGGTGTGGTTTCTAAGCAGGAGTTTAGGCTTTCAACGGGTAATGAGAAAAAATGAGTTTTCACGATGCTGATGAAAGTATCAGAAACTTTTTCTAAAGTAGAAGAAAATTTTGGAACGAAGTTAGGGTCGGAAACGTAAACTCTGCTAATCCAAACTATGTTGAGACAATATCAAACTGAAAAAGTGGTACGAGATAAGAGGTATCCAACTTGCTATTAAGGAATTGCTTAAGAATGGTAACTGACATTCCGATGGGATTCCGACTGTTTGATTCATTGGACAACAAAGTTATGGGATTATAGTACCCCAGTACAATACATCATTCGGTCATAGCTTCTCTTTGTAGCAGATGACAACGTTGTCCTTTGCTGATAGAATTCCTATGGATATTAACTAAGCCTTAAAGGTGTGGCGCGAAAAGCATTAATATGAGTGACACCTTTTTGCATCTTTTAGTTCCTATAATCCAGTTTTCTAAGCCAAGCAGATAGGTTTACTCTAGCAAGATAATAGGGTTAAAATCTGTCGTTGTGTAAAAAGAACACCCTTTGCTATAATAAAGTCGATAACATTTTTTCTATTTGTCTAAGTGTACCTATTATTATATTCACCACTGTTTGAATAAAATAACCATCACTCTACTCAGCAGACATCATTATTGCATCACGTTGTCAAACTCATACTTACATTACAAATAACAGAAGAACAAAAAAAAAGTTGAAGTATACGTTACTATTTGTTTATTTGTTTTATACAATATGTGTACCCAATACACTCTCACATGCACTTACACTCATACACTTATACGCACATAAAACAACATATAATGTATACAATATAAACATTCACATGGACATTTAATAGATGCAACAATAACATACTCATTGTTATTTTATTGTACACATACAAGCACACGTTAAAAAACACACACGCAGAAAGTTCTCCAGGCATTTAACATACTCAACAACAGCAGTTGTAACCATAAAAACACTCTTAAAAAATTTAATTTTTAAAAATTTTTAAATGAATGTGCGGACATTCGATGAAAATGTAAAATGATACTTAGGTCGGTAGAAAGATTTTCCAAATATAAGTAATTAATGACAATGAATTAAATTCACAAAAATTAAAAAATGATTTGGATAACTTCGCTGCAAACTTTTCTTCCAGTTTACTAAAAGTTTCTGGATCCAACATCGACATTGTTAAAGTTAACCAGATTTCTCATTCCACATCGAAAGCATAAGCTTCTGCTTGGAAACCACCCGCCACTTTCCTGGATTCCGAATGCTCTAAATAATCCTGGATCGTCGCTATTGTTTCCCTGCTAGTCTGTAAACCGTCCGGATAACACTGAATTATCAATCTCTTAAAAAACAGGTAGCCTCCACTTTACTTCTTTCACTTTTATACTCAGCTCCGTTGCAAAGCGTTTCACCAAATCATAGAGTCTATTGATCCTGACCAGAAGGCTGTAAGGGAGGCACAAATATTCAATCTGTTAGGTCACGATGCACCGTTACCATAAGTTTACATGGTTCTGGTTTTCTTTACCATACAAAACAAATTTAAATCCAACACAGTCTCTTGCGTCGCCATAGCTCATATTTTCTTTGCCCCGTTTTTACTGATGCGTACCAATTTCTTCATCTACTCACCGTCTCGGTTTGCTACACAGGCTCGACTTGTTAAAAATCGTGTTAGCATCAAATCATCGAGCTAACGTAACAAAGGCAACTACGGCGTTCGGTTACTTAGAAAAGAGCATAATTTTAATATGAAATAATCAAAAAAAAAAAAACCATTAATACTGCAGTGATTAATGTTACTTGATCGCTTAGTTACAAGCTGAAGCCGAATACACAAACGTGGCTTGAATGATGTGTCTTATATACTCCTGAATAATAAAAATATTTTAGTATTACAGGAATATAATCGAATAATGAAGCCCATGCCGAAGCTTCCCATTGAACCATAGGTGATAGCAAATGCATAGTGATCCGTGTTCAAAAATCTATGATGCACGTTGGAGAAAGCTTTGATGAATATATAAGTCTTAAATATTTTAAGCGTGGAATAACTATTAGGTCTAGATATCTAATTGAGTACATAAGAGGTCTTAGAGTTCTTGGAAAGTAATTTTTACCAAACGATGATCCAAAGTAAATATCCTAAATCATTGGAAAATAGCGTTTAAGTTAAAGAAGAAGACGAAGAGTCAAAAGATTTAACTTTAATCTGTATGAGTATGTGTAGTCTGCAGTGAAAAGACTGCTATAGATATATCGATCAGTTATACAATGAATCTTGACGAAATTCGACAGAGGGTTCAACCTGCGTTGACAAGTATACCAAGTGAATTTATGCAGAAATTGGTGAAAGGAACACCTACACACAGGACATTTTTTTAAACACTTCCTATTTTTAAATTGAAATAAAACAAAGTGTGTGGTAGATATCATTGAAACTTCTTATCTATTGATGCCACTATATAGGGAATAAAATACCCGCCATGGCTTCCCTAGGTTTAGCGTATTCGAAATGATAAATTTTTCCGATGGCATGGATTAGATTTGAGGTTGAATTTGAGGAAATAAAAACTCTACAAGACATAGAATAACGCTATCAAGTCGTACAATCTCGATTTACAGTGCATATCGCCTCCACGTCAGATGCCTATGTGTATGGCACGTAGTGCCGCGTTGTTGAAACCTCATGCCGTTCGTGTCCAGATCATCCAATTCAAACAGAAAAATGTTGCCAATCATGGGTGTTTACTGCTCGTTTTTGTTAGTGATGGCTTGACCAACATCGTTGTCAAAG
Source organism: Sarcophaga subvicina (assembly GCA_936449025.2). Lineage (NCBI taxonomy): Eukaryota > Metazoa > Arthropoda > Insecta > Diptera > Sarcophagidae > Sarcophaga > Sarcophaga subvicina. Next base: position 75,664,436 of record OW388083.2, read on the forward strand.
AAAAATTGATCGATGACGCCACGCCGCCAGTCCAAAATTCACACCAAACGATGACTTTTTATTATGCATTGTACGCTCCTGGATTTTATGATGACTGATATCGTCTCAAATTCGATAATTTTGCATTCCTCCACAAATGGGCTTTAATCGGAATATAATTTTTGATGAGAATTGAGGTCTGCAAGAAGACTTTCCTGTTGCTTACGGAGCAAAAATTATTTTTTCCACAACCAACACTCAGGGCATGACTCCTATTCACGCAGTCTTTGTGTTGAAATATCCGATAGATAGTTAAAGGCGAAAGGAAAGAGGTTTAGTGTACGACAAGTTGACTTTTGCAATGCCCAAATACTTTGTTAGTTCCGTTCTAGTAGCCGATCTTTAACAGTAAACGATTTCTCTAGTTAGGCACGTGCAATATCAGTATTTATTAAAAAAAAAACTACGCTTCTTAATTTGAAAGATTTTTCTAAATATTCTAAAAGGTCTTTAGTGGGATATTTTCTCCGTTTTCTTCTTGCCTTGATTGTTTAAAGATCAAAGGGATTGAAATCATATTTTAGCAGTTACCTTTGTACTGAAGTTTTCCAACATTTCTATCAAAAATAATGTTGATACCTTCAAGAATACATTTTTACATTTTCAAACTTGTGCTATAATCTTAACCACAATTAATTTAAATATTCGTGTCCTGTTGTTGTTAACTTCCTTTTCTACTTTTTTTTCTGTTTGTTTTTAAACTTCAATACAGAAAATGAATGAACTCATGGATGTTTTCCGTTGCTGTTACAATCAGTTGTACATTTTGTTATTGTTATTGTAGTTGTTGTTGTTTTCATTGGCGTCTGTTATTTTTCTGCCACCAACTTTTTTTCGTTTTTTTTTTTAATTTTTTTCCGTTTTTGTTGCTCTTCTTCTTCATTTATTATAAAAACAAACCGATTTATCAAAATATTTTCATTATCCTGCATTAATTTTTGTTGCATCATTGAATTTTTGTCATTGTGGATATTTGGTTGAATATTCTTTTCCTCTTCTCTCCTCTTCTCTTCGCTTTCCATTTTTTTTGTTTGTTTTATTTTTTTTTTTTTTTCATTTCACTGGTCATTGTCTTGTTAGTTGGTCTGATGCGTTTGATGGCTGGTATCGAGCTCATCTGGCCTCCAACTTATCTGTTCATTTATCGATTGATTTGCAATCATTTTTCATTGCTGACGTTTATAGGAGAACAGTGTTATGGTATCTGTTTTTGTCATGTTCCAAACCAGAGCGAAATGTTGATTTTGAAAAATATAAAGAGACTTCAATCTTATTAGACTGAATGGGAAAAAATAGATTTAAGCTGGTGATGTTAGATGGATAATTAGAAGTGGAGATATTGAGATGAGTTTTAAGATAAAGAGAAATTATTGTTTACATGTCTGGTGTAGTAAGTTTATTTCAATCAATGTCGAAACTTATGTATACCGGAAAGGCATGTTAATTTATTTCTTAAAAATTTTTTGCCTGCCAATAAAATTTAGTTTGATCCCTCCAGAAAATCTTTTTTACTAGGACAGTTGAGATGTATATGCGAAGAACTACTGCCGCCAATTTTCAAATTAATTACCACCATTTAGTGGATGCCAAGAGTAATTTTACTTTGTTAGACGACTTTATTAAAATCACATTCTGAATGTGAATGTGTACCACAACATAGTCCGTAGTCTAGTACGTAGTGTGTTGAATTGTTAGACGTAAGGCTACGGTTCAAACCCCAGGTCAGACACCCCAACAAAATGAAATATGAAAGAATATTTCTTCTGTAACTTCCTCTCAGCAGATTTGTGGCAACAAGTTTAAGAGTCATATAGAATTGCCATGAAAAGTTTCTCAAAAATCTGTCGTTCAGAGTGGCCGTAAACTGCAGGTCTCACCGTCCATGTATAAATTTAACACACACACAACTTAAGTGCGTTGAGAAGCTAGGTTGTAATCCTAACTGAAGGATTGTAAAGACCAATTATGTATATTTGTATGTGTTACACAGAGGGTGATATAAGTGTTTTGCTCGTATCCGATTTTAAAATCTATGATGTCAAGGGTGCACCACGATTTGGCCTGAAAATCGCCATGTTATCATGTGGCGTATGCTTAGAAACCTAAGAAACCAGGAAATCAGGCATTCACCATCACACAGTTATCAACCATTTGAAGAAACCTGAACACGCATAGAAGTTCTATATTTGGATGCAATATAAATTAACTGCCCAATAGTAAAACACAACAAAGTATGCGAAAATCCTTCGTAAGCGGTGGCAAAGTAAGAATTGCCAGTAAGAAAGGTAATGAGTGCTTGTTGTCGACAGTTTTGTCCTGGCCAATGTCGTTTTCAAACACATATGGAGCGAGAACTCCCAAAATCCACACCAGACAGTGGCTTTTTGGGATGTATTGCATACTCTTAAATAATCTGTTCCACAACCTATTCGGCGAACGCTCTTCTTTGTCTATGGTTGTTTGCCTTCTGTTCCTGAATCAATTGAATTTTGTACGGGTGTAGATTCGAAGTTACGACACAAAATTCGCCAAGTTGTGTTCTGAAAAATGTCGAGAACTTGAAGGCGAACGGCAATATTTTCTGCAGAGTGCGATACTAATCCTGTTCACATAGATTGTTTGCTTAAATATTTTACACGACCTTTATGTACTTCGAAAATCATATTCGTTAGCCTTAAGACAACAAATTGTTTTGCATGCAATAGTTATGCTAAATGTAGTCTTTTTTTTTTCTTAAGATCATTGCTCTAGGAAGATGACATATATTCGCTGGTGATTGTAGTCCTTTTGATGATAAACAATTAAAATTTTCTTACGCGAGTATAAAAGAAACGCTATAACCTTGACTAATAATAGAATGTATTCTCGTTCTTAAAACATGATTTTTTTAAACTAGTCCAACGTTATAAAAGTTTCTTTTTGTCAGTTGTACATTGTGAGGATCTATGCTTTTATTGTCAGGTTAAATAAAAGTTTATAATTTATCAAGAAGTTTATTGTCAATGCAGATGCCATTAGAGCGTGAGTTCTTCATACGAATTGCTTTTATTTTACTGGGTTTGCTATAAAATTTCTGCGGTATCCGGCTTTTCTTTAAGGATATCAGCACATTATCATCACCATAAATCAGGTAGCTAAGATAATTCATAAATTATGTGCCAGATAATGCCCTCTTGGTAGTGGTATATGAACTTGTTTGAAGCATATCGTGAATTGCATACATACATATGTACATAAACAATTGGTCACTACAATCCTTTGCTATTGCGATAAGTTTCAGTTGGTTGCTATTCTGCCTTGTATCCGTTTCATTCTATTGTTGCTCCAGTTAAGCCGGTGATTGATCTGCTATAAGAGGTCCTAGAATAATGGCTCGTTGCCTACGCTTCTAAACGATTTCGAAGATACTTTGTGTAGAAGCAATTTAAATTTTTTTCTTTCTTTCAGCAATTGCTGTGTAAAAATAAGATTAAAAATTGCTTTCCATTACAGAGACATACTAAGTCTTATATTTTCTTTATAATGTATATCTTCTATCGTTTATTATTTTTTTTTAATTCTTACTGCTTGTTTGATTACAATCGCTTTAATTTACTTCCTTTACTGGCATTCCTTTTTTTTCTATTTTTAATCACTGACCATAAATTCAAAAAAAATGAATGATGAAGGCGATGGTGGTGGTAGTGGTAGTGGTGGTGGCCATAATAACAATAATAATGGCAGTTATTTATCAAACAATACAAAAAATGACAGCAACAACGATAAAAATAACAATGCAGGAACAATTTTGACAATATATAATGAACAACAGCAACAACAACAATAATGACAACAATATTTTTATAATGAATGATTTGTATTTTGAAACGATTTACAATATTTCAGAAACAGAAAAAAAATGTAATTTTTTTTCATAATTTTTAATATTTAAAAAAATTTTTTTTTGTATTCAAAAACATAAATCAGTAATAAATGACATGTACATATACATAATTTTTCATCCTGAAAATAGCATCAATGGAAAATTAATTTATCGTTGTTTTAAATTTATAAGCGTTTTACCTCATGCCCCACGTTATGATTTTATTTGTCGATATTTTTGATTGCAATTCAATACAATACGTTGCTATTGATGGTTTTCTCTTTACATTTGGCATATTTTTGCAGATTGATTTTCCTGCAGCCGAGACACAATCAGAGTATATTGGATTGATTACGATTTTATTGAAGCAAAAGCAGCATAAAAAAGGTAAGATTTATGAGTGAAAATGATTTGTAGTTCTGGCCTGTGAAAACAATACAACAATTGTAATGCCAGTAACAAAAATCAATAAATAATACAATATTAAAAATTATTTATTTATTTTAATTTATATTTTTTTACTGATATATATATACATACATACACATACTCATATATATGTATATATCATATGCATGTTGATATTATTTTTATAAAAAAAAAATATTTTTTTAATAGGATTACAATATATTTATTTACTTAATTGAATAAAAAATTGTTTTTTACACAATCGTACGCACATACATAAAGGCTATATAATATAATTAAAAAAGAAAAAAAAAATTATTATAAAAAAAATATTTTACAAAGTGTTGTAAATTACAATTGTTGAAAAATATAATCAAATTAAATATCATTTAAATATTTGCCATTTACATACATACATACTAAAATTATAGCATAAAAATAAGAATTGCAAAAGCAACTCATTCAACTTCATGCTATAAACACAATAAACGCAACACAGCAAACATAGCAATTTCTCCAAAAAAAAAATTTCCCTTAAATTAGGACAAAAAATTCTCCCTTTAATCAGGATTTTTTGGAGAAATTACTGTTTGCTGTGTTGCGTTTATTGTATTTATAGCATTACTCATGGTTTGATATTACATATATACAATACATAATTGGCCATTAGAACCCTTAAATCAGGATTACGACTTAGCTTCTTACGCCGCTTATGTTATGTGTTTTAATTTAGTACGAGATGCCTAACCTATGATTTGAACCGAGGCCTCGCGTCTTATCAGCCAACACACTACATACTAGACTACGGCGACTTCAATTTAATTTGGTGATTGCTTTTCCACTAATATTTTCTAATATTTTGTCTTGTTCGAAATGTCTGACCTGGATTTTGAATGCACTACCTACTATACCATGGCGACTTATTACATCTAGACTACGGTTGACATTACAACAACATTTACATTGAGTTGTAGAAGAAGGACTTGATGTAGCGCAATCACAAAGTAAAATTTTAGACGACACCTGGAACCTCATTTCTCAAAGAAGTTTTCTTAAGTAAAAAAGTGCTTTGAGCCAGTAGTACCGCTTGTTGGTTTAGCAAACGAAAGAAACTTCCAAACCTAACCAAAAATTGCAAATCATTAACGGTGCCACAGTTGCAACTACTGAAAAAAACAAAATTAAAAACATCAGCCCTGCGGAAAATATCTTTACAACCATACCAGTATATGTGATATAAAACAAGCCACCGATAATTTATAGAACAATAAGAAAGCAGGCTGTTGTCTCCGTATTAGACGTGGGGCCATGGTTCAAACCCAAATATGAATATATTTTTCCCTTAGCGACTCTCAGCAGATTTCTGGCAAAAACTCTGTGAGTAAATAAAATTGCCATGAAAAGTTTCTCAAAAATCTGTCGTTCGGGATCGACTTTAAACTGAAGGTCCCGCCACTTATTTATAAAATTAACACACACAACATAAGTGGTGTGAAAAGCTAGGCCATAATCCTAACTGAAGGGTTGTAATGACCAATTATGTTATGTAAGCCGCGATTTACTAAAATACACAGTGAGAGTCGATTTGGATTTGCCCAAAACCCACATATCATGGAAAACTTTTTCTTTTTTCGACAACAAAAAAATATCGTTACTTGTTCTAGACTGCTACAACTGTATATTGCCTATGATCTGGGCAAATCAGCAATGTACGATTTAAGCGAAGTATTGTTAAAGGAAGATTTATAGTTTGATGAGCATTATCTTATGCCTCTAATCCTACTGTTTGCTTTATTATTACAAAAATGAACTCGACGACGTATTTGGTTCTTCGAGAAAATATTTTTTAAACAAAACTTGAATATTTTGAAGATCACTATATTTTTCAACCTAAAAACTCTGTAGAAGCAGCCGCGATCTATGAGTTATTAAGCGGAAGGACTTGAGTTCAAACCTCGATTCAAATATGAAAAAATATTTCTTCCTTGCAGCAGTTTTTTGGAAAAAACTCTAAGAGTAAATAAAAATGCCATGACAAGTTACTCAAAACTGTCGTTCGGAGGTCAACGTTTAAATTGTAGTTACCACAATGCATGGATAATAATAAGCTCGCACTACATAGTTAGAAGTCGCCGTAGTCTAGTAGGTAGTGTGTTGGCTTATTAGATGTAAGGCCGCTTTTCAAACTCGAGGACAGACATCAAAACGAAATATGAAAAATATTTCTTCGGCGACTTCCTCTCAGCAGATTTCTGGCAAAAACTCTGAGAATAAATAAAATTGCCATGAAAAGTTTCTCAAAAATCTATCTTTCAAAGTCGACTTTAAAATGTAGCTCCCGCCACTCATGTATAAAATTAACACACACAACATGAGTGGTGTGAAGAGCTAGGCAGTAATCCTGACCGAAGGGTTGTAATGGCCAATTATGACACACAACATGGTTGGTGCGAAAAGCTAGTTCGTAGTTCTCACTAAAGTACTGTAAATCAGCCCATTAGGTCAGTGAGTACGTTACGATTAAAAGTAAGGCAAGGTTTCCTTTCAAACGGTCTTCATATTTAGAAATAAATTCAAGAAAATCACTTTTGCTCAAATGATTCCATGAACAATGCTTTACCCTGCGATAGTTTTTAATTCTTTCATGTTGTGATTGATTAAATGTGATTAAAACACCTTAAATTACTCAACTATGTATGCACAGGTAAATTTACATACATCAGGCGTTAAAACCATACAAAAATGAATAAAAAAATGAATAAAAAATTCAAAAATTTATGGAATTAAAAATTATATTTTAAGTTGCAAATTATACATGCAACTGTTACAAAATGACATGACAAGCTATTTGCGATTACATATATGAGATCGTCTTGTGTATGTGTTTGAATATTTACGTTCCATCAGCAGTGTGATGGTACAGTTAGAGAAAAAAGGAGGTAAAAAGGAATGTTGGTGGGGTTTAGTAAATAAAATCCGTTATATTGTAATATGTCATGTCAATACAATGGGGTCATTTATCTGTCAGCTCAAGTATCAGAGTTTAAGTTTTTGATTAATGCGCTAAATGGTCACTACGCTAAATGGACATTCTTACACAAATATACACACACATATGTATATATGTTTACCTCCATAGATACAGATAAACGTGTAAATGTTATACTAGCAAATATATAGTACATACACATACAAACAACAACAATACATATGTTATGTATAGAAATATGTATGTTGTACGAATATTTCTACATTCATGTGATGTGACAATGCCGAGTAGTATTTATAACCATAAATACTATCCGTAAATGAATGTATCCAATGATAAATGTTTTTGCTATTGTTGCAATTGTTCTTTACATACAAAATATATCGTCTTTGTTATCTGTATTTGTTAGTGTGTATAAACATTTTTCATACACACAATACAACGTTCCGCTAGGTGTCCCAAATGGCAATATTTGCAGAAAAAAAGAACGAAAATTCTCTCTCTCCAGTTGTTTAAAAAATAAAATGTAATGGTTGTTTATCTCTGGTTGTTGTTGTTTTCTGTTGTTGTGTTTTCTGTGTAAAATATCTACAATTCATCAATCACTCAACATAAATTGAAACATTTATCAAAATAAAATTTCTAAAGTTTTTCCCATTTTACTGCTGCTGCTGCCATAGCAGATAGCATTTTTAACCACACACAGAGAAACAACAGAATTTTGATTGTTGCCGTGAAGTATTTATATAAAAAAAAAAGAAAAATTTTCTCACATGTTGTAAGGTGAGAAAAATCAAAACTCTTAATAAAACAGGAATTAATAAACTGTACCATGGAAGTAGCATGAAACTTTTATTTTCTTTAAGTTAAAGAGTTTTTTTCGGTTTTTTTTACCTCAAGTTGTGTGTCTCTACCTTTAAGTTTTCATAAACATTTTTAAAATTTTTGAAAGTTGCATTTAAGTTAGTCGGACTACCTATGCCCTGTAGGCTTTGGCCAGCTCATCAGCAATAGAATTTCCGATGATATCCCTATGTCACGGAACCCATATAAGAATAACTTTTGAATGATCCGACATTTTCATGTGAAAACCTTGCCCTTCATGAAGGGAGGAGCTTAATCGCAGCCTGTATAATCAATTGTATATACATGTAGTTCTTATCAACATGTTGTTGTTATATACATGTAGTTCTTGAATATGTTTATATTGTAACGACCTAACAACATACGTTTATGTTTATGTTTTAAACATTATTTCCTACTTAATTTTTTCAACATGCTGCTGTCACATAAATACATGTCATATATATACATGTTTATATTGTAGCTATTCAAGCAACATGAATATGTTTTGTTGTAAGCATTATTTGTTGAGTAATCTTATAAATATGTTGTAATAATATTGTAAAGACCCAAACAAAATGAATATATTTTGTTTAAAACATTATTTGTTGCTTATTCTTATCAATATGTTGCTATTAAATATACATGTAGAACTTGAATATGTTTATATTGTAATGCTCCATTCTTTATTGTAAACATTATTTGTTGCAATCATATATACATGTAGAATCCACATACGTTTTGTTTTAAATATTACTTGCTGCTTAATCGTATCAATATATTGCTATCATATATATACATGTAGTTCTTGTATTGTAAAGATCCAAACAACATGAATTTGTTTTGTTTTAATAATTATTTGTTGCTAGATCTTATCGAAATGTTCCTACCATATAGTATAAGCCTATAGTTCTTGAATATGTTTTTACTGTAATTATATTAAAAGATTTTCGGAGAAAAGCTCGCCATCCAACAGACATTGCACGGCTTTCAAAACAACCATTAACTTTGCGTGGAGAGTACTGCAACCCTCAGGAGGCCTGTAATTATGTTTAATATCAAGAACCTTAATCAATATACCGCATCTTAAGGCCATCAGTATAAACCTCAAGGGTCCCATTGTGAGACTGTGGGTCTATAGACCAGAAGTCTCTAGTTGGAATAGTTCTAGTTGGACAGATGACTGCCATCAGTCGGAAATGGCACTGGTATTTGTACACCCTCCACCTTAAGCCAAGGGACATAAGGAGCCAGTACGTGATGGTTGTTCAAAGACCCTAGACCTTTCCTACGGTTCTGTTGCAGGTGAAAAGTGTTATTTTGTAGCCTTCGTGCCCCTCCAATATAATTATAATGACGACTTTAGGAAGCAATTGAATATTGTTGGCAAAAGTATATCGAAAAAGATTTTTTAAGAAATAAAGAACAAGTGTTTTTTAGTTGTCTTTATTTGGTTTGTTAAAGGTTTTAATCTCTCCATGTTACGGTGGGAGTTTGAATAAGCTTTTGTATTAATCTATGTTGGTTCCTGTTGTAACTTGAGGTAGTTCAATAGGCTTTCTCCTATGCCGCACCATTTACGTGTACGCGCTTCAAGGAAGTTTGAGCACTCCATTACAGATACATGCTGTCTAAGGCCTAAGGATTTCCAATATTCTACGAAAATAGCGGTTTGAAAACAATTAATCGTCCAATACAACCCTCTCGTCAGGATTACGACCTAGCTTTTCACACCACTTATTATGTGTGTTTGAATTTTTTAATTTATTATGAGTGTTTGCATTTTATACATGAGTGGAGGGACCTACGACCTGAACGACAGATTTTTGAGAAATTTTCATGACAATTTCATTTAACAATCAGAGTTTTTGCCAGAAATCTGCCGAGAGGAAGTGGCCGAAGAAATATTTTTTTAAAAATTTCGTTTTGTTGGAGGTATCTGACCTGGGTTTTGAACCGTGGCTTTACGTCTAATAACGCATAGGCCTAATAAGCCTACTGACATATTCAAGAGCTACATGCATATACATATATATATACGATAGCAACATTTTGGTAAGGTTAAGCAAAAAATAATGTTTAAAACAAAACGTATTCATATTATTTGTATCGCTACAATGATATTCAAGATCTACATGTATATATATGATAGCAACATATTGATACGATTAAGCAACAAATAATATTTAAAACAAAACATATTCATGTTGTTTTCATCGTTACAATATAAGCATATTCAAGAGCTACATGTGTATATATGATTGCAACATATTGATAACATTAAGCAACAAATAATGCTTTCAACAAAACATGGATCATTACAATATAAACATATTCAAGTTCTATAAGTATATTTGATATCAACATATTGATAAGATTAAGCAACATGTGTGGTAAACACTGTACACATTTCAAGTACTATATGTATATAAGATAGTAACATGTGGATAAGATTAAGTGTCAAATAATGTTCAAAACAAAACGTATTCTTGTTGTTTGGATCGTTACAATATAAACATATTCGAGAATTACATGTATATATATGATGGCAACATATTGGCAAATAACGTTTACAACAAAACATATTCCTGTTGCTTGGATCGCAACAATATAAACATGTATATATATTACATGTATTCACATGTCTGCAGCATGTTGATAAAATTAATAGGAAATAATGTTTAAAACATAAAAATAATCATATTCATATTGTTTTGTCGTTAAAATATAAACATATTCCACGACTACATGTATATATATGTTAGCAACATATTCATAATATTAAGTAGTAATAATGCTAACAACAAAAAGCCTGCTTACATTGTACAGCCAGGCTGCCATTAAGCCCCTAACGAACGTAGTTTTAACGTAGATCCTTGTCCATAAATGCCGTAGATTTCTAATAGAAATATCGGATCATTCATGGGAAATTACGAAATTATTTAAAAATTATTGTAAGTAAATCGGTCGTGTGACATCTCCCTACTTCAAAACTTTACGTAAGTTGAAAGGATGGATACCTATAGACTAGAAATAAGACTAGGAAGTCTGTAGCTTGTAAAACTTCTAGCTTCTTTTAATTCATTCCTCTAAAATGAGTTCTATTTGATATAGTGCCTTCTGTTTTCGAAAGCTAGGCAATGAACGCTTTCAAAGAAAACTCTATAACTTTGCGATATTTTTAGCAACTTCACTTATTAACAATAGAGAATCAAAGAAGTTAGGTACCAGAAGGTCACCCGCAAACGGGGCTATTTAGGTCTTGTATAGTGTACAATTGGTCAATTTTACCTCCGGTTACTGTACTTGTCTTAATTGGCAAGTACACGTCATCTAACCTAGGTCTTCTATATGTCTTTATTTTTCCTGCAGGAGTACTTAATTGAAATTGGACAGTCCTCGTAGAGGCCGAGATACAACAAATTTTTCTGACAGTATTATAGTCATCCAAAGAAGGCGAGGGGACGTAGTATTATGCTCGATATCTGGTCATGTGGAATTCTTTCAAATGAACAACTGGGCCTTAATAATGACTGAAGGGTTGTAATGACCAAATATGTATGTATGTAATATTAATAAAGCTCTCTTAATGATACAGTAACGTTAAGAAAATAACAAGAGTTGAGTAATAGTTGTCTAAGGTAGGTCGTGTGAATAAACTGTTTATCGATATGTTTAAGTATTGTTTGTCATTGCATCCCACTAGTTAATCCCGTGAATCTGCAATAACATCCTCCTTATCCATTCTACTTGCTCCAAGACAAATTAGTCTCAAATAAACTTAAACCTGCTGAGGCTCATAATATTTATTGTAAATATTTTTAAAGCTGTAAACATTTATTAACCATTCTGGTCGTTTCATTTCAATAATTCACCAACAAATATTGTATCAATGCCTCTGACACATAATTATTGGTATGATCATAACCTAATAATTTAATCTCAAAATCTTTTCGTTGTCAAATATTTTTATTTCGCTTAGAAAATTTATATTTTATGGCTGCCATTATCATTTTGGAAATCAGCTTAAAAAGTAACCGTTTTATAGACAGACAGACAAGCACACATAATGGGGTACTTAATTTACGTACTAAAACGATGAAACGATGGCGAACGTTTCTTGAATCGTAACATTTTTTTTTTTTTATAAAATAAATGTGTTGCAATATTATGTTGCCGTTTTAACAAAAGGCGAATAATAATGTACAACAACAACAACAAGAGAACAAAATGCAAGAAAAAAGTAAGAAAGAAACGTTAAGGATAGCAACTTAAAAGGCTGTTAAAAAATGTTTTCTTCGTTACATTTTGTATCTCTTCAGACTTTTTCTCTTTTTTTTTTACTTTTCCAAAAAAGAAAATAACGAAAACGAGAATGAAAACTAAAATTTTACTATCATTTGTAAAGTGTCACGCCTGTGTATAAGATTAGTGTCTGATATCTATTTTACAACAACAACGTGTTACATTAACAAATACAAAAGTGTACGCATACTTAGCTTTATACATACATACATACATAACATATATACATCGTTTGTAATACATATTACTAGCACAGACTATCTTGAATCTCTAGTACTTTTTTCTCTTTCTCTTTATTTTTTTAATTTTTTTGTTTTTTTGTATATTAATGGTATCTTTTCTATCACTATCTCCTATTTGGCAAACTATTCACAAAAACATAAGGGAACATTAACGTGTGGGTCATTTTACCTTACATTGTATTGTCATTCCTAGTGGTGTTGCTATCGTGGTTATTTAACAGAAAATTCTAAGTGATGTTCTCAAAAAACACTTTTCCGAATTACACCCATGTGTTGTGTCATAGAAGGGTTTGAAATATTCATGGGAAGTCAAGGAAAAAAGAGAATAGGGGTTATTATCAAGCATAATAGAAAGTTGATTAAAGCATCCAAAGTCTGATTAAGGCACCCAAACGTAGACATCGAAAGATGTGTTTTTTTTTTAACAACAATCTTACCACCATAATAGCTTTGGCATTTTAAAAATGGACTGAGGATTGTTCACTTTGTCTATTGGCCTCTTTAATGTTTGAAATCCTTAATCTGCTTTCAAAACATAATTAATTCCACGCATAAATCACAATATCAGTCCGTTCAGCCGTTCAGGCAAGGCAAGGTGTCTGTAATATTGTTGTTTGAAGATAATTTTCCTACTATGGAGTAAATTCATTATATCGTATACAAGGCATTTAGAAAGTGATGGATTATGTTGTAAACCTTTGAAATTTTACGCTACATTATGTGGCATAAAATTATTCCACTTCAATGCGTCTTACAACAATATTCAATAAGCAATGGTTTGAAGATATTAAGCAATTAATCTCCCTCGTCCTAAAAATTGTGATATACATACACACATAATTAGTCATTACAACCCTTGAGTCACGATTGCGATCTAGCTTCTCACACCACTTATGTTGTATGTGTTAATTTTATACATGAACGGTGGGATCTACAGTTTAAAGTTAATTTCGAACGACAGATTTGATAGTAGTAACATGAATAGCAAGCCGCCATTGAGCAGCCATTAATATGAAAAATAATAACCAATAGTAGATAGTATGGCCTCCAGCGAGCAGCCATTAATCTGTAAAATAAGAACCAATAGTAGATCTTAGTTACAAGAACAGCAAGCCGCCATTGAGCAGCAATCGAACTGCCATCGAGCAGACATTAATCTGAAAAAATTTGAACCAATTGTAGATAGTATAGCCATCATCGAGCGGCCATTAATCTGAAAATAAGAACCAATAATAGACAGTATAGCCACCATCGAGCAACCATTAGTTTGAAAAATAAGAACCATTAGTACATAGTATAGCCACCATCGAACAGCCATTAATCTGAAAAATAAGAACCAATAGTAGATAGTAATTACAAGAATAGCAAGCCGCCATTGAGCAGCCATCGAGCAGCCATTAATCTGAAAAATTAACACCAATAATTGAGAGTGGTTACAAGAATAGCAAGTCGCCATTGAATAGCATCCATTAATTTAAAAAAAAAAAAACCAGCTATAGATAGTAGTTACAAGAATAGCAAGCCGCCATTAAGCAACCATCGAGTCACTACCGAGCGGCCATTAGTCGTGATAGTAGTAACCAGAACTAATGACAATTGGTACCCAAAATACATCTTCCCTCACTCTTAATAATAACGCTACAGCAGATATCTATGGAAATCAGAACGGCAAATGAAAACCTTCAACAAAGCCTCTCATACCTTGTACTCTTTGAGAGGTATACCGGATGCATACTGGCTAACTGAGATGTTTTTAATCGCTCTGCCTGGAGTCCGTCTAAATAATAAATAATAGATGTGGAATAACAATCATTACAAATCGATGTCTACCGTGAATAATCCGATGCTTCTATCCAAATTCAATAAATAATCGTATCCAATATGAAATCCTAACAAGAAATCAAACTTAAACTTGTCTATAAGACATGGTAACAACGTCAATTTCCGTGATTTCTAGGATAAAAAGTGTAATGAGTATATTTAAGAGCGTTGGAGTTTTTGGTCATGAAATGTTATATTTCGAGCCCAGAAAACTTTCGGGTATCTTTTAAGCGCAATTTTATGCTACCGAAAGATGTTTTCGATTCAACTTGCATAAGAGGAATGGAATATTGGACGTGACAATACCTTATGAGACTTGCACGGTCATTCGAACAATCGGCCCTTAAGAGATTGACTTGAAAATAGTATGGAGGAGCAGAATCTCTTACATACGGAAATTGCGAATCCAATGTGTAGATTTTTGTTAATGATAACGAATCACCAGAATTCTTTCTTGGAGCTTGTAAGGCATTAATGCATTCCAGAAGGAGTCATTTGGGTGCTTATCAGGCAAAGATTTATTCGGGAGTTTGTCAGGACAATAGTCTTGGAAGAAACAAAGCTATCCTTATAATGATAAGGATACTTTACTTTACATTGTACTATGCCCACCACTTTAAGTAGTGACATAGTGACAGACATAAACAGCAAATAATTTGATTTTTTATTCTCTGTGAAATGACTCATATACGGTATATGTAGTATAACAATCTTTGCATGTGTTTTTCATTTATTAGCATTTTGTTTGTGTCTCTTCTTATGAACGCAAGTTTGTAAGTCGTTTGCCTGTCTAACAAGTGTGGATAAGTTTTTCTTCTTTTTTGGCTCATTCATTCATTCATTCATGCTCTCATTCAGTTCACATTGAGTATCTGTTTCTGTATCTTGTTTTCGTTTTTGTGCTTGAAAAAAAAAAAAACTTTTCTCAGCTTTCTTCGTATCCTCCTCATTGCCATAACGATGTCTCTCATAAGGTCTTTTGTATGTTTTTTTCTTCTTGGTTTTTGTTTTTCTGTGCTATTTTTCAGAGTATTTCTTAAAAGTGTATCCTCAGCTCATTTTAAAGATGCTGTTAATGTTGCTACTTTTGTTCCATTATTGAAATTACTTGAAAGTGGTTGAAATAATGCTGAAGTACACACGCTTCCTCCTCCTTAGCCAAACGGCAATATCAACAACAACACCAGCAGCATTCTCATACTGATTTTATCTTCAACGTTTTTTTTCTTTTTCGTTTTTCTTTATTTGCTAAATAATGCTGTTGTCGTCGCTGATAATGATGAAAATGCTAATGATGTTCACACTGGGTCTTATTAATAACGACGATGTTATTGTCGTTGATAAAATAAAAAAGATCTTCTGTGCTGGTGATTGTGGCAAAACGTTGTTCAAGTAAATTTTTTAAAGAGCAACGAATTTTTTTTCTGTCTTTCTGTCTTATTGCCTTTTGTTTTCTCTTAGTCATGTGACAGTCATTTTGTTTTTGTGTTTTCCATAAAATTTTAACAAACCCACCCACTGTTTCTAGTGTACATATCGTGTATTATTTTCACTTCCACTACCACCGGGCATACATGTTTCAGTTTCTTCCATTTGTGCTTGAGTTAGTTTGCATACAGTTTTTATGTAGAGAAGGGAGGGGTATTTTCTAAGCGTATATTTTCTTAAAAATATTCCTATTGTTGTGGTTTTTCCTTCAATTTGCAAACAATGCTTATATAATTTTTCTTTTGTTTATATTTACGAGTATTCATATGGAATGTTGTCTGTTTCATAAAAAAATCATAAAAAACTGAAAAAAAATATTTTCAAGAAGAAAGATTTAAGGAACATTTGTTTCAAAATGCTTATGATAGCGTATGCTTACGTACTCTGCTCTGACGCTACTGCTCATACGTTACTTATTGACCTGATTTGAAGTGAAAAATATTTCTTAAGACTTTTTGAAATACCACAGGCTTTAATGGAAAGCGTTTTAGATGTGCCGGTAACAAGACATTACTGGCAAGTCATAACACCCTCAAAGGGAATGATTGCGAAAATAGGAGCATTATGATCAACATTTTTAATATATAACAAGACTTTCTAAATATGACTTGACATACATACATACATAATTGGCCATTACAACCCTTCAGTCAGGAAGGCCTAGCTTCTCACACGGTTTGAATATAATTTAATTCAAAATATGTGTAATCTGTAGCTACCAGCTATAAACATGCGGAATGAATCAAATCAATTTCGTATAAACAAGGCATAGACTATAAACAATTTTTTTAAAGTTTTTGTGAACTATCGTGTCCTCCAAGACTATCTTTCGAACTTTAACAATTGATAACGGTCACATTGTTGAATCCGTATCTGTCAAATTAGTTGTCATTCAGTTTATTTTGCCAAAGGTGGATATAGCATTCCTATTCCGTACCACGGGCTTAGTCCATTTTATGATAGCTACAGCCGTCTTACCAAGAGAACTCTTCGTAATGTGGTGGATAAATTCCATGACTCCACTAATTTCAGAAACTATGGACGTAAGACAAACTGTGCTGAAAACATCACTGTCATGACAGTACGCATGCAGGCGATCACCATAGATCGCTGATTACCAATTTCTTTAGTGCCGAACTTGATAATCTGGGCACAACAGGACGGCTGTACGTGCTACACATGTGTTATATTGAATTTGAGGTCATGGTCTTGGAGGTGATATAAACTGGCCACCGAGTTCTTGCAAATTGCCGCCTTTTATTGTGGGGTTTTCTTAAATCGCTGATATTTGAGAATAAGACACAAACTACAGCGGTTCTCAACGCCAACATTACCCACATCAATCAAATTCAGTTTGATTTATGCCCCAAAGTCATGGAAAATTCAACATTTTGAATACGCTCTATCCAGTGAGCTGTTGTGGTCATTTGAAACACGTTTTATTCCACACATAATGGCATCAAAAGCCCTTTGAAATGAATAAATAATTTCGAATTTAAATGAAAAACCGGATAATATGCCAAACATGTGGCCGACAGTTTTTAAGCAAAATTTTCGAACGATTTCCAATAAATGCACGCTTCAAGCGGATCGGTTGAATACTGCGCAGCCATGACATGATTTTAGTTGCTTATAACATCTCAGCTGCAACGTAGGTAGGCTAACATTAAGCAAAAAACTTTCCAATAATGTTGTGATATAGCTGCTGTAGATGGTTTTTTCTTTTTCAAAATAATCGATGAATAGTTTACTATGCGCATCTTAAAATTACTGACGCAGCATAACTTTGCCAGGGGATCTTTGCGTCTTTACAAACTTTGATTCATATGAAGTTATGATTGTTTTGATTACTTAGATAATTGCTTACTTAATTGATCCTCATAAACCTTCAATCAGTATTACGACCTAGCTTTTCACATTACTTATGTTGCACGTACATACACGTATTTATCGGTTTAAATTAATTTTGAATCAAAACGATCGTTTAAATCGCCGTAGACAAAAGGCCACGGTTCAAACCCCGGTCAAACAAGTCGAACAAAAGGAATACTGCAACAAATATTTCCTCGGGGACTTCCTCTCTGCAGATTTATGGCGGAAACCCTGACAATAAATAAAATTGCCATGAAAAAGTTTCTTAGAAATCTGTCGTTCGGAGTCGACTTTAAACTGTAGGTTCTGCCACTCATGTATAAAATTAACACGAACAACATAAGTGATGTGAGAAAGTAGGTCGTAATCTTGGTGAAGGGTTGTAATGCCCAATTATGTATGTATGTGTGAAAATGAAATTTTCCATCATTAATTCAAATGCGGTTGACTATTAGGTTCTAATTTCTTGAGAAGTCTTATAAGAATTTGGAGAATAAAACTGTTTGGACAGATGTAATTCAATCACATTCACACATACTTTTGACTTGTTTGCTAAAGCCATTCATGCAAAATCAGTTCCCAAATTCGGGTAATTGTTAAACCCTCAAACAACATACCCTTGAGGTTATGTACCATAAATGGCTGCATTACTAAGAAAGTGCATGGTAATAGTGCATACAGCATATGATATCATTTATGAATTTAGGAATTTATGCATTTTTATATGTACATTATTATTTTTATGATTATTATTATTATGCATATGAAAGAACGAACGAACGCACATACATATGAAGTGCATGTCATCATAATTTACAACATTATTTTACACTTCCTACGAGTAACACTTTTCATAATAATCTAGAAAAACAAAATGAAAAGAAAAACGAAGAAAAACAAAAACAGAAATGAAAGACTGAAATTCGCATATTAAGAACCCTTAAGCAGTTTGAATATTTTCCTTTTTCTCAAGCATTACAATGCTTTTAAGCAAAATGCAATAAAAGCAGAGGTTCCTTGAAGTAGAAAAAATAAAAATAGCAAAAACAACAACAAGAAAAACAAAAAAAATATGTAAAATAATATAATTTGCCGAAAACAAAAAAAAAAGTGAAAGAAAAACTCTTGAATTTTCTTTCAAGCATTACTGCTTATTTCGTTATGAAAATGTACAATCAAGACTTATTCCCGGAATGAATTTAAGCACTCGTTTTGTGTTCTGTATTTTTGTTTTTGTTTTTCTTGTTTCAACATTCCAAACTCGTGCATAAAACATGTGCAAGTAATTTGCGTTGTTGTTTTTCACCATTTACTTGGAAAACATGTTGCGAAGTACAAATAAAATTGTTTGTGTATGTTCGACTAAATGAAGAGCAAATAGTAAACGCATGCACTAGCTGACGTATGCATACGAGTATGCGTTTATAGAAAAAAAAAGAAAAACTGAAAAGAAAATATGGTTTCATAAGAATGACAATGTTTTTATGGTTCAATTAACAATTACTTACCGAATTGCACAATGTGAGACTGCACAAAACTGCACTAGGGTAGGGTGTTAAGTTAAAAGCTGAAACTGTATATTGTTTAATTTTTAAAAACATCTCAAATACGATGTAGAATTTCTTTTTTTTAATAACTTTTAGATTTTTCGCCAGAGGACTGCTGGAAGTCGCCGAAGAAATTATTCAGATTTCATTTTGTTCGAGGTTGGGGTTTCAACCACGGCCTCACGTCTAATAAGCTAACACACTACCTCCTAGACTACTTCGAAAATTACTAAAGTAATTTGTGTCCCAAATTGCCGTAGTCTAGTAGATATTGTGTTGGCTTATTAGAGGTAAGGCCACGGTTCAAACCCCAGGTCAGACATCAAAACGAAATTTGAAAAAATGTTCCTTCCTCTTAGCAGATTTCTGGCAAAAACTCTGAGCGTTAATAAAATTGCTATGAAAAGTTTCTCAAAATCTGTCGTTCGGAGTTGACTTTAAACTGTAGGTCCCACCACTCATGTATACAATTAACGCACACAACATGAGTGGTGTGAGAAGCTAGGCCGTAATCCTGACTGAAGGATTGTAATTTCTAATTATGTGTGTATGTGTAACAACGGCGATTTCTGGCAAAAACTCTGAGAATAAATAAAATTGCCATAAAAACGTTCCTCAAAAAATCTGCAAAGTGCATTCTACATTGCGGGCCAGTTCAGTTATCTGGATGCAAGCAATTTGATTATTTCCACATATTGTTGAATGCTATGTTCTTCCATGGCTCTTTAGCAAAATAGACTGAATAAATGGTAATTAATTTCAAAAATGTAGCTTGGCTGCTACCAACTGACAAAGTTAGGAAGTCTCTAATGAAAGACGCGATTGACCACGGAAGAAGCTTCGTCTTCTAACAAATGCCTGCCTGAGAATATATTTCCTTTAAACTTCAATCAGAAAAGAGAGATTAGACTTGCCGTCGCTCGCCTTCTGCCAAAAGAAAAGTGTGACTAAACATGTGAACACTACTTACGTTTAAGGTATTTTACTCTAGAGAAAGTACGTTTTCAATATAAGTTTACGAAAATACCAAACTGATTCCATTCAGCCTCTATCACCTAACAGCTGAAAACTTATGCAACACCATTTAAGTAGTAGTCGTTGTCGTAGTCATTGTTGCTTACGTTCTTGAGTTCCCTTTTAAGTTATTACTTGCCGACAATATTTTGTGCTGTAAACAGCTTTAAAAATCCGTAAATTTTCTTGTTATTATTATAAAACAACTCACATTTCATTGAATATTTTATTAGTTTTACAAGGAAAAAGTAAGCATAGGTAGTTTTCAAAAATTTGCAATTATTTTAATCAAAAACAAAACAAAACAACAACAAATACGACTACAACTGGCTAAAGCATTACTTGCAAATCTGAAATATTCAAATTTAAATGGAAACAAACAAAAAAAAAGATTTTAAATTTTCCTGAAATAGATTTCTTTTGCAACCTTAACAAAGTTTTCCATGGAAAGATTTTGTTTTAATGATAATTTTTTTTTGTTTTTCAAAAATGAAACGCTTTTAAGGATTTCTTATTGCATTTGCATGTATGAATGCATTACTTAATGCTTTTCTTAGGTACATTGCTGGTACACAAAAATATAGGGTGGGTCATTTAAAAGTTTAAATTTAAAGACGCAATAAAACAAAAACGGTTTAAAATTTTAGCATATTTATTCTTTTGTTGTGAAGTACAATTGTTCCGGCTAGAAATGGAATATTATTTCATTCATAAAGCTGTCGCGGCTGACCTCTCAGTACCTCATTCGATCAGATCAATTTTCATCCACTTTTTCAATTGTATGGGGCTGTATATCGACAATGGCATCACAAATGTTGACCTTCAAATGCTAACTTGTCTCTGTTTTGTCGGCATAACACTTTTCTTTAACGACGACCAACGGTGTCAAAATGCAGTTACTTGGAGGTTAATTGACATCACCATTTTGGGTAATTAAGCGGCCATCAAACGTTTGACGCAATAAATCAATGAAATGAATGGCAATGTGGTATCGTTCACATCAATACCGTGAAGAACGGGTACAAAAAAATCGGTTCTTATGGTGCCATTGACAGTAATGGTTGCGCCGTCCTCATTTTCTAAGAAATAGAAGCCGCACCAAGCAGTCACTCGTAATGGGTGAATTTTCTAATCCCTAAATACTGCAATTTTGCTTATTAACGTACTCACCAAAATGAAAATGAGCTCAATACGAAAGATGATATTTTTTTTGGCAAAATCGACATCATCGTGCAATTAATCCCAACGTTGGTCAAGCGTAAAAAGATTCATTAAGTTTAGTGGAGTTAATACACAAAGTTTTGTAACAGAATATAATGACATAAGTATTGCCTGATTAGATATAACTGATGGTCCAAATTGAAACCTATAGATGGCCCACCCTATATAACAACTTGCACATGAGCATACAAAAAGAGACAAAAAGAAAATAGTTTTTGGTAAAAGTCGAGGGTTGTCATAAACAGCATTGAAAATGTTGCAAAAGATAAGTATTAGGGAGCAACATATATCTTTTTTTGGGTTTCCCTAATGTGCCTAAAAAAAATGTATCAAACGTAGTACGTAGTATGTAGCTTCTATGCAGTTGTTTTGCAATATAAAACGAAATATTATTTCATATGCTCATACTCTACCGCTCATTCCCGCTAGACTTTCATAAATTTATGCCTTATGCCATATACAGCGGTACTTTGCAATTGCAAAATAACCGTAATAACGAGAACGAAGACAAACACAAATTAAAGTGAAACCCACTACGATATATTACAAGTAAACGAGCAATTTTTTTCCAGTTTTTTTTTCGGAATGTTCTCATTACCATATAAACTCCCATAACATACATGTACACATGCACATGCACATACACATGTATTTATAAGCAACTCGTAATTGTGTTGTATCTGTAGTCGTATATTGAAAAAGTGTTGTTTTTCCAACATCTTCATAAGCATACATATGGAATATTCAACTGAGTATGTGTTACCAGCAGTATATGCTTCACACCAATACTACTACAACGTTCTACTACCAACAAAATATGCATAAATTTCAGCCAATAATTCATCCTGTTTCTGCAGTCTGTTACATTTTTATGCTTTTAATATATGATAAATGTTTCGTTCTTCTTCGTTCTCCTTTTTTTGCATTTTTATTGCAACAACCACAATATTGTTGTTGTTGCTGCTATTGCAACACATAATTGTGTATGCGTTTGTTAGCATGTTTGTGTATGTGTGTGTATTTCATTTTTGGTGAAGATCTTATGCTTAAAAATAATTTTCTTGGTTAAAAATTACTAAATATTGTGGTAATTCATTCATATGCATTGCATATGTAGTGGTAGTGTTGGTGCATGTTGCCGTAATTTATACCTTCAACTCGACTATACATTTCTGCTTGACATTATGAATGGTTTTTCATTTTCTGTTTTATGAAAACCATTCAGTGGATAAAGTTGTGTTCACAATAAAATTGTTGCCATAAATGCTTTAATCCTAGAGTTGTAAGCTTCCTTGGATGCCAAATTAAATTGTTGAAATTGTTTTCATTCCTTTAAGAAATGTTGGGCTGTACGTAAGCATCTCATCCATCTTCTTTGAATGATTGCAACAACAGGTGAGGAGCTACTCTACACGGTCATAATGCATTGAATGATTCGAGGTAAAATAGAGGAAAATTTACTTGCAAAGAAAGAGGTTTCCGGGCTAAACAGAAGCTTCTAAGCTTCCTTGCTGTTCGTAAATTTCAAGAAATTCTTCGATACAATTACTGAAGCTGCCATATGGGAAGCATTAAGAATAAAACAAGTAAAACACAAAATAAATCAAATTTTTACCCCTTTCTAGGAGCTTCTAGAATTCTCAGTTCTTCACAACGGAAATAACAGTCATCTATTTCACACCACCGCTGAGGTTAAGCAAAATTCTCATCTATCACATCAACTATTCAGCATCGAGCGGGATAATATTACGAGCCAAGTCTGTTCATAGAGAAGAGAATTTAGTTGAAGGCTCTCAGCACAACTCGCAGATTGTGAGCATGCCGCTGATATTTGTCTACTCTCGCACAAGATCTCCAGCATGAAAGCAAAATTAAAAAACTTGGAAAGATTAGCAACCAATGTTAAATACAAGTATCAAGAAAGTCGCCATAGTCTAGTAGCTAGTGTGTTGGCTTATTAGACGTGAATCCACGGTTCAAACCTCAGGTCAGACATCTACAGCAAAACCAAATAAGAAAAAAAATATTTTTTCTGCAACTGCCTCTCGCCAGATCTCTGGCAAAAACTCTGAGAGTAAATGAAATTGTCATGAAAAAGTTTCTCAAAAACCTGTCGCTCTTAGTCGACTTTAAACTCAAGGTCTAGCCACTTATGTATAAAACTAACACACACAACATAAGTGGTATGGAAAGCTATCGTGAGTGAAAAGTTTTAATGACCAATTATGTTTGAATATATGTATGCATGTATGTATGTAATCATACTCAAATTAAAAGCGCCTTCTACACTGCAGATATAATTTGTTTTATTATTAGTTTGATTGTTTAACATCTCTTTGTTTGATTTTCTAACACAATTTCCCTCTCTTTTAATTGCAGATAAATTTTCCAAAAGTTTTAAACCGGTAAGTTCTACAAATAAAATACATTTTATTTCAAATCTTCACAACGTTAGAAAATTATTTCAAATTTTAAGAAAAATGTATGTGATATATACGCTTTAAGCTTGGAATGGTACTCTACTGTATGCTTCGCTCTTAGTTCCTTTTTGTTAATCCTTTCTTTGTTTGCTTCGAATATGTCGCCCTTCTTAATTAATACGACAGGACAGTGTTCTGGAATAGAAATAACACAACTAATCTAAGGCTGGTTTCTATTGCAAAGCGGCAAAGAGAATTTTGTAAGCTCCTTGTATTTTATATTAGCGCAATTTTTTATTCGTTGAAAAACTTATAAATGTCCCTATGTGTGGAACATAACATTGTTCAAATGTCCGCCATATTTTCTCTAGATGGAGTGCATCTGAAAAGTTAATTTTTCTATGACTTTGATGGATAAATCAGACTGAATTTAACAGACGGCATGGATTATGTTGAGTGCGGCAACCGCTGTGGGTCCTGTGTTATTCGCACATATTTGCGACTTAAGAAAACCCCACACTAAAAAGCATTGCAGGGTCAAATCGCACGATAGAGATGGCCTTTTTACATCACCTGCACGTGCCCTTACTCGTGCATAATATCCAATGTGGCATGAGTTTTATGGCATGCTCTGTTAAAAATATATCACGCTGGTGTTCAAACCATCTAATTCAGACCAAAAAAAAGTTTGTAATCATTGACCAATTCTCGCCGTTGACAGTAATCGCCAGGCCAATGTAGTTCTCGAAGAAATATGGATCGACGACGCTGCCATCGAAATTTCTTAGCAAAGAGTGACCTTTTCGTGATGCATTGGATGCTCTTGGATGTCTTGTGAATTGGTATCGTTTCAAGTACACAAATTTTGTTTGTTTACATACAAATTGCTACAGGACTGTGCCACATCGCTGAAGATGATTTCTCGATGAAAAATTAGGTTCAGTTGCCAACCGCTCTATAGCCAATTCAGTGAACATACACGTCGTTCTCTGTGCTGGGTCATTGGCGATTTGGCAACAGACTGATTAAATTAAATTAAATTTGAAAGATATAGCTTCAACACGATGGTGTCAACTGTCAAATGGAACACATAACCTATATTAATTGTGCATGCCTTTTGATACCAAAGCTTGTCATATTTGCTAAATTATAACGATGTCTGTAAACTTCGTGATAGAGAAGATACATTCTGCTTATATAAGACAGTTGCAAGTTATTACCGCTACCACCATGTCAAATCGCATGAACAGTCCAGATCTACAGCAATCAAGCAGCTTCCGGTTACTTCGTCGACATCTTCGACATCCTCTTTGTGTCTTAAAATATAGACCAGAGTCAAGGTAGAACAATAGTTTTCTAATATTTTTTTGCCCTTTCTCCTAACTACCTACTGCAGTTCAAAAAACCAAAACTTTCTCATCTCATGATGTAAAATTATGTTCAGTACTACGGTGCCTATTATACATACATTATCTTCAATTCAAATATTCTTTCCCATATTACATATACGCCACATACACAGCGCACGTAAGTTGTATTGTGGTTAATAATATTCAAATAATGTGTTCAATTAAATTTTTAACACAATTTACATTCATTACGATTACATTAATAATGAAATAAAATTTATTTTCATTGTTTTTTTCTTGTTGCATCTATTAAACGCCGTATCCATTTAATGATATATTGAACGTTTAATTAATTGCTTCAATATTTTTTAATTATTTTTTATGGTCGGTTTTTTGTTTAATTTCTGATGTTTTTCACACTACTTTCCTCTTGTGTTTTTGTTTTTTTTGCGTTTCTTTTCACCTTTCAGTAATTGCATCATTAATAATGCACGCAATGCTTATGTTAATGAATCTTTTAATGCAAGCCTGAGTGCCTTTTTGTATGTACAGTTTGTCAAAAAAATCTTTGCACAGATCAAAAAAATGTAAAATATGATCTTCATTCAAGAATTCCAACAACAAAATCTTTACCTACTTTTTTATTTTTGCACACATTCTATAACTGTACTTGTTTACGACCATAAGGCGCCAATAGTTTTCTAATAGTCACACACATTACAATAATAACAACAATAAGAGAACTTTACACAGTATAAAGGGTGTCAAAAAAATCTTTGCATATTGAATGAAGATAATAAAAAAATGACCAAAAAATGCCGTTATTTCCAAAAATTTTGTGCATTTTGGGTTTTTTACAAATGAGATGGAATGTGAAAGGGGTAAACAACGTTTTATTAATGAAGCGATCGTTTTTTATGTAACAAGTGTCCTTATATTTGAATACAAAAAATGCCAGGAAAACGAGTTTCAAAAAATATTATACAATTGGTCTATTTCAACTACTATAAAGGCAAATCTGCCAAGGAAATCGCCGATATGTTCTCCTTGAACATCAGGACTGTATATAATATTATATCCCGTGCTGAAAAAGAAGGAGGACTAGACTTAAAAGGATTTACAGGCAGGCCAAAAAAGGTGTCGCAGTGAGTTGAAAGAAAAATTATTAGAATCGTGTATGGTAGCCCACAATCCAGTACGAGATGTTTAGCTCTTCAAGTGCAAAAAGACTTTGGGTTACGTGTTTCCCAAGAAACCATCAGAAATGTTCTTCAAAAACACAAATATTCTTCAAGAGTGGCTAGGAAAAACCCCTGCTGTCAGCACAAAATGTCGAAAAGAGATTAAGATTTGCCACCGAATACATTTCACTTCCTCCGGAGTACTGGGACGCTGTTATTTTCTCAGATGAGACGAAAATAATGCTTTATTATCATGACGGACTGCAAAGAGTTTGGCGTAAGCCTCTGATAGCACTAGAAAATTAAAATCTTATTCCTACAGTAAAGTTTGGAAAACTGTCTGTAATGGTATGGGGCTGTATATCCAGCAAGGGAGTTGGTGTAATCAGGATTTTGGATGACATAATGACTAAGGAAGTATATCTTGATATTTTAAAAAATGAACTGACCGCCAGCATTAAGAAATTTGGTTTTATTGACCCGGTTAATCCGAATAAATTTAATTACAAGTACTATCAAGATAATGATTCTATACATAAATCTTATTTATGTAAGTCCAGGTTACTTTACAACTGCTCCAAAGTTATTAATACTCCTGCCCAAAGTCCTGATATTAACCCTATCGAAAATTTGTGGGTTCATCTAAAGCAAAAGGTAGGAAAAAGATCGCCCACAAATAAAAACGAATTGATAAAGTTCATCAAAGAAGAATGGGAAAAAATACCACTAGAGTACGACATTCTGAAGCTTATTCAATCCATGAGAAGGTGTCTGCAATCGGTGATTGATGCTCAAGGTGGACACACAAAATATTAGCACTATAATTTTAAAAAGATTGCATAAGTCTTAATATTTTGTCAAGTGTGCAAACATTTTTTTGACAGCAGTAAAATTGAATTGTTTTTGTTTTTTAATATTTTACATTAGAATATTTTCATTGTTATAAAAGTTTTTTATTTATTATATTAACAAAACATATGTTTATAAAATCCTGTTTGAAAAAAATGAAAAAGTTGGTTATTTATATTAGAAATCAATGAATTTTTCGAAGTTTTTTATTTTTCTCTATGTGCAAAGATTTTTTTGACAAACTGTATGTGTATGCGTGTGTGTTGGGCAGACATATACATTTTAATTTTTACTAAATATTACACAAAAACACATTTATTAACACATTTAAAAAAAAAATAATTAATGACCACAGGATTCCAAAAGAACGACAAGTAATGAACATTAATATGGCCATTACCGACTATGTGGTACCCTATGTAATGGTGGAGTTTTATGGTTGAGTTTTAAACTCTCTTGTAAGTCAATTAAATTCTTATATCTAAATTGTTTGACCGCAATTAGTAATAAATCTGATACAAATTGGCAGTCGTTTCACTGCAGTAATCGAAAAGTTCATTAATTTATGCCACTCCGCATTCATACGAGTGTTTTCGTTGACTTTTCCCTTTAACAAGATAATAGTGAAGACTAGTTTTCTTCAAAAAATGTTGATCTACTTCCATGGCCATTTGCTCTCTCAATTGCAATCACATTGGAGGCTTATGGAGAATTATTTAAGCACAGGCCAACAGATTTTGAAAAAACGAATGAGTCTCCGAGTGTTATATTTTGCGTCTTATATTATGTCAAATAAAAATGAAAACCATTCGCTTATTATACAGCTTTTATATGTGTCCACGAAAACTCCATGAAAGCATACCGTATGTTGTAGCAATTTGCAGTTAGAAAAATGGTTGATAGTGTGGAAAGTTTTCATAATCCAGATTACCGCTTAACATAGAAGTGCTATTCGAACCCACAACTCTGGAACATCCTACATATACACTCGATGGAGAATGAGAACACGGGAAAAGTAAAAGGAAAAATTGCAGATATTAGCAAGACTTATATAGCAGACGTCTCTCCCAAAACAAGAGAATATAAAATTGCCAAGAAAAGTTTCTCAAAAAATCTGTCGTTCGGAATCGACTTTAAACTGTAGGACCTGACACTCATGTACAAAATTAACACACGTAACAACAGTGGTGTGAGAAGCTAGGTCGTTGGGGTAGAGTTGACTTCGCTTGTCGCTTTGGTGGTTTTATTAAAAAGTGAACACAACTGTTACCCGGACTATTAAAGAAGATAATTTTAATCTTTTTTCGTAAAATATGAAAACTTATCTTGGCGATAATAATAGTTCCCTTCTGTAAAAATTTTTATTTAAAATTTCAGTAAGAAATTCCAAAAAAATTTATGTTTATTTCCTTTAGTATTTATAGTTTCGTTTGAATTTTTGATTTTTTCATTTCTTTTCGTTTCGTTCAGTAAATATTTGTAAATTATGATGATATTCACATTCAATTCCATTTTATTTATTGCCAGCGAGAAAACTGAAAACGCTGAATAAAACACATGCAGATTGTGTATCGGTTCTCCTTTTTGGAAAATCAAATAAAACTCGAAAAAGTTTTCATTAAAAATGCAATTTTTGCCAAACGTTGGTGTGTTTTTGATGGTGGAGCATGTGTGTACACTAAATTTAGTTGTGAACGTTAAATTCAGTGGCAATAAATTAAACGTTGAGAAATAAATTTTTATTTGCAAGTGAAGACAAAATGAATACCAAATGAACGAGAGCATAAAGAAATAATTTTTATTTTAAATCATGAGCATGTATTGCCAATCACATGAAATTGCATCTTTTTACATCTGTTTTAAGTGCAATCAAATTTTCTTTTAAGGGTACCTATTCAATTTGTCGTAATGGCAGCGGTAATATCTTAAAAAAATTCTTTTCCAAAAGAAAAAAAAAATAGTTTAATAAAACAACATTTAAGCCAACGTATTTATTATTCATCTCCTCTAAACGTGAAACCATTCGGAACGTCTGATAAAGCGATTTAACTCCAGATATCGATTACCAAGAGATCATTTATATGCGTATAATACCAATGTGCTTTTTTCCAGGAGACTGCTGAGAGAAGGTAGCCGAAGGAAATATTTTTTCATATAATTTTTTTTCAAAACGACAGAGCTGGGGATTGAACTCGTAGATCTCATTTAGTAAGCCAAAATACTACCTAATAGACTATCGAGCTTACACCAGTATTCTGGCTTAGGCCAATTAAGGTATCCATTTGGAAGACACTCAAAGTTCTTTGGCATGCTGTGCAGTCTTCAGGTCTTTAATTATAAAAAGTGTCTGTATTTGCCGTGCTCTAGCAGGTAGTGTGTTGGCTTATTAGACGTGAGGCCCCAGGTCAATACATTTCAACTGAACGAAATATGAAAAAATATTTCTTCGGCGACTTCCCCTCAGCGGATTTCTGGCAATAACTCTGAGAGTAAATAAAAATTGCCATGAACGGTTTCTAAAAAATCTGTCATTCGGAGTCGACTTTAAACTGTAGGTCCCGCCATTCATGTATGAAATTAACACACACAATATATGTAAGTGGCGTGAGAAACTTGATCGTAACTCTGACTGAAGAGTTGTAATGAATAATTAGGTACATATGTTATGTATGTATTTAGAACACATGTATGTATGCATGTTAGAAATGTGATAATGATATACCAACGCTGTTTATGATCATAATTTCCCAAGGACAACACTTGCATCTGCCTGTGCTATCGAACGAACATTGTGATGTGCAAGGTGTACCCATTCATTTATAATTTATATGTTGATGGTCAGGCAACTGTTTTCGATTCCTATTGAGTCTGATGTAATTCAAACTCCTATTTCCAAACATTTCTGTTTGTAATAAAGTTTTTGTATTTAATTCTTATTAAAAAAAATCAATCAAACAATATTGTTTGTAAAAGTTCCTCTCTGTTTCTATTCCAATTGTTAGTAAATGCTGGTCTTGTATGAAATAAAATAAACGTTTAAGAAATACTAGCCTAAAACAATCTTGTTTTTTTCATTCTATTTTTCTTTTAAATCCCAAGCAGTTCATCATCATTAAATATTTTATTAATTGCTTCTAAGGAAAGCAACAAAAACAACAACAACTAAGTAATAAAACGACCAACATTTAAATACTGATTGCAAAAATTATACCCAAGAGTGGGAGTAATGAAAGGAAAAGCATTACACACATACACACATACCCTAACGTGTATATCCTTAAGTAACTGCCATTAAGTTGATATAAAAGTATTGTAAAAAATATACGGAGAGAGAAAGAGAAACAAAACAAAAAAAATTCAAAGAAAAATGTATGGGATTGAGAATGAAATGAAAAATACTGGCAAAACAATTAAAAATAAAACTAAAAACCAAGAGAATCAGAATGAAAATGAGAATCAGTAAAGAACATTAAGCTATCAAAATACCATTTAAGTCTGTCTGTCTGTCTGTCTGTCTTCTCTCTGTCCGTTCATCACTTAAAAAGTATTTAAAGACAAGAGATACGGAATAAATAATACATGCCTACATCGACAGCAATTTATACTGGTCTACTGGTGTTGTTTGTTTTTGTTTGGTTTTCCTTCTTATTATTATTTTCCTTCTCCTCTCTTTCTTCTCCACTTTTTTATGGTCAACAGACTACACCAGCAGCTAAGAATATTTGTGCATAAAAGTGTAGCTTACAAGGTGCGTGTAAGTGGGTATGTAAAGGCCACTGGAACCAGCAGATGAATTAATGTTCAAAGTATGATTGGTAAGAATAGACAAGTCCTTCTCAGGAAAACTAAAAGGAAAGGGCAAAAAAGAACAGGAAGAAGAAAAAATGCAAAAAGAAAAGAAGAAATAAAATTATTTGTCAAAAGTCACGCAGAACACAAATTACGTAACATAAATCGAGCTTAAAAGTTTTAAAAGCAAAATGATTATATGCTGCATATACATACATACACTCATACACACACAGAATTTCTGTACACTCATACACAGCCAATGTATGGCATGTTGGGTTTACGTATAAATTACCAATTTACTCTTCCGGTCAATGTTCAAAGTACTGCATACTGCACACAAGTGATTGTGAAATTACGGTGTATCATGAAAGTCAAACAGTTGAGATAAAATAAATAGCAGCAGCTGAAGAGAGTTCATTTATAAAGGGTGGGTGATTTAAAAGTTTAAATTTGAAAAATGCAACAAAAACAAAAACAGTTTGAAATTTTTCCAAATTTATTTTTTTGTTGTGAAGTACAATTGTTCCGGTTAAAAATGGAAAATAATTTCATTCATGTGGCTGCTGCGGCTGGCCTCACAGTACCTCATTCGATCGGACCAATTTTCGTCCACTTTTTCGTGTGTATGGGGTCATATCTCGGCAATGGCATCACGAATGTTGACCGTTAAATGCTCAATTGTCTCTGGTTTGTTAGTATAACACTTTTCTTAAAGGACGCCGTACAGAAAATAGTCCAACGGTGTCAAATTGCAGTTTCTTGGCGGCCAATTAACATCACCATTTCGGCTAATTAAACGGCTATCAAACGTTTGAAGTAATAATTCGATTGTAGCATGAGATCCACACATTTCCAAACATCGTTTACATCAATACCATGAGTTTTAGCCTTCAAATTCTCTATTGTCTCTGGTTTGTTGGTATAACACTTTTCTTTAACGGCACCCGACAGAAAATAGTCCAACGGTGTCATATCGCATTTCGACTAATTAAACGGCCATCAAACGTTCGACGTAATAAATCGATTGTGGCATGAGATCCACACATTTCCAAACATGGTTTACATCAATACCGTGAAGAGTGTGTAAAAAATGATTTTCATGGTGCGATAGCCGACCATTAGCCGTAATGGTTGCGCCGTTCTCAATTTCAAAGAAATATGCGCCAATGATGGCGCCGCTCCACAAGCCGCACAAAACAGTCACACGTGAAGGGTGCACTGGCTTCTGTAAGAAACGTGTGGGTTTATCCACCAAAATGAAAATGAGCTTCGTCCGAAAAGATGATTGACATCATCGTGCAGTTTCACGTTGGCCCATCTAGCATAGCGAAACCTAAGTAGATGATCATGGGGCTTCAACTCTTGAACCAATTGAACTTTGTAAGGCGTCATACCGAGATCTTTTCGCAAAATTCGATGTAAACTGGTGCGTGAAATGTTCAATTTTTGAGAACGATGATGAGCTTATGTTGATGAACACTCTCCACCACAGCTTCGATATTTTCGGGTGTACGCACTAAACGAATACGCTTACATCTTGGCGCATCAACAATGAAGCCAGTTTCACGAACTTTAGCAAAAAACTTGCGTTTATCGGGCACTGTTGGTCCTTCTCTGCGACTAAATTTTGTACGACATTTTCGTGCAATTTCCGATCACAATTGCCTTTGTTTTGCAATAAAGTTTCCAATAAATCCCAACGTTGCTCAAGCGTAAACCGATTCATTACGTTCAGTGGATAATATACTGAATTTTATGACAGAATAGAACCAAAGGTTTAAATGTAAAGCGATATACATAACTAGGTAAATAGAGAGAATCAAAAGTCGATATTTTGGGAAAATGTTACAACAATAAGTATCGGGCCGTCCAACAGGCATTTCCGAACTTTGTCAGTTCATAAGTTGAAACTTCCTTTATGAAATCACCATGGACGACCATTGATTAGGGCAGGTAATAGCTGAATAGACTCTTGAGCAGCTGCCAATTGTCCTTAATTTCCATCGAAAAATCACCTTTTTTACTTTCCTTCATGAATTCTATTCTATAATTTCCTCCGCCACTGTACAAATGGATTAAATGTGTGTGTATTTAAAGTAAATGATACGGGATAATAAATTTTAGCCCGTTTTTAAAGAAAGAGCCATTAAGACAGCAAAGCATTAAAAAACTGTTCACTTTCATGATTTCCAGTACTTATGCTGGCTATAAATGCTGGATTTTATATTGTTGGACTGTGATTGGCAGCAAACCATCAAACAAGTTAATTACCAAAAAAATATACGTTACTATACAACAAAATTCTCGCCAACTCCTTTTTATTTTTTGCTCACCATCCACCCGCCGCCTGCTAGCCAACAACTTTATTCTTTTACTAGAGTTTGTTTGTTTTTAATTTTATTTTTATTTAAAAGTTTTTCAGCATATTGCCTGCTTTTGTTGTTTTCTTTCGGTCTTCTTTTTTTTCTTTATCTTTGGCAATAAATTCCGAGCAAATAATTGTTGATTTACCGTTTCGAGTATCTGTTGTATATGGTATGGTATGGTATTGTATACGTGGAGGTGGAGTACAATATCTGTTACGAAAAAATTTTATTA
The DNA here is from genome assembly GCA_936449025.2 of Sarcophaga subvicina. Classification (NCBI taxonomy): domain Eukaryota; kingdom Metazoa; phylum Arthropoda; class Insecta; order Diptera; family Sarcophagidae; genus Sarcophaga; species Sarcophaga subvicina. The sequence continues at coordinate 75,698,276 of OW388083.2, forward strand.
CCGGCATACAAAAAATTTTGCTGGCAGTTTAAATGGTAACAAAGTGTTCTTCTTCTTTAATAAAAACCAAAACGAAAACAAAAACAAAACACCCTTTGTTCCTTTTAATTTTTGTAACGAAATCGAATTAAAATAAGTGCGTGCTTGCGAAAATAAAGATAAACGGCCGAAATAAAAACCGAAATGCTAAATTAAGCATTTCATGGAATTTATTACGTAGAAGAGTAATTGATGGAGTTTACAATTTTTATAAAATGTTTGTATTTTAGTGATTAAGAAATCTTGTCGAATTTGAACAAAACATGACTGGAATACCTATACGAATAAAACATGTATAAAATAAGTTTTGTAAGCAAAAATATTTTAAGATAAACAGCCACTTAAAGCTAAACTAAATGCAGTTTAACTCCAAAAACTCCATGAAACTTGAAAATTTGGTTCATAATTTCTTTCGAGAACAATAGGAAGGCAGGAACAAGAACTTCCGATAGATCTTACCATCAGCACAGGTGGCAGTAGTTAATGGGATGTGTTTATATACGATATTTTTGAATGAAGGATTATAGATTTCAGCTAGAAAAGTAATTAAACATTTGGAGTTGACAGTATACTACATAGTCATTCATGGTGTAATAAACTAGGCCCAAATTTTGACTAAATAGTTTGAAATGATCGCCGTAGTCTAGTAGGTAGTGTGTTGGTTTATTAGACGTAAGGCCGCCGTTCAAACCCCAGGTCAGACATCAAAACGAAATATGAAAAAATATTTCTTCGGCGACTTCCCATTAAGAGTTTCTCAAAAATCTGTCGTTCGGAGTCGACTTTAAACTGTAGGTCCCGCCACTCATGTATAAAATTAACGCACACAACATAAGTAGTGTGAGAAGCTAGGTCGTAATCCTGACTGAAGGGTTGTAATGACCAATTATGTATGTATGTATGTGTGTGAGTTTAAAATGGCAACAAAATTTTTTGTTAACCGTCTTTCTCGCGTCTTTCTTTTGACAATGAACCTATAGAGTTTCCAATTCATGTCCTGATGCTGTTAATTCAATGGCACTCCACCAATTTTATTCCAATTTTATATCAGTATGGAATCCTGAAATCGCCTCTGATAATGAATGCATGATTAGCATATCTCTCCTGAAGCTTAAAAAAAAAAAAGAAATTAATTTCTTATTATTTTTTCTCTCTTACTTATCTTTACAAATTTATTCTCCAATTTTCATTTTTATTTTTTGAAGTTTTATTTAAAAGTTCAAAGTAATTTGAACAGTTTCCATTTTGTTTGCCATTTCCTGTGTTACCAGTGTTTTCGTGTGTCAAAGTGCATTCTCATCTTCTTTTGCATTCTTTGTTTCTGGTTTTCTTATGCTTAAAATTTTAATTTGGCAAAGTTTCGTTGCGGTTTATTTTTTTCTGTTCATCTCGGTAACCGAAAATCTTTCTAAAACTTTTTAACAAGGAAGTCTCACATTACCAGCTACAGCCTTGGGTACAAGGAAAAAAAAGAAGTGAAGAAGAGAAATAAAATGAGAAAATTTTGCGTATAATTGTGTAAAAAAATAGTGTTATAATGGAAAATATTAAAAATGTTTTCTTCTTTATTTTCTTCTTTATTTTCTATTCAACGTATTTGGTGATATTATTCATGGTCTTTCAGAGAAAACAGCATGATTTGTGATTTTTCAAAGTAAATTTTCTCCCTCTTTTGTGATACTTTTCAAATCGAGTTCATAAACATATTTTTCATTTACTGCTGGGGATTTCGATTTACTTTTATTTAATTTTTTTGGTAGAGTTCGTCTTTGTAATGAATTTAATTCAAAAGGATTTCTTTGAATAGAAAAACTTAATCGAATACATTTGCCGAATCATGGCGTGTGGTCTACCACATACATATACTGAAATTATGCTTTCACCTTCAATACTTTTTCTTCAACTTTTTTCCCTTTTCTGTTATTAAATGATTAACGGTTTTTTTTGTCGGTTTCTTCTTAAAATAAAATCAATTGAGAAAAATAGGAAGTACCCTCCCACAAGGAACTTCGCATTTCCACGAAGTTGATAAGGAAGTTGAGGAATTCAAGGAAAACAAAATTATTTTATTTCTGTAAAAAGAAAAGAATAAAAAAAATCTTTTAATGTTTGAAAGGAGAAAATGAATTGAAATTATTTTATAAAGAATAGAACGAAACAAATTGTGGCAGTTAATGCTAAGTGCTACATCTGGTATATTGTCTTCACTATAATATTGGCATGTCGAGCTTATGAGAGCTGGGCTAAGATATCAAAAGTGTTCCATTCTACCACCTGAAAACGGTTTAGCTGTAAATGTAATTTTAGTGAACAATGAGTACACTCATTAGTGTAAATTGCCTATCCAGGATAATACCCAAGTATGATACAAATCAAATGGTCAAGCAAGCGGGGACTATCATAATAACCGATCTTCATGTTTCTTTTAAACAAACATATTTCAGTCTCATCCGGTTGAGGCCCTCAGAAGTTTTAACACTTAACAGCCAGGTTGCAAGTCCTTCGACGATTAATATCATAAAAAAACTGTGATAAAAATATGCCTCCGTAGAGTATTCTCCTCTTCACATTGTCATTTATTGTTAGTATACGGTCACCAGCGTAAGGTCCAGTCAATCAGAGTAAGGTCCACCTTATAAGGATTGGGTTATTGTATCGGTCTGAACAATAGTGATGCCTGCCTCCTCAATGTAAATACATACTGCGAGAGTATACACCGTGTCATCTAGGGATCTATCTACAAAATAAACAACTTTGTAAAGATTTCGGTATGAACATCACATACATATGTATGTCTCCCGGCAATATTGAAGTGTCTATATGGGCTGCAAATTCTGCCAATATCAGTTGGTACAATACATACATAGTTTTTCATGCCACTTATGTATGTGTTAATTTTATACTTGAGTTGCGGGAATTACAATTTAAAGTCAACTATGAACGACAGATTTTTGGGAAACTTTTCATGTCAATTTTACTTATTTATTCCATTTATTTATTTTTTCAAGAAATCTGAGAGGCAGTGCTCTAAAAAATAATTTTTTGTATGTCATTTTGTTGGAGATGTCTGACCAGGGTTTTGGCTTAAGCCAACTAGACTTTAGTGACATCAAAGTAAAATAAAATAAAATTTACGGGACGAACAAACAGGTCCTTGGCAAAAGAGGAGACTCTTAGACGATACCAACACTGTGGGCATTAAAATAAAACAGTCGCTTGAATGAAGTGCTTTCGTAACTCCATATTATTTGTGATTTCGGGAGTATCCTTAACCTGTTGTTCGTCTTTTGCTACACAGACGCTGATTCCATCAAAGCTTAGAAGAAGTGGTTGATGTTGATTTATACCAGGAATAACCTGTAAATTTTTCAATTGTTAATGATTTCAAAATTTTTTTAAATTGCGTAATGTAACGTAAAGCTCTCTAGAGTGAAAAAATCCTTTCGCACCTTATTTCTTAATATTACAAAAATAAATTGTAATCTTGTCGGGATCCAACATGGAATACCTTGCGGCAAATATTGAGGAGATTGGTATCTAAAGAGGAGGCATACAATGCACTGATAAAAGTGCTTTTCACTTTAAGGCGTCCATTAAGTCCTTAACTGGTAATGCGCCTTAAACAATTATTTTCAACAAATCATTTACTATGATGTACTTGAACTCAAGCTTACATCTTTTGTATTTCATTGTCGTTTAATTATTGTCAAAATTAAAATCTACATACAATACATAAATCTATAAATCCAATATTTATGTGCGTGACTTTACATGGCTTATGAGTTCTGAAAATTATAGCAGAAACGTATTTTTATTTCCATTAATTTTTCTCCATACATTTTTCAATTTATTTCAGTATTTAATGATACGTAAACCCCAAATCCATTGCAAATTTCATTTGTATCCTTTTGGCGTTTAATGCAAACCTTTTTTTTGGTAAGGCCACAAAGAGTTCAAAAAAAATATTTGACTAAAACCGCAAATTTATTGAATTTAAAACAAAACGCAAAACGAAAAGTAAAGCCAGCCACAGTTGGTCAAGTATGCATATGTGATACCCTATAAGCATATCGTATTTTATTGTGAATAATAAAGAAGTGGTAAGACATCACTTACGTTGTGTGTGTAAATTTTATATATGAGTGGCGGGACCTACTGTTTAAAGTCATCTCCGACAGAAAGATTTTTGAGAAACTTTTCAATGAGAAACTTCCTGCTGAGAGGAAGCCGCAACAAAAATATTTGTTGGTATTTCGTTTTGTTGGAGATGTCTGAGCTGGGGTTTGAATCGAGGCCTCACGTCGAATAAGGCAACACACGACCTACCAGGCAATCAAAGAAGTTCGATGTATAACTTCCACTCAAGAAATGCACCAATTGACGTTGATATTAAGAGATCAGGGTCCTCATACTGTAGAAACTCCCGAAGTAAAATCCTGATAACATTTACTTCCATAATGTGTGAAGGTTGCCTTTGAAGTGAATCAATTTATGAAAAGTTTTACACACATAACCAGTAACCAGAACATACCTTGACCAAACGGTAAAGTGTAGCAGCCTGGGCATCAACTGTGACTGAAAACCGTAATTTTTTTAACGCCATGAGAGTCCGAAAATAATCCATAAAAAATTTTTATTTTGCTTTGCTAATGGAGCATGAAATCTGTTGATTTTATGAAAAATTATTGTGTCGCACGTGATGAGGGACAACAAATGAAATGTTAAGCTTTAATAAAACAAAAAACACAAAGAAAGGATAAAAATAATAAATAAAAAATAAATAAAAAAACTGTCAAAGCAAAAGTTAAAGCCTATTAGGTACGCCTGACCTGCATTAATTTGTGTATGAAATTTTATTAAAATATTGAAGAACGCTTTTCTTCTGTTGAATAATATTAAATACCTTCATTGCTTAGCTTCTGTTGGCATACTTTCATATCCTTTAGCACTGTCAAAGGAGTCATTATCAAACAACATACAAACATACAAGCGCCTGATCCTTACCAAAAAAAAATCATTAATAGGCTCACGTTAATGCTCATGCTTTTAATATAACATTTTATTACGTAATGGTCTGTCATATTACCGCAATACCGGTTTAGTCTTTGGAGGAAAGAAGGATTTTGGATTTTTTTAAAAAATTACAATAATTGAGGTACCGCATCAGATATACAAATATTTTTTAGTTTTTTTTAGTTTTTTTTAGTTTTTTTCTATTTAAGTTCAGCGGAATTTTTTCCAATTTGCCTAATTTGTCCAATTTGCCTCCTTAGAAAAGGTTTTCTGTTCTCCAAAAAAATATAAACAGAGTGGATACCGTGTTCTTATGTGCTTTTGCAGAAGCCGTTTGATGGATGATCCAAAAAATCAGTCATTATCCAAAAAGACTTCTGTTGGTGCAAGTCAAACTAAGAATGTTCGAGGTTTAAGCGAAATCTGCAACTCTACTGCAGCTGATGTTTCCTTGGAGGCAACTCTCTACTGCATGCAAGAACAATATAGAATGCCTTGCTTGTTGGTGCCTAGTATTTTTCTTACCGTATAAATTAAAGCTATTGTGTAGCGAATGTGGTTGCCGTAGCCTAGTAGGTAACATGTTGACTTATTAGACCCTAAGGCCACGGTTAACCCCATGGTCAGACAACATCAAATATGAAAAACCGAATATTGAATCAATAAAAGTGCATGTCTGAACATAATATTACTTGGTGAATCAACTGCAAAGCGTGCAAAGATGTAGTAGTCGACTGGTAAAGTCTATTTTAGCCTGTGAATTTTTCAGTATAATACTATGCACTTTTATTGAGTTAATATTCGGTTTATTGAGTACAATATTTTAAGTGTTTGCACATAATAATTTACGCAATTCAGCTGCTTATTCAATATTCGTTTGACAGCTGGTTGTTTCAACAACATTGTTGTTATTTATTTTTTTTTTTTTTTGTTTGCCGTTGTTGACATTTGAGTTGTCAAATATCAACAGAAAATAAATAATTAATTGAAACTTTATAAGAAATATTTAGCTTAATAATGTCGTTTATTGCGATTTACGCAATAAAAGTGCATCTCTGGACACCGTATAACTGTAGATAAATTTACCTTTCTCCAAATTTTACACTGATTTACATTCCTTCAAAGGACTCAGTTCTATCACAAGGTACTTTGTCTATCTTCTTATTATTTCTTTGCACTGCCATTTGTCAACGTCCTGTATGAAATGTATGGGATCGTTGTAATGGGTGAAATTGTAACTAAGTAAGTGGGTCCATTTCTTTGGCCTGTCTGGCCTTTCTATAGATAAAGAAATCTTCTTTGGCGGATAAGTAGTCAAATGGTTTTTTGGACAGGTTATTTGCAAAGAGATTGAAAATTCTTGATTTCCGAAAACCTCGAAGAGAATTTTTTTCGAACTTGAACCTGCACTACACTGCGACTGCTCTTAAGGTGGCAAATAATTGTTTAATTATTTAATTAGTTACAGTTTCAATAACGTATGTTATGTACGAGTATAACTTTTTAGTCAATATTACGGCTTAGCTTCTCACACCAAACTCTTTGGAGTGTGTGTTGATTTTACGCGTGAATGGTCTGGCCTACAATAAGTTTCAAAAAAAAAAAAAAACTGAATATAATCTAATCATTTTTATTCGTTTGTTTGTTTATGTCTTTTATTTGTTTAATTCCAATGTATTAAAAGAGAATTAAATTTTTTTTGTTTTTAATTTTTTAACCATATTTTGGTCTGATTAAACACAAAATACGTTAATTAAGGTCTTTTTTTGTGTTGAAGGAATTTGGATTAAAATTATATTTATTAATTACGAGTGTGTGTGTTTGTGTATAATACTACAAATAATCATCTAATTAAAATATTAACTATAAATAATACTAACAATAATATTATTTTGGTCGTATTAACCTTTTTTTCTTCTATTGGTTTTAGAAAAAATTACAATAAAAAAACCATCTGTTCTCATAATTAATAATAATTATGAATTGATGCATGACCAAAGTTAATATTTACAATAATTGCATTTGTTTAAAATAAATAAATCTAGATGATGATAGATGCATATTTAATTTATGTATTTACATTAAATTAAATTGAAAATAAATGAACTAAAAAACATTTAAAAAAATATTTACTAACACAGTAATTCAATTTATGATACGACAGTCATAATTCAAAATTCCAAAGAGGTTTAAGAAAACAAAATTTAAGTCATTTAATCTCTTAAAAGAAATGTAAAGAAAATGTGCAATTAATTTCAACTTAAATCGACTTTTTATACGATGTTAAAACCGGAAACGGAAGTCATTTAGTTGACATTAAAACTTATGCTCAGTAGAAATAGATGGCATGTGAAAAGAAACGTAAAGAAAAAACTAAAAGAAAAAGTGAAGAATTTCTTAAATAAGAAAGTTATAGCCGGCTAAATCTGTTGCTTGTATACGTTGAAATGTATGTACGATTACATATAAACATATATTAAGATTGCTCCGAAGAAAAGAAAAACTTCGTTTCATTCTTAAAATTCTGCCAATGAAATTAAAACCGAAATTCGATCACAGATATGGAGGTCACAGTTCTAAATAATTAGCCACGCATACCTATAAAGATGAATTTTCAACATTGTAAGTTTGCAAAACATCATAAATAATTGCATGTCTTTTACTTTCTGAAGTCGTCGTAGTCTAGTCGTCTGGAAATCGTCGTAGTTTAGTCGGTAGGTAGACGTGAGGCCATGGTTCAAACCCTTAATGAGATATTTCCAACAAAACGAAATTTGAAAAAATATTTCTTCGGTGTCCTCGCTTACTAGCACCGGAACGAAGATCTTACGAACACTCTCATGGCTGCTGCGTTAGTTTTTAATAGTGCCCATGCTTCTACGCCATTAAGAAGGACGGGGAAGATGAGCGTCTTGTAGAGCATTAGTCTTGTCGTACAAGAGTACATAGTACATAGTAGCCCCTGTTACATACATATACATACATAATTGGTCATTACAGCCTTTTAGTCAGGATTACAACTTAGTTTCTCACACCACTTATGTGGTGTGTGTTAATTTTTATATATGAGTGGTTACAGTGTAAAGTCGACTCCGGACGGCAGATTTTTGAGAAACATTTCATGACAATTTTATTTTCTCTCAGAACTTTTGACAGAAATCTGCTGAGAGGAAATCGCAGAAGAAATATTTTTTTCATATTTTATTTTGGTTGGAGATGCCTGACCTGGGGTTTGAACCCAGGCCTCACGTCTAATAAGCCAACACACTACCTACCACGGCTACCACAAGTAGCCTCTGTTGGCAAAAGTAATCCTATGCTTGATCTGTAGACTGACATCATTTTTGGTGGTAACGCCGGAGCCAAGATAAACAAATTCACTGCCTATATCGAACGTATAGTTATCGGCCGCATGTCCCTATTTGTCCACAACATTTACTTCGTTTTGCCCGCATTTACTCCCAGATCTATCTTAAGAGACAATCCCGTTCAATAGCACTAAATGCAGCAGTAACATGTCTTATACGTCGCATAAGATTATAAGATTACTTCCAGTACAATTTGATGAACTTAGTTTTTTTAAATCTTTTTTAAAAGACAAGATTGTAATCATGTTTTAACTGAATTAAGAGCATTGCTTTGCTTTATAAGGCATGGAGATAAACTTAACTCAAATGGTTTTTCCTTGGCTCTTAATACTTGTGCGTATTTCTTTTCAAAGGAATGAAAAACTAAATGAAAATCATAAAAAATAATTACAAAAGAGTTTTTTTAAGATTCTCATTTGTTTTTGTGTTCTTAAGGAGTGAAAGAATGTTAAAAAATATAAGAGAAGTGTAATTAAATTTTCTTTCTTTTTATTAACTCAAATTATCATTTTAAAGTACTAAAGTTAAATGCTGCTTTGGTTGTGGAATAAATTCATTGGCGTTTTTTTTTTTTGTAAATTAAAAAATATTTATCAGCTTAAATTAAATACTTTTTATTGTTAAATAATTTTGCTGAACAGTTTAACCACAAAATTTATTTAAAAAAATTTTTCTTAATAAAAATGTTGCAATAAAACAGCCTGCTAAATGATTTCTCATGATTGTTTTGTTTCAACATGTTTATGTGCAAGAACAGCCCACACTTTATGATAAATAAGTGTATTTGCTCACATTGCCATGGTAGTGTGGTAGTTGCAGTTGTAGTTGTTGTGATAGTCTGCAAAAGTGCTTATAATAAATTAATGTTTTTCAATTATAACCGTAATTGCAGACAAATTAAAATTCACTTAAAGCCTAAAAGCTACTTGACAAAGACTATATGCAGCAGATGGAAAAAAATACAACAACAACAACAACAACAAAAGTACAACATCGAGAAAAACAAGCAAAAGAAAAAACGAACGAAAATGAAAACTATGAAGCGAAAATACTCTTACGTTGTATGGTAAAGGACACGGTGTATGCTAAATGTTTACCATGTGTATGCATGTATGTATGTGTACAACAACGTTGTTGTCTCCTACTCATCAACAAGCACGCCGAGTTGATAAGCACCATTGAGATGTTGTTGCAACGTGTGCTTTGCAACCATCGTTTTGTTTTTCCCTGGTTCATAATTTATTTTTTATTTTTTTTTTTAGTTTCCCTTTTTTTCTCTCTTGCGCCATAATTAATACCGTCACTGTTATGTAGCAGAGATGAGTATTTGTGTACTGGCATGACTTCGTGTCTCGTTGTACACAGCAGAAGGTGGATGTGGCATGACATTATTGTCGTTTTTACTTTTCGCATATATTTTGTGGTATTTTTTTTTTGTATGACATGATTGGAAAAAAAGCGAACAATTTTTATACTATAAACTACAAGCAGACAGAATGTGGCCAACTTAACAGTAACGTTTTTAAAGTTAAATTTAATTTAATTTAATTGTTATAATACAATTTTTTTGGACCAATTCCTGTACGTTTAAAAATTTTGATATGAGAATATTAAGGCATTTAATTAAGCTCCATTGAATTTTAGCTGCTACGCTGCTAAAGGAAAATTTTTAAATTCTGTTTAACCCTTAAGCAAAACGTTGTCAATAGGCATAAGTCATAGGAAGCCAGTGAAAGCTCTGGACAAGTCAGACGTCCAGACTACCGCATGATTTGAACAAATGGTAAAATACATTTCATATAAAGTTCAGCCGTCCTCTTCGCCATATTTAGACTTGAGTCTTGGCTGCAAAAGGTTTGATTCCATGCAAATTTGTTGGCCATTGACAAACCTAGATTTTTTGTAAGGGATAGCCAAATTGGCAAAACGTTGGACAAAAAGGCTAAGGATAAGGAGCTCAAAGGAGACTACATTGAAAAGAAAAATCCTTTTAATTCAAAAACCGGACTTATACACCCAGCTTTGTATTGAATTATTATATACAAGGTACTTCCGAACATCTGTCAAATTAGTTGTCATTTATCCAATCTATTTTGTCAAACCATAATGGACGACCATAGAAAATGACTATCTATTCGCTGAATAGACTCTAGAGCAGCTGACACTAATTTTCATCGAAAAATCTTCTTCACCGATGAATGGGTATTTGAACAAACAAAATTGTCGAATTTAGCGCGATACCAACCCACCTTAAATCCAAGGGCTTCAACTGCATCTCGAAGAAGTCACTATTTAGACACGGTTTTTTATTGGCGACATCTTACAACAGCTTACACTACCAATGTCTAATTGATTATGGCATCAAGGCCTTTTTCTCCTTCGATATAATGATGGGCATGTACCCAGGAGGTGAAGAGCAGTTTCCTTATCTCTATTACTCCATTACTCTTATTACTCTATTATACCGCAAGGGTGCTAATTTCGGGTTAAAGCAAAGAACGCCTTTTATCCATATTTAATCAGATTTTCTGTGCCGTTCTGCTCGTGTCTTTCGGAATCCGTAACTGTAATGAAGTGCACTGATCTTTAAAGGGATCTCAAGGTAGAGAATTCATTGGAGAGTTCGCTAGTTGCGCAGTTATGTTGTGTGTGTTAATTTTTTACATATGCGGAGGGACACACAGTTTCAAGTCAGATTTTTGAGAAACTTTTCATGGACATTTTTTTTACTCTCAGAGTTTTTGCTGGAAGACTGCCGAATATTTTTTCATATTTTTCTCTTTGTTGGAAATGTCTGATCTAAGATTTCAACAGTGGTCTCACGTCTAACAAGCCAACACACTACTTACAAGACTACGAAGACTTCATATGAAACATCAATGAAACGAAAAGAATATTAAAAAAAGACTATTTTGTACTTTACTCATATCTTTACTTTTCCAAAGTACTTTCTTACCTTATGAGTAGCACAAGGGTTAAAAAAGAAATGCACAAATTGTTCATGTAAACTCTTACTGGTCAGGCACTGCTGTTATGCATGGTATGTTGTCTCTTCATATCAGATAAAAAAACAATAAGCTGGAAAATATTTTGGTTTAAGCCCATGCTCTTGTAGCCGACCATGCTAAATAAATTAATTTCTGATGAAATTTTTAATATTTTTTCCATGGAAAAATAATTAAGGCAAGTAGAACTAATGAAGCAAAAAATTTGACGCGAAAAAGATTTCATCTAAAATGATGTAAAAATATTAATCAAAGAATATTTTAAGTAGACTGGCGCTTCATAATATACGTTTGACGCAAGCCAAATACCGAATTTTTGCCTAACAATACTCAGGCTACTATCGAGCATACGGGAAGTTCGGTACTGGTGTGAGGATGTGTTTCCAGTATATTCTTTATATTACTATGTACATTACTGAACATCCATTCCAATATTCGGGTATTTTAAAACAAAATGTGCAGCAAAGTGCCAATAAGTTAAATATATTGGTTACAATTGTTTCTACCAGGATAACGATCCGAAGCACGTTGCGAAGCTGTAGCTTATCCAAAATTTGTCAAAACTACTTCAAACACCGGCACAGGCCCATGATCTCAACGTTATTGGGCATGTTTAGGAAAAACTCGGACGTAAGCTCTATAAATCCAGTATCAGCACAGTGTAGCAGTTGAAACAAGGAATCGGGAGAGAATGGTATAACAGAACCTCGGAATTTTACTTCAATCTCATGCAGTCGATGCCTCAGCGTTTGGAAGCAGTATTAAAAGCAATAGGACTCTTATGGCAATAGTCTCGCCTACTACCTACTAGGCTACGAAGACATCCTATGTTGATTTATTATTTTTTATCCATTCTTCTCTATCTTTCATGATCTCTCCATGTAGGTTTGTAATTGTAATGTGATTTTTGTTTATCTCCATTCAAAGCAATATTTGGATGCCCTGATAGCCTATTTGGTAGTGTGCTAAACTTTAAGTGCCGAGGCCATGGTTTCGATTCCCACCAGAGACTCTCTGTGTGTTTGTGATTGTCCGATTGTTTGTCTGACATTATATGTGATTACTTACAATGAAAAAACAAGGTAGTGGGAATTATTACTAAAAGTGACGTATATATACTGGTCATTAAAAAAAATTCACACTCTCCCCCCCACTTTCCTTTCTCCTATAAACTATCTTTCCTGTATTCAACACAATGCATTACATGAATAAAGGTCATCCCCTGAGAGTTGCCCTAAAAAAAAAAATTATTTTGCATTAATTAAAGATTAAAATAATTTTACATTAAGGTTTTGTTAAGTACAAAGTGTGTGTCCAAATTTTTTCATTGCCACTCCTTATACATTTAAAATATTTTATCCCTTTTTTCAATAATTTTTTGCAATGGATTTTAAAATATTTAAAAACAATTAACTTATAAAACTGCTTATAAATGCCTAATCAACAACATATAGTCGTACTATTTCCGCCGATAAGCTACTACACTACTCTGTGCTTGCTTGCAGTCATTTGCATACACATACATATTTATATATGTACATATAATGACTATCAATTCTAATAAGTCCCACAGTGCTTGCTTGTATTATTTGTTAAACATTTGCAAACAGCAGCAACATACATATGTTTGTTGTATGTTTCATCAGAACAACAAGAGTAGTTAGTTGTGTTGTTAACAACATTGTAATGAATCTGTCTCTGGAGTAAAATTATTAATGTGAACATTGAACATATTTAAACTACTTTTAACACACTGACACCATACAACCACAATACAATACAACACAACACAGTATAGCACAATACAAAACAAAAGAAACAACAAAAGTTATCAAACGCGTTAGATAAAAAGACGACAAAAAAACTATGTGGCAAACTATGGCAACACAAACCTACACACATAAATGTGTGGCATAGTTCGAGTTTATATTTTTCATGGAAGAACTTGAAACAATTCCAGTGAGAAAATTCAATTTTGATTACAATTTAAAAACAATGAAACCCTTTTTTACCTGTGCATATACAGCAATAAGAGAGAGAGAGAGAAAAATAATGTCAGCCATGTACAGTGGCGTCCATAACTGGCACACATATTTTTTTTTATTCTAATCAGACGTTAATAAGTGTAGAATTGCTGATTTAAGTAAAAATTAAATTTGTCATCTGAGCGGCATGTGATTTTTCTCGATAGAAAATTTATTTTTTTTGAAATGTTTAAAAGTTTAATTGTGTATCCGAACAGTAATTTTATTGTATCAGGTAGAACATTACCCGAGTTATTGCAAGCTATCGTATTTAAAATAATTTCAAAAATAAATTAAAGGGAACAGCTAAAAAACTACCGATGAAAGAGAGAAAACATCATGCACGCCAAAGGGACATTTTATTTCTTTAGTATGAAATTATTTTTCTTAATGAGTGAAAAAATATTTTAAATGAGAATGATTTTTAATGCTGTTTCTAGTAGTGATACAAAGTTTATTTATTTTTACTATCGGTTGAGTTCTATCCTGATAAAATTATTATTATGTGTCGTCAATAAAAGGAAATGTTAAGATCAGACTAGCTAGCTAGTTAGTTAAAGATATTGCGAGTACTTGGCGAGTTATTATGTGTGAACGCGACTATAATGTGGCCACTAGAGAAAAGAAAAAAAACTCCATATTTTATAAGAGCGAAAATATAATTTTAAAAGCTAACAATGTGAACTAGGAATCAATCATCTGCAAAGTGCCACCTTTGGCAAATTTTAGAAGAATTGTGCTCTATATCCTAGATTAAGCGGTTCCTAACCATCTATGTAACATGTTGTGTGTATCATTTTATCCATAAGTGATGGCTTATACAGTTTAAAATCGATTCCGAACGACAAGTTTACGTTTAATTTTTGGCTACTGCAGGATATGAACGACAACTATGTACTATGAATAGCAGGAATAGATGAAACTCAGACAAGTTTTTTTTTCGGCTGACACATGAAACCTGTGGCCAAGTGAAGCTCCAAGGAAGCCTTGAAACAGCCTTTAAAGCAATGAATATTACGTTACATATAAAAAAGTTCAACTAGAAGTACATTACCAAAGAGCTATAGAGCAACTCTACGTTATTTGTATTCTTAAATTTTATCATGAAAATTACTTGCATTGTTTTGGTTAAATTTATAGGCGTTCCCAGATCATGTGGGAATTTTATGTCAGTTAGTAGGCAAGACAGCTTCTGTCCCGCTGGTAAGGCCAGAACCTTCCTATGGAGTTGGAAGAGATTTTTGGAAGTATATATCGTTGGTCTCAAATAGAAAGGCCCTAACTCACACTTTTTTCGAAATTGATTTCTTTTGTGATTCCAATGTATTTTACAGTTTTAAATGTGTTTTTACCTTCTCCTGTAAAGTTTCAAATATGCGAGATAGGGCCTTTCTACACGAGACCAACGATATGTATGTTATGAAAGGGAAGAGAGGCAAAGACTCTTCTGCAACCTAATAGATTTGAGGCAATCTAAAGGCTTTCCAAGATTATTCTGGAAACTGTTTACTGTTCAGAATGAAGATTATTTCGACCGCAGCAAGAGGATTCTATGATAATAAGAATGAATAATGAAAATACAAATTTGGATGAGTGAATATCAGCTACTGGGCAGGGAATTCTCCTTGTTGACATTGAGAAGCATCGTGAAGTTTGTAGCGATAGAAGCATAGAACTGTAAAATAGATTGTTTGGTGGAAGATAAGGAAGCATTTGCGAAGACATTTGATGAGATGCATGAGTCTGCATGAGCCAGTTTGGTACAAGACTGTGTAAATAAAATTCGATATGAATAGCAATAGTTTGACAATATCATGACCATTCATCTTATGGTCGATACTTCAGTGAATAATCAAAATATTCCGCTAGGAATCATGTCTCAAGAATACAGAGATATTAAAATTGTCAAAAAAAAGCCCACTAGCCAGTGTTATTTATTGACTCAAGGGATACACAAGACTACTAGCCTCCGTTATGCCATTTCGAATTTCATCAAAGTCGATAAGTTGTACATATGAAGGCATATCAAGCTATGCACCCAGTACAAATTCTATATAAACATTCTAACTTACAGATTAGGAAAAAGTTTTCAATGGATAAAATAAATCGTGAACTGCTTCCAGGAATAATTATTTAAGAATCTTAAAGTTATCAGCTTAAATATTGCAGAAAGAATAGGATATAGGAACTAAAAAAAACACTTCAGAAAGGACTTAACTACACAAACAAAACGAACCTTTTCGGTATAAAAGAAAAGAAGAAAATAAGAAAATAAAACAGAGGCGTAGAAGAAAGAAAGTAAAGATAAAACTGTCAATCATGTGTTCAATTGCGTTGATAGGATAAACGAAGTTTTTCTTTCTTATTTTTCGTTACTTTTTTTGCTCCTGAAAAAATGGTTTTTTAAGCCATCGTACTGTGATGGTATTTCAGCGTTTGTTGTTATTGTTGTTGTTTAGGTTGTCGTTTCACTCATTGATGTCTAAATAAAAAATGTTGCTTTGACAACTTCACTCTCTTAAAGGGATCTTGACTAATTGTTTAGTTTTGTTATCCTGCTGCTGCTGCTGCTGTTCATTTAGGGACATTTTTCTTTGCTTTTCTTTTCTTTTCTATTTTTGTTTGTTTGTTTTTTATTTCTTTTGTGTGTGTTGACAAGACCTTCATAAACGTTTCATACTTTTTGATTTGGGAAAATCTTTGCAAGTCAATTTTCAAACCGCAATTAATTAATTTTATTTTATTTGGGTGATTGGTTAAATGATTTACAAGCATTGAATAATGAACAGCATTTAAATTGATAAATAATATGTATATACATATAAGTATACACACATATGGTTAAGATTTCTAAAGGATTTTCAAAGAAATTAATTTTTAATTTCGACCTTTAAATTCCTATTTTACTAGTTTGAAGATATAATACGTCATACTGCATATTTATTAACGGTATACCAACTAAGTAACACAGTTGGGGAAAAAATATTTTAAAAATTTTATATTGGAAAAGTAAATAAGCTTTCTTTCGAAATAATGTGTGTTACTTTAATGAACACACGATTTGGAATTTTATGTCTTAATTCAGTATTAAAATTTTTGTCATGACATCTCACCTTTACCAACTCTACCTGCTACAAAAAACTCACAGAAGAAAATTTTTGTACAAACAACATTTTGTTCAAACAACATTCCTATACTACGTCTACGACTACGACACTAAGTCACGTTAATTAAAGGAGACTGTGAATAAAGTCTTGAAATTTGGTTGATTTGTATGCACAATTATCGGCAGTAGTAGTAGCCGCTGTGTTATTAGACGTGAAGCCTTGGTTCAAACCCCGGCCCAGACACCTCGAACAAGGGGAAATATGAAAAAATATTCCTTCGGCGTGTTGATCTCAGCAGATTTCTGGCAAAAACTCTGAGAGTAAATATAAAATTACCATGAAAATTTTCTCAAAAAAATCTGCCGTTCGAATTCATCTCTAAACTGTATGCACCGCCACTAATAGATAAAATTAATACACACATCAGAGGTGATGTGAGAAACTAGGTTGTAATTCTAACTGAAAGTGTTGTAATTACCAATTAAGTTATGAATGTTTTTGTCTTAAGCCGGAGTTGAGAATCTTCGAAAGACACTTTTGTTTCAATAAAAAGTATGCACGACTACGTACTAAACCCACCCCCTATATCCTTACACCACTGTCCCGCCGTGGAACTGCTGTAAGGTATTACTTCACGGAGGGCTGGTTAGCTTTAAAGCTTTCTCACATTAAATCAAATTTTGCCTGCGTGCCTCCAAGTTGGCTATCTCCTGTAGACTCCATAGAATTCCAGAGTTCAACATCTCCCCCATAAATCGGTTTGACCCAAAACTGGGTTGCCCCTCTCATTTCTTCTCCTCATTTCTTCCTCCTCATCTACACAGTTTAGGCATATAGGGGAGATATCATGCCCAAATCTGTGTAGATATTTCCTTAAGCATCCATGAACAGTTAGGAACTGGGTCACGTTGAAGTTCAACTCGCAATATTCGTTCTCCATCCAAGTGGTTATATTAAGGACAAGGCGAAATGTCGCTTTAAACTGTTCTCTCATCGTGACTGCCATTTTGTGCATGGATGTCCTTTGTTCTTCAGCTTTTATAGCTACTGCTTGTCCAGGGTATTCGAGACGGCGAAAGTACATATATCCGCCTCATCTCCTCCGCCAATATGTGTATCGGTATTGGCTTACCAGTACAGCTTCATCAGACAGTGTCCTGAAACAACTTATCTGTCTAACTGCGCTTATGTATTTATATATGTATGCATGTGTACGATATACATGTTATAGTCGAACTAGTTATTCGATGTATTAATTTTGGCATTAAAAATAAACCTCGCCCTGGTCGGACGATTCACTAAAAAAAGATGATGAACTCACAAAAGGACTAAAAAAGTGACTCTTTTCTACAGTTGTGTAGCCGGATATTGTGTGAACGTTTCGTTACTCATATTTTGAATAGTTGATCCATGAACTTTACGACACAGTTGTCTTGCTATGTTATCCTCATAACATTTTTCACCATTTCATCCGATTAATGTATTGCAATGGTTTTCTGTTGCATAATTTCTCTCGAAACAAGATAAAAAAAGAACAAAAAAAAAAAAAAGAATTTATTTTTCTGTTCGTTTATAAAACTTTCTTCAATTCTTTCTTTATTTTCTGTTCGGTTTTGTTTGATTTTGTTTTGATTTCTCCCACATCCAGTTTGACCAATTTAATCTCTTGTTGTTCGTTATTGTCCTTCGTTTTTGTAATATTTTGTTTGTTGCTGTTGTTGTTGTTGTTTTTTCCAACTCGTAAATGTTAAGAATGAAATGTTGTGGCTTAACATTCCTTAACTGGCATTATGTGTTGTCATGTGGAAATATGAAATGAGAGAAGAACTTTTTCTATCAGAATACAGGGATACAGTGAGTTATGAAAGAAAGAACACAACATATTTTTTCTCTACAAATTTTTGGTTTTTCGAATGTATCATAGGATTTTATTAGAATTTTTATTAACAAAGAATTATTATAGATTTCTATACTTTTCTGTTACTATATCAACTCTGTTTCAATCATCTAAGTGTTTATAGGTTTTGGTTGATTTTTTTTATTAAGTTTTTAATCAAAAGTAACACGTATCAGTAATGTCATAAATTTCTTTTGAGTTACACCAGCACATGATTTCGAAAAGTAAATCGATGTAAGGCGTAAAAAGTTGTTCATACTAGTATATCACTCTGACGGTATGGCTGCATTACTAACCACGTTTAAGAAGATGGGAAGAAATTAGGCTTAAATAAAATTTTATAGATTTCTGTCCATCAGTCTTTGAAGGCGAGCATTTAACCTCGGTGTGATACCACAATTAATATTCAACTCTGATATCAAACATTCCCTATAGGAATCCAATTGCTATTACAGCAATCTTTCTATTAGAAATCTCTGTCAAAGATGTTCGAGAAATGAGTGGTCAAAAACATCAGTCTGTTCCTCCTCCTCGAAGCTACAGCTACTACAGAAAGTATTTGCGAAAATGTCAAATCAATTCCAACCAAAATAATAGCGCCATTGAGAATCGCTAATTTTCGATATATGGCCTTGCGATTTAAAGAGAGAACTGAGTCAGTTTTCTTCTTATCTGTACATATCTTACAAAGTCTTACAATATTCTTATTGCTAACGAGATTGAGACTTCCTGTAAAACGTGTAGTTAATATTCAATCTAACTGAGTAAATCTCTAAATCTATGCCCAGTACCATATGGGAGATTACAAGCTCCTTATCAGCCCTGGCCAGCCTACTAGCAACGGAACACATATAAAAGTTGCCTGAAGTTCAGGATGACAGAAAGTTTGAAGATCTAGGCATGATGGCGAACGAACCACTAAGCGACCTCGCCGGTTTCAAATCAACCATTAACGAATCATAATAAGGTGAGTTACCTCATACTACCTCATGCTACTTAATGGGCTATATGGGCCACCGAGTGAACTTGCCTGTAAACAGCAAGTTACCCGCTAATCGAACCGAATCCAAACATGATGTTCATAAATATTGAAAAGCGTAGAGATTGATTCGACTGCAATAAGCATTTCAAGGTGACTGAGTGCTAAAGAACCACGCTACAAAAAATATTTCTTTCTCAGTGACTTCCTCTAAGCAGTCTTCTGGCAAAAATTGGGAGGGAAAATAATACGGAGTCGTATTGACACATACAATATGGGTGGTGTGTGAAACTGGGTCGTAATCCTGTCGAAAGTATTGTAAGGACCAATTAAGTAAGTAAGGAAGTAACTAACGAGCAGTTTAATTAAGAGGAACTGAACATCAAATTTCAATTTTTAGTTTCTATCTTGGCCCGACAACATTGGTGTTGTGAATTATATCAGAGGATGTTCTTCTTTTAAGTCTGCGCTCCAATGCACTTAAATCAGCAAAGCTATGATATATTTGTCGATTGATGTCCCCATCATATGCCTGAAATTAACAAGTACAATCTTTTGATGGTAATTAATTTCAGTTAGACATCCTCTTCTTGCACAGATAAGACTAATCTGCGATGTTTCTAATTCCCATGTTTTAACACAAAGACGCTATGTTTTTCTTCTTTAAATACAAATTAGTCGTCTGCCTTTATGTTTGTTAAGTGAATTGTTTAGAATCACTTTTAAAGAATATGCTTCAAATAGTTTATAATATTTTAATTGCTTTTTATTACCAAACACCCTCCCGCTGATGAGTCTTGTGAAACAAAAATGAAAATAAAACGCCAAAGTTTTGGGTTTCATTTCTAAATTCTAAATTTTCACTGTTCCACACCCCCTTTGTAGAATTTAAACGTTTTCAATTTAATTTTAATAAAACACTTGAAAGATTTTCTGCTTCTTAACTTTCAACAAAAAAGAACAATAAAATGCTCACAGAAAATAATTTTCACAAATATTTACACACTTCAAGCGATGTTTCAAAATATTTTCTATTTATCCGCTCAAATACATTTCCATCACCATCAACGTTATCATCATCATTATTATTATGATTATTATCAGAGTTAGAATTGTTAACATCTCTTTTACATCATTAACATCATACAGCAGTTGATAGTCGCTGTTACAACAACAACAACTTGTTACAATTTCATTTGTTTTGCAGCAGTTTAAACAAGGGTAACAGCGCGACAATAAAGGAAAACATAGTAAAGTGTTGTATTTTAAGGATTTCCCTTTTTTATTTTAATTTGTTTTACAAATAGCACAACAACAAAAACAGCATTGATGTTATAGTCGGTCGAGTTTGACAGCGTGATACCCTACATCACATTGTATTTCTGTTTTATTTTATTCCTCCTGAAGCACTTACTAGAAATACATTTCCCAGCTTGTCAGCACACATCGCAACAAAATTTCATTGTTTACCCAAAGAGTTTTAGGGTAAACATTCGCCTAGGAATACTCTTGCTACCGTGTTTAAACCTAAGCCCGAGTTCTCATTACCTGTTTCAGGAATATAGGCATTTAAAGATTTTAATTTCAAAATGCAATAAAACAAAAATGGTTTGAAATTTTGCCAAATTTATGTTTTATTGTGAATTAAAACTGTTCCGGTTAGAAATGGAATATTATTTCACTCATATGGTTGTCATGGCTGACCTCACAATACCTCTGACCAATTTTCATGCACTTTTTCGAGTATATGGAGTCGTACCTCGGCAATGCCCTTCAAATGCTCAATTGTCTTTGCTTTGTCGGCAAAACACTTCTCTTTAACGACGCCCCACAGAAAATAGTCCAACTGAAATCCCCATTTCGGCTAATTAAACGGCCATCAAACGTTTGACGCAATAAATCGATTGTGGTGTTAGACGTGTGGCAAGTTGTGCTATCCTGTTGAAACCAAACATCGTTGACAACCTTGAAGAGCGGATAAACAAAAATCGCTCATCATGGTGTGATATGTGTCTCCATGGACCGTAATGGTCAATCAATCAATTTTCTACGAAATATTAAAATATGAGGCAATGATGCTTCCGCCCCACAAGCCGCACCAAACAATCACTCATAATGGGTGAATTGGCTTCAGTAAGACCACGTGCGGGTTTTCTGAGCCCCAAATACGGCAATTTATTTTATTAACGTACCCACCAAAATGAAAATGAGCTTCAGCCGAAAAGATGATGACCGTGCAGCTTCTCGTTGGCCCAATAAATCCCAACATTGCTCAAGCGTAGTTCGATTCATTACTTTCCGTGGAGATAATATACCGAATTTTGTTCTGTCACAAATTACAGTCACATAAGTATTATTCGATTAAAAAACACTGAAGATTTACATTTAAATAATATTAGATTCCAATGGCAATTACAATATCTTAAGACTGTATGCTCCGTCTACATGGACTACAGAATATTATTTGTTTCTAATAATGTTTGTTCGACTGAGAAAAACACGAACACTAAAATTAAAGAGTTCGTAGGAATTCTTACTTAATCGGTAATACAACACTTTACATGTTGTGTGTGTTAATCGGTATCCATGAGTGGCGGAACAGTTCTATATCGGTTTGGAAGGACTGATTTTTGAGAAACTTTTCATTTATTCTCAGAGTTTTTTCGGAGTCGACGTACACAACATATGTGGTGCGAAAAGCTAAGTTGTAATCCTGGCTGAAGGCTTGAAATGACCAGTTATGTATGTACATATGTATGCTTGTTCATGCTTTATGATACTAAAAAAATATTCTCGTACGAACAGCAGAAATGCATGTGTACTCTCCCAATAAAAATTGGAGTGTAGGGTACAGAAATCATTTACTAATTCATACACTCAATCAAACCAACCCAAGATAATTAGAATAATTTTAAGGTTCTATTATTTCTTTACTAGCTCCCCTTCTGTTATTGAAGCTCTCCTTTTCGTTGTCTTTACCGTAGCGTTGTATTTATGCTCATTTTTAAATTGTAGCACAAATTAAATAAAACGAAATGACAAACAATATACGTTTCATTTTATTTTTTATTAAATGTTTTGGTATGTGTAAATCTTATATTTCGTATGTATGGGTGTATATGTATGTGTATCTTTATATGTATGTTGTTGAGAAAAAGGATTATTTCAAAAGGCGAGTGGGGAAGTGAAAGCGTTGCTTTACAAAGTCCAATATTGACGTTTCTAAGGCAACTGTAACAGAGCAATTTCAGTCCGTTTCATAATGGGGGGTTGAGTTTTTAAGGTGTCATACGCAAGGCAGACAATATTCATCAGTCCTGATGCCGTTCGTTACACGGCTGTTCACGTTGCTACTTTGTTATCATAAACTTTATATGGCGTACAGTGGTGAACAAAAATCGAGGGCAGTTTGTTTAAAAAATATTCAAAAAATCTAAATCAAAATCACTTTTGTTCGCCAGTGTATCTACATATTGAATGGTTGGCAGTGAGATATTTGTATAAAAGTTAACAGCACTAGGGAAAGTTACTTTGTTGGGTTGGCTTTTATTATTGTTGCTTAAGGTAAACATTGTTTCTCATATTCAGTTATATTGCCAAAGGCAAAAGGTAAATACTGTAGCTGAAGAAGGAGAAGTAGTAGAAGAAGAGATAAAAACACAAGTACAACAGCGTTTAAGTTGACTTTTAAAGGCGTTACGAAAAAGGCTTGAATTCATTTATACAAGAGCTGCAACTGCTGTTTCAATCTTTTATAAAATTTTAAATAATTTTTGGACCACAATCCAGCCAAAGGCTTTAAAATCTAAAGGCTTACTTCAGAATAAAATATCATGATTAACTTATCAAATCTATTATTAATCATATCGTCGCTTCTAATGTAGCTCATATGGCCAACATGAGAAACATATTACAACACAGTGTATTAAAGTGAATGGCAGGACAACAAGTGTCACAAATAGCAGGTGAGGCTATTACCACAGCCTGTGACTTAATGGGTTTGGCTGCCTGTGTATTCCATTTGAATCTCTCTTCCTCTCTCTCTCTCTCTCTCTCTCTCTTTCTCTCTCTGCCTGTCAAAAGGCAACAATAAAAAACAATTTAAACTTTTTATTAAACAACATAATAGTTGAGAGAATCAAATAAAAAACAACAGAAAAAGTAAAACATTAAAGTTAATAAATTCATCATTTTAGAGAATGAAAAACAAGTGGAGGGATATTATGAAAGCATGAACATATTTCAAACGATTAGCTGTAAATGCCTCACAGTCGAAGGTTACGATGAGAAGTGTAAATGGATACATATTTACAGAACAGCCTTAAAGAACTAAATGGCATCAGGGGAAATGAGATGAGATTTTTTTCATGTTAAAGTCAAAAACAAATTAAATAATGAGTTTGAAAATCAAATTGTATGCTGATATAAAATTTCTTTTGCTGGATGTAGTCACCAGCCTAATCAAATATATTAGGAATAGAAATACGTTGTAGAAATGTTGAAACAATTAAGAATTTACTTTAAAATCAAAAGGTTAAGGACATCAGTGGTGACCTTTTGCACATCTCTCCGGAAACTTATTCATTCCACGTTAAAGAATTCTCTGCCTTGAGGCCAAGAATATTGTGAAATCAAGCACTCCTTAGACACTTCCTCATAGAAAGAAATAAGTGACAATCGTCCCGAAGCATTGCCTGAAGTTTAAGGTGTCTGAGGCAAAACTCCTCAAGTTTAACTTTAAGTTTTCTACTGATTTCGCAACATATAGCTGGGCGCTATCATACTAGTTTTATTGACCAATACCCGCAACAACCGAATTAATTGTTTTCGGTGCAGGCTCTTCCAGTCCAGTTAAATAGATTTCTGCTTTCTCAGCAAAGAAGCTCATGGGTGGTTACGTCAGCAAGCAGAATTAAATTATATAGTGCCTAAGAGAACCCAAGAGTAATTGCGAAAAAGCCAATGCATTCGGAAGGAGTGGCTGATAACGGGGAATTATAGTCTGGAGCTGACATTGGTACATACTTTTTTAAAAATTGTTCACAGTTACCATCAATTGAGAGTTCAACGCATGTATTATAATCCACCTTTTTGGGCTTTGGTATTCAAGGTTGGAACATTGGAAGTTACGTAGCGTGAACAAGTTGCTGCCAACAGCCACAAAATGTTACAGATTTTGGCTCTATTGCGTGAGTCATTTAAAGAAAAATGTAATTTCAGCTTTTTGCGATTCTTATTTGAATTCACAAGGATTAAAAATTGTAGACAGTTTTAGAGGACTTGGTCTGCCACAAAAGATACCTCAACACCACCCTGCATAGCCTTGTTTCGTGCTGTGACCAAATTTCAGTTTAAGAGATGGGTGCTACGATTGATAATTGGTCAGTTCGGCTTAAGGTGAGCGTCAACGTTAAAGGTCGACATTTCAAAGAAATCTCATGGTATTTGATTTTATAACATTACATGTGTGTAATAGTATTTTTATCCCTATTAAATAATTTCATCAGTAAAAATATATTGAAATTAAACTTATCCATCTTCCGTAGAGTTACAAATGCCTTAATACTCAACATTATGTATTTTAAGCTCAAACGCGGTTTGAAAGACTTTACTTTACTTTACTAATGAATTTTAATTTTGAAATAAAATTATTTGCCTTCAACAGTAGATGCTTACATTTCAAAACTTCAAAGCTGCCAAGATTACACATGGTTTCTATGATATTCTTTTACCACAATACAAACAGACAAATAACAAGCGTTATCTATTTCTTTTTCTTTGTTTTCTAATTCTAATTGCAGATAATTTAACTTTTTTTGTCTTAATTTGCAATAGAAAAACAAAATTTTCACTTTCCAACTTTTATTTGGTAAGAGGATATAGTTTTTTATGCAAAGCAGCACTTAAGGATAAATTGCATAATTTTTGTTTTAACAAAAGCTACTTTAAATCCAATTAAGCTGAACATTGTTTTAATTTCCATAAAAAAAACACAAAAAACTTCAACAAAAACCGAAAAGAAAATGGAAAAGAACATCATAAACACAGATTTTAATTGTCCAAAATTTTCATTGTCGACAAAATCATGGCATTTAAACAAAAAAAAAAAAAAAAAACAAAAAAACGAAACAACAATCTGAATATTTACCTTTGAAAAACAAAAGCATAAACTTTAAATTGAAACAAATTCGTATGAGTACATGTGTGTGTGTGTACTTTTTGCTATTCATCTATGCATCTGCTGGATTCCAAACCAAAAAATTATAAAAAATTCTGTTCAGTTTTCTTTTTCCTTTACGATCGAGAAGTTGTTGTTGAAAAAGAAATACAACAATTGTTTTGTTACAATTTTTTATTTAAAACAAGTATTAACAAAAAATAATTGCAAAAGTAAAAAAAAAAAACAATAAAATAGTTGAAACCATAAGGTAGTGTTCACCTAAGATCCGGTGGCTTAAAGGTTTTAATAGAGGAGATGCGTTTTTAGATGCATGAGAACCATCAGTATGGTTTGTTGATATTTTTGTTCAGGAATCATTCAATGCCAGAATAATGTGAAAAAATTTATGGAAATTTAGAAATCCGATCACAAAATTTATAGACCACTTCGTCCATTTTACGATTAACAAAATCGGCCTAGTACTTAGAGCGAAGATCCTGCTCCTGCAGCCGCTAACATACATACATAGTTCGTCATTTCAGCTTTTCAAACAGGATTACGATCTTAAATTCGTACTGGACCGAAGATCTTGATTAGAACTTTTTTCTCGAATAATCTCAAGGCAGCAACTTTGGTGCGAAATAGCGTCCATGCTCCCGCATCATAGTGTAGCACGGTGAGGACGAGAGACTTCGTCATCCAAGAGAGGCATCTGCTACTCAATTGTCTATTACGGC
The DNA here is from genome assembly GCA_936449025.2 of Sarcophaga subvicina. NCBI lineage: Eukaryota > Metazoa > Arthropoda > Insecta > Diptera > Sarcophagidae > Sarcophaga > Sarcophaga subvicina. The sequence goes on from OW388083.2 coordinate 75,724,605, forward strand.
CGTAATAATGCAGTAGTATACATACATACATACATAAATACATAATTGGTCATTACAACCCCTCAGTTAGGATTAAAACCTAGCTTATCATACCACTTATTTTGTGTGTGTTAATTTTACATATTTTAGTCTTGTCAGAGCGCTTATAGTGCTGCCACTAGGCTTTTCTCAAACGCATATTAGGTATTGCGAATTTTATGTGAACAATGCTTTACATAGGCCAACATATACTCGGTCACATAAAACGAAAATTATTCTATGAAAACGTCCTCACAAGTGCTGGATGGAGTGTTGAAATTCTGCCAGAAATGAAAATATTCTGTAATAATTTTACAATAACAAAATATAACAAAATTTTTTACATTATTTTTGAAACAATTTGCCAGAGACGCCGTTTCAAATGCATATGCAGCTGTACTTCAAATGTGTGAATCTGAAAAGGGAAAATAAAATGAAATAAAATGAAATTTAAAAGAGAAAAACAACTCTTTTTTATATATTTTCACTTCGGTTTTACTTTTTTCTTGTTACTTTAGTTTTGTTTAAATTTTGTTTTACTTTATTTTCTTTTTCAATTTAGTTTTCCATACAGCGATAAAATGAATGAAAATTTTAATTCCTTTTTTGACGTGATTTAGTTTGTGTTTCTTATTTTGTTTTTATAAAATTGGACACACAAATTAGTGCATGAATACGGATACAAGAGTTTGGAAAGTTTAGTTTTAACATACACACACAAAATTAAAATTCAGTGTCGGATGAATAAAGAAATTTATGTTTCTATTTACCTTCTATGAAAGTAAGTGTTCAAATCCTTATTTAATTGGTCATTACATCTCTTTTAGTCAGGATTACAATCTAGCTTCTTACATCACCCATTTGGTGGGTGTTAACACCAAACGACCGACTACTCTCATTTTACGATCGCCCTAATCGTCCTACCGTGCAGACTATTCGATTAAACGATCGATCAACAACCGCACATCGACGAAACTCAAGATTTGATGAGACTATCGCCGCTGTCCGTGAGATTGTACAGAACAATCTGAGACAGTTGATTTCACTTCATTCGCAAGAACTCTGCCACAACCTGGCAAATTTTTTTTTAATTTTTTCTAGGAACTACAGATATTCGATCATTGTCAATGAAATGTGTTTGTTTGTGAATAGGTTCTGGAGTAGTTGGTAACTGACCCCAATTTTTCACCATAAAATTATCCTCAACAATGAGCCTCATTTTGGATTGAATTGTTATGTGAATTCTAAAGGTATCAGTAAGTTCGCACCACACAGCTGAAGTGCAAAAACTTCTTAGAGGGCAAAAACTAGATATTTTTATAGTTTCTTACAACAGATACTCCCGAGCTTTGACAGTTTTTAACGGCCATACTTTTGTCAAATAGGTTGTCAATTATTCATTCTCCTTAGTCAAATTACCGTGGACGGTTAGACATGGGCCATAGACGAAGACGTGTGTAAGCTGAATGGGCTCTGGAGCAGTTGGCACATGACATTCAAGACAGTCCAGTGAATCCCGCAAAAGTCACTCTTTGGTGTGTCATCAATCTATTTTTCTTTGTGATAGACGTCGACCAGGCTTTTACATCAACAACATTTCGTTTCAATAGGAAGGTGCTGCGTGCCGCATAGCTCACGTCATATTGAATATTCAGCAAGAGCGATTTAAGGAGGTGGTCATCTTACGTGGGTGTGCTGTGAACTGTCCATCGAGATCATAAGATTTGACTCCGTTTGGCCTTTTCTTGTTGGGTTTTCTTAAGTCGCCGATTTGTTCGAATATAGTGCAAACCACAGCGGTCCTCAAAGCCTACATTACCTATGATATCGTTAATATTACGGATGCGCTCCGATTGCTAAGGTTAACGGTTTCAAGTTAAACCACTGATGTGACTTGACAGAAATATATTTTATAGGTTTTATGATATTATATGGATAAACGCACCGGTGCGTGACTGCGTCTAACTTTTCACGGTGTAGTGAAGAAGAGGGAGGAGAGAGACTTGTACAGAATCTGTTTCATTGTAGGAGGGTGGTCTCTCCTACAAAATGGAACATTGAAATCACAATAGTAATCCCACACGTGATCTCCAGACTGATATAATTTTCGCTGGTTGTTGAACAAACTCACTAACAATTTTGAAGTTTTGCTTATGAGCGTATTCCGGCATAAGATATGCTGCACGTCCCTATTTTATATCAAAACCATTTACTGTGATCAAAATCGTATTCAAATAAACGCGGACCTCAAAGCAATGCTTTCCTCGATAACTCAAATTGCTGGAGGCCTATCTATCCTATCCTTACAATTTGTAGTTGATTTGACTTTCCTTTAAGTTTCTCATTTACTGTACGATTTTAAATTCTTATTCTATTAAAGTGTTTTAACCATGGCTTAGAACTCTGGTCATGTAATTCGCTTACTATCTCCACTTAAAACTCATTGTCAGTTTAACAAAGTATGGTTCCTTCTACGATACAGTTTTTGTTTAATTTGTGCATCCCATCAATCCTGTTTTTGTTTTTATTGTGCCTGCTGATTTCAACCCCGATGATGTTGTTGTTGTTGGCAATGCAATCAACGTATGGAAATATCATTACCTAACAAAAACACAGTCATTGTATAAATCCTCGTTTGGCATTTCAACCATCCTTTCATGCCACGCCAGAGCTCTTAAGTCATCCATCCATCCTTTCATGCCAGACACATACATGTATGTATGTATGTCGACGAAAGGCGCTGAGTATTTGAATGTTGAATTCTACGTTTGTATGTTGAGTGGTGTGAGTGGTATGGTATGGTATGGTATGGTATGAGTGTGGTTTGCTTCAATATTAGTTTTGTCGAGTATAAATGAATGTTCAAAAACGTGCCTCGAATAATACTATTGTACACTACTCCACTATATATCTGTGTTATGTTTTTTTTTTCATTTTCGATGGTTATGCTACATCCACCATACATACATAAGGAAAAATATTTCATATATTCGATGTGTATCTGTGTATGTTGCATGTACATTGTATATTTCCGTTGGTTTTTGTAGAAAAAAAAATTATTTTTAAATGTTGCCTGAATGAATTCATTTGAAAAATATTAAAAAACAATAGCGATAACGAATATTGGACGCAAATGGAACTGAAGTAATAGATAATCAAATCAAAACATATAAAATCAGTAAAAGAAGAAACCTTTATGGCATCATGTTTATACGATAGTTTGAGCATAACAATATTATATGTGTGTTATGTACGATATATAAACAGATTTAAACTTTGAAAATACAACGTAATGCAATTCAAAATTCTATTCTAATTATGTAAACCGATTAATTCTTTTTATTTTTTTTTTAATTTTTTTTAACATAATAAATATGCTGTTAACAGCAGACATCGCATTGCAAGAAACAAACATCAAGAGCTTCTAACTTCATAAAGTAAAGTAATATAAACGCCGCGCTTGAGTGAATGAATAAGCACCACCTACTTACTTACATACATAAATAATTGGCCATTACAAACCTTCAGTCAGGATTACGGCCTAGCTTCCCAACACCACTCATGATGTGTGTTGTTAATTTTTATACAAGAGTGGCGGGGGACCTACAGTTTAAAGTCGACTCCGAACGAAAGATTTTGGAGAAACTTTTCATGGCAATTTTCTTTACTGTCAGAGTTTTTACCAAAAATCTGCTGAGAGGAAGTCGCCGAAGAAATACTTTTTGCATTTTGTTTTGATGTCTGGCCTATGGCTGGAACCCTGGCTTTACGTCTAATAAGCCAACACACTACCTACTAGACTACGTCGACTTCAGCGACCTGAACGTAGTATAAGGCTTTTATTTAGGGATGTCACCTCGGCGTCAACTATGAATTTGGTCAATGATCTTATTTAATTTTGGTGTGTAATGTTTGTGTCATAAAAAAGCTTTACATAACGTATTTACTTTATAGAATCAAACTAGTATGTATTGGTATTGGGATTAACTCCATATAATAGCAAACAAACCGCGGATACAATTTCTTATGGCACACACTGTAACTTGGTCGGTTTAAAATTGGTTGCAATTATCAAGCAACGAATTCATATAGTCAGTGGGCTCTTAACCACAGTAACTTTTCTGCTTACAATTCTTTTTGGTTTCTCTCTCTCTCTCTCTCCGTCTCTATTGTATTTTAAATCCTGTTTGTTTTTTATTTTTTATATGCGCTTTATACAGTTTTTCTAGTAACTGTTATTAGAGATGTAGATGTAGCTGTAGATGTTGTTATTGTAACCATTACTTATATATGCTATTACAGTTGTTGTAACATAAATTGCAATAAAACCCTAGCATACATTCACTAAGTAATTTTGAATTCAAAAACGGAAGAACACATGTCTGTTGTGTGACAAATATACAACAAAATGGATAGAGATCCACTCAGAAATGAAAACACCCACCCTCCCTCGTACAGTAGATTTTACTAGGTTTGTTAGTATTTTTAAGTTTATTTTTTTTTTTATTTATTTTTGTATTATTCATGGGACATGGCATGAATGAGTGAGTGAATGAATGAATGAATGAATGAATGAATGAATGAATGAATGAATGAATGAATGAATGAATGAAATGTTTAAAGCAATTTAAACCAATTTTTTTTCTTTCTGTGAAAACTAAGCATTTATAGCCAAGAAAATAAAAGAGAAAAACAGGAAAAATGAAAAACAAAAATTTCATAAACGAAGATGAAATTGCTTGCTTTGCCTACAAATCTGAACACGAACGAATAGAAGGAAAATGAAAACTTCATTTGACTTTAATATTCACACAACAACGTTACTGATGATGGTTGATGGCTGATGATGTTGTTTTTGATTTCCTCTATCCTTTCCATTGTTTATTGCCCATTTTGATTAGTTATGATTACGAACGTAGAACAAGGGGTAGGTATATGAATACGAATATGAATATGATGATCATTTTGTGTTATTAAATGTAATTTTCGATTGATATTGACAATTTATTTTTCAAAATTGATGTAAATATACGTACATATGTATGTATGTATGATTTATAATGAATGGATAGATGCATAATATGGTAAACGAAGTGACTGTTAGACAGATGGTTATATGCTCGTAATAGGGAAATCTAATGTATGTTGATAATTTAATGTTGTCATACAATACAGTACATGTGTGTATGCATAAAGGTCAAATGCATATATATATATATATATACATATGCTTACAAGTGCTAATTTGAAGGGCATTTTATTAACTGCAGCTGACTTTTGTTGGTTAAGCAAAAAATATTTTTTAATAAGTTTCAATAAAAATGAATGAATGAAATGCAAATATTGATAACAGAGAAAACCTGCACAATTAAGACACAGTTGAAGTAAAAAACAAAATTAAAATTCATTAATGTTACGTACAATGCAATACAATACAGTGCAAATAAAATTGTTGCATAGTTTACATAAAATGTTCTCGTAAAAACAAAAAATCTTTAATTGGTATTTAATGCAAACAATAAATAAATATTTCGATTTACAAGTACTGCATTTTTGTATTCCTTTTCATTTCTTTACATATGTACATACACAATAGGTCATTACAACCCTTCAGTCAGGATTACGACCTAGCTTCTCACACCCCCTTTATGTTGTGTGTGTGTTAATTTTTGTATACATGGGCAGCAGGACCTAGCGTTTAAAGTCGACTCCAAACGACAGATTTTTGAGATACTTTTTAATAGTAATTTTATTTACTCTCAGAGATATTGCCGGAAATCTGCTGAGAAGCATTCGCCGAAGAAATATTTTTTCATATTTTCTTTTGCTGGTGATGTCTGACATGGAGTTTAAACCGTGGCCTTATATGTAATAAGCCAACACACTACCTACTAGACTACCACCGTTAATAACAAAAATGAATGGAGTAAGCTACTCCAAGCTCTTTAAATAGAGGAACATTCTAAGTTGTGTTGCAAAATTACAATTGAATTGTGTTTGGTTCACGCATCAGACTATTCAGGAATAACTTGTGGTTTATAACTGGCCATTTGACGGGTCACTGGAGACTAAAAGAACTCTTGTTCAAATTGAAGCTCATCTCGCATCCATTTTGTAGATTTTATGTGTGAACATGCATCCGAAGAACACATTTGCAGAGCCTGTAAGGCACTAATACATCCCAGAAGGGAACATCCGGGTGAATATCAGTTCCCTGTTAACACTAGGCAACATCCTGAAGTTTGTCAGGGCAATAGGCTTGAAGAAGATATTAGAGCAATATCTTACGACGGTAATAACAAATCGTATGGTCGTAGCACTATGGCGAGAAAAATAATAAACAGCTCCATCAACTTCTTATCAATACTTAGCAATGCTTAAGTTTAATTTGTCCATCAGGAGATTGCTTTCCTATAGCATGTACTAAAATAACAGGGTTGCCAACTGTCGCTGCCTGGAAACAGCGCTCTATGGGAAAATGCGTTAGTTTGTTTTTGTATCGGACGCAGTGAATTTCTACAATTAATTTTACAATAGGTTATAATGCCTGATCTTCTTGTGATGTTTGTTGTTGATGTTGTCTATATGAGAACAAAAACGGTTTGAATTTTTTCCAAATTCATTTTTTTTGTTGTGAAGTACAATTGTTCCAGTTAGAAATGGAATAATTTCAATTGAAAATCACCATAAACGACCATCAAACGTTTGACGCAATATATCGATTGTGGCATGTGATGTCTGGTAAGTTGAAACCAAACATCGTTTACATCAATACTATGAAGAGCGGGTTCAAAAATTTTTTTTATCATGGTGCGTTCAGTGGAGATAATATACTGATTTTGTGATAGAATAGAATGCCATAAGTATTGCCACATTCGAAATAACCGATGGTTTAAATTTAAACCGATAGATGGCCCAACCGATATAAATGCTTTAACTTAACTTAATCACTTAAATTTAGAAATTCAAAACCATAAGGAACAATTTTGCCTGCTCTCCCTGTTTGATCCAGAATTGGTCGAATACAATTTCCTTTATTTTCCTTTGGCATCAGTCTTGAAGAAGTTGACACAGTAGTAGGTAGTGCGTTGGCTTACTAGACAAGTGGTGTCGAGTTTGAACTTCAGCCGATTTATATCAAACAAAACGAATTCTTTTATTGATATACTCTAAGCAGTCTTCTGGCAAAAACTCTGAAATATAATAAAATTGTCATGAATAATTTCTCAAATATATTGTTCGGTGTTAGCTGTAGATTACGCCACTCATAGATAAAACTAACACACGCAACATGAGTGTTGTGTGAAGGTATGTCCTGTCCTTTTCAACTGCGAGACTTATTTTGGGGTGGGTAAGCAATAAGTTGCCAAATATATTTAAGAGACCCTTAATGATTAGAAATGCACCACATCGTATAATCCTTCTTCAAACAACTTTTTTATACGAGGTTGGATTCCATCTCAGATCTCTACTGTGTTTTATATGACTTTGCCACCACAGAGAGTATCATCACTTATTGTTATTATTATTATCGATAGTATCTGTGTGTTTGTATATGTGTGTGCGTTTCATTTTGCATAAAATCTTAATCCAATAGATAAAAATTAAAATGAACTGATTGCACGTTCACAAAAGGATAATAAAAACGTAATGAAAATATTCCCACAACAAATAATACAAAGCATCATGAGCGCATATTTTATATGGATTCTGTTTTTATTTTCCTTGTTTTCTTTATCTTAAAACCATTATCATGGTGTTCATTGCTTGTTATGCTTTCGTTCTGATTTTATTCTTTCGTTTTTTGTGTTTTTTTTTGCTTTTGTTTCGTTTAAAAGATTTATTTTAATGGCTTCTATATAATAATGCCTTGTTAATGCTTTTGATAAAAAAGATACTTAAAAAAATATATTAAAAAAAAAAATTAAAATAAAAATAAAAGAAGGAAAAAACAAGAAAACATAAATGAGCCAAGGATATGCTCGTTACTATAAGAATAATGAAAATAATAATAATAATAAAAAAAATATTTTTTACTGTTTTTAATTTTTCTGTCATTATTTTTTTACTCTACTTACAGTTCCAACAGCCACAATTTTAATGAAGATTTTTCTTGACTTTGGCCATGGCTGCTGCCTGTTCTGGTCAGTCTTAATGAAATTTATGTAGAGAAAGGAAGACGAAGAAATGCAAAAAAAAACATATAATCTGACCTATACTTGCCAGAGGTGAACACATGAAGTACCCTACACTACAATCGAATATGTAGTGCTTTCCATAGCAGGTAGTTATAAATACATATTAAAATAGCATTTTTTTTTAATTTTAAAGATGCACTTGTCACAATTTAGGTAAAACTTATCCTTGATAAATTACATCTTATTTAATCAACATTTAATTAAATGTCACAAATTACTAGACTTCCTTTCCTCCTTCTTTCACTGTAGTTTTTTGGCCTTAGGCCACATCACAGTAACACATGACAGATACTGTAGAACAAGGAGATATTGTTCTTGTCTAGTAGGTAGTGTGTTGGCTTATTAGACGTGAGGCAACGGTTCAAACTCCAGGTCATACATCTCCGACAAAACGAAATGTGAAAAAAATATTCCATCGGCAATTTCCTCACAGATTTGCCGCAAATTCCTGGCAGAAACTCTGAGAGTAAATAAAATGACGGAAATTTGGTCCATCAGAATTTTTTGTATTGGCTTGTGTTTATGGTACACACCTTATTCAAGTGTTTCCCAAGGCTAATTCGTTAATAATTTAGCCGCTGAACAAACAAAGGAGTACTGAGATGATGATCAAAGTCGACGTTTTTTGTAATATTTCTACGACATAAAAATTTGCTGTCAACTGGCTTGATTTTGGGCATGGAAACCTGAATAATTTCTAACCTCAGTTAATTTTTAAATTTGTCCTTAATTCACCCTTAAATTAAATGGTGAAAACATTTTGAAGAATTTCTATTGGTAAATACTCTTCCATACATACAGTCATACATACATGGTTGCTCATTACAAACTTTCAGTCAGGATTACGACCTAGCTTCTTACACCACTTACGATTGTTATTTTATACATGAGCGGTTTAAAGTCGATTCCAAACGACAGATTTTTGAGGACTGGGGTTTAACCATAGCCTCACGTCTAATGAGTCAACACACTATCTACTAGACTGCGGTGACTTCACAAATTATGGCTCCCGATTGAAACAGTTAATTAAAATATGATGCTACTCTGCATCAATCAGCAAAACGGGTATGAATAAATCTTGGCATACATATCGTCTGTAATATCAATACTTGTGATAATGAAAATTACACTTTTTTCACAATTTCTTCAATTCATTTTTCATTATTTTTATCTTCGATTTTTTGTTTAACCCATGAAAATAATGAAGAATTTTAGTGATTGTATTGCATATTCTGTATTGTATATTCTGGCGTCTGGTACAGTCACAGCGGAATTTATGTGCGCGAATAAAAGCATACGCTACAGAAGGAAATGATAGAGAGCTGATGGCATTAAACGATAGGAACTCATAAACAGGACCAGTAGGTTAAATAAGTAGTAAAAAAATTAAATAAAATGAAAATGAAAACGAAAACAAAAATAGAAGAATTAAAATGGAAGCAATGGATTCAAAGAAAAAATATGATTTATAATTAAAGTAAAAAAGAAGAAAGACAGCGAAAAAAAAGAGAAAAAATTGTACAAAAAAATCATAAAGAGGAGCAGAGAAGACGTTTATGAGGCAAATGGATGCCAATATAATTCATGATGTAAGCGGTTTGTCGTCTCTTGCATATTTTAATGGCATGTTGTAAAAGCTTTTAATTGCAATATTTTCTTATTAATTGAGATATTGCAACAGGCAGAGAAAGAAATTTTTTTTATTTTTCAAACAGTTTTTACAACTAAAGAAACGATAATTACTACCCACTAGGCCCGAACATGTGTTTTATTGCACTTAGGTTTCATGAAATACGATTTGAATTTTTAGTATAAGAAGTATTCATTTTTAATACAAGTTTAAATTACTTGAGCTAGTAATATAGTTTAGATTATGTTAAATTGATAGCCGCATCGAAGACCGTAATTTACTTGGATCATACAAAGTGCACTATCCCTACCATACATACATAATTGGTCATTACAACCCTTCAGTCAGGATTACAACCTAGTTTCTATTCAACTATTGTTTGCCATCTCTACACCTTCCCGATGGTTTGATGAAAGTGTGCATTCTGTTCAAATGGCATTAGGCTAGACACGTTTTATCAACAAACTCGGATTGCCCAAGAGGTCTTTGTCTCAAATTTCCAAGTGTAGGAAGATGTTCGTTTTTATTTTAATTCCTTGATATTCCTTTGTGAAATACTTACAATCAAAACCAGTTGTCCAGAAGTCCAACTACTATCTCCCACTGTATCTGTTACTGTTACTGTGTTGTTTGTCTTTTGCTGTTCTGTTTTAAAAAAAAAGTTTTTCTGTTCTGTTCCCATTACAAGTATGCTTTACGCAGAGGATATACTTGTTTTGTTGTTTGTTTACTTTCTATTAAAAGGATACAAAGAATATTAAATATTTAGTAAAAAACCTACAATATGAACTATAAATACAGCAACTGCAATAACAACTTGAAAATTAAAGGAAAAACTACAACAACTAGAAAATAATAATAAATACAGGATTACAGCAAACAACAACATGAACTATAAAGCTGAAGTAAAACGGAAGAATAGGAAAAATAAACAAAAAATCGAAAGACAAATAAAATAATCGAAAACTTTCCATTAACCCATTGGGACCGATGCAACAAGTGTTATAGTCTTTTTGATTTAAGATGAAGCATGGAAAATATATCATGCCTTAGTGGGTTAATAACGAACTATCAGTCAGGAATATGAAAATCAATGGGAGGAGAGCTAAACGTAGACACGCAAAAGTTTTCTTCTTTTTTGTTGTTTTTTTTTTTGTTTTCTTTGAAAGATTGGCGTAAAGACAAAGGCATTAGGAAATTGGAAATTAATAACAACGAGTCCCAAACGAGACTTTTTGAATTACTCCCCAATTGCCATATTAAATGCTGTACAAATAAACAACCCACTCGTATAATATGCCATATAAAGCCCCGCTGACTTTCCAACAGTTCTTTACGCTGAGACCGAGTAACAAGCATTTCCATCTTTGAATAGTACAAACAAACAACAATAACAACAACAAAATAATAATAATAATAATAGGAAGAAGGAGGGGGAAGTAATACACAAATAAAAGCACACTTACTTCGACAAACACGTACACAAAGTATGCCTCCCTAGGAGTACAGGATGTACAGAAAGCCTGAAAGAAAAAATTCCATAAAAATGATGAGTTCTTCGTATAATTTCCATCAGAAGTTCTTAAAAAATACGAAACATGAGTATAAAATTACAAGAAACTATGAAAAATAAGAACGTGTCTGTAATCTATGTGTCTGTATTTGTTTATATATGCGAGAGTGTGTGTATATGAGTTTATTTTAAATATGAAATAATGTGTTAAAGTTAAAGATTTCTCCTCCTTATTATCATCTTGTTTTTGTCTTTACTTTGCAGCGACGTGATCAAGCATTTTTATAAGTTTTTAATGGAAATGCGAAGGTCGCTTCATAAGTTTGAAAAGATAATTCGATAAAATATTAAGTATGGTATATGCTAAGCGATACCCGATCTAAATTAGTTTTTTTTCAGCATTCGTTATGATAGCATAAGGCTTTCACAACGAATATCAAACTTAAATTTGCGTGTCATAATTCTTGGATTGTCGTGTGTCTTCAGGATTGTTTATCAGCATTCGTGTCTTGTGTTTTAGGATCTTACAACATCATTTTCCTTTTCATACTGTTAAGCTTTCTCCTGATAGTGAGGCCGATCCACTACCAGTTTACGCTCTATGAGAGGAAATATTTATGTTGGTGATGGTGTTGGTATAGAATATCCTGCATATCACTCTGAGGCACTTACTGATAAATATCTTCATTGTAATTAAAAACAGTCAGGTTTATCCTTCGCATAAAAGAGTGGAGTTCTTGCATGCGGTATTTCTTATAAACACATACATATTTGGTCATTACAATCCGTCAGTCAGGATTACGATCTAGCTTCTCACACCATTTATGTTGTGTGTATTCATTTTAAAGTCAACTCCAAACGACAGATTTATGAGTAACTTTTCATGGCAATTTTATTTTACTCTTAGAATTTTTGCCTGAGCTAATGCTGAAAGGAAATCGCCAAAGAAATGTTTTCTGCATATTTCGCGTTTAGTCGGAGATGTCTGACCTGGCGTTTAAAACGTTGTCTCACGTCTAATAAGCCAACACACTACCTACCCGACTAAGGTGGCTCTCTTCTTGATTTTCTTGTACATTTTTAAACTTCAAATGACGTAGACATCGCATAAGCTATCCACGTATAGTGTTCTCTGTGGTAACGTGATCTTCTTTTCGTCTTACATTTTTAAGTCCTGCATGTCTATTGGATAAATCAGACTGAATATGAAAATTGTTACGGATTATATTTGCCTCGTGGACCGCTTTAGTTATTGGCTTATGCGCATACACCTGCGACTGAAGAAAACCCTACAAAAAAAAAGTACTGCCGTCGTGTTGAAACCATTGAAACCATATTGATGGTATCCAGGTCGTCCAATTCAGGAGAAAAGAAGTTAGTAATAATTAGCCTACAAAGCTCTTTGTTGATAGTGATGACCTGGCCAACGTTATTCTCAATATCCACCCAAAGCAGTAACACTTTCGATGCTCTTGATTCTCATATGAATTGGTACTGTTCCAAATTCTTTAATTGTGTATGTTCACACAGAAATGGATGATAATTGTTGTACTGTTTGAAGGGTAATCATGTCACCACTTTTTTTATTTGGACAACATTCTAGAAGCAGAGACTGATGAAAATAAGCAAACAGGACAAAAAGTCAACAACAAAAGCATACACATCGTAAGATATACAGAATAATTACAGAAACAAATACGTAAGAATGTATGAGAATACGAACAAAACAAAAATCGAAAATACAAAAACAAAATCCTTTGAAAAATCCATCGCACAGATGCCAGACTAGGCATAAGACAGTATAAATAGAGTAAAACGCAACGTTGCCTGTTATTCTTTGAGTAATTAACCGAACGTTGTATAAAAAAGTGCACAGTTTTAGCCTATCCTTCCAACCCTCCGCGTGTCCAGTTGAATTGTTTGTAGCGTAATAAGATCTCTACATTGTTTTTTTTTTAAATTCGAAAAACTTTCAAAATAAACTTGGTATGCTTGCATGTATAGTTAAACTCTTTAACACTCCAATATGCCACTACACGGGGATTTTAGGCATATGCAATACGTTTCTCTTACTTTTCTTTTAATTTGTAGTTGTAAAGAATATTTCTCGAACAATCTACGTAAATATCCTTTTAATTTGAAGCACTTGCATACATACAAAATAAATATAAAATAAAACAAAACAAAATATTTCTTGTTACTGCCATAAAAATTCAAATCCTTATACCAACACTGGTACATACACATACATGTGTCAGACATATACATACATACATATGCATACAAAAATAACTTTCAAAGTTTATTTTTATTTGTTTTTATACCCCCAATAATCCATGCACAACACAAGTATCTTCTCTTTGGCATATTTTATGTTGTAATAAAATAAAAACAATAACAAAAATAAAACGAAAAACGAAAAGGAAAAATGTTAAAGGAAAACAATTTCCAAAAAAACAAAACTCTACGGGCCTATTTTCCTTCCATCACGCAAAGCAAAAAACAGAAGAAAAAGAAAAATAATTTCGTATGTATTGGTTTGTACGTTCAATTGCTAATTTTATCATTATAAATGAATTGTAAGGGTGTCAGTGTCGGTGTGAGTGAGAGTTTTGATAACTACACTGCAGAATATAAGAAGACTTACGCACGTTTACACCCACACATTTACATTTTGATTAGAAATTAAAGAAGCATAGACTATGACTGCAAAGGATGGTGAGATGGTATGAGAGCATTCGCAAGAAGATCTCTATTTTTGGTTGTTTCGTGCATAAAATATTTATTAAAACAACAATGAGCCTATAAAACTTCATAAATATCGAGATGTTCCATTAATTTTAATGATGCTTCCCTTTTTGTTGCTGTTTTTTTTTTGTTATTTTGCCTTCTTGCTAAAGGGTAGGGTGTGTGGGCATAATATTGGCTTAAGTACTTATTGAAATAATTACAATGAATTAAAAACACTTTCGGGGATTTGTTTCTCCTCCTTTTTTTTTTGTCTTGTTTTGTTTTAATTCTTTATTTATTTTTGTTCCTTCGTTTGGGGTACACACGTAACGAAGGGTAATGTAACAGGATTATTTTGTAAGTGGCCAGATTTAATAAGAAAAAATTGAATTTAATTGGTAAAGTATGGCATAAGAAAACATAAGATTGTGGTGGAAACAACAAAAAAAAAAAAAAAAAGCGACAACAATAAAGGCATGAACTTTCTAATTTTTGAAGTGATTGCTTTAAAAGCGTATCCATAGATTGTGAGAGGGAGGCGTGGAGTGGATAAAGTGCTTAACTGTAAACGCAAACAATTCCAATACAGTTCGTGGTTTTTCGAATATTTCCTCACGAAATTATGTGTTCAGGACAGCAATCAGGAAGTCGCCTTGGTCTAGTAGGTAGTGATTTGGCTTATTAGACATTAGGCCTCAGTTCAAACCCTGGGTCAGGCAACTCCAACTGAACGAAATTTACGGTACACTTTACATACATAATTGGCCATTACAACCCTTCACAAAAAAATTCGGTAATTCTTTTTAGTTCTTCTCAAGTTCGTCTTTAATGTGAACAGACTTTGTGTGAGAAAAGCTTCATGCTTTAAAAGTGCTTACTCTACTGTTTATTTTATACACATCGATGTGTAGTTCGTAAAGTAATAGAAACAAATTCTTGTAGAATTGTGTTGTTTTAATTTCTTTTAATTTGTAACACCCATCCATCAATCCAGTAGGAAAGTTGTTCAGTAAAGGAAGATAAAGTTATGAAAACTTAAATCAAACAGCCATCATTATTAATTTATTTGCCTTATTGTAGCAAACTCTATCCCCTTCTCTATCTCCCTTTCACATTCAATCCAATTTATGTTACTTGCTTCTAAATTAATTAAAAATGTACAACTTGTTTATCGACATAATATTTAAAAGTTTCTAATTTCCTTCAAATTTTTTTTCATTATCTTTCATGTTGTTTAAGTTTTAATTCGTAATTGTGTGCACAAAGCAAACTCTTTTCGGAAAAAAAAAATTATGCAAATTATTTGATTATTTCCCCTAATAATTTGCATATTAATTGTAATTAAAAGTTGAAAGTTACCCAAAATTATTATGAACATTTTCTTTTTAACATTTTCACCTGTTTTCCTATCATAATAATAATAATTCATAGCATAAGACCTGCTGGCACCTTCCCAGTCTCACATAATAAATGTTTCGCTCTGTGTGAACATTTTTAAACACTTTGTCTCTTCACGTTATCTTTGTAGCTGGCAGGCCTTTGATAATGTTATCGTTTAAATAACGTCTTCCACAAAGAAAAGTTTTAATTGAAAACAAATTATTTTTAATAAAATAAATTCCCTTCTTTGATACTGCAATTCACATCCTGTGTTCTTGTGTTCCCGTGTTCCTGTTTTTCTTTTTTGCCAATCAATTTTCACCACATGGGATTTAAAGAAAAAAAGAAAAAAAAAAAAAAAAAAAAAAAAAAACTACACACGAAACATGAAACCTTGATTATGAGACTGTCATCGAAACTTTCTTAAGTCAGAAAAAAAGAAAACAACAAAATTATGAAAATATTTTCAAGTTAAAAGAGACTTTCTTTACTTGGCAAAAAAGTTTCATGTACACAAAGAGCATACGCAATAAGTTCATCAGGTTCACAAAGATGTAAACTTTTAGAATTTAACACCACTTTGTTAGTTGAATATGGATTCGGCTTAGTGTTTAGAATTTTAATGGAACTGCTTAATTTCTACTTGTCGTGATGAGGTGGCTTGTACTCTCCTCAGACTTCATATGGCACATACATAACAAAATTGGTCTTTACAACTCTTCAGGTTTAGGTTACAACCTAGCATCTCATACCACTTATTATGTGTGTTAAGTTATTATACATGAGTGGCGGTATCTATAGTTTAAAGTCAACGCCGAACAACAGATTTTTTGAGAAACTTTTCATGGCAATTTTTTTCACTCTCAGAGTTTTTGCCAGAAAATCACCAAAGTAATATTTTTTTATATTTAGTTTTGTTGGAGCTGTCTGACTCGGGGTTTGAACCGTGGCCTCACGTTTAATTAGCCAACACACTACCTACTAGGCCACGGACACTGCAACACTTTATAGGGTATCCCCATACTCACCCATTTCCCCCCAAGCCTGATGCCGTTATATATTTCAGGATGCTGCTCGAAGTCAACAATGACAATTACTTGCCTAGCAGCTAATATGCATCCAGGTATTTATTCCCGGAATGAATTAATGCCTCACATATTGCAAGAATATGTCCCGATGATCGTAATAGAATCTACATGTTGCACTCTGTTTACAAACTTCAGGCTATTTCTTGATAGACTGACGCTTAATTCAGATCTTTTTATTATAATTTCTTAACAAAAGAGTCTTTGCCTCTATTTATCCTCTCTGTCATTGAGCATCCCTTTGTGAACATCCATATAGGAATTCGGTCCCCAACAATGACGTGGAAGTTCTCCTCCTCGCATTCTTCCCTTGCTCATTGCTGAGAAGGTAACTTTACCCTTACATCTTCAGATTGTCTCATACTATATACGATTTTACCTCATAAGAGCCGATTGCTTGCAAATAGAATTGAGCACATTTATGTTAAGTATAGATTTTCGCTTGAAATATACCTACTAGTTTTCCCATGTTTTCCTGTTCCTGTTGCAAAATTCGTTCTTGATATATCTGTATACCACAAAATAGTCCCTTTTTAAAAGAGTGTGCAGTTTAAAGGCTATTCCATTCATCTTTGGTAACTGACGGTTCTGATAGAACTAAATGGATAACCCGATGCTCATTAAAATTATGAATTAAAGTACTGGACTAGAAATACCTGCAGTTCAGAGTAGATGGACAAAATTTCATATTAATTGGCATGGCGCGAAAACCATGTTTAAAGCATAAAGAGAGTGAAACAATATCCATCATAGTTTTTAAATTTTAAAATAAATTTAATCCATGTCCCATAAAGAGATCAGGCTGAAAGACCGTTTGAGAGAGAAAAGTTCCGTATTTGTACACATAATACCTAGTTTCAGATACATTGTAAGATATAACGGGAATCAGTCAATAAGCATATTTCTTCACCACAGTGCCGCAATCCCAGACATGAAAACAGATACCAATCTTATTTTCCTTAAGGAAAATTCTGAACTTTCTGTGAGTATTTGATTTTTTTTTTATTAAATTTATAAAAATTCAAATGAAATGCAACTTAAAGACTTTAAAAGGGTTTAAAGAGTTTTCATTTAAAAATTTCTCTCACTTCGTGTATAGAAACGTATTTGTATTCGATTTTCTTTTATTTTTAATAATTGAGTGCCAGGAGCAATAAAAATAGAATCTCATTACAATGTGTGTTCGAATGTTTCTCTTCAACCATATTTATTGAGTGTGAGTGTGTGAGTGTGCATGCCACAGTTGTATACATTTTAAATTGTGTGAAAATCTCTTAATCATAAAAGACAGTCAGCGTTCATCATAGAAAGTGTGGGCAGTGAAGGGGGTTTAGAAAAAATAATAAAACACCAACAAGAACAACAGCAACACATTGAAAAACTAACACTTTTCTTTTGTTTTTTTTATGTTTTTTTTAACACTAAAAAGACGGGGCAAAAAAGAATAACAGGATAAACAACAACAAAATTGACAGATGAAAAGAATAGTTGAAAAGAATGTATACAACAATCAACTGAGGTGACACATGACTATATAAACGTAATACGATAATGACACATAACAACAGCAGCAGCAGCAACAACAACAATAATGCCACTAACAAAAGTGACATGAAAAGCAATAGTAATAGTAGTAGTAGTAGCAGTGGAAGTAGAAGTAGAAGCAGCAGCAGCAGCAGCAGCAACTATAATAAAATAACAAATAAAGCCAACAACAAATCCACAAACCAACCGACCAAGTGAATGAACACAAAAGGAACAAAAACCAGGAAAAATAAAAACGGAAAAGAAAAACAAAAAAGATTCTTCGGAAAAAAGAAAGAAAGAAAACAAAAACAAGAGCTGAAATTGGATTTGTTGGTTTTGTTACTGACCACAATGGAATGGTCAAAGTATGGAACAATTTAAACGATTTCAAATACTTATAAAAATATATATGTACGTGGGTGTGTATGTGAGTCATTGCTTGAAAAAAAAAACAGAAAACAAATGTCCTCAAACAAAGAGAAAATAAAAAGAAAAGTAGTGGGGTTATGTTTGTAAAACAATTTTGCCCCTCTGCTAAAACGTCTACACAAACAAAAGATTAACTTTAAAGAAATACGATGCCAAAGTAATAAAAAAAAAGAAATACTCACACACACAAATATAATGACACTCTCATTGTCACTGTCACTTGTACTCTTATACTTTGTGGAAGTGTTCATATACTTACCCACTCACATACATATATATATACACGAGGACATTAACACTTGAAATATAAAACGCAACCACAAGATCGTTATGGAAGTCCAATAATATAAACACAATACGTGTCCTTTTGGATTATGACTGATGGGAAAGAAATCAGTTTTACTGTAAGAAACACAAAAAAAAAGTCATCTTGTCCAGTCTTCGAAAGTAATGGAATGCAGGAATTTAATAAAGATTCTTTATAATAAATGAAATGAATAGAACTATGGTTATAAAGGAAAGAAAATGTTCCAGATCAAATGGATCTTGCTAACCATGTCAGGTATACAGACTTTTGTTTCAAAGATCTTTTGTGTTCTACTTTAGCCACCAAAACTGAACAGCATGAGCGCCACACACACATCGTCCACAGATACCATTCGAATTAAGAGCTTCTGCAATATATAAGCACAGAAAGAACCAACCAAACAGACATAATGAGATGATATCTCGGGTGGTAGTGTACTGATTGAAAATCTACTATCGTCTCAATATATTCTGCAATCTATGTACTCTTCTATTAAGGAGAAAAACTTTACTAATCGTTTGGCTTGACCCTGAACTCTAGGAGACCTGCCATTCCATTTTGATATAGTTCTCCTAATACTCTACCCCTCATTATATATCTTCTGCCCAGTTAATCGAACTATAGGTATACGGATAAAAAATACTCATCCCTCTAAAAGTAATCAATTATCGCTGAAAGAAATACGAGAGTGGCCCGAAAATGACCATGGGAATGGCAAGCCGGAATTGTCATTATGCCTTGACTGTACGATTATATTATTATACGCTCTTCTCTGACACTACTTCGAAGATTCATTACATCGCACATTGAAAAGCATAAATCGTAGCCTAAAATCCAGCCAGCTCATCCTGTGTCAGTATAAGCGTACATTATACACCTATTTCTACCATGAGGTGTCTTTTGACACCTTTACGATTTTTCTTACAGCAAGAAATAAAAATTATAAAGAAACAGAGGACTGAACTATAATTTGTTTTTGGTTTTTTTATCTTCATATTATTATACCAAGCCATGGAAATTCTGTGCAATTGAGAATTCTACGAAATGCCGTGCCATGGAAATTCTGTGAAATTCTGTTCAGCAAGTCTTCGAAAACGCCAGAAATTTTCGGTGAACTGAATTCCCCGTTATAATTTTTATATTCGATTGTTGTTTGGGGACAATAAGAATAGGAATAGGAATAA
Organism: Sarcophaga subvicina; assembly: GCA_936449025.2. Taxonomy (NCBI): domain Eukaryota; kingdom Metazoa; phylum Arthropoda; class Insecta; order Diptera; family Sarcophagidae; genus Sarcophaga; species Sarcophaga subvicina. Next base: position 75,744,606 of record OW388083.2, read on the forward strand.
TAATTTGCATCCAAACGCAAAGGTGTCAAAAGACACCTTTTGGCCGAAATAGGTATACACAAAATCGTGGTAGAAACACTGTTAAGTGATTTATACTCTATCATACGGTCATACTGTTATGCCCTCTAGAAAAAATCACTTCATGGACCTCGAAGAAGTCCATATTATTAGTTCTACAAATTTAGTCGAAAAGTATTACTCTAAGCATTACATCAAATCATTAAAATTTCTTTGCTTTAACTCATATGGAACTAAAAATTCGATCTTCTTGACTTAACAAATGATTGAAACTGTCATTCTATCTGATTCTGTGTTAGACTTGATTGATTTGTTGTATCAATCTTCAACTTTTCAGTGACTGGTTGACCAGTGACTACGAAACTCTGCGAATAGAATGGAGCAAACTACTTTTGGTCTGACTACACGGCTTAAAATTTTCGGGATATTTTGCAGCTTTTTTATATAAAAAAAAAACGTAATTTTTTATTTTTCTTCCAGTTTTTTTTTTGTTGAGTTTAAAATTAAAGAAATAAGCAATCCAGGGAAAAACACCATAGTTTGAATATAAAATTAAGAAAAGTGGTTAGTCGCCGTAGTCTAGTAGATGGGAGTCCGTAGTTCAAGCCGCAGCTCGAACATTTTGAACAAACCTGAATATGAAAAAATATTCCTATCATTAGTAATCGTGACTACAGAGTTGTAATGACCAATTAAGTAAGTAGGTAGGTTAAGGGAAATAATGAATATGTAACTAAGCGTGATCAGATAAAAAGAGTTGGTCGTGGTCGTTTGCATCTTTTAGAAACATAAGTTTAAATTTTCTAAGAGACTTCAATCCTATCCACATAGCCCATACAGGTTGCCGCTGCAACTTCTCTCAAGCTCTCTAGCTTGTCTTTTTAAAGCCTATCTTTTTTACTTCTACAGAAGTCAACTCAATCAAAGTCTATAGCTCTAGAATAAACTGGAACAGGGAAGATAGTATACTATGAGAGCATCATTCCCCAAGGTATTACATGACTGGGCCGTCTAGAAATAACCTGACTAGGAACCGTTTCTCTGGACAGTCCTGTGACAAAGTTAATGTGATTTATGATGCTAGAATAAAATGGAATATTCTTATTAAAGCTTTAAGTTTGTACGCGAAAAGTTAAATAAAAACCAATAAAAAAATTAAGAATAAAAACAAATTTAGTTTGATTAGTTAAGTATTTAATAATTCTTTCTTTAAATGTCTTAATTTACCAAAAATATTTAAATTTTAAATTAAAAAAAATCCAATAAAAAATTTAAAGAACTTCAACCCTTTTGACTACTTCTAGGAAATAATTCACACTAGTAAACTAAAATGGACTTTAAGGGGGACAAGCTTTTGCATTGGTTTTCTTGTATGGCATGCATACACAGTGTGTTTAAACACCATCCTGTCCAGTGAGTGACAGGTTTATATGACCAAAGAAAATGAAATTTCAATGCAAAAAAAAAAAAATATGGAAAGAAACTTAAAACAGAAATCACAACAAAGGGAAAATGGGAAAAAAGACGTTGACATTTTAGTATCTGAACTGGTAACAATTCTGCCACGGACTGCATGTTTTAAACAAAAGAGAATTTGCAGAACGAAAGGAGGAAAAACAAAAAGAAAAACGGAAGAAATCCCATAAAATCTTGTGTTTTATATTTGAGCACTAAGGAATCACTGGCCGTTTTGCTTCCTTTTTTTTGCATTTTTGCAGCATGACTACATGGAATGAAGTTCTCTTTTAATAGTTTTAAGAATTTTCTGACACTTTGTGTTGGTCTCTGGACTATAATTTATATTAAAATAACTTTTTCTTCTCTCTCTCTCCTTCTCTTTCTCTCTCTCTCTTTAACCTTATTGTAGTGAAATGGTGATTTATTTTTAACCAGCTCAAGCTAGGTAAGTTTAATGACATTCAAGAATTTTTTGTTTACATTTTTGAATGGAGTGCCATTTTATTTAGAAAGTGAAAGTGAACGAAATAAAACAACAGAAGAAGTTATATTCGATTTTTAGCTCTGATTGTCCAAACGCAATTCTTGTTCTCTATTTTAAATATTTCAAGGGTTGCGACTGGGCATCGTGGCTCGAAATAAGAGTTCAAAACATCGTTGACAAATACAAAAAAAAGAGAGAAAAATTTATAAAATAATTGAAGTATAAAACAATTCCCTCCACTTTTTTATTTTGTTTTGAACGTGTTAATAGAAAAAAGCCAGGTGACGTGTTATAAATATTTATTTAATGATCATTTCACACAAAAAAAAACAAAAAAATACATAAAAGTGTGACTGTAGCACCATCAGTTGTTGCATGCTTGCTGTATATACACGGCGTATGATGAATATTAAATTTTCCATGATTCAATTAACACTCATACATCAGGTATACCAAGTATATTTTTTATTTTTATTTTATATGTGTATCCATGTATGCATATATGTATGAATATATGTATGTACATATGTATGTATAATGCAAATTGCAATCTTATGGATACCGTATGTTGGCCTTTAATATTCTATTGCAGGGAGTTTGTTTCTTTTTTTTAATACAGGAAATTGAATTATTTAACGTAATAAGGATGATGATGGCGATGATTACAGTGATAGGAGAACTTTTTTTCTATTCAAACAATAATGCATACAAAGGTTTGTATTAAATGATGTTTAGTATTGATTGCATAAGTAATTTAATTTTTTATATAAATAACGCATATCAATCCCATCTTCTTATTATTTTGTTTGTTTTATTTCAGATTCATTGTGAAATAATTATTTATAAAAAATTAAAGTTCCTTCACTTTTGAATTTCGAAACGCTTGATCAAAAATATTTTGGCTTTTATGGCCTTTAAAACCGCATTACATACGTACATATGTACATACATAATTGGTCATAACAACCCTTCAGTGAGGATTATACAGATTACACACCACTGATGTTGTGTGTGTTAATTTTATACATCAATACATCACTGGCGGGACCTACAGTTTAAAGTAGACTCTGAACTACAGATTTTTCAAAAAAATTTCATGCTAATTTTTTTACTCCCCTCTGCTGAGGGGAAGTTGCCAAAGAAATATTTTCTTCATATATCTTTTTATTGGAGATGTCTGACGTGGGGTTTGAACCGTGACTTCACGTCTAATAAGCCAACACACTACTTACTAGACTACGGCAGTTTCTTTTTTTTCCTTTTTTTTTTCCTTCGTTTCGATTGACATAATTTTAGATTAATTGCATCTAGCACCACCGCAGAAAGTAATGGCGAGAGTGAATATCCTTCTTCAATGTTAACGTTAGTAAAAAACAGATCTCTTGCAAATTGCGTTGTGATGAACGTTAAGTACTGTATCAGAAAACATGGACTGGGTTATATACAAAGATTATACTAGTATACTTTACAACCTAGTTTTTGCCATTCAGAGAACTGCTAAATTCTTAAAGCGGCATCAAATCAATCTGAGCGTCTCTGGGCCAACCGTTCCATTCATTACAGTCCATTATTGGTTATAAAGTGTTGTCAATATTTGGTAAATTATGTTATTGTAGTATTTCAATCCATTTCCTTCGGGAGTTTTTTTATGATCCACTTCATCTACGCATTTTATATGTATCAATTGAGTATATAAACTCTTGCTGAGGGTTATGTCTCGTAGAGAGCCATTTTCTTTTTATTTAATTTCAGTGGCATTCCCCGTTTTTAGCTGTGTTAGATGTTTCAATTTCGAGTGCAGTTAGATGGTCATCTTGATTTCAATTTAATTTTTATCGATACGAAGTGATGTCCCCAAAGCCGAATGTAGACTCCTGTGATGGTAAGTATTGAACCCTTATTATATTTGAACATTTGATTGACTTTTAAATTTATATGGCACTCGAACAACTTCATTGTAAGGCTCAGTTATACTATAACAACTCCTTGGTGCTTCTGTTTTGTTGATTAACTTTTCGAAATATTTTTTCTCATTGGTTCAAAAGACATCAGTAGTTTACACCACACAACTGAAGACACTTGAATTTTTTTTATTAGAATTCTATTGAATGACTGTAGAGGACAAAAGCTATACTATTTACATAGGGTCTTCCAAAAAATACTTCTGAGCTTTGAGAGTTTTTAACAGTCGTCTTGCTGAAGCTACTTTTGTCACATTAGTTTTCATTTATTTAGTCTGCTTAGCCAAATCACTGTGGAGGTATAGACAAAGGCCATAGACGATGACGTGTGTGAATGGTCTCTGGAGTAGTTGTTAACTGACGTTCATCAATAAGTCATGACGCCCCTTTCTATATGAATGAGTACATGAATTAACAAAATTAACAATTTTGGAACGCTGCCAATCCACATGAGATCTAAGAGTATCCAATATATTCGAAATAGTAACTGTTTGAATTTTGAGCAGGCAGCGACATCGCTCCATATTTCTTTGATAGCGGCTTTGGTCAGGTTATCACTCTCAACGACAAGCACTATCGGTGCTTGCGATGATTACCAACTGGAGGTGATGTAAATTGACCACGTTGACTTTTTCTTAAGGGAGTTCTTAAGTCTCAGTTACATACGAATAAACCCCACAATATAGTGGTCCCCAAAGTCAATAGAACTCATGCCATCGGTCAACCTGATTCATATGCCAGAGTTATGGAAAATTAAACATTTCTGACCACCCAGACAAGTCGCGGCGGAAATATAAGCGACGATATATTCCACCGTAGTCTAGTAGGCAGCTTAAGACACCGTTCAAATCCCAGCTCAGACATCTCCAACAAAATGGAGTATGAAAAAGTATATCTTCGGCGACTTCCTCTCAGCAGTTCGCAGATTGCAGCAGTTGTTCAGAGTCGACTTTAAACTGGAGGTCCCGCCACTTATGTATAAAATTAACGCATTCAACATAAGTGGTGTAAGAAGCTTTGTCGCAATCGTGACTGAAGGCTTTTTATAGTCGATTATGTATGTATTCCACACATCGATAGGTCTTTCAAATGAATAAAAAAAATTCGATGATATCCTACACACTTTGTTTAATTGAACTTTACAGATATAACCCGTAGTTCTTAATGATTTTTATCAATAAATTCCTTAAAAAAATCAAAACAATTTTTGTAAATTTAGGCAATATTTTAAGTTCTAAGAATGGCATAATTTTTTAACGTCATATACTTCAGCAAAGGTCAGGACCTAAATTTTTTTTTTTTTTTTTATAAAATAAATGCAAGTAAATCGATACTTCCAAGGATAATTTCGAATTTTATGCGATTGTCCCTCTCATAACAATTTATAAAAATTTGTTGTAAACAAATATGATACTAGTGCCCAGATGATTCTCTTTTTTTTTTTGATTTTTAATCTGCCTTAAAACTAAATTGTATTCTTTATTGTCTACCAAATCGTTTATTCTTTTAAATTTATGATAACAAGTGTTAAGTATGCCAAAACGATACGATGTGAATGGAGAGGAGAAATAAAATGAACAGAAGAGAAGAAAAAAAAGAAATATGAAAACCACTTGCAACAATTCATTGGATTAAGAAGCATAAGTGAAGAAGTTAATGCCGGTCAAGTACGCTTTTCTAATGCACTATGGTGTGTGTATTAAAATGTATACAATATTTAGTTGGTTACGTAACTACGCAAGTGCTAATGGAACTACAAAACTTGGTAAAGTGACAGACAGTAGACAGCTGGAAGGAGAACAGGCCAAGTAGTTTTCTTATGCGCTTATTATTACTGGATTCTAAACCTACTTTATAGATAGGACATCTGTACCTTGTAAAAACTTGTTCAGCTTCTTCTGGACCAATCCTTCCTCCTGGAAGGCAATGACATAAAAATTGTATCAAGGCCAGCGTTGATTATTGTCTACAGTGCTTCTCCCGTTTAGGTATAAACGTGAGACAGAGTGCCTAACACTCACAGTTTTTCTTGAACAAGAATCACGCCAGAATATCTTTGTATTTTTTTCGTGAAGCATATATGTTTTTACTTTCTTTGTATCGGGTGGGTCATCTATCACTTCAAATTTGAACCAACGTTTAAATCGAATCTGGCAATACTTATAGCTTCGTTTTCGTTTTGCTTGATGGGCCAACGGGAAACTGCACGGTGTTGTCGATTTTGACAAAAAAAAAAACAACTTTTCGGATAAGGCTCATTTTCATCGTCGAACGGTACATTAATAAGCAAAATTGCTATGTTTGGGGTTCATAAAACTCACACGTGGTCTTACAGAAGCCATTTCACCCATTACTAACGACTGTTTGGTGTGACTTGTGGAGCGAAGGCATCATTGGTCCATATTTCTTTTTAAAATGAGGACGGCGCAACCATTACGATCAATGGAGACACCTATCGCATCATGATAACCGATATTTTTGTACCCGCTCTTCAAGGTATTGATATAAACGATTATATTATATAATAGCCGTATAGCTTCAGGAATTATTTTAAAGTTTCCAAGAAAGGTTGTCGATATTGTGGATCGATTTCAAGTAAAATCGATTCGATTTTATCTTTAAACTTGAACTTCGACTGCAATTGTAATATGGATGGACAAACATGTTTCATTCGCTTCCTGATGTAGGGTGTAAAATAATAATAAAATACGCTCTTATACATCCTCTTATTATGTCTGTTTCTGTGTAAGTGTGACGGTATGAAAGGGAGTACATGTGAACTCTTATCTTAACTGCTTACAATCATATAAACTTTCTAATTTTTTTTGCGTTTCTTTTTTAAAATCCATATTTTCAAAGGATTTTACAATAAAAGAAGTAAAGAAACAAAAAACAAAGAAAAAAAAAACAGAAAAATCGGGATGAAACTAGAATCTTAACATGGTTATTTCCTTTTTGTTGTAATTTTCTGGCATAAGCACACGACTAAAAAGGAGGAAGAGTAAAGGGAAGAGATGCAGAGAGAAAGAGAAAAACAGTTTGAATTAATATAATAAATTTACAAAAAACGAAGCGGAAATAACGAAGCTTTAAGATGTTTTCAGAGCTTGTTAGTGCTGTTAGTGTAGATATGCATGTGTATGTATATATTCATGTGGTTATGTGTGTATCTAGAAGTGTACATGAATCTTCAAGGATCTGTTTAAATGAATGTGTGTTTGTTTCCTTTTTTCTCTCTTTTATTTTCTTTTGTTGCAGCAGCATTTGCTCCATTCAAAAATAGCGGGAAGTCAACTAAATGCACGATTTTTTCTTCATATGGATTCTACTTAAAGCAAAGGGAGTGTCAGTTAAAAAGAAAAGCGTAAGTGTTATCGGGAAATGCAACGGGAATAACCATAACCGAAAAACATGTTAAGAAAAAAGCCAAAAGAAAAACTAACGATGACTTTTATCGTTAAAGCAAACGGATAAATATGATACACACTTATAAGACATATACGCTTATACATTTGAAAGAATGCTTAAAGGGTGTTTACAAATTTTGTGTTATTTTAATAATCCTAACAATAAAGCAGATTTATGATTTTAAATTATAAATTGTCTCTTTTATGCAATGCTTGAAAACATGTTAGAAAGCTACAATCTTACTGGGAAGAGTATTCACAAGAGGAAGAACAGCATTGGGTTTCCCGGGGCTAATGTAGATTTGGTAGACAATAAAGTCATGACCATAATTATCTTTTCAGATACTTTAGTGCTCCGCGAATACGAAAATCATCGAGAATACACTCTGGACCACAGATATTGCGTAGAATTTTTCTCTCGAATACTTCAAAGGCTGCTGCATAGGTGTGTCTGAACGTCTATTCTTTCGCGCCATACAGGAGCATGATGAGCGACTTGCAGGGCATTATTTTTTACGTGAGAGGTCTCGTATGAGGAATATCGTCTAAGTAGTTATATATTAACACCATTATGACACCTTTACGTGCGTACATAATTGGCCATTACAATCCTTCAGTCAGGACTAGTTTCCCACACTACTTCTGTTGTGAGCGTTTATTTTATATATGAGTGGCGGCTCTTATAGCTTAAAGACATTTTTAAGCAACTTTTCATGGCAATTTTCTTTACTATGAGTTTTTTTTTGCTAGAAATCTGCTGAAAAATATATTTTTTTTTTACATTTCGTTTTATTGGAAATGTCTGACCTGGTGTTTAAATCATGGCATCACATCTTATAAGCCAACATAGTACCGACTAGCCTGCGGCGACTTCAATGACGCATTTAGGTGAGAGTAACTTTATACTTCATCTCGAAAATGATATCAATTTCGCAAACAACGGTGGACCCAACTTAGATAGGTTTGCAGGCAATGTCGAAGGTATAGTTTTTTGGGCATAAACTACAATTCGATACGTAGCACGTTTGTACTCTGTGACAACATATACTTTGTTCTTCTCCATTTACTGCCAGAATCTCTCAAGTATATCTCAAGTTCTCGTTCTATAGCAGTAAGTGTACTGGTGTAATCTCCCTCAATTGCAATAATAAATACTATGCCAGCGTGTTAACTCATGATCGTGGTTCATATACCACGTTGTTCAAGGGTCTTTAATTCCATTCAAATAATTATTTCAGAATGCTTTGTTTTCGCTTCGCTAGATTGGCCAACAAGAAACTGTACGATGATGTTGATTCTGCCAAAAAATCATCTTTTCAAATGAAGTTTATTTTCATCTTGGGTGTACCACACGTGGTCTTACAGATGCCAATGCACTTATTACGAGTTACTGTTTCGGCCAACTTGTGGAGCGGAGGCATCATTGGCCCATATTTCTTTGAAAATAAGGACGGAGCAGCCATTACTGTTAATGGAGACACCTGTCGTACCATGATAATCGATTTTTTCATGGTATTGATGTGAACAATGTTGGGTTTCAACAGGATGATGATGAACTTGCCACAAATCTTATGCCACAATCGTTTTATTGCGTCAAACGTTTGATGACCATTTAATTAGTTGAAATGCTGATGTCAATTGACCGCCAAGAAGCTGCGACTTGACACCATTGGACTATTTTCTGTGGGGCTCTGCATGGATACAGAGAGCGTTATGACTAGGCAATGAGACCGTATCATCGTAGAACTAAATTTTGAATTTTCAGAAGACCCTTAAACAGTTTTCATCATAGAGTTACGAAAACTGTCTCTAATATTATCTCTTTGGACCCCTTGGACTTTACAACTCGCTTGAGTAATTGCTTACTGTCAGATATTACTTTCATGGATAATATTATTTAATTACTTATCCAGGCCAGGGGAATAAGAATCATTGAAAGAGTGAAGTGAGTTACCCTCTCTTTCAAATATTTGCACATAAAAACGCAAGCTTAGCTGTTGGTTATCTTAGCACTTGTATATCCATAAAATAATTGTATTTTATATACATTCACACATACATACATACAAGGCGAAAAATTTAAGAAAATATAAAAAAAAATAAAAAGCCATAGAAGACAAAGCGAAGTGAAAATAGTCGGAGTTTATAATATGAAAACGTTTTTACATTTACCAGCAAACGTAAGGTGCATAAAGCGTAACTTAAGCGACCGACCAAAGTCATAAAATCTCTTGATAAAAAAAGAGGAGTCAAAAGAAATTAAAAAAAGGAATAGAAAATGATAAAGAACAGAACAGATACATGCAGCAGACAGAAGCGACACTCGTATTTAAAACGAGATAAACGAAAACGTTATGGCAAAAATAGTGCAAAGAAAGTCAAAACTCATACAGTGTTAACAGTGCGAATAGAACATAATGAAGACTGAAAACAACGAAAAAAAGCGAAAATAAGAAAACTGCTTAAAAGAATAACCCAATGAACCACACTTTTGCCCAAAACCTAAACAATACAACACCTAAAGACCGCTATGAGAATGGAAATGGATGACAATGAAGATACAAAAACACGATTCTACGATAGTTATGCTTGGAAATATACGTACGTGTAAAGACTTTATTAAGGCATATTACGACAGTAAATCAAGGACTCTTCAAAACACGCTAAATGAACGAAGTAATAAAACTAAATTTCTGGGAAGTAATTTAAATAAATCACGAAAAGTTTCGATAAAAATTAACTCTTCTTACCAACAAGATTTTAATCACAACAGTGCAGACAACTACTTTCGACAGCAGAACCGCAAACTTCAAGGTGGAAGGTAGAATTAGAAAATATTAGCAACTTAACGGTAACCATTGAAGGGGACAACTTAAAGATGAACAAAACCGAGATACTGGTGACATTTAAGAATATTAATCAGCTTAGTTTGGAAGAGATACTCGATGTAATCGCCTCATTAAAGAGAAACAAATCATGATGCTATGTTCTACCCTTTATCACAGAAGTATGGTGAAGGCTAAGCGATTACAAGCAATACGCTTGTAGGCTACATTAGACGAAGTTTGATTATCAAAGCTCACTTGACTACGCATAGTGGCCCATTGTGACACCATAGGCAAGTGCAGTCCCTGCCCTGACAGAATTCCACCAAAACCAGCAAACAAGTTGATCAGCGCAAGGGCTACACATTAAAAGCACGACTAACCTAATTTGGAAAACCAGCCTGAAAGTTTAATAAACGAAGTTATATCATTGACTTCAATGCATGATTACTCCGTTAAGCTGACAAGGAAAGAAAAGCCAAATAACCTATATCTACACCTCGTAAGAGATGGGCATTGACAAGGAAAATTGATAACAGTTTCCTCCTCTTCAGAAGATCCACATCCACGGCAGAAGTTGTTAGATGGGCGCTGCAGTCTATCCGCGTTTCTTCCCATGACCTGTAAGCATGGCCACTGTGATCGAGATGTCATTGCGATAAAGTCTGAGTAGTTGGTTGGTGCAAGATAAGTGGTATACACAAAGGAGAGCAAAGAAGTGCCGGAAGGACTGCAACAGCATTGGCGTGCTAGTCAGCCCTGCAGTTGCCTGAAATCTAACTATGCCCCAGGAATCCGGACAAGTGAGCACAATGAAGCGCTCAGAGAGAAAGTGGAGACAGCGGCGATACTCCCTAACGAGCCTGGAGTTAATCATAACGCTCGATAAAAAATCTCATAGCAATCTACAACGCCAGTAAATGTCCTATCAACATAAGGAACATTGTGAATTGTAATATTGGCAATATTTTAAGCCAATCATTTTTACTGCCTATCCACGTGTCATTTTCAAATTCCTGTAATAATACTTTAAATTAGGCAACCTTTCTTAACAATCTAAGCCAGCACTTTAATTTTATAGTCAATAACAAATTTTTATTAACATTCAGAAAAAGTTATCTTTGCCGACAAACACTTTATAGAACACTTATATGAACTATAAGGATCATAAAGTCTTTATAGTACCGGACATAAACATGTTATGCAACATAATGATGAACGGAAAATGTCCTTTAAATTCACTTGAATTTTAAATAAAAACTTAAGTGCCTGCACTTAATTTGAAAACAAAGTTGATGACTTGTACTCCCGAGTACAGTAATGGGAACATCAATGAACATTAAGCCGCTCGTTAGTTACACGCCATAAATTTAATGAAATATTTAAAACTCAAGTGTCATATTTATGCTAAACAATAGCCTCCACTAGCTCATAAAATACGCAAATAAAAGATCATTTTTTTTATAGCTCAAGTATGGTGTGGCGTCTGCTATATAATGTCGTTACCATTAAGTCATATCACAACTGTATGTTGAAAACGGGCATTTTTAATTTTCTTTCATTTGCCTTTTGCCACTATTATCAACGATTATCAACGATTATGATTTTTATTTTGATATTCATTTTCATTTTCATTTTCGTTTTCATTTCAAATTTTTATTACATGAGTTTGTGCAAATGAAAATCAAACTCTTTTGTTATATACTCACAGTTCCTTCCTCCTGCATGCATAAGAGTCTGTGGTCAGCCTTACAATCGAGTATAATGACCAGAGTATGTGGTCAAACTCAAAAGTCATAAATTTATACTAAACGCCAGAAGTAGTAGCAGCAAAAAAAAACAGAAAAAAGTCACCAGAAGGACAAAAAAAGATGTTTATAACCTGTCTACAAACAAGAACATTAAACTTCAAAGAAAAGCACAAGTGCTAGGATAACAAAAGTAATCAGGATGTAGGAAAGTTAAGCTGACCACAAAAAAAAAAAGATGAAAAGAATGAAAGAAAACGAACAGAAATGAAAAATTCATTGTGTATGAAAAATAATAAAGTCTTACGTGATTAAAGGAAATAAATGGAAAAGCGTGTTAAAGTAAAGGCAATAAATGAGAATTCAATTCAAACACTCCTTTGAGTTTTACGTTGTAGCTTAGGAAGCGAGTGGATTTATACCTTAAAGGGAATACAGAATGAACGGAAAATTCCAGTGATGAAAATTTCTTCTATTAGAACCTATTTAGTGGCAAATATAGTTAGTGTGTTGACTTGTTAGACGTATGGCTAGGGTTCAAACCCCAGATCAGACATCTTCAACAAGCGAAATATGGAAAAAAATATTTCTTTAACGACAGCCTCTTAGCAGATTCGTGAGAGTAAATAAAACTGCTATGAAAAGTTTCTCAAAAATTCCATCATTCAGAGCTTACTTTAAAATGTAGGTACCCGCCACTTATCGATAAAATTAACACACACAACATAAGTGGTGTCAGAAGCTAGATCGTAATCCTGACTAAATAGTAGTAATGACCAATTATATTGTGATAATTGATCATCACAAGCCTTTAGTTGGGAATACAACTTAGCTTCACACACCACTTATGCTGCACGTGTTAATTTTATGCATAAGTGGCGAGGCCTACAATTTAAAGTATATTCCGAATAACAGATTTTTGAGAAACTTTTTCATGGCAATTTCATTTACAGTCAGAGCTTTTACCAAAAACCTGCTGAGCAGAAGTAGCCAAAGAAATACTTTTTCATATTTCGTTTTATTGGACCTGGTCTGACCTGGGGTTTGAACCGAGGCCTAATCTTTAATAAGCCAAGAAGCCTGTGGTAAACAATTCGTGTTAAAGTTAAAATTGGAAATTTTTTTATTTCTTATAAAAATTATCACCATCCACCCCACAGTTTTCAAACGATCAGGAAACAACTTTCTCATATTTTAAACATGTTGCTTAAATGTCAGTCAAGTTTAGATACTTACTATGTCAATAAACATCTCGTTAAACATGTAAAAATTCATTTAAACATTGTTTATCAACATGTACAAAGTTGACAGAGTTTATCAACAATGTTGCCAATGTCTACTTTGCAGACATGGATGCCTCGTTTTTTGTAGAAATTAATTTAAATAAATTTATTTGATATCTTAAATATTGCTCATAAAAAATTCAATTAAAATGCATTTCTAAGATTAATTTCTGAGTAGAATGTTATGCTAATTCATGGAATTATGTATGTATGTATATGTATTTTTTTATTATTAATATTCGGCTGGCCAATAGTGAAGTTGCCACTGACTGATCGAATTGCGTGTGTTAATTTCGTACATGAATGTAGGGACCTACAGTTTATGTTCGACTCCGAACGACAGATTTCTGAGAAACTCTATCATAGCAATTTTATTTACGCTCAGTGTTCTGAACAGAAGGCTGCTGAAAGGAAGTCGCGCAAGAAATATTTTTATTTCGTTTTGTAAGACATGTCTGAACTGGGCTTTGTAACGTGGTCTCACGTCTAATAACCCAACACACTACCTACTAGACTATAGTCGGCGGACTACACTTGAGCAAATAATGGCATTGAATAGAAATAAAATAAATTCCATTGAGTCAATACCACAAGTTTTGTTTAAAAATCTCTATAAAATCCGATGACAAGTCAATTCTTTCCATAGTTGTAATTACAGTGACAACTTGTTTTAAGTTCCAAAAAAAGGAAGAGATTTCCCTGGCCTTAAACTCCTGTAATCTTAAAAATCATGGCATTACTCACGTACATATCTGAATTTTAAATGCTTGCAAATAAAAATTATTTTTTGTTTTGTTTTTGAAACAAATAAACCAACAAACAAACGTACAAAGACAAAAACGAAAACAACAAAACACCTTTGGGAAATTAATATCCTTTTGAAAATGCACGAGTCAAAGTCACGAGGCAGGAACCCGTGAGTTTAGCATTTAAGAGTTGCTAAGTGCAACTTAACAACAACAACGACAACAACAATAACAGCAACAGCAACTATAATCAAAATACCCAGATACACACAGAAAAGTAAAAAAAAATGGAAAACATGGAAAAAGATTTTTCATTTGTTTTTCAGTTTTTGTGTTTTTTTTTAACGTGTTTATGTCATATTTCTGTTACCGACTAACTACAGCAGCAGAAAGAGAAAGGGTAAGACAAAAACAGAGAGAATTAAATGAAATTTTTTAAAAGGCAATAACGACAGCAACAGCATTCACCCACAACAATACTTCGCAGCAACATAAACGTTGATCTACGATTACGCATTTAGTTTTTACATTTGCCTCTCAAATATCTACACACTCATTTAATTCGACAAACGCACACTCTATTTAAAACAGCAGTTATATAGGGTGCTCCATTTTTGTGATATTTAAAAGCGCCTGCCTGGCAAGTCTGTCTGCTTTTAAAAATCCTTCTTCTGAAATTTCATTTAATTAGTGAAAGGCTTGCCGTTGACGTTTATGGGTCGTTTAAAAACTGAACAACGCGTAGAAACATGTCAATTTGTGAACGTTGCTGAGTATAATCACCTACTCTGCAAGGAATTGGAAAGATTACACAGACAGAAGCGTCACATACGTGATCAAGCCTGTGCATTATTGCAATCAATGCACTGCTGAAAATATCGTGAACGTGTAATCGTTTCCAAGGCGTTCCCAGCAATTATTCCCACCTAAAGGCTCTTCGTGAATGGCTTTTTTGTATGTGGCTTTGTATTTTCATGTCCACATAAAGTTCAATTCATGCATTAATTAAAACCGACAGCTCATATACAACGCCATAAATATACTGATTGGATGCTAGAGTCACAGGCTTTTAATGCTGATTTATCAAACCAAATGTCCTTCAGCAATGGAGGCTCTTTCTCACTCGGTGAATTGATTTTGGAAAAGCCATCCCTATGACCGTTTGCTGTGCATTATGATTTGTAAGTGTGTTTGGCCTGAAAGAACTCAGCTTAACTTTCTTAATCGATCATTACAACAATTAGTCAGGATGACGGGACCTAAACAGTTTAATGTCAACTCCGTACGGCAGCTTTGAGCAACTTTTCATTGTAATTTTATTTACTGTCAAGATTTCTGCCAAAGTCGTCGAAAGAAATATTTTTTCGATTTCTCATCTATTCTAGACTACGGAAACTTCTGGAAGAACCCTTGACGTCAATTGAAAGTGCTGTGTATCAATAGTAATGTTTTTTGTTGTTGTTGTTTTACATTCGATTGAAGATTCGTCCAGTGTGTGGTTCAACAATGCGCCAAACAACATGACCGATTTTGGTTTTCTTAAATGTGAAATTTGCCACGTATTGACGAGCTGTGACTTTTATTGTGAGGTACGTCAAAGACATTGTCTACGCGGATAATCTTCTAATGTTGGAACGTTGGAATACTCGCAAGTGTCAGGTTATCCCCAAGATACCGAACAAAATATGCGCAAAAAAGGATGAAAATAAATTCAAAAGTATCTACTGCTGCATCATTCTAGAGGCAATCATTTTAATGCTATTGTATTTCGTCCATATGGCAAAAATAATTTCATGGAAATCAAAGTTTTATGTGTAGTTTTGAAACCCAACATTGGATGACACTTTACTTTACATACTTATATACGCGTATACAGTTATAGAATGTGAATGTTATGACAACAGAATATAAAAATCAGATGAATAAATACTCTGATATACATACACATACACGTACAAATACATATACATTCATAAATATATGACTGCATCCCATATATGTATGTACATATGCCCAAACAGACATGCAGGCGTACATGTAAATATGGCATGTATGTATGTATGTATGATCAGAAATGTTTTTCAGTTGTATCCTCGTAGCATTTTGTCGCTTATTACAACTTGTTTTTTGTTTTTGTCTCGTTGTTGTTTTTTTTTTATATAACAAATGAATGTTTATGAGATAATTCTAAAGGTATGCTTTCCTTACTTTCCACTGACATCTTCATTCTCTTTGTGAAGGTCATAAACGAACGCTGAATTTCTTTCTTATAATGCAACTGATTTTGTAGTTCCGTGTAATTTCTTTAACGCGCTTAATATTCATGACAATCATAAAAAAATAAAAGAGAAAACAGAAGGAAATGACATAAAAACAATTAATTTCTGTTTACGAGTTAAAATTTCTATACGCAACAGCAAAAGTTTTAAAACTTTTTAAATAATTTCGGAAATTTATAAAATTTAAAACGTATTGACGTCTTTTCGACGATACTCTTTTGCTGGGTCAGAAAAAAAAAATGAAGCCCAAATTTAAGTTAATCTTCCTTAGCTAACAATGCTGGCCACGGTTCAAAAACCAAGTCAGACATCTCGAACAAAAAAAAATATGAAAAAATATTTTTTCGGCTAGTGTTAAGAAATGAGGAGGTACATAGTCTAATTAAATCGTGGGAGAATCACAGGAGATTAACTTGGAAAATATAAGGCCTTTCAAAGCGCTGCAAACTGAATTACAGGAATGAGCTAAACTGTCACAAAGTTCGGTATGAAACAGCAGCACGATAGGCTAAATTATTAGAAACTCTAGGGCCATTGTATTATAAGAAAAACCATAAGCTTGTTACATGAAGGAGAACTGAGGGGGAAAGAAAGATCTTCTCATAAAATAATGAACAATTATAAATGCAGTATGCATGTATGATGGAGAGAACATTCTATTGATGAAATTATTACCCAGCTTTTGGACGTTCAGATCCCAGTATTAGATGTACAGTGCTTTACAAGTGCCGTGGAAAAAATTAAGGTAATACGTTCGATTATAATTTCTTATAAGTTCACATGGTAAACTCCTTCCAATGGGTAGGACACGAAAACTTATGTGTATGCTCCATGCTTTAATAATTGATCATGGCAACCCTTCATTAAGGATTACGATTCACCACTCTCACACCACTTATGTTGTGTGTTAATTTTATACGTGAGTTGTGGAACCTACAGTTTAAAGTCGATTCCCAACGACAGAGTTTTTTTTTTTGAGAAACTTTTCATGGCAATTTTATTTACTCTCAGAGATTTTACCAGATGTCTGCTGAGAAGAAATTGTCGAAGAAATAATATTTTGTTTCATATTTCGTTTTGTTGGAAATGTCTGACCTGGGGTTTGAAGCGTGGCCTCACATCTAATAAGCCAACACATTACCTACTAGACTACGACACCTACACGCACTTTTTTATTTAAATTTAAATATAAAGTTCAAGATTATTTCGTCTTTTTCGTGGGTGCCTCGATACACAACTAGTATACTAGATTGGGATCGAGGTGTTCGATTCTCCAAAGAGACTCTGGTCTATTAAGCTATGTTATTTAGCTGACTGAAATTCATCACTGTTTACCCAAAAACATAATTTTAGAACATCAATTTGTCGGTATCTACTCCGCTTGCACTGCATGAGTATGGAACATCTTAAGAGTGTTGTTCTTAGTTAAAAAAATTTCAATTGGTTTTCGAGATAAAATCTACTGACTGAGGTTTAAATGCCTTTTTTACTTCATTTACTCAAACTTTCATTTATCTATTACAGCGAAATTATTATTTTCTTTTGATGAAATCATAGTTTATCTACAATGTTTCTCTTACAACCTTCCATTTTAAAATTTTAAATTCTTCAATTCCTCTGTTTCAAAATAACAATTCATAACTCAATTCATATTACGAACAAAAAATATACCATCAGTTACCATTGAAGATCTTCATCGCTTTGGCCATTTTAGCATAATAAATAACTCAGCCAGAGTTTGATGAAATTTTAAAAGTATTTCTGCACATGAATAATTAATTCTATAAAAGCTCTGCCAACAGCCATACCAATAATGGCGTATGAAACATTTATTCACGCAACTGTTTTACTGCATCCTTCCATTTAGAAGTAGTTTATGTAGTTTTGAGTTTCTCGAATTGTGCAACTATGTGTATGTGTGTGTGCGTGTATAACAGTCAGTCAGGCATCAGGCAGGAAAGCAAAAAAAAAAAAGAAAAAATTCCATGTCCAGCATCAGCTTCAGATAACGTTCTTTCAGTTCCATAGTTTACAGTGCCGGGGAAAAGAGTTAAAATTGAAAAGTATTTGAAAGGCCGGCGTTTTTTTTTTTGAAACAATTTAAGTTCATTTTCATTGTCTGAGATTCCGAATAACTCAAATAATTATACTGTACTTCAAAAAAAAAATGGATGAATTTATGATTAGTAATAAAAAGATTGGAAATTACCTGTTTTGTGCAAAAAAATCGAGATCTTAATGAACAATTTTTTATTTTTTACTGGAATTAAACAATTTCAAAACTACCTGTTCATTTTCGGTTTTATAGCGTGTGTTTTTTATTTTCAATAAATAAAAAAATATTAAAAGATTTGCAATAATTATGTCTACCTACATAGTAGCATGAAAAGGCGTTCATTATTTGAAAAGGAAGCAATAAAAATGTGGCATAAATAACTTCGTTATTTCTTTAAGGTTGCTGTCATTATAGGCAAGAAGTCTACGTTATGAATTAACTTTAATATGGTGATTTAGTTAATTAGACATGAGGCCACACTGCACATCCCAGGTCAGATATCTGAAACGAAATATGAAAAAAAATTTCTTCGGTAACTTTCGCGCTGCAGTTTTCTGGCAAAAACTCTTAGAGAATAATTTTTTTTAGTCGCCGCAGAAATATTTATTTGTATTTCGCTTTGTTGGAGACCTCGGACCTGGGGCAGCGTGTAATTAGCCTCAGCATGCTACCTACTAGACAACAAAAGGAATAATAAAGGGTATACTACAGGATTATTCAATATAAATACACTCTCTAATCAAAAGATCCCCTCTATGTATGTTGTATTTTCTAAACTTTTCTCCTCGACTGTATTTATAAGTTCGTATATAATATTGTATTTTTCTGCTGTAGACATATATTTCGCTGAGCAGAATGATGTAAAATGTTTTTTTGTATGTAGATTTCAATTTGAAATACTCTTCTTACTTTTTATGAATTTTCATTTTTTTGTTTTGTTTTTTTCTTTTTCAAATAATTTCCTCATATTATTTTATTTCATATTAACTTTGTGTTTTATTTTAAGTCTCTCGTATCTGCTTATTAATTTAATATTTTTTTAATTTCGTTTATCCTTTCGTTTTCATTTAGTTTCTCAGAAAACCAAGCACATTCAAGTTATTTAAATAAACAGGGCAATTTCAATTCAGTCGATGATGTATGAGCCGATTTAGTTAATTATTGATAATACAAATTAAAAAGACAATATATTTACTTAAAACTATTTTATTCATATTAATCTTAATCTATTTTAAAAATTATGGAGTATAATAAATGCAAAGAACTTGTAATTGTATTACAATTGTATGACATTTTTTGTAATAAAAAAATATTCACATGTGCGCCAAATCCTGGTGAAGATTCTTTAGAACCAAGTTGTCAGACATCATCTCTTTGTTTACTATATGGCAGCATTCGACAGCACGATAATGTATCACGTTATTGTGGCATATTCCTGCGAAGCTGATAAAGCTCAACGTTATCGAGCAACTACTGATGTTTCGTCAAGTCAGAAAAGACGCTTCTGATACCGCATGTGCCTTAAGACTGGACGATCGCTTATCATGTCACTTTTAAAATTTCCTCATGGAGAGTATTCTGAGGAATGTTATCGCAATAACAATCTTTTCTAATGATGATGTTGACATTATTGGACGTACAAAGAAAGATGAGACTGGCATGTATCAAATATCGGATTATGGCAGATAAAGTTATTCTCTTACTTGTATACGCATATTGATATTGACATAAATGGGAGTATCAGGTGAGATGCTACTGCCTCTTTTGGCGCTAGTGAACGCTAATCTAACAATATGTGTAGGGACTTATCAAATCGCAGATAACGGCCGATAACTATCATTTCGACGTACGTCGAAAAGTTGTATGTAAGATTTTCCTTCCAATCCGAGTTAGCGATGATTTCCACATTCGTTTCAATTATAAACTTTTTAACGATTCAGTGCATTGATATTCTGCAGCGTAGCTGATTTGACTATGTTGTTCGGATGGAAGATGTTATATTAACGCTGTTCGGCGCGTTAACATCGAACGTCTGAAGTAGATCTGCCATGTTGTCCGGATGGAAGAGTATATGTTTCGGTGTGACAGGAATTTTATGCGAGGTTTAGTGCACGTCAGCGTGGAGAATGATCTTGTGTGTAGTGGAAGGTTAAAATTGTATGTTAACGCTGTTCAGCGCATTAACATCAAATAGCTGAGGTAGATCGGCCACGTTGTTAGAATTGAAGAGTATATGTATGTTGAATCTGAAGTTGGGATCACTGGATGTCTAAGTAGAGGACAAGGACCAAATTGAGGAAATCATGTCACTGATTGGTGAGGCATACCGGCCCCCTGGAAAGAGGCATTGAGGCAGGCTGAAATCCGACGAACAAGTTGTTGATGGCAATTACGTACGTATGTTGGCATCGATGACAACAATTTTACATTGAATTATTTACGAGTTTGACTTACTTATTAACTTATTTACTTAAGCTTAAACATTTTATTTGCAATATGTTTTGAGACTTAAAGGTTTTAAATTTTGTATTTTCTTTCTTTTTTTGTTTTGTTCTTTGCTATACTTTTTACCATAATTATTTTTATTATTTTATTTTTTAATTTTAATGCTAATATTAAAGTTTTACGTGATCTTTTTCAAGTACTTTCAAAACATAAAAGAAAAATTATCTGAATTTTAAAAAAACTATTGAACATAAATTTTGAAATTTAATCAAATATTAATCTAATGTGTCTGTTATTTCTTTTAACAATTTTTCAAAAATATTTTAAATGCAAAAAAAAAATATAAATTCTATTGGAATATTTAAGAAGAACAAGTTTAATGAGTCAAATATGTATTAATAAGCGCAAAAATAATATTAAAAATTAAATATCGTAAATAATATTAAAAAACAGGAAAATAAACTAGGAAAAACATTATAAAAAATTAATTCTAAATCTTAATTAAATATATTAAAAAAGTTGAAAGTGAATTTTTTTTGGATAGCAACAAAAAGTAAGTATTTTTTTTATTTTTCTATTGATTATGATTTTCTTATGAATTGAGGAACAGGCGAACAAATCCAGACAAGTTTTGTTAACTGTTTTCTATAGAAAAAACAAGTTACTGAAGTAAGTAAATAGAGACACAATGTATTTTCATTCTTTTGACAGTAAAATTTAATCAAACTGTAAAGACCGGATTGATTTTCGTTTTTTTAATATTAACCACTTATTTTTTATTTTGTGGCGTCATAGATCCCGAAAATCAATTAAAAATCACTTACTGGGCACATGTCTAGTTTTATTCGCCAACTTCTCAATTTTAAAAAATATTTTATTTTAAAAAATTATGGAAAAATTTAAATAAATCAAGCTTAAATGATTTGTATGGATAGCAATCTATCCTAATATATGCTTTCTAAACAAATAGATTTTTTATATTTTTTTGTAAATTTTTATTCATTTTTTGTCAACAACTTTTTATAACTTTTTTAAATTATTTTAACTTTGTTGTTTAACTTTCAGAATTATTTTAAAAATTATTTCGCTTACTCTGCGCGCTGCTAAACTTATATGCGTTGTCTTATATTTTTTCTTTCTTATTTTTTTGTAAATATTTTGGTTAATTTTTTAAAATTTCTCTTATACTAGAATAATAAAAAAGTAATATACTAACATTAACTTATTACATTATTTTTTTTTTGTTTTTTATAAACTTTTATTAATTTTTTTTTAACATTTTTTATAATTTTTTAATTTTTTTTGCAAATTTTTTAATTTTTTTTTCTAATTTTTTTGGTTTTTAATAATTTTATATTTTTTTTACACTTTAGCATTAATATTTCGGATCAATTATTTACGAAAATATAACTTACTTTTAATGCATATTCTGCAGCTCCGTTAATATTTCTAAACAAGAATATAACAACGCATTTCGACAATTACGCCTGAATATTTTCTTTGGATCGTTCTTTTTTATAACTGAAACTCTCTCAATTTCCACCTTGTCGTCTGAAGGTAACAACCTTTGGTCAGCAGGCTTTGCAGTATGTTGACGGCTCATAAACATTAGGCCAACTGCAGCCGACACCTCTTCCTCCGTGAACATGAGCGAGGCGTTTGCATTTTGAACCTGTTGATCTAATTCTTCGAGCATTTGATCCTCCTCTATTACTACGGCGGTATTATTTTCGTCGTTTACACAATATTGTATATTATTTGATGCCATGCTTCAGCTTCGATGTGATCTCGTACGCGGTTTAATTGATTCTCTACAGTTTCGCACAAATGCACGGCATTTTATACTCGCTGGAATGTTCGCAGGTAATCTAAAAACCTTTACCCATGGCGCATAATGTTATATCTTCCCTCTGGTGCAGGTATATTTTTCAGATTGCTTATGATACAGTTAAACCTTTATTCTCAATAAAATTTACAACTCTCGGTTTTTACAAACAGTAGAAAATCCTTTGGCTGGTTACGATTAGCCGGAACTTACAACTGCTACCATTAAATACAGAAAAAGTAATTATTTGAAACTTTTCGAATTAATTTTCTGATTTTAAATTCCTACTGCTGGTAATAGTTTTATGGCTTTCGTTAATTTGGTCATAAAATTTTACTTCCTGATTTTACAAATTATTCGGCATGATCGCATGACCACTAGATTTCCATATTTGCTGTATTACTTGCAATATTTGTTAATAAAATTAAGGGACTAAAGTAGATAAGTGATCGCAAAAAAACGCTTTGCGTTCTATGAACTACCCTGTGTAACATGACGTAAATATTTTAATATTGCTGGCAACCAGTAGCCCACCCTTATCAAAATCCGCATTAACAACAACAGAAATATATCTTTCGATGGTACAAGCCAATATCTGGCCGAATAATTGTTTTTATTCAGAAATTGGGCTCATTTGCTGTAATAAATTTAAGTACCTGTAATGTGATATGAATTTCCCGGTAATTTATCTCCTCATTTGTTCTTCAAATCACCATAGCCGACTATAGACAACTACGTGTGCTACCTGAATGACCACTGACCTTAATTTTCATGAAAAAACCATTTTCAGCGATGTGGCCTATTTCTGGATAAATGGTTAAGTGAACCTGCAGAATTGTCAAATACACATGGGATCCAAGAGTACCTACTGCATCCCGAGATGGTTACTATTTGTATAGATTCTAGGCTGGTTGTCATCGGTTCATGTTGAAGGTTGTCTCGAGAAGAGTCGTGAAGTTTCTGTGACGATGAGATCGAAAAATCGTAAAATATTCTTGTGTTCTTATTCTGTAAGGCATTAATACATCCGAGAATTAAGTATTTAAGTGCATACAAGGGATTTCGTTTCCTACCAAATTTATTAAAATTGATGCTAAAGAGGCAAAGTTATAAGAGTTTACATATAATTTGCTTAAATATCTTAAAGTAGGCGTGGCAAAAATTATAATATATACTGTGAGAAAGTTAATCTTTGTAGCTTTAATTTGATACGAATTTTATAAAAATTTCTGCTTGCGTTATAAAGTAATAAGAAGATTAAGAAAATACTTTACCAAACACCGCCTTGCTACACAATTCTGTTCTCCTGGTAGAACACAAAATTTTTTGTATGAAATTTTTGCAAAAAATTTTTGTGTTGGATGTGTAAAGTATTTCCTTTAACTTCTTATAACTTTGTAAGTAGACCACCAATTTTTATAATTTTGGTAACAAATAAAAGCTAAGAATCCGGACTTTTTTTACAAAAAATGTTTGTGTTGGATGTGTAAAGTGTTTCCTTTAACTTCTAATAACTTTGTAAGTAGAGCACCAATTTTTATAAATTTGGTACCAAATAAAAACTAGGAATCCGGACTTTCATCGTCCTATATTATATGCTACGTCCACTCTTTTTCTTCTTGTTATTCTTCTTCGAAATATGCAAAGTTTGAAGCTAGTATATTTAATCTATCTAAAAATGATTCAGTGGGCGTGGCTGTACTAGGTATTAGAAGAAAATGTAAGCCTATGTTCTTAGCTTTCGTTTGGTACCAAATTTATTAAAATTGATGCTAAGTAGGCAATGTTATAAGAGTTTACATTTAACTTGCCTTAATATCTTAAAGTGGGCGTGACAAAAATTATAATTATTTCTTTAACTTCTTATAACTTTGTAAGTAGGGCATCAATTTTTATAAATTTGGTATCAATTAAAAGCTAATAATCCGTACTTTCATATACTTATATTACCTGCCACGCCCATTCTTTGTCTTCTTCTCATTTTTCTTCGAAATATACAAAGTTAGAAGCTAGTACATTAAATCTATTTAAAAATGATTCTGTGAGAGTGGCACTACCAGGTTATAGAAGAAAATCTAAGCATGGGTTTTTAGCTTTCGTTTGCTACCAAATTTATTAAAATTGATGCTGAATAGGAAAAGTTATTAGAGTTTTGAAAAACACCCCCTTTTTGGTGTTGGATGTGTAAAGTATTTCCTTTAACTTCTTATAATTTTGTAAGTTGAGCTCCAATTTTTATAAATTTGGTAACAAATATAAGCTAAGAATCCGTACTTTCATATTCTTATATTACTGGTCATGCCCACTCTTTTTCTTCTTCTTATTTTTCTTCGAAATATGCAAAGTTAGAAGCTGGTATATTTAATCTATCTAAAAGTGATTAAGTGGGCGTGGCAATACTAGGTATTACAAGAAAATGTAAGCTTAGGTTCTTAGCTTTCGTTTGGTACCAAATTTATTAAAATTGATGCTAAGTAGCCAAAGTTATAAGAGTTTTACCAAATTCCACCTTTTTTTGTGTTGGATGCGTATAGTATTTCCTTTAACTTCTTATAACTTTGTAAGTAGAGCACCAATTTTCATAAATTTGGTATCAATTAAAAGCTAATAATCCGTACTTTCATCGTCCTATATTATATGCTACTCCCACTCTTTTTCTTCTTCTTATTTTTCTTCGAAATATGCAAAGTTAGAAGCTAGTATATTTAATCTATCTAAAAATGATTAAGTGGGCGTGGCTGTACTAGGTATTGGAAGAAAATGTTAGCTTAGGTTCTTAGCTTTCGTTTGCTACCAAATTTATTAAAATTGATGCTAAGTAGCCAAAGTTATAAGAGTTTTACCAAACTCCGCCTTTTTTTTGTGTTGGATGCGTATAATATTTCCTTTAACTTCTTATAACTTTGTAAGTAGAGCACCAATTTTTATAGATTTGGTATCAATTAAAAGCTAATAATCCGTACTTTCATATTTTTATATTACTTGCCATGCCCACTCTTTTTCTTCTTCTTATTTTTCTTCGAAATATGCAAAGTTAGAAGCTGGTAAATTAAATCTATCTAAAAATGATTCAGTGGGCGTGTCACTTCTAGGTATTAGAAGAGAATGTTAGCTTAGGTTCTTAGTTTCGTTTGCTACCAAATTTATTAAAATTGATGCTAAATAGGCAAAGTTATAAGAGTTTACATTTAATTTGCTTAAATATCTTAAAGTCGGTGCGGTAAAAATTATAATATTTACAGTGAGAATGAAAGTTATTCCTTGTAGCTTTAATTTGATACGAATTTTATAAAAATTGCTTCCTGAGTTATAAAGTAATAAGAAGATTAAGAAAATACGTTGCCAAACACCCCCTTGCTACACAATTCTGTTCGCCTGGTAGAACACACAAAATTTTGTGTTGGATGTGTAACGTATTTCCTTTAAACATTGATTTACCGAAAATCAAACATTGTAACATTTGCATGCAAATATACATGTTGGCATAACGACAGCTATCCTACAGGACTATTTCTCTTATACGTACAATACATTGTATGTCCCGTATGATACGTTTTCAATACAAAATTTCCACCTTTAAGTATCATAGTTGTTGCGTTTTGCTTTTATTATATAATCATTTTAATTATAATTATCGTGTGTTAATCACGTTTGTGTGTGTTACACAATGGTATTTCAATATATGTGTAGTTGGATACGACAACTACATATGTGTAGGTAGTATCGTGTTATCCATTTAGTGGTTTCAGAACAACCAGTCTGAAAAAGCTTTCAGCCGCTAAATACTTTTCAGCTGAAGTGTTCCCTATTGAGTAAACAGTTTGCCATTTACGAATGACTATGAATCGTTTAATTACCGAAAAACTTATGAACACAAGTAATGAAGCAAAAGTAATGAAACTCGTTTTCCTCGAGCATTACGGGATGAATATGGTGATCATGGAATTGTCATGACTATAAAAAAAATTTAAAGAGACTGAAAGGTTTGCAGATGTGGTCAGCGAAAAAGTCGCTTCTGTTACATAAAGTATCGTGGCTAATTCGAATTTTTCAATTTGTCGGACACAGTAGAACTAGGCAATTAAGCCTTCTGCGAACTTTGAAGTTTACGCTGACAGCTCCAAGATGAATGACAGGCTGGTCTGTGATATCTTTATTAACGGTCCTGATATTAAACTTTCTTAATCATCTGCTTGCTGAGTGGCGGGAGTTTCCTTGAAAATCTCTTGTTTTATATGGATAGTCAGGATGTGATTAAGTCCCTAACGAATATAGTTTCATCGCCCATCTTTATCCATGAATGTCGAGACTTTCTCGAAGATATTTTGGGATTATTAAAAGGTAACTCTAATATGGGTTCCGGGGCACAGGGATATTGTTGGAAATTGCATTGCTGATGAGCTGGCCAGGGCCTGTTCGGCATGTTACAAGGCAAAGGTATTCCCATTGCTTCGGTTAATTTGATTAATATGCAATTGTTTTAAGGGGAGTCTCAATCTCGTTGGCAGCAGGAAGGTACGTGCAATATTGCCAGATTCTGCTGTACATGTATGGACAAGAGGAGGACAGACTTACTTCTGTCCTTAAATAGTATGGCCATCCATCGCACAATAGCGATTTTTACGGGCCGTTGTTCTTTTGGTAGGCATGCCGAAAGAGTCAGCATTCCAACTAATAACTTCTGCAGAAACTGTGGGTCTGAGGAGAAGAAAAAGACTTTCTTTCATTTCATATGTTGGTGCACTGCTTTTATCATGAAGAGACGGAGGTTTCGGCCTCTCATTTTCTGATCATTCGTTGACCGAGCTCTCTAGTACAAAGATGGCCGCAATAGCACGATTTAGTTTAGACTCGGGATGGTTTTTTCTAGGGAATGGTTAACCCCCGGGTGGAGCTTATTGTGGTATCACAATGGGTCTAAATGCTGACCTAAGTGGGGCCTCTTCCTTCGAGGGGGTCCTAACCTAAGCGTTCTGGTGGCTCATTTGGCATGATAACTCCATCCATATAAAGCCTAAAACAGACAGTAATTAAAGCTACTTGACTGTTCACAATGCCGTAGTCATGCTAGTTGGATACCAGGGCAACATGCTTTCAATATAAATTTTTGGAACACAATAGTCTTCAGCAATGAAATTTATTTTGGATAGGTTAGGTTAGTAAAGTCAATTTAGGCCTAAAAGTTCCTGTTGTAACACCGATATTACCAATTCCGTCATATATAATCATAGCTCCTGACTGGCCTCTCTCAACCACCCCGAAATTCTTATCAAGACGAGAATTTCTCTCAAATCGGCTTCGGCTAGACATGTTACGTCAATAAATTTTGGGCGTCCAAGAATATTTCTTTTCACATTCCTAAGGGCAAATTTCAATGGCAGAGAAGATGTTCTGTGATCTCCTCTTTTTTCGTCGTTATAGCTTTTGCAGCAGTTGTTATAAAGTATTTCCAGTGTACTGGTGTTGATTCCTGTAGATTCCACATGAGATTCCTTAGATGGAATGCAATTTCTGTTCTAACTATACTTAGAACCATGTTGGGCCAGACATGTTTGATGTCTGTACAATTGGGTTCATTATCACATATTATCTTTGCGTATCTCATGTAGGAATTCATTTGAATTTTCCGTGATACCAGCTTTAGCAAGATCTCACACGGTAGTTACGCCAAAAAACACAATCGAAAATCATAAGAGTCACTGCATGGGAAAATAGTAATTATTTGAAGCACATTATAGAAGGAAGGTGTCATTGTGCCATATCGTACTTTTTTCTCAAATGATCCTGAAAGAACTGTAGTCTTCAATTCAGAGTATTTTGGCTTCGATTATTTCGTCGGGCAATTCCACATTACAAACTGGAGACTAAGAGGCTTTATGGCATTTAAAGAAAGAGACATTTAACGTTTACGTAAGTCAATTGACCATCTAGACGTTGAAGCATTTGAAAGCTAACATTCGTTCCTCTCGAGATTCCACCCAACATGTGGCTAAAACTGTTCGAATATTCCGTCAAAGGATTCGAAAGCAATAATATAAATGCCACTTGGACAAGCAAAGTTTATAAGGTTTTTAATGAAACAAAACTTTCATAGAAATCACAGTTTTACATGCGTTTTATTTAATATTATTTTGATATCGCCAAATGGATAACCGTGTTTACAAAGCAATCGCAAATAAATGTTAGTTATTCTTACAATACATTATTGCTAAAACCCTAATAATTCCAATTTATACAAACACCTAACACATGCATACATATGTACATACACACATACATACATATAGTATACACATACATTTACATTATAACAATACAAATTATTGAATTCTAAGCCCAACACATTTACAAAATCAATCGCATTAAAACGGAAATCAATTCCATGTATCAGATTATGATTAAATAACACTTTTGCTGTTAATTGTAAGCACTCGTAATTATAAATATTCGAGAATATCCAATAAAATTGGATAAAAGGCACATATATTTACATATACATACATAACATATACTATGTATATATTCGTCGACAAATATGCAGCATAATTAAAACGATTTTAGTTATTCAGTTGAAATTTTTAACTTTTGATCGTATAAGAGCAGATACAAATAGTTTGGCAACAATTCAGATGCCGGGTTACGGCCGATAACTATATCTTCGATGTTGTCAGTGAATTTCTTTGTCTTGGCTCCGCCATTATTAGCAAAAATGATGTCTGTCTAGAGATCAAATATGGGATCACTCAACACCTGCTACTCAGGTCTCAGTAGCTGATCTCTTACTAACTTGAAAGTCGCTCATCAAACCTGCGCTTCTATATGTCGTGGAAGCATAGACGATATTAAGTAACGATGCAGCCGGCTTAAGGCTATTTGAGAGAACAGTTGTAGATAAGATCTTCTGTGAGTTGGGGATGATTTCCATATCCGATCTAATAATGGGCAGTATGAGCACAGTCGTCGTAATCTAGTAGGTAGTGTGTTGGCTTATTAGACGTAAGGCTTGAACTAGGGTCAGACATCAAAACTAAAATATAAAAAATATTTCTTCGGCGACTTCCTCTCAGCAGATTTCTGGCAAAAACTCTGAGAGTAAATAAAATTGTCATGAAAACGTTTCTCAAAAATCTGTCGTTCCGAGTCGATGTTTAACTGCAGGTTCCGCTACTCACGTATAAAATTAACACACACAACATGGGTTGTGTGAAGAACTAGGTAATCCTTACAGAAGGGATGAAATGACCAATTATGTATGTATGTACATATGTATGTCATTGCCAATTAAGTAAATAAGTGAGTGACCTAGGGTTTGAACCGTGGCCTCACGTCTAGTAAGCCAACACACTGCCCACTAGACTACGGCGATTTCTTAAACTTACAACAACAAAACTACTTAGAAAGGCAATGAAAAATATAAAATCAATAAAAAAAACAACAATAACTTCTTAAAGTTACCAGACCGAAAATAAATACCGTATAAATAGAGCGAAGGGGAATGTTGCCACTAAGTTTTAGTAAAAATCATGACATACATATAAACACTGTGGTATCATACCGTATGGAAGTTTGAAAAATATGTGTGTATTAAAACTGACAGCGTAGTGTAGTCAATAAATGTGTGTTCATAAATTGAAATAGTTAATGGATTTACTTTAATAAATAAAACAACAACAATAAAAATAAATCATTTGTTACATTTAAAAATTACAAGCCTCGGGCAATAATAGTTTCTAAAGTGAAATAATAGTTTCATTCACTCCCGTATTCCAAGAAAACTAACAACAAACAACAAATGAGAGAGGGAGAGAGCACTGCTTAAAATATTTTAGATATCAAAATTCATTGATGATTAATATTTTAATTACTGTTACAATTGCATTTGGTAACAGTATTTGTCTTTGTTTTTTTCAAGCGGTTACCTAGCTACTAAATCCCATTGTATGTACAATTTGATTGTATTAATTATAAATAAATTCGACTTTCATTGGAAAAAGGTACGGATATTTGCGTTATGTAAGTTAACAGTACATATAACAGTATGGTGTGTATATCAATAATTTTGAAAATGTTTTATTAAATTTGACAATCGTACACTAGCACTCAAACTATTGGTTCTGAATAAAAATTAAAACGAGTATGAAGTGAAAATAATTGAAATTAAATAGCTTTGAAGGAACTCTAACGTTGGCTGCCCAGCAGGCCAAGCAGACCTCTAAACAAATAAAATACAATGGAGGATATATAGTATATACCGAGACATTCGTAACGGAAAATTAAAGTGTACTCAGCGAGACAGGAACTTCTGAACATCTAGAACTGATGATGGCCATTTTTTTGACGCTACATCTGTAAAATTAGTCTCCATGGACGTCTGTAGCATACAACAGCACAGGCAGATAATAAAATTGTTTTATCAAAATGGTTGCGGAAAATCATCAGCAGGAAATAAATAGGTACAGTTGTGAATAAATAGGCATGTGCTCATGCAAAATTGTCGAATTTGGGATGACACCAATCCACTTGAAATCCAAGAGCATCGAATTGTCCGATTTGAGATGACACCAATCCACTTGAAATCCAAGAGTGTAAATTTTGTAAATTTTGAGTTGACGACCTCATCGGTCCATATTTCTTTGTGGATGACGTTGGCTAACCTGTCCCCTGAACAGATTTAGTAAACTTTGTTTTTGGAAGTTCTGAGGCATACAGGACATCCTGAGGTGATATCCGCTCTTTTGAAAGTACAGTAGACTCCAAGTGCACTTATTGAGAATGCAGGTTGCCTCCACCACAACATGTATATTCTTTGACGATGAGAACGAATCATCAGAACACATTCTTTGTACCTGTGGGGCAGTAATGCATCATGCGAAGAAACACCTGCATAACAAGTTCTATGCAGGGAAATATCGAAGTTGACTTTGAGCAGTTTCTAGTAATTTGTCAGAGCAATAGTTTTGGTGGAGACTTTATAGGGATACTCTATGAAGTTTGAAGAAAGTACAACAGATCTTCGCGACAATTATAATATTTTACAGAGCGTTTAATTTCTAGTCTAAAAATAAGTGTTTTCATCAACTTGTTTTTCTTGTTTCCGTCAAAAAAGAAACGAAAAAAGTCGCCGTAGTCTACTAGGGAATGTGTTGGCTTATTAGGCGTGATACCACGGTTCAAACCAAAACTAAGACATCTCCAACAAAACGAAATATGGAAAAATATTTCTGAAGTAGCCGTAGTCTAGTAGGTAGTCTATTAGACGAAAGGCCAAGGTTCAAACCCCAGGTCAGACATCAAAAAGAAATATAAAAAAATATTTCTTCGGCGAATTCCTCTCAGCAGATTTCTGGCAAGAACTCCGAGTGTTTAATAAAATTGCTCTGAAAAGTTTCTCAAAAATCTATCGTTTGGAGTCGACTTTAAACTGTAGGTCCTGCTACTCAAGTACAAAATTTACTTACACAACATGGGTGGTGTGAGAAGCTAGGTCGTAATCCTCACTGAAGCGAGAAAAAGTTTGAATAAAGCACAATAGATCGATGGCCGCAGTAATAATGCAATATTTCTAAGGTGGAAATATTTAAAAAATTAAAACTTCGGCATTGGTTGGAAAAGCTACGTTACATGGATTAATCACTCACAATTTGGACTCGTAGAAAGCTCGGTATTTGGTACCACTTAAATAGTAAGGAGTTCACTACAAAGTTCCCATTGACTATTGCTTTTAGGGCAACACGTTTTTTTTTTTTGTTCAATAAAATTTCACCAGAATATAAGTTAAGGAATCAATTTATTATCATGATCCATATTTATGCTTCATTTAATTTCAAAAATAATCCTGTGTGTAGTTCTTGTGATGAGCCATGCAAATTTATTTAAAATGTTGTCCATGGTTTAAGATTTTTTTTGTTTTAAACAACAACAAAAAAATATACAAATAAAAACTTATTCTAGTGGCACCCGTATTCATTAGTTAAACGAATTTACATTATCCTTCTGCCCCCGTTTCTGCTTTCGCTTGCAGAAGTCACGGTGTTCGATTTCTATGCCACAAGAATCTTTTTGATGCTGTCAAGCATAAATTCACGTCGCTGTCACATTTCAACATTTTTGAGTATTTCAAATGAATCTTTGTATTTGGTGTTGTTAGTGTTAGTGTTGTTGTTGTTATCATATAACGATTACTGGTGTTCTGTTTTACCCCACTCATTACCTGTTGCCATGTATACCATTCATTCATCCATCCATCCATCCATCCATCCATCCATGATTATGATGGCCTCTATGATGGTGTTGTTAGTAACAGGTTGCTGAAATGTAAATTGCGTATGTACGACTACATAGATGGTGTGATGTGATTCATCATCATCATCATAATCATCAGCATCATTATCAGAAGCACACTACACATATTAAATGAATGCCACTCTATATATGCCACATTTATATGGTATGGCATACATACATATTTGCAATTTGTTGTGTGGTTGTATGGGAATGTGTTTGTGTGCGTATGTGTGTTTGTATATATGGTATGTAGGTGTGTGTAAATAAAATTAGATTTTAATAAAATTATAATTTAACAAGCAACTCGGATCATTTACTCTACACATTTATATTTCCAAGTAAAGTTACATTATTACACCGAGACACCTACACACTCTCCCTCCTGCATAGTGTTTATAACTACACGTGTCAAATATTTACAAAATATTTTAGATGCCATTCAGTTTTCAAGGATTTTTTTTTTGCAATTTTTTCTTTATTTTTCTTTCATTTGCGTGTGTGTGTGAATGATGTGGCATGTATGTAAATAACAATAATTACATGTGGAAATTAACATGTTGCATGCAACACAATTATAGCGATTTATTTTAGTATCATTTTATCATTTAATTTTATTTCTCTATAAATTGTTCTTGAATTATTATGAGTACAAATTCAATGGAATATTTCGTAATTTTTTTTGGAAATTTTGGTGTTTAGGTGTTGAAGGTATTGCAATTAAATATTGCACATCGAATTTCATTAATGGGGAGAGAAACTCAGAGAAATTTTCGTTTAATTATCTTCTGAAAATGGCATAACTTTCTGGAATTAAATGTTTTGCATTTTATTTGAAAGCTTCACGGAAATAACCGTTTAATATCAACATACCCCAAATGGCCAAAGCATTCTGTGTCTCAGTATGGTTTTAAAAACAATATTTGGTATGAAGAAATCAGGTGTTTTTAAATATAATATACAAGTCGTATATGTCGCCGTTGTCTAGTAGGGTGTGTTGGCTTATTAAACGTGAGGCTACGGTTCAAAACTCAGCCTAGACATCTTGAACAAAACGAGACATGAAGAAATTATTTCTTTGGTGACTTCCAAAGTCAAAACTCTGAGAGTAAATAAAATTGCTATCAAATGTTTCTCAAAACTCTGTCGTTCGGAGAATCTACAACCTATTGAACGAATTGCCGGCATTTTTTCATTGTCTGCTGATTTGAGCTCTTGAGTAAGCGGGATTATGTACGTATGAATATGGAAGGCTTTTGGCAAAATTCCATGCGTAGTGGTTCATAAAATTTGAATCCTTCAGTCAGGATTACGACCTATCTTCGCACACCACGGATGTTGTGTGAGTTAATTTTATACATGATTGGTGGGATCAACAGTTTAAAGTCGATAGAGGTCTGAGAAACTCATCTATAACAACCCATATAGTGCAATCCCTAAGATAGCTCGATATAAATCAAGGGAAATGACTACCAATACCAAATGCTATAAGTTTTTATAGAAGTGTTTCGTGCCATACCTTGTTAAATGCTTTGGAAATATCTTGAGCCACAACCTTTCTTTTTTGTTCGTGTTGGCCGAGCTGAGATAAGAACTTTCCTTTCATACAGTATACCTGGAATTTATATTTTATTTGCTTATAAATCACGACTTTCGCATCACATTACAACTGATCTCCTATCACGACTTGACTTCCTATAATAAAGAATAAAGAAAACGAACGAATATATTTCTTAATGTCAACAGAAAATTTATACATGCATTCATAATTTGTCATTACAATTCTTGATGATGTAAATGAATGAAAAGTTTCTAAAAAAATTTATCGTTCAGAGTCGAGTGGTGTGAGAAGCTATGTCGTGGTCCTGACTGAAGATTTGTAATGTCCAATTATGTATCTATTCATGTGGTTTGTGGCTTATGCGCATATAACAGCGACTTTAGAAAACCACACAAGAAGAAGTCTCGCAGGGACAAATAACATGATCTCGGTTGCAAGTTCACCTCCACGGAGGATGACCATGCCCTCAAATCGTTCATGCAGAATATTCAATGTGAAATGAGCTGTGTAGCATGTAGCGTCGTCCAGTTGAAGCCACATATCGTAGGTGTCCAGATCATCGAATTCAGGTCAGAAGAAGTCGATAAACATCGACCTACAGTGTTCGCCGTTGAAAGTGATGGCTTGGCCATCATCGTTTACAAAGAAATATGGACCGATAGCACCGATATCCTAAAATCGACACCAAATGTGTGATGGATTGTACGTTCTGGATCTCATGTGGATTGGTGTCATTCCAAATTCGAAAATTTTGTTCAGGAACCCATTCATCCATCATTCGATGAAAATGAGTGTCTGTTCAGCGAACACACGTAGTTGTCTGTGGTCGTTTGTGGTGATTTGTCAAATAAGACTGAATAAGTGACTACTAATCTAACAGATGTAGGGTCAATTATTGTAGGTTTCAATTATTGAAAGACCCTGTTTTATTAAATATATTTGATTGACTGTTACTGTGTTCATAGCTTTTCTGTTTAAAAGCAAATAACACTGCATAAACCACTTAGATATAAAAGAAAAAATCAGTTTTTTTATTAGTTTTGCGTTGGAAATTATATTCGAATACCAATAAATGCTTTCATTTTATTTTACTACACATTGTCAGTATTTATGATTCAACCATAAAAAAACACGCCGGTTGTTTGATATTCATTTTATTACACCTCGTATCGGTTTTGTGGATGTACTTATTACTGTAATCACTCATATACAGGCAATTGCACACATGAAAGTGTGTTAGAGTGTATAAAACATGAATAAGGATTTTGTAGGAAATTCTTAAGACCTCATAATAAAGATCCGAAAATCATTGAAGTCTTAAAAGAAAAGCGAAGATGTGGCAAAAGGATATGAATTAAGTGGGAGTAACGGAAAATATTTAATTACAAACGTAGTCAAGGCAACAAGTAGGGAGTGGATCTGGCTACAATGCGTAAATAATATTGAAAAAAAAAAAACAAAAAAAACAAATGGTGGAAGTATTGATAACCGCTATATACAGGCGTACATGTTTAGATTCTTATGTTGGCATTATCATGCGTTGAATGCGTTAAATTTAAATCAAAAAAAAAAAAATATTTCTCAAAATGTTTTTTAATTTTTCAGTTATTTTATGCCAGATTCAGTTGTTTCCTTCGAAGAAGATTCACTTGTTTTCTTCGTGTTTTTTTTAGAACCCAATTACCAACGCAACGCAATTACAGTCAGTAATTCGAAAATTCCGAAACACCGTGCAGGGTAAGTGTAGAAAATCCATGAGTATTTGCGACAGGCACTTGTGTTGACGAAAAAAGGAAAACAAAAAAAAAATACAAAATGTTGTTGGCAACAACAAACACGTCTATTGATAACGATATGATTAAGTGTCACAAATATCTGTACATACATAATAAGATACATACATTTCTATACACGAAATATAAATTGTAAGTCACATCCATGCTTAACTTTGTGTTGGGAAGACGGCGTGTATGTATGTCTGTAACTAAAGATGTACTCGAGGGTATGTGATATTTTTGTCACATATCAACACTCATTCCAAGATATTTATTTTCACACTTCAAATATCAAAGCATGAATATCAGCCCGGTATTAGAGAATTTGAAAAATAAGATGAAGATAAAAAGCAAGAAAAAAAAATCAACAAGAAAACAAATCAACAACACGATTCTTAATGCCATTTCGTCTTTGAGTTGTTTTTCTTCTTTTTTAAAAAGAAATTATTACAATTCCCTGAGTATTTTCTCAAGTATTTTATTCAATTTGTTTTCTATTGTTGTATACGTTGAATAGGGTGAACCAACAAATAAAACATTCAACAAGCAATGCCTAAGGCATTATAAGATTTCAGAGACAGACGTGAAATAAGTAATCATTTATATGCGCAATGCTACAGACTGCGACAGCCGTAGAATACGTAAGATACGCTTACGAACCATTCAACACACAGATACTACAGAGCATGTCCTTTAGATCCGCCAAAGCATTACTTAGTAATAACACTACGAGTTAGTTTTATCACGAAATCCTTTATAATCGTTGTCTTGTCAATAATCATCCCAAAGATTTCCAGTTGCCAATATTGGACAATATTAAGGAACTCCAGATGGTAATATTGAACCTCCAGCTTGTAACCAATTATGTATGTATGTTCGAGCATTTGAAAACCAGAACGAAATGAATTTAAAGGTCACCCTTTAACTAACACATACATGTGCGTGATGTCAATACATTTGTAAATATGATTGTATTCCACATCATTAATATGATGTGTTCATAAAAACATGTCTACATGCTTGTATACATACATATATGAACAAATACATATATTTATATGTATGTATGTATGTGTGTATCTATAGATGTCAAGTGCTAAGTTAGATATAATCGAGTATGCGAAAATATATGTGATGTGTACATATGTGAGCGTGGAAACCAGTATGATTAACAGTATTTGCGTATGAACAACAGTCTTTTGAAAAGAAACGTGTTCATTTCCATAGCCAATAAACGGTATTTATGAATTTCATATTGAAAATTATCCAAAGCCAAGTAGTATCGGTATAGAGTTCTCAAAAATCACGCGGTTTTCAAGTAAATTATTGTGAAACATTATAACCGACTCACTTGTATTGGATGAGAAAAAGGTAAAGCATTAGAGGCGAGAAGGTGTGTAGAGGGTATGGCATAGAATGGAGTCTGTTAGTGAATGGAATTTAATTGATTTTTGTGGGTTTTCACTGCTACAAAAGTCAAGTAAACCGAGATGTAAATTGTTACCTTTAATTATTAATTAAAAAAAAAAACAAAAACAAAAAACACAGGAGCGTTATTGGCAGTGTAAGTGAAAGAAATAATACTAAATAACGTGAGTGTAATTACACAATTCACCTGGGCATCATGGTGTGGTGAAATTAACTGAGTTGCCTCGAAAAAGACTGCCATAACTATAAGAAAAGGAAAGGAAATTAGAAATTAAAACTGACGGCGCATTAAAATATTTTAAATTTAAATTGAATTTATTATGGCATTGGATTAGTATGGCGGAAAATGGTTCTTTTCTATTAAAAATTTCTTTCAATGCAAAATTAGTTGAAATTGGGAAAACAAACAAAAATTTAAAGCTTCTTGGAAATATGTTTGTTTGATTGTAAAACAGAAACCACTGGATAATGAAAGTAAAGTGAAAGAAGCAATTGAAATTAATTTAATTAAAAATAAATGCTTTGCAATAAAATCCATTCAAAAATTGTTTTCATCAAACCTATACTCCAATAGACTAGCAGCTTAGCACCAACTGTAGCATAGCAACACCCACATCGAATACCCAGAAACATGGATAATCAATTATTTTGACTTTGATTATAAGAACATTTTTAGCGGACCTAAGTGTGGAGTGTTTTGAGTTTCAAGCGAGGGACAGTTTCTTCGTTTAAAAAAAATAAAAAAAAAAAAATAAATAAAAAAAACTGTGGAAAAGTGAAAGCATTTAAGATAATCCTTAATAAAGTAAGTATTTCTGATGCGATAGAGGTTAGGTTATAAGTTCATTATGCTTTCTACAATAATAACTACTTAATAACCTCTTTGGTAGTACTTAAGTAGTCGCTAGGCAATGAGCCAACTTTGACTCTGTAATGTTCGCATATTACTTATTGTACGGATTGCTCTATCCTATCTTATGACATCCAGTTCAGGGTTTTCATAACAGAACTTCCAATATAACTGAATGAATATCTTCAGGTATTCGGTAAAAACCTTATTTACTTAAATGGTCATTGCTACACTTCAGTCAGGATTACAACCTAGCTTCTCACACCACCTAAGATGTGTGTATTAATTTGATCTAGGAGTGGCTCGATATCATAGCAATTTTTTTTTTCTCTCAAACGTTTGCCAGAAGAGTGCTGAGAGGAAGTCGCTGAAAAAAATATTGTTTTTTATATTAAGTTTTGTGGGAGAGCTGACTGAGCTGCGATTTGAACTACTAATATGACAATACACAACTTACTAGACTACGATGAATTAAACGTTCTGCTTAAGTTTCATCAGAAAGTGTATTTTACGCCAAAGTAAAAGCCGTAAATCATGCTGCAGAATTGTTAATGTGTAACAGGTCTCTATTTGCTTTGGCAGCAGAGTAATCAGATCTACTCTAAGCAGATTAGCAACTTAATGACCTTGATATAAATTCACAGCAATTTTGTAACCATCTGATAAGAGTTTCTAGTTTTAGGAATATCAGTAGTAATTGGCCGTTTGCCACCTAATGAACTTTAAGCGCTGAGGAGGAATATTGCTTCACTGCCAGACTACCAAACTGGATAAAAGGCATAGTAATCAACTATTTTACTATAACTAAATCGAAGGAATGTATATATGTATCTGTCATTGTGTAATCTGAATGCACGTAAATAGGCTTCATATGCCAGTATGCATCTCTGGATGAATGAAGTCTTCTTTTATTCGGTTCAAATCCTCAGTGCTGACTAACGAGACTGTTCAATCTGCGCTTGTAATTAGGCATTGTTTCACATGATATCACTACGACTGTGTACTGAAGTGAATAAAATGTAATCAAAGGCTACTATAAGGTCCCAATATATTAAGGAAATATTTTGGATCTGTGACATATTGTTTTCGCGTGTTGTCCTTACCTTGTTTCATTTCTTAAAATATCACTGAAAGCTACTTCGCTTCAGGCCGGTGAGTCAGTGATTACATACATCATTGGTCGTTAAAATCCTTTAGTCAGGATTACGACCTAGCTTCTCACACCACTTATATTGTGTGCGTTAATTTTTATACATGAGTGACGGGACCTACAGTTTAAAGTCGACTCCGAACGACAGTTTTTTAAGAAACTTTTCATGTCAATTTTATTTACTTTCAGTGCCAGATATCTGCTGAGAGGAAATCGCCGAAGAAATACTTTTTGTATTTCGTTTTGATATCTGACCAGGGGTTGGAAAGCTGGCTTTACATCTAATAGGCCAACACACTACCTACTAGACTACGGCGGCTTCAGTAGTGATTGCTTAACTTTTGATAACTTAATTTAGTACAGATGAAATTTGAAATCTCTAAGGACGATGGTCTACACCTTTCTTACCAATTATTCGAATATTTTTTTTAATTAAAATTCTTATAGATATACATACCTAGTGTAGGGTACACTTTCATTTATTTTTATTAAATTGATTTTTGTTTTTTTTTTGTTTTCATTGTTTCTCTTGTTTTACACACGGCAACAATGAATAAAAATGGGCAACGTGAGTGTCAGCAATATGATCCATTTTATCGTTGACATAATTTATACCAACAAACATTTGGGTTCACACAGAACTATACATTTCATTTATATATACGTAGACATATACTTACATACATTAATATTTATAGTTAATCAAACATATACATACATACACTTACAGTATATAAAGCATTTTAATTATTTCTGTTTTATTTACAAATATAAACTCAGGCATCATCAAGTAGCCTTAGCAACAGGTGTTGTACAAGTCATAGGTAAACAACTTGAAAAATATATTGTATTTGCACGTTGCTTTTTAATTAAAATATTTATTAAAACAAAAAACAACAACAACAGAAAGAAATAAAAAGTTATTATTAAAGGAAAACATACATACATAAATAATATAGTAAACAATAAACGTCATGCATACATACTGTATTCACCTTTCTTGTACAAAGATTTTTACTTACTTATAAATGGAGTCTGTGTACATTCTTTGTAAACTTTATTAATTTTAGTTCTTTTCTTCTAGTATTTATGAACACTGGAGATACATAACTGTTGATGGTATATGACACGTAGACTTGTTTTAGGCTTACATGGAAGGTGGAAACAATTTTCCAAAGAAATGATGGTCAACAGCGAACATCATTAAGTCATCACATATGCATTCTTTCTACTCGCGTCCATGAGAGCTTGTCTTTGAAAGCTACGCACTAGCCTTTTGATTCTGCAGCATCTTTGTGGATTGCACTATGCCATCATGTAATTTTGGCAGGATATTATCAATCCATAAGGAGTGAGTGCGTCGAAGACAGCGGTTGATAGAGATTTAATTGACGTTAATCTACGACTCACAGCCAAGCAAAAATACCCTCTGCACATATGAGATTATAATTTTTTGATGCATGCAATGGATACTATTGAGTTAAAAAAGAGCGTAGCATACATCAAATTTGGTTTTCTAAATGCTTACTCCACTATTAGCCTTGCTTAGCATAATTCTAAATTTTCTTACTTTATTAAGTGGTCATTACAACCCCTTAGTCAAGGTTACAACCAAGCTTCTTACACCACCCATGCTGTGTGTTTTAAACTTTTAAACTTTTCATTGCAATTTTATTTACATTAAATGGAAAAAGACTGCTGACAGGTAGTTTCCGAAAAATTGGTTTTGTTTCCATACTCCAATCGAGAAGTTTAAGCTGGGGTTTGAAGCACATGTTCTTGCCACTACCTGGGTACGGCATCTTTTTGCCTTTAGCGAAGTTTATTCGCATGGACGCTCTGCTCGCCTTTGAAGGTAGAGTCCAGATCTTTCTGCATCCCATAAAGCCTGTGAGTCAGGAGACAAATGTCGTCCATGTAGTCAAGGTAATTCAGCCACCTATTAAATCTCCAGGTTATTCCTCTTCCTGTAAATAATGCTCATGGTAGCACAAAGACGAGCACAAAGAAGGGTGGAGAACACAACCATGTCTACTATCAACTTTAATAGGAATTAGATGACTGCAAATGTATGAGAGACGATAACTTGCATTCTTTTATAGTGTCTTGATTAAACCGATAATTTGTATACAGTTGCACCTGATAAGCAATGGGCTGTAAAGTTTAATGAGAGAAAGGGTTATAAAGCCTTTTTAAAAGCAAAACAAAGCAATGCAAAGTAGCAGTTTATGTATTCTGAATGTGGCTTATGTAGGTAAAGTCTAGTTTGTTTATT
The DNA here is from genome assembly GCA_936449025.2 of Sarcophaga subvicina. Classification (NCBI taxonomy): domain Eukaryota; kingdom Metazoa; phylum Arthropoda; class Insecta; order Diptera; family Sarcophagidae; genus Sarcophaga; species Sarcophaga subvicina. The sequence continues at coordinate 75,786,461 of OW388083.2, forward strand.
GCGTAACGCTTACACAAAAAAACTCAGATGCCTTTTTTTACCAGTTGAGCAAAGACTTTATTGGCAATATTGATGGTCATAATCCTCCGCGAATTTTGAAACTGTACAAATTCTCTCTTTTTCAAAATGTTTATGATGACCATCTCTTCCAGTTCATCACATAGTTGATACCAATGCTAGAACGCTATCTATAGTGTTAGCCAGAAAGTTGACGCAAACTTTCAGTGGTACAATCATAACCTCAGTATGAATATTGTCCAGTCGAACAGATTGTGCAGTCGCAGAATTCTTGGCTATCATTTAGAGTCTAATGAAAAACATAATGGCATGACAACAAAAAGAATATGAATGCTTTTTTATAAATATTCCAAAAATATATAGACACAGTGGTGTCGTCTTCTTTTTTTGTCATCAGAAGCTCTGTGGAAGAGGCTGTGAATTATTCTCAACCTTAGTGTATATATGCTCCGCGAATAGATTATGGGTACATCTAACGCAAATATTTCATTCCTATTTTCATAGAGGTTCAGATTTATCTGGTGGCTATAAGAGTAGGAATAGTTTCCCATCTCTTCTCTTCCTTCCAAAGATCCCACATGTCCCTGGTTTTCCTGCTGTCCACTGCAGGACACATATGGATGCCTATGGTTTGTTGTATTCCATGCTGCTTTTTCCAATTTGAAAACGTATTCTTGTTGGGGCGCATACATATATCCTCTCTATAGTGTTTTACTCAGTCATTTCCATTCGCCTCTATCTCCCAGTGGTCCGGAAACCAGTGGATGCGGTTATTGTGTCGACGTATACGGTGTAAGGTCTGACTAACCTTTGATTCGATGATATGGAAACCCAGTGGTTTGATTGCTGCTCGACTCTCAACACATATGATCAAGTTCAATGGAAATAAGTCTCCGGTTTCAATCACACGTGCAGCTTGATCAGTAGCATCCCCTCTATCGTCTCTTCCTCAGTCATCTCCGGTGCCTTATGTGCCAATTCGTCTGACTTTTCACTCCTCTCTATGCCACAGTAGCTCGGAACCCAGTAGAAGTGGTTTCCGACGTGTGCGCTATATAGAACCTAGGTAACTCCTATCGGACCTTTGATTTGACGTATTGAATCCAAGCGCATTGAATACTGTTTGACTGTCACTACATATGATTAAGTTCAAAGGATTAGGTTCCTGGTTTTAATCATACATGCGTGATGCTTATTCAATAGCAAAAATCTATGACTAAAATACACTAACCTTGTTATGTAGTCTGTATGACACTAGATTCAGGCCTCAGATCCAGTTCCACATTCCATTTTTTGAAACATCGATGAAGATCGTTATACCTCCATCATCGATGACAGCTTTAGCATCAAATACTTCCCATGTGGGAGTGGAAGTTTTAAATTTTTCTTTAATAATCAATAAATTTCTTAACCGCATGCAAAGCTAATAATTCCTTGCATGACTTTTGAACACACAATTTCTCATGAAAAACTCAACAAACTTTGAATTTCCTTTTAAATTTCGTAAATAATATAACATGACTGTTCTTTATTAATTATTGTGGCTCATTTAACATCAAAAAAAAAAAAAAAAAAAAAACACCAGGTAAAAATTGTAAAACAGTCTGCTATCTGCCAGTGTACATACATACATACATAAAGTTTAACCAGACTTTATTTATTTTGACTCGTTTTAATTGTAGGCCAAAACATAAAACTGTAATCGACAAGCAGCGTAAACTCTCATTAACACAATTTAAGAACACTTTGCATGTGGTTTTTAAGTTTAAAAGATTTTTTTTCTTTTTGTTATTAATTCTTTTGTTGGTTTTGGGTTTTGGGTTTAAAAAAAGTAAAGAGTTCATAAGTTATTAAAAACAACTTGAGAATGTTTTAAATGCCAGAATATTTTCACTTTTACGTTTTCAACTGAAAAAGAAAACGTTTTCAAAGTGCATGTTGCTGTTGTTATTGTAGCAGTTGTGTTATCGTTTGTGGTTTTTATTGTGGTTTTTAAGGTGGTCGGTCAGTAGTGGCAGAGTTGCCAGAGGGATGAGATTAAATTGTGTTACAATATTGGGAATTTAAAACCACAAAAAACAGTCTTCAAAAGAATATGTTTAAAAATAAATATTTATTTAATGATTGAACGAAAGTTTGTAGAAAATACTTGACAAAGAGTATCACAAGTGATTTGATTATTATTTTCAGCAATTATAACAAGACACATATGGCCACACTGGTTATCACCGATTCGCTAGTTAATTTATTTCATATCCTTTAGTTTTCAAGTAGCATTTTCAATACATGACTCGTCTGTGTGTTCTTGTATATTGTTAGTGAGCCTTTTAATCGGATTTAGTTTTGATCTTTAGAGACGATATTGATCTCAGTCAGACAAATTCTATAGGTTGGGCCAAAAGTTTAAATTTAAACATGCAATAAAACAAAACCCGTTTGAAATTTTTACAAATTTCTGCTTCTCTTGTGAAGTAAATTGTTCCGATTAGAAATGGAAAATTATTTCATTCATATGGCTTTTGCGGCCATTAGATCGGAGCAATTTTCGTGCATTTTTTGGAGTGTCGAATGTTAGCCTTAAAATTCTCAATTGTCCCTGTTTTGTTGGCATAAAACTTTTCTTCAACGGCGCCCCACTGAAAATAGCACAACGGTGTCAAATCACAGCTTCTTGGCGGCCAATTGACATCACCATTTCGGCCAATTAAAGGGCAATCAAAAGTTTGACGCAATTAACCGATTGGAAATGGTGACGCCGTCCTCATTTTCAAAGAAAATTGGGCCAATGATGCTTTCGTTCCACAAGCTGCACCGAGCAGTCACTTGTAATGGTTGCATTGGCTTCTGTAAGACCACGTGTAGGGTTTCTGAGCCCCAAATACTGCAATTTTGGTTATTAACGTACCCACCAAGATGAAAATGTGCTTCATTTGAAAAGATTATCTTTTTTTTGCAAAATCTTCATCATCGTGCAGTTTCTTATTGGCCCAATAAATCCCAACGATGCTCAAGCGTAAATCGATTCATTACGTTCAGTGGAGATATTCTACTGAATTTTGCGGCAGAATAGAATGATATGAGTATTGCCAGATTCGAAATAACCTTTGAACCATCCGATAGAAGGCCCAACCGATACTACCAATTTAGTGATCGGAGTTTCCTTTTAATATAACAACTGCCTGTAAAGATTACTATGGCATTTCTGCTAACCTCACATGCTAAAGAAATTATCATATTAAACAATGTAGCTCTTGATCACATTCAAATCCCCTCCATAGAATCAAACATCAATGACCGAGCTTTAAATTCTTTATTTCGATTAAGCGCCCTTTTGTTGCCGGTGGTGTTCCCAAAGTGTCATGTGAAGCTATTGAGGTATAACTCCACTAGATGTAATGACTCTGGGATCGAAGTATAGGATTATATGCGGAGTACTATTAGATCTTTAACATCTAAAGAACGAAAAGGGGAAATGATAAGTAGTCGACAGTAACGAAAAGTATGCTGGGATACAGCAACAAAAGTACGATGGACACACGACTTATCAGAAATGTTCGAAGCTGGGTTGAAAAGCCACATGGCCATGTTGATTTTTATATGACATAGTATGTCATAGGATTGTTGTTTCAAAGAATATCTCTGTAAGTATGTCGACGATGATAAGATGAACTTTTTTCCGCTGCAACAATAGAAATGAACATATTTTCTTTTAAGGCGCAAGTGTTGGATTGGAACGCAAGTTGTTAGAAGAGAAGATAAGTGAAAAAGTGCCTCAAGATACATAGTTTAGTACATGCTACGAAATTTGGCAATATGGTACTTCCTTTATCGACAGGAATAATCCATGTATATTACTCTACAACGTAACTTTGATTGAGAACTGTAACGTTACATGCATACATAGTTCCTCTTTTTATTCTAGTTTAGCACCACCAAGCTTATATCATCTAAGATCTGGAATCTTCTTGTAAAATTCAAAACCTACACGTGACATAACCACGCCTTCACATCGCTCTTAAATAAAAATCCAATGTGGCATGAGTTATGCGACACGTATCTACGTCCTGTTGAATCCACCTGCTGTTGGTATCCTTACTTACTTACTGACTTGTCATTACAACATCTTAGTTAGGATTACAACATAATTTTATTCCTGAGTGGTGAGACCTACTGTTTAATATCGTCTCTGAACGACAGATTTGAGAAACTTTTCTAGGCAATTTTATTTATTCTCAGAGTTTTTGCCAGAAGAAAGCTGAGAGGAGCTGTTGCGGAAAGATTTTTTTTCATTTTGTTCGCGATGTCTGAGCCAGGATACTTGTCTAATAAGCTAAACCACTATTTAGTAGACTACAGCGACTGAAGTCCCCTTATTGCACCATATTACATGATATACTGCTCTGACACATTATTCCCGACACTTAGAAATAAAGACGTCGGGATAACATACACATACACATACATACACAATTTGTAATTAGAACCCTTCAGTCAGGATTAAGAACTAGCTTTTCACACCACTTATGTTGTGTCTGTTAATTTTATACATGAGTGGCAGGACCTATAGTTTAATGTCGATTCAGACTTTTGAGAAGCTTTTCAAGGCAATTTTATTTATTGCCAGAGTTTCTGAAATCTGCTGAGAGGAAGTCGCCGAAGAAATTTTTTTTCTTATTTTCGTTTTGCTCGAGATGTGTGACCTGAGGTTTGCACCGAGCCCTCATGTCTAGTATGCCTCCACACTACCTACTAGTCTACCAACTAGACGCCGATTGAAGTGCTCCTTATCGCACCATATTACATGATGGAATATTTACTGCTCTGGCACAATATGTCCGACGTTTGGAAGTCAGAATGAAATGACCAATAACTATAAACCAGCCATGGTAACTCACAACCCAGGGTAGTGCGTTAAGACCACAGCGTGTTCTACCATGTTTATGCGATAATAAAAAAAAAATTAAAAATAAAACCAAAAACAAAATTAAATGAAACCAGCCAAAAAAAAACACACAAGAACAAGATTTAAAACTTTTTAAAACTGACATACATTCGCCAACTTTAATTACATTAAGTGTGTTACACATTTAATACAACACAGATAGAAAACTGGACAAATTACCAGCAAATGGAAGATTTGTGGCAAGAACAAAAAAAAAAAAAAAAAAAAAAAAACTTAAAGCCAACGACAAACTATTCAAACAAAATCTTACAGTTGCAGCAGTTGCACGAAAAACTTTGCCAGAAGCGGAAGTTGAATTTTAATCAAAAATCATCATGTTCTTGCGCTGAATAGAACGAACGAAAAAAAAATAAAGAAAGGAACAGCAAAAGGCGTCTAATTAAAATGGTTAGAAATGAAATTAATTTTTAGTAACAGTGGTAGATGATAAAAAATAAACAAAAAAAAAAAAAATCGACAAAAAAATTTCCAACAAAATGAGACATTACGAGTACTACTTTATAAAACTTGTGCTGATGTGGCATGTTACGAAAATTATAAAGACCCATGGTGAGGTGTTGTCAAAAGAGAATCTATTTTCAATTCAAAAATATCCAGCTGCGCCAACTACTGATGCAGAAAATATTAAAAATATTCTAAAAATATGTTACGAGCATAATGCAAACAATCCAACTGCTTGCAACAGCAGCAACAACAATACTAACAACAGCAGCAATAATGATACAAGCGATATATTAAATATTTTTAAAAATATTTTAAAATATTTCCATGAAATCGAATGTGCAGAGAATGAAAGGAGAAACGTGAATGTTTGGAATTTACCCGCCGAGCATCGTCAACTAGCATCAGGCGTACAGGACGTTGAAGAGGATGACAGAGGAGATCAATATGAAATGCAACAATTTAGCATTTTGCAGCAATTGAAACTAGACGAACAAAAGCAAAAATGGCAAGAACAGCAAAATACGCTACAACAGCAGCAACAGAATGCCTTGAAATTACAGCAATTGAGTGAACTGCAACAAATTATGCAACACTTTGAGAGTCAAGCTCTAGGCAAGGCTGGCAACAAGAAAAAGAAAAAAAAGAAAAAGAAGAAAAGGAAAAAGAAGAAACCCAAAGACAAACAGAAAAAAAGGAAAAAGAAGCCGATTGTACAGCCTCTTTTAACACAACCAGCCCATATACTGTATGCCAGTCCCACACAAAAACCCTATCAGTACCACCATCCGCACAAGGTGCCTGCGACAACAAAGAAACCCTATTATCAGCATGAACTGGTGCCGCTTAAGAAAATCAAATACATTCTACGCAAGAATACAATATTCAAGAAGAAGAAAAAAGAATATCTCAATCACTTAAAGCATGTCATTTATCCGTTTGTCAAATTTATTGCATTCTTCACCATCATCAATCCATTCACATTGGCCGTTTTCTTGTTCTCGCTCATCTCACCGGTTGTATTTGGTTTCCTTGGCTTCATCGCTTTGAGTTTTCTCATCAAGCCAGCGCTGCATTTGCTGTTTGGCGTCAAGCACACAGTGAATACCATAAAACGTAAAAAATGGCTGGAACAGCGTAAGAAAAAACGTTTACGTGACAGTCGTCGGCCCATAACCATACACAAGCACTACTATCAGCAGAGACCAATAGCACCGCCGTCTCATTCGAAAAATCGTCCTCATCATCATCATCATCATCAAAAGCATTACCCATCGCCACTACCACCACCACCAAAAATTGCTCATCATTTTACACAATATCAGCCGCTGATTCTGCCTTCATCCCCACAAGCACATCAACATTATCCCCGTAATCGTCATATTCATGGTAACCAACGTCCTGGACAAGTGAAATGGTTTAATCCATTATTGCCCCATGAAAAGGAGAAATTAAAAAAGGACACACATTTCCTAAATGATTTCGAAGACTACAAAGAGACGTACAACTGAAACTGAAAACAGTATGGCAGAGTCCGTACGTAGCACGTGTTTCTAAGAGCATTAAAGTATTTAGAATATAAATTTTTTTCTCTCCCTCCCTCTCTTTCTATCTCTGTCCTTTTTGTCCTTTTTTTCCAAAAAGAGAGGATTTTGGAAATGGCATTCTATGCTTTTGTTAAGTACATGAGAATGTATTTGTTTCTGTATCTGTATATATCTCTGTATCTGTTCTTGTATCTCTATCTGTGTATGTGCGTCTTTAATACTTATTTGTATATATTTTTTTGGAATTGTTTGTATGTAAAACGATACGTTAACATTGAATTCTTAACAACAACAGACGAAGAATACCTTGCGTATTGAATTGTTGAATTTTTTTCAATTAATTAATGGCTTCCATTGCTAAAGAGGTCATGAGGGAAATTGGAATTAAAATTCATATTTGATTCTGTCTGTAAACCATAAATAAGCTTTTTAAAATTGGTGAAAAGAAATCGGCAGGTAAGTTATCAATTGATTTTGCGGCCCATTTTCAATGATACATTGGAGAGGACAAAAAACAAAAATTGGGAATTTATTCACTGAAGTTAGAATAAATCAGCAATTTTTGAAATCAGATATCCATGCGATTTTTACTTTATATTTCCATAATAAAGCAGTCGTCGTAGTCTAGTAGGTAGTGTCTTGTCTTATTAGAAGTGTGGCCACGGTTCAAAGCCCAGGTCATTCCCAGACATCTGCAATAAAACGAAATTTGAAAAAAAAATATTTCTTCGGCGTCTTCTCCTCAGCAGATTTCTGGCAAAAAGTCTGAGAGTAAATGAAATTGCCATGAAATGTTTCTCAAAAATCTGCCGTTCGGAGTCGACTTTAAACTGTAAGCCCCGCCACTCATGTATAAAATAAACACACACAAAATAAGTGGTGTGAGCAGCTAGGCCATAATCCTATGTGTGTATTGAATGCTCTTGGATATCATGTGGATTGGTATCGTTTACTACTTGACAATTTTGTTTGTTCATATACTCGTTCATGCAGAAATGGCCCTCATCTTTGCAGATGATTTTCAATACAAATTAGGGACAATCGCCAACTACTGCAGAGCCAATTCAGCGAACATACATTTGTACGTTGTTGTCTTATAATCTATGGATGAAGTTCACTAAATCGTATCAGAAATTCCAAGCTGCTGTTTTTGGAGAATTTTTTCTTTTGATTTTCTATGACTCATCAAGCACGTAAAGCTATTCCATCCGATCCAAAATTTTTTCGGAAGAATATTAATTATTGTCAAAAGAAACCTCAAAATCAATTGCAAGACTGTCACTACATTTTTCTCCAACATTTCTGTAGTTTCATTGGTTTTTGTGTAAACCATGCTTAATGCCTTAAAATGAATCAAGTAGTAGTAGTAGAAGCTGAATCTTACGACCAAGGCGAATTCATTACGAGGTGGGAATAGTATTACAATAAGTACAACAATACAAAAACAACAGGGATTTTGTTTTTGTAAAAATGTACACATCTTGTCAAAAAAAATTAACCCTCAAACCTCCATAGGAAATTAGTTAAAGCAATTAAAAAAAACTAAATAAATTTTATATATTGAAAATTCTTATGAATTTTATTATTACATTACATAATACTGCAGCACCTGTAAATTAAAAAAAATATCAGCAGCAAACGTTATTTCTTATAATAACAAATTTTCAACAGAAGATTGGTCCAATTTGTTTTAATCCCTATATCCCAATCTTCAGAAAGAGAATTTGTTTTAAAAATAACACACAAGTTATTTCAGTCATAATTTAGGCACCTAGTTGGAGACATGAATTTTTTTTTTTTTGGTAATTCATCACTCTTACCTAAATAACTATAAATATATGTATTTAGTGTTAAAGGCTTAAATATTGTTAATCATCTTGCAACAGTTGTAATATATACATACTCTTCAGTCAGGATTATGATCTAGTTCCTCACACCACTTATGTTGTGCGTGTTAATTTTATATATGAGTGGCGGGACCTACAGTTTAAAGTCGACTCCGAGCGACAGATTTTTGAGAAACTTTTCATGGCAATTTTATTTACTCTCAGAGTTTTTGCCAGAAATCTGCTGAGAGGAAGTCGCCGAAGAAATACTTTTTGTATTTTGTCTTGATGTCTGGCCTGGGGCTCGAACCCTGGCTTTTCGTCTAATAAGCCAACACACTACCTACTACGGCGACTTAATTCTAATATATAATTGGCTTTAAAATAGTAATCCTAAAGAATTTCCAGAGTTCGTATCGTTAAGGATACATGCGGTACATATGAGGGTTTATGACTAATATGAATACGAAATTGAATATCGAAACAAAATACACAAAAAACAAACATTTTTTTTGACATTGTTACTTACATCAGCTGGTAAACAAAACCCACCTCGTAATGAATTCGCCTTGCTTACGACGTAATGCGTAGCTTAGAAAGAAAAAAATACGAACAAAATAGTGAAGCTTTCTTATAACGTTGCCAGACAAGCTTTCCAAAAACGTATGAAACTAATGAAAGCATACTATGTGAATTGCCTAACAAAGTAGGCTGCAAATTGTGTAATAAATGCATATCCTGCTACTATTTTTCTCCAGCAACATTAAATTTTATGTTGAATGTATTGAAAAGCATTGAAGCCTCCTTACTATTTATATTTGTCGCGCAACAAATTTCAAAAATTCGATTTTTGCGCATCAGCTTTTACTACAGCGATGGCTTGCAGCGCTACTCTTTAAGTTATACTGCAGCGGCTATTCTGACTGACTTAATGCCTGTACAAGAGTACAAAAAGGAAAATGTTTTTAAGATCGTATTTAATTTCTAATTAAATTTCATATGAAATATTCGATTCATTATGCTTGTGGTGTTCCATTTGCCAATGCGTTTCTGTATTTATTTTGAAACTTCATTACATTTTTTTCTTTTTGCTTTGCTTTTTTTGAATTTCTGTTTCTTTTTTTGTTTTGTCAAAATTTTCTAAAAATTAAAATTTTGTTTTTTTTTAGATTTTAACCGAAATATACTCAAAATTATTTTTACAAAATAAAAGCATAAAATAGTTATAAAAATACGAAATATTTACAGAATTTTGCCAAACATTTTTTTTGTATAAAGAAGACACAGAAAATTTTGTTTTTTGAAATTTTGAAAGCGGAACAATGGAAATTTTACGCAAAATTTTTTTAAGAATTCATCATATTTTTGAAACGTATTATCCGTACATATGCTTTAGTTCCGTTTTTATCGTCGTTTTAGTTGGTTTTCTACACTTTGAACTCAAGCAGAATAACAAGGATCTGATCTATTGGAAGAATCTCGTTGAATTCTGTTACCATGAATTGGAGGAATTTGCACTGATGATGATTATGTTGGTGATTTTCATAAAAATCTTGTTTGTCGGTGCCATTATTATGATGAATACACGTTCGGTGCACTGGTACGATGAGCTAACTCAGCTAGAGGTAAAGAAACGTTATGCTGACTTTCTCCTGTTACGCTTAATAGCCGATATCGATAACATTGAAATGAAATATCTCCGCACGAATAAGACAAGCGATGCTATTGCATTGAAAACTTTCGTTTTGGCTCATGAGAATATGAAGAGATCGATAGAGAAATTTCGTAAAGATGCCCGCAAACTATTGTCCCCCAATGAAATGGAAATCACATTGCCAATCGATGAAGTTTATGGTGTGCTAGAGAATGAGATGCACTACATTAGGCGTTCGAGATTTTACAATATGGATATAGCGGCCGATGATAATGTCATAAAGAAATTGGTGAATCCTTGAAAGTTTTTCTCTCTTTTAGTTTTAAATTTATTTTTACATGTTTTTATTTTATTATTCTCTCTCTTTTACCTACAATAGTTTGTTAATCGCTTTTTGTGAACTCCTTTTTTTTAAGCAAAATTAAATAAGAAGAACGCTATAAAAGGCGAAAGTGTGTATTAATTTCAAGTTAGATTCGTGGTCAATACCTAATGATCAATCAAAAATTTTAGTTTTCATAACACAATGATTTCTACTCATTTAGAGTCTAATCTGGCTAATAATTAATTTGATGGAATACAAGCTGATAGCTAAATCGCAAGATAGCTAATTTGGAATAAAGCTTCGGTTAGCCAAGCGTTCACGGAAAGTAACGAAATGTAACGTTCATTTTTAACAAAAGCAATGCAAATGCTTTTTAAAATTATTCGATAATCGCATTCATTGCTTGTCGTATTCGCAAAATGAACGTATATTTCGTGGACGTTTGGCTAACCAGGGCTTTACACTGCAATTTCATCTGGGCTTATAAAATTGCTATAATCTCGTTAGAGGTATTAGACTGTACAATAAAAATTGCCACTGTTTTTTAAGATTCATGACAGGTTATAACTGTATACCTGTACGGGGTCTAAATTTTATTTTCATTTAATTGCTACATCCGCTTCCTCTGACATATGTATGTACGTAGAAGCCCAATATACCCTTTTGTTTTTCTTTTACTGATCCTAAGGAGGTCAATTTGATTGAAAACTACAAAATAAAAGGATAATGAAATCGAATGGAAAACAAGCCGGAAATAAACTGAAAAAAGAATTCCTTTTCTCTGGAACTTTCAATATTTTCCAAAAGTGTTAAACATTGTTCACATAAAATACCGATCACGTAAAGCATTCAATATATGTAATGTTATAATAACACTTAATGTGAGAAAGATGTTGTATTTCATATTTATTAAAATTTATACCAACAACATACATTATTACAACCCTTTAGCCAGGATTGCAACCTCGCTTTTCACACCACTGATGTTGTCTGTGTTAATTTTATACATGAGTGGCGGGACCTACAGTTTAAAGTCGATAGATTTTTTTTTAAAACTTTCCATTTCAATTTTATTTACTCTCAGAGTTTTTGCCAGAAATCTGCAGAGAGGAAGTTGCCGAAGAAATATTTTTTATATCATCGTTCTGAGGTCTTAACCGTGGCCTCACGTCTAATAAGTCAACAAGCTACATACTAGAATACGACGTAAGCATTATTTTATTTAAATATTCGAAACATTTTTGAAGAAGCTACAAGCGGCGCAATCCCACTACAAACCTTTACCATGATTTTTTTTAAGAAGATAAAAATTATTTTACTTCTGTGCTTTGGAAGAAGTTGTACTCTTCACGAGAAGGGATTATAAATTGAGATTATAAATTGTTCCTGTTGGGAAGCTGCTTTGGAAAGAGAAGACCCTTAGTAGGATGAAAAGTCATCTACGCTTGCAAAAAAGTGATGGGGAAAAATGTTTAAATCACTGGATCTATTCAGCAGTAGTCAGACCTATCTTAACCTACGAACATTTTAAATGGTGGAAATCCATTGAATCTGATACGACTGATGCAGACAGTTGTCCGTATCATTATTAGTAGTGCCCTGCGTACAATACCTACGTTAATGTTGGAGATAATATCATGATTTTAGGGGATTGGTGGCTAAGGATAATAGGCGTCTCTGTTCAACTGTACAGTGGCTTGGCTCGAATATTGGTCACACGAAGATTCTGAGCGAACTCGGCGCTATAGGAAGTATAGATTACATGATACCAGGATTGACATATCAGGTAAGGTCTGGACATAAATTTTGAATACAGAAGCTTTAAAAAATAGTTTGTGGTGCACATTACCTGTTGGTGGTAGTATTTTTTTGGAATCACCAGAGCACTGCGGAGCCTTTTAGTATGAAACGTTGGGAATTCAGGCTGCAGCGAGAATAATAAAAGGCGGTGATATCCCTAAGATACGTATTACCATACTTTCATGTAGCCAGTTGGCTGTCAGGGTACTACGTTCAGAGGTAAAGAACTCTAAGACAGTATATAGCCAACATTTCAACGAGATAGCGGATAGCTATGACTTTCATACCATGTGTGTACCGGGGCATGACGATATTCCGTGAAAACTGAAGATAAATAAACTGGTCAGATGTGCAAAATCACTAAAATCTCCAATGAATTCTTTACTTTGCGAATTCCTTTAAAGATCTGAGGTTTCCTAATTGTCGATACAGTTACAGATGATCTGCTGCGAATGCGGGCAGAATGGTGCAAAAAATCCCACAAAAACTTGATAATGGACGTACGGAAAGTATGTTTAAACTGAAAAAAGAGAAATTTCGGTGTGATTATTTCAGCCGTTGCTGGGTATTTTGTTATGGGCACTCATGCAAGGCACATTGGTCTTGGGCATATAGCAAGTGACTTCTTCAGAAGCTCAAAGATGAGGAAAAGGAGGAAACTGTTTACCAGCTACTGAACACATGCCCAGCATTATGTCAGAAGGGAAAAGGACATCTTGGTGCCTACTACAGTGGATGATCTTAATGAACATGTCAAACATTGATATTGGCGGTTTAAGACGCTTCATCATAAGCTTCGAATTGTTCAGAGATTAGAGGAAATGTTCCACTGTGGTATTACCATGGGCCTTATGTTTTTTTTTTTTTTTTTGGCAATTATTGAATCCAATCTTGACGGAGAGAGAAATATAATGCCGTCTTCTCCTGCAATGCTTCAGATATGTGTCTGGATTTTACGTGAACAATATTTCCCTTTCAGTAAAAAATAAAAATAAAAAATAAAATAAAAAAGGTTATGAAAATAAAAAAAAAGTCCACGAAGAAGCATAATAATAAACTCCATCTAAAAACAAAAATAATTTTATACAGCAATAACAACAATAACAACAACAAAACGTTATACAAACTGAGCATAAAAATATAAGAAACTGCCCTTAAACTGAATATCCAATAGATATACTGCTGCTGCGGTGTATAATCTATTGTTTGTTTTTTCTTAACCTGTTACATTTTACCATGGATTGTACGAACAAAAGCGTTCTACTATAAGTAAACATTTCATTTCGTTTTTCTGTCTTTTGTTTTCATTCCACCAAGAGTAGGTCGGTTAGACAATGTTGTATGACACCCTACCATACAATTTATTTTTGGAACAGTACAACAATAATAATCACAACGAAATTTGAGATAAAATAAAGTGGACAGCAAATACCTTCAAATGATATAAATGGACAGATGATCAGATCAGGATATTCTCAACATTATGACAATAATAGATTGTTATTGATCTATCAAGGGCCTTATTTAAGGGCTTTCTTTATTTAAATTTCATAAAACAAAATGAGTTTGGGATATCATCGAAATTATTTATTCGTTTGAAAGACTTGTTGATGCCATTATGTGTGGAATACAACATTGTTATACGTCTGTCACGGTTTCTCTGGTTGGAATACATACAAAATGTGAAATTTTCCGTAACTCTCAGACATAAGTCGTATTTTGGTTTCGAGCCACACTGAGGCTTAATGCGGTTTATTTGCATAAAGCTTCGATTTAAGAAAACGCCGAGAGAAAGGACTTAAGGTGGCAAATTGCGCGATTTAAGTCGCCAGTTCCTAACACCTCCACATTCGATGAACATGTTTTGAAAGCACTCGTACAGAATATCCAATGTGGCATAAGTTGTGTGGTACATAGTGTGTTCCTGTCGAAATCCCTTGTCGTTGTTGTCAAGAGTATTCAATTCAGGCCAAAAGAAGTTGTTAATCATTCGTCTGACAAATCCTTATAGAAATATCGATCGATAATGTCTCCAGTTGAAAATCCATATCAAACAGTGACTTTTTCGGAATGCATTGAGCGCTTTTGAATCTCATGTGGGTTGAATGGATCTGAGAGTAAATAAAATTGCCATGAATAGTTTCCCACAAAACTGTCGTTCGAAGTTGACATTAAACTGGAGCCTACAGGCCAGTTCTGGATGAAATTAGAATACATAACAGGGGTGGAGTAAGAAAATAGGTCGCAAAACTAGCTAAAGGATAATAACGCTCGTATAACGTTCTAGAAATAGATGATCGCAGTATATTAAAGACACATTAAATGGATCCTATGACCCCAAGATGAGAATTTTGAAGATGACTGCAGTGAGCTCAGAAGAGGTATAAAGTTGATTGACTTTCTTAAAGTACCTGCGTAATCGGATGTGAAACTGGATGCATGCATTGTTTAAAAAAGAAAAAGGAAGACCAATTCATACTTAAATTACATTGAAATAACTGGGAGGCCAACGCAATATTCGAAGGCCATTAGGTTTTGCGAAATCCTACAGCCTTCTAATGCAAGTGCAAAAATTGAAAAAATTATACAGAAGAAGAGATCGAAAGGATAACATACATATGTAAATACATACATACATATATACAAATACATAATTGGTTATTACAAACCTTTAGTCGGGGTTACGACCTAGTTTCTCACACCACTTATGTTGTGTGTTAATTTTAAACATGAGTGGCGGCACCTACATTTTAAGGTCGACTCCGAGCGACAAATTTTTGAGAAACTTTTCATGATAATTTTTTTTTAATCGCTCAGAGTTTTTGTCAGAAATCTGCTCCTTTTTGTTGAAGATGTTTGACCTGAGTGTGAACCATGGCCTCACGTCTAATAAACAAGCATACTAAACTAAACAAGCATATTAAACTAAGTCGACTGCTTTGACAAAAACCGTTCATATAAAATACTAAAGCCATCGGAGTAGTCGCTACAAACATTAGCACCGACCAAACTATTCTTATATACTTATGATAGGTTGGAATAAAACAAACACCTGAATAATATAATTTTTCTTTTTTACAACGTTAGAATATCAGGCAATGTTAAGGAAAATTTTACACAATATTTACTGACTATGAGAGGACAACAAAATAAATCCAAAAAATAAATAAAATTTTGCAAAAGACTAAAACAAATATATACAGAAAAACATATAAAGGGTGTTTTTTACAGAGGTATAGAACTTTAAGTTGCAATAAAACAACTATGGATTATTCGATTGACATGAATTTTATTTATCCGAAAGATAATCTTGTGGCATTACATTTTAAATATGATTTCTGGCATATGACCGCCACGGCTGGCGCGGATGTAGTCCAATCTGGACGTCCAATTTTCGATGAGTTTTTCCAACATTTGTGGCCGTATATCGACAATAATACGGCGAATGTTGTCTTCCAAATGGTCAAGCGTTTGTGGCTTTACCGCATAGACCAATGACTTTACATAGCCCCACAGAAAGTAGTCTAGCGGTGTTAAATCACAAGATCTTGGAGGCCAATTCACAGGTCCAAAACGTGAAATTAGGCGGTCACCAAACGTTTCTTTCAATAAATCTATTGTGGCACGAGCTGTGTGATATGTTGCGCCGTCTTGTTGAAACCACATCTCCTGGACATCATGGTTATTCATTTCAGGAATGAAAAAGTTAGTAATCGTGGCTCTATAGCGATCACCATTGACTGTAACGTTCTGGCCACCATCGTTTTTGAAAAAGTACGGACCAATGATTCCACCAGGCCATAAAGCGCACCAAACAGTCAGTTTTTCTGGATGTAACGGTGTTTCCACATACACTTGAGGATTATCTTCACTCCAAATGCGGCAGTTTTGTTTGTTGACGTAGCCATTCAACCAGAAGTGCGCTTCATCGCTAAACAAAATTCGCTTATGAAAATCGGGAACAACGGTAATCTCGTTTTGGGCCCATTCGACAAATCAACGCCTTACTTGATGATCGTTTGGCTTCAAATCTTGCACGAGTTGAATTTTGTAAGCACGCAAACCAAGATCCTTCCGCAAAATCTTCCATAAAGTGGATGGACACAGATCCAATACCTGTGCTCGATGGCGGATGGACTCATTCGATACGCTCTACAGCAGCAATAGCTTCTTCTGTACGCACCGTACAGCGTCTCTGGGGATGCGAGTTATCAATAAGAGTAAACGTGGTGCGAAAACGTTCCATGGTTAATCGAATTGACTGCTCTGATGGACGATATTGTCGACGATAAAATGGACGTAGTGCGCGATACGTTTTCCGCACAGAACCATTATTTTCGAAATAAAATTGCACTATTTGCAAGCGTTGTTCAGGCGTGAGTCTATTCATGATGAATTGCCAAACCAAACGGAGAATAAATCACTTGACAGCCAACTTAAAGTTCTATACCTCTATAAAAAACACCCTATACCACACATTCAATCGAACAGGGATGGGAGTTAAGAACAATAGGGAATAGTGACTTACAATCTCTTTTATATAATGCTATACAATATTGAATAATAATCCATAAATAAATTCCATCTGTTTAATAGCATCCCTTGCAAGCTTAGCAAATATTTTACCAGTTTGAGTAGAGGTTTCAAGGGTTTAAGATTTTTATTTAAATTTAATTCGTTTTGAATCCGATATTTTCCTTTTCAATAAAATCATAGAAAATGAACTTGATGAAAATGAATGAATGAAATTTTAATTACTTTAGACATACATACTATCACAGTGATGGTAAATTTATTTTTCTTAAAATATGTGTCTGATATTAAGTATCACTGTAGGGGCATTATAACAATATGCTGTAGAATTAGGCTTAAGAAAAATCTTTGAATAAAAACCCAATAAATCTAAGGATAAAAATAAAAACTCTTTTTCAATATCAAAATGAGGATGACGTCGATAAAGGAATTTAATCCTAGGATTGGAATTAAATCTCAAGTTGAAGGGAATTGGAAGTTTGTCAACATTTTAGTGGATAGCTACGAAGTCGCCGTGGTCTAGTATGTAGTGTGTTAGCTTATTAGATGTGAGATGTGTGATGCCTGGGTTCAAACCCCAGGTCAGGCATCTCTAATTAAACGAAATATGAAAAAATATTTCTTCGCCGACTTCCTCCAGCAGATTTCTGGCAAAAACTCTGAGAGTAAATAAAATTCCCATGAAAAGTTTCTAAAAAAAACTGTCTTTTGGAGTCGACTTTAAACTGTAGGTCCCGCCACTTATGTATAAAAATTAACGCACATAACTTAAGTGGTGTGATAAGCTAGGTCGTAATCCTGACTGAAGGGTTGTAGTGTCCGATTAAAAAAATTAAATTTATCACAGGAGTTTTTCCAATTAAAAAACAAAAAAATAATTGACTTTGTTTCCCTCTTCAAATAATCGCAGATCAGACTCCATATCCCTGATTGTGCATTATGTCCTTGATCAGCGTTCCATCTTTATAAAGAAATTCAAAATTATCTGATATTTTTCAATACAAGGAGTTCGCCATGCAATTGCTAAAAATATCTTACAAAATCCAAGGAATTTAAACCTTTTAATACAGTCCCTAAGGAATAAAAAAAACTATTTTCAATTGAACTGCTTATACACTTACAGGAATACCCATGTAATTTCAAAAATTCTTGTAAAATATCTTCATAAATATACTCAAGTGTGTGTGTGTGTCAATGTCTATGTGTGTCCTTTTATAAAATCTATAGAAATTTTTTATCGGTTTTTTATTTTTTCTTTAAAAATAAAAAATTTATTTGTTTGTTTGATATTAAATATGCATATATTTATATACATGCCATACATACATACACATACGTCTATTCATTACATTGATTTACTAGGAAATGTAAGTGAGTGTATGAGGTTCTTTTTTGTGAAAAGAAAATCTAGAAATCCGATTTAAATATTGAAAAATATGCATGAAACGATATACATCAGCTAGAGGCGTTGAATCAAAAATAAACAAATGAAATATTTCTTTCCATATTTTCTATTCTTTTTTTTTTTGTTCTCTCCTTTTCCGTTTCTATTTTTTATATTCTTTTGCTGTAATAATTTCTTACCTGTTTATATGATTCTTTATGTTTTTGGCGTTATGATTTCGTGTTTTTTACATTTGTGCCATATGATATGGGTATTCCTTTTAAAGCATATGAGAATAGAGTGTACCCCTACACTTATTGGAAAATAAAAATTAGTTTAAAAAAAAATTGTAAAGTTAGTTTCCTCAACGGCTCCACACAGAAAATGGTCGAACGGTCTCTAATCGCAGCTTCTTGGCGACCAATTGACATCACCATTTTGGCTAATTTAACGGCCATCAAACGTTTGACACAATATATCGCTTGTGGCATGAGATGTGAAACCGAACACACACATCACATCAATACCATGAAGAGTTAAAATCGGTGCAATAGGTGTCTCACCTTCCTCATTTCCAAAGAAATATGAGAAAAAAATCAAGAAAGAAATCATTTCCAATGATGCCTACGCTCCAAACAGTCACTCGTAGTGGGTCCATTGGTAAGATCAGGTGTTTCAGGTTTTCAGAGCCCCAAATAAGGCAATTTTGCTTATTAACGTACCCACCAAGATGAAAATGAGCTTCATCTGAAACGATGATTTTTTATTTTTGGCAAATCGATATTATCGTGCAGTTTCCCGTTGGCCCAATAAATCCCAACGATTCTCAAACGTAAATCGATTCATTAAGTTGGGTGCAGAATCTACTGAATTTTGTGATAGACTAGAGTGAGATAAGTATAGCTAGATTCGAAATAACCGATGGTTCAAATTTAAATTGATAGATGGCCCACCCGATAACCTTTCGCATTAGGTACGCCATAATTTTCATGATAAAATTAACAAATCCCTTTCGGTTGTAATATTAAAAGAAAATTCCAGAAAAATCAGCGACAACAACTACATCATGTACCTCGAAATATTGAAAGCCATCCGTAAGTCGACTACATACACGTTTGGTGAATGCTAAATTTATGTTGCACCCTAATATTTATTTTATTTATCAGTCTAAATGAGGTCGAACATGTTTGATCGATCATAATTGATAAATTAATGAAATTTTTGTTACATGTTTATAAACCGTATGTCAGCCAGATCGAACATGTTTGATCGAACTTAACTGTTCAGTTAATGAAGCTTTTGATACATGTTTATAAACATTTTTCTGATACATTGGGAGAGAAACTCAGCCAGTTTAATTGTTTTTGTTTTTGTGGAAATGAAATGATGCATTTGATAATTAATTAATGCCAGGAAACTGCTGAGAGGCAGTCGCCGAAGAAATAGTTATTCCGCATTTCATTTTAAAGCAGATGGGCTGGGCTTTGAACTGTGGCCTTACGTCTATAATGCCAGTACACTACCTTGCGTCGAGTGCACACCTTGTGTAATAGAAATTTATACTTTGAAGCTGGCAAAAACGAATTCTTGTTTAGACTTTCACTATTTGGATTTTGGAAGTAAAGTGTCTCTGATAACTATGTCATGAAATATATTTCATCAGCGCCAGCGAAAAAATTTCTCTCTGCAGTCTTCTGACAAAAACTTTGAGGCTAAACCAAAAATTGACATGAAAAAGTTTCTCAAAAAGCTGTCGACTTTAAACTGTAGGTCCCGTTACTCATGTATAAAATTAACACACAAATCGTACATTTCGCATTGACCGCCTATAGCGGCCCTAATAATTTCCATAAAAAACAGCAATAAGTAGAAAAAAAACCCAACAACAACAGAATTTGTTCCATAACAAGTGTATTTAAATTGCTTCGATAAATAATACATACAATATACATATACACATACATACATACCATACGTAAGTATGTATGCAATATATGCTCGTTTGTTAATGTATCAGGAATACAATCAAACCTAGAAGAGAGTTTTGTTTTCCTTTTTTCTTTAATAGAAAACAAAAACAAAGTTAAATTTTAAACAAAATTGAAATCGAATTTGCAATAATAAAATAAATACTTAGTACTTATAGAAAAACAGAAAAGAAAAACCAACAGACAGACAGACAGTCAGAGGGACAGACAGAGATACAATTTATGTACAATCTTGTTTCGAGAATTTCATTTCAAGATTTATAACCAGAAAAATAGGAAGAAGGAGGAAGAAAATTCTGCAAAAAAACAAAATACAATAAACGAAAACGGAAAACGGAAAAAAGGAAGAAAAGGGAAATTTTGCCTTAAAAGGGAGTCAACATTATTTTGTTTATTTCCTGTTTGGCAACAAACAAAAACTCGACTTAAGTTAATAATGGGAACAGCAACCCAACGTATTTATTTATAGGCCACATAAGGTTTAATAAGTTGTTGATTTAAAAAGAGAAAGAAAATAAAAACGAAATATTAGAAATCTCTCTAGAACAGTAAAAAGAAGTTTGAAAATGTTTTGACATAAAAAAAAGAAATATAAGCAGGACGTAAAGAGATTTAAAATGAAAATTCGATTTATTAAACACAAGTATAAGAAATGCCTACCAAAGATTTAAAGGAAAGGAAAACATGAACAAAGTAAATCCTTAAATTGAACCACAACACCGTAACCTTATTTCAATAGCATGCTAAAGCAATAAAGGTAAGGAACTTAAGAAATTAAATTGTCATCCTTAAGTCAACCAAAAACAACAAATTACGAAACAAACAAAATTTTAAGGATTTTAAAAATTAATTTGTTTTTTGCCAAATGGAAGTAATTGTAAGAAAATTATAGAGAACTGCTGTTCATATTTAGGAATTGATATTTGTGGTTACTACATCCCACTTTATTATTTTCCATCCACAAAGAATACAATTTTTGAAAAATTCTTGGAAGGATTTGTTGCAGTCATCAACCTTCAGGACGAAAAAATTTTAATTAAAAAAACCCCTAACAAGTATATCTTCAATTTTTTTCCTAAAAACTAGCAAGTAGTGCATTGGCTTATTAGACGACAACTCGTGGTTTAACCCCTGGCTCAACTTAACGAAATATGATAAATATTTTAGCAAAAATACTGAAAGTAAAATAAAACGTGCCATTAACATTTTCAAAAAATCTGTCGTTCGAAGTCCACGTTAAACTGTAGGTACCGCCATAAAATTAATCTTAAATCAACTAAAATTTCAAATTCATTTTTTTTAATTCATGTCAACTGAATGAATAATTTTTTATTCATTTCAATTAAATTATTTCGCACACGTACTTCACTTACACTCTTACACTCTTACACTCTTCCACATGCATTAAAATACACAGACAAACATATATGTACTATATTTGCTACTCTTTTTTCCTAATTACGAACATAAAATAATGAACATAAAGAATGGAATGAAGTGGAGTGGAGTGGAAGGAAGAAAAGAAAAGTTAATTAAAAATATTTGAAGTTTATAAAACAGTGTTTGGCAGTGTTTTAATGATGTCATAAAAATAAATGCCATCTTTGGTTCGTATAAGGCGTTAAGGACTACAATGACAACAATGCTCCTGAAAATAATTCTTAATTATTAAATCTCAAAGCAATTATGCTACAAGTGCCGCAACAATTAAAATTAAAAAATAAAAATTATAGCAACAGTAAATAAATTGAAGTACACATGCAACAAAAAAATAATCACAGAAAAAAATAGTAAAAATTTTTTACTACTCAAATGTGTCACGAACAATGAAGACGAGACAGAACCATTAGAAGCTTTAAATGACATTAAAATTAATATTTTCCAAAAGACTTAAAGCCCTTGATATCCACCATGTAGGCAACTGGGGGCCACTTTTACAACAACCTGAATCACGAAAATCATATAAAAACAAGAGACAAATGTCTCAGCACAAGGAGTGCAAATTAGCTGCCTTTCAGCACCGTCTAAAATTAAAATGCCTTATAAGGCACTTCAGCAATAAAAGTGATTTAAAATGTTACATTCTCTTTAAGATGATTTTTTTTATAAAGGGGGGGGGGGGGCATTAAAAGTTATAATTTAAAAAAGCAAAAAAAAAAACAAAAACGGTTTTGAAATCTTGTCAAATTTACTTTTCTTTGCTGTAAAGTACAATTCTTCCGGTTAGAAATGGAAAATTATTTCATTCATGTGGCTGCCGCGGCTGGACTTAAAGCACTTCATTCGATCGCACCAATTTTCGTAT
The DNA here is from genome assembly GCA_936449025.2 of Sarcophaga subvicina. Lineage (NCBI taxonomy): Eukaryota > Metazoa > Arthropoda > Insecta > Diptera > Sarcophagidae > Sarcophaga > Sarcophaga subvicina. Next base: position 75,809,245 of record OW388083.2, read on the forward strand.
ACTTTTTCGAGTGTATAGGGTCGTATCACGGCAATGGCAACACGAATGTTGGTTTTCAAATGCTCAATTGTCTCTGGTTTGTCGGCATAACACTTTTCTTTAACGGCACCCCACAGAAAATAGAACAACGATGTCCTATCGCAGCTTCTTGGCGGCCAATTGACATAATCATTTCTGCGAATTCAACGGCCACCATACGTTTGACGCAATAAATCGATTGTGAAATGAGATATCCTGTTGAAACCAAACATCGTTCACATCGTTCAATACCATGAAGAGTGGGTACAAAAAAATCGCTTATCATGGTGCGATTGGTCGTAATGGTTGCGTCGTCCTTATTTTCAAAGAAATATGGGCCAATGATACCTCCGTTCCACAAGAGCCACAAAACAGTCACTCTTAATGGGTGCATTGGCTTCTGTAAGACCACGTGTGAGTTTTCTGAGCCACAAATACGTAAATTTTGCTTATTAAGGAAACCACCAAGATCAAAACGAACTTCATCCGGAGATATCTTTTTTTTTGGCGAAATCGAAATCATTGTGCATTGCCCCGTTAGCGTAATAAATCCTAACGTTGTTCAAGCGTAAATCGATTCATTACGTTCAGTGGAGATAATCTACTGAATTTTGTGACAGAATAGAATAAAATTAGTATTGTCAGATTCTAAATAACCGATAGAATAGATGGCCTACTTGATATTTCTATTGGTTAATTACTTTTATAATACATTGTATACACCACATATATTTGTATGCTATTCTTACCACTCAAATCCTTTTTCTAAGTCATTAACAAAAACTTAAGCTCCTGTTCTATTCATTTTACTATCACTTGTGAAGTTTCTGTTCCTTCGACTTACATATGTATGTATGTTTCAAATACAAATTTTATTCATAATAATCTGTCCATTAAAATCGTATACAATAGCCATACAGAAAGAGAAAGAGAAGAATTCATAAATATGCCACTGCATTGCATAAAATATTCCAAAGGTGTCAAATTCATTTGGCTGTAATAAAAACAGAGTGGAAGAGAGACGGAGAGAGAGAGAATGAGAGAGTGAGCGTTAAAAAATATCCACTGATGGATAAAAGCGAAGAAATGAATAAATCTTTAATAAAAATGTTAATGATTGAGACAGAAAGAGGGAGGAAGAGAGAGGGCAATCAATATTGGCCAAAAATCGAATAACGATTACTTCTGCCATATGTTTTCATAGAAACTAGAAAAGGGAAGATTGATGTATTTGGCCACAAAGGCAGACTGTGGCTGCATGAAACTACTACGAAATAAAAAATTATTTTTGTTTTTTAATATAAAATCTTGGCTGTTATGCTGAATTACTGCAACGTCTAATCTCGGCTGTGCAATATGAAGCTCAGCAACTCCTGTAGCTCCTGCCAAGGTAGAAATGCTCTCCCCCCCCCCCTCCAATAGTTATTTTGCGATGTTCTGGGAAGGCAAACTTCGAGTCGAATTATTTCTTGCTTACGAATTAAGCAAGTCGGATTATTTCTTGCTTGAATCACATTTGTTAACAGCTGATGTTATGGTCTCGATAGGTAATCGAGTTGCAGTCACTCATTCTATTTGCGTCTTAAACAGCGGTATGCAGTCACAGCTATCATGGAACAGTTGACAATAATTTCCACATTCGAATCAGCAATTAGTTTTACGAGTTCATCAACAACATGTACATTATCCAGCGTAATTAATATCGAGGCACTCGAATGTTCAGGTCATTATCATCGGAAACTGTCATCGATGGCAATGACCAACTGGCGGAGAGAGGCAGGAAAGAAAGACGACTGCAGGGTAGTACTAAGGCATGACCAAATCCGAAAGTAAGTCAGTATGTAACTTTGAAGAGGCTTTATTTCAAAGGTTATGGAAGTCAAACAAGGATTGTCGCAGACGTTATGTTACATGCTAAATAATTCAATGATCAGTTGAGAAATGACAATAAAAACTTTGAAACTTTAATGGACACTTATGGGTTGAGTACAATGAACGTAAACTATGCCATGTTTGTGGAAACTTGCACAAGAAAAGCCCACGTAAAAGATGCTATTTGTTTTCGTCTTGTATAATATAAACTCACTTGATTATCTAGACTAGACTCTACAACTAAATCCAGAAAGTATATGCGACGAGAGCTTCAATTCCAAGTGGTGGCCTCCACCTATTTCTAGAAACACTTAGACTCTAATCGGTCAAAGTACCAAATATTTACAGAAGCGATCTTGTCATATCAGATGCACAATATAACGAAGGGTCCTTAATTTGAAGGTATATCATCTGTAGACAGTACCGTAGAGAATCATGGATATCTAAGTATACTTGGATACTCATTCAGCAGCTTAAATAAACAAAATCATATCAGAATGCTGTGCAAAGTAATTGACTGAAATCAAGAGAGTTTAAATGAACCCAAGGAGCGGCCAATGTTGATATCTCTGAGGTGACTCCGATGCTATCAGTATTGTAACGCATTTGCACGCTTTTGATTTGTTTATTCTAGCAACCGCCGTCAGTTACGCAATGAAAGTGTTGTTCTTTGGAAGGAGTACTTTCTTCGGACCATTACTGTACGCTCGAACCTTAGAGGTTGAAGATTATAATCTCTTTAAGAACGGAATTGAAACGAATCATTATTGTTAGTGGCTTCAATGATTAATTGATCATTACAAGCCTTTAGTCAATATTACAACCAATCTTCGTACACCACCAATGTTGTGTGTATAAGTGGTATGACCTACAGTTTGAAATCGACTCCAAGCAACAGATTTTTAAGAAACTTTTTCATTGCAATTTTATTTATTTTCAGAGTTTTTACCAGAACACTGCTGACTGGAAGTCGCCGAAAGAAATATGTTTTCATATATAGTTTTCTTGGAGAGGCTTGAGCTAGGTTTTGAACCATGGACTCGCGTCTAATAAACTAACAAGCTGCCTGCTAGACTATGGCTTATATAAGACTGTTATTGAATACTTGGACATTATAATGGCCCAAGTAAAATGGCGAATTTAATTTTCAGTTGATCGTTCGAATAAAAAATGGCGGTGCCAGTGTGTTCGTATTTGAAAAATATCGCTCTGTTCTCTTCAAATGAATACTTATGACGATGGCAGGATGTTATCATTAATCAGTAGGGTGTTGATTAGTAATGGAATTCCATTGATGCTGTGCGGTATTAGAAATTCAAAGCACAAAATCCAATTGAAGGTAAAACACACGAATTTCCCATAAAATATTAATGCGTTGAGTAGCAAACAACACGAAAATGTTTCAAAAAAAAAAAAAAAAAAAAAAAAAAAAAAAAAAAAGAAGATCTGAATGAGAATGGGAAAGTGAATGTGGAAATGAATAAATGAAAACCAGATTGGTTGTTTGGCTCAATGGCTGTTTTAGTGGTGCTTGGCTATACGGGCCATATAGCATAAATGAATGAATAAGAGTGACATTAGTGTAATAAAGTAAAAAGGGGAGAGATTTTCAAACATAATATCATATACATGCCTACATATATACGTATGTATACACCTGTATGTATTTGTCTGTATACCTAATATTCTCGGACAGTTGTTGCTATCAGCGTTGCCTTTGGTCACAAAATATATCCGCTGGTGTTTGCCGTTGAAAACCACGACAGCAAGTAAAGTGCGAAAAAATTTTGTTTATTACGCAATCATATATTGAATGGTATGGTGACGCGTAAGCCACAATTACTTTGCAACACAACAACACACTATTGTGGTGTAAAGTGTAAGAGAAGTACTTGTAACTTTTATCATGTTTTTATTAAATGGAATTTAAATTTATATGGCTACCCTCGCATAACTATTTACCACATGTAAGTAAATATATATGCATGCGTTTGTGTATGTGTTTGTAACATATATGGTAAGTGTAAGCGTTATAATGTGGTCTGATTTACTTTGATTTGGTTCGGTTTGATTGGGGTTTTACAATATCCAACGATTATGTGTCAAAATGTATGCTTGACTGTCAGTCTGACTGTTTGTCTCTAATATGTGAATGAATACGTAATGGACTTATGGTTGCAGAATCAATGAATCAATGAATGACTGACTGAATGGATGAATGGCTGAATGGTTTGATCTGTCATTGATTAGTAACCGCTAAGCAGCTTTGCGTTATAACGCTGTGTTAACGTCTGTAATCCGTAATATAAGTGATGAACATGTTGGTGATATCTTTTTTATTTGTATGTGTTAGAGAACAGACGAAAAAATTTCAATTGGAATTACAACTGTTTCACTACATATTTGAAGTCATTTGGAGGATTTGGGAAATAATGTGTTCATATGCCATTTGCGTTCATATGAAGCAGTGAGGTTCTTATCCTATCTCCAAAATGAGGCCACATCAATAAAAGTGTGAGTATGAGTACGAAAATCATTCCAAAGGACTGGTAGTAATTTACTATACTGGGATATGAATTATTATTTGACATTTCGGTTTTATATCAACTGAAAATCATAATTAAGAAACATTGCATTCGGTTCATATGATTATTTTTCAGCATTAGGGGTTTCCTTATAGAGTGACCCACACCCTGAATAAGTTACGGTAATACATGACCCTTAGAGGAGTAGATAGTGTGTTGGCTTATAAGATGCAAGTGCGACTTCCTCTCAGCAGTCTTCTGGCAAAAACTCTAAAAGAAAAATAAAATTGTCATGAAAAGTTCCTCAAAAATCTGCCGTTCGACTTTTAACTGTTGGTCCTGCCGCTCCTGGATAAAATTCGCACACTAAAAGGTAATCAAAAGGTTAAATAACGTGGTAAAATTAAAGAGAAGAACAGCACCAAAATCGATATAGAAGTCGTACATTTGAAGAGATTGGTGCATTCCTATTTGGAACGAATGGGTGGGATTGTCCCGAAAGCAGAATTAACTCTGTTATTACAAAAACCCAACGACACATACACAATTGCTAATTACAACACTTCAGTAAGGATTACGGTCTAGCTTCTCACACCAATTATGTTGTGTGCGTTAATTTGATACATGAGTGGTGGGATCTACAGTTTAAAGTCGACCCCGAACGCGAATCTTTTGAGAAACTTTTCATGACAATTTAATTTTTCCTTCAGAATTTTTGCCAGAAATCTGCTTAGAGGTAGCCGCCGAAGAAATATTTTCTTCATATTTCGTTTTGTTTGAGATGGTTGACCTGGGGTCAAACCGTGGCTTCACGTCTAATAAGCCAATACTTTACTTACTTACTTAATTGGCCATAACAACCCGTTTATCGGATTTCGGCCTGCCGCAACACATCCTTCCAGGCGCCTCTGCTTCGTGCGCGCCTACGCCAGTTGGTCACATCAATCGATGACAGGGCTTCCTCGATTTGGTCCTTCCAACGGATGCAAGGTCGTCCTCTTCAAATACCCGTCTTGCCGGCGCATCCTCCTCCATTCGAACGACATGGCCGAGCCAGCGCAGCCGCTTGATATTAATACGCTGTACAACGTCCATGTCGTTGAGGAGCTCATACAGCTCACTGTTGTATCGGATACGGAAATCATCGCCAACTCACACTGGACCGAAGATCTTGCGCAGTACTTTTCTCTCGAACACTCTCAAGGCCGCTGCATCTGTACTTAATAGGGTCCATGCCTCTGCGCCATAAAGAAGCACGGGTAGGATGAGTGTCTTGTAGAGTGTTAGTTTTGTCGTACGAGAGAGGTCTCTGCTACTCAATTGCCTATTGAGACCATAGTAGCACCTGTTGGCAAGAGTGATCCTGCGCTTGATCTCCAGACTGACATCATTTCTGGTGGTAACGGCGGAGCCAAGATAGATGAATTCCTTGACCGTATCAAAAGAATAGTTATCGGCCGTAATCTGAGAATCAATACGCCGCGCGTCTCAACTCGTCGATAACATATACTTTGTTTTGCCCTCATTTACTGCCAAACCCATCTTGGTAGACTCGCGTTCAATAGCACTAAAGGCAGCAGGAACATCTCGCTTCGTACGCCCTATGATGTCAATGTCGTCAGCGTACGCAAGCAACTGGACACTTTTTTGAAAAATAGTGCCACTGCGATGCACTCCTGCCTTTTGCAGAACACTCTCCATGACGAAGTTGAAGAGGTCGCATGATAAGGGGTCGCCTTGTCTGAAACCTCGCACGGTATCAAAAGGCTCGGAGATGTCCATTCCTACCTTGACGGAGCTGCAGGAATTGCTCAACGTCATTCTGCATAGCCTTATCAGCTTCGCAGGTATACCGAGCTCAGACATTGCGGCAAAAACACGATCCCTTATGTGGCTATCAAAGGCAGCCTTATAGTCGACAAAAAGATGGTGTGTGTCGACTTGTTTCTCGTGGATCTTTTCCAGGATTTGGCGTAGTGTGAAGATCTGGTCGATGGTGGACTTGCCAGGTCTGAAGCCGCACTGATAAGGTCCAATCAGTGTTTTGACGAGTGGCTTCAGTCGTTCACACAGTACGCCTGTAAGAACCTTATATGCGATAGGGAGAAGGCTTATACCCCTATAGTTGGCGCATATAGTAGGGTCTCCCTTTTTCAGGACAGGACAGAGGACACTGAGGTTCCAATCGTTGGGCATACTTTCCTCTAGCCATATTTTGTAAATAAGCTGGTGCATGCGCCCTACCAACTCATTACATCCGGTCTTAAACAATTCAGCGGGGAGGCCATCAGGACCTGCCGCTTTATTGTTTTTAAGGCGCGTAATCGCGACATTGACCTCTTCATGGCTAGGCGGCGGAAACTCCACGGCGTCATCATCGATCGGGTTCGGAACATCATCTCTAAAGGCGTTATTGGTGTCGTCATCGCCTTGTAGCAGAGTAGAGAAGTGTTTCCTCCATAACCTCAGTACTCCCTGCGGATCTGTTACTAAGTTTTCATTTTCGTCCTTGCAGGAAGACGATAAGCCAATACACTACCTATTTAACTAAGGCGACTACTGGAGAGAGAGCTTATTGTACAAAGGATTACAAAAACAAAGCATCAAAAAATGTTGGAAAGAAGAACGAATTACAATGAAAACACAACTTAAAAAATCGCAAAAAAGGAAGTAAAAACAATCGGAAGATTGAATTACAATAACAACACAACATAGAACAGTTATGAAAAATGGAAGTAAAAAGAATCGTCTCGAAGTTGCTATACAGAAAATAAATTCAATATAAATAGAGCAACAGACTTGTATTTCACAATGGATTTTTGATCTCTGTAGTGAAAGGGTTAGTTTTTAATAAATAAAGGATTTATGTAAACAAAGCAATAGAAATGAATTAAAGTAAAGAATTGGAAGCGGCAGTCATTGAATTCACAAGAAATCATTGTTTTAAAAAGAATAAAATTTTTCTCAACTTTTTTAAATTTCTTCACAAGTCATAAGCGTATCTGTTGTAAAAACCCAACCAAAATTTTTTAATGTTGCGCGTTGCAAAATGCTTTTTTTTAAGATTCAATTTTGTATGCTGGTGCTTTACTAGGTGGTGCTTTAATTTCTAGCATCGGTTGTACTTCGGCACTATTAGAAACAGGATGCAATTTGCTCTAGGAAAAGTTAGAGAGCGGGCATCTGATCACGGTTTATATGTTAATAATGGAAAAACGGAGGTCGTACTCTTCACAAGAAGGTATAAGCCTTCAACTATTTGCCCACTTAGATTGTATGTGACGTAACTTGAGCGCTTCTTGGTTTTTGTCCTGGATATGAAGCTATCATGGAAACCTAACATCATAAATAGACTGAAAAACGCCTCCATCGCCCTCTATGTTTGTAACAAACTGTTGGGGAAAAAATGGGGCCTGGGACCCAGAATGACTAACTATATCTATACTGTGGTGGTCAGACCTGTTTAACCTGATACATATGTTGTAACGATTTGCCTGCATGATTGTTAGTGGTGCACTGCCCACTACTCCTCTGTTCGCACTGGTGATAATATAATATCTTCAGCCACTTGATCTCCATTTTAGTGGCTTGGCGGCTAAGATTAGTAGGCGACTCTGGGAGACAGGACAGTGGCATGAATCAGGCAAACATACTTGAGTAATTTGGGACTGTCAGAAACAGTGACTACATGACATCGCGAAGCGACTTCTCAATGAATGTTAGAACATCTATTCCGAAAAGGAAGGTCTAGAGGAATGGTGGGGTGCACCTCTCAAGGGACTCCGTACAACGTTACAACGATGGCTTCAAGTTGGAGGGAACTGTTGAATGTTGAATACATTCGGAATCAAGCGTAATATTGCAGTCTATAAAGCTTCCCAATCATTGCAGTGTCGACAATACGGGCTGCGGGAAAATTATTGTAGATAAAAATCTTTCCAAGCGGAAAATTACAATACTTTCCGATAGCCAGGCGTTGTTTAATTATGAAGTTTAATTTTAACTCTGGGAGACATATTTGTCGATTGCCACTCCTTACTCTTAGGTGACAATATGATTGAGTGGCTTTCTTGATAAAATTGTTAATCTCTTCACTAGATTTAACAGTTTCTATTCGTATAGCTCTGCTTTCATAAAACAGGATAAAAAAATGCCATTGAAAAGGTTCTTTCCTTATAGTCTTTCCATTTTCTTTTATATTCAAGTGAATGCGTGTTGCACGGTCATATTCCGGTCAATTTCCGAAATAAATATGAACAATAAACAGAAAATATTTTTCTCTGGTTAACGCCCACTCTCATAAGCTTTCGAAAACTTTCTTTTGTGGACGTGAAATAAATTTGATTTATAACCGAAGAGTTCATTTAATTTGTCTCTTAACAAAAATTTGTCGTGGTCTTCCTAAATTCAGCCTAAATGTTGGATCATTTATAACTTTGATATGAAACGATTTGTGGAAAAACGCTAAATTTAATGTCAGCTTATGTCGGACGGTACAACATGTAAAGGGAAATGGAATAAATTAAGCAACACAATAATGATTGTCAACATAAAAGTCATTATACATGAGAGCAGTGGTAAAAGCAGTAGCAGCAATAGTAGTAGCAACACTTGAATTTATATCCCCCTTTCAAAATGAAGGAAAAAAAAACGAAGAACAGAAGAGAAAATTATCATAAAATGAGTGTGCATGTATGGTATGTGTAAGAAGAAGATCCAAGAAAGAAGAGAATTAGGAACCGTTGTTAATGTGGTGTGGGAAATGAAAGTGGAATCATTTATTTCATCATTTGATTTTCAATCATTCTGTTATATTGTTCTTTTATTTAGATTTCTTTCTTTCGTTTTCTTCTTTTCTTTTATCTTCATACCAATTACATATACTTATACAGCCGAACACACTCTTACGCACTTGAGTGATTATATACCATAGAGAAGCACTTACACTAGACAAACCTACGCATGTGTTAGCTAACGAACCGGAAATGTCTTTAACATTTCCGTTATACATCAAATGCAATGGAGTACTGAAATAAAATTAAACACAATAATATAATAAAAATGAAGAAGAAGCATAACAACACAATATATTTCGAGAAAAAAGTAAGAAAATAAAAGAGAAGAGAAGAAAACGATCCCTAAAATTAAACAAATACTTTAAATTTTTCTCCTTATTTTCTCCTTATAGAAAAAAAATTCCATTGCTTCTCATATATTTGCGACAATAGCACGCTTCATTTTCATTTGCTTTGCTAAGAAGAGAATAAAAATATTATAAAGGTTTCTTAGGTTTTTAACATAACCCAGCAAATATTTTCAAAGCCGGACCCTGGCTATGTACTGTACAATAATAATAAAAAAAAAATTGAAATGAATTTGAATAGCAAACTTAAATTGAGCTTGAGTACGCAATAAAGCGACAAATGTATACGTGTCGTAAGACCGCAACAAAGTGGCAGCAGCTAGTGCAACTGAAAATTCCAATAAACTCACATGTAAGCTTGGGATTCCTCTGCACAAACTTTACGTACTTGCAAGGAAACATGTTATAACGAACTCAATTGCATATACGGAGAACGTGAACAGTTGATATTAAGAAACTCATAACAGGACACGCCTAGACGCTGGGAATACTTCACAATAACAATGATGACGACACAATGACTGACAGATTCTGTAATGAAGAAGAAAATCAGAAGATCAAAGGACATATTCTCTGTCATTGCCGGTTACTTGGGAATCTGAAATAAGATATTCTTAGACACCCAGATTTTAATAACAGCACGTGTTGAGACAAAAGTGATTTGACTAGAGTCCATCCTTATTTTGGACGATGGCCAAAATATGGCATTGCAAGAGACGACCAGAAAAGACTTGTAAAATTCCTTTCGCAGGGGCTATTGGATAATCACTCTGATAATTCATAGAAGAGTTGTGACAGTTGGTTTTAAACCCGATAGAGTTTGTTTTATAATGTTCAGTGTCAACTACAATGGTTTAGATCCAACAATTGTTTTGCACAACAATATATGAAGCCATACCTTAGTGCGTTGCCTATCTCATCGATGTTTACAAACTCGTTGCTATCGAGGTACTGTTAAGCATGCAGCTAGTCTTGTAACAGTGTGATGTTGATCCGCAGAGCTAAGCTTAGGACCTCTTTATAAAATTGAGCGCATTATAGAAAAAAAATATGTTCAAACACAGCTTAGACTATGTCCTGTTAAAACAGCCGGCAGATAAAATGTCATTCTTCTGGATATTGAACGTGATAATGACACAAGGCATACCTATAATGTTGCAGAGAATTGGTTGTTTAAACAAGAGGTTGTTGTCATTCAGTAAGCAACACAGTCTGTCAACATAAATGCAATAAAAAATCCATGGGATAAAGAAGCGAATGAAAATGCCAATTTAGATGAGCTTGGAATCTTTACAGCCATCAAGGTTGTTTAGTCGGACATATCAATAGAAGTTGTCAGTAATACCTCTCAACGCAACTTCAAAAGAAGGGACATAACATACTAAAGAGTTTTGTCTCTCTATACGTACTGTAATTTATTGTGTAGTTACTTTTGAACGACAATACATTCATAAATAATTTATATGGTTCTTCTAATTCGATTCAAGTTCATTCAAAAATTTTTATGCGACTACAGCAATAGAAAAAATGATAAAAAAAAACGAAACTAAAAATCTTAAATTGTATTAATTAATGTTCTTTCAATTCTATTTAAAAATTTACATACACATATGCATACAATACATACTCGTATTAAAGACTTGTATAAATTTTTCTCATCTACACTTTGCCTTCATTAATGTGGGCAAATATCGTACATCACCACCACCACACTTGATGTTGAATAATATTTTCGAATACCCGGATAAGCATTCTTTATGTGCAAAATGTTTGATGAACAGCATTCACTATTGGCGAAATTGTATTGATGGCTGATGGGGAAAAATATGTAAAACTGTGTCAAAAATATCCTTTGTTCCCTTTTCTAAGTGAAGGTGGCGAACTCTCTTTGTTACACAAACTATTTGAAGGGAAGAGCTATTAACTGTGGTAGTTTGGCATATTTATACGATGAAAAGATAAAGTAATAATTCATGGAATAATACGAATTGTGAATGTTGTCTCTCAGATAGTTTGAGTTTATTAATGAGAGGAGAGAGAATATTATGTTGTATTAAAATGAAAAATTAAAAAATGCCTGTCATCGAAAATTAATTTTCTTAATAATAACATTACGAGTGAATAAATATGAATAAATTAAATAGACATTAAATTACACACATTTAAGTACCTACATAATTTGGCATTACAAGACTTTAGTCAGGACTTCGACCTAGCCTCTCACACCACTCTTTGATGTGTGTGTTAATTTTATACATGAGTGGTTTAACCTACAGTTTAAAGTCGACTCCGAATGACAGATTTTTGAGAAGATTTTCATGGCCATTTGCCAGAACACTGCTGGTATAACGTCGCTAAATCAAATCTTTTTCACTCGATGCTAAAGGCATATAATAGGTTGGGCGAGGCATCAATGCGTAACCAAAATTTGCTGACAGGAAGTCTCCAAAGAAATACTTTTTCGCATTTCGTTCTTTAGGACGTGTGACCTGAGGTTTGAATTCTAGCCTCGCGTCTAATAAGCTAACACACTACCTAATAGACTACGACTAAAAATCGATAAGTCTTAAATTGAAAGGCAATCATAAGTGCTTGGTTTCTTAATTTCACAATTTTATACAAAACTTTTCGAAATTATTCAAACTAAAGGTGACGACTTTTTCGTTTACATTTGCCAAGAATTTGTTAAAGTTTTAACAACTTAAACCAATACCAATCACTCAATCTTATATACATTTTCCTTCACTGAATTTAATCTCTATTGGCCTGGATCTTGTTAGAAGAGTATCAGAAATTTTACATCGAAAGAAAGATTTAAGTAGTCTCGCTTGATATTTTCAGTAAATGAAAAATATGCAAGGATTTGTATGTATTGGTGGATTGTCAGGCACACTTTCAGCCATAGCTTGGATACGAGCACGCACACGTCTTGTCGCATCAACAATCGAACCAGTTTCACGAACTTTAGCAATAAACTTGCGTAAACCACCCACTACTGGTGCTTCCCTCCGACCAAATTTTGTACGACATTTTCGAGCTAATTACGAACAACTGTCTTTATTTTGGAAGAAAAAAATGTCCAATAAATCCCAACGTTGCCGAAGTCTAAATCGATTTCTTACGTTCAGTACAGATAATCTACTGATTTTTTTTAACAGAATAGAATGACATACGTACTGCTACATTCGAAAAAACCGATGTTTCAAATATAAACCGATATGTGGCCGATATTTAACCATTACTATACAGCAGACGGCAATATATCGATTTTAAACTAAGGAAATCTGGCACAGAAGATAGTCTAAAGCGACTACACATGTTCCTGAACTGAATAGTTAACAAAAAGGCAAGGATGCAGAAGAAAGGTACCAACGGACGAAAATAATAGAAACTGTTCTGGATGACTGCACTAACAGAAGACAAATAAAAGTTAGAAATTGCAATGTGAATCACTTTTTCAACTCATCGTGCATCTTTAGTTCTTCGATGTATAAAGGCCCTGTGGTTTTTCTTTTACTAAGCCGATTTCCTTTCACAATAACATTGCCAAGATCGCAATGGAAAAATCAAAAAAAAAATCGATTTTTAATAACCAACCAACGATTGCAGTTGTAATAACAAGAAAAATCTCTTCTCAGCAAATATTCCATGGCAATAACAAAAATACCCTTGGACGTTGAACACCTGTTAGTGTATTCTTATGTATGCATTCGTAGACTGTAGTGGTGCAATCAAACGGTACTTTCACTAAATAATAATATTGTTTTTGTTTGTGTATGTGTTGTTATAACACATGCACATGGGCAATATGAAGCAATATGTTCCTACGTTCCTATCGATATTTCAATACTTACGAATGGATGTATGTGTGTGCACGTTATTGTTTGTTTTCATACTCTAATTACCTAAAAAACAGTATGTGCAGAGTATCTAGACAATAGCACTCTCTAGATAAATTGTTTGTAGATAAAATTTAACATGTATTCGATGTTTTTTTTGCAAAATCAAATCAAACTGCAACTACCAGTACTACGGCAACTATTATTACTTCTACTACAACGGCTTCTGTAATAGAACCTATAAAATACCTGTAGGCAAGGAGGGTTCAAATGTACATGTAAAAATAGCTTAAAAGTGTTCACCAGGCATACCATGAACAGGATTTAATTAAAACAGAACCAGGTTTAAAGCACAATAAAAGGAAAGTCTTACAAGCAGATGGTTTTTGATATATTTTTGAAAATCTTTACTTCATTCACTTTAGTCACTAACTGGTTTTCTATATGCTTGATATGTTGTTGTTCTAGTTTTTATATTTATTAAGTTATCTGATATTAAACTCTCTTATAGGCTGCTTGACCACTGCAGTGTTTTCTAAGCAAAAATCTTGTTTAATTTAAAACCGCGGCAATGCTTGCTGAGTGGCAGGATTTTCCCTCAGACAGACAGGTTGCTATTAAGTCCACTCTTGTCCACGAATGCCGGTAATTTCTTAAGGAAATTATGGATCAGATCAAAGGTAACTCTTATATGGATGAGCTGCCTAAGGCCTGTATACCAGGTGGTTCAATTAATTTGGATTTCATCCACTCTTTTTACAGGGGGGTTCAATTCCGTTGGCAACTGGAGGATACTTACAATATTGCTAGACTCTACTGGACACTCTACTGTACATGTGCAGATATAGATAAGAAGGGGACTGACCCACTCCGGTTCTCAAATCGCATGGCCATCCATCGAACAATAGCGATTCTTACGGACCACAACCCTTTTCGGCAAACGATTTTTGAATGAATCTGTGGGCCTGAGAAGAAAGAAGAGTTACTTTTTTGTCATGAAAAGGGGGAGGGATTTCTCACTTTCTGACTTCCTGGACCGAGCTGTCTGATATAAAGAGTGCACTAATAACAAGACTTATTTTGGACTAGAATTGGTTTCCTTCGTAGAATGTTTGATCCCCGGGTTGAACATTGATTGTGGTAGCTTTCCTCAAGGGGGGTCCGCCACACTACTTAACCTAACCTAGATGTGGTGTGCACATTACATAGTTTTACTCTCGGTAAATATGTATATTGAAGTCGCCGCTTCATATCCAAGATGAAATATGAAAAAAAAAATTTTCTTCGACGACTTCCTCTCAGTAGGTTTCTGGCAAAAACTCTAAGAGTAAATAAAATTGCCATAAAAAGTTTCTCAAAAATCTGTCGTTTAGAGTTGACTTTAAACTGTAGGCAACGCCGCTCATGTATAAAATCAACACGCACAACATACATAAACTACTAAGGGGTTGTAATGACCAATTATGTATGTATGTATGTATGTATATATGCGATATACGATACTCTGATATCGGATTCGTACAGCGACAAACTTTGAAGCCACTATTTCAACCTGAATAGCACAACAAAAATCGGGTTGTACAAAGGAAAATAAAAAAGTAATAAAATAAAATTCAGCTGTTCTGAAAAGATTCCAGATCCTTTGTCTTCGATAGGGCGTGGGTGACGTTCTCCGTAAGGTACCTTCATTGTATAATCAAAAAGGAGCCAAAGAGGTATGAAATTTATTGAAATTATTTTTAAGGAATGAAAACAAACGTTGGAGACAACATCTCGACTGCTAGTAGATAGCTATAAAGCCACAACTGCTTGTTTGAAAAAACTTTTTGAGATCAGAAGCTTTTTCGTCACAAAACTAAGATAAAACATGGAGTTTATTTTCATTTAATGATTTTTTAAATTACTTGAAATTCTATAAAAATTTTTTTTCTATAAATTTGATCAAATAAATCACTTTTTATCTCAGGCCTTCATAAAAGACAAAAAATTTTATTTTCTTCACTCTTTAAATGCTCAGGTATATGCCCTTCAAAACATGTTATACACTGAGAATAACAACTGTACAGATAACAGGAACAACAATAACGAAAGCCCTCTTCTTCTTAAAAACACATGAAAATTGTGTAACCGAAATGCTATTGAGTGCAGATATTCTAAAACCAACAAGAAACAAGAGCAACAAGAGCAACAACAGAGAAGAGGAGACCTGTACTCATAACCGTAAAATCTGTATTAAATAGAACCCAATATACTGAACGGTTGTTCCTACAGACAAACAACAACAATAGACTATCGAATATATCCACATACATACGTATTTACACACACTCTCATTCAAATATACGCAACATACCCAACAGCCGATACGTATGATACAGCTGTGGTCATCTAAATAGAACTGCTACTAATATATGTTAAATAAAGAAGAAAGTCAGAAAGAATTTTTAGGATTAAACCAGAATACTCAACTAGAGGATCTGAGCTACAGCGCCACGGGAGGCACTGCTTTATTTAAATACGTTCCAGATTACAGTTGGGAGGTTATGGTTATGGGAGGCTATGGTGGCTAGTTTGGAAGGAGGTTTTAATTCATTAGGAAGCAAAGAGAACTGTCAAAACGAGCTGCTAACAGCTTCCTGCTTAACTGGTTTCCAGTAGTCAACTCCGTGATCCTTCCGAAATGCTTCGCAACGTTCCTAAGTATTAACAGTGAATTCAGAATTCTGGAGGCTGAAACGCTTTTAAGGAAGGTACCATTCTACATACATACATAATTGTATACCATTCTCGTTGGGATATAAGTGGTTTAAATTGTAGGGAGATGAGATGAATTACCGCACTTCCTTGTGAAACCGAGGGACTTCTTTCGACACTTAAAATATGTGCTGGTTCCAGACAACAACGCACTATATTTTCATGTCCAGAACATCAAAAGCTTTTGACTTCCTAATCTATAGCTACAGATGAAACAATATTACTTTGGCAGCGCTGGTGTCTTAATAAACTTGTCGGCATCTTCCAATCAGAAGTCTACGCCATCGAAAGATGAACATTGAACTCGAGAATAGTACGATACTTTCTAAACAAGCTGAATTATGTACGCAGGGGATTACAGATCATGAGGTAATCTATAGCAATGAGTGGAACTTTAATTCCGCTGACAGCATCAGAAGCTTGAGAGGCTGTAATCTATTTAAGGAAAGATAGAGCGAGATGGTCGAAGACTCTTTTAAGCCAAATGGGTTTGAAACAACCTAAGCTTTTTTTGAGTAATTGCAATGAGAAGAGATTTGACAGTGGCAGCATACAACCTAGAAGTTGTCTGAAAATGTGACCGTATTTTTTATTGTATTCGCCGTAGTTTAGTAGGTGGTATGTTGACTTATTAATCGCAATTCCATGGTTCAAACAAATTTCGAGCTAAACGACTCAGCAGTCTTTCGGCAAAAACTCTGAGGGAAAATAAAATTGCCACGAATAGTTTCTCAAAAATCTGTCGTTCAAAGTTGACTTTAAACTGTAGATCTCGCCACCCATGGATAAAATTAACACACACAACCTGGGTGGTGTGAGAAGGTAGGTTGTAATCCTGACTAAACTGTGGTAATGGCCAATTAAGTAAACAAAGTAAGCAGTGGAGACCCAAAGACCACTTGTTCGTAGTAAGGATCGCCTCAAGTATAATATGCAGATTCTGCGGTAAGGATAATGCAGCGTAAGGTTAAATGTCAGATCAAAATATAATGCCACCTCAGAAGAAAAAACCTGAGTGCATATCCTGGGCTTGGCATGTACATTATGGAACTCTGTAAGCAAAAAGTGTTCTGAAATCCCTTTTGGGTACGCAATCACAGAAAAAAATCTGAAACCAAGCGTTTCTAAAAAATTATCAACAGCTGTGTCGGTAGGTGTGTGTATGTCAGGATGGAGGATGTATACAATTCACCTTGTGTAGCACAACTTCGGATTCCCAATTTCACCTTATTGCTCACTTTTTTCTTTCTTTCTAGGTTGTAGTAGTTGTTTTTGTTGTTGTGAAATATTAATTGACATTGAGTACACCCAAGTGCCATATCTGCATTATACATAGAACAGCCACAATAATGTTGGTCAGAGACATACAATCAGAGATACGCACAGAGGAGACACACGGTTACACTCACACAAATTTTACCGCAAGCATACTATGATTGCGTGTGCATGTATGATTAAGGTGGACCAGTCAATACTATGATACCAACAGTAGTTGTTTCTGCTATTATTGTTGTTGTTGTTGTTGTTGTTGTTGATAGTGTAGTGGTAGAGTTGCTTTAGTTAACCGAGAAAAAAGGAACAAAAATCTGCAAAAACAAAACCATACGGTAGCAGTATGTGTAGGTGTTATTTTATGGTCTACAATAGAAAAGAGTGTAGTAGCACCGGGACATGATGGGTGTTTGTGTATACGTTTCGATTATTCCTGGTAGAACTATCAAGTAAGTAGACTAATAAACCAATATCTTTTACATCCAACATATATACTAACATATACTTATGAATGTATGTGCATATGTATGTATACTCACTTATTACTTTTGCATACTGTATGGGATACTTTATATTTACATAACTTATGGGCACGTTATTTTACACATACACACACACAGACAGACATATGTATTCTCCATAGATTATTGTATCTTTAAACTCAAAAATTTCATGTTCATGTTTAGTTTATGGTGGCCATTTTCAAAAATGTCACTAAATATCTATACATAGATGTATCTGCATGTATGTACTATATGTACACACATATAAATTTTCAAGTATTAATGTATGTAACGATGTAACGGGTTACTGGAATAAATACTTTTTAGTCTTTGTTTATACAATTGCCAGAAACAATGGCTTCCTTCTTCGGGGAATTTAAAATAGCTGTGCTAACAACTGTTATTACTACTACCACAACAGCCACTACTGTTAATGCTATTCTCATTTGGTTTCTCACTCTCTCTCTCTCTATCTCACTTTCGTCCTCTCCTTGTCACCTTCTCTTTGGTAATATGATAACTTGTTTTAAATCCGATTTTTGTGTGAATTTGTTCTAGTTGTTGTTGTTGTTGAATTGTATCTTAATCTAAATGGATTTGTTTATAGAAAAGCCCTTTAGGTATTTACAGTTCGTACTTATTTCCTTTTATTTTTTCTTTATTTAGTTTAAAAAAACCCTTTGTATTATTATTTTAAAACGATTGCCCGAAGTAGCGATTAAGATTCTATGGTAAGTAAAAAGTAAATTTAATTTGATATGCAAAGAATTAAAATTATGTTTAATTATATTTTGCATATATTCATATATATATAATTTTGTCATTACAATCATTCAGTCAGGATTACGGCCTAGCTTCTCACGCCACTTATATTGTGTGCCTTAATTTTATCCATGAGCGGCGGCATTTACAGTTTAAAGTCGACTTCGCACGACAGATTTTTGAGAAACCTTCTTTTCTCTCTCTGACAATTTCTTTCTCTCTTCACAGATGAGTCGAAGTTAGATGGAGGCAAAGGTGCTGGGGTTTTCTGTAAGAATCTCGTTCTTGAACTTCACTTTAGGTTAAAGTATGACTGTAGTGTGCAGAGATTTTGCTATCTTGAAAGCTATTGACGCCGTAGCTAGTAGGCCCACTTCAGATTCGGTACCTTATATGCTCCTCGTTGACAGTCAGGCTGCGCTAATGGCCTTTGCGTCGCTCTTGTGTCGAGGTTTGTTCGTGAATGCAAAGACACTTTAAGGACCTTTGGACCAGATCGAATCCGTCACTGCTGGGTTCCGGGACGCAGCGGTGTACTTGGTAATAAGAAGGTGGATGTTCTCGCTCGATTAGGTTCACTTTCTGAGGCCGATTCGATAGTTGATCCTGATCTCCCAATCTGCCACCTCTGCGTCCTCATCACTTTATGGGTTAGGAGGTAAGAGCTGAGACGTTGGGAGAATGGACCGGGATATTTTGCATCTAGGTGTCTCTGGCCTGCTATAGACAGTGATAAAACAGGTATGATGCTACGCTTAGATAAGACCAGTCTGAAGTTCTTTATTGGTTTCATAACAGGACACTGCGAGATTAGATCGCTGACAATGATCTGGATCCCAGCCGGTCTATTTCAATATATATTGCGATGAGGAGGAGTCAGAAACTTGCGAGGACCCTGGGCAGGGGCTTCTTCGAAGGTTTGGACTCTTTATCGAGAGCCGACATTACGGCTCTCCATAGATTTATAAATAGGTGGAGCTGGTTGAGAAGTGCTAGGGCGTTAAGGTTGCAAATGCGCTCTCTTGTGGGTTTAAGGTTCATCTGCTTTTCCTCCGTCTCCTTATCCTTCCTTTCGTACCTCTTATCCTTTTCTAATTTCCCTATGTCCTTCACTATCCTCTCTCTTTCCTATTTACAATGGGCCATTTTGACTTCTGTTTATCGTACTTGCCCTCAAACCTAACCAAACCTAAAGCCTTTGCTTATAGGTAACGACAGATGACAATCCTATCATTCTAGGACCTGCTGTATGAGACAAAATTAGTTTGAAAAATTTTAATTTGAAAGATAACACAAAAATAATAACAAAATGCGGGATATATGTACTTTGCCACTCGTTTCTTAAACAAACAAAATGAATTAAAAAAATTTTGCATACAAAGAAAGTACCGAATACCTAAATTACTTGATTTTAGCAGATCAGTTGCAAGCCTATTCAAACAAACAGAGCATCAGACAAAGGCCAAAGAGATGCAACACCGTTGAACAACACAAGTCAATGTATTCTTTGTTAAACGAACGGTTCACTGTTTAAAGCATAAGTTTCATGGCTAGTAAATGGCTTTAATCATGAGACATGTAGATAATAGAGGTAAGAGATAATAAATTTATTAAACAACCCTTATTAGTTATTAAAACCCGTAGGAAAAAAGGAAACTTTTAACTGTTTTAACCCAACATCCTCTCGAAGTCCTACAAAATCATTTTTATAATTCCATTCAAAAATATGGTACAACAGACGCATACTGGTTACATTTATGACTTCGGTTTAATTACACGTATTGATTACATATTTCCTTTTTTTCTGTTTCAAATAAAAAATAAATTTTCTAATAAAAGATTTAATTCGAAATATGTATTACATTTGATCAGAATGCATTACGAACATATTGATTTGTACTAAAAACGTGCATTACTTTTGGTACGGCAGTTTGGTACGGCATTAACAATTTTCATTACATTTGCCAACAACAACAATATTTTACCTTTAAATGCTTTGCGCACATTTGCAATTAAAATTTTTTTATTTATTTTCTGTAATTTATTATGTGTGAGAGATATGAAATCACAGAAATCCGAAACGATACGTTCAAATTGGACTGACAATTATTGTTTATTTCTTACGTTACATATGAGAGAGAGGAAAAGAGAGGGTATCTGAGTATTAGTAGTATACGTGTGTAATCAAAATGCATTTATGGATCTCAGCATTCATGTAACTGAACAGTGAATTCTTTTGTGGACGGATAAGAACTAATATTTGAAGGATATGATCAATATTTCAGAAATTTATTTTTATTTTTATTAAACAAACAAATTTAATTGAAGTTTCTTTTATTACACACAACATTTGTGTTTTGTATGGTATGTACATATGCATGAGTGTACAGAAATAAATACTGAAGAGAGAATAATTTTGATTGTCATTCAATTGAAAGGGAACATGTTAGAAAGTTGCAGTCGGTAATGGTTGATTTTATTATGCCCTGCACCAGTTCTGTGTAAAAGATGTCTGTTCAAGAGCAAGACCTCACTTAGGTTATGGGACATGGTGATTGCATAATAATTAATATTCAATAGTGGATGAAACATATGGTATAGAAAACCAAACCCACTCCAGAATAAATCTTCTACAGTTAAGGATAGCAAGAAATAAGGGTACCCTCTTCTTGACATGAAGATTTGAATGTTTCTAGTCCCTTCATGGCAAGAGCAGGGTTAGGTTAGGTTAGGTTGGAGTGGTAGCTTTGACACCAAATTTCACTTAACCATGCATTGCTTCCCGTTGTAATGCCACAGGTAAGCACAGTCTCTGTACTGACCGAATTCCATCAATCACATTGAAGGAGTTGGTCAGCACAGAGGCTGCACAAGAACAGGGTATTAACTATTGTTCTTCTAATTAGTCAGTAACTTGCTCAAACCTAACGTTACCTCAAACCCACAGCTATTCCAGAAATACCAAGTTTTCAGTATGTCTTCTGATGCTAATCGTTATTGGGCAATGGATGGCCATGCGATTTTAGGACAGAAGATAATTCGTCAGCTTCTTACCAGAATCAACAGAATCTAGCAATATTGAATGTAACTTCCTAATGCCAACAAATTGGAGGCTTCCTGTAAAGTAGGCGAAGAATCGAAAGATCTATATTTTGTAACAGAGCAGCAAAGTAATGTACAATGGTATCCCTATGTCCTGGAACACATAAAATTTCTCTTGAGTGACCCGCAACTTCTCTGGAAAATTCCAAGTATTTTGTGGACGAAAATGAACGTTGAGGTAATGTTCGCTAGCGACTTAATTACAGCTTAGCTGCCCAAGAAAATTAAAACATTTTTAAAGCAAATACCACCATGCAACAAATATTGCATAGCTTTCAAACAGTGGCATGACCTCCGTTTGTAATACAATGCCCAGCATTACTGAGCCATATGTATAAACCTCAAGGCGCCAACTGTTCTTCAGGCCAGAAGTCCTTAACTGAAATACTAAAACGAAATGTCCTGTTCAAAAAATTTGGAGGATCAGTATGAATAATCAACCTGGATATGTCTATGCTTTCACAAAATTGCAGCAGGTTCGTAGGAATTTTTGGCCTTACTATCAGCAGCTCAGCCATCTGCTTCAGTAGAAGGTCAGGAGATGTTGAGTACAGAAAATAATTTCTTTGTTGAAGTGGAACAGTGTGCAATGGTGATCAGAACAACTTAATGCCTGTGTATTCTGTCTATCAGTTTCCACTGATATTGGTTTATTAATGGCGATTATTATGCCAACTTCTTGGGTCGATCCAGTGATAATTTGAAAGAAAACTACGCCTTTAGCTAAGGAAAGCCCTCTTTTGCATCTCGACAATGCAAGGGTAAATACATGTACAGCTTAAATACATATATACATATGTTCGTACATAATTGGTCATTACAACACTTCAGTCAGGATTACGACCTAGTTTCTCATACTACTTATGTTGTGTGTGTTAATTTTATACATGAGTGGCGGGACCTATAGTTTAAAGTCGATTCCGAAAAACAGATTTTTTAGAGGCTTTACATTGCAATTTTTTTTACTCTCTCAGAGTTTTTGACAGAAATCTGCTGAGAGACAGTCATCGAAGAAATATTTTTTCATATTTCGTTATGTAAGAGATGTATGATCTGGGGCCTCACGTCAAATAAGCCAACACGTACTACAGTTCAGTTTACATTACAAGACTCTACGAATTAGGCCATGCGTCCGCATCATCTCTATTTTTCGGAATAAGCACAAGTGTCTAATTCTTGTTTAGAAACCTGAAGAAAGCTGATGCAGAGAAATATAATTTTAATACTACGAAGAAAACATCACTCAAACTAATCTCTTTTGGTGACATCAACGAAAAGATTGTAGAAACTTCTTCCTAATGAGGTAATATTTTGACAAATTAAATGCGTTTCTATTCCAAAAGCAAAGGCACGGTCTTATTGATTTGCCGTAGTAATATATAAACAACATTTTAAAATGTTCATGTTAAAACAACTTTAATTTCCTTTGTCGTATGGAGCCTAATGTTCGAAATACATACTGCTTGCCAAGGGGTGTCTTACTGTCGTTCTGGGTTTACTTTAATGCTTGCTTGGCTTTGTTTCCATTTTATTTCTGTTTATGTCAGGTCATATAAAATGATATTAAAAATCAATAAAAAAAAATACAAAAATAAACATTCTATTTATTTTATATCTTCCTTTCAAGAACTCCTCAATACTGGCAGTCATAACCATCACTTCAAACTTCAGTTATATTAACAATGTATTGGTAAATGTATAAGTGTATAGAATGTGATTTATTTAAACTATACTATGGTAACTCTGTATATACATATGTATGTATGTACATACAAAGGTACTTGAAATATGGCAGAAATTTAAATAAAATTCATGAAGTATTTTAAAGTTTTATTTACCATAAGTTGTGAATAATTTTACTATTTACAGTGAGTTTTCTTTTTTCAACACTGCCACCCTAATATTAATATTAAATACAGAACAAGAACGTACATACCTACATACTTACATATGAAGTATTTTCTATTTAAAATACAAATAAAAGAAACTTTTGTTCAAATTTTATTACTTTAGCAGGAATGGTATTGATTCTGTATATTGGTTATCGAAGTAATTTTAATAACAAACAAGTTATGATTACTGATACCCTTCTTAAGCTAAGGAAAGCTTATATATAAAATATTGCAACAATGCAATATGCCAGACATGATTATTTCCGCCGTTCAGAAGTGGTGATTTTTATTAGAAGACAATCATAATGAATTGTATGCACGATTCCATGAAGTTATTTGACAACCTTGTTAAGAATGTCAATAGTTTCGGAGTAGTCTAGTAGGTAGCGTGTTTTCTTATTAGATGTGAGGCGTTGGTTCAAAAAATATTTCTTCAGCGATTTCTCCTCAGCAGATTTCTGGCAAAAACTCTGAGAAATAAAAATTGCCATGAAAAGTCTCTCAAAAAAAAAAAAAAAAAATCTTTAGGTCCCAGCACATATGGATAAAATTAACACACACAACATAAGTGGCGTGAAAAGCTGGGTTGTAATATTTACTGAACGCTAGTAATGACCAATTATATACGTACATAGTACTTTCTAAAATTTCTTGAAGAAAAATTTTAATCCATTTTTTAAAGTTTTGACAAACATTCAAGTACAGATTTAAGAACTATCAACTGTGATGATATATTACTAAAATTTAAATAAATACAATACACCTGCTCCTCAATAAAATACGCTGAAATATGGTAGACGCCATAAATGACATCTTCTGAACCTTATGCTGTAAAAATAACTCTAAAAAACAAAATATTTTCCTACTGAAACGAAGTATTAAAATAAACCAAATGAGGTGAATTTTCGATTTCAACTTGTAAACCAAGTGAGAAGTGCATGCGTATATATTGATGCAGCAATCCAAAAACAAATTTATATTCGTATAGATTTCAAAAGACACTTGTAAGGAGTTTTGTTTGCCTTTGTTATGACCACTAACATCTTCGTTTCCTTTCTTTTAATATACGAGCAAATAATTTGGTATTATTATTGCATCTTATGCTCAAGTAGACATCAGAGACTTAACAGAGTGTATTGATGAAATGTTGAGAATGTTTTCGAAATAAAACTGAAATGAAATCATCAAAACTAGAATATTCAATGGGTAAGAGTAACTTTTTTAATCCTTTAAGCTCAAAAATCTGGAACTATTACTGATTCTTATACTACATACAAACAACGACATATCTGTATCATATCTGTTAAAGAGAATATTGAGAAACTCCATCAGTTTTTTTATATTTCGTAGCTTTTTTATTAGTATTATAGAGTAGTAATCTTTCAACGAGTTAGCTTGAAAGCTGAAGGTTGTGTAATGCTTGTAGAACAAGCACGTACGGAAAAACCAGGATTGTATTTTATTGCAAGCTGCAGTCGCCGTAGTCTTATTAGACGTGAGGCCACGGTTCATACCCCAGGTCAGACATCTCCAACAAAACGAAATATGTAGAAATATTTCTTCAGCGGATTCCTCTTAGCAGATGTCTGGCAAAAACTATGGAAATAAATAAGAAAAACGCCGTGAAAAATTTCTCCACAATCTGTCGTTCAGGGTCGACTTTAAACTGTGGGTCCCGCCAGTCATGTATAAAAGTAACTCACACAACTTTGGTGATGTGAGAACCCAATAATATTTAAAGGAATTTATACATTCTGGATACACTTCCCAGCCAATAACATTGAAACATCTACAGCAAGTATATAATTCAAGAATTCCGAGTTTCAATAAAACTTAACCACACATTCAGAAATTAAATTTATTGAGCGACTACTCACACATGTGCAAAGAACTTTCTACACATATACATACTCGTATACAAAATATTCGGTCATACGTCTATATGTATGTATGCACACACTCACATAAAAATTCATTTTATGGTTAATGTGCTCATTTCTTCCGTCACATATTCTTTGCTGCATAAAAATGCTGGAAATCGTAACAATTTTTAAAATGTTTTCACCAATAAAACGCTTTTTATTGATATTCGACATAAAAAACTATCGTTTGGAATAGAATTCAACTTCACAAATCATTTGTTTTTAAATTTAACGTCATACTTAATCCGTGATTTACTAACACTTTAAGAATGTAACAGCGGGGCAAAGATGCACCAAAATAAAGTGCAGACTTTACAAATAGGATCACAAATGCAATTGGAATGGGAAACAAATTATAAAGGATATGAAAAATTTGATGCATCACACAGAAGAGAAGGACAAACGATGGGACAAAAAAAATTTAAATTTTGAATTTCTGGAACATAATTTGAATAGCAACTGACTAATGACATTTGCCGCATTAGCCGTTGACTACAAATTCAATTATCGCTATTGAATATACCATAAATAATCTTGGAGGTCGAAAAATCTACGAAGGGTACTGCAGTAGTAGTGGTACAACAGTAGCCTGAGACTTTAAGCCAATTAACAATATTTCAAACCAATTAGACTTGTTGCATGGCCGTTAAATATTTCATCACAGGACGAGTAGGCTGGAATCCGATATCGTAGCAATACTTACAGATATATTCTCTGAAACGGCAGTGACATTGAGAAAACTGCATTGTCAACATGGACCTACTTTAACTCAACTTACTTACTTATTAAATTGATCATTACAACCTTTTAGTAGGACTACAATCTAGCTTCTGACACCACTTCTGTTGTGTGTATTTTTTACATGACACGGTTCGGAAACCACTGGCAAAGGCGATTAATGGAAAAAGGAGCTGCAAATAAAAGCGTAGAAAATTAATTTCAAACCTCCTGCATGTAATCTTAAATATTAGTAAAAAGCAGAGTGCAGATAAAGAGAAGAACTGCTTGCATTGGTCCATACTGTGACCAGTTCTGTGGAGCATAACATCGTTTGAAGATGCAACGAAGAAATTGCTTGTGGTAAAGTCTGATTTGACAGCAGGCCATAATTTACTCATCATATAGACCAGGAAAACAAAAATATGAGTCATACTATTGGCTGCATAAAAAAAATCGTGTGTTAAGAGTGGTATCAGCTGGACGAAGAGTTTAACAGGAAGCTGTTTGGGTAGTGGAGGAGAGACTTAGTAGATAAAGGGCAATAACAAACGTGAAAGTAGAGTAATTCCGTAAATGTTAATGAGGAAATAACTGAATGAGTTAAATGGAGCAAGAGATAACTTACTATTAAAAATGAGCTTAACAGTTCTTAGGCTCACATAGAAGAAAATGTTCCATTAACACTGTTGATGGCTTTTCTATATTCAAGTTCACACCATTCCTACTTTAAAATAACTTGCTAGCCCACTTTTGCTCTTTGTACGCCTTTGGAGTCGGTTCACTTCGTGCATTCCACACAGATGAAAATCGTTTTGATAATGGTGTGAAATGCTGCAACCGTTATATTGTTACTTATTGATGCACAAATTTCGGTTTTTTTATAATAGAACGGCTTAAAAGACAGCTTACAATAATTCAGTTTTTGTTATTCTTGGTTGATTGTGATTTTTCGCACGGTATGTGTCTCATGCCTGATATGTCTAATATGTTCCTTTTTATGTTTGAAGCCTCAGCTATCTTGATCACCTTCAGTTTGCCGTCAACCAAAACTTCTCAGCCTCTTCTCCATGGTTTGTTTTCTTATTGCAATGTTCGAACAAAGTTTATCAAGCAGCGTCTTATTTTGATTAGTATTTTTCCCCTTTTTCGACAAAAAAAAATAACACACGACTTGCCTTTAAATAGATTTTCTTTCAATTGGCAATAGGTACTTTACTTAGAATGCTTTTCCCTTAAACCACTGGTGCGACAGCTTAGATATGGACTGTGGTGGACACACACTGTTTAGAAATAGTGACGGCTAGTGAAAGTTGCAACTGTTGAGAGTATGATGTCATGTGACAATATAAATTGGTCGTGATTACGAGTCACGTATAGTACATATGTACATAATTAGTTATTACAAAACTTCAGTCAGGATTAGAACCTACCCTCTCACACCATGTATGTTGTGTGTGTTAATTTTATACATGAGTTGCAGGAGCTACATTTTAAAGTCGATTCCGAACGACAGATGTTTGAGAATTTTTTATTTAATCTCAGAGTTTTTGCTATAAATCTGCTGAAAGGCAGTCGCCGGAGAAATATTTCTTCGTATTTCGTCGAATAGTCTAAAAGACCAACACACTACCTGCAAGACTATGGCGGCTACTGAATAATGTATAGGATGTCTGAAAATATAAAAATTTGACTGCATAATAGGGCGCTATAACTCGTTTGAAAGCAGGCCAGGTCAATCGTAGTTGAATAATCTTGTGTCCCTCACCAAAGTAATGCATACGCATCTGCGAATACGGCTATTTTCAGGAAAAGGTAAGAGGTCTAAAGATGGACAATAAAATTCTGTTGTAATAAATGTTAAAATTTACAAGTATGTTACCGCCGCCACCCTAATGTTTTCCGTTTTATGTATTTACTTCTTTTATCTTTATCTACTATATTTTCAATCAAAGCTGTCACAGATAATTATAGAAACTGTAACCATGTATGTATATAAACTTACACGCATCTTAGTATGCTTTGCTCAATAACGGAATTTTGTATTTTGTAAAAGCGAACAATTATTCTGGGTCTTTCTTGTCAGAGTTTCGGAGAAGAAAAGAACAAATTGTTTTAAAGCAAAGCAAGCAAATTTATATGTAAAAAATTGATTTAATAATTTAATAAAACAGAAATATTTGTGGCTCTTAAAAGTTGTAATTTTATTCCAATTCGAGACTCGAAAGCAACAATGTATATCAACGGTAACTTTAAGATCCATAACATTGAAATTAATAGATTTACTGTTAGGGTTGGCTACTTAATAAGTTATCAACATAAAAAGCTTTTGCTAATGCAGCCCTCTGAAGTTGCTTTAAATTATTAAATCCATGCTGTTGGGTGTGAATATGGAAGCAGCATCAGTTTATAAATTTTCAAGTGCCTGGGAGCTTTTCAAAACAGAAACTCCAAGAAGCAAAAAGGGCTTATAAAAGCCAAGTACTTTTAGTACAAAAGCTTTGCAAAATTGTATAGTTATTAGAGCAACTTATTCTTTCAGCAGCCTAACGAAATAATCCATAAAGTTCTGGTTCTTTTAAAAGTTGATTAATGTTCGAGATAGTAAGTGCAGCTGAAAACCTTTTTATAACAGATAAAATATTGCCATCTTCATGTCTAGTATGAAGCATTTTACTAATTATGGTTAATGAACCGCGCTTCTATAGCTATAGACTTCCATAGCTTTTTAAAGTATAAAATATCCCCATATTTTTTAGAAACTGAGCTTCCAGGAAATGCAATAATATTGCCATAATTTATAGGCGGTTGCTTATAGTAACTTACAAAACTTATGTACTTAATAAATAGCCAAATAAAATATAAAGTTTATGCTTTGTCAAGTTTATTGTTAGATCTTCCAATATTGTCAGACGGCAAACGCAGAATGGACATCATTAAGTGCGTATATTGTCAGTTGACAATTGTATTTGTGAAAATAAAAATGGAAGATAAAAAATTGTGAACATATTTCTACTGAAAATTTAATTTTTTATGCTTTTCAAGCGACTTATAATTTTATTTCTATTTTAAGGTCTGTTGTGTGCGTCTGGACCATAGGCCTATAGCAGATCTACCAGATTCCTAATGAATACTTACATACTTATTTACTTAATTAGTCATTACAACCCTTTGGGCAGGATTACGACATACAGTTACACAGATAATTATACGTACACCCCCTAAAAATAATTTTTTTTTTTAAGTAGAAGTTCTAAATTTCTTTACATTAGCGTCTGTAACGACACATTTACTTAAATAAAGAAATAGGATTCCTAAAATCTATGAATTTGTGACTGCAGTTTGCTTAAAACCAATATGGCACCACAGAAAATTATACGTACGACGTATATTTCGTATAAAATTTCTGCAAGGGTAGCCCGGTATATAAAAGGTATTGTGGAGAAAAATCCTAGGACTACAGCCGTAGCAATACGAAATACCTCGGAAAGTGATCACAGTGTTATTGTGCATTCCGAAACAGTTCGAAGTGTTTTGAGAAAGAACGGTTTCCGCAGCCGAGTGCCGAGAAAAAAGCCACGATTGAAATTTGCCCAATAATGTATGAACAAGTCAACTGATTTTTTTGGCGAATGTAATATTTAGTGATGAGAACAAATATAATTTGTTCGGCTGTGACGGAAAACAAAAAATTTTGCGCAAAAATCAGTTGAATTGTCCATATATTATCATTTAAAAAAAATGATTTTTAGCGGGGTACGTATAATTATCTGTGTGACTGTAGCTTCGCACACAACCCATGTTGTGTGTGTCATCCGTGAGTGGCGGCAGCTACAGTTTAAAGTTGATTCCGAACAACAGATTTTTTGAGAAACTCTTCATGGCAACTATATTTACTATCAGATATTTTACCAGAAATCTGCTGAGAGGAAGGTGCCGAAAGAAATTTATTTTTTATTTTAATTTATTTTCCTTCAATTTCGTTTTATTCGCAATATCTGAGCCAGACTTTGAATCGTGGCTCCACGTCTAGTAAGCCAACACACTACCTATTTGATTGAGGGATTTTCAATAATGAGTTTTAGCAAATAACAATAATCGCATAATATCTGTTCTGCTGTTTCTGTGCGTGGATATGAACTGCAAATAGTGTGTTTGCCATCTGTGGACGAGTTCTCAAAAATACGTTAGGATTCTAAGATTCTATCTATAATATTTGAGAAAATTCGAGCGACTTTAAGTGGTAGCTGTTCGTCCCCTACTCTTTCTTTGCGCATTGCGGTGCTCCAGATTTATATAGGGTGCCGGGAATGCGTCGCCGTAGTCTAGTAGGTATGAAGGAAAATATTTCTTTCGGAGACTACAGCTCAACAGTTTTCGGGCAAAATCTCTGAGAGTAAAGAAAATTGCCATTAAAACTTTCTCAAAAATTTTGTCGATCGGAGTCGTGTTTAAACTGTAAGTCGTGCCACTGATGGATAAAATTAACACACATAACATGTGTGGTAATGGTAGTTTTTGCAACATTTCATAGACATATTGGATCATTTTGGGTATAAATGGTGAGAGATAAGTATATTGAAGGCAGTTTGATTGTGCAAAAGTATATTAATAAGGTTATACTTAAGCCAAATAACTAGATGGCTATGCACTTGGCCTATAAAGCTTGAATTTCCCTTTGGATATTTGGATTTGATATGATAGTTGAAATATCAAATCATCCCAAACAGGCTAACAGTTCAGGTAACACAGCTTTCGTTCTTATGCCGATGGATAGTTTCAAACCTCACCACTGTGAGTAAAATGAACAAATCCCTCATACTGGAACACATTGCCGAAAAATTTTACCTCCAAATATAAAGTCACCATCATCACACGGAAGTATCACAGCTGCTGTACGACTTGTAGTCATTTCCTCAGTTATACTGAGGTAGGCAAGTCTCTGTAGCATTTCCAATTTATTTATGGTGGTAGTTTGCTCAGTTTTTTTTTACCAGTATATTACCATAAAGTGATAATGGAGCTTGTAGTGGCAGGATATCTGTATATTCGCAACATATTTGAAAAACACGATTTTTATTCGCCGGATGAGAGACTAGCAAAGATGACCCTAGATAGACATCTGCAGTTTCAAAACTAAACCTTTTATTTCGAATGGCACCCACCTCATTTATTCTTTTCAAATGTAGTTTAAAGCGATCATGCATTTTTAAAATATGATGCGATAATGCGAGTTTCAGTACTGAGGCTTAATTCATTCGGGGCTTAAGGCTTGCTTTACACGATTAATTGCAAAAAATAAACTAAAACTAAAAAAAATATTTCTGAAGATGTGGAAATGCTTTGCAATGCTCTTTTTTTAAGGATAAAGAACGAAAAGACCACATATATTCCACATAGTAATGCAGAAATAAGTGTGATGACATGTATCACAATGGAAAATTGAAAGCTATGTGCACAATGAGGTGACATATGTTAAACAAGTGGACAGAAATAAATTTGTGTAGAAGCTTTATTGAAACTCGCTTATGCAACTCAATTGCAAACATAGCGTGTTAGTGCATGAAAAAGGCTTTGATTTGATTTCCAGAAGATTACGAAATTTTTTTCTGTTGTTTAATAAAAATGTATCGGATATTGTATACCTGCCTCTATCCCTTAAAGTATTAAGATACAAAAATTTTTAATATTTTTAAGTGACCTTAAAATGGCTATGTACGTAGGTAGTATGTATTATTTCTAAAGTCATAGAAAAATATATTTTTTTATGTGCGGTATGATACTCACATATCATTTGTAAATACTTCGTTTCCCATTTTGAAACAAACGATGCTAAATAACCTTCACCTACTCTATTGGTTCTTCAACAAGCACTGGAACCCAATATGATCACAATTGACTCTATATGTAGCTCTATACAGAAAAAATTCTACCCGAAAGCAAGAGTGCATTGGAACACACTCCTTTACTCGAATATATTCTGTAATAATAATAAAAATAAATTTTGTTTTTAAATTAAAAATAAAATAAAAAACAAACGATAGATAATAAGGAAATTTTCAATTATTTTGCAATGCAATCAAAAAAAAAAACGTTTTTCTACTCCATGATGGACAATTGCATTGGTTGGGAACAAGAAGAGAGAGGTTGAGTCAACTTCATCATGGGATGTGGACAATTTCTTTATTTTCTTGGTTGAATTGATACAATATTATTACCAAAGGAAATCACAGAATAAAGAGAAAAACAAAAACAACAACTAAACATAGAAACTTATGCAAAATTATAAGAATATTTTATTGCAGAGTCTTACCAATTGCCCTTTAATAGACGGCAATGGTCGAAGTCGTTGAGCGCTCTATATTTTATTTTCTTTTTTTTTTTTGGGCCAAAAGGAATTTTGTTTGCTTTCAATTTTTGTTGAAAGTGCTCACATGGCAGGTTCCTATACATCAGGTCTTTCATTAAGCACTTCCTATTTTTCAATTTAAATAAAACAAAGTGTGAATAAGATATCATTGAAATGTTTCATTCGCTTTAAAGGCCTATTGATACATAACTACATACATAATTGGTCATTACACCCCTTTAGTCAAGATTACAACCTAGCTTCTCGGCGACATCGACCAACTGATTTTAGAAAAACTTTTCTCGACAATTTTATTTACTTTCACAGTTTTTGCCCGAAATATGCTGAGTGCAAGTCGGCGAAGAAATATTTTTCCATATTTCCTTTTGATCGAGATATCTAACCTGGGTTTTGAATAGAGGCCTGCCTCATGTCTAATAAGCCAACACACTACCTACTAGACTATGGCGACTTTATTGATGCCATTATATGTGGAATACAAAATTCATTTAAACATACGTCGCGAGTTCTCTTGGTGAAGGCCATCCGAAATGTTCAATTTTTTATAATTTTTGCGCATAAATTCAACTCAATTCAATCGATGGCATGGGTTATGTTGTCTCTAAGGACCCCTGTGGCATATGGTCTATTCGATAACCTCACAAGAAAAAATCTGTTGTCGCTCTATTGCGGCCAATTGCCAAATGCTCCAGAACTCATTCAGCAAGCGTGATCACCCAGGTGATTTGGAAAACAAACAGAACTTAACAGATATTCAAATTCAACAACATTGCTGGTCATTATCAACCGTCACAATTTAAAAGCGCCTATTGGAGGAGTATATACAGTCGCACAGATAATTATACGTACCCCCTAAAAATCATTTTTTAAAATGATAATATATGGACAAGTCAACTGATTTTTGCGCCAAATTTTTTGTTTTCCGTCACAGCCTAACAAATTATATTTATTATATTACAATAACATTGTGATCACTTTCCGAGGTATTTCGTATTTCTACGGCTGTAGTCCTAGGATTTTTATCCACAATACCTTTTATATACCGATAGCCCTGGAGAAATTTTATACGAAATATACGTCGTACGTATAATTTTCTGTGGTGCCATATTGGTTTTAAGCAAACTGCAGTCACAAATTCATAGATTTCGGCAATCTTTTTTCTTTATTTAAGTAAATGTGTCGTTACAGACGCTAACGTAAAGAAATTTTAGATTAGAAGTTCATTACTTTAAAAAAAAAAATTATTTTTAGGGGGGGGTACGTATAATTATCTGTGTGACTGTATAAGATCTTTCGTATCAATACGTGATCAGAACGCGAAATGATTGGAAGATAACCTTCTAAGTTGCCACAATGTTGCGGAAGTGCCTATTGGAAGATCTGGAAGTGCTGCAAAACACAGTGACTGTAACATACAGAGATTGTACTCTGAGTTAAAAAAATGTTTACAAGTTGTCAGGAAACTGTAAATCACGATGCCCGCCCTGGACGCCACAGCACATCAAAAGCCGAAGAAAATATTGAAAAACTGAGGAAAATAGTTACGGAGATTCGTAGAATCACAATTAGAGAAGTTGCTGAGAATGTCGTCATAGCACTTGGCTCATGCAAGGCAATTATTTCGGAAATTTTGTACATGATGCGTGTGGCAACGAAATTCGCTCCAAAATTGCTGAATTTAGACAAACAAAAAAGTTGCACGAGCTTTGTTTAGGAATTTCTGAACGACGTCATCATTTCAAGTATGTGAAGAATGAATTAAAGAACGAGTAAAGTTAAATAAAACACTTATGAAGCTATAATTTCAAAACCGCATAGCATTCATAATCTTCAATTACAGGCCAAAATAGTCGGTTAACATAGCAACACAACGCTCAGAATTGTTGAAACACAGTGAGCATTACGACCTAGCGTCTCACATCCGCCATGTTGTCTGTGTTAATGTCAATGAGTGGCAGGACCTACAGTTTAAAATCGACTCCGAAGTACAGATTTTTAAGAAACGTGGCAATTGTATGTCACTCTCAAAGTTTCGCCCAGAAGACTGCTGAGGGGAAGTCTCCGAAGAAATATTTTTCAAATTCCATTTTGATCGAGGTATCTGAACTGTAGCCTCACGTCTACCTACTACACTACGACAACTATTCTTGTATTGTGCATCAAATACAGACGTATTTCATATGGCCATTGCGTTTTGAACGGAAAGAAACATCTTCAGATCATAATGTGCACCAAAAAGTCAATTTTTCTGTTGCCTATGGCTACTAATTTTGTAACCACATAGTGATAAATGAGTTTCCTTGCACAAGGGCAGATTATTTCGTAAAATCATCATTGAAAGCCTCTTACACTAACATAAAATATGCATATCTACGATGTTCAGAATGGTTAGACAGCTTTAAGTGATGCGTGAATTGCTTGATAAGCGCCATAATGAGTCGTAAGTAGGTCTTACTATTGATAATTGAATCATGGAATCGATAAATTCGCGGTATCCGCCACAATTACTCTAACAGAAAAAATATTCACCGCCATCACTTACATTGTGATGAAGTACAGGCCTGTGACGCATCCAAGGTCTTCAAATGTGTTTTTATAAGTTTGTAAATTCCTTGCCTTGAGGGTACGTTTCAATTGCCAGTGTTGTATACATTTTTCATTACTTTAAGGCGACTTACGATTGTTAAACGATAATTCAGATGAAAGATATAACAGATGACATGGCCCGCTAGATCAACGTTGCTGAGACCACAAACAAAATTGTAAGATAATTGATTGATTTTTGGATAATTGAAGATAATTGGTTTGAAGAGAATTCTGATAAGTATCATGCATTATACACAGCCTTCTCGTGTTCTCTGCCACGGTTTCGTCTTCATTAGTTGGGGTATCCTTTATAGTTTTTGTCACTCTTTTAAATAAATCTTTACGATATGAAAAGAAAATGATAGTTCCTACTTCCTAACCACATATCTGTTCCAATAAAAAATCTCCAACTGTAGAGTACTTGAAGATGTAAACAAAAACAAAATTTTATATTACGAGTAATTTTCTATAAATTTCCATTGATTTCCAACGGAGGAAGTATGGTGTGTACTAGTACGAGTACATCTACAGGCTTCTCTAAAAAAAATTCAAGCTTCCTTTGGTGGTGATTGTTTGGTGTGTATGAAAATGTTTCGCAGAGTTGGCATTTCAAGTGTTAGTCTTGTGCAGCATTTCGTTATTTCTGCTGCTGTCCTATAGAATTACACTCACGCTAGTGTTGGCTATACACTGCATGTGCCGGTGATTTTCTATGTATGTCTGTAAGTACATGTATATACTTTTATTCGCCGCCAATGATGTTGTGCTTTTGCATGCAACATACTACTGGCACTGCCGTGTTGGTATTGCTATTGGATTTTTTTATCCTGCATTTCTCTCCTTGTATTCTCAGCAGTAATATGCCAAAAAGTTTTTTAAACAGATTTTTTTCGTATCCAAATTGCAACATGCCGTTGTAGTCATTTGTATGTTGTTCGGCGAAAACCGATAAAAAAAAATAGAGAAATAGACGGCAAAAACTTATGGGTATTTTTATTTATGCATTTTCTTCAATAAATTTTATATTTTAAAGTCCTTCTTTGCTATTCGTTTTACAGCTTCTTTATAAGTTTGCCTTCTTGAAAATTTATAACACATTAAATCAGTTAATAGTGAAGCATTTTCTGCAGATTGCTTGCAACAAAAAAAACAACGTAGGCTAAAATGTTTAATATGTTTAGCAAAATATTTGTATGAATTTTTCTTCCAAAAAACTTTACTTATAAAGTGGATAAGAAAATAAATGGATTTTGTCGTTTTAAAATATGATGGCAACATTCTTGAAAAATAAAAAAATTTCTCGTTCAAGAATTAAATTTACTTAGAAACAAAATTGTTTAACAAACAACAAGAAGCCGAATATAATTATTGCTTACTGTACTTTATATAGGGGCTTTCGTTAAGTGCCTCGTCATTTTAATTTCAACAAACAAAATACAAATATTTCGTCGGCATTTGAGATATGTACCTTCTGACGCCGTTATGAATGTTTTTACGCTGGGCACCTTAATTATAAATTTTAAAATTTGAATACGACTATTTTTATTTGAACTTTTTTATTATTATTTTTTACTGTGAATTTTATGCCATATTGTATAATAAAGAAAAGAGAATTTTTCATTCATTCCTCAATCAACCCCCAAACAGAAGGTACGTTTTTGTGCAAAATTTTATATTGCAATTTACTGATACTTTTGTATTTATTTTCTTTGCTCAAAATGAGATATTTTATTTTGGGTCTATTACCCCAATTCCCCCCGAAACAAACATACATCTACATTTTCTTTTAACACCCAGTAGTGCCACGCCACTGAATTTGTACTCTACTTACAAAGTTATAAGAAGTTAAAGGAAATACTTTACATATCCAACACAAAAAAGGGGTGTTTGGCAAAAATTTTAGGTTGGTGCTCTACTTATAAAGTTATAAGAAGTTAAAAGAAATCCTTTACACATCCAACACAAACAAAGCGGGTTTGTCGAAACTGTTATAACTTGGGCTATTTCGCAACAATTTTAATAAATTTGGTGTCAAACGAAAGTTAAGAACCTAAGCTAACATCTTATCCTAACATCTAGTTGCCGCACGCCCAATGAATCATTTTTAGATAGATTAAATGTACTACCTTCTAAATTTTCATTTTTCGCAGAAAAAGAAGAAGAAGAAGAGTGTCAAATAATACAAGAGTATGAAAGTCCGGATTCCTAGCTTTTATTTGGTACCAAATTTATAAAAATTGGGCCTCTACTTACAAAGTTATAAGAAGTTAAAAAATACTTTACACATCCAACACAAACATTTTTTGCAAAAATTGCATCTCATTGTAGCAAAGGGGTTTTTGATAAAGTATTTCCTTAATCTTCTTATTACTTTATAACACAGGCAGCAATTTTTATAAAATTCATATCAAATTAAAACTACAAAGATTAACTTTCATTCTCACTGTAAATATTGTAATTTTGCCACGTCCACTTTAAGATATTTAAGCAAATTAAATGTAAACTCTTATAACTTTGCCCATTTAGTATCAATTTTAATAAATTTGCTACCAAACGAAAGCTAAGGACCTAAACTTACATTTTCTCCTAATACCAAATACTGCCACGCCTACTGAATCATTTTTAGATAGATCACGCCAATCATGTATAAAATTAACCAACACAACGTAAGGTTTGTAATGATTAATTATATGTGTAGGTATGTTTAGTGTTCGAGCATTATTAATGATTTCAAATTCATTTTGAAATTTTCTTGGCTAACTGCATCTTATGCAAGTTCAAATCGATGGATAATATTGAGCATAGGCTCGGTGCCTAAGCTGCATTTTTTTCTTTTCCAAATTGTCAAATTTCTCATTTCATAAGTTAAACTCTTAAATATGTTGTGTTGTTAAATATTTCCAAAGTCATAATAAATTTATAAAACACTTAAAATAAATAAATCTTAAACACTTTCTGATATTAAATTAGTTGGTAAATTTCAGTTGAAAATGTCCTTCGGGGCGGTCATCTAAAAAGGAAAACAATTTTAGTTGAGGGGGACATTTATAAACGTAGACATATACAAAGACAAGAACACTACAACTACAACTACAACTTACTTCTATTGCACACATGGCTAAAAAGTTAATGTGACAATTGTTGTCTGTAAGTGACAAGTTAACAGTAAAAAAATAAAGGCAAACGAAAATAAATAAAAGAAAAACGAATGAAAATGCACAAAAAGTAACAACGTATTCATTCTAAAGTTCAGCACAACAAATTGGGACGGACAAATAAAATGTCAACAAGAAAAAAAAAAAACAAAAAAAAAAAAACAAAAACAAACATAAAAGAAACGAAAAGAAATTTATCCTTTGGTTCGCTTCTTATGGCTTTTAGGGCAATAGTACCATGAAATGTG
Organism: Sarcophaga subvicina; assembly: GCA_936449025.2. Taxonomy (NCBI): domain Eukaryota; kingdom Metazoa; phylum Arthropoda; class Insecta; order Diptera; family Sarcophagidae; genus Sarcophaga; species Sarcophaga subvicina. Next base: position 75,847,925 of record OW388083.2, read on the forward strand.
CATTTTGGTTTTTATTTTTTGTATTTGTACACGATACTGCAAGTAACCATTTGTGTTACTTGCTGCATTAAAGCATTGCAATAACTTATTTTAAAAAATTAAAAGTAAAAAAGTTGTCGTGTGTAGTCAAATTCGAATTAGAAATGCCGTACTACACATTACCATTTCAGATCGTATCGGGTGAGCAATCTATCGGTTTAAATTTGATTCAACGGTTATTTCGAATCTGGTCAATACTTACGTCATTCTATTCTGCCACAAAATTCATTAGATTATCTCCACTGAACATAATGAATCGGTTTACGTTTGAGCAACGTTGGGGTTTATTGGAAATTTATTTGGATATTTATTTATATTCCGACTATTGGTCGGAAATTGCTAAAGTTCGTTTTGGTGTTGATGCGCTAAGACGTGAGCGTGCTCGTACAGTGCGTACACCTGAAAATATCGAAGCTGTGGCTGAGAGAATTAACATCAACTCGTCATCGTTCTCAAGATTGAACACTTCACGCGCCAGTTTAAATACGCTTCGTTTTCGCTTCGCTAGATGGGCCAATGTTGCTAAGAAAAATCATGTTGTGGGATGAAGCTCATTTTCATCTAAATGGGTGCGTTAATAAGCAAAATTGTCGTATTTGGGGCTCAGAAAGCCCACACGTGGTCCTACAGAAGCCAATGCACCCATTACGAGTGGCTATTTGAGCGGAGGCATTATTGGCCACAATTTCTTTGAAAATGCGGACGGCGCAAATATTACGGTCAATGGATACACCTATCGCACCATGATAACCTATTTTCCCGCTTTTCATGGTTGCGATGTGAACGATGTTTAGTTTCAAAAGGATGGTGCCACAATCGATTTATTGCTTCAAACGTTTGATGGCCTTTTAGTTAGCCGAAATGGTGATGTCAATTGGCCTCCAAGAATCTGCGATTTTACACCGTTGGGATGCTATCGGAACCCATGCCTCGGCCAAATTCACCCTGGTTTCTGTGCCAGAGCCATAAAAAATTGACATATTTCGGGTGTGCTCTACCCAGAGAAGTGGCAACAAACATTAGCATGATGTTAGTTTCATACATAATGGCATCAATAGATATTTCAAACGCGAAAAAAATTCAAAGAAGGAAGCTCTTAATGAAAGATGCTTTGGAATATTTTAGTAAGTGCTTATGATCCTCTGGATGCATAAAATTGTATTCTGCTGATTAACATTTGAAATTTATTCCTAAAATCTTGCAACACTAAGAATCCTTTTGCCTAATGTACTACCTATGGTTGTGTAATATTGTAGCGTTTAGGAAATATTCTGCTTGACCGACTATTTATTTGAACATTTTAATATTTTAAAGTATGTCTACCATAAATATTCCTATCAATAACCATCAAGTTCACTCTTACAATGTTTTGTTCCACTCAATGGAATCTCTCTATTTTATTTTGTATTGTAGTTCATCGATTTAATTGCATTCAGGCAATAAAGCTTTGCAAGTAGCAAATTATTTGAAACTGACTGCAGGCAGCATTGTTTAGTTTCTGCAGATAAAAAGTGTTTAAAAATTTAAGAAAATCTTGCCATTATTTTAATTTGTGTACATAAGTTAAACTGTTTCTCAAAGAAAGCGACTAGAAAACTACATAGAAAAAAATTCGTTTTTAAGCAAAAGGAACATTCAAACACAATGACACATAAACATAAACTCAAAAAAGGCGAAAACGAAATTCTGTATCAATATTTGAAATGCTCACCGAATGCCCAAGGCTGTCAGAGTTTAGAAGGAATTAATTTCTTATGGAAATGAGTACAAAAAAAATTGTTAAATGCTGTATATGGCAGAGAAATTTTCATTATTTATGGTAAATATTGTTTCATTTGTTGTTGGGAATAGAAGATATAAAATTTCAAATTTAAGGCATTCACCTCAAATTGATACATTTGAAGCTCTGTTGTATTGTTTGTGAAGTTTTCAAAATCACCCTCCAAACAAATGACCACTATTGAGAACAATCTAGTGCACATACCAATAGCAGTGTGTGTCAGTAGCTGAAAAAAAAACATTCCCACATACTCGAATGGATCCAAACATATTGAGAATAAATCCTTATCCATATGTTACAGTTGCCATCGAAATAAGGAATGAAAGAAAAAATAATTTTATAAAAAAATTCCAAAACACAAGAATACTTGCAAGAGTAAAACGAAAAACCATACCAAATTATCACAAACTGAAGCTTAGAAGAGTTTAGCAAGAGAAAATATCGATGAATTTCTTCAAAAGCAAGAAAAAAAAAACCGAAAAACAAAAACTAAAAAAAAAACATAAGAGCATTATCCATAAAAGTGGTAAGTGTAGATGCATACATGCACACATAGTTGCACCAGTGTACGTACAATATAATTGTACGAGTAAATGTGGGTCAATTTGTATGTGTCTATAACAAAAAATGCTTAAAAAATTACAAAAATTTTCTTAAATATTATTTTTTAAATTCGATAAGTATGTCTGCCAGTGTGAGTCGAAATAAAGGACACCCTACGTCATATAGAAATACAATACGGGACTTATTTAAACTAAAGATTATTGAAAATTTACTATTTGATCGTTCAAAATGATGAAGACGTTTATCAAATTTTCTACTGGGTCTTTCATCAAGCGCTTTCTATCTGTAAATTTAAATAAAACAAAATGTATTCGTTTGACAGACCTATTGATGACATTATATGTGAAATAGAAAAAGCATTCAAATGTCCTACACAGCTTCCAGCGATTGAACGCATTCAAAATTTTAAAATTTTCATAACTCTGGCGTCTTTTTTCCCTTTAACCTCTTGGTTCGCACAAATTATTCCCATTTTATACTTTTACGCTGCTGTTATTGCGATAAGTTGATTAGTATTCTGCCTTGTTTCTATTTCGTTATACCAGGTAACTAGTCTGCAGGTCTTAGTATAATTGGGATGCCAACTATCCCTGCCTAAGAACAACGCCTTTCGAGTATGTGCTGTAGTGGTAGGGAACCTAGCTAATCGTTGATTCTTGCCTTTTTTAGCCGATGCATGTTTCACGCCCCCACTTACTATCTTTTTATGATGTTTTTTTTTCTCAACTCCATTGGAATTCGAACCTGGGCTCCTTGACCTGTAGAGACCACTACACTCCAGCGTCACCAATGCTGGCGCCTAAATTACGTTAAATGTGACCGATAACACGGTCTATGTTGGCTTTGGGGGTCGCTATGGTTCGTCTCTTATTCGCATTCCTTTGCGATTTATATCGCACGATCTCGCTGGTCAGTTCAAATCACCACCACATGATGTGGAAATGCCTTTAAACCATTCCTGCAGTGTATCCAATGTGGCGTAAGCTTTGTGGTGCGTAATGCTGTCCTGTTAAAATCACATATCGTTAATTTCGGCCACTTCCTCTCAGCAGATTTCTGGCAAAAACTCTGAGAGTAAATAAAAAAATTTCTCAAAAGAATCTGTCGTCCTGAGACGACTTTAAACTGTAGGTCCCGCGACTTGTGTATAAAATTAACACACACAACACAAGTGGTGTGAAGGGCTAGGTCGTAAGCTTAATTGAAGGTTTGTATTGACCAATTATGTATGTATAAGTAGAATTTATATCATTTAAGGCTACCCAATTAAAAATTTAGTTCAATGTATTCTGGGGATTTTTTTGCTGCTAATATTTAACTCAGACTGTAATGCAAATGTTCATTCAAATATGAACTGATAAGGTAGGTAGGTAGGGCATCAAATAGCTTAATGAGTTATATTGTATATTAAATTGTAAATATCAACCAACAAATTGATATCGAGTAAGTAAATGTACATTTTATGCACTCCATTGAATATCTGAGAAGACCACGTAACACATCTCTATCACATCACAAACCATCCATATTGTTCGATGGACTCTTTAACAAGTTGTTAAGCAAAGAAGAGTTACACTCTGGAATCAAGTATTTTCGTTTCATTGTTACGTTTGCAGCAAAGTGTTCAAAAATTTTTTATTTTTGACAAAAATTAAAATGATAAGAAGAAATGAAAAAATATAAGAAAACTAAAGGGTGGAACTTTTATAAGTTTAAATTTAAAAATGCAATAAAACAAAAACGGTTTCTAATTTTGCAAAATTAATTTTTTGTCGTAAAGTACAATTGTTCCGGTTAGAAATGGAATATTAATTCATTCATATGGCTGCAGCGACTGGCCTAATAGTACCTCATTTGATCGGACTAATTTCCTTGCACTTTTTCGAGTGTATGGGCTCGTATTTTGGCAATGGCATCACGAATGTTGGCCTTAAATGCTCAATTATGTATGGTTTGTTGGCATAACACTTTTCTTAAATGGTGCCCCACAGAAATTAGCACAGTGTCAAAACGCAGCTTCGTGATCGCTAATTCACATCGCCATTTCGGCTAATTAAATGGCCATCAAACGATTGACGCAATAAATCGATTGTGACATAAGATCGCCACATTAATACCATGAAGAGTGGGTACAAAAAATTGGTTATCATGGTGCGAAAGATGTCTCCATCAATCGTAATGGTTGCGTCGTTCTCATTTTCAAAAAAATATGGGCCAATGATGCCTCCGCTCCACAAGCCGCACAAAAAAGACATCGTGTACGTTTGTTGAGCCCTAAATACGGTAATTTTGCTTATTAACGTACCCATCAAGATGAAAATGAGCTTCATCCGAAGAGATTTTTTTTGGCAAAATCAGCATCATCGTGCAGTTTCTCGTTGGCCCATTTAGCTAAGCACACGAAGCTGATGGTTATGCGGCTTCAACTTTTGAACCAATTGAACCTTCTAAGGCGTCACTGAGAGATCTTTTCGCAAAATTCGATGTAAATGGCGCGTGAATTGTTTAGTTCTTGAGACGATGACGAATTGATGTTGATGGATTCTGACGCACACTCTCATCTACAGCTTCGATATTTTCGGGTGTACCGCTGTACGAACACGCTCACGACTTGGCGCATCAATAATGAAACCAGTTTCACGAACTTTAGTAATAAACTTGCGTATATTTGGCACTATTGATCCTTCTCTGCGACGAAATTTTGTACGATAATTTTGTTTTAAAAATAAATTTCCAATAAATCCTAACGTTGCTCAAACATAAATCGATTCATTACGTTCAGTGGAGATAATCTACTGAATTCTGTGACAGAATAGAATGACATAAGCATTGCCAGATGGTTCAAATATAAACCGATAGATGGCCTAGCCGATATAAGGCATTTGAAGAGGGAGTACAGAGAATCAGGAGTGAAGAGACTGATGCTGGAAAAAGGGTATTTTATAGTCATGTTTTGCTGCTATGTTTTCCTTACTTTGGAGGCTGGTTTTCCCACAAGAAAAGCGGTCGGTCATTTTGTAGCATTACAAATTTTACACTTTTATTAGGTTATAAAGAAGAAGTATTGAAGTGTGTGTGTGCAAGCATCCTTTCTTTAGAAGACAAGGCATAAATTGAGACTTTAGGGAGATCTTTAAAAACTAAAGACTTGCACATATGAAAAGTGTAGAAGTGAACGTGTATAGATTTTATATTGAAACACCTAAAAGTAGACATACACACATTCCTACATTGATATCCTTTTACAAGAGAATACCAAGAGAAAAAAAAACAAAAATAAACTTGTAATCTTCTGTGTGAGCATTCTACACATACTGCAACATGAGAAGAAGAGGAAAAACACACACAAAGCCTTAGTCACTGCCACTACATTTATGCAGCCATCCATCCAATATGGTATACATTTTACATGGTTTTACACTTGGTAGCCAAGATATGGATGGTAAAGATGGCAGGAAACTTTCAAACTTAAAATTGTAAAAGACGACATATTCTCTCGTTCTATAAGATGTGGAATATGTTTGTGTTACTCGATAAATTTTTGACTTTTTACTGCATTTTCCTTATAATATAATAACGCTGCATGTATGTAGATATATGTATACAAACTTAGTTACAATCAATTGTATATACTATATACATATGTCGGTATGTAACGCTGCATAAAGAACTCATTGTACAAAGTAGTGAGTAAATATTTGTAACTTTTTTCTTTGTGTTTCTTTTGTCTTTTGTTTTCTAACATTGAAAATTGTTTAAAACTCTTGTTATTTTACTCTTCTTATTCTTCTTCTTCTTCTTTTAGGTTTTTTTAAGGAAACATGGTTATAAATTTAATATGTATTGTGTAAGCATTTATAGCCTAAAAATTTTTCAACTGCTTAAGATTTATGACAGTCGAATAGCTTTTGTTGGGGGGGGAGCAGCATCCTTGGTAACTATTTTCAAAAGCATATGCAAAATTTTGTTGCAAAAATAAATCAATTTTGAAGAATCTTTAATGGCTCAAACAGCAACCTGCTTTAAAGGTCAGGGGTAATTAAAATAAATCCATTAGTTGACAAAGCACCATGCATAGGTTTGCTTAACTGCAAGCTTAAATCATACATTTTTTAAATTTGGTTTTAAAATATTTAGATAATGCTGCCACATCAATGAACATCATAAAACATACCTAATTTGGTCATTACCACACTTCTGTTAGCATTACAACCTAGCTTCTTAATTTTAAACTTGAGTGGCGCAACCTACAGTTTAAATCCGACTCCGAACGACAGATTTTTTTGAGAAACTTTTCAAGGCAATTTGTTATTTACGCACAGAGTTTTTGCTAGACATCAGCAGAGAGAAAGTCGCCGGAGAAATATTTTTTCATATTTCGTTTAGTCCCTTTGTCTGACTTGGGCTTTGAACCGAGGCCTCATGTCTCTACGTCTAGAGCTAGTCACAGTGGCATCATCCCGACAATCACCAATGCTGCATCCGAAGACAACGTGCAGAAGGCAGAAATTACTCTGAGAGCGGACCTCCTGTATGCTGCAAGCTATTACTGTTCTATAGCTCTTCTTATTTATAGCCTCAGCACATATAGAGACGACTTACGAGTATATTACTTTCATCAGCAATTGTCTTTTCTCCTGCTTTGGGACTACTAAGTTAGGCATTGCTCGAGCAAGTGCGCATGTTGTCGTCGCATATTTTCCACGACGTACGTCAGATGAGTCTGTTTTCAGTCATTACTCCTAGGTTCTTGATTGCCTACATACATACATAACGTAATTGGTCATTACAACCCTTCAGACAGGATTACGAGCTATTTCCTCACACCACTGATGTTGTGTGTGTTAAATTTTATACATGAGTGGCGGGACCTACAGTTTGAAGTCGACTCCGAACGACATATTTTTTTGAGAAACTTTTCATGTCCAATTTATTTACTCTCAGAGTCTGAGAGAAATCTGCTGAGAGGAAGCCGCCGAAGAAATACTTTTTGTATTTTGTTTTGATATTTGGCCTGGGGCACGTACCCTGGCTTTACGTCTAATAAACCAACACACTAGCTACTAGACTACGGCGACCTTAATTGCCGACTTTGATGTTAAATGCTGGTAGCCTACCGTCGCTGCACATTTTCCAGCGTTGTATATCTGATTTTCCTTAAACGCGAGTCTGGTGTTGGCTTATTAGACGAAACGAAATATGAAAACATATTTCTTCGGCGACTTTCTCTCAGCGCATTGCTGGCAAAAACTCTGACAGTAAATAAAATTGCTGTGAAAAGTTTCTCAAAAATCTATCGTTCAGAGTCGACTTTAAACTGTAGGTCCCATTTATAAAGTATCACACACTACATAAGTGATGTAAAAAGCTATTTCGAAATCCTTGCTGAAGGGTTATAATGATCAATTCTGCTTTACTCGTTAGGAAATAAAGACAATTTTATACAGCGTCCTGTTCTCATGAGATAATCGTAAACATGTCCTGAACATTGCCAACAACCATGGTATGATAATCTCTATATTCATATGTAAATACGCTGATATGGACGTGAAGATTTAAAAGGATTTAAAATTTTTTCCTCCCCTGTTCTGTTCACTTATTTTCTATTAAATCTAATGAACTCTACATTATTGAATATCTTCTTGAATTTAATTTTCTTCCATATGCTTATCACATGCAGATAATAAATTCAATATTCATTTCGCTTTTAAGGCGACTTATAAGACTTTTAAAGTCTTCTTCTTTGCATTCATGCCAAAATTAAAATTTTCCTCTTCTTTTTTGTTTTCTCTCTCTCTCTCTCTCTCTCTCTCTCGAAGTTGCAAGACAAACAATTCGTGTGCTTATGGCATAAGAATCTTTAAAGTTTAATTACGTCATGTTTTAGCATTAATAATATGACTTCGCGTGACTGAAGTGAGTGTCAGGTATGGTAATCCAATATGCGAGTGTATACGAGTATGGGAAAACATTTTCTAAACATTTATGAAAGTTCTCTCTATAAATTTCAAAACTTAACTTTTGCATTAACTTTTTGCATCACCAATTGCAAATGAGTATCAAAATACTTAACCGAACTATTCTATTCTGTTGTATTCTGTTATATTCTATTCTGTTCTATTTTGCTTCTATTGTATGGGGTGGAATGAATATATTCGATGCAATATCTACAAAAACAAAAACATATAAACACAGTTTGACACTGTTGACAGTTGACTAGTAACACAATAGAAAAAACTAAAATAAAAACAATAACACGGAAATAAACGGAAAACTACATACTTTTTCTTTTTTTTTTGTTAACATCAACGATAATACCATACATAGGACACGGGAAAATAAGAAATTGGTAAACTATTGCCATCGCAAGAAAACGTCGCGATAATAAAACAATGAGAAAAAGATCATGAAATGGAGATACAAATACCAGAGGAATTTTAAAGTGAATGGTGAATGGAAAAGTGTAACATTTGGGTGGTTCAAAAACAGATTCCTTCTTAAAACCATTTCAAATAGTGATATCGTACACACCCGAATATAATACATGTTAAGAATCACCATTATAGGAAGGACAGAGAGCACTATTTTGTAGGAAAATATGCTACATTTCATTTCATTTGCAAAGAATTAGACAAATTTGGCCCGCTTTGGATATATGTATTTGCATTGAAACTAACAAGAGATCAAATTTTATGAATCTAATAGTATTTGTAACGGGAGAGTGGATCTCCGTATGCTGACGCTAAGAAAATCTCATAACCATTTTTGGAGAAGCTGTAATAAGAAGACATGAAACGTAAAACCACGGTTCAAACCCCAGGTCAGACATCTCCAATTAAACGAAATATGAAAAAATATTTCTTTGGCGAGTTCCTATCAGCAGATTTCTGGCAAAAACTCTGAGAGTAAGTTTATCAAAAATTGGAGTCGACTTTAGGTCTCGTCACTAATGCATAAAATTAACACATACAACATAAGTGGTGTGAGCAGCTAGGTCATAATCCTGACTAATGGGTTGTAATAAAAAATTATGTATGTTTGTAAAAGGCTGCCACATAACATTTTCTCTAAGGATACTTGGGTACCCAGAATTTATTACAGAACTTGTCTAAACAAAGCTGACTGAAATAAAACCCACACCTTCATCAAATTATCAGAATGTTTGAGAAATAACAACCAAGAGTTATAGATGACCGACGGAATGTGTTCTATCGATATTACAACGCAGCCCTACAGGACCTGAACAGCCATCGTTTTTAAAGTGACAGGTTCTTTAATTGATGAAATTTAATTCTGTAGTAGGGCGTACACTTAGCTAATTAGATAAATTGTTAACGAAGTAAGTGTTCTTTATATATATTGCAGAATTTAAATTTGCATCAGTTACAACCATGGGAAGGTACTTTATTCCACTAAGTGCTTAGCATACATGTTGTAAATTCCATAGAGCATATATCGATGTGCAGGTATGAAGTGAACGTTTCTTTTATTTTTTTCTATAAAAATAAAACAAAAATTTTTAATAGCAAAGTAAAAAGTATTTTATTTAAAGCATTAGTTGGCTACACATTTCTTCCATCTATGAGACAATTTGTGGATTCCACGCCAATAAAACTGTTCATATTTCGACGCAAACCAATTAGACGTAAAATTTTTTTACATTCGCGTAGGAATCGATTCGTTCTGCTCTGGTAATACGCGTCTCATTAATGAAAATAAATAGCATTTGAAAGGAGCTAAGACATCCACAAGACTTAGCTTAGTCGCAGCTGCCAGCATAATGCTCTGATTGCATCCTGAAACTGTTTTGTCTTGTGTACAGGTGCATAGTCATGTTGCAAACTTACCTTGCCGTGTCTTGTACCTCTTCAGAAGTCGCAGAAGAAACATTTTTTTAAAATTCGTTTTGTTGGAGATGTCTGACCTGGAATTTGAACCGAGGCCTCACGTCTAACAACCCTACACACTACCTACTAGACTACGGCGACTACTCATACGAGTTTATACAAGTTTACTTGCCCGGTGTTACTGTATTTTAATGAATTCATATACTTTTCTAAAACCCTTATACCAAAGTCGGATGATATGTCCCGTCTTTAGTTATATTTATACATTAAACAGATCAAACTTCATTCGTAATAGCCACATTTATAAAACCTCCTTAAATATCTTTCCTAGCCTATATGTAGTGTTGAAAGCAAATATTCGTATCTTATATGTTTTGAACGGCCTTAATGCTATTGAAGAAAAATATGTGGATTTTTTCTTTTTCTGCAGATAATATCAACGAACAATAACAACATGCATAAATATTACAGCCAGTAAAGCTTGGCTAAATAGTACCACAAATATCTCAAATAAACCTGCTAAGAGATGGATACATGACTGTTATGATACAGAAGATAGGAAAGACATCGGACCATGAATATGTCACTACAAACTTAAAAAAAAAAATTATTTTTCATCTTCAGTAAGGCCGCTTGACATATTATACAGTTTTATCTTCTATTGCTTAAAGAGATTTCGGTAAAGAATGGTAAGCTTACTAGGCTTAAATGAAAGACAATACCGGCTTGAAAAAGTGGAGTTTCTATCTGCTTAAGATACTCCCAAATATGAACGGACGAAGTCGCCGTAGTCCAGTAGGTTGTATATTGGCTTATTAGAAATAAGGCCATGGTACAAACCCCAGGTCAGATATCTCCAACTAAACGAAAATATAAAAAAATATTTCTTCGGCGACTTCCTCTCAGCAGATTTTTGGCAAAAACTCTGTCATGAAAAGTTTCTTAACGTTCGGACTTTAAACTGTATCTCCTGCCACTCATATATTAAATTAACACACAACATAAATAGTGTGAGAAGCTGGGTCGTAATCCTGACTGAAAGAGAAAGTTTTTTATCGTTAAAAATGTTGCCCACATGCTTTGCTTTCGTAGTCCTTTGTCCTATCTATGCGCCTCAAATACATCTGCAAAGTAAAGTGCAGCTTAACAACACCTTTCATACGTCTTCCACATATATTTTTTAAAGCCTCTCAAATAATGGATTTATTTTTACTAGCCCTTATACATATTATATTTCTTAAATGTTACAAATCCAAGCATAATATCAATATACCCCCCGGCAATTATTACATTATAGGGAATAAGAACAAACCAAACAATAACAACAATAGCAGCGACAGCATCAGAAGTAGTGGAAAACATCATGTTCATGGAAGCAGTAACCAGTCAGATAGACTTCAAGGCAGACAAGCAGACAGATTGAAAGACTTTCTTAAAATTCTCTTACAAAAAAGAAAGACAACAACAAATAAAAAAACAAATAAATGCTGGTTGATAGCGTGTGTGTTATTGCGTTTGTATAAATATGAATACGTATGTGTGCATGTGTGTTATTTTACTACTTGAAACGGAAACGGAAAGCGTACACTGTCAATGATGGAACTTTTTACCACATACTAGCGCATTTGTTTATTGTTCTAAACAATATTTAAAGTCACACACACACATACACATGCTGACATTATATGCTCACACTCACACACACGTATTTGACATATGGGAGCCTTAATGCATGCATTTGCGTGTATGCGTGCGTGCTTGTATTTGTTGTAGAATTGGAAATTTCTTAAAACCTCATACTTGATTAAAAATTTGTTCTCGCTGGCGCTAGGGCTTGTGCTCGTGCTGGCGCAGCATCTAATGCTGACGTACATAGATGTTGATGATGCAACTGCGGCTGCTGTTGATTTATTTGCGGCTTCTAAAATGCAAAAGTTTCTTAATTTTCCTGCCTCTACTCAAAAACCAAACATTACGATGAACATTTTCGCAATTCCATTGCAAAAGAGAGTGAAAAGGAATAGTCTTCGTGTATGGCTGTGTGCGTGTATTACGACAAGTGTAAGTTTTTGTGCGCGAATATAAGTGAGTTTCATAAGAAAATATAGAGTTTATGTATGTATAGTATGTGTGCGTAAGTGTCGTAAGTGTATGTGTTTATACGTCTATTAACTTCATTTTGTATTTGCTTGTGTGTGTGTATGTATGCACTTTTTCTTTTGTTCATATTGTTGTTGAAGTGAAGTTTTGTATCCTGTTTATCGTTATATCGCGATTGTTGTGTTCAGCTTATTATGCTGTTTTCTATTCTTTACAGTTGTTTTCTTTTCTTTTCTTTACGAAATTTGTTTTTGTTTGTATATCTTTCTCTCTGTATATCCCGTATTATAAAACAGTACACAACAACTGCATCGTTTATCGTTACATATTCTATGTGTATAACTGTGAATAGCGGCCATGTTGGAAATTGATATCTTCACTTGTAGTTTATTGTGCTAATTTGGCTGCTATAACATCAGTATGTGAATTTCTATGTATTCTTTTGCCCCAAATGAACAACAAGGAAACCTTATTGCCTGCCATTAGAAACGGTTTTTTGGTTTTTGCGGTTATTTAAGAGGTAAATATTTATGGTGAATCATGAACTACTGTAATGGATTCCTAACAGATGACTTAAATTTTTGATGTAAACGTTGAAGCAAAAATTGAATAAAATTTTTAAAAAATGTGTGTGTATTACGTCTCCCGGGTTGATAGGTTGCACATTAGTTGGGTACCATGTCTCTAAGTACTGATTAGAAATTAAAAAGTAAATTATTTACCAAATACAGCCAGAGAACCACCATAGGTAATGTTGAAACATCTAAACTCTTTCATGGTGCAAAAAACGGAATTGCAACAACAGACTAAATTATCATAATACTATGGGCTAAACAAGATCACTACAATAACCTAGGAAACTCAGGTATAGAAATGGTGGTTAAATCTAAATAAGAGTGATATCAGCCTGAAGACAGAGGTCTTTAGAGGGTACTCAACTTTGAATAACAACGAATGCAGGGCTTGTAAAGGAAACATTTTTTCGGCAACTTCAGCTCAGCAGTCTTTTGACAAAAACTTTGAAGGTAAATAAAATTCTCCCGAAAAGTTACTCAAATCTGCCATTCGTGATGACGTTAAACTGTAGGTCCCGAAACATACGTATAAAAATAACAGACAAAACATGGGTTATGTGTGAGAAGCTAGGTAGTAATATTGGGGAGGGTTATGATGACAAAATTTGTAAGTAAGATCGTAAAGTGATGAAAAACCGTGCTTCAGAAAGGAGGACGTCTTTCATTAAAGACCTCAGAAGTTCTTTTTAAATGAAAAACTATGTTTTGTTGAATTATTGGTATTTATCATCTTTTGAAACGCCTGATGCTAGAAAAGTATTGAACCAACCATTCGTTCAGAATGTATACAAATTCATTGCAAGCGTGTATTTTTGATGGCTTAAGAAAAACGTAGGATAACATGGCTCATTCCAACAAATTAATTCTGTGCATGCGACTGTCGCTACACTATTATATATTAACTGTCCTGGTGTATTAACAATGTATAGAATAAATTTCGATTTAAAATATGTTTTTAATGTTGAATGTAGAAGTAGTCCAGTATGTGGTGTGTTGGCTTAGTCGAAGTGAGGCTGTGGTGAATGATTCCTGTTAAAGTTAAAATTTGAAAATGTTTTATTTGCTATAAAAATTACACTAATGTCAGCTGTGGCATCAATAATCCAAGTTTAGATACTTATGACAATAAACATCTGGTTAAACATGTATTTAAACATTGTAACGTTACATGTTGTTAGAGTTTGTCAACAATGTTGCCATTGTCTACTTTGCAGACATGGATGTTTCAATCGTTAATGAAATTAATTTAAATACATTTATGTGATATTTTAAACAATGCTTTAAAAAATGCAATTAATTGTATTTAAAATGTTTATGATCAATTTCTGAAAATAATTTTACGCTAATTCATCGAATATTATATTATACACATGTTACTTATAAAAATTCGGCTGGTCAATTAGTGAAGTTGCTACTGCCTGTTCGAATATCTATTAAGCATCCCTGATTAACTGGAAATTTCATGTAGCTTTCGTTCTATCCAATTAGAATCTTTTCAGAAATTTACCTAGGCCTCAACCATATTTGGGAATGGTCTGTGAGAATAATTAAAAAATTCCAATGAAAAGTTTTTCAAAAATTGTGTCATTCAGAGTCGATTTTAAACTGTACATCCCGCCACTTATTAACACACACAACATAAATGCTGTGAGAAACTACGTCACAATCCTGACTGAAGGGTTGTTGTGACCAATTATGTTATGTATATATGTATTGGTAATGTACGTAATTAAAATTTATTTTGTGTCCAGACTAGGCTTGTCAGATTTGAAATCGTCAAAAAAACGTACATCAAAGTTAAAAAACCAGTACAATTGAGTAAAAAAAAGTACAATTGTTTATTTTCAAAGTTTATTTAATTCAATAAAAGAAAAATTAACAAAAAATAGTTCACAACAGTAACAATGAAGAACATAAAAAAAGAGACCATAACTATTTGTATTTAATATAAAAAATGAACTTAAAATTTAATTTAATTTAAATCAGTTTTTGTGATTTTAAATCTATAGAATTTTTATATATTTCAGACTAGACTAAAATCAATGCATATTATGATGGTATTATTGGATTTTTAATTTATCTGAATAAAAACTCAAAAACAAATTTTCATTGTTTAATACTTCAAAATTAATTTAAAAATATAATTTTAATGGTATACTTTGATTAAGTACATATGTACGTACATTTTTAATTTTTGAAAATTATTAACTTTAAAATTTACTGATACATCTAAATAAATTATAACTATTTATCACTCTTTTGTATTTGATTTACAATTTCATTTTTAACTTTTTCGGTTTTTAAAAAAATCGAAAAACTCAGTACAACTGTATTCAAAGTTTGTTTATATTATTAACTCGCTTTCCAAATTTTCTATTAAAGGTTTATCTCGTTCCTGTCTCCAAAAATTAAACATTATAAACATAACCATAAACTAAAAAATCGTTCACTGGCTGCATTAGAATGAGGAATTGAAAAGACGAAGCAACAAATCTTTTCAAAATTAGGAAATAATCCACTATTTAACAATTCTTTCGATTTTTCTTCTGCAGATTTTTCTTTTTCAATGTTTTCAGCAAATGTTTTTAATGATATAAATTCGTCAAAAGTTGATCTAAATCAATATTTTTGATTGAAAATAATTTAATGATTTCCACAAATTCATGAAAATAAATGTTTGAATTAAGATGAAAAATTGAAAGTTTTTCAAACTTATTATTTTCTAAACGACCTTTTATATAAGTACTTATATTCGATAAAAACTCTGCTGCGCGTTTTTTAAAAAGGCAAATCTCTTGCTGATTATTGCAACTGCTACATATACGTCCGGCTAAAAACCCATAGAACTTTCGTTCTTTATGCCTCAGAAATTTCATTTTCGAAAAATTTGCGTAAAATAGGGGAACAACAATCTTGCGACAAAAAATAAGCCTTAATTTATGTTTTGTTTATGTTATGTTTTATGAAGTCGCCGTCGTCTAGTAGGTAGTGTGTTGGCTTATTAGACGAAAAGCCAGGGTTCGAGCCCCAGGCCAGACATCAAAATAAAATACAAAAAGTATTTCTTCGGCGACTTCCTCTCAGCAGATTTCTGGCAAAAACTCTGAGAGTAAATAAAATTGCCATGAAAAGTTTCTCAAAAATCTGTCGTTCGGAGTCGACTTTAAACTGTAGGTCCCGCCACTCATGTATAAAATTAACACACACAACATAAGTGGTGTGAGAAACTAGGTCGTAATCCTGGGTTAATCCGGGTTGTAATGATCAATTATGTATGTTTTTCTCGTATGGACATGTTTACCTCTATAAAATTATGCTGAAAGTACAAAAAAGTACAAAAAAGGTAGAAAAAAGTACAAAAAGAAGTACATTTGCGTACTTCTTTAGGGGTTATGCAGTTAAAAGTACAAAAACTAAAAAAAAAGTACGCGTACTGCTGAAAACAGTACGTCTGGCAAGCCTAGTCCAGACCACATTGAGCAAATCAATAACAATTTTTTAAGTGGAGTTCATAGATCAACTTGAGAGTAAGAGTTTTATTATGTTGCCTTCAACTTAGAGAGCCGCATTGACTCTGGTTACTAAAAATGCATAAGGAAACCTCAATACAAATTCATTACATATCACCAATGCACGCGTTTAAAATATTTTTAATCTCTTACTCTTTAATTTTTTTTTTTTTTTTGGTTAATAGATACCCTCGAACAATGAAAATATTTTTCTTTTCTTTTCTTCTGTTTTTCATTTCGTTGTTAAGAATCTCTTTTACATCCGCTAGTAAATAAAGAAGCAAAAAACGAAAACAACGAAAAAGAAAATGAAGAAAATTATTGCACAAGCCAACTTTCTTTTAAAGGAGATTTTATGCGTGTTTGCATTTAAGTCTTGCAGCCAATTTCTGTTAAATTAAGTTCAGCTAGAGCATTTGCTTGCTTTCGTCTTTGACAACGTTTTTTTTTGTGGCAACCTATACAAGGTCATTTGGTGTTGTTGTTGTCGTTGTTGCCTGTGCCATTGAAGTACCATAGTTGTTGTCATTGTTGCTTTAATGTTGGTTTTATTGCTGTTCGCATAGTTTTTGGCAAATATGTTAATGCATTTGTCTACAAAATATATTCCAACAATTGTTTCTAGTGATGCTACTGCTGCTGCTGCTGTCATTGCTGTCGTTGCTGTATACACATACCATACCAACCACCACATGGTACATTGTAGCTACGAGTACGCACTTGAAAAACAGCAGCAACAGCAACAGCAACAACAAAATATTAAAATCGTAGAGAAAATGAATACGAAGAAGTTCAAATGAAAATTTGCAAACAAACACAAAAAAGAAATTAATTCAAATGTAAGTATGGATGCGTGTGCATATGTGAGTGCATGTGTTTTTGCATGTGTGTGTTTGTACACTTTAGAGTTTGTGGTTTAATTTGGATGCCAATGTTGTTAATGATGGTGATGATGTTACAGCAAATGCATGCACAAATGTTGCGCACACGATCAGTATAATTGCGTTTTAAGTAATAATAATGTTTTTAATGTTCTTCTGTTGTACACTTACAAATGCAAAAAACAAAAACAAAAAATAACTGATTGTCCTGAACTGATTATAGCAAAATGACATTGTAATTGTTTTAACTGTTGTAGATGGTTACGTAAGGGATTGAAACTGTTTTTCAACAAAAATTTAAAATAATATTCTATACGTAGCTGGTCACCAAATTATATAGAGGGTAGTGTGTCGAGTCATTTCTATACTTAAACCGCATGGTCATTCATCGCACGATAACGATTCTTACGGGCCACTGTTCTTTTGGTAATTATGACGATAGACTTGTCATTTCATCTCAGTTGTAAGTGCACTGCTCTTGTGATAAAAAGACGGAAGTTTGTGACATCTCACTTTCCAACTTCCTTGACGGAACTCTCGAATATAAAAGTGCTGCAAGAGTAAGATTGATGTCGACTAGCTTAAGTTTCTTCTAGGGAATGTTGGAACATCGGGTTGAATATTGATTGTGGAATTACAATGTGATTAAATGCTAATCTGAAGATCTATGATTAGGACCGGAAGACAATTTCGGCTGCAGGAGAAAGAATTACTAGAATTGTGAATTTAAACCTCTGGTCTGATATCTCGAAGAAAACGAAATATTTGAACAAAATATTTTTGTAGATGACACTCTGGCAACAAACTCTGGTAACAAATAAAACTGCCATGAAAAGCTTTAAGAAGCTTTTGTGAGATTAGAAGTAAACGTTAAACTATAGGCGTAGCCACTCTTTGTTGAAAGTAATACACAAGCGCATGGGTAGTACGAGAAGCTAGGTCGTGCTCCTGGCGAAATGTCTGTAATGGCCAATTAAAAAAGTAAATATTAGATTAACCCGATATGGTGTTGAAGTAATAAAATTATGAATAGATTCCATTTATTAGACAGAGTTCTTCCAACAAGACACATTATTGCCATGTTCAAAATGTATGAATTAAGGTTCGAAACGCTTTATCAGGCACCTTATTCATCTGATTTAGCTTTCTCGGATTATTTTATGTTTTCGAACTTGAAAGTACAACTCATTGGTAAAACATTTACCAACCATGAGGATATTAAGCTTGTTTATTGATTGATAGCCATTGTAAACACTCAGACATCTCCAACAAGACGTATGTATATGAAAAAATATTTCTTCGGCGACTTCCTCTCAGCAGATTTCTGGCAAAAACTCTGAGAGTGTATAAAATTGCCATGAAAAGTTTCTCAAAAAAAGTTTATCAGAAAAAAATTTATAGTCGACTTTAAACTGCAGGTCCCGCCACTCACAACATAAGTGGTGTCAGTAGCTAGGTCGTTATTCTGACTATAGAGGTTGTAAAGACCAATTATGTTATGTATGTTTGTATTTAAGACAGTGTTTAATACGAAAGTGATAAAAGAAAAGTTTATTGAACATGTTCCACAAATTTGTTGTGGCTTCTTAACTTTAATATTTAGTTTTGAATCTTATTCTTATCTTATTAACTTAGACTGAAATGGTTTAGTTGTTCAGACTTAGAAAGTTTTCAGTTTAAAAAATTACGTCGTATATATGGCTTTATAGTTCTACGAATGGACCATATTTTTCAAGAGGATTATTTTCAAACACCGCTATTATATGTGATATTATCATATTGTATGAGTATTTACCAATACCAATATTACATGCATACATGTGAAATGCAAAATTTGTAATTTCATTCGAATCTGTTTTGTCTGTAATTTTTTGTAATAATTTCTATGGATTTCTTTTTTTTTTTTTTTTTTTGTTGAAGTATTTTCATGTGACTACCAACCAAATGTTTGTTTGTAATAATATTTGTATGCCATTTATGTCATTATATATGAGTTAAACTTTACCAATTAAAATAAAAGCAACAATTTTAAATTTTGTTCAGAGCAGCAGAGCAGCAATATTAAATGCATTCTGTCGCCAAGGGTATTTAAAACTGTATTGTACTTAAACAATATTTAATCATGTAATACAATACAAGCCAATATTCTTCTTCTTAACAATTGCAACTAAAATAAAATGTATTTAAATTTCGAAAATAATTTCGTTTTTAAATTGTAAACTGAATTGAAATTCAAACAGAAATTCGATTCAATAGATTTAAATTTATTGCATTTGCAGTTGGATTGGTAATAATGTGTGCAATTATGAACGACAATCAAAGTTTAATTGTATTGTGGAAAAAGATATTCCCAGGTATCGTTATATTAAACAATTGAAGAAAAATTGCCAACCATAAACAGCCTTGAAAATTAATTGCAGCAATTGAATTGGATCTCATATTGTAGTTACGAGTGCCTTTACTTATCGCAAGTACATTACTAAATTTGGTTTTAGAAAATAAAAGATCCTTGAACCACACACATATTATTTTAAATTTAAAGTAAATTATCATTGAGCTTTATAATAATCCAGTCTTTTAGAAATAACATTATAATTACAACTACCTTGAAACCTAAGGCTTAATTGACTTAACCTGCATTGTATCTTGTATAAGAGAATGACATTTAAAAGTTTAAATATCAAAATGCAATTTTCCTAATTTATTATTATGAACTACTTTTGTTCCGTTTAGAAATGGAATATTATTTCATTCATAACGCTACCGCGACTAGCCTTTTCAATTTGCGTGCACTTTTTCAAGTGTATGGAGTCGTATCTCGATAATGACATCACGAATGTTGATCTTCAAATGCTCAATTGTCTTTGGTTTGTCGGCATAACACTTTTATTTAACAATGGCCGACATGAAAACGTCCAACGGTGTCAATTGACATCACCATTTCGACTAATTAAACGGCCATCAAACGTTCGATGCAATAAATCGATTGTGGCACCATCCTGTTGAAACCAAACATCGTTCACATCCATGCAATGAAAAGCTAGTACAAAAAAATCGGTGCGATAAATGTCTCCATTAACTATAATTGTTGTGCTGTCCTCTTTTTTAAAGAAATATGGGCCATTAATAATACCTCCGCTCCACAAGCCGCACCAAACAGTTACTTGTACTGGTTGCATTGGCTTCTGTAGTACCACGTGTGGGTTTTTTGAGCCCCAAATAGGGCAATTTTGCTTCTTAACGTACCCACCAACATGAAAATGAGCTTCATTCGAAAAGAAGATTTCTTTTTTTGTGGCAAAATGGACATCATCGTGCAGTTTCTCGTTGGCCCACGATTTATCCATTCGAAAACTGATATTATGACATCGGAAACACAATCCAAAAGACAACTTATGTATAATGAATGCTTAAAGTGTAACTCATGAAATTCATTAGTTTAATGTCAAGCCAATAGTGCTACATGGAAATAAGATATGGAATTACGCACCAAAGGGTGCAGATATGATGTAACACTTTGTTAAATATTGTCAGCGCATATTAGTAATGATGCGTCCTAAGTTGCTACGAAACCAACTCATTTTAAAGTTGAAAAACCTTAATACTTAATGCCCTCATATTTCAAACTTAGAACTCGAAAGTTTTCAGATGTACACAGGAAAACGAGTTTGATCAAACTCCGTGAAATTATACATATATTGACGATTTTCATTCCTTCATAAAATTTTTAATGTTGCTTCATTACGTGAACTGCAATTCAAAATTGAAATTGTTTCTCAAATAATTCTGATTTACTTCCATCAAAAGTTGAATTTTTAAATTATATTTCAAATTAACGAAACTGTTGAGTTGCCAATTGGTGTTCATACAGCATTAAGGGTTGAATATAACAGTTAAGAACGTCTTAAATTGTGCATTAATGCCTACTCTTGCATGTGTTAAAATAAGGGTTTCCTTTAAGGAACAGAATTCGAGAGACGACAGTGCACTCTTTTAAAGGATAGCAGCAATTTACAGTATTTATTGTCCTTGTGAAAGAAATTTGAATTACAAAAACTGTACGATTATAACAGTTAACTTTTAATTTAAAAATGACCAATGTAGACTAAAAATATTTACTGTTAATTTGACTAACGATAATGCAGCTCTTATATGGTAACATAGTGACATTCAGTTGCTGCTATACAGTTGAGTTTTAATACTTAACTGTTGAAGTCTGTTTAAGAAAGTTTTTGAAATCATGCAAATGCTTACATTAATTAAAAGCTACAGTTTTTAAATAAAAACTCTTAAAAGTTTTAGTAGGGAGGGAGGAATGCATGCAAACAAGGTAAAGTTTCTGATTGTGGTCAACGTGGCGACCTCCAGGACGATCCTTGCCTTGCTGTATTCAGGTTGACACGCAGCCTCCTCTTGGACCCTCCTGGATGGCATTGTAGCACCCGCTAAACTAATGCGTGCAGCGAAGTCCAATCCCCTGGACATTAAATTTGGGTTGTGCGTAGGGTTTGGAACCCACCACGTAAAAACAAGTATCCAATGAAAACTAAAGCAAAATCCAATGAAAAGATCCCCTCAAAAGTTGACGACCACGGCAGACGTATAAAGGACTATGATTTACGTATTGGCACATGGAACGTCCGCACCCTTTACAGGGTAGGCGCTTCCGCCCAGCATCAAGCCAAAATTCTACAACATCAGCCTAATATGTGCTCACGCCCCGACGGAAGAAAAGGACGATGTGGTTAAGGATACCTTCTATGCTAAACTCGAGGACGTATACGTTAAGTGCCCGGCCCATGACGCCAAAATCGTCCTCGGGGATTTTAATGCGAAGAACGGGCGGGAAGGTATCTTTGGCCCTACTGTCGGACAGTTCAGCCTCCACGCGAACACTACCTCCAATGGTATGAGGCTGATCGATTTCGCCGCGGCGCGTAACATGGTAGTATGTAGCACTAAGTTTCAACATCTCGACATTCACAAGGCCACATGGATGTCCCCTGATCGATCAACATCCAACCAGATCGATCATATTGTGATAGACGGAAGGCAGTAGATGTGCGCATATTCAGAGGTCCAAACATCGACTCGGACCACTACCTTGTCGCAGCCAAGTTTCGATTGCGCATTAGAGCTTCGAGGTCTGCGCACTCTAGTGCATTGCGAAAGCTGGACGTTAAGAAGCTGCGATCACAAAGGACAGCTGAGGCGTTCTCCGCTCAACTCTCGGATAAGCTCCGTCGTTCCCCATCTAATCTCAACGACATTGGCGGACTGTGGGCCAACATCTCCCACTCCTTGCGCACTACTGCGGAAACAGTCCTTGGTTTCGAACGCCCACCCCAACAAAATCAATGGTACGATGAGGAGTGTCGCGAGGCAACTGCAGCGAAAAACGCCGCATACAAGAAAACGTTGCAATCAGCCGCTACGCGAGCCATTGTCGACAACTATAGAGAGAAGAGAAGGGATGAGAGACGCCTTTTCAGACGCAAGAAAAGGGAGCAGGAAAGGCGTGAACGTGAGGAAGTCGGGATATATAGATGTAGGAAAGACGCTCGGAAATTCTGTCAAAAGTTTAAGCGTCTAATCGAGGGTTATAAACCCTGAGCGTGTTCCTGCAAGGATGAAAATGAAAACTTAGTAACAGATCCGCAGGGAGTACTGAGGTTATGGAGGAAACACTTCTCTACTCTGCTACAAGGCGATGACGACACCAATACCGCCTTTAGAGATGATGTTCCGAACTCGATCGATGATGACGGCATGTAGATTCCACCGCCTAGCCATGAAGAGGTCAAAGTCGCGATTACGCGCCTTAAAAACAATAAAGCGGCAGGTCCTGATGGCCTCCCCGCTGAATTGTTTCAGACCGGATGTAATGAGTTGGTAGGGCGCATGCACCAGCTTATTTACAAAATATGGCTAGAGGAAAGTATGCCCAACGATTGGAACCTCAGTGTCCTCTGTCCTGTCCTGAAAAAGGGAGACCCTACTTAATGCGTCAACTATAGGGGTATAAGCCTTCTCCCTATCGCATATAAGGTTCTTACAGGCGTATTGTGTGAACGACTGAAGCCACTCGTCAAAACACTGATTGGACCTTATCAGTGCGGCTTCAGACCTGGCAAGTCCACCATCGACCAGATCTTCACACTACGCCAAATCCTGGAAAAGATCCACGAGAAACAAGTCGACACACACCATCTTTTTGTCGACTATAAGGCTGCCTTTGATAGCCTCATAAGGGATAGTGTTTTTGCCGCAATATCTGAGCTCGGTATACCTGCGAAGCTGATAAGGCTATGCAGAATGACGTTGAGCAATTCCTGCAGCTCCGTCAAGGTAGGAATGGACCTCTCCGAGCATTTTGATACCGTGCGAGGTTTCAGACAAGGCGATCCCTTATCATGCGACCTCTTCAACTTCGTCATGGAGAGTGTTCTGCGAAAGGCAGGAGTGCATCGCAGTGGCACTATTTTTCAAAAAAGTGTCCAGTTGCTTGCGTACGCTGACGACATTGAAATCATAGGGCGTACGAAGCGAGATGTTCCTGCTGCCTTTAGTGCTATTGAACGCGAGTCTACTAACATGGGTTTGGCAGTAAATGAGGGCAAAACAAAGTATATGTTATCGACGAGTTGAGACGCGCGGCGTATTGATTCTCAGATTACGGCTCCGCCGTTACCACCAGAAATGATGTCAGTCTGGAGATCAAGCGCAGGATCACTCTTGCCAACAGGTGCTACTATGGTCTCAATAGGCAATTGAGTAGCAGAGACCTCTCTCGTATGACAAAACTAACACTCTACAAGACACTCATCCTACCCGTGCTTCTTTATGGCGCAGAGACATGGACCCTATTAAGAACTGATGCAGCGGTCTTGAGAGTGTTCGAGAGAAAAGTCCTACGTAAGATCTTCGGTCCTGTATGAGTTGGCGATGATTTCCGTATCCGATCCAACAGTGAGCTGCATGAGCTCCTCAACGACATTGACGTTGTACAGTGTATTAATATCCAGCGGCTGCGCTGGCTCGGCCATGTCGTTCGAATGTAGGAGGATGCTCCTGCGAGACGGGTATTTGATGCGGGAATCTGCGGAAGTCGGCGAAGAGGACGACCTTGTATCCGTTGGAAGGACCAAATCGAGGAAGCCCTGTCATCGATTGGTGTAACCAACTGGCGTAGGCGCGCAAGAAGCAGAGGCGTCTGGAAGGATGTGTTGCGGCAGGCCGTAATCCGTTAATCGGGTTGTTATGGCCAATTAAGCTAGCATAGGTTTTAGTATTTAATAGTACAGAACTAGGTAAATAAAATAACATGTAATATGTTGAATTTGAAAGTAGAAATTTTTTTTACAAATCCTCAGGCTTTGAATGAATTAATCTGATTAAATAAGATATAAACCTAAGAGAGCGATTCCAAAACTAATAAAAAGCAAATTTAAATCCAAAACAATTTTCCTTTTTTCAACGTAATCTTTTTTTAGCTGGATACGCTTCCTGCACCGATATTCAATACCTTCGATGCCTAGTTTATAGTTAGAAACTAAGTATCCTTGAAACGAAAGACAAAACTTTTACCTTTTGAGTCCATATTTCAAATCTCCATATATGAACTTTACTTTTTACCAAATGCATGCAGGATGTTTCCCCTGAAACATTTTAGTGCTGGTTTCATTTGATATACAGCACCTTTAAATACATCAAAGATAATATTTAGATTGCACATGTAATTTAAGAAATAAGTATGGACAATCATATTTACATGAAATTCTGTATATAAAATGTTTAACGAAAAAGAAGAAGAAGTTAGCTCTGTCTACTTTCGTCATCTTACGTACGTAATTGGTCATCACAACCTTTTAGTCAGGATAACGATCTAGCTTCTCACACTCCTGATGTTGTATGTGTTAATTTTATACATCAGTGAAGGGATCTACATTTTAAAGTCGACTCCGAATGTCAAATTTTTGAGAATCTTCTTCATGGCAATTTTATTTAATCTGAGAGTTTTGCCAGAAATCTACTGAGAGGAAGTCCCCGAAGAAATATACGAGGATTTTCAGATTTTCGTTTTGATGTCTGACCTGCGGTTTAACTGAGGCCTCATGTCTAATAAGCCAACACACTACCTACTAGACTACGCCGACTTTCGTCATCTTACTGGAACTAAATGAAGGAGGAAAATCTGTTCTTTGAATGCAACTAGAAAAAGTCCTCCTGAACGATCACTGAACATATTCAATTTCTAAAAACATTGTGTACTTCATTTGTGAAAAAATAATTTAAATTGTGCAACTGTGGACAATAGACGCCAACAATTTTGATGAAACTTTACACTACTTGTTTTTTTTATTCTGTAAAGTGTATGTATTCAAAACTTTTACGGGAATATGAAAAATTTTATGTAAAAAAATTCTTTTAGATTGTATGAATGCAAGGCGGTGGGTGTGGCCTACTATGAGTAAATTTCTTAATTTAATTTGTTTAATTTTTTATTTAATTCAATCAATAGAATGCTCAGGGTCAACTTTCAACTTTTGCACAAGATTGTGTGAAGCCATGAAGCCATGAAATAATCTTCAAATAAGTAAAATCGACGTAGTCTAGTAGGTAGTGTGTTGCCTTACTAGACTTGAGGCCACGGTTCAAACTGCAGGTCAAAAATAAAAATATTTCATCTGATACTTTCTCTCAGCAGACTTCTGACAAAAATTCTGAGGGTAAATATCATTGCCATGAAAAAGTTTTTCAAAGATCTGTGATTTGGAATCGCCTTTAACCCATTTCGCTCCGCTGTTCGATTTTTCAAACAGTAAAAATTTCAAAAAAATTTGGGTTTTGGTATTAAGTCTCAACTTTAGGAAAATAATAAAAAAAATTCCCCCGTAAAATATAATATGTTTTAGTGAAATTTTCATTTCAAAATTGTCATAAAAAGTGATTTGTGAGTGAGATCGATAGATCTGTTCTTAGAACAGAGTTTAGTTGCGTCATACCATGCACAAACCACCAGACTAAGCTACAGTTTATGGTATGTAATGGACTGATAATTAAAATTGCTATGAAAAGTCCCAAAAATCCGTCGTTCGTAGTGGACTTTATAGTGTATGTCCTGCCACTTACGTATAAAATTAACACACACAACAAAAGTGATGTGAGAAGTTAGGTCGCAATACTGACTGAAACGTTGTATGTTGAGTGATAAAATTTAAAAATTCTGAAGCAGATTATGTTAGATTAAGCTGAATTGGCAGCGCCTCCAGGGGTTATGTCCTTCGGTCCAGGATATTACCATCGATAATACCTGTTCCACCATATGATTACATATACTGATTGGCATCTCTTCGACTTCTTGAGAGCTTTATGAAGTGTGAATTTTAATCAAATCATATTTCCCTGCACACGTTTTGGAAATACTTGCCCAATTTTTTCTTTAAGTAAAAACGCATTTTTTCAAAAATCTTTTTTAATATATTTTAATATTTATTTAATAATTTTGTTTTTGTTTTTTTTTTTTACACATATATATAATTGTTTTTTAATTTTGTTTTTTTACTTTTTGTTTTTATTTAATATTTTTGTGCTACATAAAGTTTTAATTTTAATTTTTTTTTATGAAAGACGTTCAATAATAATGATTTTTATTTGTTTGTTTTTTTTTTGTTTTATTTTCGTTAATAATAATAATTATTTTTTTTTCAATTTGTTAATGATTGTTGTTCTATTTATTTATTTATTAATTTTTTTTCAGTGTTTTATGATTTTGTATTGTTTTGTTTTTTATCAATTTATTAATTCTATTTCATTTATTGATTTCATATTGATTCGTTTTATTCCTGTCGTATTAATTGTTTATTTTTTCTATTTTCTTTGTTTCTATGCTTTTTAAAAAAATAATAATCCACTTAGAA
Source organism: Sarcophaga subvicina (assembly GCA_936449025.2). Lineage (NCBI taxonomy): Eukaryota > Metazoa > Arthropoda > Insecta > Diptera > Sarcophagidae > Sarcophaga > Sarcophaga subvicina. The sequence continues at coordinate 75,875,140 of OW388083.2, forward strand.
ATTAACAATTTATTGAAACCAGTTGAAATAAAATTTAATCAATATTATTCATAAAAATATTTTTAAATATTTTTTTTGTAATAAAAAAAACAATTGAAAATTAAACACGTTATAAAAATCACTTGATCTGGCTTGTTTGTTTGTATGCATTTCGTTTGTTAAAATTCATAATAAATTCGTAAACTTCGATGTACAATGAAAATAAAATTTGTTTTCAAATTTATAAATTAAATTTAATTTCTTTGTTTTTTTTTTTGTTTTTGTTGTATACCATAATACTTTAGTGGTTGTTTTTTATTTCTATTTATTTAGTTTTTGTTTCTAATAATTAAATTATTTTTATTACTGTAGTAGCGATTTTTATTTTGATTTGAATACTATTTTTGGGTTTTCTTTTTGTTTTTCTTTTTTGATAATTTTTATTCGTTTCGTTTATTTTTTGTTTGGCAAAGTTTGATTTGGAGTACAATTTTATTTTGATGACTTTGATTTTAATATGTGTGATTTTCTCTTAATCGGAAAAGCATTCGATAATTTTCTATTAATAAAAAACAATGAAAAATAACAACAGTTTTATGAGGTTAAAAAATTCTAACATGTTCGGTAAGGGTTTTTTGATCAAATATTTTGAAAGTTTAACGAAAGTGTGTAAAAAATTGAAATCGTTTGAAGACTCAAACACACGCTGTGTTTTCCCTGATAATATGGTTCAGCCTCTATTGAAAATTTCTAAAATCTGAGGCCCTAGACCTAAATCTCTGAGACCCGAAATAATAGCAACTGTTTGACTTTCTCAATACTTATCGATTAAGAGATTTTTTTTATTTGATCTGTTGACTTACATAAAACCTACACCACGGTTAATCATAAGCATATAATCAATTATGCAGAATTCATTTCTCAATTGACATGAGACAGAACGACCGTTTCACATCAGCGTACACTTTTATGAGATCGGTGTACTTCGGAAGAGTGAGTGTCCTGGCCATATACACTGGCGAGTTCAATCTTTACTGTGCGCTTCCAGGGAGAAATCTACATATGCTCCTTTTGGCGCAGCAAATATCATATTATAGATTTCACATCTAAGCAAACTAATTAGATCTTGAAGTTCTGAAGCATATTACATACCATATTACATACAATGCAGGCAAGAATACATTTGCTAGAAAACGATCTAGGACACCGTTTATAGATCTGAAGTCCGACTATACAGCTAACAGCTATTACTAATCTAATTCATTAATTGGGAAATTCTTGTTTAAAGAGGTCTGAAGAACGAAACGGCGGTATTCAAAGTCGTGGTTTCAAATTCGTGTTGATGTCCTAAAGTATTGCATACCGGACCTAAGCCCCTAACAGATTTAAATAATTTTCCTGCAACCAACAGTAAAAGCGCAACACATATTATGTGAGTAAGTGACAGATTTAGACACAAGTATATACGTGGACCCGTGGGTCGAAAATAAAGGTTATAAGTAGAGGTAATAAAAGAAATTTGGTACACATTAGATTATCGAAATTAGGTGTCTGATCGGTTGTTATAAAATTATGTAAAAGATAAAAAGGCCTTAAGAAAGAAGGAAATTTTTCTATAATATCTTATGAACAACCCTTTGTACTTCAAAAAAAGATATGTATTCGGCATATATGTGCTGCAATTGCATTATAGAGGTCCTGGTAGTATAACAGCTAGCGTAATAAGCTTGTTTACGATTCCCACCAAAGACTCTGATGTGTAATACTGCATCTTGTGTAATTTATAAAATTTCATCACATGAAGTTGTGGTGTATGGTATCATATAGTCGACGTTGATTGATTTATTTTTTTTAACTATTTGGACTTAATTAATGTTATTAATTAATATTAATTTTTATTTATAAAAATTTCCATAAATTACTTTTCATTTTTTTGGTATATAAAAAGAAAAATTTTTAATTTAATTTTAATTTTATTTTTTAATATTTGGCAATTGTTTGATAATTTTGTATTTTTGGCACGTGGTTTTCGAAATATTTATTAAAAAAAATTCTAAAATGTATAAATATACGAAAAAAGTTTCTTAAAAATACGTTTGTTTGAGATTATTTTCGGTTTTTTGTATTTAATTTTTTAATAATAAATATTTTTGTTGTTTTAATTTTTGTATATTTTCATTCATATTTTATTAAAAAAAAATTAAATTAAATAAAAAATTAAACATTCATTATAGTAATACTACTGGAATTTAAAAATTATTTTTTTTTCAAAATTTTGATTTATTTTGTTACGTTTTAATTTCTATACATAAACTGAGTTTGTTGTTTTAATTTATTTGTTTTATATTCATACATATATTTCTTTAATGCTATTTACGAAAATCTTAATTTTTTATTTATTTGTAGTTCATTGTACATGGGTTTACATTTATAAATATTAATTTATTTTTTTTATTTTTCATTATATTTTCTTTTTCAGTTAATCAGTTATTTATAAACTATTTTTATTTATACTATTTTATTTTTTAGTTTAGTTTAATTAAGCTATAGAGAAAAATATATATATATATTTTGTATTTATTTTATAATGTAATATTTTCATTTCATTTTTGTTTTTTGTAGTTGAGTTTATTTACCATAAAACTATTGTTTTTTATACCATTATTTACAAGAATTGTTATTATTTTAATTTATTTTTATATAAAAAAAATTATTTATTATTAGTTTTCATTAATTTCATACAAATATACTACAGAAATTTGTTTTATATATATACGTATATGTATAGTATATTAAAAATGAAAAAAAAATTATTCAAAATATTTATCAGTCGTTTAGATTTTGAAAAAAATATTTATTATGCTACGATACTTAAACATTTTGATTTATTACCTAAATTGTATTTCCAAATTTATTTTAATTTTTCTTTGTCTTTTAAAATATGATGTGAACTTAAATAAAAATAAATAAAATTAATTTCGTACAAAAATTGGAGAAAAATCCATGAAATGAGCCCTCTCATCCGCTTAATTCTTCGGTCTTAGTCCCGAGTGTATATTAGGCAGAAAATTGGAATGTTTCAATAATTATGAAAGCCTTCAGCAATTACAAACCAAATTGAAAACTGTTGGCTACTACGTGGAATTAATATTCCTTTATGGATATGGATTTTGCGTTGCAGCAAAGCTCGATACACCCATTTTAAAAGTTTGACTGAACAAAGGTTATAATTTATTATTTAGAAGTAGTAGTGAATTACTTTTGAAGTCTAGTAGGCAGTGAGACCACGATTCAAACCCCAAATCAGACATCTCGAACGAAACGAAATATAAAAAAATATTCTTCGGCGAAAATTACCAAAAATTTCAAGCTGTACTTTTAGACACCAATAAATAGGTTGGATACATAAGAGTTCAATCCACAGGACCTTACGACACCATAAATTTCCTTACGGACATTATGCTTATCTGCTAAAAACAATGAAGTCGCTGTAATATAGTAGGAAAGTGAAATATTTCTTTCGGCAACTTCATCTACGCAGTTTTTTTTCAAAAACGGTGAGAGTACATAAAATTGCTTTCAAAAGTTTCTCAAAAATCTATTCTTCAGAGTCGACTTTAAACTGTAGGTCCCTCCACACATGTATAAAATTAACACACACAACATAAGTCATGTGAGAAACAAGCATTGCTTGTTTATGAGGAAATATATTATTAAGGCCATGGCTCAATTATTATAATTAAAAGTATTAAGACTTTGTAGTAGAAACTCCGTCGACTAAAAGTGCTTTGTTAAGTTTAAACAATGCGAATTGAGCACCATGTATAATGCATGCTGTAAACGCCCCAAAGAGGCATCATCAAACATCACAAGAGTCTACGCAATTATTTTGGATGACTGCTAATTGAAGTTGCTAAGGCTCTAAAGATATCAAAGGAATGCTTTGTGCGAAATGCTTGTCGTGCGATCTCAAAATGGATAAAAAAAGATAACGAATTGATGATTCTGAGTAGTGTTTGAAGACTTGCTACCATAGAAGACCTAAATTTAGGCATCGTTATTGGGCAATGAGTGAAACTTGATCCCGAACTGCAAGTGATGAACCAAGTAGAAAGAATGCAAAGCGGAGTCAGTATTTGTATGAGCACGGCTTATCAACTACCTTTCAATATGGAAAAATCAACAACGTTTTCTATTTATTATTGAAACGTTATCCGGCAAAGTTTTCATTTCTATGTAAATTTTTTTTCAGTATAAGAAAATGTATCGTGACATGTGGTTTAGCCAAAAGTGCTAAGTAAGGTTAGTTATTTCACTGCCATTAGACTAAAAAAGAATGAACAAGTCTTGCAAATCATTGATTTTTTTATTATGATGAGTGGAATATGTGTGACAGATTATCATCCGCAATGAAACTTATTCTTGACATAATGGATATGACAACAAACAAAATTGTCGATTGTAACTTGTACAGCAATGACTTGGCAGCATCATCAGAACGTACTTCTACAATAACGAAGCAAATAGCAACGTCATAATCAACGAAGCAAGGTACCATGCCATGTTTTATTTTTACCTAAAATGAAAATTGGACTTGGATTGGCGCTACACAATGCCGAGACTTGCAAGTTTGGCGTTTGAAGTAGTTCATTAGCTGCTAAGCTTTCAATCGATTCGAATCGACAGCACTATTTTTGTGTGAGTATAAATGAAGACTAAGCCATCCACAATTCCAGCTCTGGAAGACAATTTACATTACGGCCGAAATGGTAGAAAATGTATGCCAAAATTGGAGCTAATGGAAAAGGCACCAAAATATTGTTTTAAAACAGTACGGATAGGCAGGCAGACGAACATTCAAGACTCTCACTCGAACATTGGAAAAATGGTTTACTGAATCTGTCATCGGTGATTCAGCGATGGCTCAAAAATGGAATGCGGATCTGGAGTCTGTTACAATATGTTGGCACTGAACGAGTCATACAGATTACCTAACCAGGCCAACGTATTTAAGGGGGAGATTTTTGTCCTTAAACAAGATACACGCATGACTCCTTTGAACGTGATCGTATGTGTGGATAGTCAAACAGCAATCAATGTGCTGGGAGCCCACGTCCTCAAATCAAAGGGCGTCAGGAGTTGCATGAACTTTTTATACCGTATACGTCGACACAACATCCACCTCTACTGTGTTCCGAGCCACTGTGGCATAGAGGGAAACGAAAAGGCGGACAAACTGACATGGCGGACAAACCGAGGAGGAGGCGATAGAGGGGATATATGTGCACGTACAGGAATACTTTTCTAAATTGGAAATAGCAACATGGATTTCTTCAAGCCCTGGGTGGTTCAACATACATGATTGCAGAATCTCAAAACTGCCGTATCCAGCAGTGGAAAGCAGGAAAGCCAAAGAACTACGTGAGTTCAACAATAGAAAGCGGTTCATACCCTAATCGAAATTCTAACGAGATACTGCTTTATTGGCAATTTCGCTGACAAGCTCGGTTTGCCCTGCCAGAATTACTGTAGAAACTGCTATTTGCGGTGGAGAAAACGAAATCGGCACAACACCTTTTATGCGAGTGCCCTGCACGTCAAAACAGACGTAATTGGTTTTTGTTTGATGGAACGTTTGAAGATCTGGGCATGGTGGTGAACGCACTACTAAGGGAACTGGCCGGTTTCAGCGGAAGCTCGGGGTGGTTGAATCCCACCACTAGAGGATCATGACAAGGGGGCTTACCTCACAATGAGTAAGACAATGGGCCAAATGGGCCACCGAGTGAACTTGCCTGTGAACGACAAGCTATTCGCTAACTTAACCTACAGTCACACAGATAATTATACGTACCCCCCTAAAAATTATTTTTTTTTTAAATGATAATATATGGACAAGTCAACTGATTTTTGCGCCAAATTTTTTGTTTTCCGTCACAGCCGAACAAATTATATTTGTTCTCATCACTAAATATTACATTCGCCCAAACATCAGTTGACTTGTCCATATATTATTGGGCGAATTTCAATCGGGCCTTTTTTCTCGGCACTCGGCTGCAGAAACCGTTCTTTCTCAAAACACTTCGAACTGTTTCGGAATGCACAATAATACTGTGGTCACTTTCCGAGGTATTCCGTATTTCTACGGCTGTAGTCCTAGAATTCTTATCCACAATACCTTTTATATACCGGGCTACCCTTGGAGAACTTTTATACGAAGTATACGTCGTACGTATAATTTTCTGTAGAGCCATATTGGTTTTAAGCAAACTGCAGTCACAAATTCATAGATTTTGGGAATCTTTTTTCTTTATTTAAGTAAATGTGTCGTTACAGACGCTAATGTAAAGAAATTTTAGAAATTTTTTTTCATTACTTTTTAAAAAAAATGATTTTTAGGGGGGGTACGTATAATTATCTGTGTGACTGTATATCCTGGCAGGCATATACACATGCATTGGTCAGTTAAAATTTTCTTACGATTAAAAGTTCACTTCATGGTACTATGTACCAGCAAGACTATTGATACAAAATATTAATTTTTTTATATTAAAAAGCTTTTTTAAAGAGCTTTTTTAAGAAAGAGGGAAATCGAATTATTTTTTCTTTATTTCAAAGTATTCAGAGTTCATTTAAATTAAATTCACATCAATTTTTAATTTCTTTTTTTTTAAATTTTATCCTTCTGCATCAAACATTAAAATTTGAAATAAAAAATTCATAAAACAAAAAAAAAATTTTGAATAAAATTAATTTGTTAGTATTTGTTAATTTTAAAAAACACACACATTCATACATACAATTTAATTAAATTACAAACATGATGATAATACAATACAATACAATCCACTTAAAAAAAAATACAACCTGATTTGAAAAAATTTCTACAAATTTTTTCTCATGACGTTAGTTGTTGTTAGTTTTCGATTAATAAAATTGAATTGAAATTGTTTTTTTTTTTGGTTTTTTATTTTTTATTTGTTGTTGTTAATAATAAATTTCTCATATTAGTATAAAAGTATTGTAGATATTTTAATAATATTTTATAAAAAGGGATTAAATGGGGTTGGTGGTTGGGGGTGTGGGTTGGTGTGGAGTTTCATTCAGGGAAATGCATGCAATAATACTTTGTAATAAAAAATGTATGCGTTTGTTGTTTGTATAGAACGGTTACAGGGGGATATATATAAAGTATTTCATTATATAGGGTTTTGGGGGCAGAGGGATCATATATATGTATATATATATATAATGTGTGTTTGTTTGTTTTCCATTTTAAAAAAGTATAATTTTGATTGATTGTCCGAAAGGTATTTTATTTAATAATTTTTTATTGTTACGATGATACATCATCTACAATGCTACTGGGGCATGGTAGAGAGCAAGTTAGCTAGTATTACTGGTGTCAATACAGTGGGGGGGAAAAATAGAGGGATATTTTTCTTTTCGTTTGTCATTCTTTATTTATTTATTTTTGATATCTTTTATACACCTATGTATTGTATATATGTAGTATGTATATAGTGAATATGCACTCTGCTTTCCATTATTGATGTTTTAATAATAAAATAATTAACTTTCTTTTTTCTTTCTAAAATGTATATACACAAGGCTTTGTTTATTCAAAAACATACGAATACATCATTATGTAAAAAATAACAAACAATAATTCATATAAAAAAATTAACGTATTAGAGGGTATTATGAATCCATTTAAGGGGTTTTCCAATCTTCTCAAATATACACGCATATCGACTACAACAATAGGTAACCATCTAATAACAACTTGATATGGCAACCAGTAGGAGAAATTCGAATTTTCAAAGCATGGATTTGGATAATGTTTTCAAGAACCGAATGTTTTATTTTATATATTGTTTTTAAACCATTTGCCGCCAGAATATATATATATTTTTGGAATTTTAATAATCTTATGTTCAATAAATTGCTTACAATAATATATTAAAGTTTTTAGAGCGGTTAAATGAACATTTCTGAACTATCGGGGCATGAGTTTCTTTTAATTGTGATTTTCGTCAAACTCAATTTTAAAGAAATTTATCCGATTTTCGTAATATATAAGTGGTTTCCAAGCCACAGTTTCCGTGAGAGAAATCTATAGAAGATTAGTGAGAACAGAATGATCTTCAATGACAATCAGATACATGCGATTCAAGCCTTCATAAACAGTATTTATATTGTTTACGAAGTTGGCCACATAATGAAATGTTTGCATCTAAAATTAAGCGATAAGCTACTTATGCCAATGACTTTGTTAGTTGGGAGACTGTGCTATGGCACCAGAAACATTTGAAGACTATTAATAATTTTTTTTTTTTTGCACTATGAGAGAATTAATTATTAGTTAATTAATTAATTAGAATTAGAGGTTTTAAAAACGTGATGTATGAAAGATAACACGAAAAACGTGTTAGTGGCATCATTAATAAAGAATTAATGAACTTTGCTGCTGCTGTCTTTATTATAATTAATACGAATGCAGCTTATCTTAGGCTGCAATTGCATGCATGCTGCGTTGTGTTTAGCATAACCCATATGAAACAAGGAAAATAAGAAGAAAAATTATTTCTCAGAATAGTGAAAATGGACAGTGAAAAATTTCCATGATATTGAGCAAGTATCCAGCCATGGCAAGCAGATAGCTTAAATTTTCTAGTTGCACCCGCCGCTCACGCTGTAAGCAACATGGTAGGAAGGCTCTTGTGCGACTACTTTATGTATCAACAAAACAGCAGTAATCTACGCTAATCTATCTACCATCCATGTATGCTATTCGCATACGTTTTAGAGGAATGCAAAATAGAATATGTATGAAGTACAAAATATATTTATAGGGAAGTAAATTCATTAATAGGAATATTTCAATTCTTACAAATGGTTAAGCAAGTTTGAAATTGTTTCAAGGGAGTGTATTAAATATTGCTTGCATGCAAACAAATGTAGGCACTAAGCGTTACTCTATCAATACCAAGAGCAATCACAAAAAGAAAATTTAGCATGTCGTGAGGAAACTTCTGTACTGATTTAAATTTAAATATGAAAGAAAATCCATTACGCACTGAATAACAAGGGTTCTTACTATAGCATTTCGTGCAATCGCTGTTGTAATCGCTTTGTGAAGTAAAAGACTGCTTTTCACTTTCTCTGCTATCTTCACGTTTTTTCGAGGACTATTATAACTGCACGATCTACCTTTCTTTCAGTGTTCAATAGGCTGTTTTGTTCGGGCCTTTTATTTCTGTATCAAACTTATATTATTTAGATACGATTAAGAGTCTGATGTAAATTTCTAATAAAAAATATCCATAAAATCACTCCAAGAATATGTTCTCAAAGATCACAGATCGAAATGTTTCTTATAGAAAAAAAAAATTTAAAAGTTGTTGGAAGAATTTATCTGGTGGCGTTATCTTTGCTGGTAGTATACACGCGATAAATAGAAAGCAAAAATCTCTTCAGTCAATCAATAGTTTAAAGATCTTTTACGATTATAAACAATGGCGATAAGATGAAGGCAACTTTGTTAACGTGGTGATATTACCCTTAATTTTATTTTCGATTTCTTTTTAGAAATTATCCAAAACGTCTTTAATTTGTTGATCTCCTACTGGCTAAAAAAAAAAAAAAAACGTAGAGTGGAGGCAACTCAAATATTTTTTTATTCTTTTCAAAAACACAAATACTTTCTATTCGCTTTTCTTCCTCTTGTTTCGACATTATCTGCTGTGGAACGATGATGGATTGATATAATATAACAACAACAACGAAAATTATTAATAAATTTTTCTTATTTCTGTAATAGTACGTAAGTTTGTGTATTCCATTTGGAGTCTAATTCAATTATTTTATTGGGGATGATGATGATTTATTGATGATAATTATTGTTTTTGTTTTTGTATTTTGTATTTTATAATTGTTCGATAGGACTGAAGATGATCAACAACAATGAAAATATTGTTAATATTTGTTGTTGGTGTCACTGTTTCACACCGATATGGAATAATCGGATTTTTCGCTTAAAAGTTTTTGCGCGGGGGCAGGTGAATGTTGACGTCCTTGTTGTGGTTGTGACTGTTGTTGTTTTTGTATTGCTGCTGTTGCAGTTGCAGTTACAGTCGCACTTGTTGATGTTGATGGTGAGGACTGTTGTTGAGTTTTCGTAGCAACTTGAAGTTGCTGTTGCGTTTGTTGCTGTTGCTGCAATTGTTGCAACTGTGGCTGTGATATGGGACGATTCTCTTGTGGCCGCTGTTGTTGTTGCTGTTGTTGACGTAACAAATGTGAGGTGGTCGAGGCCGGACGTGACCAGAGTGTTGATCTCAAACCCAATTTTAATTTTTTCAATGTCTCCACATCACACTCCACCTGTGCTACTTCAGTGCTTCGCTCAGCCGGTATGGCTACATCGACCGGCAGGGTTGGATGAAAGCCACTATTCGATATTACATTGCATTCAGCTTGTAGCTGCAATGGATGCAGGGTGCGTATAACACCTCCAGGCCTAATTATACAAGATTTGAACAACAAGTATTTTCATATGTATCACAATGATTATTTACTTGTTTTTGTTTTTTTAATTAATTTTTTTTCGTTTTTCTTATGTAATTAAAAGCAAGAAAACTACATCTAAAAAATATAATTAAAATGAGAAACATAAACTCCATTTAAAAAGAAAAACACTTCTAATGATTGTATGATTTTCTTTGAAATCTATTCACAATGAAAGTATTTGTGTTGCTGTTATTGTTATTGTAATCAATGCTATAATTATTGGGCTGCTGAATGATGAAAAGGAAACTGATTTTTTTTTTCGCACAAATTAACAGAAAATCTTTGAAGCATTTGATGAGACCAACAATTTCGAAAGAAAAAAAAAACGTTTAAAGCGATGGAATAAAACAAACTAAAGCTGATGATTAAATGCAATTTCAGTTTAAACAAAATACTTCAATAATTTGTATTTTAAATGTATGTACGCGTATACATATATATTGTAAAATAGAAATTGTTTAGACCTGTGATAATAATGGAAATAAGATTCAGAATGATTGTTTAAAAAGAAGTTTTCTTAAGCGAAGCTTGACAAATTTACAGACAAACCGAAACTTTTTAATAAACTGACCTATAACAGATGGTGCAGTTTTATGCTCTCCAGTATACATTTCGTGATGGTTGTTTATATATACAGTGATGTGAAAAATAATAAGGACAGGCATTGAGTCGACCAAATTTTGACAAACATGCAGCGGTATTGAGTTATTATGGTGACGGACCTCTATATCGTATCCAGATTATAATGAAATCGGCTGATTACACCGAAATTTTGAAAAATATAATGCTGCCGTATGCCTAAGAAAATATGCCACTCAAATGGATCTTCCAGCAGCATAATGACCCAAAGCATGTTTTAGAGTGGCCAGCATAGTCCCCTGATTTGAACCCAATAGAAAATTTGTGGAACGAAGTTATACAGGATGCATGGAACGCAATACCGCTGCATGTTTGTCAAAATTTGGTCGACTCAATGTCTAGAAGCTGTGCTGCTGTTCTGGACAGCAAAGGATCCGCAACAAAGTACTAATGTGGCACTAAGGTTTAATGCAACAATATTTAGTATAAATATCTATTTAGTTTTACTTAGGTTAGTTATAGCTTTAAGATTTCATGAAGTGTTCTTATTTTTTTTTCACACCTTAAACTACATACATTCATACAAAATCACAAAAAAAATCAAAATATATTATAGGAATAGCAAAAATTTTGTTTTTAATCTTTTTTCTACCGTTTAAGAAGAAATAAGTCGTTTAAACAACAAAGAATTTTCCAATTTTTATTCGGTTTTAAATATAATGTAAGTTTGGGTGAGCACTGTCCTTATTATTTTTCACATCACTGTATGTATATACGCCCTTTATACAGCTACAATTGATTGAGAGTTTTATTACAAATTTTAGGAAAATAATTTGTTTTCTACAGACCGGATTTCTCTATTTTCCTTCTATAAAAAATGCATTACAATAGAAACTCAATGTTTGAGTACCAATGAATTCTTTGTTCATATTCCATTTTGATTTGGAGTTTGAAACACGGTCGAATAATTCAACCTACTACCACCTAGCCTATGTCGACTTCACGACCTGTATTAACAGTGGATCGGATACAACAAAAATGGATCGGATAGAACAATGGTGTGTGAAAAAGATCAATGACAAAGTAAGGTGAAGTCAGTCATAGCCAGTGGCAAAGTCAGGATTGACACCAAGAACGTTATGCTCAATAAGCCGGGCAAATAATTATTTCTGATGTCTACTGTTATTAATCAAAACGAAATTGAAGAAAGTAATTGAAATAAATAGCCAGCATCGATTAGAACAGAACACGCAGATTTCTTTTGATCTCTGCAGAAATTCTCGTAAGGGATAAGTACTTCGTTAAAAAAAACCCAGAAGTAAACACGACAAAATAAAGTCGATTAATATGGCCCTTGTGTGGCTAAGTAAAGTTCGTTTGAAGTATAGGTTAGGTATGATTGGTTGGTTAGGTATCTTATATTGATACTATAAAGTCCTATTGTAAGACCGTTTCAAATATTAGAAAAAAGTCTTTAAGTTTTGGTTATATTTGTAACCCAAAATTTTTCAACAATCCATGCCACTTATAACAGATGATGAAAATTTATGCTCTCCAATATACATCCGGCTCAGACATCTCCAACTAAACGAAATATGAATAAAATATTTCTTCGACGACTTCCTCTCAGCAGATTTAATTAAATTGCCATGGAAAGTTTATCAAACATTTGGCGTTCGGAGTCGGCTTTAAAATGTAGGGCCCGTCACTCATGTATAAAATTAACACACGCAGCACAAGTGGTGTGAGAAGCTAGGTCGTAATCCTGATTGCAGGGTTGTAATGACATATTATAGTTGTTTTGTATGGAGACACTTAATATATCATGAATTCTTCCTTCAACCGGGTGTCCGGTATGAAGTGAGTGCCTCTTGTTGTGAAAATAAGTTATAAGTTATAAAGCCAAAGTAAAAGACATTGGCCATGGCTGGCTGCATATTTTTTCCAACTTTCAGGCAATTTGTGGATTCCACGTCAATAAAACTGTTCGTCTTTTGAAACAAACCAATTAGTCACCTAATTTTGTCACCTATAATTGAGGCTGTAGCAATAAAATTATTAATTATCTACAGAAACTACATACCATACATATAATAAACAACATTGTTTTGTATTTGGGAAAAGGATTTTGTTTAAAAGAATTAAAATAGTCCAATCAAATCACTTGAGCTACACACTTTAGATACAGTGGTGATCTGATACTTCCTACTTTTATCAAACTTACTGTCCCAAACTTTTTTCTATTTTTTTCCTTCTCGAAAAACAAAATAATTATTTATTATTTTAATACTAATAATGTATGCAGAAATCTAAAGTATCGATTAACAAATCTAAATATATGATACACTACATATTTACAATATCCTTTTTTTTTAGAGATGAAACATCATTTCTGAATCTTATTTACACAGATTAACGTCTGGCAACCACTCCAATATGTTTATAAAATTAAAAAATTAAATAAAAATAAAAACAATAACAGAAAAAAAAAATTCAGTCACTAATTTACACATCATCATCATCACCACGACCACTGCTACAAATGGCAGTATGGTATGATGGTCTTCCGGTCGCTCCCTTAATCCTATGATTCATAGTCAAATTTTTGATCGATGGGGTTCGTGTATGTACATGAAATCTCGCCGATATTATAGCCAAAACTGTTGACTATGCCATCGCTATCGACTAGACTTCCATCCACACTGCCCCCAAGGGCCGTATCCTATTTGGGCAGAGTCGGTGCCGTAAAGAATTTTGACGATAGAGGTGCAGTGGATGGATTCAATAGAGTACCACCCGATAGACCTTCATCGGCTTTATGGGCGATGGGACGAAATTGTGATGATGGCTGCATGCATGCCAGGGATGGGGCTACAGATGCAAGGGAGTTAGTACAACTACTACTGTTATCTAACAGTTCGGATGAGTGATGTGAGTCATTTAAACTGTTACTGTGGTGCTGTGATTGGTGGGAGGAATGGTGTGCTGATGCAATTTTTGGTGTGACAAGTAGGGGTTGCTGTGATAATTTACTACTATTGCTACTGGTAAAACTACTGGATGTATTTATGTTTGATTGTTGGTGTTGGTTATGTTTTTGATGTTGCAGATGTTGCTGCTGTTGTTGTTGTTGTTGTTGTTGTGTAATGGATGGTGACTTGACCAATGTGGGTATATGGCATTGTATGGAATCTTGTGATTTAAATGTACTCGATATGGATTTGAGATTACCGACACCACTACGTGGCGATAGAATCTTATTCGAATTGGAATTATTGCTTGACGAGTTTTTGCTATTGTTATGATGTCGCGGTGTTGTGTTGGTGGAAAACTGATATAATTGATGATGATACCTTGAACGACCGCGACGTGGCAATGATTTTTGTTCGGACATTGGTGAGAGATCAGAGGATGTGCTTGATTGTGCTCCATGGTAGATGATACCTGCGGGAATGGGGAAAGAAAACAAGAAAGAAAACCATAAATAACACATAAACGTCTAATTTGATTTTGTTTTTTTCATTACAATACATTTGGTTTTGTTTGGAAATGTTATCGAAAATAATATCGATTATTTTTTTTTTTTTTTGTTTTGCACGGATCATAACTACAAATGAAAATTTCGTTAAGGTTATGATTTTAAAAGGTCAAGAAAAATAAAAAAATTTAAAATAAATAAAGCATCACAATATAGAATTAATTTTTTATTAAAAAGTCTTATTTTTATGCGTATTGGTTAAGTGTTTTGATGTTTTTGATTTGATTTGATTTTCTTCTTTTTTGTTTTGCTTTAATTCTGTTGATTTTTTTATATAATTTTTCATTTTCGAAATAATTTATTTTTTTTTGCTTACAATTAATATTTAATACTACAGATAAGTTATCGATATATTGTGATTTTGAAAATGTGGTGTTAATCTTGAGTCTGTGAAAAATATTTGAAAAATTTTTTTAAACAAGAACATAAAAGATAAATACATTTATATGTATATGCATATGTATGTACATATACATACAGACGTAAATATTATTTATAAAAGTATTTGGTTACAGTATTCTTCTAGTAAAGCTGGTTTAAATAAGGCACCTGTATATATATTTACGCTTAAGTTTGTTTTCAAATACGAATACGCAAAAGCGTTTATTTGCTAGCCGTAGTCGTAGTCCAGTTGGTAGTAAGTCCATGGTTCAAACCCCAACCCAGATATCTGGAACATAACGAAATATGAATTCTGAATCTTCTCCTCAGCAGATTTCCGGCAAAAACTCTAAATTAGAAATAAAATTTCCATGAAAAATTTCTCAGAAAAAATCTGTCGTTCGAAGTCGTCTTTCAGCTGTAGGTAACGCCACTCATGGGTGAAATTAACATACATAACTTGGGAGGTGTGAGAAACTAGGTCGTAATCTTGACTGACAGTCATCGGCATATGCTATACGAAATCAATCCAGAGTTTAATCGCCAGGATAAAGAAAAAAGCTACATTTGACCCCATATCAGATATCTTAATCAATTGCTTCATCATAAGCCTTATTCATCAGATATAGCTTCCGCAAATTATTGTAAATAGTGTCTTCTAACAGAGAATTGGGAACTGTGACGGTTAATAACGGTCATCTGAAAAATTAGTTGTCTTTTATTCAGTCGGTTTTGCCAAACTACGAATCACGAATCATTCAGAAAACAAAACCATTTTTAACATCTTTTCGTTTTATAAGCAGCGGATGCTTTACGTATCTTGTTTATAGTATTTGTTCTTGAATCTCCATCGCTTATATTTTAAAAGTTTTTTTCATTTAGGAATATATACTCGGTTTTGTTAAGGTTTCATTGTCAAACAATTTTTTATTCTTCTGGTACATTGTACAGAGTGGTTTCGTACCTATTCCACCTATGGAAAGTAAAGTTGATTCTAATTGGACAAATCCATAGGTTCGTGGAAACCTACATGGATATATGAGGCAACTGTCAATTATACAAGGAACCGCATACAATTCAGCAGTATGAGAGTGGAGATTCCTCGAAGAACCACTGGTCATGCTGTCCCTCTAACAAATGTCTGTATGCCAAAGACACTTTAAATGCAGTGGCAAGATGTAGGCATCAATAAATAACCTACAATTGGCGTTCCACCAGCGGTATATGTACATATATGGTGGCATTGTTTTATACTACGTCATTACAACCCTTTAGTCTGTATTACGATCTAGAAATAATAACAAGCAGAGTGCATCCTATTCTGTTGTCACAATTTATATGAAAGGTCCTGCTATTTTGTCTTATGAAACGTGCTTAAAACGGGCCACCATTACCATTACATTGGTCATTACAACAAGATCAATGTGGTCTACTTCTCTATTTGCCATCACCAGTGATCTTCTTTTTCTCTGCAGGTTACTCTCTATGGTTGATTACATCTTTGTTGTTTGTTATCGCCTTGGAAGTTTGTCTCTTATTCCTTGTCTTCTATTTTCTCTCGGGTTCTATTCTATAATCAGGACTTTCATGCATACGTACCTCATTGGTCCTTACAGCACTTCAGTCAGGATTACGAGCTAGCTTCTGACACCACCCATGTCGTTTGTGTTAATTTTATTTATTTCAGTTGCGGGACCTACAGTTTAAAGTCGACTCCGAACGACAACTTTTTTTTGAGAAACTTTGCATGGAAATTTTATTTACTTACAGAGAGGGAAGAAGTATGTTTTCATATTTCTGTTTATTCTCTAGAAAGCTGAGCTGGGGCTTGAAGTGCAGCAAGCAATACTAAATATAGTACTTCTGCTTCCATACTGGGCTGTTGGAGACTATTTACCGGTAACAGCTGCAACATAATCGTTTCATGTGTTCACATACATACATAATTGGTCCTTACAACCCTTCAGTCTGGGTTACGATCAAGCTTCTCACACCACTTATATTGTGTGTGTTAATTTTTTATATGAGTGGTGGGACCTGCAGTTTAAAGTCAACTCCGAACGATGAAGCTTTAATAAACTTTTCATGGCAATTTTTTATTTATTCTCAGAGTATTTGTCAGAAATCTGCTGAGAAGAAGTAGTCGAAGAAATATCTTTTTTTGTACTTCGTTTTGTTTGAGATGTATGACCTGAGGTTTGAAACGTGGCCTTATGTCTAATAAACCAACATGCTACCTACTAGACTACGGCGTCTACTTGAAATGCAAAAAACAATACTAAATGTAGTATTCCTGCTACTATAGTAGACTAGTGGAGACTAATTATCTGTAAATTGTGCGATGAAAACATTTCGGGGATTCACAGAAATTAGAAATATCCACGTTGAATTTTCATTAAATAAGGGTCTTTAGTTATTTACTTTTGCTTTTTCCCTCAACCAAATACTTTTATAAAGAAAAATGAAGAAAAAAATATACTTGAACACTTACTGTGCTTCATTTTCCCTTCGTGTTGATTGGAAGACTCGGTACGACTTGAAGTCAATTGGTCCTGATCCGATTCGGATTCTTCACTTTCTGGCTCGGTTTTACGTGAATGCCGGCGACGATTTTTCGATGACTACATTGATTTTCAAAAAAGTGAACGACAAAGAGAAACAGAATTTTAAATTTAAAACGTTATTCAAAGAGAGTTAAAGCGATGAACAAATAAAATAAGTCATGAGGATTTATGGGATTAATGCTACAAAAGCGTTTTCAGCGGACTACAAACTACATAGAAATGGTTTTTAAGGTGGCACTGGTGAATTTACAAAATTTTAACTGAATATTGAAAGAAGATAAGAAATTTAAACTAAAAATTCAATTCAAATGAAAGAGGATAGTTTAAATAGAGTTTATAATATCAAGCGTTCATTTAGCTTAGTTTTTTGGAGAAATCCAAAAAATGTACACAAAAGTTTAAAGAAAATAAAGAAATAAATTTTTTTTAAAAAACCCAAAGAAATTAACGCTTTAAGCTGTTAAAACCAATATTTTTAGCCATTTTACATGAACAAATTAAACAAAAAGAAAAAAATTAAATAAAATAAAGCATTTTAATGATTCGTTATTAAAGAAGAATTTTTTTTATTATTTTTTTTCCTATAAAATACAGCAGTTGTGGCCGTTTACTGATTTGCTGATAATGATTATGATGAATGCTGAACAGTGGGCGGGTGGCTAAGAAATTAGCACAACACAAATGATTTTTTTTTTATTTTTTGTTTTTGTAATTATTTTTACTTAATTTGTTTAAATACAAAACGTACAACAATAAATGTTGATAAATCATAATAAACAACAAACAGAATTAAAGAACGAAAGAAAGAAAGAAAAAAGAAAACTGAAAGAAATTATGTTTTAAATAAACGCACGATATTATGAAACGGTGAGGTTTGATAATGATTATGAATAGTCTTGGTTGGACGTTGAATTTGATTGTGGTTGTGGTGGTAGTGATGATGGGTAGATTTTAATACCGCAGCAGGTGGTGTCGATGAGCAACCCTCCGTTAAAGCACGTTCATGATACATAAACGAATGCAGCAGCGTATTGGCTGGACCAGCATGATGCGGTTGGGACATATTTCCACTTTCCGATAGTTGAAACGTGGCATACGGTGAAATATCTTCGGATGTTTCTGCATGAATGAAAACATAAACAATATAAACAAACAATACGTATATACTTTTTTTTCATTCTTTCTTTCTTCACATGAAAAACTAATTAATCGAATTGAAATGAAATATGATGTGAATAGTGAAAGTACGTGTACGTAAACGTATACGTGTTAATCCTGTCAGTTGCATTTGTGCCAAGTCAAATAAAATATTGAATTTGCTTTCAGGTGTATTTTTTTTTATAAAAACAATAACAAGCTTTAACCGCCTTGAATGGTTAACTACTTAATCACGTCCATAAAATAAAATGGGAACATATGTACGAAATCAATCGATTGTAAGAAATTAATACAGACACACATAGTTAGTCATTATAACCTTTCAGTCAGCATTACGACATAGCTTTTCACACCACTTATGGTGAGTATGTTGTTTTCATACATTAGTGGCGGGTCCCACAGTTTAAAATCGACTCCGAACGACAGATTTTTTTGAGAAACTTGTCATTTTAAAATACTCTTAGAGTTTTTGCAAGAAAGGAAGTCGCCAAAGAAGTATTTTTTCATATTTCGTTTTGTTGGCGATGTCTGACCTGGAGTTTGAACCGAGATCTCATGTCTAATAACGCAACACACTACCTGCTAGACTACGGCGGCTATGTCCAGTATTATGCTTGGTAACATTTCCAAATTGTACCGGTGTGCCCAATCTAGCCTCTATCTCAGTGATGTAAATGTAAAAGATAAAGCCTGAGATGGTAACCCTTGAATAGGTTCCCTTAACATATATTCCTTTAAGAAACCTTCAATATTCATGGATGAGTACAGATTTTGAGGTGGTGTTGTATAAGGGACTTGATTACAGCAGCAAGGCTTCGAATATATCAGCAGCAGATTCTTAGGGAAAATCGTAATACCCATAGCGTTTAGACTGGCCATAAGCTCTGACTGAACTACGACGCAATAGTTAGGCAACATTTACGAAACTTAATATATTTAATACGTCCTGCTCTCTCCAGGATTCTTCAACTGTACGGTATATATTGCCAGCAACCAATAATTTAATTTGAATCTCGAATTCAAATCTTCTGTCAAGAAAATTAAAAGAAACCCTGTAGTCTACAGGAATATGTAAATAGTTTCCCAAATAGGAACAGGATATAACGGTATTAAAACCTCTGATCGAATAGCAGTCCAGAAGGCAACCAAATAAGTGTGGCCCATTGATAGAATAGAGCAGGAGTGGGTAATTGTTAGTGAAAGTTAATTTCTTTCTTTTAAGATGTATGAATTTATATTGTAATAAGAGTACAGAATGTCAACGTAATGCCATAAAATCAGTCCACATTTTTTTTCTGCATCTCACTTGATGTTTGTCACACGTGTGTGTGGCAGGAGTTAATATTTTGATAATAAAAACAAATTTTCTTTAACACTTACCTGGTATTTTATCATTATTTTGTAAGGAGACTTTGTGTATCGTTGCATAATAACGTTCACGTTGTGCCGCTTCTGAATTTTGACGATTTTCCAGGGATTCCTTTTGTATGCGACCAGCTTGTTCTATGGGAAACAGAAAAATTAAAAAAAAAGAAAGAAAAACAATTTCATTATTTTATAGTTTCCGCAGAAATATTAATTAAATCAAGGGAAATATACAACAAATGATTTAAAAAAAAAAAAAAAAACATTTGGACTGAAAAACTGAAATCTGAAACAGAACCGAAATGGAAATAAATTGTTGTGTCGAAATGAATTTAAAACAAAAAGAACGATATGGTCGTAATGGTTTCAATTGTTTAATATTTCAAGCAAAACCGTTGTTTGCTCACACAGGCGGCATTTGTGAAAATTCTTTTTTATTCCGTTTTTATACGGGCAGTGCGATGTAAAAAATTGCAATCATTATAGGCATCATATGCAGGTCGAAAAAAATTGTATGACTTTTAACAACCAAATTCAATCAGTGAAGATGTATACATTTCTCTGCCTTCCTAAGACATGTATATTTTTCCACCTAAATTACAGTTTTTTATGTTATTCCCATGACTTACTAGTCACATCAATTTCGTATCGATTCTTACGTATGTTGATAAACAGGATGTCAAAAAAAAAGCGTAGATCTCCATTACATTTGGCTCAAGTAACCTAACAGAATCCAAAGTTTTCTTTATTTTGTTTTCCAGGATCTTCCCTAGTTAAGCGATACAAGTGTAACTGTTTTTAAGTTAAACTAACGCAGTAGATAGCCAAGCACACTTAGCTTCCTTGTCCGTATAATTTAACAATATTTACGGCTGAAAATTTTTACATACATATATGTATATTGAAACTAAGTGAACCAAAAAACTGAAAGGGAATTAAGATAAAAGCGGATTTATTCCGTAGTGTATAGAGAGTACCGTGGCGAGTCGATTCGTTATCCTGATGGATTCCAAATGTAGAACCAAAACAGAGTACTTGACTATTACAGTTGAGTGTAACTAACTCAGTGTCACTGTATGCTTCACCAGAATGGATTACAATCCTAAAAGATACAGTCATGAGCATCTTATCATCATCTTAAAAATTTTTTATAAGGAACTGCTGGAGACCACAAAAGTATTATAGCAACATATATACGCCGGAGGCAAGTGACGCAGCATGCAGTAAACAATTGGTCAATGCAAACCGTAAGTTGAAATATATCTACGGCTGAAATAAAATCTACGTGAAAATGGCAACAAAGTTGGGCACACAGTGCTCAGGACATCTTAAACAAAACGAAATGTGGAAAAAATATTTCTTCGGCTACCTCCTCTTAGCAGATTTCTGGCAAAAACTCTGAGAGTAAATAAAAATTTGCCATGAAAAAGTTTCACAAAAATATGTCGCTCGGAATCGACTCTAAACTGTAGCTCCCGGCCCTCATGTATAAAATTAACATACACAACCATAAGTGGTTTGAAAAGCTAGGTCATAATTCTGACTGAAGTGTTATACCACTTATGTTGCGTGTCTTAATTTTATATGTGAGTTGTGGGACCTACAGTTTAAAGTCGACATTGAACGACAGATTTTTGAGAATCTTTTCATGGTAATTTGGACAGAAATCTGCTTAGATATTTTTTTAATATTTCATTTAGTCGGAGATGTCTGACCTGTAGTTTGAACAGTGGCCTCACGTCTAATAAGCCACCACACTACCTACGGTGACCTCATACCTAAAATGTAAATTCTTATTCTTACTCTTATTTAACGATCCATTAACGACAAATTTATTAAGTTCAGTATACTGAAGCTTTATTCGCGGACCTTCAACTTTGAGGAAAAGGTGTTAAAAGCAACTTCTATTGCTTTCGAAATAAAAAAGACAGCAGACTTATAGCCCTGCTGTCCTATACAATTTTGATTTCAATCTTACTAGACTAGCGAGTAAGGGATAACTAACTTTACTTCTAACATTTCTTTCTTAGATAAGTGACCTCACTCCATGGGCCTTATCTGTCTGTGTACGTGATGTTTTGAATTAGAATGAAACTTTTCTTTTACTTCCCCATAGAATTCAATGAAAATCTTTACAAAATTAACTAATAAATGGTGATCCTTTTAATAGTTTGCCTTTAAAGAACAGAACAGAACAGAACAGAGCTTTAATTCATCGCAACGATATTAATTTTGAATTCGCTTAAAGTTCAATTAATTCTTTTAAATCTCTGAGCATGTACATTGTACATCTTGCGATACGTACATCTTGTATATGTGTATTTGTATGTGTAAAAGTATTCCCTGTAATTTATTGTATAATTTATTTTCAATTTGTTTTTGTTCAACAATTGTATATGCTGCTGCTGTTTCTTTGTATTGTTTTATCCTGACTATGTGCCTGGCTGTGCTTTTGTATACAGATCTGCCTGTATGGTATTCATTCCATGTATGTATTGCTTGTCGTTTTTTGTTTTTGTATTTATCCCACTTGAACACGAACAGGACACAAGCCAGTGCACAGTATGCTCGAGGCATTGTTTTAGTTTACAAAAAAAAAATTGTTGTTGCATTATTATTGTGTGTGTTATTGTAGTTGTTACTGTTGTTAAGAAAAATACTCACTGTGTCTGTAACACATAAAAACCAATGCTATTGTACAAATCATTCCCGATACGGTTGCAATGCTCGGTATTAATAGGTTAACATTTCCATAAAATACATTCGATCCACGTTGTCCACGCTGTACAATCTCCGGTGGCGGTGGATCACCATCTTTGGTCAGCGTTACGAATGTAAATTCAGCTTGCGACACACCAGCCACATTATGAGCTTCCATGCGCAATTGATAGAGTGTTGAGGGCTGTAGACCAGATATTGTAAAACGTCGCTGTGGTTTCAGGGCATTTGACACTAAAATATAGAAGAGAAGGAAACAAAAGTTAGATATGGCACAAGAGATTGTTGGATTGTAGTCGGCTTTCAAAAAAGACTTTGTTGCAGTACAACAAATCATAGCAAAAAAGGAAAAAAGTTTTGGAATGACAAAAGGAAATAAAATCATGAGAATAAAATACAGAAATTATCAACTGTAATATGGTCACATATCGTTGGTGGAAATTGGAAACAACGGAGCCGTATATATAGAGTATATAGACGGACAATGCGGCATGTATTTTGCTTTGTATATGGGCGATAGAAAAATAGTAAAAAAATGTTTTTGAAAACTTTATTATCATTTAACTCACCACTGTTAGAAGCCAATTGACTGAAAATGTGAAGATTTTATTAAAAGTTACTGGCATGATTCCATTTATAAAAATCATAAACCTTTCATGGCATTGAAGCTTAATAAGGGGGTCTAGAAAAGAAATCCGATCTATTAGTCTCATATGAGTTCACTTAAACACTTTTGGTAAGCAGACACTCATCAGAAATCACACCACACAGAGATCGAAAAAGAATTCTTTAGTTCCCATTTTTTTTTCGCTTTTTGTTCGAAAAAGTTTGGTTACAAATTGTCGGTAGTTGCGGGAAAACGTACGAACTCTGCTAATATAAATTACATCTGGTAACGCTATTGCTCACTTACCTAATTTACAGACATTATTTAAATCGTTCTGTTAAAAATTAGTAATAATTTGGAACACTGTCATCGCAATGTGTAGCAGACTGTTGGAAAACAATTTTGAAGTTATGGAAACGAAATTATAATCAGGAAAACAGCAGCGAAATGGTTTGCTCGTTCCTATCTTGGCTCTATTAGACCAATCGCTTAAAAAGGTCAACGAAACAGGGACACTTAGCGGCTCTTTCTTACATGGGCTATGTTAACGTAATAACTTTGAGTATTGCCTCCGGTATACGCAGCGCCACACTGCCGTAGTGTAGTAGGCAGAGTGTTGGCTTATTAGATTAACGCTACTGTTCAATCCCCAGGTCGGACATTAAAATCGTATATGAAAAAATATTTCTTCGGCGAGTTCCTCTCAGCAGATTGCTGGCAAAAACTCTGAGAGTAAATAAAAAATGGCCTACAATTTTTATTCTAACTCACATGAAAAGATTAAAATAATATGATTAGTACACTTCCCTCAGACAGGCTGGCGCACTTCCTTCAAGATTACTTTGCCAACTCATATAACTTTGTAATGAGTACTCAATCTTTAAATTTTTTTTTTAATAAAATGTGCCGAAAGGAATCAACCAAATGCTTCAAAATTTGCGAAAAAAAAGTTATTTTAATTTCGTTTCATTTTTAAATCATTTTCAATTTCATCTTACGATATGCATGCAGTGTGCACTTACAAAATCATGGCATGTTTTATTATTGGTTCCATATTGTTTCATTGAATTTATTACCAATTCTATATTGTTTTAAAATTCGTTTATGTTATAATGTTAAATGGCCATATTTCCATAGGGGGGGGGGGGGGTAGTCCCCCGAATGTGTAATTGCGTAGTAATGCAAAAATGCGTTTTACAAAATCTTTGAATGTAATTGCACAAGTGTTATATTCGTTTGTAGTCATCAGATTATTTTTAACTGTAGAGGCATGTTGAATTGTTTTAAATCTTTTGCAATTGTTAATGATAAATAATGATTTGGAAATTTGTAAATTTGTAAATTTAAGATTCGTTAAGTTTGCATATTAAAATGCTATTCTACCACACACTGTTACACTGCGTGCTTTTTTGTGGTTCAACAAAACTATTTCTAGTTATCGTCGTTTCAGCTCTAATAGACGACTATAACAAATTGCTATTCAATAAACCTCCAATCCTATACATAAATATGTATACCAATTTGGGTTTAATTAAAGGCAAAATTTTTATTCACAAGGGCTTCAATAAGTAAATGTTCTGGGTTTAAGGTTTGATTCACACGAGAGAAACTAATGAACATTTAGTTTTAGATGTTTAGATTCTAATTCAATGATAGTGTGGTATTATACGCACATCATGGCACCATTGATAAAGAAGCAATTGTCAGCACACGTGTAGTCTATGGCCTGTAGCTTTGATTGTGTTTATAGCAATAGCCGTCAGCAGTTTAACTAACTTTCTAATTGCTTTGTACTATATATACCACGAAGTCTGTAAGCTGGAAGGACTAATTGGCCTTGCCTGAATCCTTTAGACTTGATTGCTTGATCACTGATCAAGATGGTTCGTGAACGCACTAAATTGTACGGCTTGTTCGTGATTTTCTGCACAGTGAGGCTCGTCATCTTTTGCTGGTACATGCTTGACATCAAATTCTAAATCGCCAGGCAACCTTAGATAATTGCTGAATACAAGCTTGCCAGGTGCTCTTCTTGTTAAATTTTGTGTAGCTACTCGGAATGCCAACAGAAATCGCAAGATTGTATGTTTGTTCCAGCGTTCTGTTGACCGCCAGGTTGCATTTAAATCAAAATAACGCGGAAAACTTTATCCGGAAGTAAATTATGAGTACCACCTACCCAACTCTTGAAAATCAAACAAAAAACATATTTTTTAACAATCTGAGACACCACTTACCCAATATCCAGTCGTGTTCTGGTCCATCACTCATCGATCGATATTGTAGTACGAAATACAACATAGGACAGCCATTGTCAGGCCACGAATGCAGTCTTATTGTAACCGAAGTAGAATTGGGTGCAATTAGTGTTATTGTCGAAGGCACTCCAGGTGATTGGCCCTGAGTTCTCACATGCAGTGTTATGCTTGTCGGTGAGGTGCCTACTTTATTGTGGGCAGTCAAATGGATTTGATAGGTGCTGCCACAAACTAAACCTTTTAATTCGTGACTGGAAGCATGACGTGATAAAAGCATTTCTTCTATATTGCCAGTGGCACGACGATAATACAAAGTATAGCCTGTAATGGGAGCATTACCCGTAAAACCACATTTCCAATGCATTAAAATACTACTGGTAGTGGCACTGGTTACGTACAGCACAGGTGCCGAGGGAGGCACTTGCACTAGTAAAGTATGTGTTAGACGATCAGTGCCAATACCATTATCAACTTGGCAGCTATAATTCCCACTGTCGGAAACTTGCAAAGTGGAAATGATCAAGTCACCAGAATCCAATAACTGAGTATTGTGGAGGCCTCCTTGTCTTATAGGCACATCGCCCTTAAACCATTCCCGTTTTGGTTTGCCCACTGCAGTGCAGGAGAGTGTTACCGTAGAACGCCACGGACGTACGGTCGGACCACCAAACGATACAATACGCGCAGGCACTCGATTTGTAGTTATTTGTGAAGCTACTCGCGAACTTTTACCTTCACCCACACGTGTAGAGGCGGTCACCCAAAACTGGTATTCTATGTGAGGATGTAGATTTTTGGCTTCATAATATGCCTGTTGCGAGGGCAAACTACGTTTCTCGTTGTTAAGCTCTTCACGGCCGTTAACCACTCTTGTGTAAAGATTATATTTAGTAATGACACCATTTGGTTCGGTGGGCGGTAGCCACGATACGTATAAGGATTGTGGTGAACTCACCACAACTTTAATATCGGCGGGTGCTTCTGGAGCATCTTCTTCAGTGTGACAATAAACAGGATTGGAGAGTACGCCATCACCCATACGCGTGTGGGCCAATACCTGTATGCTGTAGTTGGCATATTTGCGTAGTCCGGTTAGAACAGTTGTTAAGGCAGTAGTTTTGCGAGACTCCACTTCATCTTTGTTGGGTGAGTAGTCATCTAAAATGGGTTCGAAAATTAGTTTGTAGCCCTGTAGTATGCCATTTGTATGATGTATAGGTGGAGGCTGCCAGGAAACTTGTAACGATTGTGAGGTTAAGGCAGCACAACGTATGTCTTCTGGAGATCTGCTAGGAACTGGAAAAATTAAAAAAAAAATTATAAAAATAAAGAAGTCGAGCAAGGTAAGGGATTCCGATACCTACCATCTTCCATAGTTTGAGCAGAGGCTGGTTCGGACAGAGGTCCCGGTCCCACCTGATTGAAAGCTTGCACCACTACATTGTAACGTGCAAACTTTTGTAGGTTAGTCAAAAGCAATTCACCACTACCGGCCTCACCATCGCCCGAAACTGAGGTAAAATTATAAGCTGTATTACCCGTACTGGCTAATTTATAGCCTACATTATAGCCTTGAATGTCGCCATGCCTTAACTCGGCCAAAGGTGCTATCCAACTGACCAGTAGCTCCGTGGAAGACAAAGGACGTACGGAGAGGCTTAAGGGCGGTCCGGCAGGACGTTGTGGTTCAGTACGTATTACCAGTTCCTGGCTAGGAGCACTACGTCCTGCGGTGCCCTCGGCAATAACACGAAAAGCATAACGGGTAGCGGGCTTAAGGTTCTCTATTAGAGCATTATAACTTGGCGGATCTTTAACTTCTATATGCTGCCATTGATCCATAAATGTAGTGGCTGCAACATAAGAGATAAGAGATTATTGGGGAGACTTTCTCTTTCTTTTAAACAATTACCATCCATTTCCTTGTATTCCACTATATATTTGGATACATCGCCTGAGTTTTGAGTTTTCGGCTGCCATTTCAAGTTCACCGAACGGCTTGATATCATGGCTGCTTCCAATACCGATGGAGGTTGCGGCGGTTCTTGTACTTGTAACTGCACCAACTGCTGATCGTTGCCATATAAATTGCTGGCTCGACAGAAGTATGGACCACTGTCAGTGGAATCAACTAAACGTATTTGCAGCTCTGCTGACACACCATCGGGAGTTGCTTCCTGCTTAACTGAAATTCTAGTTCACAATGAAAGATAGTAGAGATAGAAGTTGTTATACAGACAATTTAATATCTTCCTAGCCTTAGATAAATAGTTTAAAATAGGCACATCGGTTCAGTTAAAATATTTTAAGTTCATAAATTTTGACTTTTTAATGCAACCCGCCATAAAAAAATATTCCAAATCTTTGAAAGTTTGTTCAAAAACTTATTCCAAGTATTCTACATCAAATATCAATAGCATACTGGTATGATAATCTTCTTTGCACAGAGTACTAGGCTAACTTTGGGCAGGAAGTGTGAGTGTATATTTTTGCCTACAACCAACAAAACCAGATGATGAAATTCTTTAAACAGATATCCTGTCTGGCCGGCATTAGTATTTACATACATAATTGGCCATTACTACCCTTCGGTTAGGATTACGACCTAGTTTCTCACAAGACTTATGCTGTGTGTGTTAATTTTATACATGAGTTGAAGGCCCTACAGTTTAAACTCGATTCCGAACGACAGAATTTTAGAAAAACTTTTCAAAGCAATTTTATTTCACTCTCAGAGGTTTTGCGAAAAATTTGTTGAGAGAAAGTCGCCGAAGAAATATTTTCCATATTTTGTTTTGGGGTTTGAACCGTGCCCTTAAGTCTAATAAGCCAACACACTATCTCCTAGATTACGACGACTATAATTAGTGCCAACTGAAATCCAAAACGAAACGCCAATAATGCAACTGCAGGTGTTTGCAACTCCCTAGGGAGTCGATGCACAAATATAGACCAAGACACATAGCTGTTGAAATGTGAATAAACAGGAGAAGAAACTAATCATTATGCCGCTCTAGTCTCAAAGTGGAATGAAGGGAATATGCATTCTATTTTATATGCAGCGCATATGGATCTATGCAACAGTGCAACAAAATTCATTAAAACAAAATCAGGATTGTTTTTTAAGCGAATTGAATTTTAATTTGTTGTGGTATTATTAATGGTTACGACTTTATGCGACAGGATTTTGTGTGAACAATGCTTAGGTAAATTAGGAAAATTAATGATAATGAAGGTTATATTTGCATTCACTTAACATAATATTTTATCGTTCGATATAAGGCCTTAACCGCTTAAAACATCTTAACCGCCATAATTTTTAAATTTTAATTTTCTTTAAATAAATTTATTTGTTGATAACATTTCCTCGTCTCTTAAAATTTAATGGCCACACAAATATTTGATTGATAAATTCGAATCAACTGGTTTAGTCGATCAACACTCATACGTCCACGTAACGCTTAATCTATCGAAAATAACTATGCTGCCTGTGCGAGATGGCAAAGAATCCGAAGCAGTCGATTACGCGTCGCCCCAAAAAACTCTGCCAAAGGCGGGTGTTCGCTAAATGGACTCTGAAGTAGTTGGCATCTGTCCCCAATTTTCATCGAAAAATCATCTTTAGTGATGAGGCCCATTTATGGATGGATGTGTACATAAACAAATAAAATGATCGAATATGGCATCCATATCCATCAACAAGACATTCAAAAGCATCCAATACAACTCGAAAAATGATTGTTCGGTGCGGATTTTATATATATATATATTTTTATAAGAGCGACGTTGGCCAGACCATTACTGTCAACGGTGAGCACTATAAGTCGATGATTACTCACTTGAGGTGATCTAAACTGGCCAAAGTGGTCATGAGATTTGACCCTGTCATACCTTTTCTTGTGATCTTTTCTTAAGTTTCAGGTGTATGCGAAAAGGGCCACAAATCGCAGTGCTCCTCAAAGACGAAGTAACCTATTTCGTCATTCAAATTCAGACTTATTTATGAGCCAGGGTCATGCAAAAATCGGACATTTCGGATGAGATATACATAGAGAAGCTTAAACAATATCATATTCCACACAAAATGGCTTTCTAGCGAATAACAAATTTTGGTGATATTTCATACACACTTTGTTTTAATTATATTTAAATATAGAAAGCGCTTAATAAAAGACCATAGTTGTACACAAAACTCCAAAGGAAGAAGCATTTTATCTCAGCCGACTTTCAATAGATTTTTCGAGTGTTGACTAAGAAAAAGACATCATGCGACAAAAATTGCATTTATTCTGCTAATAATTGCACAAAACAACTGAACTCTATTTGATGCACCTATCAGAACAAAAGCTCCATATAAACTTTGGTTTTATGAATTGAATTTAATTAGGCCTGCTGCCCAAAAAATGTTATTCTTTCCATTTAAGCTATTATTGCGGTTAAGGGCTCTATATTTTCTATACATTATTTTCCATAATTTTTTTTCAATTTGTAACTTTTTTTCTATCAAACTCATTAATTATTGTGCACAAAGTTGCAAATTACAGACCCGAGTATATGCTACAAACATCTAAAACAAGTACAAGAGTACCAGTCCAAAGGGACTGAAACTGTTATGGCTTAACATAATACACATACAAATACAAATTGTAATCAAGCTGTGTGTTGTTGGTTTTATTTTTTATTTTTTCTGTTCTTTGTTGTTGTTGTTGTTGTAAGGGGTATACATACTTGTAATTTGTCGATGGATTTAATGTACTTTTTCCTGAACGCATCCATACGATATTAATCGGTTTGTCACCGCTTACTGCGCACTGCAATATCGCTGTATCACCTTTTTTCACCGTTACCGAACGTGATGTCGATTGAAAATAGGGCGACGCTATTGTATTGCCAATACAAATTTTTCATTTTGCCACACACACATACAATTGTTGTTGTCATTGTTGTAGTTGTAGTTGTTATTATTATTATTGTTCAGTTGTAACGATATTGTTGTTGATAATGTTGACAATAAAATAATGGCAACGACACAAGAGATGGATGTCAAAAAGTCAAAGACAATTCCAATGGGTTGAGTTTTTAATTTTCATTTGTATGTTGATTAGTAACGCCATCATCATCAACATCATCACCATCACAGTCATCGTGTTATTGTCATTGTTGTAATCGTTATTGTCATCAGAGAAGGCAAGATGATTATAAAAATAAATTTGAAAAAAAAAACAGAAAATAAAAAATTTTTTTGTAATAAATTTTGTTTCAAAAGTTAAAAAAGCCATTAATTTCCATCATTCACTCATTTATTTTGCAAGAAAATAATAAATAAAACCATTCGATATCTATGTATTCCACAACATCTGCATATGAGTGCATATACCCACCTGAATGAGAGGAAAGCGAGAGAGAGAGACAGAGAGAGAGAGAGTGATTTTTCCTCTGTGTACAAGGAATTTTATTGCGTTTTTAATATTTAATTCCACAATGAGTTGTAATCGGTATTTCACTAATTTTTTAATAAATAATCGAAAATAAATGACTTAAACGCAATGCCACAGAGTAATTTCAATATTTCAACACAGTGGTGGTTAAAAACAATATATAGATCGCGAACGCAATACACAAATGGTTGTCATATTTTAGGGAGTTGCCTACCGAACATCATGCCTTTTTTCTTCCAATATGATTGTATAAATATTGACCTGGATTGATGAAGAAGAAAGGTGAATACGGTGTGTAGTAAAACGTTCTGTCACTAAAAAACTTTTTTTTATCTCAAAGAGGTAGCAGAACGATATGATGTTTATAGCACATGGACATTCAGAGTAACTGCAGACCAGATGAACGAGACAGATGGTGCACAACCATGATGAATTCTCGATATTAAGAATCCATTTGGAAGCCTCCAAACTCATAATTGACAATGCAATCGAGGACTCCGTCATCAATATGCGGGCAGCTTCGGACGCGGGCAGAAAATCTAATCAAAAGTCTGCTTAAACTCCAAAGAAGCGAGCTAAAACGAAACTCTCCAGAAATTTTCCATTAAGTCCCTTGACTAGAGCATACAAAAAGGTGGTAAAAGAGCATTTTAATTGGGCCATTGATTGACCATAATGCGAACGATGCCACTTTATCTTTAAGCAATTGGATATTGGTTACCAGACGTGCTGACCATTACTTCAATATCCAAATGTTGACTGCTTTCAAGGCTGAAATAAATTGATGAGCAACAATTGCACAGTATTGCAATTGAGTTACTATTGGAAGTTTGATAAGGCGTGTAACACGAAACAATTTATCTCTCTGATGTGTCACAAAGGCTGAACTCTATTGTCAGTCTTCCCTCTGGTCTAAAAACAATCATTGAGATTCGTCAGTTCAGGAATCCTCAGGTACCATATAAGGCTGGGAAGTGTTTAAGTTTTATAAAGCTGCGAAAGTGCCAGGCAGGCCATTGTAATTTGTAAAAGTGAATCAGTTCCCTTGTTTCCAAAAACTAAGCAAAAGATTTCATATTGTTTTCGGACCATCTTCCTCGAAGAAATTGCAATCTCTGTAGAGCACAGTTGCTCACGGTTGTGATGATTAGATTGCGCTTTCAAATGGTGCTAGACTTGTGGGTGGCATCTTAGAAGGAATGGAACTGACAAAGACAGGGAGACCTGACAACAATACTGTGGACGTGCCAACATAGCTTCTATTAAAGGTCACTTATATTAACCTTCACTGCGATAAAGCGAAAAATATGATTAAAAAGTAATGCTTTTCTTTTTACTATACCTTATATACATATACAGATTTCACCTGAATGAAAAGAACAAGGTTTCAAATGTGAAACTGAATAAAAAAAAATTACACCAATGAGTGTAAACGTACTTCATATATATGTAACATATAAGGGGTAATTTTTGCACTGAATTTAATTTAAAAATACAAAATTTGAGAAAGTAGATAAACAGTGTCAACAATTTTATGAATGGCTTGGAACTTGAATGACAACTTTCGCAATATAGGATCTCTCTATTTTTCAATTTCTTTTTGCAAAGATTTTTTGCTTAAATTACCATTCTTAAGCTTCATTTCGTTTTTGATAAAGGTGTGCCACAAACAGCTGTAATCATTCATCCAGACACAACTGTATACGATTACGAAACTATAGACGTATTTACTCAATTAAAGTGCAATAAACTCATTTTATTCTGTTATTTCTCTCCTGTTTTCAATAATTTTTTTACTTCTTTTTCGTGGCTTTTTTCGTAATTAAACATGGCAACGTTATTTGTATGGAAATTATAAAAAGTGGGTGGAGTTTTCTTTCTTTTATAAAATTTTTTGTTTTTTTTTTTTTTTGCTTACAAAACGAATACAGGTGAATACTGAAATGTTAACAGTTACAAGCAAATTAAAACTACAAAATAAAAACAGTCAAAAAACGAAAAAAGAAAAACAAAGAGAAAAAGAAATATACTTACAATTAACTTTCAGTTGAATCACTTTACCGATACCAGTACCGATGCCATTGTTGGCTTGACACAAATAAAAGCCTTCACGATCCTCTTTGACATGTTGCAACAGTAATGAACCATTCGACAGCAGTTTTGTAAATGGTCTCTCACGCACCTCCTCATATTCGCCTGATTTACTGCCTGTAATTGGGAAATAAATAAAAATAAAAAATAAATAATAATTGCCACAGTAAAGTTAAAACTGTGTATGCACTGTGTACCGTATACACAGGACATACGATTGAATTTGTGTTCTTTGTACAGTGAGGGGCTTGTTTATATTGGATCTGATTTGATATTCTTTTAAGTATTTTTTAAAAAGTATCTAGTAATACTGATGAAATGACTGCCATTAAATTTGTGTTGTATGTATTCACTTATTGTAACAAGGTTGTGCTAAGACAGCAACAACAATGGATTTTTGAAAATTAGTTAATGCGTAGGCTTAGACGTGAGACCACAGTTCAAACTCCAACAAAACGGAATATGAAAAATGTTTCTTCGGCGACTGCTCTCAGCAAATTTCTGGCAAAGACTCTGAGGTTAAATAAAATTCTCCTGAAAAAGTGTCTCAGGAATCTGTCGTTCGGAGTCGACATTAACTGTAGGTCGAGCAATTCATGTATTTAATAAAACACATGCAACATAAGTGGTGCGACAATCTAGGTTGTAATCCTGTAGGAGGGTTGCAATGACCACTTATGTATGTAATGATACCAGTACTATATCGAGTGAGGATTTGCTAAATTATGGTAAACGTAGTTACAGCTCTCCTCCATTGTAGGTATCAGATACTAACGGCATTTTACCTGCTGGCCTAAAGGATACATTTGATGTGGTGGTTCCATGGTTGCAGAGAATCTATTCTAACGGTCTTATGTACTCTCATGTACCTGCCAAGTGGAGAAAGACAAAGCTCTTTTTTATCAGAAAAGCTGGGATACCATCTATATTCTTTCAGTATTTCTTTTCAAAATACTGGAGTGGATTCTGGACACCAGAATATAATCTTAACACTTTATAGCTCTTGCTAATAGCACTTAATATGCCTACACTAATGGTTAGTACATCTTACTTACCACTGAAGTTTACATAAACATCAGAAGATCATATCAAGGGAAAAAGCAACAAACATCATACGAAAAGCCAATCACTGTCATTAATGTGTTGTGTTTTTATAACAACTACCGTATGTTCCTTATGACATGCAAAATCTTAAAATCTATCTGAGAGCAACATTATAAAAATGTTACTTTTTTTGAAGACAACATATTCTTCATTAATAAGGCATACATATGTATATTGCTAATGAAATTTGAATATTGCAAATGGCAGTTACCAATTGTAATATATACATATATTGGTTAGCATGTTTAATTACTTAAAAATACTTCCATGATTAATGGTTAATCAATGTTATTAGGAAAGTGCAATATTTTTCATATTTTTGCTTCCATTTGATTTATTTATTTTTTCCATAAACCTACATTGTATGGCCTGATGAATATAAATACATAGATTGGCTTTTATAATTACGAGAACGTTGCTTATTTGAAAAGTAATCCATTAAAAGGAATTTTTATACTCATGTTTTTTATATTTTTGTCAATAAAATTTATTGGCATAAATGAAATCCATTTAAAATTGAATCATTAAAATGTATGTAAATGGTAATTGCT
Source organism: Sarcophaga subvicina (assembly GCA_936449025.2). Taxonomy (NCBI): domain Eukaryota; kingdom Metazoa; phylum Arthropoda; class Insecta; order Diptera; family Sarcophagidae; genus Sarcophaga; species Sarcophaga subvicina. Next base: position 75,910,043 of record OW388083.2, read on the forward strand.
TTATTCTCTTATTATACTTACCGGTGGCTTTTTTCCATACAATGCTGGGTGTGGGTACACCTTGAGCCTGGCAGTGTAGCATAATGTGACGATTGCGTTCAACGCTGGCATCGCTGGGTTCAACAATCCAACGGGGAGGCACTAAATGGTTGTAAAACATTTAACAGAAGCAGAAAAGAAGAACAGAATTACACTCAATTAATGAATTTTATACGTGAATGAATTTCAATGAATTTTTTTTTTCTAATTAAACATTATATTTTGCATTTTTTTTTTTTTGTTTTGCTATTTTTCATTTCATTTTTATTTTATTAATAATTAATTAATTTTATTTAACTTGAGTTTTTTTTGCATTTTGCAAAAATATATTTCAAATAAACACAAAACAACAAACAAAACAAAACAAAAAAATCAATTTTTTTTCTTGATTGTAAATTAAAACATATTAAAGAGTTGCCAAAGAGCGAAAGAGGAAAAATATTTAAGTTTTTATTTTTTGTTTTTGTTCTATAATAATAATTATTATTTACTATTTATATATGTTTGTAGGAAATTCAAATATAATATATGTAATGAAAAATTATTATTTATTTATTTAAATATAGAATATTAAGTATATTTATATCGTATTTGTATGTATATGAATAGAGAGCGAGAACCAGAGAGAGAGAGAGAGAATTTTAAATTGGTTTTTAATTTTTCATTAAATATACTCATGTAATGAATTAATGTAATAATAATAGGAAGAAGAAAAAAAATAAATAATTGTATGGTTCTAGAGGGTAGAAAGAAGAAACTCTAATTAACGAAATAATACAAAATTTTAATTGATTTGAATTGATTCGAAACAAAAGAGAAACAACATTCTACATGTAAATGAAAGAAATTGAAAAAAAAATTCAAATCAATTGCCATTTAAAATGTATTTTTTAAGGGTTTATGAGCAAAATAAGAGTGGTAGAGCGAGAGAGAGAGAAAAAGAGAAGAAAATAATAAACGAAATAATGCAACATAAACATAATTAATTAGCAAAAAATAATAGAGCATACATTTAAAGGAATGCATTCATTTCATTTTGTGTTTTTTTTTCTTATTCATTTTTTTATTTTATTTTATCATTTTTGTATTAAAGAAAGAACAATTATTCTTTTACGATTTATTTCCCTAATAAACTAGGTATTAAATTATAAACCTTAAAGAATTTGTAAACTCCCTACAGAAATATTGAAGAAAGTCTATATAAGGAGTGCGCATGAACAAATTTGGATATACTTTCATTCCTATATCTTTGACTGTGATTTATTATTACCATTATATACTAGGCATATTGGGTATCACTAACGATCGTTAGTATATGTTAATATTATCAATGAATGGCGGATTTTGCAGTTTAACATTGGCTTCGAAAAATAGATTTTTCATCGTCATTATTTATTCTAAGCTTTTGCTAGGAGACTGCTGAAAGAATGTCGTCGAAACAATTTTTTTTCTCCCTTCAGGGCTCACGAGCTTTCTTCTAGTAAGACAACATATACGGTGACTTTCCGTCGAAACTTTTGTCAAAAAAGTTAAAAAATAAACATTTAAAATACAAAAAAATTATGAGCTATAAATAGACTTTTCTTAATTGAGAGCACTGTTCAATAGACGATGACTCATGTGTTTTGCTTTATTTTCCGTATTTCCTTCAACAAAAATTCTATGTTTCGAATTTAAGAAAAAAAAGGTGCAGAAAAATTTCAGATATTCTTTCCAAACTTCTTAAAAACCCGAAACACATGAAATGTTGAATACAGCAGGTGGGCTGCTCACATGCGGAATATTTTAAGAAAGCTGAGTAGATCATAGGATTAAGTATATTCATCGATCATGGTCTTGAAGGTTTCATAAAGTTAACGATTAGATATTGAGTCCTCACGTGTACCACTATTTGAACCAGTTAAACTGCTTGAGTATTGCATCATCGTCAAGGAGGCATTATACAGGCTTAAAAAGACTACGATTTTAATTGATTTCGATACCAAAAAATTTTTTTGTTATTTAACATTGAATAATCGAGTTATCGCTGCATTCTATAAAATTGTGGAATTTTCAAAACTCCATGATAATAGCATCAGCCAATTATTTTATACAAACACTGTAATAAAGTCTCATACTACCCTCTATCATACATTGTCTTAAGCAACATCGTAAGACTGTTCAGTGAGAAAAGAAATTGAATGGAATGACTCACTTCATATACGTTCCGGGGAAGAATCCCATGACAAAATCTTCTAACAATTCATTTTGTTGCAGTTTCAGGTTCTTTCGAAGAGTTATGACCCAGGAGGTTGCAGGGAATATGTAATCGGTGCAGAGGAAGTGCACTCTATTGTTCTTTTCCAGAAGAGTTGCTCGTTGTTGCTATTATGGTATCTGAGAGGAGAGAAATCATGGATGGATTACTTTTGAAAGAGATGAAAACAAAAACCTTCTTTTGAACTTGGATTACTTGGGACTCAGATGATAATTATTTACTCTATCACAAAATCATAAGAAAAGACTTGAGAAGATTGGCAAGTAAAGTAGAACTTGGGATAAATATCAAAACAATCAAAGAGGATATCCAGTATTACATTGTATTACGTCGTGCCTACTCAACGTGTATAAGATACAGTGCCGGCCAAGCGGAACTAAAGATGGCTAAGCAGAAACAAATGTTAAAAACAGACTCCACAGAGAGAGAGAGCGTTATTTAATTGACGGAAATAACTAAGAACAATATCATAAATACCTAAACCAAGCTCAGAACAATCAAAGCCTTTGTAAACTTAACCGTTTTGTAAAGAAATGTAACAGTGCCAGTATATCCTTAAATGAGCAAAAATCTAAAAAAAACTTGGATATTATTTCAGAGCCCGAAAATGTGACATTTTTAAGGAGAATATGTTTAAGGTTCAGCCATACTTTACATTAAAGAACAACAAATTGTTATTCTGATGGTTTTAAACGATATTTTGTTAACTTAGACAGTCTTGGACTTCCAAGCAAGATTCGGCACCGTATTTTTTACAATTCATTTAATATAATTACAACTTAAAGGTTTCTTCTGAAAACAAAAGAAAAATCTGTAGAGCACTCTAGAGAATAGTGTATGTATAGGTGTATGTATCGTTTTAAATTTGATTCAACGGTTATTTCGAGTCTGGCAATACTTAAGTCATTCTATTCTGTCACAAAATTCAGTAGATTATCTCCACTGAACGTATTGAGTCGATTTACGCTTGTACAACGTTGGGATTTATCGGAAATTTATTTCCAAATCAAAGACAATTGGTCGGAAATTGCACGAAAATGTTGTACAAAATTTGGTCGCAGAGAATGACCCGGTATACGCAAATTTATTGCTAAAGTTTGTGAAACTTGTTTCATTGCTGATGCGCCAACACGTGAGCGTGCTCATACAATACGTACGTACTAAATATCGCTTCGATCGATGGGCCAACGAGAAACTTCACGATGAAAAAAATCATCTTGTCGGATGAAATTCATTTTCATCTTGGTGGGTAAATTAATAAGAAAAATTGCCGTATTTGAGGCTCAGAAAACCCACATGCGGTCTTAAAAAGTCAATGCACCCATTACGAGTGACTGTTTGGTGCGGCTTGTGGAGTGGAGTCATCATTGGCTCATATTTCTTCGAAAATGATGACGGTGCAACCATTACGGCCAATGCAGACACCTATCGCACCCTGGTTTTAACAGGATGATGCAGCTTGCCACACATCTAATGCCATAATTGATTTATTGCGTCAAACGTTTGAGGGCCATTTAATTAGGCGAATTGGCATTACAATTGGCCGCCAACAAGCTGCAACTTGACACCGTTGTACTATTTCCTGGGGGCGCCGTTAAGGAAAAGTGTTATGCCGACAAACCAGAGACAATGGAGCATTTGAAGACCAACTTTCGTGATGCCAATGCCAAAATATGAGTCCATACAAAAGTGCATAAAATTGTTCCGCTTAAATGAGGCAGCCATATGAATGAAATAATATTCGATATCTAATCGCAACAATTATACTTCGCAATAAAGAAATGAATTTGACAAAATTTTCGTTCGATTTTGTTTTATTGTATTTTTAAATTTAAACTTTTAAATGGCCCACCCATTATTTCAAATAATATGAAAGCGTTGTCTTAAAAAAACCCTTAGCCTGCCACAAACCTATGAAGACAAAAAAAATTAGCATATTGGCCACGAATTTATTTTAAAATATTAAAATTCTGACACTGATTTTCTTTTTCGAATGCAAGCAACAAATGACAGCTAAGATACACTCAAATTCTTTCAAGGAGTCTAGAAGTTACGTTGTAAAATATTTTTTATTTTTGTTTAGCTTGTTCCCATGTATTCTTACGCGTTTAATACTACAATAAATATTAAATTTTTTGAAGCTTATTAGATAACAGATATCCTTATTATTATTCTATTCAAATTAACCGGAAATTGCATTGAATTTAAAATCATTTTCTTAATTCTTCGAAATTCTGAAATGTTCGCTACAGTCTGTTTGAATTATTATTTTCATCAATTATTATGTATGAATTATATTTGAATACAATATAGTATTTCATTTATTTCTGTTTTTAGTTTTTAGTTTATGGCTAAAATATTAATGAACAAAATTAAAAAAGGGATGTACAATTAGGCGCGCAAATTAAAAATTAATGCAACCAATTTGTAATTTTTAAGTTTTTTTAATTAAAATAACAACTAAAATACACTGAATGAATAATAAGTCTGGTAAGCAAATAATGTAAGTACATACATGAATATTCATATATATTGTTTAAAACTATATATGCGTGAGTGTGTGTGCGTGTGTAAGTGTTTGAAATTATTTATAAACGCAAATAATTTTAATAAAATTTTTGATAAATGTATTGAAAATGTTTTTGCATAAAAAAATTGCAAAATAAATTTTGTTGTGAGTGGTATTAAAATAAACAAATTTATGATGGCATATGCTCACGTATTGTTTACGATTTTAAAAAAGGAACGAACTATAAACGAAATTATTTTAAAGGATCCGCTATCTTCAAATAGTATACAATACTTTCCATTGTACGTACATAATTGGTCATTAAAATCCTTCAGTCAAGATTGCGACCTAGCTTCTCACACCACTTATCCTTGGCACAGTTTAAAGTCGACTCTAAACGACAGATTTTTTTGAGAATTTTTTCATGGCAATTTATTTTTGTCAGAAATATTTTTTTATTTCGTTTTGTTGCTGACCTCGGGTTTGAACCGTGGCCTTATGTCTAATAAGCCAACGCAGTACCTACTAGGCTACTAGTTAAGTTTACGGCCGAGTTTCTCATGTCCTACAGTTTAAAGTCGATTTCGAACGACAGGCTTGAGAAGCTTCTTAATGGTAATTATTTAATCTTAGAGTGAGAGGACGTCGCAGCAACAAATACTCTCTTCATGAATATTTCCCGAATTGCTTAAGATGAGGTTTACAATATCGAGATTTCGCCTTGTAAGTCAACAAACCAACAACTTCCAATACTAGTAAAAACTCTGTAATTTTAATCTGTGAAGCAAGTTTAAAGAAGTTAAGGTGGAAGAAAAAAAGCGAGTCGCATGAGCATAAGAAGTTTGCGCAGCCATTAAGTTAAGCTAACTTGCGCCCAATCAAAGATCGCATTGTAATACCATGGAGCTAATTTTATGATATGACTACAATACGTTACTGTTATTTCGATTTTATTCAAATCACTCCAGGGTAGAAAACTTCAATCGATAAATTAAAAACTTCCAAAAATCTTCGCCTCAGTTGGCTGAATGCCGAACATTGACAAAGAAGATTTCCGGACTATTGTTTTCTCTGTACGTTATCTGTTATAAAGAAGTCGCTGTAGGGGCTTTTTCAGCCTTTGGATGGGAGTGCACTATTTTGGACTGTGTCCCTTCATGTCTGCTATGAGGTTTTTTAGACGTATTAATGGCATTACAATCTTTTTAGCCAGTATTACGTCCTACCTTCCCACGCCAATTACGTTGTGAGTGTTAACTTTATACACGAGCTTTAAGATCTCCAGTCTAACGTCTGCTTCAAACAACACTTTTCAGACACTATTTATTGGCAAATCTTCAAACTCCTTTTTCAGATTTTTTTCTTGTGAATTTCCACAAAGCCCCAGATTCTTTGGAGTTCGATGTTAATGTTACTTTATGGTGACCATCTTGCGATTTCCACGTAAAAGCTACATGAGACATTTCCTCAATGTCTTTGCTCAGCTTGTGAGTGGTGTTAGATCACCATGTTCAAAGTATGGGTCAAAGACATTGGTTTAAGAAAACCAAAAACAAAGCCAAAAACAGTTCGTCACGTGCAGACAACAAAACACTTTTAATGCATCTACGGAATGGCAGCATTTTCATTATAAAAGCAGCTGAAGTTTCCGTATCTTGTTTACGATATTTGTTCTTGACCCATCATCGCTTATATTTTAAAAGTTTACTCTATTTAAGAACATATTTTAATTAACTACCGAATTCAAATTAATATAGTTGGATTTGTTAAGGTTTCATCGTCGGATCAACTTTGTATGCTTCTTTAACCACCTGATCTTCCACAGCCTGATAAATTGTACAGAATGGCTTTATACCTACCCGACCTCTGGAGAGTAAAATTGAATCTAATTGGACAAATCTACATATTCGTGAAAATCTTCACCGATATTTGGCGCAACTGTCACTTATACAACGAACCAGGTATAGTTCAGCAGTCACGCAATCACTCTAACAAATGTCTGCATTCCAAAGAGACTTTTAAAGCCGTGGCGAGATGTAGGGGTCAATAAATAACCTACCATGGTCGTAACGCCAGCGGCATATGTACAATATGCTGGCATTGATTCATATTACTTACTTAAATGGTCATTAGAACCCTTTAGTAAGGATTACAAGATAGCTTCTCACATCTTTTATGTTGTGTGTGGTAATTTTATACGTAAGTGGTGGGGCGAAACTATACTTTAAAGTCGCCTCCGAATAACAGAGTATTAAGAAATTTTTCATGGTAATTTTATTTACTCTGAGAGAGTTTTTGCCAGAAAATTGTTGAGACGAAGTCGCTGGAGAAATATTGGTTGGCTCCAATGAGCCAACACCCTAGACTACAAAGATAACAAAATACTCTCAGAGTTTTTGCCAGAGGAAGTCAACGAAAGAAATATTTAAATAAGGTTTTTGCTTTCTATCGGCTAGTAGGTATAGAGCTCATCTATTTTTATTTTACGTTGCCAAACTATTACCATAAGCGAAAGCGGTGGTAGGGTCACTACTACAGTATTTTTAGAATTGTGAAATTGATTTATTTTTTCTATAGTTCGTTACCGACCTTATGTGGCGTTCTTTTTCTCAAACAAAAATTTTAATTAATTTCCTTTAATATGCAACAAAAAATTATGCGGTTTTATTTAAATTAAACTATACTGGGGTATGCCACAAAAACAATAATAAATAAACGAAATAAATAATAATCTAATGCAACTTAAATGCAAAAACAAATCATATTGAAAAATAAAGCGGCTTAAAAAATAATAAAATTCATTAATCATCAGATGTATTGGATGATCGATCATGAGTTTTATTTACAATTGGATTGGATTCCTTTCATTAGATTTATGTTGCATTTAATTTCTAATGAAAGAAATTTATCGAAAATTTTAAAGAAAGAAAAAAATATATACACATGCTGTTAATTGTTTAAGGGATTTCTAATTGCCACATGCACTGGGATTGTGTTGTTTGTGTTTGATATACTTGCTACATCTAATAATAATCATAATAATAATAACGATAGAAAGCAAGCCAAAATTAAATGTTTATCTATTTTTTTTTTACTGCGAAGCTTTAAATAAAATATACGTTTTAGAAAATAAAAATTAAATTTTTTAAGTTTTTTTCTTTTTTTTGTATAAAAATTATAGAAATTTTAAAGCGTTATTGGTTTTCATTATTGTATTTAATTAAGCATTGGTTGTTGTTTTTTCTTTACCAATTAATTAATTAATCAAGTTTTGTTTTTGGTAAATAGGTTGTGTAAAAAGCGCTGCAAGAATGTGCGTAAAGCTGTTAAATAATTTCATTTTTCTTTTTTTATAAATTTACAAAGCAAACTAAAAATAAATTATAAATATTTCATCTATTATTGGGGCAAATATGGCAAAGCATTTAGAATTTTTGCTATTAATTGGCTTTGTTTTTAATGCCTGGTGAGCAAATAAACAAAACGTTTATGACAATGTAGTAACGAAATTATAAAACTGCATCCGTGCTTAAAGTTTATTTATATTGTTTTAAAACATCATTTGGAAACTGAACCAACAGTAAGACAACAAATTTGCAAAAGTTTTACTTTATTTCGTAAAGTAATCCGCATACCACACATGTTTGCTATCGATTGTCAATAAACAAACACTTTGTTTATACACTAATACATTTTGGTTATACACTTTGTTTATACACTTTGTTTATACACTTTGCTAATACACTTTGCTTGTACACTTTGTTTATACACTTTGTTTATACACTTTGCTAACACACTTTGTTTATATATTTTGCTATATACTTTATTTATAATAAAAACTGTACGCCTTTTTAAGACAGCTATCAGCCATCATCCACATCGATGTTGACAAATCTTTTACCACCGAGCCAGAAAAATAATTAGAGAGCGTTGCCTATCGCAACTGGTGGTAAGCTGGTCCATTGTATCGGTGAATGTACACTTAATTCTTCAAAAATTTCATTCCTAATTTCTTCATTTAAGCGTTGCAGTAAGTAGCCACAGTGAGTCAAAGCTTAGAGATTTCTGCAATTAAGTTAGTAACGAAGGAAAACTTATTTTGTGAACAAAGCCAAATAATCAAAGGAGGTATACTTGGAAAATCTATTGAAAATAAATTTCTAGAGTTGATAAAAATACTGCATAGAACAGTAAGTAATTGGCCATACTTATATCGTTATATTCTATAACAAAATTCAGAAGATTATCTCCACTGAACGTAATGAATACAATATTGGGATTAATTGGGCCAACGAGCAATTGCACGATTATGTCGATTTTGCAAAAAAAATAGTTTTTTTGGATGAAGCTTACATTCATCTTGGTGGGTATGTTAATAAGCAAAATAGCCGTATTTGGGGCTCAGAACACCCACACGTTGTCTTACAGAAGGAAATGCACCCATCACGAGTGACTGTTCATTGCGACTTGTGGAGCGGAAGCATTATTGGCCCATATTTCTATGAAAATAAGGACTGCGCAACCATTACGGTTTTTTGTACCAGCTTTTCATGGTATTGATGTGTACGATGTTTGGTTTCAATAGGATGCTGCAACTTGCCACACATCTCATGTCACAGTTGAGATATTGTGTCAAACCTTTGTTGATTCGGTCATAAATATATTAAGAGATAACAGATAATTACTACAGGCCGACGCGATAGCTAAGGCACATGTCGATAAGGCTTGAGATAATAGGCATGTGTATAGTTTCCTCCTCATCTCAACCTATATATCTGTATACCCACCTCGAAAAAAATTCTTAAATTCTCTTAAACAATTGGCTCAGGTGAAATGGTGGACCCATGTCTCATCCGTGAATACGAATCGAAGCTAACACTTAGCTTTATTGTGGCGAAACTTTATGCTACTGGTATATAAATAATGATCACGCAATAAAATTTTGTAATTTTTTTTTAGCTTCTGACAAGGACAGTATTGCAGTGTTTGTCATAGTTGATGTAAAATCTGTCACAGAGAAGAATCTAACTGAACGCTAATGGTGGTTAGACTGTGTTATTTCAAATGCACGTACTAAATTACAGTAACGTAATCAATATACACTGCATTTATTTATTTTTGACGACTAAAACATAGAATCAAAGTGGCACATGGAAACATTTCAGTTCGTTTAAATTTGGTTTAAAACTTTCGTAATTCCATAGATGAACTGTAATAGATATAAAATTTTTAAGTTTTTAAAACAGAGCATGCAGTTAAATTAGTTTGAAAATTTTCAATTTATTTTGACTGATTGAACTGCGTGTTTATATTTCAAATTCAAGCATTTTCGAATCCAGCTTTTAATTGCTATTGATTTGCCATATTTTCCCATTTTTTTCTCTGCGAACATATTTTCTAATTTTTTTTAAATACAACTTAAAATTGAATTAAATACTAAAATAATAAATTTTAATTAATTTATTGTTGTTTTTTTGGTATAAACTTAACAATAAGAAGCGTTAAAAGCAGTGCAAAAAAGGTTACCTGGTGATCGGCTGTTATTTTATAATTTTTTTCTTTTTAATTTTTTTTTAATATTTAAACCCACAGCGTGCCAAAAAGCGACTTAAGGATGATTATAATCAGTAGAAGGGCGTAGGGGAAAGAAGTTTTTTTAGGTAATTAAATACTTAAAGCGAATATAATTATTATTTTTTTGTTTTTTGTTTTTACTTTTCAAGTAGAAGGTAATTTTATTTAATATTTATAAACACCTTGTTTTTTAAAGTTAAAAAAAAGATATTTTTTAATAAAAAGCACATCGAGGGTTGAAACAGAAGAAAATTTAAAAAAATTTTATTACTGTTTATTTGTTTATAATTGTTTATTATTATTATTTTTGTTTTTAAAGAATTTCTTTAAATAAAAGAAAACTTTTATTTATTTTTTTAAAAGAGGGGTATAGAAAGATCGTTTTTGTTTTATATTTTAGCAAAAAAAAGGGGGGCTTGGTCAGTAAAAGCATAAGGAACTGAAAAAAACGAAACTTTTCCTATAAAAAGCTGGTGGTTAAAAACAAAGAAAATTAAAAGGAAAAAAGAGTTTTCTTTTGAAATTAAAAGAAGGAAAATCAAAAGTATTTTTAAATGTTCATATGTATGTATGTATGTATGTATGGGTGAGAGTATATGTATATGTGTGCAGTTATTAATGTAATATTATTTTGTATTTGTAAGAGTATCGTAACAAAATAAAATAAAATATGTTTGTGTTTTGTAGGAATTATTGTGGTTTGAACTATAAAAGATTAAAAAAAAATTTGTTTCAATTTATTAAAAAAAAAAAGAAAAATAATTTTTTGTTGAAATTTTAATATTTGTTAAGATTTCTGTTTTTTTTTTTATTTATTCTTTTTTTTTTTTTTTTTTTTGTTTGGTTTTATTTAGGGGGAGTAGGTTTTTTTTAGCATACTATACCTTTGACCTGTAAAGTGGCCGTATATTTGATTTCAGCAGCTGGATTTTTGGCCACACATGTATATTCGCCGGAATGAGAAGCCGATAGCGAAGGTATGCTTAACAGAGACGAATATTGATCTAACATGGTAACATTGGCTCCCAAAAGATCTGGCAATGGTTCACCATCTTTAAGCCACCACAATTTAAGGGGAGCGTCACCACGCGATACACCACAAACGGTGCGTGTACGCATACTTTCGGCTAAACCATCTTGAAAGGCAAATGGTTCTATAATGGGTGGGACTGTAATAATACAAAAAAGAGAACAGAGGTTTTTTTTTTCAAATAAACGTTTGCAATTAACAAATTCGTTTCGCCAATTTGTTGAACAGCTTTGCTATTGTCGTTGTCCATCGTTGTTTTTTTTTTGCCAGCATACCTAAATTTTCTAAATGAAATGGTTTTTAAAAAAATGAATTAATGAGTGAATCAACTACTTATTCTTAAACTGCAGCGCTTTCAAAAATCAGTTTCTGTTTTCGATTATCGTTGTAACAAAAAAATCTAATTTTTTCTTGAATTTTTTTTCTTATTAAAATTCTTTATAAAATACATAAAAAATTAAAAACAATTATTATTATAATTATAAATAAATCTTCGCAGTTTTATAACACATTATTAATTAAAATATTACAAAAAAAATAATAAAGATTGACAGTGTATTTACATCTAAATATACGTTGTTTTTTATTGCTAAAATATTATAATAAATTTTTAAATATTTAAAAAAATTGTTTTGTTTTGTTTTTTTTATAGAGAAATTCATTATTACACTACATTTATAATCATGACATTGAGAAAAAATACATATTATTTTTAAATAAATAAATAAATAACATTTATTTATTGCTGTCTAAATTAAAAACTGTTTTTAATAACAATTGTAAGGTGTTGTACATAAATTTATGAGGAAAAAAATTTGTTAAAAAAACGAAATAATTGCTTTGTTTTGGGTGCATTCAAATACTACTTGTCTTAAACGATTTGGTAAGATAAGGTGAATAAAAATTACAAAACATTCACACAAGATATACAAAAGATTTAAAATTTTAAACATTCTAAAGTCTTAAAGAGATAACTTTTAACAAAATTCAAAAAATTATTTTAATATTTTGAAATTGTATTAAAAATATAATAAATGCTTACTAAAGACGTATTTAATCGCGTTCTGAATGCTTTGCAATAAATAGAAGCCAATTAATGTCCAAAAAAAAGATAAATTACGTTAACAAGTTTTTGGTCAGTTTGCAAACCGCAAGTAGTTTTTAAAGAACCGAGAATTTTTTTGTAAAACAACAAATTTAATTAATTATAAATAATTTCGCGTATATCCACAATCCCCTCTATTAAATAAACATATCAGCTTTGCAAATGGTTGAGAACTTAGGGTACCGCAGTAAAATGACACAAAAAAGCTAAACATTGACACTAAAATTCATTCTTTTCACCACAAAGCAAGAGCCTCTGATGGTTCATTAAATTAGTAGGGTCCCTACTCTCATAATGTAATGTCACACATTCCCTGCCCAAGTGATAAGACGAATAGTTCTGAAAAATACTGCAAATTAGCAATGTCCTCCACAACTTTCAAGATTATGGAACGTAAGACTAGTCACCATCCAGAGTCTAACAATATGATCAGAGTGGGTGCCCCGATAGTCTAGTTATTAGTGTACTAAACTTCAAGTACTGACAATGTGGTTTCGATTCCCACCAGAGACTCTGGGTGTTTGTGATTGTCTGATAGTTAGCCTGACATTACATGTGATTACTCACAATATTAAAAAGAAATTGAGAAAAATTATAAAGAAAAAGTGTCGCTGGTCATTAAAGAAAGAAAAAAAATTATTCACACTATTTTATCTTTCCTTTCACCTACAAAGTATCCGTTCCGGCTTAATACAAAAGCAGGGCAACATTTTGTTCTATCTCAAGTGGAGTTTTTATTTTCTTAAACTTTAAATCCTTTCTAGTTTTTTTATAACTTATTCGCTGCTAATCATTTAATAAATATTCAATCACCGTATTGGGTGCTGCAAAAATTAACAACTCAGAAGCGCGTGATGTTCTGGTCATACAAAACTATAGTCGATGGAGCAAAATATACTTCAATCCATCTAGTGTTCTTAGAGTTTAAATAAGTTTAATCCCACTGAAAATGCAGTACAAAACTCATGTATGAATTGGAGGAATATTTTAGCTACTTACAGACAAGCTTGATTATCCTCATTAATGATGGCAAGATTATAAGATATCTATTTCTATCGAATAAACTCGAAGGAAATTAAGGAGCTGTTCTCGAAAATCGCATTTTTTTTATGGAGTTGTCATCAGTTGTCTGGTAGAAAACATTCATTTGTGAATGATTCTAATGTATTGGGGAGAGAATTTCCCCTTTAGCTGTACTATTCGTATGTGAAATGCCGATCGTGAAGAAGTTTGTCAAGTTACAATATAAAAATATTCAAATCTAATAACCATATGTAAATGTATTCCCTTTTTTCTACCTTCCACAACTTAGTATCATATGTATATCTGATATGTGCATCACATAAGGGGGCACTATCCTCAGTAAAATTATAACATCCGGCAAGGAAGATTCTGGTTAGATGTAAACTGGCGCTATTAATTCATTCGAAAAATATAACTGAAGCTTATTTATACACAACCTTCTAAGCTACCTGTTTTGGTACGAATACAATCCATAATACATTTATTTTTTATTGTTTCATAAAGAAAATGTTGTCATCTTCGTAATTTTAAAAATATTTTCCTTTTTGTGTCTGTAGCATTTATTATATTTGTAATAAATTTTCCTTTTTAATATTTAAAACTTATATAACGAAAAACGAACAAATTAACGAAAAGATAAAAATCGTTTTTATATTCAGAAAAAAAAAATAATGTTATTTTCATATTCTGTTTACCATTAACCAACAGCGATTGCGAATTCTCAACCTCAGCCGCTGAGTTACGTACCACACACGAGTAGTTGCCCGTATGATCGGATCCTAAATTTTCAATAACTAAAATACTATTATACTGATCGACTTGCTTAACGGACATGTGATGTTGTGTGGCATCGATGGCACGATTATCCTTACGCCATGTTATCGTCAAAGGTAAATCACCCTTGACCACCGAACAGGTCAATGAAGCACGATCACCCATATTCAATTGTAATTGTGATGATTGAAACGGACTCAATTTCGGCGGTACTACATATAATTATACAATTAAAAATAGACAAATTTAAAAAATTTTAAATGCAAATTAAAAATTCCGAAAACAAAAACAGAAACATTTATAAGCAGACTGATTGAATGTTAAAATAATATAAAAAAAACAGATTTATACACTTTAATAGGTACATGGAGAGAGAAGCGTTTATAAAACAAGACTAAAAAATTGTTTCCAACAGTTCTCAACATTTTCCATTGGCTATACTAGGTTATGCGTCGTTTTTCCTGAGTACAAGAAACAAATTGGCTGAAAATCATTGCTAAACGATTATGTTTATATGTGTTAAAGATTATTAATCGTATGAATCGCATTTGATATACGAACACTTGAATATACTAACCAATAACAGTCACTTCGCCGCTACGGCGTGCACTATGGCCCTGCTTGTTGCGTGCCCAGCATGTGTACACGCCTGAATCGGTGTTCTTCTGCACCGGTGTAATGGTTAACGAACCGTCAGGCTGTACACGTTGCCTTATATCATCCGGCAACTCACGTCCACCACGTTCCCAGTGGATTTCTTCAATAGGATAACCGGCCACAGGACATTTTAAGTTTAAAGTTTCACCTGAGACTGCTGTTACTTTAGGAATAATGCGTATATAAGGAAGACCTAAAAATATAAGATGAAATAGACATTTTGGAATTAATAAAGTGTGTTAAAATAAAGATAAACTGTTCAAATGTCATTCAATACAGTCGTTAAGATCTTTTTGAATTCCTGCCGGAATCCGTTTGATAATACGGCGTTTAGGTACAAAACACGCCGACTTTCAAAAGAAAGCCTTGTCGTGATCGAAGAAGAATTTGCAACATATGCTGCTCAAATGTATTGCTAATGCATATATTGCTACTGCTTAATATCCTATGCGGCACGATAATCAGATCATGGACATAGGAAGTGAAAGAATTCTTCAATTGTCTCAGTTTACTGATGTATTGAATGCTTTTTTCAGTTCGATACTACATTCTAGTGATGATCTGAGTGACATGCGTCATGAATATAATACAAGTTCGGGACTGAAAGCGATGCACAATGCCAGATACGATGAGATCTTGAAAGTAGATGTGATTCCTACTTAGATATGCAGATAGACTTCACGGCCGGCAATACAGAAAAGTGACAATGAAAGGTAAATACTAACGGTATAGAAATATTTCTCCAGCTACTGCCTCTCAACATATATCTGACAAATACTCTGAGAGTAAATAAAAATGCCATGAAAAAATTTCTCAAAAATCTCCACCTCGGCGTCGACTTTAAACTGTAGGTGATTGCCACTCATGTATAAAACTAACCAACAACTAAGTGAGATGCTAGGTCGTAATCCAGACTTAAAGGTTGTAATGATCAATTATGAATGGATATATGATATCACAATCAATATTCAACCCGAGGATCCCACGTATTCTCTATAGGAAACCAGCTCGAGTTCTTAATAAGTCTCGGTTAAGAATATCAGGAAGTGAGAGATGAAAACCTCCGTCTATTTAATGACAAGAGTAGGGTTTCTTCCTCTTTCTCAGACCCACAGCTCCTGTAGAAGTCATTTTCCAGAATGCCAAGTTTTCGGAATGCTTACGAACAGAGGCCCATAAGAAACGAGGCAATCGGAATAACTATGCAATATAAGATGTAGGAGGTTGCGAGCTTCATACTGGCATTGGCTAGCTCAAAACAAAGAAATTTCCTACGATATCCATATGTCGCGGAATCCATGTAAGAGTTTACTTTCAATGGTCCACAATATTTCTGAGAATTTCTCGGCATTTATGAACAAGAATGGACGTTAAAGCTACATTTGTTCCAAATAAACCAAGATATTTTCAGAAAAAAATTTTGCAACCCAACAAGCATTTCGACGTTTTCCAAATTTCCTTGATCTCTTGTTTAATATTAGAACCCTTAATAAATATACCACGTATCTTAGGATTACAACTAAGAGGTCAGTAAACTATTTATAACTAAGACTTAGTAAATTAGTAGGGGTTTACTGCTGCCGAAACGCAGCCTTTTTTATAGAGGCTGGAAGTGAAATTTTGGCCTTGATGCTAAATGTTATAAGGCGAGTAAGCTTAACGTTTCAGTGTAGAATCAACAAACGAGGTTCTTGTGATAACAGGCATAATTTTCGCAAACCTATTAGCTGTAGAATTCATGGAAATTTATAGAAAATTAAACAGCTGACACCTGCGCAACTAGGTTCTTCAGGCAAGAGACCATTTTAAATGGCGACAACTCTAGGTCACTAAACATAGAGGGAGAGGAAAATCAAGACTGAATGGCAGGTCAAAGATGGGTTGAAGATTTACGGAGGTAAAGTACTACTTGCAAGAGTGACTCGAGAGGCTCTCCTTTTGGCTTTTATGAGAGAAAATATACAATTGATGACGTGAATATAAATTGACTTTTGTTAACAATCTGGATGATTGCGGTCATCAACATCGTTGTAATATTTTTATGAAACGCAACTTAAAAATGGAGAAAGAAGAAGATTATCAAAAGTTCGGTGCTTGGATGCGGGCTAACATAGATCGAACTGGAACCTATGCAAAAATGCGGTTCATTAACACAAAACATTTTTTCCTTCATTTCAGTGCATCAGTCCTTGATCAGCATATCTCTAGAATTCATTGAATCCAGCAGTTTCGGACTATCAAGAGATTTGAGCACAATATTTTTTTACTTTGATCTTCTATTGCAAATATATTAAAACAGTGTTGTCACTATGTTTCCAATGTTTTCGTTCTATGGCCGAATTTTATGTGAACAATGTTTTAATCCTGCATACATTATTAAATATACACAGTGACCTGGAACCTATTGAATCCTGTGCTGAATACGGCCTTCTTATAAAGTTCTGTAAAAGCCGGTACATTATTTCCAGAATCTCAAAAGTAAATCTGTATAATGTGCCCTGTATACTGTAGATGGCGTTTTAATATTTAAGTAAATGAGGATGTCAGTATTACTTGCTTTTTATTATTATCTGCGACACTTTTAACTGTCATAAATGGGTTTTTATTTATTTCTTTAATGTTTTTTATGTTTTTCACACATATAAAAACAGGCACCCATGTCAACCCTAAGTCCCATATTTCACACTTGCACACACACTCAGTCATCATGATGTATACACCTTTAGGAGAGTATAGCCACATAAACTGGCAGGACATTTGTGCACATTTATATCCATATGGCCTATATAGATAAAATGAAGAGACATAAAAATGAAGAGAACAAGCAAACGAACAACAGAGAGAAATGGGAATAAATTGCAATCGTGTTTGTTTGTTTGCAGTTGAAATGAAATCTAAACTGTCCCTTTTAGCTGGTCATACAAATTATTCTCTGATTTCTTTTAACTTTTTTGTATTTTTTTGTGTTCCAATATACATACATATACAGGATGTATTGCGTTATATGCATTTGTTTAATGTGTATGTGTGTATGGGTGTATGTGAGTTTCATATCAGTTTTAGTGTTTAGTTTGTTATATACATACTACACATACATATAAACGTGGGGTTTTAAGTGAATGACCCACACATACATACATACATACATACATGTAGCCCATGTATTTACTTATCTGCTACTCTAGTTTTTCCTTCTCAATTTTTTTCCTGTTTTTTCTATTTGCAACTCAAATGCGGTTATTCGTATTTGTTTTATGAAACAGTAGCAACTTTTTTTTTCGTTTTTTCTTCTTGTATTGGCAGCATTATTTCCTTAACACCAACAAAAACTCTTTTTAAATTATCTTTAAAGTCTTTAGTTTATAATCGTGTTATAAAAAGTGTTAATTGTTGTAAATTATAACCTTCTGTAAAATAATTGAGTCCTTAAACAGGACGAGTCTGCGTAGATATTCTAACTGTTAATAATTTTAAGCCAGTTACCCTTCACTCTTGTCAGAAAATACCATATTTAGCACTTCATACCGTACAGTTCAATTGTAGGCCTTATTCGCTCTGAATTAATACAATCCTCAGTAAAAGCATTTCCCCAAATACTTGTTAGATATCTGAACCAGCAATTTTCATTGTTAACATAACCTTCAAATGAGAAAAAATTTTCTGTCGCACTTTCATTCAATCAGCATATCTACAGCGTTGTGAATGGTCGGTGGTCTTCCAATGTACATATGGAGATAAAAATCCAATGACAAACTACGTCATAACATGTCGTAATATAGGCCCAAAAAAACAAACTAAAATTATTTGCTACACTTTGCCAAAAGAGTGGTGGACAACATAAAGCCATGTTTTAATAATATTCGATGTCACTTATCGATATAATTCGAAGTTTTTTTTAGTGATGTACCTCTCAAAAACATATTAGGTGCTTTTTGTTAGATGCATCGAAGGTAAATAAATAAATACATACATACCATAAATACATAGTTTGTCATCACTACCCTTCGGTCATGATTACGACAAACTACTTATGTTTGCTGTGTTAATGAGTGGCGAGACCTACAGTTAAAGTCGACTCCGATCGACCGATTTTTGGAAAACTTTTTCACGGCAATCTTATTTACTCTTAAAGTTTTTGCCAGAAATCTGTGGAGAGGGAGTAGCTGAAGAAATATTTTTGCATTATTCGTTTTATTGGAGATGTCTGACCTGGGATTTGAACCGTGATCACACACCTAATAAGCCAACACACTACCCACTAGACTAAGGCGAAATTTTTGCTTAACATTTCGCCTTGAATTCCTCGTAAAGAATGGTTGTCCAGGAAACTGTTAAAAATCTGTAGACTTCAGATTTACTTTAAGCTCATTAAACCGTTTCTTTAGGTTTCTGCAATCAATCACCATCCGAACATTTTCCATGAATCTCATTCTTATTTTAAAGTGTACTTAAATGTGCATAACCATCCGCATTATTATATACAGTGTTGGAAAAAATTATTGTTACAAAAATAAATTTGATTGCGATTCCTTGATTCCATTAAAATTATCAGATGGGCTATTATGATAACTGGCAAACGTCACATATCTTATCTGCAGAGCTTAGCTTATTTACTTATCGATTCAATACATGTAAACTTTGTTTCTTCACATCCACTACAATGTTCATGTTACTTAATTAACTAAAAACTAGTACTGCTTTTGACTGTTATTTAGCTCATCGATTTAGAATGAATGAACTCGTATAGGTTATCTTTCTGTTCAGAATTACATATTAAAAATACTTTTCATCTCGAAACAAACACTCAGGTTTAATGAAAAAAACATTTAAAGAAAAAAATTTTAACATTTTTTAATGGCAATAGTACATACACATTTATTCATATGCCATATATACTCTACAAAATTTAATAAATAAAAGAATGAAAGAAAAAAAATACACAAATTTTTATTTCAATATTAACTCACCATAAATATTTAAACGTGCAGCATGCTGCACTCGTCCGGCACGATTTTCAGCAATACATGCATATTCGCCACCATCTTCTACCATGACATGAGTGATATTAACATGACTAATTACATCACCATGAACGGTGATATATTGGCCCATCATGAATCTGCAATAAACGTTAATAAAATGAAAGAGAAGAAAATTTTAAATAAAATCTATCGGGTAGAATATGTGAATAAAAAAAATTAAATAAAAATAATAATAATGGCTGGTTGGTTGGTATAGGCAGGATTACTTATTTAATTATTTAAAATGTCAATACTTGTGTTTCATGTAAATCATTAAAATGGAAATTTAAGGAAATATTACATGTATGTATAGCATATATAGGTAAAACTATATTTAATACTCAATTATTTAATAAATTATAATTTTTTCAATAGCTTTGGACATTGAAAATATACATCGATGCAATGCATTGCAACGAATTATCCGTGTTATATCGATTTATAACAAAATACGTCTATGCATCGATTGATGTTTGTAACAAATTGGAAACTGAAAACAAAAAATACTTATTGTTGCGTAGAGGTAGTGGAGTATCGCCACCATACGATTTATTATACTGCCCTCAACCTGCAATCCTGTCCACCTGGCAAACTTTAAATAATATTCGGCGTTAGTAAGGATAAGTCCCTACTCTCGATAATTACCCATGTGTTTCCTTCCACGATGCATTAACACTGCACAGGTTCCAAGTTCAGTTTCCAAGTTCTGGTGATTTGTTCTCCTCATGATGGCGTCTACATATTGGGCTTGAATCGATCTGTATTTTAAAACAAGAGTTCTTTGAGTCAGCGGACATTGCCCATTACTTATCCTCGGGCTACTTCTCGATAATATGATGCATAATTGGTCATTACAACCCTTCAGTTAGGATTACGACTACTTAAGCCGTGTGAGTTAATTTGTATACATGAGTGCCGGGACCTACAGTTTAAAGTTCACTGCGAACGACAGATTTTTGAGAAACTTTTGATGGCAATTTTATTTACTCTCAGAGTTCTTCCCAGAAATCTGCAGAGAGGAAGTCGCCGAAGAAATATTTTTGTATATTTTCGTTTTGATGTCTGGCCTGAAACTGCTCTCCTTGCAAGCTGATACTCTGGCGCATAACCGTGCCAAATAACGTATAATCCAACTCGGTCTAGCAGATTTAGTTTTCCTTCGTATTAAGCTCCACTTGGAATCAACCACATACCTAAGTGTTCAGATGAGGGGGCCTAACTGTCAGACAGAATTTCTATGCTCCGTTCACTGTACTTTCTGTTCAAGTGAAATTAAACACATTTTTTTATGGCATACATTTCCATTTACAAAAAACTCATAAGCTTTGTCATGAATACGAATTTTTTACCTTAGAACTGAATACCATCGATTCAGTCTCACTATATGTCCTTGCCCGAACTGCATTTCACAAAATACTTGCTGTCTTAAAAAAGTTTGAAGCAACTACATTATTATCACCGATTTATTACAAGCCTTCAGTCAGGAGTACGACGACCTAAATTCTCACACCACTTATGCTGTGTGTAATAATTTTATACATGAACGGCGGAACCTACAGTTAAAAGTCCACTCCAACCGACAAATTTTTGAGAAGCTTTTCATGACAATTTCTTATTTACACCCAGAGTTTTTTTCCAGAGACAGACTGCCTCTACACCACTCTCGTGATATTACGGTGGTGATTATAAAATTGGAATACGAGAAGAAGAAATACTGCCCTACTTTTTTGTTTGCAGATTTTCATTATCATTGATTTTCATTATCATTGGCCCAAGGGTCTGATACATACGGTTTGAAACCGAATACGACTGTCTTCTATCCACTGTGAAAATATCATTGAAACAATATTTTCATACTTCACTACTTTTCTTAGTACGTATGGAAAACTCCACGAATTGTCTTTGTATTTAGAGAAACACATGAAAAACACATGAGAAACATAATGAAACAGTGCTTCAACATTCCACCATAAAATATGCTGGCAGAAAGTTAAAACTCTTTGGAACATCACGCAAATTGAATTATTTCTGTACATGGATTGCAAGCTTCCACTGTTCAATTCAGTCTTAACACCAGAGTGAAAGCACTCTGCTATTCATTTAAAATGAATTGACTCTGCTTCTAAAGCAAAGAATTCTAAGAATTAAAAAGCAGAAGTGAATTAATAGTCAGTACAAGGAGACGAAATAGTCCTGTTTGGAGGTTTAACTATATGGCCTACATACCCATAGAAATAAATCTAAAATCACTAACAGCGGCTTTACAAAAATTGTTATAACCACTACTATAACAGAATACGCATATGACTTCCCAAATTATTCTGTTATTCACAAAGTAAATCGCTGACTTAGAATAGAGTGTTATATCTCCAGGGAAAGAAAAATTAAACTTTTTTTTGTAAATAGATTTCCTACTTTAGATATGCATCATATTTTAGGCTCCACTGTAAGTAGAAAGGATTACTCCTCTGTTTACGGAGGCTCACAAGAGCAGCAAATAATTTTAATTAAAACTTAAACCAACAGACAGTCACTGTCAAAGCGCTGCTCGAATGTTAAAGCAACGGAGTTAATGCCGTTTTTATTCGTTCGTTATTTATTCTTTTCTCTCTCACTCTCCTCCTGACTGGTAATGTTAATGCGAATACAAATGTGTGTGTGTGTGAGTAAGTGTGTTTGTAGAGTGACAACAGTATTGCCAAGTTATAGAAAATTCATGTAATTTCGAGATCTCCAAGAATATATTTCTTTTAAATATTTTGAAATACTACAAGGATAAATCTGTGACCTCTGAACAAAACACGAAACTAAATGATGCAAGATGGTCAGCATTTTGGCGATGAATGCAAAAACATGACTGGGATAAAACAACTTAGATTAGTAAGCCGATATGCTTTTTTAACCTTTAATTACAATATATAACCGGTGATAATTGACCTAAAACTGATATTTGAACAAAAGTTTGAGAAATAAAACGAATTTTTTCGAAGTTTTTTTAAAAATTGTGCATTATGGAAAGATAAGAAATATTAGTTGTGAGGCCTCGGTTTACACCCCAGGTCAGACATCTCCAACGAAACGAAATATGAAAACTATTTAATCGGCGATTTCCTCTCAAAACTCTGAAAGTCAATAAAATTGCCATGAAAAATGTTCTCGAAAAATCTATCGTTCGGAGTTGACTTTGAACTGTAGGTCCCGCCACTCAGATATAAAATTAACACACACAACATGAGCGGTGTGGCAAGCAAGGTTGTATAGCTGACTGAAGGGTAGTAATGACGGTTTAATTTGCTTCCAACTTCGTCGTTACAAGTCTCGGATCTTCCAACAGGAGGTTAATAACTTTGCCAGTTGATAACGGCTACTTTGTTAAAGCAACATTTGCTAAGTTTGTTGCAATTTACCACGGACGATGATAGACAGCGAACGTTTGACGAATTTTTATTGAAAAATAATCTTCAGTGATGCGGCCAATTTCTGAATGAATGGGTACGATAGCAAATAAAATTGTCCTGTTTGGAACGATGTGAAATCCTAGAGCATCAAATACATCCTGAAAAATCGGCTGTTTGATTTCAATTTTGGGCTGACAATGTCACAGGCGCATATTGCGCAGGACTGTAGGTCGGAGACTATCAACTTTTTTGACAAAATTTGATGGTCTGGACATCAACAGCATGTGGTGCAAGCGAGTGTTAGGCCTGTTAGAATTGTTCATGTGGAGTTTTCGTAAATTACAAGTGTACAAACAACAAGCTACAAACCACAATGGCCCTCAAAAACAGCCATAATTCATGCCATCGACCAAGTTCAGCTTGATTTAGGCGGCAGAGTAATGGAAAATTAAACATGTCGTTTGCGGTCCGCCCAGATTCTGGGCGATGCGATTCTGCATTTCACAGATATTGGCATGTGCTGAGAGGAAATTGGTGGAAGTTGCGGAAGAAAAGTTTTTTCATACTTTGTTTGGTTCGAGATGTCTGAGCTGTGGTTTTAACTACGAGCTCGTGTCTAATTAACCAACACACCACCTATTAGACAACGACGACTTTATAAATTTCTCGCCTTTAATCGGTAACAATCGGTAATCTGCCAGTTGACTCTTGCAAAAATGTTCACAAACTAAGACGCTTAGCTGGCCACAATCTGCTTGCTATTCTTAGTGGCAAAAGTAGAGGACATTACAAAAATATTGATGCAGTAGATTAGCTCATAAGCCATTGGTATCTTTTTTCTCTGCAACGGATCACTTATCGGTGTTGATAGACTGTTAGGAAAAGATTCTCAAAAATCAATCATTCGCAATCGACTTTAAACTGTAGGTTCGGCTACTCAGTAATGAAATTAACACGCTCAATATGGGTGGTGTGAGAAGCTAGATCGTAATCCTGACTGCAGAGTTGTAATGACCAATTAAATAAGTAGGTACAGAAATAAATACACTGCACAGGACCTGGCAACCATTGTTTAAAGTATGGTTATACTATTTTCTTTTTCTACCTTTCTGACGTACGAATACGAAGGGGGTAATTAAAAATTCGTAAGTACTTTCCATTTTTTTATGTATGTTTTTTGCTTTCCTATTATGTTGTACTTTACTTCATTCTTTCATTTCATTTTTTTTTGCGTTCCCCTCTTTCTTTTTCGACTGGTTTATGTTCATAAATAAACTCGTACTTATGGTTTATTTTCTGTTTTTATTTATTTTTTTTCATCGTTTTATAGGCTTAAAAGAAAAGTTTGTTGTTGCTTTTCCATTACTTGTAATTATTCGCTTTAAAAAATTTCTGAATGTAACAAAGCGAACAGAGCGTTAAAAGAATTAATTTCTTTTTCTGCGAAAAAAAAACCAAATGAAAAAAGGAAAATTTAAAAATATTTTGTTATAACCACAGACCCGAAGTTAACCTTGACTTTTGTTACTTGAATACATAGTTTAAGTCAACAGCAATCTTTTCAAATATCCATCCAAGGATTTGTCATGCAAACCCTTGTACAATATTTATGAAAAGTTTCCTTTCAATGGAATGGTTTTAATTCGCTTAAAACTAAATTATGCTGCTGCCACTAAATTCGTGGTAAATAAAATTATGGCCGTACAGTCTGCTATTGCAGTCTCTTGTCATCATTTTCATCAGTTTATGACACTTTTTTTCATATTTATGTACATTCTTAAGCACCACAATCGTATGATATTTGCCGATGCTTGAGTATTTACATACGTTTTGTTAATGCCATGCCATAGAAGACTCCATCATGTCCGTTGCTGTTACGCTACTGCCTCGTTTATGATGCATTGTTTTACTTTCTCTTCTTGGTTTCTCTAATCATATTATCCTTTTTAATCTCGATTCTAAACGCTTTGATTATGACGATGAAGTAAATGAAATTTATGAAGTGTAGTATAGAATACGAGGATGGTCCGAAAATTAAACCATCTGATGTATAAATGGCGGCAATAGCTTGAACATTTCATGAGAGTTGGCAACCTTAAAAAAAGAAAACTTTGACAACAACAACAAACAAATTGATCTGTTGAGGTTTTGTTTTAGAGGTGAAGTGATGTAGTGATCAAAGTGTTCTCTACAAATTTATGTCAGAATTTAGTTGAAGGAATTAAAAAAAGTCTACAAAAAAAATTTTCTTCAGCATACACCAATTCAAACAACTATTAATGCGTTGGCCAAAATCAATAACCTAAAGTCGGAATCTATTCATCACACTTTAGTTGAAGTGGATTGTTTTGCATTCCTAAGTTTAAAAATACGTCAGATAACAGGTTTCGCTGAAAGAGAAATCCGGGTTAAACTACGGGTATTTTGAGATTGTTTCTTTCTCCGCAGAGGATTGTCAAACTCAAGTCTGAATTCAATTGAATTTTCCATTGCATCAGCGAGGATGTCGGCTTTGTTGTCAGCTTTAATGTCCATCGAATATTTTACTAAGAACTTCAAACCCATCCATACCATCTAAGAACCTCCAAAGACATTCAGTATCTTGGATAATCTCAGATTTGGTGTACCCACTCTCTAATAATCGTATGGTCCTTTAGTCAGAATCACAACCTAGCTTTTCACACCACCCGTATTGTGTGTATTAATTGTGACCATGAGTGACGGGACCTATAGTTGTATGTCCTAATGTCGACTTCAAATGACAAATATTTAAGGAACTTTCCATCGCAGTTTTATTTTCTCACAGAGTTTTGTCAGGACACTGTTGAGTGTAACGCACCGAAGAAAACATTTTTTTCATATTTCGTTTTGTTGGAGATGTCTGACCTGGGGTCAATGATAGCCTAACTTTATTTTCAAAGAAATTTGGATAGATTGTTATTTGTTGCAGTGATGAGGTATATTGGTATTGCGACAATATGTGTTGTTGTTGTCCCCTCATACTTTCTAGGGTATCCTAGCACCTGGTACCGTGAGATGTCTTCGATGGGTTTCAAACCGCAGGCTCTCGTCAAATACTACCAACATACTACTTGCTAAACTTCTTGTGTGCATTCTTATCACTAAATATTCGTATGTTTCCACTCAATTTATTCTTACAATTTTTGATTCCACATTTCTTTGAGAATTCTATATCCATTGTTGAATTCTTAGATATAGTTCTCTGGGACCTATTCAAAACAGGATTGTAGTAATTTCGTTGAACACCTATAATCGAAAGCCAGTTCAGGAATCGTGTAGTAAAGAGGTAAATCCAGATCAGGTATACCAAAAATTGTGTGTTATAATTTTAATTTCTAAATTTTCATGCTTTTGCGCTTGTTTTCCATCGAATATTTTACGGAAAACCTCCGGAGATACCCAGTATATTGGACAATTTCAGAGCTGATGTACACACTCTCTAAAAAACTAATCGTTACTTTACTTCGCTAATTGGTCACTACAACCCTTTACTCAGGATTACTACCTAGGTTCTAACACCACCCATTTTATTTGCGTTAATTTTATATATTAGTGGTAAGACCTACCGTTTAAAGTCGATTGCCCTTGTTTCACCAACATAATAAACAATGCCTTGGATGATATGATTCTAATAACACCTGTTATCATGATACATTATCTAATAATACACTCAAACCGATTTTGATAATTCCTTTTTACCAAAGTCAATCACCAAAACGTGACCAGTAGTGTTGGTTTGATTACAAAAACGTCTAGCAAGCATACGTTTTTAGGATTTACAGCACAGTTTGGGCTTTGTAATCTTGCAACAAAGAAGGTCAGTTTCGACGTTAGTGATTTGTGATTGCGTATTCATATATTAATTTAGTTTCCCGACCAATATGTTTCCAAGATATTTGCCTTTATTGATTAGGCTCTAGTGAGCCAACCCAAAGGACTTGTTCTTGTGTTCTAAAATGGCATATTCTTACCTACATACATGCATATATATATACATACATAATTGGTCATTACAATTCTTCAGTTAGGATTACGACCTAACCTGCCATAAGTGGAAGGACCTATAGTTTACAGTCGAATCCGACCAACAATTTTTTGAGATACTTTTCATGGCAATTTTTATTTATTTTCAGAGTTTTTGCCAGAAATCTGCTGAGAGGAAGTAGCCGAAGAAATATTTTTTTTACATTTCAATCTGATCAAGATGTCTGAGGTGGGGTTAGAACCATGACCTCACATCTAGTAAGCCAACTCATTACCTACTAGACTACAGCAACTTCTTACCTACAACTCTTCTAATTCGTAGATCACATCAATTTGATTAGCGACTGTATCGTGGTACATATTAAATTGAGGTCTTTTTCCGAGCGTAGGTTGCGTATCAACATTTTCATCTGTTTGTGAAGCTGAAGTCTCCTCTTTATTGTCACCCAATTTTAAGTGACTCAATTCAAATTGTGTTCAATTATCTGGCTTAACGATAAACGAAAGGACAATAAAATTTAAGCGGTTGGAAAAGAATTTTCCAAATATTGCTTACAGCACTGACAATTTTAGCAAACAAAATCTGTTTTTAAAAATATAAAAACCAATTCAATTAAATTTTATTTAAAAGGCAAATACAATGGGTTGAGCCACAGCATTCAAATACTACTACTCTATACGATTAATTAATTAACAAATGCTGATATACACATGACTACAAATAGTTCCCTGTGTACTACACCGAAACGCTTAAACAATTTGTTGCAATAAACCAATACAATACACACACAGATACACATACTTATTCTAACTTCAAACAAATTGGTAATTAAATCCACATGTGTATTATTAAGAAATTATTGTAGACAGAGAGAGAGAAACTCTTTCTGCAGTTAAAAGACGCTTTCAATTGTTGTAGTAACTGCTGGCAATAATAGAGTTCTTGCTGCTTTTATTTTCGTTTTCTTTCCATTCATTTGCTTCTGTTTGGGCAAATACTTAAAGTTTTAAGCGTTTGCATCCATTGTTTGCATAGAGCAGAGAATGGTAATTTTCTAAAAGTCTTATTAAAGATTTTATTACACCCAACGTACTCATGAAGAGGACTTTGGGTATGGGGGAATGACTTTTAATTTCCTATGGCTTCTTTAAATTAAACAGAGAAAGAGATTAAGTTGTTTAAGGCAAAAGTTTAAATACAGCACCCGTTCTATGGTGCAGCTATTGCCACTGTTTGTAATTAATACTTAGCACATATGTTTTTTTGAGAGTTCTTTTCTCTTTTTCTATTGCTAATAGCCCGCTTCGGCTATTATGAAGTTAGTTAGACAAAAATGGCTAATTTTTTGTTGATTTTTTCTATTTTTTCCAATGACATGTGGGTATCATGAATGGGAAAAACTAAAGAAAGGACACTTATAATCTTTTTAATCCCTAACAGAGTTTAATTGTTTATAATTTTAAATATTTGAAAGTGTATATTTAATATTTCTTCATTTACATAAATACATACATAAATAATTGGTCATTACAACCCTTCAGTCCGAATTACGACCTAGCTTCTCACACCATCTATGTTGTGAGTATTAATTTTGTACATGAGTGGCGGCACCTACAGTTTCAAGTCGACTTCGAACGCCAGATTTTTGAGAAATTGTTCAAGGCAACTTTATTTACTTTCAGAGTTTTTTGCCAGAACACTATCTACTAGATTATCTACTAGACTACGGCAAGCATTATGTCTACATGGACTGTTAACCTTGATATAGTTTGGTTAGTGGTGTTATTGGTGTAAACACTACTCAAATATCAAGAATGTTTGCCAGTTTAGTAGTCTACAAATTGCATTTAGGTCTGTTCAATCAAATTTACTTAATTGGTCATACAACCTAGTTCCTCACACCACCCATGTTGTGAGTGTTCATTTTATCTATAAGTGGATCAGCCCACAGTTCAAGGTCAAGGTCCCAATGACAAATTTTAAAATTTTTTCTAGCAATTTTATTTAATCTCACAGTTTTTGCCACAACCCTTTAGTCAAGATTACAAACAAGCTTTTCACACAATCCATGTAGAGTGTGTTAATTTTATTCATGAGTTTTGTGTGTAATGCTGACTATGAACAACAGATTTCTAGGAAACTTTTCAGGAAGACCGCTGAGAGGAAGTCGCCGAAAGAAAGATTTTTTCATGTCGCGATGTCTAAGCCAGAGATTTGAACCAAGGGTTTTCGCCTAATAAGTCAACACACTACCTACTAAACTACGGCGAGAATAGCATTAATCCACACGGACTTTCAACCTCGATTTAGACTGGTTAATCAGGACAATCAGTCAAGCATAACTCAGTTGGAATATTGAAACACATTCAGTGAGGGACTATTATAGATCCGCTCTGAGAAATTATTATAGAAAGAGAAAAGCAGATGGCAGCCAGTATTCACTACTGAGGTATGAACTCTGGGCTGTTATATGTTGCTTCAAACCACGACTCCGTTACATTTAGCCTTAAGATTACATTTTTAGGACTTATATCAGTAGGCAACCTGTCGGAGTCACCTGGAGTGCACCTATGTAATCGTATAGTCCTAATTTATCTTCAAATCATTACCACTTGCTGATGTCGAAAGGGGTTTTTTATAAGGAAGGAGTAAGAACCCTCAAGATAGGAACCATTTATCGAAAAACGTTGCAAATTTGAATTCATATTTAAATTATTTTTAAATTTTGTACTATTGCAGGATAAATATTTCATTTAAAACGTTTCAATTTTAATGCTTCTCCTCATATGCATATGTATGTTGTGTATGCGAAAACGAATGTAAACAGTATTGGCCCTATTGGAATTTCGGTGCATCAACAAACTTTTTATTTTGTAAATAAAACAACGGGAATAAATGCAAAAAAGTTTCTTTAGAATTGAAAAAATGAAAAACAAAAAAAACACAATAAATTGAGGTTTAATCCTTAACTACACACACACACAATCGGCTACAGAACGCTTTCAATGAGAAAACAAAAGCTATAGACATTGAAAAAAATGAATGTACAACTTCATTTAGCATATACACTCCTCACATACACACACATATACACACATGTGTATAAAAATGCACAAATATTTGCAATTTTCCATACAAATAAATAACAGAACTTATTTTAACTGAAATACACACACACTCGCCCAGAAAAACACCCACATTCAACCACACTGTTCATCCATATATATACGATATGAATGCATATGTGTGTATGTGTGTGAAAATATAAGTCTATCCATGTATAGGTGCATTTGTTTTCTCTCTTTATTTGGTTACGCTCACTGTGTATAAAAGTTCAATTACCTTCCGTTCGATGGTAGTGGAAATCCGTCCAGTGTCCATGAAATTTGTGGTGTAGGATTTCCGGCTGCTGAACATTTTAAACTTACAGCTGGACCTGGCTGTAAAGTTTGCTCAATAAAACTATACAGTAAAACTGGTGGGGCATCTGTAAATACAGAGAAAAAAAACACAGAACAACAACATCAACAACAAGAAAATTAAACAAAACAATAGAATAAAAACCAGGGAATTAAAAGTATTAAAGAAAATGGGAGTTTGAAAAACAAAATGTCTCCCAATAGATATTTTTTATTTTAAGTTAAATGAGAGAGAGAGAGAGACTGAAAATAGTGTGTTTTAATGATTAATATTTACCTCCTAATTGCAATTCTGCTGTTGCCTGAAATGTGTCTCCTTCTGGCCGCCTTACCACACATTGATACATGCCGCGATTCTCTCGACTAACGCGTGGCACAATTAAAGTGTCCTCAATGCGACCGGATGATGGCAATTGACGGCCATCTTTGTACCATAAAATATTTTGCATACCCACTGGACTACCATTACTGGTGACCATACAACGAAATTCCGCTGTACCACCCATATGAACACTGAGTACATTGGGTTGAATCTCAACCTGTATGGGTGTGGCTACTGATAGTCGAAGTTCGGCACTTGCTTCACCGCCCACATTACTTGCCGTACATTTGTAAACACCGGAATCTTCGCCAGTTACTGCCTCAATAGCTAGTATAGGTCCAAGCAGTCGTATGCGAGGCCCACTTAACACTGGCAAAGGACCAGGACCATTGTGTGTGTACCAACTGTAATGAAAATAAGAAAAATTATGGATTAGAATTCAAAGCTTGTACAATTAAATTTACAACACAAAAGTAAAAATAATTTCTGTTCATGTAAATTCTGTCTAGTCACAGAAAAAAGTCTACATACTCCGTTGTACAGTGGGGTATGTACAGTGCTGTATGTAGACTTTATTTGACTGTATAAATGATGGTTTGTTTTCCTAGAAATCTCTTTTGAGCATCGTTGTACAGCGATGTATGTAGACTTCTTGCTTTACTGTACAAATGATGAATTGTTTTCCTAAGACATCGCTCTGTAACGATATAGGGTGTTAATAGCAGCGCTAGATGTACTATAAGTGATTTAATGAATTGGTGTAGGCAATGATCGCCGTAGTCTAATTAGACGCGAGTCATCAGATTTCTTAAACTAAGTGAAGTATGAACAAAATATATCATTGCGTCTTCCTCTCAGCAGTCTTCAAGCAAAATGTCTGAGAGTAAAACAAAAAATTGTCATGAAAGTCTTTAAAAAAAATCTTGTGTTTCGGAGTGCCGCCACTCATGTCTAAAATTAAAACACAACATAGGTAGCGTGAGAAGCTAGATGCTAAACCTGATTAAAGGGTTGAAATGGCCAATTAAGTAAGGAAGTAGACTGGTCTAGTCTATATACATATGATAACGTTACTCTGGAATTTACAAAGAAGGGCAACTGTTTGAAAGGGTAGGAAAAATTGTTATTCTGATATTTCTGGTATTTTCACACATTCTGTTTTATAGAACATTAGTTTGCGAAAGAACGAATATTAATGAGTTCTGTCTCTCATACCAGTTGTAAAACTAGCTTGCTTTCCTATACTAGGGAACGTAGGAAACTACCACAAAGAATACTCCACAGCTAAAGCTTGCATGAATAGTCGCATGCAAGTAAAGTTCGGGTTGCGGATTCAGAAGCGTCTTTAACAATGTTCTAAAAAAGTTGGAAAAGGTTATATGTATTCATGGAACTAAGTCATCCTCTACATGCACAAGGCTTTAACCGTTCTATGCATATCTGACCTCAAAATATTACCTTATTGCATCGCCTTTTATCAGGGATTATTTTGTAGGTAAGGTCACGCGGATTTTAAGGTCAACCAAGTTAACGGAATCATACTTACATACATAATTGATCATAACAACTCTTCAGTCAGGATTACAACCTAGTTCTCACACCACTCATGTTGTGGGTGTTAATTGTACCCATGAGTGGCAGGACCTACCAATTATGTCACTACTTGCCGGAAATACTATTTGGCAACACAGGGAAACGCGTTAGTTTTCTTAGTATACTACAGTAGGCTTTATAATATTAAGTAATACTAACGATGGTACTAAAGGTGGTAACCAAACTTTGAAGAAAAGAATTCTTTTCGCAAAAAATAAAATATGTTTTCCTTTTAACTTTATTAACAAATATTTACGTTGGTCAAAAACATATTTTTTTCTTGTTGTTTGCAATCGAACTTATATTTGGTGAAAATACATTTGTAAACTCTTATCAATTCCTTTATGGCTTCACTATTTGGTTGCCCTTTCAAAAAGCAACAGAAAAAAAGGAAAAACTTATTTTGCATATTTTCTTTTCACGGCATGCTTCTCTATTAACATGTAAGAAAAAAAGGGAGAGGACCATTATCGATGTT
This sequence comes from Sarcophaga subvicina, assembly GCA_936449025.2. Classification (NCBI taxonomy): domain Eukaryota; kingdom Metazoa; phylum Arthropoda; class Insecta; order Diptera; family Sarcophagidae; genus Sarcophaga; species Sarcophaga subvicina. Next base: position 75,943,248 of record OW388083.2, read on the forward strand.
GAAACCATTCAAAATGTCATAAACATGTTAATGTCAAAAAAAAAATAGGAGCAAAAAAAAAATAAACAACCAAGGCTTGGTTAATAGAGTTTTTCACACAAGAAATGGAAAAAAACAACGTGAAAATGATGATAACTTCTATAGCTTCTTCTTCTTCTACAACACCATCATCATCATCATCATCATAATCCTCGTCACTATCACTGTGATGAAGAAGACAACAAAATAATGATTTGCAAAACATATTGTAGGAACCACCACTAAAGTATGAGCCTGGGTGTGAATATTTAATTCATTTCAACTCTTGTTAGTTCCTGTCATTACAACACTAATGCATTTTGACATTTTTTTTTTAACTCGAAAAGTGATAAAATGGTAGAAAAAATATATATGTACGTTACGGCTGAACAATTACAAGTACGACTGCATGTGAATTTTAAGCAGACACTGACCCTATTCTCCATGTTTTTTGAAGGGTACTTGAATATTTCTAAAAAGGAAATGTTTTCTGATTTAATTTTTTTTATCCCGTTTTCTCTGTGGAATTCAAATTTAAAGTGTCTTGACAGTTTGTGAAAGGCCTTTAATATTTTAAATTGGAATTATTTGACTGGAAACTAAAATTTGTTTACAAGGAAATGAATTTTTGTTTGCTCCTATATTCTGTTAAGAAAGTTCCAAAATCATTTTTCTTAATATTTCAACAAATTTTGCCTTCCACTGTATTGCTCTTCCTTTTTGTTGTCTCCGGCGGTCGTGCACCATGATAATGGTAAATAAAATCAATATATACTACACGTACACCTATGCAATGTTTACGTGTGTGTAAGCATGTGAATTTCCGCATTTACAAATTGAGTTCAATTTTAATTCATTTGTTCGCTGTTTACCAACATCTACGAGCGTAAATTAATTTTCGACTCCTTTGATGCATTTGATGCCTAAAAAAAAATGTTGAGTTTAATTTATTTGCTTTTTGTCTACAAATTCCGTTGCATGTATTTTTAATTGTGACAGCAACTACAAAGAGTATCAGTGGAAAGCGTAATGAAGTAATCAAAAGTATCATCTCTTAAGCACAATACATTATTCACTGGTATCCAAACAGTGGTTTGCCAAACACAACGTGTCTGTGTTAGTCGCAGTGGGACAAAGCGTATTGTACACTTTGGTTTTAAAATATAAAATTAAGTTAAACATGTCAGTATAAAATACTGGTTTTGGTACACGGCAGCCATTAAGAAGTACAGTTACATACAGACATATCTTCAGTCAGGATTACGACCTAGTTTCTCACACCACTTATGTTGTGTGTATTAATTTTATCCATAAGTGGCGGGAACTACAGTTTAAAGTCCACTCCGCACGACAGATTTTGAAGAAAATTTTAATGGCAGTTTTATTTACTCTCAGAATTTTTGCCAGAAATCTGATGGAAGGCAGTCACCGAAGAAATATTATTTCATAGGATTACAAACTAGCTTCTCCCACAACTTATGTTGTGTGTGTTAATTCCCGTACATGAGTGATGGGACCTTTAGTTTAATATCGATTCTGAACGACAAATTTTTCAGAAAGTTTTCATTGCAATTTTATTTATTTTCAGATTTTTTGCCAGAAATCTGCTAAGAGGAATTCGCCGAGGAAATACTTTTTCGTATTTCGTATTGTTGAGTACGTCTGAACTGGGGTTTGAACCATACCTGGGACTTGAACCATACGTCCAATAAACTATCAAACTTACTACTAGACTACGGCGACTTCCGTAGAGCCTAAAATTTCCAGCCCTTTGATAGTTCTTTCAAGTAGATATAATCATTTGGGCCACATAAAATCGAACCAAATGTGTAAAATCCTATAAATGCTTATGACCTAAAAAATTTGGGACCTTAGGTATGAAGATGGGGTCACTTCAACTACACTACATATGTACATATGTATGTATTGGCATGCATAGGTTATAAGGTGTTTGACTGCAAGATTGACAAGCATTGACATTGTGCTCTTAAGCAATTGAAATGCGTTATTGTTCTTAATTTTTATCATCCTGGCATATTTTACAGTAGATTACAGGCTTGGCTATGTGCATATGAATCGATATGCTGAAGAAAACTAAAAATTATTTTGAGCGGTACCCGTCCCTTCAAAGTCAAGTCATTATGCTGATCTAAAAGAATTCGAAGCCTCATTAATTATGTGCTTTATATTCCATGTACGACTGCTTTTGCTTCAGTTTTATGGCCCCTCCTCACTAATTATTCACTGTTTAATGAAGTGATTTTTAATATTGAGTAGTCTATGCCATTTTCATATACCTTGAGACACCATAGCTATTGATTAGTTTTTAATTGTGACATTCAGTTTTCTGGTTTTCTCTCCTTCATCTTCATTTGGATTTCATTTCAAATCATTTCCTTGCTAAAAAAGTATTTTTTTTTTCTTGTTAAAAAACTAAAACCCTCAGCAAACTCAGATACAAGGGGAGGCTGAACAACTTTTTTTTTAAATTTTTTGTTCAGTTTTGCAACAGTCTTTGCTTTGCAAACACAAAAAGTTCATTGTATTCCATAAGCACAAAGGTAAACATGTAAATACATACGTACACATTGGAAATTCTTGTAAATTGTAGTTGCCGTCACTGAATGTGGCAACATTACCATTAGCAGTAGAAGCAGCACCAGCAGCATGAGTAGGAGCAGGAACGGAAAGAAGGGACGGCGAAACAAATATAAGGGAATGTGATTAATTTAAATTTATTTGCAGGAGAACACAAGTTTAACTAAAAAACAAATTTTTTTCTTTTTATTTTCATTCATTCATTCATTCTATTTGTCGACAATATTTGCTCGCTTCAGCTTAAGTCAAGAGGGAAGTAGAAGATAATATGGCAGACCCCTAAAGTAATTGGGTCGTACAGACATTTTGAGAAATTTAAATTTCAATACTCAAAAGCCAGGTAAATAATTGGTTGAATTTTTAAATTTGTTGTTGTTGTTGTTGTTGTTGTAATTTAATTAAGTTTAATGGCCCCAAGAAAGGTAAAATTTGTATTTCCCATATTTAATACCTATTAACTGGGTTAAAAGCAAACAGCATTACAATATTGAAAATGAAATTAAAACCGATTATTTTAAAAACAACAACAAACACATTTTAATACTAACAGATGCTCAAATTCCACTATCTTCATCAGAAGCTTCGAATGGTTTTGTGATTAGGGAAAAGGCATGCTCTGGTAACATAATGAGCTCAGATGTCGCATAGCTCATGCTAGAAGTACTGAAGCTGATTGTCAAAATCGGTTAGTTAGGAAAGTCTTTGCCAGACTTTATATTTTCAATACCATCTGGAATCTCCTTGAATGGATCTGTTTGATTTTGTAGTACTATTAACGATCACAATCGGCCACAAATGCCCCATCGGGTTAAATTTAGAACTTTACTGGTTACTGATTTCTTTAAAACTCGTTGTCTTGTGGAAATATCGGGTGGCCGGTCTATCGGTTTAAATTCGAACTATCGGTTATTTCGAATCTACAATACTTATGTTATTCTATCCTCTTACAAACTTCAGTATATTATCTCCACTGAACGTAATAAATCGATTTACGCTGGAACAACTTTGGGATTTCTTCGGTCAACGAGGAACTGATTTTCCCAAAAACAATAATCTTTTCCCATAAAGCTCATTTTTATCTTGGTTGGTACATTAATAAGCAAAATTGCCGTATTCGGGGCTCAGAAAAACACACGTGGTCCTACAAAAACCAATGCATCCATTACGAGTGACTGTTTGGTGTGGCTTGTGGAGCGGAGGCATTATTGGCCTATACTTCTTTGAAAATGAAAACGGCGTAACCATTACAATCAATGGAGACACCTATCGCACAATACTAACCGATTTTTTTGTATCCGTTCTTCATGTTATTGAAGTAAACGGTGTTTGGTTTCAAAAGGATGGCGCAACTTACAACACAGCTCATGCCAGAATCGATTTATTGCGTCAAATGTTTGATGGCCGTTTAATTAGCCGAAATGGCGATGTCAATTGGCCGCCAAGAAGATGCTATTTGACACCGTTGGACTATTTTCTGTGGGGCGCCGTAAAGAATAGTGTTATGCCGATAAACCAGAGACAATTAAGCCTTTGAAGGCCGACATTGGTGATAGAACTGTTTTTGCTTCATTGCATTTTGAAATTTGAACTTTTAAATGGCCCATCCTTTATTATTTCATTCATCAAGGTACACGCTCAAACCCACAGAGTGGAAAAGATGGTTTTTCAGAATTTTCAAATCATTCTCCTTTCTTGGAATGGCCCGGCAATTTTTTGTTTGTTTAACCCAGTTATTTGTTTTAGTCCTCAATGGTACACATTTTTAACAGGCGGCAATAAAAAGCACGTACCACCAAGTGTCAAGTTGCTCTCTATCGAGTTGCATTTTATTGTTATGAAAACTGTTTTTAATGTTCTAATTTGATCGAACTCTTATTAAATAAGTCAATATTGCATTTGCCAAGCCCAAAAATCTAAATTTATTTACTTATTTATTAATTACGCCATAACACTAAAAGGCTATATAGGCTTTTATATAATCCAAAAACTTATATTCTATCTTAATTATAATTTGTTACAAAGATTTAAATCAAGTCATATAATTTATTTTCATTTAAAAACCCCTTGACAAAAATCTGAATATTCTACAGGTGATAATGGTTTAACGGTCGAGCATTAATGCTTCCCAGAAAAAAATAACTGGATGTGCTAGACAGAGAAAGGTCAATGTTAAAATTTGTCAGGGCAAAATGCTTGACGAAGACATTAAAGGGTAAATTTACCATATTTTCTATAGGATGTCTGTGTCTTGTACAAAATCTTCATCAGCTTCCACCCATCTGAGAGGAGTTATGTCTGGCATAGTGTCTTCCTAAGATACTGGGATCTCAAGTTTACGAACACCGGGCAATGACGTAAAATGTGTTCCGTCGTTTCGATGTTTTCCCTGCACACATTCCCTGCAATCATTGGTATGCGCTTATGTACGTCTTGTAAGGTTTATGTCATCAGAATTGTTCCAGAGTATGTGTATGATTTTTAATATTATGGCATTACTTCGCTCTTTTTCGTAGCCTAGTTTTTAATGCACTAAGAGGCATGGGGTTATTCTGATTTATAGTCCTCGATTCCCTAGCTTTTTTAGCTACATTATTCATATTCTCATTTCCTAGCTCTGCTTGATGACAAGGTACCCACATATTGCCATGGTTTGTGTAACTGTTGGTCGGTTACTTGCATTCCAGGACAGTCGTGGACACTATAGCCTAAATTGCCATCCATTTATCAGTGGAAATATTTAAACTCCCACACGTCAAGTTTACCAAACTGTTACTAGCGTGAATCATGCATTCTTTAAACACGTAAATAATGACACTCGTACATGTGCTTTGAAAACCATAGAAAGCATTTTTTGGTTTTTGATTCCTCCAGATAAAAACCCATTTTAGAGTTTTCATTATGAAATGAATTTTATGTTTCCGAAATTTCCTATGCACCCACGTATATCACCACAATTGCGTTTCTTCATAATTTTTTATCATAACCACATGGCAGTAGTCATAATAAATAAAAAGCCAACGAAAACGGAAAAAAGAGAAACAATAATTTAAGGACAACAAGAAAAATGTGATAAACGTTGGATTTTTAAAATAAAAAAATTTTTATTTTTTTTTTCAACTAGAAATTTGCAAGTAGTGATGATTGTTGATAATCATGGCAGCCCAACCCCAACAACTTGCACAATAACGCTGATGACGGCGATGATGTACAGAAAAGTAGAAAGAAAAAACAAAAGAAATTACGGCAGCATAGAAGAAAAAAGTGAAATATTATCAGCAGCAACATAGTGTTGCAAAATCATCAAAAACGTTCCACCGCAACAATGAACGTGCGGGTGTAGTTGCCGTATTGAAAGCATAAACATCGTTTTTATACCCTCAAGTTGTAAAGAATGAAAGCACAGGAGCTTTTTTCCATTTTTGTTTTTGTAGTTTTATTAATGTACGAGTTTTCTATATATTAGTGACTATTAACGAGTTATTATTATTTATTTCTGTGTATGTGTGTGTGTGAGAGAGTAAATTAATGAGAAAAATCATAAAAACTAAAATATGAGCAAAGAAAAAAACGGAAGAGAGAAAAAAATCACACGGAAAAATTAAATAAAAACGGCATGAAAATAATCGTATTAAAAGTGATGCAACTTCAGTCGAATGCAATTGCAATGCATCCTATAAATATTGAAACTTTTATTCTTGTAAAAATGATTCGTTTTGCTATTGTAAAGGGGATTATGAGCAGGATTAAAATACATTCAGAGAAACTGAAACAGGCTGAATGAAAACCCGATGCCGAAGAAATAGAATGCCAGTCCATACTTGCAGAAAAAATTTAGAGATGCAAGACTTTAAATTGTAAATCATGCTACTCGTGTATAAAATTAACACGCTCAACATGAATGGTGTGAGAAATTAGGTTATAATGTTGACTAAAGGTTTCTGGAAAAAAATCTGGCGTTCGGGTGCGAAATTAAACAGTAGGCCCCCCACTTGTGCATAAAATGAACACACACAACATAAATAATGTGAGAAAATAGGTTGTAATCTTGACTAAAGGCTTGCAATGACCAATTACAAGTGATAAAAAGGGTTTGCGTCCTATATTAAATTATCAAGAAATAGCATGATCGTGATAGCCATTTTTCTGGCCAAGAATTATAGACTAAATGAACAAAATAGGAATTGATTCACCAGAATTTGTACTTGGAATCCATATGGTGTTAAAGTATTTTCGATGAAAGGGCTCTTACTGACACCTTGCAGCAGGCAGTGATTCTTCAGGAAAGTAAGGTTTGAAGCAGAAATTATGGAGAAAGTCTATTTTATTTATAGCAGCACAGTAGATCTTTTGGTGGCAGTATTTCCACGCAACAATCAACGTAATCTGGTTACAGTAGTCAATTACTTTTTTTTTTGAACAAGGTTCTGTGCTGTGAATAAGGATGAGCGAAGAAACAAGAATCATTCACAAAGTAGGTTGAAGCCTAAAAATTTCAGACTTGGCCATGCTGACGGTGAGCCTAGAACAAGAAACCTAGTAATATCCGGTGGATTCAACCTTGTCAAACGGGTAGTCAGTGAGTACAAACTAAGAACCTACAATTACAACCTAACCTAAGCAAAACCTAAAAGCTCTCCTCAGAAATAAAAATTAGAGCAAAAAAATGCTGAAGCTAAGAGCTGTTGGAAGCTGCTTAAATTCCTTGAAACCTGACAAGTATACGGGTATTATAATCTTAAATTACATAAAATGCACGGAGATTGCACTAGGAACAAGCAAAAGCCCTAAAAAGGTGTCTAAGGGTTTAACTTACTCCACTCTGTACATAATCTGCTGCAGTTTTCTTCTTTTATATGATTGTTTTTCGTGATTACGATCGGTTTATAATGAGTAATTGTTACACTAGGATGTAGGGCATCATAGAGTCAGGTACTGCTGACTCTTCCGCTGTTTAATATCCATTCAAACGTTATCCTGCTGTTCTTTAACTGTGAATTTCTATTTTTACGGCAATAGAAATAAAAGTAAACCTGACTTCCGATTTTAATTAATGAGTCTAGACTCTGTATACCACAAATCCAAAAGTCGAATTCTTTGCCGCAATTTTGTTTAAAATTAAAAAAAATGAACATTTATTGTCAGAGGGAATATTGCAGAGAATATTCCATTTTTATCAAACACTCTATCAATGTCATCTATTCCTGGATTTAACAGCTGGCTTGTACTGTTGTATTTTACATGGGCAAGGCAAGCAAACGAAACGAAACGAAACAAACTGAACGTGAATACAATAAAATCTGATGGAAGCGTAAGATGAATAAGTGTAGCAGCAGCAGCAGATAGAAAATCATTAGAAAAAAAAGGAACAAGCCAGGATATAATATGAAATATTAGGTACCGTATAAAAATGTTTTGTCATTGTGTAAGTAATTATTGGTAAAGAAGGAGAAAGAAGAAGCAAATGTTTTATGATTACTTCGTTTAATGGCACAGTACGACGTTCGTGAAGATGTCATTTACAGTAGAACGTCGAAGTTAGGGAAATTTCTTTTTGTTTTATTTAACAATTTTATTCTCTTATATTGGTTTCATTGTGAGTAGTAAAGGGTGTGCCATTTAAAAGTTTAAATTTAAAAATGCAATAAAACAATGACGTTTTAAAATTTTGCCAAATTTATTTTTTTATTGTGGAATACCATTGTTCCGGTTAGAAATGGAATATTATTTCATTCATAAGGCTGCCGCGGCTGGCCTCACAGTACCTCATTCGATCGGACCATTTTTCGTTAACATTTTCGAGTGTATTGGATCGTATCTCGTCACGGGCATGGTGAATGTTGGCCTAACACTTTTCTGAATGGCGCCCCACTGAAAATAGTCCAATGGTATTAAATCATAGTTTCTTTGCGGCCAATTGGCATCACCATTTCGGCTAATTAAATGACCATCAAACTTTTGATGCAATAAATCGATTGTGGCATAAAATATGTGGCAAGTTGTACCATCCTGTTGAAAGCAAACATTGTTCACATCAATACCATGGAGAGCGGGCACAAAAAAATGGGTTGTCATGGTGCGATAGGTGTCTCCATTGATTGTAATGGTTGCGCCGTCCTCATTTTCAAAGAAATATAGGTCAATAATGCCTCCGCTCCACAAGCCACACCAAACAGTCACTCGTAATGGATGCATTGGTTTTTGTATACAAATACAGCAATTTTGCTTATTAATGTACCAACCAAGATGAAAATGAGCTTTATGCGAAAAGATGCTTTTTTGGGAAATGATATCGTTCTGTTTCTCGTTGGCCCAAAACTTGCTCAAGCGTAAATTGATTCCTTACGTTCAGTGGAGCTAATCTACTGAATTTTGTGTCTGAATAGAATGATATAAGTAATGCAAGATCCGAAATAACCGATGTTTTATATTTAAATCGATAGGTGGCCCTTCCGATACAAGTATGGTAAATGTGTGTGAGTGCAGAACATGGTACAGCATAGCATAGAGCAGAGAGTTGGTATAAATTTTGTGGCTTGAATCTTACAAAAAAAAAAAAAAATAAAAAATTCCAGACATTCATTCGTAAATACAAATTAGACACCATGGCAAATAAATATAAGAACACAGACACACCACCACCACAATACATATGTACATACTTTTATTATAATAAAAAGCAGTTTATCATTGTTTCAAGAAAACAAGCAGGCTAATTATTAAACATGTTTTATGTTTCAATGATTAAATACATACAAACACTAACACACACACACTTACACACTCATACATACACACTCACACTCATGTGGCATGAATAAATATGAGTATGAAGCACAACATTTGATGATTTGCAACTTTTCAGAATACACTTCTTAATGCTTGAACAGCAGAAAGAGTTTTTGCTTCATCTTCTTTTTTGTCTTTGTGTTTGTCTTAATTGTGCTATTGTTTTACGGTCTGCCACATTGTGTGGCATAAAATATTAATGTTCGTATGTTTTCATATCAGATTGTGTAAGTGGCAATGCCAAAAAAAAAAACATAAAAACCAACAAAAACAGAGAGAAAGAAATAAAAAAAAGTTGCTGAATTGTCGTGGGATCAAAAATGCGTGATAAAATGGAAAGACAAGCAACATAATAAATATATTAATTAAGGAACCAAGTTCTCCTCCTTCTCCTCCTCTTACTTCTCCATTTCTCAACTGTTTGGTTAAGAACAAATTGCAGAAACCACAAAGTGTTTAAGGTGTAACCAAACACGTATTGTTATCACAAGAATTTGTTTAACGGTTTGGCTATTTATTCCTCTCAGGATGGAGTTAAGTTAACATAACAGATACAATTTTTAAAATTCATATCATGGAAATTATCTTGTGTCGAAAACGGTTTTATATTTTAAATTATGATATGCTTTTACAGCATGCATGCATGAACAAAGCCGCCAATTTCATAGATCCTAATATGCTAATATGATAAGGAGTACAGACTTTTTTATTTCTCTTAATTGCTTTTAAGCTAATTATTGCTGACATCAAACATGGATCCAATCTTTTTATTATTTCCTTTGCTTTATTTCAGTTTCATTAATCAAATTGAGCTAGCCAAGCAGGCAATTGATCTACTGCAGCTGGTGCTAGAATAATAGCACTGTCATCAGTCGTTGCTCCATTCTGAGAACATTTTTTCGATAGAGTAATGAAGAGCTTTTTCTGTGTGAGTCCTACTCTTTCTAAAGAGGTAGCCTTGCCTTACTGACTCATTTCTGATCATAAATCACATGGCCTCCTATTGTGATTCTCACAAGCCAATGTCATATTGGAAAGCATGACGTTAGACTTGACATTCCGTCAAAAGACTTATGCAGGAGCTGTGAGTCTGAGGAAGAAAAAGGAAGATTTCTCTTCACAATTATTTACTCTCAAAGCATTTGATGATTAAATTTTCAGCCTGTCTAGACTGATTCTTTTCATATGCATTGAAATCGCTACTTTAACATGATTTCATACATTTACGACAAGTTTCCTCAGCTCGATTTTAATCCATGGTATTTGTTTCGATCTTCAATAAGCTCAGTCAGTCATCATTTTTTGATATTTGCAGTCCGAGCGAGATTTGTTAGAAGAACGAATGCACAAACATTTTCAGACAATATTTAGAACTCTGGGTCTGTTAAATATGATAACAACTTTAAAGATTATTGTGATTAACGATTTCGTGGACAACGTTCGAAATAAGATATAGTCAAATGCATCAAATAAATAAAGTGTCTACCGAATCGGAGCAAGTTGAATACGGAGACAGAATAAGCAATTTAAAAAACGTATATATCCCAGCTGACAATTGATTAGTACTCTCAATTTAGCCGAAGTTGAGAAACAGAAGCCTACACGAGTTTTGTTGCATTCTTTTGGCTGAATATGGAGCTTTAAGGATAAATAAATACATACATTGTAGAGCTTGGTTCCGTAGAAGACTATTTTAGTAATTGGCGGTCTGTGTTAAAATTGATATCAATATTACAATGATAACCTTCGAGAAATAACTTATTGTACAGATCACATTCAATTAAATCTTAAGACTTCTTTATGTGTTTTTGAATTATTACTTTACATAGGCAAATGCTGAAACGTCTTCATAACAATTTTTAAAAAAATATAAAATTCCTTTTCACATCAACAAAAACATGTTTAACTTCCTTCTTAAATTAAAAATAAAAACTCGTTATTAATAGTGCCATAAAAAATCCTGTCCATCCAAATCAAAATGCACAATCTACACGATATAAAAAAAGTTTGAAGTATTTCTACGTTGTCGCCATTAAAAAAAGCCATGAACTCAAGGAAAACATTAAATATTAATTGATTTCATAAATGTTAAGCTCAACAAATTCAAAACAATAAAAAGAAAAGTTGTTTAAGATAATATTACCCAAGGAAAATTGTTGCCATAATTAAATAATTTAATTACGCGTAGAAAAATGAAAATGAAAAACAAAATTAGTTTCAATGCCACCACCACTACATGACTGAATGAATGGCTCAACTCAACAGTACTAATAATAATAACAAAATACTCACACACACACACACTTTCTCATACACATTCTCACACATACCTATATACATACCTACATATATACATACTCGCACACATACTTTTGAATTTTTGCTGTTATGAACAGAACGATGAATGGATGAATGAATAGATGGCTGTACCATAAAAAGTCATCAAATGAAGAACGAAGCATAAAAAATCTTCAATAACACTTTCAATAATAAACGACAGAGAAAAAGGAGAGAAATTCAGTTTTCTGACAGGAAGCCCCTGTGTATGAGGTTGCCTTATCGTATGTATGTGTGGGAGGATGGAGGTAATATTTCGTACAACAAAATAAATGAAATTGTTACGCTCACTCATACGCACCCACACTAACGTATATTCATTTACGGGAGAGAGAGTGGAGTGTGTGTGTGTATGTGTGTGTAAAAATTAAGTACAGAATCTTATAACATTCACAAAAATATAAATAATGAGATTAGTATGTATGTACGTATGTATGTATGTATGGGATAACACAGTGACAAAAATTTTGTATACAAAAAAAAAAAAATTTAACTGGGCTATGACAAGATGAAGGTCCTCTTGCTGGGTGATCGTATAGGAAGGAAGAATCCTTAATCTTTTCAAACCAGAATCACTCAAAAATTGGTGGATGTGTGTAGAACACATTGAGAACTTTACGGATCTTTTTGATTTTCAAAATCATCTAACTCAGTATGGTATCAAAACTTTCGAAGTACGATACAGAAGCACCAGTCTAGTTGTTAATATTTATCGTTCCTTTAACCGAATACATCTCCTCTGTTTGGTAGGATAATAAAGAAGTTCAAAATTTGTTATTAGAGCGGTTCCGGCAGCAGTATTTGGATTTATCTGCAATCGATTCACTCCAACGATTTGGTGAATTTTATCATAGGCTTTGGTTTTAAAGCCTTAACAACAACTTATCGATTACAATGAAGAACAATAGCGGGCTTTAGGATATAGTTCTGTCTTAAAAGCAGTCTTTTGAACAACGTTTGAGGTACACTTCAGCTTAGCTTCTCTGACCACTTTTGTCCATTAGTGACTATGAGACCTGCTGTTTAAAGTCGACCCCGAACGACAAGATTTTTTTGGAGAAACTTTGCATGAAATATTTTATTTACTTACAGAGTTTTTGCCAGAAGGCTGCTGAGAGGAAAGCTATATTTTCCATATTTCGCTTTGTTTGAGATGTTTGAACTGGTGATTTGAAGTACTTGCTCTCCGCTAGTAAGCCAATATTTTACGTACACAATTTTCTATCCTACTCACTCTTTTTTATATGACAAGAATATTTGCCAAGAATATTTGGCAAGAATATGTGACAAGAATTCTTGTAACGCATATTCCATCTACCGTACACCAAGAGCCTTTTGGACAAAAAACTGAAAAAGACTGATTTACTGGCAATCTCTGAATGGAATCCTGCGGATAGAGTAAATTTTAAAACACACGATAACCAACATTGTTTATAAACATTGTTTATAAACATTAATAATATATCATCTGTAACCACTTCACCATAAAATATCCATGATATCCTGGCCTACTCTGGCTAAAGATAGAATCATATTCCTTTAGCTCTTAGCAGGAATTTAAAGAGGTTCCGTACCAGTGTAATTACTGGACACTATATGGCAGGAGGTATGTTTGAACTCCACATTTGGCCAATCGTTGGTGCTGCATTGGGTAAGGAAGGAGAAGAATCAGTAGCAAAATTCGATGTGATTGTGCTGGTGGCTTTCAAGGAGTTCTGGTTGTTAAATAAAATATATTTGTGACTGTTTTAGGCAAGTGGAATATTCAGCGTATAATAGTGGAAGTTTTTAAAACTTGCGAGCAATCTATACAGTCTAATCTTATTTGGTGGCAATGTAAATAATGTTTGTCGAAAAATTCTTGATGCATTGGTCATGAAAATTTAATATTCACTACTTGCTGTAACCGCTGTTTGAGGAAGTCGCCATGTTCTAGAATGTAGTGTGTTGCTTTATTAGACGTCAGGCCACTGTTTGAACACCAGGTCAGAAATATCAAACAAAACGAAATATGAAAAATAGAACTTCGATGACTTCATCTCAGCAGATTTCTGGCAACAACTCTGAGAGTAAATAAAATTGCCACGAAAAGTTTCTCAAAAATCTGTCGTTCGGAGTCGACTTTAAAAGTAGATCGTGTCACTCATGGATAAAATTAAATACACAACGTGAATGGTATGTGGAGCTAGGTTGTAATTGTGACTAGAAGGTTGTAATGACTTTAGCAGCAGTGCCTTTCTACAGAAGTCTTGTCTATCACTATGCCAAATTCATAGTCCATAAGCACTGGTACTCCCCTACTCATTCCCAAAAACATATGCCCTTAATTGCAGGTACTAAGAAAATTTATGAAAAGCCATGACTAGGAGAATTCATGTTACATGCATACATACAAAATTGGTCATTACAACCCTTTAGTCAGGATTACGACCTAGCTTCTCGCACTACTTTTGTTGTATGTGTTAATTTTATATATGAATAGCGGGATCTACAGTTTAAAGTCGACTCCGAACGACAATTTTTTTGAGGAACTTTTAATGGGTATTTTGTTTTTACTAGAAATCTGAAATATTTTTTAAGTATTTCGCTTTGATGGAGATGTCTGAGCTGTTGATCAATGGCCTTACTTCTAAATAGGCAACAAATTACCTACTAAACTATGGCGATTTCCGTAGATTTGATGTTAGTAATTAATTATTCGGGAATGAGGCAAACGTTACTGATGTTTGTACAGTGGGCTCTATTCAATAATTGTATATGTTTAACAAATCTTTGGTAGTCTAAAGTTTACACATGTAACTCTAATTATGTACCGAACTGTATTCATATGACGCCTCTTTTAGGTAAAGTAATGGTAACCCAATGTTTCCCCATCATCAGAGCTTACTGGTAGAGACTGTGCCGCTTAGAACTTTAAATAGTTTAGAGTTCTAATCTGTCCCCTTAAGGAAATTCTAATGTAATGCGCACATCCAACTTTAAGGCTGAGTTTCCACCATAATGATAAAAGTGTTGTATTCTGCTTTTGTAAGAAGTTTTCACAGTTCCTCTGTACAATACGTACATCAATATAAGTACGCAAAAGTGTTTTTTATGTATGGAAGTGTGTGTGTAAATTTTTATATATGTATGTGTCCTGTATTTTATACACATTCCATTCTTTTTTTGTGTACTTCACATGGCCTTTTGTATTTTGGTGTAAGAGAAAATATTAAATAAAAGGATAATGTAATCTTTCTGCATCATAAAGTGAACTTTTATTTATAGGGACAAGGCAAAAAAAGGCAAAAAATAACAGAAGAAAAAAAAGTACACATTTAAGCCCATTGAAAATATGTTGGACAGGCTCAGCATGTGCGTAAAATATATGAAACGTGAAGTCACAAAAAATGACAAAATTTACAGCAATAGGCAACGGCGACAAAAAGACATGCTAAGGAATAAAAAAATTTCTATAAAGGCACGAAAATCAATTCAATTCTAAGAAAAAAGAAATTGCAAATTGTTTAATTCTTATATACTCTTCAGTATTTTACTTGTATTTTCTACATGCACGCATTAAACTAATTGAAGCCTATTTCTTATAAGCATTAGTGCTACTGGCCTTATTGCAATCAGTATTAATAGCATCTGTTCTGTGTTGTGGTATACAAAAAAATGCCTTGGAAAATAGAGGTAATATTTCGCAAGAGTTTCTCCACTCAGATCACTTCTGTGTGTGAAACAAAAATTTACGACCATGTGCCTTGCGTATGTCGTCTGCTTGCTTGTACAAGAAGGCATTGAATAAGTATGCCTGTCTTTTCTTGGGCCATAATGAATGAATGAATATATGGCTGCATTGCTAAGAATAATGTTAAGGCGTAACACACTAAATTTAAGATTGATCTTATGGTAAGTCATAAAAATGTTATTACACTGGGATATACACACCAGCACACAAGAAAAATAAAAAAAAAAAACCAAAAAAAAAATCGAAGAAAATCACGCAAGAATAGGAGTAGTAAAGGGTATTGGAAAAAAGAAAACAAAAAAAAGAGAGAACACTTCCAATTATATACACTTTAAGCTGTAAAGGAAAGTATGTTCTTCCTCAATTCATGTCCGCAGGACTGGAAAACATGAATTGCTTTTTAAGACTAATCGAGAAAATGTCAATTGTACAATAAGGCACGTATCAAAGTGTAACAATGTAATGCAAAATGGGTTATACAATGATTGTTTTTCTTTTTTTTTTGATACACGAAGAAGGGGGATAGTAAATATTAATAAATATTAATAATATTAAGTAAATATTTTCAACATTATTGCCGATAAATCTCAAAGTAATAATATTCGATAGGAAACAAACAAGATTTATGGAACTAATTAGGAAACTTTGTTGTTGAATTAATGAAAACAATTTTATGAAAGACATCAATATTTCTATGTTTTATTATGAAACTTTATTTGCATAATAGTTATGAATTTATGTGTGGATTGTAAACGTTTTTCAAAAAAAATTATTTTAAGGCCAGAGTCACAGACCCATTTTTTTATTTTATTCGTTTCAAAAATTAATGAATTTTTTATTGCAAATATATCAACGTTTTTTTTTTAAATATTTTTTAGTGTAGTAATTTAAAAAAAAAATAAAAAAAATTACCTGTATTCCGGAGATGGACAGCCCTGCGCCACACACAGCAGCACAGCGCCTTCATCCTGCGATACTTGCACGTGAGCCGTATGCTCAACCACACTCGGTGAAATAATACCACGATGAGCTGAAATGTACAAAAAAGGAAATAAATACAGTATAAACTATGGACACTTCGATTCATTGTCAGTTAATACGGACTATTTGTCGCGCTATATCATAGTAAGCAGCTCCTTATAAACTTCAGGAAGTCTACCATGATAAAAAAAGCCCATGTAAATATGGTTTAAACTTTCTAACTTCAATTCTTTTTTAAGAACTGGTTTATGGAGTAATTTATATGCCAGTCTAGAACACACAACTCGACGTATTAAGATTCTTGTAAGTGTTATCCTGGATAGTAAATTAGAATAGAGAACATATTTGGAAAACTGGGAAACAAAAGTCCGCAAATGCTGATTCATATGTCCGAGTTCTATAAGTTCTAAATGGGGCTTCACTCCGAAAATGACTCACTGGCTTTATAAAAGTATAATTAGGCCCTTAAAGTGTACTTCAGTAGTATGATGGATGTCAATGAATAAGAAGTGCTACATTAGAATAGTTCTAAAGGTTCAAAGAGCTTGTTATTTAGAGATAATTGGTGCAATGAAGCAATGCTAGCACTAAATGTGTGTCGTCTCCAGGTCAAGAAAGAATGCATAAACCTGAGGCCACTGAACGGATACTCGCTTAAAATGGCATTATTCGGCAGACAGACCAACACAGCAATCGTGCCCAATTGAGTCACTTTGATGCCAAATTAACTTTCTTTGTTAAACGCACCCAATTCGCAGATGCCTGTGGGGAATTGTTGATGTTCGGATAGTTCAAAACATGATGATATGATAGTGACATAACAATTAGGGCAATAATATCCATGGATGGGGGATAAAAGACAGTCTTGGAATATAAAAAATCGATTAATAATTACTCCAGATATTGCAAGATACACATTGTATGGGTATCTAGCCATTAGGAAGTGATCGGATGTGAGAATGCAAATAATCTGGCTAACAGCGAATTCGAATTTTTATGTAATTCTGTAATGACAAATTTCTTCAGAATAACAATCCGCAAGCAGTTAGATGGATGCTCTTCTATGTTCCGTAAATCATAGCAAATGTCGGCTTTTAAATCAGGATCTGCTTTACACACTTCTTATAGGCTGATTTACTGAAATAAATTCTCTTCAGAGCAAAACAAATTGGTTAACACGGTTCAGTTGTACGTGTAAGGTGGGCATTGTCCTATAAGGATTATTGTAAGTGCGCTTAATCCATTCAGAATCGCATCAGAGAATCTACGCAATATTTCCTACTGTCTCATTGTGACCTAATAATCTATGTAATGTTTTCATCCATTTTTGTACTACACTACAATGCATTGTAGTCCCCGTAGTCTGGTAGGTAGTACTAAATAGGTCCAGTGATTCAAGTTATTAAGTGATAAAAGCGTAGATACAGGAAAATAGCTCTGCGTCACTTTAAGAACGCAAAATTGTTGAAACGATAGAGAACTTTAAGCAAGTTTAATGAGCATGTCTTTTAAACTTGGCCAAATATTGATTCTTGAGCACAAAACTATTAAATTGAATGAAAAGCTTGAGGATACCGAACCAATTTTACATTCTTTCCTGATTTTTATTATATATCCTTCACTTTGTCGCTAATAAATAAAATGTTTTTAAAAGTTTTATTGTGGGAAATAGTTTTAATTTTTGTTTTAAATTTCTCCTAAAAGATTGCAATTTCTCATGGCAAACAGTTCTATGAGTTTTTGTTTTTCTTTTTTTTTTCAGCTGCAGTTGAACTTACAATTTATTCTCAGTCTTGTGGGTGTACTGACAACAACTTGACGTGTTAATCGATGCATGCTTCGACACCGAAACGATTGGGATTCATCACTTTCTTGTAGATTATGAATAAGTAATTCACCGGTGGGTAATAAATGAAATTTACCATCTGAAAAATAACAACAACAAAAAATTAAAATGAAATTCAAATGAAATCGTATATAATGTGTAATAAATATGAAAATAAATGTGTAAATATATTGTAAAATGTAATTGTAAAAATATTTTTAAATGTTTAAATATTTACATGGTAAAGTGTAAATATATTGGTTTGATTGCTAAGGGAATTTAGTAAATACATATGTACGTTTACACATGTATTTTATATGCAAATAATTATGTATGTATGTGTGTATGCGTATGTTTTTGTATATGTGTGTGTATATTTTCTTTATAATTTGTATTTGTATTTGTGATATTTAATGTATTGGTAAATACTTATGTTTTCTTTCACATTTTTTCTCTTTTTTTTTTTGAACAAAAATAGCCAAGAGGATGATATTAATTACATACATTTCAACTTCTGTTTACCAATCTTTTAAAAAGTAACATTCTTCACACAAAATTCATTCAATTGAAGGCTTTAATTTATATTTAATGCCAACAAAGTTATCGATCACAAATCGAAACAAACTCATTCTTCAATTAATATCTTTTGGATAACATTTTCATATGCCTTTAGTGCATATTTCTTTAAAATTGTCAACATTTAATAGTGGATCAATTATGTTCAATCGGCCAAGGCTGGAGACTCCATTTTGTCAGCTTTTATGAAACACAACAGCAATATATTGATGAAAACCTACATACCTACGCCCCTCTTCCCTTTTACTAAACATAAGAGCTTCAAAAACCCCTCAGAGTGTTTCGAAATTAGGAACTCCCAGCACTGCTAAAGTAAATCCGTAAATCCGTAAACCTAACCATTCTACTAGTTCTAAAACCCAAACAAAATCCACGCAGTTACAACATTGAAACCAGTAAATGTCTCTTATTTTTACCATATTTCACTCTCTGAGAAGGTAGCAATTAAAGAGGCAACTGAAAAACTCTTTAGAAGCAACAGGAGTCGATTAACTGCCAATACGAGAGTATGCCCACTAAACAAAGTAAAAACGACTCAACTTCGACTACATTGATGCCGGCAGTCAGCAGATCTAATCGAGCTTAGGGGTCAGAAATTAAAGAAA
Organism: Sarcophaga subvicina; assembly: GCA_936449025.2. NCBI lineage: Eukaryota > Metazoa > Arthropoda > Insecta > Diptera > Sarcophagidae > Sarcophaga > Sarcophaga subvicina. The sequence continues at coordinate 75,962,707 of OW388083.2, forward strand.
TCGATAGGGTATCGATCAGGCAGATATATTAATCGACAGCAAAGTATTGAATAGAACTCTATGTTACAACATCACATTGATTGATTTTCAGAAGGCTTCAGACGCAATAGACAATGAAAGCATATGGTCTGCAGTCATGTCCTTTAATAGACTTACCGGTTTCTAGTAAGACTGCAGACTATCATTAAGATAAATTAAGAATTATAAAAGAATTCGGCAACAACGACAACATTGATCTCCTTTTATCTAAAAAAATACCCATGCTGTAACTACTACACAGATCTTCTTCTTAAGCACCCTACATATGTAAAGGGTGTTTTTTATAGAGGTATAGAACTTTAAGTTGCAATAAAACAACGATGAATTATTCGATTGACATGAATTTTATTTATCCGAAAGATAATCTTGTGGCATTACATTTTAAATATGATTTCTGGCATATGACCGCCACGGCTGGCGCGGATGTAGTCCAATCTGGACGTCCAATTTTCGATGACCTTTTCCAACATTTGTGGCCGTATATCGGCAATAATACGGCGAATGTTGTCTTCCAAATGGTCAAGCGTTTGTGGCTTTACCGCATAGACCAATGACTTTACATAGCCCCACAGAAAGTAGTCTAGCGGTGTTAAATCACAAGATCTTGGAGTCCAATTCACAGGTCCAAAACGTGAAATTAGGCGGTCGCCAAACGTGTCTTTCAATAAATCTATTGCGGCACGAGCTGTGTGACATGTTGCGCCGTCTTGTTGAAACCACATCTCCTGGACATTATGGTTATTCAATTCAGGAATGAAAAAGTTTGTAATCATGGCTCTATACCGATCATCATTGACTGTAACGTTCTGGCCACCATCGTTTCTGAAAAAGTACGAACCAATGATTCCACCAGCCCATAAAGCGCACCAAACAGTCAGTTTTTCTGGATGTAACGGTGTTTCCACATACACTTGAGGATTACCTTCACTCCAAATGCGGCAGTTTTGTTTGTTGACGTAGCCATTCAACCAGAAGTGCGCTTCATCGCTAAACAAAATTCGCTTATGAAAATCGGGAACAACGGTAATCTCGTTTTGGGCCCATTCGACGAATCTACGCCTTACTTGATGATCGTTTGGCTTCAAATCTTGCACGAGTTGGATTTTGTAAGCACGCAAACCAAGATCCTTCCGCAAAATCTTCCATAAAGTGGATGGACACAGATCCAATTCCTGTGCTCGATGGCGGATGGACTCATTCGGGTCTTCCTCAATGCTACGCTCTACAGCAGCAATAGCTTCTTCTGTACGCACCGTACAGCGTCTCTGGGGATGCGAGTTATCAATAAAAGTAAACGTGGTGCGAAAACGTTCCATGGTTAATCGAATTAACTGCTCTGATGGACGATTTTGTCGACGATAAAATGGACGTAGTGCGCGATACGTTTTTCGCACAGAACCATTATTTTCGAAATAAAATTGCACTATTTGCAAGCGTTGTTCAGGCGTGAGTCTATTCATGATGAATTGCCATACCAAACTGAGAATAAATCACTTGACAGCTGTTAAATCGGTCGCCATCTTGAAAAGTAATGCCAACTTAAAGTTCTATACCTCTATAAAAAACACCCTTTATATAGAAGACTTAAAAAAGTTCTGTTATATGGGCAGTATCCTTATAACTAATGAAGTCGACATAGCAGATATAGAAAACTGTAAATGTATTGTATTGGAACAGAAGCATCCTTCAGCAGCTATACAATGTGAGAAGCGTAAAAGGGATTTCAAACGAAATTCCTTTCGTTTCCGTCTTTGGTTGTATAGAAATTAGACGACGAAATATGATGGAAATAATCGTTGAATCAAATTTAAACCGAATATGGCCCACCTTATAAAATTATAATTACTAGCAAAGCATGAAATTAAAGCCAAGATATTACATTTCTTAAGAAACATTTTCTAACTTGATTTGTGTGTATAATTTATGCTTATTTAAACGAGACTCAACAACAGTTTTGTAGTTTTGTAATTTTTTCAAGTTGTTGAAAATATCATCATAACACCAGCAATATGCACTCTGGGTAGACAAAGTCATTGGCCATATGCTTCAATACGGTATACAAATTTATGGTAACATCCACCAGTTTTACATTTAATGAAATAATTTTTGCATTAAATAAAGTCAACAAAAACATGAAACAAGAAATAAAAAAATAAAAAAGGATGAAGTAGGAGAAATAGTAGGAGAAATAGTACGAGTATAATAATAATATTTATAGTGTGTAATTTTAAATAAATGTTCGCAGAGAGCATCTTGTATTGTAGTTGTTTAACATTGTACACTTAACTTTGTAGTTTTTCTGCTTTTTTTTTCTCTTTCCTTCTTTCTCTCATATTTATGCATAATTTTTCCCTTTGCATTTTTCATTTCTCTAACAAAAATATCATAACGAATTTACGTACTCCTACACACACACATACATGCACAGAAACAAATATTTTTACAATAGCACAAGAGCAGCAGTAGTAGTAGTCGTAGTGAGGCAAAAAAAAAATTATAATGCCAGGACGTGTCCTTTTATACACGTTCTCTCTACACTACACTGTGCTGCTAGATGAGCTTAGCCACATCCACATACATTTGAGGTACAAGAGTTTTTGTTTGAATGTGTGTGGGTGTGGGTGCCTGTGTGAGATGAATGTATAAATGAACGTACAAGTGAGCGAATGAATGAGTGAATGAATGAATGAATGAATGAATGAATGCATGAATGACTGAATACACTTACCGCCTTGAAGTGATGGATAAATGTAGATAGCGGGTTCATGAACCCATGAGACCACTCGAACCAATTCCTTAACAAATGTTGGCACTACACAACGTAAAATGGCTGTGCAGCCACGAGATGCAGATAAAACTTCTACATCAACTTTATAAGCTTGTGCCACAACTGTAAAAAACACAGAAACATAAAAAACATGAGTAAGAAAAAAAAAAAATTCATTTCAAAAGATGAAGTAAAAAATCAAAAATAAAATCAAAAGAATAAGACCAAGAAAATATGCGGCCACAAAATTGTTGCAATTTGTTATTTAATTAGCAGACAATTTAATAACAATTTAATCATTTTTCTTGCATCTGCTAAAGAAATTGAATTCAATTTTTGTAAAAACTTACCAGCTCTAACTTGTACATCACGGGATACGATGCGGCCAACACCGTTGCTGGCAACACAACGGTATATGGTATTGTGTACATCTTGATGATATGCGGCAGCAGGAAATGGCAAAAGCACCAGTGTACCGTTGCGTAACACGCGACGAACACCATGAATTTCCGTTACCGCCGTACCGTCTGCATGCACCCAGTCAATGGTCGGCTGAGGGCTGCCTGAGGCTGAACAATCTAGCCAACCGCCTGAGGAATTTGAGAATTCAACACGACCCGGCGGTTCCATCACAAAACCCGGTCCGCGTAAATGTGCTTCATATACTTCCGCCAACAGTGTATCTGTTAGACATTGACAAATACAGAAAAAAATTATTTTTAACATGAATATTAAGGAATCGCCTGCATGCATGCATGTACATATGTATATATGTACATATATATGTATGTATGCCCATGTTCATAAATGAGTATGTTTCCTTTATTTTTCGTTTTTTTTTGTCTATTTTTGGTTTTAAGCAAAATGTCTGATGATTTTCCTTTTGAATATGATAATTTTTTATGTTTTTTCTCCATATTTTGTTGTAATTCCGTCTTATGATTTCATATTGTATGTCTATTTATAAATGATGATGCATTGCATAAATCTCTTATTCCTACTCTCATTCCCTTTCCTTTCCTTGTTTTTTTTTTTGTTGCATTTTACATAAAAAAAAAACGGAGAAACATAAATATTTTCCTTTTTCATCTCTTTTTTTGTATATCTCTTAACAAGTGAAAAACATGATTGCCAAAACGGAAACTGAAATGCAACCGCAATAAAATACAGGAGGAAAATGTACAAAAAACATAAAAAAAAAACAAAAAACATAAAATATTACAAGTACATATGCTGGCTGCCTGGCGGACTGACTGGCTAAATGGATGATGCCTTTTAAAAAGACGAATGTTGTTCCATAGAATGCCAAATAAATAGAAGTGTTCGCTATGAAACGATTTAAGTCGCCTTTAAATACAAACAAAGACCGCAGCTTTAACAAAAAAAAAAACAAAGTTTTTATGGTAAAATAATGTTACACCACCACCATTAACGCCATTTTCATCATTGAAAGCATGAGAGCATGATGGGTTTGTGTACATGTTCATTATCATCAGATCGTGACAGAATAACATTTAATTAACTGATCATTTTGGAATCTCTAAAGAATGTTTTCTAATTAAATCGTTGAAAAAGATTTAACATTTCATGCCACAATCATTAGCAGGATGCGATTGAATGATGGTCTTTCGTATTGAACTTGCAACAGTGCTCCGTGAAATCTTACAATTCACAATATACTGGTAGTGGCAATATTTTCTCATTACGTTGTTATTATCTACTAAAACCAACATACGTAATCGAATTCATAATTATTCAGTAAGTATTCTACTAATTTTATGCACTAAAACCATAGGCCTGGGCTACTTTTTGTCGAATCTCCACAATTTAAGCTCTCCATAGCCTAAGTTTCCATGACTTGTGAAAAGTTTCGTTAGCAACATATATGTTGTGGTCGTAGTCTAGTAGGTAGTGCGTTGGCTTTTTAGACGAGAGCCCATGGTTTAACGCCTGGCTCAGACTTCTCGAACATAATCAAATATGAACAAAAATATTTCTTTGGGTGACTTCCTCTCAGTAATCTCCTGGCAAAAACTCAGAGAATGAAACAAAATTGCCATGAAAAGTTTCTCAAAACTCTGCCGTTCGGAGACGACTTTAAACTGTTGGGACCGACACTTATGCATAAAATATTAACACACAAAATATGGCTGGTGTAAGAAGCTAGGTCGTCATCGTGACTAAAGGGTTGTAATGACCAATAAAGTAAGTAAGTATGTTTGTGGGAAGGCAAATCTGTCGATAGCTATGATTTGACAGCACAGAATGACATTGACATTTCTATTCAGTAAGGTTTGCCAGTTCATTATGAATTATTTGAAACCTGAAAAATGCTTCCAAATTGAGAAAATTTACTTTCAAAAATTAAAAAAAAAAAATAATTAAAAGTCTGTTCGCAAAGGGCTCTTCATCCATTAGAGTTATTGATCATTTTCCTACTAACTTTACCCTTCTCAATTCAAACCATCAAAAAAGCTAAGTAATCTGCATTCCTAGGGGGATGCATGCCGTAGCGCTAAGTTTTAAAGAGACACTGAGATATCGATAACACTTCGTCCTCAACTTCAACTATCTGGAAAATTGCACCTTGGACCTTGGCTTATGTGTTTAAGAAATACGCCAACAACAGATTTTTGGGAATTTTTTCATAGCAGTTTTATTCACTCTCAGAGTTTTTGCCAAAAATCTGTTAAGAGGAAATTGAAGAAGAAATATTTTTATATTTCGTTTTTATCGAGATATCTGACATGGGGTTTGAATCGTGACTTTACGTCTAATAACATACTACTAGACTACGGCGAGATCAATTACTGTTTGGAAAAATGTAAATGGAATGGATTATAGCCAATATTCAGAGCCTGTACAATCCTGTACAGTATTTTATTTCCAAGTTTTAATAAAAGGCAGCATCAAAAGGGGCTGATGAAGATGTACCGAACACAATAAAGCACTAACAAAATACTCTGCGTAAAGTCTTTATTCTTCACACTCTTTATTCCAATGTAAAGTTAGTTCTTGTTTAGGGTACCATACCGTACCGTTAAATAAAGAAGCATAAAGTTTTATTTTAATTCTGTTTTATATTTTCAATGGCAGAACGCATACCGACGTTCTTGAACGCATACTGACGTATACTGACGCATATGGAAGCCTGTACAAAATGTATTAGATAGTGTGCGTGCGTTAATTTTATCCAAGTGTGGAGGAACCCACGTATTTGACCTAATCCAATAACAATTGCTGAAATTCATTTTGTAGGACTGCTAGAGTCAATCAATCTCAATTTATATAGAAAATCTCTATATTCTCCAACTCTATTCACGAGTGATAAAGCCATTCGGACTTTAATTCTTTGATTTTATCTTTTACATTTGATGCAGAAGCACCAATGATCCATGTTTTATCTACGGTTACGAATCGTCACAAAAACTATGATTTTTAATTCGTCCATGATTTTTTATTCGCTTAAAAAAAATTGCTCACCACCGACGAAGTCTAAATAAAACTACAGAGCTGCATGAACTGTTGCCTTCAGAGTACATGTATGTAAAAGAGAACCAATGAGAGAACCGATTGTAATGACCAATTATGCATGTATGTCGAAGACCTTCTTGGATCTTATGTGGATTGGTATTGTCGCAAATTCGGCAATTTTACTTGTTCAAGTACCCATTTATCCAGAAATGAGCCTCATCGCTGAAAATGATTTTACGATGAAGACATTGCACGAACGGAACATTTTGATGAAACAATTTCAATATTTGCATGTGTTGTTGAATGCTATGTGTGTCCATGGCGTTTGAAAAAAAAATACCGAATAAATGGCGAATAATTTGGTAGATGTGGCTTCAACCTAATGATCAGTATTAACTGTCAAAATCCTTGTTGCTTGAATCTTTGCATGGATGGGACATTTTTTTGTGTTAAAAAGTTCAGAGAGAGATCATCTATTTTCGGAAACTCCACAAAAACAGAAACGAAGAATAAAAAAAGTGAAATAATTTAGAAATAATGCCGAACCATTTAATGGAGCTAAGGGTTACTATTCGAGATGCGGAGCATCTTTCCTGATGTAAGTTATGATAAGAAGTCATCATTATGGAAAATTGTGTTTCAATTTATTCTTTTGGTTTGATTTTATATTCTTCAGTCCTTAGGAATAAAAATATTCTATTTTATTTAACAGCAGTTGAAATCAAATTTGAAGTCAACAACATTTTATGGATATTGAATATTCTGATCATTTCTTTTTTTTTTTATATAAATTCATCTCAATTCTATGCCGGATGAACATAATCAGATGAAAATTTCTTATTATGTTCCTTTGCCATTACGATACGCAAGAAGATAAATTTAAATTCAGATTAAACCCGAGGGAATATATTTTTATGATCTTAAACATTTCTCATCAAGATATTCAACGTCGTCTTTCACTTCTTTTTTCGTCTTTTTTCTATTTCGTCTTCATTTTGTGCTGAGCTTTACTTTTCTGTTCTTTTGGGTTGTGTTGTGTTGTGTTGTCTTGTGTATTCTGTATTTGGTACTCCTTTACGGCTGTGCACATTCGTAAGTGTTTGTGTGAAAAAGCAACAGAACAGTGCTTGAACGGAGCCATCATTTTCGTTGTATTCGTTTCACAGAAAGAACAAAAAAACCCCAGCATGAAATTATGTTTGAGACTATGTATGTGTGTATGTATGTAAGAGTGTTGTGTCTTTATATTTGGCTGTCTGCAATGATAATAATGATAACAACAACAACAACAACAAAAACAATCAAAAAGGGAGAAAAACGAAGAGCTACACAACAATGTTTTCATAAATATTTCGTATATCCTACCAGAGATTTTTCATCACAATGAGGCTAAAGACTGACTGCCAGGCTTGACTGACTGATGGAGGGATAAAAACAAAAAGAAAAAAAAAAACAGAAAATGTTTGGAATTGGCAACAAACAACGACAACGCCAACAACACAATCATCATCATCATTAACAACAACAATAATAAAAACAACAGCAAAAAGAGAAAGAGTTGTTTTCCAAAATATATTGTACATGGAAAAATAAAATGAGTATAAAAATATAAAATATTTCTGTGTATGCAACATATTTTTATGAAACAAAAACAAAAGACAAAAAAATTTTTTTTTTTGTTTCAAATTTAAGCTCCCATGTTTATCATAAAACTGAATGTGTTTCCTAGATTTTTATACACTTTTTATCCTTCTATTCATTTTTTTTTTGCTTTTTTCTGGTTGTTGTTTTTTTGCATTCCTTTTTAACATTCTACAGAGATGAGGCGCGCAAAAACATTTTTAAATGGAATATTCTGTAGAATTTCCATAAAAAACGTAACTCGAAATCATACAAAAATATAAAAATAATATGAGACAAAAACAAAAAAAAACAACAACCAAATACAACAAAATGTTAAAATTACAACAACAACAAAAAAGTTGAATAAAAAGAAGTGGAAAAGGAATCATATAAACATTATTCCTTAAATTTTTTTATAATAATTTTATGGGAATGTAAGTACTTTTGCAATCCAAACATGCATAAATAAATACATACAATAAATGCCAAAAATTATGGCACACTTTAAAGTAAAATTTTTTTAAATACTGATGTACAATATAGCACAGTCCATCATACATAGAGCAATTATTTCTATATCTGTTCCATGTCCGAATCAATCTGGAAAACACTTCCCAATCTTTAAGGCAAGAAATCAATCAAACCAATGCCAATCATTGCTGCCATTTGCTAGGGATCAAATAAACGTTTCAATAGCGAGGGAGCAGTGTAACATGAAAACTAAAAAATGCAGAGTTAACCCACGCCCCCCCCCCTCCTATTTTGAGTATTATTCATATATTTTTTTCTTCAAAAGAAAAACATAAGTTTCCTATGGTAATATGAATATTTTTCTTGCTTACTTAATTTGTCATTACAACCCTTCAGTCAGGATTACAACCTAGCTTCTAGCAACATCCATGTTTTTTGTGTTAATTTTTATTCATGAGTTGCAGGATCTACAGTTTAATGCCGACTTCGAAGACAGATTTTTGAGAAACTTTGCATTGCAATTTTATTTTGTCTTGGAGGTTTCGAAAAAAGGTTGCTAAGGGGAACACACCGAAATAAATATTTTTTTTCATAGGTTTAAAGCAAGATTACCAGCATGAATACGCTTTTGAAGTATGGTATCTACTTTAATTTTTTCTATTTTTCTTTTTATAAGACCAACACTTAGGAAATAACTCCTACTCATGCAGTACATTGGATTGGAATAAAAGAAAAATAGTTATTGGAGAAAAGGAAGAGGGGTTGTATGCTATAAATTTAAATTTAATTTTTGAAATATTGGTTATTCTCTTCCTTTTCTTAATGGCCAGTGTAAAAACTTCCTAATTTTTTTCTCTAGAATTGCTTTGCAATTCTGACTTTCTTTTTCCATTCCGGTTAATATCAACAGTCAGACTTAGCACACTACCAACTAGGCCATCGTGTCAATCTGTGATCATATTGTCATGGAAGGATTTATAAAACATTAAAATGTGAATAGCGTTTAGGGTCCTAATACTTAACAATCCATCATGCCTGACTTTAGTTACATCGTAGATTCATCAGGCTTTGCACAATTACGGTTTCGTCGATTCAGTTTTAGTAATTTTATTAAGAAAGTTGAACTAATGACTATATTAACTCGGTTTATATTTCTCAAGCGGGTCTTGGTTGACCTCAAATAAGAACGCGAAGAAAAGAACCACGATCAGGGGTATCTCTCTTAAATTTAAATAAAAGTTCTAAAAATTCCAAAACTGAAGCCGAATCGTGGGTTACTTTCAAAAAAATCAATTGTAACTGTTCATGATTGAATTAATTGCAAATGAGTCTAAATAATGCTAAATCCTGAACTAATATTCATGAAATTATTGCTCTAAATTGAATGTGATTTGTCCACTGTGAGCTATTTCCTATTTAGTATCAAAAAATTTATCATATAAAGTAAACGATAACCTATATACGCCGTTAAACATGTTCCTGGTCCTGTCGCCAAGCAATAATTACCTGATTGTTAATTTTTTGCCATAGACATACATAATAGGTCATTACAATCCTTCAGTCAGGATTACGACCTAGCTTCGCACAACGCTTATGTTGTGTGCGTTAATTTTATACATGAGTGGCGGGACCTACAGTTTAAAGTCGACTTCGAATGACAGATTCTTGAGAACCTTTTCATGGCAATTATATTTACTCTCAGAGTTTTTGCCAGAATTCTACTGAGAGGAAGTCATCGAAGAAATATTTTTTCCTATTTTCGTTTTGATGTTTGAACTGAGGTTTGAACTGTGGCATTACGTCTAATAAGCCGACACACTACCTACTAGACTACGGCGACTTTTTACCATCGAAGCTTATGAAAATCGTTTATACAAAGTATTCTGGCATTATTTTCAAAATGGCAATAGCATCATGGAATGTGGTAACAGTTCATTTAATGGCTTATGGAGCAATCTGAAGTCAATGAAGACGAAAATTGTCATTTTCTTGGATGAAGCCCATTTCCATTTAAATGGAAGATGAAGATGAAATTTCAGTGACTGTGATAACATGATAACGAAACTCTTATGGCCCTTACTGAATGGCAAGGATCTGAACAGCATATGGTTTAATGATATTCAAAACGAATTGTATCCAGAAATTCTGATTTCATGGTTACGAATATCATGCGATTTAAAGCTATGCGATTTTTTTCTTAGAAGTCTTTTGTAACGTCTGGTTTATGCACATAAACAGGAAACAATTCCTAAGCTCAAGTCCATGCTCCAAGATATAATCGTCGAGATACGGCCACATCTCCGTGAAAAAGTCATATAAAGAGTAATGATCTGTTATCAAAGCTTTGGCGGTTATGTGGCGGATATTTTATTCTTTAGGATCAGTGTGGGTGCGTAAGACGATCTGTGCAATTGTAGGTTGAATGAAAGATATTTTAACAGAATTTTAATGAGATGAACTAAAAATAGTTTCAGTCATACGATGAGTTGTTTGCGATAACCAAGCGGCAAGACAAATTTCAATGTCATTATATCACTCTGATAACCATACTACCATAGACTCGGAACGACATGTTTTTGAGAAGGTTAGGTTAGGTTAGGTTAGAGGACGTGTACTTGTCAATTAAGACAAGACATGGGTCGAATTGACCCATTGTACAACGTCTTAGTTTCTCACACCACTTATGTTGTGTGTGTTAATTTTATACATGAGTGGTGGGACCTACAGTTTAAAGTCGACTCCGAACGACGGTTTTTTTATTTATTGAGAAACTTTTCATGGCAATTTTTATTTACTCTCAGAGTTTTTGCCAGAAATCTACTGCGAGGAAGTCGCCGAAAAAATACTTTTTGTATTTTTGTCTTTGATGCCTGGTCTGGGATCCGAACCCAGGCTTTTGCGTCTAATAAGCCAACACACTACATACTAGACTACGGCGACTTCTGTTTTTGAGAAACCCTTCATGCCAATTTTATGTACTCTCTGAGTTTAGCCAGATATCTGCCGAGCGAAAGTCTCTGAAAAAAAATTGTTTCATTTTTCGTTATGTTTGAGATGTCTGATCTTGGGTTTGAACCGTGACCTCACGTCTAATAAGCCAATACACTACAGAGTAAATTACGGTGACTTTTAGGCTCCCCTATAATGGTCCATTTATTCAATCAATCAGTTTTGCTGTAAATACAGAGCATTTTTAAACCTCTGGTTCACAAAAAAAAAAAAAATTAAAAAAATTCTTAAGCACACCATAACTTTTACTACACACTCTATATGGAAATAAGTGTACATACGTATGCGAAAAACGAACAAAATTAACATAAAACCGAAATAATTTCTGCAAAACGTTATGGTTAAAAAGCTTCCATATTCATACAATAATAAAATTATTTTTGATAGAATTATTTCCCTCTGGCCATAAAATAAATAAGATTTGGATTCATGTCATACCAAAGCAAAAATGATGCGAAAATATTAAAAAACAGAAATACAAAGAAGCTATTAACACTTGTCCCCCCCCTCGGATCATTTTTATATGAAATTTGATAATTTAATGCAAAGCAATTTTCTTATTTATTATTTACGAACATTCAATGAAAAATAAAGTGGCCGGGTAACGAACGTGCGGAACCCCTTTTCTTTCCTTGTTGTGAAATAAAAAAGCCGTAAATATTTATTTTATTCGTAATAAAAATGAATGTCCTTTTGTGTTGCGAATCACAAATTATACGATAATGCTTCGATTGTGCAAAAAAAAAACAGAGAATTTTATTGACAAATTAAAATTATTTTTCTCTTTAAATGAACACCTATTTACACTTATTGTGGGCTTATGGCTTTTTAGGCATTTAAGTGTTTTTGTGACCCATGGAGAATGAGATTATTATGAATCAAATAACTCAAGTAAAGAGCTTAATTGATTACACATTATGAACAACAATTAGACTACACATACATACATAATTGGTCATTACAGCCATTTAGTCGGGATTACGGGCTAGCTTAACCATTTAATTTTATACATGAGTGGCGGGACCTAAAGTTTAAATTTAATTCCGAATGACAGGTTTTTGAGAAACTTTTCATAGCAATTTTATTTACCTTCAGAGTTTTTGCCAGAAATTTGCTGAGAGGAAGTTGCCGAAGAAATATTTTGTCATATTGCGTTTAGTCGGAGATGCCTGACCTGAGGTTTGAACCGAGGCCTCGCGGCTAATAAGCCAATACACTACCTACTAGACCACGGCGACTTCATATATACCGTTATCGAAAAATAAGCAAACATGAGTAATTGGTCATTGGGACAGTTTTTTTGAGTTCATTTTACTTGCTGAATCTACTCCTGTTAAAAAAAAAAGAAACTATAGACGAGAAGAAGAGACCTTGCAGAGCAAAACGTGGGAACGTATTCAGATGCAGGCTTCTTCATATGTATGCCTCTAGCTTGGGAGAACGTATTAAAAGTTAAAGCTTACAAAAAGGCATCAGAAAATCCGTTTGAACTTTGCATAGAAATGCGCTTTGTGGGCGTAAGACGGTTAGAACAAGGTTTGTTGGTCAAGTGAGACCAAAATTATTTGTCTAGGTTGTTGGAAGAAACCAGGAAAAACTTTGCAGTCAACAGATGTGAGATTAATTTTGAAATTTGGCGGTTGATTTGTGATTGTATGTAGTTGAAATACTGCAAAGTTCTAAGTAAATATTATAAGCAATGTCTTAAACACCACTGCAAAAAATATCCAGATCACAAACGCTGGGTGTCGTTTTTTAACTTGATAAACATACTGACAAGAAAAATGGCTTTTAATGATCGTCAGATTTTCCTCCCTAGTCACTGGATCTTAACTTAGTATCGAGCATCTCTTAATGGTCTTTAAAAAGAGTTGTCTGCGCGCGAACAACATTGGATGGCAAAAAATTAATGGAATAATTAGGAAGAAGTGGTGCTGGGTAATAGTACGATGAATATTAAAAGGAAGGTAAGCTAGTTCATTTCTTCATTTGCAACTTGAAAATATTGGTTGCCAAAGTTTAAGTGATGCCAGGAATGGTTGCAATGCAATAAAATTTATTTTTAACTTCATTACGGGCATAAATTTAGGCATACAAAAGCTAGACTACTGACTAGAGTTTTATGTTAAGAACCTTATAGCAGCTATACGGGACGCTGGGTCGTTTGTGTGCCTCTGGAGATATCTCACAACGTCTTCTGCAAGAGCTCTAATGACGAGACACAGAACACCTTTCCTGTCATTATGCGGTTCTAAGGAAGAAAATTTCTTGGGTACCTAGAACTTATTAACACAAAACGTTTAGCAAAAGGTGATTCGGATAAAATAGGCACCTTCATAAAATTATCAGGATGCTTGAGGAATATCAGAAAGGCGCTACGGATAAATAATGCAATATTTGCTGTCAAAATTAAATTAGGATTTATGGATCTAAGTAAACTATGCTTTTAAAAGCAGCAGTTAGTTAATATAACATAACTGAACTTAAGCTGAGCGCCAGCACTATGATAATGTTTGACAAAAGTATTTGACAGTTTTTCACTGCAATAGAGCTGAGTTTTTGTGTTGATTCCTGAGGATAAATAAGAAATAGAATCGCGTTTGAAGAAGGCGACGCCAGCTATATCTGCAGGCTTGATTTAGCTTCCATTTTTTTTTTTAAGAAAAAGAAATGATATGAGCAACTTTCCTTTTTATGGCAATTGCCAATAAATAAGTCATTAGCCTTGAAATCTCCAACAACGCTTATTGGCTTAATATCTCTTATCAGTTTGAGTAATTTCGCTTTGATTTTTATTGGAGATTTTGATATGTTGCCCAACACCACACATGTGGTCTTTTCTCAAGCGTCCTGTAATAATTATCACATAATTTACAATTGGTTTGTATCGTACAGTAATTGAATAATTTATGCCCAAAGACTTTATTCACATCCACATTATTCATTAAGCAGGACGTTCAAAACAATCAACCAATTGATCGTAAAATAAGTTGAGATTATGTTTCATTTCATTTGAGTTCAAACTCAATTTGGAAGTTCGCAAAGTTCTATATAATATAGAGAATAATACTCTCAGTTTTATTTCTTCACAATAATCCACACCATTGTCATTGCATTTTAGCAATGTATTCTGTATTCAAAAAATCTGTTTTAGATATCAAACTACCAACCAAAAAATATGTTACCAGTTCCAATATGAAGATAACTTGCTTAATCGATGATTCTAAACCATAAGTCTGGATTACGACACAGCCATGTTGTGTGTGTTAATATAATTCATGAGTGGCGGCACCTGCAGTTTAACGGCGATGCCGAATGACAGATTTGAGAAACTTTTCATGATTTTATTTAATTCTCAGAATTTTTTCAGAAATCTGCTGAGATGAAGTCGTTTTGTTCGGAGCTGGGGTTTTAACCAGCTGGGCCTATAGCCCAACGCACTACAAGCGGTGACTTGACAATACGTTTTCATAATTTGTTGTAATTAACTTTTTATAAGGACTGAACCAACTTCATTATTTATAAAACCACAAGATAAAGCACCACAATTTAATTTTTTTGTCAACTGATTAAAATGTAGTTCTTGCAGGTTGCTATCTAGAGAAGGAAAATTAAAAAACAGTTCACAAGAGAAAAATCACTATTAAATACTTTAATTCAAGTAATACTTCAACATTTTTAAATAAGTTTTTAAATTAAACAAACTGACCACTTCTGGTTTTCTCACAGCATTCAAAGCATTTTGAGGTAATCTTCGTGGAATTTCTGTATATTTCGGACGTTATAACGGCGATAACTTGACGAAGGTTGCAAATCTAGGGACTTATGTATTCGCATTGAGCGTAGCTCACAGGTCGTGAGTTCGATTCCCACCAGAGACTCTGGTCTGTGACACTACACCTAGCGTATGGTCAAGTTACTCCATCGTATATAATTAAAATATAATTTGTAATTGTATTGTAATTAATAAATAAATAAATAAAATCAATAATTTTCGCACTACATGCGACAGTTTCCCTTAACGATGTAAGTATCGTGTAAAAAATAAGCTTCATTGCTGGAAAACTGTTGTTCGAAAAATCAGCATTGAAACTTGGTTCCTCTCCTGGCACTCAAATCCGCATATTTTCGGCGTTATTTACGTTTAGCGGGCTTTAATTTTAGTTGGACTCTATATATGAATGATGAGCTGTAAGTCAGGCACAATTGTTAATATATACATACATACATACATACATAATTGGTCACTACAACCCTTTAGTCAAGATTGCGACCTAGCCCCTTACAACACTGATGATATGTATTTTAATTTTATACTTGAGAGGCATTATCTACAGTTTAAAGTCGATTCCGAAAGACGGATTTTTGAGAAACGTTTCATGGAAATTTTATTTACTCTCCGAGTTTTTGCCAGAAATCTGGTGAGAGAAAGTCGCCGAAGAAATATTTTTTTATATTTTGGTTTTGATGTCTGCCCCGGGGTTTAAACCGAGGCCTCACGTCTAATAAGCCAACACTATTTCCTACTAGATTAAGGCGAATACCATGAGATTGTCAAACAAGGAACTCCACACACAGTTTCACTAACAGAAATTATATTTGAAGAGTGTATACTTTGCGATGATGTACAGGCCTGACTACCTGTAAAATGCCATCAGTCGCAGCAAATTTCTTTAAAATCTTACCAATCAACCCGTAATGCCTAAAAATTGTTCATCATGAGCCGCGCCGAATTGCTAAGAACGCCATGAAATCGACAAAATAAAAAAGGAATTCAGGTCATTGCTTCAATAACAGAAATGATATTTGCGGCAGTGCATAGATTGCGATGATGTACAGGCCTGACCATATCTTCCTTTTCCATATCTTTCGGTATAATCTTGTCAAATCCTTGTACAATATGCTGATTATGATGATTATAATCAGGCCGTAATGCCCAAAAACCGTTCAAGTTGAAAACACAACTTTTGTACTAAATTTTATCGATTTTTACACATTTATCGATTGTTAAAGGATCTTTTCATGAAATAAACGCTACTTCACATGAAATTACAAAATATTTAACCCGACACAATAAATATAAATTGAGAACACTTTTGAAACATAGTGTTTCAAACATTCCTAGCTACCCCGTGTATGTGCATACATAAGTAAGCCTTTCATGTTTACAAATATTAAAGGAACTCTAATTCCGGTAACAAATAATACAAACATTCATGCATATATGCATATATGTGTATGTGTAGTAAGTTGTGTGCACTGCTTATATATGTCTTTATCCTTTTCATATCCTTAAATAGGTTTGTTTACAAAACTTGTGTCTTAAAAGTAATTGAAAATACCTAAAAAACGGAGGGATTTCTAATACAAAGAAAATGGAGCAAATAAGTACATGAAAGCCAAAAACAAAATCTGTTCCTTTTTCCGAATGTAAATGTATTAGTAAAAAATATTATTAGTCTCTGTCTCTGTCACTCTCTTCCGCTCTCTCTCTCTTGTGCTGTGTCTCGTCTTCTAAGTATATAAACGGCATGAATACATGAAAACATTTTTGAAGCACGTGAATAACAGAAACAAACACACACATACACACACTGCAATACTGTTCTATAAGATGAGACAAGAAATAAAAGAACAAAAATATAGGAGACCAAGAAGAAAAACTAAAGTATATGCTAAGGCTAGAGGGATGGTTGTGTATGTAGTTGAGTGAGTGTAGTGATGCTGAGGAATGGAGAAAAACATACCGGATTGCAAAAGGAGCAAAATTATAACGGCATGGCAACTAATCCACATGATGTTTGTTTTGTTTATATTCGGGTTTAATTTTTTCTTTTTATTTTTTAGTTATTTATTTTTTGTTGTTGTTTTTTTTATTTATTTAGTTGAGTTAAGTTTTATTTTCAATTCCAATTTTTAGTTGTAGTTTGGCAATGTAAAGAGATTCTTTTTTCTAAGGTTTTGTAAACAATTTTTTTTTTGTTTTCCTTTAATTTTCACTGCACTTTAGAAAATGTTGCAATAAAGAAAAAATTATTTTTTTTCAGTATTTAAAACCGATTATGTAGGTGAGCGAAACTTTTGCACTAATTCAACTGCTGTATACATTTGTTAAAGGACTTCTTTATTTCCATGGTTTTGTTTGAATTAATTTTGAAGGATATTTAAACACTAGTTTTGTTTTAAAAAAAATTTCCGACTTTATGTTGCCACACACTTTTGTTATTAACTTTTAAAAGAAATTTTTAAAAAAATTTGATTTTTTTATTTTTTTTTTTGATTCTAAGGATTTTGATTCTTTTTTTTTGCGATTTTGTATCTTGTTTTAAATCACTTCCAGGTGGTTAAGGTTTTTTCTGATAAATTTCGTTATCGAATGCGTTTTGTTTACTTTACTTGCAGTTCAGTTGGTGTTTGTTTGTTTTTTTTTTTTGTTTTATTTTGTATGCGGGGTTTATTGTTTTGGAAGTATAAGAAGTATATTGGCGTTGTCTAAGTATCTATAAACAATGAAAACTTGAGATGTTGATGACATTACACTTGACATTTAAAAATACAAAAAAAAAAATAAAATTTTATGCCATAATATCTCTCCCGCCTTTTGTTGAATTCAATGCTCTCCTGTGAGCCTTTAAACAATAGGCCCTTTTCAACACTAGCAAACGATTACAGCTCTCACATATTCTCTTTTCTCTTATCTTGCTCTCTCACATCCTCACTTCAAGCGAAAGTGTGTATATGTATTTGTTTAAATATTGTATATGTATTCTTTATGCTTTTTTTTTTGTTTCTCAAAAACAATGCACGTTTCTTTCTTCCTTTGATATGCTCTTTTTCTTTTTCTCTCTCTCTTTCACTGTATAACACACACTCGCTCACACACACACACTTATGCACTGGTAGATAAGAGTCAGCCAAATACTTCCATTGTTTTTATCCGTTTAACCGATACGATACCTTCAAAGTTCCAACTGCTACTAATATTTCCTAAGCTATTTGAACTCCTTTAGAGCTGTATTGATATGTTGGTCCCCTTTGCTGTGGTGAATTATTATCAATTTTCTTATGTTTCCTTAAATGGCCGCCATATTTGCCTTATAACACGGCACAGCGCATGTGCCATAACATTTGCTTTCATTTATTGTATTCCGTTCGTTGTTGTTGTTATTTTATAGTCCTCTTTTGGGTTTATTGTCTGTGGTTAAGGACATTATCAATCGGTTTTTGTTTTGTTGCTTGATTCGTTATGAAATTTTTTGTCTATCAATTTTTATTTCGTTCATTTATAGGTTTGGCGCTTTGTTTTTAGCTGAGACTTTTTCATATTTCTTATTTTTTTTTTCTTGGTTTTCTTATTCTGCCGGTACATATTTTAGAAATTCATTCATTCATGTTGTCAGTAGCATTTGTTATTAGAAATTGAAAAGGTTGCTTCTTGTAATGGGAGAAAGATATATGTATGTTGGAATTGTAAATCGTCCGTATTTTGTTTTGTTGCGTTTTTGCAATAAAAACGTAAAATTTTAAATTCTTATAACTTTGTCAGTTGAGCACCAATTTTTATAAATTTGGGATCAAAAAAAAAACTAACATTCCGGACTTTCATATTCTTATATTATTTATCACGCCTACTCTTCTTTTTCTTTTTCTTCGAAACGTGCAAAGTTAGAAGCCAGTATATTTAATATGTCTAAAAATGTTTCAGTGGGCGTGGCACTACTAGGTGTTAGAAGAAAAATTTAAGCTCAGATTCCTAGCTTTCATTTGCTACCAAATTTATTAAAATTGATGCTAAATAGGCAAAGTTATAAGAATTTTGCCAAACACCCCCTCTTTTTGTGTTGGACGTGTAAAGGATTTTCTTTAACTTCTTATAACTTTGTAAGTTGAGCACCAATTTTTATAAATTTGGTATCAAAAAAAAAACTAACAATTCCGACTTTCATATTTTTATATTACTTGCCACGCGCACTTTTTTCTTCTTCTTATTTTTCTTCGAAATTTGCAAACTTAGAAGCTAGTATATTTAATCTATCTAAAAATGATTCAGTGGGCGTGACACTACTAAGTTTTACCAGAAAAATATAAGTTCACATTCTTAGCTTTCGTTTGCTACCAAATTTATTAAAATTGATGCTAAACAGGCAAAGTTATAAGAATTTACATTTAATTTGCTTAAATATCTTAAAGTGGGCGTGGCCAAAATTATAATATTTACAGTGATAATGAAAGTCAACCTTTGTAGCTTTAATTTGATACGAAGTTTATAAAAATTGCTGCATGCGTTAAAAAGTAATAAGAAGATTAAGAAGATACTCTACCAAACACCCATTTGCTACACAATTCTGTTCGCCTGGTAGAACACACAAAATTTTTGAGATTCAATTTTTGCAAAAAATGTATGTGTTGGATGTGTAAAGTATTATCTTTCAAGTCAAGAAAAATTAAGAAGAATTCAATTATTTTTAAAATACACAAAAAAATTTTCAAAAATTAAATATCAATGGAAAGTTATTGGATGACATTACATACATACCATGCATAATTGGTCATTACAACCCTTCAGTCAGGACTACGACCTAGTTTCTCATACCACTTATGTTGTGTGCGTTAATTTTATACATGAGTGGCGCGAGCTACAGTTGTCAGTAAAGAACACTCTTTGCTTCGACAACGTCTCAACAATATAGCCGTGCTATATAATACTAATACGTACTCTTTTGATTTGATGTATGACTTGAAGCAATTGTGCAAATATTGTAGCAGCCAACTCTGCCTAGTTTAAAACACGGATCTTATTCTTTTCATAGATACACACATACATAATTGGTCATTACAACCCTTAAGTCAGGATTACGACTTAGCTTCTCATACTACTTACGTTGTGTGTGTTTATTTTAGATATGAATGGCGGAACCTTCAGATTAACGTCGACTCCGAACGACAGATTTTTTTGCGAAACTTTTCATGGCAATTTTATTTTACTCTCAAAGTTTTTTCCAGAAATCTGCTGAGAGTCAGTGTCGACGAAATACTTTTCACGTTTCGTTTTTTTGGGGATGCCTGACCTGGGATATGAATAAGGCCTCAACTCAAGTCTAATAAGCTAACACACTACCTACTAGACTATGGCGACTACGTTCATAGATAGTTAGAAGTAAAAAGTTGAATCGCGTTTATTATAGAGTGCGTTTGAGTTCTCATGGAAAGTTTTTATTCGTTTGAAGTCTCATTGATTCCATTATCTGTGGAATATAGTATCGTTCATAAGTCCGCCACGGCTATCCGGAGTAGAGCGCATCCGAAATGACTAATTCTATATGACTCTGGCACATAAATCAAACTGAATTTGACTGATCCTGCAAAATATTCAATGTGGTATGAGCTGTTTGATTCTATGTCATCCCGTTGAAATAGCACATCGCTGGTGTCAAGCCGTTTACAAACTTGAACAATCCAGTTATAAATGACGGTAAAGATAAACAAACTATCGTCATGATTTTCGTGTTTATAATACTTTCCAAATAATCCGTGTTGCATCCAAAGTTGCTAAAGGAAAATGAAATTTCCGAACGTTATCACTAATTTTAGTTATTTCAGAATACAATATGATCGTAATTTTTGTTGTTCCATGAAAAGGCAAAGGCTATGCAATGTTCTATGTATACTCTATGCCTACTCTCATTAAGCACTGAGAGAGCTAAACGTCCCAATTAAGAGTACTTTCCTAATTAACATACCAAAGAAACGCAGATCAACTTTAACTTCATCAGTGCTATGAAATTGTTTTATCATTTTTGTTAAAATTATTTGCAGATGATTTTACTTTTTTTGCTTGTTTTTCTTTCTTTCTTTTTTTCATTTACTTTGAACTACATTTAACCACTCTCTCTCTCTCTCTCTCTGGCTTAACGCATATTGCAATTGCAAATTTCCCAACTGTTTTGCATGCAACCTCAGGTAATACAATTACTATTGACCCAAGTTGTTCCACTTTATTAATGGGTTCCAATTTCCAATTTATTAAAGACGCTTTAGAATTCCATCAGGCAACAGCAGCCCCAATAGGAAACAAAAATTTAATTATTTTTCCTTTTTTCTCTTTTTTGTTTTCTTTTTTTTGTGCTTAATTGTGTAACGAATCAGTTCCAATTAATACACTCCTGCCGGATGCTGAAAATGTGTATGCAAATGGGTATGTATGGTGATGGTAGTGGCGGTGGTGATGTTAATAAACTACATGCGAACATTCTTAGTTTTGATTAAAAACGAGAACATATAAACAAAAACAAAAACAACAAAAACAAAAACAAAAACAAAAAATAAATTAAAACCAATTGAAGTTTTTGTTTTTATGAATGTTGACCAAAGTACTAACCATATTGTAAAAGTTATTGGGTTTACCCTACTAACACATAAACATACATGCATACACACGTAAACATAACAACGCATATGCCATTATTAAGTACAGTGAAAGGCAAATGTGCATGTATGTTTGTGGATTCAGTTCAAGAAATTAAAATATAATCAGGAAATTAAAATCTTCAAAACGTTTAAAATGTTGACAATGGCATGCTTCAAGAACCCCCAGAACTTGAATCTCCCATCAGTAGAAGTCAATGATGATTGTTGTACTGAAATTAAAAACCCAGATTAATTTTAGAGGTAACATGGAGTTGATCCTACGCTTTATAACAAAGCTCAGTCAGACTAAAGAAACTAAAAACTAAAAGGTTAAAGGTTATATAGGGTGAGCCATATATCTCTTCAAATTTGAAACATCGGTTATTTCGAATATGGCAATTCTTTTGTCATTCTATTCTGTTACAAAATTTAGTGCATTATCTCCACTGAACGTAATGAATCTATTTATGCTTGAGCAACGTTGAGATTTATTGGAAATTTATTACCAAAACAAAGACAATTGATGGGAAATTGCTGGAAAATGTTGTACAAAATACGATCGCAGAGAAAGGCCAACGGTGCCCGGTATACTCAAATTTATTGCTAAAGTTCATGAAACTATCCGCTTCTTTTTCGCTTCGCTAGATGGGCCAACGAGAAATTGCACGATGATGTTTTTAGTTAGTATACAAAATTACCGTATTTGGGGCTGAGAAAAGCCACATGTGGTCTTATAGAAGCCAATGCACCCTTTCCAAGTGACTGTTTGGTGCGGCTTGTAGAGCGGCAAAATGAGGACGGTGCAACCATTCAATGGAGACATCTATCGCACCATTATAAGCAATTTTTTTGCAGCCTCTCTTCATGGTATTGATGTGAACGATATTTGGTTTCAATAGGATGCCACACATCTAATGCCACAATCGATTTATTGCGTCAAACGTTTGATAGCCTCTTCGCCGACTTTCGCAAATCCTGGGCCTTTAGAAAAGAAATCAACGAATTTCCCTGAAAAATTTTAAAACAATTATTGGTTCTGGTCTATGATTACAGTGAAGTGCGGAAAAATGTGCTCCAGTTGACTTAGTAAACTATTTACAAGGCATTGGTATATTGATTGTATGGTATTAACTAGAAAACTATCTGCAGTCATAGCATTGTCCATCACTGTATGTGTTATTTTGAGTGTCGACAAAGTGTGCCTATGTAGGAAGGCAGTTGTTGTGCCCTTTAGCAGTTTTTCTGCGCAGACAACGTTGTGGGACAAAAAATTTCGGTACAAAATATTACGCAGTCAAAATTACTGGTGTTTTGCCTGATGATAATTTGCTTATAGCCAAAAAATACACACTTACATAAACACTATTCATATACACACACAAGCGCTTGTGTACAGGATTTTAAATGAGACCCCATACACACGCACACATGCATACCATTTATATAGTAAATCTAACAGGCATTGGCATTCATGTTTAAGGTAATAAAAACAACAAATTTGTTGTTGTTGTTGCTGATGTTGCTACCACCGCATAGGCAGTGTTGCTGGTAATGGCCATACACTCTCACATATACAATTACATGCAACACACTTTTAAAAAATATGGCCATTTGTAAACACTTGTCTGTTGGAAACGTTGTTGTTTTTTTCCATTTTAAGGTCTAATGTTACATTCCACAAACACTTGAACAAATACCACAATATTATTATTGTTGTACATACAACAACACACATACACAATTACATTGTTGTTGTAGCTGGCATTGTTGTTTTTCTATCTGTAGAGATACATTTGTGTTGAGTTTAGAGATCTAGAGATTGTATTTTAGTCTGTATCGACCTTTTCGCACAACAATAAAGCGTTCCCCCTCTGGTTTTGAGGGATGCGAAAGCTTTATTGCCTTTATAACCTAAAAGAGTCAATGACTTTTTCACTGGCACTGGCGTATGGTATGTGAGTGCTTCTGTTTGTTATTATTTTTGTTGTCAATATTGTTGTTTTCATTATGATGCCCTACAATTTAAGGGTTAATCGAAAAGGTATTGCTCGGGCAATGTTGTGTGTGTAACTGCGGGATGGGAAAACATTTTGAACCTGGGATGACATAAAAAATCCCCAGAAAAAATATTAAAAATTACATGAGATGTAGAATATTGTCTTCCTTTGGTTTCCTTAAGGAACCATATGTAAACGACGTAACAAAACTTCACCATTCTGGCTTATTCGTTGAAAAGTTTTTAATTTAATTTCCAGGTTTGAGTTGATGTGTCCTGGAATGTAGAATATCAGGATTTTAAAAAAGGGTTCGAAGGGGATTTTTTCTTCCGAAGTTAAATTTAATCTCAGTTTCTTGCGCCAGACAAATTTTTTAGAAACCTTTTCATTACAATTTTATTTACTCTCAGAGTTTTTGCCAGAAAACTTACTGAGAGGAAGTCGCCAAAGAAAAATATTTTCATATTTCGTTTAGTTGGAGATGCCTGACCTGGGATTTGAACCGAGGCCTCACGTCTAATAAGCCTACACACTACCTACTAGACTACGGCGACTTCTGACCCACCCTTTACAAGGTGGATATTCCGGTCTGTTAAACATTATTTCGTCATGCTTAGTATTTACGATAATGGTGTAGAGCGGTATTGTGTAGAATAAAGTGTCGCGCAATTTTAAATTGATCTTCTGAAATAATAAATTTTTATTTTAACGTCATCAATACCATTTACGAATGTAGATGTGTGCTGTACATATATTTGTGCCATATTTTTACAGCTTTTTTCTCAGTTGTTATCGTCAACAACATCATCAACAGAAGGAAAATATTATTTAAGAAAAAAATAAATGCAAAATAAAACAAAACACAGAAAAAAAGAGAGAAAAATATGAGGGAATAACATATAATTGTACCCAGAATATAATGAAATTATCATCAACAACATTACAATGGCAGCAACAACAATATCTGCCACTTTGCAAGTTGGGTCAAGTGATAAGTAGCCAAAAAAAAATGTGAAAATTTTTCGTAAATTCCATCACCCACTCACCCACTGTTTCATTATGCATTGTGAGAACAACTTTTGTTTAAATTTGTTAAAAAAAAGAAATATTTGTGTTAAGGATATTCGTTAAACATGAAAAAATAAAATAAAACAAGAGATGGAACGTGTTTTGTGGGTCTAGACATAATTTTCTACGAAATTATGGACGAATTATAATTTAAATGAAGTTTCTTTGTTTTTTTTTTTCTCATGATAATTATGTAAATCATAATAAAGCGAAAAGAGAATTTTTTGAACCAAAAAACAATAAAGAGGCTATAAAAATAGGACATTTCTTATAAAACTTAAGGTGTGTGAGGCATGGCACACATTTAAGCAAGTTAAAGAAAACGTAACGGCTTTAAATTATAGGAGTGAAAGTCTTAAGGACTAATAAGTCACGATTTAAGAAAAGAAAGGATCATTCAATTGCCTCGGATTCTTAAAACGGTGCAAGAAATACTTCACTTCATCTGATCTGGCTACTATTTACACCACTTATACTCGAACGAGAATGGCATCCAACTTTCATGTATGGACCGGTGTCTCGAAGTCTATTATAAAGCTTCTCGACCACGTACAGAAGAAGGCTCAGTAACTACGGCAGGATATCCAACTCTATTGATTCATTGGAGCATCGTCGAAATGTGGCTCGTGTTTCACTGTTTTATCGCTACTACAGCGGATTTTGTCTGAGCGAAATAAGTGGTTTTGTTCCAGAGTATCATGTAAGTAACGCTAAGTAACGCTAGTCTGTCCCGCAGAGCATATTATTTTGTGATCAATTTACCAGTGGATTTCACACTGTATACAGACAAAATTCGTTCTCTTGTCGTACTATTCGTATTTGGAACTCCGTTCCTGCAGAGGTCTTTCTTGTCGCTTATGATACCAAGAGATTCAAATCTAGTGTACACAAACACTACTCCCTCTTTGCTCCTTCCCATAACATATTTTGTTTGTTGGAACTTCAGGGCATTGCATAAGTAGGAGCCATACTCAAAGTGTTGGTCGTACAAAAAAAAGAAAATTTATATGAGGCGAGCCAAAATATGTTTTTTGTATTGTGTTGACATTCTCATATCAGATATGTATGATAAATACTACCAACACACCTCATATCTTCAGACAGTGCATTTCCGAAGTTTGCGTAGATTTAGAATATGACATACTTTGGGCCTATTATGATTACCAATTTCATTTGGCCTGAATTTAATGATATATGCACCAACAACATTAGGTTTTAATAAACGGCGCTGCGTTCCACACAGCTCATTCCACATTGGATATTCCTCACAAGCGATGTGGGTCCACGTGAAGGTGATGTCGTGAAATTCTACCCCATTGGACCTTTTCTTGTGTGCGAATAAGTCAAAAAGCACAGTGATGCATAAAGCCAACATAAATCATGCCAGTGACCATGTACAGCTTGATCTCTGCGCTAGAGTCATAGAAAATTATTCGTTTCTGATGTGCTCCCACCGAAAATGCTGTTTTGGACATGTAAACGACGTTATATTCCTCACATAATGGTATGAATAAGGCTTTCAAAGCAAATAAAGAAAGTCGATGATATATCACACACATACGTACATTCGTATTGCACACCTACTTACATATATACACAATTGGCTATTAATACACCTTAGTTAGGAGAGGGCCGAGATCACGTGTGCTGTGCGAGACATTATGTTTCACGATGACATTCCTGAGGTCAGCGGCCAGGAATTCGATGCAGTCTGGAGAGAAATGAAACTCAGGAAAGCGCCGGGGATCGATGGGATCCCAAACGTCGCAGTTAAGGTGACTATAGAGAAAAACGTTGAGGTGTTTAGGAAAGTATTTGATACATGCAATCAGAAGAGGAAATTCCCAAGGATATGGAAGAGACAGAGGATGCTTCTCATCCCGAAAGGCAACGGTGAGCAGGATGCAACAGGTTACCGCCCACTTTGTATGATTGATACCGTAGGTAATCAGGTAGAAGACTCGAAACGATATTGGAGAGAGATGGCCTGTCGGATCGCCAATTTGGCCTTCGAAAAGGGCGCTCCACTGTGGATGCAATGGAGGCGGTCATAACCGTAGCGAAAGAAGCCATCAGCGGTGACCGCTGGTTTGAGGGTGATAAGCAGTATTGAGCAATCATCACCCTGGGCGTCAAAACGCAGATTGGGACGCCACCCTGGCTGCACTTGATGAGAGGGGCGTACCTGGATATTTGATGGAAGTCATAATGGACTACTTTAAGGATAGAGTACTTTTGTATGACACAGACGAAGGCAGAAAGTCATACACTGTAACAACAGGGGAACCACAGAGTTCGGTGCTGGGCCCAATACTATGGAACGCCATGTATGATGGTGTACTGAGGCCTAGGATTCCTACGGACGCACAAATATTCAGATTTGCGGACGATATAGCCCTCGTGGTGAGGAGTAAACACCTTGATAAATTGGAACGAACGTGCAATGCGGCAGTTGGCAGAGTTAAAATCTGGATCGCGAGTGTAGGTCTGAAACTTGCTGATCATAAAACGGATGTCGTATTGGTAAGCAGTAGGAAGAAAATGGAATACATCACCATAACTGCTGCCGAACAAAGGATAACATCGAAGCAGTCTATCAAGTACTTAGGAGTTATGATTTTTATGAAAACTGGAACGCGGTATGTTTATTCGCTAAGGAAGTTCTAGTACAACAGAGGATAATAGAGGGGCAAGAACAGCAGAAATGGATAGCAAAACTCGCTGAATCTTTACCTCCCCCGATGTAATACTTGATTGTGGTCCCGGGGGTGCTACTTAATGGAAGTGTGACGAACTAGGTAGGGTTTAGTACGTATGCGTTTAGCAAGCCGAGATGCTGCGAGATGCAGCCTTTAGCTCGCATAGCTATAAAAAGAACACCTAAGTTAGGATTAGTATAAAATTAACACACACAACCTGGGTGGTGTGAGATGCTAGGTCGTAATCCTGCATAATGGATTGGTTTCAGGCGTTTAATTGGTTTCAAGGGTTTACAAATATAACAAAAGATCGAAACAAATGGCAAAATTTTGTTAAAACCCTACCTTCCCGACGTGGAAACGAATAGAAATTTTTACAAATTAGCAATTGAACCTCGTTGGCACTTAAGTCCAATACAAACTTGCTCTCCAACAAGCAAACAAATCGTGGCATGATCATGATATCCTTATACACACACAAATACATGGCAAATACACATCTTGTATCGAAATCTTAATCAGACACACAGAACAGCAACAATAACACAACAAGCTCCTATTAATTCTTCTTCTACATCGACTTTGTCATCCTCATCTTCTTCTTGTTCTTCTGCTTGTTCCTAATTTCGGGTTACATTCCTTATTTCTTATTCTTTATGACCAAAAACATTGAAGAGTTTGTAAACCTCCTACCCTTTCCCCCTCCCAAATGGAGTTGTTGGGATATTTGTTTGTTAGGGCCTGTGAGTGTATATTACAAGTATTGTTGGTGCTGTTTTTGTTGTTTATGTGGTGTTGTTGTTGGTGGCAAATTATACAAAATATGTGTGGACGTGTAGTATGTGTATGTGTTACTCTAGTAGTAGTTGTTATTGTTGTCTTTGATAAGTATGTCAACAACAGAATTATCAACATCTTTACGTTTTTGTTGCTATTATATCATCATGTGTTTTTGTGTAGATGTATGTATGTTTAGAAGAGAGTGCGTGTGTGTGCGAGTGTATGTAAATGTTTTCCCAAATGCTTTACTCTCCTTCTATGCGGTATTGCGTACATATTATAGGGGTTCGTGTTTTCTTTTTTTCGCTTCTTCTACTTCGTTTTCTTGGAACTTCTGGGGCCAAATATATGTATTAATGTGTGGGTGTGGGTATGCGTTTGTCATTTTTGTCTATAAAAGTAACATTTTGTAAATATTGTATAACAGACCACCACGTTACAAATATTTTACTTTACTGTTGTATGCAGGAATGCGAATGTGTTTGTTTGCGAAAGTATGGAATAGAGTGTGTTTTTTATGAGTTCTTTAGGTTTTGATGACAAAAAACAAAAAAAAACATCACACACTGGGGGAAAATTGCGTCGAAAGACATACATACAGCAGCCATAGAAAATACAAAATTGACAAGCAACTCTTACAGTTTGAAAAGAGAGCGAGAGAAATTGATAAAAATGAAATATAATCACATAAAATATTTACAAATTATAGTGGATTTGCAAATGGGAAAATGAAAATGAAAAAGAAGAAGAAGGAAACTGATTATAGTGTCAAAGGCACAGTAGCAATTGATGTTGTTGCTGATATACCCTGGGGTATGATAATAATATCGCTGTCCTAGAGGAGTTTGATAGGCAAAGTTTTATTGGAGTTGTATGCAAATGTAAGTGTTATTTTTTTGAGTTGTATTTATGTTTAGGAGTTTCCCATTTCCTTTTTTTATGGAACCAAAGTAAATCAAGTGTTGATTCTTCTTGAAAAATTTTAAGAAAATTTCAATTTCATAAAAAGATATTTTGTGGTTGTGTTAGAGAAACAGTGGAACGTTTAATTACAATTTTACAAAGAAAATTTTTAAACTTTTCATAGTTCACACAAACTTGGCAAATATGTTTAGAAGTAGTCATCCTGCCTTTGAACCCTTTAAATACTCGTTCCTGAATATCAAAACTGTTTTAATATTGGAATAATGAGGATGAGTGGCCGTACCAGCATATAGAGCTAAAGCCAATATTTCCTGCGGATTTGTTATACTGCTCTCCCTGTTGTTATGTACATATGTAATCGCCTTATAAGGTAGCCAAAGGGACATTACACAGTATCAAAAATAAATAGTTCTAAAAGAGATTATTAAGAAAGGACTGCGGGAGCTATTGATTTGCTAGCAAACAGTCGGGCATGTTCGTTCCGTCCTTCAATTAACTAAACCCTGTTATATTTTTAAATATACTTCACGTCCTCTAAATGGAATAATGGACTGTAATGTTATCCCGAAAAGACCGATTGCAGCCATTTGTAACGAAATCATTAATTTAAATACAACAAGGGCGATACCTAGTGTTGTTGATACTCCTGTCCCAAATCCCGCTACTAACCTTGTGTCTAGGGACGTCATTTCAATAGGACCCCAAATAAACTATTGCAACAAGTTTATTACCCAACTACGAAAGCACTTTAGAATGCAATTGTCCATACATATTCATTAAATTAAAAATTCATTCATAAAAATAGGAATAAAATTTAAAGAAATATAAAAAATATTGAAGCTGATTTAAAAACTAAGTGAAATAATAGAATAAATCATCATTCGTCAAAAACTTCATTAACTGATCAATTATGTTTGATCAAACATATAACAAAAACTTCATTTACTGATCAATTGTGTTCGATCAAACATGTAACAAAAACTTAATTTACTGATCAATTATGTTTGATCGAACATGTAATAAAAACTTAATTTACTGATCAATTAAGTTTGATCAAACATGTAACAAAATCTTGATTAGTTGATCCATTATGTTCGATCACACATGTTCCATCTCTCTGATATAATGTAAATAAACGTAACAAAACTTTCATTATCTGATCAAACATGTTCGATCTCACTCTATGCAAATCATTACAATACATTTTTTGCTTCTATCTACATATTTCTATTTTCGGTTGTATTTTATATGTCCTGAAATAAACCATTTCTATTAAAGAGAGTAAGTACGAGCAATAAAAATACGAATGAATAGAGATCTAGAGACTTATTTTCTTAAATATAGTAATGATCAAGTTGTAATGATCGCTACTGTAGACAGTTTCTTTGAGTTTTTGATTTGAACAAATATAAATTAAGAGAATTAATATAAGACTCGGTTTAATAAAAATTAATATATTAGATCGGAAAAATAGTTACTATAAGGGTAAGTCAAAATTGCTTATTTTTAGAAACAATACTTAAGAAGCTGAATGATAACGGAATTTCATAGTTTGTGCCTTCGAGAGTAAACATTTTATATCACCGTTAGATTAGACTTTAATTATAGTTGTAAACTGTTCTACTGCACCGAATTACAGAAACGTTTTCTTCTCTCTTCTGAGGTTATAATAAAATTCATTGAAGGGTATAAGGAAATACAATTCTCTGGACCTGATTTATAAACAAAATTAATATTTTTAAGTTGGATTGTCTACCAAAACACAATGGGGAACACCATCGGCTTATTAAGTTTGAAAAAACAGATATCCTTGGGGAAGACTTGACTATATCGTTGTACACGTGGTCTTACAGAAGCCAATGCATCCCTTACTAGTGACTGTTTGGTGCGGCTTGTGGAGCGGAATCATCATTGGGCCATATTTCTTTGAAAATGGAGACGGCGCAACCATTACGGTCAATGGAGACACCTATCACACCATGATAACCGATTTGTTTTGCACCCACTCTTCATGGTATTGATGTGGACTATGTTTCATTTCAACAGGATTGTGTAACTTGCCGCACATCTCGTGCCACAATCGATTTATTGCGTTAAGCGTTTGATGGCCGTTTAATTAGCCGAAACGGTAATGTCAATTGACCGCCAAGAAGCTGTGATTCGATACCATTAGATTATTTTCTGTGAGGCGCCGTTAAAGAAATGTGTTATGCCGACAAACCAGAGACAATTGAGCATTTGAAGGTCGACATTCGTGATGCGATTCCCGAGATACAATCCCATACATTTGAAAAATTGCACGGCAGTAATATGAACGCAGTTTTAAACGGAACAATTGTAGTTCACAACAGAAAAACATATTTAGGAAAATTTCAAACCGTTTTTATTTCATTTCATTTTTAAATTTAAATACTTTTATTTTTTTTAATCTAAATATCTCATATCACAATTAATTAAATCCACTTCATAATTAAATATACTCATAATCTTCTTATGTTATTTATTTTATAAACGTCTTAGAAAACTTTTAAATTTTCCATAATTTTCTTAAAGTATTTCTTCAAGCGAGAGTGTGTTTTAATAATTTAAAAATTTTCTTGGGTTTAGACTTACAATTGTGAATAAATTATTACACTTTCCATGGAGACATCTTATCTTGTTTGAAATATTGAAAGTTTTTGAAAACATTTTTATTTACGGTGGCAACAATAAACTTAATTAATTAGAATTTTTTCTTCTTTATCTTTATACCCTTACACTTTTTATCCTTTTAAATACAATATCCCTCTATGCTGATAATTTTCTCTATATAATCAGATTAATAAAGCCATTTATTTTTGTTATGAAGTGTATTTTGAAAAAAAGAGAGAAAAAGAAAACTTGTTTTCATTTTATTTAAAAGATCAATATTAAATTGTTTATCGTCTGAAAATCGCTTTAGGTGTTAATAAATAATATCGATAAACAGGCAGCATGTAAGTATGTATGCACAAAGAGATTGTATGAAAGTATGCCTACCATATATGTACGTTGTAGTTGTAATATATAAATACACTATAAGAGCACTTTTGTGTTTGTATGTATATAAAACATACAATTTGTAAATAATATGTATAGTATTCCATGTATACATACATATACACGCACACATACATACGTGTATTCAAAACTTGTATTGTATTGTATCCATTGTAGTTATATTATGTACTGACACTTGTATTATTGTGTATGTACGAGTATATGGCATACACATAGAATGGCCGAAAAAAAGGACAAACAAAAAGAAATATAAGGCACTAGGCTTTACATACGAGCCAAACAAAGAAACACACAAAACATGTGTGTTTAATCAAGGCCTGTGTCCAAAAAATATTTACAGTGTATCACAAATGTGAAGAAATACTAGGCAAGTGAACTTTGGTGACTTTTTGCCGTTTTTTAACAGTCTAGATTTTAACAACTAAAGAGACGCCATTTTCTTTTATTCATTTTCTTTACTTCGAGGATGATGATTGGAATCAAACGCCCTCAGTGACTTAGTGTATTAGCTTACTAGACAACAGCTTCTAATTTAAACCTTAGCTCTGGTATTTGAACAATAAAAATCTGTTCTTGTTTCTTTTCAAAGATTTTCTCTCAGCAACTTCTGCTCAGTAAAAGTTCTTAAAATTACTAATTGCAAGGGATTATATGTGCCCCTACTAGAATACTTTTCCAAATTGGAAGAAGCGGCATGGAATTCAACAAACCATAGGTGGTCCAACATACCTGGTTGCCGAATTTCAAAACTGCTGTGTCCAGCAGTGCACAGCAGGAAAACCAAAGAACTACTTGTCTTCGACAAGAGAAGCGAATTCTAAAGAGACCCTACGCCATTGACAGTTTCACTACTGTAGAAGCGGCCAGTATGTGGAAGAAACGAAATCGGTAAAACACCTTTTATGTGAGTGCCCCGCCCTTCAGAATAAATGCCATCGGTTTTTGGGTGACAGAACGTTTGAAGATCTGGGCATGGTCGCCAAAGTTCCAATAAGAGAACTGGTCGGTTTCACCGGAAACTCGAGGAGGTTCAAATCCACCACTAATGGATAATGACAAGGTGGCTTACTTTACACTGGGTAACACAATCGGTCACACAGTTCACCGAGTGAGCTTTCCTGTGAACGGCAAGCTACCCGCTAACCTTACCCAATCTAACTAATTGCGATGGAACTACATACTGCGAATCGATGGAAATCACTGGACAAAATTATATTATTGTTATGGAAGGGTAACTTAGTACTGCGACCATGACTTAAATATCCCTTCATTGTAGGAAGATGCTTCCACTCTCACTTAATCCAGTTTTATGACTTTCGACAACTCAAGATTTGGGCATATGGATCCTGAATATATGTTTTGCGAACTGTATGGCCAAGGTATGCCATATCTACGGGTTATCCTAAGTGATTTTTAAACCAGAGCTGCGTAGTTGGTTTGGAAATAAATTGCATTGAAGAACTGTTATGTACTGACAAGCGGTCTGCAGTAAAACAACTCGCACTATGCTGATGGCAGGAGCCGGATGATTTTATGTTAGTTCAGCGATATTGTGATGTGCGGAAGAATGAAGCAGATTTAATGGCTGGGTTATTTAGATTCTTCCTTAATCACTTCTTCATGCTGATAGATTAGGTAATAAAACAGAGAATGGACTGTTTTTTTTTTTGCGCTACAGTGGAGATTGTAGAATCTTTAGACTTTTATGTCCCAGGTTACTCGGGCATTTTTTAATTTTCTATGTTAAGACACTCCCATTGCAGTTTTGAATAGCTTTGTTAGCTACCAATAGCTTGGTGCAGCCATTGTAATCTACAAGCTAGTATTTACAGGATCAGTTAGTGCATTGAGTAGTGCATTCTTATTTAATTTTGATATATGATATGCTGGGTTATTCTCTCCAAGAGACGGCTTTCATAGTCCATATTATTGTAGAATTAAAGAGCGAATTGTGTCCTTCGATAAATGTTTAAATGCCGATTAAAGCAATTCTGCGTTCATCGATTTCATTCGAGTAATTCTAATGTAAAATAATACCCGTTAACTAACTATTATAAAAATAACTTGGCATGTAATGCCAAGCGGCTGTTAATTTTTATTGATCAGTGTATTCAAATGTGGTTATTTTAATATGAAAAATAAATTATATGTCCGTGTCCATAGCCATATCTGGTACATATAGATTGTATGTATCTCTACATACGTATGGAATATTTTCATACTTTTACTTCCCTTCAATTATTGTCTGCCTATAAAAGTGTATATGGGCTGATTAGTTGCACTCACTTACATTCCTTTATATTGGATGCGCCTGTATATCTGGTGAATATTTTGCAGCAAAAAATACTTTTTTTTTGTTGTTTTTGTTCCTTTAAAAAAAATATTTTATATTCATTTGTGCAGTGATTTTTATGCATTCAATAATAAAAAACCAATAGAACAGAATATTTTGTAAGTGTATGTGTGAGTTTATGTCCTGCAGGCAATCATATTATTCGTACAGTAGTATGATACCTTAATTAATAGGAATTTAAAAGTTTCTTTTTCTTAAATAGGGGGCTATTAAAACGAACAACCAATAAAGTGTGATTAAAGTAAACAATTTGAAGGTGAGATCTTATATTTAAAAAGTGGAGAAATATTGATACGCATAAAGCGTTGAATCACTTTCATTATCAACCAACGTTGTTGTAAAAAAGAGCGAAATTTGGTCAAACATAAAAGAGTTATATGATAAAGAGTAAATGAGCTTCGTCGATTCGACGAACACTATCCGTCCAGGGTTACGAAGGATTGGTTGGCGCCGTAGTCTCGCAGATAGTATGTTGGCTTACTTGACAAGAGCCCGTGAATCAACTTCTGCCTTCCAGTATTCTTCTAGCAAAAATTTTCAGAGTAAAATAAAAATGGCAATGAAAAGTTTTTCAAAAATTTGTCATTCGAAGTCTACTGTTAAGACCACCACTTATGGATAAGCGCCGTAGTTAAGTGCAGTTATTGTATTGGCTTATTTAAGAAAAGCCCGTGGTTCAACCTCTGGCTCTTACAGAGAACGAAAGTGAAAAATACTTCTTTTGGCGACTGCCTTTCAACAGTCTTCTAGTAAGAATAAAAGGGAAATAAAAATGGCATTGTTGGGACCACTTATGGATAAAATATTAAAATACACAACGAGGG
This sequence comes from Sarcophaga subvicina, assembly GCA_936449025.2. Classification (NCBI taxonomy): domain Eukaryota; kingdom Metazoa; phylum Arthropoda; class Insecta; order Diptera; family Sarcophagidae; genus Sarcophaga; species Sarcophaga subvicina. The sequence continues at coordinate 75,998,181 of OW388083.2, forward strand.
TGGTGTGAGTAGCTATGTCGAAATCCCAATTAAAGTCTTGTAATGACCAAATAAGTAAATTTAATTTGTATTCGATGGCTAAACATTGCCCTTATGCCACTGTATTTACATATTATTGTGTAATTAAATTGTTCAAAAGAATGCAATCATTGTATGCAAATGTTTTTAAAGAAATTTTGCTTTGAATGACCCTGTAACCCACTGTAACCCTCATCATGGATGTGTAATGCATGGAGATTTTTTTCTCAATTTATTTTTGCTGCTATTTTTTTAGTGTTTGTCAATGTCCTTTTTGGTATTGTCGTCATTGCATCAATAGCGTTTACACAGTATTTTTCCCGTATTTTTACCATTTTTTTTTGTAAATATTACGGACTTTTGTTGACTGTTCCATTTTCAAGCCAGATTTGTTGGTTTTTTCATGTTTTGCAAATTTTCGTTTTAAATTGCAATTCGACAGCATTTATGCCCTACAGTGTTAATTTGGGGATTGCAAAAAAAAGAAAATACTCGATAATATATTTAAAGTAGCATGTGATTATAATTTTGTTTAATAAAAAAAATTAAAAGAAAAGGAATTGTAAAACAGTGTAGCATATAAAAATGTGCCAACAAAAGTCATTTACAGAGAATTTAATAGATAATGTTGTGAATATTTTTATTCATCATTTATAAGCCACTTCCTTTATCAGAGTTGAACTAAATCTCCCGATCTTATGGCTGTAGGTCATTACTTTTGGTCAACATGGATCGATTATGTTTTTGTTAATTGCTTTTTATATCAATACACAGCAACAACGAATGGGCGTTGGCTATTTATTTAATCCATATACTTCTACAATATTATTAAATATATTATATACATATGTATATATGGATGTATACTATACTTGGAAAAATAAAATAAAAAATTATTTTTTTAAATATCCCACATATTTTGGTCGAAAAACCTTTATGGTTTGGCCTTTAGCATGAAGTGAAAAAAGTGAAAACAATTAATTTGTTTTTAAAATGCAGTTTCTTCAGTTCATATTTCGTAAGTTTTTTTTTCATTTTAATAAATTTATCAGTCATCATGTTAAATGGTTGCAAATTCAGAGTTAAGGAGTATCAACCACATTTTCTATAGTCGCTGTAGTCTAACAGGTAGTGTGTTTAAGTAGCAGGTAGGCAGTTTAAAGTTGAGTCCGAACGACAGATTTTTGTGAAACTTTTTTATTGCTATTTTTTATTTGGAGGAACCTCATGTCTAATAAGCCAAAACTCTACCTACTAGAATTTAAACATTATCACGGATAGTTTAAATCGGGTTTTATTAGTTAAGTCTTCTATCAATTAATTTACACGAATGCAAAATGGTGAATGTTTGCAGTCATGATATGCAGCTTAGACTGAATCCGACGGTTTAAAGAGTCTTAAAGAGCTTTATGTTTCGTACTTCCATTGTAAAGCCAACAACAAGTGCACGAAACATTTAAATTACAGACACATTGCTTAGCCTACTCTATAAATTAAATCATATATATGCATGTATGCTGTGAATTAAAAAAAAAAATAAGTAAAATAAATAAAATAAAATAAATATTTAACAAGGAGTCTACAATCATTTTTAAATGCTTTTTTAAGAGTCGAAAAATTGATGTAAAATTAAATATTTTTTGGATATGTTTGTCTTTCAAAATGTTGGCTTTAATAACATCTCTATTCAAAACAACAACAGCAGCACCAAGAACGGTAATAAATTCAATGTTTATCCTTTTAAATGAAGTTCATGTTATCAGTCTTAGATTTTGTTTTCATAACACAAAAAAGTACACACACATACTTACATTTACATACAAACAAACAAAGAATATAAATAAATAAATAATTTTTTGTAATAATAATATTGTGATGGTAATCTAACCCATTTTGGTATTCTTTAGCTTTTTATACAACAGAAAACAAACCTTTTTTTTACTTTATTTTTGAATTGTTTTTTTTTTCGTTTGTATTGCTGTTGTTGTTTAGCTTTTTATTCATGTCTATTGTAAAGCCTCTCTTTTGTTTATGACCTGCGGATATGCAATAATCACAACATGATGTCGCCTGTGCTTCAACAACAATCTTTTTCTATTCTGTGTTTGTGTTGGTATGTGTATGTTTAAGGGTATTTAAAAAAGCATCTAAAAGTAGGTATGTATGTATGGATGTATGTTAGTATATGTAAACATAGATTGTTTACACAAAAAAAAGCAAAAAAAAGGAAACAACAACAAATGCTGATGGCATAAAAACCCTGACACTGAAGTTTTAATCTTGAAATGCAATTAACAAGACTTTCTTGAAGAGCACATTTTTTACCCTCCGCCCCCTTCTTGTTTTTAATGCTGCTGTTACTCTTTCGGCCATCAATCGCTCTCTCTCTCTTACTCACTATATTGCTTTCTTGTTTAACAGGCTAAATACCGTTTTTTATCCTTTTTTCGTATAAAAAAAACATGTAAAGTAAGGAGAGTATGAAACTCTTAAATGACACCATAACTCTTTGCTTTCTAATGCCATCATTTGGTTTTGTTTCTCTGCACAAAAAAAAGCAACAACAAAAAAACTGAAAAGAAAACATGCCACATAAACATGCACACACAAATACGCTTACAAACGAAAAAAATGTTTGTTTACTAAAATCAATGCTAGTTTTTAGGTGTACATACATGTGTACATGGTTGCTAGTGTAAGGGTGAGTGTTTTTAATTTCTAAAAGAATTTTTAAAGAAATTAAAAAACAAAATTAAGAGTGAGTGTATGGCTGCATACAATATGAAAGCAAGTGTATTTAGGTACGGCTGCATGTATGTTCCCCTTCTATTCCCTTTGTTTTCACATAATATTTTCCTTTTTTTTTTTCTCTCTCCATTTTTTTTGTGTGTAATTTCTTAAATATTAAAACAAAAGTACATCATTAAAATATTCATTCAGTCAACAGAAATGAAAATCGTTTTCTATACTCTTAATTCTTGTCAAGGGTCGAGTGAGCACACACACACACATTCTTCACATGCCCATCAACACAAGTAAATTTCTACAACACATGCATGTATATTCATTACAAAAACATTCCATTCACTTATTCAAGTCATTCACTCAATACTTATACTCACTCACTCCTTCTCTCTAAATTTCTCTCTCATCCAGTCTGTCGTTCATTCATTTAGTCATTCATACGTGCATTCGAGTGCGATGTATACAATAATCAAAGAATGTACTTGAAGTTCACTTTTTTGTTTGTTTGCTTTTGTCGTTTGTTGTTGTTGCTGTTATTGTTTTGTGCAAAAAGTGTGACAGTCGAAAGCAGTCCTTGCAAGAGTTTTTTCGTTTTGGCATGAATTTTTTTGTTTATTTTTTCTGTTTTCTCTTTTAATTTCTTTTCTTTTGATTTCTTTAAATAAAAAAATTTATTTTCAATTTCAGCATTTTAAATTTATTACCTTTATTTACTCTTAAATTTTTGAAATAGAATTACAATAGGCCTGTAATTCTAAAACTAAGGCTCTAAACATATCCTTGCAATTATTTGATTCGATTTGGTAGATGACACTTCATCCGCAGATTTTATGGCAAGGTGATACTATAAGAATATCGTGATATTATAAGAAAAAGTAATAATAAAGCATAACACTAGTCAGACCTTCTAAGACACTATACTGTCGTATAGGGGTGCTACAGTATATCGCTCATTCGATCTATTGCACTGCCTTCAATCAATTTAGGATATCTCTAAAATGTTTTCTACAATCTTATTAACTTGAGAAACGTCATGTTATTGTTGGGTGTTAGAAAGGATATCACCCTGCTTTACCCTGCTAATTAATATTCAGGTGTTTCCAATTTCTATTGACCTATTTGCAGAACCTACTATTTCTGTTTAAAAATTTTCTTATTTAAAACTTATTCTGTGTTAAATTCAGTACCTAGTCTATCTATTCTATCCTCAGTTAACTTCTGGTTAATCCGATGTTTATCTGTTTCCTTTTCTTCTTTTTGTAACTAGATGATCCATTGCCCTATTGCTCCCATACTATTCACAAGCCAGCCTTCTCCTTTTGTACTTCTAGAAAAAATTTTCCTTTGGAATAGACTTCCGCTCTGCAGATACCTGCAAATGTGTTCACGGTTTTTAATAATTATTTTAATCCTTGCCGAACAATCCTGCTTCTGTTCCACTATCTGTTGTTCACCCATTCGTTATCGCTATTCCACAAATACTTAGCTTTGATGATATTTTGTTTACATAAATTGTTACAAGAAAATGATATGTAAGCCATATTCCGAGCATTACTGGATGAATACGGCCGTTATAATCAACGTACAGTGTAAGGTGATTAGCTGAAAAATAAGGAAATTTTATATGAGACTGAAAGTATTATAGCAATTGGCTGCATTGATGAAAGTGTATGGTGATTAATTCGAAAATTTCAATTTCTTAGCTATTTTGTATATGGATTTTCATTGTTATCTGTACAAAGTTCAACTCGCGAGAATACTAAAGTCATCTTTAACCATTACCGTTAGTACAGATGGCAACGAAAACCAATTTTTTTTGGCTTGAAATGAAAGATTGAGAACTGTATAGTAAGTCTTAGTCTTAGTCTAATAGGACAATAGATTGTGATTCAACCCCTGGCTTAAACATCGCGAATATAACGAAATATGAACAAATAAATTATTTCTTATGGCGATTTCCACTCAGCAGTCTTTTGGCAAAAGCTTGGACAGTAAATAAAATTATCATGAAAAGTTTGTCAAGAATCTGTCGTTCGGAGCCGACATCAAACAGTAGTTGCCGCCATATGGAAAAAAATTAACACATACACAAAGGATGGTGTGGGAAGCTAGTTTGTAATCCTGACTTAAGGGCTGTAAATAATGTACTTATTTAAGTAAGTAAGTAACTATATGCGGTTAATGTCCTAACGTTGAAACATTTGAGAACCAACATACATACATACATATGTAATAGTCAGGATTACGGTCTAGCTTCTCACAACACTCATGTTGTGTGTGTTAAATTTATACATGAGTGGCGGGACCTACCGTTTAAAGTAGATTCCGAACGACAGATTTTTGAGAAAGTTTTCATGGCAATTTTACTCTCAGAGTTTTTGCCAGTAGTCTAGTCGCCGAAGAAATATTTTTTCATATTTCGTTTTAATGTCTGACCTGGAGTTAGAACCGTGGCCTTACGTCTAATAAGCCAGCACACTATCTACTAGACTACGGTGACCAACGTTTTGTTACATTATCATCAAGACACCATCCGAAATGGACGTAAAGTTGATCGATCGAAACAAACAATCCTTAGGCGGTTATTTAAAAGACATGGTATATCGTACATATATGAAGGTTAGAGGACGTTTTCTTGTCAATTTAGACAAGTACAGTACCCGGAGGTCGATTTGACCCATTGTACACATATATGTATGTATCTATACTTTTGAAATCAAGAATGAATAAGCCCTATATAAGTGATTGTCAAAATGTGTTAAAGATTAAATAAAACGATAACAAATAATTCATTCCTTTACTGCCCGGTTTGTTTTCCATCAATAAAAGGTATTTTAAAATATACGAATACAACAATAATTTAACACATGCTAAATATTCATGTTTTCTTCTTTTCTTTTTTTTTTTTTTTTTGTTCTTTCCTTTCGTATGAACGAACGTATGCGTTATTTACAGAATCGTTAAAAAATAAATACAAATTCACATTAAAAATGACAACGTTAATCACAAATACAATCGAAATGGAATCAAAAAGAAATAAAAAACAAAAATATGAAAAATAATAAGAAATTGTAAAGACTCATAAAATGAAAAACAATTTTTAAATCATTATCATCGTTATGATGCATTAAAAATAAATATTTTCCATACAATGTTGCAATGTCATTGAGAATAAGAGTGGAATAAAACAGCACACCCAAGCCCTGCAACACCGACAGTAATGAACTTTATATGGGCGACTGAAAGTAGTAGGTATGGCTGCCCATTAATTATAAATTCCATTTAGGCAATGATTTTGAGGCTCAAAATTTTAAAAGAAACTGAAGTTGAAAGGTTTCTAATCACACTTTAATTTATAATCCAGGTATCCTTCCCACCCTTCCTTTATGTGTTTCTAAAATACATGTGTGAGGTGTCATGTTACAAATGCTTCAATACACTAAACTGCTCAATTCGAACTGTAATAGTTTTGAAAGCCATTAATTGTATGTGTGTATGTGCGGGAAAATATTATGCAATTCCATTCGATACACTTAATCACGGCGTTTCTTATGAATTTTAATGGAATTTTCAAAGACAAAGAGACCAAGCATGTCTAGGTATGAGCATTCTATATAGAAAACAAGAGGGAAAAAAGACCTTGAATGTGCAGAAAAACATGAATAAAAAAATAATACAAAATAAATACAGATTTTTATAGAATGTCATTGTATTTATAACAAACAAAAATATCAATCAATCAATTTGCCAATATGAGCTTAAATTTCTGTTAATAAAAACAGAATGAAGTTTACACGATCATTTTATATTCAAACAATAAAAGGTAGGTATAGATTGCTGTCTACCTAAATAAGTTGTGGTAGACACCCTTGTGCCATACAAGACCGATTGTGACGCCACGATCATTCATTTTTTTTCCTATTCGTGCAATCATATGGAGCTTCTAATAAAGCGACTTAGACTACTAGTGTCCATTATTTACAGTTCGTTCAAATCGTCTATATAGTGGAGAGCAAAACGACGTTTTTTCTATACAAACATGCATAATTGGTCCATTCAGTCACGATTACAACACTTATATTACGTTTGTTAGTCGAAAAATTTTGAGTAATTTTTCATCGCAATTTTATTTCAATCTCGGGTTTTGTGCCGATTTTTGATTTTTATAATCTGCTGAGAAGGAACCGTTGCCTCAATTTTAATAATAGCGAACTTACTACCTACTAGACTACGGCGACTTCAGATAATAAATGGAGAAAAATTTACTCATCTTTACAGCTGCTGCAAAAGTAATTTTCTATGCATCCAAGCCTCATAGTTAGTAAAAGCTCCAACAACTATACTGAGTGCACTCCTTTGGCATTTGAGAAGGTTTCTACTAAGCTTTTGCTAGATTCTGTCCATATCGGAAGCTTTAGTTGACAAAATTCATAACTGCATTTTCAATTATAACCTCGCAGGTATTTAAATGATTTCCTAAGTAAAGAAATCATTAAGGACTTCACTAGTTGTGCCATGCCTGTCCGTTCGTTCTACATTTATCTGAATTAATCGCTAAGTTTCAGTACATGAACGTAATAATATTTCGTTATCTCATTGAGAGATCGACGACAGCTTTACGTCATTGTGGAGTTCATTACGTTAGAACCCATCACTGTGACAACCTGTCTGGTCAACAGAAAGTATGGAAACACCTTTTCTGAAAATATTTTCGTACTTACTTAATTAGTTATTACAACCCTTTAGTCAGTATTACAACCTAGCTTATTACAGCACTCATGTTGTGTGTGTTAATTTTATGCATGAGTGGTGGGATCCACAGTTTACAGTCGCCTTCGAACGAAAGATTTTTGAGAAACTTTTCATGGCAATTATATTTTCGTTTTAGAATTTTTGCCACAGAAAGTCAACGAATAAATATTTTTTTTCATACTTCGTTTTGTTCGAGATGTCTAAGCCAAAAGTTGAACCAAGGGCCCTCGCTTACTAAGTCAATGCACTACCTACAAGACTACGGCGAAATATTTTCGTCTTTCAGAATTCTCTTCGCTGTCTGCACTACCAACACTTCCGACGATGAGGGGCTATATTGATACTTAATCTTGTGGATTTAGTGTATGTCCTGTACTACACTAAACAGTCATATTGAGCTACCAAGTGATCAATGCTATCGATAGTACCACATTTGTTCAAGATAGTCATGTGTCTAATATTTTATCCATATAGCCTGGAGACGTCTACGACTCTTTGTCGTTAAGCTATTATAATTAAGGTCAAGTAAAGGTCCTTTAAGTCGTCGTAGTGGGTAGTGTGCTGACTTATTAGACGTGTGGCCATGGTTCAAAACCTAGCCTAGATACGCCAACTTGCCTTAGTCGTTAAGCTATTAGTTGTTAAGCCAATAGTTGTTGATGCTACACGATTAGCAATTAATCGACAGTATTCCATCTGAACGTACACTTGCTTCGAGGGCCCTATAAAAACCAATATTTTTATTCTAGAAAGGATGAACTAAAACTTGCTTGGGTACGTCCAAGCGCATTTCAGATGAAATCACTTAACAAATATTATCTTAGAGTAGCAGAGCGAATGCCAACCAGTAATTTCATTAATTTCGAACTAACCCATGTGTTCTATAAGATTTTTTCTTTGTTTTAAATATCCACGGTAGTTGGCGCTGTTGCTGTTAATTGGAATTCATTTCTTAATGACTTCATTTAACTAAGCCACATTGACCATTAGCATTTCGCTTCATTTCAATTTAAAATAATTTCAAATTATACCAGCTATCTTCACTAAGTGAAACACACACACACACTCATACGCTACACTAACTACACGAACTTTAATTGTGAATACCCTGGCACCTACACTATCTAAGAACCAAAATACAATCAAATGAATTCATACACACACATAACTATAAAAACAAATTCTATGAAAATTAAATTAAAAATATATTTACACTCTCATTTATAGCCACGTAGTATTTATAAGAACAAAAGTTAGAAAAAAAAACAAAACTAAGTGAGAACACTGAATACAGAGAGCGAGAAAGAGAGAGTGAGAAAAAGCAAATGAAACAGACATTAAATCGTAATTTTAAATGATTTTTACACAATCTTAGTGTTGTTACCCAGCACATGAACACGTTTTCCTAATGTGTACATGTTGTCTTAAAAAAAACTGTGCTTGTACACACACTCTTACACTTGTACACAAACTCCAACGCTTTCATATACAGCGTTAAAGTCTCAAGTAGCCAGAAATGTGAGAGAAAAGAAAAAAATTGGTATTTGAATTGCTTTCATGAATTTTAAATAACACTGTGATACACCCACCCATATAAACCAAGACTACTTCATATCACTTGTATTTTATTTTCATATTTTCTTGTTCCTTCCACCTCTTCCTTACTTCTAATATACTATACTCTCTTGTATTTCGTTGTTGGGTTATAAAGTAGAGAGGGTTTAATTTGATTTTTTGTTGCCTACGACTTGTTATTCTCATTTTAGTGTTTATATTTCCTTTTTGGTGGTTTTTTCCTATGCTTTTAAACACATACATACTCGCACTTACACGTAAATACATGCATATACAACAAGTGCAGCTTTTTACTTTTTCTAACTCTCTCTTTCACTCTATCTCTCTCTCTCACTCTCATTCTCCCTCTCTCTATCCCTAGTGTCTTCCGACAAATGCTTGAAGTTTATATAGGATTTACTAACTAAACATAGAGTGAAGCAAATCACATTCCTACAAGGAATTCCAGCTAAAAATTACTCAAGCTTATCTTAATGTTGTTGTTCCTGCCACAGGGACTTCGTTTGGTAAACTACAAAGTTTTGGTGACAATTACCCAACAAACATTTTTGATGAAACAAATAATGCCTCAGCAAATCTTATCGATCTTTTGAATGTTAGTAAGCGAATTACTTACTTAATTGGTCGGTATATCCTTTTTAGTTAGGATTACAAATTAGCTTCTCACACCTCTTATGTTGTATGCGTAAATTCTATCCATGAGTTGCGGCACCTAGTCTTTAACCCTGGACGGTTACTGTTCGTCTAATCGACGAAGCTCATTTACTCTTTTATGTTTGAGCAAATTTCGCTCTTTCTTTCAACAATGTTAGTTGATAATGAAAGCTTTTAGTGAGTAAACGTAATACTTGTGCTACTGGCATTATCTGGATCAATAAAGTGTCATAAGATCCGAAAGAAATTTTGTTGGAAGAAGCGGGGAACATTACCTCACAATTTTAAGCATTCTGTTTGCTTCATTACCACCAGAATGAATTCGGTAACGTGTTTGGAGATTTTCAAAGATATTTTCGTCACAAAGCTTGAAAATGTTGAAATGTCGCGGTGGCACATGTTACATAAATGTTGATATATTTCCATGTCCGGTGTGTAGTACCGTTTGCAATAGCATTGCAAACTTATGGGAAATCCTTGCAGTCAACATAAAGGGAAGGCATATTTAGATCGTAACTGAACTAAAAGAGTAAATCATGGGATTCTGCTTGGGTATTGAAATGAAAGTCGTTTTAAATTAAACTACGTGATAAAAATAATATTCATAAGGTTGGCGCACCAAAATGTATTTGAGGTACTAAAATTCTTAAATTTGTTTAAGGTTAGTATACTTTACAAGGGTCCTTTCTTAAATTTTTTAACGTAAAGTTATTTAAACAAATTAATGTTTTTATATGTTAAACAGGAAATTTGATTGTTTATATTTTTTTTCCGATTATGGTGAAGCCCATGGGTGAAACAGCAGCCTGAAGAGGTTGATATCAAAATACATACATACATACATAATTGGCCATTACAACCCTTCAGTCAGGATTACGGCCTAGCTTCTCACACCACTCATGTTGTGTGCGTTAATTTTATACGTCAGTGGCGGGACCTACAGTTTAACGTCGACTCCGAACGACAGAATTTTGAGAAACTTTTTCATGGCAGTTTTATTTTACCCTCAGAGTTTTTGCCAGAAATCTGCTGAGAGGAAGTCGCCGAAGAAATATTTTTTTTCATATTTCATTTTTGATGTCTGAACTGGGATACGAACCCGGGCTTTACGAATAGTAAGCCAACACACTACCTACTACACCACGGCGACTTCAATATCAAAATCAGGAGACCATAGTTTCGAGTTGGAGATGGGAGTGGCTGAAAACAAAAAACGAAATGGATTCTAAACTATAGCCTGAACTAGGATACTTTGAAAAGGTTAAAAAATTACCAAATGGTGGCGTTTTGAATTTTGATTTGATCCTATTTTTTCTATCTTAATTTATATATAATTAATTATTGATCAAAATATCAATAGTTTGGGATAAAACTACTCGTCTTAGCAAGATTGTTCCAAAATTTCAGCAAAATCGATCAAGTAGTTTCTGCTAAATAGTGGTTGCCAAGTCGAAAAAACTTGCTCCGAGAAAAATGCATTTAGGTTGCGAGCAACTGTGTTTTCCCTTTCTTTACGCATCGTTTGAGGGGGTAAAAGATTTCTGCATAAATTTTACGGCTCTAAAGTCAATAAAATCGTATAAAATAATCGATTTTTTGAAAATTAGTAAGTATACTAACCCCTTAATAACTTTGTCATCATTTAATTTAGTTAAAACAGCTTTCATCGATTGTTTCCTATTAATACGAAATATGTGATATCCATTTTCGTGATTTCGCCGTAGTCAAGTAGGTAGTGTGTTGGCTTATTAGACGTAAAGCCAGGGTTCGAGCCTCAGGCCAGACATCAAAACAAAAATACAAAAAGTATTTATTCCTCGAATTCCTCTCAGCAGATTTCTGGCAAAAAGTCTGAGAGTAAATAAAATTGCCATGAAAAGTTTCTCAAAAAACTGTCTTTTGGAGTCGACTTTAAACTGTAGGTCCCGCCACTCATGTATAAAATTAACACACACAACATAAGTGGTGTGAGAAACTAGGTCGTAATCCTGATTGAAGGGTTGTAATGACCAATTATGTATGAATGTATGTGATATCCATGTGAAATACGTATATTGAAGTATTGTTTACTTCTGATTTATGTTAAAACAGAGTAATAAAAAAAAACTTTTGCAATAAAAGGAACATCCAAGGCAGCAGTATACTGCTCTGCGTCCGTAAACATCTTCAAATATATTGTAGAAAGGTAAGTACATATGTTAGGAACAAATTGAATTCCTTTTTTAAATTATTATGTTCTACAGAAGGAGGGATGGAGCGAGATGTTACTGTTGCCTTTAGTGCTAATAAACGGGAGTCTATTAAGATGCAAAGCAGTAAATGACGGCAAAACGAAGTAGTAAATATGTTGTCGTCGAGGAGGGTACGTGCAGCATATTGGATCCCAGATTTCGGCCGATAATGACGACATTGATTTTCGATATAGTCAATGAATTTGTTTATCTTGGCTCGCCGTTACCACCAAAAAGGATATCAATATGGAGATCAAGCGCAGGATCACTCTTGCCAACAGGTGCTACTATGGTCTTAATAGGTAATTGAGTAGCAGAGGCCTCTATCGTACGACAAAACTAATGCTCAACAAGACGCTCATTCTCCCCGTGTTTATTTATGGAGCAGAGGCATGAACGCTGATGCAGCAGCCTTGAGAGTATTCGAGAGAAAAGTCCTACGTAATATCTTCGGTCCAGTGCGAGTTGTAGATGATTTCGCATCCGATGAGCTGTATGAGCTCCTCAACGACATGGATCTAGTGTTGGCTCGGTCATGTCATTCGAATGGATGAGGATGTTCCGGCGGAAAGTGTATTTAATGCGGAGATTTGCGAAAGTCGTCGAAGAGGATAACCTTGTTTGCGTTGGCAGGACCGAATCGAGTAAACCCTGTCATCGATTGGTGTGACCAACTGGCCAAGGGGCGCAAGAAGAAGAGGCGCCTAGAAGAATGTGTTAAGGCAGACCGAAATCCCTTAATCGATTTGTTAACGGCCAATTAAGTAACTAAGTAAGTATAGCATAATTTATTTATTCATTTATTTTCTTATTTTGACATTTTGACAGCGATTCAAAATTTTCTCAACAGCATTATTGGGCCTATTGGGTTATGAACTATTGCAGGTATCAGTCTCCTTCCCTTTCATTTGTTTAGCTGGCGTATTAACACTGCCTTCTATTTAGTTTAGTAGAAGAAAAAAGAATGTGAAAATTTCTTCTACAAACCTTTGTCGGGTTTGAGGATGTGATTCAATAGAATCTCGACAATGTTCATGTATTGCTTGTCTTCTTTTCGTTTCTTAACATTTGTTTCTGCTTCTTCTTCGTCTTTGCTGTCTTATGCCATGTTCTACATTTTTTTAAATACTTGTTTTGTTCTTTTTATGTTGGAAGTTTAAAAATATTTTATTTTTATTCCAGCAACAAGAAAATGCATTTCTCTGCTTTCCTAAACACTGAAACACTGCAGTGTCACTGGTAAAGCGACCAACCAACAAATCGTCTGTCTGTCTGGCTTACCATTTGCAATTCGTGTCTAACGCTTGCAGCCATAGACAAACAGTTGGTCGAAAGGAAGGATGAAGGATACATATTTCAGTGGCTGTACAGTAGTAGTAAAGCCTGTTGTATGTTGTCTAAGAGTTGTTTCAAGCATTTGGGGGTTACTTGTTGTGTATGTGTGTGTTGTCTTGTCGAGTCGTATCGTATCGTCTTGTCTATTGAATAAATGACTGAATATTTGTGGTGTCTGTTCGACAACGTTGCATTGCTTTAAGTGTTGGCTTTAGTTTACTTTTATTCTTTCTTGTCTTTCCAGAGGGATTTAGAAGGAAAAAAATCGAAAAATATAGTCTTTGTCTGCTTCAACTTTAACTCATTCATAATGCAATTTTTTTGAAAAATGAAAAAGGAAAATGAAAAGCAAAAAATAAATATTTTTCAATCCCCGAAAAATATTATTTTCTTCAATTTTGTTTTCTTGTTCTTCTTGTTGTCTTAAAAATTGTTTTTGTGAAAGAAACATGTTCTGCTGTTGATGCTTTCACTTGCTGCAGCGACAACAAATATCAATTTCATCATAAAGACGACGATTAATACGAGGATACATGTTGTGTTTATATATCTCAACAGATGATCATAAATGTATTGGGATTACATCGTAATATTCTCTAAAAGCCAATGGAACTGCAAAAGAAATACGATAATAATTAAGGAAATATTTTATTTCAAAAGACTTTATTCTATTTGACATTATATTATATAGATTTTAATGGAATTGAAAATTATTTAAAAATAATTCAAAAAGAATTGAACAGAAACAATATACTGCTCATAGTACTGAGACCTTGTTCTAGTTCTCTACTTCTAAAGAATTTGTAAATAATATTGATGGATGTAACTGAAGGAAGGAATGTTCTAATAGCCAGTGGTGTTAACGTAACGAACTTCAACTTGCTTTATAAAATAGCGGAACGGTATGGCATTCAAAAAAACCCATTTAAATACCTGTGAGGTAATAATTGACTAGACAGTTATAGGTTACTACGTTAACTACGTGATGATGGCTTTGGATACAAGCAGAATAGCGCAGCAAAATTAGCTTAAGCGAGATAGAAGACGCATAAACGACCTGCTAAAATTTCCAGGGAGAATGGTCAGTACTGTTGTTGGCGTCATTACTGGACATCACATTATGAACCCTCATGCTCACATTGGTGATGGAAACATGGCATATGACTTCAGTAGGAGCTGTAGATATGAAGACAAAGTAAAGAGTTCTTTATCTGTAGAGTACATGCCGAACAGAAACTGTCCGCTGCATCTTCTCTGAGTGGAAGACATCCGCAATGTCTAAATTTCAATAGCTCTGGCGCATAAATTAAGCTGAATTTAACATGGAGATTGACTTTGAGTAGTGTTTTGGTTTGTCGCTTATTCGTAATCTGAAACTTAAGAAAACCCCGCGAGAAAAAGTTCACAGGGGTCAAATCGCACGCATTACCTGCATGTGGGATGCACATTACCTGTACGTGTAGGTGAGACAATTGCTATAATTTTGACACCACATAGTGTTGGTGTTCGGAAAAAAGTTAGTAATAATCAACCTATAGAACTCGCCCCTGGCAGTAATAGACTGATCAACATCGTTCTTAAAGACATATGGGCCAATGACAACGCCAGCCAAAAATCTTGGGACTTCTGTGGATTGGTATTGTCCTAATTTTGTTTGTCGATCATCCAGAAATGGGACTCAAAGCTGGAGATATGCTTTGAATTAATGACAAGTTATTTGACAGATGTGGCTTCAACAAAGTGGCCACCAAAACCTTTATGAATCCTAGCGGTGCAGACTCGGTCGGTAATAAAGCAAAGGCAATCGCGTAATATAAGTGCAGTGCGATGAATGCGACGGGCACCTGATATAGCTTTTATTTTGGATTAGACTGAAGAAGCTTGGTTTTTAATGTGTGAAAAAGGATTCACAAAACATAATGAATTTGTTAAAAAAAATCCATTCAATGTTAAATAATTCGACCAATAAAATTTGGATGGCATTTGAATTTTAAAATGATTTTAAATAGTCCTGTGTTTAATTCCTAGTTTCTCCGCTAACTCCACACTAGCCAACTACAGCAAAGTGTGGGTTAAACATCAAATTTTTCTGAATTGAAACAAGCACCGACCTAGGAGGCTCGGCATTCACCGACTGTATTATTGTGATATGCTTTAATAGTTCTTTAGTAACGATTTTGTTTTATTTTGTACTAAACTGGCAGGACATTGGGATTTATTGGGTCAACGAAAACTGCAGTACCACGTCGATTTTACCAAAAAAAAAAATATCCTTTCGGATGAAGCTCATTTGCGTATTGGTGGGTACGTTAATAAGCAAAATTGTGCTATTTCGGGTTCAGAAATATCACACGTGATCTTACAGAAGCCAATGCACACATAACGAGTGACTGTTTGTTGCAGCATGTGTAGCGGAGGTATCATTGGCCCAAATTTCTTTAAAAATGAAGAAGGCGTAACCATTACGGTCATTAAAGATGCCTATTGCACCATGATAATCGATTTTTTTGTACCCACTCTTCATAGTGTAAATGTGAACGATGTTTGGTTTCAACAGGATGGTGCAACTTGGTGTAATTGGCCGCCAAGAAGCTGCGATTTAACACTGTTGGACCATTTTCTATATTTAAAGAAAATACAAGAGCAATTGGGGCCCATCCTTTACAATACAGCCTTTTAAATGTTCTACGGATTAAGAAATTCTTTTTTCTAGAAATGTAACCTAGTACGTCAGTTTACGATGTCACGTGCATGATTTTCATATGAGATACAGAAAAATATCTCCCTAAATATTGTTTAAAACGCTTTCGTAAAAGATTTCTTTGAAAACTTAGTAAATTGATACGTTTATTAAGATTTTAATGAAAAGTATTTCCAAATCAAATCTGCTCCACCGCAAAGTAACACAATATTTGTCTTTAGGCGCCTAAGATTATTCTTACAACTTATTCATAAATAAATGGCAGTGTATTAAAAGCAACTTTAAGGGAATCTTATTAAACAAACATTTACAATGAGATCTACTGCAGTCAATACAAATTCTCTATAATTGGCTTCATAAAGCAGCAGGAAATAAAAACGAATTTCAGACAGAAACCAAAATAAAGCGGAAGTGAAGCAAATATCCATGAAATATTTCAAACACTGAAGAGCACTTGGTGTTCTCCTCTTTTTTGCTTTTGCAATGCAAAACCGTATTTGAACATTTAAAATCGCATAACATTTATCAACAATGAAAAAAAAATGTATAACCTTTTATTGCCAAAGAATGTTATTGTAACCAACAAAATATCACAGAGGACCAAGAAACACACAAAAAAAATGAATCCAAAATAGTGAATGCCATGACAAAATATTTAAAACAAAATAACAAACTTCATATCAAAACGGCACGAGAGAACACAGAGAGGGAGAGAGTGAGAGAGTTTTTGTGGTAAAAGTGGCGACAAACTGTCATTGTGGTTGACATTTATTAGACAGTTTTACTTAAAGATGCCATACTGGGTGTACGAATAACTGCTTGACTCTGTGTCTATCGCAACATTCGTTTAACGTTCTAGAAATAAAACAGGAAACAACAAGAATCAGGAAAAATTATAAAAAAAGAAACAAAAAATATCTTTTAAATACCAGTGCAAAACAAAAACTTTTATTCATGGGAAAATGAAGGCATTTATGAGTTTTTGTTTTGTTTCTTTTTTTCTACGAATGGCAACAACTACACGTTGGTTTTGAGACAGTATTCTAGCACATGAATAAAGTTTTATATGAAGAAGAGAAATCTTATATGAAGAAATCTGTGTGCAACAAGAGGATGACGACCCATTTTAAAATGATTTTGCAATTTATTTTATTAGAAAAGAATTTTTATTAACCTGATTTTTACCATACAACAACTGTTTAAGCAGCTATTTGTTACATTCAAATCAAGTTGGTCTCAAACCAAGTATAATTAATTTTGCTCTTTAAGACATTTGAAGTCAATTTGAAATTACTGCGAAAAATTATATGAAAAATTATATAAACATGGTACATGGAACAGGTGGCGCATCTATTGCACTAGGATTGTGTTTTTAATAGCGGCATTTTGGAGAGTAGATTCTTACTACTACAACCCGTACGGTGTAGTGTCTCACATCACCCTTATTGTGTATATTAATTCTATGCATGAGTGGCAGGACCACCAGTTTAAAGTCGACACCGGGCGACAAATTTTTGAGAAGCTTTTGATGGCAATTTTATTTTACTGTCAGAGTTTTTTCCAAAAATTTGCTGAGATAAAGTCGCCAAGGAAATATTTTTTCATATTTCGTTTAGTTCGAGATGTTTGGAGACGTACTCATGCCCAATAAGCCAACACACTATCTACTAGACTAAGACCACTTTTTGAGATTTATTCTCAGAAAATCGATAAACGAAATTGCGTAAATGAACAAATTTTTTGATTCTTCCAAACTATTGCAGCAGCGTTTGCAGGATTAACAACTGAAGCACATTCGCCTAGCGTCGTACTGTTCTGGCGTTCTCATAACTTGCTAATAAGTTAAGCTGAAATGAAACCATCGAAGAACACCTCTACCGAAAACAAATAATTTCTATAAATGGAGCAACATCCAAACTGGAATACGTTTGGCATTGGAATATACATACATACATATGTACATACATAATTGGCCACCCTTAAGTCAGGATTACGTCCTAGCTCCTCACAACACTCATGTTGTGTGTGTTAATTTTATACATGAGTGGCGGGACCTACAGTTTAAAGTCAACTCCGTACGAAAGATTTTTGAGAAACTTTTCATAGCAATTTTATTTTACTCTCAGAATTTTTGCCAGAAATCTGTTGAGAGGAAGTTGCCGAAAAAATATTTTTTTCATTGACCGACTTTGTGGACATACCCATGCATTTTAGCCCATATCGTCATTTGGTTTGAAGTGATATTTTAAAGAAGAGATGAAAGATTTAATAAAGAGACGATGCCATTCGTAATATATTTTCATAATTCAGATATGCTATCGATCTAATACTTATTGGGTTGCCCACTCGCTCGTTAATTTCAACTATCAGCCTGCAAAACATCAGCCAACCAGGCAGGAGAACTTTTTTATACTTCTACAATTTTTACTCTACATTTTCCTAGGGATACTGATTCTCATTCCTTTGGATTCAAAGTACAGGCTATTGTTAATCAAAATCGTTCTTTTAAGGGTTTAATACTTAAAGGTTTTAAGATTTGACGCTGGTGGTTATTGTAATCGTGAACAGTTCTGATGAGATATTATGTAGGCTAAACGGTTTAGTTTTCTTAAGAATATTTACGACTTCGTTAATATCTGAAAAATCTGTTGATACGCCTACCCATACTTTGTGAGAGCGTAGAGATCGTAGCCTAAGTTGTGGGACGTGGTATTCTTAATTCTTTTGCATACTGTTTTGCCCAGATGCCAAGCTTTTACTGCCTTTTAGTGTGTTGGCTTATTAGACGTGGGACCGCGGTTCAAACCACAGGCCAGACATCTCCAGTAAAACAAAATATGAAAAAATATTTATATCGGCGACTTCCTCTCAGAAGATTTGTGACAAAAACTCTGACAGTAAATAAAAAATTGTCATCAAAAATCTGTCCAACTCATGTATAAAATTGACACTCACAACATAAGTGATGTGAGAAACTAAGTCGAACCACGACTAAGCACGTCAGTGCAGAACATACAGCTGTAGATTTGTAAACTGTGCTACATTGTAGTTGTTTAAAGAATTTGCTTATTACGATAGAAACTAATGAATGTAAAAATTATGTCTGATGTAGGGTATCAACAAAATCAGCCTAGAATGACCATCTTTTATTACTAATGGGTGTTACTAAATATGCGGTTCAAGTAAATGTTTGTTTTGTCTACAGACAATTGCCAATGCCTTGCCTTTCCTTGTCCACTGTCATTGTTTATAAATCTGGGTTACTTGTGGCACAATTCCAGCCATATGCCAAAAATAGATAAGAATTCCTATGAAAAAAAAACTGCAGCATTGATGCATTTCATAAACAAGTATGGCCAGTAAAATGGGTAAAAACTGCTTAGAAAATAAAAATAAATTTTAAAATTTTTCTAAAAACAACTAATAAACGATTTTCAAATTACAAAAGGAAGTCATTTTAAAGAGTTTAAAGCAATTAAAATATTTTCTCTGCACTTTTATTTATCAACAGAAGGAAATGCGAAATCTGTAACACATGCCATTGGCACATTGTGAAATTTCTTTAGTATGATCAGTTTAATGTTTTCTAGGATTTTAAAGACAATAAAGTAAAAAATTATAAAAAAAATTTAAGAAATAAAAATATTTCGGGACTGTATTGTCTCTCTGTTCATTGTAAAAAGCATTGAGAAGGCATACAGTATCACTGACACTACTTCGTTCTTTAAAAGCCTGTGATACGAACTCAATAACTTTAATTGCTGCTCATATACATACATATATTAATTTCTATCTGAACAGGTTGAAAACAGAACGCACAAGCAATATAACGCCTCGTAAGCGAGTGTATCGTCTTCGTAGCCTAGTAGGTAGTGTGTTGGCTTATTAGACGTGAGGCATCGGTTCAAACCCCAGGTCAGACATCTCAAGCCAAATGAAATATGAAGAAGATACTTCTTCAGCGACTTCCTCTCATTAGTTTTAAGACAAAAACTCTGAAGCAAAAAAAAAATTGCCATGAAAAGTTTCTCATAAAATCTGTCATTAGGAATCGACTATAAACTGTCGGTCCTGCCACTAATGAATGAAATTAACACACACAACATAAGTGGTGTGGGAAACTAGGTCGTATTCCTGACTAAAGTATTGTAATGACCAATTATGTGTTTATGTAAGCGAGTGTATCAGCTGCTAAAGCCCTTACTTTTAAGAGTAAAGAACAAAGACTTCCTGTTTAGATGATCGGTATGGGGGAGAATCCTGCAAGAAATATCTGACAATAATTTTAAATGCATAAATTCAGTGGCAAATGTGCAAGCAGAAGGTTTATTTACGAAAGTTTCCAAAAGCGACTTCTGAATTCAGAACACAAGCCTCGATATCGGTTTTGCCATCAAAGTCTGGTGTGATTTGGTTGCCAAGGTAAGTAAGACTGTGAACTTCTACAACCGGCTTGGTATGAAGAAAGATGGGTGAGTTCTTCAGTTATTCAAATAGAAGGCCTTTGCCTTATTTGCATTGCAACGCAAGTGTGGTATTTCAGCACATGTTTGAAAGCTGGTTCTGGATGTGCATTACGTTTCCCTTTGTGGATATAAATGTAGTATCATCAAGTCAAATCGACGATATGTGTCATACTAATCGGATAATATTCCTGCCGGGAATAGTCCCTATACATTCATACATAATAGGTCATTAACAACCAGGATTACGATCTAGTTTCTAACGCCACTTATGTAGTGTGTGTTAATTTTATACATGAGTGGCGGGCCTTACAATTCAAAGTCGGCTCCGAACGACAGATTTTTGACAAGCTTTTCTGGTAATTTTATTTACTCGCAGAGCCTTTAAAAGAAATCTGCTGAGAGGATGTCGCCGAAGAACTATTCGTTTTTTTGAAGATGTCTAACCTGGAGTTTGAACCGTGGCCAATACACTACCTAGACTAAGGCGACTTGTGGTATCTATAATGTGGTATATATACTGTTGTATCTATATTGTTTATATTAACGGAAATAAGAAATCGTTAGTATATTAGAAACCGTCACTCCATGCAACATTCTGCATTTGAATGCTGATTACTTCGCCTGTATGAAACTGACTAATTTGTTTGGGAGCCTTTCCCTTGCAGATGCCTTAACGTGTTAGACAACTGAAAGCCATAAAGTTATTTTGAGCTAATATGATACCAAGTTGTGTATAGTAGGTAGTGTGTTGGCTTATTAGACGAGAGCATGTGGTTTATACCAAAACTCAGACTTCTCGAAACGAAATGGAAAAAAAATATTTCTTTTAGCAGCTTACTAAAAGTAAAAGTTGCTGAGAAATCAAATTGCAATGAAAACTTTCTTAAAACTCCATCGTTCGGAGTCGATATTAAACTGTAGGCCCTGCTGCTCATGTATAAAATTAACACACACATATATGTATGTGGTATGAAAAGCAAAGGTGGTAATATTGACTAAAGGGTTATATTAACTAATTAAGGAAGTAAGTGATATGATACCAATGGAGGCAACATAAACTTATTATGACCACCGAAGGACTGTGTGAAGGTTTTAGAGTTTGGTGTCAATTTAAACCTTTATTCAGTTCAAAATAACCCGGCATAGGACCTGTGATATTGTACATTGGATATCACCCATTTCTTATCGATTATGTCCTTAGTAACTTGTATTTATACATACATAATTGGTTATTGCAACCCTTTAGTTACGATTACGACCTAGCTTCTCATCTGTAATGTACACATAAAAGATGTCACTGTACTTCAATGATATATACAAACGAGACATATATATATTGATAAAGAATCGAACTAAAGCAGGTCTACGGAAGCCTATAAATGCTTGCTAGAAGTCGGATGGGGTAGAGTGACCAAGTTTAGTTGCTTTACAAAATAGTTCTATAAAGATTCCCTTTTTTTGTTTATATTTAGTGTACGTGGTCCTGTATAGTATAATTCAAGCAAACTCGCCTATTTCAGTTAATCCATATAAGAGAATTCACACGACCTTTTAATCATTCACTCTTAATTCAACAATACAATATTATTATTTATTTAAACGTTAAAACTTTTTAACGAACAATATTTCTTTTCATCTTTCCTTTGATTTTTTAATAAACTGCCGAAAATTCGTTTAATCCACAAATGACGTAATAAAGTATTTAAAATTCAATGAATTGGAATAAAATTATATTCAGAAATTAATCAAAGACATTTGATATGCAATTAATTGGACTTTTTAAAACAATATTAAAAATATCAAATAAATTTAAAATAATTTCTTCACCAATTGAGATATCCATGTCTGCAAAGTAGACAATGGCAACATTGTTGATAAACTCTGCAAAATATATACATGTAGAAGAACAATGTTGCTATACATGTTTAACCACATTGTGTTCATTGACACAAGTATGTTTACATGGTTTATTTATCTTACAGCTGACACTTGCGCAACATGTATATAATATGTGGATGTTATTTCGTGATCGAATATACATACATGAAACAGTTTTAACACTATGAGGTGGATAATTATAATTTTATTAATAGGAAAAATTTCCGACTTTTACGTCCAACAGGAATCGTTCACACCACTTATATTGTGTGTGTAAATTTTTTACATAAGTGATGGAACCTATATTTTAAAGTCTACGAAGTCGATTTTTTTGAGAAATTTTTCGTGGCAATTTTATTTACTCTCACAGTTTTTGTTAGAATATTGTGTGATTATAAAACCAGTAATGGTGGTTACACAGTCTAATGTTTAAAACCCTGATTAACAGAGCAACAAATTCGGCTGGCCATTTTGAAATGACAACATATTAGCACTGCTACCGTAATAAAATCTGACAGGATAGAGTAGTGCTTATATCTGGTGGGCCATGTATCGGTTTAAATTTGAAACATCGGTTATTTCGAACTGGCAATAGTTATGTCATTCTATTCTATCACAAAATTTAGTAGATTAAGTCCACTGAATGTAATGAATCGATTTACGCTTGAGCTACGTTGCGATTTATTGGATCAACGAGCAACTTCACGATGTTGTCGACTTTGCCAAAAATAAATCTTCTTCCCGGATGAAGCTCATTTACATCTTGATGGGTACATTAACAAGCAAAATGGACGTATTTGGGGCTCAGAAAACGCAAACGTGGTCTTACAGAAACCAATGCACACATTACGAGTGACTGTTTGGTGCGGTTTTATTGAGCGAAGGCATCATTGGCCCATATTTCTTTGATAATGCGGACAGCGCAACCATTGCGGTCAATGGAGACTCCTATCGCACCAGGATAACCAACTTTTTTGCACCCGCTCTTCATGACATTGATGTGAACGTTGTTTGGTTTCAGCAAGATAGTACAACTTGCCACACATCTCATTCCACAATCGATTTATTGTGTCAAACGTTTGATGGCCGTTTAATTAGCCGAAATTGTGATGTCAATTGGCTACTAAGAAGCTACGATTTGACACCGTTGGGCAATTTTCTATGGGGCGCCGTTGAAGAAAAGTGTTAAGCCGATAAACCAGAAACAATTGATCATTTGTAGGTCAACATTCGTGATGCCAAGATACGACCCCATACACTCGAAAATACATATATACATACGTAAGTCAACTCCGAACGACAGATTTTTGAGAAACTTTTCAATTTTATTTACTCTCAGAGTGTTTGCCAGAAATCTGCTGAGAAAAAGTCGCCGAAGAAATATTTTTTCATACTTCGTTTTGATGTCTGACCTGGGGTTTGAACTGTGGCTTTACGTCTAATTAGCCAACACACTAACTACTACACTACAGCTACTACACTCGAAAAGTGCTGTAAGGCCAGCCGCGTCAACCATGTGAATAAAATAATATTCATAACAAAAAAATAAATTTTGGATAAATTTCAAACCGTTTCTGATTCATTGCATTTTTAAACTTAAACTTCTAAGTCACCCACCCTTTGTGTGGGAATGATTATAAAAAAGGCGCATTGGATCCACTTGTAATTAAAGAAACTGGAATTTTAAACTCTGAATTAAAGAAGATTGTATGTCGGCATTTTTATCAATTGATTCGTTATTTTCATACGAATTTTCAAAATAATTTTCCATATAAACTGCTTTAAAAAACTCAAAATATTTGTTTTTTTTTTTTGTTTTTTCTTTAAATATTGAACCATAATTTTCAGTTGAACTATCAAAGTTCAAACACAAAAGAAGTTGGAAGTTGAAATTAAACTGAAGCATTTTGTTTTAAAAAAGCAAATCGTTAACCTGAAATAAAAGTTTCCAAGTGTATCAAGAGTAGCAGGAGTATATGATTAATTGCTGCTTAACATCCATGATTCAATGGAAACAATCTGCTCAACTCAACTAATTGTGGTAAGAAACAAAAAAAAATAAAATCCATACAGAGACGATTGTTTAAATGATTGATAGCCAGAGCGATTGACTGCCAAAGTGTCTGAGTAACTGAATGACTACATGACTGACGAATTGATTGATTTATGCAAAAACATTTATTCTCTGATTATACGCCAGCGTATGAGCAACAATATTTTCAATAGAAAATTTTCTCGTAACAACATCTGTTGTGTGTGTGTGTGTGTGTTTGTGTTTATACTTTCAGTCTCCGTCTCAGTCTCAGTTGTACATACACAAGTAAACGTAAATTGGTAATGTTTATAATAAATAAAGAAAATGTGGAAAGTGTGGGTATGTGTGTTTATATTTGTTTTTGTATAGGTGGTTAGCTTTGTAGCATGTTGTCTGTGTGTGTGTACATTTAAACTGCTTACCGTTCTTTAATTACCTTTTATGAATTACCGTAACTTTGTTTTCATTTTGTTTTTTTTTTTATTTCAACTGTCTTTCTTCTTTTTCTTAACTCCTCTCGTCTCTCTATGCATTGCTGTTTTAATTAAAAAATATTTTTTCTTTTTTGTTTTTTATTTTCCAACTATTTTATGTTGTAAAAATTATTTCTTTTTTGCTGTTGTTGTTTTTGCTTTTAATTTTTCATTTTTTATTTCTCTCTGTTGATGTTTTACTTGATGAATTTTGTTTCGTTTTTTTAGTGATTTTTGTTGATTCGAATGCACAATGTTTCGCAAAAAGGCTTGTGGTTTTACATTTACAAACAACAACAACAAAAGTTAAATAATATAAAAAATAAAAACCAGGAATAAATATAAAAATTTAAATCGAAAAAAAGGCAGAGCACCACATATAATTTAAAATTTGATTCCAGCTTTACAGCGGCAAGAAGGAATTACATTCTTTAATAACTTTTTGGTAGATAATGTGGCACAATATTGGCTTTATAATGCGCAGTATGTAGCGACAAATGAAGGAAAGTTTGGGGAAGAAGGATTATCAACATTTCGTATATGAATCTCTGCTTAGCAGAGAATTATGTTGCATTAAATAGACTTTACTGTAAAAGGAGAAAAGGAAGGCACACGATTTGAATCAGTTTACATCAAAAAAACGTATTCTGCAGCAAAAGACAGAGTTATTTCAATAACGCATTTTCCACTGTTCAATCGAAATCAATTGTCTCTCGACAAAATTCCTTTGAAGCAGAGATTGGAGTGTGCAATAGAAGCCATATATCGAAATCCCTATCATTAAAAAGAAGAATAATAAGCACTTTTGCTCTCTACTGTACGCGATCAAAAGAATCCAGACAGAATGGAGACAAACAAACCTGGTCACACGGTAACTAGTGACTTATTTGCTAATTTCTGATTGTCGTCGTTCTGCATGTGTCGGGAACGATTCTTACAAAAAATTCTGCGTCTGTACACTTATGTTATGTGTGTGTTAATTTTATACATGAATGGCGGAACCTACAATTTAGAATCGACTCTGAACGATAGAAACCTTTTCATGGCAATTTTATTTACTCTGCAGGGAGCAGTTGCAGAACAATTTTTTTTATATTTCGTTTTGTTTTGTTTCTGACCTGAGGTTTGAACCATGGCGTCTCGTCTAATTAGCCAACAAACTACCTACTACACTACGTCGACTTCATATATTTCCAAGCACCAAATTGTCCTTCCCTTCTGAGTAACTTTTGGAATAATTTCGAAAATATTGAAAAATCAGTCTGTAGTCGTTAGAAAGCCGACGTATATAGACTGCTGTTATACACTGTAAAGTTTTGAGGTCGTAAAAAATACGCCACTTCTAGCCAACAGCGGTCTAAACTTTCAGTATAAAACTACAATTATCTGTCCTTCGTAATCGACTTTAAACTGTAGGTCCCGCTACTCATGTATAAAATTAACACACACAACATAAGTGGTGTGAGATGCTAGGTCGCAATCCTGACTGAAGGATGGTAATGATCAATTATATATGTATGTAGTATGGAGATTGAAACTATGTACATTTCAATGTTTAGGGTCTTATCAGACATAACTCAGGTACAAATTCCTTATAGAAAATACGCTTAGAACTAGCCATTAGACCTTGAAGACCTCTGGAAGGTTTTCTTTCCTTCAACCTACCATATCTACCCTCAAGCCTAATTCATAAGAAATATATGGTCGCGTTACCGTGATTAACAACTGCTCATTGATTTTCGTTTTAGATTTCTGTGTGATTTTTTCTTTTTACCAGAACTGAAAAAACTCTAGTGTTTCACGAATCTCAGCGAACATACTATGTTTGCGATTCATTTACTTCTGAATATTTTGTTCTTAAAAGTCTTTTGTTTTTATCTTTTCCAACTAAGTTGCAGAAGAGAAAGTTTTTTTTACTATTTTACGTGGTTGTTTATGTCCTCAATACAATCAGAAGAAGATGGTTAATGATTACTTAAAAGTCATTTAAAGTTTTGCCATATGCTGAAGGTCTGTTTGTCTAAAAGCTTTAAAATTCAGACAAGCAAAAGAATAAAAGTTAGAGAAGAGAATATCAAGATAACCCAGCAAATAAATAGATTACGTGGACGAGTGCGGTATACCACCTAAAAACTTTTACAGTGAAATAATTTAAACGCACTCTACAGAGAAAGAAAGATTTTGTTTTTCTAGAGACTCCTTATAATATTCTCCTTATTACAATTAAAAACACTTTTGCTGATTTTCCTAACTATGTCTCTCTCCCTGGTTGAACTTTATTTCTAAACAAAGCAAATAAAAAAAGAAATCCCAGAAATAATAGCAAAAGGAAAACAAAATAGTTAAAAAGTAAAGCAGGAGAAGAGTAAATACTTTTGCAGAAATCTTTTGTTCAGTTTTGTTTTTTTCTATTTTGGTTTTTCTTTATCACTTATTTTTCTATATATTTCATCCTTTTTCCATTTATTTATTCGTACATAAAATCCGATTTTTTTGCTTGCAACCATTGTTGGTTAATGACATTGCAAAGCCAAAACGAAACCGAATGACTGAATGACTACATGGCTGGTTAAATGTCTCGCTGTCTGTCTGTCTCTTTAAGTGCTCACTGGCAAACAATCACAATCAGTGACAGTTGCATGGAGATATAAAATAAATTTGCCGTTACAATTACAAATACAGACAGACATGGTACTTGTATTCCATCATTATAGAGATACCGCAACTACTGTTAGTTGCAGCCGTTATATTACAATAACAATAAATAAAACAAAACAATGTAAAAAACAGAGAAAGAGTGATTTTGCTTACCATATCTGCATAACTGCATGCATATATTTGTTAGTATTTTTGTATGTATAGAAATCATTCTGTATTTTAAGCATGACAATCGTTTTTATTACTTTTTTCTTTTTGTTTTATTTTTCCACTCCTTTTTTTTCGCCAAACATTGTTATTTTCTATACTGATTACTTTGTGTTTAATGATACCAGAATCCAATGTTACAATCTGTCTATTCGGTGCACCTACATACATGCATGGCAACCTATTGGGTAGGGGGAAGATCACTTTCCTTCGAAGTATTTTAAATTCAAAGACCCAAGACTTTTTTAATTTTTTTTAGTCATCAGCTCTTCATAGATAACACTTTAAACATTACGCTCCACTAGAAAATCCTTTTGGGTAATAATTGCACAGCCATAAGGCTGACTTTGTTTAACACTAATCGCCATCTCAATCACAGTGGCCATGCTTACAGGTCATTCTATTATGGGAAGACACCACGACTTCTGCCATGGGTGTAGATCTGCTGAGGAAGAGGAGACTGTTATCTACTTTCTTTGTCAGTACCCACCTCTTGCAAGGTGTAGATAAAAGTTATTTAGCTTTCCATTTCTTGCCAGCTATCATCTATTGATGTCAAGGATATACCTTCGTTTATCAAACTCTCTGACTGGTTTTCCAGCGTAGAGTAGTCGTGCTTTTGATGTCCAGCCCTTGTGCTGACTAACTTCTTCCTCTTCCCTGGTTTTGGTAGAACTTAGTCAGTACAAAGACTGCGTTCACCAGTGGCATCACAACGGGCCGCTATGCGTGCACAAGGGAGCTTTTGGTATCAAAGCCTTGAAACCATCTTTAGATGCAAAAGCAAGGATCAGATAAAAAGGATTTGGCAGCATAAACACTCAAATGACTTTCTATTCTAAATAGGAGGCGATTGCAGAGCCCCCAATCGCTTATATTAAGAAATAGGTCTGTCATAATGCGGTTCCCTATCTCCCTGACTTTGCTTCAATTTCATTAAATAAGTTTTATCACTGAAGCTAGACGATAGAGTTGCCATCAATCTTGAATAAAAGACAACCCATAGATGTTAGGTATGGATGATGGTGATAAAATCTTTGCTTTTCATTCAACTTTATCTCAAAAGTGAAACTGGGTCTTAATCCTGACTAAAGGGTTGTAAAGATCAATTGTGTATGTTATCTCAAGAGCGGCTTTGTCTGTTGGCCTTTCAATAATGCTCGTTTTTGTTTGTCCTCTATAGGCGATCATGAGTCAGAGGAAAAATGTATTGAATAAATGATAACTACTTTAAAAGATGTAGCTTCAACAAAGAGGAAGACAAGGCATATTAGCTGGGGTGTGAATCACGGTCTCTCGCCTAATAAGCTAAAATACTACTCACCATACTACGGCGACTACAATAATTGCAAAATTTTAAACGTATTACTATACATCAATGTCTTACTCCGTTTAAAGTTATTATTTCATCCCTTGTAGTTGCCTTAGTCTAGGTATGTAGTGTGTTCGCTTATTAAACGTGAGGCCACGGTTCGAACCGCAGGGCAGACATCTCCAACCAAAGCGAAATATGAGAGAATATTTCTTCGGCGACTTCCTCTCAGCATTTTACTGACAAAAACTCTGACAGTAAATAAAATCGCTATGAAAAGTTTCTCAAAAATCTGTCGTTCAGAGTCGACTTTAAACTGTAGGTCCCACCACTCATGCATAAAATTAACACACACAACATAAGTGGTGTGAGAAACTAGGTCATTATCCTGACTAAAGGGTTGTAATGACGAATTGATGTATCGAAATACATCGTCTGTAGGTTCTTTATTCCACTGACTAAAAGCAATAAAAATTAATCCTTAAAGGAAGTATCGCAATTGGTTGACAGTGTGGCATTATCTTGATATATGTATATACGCGCGTACTTCGCATTTAATAGCACTTCATTAGGCTTATCGTGTTATATTTTGCTAAATTGAGACTGCTGTGATTGCCACGGGTGTAGGGTATACATTGAAAATTTAACGCAGGGGCATTCAAACCTGGCCAACAACGCACAACGAAATTTCAAAAAAAAATTATCGCAAAAGTGCGATATAAATCAATCATCGCTAACAGAGCCATGGAGTCATATGTCCATGTGATATAGCTGGTAATCCAATCAGTTGATAATCTAAAATCTAGTTATTACTTTCTTGCGTTATAAGAGAACGGTTCTATGCACCTCATTAGCAATAAAAGGAATAAATACTACTTTCGCTTTAACCCTAACAATACATAATACTTACTATATATACCTTCCTGACTGATAAACTTTAAAGGTGCAAGCAAAAGCAGCCTGGATATTAGAGACTTTTATTTGCCCTTTACTAATACCCTCACCCAATACTTAGTAGTTTAGCTTGTGATGAGTATGAACATTTTTTTCTTTTTATTTTATTTTAAAGCGAACATTTTCAAATAAAGATGTGACGATGGGGTTGCCCGTCTGTGTATTATTGTGTCAGTCATTAGTGCTGTTATATGGCCAAGTACAGCGTGGATATATGTGGAGAATATGATTACCAGACATTTTCATTAAGACAAAGGACAAACGCACACACTCACTAATATAAACATAAACTATGAATGGAATGATACGTCTGTCTGTGTTAACTTATATTAAACACTGCTATAAAAATACATACACAACCACATGTAAGCAAATATAACAAGCCAATGCCATATTAAATATCATTATAATAGTACCGAAGGATATAATAATTAAATCCTTCGGTTCTTTTGTTATTATTTTCTGTTTTTTTTTTAATGTTGATGTGGTTGTTGTTGTCGATTTTGTTTCACATTAGCCATTGTTGGATTGTTTACAAATACCGAAACAATGCACAGCCATTGTCTTTTATTTTTTTAATAAAAGCCAGCCAGAGAACAAGAGAGAGAGAACGGGAGAGAGAGAGAGAAATTGAACACAAAAGGTGAAACAATGAAAAGAAAAACTAACTCCAGTATACGAATACAATAAATTTATTTAAAGTGACTAATGATTTCATAAATTTGCTTGTGTTACGTTTTTTTACTTTTTTCCAAGTGTTTGTTTAATGGTGTGTATGTGTAACGTATATATGTACATACACAAGTGTGCGTAAGAGAACATGTGCTAATGAAGCCATATTAGCATTGAAACGTAACTGATGGCTGATAACTTAGCATGACACTGATGTTTGCAGTTGAGAATTAAACAGGACTTCCAACTCCATTGAGTTGAGGTAACAACAATAAGCAACACACAACACAAATATTCTTACATACATACGTACATATATGACAATATGTATGATATGTAGATATGTATGTAGAGAAATCCCTTTATTGCGTATTGTTATACTAGCAGAGTGATTGCTTAATGAAATGCATTAAATTTCAACTTCAATTTTAATCTGGCTTGATTCCCCTTTTATATGTTTGCTGTGTGGTCTGGTTTCGACATTTATTTCTTGACTAATCACTGTAACATGAACAGAGAACTGAACTGAACAATAACTTGCTTTTTTTAGTTGTAAATTTATTTTCAATTTCAATGGCATGAAGGTTAAACTGTCAAATGCACACAATCTAACTGTCTGTGTATATACATAACTGTGATATTTTTTTGATCGATTGAGTTTTTAAGTCTTTTTCCTATTAAAATTAACTTTAAAAGTTTTATAGAATAGGAATAGGAAAAATTATAGGAATACGAGATCGTTTCTAAGTTTAGTCCCTCCAAAAGATAGTGAAATACTTCTACCACGACCAAAAACTCTTCAAAAATTAAACACAATTTTCATGTAAGGGTTAGAGCCTCGAATCTTTGAAGACCATAGTTATGGAGACTATGCTTAGGTTGAAGGGAGACAAGTATAACATGAAACTCTTTGGGGGATTTCGTGACCTAAGGAATCGATTGACTGACCACTTTTTCTTTAACTGTGCCCTAGGCGGAATCTCTATTATTTTGGAAAGTACTTAGCAACGAGACTTATAAAACAAAAATTATTATAGTAATCTGGAAACTGCATACTATGCAAGCTGTATACTCAGGAAGCTGCATACTCTGGAAGCTGTATACTCTGTACTGTACTGTTTTGTAGTCTACAGATGGGCCAAGAAGAGATCTTGGAACAGCGAGCGAGGTTTTTTATCACAGAATGAACTACTCCGAGACCATGGTGAACCTCAAGAGTATATTCCAAGAAGGAAACTCCGCAGTCTAGTAGATAGTGTGATGGCTTATTAAATGTGAGCCCGTGGTTCAAACAACAGGTCAGGTGTCTTCAACAAAATCACGAAATAATGAAAAAAAAAATATATACATATATTTTAGGCGACTGCCTCTCAGCAGATTTCTGGCAAAAACTCTGAGAATAAATAAAATTGCCATGAAGAAGTTTCTCAAGGATCTGGCTTTCGGCGTCGACTTTAAACTGTAGATACCGTCACTTACCAATTTGGACAGAAAGAACAAAACACAGCATAAAGTAATACTCTCTGATAGCCAGGCTACAATTCTAGCACACCTCTTATAAGGTAAAATCGAAGACAATATGAGCCTTGTTGGAGAAACTGAATCGGCTATATAGGTTTTACCCTCTGTTAAGTCCCAGGTCATGTGAGAATTCTTGGTAATAAGCAAGCAGACGGATTTGCAAGAAAGAGTTGATAGCATCAGAACTCTTCTGTAGAGTGGTAATGGAGTTTTTGAAAGGTATGCTCAACGAAAGAAAAGATAAAGACTGGCAAAAACTCTTCTCAAAGGAAGTGGGTTTGAGGGAATACAAATTTTTGGAAAAAAACAATAAGGGAGGGTATATACCAACAGCAGTAAACCGCAAGTACATTTAATCAGAATGAGGGTTGTCTTGAACCCACGGTGTAGATTCTGTGATGGTAAGAATGAGTCATGTGAACACGTTCTTGGAAATTGTGGGGCATTAATACCACTTCAGAGGAATTTGTTTGAAGAAGTTAAAGAACTCGTCCGCGTAATACACGTCTGTCACATAAAACACATACGCTCCTGGTCGTTTAACCAGTGTATGTGGCGTGGTCACTTAACCGACATTCATTAAAGTGGGAAGTTGTTCTTTATGGGAATTATTTATAAAGTAGACACCTGAAGCCCTTTCTTCACACGACATAATATTGGACACATGTATATCCAGTAGGTGAAGATCTTTACAGTGCTCGACAACCGCACTGAGTTGAGAGTTTAAGCAGATTTTTCGTGCACCTTTCATGCAGCTTTTTCCAGATTACCAGCATCATTTTCCTAATATCTGAAGCCGCTCATTAAGTATCGACAGAAACCATAACTGCATTTAAAAGGATTCCTAAATTATTCTTCGGAGAATTCGATGATTGTGCTGCTTTAGAGTTACCCGAGACATCGTTGACGAGGTACAGTTTACCACTATCCACTTGTGCTTTTCCGGAATTGCAGAACTTCCTTGAAAAGGCAAATTGCGGAATTATGTAATTATTAGTATTGATAGTATTCAATCCTAAATGGTATAAAGGAACCGTACATAATAACACCCAATAGCAGTAGAATGCCCAGACAGTCTAACGTCCTCATTTAATTCTCTTTAATCTCGCCCTATAACACCTAGTTATGACTTCTAGCGGCATTGATATTTCTTTTGCTCTGTCATTTACTATAACAAATCGCTTTAAAATTCATGTAAAATCATGTAAAATAATCGTTGCATTGCAATGTATTCGCAATGAATTCAAAGAATCTATCTGCGATCATTAATCTAAACGTGGGAATGTGCTTTTGAAAATAAATTTATTAAAACGCATTATAAAAATGCCAAAAAAAAAACAAAACCAAAGAAATAGAGCTTCTTCTTCTACGTCATGATTTTATATTTTATATTCCAGACGACAGCGAAAATAATCCCAGAAAATACAAAAATTGATGGAAATACGAAACAAGCAAAGGAATAGAAAAGAGAAGCGCTTGTCATGTTTCATATAAAATAGCAAAACCACTTAAGTGCTGAACCAGAATTAAAAAAAGGAAAAAAAAACGCAAAAAAATTAAATAAAATAAACTGAAGAATACGTTACAATGGCTTAAACAAGAGGAAAAAAATTAAATATAAACGAGCAAGAGGTGTCTGTGAAATAGGTTTCCTCTATTGGTACAAAGTAATATGCATAGCTTGATAAGAATTCATCTGATTTTCTATATTGTGACCTGTGGATAGGTGGATCACATTTCATCAAACTGGTTAGAATACAGATTTTATGCAGGCTTAATTGGCAATCATAGTCAATCAATCTGTGCAAGCAACACTTTTCAAGCTTTAATCAAATAAAGGGTGGGAAATTTAAAACATTAAATTTAAAAATGCAGAAAAATAAAAACGGTTTGAAATTTTGCCAAAAGTTTTTTTTTTGTGAAGCACAATTATTCCGGTTAGAAATGGAATATGATTTTAGTCTTATGGCAGCCGTACCTCATTCGATCGGATCGATTTTCGTGCTCTTTTTCGCGGCAATGGCATCTCGAATGTTGGCCTTCAAATGCTCAATTGTCTCTAGTTTTCAGCATAATACTTTTCTTGAATGGCGCCCCCCACACAAAATAGTGTCAAATCGCAGCTTCTTCACCATTTCAACCTCCTCACTTTCAAAGAAATATGGGTCAACGATGCCTCTGCTCCACAAGTAGCACCAAACAGTCATTCGTAATGGGTGCATTGGCTTCTGTAAAACCACGTGTGGTTTTTTAAGGCCCAAATATGGCAATTTTGCTTATTAACGTGCCCACCAAGATGAAAATGACCTTCATCCGAAAGAAAATTTTTGTTCGCAAAATCGACATCATCGTGCAGTGAAAACAAAGCGAATGGTAATGCGGCTTCAACTCTTCAACCAATTGAACTTTGTAAGTCGTCATACTGAGATCTTTTCGCAAAACTTCGACCTAAACTGGTGCGTAAAATGTTCAGTTCTTAAGAATGATGAGTTGTTGTTGATGTATTCGCATTCACACTTTTAACCACAGCTTCGATATTTTCGGGTGTACGCACTGTATGAGCACAAAAAACCAGTTCCACGAACTTTAGCAATATACTTGCGTATATCGGGGCTGCTGTTCCTTCTCTGTTGCCAAATTTTGTACCACATTTCCGTGCAATTTCCGACCAATAGTAGCCTGTGTCTTGGTTTATTAGACGTGGGGTTCAAATCCAAGGTCACACAACGAAACAAAATGAAAACTAAAAATATTTCCATGGCAACTCTGGAGTAAATAAAATTGTCATGAAAAATTTCACAAAAATCTTTCGTTCGGACTCGACTTTAAACTGTAGGTCCCGCCGCTCATGTATAAAATTAACACACACAACATAAGTGATGTGAGAAGGTAGGTTGTAATCCTGACTTAAGGGTTGCAATAACCAATTATGTATGTACTCGTATGTGTCAAAGAATTCCTTATAAGCCGGTATGAGTGTTTTTGAGATACCATCAGGTATTTATCTCTTACGAGATCGATGTATAGTTTCCATAAAAATATACCCATGTCCACTTTTCTAATTTTGAAATACGGCCTATTGTATATTATATGTGCGTCAATTACATCTGTTAAATGCGTAAATGTTTCTTGGAGTTATGATAAGGCAAGAAAACTCAGCATTTAGGCTCATTGCGATACCATAATCAATATTCAACTCAAGAATCAAACATTCCCTAAAGGAAACCAATCCGCAACAAATCTTGCTATTCCAGCAATTTTTATATTCGAGAGCTTGGTCAAGGATTTCAGTCAGAGTCGGAAAGAGGTCAAAAACCTTACTCTTTTTATAACAAGAGCAGGGTACTGTCACATGAGATGAAACATGGTTTCCTCCTTCTCAGATCCACAGAAGTAATTTGCCGGAATGCCAAATATTTCGGCGTTGCTACCAAAAGAATATTGGGCAATGAAAATCGTGGCGCTATTGTGATAATCTGTCCTTTTACTATATAAACGTGTCCAGTAGAGTCTAGCAATGTTACATGAGTAGCATAACAAGTGGATAATATAAAATTAAACAGAGCTAATTGGAATATCTACGTATGGAAATACGTTCGTAAGGAACATAATCGCGGTCTATTTGTCCGAGTAAATCATGAGGTTTGCAGGGAAAATTCTGCCATCTAACAAGCAATGCACCGCTTTTAAAATGGTCATGGCCATGGGTTAAGGTTGGGTCAAAATAAATTCGGATATGTTATCCAACAATCGGAAACAAACGATTTTTTGATAGGAAAGACAAATTTAAACAATTTTCGCAATAGTGCCCAGGCGTTGTAATAATCTGTTCTTGTTTGGTTGTGGTGGCCAAGTGCAATATATAAACTTTTTGACTAGAAACACCAGGACCACACTTGCAAACTCCGGGGAAGATAATAAATAGAAAAATTTAAAAGGTCACCTGACCCTCTAAAGGCAATATTATAAAGAGGTTATATTTTAGGAAGGTTTGGCAACAACATCTCTTTAGAATAAGTAGGATTTAAAAGGCAAAGTTACACAACACAGAACGTAATGCAGGGAACTTAATACACTCTAATAACGTTGCAGGATCCTAACAACCAACAATAAATAACGGACGAAGCGAAACTAAAGTAAAGTTTTAAATTTTTAGTCCCCGTCCGTCAACGCACGGCAAGCAACTTTGTTGCCACACATAATAACACATTTTTGTGGGTATGTACTGTACATTATGCGAACACATGTGGTATTTTGAAAACAGCGATAACAACAACAACAAAAACAATACAATAAAACATTAAAATATTAGAAGCACTTCTATGACAACAACAACCACAATCGCAATAATGGAGCAAAAGAAAATATGAGAAATGACTGAATGAATGAATTAAAAAGCCAAACGAAATCTCAAATTGCAAAAAAATGTAAAAAGTAAATACGGAATTTGTATTAAAAGAGAATAAAAATTAATTTAAAAATGAACTTTTATAGGGTACAACTAAAATACTTTCAAAGGATAGTAAAAAAAAAAACAATTTTAAATCGTATTTCTTAAATTACACAGGAACAATGAGAAATGAGGTTATTCCTCCTATTGTAGGATAAAACAAGTCGCTGTAGTTTAGTAGGCAGTGCATAGGCCTATTACAAGTGAAGCCACGATTCAAACCCCAGGTCAGACATCTTCAACAAAACGAAACGAAGAAAATATTTCTTATGTTGTGTGTATTAATTTTTATACATGAGTTTAAGATCGACTCCGAGCGACTAAGATACTCTTAGAGTTTTTGCCAGAAATCAGCAAATCGTTCTGTTGGATTTGTCTGACCTGGTGTTTGAACCAAGGCCTCACGTCTAATAACCCAACACACTACCTACTAGGCTGCGGCGGCTTTACTTGTAATCGTAAGACATCGAAGACTTAATACACTTCCTCGACTAAGAGTCCTTTTATTCGAGTGCAAGTGTCTTACGTAAACTAGAGGACATTTTGATATGATTTTCAAAAATCTCAGTGATATTTTGAGTGTTAAAAATATGGAATTATTATTCCAGAGCTGACCTTAACAGATTACAATTGGTTACTGATCGATGCTAACAAAGATAATTTTTGTTCTCCCCAGGCAATATAAGTTGTTTATTTCATTTATTTCTTTCTGTATGACACACTGTCGGTGTAAACTTTTATCGTTTTATTTCGTTTATTTTCCTTCCTTTTTTGTGCAGTAACTGACAGCAAAAAAAGGAGAGGAAAGAGACACAGAAATGTATCGCAACAAAAGACAACAATTTGTAAGCAATTTTCACAAAACACGCAAAAATTGGAAAGAAAATACAAAAGAAAAGCAAATAAAAAACAAGGCGACATGAGCACAACATTGAACATTTTTTGCTAAAGAAAACAGAAAAACGAGTAATAAAACAGTAAAAAGAGTAGGGGAAAAAAAAGAAGGCAATGATGATAGAAAAAGAAAAAACTTACAAGTGTAACTTGTGTTCCTTGTGTGCTTATAAAGAAAAATGAATTCGCAACATTGTCGCAGTATTTTTCTTGCTTCATTTTTTTTTTTGTTATCGCGCTGTTTGTTTTTTATGTTACCCTCCCTATTTGTTGGAAATATAATATCACCACTACACTCCTTTTCATTCGTATACTTTTATGCTGCTGTTGTAAACTAAAGAAATTCCGTTTAATTCTCAAAAAAAAGTTTTCATATTACAACCAAACACACACATACAGCATAGTTTTTACATTTCATTGTAGTCACATATTTACACAAACGAAGGATTTCTTTTTTTCTGGTTGTTCTCGTTTCGTTGTTCTCCTCTCTCTCAGTCTCTGATTTTCATGTACTTACAAGAGAGAGTACAAGTTCATAAATCTTGCTTTCTTTTCAAATCCCCGAAAAGTATTGTTGCAACAGCGGTGCGAGAGAAAAAAAACCATTAAAATAATAATTTTTGCAATGTTGCAACCAGTTGTTGTAACCATTAAAACGATACTAAAATTGCAAGTGTTTATAGGATTCGTGAGGCAAAAAACCAAACTAGAATGTGTGGAAATATTATTGCACTTGTAGCACTACAAGGATGGAGCTGAATATGCTCAAAACAACACAGGATTTATGATGATATATGAAGGCATTTTAAAACCAATAAAATATGAAGGAAGAATGGTGGCAGACCAAGACAAACAAGGACAAATAAAATTAACTACATTGATTAGTCATAGTTAAACATGAATTTCGAATTTCAATATTTTCTTAGACGACAATTATTATGGAGTTATTCCATGTTCTCATATCCAGTCTCTCTCTTTGGAGCTAAGGACCTCAACAGAATTACGGAATTTATTTTCAATTTTTCATGCATTTTTAATCTCGTGGAAAGAATATGCAATTCGTTGTATGGAGTCGCCGTAGTCTAATAGGTAGTGTGTTGGCCAATTAGACGTGAGGTCCAGGTTCAAATCCCAGGTCAGAAGTCTCTAACAAAATGAAATATGAAAACATATTTCTTCCGTAACTTCTTTTCAGCAGATTTCTGGTAAAAACTCTGAAAGTAAATAAAATTACCATGAAAAGTTTCTTAAAAATCTGTTGTTCGGAGTCGACTTTAAACTGTAGGCCCCCCATTCATGCATAAAATTAACACACACAACAACGAAAAACAAAGACGAGATAAAAGTGTGGTCTCTAACCCATTCGTTTTCCTTATCTCTCCTACGAACTTAAGACTTTGCGAAGTTAAGTTTGAGAGTGTAAAAGGTGTTCTAGCAACGAATTCAGGTCAGGTCATCCAATTCAGTACAAAAGAACTTGATAATCATCGATCTATAGTATTTGCCATTGACACTGATTGCAAGGCCATCGTCATTCTCATAGAAATATGGACTAATGACGTCGTCAGGTTAAAATACAACCAAGTAGTAAATCTTTCGCGATGCAAGCGACACTTGGCAGCTCATTTGATTTATTACCATCCCGAGCTGGTCAATTTTGTTTGGTCACGTACCCATCGTTATGGTGGTATCCCATCAACGTATAAGTAATTGACAAAAATTTATACTTTTTTAGTTTTAAACAAATACTCAGGCTTCTTATAGTGAAAGAAGCCTAATTTTAGTTTTGATGTCTTTACAAGATATCGATATTTATTTCATCGATAATAATAAATAATTTTACTGTACATTTTTTTGTTGCTACATTTGTTATTTAATTTTTCTTTGCAATTAATTTTTAATTTATTTTTGGAATGAATTCATTTTCGAAAGTCCAGTCTTCTCGAATTCTGATTTGACTTAGTTTTTGAAAAGTTTGTTTTAATTTTGCATATGATTACGAGTGTATTTATTTTATTTATTGTTTATACGAAAAGTTTCTGTCTTTCGAGCAAACTGTACTTGCCGTCCTTATTGGAATTGTTACGCTGTTTCTGTTGTTTCTGTTCTATATCACGATACAGAAATTGCAACGTAAAATCAACCAACGGATAAGATGGAAGAAATTAAAAAAAGAAGAAAATAAAACAAAATAAAATAAAAACGTATGAATGAAAACAATAGCAAGAGAGTAGCCGCTTAAGTAGTTGTAGAGTTAATAGTGCCGAAGAAAAGTAAATAAGCGACAAGAAATTTGATTAAGCAATTTAATCAGTTGATAATGCTGAAATTATCCAAAATTGAAACCAAAACTACATAAAAGTTTTAAATTAATTTTTTTTGTAATCCTTTCTTTATTTTGTAGGCAACGGCGGATGGCAAATTTATTATCACAGGTTATGCTACAAAAAATCAATCACCTGCTTAGCAGAAAATATTTTATTCATGGTACAGTCATAAAGCAATGTCAAAAGTAGCAAATCAGAAGGATGTCTTGTTACAGTTCAGAGTTGCTTAAAGGAACAGAAAGGATTACATACATACATGCAAACATTATTGGTCATTACAACCCTTTAGTCCGGATTACGACCTAGTTTCTTACACCCCTTATATATGTTGTGTGTGTTAATTTTATATATGAGTGGCGGGAGCTACAGTTTAAAGTCAACTCCGAACAACAGATTTTTGTAAAACTTTTCATGCCAATTTTATTTACTCTTAGAGCTTTTGCTAGAAATCTGCTGGGAGGAAGTCGCCGAAAAATATTTTTCATATTTCGTGTTGTTGGAAATGCCTGACCTGGGGCTTGAAAGGAGACCTCACGTCTAATAAGCCAACACACTACCTACTTAGACGGCGGTGTCTTCGAGATAATAATGAAGTGGAAGACGAACTCTGTAACAACCTTATGATCCTTAATATAAAGAAGAAGGAGTAGGCTTGTCCTACATTTGGTTTCCTGCTATTTTAATCTGATTTGATAAAAATGTTGCTGAGTACTTCAGAGCTTTGTTATAAGTGCTATCAAGTGTAATCAATAATTTGAGTTCAGAAGCAGTCGAGATCTTCTTCCCTCCCATAGGTAGGATACAGCGGTGTTATGTGAATGCCGGCTATATCTGTATGTAATTAGGCCTGCGATAAGGAGATTAAATTTTTTTAACATAAGTGGTGTGAGAAGCCAGCCCATAATCTTGACTGATGAGATGTTATGTTTGTATGTATGTATGGAGATTATAGGATTCGAAATCATTATTTTTTTGTAGAGGCTGTATCTGCGTAGATAATCCCATGAAGTAGGAGTATTTGAAAACCATTATTCATCAAGTTATTACCCACATATCGCTTCACATTTACGAAAAAGTAATTGGAAACTGTTTAAAAAGGATCGACTTCTGCAAGAAATTCCAATGAGGTCATGTAAATCACATTTTATTTCATCATTATTGCTGAGCCAGTTTAATTTTTCTCTTTTCTTCTTTCCTTTGATGAGTATTGGCAGATTCTATTGCACTATGTTATATTCCTCTAATTTCAATCCTCGACAAGAGTGGGTGTTTTATAATTCCCTTTTTGTCCAATTTTTTTTTTTGGTATGATAGCATCATATCGTAGTATTGAATTTATGTTTTGAAGAAAATGACTTCTACTTTACTTAGCGTAATAATTTTGTCTTCGACTGTATTGTTGCTGGTGAAATTCAAATCTCTTTTGTTTGTTCGTTTGTTTATATTGTTTTAACAATTAGTCACAACTTTAAACTTTTGTCAATCTTTTCTTCATTTATAACGATTCTAACGAGATTCGCTACGTTTTCTTACATTCTTTTGCCTTCTACGATTTATTTATTATATTTTGTTCATGTCTTCCTCTTTTTATTTTTTTCGTTTTTTATACAAGTTTTGCATTTTATTGTTTGTTTTAATTGAAGTTATTGCAATTTTCCTCGTCTACTTTTCAGTTTCTATTCATTTTTCTATTTTATTTTATTTTGTTTTGCTTTTTTATTTTTTTATTTAATAATACTGTAAAGAAAATGTAATTGAAAAAGTTTAAGATGTTCCATTTGTTTTTCCAATCTTATGGCAATTAAAAATGCAAGGATTTCGTTCGTTCTCTTTATGTTTCTCGACTTTGGCAGAATATTTAACAGTTTCATTAGCATCATGTAATGGAATGTTGAAAAATCTTAAAATTTTAAGAAAATTAAACTAAAATTATACGTAATATTGATGCAGCTGCAGTAGTCACGAAAGGAGTAAGAAGACCCGTGGATTTTATTCCAAAGTCAGCGCAAGAGAAACACAGTAGAGTGATTAAGCTGTTGTATATTGGCTATGGAACAAAAGACGCAAAGAAAACATAGTTAAAAGTAACACAAAAGGGGGAGCGGGTATGTAACTACAAGGCAACGCAACTGATTGGTTTCAACTTGGCGAAGCCCGGGGCTATCCTTGCAAGTACATGCCAAGCAGCTCACAGCCTTCGTATCTTAGATCAGGCACCCCCGGGTACTGGTACTCAGCATCCGCTGGGTACTTGCTAATGTGAGAAGGCAAGATTGGCGATTCGGACTATGTATGGAAAATCGGTTTTGAAGATGACGCAACTGGGCTGACGTTTGTTGCATTCTGTTACCTGAGTAAACCGAATGAAAACCGGTCGAAATGGCTTTCAGGCTAATGTTGCAGACGCCCCCGTTCCGTTAAATCCGTGGTAGGGCTTCAAGTACGTTCGATTGTCGTCGCCATTTAGTTGGTGATGCAGGTTTAGTTGAGATGACTCCTAATTAGTGTCCTACCTGGCTCTGAATGCAAACTCCCATGAAGATTTGCGTCAACCCTCGCGAGGACCTCACAGATGACCATAGGCAAGAGCAAGAAAACGGCAAAGAAAGAGGAAAAGGAGCAATAAAAACTTGTGAAAGAACGTCCAGAACCTGTAATCATCCACCCAACCGAGGGGCGCAGCTACGCTGACGTTCTGAGGGACATACGGAGCAACATAAAACCAGAGGAATGTGTGATAGCAATACGAGCCGTCCGGAAGACGAAAACAGGTGCTATTCCCATTGTAATGGGTAAAGGAGGCAAAAGAGACGAGTTCGGGGAGAACCTTAAGAGCGTCCTAAATCAAGAGGCAACCGTAAAGGACCTTGTACCTACGGTCACTTTGGAAATTCGAGACCTGGATGCCCTCACAACCACTGAGGAAGTTTTGGCAGCGGGCGAAATAAATCCGGATATGTCCGCTCGTATAACGGGGGCGGACAGCCGGGAGCAGAAAAGAGCCTTCGTAACAACCTCTGCAGGTTACGCAGGCTGGACACGCTGTAGAATAACCATCAGGGAAGAACCAACACGCTGTTTTCGATGCTTCGGAATAGGTCACAGGCGGTTGGAGTGTGGTGGACCGGACAGGTCAGACCTATGTATGAAATGTGGTGAAAAGGGGCATAAGAGAAAAGAATGCCGATACGCACTGAAATGTTGTATTTGATCTGCCGAGTCGGGAAAATCTCTGGATCACCTCCCGTGATCGCGGAGCTGTGAGATGACCTTACGGAAGGCATCATGAAGATATTGCAGCTAAATATGCATAGAGGGAAGGTGGCTTTTTCTTTGCTATCGCAGATAGTCAGGGAGCAGGAAGTTGACGTAGCTGTTATAAGCGAACAGTATGCATCTAAAAATAGCAGATTCTGGCTGGGTGATGAAACGTCTACAGCAGCTATATGGATAACGGATAACCAGGGCCCCCGACCGGTAAGGGGGATTGTTTCACCTGGGTACAGTTTGACGAGATTACTCTAATGAGTTTTTATCTGACTCCCAACGATGACGTGGGAACCTTTGAGGAGAAATTGGCCAGAATCGAGGATACAATAACGCAGATTGGCGGCAACCTCATAGTGGCAGGCGACTTTAACTCCAGAGCTGTAGAGTAGGGAATGTGGAATACCAACCCAAGAGGCAGACGAATTGTGGAGATGGCAGCTCGAACCGGCCTGATCTTCGCGAATTTGGGGAACGTATCTACCTTTAGACGACCGGGATGTGAGGGCACTATCCCTGATATAAATATGGTCTCGGAGAGCATATGTCACAGAGTCAGGGACTGGAAGGTATTGGAAATATATACGGGGAGTGATCATCAGTACATATCGTACACCTTTGATTCGAGAAATAGAGGAGAGGAGAACAATTACACTCCGAACAGTAGAGGACGGGATGCACGAAAATTGCATAAAAATCGGCTGATCTTGGAGGTTGACTGATTGTGTAGCAGTATCGAGCTCTCGGACGACGCGAGGACGAGAGTAGAACAAACTATGAAGATAATAAGACGCGGATGTAAAAAGGCAATGCCCTTGAATAGCAGAAGGAAGACTGTGTACTGGTGGGACGAAAATAT
Source organism: Sarcophaga subvicina (assembly GCA_936449025.2). NCBI lineage: Eukaryota > Metazoa > Arthropoda > Insecta > Diptera > Sarcophagidae > Sarcophaga > Sarcophaga subvicina. The sequence goes on from OW388083.2 coordinate 76,042,165, forward strand.
TGCAGCACTCAGGCGAGAGTGTCTACGACTACGACGGAGGTACACTAGAGCTAGACCCAACGGACCGGCCGTTGACGAAATGCGAGTATACAAAGAGGCAAAGAAATTTCTGAAGGAGGCGATATCGCGCAAGAAAAACCAGGCGTTCCAGGAACTACGCGATGACATAAACCTAAACCCTTACGGACTAGGATACAAAATTGTAATGGAAAAACTGAACAGTAGGAAACCAGTGGGAATTATGGACGAACGAGTGATGAGAAATATAGTGGATGCACTCTTCCCTACTCATGAATCGAGGATGGAACGACGGCAGAATACACTCGGTATAGAATTCTTACCATTTACCGAAGAGGAGCTGAAAATAGCTGCAGCCGGACTAAAACCCGGCAAGGCACCGGGGCCCGATGGCATCCCGCCTGAGGTAGTGCGGGAAATTGCCTATCAAAGACCGCAACTCTTACTTGGAATGTACAACGCGTGCCTAAGAGAATGTATTTTCCCCGAAATATGGAAGAAACAACGGCTGATCTTAATAAGCAATGGAAAGGGCGACCCGGAGCACCCATCCGCGTACAGGCCACTGTGCATGCTGGATACGTCAGGAAAGCTGCTGGAGAGGCTTTTGAAGCCACGGCTTACTGCTGCTATAGAGAATAGTGGAGGATTGTCTGCTCGGCAATATGGTTTTCGACCCGGTCGGTCAACAATTGGCGCTTTGAGAGAGGTGACTGAAGCGGCTATGGTCACACAGCGTAGGAGTCACTTTACGAGGCCTGTGGTACTGCTTGCCACTTTAGACGTCAAAAACGCGTTTAACAGCATTAGATGGAGCGATGTACTGGATGCTTTGGAGAACAATTTCTCTATGCCACACTACATTCTGGCCATGATAAGCAGTTATTTGAGTAACAGGCAGCTGGTGTATAACACAAGCTCGGGATCAAGAGTGAAACAAGTAACATCAGGAGCGGCACAAGGATCTATCCTCGGCGCAGACCTGTGGAACGTTAGCTATGATGGAATTCTTAGGGAGGATATGCCGGACGGAACTTTCTTGGTTGGATACGCAGACGATATCGCAACTGTTATCACGGCCAGGAACACGGAAGAGGCACAACGAAAATTGAGACGCCTTATGCTAAGACCTGGCCATGCATAAAACGGAATTGCTGCTAATCACTGGTCATCGTATCCCATTGCATGTGGACATGAGTATTGGAAACAAGGCAAATAGGACCGAGAGCTCGGTGAAATACCTGGGAATAAAGCTGGACCCCAGACTGACATTCTCGTATCAGATTAAGTACTCGGCTAACAAGACCCAGAAGATCGTTGGACAGCTCAGCAGACATTAATGGCGAATATTGGAGGACCGCTACCGGCGAGACGGAGACTCCTGATGGATGTTGAAAACAGCATTATGATTTATGGGAGCGAAACTTTGGCCGAAACACTAGATGTTAAGAAGAGGGCAAACTCACTTGTATCGGTACAGAGAACAGCTGCATTGCGTGTCGCGTCGGCGTACCGTACAGTGTCCGCTCCGGCCGTACTGGTGATAGCGGGTATAATCCCTGTGGATCTGCTGGCGGCAGAGCGGATGGAGATTTATAAGGCGAAATCGGCTAGAAACCATATAACCGGTTGGAACGATCACATCCGCTAATACTGTCGGGGTTATGACTGCGAGTAGTGAAAATTGGAACTCGGTATTGAATTACGTAGAGCGCATTCTGAGACGGAAGATGAGAGATCTTGAAGCTGCAGAACGAGTAGGCATGTCGGCATAGGTGATACTGTCACACGTGCCAAGCATAACCGAGACGATGATCTAGACGAAAGGAATAGTGGAGACGCTTATATGACTCCTAAGCTTTCGATTCGCAATCCGGACGCGGATATGAACAAAAGAGCCAAACGGACTGCACTCCGAAGTAATACCACCGTAGTTCCGGAGTGGGCACGAACAAGTCCACAGGAGACGAGGGGGATTTAGTGGGTGAGGACCCCACACACGGAGGATGTGACGACTTCCTATATGGTGCGGTTAGATACATCTACCCCTCCTCGGCGAAAAAAAATAACGCAAAAGTTATCACTTTATCGTAAGATGCTAAAATATATGCAAATATCGGTTTGGGTTGACATTTGTGTAGTCAACAAATTCTCAATAAACAAATTCTCTATACTCCCCAAGTAGCGAAATCATTATTAAATTTTTTTGGGAAAGATTTTGTAGACGTAGAAAGATCGAACTACAGGCTAAGCGATCACTGGTAACGGTAAGCGGTGCAGAGCCATACTCTCAATTGAACAGATTATAACAAATTATAAATTGTAATAGCCATTGTTTAGTAGGTAGCGTATTGGCTTATTAGACGTGAGGCCATGGTTCAAACACCAGACCAAGACATCTCCAGCAAAACGAAATTAAAAAAAATATTTCTTCCGCGACTTACTCTCAGCAGATTTCAGGTAAAAACATTGAGAGAAAATAAAAAATGTCCATGAAAAGTTTTTCAAAAATCTGTCGTTTGGAATCGACTTTAAACTATCGGGAACAGCTACTCATGTATAAAATTAACACGCACAATAAAAGTGGTGTAAGAAGCTAAGTCGTAATTCCTGACTGATGGATTGTAATGAGCAATTATATACGTATGTATGTATATTACATAAAAATAAAAAATTTAACTGTACTACAATGCGTTTAACGAAGAACAACGAGTATTTTTTTTTTTGAAAGCAAAAAAATAAAATCTAAAAAATAACAACAAAGCCTAGATAGTTGTATCGGTGCGTATACTTTATATTGCTCACTTTAAACGAATGCATTAAATATTAATCATACGCCACAATACAATTTATTTACTATGCTATACTGTGCAGTATATCCAATTATGTACTCTCGTAGTTTACTAAATACATACCACTCGCATAAATCGATAACCAATTAATCTATTTGTTAATTAAAGGCGAATGCAATTTCGGATCTCAAATGTAAAGTTAAATAAAACGCAGAATATTTTAAAGAAATTTTTATTTTCTTGTATTTCGTCATAATGGCCCAACAATAATGATACAATACAATGTCATTTAAATAACCGCCTTGGAATTGCTTGTTGAGGTCAATTCTTTTTTAATTGTTTTTGATCACTTTTCCGTAAATGTCAAGGGATATACAGGCAATGACTTGTTAAATAATAGTTTTCAATTATTTCAACCTTAGGGGATTATATAAGCAGACACGGTCTCTACTAAAAATCTATCGATCTCGAATCCTATGATCTCCATATATGCATACATAATTGGTCATTACAACCATACAGTCTTGCCATGGGCTTTGAACCGTGGCCTCACGTCTAATAAGCCAACTCATTACCTACTACAATACGGCTGCTATGATCTTCAACCAATCGCCAAATCGTGAAACAACACTTTCTGGAAATGCCTCAAGTAATAAAATCGAAAGTGTTTGTGTTGTATGGCTCAACTTGTTGTAACCACATCGAGCCAGTTGGTAACCTTCAATTGCAGATAAAAACATTCCTCAATCCTTGTCCTCTGAATTTAGATAAATATGGCCAAACAATACTTCCAGTTCATAGTGTTACATCATTCCAGTCACTTGCCGGACGCAACTTTTTTTTTGAAAATTACAATTGGAAGTCGCCTTAGTCTGATAGGTAGTGTGTTATTCGACGCGGACCAGTGGTTCAACCGCTGCTTCAGACATCTCAAACAAAACAAAATATGAAAAGAATATTTCTTTAGCCAATTTCCAGTCTTCTGGTAAAATAAAATTGCCTTGAAAAGTTTCTCAAATCCGTCCTTAGACATTAAACTGGAGGACATAAAATTAACACACACACACACATAATTGGTAGTATGAGAAGCTAGGCTGTAATACTGACCAAAGGGTTGTAATGACTAATTATATGTATATGGCTATATCAACACACCAAAGGAGAAATCAGTTACATTGCTAAAGAAAATTTTATTCAAAAAATTACCATTGAAGGCATGTCGCATACACCTAATCTGAATGTCCGTTGCCTTGTGAATAGACTTCTTACTTTAATTGTTGTGTTACTGGTGTTTCGATTGAATGAAAGTGCAAATTGAAATAAAAATGCGCCATAACAAATTGAAAGATAGACTCAGTTGCAGATAACGATGTGGTATCTACTTATACAGTATGAGAGTTCCTGGTACCCAGTTTAAGCACAGCTTTCTGGTTTTCAAATTTTTGGCCGATATATGATGTTGTTCTTCTTACTCTTCTAAGGCGCCTATCGATTCTTTCTATGGATTGCCTTTACCATTTCAAAGGATTAACTATTCAGTAAGTCGAATACTACCATGTTCTTCTCGGTTGTTCGTACATCCTCGCTTAAACTCAAGGGTACCATTGAGCTTAACTTTAATATTTGGGTTAAATGATTGAAGTTGCCGCAGTCTAGTGTATTGACTTCTTAGACATGAGGCCTCGGTTCAAACCTCAGATCAAACCGATATATGAAAATATATTTCTTTCACGATTGCCTCTCAGCAGATTTTTGCCAAAAAATGTGAGATTAAATAAAATTGTCATGAAAAGTTTCTCAAAATCTGTCGTTCGAATCGATCACGATATAAGTGGTGGGAGAATCTAGGTCGCAATCCTGACTGAAGGGTTGTAATGACCAATTATGTATATATGTGTGTTAGCAGTTGATTAGTTTTTAGCGTTTACAAGTTCATTCAGATCTCTTTAATTTTTTTTATTTTTACATTGCCTATCCCTTGCACACTAAGTTGATTATGACAACCTTAATGATTGAAAAGTACTCGCATTTAATCCAGCACTTTTGTAACTACAAACAAATAAATGGCACTTTAGATGAATGATATTACTTGGTGTTAGCATTGCCAGCGATTTGAAAGCCTTGAATGGCTAACCCCGTGTTCAATAAATAATAAATTTATTAATTTCCTATATAAACCAATTAGAAATAAAAGAAAACAATCAATCAGGAATAAAAAAAACAAACTCAACCAGTATTTATTTAAAATGCTATGTGTGTATACGCAGTAATCTGTATTTATTTATTTATTATTTTAATTATTTTTATTTTTTTCGTATTTTATTGTATTCCTTTCGTAAATAAAATTTAAAAAAAATTTCAATGGATTGCAGTCTCTATCATATAAAATCGAACAACAAATAACATTTAGATTTAACAAAAAGTTATTCAACTACAAATGCAAATATGCATACTAATGCAAACACAAACACCACCACCATAACAAATACAAAATAGTTGTTCTCATGTTCCCATGCATTATGGTGCATCGTGTCCTTGCTAAATCCATACTCGTACAAGCTATACACAGAGCATACAAGTTTAAATGTGCACAAATGTGCATGTATGGATATGTATATGTATGCGTTTTAATGCTTAATTCTGTACACATTTTGCTGCTGTTGTTGTTGGTGATTTTTATATATATTTTCGGAACATATGCGTACGCAACAAATAGTGCGTACAGCATAACAAAAACAAAATTGCATTCACATTGAAAAACAGCCAACGCCCATAAGTAAAGCGTATATACCAATATATGTACATACACGTAAGTGCATACACACGCATATATATAGACAACTGATTTCAGAATACCTATACAATAACAATAGCCTTAGACCAGGCCATAATCAGTGCAGTTAAAGTGCATTCTACTATTTTATACGGCCATTATTATGAAAACTTAATGGTCATTAAACGTAAAAGCGCTATAAAAACAAAAACAAACAAAAAACTAAATATGCTTTAAAAGCAAATTATGAAAAATTATTATACACACGCAAACATATACATACACACAAAGAGCAGTTGTTATTTGAATTGATTTTGCTACCGTTTTCCAAGCACATAAGGGTCATTAAATGTTTTTGTTGCAATAAAATTATTTTCGTTGTAGGTTTTTATGAGTAAAAACAAAATTTAAACCGTTTTTTTTATTATATTGGAGAGCCCAAATACCAGTAGTTACTAGTTTTTCAAACCAAAAACTTCATTAGCACCACAATTCTCGGGAATGTCATTCAGTCTTATTTCGTGAGGTGATCACCATCAACTACATTTTTGAAGCAGACAGGTATTGCATTCCTATTATTCTAGATCAGTATCAACCGTTTTAAGATTTGCGATACTTTAGCATAACGTGTTCTGCAGTTTCGTCTCCATCTCGACAGTGGTGGCATCTGGCCGAGATATTGTGTTCGAAACAAAAAGGCAGCGAGTGTCACAGACCAAAGTCTCTGTTGGGAATCGAACCCACGACCCTCACGCTAATAGTCTAGCACATCCACTAGACTACCAGGGCACCCATCAATTGAATTTAATTTTATGGTAAAAATGTTGCAATGTTGTTGTAATCGTCGTACACTTTTTGACTATTTTTGACTGGTGCCACAAATCGTGCTTCAACTTCTGATGGCCAACGTTGCATTTTATCTTGCAACTTTGTACTCCAGTGGGTCTGAAACCGCTTCAGTTAACCGAATGCCTTTACGATGCCATTGTATTTCTCCTGCTTGATGTTTGCAATTTTCTTAAATTTGTAAGTCAAGGAATGTTAACCTTTTACTTGCTAACGCCCGTTAATGATCTCAATGGACTTGCAAGCACGAAAAAAGTGATCAACTATTCAACCAAAATATTAAAATTATGCCGTTTGAAGTTGCCGTCGTCTAGTGGGTAGAGTGTTGGCTTATTAGACGTGAGGCCACGGTCCAAGCCAACTAAATACGAAAACAAAACTAAATACGAAAAAATATTTTTTCGGCTACTTTGCCTCCGCAAATTTCTGGCTAAAACTCTGAAAGAGTTTCTCAAAACTCTGTTGTTTTGAATTGACTATAGGTTTCGCAAACTATGAATAAAATTTAACACACATTACATAAGCGGTGTGAGAAGCTAGGTCGTAATCCTAACTGAAGGGTTGTAATGACAAATAATGTATGTATGTATGCATATATATGTGTGATAAAATACTTCTAAAATTTTTAATTTAAGTATTCTATCTTTCTCAATCATTCTCATTTTATTCGGTTGTCACTCTTTTGCTGGTACTTCATTAAATTTGCCTTTCTAGCACTTAATTTCAGACTTATTTTGCCGTGGAATATATTTTAAATCAGCTCCGCTATACATACGGTAGTTCTTAGTTTCGATGGCATATTTATTTATTTCATTACAACACATTTCAAAACCTTTTTAAATTTTGCTGTTTTGCGAACAATAAATTTGTTTCCGTTTTAAACTTTTTAATTGTATTTAAATTAAAACATTTAACATATCCACGCTGCTAAAGGAATTACATTTTGTTACAAAAAAATTTACTTTTAAGTTTGAGTAATTCTTTACGAAACATACAAAAACACAACAAAAAAAATAATAAAAAAAAAATGTTAAGAAAGTAAAGAAGACGAAGAGTGTGCCTTGAGGTATTTGCTGAAATAATATTACAAAATGATTATAGGGATTCAAGTTGTCAGCACTTTGTAAGGTATGAAAAAGCAAGAAAAATAACCTCCAACTGAATTATGTCTTCGTGTGCCGTATAAGATAATATTATTGTATGCAGTAGGGTGTGCCAATTGAAACAAAATGTATTCGATTCGTAATTATTTTTATATTGTATGAATATAAGATTGTAGCTCCGAATTTTAAAAAAATTTGAATTCTTGGTTGAGTCGTTTGTTGCAATACTATTCATCAATTCAACTTTCGACTATATACTCGACTAAAAACTGTTTTAAATGTAGAGATTGAGATTGAGATTGCCTCACCAGCTTTATAGCCTAGACCTTGGCTTTTGTTCCACTAGTATTTGTTTCGTTCGATTGCGTTGATTTCGAGTTTGATCTTTGTACTCCAGATCTTGTTTTGTGTCGCTAGTTGTGTTCTAAATCGAATACGCTTGCACTGGTACTAAGTATCCAAAACTAGATATTTTCATTAATGTGCAGTTTTTTGCTATGGAATCCATGTGTCTTATGATGGAAACTGGCACATCTTATAATATCAACTTGAACAAGGAAATCAAAATTTCAGGGGACAGCCTAATAAATGTGCGAATATATTTCCAGCCATACCATACATATACACTCTTTAAAGCAGATTTTTTCTTTTTTTTTATAAAATGCGTATGTCTGCTTTGCAAAGCTACCATTTTAAACGGTTGTTAGCAGGAGCCGTTGAAAATTCCTTGACTACTACTACTGCCTGCTTCCCATAGAAAGCAAGATCTGATGGCATCATATAGAATCTTATATGTTTCCTTTTGTCTTTCGTTATCTTTCTTTCATTCTACATCTTTAAAATTCCTTCTCGTTATTAGCCCACAGCATTTTCATTTTCATCGTGTCAAACAACAAACAAAAAATGTTTAACATTCTCTTACGTTGTTGTTGCTGCTTTTTTTGCGCGTCTTATTCGTTGGCGCTTTTTGTCTTGAACATATTTGACAGCAGACGTACAAAGTGTAAGAATTTAGCTGGGAATCATATAAAATGTGTTTAAAAAAAGTTGATTTCTACCTCTGACACCCCGAATATTCATTGGATATCATGGTATGCTCCAACTCCTTTTGCCGTACACCAATTAACGTACATGAATAAAACATTTTATTTTATTTTTTTTTTCAACAACTTATGTTTCATTAAATATTTATATTTGACAATTTGGCGGTTTAGAGTGGGGGAGCACTACTTTTTTATTTTTTCCAAACAAATTTTTCCAAATTTATGAAGGCAATAATGAATGCATATGTATTTGTAGAGAAATTATTGAAAATTCCATATGAAATCCTCAAAAGTACGTGCGAGAGCTAAATGAACCGCTCCTAATCGCTTACCAATCACTCTTTAGGCTTATATTTCGAAATGAGAATTGAAAAAATGTTCAAGTTAAACAATTTAATGTGGTTTTCCTTTGAGCGTTGTGCCAGAAAATTATTAAAATTTTCTTCTTCTTGTTTTTGTTTTTGATCGTGCTTTCCAAAAACATTTTACCGCATGAATGTCTCGCAGCAAGACAGAGGTAAAAACCTTTAAAAGAGATGAATGTAACAGCATATTCAAATAACAAAAGTTATTAAAAAATAAATTCCTCTGTTGTTGCCTGTAAACTTATAATTTATTTCATAACTTTTTTGCTTTCATTTAAAATTTATGCTTAAATGTACTTGATAAGCATCAGTAGCCCTTTAAAAAATGGTAACAACAACAAATTTCTTTTTGGTGTTGATAAACTTGATCTATTAAATACTCATTTACTTAATTATTATTAGTGCAACACTTTAGTCAGGATTACAACCTAACTTCTCACACCACCCATGTTATGTATGTTAATTTTATACATGAGTGGTGGAACGAACCTACAGTTTAAAGTCGACTTCGAATGACAGAAACTTTTCATTGCAATTTTACTTTAGTATCAGAGTTTTTGAAGGGGCAGTTGCCGAAAAATATTTTTTCATATTTCATTTGAGCCCGGGTTTGATTAGTCTAATAAGCCAACTAGACTACGGCGATTTCAATATATTCTTTAAGTCCTCACTCCTATATAGCTTACTCTAGGCCCTATTGAAAACAATACACATCGACTAAAAATTTTCATCAAACGATGTCTGCGGCACTTCTCACCAAACAGACATAACATAATTGGTTGTTACAACCCTTCAATCAGGATTACGGCCTAGCTGCTCACACCATTCATGTTGTGTGCGTGTTTATTTTATACATAAGTGGCGGGGCCATAGTTTAGAATAGACTTCAAAGAACAGAATTTTTTGAGAAACTTTTCATGGCAATTTTATATTTGCAGTCAGAATTTTAACCACAAGATATCTCACGGTATCACAGAAGAGTTAAGGGTTGACCATCTATCGGTTTAAATTTGAATCATCGGTTATTTCAAATCTGGCAATACTTATGTCATTCTATTTTGTCATAAAATTCTGTATATTATCTCCACTGAACGTAATGAATCGCTTGAATTTACACTTGAGCGACGTTGGGATTTATTGGGCCAACGAGAAACTGTACGATGATGTCGAATTTGCCAAAAAAAAATCATCTTTTTGGATGATGCTCATTCTCATCTTGGTGGGTACGTTAAGGAGCAAAATTTTCCGTTTTTTGGGGCTCATGTGGTCTGGCAGAATGCAGCCATTACGGGTGACTGTTTTGTGCCGCTTGTGGAGCTGAGGGAAATGAGGAAGGCGCCACCACTACGGTCATCGCACCATGATAACCGATTTTTTTGCACCCACTATTCATGGTATTGATATTTGGTTTGAATGGTGCAACTTGCCGCACATCTCATAAAATAATCGATTTATTGCATAAAACGTTTGATTGCCATTTAATCAGCCGAAATGGTGATGTTAATTGGCCGCCAAGACACCGTTGAACTGTTTTCTGTGGAGCGCCGTTCAAGAAAAGTGTTATGCCAACAAACCAGAGACAATTGAGCATTTGAAGGCCAACATTCGTGATGCCATTGCCGAGATACGACCGCATACTGGCCGAAAATTAATTCGATCGCATGAGGTTTTGTGTGTCTAGACGCGGCAGCCATATGAATGAACCGGAATGAATACCCCAAACAAATGCACTTCACCAGAAAAAAATTAATTCTGAAAAATTTTAAACCGTTTCTGTTTCATATCATTTTTAAATTCAAACTTTAGAATCACCCACCCTTTCCATTTCATTTGCATCTTTATGTACTGATACGAGGGTAACAAATGATGCCGATAAGGATTTATTTATCATCATCACCTTCAAAATGGTGTAATGCGACTGATCGGCGTCCTGTAGTTGCATTAACCAATGTTCGAGTTTCGCGAGGTTCGGAAACTATTGCTGAACTCAATCTAAAAACGATTCAGCAATTGAAGAAATCAGCAACAAGATGCTTACAGAGCTGCTACATATTAACATGAGAATCACTTTGATCTCTCTAAAGGCTATTTTACGACTTGAATGTCACGGGTAGAAAATTAAAATGAATAATAAACCGACAAAATTTCTGGAGTAAGGCGGATGAAGCGTGGTCTAATTTAGTTTTCCATTTTCTTCTCAGCAATAGCTGCCAAACACGAACTTAAAAAAAATCTAAAATTTAAGGACTTTTAGACCCATCCTCGTAAAGACCAAATATAGTGAAGGATATTAAACTGGGAAAACATAATCACAGAGCTTTTGATGATACGTTTTCACCAACACCTAGCAAATGATTAAAAACCTTTTATTACCTTAATCAACTTTTGCGTTAACATAACAACATAAAAACGAAGACATCAGAACAGACTGAAGTTTAAAATGTTTACAGTTACCTGGTTTTTGCAGCTGCATAAATATTTTAATACCAAATAGTGTGAAATTAAAAATATACAACAACAACAGGAATTCTACTGAACAAAAAAACAACAAAAATTAAGAAAACTTTTCTTCTTTCCTTAGCAAATAAAAGTTTTTGTGTTGCTCTCTTTTTTCTCTTTCTTTCTTACTGTGTGGCACAAACATTTTGCTTTATTTGCACCTAAAATTCTAATAAACACTTTTGCAAATCCATTTGACACACGTTCACACATATTTTAGTTGCATATACAACCGGAAGCTAAAGTATAAGATGCAGAAAGAAGATGCACAGCATTTACTCAGTATATTTGTGTGCTTGTGTGCAGGATGATAAACTTTCTAATTTTACACATCATAATGCAGTAAAAAAAAAACAACAAACAGAGCGAAAAAGGAAGAATGTGTGTGTGGTAAACTTAAAAGTTTTTCATCTTGTGTCGTATAAAAGTTGTACCTGCTGCTGTATGTGTTCAATGTTCTCGTAGTCAGATGCAGCAATTTGAAAATATTCGTACGATGAGTAGATTGATGCATTCAATTTTACAACAGAAGTTGTAGAAAAACTAGAAGTTCGTTGCTATTTTTAAGTTTTTCTAGCAACTTTGTTTGTAAATTGCGTTGTTGTCGCTGTTGCTGTTATAGTCGTAAGAATTTCTCGGTTTTTTTCTTTTTTTTGTAGTGTTTGTGATTATTTTCCATATTTAACAGCTTAAATATTGTTTTGATAAAAGGTGCACGATTACATGCTGATGATAATGCGTTGCATAGCAAATAAAAAAAAAATTTCGATTACGAGAGTAGTCTTAGTCAATAAAGCTGTGGATCAATGCCAGTTTCAAATATAGTTTCTGATGTCCCTAAGATTAAGCCATCAACTGCACTTTTTTTCATTGTATTCATGTAAATGAAATTTCACAGTTTCTGTTATCGATATATACTTTGAAATTATTCATTGATCAACCTCTTCGGATGGACAACCACCTCTACCCACATGCCCACCTTTGATGACAGCATTAGGTTAGATGTTGTTACGTCAAAATGATTTACATGTGAGGTGGCAGTGCTAATGAGTATGCTTATAGGAGATCATTCCTTGTTGGGGTTCTTGTGCAGGGATACCTACATCTTAATTTAATGGCATTGAGTGACTTTGTATGCGAAGAATGTACTCAGATAGTTGCCATCACTATTTGCAGGATCAAGTACTGAACTTTGGGTATATATTTGAGTAAGCTTCTAATGAACTTAATTACTGTGATAGAAACCTAGTGGGTAGTATGTTGGCTTATTATGCGACAGACCGTCGGCTGAAGCATCTCGAAAAAACGGAATATGGAAGAAATATTTTTTTCCGTGATTTCCTCTCAATAGTCTTCCGGAAAAAAATCTGAGAGTAAATAAAATTGCCATTCGGAGTCGATATTAAGCTGTAGGTCCCACCACTCATACATAAAATTGACACACACAACATGGGTGGTGTCAGAAGCTAGGTTGTAATTCTGACTAAAGAGCGGTAATAACCAATTAAATAAGTCAGTAAATATATGACAGAATCTAAGTGTACACGAGCTTAAAACCTGGTGAAAGTCTAACATATGGTCTGTGCTGTCCCAAGGATAAGTCTGATCAGTTTTATTAGTGGCACGTTTTGGCTCAAATAAGATAGTTTAATAAATCCGATTTAAACTTTTCCAAATCCTACTGTGCACGCCTAAATTCTAAGCACATATTCTATCCTTAAGATAGAGTTATGCATTGCTGTGGTTGCTGCCAATATTCAAATAATAGAAGCGAATTCACTCATTACGACCAACTCTTTGGTGCGACTTGTAAAACGGAGGCTTCACTGGCCCATATTTCGTTGTAAATAAGGAGGGCGTAACCATTACGGTCAATGGATACACCTATCGTACTATGGCAACCGATTTTTTTTTATACCCTTTCTTCATGGTATTGATGTTTGGTGTGGATTGTGCAACGATTTATTGCGTCAAACCTTTGATGGTCATTTAATTAGCCGAAATAGTGACGTTAATTGGCCGCCAAGAAGCTGCGATTTAACACTGTTGGACCATTTTCTGTGAGGGGCCTTTAAAGAATAATATTATGCCGACAAAGCAGACACTATTGAGCATTTGGAAGCCAACATTCGTGATGCGATTGCTGAGAAACACTCAAACCCCATACACTCGAAAAACTGTAGGAAAATTTGTCCAATCGGATGAGGTACTGTGAGGCCAGACGCGGCAGCCATATGAATGAAGTAATATTCCATTTCTAAACGGAACAATTGTACTTCACAACAAAAATATAAATTTTGCAAAATTTCAAACCGTTTTTGTTTTATTGCATTTTTAAATTTAAACGTTTAAATGGCCCACCTTTTATCACATAAATTTTCTTTTAACGGCACCGTAATGGAGGTTACAATGGCATGTGAAGAAGATTGAGACTGTACTGAGGCGCTGAGAACAGCACAAATGCGAAGCTATTGAAGGATATTAGGTCAGTAAAGCAAGATCATTGACTTGACACCCAATGACAAGTCTAAAAGGAATTATGTTCATTATATACAGTGGCTCCATCGCATAATCGGACAAGCATTAGTCTGATATGTATGTGCTTAAAACTTTTTTGCTTTTTACCAGGACAATGATCCCAAGCACACTTCAGGTGTGGCAAAGCTTTGGTCGATCCATAATTGCCCTAAACTTATAGAAACCCCTGCACAGAGCCCAGATCTCAACGTAATTGAACATCTTTGGGAAGAATTAGCTAGAAGAGCATACCAACCACAATTTAACACTTTGGATCAGCTTAAGATGGCTTTACTGGAAGCGTGGAACTCCATAGAGCCTGAGGTATGCTACAATTTGATAAAATCAATTCCAAAACACAAAGTTTTAATTGTTCTCTTTCGTCATTTTTAGCAATGGTGCTCTTCTATGTCCGATTATGCGTTGAGCGCAAAAATTTGAGTTAATTTTCTTTTTCTTTATAAAATTACCGTTATTATGAAAAATGTTGTTATTTTTTTATTAATCTGAAAGGCTGTAATGTAGAGTTTAAATAAAAGCAAAAAAACATATATTTAATATTTTCTTTTTAAGTTTTAAGCACATACATATCAGACTAATGCTTGTCCGATTATGCGATGGAGCCACTGTACGTGGCTCAAGTATGTAAAAATTCGACATACTTTATGACTATCTGTGTGTGGAATATGTATGTAAGATATATGTACGAGTATATCTTGCAAAAAAAATTGTCCCTGTATATCGCTCTTATTGTCATGACCCTCGTATATAAATTAATTTTCTCTGTCATGTTTTATACCCCATATAATATTCACATTTCTAGTTCTCTAGAAAACACAGAGAGAAAGAGAAGAAAACATTAAAAACTTTTTTGAAAACATTCGAGTTTTTTAACGTTCATCACATATTCACACCCTTTCTGTATTTCATTATCTTGTAAAATTTTTTGTCCTCGATTTCGGATTTTGGTTTGTGGTAGTTATTGCTGTCGTTGCTGCACAAGTGAGAGGAAACCTTAAAGATATTTTAATAATAAAATTATAATATTTTTTTGTGTTCACAAATTCATCTCATTTCCGGTAATTAGATGCACATTTACATTTCAAATGAAAGAATGAAAGAATTGCAACATTTAGAAAATATGTTGCAAAGATACATGTGAAGTTGTTCTTTTCTTTAATAAATTACTTATATTGTTCACACACACACACACTTTCAAATATACATTGTAAGTACAAACTCAACAAAATTTGAATGTAAAATTCATGCATAAGTGTACTTGTATGTGTGCTATAAAGAACAAAAAATGGAATAACATAAGAAAGTGTTTTGGTATGTATGTGCTGCAAAGAAACAAGTGCAACATGTGTTGCATTTAGATTGACAAACATTAAATATTCAAACTGTGGAGTGAATGTTTTTCATGGCAATTGATTAAACTAGTGACTGCATTATTTTTTTTTTTTTTTTGGTTGATAAAATCTTTGAGGACATGTTTGGTGGCGAAAAAGAAGTTGAATTTCGAATTTTGGAAAACACATTTCGCTTCTATTTTATGGTATTTGGTTTGAGTAGGAAATTTAAATAAATTCCTAATACATGGAATGGAAATTGGTATTGAAAATGATAAAAATTTAAATAAAAACTATTGAAATTCATTCATTGTAGAATGTTCGCAGATGTTTTTAGTTTAAGTATGGAATTGCATTTAATTCATGAATATTTTCATTATAGTTCCAATGGAAGTTATGAAAAGAACGAATATAAGGAGCATCATATCGTAACCGGTTTATTTCGTTTCAGTGACTTCAATTAGAATCTGACAATGTCAGATGCGGAAATGTCTCACTCATATCATTTCTATTCGATAGAGTCTTGTGGGGATGAATACCATTCAGAACTATTTTCTTTTGTATTCTTCATCGTTAACAGGCATCTGATTTCAAGGGCAGTCTTCTATCACCTTACCATAGTTTAGTTGAACAAAAATATTTGTTCTATCCTTCTGGGTTAGGTTAGGTTAGCGGACAGCTTGTCGTTCACAGAAAAGTTCACACGGTGGTCATATGGCCCATTGTGTTACCCAGTGTGAGGTAAGGCTCCTCGTCGTGATCCGCTAGTAGTTGTTTCCGGATGAAACCGGCCATCATGCCCAAATCTTTAAAAGTTCTACCACCCAAAAACCGCTGATGTCTGTCTTGAAGTACAGGGCACTCACATAAAAGATATTGTATCGTTCCGTTTAACCACATTCTGGCAGTTTCTGCAGATTTTCTGGTGGGGCAGACCGATCTTGTCAGCAAAACAGCCAGTAGTGCAGTATCCCGTAGTCCTCTGGTGTCAATTAATTTCCTGGTTTTGAAATTCGGCAACCAGGTATGTTGGACCACGAACGGCTTGCTTTTTTCAATTTGTAAAAAGTATTCCTGTAGAGGCAAATATATATAACCCCTCTGACCTGGAGATAGAACTGTGGCCCCAAGTCTAATAAGCCAGCACGCTAATTCCAATAAATTGTATTCATCAAACAAAGAACAAAAGGTAAGCTGGTCTATTAGATGTATACATACATATACCACGGTGTTGCTATATTCGTATTTAAGATCTTATTTTGTCGTCTTTGTAGGCAGTTCTCAAAATTGAATAGCGTAGTACCACATTGATTTTTGGAATGAATTATAACACAGAAGCTTGCAGCATAACTTCAGTTGTGAGTTTCTTCCAATTAGCCAATAATTTTTAAAAGTTTTCCATTTGATTTGAGCTAATTCTACTTCTGTTTAGATAGTGTAGATATGATTAACAAATGACATGTCTGAAGTATAAATGAAATATAAAACGCAGGAAGTCGCCGAGAAATTTCGTTTTTTTTTTGTTTGTTTGTTGAAAGTTTCAATGTAATTCATGCTCTTCCTGGTCAGTTCTTTTAATTCTTCCTGATCGCCATAAGAATTGTCTGTAGCTTTTTGTGAAGCTTAGAAGGGCGCCAATTTAACCGGGCGTACAGTGCCTTGGTTTGATAGAGTATTTTTCAGGCCTTCCAGTTACCTTTTCTTGAAACTACTGCCCACCAGATTGGAGCTCCGTCTGGCATTACCTGTTTAACTATTCTCTTATATACCCAAGATGTAATAAGGATTTCGATATTCCATTTTTAGCCAATGGGTCTTTGAAGCACCAAGTTAAGGAAGCTTTGGCTCGATAATACCAACTGGTATAGATGGGCGAAACAAAGGTACCTGTAAGGAAGGGCTAAGGTAGGTCGATATCAAACAAATGTATCATTAAGGTCGATTAAATAAGTAAAATTATTTGCAATAGAGAGAGCAACACAAACTTTACGACCTTTTTCAAACATATTCGAAAGTCATAAGCGATTGAAATCGGGGATATCATATATGTTTTGAATAACATTCTCACAAGCGTCCCAAAAAAAAAACATTTAAGCCCCAAAGTTTGTTGATAGAAATTTCATCATAATCATCTCACATTTAATATCACAAACAGCACATTTTATTATCACATCACACACTCATGCTTACTTAAATATGTTGAAAATTGAATAATAATATCGTACTTCATTATATCAAATTATGTTATAAAGTGTCCTTATTTTTGTTTGTATTTTTTTTTTCTTTTTTTCTTCGTTTTATTTCTAAGGCCTTATGATGATAATACAAATGAAGTGATAAGGAAATAAATATAAATACGCATATATACGTACATAGATAAACACATACTATAGATGTAGTTTCTTATAATTGAATATGAGGGAGAAAAAAAAATAAATACGTTTGCATATGTATGTATGTGTGACTAGTATTTTGCGAAAAACATAACATTTCTTTGCAAAAACTTATCATTTAAAGGCACCAACATGTTCTTTACAGACATACATATATATGTACGTATGTATATGGGCCATATAACAACCAATACTTGCCGAAAATATTCTTAATAGTTCCGAGATGTATGTATGTGTGTGTTTGTGTTGTATTCCTCTCATTTCCCTTTTAGTAGGTTGTGTTTGTGTTGTGTGCTGTGTTGACGATATAACTGCTGCTTTTATGAGCGTCTCTTTTTATGTTGATTCTCTCTTTATTCATACGCAGCCTTATATTTCTTTCGCACAGCAAAAAGAAAATCAAAAAGAATTCATATAAACAGACTCATTATACTGAAGCGCAATCAATACATTTTTTATGACAGTGTGTGTAAGTATAAATTATTCAGGCGCTTCTTTTTTTCTGTTTGCGTCCTTTCACCAGGCCGCCTTTAATAAGGATGTCATTATTGTATTTTTTTTCTTATTTTTGTTGTTATATTGTTGTGTGTGTGTGTTTTTTTATCAATTTAATAACACAATATCAATGGAATAAATTTCTTTATGCGTTTTTTTTAATATTTCTCAAAGCACAAATGTGAATATTGGATAGGCGTAAAAGTGATTTCTGTAAAGAGGGTACAACGGTTTAGAAAAACTTACCTTTAGTTAGTTAGTAAAGATTTGTGTATCAAAAGGAGAGCACCAAGCTATTTCAAGAGATAATAAAATTTTCCCGTCGATATAGCGACGCTATTACAATTACAATTAATTAGAATTAATTGGTCACAAGTTTGTCGTTATGCAGATCGTCTTCGATCCTCAGCACATTGTTGAGGGTGTACCACAGACCCGTTTTATATTTAATTTATACTTCGGACATGCCATTTGGTAGTCATTTCTACACATCTATCGTTTGTGAAGATACTGTTTTCCTCATTCATAAAAATAATCAAATTCTACGTCATAGCTTGCCTAAATGGAAATTTTAAACGGAATCAAAATTTGCTCAAAACAAATTGAAACTTTTTGATATTTATTCGTTAATTGGAAGAAAGCAACAATAGAGGTAGAAGAAGGTTGCTCTTGTTCTTTTTACATTTTGATGAATAAATTTATTGGAAGTCGCAGTACCCTTGTAGGTTTATTATACGTAACGCAGTTGTTCAGATCTCAGCTTAGACATCTTCAACGACTTCCTCTTAGCAGATTTCTGGCAAAAAATCTGAGAGTAAATACAATTGCCATGAAAAGTTCTCGAAAATCTGTCGTTCGCAGTTAACTTTTAAATGTGGGTCCTGTCACCCAAGGGAAAAATTAACGCACACAACATGGGTGGTGTGAGCAACTAGGTGTTAATCCTGACTAAAGATCTTAATCCTGACTGACCAAATAATTACATACCTAATTGAATTTATTGACGAAAAAGAAAGAATTTGCATTGAGGGATACGAAGTGGAAATCTATGGCTTGTTGACAAGTATATCTACATACGGGATATTCAATTCGTATTTTATTGCCGTTAGAAAGCCTTTGATTCCACCTGGGATAAACTACTGTGATTCGGGACTCTATAAGTGTATTTGTTAACAACAATAAACAAACTGCAATGCGTTTTTCAATCTAATTTTAAGAAAAATAATTGTCAGAGAATTTAGAGGAGAATTTAGTTACACACACCAGTAGACTTTACTTGGAATAAAACTACTTAAATATCCGTTTACATAAGGATCTTTAGCCTTAGCATGTATAAAAATCTGCTTAAGTCAGTAGCTAGCCAAGTTCAACCTGCTCAACGGGACAGTTGTCTGCAAATCAAGGAGGGAGAACTTATTTAAGAAAAGTCAGCAAATTTGTCAAACACGTAAACGCTTAGAGGAATATTAATAAATAGGTGACGCAAGGATCTCTTTTAGATAATACATACGAAGGATGTATCCGCCTGGCTACATAAGTCATTTGCTTTTCATAAAGCCGAGACTCAAGTATTACCGATAATACGATATAAATATAGGGATTCTTGCTGACAATCAAATGCCGCTGAGATATGTGGTAAATATTTCAATGACCTACTATTTGTTCAAGAAATGGCGAGCAAATATAACCGATATATTGATATATATTGGCAAAGTCATGACTGAAACTATTGTAATACCTGGTATATTAGATCCAAATGGAGTATTTAACTACAGTTTTAATTTGAAAAATTTTTGAATATAATAGATTGAATCGATCCGTATATATACCTAACCGTAGTACCCAAATGGGTAGCATTTAGGACATAATGTAGTCAGCTATATAGGCTACAACGACTTTATATGATTATTCTTCTTATAATTCTTTAAGAACAAGGTTCATATCTTAAAATATTTTAAGTTATCATCTTAAAATAGCAAATAAAAGTTATCGGTTTTCAGAGGAAGCCGTGTGAAATGAAATTTAAAATGATCTCTTACATAACAACACATCTCCTTGAAGAAAGGTTTTCTAAAAACGTTGATAAGTATTAAAAATACTTTTGCCAAGAAATAGAGTTTGAAGTGAAGCAAATTAATCTGTTCTGAAATGGATGACATTAAAGCGAAAACATTCCCAATTATAATATAAAAACGATTTGCAAAACATTTTATTTCTATTAAATTCTTAACAGGGCTCATAAAACCTGGTGCCACAACACAATAAACAATTCAAATTCATGCAGATATGTATTAAACAGATTGTGTTTTTGGTTTTGAAAAAACAAGTCATTGACACTTAAACGAAATATAATAACAAAATCTGTCTTAACGTTTTATCACAATTTTTTTAGGCCCTCTTCCGTTTTTAATTTTTTTTTAATAAAAAACACAAGTAGTAATGGGTTGCGAAAAAAAAGAAGTAAAAAACGCCCGACTCATATGTTAATATCTTACAAATACACATAAAAACACACGCATATAAATAAATACCACACATACCCCACATAGACTCTGTCGTGTATTGCAACAATAATGTCTGTCATAGTGTCTGTCCTATGGTATGTCAGTTTTTATACATTTCTAGGGTTCATTCGTTTCATTTGTATTGCTCAAGAGATTGTAAGATGTGGCATTGTATGCCCCTCTCTTCTTCTACACACATACCATATGTGTGAATGCATTAGTAGGCGACTCTAAATGAAAGAGAAAACCGTATGTGAACAAAATGTTAGGCCTTCATATTTAAGGCCTTTAAAAAGGATGGCAATATTAATTACATTACTGTCTGCTGGCATTCTCTTTCAAATTGGCATTACCACTAGCACGGTCCGAAAATCGGATATGGACTTTGTTCTGGCAATATCCACCATCTTAACATGAGCATATATTACCTCATAAGATAGACGAGGTAAGGTAAAGTGTAACCTTACATAAAATATTAAGATTTCATACACGTGATCTCAAAAGCTTACAGATCCAAAGAAGAAGCCAGTGTAATGCAACAAAATGCATTTTCTCGCTTGCTAATACCATAAGTGACCATTATATTAGCTTAGGTATTCGAGTGATATTTGGCAGCTTATCGAAGACAACAACCGAAATTACATACTTAATTGGTCATTAGTTTACAACCCAGCTTCTCACACCACTCATGCTGTGTGTGTTAATTTTATTCATGAGTGACGGGGCCTACAGTTTAAAGTCAACTCGGAACTATAGATCCTCGAGAAACTTTTTCATGGCAATTTTCAAAGTTTTTGCCAGTAATCTGCTGGGAGAAGTTGCCCAAAAAATACATTTTGTATTATAAGTCAACACACTATCTACTAGACTACGACGACTACATACATACACGCTAGGTAAATACACGGTAGATTTAAATCCGGAGCTTGGAGAGAAGAAGAAACCTTCGTACCCATGGATCCACGTTTTTAACATTCAAATTGATGATGCAAAGTGAACAAAGTATTTACGAAGATAGGTCCATCAACTGTAAGAAAAAAGTGTTTAACGAACACATGAAAACCGAGTGATAGTCTGCCTTCATTGAATGTTAAATGCAGGCCAAATGACTTAGTTTGTTTTAATGTTTAGTGTCAACAGTTTATTGACTTTATTTGCCAATATCCTTCCCTGGCTCAATGAAGAATTCACTTCCTCAACTCCCCCTTTTTTCATAGCCTTACGGAGCAATCGTTTTTTGATATCGGATCTGACCTCTAAACTTCCAGGCTGACCTTCAGTTTGATTCCTAGCGGAACGTTCTTCATCTGCGAAGACCGCACTTGTCACTTAACGCTGTGAACTGCGCAACTTGTTTTGCCACATCGGCCACAATATGTAATTCAAGATTTTGATTTGACAAAATTACACTCCCTTCCATCCCATTTATAGAAGTCCTAAAGCACTCCACAGTTTCCACTATTTGGATACCTTGCCATAGAAGTGTGTTCCAAATGTATTGTTAGACTTTTGTATCAAAAATAGAGTCAGATCTTCACGACAACATCTTCAAGATCAGAATTAGCTGGATTCCTTCTCAGAGCAAGAGACGAGGTACAACTGTCTATACCTGCAGATGCTTGTCAGAGATTAAAAATGCCAGGAGTTCTTGCTGTGAAATAAAAATTCTGACGCGTGCTAATTTCGTATGAAAATAATTTGTTGCTACCCTACAATCTAAACTGGCGCTGTAGGAATTAATGCTTCATGGCATGACAAGGACTTCAAGAGGGCCTCGTTACTTGTTGTTGTTTCAACCGACATGTTCAATAAGCATTACTTGGTATGAGTAAATAGTAAATGTATCTTTATTGTTCTTTGTATGTGTGTGTATACAATTTTAAATTGTACGACATCGAGTACAAAACCAAAGCAAATTTGCAACAACATTGTAACTGGGAAAAATAACAGCAACACATACACACTCACAAACGCATACACACAAACTAAAGAATGAAACTGAGATACTCATTGACAATACAAGCCTATCTGCAGAATAACACTTTGTCAACTAAGAGAACAGAGCAAAAAACACACACACTCGTACACACACAGAAACTGTTTTATACGTTTCAAATAAATGACAAGACAGAGAGACATACATGACATAGCCCCTCTTACACATATACATCATTCTCACACGAATACAACATTTTAAATGTTTAAGAAGAGGATAATAAAACACAGAACAGAGAACAGAAAAAACATTTGCTTGGCGATGGGGTTTCCTGCTTCAGTAGTATGTTTATGGCGTTTCAAGGGCACTTATTTCATACAAAATTTGGAGCATGCATATCTGTAAAAGAGTAAGAACATTGTAGAATTGTTAAATGAATTGTGTGCGATCGGTCTTTAGGTTTGTAACATGTATTATGAAAAGGTAATGCTTTTTAATGTGTATATGTGTGTTTGTGTGTGTTAAAATTTGTGAGAATGCATATCTGGAAAAGAATTAAATCATTATAATTTTCAATTTTTCCCTACAAATTTGGAATCATACCTGCTTTTTTGTTGGTCCTTTCATTTGTATTGCTTTGCAAACGAATGGTTGGACGGACAGAATGAGTGTGTGCACGTTTCCTCATCTACATCTCAGAGTATAGAAAGACTGTAATGTGAAAATGTATATTCGTATGTACGAATATTTGGACGGACAGAATGAGTGTGTGCGTAACATGTAATGTGTATGATCGTTTTTTAATAGTAAATTCTTACCACGTATTATCATACTCAATGCTGAAAAAATAGAAAAGGGATCTACACCTGTATAGTTGTTGTGTGTTTTTTTTTTATTTTTTGTATGATTTAATTAGAAGGATCTTTAATTTTAAATGTGATAAGAAAGGATAGGTTGGTTGTGCGGTTGTTTTTTATTTTTTGTATATTTAATTAGAAGGATGTTTAATTTTAAATGTGATAAGAAAGGGTAGGTTGGTTGTGCGGTTGTTTTTTATTTTTTGTGTGATTTAATTAGAAGGATCTGTAATTTTAAGATGATAACAAATTCTTGTCACGTACAGCTCATGATCAAATGTAGAAGAAATTGTAAACGGATGTACACCTGCAAGATAGTTTTCTAGGAATAATAGATTCTTATCGCAGTTTAGTGTATACAGGATGAACACCTGCATCATCGTTTTCTATGAATAATAGATTCTTATCGCAGTTTAGTGTATACAGGATGAACACCTGCATAATAAATAACAAATTCTTGTCACGTACTGCTCATGATCAAATGTAGAAAAAATAGAAATACAAACTGATAAGAAAGGGTAGGTTGGTTGTACGTGTTCTTTTTTTTTGTAAACAGGATATACATCTGCGTGATAGTTTTTTATATACCTAAATAGAATCATGATTGTGCATGTTCATTTTATTTGTATTACTTTTCAAACGAATGATTGGACGGACAGAATGAGTCTGTCTACGTTTCCTCATCTACATCCCAGAGTATAAATAGACTTGCTTTTAAGGATTTAGAAGTCATTCTTGTGCTAGAAATTGATAGCGAGTTGTGTGTTCAAATTTATAATTTAAAATAAAATAAAAATATAAAAATGGCTAGTTTTACTTGTGAATTTTGTCTTAAAGAATTCAAGTTTAATAGGAATTTAAGAAGACATACTAGATTACATCATGATGGACCATCCACATCAATAAAATGCATACCATGCAATAAATATTTCTCAAGCCAGTTAAATTATAATCAACACATTTTAACACATTCAAAGATTGGAGACGGAGGAGAACCATTTGATACAGTTAATTGTATCGAGTGTAATCAACGTATTCCAAAGACGAATTGGCACTATCACATTCGAACAAATGCACATAAATTTAATTGTGCTAACAAAGTTCGAAATGATAATGATGCTAATGATGATGATGATGAAGTTAAATGTGTAAGATCAGTGTTTAATAATAGAATTATCACATATGTTATTGAGAATAATGATGAAACGAATTTAATACCTGAGAACTTTTTATCGGGAATTAAATTCAAAGTGGCTAAGCTGTTAAATCATATGATCCAAAAACATGATAATATTAAATTCAATCTGGAGATATTTTGTGAATACATGCTGGTTAAAGAAGAGGAGAATTTATGTTATATTGAAATAAAATCGCATCAGACGAAGATGGTTATAATTAATCTGTCATCATCAACTACAGATGATCTCCTCAATATTTACAAAACACAATGCGATGTTATTGTTAAAAAAATGAGTGAATTCCAGGAACGTGACAGCGGATGGACATTAATACAAATATTACGGATCGAAATTAATATAAATAAATACCAGTGTATAAAAGGTTCGCAGTATATTCCTCTACCAACCCCAATACAAAAGAAACATGCATGCATCAATGTTCAAAATAACGATGAGTATTGTTTCAAGTGGGCTGTTATATCAGCATTGTATCCTGTTAATGACAGTTCTAAAAGAACTACATCATATAAAATTAATAACATTAGTGATGATATTATCACTTTGGAAAATGGTATTGTTTTAAATTTTGAATACTTGACTTTTCCGCTACCAACAAATAAAATTAAAGATTTTGAAATGAAAAATCCCGATATTAGCGTGAACGTGTTTGGGTTGAATGATGACAATCATATAGTCGGACCCTACTACTCCAGTATAAATGAAAAACCTAAGCACGTTAATTTATTATTATTAGAAGATGGTGAGAGATTCCATTACGTATGGATTAAAAATATTTCAAGGTAAATCAATAATAATTTTATGTTAAATAAAAAGTTGATATTAATATAAAATTGTTTTACTTTCCATTTAATTACAGATTAATTAAAAGTCAACTTACAAAACATCAACATAAGATACATATATGTAATTCATGTTTAATACATTTTCATAGTGAAACGGCGCTGATCAAACACAAAGATGAGTGCAACAAAATCGTAACTAAAATGCCCTCTGTAGACAATAATATCGTAAGTTTTAAAAATTACAAAAAGCAAATGGATGTACCTTTTGTAGTCTACGCTGATTTTGAGTGTATTCTAGAGACTATTAATATTCAAAATTCAGCAAATGTCAAATCCATACAAAAACATATTCCATTTGCTTATAGTTATTACATCAAATGTTCATTTAACAGTAGTTTAGATAAATTTAGTATGTACAGTGGTGATGATGCACCAAAACATTTCTTTGTAAATTTAGTTAAAGATTGTACAGATTTATATGTTAATTATTTAAGTATCGTAAAACCAATGAATACCTTAACACCTTCTCAACAGATTAGACAGAAAGAGGATACAGTTTGTCACATTTGCAAAAAATTCTTATCTCATGTAGATCGAGTAGCTGATCATTGTCACTTAACAGGTGAATATAGAGGACCGGCACATAACAAATGTAATTTAGAGTATCAAATAGCAAATTTTATTCCTATATTCTTTCATAATCTATCATCATATGATTGTCATTTGTTCGTAAGAGAACTTTCTTCTATTGAAGGTGATATAAATGTAATCCCCTTAAACAAAGAACTATATGTATCTATATCGAAGAAGATTAATGTAGATGAAAAAAATACTATAGAACTACGTTTTCTAGATTCTTGTCGGTTTATGCCATCAAGTTTGGAAAAACTAGCGGGATATTTGTCTGATAATGATATGTTGACAGTAAAATCAAGTTATCAAACTCCCAATGAATTTAGTTTAATGAAACGTAAAGGTGTCTTTCCATATGACTATCTAGATTCAGTCAACCGTCTTGAAGAAACAGGACTACCACCCCGATCATGTTTCTTTAATAAACTTACTAATGAGTCGTGTAGTGAAGACGATTACGAACACGCTGAAAAAGTTTGGAATACATTCAAATGTAAGAAACTCTTAGATTATCTCTTATTATATTTAAAAATTGATGTCCTATTGCTTTGTGATGTATTTGAAAATTTCCGTAAGGTTTGTAAAAACATTTACAATTTAGATCCCTGTCAATATTATACTACACCAGGTTTATCCTGGGATGCAATGTTGAAAACAACTGAAATTGAGTTGGAATTATTAACAGATATCAACATGTACAATTTCGTTATGCGGGGTATTAGGGGAGGCATTGTTCAATGCAGTAAGCGACATGTGAGAGCTAATAATAAATATGTTAGTGACTATGATTCAACAAAAGAATCAAATTATCTAATGTATTTAGATGTAAATAATTTATATGGTTATGCAATGTCTCAATATCTCCCCTATAAAAATTTTAAATGGCTTGACAACTGTGACGACTTCAATATAACTACTGTAGAAGAAGATTCAGAATTTGGTTATATTTTAGAAGTGGATTTGGAATATCCAACTGTATTGCACGATCACCATAGTGATTTTCCATTCTGTGCAGAAAATAAGAAAATTGAGAATATGAAACATAGAAAACTAATAACAGACTTAAATGACAAAAAGAATTACATAATACATTACCGCAATCTTCAACAATGTATTCAACATGGATTAATTTTGAAGAAAATTCATAGAATTCTGCAATTTAATCAATCGAATTGGTTAAAAAAATATATTGATGTAAATAACCATTATAGAACATTGGCTAAAAACACATTTGAACAAAACTTTTTTAAATTACTTAATAATGCTGTCTATGGTAAGACTATGGAAAATGTCGATAAGCGAAAAGACATCAAAATAGTAATTGGGTGGGAAAATAGAAGAAAACGATTAGGAGCCAGATCACTAATTGCGAAACCAAATTTTCATAGTTGTATTGAAATTACTAAAGAAATGGTTGCCATTGAAATGAGTAGAGTACGAACAGAATATAATAAACCCATTTATATTGGTTTTTCTGTTCTAGAATTATCAAAATGGAAAATGTATAATTTTCATTACGAATATATGAAGCCAAAATATCTTGATAATATTAATCTCTGCTATATGGATACCGACTCATTTATATATAATGTGAGAACAAATGATATGTATGATGATATTAGAAATGATATTCCAACACATTTCGATACATCTGCTTATTCAAAAGACAATCCATATAATTTCCCCTTAATGAATAAAAAAGTATTGGGAATGATGAAAGATGAATGCAATGGAAAAATTATTAAGGAATTCATTGGTTTACGAGCTAAAATGTATTCCGTCAAAATAGATAGAGTAGACAAAGAAATAAAAAAAATTAAAGGCGTTAAAAATAGTGTAACATCTAGGCTAAGTATTAATGATTTTAGAAAATGTCTACTAGAGAAAAAGCTATATCATGATTCTATGTATGTGTTTAGATCTAAGATTCATCAAATATATACACAATATATAAGTAAATTAACTTTAAGTTATTTAGACGATAAGAGATTTATATGTGAAAATAATGTTGACACTTACGCCTGGGGACATTATAAAATAAATTCTCCATCAACCTCATCATCATCAAATTTAAATTCATATAGAGAATTTATGCAAGACGATAATGATGAAATGTTTTTAAATGTAAATATATATGGAGAATTTATGCAAGACGATAATGATGAAATGTTTTTAAATGTAAATATATAGATTAAGTAGTTTATAAGGAATATAATGTACAAAATAATACGAATTAATAAAAAAGAATATATTATATGTATATAAATTAAACAATTTTTCATTTCATTTCAATTTATATTTATTGAATAAAAATTTTAAACACAAGTGCCCACAATTAAATGTATTAAATTTTTGTTTTCGTTCATAATTATATTCAACAGGAAATTTTAAGTAGTTGACAATCTCAAGTGGTGGTTGTAAGTTTCCAAAGCTATCAAAGTATTCTTTATAGTTGTGGTTTTTATAATATGCTACCCAATGTGTTCCCATACCATTTGAATCATCTAAATTAACAATGCCGCATTCTTGCTTGAATGGTTTTTCAGGTAAAGAATCACGCATGAAAACACCCCTAAAATGTTTGAGATGTCTTCCATATTTATTCAAATCCAAATCTGTTAATGGGCGATTGGGTAGGTTATCTAATAGTTTTTTGGAGCTGGACTATAGTAGAGACCATATCCAGTTTTATATGGTTTGAGATATAACCCTTTACCCATTGCAATTGATTCCATATATCTATTATGACGGTTAGCTTCAGCCAATTGTTCTTTTCCATTTTTGATAGCATTTACTGCTTTGACAATAGCGGATCCTCCACTTGCCAAACCACCAAGCGCTGACAATGCTGTTAGTACGGGAATAAGTGGAAGAAATCCTCCAATTTTCGGTACAGGTATAACTCTCGGTATTATAATGTCTGCTCGCTTTTTCCCTTTAAAATTTGAATGAATAGCCTTTTTTGCTATTTTAACAGCATCATTTATATCAAGGGGTTTCTGTTCTTTCAATTGTTTTAAAGTTTTTCTCACAGTAGCTGTGAATAATTTCTTATTACACTTATTCATTTTTCCTTTTCTCATTCTTTTTGAATTCTTTCTTTTCTTATGTCTCTGCTCCTTCAAACCTAATCCAAATTTCACTTTAGCTTTCATAGCGTTTGTCACAAACCACGCGTTAGCACGTTCTTTAATATCACTATCTTTAGATTTAACTCGTTGCCAGGCTTTTTCAGCTAATATTTGATCTGCTTGATGTCTTGTGTCTATATCTTTTGATTGTGAATATGCAATATCGTGCTCTCTACAAGCTGCGTCTAATAAATTTATACCCTTATCTCCTCTTGCTAAACGTTTTTCAAGTTTTGTACCAGGTCCACAAAACTGATAACCAGGTAGATGTAATTCAACAGGTACTTTATTTATTAAGTTGTTTACAAATCCTCTTCTCATCTTACACTGGCTGAGGTTTTGTTTTGACTGTAGATTATAACAAATTTTTTTTCGTTACTTTTATACCTCTTCGCAAAAATATCTGAAATCAAGACCTATATATACACCAATTTATGCGATCACAGTTTCAGTATGTCAGTCAACATGAAGCTAGTTAAACAAGCAAAGCAAATTATTATAAGAAATATTGATGAATCATCTCAATCAAGAGATAAAACAGTTGTACACAACACATTATTACCGAATTCGATTCGTGCATTGATAGTGGGACCATCGAATTGTGGTAAAACTAATGTGATGATAAGTCTAATTGAAAGTCCTAACGGATTGAGATTTAAAAACATCTATGTATACTCGAAATCATTATATCAACCAAAATATTGTTATCTAAGAAAATTAATTAAACCGATAAAAGAAATTAATCTATTTACGTTTTCGGAAAATGAAGAAGTTCTAAGTCCAGCAAAAGCTTATCCACATTCTATAATAATATTCGATGATGTTATTTGTGAGAAACAAAATAGTATAAGAGATTACTTCTGTATGGGAAGACACAAATTCATTGATTGCTTTTATCTGGGTCAAACATATACTAAAATTCCAAAACATCTAATACGTGATAATGCAAATATGATTATAATATTTAAACAGGATGAAATGAATTTAAAACATATATATAATGATCATGTTATTGGTGATATGACTTTTAAACAATTTGTTGACCTTTGCAGTGAGTGTTGGAAAGATAAATATGGATTTCTTGTTGTAAGCAAGGATGATTTAATAAATAAAGGACGTTATCGAAAAGGATTTGATAGTTTCATACAACTATGATATGTTATTTGATATTAGATAGCAAGCAGTTTGTAACCAGATATAAAGCAGTTCGTGATCAGATATAAAGCAGATCGTAATCAGATACAAAGCAGATCATAACCAGATTGCAAGCAGATCATAACCAGATAGCAAGCAGATCATAACCAGATATAAAGCAGTTCATGAGCAGATAGCAAACAGATCATAACCAGATAGCAAGCAGATCGCAACCAGATGTAAAGCAGTTCATAACCAGATAGCAAGCAGATCGTAACCAGATATAAAGCAGATCGTGAGCAGATAGCAAGCAGATCGCAACCAGATGTAAAGCAGTTCATAACCAGATTGCAAGCAGATCATAACCAAATCAAAATCAATTAAAAAAAATTATTATAATGTCTAAAAATGATCATAATAAAATGTTAGAAGATCTTGTAAAGACAAGAGCGGTTCTAAAGGAAAAGTTAAAAAACATTAAACTGAACCAAATAGATAGAGTTAATTTATTAGAAGATACCTTTCAACCAATAACAAAACCACTTAAAAAAATCATCGGAAAACTTGAAGATAAACATAAGGATATGTATATAGACAACACTTTTGATGGCGAGGATGATTATGATGATGTAAATGATGATAATAAAATCATCGGAAAACTTGAACATAAGCATAAGGATATAGACAACACTATTAATGATGACGATGATTATTATGATGTAAACGGTGATAATAACGATTTTCAATATGGAAATATGTCAACTGATGACAATGATGATGAGCAAAACTATGGTCATAATAGACCTGTATCAAGTACATGTATCAAAAACTTGGAAAGAAAACAAAGTTTAAAGCTGACGAAAAGCTCTCCATTATTTGAAAATATTCAATTACTTATTGATAATAACCAATTGGATAAAATTTATGGTTTTAATCAAGATGTAGACGGTAGTTGGAGATATGGCAAGGAAAAATTAATATTTAATAGAGATAATACTATGCAGATAGGGAATATGAAATTGAAAATGACGCCTGGATTATTTGAACTAGTATTTCATACAAAACCTCTCCATTATACTAAAAATGATTTAAAGAAATATAAAGAGATTTTAATTCATACCAATGCACATAGACGTCGTTATGAAGCTAATGAACAAGTGAAAGGAACACGAGCCTTCAAATATAGACGAATAATTAAACATTTATTCAAAACAACAACAAAAATTTCAACAAAAGGCAGTGGATTATTGCTAAAATCACTAGATAATCGGAAATCAAACTATATATATTGGGATGATCCTAATGAATTAGTTGACAGACTACGTTTACTTCTCTCATCGGAAGGTGCTGGCCACAACAATCATCAAAACGAAATAATCTCTATTATCGAAGAACTTAAAGAATCTAACATAATTTATTAGAAGAGTGAAAGAGATGTCTTATATTAATAAATTTGGAGAAAGTTTTAATAAATATAACCATAAAAACAAAAATATTGTAATCGAAAAATATATAACACAAGTACGTGATGATCTAGTTGATCAAATAAACAATTTAAAAAGCGAGATTGAAAATATTTATCTAAAACATGACAATGAAATGAAAGTATTCGAAGATAATGTTAATACTTCAATTATACATAATCAAGAAATAATGAGTAATGATGTTAAAAACAAAGTTAGCGAACAATCTGTAAAAATTGAGAAAATAAAAGACTATATGGAGAAACTTGAAAAAGCCCTTGATAACTATGTTGAGAAGACAATAATAGATTCTAAGCAGGAAAACTATAATAAAAATATTGAATACAGAAATAAAATTACAGAGAAATTCAATAAAATTGAAGGTGAAATGAAAGTGTTTAACGAAGCTTTCAAGAAAATTGAAATAGAAGTTTTAAAGAGAATTAATATCTATAATCAAAGGTTAAATCATATTGAAGAATATATATTCAAATCATTCACTCAAAGGAAAAACTAAAAATCGAATAAAATATACTTATATACACACACACACACACACACACACACACACATACGTACATAAATAATATGGATTTGAATGCAGACAAAAGACAAATAGTAGAAGAATTACATAAACAAGCTAGAAAAAATTTCAAAAGAAGACGAGTTGTAGTGAAGGGAATTGATGATTTATGGCAAGCTGATCTAGTAGAAATGGGAAGCTATGAAACATATAATAATGGATATCGTTATCTTCTAACAGTTATAGATACTTTTTCAAAAAAAGCCTGGGCTGTTGCCGTTAAAAATAAAGGTGCACAGAACGTAACGGCTGCTATGAAAAGTGTATTCGATACATCAAAGCGAAAACCGAAAAACCTGCAAACCGATGATGGTAGAGAGTTCTTTAATAATCAATTCCAACATTTAATGCAATCTCATAAAATTAATCACTATTCAACATATAGTTCTTTGAAAGCATCAATAGTTGAACGATTTAATAGAACATTGAAAGGGATGATGTGGAAAGAGTTTAGCTTTCAAGGAACTTACAAATGGATAAACATATATCAAGAACTAATAGATAAATATAATAATACACTTCATAGAACAATTAAAATGACACCAAATGAAGTGAACTCTTTCAATGAAAAAACTCTTTTGGATACCGTATACAATAACTTAAAGGTTTTTAGGAGACCTAAGTTTAAAATTGGTGATCATGTTCGTATAAGTAAATATAAACATGTATTTGAAAAAGGATATACACCAAATTGGACTACAGAAATCTTCAAAATCAAAAATATAAGGAATACAAATCCCAATACTTACATTTTAGAAGACTATTGTGGTAATGAAATTAAAGGTGGATTTTATGAATATGAACTTTTGAAAACAAAATACACTCAAACATATTTAGTTGAAAAAGTATTAAAGAGGAGAGGAAATATGTTGTATGTTAAATGGTTGGGATTTTCATCAAATCACAATTCATGGATAAATTCAAATAATACATCAGCATCGTCATCAACATCATTATAAAAACAGTGTAATATTGGAAAATGATTCATTTGCAAGGTATACGTTAAGATGTCCATAACATTAACTCTGAACGGAAATACATCAAAACTAGTTGCCGACTATTTTCCACCCATTGGGCTTGAATCAAACTATGTTTGCGGTCTAATAAGTTTTGATACATATCACTCAATTCCGAATATTGATTATGAGAACAATTTGTTTCATATTGGTAACCATATTATAGAAATTCCTGTGGGATCATATGAATTTTCAAACTTAGCTGATTTTTTAATTAGAAAATATAAAAAATTGAGTGTAAAAGGAAAACTTAAAATTCAATCAAATTATAACACACTACAAACCTACATAGAGAGCTCAACTGATACGATATTTTTCGATAAAGAAAGATCAATTGGAACGCTGCTTGGATTTAGTAAGAGAGTTCTAAAGCCTGATGAAGAGCATAAATCAGACAAAACAATAGATATTACAAAAATAAACACTATTTTAATTGAGTGTAATATTGTTACCGGATCCTATATAAATAACGCTTCTGCTCACACTCTACATCAATTTTCGCTTAACGTGAGTCCTGGCTATAAAATAACAGAAGCACCAGCAAACGTCATTTATTTACCAGTTAACACTAGATCAATCAACACCATTGTTCTAAAAGTAACCGACCAGGACGGAAACCTTATTAATTTTCGTGGAGAAAAAATAACTATTAGATTACATTTGAAACCTCTGAAGGAATGATTATATTCGATAGTAAAAACAATTCCTACAGCAACGACAACAACAATTCATTATCAGTATCGCAACCCAAAACGTTATACTCAGCTCCAGCAATAAAAACAGCAACAAGAACTGTAGATTTTAAGAAATTATCACAAATAAAAAAAATAAAAAATATACAAAAACAGAGGACAGAGAATCTCAGTAGACACAATCGTGAATTTCTAAAACAACTTGGTTTTAAACTAAAACAAAAATGAGTATAATTAACATACTACAACAACCAAACTTTGATAATTCAATCATCAAAAAAGACTATCATAGTTATACATCATATCTACAATCATTTAAGAATAACGATGAAATTCGTATATCAATTCAAAACCAAGATTTATTAGTTCTACCAAGTGAAAGTTTTCTATACATAGAAGGATTTGCAACAAAAGACGATTCTACAGTCTCTCCATCATTAAAACTGTTAAACAACTGTATGGCCTATCTGTTCGATGAAATTCGTTATGAGATAAATGGTGTAGAAATTGATCGTACACGTCATCTGGGTATAACAACGGACATTAAGAACTATATTTCATTAAATCAATTCGAAAGTGATGCACTAGTAAATGCAGGATGGTCACCAATCAATGGTGAATCTGATCTTTCGCTTATTACTGGAAGCTTTAATTTTTGTGTTCCATTAAAAATGTTACTCGGATTTGCTGAAGATTTCAATAAGATAATAGTTAATTCCAAACACGAATTAATTCTTCTACGATCTAAAGATGATTCTCAAGTCTTTAAATCAAATATATCAAGTGAAAAATGTAAGCTATCGATTTTAAATATAACATGGAAAGTACCACATGTTCAACTTGCTGATGCCTATAAATTGGAAATGTATAAAACTATCAACAGTCGTCGACCTTTGAATATATCATTTAGAAGTTGGGATATGTATTATTACCCCTCTCTTCCCGAAAGCAATACAATATTATGGAATGTTAAGCTTGCTCGTGAAAGTGAAAGACCTCGATTTCTGTTAATAGCATTTCGAGACAACTCTAACACATTTATACATTGTAATCTATCCGATGTTAAAGTTCATCTCAACTCAGAGTCGTATCCCTACGATGATTTAAATCTTAAATTTGATAGCAATCGGTTCGCTCTACTATATCATATGTACTCAAGATTTCAAGAAAGTTATTATTCACGCCCCTCGCAACCCTTACTAAAACGAGATAGTTTTAAGACAATTGCACCAATAATTGTTCTAGATGTAACACATCAAAATGAAGCCGTAAAAACTGGACCTATTGATATACGAATCGAATTGAAGACACAACAAAACATACCACTTAACACATCTGCATATTGTTTAATTATACATGATAGAATGTTTGAATATGTACCTCTTACAAATGAAGTAAAGAAAATATTGTAAATGTATATGTAACTCTGTATATTTTATATGTTATATAAATAAAAAAAAAAAAAAAAAAAAAAAAAAAAAAAAAAAAAAAAAAAAAAAAAAATATTCTTTTAATTTCACAAGATTATGAAATTTTAAAATTTGCGTGGGTATAAAAAAGAGTAAATTTGGTTTATTGACTAACATTGTAGTTTTTTTTTTTGTTTTTTTTTTTTTGACATTACTACGTATACATCTTATTGTTTAGAAGAGATTAAAATATAAATATCTACCTTAACAACTACTGTTCTCAGTACTATCCCGAACACGAGAGGGATATAGACACCGGTGCTGAAATACATAACCATAAAGACGATAGGAGTTATCTTTTACGAGCGATCTTAAATCATATAAATATTAAAACCATCAACATAAAAGATTATTCAAAAACTCTACACATGAGCCTACAGTAGCAGTGGATTAACACACAATGATTTTAAAGGAAATATACAACTTTCTAAAATCATTCTCGCGCATAATTTCTGATGAGGATAAAACTAAACTCATCAACATACAAACACAACTGGAGTATGTTGGCAACCTGAAGAGAATAAAAAATAGACATGGTGAACATTTCGAGGATTGTGAATGGTCGAATGAAAACAGTACATGCGGTCCTGACACCTGCCCCTGTATATTTTATAAACATAGACTATATCAAGTTGAAAATGAAGTTAAAAATATAATTAATTTTTATAATCTTACTAAATGTAAAAACTGTGTTTTCAATAAATTGTAATTTTCAATAAAGAAATTGTATAATAAATGACAAAAAAAACTTAACCACATCTGAAATCTTCGTTTAGTTAATTATTACTCTTTGTTCAGAGTACATCGTCCCGCACTTACGCAAACTACTATTAAATTTTTAAAGAAGGGGAAAAGAATGGTTACATCAGCTGAATTGGAAGAACTATTAACAAAGCATAGTAATCAGATTGACAAGGAGCATATAGATTTATTTTTAAGTCTTATCAATGAACTAAGAACTTGTAATTATGTAAATTATCCATTTATATGTGTTAATAATATTATACATAGATCTAACTGTGAAAATACTTATTCACAATCTTTCAACATTTGTCGATGTCAAACATTCTATACACAATATTTGTTAACACTTAAGCTATTTAATCTGTATAAACGTATTTTTAAATTCGAATCTGTAAAAATCTAAAAAAAGAAATATGTAATAAAATTTTCAAAAAAAAAAAAATAAAAAAATAATTTGTTTTAATTAATCCCTTTATTCTATAATTTCATTTATTTAAAACAGTAAAACTAAAAAAATTCTAAATCCTTAAAAGCAAGTCTATTTATACTCTGGGATGTAGATGAGGAAACGTAGACAGACTCATTCTGTCCGTCCAATCATTCGTTTGAAAAGTAATACAAATAAAATGAACATGCACAATCATGATTCTATTTAGGTATATAAAAAACTATCACGCAGATGTATATCCTGTTTACAAAAAAAAAAGAACACGTACAACCAACCTACCCTTTCTTATCAGTTTGTATTTCTATTTTTTCTACATTTGATCATGAGCAGTACGTGACAAGAATTTGTTATTTATTATGCAGGTGTTCATCCTGTATACACTAAACTGCGATAAGAATCTATTATTCATAGAAAACGATGATGCAGGTGTTCATCCTGTATACACTAAACTGCGATAAGAATCTATTATTCCTAGAAAACTATCTTGCAGGTGTACATCCGTTTACAATTTCTTCTACATTTGATCATGAGCTGTACGTGACAAGAATTTGTTATCATCTTAAAATTACAGATCCTTCTAATTAAATCACACAAAAAATAAAAAACAACCGCACAACCAACCTACCCTTTCTTATCACATTTAAAATTAAACATCCTTCTAATTAAATATACAAAAAATAAAAAACAACCGCACAACCAACCTATCCTTTCTTATCACATTTAAAATTAAAGATCCTTCTAATTAAATCATACAAAAAATAAAAAAAAAACACACAACAACTATACAGGTGTAGATCCCTTTTCTATTTTTTCAGCATTGAGTATGATAATACGTGGTAAGAATTTACTATTAAAAAACGATCATACACATTACATGTTACGCACACACTCATTCTGTCCGTCCAAATATTCGTACATACGAATATACATTTTCACATTACAGTCTTTCTATACTCTGAGATGTAGATGAGGAAACGTGCACACACTCATTCTGTCCGTCCAACCATTCGTTTGCAAAGCAATACAAATGAAAGGACCAACAAAAAAGCAGGTATGATTCCAAATTTGTAGGGAAAAATTGAAAATTATAATGATTTAATTCTTTTCCAGATATGCATTCTCACAAATTTTAACACACACAAACACACATATACACATTAAAAAGCATTACCTTTTCATAATACATGTTACAAACCTAAAGACCGATCGCACACAATTCATTTAACAATTCTACAATGTTCTTACTCTTTTACAGATATGCATGCTCCAAATTTTGTATGAAATAAGTGCCCTTGAAACGCCATAAACATACTACTTGCTTCCTTTAATTGTTACTTTAAATATTTTTCTCTCTGTTTTCTCATTTTTTATTTTTTTCTAATTTTCTTAAAATTCAATGGAATGCCGTAACAAATGTGTGTTAAATTCTGTACTGTACCACTATACCACTGGGATATTAGCTACGAATGTTTAAAAATGGGTGCCATTACGCTTAAAATAGTATTGTTCGTATAGAATATAAGTAGTATGTTTATGGGGCTTCTCGACCAATTATTTCATACGAATTTGGGATTATGCATATCTGGAAAAGAGTAAAAACATTGCAGAATTGTGAAATGAATTGTGTGCGCTCGGTCTTTAGGTTTGTAACATGTATTAAGAAAAGGTAATACTTTTTAATGTGTTTGTGTGTGTTAAAATTTGAGAACATGCATATCTGGAAAATAATTAAATCATTTTCATTTTAAATTTTTCCATTCAAATTTGGGATCATGCCTGCTTCTTCTTGTTCCTTTTATTTGTATTGCTTTTCAAACGAATGATTGGACGGACAGAATAAGTGTGTGCACGCGCATAAGATCAATAAGAATATTTCTTAATGTAAACAAATAAACAATTTTGGATGTGGTTTCGCTTAATTAATTTTTTTTTGTTATTGTGATATATTTCCGTTATGTGTGTGTGTGTGTGTGTTTTTCTTGTGAACAAATGTGGGATAACGACACATAAACAATAGCAGCGCTTTGTTATAAATAATAACAGCGTGACTCCTTATCATTTCTTACACTTCAGCATAAGATCAATAATAATATTATATTTTTAATGTAAACA
This sequence comes from Sarcophaga subvicina, assembly GCA_936449025.2. NCBI lineage: Eukaryota > Metazoa > Arthropoda > Insecta > Diptera > Sarcophagidae > Sarcophaga > Sarcophaga subvicina. The sequence continues at coordinate 76,081,064 of OW388083.2, forward strand.
AATTTTTAAACGCTGACTCAAGAATTATACAGCTGTGTGCACGCTTACATCGTATACCTAAATATAAACATGATTGTGCATATTCATTTTATTTGTGTTAATATGAGTATATATGAGTATATGTACTTAGAACAGCTCTTGTCTTTACAAGATCTTCTCACATTTTAGTATGGTAATTTTTAGACATTGTGCTAATTTTTTCATATTAATTTTGATCTGCTTCGTATCTGCTCACGACCTGCTCACGATCTGCTTTGTATCTGCTCACGATCTGATTTACACCTGATCATGATCTGCTTGATGTCTTATGTCTATATCTTTTGAATTTGGGTACGCTGTATCGTGCTTTCTACAAGCAGCATCCCATAAATTTATTCCTTTGTCTCCTCTTGCTAATCGTTTTTGAACTTTTGTATCAGGTCTACAAAACTGATAACAAGGTAGATGTAATTCAACAAGTAATTTGTTTAAGTTGTTTACAAAACCTCTTACAATCTTACACTAATTAGGTTTATTTTTTTTTTTTTTTTTGTTTTGACTGTAGTTTATAACCATTGTTTTCGTTACTTTCATACCTCTTCGTATGAAACACTATTCTAGCAAGCTATACAATCTGTACTAGCTATACTAGCAAGCTGTACTAGCTATACTAGCAAGCTGTACTAGCTATACTAGCAAGCTATACAATCTATACTAGCTATACTAGCAAGCTGTACTAGCTGTACTAGCAAGCTGTACTAGCTATACTTGCAAGCTGTACTAGCAAGTTATACTAGCAAGCTATACAATCTATACTAGCTATACTAGCAAGCTGTACTAGCTATACTAGCAAGCTGTACTAGCTATACTAGCAAGCTGTACTAGCTATACTAGCAAGCTGTACTAGCTATACTAGCAAGCTGTACTAGCAAGCTATACTAGCAAGCTATACAATCTATACTAGCAAGCTATACAATCTATACTAGCTATACTAGCAAGCTGTACTAGCTATACTAGCAAGCTGTACTAGCTATACTAGCAAGCTGTACTAGCTATACTAGCAAGCTGTACTAGCTATACTAGCAAGCTGTACTAGCTATACTAGCAAGCTGTACTAGCAAGCTATACTAGCAAGCTATACAATCTATACTAGCAAGCTATACAATCTATACTAGCTATACTAGCAAGCTGTACTAGCTATACTAGCAAGCTGTACTAGCTATACTAGCAAGCTGTACTAGCTATACTAGCAAGCTGTACTAGCTATACTAGCAAGCTGTACTAGCTATACTAGCAAGCTGTACTAGCTATACTAGCAAGCTGTACTAGCTATACTAGCAAGCTGTACTAGCAAGCTATACTAGCAAGCTATACAATCTATACTAGCTATACTAGCAAGCTGTACTAGCTATACTAGCAAGCTGTACTAGCTATACTAGCAAGCTGTACTAGCTATACTAGCAAGCTGTACTAGCTATACTAGCAAGCTGTACTAGCTATACTAGCAAGCTGTACTAGCTATACTAGCAAGCTGTACTAGCTATACTAGCAAGCTGTACTAGCAAGCTATACTAGCAAGCTATACAATCTATACTAGCAAGCTATACAATCTATACTAGCTATACTAGCAAGCTGTACTAGCTATACTAGCAAGCTGTACTAGCTATACTAGCAAGCTGTACTAGCTATACTAGCAAGCTGTACTAGCTATACTAGCAAGCTGTACTAGCTATACTAGCAAGCTGTACTAGCTATACTAGCAATCTGTACTAGCTATACTAGCAAGCTACACAATCTATACTAGCAAGCTGTACTAGCTATACTAGCAAGCTGTACTAGCTATACTAGCAAACTGTACTAGCTATACTAGCAAGCTGTACTAGCTATACTAGCAAGCTGTACTAGCTATACTAGCAAGCTGTACTAGCTGTACTATCAAGCTGTACTAGCTATACTAGCAATCTGTACTAGCTATACTAGCAAGCTACACAATCTATACTAGCAAGCTGTACTAGCTATACTAGCAAGCTGTACTAGCTATACTAGCAAGCTACACAATCTATACTAGCAAGCTGTACTAGCTGTACTAGCAAGCTGTACTAGCTATACTAGCAAGCTGTACTAGCTATACTAGCAAGCTACACAATCTATACTAGCAAGCTGTACTAGCTGTACTAGCAAGCTGTACTAGCTATACTAGCAATCTGTACTAGCTATACTAGCAAGCTACACAATCTATACTAGCAAGCTGTACTAGCTATACTAGCAAACTGTACTAGCTATACTAGCAATCTGTACTAGCTATACTAGCAAGCTACACAATCTATACTAGCAAGCTGTACTAGCTATACTAGCAAGCTGTACTAGCTATACTAGCAAGCTACACAATCTATACTAGCAAGCTGTACTAGCTATACTAGCAAACTGTACTAGCTATACTAGCAAACTGTACTAGCTATACTAGCAAGCTGTACTAGCTATACTAGCAAGCTGTACTAGCTATACTAGCAAGCTGTACTAGCTGTACTATCAAGCTGTACTAGCTATACTAGCAATCTGTACTAGCTATACTAGCAAGCTACACAATCTATACTAGCAAGCTGTACTAGCTATACTAGCAAGCTGTACTAGCTATACTAGCAAGCTACACAATCTATACTAGCAAGCTGTACTAGCTGTACTAGCAAGCTGTACTAGCTATACTAGCAAGCTGTACTAGCTATACTAGCAAGCTACACAATCTATACTAGCAAGCTGTACTAGCTGTACTAGCAAGCTGTACTAGCTATACTAGCAATCTGTACTAGCTATACTAGCAAGCTACACAATCTATACTAGCAAGCTGTACTAGCTATACTAGCTATACTAGCAAGCTGTACTAGCTATACTAGCAAGCTACACAATCTATACTAGCAAGCTGTACTAGCTGTACTAGCAAGCTATACTAGCTATACTAGCAAGCTGTACTAGCTATACTAACAAGCTACACAATCTATACTAGCAAGCTGTACTAGCTGTACTAGCAAGCTGTACTAGCTATACTAGCAATCTGTACTAGCTATACTAGCAAGCTACACAATCTATACTAGCAAGCTGTACTAGCTATACTAGCAAGCTGTACTAGCTATACTAGCAAGCTATACTAGCTGTACTAGCAAGCTGTACTAGCTGTACTAGCAAGCTGTACTAGCTATACTAGCAATCTGTACTAGCTATACTAGCAAGCTACACAATCTATACTAGCAAGCTGTACTAGCTATACTAGCAACCTGTACTAGCTATACTAGCAAGCTGTACTAGCTGTACTAGCAAGCTGTACTAGCTGTACTAGCAAGCTGTACTAGCTATACTAGCATTCTGTACTAGCTATACTAGTAATCTGTACTAGCTATACTAGCAAGCTACACAATCTATACTAGCAAGCTGTACTAGCTGTACTATCAAGCTGTACTAGCTATACTAGCAAGCTGTACTAGCTATACTAGCAAGCTACACATTCTATACTAGCAAGCTGTACTAGCTATGCTAGCTATACTAGCAAGCTGTACTAGCTATACTAGCAAGCTACACAATCTATACTAGCAAGCTGTACTAGCTGTACTAGCAAGCTATACTAGCTATACTAGCAAGCTGTACTAGCTATACTAGCAAGCAACACATTCTATATTAGCAAGCTGTACTAGCTGTACTAGCAAGCTGTACTAGCTATACTAGCAATCTGTACTAGCTATACTAGCAAGCTACACAATCTATACTAGCAAGCTGTACTAGCTATACTAGCAATCTGTACTAGCTATACTAGCAAGCTACACAATCTATACTAGCAAGCTGTACTAGCAAGCTGTACTAGCTATACTAGCAATCTGTACTAGCTATACTAGCAAGCTACACAATCTATACTAGCAAGCTGTACTAGTTATACTAGCAAGCTACACAATCTACACTAGCAAGCTGTACTAGCTGTACTAGCAAGCTGTACTAGCTATACTAGTTATACTAGCAAGCTGTACTAGCTATACTAGCTATACTAGCAAGCTCTACTAGCTATACTAGCAAGCTGTACTAGCTATACTAGCAAGCTGTACTAGCTATACTAGCAAGCTGTACTAGCTATACTAGCAAGCTGTACTAGCTATACTAGCTATTTTAGTAAGCTGTACTAGCAAGCTGTACTAGCTATACTAGTTATACTAGCAAGCTGTACTAGCTATACTAACTATACTAGCAAGCTGTACTAGCTATACTAGCAAGCTATATAATCTATACTAGCAAGCTGTACTAGCTATACTAGTTATACTAGCAAGCTGTACTAGCTATACTAGCAAGCTGTACTAGCTATACTAGGAATCTATATAATCTATACTAGCAAGCTGTACTAGCTATACTAGCAAGCTATATAATCTATACTAGCAAGCTGTACTAGCTATACTAGTTATACTAGCAAGCTGTACTAGCTATACTAGCTATACTAGCAAGCTGTACTAGCTATACTAGCAAGCTCTACTAGCTATACTAGCAAGCTATATAATCTATACTAGCAAGCTGTACTAGCTATACTAGCAAGCTGTACTAGCTATACTAGCAAGCTGTACTAGCTATACTAGCAAGCTGTACTAGCTATACTAGCAAGCTGTACTAGCTATACTAGCTATACTAGCAAGCTGTACTAGCTATACTAGCAAGCTATATAATCTATACTAGCAAGCTGTAATAGCTATACTAGTTATACTAGCAAGCTGTACTAGCTATACTAGCAAGCTGTACTAGCTATACTAGGAAGCTATATAATCTATACTAGCAAGCTGTACTAGCTATACTAGCAAGCTATATATTCTATACTAGCAAGCTGTACTAGCTATACTAGCAAGCTATATAATCTATACTAGCAAGCTGTACTAGCTATACTAGTTATACTAGCAAGCTGTACTAGCTATACTAGCTATACTAGCAAGCTGTACTAGCTATACTAGCAAGCTATATAATCTATACTAGCAAGCTGTACTAGGTATACTAGCAAGCTATACTAGCTATACTAGCAAGCTGTACTAGCTATATCAGCTATAACAGCTATACCAGCCATAACAGCTATACCAGCTAGACTACTACACCCGCTAGACTACTAGCTATACCAATTAGACTAGATATACCTGCTGTACCAGCTGTACCAACCTGGTATATACCTGGTATGTATCTGGTATATACCTTGTATGTATCTGGCATATACCTGGTATAGCTGGTATGTAGCTGATATATACCTGGTATGGTATGTATCAGGTGTATACCAGGGTGGTATAGCTGGTACAGCAGGTATAGCTGATATAGCTGGTATAGATGTTATAGCTGGTATAGCTGGTATAGCTGTTATGGCTGGTATAGCTAGTAAAGCTGGTATAGCTGCTAGTACAGCTTGCTAGTATAGCTAGTACAGGTTGCTAGTATACCTAGTACAGCTTGCTAGTATACCTAGTATAGATTGTATAGCTTACTAGTATAGCTAGTACAGCTTGCTAGTATAGCTAGTACAGCTTGCTAGTATAGCTAGTATAGCTGGTACAGCTTGCTAGTACAGCTAGTACAGCTTACTAAACTAGCTAGTATAGCTAGTACAGCTTGCTAGTATAGCTAGTACAGCTTGCTAGTATAGATTGTGTAGTACAGCTTACTACTTAGTTACTAGTATAGCTATACTAGCTGTACTAGCAAGCTGTACTAGCTATACTAGCAAGCTGTACTAGCTATACTAGCAAGCTATATAATCTGTACTAGCAAGCTGTACTAGCTATACTAGCAAGCTGTACTAGGTATACTAGCAAGGTATACTAGCTATACTAGCTATACTAGCAAGCTGTACTAGCTATACTAGCAAGCTGTACTAGCTATACTAGCTATACTAGCAATCTGTACTAGCTATACTAGCAAGCTATATAATTTATACTAGCACGCTGTACTAGATGTACTAGCAAGCTGTACTAGCTAGTACAGCTTGCTAGTACAGCTAGTACAGCTTACTAAAATAGCTAGTATCGCTAGTACAGCTTGCTAGTATAGCTAGTACAGCTTGCTAGTATAGCTAGTACAGCTTGCTAGTATAGCTAGTATACCTTGCTAGTATACCTAGTACAGCTTGCTAGTATAGCTAGTACAGCTTGCTAGTACAGATTATATAGCTTGCTAGTATAGCTAGTACAGCTTGCTAGTATAGCTAGTACAGCTTGCTAGTATAACTAGTATAGCTAGTACAGCTTGCTAGTATAGCTAGTACAGCTTGCTAGTATAGCTAGTATACCTTGCTAGTATACCTAGTACAGCTTGCTAGTATAGCTAGTACAGCTTGCTAGTACAGATTATATAGCTTACTAGTATAGCTAGTACAGCTTGCTAGTATAGCTAGTACAGCTTGCTAGTATAGCTAGTACAGATTGCTAGTACAGATTATATAGCTTGCTAGTATAGCTAGTACAGCTTGCTAGTATAGCTAGTACAGCTTGCTAGTACAGCTAGTATAGCTATACTAGTAACTAAGTAGTAAGCTGTACTACACAATCTATACTAGCAAGCTGTACTAGCTATACTAGCTATACTAGCTATACTAGCTAGTTTAGTAAGCTGTACTAGCTGTACTAGCAAGCTGTACCAGCTATACTAGCTATACTAGCAAGCTGTACTAGCTATACTAGCAAGCTATACAATCTATACTAGCTATACTAGCAAGCTGTACTAGGTATACTAGCAATCTGTACTAGCTATACTAGCAAGATGTACTAGCAGCTATACCAGCTTTACTAGCTATACCAGCCATAACAGCTATACCAGCTATACCAATTAGACTAGATATACCTGCTGTACCAGCTGTACCAACCTGGTATATACCTGGTATGTATCTGGTATATACCTTGTATGTATCTGGTATATAGCTGGTATAGCTGGTATGTACCTGATATATACCTGGTATGGTATGTATCAGGTGTATACCAGGGTGGTATAGCTGGTACAGCAGGTATAGCTGATATAGCTGGTATAGATGTTATAGCTGGTATAGTTGGTATAGCTGTTATGGCTGGTATAGCTAGTAAAGCTGGTTTAGCTGCTAGTACAGCTTGCTAGTATAGCTAGTACAGGTTGCTAGTATACCTAGTACAGCTTGCTAGTATACCTAGTACAGCTTGCTAGTATAGATTATATAGCTTGCTAGTATAGCTAGTACAGCTTGCTAGTATAGCTAGTACAGCTTGCTAGTATAACTAGTATAGCTAGTACAGCTTGCTAGTATAGATTATATAGCTTGCTAGTATAGCTAGTACAGCTTGCTAGTATAGATTATATAGCTTGCTAGTATAGCTAGTACAGCTTGCTAGTATAGATTATATAGCTTGCTAGTATAGCTAGTACAGCTTGCTAGTATAGATTATATAGCTTCCTAGTATAGCTAGTACAGCTTGCTAGTATAGCTAGTACAGCTTGCTAGTATAACTAGTATAGCTATTACAGCTTGCTAGTATAGATTATATAGCTTGCTAGTATAGCTAGTACAGCTTGCTAGTATAGCTAGTATAGCTAGTGCAGCTTGCTAGTATAACTAGTATAGCTAGTACAGCTTGCTAGTACAGCTTACTAAAATAGCTAGTATAGCTAGTACAGCTTGCTAGTATAGCTAGTACAGCTTGCTAGTATAGCTAGTACAGCTTGCTAGTATAGCTAGTACAGCTTGCTAGTATAGCTAGTACAGCTTGCTAGTATAGATTATATAGCTTGCTAGTATAGCTAGTAGAGCTTGCTAGTATAGCTAGTACAGCTTGCTAGTATAGCTAGTATAGCTAGTACAGCTTGCTAGTATAACTAGTATAGCTAGTACAGCTTGCTAGTATAGATTATATAGCTTGCTAGTATAGCTAGTACAGCTTGCTAGTATAGATTATATAGCTTGCTAGTATAGCTAGTACAGCTTGCTAGTATAGATTATATAGATTCCTAGTATAGCTAGTACAGCTTGCTAGTATAGCTAGTACAGCTTGCTAGTATAACTAGTATAGCTAGTACAGCTTGCTAGTATAGATTATATAGCTTGCTAGTATAGCTAGTACAGCTTGCTAGTATAGCTAGTATAGCTAGTACAGCTTGCTAGTATAACTAGTATAGCTAGTACAGCTTGCTAGTACAGCTTACTAAAATAGCTAGTATAGCTAGTACAGCTTGCTAGTATAGCTAGTACAGCTTGCTAGTATAGCTAGTACAGCTTGCTAGTATAGCTAGTACAGCTTGCTAGTATAGCTAGTACAGCTTGCTAGTATAGATTATATAGCTTGCTAGTATAGCTAGTAGAGCTTGCTAGTATAGCTAGTAGAGCTTGCTAGTATAGCTAGTATAGCTAGTACAGCTTGCTAGTATAACTAGTATAGCTAGTACAGCTTGCTAGTACAGCTAGTACAGCTTGCTAGTGTAGATTGTGTAGCTTGCTAGTATAACTAGTACAGCTTGCTAGTATAGATTGTGTAGCTTGCTAGTATAGCTAGTACAGATTGCTAGTATAGCTAGTACAGCTTGCTAGTACAGCTTGCTAGTATAGATTGTGTAGCTTGCTAGTATAGCTAGTACAGATTGCTAGTATAGCTAGTACAGCTTGCTAGTATAGATTGTGTAGCTTGCTAGTATAGCTAGTACAGATTGCTAGTATAGCTAGTACAGCTTGCTAGTACAGCTAGTACAGCTTGCTAGTATAGAATGTGTAGCTTGCTAGTATAGCTAGTACAGCTTGCTAGTATAGCTAGTACAGCTTGCTAGTATAGCTAGTATAGCTTGCTAGTATAGCTAGTACAGCTTGCTAGTATAGCTAGTACAGTTTGCTAATATAGCTAGTACAGTTTGCTAATATAGCTAGTACAGTTTGCTAGTATAGCTAGTACAGCTTGCTAGTATAGCTAGTACAGCTTGCTAGTATAGCTAGTACAGCTTGCTAGTATAGATTGTGTAGCTTGTTAGTATAGCTAGTACAGCTTGCTAGTATAGCTAGTACAGCTTGCTAGTATAGCTAGTACAGCTTGCTAGTATAGCTAGTACAGCTTGCTAGTATAGCTAGTATAGCTTGCTAGTATAGCTAGTACAGCTTGCTAGTATAGCTAGTACAGCTTGCTAGTATAGCTAGTACAGCTTGCTAGTATAGCTAGTACAGCTTGCTAGTATAGCTAGTATAGATTGTATAGCTTGCTAGTATAGATTGTGTAGCTTGCTAGTATAGCTAGTACAGCTTGCTAGTATAGCTAGTACAGCTTGCTAGTATAGATTGTGTAGCTTGCTAGTATAGCTAGTACAGATTGCTAGTATAGCTAGTACAGCTTGATAGTACAGCTAGTACAGCTTGCTAGTATAGCTAGTACAGCTTGCTAGTATAGCTAGTACAGCTTGCTAGTATAGCTAGTACAGTTTGCTAATATAGCTAGTACAGTTTGCTAATATAGCTAGTACAGTTTGCTAGTATAGCTAGTACAGCTTGCTAGTATAGCTAGTACAGCTTGCTAGTATAGCTAGTACAGCTTGCTAGTATAGATTGTGTAGCTTGTTAGTATAGCTAGTACAGCTTGCTAGTATAGCTAGTACAGCTTGCTAGTATAGCTAGTATAGATTGTATAGCTTGCTAGTATAGCTTGCTAGTACAGCTTGCTAGTATAGCTAGTACAGCTTGCTAGTATAGCTAGTACAGCTTGCTAGTATAGCTAGTACAGCTTGCTAGTATAGCTAGTACAGCTTGCTAGTATAGCTAGTACAGCTTGCTAGTATAGCTAGTACAGCTTGCTAGTATAGCTAGTACAGCTTGCTAGTATAGCTAGTATAGATTGTATAGCTTGCTAGTATAGATTGTATAGCTTGCTAGTATAGATTGTATAGCTTGCTAGTATAGCTTGCTAGTACAGCTTGCTAGTATAGCTAGTACAGCTTGCTAGTATAGCTAGTACAGCTTGCTAGTATAGCTAGTACAGCTTGCTAGTATAGCTAGTACAGCTTGCTAGTATAGCTAGTACAGCTTGCTAGTATAGCTAGTACAGCTTGCTAGTATAGCTAGTACAGCTTGCTAGTATAGCTAGTATAGATTGTATAGCTTGCTAGTATAGATTGTATAGCTTGCTAGTATAGCTTGCTAGTACAGCTTGCTAGTATAGCTAGTACAGCTTGCTAGTATAGCTAGTACAGCTTGCTAGTATAGCTAGTACAGCTTGCTAGTATAGCTAGTACAGCTTGCTAGTATAGCTAGTATAGATTGTATAGCTTGCTAGTATAACTTGCTAGTACAGCTTGCAAGTATAGCTAGTACAGCTTGCTAGTACAGCTAGTACAGCTTGCTAGTATAGCTAGTATAGATTGTATAGCTTGCTAGTATAGCTAGTACAGCTTGCTAGTATAGCTAGTACAGCTTGCTAGTATAGCTAGTACAGATTGTATAGCTTGCTAGAATAGTGTTTCATACGAAGAGGTATGAAAGTAACGAAAACAATGGTTATAAACTACAGTCAAAACAAAAAAAAAAAAAAAATAAACCTAATTAGTGTAAGATTGTAAGAGGTTTTGTAAACAACTTAAACAAATTACTTGTTGAATTACATCTACCTTGTTATCAGTTTTGTAGACCTGATACAAAAGTTCAAAAACGATTAGCAAGAGGAGACAAAGGAATAAATTTATGGGATGCTGCTTGTAGAAAGCACGATACAGCGTACCCAAATTCAAAAGATATAGACATAAGACATCAAGCAGATCATGATCAGGTGTAAATCAGATCGTGAGCAGATACAAAGCAGATCGTGAGCAGGTCGTGAGCAGATACGAAGCAGATCAAAATTAATATGAAAAAATTAGCACAATGTCTAAAAATTACCATACTAAAATGTGAGAAGATCTTGTAAAGACAAGAGCTGTTCTAAGTACATATACTCATATATACTCATATTAACACAAATAAAATGAATATGCACAATCATGTTTATATTTAGGTATACGATGTAAGCGTGCACACAGCTGTATAATTCTTGAGTCAGCGTTTAAAAATTTGTTTACATTAAAAATATAATATTATTATTGATCTTATGCTGAAGTGTAAGAAATGATAAGGAGTCACGCTGTTATTATTTATAACAAAGCGCTGCTATTGTTTATGTGTCGTTATCCCACATTTGTTCACAAGAAAAACACACACACACACACACATAACGGAAATATATCACAATAACAAAAAAAAATTAATTAAGCGAAACCACATCCAAAATTGTTTATTTGTTTACATTAAGAAATATTCTTATTGATCTTATGCGCGTGCACACACTTATTCTGTCCGTCCAATCATTCGTTTGAAAAGCAATACAAATAAAAGGAACAAGAAGAAGCAGGCATGATCCCAAATTTGAATGGAAAAATTTAAAATGAAAATGATTTAATTCTTTTCCAGATATGCATGTTCTCAAATTTTAACACACACAAACACATTAAAAAGTATTACCTTTTCTTAATACATGTTACAAACCTAAAGACCGAGCGCACACAATTCATTTCACAATTCTGCAATGTTTTTACTCTTTTCCAGATATGCATAATCCCAAATTCGTATGAAATAATTGGTCGAGAAGCCCCATAAACATACTACTAATATAGTCACACAAATGAATTTCCTTAGAAATGTATATATTTTTTACTTAATCTGAATGTCGGGGTAACACAGACATCGTTAGGGTGAAAGCGCTAGCAGGGCACCAAAGATTTGAAATCTGCCATCGAGTGCTCTGACACAACTGTCTTCAAAGCAGAATCTGCCAATTTTTTCTATACGAGGGTATGGAACTGGTGGAGTGCCATCGTTTTCTATTCCAAGGGCCCTCTGTATGCCAAGACTCCTCCTTTTCCAAACACATATCGGTGTACACAAGATATTGGACAATCGGAAACAAATGGATTTAACCTTTAACCTTTCTGTGAAAGAGACAATAATTTATTTTGTTCATAAACATCAATATCAAGCCGTAAGGTAGTTATGTTCTTCAGGGTAACCTTCTTCAAAAGCTCGGCGCAATGTGAAAATTTTTAATCTTTCTTTCTTTCTTTTCATTTGGGTAAATCGTCATTTAAAACAACACTCTGATGCTAATTGTTTTCAATGAACCGAACTGAACCGAACATAACCTAACTAGAAACAGCATTTTTTCTTTTCTTGATTGTAATTACCGTTGTCCTGTAAGAATAGTTAATCAATCGTAATATATTTGTACACTTGAGGAACAAAAGAAAGTCGAAGTATAAACTGTCCTGTTCAAGGATTTCAAAAAACCTAAAATTTCGAAAAACATAAATCAAACTTTTCAGCGTACAATACCACTGTACTTTTTAATACAACTCTCGGTTGAGTGACTATTGGCACATTGTCTTATTTTACGTCTGGTAACTTCGGGATCTTAGTTGTTGTTGTTGCCTTTTTTAGCACTGTTTTGTTCGTCATAACCCTGTTTCCTTATTTTCGTTTATATTGCATTTGTGCACATAACAATATGTAGCGAAGGCTGTGCGCAATGGCTTGCGAGTGTAGTTACATTAACTGGTATATCTTTGCGGTTTAATTTAAACAGTTGTTGCACGATTTATCCTCGCTTCGGGGTTAGATTATTTATCTTGAGAGATAGTTTAAGGGAGGTAAAGTTTAAGATAGTTTAAGGAGGTTCATAAGAGTGAGGTATTTAGTAGGAGTGTGTTGTAACGAAAAAGACCTGATTGCAACCCGCCTGTCAAAGAATACAGTGGCGCTAGCACTTAAGATAAATTCCGCGGACTAATTAATGACCATTACTTGAGTCTGAAACACAGTATATTAGAAAATAGAGGAATAATGTAAGATTTAATGAATGAATCCTTAAACTGTAATACCCCGTTCACACGACTCAATTATTCGCCATTCACGCTCTCATTCGTCATTCAACCCCCAATTACAAACTAAATTACATGATTCGCCATACAAAATTTCAGCTGCGAATCACACAAGCTATACGTAATTCAGTTTGAATCACCTAATGAATTACGAACGAATGACTGACATCAAAATAAAGAAAAACATTTTAGTATTAAATAAGTAAATTAAAAGAAATAAAAAATCTGATTAAAGTTAAATTTTGTGGAAGTATTTTAAAAAATAAAACATATAATCGATTAAAAAAACAAAATTATTTTTCTTACATTTTTTATCCATTGCCAAATTACAAATTTAAAATTCGCACAAACAAAATGAACAAAAAAACAAAACATTAAACAGAAGAAAAAACAAGAAGAAGAAATAAATAAATGTCAAACGTGGAAACGGCTTAATTGTCTATTGTATTTCAGTAGCCGAATTCAACTGTCTGTGAGAACATGGTATAACTGAATTTGACTATACTTCATACTAACAGACCCTGGGTGTCAATTTCACACCTCAATTCTAAGTATTTAGTGTGAAATCCTTTACAAAATAGATTTACAGTTAAAACCAATTTAAAAATGATCATACTCGGAAGAAAAAGAATGAATACAGAGTTAATAGCACGCCAGTGTAAAACTCTTTAAACTTAATATTGAAAGAAAGAAAATTTAAAGATGTATGGGTATCTTTCCCGTACCCAAGTCTTTAAGATCCAACAACGTATCGTAAATTTTTGAAAGTTTTTCTTCAACGAGACTTAACATGCTTTTATGGCCGAGTTCCTATAGCATTCGTAATACTTGGCCTTGTTTTAAGTGATGAATTTTCCTTAAAAAAATATTAATCGATCACGATACGATTTACTTTCTATCATTTTTTTCTTAATAACTACGTGGTTTGCAATTTATAGCTGTGCAGTACAATCTGAATGTACGATAGAAGTCAACTGGCACGAGGCAGGAAATTTAAAAATCCATGGACTTATTGAACACCACAATAAACTCTTTAGTACAACCAATTGTTATAAGTTGTTTAGCGTTTACTGTACTGTCATCTTCTGTGATAACAATTCGTTTACCTACCATATATTTAACCCGATAATCTTTAGCAATAATTGCTGCAATAAATGTAATTTTCTAATTGTGTTTTTAATTTTAAAATCGAAATATTTTATGTTTAAAACACTATCGGTGTTATCGATATTTTTTTATTTTGATTATTAGTTATGCGTGAGTAGAAATGTAATCTAAATATCCAGCTGAGCCGGAAAGTATTTTTTATTATTGTATTTCAATAATTTGAAAATTCTAATTATTATTTCAAAATGTTAATTTATTTGATACACCAGATACCATATAATTGCCGAACAAAGGAAGAGAACGTATGCAACATGCATGCATATAATATTTTCAAATAAATATTGCATGCATATAATATTTTCAAATAAATATTTCACCTGTGGAGAAAAATGTGAAGCATAATTATTCCGTTTTTATTATTTAAATCTTGCGGTTAATGTTAGGTATTTTCATTGGGATAACTTCCCCACTGCTTTTGTTGATTACGCACAACGTAGAATGTTTATTTGACACATTATGTTCGAATTTCAGAGAAATAACAACTACAATTACAACTTGCATACGTACATACATACCTACAAACACAATTTCATACATATATACATACATACATATATACATTTACAGTGGCATATACAAAGAAATGTAGTGTGTTGATTTGAGTATTTCATAGTATTTCCATTTAATAGTATATACGCATGCATGTATTTGTATATGTATGTGTATGTACTCTTCGGTAGTGATATTTCACTTAAAAAAGAAGTACAATAATAATTTGGCTCATATGTTTGTTTGTATGTATGTACATATGTGCATATATATGCGGTATTAAAGCACTTAAATTTTCTTATTGTAGTTTAAAGTAGTCGGTCGCACTTTAACAAAATGATAGACACAGAATTTCTGTCTAAGCCATAGAAAATCTATAAACACTTACACATGCAAGCAATTTAACACATGAATTGTGTGCATATAGCACATGTTTTTGAGCCTTATATACACAATCATATATAATGGCACATACAACAAACGAATCCTTGCAGATATACACACACTGAGGCCTACTTAAGCAATCATTCATTTTCTTATACAATTACGTGTATTGTTGAAGTTGTTTGTACGCTACAGGCATCAATTGGTATTCGAAGTTTTTCAGGAAGGTTTAGGTTTGATGTTGTCGTAGTCTATTAGGTAGTGTGTCAGCGTATTAGACATGAAACCATGGTTCAAGCTCAGGTCATCTCGATCACAACGAAATATGAAAAAACTGTGGGAGTAAATAAATTCCAATGAAAAGTTTCTCAAAATCTGTTGTTCGAAGTCGACACTAAACTGTCGGTTCCGCTACTCATGTATAAAATTAACACACACATCATGAGTGATGTGAAAAGCTAGGCCGTAATACAGACTGAGGGGTTGTAATGGCCAAATATGTATGAATGTATGTAACTGGTAGAGTTACAACCCATACAGTATCTAAGGAGTTGTTATACATCGACTATCAATATGTGTAGTAAACATGTTCTATTTATTTCTGACAATATAGCCTATTGTTAGTCAAAAATACATACGTACATAAATATATTCATACATACAAACATATGGTATATATGTATACTAACTGCAAATTATGCAATATGATAGTAAATACAAGTATGTATGTATGTATACCTTGCATATAAAATATTTGAAAATAAATAATTTTTATACAATATTTTGATTTTTATTTTATTTTTCTTTTTTATTTATTTATTCATAAATTGTTTAGTTAATACCAAGTATTATTGTATAATAAATAAAATACGATTTTATTTGTGTGAATTTTTTTTTTTAATTTCATATTTCGTAGGTAGGTTCTGTTCCTGACATGTATTTTTTATAGTTCAACTGTTACTTGGCCAACATTTCTGTTTTCGAACAATTTTTTCTATTTACCCATTGGCCTTAATCGGTTAGCAAGCAGTACAACTTTTACAGGTAGTTTGGGAAGAAATACTTTTTTTAAATTCTTTGTTCATATTTTTAAGCAACTGAATTTTCAAGATTTTCCAATCGTATAATACCAATAAGGATTTAAGTTTATTGTATAGTATCATACAGTACTGATAACATTTAAATCGTTTTAGAGTTTATAAAGTTTGGTCAATATTTATTGAAAATTTAAATTAATAAAGGGAATAATTGGTATTTTCTTATGCACACTCTTTTTTTAAACATTTAAATCATTAAATAATGGTATTCAATACAATGATTGTGATCAATTTATAGGTTTTCATATGATATTTGAAATTATATCATAGCGCGCTTAGAATGCAGTATATGAGAGTGCTAGGGAATCGTTGCAAATAATATGTTCTTGAGAGCAAAATGTAAAAATATTCCAATAACTTCACTCAGGTTAGGTTAGCGGATAAAAAGCCATTCACAGGCACAGGCACAGTTTACACGGTGGCCCATATGGCTCTTATCACTTTAAAATTAAAATTAAATTAATAAAAAAAAATTTAATTAAAATTAAAACCTTCTAACACTTGCCCCATTAATAGAATACATCAAAGAAGCGTCACATAAATAACCTATAGCCCATCAAAGGATTCCTCATTTAACCATAATTAAACTGGGTAAGGATTACATACATAATTGGTCATTACAACTGTTCAGTTAGGATTACGAAATAGTTTATCACACCACTTCTGTTGAGTGTGTTAATTTTATACATGAAAGGCGGGAACTACAGTTTAAAGTCGATTACGCACGACAGATTTTTGGGATATTTTTCATGGCAATTTTATTTACTCTCAGAGCTTTTTTGCTAGAAGACAGCTGAGAGGACATCGCCGGAGAAATATTTGTTCGCATTTCGTTCTGTTGGAAATCAATCAAAACTCGAGAAAGATTACGCACATTATCGGGCATGACAACTCTTCAGTTAGGATTACGACATAGTTTGTCACACCACTTTTGTTGAATGTGTTAATTTTATACATTAATGGCAGGAACTACAGTTTAAAGTCAATTCCGCACGACACACTTTTGAGAAACTTTTTCATGGCACTTTTATTTACTCCCAGCGTAAATTTTTGCCAGAAATCTGCTGAAATGAAGTCATATTTCGTTTTGCTGGAAATGTCTGACAGGATGTTTGTACCGTGGCCCCACGACTAATAAGCCAACACACTACTAGACCACGGCTACTTCTAGCATTTTCTTTTATAAAATACAATCGCAGTTCGGGAATTTATTCGCCGTAAAAATTTCTGTCCGCATATTGTTTCCAAAGACAACCTCTACGAAAAATTCATGGAAACGCCTGTCTGCATTAAAAATTCAAGGAAAATATGCTGTTGCATTGCACAGGACAACGAACACACATACCTAGGGTGGTAATTGATTAAAAACCTTTAGCTTTCATACTCACTAACTTACTTAATTGGTTATAATAACATTTTAGGCAGGATTACAACCCAGTTTCTCACACAACCGATGTTGTGTGTGTGAATTTAATCAATTTAAACGTAAACTCCGAACGACAGATTTTTGAGAAACTTTTCACATTTAGTCTCAGATTTTTTTTCAGTAGATTGCTTCTTATTTTATTTTGTTCGAAATGTTTTAACTAGGATTTGAACCAAGGGCTCGCATCTACTCAGCCAACACACTGTTTAGCAGACTACAATGAATTTTAGGCACCTTAAGACGAGATAAGTTTGCTTCCATCAGGTTAAATTTATAAAAATCAGAACGCAAAGAAGAATTCCATTTTGTTTCATTAACATTAACTTACGCTAAATAGCATAGTTATATTCCAAGCTGAATTACTATATATGGCCTAGAAATTAAAATGTTTCATAATTTTTCATGGTGAACGATTTGCGTACAAGCTCCTTCAATATTTTTATTATTCTTGCTGCTCCTCATAAAAGCAATACATGATTTTGTCACATCGCTTTTTAAAAATTTAAAACTCTCTCAAATAAAAATCAATTTAAATTCGATTTTAAGCTCTTCGTTCATAAAATGTAGTATTTGTGCGAATACTTATTCACTCACTGCTATGACGTCGAAAAGAAAGAGATTTTTGATTTGCGATGAGACATAAATATTAAAGGCTGAACAACGCAAAAGAACGAAAACTCACATGAATATTTCAAAATTGCCGATGCAATTGACATTTTCAAAAATTTATCATCAAATTCAGTGAGTGACATTGACTTTTGACATATTCAGAGTGCAGAGTAAAATACGTAAATACACTCAGGAAAAGTTTCGAATGCAATACGATGGGAAGTGTCGAAAAATCGATTAATGCCAACGAGTAGCGAAATGCTTCAGTAAAACGATTTCGAATGAGCAGTAGGTGATGTCAACTCTTGGAATAAAAATGAATGGGAAAAGATCTAAAATAAGAAACCTGAAAATGTAAATTTAAACGTAAAAAATTTTTACTTTTGAAGGAAAAGTTTTGACAACGCTGTTATGGTTTCACTTTCTAACACTGTAAACTCTCAAGAGTGCTGGAGTCTTTAATTTCATCATCATCCGACCTGTTCAATCGATCTGGAAATATCTGTGGTAATCAGTTAATATCGTTGCCTATCTGCGTGTCTCTTCAATTTTAAATAGGAAAGTTTAGCATCTATGAAAAGAAAAAATGTGGTTTATTTATCGACTTTAAACCGACTTTATTCTTCAAACAAGAAGAAAAGTTCAGTGGATGTCTTTCATTCAGCAGTCTTGTGGCAGCAGTTTTGAGAATAACTAGGTAGCATGAAATCCTTCAAGTTGACACATATTGACACATTTACAGGCATTCTATTGGTCATTACTTACTTACCTATAATCCCATCTTCGGATTTCAAACTTAACAACTCCTTCCAGGCATCTCAACTTATTGCGCACCTTTGCGGGCTAGTCGCATCAATGGATGGAAAAGCTTCCTCAATTTGGTCCTTTACGTTCTCCACGCCGACTTTCGCTCATCCTCGCATCAAATACCAGTCTTACCGTTCTATTCTCTTCTATCCATACGGCATGACCGAGCCAGCATAGCTCTTGTATGTTAATGAGCTGTACATCATCCATATCGTAGATGACTTGTAGAGCACTTGTTTCATCACACGAGAGAGCTACTCAATTGCCTATTGAGACCATAGTAACACCCGTTGGGAAGATTGATCTCTAGACTTACATGAGTTTCGCTGGTACACTGACATCATTTCTGTTCGTACACTGACAACATTGAAAATATAGTTATAGCCCGTAATCTGAGATGTGATGTGAAAAATGCCTTTACTTGTCAACGACATACATATATTTCGTTCAAAACCACATTTACTGCCAGAACGATATTCAATGTTCCTGTTCAATAGCGCTGAAGGCAGCTGTAACATCCCGCTAGATACTCCAGCAACTAGACACTTTTGTGAAAAATAATTCAATTGTGATGCACTCCCGCGATCTGCAGAACAGGCTCCTTGAAGAGGTCGCATGTTATGGATTCGCCTTGTCTAAGATTCCGCATGGTAACAAAAGGTTTTGAAGGCGTAGCTGCAGGAGCTACTCAAGGAATATCGAGCTCAGACATGGAGGTGAAACACCATTCCTTATAGAGATATTGAAGTCCGCCTTACAATTGTCAAGAGGATGGAGTCGACAATAGACTGGCTTTCAAGTATTCTGCAGTATTTGACGTGAAAATCTGGTCGATAGTCTGAAGTCGGACTGATGAGATCAAATCTCATACCATCCGTGATGTGTGTTAATATCCTTCAAGAAAGGACCTGTATGTTGCCACACAGAACAATTTTAAGGTGACAGAGCTGAAACTAAAATTCGGAGCGCTCGTCCAATAAGACAATTTTCTACCCTAAGCTGAATTTAATAATCAACCTACAATTTTATACGCCCAGAGCGACTCTATGATTGTACCATAAATATCGTAAGGCATCGAATTGCCTATCATAGATACCGTGCATACCAATAAACACGTAAGTTTTTGTGTGAGTGTATGTTTTTTATGGCAATTTTCTAGGTTAGAACATTTTAAGCATCTACCACATACAAAAATTGCAAACAAACAGTGAAATATGGCTATGACAAACACATCTAGCCACCGAAAGCTAATATTCAAAGAATACGGAAAATAGTGTCTTACGTGTTGAAATAATTTTCCATTCAAAATCTTTTCCTAGTCATCAAAATTGAACTCTACTGTATTTACTAGCATTTGTGTGTGCATTTGTCAGATTTGTTAATTACATATGATACGATTGGTTAGAGTACTTCTGTTGTTGTTAAGCCACGTACTTTAAATGCATTTTAATAAAAACTACCAAAATATGTATGAAATACCAAAAAAATAAAAAATTAAAACTACAACAACAATAGTTATTGGTGTACTGATTGACCTCAATACATATTAAATATGTCATCATGACATTTATTTGTATTGTTGTACAGTTAAGCCTTCAATAAATGTATTTTCTGTACATATTTTCCCCATACACGCGTGCATTCGCATTCATATGCCAGCGGATATATGTATGCTGTCATTACCAATAGTGTAGTTCTCGTTCATGTGTTTCATTGTAGTCATCCAATTTATGAAAACTGATTAAAGTCAAAAGCATGAATGAAATTTCAATTGGCAGCATATAGTTTATGACCGTTTTTTGTTGGATTAAAAGCGTAATTACTGTTGTCATAGCGCGCAAATATAAAATGAAAAGTGATTGTGTAATTATTTCAAGGTCCCGTTTAAAAAAGGCCTATGTTTTGAATTTTGTTAATGTACTCTTGCCTTTATTGTTACATATGTATATAAGTTTTATTGTAATGTACGAAACAGAACATAAGTAATTTTTATAATTTTTGTTAGGAGGTCCAACGATCATTTTCCTTCATTTTTTAGAACTTTTTCTTTCATCCCGAATAATTTCTACTGTGGCGTTAGTCGTTGGCGAAATTGTGATGCAATATTCTCTACAAACTTCTGTTTTTGGCTATATGTATTTGGCAGGACTTCTTAGGATTAGATAAACTACCTTTAGACATGATGTCTGATTATTAGAAAAAGAATCTGTTAGAAAAATGGTTAAAATTGTATTGAAGTCTTGGGTATAAAAGGAATTTTTCATAGAATGGTATCAAATTAGGCAATATATTGGCCAAGAGAAAATCAATAGTATGCTGATTTAAATAAAACTGAAAATCACCTACATACTGCTCGATGTCGGGGTCTGAAAGTCATGTTTTCAAAAAAGAGGAAGGAATGATATCTAACTTTTCAGATTTTTTGTGGGATTGTTAGTTAAAGAATAAAATAATGAGTCAGAGAGTCTTCGAGTGTATTTTCTAATCGCAGGCGACCTTTTCAATCTGCAAAAGGATATTGACTTTGTTCGAAACTTGAGCACTGGCTTCGGCACAATTTACATAAACTTCTGATAAAACCACCCAGACAAACACTGTAAAGAGGGCTCAGCCAGCATATTAATTTCAAACAATACATAAATAAAGTAAAATGACACGAAATAAATCAGCATGTCCTAGTAAATTGTGGTTCATTATTAAAACAAAAATCAATTTTGAATGCAAAAATATTGGAATAAATATTGAAAATCGCCTCTTAATTAATTATTGTGTTATATTCCAACGAAAATTTAATTTTTTGTATAGTTTTTCATTCATGTTTTCATTTTCGTTTTCATTTAAATTTTGATTTATTTTTGGTTGTCTTTTTTCATTAAAATCCCACTAAAACTTTCATTATATGCTCGGAGAATAAAATAAATTATACGTGCCACACAAGAAATGCGTTTGTATGCCTGATGAGGCATAGTTTTTATTACAAAAAAAATACGTTTCAATTTTAAAGATAAACTTTGTTTAAAGATAAAAACAAAACTTTTTTTATATTTTTCCCATTACCACCATTCATCTGCCTTACTCCCCCCCCCCATATTCATGGTCTAGTATCTCTTTCGTGCTTTGTTCCCATAACTTTTTTCTGTTTTTATTTTTGTTTTTAATTTTCTTGACTTTATTTACAGTGCGGGTATAATTTTCATCTTTTCAACAACAAAACTGAAAAAGTTTATTTGTTGCAAAAGCAACAAAAAAACAAGAGCGAATGAAGAAAATTCAGGCATAAAAAAGAAAGGAAAGAAAAAAACTTTAACTGTCAATAACTTTGTGACTGGCAGTAGAGGAAGCGGTGGACATAAGGAAAAACTTTTTAACCAACATCTCAAGTTAAATCAAAGTTAAGAATAGTGTGTGTGTAGGAAAATGTTGCCATCAATAGACAGGGTGAAGAAATGTGAGAGAAAAAAAACCAACGAAATTTTAATAGACACTATAACGGTGTTTATTGCAACAGTTGTGCTGGAAACTTTTCTTGAAATCATAAGAAATTTGGCAGATGCTTTGCTATCGAGCAATTATTAAATTAAAGTTTTTGAAAAACAGACAACAAAAGTTAGCATATATGTACTTATACATATACAGTACAGTTTGGCTAAATCACTTATTTTATATCCTTCTAAGCTATATAAGCTATTTGACTATAAAGTTTGA
This sequence comes from Sarcophaga subvicina, assembly GCA_936449025.2. Classification (NCBI taxonomy): domain Eukaryota; kingdom Metazoa; phylum Arthropoda; class Insecta; order Diptera; family Sarcophagidae; genus Sarcophaga; species Sarcophaga subvicina. The sequence continues at coordinate 76,103,621 of OW388083.2, forward strand.
TTCTCTCATATAAATCGAGTGTTAATACGTTTAACTTTTAATTAAAATTAAAAAAAAAAATTTCTATGAAAGATCTGTTATCATTTGAGGAACAAGGCTCTTCTTTGAGAATGTAGCAACGTTTGTCTTTCAAATAACTCTTCCAAAAATGCTGTGTTTTCGAATTTACTCATCACATAGCAGGTTTTTAATATTGGCAGTGAGTATACCAAATAAATTTGCATTGTACCTACCTCTTACCTAGCTAATCAATCAGTTCACTCATTAAGGTCCCTCATTATCATAATATCCTCTACATTTGAAAGTTTTTTATAAATTGACACATAGGTCAATGAAACATAAACTTTTTGTACTTTTTCCGTCTCAAATATTAGCAAGAAAGAACTCCGCTTCAGTGCACAAAACATGCGATGCAGTGTTAGCTGCCATCAGCATACTTGTCAAGTTTTAAAAGAAGCAATCAACCCTTGTGGTCTCTTAAGGCGGTGCAAGAAATATTTCATTTCATCCGATGTCCTACATACGTACATACATAATTGGTCAATACAACCGTTCAGTCAGGGCTCCGACCTAGCTATTCACATCACTTATGTTGTGTGTGTTAATTTTATACATGAGTGGCGGGACCTACAGTTTAAAGTCGACTCTGAACGACAGATTTGTAAGAAACTTTTTTTTATTTACAGAGCTTTTGCCAGAAGTCTGCTGAGAGAAAGTAGACGAAGTAATATTTATTCATATTTCGTTTTGCTGGAGATGTCTGACCTAGGGTTTGAATCTTGGCCTCACGTCTAATAAGCCAACACACTACCTACTAGACTACGGCGACTTCAGATCCAAGTTAAACTGGAACCCAACCCGTTGCTTCTTGGCCCAGAACAGAATAGGACGAAGGTGGTTACTAATGACATCCTGGACGTTGTGGTGAACGGTTCTAGTTAAACCTTAAAATTTGGTATTTTTTAGTAAACTGATTAACATCCACCCCACCGTTTCATGTATGCATTTTCGATCACGATATAACGTGCACATCTGATAAGCATGTTGCGTAGATATCAGCTGTCATGTAAACAATTCAAGCTTAGCTACATTTGACAATAAACATCTCGTTAAACATGTATTGCAACATTGTTCTCCTACATGTATATATGTCACAGAGCTCCTCAACAATGTTGAGGATGTCTACTATGCAGGCATGGATGTTTCTATTGATGAAGAAATTAATCCTAATATCCTAATATATATTATAAATGTTTCTGTACGTCTGTTTTTTTGTTTGTTTGTTAGCCAATCACGCCTGAACCGATTTTCTTTAAATTTGGGATATAGATCGAGCTTTTGTCGGTGCAGGTTATAGGCAATAAATCTTTTCAAAATTTTGACCCAAAGGGGGAAAAAAAATGGGGCAAAGGGAGAAAAAATGGGCAAAAATTAGTACTTTATGCATAAATGCTGTATTTTATCTGTTTTAAAGGATTTAGCATGGTTAAGTTTTAATTGTAGGATAAGTTTATGTTGCATTTATTTAATAGTTATATGTATGTACTCAATATTCCTATAAGTATTAATAATAGAATGAGTTTATTTTTTGTATTTTTAATATATATACTTAAGTTACTGATTTTTGCATTTTTTTAAGTGTTAATAATAAAAAATTTTAAATTTCTGTAACAACAACAAATAATCACTGTTTTTTTTTATTTAAAAACATTTTTCATTTTTTAAACTAATCCAAACTGCATACCCCCGCGCAACGGCGGGTACAATCTGCTAGTTGAATTATATTTATTTGATGTTTTACATATTACCTTAAAAAAATTCAATTAATTGTATTTAAAATATTCATGATTAATTTCTGAATGCCATTCTATTTCAATTCATCGAATTATATTTTTTTTGTTTTTTTTTTAATGGCTGGTCAATTAGTAATGTTGTCACTGACTGATCGAATATTTAGCATGCAACCCTAATTAACTGTAAAATTGCAACAGCTTTCGTTCTATCGTTCTTCTCAGAAAGTTACCTAAGCTTCAATCATATTTGGGAAAGTTCTCTTGCTTTCCATCTTCAAGCAATAACAAGTCGCAATCAAACAATAAAATTCATAAGAAAATTTAAAAATTTTTGAAATATAAAAAAGTGTATTTTAGTTAATTTTAGAAATAAATAAAACAAATAAATTTTTTGGTTCAGGCTACCATTCCTATTGGTTATTTTAACGGTTTAACGGTTCCAATAAACAAATAACTCTTTTTCCTTGGGTAAGTTTGAAATAAGTTTTTTATATTGTTCTTTTTTTGTGAGTTAGTAGATATAAATAAATTATATTATTAATTTTTTAGATTCTGAAAATTTTTGCGCAAAAAGAATCTAACCTTACGGGAGGCTATATATCGCGTGCCTTTGCTTATTAAGGGCACATGAACGTTGAGATTTTTCCAGAAAAAAAAATAAATTTGTGCGACTTGTATCCTATCCTTGGTATGCCCTTGAATACAGTATTGCTCAACTCCAAAAATGTCTCCTCTTGGAAGCATCTATACTATAGATCGAAAAAGGATCAACCATCTTTATAGTGTTTTTTGTGAACCTCATCTATAGCCAACCTCGTGTATAACCAACCTCATCTATAACCAACCTCATCTATAACCAATCTCATCTATCACCAACCTCATGTATAATCAATCTCATCTATAACCAACCTCATCTATAACACAACATCATCTTTACCAACTTCCTTTATTTAAGAGTATTTTTAATTTTAAGAAGTGTCCGTATTAATATATGTATTTATATGCAAGAATCATAACATAATATACTCCCCTCAATTAGACACCAGCATCGAAACGAAGAGGTCTCATCGTCATCGCTGCTGCAATAGGGATAAGTCAAATTTTACTATTTTAAATTTTTCAGCGTAAAAATATCTTGCATATATGTAGATGTTTAGAATATTTATTTTGTCTTTATAACATAATATATAGATATATGTAAGTCCCATAAACGTAATAAGTTCTTAATGAACAAATTCCACAAATAAATCGTCGTTTGTGGATTGCAATTATTTTCGGTAGTAATGTAAAAGAAAGTAAAAATTAAAACAAAGATTGTGCATTCAGAAGTTTTTATGTTTAGATAAATAATAATACTTTACCAAATATAAAATTCGGTTAATATTTTTTTCGCGTAAATTTTCTATTCTAATCTATTTTATTATTTGTATCATTATTGTCCCAATATTACTATTATATTTGGATTTCTGAATATGTTTTCACTCATAAAAAAAATTATTTAACAAAAAGAATGAAAACTTCATTTTAACTATGTTTGAAACTTATAATTGAAAATATACATACATAATTGGTCATTACAACCCTTCAGTCAGGATTACGACCTAGTTGAAAATATAAAATTACTAATTTATAATTACATTTAATATTTCCTTTATATTTCCGTTAAACTAAATTATGTTAGTAGTTTTGTTTTTCTAAAATTTTATTTCGTTTTCTTACTTATAATACTATCGTCTTTAATGATCGTTTAAAAATGAGTAACTTATGAATGAATATGAATGAAATATATATGATTACTCACAATAGAAAAAAGAAAGTGAGAATTATAGCTAAAAAAATATTCTGGAAAAAAAGTAAGAAAGGAACTAAAGATCTAGAACCCCTCTGTCTCATATTTAATTAATTTATTACTTGAGAAGATTTCCGTTGTTTTGTTAACAAAATAAATCTACATTGATTGAAACTGGGTCTACGCTCAAGAGAACACCCTTTTCATGCAAAACAAAAAGAGAAGAGAAACCAAAAGCAAAAAAAAATAATCGTGTGTTATTCTTAATGTCCGTTTTGGTTTGATGGCTGCTATTATTTTATTATCGATAAATTCAACTGACTGTCCAAACTTTTATTTAAACGAGCAAATACAAATAATAAGGACAACAACAATAACAACAGCTACAGCGACAACAGCAGTAGCATAAACAATAATAACAAGGACAATAGCTTAAATCGACTTTAAATAATGGATCTTTGATAAGCTGAATGGATATTCGTTTGTATAGATGAAATCCAAACAAGAAATCATCGATTGTAACAAATAAAATTCAATTCCATTCTACAATTCCATTGATTTACTGGGGTTTTTGGCATTAGAAACGTAAACAAATACAAAATGTAAGAAACTTTACATGTGTGAGTATGGCTGTGGGTATGAAAGCAGTGCCTGTGGCTGTGTGTTAGTTCCAGTGTTGGTGTTGTTGTAGACGCAATATTATTCACTGTGTCAGGATGTGTTTATGCGTTGATGTGTGGATGTAAAGTTTTGTTTTTGTTTATAACTGAATACACATGCATAAATTATAACGCACAAATACATATTTATTTGCATGTATATATTGTATATGTATGTATGTAGAAGCCCCATACATATGCAGAATATATGTACATCCTGTTCGCTGTCAGAAATCATTAGCAACTATAAACTAAAGTTTTCATTTATTGTTGTTTGTGTTGTCGTTTATTTTTTTCTTCTTCTTTATTGTTATTGTAGTTGGTTGTTATAATTGTTATTGAAATAATTGTTGTTGTTGCTGTTGCTGTAACTAATATTACATTACCGAACATGTATGAGTATGTTGGTGTTAGTGTTATGCATGCAGCAAATTATTAATAACACGCTACAGTTGATGTTAATTAATTAGAAACGTGCAGGAATAATCTCGTAATATACAACATACACACATATGTATTGAAAAATAAAAAAATACAGGGTAATACACGATAGTTAATGTTATGTTAGCCTAAATGATGTGGATTTTTCATGCGACAGTTGAATATTGATCGTGTGTCAATAAACAGATTTTTTCAGAATAATGATGATGACTACAAGTAAAGTCCCCATAGTCTGCTGATACGTGTACAATTTTGCTGCACTTCAATGTGCAATATTTTTATGTATTATAAATACAATTGTTCCCTTTAGAAATAAAATTTTACTTCATTTATATAGCTGCCGCTGCAGGCCACAGAGTACCTTTTTCAATCTAACCAATTTTCGTGCACTTTTTCGAGTAGATGGGCTCGTATCGCGGCAATGGCATCATGCATGTTAGCCTTCAGATGTCCAATGGCATCTGGTTTGTCGACATAATACTTTTCTTTAACGGAGCCCCAAAGAAAATACATCACAATTTCATTTAATTAAACGGCAATCAAACGTTCGACGTAATAAATCGATTGTGGCATGAGATGTGTGGCAACTTGCACCATCCAAACATCGTGCACATCAATACCATTAATACCATTAAGACTGGATACAAAAAATCAGTTATCATGGTGCGTTAGCTTTCTCCATTGAACGTAATGGTTGCGCCGCAGTATGTGGCATTTACCCTGAAAAGCTGGCCATAAAGCAAAAATTAATTTAAAGAAATTTAAGAAACTGAGTAGCAGTTCAATAGATAACTGATTCTAACTAGATTCTGCATTATATAGTGAATTTGCACGACTTTAAGTTGAGATTTGTAGATTTGAGACGATGTCAAAGTCAGGAAATTGAAGAAAATTAAATACGTTTTTGGTGTTTTTTTGAAATTTTAATAGGTTTATATGATATTTTGTTGTAGCTAAACGAATAGAGGTTTTATATTGATTTTTTATTATTTGAAAGGTATGAGTAGAGATGGGTTTACATCTGGGTATTTACCCAACGTTGGGTATTTACCCATTTATACCCACTTTCATACCCGGGTATTTACCTAATTTCGGGTAAATACTTATTTGAATACCGAATACTCGTTGTTACGCAGCGTAGCAGAAATGTGGACATTTTGGAATTTATTTTGAACATGTGTATTTTGGAATTGGTGAACAATAAAAAATGCCAGCCAAAACAAGGTGGGGAAGTTACTTCTATTCAATGCAGACTGTAATAAAAAATAAAGCATCCCTTCAGGTCTTAGCAGCCCATGAACTCATTAATCTACAAGCGGATATAAAATCACAGCTACATAGCGAAATCTTTTGTGATCAATTAAATTTAAACTCAAATATATTTGGTTGCATTGCAAAATGGATTTGTAAGCTCGAATCAAATGAATATAATATACCCAGGGTATATTTCGCGTTTAAGGAACTTAAAAATAAGCTTGAATTAGAGTTTGCTATAACTTTGAGGCTGAATGATGCCGAAAAAACGGAGCTATTTATATATACCATATTCAATACACGATTCAAAAAAACCATAAAACCGATACAATTAGCTGTGAACTTGCTAGATCCTAAGGCACAGGGAAGTGATCTTGATCCGTCTGAGGAGGTAGATGCATTGGAATTCATTCACACAATGTCACAGGCGCTAAACACAAATGTAATGCCAGATTTTGCCAATTACAAGGCCAAAAATGGTTTCTGGGAACAATCTGTTGCCTGGAACTGTTTGGATGATATTTCTCCAGTAACTTGTTGGAAAGGAATTTGTGGAAGTACGCAATTAAGCAAATTAGCTGTTCGAATTTTAACAACTCCCTGTACTTCAGCTGCTACTAAACAACACAAAGAGCAGGAAAAATAACATATATATCGAGCAACTGGAACTTGCTTTTAAAAATAGTTTACCACCTTCAGCAGAAAGCATGCACTCCACTCAATTTGAAAATAACATGAAGAATGTACTCAAGACGATATCCCTTCAACTTTAACAGGAATCACGCACTCTACTCGATATGAGTTCTTATCGGATACGGATAGCGACACCGATTATGACTAAATTTATGAATTATTTCATTTGTTATTAAAAAGTTAATTCATAATAAAAAATTAAATTCTTTTAATTTATTTAAATTTGTCTTTAATTTGATTTATACCCACATTTTGGTTAAATATACAGGTGCTTGGGTAAATATCTGAGTATTTACCTTTAAATACCCAATTTACCATTTGGGTATTTACCCTTGTCCCATCACTAGGTATGAGCAACTGCTACTTTCAGTTTATATATACACTGACTCAAACAATTGCCCGTACACTAAACTATATACATAAAATATAATTTTATATAGTTCGGAAAATATATAACCAATAAAAATGAGTTCTTGATTTTTAAAAAGTGCAACAGGCATATTACACAAATACAAACACATAAAGGTTAAAACAGAAATAATTTTTAATGAACTAAGAAAATTAAAAAAATACTTCAGAAACAGAATAATATTTATATCTTAAAACTAATTAATGTGGTTTAAAAGTTCTATGGGGTTAAGGTCTGGACTCTGAGGAGGATCAGAAAGCACTTCTTTTACGTTTTCACTTAACCCTTCACTTACAATTTTGGTTTTATGTTGTGGGTCATTATCGTGAACGAGTCGAAAAACCCCTAGCATTCCTAATTTCGTTGCACTAGCTTCCAAATTTTCTTTTAAAATATTCAAATAATGGTGTCCATTGTAGTTTCAACAAAAATGAGATTTCCGACACCTCCTGCTGACATGGCACCCCAAACCATCACATTATCACCACCATGTTTTAAAGTTGGCTTTAGATTTTTCAACTCATAATAAAATCAGGTAAAATGATTCACATTAATATTAAACATGTTCATGTCGAATTTCATCGAGGTAATAAAATTTGTAAGTCAATTATAATTGCTAAATATATTTCCTTAAGGGGCCCTATTTTGGACCTAGGGGCAATTATGGACTGACCATAACAAAATTTGGTAATATGATTAAGATTTACAAAATACATATCCATACCGAATTTCATCACGATACCGATGTTTTTAAGCCATTTATAAGCGCAAACGCTTATATACTTTATATGGGGACTAGGGTCAAATGTGATCCGATTTTCACCAAACTTTACACCATGATTTCTTACACAGAACTAATCCATGCTAAGTTTTATCATGATTGTTGCATAATTACCATAATTATGTGTACATTTGAACCAAAATCAGTTGGGTTCATCCTTGGGCCTAATTATCACTAACACTATCAAAAAATTCCAGCCATTAACTCATAAAACAATTTTATTAATTTTGGCCAGGTTTTCAGGCAAAATGCCCCTCTATAGGCCATCCTCATTTTGAAAGAAATATGGGCCAAGACCACGTGTGGCTTTTCTGAGTCCCAAATACGACAATTTTGCTTATTGACGTAGTCACCAAGATTAAAATAAGTTACATCCAAAAAGACAATTTTTTTTGGCAAAATCGAAATCATAGTGCATTTTCTCGTTGTCTCAATACATCCCAACTTTGCTTAAAGGTAAAGCGATTCTTTACGTTCAGTGGAGATAAGATAATGAATTTTTTGACAGAGTAGAATGACATATTGTTGATTGTTAGATTCGAAATAATTGATGATACAAATTTAAACCAATATATGACCCGCCCGATATATATAGGAACCATGTACAGAGTGTCTTTTTAGGCGTGTCCTATCTTTAAATTGAAATACAACAAAGTGTAGGTGAGATATCATCTAATTTCCCTGAAAGCCATTTAATGTAGTGTTTACCAAAAATTGTTTGGTTATGTATTAGTGAGTAAGAGAGAGAAAATAAGTTGAGAGAATTTATTTATTTACAGCCATAGAAAAGTGTTAGTAATATACGCTATTTTTATTTTCATTTCATCAACATACGTCTGTAAAGCTATCGATCTTTGGCTTAATAATTTTAGATAAATAAAAATAAAATAAAAAATTCATTTTTTATTAAAAGAGCATAAAGCTATCCATCTTTGGCTTAAAAATTAGACCATGTTTTTTAGAATAATAAAAATAAAAACCCCACTTTTTATTAAAGGAAAACAGGCGAACATTCCAAAGCATTTAAAAAAAATTATACCATGCGAAAAAATAAAAAAATTAAATACGCCTAGCTACTAACATAGAACATTGTTAACATGAAATATTCTTTGAGTGTTTTCCTGAAATAAAATGATAAAGCATCCGCCGCATATGTGTTCTTGTCGCAGTCTGATCGACAATTAAATAAAAAGACAAAAGAATGCGTGTGAGTTCTCTTTGCACAACTGTGCTATGAAATGGTAAACTATGATTTAATGCCATTATGTGTGGAGTATAGCATCGGCCAAGTATCACCCACGACTTCTCTTAGTGCAATGCAACCGAAATATCCAATTTTCCATGACTATGGCTCATCAGCGCTGAAATTTACCGATGGCATGTGTTATATGGGTTTTGAGGACCTCTGTGAATTGTGATTTATTTACATACAACTGCGACTTAAAAACACCTTAAAGGAAAAAGTTTAACGGAGACAAATCGCTTGATCTCGATGACAAGTTTCATATTCACGTAAGATGGCCATGTTCTCAAGTTACTCGCCCAGAATATTCAATGTGACATGAGCTGCGTAACCTGTGGAAACTACAAGTCGTTGGCATCCAGATATCCAATTCAGGCCAAAATAAATTGATAATCGTCGATATATAGTGCTCGCCGTTAACAGGGAAAAGAAATATTACACAATGACGCCGCAAAATTCACACCAAACAATGACATGTTCGGATGCGTTGGATGTTCTTGGATCTCATGTGGATTGGAGTCGTCCGAAATTCGATAATTGTTGGAGATAAATTTCCGATGAAACTTGGAGAGATATTTAACATGTGAAAAAAATCCACCACCATTTCTACTTAGTTGATTTCTGCTGTGCGTGTATAATAATTATTAAACATGTAAGCTTGTGTTCATGTTTCATTAAAAATTTATCATTTTCATGTAACACATTGAAAATCGTGTACATGTTCCGAATGTGTATTTGTATATGCTGTTGTCTATATATTTGTATATATGTACATATTTATGTACATATATGCACGTATATGCGTATAGATATTAAGAAATGTGTATGTATCAATATGCAAATGCATGTATATATGGAAGTATTTATGCAGCACTTTGTATTTGAGCATGTGTCACATGACTGCACAACTTAACAGTTAATTGTTCAAAACTTTGTCGTTACTCTTACAACACACACACACACATACACGTATATGTACAAAATTTACCATAACTCTGTGGAATGTTTTACACGTATTTGGTAAGCTACACATACATATATGATACACTACTACATGCAATGCCAATAAAATATGAACACATTATATAGCATACTTTCTTGTTCGTTGTATGCCATTAGAACTGCAATGTCAATCCTTTTTTATAATTCATATATCAGGTGAGTCATCTAACGGTTTCAATTTGAACCATCGGTTATTTCGCAATTCTGAACATACTTATGTCATTCTATTCTGTCTCAAAATTCAGTATATTATCTCCTCTGAACGTAATGAATCGATTTATGCTTGAACGACCTTGGGATTTATTGGAAATTTATTTCCAAAACAAAGACAATTGGTCGGAATGAAGCTCATCTTCATTTTGGTGGGTACGTTCATAAACAAAATTACCGTACTCTGGGCGCAGATAACGCACACGTAGCCTTACAGAAACTAATGCACCCATAACGAGTGACTGTTTGGTGCGTCTTGGGGAGCGGAGGCGTCATTCGCCCATATTTCTTTGAAAATCATGACGGCGCAATCATTATGGTCAATGGAGACCCCTATCGCACCATGATAACTGAGATTTTTGTACCCACTCTTCATGTTATTGATGTAGACGATGTTTGGTTTCAAAAACATGGTGCAAATTGCCACACATCTCATGTAACAATCGATTTAGTGCGCCAAACGTTTGATGGCCGTTTAATTAGCCGAAACGGTGATGTCAATTGGCCGCCAAGAAGCTGCGATTTGACATCGTTGAACTATTTACTGTAGGGAGCGCGCCGTTAAAGATATGTGCTATGCCGACAAAATAGAGATAATTGAGCAATTTGATTCGTGATACCATTGCCGACATACAATCGAACCCCACACACTCGAAATAGTGCACAAAAAATTGGTCTGATCGAATGAGATACTGTGAGGCCATACCACGGCAGCCGGAATATTGCTTCACAGCCAAAAAATTGGCAAACTTTCAAACCATTTTTGTTTTATTGCATTTTTAAATTTAAACTTTTAAATGGCCCACCCTTTACAAACGTATACTCATACGAAGTGTATATGTCTACATGTATTGTGTGTATACGGCATACATACGTTTTTAATGTAATTAATTCTACTAAATGTTAAGTAAAGTTGTAAAGAAGAATTAAAAACAAAAAATGAAATAAAAAAACAGGAAAATGGAAAAAATCAAATAAAAAGAAAATTTAAACAAAAAATAAAGCAAAACTTTTCCTTTTTACGTGTTTAAAATTGCATCAACGTGTCATCTGTGTCAGATTGTCAGATTGGAACGTTGTGAACATAGCGAAAATAAGTGTTGAAAAACGTTTGTGGCAAAATATAATAAATTTTGCGTTGACAGTATCATATGGCAGCTGGAAAAAAATCATATTCCAAAATATGAGGGTCTATCAAAGATGACAAAAAACGTGAATACGTATGAGAAATTGAATGAAAGTGTAAACAAAAAATTTTTTATGTGAGCAGCATCAATGAATTATTTTTTGTAAACATAAAATGCCTGAAGTTTTTTTTATGTAAATTCATTAAATATTTACGAATTTATTTTGGTTTTTCTGTTGTTTTTTTTAACAGAAGGTGGTATTCTTTATTAGGTTTCTGTTGCTGACTGAAACGAGCTAACAGAAGTATGTGATGCTGCCATTTCGTATTACTCTGCAAAACGCTCGTCTTATTGACTCGTTTTTCACTACTTAATACTTCTTGTATACGGCAGCTCCAACAATGACGGCCTCTAATAACTGTCAGTATTTTCTGAGTTTCATGGTTTTAAAAACAACGTATTCTTAATCAAAATAACTGAGTAAGAAGCCTAGTAGGTAAGGTGTTGGCTTATTAGACGTAAAGCCAGGGTTCGAGCCCCAGGCCAGACATCAAAACCAAAAAAGTATTTCTTCGGCGACTTCCTCTCAGCAGATTTCTTGCAAAAACTCTGAGAGCAAATAAAAATTGTCATGAAAAGTTTCTCAAAAATCGTTCGGAGTCGACTTTAAACTGTAGGTCCCGCCACTCATGTATAAAATTAACACACATAACACAAGTGGTGTGATAAACTAGGTCGTAACTCCGAGTGAAGGGTTGTAATGACCAATTATGTATATTATGAAAGTATGTATGGTGTGCGAGTGTATCTCGACAATGGCATCACGACCTTCAAATGCTCAATTGTCTTTGGTTTGTCTGCATAACACTTTTCTTTAACGGCGCTCCGCAGAAAATAGTCCAACTGTGTGAAATCGGAACTTCTTAGCGACCATTTCGGCTAATTAACCGGCCATAAAACGTTTGATAAATTGATTGTGGCATGAGGCGTGTAGTAAGTTGCACCATCCGGTTGAAACCAAATATTCGTTCACTTCAATACCATGAAGAGCGGGTACAAAAAAATCTGTTATCATGGTGTAATAAGTGTCTGCATTGACCGTAACGGTTGCGCCGTCCTCATTTTCAAAGAAATATGGGCCAATGTTGCCTCCGCTCTACAACCCGCACTCATAATGGGTGCATTGGCGTCTCTAAAAGACCACGTGTACGTTTTCTGAGCCCCGAATACAGAAATTTTGCTTATTAACGTACCCACCAAAATGAAGATGAGCTTCGTCCGAAAAATAGTTTTTTTTTTGCAAAATCGACATCCACGTGCAGTTTCTCGTTGGCGATTCATTAAGTTCAGCGGAGATAAGATACGGAATTTTTTGACAGAACAGAATGACATAAGTATTGTTAGATTCGAAATAATCGATGGTTCAAATTTACAGCGATAAATGGACCAACATACGATTGGAATTAAATTTTAGATTTTTATCAAATTTATTTTAACTCCCGGTACAGAATATATTGGTAATACAACAGTTTTTAGCAAACCAGATTGACTATTCAAAGAATTTTTTAAGAATTTAGAAAAATTGAATCATCAATTTGAGTTACTTTTGCTCTTGACTTATAAAAGTGTTTTGTTATTAAGTCTAATTTTAAAATCACTTCTCTTTTGAAGTCGCCGTGGTGTAGTAGGTAGTGTGTTGGCTTACTATTCGTAAAGCCCGGGTTCGTATCCCAGGTCAAACATCAAAAATGAAATATGAAAAAAAAAAAATATTTCTTCGGCGACTTCCTCTCAGCAGATTTCTGGCAAAAACTCTGAGAGTAAAAATAAAACTGCCATGAAAAAGTTTCTCAAAATTCTGTCGTTCGGAGTCGACGTTAAACTGTAGGTCCCGCCACTCACGTATAAAATTAACGCACATAACATGAGTGGTGTGAGAAGCTAGGCCGTAATCCTGACTGAAGGGTTGTAATGGCCAATTATGTATGTATGTCTCTTTTAAACAACTCTATTTACAAAATAATAGCATCTGTCTACATTCCATTAGTGTACTTGAATTAATCCAAAGAAATACTTTTTATCACTCCTACCATTAGCAACATACTTTTCTAATTGCCTGAATATACTTTTAATTTTTATGAGTTTAAATGAATTATTATTAAAATGTATAACATATTGTACGTATGTATTGTATGGTAAGTAGTCAAAGGATAACAGGTTAGTTCATTCAAAAGCAAAAATTCAATAAAATTTCATTAGAAGCCATTAACATTTGCTGCAGCATCATCACTTGTGTCATGAAAAGAACGTTTTTGCTCAAACAGGTAAATTCAATAGAATTGAATTTCAAACTTAACTTTTTAACACACTTATGAAGTTTTTTGTGCTCCTTTTTGTTTTGCTTCGGTGTTTTTTGTTCATTTTTTTTTTGTTATTTATTTGTTTAGTTTTCACAGAGTATTAGTGGCACTTTTATTTGGCAAATATAAGAGGGAGAGAAAAAACGAAAACAAAAACAATTTTGTTACGAGAAAAAAAAGGATTCCCATATAATTGAAAAAGTTTTATTCATTTTAGAGTTTTATTTAACAAAGCACAACACAGAGAAAGAGCAGATAAAAACAAAAACAAAAACAGAAAAAAAATATGAAATACAGTGAAATACAATATCCATGGCTTTAAGTTTTTTGATTAAATTCTTCCCGTTTGTTTTTTTTTTTTTTTTGTTTTTTCAAACACTTTTTTGTTTGTAATTTTTCAATTTTTATAATAAAATTTCATTTTATTAATATTATTTCGTATATACAACAATACAGAGCTGGGATTTCACAATAAACAAAAAAAATTCCTGAAAAAATAAAAATCACAACAAAAACAAAATCCAAACAAAAGCAAATTTTTTTAGAAATGCAAAATAGACCCACTGGTAAAATATTTATTCGTTCAACTAAAGTGCCTTTAAAAATAAAAAAATATATATTTGAACACAGCAGCAGAACAATTTTCTGTCCCGGCTTGCGCTTCGTTTGCTTGAAACACAGTTTAAACTTCTTTTGATTGTATTTCCCTCGTATAACTTTTGGTTGCTTTGGAAAGAAAAATCAAAAAAAAAAACTGAAACACTTTATTTGAATGGAGTCTATAAATATTAATATCCTAAACAAAAATAAGCAACGAAAATAAAATAAACTTTCTTAACTCCAATGGAAATACAAAAAGTTTGCAAAAGACTTGAGTCGTCAGTTGAAACATTACAGCACTAAAGAGTCGAATTGCTCTAAAAATTACTTTTACTTTCAGTCTCTTTGTTGTCGTGTTGTTTTTTTATTTAATTGAAGTGTATAATTGAATACTATTCAGACATTTTAAGTTTTAGTGGCGTATACTTAACATTTAATGGGTCCAATACAGAATATAAAAAACTAAAAAGCTTTATTAATTACGTTCAAAACCCCTGACTCTGCAGATAACATAGCAATAATATTGAATATCACTGGGATTTTAAGCAATGCAAATATGTATCTCCCAAATTAACTTTCCCATAACCAGGCTGTTATCAAAGCACTCAATTCCAACGTGATGGAATATAAGACAGTGTTCTACTGGCACTGTAGAACTCATATCGTATGGGTATCAGTACACAGTGACATTTCAGGTAACTGTAGAGCGCGTCAACAGGCCATGCGAGGCAGAATTCTCCGATGATATCTCGACGTTGGCAACCCCCCTGACAACTTGTAAGTTTATAATTGATAATGCGATCTCCCGTTCTATTAACAATAGAAGGGCGGTTAGGACATGGACAGAATGGTGCAGAATATCTAGTCAAATCTAAAGGATGAGGATGAGGATGAGGAGAAGAGACCTACTGGGTATGTATATATAAATACATCCATAATTGGTCATTACAACCCTTTAGCCAAGATTATGACCTAGTTCCTCACACCACTTATGTTGTGTGCGTTAATTTTTATACATGAGTGGCTGGACCTACAGTTTAAAGTCGACTCCGAACACCAGATTTTTGAGAAACTTTTCATGGCAATTTCATTTACTCTCAGAGTTTTTACCAGAAATCTGCTGAGAGGAAGTCGCCGAAGAAATATTTTTTTCATATTCCGTTTTATTGGAGATATGTATCTGAACTGGGGTTTGAACCGAGGCCTCACGTCTAATAAGCCAACATACTAATTGCTAGACCACGGCGACATAATTGGTCATTACAGCTCATTAGTTAAGATTACAACCTAGTTTCTCACACCACTCATGTTGTGTGTATTAAATTTATACATGAGTTTTACAATTTAAAGTTGACCCCTAACGACAGATTTTTGAAAATCGTTTTCATGGCAATTTTATTTACTTTCAGAGTTCTTGCCGGAAATCTGCTGAGAGGAAGTCGCCGAGAAATATTTTTTCATATTTCGTTTAAATGGAAATATTAAGATGGCTTGAATCGTATTTGACTGGTAGAAAGCAGACAGTATGTGTGAACAATAGCTTATCTAAGCATATTTATGTGCTATCTGGTGTTCCTCAGGACAGCCATCTTGGTCCACTTCCTTTTTCGCTGTTTATAAATGATCTTCCTAACATAATTAATTTTGCCAATATCATGATGTATGCTGACGATGTAAAAGTTTTTTTCTCGTTTAATAATTTCATCGAACATATTTATCTTCAAAATGATTTCAATAATTTATTTTCGTGGTGCGAGGGTACAACATGATGGAGCTGAATATTAAAAAATGCAAATGTATGCGGTTCTCAAGAAATAATTTTATCAAGGTTAATTATTTGCTTGGTGGTCATCAATTGGAGATAGTGGACTCTTTTCTTGATCTGGGGATCCTATTGGACACAAAATTAAACATTAATGATCATGTCACTTTGACTGTAAATAAGGCAAGAAGCACTCTTGGCTTCATAAAACGTTGGGCAAAAGAATTTTCTGATCCATATATTACGAAACAGCTTTATGTATCACTTGTCAGACCAATTTTGGAGTATGGATCCATTGTATGGGATCCTCACTATAATGTTTACAGCGAACACATCGAATCTGTGCAGAAACAATTTTTACTCTTCTGTTTGCGTGGCCTTGGATGGAATTATTTGGATATGCCTTCATATACTAGCAGACTGGCATTAATAAAACTGCCTACCCTTAAGAGTCGTCGAACAATGTTAAATATATCCTTCATGATTAATCTGATCAATGGTAATATTTGCTGTGAATTTCTGTTAAGATCTGTTAAATTCAATGTTCCTTGTAACTTCCGCTGTTATAATCCTATTTATATTCAATTCTGCAGAACTAATTATGCTGTTGCTGATCCGTTAACTAGAATTTGCCGTCAATTTAATAATTTGTCAGACATTATCGATTTTCCCTTAAATTCTTGCGTTGTAAAACGGAATACATACATACATACACAATTGGCCATTACAACCCTTCAGTCAGGATTACGGCCTAGCTTCTCACAACACTCATGTTGTGTGCGTTAATTTTATACGTGAGTGGCGGGACCTACAGTTTAACGTCGACTCCGAACGACAGAATTTTTGAGAAACTTTTTCATGGCAGTTTATTTTACTCTCATTTAAATCATATTTAATTTTTGATGTCTGACCTGGGATACGAACCCGGGCTTTACGAATAGTAAGCCAACACACCACCTACTACACCACGGCGACTTGTAAAACGGAATAATACTGTTTTTCTCAATACATAACTTTTCATATTTTTATTGTAACAATTGCTTGTATTTTTGTTGAGACTATTAGTAATTCTATTTAATTTTATTCGTACCTATTGTTGTTATTAGTCAGTAAGGAATTTGCCCATTGACTTAAATAAATAAATAAAAAATTTCTGACCTGGGGTTTGAACCGAGGCCTCACGTCTAATAAGCCCACACACGGTGGGTATATGTTCGGCAAAATATCATTGAAGAAAAAGACATTTTGATACCTGCTATGTAAACGATCTCGAGGAACAATCTCGTATTGACATTGTCAGTCTAAGTCACTTCACCAAAAGCTCTTCTTTCTCTCGCCTATAGGTTAGGTTGGGTCGAACTGATAGCCGACTCATTGGGCATAGCACGAAAACCTCAATTCTGCAACATTCGCAATAACTTCAAATTTCAGCAATGAATACACATTTATGCGTATAAAATTTAGCTTACTTAGGAGCTCAAACCACCAGACTATGAAAAGCTTTGGCAAATCGTTCAATCCGTAATGCAACAAAGTGAATTCAAGGACAATTTTTCGAATACAAATGTCATCTTCTACAATGAAACGTATTTCCTTGTGATTTGCTTGGTAAATACACACAATCAGAAAAATCCTGAATCAATTATAAACCAATGCACCAACAGCAATCGCCTAGTGTGGGTTATGGGCAGGAGGAGTGATTGTGCTTTACTTTTTTCAATATTCGACTTACTGCTGTAACAACGGTTTTAGACTAAATTATTTTGAAAAGTTCAAAATTCAACTGGCCACCAAAATCGTGTAAATTTTCTTGGAATTTCAGAGCTGAAAAGCTGATATATATAATCCAATAAGTCATCAGTAAGATGCGACCACATCTCTATGAAGAAATCATGGAAAATTTCATGAAAGGAATAACAGCCTGTCTTCAAAACCGTGGCAAGGTACCTTTTACTAAAAAAAATCAAAATCAAATCCTTTGGGAATATTTTTGACTTGAGTTTAGCGTCTTTTAGTAAATTCGATCAGTATTTCTCTTCAATATTAGTATTACTTAATTCTCTATAACTACATACAATACAATAAAAAGCAGAAAAATTTAATTAATTATTGTACAAACAAAACAAAAAAATTATTTTTATTTGACTAAAACAAAATCACTACACTTGACGTGCTGTCTCTTTGTCTTCCTTTGTACGGAACAATAATATTTCAAATCCTCTTTCAGTTTTATTCGCTTTGTTCTGTTTTTGTTCGTATTTGAAGTCAATGCTGTTGACTTTTAACAATTTTACACGTATGACTTCATGTAAAAATAAAAACGACCTTTAAACGAACAATTCATTTGTAAATAATTCGAAAAGGATTACTCTTTAATTAAAGGCAAACAAGAAGTGTTGTGTACAGGCATAACAGGTAAAATGGGGAAGAAAAATTAAACGTCTCCATACAGACAGAATTATGACTTGATAGCTCAATCTTGAATTTTAATTAAACAAATATGTACCTGCATCAGGATGCTATTTAAGGATTAAGATTTTTATTATTAGAAGTGTGGAACAGCATTATCACAATATTTGACATTGATAATGCAGGAGAATGTTTAAAATTTAAAAGTACTTCGTAAGAGAAATTGTTTCACATCAGGTTCCATGAATCAATCATACGGGAGTGAGTCTATTAATCTGCAACTTTCTGAGTGAAGTCAAGGTTTCTTTGTAAAAGAAAAAATCGTTTCGTTTTCCAACATAATCTCCTTAGTGCTCTATACACTTCATACAACCGTCCGTTAAATTGAAAAAAAATTTTGATTTCCGCTGAAGTTAAATTCTTTCCTTTCGAGCAATGTTATAAACCAGAAATGGCCATACGAGGCTAAATGCTGTGGAAGGAAACCATTCTTAGCCAAATTGATGGATTTTTATCATCGAAACTGTGTATTTGTGATCCGTTTCATTTACATGGTGTGATTGTTTATTTTTAAATCTGCCTTCAATCGACCTAATCAATGGACATTGCTTGTTTTACTCTTTTAAAGAGAATTTGTTTTTTATTACATCTTTGTTGTTATGTTTGCATCTTCCTGTATAAGTTTGCATTGTCCTAGTTCCCGGAGTATGTACATGTGCATCTTCAAGAGTTTTTTTGGCTGATCACGGCTACTTGCGTCATTCTCTCCATGCTGTTAGGATTCATTCATGCCTTGTACGGACACATCACCTCCATATCCTCCATTTTATTTATATTATTATGGATTCCTCGTTGGTAAAATTCTGGAGATCTGTGTTGCTGATTTCATCATACATAATATACATACATATTTGGTCATTATAACCCTGCAGTCAGGATTACGACATAGCTTCTCATACCATTTCGTCCACAGTCCCGAAATTGATGTAAACACTGAAGCTATCGACTGCTTTCACATGCTACAAAGCGATTTCTTTGTTATTCAACTGGACGTAGTAGTGAATATTCGTCGTATACCGTAGTTTTACCAACAAACGTATACTGAACAAATGGAGTCCGATTTATCCACTACATTGCAAACAGTCTTCTTGGTAAGGCGACTATTGAATTGTTAAATGAGCGAAGAGCGTGGTGTGTTGTCCGAACAGTATGACAACTAATTTCACAAATGTTGCTTCAACATGATGGCCGTTACCAACTGATGCTGTGTTGACTGTTAACCTATCACTTAATTGTAGGGAAATTTAAAAAGTCACTGGTTTCTTGACTCTCACGCTTAAAGTTCCTAGTTAAAGTGTTTATTTATTAACTCTCTCTCTCTCTCTCTCTCTCTTCCTTCCAATCTAATCCTATAAAAATTGCTCAAACCAAAATACTTATAAAAAAGAAGTTTTTTTCTCGCTTTTGCTGTTCGCTACACTTCTTACCCATTATACTGGCTAATGGAAAAACTTGGGACGAAATGTTTCAATAATCGTACGTGCAAAACAATGAATGAAAAAATTTTCTTCTTCGTTTGATTCATAATCAACAATCGTAAGAAAGAAAAATGTTTTCATTTCTGTCTGTATTTCTATAGAAAACCATAATTTCTGGAGAGAGCAAAAGAAATCAATTTTTAGAAAAATCCTAAGTTTTCCTTCTTTCATTTTATTTTCTGTTGTTGTGTTGTTTTGTCGTTTATTGAATTACAATAACAACATCAATATCGCAATAATTCATTTTTCCCATTAAAATAACGGAAATAAAAATGAAAACAAAAATTATAAGAACTCTTACACAATGAATGGCTAGGCAGCCAGGCAGTGGGGACAAAAATAATCATAATTTTGTTTTTCTTTTTCGTGTTTTGTTACTTCAGTTATTATTGTTTTTTGTTTGTGTTGTCGTTTTATGCATTATTAGGCAATTTCTCCTATTTAGCACTTACAATACGTGAGTATTTTCTAAAATTACTACTTAAGCTGCCCATCATACAGATACGGGAATAATTTATTTAAATATTGAATATTGAGTTGTTTATTATTTATTGTTGAATAATGGATGGGATTTTATTCAAAAAAAATATATGCACGCAGGCATACGTACATATTCATTGGGATTGAAATAATTTTCAAATAAATTAAACCGAGATAGGGATTTTCTATTTATATGTGAGAAGGTGAAAAGCTTAAATAAACTCTGGGTGCTGCGATGACCTAGTTGGCAGTGTGATAACCCTCAAGTGCCAAGGCCGTGGGTTCGATTCCTACTAGAAATTCTCTGGGTGTTTGTGATTGTCTGATTGTTTGTCTGACATTATATGCGATTACTCATACATACATACATACATAATTGGCCATTACAACCCTTCAGTCAGGATTACGGCCTAGCTTCTCACACCACTCATGTTGTGTGCGTTAATTTTATACGTGAGTGGCGGGACCTACAGTTTAACGTCGACTCCGAACGACAGATTTTTGAGAAACTTTTCATGGCAATTTTTATTTACTCTCAGAGTTTTTGCCAGAAATCTGCTGAGAGGAAGTCGCCGAAGAAATATTTTTTTTTTTCATATTTCATTTTTGATGTCTGACCTGGGATACGAACCCGGGCTTTACGAATAGTAAGCCAACACACTACCTACTACACCACGGCGACTTCACAATTCCACGCGATTACTCACAATCGAGAAAAGAAAATGAGAATTATTACGAAAAAAATTGGAGAAGTTATACACGCCCAGAGTGTTGATAAAAATATTCAATTCAAAAATTCAACTTTCTGAAACCATATATAAACTACAAGTACTCAATTCACGCATACTTATCAAGCAAAGTGTTTACCATTGATTGTCAACTTAATGTGCTGTTTTACTTGATTTGTCCCACGATATTAGTCAGAAGTTATGGGATCGTGTTAAGTTCGGCTGCAGGATATGCGTTGCGAACCATAGTGTTAGCGTTTAAATGACAAAACAATCCAAATAACAACCAAGCGAAGAAATCGAAAAGTTAGTCCTAAAATAGTTCGCTGAACTAAGCTCTGCTAACATCGAAATACACAACCACGAGACAGCCACGCGGTATTTCTGACAAGGTTGACAAAATCTCCAGTGCTCTTTGCGACAGGTAGATAGTGGATGAGATGTGCATCAAGATATCCTAATCCATATTCTCAAAAAGTGCACGAGAGTTTTTGTTCGTTCCATGAACATAAAAGACTAACAGATTCTGTACATGCTGCTGTTAGTCCACTTAATTTTTATTTTCATTAAAGCCCACTTGGATGTACGTCCCCCTATAAATTAGTCGCTCCTAAGAATGATCCTCTAAAAGCGAATTCATTAGCAATAATTCTCTTAGATAACCGATTGACTTGGGGAACCCACATCGGTTCGACGTGATGTTTCTCATGTTTTCTTATTTTTATCTTTGAAAATCTGGGAGTAAATAAAATTGCCTTGAAAACTTTGTCAAGAACTCAGTCGTTCGGAGTCGACTTTAAATTCTAGGTCCTGTCACTCAAGTAAAAAATTAACACACACAACATAGGTGGTATGAGAGGCTAGGTCGTAATTCTGACTGAAGGGTTGTAATGAACAATTATGTATATTTGTATGTATTTAAAATCAAATATTTATCTGTCGATCTCTAATCATGCTAAATGAAATATTTTCTCCAAAAGGAATCGATTTCTTTTCAATAGAAAAGAAGGCCAATTTTAATGCTTTCTATTAACTGCACATAAACAGTAACGACACTCGTATACGAGTAATGTAAATGAAATTATTTTATTTCCCCAATAAATTTTTCATTCAACAAAAATGAAAGAAGAAACCCATGCAACAAGTGTTATTTTCCTCAGTGGTTTCTTTCAATTTCTTTTTTTTGTTGCTTTTTTATTCCCCCATTTGCATATATACTAAGTATATGAGTTTAGTTGGTGTATGTGTACGTGTGCGAGCGTGTGCGAGAGTAATATCCTTATTTTGGTTGTCTATGTATCAGTGACAAATCTGCTTTTGTGTTTTTATTTCGGTTTGCTTAAGTAATTTATGCAAATTTCCATTTTTAGTATCAAAAAAACAAAAAACATCAACAAAAAAGGAAATAAAATTCAATTCTACATTTATAAGTATGTATTGTGTGTATGTGTATGTGTGGGGGTATGTGTAACAGGAAGCATTTGTAAAATTGTTTCCACAAAAAACATTGTCGTTCGGTGGGGTACACTTGTTTTCTTTTTTATTTCTTCGGTTTGAAACCTTTTATTCCCCGCGTTTTAAAACTAATGGGAATTTACAGTTATTTTGCATACCATATTGTTAGTATTGGTTTTAGGATGTATTTTGAAAAAAGAAAAATACAAAAATTTTCAAATGAAATCTAATATAAGAAAAACTGTTTATCTGGATTATTTTTATTATTCAAAATGAATAAAATTAACATTGTTTAGCCCCTGGGGCCACGATAATAGAATTTTTGTCAGTCATTAAATTAAAACTGCCACACTTCAAATTATCACAGATTAAAAAAAAATGTGAAAAAAAACATTTTTGTTTTGATTTCCTTACGGGCAAATTGTATAAATTATGCCTTTGTGGTGTATTGTAAATCACAAGTATGAGTTAGAATTACTATGTAAATTATATTCCTTAACACCATTATGTATGCCAGATGGTAGGGGTATATAAAATCACATAAAATAGTTTTAATAGCATTAAAGTCTTTAACAGTTTTAATTTTTGGATTACAGGATTATTGTAAATCAAAAAAGAAAAAGAGCAAATTCAAGATTTGGATTTTTATTCTTTGTTATAATATTATTTAACCCTGAACAGTTACTGTTCGTCGAATCTACGAAGAGCATTTACTCCTTATCATATAATTCTTTTATGTTTGGCCAAATTTCGCTCTCTTTTTCAACAACGATTTTGATAACAAAAGCTTGCAGTGAGCAGACGTACAATTTTTTTTTTAATTTGTTCGTCGATTCAACGAAGAGTAACCTCAATGTGCAAAAATGAATAGTAACCACCCAGGGTTAAATAAATTATTTTTTATTTAAATTAATTCATAATACTGAAATTACTGCAATTGCCAGGCTTCATTTGTTTTTGTTCTGGTAACTTCGAGAAATTTAATTTTCCTAGTTTTGTTATTGTAATTTGATTTTTGTTTATTATTTTACTTCATTGTTTTGTTGTTGTAATTCTTGTATTGCATTGATTGACAAAGAAAGATGGGCATTGGCGAAGAAAGTGAATAACAGTTCCCCCTCTTCAACAGACCTGCAACCTTGATGGAATCTGCCTTTCGTGCCTTTCCATGACACAATTACCTATAAGCTTGGCCACTATGGTCAAAATGACATGGGAATCAGGTTTAAGTAGTTGGTTGATACACTTTGTATCCAACATTGACCAAGTGAGTCTGGCAGTGGAGTAAGATTCCTCATTGACCCACGAACGGTTAAAGACTCGTAAAAATATTTGCCTAATGGGCAAATTATTCGAAATAAGTGGCACACCCAATTCGATTGGCGAGGGTTCCAAAAAGTGTATACCTGCTCTGTCGAGCTCATCTGTCGTATCCTTTTGCCCAAGACTGGGACAAGTGAGACACTGAAGCGCCCAGAGAGAATTTCGAGACAGCGGTGACACTCCCTAACGAGTGTGCTGTTGACAGTAACATTCGAAAGGGATCTAATAGCAGATCGGCTGTCAGGAAAGATTGACAAAGAATTGACATAAGGGCGAAGGGAGCACCGTTGTGGAGTACCCACTGAACGGCGTAATAAATGGCTAATACTCAGCCGGAAACACTATACAGTAATACAGCAGTCGGAAGTAAATGTACAGGTAGACACTGCTACCAACCCTATTACCGAGTCTAAACCCATCAGCGTAAACATCCAAGCATTCCGGATAGATGATCATATTCGAGATCCTGTTATCCTTACTAGAAGTTAGCCGTGGTCTAGTAGGTAGTGTGTTGGCTTATTAGACGAAAAGCCAGGGTTCGAGCCCCAGGCCAGACATCAAAATAAAATACAAAAAGTGTTTCTTCGGCGATTTCCTCTCAGCAGATTTCTGGCAAAAACTCTGAGAGTAAATAAAATTGCCATGAAAAGTTTCTCAAAAATCTGTCGTTCGGAGTCGACTTTAAACTGTAGGTCCCACCACTCATGTATAAAATTAACACACACAACATAAGTGGTGTGAGAAACTAGGTCGTAATCCTGGCTGATGGGTTGTAATGACCAATTATGTATGTATGTATGTTATCCTTACTTGGAATTAGAGAAAGAAGTCTCATGCACAAACAATATTCTGTAGGCAGATAATCGATGTTCAATGGGGCTCCCCCTCCGTGTCTAAAATAGAAGAATTTTGGAAATACTCACACAGATGTTGTAAAACTTATAAAAGTTTAAGGACTTAAGTGCCGAGACTATATGCAGTGGGTAAATTAGAACCGATCACAAAAAAAATGTACTATTGACTACACCTCAAATATTAACAGCATGAACGATGCCATATTGCAAAGAGAAATAAATGGAAAAGAGTGCAGTAACATTACGATGATGTTACATTAGTTTCGAACCTATAATACCATTTAAAAAATACATTATCGGAAATAGAATGTGTTTTAAAATATTGTTTGTTTGATAACATACTTGTATCGAGGGAGCTGAGTCATGTACATTTTCGGGTTATTTTAGGCTTAAGTTTCGTCGCCGTTGTCTAGTAGGTAGTGTGTTGGCTTATTAGACGTAAGGCCTCCGCTCAAATCGCAGTTCAGACATCTCCAACAAAACGTAATATGAAAAAGATTTCTTAGGCGTCATCCTCTCAGCAGAGGATTTCTGAGGATAAATAAAATTGCGATAAAAATGTTTCTAAAAATCTGTCTTTCGGAATCGACTTTAAACTTTAGGTGACGTAAATCATGTATAAAATTAACAGACACAACATAAGTGGTGTGACAAGCTAGGCCGTAATCATGACTGAAGGGTTGTAAAGATCAGTAACTTTTATGTATTGTTAATGAACAAACGGATTTGTTTCAATATAACTACAACGTCAAACATTACTAGTCCTAATGAAAGACTAATTGGAAACAAATTGGATGAAAGTTCTGGGTTTTGTTTCGAATACCATGTCTTTTTTAAGTTTAGCACTAGATCAACAGTCATAGGATTAGTTTAAGAATCTAAAACACGCTGGAATTATGAAAAATAGTCAACGATTTTTTAAAACAATATTAAAAAAGCGCTTGTAAAGGTTGCAAACGTACAGCGGATCGTTGAAAGTCTATCCAGAAATTCCTTAAAATCGAATCGAGTATTGATTGGTGAAAGTTTGATGAAAGAAAGATGAGAGTTTTTTATGGGAGCAACAAAAATCCTTTAAACCAAACAGCTTTTAAACAACAACTCTAATAACATTTAGTACAAAATCTAACCACAATATTTAAATATTTTTAAGTATTTATTCCAATTAAAATTTATTTTTATAGGAGAGCAGCTTTAAAATTAAAAATTTCATTCATTTCAAATTGTCATTAATTATTGAGGGACAATATACCGGATATTATTTTCATTAACAGTAAATAATTTATTGGCAGTCGTTTACATAAGATCACTTGAATTATGAATGGAAATCCTTTGTCAAATTGTAATGGCCGCCTGTAATACAAAAACTCACACACAAAACACAACACAATCCTGGAAATTTTTAATATGGCTACCGGAAAGGCAACAAACAGAAAAAGAAAACGAAAACAAGCTGACATTATTATTAAACTCACACAGGTTATGACACTACGAAAAACATTGTCATTTTAATTTCCAATATGAAAGAAATATTTGAAATATTCTGGCAAGAGAGAAAGGAAATGATTTACAAAATACAGGAACTTAATTTGCATAACAACAGCACAAACAGGAAATACTCTTGTCCGTCTACTACTATTACGATTCTAAGGCTATGATTGGGTTGTGTGGCATCATATTTAAAAAAGGGAAGCATATTGTGGATTCATGAGTATGACAATAAAAGTTTGGGTTCAGAGACTGAAATATGGACTCTTCTGTTGTGAATTATTGTCATCATAAATCAAAAGGTCAAAATATCTTAAATCTCTTGTAATTATAGAAATTAATATAGATGTTATGGCAACAGCAACAACAATAAAAATAAAATATAATTAAAAGCATTTTATATCTTGTGGGAGTTTCTTGTCGTTTTATTAATGGCTGCTCACAAGTGATTTGTATGTACCACTACTACTGGCTAATAAAATGCCATAAAATAAAGCAATTTGGAGATTAGTTACAGGCTATAAAAACTAATTGGTTAACTTCAGGTTGTAACATACTGGGTAGTATTTTTTATTAGTTACACTGTTAGACTCAAGACATAGACTATAAGGAATTTCTGGAATATTTACTCCTCTTTGAAAATTAAAATTTATTAAAATTTTCTTAATAATTTTCCAACGTTGGTTTATATCACACATATTACATACATAATTGGTTATTACAACCCTTCCATCAGGAATACGACCTAGCTTTTCACATCAATTATGTATGTTGTGACAGACTTATGTGGACAGATTTTTTGAGAAACTTTTTATGACAATTTTATTCACTCTCAGAGTTTTTGTCAGAAATGTTCTGAGAGAAATGTTCAACTTATAAAACACTATTCGATTCAGTGTAGATATACGGCACCTAGTTATGATATTCTATCGATAACTCAGTTATATAACTCCAGACGCATAGCTTGATAAACAGTCTCCTTTACGGAATCAATGTATCACCCCGAGAAGTGTCATATTCTGTGACTGCTGTGTCAAGACAAGAGTCCATCGCGTAATTAACCCAAATGTATCATTAATTTTAAATTGTTTTCCTCTTTAAAAACAAAACCAAATAATTAATTCATGAAAAATTACAAACAAAAAAATCACTGTACATTCAATAAGAATGAATTCAATTATTCAATATCAGCTCATCACTTTTCATTCACTCACTCAGTTGGAACGTTAAATTATTTGAGTTTCGATGTGGAAAAGTATCTTATAAATGAAGTTATTTGATTTCGTTAATCTTTACAGTTACAAATACAGACGGTCCATTACACAAACGAACATTTATTGGCTTTACGATACACATACATACCTATGCAAAGACTTTTGCTTTTACACATACAAACGCACACACGATATATAAAAACTAATTATGTTGTACGTTTGTATAGACGATTGAATATTAAAGACAAAACATAGCGTGAGGGTAAGTATGGCAAAAGGAAGAGAATATCAATCTAATCAAGAAATCAGAAATTTTCATTCAATACCAATAAATTCCTTTTGCTTGTCCTTTTTCTTTCCTTTTCTTTTACTGCCGTTTTCTCTTCTCTTTTGTGGTATTTCCCTCCATTTGATACCCTACACAATCTTTTTAAATTGCAATTCAAGAATCATTCATGATTATGTTGTTCAAGCGTTCAAGAAAAAGAAAATTTCATGAAATTTTGAAAATGAATTCATAATAGTTCCCGGTATACAGACATCTAATAACCTGGTGCAACACTCCCCCACAATTATATCCTCAAAACATCGAGTATATCATACATACATAATTGGTCATTACTATACTTCAGTCTGGATTACGATCTATCTTCTCACAACACTTACGTTATGTGTGTTAAATTTATACATGAGTGGAGGGATCTACGGCTTAAAGTCGATTCCGAACGACAGAAATTTTTGAGAATCTTTTCTTTGGCAATTTTATTTACTCTGAGAATTTTTGCCATAAGATTGCTGACAGAAAGCCATATTTCGATCTGGTGCAGATGTCTGACTTGAGAACCATGGCCTCACATCTAACCTGCCTACGACAGTATAACAGAGAATCAGATTTGCACACATTTTATACCGCGCCCAATCGTGCCCAATTTACAATACGTGGAATTACCCTTTCTGGGTACTTCCAACACCGGACTTTTTGCTGCAACCACATGCAATGAGTTACTGTAGGGTAGGTCTCTCGGGACTGGTGAAAATCGACATTGAAGAGTCAAGCTATTTGAACTGCCAAAATGACAGATTATATGATCACAAAAGTTCTGTTCTAAGATGCAGCGAATAGGACAATACCTAATAGGACAACGAATAAAGCATTTGGTAGATACAAAAGCGGAGAAGTAAGAGAGACTGCAAATGAGCTTTTTCGGAATTTTGAGGAAAACTTCGATTCACTAATAAACCTCTCATGAGAATGTAGAACGGACTGTTGCAAAGTCCTTATTGCCAAAACTCAATCCAATAGAAATGAAACTAATCCATAGTATAAGTAGGCGGGAGATAAGAATACTATATACTACAAGAGTCCTAAGGGGTTCTTTTCTTCTAGATGGAATAACTATATGACTGATTTCTGTAGGCTATGTGAAGCAGCAAAGGAAACAGTGAATCACTTTTTATGTTACTAACTTTGTCTGCAAGGGCATCAGCAGAGTTGCCGACATTTTCTAAAAGTCTTAACATATATGCTTAAATATATCCTTAAATGTTATCATTAGTAAAGCATCTTCAGCAGGCTTGAAGACAGCTACTGATTATCTATCTAACAACAAAAGATCAGTAGCAAAAAACGGTTACCAGATTTTATATGTTGATAAAGAAACCATGTTTTATAAACCATTATTCATTATGGCAAAAACGACAGAAGAAAAAGTTTCTCAAAAATCTGTTGTTCGGAATCGACTTTAAATTGTAGGCCCCGGCACTAATGTACAAAATTCACACGCACACAACATATGTGGTGTAAAAAGCTAAGTTGTACTCCTGACTGAAAGGCTGTAATGACCAATTACGTTTGTTTATACATATGTTTGTAAAAACAGCTGATGCGTTAAATAAATGTCATTGAAAAAAATCAAAGTTCTTGAGATTGAATTAATTTTTATTAAATTTCAGACCTAAACCTTTTTTCTCCTCAACTTTTCCAATTATCATATATTAATGATTCAATCGTGATTCCTTTTTTATAAATTAAAATCTGTATTAATTGTGTCATAGTTTTTCCACTTCCTGTAGTAGAGTGTATTCTATAGTCAGCCATTATCGACTTGTTCTTTCAAACATATTTCTTCTCTTTGTTAGGTTTTTTTTGTTGGGTTTTTCGGTACATTTTTCCCACAAACGAAAACCATTTGAAACAAATTAATTTGCAACCACACGCATTTAAAAGTAAAGCAAGTAGAAAAACTTTCAAACATGCCACTGTTAAATGCCAACATACCATACAAACTTGCTTTGTTAGAGAGAGGCAAAAATATTTTCTTTCAAAAAATTAAACTTTACTTGTAAAGTTATTGAACTGCCAGCATAACTGAAATAATTAGAGGATAATTCTTAAGCTAAAGTATTTCTTATTGTTTTAGAAAAGATTTCCAGCAGTTGGACCTACATATTTTACTGTTTATTATGTGTTATTTTGCTATTGGATTTGCAGCTCCATATATACATAGTTCAATTCACACAGCTATAACTCATAACGCCGGTTGATAATTCTTAACGCCGGCTTATAACATGATTCTGCATCAGCGCAAGAGATCTTCAATGCTGAGTTATCGAATAAAATTCTGCTAAAGCACATTTCTCATTCAATTACACTCTTAATTGTCGCATACAACAGCTGCACAACCAAGAATGATTGTGGAAAAGTATTTGCTTTAGGAACAAGCGAGTATTTGGTCACTTACCCATTTTTTTAAGATCATTCTGGAATAACTGACACTGTAAATTTAGTACGCTATACCTATATTTTAGTCACCCCCTTTCGATCTGTAAATGAAGGTTATGAACTGGACAGTGTGTGGTTTCAACAAGACTAAGTGTGGCTTTACTGAAGGCAAAAATTTAAGGAAGAATAGATTCACACTCTGACTGCGTCAATTGGCCACCAAAATCATACGATGTGGCGATTGCAGATTTTTGTGAAAGTGCGTCAAAGATCGTGTTCACACAGATAACAACATCGAACATTTTCGCATAGATATCGGCCGAAATGTACATAAAACGGTTTAACTATCGACTGCTGCGACAAATCCAAAGACGATCATGAGTGATCATAAATGAGATTTCAAAGCATTGTAAGGAAATCATAGTTTTATGTGTGTTTTGTTGAATTTTACTTTTAAGACCAAAAAATTTAACAACCCATTATTATACTTCAAATCACTTTTACCCCGACCCAATGAGACAGGAACTTTATCTGTACGCTTGTGAACTATTCTGTTGAATTTTCTATAACGTGACTTCCTTCTTCGTTGCGTGATTTGATTTCATAAGGAAGACTGAAAAGATATTTTAAGATGTGAATATTATCGTCATAAAATATAGTTTTACTCCGCACCGCACTATCTTCAATTCATTGCTTCTTGTAGATTTGCAATAAATTTTTCAATTTTGTTTAATTTACATTCAGGAATATGCTAGATTTTATATGCAACTCATTTGCTTATTGCATATTTTTAAATGAAATTTATAAAGAAATAAACAGCGGAGAAACTAAGAGAATAAAGTTGAACCCAAGTCTCTCCGATAATGATCAAACAAAACGAAATATTTTTAATTACTTGATTGGTCACTACAACCCTTTAGTCTACATTCCAACCTAGCTTCTAACACCACTCATGTTGTGTGTGTTAAATTTATAAATAAATGGCGGAATATTTTCATGGTAATTTTATTTACTCCCCGAGTTTTTTCCGGAAGACTAATGTATCGTAGTTGCTGTTAGCTCTAAAATGCTAGACATGTTATAAGGTTTCTAACATTAATCTTTCATACAGCCTGATGACCACCTCAGAGTTTTCCTGGTGGTGGTCAAGACCATTTTGTAAGCGCTACAATGCTTGTTGGGTCAAGGATTTTTCTATAAAAATCTATTAAGTTACTCAAACAGCAAGGCTGTGATCGCAGGCACTCCATCCTAGTATCCAACCTCGTCCATGAATGCGAAGAATGTCTTAAGGAAATTTCATGTGACTCTTATAGGGATTCAATGACGTATTGACATAGTCAGAAATTGCGTCACCCATGAACAGACCAAAGCTAGTATAGAGAAGCTTAAAATCTCAAACATGTTACAAGGCATAGGTGTAATTATGTTAATTATGTTGTGTGTGTTAATTTTATACATGAATGGTGGGAATTTGAGAAACTTCTCATGGCAATTTTACATACTCTAAGAATTTTTGCCAGAAATCTGCTTAAAGGCAGTCGCCGAAGAAATAAGCCAACACTAGGGTGTTAAGATAACCTTAGTTAAACTGGTTAATTTCGATTTTACGGGCAGACGCAATTATAAAGGCATGTGCAATATTGCTAGGTTCTAATGCATTGTGAACCGTACTACTGCGGTTTTTAGAAACAATTATTCTTTTGGAAGGCATGCTGATAGACTTGGCATTTCCTCATATGACTTCTGCAGTAGCTTTGCATTTGAAGAGGACCAGGAAACTATCTTTCAACTCATTGTGTGGTGACCACTCTTGCTGTGAAAAGGTGAAGATTCCTTCACTTTCATTTTGTCACATTTTGGCAGTTCAAAAACAGAATGTATCTTAAAGTCGAGATGATTTCCTATAGTTAATGCTAATCACCGAAATGTCCGCTATCTAACCTCACCGAATATAACGTAACTGTCTCTAACATATAATGAACACATGCCATATTAATTATCTGTAATATACACAAGTAACCGCCATTTAAACTATCCAAAGGGACATGATGAATAAACTCGTTATTACACTATATCAAAAAGAAAGAGGGCTGAAAGAGATTGTTATGAAAGGACTGCGGGAGCCATTGATTCGCTAGCAAACGGTCGGGCGTGTGTGTAAGGTCCTTCCAATAACAAAACCCTGTTCATGTACAGAAGTTTTTTTTTATTAAAGACTCCCTATTTTTAGGTATAATTTACTCTAAATGGACTGGAAATGACTGTAATGTTATAAAAACAAACAAATGCCCGATTACAGTCATTTGTAACGAAAGCAAAATAAATTTAAATACAAAAAGACATATCTTACTGACATAACCAATTTAAAAGCGGTATCTGTTGTTATTGATACGCCAGTCTCAAAACCCCCCATTAACATTGGCCCTAAGGACGTAATTTCATTAGGACTCCAAGTAACTTATTGCACCAAAACTAATACTCAACTACGAAAACAATTATTCATACATAATTATTTACTTAGGATTTATTCATATAAATAGGAAAAAGAATTAATAGAATTTAAAAAAGAATATATTTAGGCTAATGAAAAATTAAGTGAAAGCATTTTAATTTTAAGCATGTCTTCTTCAACTGTGTCAGTGATAATGATTATAAACATACAACAATAACTTAATTAAGCGATCGATTATGTTTGATCAAACATGTTCGATATCATTATCACTAATGAATATATTAAATATTAGGGTGAAACATAAAATTAGCACTCACCAAACATACGTGTAATTGATTTCTGGAAGGCCTTCAAGATTTCGAGGTACATAAGGTTATTGCTGTTGTAGAATTTTCTGGAAATTTTGCTAAAAATAATTTGATTAATTTGCTTTCGTAACAAATTAAAGCTACAAAGATTAACTTTCATTCTCACTGTAAATATTATAATTTCGGCCACGCCCACTTTAAGATATTTAAGCAAATTAAATGTAAACTCTTATAACTTTGCCCGTTTGCCATCAATTTTAATAAATTTGGTAGCAAACGAAATCTAAGAACCTGTACTTAAATTTGTCTTCTAACACTCGATAGTGCCACGCCCACTGAATCAGCTTTAGGTTGATTAAATATACTAGCTTCTTACTTTGTACTTTTCGAAGAAAAAGATGAAGAAAAAGAAGAGTAGACGTAGCAATTGATACAAGATTTTGAAAGTCCGGATTCTTAGCTTTTGTCTGGTACCAAATTTATAAAAATTGTTGATCTACTACAAAGTTATAAGAAGTTAAAGGAAATACTTTACACAAAAAAGGGGGTGTTTGCAGAAGTCTTAAAACTTTGCCTATACAGCTTCTATTTTAATAAATATGATAGCAAACGAAAGCTAAGAAACTAAACTTAAATTTACTCCTAACACCTAGTAGTGCCACGCCCAATGATTTATTTTTGGATGGATTAGAAATACTAGCTTATAACTTTGCACTTTTCGAAGAAAAAGAAGAAGAAGGAGAGGAGTAGGCGTGGCAAATAATATAAGAAAACCTTTGCTAGTCAATATTCTACAGCCATAAACAATAGAACAGACTTCCCCATTGAGAGAGTAAAAGAAATGAAAAAATATCGATACTTATGGGTTTTTTAAAAGTTTTTGGAACTAATGTTGAATCAGGTTACATCAAATGGTCTGTTTCCATAATTCCAGTAAAATAAATGCAAACAATTCAGACAAACAAACAAAGTTAGTAAGACTCTCTCACAATGGAATGGGATCCTTTTAAATACGATAGTAAATTCATTATTGTTATTCAATTTGTTTTCCGTTCTCTGCCAATTTTTCAAAACGCTGCTTATGAGGAAAGACAGACTTTTGTGTCTGGTAGCGTGAGTTGAAACAAAAATTGTTCTATCAATTCAACTCAATATGAATCCCTATTCATATTCTCACTCACGTATGCATGCACAAATACGTTTACAAATGCATATGTATATGTATGTACCTGCAAGTCTGTTTCAAAGATTTCAAATAAAAATTTTCTCTGATTTTTTCTTATTTTTTATACAGAAACTTACGTTTTTGCCAAATGGTAAGAAAATTCTGTTGTGATATTTTCTTTTTATATATTTTTTTATTGTAGCGTTTCTTTCTTTTCTTGTTTTTTATTTAAATTTCTATAAAATTGTCACGTGTTTGATTGCACTTGTTCATGGAATATTTATTGAATTTAAAAATTCTTCAAAGTGTTGATATTCGGATATAAAACAGAGCTTAACTGGTGCTGAAAAATGTGAAAATAGACTTTAAATCATATTAATAGTTTTGTTTGTGATGAAAGTATAAGCTTGAATTGATGGATAAAAAATGTTTACAAAATGTTAAGCATTAAAAATTTGTTTAAAATTTAAAACATTGCTGCGCGGTCAAGGCCAAAGGTATTTGGAAATGGAGACTAGACCCACATTCCAGTTATTCATTACGTGGCTATTGAGGCCATTCCAATAAGCATTAATTCATGTCCCAGGTTATAGTTCATCACTACGTGACTGAGATTTATCGTTATTGTATATTTATGTGGGACTTGTGAACAGTAGTCTAATAATCGTGTTTCTACGAATAGCGCATTCTAATCTATTTTGAAAAAAGTTTTTCGGTCAATATATTGTAATACTCACTGCAATTGATTTAGAAAAACTGGTTCCATGTCTAACTTGCAATTCTGAGCTTAATAGGTAAATAAAATCACGTCTCACTTGACAGTAGTTTTCATGATTGCCTAGTATGCTCGTGACTTATGCAATACAATTGAGATCGTTATCGGTATTAGAACAAAATATTGGATGACCTTCGATAGCACAGTTAAAGAGACTTCCTTTGTTAGAACCACGGCTATCTATCTTTGAATGATGCTGCAGGCTCTATTGGATTTAAGCCCGATGAATAGAAAATGATGACCGGAGTAATAAAAATTATAGTTGAGTTAACAAAAGACAAGTTTATTACGAAATTAATTAGGCGTCATCAACACCTGATAAATCGAATGGTTGATAGTTTCTTCTAGATAGTGCCAGTATACTCGTTTGTGTCTGTTAAATACGTCGCAATAAGATTGAGTAATAATATGAATGCAGCAATTTGAACGTACATACTCTTTTAAGAGAATAACCACTCTGTGGTTAAAGACATACAGTAGAGCAGTCCCAGATTGAAATACTCAAAATATACATAAATAATTGGCCACTACCAACCTGCAGTCATGATTATGACCTAGTTTCTCACACCACTTAGGTTGTGTGTCTTAATTTTGTATATGAGTGGCGGGATCTACAGTTTATAGCCGATTCCAAAAGACAGATTTTCGAGAAACTTTTCATGATAACTTTGCTTGCACGCATAGTTTTTGCCAGAAAACTGCTTAGAGGCTGTCACAGAAGTAATATTTTGTTTATATTTCGTTTTGTTGGAGATGGGTGTTTGAACTGAGGCCTCGTGTCTAATAAGCCAATATACAACCTACTAGACTACAGCTTCCTCAACTGTTTAGGTCTTCCGAATTCGAAATTACTTCTGCTAGAGTTAAACCACTTTGTTGCTTAAATTTGCAATGAATTGTAGAATTTTCTTACTCCAGTGTTCTTGTGTCAAATCTCATCTTCAGCATTAAGGGTGTTATTTTAACGTCAAATTGCTGGCTTTTTTTCTGAATCTTATATTTCACTGTTTGATGGCAAATTTTAAGCAATTAAATCTTTAAATAAGATTGAAACTACCACCGAAGAAGTAGCAAATTCCGAAATTATTTAAATTTTGTTTTTCTTATCTTTAATCTCTCTTTAATCTGTACTTCGTTTGCCGAAAACCACTCTATAAATCTTAAATGAAATATTTTTGCTTCAAAGGCCATATTTATTAGGTTTTTTTTTGTTTATTTTGTATTTTTGACCACAATAATGGCTGCAATAAAATACCAAAAAAAACAAAACGTCTCAGACAATAAAATAAAACTGCTCAGCTTTTTTCTGTTTTTTTTTCCTTTCTTTATATAAAATAAACTTTTGACGCAACAAAAACTGTTGGTTTAATCTAAAGTGTCATAAAAACCAACAGCTATTAAAAGTAACAATTAAATCCTTAAAATCTTGCACAAGTCCTTTCAGTTTCCTTTTGTTTGCTCTTTCCCTCGTTTTTTTGTTTTCTTTTTTGTTTGTTTGCTAACAAATTCCGTTGTTATAATTTTATTGTTGCACACTTAACCACTGGCGGAGGGATTGCTGTGATAGACATCCACAAAAACTTCAGAAAGCTTATAATATTTTTTGGAAAATGTTTAATCTTGATTAGTTTGAGAAATTAAATGCAAAAGACGATTTGCATTCTAAATTTTATCGGTAGAGATTCAGTAAATTAACCCGATAAATGCAAAGTATAGTCCATCTGTGTCTCATCATAATCGTAATTTAATAGCAGGAGAGTCTGACCTTATTGTTTTTATTCTCTTAAGGCAAGTGAAACAGTCAGCCTTGATCACTGCAAAATAAAATTCTCATGCGATTGTCTTACTTAAATCTCCTAATAGAATATGAATACACAATCCAGAACCACTAATGCTATAAACAGAATTAACAGTAAACACAGCAATATTGCAATAAGAATTTGCCTCACGCCTAATTAGTTTATTAGTTTATTAGACGTGAGGCCTCGGTTCAAACTCCAGGTCAGACATTTCAAACAAAACGAAATATGAAAAAAATACTTCTTCGACAACTTTCTATCACCAGATTTCTGGTAAAAACTTTGAGAGTAAAATAAAATTAGCATGAAAAATATCTCAAAAATCGTTCGTCCGGAGTCGACTGTAAACTGTAGATCCCGCCACTCATGTTTAAAATTAACACACACTACATAAGTGGTGTGAGAAACTAGGTCGTAATCCTGACTAATGGCTTGTAATGACCAATTATGTTATCTACGCTATGAAGATATGCGGAGAAAATGGTAAATATCTCGTACTTAATATAAGGGTCCATTGGCACTGGAAATATCTCTCAACTACTTCAACAAAGGTTGTAATCATGAGGAACAAAAGCTGAAATTTATTGGCAGAGTGTGTCTAACCAAGGTGATTTGGACAGAATGTCTATGTAGGAATTATTGAGCAATTCTAGCCGTGATATATAGTTGAATGACGCAAGAGAGATAAACTGAACTTTTTGATCAATTTAATCAAATCTAATTATTCCTCAAATTTCCGTCAAGCTGTATAACCTCTGTGATTTGCGCGGATTGTTGGGTTTTGTGTCAAAAGGAAGACTTGCTTTATTTTAATTTTATTTTTAAAAATTATGTTCATACTTAAGACTGAGATGGCTCATGTGCTTTACAAACTAAAGCAGGGAATAGAGAAAATCGTTGCCCAAGTTCGCTCTTAATTCCAATTTGCAATTATTATTTCATATGGTGTGTAACAATTGACGCGGTTTTCTAAGGCCTGCAGTTCAGTAATTAGTTTGATCAGTATGCCACCGCATTTGAACTCACACGATTAACGCTGTTTGATTTACGGCATCAAATGTCTTTTCGCAACCGATCAAATCGATAATATACGATGTAAAATGTCCAATATTATTGATTTCGACTTCCGTTGTACTTATTAAGCCTCAGCTGTACTAGGCCTTAATTCAAATCAAGTTTCAATGCTTTGTTGGCTCCCAAGAATAATACGTTGATTTTGCATGGAGTTCACACACCTAGCCGTTGATTCCGATGGACAATACTGTGAATGATTTAAAGGATTTCAGCTTGAAAGACCTCTCAAACGTATTGCAACAGTTTCTC
Organism: Sarcophaga subvicina; assembly: GCA_936449025.2. Lineage (NCBI taxonomy): Eukaryota > Metazoa > Arthropoda > Insecta > Diptera > Sarcophagidae > Sarcophaga > Sarcophaga subvicina. Next base: position 76,141,780 of record OW388083.2, read on the forward strand.
CTTGAAACATGAAATGCAAACCATTAACAGAATTTCTTAACTTGTTTTAGCAAAAATTTACTTCCGATAACTATCACAAGCACCACAACCATCAATATTATCTCGTGTCCTCGTTAAGTAGCACATCTTAATCTTCATGCAACGTATCCTATATGGGATGTTAAAAATCCTTTGCAACATATGTTGAAGAAGAAAATCTCTTGAAAAATCTTTGAATTTCTTTATACGAACGAACAAATGAACATTTGCAAGTGCAAGTAACTGCAATACAAACAAAAACACAGATCTAGAGACAATGATACTAAACGCTCAAGTGTATGATATTTACACATACCCAAACACACATGCATTGATGTACAACATATGTAGTAGTAATGAAACTTAAGTTCTGTTTTAAATGTCTGTATTTGAAATATAAATATCACTGTGTTTGTATGTTTGTATATCCGAGTGTATATGCCTCCCACTCACATACACTCGTACATGTAGTTTTTAAGTACAATTATAGTTTAAACAGATGTGGTAACATGCCTCTGAACTTTACACGGCTAATATGCTGTACACATGACCATGTAAGATTGCCTCAATGCAAGGAGGGAATAGAGGGAGCATGTCTTTTGACAATACTAACACACATATATGTAGATACGTACATACATTAGAAATACTTGTTAAAATTAGCCAACAAATTATTCTGTACACGTTCTACGTTCTATGGATATATAAATACACACACTTACATTACACTCTCACATGCCCATACATACTTACACTTATATGTATGTGTATGATATGGATACACTTGAAAACTAGAAGTATTTAAATGGTATTCTAGAAAATTATACAGAAATAAACACTTTTAATGGCTACGTATGCCTGTGTGTGTTTGTTTTTGTTTGTAGGTGATGGTGTATGTGTTGTAAATACTTTTTAATGAAACTACAAAATTATAATGATGCTTTTAGCACATACATATGTACATACCTACATACCTTGAATTCGTACAGTCACGACATACATAATATCACGACTCTGTGATAATGATAATGACAACATTACTGATGGTTATGGTGGATGGCAATGGCTGGTGATGATACTCGTATCTGCGTAAAGTTTTCATTTTATTTTGTCACACACTCACACACTTACTGTTGTTGTTGTGTTACTTAAATATTACAAAAGTCATTAAAAGTATTTACGATTTCATTTACTTATAATTGTCCCTTTTTCTAGTGCTTTAACCCTTTCATGTCCGAATTTTTTGGGCCAGAGCTAAAAGTTTTTTAAGGACATGTGTTTGTTAGTCATGGCCTAAATATGAAGTGATATTAAATTCAGAGTTCTACGTATTCTGGTTTCACACGTTTTTAACCAAGCTTGTTTGCAAAAAAATCTTAAAAAAATTAAAAATTACGGAATTTATGAACAAAAATGTGCAATGTTGCCTATAGGCAACATCGGGCATGAAAGGGTTAATCACACTGTTTTTGTGTTAAGGGGGTAAAATTAGCATTTGAAAAAGTTTAAAGACTTTTACAAATAGGATTGGTAGGAGAATAAGGGATGTACTACAGACAGAAGAACAGAAGGCCATTACAGAAAAACTATGAATGAAAATATTCAGGCGAATTGGCTACTCAAAGCAGCTCATGTAAATAAATTCAAGTAAATATCATTAAAGGCTATAGGAAATTTAAAAAATGCAATAAATTATAAACCGGTTTGAAAATGTTCCCAATATTTTATTTGTTCGTTGTGAAGTACAATTCTTCCGGTTAGAAAGGGAATACTAATAGGCTGCCGCGGCTGGCCTCACAGTGCCTCATTCGATCGGAAGAATTTTCGTGCACTTTTTCGAGTGTATGGAGTCGTATCTTGGCGATGACATCGCGAATGTTTGTCTTCAAATGCTCAATAATTAAACGGGCATCAAACATTTGACGTAATAAATCGATTGTGGCATGAGATGTGTGGCAAGTTCCACCATCCTATTTAAACCGAACATCGTTCACATCAATACCATAAACAGCGGATACAAAAAAATCGGTTATCATGGTGCGCTTTGTGTCTCTATTAACCGGGATGGTTGTGATGTCCTCATTTTTAAAGAAATATGGGCCAATGATGCCCCCGCTCCACAAACCGCACCAAACAGAAACTAGTAATGGTTGCATCCTGAGCCACAAATACGGCAATTTTGCATGGTACCCACCATGAAGAAGGTGAGCTACATCCGAAAAGATGATTTTTTTTGGCAAAACTTTCATCATCGTGTAGTTTCTCGTTGGCCCATTTAGCAGAGTGAAAACGAAGCGGATGGTCATGTGGCTTCAACTCTTGAACCAATTAAACTTTGAGAACTTTCCAAAAAAAATTCAAAATTCGACGTAAACTGGTGAGTAAAATGTTTAATTTTTGAGAACGATGACGAGTGAATGTTGATGAATTCCCACATACATTTTCAACGACAGCTTCGATATTTTCGGGCGCACGCACTGTATGAGCACGTTCACGTCTTGGCCCGTCAACAATGAAACCAGTGTCACTAACTTTAGGAATATACCTACGTATACCGGGCGCTGCTGTTCCTTGTCTGTTGCCAAATTTTGTACGGCATTTTCGTGTAATGTCCGACCAATTGTCTTTGTTTTGGAAATAAATTTCCAACAAATATTAACGTTGTTCAAGCGTAAATTGATGCATTACGTCAGCGGAGATAATATACTGAATTTTCCGACAGAATAGTATTGCCAGATTCGAAATTTAAACCGATAGCCTGCGCGATATTATAAAAGAAAGTATAAAGAAAGAACCAGCAACTGCAAGTATATTATCTTTGGATTACCTCCAAAGTAAACGTGGTAAACCGCAAAAGTCCACCTATCTCCTCCAGGGACCCTTGGCATGCTTGAACTATCTTCTATGTGGTGTACACATTCTATACGGATCTAATGCCCGCTTACGATATGTTTTTATAATGAATTCGCACAGCGGCAATCTTTATACCCATTATTTCAGCCTGAATAGTACTACAGTAAAGGGACAATTTAGGATTCAATTATTCTCAGAAGATTCCTTACCCGAAAGTGTGCCATGTCATGTGGACTGTAATGTACACATAAAAGATGTCATTGTACTGGAATGATATGTATATACAAACAAAACACATATCTATTGATAAAGGATCGAACTAAAGCAGTTCTGTAGGAGCCTATAAGTGCTAGATAGCAATAGGATGGGAAGGAATTTTTGAGAAGATTCTAATTGCATAGTACGAAAGCTATATGAAATTTCCGGTTAATCCAGGTTGCATAATAGATATTAGAACAGTCAGCGGCAACTTCACTAATTGGCCGGCCAAATATTAATATAAAAAAAATATATGACATTCGACGCATTGCCATAATATTATTTAATGAATATTAATCATAAACATTCGTATTGCAATTAATTAGATTTTTTTAAAGCAATTATTTAAAATATTAAATACATCCATGTCTGCAAAGTAGACATTAGCAACATTGTTGATATACTCTGGCAACATGTCGAAGAACAATGTTTAAATACATGTTTAACCACAAGTTTACGTTCATAAGTATGTAAACTTGCATTATTTATACCACATCTGACATTTGCGCAACATGTTTATATTATATGTGGATGTTATTTCTTGATCGAATACACATGAAACAGTTTAAACACTATGGGGTGGATGCAATAAATTTTAATAAAAAAAAAATTTCGATTTTAACTTCCAACAAGAATCGTTCACCACAGAACACATCATTAAATCCTTGAATTATATTCTGTTAGGGTATTACGTATTCGATAGGTATATGCTCATCAACATTTTGGCATGACTAAAGCCGCTATACGATGAGGTCATATAACCTAACGAAACGTTCAAATCCAATTTTTGTGTTACCCTCGACAACTGTTTGAGTATAAAAAATTTTGTATTTTATTAGAAAATAATTTATTCTGGGGGTGTTAATTATCTGGTTTTGGAATGGAATATGATCTGTTGCATCATTCCACTACGTCCGACCATATTTTTTCGACATATTTTTTCGGTTCGTCTGTGAAATCATCATTTCATATACCTTTCAAGTCTTTTTTATAATATTTACGCAACACGCTGATGCCCTTAAGAACGTTCGAGCAGTGTGAGTGGCAATATATTTTATAAGCGATTGCTGAATCACTTGATAAAAGGTACTGCTGGGTTGGGATATTGCTATTAGAGCTAGAACCATCCCAAAATTTTGGGGGTTATGTTCATGTGGACGTATGTAAATGAACAAGAACAAGTTTATAAAGTAATTAGCGGACTCTACAAGCGGTAAGTCGAAATAGGTAATACATTCGACTTACGAGCAATAGGACAACCTACATTAAATTGTGCTGTAAATATATTTGCTATAAAAAATTTCTCAAACATCTGTCGTTCGGAGTCGATTTTAAACTATAGGTGCTCATGTTTAAAATTAACACACACAACATAAGTGGTATGAAATTCTGAATCGTACTCCTGACTGAAGGGCTGTAATGACCAATTATGTTACGTAATCTGCAAAGAGCACAACACAAGACGCTGAGGACTGCAACATGGAGCGTGAAGGTGACCACTGTAGACCATTTACACGCAGAAACACCGGACGTACTAGCGTGAACTATAGTGTGATGATTCCCAAGCAATTTTTACTGGGAACCTTTTGTCCTCACCAGCCTAAAAACCACTTCTTGCGCTTACAAATGACAGTAGTTTCCTTTTGGGCTCTCAGGTCGTAAAATCTTCCATATTGAATTCTATTTGGTCTAAAAAGAGCGGCATCAGTTTTTTGCGGAATGCGATATTACCAACTACACTGTTAATAGAATTTCAAATGCGCATCCACCAAAGGTCACGTAATGTATACTTTTAACTGTAGATCCCGCCACTCATGTTTAAAATTAACACACAACCTAAGTGGTGTGAGAAACTAAGTCGTATTTCTGACAAAAGGGTTGTAATGAGTAGTTATGTGTGTTGTGTTACGCAGCAATCTAATAGCTCTGTACAGCTGGTCAAGACCAATCATAAATCGACATGCAAATTAACAAAATTTTTAATTGAAGATATCTGCCTACAGTTTTGCGGCAACAGTTGCATAATTTTATACACTTTTGCGAAACTAACCAGAACGAGATACACTGGCACGTAATTCAGCAAATTGTTCTGTACGAATATATTCCTGTGATTCCTGTGACACAATCTAACATCTGTTTTCTGATATATTGTATTTATATAAACACTATACAGAGTCTCAAAGCCATTTTCCATTGGTTTATAATGTGTACCTTTTTTTTCTCAGAATCCTTATCCAACGACCGCTATTTGCAAATATTTTGAAATTTTTATAGTTACCATCGAAATGAGAAACTAATTTTACGAAAATACCTGATACTTCCGTTTACGTAGTTTCTCATTGCACCACGTTGCGTATGAGCAATATCTAATTATGGATTGAATTAAATATTCATCATACGTCACGTATAAACAAACAATTGAAATTGTACAACTTTTAATTACAAATACAATAGTATTTGTCAAAGTACACTCTATATATTTAAGCAGAATGATTATCAAAACTCAAGGAAATTTATAAGTTTCAGTAAAATTTTCACTTAAATTTTATACATTTTTATTACAAACATTAGAGAGGAGAAAGCAATGCTCACAACTTCCGGCATCATTTAAACAAGCCATTATTTAGACAAAAACATAAAAATCTCACTGCTGCCAGATTTTATTCGCATCACAACATCCTTTTGTTATCCTTTGTCTAAGAAACAACCATCAAGAGTAGCAGCAGCAACAGAATAGAACACAACATGGGAAAAAACCACAAATTGTTGGCACTTTAATTAAACCTTTGGTTTTCGTTGTACATAAAAGCATGTGAAACCACCAAAAACATTATACTCCTCTTTTGACAAACATGAAAATCTACACATAAACATACATATATGGTTCAAGTACGTGAATCACTGTTCACATAAAATCTGGCCACGCTACAGCATAACTTTTATTACAACTGCCTGGTAGCGTTAGTTTTCACTCTTTTATTTCATTTATTTTAACACTGGCAACTTCGAGAACTCTGTCAACTTCGAGAACTCTGTCAACTAGTAGAATCATCACCTCTCAAATGAATGCTTGATTTTATTACTTTTGCAAATCTGATTTGGAGAAATGCATGATTAAGAGCATAGGTTTTCAAGAAGAGATTTCTTAGCCATACTAAAAATCTTCTCTAGCTGGAAAACTTCTATAGATAAGTGCTACGTTCGCACATATCGGAGAATTACAGATAAATCTCGAATGGTCTTCTGTAAAACTCATTGCAGGTTTTTTTTTAAATTTGGATGGGTATGGAGACGCCGTAGTCTAGTAGGTAGTGTGGTGGCTTATTAGACGTAAAGCCAGGATTCGAGCCCTAGGCCAGACTTCAAAACAAAATACAAAAAGTATTTCTTCGGCGACTTCCTCTCAGCAGATTTCTGGCAAAAACTCTGAGAGTAAATAAAATTGCCATGAATAGTGTCTCAAAAATATGTCGTTCGGAGTCGACTTTAAACTGTAGGTCCCACCGTTCATGTATAAAATTAATACACACAACATAAGTGGTGTGAGAAACTAGGCCGCAATCCTGACTGAAGGGTTGTTTTTGGTACAGCGCAGTCGCCAAAGGAATATTTTTTCATTTTTCGTTTTGTTCGAGATGTCTGACATGGGTTTTGAACAGTCTCATAAGCCAACACACTATCTACTAGACTACGGCTACTACATACTTTGTTTTATTTAAGTTTATCGATAGGAAGCGCTTTAAAATGGCTTATAGTTTAATGGCGTATGTTACGAATTTTAGTACTTAACAGGATATTCTCGAATATACAAGTTGTTGAATAGTTTAGCACGAGATTTTTGAATCTCAAATAGAATCCTATCAGAACCAGTTCCTTTAATATTTTTCAGTGGCACAGTTAATACAGCCCCTCAAAGCTGAAACCTGTTTTTTTTTTTTTTTTGGTAAAAGGAAATTAATTCTAATTTTTAGTATATAAAAGAGAAGTCTTTGTGGCCGAATTTTAAGTGAACAATAATTTATTTACAATCACAATTTAACAAATACAAGCAAATACACAATGTATGTATCACATACTAACACATAGCAGCAGACGTAAAAGGAGTGTACATATGTATGTACGTACATATGTTGTGACTTAACCCAGTTCCTTGTGTTCATTGTAATTAATGAATGTGTGCAGCAGAGGTGTGGGTTATGGGAGGACGTTGAAACATTACCGTGAAGCAAATACCTTTTGTCTCAATAACCAAACGATTATTTATGATAAAATTTTTCCGATAAACATAAACATATTTAATCCATGTCATAGTGCCACTGAAATTAATATCAATAAAATGTGTGCATGTGTGCACATGCTGTTGTTGTTGTTTTCTAATTAATATTGTATGCGAGTAGAACAACCAATACGTGTGTTGTATAGGAGTCATGAAATGTTAATAAAAAAGAAATTATTACAGTAAACGATAAACGATCATTTTTAATTAAAATCGAATATTTTTATTGCATTTACATCAACAAATTATACGTAGTTTATCATCAAAACCGTTCATATATCGAAAGTAATAAAAATTCTTTTGTAAATGATTGAATACCAAAGAAATTTATTCTGCGGAACAAAGTCATCTGCAACTTGACAATCAGTCATCATCACCTAAAAAAAAAGTATTTGAATGATAAGCACGTTAGAAAAACCTTAAAATATTTTTCTATTCAAACGTACCACAACACCGAAAATAATACCACCGCAATATATTTGCCTATACGGCTCATTCCTAAAACTCTTTTAAATAAACTGAAACAAAGAAAGTCGCCATGGTCTAGTAGGTGGTGTGTTGGCTGTTCAAACCCCAGGTCAGACATCGAAACGAGAATATGAAAAATTTTTTCTTCGGCGACATCCTTTCAGCAGATTTCAGGCAAAAATTCGGAGAATAAATAAAATTGCCACAAAAGTTTCTCAAAAAAATCTGACGTTCAAAGTCGGCTTTAAACTGCAGGGCCCGTCACTCATGTATTAATTAACACACGCAACATCAGTGGTGTGAGAAGCTAGATCGTAATCCTGACTCAGGGGTTGTAATGACCAATTATGTATGTATGTATGTATGAAAAAAGAAAAGAAGACAAGTGAGTTGATTAGCTCCTTACAATAACAAAAAAAGGAGTACGAATAAAACAAATATTTGGGGTCCAGGTAGAAAACAAAATTTTTAAAATCACAACGCTTTTGTGTGTGTCTTTTGAATTGCTTTCACCTTAGATCTTCAAAAACTAATTCAAAAATCGAGGGACATTTTTGCGATATTGCCTGCCCAAATAGCATCATTTCTGCAATCATCTCCAGTGTAGTGGGTTTTTGGTCTGCATCTGCTAGAAAGCGCTGAATTGTGTTTGCGTTTGCAACAAATATATCTCAGATAACGAATATATCTATGGGAACTAATATATCGCAGGAAAAAATTTATGAGAGCTTACAGTTTATTCACAATTTCCAGTGTTTCGCCTCCACAAAAGGCAGTACAAATCTCACATTCGCATAGCTTTGGTCGTTCATAATAGTTGCTGGCAAACATTGAACAGTTCTATTCCTATAATCACAAGCACATTGCTTCTGCAATATTTTTAACACATCCTCGTTTTCATTTGAGCAAGCAAACGTATGAGTGTAATGTGTACTCCACATTTGAATTGGTATTCTTCACTTTATCATTCATATCGAGCATTACTGTTATTATATCGCCGTCAAAAATGTTCCAAAAGATTCTGGTGTGTGTATCGTAGAACAGTTTCCTCTCGTTTACCTCTGCGAGTACTGAGGCTACATAGAACTGCACGAAAGTAGCGTACTCGTTATTTAAATTAAATTATCCACCCGCTAACAGATTACTGGCTTATAATTTTTCACCGTTTGGTCCAACAATAGTGGCACGCCATTATATTCTGGGCCCTGAATTCTAGAGTAGAGCAATAGCTCTTCGCTTTCAGCAAAGACGAATCAACTTGCTGCAAAAATGCCTAAAATGGTTAATTTAAGGCTTTAAAATTATCTTTGTAGTTTGGTTTCAGTGGTCGCCTTCAATCACACTGAATTGATAGTCCGGAATTCGCCGAAGAAATATTTCTTTCATATTTCGTTTTGATCGACATGTGTAAACTGGGATTTAAACATTGCCCTCATGTCTAATAAGCCAACGCTCTACTTTACTACACTACGGCGAATCTCTTGAAATCATTATTTTTATTATTTATTTTTTTTAACTTAAAAAACTTATTCAAGATACGTCTCAAACATTTTTTAAAGGCTTAGCTCCGTATTCAAACCTTAGTTCTGATGGAATATAGGATAAGAAATAGTAAAGTAATGCGTTGGCACGCCTAAAAAGCCAATTTTTAAAGCGTATTCCCTGATTTCGATGGACAGTATGTTTAAAAATTTATAAATTTTTTTGTATAAAAACCAATTAAAGAATCATTTGATGAGAGATTTTCGCGCAGCAATAACAACATTTTCACCCAAACTTTGCTTACACAGTCTACGTGGAAGACCTTAGAAATTCAGTGGTCATAAAAATGTATGTGTGCGTGTACCATCAAGGCTTTATGATTACTAAGACAGACCTATTGTTGTACGTTTTTTTGTACCTTTTCTTACCAGAATACCTTTTATTGCTACAATATCATCATCATTTAATATTAAATGTCAAAATTTTAAGACGCATTAATTTTGATAAAAGAACAACGGTATGTATGTCTTTCCGTTCATGCGTCTGTGTGCCTTAACCAACAATTTCTGGGAAATATTTTGTTTGTTTTCCCTTCTTTTTGTCGTCTTTTTTCGAAACAATAAATAATTGTTTTCATAAATAACCTTCACAATGTTCTATGACAGTGAATAGAAAAAACAGCGGGAAGAGGGTTGGGAGTAGATTTGTCGAAAAAGAACAGGAGAGAAAGGATAGGATAGAGAAAAAGGGGAACATTTATTTATTATTATAATGTTTGCCTAATAAACAGCCACTTTCTTTGGTTAAATGTGTTTTCACACTTTTGTGGACAGGTTGCAGATGTTCATAATAGAAGTGTAATAAGAAAAATAGAAAATAACCAACAATAGCAGCAACAACAACAACAGCAACAACCATGACAAAGATGATGATACTGATGAAGAAGAATAAGTTAGGAGTTCATGTTACTGCTTGGAACAATGCATCATTTTCTATTGTTGTTAAGGAGACTACAAAAAGAATAGCAGAGGAGCATGTTATATTTGGAGAATGTACAGCAGCAGAACCTTATGAAACGATTGTTTAGTTTAAACAGTTGGTGATGAGTATTTATAACAAGTACATAAAACAACAAAAACAAGTACAATAATAACTATTAAAATATTTTTAAATTAGATTCTTCGCTCGAGTAGTTCATAAGTTTTCACCCTTGTAAAGAAACTTTCTCCGTCACATAAAGCAGACGCATCGAAACTCGTCTACGACTGTGTGAACTATTACACGCAATGATAATGCACGTCGTAATGAAAACAGAGACTTCGTATCTTTCAATTTAAATAGCACACAGTATGTGAGAGATATCTTCTAAATTTTTGATTTGTTTGTAAAATCCCATTAAGTGTGGAATATAACACGACTTCGCTGGGCAAAGTGCATCCGAAATTTTCAATTTTCCATGACTATGGCGCATAAATCAAATATTGATTTTGTGGAGCGCTATGATTTCTGATTTATTTGTATACACCTGCGAATTAAGAAAACCCCTCAAGAACGTGTCTAATGGTATCAAATAAGCAACGATTTCAGTCTCCAGTTTATATTACCCTCACCTGATACGAATATTCAATGTGGCATGAGCTGTGTGGCACATAGAGTCATCCTATTAAAACTAAATGCCACTGGTGTCCAGTTCATCCAATTCAGTACAATAGAAATTAATCATCTTCGACATTCAGTGCCTTTGCTGACAGTGTTATGTTAAAATATGGACCGTTGATACCGTCAGTTTAAAACCACACACCAAAGGTTGACATTTTCGGGATGCATTGGATGCTATTGGATTTATTCATCCTAAATTTGATAATTTTGTTTGTTTACGTTTCCATTAAAAATGGGAGCCATAGCTGAAGATTACTTTTCGCTGAAATTTAGGATCGGTTTTAAACTGCTTCAGAGCCCATTTGTCCAACACATGTCGTTATCTATGGTCGTTTATCATGAGTTTCTGATTCAATGGATTTTGTACGAGTGCGGGCCCACAGCACTGCACAAAATTCGCCAAGTAGTGGTCTATGCCATGCCAATGGCTTGTGAGCGATGTGAAAGCGACAGCATCTGATTCTCCTCTACATTCTCGCGGACGGCGTCGACGATTTCCGCAGATCTTGCGATCTTACTGAACCAGTGGATTCGAATTCATCCACCATGTTGGGTATAGCTCTCTAGGTAGCACGAATTTGGCGATCGTGAAATAGGTGAAGCGCAGGATTTATTGACCGAACAGAACACCCAGAACCTTGATAAAACAATGTGTTGCGGAACACTACATCCGTGTATGATGATTTACCAAAACATGACAACTTATCTGTCTAAGATAGCCGTTATTATGTGTCAAAGTTCGGACGTCCCTTTCTTTTCTAGTTTAACAGAGCAACCGCTGCATAACCTCAAGTAAATCACAAGATTTATTGAACTCTTAGGTTGTTTTTCGGCTTGATTGAATGCAATACTCCGACTCTAGTTATCGGAAGTAGGAAGTAGGAAGGACGCTATGAGTGCTCAAGTTCGCTTTGCTTTTAAAAAATCTACCGCTCCCTTATTTTATATTCTATCCGTTCTTATGTCTTTTCATATCCTTGAGAGTTTTGCTGATATTTTTCACTAATTGCGAATTTTCACTATTTTCCGAAATCATAGGTGGTGTGAGAAACAAGGTCGTGATCCTGACTAAAGGGGTGTAATGACCAATGATGTATGTAATTCCGAAGTGCCATAAAGGCTAGCAGAAGATGATAAGACAAGAGTAATGCTCTGTAAAATTATGTTCTTAATTTTATTTACTTCTAATTACGCAACACCTGCTGTTTTAAAATTTATATGGTACTCTATTGTAATAAATAAATTTTGTATGTTTTGTAAACTCTCATAATATTTTTGGAAAACATTGCCGGAGATGCAACGTTTATAACGTAAGTATATATGTGTGTATGTGTTGAAGGAGAATGAAAACTTTTCATTTTTAACAGTAAATATAGAAAGCTTATGCGTGCATGCATGTATGTTTGGCTGTGTGGGTATTTGGTTAGTTATGGTTGAATATAAATTTTGACAAAGTTGCACAATTTTCAAGCTCATTAGTGGTATTGCTTCTGTCTTCTTATTCTGTTGGTTATGCTTCTACAGGTTTATGCTTGCTATAGAACAAGTTGCACTCACTTATTCACTTGCTCACTTGCTCTCTCGCTTCGCTAACAGACTCGCTTTTAAAGATGCATTCATAGGAGTGGGGTTCTTTAGTTTAAACACAAGCCACCCATCTTCTGGCAGCTACAGCAACATATTGAAAATAGTTTAAACAAAAATAATAAAAAAAAACAACTGCAAAAACGACAACCATATTGTATAAAAATTCTAAGTAAAATAAAAGAATGTGTAGGTTTAAGAACAATTTATTTTCAACCGCCACAATTTGGTAAAGTTTAGCAATTTTTTTTATTGTTTTTAATAAAGTTGCCACAGGCCAACTTGCCTTCACTCACACACTATTACAGCAATAAAGAGTTTTCTTAAGAGAGTATACAATTTCAAAATGATTGCGAAAACTATTATTACACATGCCTCCAAGTAATAATATTTTATTTAAATTGTTATTGTATTTACCATATTGTTGTTGTAAAAATTATTAAAAAATTTAGTTTCATATCCTGCACTTATCTGCGTAAATAAATTGTTGAGGATTTTAAACCCCAACTGGCGAAAAATCCCATTTAAGATTTAATTTGGCATTTAAAGGGGAAGAAAAACGAATTTATCACTGCTGCTGCAGGGCTTTTGAAACAAATAGACAGACTGTGTAGGAATAACTAAAAACGGAGACTTTAAGCAACAACACACGAATGCGATGAAGGAACGTTTATTTAATTTAGATTTCCCTCCAATTTTAATTTAATCTTTAAGTCTTGCCTGTAAGAAATAAAAAAGAAAAAACAATTTTAAAGTTAAATGCTTAAACAGTCGTTACAGCATCAAAATATTTATGTTTGCGTTTTTATTTCTCTTTGTAAGGAAAACGAAGAGCAGAGTGGTAGTATTCAACAAGGGATGCAAAAATTTCCGACTGCCAGCAGAAAAGATGTTTATAAAATAATAAAATAACTGGGAGACAAGAGTTTAATTTCAAGTGAACAATTAAACGTAGCAAAGTGTTCTATCAACTCTTCCTTATGGCACATGGAATGTATCCACAAAATACGTTCCGACAAGTATCTTCAAAAATACCATGCCAAACCATGGTATTCTAAGTGGAAATTTTGGATTTATTGGAAATTTATTTTCAAAACAAAGACAATTGGTCGGAAATTGCACCGAAAATGTTGTACAAAATTTGGTCGCAGCGAAGGACTACTTTATCTACCATTAGGTACAGACAACTTTGGCTAATAAACCAGTGATTAAACAAATGTCAAACTTGTAGTTTTAAAGTATATTTACTGAGCCTATGAAAAATCACCAAAAAAGCGAAGTTGTAAGCTTAAACAACCTTCAATAAACATACAAAACAAGCATGAAATTTGGTATGCCTACGCCTCTGTCTTAGTGAACTTATATCTCCAGCGTCTGTTTTTAATTTTTTTTTGTCTGTAACATGAACATTCTGAATTGGATACCGAATACAACGAACAACCATTTAAAGTCCCTCGCATATCGCATTACAAACTACAACAACAATAACAACAACAAATGTAAAAGCAATAACATTAAGAAGAACATCAGTTTTCATATTTTTGCCTTGAAGTGCTGAGTTAAGATTTCGAAACGATGATAATCTCTTTACACTGTGCACAGTAATTTGAAATTAAATTTCCAAAAAAACGATGAAAAAAAAATGAAAATAAATTCGTTTTTATTTCTGTAAATGCAAACGTACATACGTACACACGCATACTCATACTCATATTCACGAACATTTGATTTCAAAATGAACATCTTCGTGGGAAGACAAAATAAAAGCATTTTAAATGCTGGAAGACGCAAAAAAAAACAAAAACAAAAACACAAAAAGAGTAAAGAAAAGATTTAAAAGATTTTCTGGAAATGAGTTGTTTTACTTTATTTAACGTATTTTCTATTCCCACTTTGGTTTGAAAATTTAAAAAAAAAAACCGAAACTTGCTAAAATCAAATGTCTGCCAGCCGTAATAAATGTTGCAGCAAAAGCGAAAAGATAATTTTGGCGGTGAATACGCAATTATTCGTAAATAATTTAAAAGGAAACAAAAGAAGATGTAATTCGAAATGAATATTTAATTTGGCAGATAATTAAAAAGGAATTATTAGTACAATTCTAGGAACCAAAAACGTATCACTTTTTTATTACAATTGTGATAAGGAATGTTAAGCATCTGTGCTGTAAATTGAAATCGCAAGACAGAAAATTATTTGACTACTACCAACCCCAACATCTAAATGATATTAAAAACTACATTTTAAGGATTTAATTGTATGTAAATAAATATAGTAGGCTGTGTGTTGGGTTATTAGACGTGAGAGTACGGTTCAAACCCCAGGTCGAGATGTCTGACCGGAATATGAAATAAATATTTCTTTTGCGACTTCCTCTCAGCAGATTTCTGGCAAAAACTCTGGGAGAAAATAAGATTGTCATGAAAAGTTTCTTAAAAATCTGTCGTTCAAAGCCACTCATGTATAAAATTAACACACACAACAAAAGTGGTGCGAGGAGCTAGGTTGCAATGCTGTCTGAAAGATTGTAATGGCAAATTATATGTGTGTGTATATGAACCAAAAAAGTTTAAGCTTTGAACGCTTCATAGGTAAAATTTTCAGTAAAAGGCTCGAAACTTATTTACACTGGAGTTTTTATATCTTGTACCTACTCAGCTGGCTTAAAACTTTCTTACGCCAGTCTTATTTGAGAAATATTTACGAAGTCGTTTTTATAGCTGCGGCAGTGTCACTCTACTACAGAATCTTGTTGTCTCGTCACGTACAGCATTGTAGTACAGTGCGTTCAAATAGGGATTGGCAGAGTGCCATTTTTCTAAGTGACCCGGAACGCAGTAGAGGCGGGTGTTGTGTCGACGTATACGGTATAGAAAGTCTATGACACTCCTGGCTACTTTTGATTTGGCAATATAGGATCCCAGCATTTTATTGCTACTTGACTGTCCACTCATATGGTCAAGTTTGAAGTAGGCAGATTACTGGTTTTCATCATTCGATTAGCTTGTTCGTTCTCCACCTGATGCTAAAAACGATCATCCTTTCCATGCTTCTTTACAGTGCAGATGCATGGAGAATAGCAGTAATGCAGCAGCCTTGAGAGTATTCGAGAGTAAAGTCCTACGTAAGATCTTCGGTACAGCCAACAATGAGCTGTATGAGCTCCACAACGATGTGGACGTTGTGCAGCGTATTAACATCCAACGGCTGCTTTAGTCTGGCTATATCATTCAAATGAATGAGAATGCTCCTGGGAGACGGGGATTTGTGGAAGTCAATGAAGAGGACGACCATGTTGGCGTTGGAAGGATCAAATCGAGGCAGTTCTGTCATCGATTGGTGTGCCCAACTGGCGAAGGCGTGCAAGAAGCAGAGGAGTCTTTAAGGGTGTGTAGAGGCAGTCCGAAATCCGTTAATCGGGTTGTTAATGGCCATTTAAGTAAGTAAGTAATCTACGCCTAAAGTATGCTAGCCTGTTTCGATAAGTTATAGGACCTGTTCAGTGCCACATTATTTAAATAGATTCCATATCCAACTCCACATTCCATTTTTGAGCCATTGATGAAGATCATTATATCACCGCCACCATTGATACCTTCAGCAACCCCTTCTTCACGTGTGAGAGTGTGAGATTTATATGTTCATCCGAAAGCAGTCTCTGGTACCATGTAGTGGTCGCATCTAAAACCTGAGTGATACGGTTCTACTTCATGCAGTATTAAAGCGTGCCATACCGTGCATGGCCTAGACATACATATGTATATGAGAACTTAAACTTACAGTTTTAGCAGCCATGCTTGGTAAGAAGATGTGAAATGGTTGTAGACAAGATGAGTTCGAGGCCAGCCTGCAGACTGGACAACAGAGCACCCGTTATGCCCAATCATGCCAACCACTCTCTGTACCTTTTTCAACGTTTATATGCTAAAGAGCTCCAGGTCAATTTCATTTCAATTTTTTTTTCACTTTTTCATGAAATGCTTTTTTTTATCACTTTTCTGTTCATGATTCGCTAGTTTTTAATTTTCATTGTAATTGTAATTGCCAATATAAAAATGTGGTCAAATCAGTGCGCTTTTATTATGGTTTATTTAGTTTTTATTATTCATTTATTTATTCTTTAATTTATTCACATATTTATTTTGTTTTTAGTATATTTATATTTTTATATGTAACAGTGTGTGTGTGTGTGTGTGTATATGCCTTATATGCTTTGTATATAATACAATATATACATAAATATATATATGTATGTGTAAATGTATCTGCATATGTAAATTTCCTTGTATTTGATGCCGTTTTTTTGTAGAATTTAATTTTATTGCACATTTTTATTTAAGTGTTGTTGTATTTTTTTAATTTATTTTAACATATAGCGACAACAGTAGCAACAACAACACAATTTAAACAATACATACACACACAAAATTTAAATTTTTCGCTGTTTTTCATAAGTACAATAATATTTTGCCATGAGAGTCTTACAAACGCACACAACGTAAAAAAATTGGAAATATAATATATAAGTGTGTATGTACATATCGTATATATAATTTATATAGTTCACACATATACATATGCACATATGTATACCTACTAATATATGTATTGTATGTAACGCTTTTTATATATAACCTTTCATTTAATGTATGTATGAATTTAAGCGTATTGTATACATTACCTCTATCTGCCTGCCTGCGTATGTATATACTCGTATTCATAGAAATTGTTGTTATTGCTTCACTCTTCGCTATTATGAAAGTATTTTTTCTTCTGTATGTATGTGTTAACGTTTATGTGTATTGGTTTTAATAGTATTTTATTCATTTTTTCGTATTTTTTTTTTTTTTTTTATTTAACACTTTGACATTTTTTACACTTTATGTCGTGAACGTTTTTCTTTTTTCTGTACATTCATATGTATTGGGCGTTGGCCAAAGTAAATATTTTATATTTAATACAATACATACATATAAAAATAACAGTTGTGGCAATAATATAGCACAGCCTGAGAGCTAAGTTCTACCCTTTAATTTCTTTCTCTGTATACTCATTTACAATTAGGTCTTATTGAAGTATTTTGAAACAATTTCAACTCAGAATCAGTTTCTAAATCACGATCATCTGTACGGGTAAATTACTCTTCAAAAATGGCTGAGTTTTCTTATTCAACTTCACAACACCCATTTTGTGCATATTAACTTTATATATGAGTGGATGGACCTACAGTTTAAAGTCGACTCCCAACGACAGATTTTTTTTGAGAAACTTTTCATGTTTTTTGCCAGAAATCCGCTTCTTAGCCGTCGAAAAAATATTTTTTCTTATATTTTGTTTCGTGGCCTCACGTCTAGTAAGCCAACATACTACTTGACTATAGCGATCTGATATCGTCTGGAATAGTCTAATAATTATAATTTCAGCATGATTCTACAAGCATATGAAAACGTTTTCAATTTTTCAAAAGATGCAATAACTTTAGCTATACGACGTAAATATCAGTTCTGGTTTGACATCCTCAAGCAACATGGGTGGTGTGTGAAGCTAGATTGTGATCCTATGTTTGCACCATCTGGAGGGTACCAAAGTCAGGTAGCTTCTTCAATGTATTAGTTTCGAAAAAGATGGAAGCCTCTTCATTTTTAAAAGTTCAAAAATCATTATTTTTCGCCTTCTCGGTGTTTCAATCATGGATTATTACTCAGGTTCTGAGCCAAGCAGTTTAAGCCGCTAATAGTAATTTTTTTGTTTAATTACAATTTCTGAATTCTTTTTATTAATTTGGTTGTTGCAACTAGAGATGAGCGATATTTTCAAAACTGTGATTTAATCACGGTGATTGATAATTCACTGGTAACTACAGTGATTGAAATTGCCAAATAACAGTTACTAATAATGTCGTTCTTTCAAAATTGTTACATCCTCAAATTTATTTCACTTTATTTTGAGCGATGCAGAATTACTATTAGATGATGCTGATTATTTACTTTTGTCTTTTAAACATGAACTTTCTGTGAAACTTAATTGTCAAACTTCATATAAAAAAAAATTACATTAAAAATAATAACATTGATGACACCACTTTGATTTTGTTTAGTAGTCTTTTCGTAGTATGTATCCAGTTGTCTCTTTCTTACGACTTAATAGAATACGTTATTGTCATTATTGTTTTCTTTTGGAATACTGTGATCAGAATCACTGTTTTAAAGAACAGTGATTAACAAATCACGTTCACTGAGAACAACGTTCTTCAAAAATCACTGGATCGCTCATCTCTAGTTGCAATATTTACCGCACATCACAATATTAAACCGTTTTTAAATGTATATGCAACGTCACTATTTTTCTCTCCCTTAACTGTCGTTATCGATCGGATTCGATTCATTTTTGACACACACAGTTGATAAAATAGGGCAATTAAAAATTTAAAAAGAATTTAAAAATTTTTTAAATGAACGAAACATTTAGGGCCATTATTACAACTTGCCGTTACTAAAGGGAGGATTTTAACGGACAGATAAATTGTTTTTCGTTATTATGAGTACCCAATAAGATAGAAGTGATCGTTAAGCTAAAGGGAGGATCATACTACCTTTATCATTTAAAAGTCACTTTATGTTTGAACTTGCCATATTATATATTATTTTCATTATGGCAACTTCAAATTTAAACAAAATGAGCATATACAACAAAAAAAAAACGAAGCCCGCGGTTGCCTCTGCGTAAAAAAAAACTTGTATAATTGAGCAGTTTTATCGACATTGCTCCGGCACTGCCATATTTTTGAAAAATTGTATCTGTAAGTTGTAATAACGAAAATAAGTTAAAAGTAACTTTACAGTTGCCTTTAGCTAAAGCTACCTTTAACTAAACCCAAGTTTAACGGCAAGTTCTAATAAAGGCCCTTACTGTTATTAAAATACACAGCAATTTATTCTCCCATTTTCTATATTTCAAAAACGAAGAAAGAAAACAAGCATGAGAGTATTTGTATTTAATTACAGAATATCAGTTCACTGTTGTTACGATACGTTATGAAATATTTGATTGCGTTAATTACTTTGTTAAGGATCTTACAAGTTATTGCCAATTACCTACACATACAGATTAAGGAGGAGACATTCTTAAAAGGTAATGATGACTGTGTTTTAACATCTACTACTACTACTGCATTGCTTGCTAATGGCATTTTAACAGAAAATAATACGTACGAATGTTAAATAAAGTCAAAAACTTTAAAACTTAATTGAACTTCAGACGGAGAGAAAAGCCAAAGGCGAATTGTTTACCATAAATGGGAATTTTGGTCATTTATTTAATTTGAAATTTTGTTGGTTAAATGCTTTACTTCTTCTTCTGTTTCGTTGGCAATCTAATAAGCGTTGTTTGCTATGCAGTCAAGACTGCGCTATAAACTAATACAGCAGCCCATCCGTTATGGATATGAATTTAACAGAGTTATTGGCATTTATGTATGTCTGCATAGAAATTAAATTTAATATTTTGCTAACATACAGAGTAACACATACATACATATATCCTTGCACATGTATATTAAATTTAATTAAATTACTTTACACAACACTTGATTGTGAATACTTTACGCATTTCCTTGTTAAGACTATGAATTTATGTGCAAATATTTGCCATTTTGAAAATTAATCACTTTTCCGATAATTTTAATCATATCAGTAAGGTTTTTAACTTAACCACTATATTGGAAAACATACACTGGGTTTTATAAAAAAATATTCTTTCTTTGGTTAACCATTAAGTCTATCCTTTGTGAGAAGAAGAAGATGTTCTGCCAATCCTTTTTAATACTTATTTGTTAAGTTTTTTTTATATACGTTTGATTTCAATGGCTTGTTACTTTTCTTTTAAAGGAATATTTTACACAATAGAGTAACCATAAAATATCTTCAAAAAGCGATTAAAATTCCAATTCCTTAAAATTTTAATTGCTGGCGCTTATTACTTACAACAGTGTAAGGCTAACTAAGAGAGTTCTGTAATATTTCGTCTTGCATACTGAAAAATAACTAACTGGTGTTAAAAAACTTGTTGGATATAAAACGATTGCTGACTTTTTGCACAGAAACTCGTATCTGCCCGACTATATTAGGGCCTCCTTATTCGAACAACGTGGTGGCTGTGGTGTAGCGTTACACTGTTAACCAATGTCAAAAAGAAGTTTAAATAGTCTCCGACCCCTAGCCAAGGGGAAAGTCATGTCCAAAAGCGTGGCTTCAGACTGGTACTCACGTAACCTATGGTGATCTTACCGTGAAGCTGCATTATTGTGCGTGGGAGCTTTGGTGGAACCATTGTTTCACACTTAGAACACCGTGGTGAGTGCCATCACGGCGATATTCACGTTAAGCCCTAGGCCAACGTCGGCTTTTTGTAGTCAGGGATTTTTAGACAGCTTAAAGTGACTAATTACTGCAGTTCTATTCATCGATTAATAACTGGAACTCTTTCAATGTGCAGCATAGCAGCTCCAGTAAAAGAAAATAATCATTAAAAATGCTTCTAAACAAAAATATTTTAACGCCTTCGATTGTCCAGTTACATACACACATAATTGGTCATTACATCCAGTCAATCAGGATTACGGCCATTTATATTGTGTGTATTAATTATTCACATGATTGGCGAGATCTACAGTTTAAAGTCGACTTCGAACAACAGATTTTTTTGAGAAACTTTTCATGGAAATTTTTTATTTACTTTCAGAGTTTTTGCCAGAAGTCTGCTGACATGGAGTCACTGAAGTAATATTTTTTCATAGCGCTCTGACCTAAGGTTTGAACCGTGGCCTCCCGTCTAATAAACCAATGCACTATCACACACATGCATAAAACTGTATACCAAAAAGAACACATCTTGGACAGGATATTCATTTGCGACATTCATCTGCGAATCTTTGTTGAAAAGTATTTCACATACGTCAATATCCAATGAAAGAAATAGTGAAGATGAAAAAAATTGTACTGTGAACTTGGTGGAAAGGGCAAAGATACTCTACCTACTTTCAACTGATTTGCTTGATTCCATGCTTGCCATAATTAGAGGGCCATTTATATTCATATTTAATAACCATCTTATATGTAGTTTAGCTCTGAAACCAAGCGTGTAAAAATTGAGTTCGTCTTTCTCTTGATAATAGAGAATCTGGTTTATGTTTGTAAGAGAATCCTAATATAAATACATTTCAAGTGGCAACAGCTTCATGGTTTAATTTGAAACAAACAAACCACTCTTCCAGATTACTACGTTGCTGATGATGCTAACAATGGCTAGTAAATTATAGTTCTCAATAGAGCCGAATGTCAAAATCTCACTATATTTAGCCGTTATGACGTCATGCAAGAAATATTCTTCTGGTAATTTGTACTGAACACAGTGAGGTCAAATCCAATCGTCTAATAATCAAGGAAATTAAAATTTTCTGGAGTTACCATCCAGTATTAGGCGATTGACTTACATGACTAACATCAGCCCGTGGTTTAACCTCAGCCACAGGCATCGCGAACATAAGGAAATATGAAGTATTGCTTTCGGTCACTTTCTCACAGCACTTTTCTAGTAAAAACTTCGAGAATAAATAAATGTGCCACGAAAAGTTTCTCCGGTCAGCTAAGCTATCAAGAAAGTTGGTATAAAGTAAACTTTCTCTCTTAACAGACAATGCTAGCTAGAGACTCACAAAAGCAGTACTGCAGATAAACACCAATAAAGCAGTGACCAGTAATCGGTGCAACTACAAGCAGATGAGCTCTCTTGTGATTATAGAGCAGCAGAGGCATTTTCGCCTGCCCATCTTCAATGCAGTCAGTCGTTTATCTACTTCAGGTTTAAGTGGGAAGAAAGGAACACCAACCATTTGGTTAATACTACCCTGTTTGTTTCACTTATTATCAGCGTCTCCGTTAACACAGCAAGGGTAACAGCAGCCAAAAGTTTTAAGGTAAGGACTAGAGCTGCAATCGAAATGTTTCGTATCAGTGATATGGACTATTTTAACCGTCCACTCCTAAATTTTACCATAAATTACAGGACCTAGAAATAATGGAAAAGGCATATTCGAGAGATACGATATGATCTCCATGAATACTAAAAAATATGATCAGCGTTGTTTACAATTTGCTTCCGTTTTAATCGATAACCGCTTGTTAAACTAAACTTTAAGGCGGTTATAAAGGAAAAAATTGTAGTGAAATGAAAACAGTTTATTTTGGAATTCCCTGCCGTTGCCTTTAACAATTTCATTTATTTGTTTCCATTCAAAGAAAATTTAAAATTTTTTTGGTTTTCCTCAAAGTAGCAAAAAACGTATGAATATTCTATCGTGTTTTGTATGCAGCCTTCTTTACCAAAAACCGATTTCAGTATAAAAGGACTTAAAATCCATTGAACACTAAAACACTAACTTTAAAAAAATTTCTTTAGAACATTAAACAGTTTTAAAAATGACTGAAGACTGAAACCAATTTGATGCAATAAACAAAGGTTTTTTGAGATTTTTTACTACAAACTCACTTTTTCAAATTTTTAAAGAGAAAATAGTCAAGTAAAATTAAAGCTAAAGAATGAAGTATATTTCGTTCATTGATTATGACCATCGTTGTAGCGGATGCCTGACTCTCTCTCAGCAGACGTCTGGCAAAAACTCTGGGAGTAAATAAAATTGCCATGAAAAATTTTTAGAAAAAAAAGTAATTCAGGCATTAATGGGTTAATAATGGCCCTCTTATTTAAGCTATATCCGCCAAATTAGTTGTTGTTTAATCAGTCTGGTTTGCCAAATCACCACGGCAATGAATGTTCGGTAAATCAGAAACCTACCTAATTTGACCATATGTGTGGACAATTAAGCAGCAATTAAAGCTCTGGGATTCCAACTTGTCAAATCAAAAACCTTTAGGAGTTTCATAGACTCTCTACACTGTATACGTCGAGTCAACACCCGCCTATAATGGGTTCCAGGCCACTATAACATAGAATGAAACGAAAAGGCAGACGAACTGGCAGGAAAAGGATCGGTATGTGTGAGGAAGAGACAATAGAGGGGATATATGCGTCAGTACAAGAATACTTTTTCAAATTGGAAAATTCAGCATGGAATTCAATAAACCGTAGCTGGTTGGCGAATTATAAAACTTCTGTGTTCAGCAGTGGACAGCAAGAAAACCAAGGAACTATTTGAGTTCGACAAGAGAACGGTTCGCACTCTAATAGGGATTCTAACGGGACACAACGCTTCTGGCCGTTTTGCTGACAGGCTTGTTCTGCCCTTCCAGAATTACTGCAGAAGCTGCCATGATGTGGAGGAAATGAAATCCGAGCAACATTTTTTATGCAAGTGCCCTGCAATTCAGAACAGACGTCATCGGTTTTTGCGTGGCAGAATGTTTCAAAATCTGGATATGTTGGCGAACGTGCCACTAAGGGAACTGGCATATTTCATCCGAATCTTCCACCACTAATGGATCATGACAAGGGGGCTTACCGCAAAGTGAGCCATTTGGCTACCGAATGAATTTGCCTGTGAACAGCAAGCTACCCGTTAACCTAACCTAAGCGAAACACAGCTCATGCCGCATTAAATATCCTACACAAGCGATTTAAGGGCATGGTCATATCAAGAGATTGTGCGATTTTTCCCGTAATGTTTTTATTGTGGGGATTTTTGTGTCGCTTGTGTACACTTAAATAACATATTTATTTATATATTGACATCAATTCCACAGAAAATGGCATCAATTAGTCTTACAAATGAATAAAAATGTGTGTTTATATCTGGCACACGTACTTTGTTTTATTTAATAACAGACACGATATTTTATTCAGATAAGTAAACACGATTTAATCAACAAAACCTTCTTTTTCAACAGAAACCTTTTCAAACTTTTATTACACAGTATATGTATGTATATGGATTGTAAATTACTGCACTTAGTCCCTTTTATCAGACAACCATCCTTAAGTAATTCAATCCTTACATTCTATTTTTTTTCAATTCCAAGTCCAAATCCTTTAGTAAATAAACACACACAAGGCAAAAAAGAAAACAGAAACGAATAAAAAGAAGAAGAAAAAGGTAAAAGGATTTTTGTATTTTGTTTAAAAAGGTTAAATCAACATAAAGTTTGAATTGTTGTACAAATAAACTTCGAACTGGAATTTGATTATTTGCAAAATAAGACAACATAAAACATGCCAGGGTAGGTCAAGTCAAACAGATTTTTTATTACACTTTACACCTCGAGAGCATCTTTTTTATTTTTTTTCCTCAAATATTTCACTTTTCAATACTTGATGGGTTTCCGTTTTTATGTAAATTAAATTTAATTATTTGCACAACCAAAATTATTTATACACACCGAATGAATGGCTGCTCAACAATACTTGTTTTATTTTGGAGGCGTCAGTTTCGCCCTTTTATTATTCATGGTTTTCGTAACAAAAAAACAAACGTATTTTCCGATTTCCGTTTGTATTGTAAGAACACATTTTAATTTATTGGCAATGGTAGTGCCAATCGAAAGGGATTATTAGGGTAATTTTGTTTATTTATTATCCTTTTTTGTTGTTGTTGTGGTGGTAGTTTTTATAATTTAGCTTGTAAAGGTTTTAATCAGATGAGGTCGATAAGTAAATTATGTGAATGCGTTTTGAATTAAAAGGATTTTCAAAAAATGTTTTACTGCGGAAGGTGAGACCCTTGCGTAAACATATTGAATACAAAAAGAATTACAAACCTATGGATTTAATTGAATTCGTTTTTTCTATTACATTGGAAATCTATATAAAAAATAATTAAAGAAACTAGGGATTCTGTTAAAACTTTATTTAGCAAACTTAGGGATATTTTTCATCTGAAATAAGAATCATAATGAAGAGTAAGAGATCGCTCTCACAAATCATGTTATAAAAATCATACATACTTACATAATTGGTCCTTACAAGCCTTTAGCTAGGATTACGACCTAGTTTCTCACACCACTTACGTTGTGTGTGATAATTTTATATGTGAATGGCAGGACCTACTTATAGTTTAAAGTCGACTCCTAATGACAGATTTTTGAGAAAGTATTCATGGAAATTTTATTATATTTCCTCTCCTTGCTTTTGCCAGAAATCTGCTGAGAGAAAATCGCCAAATGAACATTTTCTCATATTTCGATTCGCTAGAGAAGTCTGACCTGGGATCTGACCTACAAGACTACGGAGACTTCAATACAACATACAACAAACATACATAATCTGTCATTACGACCCTTTAGTCAGGATTACGACCTAGCTCCTCACACCACTTATGTTGTGTGCGTTAATTTTTATACATTCGTGGCGGGACCTACAGTTTAAAGTCGACTCCGAACGACAGATTTTTGAGAAACTTTTATTTACTCTCTGAGTTTTTGCCAGACATCTGCTGAGGGGAAATCGCCGAAGAAATATTTTTTTATATTTCGTTCATTTGGAGATGCCTGAACTGGGGTTTAAACCGGGGCCTCACGTCTAATAAGACAACACACTACCACTAGACCACGGCGAATTAATACAACATACAACAGTGTCAGTAAAATAAAAATATTGTCACTATCAGACATTATATGTCCAATATGAATAATATTGAATGATGCAAAACGAGAGATACTACTCAGCCCAGTAGACCTTAGATTAATTGCAATAAAATTCTCGAAATTTCTAGGAATTTCCTTCAATTCAGTGGCCTTTAACGATTACAGAATTTTTTCTGTTGAGAAAATATTATCCGCCAGTCTAAAATTTAAAAAAAAATCAAAATAATCTGGAGTGACAAATCGGTGCCAAATATTTCTAAAAACGCGAAGCGAATAGATCGTTTTTTAAACCTTAAAACTACAGTGTGAGGTCGGTATACGCGGCTACCTGTTATAGCAACGACGCGGATATTGCGACAGCTTAATTTTCTGGCTCATATGGCCCATTGAGTTACCTAGGGTGAGGTAAGCCCCCTTGTCTTGAT
Organism: Sarcophaga subvicina; assembly: GCA_936449025.2. NCBI lineage: Eukaryota > Metazoa > Arthropoda > Insecta > Diptera > Sarcophagidae > Sarcophaga > Sarcophaga subvicina. The sequence continues at coordinate 76,168,395 of OW388083.2, forward strand.
TCGTTAGTGGCGGGTTCGAACCACCCCGAGCACCGGATGAAACTGAGCAGTTCCCTTAGTGTCACGTTCGCCACAATGCCCAGAGTGGGAATCATTCTCTTGTCGAACTTCCTTGGTTTTCCTGGTGTCCACTGCTAAGCACAGTAATTTTGAAATTCAATACCTACAATTTGTTGAATTCCAAGCTGTTTTTTCCAATTTGAAAAAGAATTCTTATAGAGGTTCATCTCCTCTATCGTCTCTACCTTAGACATTTCCGTTACCTTTCGTGCCAGTTCATCTGCCTTTTCGTTTCCCTGTAAGCCACATTGGCCAAGAACCCAGTAGAGGTCCTGACGACCTTTGATTTGACGAGTTGGAATCTCAGCGCTTTGATTGTTGCTTAACTGTTCACACATATGATCAAGTTCGAAGAAGGTGAGTCCCCTGTTTCGCTGGCCTGGTTAGGTAGTCCACGTGACCTGTTCAGTGCCAGTTCATCGGAAGAGACGTCAGATCCAGTCCATTTTTGAGCTGTCTGTGAAGATCGTTATATCACCGTCTCCGATGACAGCTTCAGCAACCCATTCTTCCCATATGGTAGTGTGAATTTTGTATATTCATCCGAAAACAGTCTCTGGTACCACGTAGACGCATCTAAAACCCGAGTGATTCGGTTCTACTTCATTCAGTAATGAAGCTTTGTCCACCGTAATGGCCTAAACATATCTGAGGTAAGATGACCTCGTGGCATACCTACGGCGTGACTTCAAAGCACCAAATCATTAGTGCTGACGTAAGATGAATTCAGAAGTTTGTGGGTTCTATTTCCAATAATCTTGAGCGCTATTTGGCGGCTAATTATTAATTATTTTATCTTATATTATTTAATTAAACGGCCATCGAAAGTTTGATGCAATAAATCGATTGTGGCATGAGATGTGTGGCAAGTTACACCATCCAAACCAAACATCGATTCCATGAAGAGTGAGTACCAAAAAATCGGTTGCCATGGTGCGATAGGTGTCTCCATAGACCGTAGTGGTTGCGCGGTCCTCATTTTCAATAAACAGTCACTCGAAGTGGGTGCATTGGATTCTGGAAAAGACCACGTGTGGGTTTTTTGGAAGAGGGAAATGAGCTTCATCCGAAAAGATGATATTTTTCTTGGCAAAATCGATATCATCGTATAGTTTCTCATTGGCCTAATAAATCCCAACGTTGTTCAAGCGTAAATCGATTCGTTATGTATAGTGGAGATAATATACTGAATTTTGATACAGAACAGAATGACATAACTGTTGCTGGTTCGAAGTAACTAATGGTTCAAATTTAAACCGATAGATTAACCACCCGATATATAGAAACGTGGAATTGGAAAGTTTTGCTGACAGTGATTTTGATGCCATTTGATGTCAGAAATTTAAAAACAGGTCATTGGATACATTTGTCAATAAATTTATTAATTTATGATGTACCAAATGTCTCAAAAATATCATGAATTTTTATGTTGCGTAAGCAATATTTACCGTAATTTTACGACCGTATACAGTTCGTTAAGTTTTAAATCATCATTTATTAGTTTAGGCACTCAATTTAATATTTATTTATTAAATACTCCTGTTACAGATAAAATATTACATTTCATTTGTATTAGAAAAACTTTATTTCATTAATTTTTAAATACACACACACCACCAGCATATGCTTTAGGTCAACAATATTTTACACATTTCATTACACCAGCATATGCAATATTTTCCACAACATATACAGATGCTATGTGTGTGTGTATGTGTGTGTTTACAAGCACCACTTCTCCCCCTGGGGGTAGTAAAAAATTTTTAGAAAATACTCGTACAAGTAAATAATTTATGAAAGTCATCAAATTGTTTATTTATCATGCTGGTAAATATTTTGAATACAATATTTTTAAAATGCATGTGTATTTGTATTTACACACACTTTAATTATAGAGAAAAATGGTAAAAGGTTTCCTAATAACATTTGACAAATAATTGTAGATTTAAAGAAATACCGAAAAAGACAAAACATTGCTCAGGCTGTTATCCTTTTTTTCTGTTTTTTTTTTTTTGTTTTTATTTTATGTTGAGAGGGTCATCATGTTGTTAGTCTGCTCTCCAGTGTGGTTGTATTTGCTGGTGATATGGTCACGTTTAGACGACAAATGCTTTCAATAACACCTAAACGGTTCATACATGTTGTTATCATCAGCCATCATCGTCCATTAAAAATAAAAAAAAAAAATTTCTGTAAATGGAAATTAAAAAAAACATGCTCAAAATAGCTGATAAAAAAGAAAAGCAAAAAACACATTACAAGTGGAGGAAAACCCAGACAATAAAAATAATTAAAGTTCAGTTTTTGGCCACACTTGTGTGTATGTGCGCATGCAATTTTAATTTTATTCAACTTTAAGTATTACATGAAATAACCAACAGCAACAGCAACAATAGCAATAACAACAACATTCCATTTTAATTTAATATTCAGTTTTCAACATGTTTTGTAAAATTTCACAACAACAACAACAAGAGGAATAACAAAAAAAAATATTATGAAAAATAATAAAATATTTAAAATTACAAGTGTTTCCAGCAACATAAACATCAACATCCACCTGACAGCACACGAAAGAACATCAGAAAAAAAGGATTTTTTTTAATTTAAATTTTTTTATTTTTATTTGTATGCAAATAGTTAAATGAGCAGGATATTAATACTGTTTTAATAAAAACAAAATAAAAATAAATGAAAGGGATTAAGGGACAGAGAATATTTAATACGAAAAATAATTAAAAATATTTTATTCACCTCTGTCGTTCGCTCAGATGTGGGAGAGATGAGTTCTAATGACGTAGCTTGTCACCCTACGCCATAGCGTTATTTTATAAAAAAAAAATACAATGTTCCTTAGCAGCTTATCAAACCGAAATTTTTCTTAAGCTTATGTCCATATCAGTGCCAAAAACTGTGAAGTCTGATACCCTACACAACACCGTTATTTTGGAACAAATAGATATGGGTTTTAGTAAAAATTCAACCTAGAAAAGACCCATGAAAAACAAGTCTTCTTGTTGATTATAAGTCAGCTTTTGATAGCCCCATAAGGAATCGTGTTTTTACCGCAATATCTGAGCTCGGTATTCCTGCGAAACTGATAAGGCTATAACGTTGAGCAGATCATGAAGCTCCATCAAGATAGGAATGGTCCCCTCCGAACCTTTTGATAGCGTGCGAAGTTTCAAACAAGGTGATCCCTTATCCCTTATATGCAATCTCTTCAACTTCGTCGAGGAAAGTGTTTTGCGAAAGGCGGGAGAGCATCGCAATGGCACTATTCTGCAAAAAAGTATACAATTGCTTGCGTACGCTGACGACATTGATGTCATAGGGCGTATCAAGCAACATGTTACTGCTACGTTTAGTTCTATCGAACTGGATTCTATAAAGATGGGTTTGGTAGTCACTGAGGGCGCAACGAAGTATATGTTGTCGAAAAGTAGGAACATGAGGCATATCGAATCCCAGATTACGGCCGATAATTATATTGTCGATGTTGTCAATGAATTTATATATCTTGGCTCCGCCGTTACCAGCAAAATTGACTACAGCCTGAAGATGAAGTGTAGGATCACTCTTGCCAACAGATGCTATTATGGCTATTATGGAAGAATGCGTTAAAGCAGACCGAAATCCAATAAACGGATGAATCGGTAAAAGGACTAAGTAAGTAAATACAAATTATATGATTACAATTGTGAGCTGAGTAACTTAATAACTTAAACTTATGCTCCAGACACCAGGGTCTCCAGTAGAAATCAAATACATGACATTACGCTAATGTTGTAGTACACTGCAGATTACTAGAGCACCCACTACGCCAAAATAAATTTTTAAGAGATATGGAAGAAGCACAGAAAATTTAGAACTATTGTAACGGTCTTGTTGATTTTTCAGTCAAACCAAAGCGGATAACAACTAGGCCGTCTATAGCTACAGCGTCTCGAAAAAGACTTTTAAAATACCAAAAAAGGTCAAGAGGTGTCAAACCCCAACCAATCTGCAATCTAAAGATTTTAAAAATGATATTCGAGGAGATATGTATATTTGTGACAGACGTGATCAGCAGTTTTCCCTTTTTTTGTTCTACCAACACTCAGGGGATGGCTCCTACTCATGCAATGCATTGCATTGGAGTGTATTGTTGTGGGAAAAAGAAAAGAGAGAGTAGAGAGCAGAGAGACTGTGGACATTAGTTTTGAATCTTCTTATGTTATAAGTGACTGGAAAGACCTTTGAAGGAAGAGAGTATCGCATACGAATACTATGCCTAAAGAACGAATTTTGTCTGTAATAAAGTGTGTGATCCATTGGACAATCGACCAATGATATAAACTGATATGCTCGGCGAGAATGTCAAATGTTACGTTAATTAGTATTTTTTCTTTCGATTACATACATACATAATCGGTCAATTACAACCCTTCAGTCAAAATTACGACCTATTTGCTCACACCACTTATACTGTGTGTGTTAATTTTATACATGAATGGCGGAACTTACAGTTTAAAGTCGATTTCGATCGACTGATTTTTGAGAAAAATTTTCATGGCTAAATTTACTAAATCTCAAGGTTTTTGCCAGAAATATTTTTTTATATTTCGTTCTGTTGGAGATGTCTGACCTGGCTGGCCTCACGTCGAATAAGCCAACATACAGCCTACTACAGCAACTTCTTACTATTGTCAATACATTAATAGATTTGTCGAATTGAGTACAAATTCAGTAATGATTTATTAAAAAAGAGCGTTGTTGGAATAAAGAATATAAGAATGGTTGGCATTTTTTACTATTTTTACAACAAAACTTAGGAGTATCGAATATAAAAAAACCGAAATATTTTCATATTAATACCTGCTGCTGAAACAAAACTTGATGATAACTCAGCAAATATGTTCCGTATAATTGCTCTAATGCCACAGATACACTCAATTTCAGATAATTCTTGAACGATAAATTTCAAGAAATTATTCAAATTTTTTTTTAGCCTTCAATTACATTTCAATGCCATGTTTTTTATCACCGTTGGTGAACAATAAATAAAGAAAACTTTTATTCGCTAGCAGCAAACAATATTTTTTTTCGAACTGACTTCTTATCACAGCTCTCCAATCCATAACATTTAAAAAACCATTGAAATTAATTCAATAAAAAACAATTTATGGAATATTTTCCATTTAATGTATGATTTATTAGGGCCAATACGAAACGTGCCCCCAACTACTTGTTGTGCATGAACTGTAAATATCTATGCGCCTCATAAGGGAATCAAAGAACACAAACAAAAACACAAGAAAAGAGCATTTACATACAGAAGCGTATGTAATATGGTGAAACAAACAAACAAAAAAACAAATAAAAAAAACGGAAAGAAAGAAAGATTGAATACGAGCCAAAAAAAATAAATAAAACGAAAATCTACATAAAATATGTTGAATATATTAGAGGAAAGACCATATAATCAAATTTTTACAATACCAATTTCCCTTGTGGAGATGCCCCCCCAAAAAAAGATACAACAACAACAAGAACAACCAAAAAAGTAGAATAAAAGACTAGCTCACATACATTTTTAAACAATAAATAAAACGAATAAAAACAGAAACCAACCAAGATACACACACTCATTGGGAAAACACATTCTGAGACAGTTTTGCAGACAGACACCAGAACAATTTGAAGGCATGACTAGAGGAAACACCAGTTGCTTTTTGCATTGGCAACACTTATGGTTGCCAACAAAGTCTGTCTTCGGTATTAGCGTTGCTGTTGTTACGAATGTTACACTTACTGTTGCTTCTGCTTCAGCTTTTTTCTATTGGTATTGGTGTTGTCGGTGTTGTTGTATGTAAAGCAATGGAATTGTGGTTGAAATGGTTAGAAAACTTTTCAAATTGTTTATAAACTCTTGCAAACACACACACATACCCTCACACATACAAAAGTTCACACTGCTGCTCATATATCGAAGGAAACGAAACGGAAAATAACACACATGGAAAATATGTTAAACACTTGGGTAAGAACAAATACACAAATATGCACCACACATGAAGATGCTACTACCACAAGCCTAAAATGAATACAAAAAATCTTAACACAAACAGGCGACATATAGACAGATACACACACACACATTCTGCCACTCTCCCTCTCTTACACATGTTAGAACACGTGTAGTTTGTCTGTCATTTCTCTTTGAAAGGCGATTGGGTTGGTATGTGTTAAAGATAAGAAGGAAACGGAAACCGTACAAAAACTTTAAAAAAGATGCAGAGAAATGAGAAAAAAGAATTCGAAAATTTTGATTGAAAAACTTTTCAATCTTTGGTTAATTTTTCAAATGTAAATTTGACAACTTTTTCTATCTTCACCTCGGCAGCAGCATATTCTGCTTCTCTTTTAGCTATTTAGGTCGATAAAAACAAAAAAGAAACACGCATCTGGCATTCAGTATAAATGTTCAAACTTGCAAATATTTGGTCAAATTAATCAAAAAAGATTATCTTTTTCTCATTTCTCTCTTTCTTATTATCATTTTTATTTGTTTTTTTATTTTTTTCTTGGTGCACCGTTGTGGTTGTTAAATTTGAAAAAGTTTCTTAATTCCATGAAACAAATTATTTGAAATTTTCAAATTTGGGTCTGAATGTAATTTCTTGTTTTTTTTATAACTGTTTTACTGAAAGTATCATTCGAGCGAGAGAAACGAAAAATAAACAAAAGCCATACCAACCAGAGGCATTAAAAAAGTGTTCTTGAAAAAATTCATTGAAAATTTTCTTAAATTATCAACAGAAGCCCGTTTTATTCAATAGTAAGGACAAATCTGAAATTAGTTTTGAGTAGAGTATAGCTCTGAGCATACTCATCTATTATAGTTTACACCGGTTTAAACATAGATGAAGGTAGGCATGACCAAATAATCCGTTCACATCATCACATCCCATCAGCATCGCATACTAACCTCAGATTATTCCTGGATAGCCAAAAGCCTGACCTAAATCTCCTCTCATTATAATACACCAACAATAGTTTTGATTGCAGTCGCCGTGGTTGGCTTATTAGACTTGAGGTCTCGGGTCAGGCATCAAAACGAAATATGAAAAATATTTCTTCGGCTACTTTCTTCTGAAAAGTTCCATGAAAAGTTTCTCAAAAATCTATCGTTCGGAATCGACTTTAAACTATAGGTCCCGCCACTCATATATAAAATTAAATCACACAGCATCAGTGGTGTGAGAAGCTAGGTCGTAATCGTAACTAAAGGGTTGTCATGACCAATTATGTATGTAGTTTTGATTGCTTCAGATTGCAGTACATTTCTGGCAGAGTAAATAAAATTGCCATGAAAAAGTTTCTCAAAAATCTGCCGTGTTGTGTTAATTTTTATTAAACCTATAATATTATTTCTTTCTTAGTTTATATTTGTTCAAACAGGACTTGCAGACTTACAGTATCGATCGTTACAACTCAATCATTACTATATTGAAGGAAGTAAGGCTCTAGATCTCTATAATTTCGTTACTATATCTATAATTTTCATTACTCATACTTAATCTCTTTAATAGAACTGGTTCATTCCAGAACATATAAAATACAATCTAAAACAGAAATAGTTAGAAGCACCAAGTGCATTGTGATAACTTACATACAGTGAGATCGAACATGTTTGATCGAACACAATTGTGCAGTGAATGAAGTTGTTACATGTTTTTTATAAAAATTATATCAGTGAAATCAAACATGTTTGACCGAACATAATTGATCAGTTAATGAAGTTATTGTTACATGTTCGATCGAACATAACTGGTCAGTTAATGAAGTTTTTATTACCCACTTGATCGAATATAACTGATCAGTTAATGAAGTTATTGTTACATGTTCGATCAAACATAACTGATCAATTAATGAAGTTTTTGTTACCTGCTTGATCGAACTTAGTTGATCAGTTAGCAAAGTTTTTATTTCATGTTTGATCGAACATAATTGATCATTAAATTCAGTTTTTTACATGTTCGATCGAACTTATTGATCAGTAATGAAGTTTTTGTTACATTATTATTATTTGTGATACATTGGAAGTAAAAGTCATTCAGTTTAATTTTTTTTTTTGAAATGAAATGATGCATTTGATAATTTATTTTAAAAACTATTGTTGGTAAAATGCGAAAAAAGAAGGTTTCACTGAGTTTTCAAATTAACTTAAAAAATTTTTATATAATTCTTATAATTTTTTTCTATTTTTATAAATAAATTGCCAATTTAATCAATATGTTTGAATAAATGCATTCTGAAGTGTTTTCGTAGTTGGGAAATAAGTTAGATGCAATAGTTTATTTAGTGTCCTGATGAAATGGCGTCCTTAGGACCAATTAGACAAACGTATCAATCAAAGGAGATACCGCTCGTAAATTTGTTAACAAAATATGTCTTATTGTATGTAAATGTTTTTTGCTTTCGTTACAAATGGCTGTAAGCGGCTTTTTTGGATAACAATACAGTCAATTATTCCATTTAGAGTACGTAAATTATATCTAAAAATAGGAAGTCTGTAACCATACTTCTGTATGTAGACACGCTCGACTATTTGCTAGCGAATCAATGGCTTCTGCAGTCCTTCCTTAATAATCGCTTTCAGCACTAGTTCTTTTTGATATTGTGTCAGGTCCCTTTGGATACATTATAAGGTGGTTACTTGTGTACAGTACATATGAGAAACGAGACAGTTATCGTGCGCATAGTCTAAGTGTTTGAAATGTGTGTCAAGCCCCTAAACTTGTTCTCTTTTATGGCAGGCAACTTCAATTATTATTTCATCAACAATAACAGCAAACAATAGGAGAGCAGACAACCTTGTTTCACGTTAGAAGTAATTATGAAAGGAGTGCCAAGTATAACCTTATGTAATATGGTTAGTTCTGGGTTGTAGCCTTCATAATTTCAATAATTTTGGAAGCAACTCGTTTTTATCATTTAACGTTAAGTATAGTGTTCCATTCAATAGACTGTTCGATTATGTTACGTAGTATATTTGCCTGGTCAACACAACTACGATTAGGTCAAAAACTTTGAAATAAGGAGCAGGTAATATATGCGTATTGACCACACTCTGAGAAACCTCTAATTTGATCTGGATGCACAGGGTATACCGCGGCAAGCATTGAGTATCAATTTTGATGGTAGTAATTATAATAATTTCTTGGAAAACTATCAAATCCAAACCTAATTTTATAATCTCCTATGAAATTTTCAATTACAAAAACAAAAAATAAAATAATTATATTCAGGGCTCCTCGTTAAGTTATTAACAAAATTGGAATATTTTTATGGTCATCATAACATTCCATAACTCTCAGTAACAAATTAAACATACTCTTCTAAGTATGTATTTCGTTCCACACGCTGGGTATGTTTTATAATCAAGTAAAAGAAATTTAAGTTTTTCCTATAATTTGATAAAATTTTTGAACACGAGAGTTTTCAAGAGTTTTGCTTCCTATTCTACACTGTACAATTTTTGCTTTCCGTTTTTTTGAGTTCATATTTTGATTTTTTATTCTTTCTTTTTCATTGAAATGGCAGACCAATTTAACGCATATGTTCACATTTTATTTATGAAACCACAGTCAACCAAATAAAGGAAACGAAATTAAATTTATTTCAACAATTGTTGAGAATTTTCTTCTTTATCAAATCAAATCATAAAAAACATTTGACGCTTCCAACAACACTCCAAAAGCACTCACTTCTAAACACATTAAAACACAGTGTACAGAACATACGCAGACACATTAACATCCGTAAACACTGTGACAGAAATTCCATACGTACGCCAACATACCAGACTGTGTATGGTTGAAGAGAAAGCTCAACTTGTGGAAATGACAAGAAAAGGAAGCAACGTAAGATGAAAAAAATAGAAAATATGGAAAATAATAGAGAAGAAGAATAATTTTTTTGATTCGATATGTTTCAATGTATGTGTGTATGTGTTTGTATGTTAGTCCTGCCTCGGACACAACAAAAATTATACCATGGACAAGAGCACATTCGAAATCTATGGTAGTTGTAGTGGAAAATTAAATATTATTTACTCATACTAACACAACAGAGTGCCTTACACTCACTTACCTACACTCACTCATACAGTCACTTACTAAGATTCTTGTTTATCCATATCAAGACCAAAGATAAGATATTTTTTTCTTCTATTGGACGTTCCTTTTTCCATTCCAATTTCTTTTTTCTAAAATAGAAGCAGAAAATATGGCACAATAACTGTACAATATTAGGAAGTTCTTTTAGAAGCATACGAGTAAAATGGAATTGAAAAGTAAAACGCAAGAGGAGAGTATTCTGATTCATATGTTGTTTAGGAACAGAGATTTTTGGAAAGATTGATACAGGGATTGCGGCTGAGTTTTTAAGTTCTCTTAGGTTTTTGATGTTTCTTAAGGAATCTGATCTACAGTAGGCCATGTAAATAAGCGAAAGAATTCCAACCCAGAGTGCAGGTAGCTTGCTTCCTCGGACGATCCTCAATTTCCAGAGAACAGACGTATTTTAACAAACAATTGGATTTTCAATCTACATGAATTCCGCCTTTGGAGATTTAACCAAATGATCTTCGAAATGCGCAACGTTGCGCCTGCATAAAATCGAAGTTTCGTTCCCGCGGTAATTGGATAGGATTGTGGCCTTTGTACATACATAATTTGTCATTACAAGCATTTAGTCGGTATTACGACTTCTCACACCACTGTTGTATGTGTTTATATTATCAATAAGTGGCGAGACCTACAGTTTCGTCAACTCCGAATGACAATTTTTTTTTTAATCTCAGAGTTTTTGCCAGAAGACTGTTTAGTGGAAGTCGGCGAAGAAATATTTTTCATATTTCGATTGATCGAGATGTCTGACCTAGGGTTTGAAGCATGACCTGGTGAAGTAGAAGAAGGATGGAAGCGTTATGAAAATACCTTCTACTTTCTACATATACACATAATTTGTAATTACAACTCTTCAGTCAGGATTCCGACCTAGTTTCTCACATCACATATTTTGTGTGTTAATTTTATACATGAGTGGCGGAACATATAGTTTAAAGTCAACACAGAACGACAGATTTTTGAGAGACTTTATCATGGCAACTACTAGACTGCGGCGACTTCATTATGCTTTCGATTATTCACGGGATAAACGTCAAAATGCAAACGTCAGTATTCTTGTGAGACCACATAATTAAAAAGTGAATATCTTCAGATTTTTAAATTCTAATTCAACATACCAACTGTCCATTCAGCTACTAGAAAAATGTTACTGTTTAATAATATCCTTTAGAATGAAAGAAAAAACCGCAATTAATTTTTATAATCCTTCATAATGAAGTTTCAAAACAAAAACAAACAAACAAAAAGAAAAATTAAAAAATATTCCTTCTTCAAAACCCAAATGTGTGTAAAATATTCGTTAATTTGTTTTTAATTTCAAATCTTTTGCAACATCTTGAGCTGAGTAATAATTATACCCGTTCCTAACGATTTCTGCTTATGGCAATTACAACAAACACTGCATAAAAAAACCAAAATAAAGAAAAGAGTGAAAGAAAACTAAGTATAAACAAGAAATGAAAATTAACGAGAAGAAAATAATAATTTTTAAAAAATATTTCGTGCGTATGAAACACAAAAATAATCAGAAAGGAAATCACAATGCAGTTTAGAGCGCCTAGCAATACCCTACATTGCACACGTCTATAAAATGTTATTCACTGGTTAACGAAATCAATTTTTATTTCGAAGGGATAACTATCAACGAGAGGTCAAACTTCAAGGACAACGCGAAATTTATTAGCGAAAAGGCTGTGATCTAGGGAGTCTGACGAGGATAATTCGAAATATTTGTTGGAACGAAATCCTTGTAGAAATTATAATCGGTGCATTGCCTTAGCGCGATTAGACTGGTAAGCAGTTTCAGGAAAATATCTGATGAAACGGTTCTGAAATTGGCAAACGCAATACCAACAGCCGCAGTTGTCTAGTAGGTAGTGTGTTGGCTTATTACACGTGAGGCCATGGTTCAGACATCTCGAACGATCACGAAATTTGAAAGTTATTTTTTTGGTAACGTCCTCACAGCAGATTTCTGGCAAAAACTTTGGGAGTAAATGAAATTTGACTTGAAGAAGTTTCTCAAAAATTTATCTTTCGGAATGTACTTCAAACTGTAGGTCCTGCCACTCATGTACAAAATTAACACACACAAAGCTAGGTATGTATGTATGAAGCGCTTAAGCGCACTGACTGATAAGCAGTTTCAGCACAATATTTGATGAAACGGTAGTGGCATCGGCCAAGACAATACCGAGAGGCGGATTGTCGAATGATGAATAAAGCAGATATACTTTCACCGTCTTGGGGATCCACGACAATTTGTGGTTATAAAAGCGGAGGAACTACAGATTTCCGTGTGCAAATGGCAGTCACATTGGGAAGAAGGTTTAAAGGAAAGGTGGACATTTCATTTCATCTTTAACGCAGCACCTTGGATAGAGAACAAATACTACGATCTGAACTTCTACTTGATCCAATTCTTAACTAGCCGTGATTGACCATGACTGTTACCGTTTATAAAGCCAAACTGTATGTATGAAGAAAAAGCGATTTAGATACATAAATACATAATTGGTCATTACAACCCTTCAGAAAGGATTACGACCTAGCTTCTCACACCACTTAGCTTATCTGTGTAAATTTTATACACGAGTGATGGAACCTACAGACAAATTTTTGAGAAACTTTTCATGGCTATTTAATTTAATCACAGAGTTTTTGCCAGAAATCTGCTGAGAGGAAGTCGCCGAAGAAGTATTTTTTCATACTTCGTTTTGCTATCTAATAAGCCAACACGTTATCTACTAGACTACGGTGAGATCTAGATGGCCCAGAAAAATAAATATCAGGCCATATCACTTTATAGCGGAGGTGTTAGAACTCCGAAGTTTGGAGGTACAGAAGCGAAATTTGATGTGAGAAAGTTTTAGAGCAAGCCAGCGCATCGCAAAAGAATGCGCAATGGCAGTCTAGCGAAAGGAGAGTGGTGGATGGACATAGGAGATGGGTTTAATATTTAACGCGCCAACGATGGTGAATCGTATACACTTATGATGAAATATAAGTATCTTTTGAAGATTTTTACATCTTACTTTCATATAAACTTTGTATGGCAGAGACGATTTTATGAATGACTTGTGAGCCTTTGTTTAACAACGTCTTCAGGTAACTTACTTTCATTTGTCTAATGTGAGATGCAAAGAGTCGTTCGGGTATATTATCACATTCATAACAATAGTGAGATGCTGATATCATTTTGAAGAGCGTCAACAGAGATCACTTTACTCATCTTTCTTCCTTAGCCTATCTATCGTATTATCAGTCCATCTATTTACTCCTATGCTACGTGAATCATTTCTATAGAGAACACAAATATCCTGGCGAAAGCATATCTTACTCCTAACAGCCGTACCCTTTTTTGGTAAACGCGTTGAGCCCTACAGAAATTTATGATTGAAATGGAAAATATGAACAGAGAGAAAGAAAGCAAAAAAAAATTATGAATTTTGTTGTTACATTTGCAGTGCGAACGAGAGCAAATTAAGTGGATTCGTAATAAATTTTAAATCATAAACAACATTTAAAGTGGCTTTAAATGTGGATATTCCATTCATACTCAATACAACGGCAGCGTAGTATCCTTTTTAACCAAGAAACAAAGTCATAATTTATGTGTGTCAGAAGAAAGAAATCCTGAAAATGTAAATAATTAACGAAAGAAAATTTACACACAGCAAAACAAAAACAAAATAAAAAAACAAAAAGAAAATGGCGAAAATAGTATTAATAAAGATTTGGTTTCTTGTTTAGTTAGACTTTAACCCATGGGAGAGATGTGAGCAAAACCATGAATAAAAGATTCTAAATCTGTAGATTGTATATTTTAGATTTTACTCTTTATTTCGTATTAAGGGTATAGTTTTTTTTTTTCAAATGTATGTCTAGATGAAAAACATGTTGAAAAAAATCAACAACCGTAATGAGCTACTATATGCAGATTTCATTGGACTGAAGGCCATAGATGAGGCTATACAATCTTAAAAAATACAAGAAATTATTTACGACTCTTTAACTAAATATTCCACTAAACATAATGCCTTGGTTGGAACAAAAAATTGAAATTTAGTCTGTAAGATTTCTCCATCTCTGTCCCAGTGTAGCGATATCCATAAGATCTTCGATGTGACTTATGCAAGTAAGATTCTCAGTTGCCATACGAAGAGAGTGCACCATAATATCCTAGAATCTGCTACAGGAGATCGATCATTAAACGGCATTGGAAAATTTGTTTTAGAAACTAAAACAATGCGAAGAAAGAAAATAAATAAAAATGATGCTGCCTGAATGAACTAAAGGAATAATACGCATACATAAGTGTACATTACAACCCTTCAGTCATAATTACGACCTAGCTTATTGCACCACTTGTATAATGTGTGTTAATTCCATACATGAGTGATGGCACCTGCAGTTTAAAGTCAACTCCGAACGACAGATTCTTGAGAAACTTTTAATGACAATTTCGTTCACTCTTAGACTTTTTTGATATTTCGTTTCGTTGGAGATGTCTGACCTGGACTTGAAACAGTTGCCTCACGTCTAACAGGCCAACACACCACCTACTAGACAGGGGCGTCTAAGGAATAATAAGGATTGTTATAATGTCCCCAGGAAGGATAATCCAATGCGAATAATACTGATTAAGTGCCCTGAGTTCTGAAAAGGTTCTAAAAAATAATTCATTTTAGTTTTATTACTTACTCCATACGAACTAACATGGAGTTTGAGGCTTCCCGATTCAATACAATATACACACAACTGACATTCGTTGAAGAGAATTTTTGGTAGTAGATTTGAGGGTGTTGGTTTACACAATGCCACAGCGAATCTTGACCACGAGAGCACCACTCTTAATTGGAAATTATTACGCATATGACGATATTTCTTGCATAAATTTACGTAAGAGAAAAATTAGTAAATTAAGGAATGAGGACAAAAGAATATGCTTATAATAGTCGAAGTCCCACTCGAAGTTATGCAGTGATGTTTACGCTGGCGACGTCATCCAGCCATGAAACTATGAATATGAGTTTCTCCTACCTCAACTGAACGAAGTGCAATTGGAGAAACTCCTCATTCGGCACAACGGCGCAGGTATTGGGTTTCTTTTTATTAATTAGCACTGACCGATATGATCACCTAGTAGTCGCGGCAGTCTAGTCGGTAGTGTGTTGGCTTATTAGACCGTGAAGCTACGGTTCAAACAAACAGGTGAGATAACTCAAACAAAGCGAAATATGAAAACAAAATTTCTTCCGCGTCTTCCTCCCATCAGATTTCTGGCAAAAACTGTGAGAGTTAATGAAAAATTGCTACGTAAAGTTTCTGAAAAATCTGTCGTTCGAAATTGACTTTAATCTGCAGGTCCCGCCATTCATTCATAAAAATTAACACACACAAAACTTTATGGAGTAATGCTCAGCGAGTTTATCGCACCCCAATAAGATGAATTGCAATTGCGGAACATGTGGTTCTAATAGGAAGAAGCAGATCCGCATACGGCACAACGGCACAGCCTTTTTTTGTATTTAGTATCGGCCGGTATGATCACCTAATATAAGCAATCGATTCTTATTTTTTAAGGTTTCCTGAAGTCATGAACACATGTATGCATGTATGTCAATAAGTCTCAAAATTTTAGAGTCCGCAGAGGAAATATCCGTTGCACAAATGGCTGTAACTTTCTTCAGCAGTCATTTAAAAAAAATTTACACCCAATAAACACAATTCGAAAGAATTTATTAAAAAATAACAGGCAAACAACATTCGGTGGCAACTTTTGGAACACCTTGTTCAAGTTAGGAGCATAGCTGCCAGATGAATGAGGCACCAAATCGTCAAATATTTGAGAAAAAATCGTCAAAATCGTCAAAGACGTTTATTGAAATCGTCAAAAAATCGTCAGAAAAAATAAATAAATAAATTAAAATTATTTAAAAACCAAAATTATTTCTATTGTAGTAAAACATATAAAGTCAATGTATGTATGTACGACTGAAGTACGAGTACAGTTCAAAAATAAAACATTTAAAAAAAATATTAGAAATTAAAAGCTAGCGCCCCTCATCTTCATTTATTAATTTTTTTTCCAAAAATAGAGAAATTTTATATCATTTTCAGGAAAAAATTGTTTAAGGATTAAACAATCTATCCCAGTGCTGTTTATTGACACATAAGCGCAGCAATGGAATACAACTCTCATGTAAGGGTCGGTGCCTCAACGTCTATTTTGAGGTTTCTTGACCGTGTACAGGGAAGGCCGTAGTAAATCGTTAAAGACGGTAGTGTATCCAACTTCATTAAGTCATTGGAGCATCGCTGCAATGTGGTTTGTGTTTCACTGTTCTATCGCCACTACAAAAGGATTTTGCTCGAACAAAATAAGGGGACTTGTTCCCAAAAATCATACGTTTCTACGTAGCGCTCGCCTTTCGAGCACATCCATATGTGGTCGATTGTCCACTGGATCGCATACTGCTTTACAGTAGAAATACATTTCTGAGTCGGACTATTCGTATGTGGAACGCAATTCTCATATAAGCCTAGTTTCCATAAACACTGTTCCCTCTTTCCTTCTTCCCATAACAACATATTTTCATAGCTCCAAACACAATGCCATCCATCCCCTGAGTGTTGGTCTTACGAAAAAAAATAACTACGCTTGCCTTTGTTGTTCCGATGGTAATATTAGAAGCTATACTCGAATTTTTTAAATTGTTAGGTTATTTAGGAGTTGCAGTTTTTTGACATTTAAGGGGTTAAAAAGTATAAAATACAGAAACATAATCACAGGTATTCGAAAGTATTTTTAAGTTACTTTTTTAACTTTACCCCTTGTTTCTACTAACATAAACTTCCAATAGTAACAATTGCAAAGTAAATCACAGCTTTGAGGCTTTGAATGTACTAAAGTAAAGAATATGAAGGAAATTTTTAATTTTTAAAAATCGTCAAAATAAGGGCATAAATCGTCACATCGTCAAAATGATATTTTTGGAGCTCAAAATCGTCAAAATGACGATAAATCGTCAAATCTGGCAGCTATGGTTAGGAGCCATGTGACAGGAAAAACATAAAACATAAAAACTGTAAGTATACCGATATGTTCGTCAGTAAGAAGTATGTAATTCATTAATTTTTCAATTTGGCTGCATTTTGTTTATACCTCATACGCATCATATGGGTTAACAGCTGCCGAAACAGTAAAGAAAATAATTTTTCCCTGATTTTCTAGACTCCTATTTCTACCACACAAGCAAACTCTTTTTCGTTTTATTTATTTAATTTTAATCCACCAAAAAAAAACAACAAACAAACAAAAAATAACGCAGAAAATCCCTATAATTACTCTTTTCTTCAAATTACACATTCCGCTTCCATGTTTTTCCTTATTTTTTTCCCTTTTATTTCATTTACTAGTCGCTGCTTTTCATCGCATTGTAGAGGAGAGAAGGAAAAAGGAATATTAATTTGTTTTATGTCCCTCTCCGCGTAACACGCAAATATGGAGACAAACACGAAGGCTCGGAAAAATGGCAGGCAGGCAGGCAACCCAAACTTTTTAAATTCTTTTATCATGTTATTTCTGTTCCTTTTTTGTTTTTGTTTTAATGTGTTTTTTTTTTTTGTATAAATTTTAATCCCACAACATTCAGCTGGGAAAACTCAAAGCAAATATATGCACACAGCCATATACATACACTCTTCCACAACAGCAAACCCGACACCAGGACCAGGACCAGCACCAACACCAATGCCATCCATGTACCATCAGCATGCGAGCATAAATTTTTCAACTAAAAATTGCTTAATAAGCCAAAAAAAAAGAAATAAAAAACAACCATGAAATGAAAAGGGAACACGTTAAAAAAACAAGATTTTAAATATTTTTTAATCAACTTCAAATTGAATTGGATTAAAAGCAGAAGAAACGACGTTTTTATTTTTTTCATTTTTCTTATGCTTTTTACAAAATAATTACAACATAAGCATAAGCACTTCAGCAGGAATTGCAATTTATTTTGTAAGATTAAAAGTATTTTAAATTCGTTTTTATTTTTAAAAATAAATTTTCATTTTAATCTGATTGTGCTAAACTTTAAATTCATGTGCCTGTAAAGCAACACTGGTGAGTTTAATCAGTTAAGTTTTAATATTTGCCGAGAAACCGCAATTGATTGATCAACTCAAGGTAAAGGGTGAGCCATCTATCGGTTTAAATTTGAACCATCGGTTATTTCGAAGTTGGCAATACTTATGTCATTCTATTCTTTCACAAAATTCAGTATATTATCTCCACTTGAAATCGCCGTAGTCTAGTAGGTAGTGTGTTGGCTTATTAGACGTAAAGCCAGGGTTCGAGCCCCAGACCAGACATCAAAACAAAATACAAAAAGTATTTCTTCGGCGACTTTCTCTCAGCAGATTTCTGGCAAAACCTCTGAGAGTAAATAAAATTGCCACGAAAAGTTTCTCAAAAATCTGTCGTTTGGAGTCGACTTTAAACTGTAAGTCACACCACTCATGTATAAAATTAACACACACAACATAAGTGGTGTGAGAAACTAGGTCGTAAACCTGACTGAAGGGTTGTAATGACCAATTATGTTATGTATGTATCTCCACAGAACGTAATGAATTGATTTACGCTTCAGCAACCTTGGAATTTATTGGGTCAACGCGAAACTGCACGATGATGTCGATTTTGCCAAAAAAAAATCGGCTTTTCGGATGAAGCTCACTTTCATCTTGGTGGGTAAGCTAATAAGCAAACTTGCCGTATTTTGGGGCTCAGAAAAAGCACACGTTGTCTTACAGAATTCAATGCACCCATTACGAGTGACTGTCTGGTGCGGCTTGTGGAGCGAAGGCATCATTGGCCCATATTTCTTTGAAAATGAGGACGTCGCAACCATTACGGTCACTGGAGGTACCTATAGCACCATCATAACCGATTTTTTTGTACCTACTCTTCATGGTATTCATGTGAACGATGTTTAGTTTCAACAGGATAGTGCAATTTGCCACACATCCCATGCCACAATCGATTTATTGTGTCAAACGTTTATTGCCTGTTTAATTAGCCGAAATTGTGATATCAATTGGCCGCCAAGAGGCTGCGATTTCATACCGTTGGACTATTTTCTGTTGGGCGCCGTTAAAGAAAAGTGTTATGCCGACAAACCAGAGACAAGTGAGCATTTGAAGACCAACATTCGTAATGCCGTTGCCTAGATACTTCCCATACACTCGAAAAAGTGCGCGAAAAGTGGTCCGATCGAATGAGGTACTGTAATGTATTGGACGAGCTTTTCTAGAAAAACGAAATGAAATGATGTTGTTGAGAACATATCCACAAATACAAAAACCTGGTGAAATATAAACTAGTTTGCCACCAAGAACTCCTCTTTTATTAATTAGTATCTACTTTTGTATATGGCCTCTAGTTTCTGGCGGATATATGAGGTCCAACGATAATTAATGCCTCTCTAGGTGAGGTGAGGTTCATATGGCAAAGGAAGTGAATAGAGTTACATCACAGGGTAGTGTTCTCTCACCTTTGCTGTGGAATATCGTAGTAGAAAAACTGTAGGAGAAACTGCAAAGACATGGTTTCAAGGCCTGTGGTTATGCGGACGATCTTACCATTATGGTAACAGGTTTCGATCCTCATACTGTCTCTCTCTCTCTCTCTCTCTGAGATGTAACCAGGCTTTAAAGCTTATAATTGAACGGTGATCATCTATCCTATTAAGATTGCCTTAAATTTGAGTGTAGAAATTTTTTTAGTTCATTCAAACATTTTAAATCATCCGGTATTATCTTGGGTCTCAGACCAACCATCACATACTGGCTTTATTGGGCCGTGGTGGACCCAACCATTCGCAACGGGGTACATGGACGGTACACAGACACCAATGCCACCGTCAGCTGATAGATAGAGGACGCAGGCAGTTAGTTGTTCTGATTACCAGTGCGTTCTGTTCCACTCCAACTAAAGCATTATTTGCTATACTTAACAGGCTGTCTACCGACCGCCTATTCAGACAGAGGGCTGAGTGGGTAGCAGTAAGACGCAATGCATCAAATCATGGCCCTATCTGGATTATGCACATGCTGCTCTTTTTATAAAACATAGACATACTATGGTCGATAATTTTCTAAATAGAACATTCGATTTTAGAACTCCGACTAGGGAGTTTTGGTCTGAGGAACCGAAGGAAGTTACGGGATTTTCCCTGAAAATTTCTTGATTTACTCGGATAGCCAGGCTAGGATTAAGTCCTTAAGGAATGTAATTCCAATGTCCATCTGAGGTCTAGTGCTCACACTTATTTAGTTTTAAAGTACTCAAATATTTGCTCTCATTGTGATCCCCTGATACCCCCTGATATATTTTTGTAATTCTTCCACAACAGTCGATATAACGTCTCTGACCATTTTCCCAGTTTGGTCTTTAATGCACTGAAATGCACTACGTGCTCATATAATAATCCTTTTATGGATGTTTGTTCAAGGATCTCGAATAACTTCATCTTTATTTTTCATTCACTGGCAAAAGGAATGTTGACCTGATGGAAATTTTTGCGGCTATTTGAGCCATAGGATCTAAACTCAGATGCTCTACTATCCCAGCTATGATTTAATACCTTGTAAACATTGTCCATTATGTTGTATTAGTTGTGGTTGGCAATAAATTCATTCACAACTTGATTAAATTCTATGATTTTGTAATACAATTCCAGTTCAATAATAATTTTATGTCAGTCTATCAGTTTTTATTATTGTAATGTAATGCTATTTAATATAATGTTATATAATTTATTTTACAACAACAACAACAGCATCCGCATTAAACGTGTCATTTATAAGTTACCCCAATACAACAACATCACACAACGCAAATATGAAAAATATTCGCAAATATTTCATAAACATTTCGAAATCAGAAAAGAGTAATAAAAGCATGACAAGGAATGAAGGAAAGAAAGGACACTAAAACTATATAAACAAACATACATACATATATTTATACAATTACATAAAATAAATAATCTATGGTTGTATGCCACACATACATACATATCGGCATATCAGTATGTATGTGTACACACATAAAAACTCTGCGTATATGTATGCAGTTATATGGTGTGTATGAGAATATGCTCATATTACTCTTCCAATAATATTATTCTCGTAAAATTTTATTACAATCATTTGCATAAAAATTGTGACTAATATACAGTTATTCTCGCACTCTCTCACAACAGAGCCACACATACACAGACACATACATATATGAAAGTTTTTTTTATTACAAAATACGAAAATTATCATAAAAATAGTGAAATATTTCAACACGTTAACATACCATACATATACTCGTTCAGTTTTATTACCAATAAATGATGAAAAATGTGATATAATGTGGAATATACAGCTGTAATGAAAATTATAGCATTAAAGCAAAATATATATTCATATTACTTGAAATACATTCATAAGTTAACAGATTAACGAACTCCCAAAGTGTTGTTAATTTAATTTAACATCGCTTTATTATTGAGGCATAAGGTCGCCATAGTCTAGAAAGTGGTGTAGGGTTCAAACTCCAACTCTCAGAGATTTCGAACGAAACGAATTATGAAAAAATATTTCTTTCGGCTGCTTACACCCATGAGTTGTCCGGCAAGAACTCTTGAAGTAAAAATAAAATTGCCTTGAAAAGTTTCTCAAATCTGTCATTTGGAGTCGACTTAAGGCTGTAAGCCCACCACTCATGTATAAAATTAACACACAGCTACATAAGTGGCATGAGAAGCTACCCTGCAGGAAATGTCAATAGTGAAACTGTACTGACTTACTATTGACACCGTCACCAGTACTACTGACCTATTATATGACAAATAATGCATTTAGCATGTGCGTGTCATTGAAAATCTACTACTGACGATAGTGTTATTGACTAGATACTTCTTTTGAGATCTACAAAAGAGCCATCAACATTAAAATTCATGATAATATTTTGGCCAAATATTTCATGAAGGTTTCGTTCTGCATTACCCGCAAGGTGTGATTTCATTTGTCGAATCTATTGAATATAAACAAAAATTAAATTTTATTCGTTGAAGTAGTTCCACGATAAAAGTAAATACTTACGTATGGCGTGTCGCATGACAAACAACGAAACGAGATTTTAATTTTCTTGTCATTTAAAAAAATTCACCATTAAGAGAAAGGACTTCATCAACAAAATCTTTACAAAAATCTTTAACACACTTTGGTTTCGTACAATGGGTCAATTCGACCTCCGGGTACTGTACTTGTCTTAATTGACAAGTACACGTCCTCTTGCCTTGGTTTCGTAAGGCCTACATATATTCCTATTGGAAAAGGTTTAACTTTCTCCTGCAAATTAATTATTTTTCAAAGAATTGGCCACAACTCAATATGTATACCAATTTTTTATTTTCTCGCGCAAACTATATTTTGGAAAATCTATTTGAGACGACACAGAACATTCAGGCTCCACAAAATTTTCACAATTCACCATGAAGTCACCAATATAGTCGACAAAACTGGTGACTTGGAGACACTTGTCGACATGTTTCCTTCAGGGTAGGTTGTAATCCTGACTAAAGAGTTGTAGTACGTACGTGGCTACCGAAACGGAAGAGCCATTTTCTCTAGAAAGAAAATATCATTCTGTATCAGCTTTAACAGAATAACAACTGGATGGAAATGTATACAAAGACACATGACAACGTTGCTTATCTAGAATTTAAAAGCAATAAATTAATATTTTTTTTTTTTTTTTGGATGGCACTATTGTTATGACCGACACTGCGGATATATGATTGCATATAAAACTTCAGTCTCATATACTTTTATATGCGGGAAATTATTATATTTTCACATTGTTGGAGATATAAAAGCGGGGGTTAAAAATAATTTGAAATTATTGTAAAATTTTGTAATACAAGTTGTTATTGTTATTGTTGTGTAGGATTACTAAAGTACGACGAACAGACAAGCTATTATACTCGCTATCAATCTCTATATATTTGGTTTGCCTATAAGGTCTTCCTCAACACCAATGAATGTAACTTCCTGGTTGATCCCAGATTGATCCATTTCAAATGCATTTACTTCAACCAGGTTTCAGGTATATGATGTGGTGATTCGTTTTTCGTATCATATTGAGCGGTTCTTATTCTGAATGTATATTGTAATGCTTCGAATAAATCAGGAGGGCTCTAGAATGGTCTAATGCATGACTCAGATCTCCTCCCGCTATAATAATTAGCGAAACAAACACAACTTCAAACCCCGGAGAAGATAATCAAATTTTTACAAATGCTTTTGAATTCATTAAAGATTCATTACTTTTACAAAACGTAGTTAGATTTTTTTTATTACATTGTTATCATTCAAATTTTTTTGATTTATGTGTTATCGAATCAAAACTGAAGATTTTATGCATCTTTCTAGCGTTCAAGTGAGTTTCAGTAACAAAATCTAAATTCATTGTGATGAAGTTTTTAAGAGAGCAAGTCTAAAATCTCAATGAAAAATTTGTTTCTAACAAAACTTATTTCAAAAAAGCGAAAAGATTACACATTGATATTGTAGTACGACTTAAAGAAATGTGAAGTATTTTTCGATAATCAAAAATAAAACAAGAAATATTAAAATATTTTATTTTAACCTCATAATCACATATTGTTGATTCGTTAACAGTGATGATCCTGGTACTATTGAAAACTACCGGACTACTTCGACCAATTTCATGGCTCACGAGTGAGCTAAATAGTAGTCCATTGCTTATTTAAAATGATTTATTTATTAATAATTTATCATACATTATCATACATTTTTAATCGCTTACCACCAGGTGTTTTCATTACTATCATTTAGATATTTTTATATTGTAAAGGGTTACCCATTTCTCGGTATCAATGAAAATTTTATTTTTCATGAACGAAATGTAATGGCTTTAATCCACCGTCTCCAGGTTTGTAACAGCAATCAATTATTTTGTCATATTTCGGACAGATACCTGATTTCGATGACTGATGAATTTTTTTAACCAAATGTAGGCGCATGTCAGTGACTAATTCTTAAAACTTCTCAATAAAGTCAAAGTTGATCAAATTGTGTTGCTCGTGGTATCAGCTTGGTGAAACTACGTACTGTCCAATTCGTAAATTTCAATTACTTACATAATTGGTTATACAGAGTCCTTTCGTCGGGATTACAACCAGGCTTCTTACACCACCCGTGTTGTGTGTGTTAATTTAATCCAAGAATGAAGGAACAACCTACAGTTTTATTTATTCATAAGTTCTTCGCCAGAAGACTGCTAAGTGGAAGCCTCGTAAAGAAATATTTTTTCATATTTCGTTTTGCTCGAGTTTTAGAGCTGGGGTTTGAATAATTGGCTCTTATCCAATAAGCCAACACACTACCTACTAGACTGCAGCGACTTCAACTCTCAATTGCAAGCGATAAAATTATCTGTATTATGTCGCCGATATTACGCCAGGAAAATCTCATAAAAAAAATTTTACCGCTGACACCTTCCAAAAATTTTGCTCACCAAACAGACTCTTTTCCAGATTCAAAGGCTTTTGCAAAAGTTCTGTAGGCGATAATTTTGCTGGTTGATGTAACCGGCACCAGAAAAATAAAGAAATGTTTGTTCGAGAAAGCTGCTCTGGCACTAAATGAGCATATCAATGACGTTATGAATGTTTCTGAGATTCACTTTATACGGATGAAGCTGCCAAGCCATACATACATACATATTTGATCCTTAGTCAGGATTACGACCTAGTTTCTCACACCACTTATGTTGTGTGTGTTAATTTTATACATGAGTGGCGGGACCTACAGTTTAAAGCCGACTCCGAACGCCAGATTTTTTGAGAACCTTTTCATGGCAATTTTTATTTACTCTTAGAGTTTTTTCCAGAAATCTGCTGGGAGGAAGTCGCCGAAGAAATACTTTTTGTATTTTGTTGTGATGTCTGGCCTGAGGTTTGAACCCTGGCTAGACCACGGCGACTTCGGTCATATGCATGGCGAATTATTCATTTGCATGTGCAGTAAAATAATCTTCATTACTGAGAACGTTATGCAATCAGCAATTCGGATTTCATTTCATTTCACTTTCTCTTACAGAAGCAATATTTTCAACAACGTGTACATTGCTATAATTTACAGCTTTTAATCTCATCTTTAATGCTTACAATCTCTTCTAATTTCCTTATAATCTTATTAATTCCTCGTACAATAGATCCCCCTGTAATACTCGAAAAGTGTTCACGTTTGAGATACCATTTTTGCGTTGTTAAAGGACTTAATAAATAGATACCAAAAATACCTACTAGAAGTCATCGTAGTCTAGTAGGTCGTGCGTTAGCTTAATGGACGTGAGGTCATGGTTGAAACCGCAGGTCAGACATCTCCAACAAAAGGAAATACGAAAAATTTTTCTTCGACGACTTCCTCTCAATAGATTTCTGGCAAAAACAGTGAGCGTATATAAAAAATTGCCATGAAAAGTTTCTCAAAAATCCGTCGTTCGGAATAGACTTTATACTGCAGGTCCTGCCACTCTTGTAAAAAGATTAACACACACAACATAAATGGAGTGAGAAGCTAAATCGTAAGCCTAACTGACAAATGACCAATTAAAAAAATAAATAAATAAGTCGCCGTAGTTTTTTAGATAGTATTTTGGCTTGTTAGATGAGAGCCCGTGATTTAAATCCCAGCTCAGTTATCTCTTACACAATAGGAAAAAAACCTTTCTCTTTACAACTTTCTCTTAGCAGTCGTCTGGTAAAAATTTTGCGAAAAAAAATTAAATTGCCATGAAATTTTTCTCTAAAATCTGTACGACATTAAATTCAAGTTCTGGTCTTACATAGAAAATATTAATACACACAATCTGGATGGTGTGAGAAACTAGTTCGTAATCCTGGGTTGTAAGTAAATAAGATATTTGGGATGCTTTTGAGACCACTAAATGAACAACTATTTCATAAAAAAAATAAAATTAGTCTTTCGTTACAAATATCTCGTTTGAAATCCCTTCTGTAAACAATAAATTTTTAGTGATTAATATTATTTGTTTTTAATTTTCACTATTTTCCTGAAGCTGGTTATCAAATAAAACAAATGGGATTTCAATGCAGATTTATTACAAATAGCCGAGTTTTTATTTAAGCCAATGGAAAATATTAAAAAAAAACCAACAAACAACTGAACCAGTAAGCAAACAAAGTTTTAAGCTGCCATTATTATGCATATGCAATTTCGTTTTCAAACAACAACAAAAAAAAATCATTAAAATGCAAATTGATAATAAAATTTATCATAAATCAATAATCGAAATAAAAATCTAAAAAAAAAATTATACAAATGTGGACGCTGTTTTTTCGATTTCAGTAGCACGAGAACAAAAGCACATGAAAGTAGAGTTTAAAGATTTTTTTTCGTTTTTATTTTTCTTTGAAATGCCATAAAATAAAACAGAAAAGAAACAAAGTAAAAAGTGTACTGATGATTTTATTTCCGTTTCCTTTACACATACTTACACACATACATACATATATTGTGATATTTGCAACCACATACGTTTCAATTTATTTTTACTGTTTTACACCATTGTGTTGAAGTTATAGCCTGCTGTCTGCATATATGTATTGTATGCTGTGCATATGTATGTGTGTATGCGTAGGTAAAAAATAGTGTGTGTATAAATGATTGGTTATGTGTGAGTGTATATGGTGTTGACAACCGCCTAATTGTGACATTACACTTGATATTCAAACACAATAAACAAAAAGTTGTCGAAACTTGTACTAGTATGTGTAGGAATTTGTGTATTTTATGCGTAAAACTTACTTACTTTCTCTCTCTCTCTCTCTACGAGCACATTTGCTCTTTCTCTTATTTCAAGAGAACTAAAAAGCGTGCGTATAACTGCGCACGTATGAGTATTTGTTCGTGTGTTTGTTTATGGGTGGTTTATAGTGTCGGAAAACTCCTTACAATTCTTGTTGGATTTCTCTTTGGTGTGGTGTTTTATTACAAACACTTTTTAATTTTTCTTTTTGCTTTTCATTCTGCCATTCCGGTATTTTAAGCGCATATTCAACACTTGTTTGTTTTTCTCGTTTCACATGCTTCGTCCGTAATATTTTTAATAGAACTCTCTATTGCTTGTATTTGTGTCTCTCTGTGTATACTGTGAAACCGCGCCAATATAAATGCCTGTGTATGTGTTGATTTTTATAACCTACCCAAATATTTTTTATTACACATTTTGTTTTGCTCCTTAAACAATTTTCGTTTTTTTTTTCTTTGTTTCTTTTTCAGCATTAGGAGTAACGCACACTTTAATAAACATTGAAAAAAAAACGAGAAAAAACCAGAGAGTAAATACCAAGTATGCATGTTTTATTTAAATGCATGGGAGTGTGTTTAATGGTTTTTATTGTTGCGTTTGCATATCTCTACGTGTGTGAGAGTGTGTAAATGACAATAGTAAGTGGAGTTTAAATCAGTGATGCCACAAGTCAGTAAACGTATGTGGATTTTACTGCTCCAAAATGATGATCTTTTGCTCTAAAAACCATTCATGTTTTGTATAAAAAAAATCGTGATACATGCTGGTTTAAGCCTGGTAAGATTTTCGAAAGCAGGTAAGATCAGAAATAAAATGCAAAAGATAGTTTCGACGATTCATAACGATAACGATTATGTGGGACATGCCATGTCGCCGTAGTCTAGTAGGTAGTGTGTTGGCTTATTAGACGTGAGGCCACGGTTCAACCCTGAGGTCAGATACCTCGAACAAAACGAAAATATGAAGAAAATATTTCTTCGGCAACTTCCTCCCAGATTTCTGGTCAGAACTTTGAGAGTAAATAAAAATACCACGAAAAGGTGCTCAATCTTTCCTTTGGAGTCGACTGTAGATCCTGCTACTCCTGTATAAAATTAACGCACGCAACATAGGTATTGTGAGAAGCTAGGTTATAAACCTGATTGAAGGATTGTAATGACTAATTATGTATGTACTGGATAAAGATGACACTTTAAGTCAGGAGTAAATGGCAGAAATATTAAATGTTGCAAAAAAAAAGAACTATTTCTGATAGTTTAAAGTTATCGGAAAATGAATGCAACATGAATTGAATGACAGACAGATGGAAAATCAAAAATCCACTTGTGAAAAGTTGCTTTAAAGACACGATAGAAAATCTTTACTGCTTCGTATTGTTGGATTCATTTTCAGAATCCTAAACGGAAAAAATAATGAATTAATCGGGGACAACCATCAACTTCGTTTGGCAAACTGGGTACATTCGGGAGGAAGGCAATGTTATGTGTCCGGAGAGACCAGAAGGGCTCCAGGTACTTAAAGCTTCTAAAACTTGGTGAAACCTTTAATAATGGGTGATTTTTTAAGAGCTATAGGAAAAAATTTCAAAAAAAAACACATAAAGTTCAGAAAAATGCATGAAATCTTTATTTGAATCGATAGTACGGTCCATATAATTTAATGTTTGAAGGTTATTTCATGCAAATGTTGACCGCGACTGCGCCTCAAATGGTCCATCCGCTTGGTCCAATTTTGGCATACTCTTTCCAACATTTCGGCAGCTATCTCACAAATAAATGCTTCAATGTTGTCTTCCAATGCGTCAATTGAAGCGGGCTTGTCTGTATAGACATGAGCTTTAACATAGCCCCACAAAAAATAGTCTAAAGGCGTTAAATCACACGATCTAGCCGGCCAATTGACCGGCCCCGAACGTGAAATAAAATGTTCACCGAACTCGCCTCTCAATCAGTCTATTGTTACGCGTGCTGTGTGGCATGTGGCACCGTCTTGTTGAAACCACATGTCATGCAAGTCAACTCTTGCATTTTGGGCAAAAAAAAGTTTGATATCATCTCACGGTAGCGCTCACCATTCACAGTTACGTTACGATTCGCAGCATCTTTGAAGAAGTGCGGTCCAATGATGCCACCAGCCCATAAACAGCACCAAACTGTGACTTTTTCTGTATGCTTTGGTAGATTTTGCAATGCTTCTGGCTGATCTTCATTCCAAAATCGACAATTCTGCTTATTTACGTATCCATTGAGCCAAAAATGAGCTTCGTCGCTGAATACAATTTTTCAATAAAGAAGAGGATGAACTTTCTGAACAGAGGACGTATTTTGATAATAAAATTCAATGATTTGCAAGCGTTGTTCGTTTGTAAGACGATTCATGGTTAAATTATAGACCAAACTGAAGATGTTGACAGTGAAACAAAACACGAAACGAGTGTGAGCTGTTTAAACCAGTGTTGACAAAAAGAGAATAGCTAAAAAATCACCCGTTACAAATCGCTACCTATAAGAAATGATCAATTTGAACCATGCACAACGGTCCACAAGACAAGTCAAGGTTACATTGCATCATAACAGTGCTCGTGCACACAAAGCAAAACCGGTTCAGTATATAACCAATACATTTGGCTAGAAGATGCTACCCCAATCGCCATATTCATTAAACTTGACCCCTTCGGAGTACTATTTGCTTTCATCGATACCGCACTCACTGGCTGAGCAGCTCTTCAATTCCTACGAGGAAATCGAGAATCAAGAATTGTAGACGACGTAAATATGTTTCTAAAAAATTGTTTTAAAAAAATTCCCATCAATACTGGCAACACTGATTCACTCACATCTCTATATATTATATATGCATACACATACTCTGCATAACATTATTAAATATTTCAATTACACAATATTTTGTGAATGCTGTGGGTGTTGAAATGTTCAACACTTATCACAGTTTAAATGCGTTCGCAATATTTCAGACATAAATTCACTTCCTCTTTCCGACTGTCGTATTAAGTATGGCAGTATATGTAATATGTATGTATATATGTATGTATGTAAACCGTAATAAGTACAAACAAATTTATTCTTAAATTTAAAACAAATTAAAATACGCCTAAAACTTAAAAGAAATTAAATTTTCTTTCTGTAGAAACAGAAATCAAATGCGAACAAATCTATGGATAAACCTAGTAAATACATACATACATGCATAATTAGCCATTAAAACCCTTCAGTCAGGATTACGGCCTAGCTTCTCACACCACTCATGTTGTGTGTGTTAATTTTATACAT
Source organism: Sarcophaga subvicina (assembly GCA_936449025.2). Classification (NCBI taxonomy): domain Eukaryota; kingdom Metazoa; phylum Arthropoda; class Insecta; order Diptera; family Sarcophagidae; genus Sarcophaga; species Sarcophaga subvicina. The sequence continues at coordinate 76,198,841 of OW388083.2, forward strand.
GAGTGGCGGGACCTACAGTTCAAAGTCGACACCGAACGACAGATTTTGGAGAAACATTTCATGGCAATTTTATTTACTCTCAGAGTTTCTGCCAGAAATCTGCTGAGACGAAGTCGCCGAAGAAATACTTTTTGTATTTTGTTTTGATGCCTGGTCTGGGGTTTGAACCCTGGCTTTTTGTCTAATAAGCCAACACACTACCTACAAGACTACGACGACTTCAACCTAGTGAATGCAGTGGCTTAATAATAAAGGTTGAAAACTTTATCACTTATCAGCCGAAAAATCAAAGAATCGACAACAAACCATGACATAGCAGTTCTTCCAAATCCCACCATTGAGTTTTCACAGAGTGTTTCGTTTGGTTTTTTTCCAGTTCTCACACGTAAAGAGTGAATAGAGTTTTATCTGATCAGAAAATAAATCTTGCTGTTACAGCAATAATCCTTATATCCATCAAGGATATTAGAAAGTGAGAACGTCTCTTAAGGACAAGAGCAGGCTACTGACGCATGAGCTAAAACGACGCCCAGTCATTGCGTAAACTAAACACTGGGAGCCAGTTTCCAGTACTTTAATTAGTAGTTTTCTATACTAATTCTCCAAGTGTTGATCTTAATTTAAAAAATGTTTATCAGCTTTGCTTTAAGCAGAGGTCAAAACCAGAGATTAACAATAGTTTGCTGATAACTTTGCGCCGATTTTTCTTATTAGAAGACAAGGACCATCTTCACAACCCAGTTATTATAAGCTGGCTGAGAAGAAAGATTCTAAATCTGAGCTTATAACTTGAAACTTAAGAAATATTCTTAAAACCATTGTCTTACCAATATCCTGAATTCCATTTTACACAAAAACTTTTCGTAACTCACAAAGACTTAGAAAATCTTCATCATCTCTTCACACTTCAATTGAGCTACAGTGTACGAATCTTGCATACAAAGAGATGAAATAACTATGAATTCTATAACGTGTATACTATATTACAAGGTAAAGACATCCTATTTTCCCCATTCCCTCCTTTCTTCCTTTTTCTGCTGCTCTACTACTTTATTAAACTTTAGGGAGTATCTGCAATGAAATTAATGTTACTTTGTAGCATCGTAAAAGAATTTGTTTCGCTGTTTGGGGTACAGAATTTTATATTTGAGCGCTAAAAAAAAGAAATCTTGGAATTGGTTTCTCAGGGGAACCCTTATTTTACAGCATTAGAATTTTCACAAAACTATAAAACAATAACGTTTCCTTAAGAAATTTGCCTCGGTTATTTAAAACAAAAAGAAAAATTTCGTTTTGTTGTATCGGGTGGGCCATCTATCGGCTTAATTTTGAACCATGGGTTATTTCGCATCTGGCAATACTTATGACATTCTATTCTGCAACAAAAGTCAGTAGATTATCTATACTGAACGATTTACGCTTGAGCAAAGTTGCGATTTATAGAAAATTTATTTTGTTTTTTTTTTTGGTCGCAGAGAAAGACCAACTGTGCCCGACAGTTTATTGCTAAAGTTCGTGAAACTGGTTTCATTGTTGATGTGCCAAGGCTGTGACTGAGAGTGTGCGTGTGAATGCATCAACATTAACTCGTCATCGTACTCAAGAATTAAACATTTCACGCACCAGTTTGCGTCGAATTTTGCAAAAAGATCTCGGTATGACGCCTTACAAAGTTCAATTAGCTCAAAAGTTGAAGCCGCATGAGCATCCACTTCGTTTTCGCTTCGCTAGATGGGCCAATGAGAAATTGCACGATGATGCCAATTTTGCCAAAAAGAGAAATATTTTTGAGATGAAGCTAATTTTTATCTTGCCGTATTTAGGGCTCAGAAAACCCACACGTGGTCTTACAGAAGCCAATGCACCCATTACGAGCGACTGTTTGGTGCGGCTTGTAGAGCGGAAGCATCTTTGGCCAATATTTCTTTGAAAATAAATGCACCATGATAAATAATTTTTTTGTACCACTATTCATTGTATTGATGTGAACGATGTTTGGTTTCAACAGGATGGTGCAACTGGGCACCCAACTAATGCCACAATCGATTTATTGCGTCAAACGTTTCATGGCCATTTAATTAGCCGAAATGGTGATGTCAAAAACGCCAAGAAACTGTGATTTGAAACAGTTGGACCATTTTCTGTGTGGCACCGTTAAAGAAAAGTGTTATGCCGACAAACCAGACAATTGAGCATTTAATGGCCCAATACGATACGAACCAATACACTCGAAAAAGTGCACGAAAATTGGTCCGATCGAATGAGGTACTGTGTGGCCAGCCGCGACAGTCATATGAATGAAATCATATTCCATTTCTAACCGGAACACTTATACTTCACAACAAGAGAATAAATTCGGCAAAATTTCAAACCGTTTTTTTGTTGCATTTGAAAATTTAAACTTTTAAATTTCCCACCCTTCAGTATTACCGTATCGTACTATGGTACGTATGATTATTTAAGATAAAAAAATTCTACATTACTCATACGCCTAAGCAGGTAATTTTTTAATTTTAAATAAATGGTTAATACTCCTACAGTACTTACTAAGTACCATTTACGATTTTAAAAAAATTTTATTTTTTATAAAAATTCGCTAAGTTGTCAACAAAATATGCCAGCCAATAATGCCTATAAGAATTGATGTCATTCGATTAATATGATCATTAATTATCTTTTCAGTTTATTTACAAGATTGCCATTAATCCTTGTGGTTTTGTATGAAAATCCAAACCAATAGAACATCGAAAAAGAACAAGAACTGTCCAACAATATTTAAAACATGTGTCGTTGCAACACATAAAACTGGAACAAAATGTTCAAATTTTATTTTTTTTTGGATTTTTTTTCCTGAATTTTGTTTGGCAAAATTTCTAGTTGAATGGAAAATGTTAAATGAGTTCTGTCATGTACACTGAACAGTGGTTTAAATAAATACAACACTGTTAAACAGTCCACAACGCATGATATGTGTGTAGAACTCAATAGAAAATTGAAAGGAGTAATTTCAGGGGCCTTTGTAAAGTCTTGCTGAAGAATGTTTACTTCAGTTTCAAAATATTTTCTTCAGAAGATGAAGAAAAATAAAGTTTACACAGATTATTGTATCTTTTCTGTTATTCTCCTGTACTTGGAAACCTGAGAAGAAAAATTCTTGAGCACCCACCACCTATTGACAGATTGTGGATAAAATCATGAAATGATTCGGCTGACGGAGAGATGTTTAGTGGGAGCTACTAATTGAAGGACGGAAGTAAGATTACAGGACCAAGTAAGCTGCCCCAATGACCGGAAGAGAAGGAGTGTTTACTTGCCATTTTATCAAATTTATCATGGTTTTCAAAATTGAAGTGGCCGTAGTCTAGAAAGTAGTGTGTTAGCTTATTAGACGTCAGGTCAGACATCTCGATCGAAACGACAAAAATATTTCTTTAGCAACTTCCTCTCAGCAGATTTCTGGGAAGAACCCTGATAGTAAATAAAAATTGCCATGAAAGCTTTCTCAAACATCTGTCGTTCGGGGACAACATTAAACTATGGATCCCGCCACTCATGCATAAAATTAACACACACAACATAAGTGGTGTGAGAAGCTAGAAGGTAATCCTGGCTGAAGGTTTCTAGCGACCAATTATGTTATGCCCTTCAAAAGACCGACATCTATTCGGGATGCCTCTGCAGAGAGGATAGTGGTAACAACGAATATTATGAAGCCAACAGGCAATGTCACTACCCCTTCAAAATGATTTCAATCAGCACTAGACGATGACGAACCTATTATCCTAAGACCTACTACAGTGGATGAACCAGCTTCTTAGCTAGAAAACCTTGCTTGATAGGCTCCTTTAAACTAAATTAAATAGTAAGACTGCCTTATAGCTGTTGCCTTGAAAATTCATTGCCAAACACTTATTGAGGCCACTTGCCTATAAGGCCTTCACCTATATATTAACCTCCATCATACACGTCGTAAATGCATGGTGATGTACATATCAGTGCGTATTTCCATAAAACCACACAAATGCACACATTAACCAATACATAAGCACTTTTATATACAATCCATTTGTGCACACAAAGCTATATGTTAACAGTTATACGTGCACATTGCCCAGCTACTGTTACAGTTGTTGTTACAATTTCAGATTCTCTATATATACGATAGAAGAAGTTGTAACAATATCCATCAGATGTGGTTGTTGGTGATGTTGCTGTTCTTGTAGGCAACAAACATTCAAATACAAACGTACGTACAAATTGTCATGAGGTCTCAACTAGTTACACATTTACCGGTGTGTGCGATTGCGATTTCGATACGTTAGTGTATAAGTACGTTTACGCACAAATTTATGTAGCTATGTATGCATAAATATAACACAGTTACATTGAAATAAAATATGTTTGTAAATGTAGATGTATGTACATCCGTAGGCTGTCTTTGTAGCAGGCAATAAAAACACCAAAAAGTCATTGCCTCGTTGAGTTACATTTTTATCCCAGAGTCTTTATATCTCTGAGTGAAAATATATGTACGTATGTATGGTAGACACATACAAGCTCATTTATGTAGTACATAAATATCTACTTGTATATGTAAACGTAAATGTATTTACTCGATAGTATTTGGTATGCTGTTGTTATAATTTACAAGTTAAACGTTTAGTAGCCAAAAGCTATACTATACTCACCTGTAATAATTGACACTTTTAGCAGTGGAATGTATGTATTCATAGAATTACCAGATGTATGTATATAGCATTCTCACATATAATATATTTACATGGGCATATGTAAGAGAGTTTGTCAAGGCAAATATATTCCAGAACATTTCTCTTTTCTTATACCTCCAGTTACCAAAGATGGTGGTTGTTAAAGTTGTTAGTATGGTCTACCATTACTTTAAAAATAATCAATTCCCGCTTACTACACCTCATCAGTGACGTGGAAACTTCCCTTCTCGCAATCTGATCAGCCTGCTTATTTGCCTGTATACCATCATGGCCTTGAAGATTTTGATTTCCATTCTAATCTGGCGTTAATCTCGTAGAAGTTTAGTGCATTGTGCATGAGTTAAGAGCTTGCATTGTTGTTGCAGGACATGTTTCTATCGCCATGATTATACCCATGGTATAATCTTGTATTTAAGCCGACTGGAGCTGCTTCCAAAAATAAATTTGCAAAACGTTTTAAACCATATATGGGTTGATTATGTGTGGCATATTGTGTTTATGTAAGTATGTATATTAAAATTTTAACATCGATGTATAGGATCGGAAACATTCAAAATAATATAGAATTGTCTTATTGTGTCGATAAGTTACCCCGAGTGTTTTTGTAATATCGATGTATAGGGTGGGCAATCTATTGGTTTAAATTTGAACCATCGGTTATTTCAAATCTTACAACACTTATGTCATTCTATATGTCACAAAATTCAGTATCTCATCTCAACTGAACGTAATGAATCGACTTACGTTTGTCCGCTTCGTTTTTGCTTCGCTAGATGGGCCAACAAGAAACTGCACGATTTGCCAAAAATAATTATTTTTTCGGATGAAACTCATTTTCATCTTGGTGGGTAAGTTAATAAGCAAAATTGCCGCATTTGGGGCTCAAAAAATCCATACGTGCTCTTACAGAAGTCAAGGCACCCATTTCGAGTGACTGTTTGGTGCGGCTTGTAGAGCGGAGCCATCATTAGCCCATATTTCTTTGAAAATAAGGACGGCTCAACCATGATAATCGAATAACAGGATGGTGCAACTTGCCACACATCTCATGCCACAATCGGTTATTGCGTCAAACGTAATGTCAATTGGCCGTCAAGATGCTGCGATTTGACACTGTTTGACTATTTTCTGTGAGACGCCGTTAAAGAACCTAAGACAATTGAGCATTTGATAATATTCGTGATGCAATTGCTGAGATACGACCCCAAACACTCGAAAAAGTTCACGAAAATTGGTTCGATCGGATGAGGTACTGTGAGGTTAGCCGCGGAAATCATATGAATGAAATCATATTCCATTTCTAACCGGAACAATTATACTCCACAACAAAAAAGATAAATTCGGCAAAAGTTCAAATCGTTTTTGTTTTATTGCATTTAAACATTGAAATGGCCAACCCTTTATATCCTCCACTACTATCATGAAGCAGTATATTTTTCTGTTTACCACTAGAAGCAATTGAATAACAGAGTCTAAACGAGTTGCAAAGACTAATTAAATGATCACGGCTAGAGACGGCAATTGAATTGGCGGTATTTAAGGAAAAAAATGAATTTCGCGTAAACAATATCATACAATCGTTTGGTTATCTTCCAGATGTATGCCACAGGCTATATCAATGCAATACAGTAAGGAAGAGTCTTAAAGACAGAACACAACATTGTCTAACACACCGATGTAGATTGAAAAGGGAAGGCACTGATTGCCTTTAAAGGGCATAATGAAGTTAGCCTTGTTGTATGCCTTGCTGTTTGATTTGCGAACTTTTTTTCATTTAAAATTAAATCCAAATACTTTTCATTAGAAACCTGTATTGTTTCGATTTCTCTTTGCTCAGCTTATCATTAAAGTAACCTTTCCAGTGGAAAGTACGTTCTTTAAAGTACAAGCACAGAAACTAAGAATTTTTTAAATTTTGCACCTCTCATGTGTTTGTATTTGGAATTACGAAATGTCTTGTAAATGTGTTCGTATGAAAAATAAATTTCCTGTAGGCCTCACAACACTATCGCTGTGGAAATGAACATTTACTTCAACCAGAGATGCCTGTAGCTATTGTTGCAACACTTGTAGTAAATGTCAAAAGAAATATGGGGTTCTGTTCTTTTTTCATGGTAGTGAAAGGCCTGAAAGAGTACTAAGTTATGGTACTACTTCAATTGCATCTCAGGATTCTCACTGATACTGCTATTTACAAATTCTCAATTAAAATTCCTTTATTTTATTGTTGCTGTTGCATTGATATGCCAAATGTATTTAACAAACGCCAAAATTTTTATCAAAAATAATAAATTTTTTATCATATAAATTAAAAACCAAACAGACACAATTTAAAATATTTTGTTGGCCATAAAATATGTTTAAAACAATTTTCTTTTTTATTTTAATTATTACACTTACACTGCGTCTTAACACATCCATATAAATGCATTACAATAACAAAAAGGAAATTTTTAAATAAAATTGGTAACATTCTTTGCATTTGAATGAATGTATTCATGTGTGTCTTTAGTTTGCAACATAAATTTCCTGCAGCCTTGACAGCAGCATCATAGTACACAAGCACTGCATGTTGCAAAAAGTTAAAGTGTTTGACAAAAGAAATTTGTTTGGCTTTCTTTTTTTCTACCCTCTTTTTTTGGTTAATAGGCCTTATAGTCATATTGTGTTCCTATTCTTCTTCTTTTTTATGCCAGATTTTATACACATTCATTTACACATGCATAAGTACATATGTATGCACCCAAATAATGGCACTTGCACACACCAAAAATGTAAGACCATGTACGGTCTGAAAACACATAGAAATACATACAGTTGAGGGCTGCTAAATAGAAATAAATAGCGTTTTTTATTGATGTTTCTCTTAGGTATTCTCCAAAAAAAGTTGAGTTCAATTTTTAATTTAGTTTGGAATTCGGAGCTTGAAACATGTATATTTTAAGTATACATCAGTATGTATAATATCACCTTAATGATATATCAATAACATTATGCAGTTAATGGTCATCCACATCTGTCCCAATCAATCAGACTGGGTGCCACCCCGCTAGCCTAGTTGGTAATATGCTAAACTTCAAGTGCCGAGTGTTTTTGTGAGAGTCGGAGCGTAGGCCTCAAAATAAATTAAGGGGTCAGCATGCTTCCCAAGGGTTTTTCGCCATCGGCGGTGTTACGGTCGCCTGAAATGGGTCATATCAATATCTGGCGACCATGATTTGAGAAGTTATGAGTGACTAACAGCAAAAAATCCAATGGATTCCCATAAAATATGTTACTGGCTATGAAATTTTGAAAATATTAAAAAATAACAAAGTGGGCGCGTCCTGTTTTCATCTATTTTTCTACCTTAATTGTTTAATAAAATAGAAATATCTTAGTTCAGGCTAAAACTACTCATCTTGGTAACATTGTCCCAAAAATTCAACAAAATATACTAGGCTCTTAAGAAAATATGAAGAGCTAACTCAAGAAAGCCTAACGCTAGACATTACCTCAATAAACACTCAGAAGTCTTGTCTCACAAGATGAAAAAAAAGTTTTGTCGATATTTACATGGACTACAATATGTTCATAGTACCTAAGAAGCCTGTAACTTGTAAGCCATCCTTTTAGAAACATGTTTTTAAACTTTTTTCTTTGTTAAGGTACAGAAATTACTTCAGAACTGCGGTTTTCCTTATCTTCTCCAGTGAATAAGACTATGCAGTATTAAGTATAATTTACTTAGAATAGAAACGTAGTTCAACTACGATCATCTGAGGTATGCCCTTAATGCAAACTTTTGCGACCAATCATCCATGTTAACCTTCATAATTTTTAGGACATACTCCAAGAATTTCCATATCTTTCTACAATTTTCTTTGCCACTTAACATTTTGTCCACTTTTCTCTCAGTTACAGAGTCAATATTTTTTTTCAATATCGTTCACTCATATATACGTACATAATTCGTCCTTACAATCTTTCAGTCAGGATTACGACACAGCTTCTAATGCCACTTATGCTTAGTGTGTTAATGTAGTACAGAAGTGGCAGGTATAAAATCGATTCCGAATGACAGATTTTTCAGAAACTTTTTCACGCCAATTTTATTTTCTATCAGAGTTACCAGATATCTGAGGCAGTTGCCGAAGAAATATTTTTTTTTATTTCGTTTTGTTGGAGTTGTCTGAAGTTTGAAGAAGTCCTCACTCTTGCACGATCTACAAGTAAAATATGTGTGCTTAGCTTCGTTAATGTTTTAATCACTAAATGTAAAATTTTTTTAAGGAGATGTTTTCAGTAATAACTGTGCTTTGACTACATATGGTTTCATATTAGTTTACCTTGACGTCTCTGTAATCTAATACGTAGTATGTTGGCCTATTAGACAGAGCCCTAGTTTGGAACAAAACGAAATATGGAAAAAAAATTTCTTTCGACGACTTCCTCACAGTAGTCTTTTGTCAAAAATACTGAGAGTAAATAAAATTGTCATCAAGTAATCTTTTGTCAAAAACTCTGAGAGTAAATAAAATTGTCATGAATAGTTTCTCGAATCTGTTCCATTTCTGTAATCTGACCATTCATGAATAAAATTGGCATACAAAGGTAGTGAGTGTAAGCCAGATTGTAACCTAACTAAAGGGCTGTAATAACAAATTAAGTAAATAGTTTACCTATATATTTTAAGGAGTTACTCCACATCTGCAATTTCCTCAGGATTCCCATTCCTAAATGCCTTTTATTCACTACGTTGCTTTACTTTCTCTCAATCCATATTCTAACTACTTCCCCTCTGATCCCACTATTATCGCATTTTTCTTTCGCCTTTTTTCCTTTACCTTTAATAATTTATACTTGAGCTAGTAGACTATACTTCCAACTCTTTAGGCTACACAGTCTATCAAAGCTACCTCCCTTATTAACTAGTCAGAGAAATATTTTTCCTAAGACCATCATCGTTATAGTCTTAGGATTCTTTCAGATAGTATGGCCGATTTTCTTTCATTTCCTCTGTTTTTCCTTTTTTATGTTATCATGGGTTTCTCGTTGGTTTCAGGAGTCCGTGCTGCTGACCAGACTGTCCTGCATATGTTTCTGAGGCACTTCTTGTTGAATGTCTGTGATTTTTGTCGATCTTTCACAAGCGTTAAATATTCTAAGCTCTGGGCATTTGTGAGTTTCTCTATTTTCTGTGTCACAATTCCTTGTCACTCAGTTTAATCTACCCAGTGCCATATTGTTAGCTTCTGTCGAGATTTTCTACATCTAGGCAACATCTGTATCGACGTGGCTACTCCAGGAATTAGCAGGCCTTCCTCTTAAAGTGTCCTATTTTATAGGGACACCAAGATTCTGACAATCGCAATATTTAAAGATTAAACGCCGAGCAAGCATGACTCCCGTTGCTTCGCTCTCAACTCTGGTGAAACTCTTTCTGATATTTGATTGGAGATAATGTTGACAATTTGCAAATGGTGCTTAGCCTGTCCCTATGCAATCAGTAAGTAAATCATAAAATTGTATACAAAAAATTTGTTAAAAACATTGATTCATAAACGACCTTTACTAATTAGTAAACACTAGCTGTTAATATTGTATTTCAAAAATATTTATTCTTTTGTTTTTTATTATTGTAGTTATTGTGTTCTCTTTTTCGTTTAATTTTTTTTTTTGGTTGCAGTTGTTGTTGTTTTTGTTGTTGGTCTTGTGTTTCTGGTGATGTTTTTATTTTGACTTTTTGTTTGTATTTTCTACATCTCAGTCGCTTTTATGCCTATTGTGTGTGTGTGTTTGTGTGTTTTGCGTTTGAGTTTTTTATGAAACAAGGTCCAGGGGGAATAACCCAAATTTGTTGATTGTCTAGCAGTCTATATGTATGTATATGTATATATATGTATGTATATAAAAATACATTTCGACATACATAAGTGTATGGAATGTAGATAGTGTATGTTATGTTGTGTGCATCAAGAGTATTGAAATGAGTGCATAAGTATTCGGAAAACATTATTTACCCTTATATGGTATGTATGTATGTATAACTCCAACTACAACTTGCTTTTTGCTCCATATATGTATGTAAATAAATATATGAATGTATAGGTATATACGGTATGTGTACAAGTGTGTATATGTGTATATATATTTATGTTGCTGTTGCTGTTGCTGCTGCTCTTGTTGTGTTTTTATTATATTCAAAAATTTTAATAAATACTTCATGACCTGCTGACCTTAATCCAATTTTCTTTGATTTCTTCCATGAATTTTCTCTACGATACGATACTCTCTGTTATACATACACACAGTTATTCATAATTGTGTGTGTTGTGTTGCTATTATTGCAAATTTGTTTGCGAAAGTGTATGTGTGTATGTACATATGTTGTATTTTATAACTGTGTTTATTTCATATTAATTAAGTTTTAAATTGCTTGAAAGTTTCATTTATCAATTATTAAAGTCTGTTTACATTTACTGTGTCATTATTTATTTAAGGGGCCTTCTTTCATTTGCTTGCATGGCTGGATGGTTGGAGATATATACTTGGATGGAGAAATTTGTTCATTTGAAAATATTCAAACTGAATTTCATATTCAAACGACACTTATACTCTTTCGAAAAGTGTTTAGTTTAGCGATTAATTTTTAATACAATCTGACGACAACAGTTTTTGATTTTTGGAGAATTCATAACAGTTTTTAGGGAGGCATTACTTTGATTAGGTTAGTGTATCAATTAATTTATTATTTAAATTGAATTTGTTTACACCAGAGATTTATCGTGTATTGTCTTTAAATCTTTTTAATTAACGATTACAGTGATACTTTAAAAGACAAGTTAATGTAATTATTAAGTAATAAATGAAATAAAAAGAAATAGGGCCGTCACGCCAATATTTTTCAATCTCAAATTTTAACGTTCTTTTTCTAATGCAGGCAGATGCTGCCTTAAAATCAATCTATAATCAAAGTTATTATAGTCGGGAAGAGGTGTCATATCCCCCACATTACTGTTGAGAATCCCGACTTGCCGGAATTGCCAACATTTCTTGAACTCTTGACTTTCTTAAATTTCTTATTTTCGGCTGATATATCCTGATTAGTACTTTGCTGAGAATTACGCTCGTTTTCACTTTGATAAGTGGAATTATCATCGATAAATTTGATATCACAGGAATCCAATATTAAAGGCGAAGATTCATTGACTGGTGAGGTAAGCAGTGTGGGAGTATTCAATTCGGAACATATGATTTTCTTCAAAGGTTTTGGCCGTTTATCAATAATTTCACCCTTTTCGTTGAGTTGTAGATCTACGGATAGAATGAGAGTTGGTGTAGTAATGGCGGTTAGAGAAAGTTGGAATTCTATTGTCTTCTTGATAATATGGGTGGCAGAAGGTGGCGGTATATTGTGTGCATGCAGTGATCCAGGACAGCCGGCAGCATTCGATAGACCTAGACTATCTCATCCTGAAGATTCTAAACGCAGTGTTTACACAAATTTTCTTAACTCTGTTTCTTATACGTCACACAAAATGATCGTAGGTCCAACAAAGTTATCACAAGGCGAGGGTGGCGCTTTCGAAAGTCGCGTTGTGATGAGGGAATTTGTAATGGCTTTAGCGGTATCAACAATGACAATTTCCTCCCTAGCACATGATTTCAACCGAAGGATGCATTACTGCCCCATAGGTTCCAAGAATGTGTTTCGATGATTCATTCTCATCGTCACAGAATCCTTATGTTCGACTCTAGCCAACCCCCATTACGAATAAGATTACTCTAAGTTTACAGTGCTCGGAAGACTGTTTACCAACCTCAGGTTATTCCTGTATAGTATAATGCATAATTCAGGTATAATTTTACAAAAAATTTCCGACAAAACTTTTGTATGCCTCAAACCCACTTGATATAAGTCGAGCATCTGTCTCTCTTTATCTTCACTTTCCTTGAGTATACTTTATAAACATCAGCTTCCACTCCCCAAAGGCGTTCTGGCTCCATTAGCGGCATGAAAGCTAAACTGCACGTAAGCTCGCCTGCCTGCTCATTGCTGAGAATTCCCACAGGACATGGGACCCAGCAAATAATAACCATATTATTCCTACCTAGTCGGTTCAGCTTCTCAGACTGACTATCAGATAATAGTGTTATGCCGTGTGTTTTATACCTCCTATCGAAGTTTAGGTTAGGTTAGGTTGGGTGGCCTACCTCCTCGAAGTATAGATCCCACTTAGGCCAGCATTTAGAGCCTTTGTGATATCACAATTAATTCTACCCGGGGGTCAGCTATTCCCTAGAAAAAACCATTCCGACTCCAAAATAAATCTTGCTATGAAATGAGAGGTCAAATACCTTCGTCTCTTCATGACAAGAGCAGAGCACTGATACGTGAGGTGAAAGACAGTCTCTTTCTCCTCCTCAGACCCACAGATCCTGCAAAAGTCATTAGTGGGAATGCCGAATCTTTCAGTATTTACGGTAGGCATACTGATCACTATTGTGTGATGGATGGCCACGCGGTTTAAGGACAGAAGTTAGTCAGTCCTCTTCTTGTCTATGCGTGTCCATCATAGTCAAGCAATATTGCACGTACCTTCCTGCTGCCAACAAGATTGAACCTCCCCATAAAACGAGTTGTCTATAACCCATATAAGACTTACCTTTGAATAATTTGAAATTTCTCTGAAAAATCATAGGCATTCGTGGACATGCACGAACGTTGAAGCCACATTCGTTAGAGACTTAATCGCAAGCTGGGCTATACGACTAAATCAAGAGATTTTCAACAAGCATTGCGCTATCCAAGCTGAATTGAGCACATCTTTCGATAGCATAGACCTCCGCTTGGAAGATATCCTTGAGTTTCTCGAAGGACTTGTAGTATTTTATTCTGGAACCAAAAACTCCTGTTCCTATACCAAGACCTGTTCTTGATCTATGTGTGTACCCTCTTCTAAAATAGTATGCAGCTTCCAGATTACTCCATTACCTTCTGTTACTAAGTCTCGTTGCGATCATAGAGTCCATTGGTTCTGTCTAGGGGATAGTTAAGGACGGAGCTATTAATCAATTGATTCGTACGGACAGGTTCTCATTGCCCCTGTCTTGCCAACACTTGCTAGATTTGTTCCATTTGTCAACATTGGCCTGACCATGTTATACATACAGTCCATAATACCTCTTTTGCATCACCAGAATTTTTCTGCAAGCCTTCTACATGTCAGTACGGAAGGGGGGAATTTTCGCCCATTTCATTTATTTAGGAAGTTTTCTCCTTCTTGTAAATGGTCTTCCCCGGGCGTATTCTCAAGTCCACTGCAATGCACCAAAGTTATACAATCTCAAGTCCTGTTTGAATAACATGCAAAGAGTCTCCTCAAATTTTTTTTGACTCATCAAGACTGTAGTAGCATCCGTTGGATGTAAGATCCGTAAGATTTGTAGACGAAATTTAATGGATTGCATTGTATGTCGGAAATCATGTCTAAAAAATAAATGCCATCTAATCCCTTTACCTTAACATAATAAAACAAAATGGAATTCCAACAATATTTAAGAAAACAACCGCAAAAGAAAAATTTAATTCCTATTTGATGATAAGTTTTGTATCAAAAAAAACTTTTAATTTTTTTATCCTGCGTATATTTAAGATTATAATACGAATAATAAATTATTATTTACTCTACTGTTGGATTAACAGAAAAAACTCCATAATCACCGGAATTATCACAAACACAAAAGAAAACAATTTGCAATTCATGGTAAAACTTTAAATTCATATTTTCAGAAAATATGTTACAAATCTCCCCAACTCTTTTTGTTTCTTCTTTTATACGAAAACTTTTTTGTTTCTTTTCATATTTTATGGTTACACTTGAAATTTCATTCACTCTTTACTTTTTTTCGTTTTTTTACGCAAAATAAACGTAGAACATAATGATTAAAAAAACTCAACAATTTTGGAAGAGTACCCTACAGTGGGCAAACAAAAGTCGAAAACCAAATTTTGTTGAAAAAAGTTTTAGATTGCCAGAGGCTTGGAAGGGACAAAAAATTCTAGATACTTCCAAGTCTCTTAGGATATATACTCTGAACCATACATGAGGGATGACAATAATCTGAACTCTCTTTAGAGAAAAACTTGATATGTTTCGCTTCTTGTCGTCTCAATATGCTACAATTATATCGAGTACTTAACAATTCTAGAAGATTGTGATCAAAGATGTTGTTTCAAAAATAGTACGGAATTTTAAATGCTCCATTTTCGAAATCAGACCGATTAGTCAGGTTTACAACCTAGTTTCTCACAGCACTTATGTTGTGTGTGTTAATTTTTTACATGAGGAGCTAGTATGGCATATGGCTAGCAGTCGCCGTAGTCTAGTAGGTAGTGTGTTGGCTTATTAAACGTGAGGCCACTGTTCAAACCTCAGGTCAGATATCTCCAACAAAACGAAATACGACAAAAATATTTCTTTCGGCGACTTTCTCTCGGCAGATTTCTGGCAAGAATTCTAACAATAAATTTGCCATTAAAAAGTTTTTCAAAATACTGTCGTTCGGAATCGAGTTTAAATTAAATTAACATACACAACATATGCAGTGTGACGTGCTAGGTTGTTGTAATGTATTCTCTTAATACACACAACATAGGTGGTGGGAGAAGCTAGGTTGTAATCCTGCCTGAGGGATTGTAATGAGCAATTACTAGTATGTGTGTATTGAGCATCGCATGGAAGTCGAAATAAAATAAAAACTCATTCCAGAAAGATCGCTTAACTGTTTCAAAACTTCTTTAGATGTGCATTATAACCGCTGTAAGAAAGTTTTCTAGACATAACCCTTCTTTGAATAACTATCCGATCTTTACAGTACAACTTACATCCCGAATCTGACACTTATGATTACCGCCTTTTACTGAAAGTGGCAATAGTTTATTTAAGGAACTTCGCACTAGGTAAGCTGGCAAATCTTTGGCATTCAACTTATAGTCTTGAATTGACACGAACTAATTATTACAGTTTACCGTCTGTGACAAATATTCTGGTTAGGAAATTCGCCACAACAGATACTTTTAAAAATCACTGTCTGCATATATTTCTCAATAGGCATGAAGTGTTCTACGAAAGAGCTACGAGTATAGTGACTTCCTTACAACACTTGAGTCAGGATAACAACCTAGCTTTCCACACTGACCTACTGGTTAATGTTGACTCAGAACAATAGATTTTTGAGATACTTTTCATGGCAATTTTATTTACTTTCAGAGTATTGGCCAGAAATTCGTTGAGAGGAATATGCCGAAAGAAATATTATTTTATTATTATATCATTTTGTTCGAGACGTCTGAGACGTCCATATGAAAATGCTTTTCATATGGAAACAGTTTATAAATTTTAAATAGCACTTTCAATTTCATGTTAAAATACATCAGGATTAAAAATTTATTTCAAGCATAACAACCTGCATAGCTTACCAATAAGGCAATACTATAAAATCTTGCATTAACAATACTATCAAACAAAAAAATTTATTCTGAACTGTTTTCTTTTCTATTTTTTTCTCTCTTTCTTTTTGCTAAAATGGTTTTTACTTAATATTTGTGTTGCTTCATTGTTTTACCACAGGGAAAAAAAACTCAACAAATTGAATAATAATAACGATAGTTTAGCACAATGCACAGCATCAAGCAGCAGATAATAGAAGAATAAAATCCAACTCCAAGGAAAAACCAGTAAAACAAACAAAAAACATTTTCTAATGAAAAAGTCATGACACAAGGAAATCTTTTTTTCTTGTTAATACCTCATAACACTTGTTAGTTTTTCTTCCCCTTCAAGAAAGTAAAAACGATGAGCAATAGCTACACAAAAAAAGCTATACGATAAAGTTTTTTGATTTCGCCACGAACAAAAACTTCAACAGTAAAGGATTAAAACCGAGAGAAAATGCAGAGAAATTTCAAAATTCATTTCTACTCATTTTATTTACGTGTCATACAAATATTGATCCAATAAACTGAAACCCTTGGGGCATTGTTTGAAAAAACGAAAACAATCTGTGCCCGCTCTGCCCATTTCATACGCTTGACCATAAACTGCATCCACATCACCTTTACCTGGACTGTAATGAAAGAAAAAAATTATATTTCAACTATTAATATAAAAATTATAACAAACAACACTTACGTTAATATCACATTCAGAATTTCACTAAACAAGTCCACATGATGATGAATTTGCGCATTTTCACAGATCGCTCGTAAAAGGCATTCTTTGCCATGACCATGCTTGGCATTCATTAAGTTCTCCAATACCAGATACAGAAATTCCCGCGATTCATCGGGCTTTAATTGTGCTCGACCGCCACGACTTGAACGTACATAAAAGTTTTCCCATTTATCCCATGGGTACAGTGGTGTCGTGGGTATATTATAGTTGCCTACATGGATGTTATACGAGCAAATTAAACTTCTCCAGGCAATTGGATCAGCCAATGTAATGGGCTGTATAGGTCCTATAACGAACTAAAGAAAGACAGATTTAAGGTTTTATTGAATTTGTTTAAGGAACTTTTCTAAACTTTAATAAAACCCTCATACTTCATACAAAAGGTGAGCGTATAAAAAGTTTTCTAGATCTTAGGTGTACGCCGATAAACAAGAGACCCTTGGTTGGTGTCGTCTTCTTCAATCTACTAGTAAAACTCTTCTCAGTCAATTTAAATTGTCAGTTTCTAAGAGATTTTATTACATTGTAATGGATTTTGATTCAAAAATTTATAATGAAAGTACGATCAAGCATAATAAGAAAAAAATTCAATATTCGTTCTTTAAGGATTGTGATTAAAAATTTCCGATCATAACAGAGCAATCTCAAACACTTAGGTATTGTACTATTTAATCGAAGTAGACATGCTATACTCGATGCCCAAATCGCTCGAAATATTGGGCTTTGATGAAAACTATTATTGACTTTAATCAATACTTCGTAAGCCATGCGATCTTTATTTTCTTCAAAATCAAGCTGTATCGGAATATATTTGATTGGCACTCATTTCATGGCTAAAATATCAAAAAAAAATTTAACAACATGAGCCACTTAAAGCAGTGTTATCGGCAGATATTTCTCCAATAATGTTTCACAGCTATTCTCTCCGTTCTCCAATGTCTTCATCAGTGCAGAAAGCAATTCAATATGCAAAGTAAAGTTTATCTAAGAAAGCTTTGCGACTTACTTGGAGAATCACCACTTATTACCACCAAAAATATGTAAAATAAGGTGGCGCATACATGCTCTTCTGTGTATGCGAGGCTTATTTTAATACGACAAGCAAATATTCAATCCAGAAAAATCACCTCAAATTGAAAATTGATCTTTAAAGAAATCTATTTATGATGATAGAAGATAAGGAATAACATGCCAACAATCTTCGCTTTCTGTGGGCAAGAGCTGAGTAGTGGGATGAAAAATATTCTCCACTCCTACGCTGATCCTCAATTCATACAGAGTATTGAAGCCAAGTTCTGTAAGAATCGCATTAGTGCATTTCCATTAAATTGCCTACCGTCCCATATCTCATTTTTAATTCAATGTTCCACACATGTACGTGCATTAATAATTGGTTAATACAATCGTTCAGTTAGGATTACCTAGTTTCTCATTTGACTTAATTTGTGTGTGTTAATTTTATATATAAGAGGCGGGACCTACAGTTTAAAGTCGACCACGTCATCGGTATTTCAAAAGATGCCATACGACACACAGTCAAAGAAAATCTGAAAAATGAGAAAGCAAAACTTATGATGGTAGTTTCTCACACCACTTATGTTGTGTGTGTTAATTTTCTACATGATTGGCAGAACCTACATTTTAAAGTCGGCTCAGAACGACAAATTTGACAAAATTTTCAATGCAACTTTATTTTTTACTTTCAGAATTTTTTTCAGAAATCTGCTCAGAGAAATCCACCGAAGAAATATTTTTTCGTATTTCCTTTTGTTGGAGAGATCTGACCTGGAGTTTGAACCGTGTCCTCACGTCTAATAAGCCAACACACTAACTACTAGACCAAGACAGCTACAATGTTCCACGCTTCCGTAGGTTGACTGTGGTTCTCGCCACTCATGTGTAAAATCAACTCACACAACATAAGTGGTGTGAGAAGCTAGGTCGTAATCCTGACTAAACGGTTGTAATCATCAATTATGAATGTATGTATGTATGTATGCAAATTTGCTTTATTTATTTTGATCTTACGTTGATGGGTTAGTTTATTACCCTTCTATTAAAAAGTCATTCATGAGATTATTCAGGATCGGTAAATCGTTTTAATTTGTCGGCCATCTACGTATTTGGGATTCTCTAATCTTACCATCAGGCTTTAATGATGGTCGTTAGTAGTCACATGCTCAAATCATTGCCTTTTAAGTTATTTATTAAACCTTCATAGGGAATCCCTTGCTCAAATTTATGTTCCAATATTTTTCTAAAGCACTTGACATTTATAAACTTAAAATTATTTTATTATGCATGGAATGCCAAAAACGCCATTCTCAACATTTTTTACCTTAGCAGCACCACCATTATTAAAAATCAAACCACGCTTTTGTCGATGCGCTAAGAAGTTCGTTAAGTTTACACTGACAGCATAACCACCGGCAAACACCCACGACAAGTGGCCAAATAATAGAAGACAAATAAAGAAGAATATTCCCGTTAAAGCCATTTATTTAAGATACTAACGAAACTGAAAGCAATACTAAGAAGAATACAACAAGATTGACAAAATCAAACTGATTAAGTTATTAACACAGCATCTTACTGACACCACAGTTACACGAGACCAACAAAATTAAGTGGAAAAAAGTGAGAAGTAAACAGACATCTTTGAGTTATTAAAGAAACCGAAAAGAAATTTGGAAAAAGCTGGCTTAAATACGAAAAGCAAACAGTAGTAGAACAAGTAGAAAATGGGTTCAGATTTGTTAACCCACTACCGCAAGCAAATACTAGAGACACTTTCACACATTTTTGTTTGTGTTTTGTGTAAAGCACTCTGCCAAAATACTTATTATTTGTCTTTAAATCAGTCTGTATGTATGTCTATTTGTTTAATAGAACGACTGTTCGACAGTTTGACTATGGCGCTATGGTTGGAAAGAACATTTATGTACGAATTGCTGTGTATGGCTTGAGGAGCATGACACACATTGCATGCATGCATGCGAATTAGAAGAAGTCGAGTATCATGTTCTGTCTTCCAATCTGAGTTCTTCTTCGTCATCTTCTTTTATTTGGAAATGTTCCAAAAAAGAAATAATTTTTAATATTTATTCAGATTATTAACAGAACAGAACAGAAGAGAACGTAACTGAAGCACAAACATACTTCCTACATACATATGTATGTACGCTGTCATTAATAGAGCAAGATTCACATACACTACCGCACACACACATTTTAAACCGAAACCACAAATTGGGTTATAACCGTAAACAAATACTGTTTACACACTGCTTTTGGATTTTCCTTTTACACACATACGTAATTTGTTACTCTTGCTCTCTCTCTCCCGCTCGTTTTTAATATGAGTTATAAACGAAATTAACAACAACACAAAAATAAGAATAATTGAAGCAAAAAATTGGTAACACGCAAGACAACAACAGCATAAGTATGGCAATAAAATTGTTATAAAGATGTCTAATCAAATTAATATTAAGAAACACTTACACTTATAAACACACTAATACACATACATTCTTCTCCCTTTCTCAACGCATACACTCACGCATACCATGTTTATGAAATGAATTTGTCTCATAAAATTCAAGTAAATTTTGATGGCAACACATTACTTTTGCCTTACGATGGTTGGCAATCAAACGTTTTAATTAAGTGAAGAGAAAGAAGCTATTTTGAGAGGCGTTTTTGTTTATACTTTGAATGTTTCTCGAATTACGTGGGTAAGAACGTGTGATTAAATAATTTATAAATAAAGATATTAATTTATAGGGTAGAAGTAACCAAATCTTATTAATTATTTAATTACACTCTGCTAAAAACACAATATGGAGAGGGTTTTGTCACGGTAATTAGATGAAGGCTTTAAACAATATTTAAAAAGCTACATAAGGTTTGTTTGAAGGGATAAAGAACTCGCTGTTTTTAAAAGCGTATCTTTATTGCCGTCGTCTAGAGATATGAATGAGATAGAATGCAAAATACTGCCCAGTGTCAACGAAGACAATTACCTTGAATAAATGCCTGACAGGTTCCAAGTATTTGTTTTGTTAATTCATCCTCATCATTAGAGAATCTACATATTGGGTTCGAGGATATTTCTATATAGTCTGCTGCATGACTCAAATCCATTTGGTTTCCCTTTCTCTTTATCTTCCCTGTCTTCTGTATATAAGTTTCCGAACATCGGTTTCCATTCCACAAAAAGTTTCCCCCGATAGTCCGGACTGTAAGATATGATTGCTTTGGCTGTCCAAGTTGAATTAAACACACCTTTCGGTGACATAGATTTATATCCACGAGTTACCCCGGGTTCCCAAAATATTTCACACTGACATCAAAAACTTCGTCTTCTGTTACAATACGTGTTTTTTACTCATCTATCTACCACAGAGTGAAGTTGCCGTAGTCTAGTAGGGAGTGTGCTGGCTAATAAGGCATGAGGCTTCCAACCTATGAAAAAATATGTGTTCGACGACTTCTCTCAGCAGATTTCTGGCAAAAACTCTGATAGTAAATAAAATTGCTATGAAAAGTTTCTCAAGAAATCTGTCGTTCCGAATCGACTTTTAACTGTTGGTACCCACCACTTTGTATGTATAAAATTAACACGCACAACATAAGTAGTGTGAGAACCTACGTCGTAATTCTGACTCAAGGGCAACGTTAGAGATTTATTGGAAATTTATTTCCAAAACAAAGACAATTGATTCGAAATTGCAAAAATCGTCTTTTCGGACGAAGTTCATTTTCACCTTTGTGTATACGTTATTAAGCAAAATTGCCGCATTTGAGGCTCAGAAAGCCCACACGTGGTCTTACAGAAGCCAATGCACACATTTCGAGTGACTGTTTGTTGAAAATGAGGACGGCGCAACCATTACGGTCAATGGAGACCTATCGCACAACGATAACCGATTTTTTGCAACAAGATGATGCAACTTGCAATACATCTCATGCCACAATCGATTTATTGCGTCAAACATGATGTCAATTGGCCGCCAAGAAGCTGCGATTTGACACCGTTGTACTATTTCCTGTGTGGCGCCGTTATAGATATCGTTCGACTATTTTCTGTGGGGAGCCACTAAAAAAAAAGTGTTATGCAGGCAAACCAGACACAATTGAACATTTGAAAGGCAACATTAGGGATGCAATTGCCGAGAAACAACCCTATACACTCTACAAAGTTCACAAAATTTGGTTCGATTGAATGAGGTACTATGAGGCAAGTCTCAGCAGCCAAATGAATGAAATAATATTCCATTTCTAACCGGAACAATTGTACTTCACAACAAAAAAAAAATTGGCAAAATTTCAAACCGTTTTTTTATTGCATTTTTAAATGCAAACTTTTAAGTTACCCATCCTATATATATCGATGAATGCTATATTGAAATCCCAGTACTCTTTGTAGACTTAAGCTTGTAGTTAGAAATTTACTTTTAATATCAATAAAATTAAACAATTGCTTGCCTTTATAACAAAAATTTTTCAGAAAAGAACAAAAAAAAAACATTAATTTCACCGTGTTTAATAGAAATAAAAAAACACTAAAGAATAGTGTTTTTACACACTTAGTTTCCAAAAACAACTACTATTTGCCTTCAGTACCCTTCTTAACCAAACTTCTTTAGTTTATTGGTGAAAAGTACAAAAAAATTATCAGGTTTTGTAGAGAAAAGGTATTCATAAATAGTTTTTTTCCTCCTCACTTATACATATATTCCCTCTTTCTTTTCATTTTAATTTTCTATTTTCCTCTCTCTCTCTCTGTATGATTATTGAAGACTTTGTTTTTGTTCGTTTCCAAATATTTTGACAAGACTAGACTCTTCACATGGCTGGCATAATCATCGAGATGATGTGGGATTTTAAGCCATTACACATACACGTTGCCATACTCTCGTAGAGGAAAACTGTGTAACAGAGATAATATTGTACAAGAGTATGGTTGAGTGTATAAATAATATATTAGTGAACGTACGTATGTATCTATTAGTATATGTAGTTATGCTGTATGTGTGCTACATGTTGATAATATTGAGTGATTGCTAGTTTGAAGAAGCTTAAGGTCCCCACTTCTCTATCTACAGCTGTTAGGTATGTATGTATATGTAATAAAGAGCAGTGGAACTCTATCAAAATATTTCAAGCGTATCAGAGATAAAAGGGCCACCAACAACGTATCACTGTCATCACGTTTCGTTGGCTTAAGTTTTTGTTTTTTTTTTTTCTTTTGATTCGTAATTTACGAATGGAGGTGGCTGGATGGAAAAGGGATTTTTAATATATTTGCTTGTGGTAGTGAAAGGGATTTTATCATATTCCCTAATAGAAAGACTTTTATGACACAAGCAAATTAAAATATTTCATGATCGTGTGACAAGTATGACAAGTAGAATGTTTGCACGTACATGTGTGTGTGTTCAAGTGAGTTTGTTTAGTCTCTCTAAAGGGATAATTAAAAAAAAATTAAGAGAGAAATTTATGAAGAATCATAATTTTTGAATATGACTTAGAAAATTGGAAATTTGAGAGTGTTAATAAAATATTTAAGGATTGTAACAATGGGAAAGAAATTGTTGTGCTTAACACCAAGTACAAGATAGATCCAATCTTGGAGATGAACATGCTTCCAACCAAACAAGAGCTGCACAGATCAGACTAATACTGTACTCTGTGTCTGCTGTTTAATGATTTAGTAAAAGTCTTTGCTACCATCGAACACAGAACTCTTAGCCTTTCTGCAACTGTTGCAGCAATCAATCATTTCGTATTAACCCTGAAGTTAAAGGATCAGTACCTCTTTAGATGAATACACGATTGAAGACTGTTCAAACAGAAGACGTATTTCAGAGTATAGTAGAGTAGTGGAGTACAAGTACTATATTGTACCGACGATATTTGTATTCTCTCACCCAAGATTTAATAGGCAAGCAAAACTATAAGACCAGGAAAATGTATCATGTACTTTTAGAAGTAAATATCAAGCAAACCAACTAAATTAGTTATTGGAACCCTTTAGTCAGAATTACGACCTAGCTTCACTTACCAATTATATTGCGAAGGTTAATTTTATAAATGAGTAACGAGACCTACAGTTTAAATTCAATTTCGTACGACAGAGTTTTTCAGAAACTGTTTCATGGCATTTTATTTACTCATGGAGTTCCTGCCAGAATTCTGCTGAAGTATAGAAATATTTTTCCGTTTTTGTAGGTGATGTCTTAGCAGGAATTTGAACCACTGCTTCACGTGTAATAAGCCAACACCCTACCTTCTAGACTACGGCGACTCCAAGAACACCAAAGCCGTAATAATAAACTACGTTAACATATACAACATAATGCCATAAGACCTACTATTTGTATAGCTTCTGCTTTGTAGACAGTATAATGATAATGAACGTAGTACAGCAATGCTTTTGAATTTTGAACGGACGAAGCTTCTATAGGTCTGCTATGTATACAGACGCAACCAAACGACAACAGCATGTATAAAGTCCACTCGGCCGCTCTTGTTAATGATCCATTCTTGGTTCGCTTTGAACCAGTTATGTTACACTAGTTTTTGTCTAGAAAATTGCCCCAAAGATCACTTTTGGTTAACCTAACTAACGCCCATGAGCACTATGTCCCGAAACTGTTCTAGGAATTGATATTTTGGTCATTATTGGCATCTTAACAGTGAATCCTGTTTTGAATGATGGCAAAATATATTCTTTTGTAGCAGACTGCAATGCTTTAAATGTAAGGCATATATTTATGGAGAACCATGAAAATGGCGTGGTGTATCGGGTAGAACTTAACATCATTACTTTCTAATTTATAACATTAAGAAGCTAAAGTCTCCTCGAGAAAATCCATCTAGGAATTGGTACATATTCCTCCAGAAAGTACAACAACAACAACAAACATCATTTTAAGGTCAGACAACATCAACTCTTGAAAAAGGATCGTGCTCATACTCATACACATAGTCATACTTATACTCATACTCATACTCATGCTCATACTCATACTCATACTCATACTCATACTCATACTCATACTCATACTCATACTCATACTCATAGTCATACTCATACGCATAATCATACTCATACTCATACTCATGCTCATGCTTATACTCATTAAAAATCTTTTCTCAGCACAGCACACTGTACATGTCCTGTTTGAAGACAATGACAGATGATCCTGCTATGGTCTTAGGACATGTTACAGTAGACTTATCTCTGACTAAGCTGGGAAAGATATGAACCAGTTTATAGGATACCACAGTGGATCTGATAGCCTCCGATTTCAAGTTGTAAAGCAATAGAAGAAAAAAGAGAATCTAATTTAATCTATAGAAAAATAAAAAATGGTCTTTGATTTGTTTAAGGAGTTACAAACATTAACCAAAATTCAACACACTATCGTTTGCAATGATGAGCGGAGCCTGTAGGGGAAAAATTATTAAAAACATAAACTTTTCATATTAAATTTTAAAAATATTTTGTTTCAACAGTCAACAGTTTCAACAGGATACAATTTTTAAAAATTCCGTTCAACAATAATGTCAGTGTGTAATATGCATAGTTCGTGCAACGAGATAAATGACCTCATAGTGATCAAGTTTACATGCATGGCGGTTTAAAGGATTTTTTTTGTTAAAAACTTAAGCAATTACAAACTGCCTGGCTCATTAAAAATTGGGTGTTCCATTGAAACCCAGCTAATATGCTATTGCCATACATTAAGCGTTTAAAACCAAAAACCAAGCGTAGTTTAGTGTTTCACTGAACAAAAAATGTGGATGTGGATTTGCAAAATGAAAGACGAAAACAAAATTCCAACGAAATGTCATTGAATTCCTGCAGCGTCTACAAATTAACCAACTATTTAAACAATGTTGTACGAGCTGATGCTGATGTTGATGCTACTGACATACAGCCATTACCGCCATACTGAGATCCATGTATAGGGCTTAGAGAGCATAGACACACAGCCACACAGACATTTTCGCATAATTCCACTGCAACAATACCAGTGAATTACAACGAAAACAAACAAGAGCACACCAGGATATCCACACACACACACACACACACAGCCACATACAATTATATAGACTTTTAGACATGCAGAAGAAGAAGAAAAAGAACAAGAAGCAAAAATGCTAACTGAATACCAAATGATTTCCCGCCCCAACAACAACAACAACTTTTAACATAATCCCCTGAAAAAAAAGCAAAGAACTCATGGCTAAAAATGTAAAACTAGCTGTGGTAGAGAGAGAGAGTAAAAGAGAGGGGGATAAGAAGACAGTAAAATGTTAAAAACTAGAAAAAGTTCGTCCATGGCAGTGATATTGAAAACTGTGAATCAGGCTTATCCCTGTCTACAGTCAAATAGATTTTAAATAGATTTGTACGCGTACATGACACTGACATCAGCCAATATTCTATAGAAACTACACAGTTCTAATAAAAAAGAAGCAGAACAAGTCAGAACAAGACAGGGGAAAATAGCGTGAAGTAAAAAAGAAAATAAACGCCAACTGCGGAATAAAGTCTTTAGAAAAACTGTGTGGGATAAACGAACACACAGTCGGTTTTTTTTATAAATGATTACGGGTCAAATTTAAAATACCCTTCATGGCTTATAAGATGACAACAAATTTATTTGTGATATTTAATCTTCAGCTTATCGGTGATGGTTTTAAATTTCTTCCAAAGAGAAAAGATTGAATGGGAATCATTTAAAATTCATTATCAATTAAATATGTAGGCAAGTTTAATTATCACAAATATATAACGAATTTAATTTTGAATTCCTTCAAATTCAATGAATTTTATTGAGATTTTAATACAAAAGTTACAAGCCATCTGACATGTGTAACCTTTTCTTCAATACAAGCGTAGATTTCGTAAAATAACACCGTGTGAGAAAGAAAAAAAAATGAGAAAATCCCTGCATTAAACCTTACGACACAACTTTTCCATGAGCAAACATCAAACACGGTTAGACAGTGTATAAAAGAATGCATTTTTCAAATATTTTTTCTTTCTAAATTAATTTGTTTGAAGGCAGTTTTGTGTATTACATGTCTAATGAAGTCGTTGTAGTCTAATAGATAGAGAGTAGGCTTATTAGACGAGAGGCCACGGTTAAAAAATCCAGGTTAGACACCTCGACACAAAACGAAATATGGAAAAGACTGTCTCTTACCAGATTTCGGGCAAAAAAAAAACTGTAAGAGTAAATAAAATTGCCGTGAAACGCTTCTGAAAAATCTGTACACTCCAAAAGGAGCACGAAAATTGTCCGATCGAATGAGGTAGTGTGAGTCCAGCTGTGGCAGCCATATGAATGAAATAATATTCCATTTCTAATCGGAACCTTTTTACATCAGAACAAAAAAATAAATTTGGCAAAATTTCATACCGTTTTTGCTTCATTGAAATTTTAAATTTAAACCATATATAAGTGTATCAAGATGGGAGATCGAAGACTAACCAATTGCTGTGTAGCCTTTGCTTTCCACAGTAAAAACAACGTATTTAATTTTGAGAGCAATCTAGCGTCCATAAAAGTAGAAAAGCCTGATAGGTACTCAAGGACATAAAGCTGGCTCAGGTACTATTAAGTTCTTCAAATTACCAACAATTAGTTCTGAAATTATGATATCCTCTGATGGTAAAGCCCAATCAAAGTTCTCAAATAAAGCCTTGTGACATATTTTCTTACTTTGAAAGAAATTCAAGAAATTCAGTGAAACCATAAGCAATAAAACATTAAATTTTGAATTAAATTCAGAAAACTTTTCTGCGTTTAAAGATTCCATCTGTTTAAACAAATGCTTACACATATACACCTACACACAATTTATTCAACTATTCACTTCGCCCTAAACTGTTGTAAAACTGTGTTGAGGTATTTACAAGACTAGAACAAGGAAAAAGAAATATAATCACGGCATAGAGTATATGGCATGGCACAGAAAAGAAAAAAGGAAGGAACAAAAACAAAAAAATAAAAAAACCAAAAAATCAAAGTTGCTTGTTTATTTAAGGTCGAAAGGGAGGTAAATACCTAAAGAAACGTTTAAGGAATTCATAAGATTATGCTGAGGATTTAGTTTGTGTTTATCATCGTCTTCTTTTATTAGGATTTGCTTAGCTTGTTGAATAACTTTTCTCTTTTTTATTTTTGTTTCTTACATTTGTTGTTGTTTTTAGTTATTTTCGTTGTTGTTGTTGTTATTATTAGTATAGCTTAACATTAAAGTTCATCAATATATTGATCCAGTAGACTAGAGCCTTTGGGACATGCCTTAAATAATTCAATGCAATCAGCACCATGACGACCAGCTTGTAAGGCCATGCGATATGAATTATCCAAATTCTCTTTGCCGGGTCTGTTTAATTAAATGCGAAACAAACGAGAATACAAGAACAAAAACAAAAACAGCATTATAATTATCATTGTTTAATAACTACTGATTATATTTTGTTTATATGCATGCACATATGTACATACGTACATACATAATCATGGTACTTACGTTAATACGACATTCAAAATTTTAGCAAATACATCCACATGCTCATGTATTTGTGCATTTTCACATATTGCTCTAAGCAAACACTGATGGCCATCATTGCTGTTACGTGACATGTATTGCTCCAGCACCATATAGACAAACTCTCTGGATTCGTCCTGTTCATAGTATTCGTAACGTTCAAATCTTGTTTTCATTTGATTAAGAGAACGAGCAAACGTATCCTCCCATTTGTCCCATGGATATGTTGGCTCTGGCGGTATTTTATAGTGGCCACCTTGCAAAGTGAATGAACAGACCAATGAACGAAACGCTACGGGATCAGCTAGACGCACTGGCATGGATGGACCTATGGATAACTTATGGAAAATTATTGAAAATTAGTTTTAGTAACTGATATGTTTACAAGAGAGGGTATGAAGTTTATATGGGAATTTTAATTAGTTTATGCGTGTGAGTTTAAGAATTAAGATTTAAAAATTATTTGATTATTACTACATCATATTGCACCCCTAAATATTATTATTCGGCTACAATTTATTGATTTAAATGAAAATAGCTAATGCGACTTATAGTCTTAATCGAATTATTTTCTTTTAAAGCCATCAAATATTTGATTGAATTTACAAAATTTGCATGGATTGGGCACCGTTATGTAATGCGATGCTGGAACTAGACTCCACTCTTGCGGAGTCTATTTCTTTGTTTACAATCATAGTACGTTGGGTTTAAACTTCGCAATTGAGCGATCAAGAGGAACATCCTAGTGGGCACTTGATTAAAGAGACAACAACTGGTAAAAATCTACAAAGTGATACCGAATGATTGCCAGATCATGGTAGCTGAAATCATAGGCGTAGGTAAAGATGTTCCAATAGCACAAAATTTGATACGCAACCCTGGAATTGAATTACCATTTTGCCCAATGTCTACTTTGCGACAATGGAGGTATAACTCTGAAGAGTGAACTTGAATATCATAACGTGTGTCAGTTTGTCGCTCTGGAGATAGTTAGCGACCAGAATACTGGAAATCTATACTAATGCGTATAATATTACCAAAGAAACTACTATAGTTAGGCACATTATGTAATTGATTTGCTTCACAAGTTATTTTTAATTGCAAGTAATTGAGAGATGACTGACTACTGCAGCAAATATGAACCAAGGTTAAATGTTTTAGGAGGGTTATTAGAAAATGGAAACATTGATAGTCTACAATTACCATCAGCAGAATTCGTAGATTGTCTTTTCTGTGTCTTAATAAGTTTGAAGTGATGTCTTTAGCTTGGATTACCATTGTTTCGTGAGGCCAATACCTGAACTTACGAACATTTAGTTGTTAGCAGTAGTTTAAAAATCCCTCATGTAGACGTCTCAATGTAAAGGCCTGCAAGTGAAAGCGATATGGCTACCCATCTAATCTAATCTTTAAAGTTCTAAAACTGCAGAATATCAGCTCATAATCAGTATATCTTTATTGTAACGTATTATAAATTTAAGAAGTTTGTTAACCATTAAGTGGTTTGAAAACCGCTAGTCTATCTGTCAATTACCAAAAGGTTCGTTATTAACGAATACAGGCGGCTGAACATTCACAATGCCATAGATATGCTATTGGATGCTGGTGGATTTTTTCCGTATTTTTGTATTATGATTGCACAGTTTTTTAAGCAACCAGAGATTTTGGTTTCGACAAGACGGTATTATGAGCATAACTGGTTATGATTTTATTGCAAGATCGTTGGGCTTAATGCTATTGAGGCTACGTCAGAGAACGTGATTGTTGCGATGTGATGTTTAAACATTTGAAAACTCACATTCATCAAGTTGTCACCAACCAAAAATGACCAAGCTTTTCGCATCACTTATGTTGTGTGTGTTAATTTTTTACATGAGTGGCGGGACCTACAGTTTAAAGTCGACTCCGAACAACAGATATTTTATTTACTCCCACAGTCCTTGCTAGAAATCTACTGAGAGGAAGTCGCGAACGAACATTTTTTCATATTTTCGTTTTGACGCCGGACCTGGGGTTTGAAGCGAGGCCTCACGTCTAATAAGACAACACACTACCTACTAGACTATGGCGACTCATAGTGAAAGTTTCAAATTTGTCGAAAATCAATCTGAAAGCATTTTTGCCATCAACTCACAGTGCTATGATAATCCAAATTTTTAAGCCTGCATTTGGAGATTATGAACAACACAGTATGCGGTTCCAATTAGACGGTATCACGAGCCACACAACACGACCGATTTTGGCTTTATTGTATAATAAGTTCCCAGACGACATCATCAATTTTGATGACATCAATTGCCAACCAGTATCATGGGACACAATACTGTTAGGCTTCTTTTTGTGGGGCTATATTAACAAAGGTTTCTACGCGGCTAATATCCTAATGTTTATACAAAGTTGTTGCTGAAACACCGACCGATATATACGAAATAGTGTTTGAAAACCATATCAAAATCAAAATCATATCAGCAACTACTGCAACCAAAACAGAGGCAGTATTTAATTAACATTTGACAAGATGCATGTATTATAATAAAAAAAAATTCAATGCTGGGAATTCATTTTGTTTGACGAATAAATGCGTCAGGTGCACTTAATTATTTTCTTTGAAAGCATTAAAAACTTGCTCTCCATCAATTTTTTTATGGGTGACGTTTCGATTTAGTCTGAAATTAGAGCACATGGATAACAAAAATTTTCATTGTCAACAATTTAGCAAATATGCCAGATGTCTCACAGTTGGCACAATTTTCATTTCACAATATTTTTGAAGCATTCATTCTATTCATTACATCCATAATTAACATTATTATCATTCATTCAAATTCCATATACTTCCTTATCATAATTTCTTTTTTTAACTTTTTTCGTCCGTTAATCATAATAAAAATTCGTTTTTATTGATAATCTTGTTTCAATTATTAATAATTTATGTACGTGTAATTACTTCTGTTATTATTAACGTCAGTTAATAATGTTATCGTTTACCTTCAATGTACCGCCATTTGTGAAAATTAAACCGCGTCGCTGACGATGTGTTCGAAACTGAGTCAAATTAACACTTGACGTACCCAAATAACCGCCAGCAGTGAGACTGAATTGTTCAAATGTCAGCAACATCAATAACACGGCCAACATTGAATTGAATACGAAATTGTTCATTATGTCAGGTACACACACACACACATAAAAACAAACACTTTTTTGAAATTCACTCACGCACACTAATAAAAATGTGGAAAATCAAAAAAAAATGATAAAACGCTTCAATTAATTGATAAGAAAGAAAATCATCAACTAATGTTTGAAATTGATGCTGAAGCTGATGTTGATGTTACGGCTGCTAATGGCGATGACGTTTATTTCCTTTCACCCAAAAATTGTTTTTAGCTGTTCAGTGCTAGTTGAGTAAGTAGTTTTGACACGGTGTGTGTTGAAAGTTATGAAGCGTAAAATGTAGTGCGTCGAGAACATGAGCACACGAACGATTTAACAAGACTGGATTGAGTTGTCAAATACCGATGATGACAACTATCAATAGAAACTGAATTTGAATTATTAGAATGAGAATGAGAATGAGAACGTTCCTTTATTTATTTGCTTTTCTATTTATTCATCCAATCTAATTGGAATTATTTGACTGAGATTATGGCTAAGTGCGTGCTTGTATTTAAAATAACTGTACGTAGCAATAGAAATCAGTTGGGCCAAACGGACTGTACGGTATCCTATCAATTTTAATCAATTTTATTAGAATAATACTAAAGCGCGCAATATAGTATATTGACAACAGTATAGTGACAACAAATGGCCACGCAGAAACAGACGTAATCAACAGCCTCGATAAAGCGAGAACAGCATTCGAACGACTACAACTAATATGGAGAATCCCACAAATATCCAGACGACCCAAGCTCAGAATATTCAACGCATGTGTAAAATAAACTTTGTTGTACGGAACTGAAACCTGGTTAGTATCGAACAACATCAAGCAGAAAGTACAGGTATTCATCAAGAAGTGGCCTAATAATATCAGCAACATATCTGGAGCTTTACCAACGTGGAACCCTTAATAACACAGATAAAACGTAGGAAATGGAGATGGATTGTGTATACTTTCAGAGGGAATACTGATAGTATAACAAGAATGCCACTTGAGTGGAATAGTCAAGGCTCAAAAGGCAGTGGCGAGCCAAGAAACACGTGGAGACGTTCGACACTCCAAGATTCTAGACATTGTAATCCTACATGGGAAGATGCAAAAATAACAGCAGTCACACGGATAAGATGCAAATGCTTTGTGGAAACCATATGCCCCAAGGGGGGTAATGAAAATATAAAAAAATACCGCAGCTTAATTAAATACCTCACGATGAAAACTGTTTAAAAATTTGGTCTTTATAAGATCTTATCTCATAGGGTGCCAAGAAGTGTTGGACATCTTCTTATATCACGAAAACACAATTTTGCAAATTTTTACAGAATAGTTTTACAGTCGCAATTAACAACTCAAGGTTTAAACTAACAGAAGAACTCAGAAAATAAAACAATGTTCTCTTTTATCTCCAAGGTTTTCTCCCCATTTTTCTGGAAGAACTGGAACAGGTTTGATGTCGATGCTTTAAGCTAATTAACATTAGGCATGCGCAACTTTAGATTTTCTGGGAATGTAGTGTGTTGCCTTACGACTGTAAGGCATCGGTTCAAACCCCAGGTCGGACATCTCGAACAAAACGAAATATGAAAAAATATATCTTCGAAGACTGCCTCTCAGCAGATCTCTGGCAAAAATTCGGAGACACAGAACGTAAGTAGTGGGAGAAGGATCGTAATGATCACTTATGTATGTATGTAAGGCCGGTTATAGTTCTTATTCCTTTTTTTGCTTTGTTTTGATTTTATTAATTGTGCTGTAACAGCTAAGCATATAAATAGCTGGTTAAAATTGTTATATCTCTTTGCTTACTTTCTGTGCATATGTACTGAGTGTAGTGGTGAGGAACGTTTGTGGCAGAGTCATGCCCTTCCTTAAGAGTTTACACTACCTATCTTCCTATGATGTTTATTCTGATGATGAAAATTCTCAAAAATCTATCGTTCAGAGTCAACTTTAAACTGTAGGTACCGCCACTCATATATAAAATTAACACACAATATATGTGATGTGAGAAGCTAGGTGGTAATCCAGACTGAAGGATTGTAATGACCAATTATGTATGTATGTAAGGTGAAAGAAATACAAAAAAATAGGTCTCATAACAGAAATTAAGCTGAATATATTGAATACATTTTCTAATCAAAACCGATACTAAATTAAATCGTATTCATACGAGTAAAAATCATTCCAATTATGTTAAGATGTCACAGACCTTAGCACAAACACATTATACCCAATTATAACAGTGTAGGGCATAAGAATCTTAATTGATGTTGAACAGTTGTCTACGCATTATTTAAAGAGTTTATTAACAGCATAATTATAGAAAAATTAAGACATTCACATGAAATTATTTCTTCTTTTCGATACTAATAGACCAGCTAATCAAAATATAGACATTTTTATACTTCGATGAAATCTAATGTTTTTTAAACGTGTTTTTTCTCTTGGGTTTATTTTACTTATTATTACTGATTTGTAAACATCTATGCTCAATCGCCTACATCGAATTACATTAGGCCTCTTGTTGCGAGAAATTTGTTGAGTGGAAGTCACCTAAGAAATATTTGTGCGTATTTTGTTTCGTTTAAAATGGCTGACCTGGGCTTTGAACCGTAGCCTCAAGTCTAATAAGCCCACATCTACCTACTAGACTAAGGCGACTTCAAAAGTAATAACTGTCGGTAATAGTACACTTTGACATAATCCGGAAAAAAAATTGGAATCTTTGGGTTGACTTTTTCCACTTTTCATAGAGTAATGTCGCCAGGTTACAAGTAGAAGAGGCGACTAAATGTTATAAAGTTTTAATAGAATGTCATTTTCAAGCACAAAATTGTAATAGAATTCAGTATTTTATAAAAATTGTTTCTATAGACAGACAGCCCTCGTCTCGTATATCTCGCGTATACATAAAACTTTTCTGTGTCAAATTGGATTTTGAACGTTTCGAAGTCTCATAAGCATATACATAACCATAGCATTTCTAATTTTAAATCAAAATAAGCCACACTTTAAATAAAAAATATCAAATAATTGTTTAATAAATAATGAATCGAAAAATATTCCCTTCAGTTAATTTCTATTCATACAAACGAAACATGTGCCATTAAAAACGTGATCAATTGATCGACAAAAAATAAACAATATTACGATAGCGCAAATGAACTAACTTTGGCCCTCAACTTAAATATTGCATGGAAATAAAATAGAAATTAAGCCATTTGCCGTATCATTAACACTTGCCTAGTTCGCGTTTTATGTTTGACCACACAACCATTCTACTTATGTATATCCATAAAGGTAATGTTACGATATTATGTATGTATGTATGTATGTATGTATGCAAATACAAGTATGTAAGCACTAATACTTACATATACAATAACAAACAAATATTTGCATAAATATTTGCTTTTACAATTCAAACACATTTTGCATAATTCGACATACACTGTCATACTGTGTATCAAAAGCCAACATACAGTGCAAGTACTTTATGAATAAGTACTCGTACTTTATAACTGTATTTCTTGTATTTTCCAGTAAAGATGTATGTGTGTGTGTGTGTGTGAGTGAGAGAGAGAGAGAGAGAGAGAGTTTGTGTCTTCCTGCTTAAAGTCAATTTGTTTGTTTGTTCGTAGCACAAACACCTTTTTTAGCATTTTAATCCTTAAAGCTTATAAAGTCAAGTTTATGACCAGGTTTAAGGTTTATTTATAGTTTTTAGCAGGATATACAATCATCTCACAAACAAAAGTACTAAAATATCTACACAGAGATGGATGTCTAAGGCAGCAAATAGCAGGCATATTTTTACCAGATACACACATACGCACTTAAAATAAAAAATTTTTTTACGAAACTGTTTAATATGCTGCAGATATACGAAGTATAAGTAAAAAGTTTCTAAATAATTTTTTAAATACAATTCGATACTAATTTATCGATATCTTAAGAAAAAAAATTTAGATAAATTTTGTGGATTAACTGTTGCACAACACTTAGACCTACTTAAGCTGCTTACCGTCTTGCTAACATTTTTTTATAATCCACAACAAGAGTACCTCAAGATCATATGCGGATCTCTATTATGTCAACTTGATTTCTTGATTTAGTGACAGTCTTTAACAAAAGGCAGTAAATATTTCAGCAGATCTTAATTGACGTAAGTAATCGAAGTCTCCGCATTCTAGTAGGTAGTATGTTGGCTTATTATACGTGAGGCCAAGGTTCAAACCCCAGATCAGACATCTCCAACAAAATGAAAAACGAAAATATATTTCTTCGACGACTTCCTCTCAGCAGATTTCTGGCAAAAACTCTGAGGGTTTCTCAAAAATCTGTCCTTCGGAATCGATTTTAAGTTGTAGGTCCCTCATGTATGAAATTAACACACACAATATAGGCGGTATGAGAAGCTAGGTCGTAATCTTGACTATAAGGTTATAATGATATATTATGTATGTAATCGAAGTCTTTGTTAAAACTATGCCCTTTTTTGGACCACAACTGCAATTGAAGTGATAAATCATAAAAGTTGCTGATACCTACTCTGAAGCTCAATATAATCTTTAGGATTGGAATACCTTTTAGAGACCTTTTAAATACCTAACCAAGACATCGGATCCTGCAAATGTAGTCCACGTGACGCTTGAATCCAAAAAAGGCTATTAAGATTTCGCTAAAAACCTTTGCCGTTCTTATTTAAAGAGAAAATAAAAGGCAATACAATACAAATCTTGGCAGTACAAATAAGCCACGTAAATTTTTCTTTAAACTAAAATTAAGCTAAGAAAACGGGAAACAATCCTGAGCAGAATATTTTCCAAAGTGAAAGTAACAAATAATGGCAAAAACCACTTGTCATCTTACAACGCATCAACAGCTCAAAGCGAGAAAACTGTTACAGTTCACCCTCAAAACAGTATGAAGCACAGTGAATGGAATAAAATAGTGTCACAGCAGTAGCAAACGAATATGACACTGACAGGCAGAACTGGCATAGTAAGGCTGGTTAAAATTTTACACTAAAAAGTGTGTATTACAAGCATTTTAATTGCCTTCTGCATAATTTCTAAATAAAAAGAGACAAAAGCTGCTTCAAATGCTTCAACGAACGTGACTACAGCCAAGGAAATGGTATTTAAAGTGTGTTTGTCATACTTTACGGTTGGTATTTATTATACACGCATACACACACATTTTTGAGAATGTAAATGTAAGTGTTTACATATACTGTTATAAATACACTAACAACTTACAAATACACAAGAGGGAAGAGAGCAAATAGAGAGTGGAAAGATAAAAACATTCATAGAAAGTCACTTAAAGTTGTTTCCTTTCGAAACTAAAAAAAACCAAAGCAAAACCAAATCACTGAAATAAAGGCAAAAAAGGAAAAGAGAGAAAGGTAGGAGAGAGAGTGATACCAGTTATGCTGGAGTGTATTTAACAAAAGGCTTAAAATGATAAAGACGTTAAAAATGAAAATTAAGAAGAAAAAGAACACGATAATGTAGACGCTGACAGGAAGCCAGGCAAAGGGGGTGTAAATAGATGAGGATTTATTGGTAGGTAATGCCTAAAAATTAAATTTCAACTAGTATATCTATACACACACACCCACACATATATTTAATTTAATAATAATTTCTTTGTAGGCAGTACAATATGGGTTCATTTATCTTTCATTATGTTTATGTATGTGTAGTTGGCTGAATAAATCCTTTCTAGTTTTGATCTCTATTCTTAAGTATTTACACTATTTCGTATGTGCTTGTGTGTGTGCGGATGTGTGTAAATATGCCTCTGTGTGCCAAAGTATTTGAATAATTTATTTTCAGCATGTCTTTTATTTTCTCTTAAAACTTAATTATACACTGAAATGTTTCCTCTTTTTTTCTCCCTGTTTTAAATAATTATGAGAGGAAGTGAGAAGAAAAACAACACTTTAAGCTTTTAAGTGGCAAACATGCCTTTGTTGTTGTTCTTATTTTTGTGAAATTTATTTCACCAGCGTGTAAGTGGTTGCGTCACAATCGTGGTGGTATAATAAAAAGAGGGAGAAATATTATTAGACTTGTAGGCCTCTCAAGGAATAGCTGCTTTAACGCTGGTTTATATTTAGCTATTGGGGTTTTTGTAGAAGGTTTTAAGTGGTGCAATTCCTAAGTGAGTGGAAAATATTTTTATAAATTCGAGTTTCATTGTTACTGCAAACCTAATATATTCCCTTGAATTAAATATGATTTTTACACTTTTAAGGTACCAGTTGCCCAATAAGTGCTCCAAATTCGAAATTGTTATACGGCCAGTGATAAATGGATTTGATTTGCACCAGAATTTGGCTAATAAGTGTTCCAAATTCGAAAGTGTATACGGCCAGTGCTAAATGGATTTGCAACAGAAATCAATAACCACCTGTCTTTTGATGAGGCCTGATATCTCCTCGTCCGAGTAATTAGTGACCTAACCGTGTTAGAACCGTATGTTATGGCAGATGTTTTCTTCTTAACACTCATATGAACAAACAAAAAAAAAGACGTAACAACACGTACGTTAAAATGCGGTGATCTATTGTACTTTAATCAGGGAACAATGGCTTGAGAAGCACAAAACAGAAACGCCGTCGATAAGATTACATACTTAGAAGGGATATAAATATTGTAACAACAGCATTCGTTATTACCGTATGTGTCATTAAATACAATCTGTAAACCATAATTTTTTACCGGAAATTGTAAATTATTCCACTTTTCAGCAGGGATAACGAGAAGCATATGATTACAGCGCTATTTAAGACTCTGTCCGCTTAGCTTTAGTTACATGTCTATATGGTACATAAAAAGTTTGATATAACTGGAGATATAGAAAACCTTTTCCGATCGGGCTATCCACACACAGTCCTAACGACGCCAGTCTTAAAACTATCAAATTAAGAATTCTGTGAAATCTATTAAATAAACAAAAAATTATGACCAGTATGACAAAGGCTTGGTACTTGGTGCTAGTGATGGACATTAAAAAATACCGATATTCTATTACATGCAATTCGAATACAAGGAATAGAACCAAACCTGGTTTCCAAACAATTCACCAGCATTCATCTCCTCACAAGAATGGCACTCTGGCAATCCCTATTTGAACGCACTGTACTACAAATCTGGCAATTCAACAATGTCGTCAAACATATGCTGTACGTGACGATAGCAGATAAGACAACAAGATTTCCTAATAAAGTGACACTGCCGAAGCTAGAAAAAATAAGGTCGTAAATATTTCTCTAATAAGACTGGGCCAAGAATGTTTTAGGTCGACTAGCTAGGTACAAGACATAAAAACTCCAGTGTAAATAAGTTTCCAGCCTTTGACTGAAAATTTTACCTATCCTTCAGTCAGAATTGCAACTTAGCTCCTCACACCACTTATGTTGTGTGTGTTAATTTTATACATGAGTGGCGGGACCTAGTAGTTTAAAGTCAACTTCGAACGACAGATTTTTGAGAATCTTTTCATGGCAATTTTATTTTCTCTCAGAGTTTTGCCAGAAATCTGCTGAGAGGAAGACGCAAAGGAAATATTTTTTTCATATTTCGTTTTGTTCGAGATGTCTGAACTGGGATTTGAACCGTGGCCTCACGTACAAAAAGCGACGTACGACGGCGGCTTTTCTAGATTCAGTTAGTGCAAAAATTCATATCCAAATTTTGGACGTTTATTATAATATATTGGTAGAACTCACAATTCAATTAATCAGTCAATGTATTCGCTTTCTTAGATTCGAATTTGGAAAACGTTTTGATATGGTTGAGGGCAGTAGTCATATTCCAATATTTCTTTTCAAATTTTTCACAATAATTGATGAAGGAAATAAAATTTTAAAAACCTTACCAATGCAACCACGTATATTTAAGGTAAAGTTAAATTCTTTACTTCAAATACATACATACATACACTGTAAATATGCCTATGTATATACACATACAGCTAGTTATTCTTATTAAAGTTTTTGTTGTATTTGTTGTGCCTTCATTACGTTGTGAGAAATCTGTAACAGCCGTAAAAGATGTCGCCAATGTCGGGCAACCAGAAAAGAAAAGAAAAACAATTTTTTTACGGTTTTTATTCTTATTCGTCTTCCCCTTTTTCATATTTCACTGGTTTGTTTTCCTTTTTCTTTTCTTTATATTTTTTGTTTTTTCTTGTAAGTTTTGTTATGATTTTCCCTGTTTTTTTTTTCAGTTCCTCTGAAGTACCTTTATGTCGTACATTTTGCTGTATTAAACACGTTTTATTCCATTTTTCTTTTCTTGGTGGTCGTTCTTTATTTGGTCTTTGATGGTGGTTTGGCTTCTTCGTTTGTTCTTAAGTGGCATTGAGGGGAGAGAGTTGGTATGGAAGTGAACACGACTTTGATGGAGTAGATGGTGCTACTAAAAGTACAACGCCTTCAGCAAACTGACACCATATTCGCTTCTTCATTTCTTTATTTTTTTTTTTTATCAACTTCTTTAATATGTCCCTTCATGTTGCTTGGTTGTATCAAATTTAAAGTTTTCTTTTTCTGTATGTATCTTTAAAATGTAACTGCAGATTTTGAAACGGCCATTATTATAAAAGACAGGCTATTTTTTACGTCTGTTGCTAATATTTATGGGACATGCCATAATTAAATTGAATTAATTTGAAGAATTATTGTAATCTTATACTGTTAAAGAAGAAAAAATTGATCGATTTCGATTCAAATGTCTCCACTCTCGTAATTACCAACGAACTCCAAACCGACACCCATTAGATACGTTACAGCGATCCATTTATCGATTCAAATTTGAACCATTTCGGTTATTTCGAATCTCGCAATACATATGTATGTCATTCTATTCTGACACAAAATTCAGTATATTATCTCCACTAAACGTAATGAATCGATTTACGCTTGAGCAACGTTGGGATTTATTGGGCCAACGAGAAGCTGCACGATGATGTCGATTTTGCCAAAAAAAAAAAATATTTTTTCGGATGAAGGTCATTTCATCTTGGTGGGTAACTTAATAGGCAAAATTGCTGTATTTGGGCCTCGGAAAACCCACACGTGGTCTTACAGAAGCCATTACGAGTGACTGTTTCCATTTTTCTATTTTTGAGAAACTGCTTCATTTGCTGCGTTGCGTTTATTGTATTTAGGCCTTAATGAGCAAATTGCGATGAAGACATCAACAACGAAAATTATGGGAAGGACAAACAACATTCAAAAAGAAAACCAACTCTACTTATTTTGTAACAAGTCCTTAATAATAAGGACATTTGCTTTCATCGTCCCTTTGCCTTCATGCGAACATATTTAATACGTGTATATTGAAATTTACCAACCATTCAAAGTAAGTTTAAAACCTCAGTGCCATCTACATATCAAATTCGTCTTTCACTCGGTAATGGTTGATGACTTTGCTATTTTAGGCGCAATTCCAGCATACGTTCCAATATATAGATACAGCTAACACTCAATGGGTGAATGTACAGTAGAGTATAGAATAGTTCCATTTTGAAGTGGTGATTTATGTACATAAGTATACATACATAAATACATACCGAATTGGTGATTAAAACAATTTAGTTAGGATCACAACCTAGCTTCTCACATCACTTGTGTTGTGTTTGTTAATTTTATCACATGAGTGGCGGGACGTACAGTTTAAAGTCTTAGGAGCTTGACT
This sequence comes from Sarcophaga subvicina, assembly GCA_936449025.2. Classification (NCBI taxonomy): domain Eukaryota; kingdom Metazoa; phylum Arthropoda; class Insecta; order Diptera; family Sarcophagidae; genus Sarcophaga; species Sarcophaga subvicina. The sequence continues at coordinate 76,240,245 of OW388083.2, forward strand.
GATTTTTTAAAATTCTTTTCAAGGCAGTTTTATTAACTCTCACAGTAGTCGCCTGAAATTTGTTCAGAAGCTGTCACCGAAGAAATATTTTTTCATACTTCGTTTTATTGGAGATGTCTGACCTGGGGTTTGAATCGAAGCCTCAAGTCCTCTAAGCCAACACACTACCTACCAGACTACGACGACGTTAGCCTCAATTCCTATTACAAAATTGTACTCAATTTAAAAAAGTTCTCTTCTGTTTCTTAAATAAAGTAAAGTATTTATATTGGGACGTTCTATTGCAGAAGTTCTACTCATTCTAATAAAGTGACGCTGTCATAATAGTTCAATAATGTACATTTATAATTGGGCAAACCACATGAAAAAGTTTCCCGTCATCTTCTAGATTTAAACTGAGATTTCTTGGGTTTGTTATGAAGCATTTAAGAACCTCTAATGTGAAACCAGCCAAGCTTTCCAGAGATAGCCGAGTAGACTTTTGAAAGCAATAAATGTAAGTTCAGACTCCTTGAACTCACACGCTTCTAGAGCTGGACAATTGTCGAAGAGATGCTGGTTAATGGAATGCCTATACAACCGTTCTTCAATATATATTGTCATTTATCGTCACACATCATTTTTTTAAACCAATCTATTGATGGCATCCAAGGGTCATAACTCGTTTAACGCTTAGGAAATTCCAAACTAATCAATTTACGATATACCATCCTATCCAAATGACTTATTTAACTAGGTTTGGTTCTTCTGGTAAAACCTGAAGTTCTTTTCCTTTTTTGGCAATATATTATCAACATTGATTATAACATTTATATTCACAATTCCATTAAATCTAAAACCCAATTTAAAAACGTTTCGATATTTCTCCAACCTGGCCTTTTCAGCCTAGAGCCCAGATAATTCTTAACGTAATCATCGGTACAACATATATTTTTAGCAGGATCATTTCCATCCATGCGTACAACATACCTAGCCATCGTAGGGAACATATAACATATTGATTGGTCCTCATATCCGACAAACAATTTCCCTCTCTATTTCACTAAGAATAGCTTCATATGCCTGAAAAAGCACTCATGATTCTAAAGCATGTAATTTTTAATACGACTAGATCTACCATTAAATGAGTCTCTTAATATCCCCCTATCCTATCCCTCTCCAAATACCCGGAGGGCTTTGTTTCTAGGCAATGATAGATGGCTGTCCCATTATCCAAGGACTTGCTACAGCATACGAATCCCCTACTTATCTGGAACAACAAAAATAATTTAAAGAAACGGAAACAATGCAGAAATGCTTTATGAAAACCATATTCTTTTACCAATTTTATGACGACAATAGGAACACAATAAGCTTTTTAACAAATTTAGTCTACTGCATTGTATGCTACTAATGAAAATAATGAAGTAGTGGGTTCGATTCCCACCAAATACTCTGGTTAATTAATTAGTCAGTTTGTGGATTGTTGAAAAAAAGATAACACTGGTAATCAATGCCTATTAATAAAGCCCTGCAACACATTACACCCTCTTTTCCACCTACCACAGCTACTACTACAACAACTACTTTACAAATTCCAACACAATGCACTGCTTGAGTAGGCCATCCTCTGGGTGTTGATCTCAGATAAGAAAATTCGTCATATTAATCTCACATTAAGTATTTTTCCTAAAAAAAGAAGAGAAATTAAAAATAAATTAAAATTCTTTTTTTTCCACAAAAATGTTTCATTTCTTATCGATTAATCTCTTCGATAATCAACATTTCCGTTTGGAGGCACCCAAATGTTACAAAATTTTCCAATTGACAACAATCAAGCCAAGGTCAATAGATGAAGCCGAAAGCATAAAATGCAGCCACATTTTTATCGATTTATTATTATTGAGCGTAAAGCAGAAAAAAAATTCATTCATAAAACTCAAACGAAACGAATTCATTCTCACTTTGAATTCAAAAGAGACTCACACAGTGAATTGAAAGAGAAATAGAAACGACAAAGGCAACGGCAATGGCAACAGCAACAGAAACAATGTATTCCGCAGATGAATCAAACAAAACTCCCACATGATCTTTAAACATGTTTTTGTTTCCCTGATGGCGGAGTTAAATATAAAGGTGGTGGTGGTTGGTTTAGATTCGCTTGATTAAAAAGAAATTTTTTTTTTTCTTTCGTTTTCGTTTTCAATTTTTTCGTTTCTTTTTTTTTTTTCAGAAGAGAATAAAATTGAATTAAATTTCAAACAAGATGAATATGATAGGGATGCCAGGTGTAGGTAAATTAAGTTTTTAATGGAATATTGTTCAAGAGATTTACAATTAAAGGATTGAGTAAAAGTGATTTTAATGAAGACTTTTTATTTCATTATAACGCCTGGACCTTGTCATTATAAACGGAATACAACTTCAACTGTCTGTGGATTTGCTGCATGTTGGTTTCAGGTATTTATATATTTAAGGCTTTACTTCGACGATAACTTGACAAATATTGATTGATTGATGAAAATGCTCCATCATGGGAGATTATCCGCGTAAATCTGAGCTTTAATGTAGCAGCACAAAAAAATTCCAACGATATCAAATATCTTTATTTTACACATACGTACATACATAATTAGCCATTCCAATCTTTCAGTCAGGATTACAACCTAGCTTTTCACACCACCAATTTTATACATGTTTTTCAGTCGACTCCGAACGACTGATTTTTGAGAAGCTTGCCAATTTCATTTAATCTCAGAGTTTTTGTCAAAAGACTGGCACGTGGCACTGTCCTTTTGAAGCCATATACCATCCAGATTACAATTTTCAATTGTAAGCTAAAAACAGTAGGTCATCATAGAACTCTGAACTGACGTTAAGGGTTGTTCCAGAGTCAAAAACTCACCAGCAGGACAAGATGGACCTCAACTGTCACTTTTTTCTGGTGCAATGATTTTGCCACAATGTATTCCAACGTCTTTAAAAAATTGGACTTTATATGGTTAGGGGGTACAAATCCGAATGCTAATATTGCAACGATATTTTCGGCAGTGCATACATTATAATGATGCACAGGTTTGACCACATATGTAACGCTACCAGTCTCTCAAAATTTCTTTATAAACTTGTAGTCGATTGTAGTCGCCATAGTCTAGTAGGTAGGGTGTAGGCTTATTACGCCACGTGAGGCCACGGTTCATGAATTATTCATAACTAAAAAGCAATTGTCCAAAAAAAGATGTCAACAATAAAAACCATTGAGTGCTTCTGGAATTAACCGAATCGAGTTGTTAGGTTTTATAACAAAATTATATTTGGCAACCCTATTTCAAAGTTTCAATAATACAAACTAATGCAGGTTGAATTCTATTAAAGAACGAAATGAGCAGCACACATACTGCAGTTAGTTATTCATTGAATTGCTCCACAATGTGATAAAGCTAAGCTCCCCACTCAAAAATACAGATATTCGTGTCTCATTCCAATTGAAACAAAGTGAAAATGAAACAATGATCCACAAATACAAAGAGTAAGAGAGCAGAAAAAGTGAGAGCAACATACTTAAGAATATTTATTGAATAGAGTTAGACGCTAACGCTGTTTAAATCAGCGATCCAACAGATACCGATACAGCGATGCAGATACTGTTTGTGAAGACAAAACAAAACTTTAAAGTTTCAGTTACTCACGAGCGGTCTTTTGATTAAAAACGTTTTGTTTCATGTAGCGGGCCAATAACGAAACTGCGCAAGCGCGTTTGGCGGTTTAATTTAGAAGTCATTAAAAAAATTAAAAAAAAAAATAGAAAACTTTCAATGAAACTCAAAACTTCTACAAAAAATAAAATAAAAACGAATTGAATGAAGAAAAATTGTTTAACGAACTATTATTTAAGAAAAGTAATGGATTAAATAAAAAATATTAAACGTCGTAAGGAAAAGTGTTTAACAAAAGTCCTATAATAGTTGAAGTGTTTTAAAAAGAATTTTTAATAAAAAAATATATTCATTCCATTACTTAAAGATAAAAAAATTGCCGTCTTTAAAGTGAAATTATAATTCTTAACAAAACTAATATTTCTTAAAGGATTTCTGGCTTGCTGTCAGCCTATAAACAACGAAAAAAAAAGCAAAAATTAAATGCAAATTTTGTTACATTTTGTTTAACTAAACAAAATTGAAAATTAAAAAAAAATAAAATAACAAAAAAAAATTCATTCCGGTTTTCACTATTTCCTTAAGAAGTTTGGAGTCTCTGGTTTTTCTCTTTTTTTGTCACAAAATCTATAAAAGAAAATATTGAAAACAATAACAACAACAAAAAGAAAAACAATCAACAAACCCACCACCTGTTCTAATGCGCTTTATTTTGGCAACTTTTCAAATAATCGCATGAACAACAACTTACGTGGTAAGTTAAACAACAAAATAAAAAAACGCCTTGATTTTCTTTTAAACATGGTCCTACTTGTTGGCTGCATTTATGCTAGAACCATACACTCAGTGACAACAATTAGTTAAACTGTCGACAGATAAAAAAAATTATATTTTTAAGGTTGTAACAATTAAAACAGTTTAGTTGTGTCTATTAAAGCCAAACAAAAAAAATTATTAAAGATTGAATGAATTTGTAATTGTCTCATGCACAATGATAAGAGTTAGTGAAACTGACAACAAAAGCAAAATCTTTTAGTTGCAACAACTAAATGTTTATTTGCGGCAATTAAAAAGAAAAAAATGTGCTAAAGATTGAAAGCAAATATGACAGCCTTATTCACATCAGAAGGGTTAGTGAAACAAAACAAAAAAATCTTTTGATTGTAACAACTAAAAATCATTTATTGTGTCAAATAAAGTGGATAACAAAATATGGAAATTTTTTGCCGTCCTCTTAACAGTAAAAAGAGTTGATAAATTTTAAAAACAAAAACTGTAGTCGTGGTAACAACTAAAATTTCTAGTTGTCTCCATTAAAATAAAAATATTTAAAAAAATACTCGATGCATGAATTATAGATTCCATAGTAGAAATATTGTAAAATGTTTCTATTTTTATGACAATCAACATTTTTTTCGTTGCGGTAACTAAAATGTTAAACAAAATACCAAAAATTCTATTAAAGGTGAAAGGGATGAGCAAAATAAAAAAAATTTATCTGTAACAACTAAAAATTTTGATTGTATGAATTACATTTAAAAGGATACTACAAATACAATCGAACAAACCCAAAGATTGGTAGAACATCCAGAGTAGTGCATTTGCAAAGAAAACTTTCTACTCTGTCATGTTTCCCATGCTTCAATTGAATTCAGTGATAAGAAATTATCTCTGAAGTCGCCGTAGTCTAGTAGGTAGTGTGTTGGTTTTTTAGACGTAAGTCCAGGGTTCAAACCACAGGTCAGACATCAAAACGAAAATATAAAAAAAATATTTCTTCGGCGACTTCCTCTAAGCAGATTTCTGACAAAAACTCTTGAAAAGTTTCTCAAAAAATCTGTCGTTCGGATTCGACGTTAAAGAGTAGGTCCCGCCACTTGTGTATAAAAGGAACACACACAACATAAGTGATGTGAGAAACTAGGCCAATTATGTATGTATGTATGCATCACACAATGAAGTGCAGGAACAAATTTTATGCATTTTTATAACAGAAAAAACTCGAATACTTAGTGGGTTTTTCCGCTACTTTGTTTCAAAGAAAGGAAAAATTATTCGTGTTAAAAATTAAAAAAAATCGAAACATTACCTTCATATTTCACTTTTCCATTGCAGAGAAGATAATAATGTGTTGCAAAGTCGCAGCTAGAAAATTAGCAGCGAAATTGTTTGATAGTTTTCGATCTGATAATTTTGATGTTAAAGCTACGTTCGCTCTGATCGACTAATCTCTAAACGAGGCACCCATTACCAATCAATTATCAAATTCAATTGATTGAATGCAAATGAATCTCGACCTGACCTTTAGAGATATCCTGCTAAATCTTTTAATATATTGGGCCTTTGAATTTTAAATTTACTTTGAGTTCTTCTTGATGCTACTTACACTTTTGCGTTGCGAAAATATGGAGTCATCAGAAAGTTTTATTTTGGTTTGAGGAAAACATTAAAATAGAAAAATGCATTTAATAAAATAAATATAAAAAACATGAATTCTTTTTACATATTATTAGTGCTTTAATTTCATGAAATTTTCTAAAAAAAAAAATGAACCGAAATGTTCAATTGTTGAGAACGACGGTGAATTGATGTTGATGGCGCTTCACGCACACTTTCTGGCTCAGTAGCAATATTTTCGGGTGTACACACTGTTTTTGGCTTTTCACGCTTTGGTTTATCGATGAGGATGCCAGTTTCTTTAATGTTTTTCACAAGATAACGAACATACGGAGCTGACGGTGCTTCTCTTCTTCCAAAATTCGTACGCAATTTTCGCACACATTCTGCAACATTACCGTGATTTTCAAAGTAATGTCGCAATATTTCCCAGCGTTGTTCAAGCGTATACACAACCATATTCGTTTAGCGGAAGGATAAAACTAATTATCTGTCAAATCAGATATGAGCACTAGTTAAAAAAAAACGTTAGATGGCGGACCCGATATATTTGGATACTTAGACTTTTGCTATTCACTGTATGTAAAATATACAAAATTATGCTCTCAGAAATAATCAGTATAATTTCAGTATTCCAAAATGATTAAAATAAACAAATAAACGGAAGAAAGAAGATAAACTTTACTATACTGAGGCAAGAAATAGACAAAACATAGCTTCTAGCATTTTTTGTATATTTTTTTGTGTGTAATTTTACATAATTTGACTTATTTTTTGTTTATTGATTAAATGCTCGAAAAAATATATAAATTTTCTTATTTAAGACATATTTCTTATTTCTGTTGTAATGCGCAAAAGAACTTAATATTGAAATCACGTACAAATAAAAATTGTTTATTTGCCTTTTTGCATACGTTTTATTGTTAACAAAAACGGTGGAAAATTGCAACCCTTTTATCAGAATTACATTCTCACAACACCCCTGTTGCGTGTTAACTGGACTGCAAACGACGGAGTGGAGAAAATGTTTACACCGAGAGAGCAGTTTGTTCGTATTTTTTTTTTGTTTAAGATGTCAGCACTTAAGATTCAAATTATAACGAAGTACTCTAGTAAGCCACTACATAACTAGCGAGTAGTACCACCAGTTTACGGCAACCACAACAGAACTTTGCTTATTTTTGCATATTATTTCTTCAGCATATCATGTGTCTGATAATCTAACTGCAATTTTTTCATATCTTTTTTTAATATTTTTTTTTTGATTTGCCTTACGTACTTACGTACAATATAGGCACATAAAAGATTCTGATTTACTAAATACTGTGTATCTTATAGGTTTAGCTTCGTATTTTGTGGGCCATAAGATAGCATCAATCGGTGGCAAGACTCATAGAAACATAATCAATATCGAGCGTATCTCGAGGCCTTAGAGTACTCTGTGTATATGAGGATTTGACAAAAACTGCAATTTTAACGATTTTCAACATTCGCCTAATACTTGTGGACGTACACAGTACTCTGGTCTCGATTAAGTGAGAGATCCTATTTTAAAGACGGCATACACTTGTATGATTTTTTAATCATTAATTCGAAAATTCTGTATGGTAGCTAGGTATGTTGAATGGGGTGTAGACCTACAATAGGATTCAAGGTTTCATGCCTATTACCATACAAATAAACAATCAAGGAGGCTTATTGTTAGGTCTTCATTAACTGATACCAACCGTAATTTCTAAGTTGAAGGGTGTAGAGATCTATAATAGGGTTCAAGGTCTCTTGCCTATTGGCATACACCTACACCATCAAGTAAGCATATTGCGTGCTCATTATTAACCGATGCCAACCATACTTTCTAAAGGAAGTTTGTGTAGTTCCTTTGGGTCCACTTCTCTAAGACGAATTATGTCTGGTATATGGTAGTACATTCCCTAAAATATAGGGACCTAGCGCTTACGATTATTATATAGACTTTCTTTTCAGATACCTTACATAAGAATTGTTTTAAAAGATATTCAAAGTGTCTGACCCCCCAATATTTTTCAAAACTACTTGTGCTGTATTACGTCAAATAGAAAATCCATTCATGTACGTTTAAATATAATTCTTATCTACATTTTTTAAGTGTTTGTGTTGTATTTAATTAAATATTTAAAAGACAACTTCACCCCCCCCCCCTTTCATTTGTTTCCATAGGCACAACAGCACAGTTTATTTTTTTAATCAAAAATTTTATCTTCTAAGGAATCGCAAGGTAGCAAAAGAGTTAAGAATTGTTTTATTGTTCTGCAGTTATTTAAAAAAATTTTGTTTTTTTTTTTTAATTTCATTTCGATTTAAAACGTTTGACATTTTTGTTAAGAACAGTCGGAAATGATTTTAAATTATAAGGCGATTAATTATTGTTTATACTCTTATAACCCTACTGAATAAATATGTGACAGGTAGTGGCGCCTAAGAGATGGATAGGAAAGGCAAAAAATAAATAAAAACTGAGAATAAAACAAAGGGAATGATCGCTATTAAATTAATATTTTTATTGTTTGTTTCTTTGTTTTATAAATACAAAAATAATTTGGAATATTTTTGAAATTATTATTACCCAATATATTCTTCTGTTCTGTCATAACAATATGCATGATGTTCTTGCTATTAAAAGACTATATGTATTGTAATGTAATTAATTGTTATTGCATTTTAAATTGTTTATTTATACATAATATTTATGCTCCCTTTCTGTTTTATTTACTTCAAATGAATTCACTCTTAGCCCACTTAACATTTATAACAGCAGTAACCATGACAACATTTTAAATATAAAAATATGTAAAGTAAATGAACGAGGGTGGTTTCAAAATTAGACAAACTGTTGTACAAAATAAAAAATGGTGAAGTGTGGCAACCGTATAAAATTTATGTTGTTTTACATTTTTTTTCATTAAAAAGCGCTGACAACAGTGGGTTTGTAAAAATCTAAAGATTTAATTACCGTGTTGTACCGTGTCTAAACTGAAAGATCTTGGTTCAACCGATATTGAAAGGAAGAAAAATTGTGCGATAAGAAGAGAACTCAAGACCTTACTTACACCTTAGTCCGAAGCTTACGACCTAGCTTCTCTTATTCACAACATAAGTTGTGTGTGTTAATCTTACACATGAGACTGCGAACGACAGATTTGTAAGGGACTTTTCATGGCAATTTTTATTTTATTCTCACAGTTTTTATCGGAAGACTGCTGACAAAAAGTCGATGAAAGAAATTTTTTTTATAAATCCTAGAAATCCAGGTTCTAAATCCCGAAGGAATCAAAAAATAATGAAAAAATGAAGGCCCCTTAATCCCATTTAAAAATTATTAATCCAAGAAGCCCGCATTCGCTGGTCCTGCTTGGAGAGAATAACATTTATAACGAATATCATAGGAAGGTAGGTAGTGTCAACTCTTAAGAAAGAGCATGACTCTGCCAGAAAAGTTCCTCGTCATTACACTCATATCATATCTAGGCAATGAGAGATGACAAATCTATCATCGTGAAATCGGCTAATCGGCTACAACACAATTAATAAAATCAAAACAAAGCCAAAAAAAAAGGAATAAGAACTAGAAGCGGCCTTACATACATACCTAATTGGTCATTGCAACCTAGCTTCTCCCACCACTCATTTAAGTGTGTTCATTTTTATCCATGAGTGGTGGGACCTATAAGTTTAATTTCGACTTCGAACGTTTTACCCAGAAATCTGCTGAGAGACAGTCGCCGAAGAAATATTGTCTCATATTTCGTTTTGTTGGAGGTGTCTGACCCGAGGTTTGAACCATTACCGCATGTCTAATAACCCAACACACTAGATTACGACGACTTACAACGGGCCCTATTTTCCTTAAAAAGAACAAAAATAAAATAAAATAGATTGGCGAAGGTTTACATTTTATTCTGAACAATGAAGGTTATCGTCACACCTAATTATAGGAGGTATAAGACGATTTTGAGAGACTTTATGGCATCCGAGTTAGACTTTATCGATAAATACGTGTTGAGATGCTATTTATTCACAGTAAAAAGAAACATGAAACCATCAATCAATATTTAAAACTAGCTTTTAGGCTTCTGGACAAAAGTTTAATACAAATTTTGTTCAATGAAAAACAATTAAAATTGAAAAAAAATTTTAAAAACAAAACTTGATTGTTTATTTAAAATTCTAAACGTTTAAAAGCCTAATGCCTTTAAAGAATTTCCGAAAAAGATAAAAAAATAATAATAAATCAAATAATAAATCAAATAATAAAATTTTATAAAAGGCGCATATCTTTGTATTTAAATCTTTGTCGATAAATGAGTATCACTTTGCGGTTATATCTCTGAAATTGAATTAATCAATGTCCTCTTAAAATTAATACAGAATTTCGAATTATAGTTTATACACGATAACAAAAATAAAAATACGAAAATAGTATAGAAAATAAAAACCAAAAAGGGTTAATCATTATGTGGAACTTTTTTTAAATGAAAACTATTCGACTTTTCTCAGTAAAAGTCTCTATCAAATTTAACAATAATCGGATTGAATGAAAAAGAAAAATGTACCTCTCAATGAAACAGCCTTTATTAAATGTTAATAAAGTTTCAATTCATTAATTATTAAATGAAAAATTATTGCCTTTTGTTTTTCAACTTTACAACACGATATCATACTTCTAACACTTGTTATTTAAAATACGTATTAAATACTTTGAACACCATTTCCAATTTCAAATTTTTATTTATGTACACTACAATACAAAGAATAGTAGACATTGAATAGATGTGTAACAGAATAAATATTTTAAATTTTAATGCCACTTTCCTTTTTTTTCATTTTAATTGAAAATATTATTATAAACTAAACAGTAGTTTCTTATACACGACTACACTATTAGTTTTGAACATTTTGTGTGCCCTGGTAGTCTAATGGGTAGTGTGTTAACTATTAGCGTGAGAGTTGTGGGTTCAATTTCCATTCACTGTAATTGTATTGTAACTAATAAATAAATAGTTTTGAATACTGTATCATAACCATTCCCGTAGTTTTCGAAAATGAATGATGTTCCCTCTTTTTCTTAGTTTCGTATGCAAATTACCATGTAAGAGATTGCAGAGACACCCAGGGACCGCTTGTACTACATGTACAATGTAAAGAATCTTTTAGTTTGTAGTCTACCATTCAAGATCTCAGTAAATAATTAGTTTCAGTATCAGGCAACAGAAACTGTTATTTCCATGGCATCTATTCTACTGGTAACCTGTGACTATTATTCTAGGAAAAGTGGAAAAAGTCAACCCAAAGATTACAAATTTTTTTCCAGATTGTGAAAGGTGTACTATTACCGAGAGTTATTACTTTTGAATTGAATAGAATTATTACATGAGGCCACGTTACAAACCCAGGTCAGACATCTCAAAAAAAAAAAAAAAACAAAATACGAAAAAATATATCCTCCGCGAGTTCTCCTCAACAAATTTGTAATAAAACTCATAAACTTTGAAGGTAAATAAAAAATTGCCATGAAAAGTTTCTCAAAAAAAATTTGTCGCTCGTAGTCGACTTTAAACTGTCGGGACCTGCCACTCATGTATAAAATTAACACTATTATGCTGTGAGAAGCTAGGTTGTAATCTTAACTGAAGGGTTGTACTGACCAATTGTGTATTTTATGTATGCATGTATTGCTTTTGATGTCAATTTCTATCGAGCTTTCTCAGGGAGCGTGGTGTCTCACAAAGTTCTGTTCTGTATCCCCAAATTTATTTCTTATTTTTCTTAACGATCTCTCTTTTACTTTCAAATCTTCTGTACTCCTTTGCAGATGAAAATTTAGGTAATATGTGTCATTCATATTCCTTTGGCCGTATACAAATTGGAAATTGAGTTCATCAATCTTAATATAACTGCCTCACTTTCATTCGATCCATAGGCAATTTCTGAATGGGTTTAGTTTATGCTAGGTTAGCGGATAGCTTGCAAGTTTATTTGATGGCACAAATGGACCATTTACCCAGTGTGAGTGTGAGGTTAGTTAGCGTTACCCAGAGCGCCGGATGAAACCGACCAGTTGCCTTAGTGGCTCGTTGGCCACCATGCCCAGAGCTTCAAACGTTCTGTCACCCAAAAACCGATGATGTCTGTTTTGAAGTGCAGGGCACTCACCGTTTCAGGCAGCTTCTGCATGGGTTTGAAAGGTGGTCTCACGTCTAATAAGCCAACATAATACCTACTAGACTATAGCGACTTAATTCCTTCTTTAGCAATACTAAATACAACGATTGTAAAAGCTTCACCCGATCTCCCCCTTCTACATATATTCCAACTTATTGTAGCGGATAAGTATGGGGGGTAACCCTTTAAAGCCAGCCAAGGCGAAACGATTTTAATGTTTAGACGTCTGACATCGAATATATTCTCGCTTTACGGTTTTCAAACCGGAAATGTGTGACAAAGTATACATAAAAGAGCGTCCTAAGATTTTAATAATAAAGGTATCAAAGCATGGCAATACCTGTGTGTAATAAATAGTCAGTAGTCCAATCGTGTGAAACCCAGAGAGCCCAGACAATGCCATAAGACTACGGATAACTTTCTAGAAATATATTTTTAACTTATAGATGACTCGCGAAAGGATTGAGCTGCATTAACTATTTATTACATTTGCACAGTGATGTGCAGACACGTGATATGCAGCGCTGACCTGCCGCTTATATGTGAAACTGGCTATAGAAGCAAACTTTGATGGCTTATGTCCTACCTCGCCTATATCTCGATTCAAAGGCCCTTGTTTACATTTCTTCTCTATTTTTTTTAGGAATATAAAACCTGTCGATTCAAAGGCCCTTGTTTACATTTCTTCTCTATTTTTTTAGGAATAAAAAAATTCAAATCCGATCAAAATGAAAAATTTCGAATCTTAAAGAATTTTCATAAGTTTTCCGGGCAACAGTGTAACTACAAAGCATAACCTGAGCACAGCAACTGAAACTAAAAGTGGCCCATTTTGTTAAACATGTAAACTTTAAATGCCACTTCTAGTCAGTTATCAACAATGCAATTGAAAAGTTTAACTGTACGATTATTCATGCCACTCTTACAATGTATACTGTTGCCACAAAGTGTGGCAAATAGCCAACAAGAGTTCGCAAATGTGGCAAATTTAATAAAAGAAATCAATGTGATGGTGAAATATCAGATCAATACTCTCATCAATTTCGATCAAATGTTGAACAACAACAAAATGTTTAAGGAGTACACAAAAGCGTCACAAGTCGACGAAGTTCCACGTTTAATTTTAACAAATCAAACTCAACTGATAAGGCCATTGTGTGAAAGATTTTCCGATGAGAGTCTAACGATTGCTTGGATAGCAAAAGAGAATTTTAATGTAACGCTTAAGGCAGTGGATCAGCTATTATGGACCATACACTATACAGACATAGTTTTAATCAATTATGGCCTTAACGAGGACTTCCCCGAAATATTTCAATTATGCTGGCATTATGGTTTCACATCGGTTCTATTGTGGAGTGAAGGGAAATTGTTTACATATCACCCCTATCCAAAAGTAAAGGTTGTTCCTTTGCAGAATGTTGAACAGTTTCAGGACAAAAGTCATTTGGACAATTTCCGTCAGTATGAAATGGTGTTGCCGGTAGAGCAATATCCTCCAGTGAGTTTTAGTTACGTTAGCCGTCGAGGTGAGCTGTTACGTGTGGGTTATTTCCATAGATGGATTGAAATATTCTTGAAACATCACAATGCCACCATAAAATATCACCATCTGGAAGTGTGGAACGGCAGCAGCAGTCGTAAGGATATAAGAAACGCTCTTAAAGAAATGAATTTCAGCTTTGTGTCTATCGATTTGTCGGACAGTGAAAACTATGCTTCAACTATGGTGTTAATAGTCACCAAAACACTGCTCATAGTACCATCAGGCCAGGAGATATCCGGGGAGTTATATCTAAGAAAACCCTTCAGTCCAGATGTGTGGTGGATTATAGTTTTATGTGGACTTTCGTTTTTCCTCATGCAGCTGGTCATGAACAAATACTCGCTTAAACAAATCGATGTGAGTTTAGCATTCCTGCACACTGTACAGGCGTTAATATTTGAAGGCATGACCTTCTTGCACGATAACTTTTTACTAAATTGCCATCTATGTTTGCTATTTTTATTTACGGGCCTATTTCTAACCAGTTCCTATAATACAAATCTAGCCAGTATGTTAACGTCGAAACTGTATAGGCCTGAGCCCAGGTTTATAGAAGACTTAAGGCCCTACAATTTGCCTATTTTAGAACACTCAGCCAACTATGAGGGCTTGATGAAACTGGAACTGCCGGAATTCCTTAAAAAACGTGTTGTAGCCGACAACAATACGAATATGAGAGTACAACGCCAGGCATTAAACATGTCCAATATGTATACAGGCCAGGAGCATTTGATCGATTTTCTGTTGTTCCAGCAAATCTACATGAAAAAACCAAAGGCCAAGAAACTTAAAGAGGCTTTGAAATACAGGCCCTTCTTCCTCAACCTACCCTTTAGATCACCAATCATCAATCAATTCAATCGCTATTTGCTAAACATGCGTGAAAATGGTATCTTAGAGAAGACTCTCCGAGAAACCAATTGGCATGGCATATTAAGTGGAAACTTAAAGATTATACTGGATGATCCATTCAAGAAATCATTAACAATCCAATATTTTTACTATGCTCTGCTAGTGTGGTTTTGCGGTTTAATGGTCGCCTTTATGGTTTTTTTAATTGAATATTTTTATACGGACATAGTGAGATTTGTAAAGCGTTTAAAAAATAAAATTTCAAAAATTAAATGGAATAAAAAGTGAGTGAAATTAAAATTGTTTGCGTTTATTTTAAAATATTTTAGCCGCCAATAAAAGTACTAGTTGTTTGACTTAAACCTCAAAGAACGAATTAACAGGGCATTAACAACTTTAAACAACGTTAAGTTCGAATTAAACTTGGCTCCTCAATTCTGACGCTTTATATCAAAAATTTTGACAAAAAAAATACAACTGTTGGCGGAATAACAAATTTTATAGCTTCGTCTGGATTTCTATTTGAAAGTTTGAACGTAAACCACGGAAAGGACTCAAGTCTGAAGGGAAAATTGGTTCCAAAAATGTGTTGAAGAGATAGATGAGATTGTTAATAATCATGAAAAATTTAGCGCATTCTAGTTAAGAGCTCATAGAACTAGATTACCTACTTACTTAATTGATAATTACAACCCTTTAGCCTCTCACACCCCTTATATTGTGTGTGTTAATTTTTTTTCATACTTCCTTTTGTTTGAGATATCTGAGGCGGCTTCGAACAACTGGCTAGCATCTAATAAGCCTACACACTACCTTATAGGTTGTGGCAACTTCTAAGAAAAAAAGAAAAGTAGGTCGGTTGGTTTAGGTTATATTGGCAATCGCTGCCAAGAACATAGCTCACTTGGATGCTCAAATAGCTTACTTAGAGGTCCTATTGTTATGTCGAATGTATCTATTCTATCATACAAGTATAGCTTAGCCATCCCTATAGTTTTGTGAAGTATTCTATCCACGAAGGTATATAAAGGTATGGTTTGACAAGTTCTGCCAATAAATTCTGACTGCGTAGGATTGTTGTTTTGTGTACTCTTTTTTCTTATCATTACAGCTTCTGTAGAAGTCGGGTGTATACACCCAGAAACCAGTGAACCGTTATAACTGCTACAATCTTAGGAACCCAGGGATTGTGTTCTGTATGTATCAATTTCGTGTGAAATTTGTCTGATCCCTACAGGAATAGTTTCATTAGCCCATCTTTCATTTGCCAATGAGTAGAGTTTTTGTGAGATCAGTTGTTTGCTTCTCTATAGATGACTACCAATCTTGAATCTTCCGTTGCCCTAGCGTTTGCAAATATGTTCCCTATATTATTATCTTCAGTGTCACCATATCAACGAACTCTTCTAACGGTAACCCTCGAATGTCTTGCAAGGCTTCGCAATCTTATTGTAAATGTGGGTTACACACTCCCTGATAAAATTTAATGAAAACAATTATTTGGTACTTTTGTTTTGTACATTTTTTGGTACAAAATTCTAAAGTTTTTAATATTTTCTAATAATTTCTAAAGGTTTTTTTCATAATTGGTTGGCTTATGTAAGGCAACCGTAACTACCAGCTTCAATGGTCTCATAAGATCCCTTTGAGTGTTTTCCACCTCACTCGAATCGGTAAAATTTGTTTACAATTTAAATTCCTTTCATTAGATCGAAGTACCTAAGAAGCTTTTCTGCATCAAAATAACAATAAGAATTACTCTCACTTATCAATCAGCCTACGTTATATTTATTAACATATTATTTCACATTTATTGCATTTCTTTATGCGATGTCTTTTGAGTTCTCTGTTTTTATTAAGTTATTTAAATATTTTAAATTTTAAATAAAAAATTATAAAATATTGTCATTTATGGCTATCAATACCTGTCCAATTCAATAATTATAATAATTTTAAAAGCACATTTAAGGAAATGCTTTTAAGAAATATGATTTAAAAAATTTTAATTTCAATTTTAAATCGAAATGGCAGAAATGAAAATGATTTTTTGTTTGTTTATAAAACAGAGTAGTTTTTTTATGTGGACTCAATTCATTCGCAGTTGACTAAATATGGTGCGATCTAAATGAAATAAAAACAAGCGAAAGAAAGAAATTGTGTTAATGGAATATGAAAACAACCCACAATAAAAAGTACACTCGCTTAGTGGTGAAGCGTTTAAAAAAATTTATTTAAATTTATGAATTTAAGTTTGCCTCGTGAAACCCTGTAAAATGCCCAAAAAGAGGATAATTATAGTTCCATTTACAAGATAAGCAGATTAGATTAGAATAATTTTCAAAATTGAATAAGGCATGCCCTTGGGAGTACGTCATAATACATGCTTAAGCCAACATTTCACCTCAACAACTAGTCGTGAAGTAAAAAAACATATATTCTTAGACGTGAATATATGGGCGTGGCATCAAATTCAAGCCTGCTAATAATTTTCTTAATTGGACATTACAACTCTTTAGTCAGGATTACGGTCTAGCTTCCCACATCACTTATGTTGTGTGTGTTAATTTTCTCCATGGGTTACGGGACCTACAGTATAAGGTCAATTTAGAACAATGGATTTCAGATTGATTTTCAACGCAATTTTATTTACTCACAGATTTTTTCCAGGGGACTGCTGAGAGGAAGTAGCCGAATGAAATATTTGTTTTTTATTTCATTTTGTTCGAAATCTCAGAGCTTGGGTGTGAACTCACGCGCTCTGTTTTTGTAATTCAACACAGTACCTTTTCGACTACAGCGGCTTCGACGAGGCCACTAATATTGAAACTTTCATGTCAATTTAAAATAAGAATACTTGATCAGATCAAAAGCCAAATTGTTGCAAGCAATTTGAATGATAGTATTACGTGGATAACACTATAATGGAATTATTAAAGCTTAAGAAGATCCAAGAATCATCTTTTGAGACTTAAAAAATAGCAGAACATAAAAGAAGCCTTATGCCTCCAAGAGAGGTAGGGGACGTATTTATAAATTCAAAAACAAGGGTAAATCTTATTTTCTTGCCTTTCCGATATTTGAACGGGGATTATTTGGGTCTAACTCTTCCACCGCCCTAAAACCGCATTAAGCAATTCAGGATATATTGACAGCACTTGTATTCTGGGCTTTCTTGGCACAAAATTCAAAAATTTTGTTTATTTATGCACCAATTTGGCCAAAAATGCAGTTTGTCGCTGTAGATAATTTTTGCAATAGAAATACTTTCCTCACACAGCATAAATTTTCATTATAAACTTCGCTTTATTGGTTGATTCAGGTTAAAAAGACAATATTTATTTAGCATTTATAGTTTTTTGCATGTCATGAATTCTTTTTTAATACTCACAAAAAAAAAAGCACCCGTAATATTCATGGCGAATATTTAACTGCAATGTCAAATTCAAAGCAAAATTTTTTTTCCTTTCCAAACTTTTTTTAACTTCTTTCCAAATAAATTATTCTAGAAGACTTCTGGCCTTTAAAGCATAACATGAACGGGGGAAAGTCAAACAGTACTTTGGTAAAAAAAAAAGAGAACGTAAAGAGCTATATTCCTGACCATTGCGAACTCTAATACATTTTCGCATCTATCGTTCTAGAACCTACAAAGATTTCAAGTAAAAAACGCGTAAGAAGTATGAAATGTTTTCTATTTAAGGCCTTATACAACACAATATTTTTTAGTAATGTGTTTGCCGTGATATAGCTCAGCTCAATAATAAAAAATTTGTTCTCAAAAATTTTTGTTTATTTCGAATTTCGAATTTTTTTTTTTTTATTTATTACCGCTTCTATCTTATTAAAGCTAAATACTTACATACATACGTATACATATACAATGAATTATTTCAATCCTTCAGTGAGGATTACCACCTAGCTTCTCACATCACTTATGTTGTGTGTGTTAATTTTATACATGAGTGGCGGTACCTACAGTTTAAAGTCGACTCTGTACGACAGATTTTTTTGCGAAAATTTTCATGTCAATTTTTATTTACTGTCAGAGTTTTTGCAGGAAATCTGCTGAGAAAAAGTCGTCGAAGAAATATTCTTTCATTTTTTGTTTTATTGGAGATGTCTCACCTGGGGTTTGAAACGTAGCCTCAAGTCTAATAAGCCTACACACTGCCTACTTGACTATAACACCTGCCTTATCTTATTAAAGCTAAATTTAAAATTAATTATCAATTGCACCACGTATTTGTGTAATAATAATAATATGGTAGACTAGTATACTCTAGTATAGTAAGACTTTGAGTGTGGTTGTATTATATATGAGTAGTAAATACAATTTTTTTTTCTGATTTCTTCTACCCAACCATTTCATTAAACTTGTATTTCCTTTTGCAAAAAGAAATAAAAATAAAAATTAAAAGAAAAAAAAACAAAACAATAATATAATAAAATATATTGACAGTTGCAGAAAGTTTTTCGCTTTTTTCCATTTGTTGTTATTTTTGTTTATATTATTGTAAATGTTATAATATAATATTATTTTTGGCATATTATAATAAGAAGCACAATAAAATTAAATACGATACAATGAACACTTTAATACAATACAACGAGGCTTTCTTGAACAACATGAGAGTAAGTCAACTCAACTCAACTCAATTCAACCCATATTTGGCATTTGACTTTGGATAACTTTTTTTTATTGAAAAAAAAAAAAATTTTTTCATTTTTATAGAGCGATAAACAAAGTACCTACACACACATACTTATTTACACGAACTCAAGTTTAAAATAATTTTTTTTTTTTTTGGGTGAAAAAAACTGTCGTTTTATAAAATTCACACTATTTTTGGCAAATAAAACCGTTTTAACGGTTTCTTTTATTGGGCCTACACACATGTTTCTATGTTACATATGGGTATATGCGTAAGCATAGCTTTTATGTAAAATTTCCATAGCATTAGTAATTAAAACAACTATTTACAACAACAAAAACAGAAAGCGGTACCTATTTACTCTTGAAATTTGTTAATAACACTATAAATTACAAAAAATAAAGTTTTGAAACGAAGACAAAAAAAAATTGTTATTGAAGATTTTAATTACGCCGTTACGATGTCGGCTTTTAGGTGAAGTGATTTAAAATAATTATACACTTGACGTGTAATTGTTGAGCTGAAAATATGAAGAGTTTTTTGGGGTAAACGATTTGTGTGTCATGCGTTGTTAAATTGTGTAATCAATAGCGCAAATTCAAAGTGTCAAAATTAAAATTTCTAATTTTCATTCAATATTCATACACTGTGCAACAATAATTCAAATTTGTTTTGTCTCCTTTAACGGACAATACAAATCTTTTAGATTTTGATGGGGAAAAAATTAGAACTGAGCAAGCAAGGCACAAATTCTTAAAAGAACTCAACCAATTTCTATTAAAAAATGTTAGGAAAGCTTTAATACACTTGATCCAAGAAGGGTTACTTTCTGTTTAGTATAGCTGACATCAGACCTTTTCTTTAAGTTTTGAGGAAAAACTTCAGTTTGGTTTGGAAAATATAGCAACTAAGGTACGATTGTCTTATTGTTTTCGGTCATAAAGTATTTGCCAAGTGGGTTCACAAAATTCAGATCAAGGCTTCTTTGGCTGTACGACCTAATACGCTACGAAACGTTAACAATCAAAACCTTTGCAGGTTTTGCTTTCGAATGCATAATCCTACGACAATAAGTCTTCATTAGAATCCTCTATAAACGTATTTTGGAGTGCTGCACCTGAAACTGTATTCTATTCAAAATGAAACAAGTCTGCAACAAGTTTTGCTGGCTTAGCTCTGACACCTCCAAGATGGATTAAATGCGGAAATATTTCTACAATTCTCTGTCCCCGTTAAACTGCTCAGATGATGGTATATTTCCTTCAGTATATTTATTCACCTTACTCTCCTTATTCAAATTTAATTAATTTGTTAGTAACATTTCAACAGAATGACAAATACGCTGCTCTCATTTATATGTCCTGAAAAAAGAAGTCGCCGTAGTCTAGTAGGTAGTGTGTTGGTGTTATTAGACGTAAGGAAACGGTTCAAACCTCAGGTCAGACATCAAAACGAAAATATGAAAAAAAAATATTTCTTCGGTGACTTCCTCTTAGCAGATTTCTGGCAAAAACATTGGGAGTAAATAAAATTGCCATGAAAAGTTTCTCAAAAATCTGTCGTTCGGAGAAACTGTATGTCCCGCCCCTCATGTATAAAATTAATACACAAAACATGAGTGATGTGAGAAGCTAGTCCGTAATTCTGACTGAAGGGTTGTAATGGCCAGTTATGTATGTATGTATGTATGATTTAAATACGAATCACGCGAAAATTTCACTCGGAAAATACTTGTTCCGATGCCAAATAACTTTAGAAAAATAAAAAAAATTCAATGTTGATTAATACGACTTTGTAATTTACTTTAATATGAGGATTACTCGTCGACCAGCTGTTTATAGTGGCATACTATCCCTACTTTTAAACTCCCTGTTTATTACTCTCATAAAAGCATAGGTATTGCATTTATTCCTAAAGTTAATTAATTGTTTATTTAAAGATTAAAAACACAACATTGTTAAATAACTAGGCTGATACTTTACACCCTACACACGTAAGCAGATACACGTTTCATGTACGATACAAAACATACCAAAAACCAAATGAAAGTTAATATTTATTTAAAAAAAAAATAAAAATTATTAAACCAAAGAAAAGAAAAGTTAACAAATAAAGAAGAAATAACAAATAAAATCTCTTAAAAATGATGAAATTTCTATAAATATGCACACGAAAATTAAAAGCCAATAAAAAATAAATTTCCAAACCGGGTAATAAAAATTAATTGTTTTAACCGACCTTGACTTTAAAAATATTAAAAATAAAAAAGTTTTCTATAAATTTCCGTTTATTTTAATGTATTTGTGTATTTATTTTTGTAATTGATACATTTTAAATTGGTGTTAATAACATATACATATACATACCACCGTTCGTTGGTTATGACAATACAATGCTAGGCGTTCTGTTTATATAGTTCGTACTTTATAAACAGCATTTTTTTTAATATGATATCAAATGATTTCCTAACAGATATCAAAAGAAATTTCTTGAGTTTAATCTGGCGTATTAACAGTAATAGAATGTTTTCTAATTTAAAAAAAAGAAATGCGCTGACTAGCCATGTGAAACGGCCTTGATGTTGTAGGAATCATAAGGGAATTAAAGTTGTGTTATGGCAATCTATTTGAATAACCACTTATCCCCTAGATTGCCTTTAAGTCGCCTTAGTTTAGTCAGGAGTGTGCTGATTTATTAGACGCGAGGCCACGGTTCAAACTCCCGGTCAGACATCTCCAACTATAAACAAGATATGAGCAAATGTTTCTTCGGTGACTTTTTCTCAACAGACTTCTGGCAAAAACTCCGAGAGTAAATAAAATTTCCATGAATAGTTTCCCAAAAATCAATTCCGCCATTCCGTAATCCTGACTAAAGGGTTGTAATGACCAATTATGTATGTAAGATAGAAGCGTTCTATGCAAAATAAACTAAAGTTTTTGAGAACAATACTTTTATTATTGAGTTGATCTCCTATGGAAGATACATTCCTAATAAATATCGAGTTGCATAAGGCTTTAAACAGAAAACATCTCATACTTCTTATTCGGTTTCCAATTTAAATCTTTGCTTTGCTTTTCAATTTCGCTAATGACGCTTCTCTATCTAAGTAGGTTCTAGAATGATAGGGTTGCCAAAAGTTTCAATCAAAAAAAAACTGTAAAAACTTGGCAAATTTCCACTTTGTGGTAAACATTTCAATGTCAAAAAATTATTGTCTACAAAACTTTTGTCCTTTCAAACTCCGCCTAGATGAGTAAGGCATTTGTAATATTTAGTAGGGGATTAGTGAAAATTTTTTGTGAATTCTGAAATATTTTATCTGATCTGATATTTATCTGACTAATCGGTGATGAAATATTCATTGAAAATGTAGACCTCGATAACGTTATCGCTTACCTCACATTTACTAGTTGACAGCACGTTAAATCGAGATAAATGACATAGAAAGAAAGCTTTTCATTGAAGACTTTTTGACAATCAACGAAGGTGCCAGCTAACATAATCATTCTATCATTATGCTATTAAGTTTCAAATTTGATTCGATTATTTTGCAAGATAGGATTCAATTTAAATTGTTTGCGCCGGTAGCCTAGTGGTGTGCTAGACCGAAGGTTGTGGGTTCGATTCACACCAGAGACTCTGGTCTGTTATACTATACCGAGCATAATGTCAAAGAAACTCAGCTTGTAATTAATTAAATAAATAATTTCACATCTTTTCCCAGCAGAGAAAAGAAAATTAATTTAATTTTTTATAAATGAATTGCAGGGGGTATTTAGAATGCGTACATATGTATCTGCCCTTATCAAAGGCACATGTGAGTCTTATTTATAGTTTGTTTCTGCCATTGGAAAACAATTGCAATTTCGAATTGCAGAAAATAGAACACATGTATTGTCTTATGACAAACATATGAAAAAAACAAAAAAAAAATACAATACAATAGAAAAGAAAAGAAAATAATAACAAAAACAACAACAACAAAAAGAAATAAAGTAAACAACAATAAAAAAAGTACAATAAAAACTATAATAAGAAATAAAATAAATATCGCTTGTAATTATTACGTATAAAAAATATAGAACTTTAGTAAAATAAATAAAAAAAAAAATTATGTAGACACCACAAGGAAGTAAATATAACACCCATGGCAAGCGTACATATGTATGTACATATGTATATAACTAATGGAACGAACAAATGTTAAATAGACTTTAAAACCAGATAAAAAATAATAAAATATGAAAAGAGTCTATAATAATAACAATAAAATATAAATAAAAATCAAATAAATAACACTTTTTTATTTCTAATGTTTATACTGTAAAAAAAATGAAGTAAAATTGAACGGCTTTTAACTTTATGAAATAGAAAATTATATGAAGTTATTTTGCTTTAATAAGGTGGCTTAAAAGTAATTTCATAAGGTGAAGTGGACATGTTTTTTGCATATTGGAAGTGAAGGAAATGGGCTCTCTTTTCACGAAAAAATTATTTCACATTAAGTTAAATACATTTAAAAAATATTAATATAAAAGATAACTAAAGTTCCTAGTATTCACCGAACATTCACGAAACGTTAACGCAGCGTATTTCCGTTTATAGCGAGAATAATGCAAATGCGGATACGGTTTAGTAATCGTTCGCATTGCCTTTTAATAATATTAAACCATAATAATAAACCATAATGTAATTACATTGCTCTTCATGTCCTAACATCGTACTACTACAGCACAAATGTAGTTTTTCGTATTTATGACGAGTATACTCGACACTTAAAAAACCTTTGTTCTAACAATTATTCGCCACATAAACACTTAAGGGCTGAGCAACGTAAAAGGTTTGCAGCATTTAAGAACTGCCTATAATGAGCATTAACCCTTTCACGACCATAAGATTATGAGAGGCAAAGTTAACATTTTGTCTACTTGGTATGAGTCATTAGATGACTAAAAAAAAATTTAAATCAAATCACCAAAACCATTTGGAGTTTCATTAGATTTCCGGCAAAAAAAAACTGAGGATAAATAAAAGTGTCATGATAAGTTTCTCAAAAATCTGTCGGTCGGAGTCGACTTTAAACTGTAGGTGCCGCCACTAATGTCTAAAATTAACACACACACACAACATATCTAGGGAAGACTGGTGTATAGGCCATGTGCTGTACGGATTGACAGAAAAAAATACTTCAAAGTTTAAACCGTACTTTAAATGATAAGATGACAACACCTGGTTCAATCCATAGCATGAAAACTTTCTTAGTAAAAACAAATAAAATATTCTCATAGAAAATATTTGTTTGTTTCTATTTTAAAATTTTATTTAAAAATTAAAAAAACTTTGCAAATATTTGAAAATTTATTTTTAAGCATACAATTTTTGTAACCGAAAATCCATTCCTTATAAATTGCTGTTGCTGTTCCTGTTGCTATTGATGTTCATATTTGTTTTCACGCTTTAGATGTCTACCGTTTGTCAATAGAGTTGTGGTTCGGTTGTACTTTTGAATATAAAAAATTAATATTTTTTTAACATTTTTTGTTATTCAATTTGCCATTTTTTCGGAACACAGTTTCATTTCATTTTTAAAAGGTTTTTTTATATTCGTTTATGCTTAAATACAAGCTGATATTGAAACTTAAGAAATTAAGCACAAAAAAACAAAATGGAAATTATAACATTTAGAAAGATTTCTAAGAATTGTGTTTTTGAAGTTGTTGCGTGTCAATAAATCACTGCAAAAAGAATTCCGGCTTATGGTTTTTTTTTTCTTTTTTTCTTAAAGAATGTGTTCTTAAAAATCATGGTGATCTGATGAAATTATTAGAAATAAAATGAAATACTTAAAATGCGCTTTATTATAAAGACACACGCGTGTTTAACAACAAGAGGAATAAATATTTTCAACATAAATAACAGTCGGCATATTGCTATTGAATGAGAAAAAACGGTGTTAAGAAGATGTCCTTATATGCACCATTAGTTTCAAAATATAGGCAAGCATGCTAAGTTCTCTAAGCAACAGAGTAGAAATTTCGAGTAGTATTCTGAAAGTGAGCTGAATTTAGTGCGATATTCGTGGTCAAAAAATTTTTTCTGGTTATTGTTTTATTCTTCGCTTCCTATAGCAGCTATCGAATCCTAAACTTGGAACTCTCGTGGTAAAGATTTTAAACGATTGGGAAGACAAAATAAGATCAAGACTAAGCCCGAAAATGCATGGATTAAAAAACGTGTTATCTCAACATGTTGTCTCAGCATGGTACATTAAGCCTTTATCAAAAATCTATTCAGGCTCTGTTAATTTCCTTCAGCAACATGTTTGTTGTTGTAGGAATGAAGAACGCGTTGTCTCAACCGAAAATGCTTGGATTAAAAACATGTTGACACAACATGTTGACCCAACATTGAAAAACGTGTTGTCTCAACATGATTTTAATCCAAGCATTTTCTGTTGAGACAACGCGTTCTTCAATCTAAAAAAAAAAAAACGTGTTGAGACAACATGTTGACACAATATTGAAAAACGTGTTGTCTCAACATGTTTTTAATCCAAGCATTTTCTGTTAAGACAACACGTTCTTCAATTCAACAGCAATAAACATGTTGTTGGAGGATATTACTTTAACAGAGTCTGAAAAGATTTTTGATAAAGACTTCACTTACCTTCGAGAAGAAATGGGGTGTTAGGCCCTATATTCTCCACAAGATTTATACCGCCTTCATACAAACAAATCCTAACCTCTTGTATAGGATAACAACAGATCGCACCAACAAAGATGCAAAGACTGGGAAATATAATCGAGCATTAAATCTCAAAACTTCGTTTATCAGTGTTGCATCAATCAATGTTTTTAATTTCAACTTAATAAGAACAAAAAGTCTTCTCAGCTGTGTTTGTCCACGAGCTTAGCTTAGCTTATTTGATATTATGTCGTACTGATATGGGTCGACCCCAATTCGTTCTGACTTCCGAGGAAATGATGAATATTTCTGATATTCAAGGAAGTTGGATAGACACACTTAGGCCACTTAGAAGTCATCGTGATACCACAGTTTTCCACTATCCTCTAATCCCGGAACCACTCGAAGCTTCATTACTCAGACTGTCATTATTAACATTGCTTAAGATTTCCTACAGATCGTTTATATAGTAGTCACCAAGATACGTTCTTTCCTACGAGATTTTCCTAGGAGAGTGCCGGGCATTTACAAAGTCGTCTTCCTAACCTCTGCAGCTTCTGTAGAAACCATCAGCACAGTACCCAAGACCAATCCGCCTCGCATGCGTGACTCGTTATGGTCCCGACAACCACACTAAACGTGCTCTTTTGAAACTTAACCAGACTTGTCGTGCGCCCTCCATCCAGTTTTGTCCAGATTTTGTACGCCGTTCTATCCGTATCCGACACCGCCCATTTATTGTTGATGGAATCGACGATGGCATTGTTAATTATAAGTTTGCAGGTTTTCAGAGAGATTCCCAAAATCGAGAAATCTTTGTAGAGTTCAATTAATGTGCCACACCTGGCCAGTTCATTCTCTCTACTGTTACGTGGTAGCGTTCTGTTACCACATTGAGATGTCTCTAATCTGTACATTGCCTTGGAATTCGATACGTTGCAATTCAGTGCTTCGAAAGCCAACTGGATATCGAAAAGTATGGTAATGTTCCGCTTGGAAATATTTGCCTACGCAATAGTGTTCACCGTAGCCTTTATTTTTGACACCCCTGTCTGAAAAACATTATCTGGCAGCCTTATAGACTGGGTTATTTTGAAAATATCTACCTCCAACTGTTCTTTTGTTTACCTTGTTATGGAATGGGAGAGGAAGTCAAGTGGGCAACTAACATTAAATCCAATAAGCCATCCAGAATCCTCTATATTTACCTTTCAATAGCAAACAAAGAAATCTGTCTTATCCTTTGGGAGAGCAGTCGATTAGACTTTTAACAGGAATAATTACAGGGCACTGTGTGTTACTCATATTATGATTGTTGTGGGAGTTTTTAAGATGAATAGGAGTATCGTAGTCGCCGCAGTCTAGTAGGTTTAGTGTTGGTTTATTAGACGTGAGGTCATGGTTAAAACACCAGGCTAGACATCCCCAACAAAACGAAATACGAAAAAAATATTTCTTTCGATCACTTTCTCTCAGCAGTCTTCTGGCAAAAACTCTGAGAATAAATAAAATTGCCATGAAAAACTTTCTCAAAAATCTGTCGCTCGGAGTCAAGCTGTAGATCCCGCTACTCTTGTATAAAATTAACACACTCAAGATAAGTGACGTGAGAAGCTAGGTTGTAATTGTACCTGAAGAATTTTAATGACCAATATATATGTTGTGTGTGTATGTACTTGTTAGTTCTCAAGGGAACAATATGAAAAGTACATGTGACCTGATTAGGAAAGTGAACTTTCAGCTTAGCATCACCTATCAAACCAAAACCAATAATTAGTTTTTTTTGTTGTCTCTAGGTTCTAATATAATACATTTTTAATCAGCAAGTTTTTCGCTTTTTTTTTTTTTTTTTGAGAACTTAAACTGGTTTCCCCTTTTAAAGATAGTTGTAAAAAGCTTCTTCTTCTATTATGGATGAGCTGTTGTTTTGTTTTAAAACTTTAATTTAAATACTGAATCAATCGAAACGTTTTCAATGGATTTAAATTAATTTTATTTTATTTTAGAATTTGTTTCTATAACAGTGAATAAATGGCGAATTGTTCAACGTTTAGATTGTATGTGTGGGCTTTTTGGATGATGGTTTTAAAATCATATAAAAATAACACCCACTGCAGTTCTCAAATAAAAATTGTTACTGGTTTTGTTTTTATATTCCATTTACCATATTATTTATAATTATATACACTCAAATGTAAATTAAATATCGTATATAATATTGTACATACTACATAGAAAGAGCCTTAAACTATACAGTCACTCACATAATTATATACTAACGCTTGGTATAGCCGTATGTACAGATTATTTTTGCAATGTGTTCGATTGGAATGAAGCAAAGCATTTGAAACGGCCTTTACGTGTAGAAATTTATATTTAAGAAGTGATTTCAAAAACAACTACACAATCTTTATCATTTCAAAGTGTAAGTTGGAAGTAAGTTTAGAGGAACATAAAATATTCTTTAAATTTTCCCCTATACAGCAGGTAGCAACTAAATAGCAATGTTATTATTATTTAACTCTTAATTATTATGTGTTATGTTATACTCTTTTGTTTTTGTCATGCATAATAAATCATTATTTTTTATATTATTTCACGGGAACGATAATAAATGTTAAATGCACTGTCTCTTGCATACCAAATGATTTTGATTTTTTTTTGTTTCTGTCTTAAAACCTGTACAACACATGCAATACATTCTTGTTGGTATGAAATCGATAAATTTTAATTTTCAAACGAATTGTTTATGTGAACCCAGTATTTGCGTATTTGCATATTGAATTGCAATTGCATTTTAAAGCATTTTTTTATTACTATTTTTTGTTTTGTTTTATGAAAAATGCATGTATAAATACATGTCTAAATAGATGCATTTTATAAAAATTTCTTATAAAACTACACATTCTTATTATGCATTTAAATACTCCACCCTAAATACTGGAAATAATGGTGACAGTTGGTTCTAAAGAATTTCTATGGCTCTCATTTCTAATTCCCAGCTTTTTTTCATAATTTTGAAACCTAATACTTCAAACGGCATTGACATAAATATCTTGGCTTGGTTGCTAAACAAAGCTCTACTCTAAGGAACGTGTGAATAAAAGAAACTTCTCAGAACATAAACAAAGTAAACTTCTAACAACTTGGTAGCTTTCAATAATCTTTAAAGCCAGCATACACCAACGAAATTCAATTTCTCAGAAACAATTTTTTTCTTGATTATAACATAACATGGTTCAAGCATTGAGATCTTTAAATGATAATACTTACGTACTTACTTAATTCGTCATTACAATCCTTTAATCAGGATCAGAACCTATCTTCTTGCATCACCCATGTTGTGTATGTTAACTTTATTTATGAGTGACGGTAGGCAGTTTAAGAGGCTTAATAGACATGAAGTCATGGTTCAAACTCCAGGTCAGACATCTCCAACACTTTCTCACAGCAGATTTCTGGCAAAAACTTTGATTTTTCTCAAATATATATCGTAGGTCCCGCCACTCATGTATAAAATTAACACACACAACATAAGTGGTATGAGGAGCTAGCTCGTAATCCTGACTGAAGGATTGTAATGAAGAAAATACTTATTGCAGCCTGAAAGTAAAAAATTTGGAAAAAAAATTCATGTTTTCAACTATTGTGCTGACCTAAATCTATGAATTCAAATACTACGATGCCAGATTTAATTACACCGAACGATATTCTATTTCAAAAATTTATTGATGATGTACACTTCCTATAGAGAATATGGCTGGTACATCTTAGTGGTAGGCGCGCAACAAGATGACAATATGGCTTAAGTGTATGCCGATAGGTATCAGGCCTTAAACATTTATGGTTGACCTTCATGCCATCAGCCTATGTATCTACATAGCATTCAGGCGATATAGAAAAGAGGGATAAAGTCTATCGCTGGAAAAAGTGCATCGAACTGAATGGAAATTATGTTGAGAAATAATGAAAATTTGTCTGTGTTCTCTTTTTTCTGTGTTTTTATGTTTTCTTTCTTAATTCTCATGCTCATCAGTAGAATAAATTCTTACCTATTTTTGACAGAAATCCATTAAAAAAAATTATAGGACTTGAAATCATTTACTGTGTACTTCATAGAGAAGCTACACCAGCGCCCACTGTAATATTAAATGTTACTTTTTATTACAATTTCTGTTGCATCCCAAAAGCATCCATATTTGTCAACATGTCGTAATTTCAATGGCTTTTAATTTCCCTTTATTTTCAACACATCTGCAACACCAACATACAATTTCGAATAAAATTTTTTGTTTTTAATTTTTTATTTTTATATCTTTAAATTGTTTTAATTGAATATTTTGCTCATTTCAGCACTCTTTTCATTTCAATTGATTGCACGATTGACTCAACAATTGCATTTGTTTTGTTTTGTTGTGTTGTATTTTGATTTATTTAATTAAATTGTAGATACAACAAATTAATTGCATATAATTTTTTATATTTTTTTTTTTACATTTTATTTTGTCTTTATTTCATTGTTTTGTTTTATTTTGTTTTTATTAAATTTTTTCCCCCGCTTTTCTTTATCGTTTCAGTAAGTCATTCATTGATGATCTTTAAAGATAAGAGTCCAAAGGTTGTTTAGCTAGTGGGGATGTAATTCTAAATATATTTCTACTCATACAACAACAGCAACAAGATGGAATTCTAGGTGTAAGTCTAAAATATAGGTGTGAATTATATTTTAACATTTAGGCCTCTTTAAACGGCATATATGTTCTTCTATGGACTCATATTTTCATATTTTTCATAATTATTAGCCGTCATTGAAGTCTATGGTGTAATAACATGCTTTGTTTTATATAATTGACATGTAAATCTATCTTCACAATTAATATTTGTTTTGATTCAATAATTATTGTTATTAATCTTAACACAGGTGATGGTGCTGGTGCTGGTGGTAGTATTTCCGTTTTGTTCTGGCATTTAAATTCTCAAAAATATTTAATTTTTCATTTCCACGAAATAGCCCCGCATGCTCATCGTAAAATTATAAAAATTTAATTGAAATTTTTATTTTCAAATTGGCGTTTTATTAGAACGTATTAATCATGAAATTATTTAAAAAATTTAGAACAATCACACCGCGCCCACAACATTGACTAGCTGACGTCCAACATTTTTAAAGTTTAACAAGAATATTTTATTGATTTGTTTTACTTTTTATTTCGAATACAATACAAACAAACAAGGGTGCCCTGTCACTCTAGCAAGCAGTGCGCTTGTACATTACCATAAAGGTCATGGGTTCGATTCCTACCACAGAGTTTGTTTTTTTAAAACACAACGCTAAAGATACGGTTTTTGTCACTATTTTCGTAATAATTAGAAAATAATTTTGAATTAACTTAAGGAAATTAAAGCTGTAGTTGCAGTAAGACTATCCATTAAATAGAATCAGAAACCCATTAGTTTTCAGGAAAAATTCCAGCGCTTGTTCTCCATATCCAGCTCTATATTCAAGTCGTATATTTATTAAAACAACTTATTCTCCGATAATAGAAGTAGTTGAAGTCGTCGTAGTCTAGTAGGTAATATGTTAGCTTATTAGGCGTAAGGCCACGATCCAAACCCCAGGTCAAAACGAAGATATGAAAAAATATTTCTTCGTCAACTTTCTCTCAGCAGATTTCTGGCAAAAACTCTGAGAGAAAATAGAATTGCCATGAAAAGTTTCTCAAAAAATCTGGCGTCGGAGTCCACTTTAAACTGTAGGTCTGGCCACGCATGTATAAAATTAACACGCACAATGTAAGTGGTGTGAGAATCTAGATTGTAATCCTGACTGAAGGGTTGTAATGACTAATTTTGTATGTATGTATGCAATAGAAATAGTTGCTGGGCAACCTATTATTTATTTAACTTCAATCCACCAATTTTGTCTCATGTCTAGACTGATTAGTAGTAGTAGCTTAACTGCTTCGCTTAATGTCAGCATCGATTTAGCCGATATGTTGTAAATATCAAACGAATCATTCATTGTCTTTTTACAACCGTTTACGTTAAGACAGTTGCACCACAACTTGTGGGAGACAATACCACTCAGTTTAGCTGAAAAAAGATTCATGAAAACCAAAAAAATCTTGTTGAATTCGAGCAGTAAATTACAGCTGATGCCGTTTGGATACAACATGAACCAGTCAATTCGAATTGATTTTCAACGTTTTTTTTTTTTTTTTCTTTCTTTAATTAGCATAGCTAGCTTTTCATACCACCCAAGTTGTATTTGTTGTTTCAACCCATGACCAGAACCTACAGTTTAACATCGACTGTGGACAACAGATAACTTTTTCAAAAGAGAGATTTTTTATATTTTCCTTTTTGAAATGTCAGAGCTAAGGCTTGAACAAAGTGATTTCGTCAAATAAGACAACAAACCAAAATACTAGACTTTTTGATTATCGAAAACCTTATTGTAATTCCAAAACACTTACAATCCTTCGGTAGAAGTAATTACAAAAATGTCAGCTGAACTGGCTGGCTGACAGAATGACAGCGAAGCCAGGGAGGATACTCTCATACATAACTGATCTCAGAGGAGTGGATTGGAAGAAGCTAAGGAAATTTGTGCCGACTTCCTACAGAAAATATGGCTGGTATCCCTTAATGGTGAGTGCACAACTATGCAATTTCACGACTTCGATGTATGTCAATACGTACTCTTTGGAGGGTCTCCTTCCCTTCTGTCTGCCCAAATACCTACCTACGACAATATTAAGTGAAAATAGTTGCGGTCAAAATGCTAATAATCGGCTTCGGATAGATAACCTGGAAAGTTTTGCTGAATGTTAATTTCTAGGTATGATGTCAAAAATTAGACCAATTGCCTTCGCAGTCAGCCAGCTTTAGTTCATAGAAGAGAAAATACATACATATATGTACACCATATAAAGTGATTGTTGCTCACATACCATTCTGGCGGCTTGTTTGGGATACATCCACCTGTTATCTTCATAGTGGGTGCAAAAAAATTTTTTTTTTGTCGAAGCTGATGGAAATCGATTATTTTGGCAAAAGGGTCAAGGTGTTGTATGGCCAGAGATATAATGAAATAAAGTTCAGAAATGCAACGAGCTAAATAAATAAAATGGTAGACATTAATTTAAGAAAACTATGTTAAAAATTTCAAACTATATTCAGAAACAATCTCCGGCCAAAGAGAGTATTGATTGCCAGAAACTGTTAATTTGCTTAAGAGAGTCATAACTGACGCATCAAGAATCCAGTTTTCATATCAATTGTTCGTTAGAAAAAATATTTGTCATCTAAAGAAATTCTTTTCCTTTTGTGGATAAAATTGCTTGGCGAGGAATTTAAAAATTCCTTTTAAAAAAATATTTCCATGAAATATACTTAAAAATTTGAAAAATATTTCGTCTGTTTTTTTTTTTTTTTTTTGTTTTCATTTAAGAAATAAAAATTAAGTTATAAATTATTCTTTAATATGAGTTTAACATGAATACTTGACGAATGGCAAAAAAAACAAAAATCTGCACGTAATATGCACGTATCTGAGACAGCAGATACATGCCATACAACTGTTGAAATGCGGCGCTACAGTTTAACAGGAGGAATATTAAGTGGTCAAGAGATTGTGACAAAAAAATTCTGTGCATATGCATTTGCTCCATAAATCGGCACAACAATAGCAATATAAAAACGAAATGCCATTATAAATAGACAGGACTTAGCAATTCTATTTGACAATCAAGATGCCATTCGAGCATTCGACTCTTATGAGATTAAATCGAAGACAGTCCGGGAAAGCTGAATTAATAAGGTAATCAAAATAAGGTTACCCTCAGTTGGAGCCCAGGTCATATGTGGGATGTTAGGTAATAAGCAAGTAGACGAGTTTGCGATTAGGAGAGCCAGTATCCTTTTGTAGACAGGGATGTTTGGAAAGTTATGATTAACGAAAGAGAAGGTACAGACTCTTCTCAAACCAACTTAGACAATCAAACCTTTTGCTGGGAAACTGCAATTAGAAGAGATCTGAATCATGCATCAGACTATCCAGAAATAACTTGCGCTTTTTTCGATAGGGCACTGCGTACTCAGAGTACTCTTATACAGAATGGGAGTTGTTTTCAGTCCAACACATGGATTCTTTGATAATAAGAAAGAATCATCCGAACGCATTCTTATAGCCGGTGGAGCCGAGGTAAAGGCAAAGGATACACCTGGCTGCATTATTAAGTGGCAAGGAAATTCGCGTTGTTGACACCGAGCAGCATTTTGAAATAGGCTGGGCTGCCAAATACTGCTGGACACGTATTGACAAGAAAAGGATTGACTCACTTCTGTCCTTAAATCCTGTGCAATGGCGATTCTTAGGGGCCTCTGTGCCTTTGGTAAGCAGTCCTAATGAATGATTTCTGCAGGAGTTGTGGTTCTGAGAAGGAGGAGGATACTGTTTTCCACATCATGTGTCAGTGTCCTGCTTTTGTCATGAAGAGACGAAGGTTTCTGGTTTTCTGACATCTTTCTAATATAAAAAGTGGTGCTATATCAAGATTTATTTTGGACTCGGGATGATTTTCTTTAGGGAATGGTTTATCTCCGAGTAGTATATATGTATTGTGATATCACAATGGGCCTAAATGTTGGCCTAAGTGGGACCTCTTCCTTTGACAGGGAACTAATTAACCTAACCTAGGCTAGATTGAGACATAATAGAGAAAGGAGTACATTAGATCGTATGGTCGCTGCAGCAAGAGTCCACTTCACGACAAAAACAATAAAAAAAAATTCATTTCAAATACTTTTAGAAATCATAACAAAATATGAACCTATAGGCTCTTACAGTTCGTATTAATCCCCTTTTAAACCCGATGAAAATCAGTCAATAAAATTTATTCAAACGTCTTGACTGTTTACAATTTTTTGTTGTTTTTTTTTTCAGTCTAATTTATTTGTAAACATGATCTGACTAATAAATTTTAACGTAAGAAACGTTTTTATTTATACAACAGCTTCAGCACTGGTTTATAAGATAAAAAAATTGTTTTTTTTTTTTTTGAAAATTTTGTAACCACAGACAGGGTTTTTAGCATAAAAAGGGAGTGAGTAACTCAATGAATCGCTGACTTTATGCACGAAATAAGTGTGAGAATCGAAATTATTGGCCGCATATATATTTTTCTAAGTGATTTCTTATGTTATGGCAATTGATACAACAATAACAACAACAACTACAACATTAATAATAATATTTGGCTTTAAAATTGCCTAAAATAAATTGCCATAAATTGCCAGAGTGTAACATGGCCTTCATTCAATAACGTGCGAAAATATATGAATTTTTTTCTCTGTTCGTTATTTTTTTTGTCGACAGTGATGGACAAAATAAAGAAATAAATCAAATGGTGCATGAGAGAGAAAAAATCCACGTAAATTAAATATATTTTTAAAGAATTTTTAAAATTTTGATATTAAATCATACTTCAAATGCCTTCTTCAGGAGGTGTTTATAGCAATCAATCAGTGAATCATCAATCATAAAATAACATGGTGTTTTACACCACAGTGTAATACATACCACAAAAGTAAACCAAGGAGAATATGCGAAAAAATTTAGCATATCTAATAAAATCTAAAATTAAATGTAAAATTATTTCACGATAAATTATTGAGTATGACCTTTAGTACCATTGTGTTGGCAGTTCTTGACTGATATATTTTTGACTAAACTTTATGTATCTTTCAAATACTTTTTTACTAATGCCAAATACCTCTTAGTAGGGCGAAATCTACATACATACATAAATAATTAGTCATTACAACCCTTCAGTCAGGATTATGGACCCAGTTTCTCATTGTAAAATAAGTTGCCACGAAAAACTTCTCAAAAATCTTTCGTTCGGAGTCGATTTTAAACTGTAGAACCCGCCATTCGTGCATAAAATTAATAAACGCAGAAGGTACCAGTAAGGTACCATGCGAATAATGTTTTTTATGTACACATTAGTAGTCGCTCTAGTGCAATAGTTGTGTTCTCTAACTAGATAAGAACCAGTCATTTAAACTTCAGCTCAGATACCTTGAACAAAACGAAGAAATGTTTCTTTTACTGACTTTTTCTCAGCTGTTTTCTGTATGTGTAAATAAAATTTACATGTCGTTAGGAGTCAACGTTAAACTTTGTAGGATAGAAACTAACACTCACATCATGAGTGCTGTGATAGGCTAGGTTGTAATCCTGACTAAAGAGAAGTAATGCCCAATTAAGTAGGTAAGTATGTACCCAGTCATATCAATCCATAAAATTGTGTTGACTTATTAGACGTAAGGCCACGATTCAAACCCCAGGTGAGACATCAAAACGAAAATATGACAAAAAAAGATATTTCCTTGGTGCCTTCATTTCAGCAGATTTCCGACAAAAACTCTGACAGCAATTAAAATTGCCATGAAAAGTTTCTCAAAAATCTATTGTTCAGGGTCAAATTTAAACTGTAGTTCCCGCCACTCAGGTTTAAAATTAACACACAACATAAGTGGTATGAGAAACTAAGTTGTAATCCCGGCTAAAGAACCAATTATATATGTATGTATGTATGTATACATATGAGGTATTTAACCTCTTAAGACCCGAGCAAGAACCCATTGATTTTCTATACTTTTTATATATTTTTAAGTCTTCTGCCCTATAACTAAAACAATCATGTCTGCTGGTATTTATGCAAACTTAATATCATGTAGAAGATTAAGAACAAACTCCTACCATTGACTCCAAGGCGGCAGTGCTCGTTTAAAACGTTATTAATATAAGGTGCACATACATCTACCTAGAGTCTTAAGAGGTTATAGTTAATAAATATCAAATAATACTCGTATATTCTAACAAGCATGAAAATCAAATATCAACGATTACAAAATTGTATTTCATTGACCCAAAAAAAATCCTTTAAACATCTCTCGTTTATCACTGTTTATTACAACACAATCATTTACTAAGTCAAGGTCATTTTAAATCTTTCAAACCCTTTATAAGCCAACGGAAAATTATATAAACACTTTTGAAATGTTTTGACATTTATTACGGCTGTCTAATTGTCTCTAGTTTGACAGGCCTGTCAACAATATTTACCACAAATTCATTAAAAATTGTTCGGAAAACTAAAATGATGACATTTTATACGAAAAAAATATTAAAAAAATAAAAACCGTTAAAGTTTTATATAAAAAAGCAGCAACTGTTTTTTTTTATAAATATCGAATTGAAAAAAACAATCCAACTGAAAAAAAATGTCAACCTTAAGTTAGGTACACAGGCCTATCGTGGCAGCACAAACTCGTACGAATTCGTATATCAATTTAATAATAAGGCGCTAATGTCCGATAAACAAAAAAAAAACAATTATATTGGCCCCATAGTTTATTAATGTTAAGCCATAAACAAATACAACAACACCAACAATAAATGCTGACAACTATAAAATATTGCTAACACCACTACTACTGCTACAACAACGACGATAACGCATTTAGCGTTTATACGGATATCCGCGGACGTGTTTGAAATTGTGATTAAAGACTTTGAATCACATTAAGAAGAGTGTGTATTGCAGAATAGAAGAATTGTGAATTTGAAGTCATACTGACGTATGCGACACACTTTTAGTGACGAATTTTTAAGACACAAAAAAGAAACCAAAAAGGAATTGGCACTAAAGGGAATATTTTATAAGGCCAGAAGGTATTTCTTACGAAAATTAACAACAACAAAAAATAGTTCTTTAAAGATAAGTTTTTGAATCCATATCACGAAGTCGTTACCATAATCAATATGGTATGAGGCTTTGTTAATTAACTTGCAATCAAATTGTTTTACTAACCAAAATCAGGAACAATATTGATTATCTCTTTATTCTCTTTTAGAGATGTTCAGTATTCCCCTTGTAGACATATGACTATCAGCCATAATTTTAGTATCCGAATTACCTACAGGAACATTCGATTTTCATATCACATCGTATAGTAAATTTCCAAATTTAAATTGGTTTTCCAGCCTAAAGGTAATACTAAGCTTTCAAAAAACTATTTTTTCATAGTAATGCTTGCCATTGCCATATAAATGCATGGTCATTTAAAAGACCGCCTTTGAATTGGTTTCGGATATTTCAGGTGGTATTTCGGCGATAACTTGACGAATGTTGTGTTTGAAATGCTCCAACCTTACGACACAAAATCTAGCAGCAGTAGTAAAATAAAACCAAAACCTCTAATGGAAACCAAATACAGTCCAGTTTATTATCTTCTATTTCAGGCCAAAAGAGCCGATTATCATAATGCTTCCGAAATAACACCTTAACACGAAATAATTCCTTTAGTCAGGATAACGACCTAGCTTCTCACACCACTCATGTAGTTATGTGTGTTAACTTTTACCATGAGTGGCGGGACCCACTATTTAAAGACGACTTCGAAACGACCGATTTTGAACAAACTTTTCATGACAATTTTATATACTCTCAGAATTTTTTGCCATAAAACTGCTGAGGAAGTCTCCGAGAGAAATATTTTTTTACATTCGCTTTGTTCGAGATGTTTGAGTTGGTGTTTGAACCACCCGCTCTCGTCTCACAAACCAACATACTACGTAATGTATTACTACGTGAGCTGTCACAAATCATCTCCCTCACCTCCATCGTATTCTAATTTGTTTACTCAAGTTTTTCTAGCTAAGCAGGTCTACAGTAGCAGTTGCGAGAATGATAGGGTTGTCATCTCCTAGAAAGAACGTCCTTCATGAAACATATTTCGTAGCTGTAATACTAAGTCCAGTGGGGAGGAACAGTTGCTGATTGAGTTCTATTATTTTCCATGAAGTGGCGCCGCATTGTCCTCCTACAAAGCTCGTTGATAATGTTGGCCTCTCCGGGAGGCAGCAACAAAATTGGAAATGTTGATAACATTTTTTTCGCCGTCCACCTGCATTAAACATATATTGGGATACTTTCTTGTAACCAAGACAACTTTAGCAGTTGACTGGAATCGATTCTGAAATTTGACAATTCATAGCGCTTCTTTATTTAGTAGATTCACCTAAATTATCCTCTGATGAATACCTACAAATCTGATTTGACTTCACTTGTATTACATCATACTTCTTTTCGGCAGCCCTTTTTGCAGACAAAAACTCCACTTGCAGTTTTGGCTTACATTGCCAGATTGTTCTCCCATTAAATTTTTGAAACAGGTATTTAAATCTTATCAATCACCACCAGTTATCTCTAAAAAAACTAGAAATCTGTTTTTCTACGAAATGGTACAAAATCTATTTCGCCAATTTCTTAGACCAGAGAAAAAATTAATGTCATCTTATTCAATTTTCAACAAATCAAATAATAAAAGAAAACTTTCATCTGGTAACACTTACATTTGCATTTCTAATAAGGAAGGTATGCCACAAAGCCATAACTCGTGTTTAAATGATTGCGAAAGTCAAACGTTTGGCGTCGCATTTTACTGTGTGTATGAACGAACGAACGTACATATTTACAGACAATAATAAATAATGATAAAATTAAAATTGATGACAGCTGCCAAAAATCATTAATAATGAAAAATTATGTACAACAACAACAACAACAACAACAATCACAAAAGTGATTCTAATAACAATTACAAAAGTATCATGAAAAATAACGATTGACGCATTCTCTTTCGATCTCTCTCTCTACCATTTACAGTATTTTTGTGGCATAGAAAATGAATCTGTTATGGGGCAATATCGAGCGAGTGGCATAACTCTATTAAAACTTTGAAGGCAATTGCAATTACGGTATAACAATTCAATTATCATACGATTTACGTTATTTAACGATTAAGAGAGATGATAATGACAACTGCAATGATGACTTTGTTAATAAAAGTTTTGTTTTTTTTTCTATTTTTCTCTTCGTATTTCTAATAGAAATGTCAATAGCATTATAACAATTACAACAGCAGTAGCAATAGCAGCAGCAAAGCAATATCTTTGCCTTTTTTTCTATCAATAATAGGGTCTGAGGTGAAATTATAGAAAAACAATTAAATAAATATTAAAATGCATTATAAACAATTAATAAAGCAAAATATATTGTATAATGAATACAATAATAAAGAAAAGACGAAAAAACAAAACCTTGTAAATGACGTTTTTAGATAACTTTATTCGCTGCCAGTACTACTACTCTACTCGACTCAGCCAACCGTCCATTTAGTCAACCAACCAGCCAACCCAGCAGTCATACATTTATTTACTTTGACTACCTGCTTACAATCGTCGTATATTCTATTCACATTGGTATGGTATTGCAAAGAATAGATAAAAAAATAAATACATTTTGTTCTCTACATTTGTCCATTTTGTAATTAAATATTATTTTTATAATTTTTTTTGTATTTTTTTTTATAATTTTGTAAACGTTTCTGTTGTTACTTTTTATTCCATACGCTTCTGTTTTTAATGATGACGTTAATAATAATTTAAAAACCCTATTACTACGAAGTTAGCTGAGCATTTGAATACTCAATAATATTTACAAGGTGTTGCTTATTTTATTAAATGGTAGGGTTTATCTAATAAATTTTTTTAAATAGGGATCCAGCTAATCTTGCAATTGAAATAATATTTCTTAATTTCTTGAGCCTTGAGATCAAAATATAATTTTTCTTTCTAAATGAATTGAAAATGTTCATTTTAAAGTAATCTATACTACGCTATCAATAATTATAATAATGACGATTAAGTCGCTTGACTTTATCATTTTTATCTGCGTAGTTTTAATGCCTTCAGTAGGGAGAAACTCTCTCGTTGATTAAAATAGCCCACAAAGTTTAATGTAATAATTTGGGAAAAATTTATTGAAATTCCTTTCTTAAACGACTTTATTAATACTTTTCTTTAACCCATGGTATACTAGCATACATATGGCGTTATTTAGTTGCAATATGGTCTCGTTATACGAAACTTTTCTCAATGAAATCTTATTAACTTCTTATTGGATAACATCTCACTCAAAGTAATATAATTGCCATGAAAAGTTTCTCAAAAAAAATATCGTACGGAATCGACTTTAAACTGTAGGTCCCGCCACTCATGCATAAAATTAACATACACAACATAAGTGGACTTTCAACTGAAGGTGCCGCCATTCATGTGTAAAATTAACACGCTCAACATAAGTGGTGTGGGAAGAAGCTAAGTGGTAATCCTGACTGAAGGGTACTGGTCAAATTCCATCGAACCCATAGAAGAATGCGTCAGCGCGGAACCTGCACTCAAAAGCACGACTCTCCTAGGCTGGTCACCAGCCTAAATGTTTTACGAACGCCTAGATATCAATGGATGACAACTCCGTTAAGCTGACAAGGAATGGAGAGCCATAGAACCTAAATCTGCCCCTCCCGTTGATAACAGTTTCGTCCTCTTCAGCAGACCCACAACCTCAGCAGAAGTCGTTCGAAGGGAGCTGCAATCTTTTCCATGTCTTTCCATAACGCGGTAACCTGTGAATATGGCCACTTTGATGGCGATGGCTTTACGATCGAGTTTGTTAGTACGTCTCCTATCCATCATGTATCTGGCAATTAGGCAAGATCCCTCATTTTTTCAGGGTAGGTTGGCGTCTCGAAAGAATTGTTGGCTAATGAACAATTTGACCGAGATGAGTGGTCCCTGTGCCTGACCCAGACAAGCGAGACGCTGAATCGCTCAGAGAGGACGTCGAGACAAAGGCAATACTCCCTAACGAGTTTGGAGTTAAATGTTAAATGGCAAACACCTATTCCAAGCGATAGATTTCAGAAGCTTTTCATAGCAATTTTATATTACTCTCAGAGTGTTCACCGGAAGACTGCTGAAGCCGTTGAAAGGAATATTTTTTTCGTGTTTCATTTTATTCGAGATGTGTGAAATACGGGCCGAAACGTTTAATAAGCCGACATACTACCCACTAGACTACGGTGACTATATAATCCATCATCAGAGTTGACACTTGTTGTGTTATGCTTTTTTTATAAGCATGATTCATTCAAACAGATCCAGTTAGCAAACCTGATCTCTACGCTATAAAGATTCTTGGACATATATTTTTAACTGAAGAACTGAAGAACAGTATTCTGACGATAGTTAAAAAAATATTGACAGTTAAAAACATATTTTTTTAATTTATTTAGATAAATATTTTTATGATTGAAAATAATTAGAAAATTAATTAAAAAACAAATTCTTTATTAATAAATGGCGATCTATTTTATTAATAAAAATTATTTAAAAAAAAATAATAATAAACAAATTGCTTCAGTTTCTATTTGCCACTCTAATTTAAAATATTTTTCCCTCAATTCAAAACTATGTAAGTGGTGTAACAGTCAAATAAGCTTAATCCCATAAAATCATTAAAAAAATTGGAATTTTAAAGTTTTTTTTGTCAAAATAATTATAATTAATGAAGAAGACTTTTTAAAGGACAGACAGACAGATATGGAAATAAATGAATGGTTATCATTATGAGTAAAAACAATTTAAGTGCTGCTACTACTACTGGCTTCATTCATATTAAATTACACGATTAACATTGCAGAGAAGCTATGCGAAGAGAAAGATATTTAAGAAATCAAATAGTTTACCGGAAGAGGCAATTCAAAACGCACTTGACTTTATTTGAAGTGGATACACACGCATGCAGCTAACACCAACGAATATCATTCATAACTTCTACACCCAATTCAATAATAATAAGCGCACAGAGAATGAGTGAACAACAGCAAGCAGTAGAGACAGCAAAAAATGAATTAAAAATGATAACCAAACAAAGAAGTACCATGCCAGACCATAAATAAATGAGCATAGATGGGCCTAATAATAAAACAACAACAATAACAACACCAATTGCATTTTCAATACCTATGAAATATATGCACGCATGTGCATATTATAAGAGTATATGAACAGAAAGGCGGACAGACAGACGGACAGACAGTCAATACAGAAACCTGACACATGTTTAAGGAAGAACAATCAAAGTATGACTCCAACAGATTGTTTTTGTTTGAAAAAAAATTTTTTCGTTCCTATGTATAGTGGAGTATTAAAGGAAAGGGAGAAAGGGGGCGACTGACAAGATATTCAACAGATACAAAAAAAACTTTTTAGTCATCCCCATCATATTCAGGCATGCAAGCCATTTATGTTTGTATGAATTCATATGGAATGGCATGGCATGTACATATGTACACTTTATGCCTCTTAAGGCATCCACAAACAAATTCTATGAAAAGAAAGAAAGAATTCATACCAGTGCTCACTTTGTTCTCCTCGCAAATCGCCATGAATACCATACGTATGTATGTATGTGTATAAGCGAGTAATAAATTTTATTTAAGTTTAATTAATAAATGGTTCCACAATTCTTACAAAAAAAGAATAAACACCAAAAATTATGACTAAATACTGGGAACATCGTGAAATTCTTTCTTTAAATCATGAAAAGACGTTAAAAAATACCCGCGTTAAAGCATAAATTTAGCAAAATGAAGAGCAAACAAAAAGTTGTGAAAAATCTGTCACAAAGCGTTTGATTTCTGGTTTGTTTAACCCAAAAACCAATACAAAACAAAAGAACGATACGAATTTATTGAATTCAATTAAAATCAATTCAAATTGAAATTCAAAGTTAAGGTGACCAAATAGTTACAATAAGAATAATAAATTAATCAAAATAAAGAAAATACAAAAACAAAAAGTCTTTTTTTATTCAAAGCAGCCATAAATTCATTAACAAGTCGGACTGCCAATATTTACAATCAAATCAAATCAATTTCTTAATTGATGACTGGCGATGAGACACAAAAGCTGTGGTTCTGGTATCAGATGAAACAAAAT
The DNA here is from genome assembly GCA_936449025.2 of Sarcophaga subvicina. Taxonomy (NCBI): domain Eukaryota; kingdom Metazoa; phylum Arthropoda; class Insecta; order Diptera; family Sarcophagidae; genus Sarcophaga; species Sarcophaga subvicina. The sequence goes on from OW388083.2 coordinate 76,284,129, forward strand.
AAATCAAAAAAAAGTCAATGGGATATTTCTTATTAATATTAATTTAAACATCATCTCTGACTCATCATTTCACAGTCAAGACAAATATTTCAAACACTTAACAAACTTGGTTTAGTAGTTGCAGTAGTCTGGATTTAACCTGATCACCTCCAAATCTATAACAACACTCACATGCAGAAGAAATTTAAAACCAAAATACCAAGGGCCGTTTGTTTCATTTGCTCTTTAAAAACAAAACTGAGAAAGCATACCATGTCAAACTTTCATTTTATATATCGGGTTGTTGAAGACACATCTGTCAAATTAGTTAAAATTTATTCAATCCGTTTCGCCAAATCACCATGGACGGATATACCATTCATCAATATGTGCAAATAACAAAATTGTTTTTATCAAAATGGGTGTTAGCAACAGACCCTAATTTTTATCGAAAAATCATTTTGAACAACGAGGCCTTTTTCTGGATGAATTTCCACGTGAACAAAAAAATTATCGAATTAGGTACGCCACCAATCCACATGAGATCCAAGAACTTCCAAAATGCATCCGTAAAAAGTCAATGTTTCATGTGGATTTTTGGCTGGTTACGTCACTTGTCCTTATTTCTCTGAAAACGGCGAGCACTGAATTGAATGACCTAGTAGTTTCTTGGTTTTACTGCTGTCCACTGTTGGTCACAGTAGTTTTGAAATTCAGCAACTATATATGTTGGACTAACTACAATTTGTTGATTTCCATGCTGCTTTTTCCAATTTGGTAAAGTATTCTTGTAGGTGTGCATATATACCCTCTATCGTCTCCTCCTCAGACATCTCCGATCCCTTCCGTGCCATTTCGTCTGTCTTTTCGTTTCATTCTATGCCACAGTGGCCCGCACCCAGCAAACGCAGGTGTTGTATCGACGTGTACGGTATAGACAAATACCGTATAGAAAGCCAATGCAACTCCTGGCGCCCTTTGATTTGACAAGGTGAGATTCCTGCGCTTTGATTATTGCTTGACTGTCCACACATATGATCAATTTGGAAGAAGGTAGGTTCCTGAAATAAGCTGACCTGGTTAGGTAATCCGTATGACCCGTTCAGTGCCAATTTATCGTAATAGACCATAGATTCAGTCCCAGATTCCATTTTTGAACCATTACTGAAAATTGTTATATCACCGTCACCGATGACAGCTTCAGCAAACCATTCTTCTCGTGGGGAAATGTGAGTTTTGTATGGTCGTTCGAAAACAATCTCTGGTTCTACTTCACGCAGTATTGGAGTCGCGGTACATGGTCTCAACATATCTTTAATCTTAAGTCTCAGTGCAGGTCTAGCAGCCACGTTATGGAGGAAACTGTCTAATGGTTGTAGAGACAAAACGACCTCGAGGCCAGCCTACGGTGTGGACAAAAATGCCAAAGCATGCCATCTCTGTACGCTGTTCAGCGTAGAGAGATAGATCCTCTTTCTACCTCTGATGACACTTTCCAATTCTTCCCAGAAAAATTATTAAATTAAAGACAGATGCATACTATTGTTTTCACACTAGGGTACTTATTATGGAAAACCTAATCTAGACAACTTCCAAGTGTAAAAAGCAAGCCAGTCTAAAATGAATTATATAAATAAAATATATTTGAAAATAGGTTTTAGAACAGCACACAAAGGAGTAGGGATTTGTTACAATTGAAAAATCAAGATACAGGAATGAGTGGGTTAATCTTAGACAATATAAAGTGCTATGTCGAGGTTTTGCAATGTTGGACCAGCTTAAGAGTAAGAATTTGCTATCCCGGAACATAGATACATGCGTACATAAGGTCTTTGAAAATATAAAATAATTCATATAAATTCATTAGCACTCTGCAATTAAAACATCAAAATATCTGGAATTTGTACAGAATACTTAGCGAACGTATTCTTATCTTTCTTAATATTAATGGCAGGTTGGAAAAATAAAAATCATAAATTGCTTACCTTTAAGGCAATACTTAAAAAAAATCTCCATATAAACTTGCTTAAAAATAAAACTCAAAAATAAAAATCAGTCAAATTTGAACTGGTGTTTCACACAATTATTACCGAACGAAACCATTCAATTCTTTACAGTACAGCACTGATAGACAGACAAATCGAAAAAAAATTCATCAGTTTATTAAACAAAAATTATATATGTTGTTATAGTTGTTGCTGTTGTTGTTGGTATTATTGCTGTTTAACATTTAATTGTAATTATTGTAACCTTAAGCGTTTCAATGCAAAAGCAAATGCAAAACATAAACAGAATATTCCTATGAAGCACAGAAGAAGTATAATCATCATACAGAGTTCAAGTATTTTATGGCATTTTATGATACCCTTTCCATTTGCATGTTGTAATCATACATGGTCGAGTATTGAATACCTATTAAAAAACAGAAAAACAACAAAAAAAACCATTGCTCTAATGATTTATTGGTCATGTTCTTTATTATGCGATTACAATCCGAATTTTTATCAAAAACCAGAAAAAGACAGAAAAAAATATTAAAGATCTGCCAGGCATTTGACTAAATTGCTGATGACGTTTATGACTGATGCTGTAGATGCAGTCAATCGTTCATCATCTTTCATTATAGCATAATTTCTTATATATATCTCTCTCGCCCTCTCGCTTTTGGTTTTAGGGGTCAATTCTTGCATATTTCTTTTATGCCATATAAGCATATGTATGTATATATGTATATGCATACATGCATACGTATTGTATGTTGCATTCAATTTTCCATAATTATATGTGCTGACTTTTGTAATGTTATGTTTGTGGGTTTGTAAAAAACAAGAAAAAAATTTATTTTTCTTTAAGCTTTGGGGGTGTATTTGATGACTAAAATTATTTCTTTAAAAAAATTCTCTTGGGATGCCATTTTTCTATATTCACATATCAATGTGTGTGTAATATTCATGTTTGAAAATATAGGCTGCGATACAATTCAGTAAGGCAAGCAAGGCAAATCACTTTATTAAATTCTATTAAATTTGAAATATATGATCATAGCAATCATAATAATATTGTAAAGAAATAAGTTCGATTACAAGAACTATAATTTAGTAAATGAAGCCTTTTCAAATAGAACTCGTAACTAATACCGTCTGCATACTGATGTCTACCATCAAGTAAATATTATAATAAAAGTAAAGATTCAAGCCACACAGGCTGCACAAGCCTAACATTCCATTCAATCAACAACTCAAACCTACATAGCCGGCAAAACTAATGTAAATATTTTATTGGCTAATACTCTAAGAGAAAATAAAATTGCCATGAAAAATTTATCAAAAATCTGTCGTTCGAAGTCGACTTTAAACTGTAGGTCCTGCCACTAATGAATGAAATTAACACACGTAACAAAAGTAGCAAGCAAAAGTCGCTGAGAAGCTACGCCATAATCCTAACTGAAGGGTTGTAATATACTTACGTATATCATTGCTTAGTACAAAATTGCCGAGCTTTGTTATATAACAACCGTTTGATATTTAGTCTGCATTAGAATTAGGTTACAGACACTTTGATTGCTTTCTATTTTGATTTTTTATAACATAATCTTTGCACCTAAATAATAGCTTCACCCTTCTGGGATATATGTACATGGGGCATATAATCCTAATTTACATTCATGACGTACCCAAGACACCGATTCTATTACATTTCGTTTATGTTTCATTCGATATTTGTAGTCCTCGCTGATGGTCTCTCTCTCTCAAATTTTTTATAACATAATCCTTCCCTGGAAGTATTAGCCACCATCTTTTGTGATTGCATCCATCGATTGCTCTTCTTCGATTTTTATAACATAACCCTTGTGTCTGAGTAGTAGTTTCCCCTTCTGGGGGGACGTAGCCAAGCCACAGATTTCATTACATTCCGATAATGTTTGATTCGATATTTATAATGTTCGCCATTGTAAGACCAGCTACATCTCCTATCGCAATTATCCATGCTTCTGCGCCTTATAAAAACGTGAAAATTTTAAAAACACACCCTCAACGTCCAACATCCAGGCGACGTTTGAGTGTGCATTGTTGAAATTAGGAAAATAGCCTATGAAAGGAACGAAAGTCAAATTAAATTCGAATCAGTTTCTACTGCAACTAGAAAAACTTCTGCACGTACAGAGCATTCAAAAGCCTGATAAAAAATTAATTCTCTATGTAATGTGGATGCGCTTTATAAGACAGACGAGGACTTTGTAAAAATGTACAATTTTCGGGAAGTTCTTTCACTTTCTTCAAGCACATTGCATAGAAATAGCAATAAAATAGTGAAAAAGAATTAACATTACATCGGTGCTTTAATGGATCCATAGAATACTGTCAATAATAAACACCATTGCTCTCTTTGGTGCCCGATGGATCAGCCTGAAAATAGAATTGGAAGCGTCCACTCTTACATAAGAGTTGTGTTCTATTTTTGATTTGATTTAAGTGACAGAGGCGGTTTAACACTTCATTTGACATGTAAAAAGTAGTGCAGTTCCAAAGAACTTCAAACATATGACATGTACATACTATATTATTAACCTCAAGTGTATTTGCACGACCGTATTTAGACATTGACGTACGTCAAATTCGTGTGACCCTTTTCGCTTAAATCTTTAAAGTACTTGGACAACATTCAGATAAATCTATTGTCTTTTGTAGATTGAAATTCAAGTCTATTGGGAACATTGTTGTTTTCGGAAGAAAGGCTCTTCTGCTTGACACACGGTACACAAAGAAATGATTGCAGTACTCATGTAAATCGCTCAATACGATTTTGTGATTTAATATTGTATAGAAATATCCCAATTTCTTAGCGAGAGATGCACTACATCATTGATGTCGTAGATCTTTCCCATTTTCATCAAAGAATTACTGTCAATTTAATAAAATTTGCTATCAAACCTGTAGGACAATATTTGATATCGTACTGCAACTAATTTTAACTTTTCAAATCTACAGTAAAATAATATTATTACAACGCCTTCTCTTACCAAAATCTTTGTGTTTCGTACTTAAATAAAAAATTCCTACGAATTGTAATACTCATGTTAAGAAAATCCCTTTAAAATAGTAAGAAAATCAAATAAATTTTTTTTAGAATTAATTTATGATGTTTTAAAAATTTATTTAACCAAGTAAATAGGCGCGCAATTAAAAAACAAAATCCAATTTTATGACTTTAAAATATTTGCTTAATTTATATGACATTGATATTTAAACTGTATTTAAATATTTTATTATTCATAAATCAATCAATACATATGCATATGCATGTACATATTTACACTTTATGTTGACTTAAAACTGACACGACAGACGACACACTTCAAAAAGCCCTGTAATATATTCCATTGTACAGAAGTTGTGTAATTTAAGTTTAGATTAGACGAGGCTCGTTAAAAAAAACCGTGTTTTTTTATTTTTATTCCCCAAAAACTGTGGTTTAAATTCGTAGTAGTCTCCGTAGTCTAGTAGATAGCTGTTGGCTGTTTAGACGTAAGCCCACGATTCAAATCTCAGGTGAGGCATCTCTAACAAAATGAGACATGAAAAATATTTGTTCAGCGACTTCCTCTCAGCAGATTTCTGGGAACAACTCTGAGGGTAAATAAAAAATTGTCATGAAAAGTTTCTCAAAAAAAATCTGTCGTCCGGAGTCGACTTTAAACTCGACATAAAATACAATAACATAAGTGGTAGGTAGTGAACCTGACTAAAGTATTGTAATGACCAATTATGTATGCAATTGTCCTTAAAAATCTTCTCAAATATTTAGGACGCATTTGAGGGTTGGAAAATATATCTTTCGACAAGCTCTAGTCATAGATGTTGCAAAAAAAAACCTCTGAATGTAACTGATTAGACTGAAAAAGCTTTTCGAAATCGATGTTAAACTGTAGGTGCTGCTTTTAAAATGAATTTGGATTTTGCAATTGAACAGAATGCATGCATGTGAAGTCGCAATAGTCCAACAGGTAGTGTGTTGGCTAATTAGGCGTGAGGCAACGGTCAAACATGTCCAGGTCAGACATCTCCAATAAAACAAAATATGCAAAATATTTCTTCGGTGACAGCCTCTAAGCAAATTTCTGGCAAAAACTCGAAAAATAAATAAAATTGCCATGAAAAGTTTCTCAAAAAATCGGTTGTTTGGAATCGACTTTAAACTGTAGGTCATGTATTAAAGTTAACACACCCAACATAAATTGTGTGACAAGCCAAGTCGTATTCCTGAATAAAGGGTTACATATACAGTCACACGGATAATTATACGTACCCCCCCTAAAAATCATTTTTTTAAAATGATAATATATGGACAAGTCAACTGATTTTTGCGCGAAATTTTTTGTTTTCCCTCACAGCCGAACAAATTATATTTGTTCTCATCACTAAATATTACATTCGCCCAAAAATCAGTTGACTTGTCCAATCGTGGAACGGAAACCGTTCTTTCTCAAAACACTTCGAACTGTTTCGGAATGCACAATAACATTGTGATCACTTTCCGAGGTATTTCGTACCTCTACCCTTGGAGAAATTTTATACGAAATATATGTACGTCGTACGTATAATTTTCTGTGGTGCCATATTGGTTTTAAGCAAACGGCAGTCACAAATTCATAGATTTTGGGAATCTGTGTTCTTTATTTAAGTAAATGTGTCGTTACAGACGCTAATGTAAAGAAATTTTATATTAGAAGTTCATTACTTTTTAAAAAAATGATTTTTAGGGGGGTACATATAATTATCTGTGTGACTGTATGTGAATAAATTTTCTATTATGGAGTACTGTACCTACAATAAACAAAAATAATAAAATTGTACGCCAACTAACTTTTCCAACACACCACTTGTAATTATTTTTTGTTGAAAATAATGACATACACGAACCAGCATCTTTAAAATATCCAATTTCAATGGAATTTAAATATTCTAAACAAAAAGTAGGGAAAAAATATTCTCTAATATGTAACAATTTACACGTGACTTATGAATTAACATTATGAAACATTTCATATTGTAAATCAGAACACAGATTAAGTTTCACATAACAACAGAAAGGGAAAAAAATCAATAGAAGTAGAAAATTAAAATATTGAAACAGAGGGTTTATAAATTAGAAAAAAAAATAGAACCTACACATTTTCTAAGAGATTGTGAGCAGTTAATTTATTGTATGTGTTGCAATATTTTAAAATATTTTAAAAGCATTTTGTTCTATGATATCTTACAATAAACATATAATTTGTTTTTCCCTATGGGGTTTGCCCCAAATATTTTTAATATTTTATTAGCTCAACTACTTCTCTTCAAACGCCACTCACACACTCGCACTGAAATCATAAACTTCTAGTTTCTGTATAATTTTTAGGGCGTTAATAATGTGCCAAGAATTTCAAATAAAAAAATTTATTTTTTTTTTATTTTCTTAAGATTTACTGTCTGTGTAGTATACATGAACTTGTAACTTGCATTTACTAAGTGCATTTTATTATTATTTTATTTTTTTATTTTAATGTTACTTGTCATATTCTTTTTTCTTTCCTTTTTTCTAACATGAAAATTCTTAAATGTTTATAGTATTTATCGTTTATTTTTTTGAAAATTAATACCATGTTTGTATGTTTATGTGCCACACAACTTAATTCCATTTACCTAAATTTATAACAGCCAACAAAGCAAAACATTCAGGCTCTCAATCTCTGGTTGACAGCCAACCAAGCCAAGCCAACCAAACAACATACGAACGTACCAACCATCCTAGAGCCACCATCACAACCATCACATCCCATCATATTGTTTACGGCAAATAAATGCCTGCTGTGAATTAAAAGAATTCATTCATTGAATAAGAAAAATAATTTTGTCCAAATGCATCCATTTTATCTCAGCAGATTGTTAACGTCCTATTATGGTACTATTTATGTCTTTAGTGCTGTTTTATTTTACTTTTTTGTATGTTTTTAGTATTCAAAAGCCTAGCATTTCAACTAGCTCCACCATTTATTGTTGATTTCCTTAACAGTATCTGATGTGAATTCTTTAATTGGTCGAACACTGCGATGTTCATCGTAATGGAATACCTTTTTCACTCAATAGTTTATAGCCGTAAAGTAAGTAACGGAGACCTTTAGAGTTGAATCTAGTTGGCTTTTTCATTAATTAAACTAGAACCTATTAAATGGACCAGATTATGATCCACAATTATTTTGCATGTGTATATCAGCTGTACTAGTATGAAGTGACCGTCAAGATACAAATGGCTTCATACATACATAATTGGTCATTACAACCCTTCTATCAGGATTACGACATAGCTTCTCACACCACTGTTATGTGTGTTAACATTATACATGAGTGGTAGGAGCTACAGTTTAAAGTCGATTCCGAACCACAGACTTTTACCTTAGAGTTTATGCCAGAAATCTGCTGAGAAACAGTCGCAAAAGAAATATTTTTTCATTATCCGTTTTATTGATGATGTTTGACCTGGGGTAGCACACTGTATACTAGAATACGGTGACTTCACGAACATTGTAAACGATTGTGTGATTTTGATGTGAGAAGTGACGAACGTGTAAGACCACCAAAAATAAGATTGAAGACGCCGAATTGCAAACAGTATTGAATGAAGATTTGAATCAGAAACAAATGGCAAAAATGTTTAATAATGCACAACAAACAATTTCTGAACATTTCAAAGTTATGGGAAAAACACGAAACTCTTGAAAATGTGGCACTCATTTTAAATTGAATGACAGACAGATGTGAAACCGTGAAACCACTTGTGAAATCTACTCACGATAGAAAATCAGTTTGAGATCGATGACGATGATCAGTTTGACCAATGACTATGAAAAGTGGGTCTATTTTCTAAATATGAAGAATTCTAAACGGAAAAAATATTGAGTTAATACAGCATCAACTACGGCTACAACAGTAGATCATTTCGTCAGAAAGACAATGTTGTGTGTCTAGTGCCAAAAGAAGCTTCTACAACCTGATGAAACCGTTATTCCAGATGGCTACGGGCAACAAATGATCAATTTTAACTACACAAATGAGCCACATTTCATGTCAAAGTAATTTTGCAACATAACTATGAACGTGCCCTCGAAGCAAACTTTGTTCAGGATACAATCGAAGTATTAGGTTGTTAGCTGCTGCTCCACCCGCCGTATTCATCACAGTTGGTTCCTTCAGACTACCATTAGTTTTAATCGATGAAACACGCTTCGGCCGTGCCGCAACTTGTTTGGGTGACTAAATGGTTTCCTTCAAACGACGTACAGTTTTATTGGCATGGAATGAGCGATGTAAAAAATATGTGGTCGGCAATGGCCAAAGCTTTGAATGAAATATTTTAACTCTCATTTCATACCGGCACACCCAGTATATTCAATAATTCCTAATGGTACTAAAATTTGAACGGTAGGACCATAGTGATAATTTGCGCAAACTTTGACTGAAACGTACATATCTCCTCACATGTATTTTGAAGTACGGTGAAATGTCAGAAAATTTCTATATACATATAAAAAGCATTGTTATATAGACCTCTAGGTGCTTTAAGTTGTATGCGAAATTACATATTTTAAATTTCATCAATCCACTCTTTTAAAGTGCTGATCCATAAATGCAGAAACTGCAGCAACACACTTGTAAATTAACACTTTAATTCAGGTTTTTTTTTGTTATCAACAACTTAACTTAAACCGCAGCAACAAACTAAAAGAAACAACAACAGCAATAGCAACAACAATAAAAAAAAGATCTCAAATTAATCTGTTGTCGTTTGCTCGTGTATTTAGTTTTGAATTAATTGCACATTAAACTGTGGCGGTAGATGCAACAGCAGCAACCAGCAACAAATGCAACCGAAAGCAATGCATCATGCCATTGGAAGCAAAGAGAAAAAAAACTTCTTAAAAAAAAATACGAAAAAATAACAGGGTATCGCTAAACTTAAAGGCGACAAGTAAAACGAAATTAAAGACAACAAAAAACAAAGATTTCTTGATTAAATTATTAAAGAAACAGAAGAGAAAAAAAACGAAAACTAAATTATATTTCTAAACATTTAAACATTTGATTATTTATTATTATTTTTTTATAGTTATTTATTTATCTTGTTTTTATTGTTATTATCTTTATTAAAGGTGTACCCTCAGATGGCGTTTTGCGAATGTACGTACGTACAGGTGTGTTTGTTTTTAAATTTTAGTTCAGATTTTTTTTAACATAAATATGGTACTGCTGTTGCCATAAAACTGTTTTATTTAAATATTGTCTCGTTTTATTATATTTGGCATCACACAAAAATGTTGCCAAGTTTTATTGTGTTTACTTTGTAATAACAAAACGTCTTAATAAACACTGTTTATAACTTAATTAAGCTGTGGTTTGTTAATTAAAGTCATTAATAAAATGCCTGACATTATTTACAATCATACAATATAAATGATACGTTCAAACAATATTTAATTACTAAAGAAAATAAATGGATAAACATGCTTACATTTAAAGGGGGTATAAATCATGGTCTCGAACAGACTAAATGAACAGAATTTCATTAAAAAAATATTTTTTTACATAACTTTTATTTTAAATCAATAGTACTGCGTTACAAATGTCAAATGTCTCCCAAAAAGCCATATTATTTGCTACATTTAAGATTACTTGACTGCCTTACCAATTGTCAATAAAGTACAGCAAATCCTATTTCTGAAGTCTCCGTAGTCTAGTAGCGTTTGACCCCAGGTCAAACATTTCCAACAAAACGAAATATGAAAAAATATCTCTTCGGCGACTTCCTCTCAACAGGTTTCTGGCAAAAATTCTGAGAGTCAATAAAATTGCCATGACTTCTGAGAAATCTGTTGTTCGGAGTCGACTTTAAACTAAGGGTCCTGTTACTCATGTATAAAAATTAAGCACACAATGTTTGTTTCTATTATGTAGTGTGTTGACTCATTAGACGAGAGCCCGTGGTTCAAAACATGGCTCATACATTTCGCCAACAACGAAATGTAAAAAAAATATTTCTTTCTTCATTTCAGCAATTCACTGGAAAAACTCTGAGGGTATAAATAAAATTGCCATGAAAAGTTTCCTAAACAATCTGTCCTTTGAAATCGACTTTAAACTGTGGCTGTCGCCGCCACTTATACATATGTAATATTAATACACACAACAAAAGCGGTATCAGAAACTAGGTCGTAATCCTGACTAAAGGCTTTTAACGACCAATTTTGCTAGTAAGAAAATAATACATCACCGAAAGCAACAAGTTGTTCCTATCAAGGGATGATTTGAAGTCCTTGGTTTTATTATATACCATCTTCCATAGAGTAACCGTGAAAGTACTCCCTCATAGTCTTCTTATCAGTTATCTCAGTAACAGTTTGTAGTTTCACGCTGGTCCGGGATTACATGATTGGTCATTACAACCTTTAGTCAGGCCCTAGCTTTTCAGATCATGTTGCCATGAAAAGTTTCCTAAACAATCTGTCCTTTGAAATCGACTTTAAACTGTGGCTGTCGCCGCCACTTATACATATGTAATATTAATACACACAACAAAAGCGGTATCAGAAACTAGGTCGTAATCCTGACTAAAGGCTTTTAACGACCAATTTTGCTAGTAAGAAAATAATACATCACCGAAAGCAACAAGTTGTTCCTATCAAGGGATGATTTGAAGTCCTTGGTTTTATTATATACCATCTTCCATAGAGTAACCGTGAAAGTACTCCCTCATAGTCTTCTTATCAGTTATCTCAGTAACAGTTTGTAGTTTCACGCTGGTCCGGGATTACATGATTGGTCATTACAACCTTTAGTCAGGCCCTAGCTTTTCAGATCATGTGTGTGTGTATTAATTTCATATATGACTGACGGTCGACTCCAAATAACAGATTTTTGAGAAACTTTACGTGGCAATATTAACTCTCACAAGTGTTTGTTAAAAATCTGCTGAGAGAAAGTCGCCGAAGACATATTTTTTCATATTTCATCTCGGTGGATATGTCTGACCTGGGGTTTAAACTTTGGCCTCACGTCTAATAATCCAACATAATGCAAACTTGAAATGAGAAGTTATGTAGTGGAATCACAATGGGTTTAATGCTCTCCAGATAAACCAGATAAGTGTCTACCAATGTAAATTAACCTAACCTAACTTACATAAGCTTTTACATCTAAAAAAAATTAATTAAAAATTAAATTAATAAAATTAAAAATATTGAAAATTAAAAGATTGCTAGGAGGTTATATGCTCTGTCGTCCATTTCAATGTTCTCTTAATAATTTCATTTAAATGGATCTCTCCACTGGTTTCATAATAAATATGTAATAATAATATTATATTGCATATGCATTTCTTCTAGCATATGTTGTAATTATTTACTGCTTAATTCATGTATAAATAATTTGCATTGCAATATGCATATTTAAGCAATTTTTTATTGTTGATGAAATTTGTGTGTAGTACGTTTAAAAATATTTATTTAAATAATAATAATTTATTTAAATAATTTAAACAATGACGTCGATTTGTTAATATTTTTTTACAACAAAATGTCGTTTAATAGTCGTATAGCAAAGCCCATAAAAAAATTCATTCAGTTGCAGTTGAGTTCGGGTTCTTTGTTTGTTTGCTGGTTCGTTCGTTCATTTAAACATTTATGTATTCAATTTAATTAAATTGTGTGTAGGTGTTCACATTTAACACACATGTGCTTAAGAAAATCATCTTTTTTTTAATTTTATTTTACACCACAGTTTATATAAAGAGTGGGCCACTTAAATGTTTAAATTTAAAAATGCAATAAAACAAAATCGTTTGGCGCAATAAATCGATTGAGGCATGACATCTGTGGCAAGTTGCGCCATCCTGTTGAAACGAAACATCGTTCATGTCAATACCATAAAGAGCGGGAACAAGAAAATCGGCTATCATGGTGCGAAATGTGTCTCCATTGACCGTAATGGTTACGCCGTCCTCATTTTGAAAGAAATGTGAGCCAATGATATCTTCCTTCCACAAGCCGCACCACAGTCGCTCGTTATGGATGCATTGGCTTCTGTAAGACCACGTGTGGGTTTTCTGAGCCCCAAATACAGCAAATTTGCTTGTTAACGTACCTACCAAGATGAAAATGAGTTTCATTAAAAAAGATGATTTTTTGGCAAAATCGACATCATTGTACAGTTTCGCGTTGGCTCTTCTAGTGAAGCGAAAGCCAAACGGATGGTCATATGACTCTTGAACCAATTGAATTTTGTAAGGCAGCATACCGAGTTCTTTTCGCAAAATTCGACGTAAACTGATACGTGAAAAGTTCAGTTCCTGAGAATGGTAACGAGTTGATGTTGATAGATTCTCACGTACACTCTCAAAAACATCTTTAATAATTTCAGGTATACACACTGTATAAGCACGCTCTCGTCTTGGCGCATTAACAATGAAACAGTTTCACTTACTTTAGCAATAAAATTGCGTATACCGGGCACTATTGGCGCGATTCTGCGCCCAAATTTCGTTCGTGCAATTTCCTTTGTTTTGGAAATAAATTTCCAATAAATCCCAACGTTGCTGAAGCGTAAAGCGATTCATTACGTTCAGTGGAGATAATATACTGAATTTTATGACAGAATGGAATGACAGAAGTATTACCAGATTCGAAATAACCGCTGGTTCAAATTTAAACCGATAGATGGCCCACCCGATATTATTTCCTAATTTTTTTTTTTTTTAATTTTTATTGTGAAATTTATACTCGTTTTATTGGAAAACAAAATATTTCAACGCATGTAGAAAAATAAAAAGAAAACTTAAGAAAACTAGTTTTTTTTTTCTTACAAAGAACTATTTTTCATTTTTTTTTCGTTGCTCGTTATAATTTCATTCATTAAAGTTTCTTTGGGTTTGTTTCTATTTTTTTTCTTTCCATACAACTTGTATTCATTGAGTGCTTTTCGTTGGCTATTTTTTCAGAAAAAAATTTTTTTTTATAAATTTTTATGCTTTTATGCTTTTCAAATGTTTATAAATTGTGTGTGGAGTTTTTAGTTTTCTTAACAGACCATGCGTAGGTTTTTGCGGTTTCCGCAGATGACCACCACAATGAAAAATTATCAGGAATTTAAAAACGACTTCATTAGTTTATTTTATTGTCATCATATGTTATATTTGTGACATGCTTGGTGAAGGCTGTATAGCCTTTCACAACGTAGTGCTTTGATAATAAAAAAAAACTATAATTTGGAATAAAATACCATTCAAATGTTTGAATAGGGATTATAGACAATACTTACGCAGCTTTGTAGCAAATTGCTATGTTGTCACTATGGGATTATTTTATTAAAGCCTAGACAATGTAGAGCATCTTTAAGAAATATGCAATTGATAAAACATACCGATTTTATAATTTTACGTTTCGTTTCGTTGTGTGTGTTAACACAACGTAAGTGCAATGAGAAGCTAGGTCGTAATCCTGATTGAAGGGTTATAATGACCAATTATGTATGCATTTATGATATTTAGCAACCCTATAGTTCTAATACTGTAGACCATTAAAATTCATATCTCATAGGCATAACCTACAGTGTTATTTCAAAATTATAACGTTGTATGTTTTTTTATATCTGAAATACTATTTAATTATAACTTTTTTCATTTAATAACCAACCTTGTTTAACTAGTAAGCAATAAAAAGCTTTAAGTGCCAAAAATAGGTCAATAGCATCAAGAACAAAACACCAAAAATATTTCCTAAATATTAACAAATTACCCGACATTACTTTCATAAATCTATGCATTTCTATTGAATTAATTTCCGATTTTTATTTCTATTTACAGCTCATCACGTACGCATTCAGGGTAAGAAACTTTTTTTACACTCTCATTAGAGTCATTAATTAGTTTCTATTATTGAAAATTCAAACCAACAAAAAAAAATTAACCGCCAAAAAGCCATTAACCAAGCAGCAATAAAAGTTCATCGCTCTATAATAATAACTAGTATTTGTTTTTTTTTTATTTATTTTTATTACTGTTTTTGGGTGAACTTTTTATTTTATTTACCAAACATGATACTTTAATAATAATTTAATAGTTTTTTTTTCTTATTTATTTATTTATACAATATTGTGTACCTTTTTTTGTGTATTGATTTGGTCAAAATCTTTGAATGGCCTTAACTTTGAATTGTCATTAAAAACCTTAAACTTCAATGAGCTTTACTTTACTCCACTTGTTTTTATATTGTTTGTATTGTTAGAAAACAAAAAGACAACAACAACACATACAAAATGTTTATCTATTATAATAAAAACAACAACTCATTAAAATTTTTTGTAACGAAAAGTCATAAAAATTTTTGAATTGAACCCCAGAGTAAACTAAACTGGTCGTGGATTATATTTAAAAACCTAAAAAAACAAAAAATTACAAACGGAATACAAGTTTTACTAACCCACAGCAATACATATTTACAAAAAAAAACACAACAACAACAACAACAATTGAAGAAGTGTTAAGTGTATTAATTATAATAAATGCGTTAATACGACAATAGGCCTCCAAACGCCAGCAAAGCTTATGAAGCTTAAGCAAAAAAGAGGCATTTGACACATGCGCCACATCATTCACACTCACTTACACTTCCTATCGTAACGCATAAGTGCACGCGTTAATTTATGCGGTCTATGCAAAATGCAAATGGCACAGTGTAATGCTTTTCGCAAATATTTGAAAGAAATTTAAGTACCTTATATGAACAAACAAAGTACAAAATTTTCCATAAAAACTCCGCTTTTATAATCGAACATTTTAAGTCGTATTTACAAAAAGTTTAAAAAAGTACTTTTTTTTGGAAAGTATTAGAATGTTGTACTAATTTCGCTTAGTACCCATTAAAGGTTTTCCTTTTAATATTTTGTATACTTTATTATTCAATGGGTCGTATCAAAGATACTTATTGGGTTCGCTGGAGTGCCTATTTACAGATCTCGGTTGGATGTTTTCATACTGTACGGTCAATTCAGTACCATCGACCCTCTGTTATCTCCACATAAACGTTTGTACTTTATTTGTAAGTACATTCGGCAGTAACTAGGTCTTACAATCAAAGATTATGATATGGAAGGTGGTTTCCAAATCTTCCATAACAGGGCGAAAGCTGCAACAGCCTTCGATATTCTGCATTTAATATCATTAGTAGCAGCGCTAACTTCTAAGAGTACGCTTCAGAGATGGTTAAAAGAGTTGCCATTTCAATTATACCATCGCAAGATTTAAAATTGGAGCGAATTTATCTTCTATATACTAGGATTCCCATGATGCGCCAAGATGTAAGGGTGCTCGTACTGTCTGTTCTCATGAATTGAACATTTCACGCACCAGTCTAAGAAGCTGCGATTTGTCACCGTTGAATTATTTTCTGTGGGGCGCCGTTAAAGATAAGTGTTATGCCTACAGACCAGAGGCAATTGAGTATTTGAAGGCCAACGATCGTGACACCATTGACGAGATACGATCTCATACACTCGAAAGATCGAATGAGGTTCTATGCGGCCAGTCGCGGCAGCCATATGAATGAAATAATATTCAATTTCTATCCGGAATAATTGTACTTCACGACAACAAAATAAATTTGGCAAAAATTAAAATCGTTTTTGTTTCATTGTATTTTTAAATTTAAACTCTTAAATGGCCCACCCTTTACAAGCGATTTGATACTTTTTTGTCCTTTTTTGAAAAAATAGTTCTAATCTAAAAAGTGACAGTTTAAGTACCAAATTAAAACTTAAACGAGAAAAGCTTATAATTTTACTTACAATCTGGCCACTGTTCTTATCCATATGGAGCACCCTTTAAAAAAGAAAAAAAAACATTGACATTTTATGGAAATGGAGAACATGAGCATTTAGTCACAGGGTTCACTAGTTCAAGTGAATGAGCAAATTAATTTCAATTCCTCTAACTGTAACTATTAATCTATTCAAATAGCGCCACACACATACATACCATAATACCAATACCATTTATATGTAATCCAATAAGCCAAGTTTAGTTCAATGTACAGACCAAACAAAAAAAATGAAATTAAAAAAGAAAGAAACCGAAAATAATAAAATTTGTGCTGGGGTTTTTATGGGTTTGACAACATGTCTCTGTTTACTATTTGTTCGCTTTTGTTTAAAATCGTTTTTTTATGTATTTTTTTATGGTATTGGAAACATGTATCCATCAGATAATTTCAGATGGTTCAGATGAGATACGACAAAATAATATGATGTGTGATGGTGGCATATTCGTCAACAATTTGACATTGACTTGATATTTTTTTTCTTTTTTTGTTCTTTTTCTTTCTATTGCCATTTCATGTGTGTGGGCACGCATCTATCAAAAGCCAGCAACAAGTATTTGCCATCAATATTCTTATTTTTCTTAGTTGTTGTTGTTGTCTTTTTAAAATAATACCTACATTAATAGAATTAAAGAAAGAAACAAAAACAAAACATATTAATAAAATTTTAAATAAAATATTTCAAGAAAACTCATTAAATGCATTAGTCACCAGGCCAACAAGCTTATAGACGCTTTTATATTTTGTCTTATCATGGTTAAAAACAAAAAGAATTGGTTTATTAAACTTTGAAATTTTTAATTTCATGTTTTTTTCTCTGTAGATTTTTTCTAGTGGGTGTCCTGTTTTTTTTTGAGTGTGAGTGTCACTAAGTCTGCTTAGGTTTAAACCACGGTAGAATAGAAGTAATATTTAGAAAAAATAACTTTGGAGGATTTTTGTCTTTTAATTAAAATAAAATACAGTTAAAACGACCGGCTACGGCTCTCAAAGAAAATTGGATTACATACATACATACATACAAAATTGGTCATTACAGCCCTTCAGTCAGGATTACGACCTAGCTTCTCATACCACTTATATTGTGTGTGTTAATTTATACACGAGATGCGAGACCTACAGTTTAAAGTCGACTTCGAACGACAGATTTTTAAGAAACCGTTTCATGCCAATTTTATTTCAGATTTTTTCCAGAATTCTTTCTTATTCAATTTGTTTTTCTTTTATTGCAAAACACAGACGTCAATTTCTATGCTTACAAACATTTTATTCAATATTTTTTGTTTAATTTTTTGAACTGTTTCCAGTTGTTTTGACCTTATGTCCAGGAACGCCACCACGCTCTGTTTTATAGCTGCAAACAATGAATAATACTCTCCCAAAGTATAATCTAGGCCAGGATGGGATGAATTGGAAGCCCACGTAATGGGCATAGTTATCGTGGGTCCCGTAGTTATAATGAATATTGGTTGAGCTAAGATCTTTATTTTACACAATACTGGCCAATTTTTCTTTCTTATTACAAGTTTATTGAGATGGTTTGTGTTCGGTGGACTTAATAAAATTTATTTTTTTTCTGAGTGTAAGTCTTAAAGCATCATTTATTAAGATGAAATTGTTTTGCTGTGAATTATTTACCTCTCTTTATAATGTCCCATTCAGAAGTCCATAAAGGTATTCTAAATTATTTAAAAATATTTCGATGGCCTGAAAGAAAACAGTTCCAGAACCCTTAACCCTACTTTTAACATATCTTCCTAGGCAACCAATTATTATCTTTAACTCTCGTAAATACCAATCATAGAGCCCATATTGAAGAAAAATGTCTCTTGAATTTTTTTCACCATGTTTACGAAGTGGTTTTCATTTTATTGTCTATTCTATTCACCTTTTTTTTTCAATTTTAATTTTTTTTTTTTAACTTTGTTGTGTAAACAAGTTTATTTTTGCGTGGTTTTCAGTCTAAACGTTAAAATAACAAACAATATACATACATATGTATGTACATACACTATATAAACATATCTATGTACTCCTATCATATATACAAGTGCATACACATATATGTATTGTATGTGATATTTTTACTTTATTTTGCTACTGCCTTCTACTACTGCTTTTGCCGTTGTGTGTCCTTCATTATATCACTCTACTACATACGATCAAACAACAAAATCACACACACTATCTGTATGTATGCTTCGTTTATGCACTGTACTATTTTCTAATTCAATTAAATTTCATACAAAACCAAAAAAGAAAGAAAAGGAAAAAAACAGAAAAAAGTAATTGAACTTCCGTAAAGTTTTCAACAAAGACACAAAGAGAGGGGAATACAGAGTATGAAAAATGGAAAATCTATTATTGTAACGTACGTAGTTGCTATGAAACTTTATTAATTATTTTTTAATTAATATCGTAACATGTAATTAATTTCTGCGAATTTGTTTCATTTATAAATTGATATAATTGTTCTAATATGCAATCTAATTAAGATAGAACTTTTAATAAAAATACATACATACATACATACATATGTACATACATACCAAATATACATTCATGCATACATATGTACATACATACATACATATGTACATGCATAAATACATACAAACATACATACATACATAGATATGCATACATTCATACATACATATATATACATACATTCATACATACATACATACATACATGAATGCATACATACATGAATGCATACATACATACATACATACATACATATATGTATACATACCTACATACATACATACATGCATACAAACATACATACATACATACATACATACATACATGCATACAAACATACATACATACATAAATACATAAATACATAAATACATACATACATACATACATACATACATACATACATACATACATACATACATACATACATACATACATACATACATACATACATAATTACTCATTACAACCCTTCAGTCAGGATTACGACACACCCGTTATGTTTTAATTTAATCCACGAGTGGCGCGCCGTACAATTTAAAGTCGACTCCGAATGACGAGTTTTTGCGAAACTTTTCATGGGAATTTTATTTACACTCTGAGAGAAAATAAGGAAGACTCCGAAGAAAAATTTCTTGTCATATTTCGTATTGTTGGAAATAAATGAGCTGGTGTTTGAACCACAAGCCTGCGTCTAAAAAGCCAACAGATTACCTAATAGAATACGGCTACGAGTAATTGAGTAAGGGCCATTATTACAACTTGCCGTTAACTAAAGGGAGGATTTTAACGGGCAGATGAATTGTTTTTCGTTATTATGAGTACCCAATAAGATAGAAGTGATCGTTAAGCTAAAGGGAGGATCATCCTACCTTTATCATTTGAAGGTCACTTTATGTTTGAACTTGCCATATTATATATTATTTTCATTATGGCAACTTCAAATTTAAACAAAATGAGCATATACAACAAAAAAAACGAAGCCCGCGGTTGCCACTGCGTTAAAAAAAACTTGTATAATTGACAGGTTTTATCGACATTGCTCCGGCACTGCCATATTTTTGAAAAATTTTATCGGTAAGTTGTAATAACGAAAATAAGTTAAAGGTAACTTTACAGTTCCCTTTAGCTAAAGGTACCTTTAACTAAACTCAAGTTTAACGGCAAGTTGTAATAATGGCCCTAAATGGGATAATTTCGGAGCCTACTTAGTGTTTTAAAAAAGAAAACATTTTGTTTTTAGAAGCCAAGGGAAACTCTCGGGTACCTTCGAAGCGAAAATATATGTCACCGAAGACTTATTCTATTGAACTTGGATGTTTAAGTAATTAGATATTTTAAATTGTCCCACCTGAAAGAAGCGATCAAAAACAAAGAGGTTTTGGAAAATAGGAAAAGAATTCAACAGTCGCTCGCTCTAGGGTAATATATAGCTCGTATACCAACAATTCATTACCACTGGCTTCTCTCTCTAATAAGTAATTGTTAATGGCTACCCATACACATTATTTGCTACATGTTGTATACAGAAACATGTTGCCTTGGGAAACATTTAAAAGCATAAGAAATGGAAATAAACAAAATTGTTTCTTTAAATGTTTTAATACATGTTTAGAATTTTCTTTTTCAATTCTATAAGTAACATGTTGCCCATCGTCTACTAAATGCAACATGTTGTCGTTAGTTAAATTGACACTTAGAATTCTTATTTTTATTATATTTTTACATTTTAGCAAAATAATTATATTGCATAAATTGATGTAAATTCCCAAAACTGATACTCCAAGCAACATGTTTCTAAAAGCAACTGAACAAAACATAATGAAACAAATTTTATTGTTATTGTTACTATTTTCATCATTTTACCTATAAATACTACATATTTAACTTATTTTCATTGTTTAAAATGCATTTTATTGCCTTTAAAAATTTTAATAACAATTCACTTTCATTTGTGGCATATTTTTCTTTGGCAACAATGTTGCTTTCATATGTACGTACGTAGTAAGTATGTTAAAAATTTTATTATCATGTTTAAATTAAATTTATTTACCTTTTTCTTTTTAAAAGTAATTAAATGAATGTTTCAATTGATTGCAGCAGAAGAAGGAGAAAAAACTCCAACATAAATATTTTCCCATAACTAAATAATATGGTAGACATTAAGATAAAGCCATGTACAGATAACAATTTAAAGTTACCAGTGTTGGACCATAAATTAAAATAATTTTCACACATTCATGAGACAAACAAATAAAATTTAATCAAAGAAAAGTAAATGATACAGCAAGTATGCTGCAATAATTCCACTTTTCAACATTTATTTCATTGGAAACAATTTACACTTAAAACAATAGCAAAATAATTATGGGATTCAAACGCATGTTGCTTGATAACAACTACTAAGAAATATAACATAAAAAAACGACATTGAAAACCAAATATCAGCCTATAGTGAAATGGTATAAAATAATTTAAATGGTTTTTCTTAATATGAAGTCAAAAAATATATATTTTTACAAACAAGTCGGTCCTCAAGCAACATGTTGCCAACTAAAATATCGAAAAAATCAATAGGAAATAAAATGTAGATTTAAAATTAATTGGAAAAATATATGTACAACAAAATCAAATGTTAAATTTGTTGTAGCAACATGATACCGCTGAATTCTTACTGCAACATATCATTTTCATCCGAGGACTTTACATCCGACAATCTCAAGATTCGATTTAAAGCAATTGCTCACGAGGTCTTATAATATTGGCGTGTAATAAAAGGAGTTATGAACCAAATATTTTTTATTTAATTTTAGAAAATGTATCTCTGCAACATGTTGCTGAGAACCTATACTAAATAACATATACTAATCAACAAAGAAAAAATTAATAAAAATTTGTAACACTAAAACCTTTAATTCTTAAAATACTGCTTGGCTTAGAAATATTGTTTGTTTTAATAATGTTGCTTGGTTGTTTTGGTTTAGAAATATTGCTTTGTTTAAAAATATTGCTTGGTTTAAAAATGGTGCTTTAGTAAAAATGTTTCTTGGTTTAGAAATGTTGCTTAATTTAAAAATGTTGCTTGTTTTAGAAATATTACTTTGTTTAAAAATGCTGCTTGGATTCCTTTGTTTAATAAAATTACCATTTATTTCATTACTCAGTAATTTACTCATTAATTCCTTCAAGTGTACCATATTTTATACGTTTTTAAATGTTTTTATTATTTTTAAATTAATTTGTTGTGTTTTTATTATTATTTTTTATATTCAAATTAAATATTAAACGATGAAGTAGCAAAATTTGCATATGCTTGGTATTTGTTTAAAACTTTAATTATTTTTATACAAAACAAAACAGAAGGAAGGAATCATAAAAATAAATTTCTTTAAACAAAATATGATTTGTTTTGTTTTTGTTTTTTTTATTTTTGTTAATGATTGACATTAAAATGTTGGCAAATATTTTTTGAAGATTTTTTTTAAATTTTGTTTACAAATCGTATATTCAAGGTCGCAATTTTTCAATCCTTGATCTTTAGTTGTGCCCAGCAAATAATTGAATTTTTATTTATTTTTTGAATTTTTTGTTTTTATAAAAATAACAAAAACTTCCAACTAATTAAGTTATTTTAGATGAAAAAATATATTTTTATCTCTTATTTTTTCTCAATAAATAAATAAACAAACTGTAACGGAAGGTTATTTATTTCATTAAAACAATATAAAACCAAAACAAAAATAAAAAATCTATAAAAATAAACGAAAACATATTAAAAATAAATAAAAAAATAAAATAAAAATAAAACAAAACAATTTTAATAAAATAACAATCAATTCAAGTAACCTGTTCAATAGACTAACCTTAGCCACTAAACTTGACGCCACTTTTACCAATTTGGCATACAGCGCAAAAAAAAAATTTCTGAAACAAGTTGCGGCATTTGCCACCATAAATGTTGTTATAAGACTCATTGTTATTGTGGAATTATATTAACGATGCGTTATTTATTTCATTTTTTTAATACAGAAATAATGAGTCAATTATGTTACTTAAAAACAAAATAATTATGTGAATAAATAAATCCTTTCGAAGTTTTTGAAACATTTCTTTTACATTCAGGGTGGAAATTTACAGAAGTCGCCGTAGTCTAGTAGGTAGTGTGTTGGCTTATTAGACGTAAGGCCACGGTTCAAACCCCATGTCAGACACCAAAAGGAATATATGAAAAAAAAATTTTCGGCGACATCCTCTCAGCAGACTTCTGGAAAAAACTCTGTCGTTCGGAATCGACTTTAAACTGTGGGTCCCGCCATTCAGACGACTCGTGTGGTTTCGGACAGAACACTTTGGTATCACAATGAGCCGAGTGTGGCCTAAGTATGGACAGCCACCTCCCACACATAACATACATAAATAGTAATTACAACCGTTCAGTCATGCTTACGACCTAGGTTCTCACACTTATGTTGTGTGTGTTAATTATATCCGTAAATGGCGAGATCTGCTGTTATAGTCGACTCCGAACGACATATTTTTGCGAAACTTTTCGTGGAAATTTTATTAACTATCAGAGTTTTGTAGGAAATCTGCTGAAAGGCAGTCGTGGAAGAAATATTTTTCATATTTTCGTTTTGAAGTCTGACCTGCGCTTTAAACCGTAACCTCACGTCTAATAGGACAACACACTATCTACTAGACTACTATAAAAATAAAATAGTTTAGCTATCAGATAATATTGCGTTATAACTGATGACGAAATATTTTGAAAAAACGGTCTTATTTCTTCATATAATACGACTGCAGCATGTTACTACACATCCCAAAAAAGGCTGCATCTAATTAAAATTGAAATTATTTTTTAAACCGCGGCCCAGTTACATTTGATTTCACATCTGACTTCATTATCATATTTGATGATGAGTTTCAAACAAAATTTGAAATTAAAAAGAAAAAAATCAGCTCTTATAAGGCAAACAAATTTTCACTCTTATCATGTATAAACAATCTCAAGAAAATGAAAACAAAATAGGCATGCAACATTAAGTAGCAAGAAACAAACAATGACAGTGTCTGTATTCACACTTTATATTTTCATTTTCAGCTTTTTTTTTGTTTTTTGTTTGTCTTTCTTCTGATTTTCATTTTCTTTTGCCTTTAAAGTGATATTTAAATAAATATTTCGTGTTTTTTTTTTTCTTCTTTTTTTTTATTCTAAAATGTGAGAAGTTGTAAACGGGACAAGCTTTACTCATCGTCATCGTCAAAGTCGTAGAAAATATTCTTATAAAGCACGACAAACGCGCAATAAATGGAAAGAGAAATAATATTTTGACTTGGTCGGTATTATGCATGAGCATGAACACAGAACTGAACAAAAAAAAATACAAAACAAAAAACAAAAATATTGAAAACACTGCTGCACACGATCTTGAAGTTGCTGTAATTTTGCAAGCAAGTCTCAGATACGTATGAACGCATGAACACATGTATCAGCGACAATAAAAAAAAACAAGAACAACAACATTGACCTCAAGTTGACTAAAAATGGGTAAAAACTTCTTTTTTTTTTCATAATTTAAACTTTAGACTTTGGAACGACAAGAACAATACAAAACATAAAACAAAAAATTTAAATAAAAATTATTATTATTGTTGATGTTGTTGGTGGTGTTGTTATTGTTGCTTTGCGCAAACGCTGAGTAATGCAGGGCTACTAAGAAAGGAAGGATGAATGGCAACGTGCAAAATATTGTATGACTGACACTATGTCGTCTCTGGCAATCAAAAAAAAATATCAAACCTAGACTTGCTATGGCGTATTTGGATATATTTTTTGTTGCCATTGCTGTTGCTATTGCTGCTGTCGCTTAATTGTTGCTGTTTTATTTAAATTAAGGATATTTTAATACTTATTTATTATTATTCACTGAGTTATTGTTTGTTGTAAATGCATCTTTCTTAATAAAATACAAATTCATTCATATTAAAACATATGGTGACGTTACGTTTAATGGCTGCCTGTAGCTTAAATACACAATTCAAACATATCTACAATGCGTTAAGCCTGCTCATATGTCGTTACACATGTAAAATGTGTCATCATCGCCATGATCATTGTCAACTGCCACTGGTTTTAGTTCCCATACACTGAACACAGCGTCTTACCTCTATCTTCTCCCCCAACAACAGCTCATTCGTTTTCGTTTAATCGTGTTAAATCGTTGTACTTGATATTTTGAATTGAATTTTTAATATTTATTTTCAATTTCAAAATTAATTTTATTGTTTTCCAAAATAAAACATTGATTGTCCTTGTAAAGTGAGTCATAAAAGCAACAAAATGTTTAGAGACAATGTTGCCAGTAATCTAAAGGGGTATTAGGAACATTATGTTTCTTTCCAGTAATAATCAAAATGTTAAGAGACAATGATGCCAATATTCTAATGGGGGGGTAAGGAACATTATGTTTCTTTGCAGTAAAAATCAAAATGTTTAGGGATAATGTTGCTAAATATTAAAGAAACGAACATGGAAGCTAGAAAGCAGAAAGTGTTGCAATAATATATAACATGAAAGTCCTAATTGCCTTAACGAGAAAATTGCAGATGCGTGAATCAAAAGAATGCTTAAAAATGTTGATAGTAATTAATAACCAATTAAGCCGATAGCGACGACATTCAACGAAAAAGTATCATTCCTACGCGTAACCGAGCAATACTCGTAGAAGTATCAGTAACAATTGATCATCCATCAAAAAGAGAAAATTGTTCAACTACAGGCGCTAGTCACATCACCGAAGAGGCGTTAAGACCCAACATTCATTCATTCTGTAAATATATTACACCCGCTATTTAAACTAATAAAATGAAGGTATATCGGACCGACTGTAGCTATTGCAGAGCTATTACAATATTAAGTACTGTGATGAAAATATTTTTAATAGTTACAGGTTGCAAATGGCTAATGAGGAATGATGACCTTAGGTGAATCGAATCCAGAAATGGTAGATTCTGTGTAGACCATATCAATCGTTTATAATATTAATTAAATAGGCGATAGAAATGTGTTCTCTCCTCCATTTGATCTTTATTGATTATAGAAAGATTGCATTGCGATAAATTCAAACTGTATTTGAAGTGGAATAAAATATAGTCGTATTTCGAGTCGGAATTTCCGACTAATAAAAAAAATAAAGAAAGCGTAACTCAAAATCAAGGATTTTTATCAACAAAATAACACCAAGATATTGCCAAGGAAATATTTAAAAATAATTTTGAATATTTGCTTTGTAGAAAAGTCTTAACAAAGTTCTTTGTTTAGATTATCTGAAAAAATGTTAACTGAAAAAGAATAAACAATATTTTGTCAAAGTTCAACGTCATTAGTTTAGCTCTATAGCACAATAATCAAAAGAATCTAAACAACTTGTCATCTTTTCTTTGTAGGAAATTTCCTAACAACATGCTGTTAAACAAAATGTTTAGCAACAATAATTCCAATTGAAAAATTATTGGAAACATATTGTTAACGATTTTATAAATGTTATAGAAACATTGTATTTCTTTTGTTGTATACATTGAATAATTAGTAGCAACATGTTGATAGTAAAAGTCTAAATTACAATTCGTTGAACTAAATTTTAAAACAAGTTTTTTTTCAAATATTCGAACAAGTGGTCAAAATTTAGTGCCTGTTTCTGTAAGACGAATGGTTTGTATGAAAAATACAAACAAAATTCAGTGTTTCTCTATACAAACAGAAGTTCATTTGAGACCATTGGTCTTACAGAAACAGGGTATTAGTTTTTAGAATATATTACTTATCTGTAAATGTTTTATTTTGTACACTGAAAAGTTAGCTGCAACATGTTGCAAGATTATAAATTTATTAAAAATCCAGTCCATACTATCAAAACAAAATGTGCAGGTTTTGCTTTAACTGTAGAAAAATCTCAATTGGTTTGGCCACATATCAAATAGTGGATCAAACTTGCCTTTTTTGTTAATGTGTTTGTAAAAAAAAATACTCACACGTACACACAGTTACCAAAGTATACATACGGTAAAAAAAATTCTGAAATTTTTTAACCAATCCGTTTTCGTTGAAAATCTTTATAATTGTCTGACATCTTTTCTCGAGTTTAAGACGATTTCAATAATTTTTTGTAAAAATTACAAAATTTTGTAATCTAACTCTAACGTCCGGCTTCTAAACACTTTCTTACTTAACTTTAAAGGAATCGCTGTAATTCAGTAATAAGCGTTAAACTAACTATTTCCCTGTTATTATTACCTTTGCAGTATATTTGTTGCTGAAACGCGGCAAAACTTCAATTACAAATTAAATAAATTGTTATTTTGCATATCAAATGACTTTTTATTATGAAAATAATAGAAAATTAAATAAAACGAATTTGTTTTGTTTTTTTTTTTTTTTTTTTTTTTTTTTTTAATTTTATAGTTTGTATGTTGTGCATTTCATCTAATCGCCATTACTAATATGACAACGCACATAAATTAAATGGTTTGACTTATACGTGTATATATGTATGTCAATAATAAAAATCTATAAAAACTGTAAATAAAATAAAATCTAAAGAATGTTATGTAGATAAAAAATATTTTATTTGAATTTTATATACAACAAATAACAGTCGCACTATAAGCTTTTAAATAAAATCCCTGAAACGAATACAGTTAATAAATCTTAAAGGAGTGTCTCTAAAACGAAACTTGGGAGATTAGATTTACTCTAGAAGTTTTTACAATATTTTATGGATCGATTAGGAATTACAACTGAAATCCAGTTAAGTTGCCAGTTGCGTCATATGATATAAATTGATGCTACAGATGACAACTGACAACCAACACTTTAAAATTGCGTCTTTTAAAAATATTTCGGAAACTTTTCTATATTTGCAACACTAAAGTGCATCTATTGGAGCTACTTTTATCAAATTTCTTCTTATTTATTCAATCTGTTTTGTTAAAGCACTGTGGACGACCATAGACAACGAAGTGTGTTCGCTGAATGGAATCTAAAGTCGACTGCAACTGACCCTAATTTTTTTTTGAAAAATCATCTTCAACGATGAAGTTCATTTTTGGAGCTTTGAATACGTGATCAAACAAAATTGTCGAATTTTGGACGATACCAAACCACACTAGCTTCAAGGGCGAAGAATTCACTGTTTAATGTAGATTTTGAAATAGCGACGCCGTTGGTCCATATTTCTATGAGATCAACGTTGACAGGTTATCACTGTTAACGGCGAGTACTATAGGTCGATGATTATCAACTTCTTTTGGACTGAATTAGATAATCTGGACACCAACGATATGCGGCTTCTATAGGACGGCGCTACGTTCCAAGGCACATTGGATATTCTGCAAGAGCGATTCGAGTGCATGGCCATATCACTTGGAGGTCATTTAAACTGGCGTCGATCGTATGATTTGACCGCGTTCAAATTTTCTTGTGGGGTTGTCTTAAGTCGCAGTTGTATGCGAATAGACCACAACCTACAACGGATCTCAAAGCCAACACAACCGATGCCATCGATTAAATTCAATTTAATTTTTTCGCCAAGGTCATTACCACAAATTGCTTGCCATTCTAAAGACTATTTAGGGTCCTTCAAAAATCTTTGTTCGTGCACCCTGGTTGCTGTCAGAAATTAGCCAACACATACTCGTATATATACATATGTATGTAGTATGTCTCATTGTATACTTCTATCTCACTTTTTTAACTCTTCTGACAGAAGACTTGATGCGTTTCAATTTTGAGTCACTCCTCTTCTATAGGTATTAGAATGTATTGCAGAAATGCTTATTATTTAACTTACTTTATTGGGTTCATCAAATCATTTATGAGTTCCACTTTGAAATTTTCTTTCAGAACTCAAAGGCCCTTTTTATTTACAACACATAAAACTGTTTTCGGTCAACAACTGCAACAACAACTTGACTGTCGGTTTTGCCGTCCTTATTTAATGTTCATTTTCAATTAAAGTTTATAATTGAAGCGGATCTCTACACGTTTCATATGATAAACAAAAGCAAAGTAACGGTAATAATATTTTCCCAAATTTTTCCGTGGGCCATGCTTACAAATGTACACATGGCATGATGTTCTGTAGCACACTTTTCAAGTGTGGAAACAAGCATTTAACTGCCTCGGTTTCATAAGACGGTGCATGAAATACTTCACTTTATCTGATCTCCTTATCTCGATCTTATAAAAAATATAATGTGAATGGCATATTTGCAAGATTATTTAAATATTTGGAAGGCATATAAAATGTATTGTATTTAAGTATAAAAGCATATTTTGGTTATGATGAAAACATATTATTAATATTGTATTTATAAAATGATATACCTTTCTATGCGATATATTGTATATATTATATATATGCTAAGCCGGTAATAACAGAAGAGGGCAATAATGTTTTCTTATATTCATTTTTATTATTATTAACATTTAACATATTTTTTATTGCATGCTACACATTACAGTTTAAACCAGTTTTTTACAAATTTGATATTATTTTTTTCGGTATTTTAATATGTTAAAATATGCCGTCATATATTTTTACATATGCACAGAAATCTTGTTTTATAAAAACTATTGAAATGAAACTTTTCAAGTGTTCTTTAGTTTGGTGACATTCGTTTTAACATATATTTTGAAATTTGAAAGTATGTTTTCAACATATATTAGTAAGGAAATATTGTTGCATAACTGTATGCCTTATTTATTCATTTGAGGGTCAAATATTTTGGTGTAACACATAAATTAGCCAAACTTGTTACGATATTTAAACTTATTTCAGTTGCATATTTATGCTTACGTCATAAAAGAAATTTTTGGTTTTAAAAATGTTTGGAAAAGTGGTCGTATATATTGTAGACATACAATAGTAACTATTATTTCTTTAAGCAGTGAATATTATTGTTTAATTTAAGTTTAGTTAGATTGGAAGACATGTTCAAACTCAGCTCAGACGTCTCGCACAAAAGGAGGTACGAATAAAATATTGATTTTCAGCGACATCTTCTCAGCAGCTATCTGAAGCCATAGCTGTCGTTCGGATTCAAATAATAACAGAAGTGCACAACATGCGGAAAATTCTGACCACTTGAATTGAATTGTTTCAATTTCGTTAATTGTTGATATTAAGTAGTCGCCGTAATCTAGGACGTAGCGTGTTGGCTTATTAGACGTAAATTCACGGCCCAGATCAGACATCTCCAACAAAAACGACACAATATTTCTTCTTGCTCTCAGCAGATTTCTGGCAGAAACGTTGAGAGTAAAATAAAAATTGCCATGAAAAGCATCTCAAAAATCTGTCGTTAGGAGTTGACTATAAACTGTAGGTCCTACCACTCATATATAAAATTGGGTCTTCTTCAATATCTTTAAATTAAAAAAAAGCAAAGTGTGTATTAATTTCATTTTGGGTGGAAAGGTAGAGCGCATCCAAAATATGCAAATTCCCATGTCTATGGGCCATAGACCATAGATGAGCCACATCACTGAAGATATTTTTCAACAAAAATTAAGGTCAGCTACCAGATTCTCCAGAATTAATTCGGCGTCTATACTGATTTGACAAAACAGACTAAAATTTGACAGATTTAGTTTTAATAAGAAGAACATTATCAAATGTCAAAGGTTGTAAGTCCCTGTTACAAGACCCTATTCAATGCTTTTAGTGTTTCTTTTCTTTTATGGCTCACTGTATTGAATATACGTATAAAATATGCGTTTTTAATTGCTGCGTTTAAATAACTTTTGCTTGTTGTTAATGTTATTGTATCACTTAGAATGGCCAATAACTTGCTAAGCAATTAAAATCGCACCTATTTTTTATTGAATTCATTTTATATTGCGGGATTGATTACAATTTTCATTAAATTTAGAGGGAAAAAATTAAATAAAAAACAATTCCTTTTGAAAGTTACCGATTTGACAAAATACATGTCAGGTGTCTTTACATATTTAATTGAAACAATTGAATAAAATTAACATCGCAATTGTTGTTGTATATTTTTTTTATTAAAATGCATATAATTTTGTTTAAAATATTTTGTTGTATTACAACAATAAGAAAACAAAACTAATTCTAAGTAAAAAAATCTTTAAATGCTTGAACTGAATGAATAATCATGAGTAAGCCTTTCAGAAACCCATACGATTTTTAAAGGGTTACAGAATAGCTTGTAAAAGGTTGGCATGACCATAATTTATTTATTTTATATCATTTGTTTTTGGTTTTACGTTTTTTTTTCCTTAAATAATTTGTTTATTTCTATTTATATGTGAGATTATTATAATTATTATAACTTGTTTGTCTGTGCGTTTAGTTGGTTGGTCTTTAAATTTTTGTTTCTCATTTAGGAGTTGAAAAAAAAAACAAATTATTTATGAAAAATAATTATTAAATGAATAAATATGTAAATAGTTTTTAACTTAAGGCGTTAAAATAAATAATTTTTATATGATATTTATAGATACCACACACTGTTTTCGGATAAAGTGGGTAACACAAAGGAAACGTAACCTGGCTTCTTAGACTTAAACAGACAGACCTTGCGTGCCATCATTAAAAAAAAAAAAAATAATAAATAATTAATAAAAAAAAATTATTATTCGTAAGGAGCACATGTTTCTTGACCCATAAATACTACACCACAGAATTAGCTTCATGAATACTACACCACAGAATTAGCTTCATGAATACTACACCATAAAATAACCTAAAAAAGAGTGTTGTAATACAAAATTGTGTGTAAGTCTAGGGCCTCCAAGTAAATAGATGAAGAAAGATAATTTTTGAAAATAAACTCTGTTTCGTTATTGCATTGAATTTCGAAATTTATTAAAATAAAATGTGGCGTATATATTTCTTAAAAGTTAGTCATTAAGCACCATCAAGCGGGTCAAGCTTAATGGTCAACATTTTCCTAAATTCTCGAAGGCACTATTTGCTTGTCTTGAAAAACGCCTGTCCTTACATGACTCCTGTTAAGAAGACTGAGAACAGTGAGAGAAAATTCAATATTTGAACGAACTTAAATTTCTTTATTTTTAGCCTTAGCGTTTGGATTTTGCTTTCAATTCATAAAAATGTCATGAGATGATACCTGATCAGTAATGACAGTTGGCATCACAGTTAAACTGATTCTGATAGGAGAATATTGCTTCTGGTCAAAATTATGCAGTCTTGAAACGAACTAATGTGTTCATGTAAATATAGAAAAAGAATCAAATGACAAAGGATTTCTTAGCTGCATCAGCAATCTCTTTTTCTTTTTTTCATCCATTCCGGATAAGAAATCTATAACTGGGCTTATAATTAGTTTAGTAGGTAGTGTGTTGGCTTATTAGACGTGAGGCCGTGTTTCAAACTACAGGCCAGACATCTCGAACAAAACGAAATATAAAAAAAATATTTCTTTGGACAACTTCTTATCTGTAAATCAATCTTCTGGCAAAAACTCTGAGAGTAAATAAAAATTGCCATGGAAATTGGAATCGAACCTACAACCCTCACGCTAATAGTCTAGCATACTACCTATTAAAATACCAGCATACTCATAAAATAACATTTAAAATGTAGAACTTTAACAAACAAGACTTAATGCGTATGTATCTCAACACACAATGACTGTCACACAATGACGCAGTCGTTTTCTCGACTGTAGGTTAGGTTAGGTTAGGTTAGAGGACGTGTACTTGTCAATTAAGACAAGTACAGTACCCGGAGGTCGAATTGACCCATTGTACAACGTCCTAGTTTCTCACACCACTTATGTTGTGTGTGTTAATTTTATACATGAGTGGTGGGACCTACAGTTTAAAGTCGACTCCGAACGACAGATTTTTATTTATTGAGAAACTTTTCATGGCAATTTTTATTTACTCTCAGAGTTTTTGCCAGAAATCTACTGAGAGGAAGTCGCCGAAAAAATACTTTTTGTATTTTGTCTTTGATGCCTGGC
The DNA here is from genome assembly GCA_936449025.2 of Sarcophaga subvicina. Lineage (NCBI taxonomy): Eukaryota > Metazoa > Arthropoda > Insecta > Diptera > Sarcophagidae > Sarcophaga > Sarcophaga subvicina. Next base: position 76,317,517 of record OW388083.2, read on the forward strand.
CTGGGGCTCGAACCCAGGCTTTTGCGTCTAATAAGCCAACACACTACCTACTAGACTACGGCGACTTCTAGCATTTTCAATTTGTTTGCTGTGTTGTAAAAAAAAAAGAACACCAACACTTAAGGATTCAAGCTGTGAAAGTAGAACTTGGCATAAAAAAGAGTAGATAAGTACATTACATAACAAAATCATGGAAACTTTCTAGTTATAGAACACTAGGAGAATTATATTATAAAACTAATTGCCTTTAAATCTTATAATTATTTCCAGTGCTGCATTATAAACGAAACTAACTTTTCGACCTCTTTCTTAAATTGCCATAAAATTTGATGAGGTCGTAGTTTTTAAAAGAAATAAAAACATTTATTCTACATTTTTTTTATTGTGTTTTTACCCCTCTTTAGTTTTAAGTTATTAAATCTATACTTAGATTTACGCAATAATTAATTAAACTTAACATTCTTCTAAGAACCCTCATTAAACAGTGTTATAAAACAAGTTTTGTTTTTTAATTTCAACAAGACATTAAGACGTTACACTGTGTCGTTTAGTAATTGAAAAGTAAATTAAATTCATAACATTTTTAAGAATTTAGTTTTAAAATTCTTGTGAATAAATTGTCATGATGAGTAATTTCGAATTGCTTTTAAATTAATTAATTATGTCATGTGCTACAAAGAAATGTATGTATAAATATTAGTATTGATTAAAAAATTAATTTTCATTTACAGTTTAAAGTATTAAAGTTTACAATATTTTTTATTTTTTTGTCACAACGAAGATTTACTTTACACTTTACAGCATTTACGACTTCGTAATGCTCCACGCCACATTTGACAATCACTGTTAAAAGGACTATGAAAAATTTTAAACATTTAATTTGTCCCGATTAAGCACTTGGTTTTGAATTTTTGATAGCAAATTTGTTACTCCGGTCTGTTGACTGATATCTACCTATAAGTAGTATTGAGTCTTCCATTAAGGGCTTTCTATTCTTTATCTTCAAAATTTTTTATTCGTTTGAAAGACCTATTGATGCTATTATGTGTGAAATACAAAATCGTTCAAATGTCAGTCACGGCATCTTTGCATAAATAGTCAAATGCACAAGATTTAGAAGATCGCTATGGTGACTAATTAAGAAAACCTGACAAGAAAAAGTCTTAAAAGTCACAGAAAAAGTCTAACATTAGATGACCATGCATTTAAATCGCTCGTACAGAATATCCAAAATGGCATAAGCTTTGTGGTATGTAGCACTGTTGGTGTCCAGATCATCAAATTCAGTTCAAAAGAAGTTTTTAATCATCTCTTATAGTCCTCACCGTTGACAAGGATTAAAATATAACTCTGACAGCCCTAAATCGACACCAACTAGTCTTTTTTTCGGATTGGACGCTCTTGGATCTCCTTTGAATTAATATCGTTCTATAAATCCCCTCTTAAATATCACTACAATTGTTTTATATATATTTTTGGTCAAGTAACATCTGAGCAAATCAAAAACCAAAACTGCCTTTTCAAAGCTTTTTTCAAAGACATGATTTGCATTTACCCGCTTACGTATGACTTAGATTCATCGAGTGAAAATTAAACTTAAGACAGACAACAAACTCTTACCTCTCGGAGTAAATCTGAAGTTTTGTCTTGAATTTTGAGAATAACCAAGGAAACACCCTTACTATACACTTTTTAATGCGACCAATACTCAAAAAATGGCGCCTACTCACGCAGAAACACAGCTTATGTTAGAAAGGAATATAGGGGAGTAGGGTTTATCGATATTGGCCTAGAATCTGGTAAGTGATTTACCTCTATACCTCTAGGTGTTCGAAAGAATCTCTCTCTTCTGTATGTGGTCGAAAAGCCTCAAATAGGCTTCAAAAAGACTTTACAACTGCCTGGTGGGATCATTATTCGTAAGTTGAAACAAAAACAGACTTCAATTCAGGCTTATAAAACCAAGATGGCTAAAAGCAGGGCTCAAGATATTGACAAAATGAACCCACGTAATCAGATTTCTTCCAAAGGACTTCTGATCACCAAACTCTCTTACGTCTAAGCTAAGTGAGAAAGTAACAATTAAGTTCACAGAACACACAAGATAGGTACAACAATACTTGCAATGTTCGATTATAAAATAATTCGTTCGAGATAATCGTTATTACTTGCAGTAAATTTTCGGTATGACCTTCGATATAAAATCTGTTCGCACTTTGCTGTTTTACATGTTTTATCGAAATAGGCAACGTACTGCACTAACTTCCATCGAAAAATCATCTTCAGTGATGAGGCCCTTGAATAAGCTATAAACCACTGCAGACCTCATAAACAACATAGCCCATTCTGATGTTTAAATTCACCCTGAGTGGCAGAAATTTGGCCATTTCGAATGGGCTCATCACAGAGAAGCCGCGACGGATATTTAAACGATGTTATATGCCGCACATAATGACATCAATAGGCTTTCCAAACATGTAAAAAAAATTCGATTTACGAACACGTTGTTTTTTTTAATGAAAAAATAGGAAGCGCTTAATGAAAGGCCCTGTAAAACCATATCCTTGTATATACATATCATCAATATACGTAAATAAGATATGGTAAAATATTTATTCAACATTTTTTATAAATAAACCCACTGTGCAAGACAAACTAATATCGGATCATTTAAGCACTTGTTACACAAACAAGGAACAACGAAGATATAAGTCTCATCAGCTGATTAAGAAAAGTTAAATAATTGGCAACAATAACAATAACTACAACAATAATAAAACTACTCCAAATACAACAAAAAACAAGAAACGTGTAAAGAAAACAAAATTTTAAATGAAAACAAAAAATAAAATTAAACTCACAAACAGTTTAAAATTTTAAAAATAAACAAATAAAAAATTATTAATAAATAAGGTAAATAATGAAAACAACAACAATAACTACAGAAACAATAATACAAAAAATAAATAAACAACACTGTTGTTCATACATATATTTCTTACCATTTATTGTTGTTATTGTCAGTTTTCGTAACACACGTTACATTAACAGACTGCAACGACTTTGGCAGTGGAGCGCATTAAGCGCAAGGTCGTTTGCTGTAACGTTGTTCAGATTATAGTTGCTGTTGTTGGCGTTAATGTAGATGAAAAAAACTGAATTTATTTTTGGCTTTAAACTTGTTAACAACAACAGCAACAACTACAGCTACAACAACAGCAGCAGTCTGCTTACATACTATATATATATTTATTGTCGACAAAAAGCTTTTTACAAAGCCGTTTAAAGCATGTGCTTATAAAACAGCAACAACAACAACAACTTTTTTAAAGCCAAACAGACCAGCAACTTTTTATTTTCAATTATATGACCAGCTTAGCTTCTCTCAAGAGTTTTGTAAAACCAATAATATTAACAATGACAATAACAACAACAACAACAACAGCAACAAATAATTATGAATGAATTTGTTTTCTTCGGTAATTCACATGTTGGTGTCATAAGTTGTAATAGTTTTTTGTTGTTATTTTCAATTATTTACGCTCAAATAGAATATGAACAATAAACCGTATTAAATATGAATATATAACATAGCCATGCACAATGGGACTGTAAATTAAGTTGCATAACACAGGTAAACATTTTGTAAGCATAGTAGAAAATAGGAGTTTAATTAAAAATATACTATACTAGATTTCTCTGTACAATGGGCCAGAAGTTTTAAGAATTGTTGACATTTTTAATCACAACAAAAATTGTATCCTATACCCTTAACGCCCTTTAACATAACCTAACCTACAGTTTTATAAATAAGGAAAGAATTGCAATCTATTCTATATATAAGGTATGGAGGTGGAATAGTAATATAAACTACTTTTATTTGCTAGTAGCATTAAATCAATGTTATTGCGTGGAACCAATGCTTGGAGTTAGCCAATAGAATATTTAATCATGTTGCGAAAATGAACATCGATCGGTCATATTCTGTAAAGATCCCACATCGAAATAAAACTGCCATGAAAAGTTTCTCAAAAATCTGTCGTTCTGAGTCGACTTTAATCTGTAGGCCCCGCTACTCATGCATAAAATTAACACAGGCAATACAAGTGGTGGGAGAAACTAATAATAATAATAATAATAGGAATCAAAGCCCTTTTTGAAAATATATTGGGTTGTAGCCTTGGCTGTTGCGGTGAAATACTTTACTCATTAACTTTTCTAAGAAGTAGTGCTACCTAACTATTGTTATCTACCTTGAATCGTCAAAGGGCTTCCCAGATAGATTGTACATCTCAAATATTTAGATTCAATACTCATACTCGTACTCATACTCATACTCATACCCATACCCATACCCATACTCATACTCATACTCATAATAATACTCATAATAACACTCATAATAATACTCATACTCATATACTTCTTGATAACATCATTAGGGCACTGAGATAAGCAAGAGTTTTTGGAGATACAATTGTTCTGATAGATATTCAACAATCGGACATAGCCGCCTATCAATTCATTACAATTTCCTTTTGTTTTTGTAATTAATTGTTTCAATGTAATTGATTTTAAAAAATAATTAATCGCGTGCTGATTACTTAGATGATATTTTTGGAGGCGTGTTTTTTAAATCATTTAAATGCCACCTACAAATCACTTTGAAGTACATTGTTTTGTTTTTCTTTTTTTTTAGATATTTTTTATTGTAAGTTTAAGTAAATAAAAATGTATCTTTTGAATAATATTTTATACGCTGACACAATTTTCTTAAGAATTCTATTGAACAGGTTTTTCTAAAATATTATTTTTATTTATTAAAATAATTTTAAATACATTAAAATCACATGGAATTTAATCTTAAATTATCGTTTGTAGAAAAAAATATTTTAAAAATCGTTACAGCCTGCTAGCAGCAGCTGTGATTTTAAAATTGATGACAAAGCATTAAGGAATTGACAAAAACTAGTCAAGAATTGTTTACACAAAGAATATATGCTAATGACACAAGGCTGGCTTAATGGATTTCGTGGAATAGTGCATCTCAATGCAATAAATCATTTTGAAAAATATTTCAAAAAATTTGATTTTTTAAATGTGAAGTACTTCTTAAATACATGTGTTCATTTTGACATTGATTTGTATCATTTTACCGACTGTATCATTTCTAGGTAAAGTATTTTTAAGTCATAATTTAATGATTTTTTGCTGAATATTACACAAATATCGGAAATGTAGCGAAGAAAGGAAGATGGATCCAAAAACATTTTTATTACAATCCTAAGTCCACGCCTACACATTTATTACAACACAAGAAGTACTTTTTTAATCAAAAAAGGACCAAAATCGTTTAAAACACTATATTCGATTGGAAGAAATTTTTCGCATTAGTTAGAGACATGCATACATACATAATTGGTCATTACTACCCTTCAGTCAGGATTACGACTTAGCTTTAAATCACTTATGTTGTGTGTATTAATTTTATACATGAGTGGAGGGACCTACAGTTTAAAGTCGAATCCAATTCAATTCATTCTTAGAGATTTTGCCAGAAGACTGCTGAGAGGAAGTCGCCGAAAGGCGATATATCTGAGCAGGGGTTTGAATTTGTATAAACGATTCTAGTACCATAACGAGAGGTCATAGTCAGTTAAGCTAGTCGGATTAGAATGGCCCTGGGTTGACTTTTGCAGACCAAACTTGATATCTTAAATAATATTCCGTAAAAATGTTAACTAAATAGTAGCGAACAGTGAATTTCTGCCGCTAAGGTAAAAGTACCTCTTGACTATTTAAAAGCATTGGATTGCATTCATTTCATTGTATTGCATTCTAGACGGTTTATATACGTATATAATTTGTTTCTTTAGTCCTATTTTTTTCTCAAGAGATAGTGCTGTTTGACCTCCCTAAGATATTCGATATTGACAAATCCTTCCCCTTAATTTTTAAAATTCAAGAATCTTATTGAAGATTTTATCTTAGATTAGGGCCGGAGATGCTCGGTTTTATAGTTAAATATTGTACTTTAATCATTACACCATGCCACAAATATGCTTGAAAAGTGAAGGATTTGAAGTAGAGATCGTAATACACGATATATAATTAAATACTGGGCGCCTCGGTAATTTCATGAGTAGTGTTCTAAACTGTCGGAGTGTGTCGGAGTTCTGGATTCGATTCCCACCATAGACTGTGGTCTTTGTAAAAGATTGAATATTTTAAATTTAAAAAAAGGATAACGATAGCAATAATTCAACTTTCTCTTTACCTTCTCCTGTAACTCACTTGCTGGTATTCCAATACAATGCACAGTGTGAAGAGAATTAATCTCTTAAGAAAACAATATGTTATGATTCTCAATTCACTTTTGCTTAAATAAACTGTAACGATTGATGTCTTCAATCGAAGATATTAAAATTTATTTACGATTTAAAAAAAACTTTTAAAACTAAAATCCTAATACGAAATAAATTATAATTTAAAACAAAACACACTTGTTAATACGTTTTCATTAAATCAGGCAACAAATGTCAATTAAATGTCAATTTGAAAAAGAGAAACAAAAAACCTATTTTCACAACAATAGACAATAAAAACAAATCTTAAAAAATATTATTCCAAACGATAAAGTATAGGAGATTAAAATGTTTTTTTTTTTTCATTTTCTTTTAATTCAACTGTCATATTAAGAATCACTGGGATTTGCTTATTAGAATTTATATCCGATATCGAATAACAACAAAAACAAAAAGTATATTTAAAACAGAAAAGAAAACACGCTTTGATCATATTGAAATGAAATATAAAAAAATTTAAAAAATATTAAAAACAAAATGTTTAATAAATTATTTATTCTGTTGAACTTGATCTGATATTTAAAACGAGAGTGTTAACGATAGTAATAAATGGTGAACAGAGATGAGAAAAAAACAGAACAGAACAGAATAGAATAGCATAGAATAGAATATGAATTGATGATTAAGATTTTATCGTTTTATAATTAAATTTAAAAAGCATTTAAAAAATTATAAATATTTTATTGTTAAAAACTAAATAAAAAAAAAAACAAAACCCTTATCATTTAAAATATAATTTTACTGTTTTTTTATTTGATTATTATTATTTGGTTTTTTCTTTTTTAATAAATATTTAAAAATTTTTTTTAAACAAATATCGTTTAAACTAAGCCAACAACTTGTCAAGTCAATGGCGCCATCTTTCAAAATGTCGAAATAATGACAAAATGATCTGAAATCGATATATCAGTGACTGTCAATAGCTTAAAGTCCGGCTTGTAGTGCTTTTATAATGCAATTTGCATAACTAAAGTACAATACTGAGGAACACTATTAACTGTACTCATTGAGTGATTCATTTATCAAACTTTTTATATTGGATTCTTTAAGCAGTTTTTCCATTTAAGAAACTTCAGTAAATTAATATTTTAAACAAAAAAAATTTTTGGTACCCAGCTTCCTAGGCAATAGAGCTTCATTTCAAAGATTTAATTATTTTGTATTTAAGGACAAAGTAAATAAAGTTGATACTTTCTACTTAAGCTGATACTTTTTTACTTACTTACCTCAATGGTCATTACAATTCGTTCAGTCAGAATTACACCCTGGCCTTCACATACAGCTTTCCTCAAACCATGCAAAAATTTTAAAGGAAAATGCATTTTAACGCCTCTTTAAATTTGTTTGTGTATTTAAAATTGTTGTCGATATCAAAAATTTATTTAAAATCTTTAAATAGAAGAAATGAATGAAAACTAAACATAAATGACTTCATAAAAACAATATAAACTATTGTTTATTATTGTTATTATTGGTCAAACTGTCTATTAATAAACGTAATATTTTATTGATAAAGTCAGAAGAGTTCAAATACCAAAAACAAACAAAAAATACACACAATATTTTATTAAAACAATTAATTTATGGCCAGCACGAAATCTTTTTTAATTATGGGGTTATTTTTTCTCTTGTGTTGTCTTTCTGGCTCTTCGAAATACAAAACACAAAACAATTTCGAAAACAAATCAAATCACAATAAAACACAAATGGCCCCTAATGTTCCTTCAAAACAAATAAAAAAAAAACAAACTCTACATTACCATATAGAAGACACATAAATACCAGATCCAATATACAGACCGACACTCATTGAACTCAGTGTCTCAAATAAATTTTTCGTATGCGACTTGTCTAACAAACGATTAATCGTTTCTGGGTTCTTGTGGTCGGCTGGTCAAATGCGAGATTTTTTTCCACATTTGTTGTTGCCTTTGATTTTGAGTTAAACATGTTTAAAAACAATAAATTAATTAAAGTCAAAACGTAACCCTAGAGAATTAAGACTGAATGAATAAAAAACGAAATAAAATCGTGTCTGTATTAAAGACACAAAGCAAGACAAACACGATAACAATAATTGAATATTGAAAGACTCTAAAAAAAAACTGATTGAAATCTAAGCTCAAATTCAAACACAATGTAAACGACAAGTGATTTGCTGTGTTTTACTATTAGAAGCTTATTAAGCGTGTAATCAGCATAAAATTATAACATATATTGAAGAAGAAAAAAATCATAGCTTAACATGTAGACTAAAATTTATTTGTATTTTTTGTGACTCTAGGCCTATTCAAAGGTCTATTTTGGCTATCGAAAAAAATTAAGAATTGATAATGCATTTCTGCATTATTTTCTCACTTACTTTACTGGCCTTTACACCACTGCAGTCAGGATTACGACCTAGCTTCTTTCACATCATACAGTGTAACATCGACTTCGAACGTTAGATTTGGGAAGAACTTCATGAGAATTAATTGACCTTTCGCCAGAAGACAGCTGAAAAATCAAGTTTGAATTAATGCCCTCTCGTCTATTAAACCAACACAATATCTACTATACTACGGTGACTTGGTCTGTTTCCTGATACGTAGTATAATTCTGAAATGAATAGCGATGCTAACAAAAATTAAAAACACACAATATTGCCTAAATATCCTTTGTAATGTCAAACAAGATATTTAAAGGGTTTAATAGTACAGCAGAATCATATTTTTCATTGTAGCGTGCAGCTTAGAACTCACTTTTGCGAAACTTCATAGATAGTCAATGCATTACACAAGATCTCATTGCTTTTCGTATTCCAAAAACTTACGTACGTTACGTTACGTTCCGTGGACGTTTGGCTAACCGGGGCTTTAAAATGCTATAAGGCTGAATTTATTTCTAATTTTGAACGGCATAAATAGCTTGTTTTTACTAAATTTTTAAATCTGATCACTTATTTTTAGTTCAACATTTAATCCAAGATTTAAATTAAATGACTTGCCTATCCGGTGAAATTGTAAAATTTAAAATATTTTTTATTGCACTTCTTGCTGGAGGAGTAACTGATATTTTAACGTAGAGTATTCGAGCTTCTACTGACTGAGTGACTAGCTTAGGAATCTTAACCTTCTACAGAACGATGACTAAGCCTTTCTAAAGGGTGGATATCAGAGCCTAATCTTTATATGATATAAACTTGAAGAATCACTCCGTAGATTCGTTTTATACTCAGCTTTGAAACCTGATATCTGCCTTGACTGGATACTGTGGTGAAGGTATTTATATTAGGAAGCTACGGCTTTCTTCTAGTAAGTACTGTATTGAGGCGTGGGAGTTATACAGGTAAATAGGAAGCTCACTTTAAGTTAATGAATGAACTTTTTCAGAATATGAACCTTTCCTAACGTATTCGAAGAGAGTGTGGCGTATTAACATTGGATTTGAAACTATTTACAGTGTAACTGACAGAACAAATAGAATGAGTACTAACTGCATGAAAGCAATGAGTACGATGTATACATTTTTAATGGAAGGTATGAGGAAGGATGTGAATCAGAAAAGTTCGTGATAGAAAGTACATACGTTTTCCCTAACAAGCGTTTAGGATTTTATAGCGATTTAACAGATCTGAAGTCTGGGTCTTACTGAAATCACTACCAAATCCTTTCCAAACTGAAAAACGTTTCCTTCAAAATAGAGGCTTCTATGACAAGTGCCAGAAGTTATGTCTCAAACCTTATATTTTTTCACTTTCAATTTTTGTATGTACATACCTGGTAGAACAAATTTAATATTTGTGATCATCGCCTAACGCTTTGACTCTAATTTCATTAAACACCATCTAACAAAATAAACTTTTTGTTATTGTAAGATTATTAAATAATTTTATGGATTTCGCCTCTTTTCTTTACAGATTTCCGAAAAATATAAAAAAATAGCCAACAACTACAAAAACAACGACAAAGAATGAACAAAAAATATAACAAAATCAATACAAACAGTTTCAACCGCAATGACAACAGCAAGCACAGCTATTGTTAACCATGTTAACGAATGCAATTGCAACTCAACTAATTGAGAATTCTAAACAACACATCATTAAATGACAACACGTTCTTCCAGCTCTGGCTTAGCCAACAAAGAAAGATTTTAAAGGAACCAAAAGCAAAGAAAAGAAAAACGCTCAGGCAATACATTTCATTAAAAAGCCATAAAATACTTATTGACAGGGCACAAATATTTAAGCCTTAATTTGTCTTCCAAAACCAAAACAATAGCAGCAGAACAGCAACAAGAACAAGTTAAACAAACCAACGACATTTAAAGTTTATTAACACCCGACTTATTTTAACGATTTAATACGATAGCAAACGAAATTCGTTTTAAACGAAACGGAAATCTATTAAAACCAAAGGGTCTGGGCATATTGAAAAATTTAAAGTGGCGACATTCAAAAGTAGACTTTGTTTCCTTTTTTATATTGACCCCTAAACACTCACAATGGATTCACGCATCGGCCTGGATTATATTGTCGAAAATCGTGATTATATTTCGAAATTAGGCACTGCATTGGATACAAGTAATGTTGTCGTTAAGAAGCAAGTCTTTGAATTACTTTCAGCATTATGTGCGTACAATGCAGACGGTTATGCTCGTGCTATCGAAACATTAGAATATTATAAGGTAAGACAAATAACATACCATATTACATAAACAAATATATGTTATCATACATACATACAGTTTTCTAACTATTAATATAATAAAAAAAATTAAACATAACATACATACATACATAATGGTCATTACAACACTTCAGTCAGGATTACGACATAGCTTCTCACACCACTTATGTTGTGTGTGTTAATTTTATACATGAGTGGTGGGACCTACAGTTTAAAGTCGACTTCGAACGACAGATTTTTGAGAAACTTTTCATGGCAATTTTATTTACTCTCAGAGTTTTAGCCAGAAATCTGCTGGGAGGAAGTCGCCGAAGAATACTTTTTGTATTTTGTTTTGATGTCTGGCCTGGGGCTCGAACCCTGGCTTTACGCCTAATAAGCCAACACACTACCTACTAGGCTACGGCGACTTAAAAAAATTAAACATTTTAGATTATCTTAACATTTTTTATTTCATGACATACATATCTATCGTCCGAGCAGAGATTGAAAGTAAGGATTTGACAGGTACTGAAGCATTTTAGAATTTTTGTTGTTGTAAAACTAATATTTCTATAAGTATTGTATTATTATAAGAACTCTGAATGTATCCTAGCGTGTTTCATTTAAAAATACGTTGTACGTTTCATCATAAGCTTTGGCTGTGAACACATTCAAGTCTTCAAATCCTTGTGCCTGATTACAAGACATACTCTCAGCTGTCATTAGTTTCTTTATCAGATGACACAAAAATTTAAGTCATATGGATTCCACATCACTGGAACATACAAAATGTAGTAGTATTTGAGCTTGTCGGAATGGTACCCATGCAAACTTAAACTGCGACGTGATACTATACAGGCTACGAATAGTTGATGGGCGATTGTTATTTGCACGAGTTCTCTGTTGAAAATGAATATTGGTGGGTGGGCTCGGATATTGTATTGTAGGAAGACATGTACAGCACTTCGACGTAGGATATTATTACTATTTTTCACGTTGATGGGAGACGAGTCTATCATGAAATTCACAAAGGTATTCAGTGGCCTAAGAAATCAGTTAACCACTCTTTTACTATCCCTGTGCACAACCAGTCGACTCCATGATTTTGAAAAGTGCTTCGCAACGAGACAGTAACAAAAATGATTGAAGTAATCTGGAAGCTGCATACTCTTTCGAAAAAGTGGCATTTTGAGTCGCCGTGGTCTAGTAGGTTGTGTGTTGGCTTATTAGACGTGAGGCCACGCACTGTGGTCCAAAACCCCAATCTAGCCGGACAAAACTCATTTTTTAAAATATTTAAAAAGTAAATTTTTTGTATGGTAATATGTTGACAAGTATCTAAAGTAACGGCATATTTTTTTTCTTTAAACAGCTACACTAGCATTGATATACTGCTTCAAATACAAGTAATTGCTTCTTTGCTAAAAAATTAATATCTCAAGTGACATTTAACAGTGCGAGTGAAATTGTCGTGAAAAAATAATAAGAACAATTAAAAAAAATTTATTCATGTAATATAACATATAACTAAGGTATGAGTAAAAAAATACTGTTTAAATTTTTCATAAAATATGTTTTGTTTATAAATACAATACAATTATGTACATGTGTGTTTTAAATGTGAAATTTTTGTTTAATGTCCGAATTCAATTAGAATTTCAAATGGTAATTTATCGTACTTAAGCTTTAGTTTTTATGTTGTCGTCATCTATATATATATAGCTTTTTAATGTTTAAAAAATTAGCTGCCGGATTTTGCCCAAACGATTTTTATTTCATTTGGAATTTAACATGTCCATTACAAGAAAAGAGCTGTATAATACTTGGCGTAATGAAAAACAACTAACTAAGAAAACTGATGCTGTTGTTAAACACGTTGTTGCTAAGATTGGTTTTAAGAATGATGAAACGGATAGCTATTACAGAATCCTAGAAGAAGCTCTTGAATCTATAATTAAAGATTTCAGAAATATAAGAGAACATCGCACAAGAAAAATGTCCCGCGCAAAAACAATGTATGATCTTTTTCATTATCTTCTGTTATCTTCAAATCCTATTATATCGTCTTTTTCTAAAAAGCCTACTATTCATTCCAGAGTACAGTACAGAACCTTTGGATCAAGGAGTTCTTGCCTTGCTATCAGATGCGTCAATGCCAGAGTGGCATCTAGATTCTGAAAGTGAATCAGATATAGATTAAAATAAGCAGAATGTATTTCTGGTTTTATTTTGTATAATTTTATTAAATATATTAAAATAATTTGAAATAATTCTTTCTAAAGATTCTTCTTTCAATTTAAGTTATAATATATATAGAGATTACCTATACCCAGCGAGCCTCTTGCTACCCCAAAAAAAAAAACAAATTTACATACATACACACACTCATACACATACATATACATTTGATTTTAATCTCTCTAATTGTTTATATTGATGAAATCTATAAATGTACCAAGTTTCATGTCGGTACGGCTTTGCAAAAGCGAGTTATAACTTTTGCCCGGCTAGATTGAGCATTTGGACCACTGTGCCACGGTTCAAACACCAGGTCAGACATCAAAACGAAATATAAAAAATATTTCTTCGGCGACTTCCTCTCAGCAGATTTCTGGCAAAAACTCAGAGTGTAAATAAATTTGCCATGAAAAAGTTTTAAAAAATCGTAATCGACTTTAATCTGTAAGTAAAATTTACACATAAGTGGTCGCAATCCTGACTAAAGGGTTGCAATGACCAATAATGTATATGTATGCATTTTGATAATCCAGAAAGGATCTTGGAACAGAGTAGGAGGTCAGAGAATAAAATAATTCATTAGTATCTACAAAATGGAAAACTATGCTATCTTGGATAGGAGGTGCAAAAGACTGTACATAGCAATAATACCTGCGAGTCAGGCCACCATTAGAGCACTCCTATGAAGTTAAATCGAAAATGGTATAAGACTGTCTGAAAAAGCTGAATCAGCTAGGTAGACAAAAGAAGATTATCCTTTACTGGATTTCGGCAATAATCAAGCTGACGTGTTTGCGAGAAGCCAGAACTCTTCTGTGGGTGGAGATGGACCTTTGTTAAGACAAGCTTAACGAAAGGGAAGATAAATAGGGTCAAAAATTCCACTCTAACAAAGTGGATTTAGTACAATAAAAACTTTTGTTGGGAAATTACAATAAGAGAGGATCTGAGTCATGCATCGAACTATTCAGGAATAAACTGATAAACTGATAATGATAACCGGTTTTTTGAAGGGACATTGTAGGCCCATTCAAATGGGGGTTGTTTCGATCTCAACATGTAGATTCTGTTACCCTGAGAAAAAATCATACCAAAAAGAAGCATGTAGATACATAGCACGTGCTAGGTAGGGAATTGCCATTGCTGAGACCGCTCAGTATCCTAAAGTTTGTCAGGACAGTAGGTCACCCATGAGGTAGGTCCCCGGTTTCCAGTATACGTGCAGTTTGTTCAATAACAAAAATAGCAGTTTATCGGAATAGAAACCAGATTCAGTTCCACAATTCCATTTTTAAGCCATCAATGAAGATCATTATATCACCGTCACTGATGACAGCTTTTTCAACACATTCTTCCCGTGTGAGTGTGAGTTTTGTATGTTCGTCCGATAACAGTCTCTGGTAGCATGTAGTCGCATCTAAAACCCGAGTAATTCGGTTCTATTTCATGCATTATTGAAGCGTGGCACACCGTGCATGGCTTAAACATATCTGAGAACTTAAGCCTCTGTGCAGTCCTAGCAGCCAAGTTTTAGAAGAAGATGTCAAATGGTTGTAGAGACAAGATGACCTCGAGGCCAGCCTGCGGCGTAGACTTCAAAACACCCGTGTTGCCCAAGGAGTGATTAACTATGCCTATTTAAATCGAAAAACAGAAAGCTAAAGTCGAGTTATAATCTCCAAACAATCGAATAAGGCAATACATATTTTTATTTTATTTTTTCTTTTTATTAAAGTGAGGATTTGCAAAAAACATTTTTTAACACATCGACTAGAGCATGAGTGCAAGCGCAAAGAAAATACTACTCGTATGAACTTGTCTCATATTTATTAACTGAAATTCGTTTAAACATAAACCTATATTTTTACCCTAATTTCTAAATGATATTTTCTTTATTCATTTTTTACAGAATCTCAAAAATGAACGCTATCGTTTTAAAATTGTTATCAACGAATTGGAAAAGACCACAACGATTGAATATCAGGTTGCCCTTTTGGCATTCATAAATTGTGTGATTATATCGGCCTCAACGCTACAGGATCGTATTAGAATACGTAATGAATTTATAGGTAAGTAGGTTTCGAATTAAAAATTAATTAAAATTACCAGAAGTAATACTTTAATTGCTTAATAAAATAAATAAACAACAAACAAAAAAAACAATAACAAAAAAGGCATGTGTGCTAATAATTATTTTTAGAATTTCAAAAAACCTTAAATGTATAAGTGAGTTAACTGTAGTTCAAACACCTTATATTGACAATGGTTGGCAAATCAATGATATAACGGATAATTAATAATAATTTCTATAAAAATATGGCCACTAAATAGCAATGGCCGCCACTAAACACAAACAAAAGAGAATAAAAAATATGAAAATGACACAACAATTTTAAAATGGTTTTCCTTAAACATACACTCTTACATACATATATACGAGTATGATGCCATACAAAAGTGTTTTGGCCATTAAGCTCTTTTATTTTTGGCCATAGCCGATTAAGCCAAGAGTGTGAATTTAAAGTGTTTTAACCATTGACCGAATGTATGTAGTGCTGGTGCTGCTGTTGCAAATACCTTCACATTTAATGCGGGTGAACAACACTTCATCTAAATAACACAACGTCTTTAAATGGTCAACCAGACAGCTAATAACAATGGCCAATAATTTCCATTGGAAAAATAGCAACAATAAAAACAGAAACAATCACCAATAGAGGTGTAAAAAAAATCAATAGACTTCAAACGTGAGTAAGCAAGCACAAGACGTTATTATAACGCTAAGAATCAACTTGTCTTCGTAATGTTTATTTTATATATTTATTTAACCCTAAGCGAACAAAATCTTTAAATTAAAATAAAGAAAAAACCAACAAACTTCAGAAAATCAAAATCAGCCTGTACACAACATACCCGAGGCTGTGACCATGACCATGATTGTGTAACTTCAAAGATACTTAGAAGTTGAACTAATATGTGCCTGTTAGTAAAATATCTATGAGTAGAAGTGTACTTTTACAAAAGATTGCAAACTAACAATATCCACGGCCCTGCACATTATAACAGACGTCATCGGTTTTTGGGTGACAGAACTTTTGAAGATCTGAGCATGGTGGCGAACGTACCACTAAGCGATCTGACTAATTTAATCCGAAGGGAGGGTTCAAACCCACCACTAAAGGATCATGACAAGGGGGTTTACCATACACTGGATAACACAATGGGCCATATGGCCCATACGGCAAGCTAGCCGCTAACCTAACCTAACAAGATTTCGGTGGAAGGCTCCTAAACGAATCAGCATGCATATTTATTGCAATATATCTTGCAGTCTTATTCCTCCTTACATGGAAATTATGTTTAAATGATTTGGTACCCCATTGTCTCATCTCCACATGGACCATGTCATACTGAAGCAATCTAAAACAAAGGTATCCAGTAAATTAATCGGTTAAAACACTTAAGTCACGCTTATTGAGTACTACAAACCAGCAAACTGTTTAACGAAACGTAATAATAATATGCTTTGTCTGCTTGCGTCCAGTCCAGAAGTCGCGTAATTATGACAATCCAGCACTTCCCGATATTATTCGAATATCTCTGTTCGATATCTCATATTTCCTAATATTTTTACCGCAAGTCTATCCTCATAACACACTTTTATGAACATAAACTGCTCGGAATAACTTCCGAAGGGAGCGAATTTTATCTTGTTATTGATGACTTGATTTTCTTTGTTCGGTATTCCATATTCCTTAACAGATACTAAGCCCTCATCTAATCTTTTTGAGTAGGATGTAGAAAAATAGGGAATATTATCCATGGAATGCCATTATGACTCAACTTATCTATTTATAGTTCTGCATCATACAACCAACTGCAATATTAAAAGTCTTAAGATGGGTGGTACGTTCAGGGTTAATGTTTTTTTCTTTTTTTTTCATTTGAATAAAAACGATTCAGCAATAATGCGAATAAAAACAACTGTTTATGGCCAAATTTAAAAACAACGAACAACGAAAAAACAACTTATTTAACCCTATAAGGAGTGGTAGTGGTGTTGCCCAAAAAAGGTCCTGCTCCGATTTACATACAAAATTTAATTACTCGTATACACCAAACACAACTGAACTAGAGTAGTATGTTTGTCAATCGAAGTTAACAAATTATTGCAACAAAAACTTGAATGAATTTTAAGCACAATTGAGCAATGCGGACTATTCTGATATAAAGCACAAAATTAATCAAATAGTCACACTGTTGTACATTTTCTATTAAAACTGAATACCTGATAACGGATGTACATCGTAAATCTGTATATGATACCTTATGATCTAACTTAATCCTATAGTTTTAATCATACGTTGCCCCGTGCTAAATCGGATATCCTTAACCCTAAGAATTTTGTCTGTGGTGTTTTATTCAAACGTGGAATAGTATGCAGGTTTAAAACTAATTGTTTTCGGTTTTTTGTTATTGTAATGATTTGACCATGAATTCTCGTTGCATATCTGTCAGGCCGTTTTAGGCAGTGTGTTATGCAATGCCTTCTTCAACATCCTTAAGCCACAACCATAAGGTGTCTCCGTAATTGAGACCATAGTATCTATTTCTCCAATGATACAGTAATACTATACGATTTATACAGTCAAACAAAAAAGTCTTCATTCAGCGTTGTATGTAAACTTTTTTCTTTGAGTGTACTTAATATACTCATATGCATTCTGCATGGTTGAAGACATGCTGAGATGAACTTCTCTTGTCATATTTCATCAGCAATTTTGCGTTACATATGAGATCTGTTTATAGATTTTTCTTATCAGACTATAGATAATCAACTGTTATGGTCAATTTCAAGAAACTTGTTTCTGAATCAGGTTTAGTGACAAGAAAAATTTATTCTGTTACTAAAAGGAAAAGGGGGTATTCGGAGGCAGTGTAAAAAACCAATGAAATTGATGCATACAACCGGCTGAGATTGTGGTATAAACATGTTTATGAATATCAAATAGACGGTAAGTAAGCATAACTTTAGAATGTTTTGAAAGCTCCTCCTGTAATAAACGACAATCATGTCTAAGCCTAGACCATGACTCTAACTGGCATACATACCTATATACGATCAGTACTATCTTTGAGATGACTATGACCTCAAATCACTTGTGCAGAATATATAACGTGGCATGAACTGTAGGTCCGACCTTTAGTTTTAGTACTCGTCGTTGACAGTGATGGCCTACTCAATATCGTTCTCAAAGAAGTATGGACCGATGGCGCTGTCAGCCAAAAATTAACACCAAACAATGAATTTTGAATCTCATGTGTACCTGTACCTATTGATCCAGAAATAGGCCTCAGTACTGAACATGATTTTTCGATGAAAATTACGATCAATTGAAGTGTCAGTTGGAAGATGGAAGATGCAAGACACAAAAGAATTTCTCTGTATCTGAAAGCCTTGACTCCATTCCGTAATCATCTCAACTACCATCAATAAGCTGAAACTCTTTATAAGAAACTTGCTTTATGTGAACATAAAATTACTGAAACACAATACATGACGATCTTTTTCATTTTTCTGTTCTCTCTTTTTCTTGGGAAATATCAGGAGTTGTTTGCACGCATTCGATAAGTCAAGCTCAAAACCTTTGGAATTAAGACTGAATAGATCCGTGGATCTGAGATTGAATAGCAGAGGTGCCAATACTTGTACAATTTTAAGCAGAACCAAATAGTGAGCCATCCCTTAATGGGTTAACTTGATTTTTTTTTATAACACATTATGTTTCTTTACCTCTTCATTGAAGTTTCGTTGGCAGCTAAAGCAAAACAAAATCATGGCCTAAGTAGAGTTTTACCATAACCTTGACCAACAGTTCTAAAGAGAGCAACACGAATGACGACGGCATATTTTTTTTTCTTTTTTCTTCTCATTTTAACAACATCTTTAGCTCTAAAAACACGCGTAATTATTGAAAATAGGCCTTTAGCGACGGCGAGAAGTAGCTATTAAGTTTAAGAAGAACAAGAAGAAGTAACAGGGAAAAAACATATCCAACACGTGTTGGCGCTTATGAGGATTTAAATCACAAGTGACTGGACGGTGACTTAAATACCCACTTTATTCAAAATGAATACAAAGTATTGAGACACGAGTCAATGTATTGAATTAATCACCAAACACAACCTGTAATCAGTCAATGGAGAGACGAAAATACGAATTGAATTGGAATAAATTGGTTATGATTACAATACAAACAAAACAGCTTCCGGTTGAAGCCTAATATAAGCGAAATTAAAAAATAAAGACGAATAATTTCACTTGCCTTATAAGAAAAACAAAGAGAAAAAAAGATTTTACTTGACGTAAATTAAAACGTATTGTTGTTGCTGTAGTTGTTGTTGTCTCTTTATTTATTGTATTTATTTTGTGTGTGTTTGTTCCCAATTTATTTGAACAATTAAATTTGCCAAATTTGGTTCGGGTATTTTGTTGTAATTAAAAACAATAGATGTTATTTATTGTTTAAATGCTATTGTTATTATTGTTGTTGTTGTTGGTTTTTATTTATAAAGAAAATTTTATGAAATTTTTCAAAAACATTTTCAATGAAATGGTAGTGCTTTCGAGACGTATTTTTATTATTATTTATTATATTAAAAAAAGAAAAAAGCTTAAGGCAGATTTAAAAAGTAATTGCATCGTAATTATTATTTATTGTAAGGTGTAGTAAAAAGAAATCCATTAATTTCCTTTTAATTCGAAAAGACTACTGTTGTCCCAATGATCCCATCAGACTCAAATAATATCATAATTCTCGCCCCCCCCCCCTTCTGAGAAATAAAACTCGATCAATCATATCTTTCATTGAAATAAATTTAACTCCGAAAAAAGTATGCACTATAGAGAGGAAGATATACTAATTAATTGGTTATAGTGGTAAAGCCTCGCTTAGACCAGAATTTGGAAATATTTTGATATCAAAACTCATATCCAACTTGAACACTAAGTAGTCTAATAGGAAACTTAAACGAACGCAAATGAGAAGCCGTTTTAAGAACAGATAGTTTCTTCCCTCACACTGATTTTGCAAAACTGATGTTTGGAAATATCAAGTCTATTGGCACGCTCTCTAATGAGGCAGTTGCCTGTGAGGTAAATGATAGTTTCTTCCCCCTAAAATTTACTGTTTTTTGAGAAGTTAGACAATTGCCTGTTAGGTAAATATTAGTTTCTACCCCCTTAAATTCATTGAAGAAGTCATGTGTCGTGTCTATTGGAATGCATTCAAATCAAGCAGTTGCCTGCCAGAACCTTTATAAGGCTATGAATTGTCATGCGAAGTCACGAAGTCATTCTACCTAAGATACCGGATGATACACAGTATAGTCAGAATCGGAATACCTATGCCCGATAACAATTCGGTAGATGGGAACTCTGTACTCTCTCGATAGTTCATCACCTGTGGTGAACGATTCTTGTTGGAAGTTAAAATCGGAATTTTTTTTTATTATTAAAATAATTAACATCGACCCCTAGTGTTCAAACGGTTTCATGTATATTCGATCAAGAAATAAGTTCCACATAATATAAACATGTTGCGCACATATCAGCTGTGACATATATAATCCAAGTTTATCTACTTATGACAACAAATATCTCGTTAAACATGTATTTAAACAATGTTCTCCTACATGTACATATGTATCAACAATTTTTACCAACAATGTTGCCAATATCTACTATGCAGATATGGATATCTCTATTGTTGAAGAATATTAATTTATTTGTTATTTTAAATATTATTTTAAAAACTTCCAAGTAATTTCATTTCAACTGTCAATGATTTATTTCTGAATATAATTTTAAGCCAATTTATCTAATTTTAAATACATTTTATATTAGCATTCGGCTGGCCAATTGTTAGGTGCCACCGATTGATCGTGTACCTATTGTGCAATCCTGATTAATGGAGATTTCATTTCCCACTCGTATAAAATTAACACACACAATATAAGTGGTCTGAGAAGTTAGGTCGTAAACCTGACTGAATGGTTGTAATAATGTATGATTAATGCGCTATGGACTCACTTTTGTTTTACGCTGTCTAACAACAAACTGTGCTTATAAAGACAACCACAACCTTAAGAAATTAACGAAGTAAGAAAACTATTTCGATGAAGTAATACGAGTTAGAAAATCAGAAATTTTGCTAACTTTTAAAATTTTTAACGAAATTCTTTCTTTTTCCGCCAAAGAGAACCTAAAGTTTTTATCGAATTACTGTTGGCAAAGGATACAACTGTGGTCCCCGAAGAAAATAGTAGCATAAGCATTAATCTCCTATACAAAATTATAAGTCTCTAGTGTTTTAAAACGAATTTGTATCGTACTCTCATATTTCCAAGTTATGTTCGGTTATAGAAAGTAAGTTGTAGTTACGAACTTAGTATAACAGACTAAAATAATACTTTGGTTCGATTAAACCAAAAAAATGGTCCTAAAAGCCTACTCCAATTTTAGCTCATAAGTTATCTACATAAATATCGTATCTAAAATGAATCACTGCATAAGATGAAGACCAGTAATCTTATGCGTGAATATAAATAAAAGAAAATCCTTATATATCTGCAGCAATATTCTTAACTAAAAACTTGTGGCATCTCTATGTAGATTTTCCTTCATTCTCCTGATTGTTTTTGTGAGAAGAAACAATATCAGCCCAATCACGAATGTTCCCTAGGGATTTCTCTCCCACAGAATTTAATTTTTTCGAGAAAAATTTCCCTTCAAATAAAAGGAAAACACGAGAAATATATTGCTGAACTTTCAATCATAATAACAGGAATGGGAAAAAGGAAAAAACTTCCACGCAATTGTTATTCGTGACTGGCCTGTATAACTTCCTACTCTACTTATAACTGAGTGTAGGGTGCAACACACTTTTATTATTCCATCACAATATTTAGGTCAGTAAATCCTTGTTAAATATCATTCTATTACATTTCTTCGAAATTTTATTCAAAAACATCGTTTATTAATCTCACAGTAAATCATCAACTGCAAAGGAAAATTATCAATTTCCCCTCATAATACATATAATAAAAATCCCATAGAGCTTTATCTAATACCAGTGCTATTAAAATTCATTACCCATGCTTGTTATTTATGCATTTTACATTTAATTTTCAATGTTTATCACAATTAAATTAATTTGATCCATTTTTATTATTTCTCTCTTCTTCTTCTCTTGAAATATATTTCAATTCAAATTTAACCTTAACTGTCATTTATAAAGCTATTTACAGTAACTATTCGATATAGTTTTCTGTAATTAAATCATGCATCTTTTTAATTGCCATCTGTATAGCATAATTAACAGGGTCCCACCCATTGTTTGTTAAATCGACTGTATTTTATGAAATGCATTTACATTCGAGTGCGCATTTGTTACTTTCCAATGGAAGGCAGCTAAACTGGTACATTGAATTTGTTTTCTTTTTTTTTTATTTTGTAGAAAAAATGTAACAAAAAAAATTAAGAATTCTTATCGTTATTTTACTATTATTGGGTTATGTTTAGTAATTTTTATTACAAAACAAGAAGGAATGTTTCTGTCAGACTATGTGTAGGGTATCACATAGCTAGTAGGTTAAATAAAATATATTTTAAGCTATGCTTTCGATGAAACTTTTATTTTATTGTTATGGCTAGATCTTGCCTTTAAGTATGAAATATAATGTCATTTAAATGCTCACTTCTACACAGATTCCAGGCGTAGAACGTCTTGAGGAAACTTTCGAACCGTTTTTCGCGAATTAGGGGCGGTATCCGGCCATAAACTGACGAATGTTGGTAGATGCGGTAGCTTTGAGTTAGCCTAATTAAATACTTTTAATACTTCTATTAAATACTTGGTCATTACAACCCTTCAGTCAGAATTACAACTTTGTTTCTCTCACCACTTATGTTATGTGTGTTAATTTTATACATGAGTGGCGTATAGTCGACTTCGAATGAAATATTATTTTGAAAGTTTTTCATGACAATTTTTTTTTTTTTGAGTTTCAGAGTTTTTACCAGAAATCTGCTGAGAGGCAATCGCCGAAGAAATATTTACATCGACAAAACGTAAAATTAATCTTTCTAAAATCTTCTAATATAATAAAGCCAGAATTGGTTATATTGTGTAGACCGTAGCACCGTCATACTGAAACGAAATACTGCTCAAAAATTCGGTTATAATACGCCCATAGCTCTCTGAATGAACAGTTTCAGCGTAATTTTCAAAGAAACATGGTTAAATGAAACCGCTAGACCATAATGTGCAGCCAACAGTTATGCTTTAGGAATGCAATGACTGTCTTTCTCCGTGCCACATATGCGACAATTTTACTTGTTGTCATAACCATCAAGAAGTGAAGTGCCCTAGCACTCACTCAGCATATATTATTGTGTGAATTGAACTTCATATGCATAAGCCCAATTGCTGAGAATGCCGCAGAGGCAATAAATTCCGATTATCCGCTACACTTTGTCCAACAGAATCTTTATTTTCGGCAGTGGATACATTGCGATGAGGTTCCTAAATGATCCATATTGCTAAACAACTGTCAAAAGATATATGATATTCCACAAGAAATATATTCAACAACTGATAGTTTTGCCATACTTGCTACATACTTCCACATCACACCACACGAGTTGGGCGTGTTTGATTTTAACCTACAGTTCAATGTATACTACTAACAACAGCTTTAAAAAGCTTTTTTATGGCAATTAATTGCCCTCAAGGTCGAAAGAAATATTTCTTGGTTCACCCTTCATTTTATACCAAGGATGAGGTGACCTAATTAGAAACTACTTTTTCCAATTTTTCAATAATATTTACTAAGAAATATATTTAGTACTCTTAATTAGTTGTATTGGTACTTTTTACTAGACCCAATGTGCATTAAGATCCTATAAAATGTAACTAAAAGTTCTTTATGTAAAGATCATAAAGTTAATCTTAAAAGTACAAACAAAAGGAAGAATAGGTTTGTGTTTAAATTTAAGTGCCTAATCAAAGGTACCCAAAGACTAATGGTGAAAGCACCACAACAGTTATCTATGTATCAGTGACAACAACTCTGTCATTTATTTAAACAATATCACTCAAGATCTTATATTTTTTTTTTTAAATCATTTAATCAATGAATATTTTATAACCTAAGCCACGCCTATTTATTTGACCGCTGCCGCTTTGCTTGAATCAACTTCATGGTAACTACGAGTATTAGTTTTGTGTTCAATTAATTGGCGTATGCAAATGAAAGTTTCCAGATAATTAATTGTTTCGCCTTTAGTCATAGTAATATATTATTAAATAATTAATAATAATCAATAATAATTTTATATTTTTATATAAAATAATGTTTCAGATTTAATTTCTTGTTGATATTCTCTTATATTATTTTTCATATTTTTCTTTCCAATCTATCCATACATCTTACAGTATTTAGCACATTAGATAAGGTTTTTTTGTGTTAATTTTTTTATTCATATTCTTTAGTTGCCTTACGGTAAATTATAGAAAAATAAAGAAAAATAAAATCTGAAAAATATTATTAATAAAATTACGAAATTAATTTAATGCACGATAAACGTTACAAACTATCGTTAACAAGTTGTTAAAGGCTATTAGTGAGATGGTTAATAAATATTGTGGCTGTAAAGAAAAAAACCCAGTGACGATAGAAATTAATTCGACGACTATACACTTACGAATAATACATCTATAAAAATTTGAACATAGTAGAGCAATTGATACCCTATTTTAATATATATCACTCAATCATGTGTGATATATGAGCCGTTCAGTGCACAAAGTGATTAACTCCACTTTTTGAAAAATCTTAAAATTAAGTGTCAAAGCACTTGGAATAGTCATAACTTTTTATATTTATTATAACTTTCCTGAATAGTGAAGATTAAGACCATTAAACGACAAAATTTTTTGGGCCATTGAATAATAAGTAATTTATTTCAGAAGACATTTTGATTAACTCCATACTCTTATGTGAATCGTTTCAATAACGCAATTCAAATGACCACTAGCAACCATTGAATGATAACACTTATCAAAAAAAACTGTCTTAAGTTTATTGAAACTTGTCAAAGTACGGAAATAAGAGCTAAGTCAATTGAAATGAAATCTTTGGTAAGTGACTCAGATTTTGCCATTATTGAGTCACATGCAAAAAAAATTCATAACATTTTTTCACCAGATGATTGGTACAATACAACCAAAAAGGCTGTGGGTGCAAAAAGTAAGCACCATTTAACCTTAAGAAAACTCAATCATTAACAGAAAAGCAGGTTAATTGGCTTAAAATAAGCCGTATAAAGTTAGGAAGGTCAAAACCTCATCTCATACAATTCAAATGTGACTATAATGAAGATTTTGAATTTAATAGAAACATGTAGATCAGCCTTTATTATATCCTAAACGCAGAACTGTGATAAGGGAAAAAAGTAGACATGATGGATCTGCTCAAATTCATTCCTCCTGTTAATCATAGTTACTTTAAAAACTTGAGAACAAATCGAAATGATGATTCCTAACATACATCTGATGAAAAAGATATTAATTATACTGCTGATAAATTAATCACAAATCATATATTATAACATCACTGTAAACACTAATTAACTAATAACTAACTTTTTCTGTAATAAAAAAATTAAAAATTTAAATACCTAATTTAATTTGTTTACTTTTTTCAGTTGCCAAATCGATTAACTCCACCAGTCACATGAAATATATAACATTACAGACATTATTTTTTTGGCTATTATTTCTTATTAATTTTATATACCATTAAATAAGAGCTATTTATGTATTTATGTGTTTTACAATATATATTTGAATTTTTATTGTAAACGGAATTTTAAAAAACAATTTACATTATTTCATCGCATTTCTCAACTTTTTGTTTTATGGAGTTAATCGATTTGTGCACTGAGCGGCTCATATGTACATCGAAGTTTTTTATTCGATGCCATTATATTGGCATATAACCTCGTTTAAATGTTGACCGCGGCTTCTCTATATGGAGCGCACGTTAAATATTCCATGTCTCTGTCTGAATTTGATTAATAGCATGGGTTATTTTGGCTTTGGGGACCACTGTGCTTTGTTGCTTATTGCTATACATCTAATGGGATCAAATTGCATGATCTCAGTGGCCAGTTCACATTACCTTCACGTGAAATGACTAACCCCTCAAATCACTCGTATAGAGTATGAAATGTATAGTAGTATAAGCTGTGTAACACGTAGCGCTATCCTGTTGCAACCATCCAAATGACATCTAAATCAGGCCAAAAGAAGACAAACCAATGTCTATGACAATTTATCTTCAGTTCAGTGTTTCACTAGAGTTTTTTGCGATGTAGGCCCAAGTACGTACTTACATACATAATACAACATTACAACCCTTCAGTCAGGATTACACCCTAGCTTCTCACACTACTTATTGTTGTGTATGTTAATTTTATCCACGGTATTATCAGTTTAAAATCGAGTCCGAACGATAGATTTTTTGAATGCCTCAAAGTCTACCTAGAAGTCAGTAGACCGCGCAATATGATCAAAAAATATAAAAAAATTGTTTTTGCTTTTACCGCCGTAGAATTCACTAATTGCCGATATGACTCTCGTGCTCTTTCTTGTATTCTCTATGGCATAAGTATATCAAGAATTTCAATTTCATTCGGTGATGTCACGTAGTCGACACCCGCTAATAATTTAATTATGTACTAACCATAGGAGAGCCTTTTTAGTTGGTTTATTATCTGTCTTTATACACCCTTGTTGTCCACTGTTAATTTCATCTTATTTAATATTTTAATTTCAAAATGCAGTAGTCACATACAGTGAGCGTCTAAGGAAACTGTACACTATGGATAAAATTCTGACAATCACCAAACTCAACTTTTACCATTTAAGGAGAGTGTCCGATAAAATTTGACAATATTTTAAAATTGTTTGTAATATTTTTTTTTTGTTCCAATTTCTTCTAAAAGTTGACAATGAAGCAATTTAAAAATAAAAATAACGGTGATTTATTAATGTATATTTTTAATGTGCAGTTTCTTTTGACGCTCACTGTACGTACGTACACACAGTTACTAAAGTATACATACGGTTAACAAATTTCAGAAATTTTTTAACCAATCCGTTTTCGTTAAAAATCTTTATAGTTTCCTCGATTTTAAGACGGTCTTCTGCATTGGTTAAAAAATTTCTGAAATTGAACTGAATTGTGGCCCTACACAGGCCCACAAAAATATACATCCGATTAACAAATTTCAGAACCAATGCAAAAGACCGTCTTAAAATCGAGGAAAGTTGTCAGACAATTATAAAGATTTTCAACGAAAACAGATTGGTTAAAAAATTTCTGAAATTTGTTAACCGTATGTATACTTTAGTAACTGTGTGTACGTACGTACAGTGAGCGTCAAAAGAAACTGCACTTTAAAAAATATACATGAAATTTGTTATCCGTATTATACTTCTGTGGTTGACTGTAAATGACAATATGGATTTTGAATTTATTTTCTGAACAATCCTTGTGTAAATAATACACTATAATACAATATCTATCAAAAATACATTTACGTGTTATACTTGACATTATTTTAATGGCATGTAAACATATGTATGTATATTTCTCCAAAAAAAGAAAAAAACTTTTAAATTTTTTGTTCAATTTCATTTAATTTGCATTTTCTCATATTGAAATATGTTTTCGTTTTAAAATTCCAAGAAAATCAAATTAAAATTGTTGTCATTTAAAATAAAAGATTTAAAAATCCATTAATTATTGCATAAAGATCAAAGAAGAAATTAAAAAAAGATGTCTTATTAGACATGCTCTATTACTCTACAATTCAAAACAATTATTTATCGATTTACGAAACATAATCGTGCAATTAAAAATGAAAAAGTAACGATGCAAAGCATCATTTAGAAAAATCTTTAAGATTCCATTCAATTTGAAAAGAATAATAAAACATTCAAATGTTGACAAAAGCAAATTTTAAATTTATTTGTATGGAGGGTTTTTTTTTTTTTTTTGAACATTTTGTCTGCTGATGACAAAAGGCAATATTTTTGACTTTTTTGTTTAAATACACTGAGAGAATAATAAAAATATGTTTTAAACTTATGTCGTATTAAAAAAGGTATAAATTCTTGTATTTTATGATTTATATAAACACCTTTGAAACTCTCTTTTACTTTTGCTTACAAATATTTTTATTTTAAACGCTCGCATCGTTTCATTATGAAGCACGTACTGCTTCTTAATATTTAAAGAAAAAGTTCATTAAAAAACAATTTGTCTGCCAGACAAAAATATATTTGAACCATTGCAAGCAATTGTGCTTTATTGTTCGTTTAAAGTACATACAGCATTTACAGTAGAATGTCTAATATACGATTTTTGTATTTTCTCATTTTTTCTTTGTAAAACTTCAAAACCCTAATAGACGATCTCCATTAAATTATCTTAAAGAAACTGTCCCCTACGCAAACAATACATTTTGCTTGCACTAGAAAAATTAATGGGGAAATATACGAAAAGTTTTTGGAAATAAATATTTTCTATCTTTTCTAGGTTTAACAGTAAAATAAAGTGATAGTGGTTAAAGTGCTTTACTACAAACACGTGCAATCTAGGTTCGAATTAAGGTGAAAGAAACTAAATGAATAAAAAAACAAAGCAAGCCACTCTATAAAAAACTTCAATTATTTTTATTTAAAAATCTAATTATTTAAAAATCTCCTAAATATGATTTCTGCTTTACATACATACACACATTCATTATTGGTCTTTACAACCCTTGAGTTAGGAGTACGACCCGGTTTTTGACACCACTTATGTATGTTTTGTGTTTTAATTTTATACATGAGTGGCAGGACCAACAGTTTAAAGTCGACTCGAAACAACAGATTTTTTGAAGAACTTTTCATGGCAAAAAAAAAATATGACTGTTAGCAACATGGAGTTAGAAATAAGGTCTCAGCAAAGTAGTGCTAGCAACGTAGCCGCTAGCAATATGGTCTCTAGCAATATGGCCACTAGCAGCATGACGTCAGCAACATTGACGCCAGCAACGTAGCCGCTAGCAATGTGGTCGCTAGCAACATGGCCTCACCAACATGGCCGCTAGCAATATAGCTGCTAGCAACATGGCGCTAGAAATAGGGTCTCAGCAACGTAGCGCTAGCAACGTAGCCGCTAGCAGTATGTCCTCTAGAAATATGGCCACTATCAACATGGACTCAGCAACATGGTCACTAGCAATGTGGAAACTAGCAACATGACCCCTAGCAATATGGCTGCTAGCAACATGGCACTAGCAATAAGGTCTCAGCAACGTAGCGCTAGCAATATGGCCTCTAGCAATATGGCTTCTAGCAACAAGGCCTCTGCAGATTTTCAAGAAACTTTCATGACAATTTTATTTACTCTCAGAGTTTTTGTCGAAATCTGCTGAGAGACAGCTTTTGAAGAAATATTTTTCATATTTCGTTTTGTTAGAGATGTCTAACATGTGTTTTGAACCGTGTCCACGCGACTATTAAGCCAACACACTGCCTACTAGACTACAGCGACTTTAGTTAGGTTGGGCTCTTATAAGCGTAATGAGCTGAAATAGGTAGGCTTTCCAACTTATGTTCTACATTCGTGTTGGAGTATCGTAACTGTCAAATTCCGAAAATTCGGAAATAACATCATGGCTGTGAACTAGGCTAAACCAAACCCGATTAACTCTATAATTGAAATGCCACTGTATGAGTATTTTTTGTAGGCATAGCCTTTTGAATATGCTGATATGTATGCATACAATTTTACTTTCCAAAAAGAAAAATTTAAGTCTTTAAGACAAATCTTTTAAAAAATTGTGAATTATTTGTCAA
Source organism: Sarcophaga subvicina (assembly GCA_936449025.2). Classification (NCBI taxonomy): domain Eukaryota; kingdom Metazoa; phylum Arthropoda; class Insecta; order Diptera; family Sarcophagidae; genus Sarcophaga; species Sarcophaga subvicina. The sequence goes on from OW388083.2 coordinate 76,347,748, forward strand.
AAAAAAGTTCGTCTGTATTCTATAGAAAACCATGTAGTCTCAAAGTTTCAATTCATTGCATTGCACTGTGGATCTCTATACAAATAAATAAATGTACAAACGAAATGAATTAAAATACTGTCTGCAACGTTTCGTAGAATTATATATTGCATATATATTCTTTCCTTTCTCTTATAAACTATCTTTTCTTTATTCCAACACAAAGCACTGCATGAATAAGGAACATCTCCTGAGTGTTGGTCTCAAAAAAGGTGCTCCCAGTGGCATACAATGGATATGTTTTGAATAAAATTTCTTTCCGAGAAGAAAAATATAAGCATAACTTTGAATACCCCAGTACATTAAGAGCTGATAAAACTAAAAAAATAAAGTCAAAGGCAAGAAGGGAGAAGATCGCCGTTAGAAAAGTTTTTCAGATTTCTGTCAATAAAATTTTCTATGACCAGAAAAAGAATTGATTGAGCGTAACTCAGAAACGCTTAAATGAAATAAATGGTCAACCTGTTCTGTTATAAATCCAAAAAGGATACGGCAAGCTCGCTTAAATGCACACATAGCAGCAATCGCACGATCCACAAGTGTAAAGCCTTCCAACAGGGACTTTCAAACATTGACAGTTGATAACGATCATCCTTTGAAGCTCCATTAGTCAAATTATATGTCATTTCTCAGTCAAATTACTAGAAACAACCATAGACAACGGCATGTGTTCGCTGAATGGACTCTGTTGATAATTGAACCCAAATTTTTAAATCACTTTCAGTAATGAAGCCCATTTCTAGATAATGAGTACGTGAACAAAAAGTTTGTTCAATTTTTGACGATGCCGATCCACATGAGATTCAAGAGCGCCTAATGAATCACCAATAACTCACTTCTTGGTGTGAATTTTAGCCTGGCGCATTATCTGTGCACATTTCTTTGAGAATAACATTAGTCTGGCCCGCCGATCACTTTGGGTCGATGATTGACGATCTGGATAGCAACAACATGTAATTTCAACAAGACTACATTACGTACCACACAGCTCAGACCACATTAGATATCCTGCGCGAGCAATTTGAGGGCATTGTCATCTCACGAGAAGCTGATTCGGTGGACTGGCCCACCGAGAGTGTGCAATTATACCCCGATAGTTTTTTTCTTGTGGAATATTCTTAATTTGCAGGTATGTGCGCATAAGCCGCAAATTATAGAGGTCCTTAAAGCTAAGAGGTCCTTGAGCTAGAGTCATGGAAAATTGTATATATCAGATTTAATCATTTCAGAAAAGCGGAGGCGTCCATTTTCAATTCCTCTGCACCCACTCATCGTTTGTATGAAAAAGTTATAGCAAAACGGACAAAACTGTAACTGCACACTTCCATAGCATCTAGCACTCTAGGTGTCCCTAGTCGCTCCAGTGGCTAAAAGTAAACGTATATGGTATTAGCTTTGAAACTGACATAACACAGATAATAATATTCATTTATGGAAAATCGTATCTTATCTTACTTTGCTCCCACTGTGTATATACCGTATTGTGTATATTTAAATGACAGTTTCAAAAGCATTTTAAAAGTATTTTCTTGCATTTTTTTCTCGATGTTTTTTTTTAATGAAGCGCAACTTAATTTATTTTAATTGAAAACAATGAATAAATATTTCGTTTTAATACTTTGATTATGAATTTTTTCTTTTCGTTTTATTTTTTTTTTTCTGTTTTTGTTTATTAATGTACGGGATGACAACAGCATAGAGTAAATGTTGCATGCGAGCAATATGTTGCATATAATAAAGTCAAATCAAACCAAAATGACAATCATTCAAATGCATTCGTACTGCATTAACAACTTGCCCATCAGTCGCTCAGACAGACATATCAGACGTTAAAATTCATTCATTCATTCGCTCATTCATTTATTCGTTTTGAACTCATCATTTAACAAATGGTTGGTCAAACGATGCCTGCAATTTTTCTGGCTTCTGCCTTTCATTGTGTCAATTTTGTTGTTCTTTTTTCCCTTCACAAAAACAAAACTCTCTAAGCCCAATTCCCCTTTTTATTGGGAATGAAATTGGCTGGCTTTACAAAGTTCATGAACTTAAAAATTAAGGTCCCGTATTTACACTACAAGTGCTTGCTTGTGTCTCTAAAGGGATTTCAACATTTACATAAAGAATTTTTGTATTTGTCTTAATTATTACTTTATTTTTTATTTCTGTTGTAATTTCATAGAACTACACTCGTAAATTATTCATAATCATGTGGCACATGTCATTTCATTTTTTTGATAAATTAATACTGATAACATTCGTAGTATTTTAAGTAAGTTTATCTGAGTGTTGGCTGGTTTATTATTATTTTATTTTAGTTTTATTTAAAAAATATTAAATGTGGGTGTAGTTATTTTTTATTCCTAAAAAACTTAAACCAATAATCCGGAAATAATTCCAATTGTTTAGCGCATACAACTATTTTTAGAATTGAAACTAATATTTTATGAATTTTTAATTTTCGTATCTTTGCAGGTCTAAAAGTACTTCCTTTATTAAATAATTTAAGGTGAGTAAGAATTTATTAATAAATCTTTATTAATAAATGGAAATAAAATTAATATTTTTTTTTAAAATTAAATTCGTTTAAAACACGAATTCCTAGAAGTTGTAAATCCTAATATAATAATAGAATAATACACGAGGGCTGTTAGAAGAGAAATGATCTGACTTATAGATGTTGAAAAAAAATATATATACCTACATACCAACATAATTGGTCGTTACTACGCTTCAGTCAGGATTACAACCTAGCTTCTCACACCACTTATATTAATTTCATACACGAGTGGCAGGACATACAGTTTAAAGTCGACTCCAAACGACAGATTTTTGAGAAACCTGTCATAGCAATTATATATACTCTACGAGTTTTTGCCAAAAATTTGCTGAGAGGCAGTCGCCGAAGAAATGCTTTTCATATTTCGTTTTGCTGACTTTGTGTGACATGGGATTTGAACTGTGGCATCACGTCTAATAAGCCAACACGCTTACCTACTAAATTGCGGCAACTACTCGAAAAAAAGAATTACTTTGGTAAAAAAAAGGCAACCCTATAAAACTTTTGTTTTAAATTTTGTTTCGCCACGTTGTTTTGCAATCGAAACCTTTCATTCGGCAGCACAGCTCTATTCTGGTAGAGACGGTTCATATACATATGTGAGCATTTAAATAAAGCCTTAAAACATATTATTGGCATGAAGAAATGCCATAATACTGCAACCCTGCGATCAATCGTAATTGCCTCCTACAAGCCCATCATCAATAACTTCAGAATTCTGCTCGGTGTCAGTGACAATGACAATTCCGTGCCTAGCACCTGCTATGCAACCAGGTGTTTTTTCCTGAGATAAATAAATGTCCCATATGTTCCAAGAACGTGTTCCGAAGATTCATTCTCATTGCCACTGTATCTGCATGTTGGGCTCGAGACAACCCCTATTTTGTATTAATGTACCCTGAGTCCACAGTGTCCTCTCAAAAGACCGATTACCAACCTTAGATTATTCCTGTATAGTCTAAGGCATAATACTGCTCTTCTCTTATAATTATTTCCCAAAAAATAGTTCTAATTGTCTGAAAACCACTTGGTTTTGATAAGAGCCTTTGCCTCTCTCTATCTTACATTTTGTTTATCATATCTTTTCAAACATCAAAAGAAGAGTTCCGGTCCCATCTCCTCTTCACATGCTTGCTAATTGCCGAGACTTCCGGCATGACCTGGGATCCGGGAGGTTACGTGACACACTTAGGCTGCTTAGGACCAACTGTGATACCACAATTTTCCATTATCCCCAAGTCGCAGAGCCATTTGGAGCTTCTGTTGGAGGGACTCAAACTTTCAATGTCAATCCTTGGCAGTCCTTCCAGCTTTAATAGGAACCAAAATGACTTTTTCTTCTACGTTATAACGCCTGACATGTACCCTGTATCTCATCTCCAAATCAATGCATAACCATAATGCAATGCCCCGTAATGATTCCGACAATCATACTCTGTGCGTTTCTTTGAAGGTTAAGCAGACTTATCGTGCGCCCTTCATCCAGTTTTGGCCAGATATTCTGTGCCGCCAGAGTCGCATATTATACTGCTACGTCATTGCGTCGTACTGCTACCCATATGATATGGATATCATATCGTTCTGCTATCTCAATGAAATATCCACGACAACTATACAACGCCTTGAACTTCATTATGTGGGAATTTAGTCCTTTGACAGCCATCGGGCTGTCGAAAACTATGGTAATATTTCGCCCGGGGATATTTATATTTTCGGTTGAAAGACACTACAGAGATTCAATTAAAGACATATTTTTGGGAAATATTTTATACTATCAGTCTTTAACAGAAGACTGCTAAATAGCATACGTCGAAGGAATATTTTTTTATATTTCGTTTTGTTGATGTGTGAGCTGGGGTTTGTCCACGCCCTCGAATCTTATAAGCCAACAAACTATTTACTAGACAACGGCGAATTCAATCATTGTATTCAATTCTGTGAATACATGAGGTTTAGTTGATAGATCCGGTAGTGTGCAAAAACACTCAATTGTTTAAATATTTATGAGTTATTTTCATACAAATATATGTTCCTCTGAAGCCGGGTGGATAGTTTATTTATTAATCGAAAAACTATGCTTATTATAGAGTGACTCATTAAGTTAGTATTCTTAAAATGTTTGTATCAGTACTTTTAAATTATATCTAGAGCATCCGTATGCAACCATCAATCAGTATTTAATGATCGAATATTAAATCATTGATATCGATATTAAGACTTGGAATAATAATCGAAATTGTAAATTCCCCTGAAATATTTTTAATTATATTGAGTTAAGCTAAATTACATGATGGTCATAAATGTCTTGGTTTATTTCAATTGCGCTGGAACACACCTACTATAATTGTTCAAATAAATATTAAAGAGGAGGGGAATCTAAATACATATCTTGCCGTAGATTAAATCCATTTGAAACAAAATAAAAAAATGGGCGTTCATGTATGCATGTAAAATATAAAACGATTTGTATGGTGGGGAATTATTAATTCTATTGTTAAATATAAAAATAATACTCATATACGAGTAAAACAGCAACAAATTAGCTTAAATTGATATTAAAAAAAATAATAATAATAACAATAACATGATTTTTATCTTAAAAAAAAAACCGAAAATTAAGTCATGTATGTATGCAAAATTAAATCCAACAGTTAAATATTTTTTTTTATTTTTAATTTTTTTTTTATTTTTTTTATTCGCTTAAGGCAAAACTAAATCAATAAGAGTTTCTTTGTTACTGTTTTTTTTTTGCAATATTTTGTTTATTTTTTTATTAACATGGCTAAGACGCTTCTTAACTCTTGGCCACTATTTTAAAGCCATGAGTATATGTTTCTTAACTTTAAAGTCTACAAAAAAGTTCGTGTTAACAACTTCAATTCAATAATTTATTTGGTAACACAATGAGTTTCTATTTCTAATGCCAAATGAGGGTGTTGCAGATTGGCGTTTAAACTTAATTATGTTTAGCCACCAAATCTGCAAAACTGCTGTGTTGTTACCAATTTTTTTTATTTGTAAGTATATGTTGTTGGCTTATAAGCGTGTGTATGTATATCGCTAGCTTTTGTTAGTAGCATTTAATGATTTTATGGTCTAGTAAAAGGTTGAACATTTTAAATGCTGACAACGTTATGACATGACTTTCTGTATTTTAAACAAATGGGGATGAGATTCATGATCTTTTCGATATTGTTTTTGTTGTTGTCTTAAAGCATGACAACTTAATGTGCTTATGCAACATTATTTATGGCAAAATATTCTATTAGTTTAAAGGAAAATTTATGGGAACTCTAGTAGCACAACGTTACCAAATTAATCTGTCAGAATAATATAGTAAAGCTATACGATTGTACCATGAAGTCGCCATAGTATAGTTGGTAGTGTATTAGCTTACTAGACGTGAAGCCATGGTTCAAGCCACAGATCAGATATATCCAACAAAACAAAATATTTCTTTAACGACTTCCTCTCGACAGATTTCTGGCAAAAATTCTGAGATTAAATGAAATTGCCATGAAAAAGTTTCTCAACAAAATCTGCCGTTCGGAGTCGATTTTAAACTGTAGGTCCCGCCACTTATGTATAAAATTAACAAACACAGCATAAGTGGTGCGAGAAGCTAGGTCGTAATCCTACACTCCTTGACTTGTTCCTTCCAACGCTGGATGTTAATACACTGCACAACGTATACATCGTTGAAGAGCTCATACAGCTCATTATTGGATCGATTGAGAAAATCATCGCCAACTCGAACAGGACCGAAGATCTTACGTGGGAGAGAGGCCTCTGCTACTCAATTGCCTGTTGAGACCATAGTAGCAGCACCTGTTGGCAAGAGTGAGCCTACGCTTGATCTCCAGATCGATATCATTTTTGGTGATAACGGCGGAGCCAAGATAAACAAATTCACTGATATTGAACGTATAGTTATAGGCTGTAATTTAGGTTCCAATACGCCACATTTCCCTACTTGTCGACAACATATACTTCGTTTTGCCCTCATTTACCATCAAACACATTTTAATCGACTCCCAATCTACTGATAGAATAGTTATTTTTATTTGAAAAAGTGTTTCAGAGGAGTCAGAGTTTGCAATCCATCAATTTTTTTGTGACATAATTTTCTTTATAAAGATGTTAAAGTTTTACAGCCTGAAATTAATTGACGGAGCCATGTTAGCGAAATACAACAGATACCAGGCCGCTCCTAGACAGTAGATTAGATTAACAGTATAGTCAGATTAAATTTCTTTTTTGGTAATTTTGGTAGAAAATTTTAATGATTGCCGTATAGATTGCAAAGTAAAATAAATTTTAAAAATTTATTCAACAAATTTTTTTAATTAAATATTTTTTTTTTTTTGACTACCTGCCTATTTAATAATAACAAAAAAGCCTATTTAAGTATGCAATTTCCTATTTGCCCTGTGTTAATACCTGAGCTTTTGAAATTTTAAAATTAAATTTAAAATGAATGAAATCAATCAGATTGTAAAATATAACAATAATAAAACTGATTTTAAAATGACATAAAATGTGTTTTATTACATTTAATTTCCTATAATTATATATTTGTTTTTGTTTTTTTATTGTTATTGTTTAAACGAAATGATTAATTATTATTTAAAATCTACGGCAACAGGCTAACACAGTTTCGCTTTAGTGTATCAACATTAATTAACACTTTTTCGCATTAATTGCTTTATTTATACGTTGCCAATGTCACTGAGGAAGGGGCTTCCAAAAAATGTAGTAAAAATTTATAATTAATGAATTTTATTTCATATTAAAAACAAAAGAAACAACAAAAATAATATTTCACTAATTGGAAAAATAAAACCAAAATTCAAAACATAACCAAGTGAAATTTTTGTTATTAAAAAAAAAAGAATATTCGAATTAATTTAAAACAATGTAAAACGTACCAGATTTTATTAAAGATAAAAGCAATTCAAAAATTCTTCACGTTAACAGTGATGTTATTCGGAATTCATTGGATACTCCTGAATGTCTGGATCAGTATCGCCCGAAATTCGAAAATTTTGTTTATTCTCGTACCAATCTCATAGCTGATGACACATATTTCGTTATTTCGGCAATAACTTGACGAATTATGATTTTCAAATGCTTCATTTTCCATATAGACATGGAGCAACGAAGTCTAGTCTAGCTTCGGCAATTACTTACATAATTGGCCATTACAACATTTAAGTGAGGATTACGGTCTAGCTTCTCAAACCACTCATATTGTGTGTGTTAATTTTATACATGATTGGCCGGACCTACAGTTTAAAGTCGACTCCGAACTACAGATTTTTTGAAAAACTTTTCGTGGCAATTTTATTTATTCTCAGAATTTTTGCCAGAAATCTGCTGAGAGGAAGTCGCCGAAGAAATATTTATCCAACCCACTACCTACTAGACTATGGCGACTACTAAGTATCTTAGCTAGCAATAATTAGAAATAATTTGTAACTGATTTAAACATACATAACTAGTCTTTACAACATTTCAGTCAGGATTACAATCCGATTTCTCAGACCACTTATGTTGTGTGTGGCGGAAGCTACAGTTTAAATTTGACTCCAAACGACAGATTTTTAGGAAAATTATCATTGCAATTTTTGACAGAAATCTGCTGCTGCAGACGTCTGACCTGTAATTTGAACCGTGGCCTCATGTCTAATAAGCCAATACACTGTCTGCTAGACTACGGCAGCTTCCGTAATCGCCTTGTAATTATTATAATTAATAATACTATAATTAACATATTAATGAAATGGCTTTTTTACTCTTCATAATTATTCTTCACTGGGTTTCATAACCCATATAGATTAATCCGAAAAATTCAAATTCAATACGGGTATATTCAATGTTTGGACCTCACACTGTCACTATAAATTTTGTTTTCATTTTACGTTGAGCAAATTAATTAATTATACAATCAAATTTTAAATTAATTGATTCGAGTTTTTTTCAAAAGTGCCTTTGTTATGATGGTGAAAAATTACTAACAGTTTAAATGGGAACATGAATTTCTTTTCATATCAATACATTTGTCGCGTATTTAGCTTCTTTTGCAAGACTTTTACGCATCATTTGATAAATTTTAGAATCAAATGAAGCGCTTCGTTTATTCATTCATTCAATAATTTCGTTCTTTTTTATGAAATTTTGTGTATAAATTTGTAATTTATGATGAAATCAGTTGAAACCTGTTCATTAATATGAAATTAAGAATAATCAAAACAGGTGCTACTGTTTGTATATGATTTGCTTAGACTAAAATATGTTCACATTAATTAAGTTATAAACTTGTATTGCAAAAATAAAATCATTTAAAGTATAGCCCATTCATAATTTGTTGTTAAACATTTCATAAACAATAACATTATTTTAATCAATTCGCTTTTATTGATCCAGTTTTTATTTGTTTTTATTTTTATTGTTTGTTTAAAGACACAAAAAAGCAAACAAGGCAATGAATATTGTATTAGCAAAACAGCTTAAACCCTAAATGGGTTGGGTTTAGCCTGAATATAAATAAACTTACAGTTGTATAATTTCTTAGAAAAAATCTTTTCGATTTGTATTAGCCATAGTCTTAGGCTTGAAATTATACTATTTTAAATAATTTTTATACGCTCTACTCAATGATATTAATTCTAAATTTCTGTATTCGGTACGTGGGAGTGAATCTTCGTTTTTATCTATCATTCTCAACTGTAACTGACTAATTAAATTAGATAATTTAATGATTACCGCCATGTTAAAGGTTATATACTACAAGTATATATTTTTTATTTATAGAATTACCTAATCACACGCTATTTTTTCTTAAAATTTTAGTTATCGTAAACTTTCTATATAAAAAATTTCTTTTTATCGAAAATTTCCTATATAAAAATTTCTTGTTATTGAAAATTTTCTATATAAAAATGTTATTGTTATCGAATAACTAAAAAATTAAATTAGGAATTTAATATTCTTTAGAAATTTAAAATTTATGATTTTATCGAAAATTCTCTGTGAACATTTTTTATCACAAATTTTCTATAGAAAATTTTCGTTCGTTTCGATTATATTTTATAGAAAAAATTTAGTTATCAAAAGTTTTCTATGGAAAGAATTCAGTTATCGAAAAAATTTAGTTATTAAAAGTTTTCTCTGGAAAGAATTTAGTTATCGAAAGTTTTCTATAGAAAAAATTTAGTTATCGAATATTTTCTGTAGAAAAAATTTAGTTATCAAATATTTTCTATATATACATATATATAGAAATATATATATAGAAATATATATATATAGAAATATATATATATAGAAATATATATATATAGAAATATATATATATAGAAATATATATATATAGAAAATATTTAGTTTCCTTTAGAAAGCAATCAGCTATCGAAAATTTTTTTATAAAAAAATTTAGTTATTAAATGTTAATTTTGTGATAGAAAGTTTTCTATAGAAAAAATTTTGTTATCGAAAATTTTCTATATAAAAACTTTTTGCTATCGAAAATTTTCTATAGTAAGGTAAGTTTTCTATATAATAAAATAATAAAGTGTTTTAGTAAAATCGTTAATTTTCTATATAAAAAATTTTGTTATCGAAAATTTTGTTATAACAAATTTTTTACAAAAACCTTTTCCATGGAATATTTTCTACTTAAAGAGTTCACTTGCAAAAATTTTTTCTGCTATATAAAAAAATGTTATGTATCGTTAATTTTCTATATAAAAAATTTGTCTGCATAAAAAGTTGGCTTGCAAAAATTTTTTATTTAAAAGACTTTGTTATCGAAAATTTGTGACAAAAAATGATTTCAAAAATTTTCTATTTAAGAAAAACTTTTTCTGCATAACCTGAATAACCCATATAAGCTACTTTGTCTTTCCCTAATACTCTAGAATAAAAGATATTTGGCTCAAATATAACATATTTGTGCTAGAAACATAATAAAAAAATTATATTACAAAAAAATATAAATCTTAACTTTACTCGTATTTAAATACTTGAACCCATTTCACACAACAAATTCTACAAACATAGCCTTTAACTTTCTAATGTACTATTGTGTTCACAAATTTCTGTTTTAATTTTTATTTTTTGGCTTTTAAAAATTAAAAAAAAACAAAAAAAAAAAAAAAAAAAAAAAAAAAAAAAAAAAAAAAAAAAACATTTAAGTAAAGCCTTAAGGTAAACAAAACATTTTTCATTACTTCAGTAACAGACAGCATTATTTTTGGTAGAGACCTGATTTACTTATATATGTATGTATACTCGTACTACTAAATGTGTACAAATTCCTTTTTTATTACCAAAAAAACTGCCTCAAAAAAATTGTCTTTTCAACTGTTAAAATATCAACCCCAACTAAGAATTCTCAAATGCAGTCTATTAAAATTAATCACAACTAAATCTCTATTTAAATTTGACAACATTTAAGAAAATTAAAAAACATTTACTTATTCGCTCATTCACCATCTATCCATCTCTGCATATGTCCTTCCTTCAACACTATCATGGCTCAAATACTGCATATTTTTCAACTTAATAAATCATTTATATTGCCCAAAGCCGAAGACAAAAATAATGAAAAAAAAGAAATTATTAAAAAAAAAACAAAAACAAAAAAAGGAGACAACAAGAATATTATTTTAATATCCTTGTTTTTCTATCAAAGTGAGAAATATAACGAAGCTTTGCCTAAAGTCACATGGTTTCCAAACAAGCCTTTCGCTCTAAAGCGGAATTCTGATTGAGCATAACTCACTCGGTTGTTTCGCTCTCTTACAGCAACCAAAGTACGTCAGTATAACTAATTACTCTTTTAGGAACATTAAAGCAGAACATTAAAGACTGAAGAATGCGCGCGCACCACGTGGAGTCTGCATTTGAAAATATATACATACTACACACTAAATTATAAAAACAACAAATACATGCAATCAGTAAAAAAAAGCCGAGGAAATGTTTACCCAACTGAGGAGCACCAAAAATAATATGAACAGTTTCTTTGTACATGGCCTATACGTGCTACAACAAACTATACGAACTGAGATTTGGCAATGGGTCAGAAATTATTATACTCTTACAGCTGTTAAGACACTGGAAGAAATTTTCACTCAAGTAAAAATTTCCAAAAAAGGATCTTCTTTCAGGTGTATTAAATGAAATCAATTATTACATCCCGAAATAGCTCCATTTATCCGAATATCGATATCGGATAGACAAACAGTTGTCGTAGTCTAGTAAAGAGTGCGTTGGTTTACTAGTCGTAGGCCGTGGTTTAAGCCCCAGACCAGGCATTTCGAATAAAACGAAATATGAAAAAAATATTTTTTCGGCGACTTTACCTCAGCTGTCTTCTGGGAACATCTCTGAGAGTAAATAAAATAGCCATGAAAAGTTTCTCAAAAATCTGTTGTCCGAAGTCGACTATAAACTGTAGATCCCACTACTCATCTATGAAATTAACACACACATAATGGTGTGAGGTTAGGTCGTAATCCTAACTAAAGGGTTTTAATGACCAATTATGTACGCATATAAGGTAATGAACCTGCATATGGCAAATAGTGCGCTTAGTAAAAAGTATGTGGTATTGAAGACCAGCTTTTCACACTCAGTTTTACCAATATGGACAGGGGTTCCCACATATGAGACATAATGGTATTACCTACGAAACGGTAACAACTACTTACTAATTATCATTTACTACGAACGGATCTATACCCAGCCTAACCTGCTTAAACAAAGTTCAAGGATACCTTATCAATCTACTACTTTTAAGATCAAATCTTTGTTACGCTTTCCTAATTACTTTCGCACTTGACTTACTTTCTTTTTGGACAAGTTCAAGGACACCTCACCTTTCTATGGCTTTTAAGATTTTTTCTAACACTTAAATTCTTACTTGACTTCCTACACGGCTATGTCCTCCTTTATAATCATATTATTTTATAACTTTAAGTCATTGATTAACATTTTCAACGTGTACTTGCTCGTCTAGCTCGTCGTATATAATATTTAAGCTCATGTCGACAGACTTGCTCCGAATATACCACATACTCTTACGTTTATAAATTTATATAAGGTATACTACGATATATATGTATGTATGTATATACAGATAAACATAGTTATAGTATAGGGCCAAATGTAGATGAAAGGAAATTCGAGTAGTTTAGTCTCTAGTGGTAAGGGTGCAGAAATGTATACGAGAGTTGGTTATGTTAAATAAAAACCGACAATTATTGCACGGAAGAAATAAAAATCAAACAAAATTTAAACGATTAAAAACAAAAACCAACAACAACAAATAGAAAGTGAAAATAACATTTTTTTGGGTGTTCTTTTTTCAAAAATGAGATGAAAAAGAAAATGTAATCAAAAAAGTTAATTACACAGTAAAATAGGAAATAAAATCAAAACTACAATAAATAACAACAACTAAAAAGTAAAGAATAAATTGACAATTATAGTTTGTAATCAAAAAAAGAAAAAAATTAATTGTAAATAAAAAAATTCGATAAACGACTACCACTATACTATACCATAATACTACATGAATATATGAGAGTGTGCATGTATTAAATATACGACAATTATTATAGTTTGCTGATATTTTTGTGTTTTTCATATTTGTTGTTATTTTCTATAATATAACGTTAAAAAAAGTATATATGTAAATGCCTGTGTGAATGTATTATAGCCGTGATATTATAGATTGCCAAGGACCTTATTCGCATAATATTTCCGTCCTTTAAACTTGCTTTAAGGCTGTGGAGCCGTGGAGCCATCAACATTACAACGTCTCGGCTGTGCCGCGTTTTGTTGCTCCCTATCCAAATATAATATAACTGGAGATTCTTTTCGTTTATTGGCAAACCTAAAGTAAGTCTTTTGCTACACTCTTCTCTTTTTTATTTACTTTTTATTGTTTTTATTGTTTTCAACCAAAAAACCATATATACTCTAACGTACATATATTGTTATACCATAAATACATATTTCCTGTGTGCTAAACAAGCTATTGTGTTTTGACTTCTCTTTCTATAGATTTTTGGTTGATATTTTTCTTTTATTTTCTCCAAAAATTCATTTATTTATGGCTAGACATAAACTATTTAAAAAACCCCTCTCCCTCTCCAGAAGAAACAAAAAACGCGGTTGTAGAATATGAAAAAACATTACCAACATCATTATTATTTGACTGTCATTTCCATACCCTACACCAAACTCCGATTTTTTACATTTGATATTGATGTCTGTATCTCCTTAAAAGCTTTTGTGAGTTGTTATTGACAAATGTGCAGGTTGATTTAACCAACCTGTTCAAACCATACTTCCAACCTCTAATTATGCACTTGATCATCATTCCCTCAATCCTCCATAGTTATTCTCACAGAGTAGGCTAATGAAGCATCCGCTAGGTAATTGTTATCAATATCACCGAAGGCAGCAATTGTAGTTCACTGTACTTTTATGGTTAAGTTAATGCTGTAAGTCTTGATGTCTGTTGTATAGACAGTCTGGATTCTTTGAGCAGAGTATGGTCGCCGTAGTTTAATAGGTAGTATGTTGGGCAATTAGACTTGAAGCACGTCAGCCATCTCCAACAAAACGAAATATGAACAGAAAAAATATTTCCTCGGCAACTTCCTCTCAGCAGATATCTGGCAAAAACTCTTAGAGTAAATAAAATTGCCATGAGAAGTTTCACAAAAATCTGTCGTTCGGAATCAACTTTAAACTGTACGTCCCGTCACTCATGTGTAAAATTAAAATACGCAGCATAAGTGGTGTGAAAAGCTACATAGGTCGTAATCCTGACTAAAGGGTTGTAATGACCAATTACGTACATGTGTATGTATGTGTCGTCTACATATTCATCGATCTCTTAAATAGATTTGCTCCAACCTACTATATAGTAAGCAATCAGTCTTCAGCAACAAAAACTGTAATTTTTTTCTGGATCGAATAATTCCCAGCAATCCATTCCTTGTCAGCTTAACGGAGTTATCATCCAATGATGCCAGTGATATGGCTTCGTTTATTAAACTTTCAGGCTAGCTTTCAGCGTAGAATATCGTGCTTTTAATGTGCAGTCCTTGCACTGACCAACTTCTTCGCTAATTTGGTGGAATTCGATCAGTATATAGACTGCGCTTACCTATGGCGTCACAACGGGCCACTATGCGAGCTCAAGTGAGCTTTGGTAATCAAGGCTACCACTTCGACCTAATCTAACCTAATTCCCAGCAAGTTCTACAATCACAATTGAGAATCGCTTGCCAATAAACCACTAAACCTATCTTCAAAAACAAAACTAGTTTCCAAGTTAGGGAAATAACAACCATTCAGTCGTGAAGCTTCAGATGAAGATAGATTTGGTTTCCCAGTAGAAGATATGTATTTCTCTCATAGAAGACATTATGTTTCATCTCTTAAAACTCGTTTATAGGAGCCATTGACATTGAGGCATATTGATAGATTTTAGAAGCAGAAACATTTAGTAAAGTTTCCGAACTAAGTCTAAAAAAACAATGAAGAAAGGATATATCACAAACTCTCAGCACATTATTGTACACCATTCGTTGAACATCATCATTCAATATAGTAGGCATAAACAAGTCCTCTAAGCTCTGTATTCACCTACCTGATAAACATGTTAAAGCAAGGAATATATCCTCTCTACAGTTTTTTAGCATTATCTTGGCCTGATGGTACTTGCAGAAGTAGTAGTTCCTAAGCCTGAGAAAATGTTTGTCTCTCCTTATATGGAATCTTCATTCACTCTCTTGAAGGTCTACGCATCACTACGGATTATAATCTTTTCTTTTTTTGTCACTGTCTGTTACCAGTTAAAGTTTTACTTTTTTGAGATGCGTGTGAAAACGGATATTATAAAGGGATTTGTTTTGAACAAAATGGCGTCTAGCATCTATGCGAATAGTTTCATTTGAGGTATTGCGTTGGCATTGATAAATTTGGTTGGGATTATTAATTGAAATGAAATGGTCGACAAATGTGTCAAAGGTCAATCGTACCTAAATATTTTGGATTTACTATCCACAACTATCGATAGCACTTTCCAAGTTATAAGTGTTCGAATACCTTTCCAAAGTCTTTTAAGTCTTTCTGCCTGGCAAAAACAAGACATGTAGTGTAGCGTATATCACGGTCGGTTTTGAATGACTATAACTTTCTTACACATTATTTTCCTGTCAACTTGTTTTTTTTTGCAATTCGTTTTCTTGGCATTTAAAGGGAAAACTTTTTATTATTTGAAACTTACTATTTTTTTCAGCACCTTTGGGTACCACATTATTTTTTTTTTTTTACTTTCTGACATAAACTCCCCAATGATTTTTGGGGGGGTATGTTTCCCGTTAAGAATTCGAGCAATAATAACAACTCTAAAAGGGTTAACATAGTTCAAGTACACATTGAGTATACCTCTATAGATACCTAGAATAGTTATCAAATATATAGTATAGCTGTGTAGTGTAAACAAGTCCATAAACCGAGGCAAATAAAAACAACAAAAAAACGCACACAAATACTGTATGCAACTCATGCATAAAGTGATGCAACACCCACTTATTGTTTTTACTCGGAGATAAACATTTTCAGATACGAGAGAGAGAGAAAAAAACGAATGTATGTGTAAAGTAAGTAAATATTGAACCAGAGATGGGATGCATTATTTCTAAGTGCATAAAAAAGGGGAATTCAATGTACTGCAAATGTATGTAAAATATTTTTTGTGACAATGTTCGGCTTTATCCTGCACATAGCTTAGTCAAGATTTGTGGCTGAATTATATAAAATAAATTAGCTAAGAAAATTCGCTTTTTGACAGTCAATCAAGTGATTGTTCCTGTTAAGACGTATTATGATCGAATACCAAGTTGACTTTCTGTTTTCCTCAATTGTGATATCCCTTCTGACAAGTGTACATAATTACAAGTGTAACTAATTACTTACACTCATACTTAATTGGTCATTACAACCCTTCAGTCAGGATTACGACTTAGCTTCTCACACCACTTATGTTGTGTGTGTTAATTATATATGTACATGAGTGGCGGGACCTATAGTTTAAAGTCGAATCCGACCGAGAGATTTTTGAGAAACTTTTCATGGCAATTTTATTTCCTCTCAGAATTTTTGCCAGAAATCTGCTGAGAGAAAGTAGCCGAAGAGAGGTCAGACATCTCCAACAAAACGAAATATAAAAATATATTTCTTCGGCGGCTGCCTT
The DNA here is from genome assembly GCA_936449025.2 of Sarcophaga subvicina. Classification (NCBI taxonomy): domain Eukaryota; kingdom Metazoa; phylum Arthropoda; class Insecta; order Diptera; family Sarcophagidae; genus Sarcophaga; species Sarcophaga subvicina. Next base: position 76,364,625 of record OW388083.2, read on the forward strand.
TCAGCAGATTTCAGGCAAAAGCTCTTAGAGGAAACAAAAATTGTACTGAAAGTTTACAAAAATAACTGTCGTCGGAGTGGACTTTAAACTGTATGTCCCGCCACTTATGTATAAAATTAACACACACAACATAAGTGGTGTGAGAAGCTAGGTTGTAATCCTGACTAAACGGTTGTAATGACCAACTATGTATGTATGTATGGTAGGCGATCTTCTTCTCAAAATTAAAATTAAGTATTTTCTGCTTATTTTATTGGTCAAATCCTATCTTCACTATTTATTAACAAATTCAACGTGGGCCCTTGATTAACTTTCGACCATAGTAACCCAATATGCATATGATCTATCTATTTATCATTTATCATCGTGATTTAATCTCTTAATATCCTTCATGTCGTTGCATTGTACTGTCATAAATAAAAGTGTATCTCTGTTGCATGAGGATAAAACAACAAAAATTTATTGATTTTTAATTCATACAGATTCGTACATACTGGTACATACTTTTTTGTAAGTTCGAGGTAATCCTTTATAGTTCTGAAACTTTGTTTCTTTTGTGCAGTTTTTTCTCTGGCCATTTACATTGAGTTTAAGGCTGCCGCCAGTCTGTAAGACAAACAGACAGCCAACTCAGTCTGTTAATGTCAAAATCAAATGTGATGAGTTGAGATAAAAGTAGCAGTTGAAATATAATTTTTTTTTGTTTGTTCAATAATTTTTCTTGAGTAATTATCCAAACAGTTTGACCTTTGCTAAGTTTAGTTTTTAGAAAATGTTTACAATGAAATTAAACTCTTTTGTTAATAGTTTTTAAAAAATTTTCATTTTAATTGCTTTGAAGGAGAACAATTTTAGTAAGTTTTCTTTTTAATGCATTGTACATCATATAGACAATGTCGCCGTAGTCTAGTAGGTTGGGTGTTGGCTTCAAACCCCAGGTTAAACATCTCGATCACAACGAAATATAAAAAATATTTCTTCGGTGACTGCCTCTCAGTAGACTTTTGGCAAAATCTCTGAGAATAAATAAAAATTGCCATGAAAAGTTTCTCAAAAAATCTGTCATTCGGAATCGGCTTTAAACTGTAGGTCGCGCTACTTATGAATAAAATTAACACACACAACATAAGTGGTGTCAGAAGCTAGGTCGGAATCCTAACCAATTATGTATGTATGTATATATGTAATCATCGGAAAGAATCACAATTCAAATCAGATTTTAAAATTTTGAGTGTTACAACGCATATCTTGTGACAATCTTTTATTCCAAAAAACTCAATAACTGCTGACTTTAATATGAGGAGATGTTGTATAAATAATTAAATTTTTCCTAAACGTTTTAAAGCTTTTGCTCTATAGATATCACATAAACCATTTATTATATTGTAAATCGTTAAAAGCGTAGTTCTTTTTTTTTCTTACCCTATAATACACGGTAAAATCTTTGAACATTATTTGACATGAGTGTCTCATATTAATTAAATAAAATATTGTTTCAGAAAAAAATTCTTAAGAAATTATATTAAAAAACGCAGTTAACGTAGGGTATTAAATTATAAATCCATTAAAGTTGGCATTTAATAAAATATTCACACAGTTAAGGGTTGTAAATTGTGATAAAAGCCAAGCTTTATTTAAATATAGTTTTTATGTTTTTGCTAATACAAGCCATTAAAGATGTATAATTTATTGTTTTTATCATTAAAATAAAATTACAAACAAAGAAATAAAAATATATTTAATATTTATACACCATTGCACTAATGGTTTTAACACGTTTTGTTATAATTTATGGCGATTATTAATGTTTTTTCTATTGTTTATTAATTTTTTTACAGAAAAGTTGCACAAAGTGTAGGAGATATTATTGTACAATTGGACGTATTCGACGAACAAAGAGAATGCGACGAAGCACAAAGCCTACAGGGCCCAAATGGCATCAATCTGAACTCACATCTTGACGTCTTCTATGCGATATTACGACAGGTAAATATTAATATTTTTTAATTTTAATGTATAAAAAGCAATTTTTATAAGACAACATAAACTTTGGTTATACGAAGGTATCTCATAGTTTCCGTAGCCTAGTAGATAGTGTGTCGGCTTATTAGACGTGAGGCCTTGGCCCAAACCCTAGGTCAGACATCGCCAACTAAACGAAGAATGAAAAAATATTTCTTCAGTGACTTCCTATCAGCAAATTTCTGGCAAAAACTCTGAGAGTAAATAAAATTACAACGAAAAGTTTCTCAAAAATCTGTCGTGCAAAGTCGACCTTAAACTGTTCGCCACTCATGTGTAAAATGAATACACACAACATAAGTGGTGTGGGAAACTAGGTCGTAATCCTGACTGAAGGGTTGTAAAGACAAATTATGTACGAATGTCTCTATCTCATGCACAGGTTTAAATCATAAAACAATCAAGCATATTTTTCAAATCAATGAAATGGGCGTTGTTGGATCGAAAGTTTTGTGCCTTCTCATCAATTTTCACAAACATTTCTTAGCATATTCAGTCGTATTATGCCAACAACTGTTTGAACATTGATTACCATTGAATTGTGTCTGGGTTATCGAAATAAACAAGTGACTTTACATAATCCTAAAGAAAATAATCCAATCTAAATGATCAATTAATCGAACTATTATGTGAAATTACCCTTTCAACAAAAGTTTGCATGAATAAATCAAATGTAGAACGCGCTGTGTGGCATGTGATGCCGTTCTATTGGAACCACAGAGTCCCACAGATTAATGCTAGCAATTGAGGTTCGACAAAAATTTCTAATAATATCACATTATATACCATTCTCCATATGTTGTAACATTCTGAATTTTAGCGTTAATTAAAGATGTATCCCTAGATGTTCCTAGGGATGTAATGACGTATAAACAAAAACTTGCCGATTACCCATAATCCAAATGCGACAATTTTACTTATTATTGTATCCATTCAACCGAAAATGGTCTTCCTCGGAGGGCAAAATTTTGAATGGAAATTCAATATTAATTTGTACTTCATGCCTAGACAAATTGAAATTTGAAAACTTTCGGAAAACATATAAAGGCAACGAATTAATTAATTTGGATCTTCTTTAATGCTTCTCTGTACAGCAGCTACAACTTCTTGTTTATATTTACATGACCCTAGAATAACCGATTTGCATTCGCTTCCACCGAGGCACACTTTTTATCAACAAAATTATCCAAGAAACAAAGTCTCTAGCGATGAATCCTTGTATATTCTAATGTTGGCCAAATATTGTCAAATTTTTCTTCTCATTATAGTTTCGATTAAAAAGTTTGATCAGGCGAGTGCAACCTGTACACATGATTCTCTTCTAATCTCTGCAAACACGCAACAAAACCTTTCTGATCATCAACCTTGGCTTGATCAAGCAATACTATTTTTGCTTAACATACATAGGGTCCTTGTTTAAGCGCTTCCTATCTGGAAATTTATTTAGAACAGAGTGTATGTGAGATAAAATCGAAATTTTTTAATCGTTTGAAAGACCATTGATGTCATTAGGTCCGTTACAGCTCCTCTAGGTGGAGCCTATACGAAATGTTTAATTTTTCATGACTCTGGCATGAGGCTTGAGGCTGAATTTGACCGATAGCATGAGTTAAGTTGGTTTTGAGGACTGATGTAGTTTGTGGAATATTGGCATACATCTGAGTTAAGAAAACCACATAAAAATTTAATGAGGTCGCGCGCTCTCGGTGGCCAGTTTACATCACCTTCACGTAAGAATATGCAGAATATCCAATGTGGCATACGGTGTGTGGCACATAACGCCGTCCATTTGAAACCAAATGTCTTTGGCGTTCAAATCGTTCAGTGCAGGTAATTTCGATTGTAGTGCTCGCTGTTCTCAGTTATAACTTGGCCAACGTTGTTCTCGCACCGTGTTATTACAACTTTGTAAAAAGAAGTCTTAAACTAATAAAGTATAAAGTTTTAATTATTTTTCTACTCTGAGCATATTAAATACCACCAAATAATTTTATTTACAATCGCATTCAATCGACGTATAGGCTTTTTCAGTTTTCTCTCTGATTTAACCCGGAATTTCCGGTTTTTAAACATTTTCAAAATTTTCAAATGCCCGCAGGTGTCATTGCGAACAGTACACAGGTTTGTCTCGAATATTATTCACTCTGTTCTGTTGTAGAAATTAGCTGTTGATAGTTAGTGAAATAAAAATTAAAATTAAAAAACAATATCAAAAAAAAAGTGAAAAGTATTACCATTAAAATGGTTTGTAATTTATTTACCATATTTGTACATAATTTGTCAAGGTTGTGTGTAATAAAACTTTTTCTCAAAAGTATAACAACAACAACCGTAAAATAAAAAATCAACAACGAAATCATTGGCGTACAAATCAACAATTTATACACACATGTGCAGAGATAATATCGTAAAGATACAGTCTAAACCAAAAGTTATTTAATTGGAATTTTAAAAAGAATATCATTTATTGTTTAAAAATTAAAAAAAAATAAAAATTAGTATAGTATTTGAGTCAAAATTTTTATTAAAAATAAAATTTTTTGGTTTCATTCTCCATATATAAACATGTTTAAGTCGTAAAGCATGTTCGATCCAACAGGTTCCATTCATAAGTATTTCCACTTCGAACAGGTAACGGAGTCAATCTTCTTTATGACTTTTGCTGGCAATATTATTATAATGAAAACCTTAGTGGCCTGGTATTAAAAGTAGTCTAACCTCCAATTTGCCTATTTTTCGAACGAAACATTTTTTTGAGGAACTTTTCATGGCAATTTTATTAACTCTCGGAGTTTTTGCTAGATATGTATCTGCTGAGAAGCTGTCGTCGAAGAAATATATTTTCATATTTCGTTTTGTTAAAGATGTTTGACCTTGGCCTCACAGATGCAGACGTACATCTAAATGTACAAAAAACATTCAATTACTCCAAGATTTTAGAATTATTTTCATACAAACAGGCGTTTGTCTGAAATCGTTTGTCGTACAGAAACAGGGGCATTAGCAGATCTTTTCAAAATTTTATTCCTGCTTAGAAGAGGAACAATAGCCAAATAGCCGGCAGTCTCATTAATACGCAGAAAAATATTCCAATTCCCGTTCCTATACATTGAATTAATAACTCCAACAGGTTTACTAAAACTACGTCAAACACAATAACGTTAGGCATGAGGATTTCTGCACAATAACCCCAAAATAAAACCAGATTTTAAACAGATTATTAATATCATGCCACTATTGGCAACGTGTCTGCCGTTTGATCTAAAATATCTTTTATATCTTATTTGGATTTCGAATGATGAACCTCATGATCACCCCTACACAATTTCTAGAGCTAACCATACAACAGATGATACCAATTTAACCACAATTTAACCATAGAGTGAGATTGCACTCTGTTTCATCCCGGAAACTTAACCTATAAATATGATCTCACAAGTAGTAGTGCTACAATAGGAAATCTAGAATCATGTCAATCGCCGTCTTCCGGAGTTTATGAAGAGCTTCTCAATAAGAGCTTGCTCTTTTTCCTGGAGTACTCGGCGATCTTGAGAGTGTTTCATACGGTTCACTCTTTACCTGACTTCTGGCCGGTTAGTCTCATAATAGGGTTCTTAACTAATAAAGTTCATTCACAAAGCTACCAGTTAGCCCAGAGTGAATCATGGCTCAGAAAAGTACAATTTTGTACATCGCAACGAATAGTTAAACCTGATCAAAGCACTCACTAACCAGTTCCGAAACATCCAACACGAAGTCCATGCACTCAATATGGCTTGACTTGACAGGCGACACCTGAGGAACTATTTTGATAAAAAAAAAAAAAACGACCCTACTTTTTTCAATCAGAAAGCGATTTGCAGTTAATGAGTATAAATACCGTATAATTCCTTATTGATTGTAGGAATTCAATGGAGTTATGAGCGGACACACACAGGGGCCATTATAATGCCACAGTTTTACATTTTCCCCTAGCCTAGGGATCAATCGGAGATTCCGATGAAGCGACTCAGACTGCCAATATCAATACACATCTTCAACATAGTAGGCACCCAAATGCCTCTTTGTCCTCCGACCAAGTGCCGGGCATGTACACAGTAGGTGAAGAATAGTCTCATTTTATTGATTATAGACATTTAAGATTGAAATTTCTTTTTAAGTATCAAATTTTGTTATGGCGTGCCCTGGTGGTCTAGTAGGTACTGTGCTAGACTATGAGCGTGGGGGTGTAAGGTTCGAGACTCTGGGCTGTGACACTATACCGCGCATTTTTGTACAAAATTACTCAACGCGTATACAATTACATCTAATTTGTAATTGTATTGTAATTAATATGTAAATAAAAATAAGAAAGATAACTTTTGTTGAGTACTGTAACACTTTGTTATTCGTAATTTCTACTCTTATTCGCCAATGTAATACGAATAGATAGCGAATGTTTTATCCAGAATATTTATGGTCGCATGCATTTAATAATCTGAATAGACAAATCGTGTTTAGAGTCTAATTTATTTCTATTCATATGAAGAGATAGAGAAAAAATACAAAATAGAACCGGTTTCAAACTCTAATTTAAATCAAACAACACTCTGTTAAATAGCTTTTCGATTTATCTTATGAAATACGAAAATAAAAACTAAGATGATTTACTTTTTAACTTTCCGAATTTAAATTATTTTTAGGTGGCCGATACACCACAGGAAGTACCATTCCTTAGTATATTACAGCATTTGCTGCGCATTGATCCTAAAGAACCAGTCAGTGATGTTATATGGGATACCACAGAGAAACTAGTACATCGTGCTACACTACTTGAAAATCATGAAGACTCTGTGCGTCTTTTGCGCACTACCACAGCTCAGAAATTCACCTGCCAAAATTGTCGCAGTGATGCCACCAGTCCAACACGTAAGCAAAATAACCCAACCGCTGCTCCACCTCCACCACCACCACCCGCACCAGTTCCACCACCTGCACCAGCGACAAACAACGCTGGCAAAGGAGTACCACCGCCGCCTCCTCCACCTATGAAGATGTGTAATGGACCGCCAGCACCACCCCCCATACCAGGGGCACCGCCAGCTCCACCGCCTGGCGGTAAACTGCTAAGCGTTAAAAACTCAATGCCAGCTCGATCTCTAACACCCGAACCCCGCGTTAATGATATACTGCTGCCGCAACAGGACACACCAGCCCCAAAGGCGAAAATGAAAACTTTAAATTGGGGCAAAATACCGCCCCATAAAGTGTTGGGGAAACAAAATCTATGGACTATCGTGGCGAATAATCATCAGGACAACTCCATGGAAGATTTGGATTGGAATGAAATGGAAGGATTATTCTGTTTGCAATCGACCAGTACTCAAGGCTCACCGAAACTGGGTCGAGCCGACAGTGGCAATGGCAATGGTTCTGGTTATGATACATTGGATCGTAAATCGAAAAAAGAAAGTACCGAAATCAATCTGCTCGATGGCAAGAGAAGCCTTAATGTGAACATCTTTCTCAAACAGTTTAAGGGGTAAGGCGACACAAATTGAATTGATTTTTTCATATTTTTAATAATTCAACCTTTGAACTCTTTAATGCTTCTTTAATATGTTAACTCTTAAATTATACAAAAATGTTGATTTTGCAAATGACTGTCATTTGCAAATAACTAATGTTTCATTTATAAACCGATTTCTGTTGTACTAGCCTTTGACAATGTCTCAACTTTGTTGTCACTGTCTCCTTGAACAGGCTACAAGATGAGGTTAACGAATGTCTCGATATCTGCTTCAGAAACTCCTAGCATTCTTAAACAATATTAGATGTGGCTTATTGCCAGAAATAAGTTCCTGGATTCGCACAGCTTTATGGCCATTATTCCAGCCTGAATAATACTACAGCAATCCAATAATCCGAAAAAAATTTCGCAAAGTTGTATAATCGACCTTGCCGCGTAATCTGGACCCTGCAGTAAATATTTAGATGTCATTCTTTGGGAGGTGTAAACTATTATCATACTAGGATCTATTCAATAATTTCGTTAATAAACCAAGATCGAAGCGGGCTCAAGTCCAAGAACTTTGCAAAATCATTGCTTCTATGCTTCCACAGTTTTGTGGAGCTTAATTGCCGCATTCATAGCCACACGTTTCGCCAACATGCCTGATGGTAACCAGTTAAGGACAGTAAACAATGCTCTAAATGGTGTAGTTCCAGGAGCCCTTTTTTGTATGATCGCCTCTATCCACATAACACGCTCTAATCGAGTTTAATGATTTCTTTTCCTTAGAAAGTTAAGTTAACTAAGCACAGAACTTCTGAAGCTTCCTTGTAAGCTTCTGTTCTGTTTATAATACATTTAGTAATCATTTAGGATTACGACCTAATTTTTCACACCACTTATGTTGTGTGTGTTAATTTTATACATGAGTGACGGGACCTACAGTTAAAAGCCGATTCCGAACGACAGATTTTTGAGAAACTTTTTCATGGCAATTTTTTTACTCTCAGAATTTTTGTCACAAATCGGCTTAGAGGAAGTCGCTGAAGAAATATTTTTTTCATATTTCGTTTTGTTGGAGATGACTGACCTGAGGTTTGAACCGAGGCCTCATGTCTAATAAACCAACACACTAAGTACTAAATTACAGCGACTTCAGCTTCTCTATTCCATGCTGCTTTACTTTAGAGTAAATATTGTTTCTTTATATTTAAAGGTTAATAGATATAACCTTTGACCTTTTTTATATATTAAAGGATGATTCACATCTGAAATTCAGAATACTAACAACAATTTGTTTATAAATATCCTCTATATCCCGTATTGTAAAAAAGGTTATATTTCGATTATCTATTTTATTTATTTCTTAATTACAATACAATTACAAATTTTATTCCAATTATATACGAGCGGAGTAACTTGACCATATGCTCGGTGTAGTGTCACAGACCAGAGTCTCTGGTGGGAATCGAACCCACGACCCTCACGCTAAATCTATCACACTATCCACTAGACTACCAGGGCACCCATATTTCGATTAATATAACGTTTGACCTCTTACTCATTAAACGTTAACGTAACGTAAATGTTGCTTTTATTTATTTTATGACATCTACAGCTATAGTTCCAATGAGGATATTGTTCAACTTATACAGGATGGTAATCATGAGATTATAGGAGCTGAAAAGCTGCGCGGCTTATTGAAAATATTGCCAGAAGTTGATGAAATCGATATGCTTAAAACTTTCAATGGCGATCGTCAACGTTTGGGCAGAGCAGAAAAATTCTTGCTGTTGCTAATGAAGGTACCAAAGTAAGTAATTCAAAACAAACAACTCTAAAATGATCATGACTTACATACGCAAGTTTCTTTAGTTACAAATTACGTATCGAGAGCATGTTGTTGAAGGAAGAATTCGCTGCTAATATAACATATCTAGATCCCTGCATTAATGCCATGCTAGAAGCTGGTGATGGTAAGTTAATGAAAATAAAAAGCGTTAATTATTTTAAAATACTATTTTAATCATGTTGAATTCTTTTAGATCTTATGAATAATAAAACTTTACAAGAAGTCCTCTACATTGTGGTTGTGGCTGGTAATTTCCTTAATTCTGGCGGCTATGCCGGCAATGCTGCAGGAGTTAAACTGTCATCGTTAACGAAATTGACCGATATCAGGGCAAATAAGCCTGGCATGAATCTCATACATTTTGTGGCTATACAAGCGGAAAAACGTAATCCTGCCCTATTGAATTTTACCAATGAGTTAAGCAATTTAGAAAATGCTTCCAAGTAAGTTAATAAATCTGATGAAAAGCTTAGCCTAGCTGGTATTAATGTTTTTTTTTCAAACTTTTTAGAACCAATATCGAACAAATCGGTATTGATATCAAAAATCTGGATACACAATTGCAAAAAATTAAAAAACAAATCGAATTACCACATACTGATGAGGATATTAAGGAACAAATGATGGAATTTTTAGAGAGTGCCGAAGGTGAAATATCGGTGTTAAAGTCAGGCCTGGATGCTGTGGAAGCTATGCGTTTGAAATTGGCCGATTTCTTCTGTGAAGATGCGGGCAGCTTTAAGCTGGAAGAATGCTTTAAAATCTTCCAATCTTTCTGTGATAAATTCAAGCAGGCGGTCAAAGAAAACGAACGTCGCCAACAGTTAGAAGAGCAGGCTACGCTAAGACAGAAACAAAGAGAAGAACAATTGGCCAGAAGGACCAAATACGGTATGCCGGTATTGGTTTTATAAAAAACTTGAATTTAAACTAGATTACTTTGTTTTTTAGCAAATCAAAATGGCACACCCGTTTCGGATTATGAGAATCAATTTTCTTTGGACGCTACCTTCGATTCGCGTGCCAGTCCTGCTTTAACGCGTAAACGTTTTGGCTCATTTAACAATGGCTCTATGGAAAACAATAATAGTTTTATACGCATGGAGGTTTCTAATGGCAATTGTGATGGCTTATCGCCGGATATTACACCGAATGGCAGTATGAGAAGGCGGCGCAGTCGTGTTATGGCTGAAGAAGATGATCTAATGGAGTTCCTTAGGACTTCGGGTCATGAGCGCAACAGTCGTGAACGTAAAGCTGCCTATGGCAGTTTGGGTGAGTTATATAACAAGACAAATCTCAGTTACGAATATTTAATAAATATATTATAATTTATGCCATGACCTTTGACCTTTTGAAATATTTAATAACAGTTAACTACTTCCAAAATCGAATCTCTTTAATGCTATTTTCTTCAGAATATTTATGGCTTTTAAATTAATATGACCTTTGACATTTTTGTACATTTAATAAATTTCAGACCGTTCTTGGGCTCGACGAGCCAGATCAGGTAGTTCTAGTCGAAAACGTCCTGAATTACTGAATATTGACTTTGGAGCCGATAGAGAAAGGGCCGCTTCACCTTTACCCGTAAATGTAACAGAAAAGGCTTCGCCTATATCGCCCACTAATGGGGATATCAGCCACTCCACTCCCGATGACACAAAACCCAGGTATTCCTTCAAAAAATTCCTTAAGTTTTCCTTTCTTTTATTAAATTTCAAATATTTTTTTTAAGAATATCTCGAGAATGGCGTCAAAAGATCGAAACATGGTTACAATCGAACGAAAACGATGAAAAACAAGACGAGGAATACAAACGTAAGCGACGTTTGGCTAACATAAATAGGCGTTCGCTTGAAAACGAATCGGGTAGGTTCTACAAATATTTCTTTACCAGGAAATATTTTTTTAACATTTAATTTTTTTTTTAGAAAGCGAACGGAAATTGGATACATTGCCTGAAGAGAAATTTGTACCAACAACTCCGAATCCTTGTACTAATGCTACTAACAACACCAACAATAATAATAACAATAGTAACCAAAATAAAGATGACTATAAGCGAGTATATCCCGATTGGAAACCATCAAAGACCTTAGATACAGATATTGTGGGTACCATGCAAACCATAGCAGGTAATTACAGTAATCTTTACACATGGTATACGTATTCAACATTATATTTCTGTATTAGCTTCTGCAGTTAGAATTCTACAAGTATTTTTAAGACTCTAAAAATATATCCCACTCTCTGTATAATTGCAGATATTAATAATGCTCGAGAAATTTCTCGTCGGCAAGTGGAAAAACCCAGCATACACGAGTCAGATGACACGAGTTCATCAAAGTTGTTAAATCACGTCACAAAAGCCGATGATGTGGTGTATAGACGGCAACGTTCTCTAGAGAATAATCCAACTCAATTGGAATCTATAGCCGAGGAAGATCGTCGTAAGTCACTAATACAGCAATTGGGTGAACGTGATGCAACGGATCGCTTAAAAATCTATATACGTTCACCGTCTACCGCGGACAAGGCTGAAAGTTCAAGTAAATTTAAACTAAATGGTATAGAGGCCCTAAAATCGCCACCTTCAATAAGTGAATGTCCATCGGAAACAGCTAGTAAAACCAAAGTTAATAATGAATGTCATAATCAAACTCCCATATCCAAAAATCATAGCGCTTCTAAACCAAATACATTCAATTTTGAAGATATTTACAACGAAGTCAATACGAAAATGGAAAGCAATACCTCAAACACACCAATTCTTAATAAAACGAGTCACAATAAAGCTTCAACAAGCAGCACAAATCGTAAAGAAATCGATGCCGATAATATTGAAACGCCACCCGTAACGAGAAGAGTCATATCTAGTCCTACCACTACCCTGGTAAACATTAACAGAAGTGAAGCCATTGATTCAATAGCCGCCAGCAAAAATAAAGAAACACCTGAAAATAAAAACGATTTGGAATCGAATGAAGTACCCGGCCATTTTGATCGTTATTCCATCGCTAGACGTACTAGACGTTACAAACGTCCTACGGACTATAGCAGTGGTAATGAGGATTTAACTTCTACCAAAGATTCCAGTGAGGAAAATTCTTTAACCAAACTAGCAAAGAGCCCCGATAGCCAAAAAAGCCAAAGCAAAACAGAGGCAAAACCTTTAGTTTCTACGGTCCAAAACAAACAACAGGAAACGAAAGCCCTGCGTAAAAATATCTCAGCCAAAACAATAACGAAACTGGAAAAGGTGGGACGCCATATAAGTTCGATAAATCAGGAAGATGTACAAGAAGCTTTAAGAAATCTTAAATCACCTACAGACTGTCCAGAACGTTTGTGGAGTCCGCCTAGAGATATTTTGAGTCAACGAATTACGCCCGCCAATAATACTACGACTACAGCTAATGGCTCTACTCTTATAAAAATTTCCAATCATGAGCTGAATGATGAAGGTTTTGAGGAAACCCAAAGTCTAGTCTCTGATACACCCTCCCATGGTAAGGAGAGCACCAACTCTTCCTGTAATGAAGTAAATGAAATAACAAACAGCCGGTCACAAAAGCCTATGTCACAAAAATCTACGCCTATACAAAAGATTTCCAGCCGTTTGGCGGACAGATTACAAATATCTCGACTACGTTCATCTTCTTCATCGTCTAAGTCACAACCTTCATCGAATACAGGCACACCACGTAGAACGGCCTCTTCAGTGGATCGCACCAGAACATCACGTTTAACACCTAATGCGCCAGAGTTAAGACAGGGTCCTGCCAGCTCAACTGCAGCAGCGCACATGAGCAATTTTACCAATAACGCTATACGTAGAGCCACCTCATTGCGCAAAACGATAGCAAACTCCGAACCTTCGTCTTCTTCTTCAAGTTCGACGAAACGTGATGTCGAACGCAGTAGTTCACGTAATAGTCTACGTTCTTCACGTTCGTCCATTAACAGCGGAACCTCGACGCAAACTGTTAGACGTATGCCTTTGGGAAATTCAAGTTTACATCACAAATCACCCCTACAAACGGTTTCCGTCGATTCATCACCCAGTAAAAGGCCCTTGACCACACAAAACTTACGCAATAACCCAAGTCGTTTAACAACAGCCGGTGGTGTGCCTGCCAGCCGTTCCAGTTCAAGTGGTTCTAGCGTGGGACCCAATATAGTGGTAGTACGACGTCTCAACTCGCTGTCGTCGTCAAATGCCAATAATTCTCGTCATACGTCTAGCAGTAGCTCAAATTTAGGTAGCACTAGCTTTAAGGAAAACAATGGCAATATAGGCTCTTCGAATCGTACGCCATCAACGCGTTCCGCCTTAATGGTTAAAGCTAATATAACGAATCCACAAAATACAACACGTACGGTTACATCACGCAGCAATTCTAGTACACGCGGTGTCAGTAGTTTTATGAGACCCACAGCAGCTAGTGCGACGAAAAGAACAAAATAGTTGCGTTAAGAATACATAAGGAAAGCATAGGTTCAAAATACATTCCAAAAAAGAAAAATAATATGAATTAAAATAATTAAATTGAGATTAGCAATAGTAAATAGTAAGTTAAACTTATAAATTTTAATAACATGCTACACCATTTCCCAGCGGCAAACATATTGCATGAGCAATATTTTTTTTTGGTTGGTAGTATTGATTTACTTATTTTTAATTGTGATGGATGATGTTATTTTAATGCAAATTTAAATTTATTTGCCAAAAAAAATCCAATAAGGAAATGGTGTAGTTTTTAGTTTTGAAAAAAAGTCGTCAATAGTATACAATTGAAAAGCAATTTAAATACCAAAACTCTATTAAAATAGTAGTGTCTCTAAGTGTAAGTTGAATTTAAATTTTAAAAACAAAAACAAATCAAGTTATTTACCTTAAAAAGCTCCAATAAAAAACGTCCTTAAAAATTGAAACAAACAGAAACATTTCAAAAAACATTTTCAATCAAAAACAAGGAAAACCGTCCAAATTTTAAATTTACCATCCAGAAACATATATATTGTTACAACAAGAACAAAACAAAAAATAAATAAAAATAAATGAACTTAATTGTTAAAATAGATTCTGTTACAAAATGACTTCCCCAATTAGAAATTATTATAAAAAAAAATATTAAATAAAATATATTTTTATATAGAACCAGTAGCGCATAGAACCCAAAACCTCGAATGTGTATTTATAATTAATTAATTATTAATAAATAATTTGTTATTGATAACACAATAATGTTTTAAATTAAAAAGTAAACTCCAAAAAGGATACGTTTTAGTTTTAATTTAAAACAATACTGTGTTGTTCGTATACAATTAACAATTAATGTTTTTAGTCCGTTAAAAAAATTAAAGTTAAAAACAAAACAAAACAAAAATATTTGGTGCCTAACACCACAGAGTCACAAATTTATAATAACAAATGCAATAATAAAGCAGGAAATGTAAACGAAAAAAAATCAACAATAAAAATCGTATTTGAAATTGAAATAAGAAGTAATAAAACACACTTATAAAAAAAATTAATAATAAACTAAAAAATCTGAAACTTAAATTCTCATAAACTATAAATGTCTTCAAATTCTTTTTTACGACAAATAATTTTACACTCAAAACTCAAAAAATACTTACAAAAAATAAAACTATAAATCTTTTTTCTAGATTTAACTGAAGCAAAAATAAAAAACAAACCATGAAACAATTAAGAAATTTTACTTAAATTAACTAAGACTACCATTTAATTAATTCTAATTATAATGAATAATTTTTTTTAACTAATTTATAACACTTAATTATAAAAACAGAAACAAACTCTAATTTTTTTATATTTTTTCTTTAGTTTTTAAGTAATATTAAACTTATTTTTAATTACAAAAAAAAATAATAATAGTTAATGTTATTAAAAATAAACTGACAACAAATGTTAACAAACAAATTAAAAAGAAATTATTTTATTTATTGTTTTATTTTTTAATATTTAATTATATTTTTTAATTCTGTATAATTAATAATTTGTAAATCTTCAAAATATTTAAGATATTTAAAATAAATAAAAAAATATAAATAAAAAAATATAAATAAAAACTATCAAATAAATATTAAAAATAAAACAAATAAATAATAAAATATAATATTCAATTTTATTATGCACTAATTAAAACATTCAAGTAGATAAGATTAGAGAGATAATTCAACATTCATTCAGAGGCCTTTACACTAATTGAGATATTCCTCTTTCTATATTCGTAATGCAGGAATAGTGTGAAAACGATAAATGAAATATTTATCTCACATGTACTTCTGTCTTGAAAGATGACATAAAATCCTCGTTTGGAGAACTCTGCATTCCTATGTACGATGAAAGTCTCAAGTCGGATCATGTAGATATTTCTTTTTGGAATATACTACAGGGTCTACAATTTATCAATGATAGCTAATAAATCCATAATGTTTCCCTATGTGCTCGTATACTTTTCGACAACTTTGGAATAATTTTCCAGGCTCTATAGATCTAGAAACTTTATCTTATACAGAAAACGTTTTCTCGTTGATAGAGATCTTAGTTACCAAAATATTTCAGAATTTAATGAAATTTGTCCATACTCCACTATGGTGTCCATTTAACAATAAAAAACAAACCACATTGCATTTGTGATCTAATGAGTCAATTGCATTTAATGCGGGTGGCACACTTTTGATCTTCTCTTTATGTGGTTAAGAAGACTCACGGCTTGTGTAGCGGAGGTATCATTAGTTCATATTTCTTTGAAAATGAGTACGGCGCATCCATTACGGTCAATGGAGACACTTATCCCACCATGATAACCGGTTTTTTGTATCCGCTCTACAAAATATTGATGTGAACGATGTTTGGTTTTAACAGGATGATGCAAATTGCCACACAACTCACGCCACAATCGATTTATTGCGTAAAACGTTTGATATGCGTTTAATTAGCCGAAATGGTGATGTCAATTGGCCGCCAAGAAGCTCCGAAATAACACCATTGGACTATTTTCTGTGGAGCGCCGTTAAATAAAAGTGTTATGCCGACAAACCAGAGACAATTGAGGATTTGAAGACCAACATTCGTGATGCCATTGACGAGATACGACCCCATACACTCGAAAAAGTGCATGAAAATTGGTAATTGGGCGCACTTGTGCCTGAATTTAATTAAAAATACGTTTATGGTTTTTTTTGTCAGGGGTTATAAATGTTTTTAATTTATTTATTTATTTAATTTTCTTTAGCATCAACCATCCGCTTTATTTCTTCCTTAGCGCTTATATACATATATTCACTATCCATAGCTAGAGAAAAAACACATCATTAATGCCATGAGTCAGCAATTATGAGCCAATAAGCATCGTGAATCTTTTCACATGGAGACTGCATGTGGATTGAATGTCTCTTTTAAACTTCTTTTCACACCAATCCCTATAGGTCTTAATTGAAAACTATAGAGAGAGAAACCACTACGAAGCAGAGGATTAGTGATAGAACTCGACATACATAAATAGAGTGGTTAGGATTACCAAAGTTCCGATAAAAACTCATTATAGCCTCACTCTATTTCAAAGTGTTCCGGAGTCTAGAGTCACTTCGTTGCATAGAACTGTCATTTTTCGGGAAGTAAACCCAATAGGACCATTTAGTATACAAGCCCTACGGTTTGCATACTGCCAGGTACTATGGCAGTTAGCCATATTTTCTTATTTTCTGTAACCTTAGAGCATTCACAACAGATTGCAATTAAGAATAACGGAACTATAGAAGGCACTCAAACAAAAACATCATGAGATGTGATGATCTTTGAAAGAATATTAATTTTATTTTTCTAAAACCGAATAAATGATCTTCGCTTATTTAAAGAATTTCGTTTTCTTACAGAGCGGATACTAGATGAGGAATTATAATTAGTACTACAATATAATAACGCTGAATGTTATAATAAGAATAATTTAAATAAAAATATTTTATTATTTATAAAGAATATAAGAATCAACTACAAATACGATGCATTCTCATTACAATATATTCAGTTTATTTTCATAATCTTAACTTAACGGTATTGAAGAATTTAATTAAAATAAATGAAAAAATAAATAAAATTTTAATCAAAACGATTAAACATGGATAATACAGAAAAAAATTTGAAAATATTAACGAATGGCACTGGCGCCAATACGGAATTATTAAATACGTGGGTGTTTCTGGTATTGTTTTAAAAATCTAGTGAAAATCTTATAAAACTCGGAGTAGAGTTTTGAAATCTTTTTTATTCATTTTTTTAATATTTCTCATACCATGTAGTATCATGACTAAAGTTTCAAAATTGTGGTCAAAGCAATTTTTACCATTTTTCGATAAAACTGTGTTTAATTTTCAATATCAAAGTGCTTATTTATTTATTATTAATTTTATTTTTAAACGATCATACTCGCTATAATAAAGGCTGCATAATGAAAATAGCACAGAATCTTTTTGTTAAGTGACTCAGATTAAAGATTAATAAATAATATAAATTATGTCATAGCCATATACCATACATACAGATATAAATATACATGTTTATGTGTACAATTCACAAATTTTCGGAATAACCACAGGCCCACAAAAGTATACATAAGATTAACAAATTTCAGATATTTCTGAATCAAAGCAAAATGCCGTGATTATATTCTAAATTAATTTAGAAAAATTACTTAAAAAACTAATGGTGGAATCAATTATAAAAAATTTCAACGAAGGTGGATGGACACAAAAATTTCTGAAATTTGCTAATCAAATTAGCATTCTTCTGCAGAGGGTCTATGATTCTCAATGATCTATCGAACATCGATGCTTTTTATTCAATGCAACGAAGCTAAAATCTTAATAAAAACACTTATACAAACATAGCACTTGACAAATAAATGTAATAAAATCTTACGAAAATTACATTCTTGGAGATGGGCTTGCGTTTGTATAACCGTGGCAATGAAAGCCTGTCTTTAAATGATGGTGCAGGCTCCCGTAGCATAAGTAGTGAGAACCAGATCCATAAAGACTTTTGTTAAGTTAACGGGAGACAAATCTAACGGGATATTAATCAGAATATTCTGTCAGCCTGACAAATCGAATGGCAGGCAAGTTCTTTCTTAATTGTCCTCTAGACAGTACCAGTTAACTCTATGATTTTGGGAAATTATTCGTAACAAGGCTAAATAATAAGACTGACAGGAATAATTTGACTGCTGCATACTCTTTTAAGAGAGAGAGAGAGAGAGAAAGAGACCATTCTGTCGCACACTGATATAGTGGGACAGTCCTAAAATGAAATATTCCAGTTGATTCGAAACAAAATTTTTTGAAATTGAAGGATGTGGTCATTTCAATTTGGACAGGAAGTATACTAGTACTAACAGGCAGTACAGCCGAGTTACGCTCAACTCTTAAAAACAGCAATAAGCAGGCAGATCAGTCTGCTGAAAGTGTAGCTTCCACTCTGCTAAGGAGGTCAGAACCTTTCTGTGAATTTGAAACAGGAGTTTGGAAGGGTATGTTCGGTGAAAGTAGAGATAAAGACATGCGAATGCTTTTCTTAATCTAAACTTTTATTGGATGATTACAATGAGAAGTTATGCATGAGACTATCGAGAAATAGTCTGACCACTACTGACTATCGAGTAGTAGTCTGCATTTTATCGAGCATAGTATAGAATCAAAGAACACTTGTCTTAGATAGAATCGATTCATGCACGATAATGCAGACTTTGTGAAGAGAAGAACAAATCAGCGAATACAAAATTAAAATCAATGTGGCTAAATCTAAAAAAACCCTGTGTGTTTATCATGCAATACAGTAAATAATGCACAATAATAAATACATTATTTTTTACTTCCAATTATTACAAAAGTCAATCGATGCGAAGAAAACATCGATTTATTTTGTGAAAAATCAATATAAAATCGATGTATTTTTGTAATAAATTCCATAGAGTTCTAACCAGAGGAAGGCATGGAAAGCATAGGCTATATTCTCTGTCATTGTCCGGCAATCCATGTCTAATCAAATTATTTACAATTTGTGGTTCTTTTGCAATCGTTTAATTTGAAAACATTTTCATTTTTTTTTGTTTTAGAAAAGTTTCGTCTGACATCGCCATAGAGTTTGACGCCTTTAAGCATAAAAACGATGATAATAAAAGAGATTCGAATGGAAGTGACATTGATTTAAATTTACATCAGGAAGTCTTTCAAGCAATATTACAACAGGTACGCAGTTATTACCAATGATTGTAAATTCTAATTAAAAATTAATTTTTCAAATTTCTTTCACCTCAAAGGTTTCTAATACACCTCATGAATCGGTATTTTTAAATGTTCTACACAATTTATTACGCATAGATCCGAATGAAGAGTTAAGTCCAGTTATATGGAATGTAACAGAGAAGCTAGTATATCGTGCCACACAATTGCAAAATATGCAAGATGCCCAATTGTTGCTTAATGCAACAGTAACACACACATTTACATGTCAGAAGTGCAATGATGGAAGCCCCAGTGGTAGTGAAGATTGGGAAATCAATTTTCTTACTTCACATCCGGTAAAACAAAGTGTAGCTACATTAACACCGTCACCAACATCAAATCTAAACTGCAATGATGAAAGCACCAGTAGTAATGAAGATAAAGAAATCAATTTTCTTACTTCACAACCAGTAAAACAAAGTGTAGCAGCTCTCACATCATCACCAACACCACCACTTACTTCAGTCCCTTTAGCAGCGCCACCAACAACAACTCCACCACCACCACCACCTCCACCTCCAACACTAAGACCAATTACTTCAAACCCTTTAGCGGCGCCACCACCACCTCCACCTCCAGGACGAAGACCAGTTACTCCAGTAGCCAATACACCAATCTCAAAAGGAAAATTAAAACCTTTAAAATGGTCTATAATACCAAACAATAAAATCAATCAAAAATCCAATATATGGACTACGATGGCTAAGGATTATCAAAATGAGTGTATTAAAGTTGTTAATTTTAAAGGTATTGAAGGATTATTTTACGTAGAAGAAAAAAATAAAAACGACCAGGTGGATGGGGGTGGTAGGACACGTAAGCGTACTTCGGAAGCTTTACATGTATTTGATAGCAAAACAAGTCTGAATATAAATATAGTCCTCAGTCAATTTAAAAGGTAAGAATTTTACACACATTTCAGTTATGAATATAATCCGCAAGTTATGAATTTCATTTTTTCATTAAAACTCTTTAGTTATTGCATGAGTGTAGAGAATCGCACTAGGCAGTGTTAGTAATATTGGATTGTGTACAAAAAATCGAAAATGTTGAATAGTTAACGATCGAATGCATTGCTTCAATTCGCCGGAAGCAATTAGACAGTCTAACCTTATTCGTTTAAGTAATGGAAAGATTGTAGACCTCGAGATAAGGCCCAACCACTTTCCCACATTTGCCAGCAGTCGACTGATAGACAGAGTATGCAGCAGTCAGCTGTTCTGAATGCCAGTGCGCTCTGTTTCACTCCAACCATGGCATTTTGCCATGCTTAACTTGCTCCTCTTTGGCAGTAAGATTCAATGTTGACAAATGCCTTTATTCTGGGAATCCATAGACACACTAGGGTCGATTATATGATTCCTTCTAATTTTCTAAATTAACATTCGATTTTAGAATCCTGTCTAGGGAGGAGGTTGCCAATGGGACTCTTGAAGTTTACACTGATGAATCAAAGATGAGTGACAGGGTAGATTGTGGTATTGAGGTCATGGAAATTTTGAAGGCGGCGCAATGTTTGTTGAATGGCGGGATTTTCCCTGAAAATATCCAGATTTACTCTGATATCCAGGCTGCGATTGTATCCCTAACGAACGCAGTTTCAACGTCCGTCCATGTCCATGAATGCTGAGGGTGTTTTCAAGAAATTTAGGATTATTACTCTTATATGACATATAGAACATAAGGCAACAGTGTATCGTAAACTGTCTGGAGGTTTAATCTCCGAATAAATCTATTTTATTACTATGAAATATGTTGTTAGTTTAAGAAGTTTTTATTGAGTAATAGTATACATACAATATATGGAAAAAATGCGTTATTTACAGAGTTGGAGTATATAGTATTAATAAACAGTGGTGTTACAAAAAAGCAATTTTTAACAGAGTTCACAAAGATCAATTTCATTATATTAACACCCCTTCTCAATATTACAAATATTGCATACTAAAAAAAATTTAACTTTAAAAAAAAACTTTACAAATGTCAATTAAATTAGACCAATTGAATCTACAAAATTCATTAACTTAACTCTCTGCAGAGGCTTGGTTAAAATATCAGCTAACATAAAATTTGTAGGACAATAAATAAATGAAACTTTTCCAGATCTATATAGATCGCGAATAAAATAATACTTAACATCAATATGTTTGCTCCTTGGCGTAATTCTTTCATCCTCAAGCATCTTCAGACAGCTTTGATTGTCTTCACTAATTATAGGCCTCAATACCTCTATACCAAATTCTCGAAGTAATTGGGTAATCCATAGCAGTTCCTGGGATGCTTCAGCAAGCGCCACAAACTCGGCCTCTGTGGATGATAAAGTTACATTTGTCTGCCTTCTACTTGCATAGCTAATAACGGCATCGCCAAGTTTAAAGATGAACCCACTTGTCGATTTTCGACTATTCATGTCACCTGCCCAGTCGGCATCAGCAAACCCTTTGAGCTCCAAAGTGGACTTCGAGCCCACACACAATTTTAGACTTTTAGTGCCTTTCAGGTATTTAAAAACTCTTTTTACCTCTGTCCAGTCCTCGACAGTTGGGCCACTTATCTTTCTGGATAATACAGATACGGCTAGAGCAATATCAGGTCGAGTGTTGTTCGATATATAGAGTAACGAACCAATTGCTTTGCGAAACTTATTGTTGTCTTCAAGTAAATTCGTCGAATTGTGCTTTAAATAACCAGGATCCATTGGTATAGGTGAAGTTTTCGCATCCTGAAGATTGAATTCTTTCAATACTCTGTCAATATACTCTTCTTGAGACAGATAATATAAACCAGACTCGAAGCTAACTTGTATTCCTAAATAAAGTTTTAGATCACCAAACTCCGTTATTTCAAAATGTGATTTAAGGGTTTTTGCAACGTTTTGGATTTGGTCATTCGATTTTGAAGCAACAATGATGTCATCGACATAAATTAGGACAAATGTTGTTGAATCACCTTCACCCTTTGTATAAAGACAGGGTTCCACCTTTCCCCTTCTGAATCCCGAATCTCTCAAAATTTTATTTATTCGGAGATTCCAACATCGTGCCGATTGTTTCAGGCCATACAAACTGTGATTCAACTTACAGACCAGACCCTCTTCTCCCGGCATAACAAAACCTTCCGGTTGTTTCATATAAATTTCAGAATTCAACTCACCGTATAAAAATGCCGTCTTTACGTCAATATGACAAACCCTCATCTTCTTGTTGCTCGCTATTGCCAATAAAGTTCGGAATGATGCTTGTTTTACTACGGGTGCAAAAATTTCATCATAATTTTCCCCGTACTTCTGCGAGAAACCTTTCGCAACCAGTCTTGCCCTGTACTTTTTCACACCATCAGCAGTTTGTTTCGTCTTAAAGACCCATTTGCAGCCGATTGCTTTACAACCTTCCGGTAGCTCCACCAAGTCCCAGGTTCGGTTATTTTCAAGTGCTTCCATTTCTTCCTTCATAGCTTTTAACCAATCCTTGTTGTCAGATCTTGATACAGCTTCATTATAAGTTACAGGGTCTTCATTGAAGCAGACTTTGTATCCGTATTTCTTAGGAGGTACGCCTTTGTTTTTTCTTGAAGAGGTTCTCGGTTCAATTTTAGAGTCACATTGAGATTCAGAATCGGATGATGCTAACGACTCTTCAGCTGATATAAAACCATGAAAATCGTCTGAGCTTATTACATCGACATTTTCATCTAGCTCTTCTGATGTTTGCGACAAAACGACATTAGGCTTGGTTTCTGACAAAGAAACGTCTACTACTTCGGTATACGAATTATTATTTTCAATATTGACATTTGACGAAAGAAATTCTGCAGATTCTAATATCTTCACATTACGGCTAATAATAATCTTATTAGTTCTGCAGTCCAATAATCGAAAACCTTTTGATTCGTCAGGATAACCGACTAAGCGACATTTAATTGCTACCTCGTCCAGCTTTCTGCGCCTTTGCTTATTTATATGGGCAAATGCAAACGAACCGAAAACGTAAATGTGGCTCAAATCCGGAGGCTTGCCGTACCATAGTTCGTAGGGTGTTACTCTAACAGCAGATGACAACATACGGTTCTGAATATAATTCGCGTTATTTACCGCTTCAGCCCAAAATTTTATATTCATGTCTGCATCGTACAACATACATCTGGCCATCTCCATTAAGCTACGGTTTTTTCTCTCCGCTACGCCATTTTGTTCAGGCGTATAAGGACATGTAAATTGTTGAATAATACCTTTGGTTTTCAAAAAATGTTGAATCTTTTTATTCACAAATTCGCCACCACGGTCGCTTCTTAATATTTTCATTTGTTTACCAAAAAAATTTTCTGTTTGTGCAACAAATTCTTTTATTTTATCAAGTGCCATATCTTTCGATTGAATAAAATAAACTTTACAAAAACGGCTGTAATCATCTATCATCGTTAAAAAGTATTTGTTGCCACCGGGGGTTTGATTTTGCATTGGACCACACAAATCGCAATGTACTAGCTCTAAAATTTCTTTTGCTTTTGATTCGGATGCCTTCGGAAATGGATAACGTGTTAACTTGGCTTTTAAACATATCTCACAAGTTACCTTACAGCTGCATTCGTTTATAGAAATACCATTCACCAATTTCTTACTTACGGCATATCTTATAGCATTTATATTTCTGTGGCCAAAACGCCTGTGCCAAACATGAATACAATTATTGCGACAATTTAAAATTTTATTGGCCCTTTGACTATGGTTCAGCGCGAATAAATTGTTTTTCAATGATGCCCTTGCACAGATATAACCATTTTTAGAAATTGAACAACCATCTTCTTTAAAGCGAACATCAAAACCTTCACTCGTTAATTTATGGACAGATAGCAAACTTCCATCTAATTCGGGAATAAACAGCACATTACGAACACGAATTTCATTATCCCCGCATAATAATATGCAATCACCTATGCCTTTTGATTTTAATTTTGTACCATCAGCTAAATAAACCACTTCACTTTCAAGTTCGTTCATGTTCGTAAAATATTTTGCTTCGCAGCTCATATGGCACGTCGCCGCTGAATCAACGAACCAATCGCCGTTAGATTTTATATTACTGACACCGAAACAAATATTAATATTTTCCTTACCCTTTGCAATATTGGCGCGATTGTCGTTGGCCCTTTGCTGTTTTTGTGGCTTATTGTTTGGGCAGTTCCTCTTGAAATGGCCAGGTTTGCCACACGCAAAACACTTTGGACGGACATTTTTCTTCTGCACTTTAAACGCGCTTTCAATTTCACTGTCGGAACCAGTTTTTCGTTGAAATTCTTGAAGCAGTTTCTCCTTTACAAGGTCAATCGTAAGATCGGCCTCAGGTCGCATTTCCAACGATGTTATTAATGGGTTGTAGGCTTCAGGCAGCGTTCCCAATAAAAATGCAACAGCCTTATGTTCCTCTGTTGTCTCACCCAAATCCCTTAAGCGATCGATTATGGTCAAAAATTCAGTAATATGGTCCTCCATCGACTTTCCACTTACAAGTCGCATTGACGACATTTGTCTCAAAAGACTCACCTTATTACTGATGTTAGACTTCTCATGATGCTTCTTCAATGTGTCCCAAAATTCTTTGGCAGTTTTCAATTGCTTTATGAGGACTTTTTGCGATTCCTCCACAGCTAAACCAATAGTGGCTCTTGCCTTACCATCACGAGCAAGCCACTTCTCATCCTGTACGGCAGGAACAGCAACAACAACATCCCACAGCTCTCTCTCCAACAGCAACAGCTCCATGTTGAACTTCCAACCATGATAGTTGGAATTCGATAATTTTGGGAACTGTACACCCACTGTGTTCATTTCTATTTTTTCTTTTCACCAAAGAAAACGCTCAATAAAAAATTAATCTTGCGGCACTGGGCACATAACCTGTTGTTAGTTTAAGAAGTTTTTATTGAGTAATAGTATACATACAATATATGGAAAAAATGCGTTATTTACAGAGTTGGAGTATATAGTATTAATAAACAGTGGTGTTACAAAAAAGCAATTTTTAACAGAGTTCACAAAGATCAATTTCATTATATTAACAAAATATACCAAAGAAGACTGGTGGATTTATTTCAAGGCCCTGAATTTGTCTACGCAACCAGTCTACTTATTGCCAACATTCTCGTAAAGTTTGAGGAGACATCACAGTTTAATTCTGCTATCGGTGCTCTGTCTCATATTACACAGACAATGAGAATACTAAAAATTGCTGACTGAAGGGACACCGAGTAGGTTTTCTATAGGCCTTTAAAAATTTGTAAATTTAGTAAATATCAGCTGCAATCTTGTAAGGGTCATTTGTCTATCCCTATCACTTCCCTATATAATTTCCCCATGTAAATTTATTATATAGGGTGGGCCATCTGTCGGTTTATATTTGATCAATCGGTTATTTCGAATTTGGCAGTACTTATGTCACTCTATTCTGTCAAAATTTAGTATACTATCTCCACTGAATGTAAAGAATCGATTAACCCTTGATCAACGTTGGGATTTTTTGGAATAGCCAACGAGATGATGTGGATTTTGAAAAATATCATTTTTTCGGATGAAGTTCATTTTCACCTTGGTGGGTATGTTAATAAGCGAAATTGCCGTATTTGGGGCTCAGAAAACCCACACGTGGTCTTACAGAAGCCAATGCATCCATTACGAGTGCGGCTTTTGGAGTGGAGGCATCATTGGACCATATTGCTTTCAAAATGAGGACTGCTCAACCATGATAATCGGTTTTTTGTATTCGCTCTTCAAGGTATTAATGTGAACGATGTTTGGTTGATGCAACTTGCCACACATCTCATGCCTCAATCGATTATTGCTTCAAACGTTTGACGGCCGTTTAATTAGCCAAAATGGTGATGTCAATTGGCCGCCAAGAAACTGCGATTTGACACCGTTTGACTATTTTCTGTGGGGCGCCGTTAAAGAAAAATGTTATCCCTACAAACCAGAGACAATTTAGCATCTGAAAGCCAACATTTGTGATGCCAATCCCGAGATACGACCCCATACAATCGAAAAAGTTCACGAAAATTGGTCCGATCGAATGGGGCACTGTGAAGCTAGCCGCGGCAGACATACATATGAATGAAATAATATTTCATTCCTAACCGGAACAATTGTACTTCACAGCAAAATAAAAAAATTTGCAAAATTTCAAACCGTTTTAGTTTTATTCATTTTTTAACTTTTAAATTTGCCTCCCTATATGTCTTTTGTTTAATTTATATATTTTGATATTCCAGTTATAATTCATACGAAGATATTGTACAGTTAATACGCAATTGTGATCACAAGGCCATGGGTCTGGAAAATCTCAACACCTTGAATAAGTTTTTTCAAAACGATGAAAATACGAAGCCACTGCAACATCAAAAAGAAAACCGCCACCTATTGGCTAATGCTGAAAAATTTATATTTTTAATTATTGATATACCCGAGTAAGTGCTATGGGGTATCTTCCTGTCCACATGTGGTACATATTGAGAATCATAATATCTTCTTGGTTTTCTTTTTTCTTTCAGCTATAAACTACGAATTGAATGTATGAAACTAAGATTGGAATTCAGTTTAAATATGGGATATTTCATGCCTTCCATACAGACCGCTTTAATAGCTGGACAAGGTAAATTAATATGTTTTAAAATGCCTTGAATTAATGTTTTAAAAATTTTCTTTCTTCCTCTGTCTATAGAGCTTGTGAAAAGCCAAAGTCTGCAAGTAATTTTAGGCTTTATTATAATTATTGGAAATTTTCTTAACTCTAGACATAATACTATCAATGCGGTTGGCATAAAACTATCATCGTTAAATAGTTTAAAGGACATAAGGACCAATAAAAGTGGCATGCACTGCCTTCATGTTATTGCCATGGAAGTAGAGCGTTTTAATCCCAAACTATTAGATCTAAGCAACGAATTGAAAGTTTTGGAAAATGTTAACAGGTCTATTACATTTAAATTAGAAACTTTAAAAAAAATAGCATTTTCTGTTTTTCTATATTACAGAGTGAATATAGAACAAACAAAAAAGGATATTCACGCTTTCTGTTTGGATGTAAACAATATTAAAACCAAATTGGATTCGAACTCTACCACAGAAGACTTAAAACAACAAATGAGTGCATTTCTCCGAGATGCTGATGCACAAATAAAGAGTTTAAACCAAAACTTAAAGGAATTAGAGGACTTACGCGTTACAGTGGCTGAATTTTTTTGTGAAGATTTAATCAATTTTAAATTGGACGAATGTTTTGCAATATTT
Organism: Sarcophaga subvicina; assembly: GCA_936449025.2. Lineage (NCBI taxonomy): Eukaryota > Metazoa > Arthropoda > Insecta > Diptera > Sarcophagidae > Sarcophaga > Sarcophaga subvicina. Next base: position 76,392,579 of record OW388083.2, read on the forward strand.
TTTAACTTTTGTCGGCAATTTAAAAAGGCCGTAGAAGAAAACGAAAAGCGTTTGCATTTAGAGCAACACGCCATTGTAAAACAGAAATTAAAAGAGGAACAAATGAAAAAGAAAGCAGCAAGTGGTGAGTATAACAAAAGATACTCTCTATACTGAATTTATAGGAGTTACAAGCAAAGAAGAAAGCAGCAGAAGTGACAGTTAGTTTACCTATAATGAATTTGAAATAGTATTGTTAGAGCTCTACCACACATTAGGTAAGAATCAGACATCATCGTTAGTTATCCTTCGTTCCTTTACTTTCCAATATACGATATGGTCGACGTGTTAGTACTACTTTCTTAAAGATTTGTTGAGAGTAATACCATTGCGGATTTCTGGCAAAAAAAACTCTGAGAGTAAACTAAAATTGACATGAAAAGTTTCTGAAAAACCTGTCCACTTTAAACAGTAGGTACCGCCACTTATGGATAAAATTAACACACACACTTATATTGTGAGAATCTAGGTTGTAATCCCGATTGAAGGGTTGTAATGACCAATTATGCATTTATGTCATACCATTGTTTTAAGAATTCTAAGGTATATTTAATAAGGTGTGACATGAAACACTTTTGTCTAAATCTTTTTCATTTAATAGCCTTACCATATAGCGCATTAAAAGAGTTGTTAGAAATAAAACGATAGAATTCCGACTTATCTCTAATTTTTCCCCGAACTAGTATGAATTACTCATCTTCGCCTTAACTCTTAATTTAAATGTTTGATCTGAATGCAATCATTCCAACTATGCGAAGTAAACCAATTCGATTTTATTTCGTTACACCTTTCTGTCTTCTGACTTTAACATACTGCTGAGTTGCTATAAATAACTACCAATTAATCTAGATAATTAGGTATTTATCCAAGCAACATGCTTGCTTACTAAAATAATATTTTTTTTTAATCTTTTCAGGTCAAAACATGTTAAAAGGAAAACCAAGACGCTTAACAACATTTAGAAGTTACTTAACTGATGACAATACAAAACTTATAGGCTCTGAGAGCACGACTAGCAATGTGAATCGAAATGCCAAGAAAAATGAAAACGATTTAATGGAATTTTTGCAATCTCAACAACCTTATGAATGTCATGTTAAAAAAGGTACTGTGAGATTGTGTATTAATTGTGTATATTTTTTTATAAATATGTATTAAAAATACTCAGCTAAACGTGATAAATTCCACAAATTGCATAACTCTGACCATCAATATGAAAGGGAACGTTCGGTAAAAAGTAAGATGGCAAGTTTGTTGGGCCTTAATGAAAAAGTTGAAAATACAGTCCTAACAGACCATGAAAGCAAATGGAATGTGATTAAAAAATCCTGGGATCTAATATTAAACATTAAAGGTTTTTCAATTTCAAAGTATTTTGAATAATTATTTCACTTATTTTACTCCTTTTTATCTAATTTAGGTACTCATCTTAAGGATAAATGTCAAACACCAGACTTGACACCAAGACGTGAAAGCTTAAGATTATTTACTCGATCCAGTTCTACAGTTGATAACAAACCGAATTCACTAAGAAATCAATCTCCGGTAGTGGCAAATATTAACACAACCTTATTGCAAAGCAAAACAAGTGAATTTCAATCCAGCGCAGAGAATGATAAACCTAAGGAAATACCTAATATGTGTGCTCGCCCAACGACTTTAAACACTAAGAATAATATTCGACGACTTGGCCGTCGTTATAGTTCAATTAACGACGAAGATCTGAGGATAACTATTAAAAATTTGCGCACACCCACACCTCTAGAAGGTAAAGAATTCTGTTGGAGTCCAACGCGTGAGCAACCACCACGAATTTATCCCATTTCACCGCTAGCTATAGAAAACATTTCGATTACGGATGAAGTATTCGAAGAACAGACTGAACACAATTTAACTGAGAATAGAAATTTAATAACTTAAAAGTATCAAATTTTACAAATGTTTCGTAAATAGATTACAAAACAGATAAAGAAGTTTGTGACCACTAAGGCCAATATCTTCTACTAGAAAAATGTTTTATTCAAATTAGTAACAATGAAACTTTTTCAGAACTGCCTAGAATTAGCAACCGCTCTAAGCAAGAATTACCTCAAATGGACTTTAAAGGACACAAAAGAAGCCATAAATCTGTTTCGTTTAATGAACGGATGTACAAAATATTAAAAATTTTAGATTAGTATTACGAAATGTTTTCTCATCGCCTTTAAAGCCAGCAGTTAATGACCAGCCAAGCTTTCGAAGTTATATTGAAGTTAAAAACAAAACACATATGTTGGATAAGGCCGAACGAAATCTCTAAATTAAACAATATCGGTGAGTAGAGTAGAGTGAGTGAGTAGTCAGTAGCAAACAGTAAGAAAAATATTTTCATAAAAAAAAACTATTTTACAGCCTCTCCAAATGAATATAGATTATCCCAGAAGATATTGTGTCTTCACTAATGACGCAATACAATAAAAATAAAATTTGCATATGTTGCTGCTGCCACTACTCACAACGATAATCATGTTTAACGAATCACATCTTGCCTAAACACCATTCGCGAACAAACTTCGAATAACAAGTGATAACTGTACATTATATTACTATTCTACTATTGCTTTCCAAACTACTCAATGTAGCAAGGGGTTCCATAAAAATCCTGCACGTCAAAGCCTCAAGACTACAGAGTCATTAATATAAGTATGACGATCACGTATCATAATTAATAAGTCACCTAAAAATGTCTGCTTATAATGCAGTACAACAATGTTCAAATTGTACTCGTAGAAATAATGGAATCTAATTAAGAAATAAATTACTGTATTACTTGACAACTAAGAACAAACTTAAAAAATGGCAACTTATGTAAATACCGTTCACCAAAAATCCTGGTAGCAAAAACATTTCAAAAATGAATTCTTTAAATTCGGGTTCCCATGATATCTCTCAAAGTTCTTTACGTCACTGCCTGGAAAATAAAGACTTATTGAAACATGTGCATTCTTTTTGTTGCTCTATTTTATCTTTCTGTGATGTTGTCCTTCTGGGAATCAAGACACAAATAGCTAGTTTCCTGGATAGATTATTTAGAATAGATGGCATTTTTTAACTTTTAAAGTTTGAAAACTTTTATGAAAATTTGTTTTTCTTTTTCGGGGATTAATTTTGCATTATTTAGTTTTGTGCTGCACTTCATCTTTTTGGTTCTTCTAAAAATTCTCATCGTTTTAATAGCATTTATTCACGTCAGAAAAATATACGTTCTGACATTCCACAATTAATGTTCTCACCTGTGGTAAGACACTAAAAAAATATATTGAAAATAATCACACTAAAGTTATCTTCAAAACGTGGACAAGATGTATAAAATCTTATTATATATTACCCATTGCAAGTAATTAAACCGTTAGTACAAAAAAGGATTGTACAATTAATGAAACGAACTGTGTTACAAGGCCTAATCAACCCAGAAACAATATTGCTGCAATATTTATTTCAAATTACTCTTCAAACATTCAACACCTCAGAAAAAACATTGGAAATTGCAGTGGATTTTCATCTTCCAAAATTACGACAAAACCAGGTTTTAACTATTCAAAGCCACAATTCAATTTAATAATATAGAAAAACCAACAGGTTTGCAAGAATCTAAGCTAAAATTATTGCTTAAGAATAATAATTCAAAAAATATTCAAAATAAAGAATCTTTTAATAAAAAAATGCCTTGGCTTTTTATTTACAATAAGGAAAACAACAAAAAAAAAACCAATTAAAAAATTTAACGTTGGAAGGCGATAGAATCAAAATGGACTAGTGATAGGAGAAAAAAATCCTTTTTATTGTGCTGTATAATCTTATAAATAACTATGTTAGTAAACTATTATATATTATTATAAGTTAATATATAAAAACAATAACATTCTAACTTAATTGAGTGGCTAGGAAACTACACTTTCTATTTGTGTTGTTATAGTAGATGTAGAAGTTGTGGTTGAAAGCGTTGTAGTGATATCGTTATTTTCTGGCTGGTCTACGACAACGTCTGATAATACAGTTATATTATTAGTTGTTTCAGTATCCTCTGATTTAGTAGTATCTGTAGATAGGGTAGTAGTATTTTTTCTATTTACATTTCCTCTGACATAGTTATCTTCGTTAAACCAATCCTTGTGTGACTCTAAATAACTAAAATTCAAAAGATAAGTCATACTTTTTGTACGCAAAGGATTTGTTTTTTTTTTGTGTTTAAAAGTTTTTGAGTGACATGAATATATATTTTTACTAGAAATATGAATAATATATTGAATATGAAACTGATAAAAACAAAAATTTTAACATATGTATGTATGAAATATGTGGTAGAAAAAAATGTATATATATATATATATATATATATCTATATATATATATATATCTATATATATATATATATCCATTTACTTTATCTAACATTTGAACATAGGGCACCAATAATAGTTGCTCGCCATCCCATACGACTTTACATGGCAATTCTTTTAATGTTATTTTCTGTTGATCGACGCCATGTTATACGAGATCTATCAATTTGTTGTTCGAACGCTAGAGAATTTTTCTTTACTAGCATACTAACAATTCGAAACTATTAACAATTAAATAGTCTGAATAATGTAATCGTTTACAAACGATTAGCTTTGATAGATATTATAAGAATGCCCGGGATATTTGTTAGTATATATGTTCGTTTACTTTTATATTCAATCTTATTAAAATCAATGATCGCAGTTTTCTGTCAAAAGGATTAACAACTTCTAAAAGGGTTTACAATTTCAAAAAGATTTTACAATTTCTAAAAGAAAATGGTCCATATTTGTACACATTATATTAAGCAAAAAAACTTTCTATTTAATTGCTCCTTCAAAACAAATGTAACATATCTTATCATATATCTATTAAGAATATTTGTATGTTACGGACTTATTAGACGTGAGCCCATGATTCAAACCCCCGCTTTAGACATCTCGAACACAACTAAATTAAATGTAATGTAATATTTGTTCGGCGACATCCACTCAACAGTCTTCTGGCAAAAATTCTGGCATTCGGAGTCGACTTTAAGCTGCAAGTGCCTTCACTTGCACCTTCATCACACCACTTGGGTGATGTGAGAAGCTAAATTATAGTTCTGTCTAAAGGGTTGTAATGACCAATTATGTAAGTATTACTAATGATTCAATCACTTTAAATGTTCTAAACCAAATATTTTTAGTAACTAAAACTTTCTGATTAATTTCTAAACACACAGAGAATAATATGTTTAAAAATACCAAGCAGATGTTTAATAAATGAAGTTTATGACAATGGCAGTTTAGGTAAGAAGAAATTAAATTTAAAATACATACTTGGTAAATGTGTCCAAATGTTGCAGAAGAACTTTTAGTTTTTCATCAGTCATAGTAGAAGCATTCAAAAACTCTGGCAATTTAACTAGATTGAATAAGCATAAATTATTTATTTTTAATTATACACTTTAATTATATATAAATACTCACCTATTAATCTGGCTAAGTGAGGTGCACCAAATATCATAGCCGGAGCTGGCATAGCATTAGAGGGTAGTAGACGCCAAGATAAAACATTTTGTAAGAAATCGCGAATCTGTGGTGAAATAGGTGGCAATGATTTTAAATAGTTTAAATGTGACACTGGAATGTTCGAATGTAATGGGGTTGAAGCACCAGAACTCGTACTGGCAATACTGGATAAACAATTTTCTAGCGTGAGATCACAATCATCGCTACGATGTGAACGTAATTTTCTACGTTGCGGTTGTTCATCTTGTGCTGACGATGTGGCCGTATTATTCGGTAAAGTTGTGTTGATATATGTTGCCTCTGTTGTTGAAGTGTTAACATTGCCACCTATTAACCCCACATTACTGGTTTGATTTGTTTCTATCGGTGTTTCAGGTGTCGTTGTGGCTGTATTTGTTTCGTTAGCATCAGTTTTCGTATTAAACCATTCCATACTGAAAGCTGGTGTAGCCACATAAGTAAAATTCTTTAAATTTTCTTCCGATAAATATCCTAATGCATAATCTTCTTCTTCTTTGTACAGCAGGTAATCAGTAATGGTGAAGTCAAAATAAATTCTCAATCCGTCTGCCACCTCCTTCAGGAGATTGATCCTAAAGAAATAATAATAATAAAACTGGCTGGCATAAGAAATTTAATTTAAATTAAATGTTCACTGCATTAAATCCTTAAATAGATGACTACAAATGTTGTAATTTTATAGAGGTAAGTGGAAATTATGGTTATACAGTGAACAATGGATTTTTAAATCAAAACACAACAAATAGTCAATCGTAGTGAGAAGATAAGAACTCTAACCGCTCTTATGTCGCCAAAAACACAAGCTTTAAAGCAATTCTTGAGCATGGAACAATGGTAAGACGACATTTAGGCAAATATGGCTGTGTTTTCCCCAACCCACACCCTTTTATTTGTCAATTTTATAAGTTCTGGTATCTGTCACCATATCCAAATCAAATATTTTAACTCGGCCTACATTACCAACCAAGTGCGATACATGCAGTATTTGTTGTTTCTCATGGGATACAAGCAAAAAAAGAATTTGTTTACCAACCTCTTGGAAAAATACTTGAACTCATTTGCCGACAGCCTATATCAAACTATTGCATCAAACAAATCAGGCCCTAGAATCTTTGTAACCATCTTTGTAACCATATCAACGACAGACTCGAAAAACAACAATCGGAATGACCAGGCCATAAAAAAATGATTTCTTTATATCAGAAAGGTCTACTGCATACCAATTAAAATTAAAATGATTTATTCAGTAGTTAGTTAATTGGTCATTGCAACCCTTTAGTCAGGATTACTAACTAGCGTCTAACACTAACCATGGTAGACTATGTCACTATGTCTTATGTCACTTTTTCAATCTATACCTATTATATAAATGCATTACTATTATATAAATGAGTATAATTAATAACGTTTTAAATCTGTTAATACTAAATAATTTCAGTCTATCTTAAAAGAAAATCTATTGTATTAAATACATACACACATACAAATACATGGTAAAAAACATATAATTTATAAGAGCCCAAATTTAAATGCATATTTTCATTTTATGTATAAAAACTTTTTACAGTTGACGCACAACAATGAACGGAATAACAAGACAAACAATTTTTCTTATCACTATGATAAAAATCATAGTAGGTTACCAGCGGATAATTGATGTAGTGAAGGAAATTAATTACAAGAATAGTATAGAAATAAACATTATAATAAATTTAATGGAAAATCAACAAGATGAACATTTAAATGAATTGCTTCAAAATGAAGACTTGCCAACATTATTTATTACTCAATCTATGGAAAAAATTGAACCTTTATACATAAGATTCAGCACACAAAGTCTCACAATAGCTTGGATTAATTGGGCAAATTTGAATGCCACTATCGAACTAATGGATCGTCTTCTATGGACCATACATTTGACGGATATATTATTTGTTTATAATACAGCAGATATATTCGAAGAACAGCAAGGACTTGGGTCCGCACAAAACGATTTATATGAAATTGCTTCCTTATGTTGGAACAAAGGTTTTGTATCGGTATTAATATGGCTGAATCAACAATTGTATACTTATCATCCTTATCCTTCTATAAAAATAAAACAAATTTTTAGTACAGCGGAATTCCGGGATAAAACCTATCTGAAGAATTTTCATCGCCACGTTATGAAAATTGCTTTCATGCAATTCCCTCCACCCTGTTTTACATACACTAATCGCAAAGGACAAGTGCTAAAGGTAGGTTACACCTATACATGGATAAAACTATTCCTTCAGTATCATAATGCTTCTATTCATCATGAATATTATAATATATGGAACCCAAATGCGTCATATAAAAGAGCCATTGAAATGGCAAACAAAAACGCATTTGTACCGATTATATTACCGACAACAAAATATTATCAGCCCAGTTATTGTTTATTGCTATACAAATACGTACTACTGATACCTGCACCCAAAGAAATTGATGCCGGTTTTTATACTATGATAACCTTCGATAGCCTGGTGTGGTTTACGATTTTGTTATGCGGCATATTTTATTTCGGTTTGATAAACTGTATCTGGTATTTTAAAAATAAGGAGCTCAAATGGGGACAATCTTTTCAAGACGCATTCAAAATCATTATATTTCTAGCAGTAAATGTAAAAACTAAATATTATTTGTCCAACTTTGTTCTCCGCCTCTTATTTCTTTTCACTGGAATATTTATTACTAACTACTACAGTTCAAATCTTTTTAGTTTATACACGAGTAAAGTTTATGAACCCAATCTGGTGTACATTGAAGATATTAGCCGTAATAATCTTAAAATATTGCAACATAGCGCAGAAGTGGCTGTATGGGAAGCACGTAATATGAGTACCATCGTTTCGCGTTTTCTCACCAACTTAAATCATTTATATTACCAAAATCTCATCGATTTAAATATGGAATATATGTATACAGTCGCAGAACACCTGGCTGACTATTTACTGTTTCGCCAACGATACGTTAAACGACCGATTGCTATGAAGTTATCAGAGCCCTTAAACTATAATCCCCTTGTTATTGCCATGCCCTATCGTTCACCTATATTAGATCAATTCAATCGCTATTTATTACATTTACGAGAGAGTGGTATTTTTGATAAGATTTTAATAGACACACAGTGGCACGGTTATTGGAGCGGTAATTTGAAACTACTAGTCGATGATGAAGAAGATGTTCCCTTGTCTTTGGAATATTTTCATTATATTTTTCTTATTTGGTTGATTGGGTTAATAAGTGCTTTTGTGTGTTTTATGTTTGAAATATTTTTGTATAAGAAATCAAATAAAAATTAATGCAATGATGCATTTCATGTAATAATAATTCAGTTTTAATGGTTGTTTTTTTAATTTATTTTGAATCAGCGATATACAACCCTAATATCGTATATAAGGAGTGAGCGCCAAAGCACATTCAGCGTACCTTTACGCTTACTTTTTACAGTGATTGAAAAAAATAATTATCGTTACTTTGCTTTGGTTGTTCATCTGAGTAGTCAAAAACAATAAATAACTTTTGAATTTTGAAGGAAAACGTGTAAACCGAAGAAACAATAACTATAGACTACAGCAAAACAAGTATTCGTATTTCGACAAGGCGCTATCACCTCTAAATGATCCTTCACGACTTCTTGGACAAGATCTCTATGTGTCAAATTCAAGTGGAAGGTAAGATTAGGTTAGGTTAGGTTAAAAGGGTGGTGCCCCAATGTATCCACAGTTTCACGCTTTCACGTCTGTAGTGACCCTTCATAGAAAAGAAAACGAATAAAGAAAAGAATAAGATTAAGAAGAGAAATAAGTGAGATTCAAGGGTAAATATTGAAGAAAATCTCCGAGTGGTAAGAAATCATAGTACCCAAAATATATGTTAACATTAAGCAAGCAATTCAAACATTCTCTACAAACGGCTGTATTAACAACAATATTTGTGTTTGTAAGCGTTACAAAAAACAATTTTTTAATAACCAGAAACTATTCTCACTTTTTCCACAATTGAGTTGCACTAAGCTAATTACGTTATTTTATGTAAAAACAAAATTAAATTTTAAATGTCTAAAGGTAATTATATTGGAATGGAACTATAAAAGTGTTTTGGAATAGATTTTCTACGATATACAAAATATTATTCTTATTAATATGTTTCTTATTAATAAATCAAGTAATAATTGAACTTATTTTAAAAAAGATTATGGACTGTATACAGCAAATACAAAGTTAGCTGTATATTGCCAAAAATCTCTTGAATGAAGTGAATAAATTAAACGTAAACTTCTTAATAATAAATAATTGTTAAATATGTATACTATCTGTAAAGTACCATTTTTAATTATTACTTACGTCGTTATTATTTTATCAACATCTTTTTCTTTTTTATCTGTACGTTGTTGAGTATTTCGTCGGCGAGTATTACCACTTTCGCTCTGATTGTTGGAAAATACCATCTTTAATGCAGTTTTTTTGACGAAATTCTCTAAAATCGCTACGATTGGTATACGAGAAGGTAAGGCATGTTGTTTACCATATTTAACAATCATATCATGATCGTATTCCAAATATTGCCGTAAACGTTCGCTTATACGTAACATAACACGATCTTCATCATGAAAACTTTCTATAGAACTACAACACGAATCGGTTTCGCAATCTAAAACAAACAAAAAACACATTTTTATTAGATATAAAACAATAATTTAATATTTAATAAATTATACTTTTAGGCATTAGTCTGAATAGTTTCTATAAAAATTTTCTTTTTAATGACAACAAAAAAACCTTTAGACTGTTATCACGGTTTGCGCTAAACTGCAATAATATTATGCTACAGCATACACACATAAATAAGCACAACAAAATACTCGCATGTAGCGTTGTATGTACGAGTGACACAAATACGATTTAAAGTTGTGAACAATTTTACATTTTTTTTCATTTTTTTAGATATTTTTGCGCACATTGACCTACATTTTACATCTAACATAGACAAAGTAAGACTATGTAATACCCTATACAAGAAAGAATAAAAATGTATCAGCGAAATAATTATATTCGTCTTATAAACAAAAATAAATAAAATTAAACTACATTAAACAGTAGGTCCTGCAACTCATGGATAAAATTAACACACACAACTTGTGTAGTGCGAGTATCTGAGTTATAATCCTGACTAAAGGCCTGTAATGACCAATTAATTAATTAAAATTATAAAATATTATCAACAAACTAAACTTTGTCAAGGACTCTATATGAGGTAAAAAGCGATGATTTTCAGAAAACTGTTCAAAAACAATCTTAGTAATTAAAGCACTATTTAGTATTTTTTTCCAAGACGCTTCAAACGCTTACATAAAAGCAATATAACTCCATCACTTATGTTGGCGTAGGGTATATACATACATACAAACATATATGCATGCTTTCTTATTTACATATATATGAATTTGTATACATACATACGTACATCCATATATGTTTATATTTGTGTCAATTCTATGCTAAAGGGTCGTTGCACTAAATATATGCATGTTTCCGATAGATTAAAAAACACAATCAAAACCCTCCCTTATTGTGGTATTATTTATTACATTAACAAATAATCTACGTTTTATTAGGCAATATTTCTACTGTATAAAACAAATTTTATACTCAAATTTTAACATAAATCTTACTTACCATCATCCTTCATTGAACAATTTTCATTCTTTTCAAATGTACTGCCTGAGCTACTAAAATTATCATCGGACAAACCTCGAGGACGCAGTTTTGTCGGGGAAGTGCTGGCATCAGCTGAATCTTCAGAATTTATAGCTGCTGATTTTCTGGAACGCTTTTTATTTTTGCTATGCTCTTTACGATACAAATATGCACCCCTAAAAATGTAGTTGTTTAAAGTTTATAGATTATCAGAAACAAAGTATTTTTTGCCTATTTACAATTGTAATTGAGCTTTTTCAGCTAAATCTCGTTGTAATTGTCTATTTTCTTCGGTATCTTTCAAAACAAAGTCGGCACTCACTTTACGATCCCATGAGCTACTCCAGCCTTGAAAATGTATTTTATATTGTACAATTTTTCGTCCTCGTTTATCTTTATTTTCATAAGTGCCTAGAATCTAGAGAATAAATAATTATATTTGTGAATGTAAAACAATTTTCAAATTTCATTAATTTGTTCATATTGACGTACAGAGTTTATACCACACTACGTACCTGTAAAAGAAATCTATTTAAAGTTACTTATTTTATGCGCCAACACCTATGTAAGTTTTAATAGTACTTTTCCACTTATAATTTCAAAGTTTTCCAAACCCTATTAGACAAATACGGCTACGCAGGCAACAATACAAAATTTGTTGTATGAACATACATGCATAATTCACTAAATACATATGTATGTATGTGTACTAATATTTTATTAGGTAAAGCTGAAAGTTCGTTTCGCAACGGATGATTTTATTTTTAATATTTGCTTTTTTAGTGTATATTTTTCGGCATAAAAATAGATTCGTGGCATGTGGAAATGTCAAAAATTTCACAAACAAACGAACAAAGCTTGCAAATTCTTGAATTTTATTATTAATCTTTAACGGCCAAGTTCGTTTTTGATTCATTGGGTATGTTAACAAATACAATTTTAGAATTTTATGGTAATAGCAACCAGATGCAGTTCAAGAGTTGCCGAAGAATGCACAAAGATGCACTGTTTGGCACGGTTCGTGGGCCATCCGAATCTTTAAATCGTACTACTTCAAAAACAATGAAAATTACAACGTTACACGCAACTTTACAAAAATGTCACTTATATTGCGACTGTTTAATAGCAAAAAACAAAAGAAGAAATATTAAATGTAATACCAATTCAATATCAAACTAAAGATGCTTTTTAAATCAACTGAAGTGCATCAATCAATATGAATATTGTTTGACAAGGAAGTAGTCAGCGGAAGGCAGTCCATTGGCCCCACGAAACTGTTTTTGTGGGGACAACAGCAGCACCAGTATAGAAAGGATAACCCAGACACAATACCAATCCTGGAAGACAACATTACAGCTGCCGTTGATTAAATGCCGGCGAAAATTTGATAAAATTCATATAACATTGTGATTTAAATAAATAATGTCATTTAATTCATAATCAATATATGTAAAGTAGATGTGTTTTGCTCTGCAAAAATAAATCAATTTTTCCAAAAGACGCCTTTAATAACATACGTCCAACTGAAACATTTTTTGACAGTTTTGTATTTGCTCGGTTTAGTTTCAACTCAATGATATTGCCTTGCTTCAGAAGTAATTGTTAACTGGTAATAAAGCGCTTTAAACCGGGATTTATTGCCAGAAATAATAGTCTCTTGTGACCTTTAATTAAGACATATACTGCCAACAGACGGACAGTATGAAGGAAGAAATCTTGATAAATTGCTACCTGCCTAGCGGGCCAGTTTAAAGCTAATAGAATAAAATGGCATTAATATATCGCCCAAAATAGTACGCACTCGGCCTGAATAAGAGCGCTTTGACTGTAATTTAAATAGTTCCAGAGTAAAATTTTATTCGAGTAAATAGATCAAAAACTTTAGCTAAAATTCTTAATCATATTCTTGTTTATACAATAAATTTGTACATACATATTATGTATGTTCCAAACTCCAAAGTTTTAAATGAAGAGTTCAAATAGGTTTCATTCGATGTTGGAAGTAGTGAGAACATAATTTCTAGGCGTTGTATATTTTCGAATGCAAAAAAAAATTTTTGATTGTATGTATGTTTGTTTGTATATAGTGAAAAACAAAAAATGCTCTCAAAATTAAATTAAAAGAATTAAACCAATGCAACAAATATTGTAAGAAATTGTTATTATTATATTATTCACTTTACCTTAGAATCATAGAGAACTTTTGCTTTTGATGGATCCGGTTCATAGCATAAAACCTTTTCGCCTTTCTCGAAGTATCGGGATTTGGGGCCACGCGTTGAAACCATTATTATTAGTGGCACATTTATCTTTTAAATTATTTTCCAATAAAATTATTATTGTATGAAAGAAATATTCTCGAAAATATATATATTATTATTTTGTGTTTCTGTATATAAAAACCGCAACACAAATTCACTTTATAAAGAGTTTTCAAGTAAAAAAAACACCCAGCAAAAGAAAAACAATGAAAACAGAAATAAAAATAATAAACAACAAGCCATAGCGAACAGCTGACCATTATTAATGTTGCCAAATCTCAAACAGAAAAAAGTGATGTAAAAACGCTTTAAATAAAATATTTAAAGCAATGAATGGATTGTTGTTTGTTGTATGGCAAATAAAATAAGTTCAAAATATATAATTTCTTAAAGATACAAAATTTGAATGTTTTATAATAATACTTCATAAATTTACAACCACAATTTGATTTATAAAAAATTTGATTTTTTTTCGTTTTTATTTCGATTGAAAAGGTAATTTTTTTCCTTCCTGCAAACACTGGTGGTTGTTTGTTCGGATGGCGAGAGGAGGAGGGAACCCCCAAAATTAATTAGTTACTTTTTTAGTGTGTGGTGTGTTTGCAATGTGTTGAATTTTTGGAAAGGGGTAATTTATTCGGTGTGGTGAGTTTCGAGGGTGGTGTGTTTCGCAAATTGTGGTGAATTTGTCAGTTGTGGTAAATAAAATTGAAATTGGATCTAGGTGTGTGTGTGTGTCTACAATAAGTAATTTTCATCTCCATTAGCAGAGCCACAAACACTGAATAATAGAAGTTGCACTCAACGAACGCAGAGTTGCCATTATTTTTATCAGCATAACATAAAATAATATAAAAAAATATTGTGTAATTGCAGAAAAAAATTAAATTTATATTATTTTTGTAAATAAAATTTTTAACAAATTTATACTCTTACTTAAATTTATTTAAAGAAGTCAGAGTTTGTGGATATACAGAAGAAACTTTTCTTTTCGAGTTTAACTTATAATAAAGATTTGTTGAAAAATAATACAAATAAAAGATGCGGTTCTTTTTTCACATTTGCGTCTGCGTTCATTTTTGCCCAAATGCTTGCAAGCCACAGATTGGAAATTCTACCGAAATATTTATAATTTTTTATATTTTTGTATATTTAAACTTTCCTCTTCTTTGGTGATTTCATATTCAGAAGTGGGGTTACAAAATTTTTTATACCACGGCAACACTTGTACCATTCTTCTAATTTTTGGTTACTTTACTATAAATGACATTTACGGTTTAAAATGTTTTGCTTCCTTTAAAGACAACACTGTGTAGGCATTAATCATGTTTGAGAAATTCTATATTTTTTACTTATTTCGGACAGAAAATGTGAGAAACACTTCTAAGAATCATTTATTGTATCTATTTATTTGTAAAGTTTTCTATTTGTTATTATTTTGACAGAAGTTTTCTTACCTTATTCTTTTATAAACAACCACTAGATGTGATTTGAGAACATAATGGAACTTCTCTAGAAAATATGTACATATACATATGCGTATATGTATGTATATTTTTCCAGAAAAAGAGAAATAACAATTATCAAATAATATTAAAAAATATGCCTCTTACATTGAACTAACATAACGCTGCTTAAAAATAATGACAAATAAATTCTAATGATTTCATGTATTTTATTATTTCCATCATTTTATTTACCATACTCTAATAAGAGAGTAAAAACTTAGCTACTTTCGTTAAAGCACACACATGATAATTTTTGTTTAAAATGCTTTGCTTCCTCTAAAGACAACACTGTGTAGGCATTAATCATATTTGAGATATTCTGTAATTTTATAAAATGTAATGTATTTCAGACGGAAAATGTAAGAGCCATATTACAAAATTATTTACTGTAGCTATTTATTTGTAAAGTTCTTTGTTTGTTATATTAGCAGGAATTTTTTGTCTTATACTTTTTATAAACAACCACATGATGTGATTTAAGAACATAATGAAACTTCTCTAGAAATATGTACATATGTATATGTAAGTATATTCTTTCCAGAAAAAGAGAAATAACAACAATAATGGGGAGCAAACCAAATGACATTAGATAAATAAGCCTTTTCTATTAAACTAGTATGACATTGTTTAAAAATGACGCGTATGGTTGGAAAATACAACAAAAGCAAAGAAAATAAATAAATTCTAAACCGTTTATTAAACTTGCAGTATATAAATTAAGAACATATGAATGCACATACTATATAGAACGTGGAGTACATTAGTTAGACATAATCGATATCTTTACAAAATTAGTAAATAGGAATGAAATTAAACAAGTAAAATGTTCTTAATAAAATTTAATAGAACTGAAAATACCTTTATTATTTACGATTTAAGATGACCAAAAAGTTAATGCATCATCTTATATGAGTCATGGCCGTTTACGTAAAACTTTTAATAGAACTTTTTTGCTTAAAAGAATTCATAATGTAATATTTAAAAAAAATGTGTGATTTCATGTATTAAAATATGTTCCTTATTTTATTTGCCATATTCTAATAAGAGAGTAAAAATTTGGTTACTTTCATTAAAGGGCACACATGATAATTTCAGTTTAAAATGCTTTGCTTCCTTTTAAAACAACACTTTGTAGGCATTAATCATATTTGAGATTTTCTATAATTTTATACAATTTTAAAGTATTTCAGAACGAAAATGTAAGAAACACATCACAAAATTAATTATTGCAACTATATATTTGTGAAGCTTTTTATTTGTTATTATTATAACAGAAGTTTTCTTGCCTTATTCTTTTATAAACAACCACATGATGCCTGTTGAGGCCGACGGAAATATGGGTAGTTTGTTCGAGAACATTCTAGTATTTTCTATGGTTTTTGTCATTGAGTATAAATTGTGAACACAAGTTGTCACCGGCATCAGTCTTGAAAGAAATTTTGTGCAAAACACACCAAGAGAGAAAGTCAAAGCTTTTCATATTATTCTTAAAGCGTTATAAAACAAAACTAGTTTTATTAATTGTGAAATAAAATAATTAAAAAACACACAAGGTAAGATTTTTTAAGATATAAAATTAAGTGAAAAGAGCAGTGAGATTTACACGTTGTAAATGGAAATTATAAGTGAAATAAAATTCTATTTGTAAAAAGTAATGCAGTTTCTTCTGTTTTCATTGAAAATTGCGTCCCACCCCTTCTTCAAATTGATATATACATATTTAGCCTTAAAAGAGGTGATTACAAGAATTTTTAAATCGAATGTAAAAAGTTATTTTTATAATACGGAAAGAAAGTGGGCCTCCGAATGGTTCTCGTTGTTCCTTATAAGATATGTAATGTTAAAAATTGTAAATAGTGTTTTTCCTTATTTACGGCATTCTAGAAAAAGTCGTCGATTTTAATGCAAAATGTAAATATTTTAAATGTTAAGTTAATAGTGTGTAAGAAATTGATATAAAATTACGCATTGCAGAATTTCCTCTAGAATGTTTAAAATCACTTTCTGATTGGTGAAGCGCTTGTAGTTATGATTACATGCTGAAACTTTTTAGAGGCATGGTATTTTTTTTTCTTACATTAAATCGATTTTTGTCACGCGCTATTTTTTTTTTTTACACATGCAGAGTATCTTAAGTTTGAAATGAATAAGTTTTACGAAATCAAAGTGTTTTTGTTGATCTAGGCGACCACGGTTTTTTTTCTTTTTAAGACACCTATTTTTTAATTTAAATTTTAAATCTGACTGCTAATTGAACCCCATTCCTATTTACAGATGCCAGAAGAAGTTGAAACTTTTGCTTTCCAAGCTGAAATTGCTCAGCTGATGTCATTGATCATCAACACATTCTACTCAAATAAAGAAATTTTTTTGCGTGAATTGATTTCTAATGCATCTGATGCTTTGGATAAAATTCGTTATGAATCATTGACAGATGCTTCAAAATTGGACTCCGGTAAGGATCTCTACATCAAATTGATCCCCAACAAGGAGGCCGGTACATTGACCATCATTGATACTGGTATTGGTATGACTAAATCCGACTTGGTTAACAATTTGGGTACAATTGCCAAATCAGGAACAAAGGCTTTCATGGAAGCGTTGCAGGCCGGCGCCGACATTTCTATGATTGGTCAATTTGGTGTAGGTTTCTATTCAGCTTACTTGGTTGCCGATAAAGTTACCGTTACATCCAAACACAACGATGATGAACAATACATTTGGGAATCATCCGCTGGTGGTTCATTTACCGTTAAGCCAGATAGCAATGAACCTTTGGGTCGCGGCACCAAGATCGTTTTGTACATTAAGGAAGATCAGACTGAATACTTGGAAGAGTCCAAGATCAAGGAAATTGTCAACAAACATTCCCAATTCATTGGTTATCCTATTAAATTGTTGGTTCAAAAAGAACGCGACCAAGAGGTTAGCGACGATGAGGCCGAAGAAGAAAAGAAGGAGATGGATACAGATGAGCCCAAGATTGAAGATGTTGGTGAGGATGAAGATGCCGACAAGAAAGATAAAGATGACAAGAAAAAGAAAACCATTAAGGTTGCCTACACTGAAGATGAGGAATTGAACAAAACCAAGCCCATCTGGACCCGTAATCCTGATGATATTACACAAGCCGAATATGGTGATTTCTATAAATCTCTTACCAATGACTGGGAAGATCATTTGGCTGTAAAGCACTTCTCCGTTGAAGGTCAACTTGAATTCCGTGCTCTTCTCTTCATTCCTCGCCGTACTCCATTCGATCTCTTCGAAAACCAAAAGAAACGCAACAACATTAAGTTGTACGTCCGTCGCGTATTCATCATGGACAACTGTGAAGATCTCATTCCAGAATATTTGAACTTCATCAAGGGTGTTGTCGATTCTGAAGATTTGCCTTTGAACATTTCACGTGAGATGTTGCAACAAAATAAGGTTTTGAAGGTTATTCGTAAGAATTTGGTCAAGAAGACCATGGAATTGATTGAAGAACTCACCGAAGACAAGGAAATGTACAAGAAGTTCTACGAACAATTCAGCAAGAACTTGAAATTGGGCGTCCACGAAGATACCAACAACCGTGCTAAATTGGCCGATTTCTTGCGCTTCCATACCTCAGCCTCTGGTTTAGATGCCTGCTCTTTGGCTGATTATGTATCTCGTATGAAGGAGAACCAGAAACACATCTACTTCATCACTGGTGAATCTAAGGATCAAGTTGCCAACTCTGCCTTCGTTGAGCGTGTTAAGGCCCGAGGCTTTGAAGTAATTTACATGACTGAACCCATTGATGAATATGTCATCCAACAGTTGAAGGAATACAAGGGTAAACAATTGGTTTCCGTAACCAAGGAAGGTTTGGAATTGCCCGAAACTGAAGATGAAAAGAAGAAATTCGAAGAGGACAAAGCCAAATTTGAGAACCTCTGCAAGTTGATGAAATCTATCTTGGACAACAAAGTTGACAAGGTTGTTGTATCTAACCGCTTGGTTGATTCACCCTGCTGCATTGTCACCTCGCAATTCGGTTGGTCTGCTAACATGGAACGTATCATGAAGGCTCAGGCATTGCGTGATACCTCCACCATGGGCTACATGGCCGGTAAGAAACATTTGGAAATTAATCCCGATCACCCCATCATTGAAACATTGCGTCAAAAGGCTGAAGCTGACAAGAACGACAAAGCTGCCAAGGATTTGGTAATCTTATTGTTCGAGACCTCCCTCTTGTCATCTGGATTCTCATTGCAAAGCCCACAAACTCATGCCAGCCGAATCTACCGTATGATCAAGCTTGGTCTTGGCATTGATGAAGATGAGCCTATGACGACTGAAGATGCCCAAAGCGCAGGTGATGCTCCTCCATTGGTCGATGACACTGAAGATGCTTCCCACATGGAAGAAGTCGATTAAATGCTTACTCAATGCAACATTTAGTGTTTTAAGTAGCTTTTAAGTTTACACATACATCCTACACAAATCATCAAATATCATCCCAATGCAGGATATTCCTAGATACAACAATTTTTTTTTTGTTTGTTTAAATTAATAAGAAGGGAGAACACATGCAAGCAAGGCGAAAGCATGACTTTATTTGCCGCGTTCTAAGCGGTAAATAAATCTGTCTAATTTAAAAATCATTAAATTTAGTCTCTTTTTTCTAATTCTTTTCTGCAGTTGTAAGGTTTAATTTAAAGCAGATAATTCAAACATCCAGTCATAGCTTAATTATGGACATTTTTTATATTTTAATTCCCATCGAATTAGTTTTTAAATGATTAAAAAAAACATGGTTTTTAGTTTCCATTTTTTACTATCTTAATTTAAACAAATTAAAAAGCAAACGTTCATTGTTAATATTAAATTAGCAAAACAAAAAAAGAGAGAATGTAAAATTAAACAAATAAAATGTTTATGAAAAACCTGAATTTTTGTTGTATTAGTCTATTGTATTCGGAATGTCAGATAGTAATATGATTATTAGCAGTAACTACGAGTTTTAGGTTTTCGATCAAAAATTAACTGCTTTGGAATGTGTGGGGGAAGAAAGATGCACACATAATCCCTAGAAATTTAATATGAGAAATTTTTTAAACACGCGACGACTACAAAAGCTTGTGTCTGGCGCTTGAATCGTCACAAAATTTCTGGGGTTAGTAATACGTAACTATAAAATATAGCAACAGATGCCAGCTACATTCCATCGGGTCTCTTCATGTCATAATACGATATCTGAATAGCAGCATTGAGTTACATGATACAAAAGCTTTCTAAAACTAAAAATTAGTTTTTCAATACATTTTCAAGTTTTAAAAACATGTACAAAAATTAAAAGCGGTCAATGCTCTAAATATCGCATTTTCACGGCAACAGCGGAAAACATCGTCATGCCACAATAGCATCATTTTATAAATTGCAAGCGCGATATTTATAATAATCTTGTGTTTTTTAGAACAGCACTATTTTGTTGTGCTAATTTTCAAGTTCTAATTTGATGTTCCACTTTTTGCAATCAATTTTGAATTTCTATTTTGTACTCGTTTAGAAATTGTGGTTGATTACTTATTACAACATAACACAAGGTTATCTGCATGTATTAAATCTTCCGTGCAAATGGTGGTAAATACAGAAGGCAAAACATTACTTTGTGAAACTAAATTCAATTTCACTATGATTTTAATTTGTGCCTAACTTTTAAAGAAAAGTGGATTTTCCTATATGATTCTATGGTTTTAGCATGTAATCCAAAAATACTTCCGAACTATACAGTTTATTTTGTAACTGGAATTATATTTGGCAATAACTTATTACCAGGTTAATTGGCTTGTATTAATTAACAGTAATTTCAGGTTTGTTGAATTTAGACTTCATACAATATTGGTGTAAATGTCTTATCTGGAGACAATATGCCACAATAACAAAACAATTTTTATACAATTTTCTTTTTTATAGAATTAAATTAATGTATGCATATATAAAAATTGTGACAAAGATTCCAGTTTTTACGATTCAATTTCTTTTTGTATAAATTCGTTGACTGCTTCCGGCGTTGATACTCCCTTGCTTACCAAAACAATTTTGTTGCGAGATCGAGATCCTTTGTCTAATGAAACATCACTTTTCCTTAAATTGAGTACTTTGGAAAGATATTTCACCAACTCTGCGTTAGCTTCCCCTTCCGTAGGTGGTGCTGCAATTTGCACGCCAACTCCATCACTAGAAATGTTCGTAATACTATTTTGCTTCGCACCTGGTTTCGCCAGTATTCTAATGCATATATTACCACTTTTGTCCAATTGTATGGGACTATCAACCTTAGCTTCAGCAGTCGAACTTTTTGTCGAAGTTGTACTATTTGACTTTTTACTTTTACTCTTTGACATTGTGTGGACAGTATTGTGAAAAAATCTTCGCATGTGTAACTGTTGGTATTTAAATTTATTTGTTTAATATACAATTTGTATTTTAGAAATTACAATAACATTGAACATATGTTTATAGTTTGGAATTCAATGCTTTTGATAGAGTTGCCGTATTCTTAATGATTATTGACAGTTCTGTTAACGTTTAAGTATGAAATCATCGCTCAAGATATAATAAGCTTTTGTAAATAAAAATACATAAATTAAAAAAAATATTTTATACAAATTTCACATGTTTTATCATTTTTCATAGTTTTGTACAACATAAAGAGACTTCTATTTACAGTGAATCAAGAAAATGTTTTTTAAAATGTTATATTGTGCTTAAAATAAGGCGTCGCAATATTGTCGAATTATAGACGTTATTTAAAAAGACGTCGGCGTCCTAACATCGCTTTGAGAAACACTCAACTAGATTTACTGCATCATAAATTGTTAGTAAAAGGTAAATAAATAAGTTTATTTTAGTATTTAGCTGCAGGAATAGCAACATTTAATAAAGACAAACCTAACAATGTACAACGGCGAATGCATAGCTATCAAAGATATTAAACCCGGCCTTAAGAATATAAATGTTATTTTTATTGTGTTGGAAATTGGCACTGCGACAGTGACCAAAGAAAATCGAGAAGTACGAAATTTCAAAGTAGGCGATCATACAGCCTGTATTAATGTCAGTATTTGGGACGAACCTGGCAAATTAATAGCCCCAGGCGATATAATTAAATTAACAAAGGGTTATGCATCGATTTGGCGTCATTGTTTAACATTGTACTCTGGCAAAAATGGCGAAGTCTATAAAATAGGAGAATTTTGCATGACATTCAACGAAGCAGTCAATATGAGTGAACCCAAAAGACCGGAACAGCAGCAAGTCGGAGGTGTATCTGGTCCAATAACACAGGCTAGCGTAGGTGGTGGTGGGATGGTGTTGAGCCCAGCCCAAATGCCTGTGGGTGGTGGTAGTGTAGCACCAAATGTGGTTGGTGGTCAAACACAACAACAAATGTCAGCTGTTGTTGGGGGTAATGGAAATACAACACCTGGTGTTCAAAGAATGCCACAGACAATGGGTGTAGCTGTAGTACCCGGAGGGGCTGGAGGCGCTGGAATTAATGCAGGAAGCGGTAGTGTGCAAGTTGTACCTAAGCAAGGTATGCAACAGGTTGGTATAATAGGTAATGGTACTACGTCTAAAACTAATACATTAGGGGCGACAGTCCCGCCGCCTGCAAATGTCACAACTACTCAAACGCAAGCAAAAACAAATAGAGGCGGTCGTACAAATATCACACGGGCGAGTAATATTAAAAACGAAAGAAGATGAAATTTGACATCGTTTTAAGAGCCAAAAATTTCTTTAAGTAAAATAAAAGTAATAAATAACTTTAAGTTTCAATACCTAAAATAATAAAAAAAAACTAATATTTTGTGATTTTTCTTTAATATTTATTATCAGTTCTTATATGCGACATGAATTAATGATACATTGGGGTAAATTTTCCCCACCCGACAGACCTTGAACAATGCGTGGTTGTACTAGCGTTAACAATGCACCTAATAAACACTCAGAAGGATATATTGTTAGTTGTTCCGTTTTTGTATATAAACCATCGTTGATATATAAAACATCGATTCCATTTTTGATGGCCTTACGTAAAACATTATTTTGTAAAAACGCTTGCATATCGTTGGTGAGCATGTCAGTTAGTAAGTTTGCAACATTATCAGCTTAAAAAGAGAATATTAAATTTATACGAATGTATACAAAGTTAACATTTCCTTGTCTGCGTTTTCCTATAATTTAACGATGATAGTTATCTAATTTTTTACACTCATGAGCATGTCTTAAGCCAAAATTTTAATTTGTCTTTAAAAAATTAAAGTAGTACCTCTAGTGTAAAATTTTGTTGGTCATTGGAAGCAGAAATATTTATAATTTTTAGTAGAAAATTGTAAACATACCTATAATTAAAAACATTAGATTTTCATTATTCCATGGTATTGCTGTCAGTTTTACGTCCTTCACTTTGCACTGACTATCATCATTTCCAATGCATACATCATATTTTTCATTTGGACTCAAAGTTTCGATACCCAATGGGTTTATCTGCTAATGCGGTTATAGTTATTTAACATTTAATATTCGGTAACAAATGCTCTTACATTGTTATATGTCTTCTGATTTAAGTCACAAAGAATATTTTCAGTGGAATAAATATGCCCCGCCCAATTTTTGGGCAAAAGTTTTCCTTCCAAAGCGTGCTTATGAGATACTAAGATTGGAGATTCCTAAAAATTTCAAAAATATTCTATTTAAAATGGAATTTTACTTTAACGATCGGTCCTCATAAACCTTAAATTCTTCGATGTTAAAAAATATTTTATTTGTATCCAGCAAAGTTGGTTGGCCAAAACAATTCAATAACATTAGAAATTTTTTAAACTACAAACCTATACAATGTAAACAATTATTATTGTTTACTTTCCATTTGCGAACAGCATTATTTTAGTTGTCATTCAATTAGGACTGATAACACAATTATGTTAGTGTCGTTCAAACAGGAATTATTCATTTAATCGTTTTATTTTCGATTATATTGAAATGGTAAATTTAAAACAAAATATTTCGAATATTATGTTTAAGTAGAATTACTACGTTTCGTTTTGCATATTTAAAATACGCACGAAAGGGAACAGAAAAACATAGATGGTTTTTATATACAAAACAGGAGTAGCTAATTCGGAACGTAAAGACTAGTTCTACATTAAGATGTAGTAAAACGAAGACCATTATGTTTGCAGCAATAAATATTGAAAGACATATGATAAAATAGAACATAATATCTTAATATAGATTTCAAGAAATGGAGTTTAAATTCCAAACATAAAATATCTTGTGTATTTTTTGATTGTTTATTAAGTAAAAAATTAATATACATATTTATAGTATATATTAAATATATCCACGAATTTATATCATGTACATATATCTTTATACAAAAGAAAAGTATAAATTTTAATTTTATTTAATATAAATTTTTATCTATTAGCACTTAGCACTTAATGAACGGAAAAGATAAAGTATAAAAAAATATAGAAAAGCTCTATGAATATGTTTTAAACAACAATGTAAATTAAAAGTACATGTATCTATATTTCTTTCCACAAATAAAGGAATGATTTTAAAAGATTGAAATCATACTACGATTAAACTAAAACACAACAAAAAAAATTAGCAAATTCAAAACTAAGTTTAAATTTATAACATTTGTTTACATTAGATTTTTCTTTGATATTAGTTTGTTTTAGCAATAATAAAAACGTTTTTAACAGTTTTTTTTCTATTTTTGGCTAAGAATGATTGACTGCAGTTTGGTTAACTTGTTTTAGTTTTTTGTAGTATGGAAGTTGCTCATGTCGTACATGCTTTGAGCTTGTTGTATGTGTCTTTAGTAATATGTACTGTTATTTTATTTGAAGATGTTGAAGAGTTTTAATTTAGCCGAAGAAAATTCTTAATTCAATATGTTAAACTATGATCTAATAATTTACGCTGCGCGGATGGATTGTATAATTTGGAAAATTGCTGAACCACAAACTACGAATATGAACAGTGCCAAGAGCCAAGGTCCAACGGGATATTGTCCTTCTTTTGCTTTCTAAAATAAATAAAAAAGTAATAGTAATTATAGCATATGCAATACATGATAAACAAAAGTTCTCTTAAATATACAAAATTATTTGTCATTTAGTTATATTATTTTATTTCTTTTCATTTAAAGAATTATCTTTACTGAGTTGGAATTGAATGCAGTCGCCATAGTCTAATAGGTAGTGTGTTAACTTATTAGACGTGAGGCCACGGTTCAAACTAGGGATGCCAAACGAGATTGATTTTTAAAAATCCCGGGATTCGGGATTTTGAAATCCCGATCCCGAAATTCCGGGATTTTTCGGGACAATACGGGATCGAAAAATCCCAAAATATCCCGGGATTTTCTCTTAATAAAAAAAGCTAAAAACAACTGTTTTATTAAAATTTCATTAATTTTTGATCTTTATCACAATACACATGTTATAAAATAGAAAAACACAACAAAAAATTAACAAAAATAAAAATAATTCATCTGTGTCTCCATACATACATATACATATGTATAAACACATTAGTGAAGAAACAAATATCTACCATTTTAAGAACATTATTTAGTGTCCAAAATATATATGTATATTAATTATATTCATTGTTCTAAGTAATTTTTTAAAAAGATCAAAGACGCTAATATTTCATCGAAGAGCCTTAATTTTGATGCAAACGAAAACATCCTTTCGCTGCAAAACATTTTTTGCAATCTACACTTGTGGTCAAAATGGTTTCAAGATAGCTATATGCAGAGTAAACTATTCACCTCAGATTTTATTGGGCTTCGAGGGCAACGTTTAACTTTTTAACAAAGGAAGTTGGGTTCTTATTCAGTTCGATGTCGAGTGATATAGAATATTCACTTCATTGTTGCATGATACACTTGAAAAACTACATGAGTGTTATTTAATGTAATATTAAATAAAAAAAAACAATGCCGTAGACTCAATTTTTTCTTACTTTATAAAGTGTATATGTATGAATTTACAATCTCGAAAATTCCCGGGATAAGTTTAAAAAAATTCCATGAGGAATGGTAATATTATGGAACTCAATATTTACAAGAGTGTGAGACTCGGTAACAATTGATCATTTTACGAAAAATTTTTGTTGTTGACAAAAAAAATTCCAAACGTCGTTAACATAAAGATGAAATATATTTAAACTCTATTTTGCTTAAAAGAGATTATAAAACGCTCATGAATCTAGAGTATGAGCTCCAGTGAAATAAATTCAATTAAATCCGAAAATCATTATTTTGTAATCTTTTACACAAGTTACTTTAGTAAGAATTATTTATACAGCTGTTCTCTTCATATGTGGGTCGATCTCATTGCTGAAGATAATCTGTTAATTTTACAATATAAACAGTCTTGAATCTAATGGCTATAGCCAGTATTCGCTGTACTTCTGTTTCTCCCAGAACAAACACTGCATGAGTAGGCACTATACCCAGACCATTGGTCGAATTAACTAAATGAACAAATATGCGCAGATTCAATTGAGCTCTCAATTAGGAATTATTAAATCGGTGGGGCAGAAAACCTTTTGAATAATTCCAATATCTAAAGCGAGTTTTGAATAAGTCTAACATCTAAAGCCATCTTTTTTGTGCTATAACGGAAAATAGGCAAGAATGTAAGCAGTAGTACGAAGGCAAGGAATAAAAATAAAAATTTAAAACAACAACAATGTATTGTGCGACTTAAAATTGTAAACATGTTGGCGTGGCAATTTCTCAAAACGAATGTATTTTCCGATAAAATAAATGGGAAATAAACAACAATAACTAATAACAAAAAATAATAATAACTCAGATTAATAGGCTTTAAAAGTATATTCTTTACAATCTTACCGAAGATTTTGGTACATTGCCACGCATTGTAATATATTTGCTGGCTTTTTCATTAGCAACGCGCATTCTCTGTGGAGGGGCCATTTTTAGTTCGTTGTTATTGTTGTTGTAGGACTATGTTCCAAATGCTGCAAAATATCCAAAGAAAATTGATAAAATTAAACAAAAATTGCTTTTTTCTTCTTTTAGTATGTTGTATGGTTTATTTTTGGCAAAACAATTGTTCACACTTTTATTTCAACTAAATATTATAAACTTTTTCACTGAAGTTTTATTTAAAATGAAAAAATTTACTCAAATGTATTTACAAGTATTAAAGCAAACACAAATCACAGAATCAAAAAACGTTCGCACCTCCTTTTCTTCGTTAACAAAATGACACGTAAAAACGAAACCGACACGTATAAATACAAGTGACGATAAAATTATAAGTAACCACACTTCATTTTGCGATACTTTCGATTTGTCGAGAACAAAACAATAACAGTGTTGTATTAAGGAGAAGTAAACTCATGGAAATAATGATAAACATTTTTTGAAAAAAACTGTCAACTTAAAATAATTCCGTAAAAGTTACATATCTATGTATCTATATATGCGGAACATGCGCCGTGGTCTAGTAGGTAGTATGTTGGCTTATTAGACGAAAGCCAGACATCAAAATAAAATACAAAAAGTATTGCTTCGGCGACTTCCTCTCAGCAGATTTCTGGCAAAAACTCTGAGAGTAAATAAAATTGCCAAGAATAGAGTCTCAATAATCTGTCGTTCGGAGTCGACTTTAAACTGTAGGTTCATGTATAAAATTAATACACACAACATAAGTGGCGTGAGAAACTAGGTCGTAATCCTGACTGAAGGGTTGTAATGACCAATTATGTACGTATGTATATGCAGAAAATATTAAACATTTGAAATTGATCGTTGATCGGTATACATCGAATTAGAAGCGATGTTAATATTTTACGCCTAGTTTTTCTAAATTGCATTCCTCCTGCATAAGGTAGCTACAAAATTTAATTGTATACTATGAGTAAAAGTACAAAACGAATACCAATAAGCCATTTATATACATGTATTATATTATTTGAACATTATAAAGTATAACTAATATAAGTCAATATCGGACAAAGTTACGGATTTGTTACCCTTTAGCATTCAGTGATATTTAAACTTTTGTTTATGATAACTTTATTAAAAATAATTTGTCTTGTTTCACTGTATTAAAATACGTTAAATCTATTGTTTCGTTCGACGAGAACTTCTTTATTTTATTAATTTCACATTTAAACTTTGTTTCTTGTTTTTATTTTTTAATAAATTTTTCATAATAACTAATGTAATCCAATTTTCACATATTATTTACTTGGCGCGGGCAGCCAATGCAGATAAATCGGCAATACATTTGTTGAGAGTTTCCTTCTCTTGTTGGGGTGTGATTGATGCCAAAACATTTCTCACTATCCAGTCGACCAAGTGTTTCTGGCTGAGACGACGTTCAATGTGGCGGCATTCAACTTGGTAGTCCAAACGACGTTTGACCTAAAAACGTTATTAATTTTGTATTATTTGTTTTTAATTGAATTACAGGATAAGTACATACTTCTGTGTAAACGTTCATGGCACGTTCACGGAAAGCGGCTTCCAATTGGAGGGCAACATTTTCCTTTTTAGCATCCATGAGCATTAAAGCACCTTCAGCACGCCATTGCTCTTTCTTTTCAGCTTCAATGGATTCTTGCAAAGCCTTCAATTCATCCTCTCGGCCTTGTTTCCATTCACTTTCGATTCTGTCGATTTCCTTATCAGCCCAGCTTGCAGCGGCTGGTCCAAGCTTCTTAACAGCAACCACAGCCATGATGGCCAAAGAAATACCACTGTAGTACTCGTGTTCCATTACGTATATTTCCTTGGAGCACAAATAGGTGAGCAAACCAACACCGAAGGTGTATGGACCGGTAACACCAGTTTTATTGTAGAAGAATTGGAACCATTCATCAGGAATGAAACCTAAACGCACTTTTCCAGGGTGTTCTGGACGTACAGGACGATCACCACCTGCAGCAGCAGCTGAAGACGATGTTCTTACAGCCAAAGCGCCCAATGGACGTTGAACTGGAATAAAGATTAAAAAATGTATTTCATAAATATTTTATATGGGGTGAGCTCGATTTTTGCAAGTTTTCAGCATTGCTTCTACATTTTTGACAGTTGCTGCGGCCTTATGAGCCAAAGTGATTACATAAACTGTATAAAATTTTGCGAACAATTTCTTGGCGTAATGCTCAATTATTAAATGAATTAAAATCAATTATAAAATATTTATCTATAATTAATTCTTTTAAAAATATATATCATTAGTTTTAAATATATTTACCAGAACGAATGGCGGCCCTTGAAATCATTTTCGTGGAAAATAAATTTTACTATTTGTTCAGAAGGAAATTGACGTCTGCTCTCTCGTCCAAATTGCTCTGTTGAAAACTTGCAATCATTCATAATAGTGAACCAAATCGCCATTTTAATCACAATAAGAACACTCTTATTGGAATGTGTGTAGACATTCCATATGTCATGTAAGATAATGGTGCCATATCAAATGTGCGATTTATTTTGGAATTATTAATATTTTAATAAACTATTGTTTAACTAAATTTTATGGATGAATTTAATACATAAAATTATAGAAATAAAGTACATACTAAAAAACCATCAAAAATTTTATGGTGCTAAAAACGCATATTGAGTATTAGTCTTTTTTTGATATGGCAGCCTTAAACAAGTTTTCTTTATGGATTACTTTTTGTCAAAATACTGAATATAGTTAAATTGTTAGAAACACGAAAACTGCTGTTTTGTTCAAATTTTGTACTATGTATAAAAATGTAATAAAATGTGGAACCAGAACGGCCTTAAGTGCATGGAAATCGAAAACTGGTATAATTTTTGTATATATAACATTATTGTAAATAAAATTAGCGCACAATATTGTTTTATAGAACAAAATAAGTGACATAAACAGAGTGTTCAAGTGCTTGTGTTATTTATCCTTTTAGTGTAGATTTTTTAGATTTTTTAGAAAAAATGTAATATTAACAAAAAAAATTTTTCTGCGAAACAAATTCTATTTCTCCAATATATCATACATTTATGATAATGATTAATCTCATATTAATAAACAAAAGTAATATTCTAAAGTTCTTAAAAATTATAAATTTATGGAAAATAGGCTCATTTCACATTGTAATCTAAGTATTTAAATAATGGCAACTCTATTAAATGTAATTGACATTTACCGGCTAGGCTACTGCAAATAGATAAAAAAAAAATTAATGAACAATAACAAAGCAAGTCATCTCGTTTTTTTTTTGCATTGAAAATATATCATTGTGATACAATAAATAAGTTTGTGTGAAAATTTTAATAAATATTTTTACAGATTTAAATAAATTGTGTTTAGATTTAGTGAATACAGAATTTGAACAACATTTGTGTAAAGGTAAATAAAAAACCGTAGAAAGTAAACAAAAATGAAATTAAAAAATGCTTGCCTCCTTTTATCTTGCGCTTAAAACACCTTTTTATATTGTGTGTTCGTGCTAATGTTTGTAAAACTTTAAAATTGTTCCGCGACAAGTGAATTTAAGTACTCTAACTATATACATTGACCAAGAGATTTTCGCTAGAAAATATGTTATCAACTATCAACTTGGCTTACAATCCAGTTTTTCGCGTCACTAGTTAGCTTAGATACTTTTACCTTTTTTTACGAGCTCATATGTATATCGCATAACCATTTTTAATTTCAATTGTAGTTCAATTTATATTATGTGTAAAAGTCTTACATTACGATTTAGGTATTACCATGGTATAGATGCCAATAGCTAGGCATTAACTAATGTTTCAGATAACAACATAGGAGTAATAGTCTTAAATTATTTTATTTATTTATTTATTTATTACAATACAATTACAAATTATTTTTAATTATATACGTGCTGAGTAACTTTGACCGTATGCTCGGTGTAGTGTCACAGACCAAAGTTTCTGTTGGGAATCGAACCTACGACCCTCACGCTATTAGCCTAGCACACTACCCAGTCTTAAATTATATAAATTGGCAAATTAAAATCTTAATTTGAATTTACAGATTCGACATCTAATTTATAAATTATTTATTTTTATTCTGCAAATATAAACTAATTCACTCACGGTGGTTCGTCTGAATAACCTAGTGGAAAAATACTAAAGTAGGCACCATTCAAATTTGTATTCCTTAAGAAACGTCCGCGTTTCGCAAGCGTTTGACCAAAAAACGTAGTCCATATGTTTCCAAAATTCAATCATATTGATTTTATATATTGTTATCGCTCTTCATAAATGTAAATGCAGGCCTCACAAAAATGGCATACATAAATCCAGTCGATATATAACAAAAACTTACGAATTCAGTTTATGGTATTAAATTTTCGGCCTAAGTCGAGAATTATTTGTTATAACAATTGTAATATGTTAAAATTATATGCCTATATACTAAAACAAATAAACGTTTTTCCAGTTGATAAATGCATCTGTCCCGTTAACCTAAAATTTTCCCAACAAAAACTACTATTGCAAGAACAACAACAGCAATTATTCGTAAAACGTTTAGCAAAGACAAAACAACGACAACGTGAATATTTCCAATCACCACTACTACAAAAATCTCCACCATCCCCAACAATAACAAAAGTTTATTTATCAACTTGCCAGCTGTCAACTCGATTTATTCACATTCGGCATTTGCAAAGTTATCATCATTATAGTTGTCGGAAAGCTGTTGATGTTAAAACGATACGTAGTCTCTCCACTTTTACTACTACTACTACTACTACTACTACTACTACTACTCGTGCTATAGTTGCTAACAAACAAAAACCTCATTTGCTTGTGTGCCGTGGTGTATTAACCCCGTTAAATAATAATTTGATAAAATTAAAAAATAATTCTTTCACTTTCAATACAACTACATTATTGTTAGAAAATTGTCATCTAAATACGATTATCGCGGGTAAGCCATTCGTTAAAGTGCAAAAGCAATTTTATCGCGATTACTCAACAATATCTTTGGGTGCACCTCTTAAAAATAGTGAAGCTCCTTTATTAGGTGATCTTTGTGAAAAATATCGCACTATTATTAGCCGTACATCTGCAGATTTGGCAGCGCAATCCACTGAAACTAAACCTAAGGAGGATATTTTAACGCATTTGAATAAAGAGAAGAAAAATATGGCAGGTAATCAACAAAAAGAATTTCAACGTTTACCCACCAATGTGGTGCCAACACATTATGAATTGGAATTGAAACCTAATTTGGAGGCTTTCACTTTCGAAGGCAAAACCAGTGTGCAGTTGCAAGTAAGTGAGCATTGCCGTTAAATTTTATGTTTTCATATTGTTATTCATTTAATTTCATTTTTAACCTTTCTTCTGCTTTCACTTTTATTTATTTTTATTTTTCATCCTAAGAAAAATATAAAGCTTTTGACAAATTTATAATATCACAGATTTTTTGTCAAAACTAAGGAAACGTATTTCTTTGTTTTTTTTTTTTTGCTCTTTTTGGCGTAAAAGAAAACATTTCGTCTATTTTAAGATGAAGAATAGCCCACGGAAAATTTCAATATAACTTTTAGGTTTATTATTCTTTGTTGTTAATATATGTATATTTATTATTTGTTTTCCTGAAATACATTTTTATTCATTCAGAGATGTTTTTTTTGTTCTGAAAATGGTAATTGGCATAAAAATAATAATATATTTTTTCTTATTAATGCTTTTGTTGTCTTTAAAGTGCGGTTTTTTTAATTTAATTATATGTATGCTTTCATGATAATGATCTTTAAAATATTCGTAATGTTTTTTTAATTATATAATAAATATTACAAGTCAACCTTTAGATCTTTAAATTGTCACGCTGAATGTTATACATATTAAGGCTTTATTTGTTTTCGATTAATCTAAAAAATTCAAATTTAAGATAGATTCACAATTAGTAGGCAATAAATTCTGACGATTTTAGTGGCTAAATTCATTCAGAATTTTGTATAATTATTCTGCGCTGGTCTTGTAGACATTTTGCTTAATATCCGTAGCACCAACAACTGGTAAAAAAGAGTTATATATCATAATCTTTTGAAAGTAAGCGATTTTCCAAAAGTACTTGAAAAATCCCACTGATACCAATAGCCTCTAATGTGCACCAAAAACTAACATGCGAGCGATCATATGATTTCTCTACATATTAGTGAGAATATTCTAATGCCCAAAGCCAGGGAACCATCTGGTTGTTCTTCAATTAAGATATATTTTAATTTTTGTACGGATGTGGTCAATCTTAATGTTTATATTAACGTTATAGCTCAAGCTTATGTTAGATGATTATAGCGAAAATATTATTTTCTAATTCGAGTTAAATTTTTGGTATAGGTATGTACTATATTCTTTTCATTCCCATAACGAACACAGGGCTATCAAAAAGCATCTCTTTCTCTCATCTTTTATGTTATATTTTTTTAATTTTCCTTCAAAATTGTTGTTTTAGCTAAACGTAACAGTTTACTTAATATTAATAATAAACTATATATTTTAAGACTAATTAGAATACTACTTCAAAATGATCGTCTCAGCTAAACGGTTTAATTTTTAAACTTGTCCTAAAAACATGCTAGTTCTGCTTACGTTATAAGCATCATTTTTGTTGCTACTTATATAAATTCTTTTATCCACTCTAATAACCAATAACGTATAAAAATATTCACAAAAACAAAACTGATTACGGAAAAGAATTTTATAAATGAACTCGTATTGTAAATTCCAATAAAATGTTCAATGACTTTTTAATGATATTTAAATTAATTCGTTTTGAATATAAACTTGTTGTTTAACTATAAGTTTTCTAATTAACTACTCATTTTGGCACATTATGGCGTCAACTTTTCATTTATTTAATTATATTGTATTAGTTTATATCTTCATAATTATTACAATTAAAAAATGTAAAATTTTTGTTTTAGATTACATCCACCACTAGCAGCATTACTTTAAATGCTTTAGATATGGTAATCAAGAGTAGCGAAATTGAATGGAAAGACGAAATATTAAAACCTCTTAAAATAAGCTATTCAACCGAAAATGAAACTGCCACGTTATTGTTTGAAAAAGATCTGCCTGTTGGCGTCACTGCCAAATTGAATATGACATTTACAGGCGAATTAAATGACAAAATGAAAGGTTTTTATCGCAGTAAATATTTTACGCAAAGTGGTGAAGAGCGTTATGCAGGCGTAACTCAGTTTGAAGCTACAGATGCACGTCGTTGTTTTCCTTGTTGGGATGAACCTGCTATTAAATCTACATTTGATGTTACCTTGGTTGTGCCTGAGGATAGAGTAGCTCTGTCAAACATGCCAGTAAAAACTGAAGAAAAACTATCAGATGGCTTCCGAAGGATAACATTCGATCGTACACCAATTATGTCAACCTACTTGGTGGCCGTAGTTGTTGGAGAATATGATTATGTAGAAGGAAAATCCGAAGATGGTGTTTTAGTACGAGTTTATACGCCTGTTGGTAAAAAAGAACAGGGACTGTTTGCTTTGGAAGTGGCTACAAAAGTTCTTCCCTATTACAAAAGCTACTTTAATATAGCTTATCCTTTGCCAAAAATGGATTTAATAGCAATTTCTGACTTCTCAGCCGGTGCCATGGAAAATTGGGGTTTAGTAACATATCGTGAAACATTTGTTCTTGTCGATCCTAAAAACACCTCCTTAATGCGTAAACAGTCAATAGCCTTAACAGTGGGCCACGAAATTGCCCATCAGTGGTTTGGTACAATATATTATTAACAATAAGTTTTATTTTGTAATGATAAATTTATCATTTTAGGCAACCTTGTTACCATGGAATGGTGGACGCATTTATGGCTTAATGAGGGTTATGCATCCTTTGTTGAATTTTTATGCGTGCATCATTTGTTTCCAGAATATGATATTTGGACTCAATTCGTTACTGATATGTATACACGAGCATTAGAGTTAGACTCTTTGAAAAATTCACATCCCATCGAAGTACCAGTCGGTCATCCTTGTGAGATTGATGAGATTTTCGATGAAATTAGTTACAATAAGGGCGCATCAGTAATACGTATGTTACATGACTATATCGGCGAAGATGATTTTCGTAAGGGTATGAATATATATTTGACACGCCATCAATATAAGAACACCTTTACTGAAGATCTTTGGGCAGCTTTGCAAGAAGCCAGCTCTAAGCCTGTGGCACAAGTAATGAGTTCTTGGATAAAACTCAAAGGTTTTCCAGTTGTAAGTGTTGAATGTGAACAAAAAGAAGGCAATAAACGCTTGCTTCGTTTAACACAAAATAAGTTTACTGCTGATGGTTCTAAACCAGATGGAGATTATACTTGGGTTATACCAATTACGATTTCTACCTCGAAAAATCCCAAGAGTATTGCTAAAACTTTCTTATTCGATCAGAAATCTATGGAAGTTGTATTAGATGATGTAAATGCAGATGACTGGATTAAGATAAATCCTGGTACGGTTGGTTATTATCGTACACGTTATTCTAAGGAAATGCTAGAGAAATTAATGCCGGCTGTGCGTAACATGGAACTACCACCCCTAGATCGTTTGGGTCTAATTGACGATATGTTTGCTATGGTACAAGCTGGTCAAGCTAGTACCGCCGTAGTCCTACAACTTATTGACTCATACCGTAATGAAACAAATTATACAGTTTGGACCGCAATTACTAATTCATTATCAAATCTTCATATTTTAATATCACACACTGACTTAATGGATTATTTTAATAAGTACGGTGAGAAACTGTACCGTCCTGTAGCAGAGCGCTTGGGATGGGAAGTAAAAGAAGGTGAAAATCACTTGGACACTTTGTTACGCAGTCTTGTATTATCACGTTTAGTGTCCTTCCGCTGCCAAGACATTATACAGGAAGCACAAACACGGTATTGATTTTAAGATCATATACATATATAATACAAAAAAGATTACTAATTATAAATATTTCTAGATTCCGTGATCATGCTAACAATATTTGTCCTGTACCGGCTGATTTGCGTTCAACTTGTTATAAGGCTGTTTTACAAGATGGAGATGAAGCTATTTTTAATGAAATGCTCTCACTATATCGAGCCACTGATTTACATGAAGAACAAGATCGCATTTCCCGTGCTTTAGGTTGCATTGGTAACGTTGACTTATTACGTAAAGTTATTGAATTTGCAATGTCGGTAAGTCTATAATTATTACAACATTTACAGTTTTTATCATACATACAGTTTTAAGGGTGAAGTGCGAGCACAAGATTCTGTATTCGTCATTGTAGCAGTTGCTGTAAATCCTAAAGGCCGTGATATGGCTTGGCAGTTCTTTAAAGATAATAATCAAAAACTGCTGGAACAATATCAGGTACGCTAAATAACGAACACAAAATTTCCACCAGTCGATGATAACTATTTAACCAAGTTTTCTATATATTTGAAAAATAATCGATTTATAATATATCTTTTTTTAAATTAGGGTGGATTTTTGCTGGCACGTCTGATTAAATATCTAATTGAAAATTTTGCTACTGAAGAACGTGCTCTTGAGGTTGAAGAATTCTTTAAAAGCAAACAGTTCCCTGGTACTGAACGAACTGTGTCGCAAGCTGTTGAAACAATACGTCTAAATGCTGCCTGGTTGAAGAGGGATCTTGACTCATTGACAACTTATTTAAAGAAGGATTAAGTGAAACTAGCATATGGGTTACGTCTAGGGAATATTAAAAAATAAATGAAACCTAAAGTTACAAGATTTAAACCAAAGCCATAAACATATAATCATTCATACAATATATTTAAACAAATCTTTTCTAATTTTTTGTTATGTTCTTTTCTAAGCATTATAAAAAAACACATTATTATTGACATTTCTAATAATATTGTGTTGGTCACAATTTTAAAACATTTATGTTGCATTTTATGTTGAAAAACTGAAAAATATATATAAATAATTTGTCTTTGTAATGCAGAGCTCAATAAATACGTAAGAGACCAATAAATTTGTAACAATCTAAAATTATTACTGTTTGCTTAATTTCATGTAATAACATTAATACTGGAATTAAAAACCACCTGTATGCACGTCTAATTTTCTGTTACAAAATACTCATTGAAATATAAATTAATACCAGCACTAATCCTTTCAAGCGCATTTGTAAATAAGCTTATTTAACAAGTCTAAAAGAAAAGACCAAAATAATAAAAAATATCTAATTTTAACAGATGATAATTATAATTTGAATTAAACATAAATCTCCACAAAGAATTTTCTGAGTAATCAATTCGAGTCTATATTCTCTATATAACTAATCTAATTCAACAACGTTTTTACGTAACAGTTTAATTATCAAACGTTCTAAAAAATCTGCTTGAATGAACCATACATCTATATAGTTTTCGTTTCCACGACAATTGGATCTACGTTCCGGAACGACCCGAGAACCACTTGGTCAAGGATTGCCAACTTAGCGTCAGTTGTTCCTGAGGAATAAAACTTACAAACAACATACATCTGTTAAACAACAACAACAACGTTTTCTGAGTATTCAATTCGAGTCGGTAGTTTCTTTTGATTCCCTCTTTAATCACTGCATTTAATTTACCACTGGTCGTTTCATGGTGCGTCCTTTTTTTATTGATTGATGATTTTTTTAAACGACTCAAGCCATAGCCGCCAAAAGAAAAGCAGTTAGTGACAAATATGTATACATAGTATGTACCTAATTTACCAACCTTTCGTCATTATAAATTTAGTTTAATATATTTTTAAGATAACGTTTTTTCACCTTCATGCTGTGTTAGCCATGTGTAGTACAAGTTTGAGTTAAAGCTAAGCTAACCGTCAGACAAATGGTATCCTATGAATTGCTTATAGTATCAGCCGATGCATTCATGTTTTTGGCGGAGTTAATTACATTAGTAATGCTTTCACTTTCGTTTGATTTTGAAATTGAAATTGAAATTGGCGCAGACAGAGTTCAAGACAAAATCAGAGATTGATAGATTAACAATTGTTTTGATTTTTTTAGTCAATTCTATTTCCTGTGACTCCGAAACTGTACTCCCTACTATGATACAACTTGGTTGGTACCACTTGGGGAAAAACTAAGGAAATCCAAATTGCATTTAGCTTTATTTAGTCCATTTTATCACTACCCTATTCTATACGGAAATTATATTTTAATTATTACTTTTAAAACATATAAAACAGAATCAACTAAATTTTATTTTGCTTTGTAAAAAACAGTAGCTCTAAAACTTTGAAAATAACTTGGCAACTCTTCATACTATACTAAATGAACATATGTGGGATAAGAAAATTGTATTTTTTTTTGTTTTTGATTAGAAGTGCATATAAACTGTTTATGATAAACTAAAGTATATAAATATTATGAACCTCCACAATATTTTTGTTTTTAATTAATTAATTTATTTGGAATGATGAAGTTATATAAATTATATACTCATACTAAAAGTTACAAAGGTAAAATTATACATGTGATAATGTATAACAATGGTAAAATAATTTAATATTTTATATATAGATGCTGATCTTTTGATCAACAATAAAGAACACCCCGATGCAAAGGCTGGTGATATAGTGGAAGTATTTCATCGCAATGATGAAGAGAATACAAAGCTATTGTTGCAGATAACAACTTTTACAGAGCTTAAAAGTAGGGATGTGATAAGCATAGAAAGTGGTGTTGCAAATCAGTTCAAATTGCGAACGTTCAGTGATGTGGTTATGCGCGTCGTTGATGTTGCTGATGTAGCACTAGATTCGATCGAAATAACTTTTAAGGACCAGTATATGGGACGGTCGGAAATGTGGCGCTTGAAGAAATATTTGGTACGTATTACTAATATTCGAATCCCTACCTGAAGAGTGTATACCACATACATTTTTGTAAAGGGAAGTCGGACATCACTAAAAGAAAATGTTGCCGGTATTTCCTCAGAAGTGGAGTTTATATATATGCTCAAAACAGCAGCGCACTTCCAATGGCAATGATGTGGTTTCGACCTGATTAGTATCATTGTAGCTAGGCAGTGTTTACTGTGCTTGTGTCGATTGATGGCTCAAATGGAATTTGGCGTAATTAAACTTTATTCTCCAATCTGCCTAGGAACTTATTGCTTGCATCTAGTAATTTTCATTATTGAGAGTTGTTTTTGTCTTATATAAATATTAAAATAATATATTTACATTCAGTCAAATGGAGAAGCTAGAGATATTACCTTTTGTTTATTCGTCGTCCTCAAACTATTTCTGCTTATTGCAGCAGAGATACCTTACAATTTAGTTAAAGTTTTTGAATGTCAAACACGAAATCCAAATTGACCCACAGTTTCTTTAAAGTTTAACATTATGACATACATATTTATTATTTATTAAATCATTCGTGTGGACAGTTGAATTTACCTTACTTTTAGCAATCAACAAATCTTTTGTTAGGGACATCTAAAAAAATGAGTTAAAGATAGACATTTGAGCGGTTGAATTTTTATTACTCTTCAGAAGACAACGTGTTTTAAGTTAATATAATTGGAATTTTAAACCGAATACGGAATAAGTGTAAATAGGAAATATTGAGTAAAAAAAAATTGAGTAAATCTTGGTGACACAATTGTAAAAATGGAATTTGACTTTGTAACCAAATATTACAAAATTTCTTTAATATTTTAAAGACCAGATATCATTTTAATCGTAAACTCAAATTTTTTTTACAGACAAATACATGTGTGTATGTAAATAAAAAAATTGATTACAATGATATGCAAATACGATGCCAAGTCTATGAAATGTGGTCGCAGGGAGAACGCGTCTCTTGTGGTGTTATAACGGAAGACACAAAAATTGTTTTTCGTAGCAGCACATCAATGGTTTATCTGTTCTTACAAATGTCATCCGAGATGTGGGATTTTGATATACATGGAGACTTATATTTCGAAAAGGCGGTAAATGGGTTCTTAACTGAACTCTTTCATAAATGGAAAAAATTGGGATGTAATCACGAAGTAACTGTAGTTTTATTCTCTCGAACATTCTATTCTGCAAAATGTCTTGATGAATTTCCCGACCATATGCGTGAATGTCTGCAAATGGACTATAAAGGCAGATTTTACGAGGATTTCTATCGGGTAG
The DNA here is from genome assembly GCA_936449025.2 of Sarcophaga subvicina. Classification (NCBI taxonomy): domain Eukaryota; kingdom Metazoa; phylum Arthropoda; class Insecta; order Diptera; family Sarcophagidae; genus Sarcophaga; species Sarcophaga subvicina. The sequence continues at coordinate 76,432,883 of OW388083.2, forward strand.
CTTTACAAAATGAACGCAATGATGATTGGTGCTCGGTATTAGGCCAGTTAAGGAAATTGTTTACTTCTTATCAAAAAACTGTCCTTAATTATCATGCCAGAGAAGGTGTACAAATACCCACAGCTACTAATTCTACAGCTGCGCAAGGAAATTTTTTAGAAGTTTTAAATATTTCACTAAACACATTTGAAAAACATTATTTAGATCGTACATTTGATCGAACTGGTCAATTGTCCGTTGTTATTACTCCGGGTGTTGGCGTTTTTGAAGTAGATCGTGAATTAACAAACATCACAAAACAGCGAGTGAGTATTAACATTAATGTCAACTTATTTTTATGTTTAAGTTATTACTTACATATTCTTAATGTGAAATAATTAATACCTGCTTTCTGAAAATATATTTAATAATTTTTTTCGTACTTTAATCTGTACTGTGTTTTGTAAAATTAGATAATCGACAACGGCGTTGGTAGTGATTTAGTATGTGTAGGAGAACAACCTTTACACGCTGTGCCTTTGCTTAAATTTCATAACAAAGATATATCTCTCACAGCTGCTGATGATTATTCATTGCCGCATTGGATTAATTTAAGTTTCTATTCAACAAATAAGAAGATAGCGTATTCGAATTTTATACCACGTATTAAACTACCACCTATGATAGCAAATGCTCCTATCAAAATGGATAGTAATTGTGTTAGTATTTAATCGTTTCAAAATTTGAACTTTTTGTAAGTGTAATGTATTTTAGGAAAATATATTCCTTAGTTGTAACCAATCTGAATACATACATAACTCTCTTTTTGATTACGAGGCATATGACGATCAAATCTTTCAGCCTCCTCCTGCTCAAGGAACATGGTACATACATATATACCCTTATGATTTATTTATTTACTTTTTTTAACTTATTAATAACTTTAACGTTTATGGTTTTCTAGTTCTTTGCAACGTGTAATAAGAGCTAAGAAAACATCAGTGCCTAGTTTGGAAACATATGCCTATCAAAATAATGACTGGGAAAATTTGACACCCATTAAAGTGCCAAGTTTGAGGCGAAAAATGTCAGATCCTGATATTCATCATGGTACTTCAGGCATATTGGCGGCTATGGTTTGAACATTAATAGTTTTATTATTCTCTAATGCGTTTAATATGTTTCTTTTAGAGTGATGCTACAAATCTCTCAGAATCTCTTGCTTCTGAAAAAAATGCAAGACGCTCGATAGTTTCCATTGCACCTATAGTAAGACCAGGACGTTCTCTAATTAACCCTTTTGATCCTTCTCATGTTACAATTAAGTTAACTTCAAATCGACGTCGTTGGACTCATATTTTTCCAAAGGTAAAAGAGACGTTAACTTTTTATTTTTGTTTGCACGCAAATATGTATTGATAAACAATATGTTGAAAAAAAATTCGTTACAACAATATATAAATAATTTTTCAGGGTCCTACTGGTGTTCTTATACAACAACACCATTATCAGGCCGTACCTGCAAAACCCAATTGCAACCAATTTAATAATAATGATAATGAATACTTACCATGTTATAATTCCATGGAATACGAGCACACATCTAATTGTTCTACATTGAGCAAATCTATTTCAAACAGCTTAAATGGCAGTGAAGTAGAAAAATTGGAAGGTAAGTTGCAAACATTTTCGAATGATTAAGATTGTTAAATCAAATTTTTGTTTACTACTTTTAGTTTCCAGAAGACGAAACAATTCTTTATTAAATGCTTCAGCGTTAGGAACCAACACGTCTAATGCAACAGTACCAGCAAAAAGCTTTCTATGGGGGGCCACTGGGGAACAAGAATGGACACCTGCTATAACTACAGGTATTTCTAAATTGAAAACTAACCATCATTTGTGTTTTATGTAAATTCTGATTGTGATATTGTCCAAATTCAATTTCTCATTTTCCTTTATTTATATATGTATGTTTAAAGGTTTTGTGCAATTATTTTTATTAAGTTTGAAATTAAACATATAATTGGATATTTTGTTAATCTTTTCAATTAAAGCCGATTTAATGAAAGATTTTTTTATATCATTGGGTTATTGTATAACAAATTCTGAGTAAAGCTAAAAGGGTTTTCAAATCAAAAATATTCTTAAGTTATTTACTTTTTTGGTTTACTTACTTATTTTATTTAAATTATCATTATCTTTAATAGATAGGAATTATATTAAAAATTGCTGATTATTATATGAAGTTGTAAATTAGCTTATGAATTATTTATAACATTTAATTATTTTTCAAATTTCTAATGATCTAATATTTTTTCTTTGATTTAAAATTAATGTTTTTATTAACTTTCAGTACATATATTTATATTCAAAAATAGTAGATCTTTAATATTCGATTTGTTTTAATTCTACTAACCTTAAACTTATTTCCATTCATACGTTCACAAAAAAAAAATTAAAATACAAATAACAAAATATTTTTCAAACTAAATTATTGTTCCCGACTCATCAAACAATACTTTCAACAATATAACATACAAAAATAAAATCTTGTTTGGAAAAAAACTCATTTAACAAAATCGCAGTCAATGGTAGTGCGCGTAAGCATTTAAAACCAATAGTTGAAACAGAGACATCAATGGGGAATGTGTACGAGACAGAAGCAGATGGCAATGCCAAAATTATCATAGGTTAGCATATTTATAAAAAAATATATAATATTTTTTATGTATTTTTATATAAAATGAAATTCAATTTTTTATATACAATTTAAAGCTTGCACCATTACTTTTTAATAACATGTAATTCGCATATTATTTTAGAACAGCTTATTTTTTAATAAGGTTTTAACCACACGCACACACATAAGTGAACACTGGAGTATTTTGTAATGTACAAACACAATGTAGATCGTAACAACGTAATTTTATTTATTTTGTGGCACCCTAACTTATCATTTATAAAATCTCGTAGTTTTGATAATTACTATTGGTTATATTAGAGTATTGGAATATTTGAAAGAATACTATATGTATTTGTATTTATTGTTAATATTTTTGTTTCCTAATTGTAGTATTTCTAGATTTATGCACGATTCTTATTGCATGATCACACAAATATTCTCAAATCTAACAACACACACATTTTAAAAAAATAGATTATTTCAATGCATATTCAAATAACTAAAACCACAGTGAAAATTTGCACAAATAAAAAACATAGCCCATTTTTAAATTAAATAAAAAGATTACACTTTAGGATAAAAATTTCCGTATTCTAACATAAGCAGTATATCGGCATAAGTTGTATTTGCATATAACAAACGTTGAATACTGTTGTATAATTCTCTTAAATTTCCTTATTTATTTAAGTAATAAAATAACAAATAATATTTTACGAAAAGCAAATAGTGTCCGGTACTCAAGCTTACTTAAGCATAATGATCTATATCGAAAACTCTACGTTGAGTTAGTAGAATGATTCACTTAATTGCTTAAGTTTGTTAAGCATTTTTATACTTTAAATAGAAATCTATTTAAATTAAAACGAAATTAAATTTTTGAATACCTACTAAGGTATTGAAGATTTAAACTAAGCTTGTGGTGGATCAAGCGGAATTCTGGCCTTTTGGTTTTGTATACTCTCTGTCATGATATTTTTATTACAATAGGCATTATACAGTGTTTGAAGCCCCATATTATTAAATTCGACGCGAACTAAATGCTTTTATAAGCTAGAAAACGGTATAAAAATCGATACTAGTCAAAAAAAAATTAGCATTGTGTCGTACGTGCTTTCTTTGTTATAGCGCGGTGAAGTTGATAACACTTAAAAGATATCGCATGTGATACTTCCGAAATATTATCTCGGCAATCTGTTAATGAAAATCTTGGGTTAATGAGAAATCCGGTACACAGCCAGACTCACTTGGCCCATGTTGGATAGGAGGCGTATTAACCAACTACTCAAACTTGATCGAAATGTCATCTCGACCACATGGCAATGCTTACAGGTCATTGCATAATGGGAAAACAGGCGGAGAGACAGCAGCTCCCATTAAACGACTTTACCTTATTATTTGAATCAACATACAAATTAATTCAGTATATGAAATCCAATTACATTTGCAAGAATTTTACAGTGAGATCCATAATAAAAACGTGGTGCTGGTACGTGGTATTCTGATATATTCTACGACATTCTTTCAACATTGTAGTGTATGTTAATTATTTCTTAGTTTTATCCGGTGTACAATGAGTTTTTCGATTAAAAAAGCTTAGAAAAAAACGATTTATACTTATTTATACTCTCTAAATGATTTTCAATTAGAATCGTATTGTTAAGTTAAAATTCTTATTTAAAACTAATTTCTACACAAATGTATGCTATAAGTGGAAATTGATATAAATTCTATAAATAGAGCTTTTAAGTTGCATTTATAATGCCAGCAATTAGTTAACAAATTCAGTTATGCTGTATGCTTATTGTAAGAAGAAAAAAGTATATAAAGATAATATATTCATTTACCTTACTTTGTAAATACGTATAAAAATACATGGCAAATTTAAATTACTGAATATTATTCAAATATATCAACGTAAGTGTTTTAATTCAATTGATTTTCTTTTATTCATTATAATCTAATTGGTTATTTTTTCTATAATCAAATGCTATTGCTTTTTTGTTTTCTAAATTTGATCACTTAAATATATATAGTAATTAAGTTTTATACATATTTTGCTTTATTTTCAATGGTGTGGTTTATTTATATTATTTTAAATCGCGTTTTTAACAGACACAAAGTTCTGTAATATTCACCAAACTAAACCTCTTAAAATCTATGTTAATGTATTCGACAGTGTTGTTTTGTATTTTTACAGTAAATTTTAATTCCGAAAACCTGTTATATTTTACACAATTTGTAATTCTTGTATAATTTATGGTTTAAAGGAGTGGATTGGAAATCTCTCACAATACCTGCATGTTTACCTATAACAACTGACTATTTTCCTGATAAACGTTCATTGCATAATGATTATGTTATATCGGACTATACTCTATTGCCGGATGATGTAAATTTAGATTATGCTAACAGTCGAGCAATTTATCGAAAACCTTTGACGACTGAAGAAGTATGTACCGAAATTGTTTCTCAGCGTTTAGCTCAAGGCTTTCAATTGATAGTTTTGGAAGAGAAAACAACAAACCCGCCAGCTCAGGCGCCCTGCTGTGGCGGTCTAAAACAACAAAAACCAACATCTGTACTTCATATGAAACCCTCATCTGAGCTTACTAAGGAGTATTTATTATCGATTGGTCGTATTTTTCATAAAATAACCCTTAATGGTTCGGTTATTACAGTGACCGGTTATAGGCCAAGGTAAGAGTTTTATAGAAATATATTTTTAGTTACAAAAAGTAACTTTTTTTTTCCATAGGCATCCATATCCACCCATAAATGTTGATTACCGTTATCGATTCCATGCTCCCCAACATGAAACTTACGAAATATCAGGTGTTAATTTTACAACTGAAAAACTGGAGAATTTCAATTGGAACTATATGGATCATTATATATGCACCAGGGGCGATACAGATTATCCGCTAATGGAAGTAAGTATTACAAATTATTATTTTAAAAGACAAGCATTATACAATATTTATAATGTGTGTGAAATAATTTATGGTGATTTAATTTTTTCTCCTTCTTAAATATTATAACTACTAACTATCATAGCATTTTCAGTATTAGATTACTGTGTATTGAATAAGACTAGGTGTCAGAAGGCAGGCCAAAGACTGTCTGCCTCGGATATTGAACACCTTAGACATTGATCTTATAGCCTTTGTCTATTAGAGGTAATGCACTGGATGCAAAAGGTTTATTAACCTTACAAATAGCTCAAGAGTGTACAATCAGTTTGGTAATTTTCTGATAATACGAGACCAATCAATGGGTTATTATATGATTCATATTAATCCGGGGAAGGTTGAGATTTATTGTTCCATGGTTTAGTAGCTTACACAATTGACAGTTAGCTTTTGTCAGAGTGAGGAGAATAGGGTTATTACCCTCTTTCTACCTGTCATACTTAACCTAATCTAATATACTTATAACTTTTACGTCCTAATCAAATATTCATTTTGTTTTTGAGTTTTTTTTTAATTTAAATTATTTGTCCATTATTGCCTATGCACTCGACACAATTTAAATTTTATTTTATTGATTTCAGAGTTTAAAATATTGGCGTTTTCGCATGTATTTATTACCAAGAGAAAATAAAGCCATGAATAAAATTATTGAACAAGGATGTCAATACTGTGATGTTTTCACAGACACTACGGTGGACAATACAAAGCAACAAATTGATGATTTTATGCGATTTGTGGAATTACATTTAAATAAACTTAAAAGGTGCAAAGCACGCGTAAGCAAAACAAAAATTATTCTTGAATATTTGTTTAATTTATTTGTATTTTATTTATGTATGAGATTTATTTAATTTATGTTATTTCTGCTATTTGTGGTTCTTTTTGTTTTATTATTTAACTTGCTAGCCATTTACTTTAAAATATCCTATTTTTTATTAATTTTGTTTTTTAATTTTTCTTTGTATACTTTCTCATTATGTTCTTTTTTATATACATACATATTATTATTATTTGTATACATTTTCTTAACATCTATTTACTACACAACAATATGTTAATACTTTTTCCAAATTTTTATTATTGTTGCTTTATGCCTTATGTGTTTGAGTTGGAATCGTTTACAGGATAGTCCTACTGCACAAAGTCATCTAACAAGAAGGCGCCACAGTACCAGCATAATATCCAGACCTCCACCTAATCAGGTTCTCTTTCTTAAACTTTTCTATTTTTGTTTCCATACTAAAAACGAAATTTACAATTTTAATTGTCAAAACTTACGTTAATTTTAAATAATGTCCTTTGTCTTGTTATATATATTTTTATTTTGTTCTCTTTAGTTTATCCTCAAATTTGCAAAAATGAAAACTAAATTAATAATTGACTAAATTCGAATATTTTCAATATTTAGGGACTTACAAATTCTCCGTTTCGCGAACGTGTTGGCAGTAATCGTTTACCAGAGAAACGACCAAGGTTTTTATGAACAATTTTAGTTTAAAATCACACTTTAAGCTTTTTCTTTTATCTGGATTGGCCTTGTTCTATAATATTATTCTTGTTTGCGTATGGTGTTTGCAAATTATGTGTTTGTATCTGTATATTTATTATTTTTTAATAATATTTATATTTGTAATTAGTTTGCTTTTTTAGGTTAAAGACAAGTAGCAATGAAAACGAGTTTTACATGGAGATTTTTAAACCTTTTATTTTTAATAGTAATTCCAAATAAATTAACATATGCTAATTGTAAAGTGCAGCTTATAGGATAGTTTTCTGATTCTAGTCTTTTTCCAAATGTAAACTAGATTAGGTTAGTGTATTAATATACATATGTTCGCAATTATCTTCCATAAGTGATATATAATAAAAGCCGGCATACAGTTCCTTCAATCCTTGGTTCAAATGAAATTTTTTGGAAAAAATCAAGCATTAGTGTGTTTACTTTGTGTAATAGTTATGATCCTGGCGATAAAACGTTTATTACTTCATTTTTAAATAGTTTTAATAAAACTTAGAAGTTCCAATTCATTAAATATTGTTGTACTACAAGAGAATGTACCTAAAGAATGAAATATGTATATTTACAAAAAATTATATTTTTAAGTAATTATAGTAAATAAAGTCTTTAATTGGGCTACAAAATAATTTTAGTTTAAAAATATATTTTAGCGTACAGTAAATTCAGTTATTCTTTATAATATTCTTTATAATATTCCGTTATTTTATTTGAGGTAGGTTTTGAAATATCCACTTGAAACAACACTTCAATTTATTCCTTAATATTTGAAACTTTAGGAAACTGTAGGTCAGTTAAATTTCAGTATACAAAACGAAATATTTAGCTATTCTATTCAATTATGAACTGTCGCTCTTATGTACTTATGTTTATTGTAAAATTATTTAAGATATTAGGCTTTATATTAAGCACGCTTATTCATTTAGAAAAGTTTTTGCTTTATTTTTGCAACATTTTCTTTTTTTAACTTTTATTTCTTTTTATTTTATGGTTTTGGCTTACAACAGCATGTCACAACTAGATTCTCTGATAAACATCATACTATTTTTAATTCACCGCAGCAAAGGTTTGTTGGTTCGTTTTTGTAAAGGCACATTACTGTATTCATTACCCTTTTTTCTTATACGTAAACAATTCCATTTCACTCATTTGTATAATGTATGTACATACCTAATTTAAATTTTCAATTCAGAGCTTTTTTAACTTTTTACAAACTTAATTTTAACAAACTTAATTTTTATATTTGTATGGTAATAATTTTATCCTTCGAAAATAATTTAAATACTCACACATGAATATTTATACGTATTAGTTGTATTGCGAGATCAAATTTATTAAAAGCAGAACGTACAAGTGGCCGTATTATACATCCAGCCGCAGATGCAGCAGCTATTGCCTTAAATTCTCAATTAAACCAGCATGATGATTGCGATGAAGGGTACATATATATACACATACATATATAGTGATTTTTAGGAAATATGTAATAATAAAAACTATAAACCTAAAAATATTTTCTAGACCATCGGCTGAAATCAAATTAAAGCCAAATGCGACAATTTATGAGATATTTGAAGCTATGAAACATCCAATTAATGGTGTTGCATTTATATCGCAAACACAAAGTTTGCCATCATATACTTTCGTTTCATTTGATGCTTTAATATGGTTAACAAATAACTTGGAAACCAGCCGTAATCCTTTAGAGATTTTAGATACGATGCGTAAAGAGAAATTAATTTGTCATGCCTCAGGTGACTTTAATAAACCCGTTATAGCTGGTTTTTATTTGTATTTCATAGCACAGCAAGACAAAAACGCTAAAGGTATTATTAACTAACGGCATTTCTACGAATGTAATATCGGTAATAATTAAATTTGTTATTCCATGTTTGGAAATCTATTAAGATTACACAAGACCATTAAATGATTTAAGTGCTTTTGAGAATGAGTGGATGGAAATTGAATTATCAGGTTGCAGTAACTTGTGGAATGATGATGCCATGACACCACATATACCAAATTTTCTTAAAGAAATTCCACCAGCACAATCATGGACAGATTGCTGTAAAAACCGTAAGTTATATACAATCTAAGTGTTTATTAGTTTATTACACAGACTAGGAAAAATATTTTTATATAAAATATATGAATAAGAAAACCCATTAATTTTTTTTTCTCAAAACAAATTACATACACTTCAGTTTAATATTTCACTTATTAAAAATGTATTTATGACAAGAATTATAATGGATACAAATTCAAACCAAGCTGAATCAGACAAATTTCAAATTTGTATTTCAAAATGTTTATAATGTTCTTAGTACGAAAACTTCCTTGATAGTGTAGTGAAAAGAACACCAGCAAAGGGAAATTTTTCATATCTTTGCTACAATAAAGATGCAAATTTAAGCTAGGCGGATGAAATATAAATATCGTTATAGTCCTTATACTTAATAAAAATTAACCGTTTTGAAGCAAGCATCCGTTGTTGTGACAAAGGAGGAGTTATAGAGAATCATCTAATGTCATCTGATCTCCTACTACTAAAACTCTGCTTCGGACCGGAGATTGAATATTGTTCTTATACATCCATTTCATATCCATTTATACATTTATAAATTTACTCCAACAGTTTCTTATGAAAATTGATTCTTCCTATACTTTTCAATAAAAAATGGAATTTCTATACGCGTTCTGAATGGAATCCTTTCAACTATGCTATGTAAAGATATACATATTTCATGCAATAATAATGAATTTCTCTAACATCTTTAGTGATAGTAGGATTAAAATCTTATACCCATAGATTTCATGTAATTTACTATGCAATGCTTTTTCGTTTTTTAGAAAAAATATACCGCCATTCACATTTAGAAATTGATGTTAATCAAAAAAGTGAACGTATGGAATGGGGACATGTTAAATATCATACTGTTATGCAAACTGGTTTTGCATTCGAAATTGTGGTGCAGTGGGTAACTTCATCAGGCCCAATAGTCTGGGATTTGGTATGTACTTCCTCTTAATCATGTTTTATAAAATTGTAAAATTATGGGGAATTATTTCATTTTATAAGATTAATGGATGGATGCGTAAAGCTAATCAGTGTAATTATCAGTTAGTGCCAGTTCCTGCTGATCCCATGGCTGAACCTTTTACAGAAAAGTCTGATCCGCTTAGAGGTCCCATTTTTATACCATTAGCCACACATCATATTAATAATAATACTAATTTGTTTGAAGGTACGTGAACTATTAATTAAACTATTTAATTTTTTCAAAATATATCAATTTTATTGTTAGAATTTTCCGAAGAAACAAGGGCTGATCGAATGTTACTATTTCAAGAAGCTATATTAGCCCGTTTTGGGTTTTTACCCTGTGTTGAAGAAAAGAAATTTTCATTTAACAAAGACGTAAGTATATTACATAAATTTTATTAAAATAATATGAGAAATCGCAGTAACCTAGTAGGTAATGTGTTGGCCAGATTCAAACCCCAGATCAGACATCACCAACACAACGAAATATGAAAAAATATTTCTTCGGGGACTTCCTCTCAGCAGATTTCTGGCTCAAACCCAGAGAGTAAATAAAATTGCCATGAAAAGTATTTTTCAAAAATCTGTCCTTCGGAGTCGACTTTAAACTGTAGGTCCTGCCTCTCATTTATAAAACTAACACGCACAACATAAATGGTGTGAGAAGTTAGGTCCGTAATCCAATTTTTTATTTAAGGTTTTCTAATACAATGGAGTCATACAGTGCATGACGAATTTCAACAATTAAATTAAAATATCAAACTTAAAACTAAAATTATTTTATGAGTTAAAAGTACAAAAATCATACCTTTTTCTGATGTGTATTTCAATAATAAGTTGCTACAATGATATTTCCTTATCGAATTTTTACTTAAAACACTTTTTATTTCCTATTCAAAGAATTCTTAATAATTGTGACTTCAATGCAATTGAATTAATTTTTTTATTGTGCTATCGCAACAGAATCATAAGTACAGCTGTGTTAATTATCTTCGAGGACAGAAACGTATTCAAAAAGCATGGCTTAGCTACCTTCGAGGATATTAAAAGGACATTCGTTTAAAATTTTCCAAATCCTAAAAATCTTTTACATAACGATAAAGAAAAATTCACATTAAATTGATTTTATATGAAGCTTTTGTAAGAACAGTTATAGATGTTGATTGAATCATAGAAAGGCAAATAAAATGGCCTTATTAATGTGTTAGAAAGAAACTGCACTCAATAAATTGTAAACAATTTTAATTTTAAAAATTTATTTTACGAACAGATACATTTTAATGTCAAGTAGAAGAGGTAACAAATTTGTCAAGTATTTAAATTATTTTTATGCGTCAATAATATAAAAATTGAACGCGGAATAAATTTATTTATGTTAAAATTATTTCTTTGTTATAAAATAAAAATATTTTTTTCTGGTTTTCAGGTACCGAAGGAATGCCAATACGTCCACTGTTCTGGAAATATGTTCGCATTAATACGGTAAAATTATATCACAGAGTATTTCAATTTGAAATTTATTTTTCTGATATAAGTTTAATACATGTCGAAGTAATTGTAGGTCAATATCAGTCATTTAATATTGACTTTCATGGCTTCATTTCTTATTAATTTACTAAATGAAGTCACACAGAAAATAATCTCTTATTATTAAATCTGGCCAATAGTGGCCAAATTGTTCTTTAATTTCGTGAAATATTTTTCCAAGGAATTTCTTGTATGTACTTTATGTAGTTACTGTTTTAAAGATAATTTTTTTTATTTAAAACTGACCTTACCAAGATTCCCATCATAAGAAATTTCAAAGAAAAAGTTATCATGATATTGGAAGCCGTTGACGATAAGCCAAATTTCAGCTGTATTTTAGAGGAAAAGTGGTCACTTCAGTCGCCGTGGTCTAGTAGGTAGTGTGTTGGCTTATTAGACGAAAAGCCAGGGTTCGAGCCCCAGGCCAGACATCAAAATAAAATACAAAAAGTATTTTTTCGGCGTCTTCCTCTCAGCAGATTTCTGGCAAAAACTCTGAGAGTAAATAAAATTGCCATGAAAAGTTTCTCAAAAAATCTGTCGTTCGGAGTCGACTTTAAAAAACTGTAGGTCCCGCCACTCATGTATAAAATTAACACACACAACATAAGTGGTGTGAGAAACTAGGTCGTAATCCTGACTGAAGGGTTGTAATGACCAATTATGTATTATGTATGTGGTCACTTCAGACCAAAATACAAACCAAACAGTAACACAAAAATTTTTTTTTCTGAAAACCATGCAATTAATTAGTTAGTTGTCAACGTCTTGAATTCTTGTATTAACTGCACTTTGTCATGTTTAATAGACGGAATCTTACGTGAAATTCTCCATGTGGTGATTGTGGGTGGGGGATGGTACTTATTGTATAATTAATTATAACCAATTGAACCAAGCTTCTATGAATAATTCAAAATATTCGATTATCTTTCTTATTTCATTCTCCAGTTTACAGTTTTCTAGGATTCATGAGTATTGAGGTATTGAAGTTTAATTATTTTTATAGGATTCTATAGAGAAACTGATATCATTTTAATAAATTGTAAACTTTCTCGTTAGTCTCATTCGCAAATGTGTTAAGTCCCTTTTTTCAAATTTTACAGGAAACACAAAAACATTGCGGCTTCTCCAGTTTTTAAAATTTGTAAACTTTTTAAACGCAATTATTTTTACAAAATAGCTCTCTTTAAATGACCTAGATTAAAAATTAAGAATAATTAATAATTAATATTCGTGGAGTTAGCACGTACTGTTAATATTTTTCGTAGTTTTGTGGAGTTAGCGTTTTTGCAAACCACAAAATTACAACAACTTTAAACTACATACTGACATTTTTTTGTCGTAAAATATGTATTTGGTATAGAGTTATCGTTTTGCATTAAAATCTCAATTTTGGAAAAATGGACTTAGCGTCTTTGCGAATTATACTAACGATATGTAATTCGAACGTAATAATATTTTTTATAGCTGTTCTAAGAATACTAATTATCAATTGGACTCGCCAACTAGACAAGAAGCGAACGTTACTCGTTGCGTTTATGGCCATACAAATAACACTAATGTTCCAAAAAAGGTAATTACGCAATTTTTATTCTTCTGTCATTTGCAGTGTGTAAATATTAAAAATTTCATTTTAGATTGGTTTTCTATGGGCTTGGAATCACATGATTCCGAACAAAAGGTGGAAATCTTTATTAATTAATAACTCTTCAGATGGCGAGTTGTTTCAGTTGAAAATGTTGAAAGATTTTCGAGAGTTTTGCTCCAATAACGACAATCGTTTGGTAAAATTTTGGAATCACTGTTACGATTTGAAACAAATATCTGTCAATACTAGTGAAAATAATAATAACAATAATGATAATAGAACATAATTAGAATACTTCTATGAACATAATTAATATCTTCTTTTTTTAGTTTACGCTTAGTTTGTATGGTGTTTTCTAACTGTAGGTGTTTTTTTAGTATCGCGTAGGTTTCATATTATATGAAGTTATTAAAAAACGTGTAACTACGTACATGAAAATTGATAATAAAGCATATTTTTTTATAAAAATCACACACCCACACAATTTTAGCGTAACTAGTAATCTAAAATTGCGTATAGTAAATGAAGTTAATAATGTATACTATAAGCTTTTTAAAATTTTTAAATCAGTTTCCTTAAAAATAGAAGATAACCAGGAACAGGACTTATTTTACTTATATACTAATTGGCCAACTCTTTTATCATGACTAAAACCAATTTGTATACATGAATGGAGGGACGTACTGTTTAATGTCAACACCGAGCGGTAGATTTGAGAAGCTTTTTCTTTAGTCATTGTTTACTCCCACACATGAGACTTAAGACTTAAGAGACGAATTTCCTCGAAAGTAATATTTTGCCATTTCTTTTTTTTAAGATTCTACCTCGTAAATGCGATCTATTAAGCAGATCAGTTGAAAATTGTTATAACTATTCTAAAATTTAATTTGCATGTTACCAATTCTCAATACTATTCTTATTTCTAATCGGAATCTCTTAAGACGGGTGATCTATAATATATCACAGAGTAATATCGGCGTTGTAGATAGATATACTGGTGTAAATATCCTATGTTTACTTTGCAAGATCATAACCAAAAAAATTTTAAATATTCAAACAAACGGATATTCACCACCTTTCAATGCAATCACAGTGGAATAATGTTTCACAATTAAAAACTTTTTTATTTCAATTGGCAGCACTGATTTGATGTCTTGTTTCGTCTTTCATACTGACATTTTGAATGTCAGCACAAAACGAAATTGAAGAAGAATTTGTTTTTCTGTTGTATTCATTTTTCTTTTTTTTTATTAAAACAAATCAAATTTCTTCTTTTCATATATAAAGTGATGGTGGTATATCATAAAATGTATTCATGGGATTCGTGCGAGTTAATTAAATTCAATTAAATAACGCTCAATTTTATCCCAAAGATATAAACAAGAGAGGCATTTAACGAAATCGTACATAGAAGTTGACAGCCACTGCTGCAGCTGCCTTGTACGTGTTGCTGGTCAGTCAATTGCTGAAGGTGTTATTTAAATGATCTGATTGATAGCGTTATAAAATATTTTATATAAATTCAATAGGTCCCAGAAGAATTTGATACCACCGTTAACACCGGTCATTAAAAGAAATAAATTTAATAGATAGTAGAAGAATTTGACACCGCCATAAACATCGGAAATCTTTTGCAAATATATGAGCTGAATCCTTCATATCATGAAAATACCAGTTAGATGACTTGTGTCTGGTTAATTAAGACGGGTCAGTCAGTTAACTGTTCAATAACAATATCATTGACTGACTGCTCAACGTACAAGTGAGCATAATACAATTGTTATTGTTATTTGTTGATGATTAATGTTAATTGTTTAATATAAATGAAGAAAGTTTTTGCTTTGATTGGAGTAAATTGACTGGTATTTAATTAATATCTTTGTCTGGAACAGTTCACTTTTTCCATTCAACTGTATCGTAATTGGTATCATCTGGGCGTGAAAAAGAGCAGAGGAAGAAAGTCTACTTCTATTGAAACTCAATGTTTCATTTAGTTTCCTTTACAAGTGATAGTCTCTGATTATGGCGCAGTTCAATCTGTAAGTATCAAGCAATTTAGAATTAAATAATATGGTCTGTTCATATTTTCGTACGTAACAGGGTATATTGTTACCTAGTCTACATATATGTACGTATGTTTGTAGCATATATTTATCTTTAAGGGTTTTTGTTAGTAATTCCCGCTAAATGTTATAAAATTTGCGTGCCTTGTATCTGTTTATTTAATCTAAATGGGTCATTTAGAATAAAAGGCTAGTAGCAATAGAAGTCTTTTATATTTTTTATTATCTGTTGTTGATGGCCGTTCTTTTAATATTTCCATTTATTTCATTTTAACATTATGTAGGTATATTGCTTAATCATGTTTCACGGTGAAGCTAAAACTTTGAACTCAATTTGCAATTTTTTAACATGCAGTAATATTTTTGTCTATTCTATTAGATTTTACAACAAAAAAGAAATACTAACTGTAAAAGATGAATTATGGTATTTTTTATATACGTAAGGTTTGAATAGCCAAAATAGAAAATAATTAATTTCCCCTCAGCATATCTTACTTTGCATTTCGATTAACTTTATATAACTACATCAATGGAAACGTAGATAATTTTAAGGTTACCACAGATTTAGATTTGTTAACCAAACTTATTTAGTATGAGAAATTGTTTTATTTTTTAAGTGATATTATTATCGAAAATATGAAACAAAAAACTTTTTAGTAAATAATTAGGTAGAAAAATAGTTGGTCTAAATAAAGGAATGAGAAATCTTTTCGATTTCAAAGGAACGTTTTAAATAATATGCAGTGGCAAATTGTTACAGAAATTATATTTTTATAGTGTGTAATAAAAAAAATATGTATTTACCTCATTTATTTCAATACAATTATATATTACGATAGAATTTACTAGGACCTAAAATAATATCTGGTAACTACCTCAACTATGCAACTTACACTGCAGAGTCGCACACTAAATGACTTAGTATCGGGTGTATTAAGTAAACAATGAATTCAAAATCCGATACTGACCGATTCTTGTCGCATATATACATCGAAAAAGTGTGAAATCTCTAATAAAGTATATAAAAGTACACATGTTAAAGTTCGTTCGAATTGAAAGTGGGAAACGCACACGAAAAGCGGGATCAATAAAAACAATGAATTAAAGCTTTAACTGTTTAATTTTGTTTCAAGAAACTTTTTCTGTCTGTTTAAGTATTTTCCAGCGAAGACGAATTTACTCGAAATAAACAGAGTTAAATCAAATTGCGTGCTGGATTCTTAGAAAAGATATATTTTTATTTTGTTTTAAAACAAACAAAATTAACTTTTATTTAAAAAACTCGTTTTAATATAAGGTATTGTTCATTAAAATATATAACGTTGCCAAACTAACAAATGTCCTGAAATTTTTAATAGAATTTTATTTGACCTTTCTCACGGAAAAAACTCCAGTAGATTCGGTGAATAATAATACGAATGCAATTTTTCTTTTTTCTTTTTTTATGGAAAAAAATTCTTTCGCTCTGACGAATAAAGGTTTAAACAAATTTTATATACCAACAAATGTTTCGAGAAAATATAAAAATTTTAATTTTTTCATAGAAAACTCATATCATTTGTTAAAAATGCTTAGTTTCACATCACTATTAAAGAAATAATTTATTTATTCTCATTTTTTATTTACTTATTTTATATTTATTAACGATAACTAGATACAATGCTTCAAAAAGTAAATACTCAAATGTGTTGTCGTCGTCAGAATCAATAGACGTTAGTCGTAATGAAAACAACGACCATGTTCCTTTGTGTTCAATTAATGATGTACAGTTACGATTTTTGGTCCCTGATGACTTAACAGAGGTGGGTAGTTTTTTAACTGTAAATTTTAAACTGTTTATAGTTATACTATATTCCGTTTTAGGTCCGTACATTATGTCAAGATTGGTTTCCGATCGATTATCCTCTATCCTGGTATGAGGACATTACTTCCAGTTCAAGATTTTTTTCATTAGCAGCTGTATATAATTTAGCAATAATTGGATTAATTGTAGCAGAAATTAAACCATATAGAAATTTAAATAAGGAAGTATGTTTTTCATTTCGTCTTTTTCATGTGAATTAATTTCATGTGAATTTTAAATTTTTCATTGAATTAATACGTATTATTAATATTATTTTTCAGGATAAGGGCATATTGCCTGATAGTATGGGTAAAACGGCAGATATTGGGTATATCTTATCATTAGGAGTGCATCGAAAACACCGACGTAATGGAATAGGGTCGTTATTATTGGACGCTCTGATAAATCATTTAACAACTGCTGAAAGACAGTCTGTCAAGGCAATATTTTTGCATGTGCTGACCACAAATCAACCTGCCATACTATTCTATGAAAAACGAAGGTCTGTTAAACTCCACTGCTATTTATTATTTTTATAATTATGAAAATTATACGTAATTTTTTTTAATGGCATCTAGATTGATTTCATTTTCTGTTCATGTACATATATTTATTAACCGTTCACAAAATACATTTGTAAGAAATATTATAATCGTTATAATTGATATGATATGAATTCATAATGAAATCGATCTTAGGAACCATTTATATATTAATTATAAAATTGAGAATCTTCATGTATCTCTATAGATTTAACCTGCATTCTTTTCTGCCTTATTATTATCATATAAGAGGTAAGGGCCAAAGAGATGGTTTTACATATGTAACCTACATAAATGGAGGACATCAACCATGGACGCTATTATATCCTTTTTACAAAACCTTTGAATTAATATTTATTTTTTAAATTTTCTATCAAAAATAGCAATTTTCTTTACAATCATAGATTTGAACACAAGAATTCTATGTTTACTTTTGGTGTAATTTTATGTTTACTTTAGGTTTTAAATTCAGTTTCGCATGGTGGAACTAATTCTAAAACCCTATTAGGTTAAGTAAGATTAGGTGTGAAAAACGACTATCGTCGAACCAGATAGAAGAGCTAACTGCGGAGGCCAGTCAAATTTAAGATTACAATAAAATATTTACAACAAGTCTGCAATGACCGAACGAATGCCCTTAAAGTTAAACTGCCACAAACTATTTATATCCATTGCTTACAAAATCCGATAGTACATCCGACCAATCATTTTTTATATATGAGCTATATTTAAGTCTAGAAAACGAAATAATATTAATATTGCAAAATTGGATTTGCAGGTCTTCACAAGTCTCGCAAAATTTGAGACAGTATTATTGTGACATTACATGAGTTATTTATCAAACAGTATAATCGGATAGAAGCAAATGCTGAAGTCTCAATTGGATATATTTTACTATACGAAGAATTTATTAATTTTTTTTATTTTGGTGTTATATCTAATTCATGTCAAAGTAAAATCTATAGCCAAATTTTTAGTATTATAAAATTTTTAAGTTAAAGGAACGTTAATTTCAGAAAAATTGATAAAACAATTACTATATCAAATAATTTCATATATTCCTATGGTTACCTTAATTTCTGAGCACAGATCATATAAAGCATTATGCATCCAAATTACGAAGGACTGGTGAAGTACTGAAATGGTTTTCAGCACGTATTAGACAAGTGATAAGATGGATTTGTCACAAAACAGTATCACGTTTCAATTTTGCCCACTAAAGATTTTAAACATTAAAATGACGTAACTTATAATAAATTTAAGCAATACATAATACAAAAAAAGTGTTCGTTAAAATATAAAAAAATTAAAAGAAATATCAGATATATAAATTCAAAACAATATAATAAATAATTTATTGCAAAAAATTTTAAGTAAGTTTAATTAAATATTTTTGTACATATACTACGTCATTGTTCTTATTTCGTCTTTTATTTCAAGAGATCAATTTGATTTAATCAAAATGATGAAACAACATATTTTTATGAAAAAAATTAGTGTAATTAAAAAAAAATATATTAATTTTAAGTGCGAAATATTCATGAAATGATTTTCTCTTTTGTATTGTATAGTGATAAAAGTTTAAATATTTGTTTTTCTTTGTTTCTTAAATGTATTGATTTATGAGAGTTAATTTTTTGGTTTCATTGCACAAAAACTATTTATGTATTTTAATTTTATAGCATAACAAATTGTGTTTATATATTTAATAATTCTATTACCTCTTATACTATCAGTATACAAGAAAAGTCTAGCTACCAAATAATTAATTAAATTTTTTAGTCGATTTTGTATATTTTATTTCAAAGCTAATCAGTATCATCAACTTTTGTATTGTTTAAAGATTAAATTTTTTTATTTAAAATAATTATTTAAAATATTTATATTATTTAAATTTAATAAACATAAATGAATGTTTTATTTTTTAAACATTTTAATGAAAGCGTACTATCTTTTTTATTAAAAAATAATGAATTGATAAATTTCATATTATAATATACGTTGCTAACGAAGTTTTGGAACCTTTTACTTGTAGCCAAATTTATGAGTATCGCTGATGTGAGGAAGAGTTGTCCTCAGGTTGCTTTTGATACTATGCTCTGCCTGACTGCTTGATATATAAATCGAGTGAGCGCGCGTAGTGCCATACGTCTGAGGGAATCTACTGGAAACAGCGCTCAATAAGACATTCTGGTGTTCTGAACGTCGTCTTTCCTGAGGAGAGGAACGGACCTTTGGCAAAAACTACCGCCTATATAGTGCTTGAGGCTATGTTCCTGCCTGCGCTATAAAATGGTGGGGTACTCCAATGACAGAGAAGTATACCCATCTTCACAGATGAATCGAAGTTAGATAGAGGTACAGGTGCTGGAGGTTTCTGTAAGGATCTCGGCCTTGAACTTTGCTTTAGGTCGAAAAATGACTGTAGCGTGTTTCAGGCAGAGATTTTTCCTAACTTGAAGGCCCACTTTATATTCGGAATCTTATATTGACAGTCAAGCTGCCCTAAGGGCCGTTGCGTCGGTCTGGTGTGAATCACGGCTTGTTCGTGAGTACAAAGTGTCACTAAGGACCTTGGGACCCGATCGAAACTGTCTATGATGGATTCCGGGATATAGCGATTTACTGGGTAATGAGGCAACGTATCCTCTCACTAGATTAGGTTCACTTTCACAGAGCGATTAATAGTTGGTCCTGATCTCCCAATTTGCCATTTCTGCGGCCTCATCATTGGATGGGTCATGGAGGAAAAGCAGAGGCGTTGGGGGATGGATCGAGATGTTATATGTCTAGGAGTCTATGGCCGCAGACAGTGCTAGAACAGGTTTGTTGCTGGGCTTAGATAAGGCCGGCCTTAGGTTAGTTATTAATTTTTTCATACTATATCGTTGACAAGGATCAGGAACGGATCCCAGCCGGATAATTGCGGAGTATGTTGCGATGGGGAGGAGTTGGAAACTATCTATCTAACTATGGGCAGGGGATTTTTACAAAGTTTGGACTTTCTGTCGAGAGTCGACATTAGATTCATAAGTAGGTTGAGAACTGTTAGCGCATCAAGGTGATAATCGTGCTCTTTTGTGTGTTTGTGGTCCACTTTTTTTATTCCGTCTCTTATATTATCCCTTTCGTCCTTTTCTAATTTTCCTATTTCCTTCACAATCCTCTCTCTTCTAGGAAGAATTTACAATGGATCATTTTGACATTTGGGTATTGTACTTGTCAAAAAGACAAGTACATGTCTTCAAACCTAACCTAACTTCTTGATCATTTAAAAGGCATAGTGTATATTATGCTAAAAAAATCATTCGTAAGCTTTTAATTGAAAAAACAGTATATTTAACTATTTTGTACAAATGTCCGGAAATGTACATAGGTGTAGAATTGTTTTTTAATTTTAACGATTTTTATAAACTCTGTAGAAGAAACTTTAGCATTTAGCAACACTTCTTATTTTTCACCACACCAATGCTTCCTAGACTGGCATTGTAACGCCGTTAAAATATCTAACCTGACATAATAACGTCAGCTGTTATCTTTAACAGAAATTTTAGTGATTGGTAGTTTGTTAAAGAAAAGGGTTCGTTTTCGTCTCTTTTGGACACGAGATGCAAATTTGGAATTGCCTCTCAATTTCATTTTAGTCGTTAAATAAGAAAAAAATGTTAAAGTTAAACATTAATTAACTCACGCGTGCCGCACATTGTAAAATTAAATAACAAACGGATATCATTTACTCAAAACAAAAATTGAAATAATAACAAAATTTTTCTATATATTTACTAACTTATTAAAGAAATCTAAAACAAAAGTGTGAAGTGCAAATTATATATTAACAAAAGTTAACAAATATGATAAAAAGGTTTGAATTTTCGGTATTTTTTGTGCTTTTCTGTTTTCTACAATACGCACAAGGCTTGTGGGGTAAGTGCTTTTGACGACACATTCTTACAGTTTGTTGTTGCTTTTTGGTTATTATACAATCACGATGCACCCTGGCAATTATGCGATAAAAAAATTAAATAATTACCCTATGGAAAAATAAAGTTAATTTTCATTATTCTAATCTAAGTCGAATCTAATCAACGAAAAGATAAATATTAGTATACTTATGCCTGCACAATTGTACCCACTTTATGCTAATTGCCATAGAGGTGACTAAAAAAATTTTAATCCTTACTAAATAAATAATTCTTATGTAATAAACAATAGTCTATTTAAGAATATGCAGATCAATGTGCATCCGTATACAAACATTTTTAAAGTTAAAAAAAAATTCTTGAAGTCACTCGATTGATAAAAACAATATACAGCCAAAAAAAGATTAACAGGCAGGCATACATACAAATATAAAAAATATTTACGTTGTAGAATTGGTATTTTGTATATGTTATTTCTGACAGAAATTAGTATATAATATACCTACATATTATTGGAACATTAAATCCAATTTGTTTAATTGTTGTTTTTGTAGTTTTAAATATGGAGCTGCCTGCCCTCGTGCTCTAATATAACAGTATATTAGTAAAAAAAATTGTCAAATCTTTTTTTATAAAACAGTGATGCCAATATACATGCATATAATACATATATCTAGTAATAAAATTTTGCACCGACTACAAAATAAAAACAAATATAATTTTTACACCAAAAGAAAAATAAATCAAAGCGTACATATTATTAATAATGAAATTACTTTTTTTCTCTCCTTTATTGAGAAATAAATTTTAAATATTTCTGATGGGGCGACTATTTTAAACCTCAATAGACGGAAATTGTATTGTATCATTGTAATTACTTGGTGCCTTATGAGGCACCACTCAGTTAAAAAAAGATTTTCGGTCATTTTCTCCACACGTTCCGATTTTTAAGCCACATTTTTACAAATTATTCTTGTAGCCTCAATGACTCAACCAAACCAGTCCGCCAATGTTACAACTTGATCTAATTGCTCAACAAATCGCAAGGTGTATGGGTGCCTTTAGACCGGTCTATGCCGTGATTCGACCGCTTTTGCTTGGTGTTTCTGAAACTGTTTTTCAACCATGTTTTTGTATCTTTTTGGCCAGCCGAAACATTTCTCATATAAAGGTCGGATTCGATGGTTCTCATTGTTATAATTAAATTTTTTTTGAAAAAATCTTTTTTGAACATACAAATGCAGAATGACTGGAACAAAACAAACGATAGCAAAATCAGGTACCATTGTTGTAAAAATATTAATCTTCTTAGGCGATTGGATTGCTCCTCTTATCAGAATAATAAATGATTTTCTGTTGCTTGGTGTCTCTGTGCCTCAATTTTAAACAGTACTCAGCCCAAAATAAAAAATAGCAAATATTGATGTTAAAATCTTACCTTATCTAATCGGATTAAACATAACGCGAAATACATATTACTAAAGTCATCAGTATTCATTATTAAATTGTTGTTGGCAAGCTTTTTCACTCAGATTCATCCAGGCTTCAGATGTATAAAATAATGCTCACTAACTACAATGCAAATTTTAAATAAATATAAAAATTTGATTACTTCTTTTCGTATGTTGAGATATCATATTTTTAATGTATTATAATAAAGTTTAAATAAATGATTTATAATATAATGCAATATACATACGTATGCATATAACATAATAAAAATTAGCCAATTCTATAGTTTTTAACACTATTATCAATGAATTCGCAAATATTCTAATCACAATAATAACTGAATCATCAATTTGATTTCCATGTTATTAAGTTTTTAAAAAACAATAATAGTATATTATATTGTCGCCAATTTTGAAGATAATTTTAGAGTACTTATCATATTACGTTGGACGTGCTTCTTTTATCAGTTATATTTTGAAAAGAATGATAAAGGTTAAACCCTTTCTAATTTCACGTTATATTGAAACAAAAAAAATTACGTTCCTTACTAAAACTGAAATGCATATGTATATTCAAACTACCATAATTTTCATTGATGATTTAAGTGTTTGAATAAAAATTTAATAAACCTACATATAGTCGCTTTATAATAACAGTATTCAATAATATAATATATACACATACATACGTATACTTGGAAGTATCCATCATCTGAAAAATTATTTTTTTAAATATAAATTTTTAACATTGGCATTTGATTTAAGGTATAGCAAACAGAATTAATTTATTGTTGCATTCATTTAATATATATTTTGAACGATTCTCTGCAATTCTGTAATTTCATTGTACATCTGTAGGTAGCAATCGATTAAATAAGACGCTGTTAAACGAATTTTATTATATAGGAAACATGAAGTAAATGCCTAACAATTTCACAATATTAAAGGGCGATTCAAGTCATTCTTTTTGTGTGGGTAATTTACTGGATTAGCGGGTTCGAATTACGTGCTTGGCTGTAACTATCGACTCATAATGTCAATTCCTCCTAACTCACAACAAAGTCTCGTTTTACACATAACTGACGAAGAAATGTTTTAATGTACAATCTTATATTTTTTAACTCCACCTAGTACATTTGTACATCGCGAAATTCAGATTACTATGTCTTATATTTAATCACGTTATTGGCGTGTCGTCCCTGTCATATGATTAAATAACTTTTTATAACCGATTCAGTGTGTTTATTATTTTCTTAATATTCTTGTAATTTTACTAACTTTGTTAAGCTTTCGGAAATTATTGCAATATCGACAAAATTTAAAAAAATAGAATTCAACTTAATTTTTTGCTTATTATTCAAAAAACAATTTATGTTTTTAACGTATTAAGTTCATTTCAGTCATTTTTGCTTATGTACGCAACATTTTTTGTATTATATTTTCGTAAATTTAAGTATAAACAGAACATGATAATAATAAATTGCTATCAACACTATGACATTTGAAACTTGCATTCTTTATTGCCTCTTCGTTTGTTTCTTTTGCTTTAAATTTTGTACATTTGCCGGTGGTAGTAAACCCAACCAACCATCCCAACCATCCATTCAACGCCATTATCGCTTTCTATTTGGTCACGTATGCCATACCATGTGCTAACACTAATATATACGTACATACATATGTATATCCACTCTCTAACAATCAATCATATGCTACATTTAAATTTTAGTGCTTGTCGGTGGATGCTTGTATTTATGATATACAATATCCTACAAGTAAAAAATGTTCAATTTGTGATACAAACTAGCTCAAATCCTTAAATAATTCAAACAATAACGGATATTTCGAAATACAGACATGCATAATTCATTTATACAAAGTTTATAATTTTTTTTTAAATACAATTAGAATTTTTTAACAGTAGTAGAACAGTGTTATTCCTTACAAATATAGAGGCTGATTTATATTAAAGTTTAAAATAAAGAAATCATGAGTGAGAAACGTTTCGCCTATGCTTAATTTTTTTTATTCGTTACACTCCATTTTACACTTTTTCATAAAGTTTTGCTTACATTGTATACAAAACTTCTCATTTATAAAAAAATAAATACTTTTAAGTGCCAGAAAAAAATGTGTAAACGTAAGCAACAACAAAAACACCAAATGTAAGATACAAAAATTAAAGTTAATGTTTCAAAATTTATTGTTATTTTTGCTAGCATTAATATTAATTTAACATCTAATGGCGTTTTAATTTATTAATATTTGCTTTGAATTAAAAGCTATAACAAATGTGGCTTCCAAATCAACTTTCTTCCGTATTTTTTTCTGCATCTGTATTTTTGTATGCCTCTCACTATATTTAAACTATTTCATTAACTGTCATGCGTTGCTATTATTTTTGTTTACATATACAGTCACACAGATAATTATACGTACCCCCCTAAAAATCATTTTTTTTTAAAGTAATGAACTTCTAATCTAAAATTTCTTTACGTTAGTGTCTGTAACGACACATTTACTTAAATAAAGAAAAAAGATTCCCAAAATCTATGAATTTGTGACTGCAGTTTGCTTAAAACCAATATGGCACCACAGAAACTTATACGTAGGACGTATATTTCGTATAAAATTTCTCCAAGAGTAGCCCGGTATATAAAAGGTATTGTGGATAAAAATCCTAGGACTACAGCCGTAGAAATACGAAATACCTCGGAAAGTGATCACAGTGCTATTGTGCATTCCGAAACAGTTCGAAAGAACGGTTTCCGAAGCCGAGTGCCGAGAAAAAAGTCACGATTGGAATTTGCCCAATAATATATGGAAAAGTCAACTGATTTTTGGACGAATGTAATATTTAGTGATGAGAACAAATACAATTCGGTCGTCTGTGACGGAAAACAAAAAATTTGGCGCAAAAATCAGTCGACTTGTCCATATATTATCATTTTTAAAAATTATTTTTATATACTCGCCATAAACAGTGGATATATGTATGTATATACGGCAAACAAGCTATCAGTTAAATTTAATGTGTCGCCACTCACTTTTAAACTTCATTTTATAGTTGATATGAAAAAGCAAAGAACATATGTTGTCTGCAGCACGGGGACGATAAATCCCTTTTATATCCTTAAAACCCTTCAATGTAATTTGATCCGTTAATTTGACGTGTGGTCATGCAGCTTTAAGAGCTAAATTCTTGTGTATCCTTATGTACGATTTAGACATTCAACAGAAATTGGAGCTGAGATAGTTTAAATTGAATGAAATTATCAAGTATGTACTGTATATTTACGTCCTATATCTTAATTGTATTAAGTTGGTAGATTTTGAGGGAAATACGTTTAAGATTTGTTCTAATCAGATTAAAAACTTGAATATATTATTTTTCGATTTACGGAAAAATAAAGAAAAGGTAACTGCTGTAATGCTGTAATGTTAAAGCGGCACACTGTTCATGTTCAAGAGGTAATTTTGTATTACTCTTAAAAATAAAAAATAATTGTTTTTAAGTATTAGTAAATAAATTTACCGGTTTATTTAATCACACATGCCTACGTTTTGTATGAACTGCAGAGTTTGCGTTATATAAAAATAATTCAATAAGAAAAATTATTTCAAAATATTGCTATTAAAAGAGTCGGCAATCGTGGTGTTATCAATTAAAAATTATCTATTCTTTTAGCATTTTTCATTATTTATAAACTTGATTTTAATCACTGGAAATTTGACCGGCTCATCTAAATATGGCATTTGTTTTAATCCCACAGAATATGTGGAGTAATATCTACAACAAAAATGAATACAAGAATTGGTTAATGGGTTGATGACGAGTCTAATGTTTCTTGAATTGTGAATTGAATTGTGCTTTTTTGCGGATTAAGTTGAGTTCAACTCTTCACTTTTTATTTACAACCGCGGCATTTTTAATCGTACCACATGTAATTGCCTTACTCCATTAAAATTTAATTGATGCATATTCCAGATAACTTAATTGCGACGTAAAACGACATACACTATCAAACTGACATTTGCCCAAAAATGAAGTTGGTAATTCTCTGAATGCCGACCCCTGAATATTTTATAACATTGTTTTAGGAATATAAGACAAACAAAACAAAAAGATTTGTGTTTGACTAAAAAAAAACCTGATCATTTTATTAAATTCATTTTTAGATATATTTTACATACCTATATGTATACATGTATAAATTTAAATGTATAAAATAAAAAATCTGTATGTGTATTAAATAGGTTACGACGAGCGATCATGTTTAAAAATTCATGTAAATTTTCATCTTGAACAATGTGGAATGAAATTGCGTTGTTCTAAAACATGTTGCTTTTTAAAAAAAATTATAACGTTGGTTTATTTATGATTGATTTTAAAGCTTTTACTTTAACCAATTTCAATTATGCATATTAATTATTACATTATTTCTACGCTTAAATACGTATATAAGATTAATAATATAATTTTTTTGTTTTTGTATAACAAAAAAATATGCGCCAATATTTACGCATCGATAATTCATTGACCTTAATATTATAAAAATACACCTCAGCATGAGGTCAACGTAATTAAATAGTTAAAAATTACTGCTTAAACTTGTTTTTGCCACTTTTTAATTTAAAAGCAATAATAATTGCTTTGTGCAAGAAGGCTGGAATAAAAAAAACATTAATATAAAATCGCTTGTACAATGGTAACAGACATTTCGTCTACATATGTACAGTTTTTCTTTTGTTGAAACTAAGGTCAATAACACTTTAACCTACAAATTGCATGTATGTTTGCAAAATCATTATTATTATGTTTTATAATTATTGCTATAAGCATAGTACTTTTTTAAATTACGTAATTCAACCTGCTCCTTTAAAAATATATGAATCAATCATATAATTTGTCAATACATGCTAAATATTAGAAGGTTTTATAAGAACAAAGTGAAAGTTGTTTAAGTTTGAAAACATCTATTTGTTACAATTAGTATACGTAGCTTATTCATCGTTCTTTAATTATAACAAAAATACTTTTTGCGGAACTTTATTAAGAGACTTAGTAAAGTCATATTTCCGCAATTTCGAAAAGTTTTAGTTTGTTTGTTTTCGAGGAGCTTGTTTTTGCATGTGTTAATATATTTAACTACATTGAAATTAAAACATCTGGCGTTAATAAGAAAATGCAAAAAATAAAGATTTATTATTTAATCATTTAAAATTAATTTAACCCTTTGAGAAAGGAATGCTGAATAAATTACAAATGAATCATTCCTGAAGCGTTTTACGCTTATTTTCAATTAAATAATTGCCAAATAATAATCACATATCTTTAGAGGGTACCAAATTATAAGCTACTAATGGGTAAATAAAAATATATTGAATTTTATAATATTTCTTTACTTTGTTATTTATAAGCAGTCTGATAAAGTTTAAAAAAAAACGATATCTTTATACATATCCACAACTATTGCGAATCTCTATTCCTTCGTGGGTTTATTTAGTATTAACCGTACGAAATTTTTGTAATCGTTTTCGAAGAAAACCTTGATTCTTCACCAGTCCCTCTTAAAAAGTCTATATTGTCTCTGATATACGTCATTCAGCAGTTGCAAGGTGATGCAATAAACAAATTTTATAATCCGCCGAGAATGCAAAAGTTTAAATGCCGATATTGTTGTCAAATTCTTAGTTTGTGGGTATTTTCTTCCATTCATCCTAATTTTGATCAGTACTGGGGTGAACGGAATAAGATTCATTTTTAACCCAATACTGGTTGAAAAACTTCTAATGTTTGTGCCTGTAAACAAACAAAGTCTTCCGCACGGATACAGTTGATATTGTAAACAAACAATTATCGTTTGGTTTAAATAAAGTGAATTATTACTCTCACCGACTTAGTTATCCATTCATTAATGCACTAACGCTATTAAAATAAGAACTATAAACAACCCATTTGCTATTAAGTATTCAAATAAATTTAATATATCGTAAGCATGTTACTTTGCTTAAGTAAAATATATTGACCAAAAGTCATACCTAAATCCCTTAAACGTATTTCATAATCTGAAAGAAGCGACAGAAACATAAAGTAGCAATGGAAGCTAATGGAAAGTTGATTAAAAAATATCTTCTAATATAAGAACGACTACAAATTATGATACATGATTTTAAGGGTTATTGTATCTGTTTTTTTTTTAATCATTACAGTTACCTTAATTTTATTAAAACCAGTAAGTTAATTAAAAATTCAATTGATGTTTTTGTTTACTGATTGTATATTGTTACTGGAAGACCGCATTTTTTAAATTATTCTTTGAATACAAATATGTGACGTATTCCTTGTTTTTTATTGGATATTTATAGGTTTATCAAATGATAACATACTATATGATTTTAATTTTTCTGCAGAATTTAGCATACCTATGTACACGGCTACTTGTTTTAAACATTGTAAAGTTCAACTTTAAATATTTAGAAACATCTTCTAATATTAGCACAACTACAAATTATGATACATCAGTTTAAGAGTTAATAAATTTTCATCTGTTTTTTAATCATTACAGTTGCCTTAATTTTATTAAAACCAGTAAATTAATTTAAAATTCAACTGATGTTTTTATTCATTTATTGCATATTGTTACTGGAAGACCACATTTTTTAAATTTTTCTTAGAACCCAAATATGTGACGTATTTCGTGGTTTTTACCGGAAGCTTATAGATTTATCAAATGATAATATACTATATATGTTTATAATTTGCCTGCAGAACTTAGCATATCCATGTACAGTAATAGTATTATTATACTAAGGATATTTCTTCCAAAAAAAACAAAAGCAAAAAAAACACGAAAGCGATCTTCAAAAAACCAACGAAAATCAAATAATAATAATTAAAATTGAATTTTAAAATTTCGATTAAAATATTTCGACCTCTGGTCGCTTTATTTTCACTTTTCTAAATTAATTAAATTTTTAATTTGCACATTATACTTCAATAGCATTTACAATTCTTAATCTAAATCAAATGCGTTTTTTTTTAATAAAAAATTTAAAATCTCTTTGACCTAAACCTCTATGTAGAAAATCAATATACAAATTGATTCCTAGAAATGTGAAAAAAACCTTGTTTATTTGTTCACATTAATGGTTTCTCAAAATAAATTCCAAGGTGATTTTTACGTTCTAGGTTTTCCATTTGATAAGAATATTATACTGCATGTAATATTATTTAATAAATATTGGATTGCTGTTTAAATTTGTAAACAGAATTTGATATTAAATAAATTACTTAATCATTTTTATCTATTGTCATATTTCGATCATTATAAATATTTGAGATTCTTGCAGATATAAGGTTGTTAACGTAAAGTGATTGCAAAAATTATAATTAATGAATTTTTATTAAAAAATAAATCTTGAACTCATGAACGATAAAAATTTTAACACAATTGATTTAAATTAACCTTAATAGGAATCCAATTTAAATAGATTCATTTATAGAACAAATAAAATAAAATGCTCGAAATGAATTTGTAATAAAAGTCATAAAAATAAAATGAATAAAAAAATTAAGTCAATATCCGTATTGGTATACGTTTTAGTTAAAAAGTTAGTTATTAGGTAAATAAATGTATGTAGTTCAAATTGTACGTGATCGTATCAATCAAATATTTTATTTGATAATGGCTTATTATACATACATATACCAGTGCATTGCATGTGATTTTGTTAGTCTGTCCATTGAATTTTGAGATATCACTTTCGTTGACATTCACATTTAAAATTGAATGTCAAGAATTTTTTATTCATTTAAATGTAATTTATCATTGCAGATTTTGCAGTAACCGCTAAAACAAAAATTGTATTTTACGATGACCAATGGCGGGAGATTACTACATCTGCACATCAGTTTGATCAGCTAACGGCAATTACTTTTGATGAGACTGCAGAGATTGTCTACTTTTCTGATCGTTTACATAACAATGGAAGTATTTTTTCGCTGAAAATACATTCGACACAAGAAGATCGCCACATTATTGAGAAAATTGTTCAACGAACTCAACAGGAATTTGTCACCAGTATTGCTTATGATCCGCTCAATCGTAATGTTTACTGGATTGATCAGTTAAATAAAAAAATACACTTCACATCAATTGATAAAGATGAAAATCCAAAAACATTAATAGATTTTTCGAATGAATTTACAGTGCCTGATGGCATGGCTATCGATATTTGCCGTCGTAAAATCTACTGGACAAATTCAAATTTTACTAATGCTTCCATAGAACGCATGGATTTGGATGGAGAGGAACGGGAAGTTATTATAAATAAAAATCTGTACTTGCCACGTGGTATAGTGGTTGATCAGCTATCGGACCGTTTGTACTGGGTAGATGATAAACAAGGTATGCATTTTTCTGTAGAAAGTGCGAAACTAGATGGCAGCGATCGTCAAATTATTGTGAAGGGATTAGATAGTTCTCCGTCCAATTTGGCGGTAACAAAAGAATTAATATTTTGGACAGACCGCACACATAATGCGATTTGGACCCATGTAAAGACGTCCAGTAATAAAATTAATCAGACCGATCAAGAAATCGAAGAAGCAACTAAACCACATATTGTCAAAAAATTAAATGATGTACCCAATGGTATTGTATGGCGATCACGTTATTTGACAACACTGCAACATGATCAGCATTGTTCAGGTGTAGTATCTAAAATCAAACGTCATTTAAATGAAACGAAAAGGAATAACAATTCTTCGGAAACATTTGAACAAAAGCAAGATTATTGTCTAAACGACGGTGAATACATACCACAAAGTAACATTTGCATTTGTAAACTTGGCTTTAAAGGTGCCCGATGCGAAACTAGTGAATGTCATAATTATTGTGTTCATGGCACTTGCAGTATTTCTTCGTCATCATATCCGAAATGCACATGTCAACGTGGTTTCTATGGTGAAAGATGTCAATCGTATCGCTGTTCAGGATTTTGTTTTAATGGAGGTACCTGTAAAATTGAGAATGGTGACCCATCTTGCGAATGTATTGATAACTTTGGCGGTCAGCGTTGTGAACAAAATTCAACTGAAATATGTGCTTTATTCTGCAGGATCTTAAAACATGAACCGGATGCCTACGTCCCGTTCGGTTGCCATGATATGTAAGTACTGATTGTTAGATTAAACACAAATTGTACAACATCGATATTGACTATTGCAATGTGATGTTGCCCTCTGTTATCATAGTGCTTTTTAACATCAAAATTCTCTACAATTAAAGAGGGTTCAATGAGTTTTATCGTACTCCTCTTGTAGAATACAAATGATAAGAATTTATAACTATCAGATGGATCTGATAATATATACATATTTATATTGCTTTCGGTCGGTGATTCTCCGGGTTAACGTCAGTCGACCTGTGCATGTATATCAGAACACTTCTTTAAGTTGAAGCTAAAATAAAATAAGCATTTTGTTCATTTTATATATACATATGTATATGCAATATTTATTTGGATAGTTTTATTTGATTGCTTTCTTTTACATTATAATTCCCATTTTTTCTTTTCATTAGATGTGAAGAATTAGCATCGGAAAGTGAAGATGCTGCCCAGATTTATGCAATACCAACATATAAACATTTAGAAGTGTGTAAAAATAAAGATATTTGGACAAATACGTTAATCATATCGCTAGTAGTTGGAGTTATACTATGTTTATGTCTTGTACTATTAATTGTACATGGTGTACGACGTTTCTACAAGCCAGCCAGACCAAGAATAAAGAAAACCTTTGTAGTTCGCAGACAACCAGCCTCATCAGATACACCTTTAACTAACCGCCCCCTTGCTACAGAGCAATGTGAAATCACGATCGAAAACTGTTGTAATATGAATTATTGTGATACGGTAAGATTTCTTCGCAGGAAAGTTTATTTGTATTATAAATGTTGATTTCCTATTTGTGTTACAGCCTTGCTTTGATCCAAAATTAGTGCAGCAAACTTTATCACGTGATACAAATACCAAAGAAGATAAAAAAATTTTGATTCAGAGTATGGAAGATGATTTATACTGAAGTGATGATGCTGTAGGAATGTAGTTGTTGTATACACCCAAAGTATGTATAAAAGAGGCCTTAAAAAATCATTTACAGCGCGGAATTTTTAAAATAACGGCAGTTAGTTAAGTACTTAAACCATTGAGTTGTTCATGAACATTCAAAAAGGCTCACATTTTTTTATCAGCAGTAAGGTATGATTTTAATGTTTATCATTTAAATAACATTAAATTATATATAAATTAGTAATAAATATTGTGTATCAAATGTAAAGCAATTGTTATTTATGCAAAATCATTGTGAAAACATTATCATTTGTAACAAACTAAAATAAATATATTTTGTTATATTTTTGTTTATTATAAATTACTAATTATAACGGATTGATAAACAATTTTTTATGTATTCAATTAATTTCTGAAACCCTATGCTTATAAAAAATGTTCATACTTATAATGTTCATATTTATAAACATTGTCATCTTCCAACAAAACTTAAAAAATATGTTGTTCATGAAGCGGGTTAATATAATTAGTTATTAATTATCTTTTTAAAAAGTAATATAATAGCCAAAAAGAAAAATTTATTTAAACACATTGCACAAATTGCAAGTAAAAAGAGAAAAATTAAAAATTGAAAGCTTTAAGCAATGAAAAACGCATATTTTATTTAAAAGACAAATAGATCCATGCCGAGAACGATAGTCTGTATAAATTTGCAATATTTTAACCTAAATATAATTCCCGACCACTTAGTTGGATGAGTTTTATTTAAGTTCTCAAATCTGATATTGTAAATTTATTGTAATTATCGGTATGACTCCTACAAGCTTTTATAAAAGCTTCCAACATTCATTTAATGAATAGTTATAATTTATTTTAAATGTGATTTGATTTACTTAATTTTTATTTTTTTTTTTATTAAAATGTATGAATATGTACATAATAATATTTAATGTAAATATACAACTGTTCAAAAAAAATTGAAATAATAATGATATTTATAGTAGGTTATACATAATTATATGAAAAGTTCCTTTGTTAAAATAATACTAAATATATTTTTATGTACAAATTAAATTTCATTTGGATAAATTGGTTTACTTTTGCTGAAATTTTTGGTTTCATATTAGAGATTTTATCGAAATTTTTTCATATTTTTGTTCAGACACATTTCAACTGCCACCATTATTTGTGTTTTAAATTTAGAAAACATTCACAGCCATTTAAATAAAAAATACTGTAAATAATAAAAACTTGAATTACAATGTAATTTTAATTTAATAATATAGTTAATTTAGAAATAAAGAAAATGAAAAAAAGAATACTGGAATTTTTATTTTGTAAAAAAAAATATAAATATTGGAATAACATAAGTTCAAACAGAAACTTGTACAAATCTAAATTAAATCTAACATTTTGTGCAATAGTAATTAGTACGAAATTTTGAGCAATAGATTTCAATATATAATTGCAGACTATAAGAAAAACTGCACGCTTAAGATTTTAAAAAAACATTACTAGTTTTACTCAATAGGAAATATCCAAAAATGAATTATTTTCTCAAAGATATAAAAGAAAAATATAACAAATTCTATTTTATATAGGAACGAACTCATTAAGACTTCTACATGAACGAACGTTTTTCACAGAAACTTCTTTCTAGTTCTATACAACTCTAAACATTATCATTTCAACTACAGTAATTCATTATGCGAAAGACTCAATCTTTACGCATAAGTACTGTTAGATGAATAGTTAATTATCAAAACTATTGGCCAATTCACACAACTTTGTGTCGTGTATGTTGTATTCAATACACTTTGTTTGTGAATGCTCAATGCCATGTTGTATTGTGTATTTCGTATTCCAAAAGTCAAAAAACGATAAGAAGAAGAAAACTAGTAATCATAATTTGATTTTCAAGCAACAAAATAAAAAATATTACGAAAAAAAGTAAATTAATTAATTATCTGTGAACAATTATAATTTTGATATGTTAATTGTTGACTCAAGTTACATAGAAAATATTCCGAGTTTTTATTCTTCTTGATTACTGGAATTTACATAAACAGAAAGCACAAAACCAATACAACTTCCAAAAACATATGAAGAAAATGTGTATAAGTGTATCGGATTTTTGTATAAAAATTATCAACAACAATCATACACTGTTGTATATTCGTCCAACAATACAATGAATACTACGATACAAGGGATTGTGTGAATTGCCCATATAGTTTAAAAGTGGTTTTATAAATAATTGTGAGTGCATGTCTTTTATGGTAGGCACACACAATACAACGTGTTCATGAACCCAGGCATTTTTCGATGTTAGTTGCATAGTAGTATACGTTTCTGGTTTCATCTGTATACGTTAAAATATTTAAATGTTTGTGAAATATCAAATGAAACGAGGAGTACAAACTATGCAACCAACCACGATATCTGAATCATAAACAAGTTGCATCGAGTGTACCTACCAATACGAAAATAAAGTATGAAATCCAGACACAAATAAGACTTTCTCTAGACCCTCTCCTGAGGTGTTAATCAACCACCTTTCAAGTGAGGTGTGTAAAGCATTAGATAAATAAAATATACATATTAGCATCAATATTCATAAATTTGATAGCAAACGAAAGCTAAAGACTTAAACTTATATTTTCTACTGCATCATGTTTAGATAGATTAAATGTTTTAGCTTATAACTTTTCGCATATTAAAAAATAAGATGAAGAAGTGGGTGTGGCAAATAATATAAAACAATGAAAGTCAGGGTTCTTAGCTTTTATTTGATACCAAATTTATGACAATAGATGCTGGGATCACAACGAAAAGCAAACGAAAACTAAAACCCTAAACTTATATTTTCTTCTAATATCTATAAGTGGGCGTGCAAATATAATAATATTTAGTCCTAAAATGAAAGAACACCTTTTTACCTTTTATTTGATACCACTTTAGGTAAAAGCTGCTTGATTAATCTTTATGTAGGGATCAGAATAGCCTTTCGGGACAACTTCTGTTGCCAATTATTCTCACTCTTAAATGTCACCCCAAATTATAATCTTCGATGCCAACCTTTCCACACAGATCTTTTATTAATACCTTTCATTGTAAAGTATGTCCAACCTGGGGCGAAAGAGCTATATGAAGGCGATGCAGACGCAATGATATTTATATCCGATGAGTAAATGCACTTAAGTAAAACTATATTAATTATTCAAATGGTTCAATAAAATTTTTTATTTTTTTCACAGAACGTTCTGCTGGACGTATGCACAAATGTTTTCCAAATATTGTAAACATCATATTTCCTAATTTCATACCAAAAACACATTCGGCTTTTGGTATTGTTCGCAAGCGATCATCTTTTCCCAGTAATTTCAAAACGTTTTTTGTATCCAAAACCACAATCCCGGATAATCCCACTAACGTTGGGCATTTGGATTGCATGACATACATCTTAGCACCGTGCAAATCTGTTTTCACTAATAATTTACTAAATGCATCATACCCAGTATCATAAACTTTAGGCACTTGATCTCCTTTACGTAAACCCAAATGTTCTTTCATATATCCCTTCCATAGTCTATGTAAGGGCAATGCTTCTTCGTATTTCATTTGTCGTGTGGGTAACGTATGTAGTCCCAGTTTTGCGTATTCTCGCCTATTCAATGTAGGGCATTTAGTTGATTTTCTTTTGCGGCTTAACTGTTTCTTATTTTTTGTTCCATGTAACATTGTAATATGCTCGGGGTTGATTTCCACTTTTTCCCTATTGCTTGGCACTACCATGTTGGTGAGATATTCTTGTAAAGACTTTATTTGGTGATCCATTTCCAATACCTTTACCAATATTTATTTGTTTAATAGTATAAAATATTAAAAAATGCAGATGTTTGTTTCTTTGTTTATACACGTGTTAATGGATGTAAAAAATGGTATTCAATAAAGTACCCATTGATAGTGTTGCCAAAGTGCGAGAAGATAATCCTAATTAATGAGACGTAAACATTTTGTTTGATATTATAACATTTTCGGATAGAATTTTTTACTAACAGAAGCTAGTTCTAAACTAGTTGCAATTTGTAATAAAGCAGTTATTGTCGACGAAAACAATTTGTAAGTAGAAGACTATAAATATTTTATTATTTTTTATTACTTATGTATATAGAGAGTTGAATTAACGGTTGTTGTTAAAATTTGGAGTATTAAATTGTCTCAAGTGTTGAAACATACAACCGTGAGTTTGAGTTAAATACTTTTTGAATACAACACTGAAATAAGGTAAGCCATTTTGTTTGCCAAAGTCTACACAAGTTTTCGCTTTGCAGATAGAAATTTTCATCTGAAAATTTTCAAGTGAATTTATTATTGAATAGAACTTCATAAAGTTTATATGAAATTTGTGTAATAGAGTGCATTCTCATAAATGGTGTACATTAAAAATATATAAAACTCCTGAGTTGAGATTTACTGAAACTTAAAGGAAAAGATAGAAAGAAAATTAGAGGAGCACCGGTGTGCTCGAAAGAAAAAATTGGGCGGCGTGTGTATATGTGTACGAAGAAACGGTAAAGAAGACATTTCCCTAATCTATTCATGTTAGTTTGCCAAACAATATTCACATATTAAGTTAAAAAAAAAAACAAAAAGAAACATGGCTGACGGCGTGGTGTTGGATCTCTACGCTGAAGACTTGGATAAAGACTTTTCCGCACAAAATCAGGTAAAATTTTTTTAAGTTTGTTAATCCTTAAAAATGTGTAATATATAATTGCTCTATGTAGGATGAATTTGCTGCTGAAGGAGTTGATTTATATGACGATATAGGCGCACCGCCGGAAGCAACTGCCAGTACTGCTGCCGTAACAGTTACTTCTGTTATTGGTGGTGAAAGCCCTGGTACAGCTGGTAGTGGCACTGAAGGTACAAGTACAGCTGGTTCAAACGGAGTATATCATCAAGGTGCTGGTAGTTTAGCTCCGAACCAAGTAGGACGTCGTTTTCAACTGTACGTGGGCAATTTGACATGGGTATGTTTCAATTCATAATCAAAATACTAAGGCAATTTTTATGAATATTTTTCATCCATATTTTTGATCCATTGCTTTGAATTACTATTGTTATAATTATTAATATTCACATAACTTTTATTTAATATGTGAACTTTGAATTGTGAACTTTGTGTGTAATATGTAAAGTAACAATTAGTATAACAACATTTACTATATGTATAATTTAGTATAGTATATGTATATGTCAGAGACATACTGGATATTTAATGCTAAAAAGCAGAATAATCTAAAACGTGATACTTATTTCTCAATCCCCTTGTTGGGAACGCATCTCCGCGCTGTTGCTAATGCGTTGTAATTCTACATAGAAGTGAGTTTCTATCCCTGTTTCCATTAGGGGTAAAAAAAGTTGTATTTAGGCATATGTACAGCGGCGTTAGTACCAAGTTAAAATTAGTTTATCCAAAAATGCATTGTATTAAATAAAAAATAAGTGTCTTTCCCAAATTTATTTTTAGTGGAGCACTGATCAAGATATCGCCAATGTAATGCGTGATATTGGTGTAACTGATTTCCAAGAAGTAAAGTTTTTCGAAAACCGCGCAAATGGCCAATCCAAAGGCTTTTGTGTTGTATCTTTAGGCTCGGAAGCTAGTCTACGATTGGTGTTAGAGCGTCTACCTAAAAAGGAGTTACACGGTCAGGCGCCAGTAGTTACATATCCTACAAAGCAGGCATTAAATCAGTTTGAAAGTCTTCAAAAAACTCGACCCGTGCCACCACCACAGCAAAACGGGCCGCCACGTGGACCAGCTCCAGGAGGACCTATGATGCCTGGTGGGCCTATGCCACCGCATCCAGGAGGACCTCAGGGTGTACCACCTGGTCATCAACCAAGGCTAATGAATCCCAATATGCCACCAGGACAATTTCGACCACAACATATGCCTCCACAAGGTCCACCCGTAGGACCAAACACTGGGCCTCCTCGAATGCAGGTATGTTGCGCATAAAAACAATAACCTTATAAAATATTTCACATTTGTTGAACAATTGTTTGTTACCTATAAAAAATTAATAATATCGTATTAGTAGTATTCGCATTTAATATTTAGAGTTAAATATTTTCTCTTTAAAATGTTTGTACTTATTTCTAATTGGTCGTGGTTTTAATTTTTATTATTTTTAATATATATTTCGTTTTAATTTTAATTTCTTAACATTATCTCAATTGTTCTGAATGCCTGCTATAAGTTTATTTTTCATTCATTTCACATCCATAATTAAAAAAAATATATTTTAAATTTATAAAGCAAACAAACAATTTAATTCTGTGTTTTTTAAATATGTTTGATTCGAATATGTACTTCAGAGCAATTAAATATTTTTAATATTCAAGATACTATAAGCAAATGTATTTTAAAGAGAATTATGAAGCCAAAACGTTTTTAAAAATCTGTGATTTATTTTCTTATTTCCACAAGTTCTATTATTTTTTGTTTAATATTAAATATATTTTACACAAAAAAAATGTAAGTCTAGCCTAAAATCATAAAAATTGTTTTAAAGTAAACAATTGTTTTAAAGTAAACAATTTTTCAAAAAAATTACTAAGATATAAGAATGTAATATTCATACTAAAACAAATGTTCTGTTACTTAGCAATACAAAGCAACTGAAATTGTGATATTTACTTACTATATTTCATAATTATTAGGACTATATTACAAAAGAAAAATGCATGTTTTATATTTTCATCTTTTATATATTTCATGTAAATAATTGTGATATTTATTTATGTAATTCAATTTAAAAAATACATTAAACCTTTTTTTCTTGTAAGAACGACATTTACTTTAAAAAATGTCATCATGGGAATTTTCCTAAGAAGTTAATTTAATATTAAAAAATATATTTACATTTGTTAACCACTGCATTACAATTGTTTAAAAATGCATTTACAATGAAAATGTAAATAGTGTTTAAATAGAGTTGTGTCAAAATAAACTATAAAATGATAATAAATGCAAAATATAATTTACGCATAAATATGTATTTTTTGGAATAAAAATTTTCTCTATTGGAGATTCACCATTAACCTTTTGTAGTGTGTTTAATTATTGCATATCATCAAGCAAAATCTCTTGGTGAACATAAATATATACCGCGTTTAGAACTCTCGTTTATTAGAATGCTTTTAGGAAATGTCAGTTCATAACAGTTTTCCAGAAAAAACTGAACAGACTAATCCGTCTTTTGCCAATTCTAAGCAAATTTGGATACAATCTGTGAAGTTTAATATTTCTTTGTAAATTAAATAATACTATAATAATGTCGCTTAGTTATTATTACTTTTTTAAAACACCTTTTAATATAGTAAAGCATGCAAATTTGGAGTA
Source organism: Sarcophaga subvicina (assembly GCA_936449025.2). NCBI lineage: Eukaryota > Metazoa > Arthropoda > Insecta > Diptera > Sarcophagidae > Sarcophaga > Sarcophaga subvicina. The sequence goes on from OW388083.2 coordinate 76,473,504, forward strand.
GATAAAACCATTTCAATAAGTTTCGAAGACCTTGGTTTCGCGTTATTCTTATTCTTAAGAAAAGATTTGAAGTTTAGTTGTTCAAAATTTAACATTAATATAATTTTTATTTTATTTATTTTTTTATTGGTTGCAAATTAGTTAATAATAAAATCTAGGTACATACTGCTTGATTTGTTCTCCCTTAACGGAATGTATAAGCCGACACTGATAGAAAATATATACTTTTATCGTGAATTGATCCCCCAAGAATGTTATTTTTCTTTTTCATATTAGTCGCTACGGTAGACATCTCTTAATTGTTCCTGCAGAAATATATATAAATACCACTTTATATGAAAAAAATTGATGGACACAAAACGTTTAAATTTTTAGGGAATATTTGAATGAACTAGCAACGAGTGTATTTATATTTTTCAAATGCCCTTGAATAAATTTGATATGATATGTGAATATACCTTTTATATTTAGAATTTAAATCGAAAACTTCGAAGCCGTATAACTTTAACCTTGCTCAATTTTTTTTATATTTCGCAAATGTTGGTCACTCACATAAAACTATTAATGAATTAAAAAAAAAAACATTTTCTTGGGTATTTCTATTAAACGAAATCAACTTATTTTTATAAACCAATAGACTTACTTTTTTAATATTGCTGGTATGATTTATGCCGATATACATACACGATTTATAGTTTTCTCCTCAAAATAGGTTCATTTCATATGAAATACATTTTAAAGTTTTTCAGAAATGGAAATGTTCGATTTTTTTAATATTTTCATTGAATTATTGAAACTTTTTTATATTTTAAATTGTAACATTTTTCATATTTATATTTATATTTTCATATTTCATAATCTATTCAATTTATAACATTGCACCAAAGAAACATTTAATGCGCATTTATTAAACGAATTTCAACCTTAATGGAGAATAGAACACAAATTTCGCATATTATGCACTGCAGACTTATTTAAATATATAATAACACACTGAGTTCTTTTGAGCTGATTTAAAATTTTTATCAAATGGATTTGACACGGCAGTTGACATACAATCAATATTTAAAAATTCCATTTGTAAAAAATATTTTCTTCTACAGCTACAAATTTTTACTTCTTAGTTAGCAACGCAACTGCAGTCCGATGGCTGTTCATAAAGACCCATATATTTTATATGTATTTACGAAGAAATATGAAATATTCATAAAATGTCAAGATATGCAAAATATATACATATATTTTTGAAATTATATTGTTAGAAACTTGAAAGGAATACCGTGCGTTTTGTATTTTTACTTATGTTATAGAGCAATATTTCATTACATGTAATGAATATATTTAAATACATTTTTAGAAAAAAATTAGTGTTTTACGTTTCCTATTAATTTTATTTATTTATTAAATACAATGTAGCTACTAATTATATTGCAACCGTCACATTAATCGACTAACACCCTGACCACTAGATTACCATGGCACGGTAGTATTAATGATTATGTTTAATACAGTAGCTCTCTCACGTAGCTTCGGTTTTTAGTTTTATTTTTTGCTTTATTAAGATTAAGAGTTTTACAAAATATTTGCAAGTATACTAGGAAAGTTAACTACCTTTCCAATATTCATATAAATTCATAAACTTCTAATACATGTGTAATGAAAAAAACGTATTTCTATCTTCCAGAATACCTTAAAACTTTTAACAACTCTAGTTTTTATTAAATATCTTGAATACTTTACAATAGACTTTGAAAATATTCCACATATTTATAGATATGATAATCCGCTATATCTCCGACGAATTTCTCTCGATATGGTAATTACTAGATTTAGTTGTATTACGTTCTTTATTTAACTGGTCAATAATTGATTATAATTAAATTTTTATAATTCCATTCATATTTATCAAAGTAGATTTGAAAGAAATTTAAGAATTTATCGGCCATATTTTTGATAATCCCACTCTTTGTTATCCAGTGGACATACCTGACGCGTCTTTAACCAACGTGAAATGCAATGAAAATGAAATGCATGATTACATGTACCCCAAGCTACAGTACATTCGTCTTTTGTACTAGAACATAAAGGATTGGCTTGACACTCAATACACAAATCCATAATTTGATTACGACATATAGCACAATTATCAACGGCTAAATCCCATGACCATAATGCTTGAGCTTGCCATTTTTTAATAACAAAACGTTTAGATTTTTGATTAGAACTACAAGTAGGTGTTTCATCTTCTTCCATATCTTGAAATTCCTCCGTGTCATTCTCTACTTCCATAAAACTAGACATATTTATATAATTTTGTGAATGAAATTTGATTAAATTATTTATTTTTCAACTGAAGTTTAATTCAAAAAAAATTTTATTTAACAATTATTTTATTTGTAATAAAAACAAAAAGTATTTCCTTATATATTTCCAATATTTCTAAAAGATAAACAGATATTTATTTGAAACATTTGAATGTGTCTGGAATTAAAAGTGTCCCTTCAATTTCATATTCATTTTTTGTTATTTTCATATTGTCATTTACTATCAAATTCGTTAAATTTGAAATATTGTATGCTTAATATAGAAAAGGCGTAACTGAACATTTTGTTCCTTTCCAAGAAATGGTAAAAAATGGTAAATGAAACCAAAAATTTTAAATATCAAATACAAATATCTTAATCTTTATTGCAGACGTTCGGCATATAAAATAAAATGGAAAACTAAAAAGCGCGAAAGAACTCGTTTCCTTAATAAACGTGTGCATATTTTTTAATTTTATTTTTAATTTCGACAATATTTAGACTTCATAAATACAGTTACAGTTTAATGTTTAGAAAAGTTAAATTTCTATTGAATATACAATTAAATTTTTATGTGGTCTGATATTTCTCTTTCAAGATCCTTAAGAACTATGTATTATTTTTGTATTTAGCATGAAAATTGGTGATCAGTCTAAATTTAAACTACATATTCCTGAAGCGGTACATTGCCCACCCTTGTTGTTTAGCGTTTTTGATGTATAACATAATCGGTGCCTTTTTGATAATAGTGCATTCAGTGTTTAATGCGATATATCCGTAGAAGATTAAACTTTTTTGTAATTTTGACTTTTTATAACTACATGTATATACATATTATAAAAGCTATGAGCGGAGTGACTAAATTCATATATTGTGTGTGGTGTAACAGATCAGATCTTCTGATTGCTATAGAAGCCATAAACGCCTCACTGATAAACTAGCACACTACCTATTAGACCACCTGTTATCCAGGAAAAATTAAATATTTGATGTGTACTGATTAGTCGCCGTGGTGTAGTAGGTAGTGTGTTGGCTTACTATTCGTAAAGCCCGGGTTCGTATCCCAGGTCAGACATCAAAAATGAAATATGAAAAAAAAAAAAAATATTTCTTCGGCGACTTCCTCTCAGCAGATTTCTGGCAAAAACTCTGAGAGTAAAATAAAATTGCCATGAAAAGTTTCTCAAAAATCTGTCGTTCGGAGTCGACGTTAAACTGTAGGTCCCGCCACTCACGTATAAAATTAACGCACACAACATGAGTGGTGTGAGAAGCTAGGCCGTAATCCTGACTGAAGGGTTGTAATGGCCAATTATGTATGTATGTATGTACTGATTAGACTTTTTATTTATCATTTATTAACCCACATATTTTGAATATTTTAAGATTGATAATCGACTTCGCACAGTTTTACAATATTCGATTAGCAACGGAGATATACCAGTTATTCAAAATCTTCTATTAGTAATGCTTAATAACACTACTAAACACAATTAAATTGTAATATATTTATAATAAAATTAATACTAAATGAATTGGTTTTAAAATTGTGATAAAAATTGGGTTGATATTCTGCTTTAGCGAAAATGGCATACGCCAGCAGATAACAAATAAAAATACCAAAAACTAATTTTAAAATTAACTTAAGGAAAAAATCGTCTAGAAAAAAATCGTCAAGAAAAAATTTATTCTAATCTTATGCTGTATATCATTCTTATTCGTATTAACCGCTAGTTATGGCTCTGAAAACAATCTAAGTTCTTTAAAATATTGTTCTGGTTTTCTTTTTTCACATTTTTCTTATACTATCTTATCTCATTGGCTTAAAAGAACAAACATTTGAATTATGTTATATTAAAATTTGTAATTGAATAGTAATGAAAAATATTTATGTAAAACATTAAACATCTTTTGTTACTACGTAGTTATGAAATCTTTTTTTAAATAATTCTCTACAATTTCCTTTCTAATTTAATGAAAATCATTTTCTTTATTATTAATATTTTTATATTTATATTAATATTTTCTGTTCATTTTACGTTTTATCTTAAAACATTTTATTTTATTAACATAAATACTCACATGTAATATAAAAATAGTGTACGTTATAGTAAAATAAATTAATGACATTTTAATTGAAATTTTTAATTTATTTCTTAGTAGTTTCTTGTATTCTTTAGGCTTTTAGAAATTGGCTAAGATTATATACATACATATTTGCATTCATAAAAACAAATATTTAATAATATGTTTTATTTATTATTCAATGATGATTGTTAGATTTTATTGTTATTCTGTTATCTCTTATTCCATGTTTTTCCATCATCTCCATCATCCACAACAAAAACAACCATATATATTTCACATATCAACAGCAACCACCTATGCATCAAGGGCCACCAATGGTACCTCAACAAGGTATGCAAGGTCCTCCACGATTTGGACAACAACAGCCTCAATGGCCTGGACAACCACGTCCAAACGGACCGCGACCAGGGCCTTTAAATGGACCGCCGCAGCGTCCGCAAATGGTAAAAATTGTGATTTAAATTTAAAGTAGAAGTACTCTAAGCATTCAGAATATTGAGATATAAGATTTGAAGAATTAGAAACTCTTTAAATTAGATTTTAAAAATGCTGTTGTTTATGTAGAAACATAATTTAGCAGAATTAAAACTCATTATTTTTGAAATGTTTAGTTCCAGGGACCACCGGGTGGTATGCCAATGCGTGGGCCACGCCCTGATTGGAGACCACCCATGCATGGTGGATTTCCACCTCAAGGACCCCCCGGCGGACCGCCGCAAGGACCTCCCCATATGCAAGGACCACCAAGAGGGCCTCCAGGCGGGCCACCACAAATGGGTGGACCTGGAGGTCCACCTCCGGGTGGTCCTCACGGTGGACCAGGTGGTCCAGCACCTCATGTAAATCCGGCATTCTTTAATCAGCCAGGTGGTGGACCGCCCCAACATCCTGGCGGCCCTCCGATGGCTGGGGGTCCACCACATGGTCCTCCTGGGCCAGGCCCTCAACAGGGAATGAATATGCCACCCCAACACGGCCCACCACCTCACTTTGCTCAGCAAGGAGCACCACGTGGCCCTTGGCCAGGACCGCCCGGTCCGGTAAAACCTCAAGGTCCTTTCCCAGATCAAGCGGCAATGGGACCACAATTAAGCGAGGCTGAATTCGAAGAAATTATGGTTCGGAATCGTACTGTCAGTAGTTCAGCTATTGCTCGAGCGGTTTCAGATGCAGCAGCCGGAGAATATTCGAGTGCTATTGAAACATTAGTGACAGCAATCTCACTGATTAAACAGTCGAAAGTAGCTCATGATGAACGCTGTAAGATTTTAATAAGTTCTCTACAGGATACTTTACATGGCATCGAAACAAAGAGTTACAATAGGCGAGAACGTTCGAGATCACGTGAGCGATCTCATCGCCAAAGACCGCGTCGAGAGAGATCTTCGTCGCGATACCGTGAAAGATCTCGAGAAAGAGAGCGCGATCGTGAAAGAGACCGCGATCGTGACGGAGGGTAAGTCATAAAAATTAATTTATCTTTTATAATTTTTTATCGTTAAAAGTAAAATTCAGGACTTTCTAGTTCAACACAATTTAAATGAAAATTTAAATTGGTTTACATTTTGTGAAATAAATGATCTGTTACATTTATCGATTCGTGGTATAAAACTTTAAGAAACATTTCGTTATAGCTACGGCAATCATGGCAATTTCTTACAAGTCTTTAATCGTTACTGGTTGACTTGATTTCTATATCTAAATATTTTCCTATATCTTTAATTATAGCCTTAGTTACACTGGTTTGGCAATGGATTACAATTGTTTTAATACGATTCTCGCTTAAAATTGAACTGCAGAAATTTCCATAATTTATTTAATTTCGATCTCATACCTATCAAAACCCAAACATCTACCATTAAAAACTAAGCACTAATTGATTGAAACAGAAGCTCCGAAAAACCCTCTATAAAGTTTATACTTAATTTTGCACTTACAATTCAACTGCAAAAATTTTCTTAATTTATTCATTTTCTATCTCATATAGTTAAAAAAAAAAAACTAAAAACTATTTGATTGAAACAAAAACTCAAATTGGAAAAGCCATGTATAAAGTTTATACTTATTTTCGCACTTATATTATATAACCTTTGTTACCTTTACAGTTATCGTGAACGTAGCAGAAGTCGCGAACGTGAACGCCCCAGTACCAACGACCACTACAGAGATGATAGTTCCAGTAGATCTGCACGTGCTCGTAAGTCACCTGAACAACCAAGCGGAGATCCCAGTAACGAAGCCCCTTCAAAACGTGGCTACTATGAAGAACGTTACAGGGGATCTGATCGAGATCGAGAACGTGAACGCGACCGTGATCGTGAGCGCGATCGTGATCGCGATCGTGAGCGTGAACGTGACCGAGAACATCGTTCAAGGCATTAAATATATGAGAATAAAAAAGAATAATAGATTTAAAATATTCTTCATTAGCCAGAAATATATAGAAAAACATACCTATACGTATGTATGTCGTAGTAAATGAATACTACAAACACAAATTTTTGAATTATTTCAAAATATATATACACAAATGAAAATGAAATTATTAATATATGTTGAAACTTGAAAATTGAAGCTGATAATAGAACTAATTGCTATTATGATTGGACACAGCAACTGAAATGTAAAAAAAAAATGTAAACGTTTTCAACAACTATATGCTTTAACTGGAGGAAGAGAACACAATACAATTTATAAAAATGTGTATAAAACTTTCATCATTGTCTTCATAATCAGTAATTTTAATAAGACAAGAATAGTAACCATAGAAAATTTCGACTTTTTTATGGATAACTAAATTCTATTTTAAATGGTCATTCTAATCTCTTATTATTTCAAATACACATGTTGTTTGTAAATTGATATTCAGTTTAATAATAAAAAGTTAATTATAAAATATTATAAATTAAAAAACCATAACAGAAATACTAAAAAAAACTGAAAATGTTGTATCTTTTATTAAATGTATCTTTTATTTTTAATGAGTATAAATTAATTAGTTTGTAATATAAAAGCTTTTGTATTTAGCAATACATATGTATTTTTAACAATAAGTTGTAAAGGTTACTCGACATTTTGATGTTTAAAACAATTATTAATCTATCATTTGGGCTAGATTTATTTAGTGACGATTTTTTCACAGTTTTTTAAACGTTAATTACATTCCATAGAATAAGCCATCTATTTCACAAGGTTTTTGAAAATTTTTATTTAGTCTTTTATAAAATATCAGATTATGCACTCAAGTTGAGAGAGGATCTTTTCCATTCAATGTAACCAATCAAGCTCAAATCACTTTGAATACTTAAAATGTTCCATAATCACTGACACATGTTGGCGAAAATTTTTTGTTCTATGAATAAGGCTGGGGATAAGGAAAACTTTATAGGTTTTGGTATACGCCATTCCAAACTAGAGTTTTAAAAAAATTAAGAACAGTATGAGTAAAATATTAAAATGTATTTTTGCTCTCAATTGTACTTAAGTTGATCAACGCAACCATTTGATGAGACAGATCACTTTTAATTATTAGCATAATTAAAAAATTTTGAAAATGATACATATTGAAATTTATAACGATTTAATAAAATATATAAAATTATTGAGTGGAGGTAATTCTGTTAAGTTTATAGCACTAATTTACTTCTAAAACAGTTCAAAATTTTTTTCATCAAACGTAATTTCTGTTTTGCAACTATGAATGTTAGATACCGTTTGAAGTGGATTTTGAACATAAAATAAGTTGCCATTATTTGTAAATTGAGACATTCTGGGTTTATTGATTATAATTTAATAGGTAAAATAATTTAATGTAAAATGTACTGGAAAGGGTTCCAGTGCTCGAAATGGAGTGAAATGAAGATTTTGAAAATGTATGAATAAGCTACAGGCGTATAAAGAAACTTTGGTTAAAACATGATATAACGTCTGTGGAATACTATGAAATACTCATAAAACGTTTTGCAATATTATAATATATAAATTTTATTGATTGAAATTTATATCTTTCGTCTGGATTTTACATTTTTATGTGGACACATTTCAATATATTGTCCACTCAAGAGATATTGCACTGCGGTTTAGATTGATGGTTTTATTATAAAAATTAAATCATAATTCCATATTTGAGTTTATAAAACCACTTAGTAGATATTTACATTATTTTCTTAAACCAGTTCTTATAACTGTTGGGTTTGAAAGAATGTTTCATACTTTTTTATGCAGCAGATAAATGAATAATGAATTCTATCCTTAATAAAAAAAAATATACAAATTTTAATTTAAAAAGCCTTGATTAAAAGTTAATTGGATTTGGTCATTATTAATTACTAAATAAGCATATTTATTTCAAATTGTTTTGGAAAGATTTATATATTTATTTTGTAAAAAAAAAACAAAAAGGTTAGTATTATATAAAATTAATTAATTTTTGTTGAATTATAATAAATTTTATAAATACTGTTTATAAAACGAAGCCGATATCCACACGTTTTATTTTATAGTAATGTGTTTTACAATTTTAACATTATTTCCTTTTGTTTAAATATGCCTTTATAAATAGATATATGGTTTTTATTTAATTTATAATTTTTTATCTCCATATTAACTGCATAAAATTATTAAAAAAAAATTCCTAAACCACATATATATATTCCTAAATTACATATAATAATATATATTACATAATTTTTGTTTATTTAAAATGTATAAATCTATAAATTTAATCCGGTTGCTATATAAATTAATTCTGGCTCAAAAAAGAAATGAAAGCGGTAAATTTTTAAATTCGTTTTAAAAAATGTGTGGATAGTATGATAAAAATTGTACTTATAGTATTTTTTTAATTATATCACAAAAGAAAAATTAATGTTATAAAAATATAAGTTAATTCTAATGAATTTCGATTACTACTTTTTAGAACTCAAAAAAAACAATTTCAAATAGATCAATTTCTATCACATATTTGATTAAATAAACGATAATGTTTGCCTTTTAAATTTTCTGTTGCCAATTAAATGTAAAAAAAGACTTACATATTTTTATAGTGGACTTAAAATAGTTTTAAAATTTAACTTAAGGAAAAGCAACTTGAAGGAACATAAACTTATTGTTGTTCAATGAACTGCTCAATTTGAATCGGGGTTTTTTATAATCTTCCAGTTGTTTTTCTATAGATAATAGTTAATAGACTGTGATATATTAATAATTACGAAGTATTTATAACACTATATTTTGTAAACTACAAATTGGTAAATGTTTACCCAATTTTAAAAATTACTTGGATTACATATATTTTATACTGTTAACAAGATTAATTAAATCTTTGAATTTTTATGTATAAACGAAAAGGTAAGTACATTTTTTTTTTGATAAGTTATATGCAGATAAAGCATGGTATAGGGATTTTTTATAATTAGATAAAAATTCAAAATAGAATTTTAGTACGAAACAGTGACTATTTTTAGGTTATCTTTAGTCACACATTCTCATCTAAATCAAACTTCAGACTTCTTAAAATGAAAGCTATAAATTGATCAAGTTTGGATGTAAAGTAGGCTTAAAAAGTGTATGGTGGATAACACTAATCCACACCATAGAGTTGTAAAAGTTTTAATTGGTTTGGAGATTGATCATACCAGGATTCTGAGAATTATAGAGCCTGAAAAAGGGTTTCAGAGACTATTTGGTCAGGCTATGTGGAGTGGTATGAGTAATCTACTTGGGGTTCATGCGATCTCTACAGATGGCTCAAAGATGGAGGTTGGCATTTGGGGCAGAGTCTACATCAAGGATGGTATAAAACTGTCTTAGAGGTTTTTACACAAGCGCAACGTACTCTAGATTGTTACTAAGTTAGCTCAAGCTTTGTTTCAGTCTGTAGGAAAGCCCTTATGAGGCTTCTAGACATGTACAGGGTGGCACTGTGCAACGTGGTGTAATGAGGCTGCAGATGAGTTGACATGGGAAATTGCAGCGAATGGCGCGAATCTTAGCGGAACTTTCGTTTTGACCTGTGGCACCTATGGAAGCAGGAGACTGCAGAATCTCTAGGATACTACTTTGACGGGCATTGAGTCTTGATGCCTGTAATTTTTAACACGAAGAGTTTCATCTCTTGCATTAGCTGACTTGTGGTATGACTATGGTATGTTTCTCTGTCTTTACAGGTTCTTTTTCTTTGTATGTTTCTATCTCTCCGCTTCCCTATTGCTTATTATTTCAGATATCTATTTGTGTGGTTTCACAATTTGTTGTAGATTTTATTTACAGATGCTATAGATAAAGAACTTGATTGAGTCACATAATTCACGGAAAACTACTGCTTTGTCTATATGAGTTGGAGAAAAATTGTTTAAGCATTTTATAAGAAAAACTAAATCATATCGAGTTTTAATTTTATGCCCTCAAATATAAAGTTTACCGTTATTTTCAAATATATGCATTAATAGCAAAGCTTCAAAAAATCCATTTGTATTTTTGTATATACAATGACTACTCGATTATATATACAAAAATACAAACGGATTTTGTCGAAGTCGATTACAAAATAGGAGAGCCTCTATGGATAAGCCCAAATCCACCGAAAAAATAAATTGGAAGGGATTTTTGAGTACTCTTATAAAACTATTAAATGTATTGTTATCTTTTAGGCATTGCCAACAATAAGATTTGCTGTTAAAAAATATTATATGTATGTATAATTTGAAATCATAATCAGTCTGGCAATTGAGGCGGTTTTCCCCTACACTGACGTGTCCACACCATACTGATTACTTTACTTAATGTAATTTCACCACAATATTATACCGAGTGCAATGAATAAAAAAATATAAAAGTCACAATCGTTAACAAAATACACAAGTGAAAACATCTAGAAGGAAAATCAAAACAAAAATATTTTTCTAACAAGTGTTGTTTTAAGAAATCAAACAAAATCAATACATTTTTTTGTACAGAAATAAAAGAAGACAAAAACAAAACGCTTCAAAAAATAATTTCTAATCAAATTTACATAGAATTATTAAAAAATTTTTAGTTCGGACAGAAAATAACAGCATATTTTAGAATTGATAAAGGAAATCGCAATAAAAAGGATACTGGAGCAGACCCCACGAACTAATATTTTAAGGATAAACATACTTCGCACAAAGTAAAAAATGGCATCTATGACGGATAGATTTAATCAATTTATAAATGGATTCAATGACAAATAGTAAGTACATATGCGCTAACAAAAATATACATACACATATATATCTACATATGTATGTACCGACATCTGGAGTTTTCCCTTCTTATGGGCTTATTAATTAATATTTTTAACGCACAATGTATGATTGTACATAAACTTGAAATTTTTTCTCTCTTTAAATTTTGTTTTTGGGCAGATGGTCTAGATTTATTCTAAAAATATATTCATGTTACTGACCTTAGCGAATACGTTTCGTTTGCATATTAAGTGCATTTAACCTGATTTATTATGACATTTTGTTTTTTAAAAATATTACAAAAGTTCAATACGAGATAGTCATTAGAGGTAAAGTGTTATAACATGACAAAGTTCAACATTCTATGACCGTCCTAATGACGTGTTTTTAAAGAATTTAAATGCGTAAAAAAATAGTAATTTTACAGTGTAGGTGAATAGATATACAGACAGCTTCTGCTAAAAACAGTTTTATATTTTATTTTTTGCATCCTTCAGATAGAAGGAAAGTTTGGTCTTTAGCATCAATTCATTTTTTTACCAAACACACGAACAATGTTGGCCTGGCCAACACGATTCTACCACAACCGTTTGCGCTGGACGCACAGGACTCATTTTTATCATCATCATATTCATCATCAATCACCACCGATTCTGTTCTGATTCACAAGCAGTTCTCATTTTGAAATTTTGGGCATGAATTTTCGTTCTTTAACTCTATAAAATAATACATCCAATTTTATTTGTAATGTTTAGATTTCCGGTCGCCTATTGCATTATGTTAATTTCAAAGATTGATTTGGTAGCGGGTGGTGTATCTTTGAAATTAAATGTCCGTATCACGGTCGGAAATACTGCTAACATTTTTGTCTTTTATAGTGCAACAACTGCATTTTCGCTATTGTTTATTTTAAACGCTTCTTCAACTAATACTAAATCGGACAATGGAACAAATATCATAGACTTTTTTCTTTCTACTAATTCTTTTCTTTCTCGTAATACCTAACCTTATATACTTACAATAATGGATTTATTTTTACTAAACCTTATTTTGTATATTTTTTATTTTGATTACAATTTTATTTACAGTGAGCCTCATGTTCGCCAACATCTTGCAAAAGTTTATATGATGTTGTGTGGTACAGCGGCAATAACTGCTACCGGTGCAATGCTTCAAATGAAAAATATTATTGATCTCGGAATGGTAGCGGCATTGGGATCATTGCTGTTAGTTTTGGGCTTACACTTCTATCGAGATAATGATGGAAAAAATTACTATCATCGCGTTGCCATGTTATATTCCTTTGGTTTTTGTTCGGGGCAGACGTTGGGTCCTCTCTTAAAATATGTGGTTAGCGTTAACCCTTCAATAATAATAACAGCTTTGGCCGGAACCGTCATAACATTTGCATCACTTTCGTTGGCAGCACTTTTGGCTGAACGTGGAAAATTTTTATTTTTGGGAGGCATTTTGGTCAGTGTTATTAATACCATGACTCTTTTAAGTATCCTTAACATGTTCTTCAAATCATTTTTTGTACAAATGGTAAGTGTTTTGATCGTCATGTGATTAATGTGTCCATTATGAATGACAACGGAACTTCGGAATCGTCAATTGCTCAAAAATGTAATACAGCTGGCAACTGACAAAGAATTTAAACAACAAAACAATTGAAAGTTTCACTTGTAAAAAAGTATTGTTGGTAACCAGCAACTGAAGTTAAGTTGATATCCATAATAGACAAATAAATCCATTATTTAAGTGAATATATCGACTATAATAATGTAATTAACGTATATGATTGAATGTTACAGAGCCAACTATATGTTGGAGTTTTCGTTATGGCAGCCTTTGTACTTTTTGATACACAAAATATTATTGAAAAAGTTCGTATAGGCAATCGCGATGTTGTACAGCACGCATTGGATCTCTTCTTTGACGTCTTGAGCATGTTCAGGCGTTTGCTCATTATTTTAACACAAAAGGTAATTTTTAAACATAATATTTAAATAACTACTTTCTAAGTTTTGAGGCTTTCGAGTTAGTGTTTCAAATGCAAAGGCATACATACGTACATACTATATGCATGTATGTATGTAGTAGATAGTCTCCAATTTATGATTGATATCTGTGACCGCACTCTTTATTTTTGATAAATTTTTAAATATTTATTTGCAGATTTACGTAAAATTATTTTTCTAGGAATTTCATTTGCAATTAATTAACTGACTAAAATATTTAAAAATAGTTATTGTTCAATAAAATAACTACATTCCTGAACGCTGTGAACGCTGTCCAAATGACAAATGCTTTCCTTATAAAGTGGCGACCGACAAACATTTTTCAATTAATTTTCTTATTTCAATCTGAATTTGAGGAGTGTCGCAATTTTCGGAAATATGATCCGTCAATTTATTTTTTGTTCATTTTAATAATATAAATATCGTTTTCAAGAGAAAATTTAGTAAATTGTAGATTTTTTACCTTATCAAAAGAAAGATTATTGGCCAAAGGAACTTAAACTTTAAAGACTAAATAAAATATGATACCATTAATAAGTCTAACAATAGGAACATTGCTTATATAATTTTACGTAGAGTTACGACAGTCGATGCGTAATACAAAATTATAAAATTGGGATTAAGTATTTTCTAATATTAATTTATTTTTTCAGCTTAAGAACATAATAATTTCATAAGAACCTAATTAAATAATTTCAAGAATTCTTAAATATAATATAAACAGAATAAATTTTAAAAATATTTGTAAGAATTGTATTTTTATAATATTTGTATTGTTGTGTATTTAACAAAAATGTTACTTTTATTCTCTTTCAGGAGGAACGTAAACGTGAAGAACAGAGAAAACGTCGCTAAACACTAACTGTACAGTTTTTATTTTTGTTGTGAGGGAAATTAAATACATATAAATTAATTTGGTTGCTTTATTTTGTTGACTGAACTAAGCCGTTGAAGTTCAACAATTTTACAGTTATTTTTCTGCAGATGTTTTTTGAAAATCACTTAAGAAATACATTTTTCTTAATTTAATCATAACCATTCATTCTTTCGATTTTAATTCATTTTTTCTCATTTACTAACATATCGATAAATTTATTGTAAAAAGAATTACTGTTATATAATAAAAAACCCATTCAGTTTTATGGTTTAAATAAAATAGACAAAAAAACTAAAATATTGTAATTTGACTATCGGGCATATATGTATTTATATCACATAAGTTTGTATGCACATTTATTAATTATTTGATTGTAATCGATAGAATACTGTTTTGAATATCTTAATTAGTTAGAGTGCTTTTTTTCTACTGTATTACGTATTGTGCTACATGAAATAAGTATTCAGTACTTCCTAACCGTCGTCTAAATAACATACTCTGCTAAAATGTCACAGTATTCTGTGCAAACTGTACTTATACATTTTTCTCATTTGTTCATACTGTGTAAAATTTTGGGTATTTATCCCTATAATTTGCAAATATTTCAGAATTATCGTGAATTGAAGAAATCTACAATTGGCTCGATATTTGTTGTATTGGCTATGATCATTATAATTGCTCTATATAATTGGTTGATATTTTCATTTTCTGAACAGGACAATGCATTGAAAACTTCACAAAGTAAGTGAAATTTTAACAGTCATCAATGTTGAAATATAAATTGATTTTCGTAAGTTATTTATATTTTTTAGTGTTGTATATTAATTTTATTTCGCGAAAAGAATATAGTTTAAAGAAGAACAGACACCATTTAAGAACAGTCGAACAAGTTAAAATTGTGAAAAGAAATATTTCCAGTTATTAGTAGCGGAGGTAAAGAATGAATTCAATCTCTAATGCCTTGTGTTGTAATGTTTGACAATCGAGAAAGGACGGAGTGCAATATTCGAAAAAGCGATTCAATGAATCAGTAGAGTTAGATAGAAGTCAATCTTACTTTTAAGATCTAAGAACATATTTTAATAATTAAAAGATGGTAAAGTATTTTTTTCCACTGTTTCTTAATGCTTCATTCAATTCCTGACAACTATACTGGCTTTTGCTGTAATTGGATTGGGTCCTATACTCAGAATATTTGGTTTACTTGCGTTCATTGAAACCCATGCTTAGCCATGATTCGACGTCCAAATTCGAAAGCTCTGTTGAGTTGCATGTGCGAGACTTATTCACATTCCAAAAAGTTCGACCGATAGTCAAACGAATATAAACATCAAACGTAAGAATGAAATATTAGAAGTGGAGAGATTCTTGTGTTATCTATGAATTTAGCTTGTCAGTGGTTATTTTCATTATAATAAACAGAACTGGGAAATCCTTGAGAATGTTTAATACATATTGAGAATTACAATAAAAGTGCACCGTCTCACTCTATTATAGGCCTTATAAATATTTAGAGCCACAATTTTCATCTTCCAGCAGTCCCTCAGTAGAGAAAATTCTAAAGGACCATTGATAGATATTTAACAAGATCTTCAATAAGCATGAAAAGTGCAGAGCAGTTTTCAAGATTCTTTTCGGTGTAGTTTCATTACTTCAAACTACATTATTAAACTTTTATCATGAAATCAAATTCTTGCTTAGAAGACTTCTAACTGCTCGACCTTGAAAAAAGATATACTGCTGCTTTTTCGAGTTCGATCTGAATCTGAATGATCACAGAACTTTATTTTTTACTTATGTAATCAACGACGTCTGGGAAAAAAGAGCTGTAGCACAAAAGGTTTTACGTTTTTTTTTTTTGTTAAACAATTTCTTTTTAAGATTTAAGCAACATGAAAAGTATATTTTTAGGTACTTTAACATTTGTTATCGGCATATTTTTAACATACATTGGACTTGTAATGATGGTTACGGATCAACTAACTGGTATTCGCAATCAAAATAGGTTGGGACAACTGTACGATCGTATACGCATTGTCGACGAGCGTCTTTTAAAGGAGGATTGCATAATTAACAATAATACATTGTACAATCGTATTACAATTATGATTGTTTTGGTATTTGTTTGCGAATTAGCCATAATGTTGTCAAGTTATATTGTATTAATCGATCACTCTGAGTGGAAATCATTACTATGGATATTTTCCTGTTTTCCAACGCTATACAATTCATTGGATAAAATTTGGTTTGCGGTCACATTATACGCATTGCAACAACGTTTCTTAGCCATAAATAATGCCTTAAACACTTTAGTTGAGGAGCATGAACAATACAAGAAAAATTCTGCGTTCAAAAAAGATGATGGTACGAATGAAAAGAAAATATCGCAAATTGCAAGAGACGATAATTTAAATTTTTTGTATGCTGAATTAAATCGAGGTGCTGCAGGTGAAATGGTTAAGTTTAAAAAGGCCAAAAATCGTATTAATCCAATAACTGTTGTGTCTTCATCTTTAAATAATTTTAATACATTTTCGGCCAAAAAGAATAGCCAAACAAAGTTATTTTACGAAAGTCAACTGAGCAATGTTGCAAAAGTGGAAGAAAAATTTAATAACTTCTGTCAACTACATGATGAATTGTGCGAAATTGGCAAAATGTTAAATGAATTATGGAGCTATCCAATACTTGTGCTAATGGCTTATGGTTTTCTAATATTTACCGCTCAACTGTATTTCTTGTACTGTGCGACTCAGGGACAGGTGAGCAAGTCAATATTATATATTTATGTATGCACATAGTGCATACATATGTTTGCAACTTCAGAAGTTGTATAATCATTCATTTAATCCTTTATTTTATACAGGATATACCCTCTTTATTTTTGTCAGCAAAAAATGCTTTCATTACAGGCATATTTTTAATTTATACGGCAGGTAAATGTGTGTACTTGATATTCCTTAGTTGGAAAACATCAATGGAATCAAAACGTACTGGTATATTTCTTCATAAATGTGGCGTTGTTGCAGACAATAATGAGCTCTATGAAGTTGTAAGAACATATTATAATTTTGTCTTATAACAAAATTTATTTACAATATAATTTCTAAAATGTTGCGCAGATTAATCATTTATCGCTGAAATTGTTAAATCACTCGGTAGATTTCAGCGCTTGTGGTTTTTTCTCTTTGGATATGGAAACATTATATGGTGTAATTTAATGAAATACATATTTATGTTAATTTAATATTTTAAATTAATTTACTTCTTTAGATTAGTGGAGGTATTACCAGTTATTTAATAATTCTAATACAATTCAATTTAGCTGCCCAACAGGCCAAAGATGCCATGAACAGCTATAGTACAAATCGCACCTCGGACATGGAATCAAAAGAACAAGATACAACAACTTCTCTAAAAAATCTCATAACCAGTACAACTAGTACTACATCCATTTATTGAGAAATCAAGAGGTTTCATCATCATTACGTATACGAAATTAATGGCATATAATTAACTTTACAATGTATACGCGAACTTAAAGAAAGTACAGCAGCTTAAAATATTTGAAATTTAATAAATTATGCGCTTTAAATGTTGTAAATTTTTATGAAATTCATCACATAATATGTGCGTACACTATGAAGGATTAATACTTAAATACAAAGTTGGCTTTTAATAAAAATTTTATTTCTTAACTCTGAACTGATTGCAGTGCATTAGGTTATAAAAATTAATTTAAATGGTTTCTACAAAAATTGCTATGGGGAAAAAATAATTTATGGTAAAGAAGAACAGAATTTGACATTATTTTTTAGTATTTTATACAGTGCGTTAATAAAGATGATAATTTCAACAGGAATGTGATGTATTTCGTGATTTTTGCCACTACTCCGTGTTGTTTAAATCTGTCGCCAAAATCTTTAAAAAGGTGAACATAGTCACCAAAAGTTTAACTAACCTTTAATTAGTGAAATACCTTGTCCTACAATTAGGTAAACGACTGGCAGTACAGTTTTCAAAAGGATCGTTTCATGGGTGACCTATTGGTGTTACTTCTAGAAAAACGAATGTAGTCCATCGAACGATTTAGTGAGAGTAATGTGGTAGCTCTAGTCATTTCAAAATAATTTTATGGGGTGAAATAGAATTCTCGTTTATGGAAACTCATTATTTTTATATAGGTATTCACTTTTCCTATTTACATATGTACCTACATCGGACGTTCTCATGGTTCTCACTATCTTTTTTTAGCTATAAGCACTAACCTTATTTGGATATTGCGAAGAAGAGGCTTAAAATTAACGATTCACTTACCTTATATCTAGTAAATTAGACGTTGTGAACTGGATCGATTTTCAAACAGGCCATACTTATTTCTCTGCGGCGCTTTAGGTAGTTAAGCTTGAAACTGTTGGTGACACGCATGCGGATATTCAATGCAATATTTGTTAAAACCATTTTATTTTTCTAGTGTTTAAAGAAATATTGTAGTGTTTTGGATTATTAAACGAAGAAAATCTTTACTCCAACTGTCTTTTTTAGTAGGGTTAGATCGCCGGCAGTCCATTCTAGAGAGGCAATTATCACATTCACTTCAACGGAGTTTGTTGAGTTTTGATTGTGCACAAATGATTATGGCAAAAAATAACATATATTTTTTTTACTTAATGAAAAAACACATTTAATATTAATCTAACTTCATCAATATTATTTTCCTTTGCAATTTCTTACTCACATTATAGCACTTTATAACACTAATACATACATCATACGCTTAACAACACTAATATCAAACAATATTAAAAGTATTGTTTTTATATGGCACTTGGGTGGCAATAGAAATCATTTATAGGATTTATTTAGAAACAAACAAGTAATCAAGTATAAATTTAAACATTCCGCAAATAAAATGTCAGATAAGTTCAATGTTATTGACCATGCCACTTTTGAACGTATGCAGCAAAGTTCCAGTCGGAAGGTTGCAACAGCTCCCGTACAGAGAATACGAAACAGCAAATATAAACGTATATCAGCCGCAGATAATTTCAATCTGCTGCAATTTGTAAAAACTAGCAAGCCTAGACGTGGAACTGGTTTGGTTAAAAAGGATAAAATTCACAAACGGACTGTTGACAAACTCGATAAGATAAAACCTAAAAAGGGAAAGAAGAGGGAAAATGGTAAATTAAAGAAGCCAAATCGCCTAAAAAAATCAATTTTACAATATCGTCAAAAGAAACGGGAACAGGCACTTTTGGCGCAAGAAATAAACTGTTCTATTGTCAAATTAGAAGAATTAAAAGTGAGCGAGGAAAGCGAAAATCAAGAAAAATTAGTGGCGAATATATATTCCAGAAAATTTCGATCGTAAGTTCGCAGATTTATAAAAGAGTTTTATCGTTTTTTATTTATTTTTTTATTTTAATCGATGTAAATGTTCACAGCGCTAGACTAAATAATAGCACCAACTAACTTAAGTTAATTAAGCATTTTTATTTGCTTCTACGTAAAATAATCGTTTGGCATGGGGAAAACGTTATAAGCCTGAAAAACGCCTCAAAGCAACACGATTTGCTGTTGTAGCAGCTTTTCTGTTGTTGTTGTGGGAAAAAACTCTGATTGAACACCAAAAGCTTAGTTGAAAAATTTTGACCGAGTGATACTCAAGTCGTTCTGGAACATAAATCCAATTGCCGTGGCACCGTGTGTAGTATATCTTGTGCGTCTCTCTTGGTCAAAATTCTTTGACAGTGTTTAGTAGGTTAGCCTCTGCTAAGATTTGCGATATTGAGAGTTTCACCTCTGGTATTAACTGGCTAGTAAGATGTCTCTCTTTTTTGAAGTTTAAATAACTACTCTGTTTTTTCAATTTTTTATTTTTATCTATATTACTTTTTAATTGTTGATTAGCGACCAAACATATAGTTATGAAGCAATCTCATAATGATAACTACAATAGGCCGCTTCTGGTCTCTGAGTGAAGGCTCCTGAATTACCTTCCGAACCTAACCCAACCTTTCACTAATTAGTATGGACTGATATTTATTGGAAAACGCTTTACATAAATATAAAAAACATGATATTGATATATAGCATTGATATTTATTGTACATTGTGATATTTATATATTGCAAAATATTTTCAGATATTGCAATTGTTGCAAAACTCCTGAGGTGAAAGAACACTGCGAAAAGCTATTGAGGGAATTAAATTTTTTTCAACGGCGGGCATATGCTCAAAATGAAATCAAAGCTAGAGCACATACACGTTTTGTAGTTGGATTACGACAGGCTCAAAATTATTTACGTATCAATAAAGTAAAATTAGTTATAATAGCCACAGATTGCGAATATAATGAGGGAGATGGTAAGTAATAAACATTTTGCTTACAAAAATGTATTATAAATATTCTCTACAGTTACTTTAGATGAAACAATAGAAGGTATTAAAACTTCATGCAACGATCAGCAAATTCCTATAGTATTTGCTTTTCAAAGACGTGAATTGGCTTATATTTTATATAAGAAGGCTTCTATCAGTTGCGTTGCTATTTTGGATTATGATGGAGCTCGTGATACATTTTCAAAACTGTTGGATGCATTAAAGGATGCTCGAAAAAAATATGAATCCCTTTTAATTAATTCCATATAATTTTTATAATAAAAATAAATAATTTTTATAAGAAATAAATAAAAGGTGAATTTAATTTACAAATTTAAAAAAATTAAAATGAAATATATAATACAAACATTAAGCCAACTTAAGCTATGCTTAATATAAATTATATTTCGCTACAGATTTCTCAATGACAGGTTTATTTAATTTTCGTTTTCAAATTTATTGAAGGCAACAACGATTACTGTCTACTAATTTCTGCTCAGCGCCTTCATGACACGTCCATTCATGAATGGTTTGTTTTCAAAAATTGGTTTCTATATACCAAATAATTTTTGAGCAATAAAAGTACACGACACCATAAAGTATAAAAGCTTTAGTGGATGTATAGTTAGTTTTCACATATTCATCGATTTTAGATATCTTTCGCATCAAAACTAACACATATAAATGCTTATCCTCTCAAAATGAATGGCATATTAAATGAAAAATAAAAGATATAAAACGTATTTTAAGTATATTTATTTAGTTTTTGTTGGTATATAACTATTAAAAATTACAGTCTTAGATTACGTTGTATGTCCAAGCTCATGTCCTTAAAGGCACGTAACCGCTCGAATATTATACTGCGTTCTGATTCAAACATTTGCCAGTAGTGCAAATGCTTACCAATATGTTCCATTAATATGGTTTTTGCAAACTGCCAGCAACTATGCAAATGAGACTTTGGTAACGAACCACTTTGACAAGCCGCCAATAGAAGTTTAATCTGTTGTGGTGGAGAAAGTTGACTTAAAATAAATCCAAATATGTTACGTACATCAGGTTTTAAATGCATTGGGAATATACGTGTTTCCGCAAAACGATTTTCAGGAAATACTAACAATGCCGGTAAAAATGGCATATTATACTGCCAGGGCAAATCATTGTCTAAAGCGTTAATACGTACAAACTTCAGTTCTGATACCTGCCTTAGGACTATAGATAATTGCAAAAAGGAATGTTGAATGTTTCCACACAGGCTACAATCGGGGGAATAGATTAAAACCACTAAGGTTTGATTGTGACTGTATTGTAAATTATTAGTAAACTTTTGAAGATTTAAATGTTTAACTTCGATATCATAAGATGTTGGATTAATTGGTGCAATCTTTTCATTTCTATAGTAGTTATTTAAGCCATTTCCATAGAACTTTTTAACAAATTCCATTAAATTATACATGGCAAAAACGTCTTCCATAACATATATATTCTCATATGCTTTATCAGCAATAAAGACATTTGCCATGCTTTGGTGATTTACTGGTATGTTCATACCAGCTAAATAATCCGTAAATTGTTGTGAATCCAAGAGAACAACAGCTAAAGTGCGATTACTGTTACAACATTTTTGCTCATTAGCCAAATATGCTTCTAACCTTTTTACCACAGCTATTTGTAGAGACGACTGTAAATCAATATCCCTTTGTACACATTTTGTGTTGTGAACAAAATTTAATATTTGTCTTACTTCTGTATTAACATTACTATAGATCTTATTTATATCAGGATAAGAAAACATTTGAAATAACTCAGTTAAGTAGTGATTAATTTCATAGTAGTATTGCAGGTTTTTTAAAATTATATCCTTGGTGTGTAGACATACTTGGTTATCCATAAACATTTGAAGTTCTCGCACAATCTCTGAATTTTTTGGCAATTGTACGAAATCTTTTATTAAATCTTCTTTGCTCTTCAACTGCTGGCAGAACTTGACCACTTTAGTAAATGGTTGAAAAGAGTCAACATATTTCTCCATATACGAAAAAAATTGTTTAGGGTGGTTGACAAATATGGCCAAAACTGGTTGTTTTTTCAATTTCTGGGCAATCATTATAGGTGTAGTGTATCCATGGAGTAAACTATATTCATCATGAAGCTCTGCATGTAACCAACGTAGTATATTACTAGAATTCCATTTAAACTCACTGTAGTCTGCAAACGATTTCACAGTCTTGTGGCCCATTAAATATAAGTTCGGCATTGTTTTCGCAATAGTACCATTGGACTTGTTTTTAAAGGGTATATCATTTGCGAAAGTTACAGTGAAGCGGTAAGTACGTAAAGGATCGTGCTCTAGCCATTTCAAGGCAGCTATTAAATAATTTTTATATTCTACGTCATTTGATGTCTTAAACGTACCCATTATAACGGCATCACTATAGGATTGCATATTTCCCAATTGTTTTATACCATCAACCCGCTCCAATGGATAAATTACATTCTCCACAAATTGTACTATATCTCTAAAGGTATATAAACCATTATATTGAATTTTCAGCTGACCACGGCGGCCATAATATACCACTAATGTTGGCCACTTGTGCGGTGAACCCGAGCCAATAGTTGTTGTTAATGCTTTTGAACAATTACAAGCCAAATGCCAACAATCAACTGATGCAAAGTATACTTTGTCGCCAAAGTATTCTGCCACATCATGATATTTCTGCAACGCCTTTAAACTATCTTCACTCCATTGGGTGTAATAAAATACCATAGATATCTCGTAGAATTGTGTCTGGTGTCTAATATTCGGAACATCGGAACCGGGACATTGTTCTATTGCAAAATAAGTATAACTCCATCTTACAGAATTTACTGTCAGGAGAAGTATTGAAACGAAAAACTTCATGTACCGGTCTGACATAGTACGTGCAAACACAATAGTATTGTTTTTAATTTTTATTGCTAAATTAAATAAAAAACCAAAAAAGTGGAACAGCTGATGTGTAGAACACGCACAGTGTTGGAAAGTAATTGTATTAAGCAAAAAGTAGATTTTAATTGTTTAAATAGATTATCCGTTATCCTATTATATATATCCGTTATATACATATATGTATATATATATATATTATATTTTTATATATATATATTTATATAGGATATATGTATGTATTATATATATAGGATAGAATGGATGGATATAGATGTATATACATATATATATATACGAATACGGGCTCCTAACATTGCAATTAAATATACTTGCTGTTTTTTCCACTTTATTTAAAAGATACTAGACAAATTAAAAGTTATCTATTACTCTTGTTTAAAATAGCAATCGGATGAAAAAAGACCCATTTTGTATCATTTTTAAGACAACTCTATTATGTCCTTCTATGGAGTCTTTTCTACTGGGAAAAAACTGAGACATTCGATTTTTTAACAAACAAAATAATTTGTATAGACATAGATAGATCAGAAGGTTCAGAACAGTTTCTTCCAATGTGATATTTCAGGGAAACCCCATTTTGGGATTTAGTTTCTTGTGAAATTTGAAAATTAAAATTACGAAAATATTAAGAACCTTTGTATGAGTTTATCTACTAACTGAACATGTTATTAATTGAGCGAGAATCAAATATTTTTAGTTTTAGATAATAATCACCAAATTTCAGTAGGCACATAGGTTATGTACATATAATCTTAAATTATACCTGTCGTCCTTGTTATAATTGCGTTTTAAGAAATTCCTGTTTCATTGAAGACTGTTCGTCTTCATATGGCTTTAGGTCTTCTTCAGCTTTTGGACCTATTATCAATATAAGGATTTAAAATTGTACGATCTTTATGAAGAAGTTAAGTTATTCTTAAACAACCGCTAAAAATAAGTTATTTAAAAAAACTCGCAGATCTTGGCCTCTTGAAAGATAAAACTTAAAAGGAATTGTTTGCTTTAGCTCTACTTACATAATCATTTCACACTCATATGTATATAAAAAGAGAGTGTATTACAATTGTTATTAACATCATTATCATTATTATTTGCAATAAAAAAACTTATGCTTTAATATATACGACAAATTTAAAAACATAGATAAATGTAATACTAAAGTCAAATTGCTATCGTTTTAATTTTTTTGTAAATAAAAGTAACCGCCACAAATGTTGCAACTATGTACATTATCCTCATCATTTATTGGATTTAAGGACAGAAAATAGTTTGCAACACCCAGAAGCATCTCATCTCTCTTCCTGTCTAAAAAATCATAAGTATGATTTTTATAGTTTTTCAAAGTAAATGAAAACATTTTATAAAGAACCATTTCAGTCGTAATAAATGTATTCTGTTGTGAATCAATCACCGCGGCGCTGGTTTCAATAAACAATCGAGTTTGATTTAATAAAAATTGAACTATTGTAGCCGAAAAATACACTCCCATACCATTGAGAACGTCAATTAGATTTTGTGAATTGGATATATGTTTTACAAATATGGAACCATAGTATTTAGTCAATTCGGTAAAATTTAATTCTGTAATTTCTTTATCGGCCACATTTACAGTAACGCCTGGCAATATTTCTAATGCTCCAACACTTATTGCGGATAGTGTAGTAAGAAATCCTGTCTTAGTCAGGTTGTTGTAGATAGTATGTATATTGCAAAGAACATCTTTGTATGGTATATCATTAATTAAACGTAAAAGATCAATATTACCCGCATTGTGGTACGCATATTTAACAACTTCCTGCGATAACAATGTAAGGCCAGCCCTTATAGCAAATTGTGAGAGAGAAAACGCATGGTTATAAGGTGGAATATAATAATTTGCATATAATATAAAAACTTACTTAATTTTGTTTTGTAATGCAGTACGTAATGTATTGCCGCCAACTTTTCCAATTTGAGATGTTATCATAACATTATTTACTGCATTTGTTAATAAAAGTAATGAACTACCAAAAGCCACGGCATCACTGAAATCTAATTCATCTTCGTCAATAAAATATCTCTATAGATATTAAAACAAGAGAAAAAATTAACAATTTCTTTAAAATTTTTGTAGTTGTTCAATATAGTTAAAAACGCCTGGAGAGGTTGCGATTAACACGTTTGACCCTAATACAGCAATACCTACTCAGTTTTTTGTCAATAGAGACGACGGTTTTTAATAGAATTATTTTCAAAATGGCAACAAGTTATTGACCAAACTGGTGCATATTTGATTTTATATAAGAGATCATTCGAAAATATTTCATGTTAAGTAAATTTATTTCTGCTATGTCTCATAAAAAAGGGAAAAATATATTGCATTCTAATTTATCGAAATGCTATGCTATAAGGGGGCACCGAATAAGCCATTTCGCTTTTTTCTGAAAGTCCTGATTGTTGAAGAGTGTTAATTTTTACTGAGATAAGCATTAAGTTTAGCGACATATTTTTTTCGTGAGTATTTTAAGATGTTACAGCCTTCCAACTTATGATGGACTACCCATCCAACCTATTATGGTTAGGATATTGGATATTTCTTTAAATTACAAGCTAAAGGAAAAAATTATATTTTTACTTACAACATATAAGTCGTACGTTGTTGCAATAAATTTTGTACAACTAATTAGAGTTGCAGCTCCATTAATGGCCTGCAGCGGTGTTCTAGCAGACTGAAATTTTTAAAAACATAATTCATTTAAAAAAAGCGAAATACACAATTAAATTCTCTTAAAAGAAGACAATTTGTTGATATTTTTAATAAAAAATTAAATTGAAGAATTTAATGGTAGATATTAGAATGTTAAATTTTTGAATAAAATTCAATTGTGTACTTACCAACGGTACAGAATTCCCAGCGGGCGCAGTCATATAGGCACCGAGTGTAACAACTGATGACGTTAAACTTATGACATTCCCTGTTAGAGCCATATTTTTATTTAGATTGGTAGATACTCCATGCTTAACATTATCTGAGGTTATTTGATAGCCTCGAATAGTTTCATATGATTTAGTTGCAATCGTCAAAGCTAATGAAAGAGGAGAGACTAAAGCTGCTGCCTGACTAATAAGTGATGCAATGGTAACGACATTATCAACAACGGCCAACTTATTATTAGCAGTTGCTGGCGTTAAAAAACATTCTAACTCCACCTAAGATAAATTATTATTATTATTATGAGAATTTGTTCTTTTTGCAGGAATATAATACCAAGTTATCATCATTGAACGTATAACAACCTTTTAATGGAGCGATCATTGTACCAACGGGCAATTTGTTATACTGCAGAAAATCATTCCAATTTTGATATATACGTGAGTGTTCATCTATAAATATCATACAGCATCCAGCACTGTTGTTTGAATCTATTATAAGGAAAACATAACTTCTTTATTTTACAACAATTTAATTTAAAATATACGTATATTTATATGGAATTACTTATGCAACGTCTAGTGCGAAATATGGGATGAATTGTATAGTTGTGGGAAAATTTTGCTTTTTCTATATCCTTTTCTGGCGTAACCATTAAATATATAATTGAATGCAATAACGTCCCATTAGTATATTTTTCTACAAAAAACACAATACGAAACATTTAAAAAAGAAGGTATTTACAAATATTAATAGAAAAGTAAATTACATGTTATTATAAAAATAAGCTATTTTATTAAACAAATATAATGTTTTTCTTATTTCATTAAATAGAAAAACTTTTTATTTATATACATATGTATGTACATACACAGAAATCCACTACATATGTATTTTGTTGTTACAATTTAGATCAAATATACATATACCTCATTGTTCGATTTGTTATAGGTAGGAATGAGTGATAAATCTTAGAAAAAAAATCCTTTCTAATCGCAATGATACTTACTTTGTTGCCAAATATTACGAAATAATTTTTTTCTTAATCGATTTACTTTCACATTCTCTCTTTTAACCCGAGTTAAATCCTTTCTTGAAGTATAAACTTTTTTATTATCAGGAAACATACATTCTAATTTTTTCATTAATAGATCAGATTGGTCTGGTCCTATCCTAAAAAGAAAATCGAATTTAAATTACAATAAATTATTATCTGAAAGAGATTTTCAATAACAACAACAGTAAACAAACAGTGTGCCTTTATACATGTAACATTACTCAGGCTATTGTAACTGTCCTCAGTCGTGGCCAATAGAAACACCTCGTACTGCCGTTAACGAAAATACTCTTTGTTCTAAGTTAAAAAAATATTTCTCTACAGACCCAAAGACCATTTAAATGACAATATTGGATTTTTGTAGGACAACTATATTTATATTTATTTTAC
Source organism: Sarcophaga subvicina (assembly GCA_936449025.2). NCBI lineage: Eukaryota > Metazoa > Arthropoda > Insecta > Diptera > Sarcophagidae > Sarcophaga > Sarcophaga subvicina. The sequence continues at coordinate 76,501,693 of OW388083.2, forward strand.
AATTTGATTAGGATTTGGTATGAATAGAAAAAAATAGAATGTTATAAAACTTACACATCCCAAACTATTTCGGTTTTAAGAGTGGCTATTAATGCAAAGTCCTGTTGCACTTCCCAAGCGGAACGCAATTCAATAGCAGCAGGTGCCGCATTAGCTCTGTTGTCTCCCTTCAAGGACATATTTTATTTATTTATGAATCCTATAATATAGTAATGAACACATTCATTATTCTTCCTTTTCGTTAAGTGTGAAAAAACTTTAATATTAATTATTGTAATAAACCAGTACAAATTATTAAAATAAACCGCAATCATTTACTTTTGACAGAAACAGGACACCACAACAGAAAATCGAATGGAAAACTAAGTGATGTTTCTTTAATATTCTATGCTATTTTAATATGTTATAACCGTTTCCAACGGTAGTTTTGTATATATTATTAAAACAGTTACGCCAATCTTGACAATAGAATAAGTTTACAAAAATAATCTGGTTGTTCTTTTAATCCTGTAAAAATACAACAGTTACAAATTAATAACGAAATTCAGCAAAAGTGTATTTTATTATTTTTTAAGCAGGAACTGTGGTGTTTTGCTAGTCTTTTAATTGTAGATCCCCAAAAATAATGGGATTGAAACAATTCCCAAATGCAGTATTTTCCACATCAAATTTATTTTTAAACATTGTTTTCATTTGATAAATTTTCTTTAGAAACATTTAAAAATAATTCAAATCTACCATACCATACTAGCGGAGTTCTAAAACAAATGTGGATATAACCATTTGTGAAGGTGGATATAATCCAAAATTTGGTGTTGAGGTAGACATTTAAATTAAAGGAACAGACAAGATATGGTTTAGACTATGCTCTTAGAATGATACCGTCAGATTACCTGTAACCAACTTATGCAATGACACGACATGTTTCCTTTGTTGGCAGTTATAAAAGCACACTCACTAGCATTCATGGTAACCACCGAGACTTGGTGCCTGACCTCCACTAAATATTGGATTTTGTAGATGTTCTGATGACGTAAGGAAGATAAGACTATTGCTCACCTTATATATCAGCACCAGCATGTGGTTTCTGTTAAAATCTTTCTCAAGCGGTCATTGATATTAGAATAAATTTCTTTAAGTTTTAAATAGTTTCGGCTTGGCTGAGCAATATTAAATTTTGGTTGAAGAAGTATTGAACTTTATTCTTCATCGGCTTAAGCACTTCACGTTTGGCGGTTAATTTTCGACGAATAAGGACATTACAACCAGTGCTGCCACGATAAAAATTTTTGTAACCAACGTTTGTGAAAAAAACACCAAATAAGACAAAAAATAACCAAATTTAAATTCATAGCCAGTAATTTACCGACAAATTTTTATAATCGGGTAGAAACCTGTATACGATTTGAAGTAAATCTCATAAAGTTGTTGGTTCCAGAAGAAATAGGCTATTTTTTATTTTTAATTTACCCGACGTTATGGCAACATACGTACATAATTGGTCATTACAACCCTTCAGTCAAGATTACGACCTAGTTTCTCACACCACTTAAGTTGAGTGTGTTTATTTTATACAAGAGTGGCGGGACCTACAGTTTAAAGTCGACTCCGAACGACAGATTTTTGAGAAACTTTTCATGGCAATTTTTTTTTATTTACTCTCAGAGTTTTTGCCAGAAATCTGCTGAGAGGAAATACTTTTGTATTTTGTTTTGATGTCTGGCCTGGGGCTCGAATCTTGGCTTTACGCCTAATAAGCCAACACACTACCTACAAGACTACGGCGACTTCAACGTTATGGCAACACTGTAATTGAAAAAAAAATACTCCATTGGTTTACTGCTCTGTTTTGGCCTTCAGCTGTTTATCAAATTTGCCGGTGAAGATGATGTTTATCTAATACCACAGGCCTGTGTCTAATACTTATATTTATTATCGTTATTTTTTGCTTGTTGTTCAGCTTTGTACCACTGTGCTCCTTTTTATTAATAAAATGTTTTGTTTACGTACACATGTAAGGAAAAATTGGAAAAGCGTATCTTCCGTAAGCCGTTTTAGAAGTAGTAAAATCGACGAAAAGACTTCCAATGAATCTTTAGTGGACGAATCGCCTGCCACAAGCCAGGCGAAGTTGTTACAACATATGGTCGCTCCTGATGAAGTCGTAAGATATAAAATTGATCCAAAAGAGACATCAATTGTTTTGTTTCCCGGACAAGGCACTCAGTATGTTGGAATGGCTAGCAAACTTATGCGTTTTCCGGAAGCGAGACGTATATTTGAAGTGGCGAATGAAGTTTTGGGTTACGATTTGTTAAAGCTTTGTCTGGAAGGACCAAAGGATAAACTGAACCACACCGAACACGCTCAACCAGCAGTAATGGTAGCTTCATTGGCTGCCTTAGAACAACTGAAAGAGGAACGACCAAAAGCTATTGAGAGTTGTGTAGCAACAGCTGGCTTTAGCTTAGGTGAATTGACAGCACTTGTTTTTGCGGGTGTTATACCATTTGACAAGGGGCTTAAACTGGTACAAGTTCGAGCCAACGCTATGCAAATGGCTTGCGATAAAGCTGCCGGTGCAATGGCTATGGTTTTATATGCTCCAGACACTGAAATTGGGGCAGCGTGTGCTAAAGCACGTCAATGGTGCGTAGATAAAGGCATAGAAAACCCTTACTGTGGTGTCGGTAACTATATGTATCCACATTGCAAAATAATCGCTGGTAATGTGGAAGCTATAGAATTTCTGGAGAAAAATTCAAAAGCCCTTAAAATACGACGTATGAAACGTTTGGCGGTTAGTGGTGCCTTCCATTCACCTCTAATGGAGTCAGCTGTAGAACCATTCGCAAAGGCTTTAAGTAAAATACCGTTGGAGGAGCCTTTAATACGTGTCTATTCAAACATTGATGGTAAACCGTATAAGAGTTTAGCTCAAATACAAAAATTATTACCTAAGCAGGTTAGTACCAGAAATTTTTATACATTAACAAAGTTTTACTCACAAATGCAATTTGTAGATCGTAAAACCAGTTAAATGGGAACAAACAATGCACCAGATATATGAACGACAACAAGGTGAAGATTTTCCTCGAACATTTGAATGCGGTCCTGGAAAAGGCTTAATACCAGTTCTTGAAAAAGTTAATGCGAAAGCGGCCAGTTCGGCATTCTATATAGAAGCTTAATGTATACATTGAGTTATAACTTTTTTATTTTGTTGTTTAAATAATGTGATAATTTTGTTAAAGAAGATCGTAACGCATTTATTAAAAAGTGTTAATTATAAACATCACAAGATTTCTTTTTCTGCTCTTCGGAAATGTCAAGATAATATTGTAAAAGAAATTTTATAAAATCCATTGCTCTGGTTCATACGATTAAAAATCTTGCAGCTTACTGTAGAACTAAAAACCACTAAAGTGGTTGCTTATAACCTGAAATTTCCATTTACAAGGAACTCAAATGAAAGACTATTAAAAATCATTTTCCTGGGCAGTGTTGATTTTCCTTGAATGATTAGGTGACAAATATAATTGCCGTATTTTAGTATTGGAGGAACCATGTCAGTATGAAAATTTTCATCCAAAATTTGCTTTATCATTCCATTTGAAGAAGAAACTCGAATTGGAAAGACATTACAGATAGGTTTTATAATGAATAATTAAAAAACAACTCCTTAATTATTAACTTTCATTGTGTTCTTTTTCAACTTGAAATTAGTTTGAAATTGATCTTTAAATTAAATTTGTATTTTTACAAAAATTAAACGATTAGGAAATAAACGAAATATGCAGAAAATAAAAATTTAAAGTAAAATTCTGATTAACTCTTTTCATCACGAGCACGCATACGATGCACAAAAGCAGCACCCTTGTTTTTACGAAAATTTTCAAAAGGATCATTCACATTGACGCCCACACCCTAAACAAAATAAGAAAAAATTGAGTAAAATGTTTGAAGTTATTGCCATCATAAATTCACCTTATACATATCCTTGCGATCCCTTACTTCGCCTGCTGAAATGGGTTGATCAATGCCTTGATTATTTGTGCCCAGACCGGTGCCGGTGCCACCCCAGCCCATTTTCATTAGCATTTGATGGCCTTTATTTGATTCTTCAATAAATTCATTTGGTTTGGCAAAACTATTTGCACTGTAATGCAGAGAAAATATTTTTAATTGCTCCTTTGTACAATTAATATTACATTATAATACATACAAGAAACTTGGTGGCGTTAGAGATCGTTCACGTTCACGTCTAGTATTACGTTCATTTGAACGGTTTGTATCATTGTTGTCCTTTTCCCTATCGCGATCTCGTTCTCTATCTCTATCACGAGGAGGAGAGCGACGTGGTGAACGACTTCTCTGCCGATTATATCGATTATTACGACCTCTTTCGCTGCTACCGCCTCCGCCGCCTCCACTGCTTCCGCTGCGAGTTGAAGAAGAACGTTGTAGTATAGGTGATCGAGATCTTGAACGTGACTTTGATTTGTACGGTGAACGAGAACGACTACGGCTCTTGGAGCTATAATTTAATAACATTTATTATTATGTTTTCTCTTTAATAGAATAGTTGATAAAACTAACCGATAACAACGTTTATTGACTTTTTTAGGCACAGGTTTGGGTAAAATAATTGGCGATGGTGATCGTGACTTTTCTCGTAAGCCGTTTTTAATTTCTTCTTCTTTTTGTTTCTTAGCTGCGTTCTTAACCTTGTAGTACTCATACAAGCCCAGTTTTTCCCAACCCTCACTAAAATTTGTAAACATTAAAAGTGAACTCTAATTGATATATAAAAAAATATAGTTAACATACTTATCACGGGGCCTATCATGTGTGGGAAGAGAATAGAATGCAGCTAAAGCATTAGTTAAGCGCTCGTTTTGCGGTGCTGGTGGTGGCAGACGAATGTCAACAGGATCCAAAGGTTTGTAACGATAGTCTTCAAGCCTTATTAAAGGCACCATCAAACCAGCCGGTAGATCATAGTACGCTGCAGATGGTATCTGTTCCGGCTCTTGTTCTAACTGCAGACTTGGTGGAGGTGGTACACATTCATCATCACTACCCATTCCAGAAGTAGATGAAGTCATCGTTGCTGGTTGTTGCTGTTGTTGGTCATACGATATAATTTGTTGATGATGTGTCTGCGGCGCCTGCTGCAGCTGTTGCTGTTGTTGCTGCTGCACGAGTTGTAAAGCAGCATTAACATTTAACAGATCTACATTTAAATTATTGATATTGCCCAGCATATCAGCAGCAGGTATTAAATTTGGTGGTGGATTATTAAGATTTTGATTTACTGGAATGTTACTATTTATAGAAGGAAACTGTGTTTGCTGCTGCATTAATGCAGGCATTTGGGCCATGTTGCTGGTGTTACCACTTAGAAAACCTGGTGGCGGTTTTGATAAATCGGGTATAAAGAAATTATTTCCTGTGGTATTTGCATAAAGAGCATTATTGTCAATATTCTGCTGAGTCGACTGATTGGAAAAATGATCGTTATCATCCATTATCGGCATTGCAACCTTTTGAGCCATTAAAGAGGGAATATTCTTTTGCTGTTGCTGCTGTTGTTGCTGTCCAACTGATGTTGGTGGCATAACAGATGTATTTGGAATCACAGCAGCTAACATTTGTTGTTCTAACTGCTGTTTCTGTTGTTCCAATTGTGTAATCTGTTGGGTGGCATGTTGTATGAAAATCTTATGTTGCTTTTGATAGCTGTAGAAAAGTTTATTAATAATTGTTATTATTTTTATTTTTTTGTTGTGCTATGCTATGCACAAACTTTAACTAGATTTTTCATTCATACTTATCCATTTGCGCCTGAACGGCTTGAGTAAATTTGGCAGTAACTTCATGATGTAAATTTTGCAAGTTTGTTTTATATTCATGCATAGAAGAATCGGGTGTTTGTAATTTTGATATAACACATGCATCGAAAAATTTCGCTTTTGATTCCCATAAAGACAATAGCTTCGTTAATTTGGCTCTTTGTTCCGTGGTAGCAACTGAAAGATAATATATTTGTGACAAGCATTATAAATTTAATTAATTTGCAAATTAGGTAAACCGTTCATAAAAACTTACTCAAATCTGCACTGCAAAACATGGGTATGACAACGTTTTCCAGACTGTTTTTTAAGTCATTAGCATTTTTTCGAACACTGCAAAAAATTAAAATTAGAACATTTCTTTCTCTATAAAAGATGAAATAAGATTTGCGTGTTTTTTTTTTTGCTAGAATTGCTTTTAAACTTTAATACAATTTTGTTTCAAAATCTATGTTTCTCATATGCATAAATAGTCAATGTAAAGTTGTTTACAATCAATTTAAATTTTTTTTTTATTCATCGAAATGTTTATGTATGTGTATGGATATATGTATATAAAGGATGTTTCAAGTCCGAACTCCTTTTTCAATAATTCTTTATTTCTTGAAGTTTTAAAGATCAAGTAGCATTTACTAACTTCAATTAAATTTCTCCTGAGAAACAAATAAAAGAAAAATATACTGTCAAGTTAGCAAAAATAGTGGATATATTTAGTCATTATAATGGTCCGTTTGGGATTAATATAAGCAAGTAAGTCAAAAAATTGCGTCAACTTGCTTGGAACCAATACTAGTACGTTTCTAACAACACCAGTATATACCAGTCCTAGCCATTCAATCTAAAAAACAAGTCAATTTCCATAAGAATACAGTTCTTAATGATTATAAGGCACAGTTGATGTAAATGTTTAAATTGAACGACGATCATTAATTGCATTGAGAAATAATGTTTAGTTGCAATTCATTTCTATTTGATTCGGTACGTTAAAAAACGAATTTTACATGTTTGGACATTTTGAAGTGAAAATTCAGCTGGAAATGCTCTTAATGGTAAGAGTCTACCAGCTCTCGTCCATTTTTGGATGGTATTCACGTGACTTCTTCCTCTAAAAATTAACAAATTTAATGCCTATGTCAAATACAGAGTTTAAACTAAAAATAATTAAAGAATTGAAAGACGGCATGCTGCATAAAATTCCAAATAAGAAATAGCAGTGAGTATCCGTGTTGAGTTATTTTCATAGTATATATGATGGGAGAGAAGTAATATGAAGATCGTCTTCTTGCCTTCTTTTTTTTAACGAAAAGCTAATCGAAATATTTAGCAGATATTTTAATGTCATACATGCAAATTAAATTAACCGTTTCTTTCTCTATTACCTTTTTCAAAACTAATAAGTCAACATTTAAAATATGTGATTAATTTTTATTTGAAAAATAAATTCGAACTTTAGAAAATCCCTTCTTTTTTGCTTTATTAATTTGTGCAAATGTAAATAGTATTTTACGTGTACTTAAACAAATATTTTTGATTAGTTTTATAAAGTTTTATAAAAAGACTTACCAATGGTGCAATATATCATTAATTAAATAAATAAGATGTAATTTTTGTTGAAATGTTGTACCATCGACCAAAGCCCTAAAAATAAATTAACAAAATATTTTTTTGTTTTTCTTGTCGAGAATTTTTCGTGCTTAAAGAGTTGTAGACGATTAAATGTTCTGCTGGTATGTCACAATATTTGTTAGTTCGTGGTAAAAAAAAATAATTAAATCAAAATACGTCTTATTAAATGCCAGTCAAAACTTGTCTTAAATTAAAAGAATTCATTCTACAACTCATTTTTAAAAGTTTATAACCAAACAAAAAGTCGTCGACAGGATTCCAGGACCAAATATATGTATCTGAATATGTCAACCAATACTCATCATGTTGTAAAGAGAGGTAAATACAATTAATAAATTTTTTAAAGGTTATAATATACAGAATACAAACAAATTGTTATCAAGAAAAAAATTCAACTTAAACTTATAAACAGACGCATACTTTTTTAAAAGATATTGTAAAACGACATTGTTTTTAGCGCTGTCGGTTGAGTGCTGTAATATCCAGTTTTTGCCTAAAATTGCAACATTAAATATATTATTTTATTTGCCAAGCAAAGAGTTTAAATGAATGTAATTAAAAAAATAAATTTAATTTGATGGAAATCTTAATGATTTTCAACTATTTAAAATTTTTTTCAGTAATAATATAGCAAGTGTTATCTACTATATAATTGCTAATTGTTTTTAAAAAATTAGATTAATTTTAACTGATTGTGATATATATTTACCTTGGGAAATACTGTCCTTGGTGCAGGAATCAATTATTGGCTGCAGAATACCATCGAATTCTTTTAGTGAAATATTTTGCTCTTCCGCATTTTTTTCCAGTTGTGAATTTTGTGCAGCCTCTATAGCTTCATCAATTTGCTTTTTCTGTTGTGCCATCAGTGCCTAAATGTCCCATTGTATTTTTATTTATATATAGTTTTTTTGGAATTCAGTTTCATTTGTTTTTTATTTGAGATTTTGTTCACAATGATTTTGTTTGTCCGATAACATATATTTTTAATGGTTTGTCATAATAATTTTTGTTTTTGGTAAGTATATGGTATCGTATGTATTTGTAGCAGAGATTATTTGAATTTGGGATATTTCGAGTTTTGGTTTTTTTTTATAAAAAAATATACAAGTAAAGTAAAATTTTAAATGTAGACATTAAAAATGAAGTAGTATGAAAAATAAATAAAAAAAATATACTTAAATAATCTTAAACATTTTCTCGCAAATCGAAAACTTCCCACAGAGAGTAAAATATATACCTTAAAACAACGGTGAAAACAAGGACGGAAAACAATATACAATAGGGCAAGTGTAACTGAGCAGCCAATAGTTTTGAAAAAATAATCGAAAAAGTATAACCATCTACACTGTAACTTTACAAAAGGATATTAAAAAATAAAAATTTATAATTATATAATTAAAAATAAAGAATATGAAGGAAAGAGGGAGAAGTTTTAAAACAATGTAGCTTTATACATATTACTAAGCTCGGTGAAAACAAAGACGGAAAACAATATATGAACAAGTGTAACTGAGCAGCCAATAGTTTGAAAATTTAAAAAAAAAAATATAGAAAGTATCAAAATTATAGAAAATCATCACCGTAACATTACAAAAGCATGTTGAAAAATAAAAATATGTATTATTAACAATAATGAACATGTATTTATATATTCGCTAGCGATGGTCGAAAATCGGTGTGAAGGAAGTCTTAAAACAACGCTGCTTTACACATACTACTAAGCACGAAGGTGGAAATGTAATGGTTTGGAGTTCAAATGCTGCGAATGGAGGACAAGACAACCTTGTATTTATTGAAAAAAAAAAAAAAATAAAAAAAATATGGAGAAAACAGAATATTTAACGCATTCGTTGCCAAATATGATTATATACGTGATTGACGAAGTGTTACCAACACATTGTCATCACAAATACATATATTCGTGATACTTGCAATTTGTTTCACAACTTTTGGAACTTTTAAACTTTTTAAGGGTCCAAACATAATATATATTAACTATTGTCTAACTCGGTTACTATCCATCATTTAAAATATATTATTTTTATAATTCAGAATTTAGGCTTGGCAGCGAAAGCGTTAAATTATATTAGAATTAATTTGTAAAAATTATAAATTATATAAGAAATAATTTGGTACAATCTGCTCAAAAATGGGGTTGGAATATGGCTTTGTGTTCGTTCAAAACAACGCTCTGAAGCATTGTGGTCAAAGAATAACAACTTTGTAGAACAAGTTATATTTTCAGCTTTCCTAATGCCCCGACTTAAATCCAGTAGAACAATTGTCGACTAATATGAAAACTGTATTACTTAAATAACACCTTATCAACAAGCAAAAATTGAAAATCTCTCTAGTGAACAACATATGGGAATCTATACCCGCTGAGATGACTAGAAATCTGTTCAAGACTTCTAGTTGCAAGAGAAGCTAGAGATCAGTATGAAAAATACTTTTAAGTGAGAACAATTTCTTTTCTGTAGAAGTATTTTTTTGCCTAGGAATAGGCATTTGTATATGCATGGTTTTGATGATTTTTTTCTTTATACAATGCCCTAACGAAATATATTTTAATTTATAATAAAAGTAGAGATTTCAAACTTTAATGTAATATCAATATTGTAACAATAAGTTTTCGTTTGAATATAATTTTTGTTCAAAATTTTAGTTTGTGACGGCAGGTATTCCAGAATAAAAATTCAAAAAAATATAGAGAAAGTAGCAATTTCCAATTCGTTTATAGCAAACATGATTCGCCCTCTTTCTTTTTCTCGATTTTAATAGGGAATTTAAATTGCAATTTGGTAAGGCTTTACAGTTTATTACCACAACGATGATCCAATACTGTATTACTTTATTAAACTTATCTACTGAACGAGCATATTATAATGAATCATGCAATACCCAATTATAGTTCACAAATTAAGGTATAGCGTTTAAAATTTATTTCAGTTCTGTTTGTAGGAAATTTTAACAAATAAATTATCAAGCAATCAATTAAAGTAACATTTTTAATCTTTTTTCTCTGAGTTTTCCATAGGAAATACCAAAAAGTTACCCAAAAGAGTCAAAGTTTAAAGAGAAAATTCAGACTTGACTTGGAGGATTTCCAAAAGACGCTTTTAAAGAAACGTTGCATACATGTTTGGACATTTTGTAAATTAAAATCAATCAGCCATATAAACGAATAGGATAAACAAAAAGACTATTTTTCAAGTACGTATTAAATTAAACAAGATGAACCTCCACATTAATTGAAAACTTTAGTATGTACCTAACTTTTTGAATAAAATCCATTATAGTTGTAGTATTTATAAGAATACAAAAGGTTTAAATTTAGGAAAATTACCGTATGCTGTGCTGTTAAGTTAGATTCTGATTGACGTATTTGTTCACGCAGTGTATTTTGTTGCATATTTAATGCCTCTATTTGTGCTGTGTAATTAATGGCTACAGATTGACTGCCACCATTTGAAGAAGATTGCGAGGTAATAGGGTTTGAGCTAGTACTAAGCGAAGCTGCATTCGCATTCCACATTTGATGGTTAGGTGGAGGCTGAGTCATATTAAAAGAGCTATTTGAATCATGTTGACTGCCCGGAGTCATTTGTCCACCGCCATGAAGCATTATGTTTGGAGGCGGCCCTTGCGTAAAATGAGGTGTTTGTGGTGTTGCGCCCACTCCTGAGGATTGCTGTTTTAAGTCTAAAATATACGTATAAAAACTATTTTTAACAATTTCCTGTCTATTTAAATTTCCGACACTTATAACTTACAGGCTTGTTCGGCAGCTACTCTATACTGATAGTAAGCTGCATATTCCCCTCCATAGAGAAATTCAAATTTGGGGTTATTTTGTTGTTTCTGTTTTGTTATCATTTCAAATTCTGGTCCATTTCGTGCAACAAATTCAGCTAATTTATCAATTATGTTACGCAGACTGATATCTAAAATATAGAATGAAATATTTTAGGTTGTATCTATTGATATGTAAGTTAGCCGGGGCGTGCGGCTTGTACATTTTTTATATTTGCTTTGCTCGATACAAATACACTACTTAAATCATCAGTTTACCTCTTGGAGGTTGCGGTCCGTCCATTTTTGAAATACTTTACAAAACCACTCCGAATATTTAAAACTTTTCCTAATTTTTTCACAATTTTCGTTAAAAAATTTAAGACGACGTGCTAAAAACTTTACTTAATAAACTGTCAAAGTGGAAAAATTTCCAGGACGCCATTATTTTAGCAGTGTTGCAAGAAAATGTATTAAAACCCATTGAAGTCTTTAAAGACGTTCTAAGGGTATTTATTTAATTTATTGGAGAATTGGTGGGTAAGTGTTTAGTGAATTAAAACAATTATTAGGTCCGCCTTCTGAAACTATTGATTATATTTATTACGTTATGAAAGTATTTCAAATACTACTAAATAAATAAACTTGAATTGAATATTTAACATAAATTAATGACATCGATTGGATATAATTTTTTTGTTTACTACAACTTACATATTCTTGCAATGAAGAAATTTTATGTTATCCATTTTCAATACTATACATTTGCAACCCTGCTAACGTCATCTTCATTCAAAAAATATTCATTTCTTTTAACTTTATAACATGGTATAAATTTTACAATGTAAACAAAACAGTAATAGTTTTTGTTGACGTTTGCATTTATCAATAACTTAGAATTTTAGTTTGATAAGGATGAGTACATAATTTTATATTTGAAGAAGTTTCTTATTGTTTTATATCGAATAATTAAAAAAAGTAGTGGGAAATTTACTATGAGTAATACTAATGTGATAGAAATAAATAACTATAAAAATGGTTCTTCAAGCTCCAGTTCATCTGGAGCTCAATCACAACGTAAACAATCGGTGGTGGATAATACAGAACCACCGGAAATGAGAATATTGTGCTTTGAACTGACTTACTATAATAAAACTACACAGTTTTTACTTAGTTGTGCCGGTGTATTTGTACTCTATTTATTATATGGCTATTTGCAAGAATTGATATTTACCGAGGAAGGCTTTAAGTCCTATGGTTGGTTCTTAACCTTGATCCAATTCGGTTATTATATATGTTTTGGTTTAATGGAAAGAAACCTAGAAGCAAAGCGCAGTGGTGTTCCGGCCATGCAAAGGAAAATACCAATGAATACCTATGTTATATTGGCTGCATTGACTCTGGGTACAATGGGTCTATCAAATTCTAGTTTGGGTTTTCTCAATTATCCTACACAAGTGATATTTAAGTGCTGCAAATTAATACCGGTTATGGTGGGCAGCGTTTTAATACAAGGTAAACGTTATGGTCCTTTAGACTTTGGTGCTGCTCTTGCGATGTGTATCGGTCTGGCCTGGTTTACCTTAGCTGATTCTCAAATATCACCGAATTTTAATACAGTCGGCGTTGCCATGATTTCGGGAGCCTTGTTATGCGACGCTGCAATTGGTAATGTTCAGGAGAAGGCTATGCGCGATCATCGTGCTCCAAGCAGCGAAGTAGTTTTATATTCCTACGGCCTAGGATTCATTTATTTGTTTGTTATTATGATGATTACTGGAAATTTCTTCAATGGTTTTGCTTTTTGCTTGCAGGTAAATTTAAAAATTATGTTAAACTAACTTCTGTAATTCAAAATTAGGTAGCATTACTTGGAACAATTCTCTACATGTTTACAAGTTTCAGAAAAGAATATTGTGAATTATAATTATTCTTGTTATTTAGTATAACTTTCAACATTAGAATGTAATAGCAATAAAAATAAAATCCTCTTTTTATTTAAATCTCTTTATAGCACCCCCGTGAATCATTTGGCTATGGTTTCTTTTTTAGTTTATCAGGCTACTTGGGTATACATTTTGTTTTGGCCTTGGTTAAAAGCAGTGGAGCACCTGTAGCGGCAACAGTAACCACAGCTCGGAAAGCCGTTACTATAGCAATATCATTTTTATTCTTCAGTAAACCTTTTACTATACAGTATGTTGAATTATTTATTTATTTTCAATACGCGTGTTAACGTTTCTTTTGTTAACGTTAACGTTTCTTTTGTATTTCTTTGCAGATATGTATGGTCCGGTTTAATAGTTGTTCTAGGCATTTATCTTAATGTTTATAGCAAAAAGCATAAACTAACATTTGCAGATATAAATCATAAAATTAAACAGAGTTTCTATCGTCTGGGCAAAACTTCATCATCGTCACGAAAATTCTTAGTAGAAGTTTAACAAGTTGTTTTACGCAAAACAACTAAATCTACCAAAATTTTTATAGCAAATATTAGAGTTTGTTAGTGTTTATAAGTTATACAGTTAAGGAAGCATATTTATGTTTACTTTACAAAAACAATAAATTATTTAGTTGATATAAGGCTGTAGTTCCTTTGAAATCGGATGTTTCAATTTATTTCAAATTCTAAAACACGTTTTATCATATCATGTCTTTCATTTGCTGATTCAATTTGTCCCAACATACGATCAAAAAATTGCTGTTGATGTTTTATAATAAATTTGTTGCATTGCATAATTGTAGCACCCGTATAAATAGTACGAAACTTTGCTCGTGTTTCACCGACCTGTAAAAGATAATATATAATCTTTTATTTCGTTTGTTTTTAAATACATTTTTAACTACTCACCACAGTTACTAATGGCAAAATACTAGTAAGAAATTTGTGTGAATGATGAGAACAGCGTATTATGGCGATTTTAGTTCTTTCATTGCAATACTTAACACGAAAACCATGTTCTAATAGTCCAAGACCATAGACTCCAAAATACTTTTGCACATGGTTTAGCAAACATTTCGACAAAACCTGATCTTTTATGTGCAAAACTTTCGTCTGTGCATTTTGTGGTACAATTTGTACAACAACATAACTACAATATTAAAAAAAAAAAAAAATAGTAAAGAAGTTTGTCTACCAATTCCTATATTACTTTTTGTGTTTATTAGACATAAAACTGATTTATGCCAAGTTTGTTTCGAACAAATTTGATTTTCTTAATATAACATTCATTCAAGGGCTATATCTATTTAAGAGCGCTAACTCTTTATCTTGTCTTTGTTGAGGGCTCTGTCTTTCAACTTGTAATTCTATTTATTTTTACAGATGACAGCAAATTTGTTCCAATCATTTATATTTAATGTTTAATGCTAATTCCTTCCGAGATATTCAAAATAATAGCTATTGGATGTTGGACCCTGGTTTCTTTATTTTCATCGAAGTGACCTTGCTCGGTCTAGCTGAGACAGATCTTATTTGCCTGGAGGATTACGTGCATTGACTTTCATTAAATGTAGAATTTGCTAAGTAAGTATCTGTAGGGGAGAATTGTACAATGTTACATATACAAACTACTTAACTATATGTGCAGTAGCCTTCTATCTCCTTATGGGTATGAACCTTACATATGTATAATATACCTTTACGATTAGAAGTTTAGAATTCTATGCTTTCTAAAACTGAATCAATTATATCAGAAATTACTGTTCTACTAAAGAAATATCACTGTTACGCTAAAAAGATTTTATTATTTACCGATTTTTAATGCGAACCATTTATTTTTCTTTAAACTAAAATCACAAAAATATTTGTAAACAAACGTGTTTAATTTGCGGCTGCTGTAGAGGTAGAATAAGCGGAACAAAACAAAAAATGTATATCAAAACACAAATCAGCTGTTGAAAAATATATATGTCATGCTAGAAAAAAGTATTTCATTTTTTATTTAATTTAAAGTGAATTCTTATTGTGTAAAGTTTTTGGTTTTTATTTAGTTTTTTTGTTTTGTTATAAAATGCAGTCTTCTACATTAGATAAAAAATTACAAGGATTCCAACTAATAGCACAAGAAAAACTGCAAGCAATATTGTGTTCTATACCTGGAAAAAAAGATTTAATTATTGAGCCGCACCTTATTAAGCCCCTGGAACATGTTTGCGCTGCCTCCTGGCTAAAGTGAGTCATTTCGAAATTCGCCTGCAATATAAATCATATTTTGTTTATTTAATTATAGACTTAAAGGAATTCAGCGTATATTTAAATTAGACTTACAAAATGCCATTACGCGCTCCTCTATGGATCAAGTCCAACTGTATATGATAAGCAGCGATTTGGCATCATTTAATCGTGTTTTAAATCAAATCAAATTAATTTGCAAATCTCAACCTTCATTGTTATCAGAAGATACTCATTTTAAGTATTTTCACATAATCTCTATACCGTCATGTTTTGCTTATTTTCCTCAACTGTTGGAAAATGAGGGACTCTATGGAATTGTTGGTTTACATCGCTATAATTGGGATTTCATACATATTGATGAAGGTGTTTTATGCATGGAAATGCCAAATGTAAGTATACAATTTATAATTACACTTACTGTGGTAATATTCATTATTTTATAAGTTTGATATACTCGTAAAACATTAAACCATTTTTAAATAATTGTAGTGAGAGTTTTGTTCTTCTTTTTATCAATTATTTGTTATATGACCACATTTCTCTTGTAACAAGCCTATCGACTAAGGTTTTTTCAATTACTTCCTGATTCTGTTCCTATTTGGATGATAATAACACTTAAAAAATATCCACAATATTCCGAAATGTGGTTTACAGTGATAAATCAGTTTATTTAAATATCGTTAGTATAATTCGCAAAGACGCTAAGTCCACTTTTTTCAAAAATTGAGATTTTAATGCAAAACGGTAACACTATACAAAATACATATTTTAGAACAACAAAAAATGTCATTATGTATTTTAAAGTTGTTGTAATTTTGTGGTTTGCAAAAACGCTAAGTCCACAAAACTACGAAAAAAATTAAAAGCATGTGCCACGAATATTATTTATTAATTATTATTAATTTTGGATCTAGGTCATTTATAGAGAGCTATTTTGTAAAAATAATTGCGTTTAAAAAGTTTACAAATTTTAAAAACTGAAAAAGCTACTATGATTTTTGTGTCTCCTGTAAAATTTGGAAAAAAGGGACATACCACATTTGCGAATTAGACTAACGATATGTAATGCTAATGAACCTAATTCAGCAAGTTGTACAATTCTGTACAAATAATTTCCAAAAGCAAAAACAAAGCCGGAATTTTTTTAAATGTTGTAACATTTCATGTCAATTAAAAATGATTTAAAGACTTTTTACTTCTAAAGTTATGTAGAAAATTGTTATTTCATATTATTTTTAGGTTTTCTCCACTGCATATATGCGAAACGATTGTTCCTTATTGCCATCAATAGCTCAAACACTACGAGTATTAGAAATACTTTGTGGTCGTCCAGACATAATATTGACTTTTGGTGAACATTCTGAAAGTGTAGTGAAAATGCTACGTAAACTTGGTCCATTGCCTGCAAAATCAGACAACCCAAAGGATAGTGACTTTTCAGCTTTATTAATAATTGATCGTGACAAAGATTTTGCCTCGCCTTTACTAACGCCAGCTATATATCCAGCACTACTATTGGAAGTATTTCCAAACAATGCTGGTATTTTGGAATTAGAAATGTCAAAAAATAAGATACAACAACAAAAATTATCAATATTTACCGTGACCCCAAAGAAAGAAGACAAATCAACGACAAACAAAAGTCCAGCGAATATGAAAACGCCAACAATACGTTTAAATTCGATGCAGGACGAAATATTCGCAGAGAATCGTTATAAGCACTTTTCAGCAGCAAGCAGTCAAATTCGTCAACAAGCCAAGTCAATTAGCATGGAATTGCAAAAGCTAAATAATATGAAATTGGAGGAAATGCACGATTATGTAAATCGTAAATTACCCAAGATTTCCGATACAAAAACGAAATTACTGAGGCATTTAAATGCTAGTGAAAAAGTCATTGAAATGTTGGGTTCAAATTTCAGACGTGTTCAGGCACTGGAAGAAGATATATTAAACAATGTCTCGAGAAAGAAAATTCTGCAAGATATTGATGAACTCCTAACAACAGATGGGCAAAAATATAACACATTAAGGTTGTTATCTTTGCTACATGTATGCGCTGGTATAACAACTGAGGAATTGGCACAATTTATTAGAAATTATTGTAATTACTTTGGTTTAAAATATTTAACAATTTTCCAACAATTGTCGCAAGTTGGCCTACTGCCACAAATAGTGGGTGACGTTGTAACACCTATCAATAAAACAGCTTCAAAGTTATTATCGAATATTCCATTGAATATACCAAAATTTCAACAGACACAATTTCAAGCCAATGCAAATCGTTTAAAACTAATGGTTTCCGTAGCGGGTGCAGATGAACCAGAAAGTTCAGTAACTGCGTCAACATCTACCTCACAAAAATCTCAATTGTCTCCAACATCAACATGTCCGAGTTATGTTTTTAATCGACTTTATATACCATTAATCGCACAAATCTCAAACTTTCTGTTGAAGTCAACGTGTGGAGATGATTTTATTACAAAATTAGCCATGATAGACAATATACAAATCAATGGCCAAGACATAAAATCTCTAGCACAAAGTGTAAAACAGACTGATTACAAGGATCTACTACCTCTAAAGAAACGCCAGATTTTCGTATTTGTTGTTGGTGGTATTACGTATACCGAAATTGCAGCGTGTAATTTAGTAGCGAAACATACAGAATCCGAAATATTTGTTGCTTCAGATTGTATTTTATCGGGATCGGATTTAATAGCTGGAGCATTTTAGTTGTAGAGGTTTGTTTATTTTTATTAAAATGTTTATTTTACACTTATACAGTAAGATAATAAGGGCGGGTCAAATTTATGGATTTTATTTATACAAAAAGTGAATTAACTTTTAAAATTAAAAAAAGTAAAAATATTTTTTAAAAATCATAATATTTTGCTAAAATGTGTACATAAAATTAAATTTTTTTACAGTATATACATACATATGTATGAACGTATGTATATGTATAGTATGTAAACAATTACATATAATATAAATAATTTTGTAATTTTTAAATGAAGTTTAAAAATAAATAACTTTTAACATTTCTTATATCGATTACATTAATATTTTTGTTGATAATTGTTTTAATAATGAATTCTGAAGGACATCAGCAATACCGATATTTATTTTAGTATTTTATTTTAGTAGTTATTGTTCATTCTTTCTTGCATTAGTGACACTAAATGAATGTTACTGACGATTTGAATTTTTGTAACATTTTTATTCTAGTCATAATAAATCACTTGGAAGTGAAGTATCGTATTTTTAATTGTTTGGAAAAAAACATTAACAATTTTATTTGAATAATTCAAATTCAAGGACATAAAACATTGTATTCTTTCCGTTGCTTCAACATAAGTTAGATAGCTAGCCCATCATTAGATGGTCCATTCGCCAAGTCATTACGTCCAATTAGATATTCTTTAATGAATCAATTCTTATCCCCATGTGCGTGATTTATGACTAGTGTAGTACCGGACAGTACTTTTACGATAACTAATTTACAGTACATTCCACATCCTGACTGACGAAATGAAAATGTTTAATAGTTGGTAATGGTTAATCAATGACCGAATACAGTTGTTTATGGATATCAATTTTAATCAAATCATGTACATGCATCAACGATGTAATCGTGGGCATTTAAAGATCCATCGCATTAAGTTTTTTGAATATGTTTTCGTACTCAGATCGTTTCTGCAGCTCTTAGTCTCAATAATAATGTGGCTGATATGTTTCTAATGTAAATCCAAATACTTCAAAAGTAGCATTGTCTATGGGCAGTATACAGCCTGTATATAATGGAACCCCATTTAAGCTATTATTAGTTTACCTTTTCTAGTATTACGACGCAGGCTGTTTGCTTTACTGATATCACCTTTTGTTTCCAAAAAAGATGTCATATAACTTATTCCTTACGGTGGCGTAAATCATCACTTGTCCCAATCACTTTGCGTGTGTAGATCCGTGTCAATTTACACTTTTTATAATTGTTTTGCGCAATACATGCATTTTTGGTTGAAAACGTGCAAATCTATCAGAATTTGTAGTTGTAGTGATAGCTTTATAATTTTGTAAATCTTTTTTATTATGAAATATATCCTGTTTGTAAACATGTTGTGCCAAACATATGTATATTTTTAGATGAGATGTTGCTCCGAACGAGGAAATGTGGCAGTCTTTAAAGTATTTTCATTTAGGGCTGGATCCTTTTCCGAATTGTGATTGATCCCTAAGGCCGTAGAAATAAATCCCTGTAGCACATCCCCATGTCTAAGGATGTAACTAGATAATGGCGGAAATATAGATGACGTAACAGTTTTTCGAACAGAGATGAGTGTAACCCTTCTGAATATCTGTGCTACATTCAGTTAAGTTTTCGTTTGGTTTATGTAGTCCTTTCTTCGAAAGTTAGTTCAAATAATTTGAGCATTATTTTTAAATATATTTATATAGGAGTAGATTGATTGGGTTAGCCTGTGCAATTTTCGTTTTCACAAAGTGAACACAATTTTAATAGAATTTTATGAATTTTGAATGAAATTAATTAAAATTGACAATTAAGGTCTTTGAAATTACTTAAATAACTTTCTCAAATTAATAAAACTAACATTTTTTGAAGGAAAACCAGTGTAAATACTAAAGTTTATGGAATCTAGGAAATAAAATAAATATTTTCTAAATTTAAAATCAAAACTTTGACAAAAAAAGATTAATTAAATAAGAGATGTCAAAACTTTTTTTGGATTTTTGTTGCTTGGTGTTATAATCGTAAGTCTTGTTTGCAAACAATATAAAACATTGTATGTATGATTGTAATTTGTTGAAAGAGCACTCTTAAGAGCGTGCTTTATTATAAATTGTATCTTTTTAAATGACTTAAGTTATAAACAAATTGTTATGGGTAAAAAACTTAAATGAGATCACAAAGGTAGACAGTACTGATTTATACTCCCTTCCAACTTAATGCGAACGCGTGCATAGTGAATATATAATATTATATACTGGTATAACATATAAATGAGCTCACGTTTAAACATTTTTAATTGATTTTTTTTAAATAATGCACTAGTGATCTCTTAAATGAATTTGTTTGTGGATGCATGCATTTTTACATACATACATACGTTTGGAGAAAAACGGGTGCAGATCAAGTTAAATAATAAACGTTGACCACGCTAAATAAAAAATGTGTAAACGATTGTCGTATAAATATGGTTACATATACATAAATCTAGAGATCTATAAGCTTAAACAATAGAACGAAATAAATTATAATTTTATTAAAGAAAAGCAAATTTAAAGGTGCTCGCTCATTGAAATAAAAATAAAAAAACCTTTTTTAAATAAATCTCTCTTCCATTTCATAGTAAAATAGTTATTAAACTTATTGTTGCTGGTGTAGTACATTAAATGATAAGATAATTGAACGCGATTTTTGTTTGTTTAATTTGCTGTATAAAATATTTACAAATTTATTTTTCATTTCAAAACATCCCACGTCACACTGGGAGTCGTTTAACTGGTGCTATTCATTAATTTAAATTGCAACTGTAAGTGAAGGTGATAAGACATCGCATAAAGCAAGTGAATGCTGTGTACCGTTTGTATTTTTAATACTTATTAATAAATTAATTAAAAAATTGAGTAAATTACTAACAATTAACGTCTAAACAATGCCGAAAATTTATTTTATTGGCGTTGATGTTGGTACTTCATCTGCTCGTGCCGCTCTAGTTTCGTCGGATGGTAAGGTTTTGAAACAAGCTGTTCAAAATATACGCATTTGGAATCCAGAACCTGAACATTTCGAACAATCATCGGAGGACATATGGAATGCTGTCTGTCATTGTGTTAGGGTATGTATGTATGTGTGTATATAAAATAATAAAACACTAAATCTTAACTGCAAATTAAGTTAAGCTAAAGGTATTATTTGAAGCAGATAAGAACAGTTTTGACCTACACTTGTTATTATAGGACATTTGAACAAAAAAAAATTAAAAACTATAATCTATAGAATAAATACGTAATATAAAGCAGAAAAAAAATAATTATTTGTCACTTTCATCCCCACACCCACCTTTCTTGTAGTGATCACGTTAACAGACTAGGTATCATAATGGAGCAATCGTTGGAATAGAGATGTCCATTATATTTAATCTTTATAGACTTTGTCAATATATCCAAAATCATCTATTATTATTCGGTGTTATTTAATGTGAGAGACACATCTGCGTAGTACAAGATATCAACGCTGTTTTAGTAGATCAATTGGTGTTTTAATACAATATTTATTCAATGTTATGCTATAATCGCGTAAGGGGAAGCACTAAGTTTTATAAGAGGTGTATCATGAAAAAGACATGTAATATTTATGTCTGGTTTAATCACTTTTTAAGCATACTGTCTAATTTTGATGGAATACATCAGACAGCGGCTCCAGCCATGTTACATATCAAATATCCAGACAAATATTTGGTACTTTCAGGTCATAATCTCTTTAAGCATTATTGCCAACGAGTCTACACCAATATCGCTTCACACTCTGCGAAATTTGAAAACAAGATCTTCGCCACGAAGAAGTTCGCATCACAATTTTCGTTCCCTAAACTTCGGCACGTTGCACTGCCGGCTATGAAATGTTTCCTTAAAAATAATGTTCGTGCTTTCCTGCTTCCTCAGGCAAGCAAGAAATTTTTCCCGTCTTTTACAATTCAAGCCTATGACTTCTGACTTCTGACTTTTGATCGCATATAAAAAGTATGTTTTACATATAATGGTAAAGTAATTATATATGGTCCCACTACATATTGATCGACAACACATAAGGTTAAGAATAAACTATTTCGCATATGTAATATATGTACATATAAATTTACCAGCATACGCTATCTGTTTGCTATAATCAAATCTATTATATTTCTTAATTTATTTCAGGATGTTGCCAGCGAAGTTGCTAGAGAGGAGATAGCTTCAATCTCATTTGATGCCACTTGCTCACTGGTTGTTTTAGGTGAAAATGGTGAACCGTTGTCGGTAAGCAACAGTCGTCAACCGG
Source organism: Sarcophaga subvicina (assembly GCA_936449025.2). Lineage (NCBI taxonomy): Eukaryota > Metazoa > Arthropoda > Insecta > Diptera > Sarcophagidae > Sarcophaga > Sarcophaga subvicina. The sequence continues at coordinate 76,524,212 of OW388083.2, forward strand.
AACAAAATATTATACTATGGATGGATCATAGAGCTCACAAAGAAGCCGAAAAAATCAATAACACCAAACATGATCTCCTTAAATACGTAGGTGGACAAGTTTCAGTCGAAATGGAATTACCGAAACTAATGTGGTTAAAGAATAATTGCTATCTCTCGACATGGACAAAATTATGGCGTGCATTTGATTTGCCAGATTTTCTAACATGGCGCAGTACTGGCTGTGATACAAGATCTTTGTGTTCGGTTGTTTGTAAATGGAATTATGATGCTGTAAATATGTCATGGAATGAGGATTTCTTTAGGGAAATTGGCCTGGAAGATCTACTCGAAAATCAAGCCAAAATTATAGGCAGTAATATACAAGAGCCTGGCTTACCAGTAGGCCAAGGTCTAAGCGAAGAAGCGGCGAATGATTTGAATTTAATGCCAGGCACTGTAGTGGGTACTTCTTTGATTGATGCTCATGCCGGTGCTTTGGGTATGTTTGGTTGCCGTTCGACAGAGTACAATTGTGAGTTGCAGGGTAAACTCGCTTTGATATGTGGCACATCCACATGCCACATGAGTGTAACTAAGGAACCATGCGAGGCTACAGGCATATGGGGTCCCTACCGTAGTGCCATTATACCAGGCTATTATTTAAATGAAGGTGGTCAAAGTGCGGCCGGTCTTTTATTGGATCATGTTATTAAAACACATCCCCAATATATGCATATAAAATTGAAACTGAAAGATAACGAGTAAGTCCTTCTGAAATGAGATAATTTTCCTTAGCGTCGTGGTATATTTTTGTTTTAATTTCAGGCATATTTATTCATATCTGAACAGGCTATTAAAATCTATAGCTAAAGAACGTGGTTTATCAGATGTATGCTATTTAACTAAAAACCTACATGTTTGGCCTGATTTTCATGGAAATCGTTCACCTGTGGCTAATCCGAACTTGAGAGGAATGGTACTTATTAAATAATTCCTTATGTTAACTACTATTTATTTTTGAACTTATGTGTTTCTGATATTAGCCACAGGATCACTCAAAACATTACAGAGATAATTGAGCTACGGACGACACCGTAAGGCACAGACACTTTACTTTAATTGTTTGCAGTGTTTCGCCATAAGGTTACAGCTTTTATTACATGATTTCATACTAATCCTGTCTATAACACACGAAACGATTCCAGACTCTGTCACAATTTGTGTATTTTCTTACTTTCGATGTTCATTTATGACACGCTGTAAAACAATACTGAACCAATTAATTATTATTAGCGTAGACCAATCGCACTTATATTACACATTCATTATATTATAATTCTGTTCGATAGTTTAATAGTAGCTTAATTGAATTCCGAATATTTAATTAAAACGTAATATTTTTTTTATTTATTGTCATAGATCTGTGGTCTCAATATGAATGTGGATGAAGAATCATTAGCTATTTTATATTTGGCCTTTGTTCAAGCGTTAGCTGTAAGTATTTGTTATAATTTTTAAGGGTATTGTTATAACTTTGCTTTTCTGTTTATTTTTAGTATGGTACCCGGCATATTATTGACAATTTGCTTAAACACAAACGAGTTCCGTTTCACACTTTACTTTTCTGTGGAGGTTTGGCCAAAAATGACTTGTATGTTCAATGTCATGCGGATATTTGTCAACTACCCGCCTTAATACCCGATGAGCAAGAAATGGTTTTAGTTGGATCTGCTATGTTGGGTGCTTGTGCAGCCAAAGTCTATGAAAGTCTTGAAGCTGCTTCAGCTGCAATGGGTGGTGTAGGAAAATTACGAATACCACAATTTGGTACGAAAGACTACCACGAATTGAAATATCAAGTTTTCTTAGAAATGTTAAATGATCAGTATAAGTACAATGACATGATGATGTAGTGGTTTGAAAGGGATTTACAGTTATGCATTTTAAGAAAACCGATGTTGATCTTATGGCTGCTTAGTTGTTTTATTGTTTGTTTACGAATTTCTTATATTTACTATATTAAAATAAATAAATTGTATGTTTAGGTTTTATATTTTAAAACGTTTTTCGCTAAGGGGAGGTATATTAGAAAAATATCCTTATAAACTATGAACATAACCGTAAGTCCAAATATTTATGCTATAAAAGCTGCAGCCCTTGTATTTATTTTACCTCTACACACCGGGCAAGTGACTTTGATTTTTTCCGAACAATCTTCACAAATACACACATGTCCACAAGGCAGTATAATGACCTACAAATCCCACAATATATGAAATCTTAAATAATTACTTTGAAAACAATTCAATTGTTCATACCTCCTTTGGATTTATATTGCACACAACACATAACTGATCGGGTGTGAGGTTAATTGGACGAGATTTAGCGCGTCGTTCTTTTCTTTCTTTTTCTAAAGTATCACGTATGCGTCGTTCATCGCGTTCTTGTTTCTTTTTCAAATAGAGTTTACGTACTATTATCGTAATTAGTACAGCTGATATAGATCCGCAGACAAAGATTTTAAATAACATAGAATTTTTGGCTTCTTCAAATTTCTTAATAAGGGTAGATTTCGTAGAGGTTGTTAGAAAGAGTGGACCCAACGGAGATGGCTGCAAACGCAATGTTTTACCATCTAATTCTAATTCACCAACAGCTGTTATAAAACTACCATCCCTTAAGACTTCCTCTGTAGTTTGAAGGCCCTTTTGTCGTATACCCGAAAAAAATCCAAATATATGATCAAAGAATGAAAGTGAGGATGGTTCGTAATTATCATATACAACATCCATATCGAGTACAGCTGCTGAAAGAGCATCAACAATTTCTACACCGGCGCCATTGTTAGTTAGCTCAAAAGGCATTTCATTTGATGAAACATGTATGAGTTTTCGTTGTTCAGACCAAAAGCCAGCAAAGCCACGTGCAACGCGATGTTCACTGAAAATTACATTAAAAATAAATCAAACTGATGATGGGAAAAGTATACATAATTGTTTAATTTAAAAAGGAAAATTTTTAAGACCGGAGATGTATCCGTACATATTTAAACAAAACTGTTGCTCCATAAGAAAGCATCTGTAGAGCTTAAAGATACATATATATGTGAGCTGTCAGCAAGTAATAGTTTCCTTGGACACTGTTCTTATTGTTTACATCCATATTGTGTAATTACTTTTAGCTTTGTTTTGGATAATTTACTATTAAAAAACATTAGAATCTAATACATCTACTACAAGACACTATAACCAGTATAGCATGGGAAATAGTTAAATACAAGAAAATATTATTTTAATTTGGAATCCGTATTGGAAATTCACCACATAGACTTACAATATTAAACTAATATTTCAAAAGAAGCTTTGAAATTAAATATTTAGCGTCATTTAATAATACATTTTAAATTGCCCTTTATAAGACTTCAAGTGAATTTAATTAGTTATTTGATATTGCAATAATAAAACAAAACTTACGATACTTACCTTAATTTGATCACTTGTAATACCCCAGTTACAGATGGTGACATTACACTCCGCATGGGAACACCGATAGGAGTTACGGTACCACGTACTACAGCATATGGTACTTTCTTGTCTTTCTGTCTGGCCACAAAATCTTTTAAATCATTGTCTATTGCCAATTGTGGTGCAGTCTACAATTTAAAAAAAATATTTAAATTGGTTGTAGGTCAAATAAAAAAAATTGATTTTGAATACCGACCTTAAGAAGTTTTACACTCTTCTTGTAACTGATGTATTCCTTAACACACAAACCTAAAATTAACAAATCCACACCCAGTGCAATGCCCTCATGTATAAAATCCATTTTTCTAATAAAATCAAATTAATTTCGTCTATTTTTAATTAAAAAAGTTTTAAATTAAGTAACTACAAAAGTAAAATTTAATTTTCTTGCCATTTGTAGTTATAAAATATTGAGCAGCTGATTTTTGTTTATTTACAAAAGCGAGTCAAGATATCACAGACAGACTAACAAATTGAAATACTATTAATCCTTTAAATGCGAAATTTATTTTGTAAATTATAAATAAATAGTTATGTTTTTACTCAAATGCGATTAGAAAACATGAACGGGAACTAATAAAACTGCTCATAATCTTGGTTTAGGATTAGGAGTTAGGTTAGGTTGGGATCAAAGGGTGCCGCACCGCTGCATTTGCAGTAGTAAGCTATCACACAGAGGCCCTTTGGTCCATTTTAACTGTATTGAAAGGGAGTGTGCTCTAATGTAGCCCCTACAAAGTAAACATAATTAAACCTCAAGGCTTAAAGTCCCTCTACCTAAATTTAACAACTTATGCTCCTAGAGAGGGACTGACCCCTAAATTGACACATATACACAATTAACGGCTTCATGGTCGTTTTTTCAAAGGTAATATTTTTAAAATTCATTAAAAAATTTATGAATCAACTTTTTATTTTTTTAATATATTTTTGAGTGGGTTTTTGCTATCTTTCGTTGTCAACTTACCACGCAAATGTCAGCTGTAAACGTCACTCAGAAACGTGTGCATGTTTTTATTTACGTTTTGTGCAAAAGGTTGCAGACCTTTTGTAAGTTTTTATTTATTTTAAAGTTAATTTTTATCTCAAAAAATAAATAAATAATAATGGAAGAAAGTCAAGTCCATGACGAAACTAGTGTGAAGACAAAATATGAAAAATTGGGCGGCTATGAGTTCTATCACAAAATATTGGGTTCACCCAAATTTATTGTTGCTCCTATGGTGGACCAAAGTGAGTTAGCCTGGCGCATGATGTGTCGCAAGTATAAAGCCGATCTGTGCTATTCACCCATGTTCCACAGCAATCTTTTTGCCAACGATCCAAAATATCGCAAAGATGCTTTGCAAACTTGTCCTGAAGACCGGCCTCTTATCATACAGTTTTGTGGTAACGATGCTCAGACGTTATTGGATGCTGCTGTTTTGGCGCAGGATCATTGTGATGCAGTTGACATTAATTTGGGTTGTCCACAAGCTATTGCCAGACGTGGTCATTACGGTTCATTTCTGCAAGATGAATGGGAATTGTTAGCGGAGATTGTTCGTACATTGCACGTAAATCTAAAAGTGCCTGTAACGTGTAAAATACGCATTTTTGAAGATCGCCAAAAAACAATACATTACGCCCAAATGCTGGAAAAGGCGGGATGCCAATTATTAACTGTTCATGGTAGGACCAGAGAACAGAAAGGACCTTTAACGGGTGTAGCCGATTGGAGTTATATACGTGATGTGAGGAAAAACATTAAAATTCCGATGTTTGCAAATGGAAACATTTTAGGCTTGGAAGACATTAAGCGTTGTTTGGAGGAAACCGGAGTGGATGGTGTCATGACCGCTGAAGGTAATTTACATAATCCAGCAATATTTTGTGCCGAAGCAACAAAAACCTGGGAAATGGCAGAGGACTATTTGTCGTACGTTGAGAAATACCCCTGTCCTATATCATATATTAGAGGACATTTATTCAAAATCTTCCACCACATTATGAATCTAAAACCGAATAGTGATTTACGTGAAAAATTGGCTGTAGCTAATGATTTGCAAAAGTTTCGTGATGTTGTCATAAAGATTAAAACAAAATACAAGCCTTACCATGAAGGCCTAGAAGTATACCAAATGGAAGAAGTAGATCCCAGTGTAATGCAAGTGTCTCTAGGTCCGAATCTGGCTTTACCACCTTGGTTATGTCAGCCCTATATTCGAGTATCGCCGGATGTGCATAAACAAATTTTAGCTGAAAAAGCCCGTATGGCCGAAGATCCCAGTCGTGAAAAACGGCAATATTTCGATCCAGAAGGACAGGAAATTTCACGTAAACGTATGAAAAAATTACGCAGACGCATGCGTCGTCCCAACAAGCCTGAGGGAAAGCATGAACGTAATTTGGAGAATTGTGATCAATGTAACAATCCAATGGGCTTCAAATGTGAATTTCGTTTATGCCGTATTTGTTGTCGGGAAAAATGCTACACTGAAGACCACGATTGTCCTGGTCATGGTATTTTAATAAAGTCTAGAAGAGCTAAGGCAAAACTTTTTGAAGAAGCGATTAAAAGCGATTCAGGTGTTGCCGATGAGACAGATGAATCTGGCGAAAGTCTAAAGGAAAACAAAACTGTAGTGTTAGATGCTGTCCGAACAACAGCTGACATCAGTTAGTAGTGAGTTATCAAGAATTAGTCAATGATTTTATGGAAATAGTTTTTATTGTAATTAAATGAAATTGTAATTTTTATATTTAGTTATAATAATACTAAGTAAAGCGACCATATTGTATGTACATATGTTCCTAAAACATGTAAATGTACATAACATATTAATTTTGATAATTTCTCTTTATTATAAGCAAATATAAGATTACAAAAAACAAAACAACAAAACTAAATTGTACAACAAATCAATGTAATAATCAGCTATGGAGAGAATAGAAAGACAAGCAAAGTTAGTTTGAAGTTGAAATATACTCTAGTAGCAGAACATCTATTTGGCCAGATCAGTTGCCGTCCTAAATCTAGCAATCAATCTGTGGGAGTGTGGGTAGACGGAAAAATACAATGGGATCAGCAGTCGAATTATCGAAATTTTAGCCTTCAAATGAAGAAGCATGGAAAAACATTTCAGAAAGCGAAATTGAGTAATTAATAGCTCTTAGTGCCTCGCAGATGAGCTGCTATTTCGCAAAATATAGGATTAATTAATTAATTGTTAAGGTATGTATGAAAAAAATTTAAATGAGTTGATTTTTGCCACCTAAAATTTGAAACATTTTAATTTTTCTTGTATTTTCTTTGAACTTCGAACAGTGTTGTTATAGTATTGAAGTCGGAATTGAAATTCGATTCTGTTGTTTAGGTTTCTCAATGATTTTATAATAATATGAAAATAAATATAACATATGTAACTAAAATTTAGATTTATTATCAATGTTCTTCTTTGTCCTGTAAGCCTTTATTAAAAATCAGATGAAAATTATACCTCCGTTAGAGTAGACCAAAATATGGCTCCCGAATTAATCTATTGTACACTGCAGCACGTAAATCCTAATACCTGAGAATGTTTGAAGTAAAGCATTTTTAGACTGGCTGCATTAACACAACATCAATCAGATCAAATTGATAGGCTGTTATAGTTTTAAAACCACCAAACTTTTAGCGGAGTAATAAAACCTGCAAAATACGAGTCTGCATTATGGACGAGATCAAATAACATTCAGGCCAGCAATTACGAATATGAAAAAAAAGTTATCAAAATTATTTTCATTACATAACCTACATAATTGGTCATTACAACTCTTCAGTCAGAATTACGTCCTAGCTTTTCACACATTTTATGTTGCGTGTGCTAATTTTTAGACATGAGCGGCGGTACCTATACTTTAAAGTCGACTCCGAACGATAGATTTTTGAGAAACTTTTTCATGGTAATTCTATTTACACTCAGAGTTTTTACCAGAAATCTGCTGAGAGAAGTCGCCGAAGAAATATTCAAATTTCGTTTTGTTCGAGATGACATGGCCTCACGTCTAAAATTATACTATGGCGGCTTAGAGTTAGAATTTTTTTATTACGAAATATTTACGAATTTCTGGTACAAGGCGTGATACCATTTTCCACAGCCGACTATTAAATAAAAGATATGTATTTATTTTTTAATTATCGAGCTTATGAGCCTTAGTATACGGCATTAATGCCTGTGTATTTGAGTGTATGATTATTACGAAGTCTATGTGTAATTATAATGTCATGTACATAATTACTTACCGAAGATATTAGGTTAAATTTTTTTTATATAATTTCTTTAAAAAAATAGGTTATTCGTTGCATATCAAGTGCATAAAAGGTCTAAAAACAAAAACAATTCCATTGAAAAGTCGTAATAAGAAATTAAAGGTTCTTTTTTTTTTGTTAATCAATCGGCAACATGCCCATACTCATTTTCAACAACATCCAATTAACGAGATAATAATGTCTCCGTTTATTTGATATAAAAAAACAAAAGATTTTAAAACGTGTATAAAAACAAGCAATTCGATAAAAAATACATGAATTTTGAAGGCGACTTTGAAAGAAGAGTATTAAGAAGCGCATCATGAATTTTCGTTTGCTACCCTTACTGGTAAGATATGAAATATCTATGAATATATATGAAATATATTTCGTTTATTTTAGTGTTTGTTACATTCAGCAATTGCCTTGGAATATTCTGAGCTTATAGATCCTTTTTCTGTAAGTAGTAATCCTTGTGAATCCGTACGCAATGGCCAATTTATTTGTAAAGACTGTGCAACATTAGCGTTTTGTAGTCAACAAGGTGGTAACTGGATAACAGTAGAATTGACATCATGTGATACAAGTCACAATATGTATTGCGAGGAGGAGACACGCGGCTGTGTATTCCAGCAGAGCTGTAGATTACCAAACAGGGGACCCAAATTTGAGTGTCAAAATGCTGGTATATTTCCAGATCCTTACGATTGTAAATATTATCATTTTTGCAATAACAATAACGTCGGTGAACGTCTGGTATGTCCCAGAGGAACTGCTTATTCGCCCGCCACAAAAACTTGTTCTCTACCGACAAATAGTGATATCTGTTTAAAACCTCAATATGAATGCAATAGATTAGGTGACATGGGAGCTTGGCCTACAGATCCCACTATTTTTTATGTTTGTCACGTTACTAATACTGGATCGGAGCAAATACGTTATCCCATATTGTATAACTGTAGTCCAGGTTATGTTTTCACCAATAACAAGTGTACACTATATACAACGTCTACATTAGCACCGCCACCAGCACCTACAGCTGTACCCGAAATAAAGACCTGTAAGCCCGGCAGTGGTTTAATGCCAAATCCTTACGATTGTTACTCGTATCTCGTTTGTGTTGATGGCCAATTAATTCCAACCAATTGTCCTGCAAGCACTTATTACAATGATAAAAAGAAAAGTTGTGAAATTGGAAAATGTTAAATTTTTATCGTTCTATTGATATGAAAATAAAAGTAATGAATAGGCTTGTAAGCTACCATTGTAACCCCGTATTATTGATTCCGTTAATATTCTGTGTTCGCCTCTTGTTTGTCGTCATTACATCTACTGTAGAAATCTTTGTGAGGTATTCTCAGTTTCTCAGGATGGTGTAAACCATTAGGATAAAAGGATCTCTCCGGTATTTTCGTTGTAAAGCCAACATCTAAAGCTCTTGCAGTTATCGTGCGGTAGATAGTTATGGTATATTAAGATCAGTTATCTGGTTGAGAAGTGCTAGGGCTTCATCGGTGTAGTCGCGTTCTCCCATTTTGTTTTGATCTGGTCTGTGTAACTCCTTCGCTTACCATTCTCTTCCTACTTCCGCTCCTTTTTCCTATCCCCTCTTTTATCCTTCCTTCTTAAGGACATTATGTATAATTGGTCAAATCGACCTCTGGGTACTGTACTTATCTAAATTGACAAGTATACGTCCTCTAACCTAACCTAAGATCAGTTATACCCAAAATTTTGACGTGACCATATTTTCTCTTCTCTTTCTTCCGTCGAGTCATAACTACAGATTTATGTGGTATTACATGTTTGAGTATGAAAGCGTATGAATGTAATCCTTAGCTAAACAGACTTCCAGTCCATTAAGGAACTCTTGTTGTCCTTAGGGGATAATGATTCCTTTCGTACATACATGCATAATTGGTCATTACAAGCCTTTAGTCACAATTAAGGCCTAGTTTCTTACACCACTTATGCAGTGTGTGTTAATTTTATATATGAGTGGCGGGACCTACAGTTTAAAGTTGAATTCGAACGACAAATTTTTAAGAAACTTTTCATGGCAATTTTATTTACTCTCAGAGTTTTTGCCAGAAATCTGCTGAGAGGAAGTCGCCGAACAAGGTGGTCCCGCATTGAATACTTAAAGACATTACACATCATAGTGGAACAATCTTTGCGATCTTCATCACATCTACTCTTCATAGAGTTAAGTAAACCTTATCATGCAGTCTAGCATCAGACGGTCTGGCCCACGTTTTAATACAAACAATATTATGTTGAATTCGTCTATCGTACAAGAGTTTTCAATAAACCGACCACTGTGTTATGATACGGTGCTGTTTACCACCGTAAGACTGCTTTAAGCAGTAATCAATACTCATTACAAGAGGCATTAAATTTAAATTTCTCACAATTATTTTTATTTAAATTAAATTTTTTTTATTAACACTCGTTTACATCAAATTCAATTAATTTTCACATTCGCCAAAAGCACAAGATGACGTTGCTTCATTGAAAAAGGTACCAATCGGACATACTAATTGTTTTAAAGTGCCACTTACGGCCGAACAATAATAATATTTGCGACAATCCTTTGTGTCAGCAAATAGGCCAGCTTCTGAGCACACTCTCGGAGCGGTAGGACCCATAGTTGTCGGAGTTATAACTACTGATGGTCCCGTTGCTGTTGGATCAACAGGTTTTGTGATTGGATTGTTGGGAAACTGTTCATTTGGTTTAGCTGGACGACAATAATAGCCATCAAATATTTCACCATCTTCACAGCGATATAGGGTGGGATAGAGAACACGTTCATCTTGATTTGATGTGGCCTTACAAATATAAAATATATTTGGACTCATGGGCCAGGCGTGTACATCACCGGCATTCAGACATTTGAATTGTTTTTCATGGCATACCGTGTGATTAATGTCTAAAGAACACTGGCCGGTAGCGGGACTAAAGGCCTTATCACCGCCACAATCGACTTTGGCTGAAACTAGAGTTGGTCCCACAAAATAACACATGTGATATTTCTGACAATCGTACGGATCGGGAAAGACACCATGGGATGTACAAGGAAAATTCGCTTCCGAACTAAAAGGATGACATGGACCAGTCGTATTGCTACAGCTAGCCAAACGGGCGTTACAATAGGAACCATTTTCTGTATCACACGTTTCGACGGGTATGTTAACCCAACCATTTGAGTGTTTGACGCAGGTCGATAACAGATCACACGATTCACAAATAGGCCCAGGTGTTTGTCGACCTTCACAGGTATTTGTCTCTCGTGGCTGTATTCGATAACGAGACATTCGAATAAGATTTTCGGCCGCAGCATTAAAAGCCAGGTAAACGAACTGAAAATAAATGAAGAAAAAACAAAGTTTGACACAGTATTTTTAAAATTATGCCAAATTTCCGATAGCAGATGTATGGAGGAGGATTTAATGCGACTAACACCAGTAACGGGAAAGTACTTTTTAAACCAATTGCTCGAGACCTATTCGGATAATAAATTAGTCGGATAGATGTTGCATTATTAGATATAATCACTCTCAATATATACATACATACATACTATATGTGTGTTAATTTTATATATGAGTGGCGGGACCTACAGTTTAAAGTCGATTCCGAACGATAACTTTTTGAGAAACTTTTCATGGCAATTTTATTTTCTCTTAGAGTTTTTGCCAGAAATTTGCGAAAAGGCAGTCGCCGAAGAAATATTTTTTCTTATTTCTTATTTTCTCGTGGCTTCACGTCTAATAAGCCAACACACTACCTCCTAGACTACGGCAACTTCATCACTATTAATATTCAGGAATCTAATCCAATAGAAGTCTCTAGTGCATTCTTAACTGATCTTGTACACTGTCGGTTCCGTCCGAGCGGCCTGCCTATTCTATAAGTCTGTGGTTTGATTTCTTCCTTGAGAAGCTCGTAACTGATCGTGAGTACATATGATTACTCTTTTTGTACTAATAAGTTCGTATCTTTCATGCGACTCTGCAAATGCGTTCCTGTTGAAAAGTTACATTTAGCGACGCTGACAATTTTTGATGCAATGAGTACGTCCACAAGCAGAATTACCGAATTTGCCATAGGCAATTGAAGGGCTGCCATTGCAACCTAACAGATCTACTATTGGTGAGGTTGATGCTGTCAGGGACCTACAGCTTAAAGTCGACTCCGAACGACAGATTGTTGAGAAGTTTATCATGGCAATTTTATTAACTCTCAGAGTTTTTGTCAGACATCTGCTGAGAGGAAGTCACCGAACAAATATGTTTTCACGTTTCGCTTTGTTGGAGATATCTGATCTGGGGTTTGAACCGTGGTCTCACGTCTATTAAGCTATCATACCACCTACTAGACTACGGCTACTACTCGTTACGATCATCTGGTTATTATTATTGATTATTTTTTTTTTGTCAAAATGCCACTGGACCACTTTTTGTGGAAATATGTGAAACTATCTCTTGAATAGAGACAAGGTAGCTACAATTAAAAGCTACAAATAAAAAGACAACATTGTAAGTGCCATTGGTGAAATGGCAAATTCTTCACTTTTGCAAAATACTTTTTTAATTTTCAAAACCAAAGCGAATGAGAAATCTGCCATCAATCAAGGGAGTAGGTACGTCTATTCGGTCTGAAAGTTATTCCGTTGTTTTAGTGTGAGTTTCTGCTTCAGTTTCAGTGTGATGTATGGTTTAGGAGACGAAAGAATTAAATCATCTTAAAAATTCCTTCTATTTATTTTTCTATTTCACAATGTATGTATGATTTGCGTTGTACACAAGATCAGTATAAAAAATATTGTCTCTCGATACTCCGATTTTTTTTTATCAAAAATTTTGTCAATTAAAAAATATTTCACATTTGTTATCTGAACACGATTTCACTGTTAGTCACCAATAGTCAAGAAATTGTCATGTCTTACCAATAAAAGCACCAAAATATTCCGATGCTCCATACTGAATCACGAATTAATTCCTTTTAACAATTTAGGCTTTAATTTTGGAATAATAAATAAAAAAAAAAACAATCAACGTTAAATATTCTTTGTCTTAAAACGATTTTTGTTTTTTTTTTATTTAATATTTCTTTCGGTTTATTTTTTATTTTCTGATAATTTTTTTTGATTTTATTTGTTAAAGGCTGTGTCGTTGACTTCTGCTGTAAATGCTTTCAAGTATCGAAATTGTCTAAAATGATAACCATTTGCGTCGGATGTATTTATATGTATATCGGAAAATATCTATGCTCTCTCTTGAAGATAACTTTATTATGTGTGGTAGAAGATTTCTTTTTTTTTTGGCAATTATTTGTTAGTTATACCGTGCGTATGTACATTAATATGAAGATATGTTCAGTTTGATAGTTGTAAATGACAGTCAACAATCGCTAATACTCTACATGATGCTCCAACTTCCCGCGCTTCTTTATGGCTCTGAAATATGGACACTATTAAGCACTGATGCGGCAGCCTTGAGAGTATTCCAGAGAAAAGTCCTACCTAAGATCTTCGGTCCAGTGCTAGTTGGCGATAATTTTCGCATTCGATCCAACAATGAGCTGTATGAGCTTCTCATCGATGTGGACGTTCTGCAGCATATTAATATCCAGCGGTTACGATTGGTCGACCATGTCGTTCGAATGGATGAGGATGCTCCAGCGGGACGGGTGTTTAATGCGGGTTTTTGCGAAAGTCGACGAATAGGCCGTTCGAATGGATGAGGACTCTCCGGCGAGACGGAGAATTTGCGGGTTTTTGCAAACGTCGTCGAAGAAGACGATATTGTTTGCGTTAGAAGGACCAAGTCGAGGAAGCCCTGTCATCGATTGGTGTGACCAACCGGCGAAGGCGCTCAAGAGGCAGAGGCTCTTGAATGTCGCATGTCGAAATCCAATAATCGGCTTGTTAATGGTTAATTAAATAAGTAAGAAAGTAAGTAATCTACAATCGTTGGACTATTGATCACATCAACATAAATAAAACTCAAGACAACACAAATAGCGATATAGGAACTAAACTTTACGTTTTGGGATTATATAGAATCAGACACGATTTTTGTGAAAGTTTACACAAGTATGTGAAGAAATATATTTTTAAAATTAACATACACAACACAGGGGGCGTGAGAAGCTTGGTCACAATCCTAACTGAAGGGCTATAAAGGCCACTTATGTATGTATGCGTCATGTTTGGAGTAAATGTTAATCGTCTTCTTACAATACCATCCTTGATCCCCTACCTCTGAATGCTATTGTCATTTGACTAACAGTGATGATATTAAAGTCCCTACATATATACCAATTTTACAAAATCATGCATTCCCTGATCTCGCGTACCGCCGCTGCGAAAGTCATATTTTGATTCGGTAGTCGAAAGCATACTTTGATTTTTGGGTTTTTCTTCTGATAGGTCCAGTGGTATCTTCTCTCCATGTTTAGAAGCCATTCATGTAGCAAAAAGTCAAGGCTATTATTTATATCCAATTGGAAATAATTTTATATTGACTGCAGGGTATATTTGCTGCGACTCAATCATTACTAGAGCTCTTATGCTCACAATTTTACTCTGATATTTTATTTGTTTTCACTCATAGTGCTACACTTGATACTTTTTTGTTGTTGTTAATATTTGTCAATAGAAAACCACCAAATATTTCTTAGAATATAACACTTTTCAAATGATATCTTTTTAAAAAAGTGTGTCATTCATCAAAAACAAAATAAAAAAAATATTTTCGTTTATTTACACAAGTAATGGATGAAAGTAGAAATAAACAATTTGAGTTATGGAATTTAGTAAACTATGAGGCACTGTTTGTAAAAAAAGTTAAATAAAATGATAATTAAAATAAATTCAAATCACCTGCACAGGTTGCCCACATTTGAGTCCTTCACAATATGTAGTTGCATTAAAAATATAAGGGGTTTTGACAGTATTTTGAAAAATACTTCATTTTTGTAGGCAAAGAAAGCTAAGACAATCGATTTTGACATTAATTTTTCTACAACGAAACTATACATCATATATAGGTACAGACGGTTATAAAATGATGAAGTGAACTAATTGCTGATGTCACTTTGGAACAAAATTCTTTATTTATTTTGCATTATGAACAAACTTATAGTAGAAGATACCATCGTCAATTATAAAAATACTTGGCGATCGTTAATTTTGTGTTGGCTACCTGATCCATTGATGTTGTTATTGCCTTAAGTAATTGACTTATCATTACCAATCACTACGAGCCTTCAGTCAGGATTACGTTCTAGCTTCTCAAATTATTCGTTATTTTATTTCCATTATATTTCTTGGTTATATGAAAAGGATACATACATATGTACATATATATACATATGTAATTGCTCATTACAACCCTTCAGTCAAAATTACAACCTAACTTCTCACACCACTTATGTTGTGTATGTGTTAATTTTATACATGAGTCGCGGAACCTACAGTTTAAAGTCGACTCCGAACGACAGATTTTGAGAAACTTTGCATGGCAATTATATTTACACTCAGAGTTTTTGCCGGCAATCTGCTGAGAGGAAGTCGCAGAAGAAATATTTTTTTACATTTCGTTGTGTTGCAGATGAATGGCCTGGGGTTTGAACTGAGGCCTCACGTCTAATAGGACAACACACTACCTACTATACTAATCTAATCACTAGTAACTGTTAGTGTTAATTAATTTAAACTTATATATCGAGGTTATTTTCATATTCAACCCTTGCTCAAATATTTTCAAATAGTTTTATTTTCAATGTTTTTTAAAAATTTGGCTACTCATACCAGTTACATTGTTCTTGACAATATGGTTAATGACGTTTTCAGGAGCTACACAGAACACCTAAAGAGCCAGCATTGTGTCGTAGAAGTGGGCAACTCTTGGGCTTCTACTATACAGATGATCTCGCTAGTCTATTAATGATAGACAAGTGGCTTCATCAGAAACTCCAGACAATTCCAGGAATAAGGAAAATTGAAGACTAAGGTATCACAATGAGCCATACACTGTCTAAATGGTTCTCTCCTCACGGTGGGCTACACATTTCTACACTTCACATTCTAGCATTCGTAACTGTGCTTGTAATTGACGATTTTCATTATTTTCTTGATGGTTTGACCCTTCCAAAGAGGGGTGCATCGGAATTGCTACAACGGAACTGATGATATCAAAATTGCACACGTTTATCGGTTGCACAAAATTTTTAGATGCTTTGAATCTCTTAAAGCGCCTCATTGTTTTTTTGCTTTCTTTTACTTCTTTTTTCAATTATATTGTTTGAAAGACCTCAGTTTAATTCTTCTGAGGAAGGCAGTTCCATTGTTTAAAAAAATATTTTGCAACAGGGTTTAAACAGGGAACTCGAGTATTCAACTGAAAAATTTAAGTCACTAATGGTTAAGAACATCCAAAAATGGTAGTGAAAGTATAGTCGTTTGAAAAAGTGCTGTTTATTACAAAGGGTGCGCCATTTAATGTTTAAATTTAAAAATGCAATAAAAGAAAAACGGTTTGAAATTTTTCCAAATTAATTTTTTCGATTGTGGCATGAGCAAGTTGCAGCATCATGTTGAAACCAAACGGTTAGATAGGTTAGATAGGTGTCTCCAATGACCGTAATGTTTGCTTCGTCCTCAGTTTCAAAGAAATATGGGCCAATGATGCCTCCTCTCACAAACCGCACCAAACACTCACTCGTAAAAGGTGCATTGAATTCTGTAAGACCACGTCTGGGTTTTCTAAGCCCCAAATACGGCAATTTCGCTTACCTTAACGTACCCACCAATATAAAAATGAGCTTCATCTGTAACGATGATTATTTTTTTTTTGGCAAAATCGATATTATCGTGTAGTCCCTCATTGGCCCAATAAATCTCAACCTTTCTCAAGCGTTAATCGATTATTTACGTTCATCGGAGATAATATACTGAGTTTTGTGACAGAATAGAATGACATAAGTATTGCCATTTTCGAAATAACCGATGATTCAAATTTAAACTGATAGATGGCCCACCCGATATTACAACATAAACGTTTATACATTCTTGTTTTAAAGATCTTAGGTATACTAAATAACAATACATTGCACTCATACCTCATATGCACCAAAAAAGAAAGTAAAATAAGAAAAGAAGACAAAAACCAAGAACAAAATGAAAGACATTTATTTTTCTCTTAATTTATTTACCCATAAAAAAATTGTACAAAAAAGAATAAACAAAAAATAAAGAATTTCATGAATATATGAATACTTATGTATGTATAAAGATGTTGAAAAGATTTGTTGTGAAATATACAAAAATTGTTCATTATTTAGTCATCGCATTCACGTACCACCGGATGTAGAATAATTGAAGCACCATTGCAACCAGTACGTTCGGATATAAAATCATGAAAATTACTTTCCAAAGCCCACATAAAACGTTTATGGCCAGGCAAAACCTAGAAAATGAAAATAAAACAAAAGGTGTATATAGGCATAAACGAGGCATTAGTTGGGTTGGCTATGTGCAATAAAAAGATAATAAAGATTAAGTGTAGATTTGGATGCATAGATATGGGCTGTTATACATATGTGTGCACGGTTAATGGCTATGTGCAGCGCCATGTAGATATAGTTTTGGCTAAAGAAAAGCGTTTTATCTCGGAGAAAAAAAATTTGGAATAAATGAATTTAGCGTCTTCTAATTAATACAGGGTGAGGTAGCGCGTTGTAGTACTTCAAGTACTTGACAACAAAACCGCAACATTTCATCGCGGCTTTTGAATTTTAAAAACAAAACAAATTATTCATCCAGTTGTCACTCTGACCCTTGCCCTTTGCGTAGCATTCAGTCGTCAAAACTTACTCACCACTACACCCAATACATATTCAGATTACAAAGCTATCATGCTAGTACCTAGTACAGTAGGTCAATCAACTGATTAGCTGGAAAAAGTTGGTGAACGAAACTGAAACAAATCAAAGAATAATAAGAGGATAGAGGAGTAGCTTTGTAACTAGCCTATGTTCTTTAAAGGAATGAAAATAAATAACATCCTTCTTCTTCTTCTTTACGCATTGGTTGCAAATTCTCAATCCCTGAATTATTTTTCAAATTTATTACAATGAGTTGACTACTACTGTGTCTTGAAAGCCTAACAATTCCCCACATATGAACATTCATATGCATACCAAATTATTATCCTTTTTTTTTCTTCTTTTGTTGTCTGCTCATCTTGTTGCTCAGTTGCACTGCCCATAACATACCTGTGTTGATAGACGACAATCACCGCCACGTTGTACTTCGTTAAGGTTTGCTGTTTTAAAGCAATTCTCCGAATCCCACATGTATATGTCGTTTTCACCTTTATAACGGAAAAACAATGCTGTGCCACCATCTGCACCCAACAATACCATTTGCTTTCCATACGGCTTAGCGCCTACATCCACAATGGAACCAGCGCCATGACCTATACGTAGATATTCGCCTTTAATGGAATACAGGCGTGGTGAACTGAGGTAAGTGAAGTATAAAGTTGATGTACCATCTGGTTGCGTTGTTAAAGCAATGTAGAGGACATCGTTGATGGGACATGTTGCTTTCGGTAATACAATGCGATATGATTTGAAGCCGGTAATGTCGTAGACCAAAATGCTACGTGCACCAGCATCTGCAACGTAACTGAAATAATAAAAGTCGAGATAAATTTTAAACAAAAGAATGAACAAAAAACAACAACAAGAAAAAGAAAACTTTCTCATGTTTGTTAGAATGACATTACTGTAGTATTTTTGTTATTATTTTTGCATTTCTTGGTAATATTTGCCGCAGATAAACATCACCATTACGTGGTTCAAGATTTGGTTTTAAATATTTTGGATGGAAAAAGTTTTATTATTTGACTGTGATTTAGTGTCAATTGGTGGGGAATAAGAGGAGAACTTTGTAACGAGCTTTTAATGATGCTTGGTTGTACTATCTTTTACTTTAAAATTATCTTTAACTTAATAGATATATACACCGGTTCTTTACAGTGGTCGATAAAAGTTTAATACCAACAGGAATTATAATAAAATTTCTCGAGAAAGAGAAATACAAAAGTTTTAATTGAAAGATCGTTTTTATAGACATATTGTGTAAGAATTTTAGTTAATCACGGATCCATTTGTAGATCTTTTTTATTAAAATTTATCATTTTAAGAAAATGCAGCCCAAAGTATGGGTTGCCATAAGCTTGTTCAGTGACACTCATGTATTGATTGACTTTAAACTGAAGATGCCTTCAGTCATGTATAAAATTAACACAAACAACATAAGTGGTGTGAGAAGCAGGGTCGTTATCCTGGCTGAAGGGTTTTAATGACAAAAAAATGTATGACTATGTGCTCCACTTATGCCAGGCATTATTATATGAGGCATAACATGAGAGAAGACTCTCGGAGAAATAGTTTACATATGAAGTATTTAAAATTTGAAAATATAAAATCTGATGGAACACTTGAGCAAACTTGGGCTCTTCGAGAATAATGCCATGAAAAGTTCTTCAAACTATACTTGTGGTTTTAACAAAATCTTATAAAATTTCCACATTATAGTGGGTGTTGTCTAGTAGGAAGTGTGTTGGCTTATTAGACGTGAGGCCGCTGTTAAAACCCCAGGTCAGACAGCTCCAACTAAACAAAATATGAAAAATTTGTTTTGGCGACATCCTCTCAGTAGTTTTCTGGAGTAAACTCTGAGAGTAAATAAAATTGCCATGAAAAGTTTCTCAAAAGATCTGTCGTTCGGAGTCGACTTTAAAATGTGGGTTCCGCCACTCATGTATAAAATCAACAACCACAACATAAGTGGTGTGATAAACTAGGTTGTAATCCTGACTGAAGGGTTGTAATGACCAATTATGTATGTATGTATGTAATTGTGGAAAAAATTATAAAACTCATAAATAAAAATGATCACATACAACTTGGGTGGTATGAGAAGCTAGGTCGTAATTCTTACTATAGGGTTGTAACGACCAACTAAGTAAGTAATCCTTCAGGATGAAAATTATATCTCAACTACTCGTACCACCCATGTGGTGTGTTAATATTCTTCATGAGTGGCGGTACCTATATTGTAACGGAGACTGTATAAAAAATTTGAGAAGCTTTTTCTTGGTATATTGCTTAACTTACAGAGCCTCTGCCAGAAGACCTCTGGCTGGTGCATTTATCTATTGACGATGCAGATTTTTAAACTCTCTCGAGCTTTCGTCTAATAAGCTTACACTTTGTCCACTAAACTACAACGACAATCTTGTTGCCCGTATTAATTTGAAGTTTATTTTTCCCATACATAGTTCGGTCATGTTTAGAATGAATAAATTTGATACCAATTAATTATTATATCTTTAATGCCTCTTGATTTTATAAATTTGAAAAACATGATGAAAATTATTTCACTTGCTCTAGGATTTAAACTCGTATTACTTGGAATCAAATTTATTGCTTATGAACCCATTTTTACTAAATTTGATATGCGCTTCTATCGATTGGGTTCAAACCTATTCCAGCCAAACTTCTATTAAATTTATCGATTTTTCTTAAGCTTATGACGTTAAATGTTATTTCCTTTTGTCTATATGGGCTACAGGTTTATGGTCTACGGACTGTAAATCATTTTCTAACATACCACCATTGTTTCGAATAATTATTCATCAATCTTCAATCGATTCATCTACTTTACAATACATTTACATACAAATCCATATATTATCATAACACATTCTCTTACACATGTATGTATAGTACTTATGTGTAAGAATATTGAATTGTTCACTTGACAAATGGTGAAACATTTATTATGCCATGAACAAAATCAGATTTCTCCGAATTTGTATCATATGTTTGAGCTTTAAAGTGCACTAATTTATGTGCCCTTATATTTAGGTATGGATGTTAAACATATAAATACACGCACAAGCATATAAACACAAACCCAAAGATGGCAAACCCAAATAAATGGAATGTAAAGGTAAGACATCAAAGCAAGAGAAAAAGGATTTGAGTTTGGAAAGAATGATTTTTAAAATACATCATTACGTTCGTTAAATCATTTATTTCTTACCAGCAATTTGTCCAAATTATATTTTAACAACGATTTGTTAAAAAAGAAATGGGTGTCGACATAAATATGGTAGGCAATATATTTCAAGATGATTTTGGGTATTTGAATTTATTAAAAAAAAATATATATTATAAAAGCAAAATTCTTTTTATTATCTTTAGAAAGAGATTATTTGCCTAATTAGATGCTCTGGTATAGATAGTGTAGATTACTAGCGTAAGGGTCGTGGGTTCGATTCCCACCACTGAGCATAAGAGCTAAGCTACTCAGCTCATAATGATTATATATAATTTGTAATAGTAATAGTATTCTTTTAAAGCAAAAAATAAACAGTATATACAATCATTAATATCTGTTAAATATTTTCATATATCGGTGCGATTGAGGTTGAAGACCCTTGGCAGGGTCTTCTTTGAGAGTTAGAATTCCTTTTTTGTTGTGTCTCATCTGTGTAATTCCTCCACTTCCCATTCTCCCCTTTCCTACATCCTCTCCTTTTTATCCCTCTATTATCCTTCCCTCTTTAAGGACGTTGTACAATGGGTCAATTCGACCTTCGGGTACTGTACTTGTCTTATTTGACAAGTACACGTCCTCTAACCTAACCTAACCGAACCTATCTCCGCTGAACGTAATGAATCGATTTACGCTTGAGAAACGTTGGTATTTATTGGAATAGATGGACCAACGAGAAACTGCATGATAATGTCGATTTTGCAAAAAAAAAAAAATCATCTTTTCCAATGAAGCTCATTTTCATCTAGGTGTGTACGTTAATGAGCAAAATTGCCATATTTGGCACTCAGAAAACGCACTCATTACGAGTTACTGTTTGTGGAGCAGTGGCATCATTGGCCCATACTACTTTGAAAATGAGGACGGCGCAACCATTGCGGTCAATGGAGACACCGATAATGACAACCGATTTTTTTGTACCCATTCTTCATGGTATTGATGTGAACGATGTTTGGTTTCAACAGGATGGTGCAACTTGCCACACATCTCATGGCACAATGGATTTATTGCGCCAAACGTCTGATGGCCGTTTGATTAGCCAAAGAAGCTGCGATTTGACACCGTTGGACTATTTTCTGTGGGGCACCATTAACCCTTTCATGCCCGAATTTTTTGGGCCAGAGCTAAAATTTTTTTAAGGACATGTGTTTGTTAGTCATGGCCTAAATATGAAGTGATATTAAATTCAGAGTCCTACGTATTCTGGTTTTACACGTTTTTAACCAAGCTTGTTTGCAAAAAAAATCATTTAAAAAAATTAAAAATTACGGAATTTATGAACAAAAATGTACAATTTTGCCTATAGGCAACATCGGGCATGAAAGGGTTAATGAAGATTGTTATGCTGACAAACCAGAGACAATTGAGCATTTGAAGGCCAACATTCATGATGCCATTGCCGAGATACAACCCTTTACACTCTGAAAAGTGTACGAAAATTGGTCTGATCGAATGAGGTTCTGTGTGCCATCAGCGGTAGCCATATGGATGAAATAATATTTCAATTCTAACCGGCACAATTGTACTTTACAACAAAACAGTTTCAAACCGTTTTTGTTTTATTCCATATTTAAATTTAAACTTTTAAATATCCCACCCTATATCAAGGTTTAGGTTTAAAAGTTTAAATTTAAAAATGGAATAAAACAAAAACGGTTTGAAACTGTTTTGTTGTTTGGCAGCACAAAAGATTTTTCTGGATGAGTAATATAAGGCATACTAATTTGAGAGCGTTCTTTAAAGCTTAAAGAATTCAGTGTTATAAGGAACATCCTATTACTGGGTACAGCTATGCTTATCATAGCGAAGTATAAGGGCCATACTGTTTTATTAAGCATTTTGTTATCGGAGATTAATAAAGAATGACTTTTACATTTTGTGTGCTGAGCGGGTACAGTTGTAATCTTTGAAATTGTCACAAAACGATTCCCTCTCTGGAAGGTATTATTTATCGTTTTCAATGTAATTTTCGAATATTTTTTCTTTTTTATAGAAAAAATCCTAATCTGCTCTAACTTTTTTAAAAAGTTCCACTAAAATATACAACGTTCTGCCTCTTAATGAGCTTCTCGACTTTTAACAGAAATTCTGATTTCTCCACAATAAGACAATACTTACACAAAAGGCTTGTTATCCACACCATAGTCCACCACTAGAAATTGTAGACGTGATTCAGCTGTTAATAAATCACTTAAATCAACACTTTTTACCACTTTGCCGTCGGCCGTATTAATGGCCACTATTTTTGGACTACAGCGTCGTATTGGCTGCTCTAGTGTATTTACTATGCCCACATCTAATGCCCACAGCAGACCCTGAAATAAGACAGAAAGTTTGACAATTAAAATGCAATAAAATTGTTGAATTTATTCTTCTGCTATTGAAATAACAAAAATTAAAAACACGTGTCGTTAAAGTGTTAGAAAAGAAAAAACACAAAAAAAACACTTTTTTCAATAAAAAATTTACTTTTTGCACATTTATAACAAAACGATAAATTTGGATTTTAATTGAGGAGGAAGAAACAAAAAAATTAAAATAAATATTTTTTGTTAGTCTTTAATGAAAGGAAAATGAAACGTTCTCGTAAATAAGAAAAGTTTAACCAGAATTTTTCCTGTTTTTTTCTGCTCCGTTTTAATAATTGCAAATGAAATTGAATTTTTAATTACTTATGTCTGTATGTGAAAGAATTGCTAAGCATTGAGTATATTTATTTGCGTTGGAATTGATGAGTACATGAAGAATGATGTAGATTCATAAAGACGAGTAGCACTATGAGTAAATATTAAGAAATGTAGTTTTAAATTAAAAAAAATCGATTCAATGTGTTTTATGCTGAAGAGATTTAATACCAATCTATTAAAGGATTTATTTCGGATAAATTTAAATTAATTTTGTTAAAGACTATGTGCTAAAGACTATCTGCAAGAGTGGCTACTTGAATGCTAATATTGAAAATAAAGCATATCAGGGCAGCCAGAATTATCAGAAACGTGCACAACAGTGCAAAAATACAGTTACATACATACATAAGTGGACATTACAACCCTTTAGTCAGGATTACGACGTAGTTTCTCACAGGTGGTCATATCAATTTGGCCTGGAAGTACAAATTGCGACAGAAACAAAACGTAATGGCAATCTATATAGGATTGTTATGATTAATAGTCTGTCGCCGAAGTCTAGTAGGTAGTGAGCTGGCTTATTAACTTATTATAAGAACGCGGTTCAAACCCCAGCCCAGACATCACGAACAAAATAAAATATAAAGCAAATATTTCTTCCGCGACTTGCTCTCTGCAGTCTTCTGGTAAAAACTCTGATAGTAAATCAAGTTTTTATGAACAAATTTATCGGGAAGTAAAATAAACGATAGAAAATAGCAGTGAATAGTTAAAATCGCAATAAAATCTTTCGTAAGGTTTTTATTTTCATTTTTAAAATACGAACAGCATTCTGTATTATTTCCCTCCGATTTTACGTACGTAAAAGCGTCTATACCGCCCTTAAACAATAAATTTATTGAAAAATTGGTGTTCTTCACTGATACAGGGGCGCTTTGACTTGGTCAATTTACACACACACATATATAATTGGCCATTACAACCCTTCAGTCAGGCTTACAACCTAGCTTCTCGCACCACTTACGTTGTGTACGTTAATTTTTAACTTTTTTTTTTGAAAATGCTTTAAAAAAAAACTACTGAATATTTTCTCCAATTTCTTTTTTTATTTGAAAGTACAATCCTTCCGGTTAATGATGGAAAATAATTTCATTGAAATGGCTGCCTCGGCTGGCCATGTAGTAGCCTACACCAGAAGATGCCGATTTTGACAAAAAAAATCATCTTTTCAGATGAAGCTCATTTTGATCTTGGCGGGTATGTAAACAAGCAAAATTGTCGCATTTGGGGCACAGAAAACCCGCACGCATACATTGAAAAGCCGACGCACCCACTGTTTGGTGCGGATTTTGGTCCAGAGGCATAATTGGGCCATTTTTCTTCGAAAATGAGAAAGGAGTGGCCGTTACAGTCAATGGCGATCGTTATCGGGATATGTTGAACGAATTTTTGTTCAAAAAAATTGAAGAGGAGGATATTGGCAACATTTGGTTTCAACAGGACGGCGCTACGTGCCACACAGCCGAAGCTACACTCGATGTTTTGCGCTCAGAGACAATTGAGGCTTTAAAGGACAATATTCGTGAAGCCATTGGTGAAATACAGCTACACACAATCGATAATGTGCTTAAAAATTGGACCGATCGTGTAGGCTACTGCATGGCCAGCCGAGGCAGCCATTTGAATGAAATTATTTTCCATTATTAACCGGAAGGATTGTACTTTCAAATAAAAAAAAAAATTTGAGAAAATATTCAGTAGCTTTTTTTTTTAAAGAATTTTCAAAAAAAAAAGTTATTTGGCGGACCCTTTATGAGAGACGGGACCCATAGTTTAGTGTCGATTCCGAACGACAGATTTTTGACAAACTTTTTCATGGCAATTTTATTTACTCTCAGAGTTTTTGTCAGAAATATTTTTTTAAATTTCATTTCATTGGGGATGTCAGACCTCTGGTTTGAACTAGTCTACGGCGACGTCAAATCTACATTGACATCAATCTACTTTACCATCAATCTGCTGAATGTAAATTAATTTTTGGTTAAACATTTTGAATTAAGTTAAACTATCTTTCTAGTAATCGGGATGGTAACCGAAACTATAGACTAATATTTTTGCAAATTTATTCAATTGTCTTAACACAAATAAAAAAAATTGGACCACGAACGTAATAATAATTGCAGGCTTATGTAATCGGTACCCTTTATTTCAACATTTAAATGCTAATGACTTACTTTTTTCAACGTTTTTCGTAAAAAAGAAAAGAATATTTTTTATGTGCAATTTTTCATTTGCACAAATGGACGAATATTTAAGCGAAAGTCCGAAAAAAATGGAAAGGAAATGGAAATAAGCCTTGAATTTCTTTTTTTCTTATGAATATCAAAGCGGATTTTAAAAGGCTATTTCATGGTATTCAAAACGAAATGGAATAATTTCGAGTTGATATTTAAATTCATAGCTTTTCTCGTTTGATTAACAAAACGATTACACTCGTGAGTGGCTAATGATTAACCATAAGGATGGTTGAATAAAATTTCGTTTCTGTTTTTTTAATATTCATACTATTTCTGTTTTTTCTGTAACAACTAAAATAAAAACTCGTAAAACTCTGTATCCTCCTCATAAAAAGATAATTTTTTTTTGAATAATTTATTCCATAGAATGTAGTGAAAATTTACTATAAAGTATACCTAGTATGTCACATCCTTTAGCAGGGTTTTTCATTGAGCGATTGTTCGTATAAATATTGCATAAATCTTTCAAGTTTGCAAAAATATGGAGAGCCTCATTGACCGCTCTAGAATTTTTAGTTTTGAAAACACTGACTGAATATCCAATCTAATCTAATTAGCACCCGCTAGCATTGATACATTCGTATATGCTTTTAAGACCGACCGAACACTGTAAACAAATAGAAAGGAAAGCAAGGGATGAGCTAGAGTTTAGTGCTGAAGACTGCACTACAGTTTGCCTAAGAGCAGCACAGTGTGCCTAAGAATTCATTGTGTGAATTGAGTCAGTAAACAATTTGAAATATAGGAACCTAGGTTTTGTAAAGCGTTTGTATGGTCTTGTATCAGACACGAAGTATATGTTGTCGACAAGTAGGGACATGCGGCATATTGAATCCCAGATTACTGACGATAACTATACGTTCGATGTAGTCAGTGAATTAGTTCACCTTGGCTCCTCCATTACAACCAAAAATGATGTTGTTGTCTTTAGATCAAGTGTAGTATCACTCTTGCCAACAGGTGCTACTATGACATGAATGGGTAATTCAGTAGTAGAGACCTCTTTCGTACGATAAAACTAATGCTCAACAACACGCTCATCAGCCTCGTGCTTGTTTATGGCGCTGAAACATGGACACTATTAAGCAATGACACAGCAGGTTTGAGAGTATTCAAGAGAAAAGTCCTTTTTAAGATATTCGGTCCAGTTGGAGTTGGTGATTATTTCCGCACTCGATAAAACAATCGATCCGACGTTGTGCAGCGTATTAACATCCAGCGGCTGTGCTGTATTTGATGACGGAATTTACGGAAGTCGGCGAAGATGCGTTGGAAAGACCAAACCTAGGAAGTCGTATCATCAATTGGTGTGACCAACTAGCGAAGGCGTGCAATAAGCAGTGGCGCCTGGAAGAATGTGCTAAAGCAGGCCGAAATCCGATAATGGGGTTGTTAATGGCTAACTAAGTAAGTAAGTAAGTATTAAAGTAACTCACAATCGTTGTATACCCTTGCATCAAAGCTAAGTGAAATGTCTGCTGGTGTTTAGTGCAGATAAGCAATGAAAACTTTGTTAGTTTGGCTGTAACCATCTCCGCAATCAAAGCTCTTCCCATGAGGCACAATGCTAAAAACTCGGTTGCGGCAGCAATAATTTTACAGGATAAAAGCTTATGTGACTACGGAAGATACATAGAAAGATTCATTGGCCCAAAATAGTTAAGTCCACATGCGAAGGTGGTAGGAGAAAGTCTAGAATGTGAGTTCCTCTGAAAGCCGATTTCCTCTCAGCAGTCTTCTGGCAAAAACACTGACTGCAAAGGAATTTCCATTAGAAGTGTTTCAAAAGACTGTCGTTTAGAGTTGAACTATAGGTCTTGTCACTTATGGGCGAAATTAACACACAAAATATAGGTGGTGTAAGAAGCTAAATTGTAATCCTAACGAAAGGTTTGTAGTAATCAATTAAAAAAAATTATTATTGTAAAAATCAAGTAAGCAAGCAATGCCCTCCATGCATATTCTGTATATTTAAACTATTAAACTAAGCTATACTATGCGCTTCTAGCATACTTAGGGTCTCACGAACCATGTTGATCCAATGTTATTTTAGTAAGAAAAGAATTACAAAAAAACAACAACTTACATGATAATCGACTACAACATCAACAACAGACTGTAGTGCCTGACAATTGCCTTCCTCTTGTATGGCCCAACATGGATACGGTGCGATTTTTGTTATACACTGGCCCTTCTGTAAATTAACTCTGCCCAAAGTAAAGGGTACACCTTGTTTGTAACGTGGCAAAGCTACATAAGCTGTGTCGCGCAATAGTTGGGCACGCGTTACTATGACATTACGCGGTATATAACGACCGGATTGTACGTAAATATTTTTGGTCGATTCACATGGCCATAACAAACTATTACCGCCCAATTGAAATGTTAAATTTGCTAAAGGACTTGTATAGTTTGTCGTGTCTTTAGGTGAATCATACGCCCAACAGGGTGTTACTATATTATATGTGACTATAACAAGACCCAAAACTCTTAAAATCATTTTCTCTTTCTTATTTGGTTTGTAATGCGACTTGCTTGTACTGGGTTTAATTTTTATTTACTGAAACATTTTAGTACGATATCTCACCTTTATAAGTAAAATTTAGTTTCTTCTGAATTCCCTTACGTCTGTCTTATGGCATATAGTGAAGAAAATTGAAGAAAAGAAAGAAGAAAAGATTGCAAACATCACGCATCATTTTCTATTTAACGTGTTTAATATCGTTTGTAGAGATAGAATTTAGCAATAAAATGATTAAAATTATGTAATACGGCATATGGTATTAGGGGCGTTCACAGTTAAGTACTATTTAGTCAATAAAAAAAAAAATAATTAAAATTTTTAAATTGCTAAAGATTTTCCAGTCTTTAGGTCACTTGTGGATTTTTGTAAATAATAATATAATGTCTTTCATTAAGAGCTTCCTATCTTTGAAGTTTAGATAAAACAAAATGTGTGTGAGATATCATCGAAATTTTTTATTGGGTTGAAAATCATTTTGATGCCAATGTGTGTGGAATATAACATCGTTTAAAAGTCCGCTACGGCTTCTAGAAGCATCCAAAACGTCCAATTTTGTATGACTCTCGCGCATAAATCAGGTTGAATTTGACCGATGACATGGATTATGCTGGCCTTGAGGACTGTTGTCTGCGAACTAAGATAAACCCTCAAAAAAAACTGGAATGGAATCAAATCCTAGGATATCTAATGTGGCATGAGCTAATGTGCCATCCTGTTGA
This sequence comes from Sarcophaga subvicina, assembly GCA_936449025.2. Lineage (NCBI taxonomy): Eukaryota > Metazoa > Arthropoda > Insecta > Diptera > Sarcophagidae > Sarcophaga > Sarcophaga subvicina. Next base: position 76,553,295 of record OW388083.2, read on the forward strand.
ACTCATATGTCGTTGGTGTTTAGAATATCCATTTCAGGTCAAAAGAAGTTGATAATCTTACATAACATAATTGGTCATTATAACCCTTCAGTTAGGATTGCGACCTAGCTTCTCATGCCAAATATGCAGTGTTTGATGATTTTATACATGAGTGGCGGGACTTACAGTTTAAAGCCGACTCCTAAAGACTGATTTTTGAGAATCTTTTTCATGGCAATTGTATTAACTCTTAGAGTTTTTGCCAAAAATCTGCTGAGAGGAAGTCACCGAAGAAATATTTTTTTAATCTTTCATTTTAATCGCGACATCTGGGGTTTGAACCGTGGCCTCACGTGTAATAATCTAACACACTACCTACAAGACTATGGTGACTTCGTTGCTAATCATTGACATCTATTGCTTGCCGTGGACAATGACGGTCTCGCCATTGTTTTGTTCAAAGAAATATGAGCCGATAATGCCGCTAACCCAAAATCCCAAACGCTCTGGGATGTCATGTGGATTGCTTCGATCCGAATTTGACAATTTTGTTTACCCACTTACCCAATGGACCTCATTTGCTGAGGACGATCAGTTGCCAATTGCTCCAGAGCCCATTCAGTGAACACACGTCCAAGTCTATAGTCGTTCATGGTGATTTGACAAAACATACTGAGTAAACGACAACTCATTTGAGAGATGCAGTCGGTGAAGTTTAGTAGGTAGTGTGTTGGTTTATTAGCTGGGAGGCCACGGTTCAAACCCCAGGTCAGATATCTTCAACAAAACGAAATATGAAAAAATATTTCTTCGACAACATGTTTTCAGCAGATTTCTGACAAAAACCATGAAAATTTTCTCAAAAATCTGTCGTTGGTAGTCGACGAATTAACACAAACAATCTGCGTAGTGTGAGAATCTAGGTCGTAAGGCTGAATAAATGGTTGTAATGACCAATTAAGTTGGTTAAGTAAGTAATTTAATAAGCAAGTGCCTGCATTCGAAAATAAATCATTATTTTCCATCTAAACTAAGAACTGCCCTACTTTATATAAACAAATCTGGCCACTCGCAAATACATTATCAATGAATCTTTAGTGCAACTTGATTTCATTATAAAAACACACAAGAAATTATTTTCAATTGACGATTGTTGCTAATTATTATTGCTTTAAATATTTTAATTTTTCTTCTCTGATTCAAGGCCATCCAAATGTTAGTAGTGATTACAACAATTTGAATGATTTGCGTTCTTAAAATCTTCGTTAAGATTATGAACAAAATGTTGAAATTTGTTAAAAACTTAAACAAAAAAGCGGAAGACAATTTTATGAATTGTTGAGGAAGTTGGTTTTTTAATAAAAACACACTCATCATATATGTATGTACGTATTTATGTATGAATAAATGCATGCAAATATCGTTTAAATTTCTTGCTCACATTGCTTGCACACTGACAGGCAGATAGCGTATTCATATAACAATTTTTGTTAAAAATATTTATTTAAACTTCTCTGTTTTCTTTTTGTTTTTATTAAAGGAAAAAGTTTCACATTCATATACTATCCATACATACGTATGTACGTAAATAAATACTTTTGTGGGAATAATATTGCCATGGCTTTTGAAGAAAAAATATTTAAGTTGGTTAAGTTAAAAGTTGCGGAATGAAATTTCTTTCCATTTGAACTTGTTAGCAAAACAATTTTCATAGCAATACAAACGGGCCTACACCACAACATCTCACAAATGTTTATTTAGGCAAAATATTTCATAAAAAGAAAATTTCCACAAAAAATTTTATAATTTTATAAATAAACAATACTGCCTACGTAGGCAGTATGTTGTAGAATAGTTTTATGGAATTTTTGTTTTGTTTTGTTTTTTTTTCATTGTAAATTAATCTTTTATCCTGTTTCTTTGTAAATAAGTGGATATTAATATCGATTATTCTCATTATCGCCCCATCCCATACATTTTGCTGCTGTTATTTTTGTGCCTAGAAAAATAAATTTCACTGTCCTATCTATTGGAACATTTTTTTGTGCTTTCTACGTTCAATTGTATGTTGTTTTTGAATTACTTTTAATTTGAATTCTTCGGGGTTCAAGTTTCAGAGATCGGACTTGTTGCGCCAGAATATCCTGCTTGTGACTTCTGTAACATACATACTTACATAATTTTGTTACTACAATCCTGCGGTCAGGATTACAACATAGCTTCTCACACAACTTATGTTATGTGTGTTAGTTTTATACATGAGAGGCGGAATCTACAGTATAAAGTCGACTCCGAAGGATAGATTTTTTGGGAGACTTTTCAAGGCAATTTTATTTACTCTCAGAGTTTTTGCTAGAAATCTGTTGGGAGGAATTCGCCGAAGAAATGTTTTTCATATTTCGTTTTGTATTTCAACTTTAATTTCGCTATGGTAATTGGATAGATAATCTAAGATTACACATTCGATCTTGTCGTATGATTTTGATTTGTCGATGACTACTTGGATAATGTTCCTTAAGAGGTGTAGGCTATTGTTATAACAGTATGTCGCTGGTACTTTTATTAAAAAACCATGATCTAAAACGGGTTCAGGTATAGAGCACTTCATAGAGGGTTGGAAGTCAACACTATAAAAGATTTTGGAGCTGAATATGTAACAAACTCTATAGAACTTGATTAGAATGAATGGCGTATGTATGGAAATTTTACTATTTATTCGTTATCCGTTTTTCATAAAGAAAATTTAGTAGACTTACTTTTTTATGTTTATATGGATGGTAAATACAGTAGACCATTTCTTGAGATTTCGTCATCTCCATTTCTTTTTCCTCCATGCTAAAGTACATCCGATGTCACATTATTTTAAAACTTACTTGACATTCTTGAATATGTACGAAGAAAAATAAGGGTCAAAATCTAAAGAATTTGCGTGAAACAGTTAAGCATAGTCGTGGTAGCACAACAGGGGAGGGTAGTTTGGAATTTATTGAGATAATAAGAGAGAGAGAATTTAAACATTATCAAAAACAAATTCACCTAAGGTCCGGAAGGATTAGGAGTTCGTAATGATTATTACTTCCAACAAGTCAATGAAGCCAATCATAATGCTGCTAATTTTTATGTGATTTACCTACCAAATTACCCAAGGTACGATACAAGGGAGTATTTAGGGGATCATTTGGAAAAACGGTTGCTTAGTCGTTAAACTTCAAAGAAAAGTGACCTGAAAAACTTCCTAATAAGTGAATGGCTGCAAATACACAAATATTGGTGTGTTCAATTCCAAATATATTAAATGGAGTGCTTGACCTTAAGGAATATCCTAATAAATATTGGGTATAACATTTGAACATACTGAGCCCTTAAATTTTAAATTTACCTTGAGTTCTTTTTGGTGGTACCTACACTTTTGTGTGTGTGCAAAAATATGGATTCACGACAAAGTTTTCCTAATTTTTCTTAGGGAAACATATAATTTTCTTTTATCTATATATATAAAAATGAATGTTTGTTTGTATGTAATTAATAGAATCGTAAACTATGCATTTGATCATGTTATGATCTTCAGCAAAGTTGTTGCGCATGAGCCGACGAAGGTTTCTAAGTTGGTATGACCAATATCCGACAGGTGGCGCCACTGAAAATTACTAAAAATGAATTAAATCGTAAACTGTGTATTTAATCATGTTATGATGTTTAGCAAAGTAGTTGCGCATGAGCGAACGACGTTTTATAAGTTGGCATGACCAATTTAGGACAGGTGGTGCCACTGAAAATTACTCAAAATTAATTGAATCGTAAACTATGCATTTGATCATGTGTTAATCGGATAAATATCAGACATTTTAGGATTCATCATTTATGATTTTAATAACATTTGAAACATTTTAATTTTGAAATTTTTTTTAAAAATGCTGTTGGATTCAATTGGATTGGGTACATTGTGAGATTCTAATAAATTTAAACGCATTTTTCATGTCATTCCCATGCAATCATGCCTCCAAAGCGACCAGCAATTGGAAAATCTTCGAGTACAAGTCGATGTGGATCGATCGAATGCGTACTACTTATTCCCGTTCGTCTGAATCATCTGGACAATGGGAAACAAAGTCCATAAACTGATTCAAAATTAATTTGATATTTGTGTAATGTCTTTCCTTCAAATTTATTTTTGTTGGTGGCACAGTAACACGCGCAGGGTCCAGCTAGTTTATTATAAAATAGAAATATATTAATCAAATAAATATAGAAAACATTAATTATTTGTATATATTATTGCTTAAAATTTTTTAAATTGATTAAATATATTGGGGTACCTAGACTTTTGCTGTCGGCTGTATATTTGAAATATGTAGGTTAGCATTGGTGTATTTATTCACATATAATAATTAATAAAAATTTACTTGAAAGCTTATTTTATAAATATAAATATAATATATATAAAATATAATAAAATATATATATAAATATAAATCCAAAACACTATTTCCCTTTAAAAATTTTGAAATAATGCCACAGCTACTAATATTTGTGCTATAAACGCGGATAAATTTATTCGGATTTAATAATCGTTTGTATCATATTTTTGTCCAATTAGTGCAGTATTTATGGAAATATTTTTTTCCCAATATTTTTACTGTTAATTTTTGTACATTTTATATTGTTACAAGTTTGTTTTGTTGTTTGTTTGGTATACAACACTTGTCAATTATTGAGCTGTCATCAGCAATTTTAAACAATTTCATGCATTTTACAAAATAAAAATTTTTAGCGGAAAAATATTATAAATAAAGAATAAATTCGAAATTGTTTTGCTATGTATGTATGCATGTATATGTAGTATTTGTTTTACATATGTACATGCATTAAAGAGCTAAATAAATACATATATATATAGATGTTTTCATATACTAGATTTTATAAGTTTATTGACACATTTTATAATACTGTTGGCTGTAAATAATTATGTATGAATTGCAAATAAATAAATATTATTTGCAAGTATTTTCAACAAGTTTAATACACAATCAATTTATAATCTATTGGAGGCGAAACTATTATTATAAGCGTCAGTCATGATTGATGCGTCCTACTTGCGGCATAATATTGTATATGATTTCATAGATACACATACATAGTTAGGTTTTAATTAATTTAATTGATTGCTTAAACAAATTTATATTTGTTTATATATTTCTTTTCCCTTTAGTCAGGATTACAACCTAGCTTATGTTATGTTTGTTAATTTTATCTATGAGTGGCGGCACCTGCAGTTTAAAGTCGACTCCGAACAACAGATTGAGAAATTTTTCATGTTATTGGCAAAGTTCGGAAGTTACTGTTGCAAGACCCTATGTGTAAATGACGACATGTGGTTGCTGAGTCAGCTTGTTGGTGCTCTTAGTAGTTACGAAAGAATGTTTGAAATTCTCTTCCAATTGACACATTCACGTATTAGTTTTTATAAACCGAAAAAAGTACCAGTAAACTTAATAATAAAAGTTGAAATTCAATAGGAAAACTTGAAAAATTTCCAATAAATATCCCTTAAATAGAGACCAAACAATACTGTCGCTATGCCATGACAACAAGTAAAAGAAAAGGAGCTTTAGTAAAGAGAAATAATAAAATATTACACGTATTTGTTTGGTTTAACACAAAAATTCCCACAACAATTTACGTTTTCATTTCAACAACATCATTTATATGGAAACCCTTTAAAAAACTTTCTATTTAAGTTTTTAATACTCTATCCCCCACCCTTTACAACACAGAGAATTTTACCATGATTTTTATGATAGCAATTTAAAAGGGTTTGTTTTCAAATGCCGGGGGAGGTTGTGCCAGTGATGAAATTCAGATAAAGTGTCTGAAATCACATCATATTAGATTCAAATGCTATCAGACGAAATCCTTACCAAAAAAAAAAAAAAACAGGGGTTAACTTGTGGCAGTGGGATTATACATAACCCCATATACACGTTACTTAACTTCAATTCAACTTCCGTTTAACACATAAAAGAACTTAAAGAAATAGGAATAAAACAAGAAATATTTCAACCATACATATCTGCTTAAATGCATACATGTATTGTAAAGTATAGACACAAAAGTATAAAGAAAGTTTTCCAAGGAGACATTGTAAAAAGGATTTATTATTCTCTTTGCTAATATAGTACGTTGCTAAGGCAGAGAAAGAGAGAGAGGAAAGACGACATCTAACTTTTCAATTTAAAATGACAAGGTTCACATGTTCACATATTATAATAATTTTTACCGGATATCCGGTGTGGTAAAAAAAAATTGAAATGAAAAGTTCGAATCCATTTATTATTTGTGTCAGCGTGGAAGTCAAATTCAACGATTGTTTTAAAGAACAACTAAATTTTTAATGAATTAACTGACAACGCGTGCAACCAACGTTGGCTGCATGTAATAGAGAATATTAGAAATGCTTATGGGATGCAATATGTGAGCAGTATGTAAGAGCAGGCAAAGGAGATAGGAACTAATACTATAGGGTGGACCATTTAAAAGTTTAAATTTAAAAATGCAATCAAGCAAAATCGGTTTGAAATTTTGCTAAATTTATTTGTTTGTTGTGAAGTATAACTGTTCAGGTTAGAAATGGAATATTATTTCATTTATATGGCTCGTACCAATTTTAGTGCACTTTTTCGAGTGTATCGTATCTCAACAATGGCATCAAGAATGTTGGCCTTCAAATGCTTAATTTTCTCTGGTTTGTCGACATAACACTTTTCTTTAATGGCGCTTCACAGAAAATGGTCCAACGGTGTCAAATCGCAGCTTCTTGGCATCACCATTTCGGCTAATTAAACGGCTATCTAATGTTTGACACAATAAATCGATTGTGGCATGAGACGCCACCTTGAAGGGCAGATACAAGAAAATCTGTTATCATTTCAATAAAATATGGGCCAATGATGCCTCTGCTCCACAAGCCGAATCAAACAGTCACTTGTAGTGGGTGCATTTGCTTCTGTAAGACCACGTATGGGTTTGCTGAGACCCAAATACCGCAATTTTTTTTTGAAAAAATCGGCAACATCGTACAGTTTCTCGTAGACCCAGTAAACTCCAACGTTGCTCAAGCATAAATCGATTCATTACATTTAGTGGAGGACAGAATAGAATGACATAAGTGTTGGCGGATTCGAAATAACCGATGGTTCAAATTTAAACCGATAGGTGGCCCATCTATAGCATGCTTGAGTAATTAACGCGTTCAAATGTTAGTAGAGCAGATTAACCTGATCTTCGAAGTTATAAAGCCCACACAGACGAGAATAACAGTCATGAACATCATAAGAATCTTAGGCAAGGTTATCTCTTGATAGAGATTAAAACGCAATTAGCAAAACGTGTACATGCTGCATTAGACCAATTACCTGCTATTAAAGAAAGAAATAATAGAGAAGAAATACATTTTGGCTGTCATATATTTGCTAGATAAACGAAAGAGGTATACACATGTCTATGGGCTAATCGAACTCTAAAACAATGTCTTCTAAGACAAAGACAAATACGTATTGTAATAAATAAATAAATATAAATACGAAGTCGCCGTAGTCTAGTGTGTTGTGTGTTGGCCTATTAGACGTGAGGTCACGGTTCAAACCACAGCTCAGATTTTTTTTGCCAGATTTCTGGCAAAAACTCTGAGAGTAAATAAAATTACAATGAAAAGTTTCTCAAGAATCTGTCGTTCGGAGTCGATTTTAAACTGTAGGTCCCGTCACGCGTGTATAAAATTAACGCACGCAACATAAATGGTGTGAGAAGCTAGGTCGTAATCCTGACCGGAGGGGTTGTAACGACCAATTATGTATGTACATATGTAGTTCTTCGATGACTTCCTCTCAGCAAAAACTCTGAGGACAAATTAAATTTCCATGAAAGAGTTTTTCAAAAATCTGTCCTTCGGAGACAATTTTAAACTGTTGGTTCTGCTACTCATGCATAAAAATAGCACACACTATATCAGTGGTGTGAGCAGCTAGATCGTAATCCTGTTTGAAGGGTTGTAATGACCAAATATGCCTATAAATAAATAAATAAATCGATTTTTTTTTCATGTGGCACAGATTTTAGTTGATAAGTTGACTATCGAACCGGATTTCAATTAGACTGTGTCTCCTTTCTAAGAAACTGTTGCAGTCACAGAACGTTTATTTGTAAATTTTTTATTTATTGTCAAAATATCGGGTATTGCGTGTAGAAATAAATAGAAAAACAAAAATTTTTTCTTTAGAAAATTTCGTAGACTTTACTTTTATATTTATAGGTAGTACCGTCGTTGCCCAAAGAATTTCCATTTAACTGGAATTTTATGTTAACTTTTGTTGCCACCACGCTTTTAGGCTTTGGACGAATTTTAACATTATAGCCTAGGAATTTTTAGGGATTCGCAAATAAATTTCAATAATGAAAGAAAAAAGATGGAAAAAAATTCCGTAATTAAAATCATTATTTGAAGAGAATACTTGAAAAAAAAGAGTCACAAAAAAGGTTAAAGCATACATACTACATACACATATATTCGGTATTTTGTTAATAAATATTTGAAATCTTTTATTTAGGTTAAAAACAATACATACGCTGACATACACGAGTAAACATTGAAGGCATTTACCGTGTTTAGGCTTTAATTGTTGGCGTGTATTTGGTTGGTTGGCTTAAAAATTCATATTCTTTACACAAAAATAAAAAAAAATGGAAAAAAAAAATTTAATATTTTTGTTTTGTTGTAAAGACTTTAATTGTGTGTGTGATTAAACAAACAACGAATATTGTTTTTTAGTTTCTTTAAATATTTCCATAAGGGGTTCATACTTTTTTTGGTTAATTTAAAAAGGGTCCGAGTTTCAAAATAGACACATGTTACCTAACCTATGTAAATCAAAATTCTTAAATTAATTTCTTTTTTCTAAAACAAATTATAATATGTGTGCATGCCCCAAACAGTTTGTTAAATACTTGAGAGACAAATAAAGTAAAATAAATTAAAATACATATTTTTAGGTATACAAACCATCACTTTTGTATTCTATTAGAGAACTACAAAGCATACTATCGGGTGGGCCATTTATCGTTTTAAATTTAAAACATCGGTTATTTCAAATCTGGCAATACTTATGATATTCTATTCTGTCACAAAATTCATTATGTTATCTCCACTGAATGTAATGAATTCATTTAAGCTTGAGCAACGTTGGGATTTATTGGGCCAACGAGAAACTGCACGATGATATCGATTTTGCCAAAAAAAAAATCATCTTTTCGGATGAAACTCATTTACATCTTGATGGGCATGTTAATAAGCAAAATTGCCGTATTTGGAGCGTAGAAAACCAACACTTGGTCTTACAGAAGCCAATGTACCCATTACGAGTAAATGTTTGATGCGGCTTGTGGAGCGTAAGCATCATTGGCCCATATTTCTTTGAAAATAAGGGCGGCGCAACCATTACGGTCGCTCTTCATGGTATTAATGTGAACAATTTTTGATTTCAACAGGATGGTGCTTGCCACATATTTTATGCCTTTTCAGATGAAACTCATTGTCATCTTGGTGGGTACTTTAATAAGCAAAATTGTCGTATTTGGAGCGCAGAAAACACACACGTAGTCTTACAGAATCCAACGCACTTTTTACGAGTGACTGTTTGGTGCGGATTGCGGAGCGGAGGCATCATTGGCCCATATTTCTTTGAAACTGAGGACGAAGCAACCATTAAGTTCAATGGAGACACCTATCGTACCATTCTAACCGATTTTTTTATACCCTTTTTGATGGTATTGATGTGAACGATGTTTGATTTCAACAGGATGGTGCAACTTGCCACAATCTTATCTTACACATCTTATGCCACAATCGATTTGTTGCGTCAAACGTTTCATGGCCGCTTAATTAGCCGAAATGGTGATGTTAATTGGCCGCCAAGAGTCTGCGATTTGACACCGTTGGACTATTTTCTGAGGGGCGACATTATGTACGTGTGAAATTCTAATAGTGTAAGGGTCTTGAGTGCAATTACTACCAGGGAGTCTGACCTGTTACAATTTCAGTTTCATGAAACCCATGTTTTGGGATAACAAGTCATGCTCAACATTCCTACGAAGTTGTTACAAACGTGAGTATGTAGTCGATTGTGAGCAAACCTTGCTGAAAAATAATGAATTTCTCAACCGACTGCATTAATCCACTTTCTTCATTTCACGGGACAGAATTGCTAAAAAAAATTAATTTTTTTCGTCCAAACTAAATGGCGAAGCTTTTCAAATTTTAACACGGGTCAACTAATAGACAAGAGCCCTTTTAGTTAAGGTCCGGAATTATTGAATTACCCTTGAATATCTTAAGAATGCTGCTTTTCCTTGACATAAAGTCGTGTGAAAAAACACAAGGACGCCAATGTGACACTTTGAATTTTGATGAGAAAATAAGTAAAATGAGAACATAAAAACGAATTTCATTGCGGTTTTATGAAAGTTTTGTTTTCATTTTAAAATTAGAAATTTCCTCTGTGAAAAAATAGCGGCGCTCCGTCTTCCTTTCAAAATAGTTATAAAAAATAATAATATACTGATATATTTGCACTAATTAAACTTCTAATTCTCTTCTAGAGGGTTTAATATAGACTCCGATGATGTTAAAATAATTTAACAAGATTTTTGCCCGAAAAAAATTCAGTGGCACACTTTTCTTTGATTGTGGTTCTCACCATATTGCACAAGTTCTCGATAGGAATGAATCTGAAGACAGCGCGGTTTAGTCAAATACATTGATATTATTATCCTCGAGCCATTCGTTAGTGCACTTTGCTGTGATTTAACTGCTGGTTTGATTTTATTGCTGGAAGACTTATCGAAGCGGAATATTTTTATTCCATATGATGCAGCATGAAATTTCGTAGCATTACAACATAATTCGTTTCTTTTCAAATGCCCTCTACAAAATTTTGAGACCCAGTGAGTAGGCCATCTTCTCGTTTCGTGGTGAGTTCCTTATTTCCATCTCTGGTACTCTTTTTTAAATGCTACTATTTTTTTTACTCTCCTCATAATTTTCTTGCCTTTTTAACACTTTTGTTGATGCATTAAATACCGTTTACAGTGTTGTTACTATATTCTCTACTATGTATTATTGGTATGTACTAACGGTAGTTCCGTTGCGAATTAGATAAAAACTTTGTAAAGTTATTGTGTGTCCATTTTATCAGTTACCTATTGTCAAAGGGTAGCCTTTTATATCCTTAATTTTTCCGATATTGGGTGCCCTCGTAGTCTAGTGGGTAGTGAGCTAGACTGTTAGAGTAGGGGTTGTGGGTCCGATTCCCAGATTAGAGGTTCTGGTCGGTTACATTGCTTGTAAATAATTAAATTTAATTTGTAAATGTATTGTAATTAATAAATAAATAAATAGAAATAAGAAAAGTTTGCCTTTAAGATTTGTGCTTTCTGTGCTGGGCCTGTGTATATGCCTTAGGATAATAACGTTGTCCTTGTATGTTTGTATATTTACTTTTATAATATCGTATAAGTGTTTATGCATGTATATAAATTTAAATATTTTTCTCGTTTTCCCTATTACGGTAATAATTATGCTGAATATTTATTGACTATCGATTGATTGAAATGAGGTTTCGCCACAGTTGGTCTCTGCCGAATTTATTATTTTTTATTACATTCATAATTAATTAACTATGGTACTTATTTATTTATATTATTATTTGTTATTTACTGTTACAATTGTTATAGAAGCCAAAAACTAATTAAAAATCTATTCAAATTCAATTAATTACCAAAATTTTATTTATTTTTTGCATTTTGTCGTTGTCGTTGCCATTGTATTTGTATTGTATTATGTTCGAAATTATTTTATTTGTTTTCTATTTCCTTTGACCCCCCTTGCATTTCTACAATTAACGTCAATAATTTATTTATTGACGCCATGGTATTCAAATAAACAACAGTTGACTGGTCAACATTACAAAAATAAACAAAGAGAGTAGTCTCGCAATCAAACAATCTAAAAACCATAAAACTGAGCAAATTTTTCGCAAAACAAATTAATGTCAACTAATTAAAGCTGTTGGAATGGCTATAAATAACAATGTGATGGCATTGTTGGAAAGTTTTAAATAAAGAGGAGGAGTAAAGCTAATATAGTGGTTATTGTTGTTTTATTATTATAATTAGTCCTCTTTAAATGCCTTGTGTAGGTGTTTTATTTCGCTGATGATTCGACAAAATTTGGAAAATTTCCACCTTGAATTTTTGTAAAATTAATAAAACAAAATTTTAATTGTAGAGTATCTCAATAATTCAAATGTTAAATTCAGGAAAAATTGACTTTTCCTGTAATGATAAGTTTAAATATCATATGAATAATCGCAAATCTTGTCCGGAGCCTATCTCCGTTGACGCAAACATGCATGCATAGTGGAAAAACATTGTGTGGCAAAAGGAAATCAGTTTTTCTAAACTTTACCAAAACTATTCCAAAATATACATCTAGTGTTAGAAGCCCTAACACGTCGATAATTGCTGAAATGTGGAATACATACATTCATACATAATTGGTCATTCCAACCCTTCTGTCAGGATTACTACTTAGCTTCTCATCACACCACTTATGTTGTGTGTGTTAATTTTATACATGAGTGGTGGGACCTACAGTTTAAAGTCGACTCCGAATGAAAGATTTTAGAGGAACTTTTTCATGGCAATTTTATTTACTCTTAGATTTTCTTATACTTACTTTTATTTTTTCATATTTCTGACCCGAAGTTTGAACCGTGGCCTCACGTCTAATAAGTAATGTTGAATATGTATGTAAAGAAAATCGCAGTGGAGAATCATAGATCCATTAATAGATAAATAAGTTTAGAAGTTTGTCAGCGAAATTTTCTTCCCAACTGCTCAAGATCAAAAAAGCTTAAACAAGTTTGTCACGTTGTTTTTCTTCCAAAATCCCAGAAGTATTATTACCAAGTTGTATACCGCTTATTTGAAAAACGTTTTTGCCAAGTTGTAATTGAGATTCAGGATTACTTCTTATCCATAAAAGGTATACCTGCCTGTCAGACAGGATTGAATTACGGACTCTGTTATTATAGTCGTCGTAGTCTAGTGCGTAGTGTGTTGGCTTATTAGACGTGAGATCAAGGTTCAAATAGGACAGACATCTCGGACAAAACGAAATATGAAAAAATATTTCTTCGGCGAATTGCTCTCTGTAGACTTCTGGGGAAACCTCGAAAGTAAATAAAATTGCCATGAACAAGTTTCCCAAAACTCTGTAGATCCTGTATAAAATTAAAGCGCACAACATAAGGTCGTAGTCCTGACTGAAGGTTTTTAATGATCAATTATGTATGTATGTATGTTATTTGTCTACATTTACGTATTTACCATATATTTGAAGAGACTTTAACGGCTATTTTGCTTTACAAGCGGAACTCGTTTTATTTTATGTAGGATCTTACCGTCACTATAATAATATGTTGATTAAAATCTTGATAGTGTGACCTGGTAGACTAGTGGATAGTGTGTTAACCTATTAACTCGAGGGTTGTGGGATCGATTCTCACCAGAGAATCTGGCCTGTTACACTACATCGAGCATAAGGTCTGAGTTACTCAGCCCATAATAATTATGAAATAATATCTTGATAAAAAGTCTAGAAGCGAATTGAATGTTAAACCCTGTTACCACTCAAGTGCGGTTGATGCAAACACATTCGATAATTGTAGCACTCGAAGAAAATATAACCCGCACATTAGTACTTTACGAAAATAAAATTGTGGGCTAATATATTAGTTAAGGGTGCCATGCAAGTAATTGGACTCTTCATATATACATGCATACATACATAACTGGTAATTACAACCCGTTAGTTAGGGTTTCGACTTAGTTTCTCACACCAAGTTGTGTGTGTGAATTTTATCTATAAGTGGTGGAACCTACATTTCAATGTCGATTCCGAACGACAGATTTTTGAGAAATTTTTTTGGGCAATTTTCTTTACTCTTTTTGCCAGAAATCTGCTGAGAGGAAGTCCCCGAAGAAATATTTTTTTCATATTTCGTTTTGTTGGAAATGTCTGACTTGGGTTTTGAACCGTGGCCTCACGCCTAATAAGCCAACACACTACCTACTAGACTACGGGGACTTTGTATACCCTGGCATATTTATCCGAAATAGTGAAGTTTTATAGTATTTTCTAATAAATGGATAAATAAGACCATCTGAGAAAGAACAGAGCTCTTAGGAATTAAGGTGATAACAACAGAAACCCTGAGCTTTATGCACTTAACAAAAGGCCGTTTAATGTCTGCAAGCAATTACGTTTCGCAGATAATTAAGTGATCTCATATTGTCAACAAAACTCGTGTCTGCAGTTGTCAATAATATTAGAAAAAAGCCTCAAAAATGTTTTACAATTCAATTTGATTTATTTCCAACGAATTTGTTGACAATATTTTACATTTTCAAACGTTTAATAAAATTTATTCGGTTTGCAATCAACACCTGAAATGTCATTAAACTCAACTCAACACAGCTAAACACAATTCAATTGAATTGAATTCAATTCAACTCTTTTTTACTTTCAGTCTGAATTGTATTCTTTTTTATTTTTATTTTACTTTTCACACCGATTTTATACAAATCAGCAGAAATTGTCTAGTCAGTTCAGAAAACGACAAGAAAACAAAACAAAAAATTAAACATTTTTGAATTGTTAAAAATGGAAGACGATTAAGTAGGCAGTAACGACTATGCAACATACTATCAAGATGTTATTCTTGTCATACTTTTTATTTTTGAATTGAATAGATTTTTTCCATACTTAAAATTATTATGTCGATGGTCAAGTCGTTCTTGTGCACAGAAATTGTTTATCGTTATCAGGTAACGTATGTGAATTCTAATATGTCTTCCAACATATAACGGCTTCATAACGGCTTTCATGCTGAAGTCACGTGTCAAATTATTTGTCATTTATTCAGTCTCTTTTGCCAGATAACCACGGAGGGATATATCATTCAAAATTGACGTTCCGTTCGAGCAATGTACCGCACGTTCTGCCTATTTTACGACCATTATAATCATCAACCGAAGACGCCGTAGTCTACTAGGTAGGGTGTTGACTTATTAGACATGAGGCCTTGGTTCAAGCTCCTATTCAGACGTCTCCAATAAAACATTTCTTATGTGATTTTCTCTCAGCAGATTTCTGGCAAAACCTCTGGAAATAAAAAATTGGCATGAAAAGTTTCTCAAAAAATCTGTCGCTCGGAATTGACTTTAGACTGTAGGTCTCACCATGTAGGTCCGACCATATATAAAAATTAACGCACACACAGCATGAGTGGTGTGAGAAGCTAGGTCGTAATCTTGACTGAAGGATTGTAATGACCAATTATGTATGTATGTATAATCATCTTTCTGAGAAGATTATGTTCAAAGTGGTGGATAAATTCGAGTCCACTGGTTCAATAAACGATTGTCCAACACCCGTACTCCGCCTTTCGCAGACCACGACTTGGCCCGAACAAAATGCCACTGAAACAGGAACTTAAGATACACGACCACGTCGCGTGTTCCTTAAATGGACTCTGTATCAGTTGGCAATTGATCCAAATTTTCATCGTAAATTCACCTTCAGCGATGAGGCCCACTTTTGAATAAATGGGTGTATCCCGAAATAGACATTATTTGGCGTGGATTTAGGGCTGATGGCGTCATTCGCTCATAATTTTGATAAAGACGTTAGCCAAGCCATCATTGTATACAGCAAGCACTAATGGTCCATAATTACTTACTTTTTAGCCTAAATTGGACAATAAGGATATCAACACTATATGGTTTGAATAGGACGACGCTACGTGCCACACAGCTCATGCCATATTGCAGATTCCTGCACAAGCGATTTGAGGGTTCGTGGTTCAAAACAAACATAAACCATATCATCACTCTAATTCAATTTGATTTATGTATCAAAGTCATAGTAAATTGCACATATCGATACAGTCGACTAAGCCTAATTTTGGTTTTGTTGAGTTCTTTCCTTGATGCTCCACACTCTGGAGTGGTGGCAATAAAATAATGAAAATTACAACAAGCCGAATACATTATTAGTTGTAGAAATTAGTACATACATATAAAATTGGTCATTACAAGTTTTCAGTCAGGATTACGACCTAACTTTTCACAACACTTACGTTGTGTGTGTTAATTTTATATCTGAATGACAGTTTAAAGTCGACTCCGATTTTATTTTAGAGTTTTTGCCAGAAATCTGCTGAGAGGAAGTCGTCAAAGAAATAATTTTTTAATGCTTCGTTTTGTTGGAAATGTGTGGCCACGGTTCAGATATATCCTTCGGCGACTTCCTCTCAGTAGATTTCTGGAAAAAACTTTGAAAGTAAATAAAATTGCCTTGAAAAGTTTCTCAAAAATTTGTAGTTCGGAGTCGACTTTAAACTGACACTCATGTATTAAAATTAACACAAACAACATAGGTGGTGTGAGAACCTAGGTAGTAATCCTGGCTGAATGGTTGTATCACCAATTATGTGTATATGTATTTGTAGTTTTACGAATTAATTCGTATTTAGCTTGTTCTACATAAAAAAATGACTTGGAGGAAAGAGATGTAATTGCAACGGTGAAGTTATCTCGCAATCATATTTATTTTGATGACCTCGAAATATTTTATTACTTGGAAGATATAACAAATTGAAAGAACATTGGGTATAGTTATAGTATAGTCCTTGAAAAATGCTGTGTTAAAAAACGAAATGATTTTTAATTCAAAAGTCGCATTTATACTCCACTAAACTATTCGTGAATCCTTCACAGTTTAGCAATATCTGCACTAAATATCAAAGACTTGATTTAGAAATCCATCTGGACTAGTTGTAATAGTTTCATACGATCATATTCCATAGTGTAGGGCATATGGTTGCCATGTACTACATACATTTGGACATGTTTTCCCCCCTTTTTTTTTATCAAAATATCAAAAAAATATTAAATTGGAACATGACACCAAAACTGTGACGAGTAAAATATTTAAAGAAAAACATTGTCTTCCAAAATGTTTTGCTTTGCTTTTTGTACAATAAATATTGTTGTTCTACTTTTTAAAAATGTTCAATTTTTGTTGTTTCTGTTATTTTTTTCTGTATTGGATGTTCTCTTCAATGCACTTTTACGAGTTGTCAACATTATATTGTGTTTTAAATAAAATTTAATAAAAAAAATATACAAAAAAGAAACATAAGCTAAATAAAATACAATCAGAAAAATGCAATTTACTCTGAAATAATACAAACGAATAAAAAATTGATGAAGCGATAAACAGAGTTTTCAACACGTGTGTCAAATCGGATGACATGATTTTTATCAGAAAATGTTGCACGTTTGATATTCTCTTTTAAATTTTTTTTTGGGTCAGATAAACGTATCGATAATCAAATGAAAACAACAAAAAAGTAAAAATACATTCAATTCTTGTATTTATTGTAGTTTAAAGTGGGCAAGAATTAGTCCAATTCAGAGAAAATATAAGGCACCCAATTCGTTTACATAAAGTTGTGTATTTTTAAATATACATCTGTCATCTGAAGTATCATTTATATATGTAGATCTTAAAAAACCCAAGAAAATGTAAATACAGTTAAGATTTTATGTCAAAATGGGGATTCAGATGTGGCAACCTTTCGAACCTATTGACGTGGTTATGGTCGTCATACTTGTAATACTGTGTAGTGTGGAAATGTTATGTATGTGGTCAGGCATATGCATCATCGCGGTATATCTACTCTTGAAAGTATTACTTTTGTTAGCAGAAGTGGGGCACATAAGGCGAACGTGATGATTCCATGGTGCTCTGAGTAATTGGCCCTACACGTCGTTGAGGAGCTCATACAGCTCATTGCTGGATCGAATGGGGAAATCATTGCCAACATGCACTGGCCTGAAGATCTTTCTGTGCTATAAAGAAGCACGGGGAGGATGAGTGTCTTGTAGAGTATATATTAGTTTTATTCTTACGAGAGAGGTCTCTGCTACTCAATTACCCAATTGCCTACTGAGAGCATAGTGGCACATGTTGACAAGAGTGATCCTATGCTTGGTCTCCAGACTGACAACATTTTTGGTGGTAAATAAACAAATTCATTGTTATCGGTTATTGGCCGTAATGTGGTACTCAATACGCCGCATGTCGCTACTTGTTGACAACATATGCACCCATCTTAATAGATTCCCATTCAACAGCACTAAAGGTAGTATTAACATCTCTCTTGGTACGCCCTATAATGTCAATGTCGTCAGCGTACGCAAGGAACTGGACACTTTTTTAGAAAATAGATTCGAGTCGATATTTAGACTTCTGAACATGCGCACATCTAGTACATTGGAGACGTACCTTTCGTAAACCACAATGTGATCAATCTGGTTGGCTATTGATCGATCAGGGGACAACAAAGTGGCTCGGTAGGCGATTGCTGTGGTCGTCAACTTTTAAGGGGATTTTGTTATAGGCTTGTGATATTGCTTTCATTGGATACAGTTTTTAGGTGGTAGGTTTCACACCCTACGCACAACCTAAATTTTAAGTCCAGGAGATTATACTGCATTGCATGCATTAGTTAACATTTAGAGGCTGCTAGTATGCCATCCAGGAGGAATGAGAAAAAAAAACGTCACATCCTGTTCAAAATATCATTTTTGCGTTTATCTTTCCAGTCTGCTATGTTTCCGAGGTGACAGAATGAGTTCACCTAACCACTTATTTATTAAAAATAATTAAAATTTTGGCATTTATTTTCGGCTTTAAACACGATTTAGATCGTTTTTTATTTTTGATCGTAAAATGCAATTCATTTAAACGATTGTACAGCATGCAACAGCATTCTGGCTTAAAGTTTCGTTGCATGTTTTTAATTTCCCGTTGAAGAAATAATAAAGTTTCTCCCCCATATTTCCTTGGTTTTTCTTTAGTTCGCCGATATCCAATGATTTTAATTTTATGTTTATTTTTATTTTATTTTTATTGTATTTAAAATATTTACGAATACGATGTTTAACAAAATTTTTATTAAAAACAACTTACACTGGAATAAAACAAACAAAAAATATAATATCCGGTGATGTGTTGTTGTTTTTTGTTTCTTGTAAGGGAATGATAAAATTAACCCGTTATTTTGTTCAGTTCAATTTCCAAAATTTGTTGATTATCATATTCATAAATCGTACTCTCTTTCTCTCCACTTTTGATTTTTACCCATGTAAAGCCATTAACTGACTCCCTTCTTGTTCATGTTATTATTGTCATCATTTGACATTTCTAATGCCAAAATATCATCATTTCAGAGATTTAAAAAAAATAAAAGTAAAACAAACAAACAAATATTCAAATGACATTGAAAATATTCAAATGATTCTTAATGTCATCGGTAACAATTGCCCCCAGGACCATATATATGTACGTAGACTTACACCTCTGTAGAGTATAATGCCATCAAATAGGTGTAAATAAATGGGTTAAGGAGCAGCACATTCATTCATTCTTCCATTCGTCAATAAAAACAACAAAATGTTGTAACGTTGTAATGATTTCAAGTACATGTATACAACGTTAGCGTCAGACAAAATTTATTTATTTTCTTATCGAAAACAAAAAAAGAAAAACCAAAAACAAAAAAAAAAAGAAAAGAAAAACAAACGAAAGAAGGGGATAAAATTGATTTTAAATATCCGTTCAATAAACTGTTTGCTTTCATAAGTACCATATCCAGTACAGGCGCATTTAAATGTATTTTCATTACAATATTTTTATTACATTCGTATTATCTTTGGAAAATATACTCTTGTCGGAAATTTATTGCCAAAATATCACGCATGAGTTGTGAATTTCTTTTTTTTTCTTGTTCAAGAGGATAGTTATCCAATCATTACAAAAGCCTTTAATATACAAGCAAAAAATTTTCATCAATTATGCTGGTCGCCGTAGTCTAGTAGATAGTGTGTTGGCTTATTGGAGTAAGGCCACGGTTCAAGCCCCAGGTCCGACATCTCCAACAAAATGATATATGAAAAATATTTCTTCGGTGACTTCCTCTCAGAGAGCAAATAAAAAATTGCTAGTTTCTAGAAAAAATCTGTTGCTCGGAGTCGACAACTGTAGGTCCCGCCAATCAAGTGTAAAAATTATGCACACAAAATAAGTGGTGTGAGAAGTAATCCTGACTGAAAGATTGTAATGACCAATTTTGTATGTATGTATGTTTGTGGTGTATAACTTCTGCATGAAAACCTTGTTATTATTACAGCTGCTGTGTATAGATGCGATAAAACTGCTACCAAACCTTCTGATACTGACCTTAACAAGGAGTCAAGCAGTTGTTTCCCATTGGAATGCCTTAATGCCTCTGATGATGTATTCTCAACTTTACAGAATCTATGGATAGTCTGGATAGTATAATATATAACTCAAGTATCAAGTATCAAAGCAATTTTAATTGCCTCACTCCAAAGAAAAATTCTAACTATCTTTTTGAAAGCTTAGCTGCCGGCTCATTACCGCTAATTTCCACTTGACCTGGATCATAGTCGAGGATATCTCTATTTTCTCTAACTTGCTGATGTTGTGTTGTTAAGTCCCGTCCTTTGTACTTTCTATTCAAGTCTTTGGGCAGAAAACATTTCTGCTTGAAAGATGCCCGAAAGTTTTTACATGGACTGCGACCAAAAACTCCCGGTTATCTGGTACGTGTTTAGTTTCAACGGCGCGGATACGAACCATCTACTTACAGGTTTTGTAGAGGATCGCAATTTATCTTCTTCTTCTGGATTGGCTATTAAGAATGTGATTAACGGATTTCGGCCTGCCGCAACACATCCTTCCAGGCGCCTCTGCTTCTTGCGCGCCTACGCCAGTTGGTCACACCAATCGATGACAGGGCTTCCTCGATTTGGGCCTTCCAACGCATACAAGGTCGTTCTCTTCGCCGACTTCCGCAGATCCCCGCATCAAACACCCGTCTCGCTGGAGCATCCTCCGCCATTCGAACGACATGGCCGAGCCAGCGCAGCCGAAGGATATTAATACGCTGCACAACGTCTATGTCGTTGAGGAGCTCTTACAGCTTACTGTTGGATCGGATGCGGAAATCATCGCCAACTCGCAATAGACCCATAATAGGGTCCATGCCTCTGCGTCATAAAGAAGTACGGGTAGGATGAGGATGATTTGTAGGTAATTGCAATTTATGGTTTTTCAAATTCGAAAACTCTGATGCCAATTTCTTCGACTTTAACTCGTACTCCATGCCACTTTTTGAAGTCTTTAATTGTTAGTTTAGAAGATTTTGAACCTCTACACCTTGAAACTTTATATAAAGTTCTTAAAATTTTTATGGTTACGTGGTTAATAGTACGTGGTTAATAGACCTTCAATTGAAAGGTCTTCTTAAACTTACCGAGTCATTGTTTAAAACCTACGATTTTGTGGTTATGCCAGTAATGTTCCTAAAATTCTTATATGCGTGCATCATACGCCTTCAATTTAAAGGTCTCCTAAAACTTTTCGTTTCAATACTCAAACCTGCAAAACGTTTCATTGTTGTCTTTCTCCACAAATATTCCTGATTTTTTTTCTTATTTTTTTAATTTTTATTGTTCTGTAGTGCCATGCAACATATAAATGTTACTGCACTTTCAACACGTGTATGGCAAGTAAATGACAATGCCAGTAACTTATTGTTGTCCTTCTATTCAAGCATGTCTCCTGCCTTTATTTTATTTCAACATTTAGAACAGCAAAGTCATACATGAAAACGAAATCGAAATCGAATTTGGCCTCTGGTATTGTAATATGCTCATGCATGGTTTCATATTTTCCGAAATTTCCATTACAATTTTTCTTTTTTTTTTTTGGTCGTTGTATGTCTTATTGTTTTTCCTTCGATTTTTTTGTCGTTGTTCTTCTTTTTTTTTGTTATTTCTTTTTTTGTTTTGTTTGGAATATTTTAGTACTGATTGAAATTCAATCAGCCATAATGGTACTTTGATTGTTTTTTGAATGAACAAGTAGCGAAGAGAGAGTGAGAGAGAGGGAAATTAGAGGAGGAAATTTTGTTTTTGATTTGCATCGATACCCATGAAGAAAATTATTACACAACGTATGATGATGAATGCAGAGGCGAACGGAATGTATGAGTGAGTAAACGAAGAAATTGAACACTTTTTAACCTGTTACAAATTTTATTCATTCATTCATTCATTCATTTAAGCATTGTTCATTTTTATTGCCAAAAAAAGATAAATGAAATGAAAAAACAAAAAAAAATATGAAAAAAATCTTAACTTGCTTGCCATATTTGATTAGAAAATAAAATACAAAAGGTGCATGAAGAGAAATGAATTAACAATACAAAAAACAAAAAACGTTTCATGCCTGAATGACTAATAAAAAAATGAATTGTTTGTTATGTTATGTTATTATTACAATATTTCGATTTTTATTACGATTTATATTAGCAACAAAATCGTTTTGTTTTTTTAAGACCGAAAATCATACGATTTATATTAGCAACAAAATCGTTTTGTTTTTTTAAGACCGAAAATCATAATTTAGATAACTTGGAAGAAATGAATTCGCTATTGTCTAGTAGGTAGTATACTTGCTTATTAGACGAGAGGCCACTGTTCAAAACCCAAGTCAGATATCTCCAACAAAACGAAATATAAGGATATGTTTCTTGGGCAACTTCCTGCTGGAAAAAACTCTGAGGGTAAATATAAATCTATTGTTCGGAGTCGATTTTAAACTGTAGGTCTCGCCACTCATGCATGAAAGTAACACGCACAACATAAGTGATGTGAGAAGTTAGGTCGTAATCCTGAGTGAAGGGTTGTATTTCACTCCATATAATCGACTCAGGAAAACGCTTACTCCCCAGAGATAACGTTACTAAGCAAATACAACATTAGAAATCAACATGAGAGGAAGCTCAGCAGAACCCACATTTTTAAGCTCCTGCTTAAGGTAAAGAACTGTCCTTACTCCAAATTTGTACAATGATGTGACTGTGTTTGCTATACGAAATAAATTTAGCTAGTTATTGTTCAACTCAGTAGAAATAAAGCTCGAATTGATAAAATCAGCAAAAAAATTTTTATAGAGCTGAAGCGAACCAATTTATGGATTCCACCCCCATAGAAGGAGCCTAGTCTAATGAATACGGCGAGTTGTGGTTGTATCCTGAACCAGTTTTGCTTTCTGTGTAGGTGCACTGTTATGTTGCAAAATTAACTGTGACCAATTCTGGTCGCTTTTCGATCAACGTATGGTTAAAATTGTTACTTGTTGTCGATAGCAATTTCTATGAATGGTTTTGCAAAGTTTAAGAAACTCGTGGTATAACACATCCTTTCTGATCCCACCAGACACATAGCATTGTCTCCCTGCCGTATTGATCTGGTTTTGCAGCTGAAGTTAATGATTGCCTTGGATTAACCCATGATTTTTTTTATTTAGGATTCTGAAAATAAATCGATTTTTCATCGCCTGTAATAATTCGATACAATACTGATTTTTCATCGTGTCTTTGAGGCAAAATTTCAGTGCCTGTCTCTCAATTCAATTGACACCCCTTTTTCATATTTTAAATCATTTCCATAGCTTTTAAGAGGTCTGAAATTATTTATTGTACATCATTTAACAATTTTGCCATTTGTTTGTAACACCAGGTGTCATCGTCATCCAATATTATTTACAATTCAGCGTCTTCAAACTTTTTTGTTGGACTTCCATGTTCTTTACTTCTCACAATATTTAAAATCATAATCACTATACCGTAGAAATTATCTCCTCAATGTTGCTTCGAACAGTGAATGATTCCGACATGTCTCGACAAGCATTCCATGCAATTCTCCAGCACTTTTCTTCAAATGAAAACAAAAAATTAATACCTTCCGCAAATCATCATTTTATGGTACAATATTCGCTATCCTTAACACGATGGTTCTCTGGTTTGATGCATCCTGAATATGTTTGGCAATTGTTTTCCTCAGCACGGAAAAAAAATATTGGGGCTCGTTCATAATAAATGTTCCCTGTGAAGACATTTGTATCTTGACACTCACTTCATACCGGTACATCTAGCATATAAGCTTAGAAACATGGCTCAATTTTTTAGTGCACACTCCTTATATATAAGTTAACATTCTCCATATATTGTGTGTCATACCTGTTATCCAACGTGTTGACAACGATCAATGAACTTTAATTTGAAAATGCTGAAATTGCATACAGATTTGTTGTCTGCAGAGAAACTACGAATATGTTGTATGTTTGTATGATACTTGAACTCTACTCCCAGATAAAAGGTCATACCAATTAATCAGATGTTTTATTTCAAATAACAGGGACTAAGGTCTCGCTCCAACAAGTTTAATTTTTTAGTGTTGCATTTGGAGGACACGTTTCCTTATATACAATTTAGGTTATAGAGCAGAGAATTGCTTTCATTTTGTTGGTATGGAAAATGCCAAAATACGAGTACTTTGTGCTAAGATTTGAATTCAATAGATTTTCTTTTTACACATTTTAACCAGCATTTTTCCAAAAAAGGATTTGTTTGATTTTAGCAAATTAAAATCAAAAACTTCCTTTTAAACTTTTGTCTTGTTTTTAAAGAATTAAGAAAGAAAAAAAACAAGTTTAATTAGGGTTTAAACGAAATTCGTTTGACAGCAAAAAGGGGAAAAAGAGAGACATTGCCAAATGGAATATTGTCTAGAAATGAATTCATTTACATTTAGTTTATACGGACGCAATCAATGACAGCAAAGAATGAGTAAATCTTTCAAAAAAACATTTTTAAAATCGAATAATAAACTGTATTATTCGGTTTGCCTTAAAGTTTTATTCAAATTCAAACAGTTTATTGACCTTTTTTTAAAGTATTCATAATCCGGAAGAATTTCTTTAATTTACATTTTTTTTTAATTTTTAATGAAACTGCAAAAATAAAACTTTGTTTTGTTTGTTTTTTTTAATGTTTAAAGATTTTAAATTCATACCCAGAAAATTTCAAGGTTTTTCGCTAGAAATTAAACGAGTATTTGTAGTCACAATCGCAACGAAATCTCAGACTAAAAAGAATTTAAAATTTGGGGAAAAAATGAAAGAAAAACGAAATGAAAAAAGAAACTCTTTAAGCAAGTCTACGAGTGTTGAAACAAAATACAGAACAAATACCCACAGAAAAAAAAAGAATTCGCAATACTCGTATATAAGACCTTGGCAGTGAATTGTTTCCAATTTCTATTCTATTGACACAATAAAACAAAACAAACTGTCAACACTGAGGTATGGCAAAACACAGTTCAATTACATACAAAACGTACACACAAAATATAAAAGTTGAAAAATGAAAACGAAACTGTTTGAAAGGTTGGGTTTGGTTAGGTGGCGGACCCCCTTTGAAGGAAGAGGTCCCATTTAGGCCAGCGTTTAGCACCATTGTTATACCACAATTAATTCTACCTGAGGGTTAACTGTTCCATAGAGAAAACCATCCCGAGTCCAAAAAAAACTTTCTATTGCAGCAATCTTTATATTAGAGAGCACGGTTAACGATGATAAGAGCAGGCCTCTGACACATGAGCTGAAAGACAGTCTCTTCCTCTTCCTCAGACCAACAACTCCTGCAGATGTCATTCGGCATGCCTACTAAAAGAACAGTTGCAAGTAAAAACCGCAATTGTGAGATGAATAGCCAAACGTCCTAATGGATTGGATAGCCATAGTTTCAAGGATCCCAAAACAGGTTTTTTACGGTCGGGCGTTACTTGGGACCGGAGATGTATGCAGGTGTCGAAGCTAATTGTTTTCTTCAAATGATTAAAAAAAGTTCTCTATGTAAATCGGGAAAAATTGTGGGTGTCTCGCGTTTTTTTTTGTCGACGACTTGCATTTTTTGAGTGATGACTTGCATGTTTTGTTGATGTTTGCATTTTCTTTGGTAGATGACTATTCAATAGATGAATTTTTTGGTCGATGATTTGCATTTTTTGGTCGATGACTTAAATTTTTTCAGTCGATGACTTGTAATTTTTGATCGATGATAAATATATTAATTTCAGTGCATACATTAGCTTCGTCGCCGATATCTCCAGTCATAAGTAATGCCCTGCCGTACCGAATTCTTGAATTCCTCGTTTTGGAAGTCTTGATATCATGGCTATCCAGCCCACTACGTCAGATTCCCGAGTTATGAAGGGTTTTTTGCTGAATACTTTTCCAAACTTTTTAATTAAGCTTATTTAACATCCTCTGTTAAGTCCAATTTTGTAAACAATTTTAATAATCCACTTACGTTGGCCGTATTTAGAGTTCTCTATGTATATGTAGCAATTTTCATTTAAAGCACGTATGTCTGCTTTTGCGGATGTCTTTTTACTCTCGATTTTCTCATTTAAACGTCGCCATATCTTGTGTACCGTTCAACATCAATAAGACAGATTATTTGTGATTTTTTTTCTGGGTTTTCACGTTCACGTTCATTTTCTTTTTTTTTCTTTAGCTATAAAATCAATTGCACAGTCTACATGAAAAATAGTTGAAATTTAAAGCTGACTGAAGTGCAAAAAGAAAACGCAAATAAAAGTGGAAACAGCAAAGTGACTAATAACCACAAAGGAAGGTTGACAGAGTGTGAAAGTGAGTGCGTTGCCTTTATCAAGTGTAACTCACCGCTTAAAACTGTTTCGAAATCTACTATTTCCACGTTTGTTTCGTTTTTTTTTCATTAATTGGTGCACAGTTTGCCGTACTGGATAAGGAGGCTGCAGCTAAGACTATCAACTTTGGTGAAGGGATAACGTCAGTGAAATGTGGCAACATCAAATGTCAAGTAGTGTGATGCAGGAATGTGTAAGTGCTTTGGTATTGTTAGCAGTCATTAGTCTTGTTCATTTGCCTGCATGTCAAGCGAAAGATACGACGAAATATGGGCCTGGCGTGGAAGATAAATCATGTCCCAACAGTGCCAGCATAGTTCAATGGACAGGAGGGCAATTTGAATTTCCTTGTGCATCAACGAAATCACTCTTTAAAAGTTCTGGAAAATTTATACCCAAAAATATTATAGCCACACGGGCACAACTTATCAAGGACACCATTTACCTGGCTTTGCCGCGTTATAAAAAAGGTGTGCCCGCCACCTTGGTGCAAACCACTATTAAACCAGGTACATGTGCCACAACATTTACACCCTATCCCTGTTGGGATATGCAGGAAGAGGGTAATTGTAAGGCTTTACAGTCTGTGGTCGACTTGGTGGTGGATCAAAATGAAATCATTTGGGTATTGGACACTGGCATTGTGAATACCTTGGAGACGCCCATACGTAAATGTTCTCCCAAAGTTGTAGCTATTTCGGCCAAAACGGGTAAAATTTTAAAATCTATAGATTTAGAGAGCCTAACATCGCCCAATTCTCGTTTGCAATATTTGGCAATTGATTACGCGCCCGATAACAGTTGTTTTGTGTACATTAGTGATGCAGCCAATCGTGCCATTATTGTGTTTAACATACAAGCGGATCGAGGTTTTCGTATTGTTTTGCCGAAGGCTGTTACCTCTGGCACGCGATTACGTGATGTCCTCTACATTGCTTTAATACGACGACCTTGTGGCAGCACTGAATTGTATTTTACCTATTTGAGTACCAATAAATTATTTTCGTTGAGGTCCGAGTACTTGAGAAGCGGTGTAGCAGATGGTAAAATATTGGGTGAGTTGAATTCATTTAAATTCTCGGTTTTGTAATTTAAATTCGGAGCAGTATAGAGTTTAGAACAAAGTTTTAAACGTTCCATTTTATTTATTTGTATTATGAACCACGATCAGATTTGATTTAAATTTTAGACTCTTGATGAAAATATATTTCCTCGGCGACTATCTCTCAGCAGATTTCTGACAAAAACTCTGAGAATAAATAAAATTGCCACGAAAAAGCTTCTCAAAAATCTGTCGTTCGGAGTCGACTTTTAAACTGTAGGGCCATAGACTCATGTATAAAATTAACACACACAACATAAGTGGTGTGAGAAACTTAAATAGTCGATGAGTGTTATTAAAATTATAATTGTAAGCGAAACTGACAGCCGAACCTTAAGGAGAAGGGAACATCTGGTCAACCATAAATAGCTGTGACCTTTATACGACAACCTAAGGTCTAAGGCTTTGACAAACTTGATTTCTCATTGTAATCCGTCATAATATTTCTCAACCACTAACATTGGATCCACAATTTCGGAGTATACCAGTGAATATATACATATACAGTAAGACACCGCTTAACGCGGGGGATACATTTCGATAAGTTCCAGCGCTAAACGAAACAGCGTTCCTACTGTGATTTGGACTTCGGAAAATACAGTGGGAATCTTTATTCTGGGCGGACTAACAAAAGAGCGTTGAAAAAGATACATAGTATACACCGTCGCTATATAGTACACCGCTTTTGGTTGGTCCATGGCCGTTTCATTTGCATACATATACAACAAGTATCAATACAGTGTGGGATTTAGGGGAATTCCAATACTACCGCGTAATACTGAGATAGCGTTAAGCGGGGTCTTACTGTATATGTAAGTATATCAGTTTACATACATAAGTATAGGCTTCGGCCATTGCTAGAAGGACTCTTGGTTCTGCTGTGTACTTCAGTCTTTAACCGTCTTCTCCATGTATAAGCTGGAAGCCTCCTTCTTCTGCTTCCTTGCGAGTTTCAGTCTACGTCAGTTCTAGTGTGCCTTCATAGGGTATGGCCGACCCAACGTCATTTTCGATTGGGAGCACGTATCAAGAGTGGCAGATTTCCAGAAAAAAATGTTTTTACGCGCCTCATAAGTGTAAAATTATTTGTTTGTTGTTGGGCATGAAATAGACGCCGTCAGTCTAACGATTTTAATTTCCTTACTTGTTACCAAGTGATTTAAATTTCTCTTGAGAATAATTAGTTTTTAAATTCTTTGTTTTTGTTTTTCTCCTTTGTTTTGCTAGATTTGGGCAAAAAACCATCACGTATGGTCATCATTGGTACAGATAATGGTTCAGCCATCTTTTTCCGTAATGAAGGTGACGCTGATATATTTCGCTGGGACACGAATACACCATTCATTGAAGCAAATTTCAAACCCGTCTATCGTTCAGCCACCTGTCAGTTGGCCACACATGCCGTACCCGATTACAAGCGCAATACAATGCGTGTATTACAGAGTAATTTTCCTGATTTTATGCAAAATCGTGTTGGCTGCGGTGCCATACAACAACTGACAATGATGCAGGGCTGTTGGTAACAACTATAATAATTGTAGTACGACAACAACAACAACAATAACAACAAAAAAAGAAGAATTACAAAGTAAAGCTCTTAATAAAACGCAAAGAACTGTAAGTAAGTAAGAGGATCAAAGGGAGGAAAAATGTATTGTGCTGTATGGTTTAATAGTCTGATATTTAAATATTTTATGTTCCTGTTGTTGTTAAAATGCTGATTGTATACACAATGTAGTTTTGCAGTGGTGAAGCCACTGTTTGGCTGTTGGTTTTGATGTGATTATGCAAAGAATATTTTTCATTTGAATTCCTTTCATTGAGGTGATGTTGTCGAAGGACGTTATATTGAATTTTAAGTTTGTTCCTAGTTTAAATAACGGTAATTTAAATTTTTAAACTGCAATTTAAATTTTTGAAATTCTTGGCCGCCTTTCAATATGAATTTTCAATTCAGACAGAGTTACTGTAAAAACTTTACCTTTTCTTTTCTGTGCTTTTTTTTTTCTTTCTTTACAAGTAGAACATGAAAAAGTTTTCAAAAAATTATTTCATACGTGATTACAATAGGAAAACTAGGGAATTTAAATTTGAAACAAAAAAAAACCAAAACAAGAAAAACAATTTTAATGTCTATTAAGTGCAGTTTTAGTTCCATAATATTTTCAATATTGAATTCCTTTCTCTTCTTTTTGCGTTTTATTAAAGCAATTTTAATTTTTAATCTTCTTTTTGTTTTTTCCATTGTTTTGTCTTAAAATTGAATTTAAATTTGGTGTGGGTGTTATTTTTTCTTGTATTTAATTTACGTAATTATAGCATAAGTTTTTATTTGTAAGTATGTAACGAAAAATCGTTTAAAATAATTACTGTGGCTTAATTTTTATAAAACTTTTACTTTTAAGTACTGCTGAATAAAAGTCTGTAATTTTTTTTATAAAAACTTCACTTGTGTTCATTTACTGCGTAAGACTAATTGGCGTCAGTTGTCCACGTTGTAAAAACTTTCAACTTCCGATACCTGTAAGGTAGCAGATAGGGGAGGATGAGAATCAACCATCAAATCGCGATCGAAAAGTGAACATAACCTAAAGTAGGTACTACTATCAGGTGGGCCTTCTATCGGTTTAAATTTGAACCATCGGCACATGTTTAAGTATTGGCCATAAAAATTAAACTTATTTTCGGTGGCAGTGGTATTATATGGTAATTGGCTTAAACAGGCAAAAACCTTTAAAAATGTGATAGACACGATGATGGTAGCCAATTACACGATTTCTGTATGTGAACTTTAATGCTTCCATGAACATTTAATTTTTCGGTTTTCATTAGACAGTCGCAATTTTCATAGACTCTGCTTAATGAACCTAGTTTTTACCGCTCATTTCGTCTTAAAAATAAAATCGTTCCCCTTAACTTATTGATTTATTGTGACAACCTAAAGAAAAAAATTGTCGTGGCGTCGAAATTCATTAACATTTCTTTTGTTATCGATTTGAATATAATTTTTTTTCTTTATTTTTCTGTATTATTTTCTAAAACATTTTGAAGTTCTTCAGGTTGTCTAACACTTTTATAAATAATTTCATTTTATTTTGTTGTTTGTTTTGTTGGTTCGTTTAAAGCAATTCATTTGTCTGTAAATGCGGTTTTGTATTGAATTGTTAAGAAAAAATAAAAATATTTGATGTTGCTGGTATTCTACACAATTCAATCGAATGTAAATTTGTAACTTTAACAAATCCTTCTGTAAATATACGTATATTTTATGGCATTTTTTTATTTTTATTTTTTTTTGGTTTCCTTTTGCAAATATTTTATTTTATACTATGTTCTCCAGTGTAACAAGAATGTATAGGAGAGACTTTCCATCGGTTTAAATTTGAACCATCGATTATTTCGAATCTGGCATTCTATTCTGTCATAAAATTCAGTATATTACCTCCACTGAATGTAATGCATCGATTTACGCTTCAGCAACGTTATAATTTATTGGGTCAAGGAGAAACTGCACGATGATGTCGATTAAAAAATAATTTTTTCGGATGAAGCTCATTTTCACATGGGTTGGTACGTTAATAGGCAAAATTCCGTATTTGGGGCTTAGAAAACCCACACGTGGTCTTGCACCCATTACGAGTGACTGTTTGGTGCGGCTTGTAGAGAGGAGGCATAATTGGCCCATTGTGGTCAATGGAGACACCTATCTCAGCATGATAATCATATTTTTTTTCCTCATGACATTGACGTGAACAATGTTTGGTTTGAATGGGATGGTGCAATTTCAAACACATTTCATGCCACAATCGCCGAAATGCTAATGTCAATTGGCCGCCAAGAAGCTGCAATTTGACACCGTTGGCCCATTTTCTGTGGAGAGCCGTTAAAGAAAAGTGTTATGCCGACAAACCAAAGACAATTGAGCATTTAAAGAGCAACATTCGTGATGACATTGCTTAGATACGACCCCATACACTCAAAAAAGTGGACAAAAATTGGTCCCATCAAATGAGGTATTGAAATAATATAACCGAAACAATTGTACTCCACAAATAAAAAAAAATTGGCAAAATTTCAAACAGTTTTTGTTTTATTGCCTTTTTTAAATTTCCCATCCTATTTATTGCGAAACCCAGTAGAGACAGATCAGATTTGATTTGGTTCAAATGTTTTCATGAATTTCTTACAGTTGTGATTTGCCTCAAAACGACCCGATAATCATCAACGACAATGATATAAGATTCAGCATTTGAAGAGATTGAGCCAGTTACGACCTCAAAGGCTCTCAAGGTAGCAAAAATCTCTGCATGAAACACGCACGAAATTCTTAATGGAAGCCTCCATCCAGCTTTAACTCAGTTGTAATGTACACACAAGAATAGATGTTAACTTTACTTTAAAGGATCACACTAATGCAGGTCTGCGGGAGCCTATAGCAGCTACTTAGCAGTTTTCGTGATCTAGTTTAGACGCCTCTGTTGCATTACAAAATAGATTTTCTTTCCTTTTTATTTATTATATTTACTCTACGTTGTGCTGAATAGCATAGTTACAAGCACAACAAGTATAATAGGTATTCGGTCAGTCAGTAGCAAATTCACTAATTGGCCAGCCGAATATTAATAAAAAAATATATAATAATAATATATTCTATAAATTGGCATAAAATTATATTCAGAAAGAAATTGGATTTTTTAAGCAATATTTAATATATCAAATAAATTTATTTAAATAAATTAAATTAAAATAAACAATAGAGACATCCATATCTGCATAGTAGACATTAGCAACATTGTTGATAAACACTGACAACAATTTACATGTGGAGAGGCAATGTTTCATTGATTTTCAACATGTTTAACCAGATGTATTGTCAACGTGTTTAACGAGATGTTTATTGTCATAAGTATCTAAACTTGGTTTATTTGTGTTTCATCTGACATTTGCGCAACATGTTTATAAAATGTGGAATTTATTTCCTTAACGAATATACCTGAAACTGTTTGAACACTATGGGGTGGTTACTAATAATTTTAGTAATAATATTTTCCAATTTTAACTTTAACAGGAATAGTTTACCACACTAGTGTAGAATACAAAACATAAAGATAGTCGCATGGCATGTGTTGTATGTTTATGATCAATCGATTTATTGTAACATTATTAGGAATGACATATTTGCGTCATAACCGTGATCTTAATCCGTTAATATTTTTGTTTTCTAGTTTCTTCAAGAATTGTTTGACGCAATATTGATTGAGGCCTTTCACATAAGGTTGGCATGATGGGGTAGATTTTCGGACAATAAATCAAAGGTAACGATTTATGAACCTTTCCAGTTTTGCCTTCTTTTCCTCTATCATGAGTCAATATTCGTGCAAAATTGATCGCTCTTAGCTGAATAACTTTCATGTACTTACACTGTAACCTAGATCCTATATATATTGTCATCGCTTGGCGTAGTTTTTTGCCTCTAAATCACAGAAGTTCTACAGTCATACAACTATTACGAGATTCACTTACTTACTTAATTAATTGGTCATCATAACTCTTTAGTTAGGATTACGACCTAGCTTCTGAAACAATCCATGTTGTGTATGTGTTACCTACAGTTTAAAGTCAACTCCAAACGACAGATTATTGAGAAACTTCTGACGGTACTGTGATGTTTTCTAAGAACTTAGTTAAGTTGACCAAGACCTCCTAAAATCTAGTAAAAACGTTAATACAGATCGCTATTGACAACAAATTATCAATTTGAATCACATACTGATCGACAAACGATCAGAATTGACTACAAGGCAAAGCAAGTTAATTTTACAGGACAGGACAGGATACAATCAAGGCATTAGACTGACCCTGCTACTTCATCCGCGGTATTCCCAGACTTGGTTCCATTGACTAAGCAGCACTTTGAATCCTATAAGGAAGTCGACAATTAGATGAGCAATTTGTTGGCTTCAAAAAGACGAACAGTTTTATTGGCCTGGAATCTATAAATTGCCCGAAAAATTGAAAAAACGTGCAGCCAGCAATGGCCAATGCTTTGAATGGAATGTTTTTACTACCCCATTGAAAATAAGTGTTTTATTTTCACAAAAAAACGCTCATTTCATACCGGTACACCTCGTATAAGCTATGTCAGTTAAAAATATTCTTTTTTTTGTTTGTTGCTTATAAAACAACAGTTTTGAAATTAAACACCAGGTCTTTGTATAATGTTAATAAATCTTGTATTATGATGCCCAACGAAATCTGTATTGTCCAGAAGAAAATTTATTATTGTCGCCCCAAAAGAAAATGAAGCAGATTTCTTACAAGTCTTAGACATGGATTTTTAATGTTTATACCTGTTTTATGACCTTATCTGCTTAATAAGAGGATTTTATTTTTGCTAATGCAATCGTCTAACATGCCACAGAAAAAAAATACCACGAATTTTAGCCAAATAAGCCGCAGACAGAAATGGAAATAAAACGCAAAAAAAGAAAAAATAATTAAAAGAAAACAAATAAAATGAAATTATATATCTTTTATGTACATAAATATGTGGTATGGTCTTGTCAAATACTGTGAAATATAAAACATATGCAACAGGACAAATTTAGCATTAAAGAAATGTAATTACAATATAAAGTACTTCTATCGTTATTCTATTGCAATAAAAACCTAAACCAGACATTTAAATGTTAGACGACGAAATGCTAAACATAAATTCATTTCTCAATGGATATAATGATCCTATATTACTTTCATTTCAATTTGATAATCGAAGTAACTATAATCGTGTGTAATATGATTTCATTCCTAAGTTTTAAAAACAAGTGTCTGCTAAGGATTTGAAAATTTCAGTTTTAATTAAAAGAATTTTTTTTTACAACCTAACTTCTCACATCACCCACGTTGTTTGTGTTAATTTTGTCCATAAGTAGCGGTGCTTACAGCTCAAAGTCGATTCTGAACGATAGATTTTGGAGAAATTTTTCATGGTAATTTTATTTACTCTCAGAACTTTTGTCAGAAATCAAAAAGAACTATTCGAAACATGTACTCCTGTCTAATAAGCCAATATATTACTTACTAGCCTAAAGTGACATAAATTTTTCCCTCATATCCGTCATATTCCAGGCAACTGTATGATCCATTAAATTTCCAGAGCAAACCTTGCCAATCATCGAATTAGGTATGCTACTTACCTTGGCTAAATTGGCTATTAAGAAAAATTCCTCCTGCACGCCAATCAATACAGTTTCATGTGTATTCGATCAGGAAATAACTCCCACATACAAATATAAACATGTTGTGCTTGTTTAGATACTTATGACATTAAACATCTCTTTGTAGAATTCATGTAAACATTGTTCTCCCACATGTATATAGATGTCAGAGTTTAACAACAATGTTGCCAATGTCTACTTTGCAGACATGGATATCTCTATTGTTTAAGAAATGAATTTATTTAAAAGTGTATTTTGGTTATCTTTTTAAAAATTAATTTAAAAAAAAGTAAAACAAGAAAATTTTAGTGTTGCTGACTACCATTCCTTTGGTTATTTTATCAAACATTAAATAAATAACTATTTTTGTTGAGGTAAGTCTGAACTTAGTTTTTTATATATTTTTTTCTGTAAATTAGCTTATATTTAATAACTAATTTTTATTAGATTTTTAAAAACTTTGCGTAATAAAATAAAAACATAATCTTAAGAGAGGTTATGTACCACATGCAGGTGCAAACAAATATTTGCACTCTAACGGTACAATAATGTCAGGGGAAACAGTTACGGTAACGGATTAGTTCATTCAATAACGTGACATAACTTGTAATACGATTTCTTCAGTTCGCAAAGATTCTGCTATTTAAAACACCAATGCTGTAAGACGGCTCCACAGAGTGATCAACCATTTTTATTTTTTGGTGATCCTCATCTTTACCCTAACAACCCCACAACAACAACAACTTCCTAAATTTATGAATAGTTGTATTTAATAACATTATAAAGTGTCCGTATACATTTATTTATATGCAAGATACCATAACATAGTAGACTCCGCTCAGTTAGAGACACCAGCATCGACTCGAAGACCCTTCATCGTCATCGCTGCTGCAAAGGAGTAAGTCCAAATTTACTATTTTAATTTTGTAAGCGTAAAATCAGTGTTTGTTTCTAACATATTCAGTAGATATATAAGTTCCATAGACGTAAAAAGTTATTAATGAACAGATTCCACAAATAAATCGTTCGTGTGGACCAAAATATATAGAGGGAGGCTTTGTAAAATTCTTTTGTAATGCAACATACACGGTTAAACTGGGTCACGAATCCCTCCACCCGATTGCTCGCTAGCAATTATAGACTGCCGCAAACCTGCTTTAGTTCGATCTTTTTTATCAATAGATATAGGATTTGTTTGCATATATCATTGTGGTATAAAAGTTGATATCTTTTCATGTGTACATTACCCTAGAGGCACTCGCCAGGAGCAATATCTGCTAACTTAGTGTGGTTTAACTAACATCACTACATTTTTTTAGCGGATTTGAATTTTTTGGATTTTTTGTTTTTGCCAAAACTGATAATCTTCTTGAAACGATGGAATTTTAGATTGAGAATTTACTGTGTGGATACTGCAAGTATCAGTCTGGTTATGACTGTAGACGTAATTCCACGTATGTCAATTATTTCGCATCTAAGAATATAATGGAATTTTTTTTTTAACCCTTTAACTGTTTAATTTTGTTAAAAAAAAACTTTTTTTGCACTGCTTACGCTTATGCTTAGGCAATTATGACTTAAAATTAAACGTCGCGAGTTTGTTTTTAAGTAAATATATTTTTATAGCGGTACTTTCAGCATAGTACAAGCTATTGTTTATTAAAATAAATAAGATTGCTAAACTTGTTTTTACTCAGGGAAAAATTCCAGTAGATTCGTTAGTATCGTGAGTATACTTGGCATATGCGAGAAATTTTCGTTTATACTCAACGAGTATACTCAACATAAGCATTTAAAAGGGAAAGATGCTTTATACACTGCACTATCGGAAGATGTAATCACTGTTTACAAAGTAGGATAACTTTTGTTTCATTGATGGTAGCTTTCAAATAGAATAGAAGAATTGAAATCCAGATTACGGATGAAATGATTTCACAATCTTTACGTCTGAATTCCAACTTTTGTTGTAGGGTATTGTCATATGTCATATGTATGTACAGTGACCGCCATAAGTGAGTCAACACCCACTATAATTTTAAATTTTTTATTATGTTCTTAAGTATAAAAAAAGTTCCCTTATTACGAATAGTTTTTTTGTTTTAACATTTAAAAACGTTTTAATTTTCGGAAATTTATTCGACTATTTACTTTTATTTACTATATTTACTTTTCTCGCTATCCTATGAAAATGAATTAGAAAGAATTATTTCAGTGGTGTTTACTCACATTTGACGCTCACTGTATATAATAAATTTAAATGTATATGTTCTCATGTTGATGACCAGGAATTGTATGTGGAGCTTTACTTGGAAGCAATATGGATGTAATTTTACATTTGTAAGTAGACTGGCCGTATTAGATTACTCCAGCAATGTCACACAGAAAAAGTCTTCCAAAGTTACGTGGCCTAGACTAGAGCAGGGGCCAAATCACCGCATTCGAAATCGAGTACTTTATTATCGAGATGTGGTTAACGTGGATCACGGTATCGTTATCGTAATGTATCGTATCGTAGTTGTACTCGATTTGTAACCGGTCATCGAAAACAAACAAATTGTAGCTTTTTACCCAAAACAAAAGAAATAACTGAAAGCAACGAAGTAAAATAATAAATAAGAATGTAAGTATTTTTTATTAATAAGTATTTTTAGAACAAAAATCAAAATTCTCAAAATTTTTTCAAAAATGTAATTTTAATTGTTTTTAGGGAAAGCCCAAAAGTACAAAAAGAATGGACAAACAAAAAAATAATGAAAAAAACGCTTTCAAAAACGGATCCATTTGTATTAAAAGTTTTTTATTATTTTTTTTTGACAAGTTTAAGAATTTAACACACACACTAATCGCGTTTTTGTTTGTTTTGTTTTCCTTTTTCGTTTCGTTTTTCTTATTGCCATTTGCTACAGCAATGTAAAAAATAGTAGTAGTAAATATAAATTACGATCGAGTATCATGATCCAACAAATTGCGGCCATCGAAAATAGTGTCTACTCGAATGTGCATTCGATATCGAATGCGGTGATATGGCCCCCGGGTTGTAGAATGACTTGGGAGTTGTAATTCTACGTTTAAAACTTGATGGAGATGAGGAAACTGGACGCTTATGTTATTTACTCACGGCTTATTAGAATACTCCAGCGGCATCATACAGAAAAAGTCTAACAAAGTTGCGTGGCCTGGACTAGAGAAATGTAGAATGACTTGGGAGATTATTCATTTGAAAAACTTGTTTCGTATGAGACATACGATTGTTTAGAAGTATGACGTTTTTTTTTTAATAATTTTTATAAATTAATTTAATTGCATTTTTGAAAAACTATTCTTTTTTAAATACAATTTTTGAGTCACATAAAAACGATTTAAAGGATCTTTTTTTTGTTTCCAAATCAACTATAAACAAAAATAAACCACACGTTCACTAAATAAAGAGTAAAAAATTGTTGACTATTTTGATGAATTCGGGTTTTTGTGAAACGTGTTTAAGTGTTTTACTTTAAAATTTTATTTCAAATGTTTTCATAAAGGATTTCGCTTCTTTGTTATTCTGATAGGAATCAACATATGCTTGCATAATACTCAAAGGATTTTCCATTATTGCCAAAAAAAAACACATTTTTATTGACTTTCTTCCTTTGGGTGTAGAAAATCTCTCAATTTTAATATCGTACATGTTTAAGTATTGGCCATAAAAATGATATTTATTTTCTGTGTTAGTGGTATTATGTGGTAATTGGCTTAAACAGGCGAAAGCCTTTAAAAATTTGACAACCATGATGATGGTAGCCATTACACAATTTCTACATGTGAACTTTAATGCTTCCATGAACATTTCATTTTCGTTTTTCATTAGACAGTCGCAATTTCCATAGACTCTGCTTAATGAACCTAGTTTTTACCGCTCATTTCGTCTTAAAAATAAAATCGTTCCCCTTCACTTATTGATTTATTGTGACAACCTAAAGAAAAAAATTGTCGTGGCGTCGAAATTCATTAATATTTCTTTTGTTATCGATTTGAATATAATTTTGTTTCTTTATTTTTCTGCATTATTTTCTAAAACATTTTGAAGTTCTTCAGGTTGTCTAACACTTTTATAAATAATTTCGTTTTATTTTGTTGTTTGTTTTGTTGGTTCGTTTAAAGCAATTCATTTGTCTGTAAATGCGGTTTTGTATTGAATTGTTAAGAAAAAATAAAAATATTTGATGTTGCTGGTATTCTACACAATTCAATCGAATGTAAATTTGTAACTTTAACAAACCCTTCTGTAAATATACGTATATTTTATAGCATTTTTTTTTTTTGGTTTCATTTGGCAAATATTTCATTTTATATTGTCATCTCAAGTGTAACAAGAATATAAAGGGTGGACTATTTAAAAGTTTAATTTAAAAAATGCAATAAAACAAAAATGATTTGAAATTTTGTCAAATTATTTCTTTGTTGTGAAGTACAATTGTTCCGGTTAGACAAGGAATATTATTTCATTCATATGGCTTATAGTACCTCATTCGATCGGATCAATTTTCATGCACTTTTTCGAGTGTATGAGGTCGTATCTCAGCAATGCCATAACGAATGTTGGCCTTCAAATGCTCAATTGTCTCTGATTTGCCGACATAATACTTATCACGATTCATTTTAACAAAAGCGCTCTTGTAATCAACTTGTTTTTCCTGCCAATATACAACAACCAGAATTTTCAGTAAAAACATTAGAATGTGGCACCATTAGGGTAAATACTGGAGCATAACTATGGTATATTTAATTAACTTCCTTTTGAAATCAGTTATACAACTAGCAATGCGCGTTAGAGATGGCTTCATATATGTTATGCTCTCGGATGCTCTCGCTAGATTATGTTAACTCCATGGAGAAGGAGCAGAAGGGTTTTGGAGATGAATTGGGTGGTTATGTTTCTAGAACTCTATGGCCTGCTGTAGATAATGTGCTAGAACAGATTTGCTACTACATTTCGACAAGGCTAGCATGAGGTTGGTTACTGGATTTCTTACGGGACGTTACGAGCATAGCTGCCAGATAAATGGGGCACCAAATCGTCAAATATTTCAGTGAAAACCGTCAAAATCGTCAAGGACGTTTATTAAAATCGTCAAAAAATCATCAGAAAAATAAATAAATAAATTAGAAGTTTCTAAAAACCAAAATTATTTCTATTGTAGTAAAATATTTAAAGTCAATTTATGTACATATCTGAGTTCAAAAATAAAATATTAAAAATATTTGTTAGAAATTAAAAGCTAGTGCCCCTCATCTTCCTTTATCAATTTTTTTTCAAAAAAATCATTTTCAGGAAAAAATTGTTTAAGGTTTAAACAATCTATCCCAGGGTTGTTTATTGACACATAAGCGCAGCAATAATATTGAATCATCATAATCTATGGGTGGTATAAATATTAAGAAGTCAGAAGCTCTTGAAATTCTGAGCATGAAAATTCAGTGTTATGTTGGCTTCAACCGACATATTTTTCAGTGCCTTATTAAGATCTTATCATCTGATCTTTCTATTTACACCACTTATAACCTACCGAGAATGGAATACAACTCTCGTGTATGGGTCGGTGCCTCAACGTCTATTTTGAGGTTTATCGACCGTGTACAGGATATGCCATAGTAGCTCGTTAATGACGGTAGTGTATCCAACTCCGTTGATTCATTGGAGCATCGTTGCAACATGCTTTGTATTTCACTGTTCTATCGCTACTACAAAAGGAATTGCTCGAACGAAAAAGGGGACTTTTTCCCGAAAATCATAAATTCCTACTTAACGCTCGTCTTTCTCGGCCAGCACATCCGTATGTGGTGGATTGGCCAGTGGATCACACACTGCATTGCAGTAAAAATGCGTTTTATAGTCGGACTATTCGTATGTGGTACTCAATTCCTGCAGAGGTCTTTCCTGTTACTTATGGTATAAAAATATACAAGCCTAATGTCCATAAACACTATTCTATCTTTCCTTCTTCCCATAACATATTTTCATAGTTCCAAACGCAATGCCATTCATCCCCTGAGTGCTGGTCGTACGAAAAAAATAACGGTGTTCCGATGGTAATATTAGAAGCTATACTTGAATTGTCTGCAACGACAAGTGATAAATTATTCTCAACTACGAGGTTATTTAGCATTTGAATTTTTTTGGATTTTGAGGGGTTAAAAAGGAATAACATACAGAAAAATCATCACAGGTATTCATAAGTAACTTAAAAACATAATACTTTACTCCTTGTTATTACTAACCTAAATTTGCAATAGTAACAATTGCAAAATAAACACAAAGCGTAAAGTGGCTTTTAATGTACTAAAGTAAAGAATATGATGTAAATTTTTAATTCCTAAAAATCGTCAAAATAAGGGCATAAATCGTCATATCGTCAAAATGATATGTTTGGGGCACAAAATCATCAAAATGACGATAAATCGTCTAATCTGGCAGCTATGGTTACGAGGTAGGATTCCTGGCGAGGATATAGAAGAGATCCAATTCGGACTATTGTAGGCTATTGCGATAAGGTACTTCATCTCTCATCTTAGTTAATATTTTCAAGTAGAAAAGAGCTTTTCTTCCTGAAAGCGAATTGTAGCTTACTCTTATAGCTTTTAAACTTGCATTTGACGGATAAAGTTATTTATATGTGTTACCAATTGAGTGTGAAATTATTTGTTTCTAACTGGCAATTAAATGTTTAAATGCAATGCGAAAGGTTTGAAAAGTGATAGAAGTTATTAATTATACTCTAGACTGGTGGCGTTTGTATGTTCAAATGTATGTCAGTAATACGGACTATTTAAACAACACAATCGAACTGTCTAAAGATTCTTATGTTAATCAAGCGATTATAAAATAATTCTTACTCGCTTGGTCATTGCAACCCTTCAGTTAGGATAATAATGCTAACACCACTTGTATTCCGTGTGTTTAATTTACTCAAAGTTGGGGGGACCTACAGTTTCAAAGGCGGAGATTTTTTTGAGAAACTTTTCATGGCAATTTTATTTTATTCTCAGAGTTTCTAAAACAAAACTTTTAAAACTGAATTATTTATTTAAACTCGCCACAGCCTAGTAGATCGTATGTTGGCTTATTAGACGTGAGGCTACGGTTCAAATTCCATGTCGCCCA
This sequence comes from Sarcophaga subvicina, assembly GCA_936449025.2. Lineage (NCBI taxonomy): Eukaryota > Metazoa > Arthropoda > Insecta > Diptera > Sarcophagidae > Sarcophaga > Sarcophaga subvicina. Next base: position 76,595,527 of record OW388083.2, read on the forward strand.
TCTTCAACTAAATGAAATATGAAAACTATTTCTTCGGTGACTTTCTCTCAGCAGATTTCTGTCAAAAATTCTGAGAGTATATACAATTGCCATGAAAAGTTTCTCAAAAATCTGTCGTTCAGAATTGACTTTAAATTGTAGGTCCCGCTACTCATGTATAAAATTAACGCACATATGTGTATGTATGGCTGCCTTCCAAAATGTTATTTGCTTTGTGTTTGAACAAAGTATCGTGTTTCGTAATACTGCTGTACACAATATATACGATGTATTCTATTTCAAAACGTCGTCAATGTGTATTTTTAACGCAGTCAAAAAGCAATCAGGCATCGGATTTATAGTTGATGCATTGTTTCGTTACTTTGCATATCTACATAATTTATATACAGTAGTAGAACTGCATACAAACTTTGTATTGATACATTTTGGAAGGTAGTCTTTATAAAAATTCTATTTGATGAGGAGGAAAAGTATGATAAACATTTTTTTGTTTGTTTTTGTGCTAATGTGACTTTAAAACGTTTTTTTATTCCAACTGGTGCAACTACATAGTGTTCTAATTAATTGCTTTAGTAATTTATATAATAAAGAAATACATTTTTTTGCATTCAATTATTTAAAAACTCCTGCAACATCATTGACATGGTATAAATTGTTTTTGTTATTTGCAATGCTGTATTCAGTGTTAAGGGGGCTAGACCACCAATAATCAGGCCACTAGATTGTTGAGCATTTGTTAACATAACGAGCAACAATTTTTGTTCCGACACTGACAATTTATACCAGCAGCAATCGTATATGAAAGTAATAACATCATCGTTCTATAAAGAATAGAAAATAATTTTTTAATGACATTCATGCTCATGTTAATTAAGAAGATTTATTGAAAAATACCGCCACTTCGACAATATTGCCCAAAGCACAGTAAGACCAGAAAATTGTCACGGAAAAGAACAGATAAGCCGGTGCAGCAGGCCATAAATCGAGGAATATACAGACAATTGTTGATATGATACTAACGAATTCAGTGGCAATTTCAACTGTTATGACCCAATAAAATACGATCCTTATAGTTTCGATAAATCTAGAAAAAAAAGAAAAACAAAGAAAGTACCAAATGAAAGTGCCAATTCACTTAAAGTTGCATTTAATAATAGAACTAGAAAAACATGCCAATAATTCTTTAATGTTTTAAGAAGAGTGTCATTATTAAGTCATCATCTCCAGCAGTTACACACACATGACACTTCTGGAAGTTCTGACTGCAGACAATCATGGTAACCAAGTATATGCTTACAACTGATGTTCATTAAGGAGGATCTGAGTGCAAAAATTAAAAAAACTCAAAATATAAAGCATACATACTTACAGTAAATATTTCTGATGCCATTTCAGAATATCTTGTAAAAGTTGCTTTGATTTTTTGTTATCCCTGGGTTCCACATCCAAAATATCATTCAAGTCGTTTAATTTGCATTTGAAAATATTGGATATCAGGGGCACGTGAGCAACATAAATGAAGACCCAAGAGTCAAATACAAAATTACCCAGTCCACCGAGAACCGCACAACAGACGTGTAAGAAAAGTGTTAAAAAATAACCGAAATCCGTTTTAATATCGATGAAGGGAAAAATGAATGCCAATATCAAGGTACGTTTATTATGTACGATTAGCATGTAGATGGGTACGCCCAGTACCAGTATCATTGCAGCTACTACCACCGAGAAAAGTGTTGTAAGCATTTTTTTCACTCTGGAAATACTGGAATTCAGATTATTTCGATATTCCAACGATTTATGCTCATATTCAATGTAAATATCACTGATTTCCTTATGCATAAAACGTAGTCCAATTTGATTTGATTTATTAATTACACATAAAAATTTCGCATAGCCCTGTCATTCATTCATAACAAGAAAAGTGAAAATGAAAATATTTTATATGAGAAATTTATTCATTGATTGTTTTTTAAATTTTCAAACCTGTAAGCCTAATCCCAGTAACGCTAAGGAAATAAGAACAGTGCCCCAGTTATCATTGTAGACGGCATCCACGTACATGATATAGAACGTAAAGATATTGGCAACATTTATTGCAAGGAAGGTACACAGTGTCCTCCAATTACGTGTAAAATCCTCACTTATAATGTCGAGACCACATTCTTTCACAATCTTGCGTGTAAAATTAAAAATCTGATCAAATTTTTCCAAATATTTTCCACTCATTGTGTAAAGTTTTCCACTGTCTACTGTGAGAGTATGAATAACAGTTTTACGCGAATACTATTGTAACACTGTGGCTAAATACAAAACGTTTGCTCTGGCATTTATTCTTTCGTTGAAGTTATAGTTCGTTTGCACTGAATGTATTTTACACTACGCTCACAAGTTTCTTGTTTTTATTTTCTGCAAAAAATTGATTTCCTGTAAGACAGCTATGATGAATCTATTTTAGGCTGAGGCCACATGCTACCTGAGTTTGTGGTGAAATTTTTACTTGAATTTGTTAACATCGTAAGTGATAGGAGGAGTGTTTATCAAAAGGCTTCGTTGCCTTCTGAAACTAAATGGCGTTGGTTTGTATATACGGACAGCAAAAATTTCACTTTTCCTACATTTTTGAACGTCTCTTGTTGTGTAGTTGAAAAGGGAAATGTCGAGATATGCGCATATTTCAGAGGCATAAGACTTCTCCCTATTGCATACAAGGTTTTACGAGCGTATTGTGTGAATGACTGAAACCGTTCGTTAAAACAATGATTGGACCTTGCGATCAGTGCGGTTTCAGTCTTGTCAAGTCCACCATGGAACAGATCTTTACGTTACGTCAAATGCTGAAGAAGGCTTATAAAAACAAGTCAATACACAAGATTTTTGTTCACTATAAAACAGACTTCGATAGCCTCATAAGGATTTGTGTTTTTGCTGCAATGTCTGAGCTCGATAGGCCTGCGTAGGTGATAAAGCAGCGCAGAATAACGTTGAGCAACTGCTTCAGTTCCTTTAAGATTGAAATGAATCGTTCTGAACCGTTTAATACCGTGCGAGGTTCCAGATAAGGCGATCCCTTGTCATGTAACCTCTTTAACTACGTCGTGGAGACTGTTCTGCGAAAGACAACAGTGTATCGCAATGGCACTGGTTTACACAAAAGTCTCTCGTACGCTGACGGCATTGACATGATAGGGCGTACGAAGCAAAGAGTTACTGCTGCGTTTAGCGCTATTGAACGGGAGTCAATCAAGATGGATGTGGCAGTAAATGATAACAAAACGAAGTATACGTTGTTGCCGTTACCAGCAAAAATAATATCAGTTTGGCGTTCAAGCGTGTGACTACTCTTGTCAACAGGTGCTACTAGAGTATCAATAGATAATTGAATAGCAGGGGCCTCTTTCGTCTGACAAAACTTATACTCTACAAGTCGCTCATCTTCTTTGTGATTCTTTATGACACAGTAACGAGAACGCTGTTAGGTTCTACTTAAGATTTTCGGTATAGTGCGAGTTGGAGATGGTTTTCTAATCCGATTCAGTAATGAGCTGTATAAGCTCTTCAACAACTTGAGAGCTGTGTAGCACAACAAAATCCAGCTACAACTCTGGCTCGTCCATGTAGTTCGAATAGAAGAGGGGCATTTCATTAAGTTACTACGGTGAGCGCTTTTGTTTAAAGTCGTCCTATTCTAGTAGGTTAGTGGCTTATTAGAAGAGAGCGTGTGGTTCAACCATTGGTTCAGACATCACGAATTGAACGAAATATGAAAAAAAAGATATTCCTTACGGACATTTCCTCTCAGCTGTCTTCTAGCAAAAGCTTTGGGAACAAATAAAATTATCATGAATCTATCGTGCTCATAGATAAAATTAACACACACAACATAAGTGGCGTTAGAAGTCAGGTTGTAATCCTGACTAAAGGATTGTAATGACCAATTAAGAAAAAAGAAATAAGTTATCTATCGTTCGGTTAATAGTATTGCATTGTATATTAGTTTATAAAGGCAGGCATGCTAAGTTACGTTACGAAGATAAATTGGTTACAAATATCAGCATAAACCATATACACCTACAGTGTGTTGTGTAGTTCCCTACAATTGCAACTGGAATTTTTAGTAAAGAATTGTGACAGCTGAACTTAATTTTTCTAACTTATTATTAAATCCTTAGATATTAAATATAAAAATTAAGTAAACTTATAATTAAATCCACAGATATTACATAAAAAAATAATAATAAATTAATCTTTATTGAATGTCAATTAAATATGTAATCAAATCTATACGATCTGCTATACTTAAAAAAAAGGTGAATTAAATTTTATTCCGTATATTTTAATTTCAAAATCCTCTAATTTTTTTTATCGAAGTAAACATCCCTGGAGAAACTGTAGTCCTTTTCATGTCTTTTTAGCATGCAAAGAAGTCTCTTGCATCTGCAGACGTTGCCTTATCTTTCTTGCCTTTCGGAAGTTTTTTGTATCTAACATAAGGTCAAGTCCTTATATAGGGTGAGCCATTTAGAAGTTTAAATTTAAAAAATGCAATACAACAAAAGCAATATGAAATCTTGCCCAATTTATTGATTTATTGTGAATTAAAATTATTCGTTTATAAAATGGAATATTATTGCATTCATATGGCTGCCGCGGCTGGCTTACAATACCTTATTCGATCGAACCAATTTTCATACATAATGCTTTTCCTTAAAAAATAGTTCAACGGTGTCAAATCTCAGCTTCTTGGCGGCCAATTGACATCACCACTTCGGCTATTTAAACGTCATTCATTCATTTTATTGGAGCTGTCTGTCCTGCCCTCACGTCTAATGAGACAACACATTACCTACTAGACTACGTTTTACTCTTGACTAAAGAGTTGTATTAAAAAAAATGCGGTATTGGTGTTGAGTATAAGACTTTATCCAAATTCTGCAGAGGCGTATAAGTGTTATCGCTTAAATTATTGTTATAATCTTAAGAGCATTTGAAAAGCTAGAAAATTAATAAAAATGTAACAAATACTGGTCACGCAAGCATTCTGAAGGAAGTTGGGACTACATGACACCGCGTAACGACTTTTCAACGAAATTCAGGACATCCATTTCGAACAAGGACGACTTTGTGCAACTTTACGCTGATGACTACAAATTGGATGGAATCGTTGGGGGTTGAATTTTTTCCGGATTATTCGAAACAGTCCAGTGTACAATGCTGCCAGATCACTACAGCCTTTTTCAGGCGGAAATGGCAATAATACAGGCTGCAAATTTGCCCAAGCGGGACATTATCATACTTTCCGATAGCCAGGCGGCTATCATAGCACTAGAACTCCAAAAAAGTGTACAGCTGTCGCTGATATCTCAATGAGATAGCAGAACTATATGAATGATGTCCATATAATATTTGCTCTAGATAATTCCAGATAATTGGTCGTGGTAGTACAATACTAAAAAAGCGTTCAGATGCTTGCGTTCGCTGACTGCAATGACATCACATGGCGTACCAAGCGAGTTGTTACTGCTGCCTTTAGTGCTATTGAACGGAAGTCTATTAAGATGGATCTGCCAGTAAATGAGGACAAAACGAAATATAAGTTGTCGACAAGTAGGGACATGCGGCATATTGGATCCCAGATTACGTTCGTAATTGTAATTCGGGCAAGTCAATAGACCTAATCATACTGCTGCTTATGTGTGGATGTGATTTATACCCACAGGCTACTCTTGCATAAATTCCGGATATGACTTAAAAATAGTATGTAGAAAATCATTTGGAATAACGGTTACATAGTCGTTAAAGCTTCAAACAAAAGTCAACTGAAAAATGTGCTCATGAGTGAAGGTTGGCAAATATCAGCAGAAAAGTCTAGCTTTACCTAGACTTTTGCTGTCCACTGTATATTATTGCCAATAAAACCTTATTATAACGCTTAATGAAAAAAATTCTAACTTCCATATACATTTCTATTGATTTGTTCACTTTTTTTTATTTTCCATTTGAGTATGAAATTATTTGTTACACAACGTATGATTAAATCCTTAATTACTCTCACCAATCGTTACAAAACTTTATGTTTGTATTGTTTTTAATTAATATTTGTACCACCTGAGAAAATTGGCAAATATAGGGTGGGTGGTTTAAAAATTTATATCTAAAAATTCAATAAAACAAAAACAGTTTGAAATTTTTTGAAATTAAAATTTTGTTGTGAAGTACAATTCTTCTGGTTAGAAATGGAATATTATTATGACTGCCGCAGCTGGCCTCACAGTACCTCATTCGAACGGACCAATTTTCGTTCACTTTTTCAATGTATGGGGTCGTATTTTGGCAATGGCATCACGAATGTTGGCCTTCAAATACTCAATTGTATCTGGTTTGTCGGCATAACACTTTTCTATAACGGCGCCACACAGAAAATAGTCCAACGGCGTCAAATCGCAGTTTCTTGGCAGCCAATTGACATTACCAATTCGGCAAATTAAACCGCCATCAAACTTTTGACGCAATAAATCGATTGTGGCATGAGAAGTGTGGCAAATTGCACCATTCTGTTGAAGCCAAACAACGTTCACATCAATAACATGAAGAGTGGATACAAAAAAAGTCGGTTATCATGGTGCGATAGGTGTCTCCATTGACCGTAATGGAAATAAAAGAAGTATGGGCCAAGCCACACCAAACAGTCACTGGCAATGGGTGTATTGTCTTCTGTAAAACCACGCCTGAATTTTGTGAGCCTTAAAGACGACAATTTTGCTTATTAACGTACCCCATAAGATGAAAATGAGCTTCATCAGAAAAGATGATTTTTGTTTGCCAAAATCGACGCCATTGTGCAGTTTCTCGTTGGCCCATCTATTTAAACAAACCTCAACGTTTCTTAAGCGTAAATCGATTCATTATGCTCAGTGGAGACAATATATTGAATTTTGTGACCGAATAAAATATTCGATCCTTAACATTTTTCACGGTCTTTACTTTATCTTTGTCAAAAAAGGGGTTTGATGATCAAATACCACAGATTGTTAATTTATTTTTAAACATTTTTGTTTTATGTGCCAGTGATTTTAAAAATCTTCTTTATTTCAACTATTTGTCTACAGAGTGTTCTAATTTATTGCTTTAGTAATTAATATTCTCTAATTAAAGAAAAGAAAGCAAAATAAAAATATTTCCACTCAATTTTTCAAAAACTCCTGCAACATCATTGATATGGTATAAATTGTTTTTGTTATTTGCAAGGCCGTATTCAGTGTTAAGGGAGCAAAGGCACCAATTGTCATACCCCGAGATTGTTGACAATTTGTCAACATAATGAGCAACAATTTTTGTTCCGACACTGACAATTTATACCAGCAGCAATCGTATGTGAAGGTAATGATATCTTCGTTCTATAAAAAAATAAAAAATAAAATCAAGAAATATTATTTGTTTTCGTTTGAATGACATTCATGTTCATGTTAATTAAGAAGTTGTATTGAAAAATACCGCCACTCCGACAATGTTGCCTAAAGCACAGTAAGACCACAAAACCGTAACGCAAAGGAATAGATATGCCGGTGCTGCTGGCCATAAATTGAAGAATATACAGACAATTGTTGATATGATACTAACGAATAGAGTGACAACTTCCACGGAGATCACCCAATAAAATATGATCCTTAAATTTTCGATAAATCTGAAAATAGAAAAATTGTTAAAGAATTTTTTATTATACAATAAAATTATATTTTAAAAAGCGTCATATAAAATATATCGACTTTTAAACTGCCACTCAAATTAACACATGCAACACAAGTAGTGTGAAAAGAGCTACGTCCTAATTCTGAAGACTGAAGGGTTGTAATGACCAATTATGTATGTATGTACTCGCATGTGATGTTAGAAAACCAGCAGGGAAATTGATTCATCATTTTCAATCTGATAATTCGGATATTAAAAATACAAAGTTAATGCAATCGGAGAAGAATTGAGAAGCACCGAAAAGCATCGGCAACTCGTCATTCATTTCATTTTTTGTGATAATTTGTTTTGAAAATCGTTGCTACAAAAAATCAAATGTACGGTGCGCAATATGATGGCGCCGTCTTGCTGGAGCTACATGTCATCCATATGCATACGAGTTAAATAACGAATTTCGTTCACAGTCACTGTGATATATGGTGTCTTCGGAATTTCAATGACACTAGCGTTTACGGCAGCAATATTTTCAAAAGACCGACATGTAAGTTAACGAAACAGAATGTTTTTTCCAGGAGATGACCCCTATTCCTGCAGTGCATTGTGTTGGAATATAGGAAAGAAGGTTTATATGAGAAAGAAAAGACAGGGTAGTGTGCGACATTTAGTTTTTTTTCGAAAGTTGCTTTTTACTAATAATTCCCACTTTCTTTTTTATATTGTAAGTAATCACGCATAACGTTAGACAACAGTCAGACAATTACAAACACCCAGATTCTCTGGTGGGAACGGAATCCAAGGCCTTGGCCCCTAAGTCATCGGGATACCCCGGAAGTTCACAATCTACCCAGTCTTTTAAAATTTTTTGAAAACCCCCCGACAAAAAATTTTTCAAAGTATGATTTTCCAAATTTTTATGAAAAATTTTCACAATTATTATGCATTGTTCTTTCGTAAAGTGATTTATTTTTAATAAACGACGAAAACATATGGGACAGAACAGTAAACAATTCAAATGGTCAGAATGCATCAACAAAAAGTTTGACCATAAAACTGCCAGTCCATGCAAATGCTTGAAGTTTCGAGGCATTTATCACAGATACACCCGGTGTATCGGCATCAAATGAGTGTTTTTTTTTGTGAAAATACTTATTTTTAATGGGAAAATGAAAAGAATATTAGTCAAGGCTTTAGTCATTACTGGCTGCACTTTTTTTTTCAATCTTTCAGACAATTCAGGTAGTTTGTGGATTTGTCTTTTGAAGCAAAAAAATTAGTCACCTAATTTTCAGCTTTCTTGTAGGAATCGAAGAGCATCCATCGATGAAAATAAATTGTAGTCGGAAGTAGCCAAGTCTGGTGAAAACGGCGTGTGTTGCAAAATTTCCTTATCGAGCCTTTTGGGCCATTCTGGACGTTTTTCGATTAAAACGTGGTTTAAATTGATCGTTTATTGTCGGTAACGATATGTATTAACGGTTTCACCAGGTTTTAAGAGCTCGTGGTATACCACACCTTGCTCATCCCACTAAACACACGCAGCGTTGTCTTCTTTCTGAATGGATCTGATTTTGCAGCCGAAATCATGAATTTTCTGATTATTATTCTGAAAATCAATACATTTTTCATTGTAACAATTCGATGCAGCATTGATTTTCTATCCTGTTTTTGAAGCAAATTTTCCCAAGTAATTTTTCGGTTTTCGTTTGTTTGTCATCCAGACTTTTGGATCTTTCCCATAGCTTTTAAATGATCAGAAATTGTTTGTTGCGCAACATTTTAACATTTCTGTCAATTGTCTCTGACTCCAAGTGTCGTGTTCATTCAATATTGATTGCGATTCGTCGTCTTCAAACTTTTCTGGTTGTTTACCGCGTTCTTTATCCCTCGCATCGTTCAAAATCATTATCTCTGAAACGTGGGAATCATGCTCTGCTTGTTACGTCTGATAGAGCATGATCGCTATATATCACGACAAGCATTTGATGCTACTCTCCAGCAGTCTTCTACAAATATACAAAAAAATTAATACTTTCCGCAAATCACCATTTTCTGATACAAATTCATCATCTTTAACACGATGATGATGTTGTTTGTTTACTAATTTCACGTATGCCGAATATGTTTGACAGATTTCTTCACCAGAAAATTAATGCTCATTCGCTATAAATGTTCCCTATGAAGACATTTATATATATTGATATATATATATTTATATATTATATATCAAACCCGTGCACCTGGCATTATTCGTAGTTTTAGTAGGGCTATACAGTGAGCATCAAAAGAAACTGTACACTATGAATAAAATTCTAACAATCACCAAACTCAACTTTTACCACTTAAGGAGAGTACCCGCAAAAATTTGACAATATTTCGAAATTTTTTTTTTGTTTAAATTTTAAAAACTGGCAATGAAACAATTTTAAACTAAAAATAATGATAATTTATTAATGTGTATTTTTTTAATGTACATGTTCTTTTGACGCTCACTGTATGTACGTTCTAAAATATTGTACTCACATTAAATATTTCTGATGCCATTTTAAAATATCTAGTAAGAGGTGCTTAGTTTTTCCATTATCCTTGTTTTCCATTTCCAATACATTATCCAAATCATTGAATTTGCATTTCAAAATATTGGATATCAGCGGAACATGAGCCACATAAATGAAACACCACGAGTCAAGAACGAAATTACCCAGTCCACCAAGAACTGTACAAAAGGCGTGTATGAGAAGTGTTAAATAATAACCGAAATCCGTTTTAATGTCGATGAGAGGAAAAGTGAAATTCAATATCAAGGTACGTTTATTATGCACAATCAGCATGTATATGGGTACGCCCAGCACCAGTAAGATTGCAAATACAACCACTGAAAAAAGTGTTGTAAGAATTTTTTTCACTCTGGAAATACTGGAATTTAGATTATTTCGATATTCCAACGATTTATGCTCATATTCAATATAAATATCACTGATTTCCTTATGGACAAAACGTATTCCATGTTGATTTGATTTAACCAGTAGACATACTAATTTCGCATAGCCCTGTCATGCATTAAACAACAAAAAAGTGAAAACGAAAATAATTTATATGAGAAATTCATTCACCTGTACGCCATTTCCCAGCATCGCTAAGGATATGAGAATTGTACCCCAATTGCCATTGTAGGCAACGTCAACGTACATGGTATAGAATGTAAATAAAATGGCGGAATTTATTACAAGAAATGTATTAAGAGTCTTCCAATTGCGTTTGTAATCCTCTGGTATAATATCAAGACCGCATTCCCTTATAATTTTACGTGTTAAATTGAAAAGCTGCTCAAATTTTTCCAAATATTTTCCACTCATTTTGTTTATACCTTGTAGATGCGACAGTTAATATTAAAACTTTTCTAAAATTAAAAGCTATTGAGTGTGCTTTAACAGTTTTATATGAAAACTATTGCTGCACTATGGCTCAGTATGAGTAAGAGTTCGATTACATTGACTATACGTTACCCTACAAACAGCAGTCTTATTGGGAAAAAATTTGCTTCTTGTTAAGCAGCTCAGAGGAATTGTAGTTCATGGCATAGTTTAACTGAATTAAAGTTTCTCACGAACTCTGAACCGCCACTCAGGCAATAGGTGTATGAGCTCTCTACAACCTTGCCTTGTACAATTTCTAGATGTATTGTGATAAAGGAACATAGAAAGTTCATACTTCTTTAGATATTTTAGTAAAATTTCTTTCCAAGTCTTAAACCATATATACCACTGTAGCAATGTAGGATATTTTAATTGCTATTGTGATAATTATTAACAAAGAATTGTGTCAGCTGAAGTTATTTTTCTTACATTCTATTAAAATCTATCATTGCATATAATAATTAAAGAAAATGTAGTTATTTTTCTATTGTACAATACATTTAATTATTATTATTATTAAATTTTATAATAAAATTTTTTTAAGAACTAAGTTCTTTCTATGGCTGGGGTATACAATAGTCTACAATGGTTAAGTGGAATAAGCAGTCGCTTTGAAAGGCATACCGTATTTAAGTGCTTATAACCTGCCCTGATGTTCTAGTTGTTAGTGATTCAGCGATTCAGGTTATTTGTGATTGCCTGATTGTTTGTGTGACATTATATGTATGTAATTAGCCACAATAGAAAAAAGAAAGTGAGAATTATTGCAAAGTAATACTCGAGAAAATATGAAATTATGAAGATTTTACACTGAATATTAAAAAAAAAATTACTGGATAATATAATTGCCGCACACTACCCCTCTCATTAACTATGGTCATCGAGTTAAACTCGAGGGTCATCTGGATCTCGATAACATATCTTGCGCACGACAATGGGTTCTCCCCCCCCGCCAAGGACCCATTGGCCGACTGGTGACAGTACGAGGGATTCCGATAATTATCGGAACAGACGTCAACTCCCACCACACGATATGGGAAAGCTCCGATATCAACGAACGTGGCGAGTGCCTACTTGACTTCATTATTGGCAATAAGTTGGTTATAGCCAATCGGGGTAATGAACCAACCATCCTTACGTCAAGCAGAAAGGAAGTATTGAACATCACTTTGATTAGCTCTGATTTCTCTGACTATATTAGGGTTTGGCACGTATCTGGGGAATGCTCCTTTTCGGACGACAGATATATCACTTTTAACATTTACATGGTAGAGTCTTTACATAAGGAGACTCCTCCAAGCAATAGGAGAAGGATCCACTGGGCCACTTTTAAGGAGAGGTTGGGTGACTGCCTTCCCACAACCCCTCCGACCATTGCCACCCGTTTTGACATGGATAGGGCTACGGACACACTGAGCGCAGCATTTAAGGCGGTGGCCGCATCTTCCGTCAATCCCTCTGCACACAGGGGTAAGTCCAAGCTACCGTGGTGGAACCAGGAGATCGAGGATCTTCGTTGATCCAGTGACAAACTCTTTAATAGGGCAAAGGCCACCGGTGAATGGGCACTTTACAAGGCCAAGAAGAGGGAACTTAAATACGCTGTAAGGCGTTTCAAACATAAGTCTCTTGAATGCATTCAACGGCCTGATGGCAGCTGTACTGAGACCAGTTCGGAGACGCTTGAACTAATCCTCGACACTCATTTTCTGGGGAGTGCCACCCTTGAGGGGCAAGCTCTCTATCAGAGAGCCATCTCCGCCATCTGGGGATCACTCTCTCTTAACTCTGAACCCAGGTCAAGTGCAGTGGGCTATTAGATCTTTCGAACCATTCAAGTCCCCAGGACCGGATGGTATTATTCCAGGTGGCATCCAGCATGGGGAGGAAATTCTTCTTAACTGGCTGCTTGCCATCTATGACGCTAGTCTTATTCTCCTCTATATCCCATGGAGCCGGAGAATATCTAGGGTTATCTTCCTTCCCAAGACTGAGAAGCCGTCCCACACTAAGGCGGGTGACTATAGACAAATCAGCCTCTGTTCCTTTCTTCTGAAGATACTGGAGAGAGTCCTTGATGTTCATATTAGGGCCTCGATTGATCCACTACTTCTATCCTCATCCCAACATGCCTACACGAGGGGATGAGTGGAGACGAGTGCAGACTGCACTGCACTTATCTCTCGGGTGGAAAGATCCTTGCACGTTAGGGAATACACTCTGGCCATTTTCCTGGACATTGAGGGTAAATTCAACAACGTCAACCCGGACGCTGTAGTTGGGGCTGTTATCTCTCTCAACCTGGAACAGAATCTGGTCAGGTTTATTGAGCTCCTTCTCAAATCGAGAATAATAACCTCCACAGTGGGGGTTTCATAGTGTCAGAGAATTGTTTGTAGAAGTACACCACAAGGCGGTGTTCTATCATCACTTCTCTGGAATCTCGCAGTCAACTCACTCCTTGAATCCTCTGGTAATAACGCCATAGCTTACGCTGACGATATTGCCATTGCTGCGTCGGGAATATATCCACAGACGCTGTCCGATAGGTTGAACTTGGCACTGTCATTTGTATTGGACTGGTGCGGGATTTTTGGACTAACAGTCAATCCCTCCAAGACAGATACAATCCTTTTCACTAGGAGATACAAGGTTCCGGCCCTCATCCTTCCTATTATTAACGGGACCAGACTCAAGTCCAAAGGTTAAGTGTCTGAGCCTGATCCTCGACCCCAAACTCAACTGGAGGGCTAATCTGGCTGCCAGGGCGCGGTAGGGCAGTTGGATCTAGATGGGGTCTCAGCCCAAGGGTCATGCGTTGGATTTACTCTGCGGTCATCGAACCTAACCTCCCATACGGTGTTGCCTTCTGGTTGACTGCTCTGGACAAGCGATGCAATGTCAGATTCCTGGACGGAGTCCGAAGGTCCGCAGCTATTCGCATCACTGGTGCTCTCCCACTCCCACCCCCACAAAGGCCTTGTTCGCAATGCTTAACTGGCTTCCTACTAAGCTTCTCTCTAAGCAGGTGGCTAAGTTCACTGCGACAAGACTCAATGCTTTGTCTCGTTGGCGCGTCGTTCCCTCTGGTCACTCCTCTATTCTGGAGATCGACCCGGTGGCCCAATTGAAATCGATTATCTTTCTGTAGAATACTGTTTTGACAGGATTTCCAACTTCTTAATCCCGAGCTGGAGTGTTTGGACCCCAGACACGACCGTCCCCCGGAACTCCTGGATATATATACCGACAGTCGGAACTGCGTTCACCTGTGGCGTCACAACTGATCGCTATGCGTGCTCAAGTGGGCTTTTGGTATGAAGCTACCACACTAACCTACCTATCTACCCCTCTCTTTCCTTTCTCGAAAAGGGTGGGTGATTTTAAAGTTTAAATTTAAAAGTGCAATAAAACATAAACGGTTTGAAATTCTGCTCAATTTATTTTCTTTGTTGTGGAGTACAATTGTTTCGGTTAGAAACGTAATTTTATTTCATTCATATGGCTGCCTCACAGTACTTCATTTCATTTTCCATCCGATTTTCGTGTACTTGGCATCATAAATATTGGCCTTCAAATGGTTAATTGTCCCTGGTTTGTCGGCATAACACTTTTCCTTAAAGGCGCCCCATAGAAAATAGTCCAACGTCGTCAAATCGCAGCTTCTTGGAGCAGCAATTGACATCACCATTTCGTTTGACGCATTAAATCGGTTGTAGGATGAGATGTGCATCGATGTGGCATCCTATTGAAATCTAGCATCGTTCACATCAATACCATGAGAAGCGAGTACAAAAAAATCGGTTATCATGACCGTAATGGTTGTGCCGTTCTCATTTTCAGAGAAATATTTGGCCAATGATGTTTTCGCTCCACAAGCCACACCAAACAGTCACTTGCAATGGGTGCCTTGGCTTCTGCAAGACCACGTATGGGTTTTCTGAGCCCCAAATACGGCAATTTTGCTTATTAATGTACCCACGAAGGTGAAAATGACCTTCATCTGAAAAAATAGTTTTTTTTTTTTGACAAAATCGACACTATCGTTCAGTTTCTCGATGGCCCAATAAATCCCAGCGTTGCTCAATCATAAATCCATTCATTACATTCAGAGGAGGTAATATACTGTATTTTGTGACAGAATAGAATGACGTAAGTATTGCCAGATTCAAAATAACCGATGGCCCACCCGATATATAATTAACCACAATAGAAAAATGGTGTTGAGAATTCCTACAAAATAATTCACGGGAATATAAAAAGTGAATACTTGTCGCACGTTATCTTAATAGCAGCTATCCGCTAATTTCCTTATAAACATAGAATTGAGGGCGGATTCCTGTATTTTATAGTCAGTGGGCATGTCCAGATCAATTATATACATGAACCCTTAGCTTCTTTACTTCTATATTCTTATCGCCAAGGCCAAAGCCTTAGATGGTGTCATTCTAATAGTTGGTATCATGGTCGCCTTCACATACATGCTTACATACATACATAATTGGTCATTACAACCTTTGAGACAGGATTACGACGTAGTTTTTCACGTCACGTTTGCTGTGTGCTAATTTTATAAATGAAGTGCGGGACCTACAGTTTATAGCCGACTCTGAACGACAGATTTTTGAGAAACTTTTCATGGCAATTATATTTACTCTAACAATTTTTGCCAATAATCTGCTGAGAGGAAATCGCAGAAGAAATATTTTTTGAATTTCGTTCTGTTCTAGATGTTTGACCTAGAGTTTGAACCGTGGCCTCATATGTAAAAAGCCAAGCCACCACCTACCAGACTATGGCAACTTCAACAATACCTCTTGAGAAAAGCTTACTGCTTTTTGACTATTACAAGGCTCCAACTCGTCTATTGCTATCAATTTTAAAAGTATAACCGCATGGAAGCAGCTTTCAGTTGGTGATAAAACCTCCCTAACATTTTAGCCTAGCTTGGCAACCGTTTGCGTCAGCTTACTGCTATTCCATGATGACCATTTTCAGTTCATGTTATGGTAAACGATCGAGTTTTTGAAAGCAATCAATATTCACTTCGATTTTGTATCCAATTCTGCAACAGCTTACGTTTAAAATGTTTCTCCTGCATTAACTCTTGTAGTATCTATACTGCGAACTTCTTTCTAGAAAAATTGTCAGAAAAACTTGAATGATTTTAATTTTCTTATCGTGATAAAAATCGTAAAAAATCTTATACTTCTAATGCCAGTTGTGATGATACAGAAACACTAATATTACACCACCATACACTATAATTACATACTTTATATACAATATATTTCGATTTCTTTATTGGAAATTGAAAACATTTAATGAAGACTATTATAAACTCACACACTCCCAAATACAGTACCCATTTAAAAGATCATTTTCAAATTTCTTTCAAATTATTTTTATAATCTTATGTTGTCTGCAACTTGTTTTTCCTTTAATATGCTTAACGTGTCCTTAAAGGTATTGGATTTACCACTTAAGTAGACTCAAACAGAAAACTTTTAATCTATTGTGCCCTGTATTGTTGAGTGTGTTGCCTTAATCGGCTTAAAATATAAATTTTTGCTTCATTTAGTCGTAATGTTTTCAAACATGCGGATAATAAGTGTTTAGGTTTTTTGGGGCAAATTTTGTTTGGAAGTTTACTGTTTGAGGGCAAAGGTTTCTATCGATGAGACTGTATATCATGGAAAACAACCACCTGTTAGATTTTTTTGTTTATTATTATTTAATAATATTTATTATATGCATACATACGTACATATGTATGTATGAGTATATTTCATATATTGTTTGGTAGTAGAGACTTTAAATGGGCATTAGTAAAAATAAGAATTCATAACCAGAATATTAAAATGGAAAATGTGTTGGCTTATTAGATGTGAGGCCACGGTTCAGACATCTCCAACAAAACGAAATAAAAAAAAATATTTCTTCGGCGACTTCCTCTCTGTAGATTTCTGGCAAAAACTTTGAGAGTAAGTGAAAAGTTTCCCAAAAGTTTCCCAAAAAAAATCTGTCATTCGGAGTCGACTTTAAGCTGTAGGTTCCGCCACTAATGTATAAAATTAACACACTTAACATAAGCGGTGCAAAAAGCTAGGTCGAAATCCTGCCTGAAGAGTTGTAATGACCATTTATGTATGTATGCGTGAAAGTTGTTTATCCTCACGGGATATACAGTTGACAAGACATAATATTTAAACTGCGATTTTAATTTTTAAGGAAGTCAATCCGATAAGAGGATATTACAATAAAGTGTTAGTTTAAGCAGCTATAAAGGCTTATGTAAATACTATCGTGTCTTCTTACAGGGACTACGGAACTTTAACAGTTGGTAACGGCCATCTGGGTGAAGCTATATCTGTCTAACTAGTTGTCATATATTCAGAGGGGTTTGCTTA
The DNA here is from genome assembly GCA_936449025.2 of Sarcophaga subvicina. Classification (NCBI taxonomy): domain Eukaryota; kingdom Metazoa; phylum Arthropoda; class Insecta; order Diptera; family Sarcophagidae; genus Sarcophaga; species Sarcophaga subvicina. Next base: position 76,613,036 of record OW388083.2, read on the forward strand.
ATTATCATGGACGCATAAAGCTTTCAACAACACTCACAAATAATGAAATTGTTCTTATCGAAATGGGTGTTTTGTTCGGGCAACGAGTCCCACGCTACTCCTATATTATCCTACCGTTCGCATGTGGTGTATAAATTGGAGTCCACTGGTTCAATAAACGATCGACCAACACCTGTACGTCGACGAAATACAAGATCTGCCAAAAACATCGCCCCAGTCCGTGAGAGTGTGCAAAAGAAATTGAGAAAATCGATTTCGCGCCACACATAAGAGCTATGTTTCCCTCAGATCACAACTTGGCAAATTTTACTGTGTCAGTTGGACCTGCACCCTTTCAAAGTTCGACTGACACAGGAACTGAAGGTAAACGACCAAGAACGGACTCTGGTGCAGTTGGCAACTGTTCGTCAAAAGTCATCTTCAGCGATGAGGCCCATTTCTGAATGTATGGGTACGTGAACAAACAAAATTGCATCCCGAAAAGTCGCCATAAACCAAAGCGTTCCTCAGAGCCAACATAACTCATGCTATCGGTCAAATTAAGCCTGATTTATTCGTCAGAATCAAGGAAAAATGGATATTTCGGATGCTCTCTATCTAGAGAAGGCGTGGCGGACGTTTGAAGGGTGTAGATTAGCATCAAATGGTTTTCCAAAGGAATAAAAAAATTTTGTGATATCGTAGGAAGGGATTTATTGTTCCAAGAATTGAACATGTGACGCACCAGTTATGGAGATTATTGTCTCATATTTATTTGAAAATGAGGACGACACAACCATTACGGTCAATGGAGACATCTATCGCACCATGATAACCGATTTTTTTGTTTCCGCTCTTCATGGTATTGATGTGAACTATGTTTGGTTTCAACAGGATGTTGCAACTTGCCACACATCTCATGCCACAATCTATTTATTGCGTCAAACGTTTGATGGTCGTTTAATTAGCCGAAATGCTAATGTCAATTGACCGCCAAGAAGCTGCGTTTTGAAGCCATTGGATTGTTTGTGTGGCGCCGTTAAAGAAAAGTGTTATGCCGACGAACCAGATATAATTGAGCATTTGAAGGCCATACAACCAATACAATCGAAAAAGTGCACGAAAATTAGTCCAATCGAACCAAAACAATTGTATTTAACAACAAAAAAATAAATTCGCCAAAGTTTCAAACCGTTTTTGTTTTACTGCATTTTTAAAGTTAAACTTTTAAATTGCCCACCCTTTATAAATGGCCCAATTCAAAAGAAGTAGTGTTTCCATCGAAACATGCCATCGTTCTCAGAATTGTTAAACATATCCTATACGCATACAATAACATTAATTAGGTTTGGGTGTTCCAATGCCATTTTGAAAATTCTATTTTGATTTGTAAACAGAATAAGGACGACGAACAATAATTGTGTTTTGATACTTGTAGTGGTAGTCTTTCATTAATTCAGTTCTAAGCACAGCATGAATGCATAACAAAATCAATCCATGTTTGTTTTAAACTTGGAAACCAACACAAATTTTATCCACTCCTCTTGTCTATATGGGACAAGTCGTGATAATAGTGTTCGTAGCGTACATCACCGCGTCAATGTAGTATTTTGTATCAGATTACAAATTTTTTTGTTTGTTTTCACACATATTGTGGTCTACAAATAATTAAGAGAGAGAACACGTGCTTAATTCACATCATCATAAAAGTCATACATCCACGCATTTATCAGGCGCATGTTGAAAAATCCCAAAAAAAGAAGATTGGAAATCAGACAATACTTAATAAAAACAAAAAATCTATTTGAAGTTATTTTAAACACAACTGTTATAAAAATATATCAATTTTGTGGTCGGTTCATCATATTACAGAACGAGAGATTACTTTTATTTTCAACACGAGTATTGGGTGATGCAATTTTTTCGGAGGTCAATCAACAAAATCATGTTTTTTGTATCACATGTGCTAATTGACGTGTGTTTGAAAATGAATAATAATGGTAGTATTAAAATAGAATCATCAATAAAAATATTTGTTGCTCTTGAACGAATTTTTATTAAAAACACGCGAAATTTCTCCAAAAAATCACCACAAACAGTACTCATCCATTCGTTGCAACATACATATCACACTGACCAACAAGAGGGTTTTAGGGAATTTTTATTACAAACACGAGGAATTCCTCCAAACATTTGAATTAAACAGTAATCATCCATTACGTGTAACGTACATATCGCACTGGACCAACAAGAGGGTGTTAATTCAAAATTTTTAAAAGAGTGAAAGGGAGTGAATGGGCGATGAAAATTAAATAATATATACGATCTGCAAAATTTGGGACAATTGCCTACCTATTTAATTGGTCATTACAACCATTTAGTTAGGATCACAACCTAGCTTCTCACATCAACATGTTGTGTGCGTTAATTTTATACATGAGTGGCGGGACCAACAGTTTAAAGTCGACTCTGGAAAACTGATTTTTGAGAAACTTTTAATTGAAATTTTATTTAATTTCAAATTTTGCCAGCAGACTGCTTGCTGAGAGAAAGTTGCCGAAGAAATATTGCTTTTCAAATTTCATTTTGTGCAAGATAATTAAGCCAAGAGTTGAACCATGATCTTGTATCTAATAAACCAACATACTACTTACTAGAGTACGGCGACTTCAGCAAATCAACAGAATCACTAGAAAGCCGAAAAATACTCCTAATTAGCGGTATGGACCTGCAAACTAGTTTCAAATACAGACAAATTAATAAATAACTGTTAAACCTAACACGACTTCGGCCGAGACATAGCGGGTACTGAAGTCGCCTACATTGTTGTATGAATGTCAGTTAACCAAGATAATTCCAAAAATCTAATGAACACTAAAATGTTTCGATTTATAGGATGAGAAAACTTGTAGTCGATAAGATTTTAACAATCGAAACTGCAGTCGAAGTGATGTTGAAGTCTAAGGAAATATTGTAGGTAACGAAGTACCGCCAAAGCAAAAGATGTTCCAAAGACAACCGTAATTACATTTAATGTAAAATACTGTGATTAAAAGTAAAAAACCTAAAAACGGATCAAGAAAACTGACATTGTGTTGCAGAGACGTGCAAATAATAGGTTCAACAGAGAAAGAGAGCGTGAGTGATAGTCGAACGGAGTATGAAGACGTATACATAAATATCACGCTTAGAATATTCAACGTATGTAAATCTGCATCATTGCTGATAGCGTAGAAAATTCCGAAAGAACCGTTGAATTTTATTAATAATAATTACTTTGGAGTAATAACCACGATTATCTGATTCAAAAAGATTAGAAATACGAATCTATGGAACATATTCAATTTTGAACTCATACTGAATGAAGTCAGTTAAATTTAGATGATGTTAGTCATTATCTTCAGGAGAAAGTCTCACTGCATCACAGAGATGAAGCTCCAGTAAAATACTCAAAGGTTACAAAGTTGAAGATGAGCAAAGAAAACCACGATACTTAACCTCAACAAAGAGTTCTTATTGTAGATGGGAACGCGCAAAAGTAAGTGGAGGAAACCCGTTAAGATTAAGATTAACAATAGAGAATAGGTCCATAGAGAAACTACGTCAGGAAATTCAATGCCTCATGGTAGTTCTGGGTATTTTGTTGTTGACAATAGACATTGTTTAAGTCAACACTACTATTGTACGGATTTGTGCAAGAATTTTTTTGTGAACAGCAATAGTCTACGTACCCTAATATATTTTTGTAATTTAATGAATTTTAAGCAATAACATTTACAAATTATTGATTTTGTTTTATTTATTTATTTCTATTTTATTATAAAACAAAAAGATTTTTAATGTTTTTCACAAACCAAAAGAAAAATAAGGAATACTTTGTGGTGACTCCATATTTCGGCAAAGCAAAATTGTAGGTACCTCCAAGAAGAACTCAAAGTAGATCTACAACTCTAAGGCCCAATATATTATGGTATACCCAATAGTTAATAGGATAAACCTTAAAGTCAAGCACTCGATTTTACCCATTTGGCAGTGAATGTATCAGTTTTGTTTAGCGTTTTCTGTTGATATTTGCTGCCATGCACTCATGAGCAAGTTTTTCAGTTGACTTTTGTTTGAGGTTTAGCGGCTAAGCAACTGTTCTTTCAAATTATTTCCCAAATACTCTCTTAAAGTCATATCGGGACGTTATGCAAGAGTATTAAGACTGTAGGAATTTTGGTAGGTGCATCGTATCGATTAAGTTCATTGACTTGTTGGAAGTAATAATCATTACGAATTTCTAATTCTTTCGCACGTTAGGTGAATTTGGTCTTTAGAATGTTTAAATACTCTCCCGTATTTATTATTTCCTCAATAAATTCCACATTGCCCATATCTAGTCACGACACACATGCCCACAATATTGAGGCCATGCTTAACTATTTCACGCAAGTTCTTTGGATTGAGCCGTGTATTTTTTTCGTCCATACTCAAGCATGTCAAATGAGCTTTGAAAAAATGTGTATTCTTTACTCGTACAGATATTCTTTAGTATGGTAGAAAACGAAGTGAAAAGTTTGATATTCTAAGGAACGTTTGAGCATGATGGCGATAGTAGAATGCTGTGGACACTAGGTGAGGGCAGTTTGGAATTAATAGAGGAAATTTGCTACCCTTTAGCCGTGATAATTTTGTAACACTACCTTAATATGGAATATAGGTACTAAAATGGTATATACGATTTTAATAGTCAGTTTACGGAGTATGTTATGAGAGAAGAAACATGTTTAGTGCGGCTTAGATCTACAACCTTACTGTTAGACTAAAGCTTAGCATTAGAAAAGCAATAAAAATTTTTTACAAAATTCTATTCGATATTGTCTGTCAAAAACACCCCTTTTTGTAGCATAATGTCTACATTTAGTCCATAAATATTTCTCCCCATTTTTGTTGTTGTTGCAATTTATTTCAAAATTCGAAATAGAATTTACAGAGGAATGTCCTTGTAAACTTACAGATATACATACATTGTATATGGGTAAGTACATGTATGACAGTAAAAGCAATTTTTAATGGTTTATTTAAATTTAAATTTGATTCTTTATTATTATTTTTTATTTTGCATACATCAACAATGGTATTTTGTTTATTGCCATTTAGACAAAAACAAAAAAGTAATAAAAACGAACACACAAAATCTAGGATTTTTAATAATTTTTGTTTTTGTTTTTGTTTTTCTATATTTTATTACCAAATTGTTGTACAAGTAGTTGAGGTCTTACTCCTTTTTTTTTGAAGTCCCATAAAATTCTTGTCGTTGCTTTATTTTTAAAGCTGACCTTTTCATATGCGAGTCAATAAAATTTATAATTTTTATTTTATTTCGACTTTTTAATAAAAAAAAACAAAAAAGAACTTAAAATTTTTTGTTTAAACTCATTCAGTTTGTTTCTGGCCTTAAAGTATGTGAGAAATATTTTGCAAGCCTTCAATTTATTTTTGGTACTTTTCAACAGTGTGACGCAAAAGTGGTTCCTAATTTTCTTTTTACCAGAAGCTTATTCGAATCGATATGATATCGCCTGGTGTAGCATATGTACATACATAAATTTTATTGCAACCCTTCAGCTAGGATTACGACCTAGTTTCTCACACGACTTATGCTGTGTATGTTAATTTTATACATGAGTGGCAGGACTGTCAGTATAAATGCGATTCCGAACGATAGATTTTTGAGATACTTTTCTGGCAAACTTATTTATTCTCATGGCTCTTATTTACTGTCAGAAATCTGCTGAGAGGAAGTCGCCAAAAAAATATTTTTTCTATTTAGTTTTATTGGATATGTCCGACCTGGGGTTTGTTTGAACAGTGGCCTCGCGTCTTATTAGCCAACACACTACCTAGTAGTCTGCTACGTCGACTTCTACAAACAAAAGCATGTCGGCTAAATACAACGCATCATAATCGTTAATTGAATTTTCCAAAAATTTTAGTTTCCACTTCCCGTTCATATAATTCATCCCGAAGCTGCATAACTTCCTTGTTCAGGTAGGTAGGAAAAACTTGAATTAAAAAAAGAATTAATCGAGTAAGAATAAAAGACACTCGAGAGTTTAAGCATATTCATGTTGGTTTGGCGTTTTTGCTCGATGTTCATTTCGGTTCAAAATGGCGATCATTTTTAGTGCAAACTTGCAAGTCAAGGCTGACGAATAAAATCGGTTTTTGTGTCAAAGGAAATGACAAAAACTTTATTATTCTTAGGCATCGAACAGATATAATTATTGGGTATTGTACTGGTTGAAATAAGAAATACAGAAGTTTGGACTTAGGCACCCTTTTATAAGTCTCTTTCCTAATCAAGACTGTCTCGAAGATATGTCGCTGATAATTTTTAAGGCACTACATTGTGGGTTTTTAACGAGGGTGGAATGGAAGGAAGGACGAGGTCTAACAGAACCAGAACTCTCTTGGTACTTCACAGAAGTTTAAACTGGATTCTTACGGGGGTACATACTGGACAATATTCTATTGAGCATTAGCTTGAGTGTATTGCTATCCACATTACAAGTTGAGTGGAGTAAATTGGATGAGAAGGAAGACATTTTCTATGCGAACCTCCTAACTTCTAAGAAACTATGGCCTCTCAATATAGGTAGTTCGTCAGAATTGCTAGTTGGCCAGGATACTACAATGCATCATACGGCCTTTGAGTGACACGAAAGATGAACTTTCGAGCAAACCTTGCAATCGAACCGAATCTAACCTTCATACCAATGGAGCGAGCTTGACGTCTTTAGCTCAATTTATGGGCCATTTGGTCCTCTTGGTACCTTTTCCTGCTGCACAAAAAAAGAGATTGTTAAACATTCGATTGTAATGCTTATCAGCTACGGTTAGAGAGGCTTTATGGATGAGCTCTTTTGCAATTTTTTGTAGGTGACTTGCGGAAGTGGTCTTCATTGTTTATTTCTCATACGAGACCACGACGATCACTTGTGTGTACCTTGCGTGCAAAGGTCAGAGATACAGAACTCAAAATTGAAATTTCCATTGATATAAACATTCGCAGATGTACAACATTAGTAACCGACCCAGTTGTTTTCTGGGGATCTTGTACATGTTGGGCGGTTCTTAAGAAGGCGTTAGGTTAGGTTAGGTAGAATCTTAGCAAAATGTTAGAGAAAGTGTTAAGGAATTGTCGGGAACTGTTGATGATTTCACACCAAATGTGTATCTATCTGATTGAGGATTTGAAACACAATATATCACGGGAATAGAGATGAAGTTGCCGTAGTCTAGTAGGTAGTGTGTTGGTTTATATTTTTATTATTAGACGTAGAGTCATGGTTCAAACCCCAGATTGCCATGAAAAGTTTTTCAAAAATCTGTTGTTTGGAGGCGACTTTAAACTGTAGGCCCCGTCACACATGTATGTGTAGGGATGGTAGTCCGCAATTTCTTCGTTTGATTATTAACTTCCCGCTTAGATTTATAATGAACATTCAGTATGGACCGACCAACCTATCACATAGATTGTCTGAAAATTTAATTTATTGTACGTAACACATACATTTTTTTAATTAAAGGCAATATTTTTATTCTTAAAGTATCAGTTACAATGGTTCCTACAACTCTAAATAAACTATGGAGTATTTTAAAAGATAGATTTTTTTGCAGTTATGATGTGATAAAAGGTGATAGAAGGTAGCCGCTTGGATCTTTATTGTCTTCTTGTATACGCTCAATAAATTGCAAATACTGTTTATGAAAACAGCAACAACAATAATTTAACGTTAAGGCTGTAAATCCGTCCACACACAAGAATATCGGTTTGGGCGTATAGAATATCCAATGTATTGTCTGTTCGCCAACAAATAAGATCAGTTTATCGAAGCGTATATTGTAGAGTGTACAATTTGGTATCATGGGATTTTATCCTCCACATACGAAAGTGAACCTTGTTACCATTTGGTATTTCTGACTGTTCCTCAGACATTACACGATAATACTGAAATAATTAAATTCATTACCACCATGATTTTGTTAACTGATAAAAGAATATTTAAAATATACTTACCCAGTTAAGAAGTGGGTGCGTTCTGGTAGGTGGTCCTCGTGGTGTTTGAAAGTTTTCAACAACAGGAGGATCAATAGGACTGGAAAGAAGAAATTTTTTGTTTTATTTTTTTTTATAAAATTTTACAATTCATCTGTACTTACATATGCGGAGGTACGTAAATCAATTTTAAAATGACAAATTCAGTTACAGTTTTTGCTTTCATTTTTAATATTCTTTATATTGACGTTTTATATATACGATCGTGTCACCAAGAAGTTGGTTCTTTCATGCACAATTTAATACTGAACAGATACTCAACATATCACATCCTTTTATTCGAAAAATTGTTCGTTTACTCTACCCATAATTAAGACACAAGGTCTGTATATTGTACATTTTTCGGGAAATTCCATAATGGTTTCAAATAATCAGGTAAAATTTTATTTATCCTTTGGCATTTAATTAATTTATGACCTACTTGAAAATATGGCCTATAAAATTATATGATAGCTTGCCAGGAGTCATATACTTACACGCATGATTGGTCATTACAACCCTTGAGTCATGATTATGACCTAGCTACTCTTACCACACTTATGGTGTGTGTGTGTGTTAATTTTCTCCATAAATGGAGGGACCTACATATTAAAGTCGACCCCGAACGACAGAGTTTTTTGGAGAATTTACTTTCAGAGTTTTTGCCAGAAATTGGCTGAGGGGAAGTCGCTGAAGAAATATTTTTTCATATTTCGTTTTGCTGGAGATTGTCTGATCTGGGGTTTGTACACACTACCTACTAGACTGCGGTGATTTCAGGAGTCATAATAGAAAAATATTTATTCCGTTTTTTTAATAAAAATTGTGCTAAAAGTACATCGATTTAGCCACTGAGAAGATGTTTGAATAGGTATTCAGTTATTTTGAACTCTTCAAATTCTCTGACACTGGGGACTCTACAAGGCTGCTCAGCTGAAACCGAATTTCATTACAAAAACTCATTCGTAGCATAGTTTAGGATACTTAGCCATTTTTAATCACCACTGCAGTGACTGAAATAGTGTATCTTCTATTAAAGTTATCAATAAGTCATTAAGATATGATGAATTCTTTTCTACTCTATGAAACCACAGATAATAATATGTACCATAATATGTACACTCAAAGCCGTATAAATCTTATTAATTTAAGTTATAAATTAATTAAGTGCTTAAGGATACATTAAACGATTAACACTGTATGTGTATGTATGTAATAAGCATATTTTTACCTGAGTGCCCTTGTAGTATAGTAGGTAGCGTGCTACACTATTAGCGTGAGATTTGTGGGTTCTATTTGCATCAGAGTCTCTGGTCTGTTAGACTACATCGAGCACAAGGTCGAAGTTACTTAGCTCGTAAAATAATTGAATATTATGTGTAATTGTGTTGTAATTAATAAATAAATAAAAATAAAAAAAAAATACCTGAATATCTCAAATTGCTATGTATATTTTAAGACCGGATGTAATGCACCAGCTTATTTATAAAATATGGCTAGATGAAAGTATGCCCAGCGATTGGAACCTCAGTGTCCTTTGTCCTGTCCTGAAAAATGGAGACCCTGAGCTCGATTTACCTGCGAAGCTGATAAGGCTACGTAGAATGACTTTGAGCAATTCCTGCAGCTCCGTCAAGGTAGGAATGGACCCTCCGAACCTTTTGGTACCGTGCGAGGTTTCAGACAAGGCGACCCCTTATCATGCGACCTCTTTAACTTCGTCATAGAGGGTGTTCCGCGAAAGGCGGGAGTGTATCGCAATGACACTATTTTTCAAAAAGGTGTCTAGTTGCTTGCGTACGCTGACGACATTGACATCATAGGGCGTACCAAACGAAATGTTACTGCTGCCTTTAGTGCTATTGAATGGGAGTCTACTAAGGTGGGTATGGCAGTAAATGAGGGAAAAACAAAGTATATGTTATCGTTGTATTGATACTCAGATTACGGCCGATAACTATACTTTTGAAATAGTCAAGAAATTTTTTTATCTTGGCTCCGCCGTTACCACCAAAAATGATGTCAGTCTGGAGATCAAGTGCAGGATCACTATTGCCAGCAAGTGCTACTATGGTCTCAATAGTCAATTGAGTAGCAGAGACCTCTCTCGTACGACAAAACTAATACTCTAAAAGACACTCGTCCTACCCGTGCTTCTTTATGGCGCAGAGGCATGGACCCTATTAAGCACTGATGCTGCAGCCTTGAGAGTGTTCGAGAGAAAAGTCATACGGCGGCGGCTGCACAGACTCGGCCATGTCGTTCGAATGGAGGAGGATGCTCCGGCGAGACGGGAATCTGCGGAAGTCGGCGAAGAGGACGACCTTGTATCCGTTGGAAGGACCAAAACCAACTGGCGTTGGCGCGCAAGAAGCAGGAAGGATGTGTTGTGGCAGGCCGAAATCCGTTAAACGGGTTGTTATGGCTATTTAAGTAAGTAATTAAGTTATGGATATTTTCATACAGTTTATAATATTAAGAATTTAATTCGATGATTTTAGTTAAATTTGATGATCAGTTTTTGAAATAGAAAGGATGTTGCATGTTTAGTACCAACATACATATCTCAGTATCAAATTGTAAGAGAAATAATTTATTCTTTGATGGAATGAATATATATAAGATGTCAATAAAAATGATAGCAAAAAATATAATTGAATTTATCATTTTAAAATTAATTTTAGTAACTCCGCATGTGAAGGTAGAAATAAAAATGTACGTAGTAAAATTTTATAGAAAATAATTGTAACTCTTTTCTATTTTTAATTAATTAAATACATCAAGCTTAAAATCTGTCTTGGATATTTTAGAAATGCGTATGTATATATGTATATGCGCCATTTAAAAGTTTAAATTTAAAAATACAATCAAACAAAAAACGGTTTAAAATTTTGCCAAATTTATTATTTTGTTGTGAAGTACAATTGTTCCTGTAAGAAATGGAATGTTATTTCATTCATATGGCTGCCAAGGTTGGCTTCACAGTACCTCATTCGATCGGACCAATTTTTGTACAGTTTTTGAGTATATGGGGCAATGGCATTATGAATGTTGGCCTTTAAATGCTTAATTGTCTCTGGTTTGCCGGCATAACACTTTACTTTAACGGCGCCCTACAGAGAAGAGTCCAACACTGTCAAATCGCAGCTTATTGGTGGCAATTGATGGCTAATAAAAAGGCCATCAAACGTTTGATGCAATAAATCGATGTCATTCACATCAATACCTTGAAGAGCAGGCACAAACAAATTGGTTATCACGGTGCGTTAGATGTCTGTCTCCATTAACCGTAAAGGTTGCGCCGTCCTCATTTTCAAACAGTCACTCGTAATGGGTACATTTACTTCTGTAAGGCCACGTGTGAGTTTTCTGAGCCGCAAATACGGCAATTTTGCTTATTAACGACATCATCGTGAAGTTTCCGTTTGGTCTATCTGGCGAAGCGAAAACGAAGTGTATAGTCATGCGGCTACAACTCTTGAACCAATTCAACTTTGTAAGGCGGCTTACCGAGATCTTTTCGCAATATTCAATGTAAATTGGTGCGTGAATTGTTCAATTCATGAGAACGATGACGAGTTGATGTTAATGGATTCTCACTTACACTCTCGGCCATAGCTTTGATATTTTCGGGTGCACGCACTGTACGAGTACGCTCACGTCTTGACGCATCAACAATGGAAGCAGTTTGACGAACTTTAGAAATAAACTTGCGTATATTGCGTATATATTCGTACTTGAAAATTTATGTCCTTAGGTTAGGGGACGTGTACTTGTCCATTAAGGCATAGTACAAACTCTTAACTTAATCTTAACTCCTTAACTCGTGTATAATCTATAGTACAAACACTAACAAAACGAAACAGAACAGAATCAATGAAATCTAAATAGTGTCTGATTGTCTGTTACAGTATTAGCATCATAAATACTCTCCATAGTTACACCGCCTAACTCAACCTTTTTGCCTTTTATCGAGAAAATCTCGTATTCTCTAGCAACTAGTGACGAAGTAATCAACAAAATTATTATGTTTACAAAGCCAATACGTATTCAAATTATGGCATGACTTTCGTGCCACACTGTATGTATGGTGCTAGTTTCAAAACGATATGAGACAATTGGTTTTGTGTTTTATGAGGCGTCTAAAAAAGAAAGAAGAAAATTTAAACCATAAAACAGTTGTGTTTGTTGATTTGTTTATTAACGACTCTGTTTTAGGCAAATAAGTCGTTGCAAATCCATTTCAAGGCTATTCGACTGGATCAACTTTAAATGTTATTTTCTAATCTTTTTATTCTTTTTTTTCTTCTGTTGTCTTTTGTTTTGTTTTATCCAAATTCAAATGCCAGACAATCAATGGTGGTATGAAGAATAATAATTTATTAGAAAATAAACTTTTTAATCGACTTTTAATAGAGATGGCCAAGATGTTTATACAGATCTAAAGGAAAGTGAAAGTTTTCAATAGTTTTCTCTTTGTTATTGATTATTTTTCATTCAAGACAGTGTTTATCATTGTATCATACTGGCAATTATTTTAGGCTAGAAATTAAAATTCAATAAATCAGCAAACTGGTATCAGTTGATATGAAACATTGTTTACTCATTAAGAGACGTAATCAATGCTGTATTAATAACACTGTCCAACACAGAAAATGCCTCGTGTCATGTAATTTTACCTGCTGCATTTAGAAATCACTATTACAATCGGTGAATTACTCTTTTTTTTGTTATTAGAAGTGTTGTACTACATTAATTCCTCAATTTACATGGTCAAATTTTTTTCTTCTCATTGCGACTTAGTCATTCGATAGATGTTTCTCGATGACTAGCATTTTATTAATTTGCGTTAACTATAGTAGTCGAAAGAATATCGTGCAAATATTCAAAATCCGAGTCTTTTTATTTTTCAACTCTCGAGTCTTTTTTATTCTTTTGAGATTAACGCTTTTTTTGCTTAATTCAAGTTTTTCTTATCTGCCTAAGCTGGGAGGTTATGCAACTTGTGTATGAATTATATGAAGGGGAAGTAAGCACTAAAATTTTTAAATAATTCGATCCAACGTTTATGATATGCTCATGTTTGTAGAAATCATCGCAGTCTAGTAGATAGTATGTTGGCTTATTAGTTGTGAGGGCACGGCTCAAACACCGGGTCAAACACTTCCAACTAATCGAAGTCTGGAAATATAGTTCATCGATGACTTCCTCTCAGCAGATATCTGGCAAAAGCTCTGAGAGAAAATAAAATTGATATGGAAAGTTTCTCAAAAATCGGGATTTCGAATTCGACTTTACTCTTTAGGTCCCGTCACTCTTAGATAAAATTAAAACACACAACATATGTAAGTGGTGTGAGAAGCTAGGTCGTAATGCTGACTGAAAGGTTGTAATGACTAGTTATGTATGTATGTAAGTATTATTGTTTTATTGTTTTAACACCAATGGAAGATGGTCTAAAAAATGCTCAACTTCATAACAATAAATGTGGGGGTATGTACAAGACTTTAATATCGACTAGACTGGATTGCATTGTAAAAGAGTGCCCAAATGGATACTTCCATCAGAAGAATAGATTTTGGTGGTAATGTTGCAGGAGGTATTAAAAGTAAGCCTTTAAAGTAGGCTATGAAAAACACTTCGAAAGACAAATTGCCTAATATTTAGACGTTTAACCAAAAAGTTTAAATTATTTTCAAGTTCTTTAACGATTGTGTCAAGAATAAATTTTTATCAAAAAATTGAGAAATTTTGTAAACCAAATATTTTGTCACAAAAATAACTGCACATATAATCGATATTGCCCCTTCTCGGCCTACATTATCAATTTGAACAATAAGAGCGATAAGTTTAAAGACAATAATTTTAAAGGCGATAATCGTAATGTACCAACGATAATCGTAATCTCAACGATGCAAGCAATGAACAATGGGAAATGCCTGGAAAAGCTTGGCTCTGGTGAAGAAAATTCTGATTCGTTTACTTTAACGCCGCCATTTGTACATGCGATGTACATCATTCGAGGGATTACTGTATTTAGTTTACTTTTAAGATCTTTTAATTAACTTTTGTAGAAATGACTTATGGTTTTAAAGTAAACATTGGAGTGTGAAATAATTTTTAGTATTTCATAGTTTTGGTTGTCCATTTCCTTTACCACTTCCATAGAAAAGCGGTCTTTAATCAATAAAAAGCAAATAAGCAAATTTCAAACATTAAATTTAATGGGGCTGAGCTGAATGAAAACAGGATTAATACGAGGATTTTATATTTGAAAGTGAAAAAAAATAGCTGATTTGTAGATTTGAGGCAGTTTTCTTAGCAGCTGGTGTGTTTCTTAAGAGCGAAGAAAAGTGTATGACTTCTTTTACTACAAAACGAAAGCTTAAACACTAAAAAGCCATTTACAGAGATTATTGTAATACAAATAAACCTGCAATCATATCCGTGATTGTATTTATTTTATTTATATGCTAATGACTGTATATTGTATCTGCCTTAATACGTAATCTTTTACAGGAAATAATTACTGCTTCAATGGATTGCCGATAAGAAATAAAGGAAGAAAAAAATTAGAATATCATGTAACACGGTAGTGCTGTCATTTTGTGTTTTAAATATTTCCTGTGTTAAGCTTATTTATTATTTTTCGATGACGATAACAAAAAACAATTTACATTAGAGGCAGAGATGCTCAAATAAAATCAATTTTTTATGTTAATGTTTTGAAAATATATTTCGAAGGATATACAACACACTTGTCTGCTTTTATTTTTTTCCTTTTTTGTTTTGACGGAGATAATATCAAATGCCAAGAGTGTAACACTTTTTTTTTATCAAATAAGATACGCTGAGTGCCAACAAAAGTCAACCACTTACGAAAATATACTCACAAGTGTATCATTTTCCTCGTGCAACAAGGACCTCAATATGGTCTAAGGCAAGTTCATTGAGTTTACAGCACAAATTCTTTAAATAACATTTTTTGATCTTGTTGTTGTTGTTGCTCTTCAGGAATTTTAAGTGAAAATGTGTGTCTGCGTGTGTGTGGAAAAACGAAAGAAACCGAAAACACCAATTCCCACTTTGCCACATACATTCATCATCAGTAAATTCTAAAGACAATGGAATGCCGCCTTTTGCTTTAGAAATATGTACATATGAAAGAGCAAAGAAATTAAAATACATGCTCATATTTTTATTCTATTCAAAGACAAGCACTGATGTCACTCAATTAGCGTAAGTGTGGCAAAGGAGTCGCAAAGAATTTGTAACATTTTGCGAATGTTTTTCTTTTTTGGCTTTATAACCGCCCTTAAGCAATCAACAGGTAGATTTTTTAAAAGACTGTAATTTTATACGTTTAAGATTTATTTTCTCTTTAAGTCATACGTGTTCTGATTTTTGTATTTCACTGAAATCATACTCGTATATCGTTTTCTCAATAGACGTAATAAGACTATACTACCTACCGTACCATATTAAGTCAATTAATTGCCATATAAGAGGTGAGTTATCGATTAATTGACGACTAACTGAAAAATCATTAACGTAATCCTGACTGAAGGGTTGTAATGACCAATTATGTATGTATGTCTGTAAACACCAGATTATATTGCCATCTCCTCCTGTGGAGGAGAGTTTACAATATTTTATTTTAGATTGAAACAACTCATTCCCGCTCTAAAACAAGTTTAGACCCATCCTTAAAGAGGTGTTTGGACCCGATATTGCTCTATTACTTAGTCTCGGCTGACAACATTTTTTTAAATACACAGAGATTTCTGGTTTAACCAAGGGAAAGTCCAGAACCACTCGACCTATCAGGTCGTGGTGCTCTCGCATTTAAATTAATGCGTCATCCTGGTCTCAATACTATCTAAGATATTTTTGGCCTATGGTAATAAAATCGAACATTTTTGATCGAACATAATTGATCAGTTAATGAAGTTTTTATATGTATTGTATGTATTTGTATGTATTTTTATACATGTTTGATCGAACATAATTGATCCGTTAATGAAGTTGTTATTACATGTTCGGTCAAACATAAATGATCAGTTAATGAAGATTTTATAACACGTTTGATCGATCATAATTGATCAGCTAATGAAGTTTTTTTTATTACATGTTTGATCGAATATAATTGATCCGTTAATGAAGTTGTTATTACATGTTCGATCAAACATAAATGATCAGTTAATGATGATTTTATAACACGTTTGATCGATCATAATTGATCAGTTAAATAAGTTTTTTATTACATGTTTAATCGAACATAATTGATCCGTTAATGAAGTTGTTATTACATGTTCGATCAAACATATATGATCAGTTATTGAAGGTTTTATAACACGTTTGATCGAACATAATTAATCCGTTAATGAAGTTTCTATTTCTATTTTTATAACTAAATTGTGAATTTAATCAATATTTTTGATTAATTGAATAATCTAATATCGGTCCTGTACTACCTGTGGCTACCTACATACTTTGCTCTCTATTTTCCAAATGCCGTCTTCATTTCAATTTCCTATACAGAATAACATCCACGTATTTCTTCTAGTTGTATATCCTAACATAATCCCCATAATAGGACTCTTAACTGCTTATTATTGCTTTTACTATATGTTGCGTATTATTGAATGTCCTTCAGCATGAAGTAACAAAAATATTTCCATAAACTGTTGTATATTTTTATTGTACATTGTTGTTGTTGTTATTGCTACTGCTGTTTCAATAGATAACAAAGAATACAAGAACGACGTTGTCGATGAAAACGAAAACGACAATGACAACAGTAGCAGCAACAAGACCAAAACAACAGCAACGTTTATTTGATAGTTACTGTTGAAAAGAAATACAATCCATAAAACATCTCTATGGGACAACTGTTTCTTCTTTTTCTTCTTCATTTTCATCTTCATTGTTATCGCCTGCAATGCAAAGGACCAAAAGCAAAGATACCAAAATGAAGAGAGTAAACAAAAACATAAATAATCCCATGTAAAAGGACAATGATTGTCAAGGCAAAATAGACAAACAAAAATTATACGAATTTAAGTTAGTGAGTAAAAGTCCGCTTCTGAACGTTTTGTTTTGTGGTGTTTTCTTACGGGTGGAAGTGTTAAGAGAAAAATAATGTTTTTCAACAATTTTTAGATGTTTGTTGGGTATTCTATTCTAGAAAATTGCTTAAATAAGGTCAAATTTATTTTTCAAGAGATTGTAATTCAATTGTAGGAAAGGATATTTAAAGGGCAATTTATTAAATAATTATGTGATTACAATAATGGTTGATGGCCTTTGGAAAACAAGTGGGTTGAATGCTTACTTCATTTTGTGTATTGTTGAGAAGGAAGAACGAAGCCTTTACCGAAGGGTTATAAACATTATAAGAAGAGTATGTGTATTGTTGTTAATGTTGCATTGAAAATACGTTAAATATACTCATTTATTTTGATTTATCCACTTTGGTTATAAAGGCCCCTATAAGTTAAGCAGTGATAGCATTTAAAAACCCCAAAGACATTGTAAAAACTATTCATTGAGTAATAACGTAAGAAGTAAACGAAAAAGTAAAGGCTAGCCTCGCACCTTTTCAAACCAAAATAGACAAAATAATCTTCTGCCCTATATAGTGATATAGTGTGCATCTAAAGCCTGATGCGTTATCATTTTATACCCCTAAAATATTAGTACTTTGCTAGGTACTAATGCTAAGCAAAGAGTTCAGATGTTGCAGCAGCGCATGACTTTAGCTTCCAATTGAACATAATTTAGTTTTGTTGTTACCAACATATTATATAGTATAAAGAGTAAAGTCATTAACATACATACATACATACATAATTGGTCATTACAATCCTTTAGTCAGGATTATGAGCTAGCTTCTCACACCAAAGATAAAGATAATTAGATAGAGAGTGAGAAAAAAGTTATAAGAAATAAAATACGGAAGATGTAGAAAAATGCCTCAGCGAACATTTTACAATAAATTTCAGTAGAGTCTTTACTTTAGATAGTAGGTAGTGTGATGGCTTATTAGACGTGGGGCCACGGTTCAAACCCTAGGTCAGACATCTCCAATAAAACGAAATATCAAAAAATATTTCTTGGGCGACTTGCTCTCAGCAGATTTCTGGCAAAAACTGAGAGAGCAAAAAAAAAAAAATGACATGAAAAGTTCCTCAAAAAATGTGTCGTGTTCGGAGTCGACTTTAAACTGTAGGTCCCGCAATTTGTATACAAATTAACTTACACATCATAAGTGGTGTGAGAAGTGAGGTCGTAATTCGGATTAAAGGGTTTTAATGACCAATTATGTGTGCTATGTGTGTTCACTTTGGATTCAAACGGAAAGCGTAGGCTAATATCTCCATGTACTCTGCGAGAACGTTTTAGGGTCCACATCAGTAATCATCAGATCACTTCCTTTTCCCATAAGTAAACCAGTTACCAGTTTCATATTAGGCTTATTGAGTCCCTTCTGTGAGCCAGTCCTATCATTATGTATTATTAGCCAATGATTATTTGCCGCAGGACCATCTGAAAGGCTTAACAAGGAACTTCAAAATAATAAGAAAATAAAATCAGTAACTTCAGTTCTGCGAAGAAGAAGGTGAAGTTGAATTGGCAAACGTCTGCATGGTTATAGCTTACTTGCGTCGTTTTTAAAACCCTTTTTTCTTTGGTAGAGGATCTTATGGGCGAATATTACCTTCTAAAAATTTAATTTCTTACTTCGTTTTACTTTAAATAACTTCTTGAGTCTATGCATGATTTATAAAGTAAATTAAAAATTTTTATGGAGTCTTCTCTTGCATACGAACATACTCTTCACATTTGTCTTGTTTTTTAATGTTTTTTTTATGAAAAAATAAAAAAAAAAATTATAAAGAAAGAGAATTACAGAAGTCTTTGCCATATTCCTCTCCTTTGTTGACAAATAATAAATGGAAAAAGGAATTTTTTTTAGAAGGCAAACAAATAATTTAAAGATTTCAAGAGCAACAAGAAATGCCCATAAGAAAAAGAAATTTATGGAATTCCTAATATCTTGAATTGAGTAAGGTGGTGGAGAGTTGATGCAGACACTATACCATACACAGATGAACAACTGACCAGATGTTAAATAATTGTTCAAAATATGCCGCATACATATATGTATGTACATACATATATGTATGTATGTGGCATATATGTGTATGTACATACATATATTTGAATAATGCCTTAAATTCTCAATCGTATAGAAGAGTTTTGTTAAACAAAATAAATCCTTTTTAAATTATTTACAAAATTGTATTTTAAGACATTATTGTTGTTCTCATTGGAGTTCAACAATCAATGTTACTGTATTTAACTTTATATAATTTACTTATTATCCTTTGGGATAGATTGTAAATAAAAATGAATTATTAAAAAAAAATTATTTACAGATCGATTCAACTGAAATTTAATTTTATTTTTAGAAATATTCTTTTAAATTGTATTGAAAAAAAAACGAAATAATTTTTAATTTAAATTATAATTTAATAGATTTTACTTAAAAATATTCAATAAGATTTGCATTTAAAATTCTGCATAATCAATCAGATATACGCAGGAAAAATATTATTTAGGATTTGAAGAGGATTTTTAAATTAGGAAAGTAACACTGTCACTATATGATACCCTACCGAAATGTACCGAGATGTTGGCGTACATTTTTTCTTCTACATTTTAGTTGAAATACATATTGATTGTATGGCGACAAAATACGAATCTATTCAAAGTATTAGTCAATTATGATATACCATGTGTACCGGTATTAAGTGAGCGTCAAGATAAAAATATTTGCATACATACTTAATTGGCTAATAAAACTTTCTGTGAATGATTTTTCGTTGGCGTAAAATTTTTAAAGACCCAAATTTTGTGCAAAAAATACGCATAAATTCTGTGAAAATTTGTATTCAACGTGACCTAGTTGAATATGCAACTATTACCAGCCATTCGTCGAATTATTCCTTTGAACAGCTTGATATGAAAACAAAAGTTGAACAATGCGAATTTAGTGCACAAATGTGAAAAGCCTATGGTTCCAAGTCCAAATCCAGGTTATTCTCCGCATTTGGCCTGATTTTTAAATTCGAAAATCAAAGAAGACTGTAGTAGAAAATAAAATAATTTTTTTGTGTTCCAAAAACCAGTGTTTTATTCAAGGAGGCATGGCAGCATCGAAACGCCATGCACATTGTTTGTTGGAAACCCTGCATCTATGCAGAGCTAGATAGTCAGATACATTGGTCCATTGGCTACCAATATATAATAATAAATACTTAGAGATAATCCCGCTCAAGACATTTCTTACATGGAAACCCTTCTCTGTAAACAACACGATAGCGGAAGCATAATACAGGAACTTGATAATTATACCCGTTCACGTTTCAAACTATGTAATGGAAAATTTCGACACTTTGTTTTATTGAAACTCAAAGATGGAAAGCGCTAGTATTACATAGTTCGAATAATTCGATATAGTCAATGAATTTATTTATCTTGGCTCCGCCGTTACCACCAAGAATGATGTCAGTCTGCAGATCAAGCGCATACATATGTACATACATACATAGTTGGTTATTACAACTCTTCAATCGGGACCTAGCTTCTCATACTACTTATATTGTGTGTGTTAATTTTGAGTGGTGGGACCTGCGGCTAAAGTCGGCTTCGAACGAACAGATTTTTGAGAAACTTTTCCTGATAATTTTATTTGCTCTCAGAGTTTTTGCTAGAAATCTGCGAAGAGAAATTCGCCGAAGAAACATTTCTACATATTTTCGTTTTGATGTCTGACCTGGAGTTTGAGCCATGGGCTTATGACTAATAACCCAATATACTACCAATATACTTCCAATATTCTCGAGTACTGACATCACGTTATTGTAGCCTTTGTAAAAGTCGCTGTGTGGTGATATTGTGGTTTTACTACTCAACTATTCTGTGGATGTTGTGTCCAGAAATGTCGGTCAAAGTACATGATTTCTTGAAATCATTAAGCACATCTCTGCGTTATAGCTTAGATATGTTCTCTAGCCCTTCTCGTAGGATTTACCTTAGTTTTAAGTGAAGAGAAAATGCCCCATAAAATATGACTAAAATAATCAACTGTAGTAGCATCAAATGTGTGCCAAATTCTTCTGTTGATAGTTTTAATTAAATTTTTAGAAAATATTTGCCATATTATCTCCATTATTCCTCAAAATAACATTCTTTTTTTCTTTAGTTTGGCAAAGTGCCACTAAATTTTATAGTGAATAGAAAGAAGTCTACTGACAACAAAAAAAAAAGAGAAAAAACTTCAGAAAAAACTGTTTGCAAGTGCCAGTTTTAGATATAAAGTTATCGATGTGTAAATGTAAGTCACACATAAGAAGTCAGTGGTATTCGATGCTGTGTAAAATTGATGTAAATTTTTAAAATGTTTTTGATTTTTACAACATCTGTTTGCCATATAATGTAAATGGTTTTCTATTTTCGTTATTTAAGTGATTGGCAGAAGATATGAAATATGAATGGAGACTTAATAAGATATCAATGCTTGGCTTCTTTTTTAATTTAAGGGATATCATGACTATTTAATGTAAATCACTTTCCATATAAAAAAGGAATAAGCGAAATTAAGGGGCGGTATTGCCAGACTCTAGAAGGCATACACGTGAATTACACGTATTAGTTTAATAGTAACGTAACTTTTCTTACGACGTAAAGATTATGGATGGAATAGAATGGAAGAGTTTTAATGGATTTTTTTCATTTCGATTTTTTGAATACTATAGGGCTGTCATAAAATATGTTTTTATTATTACTTACTTATTTAATTGGTTATTATAACCCTTTAGTCAGAATTACAACCTATCTTCTTACAACACCCTCATGTTGTGTACTTTTCAAATACTGCTGAGAGTAAGTCGTCGAAGAAATATTTGTTCATATTTTGTATTATTCGAGATATTTGAGTTGGGGCTTGAAACACGGAATCGCGTTTGAAAAATAGGTTGAATATAACATCGGTTAATATCCTTATTAATTGTCTTTCAAAGAAAGGAAGCAAGTTAGGTTTATATACAAATATATTCGATTACTTTAAATGAATATAAATAGTATTCAAATGAAATGAAAAGACTAACGAAATGCCTTAAGGTTAATTCGCTTTAGGGTGGTCCATCTATCGGCTTAAATTTGAACCATCGGTTATTTCGAATCTGTCAATACTTATGTCATTCAATTCTGCCACAAAATTCAGTATATTATCTCCACTGAACGCAATAGATCGATTTACTCGAGAGCAATGTTGTTATTTATTGGGATGAAGCTCATTTTCATCTTGGTGGCTACGTTAATAAGCAAAATTGCCGTATTTTTTGATCTCAGAAAACCCACACGTGGTCTTACAGAAGTCAATGCACGATTTATTGCATCAAACGTTTAATGGCCGTTTAATTATCCGAAATGGTTTTGTAAAGGCATGTGACTCCCGCAGAAATGACCAAAACGTAAACTATAAATGGATAAATGATTTGATAGAACCTTATAATTGACATTGTTGCATGGATTAGAAATTAGAATTGGCGATTTTGATGTCTGTTATGAAAATGATCACATCCCTTAATTGTGTGCTGTAATCTCAATTATTATTTTTATTTTGTGGATTATCTGCACAAAATTCGAAGACTACAATACAAATATGACTGCATAGATGATTCTGAACAGACGCTTTTCGAATGTGCAAGATATAGAAGCGTTAGATATACATTCGAGGAAAATATGAATACGACAGCAACAAATATGAAATCAAATTGTAGAAATTGCAGCTTGCCGTTCACAGACAATTTCACTCGGTGGTCCATATGACCTATTTCGCTACCCAGTGTGGAGTGAATTTCCATGTCATGATCCGTTAGTGATTTGTTTGAACAATCCTGGGCTGCGGATGAAGTAGTCGAGTTTTCTCAGTGGCATGTTCGCCACCATGTCCAGATTTTCAAACGTTCTTTGACCCAAAAATCGTTGACGTCTGTCCTGAAGTGAAACTTTACT
The DNA here is from genome assembly GCA_936449025.2 of Sarcophaga subvicina. Classification (NCBI taxonomy): domain Eukaryota; kingdom Metazoa; phylum Arthropoda; class Insecta; order Diptera; family Sarcophagidae; genus Sarcophaga; species Sarcophaga subvicina. The sequence continues at coordinate 76,636,182 of OW388083.2, forward strand.
GCGCACTAAAATGCGACAAATGATGCATTGGGAACAGTGTACAGCGCCACTCTAAAGTATAACAAAAGCGATGCCAGTGTGGAAATAGGAAACGAGGCGGATTATCCCTACATATTGGCTTTAGTCTCATAATGTATTGGATTGTTTATAATTTTTCTAGAAATCGTACAAAATTTTCTCAACGATTGAAAGCGATGTCATGTCTTTTGTGAATGTACCCTTTGACAATCGTAATTTTACTCTGCAGACATGCGAGGTTTGCATATGAACAGTTCTTTCATCATATTTCATAAGGAGTTCAACAGTCTGAGAATTCGCTAATAACATCCTGGCTTGTGTAGGGTATTGTGTTGTCATAACAATTTTTAATATTCCACCAAAATTCTTCTTATCTTACCAACTCAACGATTATATGAAAGAAACCCGAAAATATTTCACTTTTTTTTCGGAAATTTCTGAAGAATAGTTACCGGAAACAACTGCCTACCAATGAATGACCAAAATCACCATGGGTTCTGGTTGAAGTTTGTAAAAAAAGGCAAGCAAATAAATAAAAGGCAATAAAAAATATCCTGGTAACTTAAATGAATATTTTTGAAGTTGAGTTCTTTACGTTTGTAATGAAAGAAAAAAAACTTTCGTTTCCATTATGTGGTTGTCTTTGGAGTCTTTTTTGAAGACTTAACACAGCTTGGATATAAATTCACGAAATTTTTTTTTATTTTTTTTTTCGCAACTTAAATTCAAATTTAAACAAAAAGAAAAACTTTTTTAAATTTAATAAGTTTCAAACAGTTTGTTTGTTTGGTTTCATCAAACGAAGGGAAAAAGACTCACAATTTAAAGGAAATCAAAAGAAATTCGTTGTTGTAGGCAATGAAATGAAAAGTTTTAAAAGAAAAATGAAAAAAGAAAAAAATTCATAAACAAACTTCAAAACATCTCCCATAGAATGTGCTGAAGCTCCAGTAAGCTATCGCAATGACCAGACAGTTGAAATATAAGTATGATGAACGTGAAAAGTGAAAGTCATGAGTTTAAGTATCCTCTGGCTGTAGTTATTCACCATATGTTGGGTGTACAATATCAATTTTTGTCTTTTTTTCTCTTGTTTTCGTTTGCCAAAGAAATGCAGTGAGTGATGAAAATAGAGTAACAACAACAACAACAACATCAAGATAATTTATCATCAGAGAGCTTTAAAGAGTGAGTATAATGAACCATAAAATTAAATTTTATAGTTATACTGGCTATGAATTTGGCAAAAAAAATTACTCTATTATTGTATAATTGTTTAGGATTGTACAGTAAAATGTAAATTAAACACGCATTTTAAATGAGCATTTAACGAGTTACATATGGTATCATTTTAATGTCGCTTTTCATTGTAAAAGTTCCACTGTCGACATACTTAATTGTGATGTAAGGTGTCTTCTTAAAGAAAGGTTGCTATAAATCGAGAGAAGTAGTTATCGCTAACAAAATATCGTGTCTTACTACAGGCAGTTTCGAAGTTTTACAGTTGATAACAACCACCTCGCTGAAGCTACATCTGTCAAATTAATGGGCATTTATTCAGTCTATTTCTCCAATTCAGCACGGATAACCAGAATCAATGACGTGTGTTCGCTGGATGGTCTCTGGAGCATAATCGAAGTATCAATATCAGTAATAAGGCACATTTCTGGATGAATTGGTACGTGAACAAACAAAATTATCGTATTTGAAACAATAGCAATCCGCATGTAATTCAAGAGCTTTCAATACATCACGAAGATGTTACTATTTGGCGTTCTTTGAGAACGGGGCGAGCAAGGCCATCACTGTCAACGGCGTGCAATTTTTTTGGTCTTGATTTAACAGGACTGGACTACGTGCCACGCAGCTTGTGTCTCCACAAGCGATTTGAGGGCATGGTCAACTTACGTGAAGCTGAAATGAACTGGTCACCGAGATCGAGCGATTTGATCGCGTTAGACTTTTTCTTCTGGGATTTTCCTAAGTCACAGGTGTATGCGAATAAGCCACTAACTAATAAGCGGCAGTCAATAAAGTTAATATAATTAAAGTCATTGGTTAAATTCACCCTGATATATGCGCCATAGTCATGGAAAATTGGACATATCGGATGTTCTCCATTCAGACAAGCCGTGGCCGAAATTTGAACCATATTCCACAAATATAGGCGTCGAAATGCCTACTAAAAGAATAGAAGATTTCGATTTTATCTCTTTCACACTTTGTTTTATTTAAATTTAAATGTTGGACGCACTTTAAAAAGATACTCTATGCTATTAAAGTATGTTAGAGGTTAGCAATATTGCAATACTTACTTAAGTGGCCTTTACAACCCTTTAGTCAGGATTGAAATAAACAGGCTTTAAACTTTAACCACATAAACATACATAGTTGGTCATTACAGCCCTGCAGCCAGGATTACGACCCAGCTTCTCTTACTCCTTATACTGTGTGCGTCGACTCCGAATGACAGATTTTTGAGAAAGTTTATGTGTCACTTTTATTTACTCTCAGAAATTTTGCCAGATATTTACTAAGAGGAAGTCGCCGAAAATATATTTGTTTTCATACTTAGTTTTGTTAGAAATGTCTGACCTGAGGTTTGAAACGTGGCCTCGCTTCTAATAAGCCAACACACTATCTACTAGTCCATGGTGACTACTTAAACATGTTTCCTAATTATTTATGTTTCACATTTCCTTTCAAGCTACAACAAAACATCATCAAACATTTTGATTTTTACATTTTATATTAAAATTCTTTTCCGTCTGTCTTTATGTGTGTCAATTTGTAGCTGAGATGTTTGGTATTTAGTTTACAGTTCATTAAAGTTTAAAACCAAATCAAGAAATAAACTGATAAGGCATTGCATGGAATGATTTTTAATCTTTTTTTTTAATCGTGACATGTGTGGTGCATTTGCGGTTTAGATTGATCGAAAATGTTTATTAAGAAAACACAAAATCATTGAATGAATGAAAATTTGATGAAAATAAGAAATAAATCTTTCAATCTACAAAATATCTAATGAAATACAATTTAATATTAATTATTGTTTTATATTTAAATTTATCACACATTGTTTACATGTAACGATTTTGAATATGTAAACAAATCAGCAAAAAAAAAAAGTCAATTTGTTTTAAAATATATTTTTCCGTTACGCAATATCTCTTAATTTGTGTGATTGTGAAAAAGGGAAAACATGTGTACACCTAAACATACATTACACTTCGATAAGTTTCAGGTGACATTTTTATGTTAAGGTTTTAAATGACACCTGTCATATTTTGTCAATTGTAAAACATGTTTTAACCCCTTGCCAAATAATGGTATTCATACTGCTAACATAGCATTAATGGTTTGGGTCCAAATGAAATGTATATAAAGTATGAGGAGAAGTAACATTTGATATGAAAAAGTATTTTTGGAAATTATTACCGACACATCTTATTGTTGATATTTATACTGTTATTCATATCGTCATCAGAGTGTAATATTATTTACGGTAAACTTTGTAAAATAATGTTATAAAGTTTAAAAAAGACAACGAAAATAAAATCAAAATATATGTACATCCAATTGGATTAAATAATACGTCCTGCAATACGAGAAGAACCTTTAGGCTAGAGATTATATTCAATTTTTGGATTTTGACAGATTTATCTCTTGATGTCAGTTAGCAATTGCAGGACTGACTTGACAAGTGGTAATCATTTTTAGCTGTAATCGCCGTAGTCTAGTAGGCATTGTGTTGGTTTATTAGACGTAAGGCCACGGTTCAAACCCCCAGGTCAGACATCGAAACGAAAATATGAACAAATATTTATTCGACGACTTTCACTCAGCAGATTTATGCCAAAAACTTAGAGAGTAAATAAAAATACCATGAAAATGTTCTCAAAAAATCTGTTGTTCGGAGTCGACTTTAAACTGTAGGTCTTGCCACTCACGTATAAAATTAACACACACAATATGAGTGGTGTGAGAAGCTTGGTCGTAATCCTGACTGAAGGGTTGTAACGACTAATTATGTATGTATGTATATACGTAATCATTTTTAGCTAAATCTGTAGTATAAAATATAATTAAGTGACCAACCGTTTCGCTGTTGTTGTCCAAAGACGGTAGTTGCAAATCGATTCGCGCCACATATAGAGACGTACATATTTGAAGGTAATCCACGGTGAGCTTGTCAGTCATCAAGGCATAATTAACAATGCAGCTACTGAACAAAGCATAGACATAAGCTATGCTGGAAATAGCCAGAACTGTCCAGCAGTCATTAAGCTATAAACAGGCCAAGTTACTGAATATGAACTCTAGTGTATGTTATGACCAGCGTTGTCATTTGCCAAGTTTTCCCTTTTTTCCAAGTTTTTTGAGATGCGAAAAAGTTTTCATTAAAATTGTTTTCTAACAAAACAAGTTTTTTCGAAAATTGAAAATTTCAAAAATTCAACAATAACACGAAATATTTACATTTTTATATAAAATATTGTGTATTTTATTCGTCCCGGGCATAAGTAGCAAAGAAACACGAATAGAGGACACCGTCCTCCGGTGTTTCCTTTAAAAATGTTGATACTTTTGTAGAAAACAAGTTTTTTTTGTAAAAAAAAGTTTTTTTCCCAGAAATAAAAAGTTTTTTAAAAAAAATTACTGGCAACACTGGTTATGACTAAAATGATAAAAAATCTGGATTGGATTTGTTATAAATTTTTTGGCCTCAAAGCTCAAACTAAAACTCATATGTAGCTATGATTTCAATGAAATTTTTATTTCATTCTAATGCTTGAACCGAATATAAATTTCAATAATCGTCTCCGGATTGGTTGTAGTATTCGATTTTTGTCGACAACCTCTTCGCACATTTCTAACGGCAATTACTTGACATAAATGGCTCTACAAAAAAGCCCAATGGTGTCAAATCACATGATCTTATTGCCTAATTAACGTCACAAAAATGTAAATTTTTTTCTCTTTTGAAATTTCTCATGTATTAAAGCCAGAATCGATCATATTGTGTGGCTCATGGCATTTCCTTGTTGAACCACGTACCGTTAGATCATAATCTTCAATTGAAGTCCAAAAAGGCTCTGAATTGATTGTAACGATTTAAGCAGCGCCATTTTCGACCACAAATTTTCGCAAAAAGTTACTTTTTCCAAATGCATTGGCTTTCTACAATCACTTCTGTGCTCAGTGAGAAAATAGACGACGATTTTGCTTGTTGACTTAGCTACCGAGTTTGAAATGGAGCGAAGAACTTTTTGTTCAAAAAATCAGCATTGTTATCTTCTTGCTGTAGCACCTAATCAGCATATTTACAGTGTTGTAAATGCATTTGGGATTTATATCGATGGAGGAGAAAACTCAAATGCCTAATTCACTATACGCGTCATGAAATCGACAAATTCAGACTATCCGCTAAACTTTCGCCGACAGGATTGATATTTTCGAAAGAACGTACGTAATGCTTTTTAGCTCCTCAAATTTCTTTAAATTTTTAAAAATTCCATGTATAGTAGGGAGATTATGGCGACCATATTCACCCCGAAAACCCGAAAAATGGGCATTTTCGAATCATTGCTTGCGTTGCAAGTTTTAACTATTTCTACGCGATCTTCTATTGTTCAGTCACCTCTTATTGCATAAATAATACTTCAGACAACGGAAATTTAACAGCTGTCAGCCATATCAGATCGGTCAAGAAAACAACAACAAATCACAATAGAAGAAGTTTACAGAACACCGGTTTGCATGCATCAGCTGAAAATTGAACGGAAATTGAAACACTCGATTGAAAGCAAAATTGATGAATAATTTCCTTTCAAGTTTCGTTTCAAGCTGTAATGGCACATGGCGCTTCAAATTTAACTGATCAAATTTGCATATGTATTGGTAATATTTATTTTACTTAGAACAACAACACATCAAAATGATACCTTCAAACTACATTGCATAGATGTTGTGCAGAGGTAGAGAACATATGATTTATGCAACACAGGTAGTAAAAATCAAACGTATTTTGATATTCTTCAAATTCACCTCGGCCTGTAAGTGGTAGTGTTATTTACCAACACAATAATAAAAAAATTGTGTGTGGGCGGGCAACTTAACTCTGTTAAAAATTCATTGTGGAACCTTCGGGTAAATGGATAAAGCAATACGATAGTGTTGCCATATATCGTTGAAAGAAACATCGTCGTCGTAACATAAGATTACTTGATCTGTAGTGCCAGCTCCATTCAATATTCAATTAAAATTTGAATACTACAAGTTGTTAACCTTCGTGAAAGTATTCTTTATTAATTTATATTATTTTTTATAAAAATTGTTTTGTTTGCTTTCCATTTGAGTCTTACATTTCGTTTAATTCACAAAAAATTTAAATTATTTTTTTTATCCATATGTTCCATTAAACGATAGCAAATAAAATTAAGACCCACAGTCGTTTACAGAAAATTTTCGACAATATTTTTCGGTTATTACAAAAATCAAACACGTGGTTGTAAATCGAGTCAAAACTATGTATATGAAATTATAATACATGTTACTTACAACAACAAAACCAATAACATGCCATTTGAGTTCTCATAATCCACTCGCATAAAATAACATGACGAGAGAAAAATGCAACAAGAGCGTAAAGGAAATTTAACCCTTTATGGTAACAATCGATTCAATTTGAGAAACATCAGGACTTCATGGAAAAATAATTGCGAAGGTCAGTATTGAGGAGAGTTCGAAATTAAAGTAAAATTAATTCATTTTCGTTAACTCTTTTAAAATGCAATGAGATTTTAAAGTTTTGCTTTTTCGCTGTATTCGTAAGACAAACGATTCCAGATGAAGGTCTGATTTTATGCAAAACAAAATCACACGATCGTTTGTTTTACAAAAACATGTCCTTAATTAGGATGCTATTTTGGTTGAAAACATATCGTAGAAAAACTCTTCTAGCGATGAAGTCGTTCGCTTCAATGTTGCACCTTCTTATGGCTTCCGCTGCATCAACGGCAACATTTTTTTGTCCACCTGACTTTATCCTGCCAATCGGTTCGTTTAATCATGCGATTTAGAATATTATGTAGATGTGACAGCAAAAAAAAAATAAATTTTTTGCAGTTATTTCTATACAGTGAAGCACAAAAATGGAAGCGGGAAGTCCCCACAGTCTTGTAGGTAGTGTGTTGTTCAACACCCGGCTCAGGCATGTCAAACGAAACGAAATATGAAAAGAATTGTATGCTCGGCCAAAAACTCTGAGAGTAAAATAAAATTGTAATGAAAAGTTTCTCAAAAATCTATCCCGCTATGGACAAAAGTGGTGTGAGCATCTAGGTAGTAATCCTTACTAAATGATTGTAATTACCAATTAAGTATGTAAGTAAGACACTCTTTTCACTGATATTTGTACGTCAAATAAACTCTCAACGTGAGACTACTTCAGAATATCTTTTCAGTAATTCTGTCTGCTCCTTGATTGTTCATTACGATCGCTCGGTTTGCATTATCGAGTCTAATTGTAGCAGTGAAGGGGTGATATTGCCTCTACAAATGGCTGGAATGGCTCTTTATAGTCGTTTTCCATACACATCTAACCCAACTATTTTAAAAAGAGGTCTAAACTTGTGTCATTGGCGTGTTTGAGTTAATATAGGCATGTAGGAATCTAAGATTGTGCGGTGGGGTCTTAATTTATCAGGCCTCTATGCACTTAGTTAGAAAGCAGACAATGTACTTCTTGGAATGCAGAAATGTAAGCCTATTTTAGATGTTCTTGAGTCTGATCATTTTACATAGAGGCCTGTGGATACTTAACGGAATTGTTATAGTACGGCACTTATATACCACGTTTCAAATAGTATATACTCCAATAAATACCGTTAATTTGCTATAACAATTGACAACACTGTCTATTTAACATTAAATGAGAGCGTGTGTGTTTAAGAGCTACAGAGCATGCGTATTATGACTGCCGAATAAAAGTAACAGTAACAGAACGAAAAGAATTTTACCGTAATTTTTGTTTGTTGAGTGTATTAGTATGTTTTGTAAAGTTAATTTATGTGTGCATAAGTGCATGTGCTAGTATGTATGCATGTATGTATGTATGTTTGCCCTAAAAGAAGCAACACATGATTTATCATTAACGAGCATTAACAGCAATAGAAGCTCATCTTTTGTAAACGTGAATGAGAAAACAGTTAGTGAAACAATAACAAATTTTCAGAGTTACTGTTACTTGGCTGTTTTGTAATACATACATATTTTAAACACCTACATACACTTGTTTGCATTCAGTCAAGGGGAAAATGGGGAGAAATTAAATATCATTCATAAAGACATTACCATTGGTCACGTACTGACTTATAATTTTGTTTTCATTAGATTCACTGAAATAAGGAGATGTCATTAGACGTCTTATGGTTTAATTTTCATGTTCGGGTTCGTAAATTGTAAATGCTTTAGCTGTACCGTTTTGTTCAAAACCTGTTGGCATAAAGTTCTATTGTGAATGGAACTCATGTCTAGTAGTGTTGATTTCGGCAAGTTTGTCAGCAACAAAGCTGTTGGGCTGTTGAGCTGTGTGTACAATGGTTTTTATATACAACGGTGTATGTAGACTTTTTTCTGTGACTGTATACTAGGCGACAGGAGCGCACTGAAAAGTAGATTATAAGATGAATAACAGTCGGTATGTTTGCATGACCTTTTCTTGATACAGCAAATTCCTCTTTTCTTGGTCAAAGATGCGTTCTTGTAGGGATTTTTAGCCTTCTGATGAACGAATTGATGACAGCATAAATACTGAACTGATGTACTCCTAGCTTGGGTAAAACTTTATGCCGATTGAAATATTGATTCAATTTTGTTGATTTACAGGTAAATATTACGTTAATGAGTTCTCTTGTTTTGTTTCAAACCATGTGGAATTTCCTTAATAAAACGGCATACACAAGACTACTGATTGGCAAGACCAGGACAACGGGCTTTCAACGTTTTTTTTATAGAAAAACATTTTCTTTAGCGAAGTATCTCTCTCATATCCCACTGGGAGATTCCCTCAGCAAACAAAGTATTCGTTTGTGGAGTACGGGAAACTTTTCACTACTGAGTCTTCTAATAGAAGAACCATTGCATCAGTAGAAAGTGACTATTTAGTGCATATTATGCGTATCATTAAATGACCCTGACGGAAGGTTATCGTCACTTCAGAGCGCCATGGTCGTACGATAACTTGCAATTGAAGATTACGAGGTAGAAGGTATGTGGTTTCAACAGGACGGTGCGCTAAGCCACACAAAACAACAAATTTTGTAACTAATGCCTGACAAGACGACAATTGGCCCCTAGGATCATAGGATATGATCGCTTTGGATTTTTGGTTTGCTTTATTTTTGTGCATTTGAAAACCACCATTCGTTAAGAAATCGCCAAGATACCACGCGAAATGTGCGAAAAATAGTATGAAAACTAACTCAAAAAAATTAATTACTGCAACCAACCCCCAAAGGCACTTATGTCGATGCTAAGACAAGTAGTTGCACCTAGAGGCTCACTGTGACTTGGAAGCTCACTGTGAATATTCTCGGAAAGCGCCTGTACACACGTATAACTGCAATACTGTCAGTAATTGGATTGTTTGACGGATACTATGTCATAATCCTGACTGAAGGGTTGTAATGACCAATTAAGTAGGTAAGATAATCGAGGAATCATGTCTCCCCACATCTCTCCTTGTCTCATAACAAACAAAGTAATTTGCCAACGTTTAAATGCCAGGAGAGATTCCCAATAGATTTGATTTGTAAAGCATTTGTTACAAAATGCTCCTGCTGTTAAATTTTAACAGGACTGGTAGCATGGTATAGACAGAGATATGTTACTACGCACACATGCATACTTCATTATCATGGCTATCTAACATTTTTATCAATGTATTGGTGTTGCTGTTTACTGTATGTGAATGAAAATTTCATTCACAATTATTTGTTTCTGTTTTTGTTTTTGTTTTTGTTTGTCGCACATGGTGAAACGCATATTTGTGTTGGCCTCCAATACGGCCAACAGTTTCCTTTAAGACTTGGCGGTGTTTATACATTCGTAGCGGCAAAACAGAACGCAAAATTTTTTTGATAGAAATTTCAAAATAAATTTCGTTAAATAGACGCAATAGAAAATAGTATTGTTGTTGAATATTAAGTTTATTTTTCTTGAGTCGTCTGGTGCGGTTGTGTTTTAGCAAATATTATTGCAACGAAATATTGTAAATATTTTTCAGTTTTTATTTTTTAATAAAAAAAGCACGATTATTTACAAATGTTGTTGTAGACAACAACAACAACAACTACAATAATAATTTATTTGTTGAGTTTTTATTTATTTATGCTGTATTGACAGCCGACATAATATTTGTTGTGCCGTTTGGTATGGATTTAGCAGCCCAGTTTTTATTTTTTTTTGTATGAAAACGGCATCTTACTAGAGGATTTAACGCATTGATTTGGTTACGCTGGAAAATTTAATTTAAATTTAATTTAAAAAACAAAAAAATTAAAAAATCGTTTTCGGTTGTAAATAAAATTTTTAATTTAAATTTAATAAAACAAAATAGAAAAAAAGTTGTTTAAATATATTGTTGATTTGTAATGCTGTGATGGTGTGTGTTTAATTAAAATTAAAATAAATTCCTAAAAAAATACAATGAAAAATTATATAATGAAAGTAGTTAATAAAAAATAATTTCCGTTTTTATTTTTTAATTCATTATATTGTCATAAAATATAAAAATTTTTGCTAAGAACATGGATTAAATTTAAAAGAAAATAACTCTTCTTGAATATTTTTATTTTGGTAAGTTGAGAATAATTTTTGAACAACAAAATTATTGCATAATTTTTTAAATTTAATGTAAATTTACGAAAAAGAAAAATTAAAAAATTGTGAAAATTTTTAGAAATTTTATTTTTTAACCCATTTTTGTAGGAATTTTTGCGTTCAGTTTCGAAAGAAAGAATTCTAAAGAAGTTTATTAAATATTGTAATTTTAGCCGTGATCCAATTTGAAACAATGTGAGCCTCTTAAATTAACTATCAAGTCTTTGCACTCCGGCGATGTCGTCATCAATATTTTCTAAAAATGTATTGTATATTAGAGAAGAAAATAATAACGTATTTAAACGAAATTTTTTAATTTTTTTTTTGGGAAAAATATTGCACTTTTGTATAGGAGTTCAAATAATTCCTCGATCCATACGTTCATATTTGTTTTAACTGTTGTCAAGCTATTTTGAAGGTTACAATCTATTACTACCTATCAGCAGGATTTTCTATGGTTTTCATCGAGTACATTTTTTTTTAATTTAACGTACGTTTTAAATAGTCGAGTTCAAAAATAAAGGAGTTCAAAGAGTAGCCTGTGGTTCAAACATCAGACATCTCTAACAGAATGAATATAAAAAAATATTTCATTCGCAACTTTCTCTCAGCAGCCTTCTGGCAAAAACTCTGAAAGTTAAATACAGTTGCCACGAAAAGTTTCTCAAAAATATGTGATTCAGAGTCGACGTTAAACTGTAGTAGGGCATGATGCGATCACCATTTGAACAAGTAATTTCAAAAGAAAAGAAAATGTTAGACATCATCTTCATTTTAATATAACGCTTGATAGACCTATAGGTCAATGAGGATTTGATCAAATTTTATTGCAATAAGATGTGTAAGAGTAGTCCGAGCCTAGAAGGTAGTGTGTGGAGTTATTGATATGAGGCCTGGTCAGACATCTCCAACAAAACGAAATATGAAAAAATAATATTTCGGCGACTGCCTCTCAGCAGATTTCTGGCAAAAACCTGAGAGTAAATAAAATGAAATTGGTTTGAAGAAGTTTCAAAAAATCCGTTGCTCGGAGTCGACTATAAATTGTAGGTCCTGCCACCAATGTATATAATTAACATACACAGCATAAGCGGTTAAAGAAGCTAGGTCGTATTTCTGACTAAAGGGTTGTTATGACCAATTACGTACATATCTATGTACATATGTAGGTGGTCATTTAATACAAACGTGGCCTTTAGGTAAATTAAATATTTTAATTATAAAAAGAAATTATCATAAAAGAAAATATTAAATTAATTAATAATAATATAAGATAATTAAAATTACCTAATAATCCTACAAAGGAGTACAATCTTGTTAAAGAAAATTTATTAAATAAAATTAATCTTATATTTTTTATTTACTTGTTTATAAATACTAAACATTATAATGAAATGAAATAAATTAATTTTAATTTTAATTTTAGACTATCGCCTTCAAATAGAAATGCCACATAAATTTTATGTTTTTAATGAGAAAATTATTTGGGCCATAAAACTGGCCATTAAATGTCTGTTTAATTAGCATCACAAAACTAAAAAATAATTGGATTTTAGTAATAAATTTATGCAAAAAAATTAAATCTTGTAGTTCGTATAGTTCTAGAAAACAACGGCCATAAAATTAACACATTAAAGACGGTTTATCAAGCATTTGTCTAATGCTTCGAAAGAAAATTTGTTAAATAGGTAATTTGTTAAATAAGTAGGTGGTGTGTCCACGGTTCAAACTACAGATCAGACATCTCGACCAAATCGAAATACGAAAAATATTTCTTCGGCGACTTCCACTCAGCAGATTTCTTATAAAAAAATATGAGAGTAACTAACATTGCCATGAAATGTTTCTCAAAAATTTGTCGTTCGAAGTCGATTTTAAACTGTAGCTCCGGCCACTACACACACAACATAAGTGGTGTAAAAAATTAGGTCGTAATCCTGGCTGAAGGTTTGTAATGACCAATAATGTACATATTTACGTTGAAGATCCATGGTTTAATAAATAGAATTTAAGAGAGTTTTCTGTGCACGCAACATTTTTTTTTGTGCTAACAGGAGAGTTTTGTAGATGCTACAACAAATGTAGTCAGACTTTTGATGATGCGGTTTATACGATGTGTTTACACTGTAAATCGTTCTTTTTATTAATTGCGGCATTCTAATGGCCAAATTAAGAGCAGTGGAGAACAAAAATTGTCGTTTTGTTAGATTCTACAGGGTCGTATTGAGTTATACTCTTTAAAAGCCTACAAAACGCTGTACATTACATTGTCTGGCGTTAATACAGTTTCAAAGTTACGTGGTTCACATTGTGGTATTATGGTTGAAGTGTTCGAATACAAATTCAAGTAATGCAGATTCAAAACCCAGTTAACAGGTAAACTGTTTTCATCATATTTTTTGAATTTATAAATGGGTGCCAGGATAGCCTAGTTGGTAGTGTGCCAACTTTAAATGCGAAGGCCGTGTGTTCGATTCCCACCAGAGACTGTGACTGCGATTGTATTCCACCACAATGCACTGCACGTATAGACCTCATCTCCTGAGTGTTGGATAAAAGAAAAAAAAATCATGAGTTTTCAATCCATTTCGCAAAATGTCTATTCAGAGAGTAGCTTGATCGTTGGCCCTTTCTGAAACAAAAGGAAAAGATTACTAGTCAATAATGATGCTACATCCAGCACATGTTTACTAAGGCTGTTATTGCTTGGAAATGTTAGATGGCAAGTTTATTATCCTATACTAGTCAACTAATTAACTGGAAAAAACTTTATAGAAATAATAGGAGGATGGGAGTGACACGCTTATAGGTTTTTTAGTCGCCCTATTGCAGTAGGTAATGTGTTGACTTTACACACGCGAGTCCGTGGTTCAATACCCAGTCCGAATATCTCTAATATTTCTTTGGCGACTTTCTCTCAGCAGTCTTCTTGCCAAAAACTCTGAGAGTAAATACAATAGCTATGAAAAGTTTTTAAAAAACCTATGATTCGGAATCAACTTTAAACTGCAGGTCTTGTTACTCATGAATAAAATTAACGTTGGCAGCATAAGCGATGTGAGAAGCTAGAACATAATTCTGACTGAAGGGTTGTAATGACAAATTATGTATGTATGCATGTATATTTGGATTTTCGTGAAATTCAAAAATTTTTTCCTAAAAAATTGAAATTGTTTTTAAGGCTCTAAAAATATTTTTTTTAAAACATTTATGTTTACAAAGTACCACATAAAAATATCCCCCCTATTTAACAAAAACTGTTTCTTAATTATATAATTTGATTTCATCCAGTTTCTATACCTATTTATTAAAATTTTGTGAAAAGTACCATTTTTACTCGTACAAACAAAAAGCCCTTTTCGGCTTTTAAAGTATCTTTCTTTAGCTTGGTTAAAATATGATTTTTTCTACTAGGCGTTTAAAATGTGAGAAGATTTCTTTACGTTTTTTCTGTAAAAAGAAAACTGCATACAATGTTATAAAATTAATCCCACGTAATAAAGACGACAATAATTTGCCTAATTACCCCTAATGGTTTGGCATTTAAAAAAAAGAAGGGATTCAGCAGAAATTTTTAAAAGAAAAATGAAAATTTATCATGAAGTCCTTATACGTCATGTGTTACATTTGATTAAGATAAACGAGTTGAAATTAATCGCAAACAAAAGTTAAAGTAAACGAAATGCATTGTTTCGTTAAACATAAGAGGGTGTCTGTAGTCTTAAGAACTTTCTGAACAATTTTGTTTGTAATTTAAACATTTTAATTGCAAAGTTTAAATGTCATGAAAGATGGGCGTCTGTAAATGCCAACTGCTTGATTAATTTTGTCACTTAAATTTACTGTGTGTTGGTGGTGTTAACGTGCCTGTCTACAAATACAAGAAGTGGAGGTTAAACTGTTAGAAAAGGCGAACAAATTTTTGTTATGGTTTTAGAATTTTAAAAATTAATTTTAAAAATAAAGTGACCCAATTTTTAAAATCGATGTCTTCCGATTTGGATGAAATTTGCACCAAGGTTAGTACTATTGGATAGTAGGCCAGACACAAATTTTCAGCTCTATCAGTCAAGAACTGTATGACCAAAATGTCCCCTCTAACTCCGGCAGTTCTTGACTGATAGAGCTGAAAATTTGTGTCTGGCCTACTATCCAATAGTACTAACCTTGGTGCAAATTTCATCCAAATCGGAAGACATCGATTTTAAAAATTGGGTCACTTGACACGAAATTACGTCTTTAGGTAAATTTAATATTTTAATTATTAAAATTAAATCCATTATACGCATAAAATAAAATAAGTTCGCCATTAATTCTACAAAGAAGTACAATCTAGTTGAAGAAAATTTATGAAATAAAATTAATCTTGTATTTTTTATTTATTGCTTCATATACACTAAACATTATAATGAAATGTAATAAATTAATTTTAATTTTAATTTTAGACTTTCGCTTTCAAACGAAAATGCCGCATAAATTTTATGATTTTAATGAGAAAATTATTTGGGCCATAAAACTGGCCATTAAATGTCTGTTTAATTGGCAGCACAAAACTAATAAACAATTTACAATTTTAGTAATAAATTCATAAAAAAATTAAATCTTGTAGTTCGTATAGTTCTGGGAAAGAATTGCCATAAAATTAACACATTAAAGTTGGTTCATTAAGCATTTGTCATATGCCTCTAAAGAAAATTATTAAAACTTTTGATATATTTTTAATACTTTTATAGAGCAAATGATAAAAGAAAAATAATAAACATGTAATACATTCGATTTAATAAAAAATGTTTTTCTTGTGAAATACCAAAATGTTGAAATTCCTGTAATTAAGAAAATTTCAAAATGTTGTTTTTCAATATAAATGGATATGTAGGCATAGTATTGTAGTTTATACTACTTACTTCAATGGCCATTGCTACTCTTCAGTCAGGATTATGACCTAGCTTCACACTAGACTACAATTTAAAGTTGATCCTGAACGACAGTTTTTTGAAAAACTTTTCAAGGCAATTTTATTTACTCTCAGAATTTTTGCCAAAAATCTGCCGAGAGCACGTCGCCGAAGAAATATTTTCTCAAAACTCGTTTTGTTGGAGATGACTGACGTGGAGTTTGGTCCGTGGCCTCACGTCTAATAAGCTAACACACTACGATAATAATAATATGGGTACGTTAAAAACCAAAATTGTCGAAATTGGGACGAGAACAATTCACATGAGATTTAAGATCGTCCAATGCATCCTGTTGGGCGAGGAGTTTACGGTAGCGTCTTATTTCTTTGAGAACTGCATTGGTCCAGTCATCATTGTTAACGGCCAGCACAATAGGTGAATAACAATTTCCTTTGACCTTGATTGTACGATGTGGACACCAACGATATGTTTAGTCAATAGGATGGCGTTAAGAGCCACACAAATCATGTTATTCTGAACAAGCGTTTATTTTCATGTGCAGGTGACATGAATTGATCGTGTGATTTGAATCCATTTGACTTTTTCTTGTGGGATTTTCTAAAATCGTAGATTTATTCGAGTAAGCCACAAATCTTAGTGATGCTCGAACCCAACATTACCTATGACATCGGTCAAATTCAGCATGGTTTATGCGGCAGAGTCATGAAAAATTAAACATTTCTGATGAGCTCCTCTCAGAGCTGTAGTGGCAAACATTTGAACGATATTATATTCCACCCATAATAGCATTAATAGCGTCTTTAAAACTAATAAAATATTTCAATGATATTTCGTTTTATGTAAATAAAATATGGAAAGATCCTATCCATAGCTATGGAAGGAATTATAAAAATATTTTCTTTAAAAAGCGTTTCTAAACATTGGTCCTCTATTTATTATTTATCAAAATACCAAAAAAAATTAGTGCTAATCTATACAACTGTACATTTCTTCTTTACACACATACATATATAATTGCTCATTACAAACCTTCCGTCACTATAACGACCCAGCTTCTCACAAAACTTCTGTTAATTTTATACTACACTTTAAAGTCGACTCCAAACGACAGATTTTTAAGAAACTTTTCATGGCGATTATTATTTACTCTCAGAGTTTTTGTTAGAAATTTGCTGAGATGCAGTCGCCGAAGAAATAATTTTTCATATTTCCGTTTCGTTGAAGATGTCTGAACTGGGGTGTTTGGAAAAACTCTTATAACTTTGCCTGTTTAGCATCAATTTTAATAAATTTGGTAGCAAACGAAAGCTAAGAACCTAAGCTTACATTTATTCCTAACATTCAGTAGTGCCACACCCGCAGAATCATTTTTAGATAGATTAAATATACTAGCTCTTAACTTTGCACTTTTCGAAGAAAAAGAAGAAGAAGACGAAGAGCGGGCGTGGAAAATAATAAAAGAATTTGAAAGTCCTGATTCTTAGCTTTTATTTGCTACCAAATTTCAAAAAATTGGTGCACTACTTACAAAGTTATAAGAAGTTAAAGGAAATACTTTCCACATCCAACACAAAAAAGTGGGTGTTTGGCAAAACTCTTATAACTTTGCCTGTTTAGCATCAATTTTAATAAATTTGGTAGCAATCGAAAGCTAAGAACCTAAACTTATAGTTTCTCCTAACACCTGGTAGTACCACGCCCACTGAATCAGTTTTAGGTTGATTAAATGTAATACCTTTAAACTTTTCACTTTTCGAAGAAAAAGATGAAGAAGATGAAGAGTAAGCGTAGCAAATAATAAAAGAATATGAAAGTCCGGATTCTTAGCTTTTATTTGCTGCCTAATTTATAAAAATTGGTGCACTACTTACAAAGTTATAAGAAGTTAAAAGAAATACTTTACTTTCATCTCAAACATTTTTTGTGTTCTACCAGGCGAACAGAATTGTGTAGCAAGGGGGTGTTTGGTAAAGTATTTTCTTAATCTTCTTATTACTTTATAACGCAGAAAGCAATTTTTTATAAAATTCGTATCAAATTAAAGCTACGAAGATTAACTTTCATTCTCACTGTAAATATTATAATTTTTGCCACGCCTACTTTAAGATATTTAAGCAAATTAAATGTAAACTCTTATAACTTTGCCTGTTTAGCGTCAATTTTAATAAATTTGGTAGCAAACGAAAGCTAAGAACCTACGCTTACATTTTCTCCTAACACTCAGTAGTGCCACGCCCACTGAATTAGTTTTAGGTTGATTAAATGTAATAACTTCAAACTTTCCACTTTTCAAAGAAAAAGAAGACGAAAAAGAAGAGTTTGCCTGTTTAGCATCAATTTCAATAAGTTTTTTAGCAAACGAAAGCTTATATTTTTTCTTAACACTTTAATGCCACGCCCACGCACTTTTCGGTGAAAATAAGAAGAAGAAGAATAATAATAAAATAAAATAATAAAATAATATGAAAGTCTGGATTCTTAACTTTTATTTGCTACCAAACTTATAAAAATTGTTGCTCTACTTACAAAGTTATTAGAAATTTCTTCTTTATAAAATAAAAAAGTGATTTTAAAAGTACCAAACTTTTGGATTCCTATAAATATGAATTTATATAACTTGTGTACTTCCAATGGTAGTAAAATTACTTGTTTTATTTTAAAGATTCTTAAGTAAGGAATTTGGGGCTGGCTTTGAGTAAAACAATCTTTTTTGGAAATATTGGCAATATTGTGCACTAAGCCCTGTAGATTTATTATGTACTTTAAGTACTAAAATTATTTGAAGTACTAAAAATTAAAAAAAAAAATACGTTTTTTAGTGTCCCTAATGAGAGTTGAATATGTTCAATGGAAGTTATCGTTGACTTGAGAATTTTTTTTTACCAAGCAACAGAAAAAGAATTTCATTGTGTTATAAAGAAAGATTTTTATTAAGTACACTTCTGTACTTTGTGATACTTCTTGAAAGCGTTAGTTTTTTACAATTTCCACTTAAATTGTCGTAAGCAGTGTTTTTGCCAGCAACAAAATTTTCAAATTCCTAAAATTCATTCACTTTTAATTCTTGAAATTTGTATGGGAAAAAAGAAAAAAAAAAACAGAAAACACTCCATTACAATCATAATTAAATACATCGGGTTGCAGTGCAGAGCTTTTAAGTTTGTTATTAATTAGTTACCATATTTTGCATTTAAGACGTACCAATAAATAGGCAGCCCAGACAGACAATCTCTTCTGTCCGGATACTTACAAATGTAAACAATATTTTCATAAGAATCTTAACGTTTAATTTGAATAACAATTTGTTGCCAAAAGTGACTCAGACAGACGAAATTTACTTTCTTGGTGCAATTCCATGAAATTGTGACTTCAACTTCAATGAAGGTTGTCGTGTAAATTAACGTGTTTTTGAATAAAAAAAAATGAAAAAAATAGAAAAAAAAGAACAAATCAATCAATCAATTCCATTGAACTCTGTATAATTCCTCAAGCGCAACATAATTAATGAGGCACAATCATTATTGCCACCTGGTATAAATCTGGTATAAATAATCAAATTTAATTGTGCCTTTTGAAGTTGAATACTTTAATGGAGCATGTTTTTTTTTCTTTTCGAAAAGATACAATTAAAATATCAAAAAAAAAAAAAAACAGAAATAAATATGTATGCAAGTGTAGCGTACTAATGGTTTTCAATCAACAGCCTCTTGTAAAATGAAAACTTTTTTAATATGAAATATGAATTAAAGGTTAAGGAATCAAGGTTAATGGTTCAATTAATTGTCTCCGTGCGTTGCTACATGGCATACGTGGCATAGTTGGAAACAAGTTTACTTCTTTCATTAATGAAACACAAATAAGTCCTTAAACTTCCTTTTAAAATAACTAGATTGACATAGTTTGTTGCCATTATTGAGCAGTTTTGTCATCTCCCCTCTGCGGTCGTCATATGATCGAACAGTTGAATAGAGTTGAATTTTATCGCTCACGTACCTTTGGCAGAGTAGGGTTTACATTTGAAAGAGAAAAAGTAGAAATACATTTTACGAAAGCTTAGGACTAAATCAGCAAAAGATCCCAAACAATACACCACACACACTTGTTCATAAAAGGCGTATTTACGGATAGTAACAGATGGTATCATTATTGTCGTGAGGAAATGTCTTAGTACTGCCACCTTACGATCTATAGTACTCCCGTTCCTCCAGGCTTATTGCTTGCTCAGACAAACTTCAGTATTTTGCTCGGTGTCAGCAATAACAATACCCTGCCTAGCATTTGATATGCATCCAGATGTTTCCTTCTGTGCTGCATCAATGTCCCACAGGTTCCAAGAATATGTTTCGACGATTTATTCTAATTTCCTGAGAATCTACATGTTGGGCTTGAAACAACTCTGATTCTAACAAAGTGTACCTTGAGTCTATAGTGCCTCAGGTTTTGTATTGATTGTCTTATGCATGACTCAGATATCCTATTGTTGTAAGTTCCAAGTAAAAGTTTTGATTGCCTCTAACCTATTTGATTACAGAAAAGTCTTTGCTTCCATTTATCTTCCTTTTCCGTCTCCACTCCACTCGTCTGGTTGATAGTGAAATTTTGTCTTACTAGCTGAATTATCTACCGATAGTCCCATACCATCTTCGATATAACCTAATATGAGGCGAGTGCTTGAATGGTGGCTTGACTGTCATATAGTATTGCTATGTTCTATCCACTCCAGTCGTCTGGTTGCTCATGACATAACAAGGGGCTCAGCAGAGAGTAACCTTGTGCCTAGCTAGCTGAATCAGCTTGCCAGACAGTTCCATTTTCGATTCAACCTAATAAGAGCCGAGTGCTTGAAGGGCGGGTTGACTGTCATACAGTATTGCTATGTCCTGTCTTTTGTACTTCCTATCCAAGTTGAATTACGCATATCTTTCGATGATATATACATCCGCATATACATGGTCTCGAAATATTTCATTCAGTGACCAACAACTCTTGCTCCTGTTCCAAGATGCGTTTTTGTCTCATCCGTATACCACAAGTATATCCGTATAACTACTAAGTTCGCCTGGAACTTATAACGACACATTCAGCGGTTACCCTTACAGGGGTTCTTGGACAGGCTGTTTTGTACAACAGAATACTCTAATGAGTTTATACCTGCGATCGTCAAACTTTACACATTTGCAGAGGAAATATGGGAAAATTAACCAGCTTGTATAGGGGCTAGGGGACTAATTACGGGACTCGTGATTGAAATAAATTCGTATCGAAATTAAGGATTCTTGTTCCCCAGAGTGTACTAACTGCACACGTCTTGAGAAAGAAGATTAGGATGACAAATGCCAGTAAGGAGTTATAGTTAAGGCAGACTGAGTAAAAGTACTATTACAACAGCACCTTATAGCATCTAGGTATGCTTTTCGAAGGCGGCTCCCAAAAAAGTGAGGTTATGTGGTGTCATCGATATAACGCTTGTAAGTTAGAATTTTTTGAGGACTTTTCAGCCAAACCATGAAAGGCTGTACAAGAAAGTTAATTATGAATGCAAAGAATTCGCGGCATGAGTAAAAGAGTGAATAGGGGTTAGAACCCAGAAAGAGAAATAAAAAATAAAATATATTGATGACTTAATAAAAGCGAATATTCAGATCGAAGATTATAGACCCACTTATCCATACTGGGACGAATCAATTTTTGCAAGCTGCGGCGATTTATTGAACAATAAAATTATTTTCTATTGGCAGAAACAGTTGTATAATTACATTTTCATCTAGTGAAATAAATCCCTTTTCACTACACCTTACATTTCAACAAAACTGCATATATTGATACAAAAAAAAAAACTGCAAATGTGTTACTTGCAGTTATTATTCAGAAAGCCTGAATAAACCTGTATTTAACATTTGTTTTTTTGACTTACAAAAACTGCCTGTCCTGTTCAATTAAGATCAAAAAAATTAAAATCATTCAATTTGTTTAAATTATGACAACAAGATTTTCTATATGAAACTTAAAGACCAATTAATGTATCGAAAGTGTTTCTTGTCTTACCTTCAAGATATCGCAGCAGTAGACGACATAATTAAAATTTTATTGATTTTATATGAACAATTCATTCTTGCATTCTTTATTATTGCGAAACTTTTCTACGGAAACTTTTTGTTAACTATCGTCCTTACACCACTGGGTATTCACACAATTTTCATATCATCTCCACCCTGTACCTACATTTTGGTTAAGCAGACTGCATGTCATGTTTGTTTTCAAGTTTATTTTCTCCCTGTTCTCGTTTTTTTCCATTTTTTTAGTTTTTTGTTTTTGTTGGATCCATAAATATTTAATGAAAAATTCATTTCGTATTTATCGAAAGTACGAAAGAAAAATTTCAATACGTTTAGGGCCTAAATTATTTGTCACACTCTTCAAACTGCAGGCAATAGCCGGCGTCGAAAAACGAATGTATTTTTAATGATTTGCAAACTGTTGGAACAAAAACTTGTGGGCTTTAGAAAAAAAAAAATAATAAAAAAGAAACAAAAATAAAATTCAAAAACTTGATAAAAAAATACAATTTTTTTTTGCTTTCTATTTTACTTGTTCTTGAAAAACAAATAAACAACACAACAAAAAAAAATAAATCCTGAAAATAAATTTAAGAAGTAAAAATAAAAAAAAATTATAGAAATAAAAATGATTTCCAAAGATAACAAACAAAAAAATTGGTACACAAACATGAATTGTGTTTTCCTAACAGAATTTATTAATTTTACCTGCATCTCGTATAATCATATTGTATTCATAAGTTATGAGCTGAAATTTGTTCTACGAGAAGTCCGTACTTAATTGTTGTAATTGGCTTAGGAAAACATAAGGTGTGTGTACACTTTCCAATCTCAATGTAAAAGGGACTCAATGCAATAGAGCTCCTTTGTCAAGACTACGAACTTAAATGCATTTTATGATACGATAATTGACAATTATCTGGATAAAGGGGTAACATTTGTGGTATCAGTGACTCTCTATGTAGTAATGGAATGATCAGAAAACAAGTGAATTATAGGGAATGTAATCTTATTTTACTTTACACAAAAAGAAAAAGATAAAAGTCTACCATCAACGCTGTATGTGGTGTATGTAGAGTTTTTTTATTTTTTTGTGTAAAGTAAAATTTAGCGTTGTATGTAGATTTTTTCCTTCTTATTTTTTTTTAGTTTTCTTTATATATATACTTTTTTTTTGTGACTTTACATATACCCAATGCTGGCCATTACATTACTGATTATGTCTTTACTTCTCACATTATATGAGTCGGAGGGAGACAATTAATCTGAGTGTCTACTATATGGAGAATTTAGACGATCTATCTATGATGGACATTAGCAATCTAAGTCGCTTCATTAGAAGCTCATAATGGTTCCTACTGCTGGCCATATATGGCTTAAGGGTACACAGTCACCTTTACCCTCCTACCAGAGATCAGCAATGAATCGTTTTTTCGCTACTCATAAGTACTTAAGAAATTTTGAGTATGAGTGAGTCAACTTTAACTAATCTGATTCGTTCATACTCACTAGAACGTTAATTTATAAGTACAGGTTGCAATGAGTTTGCTTACAACGTTGGCATCAAACTCATACCATTCTAAATATGTTTGATTCATAAGCCTACTCATTTAGATTCATAACTTTAGAGAAATACTTATAATACTTATAAATGATTCGAGTGACTTGAATCATTAATCAGAGTTTACAGTCTTAGTTGTTGTTGCATTTACAAAAAAAAAAACAAAAAAAAACAAAAAAGATGGACAGATTTTAGTGTTCGTACGCGAATCATACTTATTTTGTGATTCTTATAAAAGTTGAGTAAAGGAGATTCGAAATCAACAACATCATGCGTATCGTTAAGTATGAGTATGATGAGTACTTCAAACTTTGAATATGAGTAGAGGTTTCATGATATTAAAATAAGTACAAATGTATCAGAAATTATGAGTATGATTCGATTCCACTCATCTTTTTGAGTACTCATTTTTGATCTCTGCTTCCTACCATTTATATTGTGTATATTCGAATTATATACTCAATAAGTCAAGTCTCCGTGTGTTGACATATTAGATGTGGGGCTATGGTTCAAATCCCAACAAATCGAAATATGAAAAAAGTAATTCTTCGGCGACTGCCTTTCAGCAGAATGCTGGTAAAAAGACTGGGACGGTTTATCAAAAATATATCGTTCGGAGTCGACTTTAAACTGTAGTTTCCTAAACTCATGTATACATGAGAAGGGTTTTACTGACCAATTATGCATATGTATGTATGCAACTGCAGCATCGTTTTTTTCCAGCAAAATTGAGAATACTGAATGCTTTAAAACTACATGGAATTTTCACCTAAAAACAAATCCATAATAACGTAAAGCTCTTTGATCAATTAACCCTAAATCGACCTGTCTTTGTCTTAGGCAAATACCAAATACACTTAGACTCCCGAAAGATATGCGTTTTCTTAAGTAAGTTTCCTGAATCCAGGAGTATCTAGCAAGGCTTATAAGTCCTTCGGTTTGTCAACGGATATTTGAATACAGATGTCATATATTAAATTTTTTTCTGCTCTATTTCGAGTAACTTAAACACAAGTGAAGCGATTAAATCGGTTACCAAAATATTTAATAAGAACTTATATTTTCTAAAATAAAAGAATTTCTCAAAATTTTAAAATCGATTGTATAAAAATCAATTAATTTAATTAAAGTTACTTCTGTATTCTTTTTACCATAAGTATTTAAATTTAATTTCTTTGGTGAAAAACATTATCCGTAGATTTTTTCCTTTTAGTTTATCTTTGAAAAGAATATTTTTGTTTAAACTTTTATTTTTTTTTTTTTGCTAAGACTACCCCTTTCCTT
The DNA here is from genome assembly GCA_936449025.2 of Sarcophaga subvicina. NCBI lineage: Eukaryota > Metazoa > Arthropoda > Insecta > Diptera > Sarcophagidae > Sarcophaga > Sarcophaga subvicina. Next base: position 76,660,904 of record OW388083.2, read on the forward strand.
ATCATTTTTTGCTTTTAGTTGACTCAAGAAAATTCCTTCAAAAATAAACTGATGAACTAAGGGTCTACAATTAACTTTTCATTTTAATTAATAAGAACAATAAACGAAATTAGTATGTTTTGATAAAGTATTGTTAAAGCACATTAACAAACAAAAAAAAAAAGAGTATATACATATATATATAATAAAAACAAAAAACATATTGACAGCCTATTAAAATTCGAATGAATTTTATGGGGTCTTTCACCTGATGGACGAAAAGAAAAGTTTTCATTTTCATTTGTCTATGATATGAAATCAATTTTGTTTTTTTTTTGTTTTCATTCTATTTAATTTTATTTAACAAAAAAATAACGTGACTTTATTAATAATACCAATAATAATAGATTATTATCGATTATTTTTATTAAATTATTAATTTTTGTTACAATTCAGGGTTACACGTATAAAAGTGGTAGAAATAACGCATAAAAAATTGGAAATTAAATTCATTAAATTCATGTAAATAAAAATAAAATTGCAAAAATCTTTCACATAAAATATTTCTGACGTCGATAGTGATAATGAACTTCATAAGTAGTTTGAATATAACAAATCGTTACACTAGTCGAGTTAAAAATAAATGTAAATACGTTTTATTGGTGGCCAGAACTGCATGAGCAGTTCTTCAGTTTGGACTCTAAATGAAAGCAATCGTTGATTGCAAACTGTGCCGTTCTAAGAAAGAACATATAGCGGATTTAATAGTTTCCTTACATACATATGTATATACACATAATTGTTCATTACAACCCATTAGTTAGGATTACGGCCTAGCTTCTCGCACCGCTTATGTTGTGTGCGTTAATTTTTATACATGAGTGGCTGTACATACAAGTTTAAAGTCGACTCCGATTGACAGATTTTTGAGAAATTATTTCGTAGCATATTTATTTATTTAATGGCTGCCTTATTGTCACGTTATACTCTTGTAGCGTATGCACACAATGGCAATTTTCATTACTTATTAAAGTCTGCATAGTACTACAGCAATCGGATAATATTAGGAACAGTCTGAAAATCAACTGTTCTTGTTTCGACTTTGCCGCTGGATCGGGATTGATTAAAGAAATAAAACTTTTATGTTCATCAAGTGCTGCTATATGTCTTTATCGCTTGTGTTTTATCATGATTACCCAACAACTTATATTGCCTAATGGCCTCCTTTAAGATGAGGGCTCCTTTATTTCTATAGTTTTTTTCAAAGAAACAGAAACAATAAGACAAAGCGCATGACTATGCAATGATTAATACATTATGGAGTTTCTATAAACTTTTTTATTGCAATTAAAGTCCACACACCGCTGCATGAAAGTGAGCTGTGCAACAATGGAACATAGCTAAACACGTAATAGCTCTACTGTAGTAAATGCAGTAGATTTTGCAATCTTACATGCCATTTCTATGCATCAATAAATTTTAAATTCGAAACTTAAGTTCCTATACCCTTCACTAAGAAAACTACCAGTGAATAAAGAATCCTCCAGAAGAGACCATCTATTTTGTCATATCACTACAACATGTGCAAATAATAGAATCGTTTAATCCAAATAGATGCTCTTCTCGAGCAACGTTACGATGGCCATAATCATCCATCATGTCATCATAGTGGCCGTAGTCTAGTAGGTAGTGTGTTGGTTTATTAGTCGTGAGGCTTTGGTTCAAACGCCAGGTCAGACATTTCCAGCAAAATGTAAATCTTCATGAGAAGTTTCTTAAGAATCTGTAGTTCGGAATCGACTTAAAATTGTGGGTCTCGCCACTCAGTGTAAACTTAATACACACAAGCGGTGTGAGATCGTAATCTTGACTTAAGTGTTGTAATGACCAATTATGTATGTTTGTATAATCAGCCTATCGATCATTGTTCGATTCGCAATGTGGTGGATAAATACGTGTCCAGTAGTTCGGCCTTCGCAAACCACAACGTAACGCATTGTGTCTGACCCATGGACTGAAGGTAAACCACTATAAATAACGTGTCTTCGGTAAATGAACCGTGGAGCAGTAGGAAAATTTTACCGATAATTTTTATCGAAAAATCATCACCAGCGATAAGCCCCATTTCTGGATGCATGGGTGCTTGAATAAACGAAATTGTCGGAATTGGAATGACACCAATCCACATTAGTACCGAAAGGATTCTAAGCATTGCGAAAAGTCACTGTTTGGTACTGATTTTAGTCTAGTGGCGTCATTGTTCCATGTTTCTTGCAGAACTATGGTGAATAAGCTGTCACTGTCAATTATTTTGTGTTGAATTGTAGAATTTCGACACCAGCGACGTGTGGTTCCAATACGATGGCGCATCTAATGTCGCATTAGCTATTCTGCGCGAGTGATTTAAAGACATAGTCGTCTTACGTGTAGCTGATGTCAATTGGTCACCGACATCTTGAGCACATAAGATTTGTTCTTGCTGGGTTTTCTTAAGTGGTAAGTGTTTGCGAATAAAACACTCATAACAGTGGTCTTAAAAGCTTACAAAACACACGGCATTAATATTAATGGCCCATATGTATTTAATATGAATTTCAGGAATTATTTTTTATATACATACAAAGAATTGAAGTCGTCGTAGTCTAGTTGGTAGTGTGTGGGCTTATTAGAAGTGAGGCAACGGTGGAAACTATTGGTCAGACGTCTCCAACAAAACGAAATATGAAAAATTATCTCTTTGGCGACATCCTCTGTACAAATTTCTGGGAAAAATTCTGAAGTAAATAAAAATTGCCATGAAAAGTTTCTCAAAAAATCTGTCGTTCGAAGTCGACTTTAAGATGGAGGTACCGCCACTCATGTATAAAAATTAACACATACAACATAAGTGGTGTACGAAGCTAGGTCGTAATCTTGACTGAAGGGTTGTAGTGACCAATTATGTATGTATACAACAACAGGTATAAAACAATAGGTCATGAACTTTATAGCAGCTTTCAAAAATTATTATTTCTTTGTGTGTAACTTTAGAGAAATTTTAAGCTTTTTATTAAAAATATTTAATAAAATGTAATGAAAATTTATGCCGACACTACTTACCACTCTCTTTTAAGTTTTATACAGCTCATAAGCAATAACTAGAAGGGTAGCAATGCTTTAAGGCTTATTTTGCTTTGAAATTATTAAAGTGGGCAGAAGAAAATACATTCAGAACCCACAATTTGTCCTGCATTTTTAATATTTTGTTTCACAATTTTCCTTTGTTTACACATGCTACAAAGTAATTGAAAATCAAAAAATAATAACAATAAGAATGAAAGCAAAAAAAAATATAAGTAATGTAAAGCATTATAATAAATAAAGGAAACCGTTTAAAGTATGTAAAAAAAAAACTTATTGACAAAGGATGGATTACAGTACAATACATTTTTGGTTGTTGTTATTCTGCATAAAAGGGTTGTATTATTGACCAACAACAAAGAAATTTATTTTTAAATAAAGTAGAAACCAATGTAGTATGAAACAAAAAATTAAAAGCTTGGACAACATGTTGGCAAAATTTTGCTCTTGAGACTGACCGTCTCGAGCACAACATTAAAAATTAATCCGTTTCTCTTTACTTTAATTTTTATTTTCTTTTCTAATTTTTATTTTGGCACTTAATGTTACCCAAAATAATTCTTTTATAACAAAAAACATTAAAAAAAAAAGAAAAAAACAGAACACATAACAATTTAATAAGCATATTAAGGGGAGAAAATTGCAATTTTATGGAATTTTTCTTTCTTCTTTAATTCAATGTTAAGAGACATTATGTTTTAAAAGTTTTAAGACGTCATGTTAAAGCATACTCGAAAAAGAAAACGTCAAATGAATTGTTTAATGTCTTAATATTAAGCGCTTAATGTTAAATTATTTAAAGCTGGTACTTGAAAGCATATCCTGATCAATAGTCCTCAAGAAGAGTGTCTTAAATACCACATGAACTTCATACCGGAATGTTGTTTTGTCAAAATAAAATGCTAATCACACCACTTACGTTGTGTGTGCAGATTTTTGGCATGATTGGCGGGTCATACAATTTAAAGTCGACTCCGAACGACAGATTTTTTGAGAAACTTTTCATGGCAATTTTATTTATTCTCAAGGTTTTTGTGTCAGAAATCTGCTGAGAGGAAGTCACCGAAGAAATATTTTTTAAAATTTTCGTTTTGATATCTGACCTGGAGTTTGAGCCGTGGCCTTATGTCTAATAAGCCAACATACCTACTCGACTACGGCGATTTTAATGCTAATCTTTGATGCTAAAGAAAAAATGTTAATAATATTCAAAATATTGGCTACTGCTTGTTACTCATTTCTCACATCTTTCAAGCAATTAATGGACTTCAGGCCAATAAAACATTCCTTCTTTTTGAAGCTCACCAAATAATCACCCAATTTTCGACTTTCTCTTAAGCATCAAAGTGCTGATCAGTCTATGTGTGCACCATCGATGAAAACAAAAATTAGTAGAACGCAGCCAAGTCTATTGAATACGGCCGATGTAGTAATAGCTTCCAGCCAAATGCTTTGTTTGTATTCTGAAACGGTTTTGCTTTGTGTGCAGGTGCATTGTCATGTTCCAAAATTACTTTGCTGTGTCTTGTAACCCATTGGGGCGTTTTTCGATCAATGCATAGTTCAAATTAATCAATTGTTTTCGGTAGCAATCTGTTTTAACGGTTTCACCAGGTTTTAGGATCCTTTCTGGTCTCACCAGACATAAAGCATTGTTTTCCTTGTCAATCGATATGGTTTTTCAGCCGAATTTGTTGGTTGATCTAGATTAACCCAAGATTATTTCCGTTCAAGATTCTGCAAAAGAATTCATTTTTCACTGCCAGTAACAATTCTAGGCAACACTGATTTTCTATCTTTCTATATGAGGTATGATGTTATGGTAGATCAGCCTTTCGCATTGGCTTCCTGACGAATCGACCTAGTTTTGCAGCCATAGTTGATGGTTTTCCGGGATCAATGTATGACCTTTTTGCTTTGAAGGTTCTGATTCTGATTCAATTGGCTGCAATATTGATTTTCTATCGTGTCTTTGAAGATTTCACAAATTATTTTTAAGTTCTTCATCTGTCTATCATTCAATTCATGTGACACCCATTTTCCAAACTTTTGTTTCTTTCCATAGTTTAATTTTTTTCTGATTCAGAGTGGCGTCTTCATTCAATATTGTGTGCAATTCTGCGTTTTCACACTTTTTTGATGGTCTTCTCTGCTCTTCATTTGTCATATCAAAATCGTTATCTCTGAACCGACGAAACCATCTTCTGCCTAATGCTTCTGATAGAGCATGATCATCATATGCCTCGACAAGCACACGTTGCGAGTCTCCAGTACTTTTCTTCAAATGGAAACAAAAAAAATAATGCATACATATGTACACATATAATTGGTCATTACAACCCTTCAGTCAGGATTACAACCTAGCTTCTCATACCACTTATGTTGTGTGTGTTAATTTTTTATACATGAGTGGCGGGACCAACAGTTTAAAGTCGATTTCAAACGACAGATTTTTTGAGAAACTTTTTCAAGGTCATTTTATTTTACTCTCAGAGTTTTTTTCTAGAAATCTGCTGAGAGGAAGTCACCGAAGAAATATTTTTTTTATATTTTCGTTTTGACGTCTGATCTCGGTTTGAACCATGGCCTTACATCTATTAAGCCAACACACTACCTACTAGAGCAATGCGACTGCAATTCTACTGCAAAATTCGCCATCTTTAACAGGTTAAAAAAGATGATGTGGGTTGTTCATGGATTTGAATATGTTTGACAGAGTCCCGTTTACAATAAATGTTCTTTTTGAAGTCCTTTGTATCTTGACTCTCACTTCATACTTCATACACCTGGTTTCTGCTGAAAAATATTTTCTTTCGTCTTCTTTCAAATTTATATGGTCAAGTAGAGTTTAGAAAGAAGATGAAGTTTTCCATGCCTGTTCTTTTACCAAAGTTGGTAATTAATTTGAAACTTAACTATTTGCCTCCTTTTTTCTTTGAAATTACTTTGAGGAAACACTTTTCTTCGTTTATATTGGCCAGTAAGGCCACATAATGAAAAGAAATTTAAAAAAGAACAAGTAATTGTTGAATTTGATTTTTTTTTTCTAAAAAATTAATTAAATTTCACAGAAAACTTGTGCAGTACTATTGGGTGTATGCAATAATTACTACTCTATTTTTATACTTGCTTTACTTTTATTGCTTTTAACTTAAATTTCTTCATCTTCTGCACTTTAAAATTTTGGCTTTGCCTTTATGTAATCTGCTTCATTGACTGGGGCGTACTATATTGATTTGCTTCTGTCTTAACTCCAAGAAAATGTCAGTGTGGAAATTGTTTTGAGAAGGGTTTCAAATAATGGTAAACACACATACATATGTATGTATCGAAAGTATTTAAAATTTCCATCATCCTTGACTGTTTTGGTAAAAGAGTCAGTGTAAAGATAAACATGTGTTAAATTTGTTCAAACAAACTATTACATGGGGCAACAATTAATCTTAAATTGAAATACATTTTTAAAAACGCGTTACCTTTTTCAATATAATTTATGGCCACATTTTTACCTTCACTCTTTTGATGATATTGATTCCTGTTTATAAAGTTTGTTTTTCTAAAAAAGTTGGTAACCTTTCTGCACAAGCTGTCAATCACTTTTATGGAACATCTGTCATGTGATTTAATTCTAAACACTTCCTGTAATTTTATGCACTGGACTCAGTTCTGCGAACTTAGTCAGAAAAGTGTAGTTGTGGAGACGTAAGTCATGTTAATAGCACAATGCTCAAGTCTAGTCTGTTCAAGTCATTTGTATCTGCTCTTCTAACTGTGATTTCCGTACTTTGACAGTTGATATGTGCCTTGCTACATCTATCAAATTAGTTGTCATTTATTCAGCCTGTCTAGCCAAATCCAAGCACCTAATAGCATGGGAAAGTGTGTTCTCTCTGGGGCAGTTGGCAACTGATCCTAATTTTCTTCGAAAAATCATTTTCAACAATGTGGTTCGTTTCTGAGTGAATGAGTATGTGAACAAACACAATTTTCCAACTAGGACAGATATGAATACACATGTGATTCAAAAGTATCCAATTCATCCTGAAAAACTTATAGTTTGACTTTGGGCTTCTTTAGAAAGTAATTGATAGGCATTCCTGTCAACGGCGAGTACTATAGGTCGATGATTACCTATTTATTTTGAACTGAATTAGGTGTCCTGGACCCTAACGGCAAGTGGTTTCAAAGGGACTGCGCTACGTGAAACACAGTTCATCACATTGTGGATACTCTGCACCATTTCTTGTTGAGGTGGCATCTAGATCATGTGATTTAACCTCGTTAGACTTTTTCTTGTGGGGTTTTCTTAAGTTGCAGGTGTATGCGAACAAGCGACGAACAGTAGTCGCGATAGCCAACATAAAGCCATCGTTCAAATTCTGCCATATTTACGCGACACAGTTATCCAGACTTTTTTTTTATTAAAACTTAAGGATAGAAAGCGCTTAATGAAAAACCTTAAATAAATTCATCGAGTACACAATGAAAGAGAACAGTTGACAACATGCAGCCTTAAGTTGTTGGTTTCTTTTATTTATAAGACCAACAGTTAGGGGATGGCCCCTACTAATACAGTGAGTTGTGTTGGAATTAGGAAAATAGGTTATGGGAAGGAGGATGTGGTGAGTAGTGTTTGTGGACAAGAGATTTAAATCTATTCATATTATAAGTAGCATATTATTCGTGGCCTCTGCACGAAGGGAGTTGATCATACGAACAGTGCGGCTAAAGAACGAATTCTGTCTGGAATGTGGTGTGCACCCCACTGGCCAATCGAACATAAACGGATGTGCCTTGCGAGAACGACGAGTGCTGCTTAAGAATATACGATATTCGGCAATAGGTCCATTTATCTCGCTGGAGGAAAATCCGTTGTAGTGATAGAAGAGTGAAATACAAGCCACATTGCGACGATGCTCCAATGAATCAATAGAGTTGGATACTTCACCAGCATTAATGAGCACCTTCGCTCTCTCTTGTACACGGCCCCATAATAGTGCTTGAGGCATCGACCCCTACATGAGAGTTGTATTCCATTCTCTAGATATTGCACCAGATGATGGTGTATCATGCTTTCCATAACTTTGGAAACTACAGAACATATTGATATTGGGCGGTAATTCTCAGGGTTATTAGCCTCAACTTTTTTGGGGTATTGGCATGACATTAGCAACCTTCCAACAAGATGAAAAATAATTTCTTTAAAAAGAATGATTAGTAGTTCTAACGGTGATGCACAAAAAGCTAAGCCATCAGGATTGGTAATATTAATTACCAGAAGAAGAAAATTTTTCGATTTTCGTTTTTTTTTTTGACCTGGGGTCTGAACATGCAGTCTCACGTCTAATAAGCCAACACAAAACCGACTAGATTACGGCGACTATTAAAAATTCAAACTGAATATATTTTTTTTCGCATACGATTTCAATGGCATATCTGATGTCAGGTTTGTAATGTACAAATACATTAAAAAATTTTATATTTTCTACTAAAAAAATTTGATTTTAGCTGTTGAGCCCTATGCTTTACGGGCTCAGCAAAAGAAACATAATCATTTCGTGCATGATATCGTCAGGCATATTAAACTAATTCTTCTTCTTTAAGTATTCATATTGGAATTTCAAATGACCCTGTGTGATGTATGTTTAAATTGTTTATTTTTTAAAAATGATTTTGTTTTTGTTTACGATTGTTTTTATGTTCAACGAAAATCAACTTAAAGAATGATGACGATTTTCTTATTTTTTTCTTTTATTGTACCTGGTGGTGCTACATGTTGTATACGTGTTAAGTGTCTCAAATTTTATATCACGTATACGCCCAGCTCAACTGCTAGAGTGTAGATTGCGAACAAAAAAAATGAGAAGAAAAATGAAAAAACAAAAAAGTAAGGAAAACAAAGAAACCAAAAAAAAAAAAATACAGAAAGAATGAAAAAGTATTTCATTTAATGCTTTTTGTCTCATAAAATTTATTTTTGTTTTAAAAACAACGTTTTTTATGCTCGTATTTTAAGAATTTTTTTTATTTTTTATCTTTTTCGGTTTATTTATTTAAAAGATTTAAGATTCTTAAAAAGTACGAACAAAAACAAAAAAAATTTTAAAGATTTTATTTTACTTTTTAAGATAATATTATGGTTTTAAGAAGCATATGCGTTTTTATATTTGTTTTTTTTTTTCAAATAATAATCCGTTTTTGGGATTTAAACAAAGTTATTTTTTGTTTGTATTAAAATTGCTAGTGATTTAAGCATTTTTTTCAAACTTTTAAATATATTTAAATTCAGTTCTTTTCTTTTATTTGCCATTGTTAGCTTAAAATTCCAGAATTTTATATTATCCTTTAAAGCGTTATCATGCTCGTGTGAACTTTCCATCAATTGTGGTTGTAAATGTAACAGGAAATCATTGTTAGTGATGGCCTAGTATGACTCTCTATGGCTTGAATGTGAACAGGTGTTCATATTATGCAGTTTGATTGAAAAAAGAGAGAAAGCATGCCAATGATTTAAAAATTATTTTGAATCGTATTAATAGGAAGTCACATAACGGAAATACTTTACCATGAATAGGGTGACATAAAATGCAAACGTTTTTATAATTCAGAGACAGGCTAGTACTTGTTGTTTGTATGCTGCAACAATATGTTACAAAAATCGAATGCAGGTTGAGGCCAGTAAATTTTTGTTTGTGCAATGCTGTGGAATTACAGTCTTCGAATGAATATTTTTCTATATATCTTGAAACCATAAATGTTTTGTGATTATTTGATCTTATCTCTGCAAAACTCAATTATTTTCTCAATTTTTTGTCCAAATAAATGAAATATTTTTTATATCTTTTCTTTGCCAGTAAAGAATTCCTTTATTAAATAGAATTCGTTTGAAATACGAGATAAATGTTCCAATTGGTAGTAAAATAGCTTTCATACATAAATACATAATTGGGCATTACAAAGCTTTAGGATCATGACTTATCTTCTGTCACCTCTGATGTTATGTGAGTTAATTTTATCCATAAGTGGCAGTAAGTACAGTTTAAAGTCAACAGATTTATGAGAAACCTTTTCATGGTAATTTTATTTACTATCAGAGTTGTGGACGGAGCTTTGGATACTCCAGTATTGCATTTTGCACCTCCAGTACCCTCGTGAAACTTTACCAATCCTATCTAGCCCATCTGGAGCTGATGACTTTTAAATGAAAGTATTCATAAAATAACGACAATGCTTGTAAAATCTAACGATACTTTTATTTTTTTAATTTCATTTCAACAAATTATTGCACTGCTTAAATATACTTGTATCGGGTAAACTAAATTCGTACTTTTATTTCCACTCAAAAAATATCCACAAAAAAAAAAAAATAGAAAAGAAGTGAAGCCAACCATATGGTGGAAATGAAAATATTTCTAATTTGAATTTTAATTCGATTATTAGTGGAAAATTGCTAATCTATATGCAAATTGCAAATCATAAAATTGTCCACACAAATCAGTCAATAGAAAGAAAGTCTCTTAAAAAAGAATTGCAATTTTTAACAGCGCAAATATGAAAAATAAAACAAAAAAATGAAAAACGAAATTGCAAGAAATGTCAACAGTTAATTAGTTTTATTTTACATATACTTTACAGTTATAAATGCTTCTTCTATAAGCTTATTCCAATATCAAAAGAATCTCCAAGTGAGAGGGAAAGGATACTTTTTTGCAATACTTTCGATTTTTTCTTTTTTTTTTTTGGTTCCCTTAAAAGGGTAATGGTAACTAAGTACTTAGCAATCATACGCACAATAGAGTGACACAGCTGCATGAGGTCCGAAATGTTTTCGATTACTTGCTATTGAAAATAGTTTTATTGCCTTTTATTTCCCCGAAATGTTGCCACGTGGCAGTAACAAGTCAGTTTACAAACAGATTTTATTGTCAGTTTTTACTAAAAACCTGTCATAAACTTTTTAATCGATAGTTGAAAAGCTGTGCAAAAACAGTAGCGTATAAACGTTTCAGCTGTAAGTAATAACAGTTGAGATTATGTAATTGAGACAACACAGTGAAATAATACCCTATATAAAGCATATGACGTATAGTAGTCACAACATGGGTAGTGTGAGAAGCTAGGTTGTTATCCTGACTAAAGGGGTTTTGCGATCAATTAATTAAGTTAATCAAGTGAAACTGAAACAATTATAAGATGGTGCAAGGATTGCCAACAATCAAGAGTTATAGAACGCATTCGAAATTATTTTAAGAAGTTAAACAATTTTTAATTTAATTTAGGGTAATAAAGTAGTTGAAGTCGCCGTAGTCTAGTAGATAGTGTGTTGGCTTATTAGACGTAAAGCCCGGGTTCGTATCAGAGGTCAGGCATCAAAACGAAATATGAAAAAAAATATTTCTTCGGCGATTTCGTTTCAGCAGATTTCTGCAAAAACTCTGAGAGTAAATAAACCTGCCATTAAAAAAGCTTTCTCAAAAATCAGTCGTTCGGAGTCGAAGTTAAACTGTAAGTCCTGCTACTCACGTATAAAATTAACGCACACAACATGAGTTATGGTCAATTATGTATGTAAAGTAGTTGACGATTGGTGCAGGAAATGTAAAATTTTGCAAACATTTTTTGTAGATTCTTCGGTAGATCTGTTAAATTTGGCACTGTCCTCTTAGAATTATTTTGAGACTTGAAAAGGTAACAGACTAAATGCTCTGCAATCCATTTTAAATTAGGGGCTAAAGTTTCAAACTTTAAATGAATGATAAGCAATGTAACCTTGAAAGAGTTCCGGACATACTTTAATACTATTTAGTGTAAATGCATTTGTGAAATAATTTTCATAATTTCTGTTTTTTTTATGCACAAAGTAAATAAACTAAAAATTAACAGACATGGTTATCTATTAAAACCACAATCTAATAATTCTATTGTTTTGTTTTATCATTATCGTAATTTTTTCTTATTTTATTATTTTTTTTGAAAATTTCAAAATACATTCATTTTAATTATGTTTCAATGTATTGTTTACCAGCCTAATTAAATATTTTTCTTTATTTTCTTTTTTTTTTTGTTATCACTTTTAATGTTTATTTTTCTACATATTAGGATTTTTATCAATAAATTTTTTTTCATTTAAAAATAATTCTCTGTAAGACCTTAATTGCATTTAATTTATATTTAAAATCTAAAGAGAAAAAAATAAAATAATTTCAATATTATTTTAATTTTTTTCTTTCGTTGCACTTAAATTGCTTACAGAAGTTAACAATAAAAATATACTGGACACCTCAATAAATAGTGAAGGTGAATAGTATGTTTCTACAGATGTTTGTCAGATCTTCAAGGTACAGATTTAAAAATTTATTGATTGAATAACAATTCGAATTCGAAAATCTGCCTACCATCACTTCAAAAGGGTCTCTCCTACCGCCTAATTGTGTCATGTGCTCTAGTGTCATTATCACCTTGAAAGTATATTTCGCCTTGCCAGAAACACTTCTGTTTCCGTAATATTATATAAGAGCCACATCCTCTTGTATGAAGTTGTTATCATACTGTGTGCAGTTATTAACCGTCCAATACTGTCAATATGATCCGTTGTCGTGACGACTAAAGAACGAAATCTTTCACATTCGTCAACATCTGCCTGCATCATCGGCCAGATGCTGTAGAGACTTGACTATAAACCTGATCCCGCAATCCAAGTTCAAATAAAAGTTCAAAATGCAAATTGTTTCGGCTTATTAGATGAGAGCCCGTGTGGTTCAAACTCAATCAAAACGACGTATGAGAAAGGAATATTTTTCGTCGTCTTCAGGTGCAAGATTTTGCCTGAAACAATCTATTTTTCGCAGCAGGTTTCTGGCAAAATCTCTGAGAGGAAATAAAATTACCATGAAAAGTTTCTCAAAAAATCCATTGTTCGGAGTCGACTTTAAACTGTTGGTCTCGCCACTCATGGATAAAATTAACACACACAACGTAAATGGTCGTAATCGAGACTGAAGATATAATAACCAATTATGTATGTAAGACTGGTGCAAAGGCACCTACGATCTTATTCTTATCCAGGTGAAGGTAGGCTGATAGGTTGGAGTGGTAGCTTTGATTAGCAAAGCTCACTTGAGCGCTAAATTCCACCATTCTATCCATCGCGGATCAAGTGAGTCCGGCAGTGGAGCCAGATTCCTCATTAACCCAGGATAGATTGGCATCACGATGGATTTTTCGAATAATTGTTAATTTATCAGAGGTAAGTAGTAATACCCAATTCGATTGGCGAGGATTCCGGAAGGAGTATACTTGCTCTGGCGCTCCTACACTTGCCTGGTATGTCCCTCTGTCCAGAAACCCAGGCAAGTCAGACACTGAAGAACCCAGAGAGAACATCGAGACAACGGCGACACTTTCCAGCTAGTAGGGAGCTGTGCGTAATGCTCAAAAGCAATTTAATAGCAGCTTGGCTATGAGAAAAGATTGAGTATTCAGGTTAAAGACCAGGGGATTATAATATAGCCATTAAAGAAAAAGGTGACATTTTTTTTCTTTACTTCATAAAACAATTGAGCAATTCCTTGGGCAAGGTGAAATGCTGAGTACACATGTTCTGTGGAATATCTTCTCCTTTAGATACATAATTGATGTCATTACAACCCCACAGTCAGGGTTACGACCTGGTTTCTTGCGCCACTTATGTTGTGTGCGTTAATTTTATCCATGAGTGGCAGGACCTACAGTTTTAAGTCAAATTCGAACGATAGATTTTTGACAAACTTTTCATGGCAATTTTTTTTACTCTTAGAGTTTTTGCCAGAAATCTGCTTAGAGGAAATCTCCGAAGAAATATTGTTCGATATTTCGTTTTGTTCCTGATGTTTGAGTTGAGGTTTGAACCGTGGCCTCATGGTCTAATATACTAACACACTACCTACTAGACTAGAGCTTTATTACAGATGTGTTATTATTTGCAGTGAAATATAATATATTGGATCACATATACTATAACGTTTTAAATGTTGGTTGATGGCATTACATGTAATCATTTGCACATTGTTCACGTTTATGTAATGAACATTTCATTGAAAAATTGTAAAGAAAAGTTGATAAATATTTATTAAAATTGCTTTACTAATTTAATTATTTTTTTTTGAATATTTCACGAAGATAAATAAGGAATGTAAAGTAATTTTGAGGTAATACTTTCTTTTTTCAAATGCAATAATAACGTAAACATATATCAAGATTTTTATACTGTAAATCCTTTATCATGCAATTTGAAAAATTTTGTTTTTTGAAATGTAAATAATTTTGTTTTTGGGAAATTGAAAAGTATTTACTGTCCAATAGGACTTGTCCTATGAAAACCACAATTACTTTGCCTATTGCTTTAAAGGCTTTCACACAAACCAACCGAGATTGTGGGTCATAAAAATAAAAATAAAAATGAAACAAAATTTTTGTAAAACCTACCAAGCATACAACAAATAACATTGACATCACAATCTCAAGGTAGTAAATATTCTCTTTTATAAACCCCCCCAAAACTATTTGCTCAAGCAAAAATGCGATGGTATTTTCCCATCAAGAAATATTGTCCATTCAGAGTGTGCATATGAAATAAATTTTAGGCCAAAAAAAAGTTTCTCGTTGGAGAATAATTCACTTAGCAGGGGTGTAGTAGCATTGAACGCTTTAAGTAGCACTAAAGAATTTCGATGCTATTTGCAACTTTTTTAAATCGCGTATGAATGCGATTGTAACTTTTCCACTCAATTTTACAAATTTCATCAATTTCAGTAGAAAGAAATTGACAGTGGATAGTTACGAATCTCATTATCAAGCTACCGAAGTTTCAGGTGATTATAATAGCGTGGTCCAGTGTTGGAATTAAATTCTTTTTTGGCTGCTTGTTGGCGGTTATCTCCTTATTAATTAAAAATGCAGAACTTGGCGGCACTGGTGGAATTAGGTAAGGTTAGGTGGCGGACACCCTCGAATACAAAGGTCCTGGATTTATACAATTGATTCTACCCGGGGCCAACCATTACCTACAGAAAACCGTCTTGAGACCAAAATAAATATTGCTTTTGCAGCAATTTTTACATTTGAGAGCTCGATCAACGATGTCAGAAAGTTAGAGGTCAGAAATCTTCGTCTTTTCATGACAACAGCAAGACACTGCCTCATAAGATTAACGACTGTCTCTTCCTCCTCCTCAGAAATGCGAAGTCTTTCGGCATCAAGAAGACAATGGCCCTTAAGGATCGCTATTGTGCAAAACCTTTCTGTTTATTTCTGTTTTATTGAACCTATTTAAGCATCAGTTCGCAGGCAATACAAAAATGGTCGTTTCTATAATGACTCACTAACGTTTTGCAAATGAAAAATCCCTTCCATTACGTGTTCATGTAACCTCAAATTGAACTTCTTTTTCTCTCTCCAGCCTTATTCAAGTGCCCAAAAACATTGTTTCTGTAGTCTTGAGGTATTTGTTGATAGACTCACTGAACGATTATAATTGTTTACACCCTGACAACCCTTCAGTCAGGATTATAACCTTGGTTCTCACACCACTTTCGTTGTGTATGTAAATTTTATACATGAGTGGCGTGACCTACAGTTTACAGTCGCGTCCGAACGATAGACTTTTTTGAGAAACTTCTGGGGCTGAGAAAGTCGCCGAAGAAATATTTTCGACATTTGGATATGAACGAGATGTTTGAGTTGGGGTTCGAACTGTGGCCTCACATCTAATAAGCCAACACACCACCTATCTGACTACAGTGACTTAGACCCATAAAGGATGATAACAAAGGCCTAAAAGAACTACAGTCGTAAGAAGTATTTGATATCTTTTCCATTCCAAGCGCAGTCTGTGATATGCTCTACAATTTTGTAATCCCACGCCTTGTAAAACTGTTATGTTATGAATGAGAAATAAGACAAAAAAATCCGAAATTATACATTGTAGAGTGCATTTACATTCTCTTTTATTTTTTCTATTTTTGGCTACATATTCATCCATATGTACCCAAGTAAAAAAAGAAAGTAATTTTCCTTTTGAAAAAAAAAAATGCTTCAGTGCTATGTTCGAAATTCGAAAAATAAAACGTATATTTTTGGAGTATTTTTTGGAATTTGGCCATCAATTCTAATGGTCGATACACCAACAGTTGTAATATGTTTTCGTTGTTGTTGTTTTTCTCTTGCTGCAGTATTTTGTGCAGAAATATTTTGCGGCCTATTGGCAAAATTCTGTCCGTTAATGTTTTAAACACTAGGGCATCGGACATTTTTGGTTTTTTTTCCAACGTTAACAGCAATTAGAGCAAAAATGTTGTTGAAAAAAGAAAGAAAAAATTTGTTTTTGTTGTTGTTCTGATAATAGTTTAACAGCACAGCAGGATGCTTATGAAAGGTTTTCAATTATAAGCGCCTTTTGTGTACTACACTGTAGGTGGTAAAAATTTAAAATTTACTGTGTTAAATGGCTTTTGAATAGAAACTTAGATTTTGAAGTAAAACTACGCTTTTACTGTATAAAAACTCTTATTTATTATAGAATTGATGATTGAAATTTAAGAAATTGTTTATTTATTCAAATAACAACATACTTTTATTGATAATACTTACTGCGTTATCAACTTTATTACACGATCCTAAAATTTTAAAGATCAATCTCTGAATGCAGTGTGTTTAAGCACACTGTTTACTCGGCCTGACTACCCACTGGTCAATCAAATGTATTTACTACACAGTGGCAACGTTGTCCATCACTCTATTTATGCTGTAGTATTTTTATGTATGGCAACTTTAAGGTCTTTCTTTGCGGAGTTGTTCTTGTAATTTAACTTTTGTTTTGTCGCTATTCTAGTACTTTCTTTAATGTGTTTGATTGTATAATACAACAGTACTTTTCTCATTTATTAATGATTTAACTAATATGCTGTAGTCGCCGTGGTCTGGTAGGTAGTGTGCTGGCTTATTAGACGTAAATCCAGGGTTCGAGCCCTAGGCCAGACATCAAAACAAAATACAAAAAGTATTTCATCGGCGACTTCCTCTCAACAGATTTCTGGCAAAAACTCTGAGAGTAAATAAAATTGCTATAAAAAAGTTTCTCAAAAAAGCTATCGTTCGGAGTCAACTTTAAACTGTATGTCCTGCCACTCTTGTAAAATTAACACACACATCATAAGTGGTGTGAGAAACTAGGTCGTAATCCTGAGTGAAGGGTTGTAATGACCAATTATGTATGTATGTATGTTAACTATTGTGCTAGGTTCAAGTCAATAGTTGATAGGTACAACCAACTCATACTTGTCAAATGGTTGTATATATATATATATTGTATATAAGCCTAACAGAAAGTTTAGTAACCAATAATAATCGTTTTTCCCTTAAATATGTTAAACAAACCTAATATGACCTGACCGAAAGTAACAAAACATGCACAGCACCTTTGGCAGCCTTATTTTAAGGCATATAATGCCACTTAAGTTGCAATTAAAAACTACATCGAGTATCAGGGAAATTAAAGAAAGTTTTTAATATCAAACCAACTATTTTCTTCAATGCGATCGCAGTTTGTCAGGCATACAGTATATCATTCGTATACGAGATGTCTGAGCTGGGGTTTGAAACGTGACCTCACATCTAATAAGCCATCACACTACCTACTACACTACGGCGACATCAACACTCATTGCCTTTAATTAACGTGTTGTCTTTACCGAAAAGATATAGACTCCACCCGTAATTGTGAAAAAGAAGGCTCTCTTCCTTCTGATTCTGAAAATTTGCTGTTGCAAGTGCTTTATATTCTTTTCGTTAAATATGTTGCAACAGCTTATTTCTTATATTATTTCCCTTCGCCGTCCATGGGTAGTTCTATATTTTATATATGCAGCTTTAACTTATTAACGTTCAATCAGTATCATCATCATCATTATCATATTATCGTTGGTTCATCATATTTAATGAGTCACTTATTTTATGGCATGATAGGTAGGTAACCAAAACCTTAAGGAAATAGTTTTTAAATAAAGAACATGAACATGAAATTAATATAAAGTTTCCATACGTTTAAGTTTAAGAAATAAATTAAATTAATAAAATTTCCTTAAGTTTTGGTATCGCTGGTTACCTTGCTTTAGATTCCTACTGCAATCACGTTTCCACCATAACCATTTAAAAAATTATTCACATTTAAAATAGAAATAAACGTTCTTCTTCTCTCGTTTGCTCAATGCTCAGTGCATACACTGCATAATGCATTCATATTTTAATTTGTGGCAAAAGTATTCCTTCTTCTTTCATCATTCATCCTTCGTTATTCTTTATGGTTTTTGTGTGAGAAGTCGTAATTTTAAATAATTTATTAACGATTCATGTTTGTCTATATGAGAATTTTAAATCACAACGCAGTGGGGAATGAAAATCGTTTTATTTATTCTAAGCATAGCATATTGAATGAAATGAATTTAATGGGGATGCAAATTAAAAGGCAAATAAATTAAGTGTGAATATTATTCTACACATTTTTGGTTATATGGCTTATGTATTGGATAGGGGAAAAAATATTTTCGGTGTTTTTATAGAAGCTTTTTGTGAATTATTTCAAGCGTACATTGTGAGTGATACCAGATGATGTATTTTTTTTTGTTCAGTCATGATAACGACCTAGCTTTTCACACCATTTAGGTTGTCTGTGTTAATTTTATACATAAGTGGTGAGACCTACAGTTTAATATCGACTCCGAACGACAGATTTTTAAGAAACTTTTTCATGGCAACTTTTGCCATAAATCTGCTGAGAGGCAGTCGGTATAGAAATATTTTTATATATTTCGTTTTGACAGAGATGTCTGACCTGGTTTTTGACCGTTGCCTCAAATCTAATAAGCCAACACATTACCTACTAGACGACGGCGACTATCTTTCCTTCTTTCTTCTTCGTTTTATCTCCTTTATAGAAAGTAGTAGGCTGGTAAACAATTTTTTAGCTTTTCTTTGTACAAAATGAATTGGAGCAGCGCATATCAAAACGCCTTTACAAACCCATAGCAGACAACCCCTTGGGCTACTTCACAGCATGTGTTAAACAATTGTCCCCTGTTGTTTGACGGTACAAAAATATCGAAAGTACCCAAATACGACAAAAGTACAAAATACGAAAGTACAAAAATACGAAATTCGAAAGTCGAATGTTTGTATTTTACTTCTACTACTATTCAAAAAATCTACTTAATTCATTTGCTTAATTGGTCTACTTACTTACCGACTTAGCTTCTCACACCACTCATGGTGTGTGCGTTTATTTTATCCATGAGCTTAATGTCTTAACGCGTGCGATCGATAGATATTTTAGAAACTTTTCATGGCAATTTTATTTGCTCTCAGACGTTTTGCCAGACGTTGCCTTATAAGCTAACACACTACGTACCTACTGGACTACGGGGACTTCAAACTTCTGATAAGTAGATGCAGAGATTATAATTTTTCTAAAGAATACGTTAAAATACAGGTGGCCACAACAAAACTGTAGAGACTATAACTATTGAAAGAAGAATCATACCATCGCAGTTGTCTAAAATGATTCCAAGTCAGGGGTTTGGATAAATGCATGAGGCTATTGGAATATTTTCAAGGTAACTTAGAGGAAAAGGCTTCTCTATTATTATCTCTCAGCACTTGTTCATTCATGAGTGGGCGACCAACAGATTTCAGGAACTTTTAATGGTAATGTTATTTTACTCGCTGAGTTTTTGCCAGAAGACTGCAGAGAGGAAGTTGCTTAAGAACTATTTTTGCAACCATTAACTCTCGTCTAATAAGTCAACATATTACTTGCTAGACTATGGCGTACTTCTGTGCTGGTTAGGTAGTCGTTCAATCTAGGTTGTTGAAAATAGTTTAGACTACTTTTGATTCCCATATGAGGTAGACCTTCTGACAGGAATATCTTTCCCTGTTTTCTTTAAAGAGGGAAACAGAATCCTGACCTAAGAGTGACCTTCATTCAATTATTTTAAGCTTGACCAATACGAATTTCGAATTATATCGTAAAATAACAGATTCTTTAAGGTTAATAATTTAAACATTTACGCATATTAACCATGTTGGCATTTTACAGGCCATATTATTATTATTTTCTGTTTATTAGAAAGTTCCTTGTATATAAACGTAATAAAAACATTTTATTTCCTAGAAAATTATTTACATTTACATTACATTATTGCTTGTCACATGTTTGTAATGTCCCCCCCAATTTCACTTTTAATTATTGCCAAAGTCAATGTCAACTGAAATTACTTGATGGGCCAACTAAATTCATAGAATTTAGAAGTAAATTTATGCCAGCCATTGTTTACTTATAATATATATTTCATATTATTACATCATTTATGTATACATACGAGTACATACCTGTGTATACATACATTCATTACTACAACCCTCCACTCACGTATTCATGTATTCAAACGGTTTCCATCATACCTTGACTTGAGCTTTGAATTTATGTTTTGGCACCTTTAATAACATTCGGTATTTCCCATTAAACGTTAAAATTTAAATACTCCATCCAGTCCCTCCATGCACAGCCATCGATTCACATCTAATAAATGAGTATGAAAGAGAAAGAAAGAAAAAAATGTATAAAAAACGAAAACAAAAATGAAAAATAATATTCCCAGAAATTACAATAACGACGAAAATGTCTGTATAATTACAGTGTCATTCATAGGAACACAGGCAGGCAGTCAGAGCCAGTGTAGTAGTGTAGCAGAAAAGGAGCCCAAAATATTTATTGATTTTAAACACAATGAAGAGAACTTCTATACAAAATGTTGTTAGTCCTCCCTTATTCTACAAAAATCCACTGCATTACCTTTAATAATGAATGTATAATTATTGTTTTATCGGGTTATCCATTTGGTGGTTTCAAAAATGTCAGTCTGTAAAGGCTGTCATCTGATTGGTGAAAGACTTGCTATTTATGAATATGAAACGTTCAGCAACCTGCGGAAGGAAATAAGATTATAAAGAAATTTGTAACGACTGCAAGTATTGCAGATGTGGATAAAGCTGTACACCAATGTAATACACAGACAGCCGAAAATAGCGTTGCTTTGGCGCATAATTCCAATTCGTCGATTCCACTCTTACAGCTCTGTAGAGAGTATTTTGCATTTGGATTTGCCCTTGTTTCCAAATAAAATCAGTCTAATGGAACAATTAAAACCGTCTGATATTTCAAAACGCTGTAGTCGTGTAGATGGGCTATTGAGCAACAGGCTTTCAATGCTGATTTTTCAAACGAAGTTGAAATCAGCGATGAAGCTCGTTTCACTATCAATGGTTACGTACACATGCAAAATTGTCGCTCTAAGGGTTCGGAAACACATACATAATTGGTTATTACAACCTTTCATTCAGGCTTGCAACCTAGCTGCTCACAACACTTATGTTGTGTGTGTTAGTTTTATACATGAGTGACGGAAACTACAGTTTAAAGTCGACTCCAAGCGACAGATTTTGTGAGTAACTTTTCATGGCATTTTTATTTACTCTCAGAGTTTTCCCAGAAACATTTTTTCACATTTGAACCGAGGCTTCATGTCTAATAAGCTAACATACTGCTTACTAGACTACGGCTACTTCATGGAACAATTAAAACCGTCTGATGCTTTACAATGCTGTGAATATGCTGTGGATGGCTGTTGAGGAACAGGCTTGAAATCAGTAATGAAGTTAATGTCACTTTCAGTGATTATGTACACAAGCAAAATTGTCGCTTGAAGAGTTCAGAAAACACAGAAGTAATTGTAGAATGAAGTCTCATTGGTGTAAGTAATATATTGACTTATTAGACAACAGGCCCTGGTTTAAAGCCTGGCTCAGACATTTCGAACAAAACGAAAAATGAATAAATATTGCTTACGGCGACTTCCTCTCAGCAGAATTCTGTTAAAAAGCCTGAAGGTAAATAAAATTACCATGAAAAGTTTCTCAAAAAATCTGTCGTTTGGAGTCGACATTAAACTGTAGGTTCTACAACCCATTAATAAAACTAACACACAGCATGTTGTGTGAGAAGCTAGGTTGTAATGAACATATAAAATGGCTTTATTGCTTGACTAGTAGAATCTGATTTTAATGAAGTCAATTTGTCAACAAGATTATGCAATCTGGTACCCTTAGACTGGTTCATTTATAGGGATACTTCAAAGACTGGGTAACAAGTCAAGTTATCACTCAGACACTGTTCGAAATGAGCAATAAAGTGCTCGAAAACTATCCCAAAAATATCAACTGTTACAGACATATCAGTCGGATTCTTGTGTGTTTTATTGAATTTTATTTTTGAAAACGCATAATGGATTACCCTTTACACTCCTATTTTTCCTCTTGTAAAGCTAAATAGAATGGAAATAGGAAGCAGCTCAATTAAACATAAATCATAATTTTATTATTATTTTTATTTTGTTTTTCTTTTCTTCTTCTTTTGTTTCCATTTCTAAATAATTGTTCACATTAACTGTAGGAAATTTATATTTTTTTTAATGAAATAAATTGTTATTATTTGTATTGGCAAAGTGCCTTTTGAAAATAAAATTTCATAAAATACAACAACAATATTTTATAATAAACTGTGATTATTATTGAAGTCAAGTTAAGGACAAAACCACAACAGTAACTTTAATAAACTTACCAAATAATCGTACAATTAAGGTAATATGAACGAACAAAAATAGTTAGAAGGAAGTTATAAATGAAAATAAATTTGAAAAGAAATGTAGTAATGTGGTACGTAGTCAATGTCCAAAAAGTAATACTCAATATGTTGGAATAACTTTTTAAACCTCTGGTATTAATGGCTTTTCAACTTAATTGAAATGAAGTGTAGTTATTGCAGCTAAGCATAGACTTCTTTAACTTAGTCTAAGTTAAGTCTGACAACCACAGAATGTCAAAAAAAATTAAAACCGTGATATATCGGAAGTACGTTCTAATAATACTTTAAGTGGAAAATATTGTGTTAAAAGAGAAATTCATCAATAATATCAAATATGCCTTGCTTAACTTAAAAACTTTGTTGATTTTGGGCGTTTATTTTAAAGCATTGACCACACAAAGCTCTGGCCTTTTACCAGCTTTCTGGCAACTTATTGTCTTACATTGTAAAATAAATACAAATAATTTTTGAAATAATTTTGTTTTTTTTATTGGATTGTTAAGAGACATGCTCCAATTAAGTATGGAATTCAAAATATCCATCAAATGGCCACCATGCCAATTTTCATTGAAATGACGCCATTTTTCACTGATCGCATTTCAGTTGAGGAAATGTTTCTGGTTTATTCCCATAATTCGGATATTTCACAAACCAAGTTGACTGCAATAAATCGATTGGTTGCATGCGTAAAGTGGCACCCGCCTGGCTAAAATCACAAGTTGTTCAGTTTAGACCACAAGAACTTCGTTATCGTACTGTAAAGAATGCCGTTCATACTTAACTTAATTGGTCATCATTACAACCCTTCAGCCAGTATTACGACCTATCTTCTCACGCCACTTATGTTGTGTGTGTTAATTTTATCCATGAGTGGAGGAAACTACAATTTAAAGTCGACTCCGAATAACCGATTTTTTGAGAGACTTTTTATTTATTCTCAGGGTTTTTGCCAGAAATCTGCACAGAGGAAGTCGCCTAAGAAGTAATTTTTCATTTTTAGTTTCGTTCGAGATGTCTGACCTGTGGTTTGAACTGTGGCCTCACGTCTAATAAGCCAATACACTACCTACACTACGGCGTTCATAGTCACTACCATTTCATCTTTATCTTCATAAAAGGAAGGCTCAATCACACCATCTGATAAAAATCTGGTGAATCTGTTTCTCATGCTTTACTTAAAGATTTTTTGATGTTGAGACACAAATTCGGCAATTTTTATGCTCACTAAGACATTTAGATAAGCCATTTAAGTTCGCTTTGTGCCATTATCCATTCAACGAATTGCCAGCGCTTTTTTTCTGACGATGTAAGCTCCACAGCAAACTGAATTTTGAAGTGAAGTTCTTTGAATTTGTTGAGGGCGATACCGTATTGATGTTTTCGGGTTTTCATTGATACTCTCGTTAACTGCACCTTGACGTACAGGCATCTTACTGTCCATAAGCAACCTAGTTTCGTCAAACTTTTTGACCATATTTTGGGTTCGTACTCGCTATCAACTGCAGTTTTTACAAGATAGTTTAGGGTGGCCCCATGTGGCATAAGCTCACCTAAACTTAGCAGTAAATGTGACATTTCAAAAGATCCAAATGAATTACAGCTGATAGAAATAATCTAGTTTACCGCTCTTTACCGTCTGTACCGCTCGCGAGCTGTATTTAAAGAAATGTACAAAAAAATTTTTTTTGTTGTACATTGCAACTGTTGCACCAAGAAATCACTTTGAGGATGAGGATGCAAATACCAACAGAAATTATATTACGGTTGCCTAATCGTCTTTCACATTATGAAGTTTTTTGCATTACGACTAATAATCTCGAGTCGCCGTAATGAAGTAGACAGTGTATTTGCTTATTAGAGAAGAGCACGAGTTTCCAACCTTAGCTCAGGGATACAATTAACACACACAATATGTGTGATGTGAGAAGCTAGGTGGTAATATTGACTAAAGGGCTGTAATGATTATTACAATTAAGTAATTAATACTCAGGGTATGACCCCTATTCATGCAGTATATTATGTTGGGATGACTCAAATGTAGTTACAGGGGAAAGGCAGAGAGGTAGTGTGCAATAAATTTAAATTTAATTTCTTGAATCCTAAACATGTTGGTGGTTCGAGTATTACAATAATTCATACTTTTTTCATATTAAAATTGTTTATATAATGTCAGACAAATCACAAACACCCAGAATCACTAATGGAATTGAACCCAAGACCTCAACACTTGTAGTTTAGCACGCCACGAACTAGACTATCAGAGCACTTGAATTCCAACGTTGCAATGTGAAACATGGTTCAACTCAACACAGCTTTGTGTTGTTGCAGTTGTAGCAAATAATTTCGATGAAAATATGTGTACAAAATCCTTTTAAGGCTTAATCATTCAGTTGTATTCACTTATGAGTGCAAAATCCAGCCATAATGCTAGTTTCTGTAATGCAGCTGTAAAAAATAATATTTTAGTCTGAATATGCTTTCCGGTTTTATTTTAAATTCTTAACGCAATTACTCTGGAAAACCTTCTTCTTGGTTTTCACTGCCGTAATGCTATTAAGCCCACCGTCAGTGCCTATTAAAACTATGAATTATAAACTCATAATAGTCTTCTTAATAGTTTTCGTTCTTAAGTATTTCGCACTTTATTAAGAGAAAACCTATTTTCGTAAATATTCCTTTAAAAACATATTTTTAATACCTTGTTTTTCATAACATAAGCCATTGAAAAATTCTACGTTTAAATTTTTTTTCGTTTTAATTTCTGAGGCATTCAATTCGTTCCATGCCACTGCTCCTGAATATTCTACGTTTTATTCACTACACCTACCAAACTGTCCAACGTAAATATTTTTTGGGGCATATGGCGGAAGGGTTTCTCTTCATTAAAAGCTTAAATTATTATTTTGTTCAGTCATTTAAAAGCATGTTAATGCTATAACGACTGAATTTCCTTTCAAGCACTCACTCGTTATGAAAGGGAAAATATTGCCCCTTTTTTGATTGCTTTAAGCTCTAATACTGTTTGTTGAGAGGGGGAGGAAGTGAAAAAACAAGAAAAGCATTTAATTTATCATGACAGTGTTTGAAAAACTTAAGAACTTTATAATTTTTTTTCTTTTGCTTTTAGAAATTATTTTAAGCAGAATGTTTTCGTTGAAATATTTCAATAGAAAGTTTTGAATTTTTTTTTCTCAATTTGTTGGATTAAATTTATTTGTTATGTGAGCACTATAAAGGGTTGTAAATTAAATATCTGGGCATAGAAGGGATACAAATTTTTAATCGACAATTATATGCGATTCATATCGATTAGGAAAGGAGTTATAGGAAGCCTGTTGGTTTATCTGACGTGAGGCCGCGGATCTAAATTTACGTCAGACATCTCCAATTAAACGAATTATGAAAAAATATTTCTTCGGTAATTTCCTCTCAGCAGATTACTGGTAAAAACTCTGAGAATAACCAAAGGAATGGTAGACAGAAACACTAGAATTTTCTTGTTTATTTTTTTAAAATTTATTTTCAAAACCATAACAAAAAATATTTTTATTTTATATTTTAAAAATTTTGTATTTTTTTATGATTTTTATTGATATCTTTTAAATTTCTGTGAATATACTAATTGGGTAGAACGAGAGCTGTATGAAATTTCCACTTAATCAGAGTTGCATAATTGATATTCAATCAGTCAGTGGCAACTTCACTTATTGGCCAGCTGAATATATATGTATGAAATTTGGTAAATTAAAATAATATTATATTTGGACATCAATCATAAACATTCGAAATGCAATTAATTTTACTTTTTAAATCAATATTTAAAATATCAGATAAATGTAAATATTTAAATGAATTTCATCAGGAATAGAGACATCCATGTCTGCAAAGTAGACATTGGCAACATGGTTGATAGACTATGACATGTATATATACACGCGGTCCTCACACATGATTAAAATAATGTTTAAATGAATTTCATCATGTTTAACGAGATGTTTATTGTCCTAAGTATCTAAACTTGGATTATTTATATCAGAACTGACAACTTTATACCTCAATGATGTATACAAACAAAGCATATAATAGATCGCACTAATACAGGTCAGCGTGGGTCTATAGTTGCTACTTAGCAGTTTTCGTGACCTAGTTTAGACCCCTCTGTTGCATTACAAAATAGTTTTATAAAGACTTCCTTTTTCTTTATTATATTTATTCTACGTTGTCCTGAATAGTATAGTTACAAACACAACAAGTATAATATGTATTCGTTCTGTCAGTGTCAAATTCACTAATTGGCCAGCCGAATATTAATAAAAAATATATATAAAATACTATGAATTGGCATAAAATTATATTCAGAAAGTAATTGGATTTTTATTAAATAAATTTATTTAAATAAGTTTGTTCAACAATAAAGACATCCATATATGCAAAGTAGACATTGGCACCATCTACATGTGGAGGAACAATGTTTCATTGATTGCCAACATGTTTAACGAGATGTTTATTGTCCTAAGTATCTAAACTTTGATTATTTATATCAGAACTGACATTTGCGCAACATGTTTATAAATGTGTAAGTTATTTCCTGAACGAATATACACACAGTTACTAAAGTATACATACGGTTAACAAATTACAGAAATTTTTTAACCAATCCGTTTTCGTTGAAAATATTTATAGTTTCCTCCATTTTAAGACGGTCTTTTGCAATATTTAAAAAAATTGTGAAATTGAACTGAATTGTGGCCCTGCACAGGCCCACAAAAGTATACATCCGATTAACAAATTTCACAAATTTCTGAACCAATGCAATAGACCGTCTTAAAATCGAGGAAAGTTGTCAGACAATTATAAAGATTTTCAACGAAAACGGATTAGTTAAAAAATTTCTGAAATTTGTGAACCATATGCATACTTTTGTGGCTGAGTGTACATGAAACTGTTTGAACACTATGTGGGATGGTAGGAATTTAAGAATTTTTTAAAATAAAATAAATTTCCGATTTTAACTTCCAACAAGATTCCTTCACCATACACTTCGTAATATTAGGTCACCATCATGTCCTGCACCCCAAAATTATAATTTATTAACTTTTTATTCCATTCCATTCCATTCGATTCTACATTTTAAAAAAATTTTCATTTTTTTTTTAACTGCATCATGATTTTCGGCTTGAGAAACGTTTTTCAAGAATATCTGATTAAATCCTATAATATTTTGCGTTGTGTCAGAATTATAACATTGTTTAATCTAAAAGGGATCGCCTGAAGTATAACTCTTGATGGCTTAAGGATTCAGAGTTGATATAAAAACATTAACAAACATGAGAGTAGATTTTCTGGAGCTGAAATCATTGTTCTGAATTTCTAAAGGACATTTCTTATTACTCAAGAAATATTCACGTTTTTATTTGCTTTTATTAGAAAATAATCTGCTGCCATATCGTCAGGCTAGCGTTTAGGTTTGAAGCACATTTCATGTTTATTTCATCTGGCCATGAAGTGCTATAACTACTATAGAAACTACAGCGATAGCCCATTGATGAAATCCAGAACTTGGGGGCCACATTGATAATGAACGTTTACGTAACTGCTTATACGATTAATGACAGTATAAAACATATGTATGTAAGGCTACCTTTCGTTTCTGAGGTTTGAACCAATATTTGGAGTCTTATAGGAGTAGAATCATTTTTCTTAATTGATTAGGCAGGAGGCTTACATATGTGTTCATTTTATAATAAATACAATGTATATGTCGTGTAAACATCACTTTTCAAATCACTTTACTATGTAGGTTATCCTCTTCTCTTCCACGTCTTTACAACTACAATTAAACAGTAATCAACAATCAAATAGATGGCGATTGCTAAATATGTATATGGTGGTACATTTAAAAGTTTAAATTTAAAAATGCAATAAAAAAGAAAAAAGTGTGGGTGAACTAGAGTGGTGTATTGTAGGACAGAATGTCAAATCTTTTATCTCGAAAAAGCAGTGCAGGTTGCATAATTCATACATAATTGGCCATTACAACCCTTCAGTCAGGATTACGGCCTAGCTTCTAACACCACTCATGTTGTGTATGTTAATTTTTATACATGAGTGGTGGGACCTACATGGCAATTTTATTTACTGTCAGAGTTTTCGCTAGAAATCTGCCGAAAGGAGTCGCCGAAGAAATATTTTTCACATTTCGTTTTGATGTTTGACCTGGGATTGGAACTGTGCCTTGCGTCTAATAAGCCAACACTACCTACAAGACTACGGCGACTCCAGGTTGCATAATAGAATTAAAAATATTTCAGGTCATATTGTGTAAAATTATAAATTTAACAGTAAAAAGTTTTTTATCAAATTATTTATATTTTACTGTCATTTGCTGGAATAATTTTTCCAATTTTTCTTCTTTTTATACATCCTTCTATTTGTCTTTGTCTCCAACAACTGATTGCGGTCACTACATAAATGAATTGATAAAATTAATGACAGTCAATGGTCGATGAGTGGAAGATTGCAGAGGAAAAATGCTTCATATTTAAGGTGAAAAAAGAAACAGGTAAGTTGCGTAGAACTATATATAGAGTAGAGAACATTCAAATACCACAGAATATCAGTTTTGTTGATTAAATTACTCGAAATTTTTTTTATGATTTATTTGACTTACAAAACATAGCCAACAAAATTTTTTATGTCACCTGGATTTCATATTTCATTTTATTTTTCATTTCAAATAAACGTTTAAAACATGTTTTTACAAGACGGTCATTGTATACTTTTACCCTTTTGCCAGAGTAACGACAAAGCACACTTTAATACAAAAAAATGTTTTTTTTTCTTAAGAAACTTTGTTAAACAAAATTTAATAAAAATAATAAAATTCCATTAATGATGCGAAATTAGGTTGCGTTGCTATTGAACCCATAGTCCATAATGAACAGCCTGGGCACATAATTACTCTTCACGCTTTTTCTGTTAGGGGTGAAAACTCAAACCGACAAAAAGGTTTCAAATGGAAACTCATTATAAAATTTAATGTGGGTGTATGTTTGTCTTTCCAAAAAAAAAATTAATTTCTGTGCCTGTTTTACAGATACTACCACAGCCGTAAATGAAAATATTTTTCTAAAATACCATTCAATGTTTAAACCCAAACCCTTGCCCAGTTTCCTGTCAAAAGTTTAAATGCTTCATCAACGAAATAATGCAGCCAGAGTTAGAGTAGCCTTCGCAAATGTTGAGAGTGTGAAGAAAAGATAAAAATTGTAACGGTTTATTTTTTGTTTTACGGTTATTAGTTGAGTAATTATGGCCAAAGCCTCTGTGTGCTGATATGCTGGTAAAAGGGTATACAGTTACAATATTTCAATGAGTTTGAGAATGAATTTAATGCTGTTGAAAGAGGCAGTAGTTAGGCAAAAATATCACTAAATAATGTCCGAAGGTTGAAGAAAGTTGTTAACTTGACTGCATCTGCTCCAACGAAAATTTTGTCAGTCATATGAATATGAATATTTGTTGTTGAAGTCGCTGTAGTCTAGTAGGTAGTGTGATGGCTTATTGGACATAAGGTCTGGGTTCAAACCCAAGGCTAGATCTCCAGCAAAACGAAATATGAAAAAATATTTCTACGGCGTTCTCTTCTCTCAACAACCTCCAAAAGTAAATAAGATTGCCATGAAAAAGTTTCTCAAAAATCTGTCGTTCGGAATCGGCTTTAAACTGTAAGTGTGAGAGACTAGATCGTAATTCTAACTGAAAGGTTGTAATGACCAATTATGTTTGCATGTATGTATCAATAGTTTTCTTATATTACCCAATCAGCAACGTCCTTTCCTTTATTCCAGTTTGTAGAAGTTCTGTATGTCAGGAAGTTTCAGTTGAAACCTTCAATTTTTCCATGAAAGCCTCAAACAAATCAAACCGCACATGAGTTCTAACAGCCACAGTAAGTCGCCTTTTAATTCATCAAAGAAAGACATTATCGATACTTACTTTAGGAACGAGTAGTTATTTTTTCTTAAGCTAGCAAGAAACACAAAACAAGTGTGTGTGCTCAAATCTACGCCACTGCTTCTGTGGGTGGAGCTGTTACAAAATATCAAATTTTCCGCATTTCCAGCGCACAGGTCAGGCTGAAATTGATCGTTGGCGTGGGTTAGTTTGACTTTGAGGACGGCTGTGGCTTGTCGCCTATTTGTCTATTTACATTTGGGACTTAAGAAACCCTCACATGAAAAGGACTAATGGGATCAACTCACACGATCATCACCATTACGTGAGATGACTATGGCCAAAATAAGAAGAAGAATGCTTGACTTATAGTACCTACTTATAGTACTCAGAGATGGCTTGGCGAACGTCATTCTCATAAAAATATGGCCACATAACCCGTCTGACTAGAAATTTTTTCGTACCTCAATTAGCTCTTATGAATCTTGTTGATATGTAGTGCCAACACACTACCGTCTGGCATACCTAGCATGCGCTGCAATTGATTTACTCAAAGAAATTTTTGATGAAAAAATTATTTCACTTAACAGTGAAATACCCTACATAGTGTGTCTTAATCCAGAACGTGTGATTTAACCTAGATCGTGTGACTTAACCCGGATCGTGTGACTTAACCGAGATTGTTTTATTTATTATTATATATTGAGCAACTGGAAAACTCATTCAAAGAGTTATCGGCGAAATACTACCGCATATTATGGGAAAAGTTTGTGTAAATAGATGTTCCAGATTGCGCCTTATAAGCGCCAGCTACATGGCCGAAATCATTTTTAAACCTTGACTCCATAAAATTTTCTTGATCCAATAAAGGCTATTTCGTTGATGTTGAAGCCGTTCGAGTAGAAAGGTTTGCTTATGTTGGTTGTGTAGCTGATTTTGGTAATAAAAACTCTAAAAAGTAACTCTAAAATGAACAATAATTTTTAAAAATTAACAATTAATTTTAAATTATTTTTTATGAACAGAGTTTCTTTTTTGTTTCATATTTTATGGGACCAATTAAAAAGTCATCATCATCTTCATCGTTTTATTCCCAGATGTCAACTGATTTTGTCAACAGTAAATCTTAATCACTTTTGTTGTACGGACAATGATTTTCTATTGTTTATTTATTTGTAACATTTTGTTGCTATAGATAAAATAAAAATCGAAAAACAAAACGAAACGAAAAGAAAACAACAAACTATTGACATTGACATAAATTTTGTTTGTTTTTGTCTTGTCTTTTTGTTTAATGTTTCGTTTCGTTCGTGTTAGATGACATTATAAATGTATAACGTCAACTACTACTACTACTACTACTACTACTACTGGAATGCATTTGAAAGCGGAAATCTGCTGGAAAAACTACTGTCGTTTTTCATCCCGTTTGCTTTTTTGTTATCCTTCTTGCAAGTTTCTTAAATAGTTAGTGTGATTGGTAGAAAATTTTGGAAAAAGTTTTCACTTTTTGCTTCTGTTGAATGTAGAAATTTGTAAAGTTTCTTTGATTTTCGAAAAACGAAAGAAAACTTCTTTTATGAAAAATTTGTTTGCAACAAACAAAATACAAGTTATGCCATAAAGAAAAAAAAGAAACTTAATAAAATTTATCATTATGGATAAAATAAAATATTTCATAACGCCATTATGATGAAATATTTCATTGCCTTTCTTATATCACAACACACATCACATCACATCACAGCACAGTATTACAAAGGGCCACAAAGGCAACAAAGTTCGCTTGTACTTTTTCTCTACTCGTATGATGTGATGATTTATTATTGTTTTCAAAATGAATGAAAAATAATATTTTGTTTATAAAATTAATTGTAACACGTCTGGTAGACGGTTTAAAAGGACAGAGTTCAACATGTTCCAACATTTTCTATTGTTCTCGTAGGTCAGCTTCCTATATAAAAATAAAGTGGTTGGCCGGCTTAAAAAATTTCACAAAAAGGACACCAACTAGCTAGACTGCAGTATACGATGACCTACTCTGAGTAAAATAAGAATACGTTTTTAAGCCGAGATCGAGAAGAAACGAATTACAAGTTCTCGTCTGCTAACCGTAGTGCCTCACTAACTGGTAAAAATATTCGCTAATTCAGCTAATTTTCACCAGAACGTGCATACATATTTGGTCAGGATTACGACCTAGCTTCTCACACTACAACATAAGTGGTGTGTTAATTTTATACATGAGTGGCGGAACCCACAGCTTAAAGTCGACTTCGAGCGACAGATTTTTGTGAAACTTTTCATTTATTCTCAGAGTTTTTGCCAGAAATCTGCTGAGTGGTAGTAGCCACAAGCAATATTTTTTTTATTTCGTTTCATTCAATATGTCTGACGTGGAGTTTAAACCATGGCCTTCCCAGAACAACTGTTTTAGGTTTAGGTTAGCGGACGTGTACTTGCCATTGAGAAGTGTACAGTACTCGAAGGTTAAGTTGATCCACTGTACTATGTCCTAAAGGAGAGAGGATAATATAGGATATAGGGAAAATAAGAGGAAGTTGGAAATGGAGAATAAGAAAGCGGAGGAATAACACAGACCACAAACACACAAGAGAACGCAACTACAGTATTGAAGCCCTAACCCTTCTCAACGAGCTCAAACTAATAATGAATCTATGGAGAGCCTTAATGTCGGCACTCGACAAAGAATTCAAACCCTCGAAGAAGCCCCTTGCCAAGGGTCCTCAACCTCAACCTACTAAGGGCTGGACAGTTACAGAGGAGGTGTTCGATAGTTTCCAAGAACAGCTGTTGCTTTATCAAAATTTAAAAACTCTCATTAAACGATGATCATAATTTCCTCAAAAAGGTTATCACTAGCAGGATGTCACAGATGTACACCTATGACGCTAAAAACTTTAATAACGACACGCAGATGAATTCGAAAAACTTAAAATTTTTGTTTGATTTTCATATAGTGGTTTCGGCTTTGACCGCAAAAAACTGTAGAGACCTCATTCATAGGCAATAGCGAATATTGAATGATAGGATTACCAACCATTGTAGCAATGAAAGAGAATTTTGTCTCCTCCTTTTGATTGAGTCCTTTTCTTTTTCAAAGGTTGACTCTCTGACTTTCCTAAGATGTCGGTGTTGACGGTATACTCGTTGGAACATTAGAAGCTGAATAGATTATTCGTACTGGGTATGATTAAAATTTTTCTTACTTTTCTCGGTTTCGAACATGGATTACGATGGTTTGTTGTCTAGCATTTTCTAGCCATTTCCTCACGCCAGATATCTAATATCCTTCAGGCAATACACTTGATATGGAACAGCAAGGCCCTTCTAATAATACTGCATACTTCTTAGCCAGTTCTTAAGATATATCTCGGCTATCGTGATTCTATCTTATTGCACTAGGCCACTAGCAAATTCCTAGTGTCAAGCTGTTTTATGCAGGCCAGTCATTAATTTTTCTGCATCTGTTCTGTTCTGTGTTCCGTTTCTGTTGTCGGATATCTAATGCTTGCAGATATAGGTAGTAGTCTTTAAAGTATTCCCTTTCGAAGCTATTTAGTGGCTTTATTGGCAATAGGCTGCCAAAGAAATTTCATCTAAATTTTCTCTATTCAGGGTAATTGTGACACCATAATTAATATAAAAATTAAATGAATGGATGACTGAAAAAAACATAGAACTTGGTGTTTACAAATGCCGTACTGCATTTGACTTAACGCGTTGACTTCAGCATTAAAAAAAATTGATGATATTGCATTGAATGACGCTGATAACTTGCACAGAAGAATTTTGTTTATCGTGCAAGAAAAGTTTAATAAGCAAAATCGTGTATATATGTACGTACATACATACATACATGGTCATTACAACCCTTTAGTTAGGATTACGACCTAGTTTCTCACACCACTTATGTTGTATGCGTCAATTTTTATACATGAGTGGCGGGACCTACAGTTTAAAGTCGACTCCGAACGACAAATTTTTAAGAAACTTTTTCATGGCGATTTTATTTACTCCCAAAAGTTTTTGCCAGAAATCTGCTGAGAGGAAGTCGCCGAAGAAATATTTTGTCATATTTCGTTTAGTTGGAGATGTCTGGCCCGTGGTTTTATCCGAGGCCTCACGTCTAATAAACCAACACACCATCTACTAGACTACGCTGTCTAAGGTATATGTACGATGTTCTAAAAATTCATTGAACTTATTGTTCGGGTCAAAAATGAACTCATGACCCAGTTTCGGTAATGGTTTAATGGGGTGTCCCTCATTGACTTTCATTTCTAGAAATAGGGGAACAAAAACTTTAGCAAAGTTTACTAAGCAAATGGTTTGAAAGCTGTAGTAAAATCACTTAACCGTTCCATGTTCTGTAATCAGTTGTCAACTTTTGAGAAAAATCCTCAACCAGCTAATAAAGCTAAAGCGATACAATTCTGAATCCTGATTTACATCAATTGGACTGGAAAAATTGGACAGTTTTGGAAGAGATGTTTTGCCACAAAGGATTCTTCAACATTAATTCTCTTCAGACAGCCATGATTCGTTCTGTGCCCAATTTTTCAATTGTTGAAGTGCATTCCGCAACTCGTACGGCTAAAGACGGACTTTGAATGAATTTTTGAAATCGTACTGTGCCTGAGGTAATCCATTGTACGTATTTAAGGCCATGTTATCTCTGGAGTGTTTTTTTTTTTTGTTATCAAAATGAAAACTCCTTTTATGATTTCTTAGCCACGCAGAATAAATGGAGCAATGGCTTTTTCTGTTTTCATTTCATTTTATTAAATGACGGAGGAAAAAAAGACGAAACCAATCCATTCAGTTGTTTTGCAAAAATATTTACGATGACCAACCACTACAATAAAAATAAAAAGAATGAAATTTTATTTCCAAAAGCAGATAAAGAGAGAGAGAGAGTAACTGATTACAATGATGACGATTCGTTTCGTTTAATAAAAATGTATTTTTCTTATGCATACAGATTTCATTGTATGAATTGATGAATGAAAAATATTTCGATTTGAGCCATTGGGTTATACAACTGATCTTTTATCAAACCATCATGAATAAGAATACAAATAAAGTTGATTGAAATATTTTTAAATGTGTTTTCTTTACAGAAGATTGATTTTTTTGTTTGGAAAGAAATGATAACACAATGCAAAAAACCGCAGGGATAATAAATTTTTGATTGCAATCATAAAGATTTTTCAATTAAGGCCACACAAACAGGCTATACATATATACGAGTACATCCATGGGACAAAAAAATCTCCTCAAGATTTAAGGCTAAGGTTACGAGCTACATTTTGAATGTCTTCTTATAAATGACAATTGCATGACTGATATGGTCGTTTTTTTCTTATAATTATTTTATTTTATATTTATTTTCGTTATAAACAAACAAACAAACAAAAAAATAAAAACAAATGAATAAAAATAAAAAGAACAAAAATATTAAAATATTATGACATGACATATACAGTGGCATCTGTGACATATTTAAGGAATGTAGCTTATACTCCCTGATCTTTGTTTTATTTATTTAAATCCTTATGTCTTACAAACGAACATGAGTTTCTTAACGAGGACATTTTGCAATCTTGTCTGCTTACTGATGCTATACTGATGACATTTCTCAACTCTTGTGGTAAGAAGTCAAGCGTGAAGGAAAAAATGGAAAATAAAATAAATATTCGCGAAATAAACTGACTTTTAACCGAAAACATATGTGAACAATTTTATTCATACAAGAATATATATATCGGATGCATATCGGATGTCCAGTTGCTTGCGTATGCTGACAATATTGACAACATGCTGCCTTTACCGCTGTTAAGCAGAGGTCTATCAAAATGTACTTGGCAGTAAATTGAGGACAAAACGAAGTATATGTTGTCAATAAGTAGGGACATGCAGCGTATCGCATCCCAGATTTTATGTTGTCAATAAATTCATTTGTCTTGCCTCTGCTGTTACCAGCATAAATGATGGCAGTCTGGAGACCAAGCATGGGATCACTCATACCTACACGTTCTACCACGGTTTCAACAGGCAATTGATTAGCAGAGACCTCTCTCAGACGACAGAACTAATACTTTAAAAGACGCTCATCCTCCCAGTGCTTCCTTATGGCGCAGAAGCATGGACTCTATTAAGCACTGATGCAGCAGCCTTGAGAGTATTCGATAGAAAAGTTCTACTTAAGATTTTCGGTACAGTCCGAGTTGGCGCTGATTTCCGCATTCAATCCAACAACGAGCTGTATGAGCTCTTCAATGATTTGGACATTGGTCAGAACATTAAAATCCAGCGGCTGAGCTACCTCTATCATGGCGTTCGTATAGAAGAGCATACTCTGGCGAGATGGGTAATTGATGCGGTAATTAGCAAAAGTCAGCGAAGAGGACAATTTTGTTTGCGGTAGAAGGACCAAACCGTATGACTCTTGCCCTCGATTAGTGTGACCAACTGGCGAAGGCACGCAAAAAGCAGAGGCGCCCGGAGGGATGTGTTAAGGCAGGCCGAAATCTAACAAATGGGTTGTTAAGTAAATGCCATGTCATGTTAAGAGGATACTCCGGCGAAACGGATATTTGATGTGGAGATTGGCAGAAACCGGCGAAGATGGCACCAAAGCAAGGAGGCTCTGAAACGGACGAACGTGTTAAGGTGAGGCTAAAATCCGATAAACTGGTTGTTAATAGATGTCGCCGTAGTCTAAGTATGTAGTGTGTTGGCTTGTTAGACGTAAGGCCTCGGTTCAAACCGCAGGTCAGACATCTCCAACTAAACGAAATATGCGTAAATATTTCTCCGGTGACTTCCTCTCAGCAAATTTCTAGCAAGTACTCTGAGAGTAAAAAAATTGTTATGAAAAGTTTCTCAAATATCTGTCGTTCGGGGTCGAGTTTAAATTAAATGTAGGTCCCGACACTCATGGTTGTCCATTTCTTAAATCATTATGGCCTTAATTTGTTTCATCGTTGTTTTTATTGATTTTCTGTTTTTTTTTGTTTGTAGCCAATTTCAATGAACATTTTAATGAAATCAATTTGGCATTTAAATCTTAAAACCATAATAACGTTTGTAATTCTCTTAAAAGTGCTAAGCAAGTAAAAGAATTCCTAGAAAATTCTTTTAATCTTTTTGTGTCCATTAGCTTCATTTTCTTAGAATGGAATTCATTTTTTCTTTATTTTTTAATTTTTTTTGGTGTTTGTTTTGGATATTAAATCACATTAAATAGACGATTAAATCCACAAAAATGCTGTAAAAGAGCCTGTAATAATTTTTTTTGACAATTTACAGTTGAACCAGAAATAATTGATACTACATGAGATATGTTATGGTTATAAAGCAAATGAATCCCGTATTCATGGCAGTCAAAGCTGTAGACAAGGACGAAAATGTTGCACAAATTTAAGTGTTATTAGGCCTAGTGAACTTGCTTGTGAACAGCAAGCTACCTCTCTAACTAACCTCTCCTAACCTAACACCAATGCATAGTGGCATGTATGTCGCAGCTACTGAAACAAGTTAGGCTGCAGTGAAATAAAGGAACTTGT
Source organism: Sarcophaga subvicina (assembly GCA_936449025.2). Classification (NCBI taxonomy): domain Eukaryota; kingdom Metazoa; phylum Arthropoda; class Insecta; order Diptera; family Sarcophagidae; genus Sarcophaga; species Sarcophaga subvicina. The sequence goes on from OW388083.2 coordinate 76,699,283, forward strand.
CCATGAAGGTACCCTATTAAGAATTTTGTACGTTATTTAGCCGCACTCTTTAGCGGTCTTACAACCTGAATCGATAGCACACATAATGAGGGCATTGCGAAACCTTGTAAAGCCTTGCCTCCGTTGGTAGTTAATAAAATCTGATTAACTCATATTGACGATCGGCATTAGGGAGCTTCGCATTTAAATTATGACTCACTTGGGTTTGGTAAACTTTCTTAATGGTTAAGTCCCTACTTAGGCCAAAATTTAATTCTATTGCGATACCAGAATTAATATCCAATTCATATACTAGAAACACCATATAGAACTGATTTTATTATGGCAACATGTTCTATAGTGGAGAGTACAGTCAAGAAATGAAGTTGCAGTTGGCTAGTAGATAGACGTGAGGGTTAGACATCTCCAACAAAACGAAATATGAAAAAACCACTTCCACTTTGACTACTTCTGCTCAGCAGTCTTCTGACAATAACTCTGAGAGTAAAATAAAATTGCCATGAAAAAGTTTCTCAAAATTCTGTCGTTCAGGATTCACTTCATACTGTAGGTTCTGCCGCTGAGAGTAAATCCAAATTGTTATGAAAAGTTTTTCAAAAAAAAGATGTGTCGTTCGGAGTGGACTTTAAACTGTAGATCCTTCCATTCAAGCATAAAAATACCATACATAACATGAGAAGTTAGGTCGTACGAAAAGCTAGGTCGTAATCCTGGCTGAAGGGTTGTAATGACTGATTATGTATGTATGTACGCCTTTTTATAGCAAAGGGCACTAAAACACAAAGAAGGTGAAAGAAAGTCTCCTTCTCTTCCTCTGACCAACATTTTCCACAGCAGTCCCACATAGCTATGCCGAGTGCGGATTAATATTCGTTAGGAGCATGCCTGCCTACGTCATCAACGGCATAATGACACTTGATATCCTTGTAGCAAGGAATCCATTATTAAACTCATGCAAAACCACTGTGATAATATATATGGTACTTTTTTCCCTGTTTAGAGAAAAAATCTGTTCAAATTTGTCACCAAAAAAAAAGAAAAAATTATGAAGAAAAAAAAACAGAAAATAATAAAAATTTACTGCACAGGTACATATAAATAAATTTCTTTTAAAAAGTTAAATAGCAATTCAATAAAATAAAATAAAATAAAAAATGTTGTATAAAAATGAGTACATGGGAATAAAAATACGAAACTGAAGAACTTTGTTGGCAAATTTAAAGATAATTTCGTTTTTATTGAAATTTATTTAAATTTTACGTTTTTCACATCAACGTCTTTGTATTTTATGGTCCTTTTATTATAATAAGAACGAAATCAAATACAATATGCGATAATAAATACAAAATAAACAAAAACAAAAACAAAAAATAAGTTTTAGAACGACAACAAGAGCAGCAATAAATCCAGACAGCGCACTAGGAAAGACGTTGAAAAAAAAATCCCTAAAGTTTTATGATTTCCCAAAACAATTTATTTTACACGTTGCTTGCTCTCATTCCCACATTCTCGCGTTTATGCTATTGAAGTTGTTTTTGTTAATTTTGTTGTTTGTTTATTTTGTTTACATAGATTTGTTATTATTTGTTTTGTTGTTGTTTTCTCTATTGATTAATTTATGGTAACAAGTAGTGCTAAAAGTTTTTACGAAATTTTGAATTTTGTTTAAAGGGAGCGTCAATATTGTGAAAGTTCTCTTATTATCATCATAAAATTGTCTTTAACGATGAGGCCCATTTCTGGATGAATGGGTACGCGGTCAAATAAAATTGTTGTATTTGGGACTAAACTAATCCATCTGAGATTCAAGAGTGTCCTATGCATCCCTATAAACTCAAAGTTTGGTGTGGATTTGAGAATGACATTAGCCAGGCCATCACTGCTGACGAGTACTGCTAGTTCGAAGATTGGCAACTTGTTTAAGTCTGAAATGTATGATCAGGTTACCGCTGACATGCGGTATTGATGCCCATGCCACATTGGATATTCTGCATTAACGATTTTAGGGTAAGGTTGTCTCACGTGGACGTATTGTGAACTGGCAACAGAGATCGTGCTGTTTGAGACCGATAAACTTTTTCTTTTGGGGTTTTTTTTTAGTCGCAGGCACTGCATGCATAGAAGCCTTTGCGAAAATTTAATCGATGTCAAATGAATAAATAAGTCGATGATATCTTATTTTGAAGTCTCGGTAGCTTAGTTGGCAGTGTGTTGGCGTAGTAGACGGGAGTTCGTGGTTCAAACCCCACTATCGCCATCTCGAACTAAACGAAATATGAAAAAAAATATTTTTTCAGCGACTTTCTCACTGCAGCGTTTTGTTAAAAACTCTGACAGTAAATGAAATTATTATGTTCGGGTTGGCTTTACACTGTAGGTCCCGCACGAAATTAACACACACAACCTGTGTGGTGAGAGAAGCTAGATCGTAATCCTTGATTAAGAGCAATTAAGACACTTTTTTAGTATATGTATAGTTATTTAGTTATTTAACCATACGTGTTTATTTATTTTAACAATAAATTGTTTTTCATACAGCTCATGCTAAACATATATGATCAGAACGGTGTCAGTTCAAGCAACCAATATGATAACTCCTTTGGAATTTAATCCGCTAATAATGCTGAAGTCATTAGAATTGTATTGCCGTATACAGAAAGCATTTGAATATTGCGGTAGTTAAGGTGGAAGCCACACTTAAAAATGAAATACTGTGAACATTAGTTTAAAAATCAAGGCCGTGTTACTTTCATGGATATACAATTGAAAATGTTCACAATACATAGTACGTGGAGTGCTATTGCTAAAATGACACCGACTGTTTTATTCAATCATGTGGCTAATTAGTCCAATTATGGAAACAATGTTCGCTGATCACAGTTCTTAAAATGAATTTTATAGAGGAAATGCTACATCCACCAAAAATAATAACTTTACATCACACTGGCCATGAGATGGTCTTAAGATATTGAAAAATTCGGCGATGGTTTCAAGAAAACAATCGCTATTATGGAAGTATGATTAAGAAATGTTGCTATTAACAGTCGAACATTTTTATCACGCTGATAACAGCAATTAGGTCTCACAAGTCCGAAACGTATACATTTTTACTAGCACAGGTTGAGAACGTTTGAAATTCGTTATTCCACCGATTTCCACATTCGATTTTGTTTGTATTCACTTAAAGCAGTTTGAATGTACACTATTAAGCACTGATGTAACTGCCTTGAGAGTATTCGAGAGAACAGCCCTACGTAAGATCTTCGGTGCAGAGCGATTTGGCGATGATTTCCGTATTCGATCGAACAGTGAGCTGTATGAGCTAATCAACGACATAGACGTTTTGCAGCGTATCAACATCCAGTGACTGCGCTATCTCTATCATGCCGTTCGAATGGAAGAACATGCTTCTACGAGATGGGTAATTGATGCGGGAATTAGCGAAAGTCAGCGAAGACGACAACTTTGTTTGCGTTGGAAGGACCAAATCGTATGAGTCTTGCCATCGATTAGTGTAACCAACTGGCGAAGGCACGCAAAAAGCAGAGGCAGGCAAGCCGAAATTCCGTAAACGGGTTGTTAATAGTCAATTATAGTCATAACAGAAGACTAGTCCCTGTAGTCTAGTAGGTAGTACTACTGCTGACTCGGCCATGTCGTTCGAATGGTAGAGGATGCTCTGGCGAGGCGGATATTTGATGAGGGGATCTACGGACGTCGGCGAAGAGGACGATCTTGTTTGCGTTGGAAGGACCAAATCGAGGAAGGCCTGTCATCGATTGGTGCGACCAACTAGCGTAGGTGCGTAAGAAGCGGAGGCGCCTGGAAGGATGTACGTAAATAATGTGAATTTATTTGAGGCGATTTTTACAGCAACGTCTCGCTCTGTCTATTATAGAGCATTTGTTTTTTTTATTTATTTGTGTGGAGTAGGTGTTTATGTATGTACATATGTGTATGATTAAAAACTTCACATAGAAAGTTTAAAAATATAAAAACGAATAATTTATAAGATTTTCTTCATTTTTTTTGTTAAATTTTTGTAAGAAACTCCTCCCTTTCCTCTCATTTTTTTATACACTTTTTTATGAATATTTTTTAAAAGTTTGAACAAGTCTGGGCTTATCTAAAATTTATTTGGATTTTTAAGTTATTATACGTCTTTGTTGTTGTTTTTTCGAAAATAATATTTCGATTAAACTTATTTGGCTTTTTGCCAGTTCTCCTCAACTGCTTAAAATTCTATTTAAGCCATTGGGAAAAAAGCTCATCGACTATTAATCAACTGCGCGGTTTTTGTGGCGTATGGTAAAGTGATGAATTTGTTTTTATTTACATTTAAGAGCCTTCAATAGACTCTACTGGAGCACGTAAATAAACTTTTCTTGCTAAATTTCCAAATTTAAACTTTTACAGAAGGTCGGGCAATTTACAACTCAAAACATTGTTTGTTGTGAGAGAAAATTATGAACCCTTTGAACAGTTTTTTTTCTTGATTTTCCTTTTTTTTATTTTTTAGATTTTAGTTTTGTAGGAAACACAAGAGGATATTCTGACACCTTGTCTGCAACCTTTTTCCAATGAGAATATTTTGAAAAGAGTTGCCAACTATTTTTACTGCATAGTTAGTTTCACACGATGACATTCCGCATAAGAAGGCATGAACATTTTTCTAAATCTCCGTTCCTTATACGATTTGCACCTAAAGGGGAAATAATATAAACAATATGGCAGCACGGCTTATGGACTTTAAGCCATGGACTAAAATAAGTGTGGTAAGATTGTATCAGTTGTTGGAGTTTAGACGGTGCTCGAAAGAATATCAGAAACGATGTATTTGGAACTCGGTTACTGAGGCATTTTCTCTTCAAAATACTTTAGCAGTGATACCATTAAATAAGAACGAGGAGATCGTTAAAAGATTGAAGTTGGTAGAACTTAGTCCAATAGGCAACATAACTTGCTTTATCCTGATTGATGGGGAAGGGCTTTAAGAGCGTTAGAGAGAGAGAGAGAGAGAGAGACAGTGACCACTCTACGTTGAAATAGAAGCAGTAAACTTACTTCGACACTTTGTCGATGACAGATCATTACAGGATATCGTTTCGACCACTTAATTCATTAAACTGTCATGCTGGTCTTCAGATTGATTTTAAGGAGTTCTGCAGCCTGAATGTTCGGAAGCTCCCTGTGGAGCCCCTGAACTTTAAACCGATTGCTCCAAAAAGCTGGACATTGCTGGGCTGTGGTATATTTATTACGGGTTATGACATTAAGTTTACGTAAAGGCTGCCTTGTTTCCAAAGCTGAAATTATAGTCATTTTAAACCGGTCCTATTTTCTTTGGGTTGCAATAGCTTCCTTAAAAATATTTTGATTTACTTGGATAGTCAGACCGGGATTAAGTCCTCAACGAACGACTTTTCGAAATGTGTCGAAGTCTATAAATAATATGGATTACATACATACATACGTAATTGGTCATTACAACCCTTCAATCAGGATTACGACGTGGCTGCTCATACCACTTATGTATATTGTGTGTATAAATTTTATACTTAAGTGGCGAGACCTATATTTTTAAGTTGACTCCGAAACGCTAGATTTTTTGAGAAACAAAGATTTCTTAGGGAATTTTGGGATCATTTAAAGCTAATTCTTATATTCCGGGACGTAGAGTCCATATGGAGCCAATAATCTCTGATATGTTCTAAAGTGCCGCAGTTCAATTAGGAAATATTCTCTTGTTTTACATGGAAACTCAATTACATTGGCAGTCATGTCTCTGTTGGAGTTTTATAGTTTGGCAGTCTTCTGTCCTTAAATTGCATGAATCTACATGGCACAATTGCAGTTCTCACTCGCTATGGTCCGATTGAAAGGCTTGTCGATGTACTTGATATTCCGTCAAATGACTTCAGCAGCAGCTGTGGGACTTAGGAAGAACAGATCATGTGTCAGTGATCCTATAAATAGAAGAAGTTTCTTTAACTTTCGTTTGCTGACATCCTTGACTGAATTCTGTAATTTAAAGAATTGTGCAATAGCTGGACGTAGGTAGGTTTCCATTCGGCTGTTTTCGATTCACATCTTAAATGCTAACTGTGGTATTACAGTGGGCCTAAGCTCTTGCGTAGGTGAGAAGTTATCTTTTAAAGAGGATCCATTATTGTGTCGCTGTAGTCTAGTAGGTAGTGTGTTGTCTTATAACCCACTGGCTCGGACTTCGTTTACGTCTGCTAATGCTAACTGTGGTATCACAGTGGGCCTAAGCTCTTGCGTAGGTGAGAAGTTATCTTTTAAAGACGATCCATTATGTGTTGCTGAATTCTAGTAGGTAGTGTGTTGTCTTATCAGACGTGAGGCCGTCGTTCACCCCCTGGTGCGGACATAACCGAAATAAAACTTTGAAATTGAAATAAAATTATGTAGTGGTAGAAGTTCGATTAATCTTGACTTAAGGGGTACATACATAATTGGCCATTACAACCCTTCAGTCAGGATTACGGCCTAGCTTCTCACACTACTCATGTACATGTTTGGCGGGACCTACGGTTTAAAGTCGACTCCGAACGACAGATTTTTGAGAAACTTTTCATGGCAATTTTATTTACTCTCAGTGTTTTTGCCAGAAATCAGCTGAAAGGAAGTCGCCGAAGAAATATTTTTTCATATTTCATTTTGCTGGAGATCTAGCCTAAAGTTTGAACCTATACTACGGCGACTTCATTAAAGGGTTGCAATGGCAAATTAAGGTAGTAAGCATCTTAAGTACATAAAGCACTGTCAATAACAGAAGAATCCACAGACTATGTACTTATTAAGAATCTTATGCAATAATTCTGTAAAAAAATTAAAATTGGTTACCACTGGCCTTGTTGTTAGTCATGGTCTCTCTCTGTTAGATAACCGGTTTGAAAAATTCAAGACAAGTACAGAGCCTTTATTGTCTTCACTTTAAAGCCATTGTCAGTCAGGTACGGTTATGTAGCTTTTATGCCCTATAACATCTTTGTCATACAGTGTATGCCTGAAACCAACGTTAGTATTGATCCGACTTCGCTGCTGTATAGTATCGTATACTGCATGTAGTCAGCTTTTGTTATGAATGTATTTAATAGCCCGTCATAATTTTTTTTCTATGCTTTCTTTACGTCAATGCTTCTTTGGAAAATATTTTTTACGCATGTTGAGTAATTTTCTAAGATTTTTTTTTTGAAAAATAATTCTCTGTCAAGATTTTAATGATTTGTTTGGCCCATAAAAACTCATGTTGTTATTTAATGTCGCACTCACATTTATGAGCTGAAACATTTCCTGGAATATGTATGTTCTGTTCGCCCCATAAAATTATTCAAATCTACGAGTTTAAACGAATACAGAAAAAAAATATTTAAAATTTTATGTATTCTAGCATATGTTTTACGCTGAGGGTGAGTGAGGTTATAATTTAAACACACATCACACATCATATTTTGAAATATTCTTTCACTCTTTCTTGTGTGTGTGTGTGTGTTGTTAAAGTTGTTAAGAAAAAATAGAAAAGAAATACCCTGTGGCATTGTTTATTGCCATTTAAATTTGTTTTTCTTGTGAATAATAAAAATTGCTTTTTACCCGCCCCCTAGAGACGCCAGAGAAAAAATATTTTAAAAAATGCCATTTAAGTTGGCAAATAAAGATTTGCATTTTAGTTCTTATTGTTGTAGTTGTTTTTTTTTTCTGTATTTAACAAACTTTTCCACTCAAACTATTTGAAATACAAGGAACCAAAACTAAACCCCTTTTCTGTAAATGAAAAATTTTTTTTGTGACGGAATATTTTAAACCCTCTATTGAAAATACTTCTTTAAGCAAAAAAAAAAACTCCACAAAAATGAAATTTTATTTTGCTTTAGTTTGGCAATTGACACTTAAAAAAAGAAGAAAATAAACAAAGTGGAATATTTATAACACTGAACAGAAAAGTATGCTGAGGGAAAGTCAATGGGATTAGTGTAGTTAAACGCTGTAGTAAAACACAAGGACAATAGTGCTTACACTTTCACCCATGTTCACTGATAGAATCGATTTAAGCAAGTAAGACTCAAGAAGCCAATTGAACATAGAAAAAAAAGAAATAATAATATTGAGTGTGTTAGACTATACGGTACACTACTGACCGAATTCAACTTAATTTGTCTTAAACAGGAAATGCCGATTTTCTGTGAATCGATTCTGTCTGGTGGAAGAAGCTTTGGCTTAGTAATGTTTGGTTTTTCTTCCGGTTCTGTATCCTTTAATATCATTTGCTATTGCAAGATGTTTTGTTGATGTCAGTCCAAGACTAGTTTGTTGTTTATAAGTCCCCTCTGAAACACCTATCCTTTGAGTATTTATTTGAAGCGTAATATTGTAGATGTACATTTTCGCTAACATACCTTGTTCTGTATACGTTTTAGCCATCGTATGTGTAGAATTTGCAACAGAAATTTATTTGTAAAGATCTGTAGATGGACGCCGATTAAACATGTGCATTTATAGTTTTTCTTTTCAGCCATAAAACGTTTAAAACTTGCATTTTAAATGCATAAATTAGTTGTTGTGTAGTCGCCGTAGTCGAATAGGTAGTGTGTAGGCTTATTAGACATGAGGCCTTAACTATCAATTGATTTCAGCTCGTTGTCAACAGAAATTGTGATTTTCTGACCTCGATCAGAGCATTAGATGTAACATGTACCCAAACTGAGAGAAATGACGCTAATACTGAAGCAACCTTGCAAATTTATTCAGTGTGCGTTGCAATTACAGAATTCGCCGTAGTCTAGTAGGCAGTGTGTTGGCTTATTATACGTGATGCTATATTCAAACCTCAGGTTAAACATCACCAACAGAACGAAACTTAAAAAAAAAATATTCCTTCCTTCCTTCCTTCCTCTGAGAGTTAACAAAATTGCCATGCAAAGTTTCTCAAAAATCTGTCGTTCGGAAGCGAATTTAAGCTGCAGGTCCTGCCACTCATGTATACAATATAACATAATATATAATATAACATAATATATATATGTATACAATATAACAATATATGAGGAACTATGTTGTGTGCGTTAATTTTATACAAGAGTGGGATCTACAATTTAAAGTCGACAGATTTTTGAGAAACTTTTCACGGAAAAAATCCGCTGACAGGCCAGCTATCAATATGGTAAGATGAATTTACTTCTCCTAGATCCAGATTGAGGGATACTAGTAGAAGTTTGGCCTATTTTCGCTCTGTTACGAGCAATGTGTTTGAGTTATCATCACCATCAACATCATTCAGTCGTTCCAAACAATTCGCTACCAAGTGTTGGAATTTAACAACATTGAAGCGGACAGAGTAAATATGATCGTTGTATTGTTCGTGCACTAGTCCATAAAACGTTTTATGAAGTGATATAGTAAGTATTGGTATTTAATAAACCTCAGGGGTTAATATAAGCATAAGGGGCGTTGTTGTATGTTGCATGCAAAAGTGAGTCGATCTAAAACCTACGTAATGCTTCTATATAAATGTCTCAATGTTGGGTGTTATCCGATATGGTGATATACGCGTTAAGAATTTGTTGGCAGCCAACTTCCACGCTGATTTGAATTATCCCTTACTGGATATTGTTAACATAATGATTTCTTCCAGACGCCTAGTACGGCACTTGTTTTCCACATATCGACGCCTCCGTTCTATAACATTCTAAGTCGAAAAAGTGTGTTTTAAGTTATGAGCTCTCAAAGTTTTCATGCGATATACGACTATATGTGTATTCTAAGTAGATTTATCCCTATAACTTCAGAACGGATCGGCGCATCTTAACCAAATTTTGACAGTATTTAAGTTAGAGAACGTAGAATTTAAAAATGCAAGAACATGAACAACGTTTTAAGCACACTTAGATCGTTATAGAATGGAGGCGTCGATATGGTACAACATTGTATAAGAGTCTGAACGAATTCTTTGTCTATTTAAACGGTTTTTTGAAAATCTATCAAGTCGAACGACAATCTGCTGCTTGTCACACAAGCGTTACACATTCAGTTTAAATAAACGTTGCACAAGCAAATGTAGTTTTGCCAATTTTTAACGTAAACTGTGTATTTAAATATTTATTTGAATAGTATTTTAAGTAATTAAAGCAAAATATTTACAATAAAATTTTAAATTAAATTAAAAAAATTCTGTGAATAATTCGCTGGAGGCAATTTGATTACGCAGGCATAAGTAATATTTTATACACACAGCACCATATTAACTAAATAACACTCATATGCTGAAGGGTAATACAAAATCAATAAATTTCACTGGGGTGTTCAAACATTAGACACAAAGTTTTACCATTTAAATGTGTGGGCGACATTCTTTACGCCAAGTTCTCATGGCGGGGTAACATTATTGATAGGCAACAATAAGAAGGCGACAAAAGCACTCTGCATCTGTAAAAGAACAGCAAGATCTGGGGTCTCACACCAACCAACCGTTGCGACGTAGTGGAGCCAACCGTGATCTGTAGGCACATAATTGACGGATGGTATGCAAACACCAATTCGAGTGCAAACTGATAGACAGCCAGTCAGCTTTGCTCTACTGCAACAAATGCATTATTTGCTATACTGACCTCCTATTAAGTACAGGGCTGAGTTGGTGCTAATAAGACTCAATACAATGAAATCATGGCCCAATCTAGACTACGGATATGCTGCTATTCTGAAAACACATACACACATCATGGCTGATTATATGACTCCTTACAACTTTCTGAATGGAACATTCGATTTTGGACTTCTGACTTAGAGATCCATAGTTTCCCAATGGGACCCCTTCAGGTTTACACTCATAGCACAAAAAATAGTAACAGAGTGGGCTGTAGTATACTTATTACGGGTTCTGATATTAAACTCTCTTACAGGCTGCCTGACCAGTGAAGTGTTTTTTAAGCAGGGTCATGACAATTTGATTGTTATTTGTTTAGTGGCAAAACAACAGCCTGGCTGTGATTAAAACCCTAACCTTCAACATGGTGTGTATGTTAATTTTATACTTGAGTGGCGGGCCGTACATTTTAAAGTCGATTCCAAACTACAGATTTTTGAGAAACTTTTCTTGATAGAAATCTGCTGAGGGAAAGTTGCCTATGAAATATATTTTCATATTTCGTTTTGTAGGAGATGTTTATCTGACCTGGGGCTTAAACCGGTGCCTCACGTCTAATAAGATATTTTCCAAGGATGTTCAATCTCGTTGACAGCAGGAGTATAGACTCTGCTGAACACGTATGAATAAAAAGAAGAGCGACTCACTTCTGTACTTAAATAGCACGGCCATCCATCACCCATTAGCTATTTTTACTGGCCATTGTCGTTTTGATTTGCATACCAAATGGCTCAGCATTTTAGCAAATGACTTTTGCAAGAACTGTTGGTTCGATTGGTGAACTGTCTTTCACCTTATGTGTCAGTGAACTACACAGAGATGTTTCTCTTTCATTTAATGACATCTTTAACTTTAATTGCAGCAATGGCAAGATTTATATTGAAAATAGGCTGGTTTTCTCTAGAGAATGTTTAGCCCCCCGGGTAGAATTGACTGTGGTTAAACAAGGGGCTCAAATGCTGGCTTACCTGGGATCTCTCCTAACCTAACATTAGATCATAACAAAATTATAAAATATTGTTATGTTTTTACCTTTTTAAAAACGTTTAGAATATGAGTTCGTTGATTGCAAATAAAATAAAAACAAATATGGGTTTAGTTTCAATTAAACTCTTTATTGTTCGCACTACATTTGTGTGCCACCGTATACAGTTTGACGAATACAACAATAATTGCTTATTCGCTATTATTTTTTGCTTACAGCGCAGATCTTTTCAACGGCGATCTTCAAACCACGACTGTTCTCTTCACACGCAACGCGTCTTCACGCAAGACTGACTGAATTCTTACTGCTCGTTGCCTGCTTTGTCTAGCCTTTTTATATGCGCACGCAATCAGTCTGATGAAGGTTCTTGAAGTAAAATGTACGTGTTTTCGCCTTCTCGAGAATTCTATTGCGACTTCATTGTTGTTTATGTAATTTGTTCACATTGCTTGTTGTTGTTACCGAATTTGTTGGTTTACTTGTAACAAGTATGTTGTATTTGTTAATGTAGCTTTTGTTAATGCATGTTAACGTTAAACGATGTTTCCATTTTCGTAACAATATGTTAGCACTGTTTATAAATGCCCCATATGCTTTGAAATAAATTTATAAAATAAAGAAATAATAGATGAACACAGAATTTAATAATAAAACATTTAAATTTGTTTCTAACAAAAAATTTTAATAATTTTTGCAAGCGATTTAAATTTTTGCTATTGAGCTGTGTGTTCGCATTAAAAACGAAAAAATTTGGATGAAAAATTCGTATCTACTTTTGGGGGATTACAAGAGAATATTCCATTGATAAACCAATAGCAAAAGGAATCTTCCTAACTATAATACTCACTGGTACTCGATATATTTAATTTCATAACAATTGCACACAAGCCATTATAATCCATATGCGTAGAATGTTATTCGAGTGTTCGATTGTGTGTTATTATACTACCTGTTACAGAATAGTTAAACATAATTTAAACGAAATATTTCAAAATAAATTTTAATTGAAGCTTAAAAGCAAATATACAACAAGGAAATCACTTAAACCCATCCACTAAGAAGAATTACAATTACTGCTGCGTATTTTACAAAACATTCTTCAATTAAGGCGAATGCAATTGCAGTTGCAATTGCAAATTTTTTTCGAAATTCTTAAACTTACCAAAACACAATTTGACGTGGATATAAGAATAATAATCTCAGTAGAAATTTTGTTCTATGATATACACATACATACACACAGGATTATGATTATGGCATGGTTTCTTTCGCCACCTATTCATTATTGACAGAAGCCTGAAGTTTAATGACGAATCCTAACGAGGGAATTTATCGGGATGAGGATAGGCGTTATGAGGATATGCGTTATGAAAAGCAGATTTATTCATTCGCGTCTTAAGTCAAAGCTAACCAGGGATTCTATGGATATGCTTACATACATACATAATTGGTCATTACAACCCTTCAGTTAGGATTGCGATCTAGTTTCTCATACCATATTTTATTGTGTATGTTAATTTTATACATGAGTGATGGGACCTACAGTTTAAAGTCGACTCCGAATGACAGATTTTTGAGAAACTTTTTCATGGCACTTTTATTTACACTCAGAGGTTTTGCCAGAAATCTGATGAGAGGCAGTCGCCGAAAATATATTTTTTCATATTTTGTTTCGTTGGAGATATTTGACTTGGGGTTTGAATCTTGTCTTCACGTCTAATAAGCCAACTAACTACCTATCATTTTACATTTGATTGGACTGTCGTAAGGCATTGTGTCTTTATTAATTTTTTCCTTAGTTTTAGTTTTTAAACAAATTTTTTACAGATTTGTGTATTGAAGATTCGTCTGTGGTATCAAAATTACGCCGTATGTAATGTACGACCTTTATGTTATCCTTTCTGGCAAGCAGATATTAAGAAGCTTTCTGTTTAAACTATTTTTGAAGTTTTAATGTAGATTTGTTCGTGCTTTTCCCTTGGTTTGTATCCACATTGTTTAGGACTGTACTTTACCACTACAATGTTCAACCATACAACTTTAGCTTGACTGAGGAAAATTTTTAAGTATCATACCGATAAACCAGAGACAATTGAGCATTTGAAGGCCAACACTCGTGATGCCATTGCTGAGAACGATCTCATACACTTAAAAAACTGCATGAAAATTAGACCCATCGAATGAGATAATGTAAGGCCAGCTGTGTCAGCCATATGAAGAAATGGTATTCCATATTTAACCGGAACAATTGTACTTCACAACAATGAAATAAATTTGGAAGAATTTCAAACCGTTTTTGTTTTATCGCGTTTTTAAATATAAACCTTTAAATCAATCACCCTATATTTTTCTACAGTTGTTTTTTAATAAGAAATTAATTTTCTTTTTCCACTAAGAAGGCCGTAGTCAGACCTCAACTTTAACATTTTCATGTTTCTTGCCTGAGAGATATTTTTATATTGAATCTGGGAAAGACAAACAAATTTTTTTTTTCCTTAATAATGCGGTTTTTTCTTATCGTAACAAGTGGCCTTTGACATTTCATTAATGAAGTTTACGCATTTTCTTAATTTGCTTCTTCTTTTGTTGGAACTTAAATCATTAAGCCACGAACTCATGCATATTCGCAGTTTTAATGATGGACATGCAGTAGCATTACAGATTGCTTTGTCCATTGATTTTTTTTTTGTTTTTTTAATTTAATTAAACGATGAATTTGTGAACTGAATGCAACAAATTGAATTAAATTTTAATTACTGGCGCTTATGTTATTATGAGCGTGTTTACCTTAAATTTCAATAAAAAAAAATAATAACGCATCACAGAATTACTATGTATTTTATTGAAATAAATTTCGGAAAATCTTTAGAGTATCTTTGGAGAGTCTACAGAGTTTTGTTTTCATTTAATTTAAGGCACAGCAGACGACAACCCGTGCATAAAGTTTTACAGCTGCAGTGAATATGGTCGTTGCCTGAGTGGTTCTAGAGTGCAAGGAAGATAATTATTGCGAAGAAACAAAGAACAAAAAAATGATTATTTTTTCTTATATATTGTGGGCGGTACTCATGTTATAGTTTTGCTTTTTTTTTGCTCATCATTTGCTTTATTGGTAGATGTTATTCCATGTTTTCTCTTTTACTCTTCATTATGATTTTTAATAATAATTTTTCTTTTTTGCTTGTTTGTGTTTGAAATATTCTTGTTTGAGTTGGAAAAGTATGAGAGAATATTCTCTCATTAGTTTGCTTTTTTTCAATTACATGACTCCTATATGATATCAACCTTTGTGTCTTTGGCCAACGTTAATTGCTAATGGTTGCTGATGGAAATTGAAAATACATGTGTTCGCGTGGGCTACAAAAGCAGAACAAAAATAATAGGGAACGTGGTGTATTAAAATGTGGAAGTTAAACTTTTAATCTTTTATTACCCCTACTTTCTATTCGCTGCTTGAAATGCCATGATATGAATCATGCTACAGAAATGTTTAAATCCGATATTGTCATCACTTGATGAATCACTTTTCTGAAGTCTTGTTATATGTTTAGTTGTGGCTTGTTGTCTTTGTTAGAATCGAATTTAAATTTTCTTGCTACACACAGCTGGTATTCTTAAATTCTTATTAATTGAAATTAAACACTACATGGCAAATACTTAAAGCTTATTATGGAATTAAAGCCCATTTGACAAGGTGTTGTTCTGCACAAGAGATTAAAATGAGTCTGCCACCTTCCTGCGATACTTCAAAACATTGCATGACCTTGCAAAACATTGTACTCCTGGAGTAGCAAGATATGGGATTGACTTTAATGCCATCTATTGGTTGTATGCGATCATTATATCCATATATACCGTCTAACATTAGTTGTTTGAGAGGTCGCTAGAGGACAACTTGGCAGTCTTCAGACACTGCCTTATCAGGCTATTCGCCTATGGCCACCAATGCCGTTACGGAGTTATAACCTCTGAACATTTTTGTGTGGAAGCGTGCAATGGTGTGTTCTCAAGAACAATACATAGATACATAATTGGTCATTACAACCCTTCAGTCAGGATTACGACCTAGTTTCTCACACCACTCATGTGTGTGTGTTAATTTTTTATACATGAGTAGCAGGACGTACAGTTTAAAGTCGACTCCGAATAACAGATTTTTGAGAAACTTTTCATGGGAGAGTTTTTGCCAGAAATCTGTTGAAAGGAAGTTTCCGAAGAAATATTTTTTCGTACTTCGATTTGTTAGTGATGTCTGACCTGGGGTTTTAACCATGGCCTCTACTTACTACACTACTGTGACTCTCAAGAACAATACCGATTTATTGTCAACGCAAAAAGAACAATCTAAGGATTGTTCACAATATATGTTTTCTAATGTGTTATTTACATCTTGACGCTCACTTCATACCGGTACACCTGACATTTTTCCAAGTAATGACCATCTCATTGCAGCATTTGTTTCTCTCTTTGTTTAAATGTCTTTATGATTTTATGCTTTAATAAAAAAAGTTTATTCAGCCCAGCTGTATTTTATTTTAAAATTGCTTGGAATAATTCAGACAATTTATGTTGAATAACACAATAAAAGGAAATCTATGATCAATTTTTGTTTTTTTTTTGTTATTCTTGTTCATATTGTTTGTTTTTATTAAATTATTGCTTCCATAATAATAAAAAGTTTGATGTAAATTTATGTCATTTAAAGAGAAAGAAAAAACTCATTATTTATGGCCAAGTATTTTCAACATTAAAATCAAGTGTAATTTAATAACAATTTGATTCACTTTACTTTACTTAACCTACACAGAAATTTTATTGAATTTTGCAAGAAACAATTAAAAAATTTCAATTTTAAATTCAACTCCACCCTTAAAACATTCCCTTTTAAGTTCTTTCGCTTTACAAAAAGCTTTCTAATGTTTACAAAAGAAATCGGAACCGGAACAGAAATTTTATTTTTACTACAGGCGTATAAGCAATATTTTCTTTAACCTCACATAGAATGTTAATCATACGTATGGGGGGGGCTACAGAGTTCATTATTTTTCTTTAGCGATGGATGTGGATGGTTGCGGACGAAGTGTTTCTAAATTTAATTTATTAAGCAATTACACACATAAGCATTGTTGTTGGTTTGTTTTGTTTTGTTTTGTTTGTTCTTCGTTTATGTTGTGAATAGAAAATTTCAAATTTTTTTGTTCACAATTAAAAACTTTTTTGTTTTGTTTTTTTTTTGTTTTTTTTTACAAAAACATATACCTACATTGACTTCAACTTGTTTGTTGTTTTATTTTAATTTTTTTGTTTATTTTTATGCTGATGATGCTTAAATGCTAATGTGGATTTGTTTGTGACTATGTGCAGCTGCTAAAATATTGGTATTGTGTTCCTCTACATGTTTATTGTTTTGATCAAAAGTTTTAGAAAATTATGTTGGTTGTGCCAGCAGCCACTCAAGAGTTAGCCACTCAACTGTTAGGGCATTTTTGTGGGTGCATTGAAACCAAGGTTACAACAGGAAATATAAAACAATATTTGGATCAAAAGCCAAAGGGGTGACGTTTCCATAAAACTAGTGCTGGTGGCTTCGTTTAATTATCTCAAATTTAAAAAAAAAAATTAAAGACTTCTCTCCAAATATTCTGTTCAGTACACTGGCCTATCTGATAAGATAACATAATCACCGAACATGATGATAAAGTGAAGCATCTGCACCACTTGGTAAATGACAGAACTTAATTATTACGGTTCCTGCAAACCACTACACCTAATGTAACAACTCATTTTCATAGACCATGACAGGGAACAACTTTGGCATCTTTACCCAAACTTATATGCTCCTCTGAAAAAATGAGTTAAAAAAGAAAGAAAAGAAAGAAAAATCAAAAATCTGGTGGAAACCGAATAAGAGAAAAGAGACACTTTATGGCAGTGTAATGCTACTTAACTAAACTGAAGGAAATCTAATAAAAAATAGTATTTGTTGGGTTCGAAGGAAAATATTCCCACCTCTAAGGAAAATTTCTGCATGCTACCAATTCAATGAGCCACCATTATGTATGTACGTGAATACCTTACATATTTGGTCATACGACCTAGCTTCTCATATCACTTATATTGTGTGTGTTAATTTTATACATTAGTGGCGATACTCCGAATGAGAGATTTTTGAGAAACTTTTCTTAGAAATTTTATTTACTCTAAGAGATTTTGCCAGAAATCTGCCAAGAGGAAGTCGCCGCAGAAATACTTTTTTCAAGATGTCTGGACTGGGGATTTCAATTCGTGGCCTTACGTCTAATAAACCAACATACTATCTACTACACTACGGCGACTTTTCAATTTCACTGTCCACAAGAAAATGTCTAACTGGGTCAAATCTCACGATCACGGTGGCCTCTTCATTTCACCTCCACGTGAGATGCTCTCAAACCGCTAGTGCATAATATTCAATGTGATATGAGGTTTGTGTGGCCGCCTAGTTGTACCCACATGTTGTTTGCTAGCCAGATAACCAAACACAGGTCAGAAGATTGTTGGTAATTAGTGGTTGCCGCCACACCAAAGAGTAATTTTTTCGGGATGCTCTGCACGCTCTTGGATAACATGTGGATTGTTATCGTTCAAAAATTCCATTATTTTGTTGATGATTTTTATTTGAATATTAGTGTCAATTACCAACTGCTTCAGAACCTATTCAGCGATATTTACCTTCAGTTTCTGGATCAGCTAAATTTTGTATAGGTGCAGGCACAAGTCGCGATGCAAAATTCGCTATATTGTGGCCTTCAAAAGATCGAGTCCTTGTGAGCAACGGTGTTTCCGAAAAATCTTGCTTTTCGTCGATGAGCCGGCATTGATCGATCATTTACTGAACAGGTGGACTTAAATTTATTCACCACATTGTGAGTAGTGCCTCGATAAAATATTGGCAATTGTAAAATGGACAACACGCGCGGTCTGTTACCCGAACAGAACACGAAATTTATTGTTTTACACGTGATGTTTTTAAATGCCAACTAATTTCACAGATATAGCTTCAACAAGACGACCGTTATCGACTATAAAAGTTGGGAAACCCAATATAATTATGTGCTACGGTTTGGACGAAATTCAATAAGTTTAGTTTCACAAATTCAGACTGTATCCAATTGGTAGTGATATCCTCAATGATAACAAGTCCTAAGAAAGCTTTTGCAGTATTTTAGGTTTACAAAATATCTGAAAGAGTAGTTTTAGCCAATAAAATTACAAAAAAAGTTAGTCACAGCTTACAATGCACAGTCTAATTTACCCTTGACCACGATAGAAGCTATAAATAAGGACGTATATAACACTGTCATTGGAAAAAAATTCTTTTTTCGGTTTAAAATTAAGGCCGCTTATAGTAGGTTTTGAAGCCACTACATTATTTTGTTTGGTCAATTGCAATAATATACGAGCCTTAATTTGCCTTAAGAATCCAAGCCCACATTAAAAATTAATAGTTTGAGTGTTTTATCTCATAAGACTGTATTCAACCTCTTAAGCAACATACATAATATAATTCGTCATTACAAACCTTCAGTCTGTATTATGACCTAGCTTCTCACATCACTTATGTGTGTTAATTTTATATTTTAAAGTCGACTCCGAAAGACAGATTTTTGGTAAACTTTTCACGGCAATTTTGTTTTCTCTCAGAGTTTTTGCCAGAAATCTGCTGAGTCGCTGATAAAATATTTCTTTCATATTTAGTTTTGTTGGAGATGTCTGACCTGGGGTGCGTACTCTGGCCTGATGTTTAATTAGCCAACGCACTACCTACTAGGCTACAGCGACTTCTTAGCAACAGACTGTATTTTTAAAGCATTTTATAGAGAGGTGTATCGTGAAAAACTAGGTCGTAATTCTGACTGAAGGGTTGTAATGACCAATTATGTATGTATGTATGTGTATCGTGGCTATTCGATTGTGTAAAAAATGTTAAAGTTTTCAAGAACCTTTGCCTTTCTAAGCAACATATATGGAAAAATACTTTAAAATTACCCGGGCATCCAGTTACGCCCTTAAGGGTTAATCGACTTGCGATAATGCTTACCCTGTGTTTTTTATGTTTATTTAAAAAGTTTTCAATTGTTTAAATTTTATATTTTTCATTGTGAATGGATGCTTCACAATACAGTAAAAAAACGAAAATTTTTGTAAAATAATTTCAAAAGTTTAAACAACAATTTTGAAAATATTATGGGATATTGTAGAGGAATTTTGGTAAATTTAATTAAAAGCAGTTCTTGATCTCTTTTTTATCTGTTTATAATTAATGAATACATATGTATGGTACATATAATATGTTTATGCTTGCTCATGCACATCCACATATTTTTTATGTACAGTCACGCTTACAATTGTATTGTTCATCCTTAGGAACATTTCCTTTGAACATTAAAGAGGAGCCAATTTTTAAATTCCATTTTGTTTGTCTCTTTTGCCCTGTAACAGTTTTTAGTTTCTGAACCACAATTAAGCCACAGAATGTGTCTCAAATTGCTGTATTAGAACAGAAACATTTTTAACGTGTTTTCTATTTCTATTTTTCCTTTTTTTCAAAAACTGCCAAAATAATGGTTCTGGGCTGGTAGTTAAGTTGGTTTAAGTTGTTGGTGTTATTGCCTGTGGACCTTTAGCAATGCAAAAATGAAAAGAAAATAACAAAAGAAGCAGAAACAAAAATATGGAGAGGAAAACAACGAAACAATTCAAACAATACGGATTTCTTCAACACAGATAGTATTGAATGCCACCACTAACATGGCGGTTGCATATTTGCTTCAACTGTGCAAAACATAGAAACAAAAATGAAAGTTTACGACCAAAATGTAAACGCAATAAAAAAGCAATCCATAAATTGCAACTAACTTGGAATACGTTGGAAAGTTCGAAAATATTCGCTTTCATCAGCGGCATTGGAGGTAATTTTTAAAATATTTAACTTTTGTTAATATTTGGGATTCTTTATCTTGTAGAGATGTTTATATTAGAAATTGCTAGTCGCTTGCAAGTCTAATCACGAAAGCCAATACACATGCCCACAGCATTGTACACCTACCCTTCATAACCGTTTCTTAAGATCCAGATTTTCATTTCTCTTTTTCCTCCATATTAAAGTATCGGGTGCACCATCTATCGGTTTAAATTTGAACCATCGATTGTTTCGAATTTGCCAATACTTATGTCATTCTATTCTGTCACAAAATGCAGTATAATATCTCCATTGAACGGAATGAATCGATTTACGCTTGCGCAACGAGAAACTGCACAATGCGTTCGATTTTGCCAAAATAATTCATCTTTTTGGATGAAGCTAATTTTCATCTTGGCGGGTACGTTATTAAGCAAAATTACCGTATTTGGGGCTCAGAAAACCTTCACGTGGTCTTACAGAAGCCAATACATTATTATTGCCCAAACATTTCTTTGAAAATGAGGACGGCGCAACCATGACGGTCAATGGAGACACCTATCGCATCATGTTAACCGATTTTTTGCTACCCGTTCTTCATGGTATTGATGTGAATGATTTTTGGTTTCAACAGAATGGTGCAACTTGCCACACATCTCATGTCACAATCAATTTATTGCTTCAAACATTTGATGGCCATTTAATTAGCCGAAATGTTGATGTCAATTGGCCGCCAAGAAACTGCGATTTGAAACCGTTTTACCATTTTCCGCGTAGCGCCGTTAAAGGAAATTGTTATGCCGACATACCAGAGTCAATTGAGCATTTGAAGGCCAACATCCGTGATGCCATTGCCGAGATACAACCCCTTACACTCGAAGAAACGCACGAAAATTGGTCCGAGCAAAGGAGGTACTGTGAGGCCAGTCGCGGCAGCCATATTCGCAATTGTACTTCACGACAATGAAATAAATATGGCAAACTTTTTTCTGTTTTTGTTTTATTGCATTTTCAAATTTAAATTTTTAAAACCATTCACCCTATACATACGTACGAGTAAAAATTATATATTTTGACTCATCTGAAGAAAGCCTATTATCTTAAAACGCATGTGATATTCTTGAATATATTCAAAAGAAGTTGCATGAAATAGTTAAGCATGGCCTCGGTAATACAACATGACAGCACCAGATGTAGACAGAAACAGAAACATTCTAAAGAACATATAGACGCCTCCGTTCTATAACATTCTAAGTGGAAAAAGTGTGTTTTGAGTTATGAGCTCTCAAAGTTTTCACGCGACATACGACCATATGTGTATTCTAAGAAGATTTTTCCCTATAACTTCGGAACGGATCGGCGCATCTTAACCAAATTTTGACAGTATTTAAGTTAAAGAACGTAGAATTTAAAAATGCAAGAACATTAAAAACGTTCTATGTATACTTAGAACGTTATAGAATGGAGGCGTCGATATTCACTTAAAGTTTGAAAGAATTAAGAATTCGTAATATGGTTATTACTTTCAACAAGTCAATGAACTCAATTGTACTGCTGCTGCTAATGAGACTTTGTGCTGCTGCTGCTACCAAAGTCCCCACAGGCTTAATACTCTTGCACAAAGTCCCTTTATGACTCCAAGTGAATACTTATGAGATCATTTGGAAGAACAGTTGCGTAGCCCCTAAACCTCAAACAAAAGTCAACTGAAAATCTTACCCATGAGTAAGAGGCGGGAAATATCAACAGAAAACGCTAAATGAAACTGGTACATTCAATGGCAAATGGGTTAAATGGAGTGCTTGACCTTAAGGGATATCTTAATAAATATTTGTTACAATATTATAATATATTGGGCTTTAGAATTGTAAATCTACACTGAATTCTTCTTGGGGGTACCTACAATTTTGCATTGCAAAAATATAGAATCAACAGAAAAGATTTCCTTAATTTTCTTTTGCTTTGTGAAAAACATTAAAAATCTTTTTGTTTTATAATAAAAGAGAATAATTCTCTAAAATGAAATTACTTGAAATATATTGTGCGTATCTAAACTTTTGCTACACACTGTATGTGAAAATTTTAATCAAAATCCAAAAATTTCTAACACAAGCATTTTATTGTTTATTCCTTCGTTTCATTCAAACTCTTATGTTCCACATATTGACGCAACACCATCATAAAGAACGATAACGTGAACTATTTTATGGCAAATTAATTCAAATTTTAATTGCAAACGTTAAATGTCAAAAATGAAATTCATAAAGTGCCAAAAACAATTGCTTTGCGTTGCGTTTCAGAGACTCATTATGTACGCTTAATTAATTGCTCTGTGCCATATAAGAATGAAGAAATGAAAACTCCACTTGAAATCAGCGTAAAAACATTTCAAAAACTGTTTGGATTTCAGTAAGTTTTGTGTATTATACAGTTTCTTACGTAACCATACAGTAACAGAAAAAAAATAATATTTAAATAAATATTAACCCATTAAAGTCTCATATTAATGTTTAATATTTTGAATGCATCATTATTTTCCAGCGTGGACGAATATGCTCGTCATAAACAAAGCAAAATGTTTCTGCCTGTAATTTGATTATAAAGTAGACTTTACTTGTCGGTTTTTTAGCAAATTTTATTTTGTTACGGTACTTCCTCAGAATTCGTTATTTCAGCTTAATGCAAGCTATTGTTGCTAAACTGACGAATGTTCCGAAATCTACATTTTCTAAAATGTACATTTTTTAAAAGACAGAGAAAAAAGTTTACTAAATTTATTGAAATAGTAAGAAACGATTTTTTTTCTTCAAGACGAGTATACTCGTCAGAGCGAAACAAAATTTATTTTGCATTATATGGAATAAACTCGTCTTGAGGAAGAACATCTTATTCTTATTATTATAATGAATCTCGAGCATACATTACATGTTGCTAAATATTTTCGTTTCGCTCTGACGAGTATACTTGACATAAAATTTAAAGTTTTGGAGTTGATGCTTTAGTCGTAAGTTTTAAGTGTGATCAAGTTAAGGCTCGTTAAGGTTTGGTAATCCATATTTTTTTTTATCCAAAATTAAACTTTCATATTATTGTATGTAAGTTTATTATCTTAAATTGGACTTCACTTTACTTTTTTAATTTCAGTTTTGAGGGGTTAGATTAAGTTAAGGACGTAGCTCGTCATTGGTGAGTTCACTTGTGGTACTCTTCTAAAAACCTTATGTTACTTGAACACATTCAATATTGTGTTCGTTATGTAATGTTCGTTATTTTTTAAATATTTTAAAGTTTGTAAAGTTTTCACGAAGAGAATACAAGTTTATTTTACACTTCCGTTGCCTTATCCTATACCTAGCCTGACGCTGTGGCTTCCCGATATTTTGCATTTGAATCATGTCTTCATGATAAATTTAATAAATCTGTATTGAAGTATGATCAATTACGATAGCTAGGAAAACAATTACAAAAAGCAATTGAAATTGATTAAAATTTGACTCAGTTCGCCAACTACTACAGAACTCCATCGTCGTTTACCATCAGTTCCTGGGTCAGTTGAATTTCGTACGAGTGCAGGTCGAGTTATGGTCTGCGAAAGGCTGGGTTCTTGTGAGGGACGAGAAATCGACTGCCATTTTAGCAAACAGCAATGATGTTGTCGACACATTTTGCGTTTCGTCCACATACAACTGTTGTTTGATCTTTTACTGAAACATTGGACTCGAATTTATACACGACATTGTGAATAGTTTTCTCGTTACAACGATTATGACCATTGCAAAATAGGCGAACTGTTCGTTGCTATTCCCGAATAGAATATCCATTTTTTATAAAACAATTCTATTATTTGCCCTTGTGGTTGAATTCCATATCCTTCCATGACGATTTGGCGAAAGAGCCTGAATGAATGACAAATAATTTATTACGACCTAGCTTCTCACATCACTTATGTTGTGTGTGTTAATTTTATTCATGAGTGTCGGGATCAACATTTTAAAGTCGACTCCAAATGACCGAGCTTTTGAGAAAATTTTCATTGCAATTTTTTCTCTCTCAGAGTTTTTGCCAGAAATCTGTCGAGAGAAATATTTTTTTGCATTTCGTTTAGTTGAAGATATCGAACCTGTGGTTTGAATCACTCACTTCCTACTAGACTACAACGACTTCAAGGATGCAGCTTCAATATGATGGCCTCTATAAGCTATCAAAGTTCAGAAGTTTCTGTTGAAGGACCCTATATACACATAATGAAACACAATGAAACAATGCAACAAACAAAGGCTCAGTGCTGTAAACTCCTTGACTAAATAACTAAACAACGAAGTATGCGATAAACCGTCAGCGCGCATATTTTCTAATGCCTTAACCGTGAACTACAGCAAACATGAAAGCTTATAATTATTGAGCCTGGCGTTACGAGAACTACTTAGAGTCCCTATCGTATTATTAGCCTTAGCAATCACTAATCAATCTGATAGCCAACATCTGGTATACCAATCTAAAAGGCTTTAGTGCCGTATAAATTTTATTGAATACGTACATGAAACCGAAGAAACAAATTGCTTCCCCGATAGATAGGCTAATCACTGACATTGATTTATTATTTTCAAATAAAATTATTTTTTTCTCAGGCAATTTTCTTTTCCTTATGGTTTTGCATATGTATGTCGCTTGAAAGATATTTTCTTTTTTTTAATAATTTCTGCCATTTAAAAATGAAATTACAATTTTAAGCTGCAGGATATGCTAAAGGTACTCCTAGGTAGCCGCTACCTACTCTAGAAGTAAAACAATTTAAACAAAATTCATTTTTTTTAATTTCTTCCTTTTTTTCTTCTCCTTTTCCTTGCGAATTTTTTCCATTTTTTTGGCCATAAATTTTCTTGGAGAATTAAAAACAAAATAAAAAAGTGAGTAAATTATGACAAAAATATGGAAATTCTTGCGTTTTCTTGCGTTTTCCCTTTCTTTTTTTTGCAATCGTTTGCGTATCATTGTTTCAATCATTATTTAAATTGGCATTATTATGAGTTTCCCCTTTCCCATGAAGGGGGAGGTGCGGGGGATGAAAAATACAATAAAAAAGTTAAAGATGCGCGATAAGTTAAAATAAATTCATAAAAAGAGAAAAAAAAAATAAATTTAAAAAAAAAATCACTTTTTCATATCGCTGAACAATTATCACGAATGTGGGAAAATCGTTAGCGCGATAAAGTTGCAAAAATTTATGCAAAAATTATATCGTGAAAATGGGAATAGTTTCTAATATAATGAGAAAAATTTTTTATTAAATAAATAAATAAACTTGTACTTGTACCCATGGAGGATGTGGAAGTTTTTAAAGTGAATTCAGGACAATTTAAATAAGAATTTTATCTTTTAAGCCAGTTTGCATCATATTGCAGGAGCATAATGGGTCATTAGAATCTTTAGTAATTCTTGGAGTACAAACGCTATAGTATATGGTTTCATGTCTAGACGTTGGAATATTCTCAAAAGATATTTAGATTTCAGACCATGCTCACTACTTTATTTTCCACAAGAAATATATTTTTTTAAATATTGCATTGTATAGGCTTAGCTTTTTGAATCCTATGACCATTAAAATAATTTACTTACTTACTAATGGCTTTGGCCTACTTTAACACATCCTTCCTAGCGCCTCTGCTACTTGAGCGCTCTTGCCAGTTGGTGACAGCTAACGATAACACAGCTTCCTCAATTTGGTTCTTCCAACGAAGGTCGTCCTCTTCGCCGACTTCCGCAAGTTGTGAACAATTCTTGTTAAATTTAAAATTATAAATTTTGTTATTTCATATTAAAATTATTAGCATGGTGTTCAAGCAGTTTCATGTACATATATTCGATCAGGAAATTACTTCCACATATAATAAACATGTTGATCATGTCAGTTGTGTTTTAAGTAATCCAAGTTTAGATACTTATGAGAATAAACATGTTGTTATCCATGTAGACATTCAATTAAACATTTTACTCCTACATGTATAACTATGGAAATTACTTCCACTTATTATAAACATGTTGCACAACTGTCAGTTGTGTTTATATAATCCAAGTTTAGATACTTCTCAAAATAAACATTTTGAAAAAATTTAGACATTCATATAAACATTTTACCATTACATGTATAATTTCCACATTCTTTAAACATGTTGAGGTAAATTCAGTTGCAGTATAAATAACCCAAGTTTAGATGCTTATGTCATTAAACATCTGGATAAACAAGTAGACATTCATTAAACATTGTTCTCCTACATGTATATAGTCGTCAGAGTATAGCAACAATGTTGCCAACGTCTACTTTGCAGACATGGATGTATTTTTTGTTGAAGAAATTAATTGAAATAAATTGTTTTGATATTTTAAGCAATGCTTTAAAAAGTCCAATTAATTAAATTTAAACTGTTTATGTATAATTTCTGAATATAATTTTATGCCAATTCATCGAATTTTATACATATTTTATTTATTAATAAATATAATAATAATATTATTAATAAATATAATATAATTGCCATTGACTGATCGAATATCTATTATGATTGTTGGGTTTGTAACTGTACTATTCAGGACAATGTAGAGTAATTATAATAAATAAAACTCGAGTCTTTATTAAACTACATTGTAATGCAATAGAGGCGGCTAAAATGCGTCACAAATGCCCCCACCCGACTGCTACTTTGCAATTAGTTCAATTATTTAACAACAATTATATGACTTGTTTACATATATCATTGAATCATAAAGTGACATCTTTTTATATGCACATTACAGTGGCCAAGTGATAACGCCCTATTCTGACATAATACATACATGACATACATAATTGGTCATTACAACCCTTCAGTCAGGATTACGACCTAGTTTCTCACACCACTTATGTTGTGTGTGTTAATTTTATACATGAGTGGCGGGACCTACAGTTTAAAGTCGACTCCGAACGACAGATTTTTGAGAAACTTTTCATGGCAATTTTTATTTACTCTCAGAGTTTTTGCCAGAAATCTGCTGAGAGGTAGTCGCCACAGAAATATTTTTACATATTTCGTTTTGTTCAAGATGTCTGATTTTTGCTTCTGAATATTAAACTATAGCCTGCACAATGTATTTAGGGGTCTACAATGTATTGAAAAATATGACACTCTACCGTTATTATTAAATATTTCAAAAAGCCGTAGCAGACGTTTGAAGAGGAATATGCCATCATTACATATTGTTACGTTTTTATCTTTTAAAAACATTTGAAATATGAGCTCGTAGATTGCAAATAAAAATAAAAATTAATTTATATTCAGTTTTAATTTAATTCTTTATTGTTCGCACAATTCTGTGTGCCACTGTTCACGACTTGATGTAAACAACAACAATTGCTTTGTTTCTTATTCTGCTTTACACTCTTCCGCGTAAACACTAACAATTGATCAACAGATCTTTATAACGGAGATCTTTAAACTACGATTATTCTTTTCACACGTAACGCGTCTTCAAACACGACTGGTTGAATATTTTCTGACTCCATTGCCTTCTTTGTCTTGCCTTTTATAACGCAAGGTAAACAGTCTGATGAATGCTCTTGAAGGAGAATGAATTGGTCTTCGCAAAATCTCCATTAATATAAACATGTTGTTTACGTTATTGTTGTTTGTGTATTTTGTTTACGTTTATCCTTGCAGTGTTGTTGTTGCCAGTTTATTTACTTGTTTATCCCTTTTTTATACTGATCTTGTTGCAAAATTTTCGTTTATTTGTTGATCTTGTAAACAAGTCTATTGTTTTTGTTTTTGTAGCTTTTGCTTATAATTTTAATGTTAACCGATGTAACACTGTTTCCATTTTCGTAACAATATCATTTACTATACCACTCTAGTTAGAGTAGAATTTCGGAAATTTTGTTGAATTGTTTTCAAATCCTAAATGTTACTCTGACAGAATAACTTGCTCAGAGTCGATGTATTCATCTTACTTAATGTCGTAAATATGTGTATGTAAAGCAAAACATTTTTACATGTTCTTATCTGTTTAGGTTGTTTTATTTTATTTGTTGTTACTTTTGAATAGAATCCTTGAAGTGTTAATATTACTGCGTAACATTTGCACACGTTCATAAGAAAGAATAGAAATACAACATGACACTAAAAGTACTTGAAAGTACTTGGAAAAAAAGAAACAGTGGAGCTATTAAATTTAGTATTTTTCATTTTAAGTTTAAAAGATTATTTTAAAAATTAAAGTCATTGTATTCTGGTAGGTAGTGTTTAAGCCTCTGGCTCATTCGTCTGGAACAAAACGAAATATGAAAATAATTTTTCTTTCAGTGACTTCTTCCCAGCAAATTAAAATAAAATTTCCATGAAAAGTTTTTCAAATCTATCGGTCGAAGTCGTCACTCATGGATAAACTTAAAACACAACATGGGTGGTGTGATAAGTTCGGTTGCAATCGTGGCTAAAGGATTGCTTTGGATAGATTATGGTTTCAGATTTAAAGAATTTCGAATTTGCATTTTCGACAACTTAAAAAACCAATTGAACTCAGAAATATACAAAAAAAAAATTTACGAAAGCTTAAGAAATTTATTGAAACCATTTTTATGTTAATAGTTCCACTGTTATTTGGCTAAAATAGTAAAGAAAAAAATAAGGAAAATCTTTTATAATATTCTTTAATCTTTGCATGAAATATCCAAGAAAATAAATTTTAGTTTTCATCTTCGACTCTTGTAAGCTTAAAAGAAACTTTACAAACAACCGAACAAAAATTTTTGCTGAAAGACTAGAAGGTAAGAACGAAAGAAAGGAAGAAAAATGAAAGGAAAATCTTTTAAAATTCTTCCCAAGCAAGTGCTAAAAGATGAGAAGCAATGTAAAGTTATAGGAAATTGTCTATTTGTAGCATTTAACACCTGCCTGCTTAATGTGTAAATCGTAAATATCGCGCTTTGGTTGTAAAATATTAAAATGAGGCCAAGAGCAATATCAACGACGTTAGTGTTTGTGAATGTGGAAAATAAGAAATGAACTGAAGCAGAAATACCTAAAAGTGTAGTCTTGTTTCAAATGAATATATATGATGCCAGATAGTTGTGTCCTCTTGATTTTTATTATTTTTTTTTCTCTTATTATTTTCCTTTTTTGCTGTTGTAAAATGGAAATTTCAACAGATTTTCAAGAACTGGCGCATTGTGTGAAGGGTGATTAAAGTATCTAGGCAAAGTTAATAAACAGTAAGAATCAAAAATATAGCACTGTTGTGTTGAGATTAAACATAAATTTCACCAGAGAAAGCTTACATACGTACCTCCAGTCAGGATTACGACATAGCGTTTAACGCCGTTTATGATGTGTGTCGTAATTTTATATATGATTGGCGGGACCAACAGTTTAATGTCGACTCCGAACGACAGATTTTTTGAGAAACTTTTCATGGCGAATTTATTTACTGTAAGTATTTTTGCCAGAAATCTGCTGAAAGGAAGTCGCCATAGAAATATTTTTCATAATTCGTTTTGTATGAGATGTCTGACCTGGATTTTGAACCGTGGCCTCACGTCTAATAAGCCACAACATCTATTACAGATCAGAGATTGTTTGCAAATCGTTTTTATTATTAATAACCGAATAGCATTTGATAATTCAGCTGTGCTATTACGTAAAAAACAACGTTTGTTTTATCCTGGAAAAACTTACAATCAACTAGAATTCGTTTGGGCAAGGTTGTCGTATACAATTTAAAATAAGCGCAGCTGAAGCTCATGGTTTGAATATGAATGCCCAACGAAACAGATGATAATGGGAGGTGAAGGCTGTTCTGTCGTAGTAGCCGTAATCTAGTGGGTAGTGCGTTGGCTTATTAGACATAAGGCGCGGTTCAAACTCCAGGTCTCTAGCAAAACGAAATGTAAAAAAAATATTTCTTTGGCGACTTGCTGTCAGCAGATTTCTGGCAAAAACTCTGAGAGTAAATAAATTTTCCATGAAAAGTTTCTCAAAATATCTGTCGTTCGGAGTCGACATTAAACTATAGCTCCCGCCCCTCATGTATAAAATTCACACACACAACATGATTGGCGTGAGAAGCTAGGCAGTAATCCTGACTGAAGGGTTGTAATGGTCAATAATGTTATGTATGTATATGAGCGTGTATGGGAAGCTAAGTTCTAATCCTGACTTAAGGGTTATAATGACAAATTATGATAGATAGCAAGTATTATTTGCTTTACATCTGTATTCGATTTTACTCTTCACTGTACCTTTACAGTTGTGGGTTGATTTTGACAGTGAGCAATGGTTTCTGTTACGAAAATTTCTTCAACTCAAGAGTTATCTTTTGTGTTTAAGCTTCTTTCTGAAGGTATTTTTTTTTTTTAATAAAATTTTATCACACCATGTCTATATTTCTGTAGAGTCATAAATAATCCTTTTTCTTTTGTAGTTTCTTTCAATGAAAATTGCGTTTAAACAGAAATAATCTCATAGTAAAACTTTTTAAAATAATGTACAATTCTTGAATATTTAAATTAAAATTTATGCATTGAAGGAAACGTATTAAATTTGTTTTCTTTTTGTTGAAAAATCTATTGAAAGATATAAAATATCCTCCTATTCTTTTTGTTAAGGAAATACCGCCGCTGATTGAACGAACAAAATGAAAAAATTTTATTTAAATTGAAATGATTTTCTTTACCTACCATCACTGCGAAAGAAGGTGGAAATATTACTTCCTTAATATGAAAGTAATCAGATATGGTTGGCATGGCCATGCAACAAATATTCTACAGGGGTAGGCAACACACATATGCCGTTACCTACAATACATAACATATAATATACGAAGCATGAATGAATGGATGAGGGAATGAATGAATGAATGAATGAATGTGCTTAAGTCTTGAATTTTGCTTTTGTTGAATTTATTTAATGTTTATGGTTCATTAGTCTTGGAAAATTCGTTGAACAAAAACGAAGAAAACTCTCTCATAATAAATTACTTCATCTATCAGATATTTTGTATTTGAATGTCCTTTATTGATTATAAGAGGCAGAGAGAGAGACAGAGAACGTTAGAAATGAAGAAGCGACAATGATGTAGCGAAACAAATTACTTTCTTAAGGCACTTTAATGAGAGCCAAAAACTCTTGTTCATAATGTACGAAGGGAAAATGGCAAAAATGGCATTGAAACTTAAATTCATTCATTCTCTCTCTTCGTGGGATTCTTATATTTGAGGCATTAGCTCAAGTCTATGGATGTTTTCGCCTGCAATGTAATTTCGCATAATCGGATTATGATTTTCAAACTTAGTGGTTTACATGACCTTAACCAATTGAGTGTGTTTTCTTTTTTCTTTTTATCATGAATTTTACTCACTTACGAAATATTATTTCATTTCCTTGTATTCTCCTTTTAATGAGAATTTTAAGTGTTTCAGTCTGTGTTGTGAAAAACTTCTATAAATAATAAATTAATTACGGCTTTTAAAAGTAATCCGAATATTTTCATTTTTTCTGTATTTTTATGAAACATCAAATGTATAACATGGAAAAAGAATGTAAATACATTGCATGGTAATAAAGAGAAAGAAAATCGTAAACAAATATTTAAAATTTTTAATGGCTCATTTTTATTATCACACATAGATAATCGAATCAGAGTGAATATGATATCCTACAATGTAGAGTGACAATTATTAGACTTCAAAATTCAATGAAACTGGTTTTCCCAGTTAACGTATCGACCGTGAACATCCAAATAAATATCTTATATTGGTAAGCGAGAATTTGCCTAGTAAGTAGTGTGTTGGCTTATTAGAAATGAGGCCTCGGTTCAATTCCCAGTTCAGACATATCCACCAAAACGAAATGTGAAAAAAATATATCGTCGGTGACTTCCTCTCAGCAAAGGCCTTGAGTGCTGACCAATTATATGTGTAAGCGTATTGGTAAACAAAGAGCAGTACTACATAACGGCTACGAAAAAGGCCTTCTATCCTACACTACGAAATGTAGTGAAAAATTTTACATTATTATAGTACAGTTTAGAACGTAAATAATAAAATGATAGAAATTGCCTTTGGTCTCATATGCACTGTATTTCGTTTTGAAACTTCTTTATTAAAACGTTAATATAGTCTAGTATTTAGTGCGATGGCTTATTAGAATAGAACGCGTGATTCACCCGAAATATGAAAGAATACCATGCCATGAAAACATTCCCAAAAATCAGTCATTCCAAGTCGAAATTAAATAGTTGATCCCGTCACTTAGGGATAAAATTAGCACACGCAACATAGGTGGTGTGAGAAGCTAGTTGGTAATTTTGACTAAAGGCTTGTAATGATCATTTAAGATTAAAAATATTTGCATGGATCCACACGAAAAAAGCCTTATAAACTGTTAACAAATTTAGTTAATTTCGATCTTTACCTTTATCTTGCTTGCTTACTCCTCTAACACAAATTTGTATCGGGACATTGTGCTCATTTTCTTTGCTAGGCTTATATAGCGTTCCATACTATAAGATATTCGATCAATTATTAATTGAAAATTAGGCACAGTGTCCAACTGCTTCAGAGCCCATTCCTCTAAACAACGTCGTTGTCCATGGTCAGCTGTGGCGATTTTTCAAAACAGACTGAATAAATGTCGCCGTAGTCTAGTAGGTCGGTTGGTTTTTTAGACGTGAGGCCTTGGTTCAGACATCTCCAACAAAACGATAATATGAAAAAATATTTCTCCGGCGACTTCCTCTCAGCAGATTTCTGGCAAAAACTCTGAGAATAAATAAAACTGCCATGAAGTTTCTCAAAAATCTGTCGTTCGGAGTCAATTTTAAACTGTAGGTCCCGCCACTCATATATAAAATTATTACACACAACATAAGTGGTGTAAGAAATTAGGTCCATAATCCTGACTGAAGGGTTGTAATGACCAATGATGTATGTATGTGTATATGTATATGTGTATATGGTGGCATCAATAGCTCGTTCAAACAAATAAAAAATTTCGGAGATAAGAACACATTTCGTTTAATAAGAAAAAACCTTTTCACATACATACATACATACATAATTGGTCATTACAACCCCTCAGTCAGGATTACCACCCTTTTAGTTCGTTAAATCCCGAAAACCGCGTAACATTTACTTTGGCAGCCTAACTTAAGCAGAAAATCTGTGCAAGTTTTTGTGAAACACTTGAACTTTAGCGATGACTATTTTCTCTATTTTCTTCGCTATGCCCGAAAAAGGCCTGAATGTTGCCAATAATTAATTTCCTTTACAATGTTTAACAAATATAACTTCATTTATAGAATGTATATGGATATCGTATTTAATTTTGTATTTATTTAAAATACATATGTACATATATATGTATGTATTGTAAATACGTATTATTTTATTGTGTTTATTGAATAACAATGCCCTGACAGGCAGCTGCAGCAGCAACAATGAATTGCAAACAAATGTTGAGAAAAATTAAATGAAAATAAAAATTTCATTGCAATTGGAAATTTTAAAAATATATGTGTGTATGTGTTTGCGTAAACGGATGGAGATGCGAAAATATTTTCAGGCTTTTCACACAACAAATAAATATTTACATCAGCAGCATTTAAAAATTTACAATTATTCAATACATGCAATTACAGTGCAATAAAAAAGTATACTCGTTCTATGGAAAATAGAAATGATAGAAACATTTTGTAAAAATATTGTAATTGAAGGAAAATTATGTCTTGAGTATCTTGTATTGTATCTTTTAGTTTTAAATGGAAATCAACAAAAAAAAGTGATTTAGTCCTCTGGGGACTTTTTTGTTGGTTTTTATTTCGTTTCAATTTTTTCCTTACTCGACTACCATTGTATTCCATTCCATGACATTTCTCGTAATGTCAGCTTGAGCTCTTCTGAGAGTGTGTTTAATCCATTGCAAATTTCTTTATGGTTTACTGGTCGTATTGAGTGGAAATGACCTTTGCCCAATTTGGTTAACATTTATTCAGTCTGTTTTGCCAAATCACAATGGATGACAGTAGTCAAGGACATGTGTTAGCTAAATAAGCTCTGAGGCAATTGGTTAATGACTCTTATTTCCATTGAAAAACCATTTTCAGCGATGATGCCTATTTCTGTATAATTGGTCACTACAACACGTTAGTCAGTATTACGACCTAGCTTTTCATACCACTAATGTTGTGTGTGCTAATTTTATACATGAGCGGCGGAACCTACAGTTTAAAGTCCACTCCGAAAGACAGGTTTTAGAGAAAATTTTCATGGCAATTTTATTTACTTTCAGCGTTTTGGCCAGAAATGTGCTGAGAGAAATTCGCTGAAGAAATTTTTATCCACATTTCGTTTTGCTGGAGATGTCTGACCTGGACTTTGAAAGTAGGCTTCACGACTAATAAGCCATCACAGTATCTGTTAGACTACAGCAACTTCAATTCATATGTGAATAACAAAATTGTGGAATTTGGGACCAGTCCACATGAGATCCAAAGGTTTGGCGTGGAATTTGGGCCGCTGGCGGTTCACATTTCTTTTCGCCCAGGCAGGAATGACCGATATCTTTTGATCAGAACAATGTGATCTGAACGTCAACGGCATGTGGTTTCAACAGGACGAAGATAAGTGTTACACATTCATGCTGCATTGGATATTCTGCACGAGCGATTTGAGGGCATATGAAGTGATATGAACTGATCACCAAACTCATTAGTTTTGACTCCGTTGTAGTGTGTTGGCTTATTAGATGTGAGACCACGTTTCAAACCCCAGGTCAGACATTTCCAACAAAACGAATTTCTAAAATATTTCTTCGGCCAATTCCTCTCAGCAGATTTTTAGCAAAAACTGTGAGAGTAAATAAATTTGCCATGAAAAGTTTCTCAAAAATCTGCCGTTCGGAGTCGACTTTAAACTGTAAGTTCCGTCACTCATGCATAAAATTAACACACTCAACATAACACACACAATAAATGTAACAAGTTGCACCATCCTGTTGAAACCAAACATCGTTCGTATCAATACCATGAAGAGCGAGTACAAAAAAAAATCGATTATCGGTTGCGCCGTCCTCATTCTCAAAGAAATATGGGCCAATGATATCTCCGCTCCACAATTCGTACCAAACAGTCACTCGTAATGTATTCATTGGATTGTGTAAGACCACGTGTGGGTTTTCAAAGCCCCAAATACAACAATTTCACTTATTAACACACCCACCTAGATGAAAATGACCTTCATTAGAAAAGATGATTTTTTTGCATTTTATTTCTGTTTTGGAAATAAATTTCTAATCAATTCCAACGTTGCTCAAACGTAAATTGGTTCATTACATTCAGTGGAGATAATATATTGAATTTTGTGACAGAATAGAATGACATAAGTATTGCCAGATTCGAAATAACCGATGTTTCAAATTTAAACCGATAGGTGGCCCACCCGATATTATTCAAAAGACCAGGTATACGACAGCTGGCGTTTAGGCAAAGAGACTTAAAAAGTGAGATAGTTTGCCGGGGCAATTGTTGGCATGTCAATGAGAATGAGAAATTTTCTAGAGTAACAAAGACACGTAAACGTGATCAACATAGGATTTGTTTGCCGGGAGTGCAGCTTGCTGTGTTCTCAATGCTGGCTTCAATTTCTTAGCGGAAATTATAAAAGCTAGAACTGGTTGACCATACCAAGTAAGATAATATCGCCTAAATTATTGTAAATGCTTTAAGTCCAGCCTCTTAAGTAGGTATGTTGGTCACCACAACTTATGCCAGGTTGCCAGGCAATTTCTCTCTTATCTTGAAATTGAGAATGCGAGAGAAATGCTTTACTTTTTTAAAACACTGTAAATACAAAATATATTTTATTAACACCAATCGTTTATATTATTTTTATGCCATTTACAAGTTGCCACTTGAATACGAAACAGAGAAAAACAAATTTTTATTTTCTGGCCTGACAATTGCTTCATAAAAATTTAAAATATTTACCGATATACCAAAATAAGTGGGTGTGTGGTGTTTTGCTGCAGAAAAGAGGCCCACAGGGCAATGTGTTTAATACATTGTTTAAAAAGTATTTTTATTTGCGTTTTCTGTTTGTGCTGTGCGATATTAATTAATTTTATTTCGTATCAACGAACTACAATTGATTGAAAGGAGAAGGATATTAAAATGCTTGTTTTAAAATACAGCTTAAACGACAAAGGCAATATCTGAAACTTAATTAAATTTCATGCATTTGATTGAAGTGAACATTTTCCATTTACATTTCAAAAATTTCTTTAACTGTAGGCGACATTTTAACACACACTGTGCTTAATAGCTGTTGGCATTTAGAAGCAGGCAAAAAGAGCGTAAAAGTTTTTTTTGTTTGTTAATAATTTGTGTGCCATTAACTATTTGTATGTATTATGAGTGCCACAAAGCTACTCCAAATCATCATTAGCATTGAATAAGAAACATGTTAACCATTAAGACCCGTGCGTTACCATGATTATTAATTAACCTGCTGTCTTAATGTACTAATTGGATTTCATTTGCCATTGAATGTTAAACAGAATTTAATATACTTTTGTTGTTTGTTATTATTCGTCGATCGATTGAATCACATTTAAGATGGAATTAGTTAAAATAGCCGTAAGATATTCATTAAAAGTAACACAGGATAATTATGTATGTGGAGAATATTTTTGTGTTTATGCCAACACATGGAATATTTTGTATGACACAGACATCACACATCCATGTACATTTTGTACCCAAAAGCCAAAACGAAAATACCAAAAAAAATTTGCACAAATCTTGAACTGAATGGCAGTAATAAATTTGATTAAAATATGTTAAATACTCTCCATAACTCTTAAACGCCCTTACGGATCGATTAGAAATTAAAACAATCCAGTAGTTTATTCAATTTAAGATTTTTATCATTAAATTCCCACTTTTCGATATTTCGATACATAACATAATACGCTACGAAGCAACAGCATACATACATGTATACATATATACATACATCATTGGTCCTTACAACTCTTCAGACAGGACTACGAACTAGCTACTCCCACACATGTTGTGTGTGCTAATTTTATACATGAGTGGACTGCGAACGTCAGATTTCTGAGAAACTTTTCTTGGCGATTTTGATTTACTCTCAGAATTTTTGCCCTTAATTTGCTGAGAGGATACAGCCGTAGAAATACTATCTTTTTCTTTATATTTCGTTTTGTTGGAGAAGTCTGACCTGGGTTTTGGACCGTGGCCTTACGTAGCCAATGACAAGTGTAGGAAATAGATGGTCAACTCGAAAACTAAACATATTTCCATTAGTAATGGCTTGGTTCATGTTTTTGTTTAACAACCAGCACTAAGGGATGGCCCCTAATCATGCTGTATACATACATATTTGGTCATTACAACCCTTCAGTCAGGATTATGGACCTAGTTTCTCACACCACTTATGTTGTGTGTGTTAATTTTATACATGAGTGGCGGGACCTACAGTTTAAAGCCGACTCCTAACGACAGATTTTTGAGAACTTTACATGTCGATTTTATTTGCTCTCATAGGTTTTGAAAGAAATCTGCTGAGAGGAAGTCGCCGATGAAATATTTTTTCATATTTTCGTTTTGATGTCTGACCTGGGGTTTGATGTCTAATAAGCCAACACACTACCTACTACGCTACGGCGACCTTTACGCTGTATTGGGATTAGAAAAACAGCTTGTGATAGGAAGAAGAGAAAAAGTTCTGTTTCTTGAAGTTCGATTTAAAACTACTTATGTTGTGAAAGAAAAAATCATACAAGAGGAGCATATAAGAACGAATTTTCTTTGTAAATCATTGTGAGTTCTATTAGATGTGCTCTTCGAGAAAGACGAAAACTACGTGAAAATAAGTAATTTCAGATACATGTCTCTTTATTTTACTTGACTACAATTTGTAGAACAGAGAAACATTAGAGAAATCTTACCACTACTTTAACGAGCACCTGATCCCTTTTTCCTACACGGTCGAGAATCCTCGATGCATCGGCTCCGGGTGAGTGGCATAAATGATAAGAGGATCAGAACTCTGTGACAAGAAACCCAGCACTTAAACGCTTCTGTATACACTTTAAAATATGTTGGTTACGGCGAATGCTTTTATGTCCAGGATATGAAAAATACTTTGACTTCCTAATGTGTGGACCAC
Source organism: Sarcophaga subvicina (assembly GCA_936449025.2). Taxonomy (NCBI): domain Eukaryota; kingdom Metazoa; phylum Arthropoda; class Insecta; order Diptera; family Sarcophagidae; genus Sarcophaga; species Sarcophaga subvicina. Next base: position 76,738,089 of record OW388083.2, read on the forward strand.
ACATAGTTAAGTCGTTTAGAAGGATAGAAGCAGTCGCTGAGAATATTTATTTTGTAAAGTAAATTTCGTAATGACATGAATAAAAATGAATGAAAGCAGTAGTCCAGTAAGTAGTGTGTTGGCTTATCAGACGTAGGGCCACGGTCAGACATATACATACAATAACAAAACAAAATATTTCAACAGTGACATCCTCACAGTAGATTTCTGCAAAGAAAACTCTCAGAGTAAATAAATTTGCCATGAAAAGTTTCTCAAAAAATGTGTCGTTAGGTCCCGCCACTCATGTATAAAATTAACACGCACAACATAAGTGGTGTGAGAAGCTAGATTGTAATCCTGACTGCAGTTTTGTAATAACCAATTTCGTATGTATGTATGTATGTGTGAATATCATGGTAACTTTTGATTTAGTTTCACACTTTGTGACTGAGTAAGAAAAACGTAAATGTTTGATGCCAATAAGCGGAAGGTTATTTGCTTATTTGAGGGCTATAAATCACAGTAATCGTACGCTCGTGATTAATTATTTTACCAAAAGGAAGACCAAAATCTCTTCACTGCTATCACATTGACTCGGAATAAACCCCTGGCAATTGAAAGATCTTCGTCTAAGCCTTTGTATTAGTAGGTTAAACGTTGTGTAAAATAAGTTCTTTTTTGTGTTGATGGGCATGCCAAACGTATAATCTTTATTATTCAAATCCAATTTTAATAAGTCTTTAATAAGGAAATATTTAAATCGGACTTTTATAATCTTCTAAAATACTTTCAAAATAAAATGTCCTTTCTCTCTCTCTCTCACACACTTTCATTACAACAACTGAAACAAATTTATTTTTTTCCAATTTTTTTGCTATAAACAACAGTTGAAAAATATAAATTTAAAAGCTTCTTAAAGCATAAGCTATGCCCAGAATTGCGAAGCAGAATAGCATTTAAACATGAACCTATTGTGCGGCCCACCATGCCATAAACCACTAAAAATGGTCTTTTGAAAAAATATTTTTTTGCTTCTTCTTAAACTCTGCACTACAATAGGTTATGAGGGTACATTTGACTAGTGATGATGTTTGTAACATATTAATGAATATTCTTAGATTAGTTAATTTAATAATCCACCCCAGGATTATATACTTTACTACAAAAAAAAAAAAAACTACAAGAAACCAATCGATTAGAATACCTCCACGACAGAAACACGCGCTAAGAATACCGCCTAATAAGGATACTATAACTGATCTGCTTAAGGTTTTATATTAGAACATTACAGATCGTAATTCTATTATATAGGGTAGGCCATCTATTGGTTTAAATTTGAACCATCGGTTATTTTGAATCTGGCAATACCGTATGCCATTCTATTCCACAAAATTCAGGATATTTTCTACACAGAACGTAATGAATCAATCGATTATTGGGCCTACGAGAAACTGCACGATGATGGCGATTTTACCAAAAAGAAATGATCATTTCGGATGGAGCTCATTTTCATCTTGATGGGTACGTTAATAAGCAAATTGCCGTATTTCAGGCTCAGAAAATCCAAACGTGGTCTTACAGGAGCCTATGCACCAATTATGAATGACAGTTTGCTGTGGCTTGTGTAGCGGAGGCATCATTGTCCCATATTTCTTTGAAAATGTGGAGGCTCCAACCATTACGGTCAATGCAGACACCTATCTTACCATGATAACCGATTTTTTTGTACCCGCTCTTCATGGTACTGTTGTGAACGATGTTTGGTTTCAACAGGATTGTGAAACTTGCCACACATCTCATGCCACAATAGATCTATTGCTTCACGCGCTTGATGGCCGTTTAATTACCCAAAATGATGATGTCAGTTGCCCGTCAAGAAGCTGCGATTTGACAGCGTTGGACTATTTTCAATGGGGCGCCGTTAAAGTAAATTGTTATGCCGACAAACCAGCATTTGAGCATTTGAAGGCCAACATTCTTGATGCCATTGCCGAAATACGACCTCATACACTCGAAAAAGTGCACGGAAATTGGTTCGATCGAATGAGGTACTGTGAGACCAGTCGTGGCAGCCATATGAAGGAAATAATATTCCATTTCTAACCAGAACAATTGTATTTCACAACAAAAAAAAATTAACTTTGCAAAATTTTAAATCTTTTTTTGTTTTATTGCATTTTTAAATTCACCCCCCCTATATTTTGAAAGTCGCCGTGGTCTAGTAGGCAGTGAACTGAACTGTAGGTCACGCCAATCATGGATAAAATTAAAACACACATCATGAATGGTGTAAGAAGCTAGGTGGTAATCTTAACCACTGATTACATGAATAATTATATTTTGCACTTCAAGTTAAGTTTGGTTTAGTTGGTAGCCGCTCGATATATAGCTCATTTGGTTCCAAGCAACTGTCTCATTGTGATGCTATGCTTTCTGTTGTATGATTTGTTCCATTGTTTGTCGGCAAGTTTTTCCGATAGTATTTGGTTCAACAATTTAAATTCCAAATTCGCAAGTGCTTGACAATGACATAAAATATGTTCAGTGGCCTCCAAATCTATCTGGTCATAATGGGATTTGTAAAAGTCGCTGTAAGACATGTCCCCAGGCGTGTGCGCCTAGTCAACGTATGGTTATGACTTATGACGCCTTGTGTCCTCTGTATATTCATATGTATATGTGCCTCTCCTGTTTACGTTTAGTTGCACTTTCCCATCTGCCTTCACTAAATTAATGCAGTCGTAGTAAAATAAATTCTTTGCGAGAAACTAATGCCCATCTTCGTACCAGCTTTTGCAAGTGCATTAGCTTGGTTTATACTTTCCCGTCTTGAAATCACTTCCGTAGACACTCGAAATTCTAAAACAATAAAAGCGATATGATCTTCAGTCTATTTGGGGATCTAACGGCAGCTTTTCTTCCAAATACTCAAATGCTAGCTTGTAGTGTAGAGTACCAATATAGTTGTGCTTGACGATACCTAACCTCCTTACTTGTTTTCTTTTTAAAATTTTTCTTATTTTTCCTTCTTCTTACTCTTGTTTTTTTTTTTTTTTTACAAAAAACATCAATCCATGACAACGGGCTGTAAAAACCACACTGCGAAGCAAAACAGCTTAAATAATAATAAAAAAAACTTTATTTCTTATTTCTTTTCATTCAGAAAATAAAATCGAAAAAGAGAATTTGGTTGGAGAGAAACTCGAAAACTTTTCAAAGCAATTTTCATGTTGACACATATAATTGAATACTATGTGCGTGAGTGTGTATTTGTGAGTGTGTGGGTCGAAATAAAAAAAAAAAAATTATCGAAAGAAAATATTTTGACAATTTCGGTGGTAAATTACTTTGTGTAACATTTTAAATCAATTTTTCGAATTTTTAAAATGCGGCAGAAGGACAAGAAAACACAATTTTTTTTTCTTGTAATTTTCTAAGTAGAAATGTTGTTGTCGAGATAATTATTATAAGGATTTCAAAAGATTTCCAAATAATTTGACATCAAAATAATTGCAAAGTGTAGGAAGCTTATTCTATGCAAAGAAGTAAAGTTCGGTTAAAGAGAAAACATCAGTTCCATGGTAATAATAAGAAAACAAATAATAATTCGTTAAATAATGAGAAAATCACAGTAATTGGATGATATGTAAGGAATAAAATCAGTATAAATTTATATTGAATGGGGACATACTTAGATTTCTTCGGAGTATACACATACACTCCGTCAAAGATTGTCCAGGAATGCCAGGCGTCTTTGAAGGCAAGAGCAAGATATAGAACACTTGCCATCACGTAGGTCTTTGAACGCCATTTTGAAATCCGTTGCAATATGCAAAAGGTTCGGCTAACGGATGAATTGATCTCATCTACTTAATTTATCGTTTTAATATTTTAGTCAGGATTAAACATAACTTCTCTCCCTATCAGACACTAAAAAGTACAACTGAAACTCTACACCCTTGTTAGTGTAGGCGCATAATATAGGGTGGGCTATTTAAAAGTTTAAATTTAAAGATGCAGTAAAACAAAAGCAATTTTTTTTGTTTCGAACTGCAATTATTACCGTTAGAAATGGAATATTATTTCATTCATATGGCTGCCGCTTCTGGTCTCTCAGTACCTCATTCAATCGGCCCAATTTGTCGTGTATCGGCAATTGCATCACGAATGTTGATCTTCAAATGCTCAATTGTTTCGGTTTGTCGAGTTAACATTCTTCTTTAACGACTACCCACAGAAAATAGTCTATCGATGGCTATTTGACACTATCATTTCGGTTAATTAAACGGCCATCAATCGTTTAACGCAATAAATCAATTGTGGCATGAGATGTGTGGCAAGTTCCATCATCCTGTTTAAACCAAACATCGTTCACATCAATACCATGAAGACCGGTTACATAATTATTGGTTATCATGATGCAATAGGTGTCTCCATTGACCGTAATGGTTGCGACGTCCTCATTTAAAAAAAATATGGGCCAATGATGCCTTCGCTTCACAAGACGCGCCAAACAGTCACTCGTAATGGATGCACGTGTGGGTTTTGCTTATTAACTTGCCCGCCAAGATGGATATGAGTTTCTTCCGAAAAGATGATTTTTGTTTTGGTAAAATCGACATCATCGTGCACTTTCTTGTTGACCCAATAAATCCTAACCTTGCTCAAGTGTAAATCGATCCATTATGTTCAGTGGCGATAATATACTGAGTTTTGTGGCAGAATAGAATGAAGTGTCGCCAGATTCGTAATAGCCTTTGGTTCAAATTTAAACCGATAGCTGGCTCATCCGATATTTATGGGCGAGGATTTAACAATTCTAAATTTCGATCCATTATTTCCCTCTGAGTACACAGGGGAAATCGTCTGTATAATGGTTTGCTGGTATACAATTTAAAATATATTTTTGAATTTCTCTATATTTGCTTACATTAGCAAGTCTTTTTATTTCTTTAGCATTTCGAATAAAATTTATTATTATTTATACATTAAAATATATTTTATGACATTTTATTTTTTGTTTTCTGTGTTTTTTTTTTTTTGAAGATACTTCAAAAAGTCTGTGAATGTGCTTTAACGGCAGCTGTCTTTTTTTTTTGCAAGAGAAAATTGTTCTTTTCAGTATCTTTTGTTTTTCAGCATGGCAGACAGTAAACAATAGCATCGAAATACAGAAAAGTACTGATTGTAATAGAGATACGAGATACCATACACAACAATTGCAATGCAAACATGACACGCGGTAATTTATCAAAATGAAGCCAAATAGCAGCATCATCTTCATTATAATCATCATCATAATCATTATCATCATTATCATCATGTTAGTGACTGTGAACAGAAACGTAGTATTTTTGTCATGAGAATACAGAACAATATGTGCCACTTAAAAATTGGTCTTCAGACAAAAAAAAAAGAAAAAAGCAAGACTCCTCACATGAACACTTTCTTATGTGGTGGCAAGTGATTCAAACGATGGCCTTCAATATCAAACACATGAGTGCTGGAAAACAAAGCTTGCAGAGCAGTAAGGGAACAGAAAAGATACATATTTGAAGTAAAACATCTCAGCAATGAGATGTCAGGAATTTTTTAGGATATCAAAGGAAAATAAATAGAAAACCAAAAGAAAAAAGAACACAATGTTTTCTATTTATAAATTATTTTACTGTCTAATAATGCCTGGAGGTGCTATTTAGTTCTTATTCTTCTAATCTTTAAATTTTATCATAAAAGTTTTAATCAAAAATATTGTATCGGGTAATGTAGGCTGCTAAATATCTTTCATTCAAGGTGACATTTATTAGGTGAAAGTTTGAGTCAATCGTCTATTGAGACCATAATAGCATATGTTGGCTTTAGTGATCCTGCGCTTGATCTCCAGACAAATTCATTGACTATAGTAATCGGCCATAATCTGGGATCCAATACGCAACTTGTCTGTACTTGTCAAAAACATATAATACTTTGCCCTCATTTACTGCCAGACCCATCTAAATAGACTCCCATTCAATAGAACTAAATGCAGCAGTAACATATGTTACCCTATGATGTTAATGTCGACAGCATGCGCAAGCAAATGGACGCTTTTATGAAAAATAGTGTCATTGCGATGCACTCTCGTCTTTCGCAGAACACTCTCCATAATGAAGTTAAAGAGGTCGCATGATAAGGGATCGCCTTGTCTGCCACCTCGCATGGTATAAATAGGTTCGAACAGGTCTATTCCTAACTTAACTGAGCTGCAGGAGTTGCTCAACATCAGTCTGCATAGCTTTATCAGCTTCGCAAGTATACCGAGCTCTGACATTGCGGCAACAACACGATTTCTAATGGGGCTATCGAAGTCTGCTTTATAATCGCAAAATGAATGGTATGTGTTGACTGGTTTTTCGTGGGTCTTCTCCAGGATTTGACGTAATGTGAAGATCTGGTTCATGGAGGACTTGCCAGATCTTGAACTTCACTGATAAGGTTTTATCATTGTTTTCAGTCGTTCACACAATACTCCCATATGAACCTTATATACGATAGGGACAGGGCTTATACGTCTGTGGTTGGCGCATATCGTATGGTCTCTGTTCTTCAGGACATGACAGAGAAATTTGTCGATATCAGCACATTCTAACCAAATTTGGATACCTTACGACTCTTTATGGCGTAATGGATTTGCTCCTCCATATAAAGTCCAATGCACACAACTGTGCAATGCCGTAGATGTGCTGCTTGGATGCCATACACTCTCAATGACGATATTTTGTAACAAAATTTTCTCTACCGATGAAGCTCATTTCTTAATCAGCGTTTACATCAATAAGCAAAACTGTTACATGTAGGGCTGGAAGAAACCTGAACTGAATGTTAATAATCATTTATAACCAGTAAAACTGACTGTTTGAAGCAGATTACAGTATGGAGTTGTTGGTCCAGTTTTTTTTTTATAAAAATGATGAATTTGGTCTGCAATTGAGGAATATGAATTGAACGATATGTAATTGCGACTAGACGGTACTTTTCCGGTATGGTCTGATTACGTATAAAAAAAAAAAATGAAAATTTTTGGACACCAAGAAGCGTGGTCCATAATGAGTGTATACTGGCATCAATCGTAACAAATGACAATCGAACGTGGTACGAACTGAATTATGTTAGGGGTGAGACACTTTAAGAATAATGAATTATTTGAAATTTTCTGATACGTTTACAGCAGTTTATAATACAATAGAGAGGGTCTTTAACAGCCAGCAAATAGAGAACATTGATAATAATAATGGATGATAATGGATAATAATAATGGTTAGGCAAAAGCTCTGAAACATGAAGAGTTCGTTATGGGTACAGTTCCAGAAGCAGCTTATATTGCAATATATGAGATCCTTGAGTTCCTAACAGATACAAAACCACATCATGGCGCTTGAGATATTCGTTTTGTGGTCGTATATTATTTCTTTTACTGATTTCCTCTTTTGGCCTCTTCTGGCAAAAACTCTGGGAGTAAATTAAAATTGCCATGATAAGTTTCTCAATTGGGAGTCGACATTAAGCTTCGGGTCCCAGCACTCATATACCAAAATTGACACACAAAACATGGGTGGTGTGAGAAACAAGGTTGTAGTTCTGACTAAAAGACTATAATGAGCAACTAAGTAGGTAGGTAAGCAGATGAATAATTGAATTTTTTAAAATTGTTCCCGTTGCTAGAAAGTCTTTTGTTTCATTAATATATTGACTGGTACTTGACTTTTTATCACAATTTTCTTTTGCAATAAATTCTATCAATATTATCTTGTCAATAAAAGAAATTCAATAAATTTTTCCATATCTTTTTAAATTTATTAATAATTTTGACAAAAAACGTTTGCGGTTTCCAAATACCGCAACTGTGGTTGGAAAAGCCTTCCTTTTATAATACTTTGCATTACAAAGTTTATTTTTTTTACCGATTTTTTGTAATGAATAATAAAATGCAACATTAAGAAGAAGAAAAAAAGTTTAAAATCAATAAATCTACCAACTGTTGTACGTTGTGATTTATCGAAAGTCATTAGATGTTGTATTTAAAGTGGGTTCAGCATGACAGAGCAAGGTCTTTGTAGCCTCCTTTAAGGTCGTTATGAACATATTAAAGCATTTATTTTATTTTAGTTTATTTTTATTTTTTTGCCCCACCAAAGTAGAAAATAACGGTTTTTAAGTAGTATTTTATTTTCCTTTTTTGTTAAAATAATTTAAAGAAATTTAATAAATCACTCAGGATTTATTTTCTACCAAGTCCGGCTGCAATAATTTTTTTTTTTAGGTACAAAACAATATATTTTTAACGTTTTGTTTTCCTTTCACCAATATTGGGGAGTAACTGTAATCTATTGTTTTATTATGGACACGTAAAAACCTTCTGGTTCATAGAGGTCAAGAAAAAGTTGTTCGATTTGTTTCCCTCTGTTCAACATCTACCCTCCACCATTGCTATTGGCAGCACTCTATTGTTTTCACATCAATAAATGCGAGTGTATTTGAGTGCATGAAAAATATATGTTCATTGTTATTTGGCATTAAACTACGAGGGCGGATTTAAAATTAGTTTTGAAATATATAGAAATTTCAATATTTTTATTTGCAAAATCTCTATCCAACCAAGACATACATAAATGATTAGTCATTGCAACCCTTCAGTCACCTGTGGCGTCACAATCGGCCGTTATGCATGCTTAAGTGAGCTTTTGCTAAACTACCACTCCAACCTACAACCCTTTAGTTTGGATTACGACCTAGATTCTGACAACATGCTGTGTGTGTGTTAATGTTATACATGAGTGGTGGGACCTACTGTTTAAAGTCAACTCCGAAAAACGGATTTGATTAGCATTTTATGGCAATTCACATTCCATTTTGTGCAAGAAGTCTGAGCTTGTGTGTGAATCAGGGGCTTTCGACACACTACCAACTAGACTACGATGACTTCATACATCATATCTTCCAGAATTTCCTTTTCTGGTTTATTTGTTATCACCAATTTTGAAAAACTGGCTCATTGATTAAAGGCTTGTCAACAATAAACAGAAAGAGCCAGTAGCTGAAAGCTATCTTAAAAAGCTACACAGTGCTTTACGATAAAGAAAATTTCCCTTGAATCTGTTATGACTGCTTATTATGGAACAGCCCTCGTATATTAACAAAATTTATTATTTAAAATCTATGATTATTGGTACGGAAAATGCTTACGAACAATGCTACATACTTAAATGAACATGAATGTTTTATAAGTCAATATACCCTGGTGTTCAGTTTGTAAGAGAGTGAAAGAGAGGATGAGGGGGAGGGGGGGTAGTACCGGTAAAAAACGAAAAATTTTAGTCAGCAGTATTAGAAAATAATTTAAGAGACTATAATTTGCAATACTTTTTTGTTAAAAATGTACATTTAGGGCGTATAACTAATATTTATGTATTGTAATACGCTTACGAGGGGGAAGGAAGAATGAATGTAAGTCGTAAGCATTTAAGAAATAAATGATTATGATGAGGGGTTTCTTTTTTTGTATGAAAAATATTTGATAAATTTGTTAAAAAATAAATAAAAACAAGTAATAATTAATTTAGAAACATTAAAACACATGGGTAACAAAGGTTCTGTTCACGAGTTAAAAGTCAGGTCAGACATCTTCCACTCTTGAGGAATAGTAGTCCGCAATCAGCATAAAACTACTAAGCATTGCATTAGTAGTGTTTCCTTAAAATTTTTATATATAAGCGTATATGAAATCGATTAAAAAAGAGAACATTTTTCAGTTTTTTGAAACAGGTTAAGTTCTCTTTTTATATTATTACGCGGCCTGTCTTTCATCAATAACTCACCGAATGTTGATTTCAATTAACTCTGGTTTATCGACATTGATAAGCGATATTACATTTACAATCCTAAAGCAGCTAATCCAAGAGGATTCAATCACACGACTTTAAATTCCAATTAAGTGGAACATAATGTGGAAATATTCTTCTAACAAAAGTTTCTTTGAGTTAATCAATGGCTGTGTCATGTTGAGATCACACTTCATCAAGATTAATTTCAGCTTATTGAGGTACGCCTTAGCCTTGAAGGTAGTGTGTTAGCTTCTTGGACTTGAGGCTAGGGTTCAAACCGAAATACGATAAATATTCCAACTTCCCCTCAGCAGATTTCTGGCATAAACTCTGAAAGTAAATAAAATTGCCAAGAAAAGATTCTCAAGAATCTGTCATTCGGAAGCGACTTTAAACGGCTGGTACCGTCACTCATGTATAAAATTAACACGCAAAACATAAATGACGTGAGGAGGGTTATGAGGGCATCCGCCAGTTGGGTGGAAGCGCATACATCAATCATCAATTGAATAATATTTGAAGTAAATCATTACGGGTGATAAAGACATTAGCAGTCACTTTAAAGGCTAGTTGAACAAGGTTCAGTTGAATCTTAAAGTCAAATTTATACGATAAGGGACTACGTTTGTAAAATCAGAAGGAATTTTCGACTTACAGCAGATGTTTTGACGTTTAAACGATTAATAAAATACAAAAACAAAGTAAAATGACTGCACTCCTGATGTAATGAAGTGTAATGGTTTGTGAACAATTTAAAAGAACGAAGACAGCCTACGACTGCCAAATTTTCAACCGTATTCTCTCACAATCCTCTCATTACATATTGAGTTTACACGATGTTGTCAACTGCTTTCTTCTACACGCAAAAACTAGACTTGTCGTACGATTTGTTTGATCGTCTAGATTCCCCTAAAGTGATAATTGAATGAAATTCAATAAATTTTAGCTGAACAATTCCGATTTTTGGTGCTTACCAATCTTTAATTTAAACAAAATGATTAAAAAATATCGTTCAGAAATGCTCTACTGTAGGAATGTTTGTTCCCTATCCACATTGAACGTATAATGAGAACTTGAGTTAAAAAATCTTTAGAATCTAACTTCATATAAATGCATAAAATTGTTGTATAGGGTGGACCATTTAAAAGTTTAAATTTAAAAATTCAATGAAGCAAAAACGGTTTGGAATTATGCCAAATTTATTTTTTTGTTGTGAATTGTTCCGATTGGAAATGGAATATTATTTCATTCATATGGCAGGCGTGGCTGGCCTCACAGTACCTCATTTGATCGGACCAATTTTTGGACCTCTTTTTTGAGCGTATGGGATCGTATCTCGGCAATGGCATCACGAATGTTGGCCTTAAAATGCTCAATTGTGTCTGATTTGTCGGCATAACACTTTTTTTCGGCCCGACAGAAAGTAATCCAACGGTGTCAAATCGCAGCTTCTTGGCGACCAATTGACATCATGACCATTTCGGCTAATTAAACGGCCATCAAACGTTTGACGTAACAAATCGATTGTGGCATGAGATGTGGCGTTCACATCAATACCACGAAGAGCGAGTACAAAAAAATCTGTAATCATGGTGCGATCGATGTCTTCATTTACCATAACGGTTGCGCCGTCCTCATTTTCAAAGGAATATTGGTCAATGATGTCTCCGCTCCACAAGCCGCACCAAACAGCCACTCATACTGGGAGCATTGGCTTTTGTAACCAAATTGAAAAAATTTACATCCGAAAAGATGATTTTTTCCTGGCAAAATCGTTTCCCAACGTTGCTCAAGCATAAATCGATTCATAATGTTCACTGGAGATAATATATTGAATTTTGTGACAGAATAGAATGGCATAAGTATTGCCAGATTAGAAATAACTGATTATTAAAATTTAAACCGCTGGATGGCCTACCCGATATTTTTCTCGTCTAAATTAAATTTCTTAAAAATATTTGGTTTTTATCCAAACATCAGATATCATAACTTTGTTTGAATATGCAAAGATTTTTACGTTACAGATAAATAAACTAATCCGTTTCAAATGTTATTAAAATGGTTTTATTTTTCTTTTCCTTTCATTTGCAGGTTGGTTTTATTTCTCTATTTTCCAACGTTTATAACGTAAGTAAGACAACAACAACAAAAATAAATATTTTTACTTAACAATTGAAATATCAGCGTACTTCTGCTGTGAATACATGTTCACTTTTATTGTTTTCATTTGTTTCGTAAGATTTTTGTTTTTCGTGTTTTTTTGCATTTCACACCGAATTCATGTGTAAATTTTAATTAGCGTACTTGTTCAAGTTGCGTAAAGTTTTGCTTTTTCTCTTGATTAGCATAACGAAAAACCATTTAAATGTTAAACCAACAAATAATACAACTTCATGATTATGGTGGGTGGGTGTATGCTGGCAAAATTAATTCCATTTTTAAAAAATTTGATTTTAATACAGAAATACTTGTGGGAAATCAAAAACATTTCAATTAAATAATGAGCAGGGCAACTGAGTTTTCAAACAATTTCTCATGCAACGTAAATAACAATAAAAAATTTTTTTATGATGTTCAGTGATTATTTTTCTTTTGTAATGTTTGTGTACGTTATTCAATAAAGCATTCGATCGGGTCCTTCATTAAGCACTTTTCATATTAAATAAAACAAAGTGGGTGTGTATAAGATATCATTGAAATTTTTAAGTCGTGTAAAACACCTATTGATAGCATGGGTGGAACACATCCGAAATGACAAATTTTTCAGGACTCTGGAACATAAATCTTGATGAATTTGCTTAACGGCATGGGTTCTAGTGGCATTGAAGAATTCTGGGATTTGTGGCTTAATAGCTTGCACTTGGGACTTAAGGAAATCCCAGTAGGAAAAGTCTAACACACAATCCCAGTGGTCAGTTCATGTCACCTCCACGGGACATGACCCTGCCTTTAAGTCATAAATACATAATTGGTCATTACACCCCTTCAATTGGGATTACGACCTAGTTTCTCACAATACTTATGTTGTGTGTGTTAATTTTATATATGAGTGGCGGGACCTATAGTTTGAAGTCAACTCCGATTTTTTGAGAAACTTTTCATGGCAATTTTATTTGCTCCCAGAGCTTTTGCAGGAAATCTGTTGAAAGGCATGATAAAATATCTTCTGGGGTTGGACCGTGGCCTCACGTCTAAAAGACTACTAGACTACGGCCACTTCAATGCCTTCAAATCGCTCATGGAAATTATCCAATGTGGCATGAGCTGCCTGCCATGCGTGTTATTGGCGTCCAATCCTGATCAAAAGAAGTTGGTAGTCATCGTGCAGTAGAGTTTGTCATAGACAATGATAATAGCCAACGTCATTTTCAAAGCGATATGTACCGGTAATGCCGCCAGCCCCAAATCAACACCAAACGTTTTTGATTCTCATGTGGATTGGTGTCGTCGCAAATACGAAAATTTTATTTGTTCACGTATCCAGTCATCTATTGGGTGGATCATCTATCGGTTTAAATTTGTTCCATCGGTTATTTCAAATCTTACAATACTAATGTCATTCTATTCTGTCACAAAATTCAGTAAATTCTCTCTTAACTCGCCATTGTTCTAAAGAATTGAATATTTCACGCACCAGTTTACGACGAATTTTGCGATAAGATTTCGTTATGACGCCTTATAAAGAATTGACTGACGACTGACAGTTTGGTGCGACTTGTGGAGCGGAGACATCATTGGCCCATATTCCTTTGAAAATGAGGACGACCTATCTCACCATCATAACCGACTTATTGTACCCACTCAACAGATTGGTGTAACTTGACACATATTTCATTGCACAATCGATTTATTGCATCAAACGTTTGATGGCTGTTTAACTAGCCGAAATGGTGATGTTAACTGGCCGCCAAGAAGCTGCAATTTGACATCGTTGAACTATTTTCTGTGGTGCATTGTTAAAGACATCCGATCGAATAAGGTACTGTAAAGCCAGCCTTGGCAGTCATATGAATGAAAGACCATTCCATTTCTAAACGGAACAATTGTACTTTGCAACAAAAGAAAAAGGCCTTATAGCAACAACCACTATTGGGATATCATAGATAGATCAACTCCACTGGAATAGGTCATCTGGACGCAGTACTTAAGTACATTTAACACAATGAATTTGTGCCCTTAAACAAGGCTAACAATTTGTATGTCTTTTGTGTTAAAAATAAATCATATGCTAGGTTACTGCTACGTATGAGTAATGATTGTGTCAAGATACCATTATTTCACGTCCCTTATACGTTACAGTAACCAGATGTGTGAGTATCCAAAAAAACGGGTGTTCCTTGTTGAACCTACAAATAAATGTTTTCATTAATAAAAATTTAATAAAATTATTTAATAAATAAAAATATATTTCTGAGAACATTTGTTTCTTATTTTTTATAATCTTTACAGATTATTTTTCTTTTAAGTAAACAGACTTTAACATTCTCAAACTGTATTTCAATAAGAATTTCTAATATTTTCTAAGTAAATAACTTTGCCTTGGTTTAATATCTTCTAAATGCATTAATGTTTTGATGCCATCACAATAGACTTCAACAAATTGACAACCTTGTGGAACGGCATTGGAAGAGATATGTGAAGTTAGGCTGCAGGCAGTGCAAAGACTGTCAGAAAATTAAATTTCGAAAAATTAATTCAAAACATGCTGATACAATAGTAACCATAAGCACTTTCTATTTTTACAACTCATATGTGTATGTATGTACGTGCACACACAGATTATATGTTTATAAATCTACGAACATAAATGAAGTGCGTTCTTTATTAATAAGAAGAAGAAGAGAAAAAAATTGAAAGAAAAACGAACAATTTTAAGATGCCAATGAAATTTTATACAAAAAAAAGAAAAAAATAAAAACAAATATTTAATGAAATAAGAAAGGAAACAAAGAAAAAATACTACAAGAAAATAAAAGAAAAGCAGAGAAAGAGGAAAACAAATTCCTAAGAAAATATTTTTTGAAAATATTTTCAGCATACAGTAGAGAAATGATCGCAAACTTAATAGAGAAAATACCGTGCATGTGCAAATGCTACTTGTGTGGGCCTGAGTGTTGTCAAACACATACATACACATTTAAACCCGTACATCGTGATTTGTTGCGTATGTTTTCAATTAATTTTTATCTACACTGTGTTCTTATATGAATATTTGATGTCATTGTGTATGCATGCAGCATTATGTGTTTAAGCAAACACAAGTAAATATATGTATATATATATGTACATACACATCGATGTCTATTATTATAATTTTAGTCATTATTCATACCATTACCGATCAAATAAACCACATACCAGCCAACATTGCAAGCAACTGTATTTACATTAAGGAATCATCAGCATTACCCAACAAGCAAAAATATCTTTGAGTTTACGAACATATTTATTTATATATTTATTAATTACAATACAATTAGAAATTATATTATAATTATATACGAGCGAAGTTATTTGACCATATGCTAGGTGTAGTGTCACAGACCAGAGTCTCTAGTAGGAATCGAACCCACGACCCTCATGCTAATAGTCTAGCACACTACCCACTAGACTACCAGGGCACCTATGTTTACGAACTTATTTACCAAATTTATCACCACTCATGGATAATATTAACACATTCACACAATATGGGTGATGTGAGAAACTAGGTTTTAATCCTGACTAAAAGGTCACAATGACCCATTAGGTAAATGAGATTAATTCATACTTAGTACATACGTAGTGGTTCAAATATGTCAAAATAGTCAAAATAATAGCCCAGAGTGCAGCAAGAGAAATATGGTGAAAGAGTAGTTAAGTTAGAACTTTAGGAAAAATTAATCCTTAGTAACCAAATACAAAAATTTGTCAATCGTTTTGCTTGCCTAAACGCTCCTGATTCTTGGGGCTTAGAAAACCCACACGCGGTCTTACAGAAGCCAATGCACCCATAACTGTTTGGTGCGGCATGTAAAACGGAATCATCATTGGCCCATATTTCTTTGAAAATGAGGACGGCGCAACCTTTACGGTCAATAGAGACACTTATCGCACCAAAATAGCCGATTTTTTTGTATCCGGTCTTCATGGTATTGATGTGAACGATGTTTGATTTGATTTGCGGGTGGAACTTGCCACACAGCTCATGCCACAATCGATTTATTGCTTCAAACGTTTGATGGCCGTTTAATTAGTCGAAATGGGGATGTCAATACGACCCCATACACACAAAAAAGGGGACGAAAATTGGTACCATGTAATGAGGTACTGCGAGGCCAGCCGCGACAGCCGTATGAATGATATAATATTTCATTTCTAACCGGAACAATTGTACTTCACAACAAAAAAAATTTAATTTAAACTTTTAAACGGCCGACCCTATAACAACAATTTAATCAGCGTTCCGGTCCAGCTTCTTACACCAACCATATCTGTCTTCAAGTCAGTGAAACAGCCTCATTCAATATTCCTTACTTAACAGATGCGAAACAAACATTCCAACATACTCGTATACAGGCTACATCTTCACATTTGCTTATTTAATTTTAATTAAAGTATTTACGTGTTTTCACGGATTTCATGTGTAAAGTAAACTTAAACTGAATGGTGTGTTGGGTTATGTACGTACAAACGTATATAATTGGGTTTTGATATGAGACTTAAATTTAATTTTATTTGTTGTTTGCTAAAATTATTATAGTTGTTGTTATTGTCATTATTAATAAAATCACTCATACCATTAACAGCCACTAACAGACACACATACATTCACTGAAACGCAAACACAAACACACAACGAATAAAACAAACACTCTCTGACGAAACCAAATAAACTCCAATGCTTGTTAAAGAATAGAAAGAAACAAATACAGAGGAAAAATCAACAACTAGAAGGAATAAATAAAAAGAGAATGAGAATTAGAAAAAAGAGAAGAAGAAAAACATGAAAATGGGAGAAGTAAACTACCATTTGGATCTCTTAAATATGGTATGGTTCTTCGTCTCACATTACAGACGTAAAAAAATATTTCATTTGCACTTAATGGAGATTTGTAAGAAGAAGTCAATTTAAATGTCGTAGCATTGGAGAGAGAGAGAGAGAGTGAGGGCGTGGGAGAGTAGAAAAAAAAGAAAAGCAAATAAAATATGACTTTCAATAACATTAAATGCGGCTTATTTTAACTTAAGAAGGTAATAAAAGAGTGGGGGAGAGAGAGAATAAAATAACGCCAACATCTACAAAGGATATACTGCTTATGGCACTAAAGGTGCAGGCAATTGCTATACATTTTCCCCATGGCACTGTTTCGTAGTACTGCTCTGTTGAAGTATCATTTTAGTTGCGCACATTCATCATCTGGTTGAATTTGTTTTTCCTTTTTTACTTCCTCAACTACTTTGTGTTCTAATTTGTTCACTTCCTTTTAATTTTAATGCCATGATACTTGCAAATGGTATATGGTGTGTGTGTGTGTGTGTGGCATTTATCTGAACTGAAGATGAAAGGAATATTGCAAAGTATAAAAACAGGATGAAAATTGTAGCTCTCGCTCTCTCTCCCTTTCTCTCTCTCTTCCTCTTTGTGTGTTTGGAGTAAGGAAAAATACTAATTAAGTTGTAGAAAGAAGACTACTTTAGAAGCATATAAAAACAAACACTTTTAATGGTATGATATGCTGTACAACAACATATGAAACCTTATTAGGAAAGAAAAATTTTATGGTCATGTACAGAAAATATGTATGTATGTTCGACCATTAATGAGTTTTTCTTAAACTTTCTGTAACGCGAACAGTGAAAACTAAATTAATCGCTGAGTGTGTAGAAAAATTTGCCAAAATACTTAATTTAAGGATTGTACCCGTGACAAAACACAAACGATGAGTATTTATTCGATTCCGTTAAGTAAAATAATTTCATTCAAAGCTATTTTTCCACCCCTTGCAACACTAATTAAAAGCATTTTTAGTAACGCCGTAAACGATAACACGTTTATCTCGTAAATTTTAAGGTTTTTATATTCCTGTCCTATCATTTTCGCGTTAAGTTTTGGAAAAAAAGTTAAAATCTTAGAGTTAAAGACTGTGGGATTTGTGACAGAGACTTTCAGCAACAAATCTATTAGCAAATGAGAGAACAGGCATATTTTCGTAATACTGAAGACCATTCTTATTTTCTTACAAATATTAGTCTTCTCGTACAATTTTGAAAATAAAGACATAAACTCCCAGCTGGCTAAAGTATAACTACGGCATCCTCCTTAGTTATTCCCAATACAATACAATAACAAAGAAGCAAGTGCATCAATGTATTTACTTTGCTTTATTGGCCATTAGAATCTTTTAGTCAATGGCAAGATTCTTACACCACTAACGTCGTGTCCATGATTGATGGAATCTATAGTTTAACATCGTCTCCGAACGCGTACTTGTGCGAAACTAATTGGTCTTGACCATGTAGCCAATGTTTTCTGCAGGTGCTGCAAAGCAAGAAAGTTATTTTCATCATGAATACATACCTATCGTTATGTCCTCACATCCAAAGCTTATCTGTCTGTTCGTTGCAGAGAATTTTCGCAAATCTGGATAACAGCAGATGGTAGCCATAGTTTTCCAACCTATCTGATTCAGCTTACCCACATTCTCTTTGATTTAGTGCAAGAAGTGCTGAGTGCTCGAATGGCGTTCTGACTGTCAGATAGTATTACTAAGTCTCGTATTCTATATCTTCTATCCAAGTTACATTGAGCAAATCTTTCGATGGCATAGGCTAGCGCTTTCCCATTGACTTAAAAAATTTCAGTCTTCTCCTGTTTAAAACGATTCCTTCCTTCTTTAAGGTAGCATAGCTTCCAGATTTCTTCGTTTATTTTTATTACTAAGTTTTCTTTGCGAAGAATTTCCCAAATTCATAGGGGGCTATTGGTTGAACCAGAGGCCTGCCAAGTATTGGGCTGTCACGAAATCCTCTTTTGTGTCCTTAACATAGTTTATGATTCCACTGGTTTATAAAAGATGAACATTGAGAGTGTATATGGCTTAAATGGAAGCTTCAGATGGTTCCAATACTACATACATACCCACATATATACATACATAATTGGTCAATACAGCACTTCAGTCAGAATTAAGATCTAGCTTCCCACACCATCCATGTGGTGTGTATTGATTTTATTCACGAGTGTTGGGGTGCTTACAGTTTAAAGTCGGCTCCGAACGATAGAGAAACTGGAGAAACTTTTCATGGCAATGGTTCATATACCAAAGGAATTAAAAACTATGATATCACATTATGCCAAACGTGGCCTGAGTGCTCTTGGGGTAATAGTCTGACACCTAATACCAGTCGAAGGAAAAATCTAAAAAACAAAATACAGAATTATTTAAAAATAAAATTGTGCCCAAAGGGCCTTGCAAGTGAGCATATATATTTATACACAATGAATTTAATATCCACCTCTTATTCCTCAGAATGTAAATAACGTGATAACCGGCAAGTAGGAAAAGATGTGAAGCTCAATGGCTTTTTACGTATCCTTCCAACTGCAACTACCTGCATAGGTACAACAAATACTTCACAAACTGTATGTAGCTGTCTGTTTGTAGATGTCATATTTTTATTGCTTAGAACGCCAACATTATGTTCAAATGACCTGCTGGTAGGGCATTGTTGTTGGGAACAATAATGTTTTCCAGTTGCTTGTCTCTACGGCGAATGTTGTTTTTTCTTCGTATTATTTAAAATTTTTTTTACTGACTTTATTTATCTTCTCATCCTTGAGTACTTTAGAAAGTCTTCTTGCTATTGCATATCCAATAGGGTATTCCATTCCAACAATTGAAATGTAAGGGAAAAACCGGTTTTTTTGAAAACTTTGATTAAAAATTAAAACTCTGCTTTAAAGTTTTTATAAACCAAAGATAAGTGAACTCAGCTAATGAAAAGTTTACATGAAATTTCTCTGAGAATTTTTCGGCATTCATGAACAGACGTTGAAACTACGTTCGTTAGCAACTAAATTCGCTGCCTGGCTGTCCGAGTAAATCAAGAGACTTTCAAAGAAAATCCCTGCATTGTGCAGCTTTCAAAATTATCTAGAAACAGTGCAGTGGTCAAGTAGCCTATACATGCATACATTGGACATTACAATCCGTCAGTCAGGAGTACGACCTAGTTTCTTACACCGCTTATGTTGTATGTATTAATTTTGTACATGAGTACAGTTTAAAGTTGACACCGAACGGCAGATTTTTTTGAAAAACTTTTCATTGCAATTTTATTTACTCAACGAAGAAATATTTTTTCATATTTCGTTTTGCTGGAGATGTTTGACCAGAGGTTTGAACCGTGGCCTCACGTCTAATAAGCCGATAAGACTACGACGACTATTTTACACAGGGAATACGTTATTCTCTCCCCAAAAATTTTTGCATATAAGGAACCGCTTTAAGGTTTAAAAAAAAACAATCCAAAGGCCTACTTCTGAATATGAAATATTCGTAGTTAACATGCATCCATCCAAGTCACTGCAAACCCTATACAGAAAATATGCTGATGATGACTGTAATAACAATAATAATCATAAAGACAATAAAAGCATCCCACCCATCATCCTGTCATATTTACAGGCAACCATAGTCTCCAACTACAAAGTGTTGCATACTTTATGGTTCAGAAATGATGTTGTTGTGGGACAAGTTGTACGCATACAATCAAATTAGCGTGTGATGATATTGATAATGAAGAAAATGATGATTTGATTACCAGATATTTTATCCGCATGATAGTCTATATTCAACTGTATGGAGCAGTAAGCACTCGAGCAGCAGCAGCTGCCGCCATTCTGCTATAACCATTACTCTGGTTGGCTGCTTCAGCTAATGCGTTGTAGAGAAAAAAAAAACAAAAACAAACAATTTCCATAATGGCCAGTCAGTCAGTGAGAGTCTTTCTTTCTCTTGTTTAAGGAAACTTTATACTTTTCAAATAATATTTAATTTCTTTAGAACTTTAGAGAGAATTTTTATTGAGCATTTCTTTGCATATCTCTTCTGTTTGTTTAAGTTTTATTTCGAAAATGTTTTCACATTTAAATGCAGTCTTTTAATGGTTTTGTATAAACATGGTAATAAATTATTGTAAATTATACAAAGTTAAGTTAAAAACGAGGGTTTCTATTTAAATACATACATTTGTTGGAAATTATATAGAAAAGGAATGAAGGAGATTTATTTTTACAACAAAAATGACGCCATTCATAGAAAATATTCGAATGAATTTACTTCACATTTCGAAAATGACATTTTAATGAAGATTTTGTTTCAGCTTTGCTGTTAGAAAGGTTTATATTTGTCCTGGAGATGGCCAGTGGGGTGGCATAATTAATTAAGAAAGAAATTTAAATATTTTTATTTGTTTATTTACTTCGAACATTTTGAAGAGCATTACGATGAAGTTGCTTGAGGAATTACGAGTTTAAGCCTTCTTGTAAAGAATTCTTGAAATTTAGTTGGTATTTTAATGCGCGTTTATATGGCAGTTAGCTGTAGTAACAGTTTTATTAATTAAAAAACTTTTCATAAGAAAAGATTTTTTTGTAAAAATATTAAAATTAAATCCGATGTTAAAAATATTGTAAAAGTATTTCAAATATATCAAGCTTATAAAAAGATATGCTTTTCACCCGACAATACAAGACACTAGGCTTTCATTTGCCTATCCTCAACGGTAACCAACTATTCTTATCGACTAAGCTGACGTACTTCAGTGTAATTTTGAATTTCAAACTCTGCTGGTGGTATAATATAATGGAGAAGAGAGCGGCCATTATGATATACGCCTCTAATCGAGCTGTAGGCAAGATTTGGTATCATAAAATTGTTATCACATACTGACTCGGACACACTGCTCTACAGTATTCATTTGGTAGACGGTGAACCCTGTTCAAATATCAGTATTATTGTAAAATGACTGAGTGAGTTTGTGCGCAGTCATCTGTGCTTATCATCGGTGCATTTTATTCCATTCAAAAAAAGGCATTGTTCACTACATTCAATTGGTTTCTGTCTGACGGTGTTAATGCCAGTAAGACTATATTCAGTTAACACTTGACCCAATCTGATCAATCGATATGTATACTTTCAGATCGACTTCATACATACATACATAATTAGTCAGAACAACCCTTAAGGCAGGATTACAGCCTAGCTTCCCGCATTGTGTGTTAATTTTATACATGAGTGTCGGAATCTACAGTTTAAAGACGACTCCGAACGACATATTTTTAAGAAACTTTTCATGGCAATTTTTTGCCTGAAATCTGCTGACAGACAAACGCTGAAGAAATAAATTTTCATATTTCGTTTTGTTGGAAAAGTCTGGTCTGGGGTTTGAACCATCTCCTCACATCTCATACACACTCCAACACACCACCCACTACACTTCGGCGACAACGGATCGATGGTATGTTTCCTTATAATTCGTCGATAGAATGTTTAATTTTAAAACTCCAATTATGGACGTCTGGTTTGACGATCCGGAGGTTCCTAGTGAAACTTCAAAAGACTCAACAGTAAAAGCTATAAAATCTCTTGATTTACTCGTCGGAGTGTGATTAAATCCTCCACGAATTCCAATTCAACATCCATCCTCGTCCATGAATGCCCGATATTTTATCTAAAATTTTTTGTTCAATTTTATTATGAGTTCCAGTACTATAAAATAATATGTTCAGAATGACATTCGAAGGAATTAGAATATATTTAGAGTGCTACGTTAAGTAAAATGTATCACCCTCCTACAGCCATATATGGCTCAACAACTTAGGATATACTGGTTTGTTCAGAAATTCTATTTTAAGGAGTTGCATTAAGTCAGATCTATTGTCTTAATCACTTTCTTCTGAGACGTGCACATATTTAGTTAATGCGCATGTAGTTCACCTTAGATTGCAATTGAATAATTTTTGTGCCCGCTGCGTTGCGTTTATTGTGTTTATAGCATAACTGCTTAGCTTCAAACATGAAATATTTGTAAAGAAAGCCTTGGATTTCATTCATTTCATTGAGAAATATTGTAGATTATAAACAATCCGACAAATTACGGCTTCAATTCATTAGTATTTCAAAATATCTAATATATCAGAGAAGATTTGTGGCCATACTTTGTCTTTGTTAGGAGGAGTACATAAGAAAAATAAATCATTACAAAGGAGATTTTTCGTTATCGGATTTTCATTTCACTTTCCCGTATACATTCTCATTACAAATGTCCACTTTTGAAATATTTCTATCATATTTCCATCATCATAACGTAACAGTTCTGATTCTTTATTTAAAATCTTATTTACAATCTAATGTATTGCGAATCTAAAAAAATGGGACTCAATAAATTTCCCTTAAGCCGTGATAATAAACACATTCTCTAATACTTAATAAAATAAAATAAATAAAAAATTGTTAAAAAAAATTATCATAAAGAATATACCATAGAGAGAGAGAGAGAGAGATAGAGTCTGATTATCATATACAATATAAGCTTACAATACAATATACAAAAAATGCTAAAGACTGCCATGTTACAATTTATCACTGGTATTAGCGAGTGCTTAACAAATACAGTGTAATGACTGGTGTAAAGATTTGTGTAAAGATTTGCGTAAATATTACACAGATTTGGCGCACAACAAAAATAAAATATTGAGTCAATATAATAAATATTATTCAAATGTCAATATTTGTTTTTGTTTTTATTGTCGTCATTAGAGCATTAAATATAAGCCAATACTAGAAAATTATGACACTTGAAAATTAACACAATTGTAAGCGATAGTGATAGGAAGGGAGAGCTTATCAGTATGATAGTAGAGGAGAGAGGCTACATTACAATTACATTGAAGGATGGCATGAGTTTCTTTTTTTAATATGTCGAAGTGGAATAGTTAAAGTGCATCATAGGGATACTTAGTCAGTGTAACTTATTTTAATAAGAGGTAGGACTCAATACCATTATACAGTTTAAAGTATATTTAAACTGAGGAGTCTTTTTTTATAAACAACGAAAACGGACAAGCCTGTCATTCTAGAATATTCTAGAGTAGACCAATAACTTGTTTAGCTGGATTAACTTGTTTAATGAAACTGAAAACAAAGGAAAGATATAATAAAGCACATGGGGCAAAACATTGCTGATAGTCCTATGTACTTGAGATGGAAGAAAGGAGGGAGGAAGTGATTGTCAGCTTTCTTTAATCAAAGCTTACTTAAGCTTATACCGGCCCATTGTGAAGTCCAGATTAATTGGCTTTGGAAATCAGCAACAGGGCTTCTAATTTAAACAATGGTTATCTAATAATTGCTTACCGGTCACTGTGTTATTAGAATACATGCGGAAGGGCTGCAGCTCTTTTCGATCAACTACTGCCGAGATTGTAGGCCTGCTGAAGAGGAAGAAATTGTTATCATATTTCTTTGCCAATGAATATCTCTCTCGAGGCACATATTTAGGTTATTTGGCTCTCTATTCCTTGTCAGCTTAACGGAGCTATTATACATTGATATCAAGGATATAGCTTCGCTCATAAAACTTTCAGGCTGCTTTCCAGCTTAGCGAAGTCGGGCTTTTAGTGTGCAGCTCCCGCGCTGACAAATTTCTTCTAACACTCCAACCTACCTACTTTATAATCAAGCTGGAAACTAGTCTAAGAGTTTATTTAATGTAGTGAACAATACGACCGCCATAGTAGGTGGTGCTTTGGGTTATTAGACGTAAGGCCATGGTTGAAACCACAGCTTAAATACCTCGAACTAAACGAAATATGAAAAAATATTTCTTTCGGTCAGATTTTTGAAAAACGTTTTCATGGCAATTTTTATTTACTCTCAGTCTTTTTGCCAAAGCTACTCAGTTATTTTGTTCTGTTGATATGAACCAGGCGGGCAGTTGTTTAATAAATCAGCATACTATCTACTAGACTACGGTGTCTACATTCTATGGAAGCAGATGTTATTGTATATGAAACTGAGAGCCCTATAACTGGTATAGAAGACTAAGGTTAAGGAAATTTTTCTTGGACTCATAGAGAAGTTGATTGGTGCTTGTGTGGATATGTATTCTTCTAATTTGTAGTTTTTATTATAAAGAGATACTTTGAAATATTTTTCCAAATTTATTGAATTGTTTAGCCTCTTAGAATTTCATTTCATTGAGCTGACACCGCTGTTGTGTTTCAAACCAGCTTGACGTAAATAATTTGATTCGATATTTGACATGAAAAGGATTAGTGCTACAGCAGAGATTTCAAACTATTGAATTATGTAGAACTGAGTCAGGAAAAGCAATCGTCAGATGAATTGTTCCTGCGATCAGTCTCAAGCAGCAATACATACATAATTGGCGATTATATAATTGGCCTGGCGTCTAATAAGCCAACACACTACCTACTAGACTACGGCTCCTCAAGCAGCGATATGTCTGTTGAAACGATAATGATGTGACAGTTACAATCAAATGTTTTGTACGGGCCATCGGAAACATAAATCAGTAAGCCTGTAAATACAATGATACACAAAATATTATTATACACGATAAGCATTATGATTGACTGCTGTCTAGGCGTTAGTCACAGTGTCCAAAAGCCCTAAAAATATATTGCATACATATGTACATGCATAATTGATTATAACAGCTCTTAACTCAGGATTACGACCTACCTTTTCACACCACCCATGTTTTGTGTATTAATTTTATTCATCAGCGGCGTGATCTACAGTTTAATGTCGACTCCGAACAACAAATTTTTTGAGAAACTTTTTCATGGCAATTTTATTTTACTCTCAGGGGCCTTGCCAGAAATCTGCTGAGAGAAAGTCGCTAAGAAATATTTTTCGTATTTCGTTTTGTTGAACATGTCTGCCTGATGTTTGAACCAAGGCCTCACTTCTAATTCTCCCATAAGGGAGTTTACCTTTAACATCATTTAAACTGGTGCCTATTGAACGAGAATACGCTTTAAATTCTAATCTTATTCAACTCTAGAAGTGTAGTTCATACATGCATAACCCCACTTAAATTTGTAACAGAGTAGCCTTTATTATCTTTAGAAACAGTAATCATGGCATGTGTACTAACACAACAAATAAATTTTTGTGCCATATTTTTTACCAAAATTATCTTTTTTAGCCCCCATAATAAATATTAATTTTTTTTGTTTTCTTTTCATTTGTTTGTATAAAATTCATTAATTTAACGCACCTAACCCCTGTCTGCTGTATTCAAAATCGGAAAAAAGGTGTACTTTGTACACACTTGGTAAACAAATTAAGTGATTTACGACTGAAAGTTGGTTAAAATAAAGGGCAAAATAAACAAAAACAAAAAAAAATCCAACTAAATGGATAGTATAGAAGAATAAAAAGCAAAAAAAAAAAACCAGAAACCTAATCAATCATGAAATAAATGGCAAAATAAAGTAAAATGGCTGGTAGAGAGAGGCTAACGTATGTGTTGTATTGTTACACCGTAATTTGACTGGAAAAATACATTCACAGCTCAAGGTCATTGTAGTGGTTATAAATTTTTATTGACTGGGTTAATTTACAACTGCTTCTACTCCGAACCTGTAATTTATTTTATTTGTCTGTCTATCCAATTTGTAAATCTGTATACGGCTGAGCCGTATGTACAATTAAACATTGTTTTGATTATCGCTTGTTAGCACTGTATGGGCGTTAAGCAGAAGGTGATTTTACCTAAACGCAACTGTTCACTTGCCCTCCATTGTAGTCGTGTATTATTATGGTTTTGTTCATTCAATTTTCCACATCATTTCCGTAAAGGCCTGTTACACGATTTTGTTATTAATTACACAAGACACACAGGTTTCTAAATGAAATGAATGGAAAACCATTTTGCCGAATGCCACAGATTTGTGGCTGTTACTGCTGGTTTACAAAAGAACAAAAGATGTATAGTAGGGCAGCAAAATCTTGGCAAATCAGAAATCAGGCAGAATGTTTTAATTGTTCTACTCCGAAGCATAAATTAAAATTTATTTGTTTTTATTTCATAAGTTTTTAAAGAATAGAGAAAGACAAAATCTTCCAATCCGCCACCTCTATGGCCTCACCACTGGATGGGTCAGGGGGAAATGGATCAGGATGTTATGTGAATAAACGTCTATGGCCTGTTATAGACTGTGATTGAACATGTTTGCTGCTGGGCTTTGATAAGGCCAGCCTGAGTTACTGGTTCCATTACAGGGCACTGCGAGATTAAGTTGCTGACAAGGATCTGGAACAGATCCCAGCCGAACTATTGCGACGATGAGGAGCTGGAGACTATCGAACACCTCTAGCTCTTAGTAGGTTGAGGTTGAGAACCATAGGCAGGGGCTTCTTCGAAAGTCTTGACTTTTTGTCGAGAGCCGACATTAAGGCTCTCCATAGACTCAAAAATAGGTTGAAATGGTTGAGAAGAGCTAGGACTTGTGAACATCTTTACACCTCCTCAAGCCTAACCTAAAGAATCGGTAATAGGTCATTACAACCTTTTAGCTTTACTACCTACCTTTGGAAGTCGTATTTGAACAAAAGAACTCTCAGAGCATTTGCCAGGTGACTGTTGAGAGGAAGACCCCGAAAGAAATAGATTTACTTCTTGTTGGTCTAGTTGGTCAATATACGATTTATTTGAATACAATAAAAACAAGACTAATCCCATAAGGATCATAAGAACAAAGGCATTTGTGATGTTAAACAGTGAAAGTGGAATTGACTCTTTAAGCTTGAAAATAGCTGAACAAAATCGAAACCATTGGCGCAGTATTTGTCATGCTCTACGCTGAAACTTGATAGCAATTTCAGTTACTTTCAGAGCTTTTGCCAGATGATTGTTGAGCGGAAGCCGCCTAAAGAAAATTTTTTTCATATTTTATTTAGAACGAGATCCCTGAGCTTGGGTTTGAAGTACAGTACAGACTCTTGTCTAATAAGGCAACATATTACCTACTAAGCTAAGCTAGGGCGACATCTCAATATCCGGTGTTTATTTATACCGATGAATTTAGAAGTATTTTCACATCCTATACTAGTGAAATTCGATAATCGAATTGAATTTGCTTACTGAGGGTTATACTGAATATGATCCTGTTCTTTTAAAATATGGAATGTAGTCTGTAAAGGCCTTCAAAGACCGCCGAAGTTCGTTAAAAATGTTTCTGTTGCATATGAGGCTTTAACTCATTAAAGTTATTTTCAAGCACAACACGAACTTGGGAAATAATTCAGAGTCATGCAAGTAGGAATTTGAAAACATCAATAAATAACGGGATTAATTCAATAGCATTTAGCAAATGAGGTGGATTGTATTTTTATAGGATTTCCGTCATATGCCTCACTGGCTTTATTAATCTATCCCCAGGCCTTTTAAACATCTTGTACAATATCTGACAAAGGGGACTTTCGAAATTTGACAGTTGGAAATGGCCACCTTGTTGAAGCTACGTCTGTCAAATAAGTCGTCATTTATTCAGTCTGTTTGCTCAAATCATCATGGATGACCATATACAACGACGTGGGTCTGCTGAATGTGTACTGAATTATTTGGCGATTATCTTCAACAATGATTCGCCTTGCTGGTTGAATGGGCAAAATTGAATTTGGTACGTCATCAAACCACATGAGTTCTAAGAGCGTTCATTTGCATCCCGAAAATGACACTGTTTGGTTAGGCGGCGATTGTGGATTGAGTTTGATGATCTGGACAGCGTTATGTGCCATACAGATCATACCGCAGTGCATATGCAGCATGAACCATTTGAGGGCATGCTCATCTCAGATGGATGTGATGTGAAGTGCCCACCGGGATCGTGTGATTTGACTACGTTAAACGCATAGAACAATTTCAATGATATCTCATACACTCATCGTTTTTTTAAATTTACAGATAGGGAGCGCTTTTATGAAGCCGCAGTAGTCTAGTAGATAGTGTGTTGGCTTATTAGACGTGAGACCACAGTTCAAACCCCAGGCAATACGTCTCTAACAAGACGAATTTCGAAAAAATATTTTTGCTCCCAACAAATTTCTGGCAAAAACCTTGGGAGTTAATAAAATTGCCATGAAAAGTTTCTCAATAATCTGTCGTTCGGAGTCCGTTTTAAACTGTACGTCCCGCCACTCTTGTGTAAAAATTAACATACACAACATAAGTGGTGTGAGAAGCTAGGTAGTAATCGTGATTGAAGAGTTGTAATGACCAATTATGTGTGTATGTATAGGAAGCTTTCAATGAAGGACTCTATATAAGGAAATAGAGATATTGATTGATAGAGATATCTCTGCTCAAATTGGTAACAATTCAATAAACAATTGCCACAAATTAAAATCAAAGCGCTGTTGTGGTGTATGGTGGGTGTCTGTAGCAACTATAAAAAAAATTATGACATGAAGAGTGTGGTTTGAATGTGAAATTAATTTATTTTTGGTTTTCGATTGTTTTGCTACTTTATCGATTATATTGTATTGTAATTATCAGTTAAACATAAAACAATCATGCAAAGGACTTTCATTAACAAATTTGTTTTTGTTAAATAAACCGAAAATATTTTTATTTAATATTGTGGTTATAACTGACAGCTGGATTAATTAATTATTATTCTATGAAGTCCAAAAGCAGAAAAAAAAATAAACAGAGAATTTTTTTTAAATTTTCATTAACAAATTGGTTACAAAGAAATATTTAAATACGATATTATTTAATACCGCACAACGGTGTGATTTTAATTTCTTTGTAATTACAATTCAAATGAATTTTTCACGAAATGATATAATAATCGTTAGTAGGCTCCGTAAGTGGTAATTAAAGTTTTTAAATAAAAAAATTGTCTCCTGTTTCAATTTAGAAATCAATGTCTGTCATTCTAAAAACAATTTTTGTTCTTTTGGTATGATTTTACATAATTTTCCCCACTTGATTATCAAAACCATCAATCAAAATAATCTCTGTCGCCGTAATTTACCACGTGTGTCACGTAATAATATGAAAATAAATTTCATATTATAACCACACTTCTATTTTTGGTGAATTTGGCAGCCTACTACCGAAAGTTTGTCGCCATAAATTAGTCTTTGCAACATGGCTTTGAAAAAATTCCCACTTTGTGTGAGGTGTACAGCGGAGTAAGAGAGAGGTTTCACTTGTAAATTCATTTAATTTTGATGAGTAATTAATTAAAAACGAAAGAGATTTCTTAGTTTTGATTTTAAACTTTGTTTTACAAATGACGGCGGTAACACTAATTAAAACTTTTTCACGAATTTTGTGGTTGATGTTGTTTTTGTTTGTATTTTAATAGAAAACCGACAAACAAAATAAATGAAAACAAAAAACATTACAATATGAATGAATTTTAAAGAGAAATAATGAAAATAAATTTAATTTTAAAGTTTTTTACTATTACTGGGCTATTGAAATAAGAACTTTTTATTTTAATTACGAAAAGCAAAATAAAAGTAAAGAAAAGAAATTTAAATTAGAAAAAAGAAACACACACAAAAAAATATATGTTTTTCGATGAGCTTCCCCTCTAGCAAAGGATCTCAGAGTTAATAAAATAGACATGACTTTAAACTGTACATCCGTCACTCATAAATAAAATGAACATGTACTGCATGGATGGTGAGAGTGAGACGTCAGTTTTTGCTAAAGTATTGTAATAGCTTATAAAGTAAGTAATCACTCAGTCTACATTCCTAAATCCTACTATGAGGTAGTAATTACCTCAACTACACGTCTTTTATTTTTTTCTTCCCTTGTCTTTAGGTCAAAAAGCATTGTCATCATTGCCGCGGCAAGTCCTAGGATAATAGAGTTGCCATCTAAAATTACCAACAATTGAGAGCGTTTATGAAGTATACGTTCATATATTAAGTGAAATGGTAAAGAATTTTTTTTATTTCTACTAAATTTGTCAAATGAATACCAATAGTAACAAGAATAGCAGGCCGCCATCGAGCAACCATTAATCTGTCAAATAAAAACCAATTGTTGATAGTAGTAACAAGAATAGCAAGCCACCGCTGCTATTCAAAAAAAAATCAATAGTTGGTAGTAGGAGCAAGAATAGTAAGCCGCTATCAATAGTAACAGCAATAGCAAGCAGCTATCGAGCAGCCGTTAACCTGTAAACTAATAACCAATAGCAACAATAATAGCAAGGCCGCCATCGACCAGCCATAAATCTGTAAAATAAAAACCAATAGTAACAGCAATAGCAAGCCTCCATCGAGCTACCATTAATCTCTAAAATAAAAACCAATAGTAGCAAGAAAAGCAAGCTGCCACCGAGCAGCCATTAATCTGTAAAATAATAACTAATGGTAACAAGAAAAAATATTTCTTCGGTGCACTCCTCTCAGCATATTTCTGATAAAAACTTCTGATAAAAAAATCTGTCGTTCGAAAAAGACTTTAAACTGTAGGTACCGCCACGCATGTATTAAAATTAACACTCACAACATGGGTGGTGTGAGAAGTTACGTGGTAGTCCTGATTAAAGTGTTGTAATGGCGCCTGCATTCAAGCCTAAGCAAACAGAAGACAAGCTGAAGTTTCTTATTTTTCCATGCAACTTCTGATCTTCCAGTAATACTCAGATTCATAGACGAGATATAAGCATTATGAAGTTTTTAGGTACCCATGATGAGCTCAATAATTTCTCTAAGATCCTGTGTGATCCAGGCTTTTTAAAAATTTACAGAATACATGTACGACCGAAAGTTCTGCATCTATTTCAACAACGTTGAACCTAGATAGCTTAAAATTAAGAATCCTATATTTTGGTAGTGTGTCGGCTTATTAGACGAGAGTCTGCGGCTCAGAAAAAAGTATATCTTTCGCCGACTTACTCTTATCAACGTTTTGACAAAAACTCTGACGGTAAATAAAATTGCCATGAATTGCTTCTCATATCTGTAGTTCGGAGACCGCGTAAAACTGATGGTTGCGCCAAACATGGATAAAATTAACGCACACAACATATGTGATTTGAGAAACTAGGTCGTAGTGCTGATTAAAAGGGGTTGTAGTGACCAACTAAGAATTTTGCATTGGAAAATTGGTTTACATCAGAGTTTCTTTCCACCCTAACTCAGGTCTAATAAAGCAAAAGCTATTGTTTCTGGAGGTCTAAAGACAGTTATAAATACAGAAAGATACTACGGTGTTAAAGAAAGCTGCATAATTTCCATTTTACAAGCACCAGATCAATATATGATCAGAGTATAGAAGTGGAGATTGAACATTTTTGTATGGCAACAAGTAACACAAAATTACTTGAATTTATTTATTTTAAATTTTGTTTTCCACGTATTTCAAATAAAAAGCAAAATAAATAAATCAACTGACTGCCCGACTGACGAACTGACTGACTGATTAAAACAAAGTAATAAAAAAATATCCCAAAGGGACAATTGTTATGATGAATTCTGTCTGTAATGTAAGCGACCATCCCTCGCTCTCTTTCACTCTCTGATTGTGTTTATTTATGATTGTATTTAAAATGTTAAAGTAAAGTTTAAAAATAAATATTCCGTTAAAGTTTATTACCAACAAATCATCAATTTGTTTATTCTTTCATTCATTCTTACACTTCTTCACTCATTGCTTAAATGTTTATTGTGCGTAGATTTTATGGAATTTTATGCAGTTCTGCTCTCCTTCCTTGGTTGCTTTACATGTAGACCACGTAACAATATAAAAAAAGGCCAGAAATGTTTGGATTTTTTCCTTCTCGGATTTATGAATAAAATCGACAGACAAACAAAAACAGTAAAAATAAGTATCATTCGGTTCTACCAAGACAATCATTTGATTATTGTGGATGAATGCACATTTTTTTATTGAGCCATTGATTAACTTGGGAAGCGTTATAATTTGAAATTATTGTGACCTTTGGCGTATGGCTCTTAACAAGTTATTTAAATATTTAAAATTATTGGCTTAATAATACGCAAATAAAGCAAAACTTGAAAATGTATTTTTGCCAGACAGAGTAAACTTAACCTTCGACCTTTTGCTTTTGATTAAACAAAAATACTGTACTTCAGAATGTTATTGTCTCTCATCAAGTATTTTTTTATGGGATATTCTGCAAAACATTTAGTAAGTATAAGATATTATAATTGGCTTGAATTCACCGTTGTCTAGTAGGTAGTGTGTTGGCTTATTAGACGTGAGGCCACACAAACTCTAAACAAACCCAAATTAAAAAAAAAATATTTTTTCGACGACTTCCTCTCAGCAGATTACGCGCGAAACTCTGAGAGTAAATAAAATTGACTTGAAAAAGTTTCTCAAAAATCTGTCGGTCCCACCACTCATGTATAAAAATTAACGCACACAACATAAGTGGTATGAGAAACTAGGTCGTAATCCTGACTAAAGGATCAATTATGTATGTATGTATGTATCACATTGGCTTGATTCATGGAATTGTGGAAAAATAATTCAAATCCTTACGTATATTTCATTACAGTTGGATAATCGTTGTCATTGCCTAGCAACGAACATACATACACTCCGTGAACGTTCGTGTAACATAACATTGTACTATCACCACTCTTTCTTAAGATCCAGATCTTTATTTCTTTGTCCCCCATACTAAAATACATCCGTATGAGCAGAAATGATACATTTTAACTCATCTGAAGAAAACCCATCATTCGAGACATGCTTGAATATGGAGTATGGGCTCAATCCAAAGAATTGGCGTGAAATAGTTAAGCATGGCATATTGTGGGCATGCTTACCGGCAGCAGATGTGCGTTGTTTGCAATTTATTGAATAAATAATGAAAAGAGAGAGAGGGAGAGAGAGAGAGAGAGTTCGAAAGAATTACCAATTCTTACTGGTTGGTTCAATGAACCCAACCAATGAGGATGTGATTTGCTTACCAAAGTCCCCAAAAGGCTTAATACTCTTACACAAAGTCTTGATAAGTCCTGATATCCAAGAGAGTATTTACGAGATTATTTGAACGGTAACATAGCTTCTAAACCTCAAACAAAAGTCAATAGAAAAACTCGCTCATGTGTGCATGGCGTCAAATATGGTAAACAAAACTGCTACACTTTATGCCAAATGCACTTACTCTGTGTCAGAATGCAAGTTTATTTTGCATGCATAAATAAGAAATGAACACGTACGTAACTTGTATTA
This sequence comes from Sarcophaga subvicina, assembly GCA_936449025.2. Classification (NCBI taxonomy): domain Eukaryota; kingdom Metazoa; phylum Arthropoda; class Insecta; order Diptera; family Sarcophagidae; genus Sarcophaga; species Sarcophaga subvicina. The sequence continues at coordinate 76,772,189 of OW388083.2, forward strand.
GAAAAAACATTCTAAAGTTCTAATTCTTCTTTAGATCATACGGTAATGGAGAACTGAAATAAAACTTTTTTTAATTTTTGGTGATACACCCTATATTGTATCGTAATAAAGTTAAACTGATGTTGAAATGGAAATATTTTTTATCTGAAGTATGTAAAAGCTAACAGAGCCTAAAACGATAAGAACGACCGAACAATAGACCATAGAAACTATTCAAATGTATAAAAGAAATGCTACAATATAAACTAAAATGATGTAAGAAGTTTTAAAATAAACTTCTTGTCTACTTAAGATGTCAGGTTTGATCTTTTGACTAAATGAAAACGAATAAAGTAGAAGGTGAAGTGAAAATAGAATCATGATATGCAAGAAAAGGATTACGTACGCACATGTTGTTGTGGTGGCATACATTTAACAATTCCAATACCCTACAAATGTATCGCACAAATGAAGGTGGTGCAAATTTCAGCATAATCAAGAAAGTTTTTAACTGAGGAATCACAATAAATTTATTATCAGTCATTACAACCCATCAGTCGGGATAACAACCTAGCCTCTCACACCACTTGTGTTCTGTGTGTTAATTTTATACATGAGTGGCTGGACCTTCAGTTTAAAGTTGACTCCGAACGACAGACTTTTTGAGAAAATTTTTCATGGCAATTTCAATTACTCTCAGATTTTTTGTCAGAAGAAATATTTTTTCATATTTCGTATTGATGGAAACGTTTGTCCTAATAAGCAATCACACTACCTACTAGTAGGCCACGGTTCAAACCGCAGGTCAGACATCAAAACAAAATATGAAGAAATATTTGATGGGCGACTGCCTCTCAGCAGATTTCTGTATGTATATATGTATGTATTTGGTGCCTATCACACAGCCCAATAAACTACTAGTACATCCACTTAGATAATATTTTTGGTGTTATATTACGGGTTTTAGTTTTTCCATATTTATGGTGGAGTGCGATAGGAGATGTACAAATCAAGAATAAGCAGACTTTGAAAAAATAACAACTAAAATCGTGCTATTTTTTAACAGATAGTGGCTTTAAGGCATCAGTGTCCTGGGAGATTAGTTTCAGACTAGGGATGCCAATCGGAAAATCCCGAATTCCGAAATTGGGATTTCAAAATCCCGATTACTGGGATTTTAAAAAATCAATCCCGGTTGATATCCCTATTTGAGACAGCGTTTTAAAAAACTCCAGTAAAATATTAAATGTATACATGCGAGGTGATGCATTATATACTTTAAGTATGTACTCTACACACATTCACTGTGCCATCAATGTCATCATCCTGAAATAAACCAACATAAATATTTAAATCGTTTTTTTTTAAATATCGTCAAGAGTAATGATAGAAAAATATCTTGTAAAATACACCCGCACCTTTATTTACCAAGTTTAAACCATAAATTTTTGAGAAAAACTCTCAACTTTACGTAGCCCCCAACAAGAAGAATGCCAGAGAATAATTACAAGGTATTATAGGTGAACAGGTGTTTTGAGCTTCTTATATCAACTTTAGCCTTAAGCGCCAGTCTGTTCTGTACAAACAAAGGGAAAGAAAAAAAAAAAAACAGGCAAAAAAGAAAAGAATCTTAAAATCGTTGTAATTTGTTGAAATTAATTTCACATTTATTGTGTGCATTTGCCTGATGAATGGATTATCTTCCCCATTTTAAACTTAATACTTCAATTTTATGGTAAGCATGCTAATTAAGAATGCATTAAGGTATGATACGATAGGTAAAAAAAACAACAACCCAAAAGCCTGTATTATTTTAATGTACATTTGCATGCAATTTCTTTTCTGTTTTTTATTTCGTATTTTTTATTCTCTCTTCCTTCAAAATATAAAATTTTTTTCAACTTAAATTATATCGAAGAACAACTAATTATAAGAGAATTTCATTTAATTTTTTATAATTTCAGTTGATGAAGCAGCACCTTGTTGCCTGGTTTCAAGTTACGTTTTTGAACGAAATTGATGAAGAATATCGCTAAGGAAGTGTAGCTAAGGGGAAGAAGTTAATGCATAAACTTTGTAAGAAAGAAAAAAGAAAGTTTTCTAACGTTTCTAGTTCGAATTTATTTCATTCAATATGGCTGTTAATGAATCTCAACCGCTTTACTGCGGTGCTGGCATGGATAATTTTCATACCAGGTAAGTAAGTGCCTTTTCAGCTAACAATTCTTTCCTAAAGACATAAAACTTTTTTTGGTTAGACAGTCGGTTTCGGTTGAATATTGACTTGAACTTGAATTGTTTGAAACAAGGTTTAAAATTAGCTGCCGTTGTCATACTGATGAGGACAAAGATACTAAAAAATCCCTCAGGACTATCTGCAATTGACTGAAATACTCAAGCTCGTAAAAGGCGAGACAATGTTTTATTTGTTGTTACAAGAATGACCAATAAAGAAGAATTTTATTACAAGCTTTTTCATATGTGTAAAGATTAATTTGAATTAAAAACCAAACACAAACCCACAATTTCAGAAGAGTCACCTTAGGCATTAAAATAATAAATCCTGATGTTAACAGAATAATGTTAACACTTTAACAGTGGCAACAAGTAGATTATTCATCTGTTTGGCAATTATTACAGCCTGTTGACATAAAATTTAATTCTCATTATGATCATTCCTATCTGTGAATAACCAATTGAAATGTATGGAGGTGATGGAGGGAATAATTTTCTCAAATCCCATAATTATTCCAGCTATCCCACTACCACTGTTCGAAAGAGGATCCTCTGGACTGCGATTTGCATATAGTTGGCTAGGTGTACTATGTCCCATATATTCCAAAATGGCCACTGATTTTCTAAACAATTTTCAAACAAAAATTTATATTTTTTAAGCCAATTTTCTCAATACCATATCACTTATAAAGTGGCTATATTGCTGCTTATATATTAAGAGGCCTTTTTGTTCTGTTAATAGAAAATTATTCTCTGTTAATGCCAAATGTGGCAACGCTAAAATATTTGGATTGCTTCTTGGATTTTCAAACTCGAATTTATCGTCACACACAGAGCCTTTTCAGAGCAATTAGTTTGATCTCATCGCTTTCGTCAGTATTGCCGTCTTCTGACGTCGAAAAAAAAATATTTTTTCCCTTCCCATATCTTTTATCCAAGATCTGTTGAGGTCTCGCACCTTCAACTATTAACTGAGCCTCAACTAATCTGTGTTATACGAAACATGTACCCGAGTATAGTCATCCAATATTTTCACCCCATTTTTTGTCTCTCCGAATGCAGGACATTAACTTAGGACATTACTTTGGCCACCGTTTGGCTTCGACAATATTTCTGTGAATGTTGTATTCAGTGCACAGTAAATATTGCTAAACTCTGGGTATGTTTAACACAAATCTTCTTCAGCGTATTTCCAAATTATGCCAGGTTTGAGGGCGCTCTCCATACAGAGAATTCATTTCCTCGCCTTACTTTTGCATATCGGTAAAGGCTTTGTTGTGGGATCATTTGTTTGCCCCTATGTGGGGGAATGCCAATCTCGTCTTTAAATTCTTTCCAATTATTTGTTTTACCAACCCAGTGTGAATGAATAATAATTTAATAATCGAATAATAGATTATCATAAGAACTATTCCAAGATTCGCCGTAATCTAGTAGGTAGTGTGTTGACTTACAAGATGCGGGGACACGGTTCAAACTCCAGGTCAGGTCTCCAACAACAGTATAATATTTCTGCGGCGACTGCCTCTCAGCAGATTTCTGGCAAACACTCATAGAGTAAATAAAACGCTTCTCAAAAATCTGTCGTTCGGAATCAACTTTAAACTGTAGGTCCCGCTACTCATATTTAAAACTAACAAACTCAACATAAGTGGTATTAGAAGCTACGTTGTAATCCTGGCTGTATTTGAGTTATTTGTTCCGTCGATGTAGTTACTAAAGTATAATAAATACTACCTTGTATGAAGTATGGTATGGTAATTCGAAGAGCATTTGTTACCTATTTTTTTCCAATCTCAATCCCTAAACCGTGACCCTATACCATAGAGTTGGTTTGATTACACATTCACAAAGCCAGTAAACTTATTAGGTCTATGACCCTAATTATCTTTTTCTATTGCTTTCTAGCAGCAATAAAAAAAGTTGACACCTTAATGGCTCTATGTTATGTATTCTTATTCAACTTTATTTCGTTGTCCAATTTAATTTAAGTATACTTAACGTTTTTGGGTACCGTTTGTAATGTATACATAAACAGATGGCAACTTTATATGTATATGATATATGTAATCAAGTCATATATAAACTTTGGATGTATTGGCTTAAAATTATATTCAGAAATTAATCATAGACATTTGAAATGCAATTAATTGGACTTTAAAATATTAAATAATTTTAATTAAATTAATTTCTTCAACAATATAGACATCCAAGTCTGCAAAGTAGACATTGTCAACATTGTTGATAAACTCGTTCAACTATATACATACATGCTGATAAACAATGTTTACATGAATATCTACATGTTTAACAAGATGTTTATACTCATAAGTATCTAAACTTGAATTACTCAACATGTTTATAAAATGTGGAAGTTATTTCCTGATCGAATATACATGAAACTTTTTGAGCACTATGGGTTGGATATTAATAATTAAAATAATAAAAAAAAAATTCCAATTTTAGCTTCCAACAAGAATCGTTCGCCACACGATTTTCTTAGATGATAAGCATATTTATCACTAATTGATATTGTCACATTGCCTTTTTGCGGAATAAACCAAATATATGCCACATAGATTACAGTTTTCAAATAGCATTTCTGTCGTGGAAAATAATTTTTTAATATCTCTAGATTTCAACATAAGATCTCTTCATTTTGCAACTCTTCTAGAGTTTGATGACCATCTTTAATTTTAACGACAATTTTAATTGAATTCAAATAAAAGAAAGCGTGTGTGAGATTTTTATTTGTTTGAAAGCGCATCTGAAATGACAAATTTATAATGGTTTTGACACCATCCATCAGGCCAAATTTGACTGATGACTTTGTTTATGTTCGCTTTGAGGACTGCTGTGCTTTGTGGCATACATCTTCTAGTTAAGAAAACCTCACATGACCATGACTTCAAACAGCTGGTGTAGAATATCCGATGTGGTATGTGCTGTGTGGCATGTAGGACTGTCCAGATTATTTGTCCAGTTCATCCTATTCTGGAAGTTTATAATCATTGACCTTCAGTGCTGGCCGTTGACAGTGATGGTCTGGCTAATGTCGTTCTCAAAAAAATATGGTCCTTTGACGTCGCCAGCGTAAAATGCACACCAAAAAGTATCTTTTTCAGAACACATTTGACACGTAGCGACCCAAATTCGACAATTTTGTTTGTTCATATTCAGAGATACATAGGCCTCATAGCTGGAGATAATTTTCAATGAAAAACACGCGATGCATGGCCAGAATAGAACATGTTGTAGAATGGCATATCCAGCCATGGGGATTTGATGAAACAGAATAAATAAACTGAATAATTTGAAGTCGCCGTAGTCTACTAGGTAGTGTGATGGCTTATTGGGTCTGAGGTCATGGTTGAAACCCCTAGTCAGGTATCTCAAGCAAAACGCAATATGAAAAAAATATTTTCTTCCGCGATTTCGTCTCAGCTGATTTCTGGCAAAAAACTCTGAGAATGAAAAATTGCCATGATAAAGTTTCCCAAAGTCTCTCGTTCGGAATCGACTTCAAACACAAACAAAATAAGTGGCGTAAGAACTATGTGGTAATCCTGATTATTAAAAGATTCTCAAAAATCTGACATTTAGAATCGCCACTCATGTAGAAAATTAAATCACACGTCATAAGTCGTGTGAAAAGCTAGGTCGTAATCCTGATTGAAGGGTTGTAATGATTAATTATGTATGTATGTATGTAATTTAACAGATATAGCTTCAACAAAAGAAGACCTGATGGTAAATGATAGTGTCTGTAATAGCAAAATAAGCGAATTCAATTATGATTTCAATCAATAATTTTTATTTGAATTTAAAATAAAATGAAAAAAAAATTATAATACATTGTGCAATATATGTTACATACGTTTGCAATCAATATGCCAATATTCCAATATGTCTGTACACTTGTTAAAATGCCACATAATAGTTGTTTGTGTATACGAACGCTTAAATGCAATCAGTTGTCGGTTGGATTGAAATACGAGTGTATTCTCTGCGGTAGCATGATTGTGCCTTTGTGGTGGCTTTTAAATGCACTGTGGCTTAAGGAATTGCAAAACGTTTTAATGCTAATTTAGCAGCAAATTATTGTAATTCAAATACATTAATTACGTATAATAATTGGGCATTTTAAATATAATTTTAAATTAAAAAAAGGATAAATGTTACATGAAATGTTAATTTGAATGGTAAATGGTATTTGCAATAAAATGCTGCCTAATATTCCTAAAATGAAAAAAAATATACCACTCTGTAGCGTATAAAAATGTATTTAAGAACCCAGAAATTTTTAATGAAAATATTTAAAGGGAATTAAAAAAAAATAAATTATTTTTCAATAATGATTTCTTATTTTTGTACCCCTTTTAACTTTAGCATCAATAATGATTCCTTTCTGAGAATTTCCTTTTTAACCAACTTAAATGTTTGCTCTCTTTTTTGAACGTTTTCAAGTAAAACTTAAGAATTTCGTGGGCGTACATCAGTTGTTTATTTGACCTTTTTTTTAAGGATAATTGATTAAATAGAACAAGGCTTAAAACAAAATAATCAAACAAATTAATTGACAAATTGTTTATGAAAGTAAAAACGAAAAGGAAAAATTATTTTTCATATTAAAAACTTAATTAGATTTCGAGGGTCGTATTACTCACATTTCCAAGTAATGTCGGACTTAATATTACGGCGGCAGGGTTTACTGAATATCATTTGAAATGGAGGCAATTTACTGATTCATAAACATCGAAAGGGTACTCGCCGTAGTCTAGTAGTTAGTGTGTTGGTTTATTAGACGTGAGGCCACGGTTCAAACTCCAAAGAAAACCAAAACCGAATGCAAATAACGAATAATTGACAAATTAAAAGTTAAAAAAGAAAATAATATTCCGTTTACTAGTATTTACTCAGAAGCTCAACTAGAACTATTTTCCTCCAAGTGCTTTAAACCAACTTCTCATACCTTCTGGTCGATTACACTTGATTTCGAACAACAAACCGATGTCTTCAGACGTAAATGGACAATGATAGCCCATAAATGTATGTATTAAGATGAGTATATGGTAACTTCGTTAGTTGTTTAATCCGCCATATGACTTGAAGGCAGGTGAATATTTTGGTAAATGGCGAGGTATAGTGTAAAAGGGTCCGTTGAGATCCTTTGTACTGTGGGTATTGAGTTTTACTTTTACAAGAAACCTTAAAAAAGAAAATGTATTGATGCGACAGATAAAGACTCAGCTCCCGCTCATGCACACCATCATACAGTGTCTTGTAATACTGCCATCAATGGCACAATGTTTAGTTGTTTCAAATTGATCACTTTGTAGGCCTAACGACCACAAACGGATGTGTCCTGTGAGAAAGGCGAGTGCCACGCACGAATATACAATTTTCCTTTATCTCGCTAGAGCAAAATCAACACAACAATCAACAAGAAACACAAGCCACATTGCGACAATGCTTTAATGAATCAATAGAGTAGGATACTCTACCAGCCTTAATGTGCACCTTCACCCTCTCCTGGGTATGTATGGGCACCAGCACATACATGTGTGTTGTATTCCACTCTCGGTCGGATATAAGTGCTGTAAATAGTAAGGAAATCAGATGAAGTGAAGTATTTCCGGCACTATCTCACGAAACCGAGACATTCGAATGCTTCTTTCGTCACTTGAAAAATGTGCAGGTTTCAGCGAACATAACATTGAATTTTCATGGTCAGAACATCAAGAGCGACTGACTTAATTGCAGTTTTCGGGCGGTAATATCAACTCGATTGACTGTAGGTCGGATGTGAGAGTGTCATTCATTTTCAGTCTTTGCGCCTCAATCTCTAAAGGCCTTGGCCTACCATTTAAAGAATATGAATGACAAATATTGCTGTTCCCTGCAAAAGAGTAGATAGGATTAGGAGTGAAAAGAAAGAAGATCGTTAATGAAAATTGGAAATACAGTTGAAACAGAACCTTGCGGTACCCATGAGCTGAACTCGTCCGATAGGTCTGACATCCCCAGCAGTATTTTAAACATGCATTTGTGTCATTATAACATTGAGATTTTCCAAGTATTTTGAAAGATGAAGGCGTAAAGACTTTGTTTATGTTTACGTTTATGTTTTCATTTCACTACTTACGCTGTGGAGTGATGCGTTTAACTGAATACAGTCGATGTTATTGCAAATTATTGTTATTGTTTTCATTAACCGCAGGCATATTTGCATATTAAATTATGTCCATCAGTTTGTTTTTTCCTGTCCTTTATTCAATATGCATTAAATTTAATTCGTTAAACAATTTTCCTGTATTAAGCAATTAAATTGAAATTAATAGCTTTGTGGCTTAAAGTCTGTATGTTCGAGTATACGTATGTAAAATAAAATAAAAATTTAAGCATTTGTTATATTAAGAGCTTTAAAAGCGATAAAGTATTGCAATCAGATTAAATTTAAAACGGCAAACTGTTTTACTCGACCTACCGACCGACTTACATAGTCAAACTTAATTAGGATTTAATGGCAGCATTCTTTCATTGACATTTAAATTTCTTCTTTTTTATTCTTATTCTTCTTCTTCTCTCTTTCTCATTTGCAGTTATAAAAATGTACACGGCTATATATCGCTTATTGTATGCATACTGGGTACGATTGCCAATACGCTGAACATTATTGTGCTGACACGTCGTGAGATGCGTTCACCCACCAATGCCATTTTGACTGGTTTGGCAGTAGCCGATTTGGCCGTCATGATCGAATATATACCCTACACCATACACGACTACATACTGTGGGAGCGTTTGCCACGTGAACAACAAGTGAGCTATCCGTGGGCCTGTTTCATTAAATTCCACTCAATTTTTGCTCAAGTGCTGCACACCATTTCCATTTGGCTGACCGTAACATTGGCCGTATGGCGTTACATTGCCGTTGGCTATCCGCAAAAGAATCGTCAATGGTGTGGCATGCGTACGACGATAATAACAATAATTAGTGCGTATGTGGTGTGTGTATTGGTGGTGTCGCCATCATTGTATTTGGTGACATCGATAGCAGAATTTTTGGAAATGTTAGATGCGAATGGCAAGACTATTAAATCGATAGCATTGTCACAATATGTGATTGATTATCAACAGAGTTTAATAAATAAAACGGCAGTTACGGCAGCCACAACAACAAGCCTGGAAGGGGCCACTAGCGCAGATTGGTATAATATGACCCAAACAACAGCTGAAATGCTTTCAAGTATTGCTAATTCCTCTTCAAACGCATTTGATGGCACATTACTATCAACAATGTCCACAACCACCACCACCACCACTATACCACCTCTATTGGCGAATAGTTCTATAATGCCTGATATTGTACGCAACATAACTGTTTATCGTCTCTATCATAGTGATTTGGCTTTACGCAATAAGACATTACACAATGCAACATTTCTCATTTACAGTGTATTGATTAAATTAATACCCTGCATAGCATTGACCATTCTATCGATACGTCTGATAATGGCACTGTTGGAGGCAAAAAGACGCCGTAAATTGCTTACAAGTAATGCAGCCAACGGTATGAAACCCATTGTTAATGGTAAAGTTGTTGAGCAACAACAGCAACAACGGCCACGTAAGAACAGCAAGACACTGGAGAAGGAGAAACAGACAGATCGTACAACACGTATGTTATTGGCTGTGCTGTTATTGTTTCTCATCACCGAATTTCCACAGGGCATAATGGGTCTACTAAATACAGTGCTGGGTGATGCATTTCTAATGCAATGCTATTTACGACTGAGTAAGTAAAGAATTTAATTTGAAAAACAGAAAAAAAATATATTAAATGGTGTTTATAGAATTGAAATAAAATTTTACGTTGAACGTTTAAGGGCCAATTAATAATTGATTAAATTCCATTGGAACATGTAATAGACTACCTTCTAATATATCCTTTAATAAGCATAAAACATATCCAACAAGCAATAGATTTAGAAATAAAGGGTTGGCCATTTGAAGGTTTAAATTTGAAACTGCAATAAAACAAAAACGGTTTGAAATTTTGTTAAATTAATTTTTGTTGTTGTGAAGTACAATTGTTCCGTTTAGAAATGGAATATTATATCATTTATATGGCTGCCGCGGCTGGCCTCAGAGTATCTCCTTCGATCGGACCAATCTTCGCGCACTTTTTCGAGTGTATATGGTCGTATCTCAGCAACGACATCACGAATGCTCAAATACCACTGGTTTTTTTTTAACTATGCCCAACAGAAAATAGTCCTACGTTGTCAAATCGCAGCTTCTTGGCGGCCAATTGACATCACCATCAAACATTTGACGCAATAAATCGATTGTGCCATGAGATGTGGGACAAGTTGCGCCATGCTGTTGAAACGAAACATCGTTCACATAAACACCGCTGCACAAGACGCAGCAAACAGTCACTCGATATGGTTGCATTAGCTTCTGGGTTTTCTAAGCCCCAAATAAGGCAATTTTGCTTATTACGTAACCACCAAGATGAAAATGAGCTTCATACAAAAAGATGATTTTCTTGGAAATCTTAAAGTTTCTCGTTTGCCCATCTGGCGAATCGAAAACAAAACGGATGGTCATATGGCTTTAGCTCTTGAACCAATTGAACTTTGTAAGACATCATACTGAGATCTTTTCGCAAAATTCGATGTAAACTGGTGCGTGAAACGTTCTATTTTTAAGAACGATGATGATTTGATGCTGATGGATTCTCACGCACACTTTCAACTACAGCTTCCATATTTTCGGGTGTTTTTTTTTTTTTTTTTTTTTTCGCCGAGGAGGGGTAAATGTACCTAACCGCACCATAGAGGAAGTCGTCACATCCTCCGTGTGTGGGGCCCTCACCCACTAAATCCCCCCTCGTCTCCTGCGGACTTGTTTGTACCCACTCCGGAACTACGGTGATATTACTTTGGAGTGGAGTCCTTTTGGCCCTTTGGCCCCTTCATGTTCATATCCGCGTCCGGATTGCGAATCGAAAGTTGAGGAGTCATCTAAGCGTCTCCACTATTCCTTTCGTCTAGATCTATTTTCGGGTGTAGGAACTGTACGAGCTCGCTCACGTCTTGGCGCATAAATCAGTTTCACGAACTTTAGCAATCACTTCCTACTTGGTTCTTATTTTAATAACAACCAGGATTACTTGAGATTTTTATTCCCAATACATCCACGTAATTGTGTCAAAGCTTAAATAAGACAACGTTTGCAATTTCGATTTGATATCGATTAACTCATTCACATAAAATCTAAGAATAGAATTCAAATGAAACATTTCTAAGCAAAATAAATCTAAAATTACTACACAATCGATATTGTTTAATTAAAATTATGTAAGAAACCTTTCTTATTTAATATTTTACGTGACTCATTCTGCAATCGAATTCTATAATATGTCTCCTACTGACATATGTACATATGTATGTATGTATGTATTTTATATTCCCTACTCATACTCAGATAAATCGCATTTCTATCAATATTTTACTGGCATCCAATTAATATTTAGCTGAGCGTGTAACAAATAATTACTTTGATGTCATACTTAAACTAATGAATGAAATAATGAAACGTAATAAACATAACATTTCATTTACCAGCATCTGAATCTAGAAAATTAACACTTTTACTGTGTATTTGGGATAAAATTGAAAAATTTTAAAATTCTACTCCTCTTTAATGGAATTAAATACAAACTACGCTAATTGTTTATAAAATATTTTCAAAATTAAGCTTTAAGGCCATATAACAATGTTTATTTTGTGTTCATTGAAAATATTTCGACGTGGACTTACAGAACCCAATGCTCCCGTCACTAGTAACTGTTGGGTGCAGCTTGTGGAGCGCAGACTTATTTCTGCCCATATTTCTGTGAAAATGAGGACGGCACAGCATTTGCGGTCAATGAAGACACCTATCGCACCATGATAACCGAGTTTTTTATACCCACTCTTCATGGTATTGATGTGAACGATATTTGGTGTCAACAGGATCGTGCAACTTGCCACACATCTCATGCCATAATCGATTAATTGTGTCAAACGTTTGCTGGCCGTTTAATTTGTCGAAATGGTGATGTCAATTGGCCGCCAAGCAGCTGCAATTTGACACCGTTAGACTATTTTCTGTTGGGCACAGTTAAAGAAAAATGTTATGTCGACAAACCAGAGACAATTGGTCATTCGTGATGCCATTAACGAGATCCGACCTCATACACTCGAAAAAGTGCATGAATATTGGTGCGTATGAATGAAGTATTGTGAGGCTAGCCGCGGCAGCCATATGAATGAAAAAATATTCCATTTCTATTTCCATACATAATTGGTCATTACAATCCTTCAGTCAGGATTACGACCTAGTTTCTCACACCACTCATGTTGTTTAAATTAAAACTTTTTAATCACCCACCCTATTCCCTACAAGTGGAAATAAGGCAAAATGGCATGTTGTCAGTAAAAGTATTTTGTAAATTTAGTGACAACGAAACCTTTAGAGCCATGTGCTTTAAGTTTCAATGCGAATTTTTTTATTTTCAATTCACAATATCTGTTAGTCCTGTAATCATAGTTAAACTTGGTTACGCTAATATAATTCAGTAATTTAGGTTGTCAAGTCTCAGTACAAGCAATACCAATGCCCAGCTAGAGTTAAAATTTTTTTTGGACATTAAATCTATCACATAAACATTACTAAACTAGCTTCTCACACCACCCACTTTGTGTATGTCAATTTATTCCATATGTAGTGGGACCTGGAGTTTGACGTCCACTCCAGACTCCAGTTTTTATAAACGTTTCAGACAAATAAGGGAAAAAGGTTCGACCAACTCGATCAGATCATAAAAGCAGAAGTACTAAAAAGCGTAGCTTAACCGAAAAGTCTAAAATTATTATCTAAATGGTCTTCATTTTAGTGGCGAAATCCCAGATGCTGTGAGCTCCAACTATTTGGCTTCTTTGCCTTGAGCTCTCGTATGATTAAGTTGCTCTGATGTTTTCTTTGAGAGAATAGCTAAGAATAGAGACTTTCATACTGAACGAAATTACTTCACTAATGTCCAACATGAACATGATCAACAATGTTCAGCAACGAACACTGTTTTCTGGGTGAATGGGCACGTGATCATAAAAAATTGACGTATTTGTGTTGCTAACAATCCACATGAGGTCCAAGAACGCCTAATGCATCACGAAAAATTCACTGTTTGGTATGAATATGGAGTTAGCGCCGTCATTGGCACACAGGCTATCAATGGCAACAGGAGGCAATGATTGCAATCCTCTAAATACTACATAATTCATGCTGCACTAAAGGTCGGCAGTTACCGAGATTTTTTGGCCTGAATTTCGACAGGACGGCGCTATATGACATACAGTTAATCTCAAATTGTATATTCTGCACGAGTGATTTTAGGGCATGATAATCTCACGCGAAGATGCTGTGAATGGTCAACGATTTCATGCGATTTGGTTGCGTAAGATTTTTTTCTGAGGGGTTTTCGTATGTCACAAGGGTATGAGAACAAGTCACAGCGGTCCTTTAAACCAACATAATCCACACCACCGCTACAATTCAGATTTTTATACCAGACTCATTTAAAATTGCATCTTTCGGTTGCACCCCACTCAGTGGAGTATATTTGAACGCTGTTTCAAGACAGTATCAATAGCTCTTTTAAACGAATAAAAATGGTATCTCACGCCCATTTTTTTTATATAAATTTAAGTATAGCAAGCGCTTGAAACTGTCCATATACAATTGAAAATCATTTTTTTCGTTTCCGTTTAAGGGTTAAATGGAAATATTAAAGTACGTGCATAAGAAGGAAAACTACTTGAGTATTAATTGAATAGAATTCCAAAAAAAAAAAACAATTGAATTTACAAGTTTCTTAACAAATTAATCACAACAGAAAAAGAAGAAGAAAACAAAATTATAACAGTTAAGTTTACTATACACAGACTTTAAGTTCATGGCCTGAAGAAGATTTTTAGTAGCCATGGACATATTTTGAGCATAATTGGCTTGAATAGAAATGAAAAGGAAAATTGTAGATGTTATATTCCTTGTGTGCATCAAATTATGAATTAATATTTTCAATTAAATAATTGAGAAATATTTATATGAGCCAAACAGTCACTTTTTTCAAATGCAATGATTTTTCACAATTATTTCGAGAGGTTCACATAAAAATCCCCGGTCTGCAGCTGTTGGCCATATTATATCCGCTCAAAAATAATGAAAAGCTTTTGTAAAAGTGTTGACTCACACTTGGCCACTTTTTGAGGCTACTAATCGACCTATTGGGCAAGGAATTGCCAAAATTATATGGAAATCTGAAAAGACAGTAAGTGAAACAGATGTAGTCAGATGTTTATACATGAACTACCGAAAATATCGCTTCTGTTTGGGAATGTGTGGCGCATAATCCGAAATTGTTTATTCCACGTCTTTTTCAACAAATGAACCTGTTTTATAGCAAATCATGATCATCTGCGTAGTCTAAAATGTAGTGTGTTGGCTTATTAGACGAGATCGTAAGATCAAACCCCAGCACAGACATCGCGAACAAAAGAAATATGAAAACATATGGCCTTTCGGCGACTACCTCTTCCAACAAAAACTCTGAGAGCAAATAAAAATGCAATGCAATGTTTTTCAAGCTTGTCGGTCGGAGTTCATGTTAAACTCTATGTTCCGCCAACAGTGGTGTGAGAAACTAGGTGTTAATCCTGACTAAAACAAACCTTATCGACAAAAATCAAACTTCGTGCACTTTAATAGAACTTTCGGTTATTAATCACAGACTTACGCCTTATCACTGATTACCCACAAGTGCATGGCAGTCTATGGTCTATGGTCATGGTCTATTTATAACCTGTTTTCTGGCAACCTTACGATTTTTTATGAATTGTTATTGTTGGATATTTGGCCATTCTTTTGTTCCAGTGTCATAAATTCCTACGTTTTTGTTTGTTTACTACAGTTTACCGTATAGTGTTTGCATTTTGTTGTTGTCTGTTTGTTTTGTTTGCTTAATCACCACATGTTTAATTTGTTTCTGCACGCGTAATCCTATAAACACAATAACCACAACGCAGTAGTCTCACAAAAATGGAATACATGGAAGTGATTGTTTTAAAAGCAGCGCTGCAAAAAGCAAAGATTTTGCTGCGCTGAGGTTATCGTGTTTATAGCATAACAATATGCTGAGTTGCATCATTCTTCTACTAATCGAAGCATAAAAGACCGCAGCTCCTATGGAAATGTTTATCAAAATACCTTTTAAAATATCGTATATCAAGCGAAGTAAAGGAATGAAATGATAAATATTTGTTAATACTTAATAATGTTTGTAGGCATGTGAAACCGTTGTCTTGTTATGTGTCTTTAGTGAACACTTTTGGTCTGTTTGGTTAAGTAACTCTGCAGTTTAGTCATAAAAAACCTTCATTGGGCATTAAAACTTTAAAATTTCACAGAAAATTTACCAAATTTTTTAGCAATTTTTAAGAACTTAACATGACCATGTCATGTAAACTGAACGACAGGCTAAGATGCCTTTCAAAAGCAATTTGGTTACAACGAGCAAGAATTTGAATTAAAAAATTTAATTTAATTTGTGTGATTTACTTCTTTCGCATTCTCATTCAATACTTGCATTAAATTTTTTCTTCTTTGAATTTAATTTTTCCTTTTCACCCAGATTAAATCATTGAATTTTTTTTTTTAACACCAACACTAATGTAATATGGTAAATGAATGAATGGCTTTGTTGCCTTTCGCGGACAGTTGATAGCATTCAATGTCAATGACATTTCTCTACCTCACCCATATCGCATTACTCGGGTGTATTGTATGGCATTACTGAAGGTTATCCTGCGGTTGAAAATAATTTGAAATGAAATTTAATTTAATTTGTTGACAAAAAATTTAAAGAGAAGTGAGTATATTTCTGGCACGATTATATAAAAAATGAATAGAATGCTGAATAAATACTTATTTGGGATTTGTAATAATACTCGGGTGATGATAAAGCCAATTACTTGATATAATAAATAGGAATTGAATCTTTGAGAAGTAATAAAAGAATACTTTTGGGAAAATAATATTTGAAAAACAAGCCCATATAACTGCTGAGTGGCTATTTACACGTGACCAAAATTAATTGAAGCGATATCTAACAGTTTTTTTGGAAATAATTTCATATGATAGCTAATTAGATATATTTTGTGTATTATAATTTGTGTAATTTATTTTTACCGTATATTGTGTATATTTTGTTGTTGTCTATTTGTCTTGTTTTCCTATTTTCGTTTAATTTGTTTCGGTGTTCAAAACTCCCGTGCTCAACGCGCACGTCTTAATACAACTCTCTGTTATTAATCACGTCTCATCACTGACTGTGACTACTTACGACTTCATTGTCAGTATCCTTCAGTGCTCTATTTACATTGCCTTATATCAAATCTAGTGGCGAAAAAGAGGTAGTAATCAAAAGTCATCACTAAATACTCGAAGCGTGTTGTTTCTAGGTAATAATAGATGTCTTAGGATTTACTGCAGCAGGCTAATCATCCGGCTTAGCTGGATCAAATGGTTTGAGGAAATCATATGCTCCCAAGAGGGGCATTAAAAAAAAAAAATTCACATCTGGTAACTTCGAGATGTTTCTTTAAGTGTAGTTGTAGCCGTAGTCTAGTAGGTAGTGTGTTTGCCGTATTCTAGTGGGTAATGTATTGTTCAAACCCCAGGTCAGACAGCTCCAACAGAAGGAAAACAAAAACTCTGAGATTGTTTTGCCATGAAAAGTTTCTGTTCTTCGGAATCGACATTAAGTTATAGGTCCCGCCAGTCATGTATAAAATTAACACACAAATCTAGGTCGTAATCCTAACTGAATTGTTGTAATGACCAATTATGTATTTATGTAGCTTGTTTTCTCAATATTTCCTACATATTTGTTTGTGTAATTCTGTGTACCGTACCTATCTTTGATTAGTTTACTTTTAATCGTACCAATATAAAAAACTTAGCATTGTTAAAGCCAATAAAAACACAAAGTCACTTACGATAAATATGAGGTGAAAAGTCAAGTTAATACCTGGGTTGTTATAATCAAATTTAAATTTTTATTTGATTCAATTGTACTGCTGGAAGATTACATACGATTAGCTTTTCGGCAAAATTTAACCCCTTTGCGGGACCTTCAATTCTTTGTTTAAGTACAAAGAGAAATGCTATGAAAACCCTGTTTATACCATCTCACTATAAAATACTAAAATAGAGTTAGTAAACGAGTTTTTATACCGCAATTCCTTGACAGTTAAATAAACAATTTTATTAGGACAACAATAATACGTAGGGAAAGCTATTTCATGTGATTTTATTAAATTGCATTCTAATCGATTTTTATTTTTGATTCGTTTATGTTACACAATTTAACTTTAGAATTTAATAAAGGGTGTTTTTATAGAGGTACAGAACTTTAAGTTGCAATAAAACAACGATGGATTATTCGATTGACATGAATTTTATTTATCCGAAAGATAATCTTGTGGCATTACATTTTAAATATGATTTCTGGCATATGACCGCCACGGCTGGCGCGGATGTAGTGCAATCTGGACGTCCAATTTTCGATGACTTTTTCCAACATTTGTGGCCGTATATCGGCAATAATACGGCGAATGTTGTCTTCCAAATGGTCAAGCGTTTGTGGCTTCATGGTTATTCAATTCAGAAATGAAAAAGTTAGTAATCATGGCTCTATACCGATCACCATTGACGGTAACGTTCTGGCCACCATCGTTTTTGAAAAAGTACGGACCAATGATTCCACCAGCCCATAAAGCGCACCAAACAGTCAGTTTTTCTGGATGTAACGGTGTTGCCACATACACTTGAGGATTACCTTCACTCCAAATGCGGCAGTTTTGTTTGTTGACGTAGCCATTCAACCAGAAGTACGCTTCATCGCTAAACAAAATTCGCTTATGAAAATCGGGAACAACGGTAATCTCGTTTTGGGCCCATTCGACGAATCTACGCCTTACTTGATGATCGTTTGGCTTCAAATCTTGCACGAGTTGGATTTTGTAAGCACGCAAACCAAGATCCTTCCGCAAAATCTTCCATAAAGTGGATCCACACAGATCCAATTCCTGTGCTCGATGGCGGATGGACTCATTCGGGTCTTCCTCAATGCTACGCTCTACAGCAGCAATAGCTTCTTCTGTACGCACCGTACAGCGTCTCTGGGGATGCGAGTTATCAATAAGAGTAAACGTGGTGCGAAAACGTTCCATGGTTAATCGAATTAACTGCTCTGATGGACGATTTTGTCGACGATAAAATGGACGTAGTGCGCGATACGTTTTCCGCACGGAACCATTATTTTCGAATTAAAATTGTACTATTTGCAAGTGTTGTTCAGGCGTGAGTCTATGATGAATTGCCAAACCAAACTGAGAATAAATCACTTGACAGCTGTTAAATCGGTCAACATCTTGAAAAGTAATGCCAACTTAAAGTTCTATACCTCTATAAAAACACCCTTTATTAAGTTTCATTGGAATTCAAAACACTGCTTGTAATTCGCATTCATTTACATTACGAAAGAATGAATGAATTTATTGGAACAGTCCATATTAAATTCCATTGATTTACAACATTATTCTAGTATTGCATATTTAACTTAACATTAAGAAAAGTTTCTTATTATTTGAATTTGAATGAATTGAAGCAATGAATTTTGCCTGCCATTTTCTTGTAAAGATATTTAACAGCTAAAAGACTTGCTTCAAGACGACAGTTGCAAAACAACTAAATTGATATCGATATATTAAACCTTTAAAAAATTTATTTTCTGGCAAATGCTACAGTTTACTCTCCTATTTTCCATAAAAAAACACATTTGAAGACTGTCAGATTCAGCTTCAACATTACATAGTCGGAAAAAAACTTCGCTTTAGGTTACTAAAAATGAATTGCAATTCTTATATGTGACCTGTTGCCCTAAAGTCTATTTAAAGACTTCTTAATTTCATTCATTAGAATATGGTACTGAACTTTTTCTGTTTAATTTGTCATTCATTCGTATGTATGTATATAGTGACTCCCAAAACGAAACCTTAAGCGTGCCATTCAATTTGTGGTTGCACTGTGTAGGTAGTGTGTTGGCTTATTGGACATGAGGCCACGGTTCAAACTCCAGGTCAGACATCTCCTACAACACGAAATTTGAATATTTCTTCAGCTATTTGGTCTCTCTGGGGGTAAACAAAATTGCTTTGAAGGGTTTCTCAAAAATCTATCATTCGAAATCGACTTTGAACGGTAGGTGCCGGCACTCATAAAAATTAACACACGCAACATAGTCGTTGTTGAGAAGCAGTTCGTAATCCTGACTGTAGTGACCAGTATGTATGGTATTGTCCCAAACTCAAAAATTGTGTTTGTTCACGTATCAATTCATTCAAAATTGAGCTTCATTACTGCAAATGATATTCAGTGGGGATTAATTGATGCAGAGCCCATTCGGTGACCATACGTTAGTATGGTCATTGACGTCCATGTGTGAGTTGATAAAATATACTGAATAAATGAAACAATTCTTAATACAAATTTCTTTGTTTTTCGTCTAAACATCGAAAACATAGCTTAGGATTATAACCAAAACTTGCTTGCATTGGTATTTAAAATAAAATATGTTTTTAAAAATTTATCAAAATCCTCTCCGAAATTCATGACTCTGAATATCCATTCCCTTTTGTATGATTTAGAGTGCTCAACCATACCTTACAAAAGCAATACAACAATAGAAAGAATTTAAATTGGTTTTTACAGTAGAAGATCAAAATAAAGTAAAAAAAATCCCTCAAAGAATTAAAAGTGCTCTAGAAGCTCAAGCTTATTTTTATCAGCAAGTCACTAAACAATGAGTACTGTTTTGTTTTGTTTAATTTTATTTTATTTGGTTTTTATTTGTTATTGTTCTGCTTTTGTTTTTTTTTTTTATTTTTCGCAAAAGCAAATAACTGTACAAATACGCTGGTATTTAATGTTGTGCGGTAACAGACAAGGACAATGGACGGATATAAATTCGTAATTCCCTAAAGGATATAAAAACCATATACACACAATGGTACGTTGGTAATGGATGGCGATTGCACGATGTGTAAACAGTATGTATGAATGTTTGCATATATGTATGCCCATGCCCATATACTGGATTTGCGTTAAATGTCCTTTCATATTAGTGGCGGTAGTGAAAGTTTGTTACAATTCTTTGTTACATTTGAAATTCAAGCATTTCTAGACATCATTTCCATCATGTGGAATACAATATAATTGGTTATTACAACTTCTCAGTTAATATTACAACCTAGATTCGCATATCACCTTCAGTTAGGATTACGACCTAGCCTCTCACATCACTTATGTTCTACGATTTAATTTTATAGATAAGTGGTGGTCGATTGTGAATGACAGATTTTTAGAGAATATTTTCATGGCAATTTTATTTACACTCAGAGGCTGCTGGGAGGCAGTCGCCGAATAAAGAATTTTTCGTATTTCGTTTTGTTGGAGATGTCTGATCTAAGGTTTGTATGAGTAGTTAAGACTTATTTTGTAAGTTGAACTGATATTGTGTTTTGTTTTATTTAAATAACTTAGGGTACCTGGCATCCTAATTTATGGATAGCACATCGCATTGAGGTTTGGAATAACTTGAGACTTTTCGACCAAATTCTGGAAAGTGTTCCCTAATATGAGGAAATCATACGACTCTAGTGATTCATTACAATATCTTCGCAGCGAGCAATGTGCTGTTTTACTTTAATGGAAGATGTTGTCCTAGAAAAACTCATATATTTTTGCTCGATTCTTCTCTGTCCTACGGCCTGCATTTATTTATCCTAGTTTGCTCAAGTAATCCCACAACTCATTTCAGGTAGTCTTATCGTTCTTCAGCCTTACTGTCCTTATCTTCTTGCAGAAGTACTTATCCTCACCAGCAAAGTAAACGGGTTCATATCTAGTGCTTCTAAACACGACTCCCTCTGTGCTCTCACCCACTTCACAATCAGATTATATTCACGGAGCACATAGAAAGTTTCTTTTAAAATACGCCGGCAATAGTTTCTTTACATTGAGAGAAATTTACTCTCACAGTTTTTGCCAAAGACTGTTGCGAGGATTAAGCCGAAAGAAATATCATTTTGTCAGTCTTCGTCATGATCGAGATGTCTGAGTCAGGAGTTGAACCATAGTCTCACGCCTTATAAGCCAACACACAGTCTACTAGACTACGGACATTTCCTTTCTTACCATGAAATCAATATGATATTCAGGAAACACCTCATAACTGACCTCTACCATCGTATATTAAAAAAGTTTTGAAAATACCATCATTGCGTAGAGAAACTTCTGGTCGATCAACATCGAGTAGAACTCTCTGACTGCTGTTCTTATGCAGGCAATATTAAATTACAGACCCCTAAACCTGTTAATATAATATAATAGGATTTTCATTTTGTTGTTGTGGTTTGCATAACGTCGTAGTATTATTTACTGTAACCGATATCGTTAACCTTGACAATGGCAATGATTATTGGCATGACATGGTAAAGGATGAAAGTAAACTTCTTAAATTCTTCATATGCAATACAAACGATACCACATTTTAATTTAATGTTGACAAGAATTTTTTTGTTTTTTTCTTTTTCAGTTAAGTAGTGAATTCTGTCATATGTTTTGCCATTTCATTGCGCTTAAGCAGTATAAGCTAGTGGTTGTAGTTTAAAAAGAGTTACTAATGCTTGTGGGAGCTTAACTTCCTAGGTAACAGGAAAAACCTTTGCAGGAAATTTGTTCCATACGAGAATAGAACACCAATTTTATTTTCTTTCTTTTTGGTTGTGGCACCGCATAGAAATGTATGAATTGTGGAAGTTGGTTTTATTTTTACGTCACAAATGGTTGTCTGTTAAACGATTTAAATATTCGCTACGGAATATATGGTAGAAAGTGTTTCAGTAAGAATGAAGTCTATTTAAACAAAACCACGTACTTTTTGAAATAGCCGTGGTTTTTTGTTTATTGGATTGTAAAGAACGTGTCCAAGAAGGTATTGAATATAATATCTATCAAATAAATGCCATGGCCGTGATGATGGGCCAGTACTATTTTTATAAAATTTTCACAGCGATGTGACTCTATTTTACAGATTATTTGAACTCAGGTTTAATCATTTTCTAGTTTCTAGTTTAATCGTATAAACTCAAGATTCCACAAAAAAAAAACGAAAAAAAAATTATCGTTTAATTGCTTGATATCTTATGATCTTTGTCATATATTATATATCTGCAACGTATTCCTTTCAAATTCACTTTAATCTAGGCATCATCTTCAAAAAAGTGAGCAGCTATAAAGCCGCTTGAACAAAATCTGCATTAGACAGTTGCTTGGTCATCAAGGATTGCATGACCGTTTTCTGTTTCTCAAATTTGACAATTTTGTGTGTTCACTACTAAGCCATTCAAATGAAAATGCACTGAAAAAGGATTTTTTTTTGAGAAAAATATGGCATTGACTTGACTCTGCTTCATTACCCATTATAGAAATTGCCAGCACTTTCGATGGCCTGCTGATTTGAGCAACTGAGAAAGCTGAACTATGTACGCATGAAGTCGCCGTAGTCTAGTAAGTAGTTGTAGAGAAGAAAACGAAAAATTAAACGAAAAAAAATATTTCTTCCGTGACTTCCCCTCAGCAGTCCTCTGACAAAATCCCTGAGAGTGAATAAGAACGTCATGAAAAGTTTCTCAAAAGTTTGTCATTCGGAGTGGACTTTGAACTGTAGATACCGCCATTTATGAATAAAATTAATACACATAGCATGAGCGGTTTAAGAAGCTAGGTTGTAATCCTGACTAAAGTGTATATAAAGAGCAAGTCAGTAGTGAAGGTGGAAGCGTTTTTTAAAAAGTGCGCTGTTCAGTGAAATTTATAGTTTTTAAGGACGATGACGAAGTGATATATTTCGGACTTTCGTGCGACATTATTGCTTACAGCAGCAATGTTTTCAAGAGACATAGCGGTAAGTTGACTCACAGTAGTCTTATAGTCTATAATCGAACCTATTTCTTCAAATTTTTTGGCCACTTTTCTAATGGCTGTCACATTAGGCGTACTTTCTTGACTGAATATCCTCGAGCGGTTTCAGTATACATTATAAATTTTCATAATAAGATTTCACAATTGTATCGCGTTGTTCTCTAACAATCGGTATAAAATATTTCACTCTTACCGAGACACCTTTTATAATAAAGGTTGCTGAATAGGCCACTGGTAGTCACCGTTGTTTAGTAGTAAGGCGTTGGGTTATTGGAAGTGAGGCCACGGTTCAAAACTCAGGTCAGATTATCTCCAGCAAAATCTCTGAGAGTAAATAAAATTACCATGAAAAGATTCTCAAAAATCTGTCGTTCGGAGTCGACTTTAAACTGTAGGTCCCACCACTCATGTATAAAAATTAACGCACGCTACAGAAGTGGTGTGAGAAGCTAGGTCGTAATCTTGACTGAAGGTTTGTAATGACCAATTATGTACGAATGTATATATAAAAAATAGTCACAGTCTAGTAAGTTGTGAGTTGTCTTATTAGAGCGAGAGCCTGTGGTTCAACCACTAGCTCAGGCATCGCGAAAAAACGAAGTTTGAAAAACAAAACAAAAAAATATTTCTTTCTGTAACTTACTCTCAGCAGTATTCTGGTAAAAACTCGGAGAGTAAATGAAAATGCTATGAAAAGTTTCCCAAACATTTGTAGTTCGGAGTCTACATTAAACAGTAGGTTCTGCCACTCATGGATGAAATTAGCACATATAATATGAGTGTTAAAAGAAGCTTGGTTGTAATCCGGATTAAATAGCTACCTTCGCTGTTTTGTGTATTGTGTATTGAAGAAATGAAATGTTGCGACGTAGGCCTTTTCGAACGGTGCCGAATTCGTTCACTCTCCTAAGATTCCCTTACGAACAGTGTTACTCTGAGGGCTAATCCCAATAAAGGCAGAAAGTTGTTCAGGCGTTTTGGTTTACGAAGTAAAAGTTTCACAAAAATTAGTCTTAAATTCTATACCCAACACAAGGAATTATTTGACAAATATTTGACTATCTTATCGTCTATTTAAAATCAAATGTTATTAAACATTAATACACTTCAGCTTCTTTAACCATAATAATGTTTGTACAACCATTTGTGGCATTGAAATAAATTTGTTGCAAATAAGCAATACTTTATGTAGAGAACTCCTATTTATTGCATTAAAATTTGTTAACATTTACTTGGTTTACCAAACATAGTAAAATTAATTGAATTCAGACATCATACTTCCTTTAATGAGAAGTACTTTCAAGAGCCAGAAATTTAATAAATCTATCTCACAGGCCAGTCCACTCAATTTAATATTCTAGTAACCACTATACTGACAAGAAATGAAGTTCAAAAGTTCATAAACCCAGTGGAAAATTTGAAATGAAAAGTGTTTTCAGAATACACACTAGCAATATATAACATTTACATGTATACAAACAATAAATACATATACATAATATTTATTGTGTTTGTATTTGTATTTGTTAAGTGGAAACAATTTGATTGTGTGATGAATGTAATGACCAGGATTATTGCAATAAAAACAGGTGCACTTGACATTAACATGTTCATTTAATTAATTTCAATTTCGATTTATTTTATATTGTATTATATGTGCTAAGAGTATCATACAAAAGCAATTGGACATTTTGTTAATAAAAAACAAAACCATGAACAGCCATAAACACCCTACAAACAAAATTGCCAATCCGCATGAGATCTAAGAGCTTCCAATGTTATCCTAAAAATTATGGACCCTTGCCAAAAAAGTTGGTCAAGTCATCTCTTTTAATGGTTCACACTATTGTTTAATAATTTCCAACTTA
Organism: Sarcophaga subvicina; assembly: GCA_936449025.2. NCBI lineage: Eukaryota > Metazoa > Arthropoda > Insecta > Diptera > Sarcophagidae > Sarcophaga > Sarcophaga subvicina. The sequence goes on from OW388083.2 coordinate 76,797,427, forward strand.
TTTTAGCTTGAATTGAATGCTCTGGACATCAACGATATGTCGTTTCAACACAACGGCGCTACGTGCCATACAGCTCATGCTCAGCTGAAGTGGAGATGATGTGAACTGACCAACGAGATCGCGTAATATGAGTACGTTAGACTTTTTCTTGTGGAGAGTTTTCCAACTAAGTCGCAGGTATACGCGAATAAATCACAAGCCACAGCGGTTCTAAAAGCTAACATAACCTATGCTGTCGGTTAAATTCAGCCTGAGTTATGTTGAGTCATGGAAAATTTGACATTTTGGAGGCACACCACTCGGAAAAGCTGTGGCGCATATTTGAAGGAGTTGTAATAGCTTCTATATGTCCTTCAAAAGATGTTGTGTGTTGGCTTATTAGATATGAGTAAACAGTCATACGTAATGGCTGCATTGGCTTCTGTAAGATTACGTTTTCTAAGCTCCAAATGCGGCAATTTTGCTTAGTAACGTATCTACCAAGAATTTTTTTTTGGCAAAATCGACATCAACGAAGCGGATGGTCATGCGGCTTCAACTCTTAAACCAATTGAACTTTGTAAGGCCGAGATTTTTGCACAAAATTCGAGGGAAACTGGTGCGTTAAATGTTCAATTCTTGAGAACAATGATGATGGTTCACCCTTTACTGGGTTTTCATATGCTATGGGCTGTTTCATGAAATGTATTCATTATTTATTTATAATACTTCAATAAAAAAAAATTAAAATTTATTACATTGTAAGCATGATGTCCTCCATTCACAAATTATGTCACTCACTGTATTCTGCATTAAGTGACGGAAACATGTGAAGGACTTAATAACTTTAATTTATTCAGTGGTTTGTTAAAAATTGTCTGAAGATGCTATGTTGTATACATCTAATGTGCGGAAAGAATTTTAAAATGTTTAAAAATCTCTATTCTTTTGTAAATTTAGAGTTGATGTATTCAAATGTGATTTTTCCATTCGATGGTTTCAAAAATTAATACAAAAAATGTGTCCCGGAAAGGGAAAAATCTTTAGTGGCACAATAATTACAATCTTTAGATAATAATTTACAATAAAAAAACACAATTATAAGTACTTTATAATGCTCATTTAATTTGATACTCAAAGAATTTTAAAGTTTTTATGTTTTTGTTGTTTAATTTTAAATTTATTTTCATAAACAACCTGTGCATACTTATTAAGATATGTGCTTGTCATGCATCTAAACAGAAAGTCTCTGCCATTTGTTTAACATGCAAAATGTCATATGTTCGCTACAGTGTGCTCACACATGAAGCCAACAACAAACTGCCTGGCATACGAAGAGAAGATAATGCCAACACAGCGTATGATTTATGAATTAAAATGCAAAATATCAAGCACACGTCTAAGTGGCATAACAAAATACAAAAACCTTATGCAGAATACCAAATATTTTTATATTCGAAATGTTGGAGTTGTTGGTTGGCTCACACATGCCTGTTTATGTGTCGAACATTGCCAAGCATATTAGAGGTGATGAACAGGTTTAAAACCAAAAAAATTTTAAATTAAAAATACAACCACGACTTGTGGCAGCGAAAGTAAACTGCTGCTAACGAAATTGTGTGTGTGTTTTTTTTTATATTTTCTGGTTGAATGATAACAACTATTGCGTTTATTTAATAAAAAATTAAATTTATTTTCTTGTTTTTCGTTTAGTTTTTTACAATATTTTGTGGTTTAAGCACAGCAAAGTTTCATAAGAGTTTCTTTTTTTAACACAGTGTGTGGCTATATAACTGCAATATGGTCAATTTAAAAATCGATTAGCCAAAGTGCTAACATTTGCCAATATTGTCAACAACCGCATCTACTGCATTAGCTAGATATGTATGTATTCCCATAGGGTTGCTTTGCCACTAAGGGTTGGAGTTTGAGCAGAGCAAACAATTATTTATTCTTTTAGCAATTCTGTTCTGTTTTTTCTAAAGAAAGAAACAAAGAAATAAAGAAAAAAAAAAACTTTTGTGGTTAGATAAAGTGAATAAATATTTAATTTAATCAATAAGTGTGTGAAAAACGAAAAAGTTTTTCCACAAACAATTTAACAATAAAAACAAATATGAAAGTGTAGGTGTAGCAATAAGATGGCAATGAACTTGAACGTGCAAAATGTCTTTGTCAATATATTCAGAGGATTGCTTAAATTATTTAATACACAATAAATTTCTGGCAAAATGAAATTTAATTTTCCTTTAAATATTCACAAAATAATGTTTTGTTGGTCATTATAAAACTTCTGTGGCAGGATATACAGTTTAAAGTTAACTCTGAACAACAAATTTTTTTGAGAAACATTTCATGGCAATTTTATTTACTCTCAGAGTTTTTGCCCGAAATTTTCAGAGAGGAAGTCGCCGGAGAAATATATTGCTTTTTTGAGCTGGGATTTAAAACGTGGCCTCACGCGTAATAAGCCAACACACTACATACTAGACTATGGCGACTAACAATTAGTCATCTATTTAGACAAAGCATTGAAAAAAAATTCAAGACTGAGGCAGTCGGAAGCATGGCGGAATTGTTCGGAGTCGACTTTAATCTATAGGTCCTGACACTTATGGATAAAAATCAACACACACTACATAAGTGTTGTAATAATCAATTATGTATGTATGTAGTAATTCGAATACTAATTCGCCAAACTCATGCGTTTAAATGATGCGATTAGCCGGATATGATTGAAATGCTTTGTGGAAGCTAAATGCTACCAAGGGGTGTAATGGATAAAAAACCTGCCATCTTATTGAAGTTGCACCTGTCAAAATAATTGTCATTTATTCAGTCTGTTTGCCAAATCAGCATTGATGGCCATAGTTGTTCGCATCTAACCCTAATTTACATCATAAAGTCATCTTCAGCTATGAGACCCATTTCTGGGTGAAGGGTTATCAGAACAAACCAAATTATGGAGTACAATATTGGAACGTCCAATGCATTTGAAAACTGTCACTCTATTTGGTGTGGATTTTGGGATAGTGGTGTCATCAATCCATTTTTATTTGTTAACAATGTTGGCCAGTCCAATCACATAACAACTTCCTCTTGTCTGAATTGGATAATCTGGATACCATCTATATGTGGTATCAACAAGACGGATTATGGGCTAGAAGCTTCACTGATCAGTATTTCTATGCAAATAACGTTGGCTAGGCCATCTCTTTCAATGGTGCACACTATAGTTTGATAATTTCCTAATAATTTTCGGCTTGAATTGAACGATCTGGACACCAACGATATGTGACTTGAACAGAACGGCGCTACGTGCCACTCAGCTCATGCTCAACTGAAATAGAGATGATGTAAATCGACCAACGAGATCGGGTAATATGAGTCCGTTAGACTTTTTCTTGTGAGAAGTTTTCTTAAGTTGCAGTTATGCGCAAATAAACCATAAACCACAGAAGTCTTAAAATCCAACATAACCTTTGCTACCGGATAAATTCAGTCTGATTTATGTGTCGAAGCTATGGACACCACGAAGAGAAGCCGTAACGCAGATTGGAACGATATTATATAGATTGGAACGATATTATAATGGCATCAATAGGTCTTTTAAACGAATGAAGAATGTCAACGATATCTCAAGGAGTGCACGTTTTATTTAAATTTAGAGATGAAAGTCTCCGTAGTCTAGTAGGTTGTGTGATGGCTTATAAGACAAGGGCCCTTGGTTTAATCCCCGTCTTAGACATCTAGCAGAAAAACAAAATTTAAAAAAATATTTCTTTCGCTGCCTTCCCTCTACAGCCTTCTGGTAAAGCAGACATAATGCCAGGCGGGTATGTATATTAGGTGAGTTTAGAAACGAGCTGAACTCTACACCGACTGCTATTATTAACGCGAAAACAATAGCAAAAAATGAACAAATATTTCTTCGGCGAATTCCTCTCAGCAGATTAATTGGCAAAAACTCTGAGAATAAATACAACTGCAATGAAAAGTTCTCTCAAAAATCTGTCGTTCGGAGTCGAGTTAAAACTGTTTGTCTCGCTACTCATGTGTAGATTTAGCACCCACAACATACAGTGTTGGGAAAAATAATAGAAACGATTACTAGTTCATCATTAAAATATTGTATACTTTTTCGTAATAAACTTTTATTGTTGGAAATCACTGTCAAATTCTTGCTAATGTAACGGGATTTTATTATTTGTTTACTTTATTGCTTTCTTCTCTTTTAATTTATTAGTTTTCAGGAAAAAGTAAGAAAATACGTAATTTAGCTGGAAAAATTAATAGAAACGCTTTTCTAAAACCGTGTTTAAATTTAAAATAAATAATCTTTCTACATGAAATATTTAGAAGTGGTAAAAATTGAGTTAAAATAATTTGTTTTAGAACATTTGCAAAATTTTCGTGTTGAGTGGATGTTTTAAATCTTTTAAAAAATGGGTCGAGATGTTCATACCACTGATGCTAAAAGAAATGTTATCCTTATGTTAAAATCTGATGGCTTATCACTTGGAAAAATAGCCATAATAATGAAGTGTCCCAAACATAAAGTATTTAACGTGATTCACTATACACAAAATATCGAAACTAGAGAAAGAAAGAGGAAAACGTCCACGCGTTTTGATCAAATTTTAGTATGTCATTCCAAAAAAAATCCCTTTTGAGTCATTTAATGGGCATAAAAATATACTATATGCTCTAGTAACAAGCCGTACTATAAGGAACAGTCTCCATGAGGCTGGAGTTATGGCTCGAAGTCTAATGTCAGTACCTCTTTTAAATAAAAAAATATACAAAAAAGGTTAAAATTGGTCAGACAACACCAAAGTCGCAAACATTGGAACAACGTGCTCCATCAGACGGAAAATGTTTTGTACGTCGTCCTGCCAATAACGAATTTGATCCAAAATACACAAAAAACACAGTTAAACATGGTGGCGGGTCCCTAATGATATGGGGATGTTTTTCAGCGTTTTTCGATGCGTTTATATTATTTTTTCCAACACTGTAAGTGGTGTGAGAAGTTAGGTCGTAATCCCGACTGAAGGGTTGTACTGACCAATAATGTATGTATGCATGCATGTACATATGTATAATAAACAGTGCAATTAAGTAATCCAATCAATTTCAGTCACCATTAGCTAATGTCCAACCGACACTTGACTCTTTATTTTTATAGAATAATGTCATCAGTTAACATTATCGCTGGCTAAGCCATTCAATTGTCTTTCAAATTAAAGGACACTCATTAGTTGCCGTTATCAACGTAACAGTGTTAATCTAATAACAGAATAAAATTAAAAGTAAAGCAATTAATAAGCAGCTCAACAATGGGATAAATGGGTTAAACTGCTGTGGTATCGTTTTAGCTTGCTTTTACCCTTTGGAGAGGGAGCATGAAACAGTTCAATTATACCAAATAATCATTGTTTTCTTTCTCTTTATTTTATTTTTCTTTAATGTTAATATCTTTTTCTTGTTTGTTTTCCTTTTATTTCCACTCTGCAGGTGATCTAATGGACATATTGGCACTCATCAATTCGAGCATTAATTTTATACTCTACTGTTCGATGAGCCGGCAATTTCGTACAACGTTTACCCTGCTGTTTCGTCCTAAATTCCTGGATAAATGGCTGCCAGTCGCTCAAGATGATGAAACAATGGCTGGTGGTGCAGGTGGCATGGGCGGAGGTGCTGGTAGGGGCTCACGCAGAGCCGGCTCAAATAGTCAACGTCTTGGTGGTGGTGGTGGTGGTGGTGCGGGTAGTGGTGGTCGCACGAATGGCATACAACGTGATATGATTAGCAAAAGTGTAATGGGCGAACAGAATTTCAATACGACAACACAAGTAACGAATGTGTAGCAGAAACAGCATAAACAACAACTTTATAAAACAACAAACCAACCACCACCACCGCCTGCTCTAAGTGCCATAATAGAGCATGATACTATGATGCCACAAGTGGAGCAAGAGAAGGACCAAGAGACGGAGAAACAGGAGGAGGATAATAAACATTTAACTGATTGCACTAAAGTGAATATAGCTGAAAGCATTAAGGATGTAACGATGAATGTTAGAGATGAAGTAGAAGTAGAGGAAGGTATTTGTCCTTATTTAGATATTAAGTGTAACAATAAGAAGAAAAATGATTTTAAAAATGAGTGTCAAACACATTTTCAAGATAATTACAGTACTGATAATAATTGTTGCAACGATAAAGTAGAACAACACAACCAACAACAACAACAACAAGTGCAACATTATGTTGCCTGTACAATAGCTGACAATGCTGAAAGCAATTGTTCAGCTTTATTTAGACAACAGAGTGTAGAAATCAAAACTAAAAAAAGAAAATATCTTAAGACAACAACAAAAACAAATTTATTAACAAACAAAACTACAACGACAACACAAACACATACACCTACAACACCATCATTACTGCATTGTATATTGAATAAATTAAAACGTCATCACAGTTTCCATTTGAATCACAACAATCGTACACAAATTCCTAATGCTACAACACAAAGCCCAACCCCAACCCCAACCCCAACTGAAACGATAGCCATGCAACCCTCTTTGGTTGTGGCTGTAGTGCGACGCAATTCCAAAATAGATCATCAAATTTATCATCATCTTCATAAGCAAAAATCATTGACGCAGAAAGTCGAAAAACAAAACACTGATGCAGTTGCTGATGTTTGTTATAACGATGACAAGGTTAACGACTGGCACGACGATGGTGTTACAATATTGCAACATCATCATAACCTACAGGCGACAGCAGCAGCAGCAGCAGCCATAACAGCAACATAATGTGCCATTAATAAACGTTGTTAGAGCATCAAGTGTCTTTACAAATCGATTCACACACATTCTTTTATGCATGCACACTTTCCCTTAACGAATCACACATCAAAAGCATTAGACAGCGTATGGTAGATGAATTGACATGAACAAATTTATGTTTAACCATTGAATTAATTTGCATAAGGACATGACATAGGTCATGTCATTGCTGTTGTCTTTGCCCTTGTAGTGTTTTTTTCTTCATTCATTCATATTTGAAAAGACTAATGATGATGACCAACGAAGGCAAAAGGACATACCATTTCATTGGTTTGATTTCTGGCAACCAATTTCCTTGTTGTATGCATTTGTAACATTTAAAAATGTCAATAGTTTGATGGCAGTTATGACATCACCATAGAATTTCCCACAAAGGAAATGTAGAAGAAGTAATCTTTACTATTTATTCGGGCAAAAATATTTTTGCAAAAGAACGGAACCGACACTCTACCATAATCTCGAAAACATTTGTTGTTGTGATAGCGATGGACTAGTCGGGAGACACCTTCTGATGCAACCCCAATTATTATTATCAACAATAATGGCATATTCTACATTGTTCGATTATGATCTTAGCTTGCGTGCAATGATGATTGATGTCTTCTGAGAGTTCCATAGCGCTTAGAGCTTTGGGTTACTTAATCACATGTATTTGCTTTTAGAGCCCTTTTAGCCTGAACACTATCACGATGTATGGTAACACTATCGTCGATACAGAAAACACACAGCTTTTCATAAAAATGATTACGATAGCCGTAGATTGGCTCGGTTATTAAGTCGTTACAGTATTCATGTTACCCTGTTGGATATGATTGATTCTAATATGATTGGTACGTGCTCTTATCATATTTATTTACCAACAAAATAGAATTACATACATACATAATTGGCCATTACAACCCACCAGTCAGGATTTCGGCCTAGCTTCTCACAGAATTACAGGAGTAGTACATTCAATCATTATATGAATGGATGTTTGCCTGAGGTCTCAGGAATTCTTTTTACTGTGGTAGGTTACAACACCTTCTAAACATCTTTGCGATTCTTACATTATCTTAACCAACTTTCACTTGAAGAATCCACACTTATTATAGGGAAGCTCAATCTCTTTAGCAGCAAGTTTTTAACCTCTTCTTTATCTGACTTCGGCATTAAATGAGCTCTTCTCTAATATAAATATTGCCGCAATAGCGAGATTTATTTTGGACTCAGGCTGGTTTTCTCTGGTTTTCTCTGGTTTTCTCCTCGTATCACAATGGGTATTAATGCTGGCCTTCGATTCAGAAAATTCTTTTTCTTATAAAACTTTCAGTTTTTTTTACTTTTTAATCATGAATACGACATGAATGCATTGCATTGTAAAGGCTGGTGCCACCAAAGCGCACGATATTAATTGTAAAAAAAACAAAAAGTTTCCAGAGGATTATTTTAATATTTTTTATTATGATGAAAGGATCGATGACAATTATCTGTGAAACCAAATATCGGCTAAATACTCACCACGGCTTCGGCTTCATATCTTTATCCGAGGTCTATATTTTCAATAACTGAGATATAATTGAGATTCAATGTCGTTGATATACCAAACGATCTTATCGTTTAGCTCTTGAATTGTTCTTGACTTTTTGGCATACACTTTTTTTTTCAAATATCCCGAAAAGAATGAAGTCCTATGGTGTCAAAGCACATGATCGTGACTGCCAATTAACATCGCCATTCACTTCTGTCTGTTCAACCGACCACTCGGTTTCCACTTTATACATAAAGAAGCAATGGTGCTGGATCATTGAAAATTGGTACTGAGGAATCGATTTATGAAATCTAATTCAGTCGCCGTAAATTAGTAGCTAGTGTATTGGCTTACTAGACAAGAGGCCTCTGTTCAAACCTCAGGTCAGACATATAAACGAAAAGATGAAAAAATATTTCTTCGGCGACTTCCTCTCTGCAGATTTTTGGCAAAAACTCTGAGAGTGAATAACAATTGCCATTGGAAAGTTTCTCAAAAAATCTGTCTTTCGAAATCGACTTTAAACTGTAGGTCCCAGAACTCATATATAAAATTAACACACACAACAACAGTGGTAAAAGAAGCTAGGTCGTAATTCTGACTAAAGAGTTGTAATGACCAACTATGTATGTATGTATGTATGTATGTATGTTTGTGCATGGATTTATTTTCGATATTGATATTGCTTGATTGTAACTTCCAGGTTTGGCTGCATCAAACTACTGTTGTTTGTTTGTCTTCTTAATTTCAATTTGTTTATGACAAAATTCAGTGCCCTTATCAATTATGGATCGAACAGTTTGACACTTACTTCTGCTGTTTTTTAAGGTTGGTTTTTTTTCTTAAAAGACAGACAAAAAAGGAACGTTTGTTGATTGATTTGACCATTCGTTTGAAAAACAAATGATTGTGATGCTGCATAAATTTCATAACAATTTTATTCGTATCCGTCTTTAGCTTTACTGTGACATTTTAATACACACTTAATAAATGCTTTAAGCACACTTTAAGCATGTGATTGTGGTTGTTGTTTCTCTTACAATGGGTTGTTGTTATATAAGCTTTTGTTGTTGTCTTCAAAAATATATAAAAACAATAGAAATCAAATTTTATAACCATATATATAAGTAAGTAAGTAAATAAGTAAGTATAGATAACTAAGAAAGTATATACATACGATACGTTATATAAATAAAAAAAATAAGCAGGAAAACTTTATAAATTATTGTGTTTTATTTTTTGAATTAAATTAATTAAAAAAAAGAAAAATATTTCATATTGTATTCCTATTCAATTGTTAACTTTAGCCTTTTTTTAAATGAAAAAAAAACTTAAATTTTAAATATTTATAATAAAAATTAAAAATTAAATTAAAAATAAGAATAAAGAGAAAATAAATTATTGTAAAAATAATTAAAAAAAAAATTAAAAAAATTGTTATAAAGTACGTATAATAATAATCCATAGCATATAGTATGTATGTAAATAAATTTTGAAATTCTGGTATAATTTAGTCCAAACAATTGAGCTTAGCAGACAGACAAACGTAAGAGGACCGGTAGGTAATAAAATTAAAATAAAAGTTTATTGAAATTAGAAAACAATATTCAAGTTTATTTAGATAATTTATTAAACAAATTTTAAATAATTTATTTTGTATACTAAAAATCGTAAAACAAAAACGAAAACTTGTAAAGAAAAAATTATCAACGAAATTTAATTCCTATAAATTGAAAAAAAAACAGAAAAAAAACCTTTTGTGTTGTGAAAAAATAATATTTAAATTCTATACAAAAAAAAATGTTAAAAAATAATGAACACTTTAAAATAAATTAAATTATGAAGCTCTGCAATAAAATTTAACATGTAAAAACATAATTTAATGACAATGCGGGAATCACGCTGTGAAATTTTCAAATCATTAAAAAAAAAATATAAAAATTTTTAGATATTATTGCAGAGCTCCATGGAGTGGTAGCTCACTTTAGCACGCATAGCGCCGAGTTATGATGCCACAGGTAGGCGCAAAATATTAATAAATTTCGTTTGCTCTAAGTATTACTTAAAGTTTTCGTTCAGTTGTTCTTTTTTTGTATTTATTTTTATTGTGTTCAGCTACTGTGTTTCTTTCTCTTCTTCTACTGTATCAATATCGTTCTCATTATAATAATTTGCAGTGCCTGATTGCACATATTTTAAGCGAACATATGTACATAATATCAGATTAAGTCCCTAAGCGTTAAAAAAATATCGTAGGAACAATAATGCAAAATGAAGGCGGCCATTTAAAGTATTTCGTTTCACATACACACGAGTTTAGTGTACAGATGTACAAAAAAGCAAAATGTTTGCACTTTCATATGATTTCTTAAATTGAATGACTTTTTTCCGCCTGCATTAGGTAGCCCATATAGTCCACTGTGTCACACAGCCCTCTTATTGTGATCAGTTAGTGGTGGGTTTTAACTAATCAGAGGTCCAGATGAAACCGGTCAGTTCTCTTAGTCCCACGTTCTCCACCATGCCCAGATCTTCCTCCGCCTGCATTAATTGTCCAAAAAAAAAACGTTTATTTACTATTCTTTAAATAAAAATGCACTTTTAAAGAAGTTCTCAGGTCATATCACTCGAAAATTAGCAACGAAAGATGGTAGTGCTGAGTGCTTTAAATTCTTTGCTTATATTCCACTGCTCTCAGCCATTGTTTGGAATGGGCTTATAGTCTAAAAATGTTCCGAAAGAATAGAATGCATTTACTTACTTACTTAATTGGCCATTAAAACTGCTTAGTCAGGATTACAACACAACTTCTCCTAGCATCTATGCGGGACCTACTGTTTAGCGTCAACTGCGAACGATAAACATCATTTCTATTTACACCCAGTGTTATTACGAGAAGACTGTTAAGTGTTTGTAATTCGATTTCGTTAACATAATGGTAAGGTGAGCGGATTATGCGAGATAATATTTGTTTAGTCTTTCCATCTCTCCAATACTCAAATCATCCATAGTTACAAATGCCGCATTATGTGCATTCATGTCGCACTTTCGGCCCTATCAATTGGACTTTTCACGAATTAAGCCAAGCTTCTAAAGGTTAGACCTTTGTTCGTAGTAGTTCTAAGTGACGCCATTTTGAAAAGTGTTACTAGGTTCGAGGGTTAAAAACTGAAGATTTTTAAGACGTATAATAAATAGATATGAAAATAGAACAAAGTCTTATATTGTTAGCCTTGAATTTGGCCTAAACTGATCTTAAATTTACTGAATTTATTTATATTTTATTTATTTAATTACTTGTATTGAAGTCGGCGCAGTCTAGTAGGTAGAATGCTGGCGTATTAGACGTGAGGCCACGGCTCAAACCCCAGGTCATTACGAAATAATATTTCTTTGGCAACTTCCTCTCCTTCCAACTCTGAGAGTAAATAAAATTGACCTGAAATGTTTTTAAAAAATCTGTCAGTCGGAATCTACTTTAAACTGTAATTATTCGGTAGTATGAAGTCGAATATCTCATATCCTGCCATCTCTGCTTATACAACACAAAAATCCTTTTTATTGAATATCATGGCTCAGTTTTCCATTTTACTATGCTATCAGGTGCTACTATACGGTATATGATACTCTCCAACAATTTCTTCGGGTATTCTTATAAAGTCTTCTCCATTATTAGTATCGTGCGACTATATACGATCTATTGTACCAACAGTCAGCTTTATAGGATACCCGTATAAAGACTCTTCATGGAATATAGTGCGATGATTCATTCTTATCAGTACAGAATCTACATGTTGAGCCCTAATCTACAGTGCCATGTCAAAAGATCGGGTACCAATCTCAGATTGTTTCTGGATAGTCTGATGCATTACACAGATCTCCTCTTATTGTAATTACCCAACAATAGTTTTGATTACTTTAAACCTTCAAAGCCACTTGGTTTGAGAAAAAATCCTTTCGTTGAACATACCTATCCAAACATCCACCCCCTTTCCATAGAAGGATTTTGGCCCCATCATCAGGTGCCTTATTTCCAGTAGAGTATCATGAGGGAAAATATCATGACATCGTTTAAATTAAATTTGAAATTAATTTCACTTGTTAGCGAATTACTTAAAAGCAAATGTTTTTCGCCGCATAATACAGTTTGCCCCACACGGTTCTAATCACTGCATATTAACTTTTCATTTCGCTTTCTGCAGAAATTCAATGCTAGCTGTGATGTAGACTTTAAACTCATCTTTTAATTGAGGAATTACTTCTTCTGTCTTAGGTTAGATTAGTTTTGAGGATGTGTACTTGTAATTGGGACAAATACAATACCCAGAGGTCAAAATAATCCATTGTAAATTCCTCCTAGAAGAGAAAGAGAGAGACAGAGAGAGAGAGGATAGTGTAGGGGATAGGGCTATTGGAAGAGAAGAAGAGGTAGAAAAGAGAGGAAAAAGATGGACCACAAACACAGAGCAGAGGGCGACCACAACCTTGATAACCTAGCAATTCTCAAACGGCCCAACCTACTTATGAGAGCCCTAAAGTAGGCTCTCGGCAGAGAGTCCAAAAATTCGAAAAAGCTCCTGCCCAGGATGCTCAACCCCAACCTACTATGGGCTGGACAGTTACAGAGGAGGTGTCCGATAGTTTCCATCTCGTCCTCATCGCAACATACTCTGCAATAGTCCGGCTAGAGTCTGTTCCAGATCCTTCTCAGCGATATTATCTCGCAGTGACCTGTAATGAAAGCAATAACTAACCCCAGGCCGTTGAAGTGCCAGATTGGGGGATCAGGACCAACTATCAAATCGCCCTCAGAAAGTGAACCTAATATAGCGAGTGCATCAAAATTGCTTCTGCCTTTATGTGTCAATATTTTACACAAATTGAGTTGCCTTTTTAACCTCTGTCTTGCAGGATACTTTGCTTTTTATTTCGAAATAGTTGCCTATAAAACATGTTAATATCGCGGACTTTTAATGTAACACTCGATTACATTTCTGGGAAATTATATTCTGTGATGTAAAGCAGAAATATCTTTAAATTTTTGAAGCTTTCACGAAATCTTTTTTACCCGTGATAAAATAAGCTGTCAAAAGCATCTTTTTAAATTGATTTCATTTCGTGTCATGTGAAATTATAACGCTTTCAACAAGATACTCTAAAATAATTAAAAATACTTCACAATCATTTCATATTCCTTTAAAACATAACAAAAGAATTCTCCGTATCACTGACTGTGATTATGAGACGTATTAAACAAGAATTTATTGAGATCCGGGATATCCTTTTAATGGATTTTGTGTACATTTTTATGAAATATTTTAAATTAAAATCAAATTGTCCTCTTTGCAATTGGCAATGTTTTCTAATAACCATAAAGACAATTAAATTCGCTGCCAACCTGCCATTCACATTTGCCATGAATACATGCGCTATTAAACCTATGCAAAGTGAAAGAGTCATTTCCAGGTAATTGTTGCGGTTTGTTATCGGATTTAAAACGTGTGTTAATTTCTAATCGTATTTTGCGACTATCTATTGCAGTCATCTCTATAAATAGTTAACAAACGTTTAATGGCTTTGTGTGAGACCGTGCGGGAAAAATTTAATTGAATAAAATAGAAATTTTCTTTGTGGATAACCACAAAAAGTTTTTCATTTTTTGCAAATTCACATCAGTATTTGCGCATGTGGGATTTGAAAATATTGTGCTTGTATGTTGCAAAAAATTAAAATTAAAAATTAAAGTTTTAAAACCAAAACGTCAGTAGACAACAGATGGACGTTTGTCGCCATATCTTCCATGTTTATGGTATGAAGGACGAAATTTTCAAATGCGTCTACTCTATTTGAAAACAACAAATAAAGAAACTAAACTAATACCACTGTTCTCACAAACAAAGATTTAGACAAATCTTGATTCGTATAGGTTAGGTTAGGTTAGCGGCTAGCTTGTCGATTTCAGGCAAGTTCACTCGATGGCTGATATGTGCCATTGTGTTACCCAGTCTGAGATGAGCTCCCTTGTCATGATCAGTTAGTGCTGAAGCCTTGCTCCGGATGAAACAGTCCAGTTCCCTTCATGGCACGTTCGCCCTCATGCCCAGATCTTCAAACGTTTTGTCAACCAAAAACAGATAATGTCTGTTTTGATATGCAGGGCACTCACTTAAAAATTTGTTGTACCAATTCCATTGTGTCCACATCATGGCAGCATCTGCCCTACAGTTATCCGAGTAGGGCAGACCAAGCTTGTTAGCCAAGTTGCCAATAGCGCAGTGTCCCATTAGAATTCCTGTTAGAATGCGAAATGTTCTCTTGCTGAACTCAAGATTTCCCTGCTGTCTACCGCTGTACACCACCTTCGGTTTGTTGAATTCCATGCGGCTTTTTCCAATTTGGAAAAGTATTCTTGTATGTCGCCGTAGTCTAGTAGGTAGTATGTTGGCTAATTAGACGCAAGACCACCGTTCAAACCCCAGGTCAGACATCTCCAACCAAATGAAAATATTTCTTCGGGGACTTAACCTCAGCAGATTTCTGGCATAAACTCTGAAAGCTAATAACATTGTCATAAAAAGCTTCTCAAATATCTGTCATTTGGATTTTAAACTGTAGGTCCCACCACACATGTATAAAATTAACACACACAACATATGTATGTGGTATGCGATGGTAGGTCGTAATCCTTACTGAAGGGTTTTAATGACCAAATATTTATATATGAGTTCTTGTAGGTGCGCATATGTCCCCTCTATCCCTAGAGAGAGCGTTAAAGCTCTGAAATAATTTAATCTATTGCGTTCTTAGATTTCCATAAAATTTGGGGGCTTTTTCGTTGTCCTAACGAATTGCAGAATTTTGTTTATTGGCAACAAGAATATCATTGAAAAACAAGGCAAACTACATGGTATTTTCGCCCAAGGCTGTACATTCTATCAGATCTAAATATAAGAAGCATAGATGCCCTATAGATGTTGACCGCGAAGAGATGGTGATGCACAGGGATTGTTGTAAGTTGTCTTAAACATTATTACGCTTGTTGTCTGAACATATTTCATTAGTCTTCCAAGAATTTGTCCATTGATTTCATCAGTCTTTCATTCCTTTTGGCTACCGAAGTTCAAATTCAATTCAGAAAACATTATGATATCCTATGTTTTTTCGTTTAAATGAAATATTTTTCAACATAAAAACCAAAAATTATTTGTAATTACGACCACGCAACAAGTAAACTAAGGGCACAAGTCTACTGCTGCAATGTCAGGCTTGTACAACAGAGTGTGTTATTTGGTCTTAGACAAGAAGAACAACATTTTTCTGGTGAATTCGTGTCAGAAAAATACAAAAAAAAAACGTTTCGTTTTTATTATTTTGCTTGGGTCGTTTTATTAAATACAAAAGCACATTTAAGCATAGCCATTCAATTTAATTACCAACTGGTGGCCTCTTATTAATACATGAGCATAAGTTTTTAATGAAGACGATACATTACTACGGTGCTGAGGAGTGTTAAGTCGAAACCTAAAAATGTTTATTAAAGCCACTGCAGTTTATACTCGTATTATACATGCGACTATTATTTCTTTATTTAATTAATTATGCTTGTATTGATTAAATTTCAAAATAATTCATGAGCCCATTAAGATCAGGTTTTTACAAAATTCAGTAGGCAACACTATTTACCATACGGTAGAGTAAATATTGGTTGGATTTGAAACGATGTGAAGTGTGTGTGATTTTTTGTTTTTTATATTTCTTCCACTTGGAGGATACTCTTTATTTGAATGAAATTTGAATGGACGGGTGAATATTCCGTGACTTTTCTCTCCGTCCGTCTACACTAAATTTCTCGCCCGTTCTGTCAGTTGACTCCTCTCAAAATTCGTCTCAAACAGACATACTATATTGCTCGTGTATGATAACAATTTATACCGTGTTATGATGAGAAAATTAATGAAAGTGAATTTCATAGTATTGTGGCGGCTGGAAATTATAAAGTGCACGAAATTGTAGATGCCAAAGAAACCGCTAATAGGCATAAGAGCATGGGTTGACCTTTTCTTCGAACTACATACCTAACTAGAACTGGTAAATTCGTAACTATTTTCATGTTACACAGATTTTTGACTTGGCATCTGCGCAATGAATCCATTAACTAAGAAAGTATTTCCGGCGTTGAATTAATGCAATTGGTAGCGATTGATACGTCGGGCATTGTGTCGGACAGTTTCGCATTTAGCGGATAAGCAACAAGTATGCCAACAAGAAGTCGCCGTAGTCTAGTAGTCTAGTATGTTGGCTTATTAGACGTGAGGCCACGCTTCCAACCCCACGTCAGACATCAAAACAAAAATATTGAAATATTTCTTTGGCGGCTTCCTCTCAGCAAATTTCTGGCAAAAATTTTGAGAGCATGCCGCATGTACTGCCAAAATCGATTGGATGAAGAGTATTGTCTCCAATGCCATTGTGGGTAATATCGCACCACTTATATTTATTTATTTTTTTTTTCAACGAGAACATAAAACAGCTACAGAAATTAATCACAAGCTGAATAAAGTTACAATAAACATGAACTACGTATAACAAGAACGATAATACATTTTTATATAATAATTTACAAATTTATGTACGTCAGCATATAAGCTACGTTTTATATTACAAACACTACATCATAGTATATGTTAAAATCGTTACATAATCTACGAAAAGGAAAATTAAATCCATAGTTCGTTCTATAAAAATCTAAGCCCAGTAAATCGATCTCTACTATACTACTGCAGCACAAATTAATATGAGTCTATTAAGGTTTTTGTAGAGCAAGTTCGTCATTACCGGAGTGATACCTCTATAGCTGTCCTGCATAAGAACAGCATCTATGGACCTTTGTTATCCTTTCCTGCAGATGTTGTCGCCATTTCCAAATTTTTCAACTGGTTGTCTAAAAAACATGTCTAATTATTGTCAGAATGCCTTACAAATCACATAGCTTTCTACAAAACCTACCAATAATAAAATTGTCTTATCAAAATGGGTGTTTCGTTCGCTCAACGAGCGTTTTTCATTGAAAATTCATCTTTAGCGATGAGGCTTATTTCTGAATAAATGGATATACGATAACAAAGAAAATTATCAAACTTGAGACGATTGCAATACATATGAGATCCAATAGCGTCCAATGTATGTTAAAAAAATTACTGTTTGTTGTGGATTAGGCTGGCAGCGTCATTGGACAATATTTCTTTGAGAATGATGTCGGTCAGGTAACCGCTAGCAGGCGAGCAATCGACAATTGTGAACTTTTTTTGGCCTAAATTGGATGGCTCCAACATGCTCCTATGCCACATATTAATATTCTGCAAAACCGATTTGGTAGCATGGTCATCTCACAAGAAGTTGTTGTGAGATCATGCGATTTGACACCCTTAGACTTCTTCTTGAAAGGTTTCCTTACATCGCAATTGTATACGAATAAGCCATTTCGCATAGCGGCGCTCAAAGCCAACATAATCCATGTCAATATATGCTATTGTTGGTGTATATTCGATGTTACCGACGCTTTCTAATCAAATAAGTCTTGGCAAGCATTTAGAACGATGATATGTTCAACACATAATGCCAATAATAAGTATAGAAGAAGAAAATTTCGGAGATATTTCACACTCTGTTTTATTTTTTCAAACCCCAGTTCAGGCATGTCCAGGAAAACGAAATATGAAAAAAATATTTCTCTATCAAATTCGTTTCCCCAGAAATCTGCTGAAAGTAAACAAAATTGCCATGAAAGAGCTTCTCAAAAAATCTATCGTTCGCTGTTGACTTTAAACTCATGTATAAAATTAACATATACAACATGTATGGTGTGAGAAGCTAAGTAGTAATCCTAGCTAAAATAGGTTGCAATGCTAAGTTGCTACTTTATTGCAGTCCCACGATATTCAAGGGAGCGATAATCAAAACATAAAGGAGTTTATAAGGTGAATACATTCAACTTTTCATCTACTCCGGATGTATTCCAGATAGGGGCGGTAATTTTTAAATGAAAGAAGGAAAAAGACTACCATTGCTGCCGACCTTAATGCAGGTTTTATAGAATATTTTTCTACATAAAATCAGATGCGAGTTTTGTTTTAAATTCTTATTATCTTACATTCTCATTTCATAAATTTTTCCTTCTTTTTAATTTTTCCTTTTTGGTTGTTATTAATAGCTGTGGTTTGTATAAAGAATACATAATAATTAAAAAAAATAATTAAATACAATAAGATTTAAAAAAAGAAAAATATTTCAATTTAAGAACAAAGAGAAACGCATATTTGTAAAGAGCCCCACAAATATGTTGTTTTATTCTTTAAATGTCTTCTTTTATTTTTAAAAACCTTATTAGCAATTTTTTATAATCAATAAATTAGGTGTAAATATTTTTTAATAGATTTAAATAATTAAAATAAATTATATTTTCCTATAGTGATTTCATAAAATATAATCTTTTTTTTTAAATAAAATTTTAATTAAAAACTAAAATTAAATAAATAAAAAGCATATGGTATAGGAGATAACGTATATATAATCTAAATGTTTGTTTATAATTATTAAAATTATGATTATTGTAAATAAAAATAAAAATAAAAAAATATTCAAATCGTAATTGTTTTATAAAGTTTATGTATCTAAATTAAAAAAAAAAAAATAAAATTTAAAAGAAAAATTCAATTTAATTATTAATTGATTTGTTAATTTAAATTACTTGATTGATTGTAAAACAATTCAAATTTGGTTTCCTTATTCGATATAAGCATTTAAAATGAATTAAGTTTAATAAGATTTATGATGAAATGTTAAAAAAGAAGAAAATTATAATAAAATAAATAAATTTTATAAATGAAAAATAAATTTAAAAAACATACATACACATACATAAAATATAATTTATTCATATATGAGAATATAATAAAAGAAAAAAAACTGTGATTATAAATAAAAAAAAATATTAACATTTCCAAGGAAAGTATTGTTTTCTTTTGAATTTTTCATAAAAGGTTGGTTTAATATATTACAAGTCCATATATATTCCATTTTTGGAATTCTTGTGAAATAATTTTTATTGATTGTCTTCAAAAAAGGGAAAGAATCAAAACGGGGTACTATATTGACTTAAAGAAGGAGAATGTCTTGCGTCAACAAGACTAAAAATCAATCAAAACTATATGACTGCGGGATTTTAGACCATATAAGAAGGCAATCTTACTTAATTAGTTAGTCATCACATTTAGTCAGAATTACAACCATGTTTCGTGTGCTAATTTTATCCATGATTTATACCATAATTTATGGTAAGAACTACAGGTTCAAATCGACTTCAAGAAACTTTTCATGACAATTTTATTCGAGCCTCAGAGCAACCTTTTTGCCAGAAGATTGCTGAAATAAAGTCGCAAAAGGAATATTTTTCATATTTTGCTTTGTTGGAGATTTCTGAGATTGAGGTTGAACCACGGAAATTCGTCTAATAAGCAAAGACCTTGAAGGCAGTCGACCAACCACGCCTATCCTTTGGACAATATCTACTAAGACCATGAAAATTAGGTTCCTATTGAGTTTATTCTGGAATTTGAGGCGACAGGCAGACTAAGACCCTTAATCGTCTGTACCAATTAATTACATGATATCCTATAAATATTTGTAAGAAGACTAAAGCTGCATCCCAAATAGAAAGTAATAGAAAGAAAAACTAGATTACATTCTTTCCAAATTTTCTAGAAATCATCTGTGATGGTCAGCTACTCCCTGGCCCTCCATATTCATATACTTACGTTTTATCTTCAGTTTTTAAATTCTTGAGTAAACAATTATCATCGTAGACGTCATTTAGTTGCCGTAGTCTAGTAGGTAGGATGTTTACTGATTAAATGTGAGGCCATGGTAAAAACCCCAGCTTAAACAACTCTAACAAAATGAAGTATGAACAAGTTTTTCCTCGGCGACTTCCTCTTCATTAGATTTCTGGCATAAATTCTAAGAGTAAAATAAAATTGTCCATGAAAAGTTTCTCAAAAATCTGTCGTTCGGAATCGAGTTTGAACTGTAGGTCCTCCGTTCATGTATAAAATTAACGCATACAACGTAAGTGATGTAAAAAGCTAGGTCGTAATCCTGACTGTAGGATTGTAATGACCAATTATGTGTGTATGTATGTATTTTGGTGTTTCTAATACAACAATTGTATAAATGCCTATGGGGGTATCGACACACTTACCATTAAAAAAGTTGCTAGTAAATGCTGCAGAGATAGATAGTCCTCGCATACTGAATGATTCCTTTGTAAACACATTTTTTCAAGCTTTATTGGCCAGAGAAAAATTAATATGAAATACATATTTAATATAGCGGCCCTATGCTCCCTAGAGGAGTAAGAGGAACATATATATATACATATTTAATATGAAATATCATTGTCTTTTTGACCCTCATGGTCATTCCTTACTATGGTGTTACAAATTTAAAAATGCATTCATTCTTAATGGTTATACTTAACAACTAAAAACTGTTTACATTGAGAGAATTACTGAACCGGAAAATTTTAAATTTGTGTATGTATTTACGTCATAAATTATACAGTTATTTTATTTATTATAATAAATATTAAATATAAAATAAAATTTAAATTAAATTTGCTTTTAAATTAAAATAACAAAAAAAATTGATTTCCATTTTACCTTAAAATTGAAGAATTATTTCTTCTGGAAATTTATTGCTCAACAGTGATGTCTTTCAACACACACAAAAACATATATAGTGCTTTAGAATGGAAATATAATACACACACACACAATAAAAGAATATTTTTCAACGGCAAAGCCAAAGGAAATATGTATGTATAAGTCTTAAAACTGTTAGAAACTCAATGACAGCTATCTTTCGTTTTTTATGCAATCATATTAAAAAGAAATGAGAATCGTTTTTAAATGTTATTTCGTTAAAAATATTAAATCATGTGAAATCATAAAGTATACACAGCTTTTTAGCACATTTTATTGTAGCTGTTATGACAAGAACATTTGATTCAACTTAAGTAGAAATGTAAAGTTTTCCATCAAGGATTTCAGAACTTTTACAGTTGTTAACGGCCATCTTGTTGAAGCTATTAGTTGGGATTTATTCAGTCTGTTTTCTCTAAACAGCACAGATAACCAAATTCAACGACTTGTATGTACTAAATAGTTCCAATCCACATGATGTCCAGGAGCATTCAATTTATTTGAGGCACAGTTTGGGGTACATTTCGGGTTAACGCCGCAAACGATTCATATTCCATTGAGAACGATGCTGGCCAGATCATTACTATCAATACCAAATTGATCTAAATTGTGGTTGGTAATGTGGTGTAATGTGGTTTCAACAGGATGGCGATACATGCGGCACGGCTCAAGCCACTTTTGATATTTGACATGCACGATTTGGCAGCATGGTGATCTCACATGGGGTCATGTAAACTTTATCTTGTGGGAATTTCTGAAGTCACAAGTTTAACGAATAAGTCCTCAAACTTAACATATTCCATGCCATCGGTCAAATCCAACTGATTTATGCGTCAGGGTCAAGCTCCACCATAAGAAGCCTAGGCGCACATTTGAATGATGTATACCACACATCTGTAGGTCTTTCAAATGAACAAAAATTTTCGATGCTATTTTCCAAGCTTTTCATTTAAATTTAAAGATAGGAAGCGCTTAAAAAATACCCTTTATTTATACGTATCCGCATGAAACATAATCGGTCATTACAACACTTCAGTCAGGATAACAACCTAGCTTCTCACACCAATTATGTTGTGTGTGTTTAAAGTTGACTCCGAATGACAGATTTTTGAGAAACCTTTCTCAGAGATTCTACCAGATATCTGCTGAGAGGAAGCCGCCGAAGAAATACTTTTTCTGAGCCGTCTTTTTGAACCGTTGCCTGACGCCTACCTGCTAGACTACGGCGATTTCAACATTTACTTATAGAAATCTTCTTGCTGCTTACAAGAATAGAATTGTCTTGTTTATGATCACAAAAACTCCTCAATTTCGTATAACGTTTCTTAAACTCATGCTGTTATCAGCTTAAAAACTGCTTACTTAAATAACGGTTGTTAAGTCATGAATTGACGATATGTGCCATATTTAAGGATGTATTGAAATTATACTAATGCGCAGATTTCTTTTGGTTTCGTTCTATCATGTTTTAAGTTTAAGAGAAGACATTTTCATAACAGTTTTCTTCATTAAAAAGATAACAAAGAACAATTGCTCATCCATACTCAATAGATTTCCTGTACCATAACTCAGCCATACTTTTTTTGCATCACAGAGAAGAAGTCTTTACCCATAAAAGTTAAAAAATTGTTGTTCATTCAATAAAACAAATTATTTTAAACAACTTTTTGCAAGAAATAATAAAAATCGTTGGAGATAAGTTCCTCTCATTAATTGGCTTATAGAAGCAGCAAAAACTCATGCTTATGTGGAATAGAAAAGAAATTTTGTGTGTAAACAGTCGAAGTGTTTAAAACATTAAAATTTAATGCGGCAATAAGGAAACAACAGAAAATGAAGATAATTTTAATGCCATAAGAATAGCAGAAGTTAAATTGTTTGAATCACATGAAGATAACGAAATTCACTGACTTAATGAAACTCAAATGATGTTCAAACAGAAATTCAGTTCTTTAAAATGTTATCGTGTGGTAATATGTGTGTTACAGTTGCAATAGTAAAATTGAATTTAATTTGGGGTCTAATAAGAAAGCTGCTTAAATTCTGAATATTTCGTTCAACTTTACATAAAAATGCGTGTTGAAAACATTAAAATGAAAATATGTGTGTGAGCTATTGTTCACTTAAAACCTGGCCAACTCTTATGGAAGCCTCATATGCTTCAAATCAATACAATCGGGCGTATGAAAATGAAGATTACAACCCTTTACAGCACTGGTTCATAAAAAATCTGATCATATAAATGGTTTAACATACGTTTTTTACGCTAAATTCTAATTCAAATCGTTTACACACATACGTACATTATTGGCCATTACAACCTTTTCGGCAGGATTACAACATACCTTTTGACACCACCCTTGTTGTGAGTGTTAGTTTTATACATGAGTGTCGTGACCTACAATTTGAAGTCGACCCCGAACGACAAATTTTTTGAGTAACATTCCATAGCAGTTTTATTTACTCTCCGTTTTTTTGCTAGAAGACTGCTGAAAGTTACCGAAGAAATATTTGATATTTCGTTTTTTGTTTGAACACCACTTTGTTGAACTTCGTTTACCAATAACTAAATATTGTTCGTTTGACTGAATTGACTGACATCTACTCAACTTCTTCGATACCAAGGTACTGAATGTAGTCAGGAAGCTAAATCGTTTCAAAAATCTAGAGAGACATTGACAATTTCAGCCATTGTTTTAGCACGCATATAAAAATAAAGCATTGTATCGATAATAAGGCACGACCTCTGGTAATATAGGCTTTCAAACATGCGTTGAATATTTAAAGCTTAATTCGTCTGGATATTTGTGAGCTTCCCCATACATATTGGCTGCAACCATTTGAATGTCGCTCTCGCTTTATTGAACCTGTTGATAACGTCTGTTTCTGTCACTATGCTGCCTAAATAGCATAAGCTATCTACATATTCGCCAGGTTGGCCTTGTAGCATGACGTTTTCGATGCTTACATTGTTAATTGCCATGGCTTTGGTTTTCTTGATATTTACCATTTTGCGCTATGCTTTCTAAAACCTCTAGCTTTGTTTGCATGTTGAAGACTTTGTGCGAGGATAGACAAATATCATCCCCACACCCATCTCCTCGCGATGGCATGAGAGATTCCATGTTATTGCTCTTCTCTTAGAACAGACTTCGATATCATTCAGCAGAATGGTGAATAGCAGACGTGATTGGGAAGACACTTATTTAACTCCAGCATTTGTGTGAAATGGTTGACACAATGGTTTGTTTTCATGTTGGAGACTTTGTGCGAGAGTAGACAAATATCATCCGCATATCCAGATACATGCGATGGCATGAGAGACTTCATGTTATTGCTCTTCTCTTAGAACAGACTTCGATCATGATATCATCCAGCAAGATGGTGAATAGCTGAGGTGATATGGGGTATCCTCGCTTTACTCTAGCATTTGTGTGAAATGGTTGACTTATATTGCCGTTGTGAAGGCCTGAGGGTTCTGCAACCTCGTACATAGCTCTGATGATTCGTTTTATCTTCTGGTGAAGTCCTTCTCTACTTAATGCTTTCTATATGGCAGTTCGCCTAATTGAACAAAGTCTTCGATACCATATTTATATGAATAAATTAAATTTAATATCTTCTTGAATATTAAATACAAAAGTAAACGATTTGCAATGAAAGTAAATGTGAAGTATAGTCTGTAGTAGGTAGTGTGTTGGCTTATTAGACGTGAGGCCACGGTTCAAACTCCAGGTCAGATATATTGACAAATATTTCTTCATCAACTTCCTCTCAGCAAAACTCTGGCAAAAAATCCATCGCTTAGAGACTTTAAGCTGTTAGGTCCAGCCATTCATTTATAAAATTAACAAACACAACATAAGTGGTGTGAGAAACTAGGGCGTAATCCTGACTGAAGGGTTGTAATGACAAATTACGTATGTATGTAAGCAAACGATTTATTACCGGTAAAAATGTATGTTAAACCATTTTTTGTGATCAGATTTTGTGTGAACCTGTGCTATAAGTCAGTTAAGAATAATTTTTCTTCTTCTTTTTTACAATAAAGTATACCTCATGCCATATTGATGGAATCTATTGAGTTTGTTTTTAATAAGTTTTCTAAATTGATTAAATAATTTTAAAAAGAAATAATTTCCTTTTACGGAAATGATTTTGAATCTTTTAATAATAAAAAATAAAAATCAGTTCCAGTACTTTTCCATACATTGACTCCTTTATGTCTGCTTTTAAGACTGATATTATGTTCGGTTGTTTGTTCCTTTCCCTAGCTGTAGACTGCTATTGTTAGTAAATAAAAGAACGTATGTATGTGTACATAGTAGTCTTCAGTGTGGTAGGATGATGCAGAATATTTTTTTATTTTTTTATTAAATGTTTTGTATTACAAAAACGTGCAATGATTATTTCATTTCCATTTACATTAACAAACACAGACTTATGAACGCTTAAATGTACACAATGATTCGTTATATTCACTTACAGTCTTTATAACATCTTTGGCTGTGTAAGTTGCCTGTCTTCTGTGGGTAGTTTAGCTTTTGTTTGACGAAGAAGAAAAAAAAAGACAAACCTGAATAGAAAATAAAAGAAAAATTCATAAATAAAGAGTTTCTTTTATAGCTTCTGTACTCTGACATACATGCATGCATATGTATTTAGTGTCTATATTTGTATATTTAATTGAATATATAGTGGTTGACATAAGTGTAATAGCACCAAGCTGTTTGTTACCTTTTGAAATAATAATTCGATAACTATTTGGATACGAAATTGAAGCCAAAATGGGGAATGCAATTGTAATTAAAATAACTTTTTTACAATTTTAAGAGCTTTAACTAGACATTATAGAATACCCTCAACAGACTGATACCCATTTGTAGAACTCTGGTTTTTTGAATAGTTCTTGAGTTTCTCTCATTCAATTCCCCTTTGCTATAATGCACCGGATAAATCGATATCTTGCAGTCATTATTCTTCTTCAATCGTGTGCAGAGGCAATGGCTCAATTTTCTAGGGAAGGGTTTCTTTAATGGTAACATAGAATTGGCCTCTTTTGATATAACAATCTTCACCGATGGCTCATAAATTGAAAGTGGAATCGGATCTGTGATCTATTCCGATAAACTAGCACTGAACGGGTCATATAGATTACCTAACCAGGCCAGCGTTTTTCAGGGAAGATTTTTCTTATTGAAGAAGCTGCACGTATGGTTAAAACCGGGTACCTATATCGATGGAACTTGATTATATGTGTGGACAGTCAAGCAGCAATTAAAGCGCTGGGATTCCAACTCGTCAAATCAAAAGGTGTCAGTAGTTGCATGGATTCTCTACACCTTATACGTTGACACAACACCCTCCTCTACTGCGTTGTTGCTACTATTGTGTTAAAGAGGAAAACGAAAAGGTGGACGAATTGACAAGTAAGGGCTTCTACGGGAATACTTTTCCAAATTGGAAAAAGCAGCATGGAATTCAACAAACCATGTTTGGTTCGACATACCTGGATGCCGAATTTTAAAACTACTATTAACAGCAGAGGACAGCAGGAGAACCAGGAACTACTTGAGATAGACAAGAGAACGGCTTCCATATTGACAATTTTGTCCACAAGCAGTTTTGCTGAAAAGCTCGCTCTGCCTCACCAGGATTACAGCAGTAGCGGCCTTGATGTGAAGGAAACGGATTCGGGGCAACACCTTTTATGCGAGTGCCCTGCACTTAAGAAGAGACGTTATATGTTTCTCAGTCACAGACCGTTTGAAGATATGGGCATGATGGCGAACGTGCCTCTTAGGGAACTAGCCGGTTTCATCTGGAGTTCGGGGTGGTTAAAACTCACCACTAACGACATATGAATGACAAGGGGCTTACCTCACACTGGGTGACACAAAGGGCCATATGGACCACCGAGTGAACGGCAAGCTACCCGCTAAACTAACCTAATCTAACCTAACGTTTTTAGTCTCTGGATGGAGATGTGATTTTTACAATTTGCCTTCTTCACTTAACCTTGTCTACGAAGATATCAACTGCGCGCAATCTTAACGTGAGTAAATTCAGAAAAAGAGCCTTAAAAATGTGGGAAATTGTTTTTGTCAACACTTTGGTACAGTTCATCTAAGTGCGCTCTGAAGAGTTGTATGAATGAAAACAGTGTAGAGTACAATACCGAATCTCAAAACAACTCTTATTAGTGTAGGTGAGTAACAAAACAACTTTTATTTGCTCTTTCCTTAAAAAAAAACAGTTGGTGCAGTTAAACATATATCTTGTATTGCCCTTCATATGGATCATACACAACGATAAGAACGTATTGTTTGTGTTTGCGCCTGTATGTACGTGACTACAATATTTATTAAGTTGTTACAATTACTCGCACTTATACACACTCTTTCTCATTGGTTTTCCAATGCATTTTTCACTCGCCATTATACACTTTTACACACTCACTTAAATTCGAATGGATTTATTTACAGTTTAATGAGTAGAGTTTAGTGTAACAGCGTTGTTCGTGTGTTTCAGTTTCAGTTTGATTTTGTGTTTGAGTTTGTTTTTGTGTCTGTGTTTGTGGTTTGGTGTTGTAAATTTCAATTTTGTTTACTTCAGTGAATATTTGTCCATTATAATGAGAATGAGGGTTTGCTAGAGTGGTTTTTGGCCGAGTATTCCATATTTTGTTATTAAATGTAGTTGTTCCTGTCGTTGTTGTTGTTTATTTAACTACATATTCAATAATTTGTTTACAATTTTCTTCAGTTTTGTTTGTGGAGGGTAATGCGAACAATGACTTGAATGGTATTTGAATTCAAGTAGAATACAGGATAATAATGAAATTATATTAAATGGCTTTAATTATTAATTTTAATCAGAATTTAATCATAATTATTTAGCGTTACTTTAAATAGTTTAAAACATGATGAAGAGTTATTAATTGAACTTAAAAGTTTACCCATAGCTGTTAAACGTTTAGCCTTTTTATGATTAAAGTTTCACTTGAACAATTAAGTTTGTACCCAGAAACTGTTTGTTCTTATGTTGTAGGCCAAAAGCTGTCGGTTAACTGACTGTAAAAGGTCTTTCAGAATTATTTTCGAAAAAATACAAACCAAAGATACTTCCAGAACTTAATTCGCATCAAATACTTAACATATATGGAGGCAATGTATTTTCCAAAATCACTTCAGGGTTTTCCAAACATGCAACAATTTTAAAAGTTGATGTAGACATCGATTAGAAATGAGATGCGTTGCATAAGAAATTTTTTTCACGTATAAAATTAACACACATAACATAAGTGGTGTGTGAAGCTAGGTCGTAATCCTTAATGAAGGGTTTAATCTGTATGTTATGTATGCTAACCGGGAAATTCGAACTGTTCTCACACAACTATTATGACTTCTGCATGGTCTTTTTGTAACCTCTTCTGTCGTCTTTCTGCTTAAATAAAACATGAGAAGCGTGAGATATCATCGACATTTTTTATTCATTTGAAAGACCTATTGATGTCGTTATGTATGGAATATAACATTGTAGATCCTACCACTCATGTATAAAATTAATACACACAACATAAGTGGTGTGAGAAACTATGCCCATAGCCCTGACTGAAGGGTTGTAATTAGCTGTGTGTGCATGTATCGTGGTACAGCCTGAATCATACAATTCTGTATAAAGAAGTTGGATATCATTGAACTATAGTGCTTGCCTTTGATAGTGATGATCTGACGAATGTCGTTCTCAAAGGAATAATGTCCGATGATGGCGCCAGCTTAAAATACATGCTGGTAGCTTTCCAAATTCGACAATTTTGTTTACTTACGTGCCCATTCATATAGCAACGGAACTCATCGGTAAAGATGGTTGAAAAATTGGACGAGCAGTATATGACATAAAATAGACTGTTGCATGTGCTAATTAGTTTATAAAAGCTGTTTATACATATGTATGTAACTTCTTTGCTCTTATGCTTCTATTAATGCATATTATTATTCTAATATAATTATTTACATACATGTCTACAATTTAATAGAGGCATAATATTTAGCAAAAAAGCATATATTTACACATTCCATAATATGCATGCATAAACATACATATGTATGTATATATGTTTATAAAAACATACCTTAATGGGTACATTGTGTATACATGTACATATATATGGTAGTATATGATGTAGAAATAGAATAGAATACTCAGATGTTTGTTTTATTTTCTCAGTTCAATTCAATTTCTTGCTTTTACTTTCTATTTTTTCTTTCTTTCCTTTATTGCCTGCGTATGCGTGCAAAATACTTGTATGTATTTCAGTGTGAAGCGTGATTATTACTCTGTTTTATTGCCAAAAATGATAATTGGACCAGATGTTATGAGAATAATGACTTGAAGAAAAAAGAAAACAAAACAGAAAAAAAAACTTTTTTCTTTTGTTGTAGTTTATACGACACGAGTTTTCTTAAATCGAATTAATTTCATGTCAGATTAAACATTTGAAACGTGATTATTAAAGAATACTCAGCCGACTTGAGAGTTCAGAGTTCATTATTGCAATTTATTAGAAAAAAAACAGGAGACAAATTTTATCACAGGCAGGCAGGCATACTTTAACGTAAAAAATTGTTGCTTTGGAATTATTTAAAATGTATTTTCTTTTTATATTCGATTCAATATCAATTGAAATCGTAAGTAGGTCAGTGGTATGGCAATGGAAAAATTAAGGTTGAAAACAGATTAGAAAAATAACACCAAGAATTGCTTCAATTACATTTACTTCAAACTTCTTATGTAAAAAAGAAAAGCTAAAAATAATTTCGAAAAGAATTAATTTCATACAACCAGGTATTTCTTCTCATTCATTTGACATCACATTTATTCCATTTATCGATTTATTTTATTTATCGATAACCGATACTCTTACAGAAATTTTACAAATTAACTTTAAAAAGCAAGGATGATGGTGACCATATGTTGTTAAATATTGTCTTTAATGAATTTTACGAACAAAATATCGCAAATGCTCAAAAAAAGCGAATCTCCTTATCACCAGTCAGAAATCCATAACCATCATACATATGTATATACATACATAATTGGCCATTACAACCCTTCAGTCAGGATTACGGTCTAGCTTCTGGAACCACTCAATTTGAGTGTGTTAATTTTATACATGAGTGGCGGAATCTACAGTTTAAAGACGACTCCGAACGAAAGATTTTTGAGAAACTTTTCATGGCAATTTTATTTACTCTCAGAGTATTTGCCAGAAATCTAATGAGAGGCAGTCGCCGAAGAATTTTTTTTATATTTTCGTTTTGATGTCTGACCTGGGGTTTAAACCGCGGCCTTATGTCCAATGAACCAACATACTACCTATTAGACTACGGCGACGATCACACTGCGGTGAAGGTGATCTGACCGGGATTATTTTTTTATAGAAAAGAAAAAGAACATTTTCTTTGGACGATATTCAAAATATATCAAACATATCTTAACTTAAATCTACAACTGCCTTCTATCCTTCTTCGAGATACCAGTATAAAGCTATATCGAACAACAGTTAAAGTCTGGCAAATGAGAAAAGCCAGGTTTTCTCAGAGTGTACTAAATAGAACCTGGAGCACCCAGAAAGAAACTGAGTTATTTGTGCTACAGACAGTTCTAGACATCTTATCGAAGGCAAGCATTATGTGAAATATGTTATCATTGCAATCCATTAAAGTCCTCTTTTTACAATCAGCCTTGCTTCATAAAATCAAATATGTGATGTATGAAAAGCCATCAGCTTTATAGTGATAAAGAAGTTGTATAAGTACTAGAATGGAATAGAATCACAAAGCTGCAACACTGTGATACACAGGGATTGACATGATAATGTAGTGGAGTGAAGTATGTAAAAAACTTTATTATCTTTATGACAATGAATAGGACTACAATAGGGCCACGCCGATGATAGGACCATTATTTTTCTGTGGAGGGGAAAGAGATGTTTGGAAAGGAACACAATCGGAATAAATTTAAGTCTTGCATCAGATTATCCAGTAAAAACATGAGCTTAGTAATCCGGCCTTTTGATCGAGTATTATACGTGCACAAAGAACACTTGGTAGAATCGCCTGAAATTCAACCAATAGGTTCTGTTACGTTTAGAGTCAATAATCAGAAAATCACAATTAGAAGCTGGGCGGCATTAAGGCATCTTAAATGAAGATACCTGGGTACGTGTCCAGCACTAACATGGGACAACACGATTGGCAAAGATATTATGTGAGTGCCCTACATAGTTAGAGGGCAGTAAAATATATATATATACCCGATAATAATAACAATTTGTTACCAAAAGCAGTTGAGAATTACTTTGCTTGCATGATGAAAGGGTCGAAGACATTCAGAATTTTCCAGAAAAAAATATCGGCTGTCATTTTACCCCACCTTCGAAAGTTTCTTTCATTTGAGGCTATATTAATGCTTTCAAGAATAATTTCTGTAGGGAAATACCTCTTATGTTGTGTGTGTTAACTTTTATACATGAATGGTGGCATCTACAGTTTAAAGTCGTCTCCGAACGACAGATGTTTGAGAAACTTTTCATGGTAATTTTATTTACTCCCAGAGTTTTTGCCAGAAATCTACTGAGAGGAAGTCGTCGAAGAAATATTTTTTTGTATTTCGTTTTGTTGGAGATGTGTAAACCAACACTAAGCCAACACACTACCTACTAGACTATGGCGACTTCTAACGTGCCAGTGTGCCCATTGTATTCCAGACTCAATATGATGGAGACTGTGAGATTTGTCTCCTGATTAGTTAGTGCCATAAAAGTAATACGATAAACAGGTCATTTAGCCGTATACAAGTGGCCAGAATGATAAGAATTTTATTGTGGCTTTTGCTGTAACCAATAGTCATTATAAAAATGTAGCAACAATTCCGTTTCATAATTTTTGCAAGGCGATGCAAACAAATACTATCGTTTTCCTGTGAAAGTAAAAGAAATGAATAAAATTTAAATAAACATCACAACTTACCACGAAGACGAAATATCTCTCGCACTCAACCCACTCAGCTGGATATTTTCCCGCAATTAATATTTCTTAGGAAAACAACTGAAACGGCAAAAGGATAAGGATAAGGTGGCTAAATGTTTACACAAATGTGCCTCTTCTTAAAGTGATTGTACAAGGAAAAAAATATCCTGGATACGACGTTGTACACTTTTAATGATGGCAAACTCATCTTTCTCCAGCTTCGCGACCTTTTTCATTTCAAATTAATTATAGAATTTCGATTTTGGCCCAAAAAGAACGTGAAAACAGAGAATGGGAAGAGAAAAAAAATATTTTTTAGGTCTTGAAATTAAAGGACATTGTATTTGTCAATTCAAGTTCAATAACTTTAAACGGGAATCATACTTTGTTTCTTATGATTTCGTTGATTTTGTAATTTGCTTTGATTTTCGATGATTGTTTCTCTACTCACAAATGCTCAATGAAATGGAAGATACGAAGCAAATTTTTTTCAAATTTATTGAAATAACTGCTAAATGCTAAGACAGAGCAAAATTCAAAACAAATTTGGGATTTCAAAACAGTCAAATTAGAAAAAAATAGAAGGAAAACAATAAAAGTGAAAAGGAAAAGTGTGTGTATGTTGAAGTGTGCCATTTCATGGCCAAATCACAACATCGACAGACCTTTTTTAGGTGATGTTTTTTAGCCTCAAAGATTATTAAGGAATTTAAGGCGTGTTGTTGTTTTTGTTTGTTTGTTTGTTTTTACTGTATTAAGACAAACAATCAATAACGTAAATTAATACAAGTATAAACAAATAATAAAAATAATAGACAACAACAACAACAAAAATGTAAGGGAAAATTTATTCAAATATTAAGACAAGATAAGCACGATGATAACACCATGCCCACGCTATACGCAGTCTGTTGCCTATTAGCAAACAAACAAACAAACAAACAAAACGATATCAATTCATATTCATTCGATATTTTCTCGTCTCTGCTTTGTTATCAAATCAAATGATTTGATTTGATTACCTTTATTAAGCCATCTAAACCTTTAGGCCATTTAGAGTTTTCTGGTAATAAATATTCTATGAAACGAAGAAGCCGCCATTTAAAGCCTAAGGCTGAAAGGTTAAAAGAACAAGGGAGAGTATTTCTTTTAAAAAGGCAGTCGCTGTAGCCTAATAAGGGTGGTATGTTAGCGTATTAGACGAGAGCAGGTGGATTAACCCCAGGCTCAGACATCTTGAATGAAACGAAAAAAATATTTCTTTTGGCGACTTCCTCTCAGCAGAATTGTAGCAAAAACTCTGTGAGTGAAATAAAATTGTCATAAAAAGTTCTTCAAAAATCGGAGGAGTCGATAGGTTCCGCCAATAATGGATAAACTTAACACACCCAACCTGAATGGTGTGAGAAGCCAGGCTGTACTCAAGTAAAGAATTCAGTTAATTCAGGCTGGGGTTGTACAAATAGCTTTTGAGTGTTCCCTTTTATTTTCTTCATTCACAGAGTAGCGATTTTCACGTAATGAAACGTTCAAGGCTCCTAAGGTTTCCACAAAGGATTTCCAATTATCTCTGTGTTGCATTTCAATTACATTTGTTAGTCAAACGATTTACCTGTTTACGTAGGAACAGTTTAATACGACGTTGTCTTCGGTCTTTTATAATGCCGCACATCATTATAGGTTTTTCGCAGATTAGCCTTTGACGCAGCGCCTACATTTACATTATCCACAAGCCTTCATTTTTGGCAACCAATATTTGGAAAATATTTCAAAGGCAAGGACTTCTGGGCTTAAGTATGGCAGTCAGTACAGAAGCTAAGATTTCAGGTAAACATTTTAGTTTGAAAAATTCCGAACGCGCTACTTGCAAGAATGTTACCCAAATACATGAATCAATTCACGGCTGCTTTGTTCTGGCTGTTTATATATCGAGTCTCTCAAGAAGCGTTTACTATTATTTCATTTCACTAAAGTAAAGTATGCGTGTGATATCATCGAAATTTTTTATTCATTTGTAAGACCTATTTATGCATACATACCTAACATACATAATTAGTCACTACCATTCTTCAGCTAGGATTACGACCTAGCTTCTCTCACCACCCATGTTACGTGTGTAAATTTTATCCACAAGTGCCAGGACCTACAGATTAAAATCGATTCCGAAACTTTTCGTGGACATTTTTTTTTACTCTCAGAATTTTTATTAGAAATCTGTTCAGAGGAAGTCGCCGAAGAAATATTTTTTAATATTTCGACTTTTTGGATATGTTTGACCTGCGATTTGAACTGCGGCCTCATGTCTAATAACCCAACACACTATTTACTAGACAATGGCGACTTCTATTGCCGTTAATTATTTAATATTATTTCTTCAAAAGTCCACCTTGGCTTCTCTGGATGGAGCACGCCTGAAATTTAAAATTTTCCATGGCTCTGGCGCATAAATCCGATTGAATTTGACCGATACCATGTGTTGTTTTGGCTTTGATTGCTTGTACCTGTGAATTAAGGAAACCTTGCAAGAAAAAGTCTAACGATTAAAATTGGAGAATTTCAGTGACCAGTTCACATCCACGTGAGACGACAATGCTTGCAAATCGCTTATTCAATATATTCAATGTAGTTTGCAGATGTAACGCCGTCCTGTTCAAACTACATGTCGTTGGGGTCGTGACCATGCAATGCAGGTGGAAAAAAAAGTTGGTACACATGGAACTATAGTGCTCGCGTTCGACAGTGATGACCTCGCCAACGTCATACTCAAAGTAATATTGACCAATTTAGTCGTCAGCTCAAAATTCAGACAAAACAGTGATTTCTCCGGGATGCATTTGACGCTCTTGGATCTCATATGAGTTGGTATCCTTTCAAGTTCAACAATTTTGTTTATTCAGAAATGTACATCATTGCTGGAAATGATTTTTCAGTGCAAATTACTGACAGTTTCTTACTGCTTCAGAGCACATTCAGCCAACTCAGGTCATTGTCTATGGCCGTCTATGTTGATTTTAAAAAGCAGACAGGACTTGGAAAGTTCCTTTTGCCCAGACAGCGCATTTGTTTCGACAAAATGCTTCACAATCTGATCATATAAATTTAAACGAATTTATTGACATCTGTTTGGATGTACGTATGTTTGTATGCTTCGCTTACTATCAGACTAGTCAAGTTAAGTGAAGCCATAATAATTGCTGCTGGCAAATATAATCAGCATTTGCTATCTGAATGTATGATGAAAATGTTTAAAAAAGGATTTGTAAGTCATCAGTTAAATGTCTGTTTAAATTTGAAGCCAAAGAAAAATACAAAATCAATGCGAGAAATAGAAAAAACAAAAAAAAAATAAGAAAATTATTTGGAAAAAGGAAAGTTTTTCTTCTTCATTCATTTCGTAGAAACTGACCTCGACCTTCAACAATATATTTGTCTGTTGTTAAGGACCTTGTGTTTCTATTTAAATTTGTTTTTTATTTGTTGTCAATGAGTTAAACTCAATTTAAAAAATAAACCAAATTGACATATTTTTTTATCTCCTGTAAACTATCAAAAATTAAACATCATGTGGGTGTGTGCTATTGGCCACAGAGTTTGGTGTCTGTTGCTAAATCAGAAATATTAACTTTCTTAACTGAAAGAGATACTCTTTGAAGGTCATGCCAAAGCACATCAAGGGATTAGTTTTCTCTTGTAAATTTAGAAACTTATTTAAAAACAGACCTTAAGGGTTGACCCAAAAAAAAAAATGAAAGAAAAAATCTAAACGAGTAGGCGTTTAATTTAAATAATGCAGGAAACCTTTCCATAGGATGGGTGATTTAAAAGTTTAAATATAAAAATGCAATAAAACAGAAACAGTTTGAAATCTTGATAAAAATAATTTTTTTGTTGTGAAGTACAATTATTCTGGTTAGAAATGAAATTTCATTCATATGACTGCAACGGCTGGCCTCACAGTACCTCATTCGATCGGCCCAATTTTCGTGCACTTTTTCGAGTGTATGGGGTCGTATCTCAGCAATGGCATCACGAATTTTGGCAAAACACTTTTCTTTAACAGAAAATAGTCCAACGGTGTCAAATCACTGTTTTTTGGCGGCCAATTGATATCACCATTTCCGCTAATTAAACGACCATGAAACGTTTGAAGTAATCAATTGTGGACTGAGATGTATGGCAAGTTGCACCATCTTGTTGAAACAAAACTTTGTTCACATCAATACAATGAAGAGCGGGTGAAAAAAACTGGTTATCATCGTGCGATAGTTTTCTCCATTGACCGTAATGCCTCCGTTCCACAAGCGGTATCAAATAATTACTTGTAATGGGTGTATTGACCTTTGTAAGACCATCAGCGGGTTTTCTGAGCCCCAAATAAAGCAAGCAATAAACTTGCGTATACCGGGCACCGTTGGTCAGTCTCTGTGACCAAATTTTGTACAATATTTTCGCCCAATTTCCAATAAATTCCAACGTTGCTTTATCGTAAATCTATTCCTTACGTTCAGTGGAGATATGGTACTGAATTTTGTGACAGAATAGAATCATATAAGTATTGCCAGATTTGAAATAACCGATACTTCATATTAAAACCTATAAATGGCCCACCAGATACAATTTTCATACACATTAAGACACTGAAACTAATTCCTGAGTACGACTACAGCCCGAGATTTAGTTACACATGGTTTAGGTTGAGCGCTTGCAGGCATATGTATACATGTTATCCGAATTGTTTAGATATTCGATACTGGCAATTAAGCGACGGGTTACATCCTTTAATTTCGCTGCAACTTTGGTCCATAATGCTATCAACGACGGCGTTCAAGTATATGAAAGATAAAGGGGGCAGACTCTAACTTTTTTACTTGTTGAGCTGTTTGTCCTATCCTTTCGTTCCATTCT
This sequence comes from Sarcophaga subvicina, assembly GCA_936449025.2. NCBI lineage: Eukaryota > Metazoa > Arthropoda > Insecta > Diptera > Sarcophagidae > Sarcophaga > Sarcophaga subvicina. The sequence continues at coordinate 76,834,475 of OW388083.2, forward strand.
TTCCTGAACGAAAATCAGACTGTTCATTGCTAAAGGCATTGACGAAGAGAGTATTTATCATTTGTTTGTTGAGAACATCAGCAGAGCCATAGGAACCGTGGTAGACATTCTAACAATGTTGTATTCCACACTGTATTGTGGTAGTTTATTAGTCGAAAGGACATGGTTCAAATCTCGGCCCAGATATATCGAACAAAACAAATTTTGAAAAAATATTGCTTTCGATGTCTTCTGGCAAAAACTCTGTGAGAGTAAATAAAATTCCTATGAAAAGTTTCTCAAAAATCTGTCGTTTGGAGTCGATTTTAAACTGTAAGTCCCGCCACTCATGTATAAAATTAACACACTCAACATGAGTGGTGTGAGAAACTAGGTCGTAATGGCCAATTATGTTATGTAGGACATGGTTCAAATCTCTGTCCAGATATATCGAACAAAACGAATTTCGCAAAAATATTACTTTCGAAATCTTATGGTAACCACTCTGTGAGAGTAAATAAAATTGCTATGAAAAGTTTCACAAAACACTATCCTTCGTAGTAGAGTTTTAACGGTAGGTCCTGCTACTCATGGCTAAAATTAACACATACAAGAAATTTCTTTTTATAATTTCTCCACTATCTTCATCCCACGATTGTTTTATTGTTTTACTATTCATCATACACATCAGTTCCATTGTAATGAAATTCAAATGTTAATTAGAAACTCATTTTCATTTGTAATGTTCTGTCGTTAGTAGGTGCCGTTTTATAATTATTGGCTGGATTGTAATTAAACAGAAATAATTGCATTCAACTCCAACAATATTCGTAGGCAGCATGTAATTAATGCCGGAAGCCTTATAAATATAAAACGCGACGTAATATTTGCAATAATTAAAGAGACATTTAAAGTACTTTTACATACCGTGTGATTTAAATGACAATTAAAGTGGCATTACAATTTTGCCTTACTTACTCCATTGCTAGTGCTGCTTACCAATTATCGTCATGTCGTCTAAGAATTGCTGCTTTGGCTTTTAATTAAACGTTTAAGCACGAAAATCAGCCTACGATGATGGTTATGCCCAAGAGGTACATACTTCATGTTAAATAAGCAGAGGATGGTATTAAGTGAGACTGAAATGTTTGGATAAAAGAATGTATAGAAAAACCCTCCTTAAATTTAAAGAAAACAATGTAAACAAATGTAACAAATGCTCAATTGTCTCTGTTTTTTCGGAAGAACACTTTAATTTAACGGCGTCCCAGTCTAACAGTGCCAAATCACATTTCGGATAATTAAACGGCCATCAAACGTTTGACGCAATAAATCGAGAGATGTGTGGCAATTTGCACCATCCTGTTGAAACCAAACATCGTTCGCATCAATACCATGAAAAGCGGGTACTAGAAAATCGGTTACCATTGACCGTAATGGTTGCGCCGTCCTCATTTCCAAAAAAATATGGGCCAATGATGCTTCCGCTCCTTAAGCCGCACCAAATAGTCACTCATAATGGGTGCATTGGCTTCTGTACGACCATGTGTGCGTTTTCTTCAATTTTGTTTATTAAAGCAGCCACCAAGATGAACATGAGATTCATCCGAAAAGATTTTTTTTCGACATAATCGACATCATCGTGAAGTTTCTCGTGGGCCTTTCTAGCGAAGCGCATGGTCACGCGGTTTTAGCTCTTGAACCAATTGAACTTTGTAAAGCAAAATATGACGTAAACTGGTGCGAGAAATGTTCAATTCTTGAAAACGATGTCGAGTTGATGAGTCCTGATGTACACTCTCAGCCACAACTTCGATATTTTCGAGTGTACACACTGTACGAGCACTCTTAAATGTTAGCGCATCAACAATGAAACCAGTTTTATGAACTTTAGTAATAAACTTGCGTCCTTCGCTGCAACCAAATTGTGTGCGACATGTTCGTACAATTTTCGAAAGTAAACTTCCAATAAATCCCAACGCTGCTCAAGCGTAAATCGATTCATTACGTTCAATGGAGATAATATATGTACTAAATTATGTGACAGAGGGTGTCCTGGTAGTCTAGTGGGTAATGTGCTAAACTATAAGCGTGAGGGTTGTGGTTTCGATTCCCACCAGAAACTCTGGTCTGTGACACTACACCGAGCATATGGTCAAGTTACTCCGCTCGTATATAATTAGAATATAATTTGTAATTGTAATTTGTAATAATAAATAAATAAGTAAATATGTAACAGAGTTGAATGACATTAGTATTGCCAGAATAACATAAGTATTGGTGCCATTATGTTTTGAATATAACATCGTTTAAATATCCGCCACAGTATCTATGAATCGCGAGTAATTTGATCGATGGCGAGAGTTTGCGGCAACATGAGCAATTTGGGACTATCTCTAAATAAAAGTCAAGTGGGGCTAAATGACCTGATCTAAGTGGCCGGTTCACATCACTCCATGAGAGATGACCATGCCCTCAAATCACTCATGTAGAATATCTAATGTGGCATAATGTTATTTGGCACGTAACTCGGTCCTGTTGAAACCCGATTATCCAGTTGAAATCAACAGAAGTTGATAATCATCGACTTATAGTGCTGCCAACACAAAATCAACTTCAAACAGAGACCATTTCGAGTTCACATACCCAGAAATGGGCCTCATCTTTAAAGATAATTTTTCAACAAACCAAAACCCAATCAGCAAACACAAGTCATTGTCTATAGTCGTGGAAAAGCCTTTTCTAGGAGACGACTGATCTTCTCTAGCAGGGCGGATGGATTGATAACCAGGTTGGATAGAGGTTGGATATCATATTTTAGAAATACGATCTTACGCACAATAATTTTCTTTCTTGTCCTTAATTTACATCTGCAATGTCTATTTTAAGCATCCAGTATTATACTCGAAATCGCCGTAGTCTAGTAGGTAGTGTGTTGGCTTATCAGAAGAGAGTCCTTAATTCAACCCCTGTATGTTTTCTAAAACCTCTACTTATCGTTTGAAGTTTCTGCTTTTACGACACAAAAAAAGAGTCACACAAATAATGTTGTTTGCTTTTATCAATTTCTAGCCCCTATCCACTAACTATGCTCTAATAATTCTTTTGAATAATATCGGGCCATCATTACTCTGTTTTCCTATTTCCATGCTAAACATTGAAATTTATGGCCACCACTTTACACCACCATATTGTGTTCAGGACAATGTTCAACACGCTTCGTTGTCTTATTTGTTGATTTCCATTTGTATTAAGAATGAATAAATTTGTTTTTTTTGTTGTTGTTGTCGTTGTTTAGAAATATTTTTGGCTTTTTGACATAAATCATGCAAATATAAAAATGCCCAAAAATTGTTTGCCAGTTTCTGTACTAGTTTCCCCATATACGAGTACATATTGACCTGTTAAAAATATGTTGTTGTTTTTTTTTCTTTTTTTCCGAGATTACAAAGTATGAAATATGGACGAAACGACAAAAGGTTTCCGTTTTGATAAAAGAAACATATTTGAAAGAGTTAAATCATGAATTCATTGTTGTTTTGTTAGCAGTGTTAGTAGCACGAACACTCTTAAAACATTACTAACGTGTTAAATACCGGGAAGCTGAAAATATCGATGAGCGTTTAAGTAATCTAAGTTGCATAGTCTAGTTGGTAGTGTGATGGCTTATTACACGTGAGGCCACGGTTCAAACTCCACATATTTCACCGGCAATTTGCTCTCAGCAGATTACGCGCAAAACTCTGAGAGTAAATAAAATTGCCGTGAAAAAGTTTCTCAAAAATCTGTCGTTCGGGGTCGACTTTAAACTGTAGGTCCTGCCATACATGCATGAAATTAACGTACACAACATAAGTGGTGTGAGGGGCTAGATCGTAATTCTGCCTGAAGGGTTGTAATGACTAATTATGTACGTACATATGTATGCATGTATATATGATTTAAGGAACTGCTTTGGTAGAATTCCTTATGAATGTGGAGATAATAATATGGGTAGCAAATATTGTACTTTTAAGCACTACAAATTCATTAAATCAGATGTTATATGCTCAACGTGATTCAATTTATTCCAAAAATTTTAGAATGAAGCCATATAGTATATAGTGTTACCGCTATCTTATGAACCACCTTCTGAAGTAGGATGCGTATGTTTCACTTCACTTGCTGGCATCTCTACTGAGGGAAATCTTATCGTGGAATTTATGTACACTGGCTATTTTGTCAATATTTCAAAAACCTATTTACCCGATTTCGAAGTCGCCATAGCCTTAGGCTTATTAGATGCGAGCCCGTGGTTATATCTCAAACAAAACGAAATATGACAAAATATTTCTTTGGTGACTTCTTCGCAGCAGTCTGCTGTGGTCTCATTTAAAAATAGATAAATTGATGCTAAAGGAGGATATAAACGGTCACACAAGTTGTCCGAAATGTGAAGTTTTCAAGTAGAAGAGAGCAAATAGTACCGTGTAAAAATAATTTGTATTGAGACCGTACGACATTGAACGAATTTACGCACGGAAATTGGCCAGTTGAACGGCTCTCTTCGTTTTTTGAAATTTTTCAAAAACCATCAAACATTCATTGGATCAGGGTTGCATTCATTTTGTTCGAGATGATCCCTATCTTGTATCTGCAGTGGCCTGTCAAAAGGTCACTGCCTAACCTTAAAGGTTTCATTGCAAGAGTACATTACTTTAAATGTCTGCATTGGAAACATAAACTTTTCCACTAAACACATACATTGCACAAGTAAATATGCCAGTGACATATTTATTACTTTTTTAGCATATCAATTCATTATATTTAATGGAGTTGATAAACAAAAAACTACACAAACACATGCCCTCCTATTTTCCACTCACCCAAATACCCAAATATTTCAAATATTTCCCCTCCTTCTTTGATTTACTTTCTGTTTTCTTGTTTTTTTCGTTTTTATTTTTTATGGTTCATGGGAAAAATATCAGAAAATAAAACAAAATACGAGAGAAAAAAGAACCCAATGGAGATAAGGAAATCATCAGAGGACCACAAGCCACAATAAAAAAAAACATCGATTTTTAACAAGACCACAAAGACAAACTGTAAATGCCAAACTGGATTGTATTTCATTCTTATTTCGGCATTCTTCGTATGTATGTATGTCTAGAACATATTCAAGTTGTTGTTGTCGTTTTTAAATTTGTATTTCGTATTTAAAAAGAAAGAAAATTGGGACAGTTGAACCTTAAAGAGTAAGATCGATGTGATAGGCCTACGATGTGTGGCTCAGTCGGCTATCCTTTACACATTTTAAAGATTTACTATGTGTTTCTATAAGGCAAATGATTTCAGACGATTGAAAATTTAAAAAAAAAAACATTAAAATTGCATTCAATTTCTCAAATACAAAACCAAGCTCTGAATTGGTTTGCCTTAATGAAAGTGACAGATAACGATTCATCCAGTTGGTCTACGTCCTAACAGGCAATAACAAATAGTGCGAAATTATCAGGAAATCCTTCATAAACAAAAGTCATTTTGTAATACCCACGGGGTCGCCGTGGTCTAGTAGGTAGTGTGATGATAATAAGAAGTGTGGTCCAAACGTCTATGATCAATGAAAAGGTTGATCTTCACATCCCTTAATTGTGTGCCGTATAACCTCAATTTGTTAGAGTATAAATCTACAAGTGAGAAAAAACGTCTGTCAAAGCGCAAGTAAAAATTAGATTTAAGATAACAGGAATATGAATATAGTAGGAATGGTGTAAGTGAGGCCACGATTCAAACCACAGGTCAGACATCTCCAGCAAAACGAAATATGAAAAAATATTACCTCGGCGACTGGCTCTGAGAAGATTTCTGTCAGAAACGCGAGTAGATAAAATTTCCATGGATAAGTTTCTCAAAAATCTGTCCTTTGGAACCTCACTCATGTATAAAAGTAACACACAACATAAGTGGTGTGAGAAGTTAAGTTGTTATACCGATTGAAGGGTATGTATGTAAAGAGCGTGTGTGAAACGATAATGAAATTTGTTATTCGTTTGAAAGACCTATTGATGCCAATATGTATGGAATGGGTGGAGCGCATCTGAAATGTACAATTTTCTATGACTTTGGAATTTGACCAATGTCGATTTTGTGTACCTCTGTGGCTTGTGGAGTAACCATGCCCTCAAAACGGCCGTGCTGAATATCCACAGTGGCTCAAGCTGCGTTTCACGGTTGAAATCACATGCTCTTGATGTCTAAATCATCCAATGTAAATAAGAAGTTGATGATCATCGATCTATATTGCTCGCCATTAACAGTGATAGCCTGAACAACGTCGTTTTGAAATAAATGTGGACTGATGACACCACCAACTCAAAATCCACGCCAAACAGTGAATGCCTGAGGCACTTTTGAATCTCATGTGGATTGCTGTTGACCCAATTCAATAATTTTATTTGTTTCACGCACCTATTCATTCAAAAGTGGGCCTCATCGCTAAAGATGATTTATCGCTGAAAATTAGAGTCGGTTGCTAACTGCTCCAGAGAGAATTCGGCGAACGTATGTATGTCGTTATATACGGTCGTTCCGTATTCGCTTCCGTTATTTCGTTTCCGTTTCCGTTATTAAAGTTCGGAAATGTATATTTTCTACATTTTCATATATAACCATACTTGTTGGATCCAAATGGCGCATTTCCCTAAAAGTTGTGCAATAGTTTTTCGTCTTTCGTAAGTGCTTCAGCTAGTGTTTATTGGTTATTGCAACCCTTCAGTCAGTATTACGACCTAGCTTCTTACACAACTTATGTTGCGTGCGTTAATTTTATAAGGGTGTTTTTTACAGAGGTCTAGAAGTTTAAGTTGGCATTACTTTTCAAGATGGCGACCGATTTAACAGCTGTTAAGTGATTTATTCTCAGTTTGGTTTGGCAATTCATCATGAATAGACTCATGCCTGAACAACGCTTGCAAATAGAGCAATTTTATTTCGCAAATAATGGTTCTGTGCGGAAAACGTATCGCGCACTACGTCCATTTTATCGTCGACAAAATCGTCCATCAGAGCAGTTAATTCGATTAACCATGGAACGTTTTCGCACCACGTTTACTCTTATTGATAACTCGCATCCCCAGAGACGCTGTACGGTGCGTACAGAAGAAGCTATTGCTGCTGTAGAGCGTAGCATTGAGGAAGACCCGAATGAGTCCATCCGCCATCGAGCACAGGAATTGGATCTGTGTCCATCCACTTTATGGAAGATTTTGCGGAAGGATCTTGGGTTGCAAGCTTACAAAATCCAACTCGTGCAAGATTTGAAGCCAAACGATCATCAAGTAAGGCGTAGATTCGTCGAATGGGCCCAAAACGAGATTACCGTTGTTCCCGATTTTCATAAGCGAATTTTGTTTAGCGATGAAGCGCACTTCTGGTTGAATGGCTACGTCAACAAACAAAACTGCCGCATTTGGAGTGAAGGTAATCCTCAAGTGTATGTGGAAACACCGTTACATCCAGAAAAACTGACTGTTTGGTGCGCTTTATGGGCTGGTGGAATCATTGGTCCGTACTTTTTCAAAAACGATGGTGGCCAGAACGTTACTGTCAATGGTGATCGGTATAGAGCCATGATTACTAACTTTTTCATTCCTGAATTGAATAACCATGATGTCCAGGAGATGTGGTTTCAACAAGAAGGCGCAAAATGTCACACAGCTCGTGCCACAATAGATTTATTGAAAGACACGTTTGGTGACCGCCTAATTTCACGTTTTGGACCTGTGAATTGGTCCCCAAGATCTTGTGATTTAACACCGCTAGACTACTTTCTGTGGGGCTATGTAAAGTCATTGGTCTATGCGGTAAAGCCACAAACGCTTGACCATTTGGAAGGCAACATTCGCCGTATTATTGCCGATATACGGCCACAAATGTTGGATAAAGTCATCGAAAATTGGACGCTGGCGTCCGCGCCAGCCGTGGCGGTCATATGCCAGAAATCATATTTAAAATGTAATGCCACAAGATTATCTTTCGGATAAATAAAATTCATGTCAATCGAATAATCCATCGTTGTTTTATTGCAACTTAAAGTTCTATACCTCTATAAAAAACACCCTTTTTAAGAGCGGCTGGACCGTCAGTTTAAAGTCGATTCCGAACGACAGATTTTTGAGCAACTTTTTCATGGGAATTTTAATTCAACTCTCAGAGTTTTTGACAGAAATCTGCTAAGAGGAAGGCATCGAAGATATATTTTTCGTTATTTCATTTTGTTCGCAGTGTATGACCTGGGGTATGGACACTAGCGTCACGTCTAATAAGGCAAGACACTACCTGCTAGAATACGGCGACTTCAAAACAACAATTGTCATTAAATATTCAACAATGTCTCCTTACGCTCAGTTTAGAAAAGACAGCCAATCTTAACCAAATAGTAGAACAGTATCGGGTGACTTCTTAGAGGTTAAACTAAATTTACGTTGCTTAATATTAACAATTTTTTTATTGTTATATGTTTTTAAGGCGATTAAGATTTCTAATATTCCCAATAAATCCCAAAAAAATCGCCAACCATAAAAGGCATACTTTTACATACATACTGTAAAGATTTGATACAATTTTCAATGTCATTTCTGCTGATGAATTTCACTCGCATTTGAAATATTTTCAAAGTTCTGTACTAAAATTCTAACAAAAGTGTCCACGTGTAAACCTTTAAAACCATTTCTCAATGGAAAGAAAACCTCAATTTTACAAATTTTACATTTTAATCTCTTGCGTCTACCAACAGACAAGTTCATAATTATTACAATCTCTTAAAACATTTTCAAGGTCTTGAAGGGATTCATCAAACTTTTAACCAATTTGGTGTCATGGAGAAGACAATTTTTCTTTCGTCGTATACTTTTTACTTTTAAAAACTTATTATAACAACAACAACAACAACAAGTAGAAAAATAAACAGAATACAAATATTTCCACAACCAAAAATTATGGTCACGTGTATTAAATTATTTTCTTATACAATTCAGAGGTTAATATTGAAGTGTACATGGCGTTGGTTTGTATTTCATTAATGAACGGCTGTTTCACAGTTTGTCGCATGGTTGGCTGGTAATCGTAATAATAATGCTGTTATGGCAGCAAATAAGTCTTAAAAAGTATCTACGAATACTATACTCTACACATTTTAATAAATTTGAAATCCTTGGAGACAATGGAGTTGACATTAATTATGTTTCGTTGCGAATAAAGCGCTTCCGTGCTTTCGAAAATAAAGGCCAGAAATTTTTAGCATAGGGATGCCAAACTTTTGAAATATTTTGTTGATAAAAGTCTTTGGGTTTTCAAGATATTCTCTTCATGATTTCTAATCTAACAGAGTAAGGGATATTAAACGAAAACATCGATGTTCTTTTGATACAATGCATAGCAAAGCAACATCGATATCACACTATACATCGTAGTTTTCTGCACAACGATTCATTTTTGCAATAGAATGGTTGTAAAAAAAAGGGATTTTGTAGATATTTTTGCATAGAAGAAGAGGTAGTAGCGTACCACGAGCAAATGATTTATGGTACCTGGCATCAACCTACATAGGTACTCCCATAAACCGTTTGCAATTCTGTTGCCCTGGCAAGCTACAGGAAGCTTTTTGGCGTGAGTAATGTTAACTGTTTGTCTTTTACTTCATTTACATTCCGGTGTTACTTTCTGAGATGATTCAATGGCGTACGAGTTCCAAGGATATGTTCCGATGATTCATTCTCCTCATCACAGAATATACATATTGGGCTCGAATCAAGATGTATTCTAAAACAAATAATCCAAGATACCCGGTAAAATAACGATTACTATTCTCTGGCTAATGCTCAATAGCCTGATGCGTAACTTAATCGCGTTTGGTTTGAAAATGTTGTTTGCCTCTCTTCATCTTTCTTTCACTATGTACATTCTTCGACTTTACAGAAAGCGTCTGGTCTCATCACAGGCGTGGAAGTCAACCTCCTTACTTACTTACGTACTTAATTGGCCACTAACTATGCGATTAACAGATGCCTGCCTTAACACATCCTTCCAGGCGCATCTGCTTTTTGCGCGCCTTCGGTGTTGGTCATACTAATCGATGACAGGACTTCATCGATTTGGTCCTTCCAACACAAACAAGGTCATCCTCTTCGTCGAGCAAGCGCTGCACAACGACCATGTCGTTGAGGAACTCATACAGCTCATATCAGATGCGGAAATCATCGCCAACTCGCACTGGACCGAAGATTTGACGTAAGACTTTTTTCTCGAATACTCTCAAGGCTGCTGCATCTGTGCTTAATAGTGTCCATGCCTCTGTGCCATAAAGAAGCACGGGGAGGAAGAGCGTCTTGTAGAGTATTAGTTTAGTAATACGAGAGAGGTCTCTACTACTCAATTGCCTGTTGAGGCCATAGTAGTACCTGTTGGCAAAAGTGATCTTATATGCTTGATCTCCAGACTGACATTATTTTTGGTGTTAACGGTGGAGCCAAAATAAACAAATTTCTTGACTATATCGAAAGTCTAGTTATTATCCGTAAACTGGAATATAATACGCCGCGTGGGCCTACTTGTCAACAACATATACTTCGTGTTGCCCTCATTTACAGCCTGTGCCATCTTAATAGACTGCCGATAAATAGCACTAATGGCAGCAGTAACCCCCTCATTGCCACGAATTTCCACGTAGTTGAGTTGGAACATCGCCAAATTCGAGTGATGTGAGACACAAACGCAAACCATTTAAACATTGTCTCTGAGTGACAGCTTATTATCGATATATTCGAGCATAGAAATGCCTGTCATTCCCAGTGGAATTAGTATCCAGAGCCAGCTTTACATTTCCAATTATTAGTCGCCATTGTCTAGTAGTGTTGACTTATTAGATCAAAGCCCAGGTCAGACATCTACAATAAAACGAAATATTAAAACATATTTCTTCGGCGACTAGCTCTCTGCAGATTTCTGGCAAATACATACATACATACATAATTGGCCATTACAACCCAGGATTACGGCCTAGCTTCTCACACCACTCATGTTGTGTGCGTTAATTTTATACGTGAGTGGCGGGACCTACAGTTTAACGTCGACTCCGAACGACAGAATTTTGAGAAACTTTTTCATGGCAGGTTTATTTTACTCTCAGAGTTTTTGCCAGAAATCTGCTGAGAGGAAGTCGCCGAAGAAATTTTTTTTTTTCATATTTCATTTTTGATGTCTGACCTGGGATACGAACCCGGGTTTTACGAATAGTAAGCCAACACACTACCTACTACACCACGGCGACTTCTGGCAAATATTCGGAGAGTAAATATTTGTCATTGGGAGTCGACTTTAAACTGTAGATCCCGCCACTCATGTATAAAAATAACTTGCACACAGCATAAGTGGTACGAGGAGCTAGGTTGTAATCCTCACTGAAGGATTGTAATGACCAATCATGTATGTATGTATTTAAGTGTGTGCTGTGTAAGCATAATTCAGATGCCAAAGCTGATGGGACAGGATTATTTTTTTTTCAAAGTAGGTTTAGTATTGTTTATTATTTAAATGGAATTTCCTTCACTATTTTTCAGACTTTTTCAATTCAGAACTGTTTGCCAATTTTAATTTCCTGTCACATATTCAGTATTAACAATGCGTTGCAAGTTCTTATGTTTCAACATTAATCAGCAGTTGACATATTCTGTTTAAAACGTAAAACACATTGGTTTTCTGTGTTGTATTTTTTTTTAGCCACATGTTTTAATTTAAGCCATTTGCCTCTTTTTAATAACCTGTTTAAATGTCTTCACCTTAACCATTATGCTTAGGCGCTTTAGCTACGCCTGTCAGACGTGTTTGCTTTTGCCACACAAACCAACACAATGACATTGAGGTCTCGTTCTAAAGTGAAACCCTTTCATTATTAATGGTAATTCCTAATTTGCTTCATTTGTATTTGTTACCACAATTAACACAGAATAGAAACAATAAAAAAACAAAACGACAGTCATTTTATTTTGTTACTCCTTCCAGCGGCAATAATTTTCACAAACAATTTTCACTTGGGCTACATATTGTGCGTGTGCTTATGGAAATTATCATGACCGCAAATGCTACATCTGAACTTAATGACTCATTCACCTTAATGCACACATTTATGCCACCTCATACCAGTGTTGCAAACCTGAAATTTTAAAATCGTACTGAAATATAACGGAAAGAGTACTTTTTGCGTCAAATGGTACTTTTGTAAAAAATACATGCAGACATATGTACATAATTGTCCATTATAACCCTTCAATCAGGATTAGACCTAACTTCTCACACCCCTATGTTGTGTGTGTTAATCTTCTATGTAAGTGGCGGGACCTACTATTAAAAGTCGACCTTGAACGACAGATTTTTTTGACAAACTTTTCATGGCAATTTTCTTTACTCTCAGAGTTTTTGCCAGAAGGAAGTCGAAGGAGAAACATTTTTTCATATCCTGTTTTGATGGTGATTTCTGACATGGGGTTTGAACTGCGACCACACATTTAGTAAACCAGCACACTGTATTTTATTTTATTTATCGGCAAGCGTTTTCATCACTTTGCGTATTCTAAAAATGAACGTCCGTTCCGTAAAGGCTTGGCTAACCGAAACTAAAGCCTAATTCTACCTTTAGCATTACATTGAACCTGTTGATAATGCATTATTAGTTGAAAAGTGAAAGACATAAAATATTTCATAATAAAAAAGTACTGAAACCGCCGCGGGGGTATTGTAGTATTTTTGAAATGAAAAAGTACTGAAAAAAGTACTAAAGTACTGGATTTTTCAACACTGCCTCATACCAATGATTTCGAAAAGAGAGAGAGAGAGAGAGAGAGAGAGAGAGAGAGAGAGAGAGAGAGAGAGAGAAAGAGAGAGAAAAGAAAAGGAAATATATAATTAAAATTTGTTTAATGATGGAAAGAGTTTAACATTTCTAAGGACATTGAGTTGACGTTTCTGTAAAATTCAAACTCATAAATGGTTTGTCGCTACGTGGCAAGACTTTCTTTTCCAATGTAATAAAATCCTGTGTCCTTTGAAAAACTAAAAGAATTAAATTGTAAAAACACTCACATAACTATCCCATTCGGGACATAGACATGGGATACATGGGTTACCAAAAGGTGACAGTAACAACAGTAATGATGAAATGCTTTTAACGATACACTCGTACCTTTATGAAGCAGCAGCAATTAAAAACACTGCCTGACGATTTCTTTTGTAAGACGGAACAATTTAACAACTAAGTAACGTGTGCGGTGTTTATATAGGGTGGCCCATCTATTGGTTTAAATTTGAGCTTTCGGTTATTGTGGATCTGGCAATACTTATGCCATTCTATTCTGTCACAAAATTCAGTATATTATCTCCACTGAACGTAATGAATTCGCAGTGGTCTAGTAGGTAGTGTGTTGGCTTTTTAGACGTGAGGCCTCGGTTCAAACCCCAGGTCAGACATCTCCAACTCAACGAAATATGAAAAAATATTTCTTCGGCGACTTCCTCTCAGCAGATATCTGACAAAAACACTGAGAGGAAAATAAAATTGCAATGAAAAGTTTCTCAAAAATCTGTTGTTCGAAATCAACTTGAAACTATAGGCCTGGCCACTTAAGTATAAAATTTACGCACACAACATAAGTGGTGTGGGAAGCTAGGTCGTAACCCTGATTGAAGGGTTGTAATAGCCAATTATGCATGTATGTAATAACGACTTTTAAGTCACCTAAATTTTGTGAGCAATTTAGTATCGACCGACATATTTTAATATGTTTCAAACATTATCTCTCTGTATTAATTGTTTAAAACCCCTTTTAAGTTAAGTATGGCCTACTGTACTCCATGTTTAAATGATATGTCTGTCAGGCATTAATATTGCGGTGAGTTAAAACTGTCTGTGTTTGATTGACAATGACAAAGGTGACAGGTGAAAAGATTAAAATTGTAAAATTAAAAAAGAAACGTGTTCACTTTAATTTACAGTTAATGAGACTGAAACCCATTTCACAAAGTCAGTTAAACTCAAGGCGGTTGGTTTCACATACACTCCTGTTTATAATTAATATTAATTAAGGGAATTTAAAATATTTTATTAAAAGATAAAGGACACAAAGGATGTATAAAAAAAAGAACAAAAAGGAAGTGGGAACTGTGCTTAAACAATTTTAAAAATAGATTTCGTGCCATAAAATTCTTGAAAGGTGCTATTAATTGGTGCTATTATTGATTTTGCCAAAAAAAAAATAGTCTTTTCGGATGAAGCCGATTTTCAACTCGGTGGGTACGTTAATAAGCAAAATCGCCGTATTTGGGTCTTATAAAACCTACACGTGGTCTTATAGGAGGCAATCAGGAGTGAATGTTTGACGCGGAGGCATTATTGCCTCATATTACTTTGGAAATGAGAACGGCGCACCCATTACGGTCAATGGAGACACCTATCGCACCATGACAACCGATTTTTTGTACCCGCTGTGCATGGTATCGATGTGAACGATGTTTGGCTTCAATGGCATGGTGCAGCTCGCCACACATATCATCCCACAATCGATTTATTGAAGGCCGTTTAAGTAGCCGAAATAGTGATATCAGTTGGCGGCAAAGAAGCTGTGAATTGACATAGGTGGACTATTTTCTGTGGGGCGCCTTTAAAGAAAATAATTATGCTGGCAAACCAGAGATATTCCTTTTCTAACCGGAATAACTGTACTTCACAGCAAATAAATAAATTTGACAAAATTTTAAACCGTTTTTATTCATTGCTTTTTTAAATTAAAACTTTTATTTTCCCCATCCTTTACAAGCATTTTGTAAATAAATTTAATTTCCATACTTTGATTTTCTATGACTGTGTCTCTAATTAGCAGAGAATAGTTTAAACGCGTTGTACTCTAACCCTTGTACAACTTTGTGTATCATGCATAGAAAAATATGAGTTAACTTACGCAATTATATGACCGGATGGTAAAAGCATCGTTAAACCATTTGACGTATTTTAATCCAGCTGGTAGAATCCATTTTCATAATAAAAACATTTTATTTTCTTTTTATTTAGTGTCACTGCCATTTAGCAATGCGAATTGGAATAATTGAACGAGTGACATAAAAACTATAAAAATCCAATAAAGAAATACTAAGTAACTGTATTATTAACTCTTTTAGAAAATATTTAGTTTTAATATTGTAACACTCCTTTGTGGCTAATTGTCCAGGATCCATTTCAAGTGGGCATTCATTAAAAATTAATTGCTGTGTTATCACTTGTCACTTTATGGGGTCCTAGAGAGTGCAAACTACAAGTAAATCAAACAAATAAAGCAAAACAAAATAGCGAACACAGACTTATGTCCCCGTACAGTACAATTTACTCCGTAGATAACAGAATAAAATTGTAAAGCAGAATAGTTGGAGGTAAAATCATGCGATTCCCTTAAAGTTTTAGAGAAAATTTTAATGAATTCAAAAAAAAAAAAAAGGAAAGATTGTTTGTCCGATGCAATAGCCAACAATTTTGAAAACATTCTCTCGTCAAACATTGACAATAATACGATTTAACCTGTCAGCTATTATAAGTCACATTTCATAAAAACTGCTGATGTCTTTTTGTACTTGGTATGGACAACAAAGAAAACAATATTGTGAGTAATATGGACTTGATAATAGCAAATAGAAGAATTTGAGTTTTAAAAATTATACTTCGCTTCTAGTTGAAGTCTGCATAGTCCAATAGGTAGTATGGAGGCTTATAACCACGAGCACTTGGTTCAAACCTCAGCTCAGACATCTTGAGCAAAACAAAATAATAAACAATTTTTCTTCGGCGACTCCCTAAGACTGCTAAGATTCTTCTATCAAAAACTCCGGGAATAAATAAACTTCCCGTGAAAAGTTTCTCAAAAAACTGTATGTCCCGCCACTCATGTATAAAATTAAGGCACACAACATAAGTGGTGTGAGAAACTAGGTCGTAATCCCGACTGAAGGGTTGTAATGACTGCTCAAATAAGTTGAGAAAGTAACTGATAACAGGATATCGAAAATTGATTAACTTTATTTCTGTACACAGTAAATGTACATTTCTATGTACTTCGCTCTTATAGAGTTAACTCGAGACTGTCAAGGCAAGCTGAATCAGCTAGGCAGAGCGATAAGAGCCATGTTCTGTTAGATGTGAAACTTATGGCAATAAGCAGGCAGATGAGCTTCTCATCAAACCAAATGTGTTTGAGAGATTGTAAACATTTGGTGGGTAACCATTTGTTGAATTAACATTTGCTTAGTCAATATTTGTTGGGTATACATTTGTTGAGTCAATATTTGTTGGTTAAACATTTGTTGGTTAAACATTTCTTAACTAAACATTTGTTGAATTAACATTTCTTGCGTACACATTTGTTGAAAACATTTGCTGAAAATACATTTGTTGAATAGACATTTGTTGGGTATACTTTTGCTGAAAAACATTTTTTATTAAACATTTGTTGGTAAACGTTTGTTGGGAAAACATTTGTTGGGCAAATATTTGTTGGGTCAACATTTGTTAGGCAAACATTTGCTGAATTAACATTTGTTGGATAAACATTCGTTGGGTATACATTTGTTAGATTAACATTTGTTGAGTAAACATTTGTTGATAAGCATTTGTTAAGTACACATTTGTTGATAAGCATTTGTTAAGTACACATTTGTTGTATTACATTTCTTGGCTAAACATTTGTTGGATAACATTTGTTAAATAAACCTTTGTTGGGTTAACATTTTTTGTGGAACTTTTGCGGACTACATTTGTTGGATTGACATTTGTTGAGTATACATTTGTTGAATAAGTATTTGTTAGGTAAGCATTTGTTGGTAAACATTCGTTGGGTAAACATGTGTAAGCTAAACATTTGTTGGATTAACATTTGTTGTGTAATCATTTGTTGAGAATACATTTCTTGAATAAACACTTGTTGGAACAACATTCGTTGGGTAAACATTTGTTGGATTAACATTTGAGTAAACATTTTTTTTTTAACATTTGTTGAGTAATTACAATGTGATAATAACCAGGCTTTTGCCTGGTCACCAGAAACTCAAAGCGAGATCATTTCAAGTGCATTCTAACCACGTGTTTGTTTCCTACTTGACATTTAGCTTCAATAAATACCTATACAAGATATAAAATTATATAAAAATAATTGCAAAAAATGGGTTCATGTTTGGGTTTTTAGAGGATATAGATTATGTGATGAGTAGAATAAAATATCAGAACACATGCTAGAAACTGGTGCGTTTTCAAGCACTAGTTAGAGAGCGGGTTGCATTTTCTGACATCGAAAGATATTCTTTGGCTAGCCTTAGCAAAAACAGAATTGATAGGAATATTATATAAATCGAAGGCAGTGCATTAGATCAGTAGTAGTTAGTTGTAGCCATCTAGTAACTCCAAGCGACAATAATAATGCAGATCAGACAATTTCTATCCACTGTACGTTATATGACTTGCACAAAAACATATAACCTTGTGCCGAAATCGTGTATGACTATCCGTTTGACCCAAGGCAGGAAAAAGCATGTCAAACTTTATTGCCGTGACATATTACATTTCTCTACTTTGAAGTTATGCCTAGCACACTGCACACTAGACCGCCAGTGCACCCCACTCTTTTGTTTTTGGCATCAAAATGTTGGAAGCAATTTTTCCATGCAAAAAATAAAAACACAAAATCACAACAAAATATATTACAATGTAAAAACCGCCGAAACAGATTAAAATGTTGTTTTAAATTTTAAAATTTAAATTAAAAACAAAGAAAGAAAAATTAAACAAAAACGAAAACTAAACGAGATTTAAATTGTAATTAAAATAATAAAAGTGATGGGAATAAAAAAACCACAAAATATTGTGGTAGGTTTTCGTGTAACACAGCAGGACATTAGTATTTCGATTTGGTCCTTTTGTAGATATTCTGTTTAGTTGTTTAGTTTTTGCCTTTTAAAGCCTTGTTACTGTCATAGCAAAACAATATCCTTTTTTATGGCACTGTTAAGCATACATACGTTTTAATGTGCACTAGTTTTGGTGATGATAATGAAACACAACGCATGCTGGCTACCTGCACGCATTCCATATGAAAATGCTGAAATTTTTGTTTTGAGCAAAACAACAGATGCCAATTTTAATGGCATATGTCTGAACACGGAAAGCCCTAAGGATTAGAAAATGTCTACCTTTTAAATAAATTATGAAAATGAAATTAAATTATGTGACCATGGCATTTAGAGGCCATCAAATTATTAGGAACACCTGTGGCGAGACTCATGGCAATTTTATTTTTCTGTGAGAGAGAGGGAATCGTTGTATTTTTATATTTCGATCTGTCTGAGACGGCTGAGCCAGAACCACAACTACTTGTCTAAAAAACTACTACTGCTATTACTACTTATACGACTACACTACCCACTAGACTATTGCGACTTCCTTATAGTCGCCAAAAATATAACGTGTGTCGACTGGGTTTTATGGGTCTTAACCATGACCTGACGTAATGTGAACATGTGGTCAATGGTGGATATACCACGTAAATATTTCAAAAGATTTATTCTCTGTCCCCTTCACTATCCTCTCACTCCTTCTCTTCTAGGACGTATTTATAATGTCACTTGACCTCTGGGTATTGTACTTGTTCCAATGAGAAGTATACGTCCTTAAACCTAACCTAATCGAAGATTCATTCAGTGGCAAGAAGCATTGAATCTTATATGCGATAGGAAGAAGAGGTTTCAATCTACTAGCTCGTTACATTCGACCATAAGCAACTCAAAGGGCAGGCCATCAGGTTGCGACGTTAACCAGCTATCATTATCATTACAATACTTTAGTCAGGATTACAATCTACCTTCTCACACCAACCATATGGCGGTACCTACAATTTAAAGTCCATTCCGAACGGCTGATTTTTTAGACTTTTTTATGACAATTTTCTTTGATCTGAGAGTTTTTCCAGAAGACTGTTGTGATGAATTCGCTGATGGAATATTTTCTTATATTTTGTTTTATTCTAGATATCTGTTCTGAGTTTTGAACCACAAGCTCGCATGCAATAAGCCAACACACTACCAACTAGACCACGGTAACCTTGTCTAGGCTAGGTGGTGGAATATCAATTTTTCTATCACTGATTGTAGGAGGTATCGAAATCGCCTCGATCTATCTTAGAGAAATATAGACACCATAACCTCAGCATCCCTTGTAAAATCTGTAAACAAGTTTCCAGACGTTTTCAGCCTTGTATGAAGTATTGTAAACTTACTTACTTAATTGATCATTACAACTCTTTAGTCAGGATTACAACCTACCTCTTCATCCTTATTCATATTATGTGCTGAGAGGAAGTTACCCACAGAAAATATAATTTTTTTGGAAATGTCTAAGCCAGGAGTGGAACGATGGGCTCTCGTCTAATGAGCCAACACACTGACTAGTAAATTGCGGCGAACGAAGCGAAATGTGAACGTTGCATTTAAATGTCTACTTAGCTTATTCCAACGTGTGCCACGAACTATTGTGATTGATATACATGGCTTCTCGTTTATGTAAGAAACACTTTCAATGTGTAAATATTTCGAAATTTTCGGGTTTTTTTTTCTAAAATTTTCTTGTAATTTTTGAAATTGACTTTTCAATTTTCTTTCATTCTTTAAACAACCATTATTTGTGCTCAATCTTAACAATTTAATATTCATTCAAGCATTACTGAATTTATTATTTGTCTGCCGCATGTAAAACTTAAATTATTCTCCTTTAAGAAATTTCTGTTAAGAGAACACATTTTTTCAATTAAAATTAACCAGACAGACAGTTGTTGGACAGACAGACATAGAGACCGAAGACAAACCGGCAGACCATTAACGTAGTGCTTGTAGTATAATTTAAAATGGATTTTAATAGAAAATAATTAAATTGAGTGAAATAATGACTCAATATATACAGCAGTTGTATTTTATAGATGTTTTTATTAATTCACCCTTCAGTCAGGATTACGACCGAGCTTCTCACACGAATTATGTTGTGTGTTTGTTAATTTTATACATGAGTGGCGGGACCTACAGCATAAAGTCGACTCCGAATGACAGATTTTTGAGAAACTTTTTCATGGAAATTTTATTTACTTTCAGAGTGTTTAACAGAAATATTGATTCATATTTCCTTTTGTTGGAGATGTCCGACGAGGGTTTGAACCATGGCCTCGCGTCCAGTAAGCTACTACCTACTAGACTAAAGCGACTCCTTACTCGCGCAACTTTCTTTAAAAAATGTAAACATTTTTTATCCTAAAATTTGTTAAAACATAATTGTGCTACAACAATGATTGCAAAATACCTATTTGGGATACATACATACATACATACATAATTGGTCATTACAAACCTTCAGTCAGGATTACTACCTAGTTTCTCACACCACTTATGTTGTGTGTGTTAATTTTATACATGAGTGGTGGGACTTACAGTTTAAAGTCGACTCCGAACGACAGATTTTTGAGAAACTTTTCATGGCAATTTTATTTACTCTCAGAGTTTTTTGCCAGAAATCTGCTGAGAGGAAGACGCCGAAAAAATACTTTTTGTATTTTATTTTGATGTCTGGCCTGGGGCTCGAACCCTGGCTTTTCGTCTAATAAGCCAACACACTACCTACTAGACCACGGCGACTTATTTGGGGATACACTTTTAAATAATTCTTCAAACCACTTCACACTTGTGGTATTACCATTTCAACTTATCCTCTCTAACTCAAGCAAATTAGCTGTTTGTGGAAGTTTTTCATACTACCTACCATGTTATCTGGTGTAGGCGGAAACATTTCAAGAATTTGTAGTCTTACAAGAATAGAAAGAATTGCAAACATCTTTAAAATATGCATCTTATTTGCATATTCAAAAATTATTTAATTTGCAGTTGAACGTAAAATTTGCGAGACACAAAAGAATAATTTATCGCACCGAGAATGAAATTAATTTATGGGAAGGCAGCAATCATTCCTTCTTCTCTTTTTTTTTACCTCATTTGCTAAAAGAAAACAATGCCGAAATGTGTTTAAATTAAAGTGTGTAATTAGCACACAAAAGGAAAATTAAAAAGATGCCAAGGAATGCCAGTGCCATAGCATAACATCTCTACATAAACGGAAGTATACTGTATTGTTTAATGCAGAAATTAATACAAACAAAAGTGTGGCTAATCAACATTTACTAGCAGTTTTACTTCGTATAAAAAAAAGCAAAACAAAAAAAACATACCAAATAAAGCTTCATTACAATCTCAAAAGAGCTATGAAATACGCCAATAAAGCTGTGGTTGGCATATACCGATGGAAAAAAGAAATTGTTTATGAGATTTTCCTACCAAATGGCCATTTGGGTTAGTTTTGAGCTAATTTGATTGAATTTGAAACATTATTTTCCAATCGTAGTATGTAGTTGGAAGATGTTATATTTCAAAACAAAAACAAAAATAAATTATAAATACCAGTTCGATTTCAATACATGCTACACTCATACCCACCGTAACTAAATACTAGTATGTGATTGAAAAAGTTAGTTTTTTACCACGTTTACAGCATTCACGCAAGATCTGATGTCATGGATTTAAAAATTAAGCTGCTAACAGAAAGCCTTCTCTTACATATATGTAGATAGGTATATATGTATATACATTTGTGGCTCGTTTGAAGTTGACTAGAATCCAAACTCTGTATTGATTTTCACTTTAGGGCTGTAGGGTCTTTCAGGCTGAGATTTTTGTGGCTTTCGTTAAGTTGCTCTAACGGTGGTGGGGTCAGTTTGATCTGAATCACTACTGCTAATTTACTGTAAAGAGTCTATAAGAACAATAGAACCAGTTTCTATCCATATCTGCTGGGTTCCAAAGCATAGGGAACGAGTTCACTTACGCAAGGCCTCATAAGTCTAAAATCTGCTACTTCTACGAACTTATCAATAGATGGGTCAGGGATAATAGAAAGAAGCATTGGGTGTATATTGTCGCCGTAGTTTAGTAGGTAGTGTGTTGGCTTATTAGATGTGAGACCACGGTTCAAACTCCAGGTCAGACATCTACAAGAAAACGAAAACATGAAAAAGCATTTCTTCGGCCACTGCCTCTCAGCAGATTTCTGGTAAAAACTCTGAGAATAAATAAAACTGCCATGAAAAAGTTTCTCGAAAGTCTGTCGTTCATAGTCGACTTTAAACTATAGGCCCACCATTCATGTATAAAATTAACGCACAAAGCATAAGGGGTATGAAAAGCCATGTCGTTATCCTCTCCGAAGGACTGTGAGGACCAACTATTTACATATGTATGTCGAAGTTGGATGGAATCTAATCTCTCTCACTTAGGGCAGCTGGGTCTTGCAGGTAGAGATATCTGCTGTCTCAAAGGCTCTTAAGGTCATAGCAAGTACAACCAAATTATATTCTTATTCTTTTATGATTGCTGTTGGGTATCAGGCTGCCGTAATGATCATTGCGTCGGTCTGTTGTAAAGTACAACTGGTACTTGAACCTTTCAAAAGGATCGTATCCATCTCTGTTGGGTTCCGAAACAACGAAAGACCTGGCAACGAGACGACGTATAATTTCTCTAGGTTAAGTTCACGTTCGCAGGGCCTCATAAGCCTACAATCTGCTACTTATACGGACTTATTAATAATTGGGTCAGGGATAATAGAAAGAAGCATTGAGTGTATGGGTGTATGTAGTCGCCGTAGACTAGTATTGTTGGCTTATGAGATGTGAAACCACAGTTCAAACCACAGGTCAGACATCTCCAACTAAACGAAGTATGAACAAATATTTCTTCGGCTAGTGCGTCTCAGCAGATTTCTGGCAAAAACTCTGAGTTTCTCAAAAATCTGTCGTTCTGAGTCGACTTTAAACTGTACTCCCATACTACTTATGTTGTTTGTCTTAATTTTATACATGAGTGGCGGGACGTACAGCTTGAAGTCGACTCCGAATAACAGATTTTTGATACACTTTTCGCGACAATTTCATTTTACTCTCAGAGTTATAGCCAGAAGACTTTTTTTTTCGTCTACTGAGCAAGCTTTCATTATCCAGTAAGTTGAGAAAGTAACTGATAACAGGCGGGGTATCGAAAATTGATTAACTTTATTTCTGTACGCAGTAAATGTACATTTCTATGTACTTCGCTCTTATAAAGTTAACTCGAGAACTGTATGGCACTGTCAAGGCAAGCTGAATCTGCTAGGTAGAGAGATAAGTCTCATGTTCTGTTAGACCACAGGTTACACAGATCACTTATGGCAATAAGCAGGCAGATGAGCTTCTCATCAAGCCAAATGGATTTGAGACATTGTAAACGTTTGATGGGTAAACATTTGTTGAATAAACATTTGTTGATTTAATATTTGTTGAATAAACATTTGCTGCATAAGTATTTGTTGACTAAATATTCGTTGAATAAACATTTACTGACTAAGCACTTGTACATTAAACATTTGTTCTATGCATTTGTTGAGTAAACATTTATTGGTTAATCATTTATTATAAACATTTGTGATTTAACCTTTTGTTGTAAGCATTTGTTGAGTAAACATTTTTAGAGAAACATTTGTTGAGTATACATTTATTAAGTAAGCTTTTGTTGCATATTCATTTGTTGAGTTTACATTTGTTGGTAATACATTTGTTGGTTAAACATTTGTTGAGTATACATTTATTAAGTAAGCCTCTCAGCAGATTTCTGGCAAAAACTCTGAGTTTCTAATCAATCTGTCATTCTGAGTCGACTCTAAACTGTAAGTCCAACCACTCATGTATAAAATTAACACAAATAACACAAGTAGTATGGAAAGCTAGGTCGTTGTTATGTGTCCAGGCGTCTATGGACTTCAGTAGACAGTGCTAGAACAGGTCTGCTGCTGGATTTTGAAAAAATATTGTAAAACGGATTACTAGGTTTCTTACCAGAGATGGAAACTATTTAACCTCCTTTTTAAATGTCTCAGACTTTTTGCCAGGAGATTGCTTAGAGAAACTAGCCATTTTTTTCATATTGCGTTTTGCAAAAGATGTCTCAGCTGAGGTTAGCACCGTGGGTTTTCATTTAATAAGCCAGCATACTGCCTACTAAACTATTAAAACATATTTTTTAATACCTTTTCGTTGCAATTTCATTTTACTCTTAGAATTATTGCTAGAAGACTAGTGAGAGAAAGTCGACAGAAGAAATATTTTTTGTTTTTATATTTCGTTTTGTTGGAGATGTCTGACCTGGAGCTTCATGTCTAATAAGCCAACACACTACCTACTAGACAATAGCCTAAAACTCTTTAAGCGATCTTTTTTTACATTGAGAATCGATTACTTACTTACTCAATTGGTCATTACAAATGATGACCGGGCTTCACATACCATCCATGTTGTGTGTGTTAATTTTACCTATAGTTGACACCGAATGAGAGATTTTTGATAATCTTTTCGTAGAAGACCGCTGTGGGAAACTCGTTAATAATTATTTTTTGTATGTTTGTTTGTTGTGTTGGAGATGTCTGACCTGGGGTTTGAACTGTGCCCTTATGTCTAATAAGCTAACATACTACCCAATAGATTACGGCGACATATTTGGCCTTAAAATATGACAAAAACTGCCACAAGTGATTAAAATCCTATGACGTAGCCCATGTTTGTTACAGAAATCTCTGCCAACATATCCTACCAATTGTATGATTTGATATTGAATTTAAAGGTGATATCCTTCGAGGATAATTTTTCCTAATGTTACTATTAACTTACTTTTTAAGACTTTTTAAGTAAGCCAATACGTATAAGAAAAAAATTAAATTTTCAAGTTCAACAAAATTATAACAACATTAGTGGCAACCAATCACCATCAATCGTAATCCACAAGAAAGCGAACAAAAAAAAAGGAATTTTTTCTATTTTTTTTTTCTAATCCAGTATATTTTAATGTCATTTACTAATAAAACATTCACTTTATTTTTCGCTGTATTTTTTTTGCGACAAATTCAATTCAATTTATTTATTTTCAAATTGATTGATTTCATTCAATTCGTCTATTTGTCACTTTCAAAATGCATTTAATGTTGATTTAATTCCATTGGAAATAAAAGTGAAATTCAAATCCGGCAGAGGCCTCATAATAAGTACCATACAGTACACGATAAAATAAATTTACGCTTTGCAATAAGAATGCATAAATGTAGAAAACTTGGAGCAAAAGACTTGTGTAGTGTACCTTTCAAAATAAATTCTTTTTCCATTTGATTGATGTTGTATTGATTATGGTTGAATTTATATAAAAAAAGAACAAAAACAAAAACAGAAACAGAAAGAAAAAGGTAATTTACTTATCATTCTTGTTCTTCTTTCTTTTTTTTATTATTATTTCTTTTGCCATAAAAATTATCATCTATTATTTAGAATTTCGCATTTTCTTGTGTTTTTTTTTGCCTTTTTTTTGTTTTTATTTTTTTTCACATTTATGGCTGGCTTGTCTAACAAAACGAAATAAGAGAAGAAAAAAAAACGAATCGAAAACATTTCATTTTTAATACAAAATAAACACGAAATCAGCACATTAGTGGCCTTAATGTCATCTAAGCACAACAAAAACAATTTTAAAGCCTAGAACAACAACAACAACAACAATAGCAACAGCAAATAATAGGCTCTTTATAACACAAAAAAATAAAACAAAAAAAAAAATAAAAAAATATCCTCAAAAGAATTTGTGTCAAAGAAAAAATTTGTTCTGATAATTTTTTCTTTTTTTTTTCCAAAAGCCAAAAAAAACTGTTCAGCTTTAAAATAAAATGGAAAGAAAACAATAGAACATCTAGTTCGGCTTTAAGATACTTTAAAAGCATTGTAGGTTTTTTGCTTAATATTTGAGTTGCTGATCCATGTTATACGCAATTTTTATTGATTTGTATTAAGTTCGGCATAGAAAAGTTAAGCTGGTTATGGGCTGTATTGCTGTTTAATCAACCGAACAGTTGCATTTAAACTCTTACAATCCGTTTTTGATGGGATGGCAAAGTCATTTATTGTTTATTTTTATTACTGTAGATTTTTAACCGTCTCTGATTCACAAAACACAGCATAAAGTCTTATGGAAAAATCTCTTTGGCTTAATGGGCGAAACGATGCTCCTATAAAATTCATTACATACATACATACATACATACATACATACATGATTGGCCATTAAATCCCTTCAGTCAGGATTACGACCTAGCTTCTCATACCGCATAGCTTGTATGTGTTAATTTTATTCATTAGGGGCGGAATTTAGAGTAGAAAATCGATTCCGAACGACAGATTTTTGAGAAACTTTTTCATGGCAATTTTATTTACTCTCAGAATTTTTGACTGAATTCTGTTGAGAGGCAGTCAGCGAAGAAATATTTTTTTAATATTTCGTTTTGTTGGAAACGCATGACCTGGGGTTTGTACCTGGTCTCATGTCTAATAAGCCAACATACTACCTACTAGACTACAGCGACTCATTGTAACAACAAAAGTTTTGGTTTAAGAAGAGTCTTTGCCTCTCTTTATCTTCTCTGTCATTGAACATAGCTTTGCAAACATCCGCTCTCACTCCATTGCAGGATTCCGGTTGCATAAGGGCGTGGAAGCTTCCCTTCTTGTCACGTAACCTGGGACCCAGCAAAGGAAAACTTTCATTTAATATATCAACACACTGCCTACTAAACTATTAACACATGTTTTTTTAATATATTTCATTCATATTTTTTTGTATTTCATACTGTACGATAAGATTGTCATAAAGCATTTTAGTTTCTATATATCCAACAGAGGCTAACTTGATTTGCTCTGTCTATCTGATTCAGTTTCCCCAGTCAGTTCTATACCATCTTCGATTCGATCACATAAAAGACGAGTGCACGAATGACGGCCTGGTTGTATTACAGTATTTCTATGTCCTGTCTTTTGTATCTCCTCCTCTCCAAGTTGGCATAGTTTGCAGCTTAGATGATGCTCGGGAGTTTCTCCATTGGCTAGGAATATTTGAAATTGATACCAGTTTAGTTGGTATTTGGAAAATTACGTTAAATTGGAAAAATAATTACTTTTTAAATATACGCCGTAGTCAACGCAATGGTGGATGTAGGGTATAAAAATGATTAAAAAAAATAAACAAATATGCAGGTATTTATGCTGTCTAT
Source organism: Sarcophaga subvicina (assembly GCA_936449025.2). Classification (NCBI taxonomy): domain Eukaryota; kingdom Metazoa; phylum Arthropoda; class Insecta; order Diptera; family Sarcophagidae; genus Sarcophaga; species Sarcophaga subvicina. Next base: position 76,861,719 of record OW388083.2, read on the forward strand.
GCAGGTGAATAAATTAGGAAAATTACCATGAAATTAGAACAAAATAGGATTTAATAAAAATGACAACAAATGTTAGCAGACATTAAGATGAATTGAGCCTGTATATACAAGCCCTTTTAGTGATAAATTAGTCTGTTAACTGGTTGCATAATTACGGCTCATACAGGTTGTAAAGCAAAAATTTTTGTCTCTAATCCATCCATCATTATGAGTGAAACAGCTTAAAATGCGTTTTTTTTTTGATTAATTTCCTCATATATAGCATGTAAAGCAAAGCTTTTTTCATATGAATTTTTGTGTAGAAATGTGTTTAAAAATAATTTTGATTTATAAACAAACAAAAAACAGCATTTAAGTAATTTTAAATCCAATGGTAATCTGCTTAAAAAAATTTTTCTTTAATAAATTGCTTTCAAATTGATTTGTGGTCTATTTTTCATTCCAAATAAAACTGTATTTGGCTCAATTTCAATTTACATTTGTTTTGCAGAAATATTCCTAATCATATGGATTAAAATAGAAATACAATTTAAATCTAATTTCTATTTTATTTTTTTTGTTGTTGTTGTTTGCGACAAATAATATCAATCCAATATGGATTTAAGATTAAAAGTTTAATTATTTAAAATGTTTTACACTTTTCTACTCGTAACATCTGTATTTAAAAATAAACAACTGTTATGTTGGATAAATCACAAATTATTGTTTTGTTTAGTCTCCTAAAATTTTAATAATATTTTTCCATAGTTTCCGCAAAAAATAAAATTTTAATAAGTCATCGGAATATATCGGGTTGGTCATATATCGGTTTAAATTTAAATCATCGGTTATTTCGCATCTGGCAATACTTATGTCATTCTATTCTGTCACAAAATTCAATATATTATCTCCACTAAATGTAATGAATCTATTTACATTGGCATTTATTAGAAATTTATTTCCAAAACAAAGACAATTGGTGGGAAATTTTTTTTGACAATTGATTTATTGCGTCAAACGTTTGATAGTCGTTTAATTAGCCGAAATGGTGATTTCAATTGGCCTCCAAGAACTTGCGATTTGACACCCTTGGACTATTTTCTGTGGGGCGCCTTTAGAGGAAGGTATTATGCCGACAAACCAGAGACAATTGAGCATTTTTAAGGTCAGCATTCGTGATTCCATATACTCGAAAAAGTGCAAGAAAATTGGTCCGATCGAATAAGGTGTTGTGAGGCCAGCTGCGTCAGCCAGTAGTTTAGTAGGTAGTGTGATGCCTTATTAGACAAACCCGAGGTCAGAATTAAAAACGAAATCTGAAAAAATATTTCTTCGGCGACTTTCTCTCAGCAGATTTCTGGCAAAAGCTCGGAGAGTAAGTAAAATTGCCATGAACATTTTTTCAAACATCTGTCGTTCACAGTCGACTTTAAACTGTAGGTCCCGTCACTCATGTATAAAATTAACACATTAAAATTAACGTGAGTGGTGTGGAAGCTGACTGAAGGGTTGTGATGGCAATTTATGCATGTATGTATGTATAGTCGTTAGATTAGATTGACTGACGGAATCCTGATGTCGAGAAAAATCATTTTGCTATTCTAAATTTAGTGCGCTGTCGACATTGACCATCCAGGCACTTTACATTGTGTTGATTTTATTTCCTTCTGAAATCCTCCTGAAGCAGCTGGCAACTCTTGCTGCAGTCAGGCAACAACTCAGCGAATTACATTCTCCACGCTGGTTTTTAAACATGTTATAAACCCTCTTAAACCCTTATTCATTCGTATGGATTGATTGTTTAGTCTACCTTAACTATATAAGCAGCTGCTTAAACACCATTATCCTTAACCGAACGAAAGAAAAAAATCATCTTTCTCTCCCCCTTGGATTGTAAATGGTTTTTGGTGTGTATATAGAGAACTAGAATACTGCAGTGTGTCTCATGTGGAGGTCGTGAATATATCCTAAGAATATGTATATCTCAGACAGCTATGCTGACGCACTCCTCGAAAAAATACTGTCATACATATTTCATTATAATCCTTTGCCATTGGCTTATATCCGGAAACTATATTGTAGACAAGTTGGTCAGATCGCGTGAGGCATGGGTGCTTCTAGAGTACAGGGAGTATTGTATAGGGAGTATTCGCATATGAACAAAATAATAATTCTTTCGACGAATTAACTCTGAGAGTAAATAAAGCTGCCATGAAAAGTTCACTAAAATTAACACACCCAGCATGGGTGGTGTGAGAAGCTAGGTTGTAACCATGACTAAAAGACTGTAATTACCAATTAAAGGAAGACTGCAATAAAGTTTATTAGATTGATTCAATGTAGTTTTATCGCAAATCATTTTAAGTTTGTATTTAGACAGGGATTTTCCATGTTTAAATTTTAAAATTCACTTCTTAACATAGAAAACCAAAAAATTTCAAAATCATGGATGCAAATTAATTTTTTCCCTTCCGTCTGATTTATTTAACAAATCGCCAGTTGATAACTTTCTAAAATTATTCCGCAAACATAAATATTTCCGAAGCAAATAAGTTTTCAGAAACATTATTCAAAGCCAATGGTGTTGATATATTTGCTACGCATTACAATAATAAATTGATGAATATTGCGTGCAACATATTCAAAATTTGTTTTAAAGTTTCTAAAAACATATTTGTGGCACAACAAAACCTTTCCACTAAAATTAATGATCAAAAATAAATTTTATGACAAGAACATATCGGTTACAAGAACATTATTTCATTGTGTTGAAAGCTTTAAAAATGTTGTCTATAATTTGCCTTGGCCTCCGAGCATTCAATTCATATAAATTCTTGTGCCATAAATTGCCCAGAAAATGTTGTTGAAAGAATATGAAATTTTTCTTACATCATAAGTGATAAACTAACTGCATAGAGTGTAAAATAAATAACAAAATTTCTTTATGTGGCATAAAACATTTGCGGCTGTAAAATATAAAGAAACTTAAAAAGTTCCTAACATACAGGAGTACTTGTCGAAAACAGCTGCATGAGGAGCCCCAAGCCAACATTATGTAAAAATTCTAAAAACATGGCTCAAAATTATGGAGATAAAAAGGAACATTTTTATTGTGGCTTATTCAACTTCATTGAGTTTATGTTTGTGGGAAATATTCTTTACAACATGAATTATATTTTTTACAGAACGAAGTAAGTCACATTTTATTTAATTTTTGTGCACAGTTGTATCAACAAGATTATTTTGGTCATAATTCATAGCACCACTAAAAAATGGCAGCAGGCTCTCTATCTGCAGAACATAGAAGAGGTAAAGGTATCTCCATTTCAGGTATTATATGTAGCAAGTAGTCGATTTTGATGTGGCAGGCTAATATAATCGAGGGGTACGGTAAATTTTTCCGCCTTGTATTCGAATCTTAAAAATAATAAATGAATGAGAGCAATTAAATACTGACCTTTGTTGATGTCATATTAGCATAAGGAAACATATGGAAATTTTATCGGGTGGGCCATCTATCAGATAAAATTTTTACCATCGGTTATTTCGAATCTGTCAATATTTCTGTCATTCCAGTCTGTCACAAAATTCAGCATATTATCTCCACTGAATCCTTTTCGCTTGAGCAAAGTCGTTATTTGGCCTAGCTACTGCACGATAATGTTGATTTTGACAAAAAAAAAAAAGAAAATCATCTTTTCGAATGAGGGCTATTTTCATTTTGGTGGGTACGTTAATAAGCAAAATTGCCATATTTGGGGTTCACTAAACCTACACGTAACCTTACAGAAACCAATGCACCCATTACGAATGACTGTTTGATGCGGCTTGTGGAACGGAGGCATCATTTGCCCATATTTCTTTGAACATAAGGAAGGTGCAACCATTAAGGTCAATGGAGATACCAATCGCACGATGATAACCGATTTTTTTTATACCCGCTCTTCATGGTATTGATGTGAACGATGTTTGGTTTCAATAGGATGGTGCAACTAGCCACACATCTAATGCCACAACCGATTTTTTGCGTTAAACTTTTGATGGCCGTTTAATTAGCCGAAATGGTGCTGTCAATTGGCTAATATTCGTGATATCATTGCAGAGATCCGGCCCCATACACTCGAAAAAGTGCACGAAAATTGAATCCGATCGAATTAGGTACTGTGAGGCCAGCCGCAGCAGCCATGTGAATGAAATAATATTCCGTTTCTAATCGGAACAATTTTACTTCACAACAAAAAGATAAATTTGGCAAAATTTCAAACCGTGCGTGTTTTATTGTATTTTTAAATTTAAAATTTTAAATGGCCCACCCTATATTTAATCGCCGTTTCTCAAAAATCTGTTGTTCGGAGCCTACTTTAAGCTATAGGTCGCACCGCTCATGTAGAAAATTCGATCGAGAATTACAGCCCCCATCGTTTTGTTCGTTTTTCTGTTTAAGCTCTCTTCAAATGAATTAATTGATGTCTGTGTGAAGGTTTCTCGTGATAGTCTGGCTCGGTTTATAATGCATCGCATACAGAGCATTACTTTGCCGCAATGGATAATCTGTTTCGGCGCTTCACATATGATTTCTTGCGCTTGGGGTTATCCATTTTTCCTCTCGAGTGACAATTTGATGCAAAAATGATTTCCTTTCAAAACGCTCATATAGGTAGCATTTCAGACGTACAAAATTGTCTTTTGATGGCTCTCGGCTTAAGTTTATGTGGCATTTAATTTTCTTGCTTTTGAATGCTTTGAAATGGCTGCTTGAGCATGACCTAATAATTGTGCAAACTCTCCTTAAATTTGCCACAAATCTTGATCGAGCAATATTTTCTTCAAACGTCTTCGACTATCGTTGTCTTATACGTTCTTTGTCTTCAAATATCAAAATTTACATTTTTGAATCACGGGAACCACTCGATGCGCTGTGTTTTTTATAAGGCGTGCTGAAAACAATGGTTCGTATATACATACATACGTACATAATTGGTCATTACATCTCTTCAGTCAGGATTACAACGCAGCTTCTCACAGCATTTATGTTATGTGCGTTAATTTTTATACATGGTGGGACCTACAGTTTAAAGTCGATTCCGAACGAATCGAATTGCCACTTTTCATGGCAATTTTATTTACTTTCAGAGTTTTTGATAGAATTCTGCTGAGAGGCAGTAGCCGAAGAAAATTTTTTTTATATTGCTTTTAATGGAGATATTTTATCTGCAGCATGTCTAATAAGCCAACACACTACCTACTGCACTGCGACCGTTTGAATATGTTCAACAAAATTTCCCCCAAGGGCTGGTGCATCAGATGGAAATATTTTCTATAGTGAAAAAAATAATGGTGTCCGTAAACTAAACCATAAAATACTGACAGATTTTGTAAAATATTTGAAAACGCATAAGCAGGTGCTTTTAACTTTGACCAACATAAAGTAACCAAAAAATATGCTGATTAAGGCTCCCTATTCTGAGTATCAAATCGTTTTACACATGTGTGTGCTGAAAACCAATATAAAACGTGGAATAATTATTCCTATTTATTTATCACTATTCTGCTTACAGACCCAGTTTTCATTATAGCCAGTTTAAAGTTTTCCCCACACATAGTTTTTTTTTTTTTTGTTTTTATCAGCTATCAACACAAACTGAAGCTTGTTACACTGTAAAGTTCTCTGCAGGGCGTTAAATTACTTTCGATTATTGGTTAAATGGGGTGGCAATATGTTTTACTGATTTAGTTGCTTAAAATATGTCTGTTGTTGTTGTTGTTTTGTTAAAAATCTTTTTCTTTTTAAATTTTTTTGTTCATATTTTGTTACCAACTTTAACGCAATGATCAATACGATACGTTTTTCTTTTCTAATTTTATGGGTTTTCAGGTTGTTAGCCTTGTTGTTGTTTGTTGTTGTTTTAGGAGGGTAGTTTTAAAACGATGTATGCTTGTCATGTCTTGAACATAAACTGTAATTGTTATGAAAAGGAAAACAACAACAGCAATAATAACAAGAAAACTAAGGAAAATAAAAATTTCCTACTATAAGTACATACATATACAAGGGGCAAACACACATACCAAACACACATGAATACATACATATGTATGTAGACATCACTCCTGTCAGACAGCCATTCAAATGTACCAACAATGCCTCTCCTCTGTTCACTATTCATGTGTCTATAATAAGTATCTCTTCTCTTCGACTTCCTTGCTGTCTGATAATATCAAAATAATTTTTACGTTTTCTGACAGAATTGGGTCAAAATCTAATAAAACGTGGCCATATGTATTCGCAACAAGACATAAACAACATACAGGCATAAACAAGACAACAACATATGGGTTATTTCACTTTTAAGATGGCTCTACAACTATTTGGGCTGGTTTAAACGATATTCACTCAATTGGTTGACATTTGTGTTCATATGTTTGTGTGAAATGCTCATATGTTTTCTATCAATTCAACTAAAAACATATTCTCTTTTCTTTTCTTCATTTGCCAAACGTAATAAGATTTGGTTTATTGACTCAATAAGTTTTATACAGTGTTTCTAGTCTGTAGAACATTATTGCACGGTTTATTTATTATTTTGTTTGTTTATTTTTTTTAAAGCCCTAAAGACCTTTTAAAGATAACCACATGCTTATCTTTTTAAATTTCTTTAAGTTTCTTTCTTTATTATTATAGAATATTTAATAACAAGAAAAATAATTCTAGTTGAGGGTATATTGTAGCTCATTTAAAATATAGGGCAGATTTATCACTCAATTTCCAATCGGAAAACAAATTCAACTGTCTGTTAATTAGTAAGCGTAGTGGTTAAGGTATGTAGGCGTCTCTGAGCCAACGTTTCTTGCCAGCTTTGTACCGGCTATGTTAAGCTCATCAACAATGCCATTTGCAACGATAGCTTTGTGTCCTTGAACCCATATAAGAATTATCTTTGAATGATCCGAAATTTCTCTGATAAATTCTTGGCATTCATAGGCAGGGACAGACGTTGAAAGTACGTTTATTAGGCACTTTATTGCAGTCTGGCTACCAGAGTAAATCAAGAGATTTTCAAGGGAAAATTCCGCCACTCAACAAACATTGCTTCGCTATCAAAATTTCTATGACTTCTGCTTGAAAAACACTGCAGTGGTCAGGCAGCATATAAGAAAGTTTAATATCAGACCCATTAATAAGGATACCACAGCTCAGCATGTCACTCATCTTTGAAACATCAGTGTAAACTTCAAGGGTCTCATTGGAAACCTTTGGTTCCTCAGTTTAAAACTTTTTAAGTGTACTTTCTAAGTGTACTTAGAACGATTTTAATGTTCTAGCATTTTTAAATTCTATGTTCTCTAACTTAAATACTGTAAAAATTTGGTTAAGATGGGCCGATCCGTTCCGAGTTATAGGGAAAAATCTACTTAGAATACACATAGTCGTATATCGCGTGAAAACTTTGAGAGCTCATAACTCAAATCACACTTTTTCGACTTAAAATGTTATAGAACGGAGGCCTCGATATAATCAACCCCAAAATAGTAGCATGTCCATGGTCCAGATTGGGACTGCATTGAGTCTTGCTGCCATCAACTCTGCCCTCTGCCTTAATAAGAGATCAAAGGGGAGTCAGTTAAGTATACCCAATAATGCCTTAGTTGGAGTAGAAGAGAGCGGTAATGAGAAGACCTGACTGCTTGTATTTGTCTAAATTTCAAATCTTTCTCAACCATATCATTTACAGGAGTTTCGAATTTCAATTTTCTAACTACAAAATCGACGTAAATTAAAATTTTTTTTTTATTTAAAAAATTAAATTACCAATTCAACAATTCAAATTGACTTAAAAATGACGAAAATCTATTGAATGGATTTTGTATTATAAGGAAATACTTGTTTACTCAAATCAAAATGAAAAGTGACACCATTTTGGATTTCCTTTCATGTAGCATACATCCTGTATGTAGCAGGCAATAATGAAATTCAAGTAGTAGGATTACTTATACACTGTTTGTATGCTTATGTATTGCAATATTAGATTTGTATTAAATTTTCTTATCAAATATAGAAAATAAAATAAATAAGAACGTGATCTTGTTGACTTTAGTCTCAAAAAAAAAAAAAAAAAAAAATTATAAATTCCTCGAACTGTTTTTATTTGTTTAAAAACAAAAATTTTAATTTTTTATGGCTGCCTCTTTAGATGTTAAGATTAAGGATGTATGTATAAAAACGTACAAATTATGATGAAATAAATAAATAAATATTCATTATTTTATACACAACATTTTTAAACGTTGACTAAAATTTTTTTCCGTTCTAAAACAATTGATTAAAATTCAAATAACTTTTTCAAATCTGTCGTTTGGAGTCTACGTTGTCTTGCCACTGCCATCTAGTATAAAATGACAAAAATTAATTAAGAAATAAACTCATACATACCCTTCAGTCAGGATTACAAACTAGTTTCTCACATCACCTATGTTCTGTTTGATAATTTTATACATGAGTGGCGGGATTTTTAAGAACTCTGTCATTATTTAGTTTTTAAAAACTGCTGAAAGGACGCCTCCGAAGAAATATTTCCTTTATTTCGTTTTGTTGTAGATGTCTGACTTGGGGTTTGAACCGTGGCCTCACGTCTTATTAGCCAACACACTATCTACTAAACTACGGCTACTTTTAAGAAATAAACTCAGCCAACAATATTTTCGAATTTTTCATGTTTTCACTTTTACTTCAGTATTCTCAAATGCCTTAACAGTGTGCTTTTCCCCTTTTTGTGCCAGCTCTTAACAGATCATCCGAATTATATCACCCTCATGTGATATAAAATATAAATAAAACAGAGTCGCTTTCATTTTCTGATTCAGGCATTTGTTTTTATGTCCCAAGACTAACGAGTGTAGGCTGGTAAGACAGGCCATAAGCCTCATAAACCAATTAAATACGTTTAATGACCAAGTGGACTTATTTTATGACTTCATGTTGAATATTGCGAATGCTGCTCCCATTGTAAAGGGAGATGCGCACAAAGTAATTAAAAATTTATTGCAGTATATGTATGCTTTGATTTGTAATTGAAGAAATTCCTTTAGTTTAAAAAATCTTAAGAGTTATGAAGTGATTTAAAACTCTTTCTTCCACTAGAAACGCATGAAAATCTATTCAAATTTATCGCTCCCTTCCATAACAATGTACTTTCGTATATACTTCGTATATCAGAAGTAAAGCGACCAACTGTTATAAAAAACTCACAGAGTATTGCCAGATATATTTTTTATGTAAGCAAGCACACTACCTACTAGACTACGACGACTTCAATTACTTACTTACTTAGACTTTCATTTTCTTATGTTATTTGCCACGACCACTCATATTCTTCTTTCTCTTTTTCTTCGAAACGTGGAAAGTTAGAAGCTGGTACATTTAATCTATCTAAAAATGATTCAGTGGGCGTGGCAGTACTAGGTATTAGAAGAAAATGTAAGCTTAGGTTCTTAGCTTTCATTTGCTACCAAATTTGTCAAAATTGATGCTAAACATGCAAAGTTATAAGAGTTTACATTTAATTTGCTCAAATATCTAAAGTGGGCGTGGTAAAAATTATAATATTTACAATGGGAATGAAAGTTAATGTTTGTAGCTTTCATTTGATACCAATTTTATAACAATCGGTCCCTTCGTTGTAAAGTTATAAGAAGATAAAGAAATTATTTTGCCAAACACCTCCTTGTTAAACAATTCTGTTCGCCTGGTAGAACACACGAAATTTTTGAGATGAAATTTACGCAACAATTTTTTGTGTTGGATGTGTAAAGTATTTCCCTTTAACTTCTTATAACTTTGTAAGTATTATTATTATTATTATTATATTTGCCACGCCCACTTATAGATATTTAAGAAAATCAAATTTAAATGCATAAAACTTTTCCCATACGACATCAATTGTCATAAGTTTGCTAGCAAATAAGAGCTATGAACCCGGACTTTCATTATCTTATATTATATGCCACGCCCACTCTTCCAACGTATACAAGATAGTCCTCTTCGCCGACTTCCGCAGATCCGGAGCATTCTCCTCCATTCGAACGACATGGCTGAGCCAGCGCAGCCGCTGGATGTTAATACGCTGCACGATGTCCTTGTCGTTGAGGATCATATACAACTCACTGTTGGAAGATCCTACTCAGGACTTTTCTCTTGAGTACTCTGCGTACAGCTGCGTCAGTGCTTAATAAGGTTCATGCCACTGAGCCATAGAGAAGCACGGGTAGAATGAGCGTCTTGTAGAGTGTTAGCTTCGTCGTACGAGAGAGGACTCTGCTACTCAATTGCCTATTGTGGCAATAGTAACACCTGTTGGCAAGAGTGATCCTGCGCTTGATCTCCAGACTGACATCATTTTTGGTGGTAACGGCGGAGCCAAGATAAATAAATTCCTTGACTACATCAACAGTGTAGTTATCGGACGTAATCTGAGCATCAATACGCTGCACGTCGATAACATATACTTCATTTTGCCCTCCTTTATTGCCAGACGCATATTTGTAGACTCCCTTCAACAGCACTAAAGGCAGCAGTAACATCTCGCTTTTTGGAAAAATAGTGCCATTGCGATGCACTTTCGCAGAACACTCTCCATGACGAAGTTGAAGAGGTCGCATGATAGGGTATCGCCCTGTCTGAAACCTCGCACGGTCCATTCCTACCTTGATGGAGCTGCAGGAATTGCTCAACGTCATTCTGTATAGCTTTATCAGCTTCGCAGGTATACCGAGCTCAGGCATTGCGGCAAAAACACGATCCCTTATGGGGCTGTCGTAGGCTGCCTTATAGTCAACAAAAAGGTGGTGTGTGTCGACTTGTTTTTCGTGGGTCTTTTCCATGATTTGGCGTAGTGTGGACTTGCCAGGTCTGATTCCGCACTAATAAGGTCCAATCAGTGTTTTGACGAGTGGCTTCAGTCGTTCACACAATACGCCTGTGAATTGATAATATGTGTCAGGTTGTTGCAATTTCACAAGGTGATTGATATTTGGCTCTGAAGTGAAATAAATTCATATTGGTTTTTATAACGCTTTGCAGCAGGGTGTCCAAAATACATATGTACATACATACATACATATGTATATACATGTATAATTGGTTATTACAAACCTTCATTCAAGATTATGACCTAGCTTCTCTTACCACTTGTGTTGTGTTAATTGTATACATGAGTGGCGGGACCCACAGTTTACAGCTGACTCCGAACGACAGATTATTAAGAAACTTTTCATGGCAAGAAACTTTTCATTGCCAGAAATCTGTGGAAATATTTTTGCATTCTTCGTATTGTTGGAGATGTCTGACCTGGGGTTTGAACCGTGGCTTCATGTCTAATAAGCCAACACACTACCATGGGGTGTTCAAAATACTCGTCTAAATACTCGTTTAGCAGACAAAGTACAAACAAGAAAATTGTTGCACTCTACCCCCTCTTTTCTTTCTTCTCTCTTTCTGTATTCCAGCACAATGAACTGCATGAATAGGGGTCATCTCCTGAGTGTTTTTTACAGAATTTTAACAGAAATAATTTGTAATTTATTTTGGTTTTGATACAGTTAATTTTTTTATTTAAAAATCCTTTAAGAAAACATTTATGGACATACTAATTACCCTAAAGAGTTCAATGTTACTGATAATACTCATGAAATTGTTCTATTAATTGAATACAATTTAATTTAAATTTCTATTTTGTTTTATTTCAATTGTTTTTAATTTAGTCTTGCTTCTGGAGATTTCTTCATTAAATTTTCAAATTAATTTCGAAATAATGAACAACTTTTCATTACTTTTCATAATTCGGGCAATGGCCATATAATTAATCTTTTTGTACCATTTATTAAAAATTGCAAAAAAAACTTGCGTTTTTGCGAAATGCAGACCCTCTTTTTAATAGGGTTCCTTAATTTTTAATTTTTTTTTTTTGTTTTGCAAAATTCCTTTGAAGTCTCATGGAACACAATATTTATATAAAGTCGTCTGTAAGTTTTTTTCCCTGAGTTAATAAGACTTGGCTGGTAGACAAAATACTTATTTTTCTTATTTTTTTTTTCTTTTTTTTTAATTGTTTTACTTAATTTGTACTTGAAGATAGGGAGGATAAAACAGAAAAAAAAGTAAACTTTTTAATTTTGAAAATCTTTTCTACATTAAATTAGTGCTTCGAAATCTAGTTTCATTTGCTTTTATTTCTTCTGAAAAAATTTTAAATAAGATGTTAAACTCATTTTAGATTAGTTTACTGCACTATTGAGAAGATTTTATGTATCTTACTCTCCTTAAAAAAGAATAAAACGAATTCAAAAAAAAATACGAAATGACAGCACATAGCCCATAAAAGTTTTCTGTTTTTGTTTTAATTTTAATTCAATTTAATTTTGCTTTGTTTGGAAACAACAAAACGCAGCATGAAAACTATAGCCAATCGTACTCAACTGAGGAGGTGCATTTTATTTGCATTTGTTTCACTCTGAACCAGTTTATTCATGATTTTTGGTTGACTTTAATTAGAAATACTTCCAGCACTTACAAACACTGATTGCATCTCAAAACAGTTTTCCAGGAATTTGTTAACATTGTTTTTACAGCTTAACTTATATTGGGTCTTTCAACAACGACTTCTGAACTTTGCCAGTTCATAATGGCCATCTTATTGAAGCAACATCTGTAAAATTAGTTGTCATTTATTTAGTATGCCAAGTCACCACGAATGCTTACAACACTCAACAAAACGTACGAATAATAGAATTATTTTATCAAAATGGGCATTCTGTGTGGGAAACATATCGCGTATTTTGCACATAATCGTTTTACCAAAAGGACTTTTCGCAATATGGTGGACAGATACGAGTTTACTAGTACTCGGCCTTTTGCCATAATTGTCTTACCGAAAAGTCGCTATATGGTGTACAGATTTAGGTTCACTAGTTTAGTAAGCAATCGAACATCCGTACTCGGGTTTTCATCATAATCGTCTTACCGCAATAGGGTGGACAGATTCGAGTCCCCTAGTTCAGTATACGATTAACCATCACGCGTTCTCGGCCTTTATCAGACGTCGCCTTGAGGAATTTTGCAGCGTGACGTGACTCTGCACACCCGTACAATATTCAACTGGCCCAAGAACTGAAGGATCACAACCATAGTCAACGACGCTATTTGGACTCTGAACCAGTTGGGAACTGAGCCTAATTTTCATTTAAAAATTATCTTCAGAGACGAGTGTCACTTCTGGAGGGATGGGTACGTGAACAAAGGAAATTATCGAATTTGAACGAACGCCAATCTACGTAACATCCAAGAGCATCCAATGCTTCGCAAATATGGCACTGTTTTGGCTGACGGCATCATCTATATTTCTACGATAATGACGTTGGTCAGGTATCCAACAATGGCGAGCACTATAGATCCATGCCTACATACATACATGATTGGTCATTACATCCCTTTAGTCAAGAATACGACTTAGTTTCTCACACCACTTATGTTGTGTGCGTTAATTTTATACGTGGCTGGGGGGACCTACAGTTTGAACGACAGTTTTTTGAGAAACTTTTCATGGAAATTTTATTTACTCTCAGAGTTTTTGCGTGAAATCTGCTGAAAGGAATGCCCTGGCAACCAAATTTTATTAGGCGTGAATTGGATGATGTTGAGACTAACATGTGTTTTTAACAGGACAGCGCTTTCTGCTAGACAAGCTCATGTCATTTTGAATGTTCTGCACGGAGGATTTGAAGGCATGATCATCACACGTAGATGTATGTGTACTTAACACAACGATTTTATATGACCCCACCAGAGAAAGAAGCCAACATAATCCATTGGTCAGTTTCTGCTTAATTTTTGCGCCAAAGTCTTGAGAAATTTGAAATTTTGGAATGTGCTTTGACCAAAAAAGCCGTGGGGGACATTTGCACGATGTTATATTCCTCACGTATGGTATCAATTGGTCTTTTAACAGAATAGAAAATTTCAATAATATCTCACATACACTATGTTTTATTTAAATTTAAAGCTAGTAAGCGTTAAATGAAACACCCGATACTTGAGAGACATCGATAAAAATAGCTAAACCATTATTTTCTTTGCCTATTTATCTATTTCTTGTATTTCTATTGCCGAATTTAATGCAAAAGTTTTGTACAAATTTGAATCTGAGAAAGTCATTGTAATTGAATTACCAAAATGTAGTTAAACTCAGCTTACTACCTTACCTTTTCTGTTAGTGTACCTTTATATGTATATAATGACCCCTAACGTACGTTACAAATGTACTTGCGGGTCAAGCACTGTCTTCTTATTTGCATTTATCTCTCGTGGCACTTGTCTGTATTAATTTAAAAAACAAAAAAGAAACAATGCTTGTGTCTAAATTTAGAAGGTAAACATCCTGAGGAAACAAAACTGTTGTAAATTAAATAAAAAAAAGAGACAGCGCAAGACATCAAAGTAATTAAATTTCCTTTGGGAATATTTAATTTAAACATACAGCCGCAGTCTTATTTTATTGTCTTTAAAGTCTCTAGTAATTTTAGTAATTTAAAATGGATTTTATGCTCAAGACATTTATGAGTTCATTTAGCACTTTCAGACATTGCCACTCGATTGCAGGCAATTGGAAAAAACTGCAAAAAGAATGGATGAGCCGTCCATTACTGCAATACAGAAACGTACTCCAAACCTAACACACATTAGTAATTCTTAGCTCATTTACTGAAATAATATGCATGTATGTGGCTTTACGTATCTGTTGACGTTCTTCAGGGTCTTCCAACAGAGACTTCAAAAATTAATGGCACATCCATCAAATTAGTTGTCATTTATTCAATCTAGTTTGCCAAATCACCATGGATGACCACAGGCAACGACGTGTGTTCGCTCAATGTTCTGTCGTGAAGTTGGCAACCGCTCCTAATTTAATGGTAAAATCATCTTTAGTGATGAGGTCCATTTTGTGGTAAATGAGTACCAGAACAAACAAAATTTTCGAATTTGTGACGACACCAATGCTTCCCGAAAAAGTAACTTTCTTTTATGGATTTTGGCCTGGCGGTGTTGTCTCTCCATATTTCTTTAAGTATCATGTAGGCAAGGCCATTATTGTGAGCAAGCACTACAAGGCGATGTTTTTTTGGCTTGGATTAGATGATCTTAACAAGAACGATATGTGGTTGCAACAGGATGGTGATTCGTGCCATATAGCTCTGGTCGATTTTTTCTAACTTCTTTTGCCCTAAATTATATGATATAGACAACAATGACAGGCCTTTCTACCAAGACAGCACTATGTGATACACAGCTCATGTCACAATGGATATTTTGCACAAACGATTTGAGGACATTGTCATGCCACGTGGAAGAGATGTAAACTGGCCACCAAGATCATGCGTTTTGATGTATGCGAATAAGCTACAAATCACAGTAGCACTCAAAACTAACATATCCCATGTCATCAAGTCAAATTCAGCCTGAATTATGTGCCAGAGTTATGGGAAATTGAAAATGTCGAATGCAATCTATACTTAGAAACAGCACGGGACTAATTAAAGATCGGAGACTGAAACAATACATCTATAGTTTGCACAATTGCTTATCAGTTTTGATTTTTGAACACAAACCAGCCATCTAATTGACAACATTCGATAGTTTTATCACAAATATTTCACTTCTCAATTTCTTCGACGTCTTGAAAACCGATCGTTTTGATCATTTCTATTCGTTCTTTGCGTATGGCACTTGATGTTTTGCAATCGTCTTTCACTCATTTTTGGAAAGTATAAAACCATCGAAAGGAAAATGACCTGCTATGTTTAATCCTTAGTGAAATTTAATCAATTCTTTAGAAGAAATTTCCAAGACAATAAATACCAGATACGGCAAAGTGGCAAAAGATTATGCAAAATTTTAATTTAGAATCATTAGTTTTGTTTTAGCAATCAGTTTATGACTGATTGCATATGTTTTTTGAGTTTGAAATTAAACTCGTTTTTATAACATTTACAGCCACTAAGTTGCCTGCACTTAACACCATCTATACATAGAAAGTGCTCTCTTTGATTATTAAAAGCAGTCGACCAGAAAATTAGTTACACACCCATATGAATCCTATAAATTACGTTATAATTTGCTTCACACTACGTATGAGCAATAAATGATTGTCTACGTAAATAATGATTATACGCCACCCAACCAAACAATATCATCACATACATACATTTAAATTAATATGACTGTGAAGAGTAAATAAGGAAACAAATAATTTTTGTTCACAGTATAAACAAACACACGTTTTAAAAAAAATAATAATTACAATTTACAAGTTGTTTCATTAAATTAATGTCAAGTTTTTAGGTGTGATTAGGCAGGAAATATTGTTTATAAAAAAAAAAAGTAAAAACAAGTTAATATTCTGATTAATTTCAATAAAACATTTGTTTTTCATTCATTCCAGTGATTAGTGTGCGTGTATGTCATATTCAATCATTTATTTGTCTACGGAAACAAAAGGAAAATGAGAGTGTAACAGCAGAAGAAAAGTAACGCCCTAATAATAATATTTTGTTATTAAATTATATGAATTTAATCAATCAAAAGGA
Organism: Sarcophaga subvicina; assembly: GCA_936449025.2. Lineage (NCBI taxonomy): Eukaryota > Metazoa > Arthropoda > Insecta > Diptera > Sarcophagidae > Sarcophaga > Sarcophaga subvicina. The sequence goes on from OW388083.2 coordinate 76,878,333, forward strand.
AGAAAATTGTTTAAAAAGGTTAGAGAATTACAGTTGGTCACAGTCGGCTTTAGATTAACCTACAGCGAACGGTATTTTTTTTTAATGGAAATGAGCACATATTCTAGAGAGAAACGAAAGCTTGGTTATTTTAATTTTCGTTCATTGCGACGAGACGGGTATTTGATGCCGGGATCTGCAGAAGGCGGAGAAGAGGACTACCTTGTTTGTGTTGGACTAACCAAATCGATAGCCCTGTCATTGATTGGTGTCCAAGGAGCAGAGTCGGCTGGAAGGATGTGTTAAAGCAGGCCGAAATCGGTTAATTGTGTTTTTAATGGCCAATTAAGTAAGTAAGCCGTCCGTAGTCAAATAGGTACTGTATTTGCTTGTTTAAACGTGAGTCCCACGGTTTAAAGCCCCAGGTCAGATATCCCCAACAAAACGAAATATAAAAAGATATTTCTTCGGAGACTGTTTCTCACCAGTCTCCTGGCAAAATCTCTGAGAGTAATGTTTTTTTGGCGTTTTCCTTTCAGAAGTCTTTTGGCAAAAATTGCCACGAAAAGTTTCTCAAAAATCTGGCGTTCGGAATCGACTTTAAACTGTAGGTCTTGCCAATCATATAAAAAATTAGCACAACAAAAATCAACACAAGTGGCGCGAGAAGCTAGATCTTAATACTGACTGAAGGGTTGTAATGACCAATTATGTATGTATGTAGGTATCCTTTTCATGTAATATGATCATGAATACATTAAGCAAGGATGCACAATTAATTGCGAAAAGCAGACTTGCTGTAATCCGTCGTCGGAAAGCATGATCTAATATATACCTTTATGGAGAATTATATCGCAAACATACTGTTTATATCGGAACGACAGATTTTTGAGAAAGTTTTTCATGGTAATTTTTATTTACAGCCAAACGTCTTCTGAGAGCAAAGTCGAAAGAAATATTATTTTCATGTTGCGTTTTGTTCGAGATGTCTGAGCACTTCTAATATTGCGATTTTTCGATGTTAAATCTCTTCAAACCCCAATGAAATTTTTAACATTGAACTAAAAACGTTTCCCTCTTGATTTTACGTACGATGAAGAAGTCAGAAGTGGTGCATGCAGTATGTTTAAATCTGCCTACTTTTCCTAGTACTCAAAATTTGATATCGGAAGGGAGACAAAAGAGGGAAAGAAAGATAATGATCTGATTAAGGAATCTGATCTGATTATGACACAGTATTATTTTCAAGGTGTTACAAATATTATTAACTAATTTCAACACTTAGAGTAGGGTATTATGTCTACTTGTTTCTTGTCTCCTCTGTACAACTACAATTTAAGTAAGTCATCAGTTTAAGTTTTGTGAACACGATAAGCAAAAAAAAAAAAATAAATTATTGTATACAAACATGCCACAGTTATTAGAGTAGCAGTGATAATGACCATTTGCTTCTATTAGAAAGAACAAAATCAGAACAATCAAACAAAATCATTAATCCTCTGAATTGATTAACATTGTAGTTGTAGAGTAATACATTTATTTCAACCTACAGTTATAAAGAATATTTGGTGTTAAATGAGGTTAAATACATTAATATGTAGCCTTTACAACAGCACAAACACTTTTAATTTTTAATAATTTTATAAATATCCTCAGGATCAAGATATATTCCCCTTTCATTCACAGTGATGATTTACTTTGCCGGCCTTTCTGTGGTTGCTGTTTATATTCGAGACATCATTCTGCCAGAAAATTTTCTATATTTTGATTATTTTTAATATTTTTTAATTCCCGTGCTCACCATCGCCTTGTTTAATAAGCGAAAAACATTTTCATGTCATCACGTGACTGCCACACACTTTGAATTTTGAAATTTTTAAAGTTTGTGCTACGCTGACTATTATGTTCTGCCATAATCGATTTAGTCTTTGGAACCTCCTTTGCATTGCACTTCACGCCACATCTCCTGATGAAGACAGAGAATGGAGATTTTCATTTTATAAATTTATTCATAATAGTCGCCACAGTTTAGTAGGAAGTGTGATGCCTTATTAGATGTAAGGCCACAGTTCGAACGCTAGGTGAGACATTAAACTGAAAATATGGAAAAAAAATATTTCTTCGGCGATTTTCCCTCTGGCAATATTTATGTTATTTTATTATGTCACACAATTCAGTATATTATCTCCACTGAACATGATGAATCGATATACGCTTCAGCAACATTAAGATTTGTTGGAAATTTGGGCCAACAAGAAACTGCACAATTATGTCGATTTTGCGAAAAATATCATATTTTCGGATGACGCTCATTTTCGTCTTGATGAGTACGTTAGTAAGCAAAATTGCCGTATTTGGGCTTAGTGGTCTTACAATGCCATTGCACAGTGGCGGCATCATTAGTTCATATTTCTTTAAAAATGAAGACGGCGTAACAATTACTCTGAGTGGAGACACCTATCGCCCCATGATAATCGATTTTTTTTGTACCAGCTTTCCATGGTATTGACGTGAACGATGTTTGGTTTCAACAGGATGGAGCAACTTGCCTTACATCTCATGCCACAATCGATTTAATGCGTCAAACGTTTGATCAATTAGCCGAAATGGTGATGTCAATTGGCCTCCAAGAAGCTGTGAATTGACACTGTTGAACTATTATCTGTGTTGGGCCATTAAAGAAAAGTGTTGTGCCGACAAACCGGAGACAATTGCATTTTTAAATTTAAACCTTTAAATGGCCCTCCCTTTATCTGGTCTGCGTCTACTTTTTATTTATCATCCATGTTAAATATAACTCATACGTCATGTTGGAACCGGGTAGTAGTCCTTTATTACAGACAATTTAACTTTTGCTTCATAGAATATCGTTGTAACTGAATTGGTGAATGTATTGCAATTATTGCAATAGAGTCCATGCAATTCCTGACGCAATTCGATTTGAAGAGGTGAGATCACACCACTTTGATTGCTGCTTAACTTCCATTATTCTAGGATATCGTAGAGTATATAAATCACCTGCATAGAATAAAAAACCAAAAATTCAATTGTAGAAACCGAAAGAAAGGAAAGGAATAATAAAAGTAAGCGGACATACTTTTTGCCATATCTTCAGGAAAACACTTCCCCAAGCAATTCCTGTTACTATTGATGGCAATGTTGCCATATATGCAAAAGTGTTCTCTACGTTATCGTTCTGGTTGTACCATATGATTCTCAGAGAAGTCTGTCAAAATCCAAGTCCAGCTCTTTCAAAATTTATGAGTAAACTAGCGATCATAGAGTGGTGGTAGCGGCCTCCTGACGCATAAACGTATGCTGTAAATGGCAAAGAATTAAGCAACGAATTCATACGCCTTTACAGTTGATAATCTTTGAAGACTGCTGTAGCCGTAGTTCAATGATTAGTGTGCTGAGAGTTTAATGAATGTGCGCCATTCTATAGAAGAATAATTGAGTTGCCTTGGTAATAAAGTTTTTAAGAGGCCAAACAACCAAAAAAACATTCAGGCAGGCTTATAACCCAACTTCTCACGCCACTTATGTTGTGTGTGTTAATTTTATAAATGAGACAAAGACAGATTTTTCAAAAAGGTTTTGTGGCAGTTTTATTTACTCTCAGAGAGTTTTTTCCAGAAAGTCGCCAAAGAAATATTTTTTCATATTTTCGTTTTGATGTCTGACCTGAACTTTGAACCGTGGCCTTACATCTGATAAGCCAACACACGTCCTATTAATTAAGAAAATTAATAAAAATGTTTGTGAAGTCGTATTAATTTTGCTTGGCTATCTTGTACGAAAACATTTGACTTGTCGACATAGTACCTAAGGCAACGAATTATTGTAAAGTAATCTGATAAAAGTTATCTTGTAATAGCGCTTTGCAAACGACATTTATTATTTTTTCTTTTCATGAATTATTTCTTGTACTGTTTTTGTTTTTTTTTTCAATACTTTTTTAAATGTCAAGAAAAAAATCACAGAAATACAGACGCATAAAAACGTAATTTTATCATAATTTTGACATGACAACATTAAAGCCTGAAAGATTTCTTTCTTTTGTTTTTGTTTCATTCGATTTGTATTCTAATCGAATTATGCGTTTGTAATCAAACATAAAATCAATGTCATAAACCTTCAAAATGCGAATGATTAATGACTGAACATACCACCACAATTAATTGACATGACATGGTTTTAGGCCTTTAGCCACGACAAGCACTGCTTTTGGATTTTCTTACTTATTGGAAATAAAAAAAATTAAATTTTGTTTTTGCGCTGTTAAGCAAATCCTATTAACGAATTTCTGTGATTTACATACGGTTTTAATGTTTATTATGAAAAAGCGAAACCAAAACATATGGCGGCGGATTATTTCAAATAAAATTTTTAAATCCTTCTTATCAAAATGCATTCATTTGTGTAAATCAACATTTAGGGGTAGTCAGGCACAGTATTCATGCGTGAAATCTTGTTATTATGTTTGGTTTTAGAGTCTCTTTAGATGGCAATAATTATGTGGAAATAGGTTTTATAATTTGCTTTGTGGTTTGAACTTATTAATCGTGATGATTCACAGAAAAATTTATTGAAACGAAAAAATTTTTTGTCACTGCCTTTGAATCAATAAAAAAACCGAAATAAATTTTATTTTTTTTTACTCTTTTTAACGAAAATTTATGCAATTACGCAGACACGTTATATTTGTTTATAAATGATGAACCCATTATAGCAAATTGTTAGCATTTGTGTCTACTTACACCTTGGTTGGGAATGCCAGTAATTTTTTATAATTCTACGGTCTCTATCGATTAGAATTGATACGTAATACAATAGAATTCAAATATTTCTGTACGATAATGATGAATTAATTTTTACTTTAGATTATTTAAAAAAAAATAAAAAAAATAAATAAAGAAGTTTCATAAACTTTCCCATAGAAACTCATGGTAAGATCAGAAATATTACAATGCTATCTTAAAAAGAACTGTTTTATATATGTCAACATTACAGTCAGTAGCAAAGCGAGTTAATCAAAAGAACATCGCAAAATAAAGATTGGTTTGTAAGGATATCAAGGACACTATTAAAGAACACAAGCGTGGCAGACGTCCCTTTCATTTCATCGAACTTTCTTTTCTTTTGTCGCCGTAGTCTAGGAGGTAGTGTATTGCTTTATTAGACTTGAGGCCACGGTTCAAACCCCAAGTCAAACCTCTGCCTCAAAATTAACTGGGGTTGATTCAAAACCGCCACTAACGGAATATGATAAGGGCGCTTAATTCATACTGCTTGGCACAATGGGCTATATGTGCCACCGAGTGAGCTTGCTTGTGATTTTCAAGCTATCCGCCTAGCTAACCTAACCTATGCGTTACGCCACATAATTATGGCCAAGCAAAGATTTATCATTTCTGTAAAAAATGATGGGTTTGTGACCATCCAAAAATTTTTCTCTTCCTGGCTTAGCCTTAGATTAGACAAAATACAAACCACTTCAGCATATTGCATATCGTTCAACCTATAATGGCGCTGACATCGCTTGAAATCATCAGTACTTTGTTAAGTAATACATTCAAATGTAATGCATTCAAGGTAGAGCTTTGTTGCACTTAAATTCTCATAAAGTTCTTTTGAAGAATAGCGCTTAACAGCTTACATTCTCTTGTAGCGTGTCAAAAGCTCAAGTTAAGTCAAGAAATGCAAAATACATTTAACTATTTGTGGAGAATAACTATAAAGTTGCTAATTTGGTTGGTTGAAGTCGCCGTAGTCTAGTAAGTAGTGCGATGGCGTATTAGACGTGAGGCCAGGGCTTAAACCCTGGTCAGAGATCTCCAGGAACACGAACTATGAACAGATATTTATCAACGATATCCTCTCAGCAGATTCCTAGAAAAAGCTCAAAGAGTAGATGAAATTGCCATGAAAAATTTTTCCAAAAAAATTCGTATTTCGGAATCAACTTTAAATTGTAGGACCCGCCACTTATTTATAAAATTAACACCATAATGACCATTTATGTATGTATGTAGCTAATTTCGTAAATACTAGAAGTGTTTAATCTAAATTCTTTCTCTGTTCTTAAGCAGTTAATTACGAATGCGATGCAATTGTCTAAAAATTAGAACAAATTAACAGCTTCCTCTCGTTATATTTTCAATTTTTGAAATTTCGATAGGAATATTATTAAGCCCTGTAGGATAGCCGAACTTCACTCGATTAAATTCTCAATTTTATGTGTTCAAAATTCCTGGTTTTTTACAAAATATTTAAACCTAAGTGACAGCAAAAAAACGAAAAGAAAAACTTTCTTTTATAAGACTCGTCTCCTACTTTTGTTTCATCATTATTGTCTTTGTATGTCTTTAATAATTTAATTTTTTTGTTGTTTTTTTATTGTGAATTTACTTTTCAACTTGTAACGTGTAACGATAAGTTTCTCTCATTTTTTTGTACGTCTTTGGAAAACACTTACAAGACTGTACTGTGTTGTACAGTTTGTAATGATTAATTAGAATTTCAAATTATAAAATTGCATTTTGCTGTTGTTGCTGTTGTATGGAGACTCTTTTCATTATTATTATTATAGTGACGTCAACCAAACAATTACAAGATGAAGCTGTCTTTATGATTTTGACATGAACACGAGTTTGGACTTCATAAATTTTAATATTTCAGTCCAGGAGACCATCAGTCAGCTTCAGAGAATGGGACCGAAAAGGGTAATTTAATAATTAATTTTATGTGCCTGTTATTAAAAACAATAACAAAAACAAAAGTGTTACGCAGCAGACAATAAAAACTTTTTTTTCTTTTTTTATCACTTAAAAACATTTTGCTGTAAAGTTTAAATTGTTATTGTTTTTGTTTTAATTTTTCATAATGACAATAAAATAATAGAAAAATTATACTTTTGTGCCATTAAATATTAAAATTTAGAAACAGCAAAAAACAGGATCATGGTGAAGGGTATGCCTGTTCATTTGCAAAGTGTTTCAGCCCAAAAGAAATGATTGTACAAAAGTGTTATTGAAATGATGTTTTATTAATAAAACAAATGAAACATAAACATTTTATGAACTTATGAAACAAATATCAAAAAATCATATTCTGTTACCGCCCGCCTCACTACCAAAAATCTACGACATTAAATTCTAAATGCTAAAAAAATTACAAAAAATTATATACAATGAGCCTAGTATTTTAGGGTTTGCCATTTCAGAAATTGAAATATTTATACGAATCAAGGGACGAATACAAGAATACTTTTCCAAATAGGAAAAGGCAGCATGAAATTCAACAAACCGTAGATGGTAAAACATACCAGGTTGCCGAACTACAAAACTTCTGTGTCCAGCAGTGGACAGCAAGAAAAGCAATGAATTATTTTCGCAATCGAACAGGGATTCTAACGGGATACTGTGATATTGGCAATTTTAAAGATTAATGCAGAAGCTGTCATGATGTGGAATAACCGCAATCGTTTCCTGCACTTCAAAACAGATTTCATCGGTTTTTGGAAGACAGAAAGTTTGAAGATCTCGGCATGATGGCGAACGTGCCATGAAGGCAACTGACCGGTTTAATTCGGACCTCGGGGTGGTTCAAACCCACAAATAACGAATCATGACAAGTGGGCTTAACTCAATACAATGGGCCATATGGGCGACCAAGTGAACTTGCCTATGAACGGCAAACTTCCCGCTAATCCAACCTAACCTAATATAACCGGTAAGAATCAGTTGCAGTGTATTCTCCCTACAAGCAAAATAAAATGATGTATGCGCGGTCATCTAAGTGTAGTTATGAAGTGAGTCATCGGGTTGAAAAGGTTCATGACCCAATTACAGTCATGGTTTAGGGAGCGTTTTCTATGACGGGATAACTGAACTGCATTTCTAAGGAAAACTGTAAAAATATCGCAAAAAGGTTACCACGAAACCGTTTCTGATGACTTTGGGAAAAGCTTCACAACGAGAATGAGTAGTAAAAGTGAAAGGAATGATTCGGTTCCTAGATACTCTTTAAATAGGCGGACTGTTCTGTGATATACCTATGAGTCAAAGACATGTAGTGGGGCAGAAGCAGGGCGTTCGGTAACGGACTGAAATATTCGCTTTGCTTTCAAGTTTACGCCAACGAAAGATGTGACCAATTCAACATGAACAATAAGAATATTCGTAACAGGTTGGTTCGAGTTTAGAATGGAAGTTGCTGCAATGAGCCGACAAAACATCTTGTGGGAGACTGCTTCCATTCCGCTGAAAGCTTCTGGCTTCATCAGCGTATATTCGTAAAAAGCAAAAATGAATAGAGGCAGACACTCTGGAGTCAAAAGTGTTTAATTGGGTAATTACAATGAGAAGCGATTTGTGTTATTCATCAGACTATTAAGCAGAACAGCTTCCTGAAGATTGCCAGGGCAACAGAATTATGGGAGACATTACGTGGATACCCTATAATAGATAGAAGGTAGTACAGTGAATCGTCTGGTCGGTGTACACCAATACCTCTATGTATCAATTTACATTCTGTTTGCTTTTGTATTTTGTGATAAATCGATATAACACCAAAGCATCTTTGCGATGTATTGCATCGAAAAAACCTGAATGTTTTATTTTAATGTCCATCACTACTCCTTCGGTCTAATTGCATCCAATTAAACCAGTATATTCGAAAACGTTTACTTTCCAACATACACAGTATGTGTATGAATGATTGGTAGTAATTACTGTTTTTCATTACCTATACGAGCATGTTCCACTATTTGTAACATGCAATCAATCATTTGCTAGCAACAAGTGTGATCGAAAATGTTTGTTTTCCAACATGCATAGAACGTGTTTGTATAATTTTAGCGATAATTACTGTTTTCTGATTGATCAACGAGCATGTTTAATTATTTCTTTCATACAATCAATCATTTGGTAATAACAAGCGTGTTCGAACATGTTTCCTGTCCAACATATTTAGAACGTGTATGTATCATTGATAGTGATAATTACTGCTTTTGTTTTACTAAACGTCAACGATCATGTTTAGTTATTTGTATCATGCAATCAAACATTTGGTTACAAGTGTGTTCAATCATGTTTACTTTCCAACATACTACGTAGAACGTGTATGTATGATTGGTAGTGAAAATTTATATTTTTTTTCTTAATTTACTAAACAAAAATCGATCGTTCGGAGTCGACTTTAAATTGTGGGCTTCGGCACTTATGTACACAACATAAGTGGTGTGAGGAGCTAGGACGTAATCCTGACTAAAGGATTGTAATGACCAATTATGTTATGTATGTAATAAAACTTCATTTATTTGTGTTTATTATTTTATAAAAAATAATACAACAAAACTATTAGTCTTAATAAATAAATAAAATAAAACATAAATCGAAACTACCTAATATCGTTTAACAATAAAAACGATAAACAAAAGCCACCAGCTACACCAATACAATAAACACGACACAAATAGACACTAACATTAACAATACAATGAACGTGTTGATTATCTAAAGCTGCACACACATATGTACGACGAACCTTGTTGCGCCTAGTACCAACGGCAACATAAGCAAGGTACACAAACAACAATGTATTAGCAATATAGCTCTCGAGAAGGCGATATCACGAACCTTCCACTTCAAAAATGTTCGTTAGACTAGTTGTGTCGGACTATAAAAGGGCTGGACAAAGCAGAGAGCAGTCAGAGTAAGAATTCAGTCAGCGTTGTGTGAAGACGCGTTGCGGTTTGAACGTACAAGTGGTATTGCTTATAAAAAGGTTGTACGCAGAGAATATCTAAGGAACAGTTGTTAGTGTTAACGCGGACAGAAGTGTGAAATAGAATAGTGTACAAGCAAATTATTGTTGTATCGTTAAGTTGTATACGGTGGCACACTAAAGTAGTGTAAAGAATAAAGAGAGTTTAAGAGAAAATAAATACGTATTTGTTTTTACTTGGTTTGCAATTAGCGAACTCATATTTAAACGTTTTTAAAAAGGTAAAAACGTCACAATATTATCCTTCAATATTAAATTATCATTATAATTACTTTTATCGTTCACTGTATACATACCAACTCAAAAACAGAAAACATTTATTTTGAAATTTTTGTTTTGAACCTTTTTTCTTATTTTTTTTCGTTTTTATTTTCGTTTTCATTTTAAGGCTGTTTAACACATACATATGCATTTTAAAAGAAAATTTGACTTAAATTTCAACATAATGAAATGTAAAACATAAACAACAACAACAACAAAAATACAGAATAAACAGAGACCGCATTTTTTCTAAGAAATATATACATACGCATACTGATATTATTTCACAGAATGTACACCGAAACCTCTGTTAGCAGCGAAGGAAAGTATTTTTTTGACATACTTTTCATGGGTCTAAATTGGTCAGTTCTCCTCTCTGCAAATTCTATGTTTTAGTGACCCAAATATAAAATCCATTAAAAACCAATACATAACCTTACTTGTGTCAAACTTTAAACTATTAAACTCACATATTTAATCTACATAAGTATCACTACTAACCATATATGAAAACTGCTTATGTGGTCACTAAATATGACGTATGGAAACTACCAAAATATGTTGTTGTAGTGCAAAAAGTGGATTTAAATCTGTTTACATGTTCAGAGCGTTTCACGTATGAATAGCGCTAATAACTGAATGAACGAATTCTCTATCTGCATTGCATTGTGCGATCCAAGATCTCGAACAGTTGCTCCAGATGTACGAGAAATATGACTTCTGTTCTACACATCGACTGAACCGTTAAAGGCTACATTAGATATCGCTCTATCATAAATTAGAACATGCTTTTACTTTACAGGCCTTAGTCTGTACCATCGATAAGTAATACAATTTTTATTAGATATTGATGGTATAGTCTAGCAGGTAGTGTATTGGGTTATTAGATGTGAGACCAAGGTTCAATACTCAGGTGAGACTTCTCCAACAAAACGAAGTACGAAGGTTAATAATCAAGACGTTATTAGCTGCGTCAGAAATGTTCTTGATATACTCGGCATAAGAATCCAATATTAAGACGGTATAAGGTATGTTCAGTTACTTCAATGTCTCAGAAATCATTCACTTGCTCTGATCGCCTTACTATCTCCACCAAACAAACATACATACATAATTGATCATTACAACACATCAGTCAGGAATATGACCTAGATTCTCACACTACTTATGTATGTAGTGTGTGTTAATTTTATCCATGAGTGAGTTTCGCTACAGCTTAATGACGTCTCCAAACGACAGATTTTTTTTGAGAAACTTTTCATGGCAATTTTATTTTCTTTCAGCGTTTTTGTCAGAAATCTGCTGAAAGGAAGTCGCCGAAAAAATGCTTTTCCATATTTGGTTTTGCTGGAGTGCTCTCACCTGCTGCTTGAACCGAGGTCTCATGTCTAATAAGCCAACACACTACCCGTTGATACTACGAGAAGCAAATTTAGGGACTTCATATCTCCATGTGAATAATACTAGTTTTTTGGAGTTGGGTTAACTTACTTCGTTGCACTATTTCGATAGTAATCTCAGCTCTTATTCCAGAATTTCCGAAAGTAATTTTAGATATTTGCCTGTGGTTACTACTACCAGGTCATACGCATAAGTGGTAGTAACGCGGAATGACTTTAGATATCTGCCTGTAGGTATTACTACCAGATCATGTGCATAAATGGTATCCACGTAGCATGTTCTTTCCATGACCATCAGCAGAGTGTTTGGAGAATCAAAGTATGGTTTAGGCTATGTAAAGAAATAACTGAGAAATTCAAGGCCTTGGTTTAAGACAGACTACATTTTACATATACAGGGATTAGATTAGATTAGATTTAATATACGCATAATTTTGTGTAATACTGTACACATATGTATGTCAATGTACAAACAAATACATTTACATACAATATATATTTTGTGTACTTTTGCTGCTATTGACATGTTTATGGAAAAACGCACAAACACACAATGTGTACGTACATAAATGTGGGAGTTGTATGTATTGTATATACATATGTATGTATTGTATGTATGTATATACAGTAGAATAAATTTAAGATTAAATTGTATACGACCTTTAAGAATTTTTTTCTGCTTTTTTTACCATCTTTTTCTCCTGTTTTACGCAAACAAAACCATTCCATTGAAAACAAATATTATTGTTAGTCAGTATTGGTGTTGTTTTTGTTGTTGTTATTTTTTTTGAAGAAAAAGAAGAAAAGCAAAGACGCAAACAAAAATATAAACATATTATTCAGATATTTGGATATCTTTAAGATGGTTTTGTAAGTTCAGATGCTGACTGACTGACAACACAAACACCCACCAAAAACATAAAGGAGGCATACAAATGTCACTGCTACATGTGTAACCCTAGTCATATTGTAAGTCTTACATACATACATATTTACATATTGCACTGTTCTATGAAAAATACAATATGTTTTGTTATTGGATTGTTCAGTAGTTTGTTTGCTTGTTTGTATTCCTGTGTACCATACGTTATTGAATTTGTTTGCCGTTTTAACTGTTTGTCATTTGTGGTTTAATGTTCCTGTAGTCGTTGTTTTATTTTTTCCTTTTCTGTCTCTTATTCCCTTGTCAGTTTTTCTTCTTGTTCTTTTTTTCTGATTTGACACAAAACGGAAGTCCTAAATTTCCTTTAAATGTGTTCAAACAAACATCACAAGAATATAAAAGAACAGGAAGAAATAAAAATAAAAGAAAATATAACCGACAACAACACAAACAGTGTTTTTTGTATGATTTTTTGATTATTATACGAACAAATAATATGATCGTCTATACGGATGGAAGATTAAGAACGTAAACTAAAATCGTTTGTATCGATTTACGGGTCAATAAATTCGTATTTATTTTCAATTATAGTCGTATTAAGTTGGTTGCTGAGTTACAACAAAATTAATATAAAAAAATAAATGAATTATTGCTTACACCTGAAGCACGAAATCATTCCTTACTTAACAACGAAATATGAAATTTAAAATCCAAAGTTCCTTAACTAAAAATGGTACACAATTTTTACTATCTTGGCTCGATGATAGCACCATTTCTGCTTTTATATCTTTCCCTAAATATGTTCTATTTGTATGTGTAAAAAGAGTCGCAAGTGTAGCTCAACTAGTATTCTGATACCTTTTAAAAACTGGTTGCAAATATAGGGCTTTCAGACAATGTCTTTGACAGTTGATAACGGCCACCTTGTTAAGGCTACATCTATCACTATTAACCTTTAGCCAGAATTAAGACCAAGTTTCTCATGCCACTCATGTTTTGCGTGCCAATTTTATCAATACCTGGATATTCTTACATTTTAAAGTCGACTCCAAACGACAGATTTCTAAGAGGAAGTCGCCGCATGAAATTATTTTTTATATTTTGTTTTGTTGGGATCTCCGACTTGGGGTTTGAACCACGAACTCACTCAACCAGTGGTAGGATTGTATACAGTTGTACAATATTTGATCGTTTTGATCGGGACGTCTGGGATTTGAACCGAGTCCTTACGTCTAACTAGCCAACACACTACCTACTAGACTACGGCGACTTCAAAAATAAGCCAGTGTGGTACTTAAAAACCACAGCGATTTCTGTCAAATTAGTTGTCATTTATTCAGTGTATTTTGCCAAATCATGATTGACGACCATAGGCAACGACCTGTGTTCGCTTAACGGGCTCTGAAGCAGTTGGAAACTAACTCTAATTTTCATCGAAAAGTCATTCTCATCATGGAAGCCCATGAAAAAATTGTCGAATTTGGAACGATATCAGTGCACATGAAACCCAATAGCTTTCAATTCATTCCGAAAATCTTTGTCAATATTTGGTATTGATTTTGAACTTGCTCGGGCCATATTTCTTTGAGAACTAAGTTGGACAGGCTGGCACTCTCATCGGCGAGAGTTAACCAACTTCTTTTAGCCTGAATTGTAGAATATGGACACCAACGATGTGGAGTTTCAATATTCAAATGCCACACAATGCATGTAACATTAGATATTCTGCACGAATAATTTGAGGGCATAATCGTCCCACGTAGAGATCCACATTTGATCCCGTTAGACTCTTTCTTGTGCAGTTTTCGTTAGGTGCAGATGTTTGCAAATAAGCCACAAGTCACAGCAGACAAATTCAGCCCGATTTATGCCAGAGTGTTGGAAAATTTGATATTTTGAAAGAATTGATTTGATATTTCAAAGAAGTCGTGGCGGTTATTTGAACGATATTTGTTCCATACATACATGACATCAATGGGTCTTTTAAGCGAATGAAACATTTCAATGATATCTCACACACTTTGTTTTACTTAAATTTAAAGATCGGAAGCACCATCGGAACCAAACCTTGGTAGTGGCCAACAAGCAAAGCATTTTGAAAGCATTGGCGAATTGATGGCAAATGCAAACTGGTAAGAACATTGCAAAGTTGCAACAAAACTCTACACAAGTAGCGACTTCATAAAAAGAATAAATATCAAACCTAATTTTCAGTATTCTATCAATACAACGGATTATGTCCTTAGAGTCAAAGGATTTGATAGCAAACATCATTTAAATACTCTTATGTAGTTCTTTTATGTAGTGGGGTAAAAATGGAATAGTGATGCGTAAGTTACAGCCTCTCTTAGTCAAATGTCAACCTCAACTGCACGTGGTGTATCCTGCTGGTAACCGACGAGGCTCTGACGACCGACCATGGGCGGAATAACCCTTCCCAAGGGGCATCGAAAAAGTTCTCCTTAACTTGCTCGCCTGGATGGAGGGCTGGCAGCCCCAGATCCAGGATCGGATGCAGAAGTCTAATCAGCTACTCATCTTAAACGCAACGATTACTGAAACCGAAACGAACGTATCCCGATTGATCAACCTAATGACGACCTTTAGCTTCAAACAACGGACACGATTTGGATCATGGAATGTACGATCGCTTGGATCCTGCCAAACTCGCTCAATTCTGCAGGGAGATGAACAACTACAAACTGCTCCTTATGGGACTGAGCGAAACCAGATGGCCTGAATCCGAAGAATTCACAACAACCGACGGACTAACCCTTATCTACTCTGGAAAACCATCAAACCAACCTCGATCAAGCGGTGTTGGCTTCCTTCCGGAATGCCCTAATTGACTGGAAGCCTCATTCAGATAGAATAATAACAGCTAGATTCCGAACAAAAGCTAGGAATGTAACATGTGTGCAATGTTACGCCCCTACAGAAGCATCAGATATCAGACTGAAAGAAGACTTCTACAGCGACCCCTCAAGGGTAACATCGTCGTCGATACATCGAGGAGACATAGTTGTAGGCGATTTTAATGCGCAACTAGGTCCGGATAATACAAACATGGAGAGTACCATGGGCCAACACACACTGGGGAGAATGTCTGAAAATGGTCAACTTTTTTCAGAAATGTGCATGTCCAATAACCTAGTTATAGGAGGAACATTATTCCGCCATAGAAAAGTCCACAAAGTTACGTGGGTTTCGCTTGACCAGACTACTCAAAATCAGAATTGGGCATGCCTTGCGAAGACCTCAAACCGACACCACCAGAAACGCAATAGACTGGAATCCATGTATAAAAAATTAACACACACAATATGAATGGTGTGAGAACTGTGCCGTAGTCCTGACTGAAGGATTGTAATGCCCAATTATGTATGTATGTGCTACAAATATCTTCCAACAGGCTTTAAGTTTGTTTTAAATTTAAAACTTTTTGTTAATTGTTCGGTTTTTTGTTTTTTTTTTGTTGGTTTTTTTTTCTATATTTTCCTTTAATTTTAGAAAAATGTCACCTACAGAAGGATATTGTTTACTGGCAACAAATAGAACACACAATAGGATCTTTCCCTTGGCTTTTTCCTTTTTTTTCGCTCTCTTTCATTTCTTTTGTTTACAAGACAAAGGAAAATACGAAAACTCTATTTCGACAATTTCTCTTTTTGTTTAATTTGCCTGCTCTTCTTCTTTTTGTATTTCCCAAACATTGCAAATCATTTCATGGCAACATTGTTAAGTAAACAGGATGTAAACAAAATTTAAAGGAAATGAAAATGCCATGCTATTCTCCATTATGTTTCGTTTTGGGTTTAATTTTCATTTTTTTTTTCATTACGTTTTATTCTATTTTTATGTTTAAAAGCAAAAATTTGTAGAAAAAAAAACTCGTTAAGTGAACACGCAAATATTTTTGCTCAAAGGAATGTGAAATGAAACAAATTGATATCCTATATACGACGATTCTATTTACGATATAGAAAATTTAACACACAATATATGCTGTAGGAAAAAACAGCAAACTTTTTTTATAAAATTTTTTTTAAGTAAATTTTGTGGTTTTTAATGAATTAAAGGAAATACAGAAAAAAACTACGCTAATAGCTTTGTTATGTTTGTTTATTTGGAACAGAAAAATTGCTCGAAAAATTTCATTTTAATAATAGTTTGACACTCAGAAAAATATGAGTTCCTACTATCCTAGCAATTGTATAATTTGTCAGTGTATTGGACAATCTACCAGCGTGGCATATCAATTCGATAAGAGTAAGATTTGCAAAATTTACAGATTTTTTTAAATACTAATCTAATCAATGCTACGCTATCACCTACCAACTCTTCAGTCAGAATTACGAACTACCTTCTCAAACCACCAATATACCAATTGCGGGACCAACAGTTTAAAGTCGACTCCAAATGACAGATTTTTAAGAAGCTTTTCATGGGCATTTTATTTACTCTCAGAGTTGTTGCCAGAAATCCGCTGAGAGGAAGTCGCTGAAGAAATATTTTTTCATATTTCGTTTTGATGTCTGTCCTGGGTTTGAACCTTGGCTTTACGTCTAATAAGCCAACACACTATCTGCTAGACTACGGCGACTTCGGCGAGTTCATCATGGTTTTCGAATTTCAAAAAAATTAAGTGGCTTCACCTACTCCAATACAAATCAACCTAAGAAGCCCCCTCACCTCCTGGAAATGGAAAAAAGATAATATCACGTCAGGCAGTGCCGCCACTTAATGGGGAAAAATTTAAAGGTTAGCTAGGTTTCAACACCACTACAGTACATACGCGGAGGACGATAGATGGCAGCCGCATTATTCTAGGACCTGCTGGAACAACAAAAAGATTAACGAAACACAAACAAGGCTGAATAACAAACAATCGAAACTTATAGCAACAACCTTTGGCACATTAAAAGAAACGCGTATTCTTACATGGGAAGGCGCAAAAATAACAGCAGAAAACAGGATAACATGGAAATGTTTTGTGGAAACCATATGCTCATAAAAAATCTGTTGTTCGAAGTCGACTTTAAACTGCAGGTTCCGCCACTTATGTATAAAATTAACAAACACAACGTAAGTGGTGTGAAAAGATAGGTAGTAATCCTAACTTAATGGGATGAAAAGACCAATTATGCACGTATGTACGCAACAGCCATTTAAGTAAGGAAGAAAGTTAGCAATTGAATTAATAAACAATGCTGTTCGTTATCTTCTTCAAATACAAAAACCTAACGCCTTAAATGACTATCTCCTAATAAAACGAGAGAAAATATTAAACTATTTTACTTTCTTCGAATGCAGAACTCTATTGCCTTTTAACGCTATAAGAAACAAACCAAAAATTCTACTGTGTTGCTACATATTATAAAAAAAGTGTTCCCATTACTTTTCGAACATACCTCGTTTGTTGCATAATGATGGCAATTTCATTCATATATAACTTAATTAAGCAACAAATTGTGTAACCATTTTACTCATTAGAGCTTCAAATATGTATGTATGCACATACGTAACATTTACAATGTAAATTTACAAATGTAAACATAACCACACACACGAGCCAAAATTGTTTTGTGATGTGTGGTTAAGGAAATTTCATTTGAACAAAATTCCGATCAATAATTAAAAGAGGAGACGAAAGTGGAAATATTATTTAAAGTCAGAAGCAGAAATTATCGCTTGTGTGCTTCTGACGTTTAAGATAATTATGCTGATTATTTAAGATACACAGATTGTATGTGCACTCTGTTAGGCATTTCATTAGATATTCTAACGAAAACATTGATTTGGTGAAGCAAAACTGATGAATGCTGTTTTTTTGGCAGTTGGGTTGTTTGTTGGTATTTGTTGTTGGTTAATTGGAATTAATAAAATGCTTACCAAAGGCAATAACTTGTTTATTTGATTTTCCCTAAAATACAAATTATGTTTCGATTTTTCGTTAACATCTATACGACCCATAAAGTGGTTCAATATGTTACTGTGCAGTGACAACATACGCCGGAATTAAGACTTATAGCACGGGAAACAACTTAAAGCTGATGGTTAGGTTATGTTAGAGGATGTGTAGTTGTCATTGGGACAAGTACAATACTCGGAGGCCAAAACGACCCATTGTAATACGTCCTAAAGAGAGAGAGAGGAAAATAAAGGGATAAGGAGACGAGCTAGGAAAGGGAGAATAAGGAGACGAAGAAAAAAAATACAGAACACACACACACACACACACAAGAGAGTGCAACTACAACGTTGAAGCCTTCACACTATTCAACCAGCTCAAACTATTAATGAATCTGTAGAGAGCCTTAATGTCGGCAATCGAGAAAGAGTCCTTGCCCAGGGTCCTCAACCTCCACCTACTAACTGCTGGACAATTACAGAGGGAGTGTTCGATAGTTTCCAACTCCTCCTCTTCGAAACATACCCTGCAATACACCGCTTGGGATCTGTTCCAGATCTTTGTCAGCGATCCAGTTTCTCAGTGCTCTGTAATAAAACCAATAACTAACCTCAAGGTGGCCGCATCTAAGCCCAGCAGCAAACCTGTTCTATCACTGTCCATAGCAGGCTATAGACACCTAGACACATAACAACCCGATCCATTCCCCCAACGTCTCTATTCTTCCCTCTGAGGCATTCAGAATAAGGCCTTACCTTACCTTACTGTCATAATAGTTTTAGTCAGAATAGAGAGGTGGGAGGGGTTTGTGAAATAAACTCTTGTTTATAACATTTCAGAAGGTGCCCTGTTAGTCTAGTGGGTAGCATGCTAGACTGTTAGCGTGAGGGTCGTGGATTTGATTCCCACCAGAGACTCTGATCTGTGACACTACACCGAGCTTATGGTCAAAGTTACTCAGCTCGTATATAATTAGAATATAATTTGTAATTGTATTGTAATTAATAAATAAATAAATAAATAACATTTCAGAACTGGCGACTGAACTCCCACCTCTAGCTTAGTAATTCAACAGACTATTTACTAGACTATGACGAGAAAGCATACTCAAATCCGTAGTACGTAGGCGGCATTAAAGATAAGAGATTTGGCCTCGGTTGGTGTCTAACAGTAGATTCTAAAAACGTTTACACTTGGCCTACATTGGTGTTTACCAATGGCTCCTCTTTACACTTGCCCTCCATTGGTGACGACCAGTAGCTCCTAAAGACCTTTACAAGTGGCCTCCATTGGTCCCTACCTCAAGATCTTTACACTTTTTTTCACCTCAATTTCATTTTCCATTCCAATAAATCTCCAAATCTCTGCGTCATTCATGTGCTAAGTGTTAAAACTTTATTCTGATGGTTTATTGTCTTAAGGGATTACATCACTGTTTGAGTATTTCTAATGCCTCTGCTATTCATCCAATGTCAACTATTTTTTTTTATTACAAATTGAATGTAAATAAACGGAAATCCATACTTGAGCAGCCATCAAAATAATTCCAAATTTATTTCTATTTTTTATGATTTCACTATTATTTTTGACAATATTATGACAGGCATATGCCATACTGTATATACATACATACATACATATTTAATGTTGTTGTAACAATAATTTTTGTTTTCGTTTTTTAGACGATTTCCCCTATTTTTCATTGTTTGTTTTTAACATGATTTCTTAAGCCTGTTTGTTATTATTTTTATTGTGCTTTTTTATGTTTTATACGCTACACTGCCAATGAAAGTTGATATAATTTTGAGGTGATATTTGCAACCAGCTAAGGAGTGCGCACGAAAAAAATTTGATCACACTTGTAGGATTATAGCTTCTGCTATGATTGAAAAACACAATTACCGTTACCTTACTTATGGCTATGATCCGTGTAAACATCCACAGTATTGTGCAAATGAACATTGAGCAAGAGAAGCGTAAATGAATAATGGTCCCTACGTCTGCCTTGGGATTTCAAGTCAATTAAAATCCTTCTTGTATCGAACAATATTTTCTGCAGAACATGGCGGACCTATCCTCCTACATACACACATACATACATACATTGGTCATTACAACCCTTCAGTCAGGATTACGACCTAGCTTTTCACACCAGTTATGTGTATGTTAACTTTATACATGAGTGGCTTGAGCTATAGTTTAAAGTTGACTCCGAACGACAGATTTTTTGTGAAACTTTTCATGGCAATTCGGAGTTTTTGCCAGAAATCTGCTGAGAGGACGATGCCGAAGAAATATATTTTTATTTCTTTTTCTTGGAGATGTATGACGTGGGCTTTAAACTGCGTCTCCCGTTTAATAAAATAACACACTACCTACTACGCTACGGCGACTTCATTCCTCTTCTATCCTTTAATAACGATCACAGTTAGGGTCTGTCGTTTTCTGCCCAATGTTGAGTTGTCCACATAGTCTGGCTTGGCAACAAAGTACGTTTGATTCGTTATCAGTTAACAAGGATCTGCATTGTCCTAGAGCTACAAAGGACTCAATTTCATTATTCGTATCCGTTCAAGGCAATTAACTTCAGGCCATGTATTTTGACAAAAGACCTCCATCTTCATGCATATAAAATTCAGGCTCTCTTTCCCATACATGTAGAAAACCCGCAGTTCGTTCAATGATTGATTGAGTGAAAACAATGCGAATTTTTACTCCTAAAGAGCTTAGTGAGTACAAAAAATTTTCAGAAATTGGGTCTGGAAAATCCTCTTGAAATCCCCCCAAATTCGCTTAGTTCCGATTGCATATCATATCAGTTGTGTCGAATAGGAAATAGAGAACTGTCAGCAAAATGGCACTTCTTATGCCAGTCAAGGTCCCAATGAATCTAAGTTCCTTAGAAATAAATTTATTTCTTCAAACTTATTGACGACTTAATGTATGAACATTTTTAAACATTGGAGTTTGAACGACATTTCCATTAATTTAAATCGAGATGGAAATAAATTCGTCATTTACGCCTCCACATGGAGACCCTTCGAACTACATTATCCTGGGTATTGTTTACTATGGTGACTACGAATGCGGCAATGATACTGAGCACCATCGCAGCATGGATGTTCAGAGGCTATAGTCGTGCCAAAATCTTGGTATATTTGATCTGAATATCAACTACACGATTCCTGATACATGCCGGCTAAATCCTTTTATGATAATGGTTTACACCAAATTTTAAGTTTACACTGATGGATCCAGAGCACTCAATACAATCGGATGCGGAACCTCTTCAGAACAACTCAAAATTAGATTGTCTGTTACACAATCATATTACTGTAGTACTTTTCAGGCTCAAATGAGAACTAAAAATTTTCCGCCATGCGAAATCGGTATCAGAGTATATGGTATGGTGATAAACGCAGATTTTCTTAAACTAAAACGGCTATTAGAACCCCCAAGAGAGTGTGTACGCAACATCTAAGAATGTCCAAGAATGCCAGGTACTTCTGGAAGAGATATCTAGGCATTACCCTCGTTTGGGTTCCTGGACACATCGAAGATAACAACAAGTCCGACGCACTTGCTGGCACCACGGAATATTTAATTGAAATCCAACATGAGATTGGCGTTCCTCTCTAGACAGGTAAATAAATGGGCTCCGAAAAACTCCATTCACGGGCAAAGGTTAGGTGGGATAATGAACCCACTTCTAGAGACACCAGACATATATGAGCTGCACATGTATATGCATTGATCCTATCAAGATTCCATCTAAGGAACTTCATAGCAGTTATAGCGCAACACTGACCACAAGGAATTCATGCCAGGAGATTGGGAATACTTCATAATTACTTCTGCCGAAATTGCAACGACCAGGTAGAAGAGGAGGCCCCAGAACATCTTCACCGTCATTGTCCGGCGCTTGAATATCTGAGCAGAAGAATTTAGTGACAAAACGTTGTTAGCTAAAGGCGATTTGAGGAAAAGTCATACCTTCATTCTTATGATAGGATGCTTGAGAGATGCCTCTTACTCAAACCTGGTTACATATTATTGACCAATTTGTCAATTGTCTTTATTTCAATGGTAGTAACGACTATGAAAATGTAATAGTAGAGCTTGTTTTTATGTGAACAGAAACCTATGCTCAGAACTAATCGACCGTACGTAAATAATATAATGTTTTTATGTTTTTGTTATTGTTTACTTCGATTCATCTGTCAAATACAATAAATTCAAATTATTCATGTTGTTAATATCATTCATTCATATTGTTTTTGTTTTTGTTTTTTATTTTTTTAATTTGCTTTTCATTTATAATTCGTCTCCAATGAAACAAAATGAGTAGCTTTATGCGGAATTCTTGTATACGAAGGAGGTTTTTGGGTATTTGTTTGTGATACAATAAATATCTTTACAGTGGATCAAAACTATAATGGGACAAAAATTATATATTTGGATTGGGCCGCTATTCGTGCTCAAGTAAGCCTTGGTAATCAAGGCTACCACTTGGACGTAAATCATAATTTTTCCTTTTTCAATCATTAGTATCTCAAAATGTGTTTCACTGTTGCAATACAGCAGAAGGAATCTACTTTTACTGGTGCTTTTGTTTTTTGCTCCATTATTACTTGGACCTGAATATGTACTTTTTTTTTTGAGTCATATTTTGCTTTTGCGATAAAAAATTAAATTTTTGTTTGTTTTTGATTTTAATGCCAGTTATCCTTATGAGTTTGTAAGTTCAACGAAATATTTTGTAAATTCTGAACCTTTGTGTGAGTGTCCCATAATAACGTTAGGCAACTGTAAGTGTGTACTTTTAATTAATTGTAACAAACAAGGAATTCTAAAGACGATTAAAAATCAGAAAATCTTTTAATCTACAAAAACAAAATTGTAAAGAAAAGAACTTTAAAAAGAAATTAAAAATGCCGAGCTATGGCTTTAAATTGCAGAAGAACGCAACATAACAATACCAACCAATTAGGCGCTTGATACAAAACTTAAAACCTGAACCAGTTAAACTACTATCGGTAATATAGACAGCCGACTTGTGATAATAGAGCCAGCTGTTGTAACCTTTTAGCAAATGGAACCACAGGGTTATTGGAAATCTTTTGATATTTAAAACAAAGAATTTTTGATTCTATCGGATGGGTCATCGATCGGTTGAACCATTGGTTATTTCGAATCTGACAATACTTATGTTATCTACTCAACGTAATAAATCAATTTACGCTTGAGCAACGTTGGTATTTGTTGCAAATTTATTTGCAAACAAAGCCAATTGGTCGGAAATTCCACGAAAATGTGGTACAAAATTTGGTCGAAGAGAAGGACTAATAGTGCCCGGTGTACGCAAGTTTATTGCTAAAGTTGGTGACACTGGTTTCATGGTTGATAAGTCAAGACGTGAGCGTGTTCGTACAGCGAGAATACCCGAAAGTATCAAAGCTGTGGCTGAGGCATCAACTCGCCAACGTCCTCAAGAATTGAACATTTCACGCACCAGTTCACGTTGAATTTTGCGAAAAGATCAATTATCAATTGATTCAAGAGCTGAAGCTGCATAACCATCCGTTTCGCTAGATGGGCCAACCAGAAACTGCATGATTTATTTTATTTATTTATTTATTTATTTATTTAAGTCTATGGAATATCCTTACAGACTATTACATTTTGTATTTCAATTCATTAAATTTTACATTTATATTTCAATTCATTTTATATTTCAATTCATTTTATATATCAATTCAGAATTATTATTATTATGATTTCAATTCAAAAAATAAGTTAAAAAAGAGACATCATTGAAAATATTAATTAAATGTGTTTAATTGTAAAATTATATCCTTTTTAATGGATTCCATACTTTTATTAAAATCTATATGATGATACAGACTATTAAAATCATTACAGATTCTACGAAATGGATCGAAATTAGCGTAGTTAACTGTGTAATATTTTATATTTAAGAAATTATGGTATCTGGTCGGACGAACAGGTACTTTTATGGAAAGTTTTTCTAGAAGAAATTGCGAGTTGATAACACCATTAAACAGCTTCAGAAGAAAGATAGTATTTAGCATTTTACGACGGCTTTTTAAAGTTGGTAATTTAATGAGTGCTAGGCGTTTTTCATAAGGTGGTAACCTTTCATTAGGATCCCATCCATTCCCTAAACCACGAAGACAAAATAATAAGAATTGTTTTTGAACTGATTCAATTTTATCAGAGTGTACAGCGTATTGAGGGTCCCATATTACAGATCCATATTCAAGAATTGGGCGAACCAGCGTGGTAAACAATTGCTTAGTAACATAAGGATCAGAAAACTCTTTAGCCCATCGTTTGATAAATCCCAGGGTACATGTAGCTTTGCTAACAGTTGATGTAATATGATTTCTGAAGTCCAATTTACAATCGAAAACTATCCCTAAATCGTTAAAGGTATTAACTATTTCAAGAGCGGCACCATTCATTGTGTAAAATCCATTGGTTGGTGATGATCGAGTGAAGCACATATATTTACATTTTTTAACATTCAGCTCCATTAAATTAATACTACACCAAGAGGTTAAGTAGTTAATATCCTCTTGTAAAAGTACTTGGTCTTCAATGTTGTTAAATGATAAAAATATTTTAACATCGTCTGCATACATTAATGTGTTTGAATTTTTGATAACAGAAGGGAGATCATTTATAAAAAGAGTAAATAGGAGCGGCCCAAGATGACTGCCCTGTGGTACGCCTGACAGTACATCAATAAAGTTAGATTGCGTATTCCTGAATTTAACGCACTGTTTTCTGTCTACTAAATACGAATTAATCCAATTCAATAAAGATGAACTAAAACCAAGTTGATTAAGCTTATGAACGAGTAAGTTATGATTTACTTTATCAAATGCCTTACTGAAATCGATATAAATGACGTCAGTTTGTTTGCCTACAATAAATCCATCATTTACCAAAGTTGTAAATTCAAGAAGATTTGTGATTGTTGATCGAGACTTACAGAATCCATGCTGGGAAGTAGATAAAGTAGACGATGCTTGAAATGACAGTGTATCACATAGGAGTTTTTCAAACAATTTCGGTATAATATTGAGTTTAGCAATTCCTCTATAATTTGAAATATCAGCTTTAGATCCTGATTTAAACAGTGGAATGATAAATGATTGTTTCCAAAAGGAGGGAAAATAGCCCAATTTAAGCGATTTATTGAATAAGTAGGTTAATGGAGTACTCAATAATTGAAAATGGTGTTTTAAAATACTGCTAGGAACCCCATCCGGACCAACTACATGCGAAGATTTCAATTGTTGTATATACTTGGAAACAGTACGTTGATCAATAAAAGATATATCAAAGGCCTTTGCTTCAGGAATATAATTTTGATTATTGGCGTTAAATGTAGATGATGAGTAGGTAGAAGCAAAAAATTGCGCAAACAAGTCACTTATAATCTTATTATCTGAGGATTCATGACTACCAAGCTTCATAACAGAAGGAAGGATGATGTCGATTTTGCCAGAAAAATCATTTCTTAGGACAAAGCTCATTTTCATCTTGGTGGGTATGTTAATAAGCAAAATTTCCCATTTTTGTGGCTCAGAAAATGCAATCATGGTCTCATAGAATCTAATGCACCCATTACGAGTGACTGCTTGGTGCGGATTGTGGAGCGGAGTCATCGTTGCTTCTTTAAACATGAGGACGGCGCAACCATTACGGTTAATGGAGACACTTATCGCACCATGGTAAACGATTTTTTTTGTACTCGCTCTTCATGGTATTGCCACACATCTCATGCCACAATTGATTTATTGCCTCAAACGTTTAATGGCCGTTTAATTAGCCGAAATGGTGATATCAAGTGGCCGCCAAAAAGCTGTGATTTGACACCGTTGGACTATTTTCTCTTAAAGAAAAGTATTTTGCCAACATTCATGATGCCATTGCCGAGATACGACGTCATACGCTCGAAAAAGTGCACGAAAATTGGTCCGATCGAATGAGGTACTGTGATACCAGCCGCCGCAGCCGCAAAGCGTTTCTGTTTTATTGCATGATATTAATGTGAACGATGTTCGGTTTCAATAGGATGGTGCAGTTATCCACATATCTCATGCCACAATCGATTTAATACGTCAAACGTTTGATGGCCGTTTAATTAGCCGAAATGGTAAAGTCAATTGGCTGCCAAGAAGCTGGTATTTGACACCGTTTGGACTATTTTCTGTGGGGCGCCATTAAAGAAAAATGTTATGCCAACAAACCAGAGATAATTGAGCATTTGAAGGCTAACATTCGTGATACCATTGCCGAGATACCACCCGATACACTCGAAAAAATGCACGAAAATTGGTCCAAACGAATGAGGTACTGTGAGGCCAGCCGCGGCAGCCATATGAATGAAATAGTATTCCTTTCTAACCAGAACATTTGTACTTTACAAAAAATATATATTTGGAAAAATTTCAATCGGTTTTTGTTTAATTGCATTTTTAAATTTAAACTTTTAAATGGCCCACCCTTTATCTGGTCTGCGTTTACTTTATATTTATTACGAACGTTAAATGTAACTCATACGCCATGTTGGAAACGAATACGTGCAATTTATGGAAATTAAGTGGAATATGTAAAATGCATACATATGGAATGAAATGGCATGGGATAAATACTCTTTAATATTCACAGAAAGTGAATGTATTGCAATTAATAATTTATAGTAACCTCTTGAAATTGCCATATGTATTAAATTGGTATTAAGTTAAATAATTAGACAAGAATCTGTGTTTCATTCAGCGACTAAATAAAAGAAATTGAATTGGAAACTTCTTAAAAAATCTATCATTCGGAGGAGACATTAAATTTTTATTTTATTATTTAAGTTTACCACATTATATCAATATAATGAATAGAAAATCGAATTGCTTCTTTATCCCACATAAACTGTACATAAGCCTCTGGGTTTTACTATCTAAAGCTACTGCAGTGCAGTATATCTTTTTGCATTACATATTCGCATCATAATTTCATTAGCTGCCAGTCATTTATGCAAATTCAAAATATAAGTTTTGCTGTGAAACAAATTCAATTATTCTGTGAGCACTTAAGTTTCTGTTAATTCAATTGATTTTACGCAAGAATTTCACGTTTTCAATTTGTTACAAGCAAAAGTTACACTCGTAACTTTATAAACTTCCAACAAGTATTTCAAAATTTTTAGTTACTTGAACTTGAATCATTTTACACTCACAGATGCTGCTGGTAATTCTACGTACAAAATTTCTTTAAAAGTTTTTGCTTCAAAAAAGTTACGAAATATTGTGAATGAGAATATTGTATGTAAGTAAGCAGGAGAAGTGGTGGCACTAATAACTGAAATCTATTGTAACAATTATTAAGAGGATAATACGTGGTACACAATTGAGGGTTTTTATTTCTTACTTCGTAATAAATTTTTTTTAAAGATCTCGCAGATGTGACCTACGGACCACATTTAAAATAAAATCAAGCTTTGCAGATATTAAAAAAAAATATTTGCTCAGTTAGACTAACACACACAACAATGATGGTGTGGGAAGGTAGATCGTCATCCTGACTAAAGGATGAGTGGCGGAACCTACGTTTTGAAGTCAACTCCGAACGATAGATTTTTGAGAAATTTTTCTTGGCAATTTTATTTACTCTCAGAATTTTTGCCAGATTTATGCTGAGAGAAAAAGTCTTCGAAGAAATATTATTTTGCCCTTCATTTTTCGTTGGATATGTCTGACCTGGGGCTTGAACTATGGCCTCACGTCTAATAAGCCTACACACCTTCTAGACTCCGGTGACTACATACAGCTTTAGGTTTAGCCAATGCAAGCCAAGATTTCTTGAATTAACTCTAAATATACCCTTTCTTCTAAATTCTCTGGATACGTCGGTGTAGCGGTCGGTGTAGCGGTTGTACAGAATACAACGTGTATTCAATAGATTTTGTAAATTTTTTTTATCCATAAACTAAGTTTGGTATTTAAATACGTATATAAAATGAAATCAATTTTTAAACATTAACAATATATTTTCGATACATACATACATACATATATATGTGTGTAATATATTGACAATTTAATAATATCGACCTTGAACCTTCTATGTGTTCTTCTAGAAAAGCCTTTACTTTCTAATAAAAAAAAATCCTTTTACTTCCATTGTCCTTGACGTTTAATTGCTTTCTGTTTATGGATTAAATTGTTGTTAAACGACATAGAAACATCAGCGTTTTTTTTAAAATGTTTTGTATAGAAAAATAGGAAAAAAGTAAAAGAAAAATGGAAAAAAGGGTTAGAAAAAGAGACAGTAAAGAAAAATAAGTACGCGGCCCGCCATTAACACAAATTCTTTGTAAGAAATTTAAATTTTTTTTTTATTTTTTACTGTATATCGAACCAAAGAATTTTCCATTTCAACATCAAATGAGAATGTTTTGACGGCTTCTGAATTTATAGCTTTGACCTTGATCCCTTTGTCAAGTATTTTACATAAAAAATGTTACAATTATTTTTTTAAGTTGTGAATAAATTTCTAAAGATTAAACGCAAATTTTGAAAAAATTAAAATAAACATTTTTTAGTTTCAGTATGTACTATGTATGTACTATGTGTCTGAAAGAACATCAAGAAATTAACGACAAAGGCTGCTCTTTTACTATTAGTGTTACGACTGCAAAGGCACTGCAGTGCTAAACACCGAGAAGACATAGGCGACATTGGATGATAATTGTTAAGACGTAAAACTATACAGTGTTCTATAAAGTCCATAAATTTTGACGGATCACTGTTTCTCCGGTCTCGAAGCGCTATTTGCTGTGGTTTTCTGCGCGTACTTTTTACGATAGTCTTCCAGTGTTTGCTATCACGACAGCAATTCCGTTCAAGTACATACTGGAAGTTTAAGGAGGTGGTATTAATGAAGCCTATCTTACATACTTAATTGGTGGCGAGACCTACAGTTTAAAGACGACTTTGAGTGACAGATTTCTGAGTAACATTTTCACGCCAGATTTTGCCAGAAGGAAATCACCGAAGAAATATTTTTTTCATATTTCGTTTGGTTGGACATGTCTCAGTTGGGGTTTGAACCGTACCCTCATGTTTAAAAATCCAACACACTACGTATTAGACTACGGCGACTTGAATTCATAATTATCTTCTCTAATACAGTCTCGTTAGCTGGCTTATTTGCTTTAGACCAGGATACTTGCCTAATGCAATGGAAGTCGTGTGCCCATTAATCAATCTTTCTACTGAACGTCCGTGTGAAACTATTGACGACGACAACTCGAACTTGAAGGTAGAAATTTAAAAAACATCGCTGTGGATTCGGATTATCCGCCATACTTTACTAACAGATGCCGTATATCCCTTAGTACGTATAATGTAATGAAGCACAGTCCTAGCCACATCTGTAGCGCTACCAGTCCCTTTAAATTTCTTTATAACTTAATTGATCTTTACAATCATTTAGTTAGCATTTCATTTAGTGAGGATTTCTGCCCAGTTTCTCACACCATCGATGTTCTGTGTGATAATTTTATCCATGAGAGTTGGGACTTTTTAACGGTAACTCCGAACGACTTTTTTCAACTTTTCAGGGTATTTTATTTAATTTCAGAGTTTTTGCCAGAATCAATCAATTTGGCGAAACGTAGACATCAAATGGATAGACGGCATAAAGTTCAATGAGCAGCTCTATGATATTGGCAAAAGATGAAAGAAAATATAAAGCATTTACTTGAATGTCGACGGTAGTCAAATACAGTTGCCTGAACTCAAAGTTAATGTAGATTAAGATGTGGATAATACACGAGTTAATTTGCATTAATTGTGTTAATGCGCATTGAAACTATCATCTGTCTACGCTCGATGCAATGGCAATGCATGAATCACCGCTTTTGTAGTTAATTTCGCAGTTACTAGATGATCCATATTGATAAATAGCGGACCTATCTAGTCCGGTGTTATTGAAATGCAAAGGATAATCCGATAATTTAATTTGAAAGAGAATCAATACATACAAATAAATAAAAAGTATATAAAAACAAGATTTCTCGGTGAAGTCTGAAATCCCAGTTAGTGCATCTCCAGACGATCGATATGAAAATATTTTTAAAATATTTGATTGTAGCAGCATAATGATCTGGTGTTTCGTCGAGCAGAAAAATTTCAAACGCTTTGGTATACCAACAGAGTAATACAGATCTCATACATACATACATAATTGGTCATTACAGTCCTTAAGTCAGGATTACGTCCTAGCTCTCTCACACCACTTATGTTGTGTTTGTTAATTTTATACATGAGTGGCTTAAAATCTACTCCGAACGACAGATTTTAGAGAAGCTTTTCATAGTAATTTTATTTACTCTCAGAGTTTTTGTCGCTGAAGGAATATTTTTCAGGTTTCGAGGGCTCACGTCTAATAAGCAAACAAACTACCTACTAAACTACAACAACTGCCATACAAACCATATAATTTTCAGTAGTCGGGTTCGATTCCCGCAGCTCCTATAAGAATATTTATTATTTTATTCTTTCACTTAAAACTTATAAAATCAGATCAAAGTTATTTGATTATGTTTGGTGACAGTTATCCACAACCCTTGACCTTTCTTCTTACAATTCTTTCAGTATATTTCAGTTGGTTTTTCATCACCAGCATGAACAACTTGTTAATTAAACATGACACAAAAACAGCAAAAATATTGTTTTTCTATTTCATTGTTGTTGTTGCTTTCCTTAAGCATTAATTTGATTTTCATGTCAGTTTTTTGTGCTTTCTTTCTCCTCGCAGAATATCTATTTTTAGGGCTTCCAAAGACTCAAGTTCAATGAGTATGTTTTCTTGGCATTTTGTAGCAAAAGAAATTTAAAAAAAATTCTTTCTCTCTCTCTTTTTTTGTATCATCTTTGTATTTAAAGGATGTCATTTAATGTTGGTTTTGGTCTCTCTACGCTACACTACTATTAAAGGGTGGTAACAGTTTTTAGGATTTATATTGTGCTTTGAACCAAGTACCACAAAAAAAAAAGAAAAACCAGAATTACCTTGCAATCTAATTGTGGGTTACAATTATGAAGGAAGTCAAAAATGTTGCAATGTAGTCGCCGTAGCCAACCTTAGTATCAACGGAGGTTTTCTCACTCTATCCAATAGAGTCAAATAGCTTGTTGGGATCATATGGGACAGTAAACTTACCTGAAACTTGAATACACAATACACGTGAGCCATTAAGGCGGTCACTGCTTTTTGTTGGCCTGAACTGAGATATTAATCATACAAATTTATACTGGCCGTACAACTCTGTCCCAAAGAGCCGCAGTTTAGTGATTGGCTTAAATTAACCCGCTTTGTTCACGTTGGCGATCATGACAACACATACCCTTAGGATAACATCATCCAAATCATTGTTTAATATCCTTAACAGGCTACCACCAGACATGTTGGCGAAACAAATGACTGCGAACGTGGCAATAAGACTGAGCAAACTAAGAGCATGGGGGTACAGTGGCTATGGTCCTGCCAAAATATTGAAAATATGATACCTGAACCTGCTTTCCATCTTGATTTTGTTACTCAGATGCAGGATAAATACTTTTAATGGTTTACATCTCCCAGGAAACGTCATTCAAGTTTTCACTGATGGATGCAGAACACGGAACAAAGTCGGATAAGGAATGTTATCAGAATAACTGAACATTAGATCGCATGTTGCAGATTATTGGAGTACTTTACAACCCGAAATAATGTCTGCTAAAATTGCCGCCCTTCGAATTCGCTATCAGAATATATAAGGTGGTAATAAAAGCATATTTACCGACAGTAAATTGGCCATTCGATTCCTGGACAATGTGTACGCCACATGTAAGATTGTTCAAGCATGCCTGGTGCCTCTGGAATAGATAGCAAGATATTTGACGTTTGCCCACATTTAGGTTCCTGGACACGGAGACAACGAAGGTAACACCCAGGCCGAAGCTCTTGCAGAAGCTGGCACCATGAAAAATTCAATTGAATTTCTACTTGAGATTGAAGCAAACAAATGGCCTCATAAAAACTCCATTAACGGGCAAAGGTAAGATGAAATAATAAACCCACTTCTACAGGCACCAGACATATATGACCTGCCCGGGGATATATGCGGAACAGAATTTGAATTGAACCTATCAAGATTCCATCTAAGGAACCTCATAACAGTTATAGCGAGACACTGACCACTGGGTTTTCATGCCAGAAGACTGGGTATAGCTCATAACGACTTCTGTAGAAATTGCAACGACGAGGTAGAAGGCAAGAACACAGAACATCATTTCCGTAATTGTAAGGCGCTTAGAGGCCTGAGAAGAAGAATTCTTGGACACCCAGAATTTAGTGGGAGAACGTGTCTAGCTAAAGACGATTTGAAAAAAAGTCATGCCTTTATAAGACTCTCGGGATGGCTGAGAGATGCCTATCAGTTAAACCTGCCTACATATTATTGACCAATTTGTCAATTGTCTTCATTTCAATGGTAGTAACGCATATGAGAATGTAATAGTAGAGCGATTTGAGAAAAATTCACAGCTTCATAAGATCTTCGCCATAATTAAGATGTGCCAACCATGTGCTATAACTATATAACGGACCCAAGTAAGCATTTTTCTAGCAGGGGAGCCTACAGATGCTTTATTCTCCCATCAATAATGTGACAGTTTCTGCTCATGTATTCCAATAAAGTTCTAGTCGCTCAATGGTACTGCATACCACTTGGAAATATTTACCAATACTGAGTTCCATATTTATTTCTCGGCCGCCTCATAAGTCAAACAGGGTTATATAAACTGGATTTTGTCTTCTTTTTAGATAATCTATCTAGACAGATATGACTACAGCTAAGCACCGAATTATAACTGTAAAGTCTTGTATAATCACGTTTACTTGCAAATGTGAAGAATATCCCATTCTGCTGCCAAATATTCTGATTCCACAGAGTGACACAAAGTTATCACACCCTCAACATCGTTTTTTTAAAGGGTGTTTTTATAGAGGTATAGAACTTTAAGTTGGCATTACTTTTCAAGATGGCGACCGATTTAACAGCTGTCAAGTGATTTATTCTCAGTTTGGTTTGGTAATTCATCATGAATAGACTCACGCCTGAACAATGCTTGCAAATAGTGCAATTTTATTTCGAAAATAATGGTTCTGTGCGGAAAACGTATCGCGCACTACGTCCATTTTATCGTCGACAAAATCGTCCATCAGAGCAGTTAATTCGATTAACCATGGAACGTTTTCGCACCACGTTTACTCTTATTGATAACTCGCATCCCCAGAGACGCTGTACGGTGCATACAGATGAAGCTAGTGCTGCTGTAGAGCGTAACATTGAGGAAGACCCGAATGAGTCCATCCGCCATCGAGCACAGGAATTGGATCTGTGTCCATCCACTTTAGATTTTGCGGAAGGATCTTGGTTTGCGTGCTTACAAAATCCAACTCGTGCAAGATTTGAAGCCAAACGATCATCAAGTAAGGCGTAGATTTGTTGAATGGGCCCAAAACGAGATTACCGTTGTTCCCGATTTTCGTAAGCGAATTTTGTTTAACGATGAAGAGCACTTCTGGTTGAATGGCTACGTCAATAAACAAAACTGCCGCATTTGGAGTGAAGGTAATCCTCAAGTGTATGTGGAAACACCGTTACATCCGGAAAAACTCACTGTTTGGTGCGCTTTATGGGCTGATGGAATCATTGGTCCGCCATGATTACTAACTTTTTCATCCCTGAATTGAATAACCATGATGTCCAGGAGATGTGGTTTCAACAATACAGCGCAACATGTCACACAGCTTGTGCCACAATAGATTTATTGAAAGACACGCCTAATTTCACGTTTTGGACCTGTGAATTGGCCTCCAAGATCTTGTGATTTAACACCGCTAGACTACTTTCTGTGGGGCTATGTAAAGTCATTGGTCTATGCGGTAAAGCCACAAACGCTTGACCATTTGGAAGACAACATTTGCCGTATTATTGCCGATATACGGCCACAAATGTTCGAAAAAGTCATCGAAAATTGGACGTACAGATTGGACTACATCCGCGCCAGCCGTGGCGGTCATATGCCAGAAATCATATTTAAAATGTAATGCCACAAGATTATCTTTTGGATAAATAAAATTCATGTCAATCGAATAATCCATCGTTGTTTTATTGCAACTTAAAGTTCTATACCTCTGTAAAAAACACCCTTTACAATATTTTCACCACTTGCAGTAAGAGATGAACTTTTGTGTGTGACATGTGATGGTTCTTTGGGAATTGAGCACACTGAAGTCGACTGTATTTCGAAAATTATTGGCTGCTTGTCAGCAGATCACATCTATGTGACTCATTCATATTAAAACATTTCGTCTCAATCTTGGCTAAAGTTTTTTTTTTAACAAATTTCGCAATTTTCTGCATCTAAGCCGGTAAATAAAAAACTAACAATCTCATTAATATTGTGTGTTAAACGAATAAGCGATGATTTATTGCATCTGATCTTATGACGCCTGTAGCGCATCTTACAGCCTTTATAGATTCCTTATGAAAGTCTTTACTACGTCAGCATATTGTATTGCCTGCCTTGCAAGAAGGCGTTACTGAATAATATTCTATTTACACAAGCAATCACAAAAACTGAACAACAACAATGGAATGCAAATGATGAAAAACAGGATAGAAAGATAAGAACGGGCAATACAGGCACAAGCTGTTTGTAATTAAAATCTGTGTAGCAAAAAACAAACAAAAATAACAACAACAGAAGAAAAAAAATAGAAAATCTTCCATTAAGAACTCAATATGCAAAGGGTGAACAGAAACAAAATCTAAGAAAATGAGAAGAAAAAAGAAGGAATAGGTAAACCGATAGTGTCAAAAGACCTCTAACCACTGGATGTGGTATGTAGAGTTATTGTAGTTTTAAATTTTGAATTTCAAAAGTTTAAGGTTTCTAAGATTTCTGCCTTCATTTTGTTAATGAATTTGGATTCAATTCATATTTAACAGAACATAATGAAATTTTTATTACAACTCTAGGGAATATGAATGTAATTGAACGTGTAAGACTTAGTCGTAGAGTCTCATGTGCAGTAACTTCATGTCATAGGCAATTTAACCTAAAGATGTTATATTTTTTAATACCTTATCATGATATTTATGGCAGAAAGCTAGCATGTCAACCTACCTCTATAGGAAGATAGTTTAAAACCTTGATTAAATGGTTGTAACCACCAAAGTAAGTAAGCTAGACTCTCTACTTAAGGCTTAAGGGTTTAACATCCGTGAGAGAAAAAATCTGGCCTTCTTAGTCATTCCGTTGGTCATATGGTAACTATTATGTTGTGCTGGCAATCTGAAAGCACTTTGTTACTTCCCTTAAAAATACTTTTCAATTATCCTCAGGCTCTTCAACAGAGTAGAGTAGTGAAGAGTATTAGAGTGACAGAGATAAGTATGCCTTGGCTGCTACATGCAATACATTCAATCAGTATTATGGCCTAGCTTCTCACACCACTCATGTTGTGTGTGTTAATTTTATACACGAGTGGCGGGACTTACAGTTTAAAGTCGACTCCGAACGACAGATTTTTGAGAAACTTTTTCATGGCAATTTTATTTTACTTCCAGAGCTTTTGCCAGATATCTGCTGAGAGGAAGTTGCCGAAGAAATATTTTTTCATATTTTCGTTTTGATGTTTGACCTCGGGTTTGAACCTTGGCCTTGCGTCTAATAAGCCAACACACTACCTACTAGACTACGGCGACGTCGGACGGATATAAGTGATGTAAATTGTCAGGAGATCACTTGAAGTGGCCTACTTCTTGAACAGTCTTAAGAAACTGAATGCTTTCTTCAAGAATTGCAAAATGTGTTGGGTTCCGGCGAACATCACAATGATTTACATGCCCAGAACATCAAGAGATTCTGACCCCCTAATGTTTATACCACCCATAGCCACTAATGTATAAAATTAACACATACAACATGAGTGGTGTGTGAAGCTAGGCCGTAATCCTCACTGAAGGATTGTAATGGCCAATTATGTATATATATCTGTATATCCGTCCGAAAACGGAATACAAATCACACGTATGGGCCAGTGCAAAGTAGTGTTTTTTGGAACTTTACGATTGCGTGCAAGAGGTGGTGGTATTCTGATGACGTACATCGTCTTTCAAAACTTGAAAAATTTTAAATGTTTAAAAATTTTCAATTAAATTAAAAATCCTTTGAAACACAATGCTCTCATCACAATGTCGTTTAATACTATCCGCGTATCGTAACAACAATAATACTAACCTAACAGCAGTCCTATCTGTTTCGTTTCATTCAATCTGCCTGTCTTATAAGTTCAATAAACAATTCAATATTGAAGTGATCAGCTGGAATCCTGCGTGAAATTATCTCGCTTTATAGAAATCAAAAAAAGAAGAGAAGAATGTCTTGTTATTTATTCTAAAAAATGAATGAAAGGGAGAAGAAAAAAAAATCGATGAAATCTCTTTCGTTTCTATAAGCAACACCTGGAAATATTTATTAAGAAACGTGTGAAGTTTGACATGGCAAATGCTAGCAAGCGTATGTGTTTTATGGATCCATTATTTATTTATGATTTTTTTCTTTTTTCTTTGCCTTTCTACCTGCTACTTTTCTTTTCTTTTCGTTTCTTTTCTTTTTGGTTAAAAGTTTTCTGATTGTTTGTCAATGTGACAATTTTACTGGTGTGGGTAAAAAATTATGAGACAACAAAAGTAATTTATCATGTGTTATTGCAAAAGGAAACAGACAGTAAACAAAAACGAATACGAAAAAAACCGAAGTGTGTGTGTAGTAAACAACGACGAAGACAGTTTTTCCTTTTTCATAACGTAACGCCGCTACAAATGGCGGCAGTACGTTGTATGTTGGAGCTGGTGTTTGTAACAGTCTTTGCTTCACAGGATATAATACGGCTTTACTACATATATTCATACATTATTGGCCATTAAAACCCTTCAGTCAGGATTACGGCCTAGTTACTCACATCACTCATGTTGTGAGTGTTAATTTTATACGTGAGTGACGGGACTTACAATTTAAAGTCGAATCAGAACGACAGATTTTTTGAGAAACTTTTCATGGCAATTTTATTTCCTCTCGTAGTTTTAGCCAGAAATCTGCTGAGAGGAAGTCGCCGAAGAAATATTTTCCCATATTTTCGTTTGGATGTCTGACCTGGACTTTGAACACCGTGGCCTTACGTCTAATAAGCCAACACAAAATCTACTAGACCTCTAACAGAAAAGCAGGACAGATTCAAGAGTACGGTATCATTATAGATCGACGTAGTTGACACACTTTAGCGCTCTTACTTGTTTACAAATTTATGTCTTAGGAGTGTGGTACCCTGGTGTTACATAAAATTTTATTTTTAAATGAAAATAGGTTTTATGGAATGAATGTTTACATCATATATTTAAAGATGTAAAAGTATTGTCAAATATTTTCTAAATTTAAAAAACCAGGATGTACAGGAAATTCTCAGGGGAAACAAAAAACAAACTTAAGCAACCACTTTAGTTTTAAACATTCTTTAGTTCACGCCGTAGTCTAGTAGGTTGTGTTTTGGCTTATTAGACGTAAGGCCATCGTTCAAACCACAGGCAATGCACACATCAAAACGAAAATATAAAAATATTTTTCGGCGTTTGTCTCTTACCATAATAAATAAAATAAATAATAAATTATTTAGAATAAATAAATAAAAATTGCCATGAAAAGTTAATCAAAAATTTGTTGTTCGGAGTCGACTTTAAAATGTAGATACCGCCAATCATGTATAAAATTAACTTACACAACATGAGTGCTGTGAGAAACTAGGTCGGAATCCTGGCTAAAGGGTTGTAATGACCAATTATGTATGTATTTATGTAATTTTTAAAATAAATTTAAAATTTAAATATTCTTATTTTCTATTCGTTATATTTTAATCAGTATGCTTTCACTCATGCTGCCAATGCTGGAACATGACTTGTTTTTTATTCCACTTCATAACTAATTCATTGAAAAATTTATCTGTACAGAAGAATTTTTTTGATTTTAAATGTTTAAAGTCGAGATGAATGTTGTTTGAATTTCTTTGTTAACTTGATTGTAGAATTTTTACAAATTTACATGAAAACTATAGGATGGTAGGATTACGAAGAAGTATTTGAAATTATTTGAAATTTATTTGTTTAAAAATATTCAGAGATTTTCAAATTGCTTGGTCTTCTAAGAGTTTAAATAATTTACTTGCTGCTACAACAGTAGAATAACTACCTAACAACATTCTTTTTATTAATTTTCTACATCATAACATCAAATCTCATTGAAAGTAATTCTTTAACAATGACTGTGTTCCCACTAGCAATGTAAGACAATTCTGTAAATGAAATGTTCGTCTGGAGACCATCAAATACAATTTGAACTTGAATTTCAAGGTTCACAGGGTTTAGAAAACACTTAAGAATATTAATTAATATTCACATGGTATTGTGTTCAGTAGCTTAAGTACCATCCTATTAGTTATTATTCCCTTTACTGTTGGTGAAGTTTTCAACAAGAATAGTTGTCTAGTTAATCGATAACACTAACAACTAATCAACATTGATGTGCTGAAATCTAACTTACTTGAATTGATCATTACAATGTTTTAGTCAGGATTACAGCCTCGCTTCCCCAACCACTCATGTGTGTTGATTTCATTCATGAGTTTCGAAACGGTAGACTTAGTACTACAAATTTGAGGACTTATTTATGACAATTGTATTTTGCACTCGAAGTTTTTGCCAGAAGACTGCTGCGAGAAAGTGGCCGAGAGAAATATTTCTTTTCATATTTCGTTATGATCGAGATGTCTGAGCTAGAGATTGAGCATCGTGTTCTCGTCTTATAAGCCAACACACTACCTGCTAGACTATGACAATATCCACGATTGGTAAGGTTAAAATGCAGCTAACTTCAGCTGCTTAAAAAATAATAAGGACCCAGGCTTGCGCAATGCACCATGCTATTGTAGAAAAGTATCCACAAAACCTTAATCGTCTGATTGTTAGGCCAGGACGGAAAATCACATAAAAAGTAAATAATTGTTACGCTCTGCGTTGAAATTTTCCCTGTGTGCGTTTCGAATGCC
Organism: Sarcophaga subvicina; assembly: GCA_936449025.2. Classification (NCBI taxonomy): domain Eukaryota; kingdom Metazoa; phylum Arthropoda; class Insecta; order Diptera; family Sarcophagidae; genus Sarcophaga; species Sarcophaga subvicina. The sequence goes on from OW388083.2 coordinate 76,917,799, forward strand.
CATTGATCCGATTTACTGTTGATGAAATTTGGGGTGTGAATATAAAAATCTTGTTATTTATCCCCTCCTAATCACTTACATACTTTCAAAGAATCTTACCTAAGCCGAGATTAGTTAGTAAATGATCGCGAACTGACGAAATTGAAAAGAATTGCTCTGTTGCAGGCATAAGGTCTAGCAGAGTAGGTCTAGCCTTCTCTCATTACAAATTTCGTGGTGTACGCCATTTCTAAAGAGAAGAATTCTTTCGTATTTTAAAACCATTAAATTGGAATTTTGAGGTTCGCTATAACAAATGGTCTTGTCTTACTTTTTGCAAGCTTTAATTGTAGAAGACGACAACGATGTTTGCTTCTGTTTGTCCTGTATACCTAGTCTGCTAGCCAAGGTATTTAAAAACTATAGCAGAAACTGTTGCCAATATGTTAATGAAACAAACAAAAAAAAGTATATCCTGGTTATTCTATTGCTGATCTTTTCAGAACCCCACGAAAAGTTCTAGCATTTGTGAATCTCTGTCATTAACACTATCGAAGACTCATCCTTTCCATTTAACTTTTGGGCTTAACTTGACCATACTCTTTCAGCGAATATTATTATTTTTTTTTTGCTTCAAATCGAAAATAAAAACACCAACAATACCAAGTAATAGCAAAAAAAGATACAGCAAAGGTAATAATGGCATTAAAAGCATATTCAAACAACAACAACAAGAACAACAACATCAACATCACTTTGATAAAAAAAAGAGGCAAAACTGTATTCAAATTGAACTTTTCTGGCAGTGCTTCAGCATTTAGATGAAGAAGAAGGAGAAGAAGAATAAGTGTAATAATTTGAAAAGGAAAAAGAAAAGGAAAAGGAATAGAAAGGAAAGAAAAGGTGAATTATTTATTACTTTGGGTTATTTGGCAAGAAAGCATTGCTTTTATGGTAGTTGAGTACGCAATTTGATTTATAGCCCCCAGATAATCCGAAACAAATACAAAAAGACACAGAGAGAGAGAGAGAAAAAGGGAGGGAAATAATTGAACAAAAATATAGAAAATAAGAGAAAAAGAAACAAAAACATAAAAAACAAATAATAACGCATAAAGATGGCAAAACAATTTGTAATTCAAGTGGCTGCTATGCGTTAGAAGTACCTGTTTATTGAAGAAATAACAGAAAAAAACAACAATAAAGCATTTCAAATGATATTCATTTGTAGGTTTGTTTGCTAAGTTTTTGCCATGTCAACCATTTGAAATAAACAAAAAAAGAAAACGAAAAACAACAATAACAGAATTTAAATATTAATTGGATGAATTAATAAAGCAATGACTTGTTTATTGGAATCCTCAATAAGAGTGAAAGAGTGGATGGTGTATTGAATTAAAAAATTTTTCTTCAATTGAAATATGATTCAGCACTCAGTAGATTTCCTTTTTTCTTTTTTTTTTTTGTTAATTTTATTAAAACTCTTAAAGATTTTTAAATGAATTTTTTTAGAATTTCAAATCTCTAAAATTGCTTGTAAAACAACGCATGCAATTGTTTTATATAATCAAAGGATAATTTTTGTAAATTTCTGAGAAAATTATTTCATCAGTTATTGCCTATTCAGAAAAATTAATTTTGTTAACTTGAAACGCGTTAATTATTTATGCAACGATGTCAATGAATTAAGACACCTCAGTTAAAAGTGATTTTCGAACTTTGACATTTGATAGCGGCAAGCTTGTTGAGAACAAATTTGTTTTCATTTATTTTGTCGGTTTTGCCAAATCACCAAAAGCGGATATAGTATTCAATAACACGTGTAAATAATAAAATCATTCTATCAAAAGTGGTGTTCTGTTAGGGTACCATTCCATTCTGTTCACCCATTTTACAATTATCATAATCGTCTTACGGAGCGTACTATGTGATGGATGAATTCGTATCCACAGCTTCTATAAATTTGGTATCAAATAAAAGGTAAAAAAGTGTTCTTTCATTTTAGGAGTAAATATTATTATATTTGCCACGCCCACTTATAGATTAAGATATTAGAAAAAAATATAAGTTTAGGTTTTTAGCTTTCCTTTGCTTTTCGTTGTGATCCCAGCATCCATTGTCATAAATTTAGTATTAAATAAAAGCTAAGAACCCTGACTTTCATTGTCTTATTATATTCGCCACACCCACTTCTTGCTCATCTTCTTATTTTTCAATATGCGCAAAGATATAAGCTAAAACACTTAATCTATTTAAACCGTGATGCAGTGGGCGTGGCACTACTGGATATTAGATGAAAATATAAGGTTAGGTCATTAGCTTTCGTTTGCTATCATATTTATGAATATTGATGCTAAACAGGCAAAGTAATAAGAGTTTACATTTAATTTGCTTAAATCTCTTAAAGTGGGCGTGGCAAAAATTATAATATTTACAGTGAAAATGAAAGTTAATCTTTGTAGCTTTAATTTGATACGAATTTTATAAAAATCGCTGCCTGCGTTATAAAGTAATAAGAAGATTAAGAAAATACTTTACCAAACACCCCCTTGTTACACAATTCTGTTCGCCTGGTAGAACACAAAAAAATTTTGAAATGTAATTTTCGCTAAAATTTCTTGTGTTGATGTGTAAAGTATTTTCTTTAACTTCTTGTATCTTTGTAAGTAGAGCAGCAATTTTTATAAAATTGGTATCAAATAAAAGTTAAGAATCTGGACTTCCATATTCTTTTATTACTTGCCACTCTCACTATTTTTCTTCTTCTTATTTTTCTTCGAAATGTGCAAAGTTAAAAGCTAGTACATTTAATCTATCTAAAAATTGTTCAGTGGGTATGGCACTACTAGGTATAAGCAGAAGATGTAAGATTAGGTTCTTAGCTTCCGTTTGCTATCAAATTAATTAAAATTGATGCTAAACAGGCAGAGTTTTGCCAAACACCCCTTTCTTGTGTTGATGTGTAAAGTATTTTCATTAACTTCTTGTATCTTTGTAAGTAGAGCAGCAATTTTTATAAATTTGACAGCAAATAAAAGGTAAAAACGTGTTCTTTCATTTTAGGAGTAAATATTATTATATTTGACGAAGCGTAAAATTTGCAAACAGCAGCGCCCCAGTCCGTAAATGTGTTCACGGCACTCGATTTTGCATCACTCAGAAGAACTTGGCTTTCGCACATCAATTTTGTGAATATTGTGTAGTGGAACTAACCCAGAAACTGAAGGTAAACGGCCATAGTCAACGCAATGTGTTTGCTGAATGGATTCTATAGCAGTTGAAAACTGAGCCTTATTTCATCATCTTCAGCAATGACGACTATTTCTAGAGAAATGGGTATCTAGACACAAAAAATTGTCGAATTAGAGATGATATCACTGTTTATTGTCGATTTTGAGCTGTGCAGCGTTATCGGTACATATTTCTTTGAAAACGACCTTGACTAGGCCATCATTGTTAATGGCAAGCACTAGAGGTCTTTGATAACCAACTTTTTGTGTCTAAATGGGATGACAAATATCTTGTGGTTTCAACAACACGGCGGAACATGCCACACAGCTTATGTTATGTTATGTTATGTTTGCACAAACGATTTGAGGGTATGATGGCGATATCAACTGGCCACCGCAGTCATGATATCTGATACTGTTCGATGGTTTAGTATGGTGTATGGGAACAAGCCACAAATCACAACTCAACACATAGCCATTCCAACGACTATAAAGTATCGACGTTAACGCACATACACATTGTTTTATTTAAACTTAGGTGTAGGAAGAAGTCGCCGTGGTGTAGTAGGTAGTGTGTTGGCTTATTAGACGAAAAGCCAGGGTTCGAGCCCCAGGCCAGACATCAAAATAAAATACAAAAAGTATTTCTTCGGCGACTTCCTCTCAGCAGATTTCTGGCAAAAACTCTGAGAGTAAATAAAATTGCCATGAAAAGTTTCTCAAAAATCTGTCGTGCGGAGTCGACTTTAAACTGTAGGTCCCGCCACTCATGTATAAAATTAACACACACAACATAAGTGGTGTGAGAAGCTAGGTCGTAATCCTGACTGAAGGGTTATGTAATGACCAATTATGTATGTAATCCTAGATTTATACGATACGATCCTAGATTTATATAATCACCAGCAGTACCTACCAACCACCTGCCGTTTACTGGGAGTAATGAAAATATTCTGAGCAAAGTTTCCAATCAAGAACTTTGGCAAAGAACATGAGAAAGCCAGTCGTCTATGAAATTGCAAAGAGAATACAGAGCTGCATCGGTTATAATTTGGATTTACTGGGATTCTAAAAGACTTCTTGCTGTAGATAACCCAGAACTCTTACGGTTCTTTCGAAACTCCTGTATCTTCTCATGTAAGTAAATTTTCTCTTTAAAAAAATTCTTTTATAATCTAAATATTATTAGTTATTCTACAGAGAATGGCGTTTTCAAACTTACTTGAATTAAAAGCCTCAATCTTTTCAAGTGATATTGTTTTCAGAAAATAACTGAAGTCAAAAAGTACGTAAAATTTTAAAAATTTTTATAAATAGCCGTACCATTGAAAAGAATAATTAATAGTCTAAAATCGCTAGTAAATTAATTAACAACTGCATGAAATACTACACCCGTATAAAATAAATACAATTTTATATGCAAATTTTAAAACATCATTGAATACGTGCCACAGTCCAACTATTAATGTACATTCGAATTAATTATGAAAGTTTATTCCTACGCCTTGATCGAACGAAAATATATAATTATGGTGTCCCTCTTACATATGTTTTAATGTCTCTGCAATTTAAAAAAAAGAGAAGGATATAAAACCAAGTATTAAACGAACATGCATAGGGAGCAGCTAGTTCTTGTCTAAAACATTATTTATTGCATTAAGTTTTTCCATTAAACTTTTCCTAATTTTCTTTTCTTTTTCTGTTATTTAGAAAAGCCGTGTATTTATTCCACGCATATAGCGTTCCTTTGACCGCAGTATGAAAAAAAAAAGAAAATACTTGTAGAAGAACAGCAGCCAAAAACCATACTCTATGCATACATATGTATGTATGTGTTACAGCATTTACCATGTTGGTTACTATTGTTGTTGTTGTTGTTGTTGCTTTGCGGCAATATGGAAAATAAGGAAACATTTTAATTAAATCACGTCTTTACCGAAACGATATCTCGAAAGAGCGCAAGACCACACGAGTATGTGATCAACGATTTATTCATACACTTGCAATGATAGTTATAAGCACCATTCAATAGTGGCTTAAAAAATAGTAAATTTTTAAATTTATGATTTTATTTTTTCCTAATTAAGATGCTGTTACATGATACTATTTGCCACCTTTAAGGGCCAACACTTCAGATGTACACCAGGTCTTATCCACAATTTAAGTAACATACTGTAAGAAATGTATTTCGTTTAGGTTTGTAAATAATCTCAGTACTACAGTGAGCTTCATAAAAAACAACACCAAACTCAACTTTTATCACTTAAGGAGAGTGCCCGAAAAATTTTGACAATATTTCAAATATTTTGGAATTTTTTTTTTGTTTTAATTTTAAAAACTGTCAATGAAACAATTTCAAAGTAAAAACAACAGTAATTTATGAACACATATTTTTTAATGTACAGTTTCTTTTGACGCTTACTGTATACCTTGGTACTTTTATTAAATAAATAAACAAAAATCGTTCAAACTGGCAGGGAGGACCAATTATAATAAAGGTTCTTCATCCAAATTTCATTTACTTCGCGGTAGTCTTGTAGCTAGTAGTGTGTTGGCTTATTATACGTGAGGACATTGCACAAAGCCCATGTCATACATCGTGATGAAAAAATATTTCTTCGGTGAAACCTAATAACTTCTAACTTGTCGTCGTAGTCTAGTAGGTAGTGTGTTGCCTTATTAGACGTACGGCAAAGGTTCAAACCCCAGGTCCGACATTAAAACAAATTTTTATAACATTTTTCTTCGGCGACTTCCTCTCAGCGGATTTCTGGCAAAAATTCTGAGAGCAAATAAAATGGCCATGAAAAGTTCCTCAAAAATCTGTCGTTCGGAGTCGACTTTAAACTGTAGGTCCCGCCACTTATGTATAAAAAATTAACACACACAATATGAAGGGTGTGAGAAGCTAGGTCGTAATCCTGACTAAATGGTTTTAATGACCAATTATGTATGTATGTAATAACTTCTACTGAAACCCAGTTATTTGTTGACGTATTAAAAGAATCTTCAACTATTAGCAATAATCGTTCAAATGTGATTTGCTTATATGGTGATAAGGATGTCTGTTTATTTGGCGTTATTTTACAGTGAGATCTGAAGTCGCCGTAGGCTAGCAGATAGAGTATTGGCTTATTAGACTTGGGACTACGGACAGGACAGACTTCTCGAACACAAATGAAATATGAAAAAACTCTGAGATTAAATAAGATTGCCATGAGAAAGTTTCCCAAAAATCTATCTTTCGGAGTGAACTCTTTATACTCTAGGTCCCGCCACTCATGTATAAAATGAACACACACAATATAAGTGGTGAGAGAAGCATGTTGTAATACTGATTGATGGGTTGTAATGACCAAATTATCTATGTATGTACGTATGTATTTGCGTTTTGAACTAGCAGAACCAATTTGTTATTTTATTTGATTTTCCGAAAGTACTTCGGCATCAAATATGCTTCCAGTGATCAGAGTGAAAATTTTTTTCTTGGGCCTCAGCCCATATTTATTACATTACCTTGCAACAGAAATAAAATGAGTCCGAATATTTAAACGAATTAACATTTGACATCTTTCTGTCAGCACACAATAATAGTGTAAGTTTCTTAAAAAATTCTGGCCTCTTACAAGACCGAGCAATAATATAAAGAAGGCTCTGAATCCTAACCAACCAATGACTTTTCGATATGCATTGGACGTTTTTGAATCTCATGTGGATATCAATCCATCAATCCGTATCAAACTCGACAATTTGGTTTTTCTCTTTCCGTTCCACAAAAAATCCATTTTGGGATTGGAGTCAAAAAAAAAACTGATTAAATGACAACTAATTTGAAGTCGCCATAGTTAAGTAATGACGTGAGACCATGGTTTAAATATCATGTCATACATCTTGATCCAAACGAAATATGAAAGAATATTTCTTCGGCGATCTCTACTCAGCAGATTTCTGGCAAAAAGCTTTGCAAATAAATAAAAATTACCATGAAAGGTTAAAAAAATCTATCGTTTAAACATCAGGTTCCGCCATTTGTGCATAAAATTAACACACAACATAAGTAGAAAGCTAGGTTGTAATCCTGACTGAAGAGCTGTAACGATCAATTACATATGTACGTATGTATATATGTACATACGCAGATGCAAGTTAAAAATGATTGCAATTTTCGAAAGTTCTTTTTGAAAGAACTTCTCCCTTCAGTTCATCATACTTTTGTTGATAAAAATGATTCCAAACAGTTTTATATTTCTGTGTGCAAATAAATAATTATTAAAATTAATATTTTTGTATGCGTTAAGAAAAAAAAGAAAACAATAAAAAATAAAACCACTTAACAACCACAATTAATGAGTTCCACATACTGTGTGTAGTTTTGTCAGTTGTTTGCCATTATGGTTGAACATTACATTGAACAGACACTTGTTTAATGCTACACTACACTGTATAGAACATGATATCGTGGTATTGGTGGTAAGAGAGAAATAAAAATTGAATATTTTTCATTCTTTCGATTACAATATTTTATTTTTATCTTAACAGTCACAAACATTAATATGGTGGGGACTTATTGCAATTAAAGGTACGACATAAATAATAGTATTAAAGACAAACTGTGTACGTGGGTTAAGCAATAAGTGCAGGTTAAACATATGATGTTAGAGATTTTTGAAGAATCTTGCATCATATAAACGATACTGCTCTGGTTCAATCCGTACAGATATTTTATTACAATAAAAAAGTAAAAAAAAATGGTGAATCGAAGTATTTAAAATGTCTTATTTTGACAGTCAAGTATGTGACCAAACGAACTTGCTATCTTAGTAATGTTCAGTCGAAACTAATCAATTTAGTTTCAAAAAAAAAATATTTTTGTACCGCGCTTTCTGTAAGAGAACAATGGACTTAAACTGGGGTCTTAATCTATAAATGTACGGTGGCTATAAGACACCATTTCTAAGAGACCGTCGTTTGGCGGTTGGCTTTAGACAGCACATATCGTCAAACATGGTTTGGGCGTCTTGAAAGGATTGTGGCGCTCCTGATAATAGGCATTGTTTATCGTCATCTACTGGCTATCACCAGACTAGATGGCGAAAAAAGTAGCTACGAACGCCGCAATGAGACTGAGCTCTACAAGCAGATAAGGTTTTGTTAAAATCTGTATAAACCTACCAACGACATGATACCTGAACCTGCTTTCAATCCTGATTCGACAATAAAGATGCCGGATAGATTCCTTTTATGATAACGACTTATAAGTCGTGAGGTATACCTCAAGGAGAAGGTCATACAAATGTTCACTGACAGATTCAGATCACGCGACAAAGTGGATGTGGATCCAGTTGAATCTTAGATTTTCGATTTCCGATTATCCGATTACTGTAGTATTATTCAGGCTAAAATAATGACTATAGAGATGCAGCTGTACGAATACATTATCAGACCACATTAAATGGTGGTGTACACATATCTACCGACAGAAAAGTGGTATGAATGCCGGGTGTGTCTGTAGGAAAGGAACCTTTATATGGGCTCCTGGATATGGGGATATTGAAGGCATCAGCAAAGCCGATGCACTTGTGGGGCATAGTACAACGTAAAATTCAAATGAATTCGAACATGAAATTGGCATTTTTCTATAGAAAAGCTAACTTCATTGATTTGCACATGAAGGATGGGTTACTGTACTCACTTGCAGAGAGAGTAGACAGTTCTGGCAAAACAAAATTCGCAATAAACATAATTGGAATCTCATAAAACTTGTAATGAAACACAAGCCTCTGGGTGCGCATGCTAGAGACCTCGCAACAACTTTGGCAAACACTGTAACCACGGCAGCAAAAATGAGACAAAATGATGAAACATGGGTTAGCTTGTCCTAAAATTCTCGGGGCGGTTGAATGATGAAAAGCAGGTGTTGTAATTATATGACAGAATTGGTAATAACAACAATACAAAGGCTATGTCCATTGAGGCGGCTACCAACTCAATCTAACCTAACATTTCTGTCATTGGAATTTTAAACAAAATTTTGAACAGCCATTTGCCTTTTGTTGTGATATCATGAACCATAATTTAAAAGCTTATTTGGAAATTTGCATTTTTTTTATAAATAAATAGAATTCACTGTGTTGTAAAATAGTAAACTTAAAGAGCGGCCATAAAAAAATAATCTTTTCATTTATTTGTTTAACTTTTTGTTTTAAACATTTGCATAACGTGGCGTTGACCTTGTTTGTGCGTGTTAATTTCATTTTATGTGGTCGTTTTGGGAAATACCAGAAACGTAGAATGCCAGAATGTAAGATAAAATATGAAATTTATTGTATTGTATTGTATTGTGTTATGTATTGTGTTGTATTCTATTATTTAATAATAAAAAGGGCGGGCATACAAGAATTTACCAGCATTTATGGAATGTGAGCAGGTTTCATTTTCTTTGCGTTTTTTTTTTTTTTTTGGCAAGCAATAAAGGAATTTCTCTTTCTATGACTGGCTAATGCAGAATTAAACTAATAATAATACCGTTCATGTCTTTGGCAAATATGTTATGTAAGCTTATGATATTGGACACACAGCACACTGTATTAATATGCTAGCGGTACGCATTGGCTATAACAGCATATTCGATTAAAAATTATTTTCTACGGTACTGAATTAGTTTGAGAGAAAGTTTATTTAAATCTGTTTCAACGTACAGTAATAAAGCTGCAGCTGTGGATTTTTCACACCTATTTAATTGGTCATTACAGTCCTTCAGTCAGGATTACGAACTAGCTTCTCACATCACGTATACTGTGTGTGTGTTAATTTATATAGGGTGGGCAATTTTAAAGTTTAAATTTAAAAATGCAATTAAACGAAAATTCCGGTTAGAAATGGAATGGCCTCACAGTACATCATTCGATCAGACCAATTTTCGTGCACTTTTTCGAGTGTATGTGGTCGTATTTCGGCAATGGCATCACGAGTGTTAGCCATCAAATGCTCAATTGGCTCTGGTTTGTCGGCATAACACTGTTTAACGGCGCCCCCAGGAAATAGTTCAATTGATATCACCATTTCGGTTAATTAAACGGCCATAAAACGTTTAACACAATAAATCGATTGCGGCATAAGATGTGTGGCAAGTAGCACCATCCTGTTGAAACCAAACATCGTTCACATCAATACCACGAAGAGCGGATACATCGGTTATCATGGTTCGAAAGGTGTCTTCAAAGAAGTAGGGTCCAATGATGCCTCCACTCCACAAGCTGCACAAACAGTCACTCGTAATGGGTGCTTTGGGTCCTCTAAGAGTAGATTTTCTTTTTGGGTTATTAATGTCCCCATCAAGTTGAAAAGAAGCTTCATACAAAAAGATGATTTTTTTATCATAATCGACATCATTGTGTTATTTCTCCAAATTACCAATAAATCCCAATGTTGCTCAAGCTTCCATCGAATTTTATGGCAGAATAGAATGACCGATGGATGGCCAACCCTATACATGAGTGGCGAAACCTACAATTTAAAGTCGATTCCGAATGGCAGATTTTTGAGAAACTTTTCATGGCAATTTTGTTTACTCTCAGATTTTTTGCCGGAAGACTGCTGACATGAAGCTGCAGGATTAATTTTTTTTACTTCATTTTGTGCGAAATGTTTTAGCTGGTTTTTGAACCACGGATTTGTGTCTAACAATCTAACTTATTAGTCTAGGGCTACCTAATTTTTTTCCTGCTTAATGCTTTTAGTTTTGAATAAAAATGTTTTAAAAAGCATCCATTTTGATTTACTTTATCTTCTGTGACAGGTGTTTTGTTTTACCACATAAAAAAAAGAAAATAAAAAAGAATACAAATTATTGTGGAAATAAATTTTAAATATTTTAAAATGTTTATGTTTCTTAAACAAAATATTCTGGTTTTTTTCTAAAACTCATTTTGTTTTTACGTTTGGTTAATCACAGCCTCATAAATTTAATTTATATGACATTGATTAATGACAAGCATAATGTTTTTTATGTTCATTTTTTTGTTTGCCATTGTTTTGAGAGTTCCAAATTTGATATGTTGGCCATCAGTGTTACTTGTAAGATAATGTCAAAATCTGTACATTTTAATTTTGTTTTTTTTTTTTTTGCAACATGCAAAAACTTTTTGACATTTAAATCAAATTTTATTTCTTGCTGCCAGCTTAAGTTGTTTTATAAACTAACGCAACACACTTAAACTGCTTTTATGATGTCTTTAACAGACGTAAGGTTTTTATACTTAAATATACTGTGACAGTATCAAACTTAATTTGTGTATAGAATGGAGTACATCCGTTTGTATTTTGTCTTTACTCTGTAAAGCAGTTTATATCGTATAATTGCTAGAAATCCATCCCAAATATGTACATAAACAACTGTAGAGGAAAATCACTAAAATGCTTCACACATATTATCTGAGTTATTTTCGTATGTAATTAACTCATAAAAGAGGATAAGTCACGCAAGATTAAGGTCTTATAAGTTCTATTCTGTCCACTGTTGACATGGACTGGACAAGGGACATAAGCTAGCAGTTGAATTGAAATTGTAGATTTATTCAACACTGGACCTCAATGCCGTACGGAACAAAAAAAAAACCGACTTTGCAGCCAGTTGAAGGAACGAAGTAATCTAGATTGCCGTTGGAGTGGGCAGGATGACAAATATACATATAAATAGGAGGTTATAATACAGCTTAAGTGACTTAAAACGACTCAGATTATATTTGCGTTAATACACACAACTTTGAGCATATTTCAGTCAAACTGAGGCAATCGCATGAAATTGGGATGATGCGCCCAATTGTATACGTTTAATAAACCGGGACTTACATAAAATTTACTTATGGGCATCTGCGAATGGACTAAGCCTAAACCCCAAGAAATCAGCTGTTTTACTTATTGGACAACCGAAAACTTTTATGACGTATCTTCCTCCAATACATATTAATAATATAGATATAAACATTGTTGAATCTGTTAAAAATCTAGGAGTAATTCTCAACAAACAACTCAATTGGTCGGATCACATTAAAGCTAACTGCGGAAAAACGTTTGCTATGCTTCGCAATCTTTGGATGACGCAATATTTCACACCAATCGATATCCGAATGCTTTTGGCTAAAACTTACTTGTTGCCAACTCTAATTTATGGTTGCGAGCTGTTTGCTAGCTGTGATGCTGTTAGTAAGCGCAGGCTTAATGTCACTTTTAACAACATTGCACGATATGTATTTGGTATTAAAAGAAATAGTAGCATATCACATTATGCAAAACAAATTTATAATATCACGTTTGATAATTTATTGAAGTGCCGAGTACTACTGCTTTTGCATAGAATTGTCTATAATCAGGAACCACCCTACTTATATCGGAAAATAAAATTTTCAAGATCTAATAGAGGAAAGAAGATAAATTGTATGAAATATTCTAAAGCTACCTCTGAGCAACACTTTTTCATAAACTCTGTTCGCCTTTGGAGCCAACTACCCCCACAATTACAAATAATATCGAATGCAAGCCATTTTAAAACTGCCATATTTAAGCACTTTTCATAGTTATGTTTTTTCTTTTTTTGTTCTTTTATGTTATATTTGTCTAAATGTTATCTTTTTAAAAAAACATGTTAAATAATATAGTTTTACTTTTATTTTTCTTAAATTTATTATTTTACTGAAATTAACTTTAAATTTCCACTTTTATATTATAATTATAATTATTATTTCAAAAAAACCTATATGACATTTACCTAACCAATACTTTAAAATAAGACTTGTTCTTGTTGTATTGAATTTACTATAAATAAATAAATAAAAAAAAAAAAAAAAAAAAAATAAACTCTACATAGTACTAAGGAAGTACGGCTGCAAAAAAATCCATTCAAAGAACGATATGTACACATTTTGCTCTTTATTTCGCATGATTAAAAATTCTAACGATTTTAAAAGGGATATCAGCACCTTTACCGATTAAAAAGTATCTTCTGGCCAAATTTATTTACGAAGACCAGCTTAACAAGAAAAATATGCAAATAAAAGTGGAAGTCTACGAACGACATCGCCAAAAAAAAAACTCTATTGATTGTAAAACACTTTCATGAAGGGAACAATTCTATATCAGCGTAGTATTGTTGAAATGGGGGGGGGCAAAATTATATAGTGAACATGGCCTAGAGGGCTGATAATTGGCATTAAATCTTCGGTTGCTGTTGATCAAAAAAACCTTCTCATTTTTTAAAAATGGTTTCTAAAACCACAAAAATTAAACCAAATTGGCGTTAAATTCATACAAAGTTTTTTTTGCAAATTAAATGATGAGACATTGATGCAAAAAAAAATATTTTCTGCCACACAAAAAAATTTACCAAAAATCCTCGCCATCTCTTTGAACCGCAAGAGCTAATTTAGCATTTAAACAGAATTATGTTTTGCATTTTAATTACATGGTTAATGTGATTATCAGCATTTTTATATGCAAAGAAGTACAGTATGTCGTGTTTTGTTTTTCACATGAATGTCGTCTCCGTTTTTATTTTCCTCTTTTTTCTTCTTTTTTTTCATTATTTTTTTCCATTCAGATGACAGTTTTTGGTGTCTCTCTTTTTATGTCTTTGTTTGTTAGACGCCATATTGCAGTAAATATTTCGGATACACTTGGTTTAAATAGAGGCTTTGTAACGTTGAAAAATTTATGCCTTAGACTGATGGTTATCTGAATCGTATCCTTACATCTAATAAGACAACACATTACCTGCTAGACTAGGGTGAATTCAGTTTAGAGTGTGTTCTTATTGCCACAGTTGGTTTAAGCATTCTTCGCTCTTTTTACATGGAGGCTAAACTTCCTTAGCAGCAAGAAAATACGTGAAATATTGCTGTACTAAGCTAGACTTGTATGGATAAGAAGAGGACTGGCAATTCTGGACATTTATCTCCATAAATTGCATTCCTTCCATCGCACAATTGCGGTCACGCTTTTGGCGAATTGATATTCCATCGGATGACTGATGCATGAGTTGTAAATCTGAGGAAGACTCGAAGGTTCTTAACGTCTTCTTAAGGTTGGTTAGGGTATAAACTAATCGAGCTTGACCGACTAAAATTTATGAAAATTTTTCTTAATTTTTTTTCTTCTATTTTTATGGTAGAAAACAATGACATTATCATTGTCATCAGCAGCCAACAAAGCATGTTTATAAAGATGATGCTGCTTTAAAATTTTTTGCAAATAATGATGTCGTGGTAACATATTAATTTAATCTGATTCATAAGAAGTAAAGAAAAGCGAAAACAAAAACAAAAACATAAAAATCATTTGTTAAATGTTTGTTATGGTTATCACATAGAAAATGACTTTTAAATTGGAATACGTTTCTATTTTTTTTAATATTTTTTAAAGCAGCTTTTAATGCTGATATGTAATGCTTTAAGAAATTCTATTAAAAATTCAAATACCCTGAAGGAATTTAAACTGTGTTTTAAAAACTGAGTTTTTCTTTTAAGTTTTATTGTAAAAAAAAGAAAAATTTCAAAAATAATTTTTCATCATGAAATTGTAAACTTTGTCTCTCCCTCTGTCTACCACGAAGTGGTCCCGTATGACTAATGCTTATGAAATTGAAAAACAAAAAACAAAAAAAATTAATTTTTCCATTACTTTTCCTTCTTTTTTTTTGCGATACAAAAAACAAAAAAATTTAATTTTTCCATTACTTTTCCTTCATTTTTTTTGCACATTTTCCACAACATAACAAATGATTTTTATTGTTTTCATGAATAAATCAATGCCCCTCCACCCTCTGTATCTATATCAAAAAAAAAATGTTAATCCCATATAAGACTTTCATTAATTTCCATGGCTAAATCACGAGAGCATAATCGCTTGTTGTTCAAACAGAAATATTTTTTCTAATCAATCATCTCGATATCGATCACTATCGAAATGTGAATATGATTTGTGATGATGGAAAGCGATTTTTCTCATTATGGCTTTGGTTACAATTAAATCGGGGAGGGAAAACTGTCAATAATCAATAATCTTTCATTAATATTGTCATCAAGTGATTGTCAATCAGATACTATTTTCAATCCAATCTCTTAAGCATACATACATGCATACGTACATACATACGTACATACATACGTATATAAATAAGAAATTTCTGGTTACTGTAAAAGCTGTATAATCTATGGAAACTAACAAATTTAGCAGATTAATTAAGAGAAAACGACTTAACAACTTAACGACAGATTTAATTGAAAGCAATTAAATCGTATTTGCCACAGTTTTTAAAAGATTTCTTGCGACCCAGAGGCGGCTTTGACTCTTGCTTGATGACAAATTATTTGTTCTGCACCAAACAAAGCAGCTCTTTTCTAGGAATTAAGTCTCACTTTTTTCAAGAAGTGAGTACTTCTTCTCCTTTCTACGGTGCTTATGATATAAGCAAGGCTCAATGGAGTTCCTGGAGATTATTTATAAGGAAAACAATAATGAAAACACTTTCGTAAACATTGCAGTAGAAAGCTATTAAATTGTATACTTTGTAAGTCTTAAGGTTTTTAACACTCTAAAAAGAAGTTAATAAAACATTTATTTGTGTCCATATAACTCACAACCACGTTGCACGTGGATTATCCTTTCCAGCATTTGAAAATATTGCAAGCAAATGATGTATGGGATGCGATAATCTGTGTAGTTTTTAGGGGAACTATAATATTTACATGGGTGTGGTACCGACGCATTTTAACAAAATGTCAACCAAGTTCAAGTTTTTCCTCTTGCAAAAGTAGCCGATAATCATCGCACGATAGTTTGTTCAATTGACTGTTACGTTGCGAGTTTTATCATTCTTGAAGGAGTACAGTATGTTCCAATGATGTTGCCAGCACAGAAAACCTTTCAGAGTGCATACTACAGACATACATCCATAATTGGTCATTACAACCCTTCTGTCAGTATTACAGCCTAGCTTTTCAACACTTATGTTGTGTGCGTTAATTTCATACATGAGTGGCGGGAACAACACTTAAAGTCGACTCAGAACGACAGAGTTTTGAGTAACGTTTTCACTACAATTTTATTTGTTTTGAGAGATTTTGCCCGAAATCTGCTGAGAGGAAGTCGCCGAAGAAATATTTTCATATTTTCGTTTCGATGTCTGACCTGGTGTTTGAACAGTGGCCTTACGTCCAATAAGCCAACATATTACCCACTAATTATGTATGTATGTACATGTACGTAAATAATTACTTCTTCTTCATATAGGGCGGGCCATCTATCGCTTTAAATTTATGTCACAAAATTCAGTATATTATCTCCACTGAAACGAATCGATATACGCTTGAGCAACGTTGGGATTTGTTGGAAATTTGGGCCAACGAGAAGCTGCACAATGATGTCGATTTTGTCAAAAATATCATCTTTTCGTATGAAGCTCATTTTCATTTTGGTGGGCAAGTTAAAAAGCAAAATTGGGGCTTGGAACATCCACACGTGGGCTTACAGAAGCCAATGCACCCAATATGGGTAAGTGTTTGGTGCGGCTTGTGTAACAGAGGCATCATTGGTCCATATTTCTTTGAAAATGAGAACGGCGCAACCATTACGGTCAATGGAGATGCCTATCGCACCATGATAACCAATGTTTTTGTACCCGCTCTTCATGGTATTGATGTGAGCGATGTTTGGTTTCAACAGGATGGTGCAACTTGCCACGCATGTAAAGCCACAATCGATTTAAGCCGTCAAACGTTTGATGGCCATTTAATTAGATGAAATGGTGATGTCAATTGGCCTCCAAGAAGCTGTGATTTGACACTGTTGAACTATTTTCTGTGTTGAGCCATTAGAGAAAAGTGTTATGCCTACAAAATGGAGACTTCATACACTCAAAAAAGTCCAGGAAAATTGGTCCGTTCGAATAAGGTACTGTAAGGCCAGCCGCGACAGCTATATAAATGAAATAATTTTCCATTTCTAATCGGAACAATTGAATTTCGCAACAAAATAATAAATTTGGTTTTAAAATTTAAACTTTTAAATGGCCCCCCTTTATCTGGTGTGCGTTTACTTTATATTTATTATGCACGTTAAATATAACTCATACGCCATACGTTTGAACTGAATATGTGCAATTTATGGAAATTCATTGGAATATGTAAATTGCATACAAATGGAATGAAATGTAATGGCAGGGAATAAATACATCTTCTCCATTCTCTCGCCAACCATTTTCCTTTGTTAACAGCAAGTTATTTATATGTTCTTAATTTAATTTATCTGTAGTCCAGAGAGAGTAACTTATGTTTCATAGAATATCGTTGTATTTATAAACTGAATTGGTGAACATGTTGCAAATATTGCATTTCCAATTAACACACACGTTCCTCGTTGAACCATTAAAATTGTAAAAATAAAATGAAGTATTTGTAACAGATACAATAGCTGCTTTCTTGCACCAAACCGCCCCACTATCATTATTAATTGAAAATAATTGAAAATTCCTGTAACGCTACTCTACTCGGAATGAAATTAATTGTATACCCTATAATGCACAAAGAGACTAAAAGCATAAAAAAGGGTTTTTAAAATATATTTTCCATTTTATTTCTATATGTTGCAGATCATGTTGCAATTTCGCAGACTCCATAGCATACGACAGGAGAAGGCTACCATAGTATTTGTGGTATTTGACATTTCATTGGTATTATTACCTAAGAGAGAAGATAATCATATTCGAAAGCAAAAGAAAAAGCCTTCTCATCTCCTTCTCACTCAGACATCTCCAATCCCTTTTGTGCCAGTTCGTCCTTTAGGCCATAGAGGCGCGGACCTCAGTATAAGCGTGTGTTGTGTCGATGTATACAGTGTAGATAGCACATGCAACTCCTGACACCCTTTGTTTTGACGAAGGTGGATACCAGCACTTTTATTTCTGCTTGACGATCCACACATATAATTCAGTTCGAAGAAATTAGGACCCCGGCTTCAACCATAAGCGCAGCTTGTTCAATAGCAAAAATCTTCGCTTGAAATAAAATACTCTGGCCTGATTAAATAATCTGTATAATCCTTTCAGTAAATTTTTATCGGAATACACCCGAGATCCAGTTGCACATTCAATTTTCGAGCCATCGGTGAAGATTATGAGTTTTGTATGTGCGTCTGAAAACAATCTCTTGTACTAAAACTAAACTACTAAAACCCGGGTGATTCGGTACTACTTCACGCAGTATTAAAGCGTGGACAACCGTACATGGCCTAAATGTATCTGAGAACTTAAGCCCCAGTGCAGCCACATTTTGGAGGAAGATGTCTAAAGGTTGTGGAAATAAAATGATCTTGAGGCCATCATGCGGCATGAACTTCAGAGCACGCGTGATGCCCATGAATGGCGTAGAGCGGTAAGCCTTTCACCACACGAATGTCTCATAGGAGTATATACAGGCAATTTATGATACGAGTTTGCAGGCTCCTTATACTCGCAAGCGTCCTGTTACAGATATACAGGGCATTCATTGCTTTCTTCAACCTTTCCTACGTGCTCCTCTAGCAGAACGGTTTGGAATCCATATTGATACCCAAGAGCTTTATCTCCTATGAGAGCCTCTGAGCCGTTCCGTTCCATTTTCGGAAAGATGAAGCTCGGGTTCCTGTACTTCCGAGTGAACAAGGCAAGTTCCGTTTCACATGGGTTCACACCCAAGTCATTCTTTTACGCCCACCTGTGGAGTTTCGCTAGTACTGACTCCATAAGATCGCTGATCGTTGATAGATGAAGTACTGACCATACTCTGTCATCATTCGCGAAAACGCAAATGAACAAATCAATGACTGCCGTTTATATGCGGCATCAGCCTCTGTTGACCAACAATTAACTGCACTACTTACACGAAGCCACTGTGATGCACCAAGTGACTGCTGTATAGACATGACACCCGCTGCGAAATTATTAAGAAAGTTTTTCCTGAATTAAATGTAAGATTTGCAGCATTTTGTGGGATGATCGAATTGAATTTATTCAACATGTGATAGCGATTATTCCAAATATTTTTCTGAAAAACAATGGATTTCTTTTAACTACATCTTATATATATGAAGTAAAGCAATTCTTGACTTATAATTTGGTATCGGATTACATATTCTAACAAGAGAGGACCTTTAAATTCTCCTCAGCTGTTTACTTGCAGAATTCCTCAACCAAGCGTCATGTCGTTAGACAAGCAATTATTTTCAGGCCATAGGATTCATGGATTTTAAATTGCTTCTGTAAAATATTCTGCATAAATTACCACAGCCCAACTACCAAGCAAGTAAATGTAGTTAAGTAGCGTGACTATAAAGGTTACAATTATCGCCTACGTTTTGATTTCAACTATTAGCCATCTCCTTCAGAACTTCAGTGCCTTTGTGTACAGGTGGTTTATTTCAAGTCACCCGTAGCGGTGTCAACGTAGTAAATTTAATTGAAATTTTCATTGTCACCCACTTATTGGTTGCCATGGCACTTTACACTTTATTTTATTCTCTGTTCTTTTCATTTTTCTCTACTTCTTGCTCTCCCCTTTAAATGAGTGGTCATTTGTCAAAATAACTCGTTTAACATGATGTTACAACTTGTCAGTGAACAGTGGGGGAAAAAAAATATTTCGCATATTTTCATGCGGATTTCATATGTAATTGTGTAAATATAAATATATTATTTAAGTGTACATATGCATATCCTAATGTATGAAGTGTATGAGTTAATGTTTTTCGTCTTAAGTAGCATCATGTGTCTGTCTGTAATGTGTACACACACAACACATTAAAAAAAAAAGAAATTTTGTTTAAGCATGGATGTGAAAATTGTTTTGCCATCATTTTGTATTATAAGGGTCGGTCCTTAATTTGGTACAATGATTCTAACATTATATGGACACTTATCAGTATTTTTTATTCTTTTAATTAAATACAAGCCAAGACGGTACCATGATTGTTAATTATTAAGAGAAGATGAATTTATTCCATTCCATTCGATGTCATTCGAATTTGAATGCAATTTGCATGTTCTACTGATTTTCCATTTATTACACGTATCCGCTTCCAACATGGCGTATGAGTTATATTTAACGTGCATAATAAATATAAAGTATACGCAGAGCTATACCGCACACCAGATACATATAAAGAAGAAGTAAAAGTTTACGTACAAATTCATTTTTAATCTGTAATATAAGCTATGTTGCGAACTTTTTTGCAAGATTATGAGAAGTACAATTCTTCTAACAACGACTACAGGTTATTTAAATTATTTCGAGAAGTTTGCTTATTTAATGCAGATTTTATCTACCAAGTCATCTTCAGGTGTATGTATTCTAGCTGCTCCTTAATTATAAAATGCCAGGAATTAGACAATAAGGTCTGATGGCAGCAATTCAGAATTTTCTATGAGACAAAATTTCCTCAGACCGCTTCTCTTCTACGGGATATAAAGTAAATAGTAGAGGGGTTTTGTACTTTAGACTTTTGAAAAAAATTTGCATACATACATACATAATTGCTCATTGCAACCCTTCAGTCAGGATTACAATCTAGTTTCTCACACCACTCATGTTGTGTGTATTAATTTTATACATGAGCGTCAGGACCTACAGTTTAAAGTCGACTCCGAACGACAATTTTTGAGAAACTTTTCATAGCAAATTCTTATTTACTCTCAGAATTTTTGCCAGTAATCTGCAAGAAGGAATATTTTTCATATATCGGGGGGTTTGAACCCTGCTCTCATGTCTAATAATCGAACACACTACCTTCTAGACTACGGCGACTTCATAAAAAATTTGGATATTCCACGGAAATACCAAGTGTTGTCGCCTTAGTCTACTTCGAGTTATTAGATGTTAGGTCACGGATCAAACCTCAGGTCGGACATCTCCAATAAAACATGAAATGAAAAAATATTTCTTCGTCGACCGCCTGTCAGCAAATTTCTGGCAAAAACTCTGACAGTAAATAAATGTGTCATGAAAAGTTTCTCAAAAATGTGTCATTCAGAGTCAAATTTAAAAGGTAGGTCCCTCTACTCATGTATAAAATTAGCACACACAACATAAGTGGTATGATAATCTAGGTTGTAATGCACAATTATGTATGTTATGTATGTAAAATGGTTTTCGCGTCACCAATAAGACAAAATTATTAGAAAATGACCTGACCTGGGGTTTAGACCGTGTGCTCACGCCAAATTAGCCAACACTCTACCTACCAGACTACAGCGACTATCATGATAACCCAAGCATAGGCTAGAGAGCTTGGCCTGAATGTTTTAAAGCATTCATTTTATAGTTTTGATCTTGAACCTCCAGATTATCATTTGTTTCGATGTCTGCAGAATTCTCCTAATGGTGTTGTCTTAAATTCAATAGAGACCTTCTAAATACAATTCTGTACATTAATTATAAAAATGTATAAATTTTTCTAAAATCACCCTCGTATTGTTATAATTTTAATTCTTTTTTTTTCATTCATATCATTGTATACCTTCTCTCGATGGGTTGCGTTAAATTATTTTTGCAACACTTGTAGCTGACAGTGCAACGACATTTAATGAAACTGACGATGATTTAACGCACATAAATCTCACACGTGGTGGGACATCAATAACAAAAAAAGAAAAAGAAAATAACGCTGTGAATGCAACGCTGCTAAAATACAAAAACGAAAAACGAGACGAAGGACAAGGGGTAATAACACAGTATGAAAACAAATAATGAAATCTTAAACTGTTAACAACGACAATAAAACACTCTACACCAATGCCATAAAATTGGGAATTGGCATTAGAGTATGAGCAACGTGCAAACTTCCGCTCAGCAGATTGCTGGCAAAAACTCTGAGAGTCAATAAAACTTCTATGAAAAGTTTCTAAAACATCTGTCATTGGGAGTCGACTTTAAACTTTAGGTCCCACCACTCATGTATAAAATTAACACACAAAACATAAGTGGTTGTGAGAAACTAGGTCGTTGTAATAACCGAGTATGTATGTATGTATGTAATAGTTTTCTCCTTAATTGTCGCCTAAACAGAGCCAGTAAACTTAATGATTTTGGGAAATGCTTCGCAACAAGAATAAGTAATAATAAAAATGAAGGGTCCCATTAGATTACATGATACGTGCTGACGTAAGTGTTCTCATGAGAATAAAAAATTGAATCAGCAGGACATTGAAAATATACTCACCCTCAACCAAATAGCAGCCCACAATTTTGTTCAGTCCAGAACCTTTCCAAATAGTAGGAATAGTGATTTGAAAAGTTATACTTTGGAAAGAAAAGATAAGCTGAGGCTACTGAAACAAACTAAATTTTTGTTGATGTAATTACAATGTTGTCGCCGTAGTCTGCTAGGTAGTATAGACAAGAGCCCGTGGTTCAAGTCCCAGCTTTGACATCACGAATGAAACGAAATATGAAAAAAATATTTCTTCCGGAGACTTATTCT
Organism: Sarcophaga subvicina; assembly: GCA_936449025.2. NCBI lineage: Eukaryota > Metazoa > Arthropoda > Insecta > Diptera > Sarcophagidae > Sarcophaga > Sarcophaga subvicina. The sequence goes on from OW388083.2 coordinate 76,940,511, forward strand.
CAACATTCTGGTGGCAAAAACTCTCAGGTTAAGTAAAATTTACTATGAAAAGTTTCTTAAATTTTTCGATCGGAGTTGGCCTCACCACACACAACATGGGTGGTTTGAGGAGCAAAGTAGTAAGCCTAACTAAAGGATTGCAATGACCAATTAAAAAAGTGGGTAAGTTATTACAATGAGAAGAGATTCGAATTATGTACGAGCATTTAAGATTCAAACCAAGCCTAATACGTAGACTCCATCATGGAAGGATATATATCATCTCAGAAGGAAAACCCGGTTGTATAACAACTACTAGGGAGCAAACAGCATTCTGAAGTTTGTTAGAACCAAACGATTGTAGGAGACATTGTAAATAAATCATCTGGTCTCCTTACGCTACAAGCTCTAAGCGTTAATAACAATATTCTGATGAATGATTGATACTTCTCTGCGATGCATTGCATATGGTGTAGGGTGCATGGAACGAGAAAATCAAGTCGAAACTAATTAAAGTGTAATGAGGTATAAAAATTAAAATGATTACTTAAGAACATATATACATATACACACATATACACACACAATATAAAATATAAGCAAAATACCATAATAAGTAGCAAAACAACGGTGAAATCATAACAAACACTCATTCAGTTACATACACTCCCACAGAAGAAAAAAATATTGAAGCATACATACATACAAATACATAGCAATATGCAGCGAATACCGATAATACAATGACTATGGGGATTAAGAATAAATCTCTGTTTACTTTATAAGACAAATAAACGAACAGCAAGTGAGAGAGGAACGCAGAAGGTAATATATACTGAAGACAACAGTGCAGCCGTTTGTCATAAAAGCAAAAGAAATAAAAGTAATAAAAACAATAACAACAATAACAACAACAATGACATCGGTTGTTAAATGTTTTAAGCCTGACTGATGATATTTTGCACAATAATTTCGATTGCAAAAACAGAAAAAAAAGAAGGAGAAGGATGAGTAAAAATATGCCATGTTTGTTTTGTAACTGTGTTTACATTCACTGTAAGCCTTGAAAGCGATATAATCTCTGTAATTTAATTGAATTTTTTTAAAGCTCACAATATGGATTGCATTTGGAAGACATTATAGCCACTAATATAAATACAAGTCTATTGCGTGAAACAGTTCAAGTTCATGTTCAGTTTCCTTACTGGATGCTGGATTAAATGATCTCATTTGCTTATTCATGACGGTTTACTTCAACACAAGAACAGCCTGCTACTTAGACATGGCCTAAGTAGCCGTTTCAAGTGTGGTCATTTAATGCATCAGGATTCATTGCAAAGCAAGCAAATTTGATGCCACACAACTGAAGTCGAACGACGTTTAATGCACGATCACGAAAATTGGATTCATTAGAACAACCACTGAAGCAAGAAATCATCTGTAGAGAGAAGGAAAAAACGAAATTTACGGCCAAGCCGAAGACTTAGGCCAAGGTAACGCGCTTTGTTCGGCGGAAACTGAAAGCTGTGACGTTCTGAAATGCTAAAGTCGATCAACACTAACACGAGAAACCTGGCAATACAACAGTTAATTCGTTTAAAGTGTATATTGGTCGAAATACGCCCTGAATATGTAACTAGAAAAAAATAAAAATTGTTCATCATCGTTTTTCGAATTTAAAATAAAACGGCTTTCAAAACAATCCTTCTAAGAAGTCTCCTGACCACTAGCAAATGGAAGAATGGTCAGGCAGTATCGCCACTTAGTGGAAAAAGAGGTAGGAATCAACAATCTCCAAGATTCCCCACTACAACACCAAATACTCAGAAGTTTTTGTTTCTAGGCAATGATAGATGACTGCCCCATTATCCGACGATTGGTGCTACAGCAGATCAATCATCTGCTTAGCTGGCACTACAAAAATAGATTAAAGAAACTGAAATAAGGTCTGTCCGCCACTCATGTATACAAATTAACGCACACAACATAAGTGGTGTGAGAATCTAGGCCGTAATCCTGACTGAAGGGTTGTAATGGCCATATATGTACATATGTATGTATGAAATAAGGTAGATTTTGCTTGTGGAAGTCGTATGCTCCCAAGAGCGATGCTGGAAAAAATATGTAACCAGAGACGAAGCCATAATTTTCAATCGTGCTACGGACATGATCTCGCTTCTTCTGATTACCATTTGTTTAAAGCGATACAGAGTGCTATCGCTGGAATAGATTTCACTTTAGAACAGAATATCACGAAGTTCCTTTTTTATGGAACCGATAAAAAAAAGAGGAGAAAAAGCTATATCTCCCTTGTTATCTCAAAAAAAACTTTTTTATAAGCTCTGTTGCTCTTCTTTTGAAGAATATGATTTACACACTTGTTTAAATATGTCATGCGAAAAAATAAAAACGAAGTGTCTCTTTCAGTTTCAAAAACATTCACCATCAGTTTCCATAATTAAGCGTTTAATTAATGCAAAAATAGATTCGTTGTTAATAGCACTCTGTCAGTACAGAATGGGCACTTTGCGCGCTCAGGGGAGCTTTGCTATCAAAGTTATCACTCCAACCTATCTATCTACCTACCCCATCTTTGATATTAACTCCCTATAGGTTGCAAAGGTTCACCTATGCACTTGAATAAAAAGTACGAATATTTTTTATAAAATACAGCCGCATATAAATTCAATATAATCGCTCTGCTAATACGCATTTGTTCAACTTAATTAGTTTGTTTAACTATTTTTAACTCTTATTTCAGTTTTATTTTTTTCTTTTTTGGATTTCGTTTCTTTACCGCACTATATCATTGTATGTGTGTTACTATACCCCTGTCGCATGCCATTACTCATAGTATTAATGGCTGATTATTGATAAAACAGCTCTCATCCCTATTTACACGATAATCTTGTTTAATTCACTCCATAAATGCGATCAAATAAATGAATGATTCAATAAATTTTCGTTTTCTAATACAAATTTAATCGAATAATTTGCAGAAATTAATTTATGGCTGTGAACTGCTACTGATTACACTTCTAATTATCATTTTGCGTGTTTCTTCTTTAATGCGGTTACATATTAAGCAGACTAACCAACTAACTAACTAAGTAATGGTGTACAAGATAAAGAAAAAGTATTGGAGCCATAATGGCGCTTAACCCCAACCAGATATTCTTAAAGTTATTCTTAAAGTTCATTTATTTATTGTCTTAAGTATTAAACTTAGAACAGCCAAATTCAAAATGAATTCCATGCAACATTTAAGGTTTAAATACAACCTTGAATAAATAATAAAACAAACTGAAAATCTACAGTGATGGAAAAAGCCAACAAATACCGCACAGACAAAAGAGCCGCAACACAAAGAAAATACAAAGAAAGTGGGACAGAATATTTGTATGTATGTTGGGTGATATTTAATATACACTTATTAGTACTGATTAACTGAATATTTTATTAATAAGAAGCAAATTAATTTTAATGTAAATATGTATGTATGTATATATGGATGCCTTAAGGATAATGTTTGTTGCCATTAAAGTATTTGGTAAGAAAAATAAAACAAATAAAATCATTTTACCAACAGCTAGTTCTCTTTTTGTTCAGTTAACTAATTGATTTCTAATAAAATTTAAGAATTTATAACTCAACAGAGAATTCAAACCAAATACCATCAGAATTATCACTAACACTGGAACTGTATGTAATCCCATGTTGCTAGTTGTGGATAAGCCCTCGAAGCTTCAGTTACATTGGCCATTAAAACTCTTTAGTCAGGATTACGACAAGGCTTCTCATACCACTTATGTTGCGTGTTCCAAAGATCAGCAATGAGTATTCAAAAAGATGCGTATGAGAATCGAATCATACTCATAATTTCTGATACTTATACGCAAAGTTTGAAGTACTCATCATATTCATACTTAACAGCACGTATGATGTTGTTGATTTTGACTTTCCATAACTCAAAATATACACGAATCACAAAATAAGTATGAATTCCGTACGAACACTAAAACACTTACTAAAAGGTTGTGTGTTTGCTCTGCTTGCTTCTCTGTCTTCTTTGTTCTGTTTTAAATGCCTAAGGACTAAGACTGTAAATTTTGATGAATGATTCAAGTCCCTCGAATCATTTATAAGTATGTGGCAGCCCTTAATAAACTTACAAATTTAATAAACTACTTTTTAAAAAAATTAAGTATCGATAACATTTTTATAAAATACGATAAAATGCGACAATGCCTTCATATACACAATTTTATATAATTTTTAATTTCTATAAATCATAATATGCCATGATATGTATTATATGAAATAGTATTAGTGCTGTAAAATAGAATGTTCTAGAAAAATAAGATTTTAGTATATATACGAGTTTTCAATAAAAAATATATTCAGTAGCTGACAAGATTTTCTAGAAGCAACACGCATTTTTAATTAAAGTGTACAAGTACTATAAGTATTTTTCTAAAGTTATGAATCTAAACAAGTAGGCTTATGAATCAAACATATTTCGAATGGTATGAGTTTGATGTCAACGTTGTACGCAACCTGTACTTATAAATCAAAGTTGTAGTGAGTATGAATGAATCAGAGTGGTTGAATTTCAATACTGTTGACTCGCTCATACTCAAAATTTCATGAGCGAAAAAACTATTCATTGCTGATCTCTGGTGTGTGCTAATTTTATACATGAGTTGGGGTACCTACCGTTTAAAGTCGACTCTGAACGACAGATTTTTGGGAAACTTTTCATGGCAATTTTATTTATCCTCAGAGTTTTTGCCGAGGAAATATTTTCTAATATTTTGATTTGTTGGAATTTGAACCGTGACCTCACGTCTAACAGGCACACACACTAACTACTAGACTAAGCGACTGCATGGACGAAGATTTATATAAAAATCTCCATTCCGTTTGCTCCAAAATTCAATTCCTTGGGATTAAAATCAACTTTTAACAGAATTCCTAGTACGGAAAATTTCCAAATATCTTGATTTTATATTTTTCCAAGTCAGAATATTCTTGGCCGATATTCCAACACTTGCATGTAGAAAACTAAACAAACTTTACAAAGCTCTTAAAGGGACTCTAACTTTAGTATTTTAACTTTAGGACTCTAATTTTAGGAGTTATATACATACATATATATGCCGATTTTCATATGTTACTTAAGATACTGAAGTCAGCTCTGTCTTGCATTTACAGTTTCTCATATCCTTATTACGCTGCCGTTTTTTGATGTAATGCCAGCCAGGTCTGTTAAGTTTTAATTATTTTCAATAATAATGTACTCAACTGGTGACCGCATTAGTCTACTTATATTGAATAGTGCATAGCCTTGCTAGGCTAGAAAAGTTAAAATCGAAGCTCTGACATCTTGGAAAAATAAATTGTGCATAACAAAATATTTGTCTTTCGGCAACTCTCTCTTAGCAGACTTCCATGCCGTGAAAAACATCCTCAAATCTGCCAGTCGTTAATCTAATTAACGCTCACACCATGGGCAGTGTGAGAAGTTAAGTTGTAATCCCGTCTAAAGGATTATAATGACCAATAATGTAAGAGAAGTTCAAAGTTGTGTGCTCTGATGCAAAGTCTCCTTGAAACGTAATTATTCATGAAACTGGAAAAATCAAAGCACAAACTAGTATAATTTCAGTCCAAAATTCCTGTTTTAGTAATTAGTTTTCGTCATTTGTCCTTGCATTTAACCGAACAGAGCTTTTGATTCACCAAAGAATTTTAACATACTCTTACCGACTTACGACCGATATAGGTTCCTGGTCATAGGTTCTTAGCTTTCGTTTGCTACCAAATTTATGAATATCGATGCTAAACAGACAAAGTTATAAGACTTTACATTTAATTTGCTTAAATACCTTAAAGTGAGCGTGGCAAAAATGGTGATATTTACAGTGAGAATGAAAGTAAATATTTCTAGTTTTCATTTGATACCAATTTTATAAAAATTGGTTCCTTCGTTATAAAGTTATAAGAAGTTATAGAAAATATTTTGCCAGACACCCCCTTTCTACACATTTCTGTTCGCCTGGTAGAAAATTTTTAAGATGAAATTTTTGCAAAAAAATTTTGTTGTTGGATGGATGTGTTCTTTAACTTATTATAACTTTGTAAGTAGTGCACCAATTTTTATAAATTTGGTAGCAAAGGTTAGAAGCTAGCATATTTAATCTACAGATTTGCAAACTGTTATTCACATACTAATAAGTTTAGAAATTTATTTTCTGATAAATTTTCTATGAATAGGAAATAATCAATTCATGGAGAAAGAATTCATAATAAATTATCAAACAGTACGAACAAAACATAGGCTTCATAAATGCCAAATCAATTATCACATAAATAAGGCCATACGAAATGATCACACATGTATGAACTAAATAAATAAATCAAATGTACATTTGTGAGAGTGTCCAACATACCAAGATAATAAGAACAGGACTTAAAACAAAATTAGAAAATAATACAAAAGCCGTTTATGATAGAACACACGAAATTGGGTTCTGTAATGCAGGAGTTAGAGTCTGCGCGAGATTAGAGGATTATCATTCAAATCCTCACGTTGGCATGAGAGACTGCAGAGCAGACTTCGCTTACGATATCAGTAAGCACGATGGTGAATAGCTGACATGACAGGGGACACACTTGTTTTACTCCAGCATTTGTGTGAAATGGTTGGCTTACATTGCCACTGTGAAAAACGTAGAGTTCTACATCTTTATTCACAGCCCTGGGTTACTATCTTTCTTGTCAATGCGTTCCATGTGGCAGTTCGTTTGATGGCATTGTAGGCTACGAATTCTACGAACAGTGGGTACAGGCAAGTACGCCATTCAAGAGATTGTTCTATTAAAATGCGTATAGTGTTGAATTAATCTATGCTGTCTATTCGTCCCGTAAATTTTCCTGTATCTTGCTTTGAAGCCTTACCTGTACGATAATTACCAGTATTTTGTATATTCTGTTAAGCAGAGTAACTTATCGGGTGGACCAACTATCGGTTTAACTTTGCGGTTATTGCGAATCTGACAATACTTATGTATTTCACTCTATTCTGTGACAAAAGTCAGTACCTTGTCTCCACTGAACGTAATGAATCGATTTACTTTCAAGCAAGGTTGGGATTTATTGGGCCAAGGAAAAACTACACAATGATGTCGACTTTGGGCAAAAGAGTCATCTTTTCTGATGAAGATCATTTTCATCTTGGTAGCTACGTTAATAAGCAAAATTTCCGTATTTGGGGCTTAAAAAACTCACATGTGGTCTTACAGATTCCAATGCACCTATTACGAGTGATTGTTTAGTGCGGCTTGTGGAGCGAAGACATCATTGGCCCACATTTCTTTGAAACCATTACGGTCAATGGAGACACCTATCGCCTCTTAATAACCGATTTGTTTGTACCCGCTCTTCATGGTATTGATGTGAACGATGTTTGGTTTCAACAGGATGGTCCAACTTGCCACACATCTCATGGCACAATCAATGTATTGCATCAAACGTTTGACGACCTTTTAATAAGCCAAAATGGTGTTGACAGTTTTCCGCCAATAAGCTGCGATTTGACACCCTCGGATAGTTTCTGTGGGGCACCGTTAAAGAAAAGTTTTATGCCGTCAAACCAAAGGCAATTGAGCATTTGATGATCAACATTCGTGATGCCATTGCCAAGAGACGACCCCATACACTCGAAAAAGTATACGCAAGTTGGTCCAAACGCATGGGGTACTGTGAGGCCAGCCGCCGCAGGCGTATGAAGGAAATAATATTCCATTTCTAACCGGAACAATTGTACTTAATTTGTTTCATTTCATTTTTAAATTCAAACGTTTAAATTTACCACCCTATATAGACGAATTTTTAATATTTCTACAATTTCTTTAAGTATGATTGCCCCAAACTGTTTTATTTTATTATTTTCATATAAAAAATCCAACATTTGGTCATCCAAAGCAACTGGCAGCTATTAAGCAGATCAGTATTACCATCTGTAAGAAAAAATTTGTACTCTCGTTTGAATAAATGAACACGATTTATGAGTTGGTACACCCTATTGCCAACATTTGTTTACAAATAATTAAACGGAAATACAACATTTGTCCAATTGTCAATATAAAATGAACATAAACAAGCACACAAATATTGACAATCAATGTACGAAAATCTATTTTCCCATGATTATCAATTCAATTTGCTAAGTTTGGAAACAAACATTTGATTTGTTTTTGGATACTAGAAAAAGTACATTGTTGTTGTTAAAAATTATTGAAATAATATTTAATTATGCTAATAAAATTTGATTTGTTTTTTATTTCTTATTTTTTTAATTTTTTTTTTTCATTTTCTTTTGCAATATTCTGTTGAAAACATACTTAAAGGAAATATCTGAGTATACTTGATTTTGTTTTTGTTGTTGTAGCACATTATTTTCCCAAAAAAAACGTTCTCTTATTTGTTGTATTATTCTTATTGTATCTTATGCACAAATACATACATATATTTTACATAAGTAATGTTAAGTAGTTTGAAGTGCATATTTAAAGTGCAAACAACAATGAGTATGAATTACTTTTTGTAGAACTTTTTTGGAATTTTTAATGCAATTGAAAGCACTTGAGTGTAGATTTTGAATGCCTTTTTATTTTATATACAAAGAAATTTTATTTTATTTGTTTTAATTCTAAAGTTTTGTTGCAGAAAAGGATTTTGTTATTAGAAAGTGCAGGCAACATGGCTTTTGTAACACTTTTTATGTGAATTCATATATCTCGAAAGCTAGTATATATCTTTGAAGATATGTTATGAAACTGTTGAAAAACAATACACTTAACTTAGTAATGGACGGTACGATTTCCTTAGGCTCTATGCTGTTTCCAAGCAGTTTGATAGAGTCTAACGTAACAAGGTTTTACTGAATTTTTGTTTCTTCTTGGGCTCTGCCACCTTACGCCCGAAGTATTGTTTTAAAATAGGTATGTAGCAGGGATGTTGCAGCCGTCTAATCTAGTTCAACCTCTGGCTCAGGCATCTGGAACGACCTTTTGGCAAATACTCTGAGAGTAAATAAAATTGCCATGAAATGTTTCTCAAAGTCAGGCGCCCAGGGTCAAGTTTGAACTGTAGGACCCGGAACTAATGAATAAAATAAACACACACAATATGGGTGGCGTGTAGAAGCTAGGCCGTAATTCTGAGTAGAGGATTGTAATGACCAATTAAATACATACGACTAAATACGTAATTGGCCATTAAAATCCTTCAGCAAGGCCGTAATTCTTGTAATGACCAATTAAATACATACGACTACATACGTAATTGGCCATTACAATCCTTCAGCCAGGATTACGGGCTGGCTTCTCTCACCACTCATGTTATTTGTGTTACTCTTTATACATGAATCTCCGAACGACAGATTTTTGAGAAATTTTTCATGGCAATTTTATTTTTACTTTCAAATTTTTTTGCCAGAAATCTGCTGAGAGAAAGTCGCCGAAGAAATATTTTTTCATATTTCGTTTTGATGTCTGACGTGGGATTTGAACCGCGACCTTACGCCTAATAAGCCAATACACTACCTACTAGACTACGGCGACTTCAATGATTAATTAAGTAGAGTAGGTACTATCGTAGGGATGTTCTCCAGCGATGCGTTAATTCAGGAGTAACAAAAAGCTTTTTTTTACCAGAAAGAAGCAGGTACTACTTACTTAATTGGTCATTTACAATCTGTTCATCTAATTTCGATCTGCAGTTGGTCACATCAACCGATGACAGGGTTTCCTAAAATTGGTCCTTCCAACGTAGACAAGGTCGTCTTCGACGACTTCCGCTAATTTTCACACCAAATATATGTCTCGCCGGAACATCCTCTTTCAACCGAATGAAATGATCGAACCAGCGAAGCCGCTGGATGGTAATGCGCTGCACAACGTCCATGTCATTGAGGCGCTCATACAGCTCACAATTAGACTGGCTGCGAAAATTATCACCAACTTGCACTGGACCGTAGATCTAACGTAAGGCTATTCTCCCTAATGCCCTCAAGTTGGCTGTACCGGTGCTTAGTAGTATCATCCGTAGAACTGCATCATTATTGGTTACATACATACGAGTGGTTGGTCATTACAACCCTCAGGGGTAGAATAAAACTGCCATGGAAAGTTTTTCAAAAATCTGTCGTTCAGAGTTGACTTCAAACTGTAGATACCGCCATTCATGTATAAAATTAATACTCATCATAGTGTGAAGCGGCTATTGAACCAAATTTTTTTTATAATGACCTTGTAGGAAACGATAACTGACGTTTTTTGACGTGCAATTGAAGACTATGGTAGTAGGGGATGTGGATAAAGCAAGACGCTACCACGATCTGCACAACACCACCAATTTTGGTTTTGTTGCATAAGAAAATTCCAGAGAGAATAATTTCCGCAGCTTTGTGGATAATTTTAAAACCTACAAGATTCTGTTCGAAGTGTTAAATCGGAAACTATATAAAAAGGATCGACTGCTGCAGCCAAACATTTCAATTAACTTCAGTTTTGAAACCTCAAAATGCATAACCCGTTTGTAGTTCATAGTTCATAAGAACCATCCTTTGTATCTCTATTTAAAGACTTTTGATAAAAACCTAGTTTAGGTCGGGATAAAAATTTGTTTTAAATAAATCTCAAGAGAACTAAAATGTTTCCTATACATACAGACTAAAAGTCTACTATTGTACGCGGGTGTGTGTGTGTATATGCGTGTGTTTTGTGGTCATGTAAATTTTCCTACGAGTTTTAACAATTTCTACGGCTTGTTTTTGTTAAAAGTTTAATTAAGTTTTGCCCTCTACGTAGTGGTTTTGGTAACTGTATGCCCCGCAACCTTAAATGTAATAACAACAGCCAGAATATACACTCCATAACAGAAATCGATTTTCTTTTTCACTTTTTTTCTTTTTCGTTTCTGTAAAAACTATTCAAAAATGTTTACGCTTCTCAATGGTTGGATTTCAACGTTACGAACAAATGATTGAAAGTTGTTGCCAACAATATTGTGGTAAAATTTGTTTTTACAACTGAACACAGGTTGTTGCACAACAACTACAACAGCTAGATGTACAACAATAAACTTTTATATTACCTATCATAGGAAAACAAACCGGATAGAAAAAACTGAAATATTTTCGACAGATTTGGGTCAATTGTGAATAAATATTGAACACCAAGAGAGTTTAGTTTAGTTTTGTTTATTCCGCATTGTACTCACATATGAAGTGTCTGTTTGCAAATAATACCTTAACTAAGTATTTTCAATTTGATACGCTTAAAACAGAGAAGAAGTTTGCAAATATTATTGAATTCTTTCTATTTTGAAAGGAAATTAAACAAATATTTCCACCATTTACAGTTTTATTAAGTATCCTTACTGTGACTCACTTATTTCTTATTTATTTTGTATTATTTCTGCTCCCAACAATTTTGAACAAATTCTTAGGACTTCAATGTCATCTAGCAGGCAGTATGTTGACTTATTAGACGAATATCCGTGTAGCAAACCATAGCTCAGATAGCTCTAACAAAACAAAATATGAAAAAATATTTCTTCTGTGACATGCTCTCATAGGTTTCCGGCCAAAACCCTCAGAGTGGATAAAATTACCATGAAAAGTTTCTCGAAAAGCAGTCGATCACAGGCGACTTTTGATCAACATGTTTACAATATGTAAAGGGTCCGCCAATTAACATTTTTTTTTTTGAAAATGCTTTAAAAAAAACTACTGAATATTTTCTTAAATTTCTTTTTTTATTTGAAAGTACAATCCTTCCGGTTAATAATGGAAAATAATTTCATTCAAATGACTGCCTCGGCTGGGCATGCAGTAGCTTACACGATCGGTTCAATTTTTAAGCACATTATCGATTGTGTGCAGCTGTATTTCACCAATGGCTTCACGAATATTGTCCTTTAAAGCGCCAATTGTTTCTGGTTTGTCGGCGTAACACTTATCTTTGACGGCACCCCACAAATAATAGTCCAACGGTGTCAAATCGCAGTTCCGAGGTGGCCAAACGACATCAGCTCTGCGGCTGATAATGCGATTTTCAAAAACAGGGCGCAAAACATTGAGTGTAGCTTCGGCTGTGTGGCATGTAGCACCGTCTTGTTGAAACCAAATGTTGCCAATATCCTCCTCTTCAATTTTTGTGAACAAAAATTCGTTCAACATGGCCCGATAACGATCGCCATTGACTGTAACGGCCACTCCTTTCTCATTTTCGAAGAAAAATGGCCCAATTATGCCTCTGGACCAAAATCCGCACCATTTCAATGTATGCGTGCGGGTTTTCTGTGCCCCAAATGCGACAATTTTGCTTGTTTACATACCCGCCAAGATCAAAATGAGCTTCATCTGAGAAGATGATTTTTTTGCCAAAACCGGCATCTTCTGGTGTAGGTTACTGCATGGCCAGCCGAGGCAGCCATTTGAATGAAATTATTTTCCATTATTAACCGGAACGATTGTACTTTCAAATAAAAAAAGAAATTTGAGAAAATATTCAGCATTTTTTTTTAAAGCATTTTCAAAAAAAAAAGTTATTTGGCGGACCCTTTAGAAGTTATTACCTGATATATGAAACTTTTGTAATCCAACTTAACGGTATACTTTATATTTAATAGCATTTGAACATTATATTACGTATACGCATCATATTACTTGTAATGTCATAATTACTCTGAAAAGTATGCAATAAAAAGCTTGGATTTTGTCGTGTATGAAATTAACATTGAATTGAATATCACTCATACGACACATGTACGTGATTATGAATACTTTGTGTTAAATATGAATGCCAGTGAATACTGAAATTCTAATTTTGCTCGAAATCAATCGGGTGTATTTAGAATGTTATATTTATTTTAGATAGTTGTAATTCCTGAAAGACACCTATATTAATTTATAATGGAACTTCAAAGATGAAGGCTTTCTTAAATCGTTAAATCGTTAAGTATAGTCTAGTAGATATTGTGTTGGCTTAGTAGATATGAGGCCACTGTTCAAACACCAAATCCAAATTTCCAATAAATCGAAATTGAAAAATATTTCTATGGCCACTTTCACTTAGCAGATTTCAAGAAAAAACTCTCGAGATTAAATAAAAATTGCCATGAAAATTTCCCAAAAATCGGTCATTCGGAGTCGACTTTAAACTGTAGGTTCCGCCACTCATGTAGAAAATTAACACACACAACATAAGTGGTGTGAGAAGCTAGGTTGTAATCCTGGTCTGCAATGACCAACTAAGTAAGTAAGTAAGCGAATGTGTTATTGAGTTTTCGAAGTATAATAATTTTGATGTTAGCAAGACTGCATGCAAAGCCTTTCATATTGAAGGAAAAGAAATCAACCTACTTTTAATATGAAAGGCTTTAAATGCAGTCTTAGGTTATGTTAGGTTAGAGGACGTGTAAATTGACAAGTACATTAGTAGGTAGCGAGTTGGCTTATTAGACAAAAGGCCGTGGTTTAACCCCTAGCTCAGACGTCTCTAACAAATTAAAATATGAAAAAAAAATTTCTGTGGCGAATTCATTTTAGCAGACTTCTGGCAAAGACTCTGAGAGTAAAAACAATTGCTATGAAAAATTTCTTAAATCTGTCGTTCGGAGTCGACTTTAAACAGAAGGTCCCTCTACTCATGTATTAAGATTAACACACACAACGTAAGTGTTGTGAGAAGCTAGGTCGTAATTCTGATTAAAGGGCAAGTAAGTAAGTAAGTAATTACTTCAAATACATGTTTTTAAAAATTAAAATCGTAACAATAGATTGAATCACACCCAAGAATGTCAAGCATTACAATATTTGATTGATTTTTAGGTTTTCTTCCTTATCATACTGTAGTTATGTAGATAAAGGTTAAACGAGCCGTTTGGACTGTTCAAAATATTTATGCGTAGATAAGGCCTTTATTATCTGTAGTTCCTCTGCCCGACCTAGGGTTGCAACAGTTTTATTCAATAACCTGTTGTGAGTTTATTTATCGTGAAGGAAATAAATGAATAAGTGTGTCAAAACTTATTAATGTTAGCATCATATATTTTCATCGAAATAAATGCAATAACAGCGTAATTAAACATCAAATAATCTTCTGCCCACACACATAAAACAATCATATTTTTGAATATCAAAAAATATTTATCGAAAAATATATCCACTTTAACCTTATCGTCATCATAAACGTCAATGTTTCAAACGTAATTTGTTTTTTTCTCTTTTTATATTTTTTATCTCTATTTTAAAATATAAATTCTCGTGTGAATATTTTATGACTTATTTTGGTATGAACAGCTAAAAAAACACACGCGAAAAAAGACAGGCCACACCGTGCCACAGCCAATTCGATTTTTAATAACCCTGTTATCAATATTTGTTTAATAAAGAGACACACACACACATGTTGTTAGCTGCAGTCAAAAGTCATTTTATGTGGGAGTCTCAATTTTCTAAAAAAAAAAACAGAAACGACAAAAAAATGAATTTTCATGAAAATTTATTAAAAAAAACATTCATTTTATAACATACTCGTACATATATACGGGAATTAAAAAAAACACTCACATGAAATATAATCTGTTATGTGAACTCAATTATTAGAGTTCAGGTGAAAAAGGAATTTATTTTTAGCCTTCCATTAATCATGTGTGAGTGCATAAAATTCAATTGTTACACCATTTATGTATCATAGAATGGCAAAGGTACGCTTTTTGTCAATGAAATTGTATTTTCATCATTGGGAATTTAAACATTTTTTAACATCAAAGGAATTATCTTAGAAAAGGATGTGAAATTAATGATACGGGGAAAAACGTAATGCCCTAGAGTATAATGAATCGATTTGAGTTTTGTACAAAAAAAAACAAAAAAAAACATCGGAAGTAGATATATCGGTTTAAATTTACAGTGTGCGTAAGAGTCCATCAACATCAATTGGTCATCGTTCTTAAGAATTGAAAATTTCAAGCACCAGTTTACGTCGAATTTTGGGAAAAGATCTCGGTAGAATGCCTTACAAAGTTCAATTGGAGTTAATGCCGCATGACTATCCGCTTCGTTTTCGCTTCGCTAGATGGGCCAACGAGAAACTGCACAACGATGTCGATTTTGCAAAAAAAAAAAAAAATCATCTTTTCGTATGAAACTTAATAAGCAAAATTGCCATATTTGGGGCTCAGAAAACCCACACGTGGTCTTACAGAAACCAATGCACCCTTTACGGGTAACTGTTTGGTACAGCTTGTATAGTGAGGCATCATTGGCCCATATTTCTTTGAAAATGAGAACGGCGTACCATGATAAACGATTTTTTTGTACCCGCTCTTCAAGGTATTGCTGTGAACGATGTTTGGTTTCAACAGGATGGTGTAGTTGCCACACATCTCATGCCGCAATCGGTTTATTGCGTTAAACGTTTGATAGCCGTTTACTTAGCCGAAATGGTGGTATCAATTGGCCACCAAAAAGCTGTGATTTGACACCGATGGTCTATTTTCTGTGGGGCGCCGTTAAAGAAAAGTGTTATGCCGACAAACCAGAGATAATTGAGCATTTGAAGACCAACATTCGTGATGCCATTCCCGAGATAAGACCCCACGCACTCCAAAAAGTGAATAAAAATTGGTTCGATCGAATGAGGTACTGTGAGGTCAGCCGCCGCAGCCATATAATGGAAAGAATATTCCATTTCTAACCGGAACAATTGTACTTTACAATGAAAAAATTAATTTGGCAAAATTTTAAACCGTTTTTATTTTATTGCATTTTTAAATTTAGACTTTTAAATGGCCCACGCTTTACTTGGCGTATGGTATTCTGGAGGGGTTTATACTAATGTACAGTCAGCGTCAAAAGTGAGTAAACACTACTGAAATAATTCATTTTCTTAGGATAGCGAGAAAAGTAAATATAGTTAATAGAAGTAAATAGTCGAATAAATTTCTAAAAATAAAAACGTTTAAAATGTTAAAACAAAAAAACAATTCATGATAAGGGAACTTTTTTATACTTAAGAACATAATAGAAAATTTAAAATTTTAGTGGGTGTTGACTCACTTCTGGCGCTCACTGTATATAAAGTAAGTGGAAACTTATTTAATGATCGAGCATTCGACTACTGAAATAGGAATAATATATATAATATAATATGAGTTCCTGAAAACTAGATAAAGTGATTTCAAAAATCTTGTTTTTATATGGCGCTGTTAGGTCAAACTAATGGTTAAGTTGGTGGAATTCTCTAGAAATCGGATATACATAAAACAAGGTATTATGGTTTTCCAATTAATTTCATTTAAAGCTACAACCACAATTGTGTGGCGTATTTATTGGCTTCTATTTTAGTGTTCGCTGCTAATGTTGTATTCCTTGGCTGCTACTCGAAAACAAACTTGAACAAGCTTTTTGTTTTGATATTTATTAAAAAATCTCTATCATAACCCCTATGAAAATCTATTGTTTCTCTTGCATTTTATGGCCAAACAAAAGACAACAACGAGTTGGAATAAAGCAATAAAAACTCATTTTATGGCTGAACTCTTTACTAAAAATAAACGAAAAACATCTGAAATTGAAGTTAAATTGACAAAGGCAACAGCGAATAAATATTTTATGATTCCATTGTCTCATTGTCTCATTGCATTTAATAGATGAATGTTTGCAGAAAGTGTTCAAAAGTTTCTTTGTTTTCAGTGCTCAAAAGCACAGATGTGTTCTCTTTATCATTTAATGCTTAAGTTGTCAACCTTTTAAGACGATTATTGCCATTTTATTGATGCATTATCGTGTTTAGTGTTCAAGTTCAATAATTTTATGACTTAAAATAAAACAAAAGAATAATTTCGTAAGAGAAATAGTTGGAGGAATGCTACCACCTCAAACTCATATTTTACTATCATTTTATAAAAATCTTGATGCATTAACACACCGCCTGTATTTGGACGTATTTTCAGTCATGCATTGACCTATAATACTTGCCACTCCAATGAGAAATGTTTCTTATTTGCCATAAGGATTACGAGTTTCAGATGTACAAAAGGTTAATACCCTGTTGCCTTTATAGACAATTTACTATGGACTGCTGCGTGTTTCATTTACTAGTAACTTTATTTCCAGTTAGTCACTCTATTAACATTTGCCAGCTTGATTATTTCTTGTTTTATTATTCTTCCTTGTATCCAAAAATTTATAAATTCTGAACTCTGCGACTAAAGTAATGAAGAGTCGTTAACCAATCTGGTCTGAATTGATTTAAAATTTTCTTAAATTTATGTGTATGGGAGTGCTCGCGAAAAAATTGATCATGCAGCAAGCTTTACATCAGCTACTGTAATGGAAAGCAATAATTACCATCGCCGTAGTCTAGTAGGTAGTGTGTTGGCTTATAAGAGGTAAAGCCAGGGTTCGAACCCCAGGCCAGACAAACGAAATACGAAAAAATATTTCTTCGGCAGATTTCTGCCAAAATCTCTGAGACTAAATAAAAATTGCCATAGAAAGTTTCTCAACAATCTGTCCTTCGGAATCCACTTTTAACTGTAGGTCTCGCCACTCATGCATAAAATTAACACACACAACATGAGTGGTGCGAGGAAGCTAGGCCATACTCCTGACTGAAGGGTTGTAATGGTCAAATATGTTATGTAATTACCGTCACTTCGTTTCTCAGTAAACACGTTGAAAGTCTCATTTTAATTACAAAATCAGTTTTCTTTTAAAAAATAGACATCAAACCAGAATTACATATAATAACAATTAAAATTTTGAATAAAAGTTCGTTAAGTCGACAGAAAATATCACATAAAGTCGCAACTTTTAACCCAAAAACTGCTTCAGTAATTTTAAAAAATACAAAGCGAGGATAAGAGATTCGAAAGTGTAAGTAAGAACAGCAAATCAGGAAAAATTTTGAACATTTTGTCAAATTGGCCTCTGCAGCCCTTTAGTCTGGATTACAACCTAGGCTCTTTCATTACTTACGTTGGGTGTGTTAATTTTATCCATGAGTGGAGGGGCCTATAATTTATTGTCGACTTGAACGAATGAACATTTTCATGATTTTTCGCAAGAAAACTGCTGAGACTAAGTCGCCGAAAGAAATATTTTTTTTCATGTTTCGTTTATTTGAGATACCCGAGGTAGAGGTAGAACCACAGCCACAATGAGCTTGTGGCATCGAATGCGGAAATCATCACCAACTCGCACTGAACCGAAGATCTTACGTAGAACTTTTCTTTCGAATACTTTTAAGACTGTTCCATAAATGCGTAACAGCGTACATGCTTCTGCAGCATAGAATAGCACGGGTAGGATGAATGACTACTAGAGCAATACTTAAGTATATCACACGAAAGGTCTAAGTTCAATTTCCAGCTCAGTGTTAATAAAATTCATTGGAATTTGCTCAGATTTTACATGAAAATTATAGGAGCTTGGAGGTTCACACTGAAAAAACAAGTGAAACGTTAGTGGTGTAAAGAGACGTGTTTTTCTGGTGCGTTCCAGTACACGTTATAAAAGAGAAGGTTAAAATATCATATGGTCTATGTGGTTTGGTGTGACGACAAAACTCAATATTATGATCTCTCCTCAATATTGTGATCTTGTCTGATACTAAGGCCCAAGGTCGCCGTAGTCTAGTAGGTAGTGTGTTGGCTTATTAGAAGTGAGGCCACGATTCAAGAAAAAGACATCTCCAATAAAATGAAATACGAAAATGTTTCTTCGGCGACTTCCTCTCAGCAGATTTCTGGCAAAAACTCTGAGAATAAATAAAATTGCTATGAAAAGTTTTTCAAGAATATGTCGTTCTCTGCAGACTTTGAACTGTAGGTTCCGCCGCTTATGGATCAAATTAACACACACAACACATAAGTTGTGTGAGGAGTTAGGTGTAATGAAAAATGTTTTGTATATAAGGCCCACATTGTGGAGCAGATATGGACGCTTCTTCACTTCAAATGATCAACTTTAGGTGCCCAAAAGCTGTACTACTTTACTGGCAATGATCTAAGAAATCTTATTCACAGCCTGGTATCAATGAAACACTTTAGTTGTAATAAATGTGCATTTGATCTCTTAGATTTTCTTCTGACATACAAGAAATTACAATTTCTTTGAGTTTTAAGATGATACATACACACTTTATGAATATAAAGAACACTACGTGATTATTCTTAAACAAACTTGGTTTTTTTTTGTTAATTTTTTAATTTGCATAACAGACATACTGTTTTAAACAGATTTCCATTGAAATGGTAATTAAAGTAAACTCTTCTTTCCATATACATACATACATATGTACATATGTATCATACCATACAGTTGAATAAACTATTTGTGATAAAAATTCTTTGAAAATCTTCTACATTTTCATTGTCACTCATTGTGGATGTAAAATATTTGTTTTTTTTAGAAGGAAATATTTTATTTTCCTTTATTCACTGGACCATAATGAAATTCATAATTCCCTACACATGCTGATACGTACATACAATTTCTTACACATGCAAATGAACATATTGTACTGAAATCTTTTGCGTAATTTCATTAATAAAAATAAATTTCAAAACAGAAAAAGAAAAGTCCTTTGTTTGCCCAAAAGAAAAAAAAATATACCAACTATACATACTTATATACATATAGAGATATATGTACATATGGTATAGTATGTGTCCATCTGTCTATCACATAAACTAAACTATTCTTCCATTCCTAGTTTGGCTTGAAACATGAATTTTATAAACTTACAATACCATATGCTTTGTCCTGTGAGAAGTGTAAATCATTTCAGATTTTAAGAAAAATAAATTTTTTCAATTTTTTTTTCCTAAATAGAATATATTCGAGAGAAAGAGAATGTATTCTAAAAGAGAGGATAGGAACAGACGAAGTATTTGAGTTAAATTTCAAAATAGTTTGCAAAGTAAACAAATTTTTAAAGAGAGAGAAAATCTCATTTTAACACTCATGGACAAGGCACACAATGCTTTTATGGGGATTAGTACGTGCATATTACACTTACAATTACATTTTTTGTTTTCCTTGTTTTTAATTTAAATTTTAATTTCATATACAAAGACTGTTTGAAATTAAAAAAAATTTTAGAAATTAAAGCAATTGAATATGACCAGAGGAACAAAAATTCATTCAATGAAAAACTCAAAATAAATTATTCTGGACAAAAATTTAAAATCTAAAAATGTTTTTAGATTTATCGGATTAAACAATTAAATTAAAAAATAACATCTAAACAACACTCACACCAAGATAGTGTTGGATATTGTATATCTGTTTTTATGTTTCGTAATTGTTGTTTAATTTTGTATCGAAATGAAAATGAAACAGAAATCTGACTCTTTTCATTAATTAATTTGATAGGGTAGTAGCTATATCCTATTCTCTGGTAGGGACACTTTTGATGCTCATTGTCTAACATTGATCGCATTAACAAAGTGTGCATAATTACAGAACAAACTGATGGGATGAGACTTGCATTATATCTGAAAGGGCTTTCAGCATACTAAACTATTCTGTTATATGGCATAAACTTCGCAGCAAGGCAATGCCACATTGATTCACTTGGTAATTACAACCCTGTATAGGAGAGCCGTAGCCTAGTAGGTAGTGTGTTGGTTTATTAGACGTGAGGCCACGGTTCAAACCCCAGGTCAAACATACATGCATAATTGGTCATTACAACACTTCAGTAAAAATTACGACCTAGTTTCTCACACCACTTATGGTTGTGAGTGTTAATTTTATCCATAAGTGGCGTGACCTACAGTTTAAAGTCGACTCCGAATGACAGATATTTTTAGCAATTTTTCATGGCAATTTTTATTTACTCTCAGAGTTTTGGCCAGAAATATGCTGAGAGGAAGTCGCCTAAGAAATACTTTTTGTACAAATACAAACAGCGAATATAAATGAATCTTGAAATAAGCTAATGCCACTTGAGGCGGTTATAAATCATACCAATCTCAACAATGCAAACTTAAAGTACCTCCTCATGATAATACGCAATCACCAATATATAGTCGTTTAGACTTTAGAAACCGCTAAAAGAAGAAGCCCTACATAATTGTAGCGTGAACTCGCCGTAGTCTCGTAGGTAGCGTGTTGACTTATTAGACATGAGGTAGAAGTGGCTGTCCACCCATACTCCTGTCCACCCATACAATGGCCACACACAGCAGGGTCCATTTGATATCGCAGTTTCCCAGAGTTTCTAGTCCAGGAACCACTCCAATGGAGCAGCTCAGACTGACAATATCAATGACAGTTCATTCAGATCCTCCATATAGTAGGCATCTTTTCTCCTCCGACAAAGTGTGGCATGAAGAACAAGCTCATCCTATTCCTCATCTCCACAGCTTACACAGAAATTATTTTGCGACATTCATCCCAAAAAAACATAAATAAATATGTGAGTAACTGTTCCTTACTTATAAGAACCAACTTCAGGGGTATGCTTTTCTATGGTCATGACAATATGATCAGTAAAATACAACGTGTTTTGTCTTCAGTGAACTATGCCGGTAAGAGTTAAGCGTATTTCTCCATCTTCCTCTTGATTTAAATCATGTTTCTGTAAATCTGTTTATACGAATGAACACTCATTCATCCACAAGCATTTGTGTAATTTACCACTAGAATGTCTTAAACCAGATATAGTCAAAGCTATTGGTGAACCAATGAGCATAATGTTCCCAGCTGGTGGATTTGAATCATTTCGAACTTCGGATGAAACCCCTTAGTGGCAAATTCGCCGCCATGCCTAGACCTTCAAACGTTCTGTCACCCAAAAACCGATGACGTATGTTCTAAAGTGGAGGGCACTCCCATAAAAACTGTTGCACCGATTCCGTTTCCTCTATCCTATCAAGGTAGTTTCTACAGTAGACCAAACTTGTCAGCGAAATAGACAATATCGTAGAGTCCCTCTAGAATTCATGTTAGAGTGCGAACCGTTCTCTTGTCGAACTCAAATAGTTCACTGGTTTTCCTTCTGTTCATTGCTGAGCACAGTAGTTTTGAAATGCGGCAACCAATTATGTTTGTTTGGTTTGTTGAATTCCATGCTGCTTTTTCCAATTTGGAAAAGTATTCGTGATTATCTATATGTACTCTCTCTTATAGAATTCCATAAAATTCCTTACCACAATTCTTTACAATAAAACACATTTTCCGTAACTTCTTGTGTTGTAAAGTCTTTGAGTTATTTAACTGTAGTGGGCACAAAACATTCAACAACTGTTTCGATATTTAAAACTTGTTTTTAAATTTTAAAGTTTTCATTATCAAGTTTACATTTTTCAAGGAAATCGATTGTCTGATATTTTGAGAAAATACTCCTTTTCTTTCTAAAACATAAGCAAAGATTTTGCAAAATTTTTAACACGTGTTTTGATCATACCATGTAAAAGAAATATTTTTTTTTTCGTTTTTTTTTTGTTTTAAATTGAAAAATAAAAATTTTATAGATTTTGCTACAATTTACTAATGGAACTGAAATCGTTTACATTGGCAAATACAATCAATTCAACCTGTTGTTATTGAAATTCAATTGAATTTTGAAATATTTTCTTAAGAAAATCAATAAAAAATTTTATTGACCATAAACATTCGTTTCTATTTTTGAAACGAATACGAGACAATAGATATCATGATGATACTCTTTACAAAGGAAACATACATGTTTACATTCCGTAATAACGAACAGATATTTCAGTCTTTGTGCTGGTGATATGGAATTTATTTTCTTGAAAAGTGTTTACACTTGATTTGTTTCAATAATTTTAAATCAAAAAGGCCAGAATGTTATTGAAAAGGTTAAATTTTGGAAACATTCATTTGGAGAAAAACATGCAACATAAATCGTTTTAAATATTCAAATTTAACTTCAAACTCAGACAGTAATTGATGCACTTAAGCTACTCGGAGACATACAGTGGCCAGCAAAAGTCTAGGTACCTCAAATAAATTTCAGCAGTTTCATTCAATAATATGTAAAAATAATTGATGTTTTTTTGTATCTATTTTATTAGTTTATTTCTATTTTACTATTAAACAAAAATTATGTGGTTTTGACAAACCAAAAAGTAAAATAAGCTAAATATTCTATTGAATTCATATTTCGCAAAAAACGAACTCAGAGTAAATTTAAAATTCAAAGCTTTAATAAAGGGTGTTTTTTATAGAGGTGTAGAACTTTAAGTTGGCCTTACTTTTCAAGATGGCGACCGATTTAACAGCTGTCAAGTGATTTATTCACAGTTTGGTTTGGCAATTCATTATAAATAGACTCACGCCTGAACAACGCTTGCAAATAGTGCAATTTTATTTCGAAAATAATGGTTCTGTGCGGAAAACGTATCGCGCACTACGTCCATTTTATCGTCCACAAAATCGTCCATCAGAGCAGTTAATTCGATTAACCATGGAACGTTTTCGCACCACGTTTACTCTTATTGATAACTCGCATCCCCAGAGACGCTGTACGGTGCGTACAGAAGAAGCTATTGCTGGTCCGTACTTTTTCAAAAACGGTGGTGTCCAGAACGTTACAGTCAATGGTGATCGGTATAGAGCCATGATTACTAACTTTTTCATTCCTGAATTGAATAACCATGATGTCCAGGAGATGTAGTTTCAACAAGACGGCGCAACATGTCACACAGCTCCTGCCACAATAGATTTATTGAAAGACACGTTTGGTGACCGCCTAATTTCACGTTTTGGACCTGTGAATTGGCCTCCAAGATCTTGTGATTTAACACCGCTAGACTACTTTCTGTGGGGCTATGTAAAGTCATTGGTCTATGCGGTAAAGCCACAAACGCTTGACCATTTGGAAGACAACATTCGCCGTATTATTGCCGATATACGGCCACAAATGTTGGAAAAAGTCATCGAAAATTGGACGTCGAGATTGGACTACATCCGCGCCAGCCGTAGCGGTCATATGCCAAAAATCATATTTAAAATGTAATGCCACAAGATTATCTTTCGGATAAATAAAATTCATGTCAATCGAATAATCCATCGTTGTTTTATTGCAACTTAAAGTTCTATACCTCTATAAAAAAACACCCTTTATAATAAAATATTATCCCCTGTATTTACCAGGATATCGCTTAAGGTCACGAACTCCATTGAATGTACCAGTTTTTTCTTGTGTTATATCTGCTGATAATGCACTCACGACCAAGTATAGGGTGGAAAATTTAAAAGTTTAAATTTAGAAACGTAATAAAAGAAAAATGTTTAAAATTGTATTTTATTTTATTTGCCTATGGAAATATTCCTTACAAGATATCAATTTTAAAAAAACTATGAATTTAAATATATAATTACATTATTTTTTTTATAACATTATTCGATAAAGAAAAATCTATTAGCATATACAATTTATTAAATTCTTTACACATTCTCCTTATTGGATCAGCGCCAGCGTAGTTGGATCTAAAAAATTGTATTGATAATGGGGAAAAATGACGTGACGGACGTTGAGGAACATTAAACGTGATATTATGGATTATATAACTGGAGCCTATATCACCAGAAGTCGCCGTGGTGTAGTAGGTAGTGTGTTGGCTTACTATTCGTAAAGCCCGGGTTCGTATCCCAGGTCAGACATCAAAAAAAATGAAATATGAAAAAAAAAATATTTCTTCGGCGACTTCCTCTCAGCAGATTTCTGGCAAAAACTCTGAGAGTAAAATAAACCTGCCATGAAAAAGTTTCTCAAAATTCTGTCGTTCGGAGTCGACGTTAAACTGTAGGTCCCGCCACTCACGTATAAAATTAACGCACACAACATGAGTGGTGTGAGAAGCTAGGCCGTAATCCTGACTGAAGGGTTGTAATGGCCAATTATGTATGTATGTATGTATGTATATCACCAGATATTTAACATAGATCTGTCGGAAGTTTGATTAATGCTAGTCTGGCAGAATAAGAAGGAAAACTTGTGGGTTTGAAATTCAGTCCTCGAAGACAAAACATCAGAAATTGCTTTTGTACAGATTCGATGACGTTGGAATATTTTTTATATAGAGGATCCCATATTATGGATCCATACTTGAGTATAGGCCTTACGAGAGATGTGTAGAGCGATTTAGTAACATAAGGATCTTTTAATTCTTTTGCCCACCGTTTTATAAAACCAAGTACGCTTCTAGCTTTATTTACATCCATAGTTATGTGCGGAATAAAAGTTAATTTGGGATCAAATAGAACTCCTAGATCCAGGAAGTTATCTACAAGCTTAAGCTCGTATCCAACAAAAGCATAGGTTGGAGGAATCGGATTCTTTCCTACAAATCTCATGTATTTATATTTATTGAGATTAAGCTGCATTAGATTTATATTACACCATAAATGAAACGAATTTAGGTCATTTTGAAGAAGTTTCTGATCGGAAATTTGGCGATAACTTAAGAAAATTTTTACGTCATCAGCGTACATTAGGATATTGGAATAGTGAATCGTATCAGGTAAGTCGTTAATAAACAATGAAAACAGAAGCGGTCCAAGGTGGCTACCCTGAGGTACACCAGAAGAGACATCAATACATCTGGAGCAGCAGTTTTTAAAAAGTACGGTTTGTTTTCTGTTAGTTAAATATGAGTAAATCCATTTTATATTAAATCCGTGTAGATAACGTCTGTTTAAACAACTGTTGAAAGATGAAGCAGGTTTGTTGCAGTTGAACTCTTCTTTGTGAAACCGTACTAATAAGGAGATATCAAGTTAGAGACTTGATCACATAAAGCATCAGTAATCATTTTTTCAAATAGTTTTTGAATTATGCTCAGTTTTGTAATACCACGATAATTTGTTACGTCAGATTTATTTCCTGATTTGAACAAAGGAATCAATCCTTCCGAACGTTAGGAAAATAACCACATTTAATCGGTTCATTAAATAAGTATGATAGTGGAACAGCTATGGCGTGGGCGCAATTAATTAAAATGCTACAAAATTACAAAAAATTTTTCACACATAATTGCACCAAAGGATCTTTCAAATGAATAAAAACTTGCAGATGATAGCTCTCACACACACTGTTTTTATTGATATTTAAAAATTGATTAAGCTTAATAAAAGGCCCCTTAATTGACTAATTAATAACCAGCGTATATTTTATTTATAACTATTAAAAAAAACAGACACACATATAAAGAAAAACTTGTATTGCTCTCAACTATTCATTCAAACTTTTTAAATTTGTATAAACAACACTGCGTATGAGTAACGAGATGCCAAGCGAATAATTTTTTTTTTTAATAATTATACGCCCACTGGGTTACAACATATTTTCTCTTTCACAGTTGTCGTGCTACGTTGCGTATGCATAATATAACGACAAGCAAATAACTAAAAGCACTCACACCCTCTGATGGCCTACAATATCTTCTAATATTGTGCGGAATAGATTTCTTTTTTTGTAATTAACAAAAATAATTTGTTCTTTCCGCAAATTAAATTTTTCTATTATAATTCTCCATGTTATTAATTTTTTTGTTTTTAATCACTCAACCAAATGACGAATGACAAACTCTTGAAGGCCAGTTACTTTTAGCATACCATACTTGCCCATCCCTACAACAAAGCAGGTAGTAAAATTAATTTCTGTTTTAGTATTTAATAGAAACGAACAGAAGACAACAATGAAACAGTCGAGGCAGGACGTTACCTTTTTCCACATTTATGCTGAAATAAAAAAAAAATGGAAAGGAAACGCTTCATCATCTCTATTGTTTGGATTGTTGCCTAAAAGAAATGAAATGACTAGATGTGTGAGTGAATGAGAAAATGAATGAATGGGGATAGGTTGTTTTGCCTGCACGAATGGATTGGACTACGGTTGGTTGATGGTTTAGTTTTTCATTCACCTGGTTAGTTTCCACAGATTGTATACGTCTCCTTCTAGTTATTGTTGTTCTTGTGATTTTTCTATTTTTTTTTTTTAATTTTAATTTCATTTATTCATCATGGTCTTATTGTTTTCCTGTTGCTTTCGATTAAACAAAATTCAAGGGTACAATTTAATACAAACTACAAAATTAAACAGAGAAAGCGAAAGAGAGAAGATGAGAGAGAAGAAAGTAATTAAAAATTTTTCTGTGTAAAAGTACACACTGAGACCTTCAATGATATGAAATTTATTTCAAGGACTTGAGATATTTTTGATAAAATTTTTATTGAATTGAATTATTTTTAATTTCCTTAAAGAGCAGTTAAGCAAATGAGGTCATTGGTCCTTGAATTTACTATTACTAATGATTTTAATAAAATTAAATTAAAAAAAAAATTAAAAAAACAGCTTTATAGGCATTCATTTACGAGCATTTGCTTAAATATTTAAGCGACCCTTCAATATAAAATTTAAAAGAGGAATACATATATAATTAAATACATACATAATTGGCCATTACAACCCTTTAGTCCTGCTTACGTCCTAGTTTCTCACACCACTTATGTTGTGTGTGTTAATTTTTATATATGAGTGGTAGTTTAAGTCAACTCTGAACGAAAGATTTTTTTTTGAGAAACTTTTCATGGCAATTCTCTTTACTCTCAGGATTTTGCCAGAGGAATTCGCCAAAGAACTATTTTTTATATTTCGTTTAGTTGCAGATGTCCGACCTGGGGTTTGATCTGACGCCTCCAAAGCACTACCTACTAGACTATGGCGACTACATTACAAATAAAGTCTTGCTCAGTTATTGAAAACAAAAGCTCATTTTAAGGTGTTTTGTACTGTTCCTAGCAAAAGGTATTGTGGTCTTTAAAAAGAGGAAAACTGAAAAATTTAAATACAATAATATTTACTCCTAAAATGAAAGAACACTTTTTACCTTCTATGTGATAGCAAATTTATAAAAATTGGTGTTCTACTTACAAAGCTATAAGAAGTTAAAGAAAATACTTTACATTTACACATCCAGCACAAGAAATTTTTTGTGTTCTAACAGACGAACAGAATTGTGTAACAAGGGGAGTGTTTGGCAAAATATTTTCTTTAACTTTTTATAACTTTATAACGAAGGAACCAATTTTTATAAAATTGGTATCAAATGAAAGCTACAAATATTTAGTTTCATTCTCATTCTGTAAATATCACAATTTTTGCCACGCCCACTTTAAGTTATTTAGGCAAATTAAATGTAAAGTCTTATAACTTTGCCAGTTTAGCATCAATATTCATAAATTTGATAGCAAACGAAAGCTAAGGACCTAAACTTATATTTTCATCTAATATCCAGTAGTGCCACGCCCACTGAATCTTGGCTTAGATAGATTAAATGTTTTAGCTTATAACTTCGCCCATATTGAAAAATAAGAAGATGAGCAAGAAGTGGGTGTGGCAAATAATATAAGACAATGAAAGTCAGGGTCCTTAGCTTTTATTTGATATCAAATTTATGACAATGGATGTTGGGATCACAACGAAAAGCAAACGAAAGCTAAGAACCTAAACTTATATTTTCTTCTAATATCCAGTAGTGCTACGCCCACTTTAAGTTATTTAAACAGATCACGTAGTAGTAGTAGTGACTGCAAGCAAAGTTCTAAAATGCTTAAGGAAATGTTGAAATATGAGCTGACTTGAGCAACTTTCTGAATAGAATTTTCGATTTTCGAATTCCAACAAGGGACTTATAAGCTGAACATCCGGAGGTTCCCAAGGGTACCCTTGAAGTTTCCACTGATGGTTCAAAGATAAACAATAATAGATAAGATAAGGATAAGGATTCTCACACTAAACTTCTTTATAAGCTTCCTGACCACTGCAATATTTGCCAAGCAGAGGTCTTTGCAATTTTGAAGGCGACGCAATACTTGTTTTGCGATTAAATCCCCAATGAAATTCAATGTCCGCCCGTGTCGAGAAATGCAGAGGATTACTCCGGGAAAGTTCGGATCTTTTAAAGGTAAAACTTATATTGGTTCCGGGGCACAGAGATCTCCTTAGAAATTGCATTGCGGATGAGCTAGCCAGAGTCGGTACGGAGTTCATAATCTCATGTTACAAGCCATAGTTATTGCGATGGCCTCAGTAATGTTGGCTATGATCCACACTTCTTACAACGAAGCTTAATTTCGTTGGCAGTTAGAGGGTACATGCAATATTGCCAGTTTCTGCTAGGCATGTAAGGATAAGAAGAGGACCGACTGATTTCTGTCGGCCATCCCGTGGCCATCGATCCCACAATGGCGATACCATTTGTTTGGTTGGTTGAGCTTTGTGCCTGAGAAGGAGGAAGAGACTGTCTTTCATGTGTCATTGCCTCGCTCTTGTTATTTTGTTCTTTCATTTCCTTTGACCGAGTTCCTTAATATAAAGATAGCTGCAGTAGCAATAATTACTTTTGACTTAGATTAGTTTTCTCTGGAGATTGTTTGAATCTCGGGTAGCATTGATGGTGGCATCATAATGTGTCTAATTGTTGGCTTAAGGGGCGTCCGCCACCTTACCTTACCTAACATAACCGTCTATCCCTTTTGAATAGAAGATGTACTATCGAGTCCCTCGCTTTCATTCGGTATTTTTTTAAATTATTTTTTCCTTAAAGACAGTTGAATGACTAGGCAAACGTACGTTTGCAACATATTGCTGAACTTTTTTATTTTTAATTTTAAAATGAATTTATTTTGTGCTGTTTTTTTGCAAAATATTTTTCAGTTTTTGTATATCAATTTCTATAACAAATGCAAATGCCTGTGTTGGGAAAGTGGAATTAGAAGTGTTACAGTCTCCATACATATGTATATATTTACAATAATCGGTGACACACTTCTCTCTCTCTGCCAATGTAGAAATAAATTTATGGAATATTTAAAATGCAAATATTAAGTAAAAAGTACACAGTTCAACAAAGCATTTTTAATATTTATTTATTGCAATATATGGTACATACATACATACATACGTACATATAATCTGAGAACAATATGTTGTGAATAAACATTAACAGAAAAAAAACAAAACAAAACAAACCAAAAAAAAATACAAAATCACATATTCTTCTATAATCTGATCATAATAACACACCCTATGTGCGAGTGTTTCCTTTAAGAGTTAAGATTTAAACAAACTATCGTTTATTTCGAATCTGGCAGTGCTGTTCTGTCATTAAATTCAGTATATTATCTCAACTGAACCTAATGAATCGATTTATGTTAGAGGAACGTTGGAATTTATTGAGCCAACGAGAAACTGCACGATGATGTCGACTTTGCCAAAAAAATCTTCTTTTCGGATGCAGCTTATTTTCATCTTGGTGGGTACGTTAATAAGCAAAATTACTCTGAAAACCCATTTGTGGTCTTACGAGTGACTGTTTGTTGCGGCTTGTGGAGCGGAGGCATCATTGACTCATATTTCTTTGAAAATTATGGTCAATTGAGACACCTATCGCACAACGATAACCGAATTCTTTGTACCCACTCTTCATGCCATTGCTATGGATAAAGCTTGATTTCAACAGGATGGTGCAAGTTGTCACACATTTCATGCCACAATCGATTTATTGGGTCAAACATTTCTTGGCCGTTTAATTAGCCGAAATGGTGAAGTCAATTGGCCGCCAAGAAGATGCGTTTTGACACCGTTGGACTATTTTCTGTGTGGCGCCGTTAAAGAAAAGTGTACCGACAAACCAGAGACAATTGAGCATTTGAAAGCCAATATTCGTGATGCCATTGCCGAGATACGACCCCACGCACTCAAAAAACTGCACGAAAATTGTTCCGATCGAATAAGGTACTTTGATTTTAAAACATATTTTAAATGGAATCAATTTAAGCAAGTTTGCAATTAATTTTTGGAATTTCCGCCATAACAACTGTCTCTCTTAGTGGGTTGGACTAGACGCGCATATCTATATATGAAGTTTGATTTCTATAATGTAGCATCAATTCCTAGTTACTTACTTGGTCATTACAACTCTTTTCGTTAGGATTCCAGCCTAGGTTCTGATACCAAAAATGTTGTGTGTTTTTATACGTCGTTTTGACGTACATATATGCAACAGATCTATATTCTAGTAGGTAGCGTGTTGGCTTTTTAGACTTGAGGCCACGGTTCAAACACCCACTCAGACATCTCTAACAAAAATACAAATACAAGAAAATATTTCTCCGGCGACTTCCTCTCAGCAAAAATTCGGAGAGGAAATAAAATTGCTATGAAATGTTTCTTAAAAATTTATCGTTCGGAATTGACTTTAAACTGTAAATCCCACCATTCATGTATAAAATTAACACACACAACATAAGTGGTGTGAGAAACTAGATTATAATCCTGACTGAAGGGTTGTCAGGACCAACTATGTATGCTTTCTAGGCAACAGTTCCATTTTCCCTGCTAATTGGTATTCGCTGCGTTCTTGTAAATGAACTGATTATGCAAAAAATTCCATAATAGCGTAGGATCTTGTACTGTCGAGGTTGACCGTCTTGAATTTATTCACTTGTCCTTCACATATTTTCCTATACAAACTACTCGATGAAGTATATATTTTATGAAACAACCATTACAGCACGCCTCTCTTATATCCCAGGACTCTATTATAAGTTAAACGTTTCCATTCCTTTTTTTCATTTTTTCTCTTTGTGCCTTTCTGCTAACTATGAAAGATTATATTTTTATATTCACTACATACGATTTGCATAATTTATACCCAACACATGCTGTTAAAATATCAACAGGATAAAGAATGTACACGAAATTGCTTTTATGATTGCAAATATTTCCAAGGATGGAACAGAATCGCTAACTTAAGCATGACTATGGCAATTCAAAACATATTTATTTAAATTAAAAAACCAAACAAAAATTCAGTTGAGTTGTAAAAACAAATTCGCGTATCCTCTGTATAGTTTCATAATTCTCTTCAAAGTTTTAGCTCGTATAACTTCTTAAGGAAACCTAGTGTAAGCCATTGCCGTTGTTCTATTGCCGATAAATTTTCTATAAAAATTCATAAAAAAATACTTCATTTGAGAAAATTTATATGCAAAATAACATTTAAACTCACGCACTCATGTATGCACAATATACGCGCACACACACACACTGATAAATATAAACTTTTGTGAAATATATTTAAATGGACTTGCCATAGTTACGCAATGACCCAATTCCTTTGCTTATCAGTATGTGTGAAGCATTGATTTTATAAGAAACTCTTGTTTTCGACTGTCTGCAGGGGATTGATGGAAAATCAATTTAATTCACAATAATTTTCTCATCAAATCTAAGTATTGCGGTCATTTGTAGATCTCACTGTAGGCGCGTAAATTTATTTCCAAATCTGTTTATGTTTCTAGTGTTCGGTGAAATTTAATACTCAACTTCAATGTGATAATTTATTTAATTTTTGTCAGGTCACTACAACCATTTAGTCAGGATTACAACCTCGTTTGAGTTTCGGAAGCTATGATAGTTCCGAACGATAAATTTGAGAAACTTTTCATGACCATTTTATTTATTCTCAGTATTTATGCCAGAGAAAGTCCTAGTCCAAGCAAGAATTATTTTTTTCGTATTTCATTTTGTTTTCGCCGGGATTCGAACCACGGTTTCGCGCCTAATAAGCCAACACACTACCTGCTAGGCTACAGCGTCTTCACAAAAGTAAATCTCCGGATTAATTGTCGGTACTTGGTTCTGTACTGTGATATCTCTGGAATTATTAATTATATCAGCCACCACAACATTCTGTTTGAAGGTTGAAGGCTTCCTTTTGTACAGGGTCTTTCATTACACGTTTTCTATCTTTACATTTTGTCATGAAAAGTTTCTTAAAAATCTATCGTTCGGAATCGACTTTAAATTCTATATCCCGCCACTCATACATGAAATTAACTTGCACAACATAAGTGGTGTGACAAGCCAGGTCGTAATCCTGACTGAAGGATTGTAATAACCAATTATGTATGAATGTATGTATGTGTCTTTAAAACAAATTGTGTCGATTCTATTTTTTTGTTTGAAAGGCCTGATGATGTCATTCGACATGTTCGCCTCGGTTTTTCTAGATGAAGCGCGTACAATGTGAACAATTTTCCATGACTCTGGTGCATGAGTCAAGTTGAATCTGACCGATTACATAGGTTATGTGGAGTTCAAGGGTCGCTGTGCTTTGTAGCATATTCGCATACTCCTGCAACTTAAGGATACCGCACAGGAAAAAGTTTAACGGGGACAAATTGCAATTCACATCACCCCATGTGAGATGGTTATGACCTCAAATAGTTCGCGCAGCAAACCCAATGTGGTATGAGCTGTGCGGCACTTGTCGTCGTCCTGTGGAAATCATATTTTATTGGCGTCCAGATCATCGCATTGAGGCAAAAAAAAATTGATAAACATCATCGCTGTTGACAGTGAAGTCCTATCGAAATGCGTTCTCATGGAAATATTGAGCTATAAAGCTGTCACTTTAAAATTCACACCAAGCAGTGACTTTTTTGGCATGCATTTAACGGTCTTGGATCTGAGGTGTTATCATACCCAATTGGACAATTTTGTTTGTTCACGTACCCATTCATACAGAAATGAACTGAACAGACTGAATAAATGGCAACTAATTTGACAGATGGAGCTTCGACAAAAGTTGCTTGTATACCTATACACGTACAAAGCCATGGTAGGCTAGTAGGCAGTATGTTGGCTTATTAGGAATGAGGCCACGATTAAAACCACAGTCCCAAAACAAAATTTGGAAAAATATTTCCTCGGCGACTTTCTCTCAGCAGATTTCTGGTAAAATCTCTCCATGAGAAGTTTCACAAAAATCTGTCATTTGAAGTCTTCTTTAAACTGTAGGTCCCGTCACTGATGTATAAAATTAATACACCCAACATAAGTGATGTGAGAATCCAGGTCATAATGCGGACTGAAGGGTTGTACTAACCAATTATAAATATATGTATGTTTGTAACTTGGACAAAAAGGCCGTCATCTATTGTGAAAGTTTGGTAGTCCCTGCCTGAAGACCTATAGAAGATATTTTAAAAATCTTTTTTATTTCCATCCTACTGTGGAGAGATATCTCCAATGGAAAATGAGTAGTTAAGTAGGTTGGCATGTGAAGGAAAAGAGACCAACCAAGGGTCTCACATTGGCATACACCAAAGCCATCATGTAGGCTTGTTGTGACCTCACCTTTAGGAATACCACATTATTTCCTATAGGAATTCTAAGATGAGTTATGTCTGGTATAGTGTCATCCCCAAAATATTGTTAAAAATCATATTTTACTTTCCTGGTATGAATTCTTTTTAAAAAATTGGAATTCAGGAAAACAACAATGAAATGGTTCGCTGGTTTTCATACCGATAACATATGTATTTTGCTTAATGCAGATTCTGCCGCATATATGCACGCTATGTGCACAAAATTCTAACCATTGATGCAGAAATATGTCCATGAAATGTACAAAGCCAGGGAAGAAAAAAATGGTTTCAAAGCATTGTTTGGTAGCCAAAAGTACATGTGGTTGAATTTTCTTGGAAAAGTGGCAAAAATTCTTTTATGATTTTCATTGAATAATCATCATTCTGTAGGCCTTCTTAAGGCTAATGGAAATTATTGGGTGTTCTAAAAACATACTGCAATACATAGAAAGAAAAAAAAAACAATTTTCATGAATGTTTTTGAAAATGTTATCCACTCTGTACCCCTAATACTGAGATAAACAACAAAAGCCAAACTGTGAACGCATGCATATGTTGCTTCATTTGTAGGTTTTGCATTCCAGGTATGCAAAATCACTGACAGGATTGAGCTCTGATTCATTAGGATGACGAAACGAACTGGATTTTTGGTTAAAATTCCCAGAAGTTACAAATTGACGAAACGAACAAGATTTTGGTTAAAGTTCTCAAAGGTTAAAATTGAAATTTATGAGAACTACTGTCATATGCCATGGGTATGTATGTATGTCAACGTATGGTATGTGCAAATACTTTACAAATGGCCATGAACAATCAAAATGCAGTTAACATTGCCACCACACCACAATTGGTCTTTTTTCATATTCATATCGAAGAAAAAAGAACAAATCTTATACGAGATTCTAATTCAATTACTTTTTTATCGTGTTTAGAATTACACGCCAGACCCCTAAATCTTCCGTATTTTTATAATTTTAAACTTCTTGTTCATCTCTGATTTAGTATATGTATGCCATTTATCGTTAAGTACCTTCAATAGATTCCTACAATAGTTCTTAGAAGCCAAAATGAATAGAATTTCTTCAGGTATAGGGTAGGTCATTTAAAAGTTTAAATTTAAAAATGCAATAAAAGAAAAACGGTTTAAGATTTTTCAAAATTAATTCTTTTATTGTAA
Source organism: Sarcophaga subvicina (assembly GCA_936449025.2). NCBI lineage: Eukaryota > Metazoa > Arthropoda > Insecta > Diptera > Sarcophagidae > Sarcophaga > Sarcophaga subvicina. The sequence continues at coordinate 76,975,937 of OW388083.2, forward strand.
TGTATAATAGTTCCGATTGGAATTCCATTTCAAATTCATTTATATGGCTGACGGTCTGGCCTCACAGTACCTCATTCGATCGGACCACTTTTCGTGGGAATGGGGTCATATCTCGGTAATGGCATCAACAATGTTGGCCTTCAAAGGCTCAATTGTCTCTGGTTTGTCCGTATAACACTTTTCTTTACCAAGGCCCCACACAAAATAGTCCAACGGTGTCAAATCGCAGCTTCTTGGCGGCCAATTGCAACCAATGTTTCAGCTAATTAAACGGCCATGAAACGCTTGACGCAATAAATCGATGGTGGCATGAGATGTGTGGCAAGTTGCAGCATCATGTTGAAACCAAGCATCGTTCACATTAATACCATGAAGAACGGGTACAAAAAATCGGTTATCATAGAGCGACAGGTGTCTCCATTGAACGTAATGCTAGCGCCATCCTCATTTTCAAAGAAATGCCAATGATGCCTCCTTTCCACAAGCCGCACCAAACAGTCACCCGTAATGGGTCCATTGGCTTCTGTAAGACCACGTGTGGGTTATCTGAGCCCCAATTATGTAAATAATGACGATACTGAATTGCTGTTTTCTTGTTTACATCAGCAACATTGTCAGGAGACCGACGCACAAGAGTCTTATGGTAGAACGTTCGGCTAATTCACGGAACGTAAAGGAACGTGAGGCCTTCAAACTTCAGCCCAGAACAAAACGAAGTATGAATAAACTTCCACTCAACAGTCTTCTGGTAAAAACTCTGAAAAATAAAATAAAATTGACATGAAAAATTTCTCAGAAATCTGTCGTTCGCAGTTGTCTTTAAACTGTAGGTCAACACCACTCATGTATAAAATTGACAGTGACAACGTGGATGTAATGTACGAGTTGTAATGGCCGATTAAGTCCCTGCTTTTGAGAAATAAATTGAGATGCCAAGTTGCAGACAAGCGGATTGATGACAACAGATTGCTAATGACGAATGATATTGGCAACATCGATAGTCGCCGTAGTCTAGTAGATAGTCTGTTTGCTTCTTAGACGTAAGGCCGCGATTCAAACCCCAGATCAGACATCAAAACGAAAATATGGAAAGCATTTCTTCAGCGAATTCCTCTCAGCAGAGTTTTTTGCTATGAAAAGTTTCCCAAAAATCTGTTGTTCGAAGTCGAGTTTTAGCTGTTGGTCCCGCCACGCATGTCTAAAAATTAACACACTCAACATGAGTGGTTTGAGAAGCTAGATTGTAAACCTGACTGAAGGGTTGTAATGACTAATTATGTGTGTATGTATTGGCAGCATCGACAAAATAAGTACGTACCTGCTTTCTAACATCACAGTGCATTTTTCACTTAAATTTTTCGCTGTACAAACTAGCCAGTCTGCTGGCTATTATGGCAGGTTATTTATCAGAAGAAGTCGCCGTAGTCTAGTAGGTAGTGTGTTGGCTTATGAGACGTAAAACCAGGGTTCGAGCCCTAGGCCAGACATCAAAACAAAATACAAAAAGTGTTTCTTCGGCGATTTCCTCTCAGCAGATTTCTGGCAAAAACTCTGTGAGTAAATAAAAATTGCCATGAAAAGTTTCTCAAGAATCTGTCGTTCGGAATCGACTTTAAACTGTAGGTCCCGCCACTCATGTATAAAATTAACACACACAATATAAGTGGTGAGAGAAACTAGGTCGTAACCCTGACTGAAGGGTTGTAATGACCAATTATGTATGTATTTATCAGACTTGGATGGAATTCAAATTATTTCTTCAACCAAAATATCATGATTAACGAAACCTCAGATACTCTATACCACTCATAGAATCTCTTGGCATCCAAATTATCATATCAATTAAGCACCATTTCGCTTTCATTAATTGCTATAATTTCTCTAAAACTCACAGTAAATATTTGTTTTACATTCACGACAATTTATTTTAATTGTAAACACAATTTACATGATTTGTTATAATTAAACAAAAAGAAAAAAAACAAGAATAAACTTTATGCGTGAAATTTTAATGTAAACCTCTAGCCTCCTCCTTCAATGTTGTTGAAATGCAACCAAATCAGCACATTTAACAGGTTACATGTGTTCCTGTAAAGTTTTACAACATTTTCCAATCATTACAAGTGTTGTGCATACTTTTTATTTTTTATTTTATTTTTATTTTTTAAATTGAATAAACAAGTCACGTTATTTTACAACTTTACGTGTGAAAAGTTCCACATTTTTTGCGGGTTTTTTCAATTTGTTTTTTTCAACATTTTAGTACGGCTTGTAATTTGTAAAAATATTTTTTCAAATGTTACATCGTGTTTTGGTCAGTGTGACCGTTATTGGATTAGACAGATGGGAAATAACTGCGACGCACTGCGTAAAATATTTTTCCGTAATTTACTGCAGCAACTCAACATAAAATATTTCATTTAAATGAAGGAAAGTAACGAGAATAAAAAAAATTGAAAAATTTTTTAGCACTGTGTTGTGAATGAGAATTAAAGAGAAAACAAAAATGAAAACAAAATAAAGCACGTGATTACATTGAATGTGGTTCATTTAACAAATTCCAGGAAGTACAGGAAGTTCTAGTCAATCGTAATACATTTTTTTTTTACAAAATGGAAGTTAAAACGAAAAATTACTTCCTATTTAAAAATTTATTTAAAAAAAAAAGGCAAAAACAGTTGTTTTAATTTGAATTTAAATGCCGATTGATTTAAATTTTTAAATTTATTGCGACATTTAGAAAAATTAAAAATTCGTTCAAGTTAAATTACTTACTCTTTTTATATGTGTTAGAAACTTTCGTAGTCTAGTAGATAATGTGCTAGCTTATTAGACATAAGGTGACCGTTCAAGCTCCAAGTGTGACATTCTCCACTAAAACGAAATATGAAAAAATATTTCTTCGGCGACTGCCTTTCAGCAGATTTCCAGCAACAACTTGCCAGGGAATAGTTTCTCAAAAAATCTGTCATTCGGAATCGTCTTTAAATTCATGTATAAAATTAACACACAACATCAGTGGTGTGAGAAGCTAGTTCGTAATCCTGACTAGAGGGTTGTAATGACCAATTATGTATGTATGGCGATATGATGTGGTGGCTCTAGGTAGTGTGTTGCCTAATTAGACGTGAGGTTCAAAGCCCAGGTCAGACATCTCCAACAAAACAAAATATAAAAAAATATGTCTTCGGTGAGTTCTGGTGAAAACTCTGAGTCAATAAAATTGTCATGAAAGAGTTTCTCAAAAATCTGTTGTTTGGTAGTCGACTTTAAACTGTAGGTCTCGCCACTCATGTATAAAATTAACACACATAACATAAGTAATGTGAGAAGCTAGGTCGTAAGTATAACTAAAGGGTTGTCTTGACCAATTATGTGTGTATGTATGTAATTGAAATAACTATGCATTGTATCGAATGTCTGCAATCGAAGGGAGTTGGAGCTGAATTCACAGAAAAATGTGTATCATGGAGTACTCTAAGAGACTTTTCATTCACCTACCTAATAGGCCTTCTTACATTGCAGTTAGTTTTTATCTACAGCTTAAAGTCGACTCCGTACGACAATTTTTTAAGAAATTTTCATGGCAATTTTATTGACTCTCACAGTCCTTGCCAGAAATCTGTTGAAAGGACGTCGTCGAAGAAATATTTCCATCTTTCATTTTGAATCGTGGCCTCACGTCTAATAAGCCAACACACCATCGTTTAGACTACGATGGCTATGTCACAGTTGAATGCAGTTCACTTGTTTTTAAGAAGATATGTGTTATATCCTTAGACTCCATTGAAGACGCATGTATAGGAAGATGAAGGTCTTATGGACCTTTTGGTAAACATGGCAAAAGACTTGGCATGTCGTCAAATGACTTCTATAGGAGCTGTAGAGCTGAGGAAGAGTTTGTATTTTAACTCATTGCCCTGCTCTTAAGCAAAAATATGAAGGTTTTTAATGGATGTTCATAAGAGGCTCTGTTAAATTATTGCTTCTAATACGAATTGTTGCCCAGCTCCACTTACACTGACGAAACGAAGGACCAAATTACCTTTACTTAAGTATGTAGATATTGAAATATGTATGCATCAAAGGCAGTGACAGGTATAGGCAGTTTTCTAAGAAGAATTTTTTCATCTACAAAAACAAGAAAATATTGAAATAAAGTGATTAAATTTTGAAGTAAGTTAACGTAAGGATTCATTATTCTTCAAGCCATTATTTACAAAAAAAAATATTCATTAACGGCAAAGCAATTTCTGATTGTTTTCTCTTTTGTCAAAATGAAAAGGAAATGAATTAAAAGTATTTGTTTTTTTCTTTTTTGGCAATTTAAACATTTTTGTTGTTGTAAATTAATGCAAATTTATTTTACATTTTCAACAAACAATTCATTAAAAAAAGCATCATTAAAAAACATCAATTTTTCTAAGTCTTAAAAATCATTATGAGTGTAATGCCTAACAGGGACTGATTTTCGTTCTTATTTGTAAATTCCGTTCCTAATTTATTCTTCTTTTATTCTCTTACAAGTATTAATCAGCAGAACAACAAATTGAAATATTTTCATTTGCTTTCAATTTTTAAAATCTTCCACTCCTTAAAATACCCCGGTCCCAGGAGTAAAGCTACTTGCTTGTAAAGTAAATTTATTTTTATACAAAAATTGTTAAGGGAATACGGAATACGTACTTTTTTTTCTACATTTTTCGAAATTTATCAGAAAACACATTATCTTTCAGCGGTTGCTTTAATGACAACATGCATGGTGGATGGTGGATAGGACGTTTATTTGTTGTTTGTTTATTTAATATTTATTAATGTTTATTATACTCTCTACTACTCTATAACAAATGAAAAAATTGAAAATAATTTGGAAATTTAAAGTTATACCCAAGTGAAATGAACACAAATTGTTTAATTCAATTTAATTGTAGAAGAGAAATTAAAGAAACGATTATTGGAAGGCATTAAAAAATTTATATTTCAGATGAGGATTTCCATTTAGTGTATTCAACAAAAAAGTTGAATTGAACAGACATAAAGTTATGGTTTCAATGAAACTTTTTTATTTCATTGTAAAGCTTAGACCTTGCCATTATGCACGATATACCGCCCTTGCATTGGCTGCAACCAGGTAATCCTTTTGAGATAATCTTCATCTATTTTTTCACACATTGCAGCTTAAATCAAGGCGATAATTTGACGACTACTTGCCTACGTATGTAGGCCCAGTCTTTGATGTAATTTAACCAGAAAGTCTAAAGGCAATAAATAGTATAACCTTGCTGGCCAACTATAGTGGCCACAACCCTTCAGTTCAGTCTTACGACCTAGTTTCTGACACCACTTATGTTGTGTGTATTAATTATATACATGAATGGCGGTATCTACAACTTAAAGTCGACTCCGAACGACAGATTTTTGGTAAACTTTTCATGGCAATTTTTATTTAATCTCGAGAGTTTTTTCTCGAAATCTGCTGAGTGGAAGTCGCCGTAGAAATATTTTTCAATTTCGATTTTTTTGGAAATGTCGGACCTGGAGTATAAACCGTGGCCTCACACCTACTAAGCCAACACAATACATATTAGACTACTTAACGAGTCTAGTAGGTAGTAGGTAGGTAGGTAGGCAAAAGCCTGGGTTCGAGCCCCAGGCCAGGCATAAAAGACAAAATACAAAAAGTGTTTTTTCGGCGACTTCCTCTCAGTAGATTTCTGGCAAAAATAAAAGAGTAAATAAAAATTGCCATGAAAAGTTTCTCAATAAATAAAAATCTGTCGTTCGGAATCGACTTTAAACTGTAGGTCCCACCACTCATGTATAAAATTAACACACACAACATAAGTGGTGTGAGAAACTAGGACGTTGTACAATGGGTCAATTCGACCTCCGGGTACTGTACTTGTCCTAATTGACAAGTACACGTCCTCTAACCTAACCTAAACCTAACCTAACTTAACGATTTAAAATAGCCTTCGAAACTCTGCCAACTGAAGTTCGTCTTTGAAGTTCCATTATAAACCAATATAGGTGTCTTTCAGGAATTAAGACTATCCAAAATTAATATAACATTCAAAATACACCCGATTGATTTTTAGTAAAATAAGAATTTCAGTATTCACTGGCATTCATATTTAATACAAAGTGTTCATAATCACGTACATGTGTCGTATGAGTGATAATTTCATACACGACAAAATTCAAGCTTTTTATTGCATACTTTTCAGAGTAATTATGCTAGTACAAGTAATATGATGCGTATACGTAATATAATGTTCAAATGCTATTAAATATAAAGTATACCGTTAAGTTGTGTTGCAACAGATTCATGTATCTGGAAACAAAATCTACATAATGTAAACATGTTGCGCACATGTTAATTGTGTTGTCATTAATCCATGTTTATATGTATATGTACATATGACAATAATCATCTGGTTAAACATGTAGATGATCATATAAACATCTATCCTACATGTATTAAGTTGGTCCAGTTTAGCAACAATGTTGCCAAAGTCTACTTTGCAGACATAGATGTCTCTATTGTTGAAAATAATTATTAAAAGTAAATTTATTGGACATTTAATTCCAATTAATTGCATTTCAAATGTCTATTTCTGAATATAATTTTATGCCAATTCATTGAATTTTATGTATAATTTTCTTATTAGTGAAGTTGCCACTGAGTGATAGAATATCTATTATACAACTCTGATTGAATTGAAATTTCATGCAGCTTTCGTTCTAACCAATTAGAATCTTCTCAGACTCAATTAGAGACACCAGCATCGTATCGAAGACGCCTCATCGTCATCGCTGCTGCAAATGGGTAAATCCAAAGCAGTATTTTAATTTTTTGAGTGTAAAATCTCTTGTCTCTCTTGTCATATGGTGGTCATCATGCTTTATCAGAAGCAAACATGCAGAAGATGGTTTCGTCGGTTCGCTGATAAAGATTTTGATGTGAGTAGAAACCACCAAAAAAGTTTGATGACGCCGTATTGCAATATTGAATGAAAATTACACTTTCAAATATCAAAAACGTTGAAATGTTGCACAACAAACAATTTCTGATCGTTTAAAAGCTATAGGAAAGATGCAAAATTGTGGCAAATGGTTGCAACATTTGTGAAATTTTGTTTCAAAGACACGATAGAAAATCAGTGTTGAATCGAACTGTTATTGGCAATGAGAAATGGATTTATTTTCAGAATCCTAAATAGAAAAAACCATGAGTTAATGCGGCACAACTATCAATTTTGACTGCAAACTCAATTCAATTCGGCTTTAAATAAGGCTGAACATCTGCAGTGACCAGAAAGGTGTGGTGCACCACGAGGTTCTAAAACCTGATGAAATCGTTAATACAGATCGCCACTGACAACAAGCCGTCAATTTGACACATGCATTGATCGACAAATGATCACAATGGGCAACAAAATACGGCAAAGCAACATGGCGATGCTCCTGAACAGAAAGCTATACTGGTTCAGGATACAATCAAAACATTAAGTTGAGAGCTGCTACACCACCCGCCGTATTCACCTGGCTTGGTTCCTTCCGATTACTGTTTGGTTTTATAGATGGGACATGCGTTGGTGGAGCAGAACTTCAATTTTTACGAAGAAGTTGGAAACTTGGCGACTAATTTGTTTTCTTCAAAAGACGAACACTTTTATTTGCCAAAAGACAAAATGTGTAGCCAACAAAATTACCAATACTTTGAATGAAATGTTTTTACTTTCCATTAAAAATGTACACAAAAAATGCTCATTTCATATCGGTACACCTATGTAGTATCTAAAAATAATAAGTTCCTGATTAAAGCATTTTAATCGTTGATCTAGTAACTGATGGTTAAAATTGTCTGATGTGAACATCTAAAGGAGAAAGAGGGAGATGGAAGTATGGTATTTATTTCTTCTTACCGACCACATTACCTACCCTATCACTAACAACGTAATACATTTGAAATTGAATGGGCATTCTGCTAAGAAAAACAAATTAATTAACGCTTCGTGCATAAGAATAAGGTGCACAGAGAATATTCTTTATTTAATGACTCCTCTTATAGGCAGAATTTTTAAAACTTTTAAGTATTGAGTACGTCACTTACTCACTCAGATTTTTATGAACACTGCCTGACTTTTTTTGCTTCCAAGGATTTCCAATAATAATCACATTTGGTAATATTACATTTGAAATAATATTTGTTTCCCATTCAACCTACGATCCTTAATGCCCAATTCGGAGATACGCACTTGAAGAAAGAATTTTTCTAGGAGGTGGTAACCGTGTTAATTCTTAAAGTTTTGCTGGCAATTTAAATGCTGTAACAAGTTTGTGAAGACAATTTTTAATATTATTAAAACCATTAAAAAAAAAGTTTGGTTCTTTTCAAAAAAAAAAATGTTTTTTTAATGTCTTACGAAGATAAGAAAGTTTTGCAATATTTTCATGTCGAAATGTTTTCAAAGAAGTTTCTTATTTTCAAAACAAGAAAGCTTTCAGATCATTTAAGTTTTTATCTTATAATAGTGATTAAATTTATTACCATGAAATGTTAATACCACTTAACATTGTCTATTTAACTATTTTATGCCATCATCCACTCCCTTCTATTATAGCAATATAAAGCAATGCGAATACCCAGATAAAATAGGAATGTTTGTGGCTAGAAAATCTTTTTATCTCCACACTAGTGGAGTTTATTTTAACCAAAATCCTTCATTTTTGTTTGTTTCTTTGTCTGTAAAGGTCGTATCCTTAAGTTACTCGTGCAGAAAATTGATTTCGGCATAATTTGTTTAACACATGGAGCCATGCAAACAAATTTTTGAAACATATGATACGAAATCACTGACACTTCATATGATAAACGCACTTATTACACGTGCTAAATTAATTTAAACACAAACAGAAATTTATACCCTAAACGGAGTGCATAAGAGATTGACTTCAGTGTTTGGATTAATTTATTTGACAACAAGCAAAATACTTTATTTTATTCAGCTTCTTTTTTACTTAAATATTGCAGTTGAGTTTAATTCATTAAACGCCGATGTTATGCATTTATTTAGGGTTTCAGCAAAAGTTATCGATTAAATCTTCAAAGCCCCTTATTTGGAGACATTTTGGCTATTAAAAAATGTTTAACTCCTTCTTAGTGAAAATGATAACAGTAGGTGTACCTATCTTTTCGAAAGCAATGATGTTACGGAGGAAAGAATCGTTTTCCTTTCTTCTTTAACATACAGCAATTATCCATGGCAGGTGTAAAGCGCTATTGTTACCTTTCTAGTCCTTTCAATTATTCTGTCCTTCCATGAGAGTTAGGGATCCACAATGACCCCTAGATATTTAATCCCTATGAATCCTATTAAGGATCGCTAAGTTAAAGATTTATATCATATATTGCCTAGTAAGAGCCTGGTCGCATCTTAAAGAGAGGTAGAACTTAAAACGTCTCCGGTGTAGACCAGAAAAACAGACCCAGTGTAACGATATGCCATAGCAAGGGTGAGAAAATACCTCCCTATTGTGTGCCATTCTGTGATGATTCTTTTATTTAATAGTAATAGAAGTGAGTTAGGGAAGTGCATTAAACTTTTAATTCTTCTGTAGGGGCTATCTACAATTGTAAGACTTAATAAATTCTATTAAATCCGAGAGACAGCTGACTGATTCTAGTTTTATTTGATTGAAGTTTTTATTTGATTGATTTTAATATTTTTCTATTTGTCTTACTGAATAGTAAAATTTCCAATGCAATAAAAAATATCCCTCTGGGAAATTATCAGCTGTTACATGAAAATATTAACACGTTAACACTTAATTTGTTAAAGAGAAATATTTCTTAATCCTTCAATTTATGGGCAAACATAAAACACAATAAATTTATAGAAAAGTATACAAGCACTTGCACAAATACACATATATTCCAGTACATGCTAGATCATTAAAGATGAGAATTAAAAACCTAATGATTTCGAATCAGTCAGGAAGAGTTATAAAGCATAACTCTTTTAGTTATTAACGTTAAAAGAAATTGTGGACCCATATGCCTATCCTTCCTTTGTCAGATATTCTAAATGGGAAGAAAAGAAATGTAAACCACTGTTTTGCTAGACAGCCAAACGCTTTTCGACTTTGTTGTGTAATGGAATATTGATAGTTTTCATTATCCAGAATCGAGTGCTAATATTTCATACCTATCTCAATATTTGTCTGCTAGTCTTTAAGTTCACGAAGTTCGTTTATCTGCAGCCAAACAGTAGGCAACAGAAAACGATGAACTTGAGTCTTCAAATTCAATTGAAGATTCGAAAATCGAAATTTAAATAAAAATTGCATTAGAAACCATTACCTTTGCCTGCCCCTTCAACCCACATTTGAACGAGGAATTATATTAAAGCAGTTTTGAATAATTTCTCCAGTTTAAGTCCACGATGGATACAGATTTACCACAAAGAACTCTCATACAGGAATATATTCGTTTATACTTGTAAAACTCTCCACAGGTTGATACGATCTTGTGCGGGCAGGCCTATACTTGAAATTCGTTTTAATGATGTGGCGATCAATTGTCGCACAATATTCAATTCAACGGTGATAATCTGGTAGTTGTCAAAATTCTGGTTGTATTCGATCGAATAAAGTCGCCGTAGTGTAGTATGCAGTGTGTTGACATATTAGATAGGATGCCTGGGTCAGACGAAATATGAACAAATATTTCTTCTCTCTCAGCAGATTTCGGGCAAAACTCTGAGAGTCGACTTTAAACTGTAGGTCCTGTCAGTCATGTATAAAATTAATACGGTCAACATACGTGGTGTGAGAAATTAGGTCGTAATCCCGACTAAAGTATTGTAATGACCAATTACAACAATTCATCTGGTAACTGACGGTTAATATTGTCTAATGCGAAAATCTAAAAGAGAAAGAGGGAGAGAGAGAGAGTAGTAGCACCATCTGACCTACATACCTTATCTTATCTACATACCTTAACTTATTAAATAGGGCCTCTGCTAAGAAAAACAAATTAATTAATGCTTCGTGCATAAGGATCACATGCACAGAAAATATTTTACATTTAAATACCTTAAAGTGGGAGTGGGAAAACTGTTCTTAGCTTTCGTTTGCTTTTCGTTCTGATCCCAGCATTCATTGCCATAAATTTGGTATCAAATAAAAGCTAAGAACCCTGACTTGTTCTATTATTTTCTATATTGTCTTATATTAATTGCCACACCCAATTTTTCCTCGTCTTCTTATTTTTCAATATGCGCAAAGTTATAAGCTAAAACATTTAATCTATCTAAACCATGATTCAGTGGGCGTGGCACTACTGGATATTAGAAAAAAAATATAAGTGTAGGTCCTTAGCTTTCGTTTGCTATCAAATTTATGAATATTGATGCTAAACAGGCAAAGTTATAAGACTTTACATTTAATTTGCTTAAATCTCTTAAAGTGGGCGTGGCAAAATTTATAATATTTACAGTGAGAATGAAAGTAAATATTTGTAGCTTTCATTTGATACCAATTTTATAAAAATTGATTCCTTCGTTATAAAGTTATAAGAAGTTAAAGAAAATATTTTGCCAAACATCCCTTTGCTACACAATTCTGTTCGTCTGGTAGAACATACGAAATTTTTGAGATGAAATTTTTCATAAAATTTCTTGTGTTGGATGTATGTGTAAAGTATTATTTTCTTTAACTTCTTATATTTTTGTAAGTAGAGCACCAATATTTATAAATTTGTTATCAAATAAAAGGTAAATATTATTATATTTGCCACGCCCACTTATAGATATAGATATTAGAAAAAAATATAAGTTTAGGTTCTTAGCTTTCCTTTGCTTTTCGTTGTGATCCCAGCATCCATTGTCATAAATTTAGTATTAAATAAAAGCTAAGAACCCTGACTTTTATTGTCTTATATTATTTGCCACACCCACTTCTTGCTCATCTTATTATTTTTCAATATGCGCAAAGTAATAAGCTAAACCATTTAATCTATCTAAACCATGATTCAGTGGGCGTGGCACTACTTCCCGATAAAACTTCCCAAAATTTGTTGAAAATTTAAAAAAAATTACATACACAACACCAAAGAATCCCTAGGAAAGTCGTATGTATCAAAAATGAGACATAAGATAGAATTATGAAGTTTTTGAATTTTTTAAGTCCTGCTTAAAATTTCCTTTTTTTATTTGGTTTAGAATAATGGCGATAACAATACTAACGAATTAAAAAATATCAGAAAATATCTTTTTCGGAATTAAGGTTACATCGTCTCAAAAATTGAAATGTATAATTTTTGATACAAAGCTCGATCTACGGTTTATAACTACCCTTAGAGATACTACATTTAAAATGTCTAAGTATTGAGTAGGAGAGAGTATGAAACAGAAAATGTCATTCAAGTTTTTATGAACACTACCTGTACAATATTTGAATACCCATTCATTCTTTTTACATCACTGGAAATCAATGTTCAATCAACCGAACGATAATTTTATAAATTGTTTTCATTTTAAACTTTCCGTCAAGTCCATTCAACCTATTATCTAAAAGCGTTAACTAATTAATCATAATATCTCGTTTACCTTTAGGCCAAAAAGCAAACAACAAAAAACAACAAAAAACAAAACAAAAATGAACTCAAATCAATCATTCTTTATCTGAATACAGAAAACCAAAACCCTAAAAGACAAAAATGTTTTTGTCTTTACACCCAAATGCTTTACATTTTATTCCTTTTGCTTTGATTAATACCCGATCAAAAGACGTATAATTAGCCCCCATTAACAAAAATTAATAAATCGTAGCATAAGTTTCATTTAATCAAAGAGATTTCAGCCTTTTGATTGAGAAGAGAGAAAAGCACAATGAATGATGAAAGCCTTTTGCTTCTTGGTCTATTTTATAAACGGTTTTAATGCCATTGAAGGCGACATCAATTATTTTAATTTCCCTGTAAATTATTTCAAGCTCATTAGCCTCTGATAGAACCGAAAAAAAAATAGTTTGGTTTTCTATGCTTGTCTTAAAGGCCTATTGTCAAGCATTAAGATGGATGGATGCATGAAGTGGGCTTGTGAATGGATAGGATCCTTAAGACAAAAGCAGACTTTTAAATGCGTTGTTAATGGCGAAAACAAAACGACAATCCTTTAGAGGAATTTATTTAAAGGAAATAAAAAATACAACCAAAAAAAATAAGTTCTGTTTGAGACAGAACTTAAATGTAAAAGAATGAAATCATTTCGTAATCGGCTTTGTAGGAGGAAAAAATTAAAGAAATTACAACAATTTAAAGAAGATTTTGCAAAGTCATTTGAATTCTTCACAGCCAGTTTTCACAGCTGCTGCGTTAATTCGTTTGATTTACTTTGTTTTGCACAGTACGAGTGTTTTGAATCTATCGGGTGGGCCGTCTATCGGTTTAAATATGAACCATCGGTTATTTCGAATCTGGCAATGTGATTCTATTCTGTCCCACAATTCGGTATATTATCTCCACTGAACGCAATGAATCGGTTTATACTTGAGCAATATTGCGATTTATTGGAAATTTATTTCCAAAACGAACGCAATTGGCAGGAAATTGCACGAAAATGTCGCACAAAATTTGGTCGCAGAGAACGACCAACAGTACCCGGTATACGCAAGTTTATTGCTCAAGTTCGTGAAACTGGTTTCATGGTTGATGCGCTAAGACGTACAGTGCGTACACCCGAAAATATCATCTTGGTGGGTACGTTAATAAATAAAATTGCCGAATTTGGGGCTGAAAAAACCCACATGTGGTCTTACAGAAACCAATGTACTCATTACGAGTAACTGTTTAGTGCCGCTTGTGGAGCGGAGGTCTATCGCACCATATAACCGATTTGTTTGTACCCGTCTTCATAGTATTGATGTGAACAATATTTGCCTAACAGGATAGTACAACTTGCCACACATCTCATGCCATAATCGATTTATTGTGTCAAACGTTTGATGGCCGTTTAATTAGCCGAACTGGTGATGTCAATTGGCCACCGAGAAGCTGCGATTTAACACCATTGCACTATTTTATGTGGGAACCCGTTAAGATAGTGTTATGCCGACAAACCAGCGACAATTAAGCATTCGAAAATTTTGCTTGTTGCGAACACCAAGCAAGAAAGAAACTTCACAGCTGAGCTAAATTTTGTTTTACAAATTAGCATTAAAGGAGTTACCAATGCTCAGCAGACTGTAATTGTTGCGTGAGTTGGACTTTGTATACAGATATGCAATTATTAGACGTGAGTAAGATTCAATTGCTGATTTGGAATTATCCTCTGCACATAAGCGATATTTTTGGCAGAGCGTGCATTGTGATAATGCATAAGGCCTGACAACACTTTTTACGCTTCCAGTCTCTTCAAATTTCTTTATAGTCCTTTCAAGACAGTTGAATTCTGTCAACTACGTTTGGATCATAAGTTTGATAGGAAGTTTGAAACATTTTTAAACGTTCTTTGGTTGTTAAACAATCTATTTCGTAAATTGCAAGGCTTTTACTGGGTAATATGATTATTCAAATTGAAAATTGGCGGTCTTAGAAACATATAGAACATAACATAATTGGTCATTACAACCCTTCAGTAAGGATTATGACCTAGTTTCTCACACCACTTATGTTGTGTATGTTAATTTTATCATTAGTGGTGGGACCTACAGTTTTAAGTCGACTCCGAACGACATATTTTAGAGAAACTTTTCATGGAAAATTTTTATTTACTCTCAGAGTTTTTGCCAGAAATCTGCTGATAGGAAGTCGCCAAAAAAATACTTTTTGTATTTTGCTTTGATGTCTGGCCTGGGGCTCGAAGCCAACACACTACCTACTAGTAGACTACGGCGACTTCAGTCTTAGAGAGCAACTTTCTTTTCTTGAAGATCTGTTTTTAAAAGCAACAACGACCGTATGCGGGAATGTAAAAAGTACGCATTCAGTCCCTGTTCTGCTTGCAACAGACCAAAACAAATTGGCCAACATAAATTACCAACAGCGCCACGATAAAGAAAAAAGAACAAAAACTAAAAGAAGCCGGCGAAAAAAATAGGAGTAAAACAATATGAAAAATTATTTCCCTTAATGCGCCAAAAAGTACTCATTTGTACAAAAAGATTTCGCAACGAAAACAAAAGATAACATTCAACTACCAAAACAAAGCCAAATATAAAGAAGCCCAAAAGAAAAAACAGAAAAAAATACTTAAAATAAAAAATAGAAAATAGAAAAATAGAAACACATAGAAAAATAAACAAAATAATTAAAAAAACAAAAACAAAAAACCTGACCCGGTCAAAAGTTTCCTAATGACATAAAAAATTGTGTCAAAGTCAATTAGTGTGAACTTAAATGCGACAATTTTACAGAAAAAAAAACGGAATGGTCCGGGAATATATTTTGAATATTCAAATAATAAAAAAGGAAAACCGAAAACAAAATAAATGAATATTTAATTAATTGTTTAATTGTGGTATTCAAATTACATTTGCGTTTTGTCATATTGACAATAACAATGTGATAATTGCTCGTGTTGTCAAGATGACAATGACAATATTTGCTGGCAAGTTTTTTCTATTTTTTTTTTTTTTTTTTTTTTTTTATTGTAAATTAAATGAAATGTGCAGGGTCATATTTGCTAACAAGCTGTCTCTCTGATGATAGAAATCACACAGGAAGAAATCACTTCTACTACTCGCTGTTTGCAACTTGATTTAAATAACAACAATTTGCTTTGTTTTGTTAGTCTTCTTTACTCTTCCACATAAACACTAACAACTATTTGTTAGATCTTTACAACGGAGATCTTCAAATTATGATTATTGTATTCACACGCAACGCGTCTTCACACAAGACTGACTGAATTTATACTGATCATGTTGCCTGCTTCGTCTTGCCTTTTATATCGCAGGGCATTTTGTGTTGATGTCTGGCCTGGGGCTCGAACACTGGTTTTTACGTATAATAAGCTAACACACTGCCTACTAGCCTACGGCGACTTCAGATTTTTGGCAAAAAATCTGGGAGTAAATAAAATTTCCATAAAAAAAGTTTCTCAACAAACTGACGTTCGGAGTCGACTTTAAACTGTAGGTCTCACCACTCATGTATAAAATTAACACACACAACATAAGATATGTACTCTCGGAGTTTTTGCGAGAAATCTTCTGAAAGGAAACCACTGAAGAAATATTTTTTCAAATCCTGTTTTGTAGGAGATGTCTAATCTGGGGCCTCAAGGCCTCATGTCTAATAAGCCAACACACTACCTACTAGACTACAGCGACTATAAAACTTCCAGTTTCTTCAAATTATTTTATAAGTTGTCTAATTCCTTGTGCAGATGACAGACTATTTTGAGCATAATCACACCATAATGCTGGGAAATGATCACATTTGAATCGCCACTTTTATTATGCGTTCTTGGGTTGCTATTCTCTTTTGAAACTCCTGGAAAAGCTAAATTAATTATGATATGTGGCTAGAAGCATCGTCTGGTTTAAGCTACATACTTTCCAACTCACAATCTTCAATGTGAACTTTCCACAATCACTTCTCAGTCTTTCGCGGCCCAAGTGAAGCAATTTTGCTTGCTGAGTGATGACATCCATTGCTTAAAAAATTGTATGCGAATAAGCAGCATTGAAATCATGGAGCTCCGTAAAAGATCCTTAAAGTTTACAGGCCTTTTAAAATTTTTAGTTGAAGTTTTTCGTCTTCCACATTCCTAGGGTCTTCTCCTCGAATAGCTTTGCCGTCCTCGTTTTTTTTAGCAACCAATCTTTCAGTATTCACAGAAAAAATCCTACTCTTTTCATCTGCGGCTAGGCGGAAATCGCCGTAGTCTAGTAGCTAGACATCTCAAACAAAACAAAATATGAAAAAAATATTTCTTTGGCGATTTTCTCTTAACAGACTTCTGGTATAAACTCTGATAGTAAATAAAATTGCCATTAAAAGTTTCTAAAAAAATTAATCGTTCGTAGACTACTTTAACTTCTTATATCTTTGTAAGTAGAGCACCAATTTTTATAAATTTGGCATCAAATAAAAGGTAAAACGAGTTCTTTCATGTGATGTGTAAAGTACTTTCTTTTAATTATAGGTTACACCACTCATGTATAAAATTAGTGCAGATTTATAAGTGGCTTGAGAAGTCAGATCGTAATCCTGTGTTAAAGGTTGTAATGACCAGTTATGGATGTATACATACATATATGGCTAGGTGGAAGTGTTGAGTAGTGTAATTTGAGATGAAAATACTTCCATGCTCTGGAGTTCTCAGCACATTTTTCATTTTTCAGTTGAAATTATGTTAGAATTGAAGATCGTAATAACAATAGTTGAGTGATCTGAAGACAAATCCAAATGTGCTGCCACTTGCAGCCACAGTTTGGTCAGTCGAAAATTAATAACGTCAGGAATATAATACGTGTCGGTAGGTCAGTAGAAGGACTGCCGTGTTTTATAACAAGTCCTGCCTTTTAATTCATTTTTATCGATGGAAACACTAACAAATAATCTGTATTCCGGCATTACCAATTATTATTATAAATATTGTTCGAATTCTTTAGTTGATAAACCTCTTTTAGAGATTCCTAACATTATTAAATTGCACATAGACTGTCAAACTTTTACAGCCACCTGCCAATCGGACATTATAACGTAATAAATAACTTTTGTATCCAATTTTGTATGTGTAACATCTACGACTTCCTTCGAATGCCTCCTCCATACCATACCTTAAAATGCGACATCGAAACTAATTCAACATATTCTGATGATGTTTACTGGGTTAGTTTAAAAATTGTTGAATATCCCCCTTAATATACTACAAAAAAAATTATTGATGCACGAAGAATTCATAGCATAGCTATTAGCCAAACAGCCATAAATATTGCCAATAGCGATGGCAAACAACATACATAAACCATCGAAAAACACATTCTCAAATGCAAAAAGTTGGTTTTGAGCAAACCTTTGAAATGCACAATAAAAACAAAAAAAACAACAACAAGAACCAATAAATATGCAATCGTATGACGAAAAGTCACTAAAAATTGAGGGATTACGCTCATGCACTGTGATTAACGTTCAATGCCCTACACAAAAAGCAGGAGAAATGCGTGTGTTTTCCGGTATTGGCATTTGTATGATCCACTTTGAAAATTAAATTTGAAATTATTTTAATTGCCTCAAAACGAGAACTTCAGACTTGCCATACTTAGCTCTCACTATACTTATTTACTTCGCTTAACTAATTGATCATAACAACACTTTGGCCAGGATTACAACCTAGCTTCCCATAAATTCATTTGGAATTTTTGTTACTTTCCGTAGAGGTTAGAAGGTTCCATTTAGCCTCGTATATGAACATCTTTATCGTTTCATACAAACTGTTTGGCAATTGCAGTTGCTGGCAAACTGCCAAATAAAACCTTCAAATGTTGTTTTTTGAAATTCTTAGAAAACGACAGAAAATGTAGCGAATTTCACAATGAAGTGTTTTTTTTTTTTCAATAAGTTTTGTCACTCCTTTTTTTTGAAAATCACTCACGTCGTTACTCATTCGTCTTTTTTTTTGTTGTTGCAATGTTTAACAAAATTTTTTGTACATGTCCCTTCAATGTCCTCAGAGTGGCTTTGATATTGAAAGTCGTATGGCACAGTTTGATACACGACAAAAAAAAAATAATAAAAAAAAATAAAACATAGCGATCAGGTTTGACATGAAAAGAGAAACTACAAATTTGACTGACATTATGTCAGACAAATTGTCAGGAAAAATTGAAAAAGAAAAACTAAAAAATCTTTATTTTCACTGTTAAAAAAAGTTTTGAGTCAAACAAATTTAAGTGTAACTTGAAAAACAGTTTTAAAGCTGAATTGTAGAGGCAGTAATTGGCACATTGTTGCTGAGTTCTGAGAATTTTTTTTGGTATCTTTGTAGACATAAAGAAATCTTTGGCTATAAGCTTAAAGTAAGCTTGAAGTTGAATTTAAAACAATTTTCCTAATCACTGTCAAACAGATTGTCCTGGATGGTCTTTGTTCCAATGAAAGTTTATCATTCTATTAGTTACTGTATTGCCTTATTAGGCGCGAACCCATGGTTCAAGTCTCAGCTTAGACATCTGGAACAAAACAAAATAAGGAAAAACAACTTCCACTCAGGAGTCTTCTGGCTCTCTGAGAATAGAAACAATCTGTCTTTCAGTGTTGTCATTAAACTGTAGGTCCCGCCACTCAAGTACAAAATTAATACATACACCATGGGTGGTGTGAGAAACTTGGTTGTAATCCTGACTAAAGAGTTATAATGGCCAATTGAGTAAGTAAAACCACAGTAGTACCGTTTGCGAGAAGGGAAAAATACCACAAACGGAAGCATTTTCTACCTTTAGGCTGAAGTGATCTTTCGTGAAATGGAAACAAATATTTGGGAGAAGGCCTTGACAAATAAAAGGCTTGCTGGAAAATTTTAGGTGTGTAAATTAATTATAATGCACTGAATATATACCAGGTTCGTCAAGCCAAATATGATATTCGGGGCCACTGTTTGGCCACGCATTTGAAAACAGCGGAATTGTGTAAGATACACTGACTGCCATATGTCAGCATAAGCCGATCAACGAGAACGGGTTCAATAGCGGCACTAGACACTCTGTTTGAATTTAAGTTTGTGCATTAGTAGTAAAGACCAGAACCATGGTGACTGTGGTAATGGGGGTCTGGCCTAACGCATGACTTATCAGACGGAATGGTTAAAATCAAGGGGCTGGTAACTAAATAAGAGTGTATGGAAGTATTTGGACATTATTGGTATCATTAAAGTACTATATTTGGCCAATTCAACTTCAACACTTAGAGTATGGGACACAGCATTACTACAATATTATTTGGCAGTAAGAGTGTGTTTATAATGCATTTGATTCGAATTTTGCAACGGACAAGCTGAATCATCGCTTTCTAGATGCCTGGTCAAGTCGGAATTCAAAGCATTAAGCAGGTAAACTACCACATGACTCGTGGGCGTCTATTGTGAGGAGGAGTCTGGAAAGTTATTGTCGATGGAAAGCAAGATAGAGTAAGGCAAAGACAATTTAAAACCTTTGCTTAGTAAATATAGTGCAAAGAGTTTTGAATCTTGCAACACGAATAGTCACGACTCGCCTGAGGGGCCAGGCCCGGTCCGGAATTGTAGACCAAAGAACATTAGTCAAGAATTCTGTGATGATAAAAACTAAACATCAGAACACGTACTTGGGTCCTGTACTACGTTTGCGCATTTCAGAAGGAAATTGTGATACTGAAACCTTGGAATGGTACCCAAGTTCGTCAAGTTCAAAAAGACATTTGGTCGCATTACTTTAATATGGCTACACAACAATATACGATGAACTACAAAAATTTATTATCCTCGCCAACTACTCTTTTGTTTCCAGACAATAATCATGGAATAAAAAATTTAAAAATGTAATTATTTTAAAAAATAATACCCAGGATTTCGTATTTATTTTCTAATCCCCAACTTTTTGATTGTTATTTACAATTTGACTTTAACTTTGTTTTTCATTCACTTATCAGTTCAATTTGACAAAGTGTTTCAATATTATTCTTCTTCTTTTTCTTTTTATAACAGCTCCAGTTACAAATTCCCAAAAGAAATAAATTTTCGAAATTCAATTGCAGCTTCATTTAGTAGCGAAGAATACTAACTGCAACACTATTGTTCTTCAACAATAAGATATTGCCTTGGATTTTATTTACAACAACAACAACAACTACTGCTACAACAATGAAAATAGAAAAACAAAACAATAAATGGAAAACATAGAGAAAATTGAAACGAATATTGAAACAGGCAATGAACTCAAAGTGCAATAATCTTTCGAAGAACAAAACAATAACAGTCGCTGAGTTAAACTGAATTCCTGTTGCAACAACAAAGAAAGAAAATTAAAAAAAATTGGTTTGTTAACCACAAAAACTGAAATAAAATAAAACAGAAAAAAATGTTTAAAGAACTTTAATAACAATAGCCTTGCTCGCACCACTTCTACACTCCACTGTACTCTCTCTCAATCGAAGACACACAGTAAATGTAAATAAACGGAATGAAAATAACAAATAGCAAATAGTCGATCCATAAATAACCGAAACTGATAGTAAAACTTAAAACTTCGAAAAAAAATTGCAAACATTTTACCAGACACCGAAGAGTATACAGTTCGTGTGGCGTTCGAAAGGAGTTGAACCATAAATTATTTCAACCAAAAAGAATATTTTTTTCGAAAACTTCAACAAATGGCCGTAGAAATATTCTAAATTTTCATTCACTTTAGGTGAAAAAATTTACAATAAAAATCTCTTCCTTTTTTATGATACGAGGGCGGATATAAAAATTTTGTATAATAAATTGTCTTTCAGTAGATTTCTGGCTAAAATTCTGAGAGTTAATAAAATTCCCAAGAAAAATTATTACAAAAATCGATCGTTCGGAGTCGACTTTAAATTGTAGGTCCCGCCACTCATGTACACAACATAAGTGGTGTGCGAAACTAGGTCGTATTCCTGACAAAAGTGCTGTAATAACCAATTATGTAGGTAATGCTGCGGACCTCCTAGCATTTATATCTAGTGTAATGCCATAATCAATATTCAACTCAGCGATCCAACTTTACCAAGAGAAAACTAACCCGAGCCCAATAGTAAATCTTGCCATTGCAGCAGAGCTCGTTCAAGAATGTCAAAAAATGAGAGATCAAAACATACGTATTCTTATGACAAAAGAAGTTCAGAACATATGTGGTATAATACAGTTTCTTTCGCCCCCACAGATCCAAGGCTGCTGCAAAAGTTGCCGAAATGACTAGCACTTCGGCATGCCTACGGAAAGGATAGTGGCCTGTGTGAAACACTAGTGTGCGATGGTTATATGTACGAATACCACAGAGTCTAGCAACATTGTACGTTCCTTCCTGCTACCAGTGAGATCGAGGTTCCCTGTAAAGTGCTTTTAGAAAATCCAATTTAATTGAGACAATCGGAAAACCTATGCCCTGTAATATGTCAAAGATATAGAGCTACGTGCCTGCCTTGTCCAACTCAGAATGCAGCGAATATCATGTCCTATATTTAGAAAAGACCTGAGTGGTCTCACAATAGCATTTGGTGAGGAACAGTGCCGACTGTAAAAAGAACTTTGAGAACAAATGGATCGAAATCGACAAACAAGAGCAAACATATTCCCAATAGTCGAGTCAGCGAATAAACGTATTATTATCTCATACTGTAGAACTTTTGTGTGTCATTTTTATCACGAATCATGAACCACATGGTCACACCTGCTCGAAAACTGTTTAACCCCTAAATTACAATCGTCCATCGGTAGTAACTTATTCAAACAGGCAGGAGGAAAATTAATTCAAATCGTAAATCATTATTGTAGAGGGTTCAACTACAATTAAATAAAATCGTTAATGGACCGTGATAGCTATAGGAGTTTCCTAAAATGGTTCCGAAAAGCCAAGAAAAAGGCAGACCAATTTCCATTTACATACAAACATACATAATTGGTGATTACAACACTTCAGTCAGGATTACGACCTAGCTTCTCACACCACTTATGTTGTGTAAGTTAATTTCATGTATGAGTGGAGGGACCTACAGTTTAAAGTCGACTTCGAACGAGAGATTTTTGTGAAACTCTTCCTGGTAATCTTATTTGCTCTCAGAGTTTTTGCCAGAAATCTGCTGAGAGTCAGTCGCCGAAGAAATATTTTTTTCATATTTTCGTTTTGATGACTGACCTGGGATTTGAACCGAGGCCTTACGTTTCATAAGGCGACACACTACCTACTGGACTGCAGCGACCAATTTCCCTTTAATTACAGAATATTTGAGGATGAAAATACAATCGAACATCTGTTAGACCATAACGATTGAAAATGCGTTAGAAAATTACTGGAGGTCGGTCAATAGAATCGTTTTTAAAGCCAACAACAAAGCACTGCGAATGCCACCAGAATTACCTAATTCAGTTCGGTTTTTGTAAGAAAGAATGACGATTGCAAAGGGCATAAAACGCGGTTTAATGCCTTATGCAAGTTCCTCGAATGCCAATGTTTCTATCCAATAAGACAGTATTTTCTTATTTACTTAATTTAGCCAGGATTACGACCTAGTTTCTCACATCACCCATGCTAGGTGTGTTAATTTTAAGCACGAGTGTTGGGAGCTTCTTTTTAATAATGACTTCAAGAAACTTTTCATGGCAATTTTATTTTGCTGCCAGAGATTTTGCTGCTGAGAGGAAGTAGCTGAAGAAATATTTTTTCATATTTCAGGTTTGAACCACGGACTCGAGTTTAATAAGCCAATCCACTACCTACTTGACTACGGCGACTTCAACGACGGTGCTTTCAGTTCCTTTACTTCTATATAAAACGTACGCAGTACAATTTACTTAAAAACTTTTA
Source organism: Sarcophaga subvicina (assembly GCA_936449025.2). NCBI lineage: Eukaryota > Metazoa > Arthropoda > Insecta > Diptera > Sarcophagidae > Sarcophaga > Sarcophaga subvicina. Next base: position 76,999,469 of record OW388083.2, read on the forward strand.
AAAATTCTTAGCGAGAACTTGTATACGCATAACGATGCATAACATACATACATAATGGGCCATTACAACCCTTCAGTCAGGATTTCGCCCTAGCTTCTCACACCACTCATGTTGTGTGTGTTAATTTTGTACATAAGTGGCGGGACCTATAAAGTCGACTCCGAACTACAGATTTTTGAGAAACTTTTAATGGCAATTTTATTTACTCTCAGAGTTTTTGCCAGAAATCTGCTGAGAGGAAGTCGTCGAAGAAATATTTTTTCATATTTCGTTTTGGTGTCTGACCCGGGGTTCGAACCGTGGCCTTACGTCAGCCTACTAAACTACGGTGACTTCACGCATAACGATAACTTAACTTAGTTCTTCCACGTGCAGCATTTGTTTGAAAAATGTGAAATATATTCTCGAAAATGTATCCTGTTGAAAGGGTCATGATGTCACATTGGATATAAACTGCTTAAATATTTGATTACATTTCAGATTCAATCCTTAATAATGATTGTTAATCGTTATTATTTTATTCGACAACCAATTCAATGTCAGTTTGGCGCTGTAACCATTTCACATCAAATAATCAAGAGCTTCGCAAAACCATTTGCAAACTATTCACATTAAATATGAACGGATTTTCATGCAATTCAAAGACTTGTATTTTTGAAATTCATTCTATATATGTATTCAGCTATTTAGTATAAAATAAAACAAATAAAAAATAAACTCAGACTTTTTCTTACACTTAAAAAAAAATTCAATTTGTTCGTCTTCTGTTGAGTTCCTAAGGACATGCTTTTAAATTTGTTGCAATTCATTTGCTTTCATGATAATGCTTCTTCTTATTTGCAATATTCTTCATTTGCCCTTTTTGAGAATTTCGTTAAATTTTACTGCAACGTTCAACATGGAAGATAATGCTCTCTCTTGCAGCACTCACTATCGCCAATGCTGCTACACACGATGCAACATCTCTCTAAACGAACATGAAGTTTGTGTTGAAAATAAAACTGAATGCCTTCAAGAAGCCAATAATGTGGTTAAACAGTGTTTTCCAACTGCATTTTTTCACGCCTTACACTCCCTCTCGACTCTCTTCATTTCTCTTCAGTTGGTCTCAGTATTTGATATTTTAAACATTCACCATCCAAATCCGAATATAAAAGTTAAGCATTTGTTAAGGCTGTCTGCTGTCAAGTAAATAATAGTAACACTATGGTCGTAGGAAGTGTAGTGGTATCAAAAACTATTTTTATAAGCACCCATGATTACGGTGGCGCCTTATATTTTTCTTCAATCGGTGTCGAATAAAATTTGATTTGAAGAGGAAATAATCATAGCCATCAAGTAGGTTATTGCCCACACAAAAAGGTACAATTTATACTGACCATAGGAAATCTTTATTTCTTCTTATTTTGTCAGTCCACTCGCTTGAGATGAGTTATGCCTGGGACACACAATATGTTCCACCGATTCTATGTTTTCACCACATACCTTGCATTTTTATTTCTTTATTTATTAATTACAATACAATTGCAAATTACATTTAATTATTACGAACAGAGTCTCTGGTAGTAATCGAACCCACCACCATTACGCTACTAGTATAGCACACTACCCACTAGACTACCAGGACATCCTAACAATTTTATTGTGTATGTGTTGTATGTATAGGGCGGAGTATCTCGCAGAATTTACTTCAGTCTACTTAAGCCAGTCTCAGAGTCAGAAGGCACTCACGGTTTTCCTTCAATCGGGATCACCCTAGGGTGTCATTGTTCAACAATAGTTGTGTGATTCTTACGCCAATTTTTTTAGCCTAGTTTTCAATGAACCAAAAAGCGTGGGGTTATCAAAGTTTAGGTAATGCAATACTCTGGCTCTATTGGACTGGTTATTCGCTTTCGTATTTCCGATCACTCCATGACGAAAAGGTATCCATATATAACGCTGGAGTAATTTTTAATCGTCTTCTTACTCTCTAGAACAGTTATTGATACCGCATCCCTGGATATGATTGCCTTTATTTCTGACTCTGCTATATAGCGCCATATACCGATCCCATCTCTATGTGCAGAGCCATCCGTGCAACAACAAGTCCCATCAGTCACTTTGGAAATGGATCTTTTTAATCAGGAAAATTTATCTGCTATCAAAGTTATAAAGTCGCCGCAGTCCGGTGGGTAGTGTGTTGACTTATTAGATGCAAGTCCACAATTCAAACCCCAGGTCAGATATCTCTAACAAAACGAAATCTGAAAAAATATTTCATCGACGACTTCCTATCAGCAGATTTCTGGCAAAAACTCTAAGATTAAAAAAAAATTGGTGTGAAAAGTTTTTAAAAAAATCTGTCGTTCGGCTTTGACTTTAAATTGTAGGTCACGGCACTCATACAGAAAATCATGTCTGTATCATCAACTGATATGGCAAGCAAACTGTCGGAGGCGAGTATCCGTTCATTATGATTTCTAATTCTGATTGACACATTCCCTCATAGCTTGGAGATGGTTCGCCGTAAGTGCCATATTAACTTGTACCCTGAATCGATCGGATGAAGAGTATTATTTATTTCATTGCCGCAATGTCCTTTTCATAACGTATGTAAATAAACACATTTCGGTATTATTTGGGTTCAAAAACAGGCTCCTGGATCGTGCCCAATTGTATGCTATGCTTCGAACATGTTTTGCTCTTCTGCATACCATAAATGATTTCGATGCGTACCAATAGAAACATTAACACGTTGTGAGCATATTAATCTTCTTTGTATATTATCCTTAAAAGACTACGAATATTGGTGGTCTACATGAGAAATGTTGGTATGCCACCCCATAGTGTTTCCCTTTTCGCATATGGTCAATTCAATAAATCAGAGCCTGGTTGCCTTCAAACTTGTTTCAGGTTTGGATTATTGTGTCCGTTTGACAATAACTGAAAGCCTATTGCGAGAGAATATACTTTAGCATCTAGTAATGCATATAGTAACGTAGATTTTTACATTCGTGTTGAATGTTAGGATTTCTGTTAATCCTGACTTCCAGTCTGCGCTCAATCAACCGAATACGTTATAAGTCTTGTAAAAATGTACAATGTTTGTTTTGGATCCTCCCTTTTTTTCAAATACACTTTGTATAGCCAACATTTGTGCTTTGTCTTTAATTGCATGGCTTAGTTAAGTTAGTTAAGAAACAGCTGCTCTAGCAGTCATAAATGCAAAAAAGATAATCACTGAAGGTTTTTATTATTTTATTGTTCAATCCTTATTGTTACCAAAGTTTAATAAAATAGAAGGATATGTTGCACGCTTATGTTTACAAGCCCTCTGAGGGAATCCTTATCAAATATGTTTATTATAAAATGAAGCAGAGTCTCCTATAATCCTATTACAACTTTTTGTCCCACTGTATTATTATTAAATATTTACAGCAATTTATGCAATATTTGTTTGGAAAATTGCACAAAATTTTCTCGCCTTCGTTTGCCTTCACTCCTTCAGCAATTTACGTTTAATGACCTCTTTTTGCCAACGATTTGCTTAAATACACTCAAAGTCAACAAATACTTCTAAGGGAAACCACTGCACTGGTAAAATAAAACAGATTTTCATTTTTATTTCTACTCTACAGAATACTAGTACTAAAGTACTACAAGAAAAAAAAAGGTGGCAACAACCACTGTTAAGCAGTAGAAAACTGCAAAAAAAAAACTTTTGCAGCAAATTCAAGGCCAATGTGTTGGCAGTGCCATAGGGAAACTATTCCCAAAACAATTACTTTCGGAAAGTAATTCAGAGTTTTTTCTTGTTTTTTTTTTATTAACTTTCAACAAACTTTCTCCTTTCATGGCCTTTCTTTTGCGAAATTCTTATTGCGTATAAAGTAACGAAAAAAAGGGAAACTTCCATAAAGTCAATGGCTTTAAGGGTATACTTCTCTACTTCCTTAACTTAATGGGTGGTTTACTTACCAACACCAACTCAATTGCTGCCATATAAACAACATTAAAATGCAAGAGCATTATGGAAAAACTTTCGCCAGTAAAGATGATGATGGTGATGATGCTGTTCGAGAGAGACTGAGAAACTTGCTACTGTGTTACTTAGGAATAAATTTGTAACAATTAAAAACAGTTTATAGTCTTACAGTGTAATTCACTAGTGACAAGTCATAATTAGCAAATATTAAATAAGTTCTCAAGCAGCCATTACAACCTCTTCCTTCTACTCCACATCATCCTTCTTCTAAAAACTTGGCATGTTTAAGAGTTGTCTTAGCATTTCAGGAAATCTCTTGAGATATGTAATTTAGCCGGGTGGCATTTTTAATACGTTTTATTCATTATGTTGTAGTTCTTGCCAAAAAGGTGAACACAACTACACAAGTAAGTCAATTTTGATGACATTTGCCACTAAAACTATGATGAAATAAAGGCAATAAATACATCTCTACCTGACTAATAATAAAAATTTTCCGAAACATTATATCGATTGGGCCATCTATGGCTTTAATATGAACCATCGGTTATTTTGAATCTGGCAATACTTCTCATGTATTCTATTCTGTCACAAAATTCAGTATATTATCTCCACGTAATGTAATAAATCGATTTACGCTTGAGCAACGTAGGGATTTATTGGAAGTTTATTTACAAAACAAAGACAATTTGTCAAATGAAAAAGTCGTACTAAATTTGGCCGTAGAGAAAGACCAACAATGCCCGGTATACGCGAGTTTATTGCTAAAATTTGTGAAACTGATTTCATTGTTGATGCGCCAAAACATGAAGGTGCTAATACAGTGCGTACACCCAAAAAAATCGAAGCTGTTGCTGAGTTGCTCGTCATCGTTACGCACCAGAATTCGGTATGATGGCTTACAAAGTTCAATAGGTTCAAAAGCTAAAACCGCATGACCATCCGCTTCGCTAGATGAGCCAACAAGAAACTGCACGATGATGTCGATTTTGCCAAAAAAAAAAACATCTTTTCGGATGAAGCTCATTTCCATCTTGGTGGGTACGTTGATAAGCAAAATTGGTTTATTTGGGGCTCAGGAAATCCACACAGAAGTCAATGCACCCATTACGAGTGACTGTTTGGTGCGGCTTGTGAAGTGGAGGCATGGTTGGCCCATATTTCTATGAAAATGAGGAGGGCTCAACCGATAATCGATTTTTTTGTACCCGCTCTTCATGGTATTGTTGTGAACGATGTTTAGTTTCAACAGGATGGTGCAACTTGCCACACATCTCATGCCACAATCGATTTATGGCGTCAAACGTTTGATGGCCGTTTAATTAGCCGAAATGGAGAGGTCAATTGGCCGCCAAGAAGCTGGGATTTTACACTGTTGGACTATTTTCTATGGGGCGCCGTCAAAGAAAAGTGTTATGCCGACAAACCAGAGATCATACCACGATGTCATTGCCGAGATGCGACTCCATACACTCGAAAAAGTGCACGAAAATGAATGGGGTACTATGAAGCCATCCATGGCAGCCATACGAATGAAAAAATATTCCATTTCTTAATGGAACAATTGCACTTCACAACAAAATCATAAAATTTGGTAAAAATTTCAAACCGTTTTTGTTTTGTTTGCATTTTTAAATTTATACTTTTAAATGGTCCACCCTTTATTAAATATGCATCACTTCAATACACTTGTGAGGAGAAAAGTTTAAGAGTTATTCCTTTAATCTACTACAGCAGTTGCTAGGAATGTTGAAAAAAATTCCATTTTTTATTCATAAAAAAATACGTTTGTAATCAAATTTTCCTGTTACCCTTATAAGGTATTAAACCCTTTTATCGATTTTGGCAAACTAAAATAAAATTTACTAAATTAAACATACACACGCCCTCTTAAATGCATACATAAGCTTATATTATTATTAAATTATTAGACACCTAAAACAAACAAAAAAAGAAAAAGCTTATCACACGGCAATACTATTTTCTATTTTATAACCCTAATCTGTGTGTCATGAGAGCTTAAACACCTGCGGTTTTGAATGCCCAAAGATTACAGTGTTAAACTTTGACCAGGTGCCTAAAGTAGCAAAAAAAAGTTACAAAATGTATACGCATTAACAGATTGAACTCATATTTAATTTTGTTGTTGTTGTTTTTTTTTTCTAGGAAAAACAGATTTAATTCCCAAAGAACATTTTACATGACTGTGGTTAAATGTCGTTTTACATTTTGCAAAATATTTGTAAAGAGATTAATGTGAAATTCGTTTTTTGTTTAAATTTGAAACACAACCGTTTATTTGGTTGTTATACTAGCAAACACTGTTGTATTCTTCTCCAGCATAGGATTGGTAGAAGTGGCAACTTCGTTAAATCTAAGCTTAGTATTGAGCAAGAAGCGATGCCCTAAAGCCAAAGCAGAATCTTACAAAACATAATTGGTCATTACAATCCTTCAGTCAGGATTACAACATAGCTTCTCACACCACTTATGTTGTGGGTGTTAATTTTATACATGAGTGTCGACTCATAATGACAGATTTTTGTGAGGCTTTTTCATGGCAATCTTATTTACTCTCAGAGTTTTTGCCTGAAATCTGCTGAGAGGAAGATACCGAAGAACTATTTTTCCATATTTCGTTTCTTGGAGATGTTTGACCTGGGGTGTGAACCTCATGTCTAATAAGACAACACAGCAACTACTAGACTACGTCGCCAAGTCCCTGCATTTTAAATATGACTCCTTTAGAATCAAGCTGAAAATCATCTTAAAGGCTTAATACGTGTGGTGATCGATCTGCCATCGAGAAAGAGTTTGAGTGGACATTCGCAGTGTACAAATAAGGTGTACCATTTATTCTCCATTTCTTCTGCTAATCCCCAATCTTTATCGAAATCATTTGCAGATAAAGAAAGCCTTTTAGGGTATATACGCTTTCCATCTAATATAAGACATATACGTGTGGCACTAAAGTAAAATTCCTTCTTAATCATGGATTTTTTAGCGCCCAATAAATTTGTTTGCCTGAACAGTTTGATGACCAATTGGAACCTGAAATTGGCATCTAAAAGTGACCTCATTAGGCTCGGCTGTGTGTTGCACGGCCGCTACTCGGGCTGAAACACTATTTAGCGGCCAGAAAGGGGGAGAGATATATGCTTCGGAGAACATGCCAGCTTATTCTCAGTTCTAAATCGGTCGTGGAGACATTCACACACCGTCCATTCCGTCCTTGAAAGTCTTATGTCAAATCTCCTATCAAGATAAGATACAGACGAGGTATTGTCAATTCAATCAATGGCTGGATATCCTAAGATATTATAGAGGAGTATCCGGAACGAAAACCCCTTAGTCTAGTAGGTAGTGTTTTGGCTTATTAGACGTGAGGTCACTGTTCAAACACCGGGTCAGACATCAGAAGGAAAATATGAAAATATTTCTTCGTCGAATTCCTCTCAGCAGATTTCTGGCAAAAACTCTGAGAGTGAAGAAAATTGCCATGAAAAGTTGCTCAAAAATCTGTCGTTCGGAGTCGATTTTAAACTGTAGGTCCAGCCACTCATGTATAAAATTAACACACACAACATGAGTGATGTTAGAAGGTAGGTTGTAATTCTGACTGAAGGTTTGTAATGACCAATTATGTATGTATCCGGAAGGAATAATTTTGTGCATATGTATGTATGTATGATAGCAGGTTTTCTGAAAGGACACTGTATAAGCAGATGTTTTGCTGATGAAAATGAATCGTCAGAACACATTATTGGAATCTGTGAGGCATTAATGCATATCAAGTGATTGGCAGAGAATTATTCTTCAAGCAGCGTTCTAAAGTTTTTCAGGCGAAAAGGCTTGAAAAAACATTATAGGGATACCCTATAGAGTCGTAATAGCATGGCATCCCTTAATGACAATAATAATAATAAAATAAACACAACAACTGTTTCCTAGTAAACGTCAGCGTATACGTAATATTTAATTTAAAATTTCACATTAATCATACGCATTGATGTATTATTTTAAATGCAAATCAGTATGTAAGTGTTATTCCACGTAAACAATGTTTATAAATTTAAATATTTAAATTGGTGTTTCCGCATTTTTTTGGTAACAACAATAAACATTATTTAAGCCAATGTCAGTAGCTAAGGTAGTACATATTATTTTGCATTAATAAACTAAATTTCAATTAAACGTTATAGCGGCTCATAATTTTACATACAAATTTAAAACAAAAACAAAATAAAAAACAAAAATATTTAAAAAAAATTACGCATAAAATCTTAAATTAGTACACAAAAAATGTGTTTTTAAAATATTTTTTCTTTCTTTTGTATTCTGTTTAAAGGCAATTCCGCCCCCCTAAAATTCTTCTGTTTTTTTGTTTTGAGTTTATGTAATCGAATGAAAATTCAAATTAAAATTAAAATTTAAGACCCAAGCAGTGTTTTAAATTGTTTCAGAATTATGTTTCCTTAACATGTTCCCATTTGGTCTCAGATTATGAGAAAATGTTTGTTTGCCTTGCCTTTCTTTTAAGTCTTGTTATAAAGCCCGTATACAGAATATTTCGTTTTTTTTTTGCTTTTCTTTTATACTTTTGGTTTATGGTGGCACTCCAGGCACTAAGAGTATTACTTTTGTTTTTAAGTCACTTTTTCTTTTCTTTTTTTAAATTACAATCAAAGTTTTCTTCCAGCTGTTGGCAAAAGGATAAAATACTGTATCGTTGAGGATTTATTAAATGCAAGTTGAGGATGTTGTAGGCAAAGTGGCGAAGGGCCAAAAGAAAATTTTATTTTACACGTCAATTAAATTATGAAAATCAATATGAAATTATTAAGAGCGATCCCATAATAAATTAAGTATTTCGTATTGTCACGTGATATTTAGGAACATTCGGTAAAAGTTGATTTTTGTTAGTTTCACAGTTTCAACTGCAGACTGTATTCTAACGTATTTGCTTTTAAGAATCCAATAATAATTCTAATTGTAGTTTGATTTTCGTTCTATATCCGATATCCTTCCTATTCAAATACTTTGTTAACATAACTTTTTTGTTTGTTTGTTCATTCACAACAGCTCCACGCCGAATCAGAAATGTTGAATGGATTTTTTGAATCTGTTTTTAATTTTGTTTTTTTAAGAATTTATGTTAGAAAATGTTCTTTAATCAGGAATACTAGGGAAATATCAATAACAAGTCTCTTACCATAGAAAGCTAGAAGCTTTGTATCAACTGGTTAGTTTATAGAGAAAATTACGCTAAGGTCACCCTAGATGTGTGATTAGTTTGGAGCACGCTCATGCTGATCCTTTCCGTGAAGTGCAATAACAGCGCTAAAATGACGTATTGACGTGACTTTACAAGGTCTACTCTTAACACCGAATTAAAAGAAGTGTTTGTATATTTTAACTTGTTTCCGTGTACCTGAAAAAAAAAATACGTCCATCCTGCATGTGCATTTCTTACTACTTTAATGAAATAGAATAAGAATACATGTGAATCTTCTCTACAGAATTGTGCATTGGGCTGCGTATACATACATATGTACATTCACGATTGGTTATTGCAACCCATTAGTCAGAATTACTAATGAGCTTCTCACACAACCCATGTTGTGTGTGTTAATTTTTTGAGTAGCGGAACTTACAGTTTAAAGTCGATTCCGTACGACAGAAGTTTTTTGAAAAGCTTTTCATGGCAATTTTATTTACTCTCAGAGTTTTTATCAGAAATCTGCTGGGAGGAAGTGACCGAAGAAGTATTTTTCCAGATTTCGTTTTGTTGAAGATATGTGAGCTGGAGTTTGAACTGTGGTCCTACTTCTAATAAGCCAACACACTACTACTAGACTATGGCGACTGAATTTGTCAAGCTATTGACATAGCTTAAGAATGTCTGTGAATCCTCTCTACACAATTGTATATTAGCCTCGATATATCTAGTCCAAAAACTTTTAAATTTTAATAAAAAACACAATGGACAATCTAGCCTATGATCTCAAGCCACAGGAGCGTATATCCTTTTTAGCAACCCATGCATCTAAACCAGTGGTGTTCAAACACATACTATCATAGTATTGGTTGTGTTGGTATAGCAGCGGAGAACAAAATTCAACTTAATTTTTGAGAAATGTAAGCTGGGAAAATAAAAAAAAAATAAAAAAATTGGTTTATTGTGTTGCGTGTATGTTAATGCGTTATGTTAATGAACTTATGTATGTATGTATGTATTTATGTATGTATGTATGTATGTATGTATGTATGTATGTATGTATGTATGTATGTATGTATGTATTGATGAATATATTAATGTATGTATGTAGGTATGTATTGATGAATATATTGATGTATGTATGTATTGATGAATATATTGATGTATGTATGTATGTACTGATGAATATATTGATGTATGAATATATTGATATATTGAAGATATATTGATGTATGTATGTATGTATTGATTGTAAATTATTGTAATTTGGTACGTCCGTTTCGTCAACCATGAATTTTAAAAAAATTTCTGCTTTTAATTGCACTCCTATCCTTTCCTATCATTCCCTTTAATGTTGTCGAAAAATCCATGGCTAGCTTCGTAATGTCTTTTTATAAAAAGAAAAGAATTACGACATAAAGAGCGATAACACACAATACATTGTGCATTACCATCCATATTCTCTATAAAAAAATAAATCATATTCCCAATTTTCATCAAACATTTTGCTGCATGTATTTGCAAAAAACAAAAAAACATTCAAAAAAGTTGCGTAACGAGGTCTTGCTTCATCAAGTGCTAAACATCATCTGAATTGATTTTGTTCTCTGAGTTCAACACAAAACAACAAACAAAGCAACAAACACACGATCATTATAAGAAACCACACAAGTAAGCTTACAGTGTACGTGTATCAACGCAGCGTCAGCAGAATTTTCTTTGCGTATCACATGTGATAGGAAATTTAGATTTTGAGCATCACTGATCTAAACCATCGCAGTATAAACCCCGGTTTTTCACTCAGTAAGGGGAAGTATGACGTCGCCGTAGTCTAGTAGGTAGTGTATTGGCTTATTAGACATAAAGCCACGTTTCAAACCCCAGGTCAGACAAAATATGAAAAAATATTTCTTTGGCGACTTCCTCTCAACAGATTTCTGGCAAAAACTCTGAGAGTAAATAAAATTGCCATGAAAAGTTTCTCAAAAATCTGTCGTTAGGAGTCGACTTTAAACTGAAGGTTCCGCCACTCTTGTATAAAATTAACACACACACTATAAAGGTGGTATTAAAAACTAGGTCGTAATCCTGACTGGAGGGTTGTAATGACCAATTATGTATGTATGTGTGTAGGGGACATATTATACATACATATGAAAAAAATAATTTTTAAATACTAATACTACGCTTATGAGCCTAATAAAATATGCCGTAAGTATTGCGTTCCCTTTGTCATAACGATTATTAACCCCATTTTATTTATTTATTCTCTTAACGTTTCATCATTTATTTTAAAATTCATTGGAAGACATTGTAATTACAGTAACATCAAGTTATGTTGTTGTTGTAATCATTTCAATTGAAACTTCCAAGTACACCTACGGCTCTATTAGAATAATAGTCCCAAGGCAACATATCATCAGGCGTTCTTGTCAACGTTCTAATCAACAAATAAATTTTCATTAAATATTTCATGCTAATTCACACACACATACACAATCAACTCTTCTCGCCTTCAATTCCAATAATTTATAATTATTCGTTGTTTAGTAGAGTGTATGTAAGTGTATACGTACATATAATAATATGTCCTTGTATGTGAGCGTATAATTAAAATGAATTTTAAATTATTTTTCACATTTCACTTGAATGCTTTCCACGTACCTATACAATCGTATTTTAATGCCATAAATTGAAAATGGAAAATGGAAAACGTAAAACGTAAAACTCTCTCTCCTATTAAGCTCAACACTCAACACAACTCGATGAAAATTTTACAATTATTCGAACGATTATTTAATAATAAAGCCGATTAGAAGAGCGCCTAATTGTATTCAAGCCAATGAATGTTGAACGTTGAATGGAACTGATTTTGTAGTTTCGATTGTCGCTGTGAGTATATTTTATTGGCGAAAATTTATATTCGCTTGAATCCAAAAGATTCAATTGTTAACGATAATCTTGATTTAAATAATTTTTAAAATACAATTCGAATAGTATTGTAGAGTATTATGGAATGAAAACAATACCAAGTGAAAATAATTGAAAACATAAATAAAATTAAAAGACAATTAGTGGCATAATGTGACATAACGTAACCACCTACAAGCAGGTGATAAATTGTTCAATATTAGTTTCGTTTTTATACAATAAAGGGGGTTTAATTACGTCTAAGCAACTCTTCTTGGAAGCTACTTAATCCCAGACCCAAACACTCGATATACAGAGACTAGCTTATGTTAGAATAAGAGAAACGACAAAAACTCGCTCTACAATGGTGCTGAGAGCGCTGTTGGATTGAAGTCCATTGCAGGGCGAGTCTTACAGAAAATTCAATAGGGGACCTAACTAATAGGGTAGCTCACAACTCCTGAACAGAATCAGTAGCGACGACACTTAGTCACAAAATCTGAAAGTTTCATAACGTTTTAAAAGAACGATTATTTTCTAATATAAAAGTCACCGTAGTCTAGTAAATAGTGTGTTGGCTTATTAGACTTGAGGCCACGGTTCACACTCCAGGTCAGACATCACAAACAAAACGAAAATATGAAAAAATATTTCTTCGGGCACTTCCTCTCAGAGCCACACTTCGAGCATGAACTCTAAGAGCAAATTAAATTGCCTTGAGAAGTTTCTCAAAAATCTGTCGTTCGGAGTTGACATTAAACTGTAGGTCCCGCTACGCGGAAAAGCGAGAATATCTTTCAAGCGAAAGCCAATATCATCAAAAGATGTACTCGACTTGAAGAAAAAAGGTACAAAAGAGGGAACATACGAATCAAACAATCAGGCCGCCTTCAGAGCACTTGGCAGTTATAAGGTTAAATACAGTTATTCTCTGCTGCTCCAAGCAATAGACATAGAGCTGTCATTGCAGGTATACCCTGTATTAATTGAAGGTAGTATAATCGCAGTACTACGGCAGCTCTTCACGAGAAAGGTGATAAATGATTCATCGGCTAAAAGGTGAAGGATGCAAACACTACCTTCTAAATAGTTTTTGTAGCATTAAGGCTTCATATCACAAAATAATATTTCTGCCGTATTTCAGCAGCACTTGTCCCCAAGAATATTCGGCAGATTAATAGGATTTCATATACTATTTCTTGCTCGTATGACTATCGTTATCGTTGCATATTTCATTGCCTCTTATAGTATCGCTCAAGCAGCAGTTCCAATATGAAAAATAATTTTTCAGTTTCCCTTGCCTTCAAATAGTATACATGTCCGTTTGATGAAATCAGCAGTTTTCAAATGTTTTGAAATGACTGCTGGTGTAGATGTCAATGATTTTAAGTTTTTCTTCAACTTGATAATAATTTACGTGGAACAATGCCTTTGGTATAGAAGGAGCCTATGTTACATTAATCCCTGGCAATGGCACTAATCTCACAGCAAAATCCTTTTGATTGATTGTGCTAGTTTAGGCAACTTTAGAGTCTATTTTATTAAACTTTTTAATTTAATATCCGGAATATCAGAACTGAGATTAAAAACGCAATAAAACAAAAACGGTTTGAAATAAGTACAATTGTTCCGCTTAGAAATGGAATATTACTTCATTCACGTAGCTGCCTCGGCTGGCCTCACAGTACTTCATTAAATCGAAAGAATTTTCGTAAACTTTTTCGATTGTATGGGGTCATATTTCGGCAATGGCATCACGTAATGTTGGCCTTCAAATGCATAATAAATCGATTGAGGTATGATATGTTTGGCAGGTTTCGCCATCCCGTTGAAACCAAACATCGTTCACATCAATGCCATGTAGAGCGGGTACAAAAAATCAGTTATTAAGAGGCGATAGGTGTCTCCATTGACCGTAATGGTTGTGCCATCCTTACTTTCAAAGAAATATGGGCCATTCATGCATCCACTACACAAGCCGCACCACCATTGGCTTCTTTAAGACTATGTGTGGGTTGTCCGAGCCCCAAAAACGGCATTTCGCTTATTAACGTACCCATCAAGCTGAAAATGAGCTTCATCCGAAAAGGTGATTTGTTTTTTTTGGAAAATCGATATCATGGTACAATTTCTCGTTGGTCCATCTAGCGATGCGAAAACGGAGCGGATGTTCATGCGGCTTCAACTTTTGAGCAAATTTAACTTTGGTAGGCGTCATATTGAGATCTTTTCGCAAAATTCGACGAAACTGGTGCGTGAAATGATCAATTCTTGAGAACGATATGAAGAACGATCAACCTTAAATCAATTCATTGCGTTCAGTGGTGATTTTGTGATAGAATAGAATGACATAAGTATTGTCAGATTCGAAATAACCGATGGTTCAAATTTAAACCGACAGATGGCTCACCCGATACAAGTGGAATCAAACATATTCGCTTATGACTTCTTAATTCTACGTGAGAGGGTTAATGGTCAGACGATTTTATTGTTATTTTGAACAATTTATCTTTAAATTAATTGAAGCGACTTAGATAATGTTATTAGCGATACGTTTTTGCATTTAACGAAGAGAAACTATAAATTTTATACGCGTGTGCGTGCTCACAAAAATGTATGGAGGAATCACTAATATTTTAATCAATCTTACAACTATCCAATCACCCTTATGCAATATGAGATACATTTGTACCTAAGAAATATAATAGATTATTTTACTATCACTTTTATTATTTAAACAAATATATAATCCTTAGTGATGTACCAGAAAAAAAATTTAAATTCCCTTGTTTCCAGTAAACTTGTCAGTTGGCCAACAGCTTGTTTAAATGTTAACCTTGAATTTAAATCTTTACGTTATTCATTTATACAATGACCAGTAAAACTTTTCTTTACATGGAAATTTTTGCATAAACCCTGATGAAATTAATTTTATATACCAAAGTACCTGCATAATTTAAAATCAATCATAAAAGAACATACTCAAACAGCAAAATGTACCCAAAAAAAATTTAAATTTTTTGTTAACAAAATGAACAAGGATCTTAACTGAATTGTCAACTACAAGTTAACAGCACCTTAAGACATGCTACTACAACAACAACGATAATAAAACAAAACAAAGATGAAAAAACAAGAGTCAGGCATTGCATGAGAAAGAACATGCAAAAGACATACAATTTTAAATAATAAAAAAAAAAAAAAACAAACAAACAAACAAAACGTCAAGTGCGGGTCAATTGCTGCTGCTGCTGCTGCTGCTAAATAACTGACACAGTGACTGACTAAATAACAAATGTGTGCCATGTGTGAATAAGAAAAGTCATGCAGTAATCATGGCTTTATTGTTTGGGGCCCTGACAGACGAGAAGGTTATTTTGGCCACTTAAGAATAATAATAATGACGGAGAATTTAAATACATGGTGATGATGATGTTGACGACGACAACAACGATGATGTTGACAACGTAGAAGGCAGGGCACAATTGTCATACACATTTAAGGAAATCATTACCTTAAGGAACTTTTAAATAACGTAACAACCTTGAAAAATATTTTAAGCGTACATATGTACACAGGGATACAATTACATTCGTTTACTTACGCTTACGTTCACATGCACATGCACATGTATTTGCACATGAATATTTAAAAAGAAATGCTAGTCTAGCTTGATCTCTCTTTAAAACCTACAATATAACGAATATCTTCGTAAATCTAGAGAGAATAAAGAATAACAAAAGGAAAGAAAACGTGAAATTATTGTAGATACAAATCCTATACAAACTACAAAAAATTTTCAAATGTACGTATACGTGTAAAAACACTAAACCAAAATATTTTCACACACTTTTCCCCGTAGACTTAAGCAAATGGCATCAAAACTTTTTAACTACGAAGACAAACAGATAAGGATCTCATACTAGACGATAATAGTTCATTTTATGTGATGCCCTTTAATAGAATCCATTCAATCAACGGGTTATATGAGGACATTCCCTAAACCAGAACGGATAATAATCCCTGGTGTTAATTTGAAACCATAAGTTGTATGCCTTTAAACCTCTCAACTAAGATTCAAGTAAGTTCAAGAGTGTATCTTAATATTATGTTTTGTGGACCGTTAGCTTGTAGGCAGTGTGGAAAATAGTACAACTGTAAAAAAATCGGTTATCATGGTACAATGGGTGTCTCCATTCATTAATGGTTGCGGCTTCTTAATTTTCAAAGAAATATGGGCCAATGATACCTCCGTTCCACAACGCGAACTAAACAGTCACTCGTTTGGCTTCTGTTAGATCACGTGTGGGTTTTCTGAGCCCCAAATACGACAATTGTGCCTATTGACATACCTTCCAGGATGAAAATGAGTTTCTTCCGAAAAGATAATTCTGTTTTTTTTTTTTTGACAAAATAGACATGTGCGTGCAGTTTCTCGTTGGACCATCTAGCGAAGCAGAACGAAGAGGGAGATCATGCGGTCCCAATTCTTGAGAACGATGACGATTTGATGTTGATAGCTTCTCACGCACACTGTAAGCGCTCACGTCTTGGCGGTTTCACGAACTTTAGCAATAAACTTCCGTATACCGGTCCTTCTCTGCGACCAAATTTTCCCCGACATTTTCGTGCAATTTCCAACTCATTGTCTTTGTTTTGGAAATAAATTTCCAATAAATCCCAACGTTGCTCAAGCGTAAATCGTTTCATTACGTTTAGTGGAGCTATTATACTGAATTCTGTGACTGAATAGAATGACATAAGTATTGCCAGATTCAAAGTAACCGATGGTTCCCGACATAAGTAATCGCATCAAACAATTACAAAAAACTTACTGATTTTCAATTTTACTTCGGTCACCACTTGTGATGGCTCACGGATTACCGCTTGCATACGTTGCTTGTGAAATTTTTTTGCATAATAAAAAATGTTTTCATCGGTAAACAAAATTTTTCTTTGCAAGATTTCAGTGTGCTTTCGAAGCTACAGTCAACAAATGTCCGGTATGGAATGTCCTGAAGGCAATTAGTGCCAATTTTATAATTCGGCTCATGGCCTTTGTGAGGCATTCATCTGGCGAGTTATATTTGTTTATTAACAGAGCGGATTTCGGTCAATTTTAGATTTGACAGACTTTGTTGACTTGCGGAACCTACCGATGGTTATTTCCAATCTCCTAGAACACTTTCATTCACTGGTAGACTAAAATACGACTATTCCCGAGCGAGGGTGACATTTTGAAAACATCATCTTTTCCCATATCACACTTGAATAGTGAAACGCAACGTTCGTAATTGATCATTACAACCCTTCAGTCAGGATTACGACCCAGCTTCTCACACCACTTATGTTGTTTGTTTTAATTTTATACATGAGTGGCGGGACCTGCAGTTTAAAGTCGACTCCGAACGACAGATTTTTGAGCAAATTTTCAGGGCAATTTTATATCCTCTTTGGGTTTTTGCCAGAAATCTGCTGAACAAAAGTTTGGCGGCGGAATATTTTTTTTATTTCGGTTGGTTGGACATGTGTGACCTGGGGGGTTTGAACCGTGGCCTCGTGGTCTAATAAGCCAACACACTACCTATTAAACTATGGCGACATAACAGCAATACAGTTCTCGTTTTCTGTCAACTCTAGTGTTAAAACTGAAATAATTTAGAATTCTTGATACAGAATGATGCTTAACCAATTAAATTTTATACACCATGTTGAAATACCGTGTTCGAGTCTTCACTGTGATGCGAGTGTATTCAATGTCATAACAATATTTACGACCTTTTGAAGTAGAGTGTTTTCTTGAGTTTGACACCAATGTTCATAAATGCTTCTTCCCTTTGCCGTTGTTGTCTCTTGTGTGTCTAAAGCACTGCTTCAGACCAGAAAAAGCCATTACTTGAGTATTCAAATCGGTAGAACATGCAATTGGTAAGTTTAGCGGCACAAAAATTTAAATTTTTGAAGCAAAAAAAAAACATTTTTTTTCTCTGACACTATTTTGTTCTGCGACTAACTGAAAATATACTCGTATGACAGATGAAATGCTTATTATTTATTAAGGACATATAGCACCTTTGTACGAGGTATGCAAATTTTAGCGAATATTTTATTTTCTTTATTGCTGAATGCATGATTTACTTTATTCACCAGGTACGTCGGCCATACTCCATAAGATTTAGAAATTTGTATGTACATACATTTAGTAAGTGGCTGCTAGCAGATAATATGGATATAAAGAATGCGCATCATGTAGAAGTAAAATTTCTTATGGCGGGTCGTAACATCACGACCCGCTCTCACCAAATTTTTTTTTTAAATCATTTCTGGGTGAGGGGAGAGGAAGACAGAAGGAAAATGAACACAAACAAAGAGCGTAACAATGTGTTGCTCTCATCGTACGTATGTACATGTGTATGTATTCTTGTGTTTTTTGATTTAGTTGTCGATCAGACTGCGGCAAGAATACATGTGCTGCGAACGCTTTATCATTTTACTTCAGAATAACACTCGAAGAATATTTTGTGTTAAAAATGTTCTGTCATTAGCTGGGCGTATTTTATTTTGTTCCATAGTATAATTTTTTTAAATGCTTTGGAATGCTCGTGTTGTTTCTTTAAAAAAATGGTTTTTTTATTCTTTTTATTTATCTAAAAAACATGGCCTAATTTTTAAGCCAAAGATGGATAGCTTTATGTTCTTTTAATAATAAAATCGATGTTTTATTTTATTTTTATTTATCTAAAATTATTAAGCCAAAGATAGACAGCTTTACATATGTATGTTGATGAAATGAAAATAAAAATAGAGTATATTACTAACACTTTTATATGGCTGTAAATAAATAAATTCTCTCAACTTATTTTCTCTCTCTCACTCACTAATCCATAACCATAGGCATGTGTTAACCTAGAAGAAAATTGTTAGTAATAATGTCAAGTCTACTTATTAACCCAATGATATGCATATATGATCGGAAAATATAGAAAAATTGTACTGCACTAAATCCCTAAAGACACCGAATTTAACTTGGCAAGTATTCTTCCAAAAATCGAAATCATTTTTCATTGATATTAGTGAATACTACTGTGATATTTCTTTGGGTGTATCATTGAAGTCTGAAAAAAGCGACATGAACCTTCTTCTTTAAAAACTGACAAGATTTTTACGCTCTTTTTAACGAACATTCTTGATGTTCGTGTCCTATGTGTGTAAAAAGCCGAAGATGTTCTTACCCTGAGGGACATTGGTGCCGACGTCTGTTTTTAACACCAGAAAAATAAATAAAAAAGTGGTCAAACAACAAAAACGCACGATGAGAACAACGCATGATGAGAACAACGCATTGTTACGCTCTTGGTTTCTGTAACCTTCCCTTCTATCTTTCCCCCCGCGTCATGAAATATTTTTGAAAAATATTCCAAAATATGTTAAAATGCACATTCTTTATACTTTATTTTCTTTGCTGCTAGACTATTACTTCACATATTACAATCAAAGAAAGCACACAATACAATGTACATACAATACATATATGATATTTCAACCATTAAAGATGAATGAAGAAGAAGAAGAAGATAGATGAAGAATAAAAAAACAAGACAAAACAAAACAAAACACAATGTAAAGTGTAAACAATTTAGACAAAACAAAATAGCGGTTAATATAACACATGTAAAAAACAGCTGATAAGTAAACAATACAATGAATAAGAAAATAGAAAACGCATGTAAAATAATAAGAGAGCCTCACAAAAGAATACTTTCTCTTGCTTTTAATTAAGAGAACATATTTTCCAAACATGCTCTGTGTACATACGGTCCAACATATTCATTTGGTTGCACAAAGTCATTGACTTGTTTGAATTGTGTTTTACCGTTATATCTTGAAGCGATTTAATGTATTGAAAAGCAATAAACAATTCCCAACGTATTTTAACCGGTACTAAAATATCAATAATGATAATAAAAATGTTCATAATGAATTTTCACATTCGTTACCATCATTATCGTTATCATTCCATATTCTCCCCCCTGAATTTTGTGAAATGGAAACACAGTCAAAGAAAAGTTTAAAAAGCCATTGCTTTCAGTGTTTATATTTCGAGTTTACAACTGCCAAAGTTGTGAATACAATACCATACACAAGTATTAAGCAGTATGTGTAAGCATGTGGTTGTTTATATGTGTGAAGAACTATAAAAGGAAATAATGTCCGATGATTTTAGCATCCGTTTTTTAATGAATTTAATTTTCGTAATAAACCAGGAAAATAAAATATAAAGAATAAAGCAATTTAATCAAATTTATAAGGATTTCTTTTAAACGCATATTGGTGTTTGAAAGAGAGGGCATGGGAGTACAAGTTTAAAAAAAAAAATGTAACGTACATTTGTTGGATTAAAATAAGGGTGTCTTACTAAGAACGCACATTTTTCTTTTTATATATAGGGTGGATCATCTATCGATTTAAATTTGAACCATCGGTTATTTAAGATTTGTCAATACTTATGTGATTTTATTCTGTCCCACAATTCGGTATATTATCTCCACTTAACCTAATGAATCCATGTACACTTGAGCAACGTCGGGATTTATTGGAAATTTGGCCAACGAGAAACTGCACGATCATGTCGATCATTTTGGCAAAAGAAATCTTTTCGAATGATGGTCATTTTTGTCCTTGATACGTAAATTAGCAAAATTGCCGTATTTGGGGCTCAAAAAACTTACACGTGGTCTAACAGAAGCCAATGCACCCATTACGACTGAATGTTTGGTGTGGCTTGTGGAGCGGAGGCGTCATTGGCCCATATTTCTTTGACCAAAGTTTACAAAAAAAAATCTGTTGTTGGAATTCGACTTTAAACTGTAGGTTCAGCCATTCATGTATAAAATTAACACACACAGTATAAGTGGTGTGAGACGTTAGATCGGAGTCCTGACTGAAGTGTTGTAGTGACCAATTATGTATGTACGTATTGCGTAATGGTGTTGCAAGAGTATTTGATTGTCTAGTATTTGCTTTAAGGTATTGAAAATATCGCATAGTGCTGCCATTTTTAAAAATGTTATCAACATAGCTGTGAAAACAACAGCAAGTGTGGATTATATGTTAAATTCTTAAACAGCTGATTTTAACATGAAAATTCTCTTAAACAACCCCATTTTTATTGTTATAAAAAAACATGTTTCTTCTCCCCATAGCATACCAAAATCTGTTGCATGTTTTATAATAACGAACACAAACTTTCGTTTGATACTGTAGCCAGAGACAAAAAAAAAACTGAAGTAAAAAAACGTTGTCTTTTTATTTCAATGCTACTGCTGCTCAACTTAGGATACACAGATCCAGGCAGCTAAGTGAAATTGTGTTTCTCGTGTGTTTTCGATTTTTACTTTCAAACACTTTCGCTTTTGCTTTCGTTTGCCTTCATTGCAAAACTGGCATGGCCAGTAAAATTCTGTAAACAGTGGCGTGCAAACGTGTTTGCCAATACAAAGCGGCAATTTACAAGTGAAATTCTTAATTAAAAAAAAAAATAAATACTATTAAAAAAATAATATAAAAAAATAGAAAGAAATTATAATTAAAAAAACGGATAAAAATAAAAAAATTCAAAAAAAAATTAAAAATTATTTGAAATTAAAAAAAAACCATTTTCAATACGAAAATCGAAAATTTCTGAAATAAAAATTAAAATAAATTTTAAATTTACGCTAAACGTGTGTGAATGTACATATATGTGATAACCTTATGTATTATAAAAAAAATGTACAGGTGCTTGAGCATTTGTTTGTATAAAACAAGTTAAAGCCACAGAAGAAGAAAACAAAAGCGTTTAATCTGCTACAAAATCATTATTTAACGAACCCTTTTCCAAATCCACACCGCCAGTTGAAGCATTTGAAACATTTCTGCCCGGGGATTATTAATTTTTTTTCTTTTTTCCTGTTTGCTTGATAAGGGTCCAAAATTAAGAGATTTACGCAACTTTGTTTATATGATGACTTGAAAAAAAAATATAAAAAAAACAGAAAACAGAACAACAAAACCAAAAAATAGGAAAAACAACAGCAACAGCAGCGCTAGTATTAGAAAAATGTAACATTCATTACATTGTTCCACAAATCATTGAATCATCATTATCTGATTGTCCTACTCAAAGCGTAGATGAAATGTGTCTGTTTGTGTACATTCGGTTTGCATTGTTATTTCAGGCAAAAGGACTAAACCGTTGAATGTTAAGGATCCCATAATTGTATTACGCCTTAATAAATGAATTTATGTGTGCGTGCATGTGGTAAGTATAGAATTTTATTTTTTCTAAATTTTCATTTTAGATTACGCTCCTCTTCATTTTATGTATTTATGATAACATTTCCGCTCTTGTAATACCAGAGAATAAAAAGAGAAAATCAATATCCATGTTTTAATAAAACCATTATAATGAATTCTATGGCCATTCATAAATTTATGATGGCCATAAATGATGCCTGTGATGGCCACTTGTAATCCCCCGTCTAATAATTGAAATTCAAGATTAAATATAGTTTATGGTGGCACTAAAAATAATCCTTAAAATGTAATAAAAAAAAGCAAAAAAAAAACGCCATAAAATGTGTGACAATTTTATGGGCGGAGAAAAGCATCACCGTCAAAAGTCTATTTAAATTATAATAAAAATATATCATTTGCGGTATACGAGGTTAAGATTAAAAAGTAAACGAAAATTTGTATTCATTGCTCTACGGAAATATGAAGTGCTTGCAGCAGCATTATCGAAATGGACTTTAATATGGCCTGTATTGTAAGTATTAATAGCAGGATATAATTATTGTGTTATTAAAAGCATGTGAAGTGCTATTTTGCAGCATTTGGTTTGCTATTGTGACGGTAATTTTCGAAACCACAGTCCAAACAATTGATAAACAAAGTCAAGTTTATTCAACTTTTGTTGACCATATGTTGGGGATATTGCAAGTAGCATATGCCTTCCATTGTAAATTGTTCCCAAAACTTTAAATGATGTAAAAATGACGTAAGCAAAAAACGTTAGCTATTCAAATAGGTTGCTGCTGTTGAAAGTAAATATTTACGTACGTATTTAAAATTTCTAAATTTAATATTTTTATTTGCTTGCGCCCCTTTCTATTTGTAATTATTACGTATGTTTGCCACATCACTGCTTTAATTATAGTGTCTTAGATTAAATTTTTATTTGCTTTCAAAATGTCAATTTAAATACAAAGCAAATGAGCTCATCAAACAAGAGATTCGTTTTCAAATATCACAACAAATAATAGAAATTAAAATACTTCATCACATATTCCATCTCTCAGCACCACCAACACCGTACCACAGAATCTAGACTGTAATTAAAAAAAAGTAGTCAGGAAACAACATAAACAGCCTTCAACATAATATTTATGAAAATGTAACAACAACAACAACAACAATCATTTTCACTGCCAGAGATTTCTGTTTTTTCTATACGACGCCCTATGGCAATATTGAAAAATACATTTTTTTAAATAAAGAATATGAGGGTGATTCTAAAATTAGCCAACCTAACATACAAAAAGTTTAAGGAGTAAATGTTCAATGCAGATTTTAGATACATATATAGCTCTCAGAGATATTCCGTAGATTTGATACCCTGTTTAAAATGAAAATAGCTCTATCTCTGCATCTTCTTAGGACTTTTTTAAGTGCGTAGAGGTGTTTGTCTACCCAAGAATTTTAGTTACCAAACCATTCGGAAATTCATTAAAGCGATCATTACTGATCATTCAATTCGTCTACATAGTAGGCAACAAGATGTATTTTTCTTCTAGGACAGAGTGTGAAGTGAAGAACAATTTCCTTTTCTTCCCCGTGTTTACAGCTCTTCCGGAAATTGTGTCCCTTAGGTCCAAGTTCAACAGGTCTTACACAAGTGCTTTGGGAAATGCGCAGTAATGTTTCCTACAACCATACTCGGTATACACTTTCGCCCATAACTTCAATTTTTCATGCGACATCTATTCAGCTCTGACCAGATTTGTTACGCTTTTTTGTCGGTATTCGAAACCACTTATTCAACGTTGACAGAATCTATAACTGAATTGTCAATTATAAGCTCCTAGACCTTCAAAAGAAGGCGTTCGATGGTTATGCTACGGCTGGTGAGTTTATTTGCTTTAGAGTTACCAAACATATTACCATGTCCCGGTAACCATATAAAATCCATGTCGTAGCATTGCTCTATTTTATTGAGAAAATTGTTTCAGTTGTAAACCGTTTGGAGCACGTTTCATTAAAACTCATTCTATGACAGTCCTCTGGCTATCGGAAATTATAACAATGTCTGCTCCAGAGCTATGTTAATCTGCTTAATAGTCCTCAGCTTAGCCTAATTGCTGACACATCCATTTAGATTAGACTCTAATAATCCCATAACATTACGAAGTGAACTCTACCACCTACACCTCCATTCAGTTTCAAGCCATCAGTGAGAATTTGAACGGAGCTTTTAAGGAGACGCATTGCACTACTTTTCCAAAACTATCTTCCTGGAAAGGATATTCTAAACTTCTTTGAGAACACATTACTTACTACACTACGGCGCTTTCAAATAGAGAGTAGAATTTAACTCATCTTAACTTTTATTTAGGATGGGAACTTTAACTTTTAAATAAAAGACTTTAAATACATAAATAAGAGAAACGCATATGAAACATGAAACATAATATTTAGTATTTGCATGACAAGTTAGCTAATATTAGATCCAACCTCGTACACGCATGATATCCACAATACCACACTGATGGAAGTGAATGCTTTACTGAATAGCAATTTTGAAATGAAAAATGTGTGGTTTAACAGAGATGGAAAAGTGTATATATTTCCATTTTTCATTTTGCATTTTCATTTTAAAAATCATTTTTTTTTAATTTTTTATTTTATGAAAATGAAAATTGTTGTTCACCTTTACTTGAACTTCTCCGTTGATGTGTGATTAATTTTTCTTTTTTCTCTTGATTTGAGTAAAGTTTTCACAATCAATGCTGCATGCATAATTTTACTTTTTTTGATTCTCTTTCGGTGATTAATTACATTCTTTATCGACCGCAATAATTTATTTACATGTGGTTCACGAGAGATCGAAACAAAAACAAATTAACGCAGACATAGGCTTTTAAACTCGACTACATAATACCACTTTTGATTTCCATTTTTTTTTTTGATTTTTCATTACAACCTTGGGTCAAGATTACGACCTAGCTTCCCACAGCACTGAAGACGTGATCGAAAATATTGTACAATAGTCGAACAGTGACGCATGGGGAAGAATTACAAATTTAATCTGACAGTGGTGTGAGAAACTAGGTCGTAATCCTGGCTGAAGAGTTGTAATGACCAATTATGTTATGTATGTAGGGGCCACTTAAGTACTCTCATCAGCATACTCACGGAACTTTTTGCCTTTACATGTGAAACTTATTGACGTGCTTGAATATGATGAGTAAAGAGCATGTAGTGAAGACACCGCAACGATGAAACAATTTTAATGTCATTGCCCAGCTTTCGTAAGCTTGAGATTCAAATATTTTAGGAAATCAACAATGCGAGGCGTAACACATTCGGAAGGCGTAAACGGGAAGAAGGTAAGGAAGTTTATACAATTTATAGACTTGCTATAGAATGCACGGTTGGTATGGTAAGCGCATGCTAAGCTTACTTGATGGCCGAAAGGCATTAGTTTAGGTTAGGTTAGAGGATGAGTACTTGTCAATTAAGACAAGTACAGTACCCGGAGGTCGGATTGACCCATTGTACAACGTCCTAGTTTCTCACACCACTTATGTTGTGTGTGTTAATTTTATACATGAGTGGTGGGACCTACAGTTTAAAGTCGACTCCGAACGACAAATTTTTTTTTGAGAATTTTTTTTTCATGGCAATTTTATTTACTCTCAGAGTTTTTGCCAGAAATCTGGTGAGAGGAAGTCGCCGAAGAAATACTTTTTGCATTTTGTCTTGATGTCTGGCCGAGGGCTCGAACCCTGGCTTTACGTCTAAGAAGCCAACACACTACCTACTAGACTACGGCGACTTCCAAATAAGCGGGCAATAATTAAGGCATTAAGCCTTGAAACTTCCACTTTAATCTTCTTACCTACTAACTTTTGTTCTTGCTTTAGTACAGGCTATTAAGGTTTCCCTTTTTGAATCTAAAAGAGGCTAAAATTGATTGTGCTCTCATAATTTCATACAATAATCAGAGAAGAGTTTCCTTCAAATAACAGAGTTTGATTTTAATTAAAAATCTCTTTCTCTTTCATTATTTATTTATTATTTGCACCAAAGTGATCTAATGTAGGGGGCTTAATTAATTCGCAAATTATTTTACTGCCAGAAGAAAACACATCACCATTGTCTCATCTCCGGACGACATATCAAAAGTATGGCATGGTAAGTAATGAATTGATGGTTTTCGGTTACGCAAAAACACAAAATACTGACACAACGAAAAAACCAAAGAAAAAAAATCTACTAATTAAGGAATCAGTTCAGCGTCAGTTAAAAGCAACTAAAAAGAAAAAGAAAAAGAAAAAGGGAAAAAGAAAATTACAATAAAAAAGAAAGAAAAAAAACGTAAAATTATACACAGTATAAGCAAAAGATATGCTTGAGTTTATTAAATAATTTAAGTGTCTTTACTGGATGGTTTATGGTTGATTGTATCGAGAGGAGATTTATGCGCACTTCAGGGCCTATATATGCCTGTTCAAATGGTAATCGTGTGTTAAGGTTAATGATGTTGCTCTGTACGAATTAATACCATTATATTTAAATGGTACCATTTAGCAATTTAGTACCAGTATGCTGGTCTTATTTCATTTCAAATTTATGTCTGGTGTTTAAGAATTTTTATTTTTTCTTTTTGTTTTTGTGCAAATATTAAAGTGTTAGTAATTAATTGAAGCGTTCATTTGTGTAGCCTTGCCAAAAGACATTCCCTTTTTTTGTTTGTTTGTAAATTAAATTCAAAACATTTAAATGCTGCCATACTCTCTATAACATCTTTTTGTTTGCAATTTATTGTAGAATATTGAATGAGTTTCATAAGTTGCCAATTGTGTATTGTCTTTGATGCCAGTCGAACAACAATTTGATTGAAAGTTTTAATTAAATTGTGTAAATTATACTCTTCATAGACGACAAATAATTATAAACTTTCGAAACTGATCACTTTTGTTGTCTGTTGGGAATACAAGCTGCTGAAATTATTTGTCATCGTTTGTATTGCAGAACATAGTTGATGGAAATTTATTTGATTGAATTTAAAAATAAAAACTTTTATTCAAAATGTTTTAAGCTTTAAGAGAAGTAATTTAATGTTTTATTGAAAACCCATGTATTTTAGATAGGAATGCAATCATTTTTCAATCCATCTCGATAAGGTAATGTGATCAACGAACATCTTAAGATGGTCCGACAATGCCTATTATTGAGAAATATATTCAACAAGCAAGTTCACTTAGCAAGCGCAGTATTTTGTCATTCTTAAACCTACTATAGTGGGCCCAACACTTTCCAACATACATACATAACATAACTGGTCATTGCCACCCTTCAGTCACGATTACAACCTAGCTTCTCATACCACTTATGCTGAGTTTGTTAATTTTATACGTGAGTGGCAGGACCTTCAGAGCGGCAGATTTTTGCGAGATTTTTAGTGGCAATTTTATTTACTCTCAGAGTTTTTTTCAGGGTCTCTTTTATCAGAGGGAGATGTTGTTGTTCCGACAATTGTATCATAAATTCAGGATCATTTATCAACAATGTAATCGCCGTAGTGTAGTAGGTAGTGTGTTGGCTTATTAGACGTGAGGCCGCGGTTCAAACGCCAGGTCAGGACTTCCTCTCAGCAGATTTCTGGCAAACACTCTGAGAGTAAATAAAATTGCCATGAAGAGTTTCTCAAAAATCTGTCGTTGGGAGTCGACTTTAAACTGAAACCACTCATGTATAAAAAAAATTAACGCATACAACATAAGTGGTGTGAGAAACTAGGTCGCAATCCTGACTAAAGGGTTGTAATGGCCAATTATGTACTACAGACACTTACGCCTAACAGACGCTGCACTAATGTCTTATGAATTGAGCTGAGCACAAAACGACTCTGCAAATATTCTACTACTCGCATTTGTGAACTGGATCTTTAATGAGATACACTGAACCCGTTTTTCGAACCTTTATTTCCGGAGTATGTGTTCTAAATTTAGTCATATTGAGGTATCATGTCGTCTATTCACCCCATAGTTTTAAACTTCTTTGGGATCTTCGCATGGATAATATTCATGCCACTACAGCCATCTATTGATCTTATCTCCAAAACACTTACAATAAAGATTCTGCGAAAAGAGACATGAAACTATATGAATGAAACTGCATAGTAGTCATTGGGGTCTAGTAGGAGTGTGTGGGCTTATTAGAGTCCTCTCAGCAGATTTCTGTCAAAAACTCTGGGAGTGAATAAAATTGACATACAAAGTTGAACAAAATCTGTTGTTCTGAATCGACTTTAAACTGTATATCTCGTCACACATGCTTAAAATTAACACACACAACATAAGTGGTATGAGAACCTTGGTCGTAATCCTGACTGAAGGGTTATAATGACCAACTATGTATGTATGTACACCCGACAAAGACTACTCCATCTACAAGTAAGGTTATGTCTTCGGTTTTATGGAATAAGTATGGCATAATTTTTATTGAATAAACAATCAAGAGCGAGTACCGTACCACGGCAGTGATACTGCATTATATAAGGCTAAAAAGAAATTGTTGTTTTATCGAAACAAATCCACATCATTCATTCATTCAATATTGTGACAATTAGTGTATATTTTAGGAAACTGCGTTGCTCTTAAAACACTTTTTCGAAACTATAAAATAACGCAAGGAGAGGTTTATCGAACTGAAAAGAGATAATTTTGAGGAATAAAGTTTTTAATTTTTTTATGTTAGGTTGAGAATCACTTTCGTATACTTTATATAAAAAATATATTTTATTATGCCATAGGCCTTCATATAAATAAATCTATGGCAGTGAAAATGATTGTTGTTGTTGTTGATGTTACATTTTTATAAATATTATGTTGAAGGCTGTTTATGTTGTTTCATGACTACAATATTTTAATTACAGTCTAGATTCTGCGGTATGGTGTTGCTGGTGGTGGGAGGTGGGATATATGATGAGGTATTTTAATTTATATTATTTGTTGCGGTATTTTAAAATTAATCTCGTGTTTGATGAGCTCATTTGTTTTGTATTTAAATTGACATTTTGTAAGCAAATAAAAATTTAATTTCAGACACTATAATTAAGGCAGTGATTTGGCATACATACGTAATAATTACAAATAGAAAAGGGCGGAAGCAAATAAAAATATTAAATTTAGAAATTTTAAATACGTACGTAAATATTTACTTTCAACAGCAGCAACCTATTTGAATAGCTAAAGTTTTTTGCTTGCATTATTGCTACTCCAATTAAAGTTTTGCCAACAATTGACAATCGAAGGCATATGCTACTTTCAACTTTCCCCAACATATGGTCATCAAAAGTTGAATAAACTTTACTTTGTTTATCAATTGTTTGGACTGTGGTTTCGAAAATTACCGTCACAATAGCAAACCAAATGCTACAAAATAGCACTTTACATGCTTTCAGTAAAACAAGAATTATATCCTGCCACTAATACTTACAACACATGCCATATTAAAGTTCATACCGCTAATGCTGTTGCAAGCACTTTAACACACTTGCCTGACCTTCAAAACAAGAAAAAAAAACGAAAACAACCGCCAACATAAAGAAATGAAAATGAAGAACAACTTTTAAATACTTGTGGAAAAGACAAAAAGAAAAAACCGAAACTTTTACGAGAGCAAATAATGAATATGTATACACGCGAATTCTGGAGAATACTCTCGCAGCAGACAAGCAATGAGTTTTTCTTTTCGACTCGCAATTCATCATACATTCCCAAACGAGAGTTGAAAATTCTCACAAACTTAAGTAATTTAAACTGCACGAACACAGTGGCAAATGAACTTTTTAAGTTCTATGTGAGTGCGTCTATCTATTTATACTCTGCTGGTGACTGGTTGCTGTTGCCTGTTAGCTGCTGGCTGTTGTCTGTGGGCAATTAAATTCACATGTTCAACGGTATTCGCAAAGAAAAGGACTCCACATTTTGGTAAAAGTTCAAAATGACTTATAATGACTACAACGTTTACTTTTGAGTTTCCTTTTTTGTTACTTTAAGTATGTTTTTCTCTTTAGAACTTTTCTAACTTAAAGTGAATTGTATTGAATGGCTGGTTTCCGCTGTGACAATTTTTTCAAAGTTAAACAAACTGTCTGTCTTTCTTTTCTGTTTTCTTTAGTTTTCGTTAAACTGTATTAAGTTCCATTAAATCCTTTTGTTGGTCTTGAAATGTTTTTAAAGCCAATTTTGGTTTTCTTGATTAAAATTTTCAAATTAAAAACGAAGTAATGCGAATATATAGGCAATGGTAGGTATGCGTTATTGTAGCATGTAATCAGAAATGAAATTGAAGGACATATAAAGCACAGTTGGAACCCGTTTATTAAAATCATGAGCACTTTGCAAATTTTTATTACAAATTCTTTCATAGCAATTGCCGAAAAAGTGTGAAAATCGATTTGCAGGTGTGATGCTAGTAATATTCTTTTGGTCGATTGCTACGTATTCAAAATTTGGCCAAAGAAAAACAGATCAAATTAAAAATAAAACATACATATTTGACTACTTGCCAATTACACCAAACATACATTTGTATGTATCGGGTGGGTCATCTATCGGTGTAAATTTTAACCATCGGTTTCTTCGAATCTGGCAGTATTCTGTCATTCTATTCTGTCACAAAATTCAGTATATTATCTCCACTGAACGTAATGAATCGATTTACGCATGAGAAACGTTGAAATTTATTGGAAAAATTTTTCCAAAACAAAGACAATGGGTTGGAAATTGCACGAAAATGTCGTATAAAATTTGGTCGCAGAGAAGTACCAACAGTGCCCTGTATACGCAAGTTTATTGCTAAAGTTCATGAAACTGGTTTCATTGTTGATGCACCAAAACGTGAGCGTACTCCTACAGTGCGTACACCCGAAAATATCGAAGCTGTGGCTGAGAGCGTGCATGAGAGAGAATACATCAACTTCAGCTCGTTATCGTTCTCATGAATTGAACATTTCATGCACCAGTTTACATCGAATTATGCGAAAAGATCTCGGTATGATGCCTTACAAAGTTCAATTGATTCAAGAGCTAAAGCCGCATGACGATCCGCTTCGTTTTCGCTTCGCTAGATGGGCCTACGAGAAACTGCACGATGATGTCGATTTTCCCAAAAAAGAAATTATCTTTGATAAATCCCATTTTCATGTTGGTAGGTGCGTTAAAAAGCAAAATTGCCTATTTGGAGCTCAGAAAACTATACACGTGGTCTTACAGTAACCAATGCACCTATTGATAGTGACTATTTGTTGCGGCTTGTGGAGCAGAGGCATTATTTGTTCATATTTCTTTGAAAATGAGAACGGCGCAACCGTTACGGTCAATGGAGACAATTGTCACATTTTGATTATTTTGATTACCCGCTCTTCATGGTAATGATGTGAACGATGTTTGGTTTCAATAGGATGGTGCATCTCATGCCACAATCGATTTAATGCGTCAAATGTTTGATGTCCGTTTAATTAGCCGAAATGGTGAGGTCAATTGGCCGCCAAGAACCTGTTATTTTCCATCGTTGGACTATTTTCTGTGGACCTCCTTTAAAGAAAAGTATTATGCCGACAAACCAGATTCAATTAGACATTTGAAAACCAGCATTCATTATGTCGTTGCCGAGATATGACCCGGAAAAGTACACGAAAATTAATCGGTCGCATGAGGTTCTGTGAGCCCAGCCGCGGCAACCATATGAGTGAAATAATATTCAATTTCTAACCGGAACAATTGTACATCAAAAAAAAAATATTTGAAATTTTAAATGTAAACTTTTAAATGGTCCACCCTATATATATTGGATATTCTATATGATCCTCTGCATTGTCATCTGAAAGAATATACCACGGCGTGAGTAGTATTAGAACACCTCAACTCTTCAGATGCAGAAGTTGTTGTGTAACGTACAGCCCAAGCGCTGTCAAATGTTAAAGAATGCGGATGTCTATTATCAAATTCAGACCATAACTAACTGGCTAACAGGCACAACAAAGTAAAAGTTGTGATTTCATAGATCTTAAATATGCCTGAAACACTGCAAATTCAACGTCCTCAGTTGGGACTACGATCTAGCTTCTCACACCACTTATGTTGTGTGTGTTAATTTTATACATGAATGGCGGGATCTACAGTTTAAAGTCGACTCCGAACGATAGATTTTTGAGAGACCTTTCATGGAAATTTTATTTACCGTCAGAGTTCTTACCAGGAATCTTCTGAGAGGAAGTCGCGAAGAAATATTAAAATTTTGTTTTGTTCGAGATGTCTAACCTTGGGCCTCACGTATAATAAGCCAGCAGAATACATACTATACTACGACGACTTCCAGATTACAAGTCACATCAATTAAGTCATTTCCAATTACCAAATTTCAATTAAGATCTTAAAATTTTTGCGATAATCGAAGTTCGTCTGTACGCTCAGGTCACAACCTAACTGAGTACGAGTAAGGAAAAGCATTTAACACAAGTATGGGGTACCTTTGTTAGAATTTTTCTTATTATTTTGCTTATCAAGGGTATAAAAGTAAAATATTTGGCATCTTTAGAGAAAATTTCTAAATTAAAACAAAACTGTAATAAACAAATTAATTGAAAAAGTTTGATAACCATACTCGCTCTTCCAAAAACTACACAAATTAAAGCCTTATCAGATCATTTCATATTGTGATGTCTGCGGCAAAAACGATGTAAATGAAAACGTTTTTATATTGAACGTATTAAGCAAGAATGCCTATTAATTTATTCATTTATTGTAATTCGGCTGCCAATCTAATAAAAAAAATTAACACATTTGCAGTGGTGCCTTCTGATAATAACTCTGTGTGGAGGAGGAAGAGTGAAGTTTACATATACATATCATCAGATAATGACGTTTCATTGCAAATACGTTTCGTTAATAGATTTGAAATTATCCCAATAATTTATGGATGACTACAAACACACATCCGTTTTATACATCCGTTCGTTCATTCGTTTATTCCTTCATTTATTCACTCACATGTTCAAAGTGTTCAAAATGTTCAAAATGCTGTTAAGTTAAAATTGCTTACAGCAGACAAAGTATCGATAAAATGTTGGGCAAAATATCCATCACTGCTATTGACTGACTCAACACATTTGAGGCAAACTGAAACAGGAAAGTTAAATTTATTGTTTTATGATTACAAAAGTGGCCAACGTTTTATTTCTAAGGCATGAATATAAAAAAAGAAATTTTTATTCCAGTTTTTATATCCAAGCAGTAAGTGTAAGTGTAAGCGTTTTATTCGTAATAAATGTCCTCTTGAAGTGCAAATAAAATAGGACTGGTCACTTCAAACTGACTGACAGTGTAAGTGTCTTTAACTCATGGCATAAATGGTTAAAAATAATCGTTACTTTCCTTATACTTAAGTTTGTCTTTTCCTTCTTCCGTCTACGTGCTTGGCATTTAATTTGTTGTCTTTAATGTCATCTACACTCAGAGAGAAAAAATAGGAAAAATTTAATTGGATTCTGTTACGCTTGAGGCCTTGAAGCCTTATAATTTTTATTTCACACAATAAAACACATGCATAACGTCGTGAACTGTTAAATTCGTTTTTATGTTGATGCTTAAATGGGTGGACATCAAAGAGTGAAGTTCAACCAAAAGTCTCTTTGTCAAATGGCGAATAGCTTAAAACCATTCACAATCACAAATAGACCACAAGACAAGTTATGTATTCAATTCCAGATTTTTAACTCTACTGTAATAAAAAAATATGCACGACTTTAACAATTTAGATTCAGACAGTAGGCCACTGTTTTACGGCGATATTAAATCCAATTTAATTTCTAATTCGATTCATTTCTTCTTGCAATATTTACTAGTTACGATGCCCTCTTTATAGTAAAAACGCTGTAGCTTCCTAAAATATCGGTTATACCAACAGGGCCTTCCGAAATTTAACAGCTAATAACGGCCTCATCTGCTAAATTTCTCATTATTTATTCAGTCTGGTTTCTCAAATCACCATGGACGGGCTAAGTACCGATTGCTTCGCCCTTTTTACGATCGCAATAATCGTTCTAACGAGAGGACTATTATTTATGCGCTCGATAAATTTGAATCCATTTGTTCAGTAAACGAGCGACGAATCTCAAAATCTCCCGAACATATCGCCTCTATCCGTAAGAAGGTGCAGGAGAATCAGAGGCAGTATATATAACAAGAATTTGGCTTTCTTGTAACACAACAACTTGGCGAATTACTTGCACATTACTAAGCTGAGGGGGCCGCCATAAGCTAATAAATAGTGGAATGGCATATTAGACGAGCACCCGTGGTACAACTCCTGGCTCAAACATCACGAACAAAATGCGATATGAAAATGCTTCGATGACTTTCTCTCAGCAGTCTTGTGGCAAAAACTCTGAGAGTAAAATAAAATAGCCATGAAAAGTTTCTCGGAGCCAATATTAAACACTAGGGTGCTAATACTCATGGATACAATTAAAGCACACACCATAAGTGATGTGAGAAGCTAGGTTGTAATCCTGACTAAACGTTTGTAAGCACCAAGTACGAATTAAATCTGCTCGCCTACAATATTCCATAAACCCAGGCACCGAAGATAGACAACCACAGCGACATGTGTTCGCTGAATGGACTGTCCCTAATTTTCATTGAAAAATAATCTGCAAATTGTCTAATCTGGAACAACATCAATCCATATGGGATTCATGTACAAACCATGAAAAGGAAAAGGCACTGTTTGATGCAAATTTTTGGCAGTTAACGACGACATTTTCCAGGCCATCACTATCAGCTCTATGTGCAATAGGACGTTGTTTATCAACTTCTTTTAGCACGATCCAGCACGTTCGATTTAAAGGCAAAGCATGCTCGGACCAGACAATCAAAATAACAAAGTCCGCAGCAAATTAATAAAGTTTTCGACAACTGCGGTCAAACAAATTTCTTAAAAAGAAACAAAAAACAATAAATTATATATATTATATATATGATATATATTATAAATCAAAAAGGAAATTAAGAGCAAGAGTCAGAATAATAAATTTAAACACAACAAATTACGAACAACAAGCTAAGTTTGGTCAAACTTTTGCCTATCACTGTATTCACCATTTGCACAATTCATACTTATAATTTCATAATTTCCTACATATTCAGGTTGTTTGAGCTTCTTTATCGCTTGTTTATGTAGCGAATTCTAATATGAAATACAAGCTTTTAAAGTCCAAAATAAATAAGGGATGGAGCTCATTAGAATGGACGTCTAATAGTGTGTTTTATAAACAATTTCAAATCGCCAAGTATTAAAATTCTTTAAAGTTTAGAATGACTAGAATTATGTTTGTTTTGTTTAAACGCTTTTGGAATCACTCAGTATGACATTTGTTTTCGAGGGATCTTCTTCTTCAAAATCAGATGGAAAACATGGACAATTTTTACCAATTTTTACTATAACTTTCGATCGGTAACAGTAGAAAAGCGCAGAAATCTGAATTAAGTGTTCCCGGCAATGCAGTTTTTCAATTAAAAATTGACAGGGAGACTCGCTATTACCACTAAAGGATCAAAGGTTTGGAGGGTTTACAGATTTATCGAAGAATATGAAACCATTATGAACCCACTGTACATATATCGTATGGCAACGAAGTACAAAGGTCTACTGCCATATAAAAAATATCATTCTTCGTGAGAAATTGTGAGAAATCCAAAATTTTGCGTAAATATCGAAGAACATACAATTCGAAAAGCAAAAAACCGAATAGAGGAGGAAGAAGCCGGAGGATGTTTATGAAGTTTCTACTGGCCAGAATTTGGATTATTTTTCGCAAGTAGCGGTTAGCAAGCACTTGTTTTACATCCTACATTTGGCAACATTCACAACACAGAACAGCACATTTAAGTTTAAAAACTTAATGGCTACGTGAAGTGATTATCATATGTTATTTAGTGCTTAAAAACGTTATAATACCCTGACGTTAGCCGCAGATGGAAGACATAATATCTAAGATGTTTTGCCTCTAATCTTTAAAGTTAGCAAAAATCTCTAAAGCCGATAAGAAGGAATTCATTTTAAAATGGACAAGAGCTGAAATTGAAATTCAAAATGTTCAGATAAGTGTTTAAGCTTTACTAAGAAAAAAAATCAATCCAATATGAATTCGTAAAAATACAAAGACGAATTAAAGCTGAACAGATACGAAAACACAATGCTTTGAAGGAATTTTATGGCGCAGCATATTCCTATCGAATATAACAAAAAAAGAAACATTTAAACGGAAATGAACTGTCTAACGAGAGAGATAAAAAAATTCTGGAAATATACTGACAAAAAGGCTCTTTTCAAAATAAGACAATAAATAATGATTGTTATTGTCAATAAACATGTTGTTTTTGTTTTGAAATAAAATGCTAGAAAAAACACCTTTTCTAAGGATAATCATAATACGTGAGGCTGGGTATATGAATACCTACATAGTTAAGTAAAACTATAAGCGTGAGTATTTGTTTTTTGCAAAAAATGTACGTTTAACGATGTAAATAGGTTTTCCATAGGAGAATGTAGGTTTTGGTCTTGTTTTTTTCTTTCTTTTTTTTTTGGAAAAAAAATGTATTTGTGGCTGAATTGCTTGTATTTTCGTTTTTTTCTTATAGAAATTCAATACAGCGTTAACATACATTTTGACTGTGCGAAGGTACATTAGGGTGGTTCAAAAGGTTTTTGTTTTTTCTTTTTTATTGTGAACGAAATAGTTTTTAGTTATCGAAACAAACAGACAGTGGCCTAAAGTTATGGGTGACTTAAAACTTACCAGGCAAGTGCAATTTCTAATGGAACCAATGCGTTCTGTTAGCCAATACTAAAGACTCTTTCTTCATAAATTCCAAAGACAAGCAGGTGAGATTAAATTTGTTCATTTTGCCATGTGGTGAAACTGTTTAGTGTTTATAAGATTTTGCAGCTTAACGGAAAGATCTGGTGTGACCATAGAATATGTGGATGACGTTACTTGGAAATGTTGTTTAAGAGAGACTTAGTCGATCACCCAAGTGTACGAGATGTTAAGTTTTAGTGCAGAACAGAACGAATAGAACCGCGTCAATTCAATATGTAATGAGACTATCCCTGCAACCTCTTTAAACGTCCAACAAATCAACTTTTCGCATTTGTTGTGAAGGATTACCAATGCTTGATCACAATTTTTTTGTTCCATATTCTCG
Organism: Sarcophaga subvicina; assembly: GCA_936449025.2. Taxonomy (NCBI): domain Eukaryota; kingdom Metazoa; phylum Arthropoda; class Insecta; order Diptera; family Sarcophagidae; genus Sarcophaga; species Sarcophaga subvicina. The sequence goes on from OW388083.2 coordinate 77,037,102, forward strand.
TATTGGCCGCAGATTAATATACAATACATTGACATATGAACGGAAGCTGCAATTTTAAGGTTTAAGGCGCAATCTAGCAATACCAACAAGTCATCAAAAGGGCTTGAATAAACTACAGAGCCATTTATTCTATCGGCCGCAAAAGCTTTACAAAATTTCTTTACAGAAAAAAAAAATTGAAGAATATAACGAAGTTCACCGTCAAAGTAGACTAGCGGGTGAACAGTTACTTCTGTTATAGCAGAAATGTTATGTTCAAACAAGTATTTGGCCATATCGACACGAAAAATATGCCATAAGCTTTCTCAGACAACTTACACCCATCCATCATACATACATACATAATTGGTCATTACAATCCTTCAGTCAGGATTACGACCTAGTTTCTCTCACTACTATAATTTTATACTTGAGTTTAAAGTCGACTCCGAACGACAGATATGTGAGAAACTTTTCATGGCAATTTTATTTGCAGAAATCTGCTGAGAGGAAGTCGTCGAAGTAAAACTTTTTCAAAATTTCGTTTTGATGTCTGATCTGGGCCTCACGTCTAATAAACCAGCACACTATCTATTAGGCTACGGCGACAGTAACGCTGTATTAGTAAACACAATTGGTAAGGAATTTCATATTAAAAAAGTAGAATGAAGCAGAAAAATTCGCTCTCAAGGTGATTGTACTGCGCAATTACAGAGTTTCTAAGATTTTACAGCTGGAGATGTAGTTTAGCAAATGGAGATATATACGATCACACAAGTTGTACGAGACGTTAAGTTTTAGTGTAGGACAGAACGAATAGTACCGTGTAAATTCAATATATAATGAGAACGTACGACATTGAAAGAAAATATAGGAATATAAGCCCTGTTGTTCTGGCCCTATTGTGATAGTTGATAACATAACAGCAACCACACAGAAAGCAACTCTTAATTATAAAATCGTTAGCTTTGGTAGAATTAAGTATCAAAACCCGGAACTGACAACCAAAATCCAGAAATAGTGAAGAGTAATTGAGTATTGTGGAAAAGACTAAATATAATTGCGAGTTGCAGCATTATAAGATGATGATAATGATTCTTGAATTGAATACATATTAAACCTTTGTAATCTTCATCCGAGTTTCTGAATTAATTCACGCGACATTCAAATTCCAGGCTACTCAGTATGATCCAGTATTTATAGAAAATAACATTACATTGTACATATTTTACTCGTTTTAAAACTTATTTAAGCCCTTAAAAAAGGGCGTTCTTTTTTTTTATTAATTGCTACCCTAAAAACTGTGAACAAATCGTTATTGTATTCCAATAGGCGTTTCTGAACTTAGACAGTCAATAATGGAATCTAATTGAACTGTTTTACCAAATCACCATGAACGTACCAAATCACCAGCAATGAGGACTCTTTCCGAATTAATGGGTACGTGGACGAACAAACAAAATTGTCGAATTTATGACAATCCCAATGTCCTAAGCGTGCCTAAAATGTAACTGCTTGATGTGGATTTTAGGCTGGTTGTGGCGGCCATCGGTTCTGGCTGCCAACGGTAAGCACTATGGTTTGAAGATTACCAACTTCTTTGGACTGAGTTTGATAACCTGAACACTAACGACATGCGGATTTTTCTCACGATCGATTTGGCACGGTCTTCTGACAATGAAGTGCCACCTTTAGATTCTTTCCTGTGAAGTTTTCTTAAATCGCAGGTGTATGCGTATAAGGCACAAATGACAGTGTAACCCATGCCAGCGATCAAATTCAGCCTGTTAGGACATTTTGAATGCTATTCACACAAAGAAAAGAAGTGGCTGAGTTTTGAACGATGTTATGTTCTACACACAATGTTAACACACAGTTTATTTTGTTTATATTTAAAAAGACTAGGAAGCGCTTAAATAATGACCCTCTAAAAGATACCAGTTTTCCAAATTTTGTAGACCTATACTTGAGCTGGACTTATTTTCAATAGATTTCTGGCAAAAACTCTGAAAGTAAACAAATTTGCCGTGAAAAGTTTCTCAAAAATCTGTCGTTCGGAGTCGACTTTAAACTGTAGGTCTTGCCACTTATAGATTAAAATTAATACACACAACATAAGTGATGTAAGAAGCTAGGTCGAAAACCTAACTGAAGGCTTTTAATGACCAACTATGTATGTATATATGTATGTATGTCTAATTGCAAAAATTTTAATACTGAGTCGATCTGTTGTAGCATCTGAAAACAAAAATTTTTTATACAAAATTTAACTTAAAATAAATTGTATCCTCCCTACTACAACATCGACAACATAGATCTGACAACTATTTTGTTTTTGTTAAAATGTTTTTGGGAAGTTTGGGAATTTGTGGGGGAAAAAAAGCAGAAATTTTTCTTTGTTTTTTCTTTAAATGAACATGTCGTAGCAATGATACTTTCAGCAGTAATGAGATGCGATAAATACAATCATTTTTATAAAGTGAACAAATATTATCCTGCCGCTCTATATAATACCATATTCAGACAGTATAATAAGCACACTTAACTGGCAGTCAGCCAACCATGCAAGCATTCATCCAATCTAACCATCCAAGCATTCATTCATCCATCCAGTCTGTAATAGAAATTTATTTCAATTGTTTTATTTTCCTGACAGCACGTTACCATGTATATCTTGCGTAAAATAAAATAAAACCAGCATTTTTTTTTTTTGTTTGTTTTGAAATCATTTAAAGGGAGTTAACAAAAACGGTTTTGATGTTAACGCCCTCACATGAAAAATAAAAACTGAAAAAAATTGTTTTTAAATATATCGTGTGGGCCATCTATCAGTTTAAATTTGAATTTTAGGTTATTTTAAATCTGGCAATACTTATGTCATTCTATTCCGTCCCACAATTCTATTCCGTCCCACAATTCGGTATCTCCGCTGAACGTAATGAATCGATTTACGACTGAGCAACGTTGGGATTTTATTGAAAATTTATTTCCAAAACAAGCACAATTTGTCGGAAATTGAATGTAAATTTTGCACAAAATTTGGTCAGGCAGAAGGATCCGAACAGTGCCCAGTGTACACAAGTTTATTGTTAAAGTTCGTGAAACTGTTTTTGTTGTTGATGCGCCAAGACGTAAGCGTGCTCGTCCAGTACGTACGCCTGCAAATATCAAAGCTGTGGCTGCGAGTGTGCATGGGAGAGAATCCATCAACATCAACCCGTTATCGTTCTCAAGAATTGAACATTTCTAGAGTTGAAGCCGCAGGACCATCTGTTTCGGTTTCGCTTCGCCAGATGGGTCAACGAGAAACTGCACGATGGTGACGATTTTGCCAAAAAAAAAAGAATCATCTTTTCGGATGAAGGTCATTTTTGTATTGGTGGGTGCGTTAATAAGCAAAATTGCCGTATTTGGTGCTCAGAAAAACCACATGTGGTCTTACAGAAGCCAATGCACCCATTACGAGTGACCGTTTGATGCGGCTTGTGGAGCGGAGGCATTATTGGTCCATATTTCTTTGAAAATGAGGATGGCGCAACCATAATGGTCATTGAACACACCTATCGCACCATGATAACCGATTTTTTGTACCCGCTCAGTATGGTGCAACTTGTCACACATCTCATGCCACAATCGTGTTACTGCATCAAACATTTGATGGCCGTTTAATTTGCAGAAATTGTGATGTCAATTTGCGGCCAAGAAGCTGCAATTTGACATCGTTCGATTATTTTCAGTGAGCCGCCGTAAAGTTTTATGCCGACAAACCAGAAAGAATTGAGCATCTGAAGACCAACACTCATATCATGCCATTGCCAAGACACGACCCCATACACTCGATAAAGTGCACGAAAATTGGTCCCATATGCGGCAGACAAAAGAATGAAATGAAATTCCATTTCTAAACCGAACAATTGTACTTCAAAAGGAAGAAAAAAATTTTGGCAAAATTTCAAACCGTTTTTGTTTTTAATTGCATTTTTAAATTTAAACTTTTAAATGGCCCACCCTTTAGAAACAAGCAGCAGATAGTATGGAGGAAAATCTACACACACATGTGAAGACAAGCTTAATAATTTATTATTTACCATCTTATTATCAATAAAATATGATATACTGACTGACTGGAATTGTATTCTTCTTTTTTTTAAGTCATAATATTTTAATTTCTGATCATTTGATAACAAAAACAAAAAGAAACCATTCAGAAGCAGTAACAAAAAGGAGAGAAAATCAATGGAAACAATGAATAGCAGGCGTGTTGTGCCAGGATTGACAGCTGTTGACTGCAGCACATTGATTATTTAAACGAAGAAAATACCGCATTTGTTGAGCAAAAAAAAAAAACAGAAAAAAACTGAACAAATTTGAATACTTCGCATTACTTTGTCCCATGCCATCATTAAAATTCAAACAAACAATAGAATTTTTATGATTTTATTATGGAAAAATAAATACGAAAATTATACAGTAAATGTTCGTTCATATTAAAAATAATAATGAAACAGCAAACGGAAGGAAATCATAAAAATGAAATAAACAAAGAAAAATTGTTGCAACAGCTGCCAATACAAAATCATAATATTTGATTTGTATATAGTTCAATAAGCCAATGTTTTATGAACAAAAATTGAAAATACCGAAAAAAAAACACAAACCAATAAAAATCTTTATCCCTAACCAAAGAGTTTTCCAACAGGGACTTCCAAATTTTTACATTAGATAACGGCCATCTATGTGAAGCTATATTACTTACTCACTCAATTGGTCATTCATCAACCCTTTAGTTAGTATAATGAACTATCTTTTCACACCACCAATGGTGTTTGTGTAAATTTTATCCTTGAGTGGCGGGAAACGTGGCATTACCGCCGAAGACGAACTATAGATTAGAGTTACTTTTCATGTCCTATTTATGTAAGTTAGGTTAGGTTAGCGTGGTAGCTTTAATTTTACCAAAAAAAAGCTCACTTGAGTACGCATAGAGGCCCGTTGTATTGCCACAGGTGAACGCAGCCTCTGCACTGACCAAGTTCCCCCGATCCAAGGAGGGGCTGAGAGGAAGTCGCCGAGAGCAATTTTTTCATATTTCGCTTTTTTAGATATATCTGAGTTGAGTTTTGAACCACCGCCTCACGCGTACTAGACTACGATTACCACGCTACGACTACTAGACTACTATAACTAAACTACCATTACTAGACTACGATAACTAGACTACGATTATTAGACTACGATTACCAGACTACGACTACTAGACTACGGCTACTAGACTGGGGCCACTAGACTGCGAGTACTAGACTACGACTACTAGACTACGATTACTAGATTACGATTACTAGACTACGACTACTAAACTACAACTACTAGACTGCGACCACTAGACTACGACTACTAAACTACGACTACTAGACTACGACTGCTAGACTACGACTACTAGACTATGATTACTAGATTACGATTACTAGACTACGACTACTAGATTACAACTACTAGACTGCGGCCACAAGACTACGACCACTAGACTACAACTACTAGACTATGATTACTAGATTACGATTACTAGACTACGACTACTAGACCGCGACCACTAGACAACGACTACTACACTACGACTACTACACTGCGACTACTAGGCTACGACTACTACACTGCGACTACTAGGCTACGACTACTAGACTATGATTACTAGATTACGATTACTAGACTACGATTACTAAACTACGATTACTAGACTACGACTACTAGACCGCGACTACTAGACTACAACTACTAGACTATGATTACTAGATTACGATTACTAGACTACGATTACTAAACTACGATTACTAGACTACGACTACTAGACCGCGACCACTAGACAACGACTACTACACTACGACTACTACACTGCGACTACTAGACTACGACTACTAGACTACGACTACTAGATTACGACTAAGACTACTAGACTACAAAGTGTTGCCATTCTCTAATGAAAAAATTATCGTTTTGCTGTCAGTAAACATAAGTCTATAACCACTGGATATTCTCTGATAATCCTAACGATATCATCTGATAATTATTATCTTTGTAGCCATTATATCAGCCTGAATATTATTGACGTAACTACTCGATTAGATACTTAGAAATAGTACAAAGAAAATTGTGAGTGTTATACAGGCTCTTAACTATTGCAACAGTTTCAAAATACCGTCTTTACTTATATTTTCCACCATGATGTCCGAAATTTATGAAAACTTGAGAAGTAGAAGAGAAGAAAAATAAAGCAAAAACAGTGCAATAATTGCAATTCGCTCTCCCATGTCAGGAGGTCAAGCTGGAAAAGTATGTTTTGTGTAATTGTCATGCTCCTGAGATAACCATAAATATTATTTTCAACACTTAAAATATTTATCCTCCAAAGGTTCCATGCACAAGATGCCAATCACTTGTTATCAAAATTCCTTATTTGACCACCTGTGTTCAAGTAATTTCTAGAATGTAGCTTAACTGACTTTTTAAACAGACATTATAGTCAGACAATGGTTAGCTTTAAATTTTAATTTGGTCTTTAAACATTAATCTTTTCTATTTTTCCCTTATAAGAAAAAAAAACTTCTAAAAACATGCCAGCTTGCCTCAAAATAAATTTTAAAAATCCTTAAAAAGCTTAGAACCTTATAAAGGACATCTGGTTTTCACAAGAATTTTGAAAAAAAAATTATTTGTTTTCAATCAAACTCATTCAATAAAAAAGAACTTGGAAGGTTAGGTTAGAGGACGTGTACTTATCAATTAAGACAAGTACAGTACCCGGAGGTCGAATTGACCCATTGTACAACGTCCTAGTTTCTCACACCACTTATGTTGTGTGTGTTAATTTTATACATGAGTGGTGGGACCTACAGTTTAAAGTCGACTTCGAACGACAGATTTTTATTTATTGACAAACTTTTCATGGCAATTTTTATTTACTCTCAGAGTTTTTGCCAAAAATCTACTGAGAGGAAGTCGCCCAAAAAATACTTTTTGTATTTTGTCTTTGATGCCTGGCCTGGAGCTCGAACCCAGGCTTTTGCGTCTAATAAGCCAACACAACCTACAAGACTACGGCGATTTCAGGGACTTGGAAATTGTAAGAAACAAAATTAAAGAGAATTAATAACATTCTCTTGCGTACGCACACTTAAACCTGATCATCGGTCTCCTAACATAGTCCTTGACATAGACACACATATTTGTTCTTAATAAATACACATACATACATACAACCAGACTTACATACATAAGGAGTACAAATTCACAATTACATACACACTTACATTTACTATGTTACTAATACTCTTGGAAACATATCTTTGTCGCATTTACACTCTCTTTTTTAAGCGATTACAAAATATCGCTTTCGATTATTGTTTCTTTTATTCTTTCTCGATGTGGTTGTTGTTGTTTGTGTTGTTCTCTACAGTCATCCAGCTAGTGCTCATAATGAGTTAACTTACAGAATTACGATAAAGTTAGAATTTTTTCGTTGTGCAGATTTTAAAGGCAACTGAGCTGGGCTTATTTTTATAATACAAGTTATGAGGTAACGTATACGATAGTTGAATGGATCAATTCTTTTCATTACAAATATAGGGTGGGAAATTTAGAATTTAATAAAGTAAACCAAAAGCGGTTCGAAATTTTGCCAAATTTATTTTGTTTGTTATAAAGTACAATTGTTCCGGTTAGAAATGGAATATTATTTCATTTATATGGCTGCCGCAGCTGGTCTCACAGTACCTCTTTCGATTGGACCAATTTTTAAATGCTTAATTATGTCTCGTTTATCGGCATAACATTTTTTTAATGGCACCCCACAGAAAATAGTCCAACAGTGTCAAATCGTAGTTTCTTGGCGACCAATTAGCATCACCTTTTCAGCTAATTAAATGATGATCAAACGTTTAACACAATAAATCGATTGTGGCATGAGATGTGTGGCAAGTTGCACCATCCTGTTGAAAACAAACATCGTTCACATCAATACCATGAAGAGCGGGTACAAAAAAAATCGGTTATCATAGTGCGATTGGTATCTCCATCGACCGCAATTGTTGCGCTGTCCTCATTTTCAAAGAAATATGGGCCAAAGATATCTCCGCTCTACAAGCCGCACCAAACAGTCACTCATAATGAGAGCATTGGCTTCTGTAAGACCACGTGCTGGATTTCTGAGACCCACAAACGGCAATTTGCCTACTAAGGTACACACCAAGATGGAAATGAAATTTTTTTTTTGCAAAATCAACATCATCGTGCAGTTTCTCGTTGGCCCAAATTTCCAATAAATCCCAACGTTGCTTAAGCGTAAATCAATTCATTACCATCAGTGGATATAATATACAGAATAGTATGGCATAAGTATTGACAGATTCGGAAAAACCGGATGGTTCACATTTAATCTGATATTTGGCCCACTCTATACTTCTTCACCTTCAAAACCTTATTATTTACTACTCTACATTTCTATATCCCACTGTTTATTTATCAGGCATAATTTATGTTTTTTTTTTAATAAAAATCTCGCCCACTCAAATTAATCAAGAAAAATTTATAATTTTGGCCGCCGTAAAAAATAAACACGCAGTGAAATATTTACGTAGCACAAGGTATGTACTACGTTTATAACTGAAAAAAATAAGAAATAAACTTTATCAAAAGTTGGTAAAAAACAGCCAAATTAATAGACCATAATAAAATACACAAACAAAAAATTCAAAAAGAAAAGGAGTGTCAAAGAGGGCGAAAAAAGTTTAAGACTCCTTTTGCAAATTAATCGTGAAAAACAGCCACAACAACAACACCATTGAGACCAGCCACAAATTTATGACACTTATTATTTATAACTTTTGTAAAGAAAAAGAATTTCTTTTGTCCTTAACAAGCCTCCAGACAAAAACACCAACAACCAACAAAAAACAGGCTGCAGGGAAACATCGCAGAAAATAAAAAGAAAATTTAAAAATTTTTTTTACTTTTAAAATTTAGTTTTTTGTTGGTTTTGAAATTTATTCCGATGATTGATTATTTCAAGTCACTTCTGCTTTATTACAGAACGTTTGTAATAAACGTAAATCATACTAAAGACACATGTTATACGTCAACTATGTGTACAATACTAATGCAAACACATGACATACTAATGCTCACGAAAAGTTTACTTCTAATACATATACAAGCACATATGTATGTACGTAAACACTGGATATAGCCTGTTTGGAAGTTAGTTTTACGTTGCACTATGGCCTGTGGAGTTAAAAAAATAAACACAAAAAATGTTGGTCAACAAAGTAACATTAGGGGATAAAATATCCTTCTGGAGGATTGGATCATGTGGATGTTGTTGATACCATTCCACATGAAATGGAATGTTTGATTCTGTAGGTTTGAAGCAGAAGATTGGATTAGATTGCTTTTAATACAATTCTGTATGCTACATTAACGTACTGATAACAGTTGAAAAAATAGCATATCTCGGTGACCAGTTCCTATCACTTCCACATAAGATAACCATTTCCTTTATCGACCATTCCTTCGATCGTGAAGAATATCAAATGTGGCATGATCTGAATTTCAAGTAGCGTCTGGTTTGAACCACATGTCTTTGGTGTCAGATCATCCAATTCAGGCCAAAATAACTTAATAATCATCGACCTATAGTGCTGGCCATTGGCAGTGATGGTACGGCTAACGACGAACTCAAAGAGCTATTCACCAATGGCGCTGTCAGCCCACAATCCACACCAAATATGTACTTATATTGGTAACGCCCCAAAGTCAACAATATTGTATTTTCACGTTCTTATATGTATTAAGCGGCTCATTGAATGAAGATGAATTTTTGATACATGGATTGAAGCGCAAATTCAAACGCAAACGCTGTACTGATTAGATTAATGGCTGAAAATATCGCAGAGTCAATAAATTCGTATTATTCGTCGTACTTTCCTTAAGAGAAATTGTATTTGTGGCAGAGCGATGGTGAACATGTCTAACCACATCCGCAATGTTTCCAGCCTCTAAAGAGGGATTTAGATGGTCACACATATCGTACGACATATCTAATTTCTGTGTAGAGAAGAGAGGATGGTATAGAGGATAGTAAAGCGTATTGAGAGTATGTCACAAATGGAAATTTGATAGTCGCAAGGCGACTCACTTCTTTTTTCAAATTTTTCCAAAACCATCAGAATTCATTGGATCATGGATGCATTCTCTCTCTCTCTTGCCTCTCGCCAGACATTTGCTCTCACTTTCAAAATACAAATTAAATTCTGTAATATTTTCTGTCTAACTTTACGTACGTAAATCCTCATGGTGTACACATATACATACATAATACAACATAATTACAACCCTTCAGTCAGTATTATGACCTGGCTTCTCACACCACTTACGTTAGGTTAGGTTAGGTTAGAGGACGTGTACTTGTCAATTAAGACAAGTACAGAACCCGGAGGTCGAATTGACCCATTGTACAACGTCCTAGTTTCTCACACCCCTTATGTTGTGTGTGTTAATTTTATACATCAGTGGTGGGACCTACAGTTTAAAGTCGACTCCGAACGACAGATTTTTATTTATTGAGAAACTTTTCATGTCAATTTTTATTTACTCTCAGAGTTTTTGCCAGAAATCTACTGAGAGGAAGTCGCCGAAAAAATACTTTTTGTATTTTGTCTTTGATGCCTGGCCTGGGGCTCGAACCCAGGCTTTTGCGTCTAATAAGCCAACACACTACCTACTAGACTACGGTGACTTCTCTCACACCACTTACGTTGTGTGTGTTAATTTTATACATGACTTGCGGGACCTGCAGTTTAAAGCTGACTCCGAACGACAGATTTTTGAGAACCTTTTTTACGGCAATTTTATATACTCTAAGAGCTTTTGCGGGAATTCTGCTGAGAGGAATTCGCTGAAGAAATATTTTTTCATATTTCGTTTTGTTGGAGATGTCTGACCTGAGGTTTGAACCGTGGCCTCGAGTCTAATAAGCCTACTAGACGAAGGCGATTATTCAGTTTCTTTGTAAATTTATAATGACGACCAATTATCACCACTTAATGCTCCAAAAAACTTTTATAGGTACTTTCAATTATTCTTTTCTCGGTTCTTCGGTTGTTAAGCGATCCATGTGCGTAGATGACAAATAAATGACTCTCCAGAAAAAAACTATTTAATTGCTTAGAGCCTTGCCGGACCGGCGGTTAAAGATGGTCTATCAACAACAAAGAGATGTCTGCAATTAAAGGTAAAAAATTGCTGATATTCTAGGAAAAGAATTCAGTGCGACGTTAGCTGGTACAAAGGTTATTGAGGACTAGGGCTTTCACAATATCGCTCCATTAAAGCCTTGGCTGTGTAATTAAAATTATTAAGACTAAGTTAAGACCGGTCTTTTCTCTACTGCCTCTCTTCTTTTCTCTTCATTAATGTTTTTCCCAAGTACAATTACTGATAATTGTATCAATAATAATGACAACAACGAACACCATATTATTATCAGGCAGCATTTCATTTCTAGGCAACAACAGATGGCAACCCTTTAATTCTAGAACCTGCTGTAAGAGACAAATCATCAGCTAAACTTTAACAATTTTTTATAATAAAAAAATTCATGAAAGTACTTTTTCCTTCAAATAAAATATATTCGCTTTAGTTTTATTCCACCCACTGTGCCTTACTCAAACCTATTAAGTATTCCATAAAAAAAACGGAGAGGAAAAAAATTTCACCAAATTCCAGAAGTTTAAGGCAAAATCAAGCAAATGGCGGAAAGTGAGACAGAGAGAGAGAGAGTGTGTGTGAGGTAAAAAGTGTGAGATTGCTTTATAACACTTTCCTTTTAGACAGCTTAAGGTTATTGTTCAGTTTTGTTTTCCATCTTTAACAAATGTTTACAGTTTCAAAAACAACATAAATTAAACAACAACAACAACATATGATATAAACAAAAAACCAACAACTTAAATAACAACAAAATGTCCTTTAAAAAAGTATGTTTTTTCCAAGAAGAATAAATTTTAAACAACAAAACACACGGGAACAACAAAAGTAAAGAAAAAATAGGAATCTTTTGCTTTCTCTTTCCTTTCCTCCTTTTCATTTTGACATTGTGTAGATGTATGTGCATATAAGAAGGGAAGTCATTTATTGTGATGCCAATGGTATGGCGACCTCAATTCCTCTCTGCGTTTTTATGATTGCCTGATCCTTTCAACACTCTTCTCTTCTCTTTTATTTATTTTTTTTTGTTTTTTGCTTTACACTTTCTTTACAAAGAGGCATTAAAACAAGAAGAAACTTTAGGAATTTATTTTCATTTGTCTTTAAGGTGAGTTTGTACAAGTGTTCAGATGATGATGTCTTTTAATTTCGCAGCTTGAAAGGAATTACTTCTAAAAATAATTCTTTAAGCAGCATTTATTTCTCTTTCACTTTCTTTTTGTTTTTATTTTTATTTTTATTTTCATTTCACCACTTCAATTAAACAAATTGTTTAATTGCGTCGAAATGGATTTAATCTGTCAATATGTCTACATTTCGTGCTTTTCCTTATTTTTCTTACAATTTTTTTTTTTAATTTTCATTTAATTAAATGGCTTAAGAGAGCGAATATCTTAAGAAAATGTCATCTCTTATAGCATTAAATTCGCCAAGCAATTGTAAGGGGAAATCGCTTTTGTTAACGAAACAATACAAAATTTCAAAGACTTTTGATGAAAAGTGATAAGCCTTAAAAGGCAATTCATTTCAATTCAGATAACATCTGTTGGGGGCCAAATACGTTCTGGAAATGAAATAATTTCCATTACTGGTTCATTTAAGAATGGAATAAAACACTTTAGTTTTGGTTTAACAAAGTCTAGTAACATAATTTGTCATTACAACTCTGCTACTCGGTGTTAACAGGTATAATTCCCTTGCCAAGAACCTGATATGCATTAACGCCTCACAGATTCCAAGAATGTGTTCTGACGATTCATTTTCATCAGCACAACATCTGCTTATACAGTGCCCTATCAGAAAAGCTACTATCATACACAAATACATATGTACGTACATAATTATTCCTTCCGGATACATACATTATTGCTCATTAAATCCCTTTAGTCAGGATTACAACCTAACTTCTCACATCACTTATGTTGTGTGCGTTAATTTTTATGCATGAGTGGCGGGAGCTATAGTTTAAAGTCGAATCAGAACGACAGATTTTTTTTTTATTCTTTTCGTTGTAGTTTTATTTACTCTCAGAGCTTTTCCAGAAATCTACGGCGAGGGTTTTGATGGCCGATCTTGGGTTTAAACAGCGGCCTTACCCACTAGACTACGGCTACTTAACAAAGCATAGTATTGCAGCAAATAAAATGACTGTTTTATGTTAATTTACTTACTAAATATGCAAACTTTTAGAAAATTAAGAGGAAAACTAATACTTTTCGTTCACATTTCGAATTCTAGATGGCCAATTATTTGCAGTATTATTACCCATTCAGCTAATGTTCTTTAAGGGTACATAGTTGCCTGTTGCAAACACATATCAGCAATATAGGGTTAGCTTAGGTTAGGTTAGCGTGTAGCCTGCCGTTTACTGGTAAGTTCATGCATGATGAAGATGATGAAGATGATGATTGACAGATTGTCTTTGAGTATATTTATTTATTTACAGACAAATTTTCGAGATTAAACATGTAGACACGGCCTTAGATGTAGCCCTACAAATATGTCAAACGACGTCAAATCGCATAATTTTGCAACTGAAAACGTCTCATGCAATAAAGACAATATCGTCGTTCAGAATGGCTTGTGGCACCGTTCTCTTGAAACCACATACAATCCACTTCACAATCTTCATTTGCAGGCTTAAAGAATTGGTTATTATATATCGCCATAGCTCTCTGAATGGATGACGATGGTTCTGCCAGAGCCACTTTCAAAAAGTCCGGCTCTGGCAATAATTAGTTTTAATCAATCACTTTTTCAACATGCAGTAGCTTTTTACATAATTCTGAACTCTGCTGGTTGACTTATCCACAGCGAGAGAAATAAGCTTCATCGCTGAAGTACATTTTCTTCGATAATTTAGTATTGAATGTCTGTTACTCTAACAAAACCATGATCATATGAACGGTGTTGCGATGGGTCTTGCGGCATAAATAAAGGCAATTTCGGGTATTCTGAAGCATATTTCTTCCAACGAATTCACTACTTATGGACTATGAGCTGCATGAAATCAAAACTGTCTATCCAATATTTTTTAAATGATTTCAACTGGTCCTGCAGCATGCGAACGACTGTTGTCATGATGGTATATTGCGGGTTTATGTGTGGTGTATGTTATCTGTTTTCGCTGGGTTCTGTTTATTTGGGTTCTTAGACTGGGAAGCCAGAGCAGGTTGGCAAGTTCTTTGGTCTTCAAATACAATTTCTTAAGCTTCGAGTTGCTGTAATGAAACGATTTTTATTGCCAGTAATGGCTTGTATCTCCTTTCAATCGGGTAGCACCTGATTTTCAATGAACAACGATGAATTCTATGATTCCATGATTTCAACGTCCTGCCAAAGTATTTTCATAGTTCAGTTCTGAACTGCTCAAACCATATCTCGTACATTCGGCATTATCTTATAAATGACTAGGAATTTATTAGGGACATGCATACATAACATAAATAATCGTCATTACAACCCTTCAGCCGCGATTACGACCTAGCTTTTCACACCATTTATGGTAGTAGTCTAGTAGGTAGTTATGTTGGCTTATTAGACGTAAAGCCAGGGTTCGAGCTCCAGGCCAGACATCAAAACAAGAATACAAAAAAAATATTTCTTCGGGGACTTCCTCTCAGCAGATTTTTGGCAAAAGCTCTGAGAGTAAATAAAAATTGCCATGAAAAGTTTTTCAAAAAAAAAACTGTCGTTCGGAGTCGACTTTAAACTGTAGATCCCGGCACTCATGTAAAAGTAACACACACTGAAGGGTAATTCTCACTGAAGGGTTGTAATGAGCAATTATGTATGTATGTATGTGTTAATTTTATACATGAGTGTTGTGGTTTACAGTTTAAAGTCAACTCCGAACGACAAATTTTTGAGAAACTTTTCATAGCAATTTTATTTAATCTCAGAATTTTTGTCAGATATCTGCTGAGAAAACGACGCCTAAGAAATACTTTTTCTTCTTTCGTTTGGTTGGAGGTGTATGATCTGGTGTTTGAATCGAGCTCTTACGTCGAATAAGCCAACACTTCTTACGGACACTAACCATATAACAAATCATTCAATACCTTTATACTTCTGCTTAAAAAAACAAGAAGTAAAATCCTGTCTTGTTTTAAACTTTTCTTCTAATAAACTTTCAACAACATTTCCTTGTGGAGTTTTATAACAAATCAATTACTTCTGTGACAATATTTTGAATATTGAAAATGAGAATTTATTTAAAAAAAAGAAAAATTTCAAAAACTTATTCTATTGAAAACACATTCTTAACAACAATTTGCCTTTTCTCTTCTTTATTTGCAGTTTATTTAGCAGCAACAGCAACAAACGTTAAACGAAGACTTTGCTTTAAGACGAAACGGAACAGCGGAAATTTAATGTTCCACAGATTTAATGTTTTTTTACGTTAATTTAACATGCAACAACATGTCGACGACGAATACTTCCCAAATAATTTACTGTGATAAAAATATCGACGATTTTCATACAAAGTAAGTCGTTTTCAAAATTTAAAATGATTTTCTTTTCATTTTCATTCTGATTTTTAAATTTTATTTCGTAATAAAAGTCAGAAAAAAACAAAAAGTAACAGGAAACTTTTAATTTTATTTGGCAGTCAATAAAAGTGAGGATGTTGGAAGGTGTGCAAATGAATGATTAAAATTCAAAATGTGTATTCGTTTTATGCAAATGGAATGAAGTGAAACAAATTTTTAACGTACAACTGAGTCCAATTTAGGAGTACAGGTTAAATGTAAATACGAGGTAGTATTACACAAAACAAGAGGATAAGTAAGCATTGTAGAAAACGTGATAAAAAAAATATTAAGAGAAAAATATTAAGAATTTATTGGAATTTTGCGCAAACAAACGAAGTGTACATATTTAAAAATTAATGCGGCTGTTTGAATTTCCTGAAACGATTTTATTTCATACTTTCCTTTTTTAATTTTATGTAATGATTTCCTGGAAGTCTCTTGGAAATTTAAATGATAATTTTAATCATCGCAAAAAACAAACAAAAAACATTAGGAACCAAGATGTCTCTCTCTATTTACTTTCATTACAGTAGCATTATTCATCAGGTCTTCTCACTAAGATTTTTCTTTTTCTGCCATTGCCAAGCTTTCGCAAGCTCCAGATCTCATAATTTTAGTAAAGACTCTGTACCATATACATTTCATAACAGTAGACTACGAACGACAGATGTTTGAGAAACTTTTCATGGCGATTTTTATTTACTCTCAGAGTTTTTGCCAGAAATCTGCTGAGAGGAAGCCGCCGAAGAAATATTTTTGTATTTTGTCTTGATGTCTGGCCTGGGGCTCGAACCCTGGCTTTACGTCTAATAAGCAAACACACTACCTACTAGACTACGGCGACTTCAAGTAAGTATGTAAGTTACTCGCTATTTAGTTCTGCCTAAAAAATTACTTTCCTACTCCAACAAAAATAAATGCAATGCATTGCTAAGGAATTTTTCCTGAGAGTTGTCCTGAGGTAGATAGATAGCGGTAACTGTCCATCCAAGGCAGTTTTATGAGCACACTTAGGCCGCAAAAGACCTATTGTGATGTATCAGTTATCCATTATCCTCTGGTTCCGGAATCCCGCGGAGCTTCGGATAAACCGGCTCAGACTGTCAATGTTAGTGCTTGTCAGTCCTTTTAAATCGTTTACATAGTAATCACAAAGATGTCTTCTTCTTCTACGACATAGCGCAGTGCTTGTAACCTCATCTTCTTCATCTCTGCAGATTCTGCTGAAATCGTAAGCATGATGTCCAAGACCAATGCGCCTCGCATTCGTTCTTATAATGCAATGCTTGTTATGACGTCTACAACCATACTGAGCGTGCTTCTTTAGAGTTTAAGCAGACTTGTCGCGCGCCCTTTTATCCAGTTTTGAAGAAGAATAAAAAGTCTAAAATTACAACAATCTAAGCGGAATATAATGCTGATACATAGTTCTTCTCTCTCAGGTCCTTGTGGACTGATAATGTATTCAAAATCCTGCCTAATTCCTAAATTTATTTGACATTTATTGACAAGGCGAATTGCATATTATCTTCAAATCACAGTTAATGATGCGAGTTCTTCTTGAGTTTTATCTTCATTTATAAACTTAAGCGCCCCTGTTTCACTGAGATTTGAAAATCCATGAATCTTGTTCAGAGTCTAAAAAATATTTCTTGTCCCAAGCCATCTATTAATTGAAAGCCAAGTCAAGGTATTGTACTACTAATAACTTCATCATTGAATTTTATTTGTGCAGTGCCAGGCCAGAGACCTTTTCTATCTCCCAGAATTATCATCAACACTATGACTTTCAGATCAGAAAAATGCTTACATTGCTGGCGAGATAAAGAACTAAAGTCGAATTGCTACTAAGCGGCACCAGTGTCCTGTTAACAGCTTTACTTTCAGTTAAAATTTTAGAACGACAATATTTTATACACATTCTAAATAGCAAAGGACTACGCTTGAAAAATGCCAAGAAAAAATATCTTCGGCTACACAATATCATTCACAGTATGATCCATTTTAGATTCTGTCCCTTTTCCATACTTCCCTTATTAGAAAGAAGCCTCTCTGCTACTCAGGCGAAAGACAGTTTCCAATCTGCAGTCTTTGCCCGTTTTCTGAACCTCAAAAATTTTCTGTTTCCATAGCATTATACTCTTAGGCCTAAAACAATTAGAGGCCACTCTACTTCTACTAAAAAAGTTTGTTTTTATTAAAAAAAAACTTCTTTTTTTCTTATTCAAAAAGTACTCTTGAACTGAAGTTGATAGCGCTATAAGACACCAGTTCTAAAGCTAGAAGCATCTATAAAAAGCTCTCGCCTCAATACTCAACCAATATGATAACCTCATATATTTAATATATTCGTCACTATACACCGACTAAATCGCCTAAATCAACGCTGAAAGTAGGGTAAAATGTCAGTCAATCAACACTTTTGATTATCTCTTAACCATCACTAACATATAAGATTTTATTTAAGTTTTATTTAAAAGAACCATACTAACCCCCTTCCACTTTATTCTTGCTCTCTCTCTCTCTCTCACTCTTTCTCTATTAAATTTTCGTTACAGCTATAAACTTATACATGGCTACCTCTCGCTATCCGTGTGCCTGCTGGGCACTTTAGCAAATACTTTAAATATAATCGTTTTGACACGTCGCGAAATGCGTACCCCAACGAATGCCATCCTAACGGGATTGGCCGTAGCCGATTTGGCTGTTATGGTGGAATACATACCATATGCCATGCATGATTACATTTTAGCTGAGCAATGGCCACGTGAGCAGCAACTCAATTATTCATGGGCATGTTACATTAAATTTCATGCCATTTATGCCCAACTCCTGCACACAATTTCAATTTGGCTGACTGTTATGCTGGCAGTGTGGCGTTACTTGGCGGTAACATATCCACAGGTATCGCGTGAATGGTGTGGCATGCGTAACACTGTGTTGACAATAATTTTGGCATACATTTTATGCGGTGTCGTTGTAACGCCTTGGCTATATTTGGTGAGTTCAATAGCACAATTTGAGGAAGTGGTGAATGGCAATGATAAAGTCTTACACTCACGTCCATTGAGTGAATACATCGTAAATTATCAGGCCAAGCATGATTATGCAAATTTTTCCAAATTTAGCAACTATAATACGAGTGGTGGCAGCAGCTCTAGTGCCAGCAGCAGTAGTGATACATACAATCACAATGACACCTTACCGGATCGCAATATAACCGTGTATCGTTTGTTTCACAGCGATATGGCCTTACGCAATAGCACTTTACGTTTGGGTACGCTACTTATCTATTCGGTGCTGATCAAACTGATACCCTGCATAGCGTTGACAGTGCTTTCATTACGTTTGATAACCGCTTTATTGGAGGTTAAACGAAGACGACAATTACTACGTAATCAATTACTTAAAGCCGAAGAGAAATCAGCTCATGTTACAACAACAGCAACAACAAATTCACTGGTGCCACCCTTTACGGCACCCGATGGCACTCAGACTGTGGTAAATTCGTCATTTGCCCTGCGTAAAAAAATCGATAAAGCGAAACAAACAGATCGCACCACACAAATGTTGTTGGCCGTTCTGCTACTGTTTCTTATCACCGAATTTCCTCAGGGCATTATGGGTCTTCTGAACACCATTCTGGGGGAGGCCTTTTTTATGCAGTGTTATCTCAAATTGAGTAAGTACTACACACACACACACAAATAAAAAAATTTAATAAATTGTGTTCATTTCTTTTATCTAACACGGGTAGATAATAAAAATGATTCATTAATTCTACAAATGACAGACAGATAGACAGACTAACAAACATGTAAACAAAATATTTTACATCATATCATAATGCATCGTATCACGTCTAGGGTATTCACATTTATGATTACACCATTTCCACATAAACAACAAAGATATCATATTTTTGTTGAGCACATCAATAATAAATGTTTACATAAAAAAGAATTGAAACTCGTTGCAATCTACACAAACAATAGGCGGTCAACTTTCTTTTTGATTATAAATCAAATCCTATTGAATGTTTAATGGTCGCCAGCGTAATTATTTCGAAACAAATCGAAATTTACTTATAAACAGCGCCTGAACACTTCTTAGCATGTATGCTGATTATAGCTCAAAGTTCGTTAGTTACACACACAAATATATATATAATTAGTCATTACAACCCTTCGGTTAGGATTACGACCTAGCTTCTCACACCATTTGTAGGTTAATTTTATACGTGATTTGCGGACCTACAGTCGACAGCTTTTTTTAAGAAACTTTTTATGTCAATTTTATTCACTCTCAGAATTTTTAACAGAAATCTGCTGATAGGAAGTCGCCTAAGAAATTCGTTTCGTTTATATTTCCCTAAAAAAATTTAAAAAATGAAACGAAATCCAATATCTTGTAAAAAGAATGCAATTTTTTTTATTCATTACAGAAGACCACAAAATCCCATTGCTGAACCTCTAAATTGTCACTCCTTTCTTATCATCAATTTCTAAGAACGTTCAACTGATGCTGTATAACAACGTGTGCTCGATTTAAAATAAAAATAATTCTGGAAGAATATCATTCTAATAGTGGAGTAGAGTATTAACTTGAGTGGTGCTACCTGACTTTTTATTTCTCTTATCAGACCAAAGCTCTCAATTTACAGCCCTCGCGTCTTGGTGATTTCATATCTGTAACAGAATGAGACAGTCGTTATCCATTGACATTTAGGTTAGTTTAGGTAAGGTGGCGCACCCGCCTTAAAGAAAGAGGTTCCACTTAGAGCAGCTTTTAGGTCCACGTTCGGTCAAAGCTATCAGAAACTCAGAGCTCCATGACAAGTGCAGGGTACAGAAACGTGACGTGATAGACAGTCCCATCTGGCACCTCAAATCCACAGCTCCTGCAGATGTCATTTCACAGGTATTTGCTATCGTGCAATAGATGGCCATGCGATGTAATGACAGAAGTGGAAGAGGCGGTCCTCTTCCTGTCTAGTATGTTGCACATACTCTCCTGTTTCCAACAAGATTTAGCTTTCTTATAAAACGAGTGAACAATATCGAAACGGAGGCGAACGGAGGCGATCGAAACACCTTGTGACATGTCGGAGATTTGTAGCTTCGTACCGGCTATGGCCAACTCATCAGCAATGCAATTGCAAATGATATCCTTATGTCCAGAAATCCATATACCTTTCAATTACTTCAATGATCGGTATTCATGGACAAGAAGTTTGTTGGCTGTCCGAGTGAATCAAGATACATATACTCAGGGAAAATCCGCAACTCAGCAAATGTTTCCGCTTTCAAAACTGACATGACCTCTGCTTGAAAACACAGCAGTGTTTCAAGATAGTTAATATCAGAATCCCTGATATACCACAGCCCACTCAGTCAAT
Source organism: Sarcophaga subvicina (assembly GCA_936449025.2). Taxonomy (NCBI): domain Eukaryota; kingdom Metazoa; phylum Arthropoda; class Insecta; order Diptera; family Sarcophagidae; genus Sarcophaga; species Sarcophaga subvicina. The sequence continues at coordinate 77,058,270 of OW388083.2, forward strand.
CATCTTTGAATCACTTTAGATTTGTGTATATTAATTTTGTACATGAGTGGAGAATACCTACAGTTTAAAGTCGGCTCCGAAATCTAAGAAACTTTTCATGGCAATTTTATTTGCCAGAAATCTGCTGAGAAGAAGTCGCCGAAGAAATATTTGTTTCATATTTCGTTTTATTGGAGATGTCTGACCTAGGGTTTGAATCATGGCCTCACGTCTAATATGCCAACACACTATCTACGAGACTTAGGAGACTTCGAGACTTCACGACTTTAGGTTCACACACTTTTTAATCGAAACTGCCATTGCAGCAATAACGGAACCTATTACCACGTTGCCATTGGAACTCCGAATACAGAAAAAAAAGGCATTCAAAGCAATTGAAAACCATTTTAGAGTTATGTGAGTCTCCTAACGGCCACATGGCTATAAGATAGTTTGTTAATATATACACTCAGCGTCAAAAGTGAGTAAACACCACTGAAATTATTCATTTTCTTAGGATAGCGAGAAAAGTAAATGAGAATAGTGAATAAATTTCCAAAAATAAAAACCTTTATTTATTACTTATAAAATGTTAAAACAAAAACAACAATTCATGATTAAGGAACTTTTTTTATACTTAAGAACAAAACTGTTTTATATTTAAGAACAAAAGTGTTGATTCACTTATGGCGCTCACTGTATGTATATCAGAAATATCGCCCTAATAGCCATCACAGCATACCCATATGGCCAATACTTATGATATCTGTAAACCATCTCAAAATCGATAAAATGAACAAACTTTTAGTTGTCCATCAATCAATCGTCTACTTGTCGACCACTCGGCTTAAGCGAAACTATGGTCATAGATATCGATTGTAATTCGCCTGTAACTGCAGAAAGTGAGCTGAAAAGTTTTGGGCATCCTTTATCACTGCATTTAGAGTATTGTCACAGTAAAAAACAAGGGATAATGGAATTATAATCAAAATGGAATACAAAAAGAACACAACTTTTAATTAATCTTTAAGTACCAGTCCTAGCCCTAGATTAATGGCCTAGAAAACTGTATTCAAGCAAATCATAGCAAGAACTATGCTTCAATGGTAAAATTCTATTCACTTTGTTTTGAAGCTTTAAAATATTTTTTCTCATACAAAAACTTTTGTAACATACCTCGTATATAGTATTGTTATACTTTTCTTTTCGCAACATAATACATTGGTGCCTGATTTAATAGTCGATAGAGTAAACAAATTATCGATATTTGACCTTCAGTTTATTACATTCATTTATTATTTGTTTTTCGTCTTTTTTCGCCAACACCCTTATCGCAACAGTGAGTTGAAAAACATGTTTTACATCCAGCCATTCGACTATTTATCAGCAATAAAACAATTGTTTTATTACCGTTAGTGGAAGTTCGTTCTAGTATGTTCAGAATATTTGTTCGCACTTCTGGCGATAATAGAAGACAAATTAATTGTTTGTTTTTCGATTTTTCTAATTACGATTGCGGGTGCATTGTATTATTATCGATTGATAACAAAAAACAAATGTTTATGAAAAATCTTTTTTTTTACTATAAAAAAAAAGTTAAAGACTATGGAAGAATGTTAAGTTCTATTAAGAATGACTCAACGTTTCTTTCAGCATAAATGAAATGTTTGACGTGAGAAAAAATATTCTGGAGAGTTCAACTCTTCTATGCAAAGACCAAATTTTTTTAGATACTCGTTCAGTTAATATGATTGCAACAATCTGTGTGCTTGGAAATTTATTAGCGCTTAGCAGTGGAATATTGATCATGCACCGCATCTTTTATGTTTTATGGCAAAAGATAACTTTTTATTGCTATATGACAGCTGATAAATTACTAAGTTGCCACCTGCACAAATATAAAATACTAAAAAGACACTCTTACTAAGACACCCATTATAATGCTAATATTTAATTTTTCTTTTATATTTATAGACAATTTCGGACTCATTTCGAAACCAGTTGAGTTTTTAAAATTAAAAAAAATTCAGAATATTTGAAAAAGTGAATACTGTTTATAAATTATTTCATATTTGGCTTATTATACGTGAGGCTTTAGATCAAACCCCAGGGCAGGAATCTTCAACAAAACAAAATATGAAGAAAAAAATTTTCGCCGACTTCCTCTCAGCAGATTTCTAGCAAAAATTCGGAGAGTAAAATAAAATTACCATGATAAAATCTGTCATTCAGAGTCGACTTTAAACTGTAAGCACTGCCACTCATGTATGAAATCAACACACGCAACATAAAACGTGTGAGAAGCTAGGTTGTAATCCTGACAGGGATTGTAATGCCTAATTATGTATGTATGTAAGTTATCTTCCACGACCATAACACGAAATTAATTATTCACGAATGATGTCAACTTTATGCAGTACTTTCCGTTTTGCAAAAAAATTAATATTCAGAGCTTGATACCTTACTTTATTGGCGGTAACGTTACGAAGAACTCAAGTAGTCGCCGTAGTCTAGTAGATAGTGCGTTAGATGTGAGGCCACGATTGATATCTCCAACGAAACAAAATATGAAAAACAAGTCTTCGAAAACTTCTTCTCACCAGACTTCTGGCAAAAACTCTGGGAGTAAATAAAATAAATTGTCTGTCGTTCGTAATCGACATTAAACTATAGGGGCCGCCACTCATGTCTAAAATTAACACACACAACATATGTATGTATGTTACGAAAAACTATGGTTCAATAATGCCACCCATCTATAAATCGCACCGACCAGTCTATATTTCGAATAGCATTAGCAGTTCTGAAACTTCCTTGGGCTTCACTTCACCACAAATGCGGGAATTCAGCTAAAAATGATCGGCGCTTTTGAACATAATTTTTTAATACAACACATTTACCACAGAGCAATCAGGGTGAAATTGTCCCCTTTTTTATATCGAAAAATTAAAAAAATTTAAAAAAATGAAAGATAAAGCTTCACCTGTTATAAAATTATGTGAAATATGTATGTGAACCCAAATAGGGTTTTATAATGCATTTTTAGCGAGAGCGTTCATTAATTCAACTGTCATAGGCAGGTGCTAGTCACATGTAACATTTCCTAAATTTTCTAGACTTTCCAAGCAGCACATTTGTCATACACCTTCATAAGTTATATGAAGTTGACAGTAGTAATAATAACAACCAATTAATCATACTCCAGCGACATTAATACAACCTTAAGTGCACGCAATGGTATATAAATTTATATGCTTTTAGTAAATCATCCAATACAACGACACAGTATTTTTTAATGGCCCATCATAATGTCCTGAAACAGGAGTATTTAACAGCCATTATTCATTACAATGCTTAGGTAAAACTGATGTTTTTCATACGACAACAAAACTGAAAAATAATTCAATTTTTAACCTCAAAAATGCTTTTAAGCTTAAACAAAAAGACCCTTCAAGCTTCTACCATATAACAGACAGAGAGAGAGAGAGATGATGAGAGGAAGAGAGAGAGGGTGAGAGGAAGAGAAAGGAAAAGAAGAATAGAAAGATAAACATGGTAAAATGGTAAAAATGTTTAAAAGAATATGTTTTTAAATTTTTTTGCCTTATCATGCTGCTTTTTAATATGAGTCAAGCAATAAAAGCAACATTCGTTTAAATATTCTTTCATTTTAACAGACGGACATACTATACATAGTACATACAAATACAAACAAACTGACAGTCATGCGATGTTTTATTATTTTTACTTTCTTACTCCAACTGTTCCGGCGGCTGCTGTATTACATTTGAAATCGTATCAATCTCTGTCCTTTATACTTGCAGGTGACCTTATGGATGTGTTGGCTTTACTTAATTCCAGCATCAATTTTATACTCTACTGTTCCATGAGTCGCCAATTTCGACAAACCTTTGTGCTGCTCTTTTGCCCTCGCCATTTGAGCAGATGTTTACTATCACATCGTCATCATCATCATCGTCATCGTCGCCATCAGCTCGTTTCCTATGGCCATCATCTAGATGCTGAACATCAGCAGCAACAGTATAACAATCATAATCATCATAAGCAGGGTAAAAATAATCATGATGATCCGAATAATTATCATCATCGTCATCAACATCATCAAATTGATGGTCAACATCAGGAGAATGCTGTACAGGATGATAACTATACTGTGGTGAATGGTCTTCTTGCAACAACAACAACAATGACTGATAATCGCAGTAGAAGCGCATTCATTGACCAATGGTTTCAGACAACAACACAAGTGACGCAAGTGTAGCATGAGGAGTTGTCGAGTCAGACGAATGACATGTACAACTTAACGTTAACAGAATATGTTACGTTAACGGATTATGAGCGCCAGCTGGATGACTATAGAGACCAATACAAACAACAACAGCAACAACAAAAAGAACAACAACCACATCCACATAAAGAAAGCATAAAAACAACAATAATCGAAAGCGATATTTTGTAATCGTATTTTTAAACGGAAATGTGAAATCAGCATGAAAAGCCTAAAAAAGAGAGTATAAATGCGGCAATGATATGTTTCGAAGGGTATTAGTAACATAGTAAATGTAAGTGTGTATGTAATAGTGATTTTGTACTCCTTGTGTATGAATGTATGTACATATGTGTGTATTTATTAAGTATAAATATGTATATTAGCAGTCATTGTTTTTATCTTTGAATAACGTCTACAACTTTAATACTTTTTGTAGGACCATGTAAGGAGACCGACGATTATGTTTAAGTGTGCGTACATAAGAGACTGTTGTCGTTTCCCTTTAATTTTTTTTTCTTACACAGTTTCCAAGTCCTTCTTTTTGAATGAGTTCGATTGAAAAAAAATACATTTCTCTAAGAGTTCCAGTGAAAACCATGTGTTGCTTATAGGGTTCTAAGCTTTTAAACGATTTTAAAATTTATTTAAACTGTTTTCAGAAGTTTTTAAAAATGGTTTTAGGTTTTTTTCAGATAAGAAAAAAATAGAAAAGATTAAAGTTTAAAGGCCAAATTAAAATTTAAAACCAACTATTATCTCACTGTAATGACTGTTTAAATAGTCATTCTAGAAATTACTTGAACACAGGTGGTCAAATAAGGAATTTTTATAACAAGTGATTGGCCTCATGTGCATGGAACCTTTGGAGAGTAAATATATTAGGTGTTGAAAATAATAGTTGTGCTATTCTTACCTAATCGAGGTAGTGGTACAGGCTGCAATAAAGATTGCCGCTATGCGAATCCAATGTCAGAGCATATCGTGTCGTTATATGCGCTACATCTGTCAAATTAGTTGTCATCTTTATCAAAACCTTTTATTCAAATTACCATGAATTGAAGGTAAATGACCATATACAATGATTTATGTTTGCTGAATGGGCTCCCAATTTTCATTGAAAAACCATGATCAGCGATGAGGACCATTTCTAGAGGAATCGGTAGGTGAACAAAAAAAATTTGTAATATTTGGGACAATAACAGCCGACATGAGATCGAAGAGCGTTCAATACATTCTGAAAAATTCACTGTTTGGTGGATGGTGGATTTGGGTTGACAGACCGATCGATCCATACATACATACATAATTGGCCATTACAACCCTTCAGTCAGGATTACGGCCTAGCTTCTCACACCACTCATGTTGTGTGCGTTAATTTTACACGTGAGTGGCGGGACCTACAGTTTAACGATGACTCCGAACGATAGATTTTTGAGAAACCTTTTCATGGCAGGTTTATTTACTATCAGAGCTTTTGCCAGAAATCTGCGGAGAGGTAGTCGCCGAAGAAATGTTTTTTTTTTCATATTTCGTTTTGATGTCTGACCTGGAATACGAACCCAGACTTTTACGTCTAATAAGCCAACACACTACCTACTAGACTACGGCGATCGGTTCATAGATCTTTGAAAACGACGTTGGCCGGGCATTATAGGTTGATGATAACCAGCTTCTATAGGTCTGAATTGAATGATCTGGCAACCAAGGACAGTTTGAACATTTTTCGAGAGCGATTTGAAGGCATGGTCATATCGAGGGCGTAGATTGTGCGATTTTACAACATTTGCTTGGTTCTTATTTTCTTAAGTTAAGTATGCGAATGAAAAACAAATCATAGCGGTGCACAAAGCCTACATAATCCATGCCATCGGTCGAATTCTTTCCGATTTATGCGAGAATTAATATTTTTGAATACGCTCCACCCAGAGAAGCCGTGGCAGTCATTAGAACGATGTTGTAAGGACTTTCAAATGAATAAAAAATGTTGATGGTATCTCACACACACATTCTTCTTTATTGTTTTTAAATTTAAAGCTAAAAAGTGCCGTAACTAACATAAATTTGAAGGATTTTTTAACATTACAACTGGCTAAACACTGAGCCATTGCGATTTCTTTTTCAACCGCCTTTAAACCATATAAGCCATCAAATTGCCAAATCAATCGTTACCCAATATCGTATACCAGTGTTCATATTTGATTTTCATTGAAATTGAAATCTTTTTCTTTTAAAGCAAAGGCGTGTGCTTTTCCATGTCTTGGGAATTAATTTTTTGTCTTTTAAGCCAATTTTTTTTTCTTTTCTTTAACTGTTGCTTTGGAAAACTGTTGCTGTTCTAATGTTTCACTTGAGACGTTGTTGTCAGGCAACGTGGCTTACTATTTGCAATGCCTGATGAATGCCTAATAAACTACAGCACAAATGATTTGTTTAACGGTAATGCCGTTCTTGGAATTGTCATTTCAAAGAAAGCCGCTCATCAGTGCTTATTTTTAAGACAATGAGTTGTTTTATTGCGTGACAAATGGAAAGAAGGAAGCAAGAGGCCGAAGTGATGCCGCCATTGTTCTGTAGATTTTCAATAACTTGTTTGAATGTTAGGTTAAGACAATATTTGCTTTGCAAATAAAAATTCTTTACATAATTGGCATTACAAAGAAAAGGAAATTTAATATAACGCGATTATTTATTTTATTTGCGTTAATTGGAAATACGTTTTTAAATTCAGAAAGTAATACGAAAATTTATAGGATAAACAAAAAAAATTTAATTTCATAAAATTGTGTAAATTATCTCAAAGAGAATGTTTTTCATTTTAAGAACTAAAATTGCTGAACTGTGTAAAATAAAGTGTTTCAGTATATAAAACATAATTTAAATAAGAAATTATTAATTCTATTAATTAATTAATTAATCAACTATTAAGAAAGAATATAAAAATAATTGAATTATAATTCTTTTTTAACGGCAATTATTCAAGAACTGTTAAACTGAAAAACTGTTTTCTAAACAAAACGAAAGGAATTGTTTTAATCACTACTAAACTAGAATTAAAATGTATAATAAGTGTACGAGTTTAAGAAGAATATTTAAAATTATAACAATAAATATAATTAAAATAAAACAAAATACAACTTTTAATAACTCCTACATTTTCACAAAAGAAAATTATTTTATTTCACAGACAATACACACAGCGGGTAAGTATGAAAAATTTAACTCCATCGACTGCAGTTATATTTCCAAGTTTTAAAAAAATGACTCCGTGTAAAAAGTAGAGTTTTATTAAAGTTATTAAAGCTACAGAAAGTGTAGTTGCAATATCCTGCAATTGCTACTAAGAAAGTTGCTGATTTCAATGCTCTTATACTACAGCATTGTTTGTAATGTGACAGTAAACAGAAGCGTATAAGCTTTGGTCAGTAAAGCTTGAATAAAGTCAACTGTAATTATGATTTGCTTCTGATTTGGGTGACCCCGATGGACTAGTTGGTATTGTGCTAAACTTCACATCCCGAGGCTGTTGTTTCAATTCTCATCAGATCCTCTGGTTGTTAGTGATTGTCTGATTGTCTGATATTATATGTGATTACTCACAATATTTATGTATATACGTACATAATTGGTCATTACAACCCTCAGGATTACGACGATGTGTGTGAATTTTATACATGAGTGGTGGAACGTACAATTTACAGCCGACTCTGAACGCCAGGTTTTTGAGAAACTTTTTCATGACAATTTTATTTACTATCAGAGTATTTGCTAGAAATCTGCTGAGAATAAGAAATATTTTTTGATTTCGTTTCGTCGGAGATGTCTGACCTCAGATATGAACCAATTCCTCATGTCTAATAAACCAACGCAGTACCTACTACTAGACTAGGGTGACTTGCTCACAATAGAAAAAAATAAGTGAGTATTATTACCAAAAAGAAATTCTTGAAAAGAAAACAAAGTCACATTTTTCCTTCCCTCTATGAACTATCTTTCCTATAGTCCAACTTAATGCATTGCATGAATAGAGGTCATCTAATAGTGTTTGTCTCAATAAAAAAAATAAAAAAACATGGTAAAAAACCTGAGTACGACTTAGTATCAATTGCAGAGCAATACTTTGTATAGTAGCAGTTGGAGAGGTACAATGAAGTTTTCATCATTATACGGCAGCAGACGCCTCGTTCTATTTCTTAAAACTGAGGAAGTTTATTAATGGAAGGACACTTAGACTTGGGTCTGCATAGCTGAAAGAGCTCAATTCAAAAGTTCATAACAGAAGTATTTCTAATCATTTCTGTTATTTAAAATTGAAGTCATTATGCCTATGATTTCCACAATCGCCTACAGTTTCAATCATACTTACGTAACTGGTCATTGCAATCCATTAGTCAGGATTACCACCTAGCTTGTCACACAACCCACGTTGTATGTGTTAATTTTACCCATGACTAACCAAACTTAAAGTTCAAAGTCGACAGTTTTTTTGGAAACTTTTCATGGTAATCTTATTTACTCTCAGAGTTTTTGTCATAAGACTACTTAGAGGTAGTTTTCATATTCCCCTATGTTCCAGATGTTTGAGCTGGGTTTTGTACCACGGGCTTGCGTCTAATTAGCCAACACACTACCTATAAGACTATGGTGACTTCAGTCTTCAATTGGTTAAAATTTTTTTGTTTAATCGATTGTAGGGGCATAAACTGTAGTGCAGTAAAGCTTTGGAATTGATAGTCCACAATTCCCTTAGTTTTTAGTCTTAGTTTGAATGATAGTTTTCTTTTCTTCATCAAAAAAATAATGCTCTGGAGTCAACTGGCAGATGGCTGTTGATGGCAGTAATATTGCCCTCGCAGTCAAGAAGCAGGAAATTTAAAATTATCGATCCGCCAGAAAACTATCAACTCTTTAAATTGAATATTTTATCAGAGACTGGCTTAAAAGAACTCCCTAACAGCATAATAAGTGTTGCCTTTGTGGCATAAACACACCCACAGTTGGGCAATAATGTTTTAAATTCGTCTTAAAAAGAAAATTTTCTTCATTTTTATTTTGCTTACGTGCCTTATTTCAATTTAAATTTTATGTGTCAATGCCATCATAAAGAATTGCATGAGAATGCCACACGTAACTAGAAAATCTTTTATTACGTCTGACGGCAGCACGTGTTATATCAACACATTTTAACTATTAACTGCCATTGGTGTTGAGCAGTAGATGCTTCAGTTGTATTGACTTTATTCTCGTGTATGTGACACTTTCAAAAAATGAAGCATAAAGCAGTTTTAATTAAACTCCCGCACAATGTGAAATGATTTTAAGGAACTCATTTGATGAAGGATGGCCTATACATCATTTGTATTGTTTAAAACTTTAATCAGTCCATAGCCTTGGACAATTTCCAGCAGCAAAAGTCACAAGTCCCACAGACCATCGAAATTCATTTGTTTACACAAAACTTGACTGAGATTAATGTTGTCCTGCAATTACCTATCTCTACAGATTTATATTGTTTTCCATTCCCAAAGCAGCTATATTTTCCATAATCTTAGCACTTGTTGCATGTTTTTTAATCTTATTAACCAAACTATAATATTCTTGCCATATGCAGTTACCTAGAACTAAAGATCTCTGTGTATGGATGTGATGAACTTTTTTCATTGCCCTCATCTGATGTTTATAATTGATGATATCCTATCTAGGAACGGTTGCTCGAGTTTGAAGATAAGCCTTTTAATCACTACATCATGCCACATCTGATACTTATATAGGGTGGCCCATCTATTGATTTAAATTTGAACTACCGCTTATTTCGAATCTGGTAGTACTTATTTTTCTTATTCTCTCACAATATTCTGCAAATTATCTCCACTGAATGTAATAATTCGATTTACGCTTGAGCAACGTTGTGATTTATTGGAATAGACGGACCAACGAGAAACTGTACAATGAAGAAAAATCGTCTTTTCCGACAAAATTCATTTTCATCTTGGTGAGTACGTTACTAAGCAAAATCGCCGTATTTTGGGGCTCCGAAAACTCACACATGGTTTTACAAAAGCCAATGCACCCATTACAAGTGGCTGTTTGGTGCGGCTTGTGGAGCGGAGGCATCATTTGCCCATATTTTTTTTAAAAATGAGGACGGCGGATCATTGCGGTCAATGGAGACACCTATTGTACCATGATAACAGATTTTTTGATGGCCTTTAATTAGCCGAAATGGTGATGTCAATTGGCAGCCGAGAAGCTGCAACTTGACACAGTTGGACTATTTCCTGTGGGGCGCCTTTAAAGGAAAGTATTATGGCGACAAACCAGAGACAATTGAGCATTTGAAGTCCAACATTCGTGATGCCATTGCCGAGATACAGCCCTATACACTCAAAAAAGTGCAGAAACATTGGTCGGATCGTTTTCTTGCATTTTCAAATTTCCCACCCCATTTCCCACGTAATATTAGTACGAAATGCAATGACTAATAAAATACGAGCTTTGACTAATTAATTGCAGATCAAATGAGCCGCTGAATATCTCTGTTTGATCTGTTTAGCAAATGTAGTAACCGTCGCCAAAGACCACAGCATCACACTAAATAAGCCAATACACTAGACTACTAAACTGCGGTGACATTGCCTTCATATAAATAAATAAAAATATATAAATAAAATAAAATAAAAATAAATAATAAATAAAATTTACCCAGTTTTGCCGTCTTCCATAGAGAATAAATTTTCTAGACAACAGTTTTAAATGATTTCGACAATCCCATTGAAAATGCATACTTATGCCAATCGATTGTTAAATTACGCTGAAAAATATGATAACAGAACAGAACAGAAAATTTATTAAAATTGATTAAAAAAAATGATGCTGCTGTTTTTTGTTTTTCCAAATTTTTTTCTTGTTTTTTTAATAAAAAAAAACATGCAATTTACTCGTGAATCCATTAAAAATTATGTTACTTGTTGTTGTTGTGAATAATTATTTTGTTTGTGAACTTTTTTCTTGAATCGTTTCTAAAGATTTTTCTATAAAAGCTAACAAACGCCCATCAGTTGTCAACAGTTACATACAATAACAGGAGCTCACAAGTGTATTGAAAAAGAAGTGAAAAAAGTAAAGAATTTTTTTGTTATTAAAATGGCGGTCTATAAATTATTCAACATAATGTTCGTATTCTCCATTTTTGGTCAATTTACCTCATCACAGGCACAAATAGTTGCGTCTGGCATTTGTCCTTGTGATGTGGAAGTGGTAGCTGATTTTAATGTTTCTAAATACTTGGGCACTTGGTATGAATATGCCAAATATCCTGTTTATTTCGAGGCTGATGGTGTTTGCATTCAGGCGGACTATTCACTACAGGCTGATGGTAATGTGGCTGTTAAGAATTCACAAATTAATGGAACGTAAGTTGACACTGCAAAAGCAAAAATAAGAGCAAAAGTAAAAACAAAAATATGATAAAAAGCTATTGTAGTTGTTCGGTACTAAATTTTCGAGGAAAATCAATTTCTCCTTGTAATCAATGCCATAAAGGAAAAAATTGAAAAATGACAATAAGGGTACTCACAGTTAATGCACAAAGAAAACATCGTTTCTTTTTAACTTGAAAGAGAGCTCCTTTCCTACAGAGAGAGAGTGCTCTCTAATACATCCATCACTGTTCAGTATAAGTGTTGAACAGAGCGAGTTAAATAAGACTAGAAAGCGTGTTGACAAATAGTTTCATTGTATACCTCTCTTATGGTAATCTGTTGTAAAAACCTTCAATTGTGGCGAATATTTCTACAAAAAAAATTATACGTCTTACACAGGAAAATGCGGTAACCACTTGATGTCAGGTACTAACTAAAGGCTTTATCCGTAAGAGTGCATTTTTGAAATTTATTGTAATTTTTTTGAGCGTTCGGCAACTCTGAAATTTGTTAAACATATTTACTTCAATTGTTCAAAATGGAGCACTTAGCGGAAAATTTCGAAAAATTTTCGGCGATCATTCGCAAGACTTTAGAGAATTTTCAGTCGAGAAAGTGCACTTAGTGAGTCATCTATTAGAAAAGTGGTCAAAGAATTTTAAGAAACTAGGTTGATTATGGTCAGTAACAGAGTTGTGCGCCAAACTAACGATGGTTGTTCTGAAAACGAAAGTATCGCCATAAACCCGAAAGCACCAATTCGACAGCGTTCTTAACAATTTCAAATTTCACGAAGCACTTTTCAAGGGAATTTTCATAAAAGACCACTATCCTCATGCATATGAAAATTAGCATACTTAGGAGCTAATACCCGAAGATGTTCAGTGGCTAATGCAGGAAAGTAAAGTCAACGCCTTTATTTTGAAAAAAGTCTTCTCCTACAATGAGCTCAATTCCATCTGAATGGCATAATGGCTTAATACATAAAATTGTCGAACTGGAAGCATAGAAATCTTCTAACCAAGATGAACTTGAAGTCGCCGTAGTCTGGTGGGTAGTGTGTTGGCTTACTAGGTCAGGCATCTCAAAAAAAAATATTTCTTCGGCGACTTGCTCTCAGCAGATTTCTGGCAAAAACTCTGAAAGTAAATCGAAAAAATTGCCATGAAAAATTTCTCCAAAAAATCTGTCCTCCGGAGTCCCACCACTCATGTATAAAATTAACACACACAGTATACTATAAGTGTGTGTATGCATAATGTCCAATTATGTACGTATGTATGTATGTAACCACAATGAGCAGCGGTCTGGTGTGGACTGTGGTCATTCAGATTTTTAAAGATATGCTAGACATTGCAATGATTATGAACAGCATCCGCTGCAGCAAGATGATAACAGAATTTTGTTGCTTTAACTGGATTCCATGTTTCTGAATGACATGTGGGTTCAGCTATGTGGGTTTAAGAATAAATAATGCTAACTGGCAACCAAGATCATGTTATTCAACGCCGTACGAATTTTTTGTTTTTGGGACTTTGTGAAATCTCGGCTTTATTGTGAATAAATCAGAAACAATGCTTCACTTTAAATACGTATTCCAACGCGTCATCAGTTAAATACAGCCACAGCTCTGTAAACAATGCCATGAAAAACCTCTTGAAAATTATAATGGCCTGTAAGCAAAGACGTGACAACTATTTGACGAATATTGTATTCCGTACTTAATGAGATCACATCAAAAAATACTTGTATTTATTATATGCAACGATAAACATACAAACATAGATACAAAATTTCCCATTACAACCTTTTAGTCGGTGTTCCAACGTTGGTGGGGATGTCTGACCTGGGGTTTAAACCGAAGCCTCATGTCCAATAAGCCAATACACTATTTACTAGACTACGGCGACGATAAAGTTCATTCTTACTGGGGCACACTTTATAATTTGAATTCATAAAGACGTTTAATTTGATTACTGGTGCTTCGGAAGCATCACAATAGTACATATAGTTTATCATTGTTCTAATGGCACACAATTTCAAACTGTTCGATTATCGATCACAGTATGCGTCAATCGTCCGATAACATATTTTTTATAGATCTCACCAAATCGCTTGACTATTTTATTACTACCAGTCACCATCCACTTTGTTTTTAATTGGTATTGCGGTTACGAATCGTAAGAAAATTCATAGAAATTCGATTTGGGAGGAGCGTAAAGCACTGCATAATGCTGTTCGTGAATTCCTAACACGTTAACCCATAATGCTTTGAAAGAATATGATAAAGAAGCCTATTTGCTCATTGAAGTCCTCTGTGAAAACAAAAATATCCCTGTGGTTAACAGAAATCAGGACTCTGCTTAAAAAAACATAAAATGGAATTCCGGTAGACAGAACCTGGTTCCAAAATCTTAAATAAAACGACTTGAAAATTTTTTTAATTATATTTTACGATGTTAAACTCCTTTATTATTCCGAATTAATTACGTTTAATGGTTTTTTTTTTTTTTGTTTTTCTCTTATTGTGTAATTTCGTTATCGTCTCATGTTCCTTAATAAACAGAACCGGCGAAGCTGAAGAAATTAATGGTTATGCATCTGTTGTTTCCAATGCCAAATTATTGGTTCTCTTCCCCGTTAGTCCTGCCTATTCGGTTAGCAGCAATTATTAGATTTTAGATACGGACTATTCAACGTACACTGTTGTCTACTCTTGCCAACCCTTGGCCAACAATCAACACTCGAGTGAGTAATGGAATGAATGTCTTAAATTCTGTTGACATTTCAATTAAAATTATATTTTCATTATTACGCCATAAATTCCATAATTTTTCTTGTTTAATTGTGTACATTTTTAGCAATTGTTTGGATTCTGACACGTGAACGTCTGCCTGCCTCTACTACGATCGCTACTGCTATGGCTGTTTTGAAGAAAAACAACATTTCTACTGAACCCTTGGCTCTAACCAAACAAGATTGTTGCAATTAACGGCTGCTTAAAGAAATTCGTTGAAATTATTAATAATTAACCCATACGATTGCAAACGAATGAATTGAATAATAAATTAAAGCTCTCAAGAATAAATTACAACTAAGTCTGTTTGTTCTTTAAAAAAAGTTGTTTAAAAGTTTTTAAATTGCCATTTCAAATACAAAATGTTTGATGTGTTTTCAAATAAATTGAAAATGTTCACTAGATTTTTCTGAAGTTGCCACATAATAAACTTCTTGTGATGGCCACTTTCGGAAATTCTAGAATTCGCATTGAAATTAATATAGAAATCGCGCAATGACCTACAAAGGACTACATACATACATACATAATTGGCCATTACAACCCTTCAGTCAGTATTTCGGCCTAGATTCTCACAACTCTCATGTTGTGTGCATTAATTTTATACATGAGTGGCGGGACCTACAGTTTGCAGTCGACACCGAACGACAGTTTTTTGAAAAACTTTTCATGACAATTTTATTTATCTGCTGAGAGGAAGTCGCCAAAGAAATATTTTCTCTTGTTTCGTTTTGTTGGAGATGTCTGATCTGCGGTTTGAACCATGGCTTCACGTCTAATAAGTCAACACACTACCTACTAGACTACCGTGACTACGGAGTAGCTCTGACTCTATTCAATTGCGCCAAATTCCTCGAATCACATTGTTCAGCAAACTAAACTGGAATATGAACACACGATCCCGAACTATTATGACGGCAATCGTCCTTTATTGTTCTAAAAGAACTCTATTCTGCAAGTGCGCGAATTGTTCAATACTTTTACAGAAACGGAATGATAATACCCAGTTTGAGTATATTATGAGGATGTTGGCAATCATAGTAACAAATACTCTTCGAACAACATTATTCAAGCCATTCTTTAATAGACATATTGACGATTCAGGTGGGAGAGATTTCAAAATTTTCAATTGTGGTTGATACATCTCCCAAAAAATGTCATGTCTGAGACATAGCAGAGAATATATATATGTATCCAAGTCACGCGGAGAAGTTGGATATGGAATCCTTTCGGAACAGTTGAATTTTAAAGTTACTTTAGTACTATTCATACATATATACATAATTGGTCATTATATCCCTTCAGTCAGGATTACAACCTAGCTTATTGTGGTGAACGATTTTGTTAAAGTTAAAATTCGAAAAAAATTTGTTTCTTATTAAAATTATTAACATCCACCCCATTATGTTCGATAATGATATACCATCCACATCAGTTAAACATGTTGCTTAAATGTCAGCTTAGATACATCTGACAATAAACATCTTATTAAACATGTATTGCAACATTGTTCTCTTACATGTATATAGTTGACAGAGTTTATCAACAATGTTGCCAATGTCTATTTTGCAGGAGTGGATGTCGCTATTAAAGAAGTATTTAATTTAAATAAATTTGTTTGACATTTTAAATGTTGCTTAAAACCAAAAAAAAAAATTCCATTGATTGTATTTTGAATGTTTATGATTGATGTTCAAATATAATATTATGGCAATGTAATGATATACATATTTTTTTTTTTTTTTTTAATATTCGCCCGGTCAACTAGAATGTTGTCACTGACTGAACGAATATTTAGCATGCAATCCTAATTAATTGTAAAATTCCAACAGCTTTCGTCCTTTCAAATTAGATCTTGCGATGTGTATTGCAGCTGCTAGGTTGGTCCTTCTCTGTGATTGAATTTTGTAGGACATTTTAGTGCAATATCCGACCAATTACTTTTGTTTTGGAAATACATTTTCATTAAATCCTAACGTTGCTCAAGGGTAAATCGATTGTTTACGTTAAGTGGAGATAATATCGTGAATTTTGTGACAGAATAGAAAGATATAAGTATTGTAATACTATGTTCAGATATGCACTTTTATTGAGTTAATATTCGGTTTATTGATTACAATACTTTAAGTGTTCAGGCATAACAATATACGCAGTTCAGCTGCTTATTCAATATTTATTTGACAGCTGGTAGACAAAACAGCTGGTTGTCTCAACAACATTGTTTTTCTTTTGTTCGTTGTTTTTTTGTTTTGTTTGTCGTTGTTGATATTTGAGTTCTCAAATAGCAATAGAAAGTGTTCGGAAAATTGTAATATGCTCACTGAACGTACTTATGACAGTGATGTATTTCAAGTTTTAATCAATATTATAACAATTTATGAATTTATTGAATAGTAATTAATTGGCATTTTATATGAAATATTAAGATCAATAATGCCGTTTATTGCGATTTACTCAATATAAGTGCATACCTGAACATAGTATTAGATTTGAAATAATCAATGGTAAAAATTTCAACCGTTAAATGGCCCACCTGATAGTTTAATAGTCGTTTGCGTGTATACGTATAGATTATCTTGAAAATTATTTTGACTTGTGTTAACAAAATGATGAAATGTAGCACATCACATTCTATTCAGATTATTATTACAAAATTTATTTACAAATCAGCAGTTGGAGAATATAAAACCAAAAGATAAATTATTTAAGATTATTTGAATTGCAAATTAAATTCATGCCTGCCTGTGGTATTAATTAGCAAGAAAGCATTAAAGCGATGATACTCACTCTCTCTCTCTCCCTCTCCCTTTTGCCCGATAATACTTAAATAATAAATATTATTTATCATTTCTAACCCATTCTGCATTTATTTTGTCTTCTTAAAATACTTTTAATATTATTTCTCTAAGAAAAAAAAAACAATCCATCCATCAATAAATAAATACACTCGGGAACAGACAAAGTTCCTCTGACTTTTACGGACTGACTGAATGGCAACAATATTTAAAGAGAAAAGAAAAACGAAATAAATCCTTAAAAAACAATAACAAACAAACAAGCAAACAACAAATAAGGAGTATGACTGATTGAATGAAATACGAGAATAAATAAATAAATAAATAAATGAGTAAATGAATGAGTGTGTAGGCGGAGGTGTAGGTGTAGGTGTAGGTGTACAGGTATGCAGATGTAAGGGGTGCCACTTGTGGCATTAGATTTGTGTATCAAATAAATTTTTGCAAATTGAATAACATTTGCAATGACATTTCAGGTAAATATTGTATAATTGTATGAAATGTCCTTACAAATATACAACTGTAAGTATACGTACAGTAAGACCACGCTTAACGCGGGGGATACATTCCAACAAGTTCCAGCGCTAAACAAACCAGCGTTAAACAAGGCAACTAATAAATCAACGGTGACACAGGAAAGATGCGTTCGTACTGTGATTGCGACTTCGGAAAATACAGTAGAAATCTTTATTCTATACAGACTAACAAAAGAGCGTTGAAAAAGATACATAGTATACACCGTCGCTAGATAGTGCACCGCTTTTGGTTGGTGCATGGCCGTTTCATTTGCATACATATCAGAGATCAGCAATGAATCGCTTTTTCGCTACTCATGAGTACTCATGCAATTTTGAATATGAGTGAGTCAACAGTATTGAAATCCAACTACTCTGATTCATTCGTACTCAGTACAACATTGATTTATAAGTACAAGTTGCAATGAGTATGAGTACAACGTTGACATCAAACTCATGACATTCAAACTATGTTCGATCCATACGCCTACTCATTCAGATTCATAAATTTAGAAAAATACTTATAACTGATTCGGGTGATTCGAATCATTCGTCAAAATTTACAGTCGTAGTTGTTGTTGCATTTACAAACAAAGAAGAAAGACACATAAACAAAAAAGACAAAGACAGCAAGCAGAGCAAACACACAACCTTCTTGTGAGTATTGTAGTGTTCGTACGCGAATTATACTTATTTTGTGATTCGTGTATACGATGAGTCGAAATCAATAACATCATGCGTATTGTTAAGTATGAGTACCATGAGTATTTCAAACTTTGAATATAAGTAGTATGAGTATGACATTAAAATAAGTATGAATGCGTATAAGTATCAGAAATTATAAGCATGATTCGAATCTACTCATCGTTTTGAATGACCTCTGATACATATGTATATAACAGGTATCAATACAGTGTGCGATTTAGGGGAATCCCAATACTACCGCGTAATATTGCAACAGCGTTAAGCGGAGCAGCGTTAAGCGGGGTCTTGCTGTACATATATAAGATATAATATATCTATATAAGTACATACATACATATGTATGTATGAATATACATACTCCAGTGTTCGTTTATATGGATACCTATGTCAACAGCTAATGAGGATTTAAGCCAATCGACAAACAGTATAAAAGTTTATTTAATATTTACTCGTATATATGTACATAAATATGTAAATACATACGTACAGTATTATTAGTACATGAAATGAACTCACATACAAGTACTCTTAAGTTACTATTACCGTGTGGGTGATTTATTTTCTAAGTCATTAGAACATATTAAAGAACAAAAATAAATAAATTTACTTGAGTAAGAAAATTCTTATTTTGAAGTTTGTTGTTGAAAGCCGGTTTCAGTCTGATATTGACATTTAAGCTCTGTTTTCCTAATTAACCTGACTTAAACATACTGCATCAACTTTTAATTACATACAACCATAATTGGTCATTACAATCCATTAGTCAGGATTACGACCTAGCTTTTCACATCACTTATGTTGTGTTATGCGTTAATTTTATACATGAGTGGATGAACCCAAATTTTAAAATCGACTCTGAAAGACAGATTTTTTGAGAAACTTTTTCAAGGCAGAAATCTGCTGAGAGCAGAAGTCGCCGAAGAAATATTTTTTCATATTTCGTTTTGTTGTTCGAGATGTCTATCCAGGGGGTTTGAAAGGAGGCCTCACGTCTAATAAGCCAACACACAACCTACTAGACTACGATGCAGCCACTAATATCGTCTTACAAGCCGTGCTAACAACGCTGAGCTAAACACATACTATAAGCTTATTCCGTATAATGATTGACTTGTCTACTACGTAACTTTCTGCACCGATACACATAAAAAATCTCGCTTTTTAGTCTTCTCCAGTGTGTTGCGGTAGATCCCCATACCATCCCCAATTAATAAACGACGTAAAAAGCTGTCCATATTTCGATTAAAAAAACCAAATCCTCATACTCAAGTAATCATTCAAAAGTGGAACTACTGTGGCACATGCCTCTTACACTTTCCGTTTCCGTTAAGGTGTAACAACATAGTGTGAATTTTTTCAAATGTTTGGTTTCTAAAAACCTCAACTGGGCTATATACCTGCTCACAACAAAATTCATAATAACGTATGTCGGGTCCTTCATTAAGAGTTTTCTATTGTTTAATTTAAAACAGAGTGTATGTGAGACATGATCGAAATTTTTTTATTGATTTTTAAAGACCTATTGATGTCACAACTTCTCTGGGTCAAGGGCATCTGAAATGTCCAAAATTCCATCACAGTAGCACAGAAATTTAGCTGAACTTGGTCGATGGCATAGATTGTATTAGCTTTGAGGGACGCTGTGGCTTATGGCTTCTTCGCATACGTCTACGACTTAAGAAAAGCCCACAAGAAAATGTTTAACGGGTCTAATGACTCGATCTCAGTAACTTGTTCACCTCAACCCCACATGAGATGACCATGAACTAGACGCCGTAGTCTAGAACGTAGTGTGTTGGCTTATTAGACGACAGGCGGTGGTTTCAAACACAACGAAACTTGAAAAACAATTCTTTTGGTGACAGTTTTATGGCAAAAACTCAGAGAGAAAAAATTGCCATAAAATGTTTCTCAAATTTATAGTTCAGAGTCGATATTAAACAGTAGGTGCCAACAGTCATGAATGAAATTAACACACACAATATGAATGGTGTGAGCAACTCGGATGCAAACCTGACTATTAGTCAGGCCATTGTAATGACCAATTCGATAATGATGTAATGATGTGAGAAATGAAATGAAATTGAACCATTTTTTCAACTAAACTATTCACGGAAACAGTGTTAATTAATGGTAGTAACTTCGCATCAGGTTTTCTTTCATTTCTTGAGCTGCATATTTCAAAATGTTGAAATAATTCCAAATTAACTGTTAAATTTAGTTCATAAATTTTTACCACAACAACAAGTTAAGCACTTACTAAACCATTTAAATTGTTTTATTTGTAAAAATTAAATTAAATTTAATTTGAATCATTATTTTTTAATGCCATTTTATAAATTACGTTTGAAGCTTTGTCTTGCATTCTGCCAGCATTGTAATCCTTGCGACAAATTTTTAAATCCTGTCATCTTAAGCTCATAAAACTCTGCCTGTCGTCTATTGTTTAACTTTGTGGGCAGTAACTGTCGAAGCCTACACAAAGAAATTCAAAGCAGATAAGCAAACGTTCATAAAATAATAAAAAAAAACGAAAAAAATGTCGAGTGTCAGTCATAAAGTGTGAATTAAAATATTAAAATGAACAAGAAACAGAATCCGAAATTGTTTATTAAGGTAATATTTTCATTGTTTGCAAATAAATTAATCCTGTTCTTTTGTCCTTCTCCTTGGCACCCTACAGTAGTATTTACCAAACATTTCTTAAAAATTTCCAGACTACAAGAAATAAAATTCCAAATTTCGTATTATTGGAGGTAAAGTTCTTATAACCACTTTTTGTTTTCAAAAGTAGGGTGGCGTTATATTGCTTGGACCTTGTCCTTGTATATGAAATACAATGTCATTCAAATAACTGCCACTGGACTGTTTGCAGCGATCGCTCGTTTGGAAGAAGTTTTCCACCATTTTTTCACACGTTTGGGTTGGTATCTCGGCCATAATTTAACGAATGTTGATATTCGTAGCAATGTACCAGCGTTAGAGTATTATGCGCGAAATCTTTGTCTTTGACTTAAGCCCTTAAAACTTATAATCGATGTGAGGGCACCGCCGCGATGATCTGGCTGTTTTAATTTATTTTACTCTTGTTGTCGGTATTGGATCTGCCGAACATTTTGACAATGCTTTCAAGATAGCAGAATGACGAAAAGACCCCAAAATTAAGTTTCATTATGTTTAGGGGTTCATTAAAAACTTTTTTTTTGATGCTGCCTTGATGATGGGGTTGCCATCTACGCCAATGGACATACATGCATACATAATTGATCAGTACAACCCTTCAGTCAGGATTACGACCTAGCTTCTTACACCACTTATGTTGTGTATATTAATTTTATCCATAAGCGGCGGGACCCACAGTTTAAAGTTGATTCCGATTTTATTTACTTTCCGAGTTTTCGCCAGAAGATTGCTGGGAGGAAATCGCCTGGGGTTAGAACCGGGGTCTCATTTCTAATAAGCCAACACATTGCCTACTAGACTACTGCTGCATATATGCCACACTTATATAGCGAATCGCTTATGTTAAGTAAGGTGGCGGGCTCTCCTTTAAATAAGAGCTCCCGCTTATGATACCACAATCAATTCTACGCGGGTATTAAACATTCCCATCTTGCTATAGCAGAAATTTTTATATTAAAAGAAAGTGGGAGGTCAAAATCCTCGTCTATTTATAACAGTTATTTCCTTCTCCTTAGACCCACGACTGCCGCAATTTGACGGAGTTCCAATTCTTTCGACATGCCTACAATAAGAACAGTGGGCCCATAAGTATCGCTATTATCCCGGAAGTGAGTTGGTCTTCTTCTTATCCATATGCATCCAGTAGAGTTTAATAATCTTGCACGTAGATTTTGACACATCTTGCCGCCATCACTTTGATTTTTTTTTGTTTTTGAAATTTTGTTTCCTTTGCTAGGGGCTAATACCAACTCTACTCTTGGTTGAAATAGGCTTAAAAAATTGACAGAATTGATATTAAAATGCACTTTGACGAGCCATTATGAAAACAAATAAAAAAAAAACATTTGTTTTATATTCGACATTATGGACGTGTAGAGTATCATTAAGTCGACTTGAATATATTTCTTACAATTCCTTTTTCTTTGTTTTTCTTGTTTTTAATGTGGCAGGTAATAAAATTATGGTCACTCGAATATGTGCCTGCCAATTGCTGATAAAAATATACTCGACAGAGAATAATAAATTTATGCTGCTTTGCAACTGAGATTATTTAAATCGTATTCGTATTTAAATATTGACTGTATATGGGGGTATAAATTAAATGCTTAAATCCCATACCGAAAGAGCTAAACTTAAAAATCTTTGAAATGAAACATCATGCAGCTTTACGCAGAGCGTTAGGAGTTGCATGGACTCTCTTTAACGTATACGTCGACTAAAGATCCACCTCTACTGGAGACGATAGAGGTGATATATACAAGAATACTTATTCAAATTGGAAAAAGTTGCATGGAATTTAACAAACCGTAAGTGGTCCAACATACCTGGTGACGAATTTTAAAATTGCTATGTTCAACAGTGTACAGCAGAAAAGCCAAGAAACTGCTTGAGTTCGACAAAAGATCGGGACTTACAGTTTAAAGTCGACTCCGAACGATAAATTTTTGAGGGACTTTTCATCACAATATTTTTATTTACTCTCAGAGTTTTTGCCCGAAGACTGCAGACGAAGAAACATTTTTTTTATATTTTCTTTTTGATGTCTGACCCGGTGTTTGAACCGAGACCTCACATCTAATAAGGCAACACACTACATTCTAGAATACGGCCACTAAGTATGCCTAGTACTCTGGATAAAATGGTGTTTTGGTCAGAGTAAACTTTCATAAACGGCGGTTCAATATGAATGTCTTAAGCCACAAGTGCGTTACTTGATATTCAGCCCCTATTTGACCTCTAATTAAGGACTGGCAAGGTATGGGTATGTATTCCTAAATACTACCTTAATATAACTCAGTTTTCAACAGAATTCTATTATCGTTGTAGTCGCCGTAGTCTAGTAGATAGTGTGTCGGCTTATTAGACGTAAGGCCACGGTTCCAATCCCAGGTCAGACATCAAAAAACGAAAATACGAAAGCAGATTTCTGGCAAAATCAATGAGAACGAAAAAAATTGCCATGTTTCTCAAAAATCTGTCGTTCGGAGTCGACTTTAAACTGTATGTCCCGCCACTCATATATAAAATTAACGCACACAACATAAGTGATGTGAAAAGCTAGGTCTGAAGGGTTGTAAAGAAGGGTTGTAGAGAAAAGATGGACACACTTTCAACACCATAAATCCCATGAATAAGTTCCTTTGAAGCCTATGAATCTCTATTTAGTGCTCAAAGCAGTGCAAATCGAATATTTTCAAAATTTATTCTCCGAATTGTTTTACTACCACAAATTATTTAATATTTTTCATTAATCTTTAGGCTAACAGATATTTCTCTTAAAAAGAAAATTTTATCTGCAAGGAATACTTACGTAATTTCCCCAAAAATTATTTTTCGTATTTCAAAAAAAAAAAAACAAGTTTCATGAAAAAATTGAAATAAATGCCTCAATTTGATTTACAACGACCATAAAAATAATTCGCCAAACCGCAGCAATGAAAAGCCATATAACAATAATAAAAAAGACAAGAGGTGTTACTAGCATATGCAGCAAATAGTTAAGTTTTATTTTACGATTAGCACCCTCAGCCAACAACGCCCAACAATAAACTTTGTTTCACAAATAATGAAATCCAATTATTATAATGATGCTCACCCCTGTGTTCCTTGAAAGGAAATATTTTACAAATCAAAACAAAACAAAACAACAATTTATTTTATTATTTCATCATTCGTCCCACTAAAGGAAAATAAAATGATTTTTCCTACTCAAAAATTTATCGTCCTTAATATTGGCGATATAATTCTCTACCATTTCCAATCCCCAGCTAAAATACAAAAGTGAACGTTTAAAGGCATTTTTGGATCATTAAAAAGACATATTGCTGAGCAATTGGTGCTTGAAATGCTGAAATTGTGTGAGCGACACAAAAAAATCAGTTTAGCGCAAATAAATTTTGAAAAGGAACTTAAGAACAAGAAAAAGAGTTTCATTGTTAAGAAAGTAGTTTATATCCCCAGCAGCATTCCCTTAAAGTAATATTTCTTTTGTACCGACAATGTGGTGGTAATGGTGTTTAAGGAAGGTATTTATTGAAGGTCCTTTAATGGTTGAAATGATTCTTAGCAATTAATTCCATTCGATTAAAAAACAACACTAAATATTATAGAAAATGGTTTTATGAGCATGAACAGAAAGAGAAAGAGAGAAAGAGAGCCTTTCTAGAAACGTTTGCACGCAGCAGAATTCAATGACTAAGTGCTAAAAATTAGATTCCAATTGTACTAAAGCGTAGAAAGGTTAAAATATAGTTTTTTATTTTAGAAATGCTGCTTAAATGACAGAAAAATTCTTTTATCGGATGACAAGCCTTGGTGTTTCATGTGTAGTCCCCGTAGTCTAGTAGGTAGTGTGTTGGATTTTTAGACGTGAGGTCACGGTTCAAACTCCAGGTCAGACACCTTAAACAAAACAAAATATGAGAAAATATTTCGCCGCTGACTTTTTCTCAGCATATTTCTAACAAAAAGTTAAGCCCCCGGCACTCATATAAATTAACGCACAGAACATAAATGATGTGAGAAACTAGGTCGCAATCCTAGCTAAAGGGTTATAATGACCAACTATATATATACCCCCACTTGGACTACCTACTTAGACTACATTCTTAGACTATATACTTATACCACCTAGTTAGACTACCTACGTAGACTACCTACGTAGACTATCTACATTTCATTTCAATTTTATTTTTTCTTTTGTCACAAGACTACTGAAACTAAATCGCCGAAAGAACTTGAGTTTGAGCTATGGACTGTCGTCTAATATGACATTACGCTGAGTACTAGACTACGCTCTATTACATGCTCAGGTTATTTTCTCAGCTTGACCTAGCTTCGCACACCACTTATGTTATGTGTGTTAATTTTATATATGAATGGCGGGACCTAAAGTTTCAAATTAATTACGAATGACAGATTTCTGAGAAACTTGTCATAGCAATTATTACTTACTCTTAGAATTTTTCCCAGAAATCTGCTGAGACGAAGTCGCCGAAGAAATATTTCCTGCGGTTTGAACAGTAGCCTTACATCTAATAAGCCAACACATTAGCTACGGCGACTTTTTTCCATCCTTCAGTGGCATTAAAATAATAAAACAATAACAACAATAGTAAATGCAAGTTATCGATAAATTTACTTAAGAAAATGCAAACCATTGACAAACATCTAAGACGACATAAATCGAATGACGACGTAAATGTGTAAATTAGTGAAAAGGAGCGTAAATCGAAGGATTACTGCACTAAAACTTTAAGGAATTTTTACTTATTAAATGCTTTATAAATCTGTTTTAAGATAAAAGTGAATGTTTTTTTTTTTGTTTTTTCTTGAATAAATTTAATATTCTTGACCACTTACAAAAACTTAATCACTTAACATAAAATAACCACATGATTAAATTTAGCATAAATCACACATGAGAGATTTATCTTAAATACGTATAATACGTCACCTCCTAAGATAGTGTAGGTTTTTTTTTTTAAATGGAAAATCACTGTGTTCCACAAAATCATTTGTTTTAATCAAATGCTGTATTTTTCCCAAAAGGAAAAGCATATGCGTTTCAAAAAATAAAATTATGCATGAACAAAAAGAAAACATGTCCTCAGAGATATTGAGTGAGTTAACATTATTAAATATTCATGGAAATCATGAAACCAATAATCATCATTCCAATCAACACGAAGACAAACATGAAGCAAAAGAAAATTTTCGAAAAGAATGAAAAAGAAACAATTTATATGGAGGAAAGAAATATTTTTGGAAGCTTACATACATACTTATGTACATACTTATGTTCACAGGTAAAAGCGTATGAGTAATATTAAATATTTATGAAGAATAAACATTAATCATGTGTCGGAGTGTGTCTCTTTTTAATACAGTGCCAAAAGATAAAACAAAAAACGATTAATTGCCCTTGGATCCAGAACAGAGTCAAGCGTTTAAATATATGCCGATAATTACAGTAAAGTGTGCCGGTACTCCTTGAAAATAATAAAAAATTGAGAAAATAAAACTATAAATGGAGCATCATTACATCATTACAATAACAAAACTACATAACAAATACGTAAAGGGTGGACCATTTAAAAGTTTAAATTTGAAAACCGCAATAAATAAAAACGGTTTGAAATGCTGCCATATTTATTTTTTGGTTCTGAAGCACAATCGTTCTGATTAGAAGTGTAATATTATTTCATTCATATGGCTGCCGTGTTAGGCCACGCAGTACTTCATTCCATCGGACCAAATTTCGTGCAGTTTTTCAAGTGCATGGGGTCGTATCTCGCCAATGGCATCACGAATACTGGCCTTCAAATGTTCAATTGTCTCTGGCTTGTCGGAATAATACTTTTCTTTAACAGTGTTCCACAGAAAATAGTCCAGCGGTGTCAAATCACAGCTTCTTGGCGGCAAAATAATATTACCATTTGAAGCAATAAATCGATTGTGGCATGAGATGTCCGTCAAGTTGCACAATCCTGTTGAAACCTAACATCGTTCATTTCAATACCATGAAGAGCGGGTACAAACAAATCGGTTATCTTGAGGCGCTAAGCCTCCGCTCCACAATCGGCACTAAACAGTTGCTCGTAATGAGTACATTGATTTCTGTAAGACCACGTGAGGGTTTTCTGAGCGACAAATACGGCAGTTTTGCTTATTAACTTACCTACCAAAATGAAAATTAGTTTTATCCGAGAAGATGGTTTTGTTTTTTTGCAATTATTGCAATTCCCAACTGATTGCCTTTGTTTTGGAAATAAATTTCCAATGAAGACCAATGTTGCTCAAGCGGAAATCGATTTATTGCTTTCAATGGAGATAATACGCTGAATTTTGTGAATGAATGAAATAAGTATTGCCAGATTCGAGATAACTGATGTTTAAAATTCAAACATATTGATGATCCACCCAATAAAAATACAGCAATAGGCGAGGTTGATAAGATACTTGTATTATAAAACGCGACCAATTCAATTTTTTTTTAATAAATAAAAGATGTATTTATATCCGGTCTTACATTAAGAGCTTCCTATCTTTAAGATAAGATAAGATTTAAGATAAGAATAAAACAAAACGTCTTATTCGTCCCATTGATGCCACTGTGTGTGGTATATAACATCGGTTAAATATCCAACACGGATCCTCTGGATGAAGCGCATTCGAAATTTCCATTTCTCCTGAACTTAGCGCAAAAATCAGATTGAATTTGATCGATGTCTTGGCTGATGTTGACTGCGAGGTTTATGGCATATTTTTAATTGGCATATTCTTGGGGCTTAAGCAAATACCACAGGAAAAACTTTAAGGGTTTGAAATCCCACGATCTCAGGTCTTCGATGCCATCAAATCGCTCATGCGGAATATCCCATGTGACATGAGTGTGCCACGTAGCGACCCGCTGTTAAAACCATATCTCATTAAATTTAGCCCAAAGTTAGTAATCACCGAGCTATACTGCTCGCCGTTAACAATGATGGCATGGCAAATGACGTTGTCAAAAAACATGGCATGATAATGCCGCCAGCCCAAAATCCTATATAAACAGTTACTTTTTCTAGATGCATAGAACACTCTTCATTCGCATGTGGATTGGTATGCGAAAATTTTATTTGTTCTCCTACCCAATATTCCGTTACTTAGAAGCGTACTTCAAAATTATTTTGTAGTTAAGTTACGTGAAGATTTTTTACTGAATGTATAATAAGAGTACATAATCACTTTGAAAGTTAAAGGGATTTTTGTTTTTTTCTTCTTTTTTATTTAATAATTAATTATCACTCTTGTGTATTGTCAAAGGAATAAATAATTGCATGAATAAAACAAACAAAGACATCTTCTTAAAAAATTATTTTTTTCAAAAGCTTTTTTTAGTTTCAAATTAAAATTAAATAAAAGCTAAGCATGTCTTACAAATCATAAGTTCTTCAAGTGTATGGAAAAAGAAAACGTTTTTCTCATATTAAGAAATTTTAATACTTGGAAAAATTGATTTTGAAATTTAATTAAATTTAATGAAGCGTAAAAATATGTATGTTTAACATTTAAAGTTGGAGATAAATTTTCATTAGATTTTATGTAAATATTATTTTATCAATTACTTTAAAGGGTTGTCCAAGAAGAGTTGTGATATTTTTATTCCTCTGTAAAACCGTGCGTTTTAAAACATCCTTTATTCATGATGTTTTAAATCTCGATTCGAGATATGGAACTGATTTGAGCACATTTATTGAGATAAAACTTTTCACACAAAAAAAGCCTCTTATGACTTTACATACATACATAATTGGCGATTACAACCCTTCAATCAGGATTACGACCTAGTTTCTCACACCACTTATGCTGTGTGTGTTAATTTTACACATGACTGTAAAACTGTAGGTCCCAGTTTAAAGTCGACTCCGAACGACAGATTTTTTGAGAAACTTTTCATGGTAATTTTATTTACTCTTAGAGTTTTTGCCAAAAATCTGCTGAGAGGAAGTCGCCGAAGAAATATTTTTTCATATTTTGTTTTGATGTTTGGCCTGGGGCTCGAACCCTGACTTTATGTCTAATAAGCCAACACACTGCCTACTAAACTACGGCAATTTCATGAGATTAGTTGACATTAAAATTGTGTGAATTGATTTCTTATTACTGCACGAAACCGTAACAAAGAAATTTTTCATGGTAGTTTTATTGACTCTTAGAGTTTTTGCCAGAAGACTGATAAAAGGAAGTTGTCGAAAGAAACATTTTTTATACTTCGTTTTGTTAGAAATGTCCATCTAATAAGCCAATATACTGCCAATTACACTCCGCTTATACTTACTTTAATTACATACAAATATCATCTCAACATTTAGTCAATATTACGATTTAGCTGCTCTCCCTACTCAAGTTAATTTTATTCATGAGTGAAGAAACAGAAAATTTCACGTCGGTACTGAAGTTTGAATCACGAGCTCTCGTTTAATAAGTCAACTAACTTGAGCATTATTCTTCAACAAAACAACCAGCAATGGAAGTTGTAATGTAATTCTCATTTATCTCCAAAAAAAATGGTCTTAATGGTGTCAAATTCCATGATTCTGGTGGTTAATGGACTACTAATATAAAAAAATAAGCATAATTGCTCACAAAACTTGCTTCACGACATGTTAATGGTTTTTGTACCCGCTCTTCATGGATTGACATGAACGATGTTCGGTTTCAACAGGATGGTGCAACTTCGCCACACATCTCATGCCACAATCGATGTATTGCGTGAAACATTTGTTGGCCGTGTAATTAGCCGAAATGTGGTCCATCGGCCGACAAAAAGCTGCGATTTGACACCGCTGAACTATTTTCTGTGGGGCGCCACAGACAATTGAGCATTTGAAGGCCAACACTTACTCGAAAAAATACACGAAAAATGGTCCGATCGAATGAGGTACTGTGAGGCCAGCCGCTGAAGCCATATGAATGAAATAATATTCAATTTCTATCCGGAACAATTGTACTTCGCAACAACAAATTAAATTTGGCAAAATTTCAAACCTTTTTTATTTTATTGGATTTCTAAATTTAAACTTTTAAATGGCCCACGCTTTATTATGGCCATTTGGCATACATATATAATTTGTCATTACAAACCTTCAGTCAGAATTGCAACCAAGTTTTTCACACCACTTATGTTGTGTGTGTTAATTTCATACAAGAGCGCCACACCAACAGTTTAAAGTTTACTCCGAACGACAGATTTTTGAAAAAGTTTTCCATGACAATTTCATTAACTCTTAGGATTTTTGTCAGCAGTCGGCTAAGAGTATTTCGTTTTGTTGGAGATGTCTGACTTGCTGTTTGAACCGTGGACTCACGTGTAATGAGTCAACAGACTACTTACTAGACTACAGCGTAGACTACGTATGCCATGTTGTGTATTGAAACCCCAAATCAAACAAGTCATCATTTGATCAAATAAATTTTAGAGATCATCAAACAATATTTTGCTCCATTGCCTGAACTGTATATAACATAAATCGCACCAAACACTGAAGATAATTTTTCTCAAGGAGCACATGCATTTGTTAGTCTCCTCATAGTGAAATAGTAAACCTTACTAAGAATATTTGGCATTGCGACATGTCAGGAATCTTTTGCTTTTTATTGCAAAAATTTACATTGAAAAATCACCCGTTATAGCAATGCTAAGATGTTGTGCTATTGCATATTAAATGCACTTTCTGCAAAATTTGCTTGAATTAAAATGAATTATTTACTCTTACAGTATGCATATACATACGTAAGTATATTGCATTTGTTGCCATAATAATTCATAAACATTATCTATCATTAAGCCTAGCAAATAATAGAAAATCCTTAAAATCAATTTCAAATTTTGCTTGAAGTCCCTGCATACATATGTACATACATACATAACGTAAATCAAAAATATTTCCTTCCTTATCCTTGTAAACATTTGTCATTTATTGTTGATTATTTCCTTTTCTATAAATCACACAGTGAAACCTAGAAATAATTAATTTTGATTACAAAACTCAAGTCTCCGAAAATACTTGACAAATGATAAACACTTCTTTACAGATGATAAATATTACGAAAATATAATTGAATTTTAGTAAATTAATGGGAATTTAATTTAATTAAAATGGGAACTACCAAGAGCAGAAGCAAGAAATCAAAGAAAATAAATACGAAGACAATTGATTTCAATGCTTGAAGCGAAAATATAAGGATAGAGTAGCATAGCAGATAAGACTGAGAAACAAAAAGAAAAACATAAAGTCTAGTAAAATGCTATTCCCCTATAAATATTGCTTCGAATTCGTGTTTATTAAGGTGTTGGTATACTTGCCATATTTTATAGAAATCGATTACATGTCACGATTTAAACTTGTTTTTCCCGAAATCACTTTTTTCGACCTGACGTCCACAATTTAACAAAATCTACTGGACCGATTAGGTTAGGTTAGGTTAGGTTAGAGGACGTGTACTTGTCAATTAAGACAAGTACAGTACCCGGAGGTCGAATTGACCCATTGTACAACGTTCTAGTTTCTCACACCACTTATGTTGTGTGTGTTAATTGTATACATGAGTGGTGGGACCTACAGTTTAAAGTCGACTCCGAACGACAGATTTTTATTTATTGAGAAACTTTTCATGGCAATTTTTATTTACTCTCAGAGTTTTTGCCAGAAATCTACTGAGAGGAAGTCACCGAAAAAATACTTTTTGTATTTTGTCTTTGATGCCTGGCCTGGGGCTCGAACCCAGGCTTTTGCGTCTAATAAGCCAACACAATACCTACTAGACTACGGCGACTTCTACTGGACCGATTTCGCTGAAATTTTTAATAACGATTGTGTCATTGAAGCTACATTTGTCAACTTGATTGGCATTAATTTAGATTGTTTTGTCAAATCATCATGAATGACCGACCATAGACGACATGTGTTCATATAAAGGCCTCTGAAGCAGTTAGCAGCAGAGCCTAATTTTTGTTCATAAAAATTTCACATTTCTCGATATTTGGTACGATAACATACAAAATTGAGGAATTTGGGACGATACCAATCCATTTGAGATCCCATAGCATACAATGCATTCTCAAAATGATATTCATTGGTTTGTATTTTGGGCATGAGTCGTCTTTGGTCTATATTTCCTTCAGAACGAGTATAGCCAAGCCATCGATGATTATCAACTTCTTTTGTTCGGAATTGAATGATGTAGACATCAACAACAGATTGTCTCAACAGGACTGCGCTACATGCCATATGAAAGCAATTTGAAGGCATGATCTTCTCACATGAAGGTGGTGTAAACAGAACACCGATATCGTGCAATTATTCTCCTTTAGGCTTTTTCTTGTGGGGTTTTTGTAAGTAGCAACTGTAAGCGAATAAACCAGAAACTACAGCGGTTCTCTAAGTCAACTAGAGTACATATGTACATGCATACGTACATAATTGGTCATTATAACCTTTCAGTCAGTATTACTACCTAGCTTCTCACATCACTTATGCTGTGTGTGTTAATTTTATACATGAGTGGCGGGACATACAGTTTAAAGTCAACTCCGAACGACAGATTTTTTTTTTTTGAGGAACTTTTCACTGCTATTTTATCTGGTGAGACGAAGTCGCCTAAGAAATATTTTTTCATATTTCGTTTTGTTGGGGACGTCTGGCCTCGAGTTTGAACCGTGGCTTCATGTCTAATAAGCCAACACACTACCCACTAAACTACGGCGATTTAAGCCAACTTAACTCTGTGGATCAAATCTGTTTTGATTTATGCGCCTGATTCATGGAAAATTTGACATTTTGGATGCGCTCCACAAAAAGAAACCGTGGCGGCTATTCGAACGGTTTTTAGACTTAGAGGTAGGAAGTACTTAATGAAAGGAACCTTAGTTGCCTTATCAGAAGTTCCTAAAGCCTATAAAAGTAGACAGATAAGCCAAAAAGTGCCTGTAAGAAGTCTGTCTATGGGGTATAAAACAACTTGTTGCAGATGCGAAATGCAACATAAATTCTTGTGTATCTGTGCGGCATGATGGATGCAATTGAACACATGAAACTATTGATCGGATGATAATTTGGTTTTATTATAGGAAGCGAAATAGATAATGAAATACAATATGCCCCGTATATGAGCACTTTCAATAATGCTTGAACAAAAGTACTTATAAGCGAGCAATTCTTATATTGAAATTCTACAACTGAGAACAAATAAGCAAATATTTGTCTCATTGACAGCACTGGCTCGTATTCGAAGGAATGATGACTTAATCATCTTCTTCAACTCTGTGTGGTCAACAAAGTTATAATTTGCTGGGCACTCGCGTCACTTTGGGCTCACTACTAAATTTCTGGAGGAAATGAATACACAGCAGACTTTATAGACATAGTCAAGAGTCATATTGTAACATTAACTAGTCAGAGAATCATGTCGTTGGCTTGCCCGAGACCTGCACCAGGCCCGATTAGTAAAAGAGCTTTATAAATTGCAAAAGGCGAACATTTCTAATAGAATCATATATCTGCTTCAGTTGGTTACATCTTCTGAATGCGACAGAGTGTTGCGTCTGCCTCGAAAAGAATGAAACTATAAGGAATATTTTATGGAACTACATTACGCAGTTCAACGTCTTACTATATTTTCCAATAAATCCATTGTATCCACTATTTAGCACTGATGCAGCAGCCTTAAGAGTATTCGAGAGAAAAGTCCTACGTAAGATCATTGGTGCAATGCGAGTTGGCGATAATTTCCGAAAGTTGTATAAGCTCTTCAACGACATTGATGTTGGGCAGCGTATTAATATCCAGCGTCTACGCTGGCTTGGCCATGTCGTTCAAATGGAGGAGGATGGTCAGGCGAGACGAGTATTTGATGAGGTGATTTGCTGAAGCCCCAGATCGAGAAAGCCCTGTCATTGATTGGTATGACCAACTGGCGTAGGCGCGCATGAAGTAGGGACGATTGAAAGAATGTGTTAAAGCAGGCCGAAATCCGTTAATCGGTTTGTTAATGGCCAGTTAGGTAAGTATGTAAGTAATCTATTGTATGGCGTCAATGGTGAATATTGGCTTTCAATGACTAAAGAGTTGGTACTTTACGAGCATAACGCAATTCCCATAAGAATAAATCCAGAAACGTTTAATCGCACGAATGAAGGAACAGAACCAATTTCGGAAAAAAGGTTTCACAAAACGGGTGCATTTAAACGAATTTTTTAAAGTAAATTTAGAGTATGAAGTACAATTTTACGCATTTATTAACGGGGAATTCTTAAAAGCGGGATGAATATATCGAAATATCAAGAATGCACAAATTTCAGTGCTATTAAGTGGGGAGTTATTATATCACAAGTGTTTATAACCGGGAAATACTGTAGTTTTCAATAAATTTACCATCATTTACTTTTATAAATAAACTATAAACAGTTGTATGCACTTGCTGCACAACCCTTGTTGTTTTTGAATTTAAAATAAAATTCTTTATTGAAATTCTTTAAAATATTCCTGCCTTCTTTATTCAATGATTTCATTGTTCATAGATTTAGTTGTGGAATAAAAAAATGATAATTTCATGAAAAGTAAAAGAAGAAGAATGAACAATGAACAATAAACAATTTTTTTATCTTTTACATAAATTAGAAATTAATCAAAAACAAATTTGCATATTTTCATAGACTCTTTTTTCTTTTACGCTTTTTTTGAGGATTTTAAACATTTTTTACGGTTTATGGACCTTAACTTCATATTTTTTTGTTTTTGTTTTTTCTTTAAACGTCAATTATTAAATTAAAATATTTTGCCAAAAAAATTTTTTTTTTTAATTTTTTATTCAAACTATGATAATGACCCCTTTTTTAAGTATACTTACTGGTTATGGTAATGCCCATGAAATTGAAATCCTAATCACAGTTTATTGTTTAATGACGTTAAGTCTGATATTCTTTAAAGACCCTTTAAAATGTGTTACGATAAGAAGTGGAGAAAAATATCTGATAAAATATCTGCCTTTAAGCATAATGTTTTCTTTTGTTTTCTCTTTATTGTTATTTTTATATTGTAATACTTGACTAAAGAATTATAATTAAATTAATATGACTTGGGTAGCAAAAACAAATGAAAACAAAATTCGTATTACTTTAGCAGTTTGTGCCCAGGAACAATGAATAAAATATTTAACAAAATCAGTATTGTACGGTAAATATCATAAATAAAGAAAGGGAAGTCAACAGAAAATAACAAGAAGTAAACCTTTTACAACATCTCCATCATTTTAAATACTTTAGACAATGAAAAACAAAAAAAAAAACTTAATAACTTTGAAATAAAATTAAATTAAAATTTCATATAGAAAATATCAGCCATTTTTTGTTTTAAGATAAAATTATCTCAAATAGTTTATAGAGAACATATTCAAGTTTATTCAAGACCATATTTGATGTTAATATCTTTAATATTTTGGTAGTTGTCTGGTAGATTCATTATTATTTTTCCATTATCGTAGAACTTCTGTACTTATCAAAACGAAATATCAGGTGGGCCATCTGACGGCTTAAATTTTAACCATCAGTTATTTCGCCTCTAGCAGAACTTATGTCATTCTATTCTATCACAAAATTCAGTATATTATCGCCTTCGAATGCAATGAATCGATTTACACTTGAGCCACATTTGGATTTATTGGAAATTTTTTTCCAAAACGAAAACAATTGGTCGGATATTGCACGAAAATTTCGTATAAAAGTTGGTGGTCGAAAAGGACCAACAGTGCCAGGTCTACGCAAGTTTATTAATAAAGTTCATGAAACTGATTTCTTTGTTGATGCTCCAAGACGTGAGCATGCTCATGCAGTGCGTACAGCTGAAAATATCAAAGCTGTGGCTGAGAGTGTGCGTGAGAATCTATCAACATCAACTAGTCATAGTTCTCTGCTCTGGCTGTGGCGATGGGCCAACAAGAAACCGCACGATGATGTCGAATTTTCAAAAAAAAAAAAAACACCGTCTTTTCGGATGAAGCTCATTTTCATCTTGGCGGGTAAGTTAATAAGCAAAATTGCCGTATTTGAGGCTCAGACAACCCACACGTGGCCTTACAGAAGCCAATGAAACCATTAAGAATGATTATTTGGTGCGGCTTGTGGAGCGGAGGAATCATTGGCCCATGTTTCCTTGAAAATGAGAACGGCGCAACCATTACGGTCAATAGAGATACCTATTGCATCATGATAACCAATAATTATGTATGTACGCAGTCTTCATGGTATTGATATAAACAATGTTTGGTTTCAACACGATTGTCACACATCTCATGCCACAATCGATTTATTGCGTCTAACGTTTGATGGCTGCTGTTAGCCGAAATGTTGATGTTAATTGGCCCAAGAAGCTGCAATTTGACACCGTTGAACTATTTTCTGCGGGGCGCCGTCAAAGAAAAGTGCCAGAACCTGATGGAGTCAGAACCTTTCAGTGGAGTGATATAGTATATCCTCTGAAAGGAATCATGAATATAGGCGGACATTCTTCTGAGATGAAAAGTGTTTGATTGGGTAATTAAGATGATAAGAGATATGAGTTGTGCATCAGAAGAGAAAGAGAGGAACAGCTTTCTGAAGTTTGACAGAGCAACAGGATTGTGGTTGACTTTACAGGGATGCCTATATAAGTTGCGGGCAGTACAGTTAATCGTAGAAGCAACACGTATTTTTAATTAACTGTTACTATAATTGATGACCCCAACGACTTAAATAAAAGAAAGCGCTTTCATCGACGAAAGACAAAGCCACAAAGCCGACTTGGCACAAACTTCATTTGGACAATCAGAATCATCAACTACCGCGTATACCGTTAACCACGATAGCAACATAT
The DNA here is from genome assembly GCA_936449025.2 of Sarcophaga subvicina. Taxonomy (NCBI): domain Eukaryota; kingdom Metazoa; phylum Arthropoda; class Insecta; order Diptera; family Sarcophagidae; genus Sarcophaga; species Sarcophaga subvicina. Next base: position 77,095,348 of record OW388083.2, read on the forward strand.
GTGTCAACAGAGTCTCCGCCATCAGTGCCATCGTTTTGGCTTCATCAACCAGAAATTTGGTTTGCACAGATTGAAGCTCAATTCAGTATTTCGTGAATAAGCAACAACATTACATGATTCAACACCGTTATAGCCGTCATTGAAAGCAATGTTTTATTTTATATCACTACACGATGACTAGGTACCCATATAATGTGTACTTATCCATATCTGGAGTAATTGCTAATCGGCTTTTTACGCATCAGGACGATCTTTTATTGCCTAATCCTGGATGTTATTATGGATTTTCAAATAAAAAATAAAAAATAGCATTGAATACAAGAAATGCTGTTTACCTAAGCGCAACTGTAGATGCCAGGTATTTTGTCTCAATACTACTTAGCTCTCTTATTCCTTAAGAAGTTTTTAATAGAACTGTTGCGTACCCATTTCAAATACTATACCATGTAAAGATTTTCTTCAAATTTTTTTAAGTTTCAAAAAAAAGCAACCTGTTGCTAAGCTTTTTACGGGTTCGTCTGCTATAGAATAAAATAAAACCACATGTTCTACTACAAACATTTTCAACTTCTTATTGTTGTAAATGCCAAGGAGGCGCAAAAGTTATGTAATTTTGTAGGCGAATCTTAGTTGTTATCGTTTATAAATACTAAGCAATTCAAATTATGGTATTTATTTTGCTCCACCCTGTATATTATACTGTAGAATATTATATAGTGTGGAAAATTGAAAAGTTTAAATTTATAAATGCAATGAAACTAAAACGGTTTGAAATATTTCCAAATTTATTTTTCTGTTGTGAAGTACAATTGTTCCGGTTAGAGATCGAATATTATTGGCCTCACTGTACTTCATTCGATTGGACCAATTTTCGTGCACTTTTTCGAGTGTAAGGGGGAGTATCGCGGCAATGGATCATGAATATTGGCCATCAAATGCTCAATTGTCTTTGGTTTGTCGGCATAACATTTTTTTTAACGGCGCTCTCGAGGATAACGGCAATCAAACGTTTGACGCAATAAATCGATTGTGGTATGAGATGTGTGGCAAGTTGCACCAACCTGTTGAACCATGAAGAGCGGGTACAAAAAATCGGTTATCATGTTGCGATAGGTGGCCGTTATCGTAGCGACGTCCTCACTTTCAAAGAAATATGAGTCGATGCTGCCTCCGCTCCACAAGACGCACCAAACAGTCACTCGTAATGGATGCATTGGTTTCTCTAAGACCACATGTTGGTTGTCTGAGCCCTAAATACGGCAATTTTGCTTATTAACGTTTCCACCAAGATGAAAATGAGCTTCATTCGAAAAGATATATTTTTTGGCAAAATCGACATCATCGTACAGTTTCTCTTTGGCCCAAATTTCCAATAAAGACCAACGTTGCTCAAGCGTCAATCGATTCGTTACGTCCAGTAAAGATAATATATTGAATTTTGTGACAGAATATAATGACATAAGTATTGCCAGATTCGAAATAACTTATGGTTCAAATTTAAACCGATAGATGTCCCACTCTATACATAGCTCATGATAATATTACAAACATTTCCTTTTATGTTTTTTTTATTTTTTAATTCTCACTCTTTGTCTTATTCTCTAAGCCTGTCTATTGTGTTTTCAAAAGGTAATGAAAATATTTTCTTTAGAGTCTTAAAAATGGTAAAACAGGACTTTTCTTTCCTTTCCTTGATAGTATTTTCTTTTAAGAAGTTTGTTTTTGTTTTTGTTTTCGTTTTTGTTTGTGTTTTAAACAAAAGATGACAAAGGTACAAAGAGCTTAAAAACATTAAATATGAACAAACATGTTACATGTTGGTACCATAAAAGCATAAAACTTTACATATGTACGTATTTATTATTTATAAAACATATTAACACTCACATACAATATTCAAAGGGTTCTTCGTTTTTATTTGAAGCCTCAGAACGTATATTAAACCTGCGTTATGGTAAACAAAGTATAAAATTTGTTTCATCAGGAATTGAAAAATTTCTTACCTTTCTTTCTTTTTATTCATAAAAACTACATACATTTTAATTCAATAATAATGGGTGTCTCAGTTAGAATACATATTTTCATTTTAACATAAACCCACATATTTATTGAAATTTCGGGTTATTTTTTATGGAATTCAAATATCCGTCTTGATGACAGGCCATTACACTTTTCATAAAATTTTCCATATATTTTGCACAAAAATGTGGGTGAATCTTGTTTCTGAGCTTAGAAAAATTGTTTCCAGTTTATTCTAATAAACCCAAGGTTTTACAAAATCCCATGTAAAAAAATCTCACAGCATTATATCGCATGATCGCTGTGGCCAATTGACATTAGAAAATATAAAAAAAAAATATTTCTTCGGAACTTATTTTCAGCAGATTTGTGGCAAAAACTCTGAGATTAAATGAAATTGCAATAAAAACTTATTCAAAAAAAAACTATCGTTCGGAGTCGAATTTAAACTGTAGGTCACGCCACTCATGTATGAAGTTAATACACAAAACAAAAGTGGTGTGAAAAGCTATATCGCAGTCCTGATGGATGGGTTATAATTATCATTTATGTATGTATGTATGTATAGCATTGAAAAGAAGAGGTATCATGACAATTACCTCTAACATTGGTCAGACCATCGTGCAAGATGGGGCAGTGAGAGTCCGTCATACAAGGCCTTGATAAAGCAAATTAATACTGCAGGTATATCTTACGTCTTTGTCATGCTCATATTACATTGCAAGAAAGAACGTCTAAAGCCCTTTGAAAATCTACGAATGCCATATGCAAAGGCATTCTAAATGATAGTCTGTAGTGTGTTTATATGATTCGTTATATTAATCGATGCATAAAACATGATGGCTTTTAAGCAATAAAGAATTTATGAAATAAATTTTAAATGAAAAGTTTATTTTTATTGATTGCATTGTTGAATACAAACAACAAATTAAATGAACAACAAATTAAATCAAATTAAATTTGCATAACGATTACTCAATTCATTTGAATTTTTTTATTTGAATCGTTTTTATTTGAATTTTTTTTTATTTCTATTCTATTAAATGCTGAATTTACTTTTTATGCACAAATGTTTGTAAATCAATTGTTAAAATTGTAAATAAAAAAAGTGAAAAAATTAATGACAATTTTATTGTTTTTGCCATTTTTTTATTATTTATTTATGAAAAGAAAAACTCAGCAATTCAATGTGAAATGTTGTTGCAAATAAACAAAAATTTACTCAAATAATAAAGCAAAAACGAAAACAAGAAAAACAAGTCAATTGCAAATAACGTTTACATTGTTTTGCGGTTTATTGTCTGTAAAACATTTTTTTCTTTTTGATTTTAGAAAAAAAAAGAAAAAAACGTTAATAAAATAAAGCCATGTTTATATTGGCACAGAGGCTAATAATTTAATTCGTTTTATTTAACACTTAACACAGTGAAACAAACAATAAAAACAGAGAGACAGACGTCTAGTTATTGTAAAAACAGTTGTTAGAGATTTTAGAATAGATTGTCAAACGCATTGCAACTTCGTCAAACATATTTAGAATACATCAAACCAGTAAACAAACAACATAAAATGTTGTCATCGTGTCAAAGATGGCTTATTTTGCAACAGAAAATTATGATTTCCGGAAAGCATTGAGTTTTTGTTTTCATTTGAAGAAAAGTTCTAGAAAGCCAAATCAAATGCTTGTCGAGTCATATGATGATCATGCAGACGAGGGTTCGACAGCTCAGAGATAACGATTTTGATGTGAGTAATAAAAAACGTAAAAACGTCAAATTGCAAGCAACAGTGAATGAAGATAATACTTTGTTTAGAAACAAATGTTGCACAACAATGTCTCATGGTTTAAAAGCTGTGAAAAAGATGCAAAACTTTGGAAAATGTTTGCCACATGAATTGAATGACAGACATACGGGAAAACCGAAAAACCTCTTGTGAAATTTTCAAAGCGCCAAAAAATAAAGATTAATCCAAACTACCATCAACTTCAGCTGCAAGACCAGTCGTATTCGGCGGGAAGACAAAGCTATGTGCCTGGTGGCACTAGAAAGATGGTGTGGTGTATCACGAGCTCCTAAATCCTGGTAAAACCTCTAATATAGATCACTACCGACAACAAATGACCAATTCAACCAGAATGGCCCACAAAACACAGTAGTGTCGCAACACACAAAACCTGATCAGTTCAGGATACAAACAAAGCATTAGGCTGGGCTCTGTTACATCACTCGCCGTATCTACTAGCCTTGGTTCCTTCCAATTACCATTTGTTTTAATCACTGGAATACGCATTTGCTAAGCAGCACTGCTATTCCTACGAGAAAGTCAAAAATCGGATGACTAATCGGTTTGCTTCAAGAGACGATCAGTTTTATTGGCATGGAATCCACAAATTGACTGAAAGATGGAAAAAATGTGTAGCCGAATATTTGTTTTACTTTCCCATTAAAAATCTGTTTTTTTTACAAAGAAAGACACGCTCTTTTCAGAGCGGTATACCTGGTGTGTAGCACAATGTCATTTAAATGGTTGTCTTTGGATTTTTAGCTCTTTTCCACATATCTTCCGGAATTTGTTTGGTTTCGGATGTGATTACACAGAAAACAAACAGTCACTCGTAATTAGTGCATTGGATTATATTAGCCCACTCGTGGGTTTTCTAAGCCACAACTAAAGAAATTTTGCTTATTAACGTACCCAGCAAGATGAAAATAAGCTTCATCCGAAAAGGGAATTTTTTTTTGGCAAAATCGACATCATTGTGCAGTTTCTCGTTGACCCATCTATGGAGGCGAAAACTCTTGAACCAATTGAACTTTGTCAGGTGTTATGCCCAGATCTTTTTGCAAAATTCGATGTATTTTCGGATGTACGCACTGTACGTGCACGCTCAGGTCCTGGCGCATAAACAATTTTCACGAACTTTAACAATAAACTTGTGTACACTGGGCACTCTTGGTCCTTATCGGCGACCAAACGACATTTTGTGCAATTTCCGATTGTCTTCGTCTTTGAAATAAATTTCCAATAAATTCCAACGATGAGATAATGTACTGAATTTTGTGTCAGAATAGAATGGCATAAGTATTGCCAGATTCGAAAAACCGATGGTTTAAATTGAAATTGATAGATGACGTACCCGATACAGATTAAGTACGAACAATTCAAATCAATTTAATGCCTCAAGAGGAGATTTTGAGGCAATCGGTTTAATAAATTGCATGGTTTAAGGATTTCACTACACATGTATGTAGTATGTCTGTACGATGGGGTATAAAACTAAGTATAGAACGGTGCCCAGTTAGTGTGAGTGTCGTTTGATCGATTACCAACATTGTTCAACATTAAATTCTCAGATTTTTATTTCGAAGAAAATCATAAAAAAATTGTATTTAATTAAATGACTAGAATATGTTATATTTAATACAAATTATAATTGCTTCTATTTTCTCTTCTTTCTTTTATTTTTCACGTTTTTTTTTTTCTTTGTTAAACTATCGCTAAGCATCTCGTTTATATATTTAATGAAATATCTTGTTTCCTGTTGTCAGTTTGTTTTGAACGCTTCCATTTCCTCATTATCGCCTCTTATTTTTGTTGTGAGTTTTAAATTTTCTTCTTTTATTTTTTCATTTTTAATTTTCAACTTTTTGGCCCCATCATCTTCGTAGTCTTCATAATTATAAACTCACCAGCATAATTAGTCACTTCAGGTGGTTTATCCTTCTATTTCTTTTAATTTTCTCTTTAAAAACTTGCAACAAATTTTATTTATTTTTTTGTAACTTAAACAGAAAAGAAATTCATTAAAATACATATTTATTACGTTTTCTTTTTTTTTTTTCTTAATAGAAAAACGAAATTCATAATTTTCTTTACTGGTATTCGTAAAAAACGTTTTTTCTCAATGATTTCTTTAAATTAAGTTCAGACACTAAAAACTTCAATTTCATTTTGCTGTGTTATTGCTGGAAAAAGTTTTAAAATAAATAAAAAAAAATATTTATTTATTGATTTATTAATTATAATACAATTACATTTTATATTTAAATATATACATAGGAGTTGAGTAACTTTGACCATATGCTCGGTGTGGTGTTACAGACCTGAGTCTTTTTTGGGAATCGAACCCACGACCATCGTAAATAAACAAAATATTTTTGAATATGAATGAAGAAATAAAAGTTTTATTTTTCAATTTCATTTAATGTCTTTAAGTATAATTTTGGTCATTACAACCCTTCAGTCAGGATTGCGACCTAGTTCCTCACATCACTTGTGTTTGTTAATTTTATATATGAGTGGCGGCACCTACAGTTTAAAGTCGACTCCGAACGACCGATTTTTGAGAAGCATTTTCATGGCATTTTTATTTACTCTCAGAGTTTTTTCCAGAAATAAAAGAAATATTTTTTTCATATTTTTGATTTGATTTTTGACGTGGGGTTCGAGACGACTTAAATTGCTTTTATTTAGAATTCCAAATGAAAACGATTTACCCGGTTTGATGAAAACTCATCTAGAATTATACATCCAGCAATTATGCATAAAATATTTGGGGGAATAATAACTCAAGTGCATCTACGATCAAATTGCTGATTGTAAGATTTGCCATTTGAATTGATTGCGTGAAATAACCAACAAATACGACAAAAACCACAAAAGCACAGTTTGTCTCATTATTATCATTATTATTCACTTACTTCTGTTAGAAACATTTCGTCATTAACCCTTTCATGCCCGATGTTGCCTATAGGCAACATTGTACATTTTTGTTCATAAATTCCGTAATTTTTAATTTTTTTAAAACATTTTTTTTTTTTGCAGACAAGCTTGGTTATAAACGTGTTAAACCAGAATACGTAGGACTCCGAATTTAATATCACTTCATATTTAGGCCATGACTAACAAACACATGTCCTTAAAAAAATTTTAGCTCTGGCCCAAAAAATTCGGGCATGAAAGGGTTAAATTGTCAATCGTTTAAGCAACATTTCATTCAACAAGAAATGTGTATCTAATTACTATCTACAGTCCATTCGTAATGCAATTAAAAATCATTTAAATTTCTGTTGAAATTTAATAATAATCTTAAAATAAGTTGACTAAAATAAACCAAACATCCATAAATAAACTTAACTTCAATGCCTCATCCAATTATGCTTTCATTAGAAGATAATTTCATTAGTTTTAACCGCCCTTTTACCATAAGACGTAAAACTATTTTTCCTTAACTTATTAAGGTTTCTACAATTAAATTAAAAGAAATTATATTTGAAGAAAATTTCACAATCTTTTAAATAACTTACGGCATAATTTCAAGAATTTAAAAAAAAAATTTGTTATTAAAAATTATCAGGTAAAAATATTAAATATTAGACGGGTACCATCATACATCGCATAGGGCATGTACTGTATGTGTGGTTGAATACAAACAATAAATTGATGAAACTTGTAAACGCTCATCACTGTAGTAAGAGGACATACATGGAACTAATCTTCCAATACCCGTGGATTATTTTCAATTTCGAAAATGAAATTTTTTGAAATCAACCTAATATGTACAGTAGGCTGGTTCCTATATGGCACTTTTTTTATTTTTTTATTATTTTAATGTGGACCAATCGGAATATATCGACGCCTCCGTTCTATAACATTCTAAGTCGAAAAAGTGTGTTTTGAGTTATGAGCTCTCAACGTTTTCACGCGACATACGACCATATGTGTATTTTAAGGAGATTTTTCCCTATAACTTCGGAACGGATCGGCGCATCTTAACCAAATTTTGACAGTATTTAAGTTAGAGAACGTAGAATTTAAAAATGCAAGAACATTAAAAACGTTCTAAGTACACTTAAAACGTTATAGAATGGAGGCGTCGATATTATAAAATAACACGTGATTTTTTAAAAATTTTTGTATTAAGATTTAGGGGTCGCTACCGGCCTTCAAACTTTGGCGTTTTTAACAAAAAAAAACTTGCTGCCTTTATATATTCTTCCATTTGGGTGTACATTAAATAAATGAATTTTATGCACACCATTATTGAATAAAGATTTTTTAAAAAAGAAGGCAACATTTTTTTCGGAATCATTTACTGAGACGGCTAAGCGACTTTTATCCGATCGTCCCACTATGTGGCATTTTGCTTCAAAACCTGGCCAAAATTAATAGAAATGTTTTATGAGTTAATGGCTTGAATTTTTGATAGTGTTAGTGATAATTAGGCCCAAGGATGAACCCAACTGATTTTGGTTCAAATCGGTCCGTGATTTCGCCTAGCTCCCATACAAATTCCCCTCGAAATTGCACTTATTTACACATAATTATGGTAATTATGCAACAATCATGATAAAATTTAGCATGGATTAGTTTTGATAAGAAATCATAGTGCAACGTTTGGTGAAAATCGGATCACATTTGACCCTAGTCCCCATATAAAGTCCCCTATAGAAATTCACGTTTGCGCTTATAAATGGCTTAAACACATCGGTATCGTGATGAAATTCGGTATGAACGTGTATTTTGTAAATCTAAATCATATTACCAAATTTTGTTATGGTCGGTCCATAATAGCCCCGGGGTCCAAAATAGGATCCTTTAAGAAAATATGTTTAGCAATTATAATTGGCTTAAAAATTGTATTACCTTGATGAAATTCGACATGAACATGTTTAATATGAATGTCAATCATTTTACCTGATTTTATTATGATCGGATCATAAGTGCCCCTAGGCGCATACATACATCTCATATTGTTATAATAGTCGATATACATACATATGTAATTAATTTTTTAAACTTCTATGATAATTAATATTTATTTATAATATTTATTTTACATTATTTAATACTTAAAAGTGAAACCAACTACAATCGTTGAAATCGTTATCATTTTTATCATCAATGTCAGGAAGGAGTAATTTAATAGTGTCTGATGAAATTGCTTTTCTATTCCTTCGCGATTTTTGTGTACTTCAGCTTATAAAAGGTTCACTGCTTAAAAGTAACCTATTCAGGACATCTCGATTGGTATCGCTTCTACTGAATTTCCTAGCATAATTCGTACGCCATATGGCTTTATTGCCTATGGCTTTATTACACTGCGTAAAATTTTTTTAATTTTTCAAAAAAAAAGCAAAATTTTCAAAAAATCGCCAAAAAAAAAATTGCGCAACTTTGCGCAAACTTTTTTTTTGTTCCTGAATGTAGAGAGTTCGTATTTTCTTGTGGTATATAACATTAAACTACTAAAAACTACTTTCACCTTTAAAAATCCTTATCCTTTTTTGGATAGGGTAAAAAAAATGTGAAATTTTTATTATTTTTAAATTTTGAACGAATAATTTTAACATTAATATATGAGATATATATATATAAATAAACTGAAAGTAGCAGTTGCTCATACCTTTCAAATAAAAAAAAATCAATATAAAACCTCTATTCGTTTAGCCACAAAAAAATATCATATAAACCTATTAAAATTTCAAAAAAACACCAAAAACGCATTTAATTTTCTTCACTTTCCTGACAAACCTCAACATAAAGTCGTGAAAATTCACTATATAATGCAGAATTTTATTGCCTATCGAACTGCATACAGTTTCTTAAATATCTTTAAATTCATTTTTGCCTTTTTGGCCAGCTTTTCGGGGTAAATGCCACATAGTGCGTCCTTCCGATTGTACTATTAAATTAAATAGCAAGGTAGAATTAAAAAATAATAAAGATATTGTGTTTAAATTTACTATAAATACTTTTAATTTATCATGGACTCGAGTGAAATTGGTTAGAATCTGACCGTGTTGAGACCTAGCCTCTCACAATTTTCCCAAGTGCCCGCCCCTGAAACCTTAAAATATGGATTACTTATTTATATATTTTTGAAATTTTTAAAATTGTTAGAGAATTATGTGTTTTCTTTATAAAAGTTTCTTCAATTACCATTTAGAATAAGTCAAATTTCCTATACAAAGTTTCTATTTGACCAAGCAAGCGAACCATTTTCCGTTTATTTTTAAATGTTAAATAAGCAGGCTATGCGTAAACTTCCATACGCTGCAGCGCGGTCATCGTTACAAATAGTGATTATATCGTCAAACATTTTGCTGATACATGTTTAACATATCATACGCAGTTACATTAAAATTTAAAATTATTTGGTTGCAGTGTCACAAATATAAGTTTCATATATTTACAATATAAAGTTCAGTGCCGATCCTTCAAAATATAATATAAACACTTATTCTATTCGACGACAACGAATTGACTTCCGAGAGAATATGGGACAGTCCTTACGAAGTAAGTTTAAAGGTAATGGGCCACTTACTATTCACTGGGATGGAAAAATGATAGAAGATATCAGCGGAAGTGAAATCGTAGAACGCCTTCCAATTCTGGTGTTTGGTATGGGGGTTGATAAACTTCTAGCAGTGCCAAAATTATCTAATGGAACTGGAGTTGCAGCTGCGTCGGCAGTTTTTGACACATTGGTAGAATGGAATCTTTTTGGCTGGCGTGTCGTCATCACATCTTGGAAATAATGATTGAAGCTGTATTCCGCCAAGTACTTGGTACTTCAACTGGGCCTGAAGCATTGATATTTAAAAGATTTAAATTAGCCTGAAACAAAATTAATCGGAAAAACTTTAAATCGGGAATTTCTGATCAATTCGTTTTTAAAAATGTGAAAAATATTACTGATGACACCATTTGCTTCATCCTAAATCAGTTAAAAGAGTTTCAGCCTCGAGATGACTACAAGGTACTATTAAAGCTATGTTTAATATTCTTAGGAGGTATTCCCGAATCTGAAGTGTCTTTTAGAGCACCTGGATGTCTTCACCGGGCTAGGTGGATGGCTAAAACCATTTACTGTTTAAATATTTATTTATTTAGAAATGAATTCAAGCTTACTGAAAGCGAAGCATCCTCATTCGAGATGTTTGTATATTTTCAATAAGAATTTATGTAAAGTACTGGTTTGTAACCCCATCAGCGGTTTGTGCAGCCATTAAAAAATCCGCCTTATTTGACGACCAAGTTTCTGTTGATACAAAAAAAAAGATGGTGGCCGCTTTAGATGTTGAAGGACCGGAAAATCCCATAAAACGAATTACATTAGATGCCACTCTAATAATTAGCAAACAATTAGAAGATTTTGTTTCTAAAAACACTCTTCGATTTTTTAGCATTACCGGTATTTCATCCAATTTCTTAAAGAAAAGTGTTGAAGATTGGGAGGAAGATGAGGGTTACGTAAATGGTGGAGACATAGTTCGTTCTATGAGAGTTGTTAACGATATAGCAGAAAGAGGAGAAATATATAAGCTACATACCAACAATGAACAGCAGAAGCAGTATTTATTGTCGCTGGTGAAAGATTATAGACAAAAAACCCAATAATTATTTTTAAGAAACTATATTTTATGTTAATCACCATTAATTTCATGAATTGACTGATTTTGTTAGATTTATAATTTACGTTTAAACATTAAAACCGTTTTTTTTTTTTATTAATACATATCTATATATTTTCAATAAACACATGTAACCTATTTGAAGAATTTTATGTAAATATGTATATAATATCCCTATAAATTTTGAAATAAATCTTTTTAAATATAGTAAAAATACGCTCGAAATCGTCTTATTTTTGGGCCATATTATTTCACAGTGCTTAATATATATTCCGGTTGGCCATTAGCAAAATGCAATGTTTTTATTTATGAACCACCCTAATGTAGAGGTACAGAAAATTAATAATTGTTTTCTCCCACATCGTACACATCGTAGTGCTACGTTCGATATGTACAAACATACGCACATACATAATATACGAAGGCTGTTCCAAAAGGTAACAGAAACATATTGTTACGGTTTTTACATTTCATGATGATTGTAATTAAAATTAAGGAAGTTATTTACTGAAAGCCGCCCTAGTCTAGTAGATAGTGTGTTGGCTTATTAGACATAAGGCCACGATTCAAACCACGGTAACATATCTCAAAAAATGAAAAATATTGCTCCGGCAACTTCTTCCCGGCAGATTTCTGACGAAAACACGGAGAGTAAATAAAATTTCTTAAAAATCGAGATGAACTTGCAATCATGTTTAAGTAGTTGGTTTTGCTACGTAACCTATCCATCATGGGCCAAATAAGTCTGGAAATATATCACGATTCCTTGTTAAACCAGAATAGGTTGGCATCCCGAAAGAATTGTTGCCTAATGGCCAATTTAGCCGAGGTTATTGGCATACCCAATTCGATTGGTGAGGGTTCCGGAAGCAGTGCACCTGCTCTGGTAAGCTTATCAGCCATAGAGTCTCTGTGCCCGGGGACCCTGACAAGCGAGAAGCTGAAGCGTTTAAACAGGACGTCAAGACCACGGCTACACTCCCTGACGATTTTGGAGTTGACCGTAATGCTGGAAGGGTTCTAATTGCCGATTACATATCAGAAAAGATTGAGATAGAGATGAAAGGAGCACCGTTAATGTCATCCGGTAGTCGGAGGGGAATGTCGATTTTTTTGGAAAAGACCCTATCAACCATATTATCGTAATTGGAGAGGTGTATATATCCAAGGATTCCGAGCTGAAGATCGTGTTCGAGTCCCTACTCGGAATTGGAAAGTGAAATCCCCTATCTAAACAGTATTCCGTAGGCAGAATGTTCGATGTGACTATGGAATTAACATCCAAAATAGAAAAGTGCCTAGAAGGAATGATGCGCCAGTGAGACATGGCACTGAGTCTGGTCGCGACAAGTTTGGATGCTTGTTTAGCTAGTAGTACCGTGGAAAGCCAATTAAGCATTGCGAATAAGGCTTTTGTAGGAGTAGTGTGATTAGGACAGCTGCAGATCTTCTGAGTTTGTTGTGATACATCTGATATTACATTGACGGTCTGGGTTCGATGATTACAGAGATCCAGTGTGGGATGTTGAGCAGGAGGCCCCATCTAGATCCAAATGCTTTTCTGCAGAAGTAAATAACGCAGGCTGCTTTACGTGCCCTAGTAAAGTAAAAAAATCGAAAATGATTTGGAACATTCCTATTTTTCTTAAAGGAGTGCAAGAATGAAAATTAAATCGCAAAAGCTGTAAACAGTAAGAACTTGTAACAAGGAAATGGTGTAAATTTAAACCTTCTATATATGGAACATCATATACGAAGCACACTAAATCTGTTTAAACTTTTTGGATGGAGCAAATGGCAATGAACGTCTTTATAGTTTTTAATAAAATTTTAGAAAAATATTGATTTTATGACAACACTTCTAAATAAAAAACGTCCTTTGAACTGCTTAGATGTTGGCTGAACTACATTTAGTAAAAAAAAAAAGAATTAAATCCCTTCAATAATTTAATCCAATTACTCTTCAGTTTGTTTTGCTAACAAAATTGAATAACATTTTCAAATTTGCTGCAATGATGATGATGATGATAATGATGATAATGATTACAGAGACAAAAATAATAAAGAAATAAGGACCTTGTAAACTTTATTAAATCCTTGTACTTGAACTATAAAAAGCAAAAGTTTTTCTTTTTCTGCAACAAATGAGAAAAAAAATGAAATCAACAAACTTTAATATCAGATTTAGTTAGTTAAACTTAGGATGAGATTAAAAATATTATTTTTTTTCTTGTTCATTTTCGTTTTCTTCGTTCATACTCACTCGTATATTCAAATACTTATTTCAGGCAAACGGCTCAAAGGCAGTGTGAAAATGTTGTTCCACATAAAAGTGGATTTAACCTTCAACCATTAAAACGATGAGAAAAGCAAAAATGTTATGCTTTAATATTATCATAGTCTCTGATAAATCCAATAGAATTAAAGTGTTAGAATATCGTGCTAAATACAATACAATGAACTGTTTTAAGGGCATTAGTTTTTTTGGTTCATGAGAAATTCTGCGCAACACAAAGTATCTTGAAAATGTCATCAAAAAGACAGCCTTTGAATATGTGTTACAACAAAGATTACATTTAGAATCAATTCCATTATAAAGAGAACGAAAATATTATTTTCAAGAGACAATTTTGTGTTTATCCTTTAAACCTACCTCCCCTTGGGAACTTTCACTATCCATGACTATATGACGATTACTTCGAAAAGAGACTCACGGTGATTTACTCTTATGGTCATCAGTGACATTTTTCATGTCCTCATTTTCCAAGGAATATGGGTTAATGATGCTTCCTCCCCAAAAGCCGCACCAAACATTGACTCGTAATGGGTGCATTAGCTTCTATAAGACCACGTGTGGGTTTTCTGAGCCCCAAATACGGCAATTTTATTTATTAACGTACCCACCAAGATGAAAATGAGCTTCATTCGAAAAGATGATTTTTCTTTTTTGGCAGAATCGACGCCATCGTGCAGTTCCTCGTTGGCCTATCTAGCGAAGCGAAAACGAAGCGGATGGACACGCTGCTTCAACTCTTAAACCAATTGAACTTGGTAAGGCGCCATACCGAGATTTTTTTTCGTTGATGTTGATGGATTCTCACGCATACTCTCAGCCACAGCATTTTCACGAACTTTAGCAATAAACTTGCGTAAATCGGGCCCTGTTAGTCTTATTCAGCGATCAAATTTTGTACGACATTTTCGTTAAATTTCCGACCAATTGTTTTTGTTTTGGAAACAAATTTCCAATAAATCTCAAAGTTGCTCAGGGGTAAATCGATTTATTATGTTCAGTGGAGATAATATACTGAATTTTGTGACAGATTCGAAGCAACTAATAGTTCAAATTGAAACCAGTAGATGGCCCACCCGATATAAGCGTACAGTACTTAAAAAAATCCATGCTTCTCGCCTGCTTCTCCATCATTTTCTTGCTACTTATCTTTGATTTGTTTTTCCAATCTTATTTTTGTGTATTTGTTTGAAATATGGTTGTGAGAAATATTTCCTTATGATCAGGGTAACCAAAAACAAAAATACCTAATCATATAAAACATAATCATTGGTTTTCAAACTTTTGTTTCTTGTTAATGCAATGTTAAGAGTTATTTCGAATCCTAAAGGATAATAAATCACCTGGATGTTAAAGATTTATTAGAAGTTAAATTTATTGTGCCTAACTTTAGGTATATATGGACTACTGGGGATCTATCACACGAACTGATGATCACACGAACACTGATCATTAACCTAGCGAAGAAATGTGGTATTTTATGGATCAGCGCAGCAGCAGGATGTTAATAGGCTGCACAATGTCTATGTCGTTGAGAATCACATACAACTCACTGTTGGTTCGAATGCGGAAGTTATCGCCCACTCCACTGGACAAAAGATCTTACATATGACTTTTCTCCCGAGTACTCTCAAGGCACTGCATCAATGCTTAATAGGGTCCATGCTTCTCCGCTATAAAGAAGCACGGGGAAGATGAGCTTGTTGTGGAGTATTAGTTTTGTCGTACCAGGGAGGTCTCTAAGACCATAGTAGCACCTGTTGGCAAGAGTGATCCTGCGCTTGATATCCAGACTGACATAATTTTTGGTGGTAACGACGGAGCCAAGATAAATAAATTCCTTGACTACAAGGAATACAGTTAAATTATCGACTGTAATCTGAGATCCAATACGCTGCATTTCTCTACTTGTTAATAACGTATATCTCGTTTTGCCCTCATTTGCTGCCACATCCATCTTAATAGACTCCCGTTCAATAGCACTGAAAGCAGCAGTAACATTTCGCTCTATACACCCTATGATGTCAATGTCGTCAGCGTACGCAAGCAACTGTTGGAGAGGTCTCATGAAACTGGTCTGAAACCTCGCACGGTATCAAAAGGTTCGGAGGCTCCTAAAGGGATTAGAATGGCACATTAAGTCTGTGAAGCAATATTGTTTGCAGATAATTTTAAGGAATTTGTGGTCCAATATTTCCCAAATCCAAATTCTTAGGTAAATTCCCAAGTGTAAAACCATTGAAGTACATTGTAAAACAAGTATGGCATGGGAAGTACTGTCAAAAATGGTTGCATTTCTAAATAATGACGTGTTATACTAATGTTTGAAATGTATTCTCTATTTAGAAAACATATTCTTCCTTATTTTTTTTTTTTTGGCTTCCTGCTTATAGAACTTTTTCTTCATTCCTTTTTTTTGGTAAGAAACTTCCAAGATTTTTTCTTGTTTTTTTCCGGTTACTTTTAAAATGAAAAGTTTGGAGGTTATGCTACTGAAAGTAAAAAAAAAATGAATAATGACTCCCGAAGGGTTCGTTCTTGACTTTAAAAAAATAACAACAAATAAATACGAGAAAAAAAAGTAGGACGAAAAATAATGAAAATCATTTTCTTTAGAAAAAGCTCTAAAAGCAGCGAGTCGGCGTAAAACTGAAAATATATTGACAAACAGGCGTTTTAACTTGAACTGAAGGTTTATGGGTATAAAGAATTCCAAGTAATTATTTGAAACAAAATATTAATTTTAAATATTTTTTAGTAGGAAAACATTAACATAATAACGTTTGTGTTTTGAGGCAAATTTTTATTTCGGGAGGTTGATTGTTGAATTTTTTTTTAATATTCATATGCGCCCATAAATTTTCCTTTTAGGCTACAATGTTTTTGCGTAGAAGTTAAAGCTAGAAGCTTTATATAAAGCATCATATTAAGGAATGAAAATACAAAAAGTATACGTATAAGGCAACAATGTAGTTATATCGGGTGAGCATCTATCGGTTTAAATTTGAATCATCGGTTATTTGGCAATACCTATGCAATTCTATATTCTGTCACAAAATTCAGTATTTTATCTCCACTGAACGTAATGAATCGATTTACACTAGAGCAATTTTGGGATTTATTGGAAATTTATTTCCAAAACAAATACAATTGGTCTGAAATTGCACCAAAATGTCGTACAAAATTTTGCACCGAAGAGCACCAACAGTGCCCAGTGTACACAAGTTTATTGTTAAAGTTCGTAAAAATTGTTGATGCGCCAAGACGTGAGCGTGCTGGTACAGTGCGTACATCCGAAAATACGTCGAATTTTACGAAATGATCTGGGCAGGACACCTTACAAAGTTCTATAGGTTCAAAAGTTATCGCTTCCCTAGATGGGTCAACGAGAAACTGCACAATGATGTCGATTTTGCCAAAAAAAAAAAAAAAAAAAAAAAAAAAAAACTTTTCGGATGAAGCTCATTTTCATCTCGGTGCGTACGTTATTAGTAAAGTAAAATTTCCGTAGTTGGGGCATAGAAACCCCACGAGTGGTCTTATGGAGTCGAATGCACTAATTACGAATGACTGTTTGGTGCGGCTTGTGGAGCGGAGTCATCATTGGCCCATATTTCTTTGAAAATTAGGACGGCGAAACCATTACGGGCAATGGTGTCACCTATCGCATCATTATAAAAGATTTTCTTGTACCCGCTCTTCATGGTACTGCTGTGTACAATGTTTGGTTTCAACAAGATCATGCAACTTGCCACACATCTCATCTATTTATCGATTTATTGCGTCAAACGTTTGATGGCCGTTTAACTAGCCAATTTGACACCGTTGTACTATTTTCTGTGGGCCGTTAAAGAAAAGTGTTATGCCGACAAACCAGAGACGATTGAGCATTTAAAAGTTGGTCCGATCGAATGAGGTACTGTTAGAGCAGCCGCGGCAACCAAATCAATGAAATAATTTTCTATTTCCAACCGAAATAATTGTACTGCACACCAAAAAAATAAATTTTGGCAAAATTTCAGATCGAAAAGGAAAAAAGTGACGAAGGTTGCGCACTAGTCATCTAAAAAAAGACAATGTTTCTTTCCTTTCTCCAATAAGTGTCCTTTTGTTAAACCACCACAATGTACAGTATGAGTAGCAGTCATCTCCTGAGTGCTGGTTTTAAAAATCAAAAGCGAAGGAAGTATTTTCACTTATTACGCGTGTATGCTGTAGACAGCATTGATTTGGCAGGTAAATCCCTCAATGTATAGTAAAAAACATATTCTTTAGCGTTGAAGGTGAAACATTAGCTACCCTTTCATATGATTAAAGACTCCTTATATCTTTGCCACCCATGATGACATAGAGTTGCAAGAACCCTTCGAAATTTGCTACTTAATTAGTGTTGCGCTATAAAACTTTTGGTTGAGTATTAAGAAATCCATTCAAAAACCACCACAGCTAATTATCAGAACTAATTATACATTTAACGTTAACGTTAATAACACTTTAAACGTAATACAAGCAATTTACTTTCATTGCCAACAGGTACATAAAAAGAGTTAACGAAGACGTAGAAGAAGTGAAGGAAAATTGGTTTCACACACACTGAGCTAATGGTCCCTAATAAAAGGTGTATTGTTCAAAGCCATCAACGAAAATATAAATTACTAGGGGGGAGAAAATTAAAAGCAAAAACAAAAACACTCGCTTCCAACGCCTGTGCACACAGTGGGAGCAGATCATAAATGCCAAAAGAAAACCACAAGAAGGCGAATGCAAAAATACTACAAGCACTAACGAATTTTAAAGACAGACGGTAGAAAGTGTCTATTAAGTAAACTTGTGGGGCCATAAGAAACATGTGTAGTTTGATGGACGACAATGAACAACAGAGTGAATCTCACAATTCTGAACAAAGTTTGCGGTTAAAGATTTTAAACGAACATCCAAATAACTAAACTCGGTCACAAGATTAAAAATAGAAATGGTTAAGTTTCCTTAGCTTAAATACGTGCACATGACCCTGTAAATATGAGTACATGCGCATATACATGTGTATTATGAGTAGATGTTCATATTAAGTGACAGATTCATAAACACCACCTGGCTTACTTTGGTAGTTAATAATGGATATACGGAGTCAAGAATGTCCATACGGTGAAGCAGTTTCGACACACCCATAATTAGTTATTACAACGTTTTAGACAGGATTACGACCTAGTTTTTAACACCACGTTAAAGCCGACTCCTAACGACAAATTTTTAAGAAACTTTTTCATGGCAATTTTAATTACTCTCAGAGTTTTTGCCAGAAATCTGCTGAGAGGAACTCGCCGAAGAAATATTTTATCATATTTCGTTTAATTGGAGATGTCTGATCTGGGGTTTGAACCGAGGCCTCACGTCTAATAAGCCAACACACTACCTTCTAGACCAAGGCAACTACAGAGTTTTGGCCAGAAATTTTCGTGCACTTTTTCGAGTGTAAGTGTTCGCATTTCAGCAATGGTATCACGAATGTTGACCTTCAAATGCTCAATTGTATTTGGAGTGTCGGCATAACACTTTTCGTTAATGGCGCCCCACAGAAAATATTCCAACGGATTCACATTGCAGCTTTTTAGCGGCCAATTTTCATCTCCATTTCGGCTAATTAAACAGCCAAGAAATGTTCGCCGCAAAAAATCGGTTGTGGCATGAGACTAATGGTTGCGCCGTCCTCATCTTCAAAGAAATATGAGCCAATGATGCCTATGCTCCAAAGGCCGCACCTAACAGTCAATCGTAATGGATGCATTGGCTTCTGTAAGACCACGTGTGGGTTGTCTGGGCCCCAAATACGGCAATTTTTCTTATTAACGTAGATACGTTAATGATGTTTTTTTTGGCACAATCGACGTTATCGTGCAGTTTCCCGTTGGCCTATATAGCGGAGCGAAAACGAAGCGGATGGTCTTGCGCCTTAAACTGTTGAACCAACTAAACTTTGTAAGACGTAAACTGGTGCATGAAATGCTCCATTCTGGAGAACGATGACGAGTTAATGTTGACACGCACACTCTCAGCCACAGCTTCGATATATACGCTCAGATCTTGGCACATCAACAATGAAACCATTTTCACGAACTTTAGCAATAAACTTGCGTATACCAGGCCCTGTTAGTCCTATTCTGCGATCAAATTTTGTACGACATTTTTGTGCAGTTTCCGACCAATTGTCTTTGTTTTGGAAATAAATTTCCAATAACACCCAACGTTGCCCTATCGTAAATCGATTCATTACGTTCAGTGGAGATAATAAACTGAATTTTGTGACTGAATAGAATGATATACGTATTGCCAGATTCGAAATAACCGAGGTTTCAAATTTAAAACGATAAATGGCCCACCCGATATCACTCAATCAATATAATACGCCTTTCATATGTAGGGTGACGCAAACTAATTGTAGTGGAATGTCTTTTAAGTGTCTTAATAGTTACAAGTCATTTAATGTTTTTAAAATATCCGCCTTTTAGCTTACTTCCTTATTTGTTATATGTTTAGTAAATACAATAGAGATCCTGTACTACTTTCTGTCATTACTCTTCCCTAGAAGGAAACATTCAAGCTTGCAAAATAAACTCAAAAGAAGAAGAATGAATGTAAAGCTGTTTATTATCTTGTAGAATATATTTTTAATTGTTATAACGTGTGATTATTATGTCTCACGTCAAATACACTTCATCTCTGCCACTCTTCATTTTACCTACCGACGTAAAAATAAAAATAAAAATAAAAATAAACTTTAACTTTTTTTATTCTTGTTTTTATTCTTATTTTTATTTTTATAACTACAAGAGAACATTTCTAATCTTTAATGCCAATGGCATATAAACACGCACATGTTCAACACGTCGTTTATTTTTTTCTTTTCCTCCTTTCCTTTCTTTCTTTTTTATTTTGTATTTTTTTTTTTGTTTTGCATGTTCCCTATAAGGTAGGGCCAGAGAGGATTGAAACCATGTTCAGAATATACCTTCGTACACGCACATACACATGAATATGACTATAAACAAAACCTTTACATTTAATAACACCTCATGGAAATCTATGTATCCTTTTTAATACTAACACATACAAGTACGTATATTAAAAGTATTGGTATTTACTATCACTATTACTGCACTTATGTATCACACTACACTTAATTTTGTGATAATAAGGAAACTTTTGTTTAAAGTGTTTATTAATTTTGGTCGCCGTAGTCTAGTAGGTAGTGTGTCGGCTTAATTGACTGTAAGTCCACGGTTCAAACCCGAGGTCAGACATCAAAACGAAAATATGAAAAAATATTTCTTCGGCGACTTCCTCCCAGCAGATTTCTGGCAAAAAACTCCAAGAGTAAAGAAAATTACCATGAAAAGTTTCTCAAAAATCTGTCTTTCGGAGTCGCCTTTAAACTGTAGGTACCGCCACTCATGTATAAAATTAACACACACAACATAAGTGGTGTGAGAAACTAGGACGTTGTACAATGGGTCAATTAGACCTCCGGGTATTGTACTTGTCTTAATTGACAAGTACACGTCCTCTAACCTAACCTAACCTAAGATATTCATATTTCGTTTTGATGTCTTTCCTGGGGCTTGAACAGAGGCCTTACGTCTAATAAGCCAAGACACTACTTACTAGACTACGGCGACTACTCTAGACTACATTACATAATTGGTCATTACAACCCTTCAGTCAGGATTGCGACCTAGCTTATCACATATTTCGTTTTGTTGGCGATGGCTGACCTGGGATTTGAACTAAGGCCTCATGCCTACTCAGCCACAATATTATCTACTAGACTACTGCGGCTTCATTCCTTTACCTTTAGCTTTATAACACGATGTTCACGATAATATACAGGCCCGCATATACATATTTTTATTCTGCACCTACGCATTCTCATACAGATCAACATGGCGTAACCAAAATCATAACTATCTTTATAACTATTCATATACGGATGTATACATACATACATATGTATACATATATAGTATGTATGTGTATATATGCATGTAAATATAAAATTTTCTTTTTTTTCTTACCTTTTCTCTATGATTTGAATTTCTTAGCAAATATTACCTTTTTATTGTTGTACCTATTTGAGGTTTTTGTTGCTCTTATACTTTATGTTGTGTTTTAATAACTTTTCTCTGCACACACACACAGAGAGAGAAAGAAAGAGGTTACTTTATAAGTGTGTTTTGTCTGTATTTGTATATTGTATTGTATTTTTTACAGGAATGTTAAAGTTGTGTGTGTATTTAACTAATTAAAGATTGCAAATGTTTTGATAACTTTTAGGCCCTGTATTGCCGTATTTTTATGTGCATCTGTTTTAGTTACCCACACATCCATCTGAATAAAGTTTATATGCCGCAATATATGTATATTTTCAATGTGTAAGTGTTTGAGTGTAAATTAATAAATTTATAATAAGAATAGGGAGTGATAAGAACAAGCGTTGCACACATTATAGATTTTTAAATTACGATTTTTGATGTTTAATGACTTTTAAAGTAAATTTAAAAATTTACAAAAAGCTTTTATATGACTTGATTTTGGCAGCAATAAAATACGCTTATATTTTAATAACAACCCACTGTATGTAGACTATTCATAAAGCTGATTCTAGTCGTGATTCTAGAAATTTGCGAAAGGCTAAGATCTAAAAAATAAGGAGACGTCGTTAAAAACTGTCACACAATTTCTAATATATTTTATCGGGTGGCCCATCTATTGGTTTCAATTTGAAGCATCGGTTATTTAGAATCTGGCAATACTTATGTCATTCTATTCTGTCACAAAATTCAGTATATTATCTACACTGAACATAATGAATCGATTTACGCTTGAGCAACGTTGGGATTTATTAGGCCAATGAGAAACTGCACGATGATGTTGATTTAGCCAAAAAAATTATCTTTTCGTATGAAGCTCATTTTCATCTTGGTGGGTACGTTAATATGTAAAATTTCCGTGTTTGGGGCTTAGAAAACCCCTACGTGTTCTTTCAAAAGCCAATGCACCCATACGAGTGACTGTTTGGTGCGGCTTGTGGAACTGAGGCATTATTGGCCCATATTTCTATGAAAAAGAGGACGGCGCAACCATTATGGTCAATGGATAGGATACATCTATCGCACCATGATAACCGATATTTTGTACCCGGTCTTCATGGTATTGATGTGAACGATGTTTGGTTTCAACAGGATGGTGCAACCAGCCACACAACTCGTGCCACAAATGAGGTATTGCATCAAACGTTTGATGGTAGTTTGATTAGCCAAAGAAGCTGCGATTTCAGACAGTTGAACTATATTCTATGGGGCACCGTCAAAAAAAGTGCTATGCCGACAAATCAACGACAATTGAGCATTTGAAGGCCAACATTCATGGTGGCATTGCCGAGATACGACCCCATACACACGAAAAAGTGCGTGAAAATTGGTCCGATCGACTGAGGTATTGTGAGGTCAGCCGTGGCAGCCATATGAATGAATAAAATTCCATTTCAAATGGTTTTGTTTTGTTTTATGACTTTTTTAAATTTAAACTTTTAAATGGCCCACCCTATATTTACGGATGCTGCCAGTATAATCGTCATTATTGTCGATTGGTTTACCAGAAGCTTTAATCAACTTTCAATAATGTTCCATAATCAGTACCGCACCCTGTTATTTTTCTCTCTTTTACAACAAAGTAAGCAAAATTGTAAATGCCACTTTTGCAATGTTAACCCCTTTGCCACTTGCCGGCTACCACCTGCAATTTTGTGACTATGTGTGTGTGGTTTTGTTTTAATTATTTCACATTTTTGCAATCTTTGTTAACGAGCGAAATAAATATCTTTTCTGGAAATTTTTTTATGTTTCTTGTGCTGTTACGGTTTTCCTTATACTCTGTGGGTAATTCATAATAATTGTTGAGTAAATGTATCATCATAAAAATAATTTATTATCCTTTAACCGTAACCATGTCTAGATCCGCATGTTAAGGTATAATTTTCTTCTTCTCTGTATTTTATTGTTTTCTATTCTGTTTAATTTCATATATGTCGTAGAACAGTTTGTTGCTTTTAGTACCATGAAGAGCTTGTTAAAAAGTGATCATAAATGTTTAGGGTTTAAATAGTTAATGCAGGTATTTGATGAATTATAAAAATAAAATAAGCGATCTAAGACTAACCCTGTACGAAAGCTGAACTAAATGAAATGTTGAAATGCGTATTTAATTTCTCAAGTCGCTGGTATTTATGCATGACATCTAATCGTTTAATTGGTAAATATTCTTAATGGGTAATATAGTTCATAATTTATATGCTTTTACTTTATAAAACAATAAGTTTTTTTCCTTTATTTTTGGTTTATGTACACACAAAATATAATATTTTACGTGACACTTAGAAGGAGTATTTTTATATCGGAAAGAATTTTTTATTACATCCACATGTATATTTAGCAAAGCTGTAATGAAGTTTTTGAAGTCGCCGTAGTCTAGTAGGTAGTGTGTTGGCTTATTAGACGCAAAAGCCTGGGTTCGAGTCCCAGGCCAGGCATCAAAGACAAAATACAAAAAGTATTTTTTCGGCGACTTCCGCTCAGTATATTTCTGGCAAAAACTCTAAGAGTAAATAAAAATTGCCATGAAAAGTTTCTCAATAAATAAAAATCTGTCGTTCGGAGTCGACTTTAAACTGTAGGTCCAACCACTCATGTATAAAATTAACACACACAACATAAGTGGTGTGAGAAACTAGGACGTTGTACAATGGGTCAATTCGACCTCCGGGTACTATACTTGTCTTAATTTGACAAGTACACGTCCTCTAACCTAACCTAACCTAACCTATAATGAAAAGTATTTACCGCTAATTTAGAACAGGAAGTGTTATTGAAAACCAAAATCTGTCAAAGCGATGTATGAAATTACACTTTCATATTCCTTTAAAAAAATAATACAAATCAAATTAAAATAATTCCAATTTTATTGATTGCCCTTCAAAATATGTTTAATTTCAAGACGATCATCAATATTATGTTTTAAACCTACGGAAAAAAGTCTAATGATTTTAAGGAAAAACAGCGTGTTGTACAATCTTACTGGCTTTTGTTATTAAACTCAACACTTTGTCTTTATACTCACTGTCAATGAAATTAAAAAACCAAATTAAAATTCAACTAATTTGTAACAGATTTGGTAATAATTTTCATTTTTAATTTACACCCCTTAAGCTTTACACAAATTCTATTTAATGGCAAAAGATTAATCAAATACAGTAAGACCCCGCTTAACGCGGGGGATACGCTTCAATAAGTTCCAGCTCTAAACGAAACAGCGTTAAACGAGGCAACTAATAAATCAACTATGACGCAGGAAAGATGCGTTCGTACTGTGATTGCGAATTCGGAAAATGCAGTTGGAATCTTTATTCTGACAGACTAACAAAAGAACATTGAAAAAGATACATAGTATACGCCGTCGCTATATACTATAGTGCACCGCTTTTGCACTACCGCGTCATACTGAAACAGCGTTAAGCACAGCGGCGTTAAGCGGGGTCTTACTGTACATTCTGAAGGAAATACTTCTTTATGAATTCGTTAGGTACATTAAAAGTTTGCAATAACATCGATTTTTTCCAAAAAACTACAAATTAAGTCAACAGCAGTTTACATCATTCACAATCTGTAAATGGCAGTGATAAAATACCTAAAATACATAATTACATACAATCCATAAACTACATACTTTACATACAAAACGAACTTAACAAGAATCACTTATTTTACATACATTACAAACTTTACATAGATTATAAGCAATACATACACTGCATTTACTGCATACGTTAGGTAGTTTACATACATTACATAATTTGTATACATTAAATACGTTACATATTTTACCTACATTCCAAACATTACATATTTTATCTACATTAAATACATTACATACATTATGTATTTTACATACATTACATATTTTAGATAGATTACTTCCGCTACATAAATAACATACATTACATATATTAAATACATTACATACATTATATACATTACATTCGTTACATACATTACATACATCACATATATTACATACATTACATAAATTACATACATTACATATATTACATACAGTAATCCTTTGATTTACGTCGCGTCGATTAACGTTGTTTCGATTTACGTCGTCAAATTTGTTGTTCCCTCTAACTTCAATCTGCGTCGTCATTCGATTTTCATCGCCTTTTTTTGGAACCAACTGCGACGTAAATCGAGGGCCTACCGTAACTTTTTTAAGTTCCTTGTTAAAAACATTCTACTTTGTAGTATGAGCAATATGAAATTCGATTTACGTCGTTTCGATTTACGTCGGCTATTTTTGGAACCAGCTGCGACGTAAATCGAGGGATTACTGTACATTACATACATTACATATATTACATACATTACATATATTACATACATTACATACATTACATTTATTACATATATTACATACCTTACATACATTACATATATTACGTACATTACATATATTACCTACATTACATACATTACTTACTGAATTGCTCATTACAACACTACGACCTATCCTCTCACGCCATTCATGTAGTTTTTGTTAATTTAATCCATTATTGGAACCTGCTCTTTTAATGTCGACTCCAAATGACAAATTTTAGAAACTTTTCATAGCAATTTTATTTTACTCTCACAATTTTTTCGAGGAGACTACTGAGAAAAGTCATAGCTGTTCTCCCTACTCATGTTGTGTGTGTTCATTTTACTCATGAGTAAAGAAACCTACAACAATTTCACATCGGCACCAAAGAGAGATTTTTGAAATTTTTTATGACAATTTTATTTACCCTCAGAGCTTTTACAAGAAAACTGTAGAGAACAGATTACGAGCTAGTTTCTCACACCACTTATGTTGTGTGTCTTAATTTTATACATGAGTGGCGGGACCTACAGTTTAAAGTCGACTCTGAACGACAAATTCCTGAGAAACTTTTCATGGCAATTTAATGTACTCTCAGAAATCTGCTGAGAGGAAGTCGCCGAAGAAATATTTTTTCCATATTTTCATTTTGATGTCTGACCTGAGGTTTGAACCGCGGCCTTACATCTAATAAGCCAACACACTACCTACTAGACTTCATCTGTGTTATATAACATCGTTTAAATGTTCGTCGCGGTAGAGAGCATCGGATATGTCCAAGGGTTATGTTGGACAATGGCAAGGGTCTAAGAACCGCTGTGGTTTATGGCATAGTTGCATACATCAGCGGCTTGAGAAAACCCCACAAGAACAATTATAACGGGTTCAAATCACACAATTACGGTAGCCAGTTGACATTACCTCCATGAGAGATGACCAAACGCTCAAATTGCTCTTGGTTCTCATGTATTTCGGTATCGCCCCAATAGTAATATTAAGATTAATAATATTGCGCATGATTCGTATTAATTTATAAATATTAATATTGGCCATGTAATTTATTAATATGACTCATACCACCTGTTATTCCACCTTTACTTTATTTATAACATTTGTTAAGGGACACCTTAACCCTTGAACATAGGCGGTTTGTTAATACAAAATAATGCTTTCCATGGAAACACTATTGCACCTAAGTAATATTTATTGCCCATACTACCCTTTTCCATTAACGCCCTGGAAGTTTTATCATTCCTTGGAAATTTCCATTAAAACAAAAGAGGAAAAGCAATCTGTTTCGAATTTATCGTGAACAAAAGATTTCATTCGCTTACTGAATAACTGTTTTGGCTTTTGTTTGTTGGCTTTTAAGTTTTGTTTTTTTATTTTATAAAAGCCGCTTAATTCCTTGAAGGTTTTCGGCGGCAACAGCATTAAATACGAAACAAAGAAATCGATTTTTTCCTTCTACCTGTTGAGATATTTTTTTGAACACACATTGTATTCATTGCCCTACCACTGCCGGGACGTATATATTAGCATAAGTGCGTAAGTGTGTAAGTGCTGTGTATGGTATTAAGGAATAATGTTTAAAAGTGGTATGAGGTGAGTGGTTTCACAGAATTTTGCTAAAAATATTAAATTTCAGATAAATCTATTCGATGAGATTCGAAAATTTTAGTGAAGCAATTGCATTGTGGCCGTAGTCTAGTAGGTAGTAAGGCCACGGTTCAAACCCCAGATCAGACATCTCCAACAAAACGAAATATCTAAAAACTTTCCTTCGGCGACTTCTTCTCAGCATATTTCTGGCCAAATCTCTGAGCTTCTCATAAATCTGTTATTCGTTGTCGACTTTAAACTGTAGGTCCCCCCCTCATTTATAAAATTAACACACACAACATAAGTGGTGTGAGAACCTAGGTTGTAATCCTGTAAGTCGACTCCGAACGACAGATTTTAGAGAAACGTTTCATGACAATCTTATTTACTCTCAGAGTTTTTGCCAGAAATCTGCTGAGAGGAAGTCGCCAAAGAAATATTTTTTTTAACATTTCGTTTTGATGTCTGACCTGGGCCAACACACTACTTACTAGACTACTGCGACTTCTGTATTTTCTCTTCCTCGCCTCTATGGAACATTCAATACCTGCTCATGTAGGCCCTGTTTACTAAGCGATAACAGATGCTAAGCTTATAAGGAAACATTTGCCGTTGGAATAATCAAGACCTTCAAGACGTAGGCCCCAATTAGTACCACTCCTGTAATGATTGCCTTTTGCGTAACTTTATGTAATAGCAGATGAGATATGAGGTAAAATGCTGCGCTCATGTATCTTTATTGTACTTTATACAATGAGTCCCTAAATAAAACCGTGGCCTTACTACCTTTGGTTCAGCTTCAGATCGCGTGGTGATAATAGATGTCAAGTACATAAGTAATAGCAACAGCTGAACAGTTTGAGACAAAATATACTGAAAAGCGATATGTGGGTTGGAAAATGCAGAAAAATTTTGAATTACGCTAAGAAATTAATGGAAGCAGCCACTATACCTATAATGAAAGCACATGATCTCTATATATATCCACACATAATAACGAAGAGTTCTCCTACGTACATATGTACATAATTGGTTATCACAACCCTTCCGTCAGAATTACGACCTAGCTTCTCACACCATTTACTATGTTAAGTGTGTGTTTACTTTATACATGAGTAGCGGGACCTACAGTTTAAAGTCGGCTCTGAATGCCAGATTTTTGAGAAACTTTTCATGCAAATTTTATTTACTCTTACAGTTTTTGGCAGAAATCTGCTGCGAGGAAGTAACCTAGGAAATATTTGTTTCATATTTCGTTTTGTTGGAGATGTCTGATCTGGGGTTTGAATCGTGGCCTCACGTCTAATAAGTCAACACACCATCTACTAGATTACGGCGACTTAATTTGTTCTCCCACGGCTTTCATTATTCTCTGAAATTAAACTGCCCCATGAAAGAACGTAACTGTACAGAAGTGTTTGGTACACATGAAAACTGTACTGTTTGTTTAAGCTGAAGGACTTAAATGTTGTCAAGTTGAAAAATATTGTTTTTTGTTATTTTTTATAATTTTTTTTTATTCTAATTTTATTCTAAAATTTGCAATGCTTTTATTGTTTTCCTAGTTCAATATATTCCAAAATATATGTTTGAATAATTAAAAATGCATTAATTCCAATATTTTATAGTGTTACGCTCTTGCAACTAAAAGCATACTTTACTACACGCCCTTAATATGTGCCCTGTTGTATGGTTACTTGAACTCGAAACATATGCAAAAGTTTACAGGAAGTTTGTAACCCAGCAAATAATAACGGCGGAAAACAAAATGCTTTTAATATAAACCACACATATTTGATGGCATACATACATACATAATTGGCCATTACAACCCTTCAGTTAGGATTACGGTCTAGCTTCCCACACCACTCATGTTGTGTGCGTTAATTTTATACGTGAGGGGCGGGACCTACAGTTTAACGTCGACTCCGAACGACAGAATTTTGAGAAACTTTTTCATGGCAGTTTATTTTACTCTCAGAGTTTTTGCCAGAAATCTGCTGAGAGGAAGTCGCCGAAGAAATATTTTTTTTTTTTTTCATATTTCATTTTTGATGTCTGACCTGGGATACGAACCCGGGCTTTACGAATAGTAAGCCAACACACTACCTACTACACCACGGCGAAATCCATTTTGATGGCATATTTTTTAAATTTACCACCAATATTTTATTTAAAAAAATAAAGGGTGGACCATTTAAATGTTTAGATTTAAAAGGGCCAATAAAACGAAAACGGTCTGAAAATTTGCCAAATATAGTTTATTTTTGTTGTGAAGTACAATTTTTCTGGTCAAAAATGGAATATTACGTGAATACACAGAATTATATCTTCTGGGGTACAAAAAAGCCATTACAGCCGTTGACTAGACGTCTAGTCTATGGGTTATCTAATCTTTTATTTTGGCGATCTTATCTGGCTGGCAGCATGCGGAAGCATATCGGCTGCAGTTCTAGCAAAAGTAAGCGAAAGTGTTGTATGGTCAGTAACTATAGCGGCAGTCACTTGGCCGATATAATTTTTTTTATTTACTTACCTTTTTTATCGCCTAAAATACCTTTCGTGACCTATAAATAAGGCTTAATTCGCAAGTCGCCCTGATTTCCTAAATTGTTCTTTTACAGTACAGTGGTAAACAAAACATAACTTAAAGGCGATACTCTTTATCGAAATCATAAGCAAAGACTTGGAGTTAATAATGTTTTGGAAATTATTACAGTTAACAAGACGCCTGATTCTCTTGATTTTAGTTAATGGTTCGTTATAGAGATGATGTATCTGCCTTCAACATATCAATAATGATTCTGGTAGAGCAGTAACTGAAGGAAAGTGCATTTAGTCATTACAAACTGGTACATTAAAAAAGGGTAACGCTTCATTGGGATCAATACAAAGACGCGTCGAAATGGGAAACCCTACATCATCACCACACTCATACAACATCATCAAACTGATTCGTCATCATCATACGCATACATCATCATCATACTCATACCTTAGCATCACACTCATACATAATCATTACACTCATATATGATGATCATACTCATACATCATCATCACACTCAGCCAACATCATCAAACTTATTCATCGTTATCACACACATACATAATCATTACCCTCTAACATCACCATCATACTCATACATCCTCATCATACTCATACCTCAGCATCACACTCATACATAATCATTACAACCATATATCATGGTCATACTCATACTCATACTCATACTCATACTCATACTCATACTCATACTCATACTCATACTCATACTCATACTCATACTCATACTCATACATCAACATCATACTCATTTATCATCAGTACGCATACTTTCCCATTTTTTGTCCTCTACTTAGTAACCAAACAAAATATCGCCAACATCAATTAGGAGTGCGAGTTTGGAGTATATCGTGAGTTATGTAAGACTCACTCGTTTAGAACTCATTAGAGCCATGTAGGCCACAGTAAAAATTCGTGAGGAAAGGCTTTTTGATAGTAAATTCCAGGTTTTGGACACCTTTTGTGGTGATTAACCGTCAAAAGTTTTTCACATACATACATACATGGATTACGACCTACCTTCCCACACCACTAATGTTGTGTGTGTGTCAATTGTATACATGAGTGGCGAGAGCTACAGTTTAAAGCAAATTTTTGAGAGATTTTTGTCGCAATTTTTTTTTACTTTCAGAGTTTTTGCCAGATATCTGCTAAGAGGCAGTCGCCAAGGAAATGTTTTTTTTTCAAATTTCATTCAGTTGAAGATGTCTGACTGTGGCCTCATGCCTAATCAACTAACCCACTACCTACTAGACTACTGCGACAGAAGTCTTTCACATTATCATTTGATAATTTTATGTCGTAAAAAACCGAAACCAAAATTCGTTTATTTGCACACGTACTTATTTGGCAGTCTAGTATGTGAATGTTTCAGTGTAGAGGTTAAGGGTTCGATTTCCACCAAAGTCACAACTTATTTTTGTCCTCCTCTTTGTCGAATTCCAACATATCAAAATAGTTACAACTTAAATTCAAAAAATTAAGAATTTTTTTAATAATTTGCTCTTTTAAAGGAGAACTAAATAAACGTTCACTTTAAAGCAGTTACGTTAACCGAAATAAATAATTAAATTGATAAGAATCCATAGAAAAGAAGAGTCACAGTTTATTAAAGAGAAAACATCAATAGATTGTAAATGATAATATTGACTGACCAGTAAATCACTTACTCAGTTACACACATACATATATGTACATACATGTTGTATTGAATGTCATATCGTTGTATTTCAGTTATAGAATATGATGTAAATCATATAAAAGTACATGACATATTTATATTTTATGTGTTTGTGTATGCATGTGTGTGTGTGGACAAAAATGATTGCTTCTGTCTCTCTTGAATATAAGCTTCTTCAGCAAAGATTGATTTTGTAACGATGCATGTCAGTAGCAGGAAGGAAGTTCTTTGTCAACCACTGTCATATCAAAGATTGAAAATCTTTAAGTGTGCATGTGTGAGTTCAAAAATGGATTTGTGTGGCATACATACAGTATTAAGACATACATGAAAACATAAACAACATTTAATCCATGCATGATGTAAGTAACATAAGATTGGACATTGAATTTGTATATATGTACATACACGAGAGTATGCGTATGCATTAGTGGGTGTCTACATTATATAGTTAATATACTATACTATATACACTATAATATATGTATGTATGTACGTCGTTTGTATAACATTAAATACATAAGTTGTAATAAATAAATGCCTTAGGAGTCTATAAATGAATAGGGATATGATTGAATAAATAAATTATGCACACATACATGCATAAAATAATGTAATAATATTTATTATATGAATTTTCCTTTTTTCCTTATCACACAACATTTGATGAAGTAATAAATTACGCACACACACACACACATCGGACAAAGAAAAAACGAACTCTCTTAAGGCAATCTAAATACAGTTTACATATGGAAGTCAATTATATGCAATCGAATAGAAGATTAATTTATAGATTTCCTGACAAATGACAAAAAAAAACTTGAACTTTACAGTGATAATGTTTGAAATATTGACGATTGACGAAAGTGACGATATCATTGAACTTGTCCACATATTAGAAAAAAGAAAATTTTTATTATTACCATATTTAAAGAGTACTTAGTTTATAAGACATTACAGCCTTTGTAGTGTACGGTTTATTATTCTCACATGCGCTTTTTAGTCATTTGAAACACTGTAAAAGCTTTTCTCTTTATATTGTTACGAAAATGGAAACGGTGTAATATAATTTCACATTAAAACAATAAACAAAAGCTACAAAAACAAAGACCATGAGTAAGAAAGAGAAGGGGATAGATAACAAAACGTAACATAAGCGAACGCAACAACAAACAACGTGAACAAAATACACAAACAACAATGCGATAGAATTCTCGAGAAGGCGAAAACAAAAACCTTCTGCTTCAAGAACGTTCATCAGACTGATTTTGTGCGCATATAAAAACAGACAACGAGTAGTAAGAATTCAGTCAGCCTAGTGTAAAGACACGTTGCGTGCGAAGTAAACTGTCGTGGATTGAAGATCGCTGTTGTGAAGATCTATCGAAGAGTTGCTAGCGTTTGCGCGGATAGAAGTATAAAGTAGAATAGTGAACCAGCAATTATTGTTTGAGTTGTAACAGTGGCACATAAAAGTAGTGCGAACAATAAAGAGTTTAATTGAAACAAAACACATATTTGTTTTTATTTTGTTTGCAATCAACGAACTCATATTTTAAACGTTTTTAAAAAAGTAACAATATGTTAGCAAGATCACACACCATTTCATCATATAAAACACTGTTTAATACTTAATCTGTCAACATGTTGCTAACGACCGGACACATGTTTCCCTTGAATATGTTTATAAAGTAATAAGTAAACCAACTTGAATAGTTAGGAATATGATCCAATATGATCGTATATCATTTTCCGTATATTAAATATGAAAAGATTTTTCATAATATTCTTGGTTGTTTTTTTTTTTTTTTTTGATGTAATATAATTAGAAATTGTAATTTATCAACAAACAGGAAAATAATACAAATTAGTACAGTACATACATATGTATATTTTGAGTTATAGTGGCAATCATTTTCGAGAACTTACCCTTAATTTTAATGACATGAGTCTCTAAGGCTTATTTACAAAAACTACAGGTTTCTTCATACGAAAAACGTTTTCACATAATTTTTATAACAAACAGGAAAGGAATTAATGTTTCACCCTAATATTTATTTCATTTATCAGGGATAATGAGATCGAACATAATTGATCAATTAATGAAGGCCTTATTACATTTTTATTACATAATTGCTACTTCTGATACATTGGAAGAGAAACTCCTTCAGTTTAATTTATGATTTTTCTATGTCTGTAAATGAAATAATTTTTTTGATAATTTGATTTAAAACTTCGACTATGCAAATGGCGTTCGATAAATTTTTGCTTTAATATTCTATAAAACTATGGCTAGTCCGTAGAATTCTGAATGGCAGATTTGCCAAAATGTCGAATACTACTGCTCCCACATTTGAAATTTCAAATTCACCAAAAGTAAGCATTAGGCAACCCTATCCAAGTTTTCGTTTGTGGTAACACGAAGCATCTCAGCTATAGGATTCATAATTAAATTTTAAAATTTCACATGCAAAGTTTTCGACAAAGACAAGTAATTTTAATTAAGTTTTAAACTCAACTAAACTAAAAAAAAATATTTTCTAAAAATAAAGAAAATTTGACAAAAAATTCTTCAAATATTTTAAATAAAAATTATTAACTTTGATGTTAAAAATGTTGACTAAAATGTTGTAAAAAGATGATGTTAGTCTCTATCAAAGTTTTTATTTTAACTTAATTAATTAAGTTTGAATGTAACAAAGTTTGCTATTATAGCCCACGTAATGTAACATTAACGCTGTTTTATCTTTAGTTTGTGAAAGTGATTTGTATTCTGCCAAAAGTTTTCAGTGAGTTTTTCTTTTTTTCTAATTGAACTTCAAACGATATCACACTCACGTTTCTCATAAACTTTTCTTTTCTTATTTTTTTTTTTTAAGAAAAAAGTTTAAAATAATTTAATTATTTATAATTAATTTAATACATGCATATGTATGTATGTATTTCTAAAATCTCAAATACGATTTAAGTTATTTTGCATTGAAATTAAAATCAGCTTATCAGTCAAATAACACTGCGTAAAAAAATTCAAGTCATTTAAATCAAGTCTACCGAAGACGAAGTTTTTTTAATTTTTATTGTTTTATTTAAAAATTGTTGAAAAAACCGTTATTGTTGATATAACCACCTCTGCGTAATAAACCAACTCCTCAAGCTCGGTGTTTTATCACATTCTCGATGCCATAGTTTTTACTTTCACAATAAGAACTCCAGATTAAAACACATACAAGCAAGCAAAGTGAGAAGTATTTCTTTTAAAAGACATTTGGACACAGACACAGACATTATGGGAATTGACTAAGAGTGAGTTTATAAAGTCCAATTGAAAATGAAGAACATATTTGTAGCACGCTGATGTACCCCAGTTCTTTCCCATTAGCACTAATTCTGAGAAACTTTTGGAGAAATAAACTTAAAAACATTGCCTCTCACGATTAGTGTCTACTTAGAAAGCCTAATTGTTTCTATAGAATTGTTTATTATTGTCATGATGAAGATATGCCTTAGTACTGCGACCATACGTTCTATTGTGCTCTGTTGTCCTATAATAACTCCTACAAACTTCAGGTTGTTGCTCGTTATCAACAATAACAATTCTTTGGCCAACATGTGAATGTGTTCCCATGATTCATGCTTATCGTCACATCATTTGCGACACTTTGAGCACGAGGCAACTCCCATTCTAAATAACTGTAATCTGAATCTATCGTGTCCTGTCAAAAGACCTCCCTGTTATCAACTTCAGGTTATTTCTTGATAGTCCGATGTATATGACTCAAATCCTCTCTTACTATAGTTTCCCAACAAATTTTTAATTGTCACAAATCCACATAAGTTGAGAAGTGCCTTTGCCATCTTTATGTAACCTTTCGTTGGGGATCTGTTCCCATCAAGGGAGTACCAGTTCCTCTTCTCAAAAGCTTATATGCTTGCTCTTCCACATGACCCTATCTAGCTATTTCATCTTCCCCACACAATCCCATACTATCTTCAATTTAACCTTGGCTCTTCGAGCCAAATGTTCGAATGGCAGCCTGACTGCCAAATAGTATTTTTTTGTCCTATCCATTGGCATAATTTACAACAAAATTGTAGCTTTTTATATGTATGAACATAGAATATTGAACAATTGTTGAAAATATAAGAGTCTGGAAACAAAATGTATATGATCATAATCAGCAACTGTATATGAACACCCTGCAAATATAAATTTACGAACATAAGCAGTGGATGTCTGCAGATGCTTGAGCTAAAATCTTTAAGAGAAATGTCGGCAGCGACGAAAGGACAATATATTGTGGCCCCAAAAAAGCCAAAAAAAAGCTGTAAAGATAATCACAAGTCCAATAATAGCACTTACATACATACATAATTCGTCATTACAACCCTTTAGTCAGGATTACAACCTAATTTCTTAAACCACCAGTATATTGTGTGTGTTAATGTTTTATACATGAGTGGCTGGACCTCCAGTTTAAAGTCAACTCCGAACGAAGAGATCTTTTGAGACACTTTTCATTATATTTTTATTTATTTGCAGAGCTTATATCAGAAATCTGCTGAGAGGCAGTCGCCGAAGAAACATTTTTTCGTATTTCGTTTTGTTGGAGATGTCTGACCTAACCGTAGTCTAGTAGGTAGTATGTTGTCTTATTAGACATGAAACCATGCTTCAAACCCCAGATCAGACATCTCCAACAGAAACGAAATAAATACAAATAATTATCCGGCATCTTCCTCCCAGCAGATTTCTGGAAAAAATTCTGAGAATAATAAAAAAGAAAAATAAAATTGCCATGAAAAGTTTCTCCGTCGTTTGGTATCAACATTAAACTGTAGGTCCCGCCATGCATGTATAAAATTAACATACACAGCTAGGTTGTAATTCTAACTGAAAGGATTATAATGAACAATTATGTATGCCCCTATGTATGTAAAGTTTAATAATTTCTTTTTTTTCTACTTTTAACTGATAAAATAATTTTAATTTATTTCTTGAAACTTGATTTCGAAAATTCAAATGATTTTCAGTTTCGAAAAAAAAACAGTAATATGAAAAAGCTTTTCAACAGGTTTATGTCTTGAATATTTGGAATAATTTTCTGGGTTAAACAAGAAAAATAAGCAAATTTTTATAGCATATAACAAACCCCAATGTGCTAAAGCTCAATTTCCAAAGTTGGCTAACACTCCGTTATCTTTGAGAACAGAAAATAAAGAGTGAAAGAACACAGCCCCTTTGCACTACAATTCTTATATGGCTTTCACCACATCCCAATCTTCTACAAATATCCATCCATCATACTCTCTAGAGTCCTAGTAGTTCTCAAAAGCATTGTAGCATAGTTTTACCGAATCTATCTAACACTGCACCGGCAAGTTTTCAGAATGACTTTTTGGTATGAGACTCTACTAATGCCATTGACCGATTTCTAATGATATTTGGGTAATGGAAGTAACATGATCATCTGTATCGTATATTTTTGTTTTCTGTTAAACACATACTTTTACTTTGTTAATATTGACATTCGAGGTTATGTCGAATTTATCTTCACACAGGCGCACATAAAATTCTATTTAAGTGTAACTATCAATAGAATGTGTCAACTACAAACGTTTCTTTAATTAATTATATAGTCGTTCGGTCAAATAACAAAGAAATTCACATTTAGTTCATTACTATTTAATAATAAGTAAGTAATATTGAATATAGACGTA
Organism: Sarcophaga subvicina; assembly: GCA_936449025.2. Taxonomy (NCBI): domain Eukaryota; kingdom Metazoa; phylum Arthropoda; class Insecta; order Diptera; family Sarcophagidae; genus Sarcophaga; species Sarcophaga subvicina. The sequence continues at coordinate 77,133,114 of OW388083.2, forward strand.
GGGCGGCGATGGCAAATCGCAACTCTTTAGAATTAAGCGACAAACTAATTGGCTTCTATCTTTAATATTGAGATCACAACGAAAAGCAAACGAAAGCTAAGAACATAAACTTATATTTTTTCTAATATCTATAAATGGGCGTGGCAAACTCCTAAAATGAAAGAACACGTTTTTACCTTTTATTTGATACTAAATTTATAAAAATTGCTGCTCTACTTTCAAAGATATAAGAAGTTACACATCCAACACAAGAAATTTTAACGAAAATTTCATCTCAAAAATTTTTGTGTTCTGCCAGGCGAACAGAATTGTGTAGCAAGGGGGTGTTCGGCAAAATATTTTCTTTAACTTCTTATAACGAAGAAACCAATTTTTATAAAATTGGTATCAAATGAAAGCTACAAATATTTACTACCACGCCCACTTTCAGGTATTTAGGCAAATTAAATGTAGTCTTATAACTTTGCCTGTTTAAAATTAATATTCATAAATTTGATAGCAAACAAAAGCTAAGGACCTAAACTTATATTTTCTTCTAATATCCAGTAGTGACACGCCCACTAAATCATGGTTTAGTTAGATAAAAAGAACTAGAATTGGCGTGGCAAATAATATAAGAAAATGAAAGTCTGGGTTCTAAGATTTTAATTTGCTACCAATCTTTTGACAATTGATGCTCTATAAGCAATGACTTTACAATATTTGCTTTTTTATGTTTTCGTAAATTTGGTAGCAAACGAAAACTAAGGACCTACACCCAGTAGTAAGTAGCACGCCCACTGAATCATTTTTAGATAGATTAAATGTATTAGCATGTAATTTTTCACATATTGAAGAAGAAGTTTGAGTGGCAAATAATATAAGAAAAATAAGAAAGTCCGTCTTCGTAGCATTTATTTGCTACCAAATTATGACAATTAATGCTGTATAATCAAAGTTTTAGGCATTTAAATTTAATTTTCTTAAATATCTATAAGTGAGCGTGGCAAATGTAATAGAAACTACACGTTTCCACCTTTTATTTGATACCAAATTAGTAAAAATTGGTGCTCTTCTGACAAAGTTATAAGAAGGTAAATAAAATACTTTTTTACACATTTAACACGACAGCAGGCCAGTGTATTGCGATACAGAGTGGTGGCCTCAAAATAAAAACATAAACAAACTATCAATTGAAATACATTTTTTATTGTTATTAGTAGTTGTTGTTATTATGAAAAAAAAAACAATGACTACGTGCTGCCATTACGTTGCACTTTTTAAAAATTCATTTCAAATGTTTGTCTTCAGCTTTAATCACCGCCAACCACAATTGTCACGGTGTGACTGCATTAGTGACGACTGACAGCATAGCAGACAGTCAGCGTAGTCTTCCCTTACTATACATTTTAATTTGTCTACGTTCCAAAATTTTTTTTAATAATTTACACTCTCAACTATCGTTCTCTTTCTTTGGTCTTCTTTAGCTGTTGTTTTTTTCAGGCAAAAAAGCTCTTAAAAAGTGTGAACACTTAACGCTGGCATTGTCACTTTGCTTACAGTGGCATGGTAATCACGCCAATAACGATTTGATAATTTGACACAACAAATGGGGCAACAAAAACACAAAAATAATTATTTCCTCTTAAGAGGCCGTTTAGACGTTTGACGTTTACAATACACTTTTAACGACATTTCTTCGTTGACAGGATCACGAGATAAATACTTTGTGGTGGTATTTTTAAAACTATTAGAGCGACACCTTATACCAGCTGCCTTGAGAATAGTTAATGTTAGCACAGAGAATACTAAGCTGCGAGATCACTTGTATACGTAGGTAGCTGATATCTAGGCTGCTGTCATCGAGCCGTAACCTAGAAACAGCAGCCAGCCTTACAAAACGAGACCGACATTGGGACGGTTGCAATGAGCATGGATACGCTTACATATACACACATGAAAAGAAACCTGAAATATTCAAAATTAATATCATGTGAGCTCTAATCTGATGTATGAAAGACGAAAAGCGTAAATATAACCAGAATATTCTGGCCCAACATCCGTGGAAGCAAGCTTACTGAAGCAAATCAAATGCAAAGTATGAAATGCAATCCGCAACTGACAAGTAGCCGCGATCAGAACTAGGACAACTAAGATATCCAAGAAGTTTATGAAAAAATAGGACCGGATTGCTATGAACCAAGCGTAAAAGTAGTATGTTCTCCAACAAAACAATCTTTATTTGAGCAGGTCGATTAAATGGTGCGCCATAAATTTTCTCGATAGGACTTTGATTTCAACAATTCAACTAGAAGCTACTGATCTGACGGCCCGAAAGTTTTCGGTGGAGCTCTTGAATCATATACCAATGTGTCCAAGTACTGTTAAGCTGACATCAAATTCTACTATTTTTCCACACGGAGGTCATATTGAATGTTTGCTGGGTACTGGAATTTTCCCCGAAGATTTCTTAATATTTTTCAGCCAGTCAAGCTGCGGTCATCATCACCTTGATGTACGTCCTGGGCTATGAATGTCAGGACGTTTTCAATGAAATTTCTGTTCATGCAAAGGTAGCTCTTATGTGGATTCCGATTATAGTCAGAAATCGCACTTGTTTTACCACAATGTTACACGTTTTGTAAGGAGGCTCAATTACGTTGGCGCCACTGATATTGATCAGGAGAGCAAATGATTGTCTTCTTTCTCCATACCACATGCTCATGCATCACGTTTTTATTTTTTTCACAGGCAATAGAGCAGTGCCTGGTATTCCGGCAGGATTCACATTCTCTCAAAGGATTTTCACTGGACCAGTGGGTCTAAAGGGGGATAAAGAGGCGATCTTCTAACTCAAAGGTCTGTAAACGACACTTGCAGCGAAGAGTGAAAGGTTCTTATAGTGGAGCTGTTGATTTTTGGTTCGGATATTGATTTGTGGTAGCACAACGAGCTTAACTTCTGGTTTAAGTGGGACCAAACCTCACTTAACCTTTAATTAAATGAAAAATTAATGGATTTCTTTCTACTACACCGTAGTAGTAGATCGTAGGCACTCTAATAAACATTTTAAATTAAAAAATTTTAGTTTTCTTTAATAAATACATTTTTTTCATTCTTTATTTCACTCACAACGAATTATCCAATAACGACCAGTCATGTCATAAACTTAGAAAAATACGGGAGCAGCAGCATATGTCAGGGGTGCAGTGTAGGATAAAGGAGCAGCAGCAAAGGTTTTGGCAACGACTGGAGCAGCTACACGTGCAAGAAGTGGAGCGGTAGCAATACCATTATGATTACGGGCTACAAACTGGCTGCTGGTGGCGGTAACAACAGGAGCTGGAGCAGCAACAACAGCAGCAGCAGGTGCAGTATAGGCCAAGGGAGTTGCAAGGAAACCTGGTTGGGCAGCAGCACAGGCAATAACGGTGAGGATAACAAGGGCCTAAGACCAAAACAAATTTGTTTTTTAATAACAATAGCAACGAGAAGTGAAAATACTTACAAATTTGAACATTTTGTTAAGGAAGGATCTTTTTATCTAAACAACTAAAATGAGTTTGATGGCGATCTTTTAACCCCACAGGTAATTTATAGGATATTTTTATTTTATTTTTAATTTTTTAATTTTTTTCGTCTATTAAATATGCACAGCGAGTTTAAAATAATTTTATGCAGAGCATTAACAATGCCGAATTAAATTTAACAAAAAAAGTTTAACTTTAAACGCTGCTCATTAACTATGCTTCACGCAATTTCGTTGAACCCGTTTTGTTTTTCTTTTTTTTTTTAATTGTAATACAAGCAGTTTTGGGGGACTTTAAACATTTGCTATTAATTTCTCCATTTAAAGACCACCGTCTACAAACGTTCAAGAACATTTAATCACGATACCGAAGGACACTTTTAATAGACAAAACAGTTATAAAATTTTAGTATAAATAGTTTAAAATTTCGAAAACACCGTATCAGTTAACCATTTTAACTTCTTTAGAAAATATCAGCCGTAAAAGAAAATCCATTTGCAAAAATGTTCAAATACGCCGTTGTCTTGTTCGCTATTATTGCCTGTGCTGCTGCCAAACCCGGTTTAATTGGTGCTCCTTTGGCTTACGCGGCTCCTGCTGCAGCCGTTGTTGCTGCTCCAGCTCCTTTTGTTACAGCCACCAGTAGCCAATATGTTGCTCGTAACTACAATGGTATTGCCACCACTCCAGTTGTAGCTCCCGTTGCCGCCCCAGTTGCTGCCTACACTGCTCCAGTTGCTGCTGCTTACACCGCCCCTGTTGTTGCTAAATATGCTGCTGCTTATTCCACACCCTTGGCTTACTCTGCCCCAGTCGTAGCCAAATACGCTGCAGCCTACTCTCATCCTTTGGCCTACACTGCTCCATTAACTTATGCTGCCGCTCCTGCACCAGTTTTACTTTAAAGAAATCACAGCAAACGATAATGATCTTGCATACGTCTTATTACAATAAAAATTAAATAATTTATTAAAAACAAATTCTTTTTTTTATTTTGAAGTATTTGAATTATTTTCGCAGCCGTTTTTGAAATTCTTTTAATTTACTAAATAGGCCTGCAATTGTACAAACAAGAACCTGGCCATGACGTAAATAAATTGCAACCTTCTGAATAGAACATTCGATTTTGCTATTCCAAGTAAGGGCTCCTACTCTGAAGATCCAAAGGTTCCCAATGGGACTCTTGAGGTTTGCCACTAATAAACCGAGGATGAGTGACAGGATGGCCTGTTTGACCACTGCAATGTTTTCCTAGCAAAGGTCATTGAAATTTTAAAAGCGACGCAATGCTTGCTGATTAGAGGGTTTTATGCTAAAAATCTCTTGATTTATTCGCAAAGCCAGGCTGCCTTGAAGTCCCTAACGAACGTACTTTCAACGTACGTCCTTCGCCATAAATTGTAAAGATTTATCAGACAAATTTTGGATCACTTAAAGGGTAATGTAAGAATTATCTTATATGGATTCTGGTTCACAGGCATATCGTTAAAAATTGCATTGCCGGTGAGTTTGACCAGGACCCATACGCAGCTTATTATCTCTAATATGTTACAGGACATACATAGGTATTCCATTGCCTCAGTTAAATCTGGAATTTTGCACATATTTTGGCAGCAAGAGAATACGTACGTATTGATAGACTCATGCTGGATGTGCATGGCCATCCATCGCTCAAATGCAATTCTCAAGGGCCTCGGCAATAGCAAGATATATTTTGGAGTCGAGATGAAGTTCTCTAGGGAATATGTAAACCCCAGGTAGAGTTGGTTGTGGTATCACAATGATTCTAAATGATCGGCTAAGTGGGTTGAAACACCTTACCTAATCTAACCTAACCTAAAAAATTTATATAGAAAGACGCTTGTTTCTGTTAACATACTCGAAAGCTTGCCGCTTCCTATGTTGGCATGGTTGTTACCAGACAAATGTGAGTCAAATGGCTGGTATGGAGGTTGGGACAGTTATGAGCGAGTAAAAAATATTACAAGAGAGATTGGGATTTTAAGCCGGCCATGCATACCACAGGAGAGCATTACTAATTTGTGTTAATTGTTCTTATAAAAAAATGAAGTCGCCGTGGTCTAGTAGGTACAGTGTTGGCTTATTAGCCGAACGAACTGGACGAAAATGAAAAAATATTTCTTAGGCGACTTCCTCTCAGCAGATTCTGGCAAAATTGCCATTAAAAGTTTCTCAAAAATCTGTCGTTCGGAGACGACTTTAAACTTCAGGTCCAACCACTTATATAAAATTAACACACCCGACACAAGTGGTGTGAGAAACTAGGTCGTAATCCTAACTAAACGGTTGTAATGACCGACCAATTATGTATGTCTTATAAAACATTTTCCTGTGGAATATCAGTGCTTACTGTACAGTCGTGCTTAAGTTTGTACTAGTTTTATGAGTCCTGCATAGCAGGATAGTTGGCCATTGCTCAGAGTAGTTACCTTCCCATTTAAATCATCTAGTGGATATACAGTTAAAAGTCTTGTTCCACAGTGCACTGCATTTACCAAGTTATCGCATTTTATATACTAAACCGTAATTGCCGTAGTCTTGTAGGTAATGTGTTGGCTTATTATTATTACGAAATATGAAAAAATATTTCTTCGGCGACTTCCTCTCAGAAAATTTCTGGCAAAAACTCTGAGAGTAAATAAAAATTGCCATGAAGTTTCTCAAAAATCTGTCGTTTGGAGTCGACATTAAACTGTCACCCTCATGTATAAAATTAACACACACAACATGAGTGCAGTGAGAAGCTAGGCCTTAATCCTAAATGCAGGGTTGTAATGGCCACTTATGTATGTATATGTGTATGTACATATATGCTAAACTTGCAAATAAGAATGAAAAAATTTTTATCCCAAAAGGGATATATTGTGGATAGACTCACAAGCTTTAATAAAGATAACTCAAACTTAAATTTCAAAGTAGTTTAAGCCTGAAGTAGTGTCCAAACAAACCAAACCAAACCAAAATGATATACTCTTTTAGAAAATTTCATTTAGTTCTACTACAACCCAACAACCCAGACAGTTTTTGATTTTACGTAAAAAATATTTTTTGCATGAGTCGCCAGATATAACCCCTACTGCCTCTTCAATTATGGCAAAGGCGCAATTATCAGTTGAGAACATAATAATGTAAACCGATCGGACCTTATTAGCATGCAGGGCAAAGTGCGTATTTGCAAATATTAAAAATTTTGCCGAAAACAAGAAAAAAAAATGATTTCTTTAAACATTATTTCAAGAACATTGTCAATAACTCTGAAGTTATTTTGTAAATAAAGGTCATTCTTTAGTGTTAAAGAAATAGCACAAATTAAATTTTAATTTGTAATTGGTTAACCTAAATGCACTTTTAATAAAGGACTACATAGCACAGACTGTCACAAAGAATTTTAGCTTAAGCGCTTAACCATTTCTATCTGTAACCCAAAACAAACACTTCATAACAAACATTTCGTCTTAAAAGGGAATTCCACAATTTGCAAAAAAAAAACAAAGAAAACAACAGCGCGTTAAGCATGACTTAATTAAATATGCATGAGGCGTCTTCAACTCTAACTGGCCGCTGCTTTTATTAAACTTTTTGCTCGTAGTGCCACTCTGATACGTTGTATGGTGTTATTGAATGTTTTTATTGTTTTTTTTTTTTGTTTTTTTTTAAAGCCGAGATCTTCAAATATTTTATTGTAATTGTTAATTGTACACAATTTGAAAAGAAACTAAGCTTTTACCGAATTCTTTTAAAAACGTCTAAATATTCAAGACCAGGGTCATAAGTACGTACGTTTGCCATTTAATTGTTTAATATTTTGTATGGCTTTCAGTATAAATATTGGTCACATTGTACACTTAAAGTATCATTAACAATTTCATCTTTTGTTAAAGCATATCAAACCATCACTTAAAAAAAAATCAAAATGTTCAAATACGTAAGTTTTCCTTCTTCCATATTTTTTTTACGAGTTTTAAGGAAATGAATGTAAAAATCCAGGATTAATTTGCTTTCATTATTTATTTAGGCTGTTGTCTTGTTTGCTGTCATTGCCTGTGCTGCTGCCAAACCCGGTTTAATTGGTGCTCCTTTGGCTTACACTGCACCTGCCGCTGCTGTTGTTGCTGCCCCAGCTCCCGTTGTAACTGCTACCAGTAGCCAAGTGATTGCCCGTAATTACAATGGTATTGCCACCGCTCCAGTTGTAGCTCCCGTAGCTTCCGTTGCTGCCTACACCGCTCCCGTTATCGCTAAATACGCTGCTGCTTACACCACTCCTTTCGCTTACAGCACCCCTGTTGTAGCTAAATATGCTGCCCCAACTCCTTTGGCTTACTCCGCCCCTGTTGTAGCCAAATATGCTGCTGCTTACTCTACACCTTTGGCTTACTCTGCTCCTGTTGTAGCCAAATACGCTGCTGCCTACTCCCATCCTTTGGCCTACTCTGCACCTTTGACTTATGCTGCTGCCCCAACTCCAGTTTTGTTCTAAAAAACTGTCTAAAACATGATGAAATCGATGTGATATGTAATAAATAAAGGAAATAATTTATTAAAATAGAGTTGATCCCACTTTTATTTAACAATTCATAGCATCAAGCATAGCTTAGCTCATTTATTTGCTACGTATGTTATTATAACTTAAGGATTCCGTTCTATGAGAGCCATACTAACACTTGTCTTGTTGTTATTATTACTGTTGTGGTAATATACAGTCACACAGATAATAATACGTACCCCCTAAGAATCATTTTTTTAAATGATAATATATGGACAAGTCAACTGATTTTTGCGCCAAATTTTTTGTTTTCCGTCACAGCCGAACAAATTATATTTGTTCTCATCACTAAATGTTACATTCGCCCAAAAATTAGTTGACTTGTCCATATATTATTGGGCGAATTCCAATCGTGGCATTTTTCTCGGCACTCGGCTACGGGAACCGTTCTTTCTCAAAACACTTCAAACTGTTTTGGAATGCACAATAACACTGTGATCACTTTCCGCGGTATTTCCTATTTCTACGGCTGTAATCCTAGGATTTTTATCCACAATACATTTTATATAACGGGCTACCATTGGAGAAATTTTATACGAAATATACGTCGTACGTATAATTTTCTGTGGTGCCATATTGGTTTTAAGCAAACTGCAGTCTCAAATTCATAGATTTTGGGAATCTTTTTTCTTTATTTAAGTAAATATGTCGTTACAGCCGCTAATGTAAAGAAGATTAGAAGTTCATTACTTTTTAAAAAAATTATTTTTAGTGGGGGGATACGTATAATTATCTATGTGACTGTAGTTCTGACTCCAACCGATCTATTAATTGCCATAATTTTTTACAGAGTTTATCTACATTTCCCCTCCGACCTTTTTGTTCTGAAGCATAATTCTCTTCTTAGTACCAAATAGGCATTCAAGTGTTTCCTTCTGAAATGTATTTCTGCTGCTGAGGTTCCAAGTATTTATTTTAGTGGTTTACACACTTAATCGGGAATTACAATCCATTGGTCAGGATTACCAACTATCTTCTCACACCACACATGTTGTGTGCATTAATTTTATTCTTAAGTGACGGGACCTTCAGTTCAACATCGACTTCGAACAACAGATTTTGCAAATTTTTTTTATCCTCCAACTTTTTTCCAGAAGACTGCTGAGGGGAATTCGTACAAGAAATATTTTTTCATAATTCGAATTGGTGAGCTGGGTGTTTGAACCATAGGTTCCTGTCTAAATAGCCAACACACTATCTACTGTACTTTGCTCTGATATAAAGAGTAAATCTCTTCAGCCTTATCTGACTTAAGGAAAGTCTCTTCACTCCTTTATATTCACTTTCTCTGGGTGTAGTTTTCTAAACTTCTCTGGTCTTATCAGCCATGTGGAAGCACATATCCTGACAATCGCAAATACCTACTTATTAGCCGGAATTGCAACAAAACTTTGGATCCAGCAAAGGTTGACTTTATTTTCAAGACGCATTCTGACTATCAGACAGTATTTCTATACTGTGTGTGAAGTATGGAAGTATGTTCGTGAGGAAGTATGGAAATGACAGTATAGATACCAACTATCCATAAATGTTTGTCAGTTTCGAGGTCCAGAGAGATAACGTTGCTCTAAAACTGGACTGAAAAAGCTTGAAAACAATTGATGCCTACAATAATATAATACTGGAGGACTTGGTCAGCAACACTGGAGAATCTTAGATAAAGTGTACTACGTGCATAAATGAACAAGTGAACAGTTCTTATTGATACAGCCATTGAAGGCGCTGGTCCGTTATCTTGTTTTCTATGTCTTAGTTATGAACCTATGAAAAATGTTATAAAGAGAACTTGGATAATATGAAATGAAATGAATGAGAACTTAAATCCTAGTGCTGACATTGCTGGAGATGTAAAAGGAGCTACACAATCACCAGCTTAGCTCACGAATGTCTGATAATTATCTTTCAAATTACGGTGTAATGAAATGACTGTCTTCCATTAGGTTAGGTTAGGTTAGGTCGGAGTGGTAGCTCTGTTATCACAAAGCTCACTTGAGCACGCATAGCGGCCCGTTGTGATGCCACGGGTGAACGCAGTCCCTGTACTAACCAAGTTCCACCAAAATCAAGGAAATGGAAGAAGTTGGTCAGCGCAAGGGCTGCACACTATCCGAGGAACAAGATCCGAAAATCTCTATTTACCCAGAACGAGTACATAAACCATGTTATTGCTTCCCAATCAAGCCCGACTATCTCAATCTTCAGAGCCAATCCTTATCCTGAAGTTACGGATCTAATTTGCCGACTTCCCTTACCTACATTATTCTATCGACTAGAGACTCTTAACCTTGGAGACCAGCTGCGGATATTGGTACGGCCATAAATTTTCAAGGTCCGAGGAGAAAATATCGACACAACAGTAAATGTCATGCTCTTCTAGCCCATTAAAGTGTAAAACATTAATTGGACTCCTGAGAATCTATCAAAGAGAACAGTTTACTACAGAACCACATGTCCTATCGTTTACTATAGTTTTTTTTCAATTCTATTTTCTTAATGATTGTAAGGATCGTAAAGTTGTCACAAACGATCTCTTACAACTGCTCTTGATTTCATTGCATCAGTTTAATGAATGTTTTCTATAAAAGCAGGTGGTAAGTCTAGTGTAGCGAGTATTAGGTTTCTAGGCTAACTAGTTGCCATTACCTTGCAAGAGCTCATCTGAGTGGAAATGTATTGGGTATAGTCTGAATTCAGTGAAGTTTAAAGTTTAAAAATATTGACAAGACAAGAACATTATAAGCCGTTCTCCAAATTTTTTCAACCCGAAACAGGTCACTTGTAATCTTGTGATATAATATCATACACATATAAACGCATTCCGTTGATCTCAGGGCCTTTCTTTTCATAAACATTTCATGATAACAACTTGATAACCTTTAGAAACTTGCCTAGTGAAATGCATGGTAAACATATCGACTGCTAGTATCAGAAATAATGAAAGCAAAGTAAGACCTTTGAAATTAAATTTTAAAATATTTAAATAACAAACCAATGAATTCAATTTTAATAAATTATTCGTATTTTATTCCATTTTCCTATTACATCTAAAACATTACGGGTAGTTTACAATTTAGAACAAAACTGGAGCTGGGGCAGCAGCGTAAGTCAAAGGAGCAGAGTAGGCCAAAGGATGAGAGTAGGCAGTAGCGTATTTGGCTACGACTGGGGCAGAGTAAGCCAAAGGTGTGGAGTAAGCAGCAGCATATTTAGCAACAATAGGGGCGGTGTAAGCAGCAGCAACTGGGGCAGCAACGGGAGCTACAACTGGAGTGGTGGCAATACCATTGTAATTACGGGCAACATATTGGCTACTGGTGGCGGTAACAACAGGAGCTGGAGCAGCAATAACAGCAGCAGCAGGAGCAGTGTAAGCCAAAGGAGCACCAATTAAACCGGGTTTGGCAGCAGCACAGGCAATAACGGCAAAGATGACAACGGCCTAAAAAATAGAATGGAGAATTAATAATTGAACCCACACTGTTGTCGGATTGAGTGTGAAACTTACGTATTTGAACATTTTGATTAGATTGGGTGTTGTGATATACTTTAACAAGTGATAGTTTGTTAATGATACTTAAAACTGCAACAGCCCTAGTATTTATACTAGAAGAAGCATAAAATCTAAAGCCTCTGGTATTTCCTTAGACATTAGCAGACCCTCAAAGTAATAGCCATGTTCTTGAAAATAAGTGACGCAAAAAACGCAATTCAATTCATGACTTTAAAATTTTATTAAAATATTAGAAATTTAAATAATATTCACAGTGAATAACAACCGTTATATTAAGTATAATAACTAGTAAGCAGCGTAGCCGATTAAACATTCAATCGATTTGATATTATGCTGAACGCATACTTAAAATTGTTCACAGTTATCGAATTATACGACTTATTTTAAATAATTGTTTGTATAGCTTAACTGTTAATAGTTGTAGATTTAAAGGTATTTTTCTTAACTATAAAAAGCTCTGGAATGATATGCGATTATTGTCAAACACTTTTCATCTGCTTTAAGAAACAAACTACACCCCAAAAAACTTTTTCAACATGTTCAAATACGTAAGTTTATTTGGTTTTCATTAAAAGTATTCAGTCGCTAAGACTGTTGCTGCCTATACTGCTCCAGTTGCTGCTGCCTACACTGCTCCAGTTGCTGCTGCTTACACCGCACCTGTTGTTGCTAAATACGCTGCTGCTTACTCTACACCCTTCGCTTACTCTGCCCCAGTGGTAGCCAAATACGCTACTGCCTACTCTCATCCTTTGGCATACTCCGCTCCTTTGACTTATGCTGCTGCCCCAGCTTCAGTTTTGTTTTAAACTTTAAGGTGCTGGTAATACTTTAGATATGAGAGGAAATTGGAATAAAATACGAATAATTTATTGAAATTGAAATGCATTGGTTTTCTTCTTTTAAAAAGAATGGAGTTTAAATTCAAGGATCTTAAATTGTTTTCATTGTTTTTGATGTTGTCAGTCAATTTGGTTACCAACAGTTTTCGCCAGGCATATTTGCTTTTTATCGCTAATTCAATCAAAAATGCGAAAAAAAATTTTTAATTTGCTCTGTTATGATGCCACGAGTGAACGCAGTCCCGGTGCTGACCAAGTTCCACCAAGAACAGGGAGGAGGAAGAGGTTGGTCAGCACAAGTGCTGATCATCCAGCCAGAAAGTTTGATGAACGAAGCTATATCCTTGATGTCAATAGAAATGTATTGAGTATGGTGTGAATTCAGTGAGGTTTCAGGTTGCCACCACCGCCCACCCTCCAAATACAATATAATTTACTTATTATTAAATAGTAATGAACTAAATGAGGATTACTGCACTTGGGGTGTTTGTTATTTGACCGAACGACTAAATAATTACGTATCCAAATGATTGTAGATGACAAACCTCTCACACTCTAAGTGTGTGTGTGAAAATAAATTCAACAAAAACTCTTATAACAGAACAATGTTATGTGTTTAACAGAATACACAATATACGATACAATTTGATCGTGGTACTTACATTACCTAAATATTAGAAATCGGTCGATGGAATATGTAGTCCCCACCATAAAAAAGTTATGCTCCAAACGTTGCAGTGATAGATAGATTCGCGTAAAACTATTACAATGCTTTTGAAAATTGAAAATAATAACTTGAACTCCGGAGAGGTTGATGGATATAAATGCTGACACTTACTCTACTCCCTTGGCTTTCTTTGCACCTGTTGCTGGCAAATACGCTGCTGCCTATACTCATCCTTTGGCCTACTCCGCTTCTTTGTCTTACGCGGTTGCTCCAGTCCCCATTTTGTTGTAAACTGTTAGCTACGCGAATATTTTAGATGTGCTAGGAAATTAGTATAAAATACGAATAATTTGTTAACATTGAATTCATTGGTTTTATTATTTATAAAAACATTCACAAATCTGATACTAAATGCTCAATGAATATGAGCTTAGGACTCACTCGTCTTAGGTAGTCTATCACCATCGATTTAGATACATAGATAGATGAAGATCTCAACCCGATACCTATAGTCTATGCGAAAGGAACCATTACAAATTTTTATGAAAGATTCATTACAAAGAGAGAATCAGAAGTTAGTAATGAGGTAAGAATTACTTTCCTGCTAGAATTCCTGCTATTATTCCACACGGCCACTGCGTTAACTCTAAAACCGTAATCTTTGGTAATTTTTTTACCAACAAGTCAACAGAACGACTGTTTAAGATTATCATTAGTGCCTTGAGATGGTTACTCATACAGTGCATTGTGTTAGAATTAGTCAGGCACCATTAAAGAGCACTTGGGCTACTCCCGCGAATGATCGAAAAATAATAGAAGCTCAGCATAGAATTGTACTCCATTTTTTAGTTGGTTGAAATGGTATTCATAGTAAGAGTGACTAAAATATCGTCATGTCTAGAACACAATGAGCTTCTAAGCTTCTTCATAAATGGCTTGCTTATATGTTGGTGGGCGTTGTCTAAAGATTGAAGATGGTGTCTTAGATTGAAGACTTACTAGACTAGAAAGCCGAGTTCAGATGTCAGCTAAAAAAATGTTGAAAAGAAATATAAAAGAAAATATTATTTCCAAGTGCTGACTTGTTTTAGGTCGTAACACAGACTAGTGGCTTGCAGTGTCTTTCTCCATATAAGCTATTTCGTCTTTTCCTCCTGCACTGCTAAAAAATAGTAAACTGAACTAAACTAAACTGAATTGCTTTCAAATTCGAAAGAGGACCAGTCGGGAATTGCAAAGCAGGTGTGAAAGCGCTTGTATCCAAATATCTCAATTTAATAAACTGAGTTGAAAATGGAATGGTATTTTAGCTAAAATTAAATTCAATTCGTTTATCCTTTCATTTATATTTGGGTCAAGGCATTTAAAATAATTCTTGTCGATTTAAATTTTATCAATAAAATATTGGATTAAAAGTGTAATATTATTCTTTTTTCAGTTTGCTTCAGTAATTGTTTACAAAAAATATTCGAAAATATTTCTTCAAATATCTACAATGCAATGAAAATAAAAAAAACAATTCAAATCACGTTCAAACTTCCCATAACACATAGTTAACGCCAGCCACTATCCAATTTAATTGTAACAACAAATCAGCTGTGGAGGCATTGCTATAAAACTCGAGCACTTTCAAACAGAATTCATACTTCATTTTCTGTCTTTACACAGCAAACAAGGAAAACCCCCTCATATAAAATGGCCAAATTTGTAAGTTTTTAAGAACATCTTGCAATTCGAATTAAATTTTAATAATTGTTCCTTCTATTCTTTGAATTTTAGATCATTGTCTTGTGCGCATTCATTGCTTGTGCTGCTGCTAAACCCGGTTTTGTAGCCCCTTTGGCTTACTCTGCTAATGTAGCTGCTCCTTTGGCTTATACTGCTCCTGTAGCTGCTTATGCTGCTCCCTTCGCTTACTCTGCACCTGTGACTTATGCTGCTGCTCCTTTGGCTTACGCTAATGCTCCTTTGGATGCCGCTTATGCCAGCAGCCGTGTTGATATCAAGCAAAACTATAATGCCGCTGTAGTCCCTGCCACTTATGCTGCTGCTGCTCCTGCTGTGCCCGTAGCTACATCTTTTGCTGCTTCCGTTGGTCCTCTTAAATATACTGCTGCCCCTGTTTTCTTGTAAACCACAAAGGTTTTTTAATGGCTTTCGAAATAAAAAGTGATCTGTGATCTAATCTATTGAATAAAACGATATTTTTTTTAATAATTTTATTTGTCTTGCATACATCAGTATCTAAAGATTGTTGTTTTTATAGACGCACATTTTTAATTTGGCTATTGTTTATCGTTTTATTATGATAACGCTTGGGATGGGACAAGGTTTGAATACGGTTCCTATTTTTTTTAAGCAGTAATTTCGAGCATATTCAACCGTACAAACACTATATCAAGTGAAATTCAATATGACAAGCGATGTACAGATAGTTTTCCTCAAAAAAGTTGGTTAGGTTTACTTGTGACAGATAGTAACATCTACACACCAGCTTCTGCAGCCACTAGACTGAAATCATATCGAATCGAATTATTAACAACTGCATTACTTTGATAAGTTGAAATTGAATTTGAGTAGAGCAATTTCAAAATTTAATGCATGAATTGGTTTCAAACCCACCACCCGATCCTTTCTTTCGGTTTCCCTTCTCAAATTCCCCACCACAAAACATTGGAGTAACTTTGAGATCTTAACGCATGAACCCAAATTGATGTTGGGAATTATTGGTGAGCTGTCATGCCAATATAGTCTTATTCAAGCGAATGTTTTTACAGTCTGGTTAGTTGATTCCTGCTATTATTCCACACGGCCACTGCGTTAACTCTAAAACCGTAATCTTTGGTAATTTTTTGACCAACAGGTCAACAGAACGACTGTTTAAGATTATCATTAGTTCCTTGAGATGGTTACTCATACAGTGCATTGTGTTAGAATTAGTCAGGCACCATTAAAGAGCACTTGGGCTACTCCCGCGAATGTTCGAAAAGTAATAGCAGCTCAGCATAGAATTGTACTCCATTTTTTAGTTGGTTGAAATGGTATTCATAGTAAGAGTGACTAAAATATCGTCATGTCTAGAACACAATGAGCTTCTAAGCTTCTTCATAAATGGCTTGCTTATAAGTTGGTGGGCGTTGTCTAAAGATTGAAGATGGTGTCTTAGATTGAAGACTTACTAGACTAGAAAGCCGAGTTCAGATGTCAGCTAAAAAAATGTTGAAAAGAAATATAAAAGAAAATATTATTTCCAACTGCTGACTTGTTTTAGGTCGTAACACAGACTAGTGGCTTGCAGTGTCTTTCTCCATATAAGCTATTTCGTCTTTTCCTCCTGCACTGCTAAAAAAATACTAAACTGAACTAAACTAAACTGAATTGCTTTCAAATTCGAAACCGTTCAGACAGGACCAGTCGGGAATTGCAAAGCAGGTGTGAAAGCGCTTGTATCCAAATATCTCAATTTAATAAACTGAGTTGAAAATGGAATGGTATTTTAGCTAAAATTAAATTCAATTCGTTTATCCTTTCATTTATATTTGGGTCAAGGCATTTAAAATAATTCTTGTCGATTTAAATTTTATCAATAAAATATTGGATTAAAAGTGTAATAATATTATTCTTTTTTCAGTTTGCTTCAGTAATTGTTTATATTGTTTATAAAAATTATGCGAAAATATTTCTTCAATATCTACAATACAATGAAAATAAAAAAAAACAATTCAAATCACGTTCAAACTTCCCATAACACATACTCAACACCGCTCACTATCGAATTAATTGTAATAACAAATCAGCTGTGGAGGCATTGCTATAAAACTCGAGCACTTTCAAACAGAATTCATACTTCATTTTCTGTCTTTACACAGCAAACAAGAAAAACCCCCTCATATAAAATGGCCAAATTTGTAAGTTTTTAAGAACATCTTGCAATTCGAATTAAATTTTAATAATTGTTCCTTCTATTCTTTGAATTTTAGATCATTGTCTTGTGCGCATTCATTGCCTGTGCTGCTGCTAAACCCGGTTTTGTAGCCCCTTTGGCTTACTCTGCTAATGTAGCTGCTCCTTTGGCTTATACTGCTCCTGTAGCTGCTTATGCTTCTCCCTTCGCATACTCCGCACCTGTGACTTATGCTGCTGCTCCTTTGGCTTACGCTAATGCTCCTTTGGATGCCGCTTATGCCAGCAGCCGTGTTGATATCAAGCAAAACTACAATGCCGCTGTAGTCCCCGCCACTTATGCTGCTGCTGCTCCTGCTGTGCCTGTAGCTACACCTTTTGCTGCTCCCGTTGCTCCTCTTAAATACACTGCTGCCCCTGTTTTCTTGTAAACCACAAAGGTTTTTTAATGGCTTTCGAAATAAAAAATGATCTGTGATCTAATCTATTGAATAAAACAAAAAATTTTTTTTAATAATTTTATTTGTCTTGCATGCATCGGTAACTAAAGATTGTTGTTTTTATAGACGCACATTTTTTATTTGGCTACTGTTTATCATTTTATTATGATAACGCTTGGGATAGGACAATGTTTGAATACGGTTCCAGTAATTTCGAGCCTATTCAACCGTACAAACATTAAATCAATTGCAATTTACTACGACAAGCCATGTACAGATACTTTTTCCCAAAAAAGTTGGTTAGGTTTATTTGTGACAGATAGTAACATTTACATACCAACTGCTGCAGCCACTAGATCTAAATCATATTCAAACAATTTTTCTAAGTTTAAAAAAACCCGTGGATTCGTTGATATTAGGATTTATTGTTTTTTAATACAAGAATTATGGAATTATGGAAAGTAAAAACTGCATTACTTTGATAAGTTGAAATTGACTTTGATCAGAGCAATTTCAAAATTTAATGCATGAATTGGTTTCAAACCCACCACACGATCCTTTCTTTCGGTTTCCCTTCTCAAATTGAGATCTTAACTCATGAAATCAAATTGATGTTGGGAATTATTGGTGAGCTGTCATGCCAATATAGTCTTATTCAAGCGAATGTTTTTACAGTCTAGTCAGTTGATAGCTCTGCTAAGGTATTACTGAGTATGTTTGTACATCGAACTTCATATTGCTTATACATTGCATGTTTGGTTCTTCCTTCGTCTCAGTTAATACCTACAAATATTGTGCGTTATGGGCGTTGGCATAGGTTTTATGATAGGTGGACTGACCAGGCAGTATGAACAACATAACCTAGGAGGATGTCATTGTGTCAGGTTAATCAATACGTTCGAATACTATTGGCTGCTGAAATTTCATATCACTGGGGTCTAGGGACTGTTCCTTGGCAATAAACGTTTTGTTTTCACGATAAAGTTTTCTTTACGATGTTATTTATAGTTCCGCTGGGTAGAACATCGCTAACGATTGGTTTTTTCATAACTGCATAACGAATAATGGAACCCAAGTTGGGATTGGAGATTTCTTCGCCCTAACCTTACACTCAAAGCATGATTCCTAATCATACAAAACATTATGTTGGAACTAGGAAAATATGTTATCGCAGGAGAAAAGAGGATGTATTAGACATTAGATTTGAATCTTTCTATACTTTAATAGACAAAAGAGACTTCTGATAGAAGAGTGTTCCGAATTTGAACAGTGCTGTTAAAGAATGAATTATCCATGTAAAGAACCACGATTGTGGAGATCAGGTGACTTTATTTGACTAGAATATCTGAAGTTGTAGTGTCGAAACATAATTCACATTACGACTGTGCTTTAAGAAGTAATCAGATTTTCGGGTTTTAGGGTTGTTCACAGCATATTTTTGTTTGGAATTTGAAATGAGTATTGAAGTAGATTAGGTGAACACGACCGGCATATTAAGGTGGATATGTGGAAAGAAACTGTAGATGTTGGAAGACAGTTGGTTAAATTCACAATGTAAACAAAAAAGTTTAGGGCAACATCAGTTTCATCTACAAAAACTATTACAATGGCGGCTACAATATTTGCCTACCTTACCAATTTCATCATATTGTTATATATATCAAGAAACAATAACAATTTTAATTGAAACAATTTTTTTTGCATAAATAAGGTTTAATAAATCAAAATTAATTTAAAAACCCAAAACCCATAACAAAAAAGAATCCGCACAACCATAATTGCCTATAATCGCAAGTACTTTTAGCACTTTCAGGTAAATTTATGCAAAACATGACCATATTATGCATCAAACGTACAACATAACATTACTACTGGTTACTCACTGATTTTAAATTTCGATTAGCAAATGTGTTCGTTCAACTATTTTAAATTGCAATCTGCATACGTATCGAATGAATGAAATGAAATTAAAATATTTTTGTAATGATTTATTTCCATTGTGATTAATTCCAAGAACATGGTTAAAACTTATGAGGGACAATTGGAATTTTTTTTCTCTCTCAAATTGTTTCCATTCGTTAGTATATATATGGCAATTGATACCCTTAGAAGTATCATTAACAAATCTTAACTTGTTAAAGCAAAACACATCTTTACAAATCAACATGTTCAAATACGTAAGTTTCCACACACCCAATAAGTAAGCTTTGTTTTTTAATAACTTTATTATACCCTTAGGCCGTTGTCATCTTTGCCGTCATTGCCTGTGCTGCTGCCAAACCCGGTTTAATTGGTGCTCCTTTGGCTTACACTGCTCCTGCTGCTGCTGTTGTTGCTGCTCCAGCTCCTTTCGTTACCGCCACCAGTAGCCAATATGTTGCTCGTAACTACAATGGTATTGCTACCACTCCTGTTGTTGCTCCAGTAGCTGCCCCCGTTGCTGCCTACACTGCTCCAGTTGCTGCTGCCTATTCCGCCCCTGTTGTGGCAAAATATGCTGCCGCTTACTCAACACCTTTGGCTTACTCCGCCCCTGTTGTAGCCAAATATACTGCTGCTTACTCTACACCTTTGGCTTACTCTGCTCCTGTTGTAGCCAAATACGCTGCCGCCTATTCCCATCCTTTGGCCTACTCTGCACCTTTGACTTATGCTGCTGCCCCAGCACCAATTTTGTTCTAAAAATTGCGTGGATTGGGTCCCCAACCGATAATGAAATATTGAATGTGATAAATAGAAATAAATTTTAAATTTTTTGTTTTGAAAATATCTTCCGTGTTTGAAATCATCATTTTGGCACCAGTTGTAGCCAAAGACGCTGATGCCTACTCTCATTCTTTGGCCTGCTCTGCTAATTTTACTTACGTTGCTGCTCCAGCTCCAGTTTTGCTGTAAACTGTAAAATACCCGTAACTTACGCAAAATACGAATAATTTATTAAAATTGAATTCATTGGTTTGTTATTTAAATATTTTAGAATTTAATTTCAAAGGTCTTACATTGCTTTCAATATTTCTGAGACTAGCAGTCGATATGTTTACCATGTATTTCACTGGGCAAGTTTCTAAAGATTATCAAGTTGTTATCATGAAATGTTTATGAAAAGAAAGGCCCTGAGGTTAACGGAATGTGTATGGTATTGTATCACATGATTACAAGGAACCTATTTAGGGTTGAAGAAATTTGAACAACAGCTTAAAAAGGCCCTTGTTATTCAAGGTTTTAAAATTGAAATCTTACACCACAGATCATTTACCGTTTAAATTTTGATTTGATTTTCATCATCATTTTTCCATAATTTTTTTATTGAAGTAAAAAAAGAATATTTTACGAAATCGAAATTCGAGGCTCTTCTCTTGGAAATAAAATTTTTTTCAATTCGAATTAGAATTTAGAAGAGGGAAAATTATTCAAGGATTTCTGACAATTTCTCTGCAATTGCATACAATTTTTCAAAGCTTATCCCACTTTATTTTCATGTAATACGTATGTAATCTCACTCTTCGTGAAATTTAAACAATTTAAAGACAAAACGAACACAATCATTTTGGCTTCTATTTAAATATTACGATCAACAAAAGAGTGTGAGAGGTTTGTCATCTACAATCCTTTGCATACGTAATTATTTAGTAGTCCTATCAAATAACAAAAAAACCCAATTGCGATTCAATAATAATTCTCATTTAGTTCATTACTATTTAATAATAAGCAAATTATATTGTATTTGGAGGGTGGGCGGTAGTGGCAACCCGAAACTCCCCAATTCACACCATACCCAATACATCTCCACTCAGAGGCATCCTTACAAGGTAATGGCAACTAGTCAGCCTAGAAACCTAGTATTCGCTGCACTAGACTTACGGCCTGTTTTTATAGAAAACATTCATTAAACTGAAGCGATGAAATCAAGAGCAGTTGTAGGAGATGCTTTGTGACAACTTTACTACTCTCACATGGATTAATAAAATGAAATTGAAAAAACGATAGGGAATGTGATTCTGTAGTAAAATGTTCTCTTTGATTAGATCCTCAGATTGATCAGATTCTCACCCAGCAACCACTTAATATTTTACACTGTAATGAAGACAGTCATTACATTACACCGTTATTGGAAGGATGATTACCACATGTTCGTTAACTTTTTATAGCATTTTTTATAGCTTCATAGCCAAGGCATTGCGGAGCCCTCATCAATCATAGAAAACAAGGAATCGGACCACCGCCTTCAATAGCTATTTCAATGAGACTTCTCTCTGAACGTAAATGTGCAACCGCTAAATACCTTTAAGAGTGGATTGAGTCCAACAATATTTTTATGTTTTCTTATAAGTTTTCTATGAAGGGCAAAGGATTTTCACCGATCCACTATCTATTTCCACTATCTTGATACATTTCATTCACCAAACATTTACAATCAATTCATAGAGCAAATTTAAAAAAATTTTCCCCATTTTTGATTTAATTCGTGATAAAAAGCAAACATGCCTAGCCTAGCGATAACTGTTGGTAACCAAATTGACTGACAACATCAAAAACAATGAAAACAATTTAAGATCCTTGAATATAAACTCCATTCTTTTTAAATAAGAAAACCAATGCATTCAATTTCAATAAATTATTCGTATTTTATTCCAATTTCCTATCATATCTAAAGTATTACGAGCACCTTAAAGTTTAAAACAAAACTGGAGCTGGGGCAGCAGCATAAGTCAAAGGAGCGGAGTATGCCAAAGGATGAGAGTAAGCAGTAGCGTATTTGGCTACCACTGGGGCAGAGTAAGCGAAGGGTGTAGAGTAAGCAGCAGCGTATTTAGCAACAACAGGTGAGGTGTAAGCAGCAGCAACTGGAGCAGTGTAGGCAGCAACTGTCTTAGCAACAATTGGAGCAGCTACGGGGGCTACAACTGGGGTGGTAGCAATACCATTGTAATTACGGGCAACATATTGACTACTGGTGGCGGTAACGAAAGGAGCTGGAGCAGCAACAACAGCAGCAGCAGGAGCAGTGTAAGCCAAAGGAGCACCAATTAAACCGGGCTTAGCAGCAGCACAGGCAATGACAGCAAAGATGACAACGGCCTAACAAATTAGATCAATTAGTTAATGAATGAATACTTTTAATGAAAACCAAATAAACTTACGTATTTGAACATGTTGAAAAAGTTTTGTGGGGTGTAGTTTGTTTCTTAAAACAGATGAAAAGTGTTTGACAACAATTGCATGTCATACCAGAGCTATTTATAGTTAAGAAAAATACCCTTAACTCTACAACTATTAACAGTTAACCTACACAAAATTAATATAAATCGTATAATTCGATAACTATGAACAATTTTAAATATGCGTTCAGCATAATATAACATCGATTGAATGTTTAATCGGCTGTGCTGCTTACTAGTTATTATGGTTAACATAACGGTTGTTATTCACAGTGAATATGATTTAAATTTCGAATATTTTATGAATGAACTGCATTCTTTGCTTCACTTATTTTCAAGAACATGGCTATTACGTTGAGGGCCTGTTACTGTCTAATGAATTACCAGAGGCTTTCGATTTTATGCTTCTTCTAGTATAAATACTAGGGCTGTTCCAGTTTTAAGTATCATTAACAAACTATCACTTGTTAAAGTATATCACAACTTCCAATCTAATCAAAATGTTCAAATACGTAAGTTTCACACTCAATCCGACAACAGTGTGGGTTCAATTATTAATTCTCCACTCTATTTTTTAGGCCGTTGTCATCTTTGCCGTTATTGCCTGTGCTGCTGCCAAACCCGGTTTGATTGGTGCTCCTTTGGCTTACACTGCTCCTGCTGCTGCTGTTGTTGCTGCTCCAGCTCCTTTTGTTACCGCCACCAGTAGCCAATATGTTGCTCGTAACTACAATGGTATTGCCACCACTCCAGTTGTAGCTCCCGTTGCTGCCCCAGTTGTTGCCAAGACTGTTGCTGCCTACACTGCTCCAATTGCTGCTGCTTACACCGCCCCTGTTGTTGCTAAATATGCTGCTGCTTACTCTACACCCTTGGCTTACTCTGCCCCAGTTGTTGCCAAATATGCTGCTGCTTACTCTACACCCTTGGCTTACTCTGCTCCAGTCGTAGCCAAATACGCTACTGCCTACTCTCATCCTTTGGCTTACTCTGCTCCTTTGACTTACGCTGCTGCTTCAGCTCCCGTTTTATTCTAAACTGTAAGCTACGTGTAATATTTTAGATGTGATAGGAAATTGAAATAAAATACGAATAATTTATTGAAATCAAATGCACTGTTTTTGTACATATTTAAAAAGTCTGAAGTTTGAACTTAAGGATCTTAAATTGTGTTGATTATTTCTGATGCTAAAATTCTCAGTTAACGCTGATCAAATAATAAATAATTGAGTGCAACTGCCTTAGCTAGCCCTTCAGTGACTAGGTTTGCCTAGAATGTCTACATTAGAATGTCTGATCATATCATAAAGAGATGTCCAGCATCTACTAATTACGATGAGTGTCATGCAAACATTATCCAAGGCTTTGAGTAGTGCTTAGTTAAAAACGGGGATCCAAATATATTTTCGGTATACTGGTTGTAGCGTAGTACGTAGTGTTGGCTTATTAGACGTGAGGCTGTAGTTCAAACCCCTTCTCACACATCTCGAACGAAACAAAATATGAAAACATATTTATTCGGCGACATCTTTTCAGCATTTACGGCAGTGAATAAAAATTTGCCATGAAAAGTTTCTCAAAAATCTGTCGTGCGAAGTCGACTTAAAGTGGTAGGTCCCGGCAGTCATGTATAAAATTAACACACAAAACATGAGTGGTATGAGAAACTAGATCGTAATCCTGACTAGGTAAGTAAGTAAGTACACTTGAGAATACCTAAATCCATTCGTGAAGATTTGAATACAATTTCTCTCCTATTAGAGTGAGTCTATCGTAAATCAGCTTGGAAGAGTCATTGTCGAGAAAGGAACGGAAGGCAGTACTTTATATTACTGGGATATGAACATAAAGCATGCCTATGCCAATTCGGAAACTAATTTAGTTCTAGGCTTAGCTCTATTAAGTAGATTAAGCCTAGAATAGAAAATGGGGAGTGGAAAATTCTCTGTTTTGTGATGATTACTCATACAGTGCATTGCGTTCAGATTGAGAAAACTTATTTCCAAAAGATGGACGACTGACAAGTCTTTATAGGCTTTCAATTTGAATCGGATTATATAGAAGGAGACAGAAAGACATTTGAGGGAAGAATGCGTTACACAGGCGAATAGGTCTGCTAAAGGACGTTTTGTACTTACAGTGTCCAATGCAATTTATTATCCAATCATCCAGCATCGGATGAGCTTTATGGAACAGACGATTACGCTATTATTGGAATACGTTTTCTTTCTCTCATTAAGAAGCACATTAAACCCCATTCGCAAAATTTCGGGTAATAAATAAAGGTCCAATATATAATTGTATTCCATTTGTTTCCTATTTAATTGGCTTCCATAATAAGAATGTCAGGCGATTTTTAGTACAAAATTATTGAAGGCTTCCATAAGTACTTAAAAAATTGTTATGGTTCTAGTGAATATCGTATTTAATTATCTTGCCCTGAACATTATGAGCTTCTGATAAAGCATAAATACCAGGCTTATGAGTGCTGGGTGTTGTCTAATAGTTAGTTAGTTGACTCACTAGACGAAAACAATAAATTCAGACTACAGCGCTAAGATCTTACGACTATCGCTCGGCAGTCTGGCAAGATGTCTGAGAGTGACTAATTGCCATGGAATACTAGACAAATTAGTCATTCAAATTCGACGTTTGAACTGTATGCCAGTATTCACTAATATAATATGGGTTCTGTAAGAAGCTAGTCTGTAATTTATGAATCAAAGGACAAAAATCCAACATTAAGTTCTTCCATCTCCTTGCACTACTAAGAAAACACTGTACCAGACTGAATTGCTTTTAAAATCAAAACTGACCAGATGAGGTCGTAGTGGGTTTGCAGATCAGAGGTGAGTGAGTTATTTGCCTATATCGAATGGGCTTGGTATATAATCAAAGGAATATTAATAATAGAGTAGGGAGATTAGCAATGAAAAAGAGAATGACCTTAAGAGATATAAGAAATTCGGTTGGAAATAAAATGTTATTTTAGCTGAAATTCAATGCAATTCGTTTAACCTTTCATTTATATTTGGGTGAAGGCACTGAACTGAACTAAACTAAGCTACTTTCAAATTCGAAACTGTTCACGTGGGACCATTCGGGAATTGCAAAGCATGGGTGACAGCGCTTGCATCCAAAAATCTCAATTCAATAAAAAAATAGAAAAAAAAAGTTGAAAATAGAATGGTATTTTAGCTAAAATTAAATTCAATTCGTTTATCTTTTCATTTCTATTTGGGTCAAGGCATTTAAAATAATTCTTATCGATTTTAATTTTGTCAATAAAATATTGGATTAAAAGTGTAATTAAATTATTATTTTTTCTGTTTGCTTTACTTTAGTAATTGTTTATAAAAATTATGCGAAAATATTTCTTCAATATCTACAATAAAATGAAAAAAAAAACAATTCAAATCACGTTCAAACTTCCCATAACACATACTCAACACCAGCCACTAACCAATTTAATTGTAACAACAAATCAGCTGTGGAGCCATTACTATAAAACTCGAGCACTTTCAAACAGAATTCATACTTCATTTTCTGTCTTTACACAGCAAACAAGAAAGACCCCAAACAAACCAACTCATATAAAATGGCCAAATTTGTAAGTTTTTAAGAACCTCTTGCAATTCGAATTAAATTTTAATAATTGTTCCTTCTATTCTTTGAATTTTAGATCATTGTCTTGTGCGCATTCATTGCCTGTGCTGCTGCCAAACCCGGTTTTGTAGCCCCTTTGGCTTACTCTGCTAATGTAGCTGCTCCTTTGGCTTATACTGCTCCTGTAGCTGCTTATGCTGCTCCCTTCGCATACTCCGCACCTGTGACTTATGCTGCTGCTCCTTTGGCTTACGCTAATGCTCCTTTGGATGCCGCTTATGCTAGCAGCCGTGTTGATATCAAGCAAAACTACAATGCCGCTGTAGTCCCCGCCACTTATGCTGCTGCTGCTCCTGCTGTGCCTGTAGCTACACCTTTTGCTGCTCCCGTTGCTCCTCTTAAATACACTGCTGCCCCTGTTTTCTTGTAAACCACAAAGGTTTTGTAATGGCTTTCGAAATAAAAAAATGATCTGTGATCTAATCTATTGAATTAAACAAAAAATTTATTTTAATAATTTTATTTGCCTTGCATACATCGGTAACTAAAGATTGTTGTTTTTATAGAGGCACATTTTCTATTTGGCTACTGTTTATCGTTTTATTATGATAACGCTTGGGATAGGACAATGTTTGAATACGGTTCCTATTTCTTTTTAAGCAGTAATTTTGAGCATATTCAACCGTACAAACACTATATCAAGTGAAATTCATTATGACAAGCGATGTACAGATAGTTTTCCCCAAAAAAGTTGGTTAGGTTTACTTGTGACAGATAGTAACATCTACACACCAGCTTCTTCAGCCACTAGACTGAAATCATATCGAATCGAATTATTAACAACTGCATTACTTTGATAAGTTGAAATTGAATTTGAGTAGAGCAATTTCAAAATTTAATGCATGAATTGGTTTCAAACCCACCACCCGATCCTTTCTTTCGGTTTCCCTTCTCAAATTCCCCACCACAAAACATTGGAGTAACTTTGAGATCTTAACGCATGAACCAAAATTGATGTTGGGAATTATTGGTGAGCTGTCATGCCAATATAGTCTTATTCAAGCGAATGTTTTTACAGTCTAGTCAGTTGATAGCTCTGCTAACTTATTACTGAGTATGTTTGTAAATGGTGTCTTTTATAGAGGTATAGAACTTTAAGTTGGCATTACTTTTCAAGATGGCGACCGATTTAACAGCTGTCAAGTGATTTATCCTCAGTTTGGTTTGGCAATTCATCATGAATAGACTCACGCCTGAACAACGCTTACAAATAGTGCAATTTTATTCCGAAAATAATGGTTATGTGCAGAAAACGTATCGCGCACTACGTCCATTTTATCGTCGACAAAATCGTCCATCAGAGCAGTTAATTCGATTAACCATGGAACGTTTTCGCACCACGTTTACTCTTATTGATAACTCGTATCCCCAGAGACGCTGTACGGTGCGTACAGAAGAAACTATTGCTGCTGTAGAGCGTAGCATTGAGGAAGACCCGAATGAGTCCATCCGCCATCGAGCACAGGAATTGGATCTGTGTCCATCCACTCTATGGAAGATTTTGCGGAAGGATCTTGGTTTGCGTGCTTACAAAATCCAACTCGTGCAAGATTCAAGTCATCAAGTAGGGCGTATATTCGTCGAATGGGCCCAAAACGAGATTACCGTTGTTTCCAATTTTCATAAGCGAATTTTGTTTAGCGATGAAGCGCACTTCTGGTTGAATGGCTACGTCAACAAACAAAACTGCCGCATTTGGAGTGAAGGTAATCCTCAAGTGTATGTGGAAACACCGTTACATCCAGAAAAACTGACTGTTTGATGCGCTTTATGGGCTGGTGGAATCATTGGTCCGTACTTTTTCAAAAACGATGGTGGCCAGAACTTTACAGTCAATGGTGATCGGTATAGAGCCACGATTACTAACTTTTTCATTCCTGAATTGAATAACCATGATGTCCAGGAGATGTGGTTTCAACAAGACGGCGCAACATGTCACACAGCTCGTCCCACAATAGATTTATTGAAAGACACGTTTGGTGACCGCCTAATTTCACGTTTTGGACCTGTGAATTTGCCTCCAAGATCTTGTGATTTAACACCGCTAGACTACTTTCTGTGGGGCTATGTAAAGTCATTGGTCTATGCGGTAAAGCCACAAACGCTTGACCATTTGGAAGACAACATTCGCCGTATTATTGCCGATATACGGCGACAAATGTTGGAAAAAGTCATCGAAAATTGGACGTCCAGATTGGACTACATCCGCGCCAGCCGTGGCGGTTATACGCCAGAAATCATATTTAAAATGTAATGCCACAAGATTATCTTTCGGATAAATAAAATTCATGTCAATCGAATAATCCATCGTTGTTTTATTGCAACTTAAAGTTCTATACCTCTATAAAAAACATCGAACTTCGAATTTACATCGAACTTCATATTGCTTATACATTTGTTTGGTTCCTCCTTCGTCTCAGTTAATACCTACAAATATTGTGCGTTAAGGGCATTGGCATAGTTATTTTGATAGGTGTACTGACCAGATCGTATGAACTACATAACCTAGGAAGATGTCGTTGCGTTATGTCCGCTGGTTAGGATATCCGTGTTGTGAAATTCTATTTTGCAAACGTTTGGTTTTTTGGAACCCAAGTTGAAATTGTGTCCTAACCTTACAGTTGAAAAATGGTCACGAGTCATGCAATACAAAACATAATTGCCATGAAAAAGTTTCTCAAAAACTCGTTGGAAGTCGACTTTAAACTGTAGGTCCTGTCACTCGTGTATAAAATTAACACACACGACATAAGTGGTGTGAGAAACTAGGACCTAATCCTGACTGAAGGATTGTAATGACCAATTATGTATGTACATATGTATATATAGTATTAGAGAATCCACTTTATTTTTTAAAACACGAAATGCTCGAACATCAACATTTTATTGTCTTCTCCCGTTTTCGAACTTGTTATGCTCAGGTTTAAATCAAGCACTTTAATCTCTACTCGAGGTTAATTTGATGAGTTAATATAGGCATAGGTTTTGTTTTGGACAAAAAGGCATTAGAATGTATGAAGGCAGAAAGCAGTATTTGTTAACAGTTAGGAATCGAACCCACGACCCTCACGCTAATAGTCTAGCATGCTGCCAACGAGACTACCAGGACCGCCATTTATCGACTAATATCTGAACTCCTTTGTTGTTAAAATAAAGTCCACATATAATTACATAAGCTAACTGGAGCACCTGTTTGTTTACTGAGTTATGCTAGTCTGGATGAGGGGATAGTCAAGTTTTCATGGAAATAAAATAACCAATAAGAGTGGCTACAAATTATATACATACATACATACACATAATTGGTCATTACAGACCTTCAATTAGGATTAGGACATAGCTTCTCATAGCACTTATGTTGTGTGTGTTAATTTTCTACACGAGTGGCAGGACCTTCAGTTTAAAGTCGACTCCAAACGGCAGATTTTTGAGAAATTGCAATTAAATCACTCTCAGAATTTTTGCCACTGAGTTTTTGCCCATGAGAGGAAGTCACCGACGATATAATTTTTCATATTTCACTTTGGTTGGGGATGTCTGACCTGGGGTTTGAACCGTGTCCTCACGTCTAATAAGCAAACACACTACAAACTAGACTACGGCAACTGGGAAGAGCAAATAATGTAAAAAATTCAAAAAGGACGTTTGTTTGTTTGTTAGCAAATAATGTTATAGAGGTTCTAATTACATTTGAAGAAAATTGACACCCTACAAAATGATGAATTATTTACACTCCGTAAACAAAGAAATACAAAAACATGCATAACTTCGAACGTAAGATCACTGACTGACTGTTTTGAAGATGGAGTCGTTAGGAATGTCACATATTCTGTGGCTTTCCACTGGAAAAATATTACGAGCTGGGCAAGGTAGAATCTATTCTTCACATCTCAAATTCAAAATTATACTTGTTCTTTCCTAATATTGTCACCCTGTCTTACCAGATAGTATTGAAGAGTACCATTCACATTCTCTAGCATTTTATAATTTTGATAGTAAAAAGCAATTCAATTTTTAAGAAAATAGTATTCAATTATTATTTCTAACTTATATGGATCACATTCAGTATTTTGTTATCTGTTTACCACCTAGTCTACACAGTTTTTAGAACAAAACTGGAGCTGGGGCAGCAGCATAAGTCAAAGGTGCTGAGTAGGCCAAAGGATGAGAGTAGACATTAGCGTATTTGGCTACGACTGGGGCAGAGTAGGCCAAGGGTGTAGAGTAAGCAGCAGCATATTTGGATACAACAGGGGCGGAGTAAGCCAAAGGTGTAGAGTAAGCAGCGGCATATTGTGCCACAACAGGGGCGGTATAGGCAGCAGCAACTGGAGCAGTGTAGGCAGCAGACACTGGAGAAGTGTAGGCAGCAACTGGGGCAGCAACGGGAGCTACAACTGGAGCGGTGGCAATACCATTGTAGTTACGAGCAACATATTGGCTACTGGTGGCAGTTACAACGGGAGCTGGGGCAGCAACAACAGCAGCAGCAGGTGCAGTGTAAGCCAAAGGAGCACCAATTAAACCGGGCTTGGCAGCAGCACAGGCAATAACAGCAAAGATGACTACAGCCTGCAGAAAAAATATAAAAAAAATTTAATGTTTTCCCTTAAAATACAAAATATGACTTAAAACTTACGAATTTGAACATTTTGTGAGTTATTAGGTTAAGATTTCAATATGAATTGATAATTGAATTTAATAAGCAGCCAGTATTTATATCAAAAATTTATAGTATTTAAGATATTTAATAGAAATTCTTCATATTAGTCCTTCAGTTTAACATAAAAATGGATTTCTTGTATAATTTTTAAAAGAACTTGAAACCATTGCAAATTATGATTTATTTCAATAGAAGACCCATGTTAAAATGCCCAAAAAATGTTTAAAATTCACAGCACAGTTCAACAAATGCATTCGTTTTAATACTGAAGTTAAGCTTACTTGCCTTAACAAACACAAGCATATTGTTTGTGTAACGTTTTTAATGTGGAACTGATTGTAATAGACTTTAGATTTTCAAGCATTACTTGTTGGTTCAGTTTTAAAACTGTTTACCATAAATAGTTCAACGAGTTATCAATTGGTTGTCAAACTCATTTCACCAGTTTTAATATACAAACCAAAAACCTTATTCACTCCATCAGAAATGTTCAAACTCGTAAGTTTCCTTAAAAAACTACAAAATGTGATATTTTTATTCTAATTTCCTAAATATTTTTTCTTAACTTAGGCCATCGTTATCTTTGCCGTCATTGCCTGTGCTGCTGCCAAACCCGGTTTAATTGGTGCTCCTTTGGCTTACGCTGCTCCTGCTGCTGCTGTTGTTGCTGCTCCAGCTCCTTTCGTTACCGCCACCAGTAGCCAATATGTTGCTCGTAACTACAATGGTATTGCTACCACTCCTGTTGTTGCTCCAGTAGCTGCCCCCGTTCTTGCCAAAACCGTTGCTGCCTACACTGCTCCAGTTGCTGCTGCTTACACCGCACCTGTTGTTGCTAAATACGCTGCTGCTTACTCTACACCCTTGGCTTACTCTGCCCCAGTGGTAGCCAAATACGCTACTGCCTACTCTCATCCTTTGGCATACTCCGCTCCTTTGACTTATGCTGCTGCTCCAGCTCCAGTTTTGTTTTAAACTTTAAGGTGCTCGTAATACTTTAGATATGATAGGAAATTGGAATAAAATACGAATAATTTATTGAAATTGAATGCATTGGTTTTCTTATTTAAAAAGAATGGAGTTTAAATTCAAGGATCTTAAATTGTTTTCATTGTTTTTGATGTTGTCAGGCAATTTGGTTACCAACAGTTTTCGCTAGGCTAGGCATGTTTGCTTTTTATCACGAATTAAATCAAAAATCTCTAAGTTAGTTAACGAACATGTGATAATCATGCTTCCAATCACGGTGTAATGAAATGACTGTCTTCATTACAGTGTAAAATATTAAGTGGTTGCTGGGTGAGAATCTGATCAATCTGAGGATGTAATCAAAGAGGACATTTTACTACAGAATCACATTCCCTATCGTTTTTTCAATTTCATCTTTTTAATCCTTGTGAGAATAGTAAAGTTGTCACAAAGCATCTCCTACAACTGCTCTTGATTTCATCGCTTCAGTTTAATGAATGTTTTCTATAAAAATAGGCGGTAAGTCTAGTGTAGCGAATACTAGGTTTCTAGGCTGACTGGTTGCCATTACCTTGTAAGGATGCCTCTGAGTGGAGATGTATTGGGTATGGTGTGAATTGGGGAGTTTCGGGTTGCCACTACCGCCCACCCTCCAAATACAATATAATTTGCTTATTATTAAATAGTAATGAACTAAATGAGAATTATTATTGAATCGCATTTGGGTTTTTTGTTATTTGATAGGACTACTAAATAATTACGTATACAAAGGATTGTAGATGACAAACCTCTCACACTCTTTTGTTGATCGTAACACTTAAATAGAAGTCTATGTGTTTGTGCGTGTGTGAAGATAAATTCAACAAAATGATTGTGTTCGTTTTGTCTTTAAATTCTTTAAATTTCACGAAGAGTAATATTACATACGTATTACATGAAAATAAACTGGGATAAGCTTTGAAAAATTGTATGCAATTGCAGAGAAATTGTCAGAAATCCTTGAATAATTTTCGCTGTTCTAAATTCTAATTTGAATTGAAAAAAATTTTATTTCCAAGAGAAGATTTCGATTTCGTAAAATATTCTTTTTTTACTTCAATAAAAAAATTATGGAAAAATGATGATGAAAATCAAATCAAAGTTTAAACGGTTAGTGATCTGTGGTGTTAGAATTCACTTTGAAAACTTCGAACAAGATCTTTTTAAGCTGTTATCCAAATTTCTTCAACGCGAAATAATGAAATCGTGTGTGATATAATTCCATACACATTAAACGCATTCCGTTGATCCCAGGGCCTTTGTTATCATAAAAATTTTATTGATAATGACTTTACAACCTTTAGAAACTTTCCTAGTGAAATGCATGGTAATCATATCGACTGCTAGTCTCAGAAATATTGAAAGCAATGTAAGACCTTTGAATTCAAATTCTAAAATATTTAAATAACAAACCAATGAATTCAATTTTAATAAATTATTCGTGTTTTTCGTAAGTTACGGGTATTTTACAGTTTACAACAAAACTGGAGCTGGAGCAGCAACTTAAGTAAAATTAGCAGAGTAGGCCAAAGAATGAGAGTAGGCATCAGCGTCTTTGGCCACAACTGGTGCCAAAATGATAATTTCAAAAACAAACAAAATTTTCGAAAAAAAAAAATTTTAAATTTATTTCTATTTATCACATTCAATATTTCATTATCGGTTGCGGACCCAATCTACGCAGTTTTTAGAACAAAACTGGAGCTGGGGCAGCAGCATAAGCCAAAGGTGCAGAGTATGCCAAAGGATGGGAGTAGGCGGCAGCGTATTTGGCTACAACAGGAGCAGAGTAAGCCAAAGGTGTAGAGTAAGCAGCAGCATATTTGGATACAACAGGGGCGGAGTAAGCCAAAGGTGTTGAGTAAGCGGCAGCATATTTTGCCACAACAGGGGCGGTATAGGCAGCAGCAACTGGAGCAGTGTAGGCAGCAACGATTTTGGCAACAACGGGGGCAGCTACTGGAGCAACAACAGGAGTGGTAGCAATACCATTGTAGTTACGAGCAACATATTGGCTACTGGTGGCGGTAACGAAAGGAGCTGGAGCAGCAACAACAGCAGCAGCAGGAGCAGTGTAAGCCAAAGGAGCACCAATTAAACCGGGTTTGGCAGCAGCACAGGCAATGACGGCAAAGATGACAACGGCCTAAGGGTATAATAAAGTTATTAAAAAACAAAGCTTACTTATTGGGTGTGTGGAAACTTACGTATTTGAACATGTTGATTTGTAAAGATGTGTTTTGCTTTAACAAGTTAAGATTTGTTAATGAGACTTCTAAGGGTATCAATTGCCATATTTATACTAACGAATGGAAACAATTTGAGAGAGAAAAAAATTCCAATTGTCCCTCATAAGTTTTAACCATGTTCTTGGAATTGATCACAATGGAAATAAATCATTACAAAAATATTTTAATTTCATTTCATTCATTCGATACGTATGCAGATTGCAATTTAAAATAGTTGAACGAACACATTTGCTAATCGAAATTTAAAATCAGTGAGTAACCAGTAGTAATGTTATGTTGTACGTTTGATGCATAATATGGTCATGTTTTGCATAAATTTACCTAAAAGTGCTAAAAGTACTTGCGATTATAGGCAATTATGGTTGTGCGGATTCTTTTTTTGTTATGGGTTTTGGGTTTTTAAATTAATTTTGATTTATTAAACCTTATTTATGCAAAAAAAAAAATTGTTTCAATTAAAATTGTTATTGTTTCTTGATATATATAACAATATGATGAAATTGGTAAGGTAGGCAAATATTGTAGCCGCCATTGTAATAGTTTTTGTAGATGAAACTGATGTTGCTCTAAACTTTTTTGTTTAAATTGTGAATTTAACCAACTGTCTTCCAACATCTACAGTTTCTTTCCACATATCCACCTTAATATGCCGGTCCTGTTCACCTAATCTACTTCAATACTCATTTCAAATTCCAAACAAAAATATGTTGTGAACAACCCTAAAACCCGAAAATCTGATTACTTCTTAAAGCACAGTCGTAATGTGAATTATGTTTCGACACTACAACTTCAGATATTCTAGTCAAATAAAGTCACCTGTTCTCCACAATCGTGGTTCTTTACATGGATAATTCATTCTTTAACAGCACTGTTCAAATTCGGAACACTCTTTTATCAGAAGTCTCTTTTGTCTATTAAAGTATAGAAAGATTCAAATCTAATGTCTAATACATCCTCTTTTCTCCTGCGATAACATATTTTGCTAGTTCCAACATAATGTTTTGTATGATTAGGAATCATGGTTTGAGTGTAAGGTTAGGACGAAGAAATCTCCAATCCCAACTTGGGTGCCATTATTCGTTATGCAGTTATGAAAAAACCAATCGTTAGCGATGTTCTACCCAGCGGAACTATAAATAACATCGTAAAGAAAACTTTATCGTGAAAACAAAACGTTTATTGCCAAGGAACAGTCCCTAGACCCCAGTGTCATGATATTTCAGCAGCCAATAGTATTCGAACGAATTGATTAACCTGACACAATGACATCCTTCTAGGTTATGTAGTTCATACTGCCTGGTCAGTCCACCTATCATAATACCAATGCCAACGCCCATAACGCACAATATTTGTAGCTATTAACTGAGACGAAGGAGGAACCAAACATACAATGTATAAGCAATATGAAGTTCGATGTACAAACGTACTCAGTAATACCTTAGCAGAGCTATCAACTGACTAGACTGTAAAAACATTCGCTTGAATAAGATAATATTGGCATGACAGCTCACCAATAATTCCCAACATCAATTTGATTTCATGAGTTAAGATCTCAATTTGAGAAGGGAAACCGAAAGAAAGGATCGTGTGGTGGGTTTGAAACCAATTCATGCATTAAATTTTGAAATTGCTCTGATCAAAGTCAATTTCAACTTATCAAAGTAATGCAGTTTTTACTTTCCATAATTCCATAATTCTTGTATTAAAAAACAATAAATCCTAATATCAACGAATCCACGGGTTTTTTTAAACTTAGAAAAATTGTTTGAATATTATTTAGATCTAGTGGCTGCAGCTGTTGGTATGTAAATGTTACTATCTGTCACAAGTAAACCTAACCAACTTTTTTGGGAAAACGTATCTGTACATGGCTTGTCGTAGTAAATTACAATTGATTTAATGTTTGTACGGTTGAATATGCTCGAAATTACTGGAACAGTATTCAAACATTGTCCTATCCCAAGCGTTATCATAATAAAACGATAAACAGTAGCCAAATAAAAAATGTGCGTCTATAAAAACAACGATCTTTAGTTACTGATGTATGCAAGGCAAATAAAATTATTAAAAAAATTTTTTTGTTTTATTCAATAGATTAGATCACAGATCATTTTTTTATTTCGAAAGCCATTAAAAACCCTTTGTGGTTTACAAGAAAACAGGGGCAGCAGTGTATTTAAGAGGAGCAACGGGAGCAGCAAAAGGTGTAGCTACAGGCAAAGCAGGAGCAGCAGCAGCATAAGTGGCGGGGACTACAGCGGCATTGTAATTTTGCTTGATATCAACACGGCTGCTGGCATAAGCGGCATCCAAAGGAGCATTAGCGTAAGCCAAAGGAGCAGCAGCATAAGTCACAGGTGCGGAGTATGCAAAGGGAGAAGCATAAGCAGCTACAGGAGCAGTATAAGCCAAAGGAGCAGCTACATTAGCAGAGTAAGCCAAAGGGGCTACAAAACCGGGTTTAGCAGCAGCACAAGCAATGAATGCGCACAAGACAATGATCTAAAATTCAAAGAATAGAAGGAACAATTATTAAAATTTAATTCGAATTCCAAGAGGTTCTTAAAAACTTACAAATTTGGCCATTTTATATGAGTTGGTCTGTTTGGGGTTTTCCTTGTTTGCTGTGTAAATACAGAAAATGAAGTATGAATTCTGTTTGAAACTGCTCGAGTTTTATAGCAATGGCTCCACAGCTGATTTGTTGTTACAATTAAATTGGTTAGTGAGTGGTGTTGAGTATGTGTTATGGGAAGTTTGAACGTGATTTGAATTGTTTTTTTTTATTTTCATTGTATTGTAGATATTTGAAGAAATATTTTCGCATAATTTTTATAAACAATTACTAAAGTAAAGCAAACAGAAAAAAAGAATAATTTAATTACACTTTTAATCCAATTATTTATTGACAAAATTAAAATCGATAAGAATTATTTTAAATGCCTTGACCCAAATAGAAATGAAAGGATAAACGAATTGAATTTAATTTTAGCTAAAATACCATTCCATTTTCAACTTAATTTATTGAATTGAGATTTGTGGATACAAGGGCTTTCAACCATGCTTTGCAATTCCCGAATGGTCCCGTGTGAACAGTTTCAATTCAGTGCCTTGACCCAAATATAAATGAAAGATTAAACGAATTGCATTGAATTTCAGCTAAAATAACATATTATTTCCAACCGAATTTCTTATACATATCTCTTAAGGTCATTCTCTTTTTCATTGCTAATCTCCCTACTCT
Source organism: Sarcophaga subvicina (assembly GCA_936449025.2). Lineage (NCBI taxonomy): Eukaryota > Metazoa > Arthropoda > Insecta > Diptera > Sarcophagidae > Sarcophaga > Sarcophaga subvicina. The sequence continues at coordinate 77,170,542 of OW388083.2, forward strand.
ATTATTAATAGTCTTTTGATTATATACCAAGCCCATTCGATATAGGCAAATAACTCACTCACCTCTGATCTGCAAACCCACTACGACCTCATCTGGTCAGTTTTGATTTTAAAAGCAATTCAGTCTGGTACAGTGTTTTTTTAGTAGTGCACGGAGATGGAAGAACTTAATGTTGGATTTTTGTCCTTTGATTCATAAATTACAGTCTAGCTTCTTACAGAACCCATATTATATCCGTGAATACTGGCATACAGTTCAAACCTCGAATTTGAATGACTAATTTGTCTAGTATTCCATGGCAATTAGTCACTCTCAGACATCTTGCCAGACTGCTGAGCGATAGTCGTAAGATCTTAGCGCTTTAGTCTGAATTTGTCGTTCTCGTCTAGTGAGTCAACTAACTAACTATTAGACAACACCCAGCACTCATAAGCCTGGTATTTATGCTTTATCAAAAGCTCATAATGTTGTGGGAAACATAATTAAATGCGATATTCACTAGAACCATAACATTTTTTTAAGTACTTATGGAAGCCTTCAATAATTTTGTACTAAAAATCGTCTGACATTCTTATTATGGAAGCCAATTAAATAGGAAACAAATGGAATACAATTATATATTGGGCCTCTGTTTATTTCCCGACCTTTTGCGAAGGAGGCTTAATGTGCTTCTTAATGATACTAGACAATCCAATTCTATCGATACTACAAGAAAACATATTCCAATAATAGCGAAATCGTCTGTTCCATAAAGCTCATCCGATGCTGGATGATTGGATAATATATTGCATTGGACACTGTAAGGACAAAACGTCCTTTAGCAGACCTATTCACCTGCGTTACGCATTCTTCCTTCAAATGTCTTTCTGTCTCTTGCAATATAATCCGATTCAAATTGAAAGCCTATAAAGACTTGTCTGTCTTCCATCTTTTTGAAATATATTTTCTTAATCTGAACGCAATGCACTGTGTGAGTAATCATCACAAAACAGAGAATTTTCCACCCCCATATTCTATTCTAAGCTTAAACTTCTTAATAGAGGGAAGTCTAAAATTAATCTAGACTCCGAATTGGCATGGGCATTAAACATTCAAGCGAGGATACCCACAATCCCTCCAAATGCATTTGAAAGAGTCACACGGTCAATATGGTGTCCAAATCGCTGCTGCTCATTGTGATCTTTTGATACGGCAATATAAGCCTTTACTTATTTGTGGAGTATTGGTTTGCTGGTCGTCTTAAGAAGACTGGGTCTTAAGGTATCCTTTTTGAGTGATCACCAGAGCTGTATTGTTAAAGCCAAAAAAATTAGATAAAACCGCGGTTTTAGTGTTATCGCATGTGGTGGAAAAGGCTATATGTTCAAATCCACTTTCTCGACAATGACTCTTTCGTGCAGATTTATGATAGACTCACACCAATAGGATAGAAATTGTATTCAGATCTTCACGGATGGATCTAGGTATTCTCAAGTAGACTTACTTACTTAGTCAGGATTACCACTTAGTTTCTCATACCGCTTATGTTGTGTGTGTTAATTTTATACATGACCTACCACTTTAAGTCGACTTTGCACGACACATTTTTGAGAAACTTTTCATGGCAAAATTTTATTTACTGATGTAAATGCTGAAAGGTTGTCGCCGAAGAAATATGTTTTCATATTTTGTTTCGTTCGAGATGTGGGAGAAGTGGTGTGAACTACAGCCTCACGTCTAATAAGCCAACACTACGTACTAGATTATGGTGGCTACACCCAGTATACCGAAAATATATTTGGATCCCCATTTTTAACTAAGCAGTACTCAAAGCCTTGGATAATGTTTACATGGCATTCATCATGATTAGACATTCTAATGTAATCCTTGTCAGTGGGAACGATCATGCGGGCTATGAGGCAAACCTAGTGCTAGCTAAGGCAATTGCTCTCAATTATTGATTATTTGATCGGCGTTAATTGAGAGATTCAGTATCAGAAATGATCAACACAATTTAAGATCCTTAAGTTCAAACTTCAGACTTTTTAAATATGCACAAAAACAGTGCATTTGATTTCAATAAATTATTCGTATTTTATTCCAATTTCCTATCACATCTAAAATATTACACGTAGCTTACAGTTTAGAATAAAACGGGGGCTGGAGCAGCAGCGTAAGTCAAAGGAGCAGAGTAGGCCAAAGGATGAGAGTAGGCAGTAGCGTATTTGGCTACGACTGGAGCAGAGTAAGCCAAGGGTGTAGAGTAAGCAGCAGCATATTTGGCAACAACTGGGGCAGAGTAAGCCAAGGGTGTAGAGTAAGCAGCAGCATATTTAGCAACAACAGGGGCGGTGTAAGCAGCAGCAACTGGGGCAGCAACGGGAGCTACAACTGGAGTGGTGGCAATACCATTGTAGTTACGAGCAACATATTGGCTACTGGTGGCGGTAACAAAAGGAGCTGGAGCAGCAACAACAGCAGCAGCAGGAGCAGTGTAAGCCAAGGGAGCACCAACTAAACCTGGTTTGGCAGAAGCGCAGGCAATAACGGCAAAGATGACAACGGCCTAAAAAATAGAGTGGAGAATTAATAATTGAACCCACACTGTTGTCGGATTGAGTGTGAAACTTGCGTATTTGAACATTTTGATTAGATTGGAAGTTGTGATATACTTTAACAAGTGATAGTTTGTTAATGATACTTAAAACTGGAACAGCCCTAGTATTTATACTAGAAGAAACATAAAATCGAAAGCCTCTGGTAATTCCTTAGACATTAACAGACCCTCAACGTAATAGCCATGTTCTTGAAAATAAGTGAAGCAAAGAATGCAATTCATTCATAAAATATTCGAAATTTAAATCATATTCACAGTGAATAACAACCGTTATGTTAAGTATAATAAGCAATGAACAGTACTGCCGATTAAACATTCAATCGTTGTTATATTATGCTGAACGCATACTTAAAATTATGCATAGTTATCGAATTATACGATTTATTTTAATTTTGTGTAGGTTAACTGTTAATAGTTGTAGAGTTAAGGGTATTTTTCTTAACTATAAATAGCTCTGGTATGACATGCAATTGTTGTCAAACACTTTTCATCTGTTTTAAGAAACAAACTACACCCCACAAAACTTTTTCAACATGTTCAAATACGTAAGTTTATTTGGTTTTCATTAAAAGTATTCATTCATTAACTAATTGAACAAATTTATTAGGCCGTTGTCATCTTTGCTGTCATTGCCTGTGCTGCTGCTAAGCCCGGTTTAATTGGTGCTCCTTTGGCTTACACTGCTCCTGCTGCTGCTATTGTTGCTGCTCCAGCTCCTTTCGTTACCGCCACCAGTAGCCAATATGTTGCCCGTAATTACAATGGTATTGCTACCACCCCAGTTGTAGCCCCCGTAGCTGCTCCAATTGTTGCTAAGACAGTTGCTGCCTACACTGCTCCAGTTGCTGCTGCTTACACCGCACCTGTTGTTGCTAAATACGCTGCTGCTTACTCTACACCCTTCGCTTACTCTGCCCCAGTGGTAGCCAAATACGCTACTGCTTACTCTCATCCTTTGGCATACTCCGCTCCTTTGACTTATGCTGCTGCCCCAGCTCCAGTTTTGTTTTAAACTTTAAGGTGCTCGTAATACTTTAGATATGATAGGAAATTGGAATAAAATACGAATAATTTATTGAAATTGAAATGCATTGGTTTTCTTATTTAAAAAGAATGGAGTTTATATTCAAGGATCTTAAATTGTTTTCATTGTTTTTGATGTTGTCAGTCAAATTGGTTACCAACAGTTTTCGCTAGGCTAGGCATGTTTGCTTTTTATCGCCAATTCAATCAAAAATGCAAAAAAAAAATTTAAATTTGCTCTATGAATTGATTGAAAATGTTCGAAGAAGTGGTATCAAGATAGTGGAGCAGCAATTCATTAACTTTTAACAAGGATAGACCTACACAGTAGTGGATTCGGTGAAAATCCTTTACCTTTTACAGAAAACTTGTAAGAAAACATAAAATTATTGTCGGACTCAATCCATTCTTAAAGGTATTTAGTGGTTGCACATTTACGTTCAGAGAGAAGTCTCATTGAAATAGCTATTGAAGGCGGTGGTCCGATTCCTTGTTTTCTATGATTGATAAGGGCTCCGCAATGCCTTGGCTATGAAGCTATAAAAAATGCAATAAAAAGCACGTGGATAATATGAAATGAATTGAATGAGAACTTAAATCCTTGTGCTGATATTGTTGGAGAAGTAAAAGAAGCTACACAATCCCTAAGTTAGTTAACGAACATGTGATAATCATCCTTCCAATCACGGTGTAATGAAATGACTGTCTTCATTACAGTGTAAAATATTAAGTGGTTGCTGGGTGAGAATCTGACCAATCTGAGGATCTAATCAAAGAGAACATTTTACTACAGAATCACATTTCCTATCGTTTTTTCAATTTCGTCTTTTTAATCCTTGTGAGAATAGTAAAGTTGTCACAAAGCATCTCCTACAACTGCTCCTGATTTCATCGCTTCAGTTTAATGAATGTTTTCTATAAAAACAGGCGGTAAGTCTAGTGTAGTGAATAATAGGTTTCTAGGCTGACTGGTTGCTATTGCCTTGTAAGGATGCCTCTGAGTGGAGATGTATTGGGTATGGTGTGAATTGGGAAGTTTCGGCCCACCCTACAAATACAATATAATTTGCTTATTATTAAATAGTAATGAACTAAATGAGAATTATTATTGAATCGCATTTGAGTTCTTTGTTATTTGATAGGACTACTACATAATTACGTATACAAAGGATTGTAGATGACAAACCTTTCACACTCTTTTGTTGATCGTAATACTTAAAAAGAAGTCTATGTGTTTGTGCGTGTGTGAAGATAAATTCGACAAAATGATTGTGTTCGTTTTGTCTTTAAATTCTTTAAATTTCACGAAGAGTGAGATTACATACGTATTACATGAAAATGAAGTGGGATAAGCTTTGAAAAATTGTATGCAATTGCAGAGAAATTGTCAGAAATCCTTGAATAATTTTCCCTCTTCTAAATTCTAATTCGAATTGAAAAAAATTTTATTTCCAAGAGAAGAGCCTCGAATTTCGATTTCGTAAAATATTCTTTTTTTTACTTCAATAAAAAAATTATGGAAAAATGATGATGAAAATCAAATCAAAATTTAAACGGTAAATGATCTGTGGTGTAAGATTTCATTTTAAAAACCTTGAATAACAAGGGCCTTTTTAAGCTGTTATCCAAATTTCTTCAACCCAAAATAGGTTCCTTGTAATCATGTGATACAATACCATACACATTCCGTTAACCTCAGAGCCTTTCTTTTCATAAACATTTCATGATAACAACTTGATAATCTTTAGAAAATTGGCCAGTGAAATGCATGGTAAACATATAGACTGCTAGTCTCAGAAATAATGAAAGCAATGTACGACCTTTGAATTCAAATTCCAAAATTTTTAAATAACAAACCAATCAATTCAATTTTAATAAATTATTCGTATTTTATTCCAATTTCCTATCACATCTAATATATCACGTGTAGTTCACAGTTTAAAACAAAACTGGAGCTGGGGCAGCAGCGTAAGTTAAAGGAGCAGAGTAGGCCAAAGGATGAGAGTAGGCAGTAGCGTATTTGGCTACGACTGGAGCAGAATAAGCCAAGGGTGTAGTGTAAGCAGCAGCAACCGGAGCAGCTACGGGAGCTACAACTGGAGCGGTGGCAATTCCATTGTAATTACGGGCAACATATTGGCTACTGGTGGCGGTAACGAAAGGAGCTGGAGCAGCAACAATAGCAGCAGCAGGAGCAGTGTAAGCCAAAGGAGCACCAATTAAACCGGGCTTAGCAGCAGCACAGGCAATGACGGCAAAGATAACGATGGCCTAAGTTAAGAAAAAATATTTAGGAAATTAGAATAAAAATATCACATTTTGTAGTTTTTTAAGGAAACTTACGAGTTTGAACATTTTTGGTGGAGTGAATACGGTTTTTGGTTTGTGTATTAAAACTGGTGAAATGAGTTTGATAACCAATTGACAATTCGTTGAACTATTTATGGTGATCAGTTTTAAAACTGAACCAACAAGTAATGCTTTAAAATCTAAATTCTATGACATTCAGTTCCACATTAAAAACGTTACACAAATAATACGCTTGTGTTTGTTAAGGCAAGTAAGCTTAGTTTCAGTATTAAAACGAATGCATTTGTTGAACTGTGCTGTGAATTTTAAACATTTTTTGGGCATTTTAACATGGGTCTTCTATTGAAATAAATCATAATTTGCAATGGTTTCCAGTTCTTTTAAAAATTATACAAGAAATCCATTTTTATGTTAAACTGAAGGACTAATATGAAGAATTTCTATTAAATATCTTAAATACTATAAATTTTTGATATAAATACTGGCTGATTATTACATTCAATTATCAATTCATTTTGAAATCTTAACCTAATAACTCACAAAATGTTCAAATTCGTAAGTTTTAAGTCATATTTTGTGTTTTAAGGGAAAACATTAAATTTTTTTTATATTTTTTCGGCAGGCCGTAGTCATCTTTGCTGTTATTGCCAGTGCTGCTGCCAAGCCTGGTTTAATTGGTGCTCCTTTGGCTTACACTTCACCTGCTGCTGCTGTTGTTGCTGCACCAGCTCCTTTTGTGACAGCCACCAGTAGCCAATATGTTGCTCGTAACTACAATGGTATTGCCACAGCTCCAGTTGTAGCTCCCGTTGCAGCCCCAGTTGCTGCCTACACTTCTCCAGTTGCTGCTGCTTACACTGCCCCTGTTGTTGCTAAATATGCCGCTGCTTACTCTACACCCTTGGCTTACTCCGCCCCTGTTGTATCCAAATATGCTGCTGCTTACTCTACACCCTTGGCCTACTCTGCCCCAGTCGTAGCCAAATACGCTAATGTCTACTCTCATCCTTTGGCCTACTCAGCACCTTTGACTTATGCTGCTGCCCCAGCTCCAGTTTTGTTCTAAAAACTGTGTAGACTAGGTGGTAAACAGATAACAAAATACTGAATGTGATCCATATAAGTTAGAAATAATAATTGAATACTATTTTCTTAAAAATTGAATTGCTTTTTACTACCAAAATTATAAAACGCTAGAAAATGTGAATGGTACTCTTCAATACTATCTGGTAAGACAGGGTGATAATATTAGGAAAGAACACGTATAATTCTGAATTTGAGATGTGAAGAATAGATTCTACCTTGCCTAGCTCGTAATATTTTTCCAGTGGAAAGCCACAGAATATGTGACATTCCTAACGACTCCATCTTTAAAACAGTCAGTCAGTGATCTTACGTTCGAAGTTGTGCATGTTTTTGTATTTCTTTGTTTACGGAGTGTAAATAATTCATCATTGTGTAGGGTGTCAATTTTCTTCAAATGCCATTAGAACCTCTATAACATTCTTTGCTAACAAACAAACAAACGGCCTTTCTGAATTTTTTACATTGTTTCCTCTTCCTAGTTGCCGTAGTCTAGTTTGTAGTGTGTTTGCTTATTAGACGTGAGGACACGGTCCAAACCTCAGGTCAGACACCCCCAACCAAAGTGAAACATGAAAAATTATATCGTCGGCGACTTCCTCTCATAGGCAAAAACTCAGTGGCAAAAATTCTGAGAGTAAATTAGTTGCCATTTCTCAAAAATCTGCCGTTTGGAGTCGACTTTAAACTGAAGGTCCTGCCACTCGTGTAGAAAATTAACACACACAACATAAGTGGTGTGAGAAACTATTTCCTAATCCTAATTGAAGGTCTGTAATGACCAATTATGTGTATGTATGTATGTATATAATTTGTAGCCACTCTTATTGGTTATTTTATTTCCATGAAAACTTGACTATCCCCTCATCCAGACTAGCATAACTCAGTAACCAAACAGGTGCTCCAGTTAGCTTATGTAATTATATGTGGACTTTATTTTAACAATAAAGGAGTTCAGATATTAGTCGATAAATGGCGGTCCTGGTAGTCTCGTTGGCAGCATGGTAGACTATTAGCGTGAGGGTCGTGAGTTCGATTCCTAGCTGTTAACAAATACTGCTTTCTGTCCACATAGGGATATTGTTTCTAAAGACTTTTTGTTCAAAACAAAAACTTTACCAATATTAACTCATCAAATTAACCCCGGATATAGATTAAAGTGCTTGACTTAAACCTGAGCATAACAAGTTCGAAAACGGGAGAAGACAGTAAAATGTGCATGTTCGAGCAGTTCGTGTTTAAAAAAATTAAGTGGATTCTCTAATACTATACATACATATGTACATACATACATAGTTGGTGATTACAACCCTTCAGTCAGGATTACGACCAAGTTTCTCACACCACTTATTTTGTGTGTGTGTGTTAATATCATACATTACTGGCGGGACCTACAGTTTAATGTCGACTCCGAACAACAGATTTTTTGAGAAAACTTTTCATGGCAATTTTATTTTACTCTCGGAGTTTTTGCCAGAAATCTGTTAAGATGAAGTCGCTGACGAAATATTTTTTCATATTTCATTTTGTTGGAGATGTCTGAGCTGGGGTTTTAACCGTGCCCTCACGTCTAAGAAGCCAACACACTTCCTATTAGACTACGGCTATACTTTTATATGATCCATGCAGGATAACATCCAGAGAAGATAATATCAACAACAAGGATCATAGGATGGTCAAGCAGCAGCACCGTTGAGGCTAGGATAAAACTCAAAACCTGAAATACAGATTTTCTTCTGGCACACCCGATTAACTAGTAAAAAACTTGAGTAATATATGGTATAAACATATACGGCTACAACAAGGAACAATAGGAAACGAAACATAAAAACTGTAGCTTTAAGTGAATGCCTTCAATATTTAAACAACAACAAATTCTCCAAAAATATTTTGAAATTTTAAAAATGTTTGAAATTAAACTAAAAAAGTAAACAAAAGAATTGAATTTTTTAAAATAAATTATTGCCAATGCGTTCAAACTTAATAAAAACAACAAATATTCTTATACTTTAAAACATTTATTATAAAAAATAAGTATCTCTTCCATTATATCAATTTGCAAGGCTATGCATTCGAAAAAACAAAATCTCAACATTTTTATGCAGAAAACGTCAGAGTCATATTTCTTTAAAATGCAAACATTTTCATTAAAATACGAAACACGTTTAATTTAAACGAAATCTAAAGTATAAAAACGGTAGCAAACTTATCAAAATGTATTCAGTTTTACGTCAAACAAAACAGGAACAAGAAATCCAACATTAAAATGGCCAAATTCGTAAGTTGCAAACGTAAATTTTAATTCTTTAATTCAATATTTAATCTCCTTTACTTCTTCTTCTTCAGATCATTGTATTGTGCGCTTTCATTGCCTGTGCCGCTGCTAAACCCGGTGTTGTAGCTCCTTTGGCTTACACAGCTCCCGTCGCTGCTCCTTTTGCTTACTCTGCTCCTGTAGCTGCCTACTCTGCTCCCTTGGCTTACTCTGCACCCGTGGCTTATGCTGCTGCTCCTTTGGCCTACGCTAATGCTCCTTTGGATGCCGCTTATGCTAGCAGCCGTGTTGATATCAAGCAAAACTACAATGCTGCTGTAGTCCCCGCCACTTATGCTGCTGCTGCTGTACCCGTAGCCCCAGTTGCTCCTGTAGCTCCTCTTAAATACACTGCTGCCCCAGTTTTGTTCTAAATAGTTAAGCAATCATCTTTTCTTACAAATAAAATAGTTTTAATTGAATTCTAAATCGTAATACTTGCTATTTAACGATTAACATAGTCAGCTATGTTAATTCCTGTTTTATTTAAATCCAATCGAGTAACTTTTGATTCATTATTTCAAGCAGTTTAAGGGATCGTATTCTCTGATCGTGACGTTTTTTCCTAACAAATTGGCAGCTAAAAATACTGACATTATAGCAGGATTTTTTCTTACACCCTCAATCAAAGTGCATTCATTCTCTCTCTCTCTCTCTCTCTTTGTTACTTTCACGTAATTTTATGCATTATATATAGCAGAGGATTGCGCTAGTGGTAGTAAAGCTTAATGCAGTTAAATAATAGCCCAACCAGGATAATGGCTGTTCTTCAATTCTGGATTTCTGCTCTAACGATTGAAGGTTTCCGGAGGGCTCTTGAAATATATATTTATGAATCGATAGATAGGAGATTCGATTTAAGTATTCTAACTGAGGACTTTTGCTCTAACGATTGAAGGTTTCCATAGGGCTTTTGTGATGTATACTTATGGATCGATGTGTAAGAGATTTGATTTAAGTATTCAGGTGATTAAGGTTTCAGGAGGGCTCTTGAGGTATATATCTATGGCCTATAAAATGCTGGACAGAATAGACGGTAGGATGGATATGTATAAAAGCTTCTGACAATCAACTTTCCTACAATCAGTCTAAGACCGCTACAGTGTTTTCCAGGCGGATTTAATGGATGCATTAAAACCGTCGCCATACTTGTTGGCTGAATCGATTTTCCCTGAATACCTTACTTTGCTTATTGTCCCACCAACAATCATACTGAGAGTCCACGAATGCTGGAGATTTTTCTAGGAAAAATTTTGGATCAATTAAAGGTTACCCTTATATGGGTTTTATAACATTCAAATATTGCCAGAAGCTGCATCGCTGGTGATGGGTACAGTACTTACAATCTCTGACTTGTTACAGGATATAAGTTTTCCGATTACATACATACATAACATACATAATTGGCCGTTACAACCCTTCAGTCAGGATTACGGCCTAGCTTCTCACACCACTTATGCTGTGTGTGTAAAAATTTATACATGAGTGTATAACGATTTTTGAGAAACTTTTAATGGCAATTTTATTCACTCACAGAGTTTTTGCCAGAGATCTGCTGAGAGGAAATTGCTGAAGTTTTTTCATATTTCGTTTAGTTGGAGATGCCTGACCTGGGGTTTGAACCGTGGCCTTACGTCTAATAGACCAACACACTACCTACTAGACTACGGCAACTTCATATAAGGTTACTGATTACCTAAGTTAAACTGGGTAGTAACAGATATGGACTGATATAGGTAAGAAAAAGTCATACTGTCTCCTCTCCTTTGAATGACATAACATTCCATTGCGTTTTCCACAAACCACTGCCCTATTGTTACTCATGCCTATAGATTTTACTTTCCCCTGAGAAGCTGTAGGAGCTGTGGACCTGAGTACAAGAAAAAGATTATCTTACACCTCATGTGTCTGTGTCCAGTTCTACTTTAAAAATACGGCAGTGCTTAAGCTCTCACTATCAGTCATTTTTAACTGAATTCTCTCTTCAACTTAAGAATCACTACGAAAACAATATTTCGTTAGTATAATTCGCAAAGACGCTAAGTCCACTTTTTTCCAAAATTGAGATTTTGATGCAAAACGTTGACACTCTACCAAATACATATTTTACGACAAAAAAAATGTCAGTATGTAGTTTAAAGTTGTTGTAATTTTGTGGTTTGAAAGAACGCTAAGTCCACAAAACTACGAAAAATATTAACAGCACGTACTAACTCCACGAATATTAATTATTAATTATTTTTAATTTTTGATCTAGGTCATTTAAAGAGAGCTATTTTGTAAAAATAATTGAGTATAAAAAGTTTACAAATTTTAAAAACTGAAGAAGACGCAATGTTTTTTGTGGCTCCTGTAAAATTTGAAAAAAGGGACTTAACACATTTGCGAATAAGACTAACGATTTATTCTGGTGCCGGAAAGTTTCCCTTAGTAATGTAAAAAACCCGGGTTGGAAGTCGTCATATCACAATGAACCTAACATCTGGCCTCATTTCAACCTTAACCTAACTAAACAAACCAAAGGAAACACAATACAGTCGATCAAAATAACAATTTGGTGCACCACACAATTCGAAAAAAAGAACTATAGCTTCGCTCTAACAGTCTATTCCAAATATTCGACAGAGTTTGACATGAAAGACTGGAACATTGAAAATTCATACTCACATAAACAAACAGTGACAAAAAATGATTCCTTTTCGTACATTTAAGGAAGATCGGACTATCAATATTACAACTCCATCTCTTTATTATTTCTTTGCTTCGTTTTATTAATTAAGTTTTTAAAGCTTACTTACTTACTTAATTGGCCATTAACAACCCGTTTAACGGATTTCGGCCTGCCGCAACACATCCTTCCAGGCGTCTCTGCTTCTTGCCCACCTACGCCAGTTGGTCACACCAATCAATGACAGGGCTTCCTCGATTTGGTCCTTCCAACGGATACAAGGCCGTCCTCTTCGCCGACTTCCGCAGATCCCCGCATCAAATACCCGTCTCGCCGGAGCATCCTCCTCCATTCGAACGACATGGCCGAACCAGCGCAACCGGTGGATATTAATACGCTACACAACGTCTATGTCGTTGAGGAGCCATACAGTTCACTGTTGGATCGGATGCGGAAATCATCGCCAACTCACACTGGACCGAAGATCTTACGTAGGACTTTTCTCTCGTAGGACTTTTAAAGCTTAGCAAAAGATTATTATACGTTCACAGCACTCAGGAAAGACAAAGTAGCCGTAGTCTAGTAGGTAATGCGTTGAATTATTAGACGCGAGGCTGTGGTTTAAAACCCAGCGAATAATTAAAAATAAGATTTCTTCAGCGACTTCCTCTCAGCAGTCTTCTGGCAAAAAAAATCTGAGAATAAATAAAATTGTCATGAAAAGTTTCTCAAAAATCTATCATTCGGAGTCGACTTTAAATTGTAGGTTACGCCATTCAAGTATAAAATTAGCACACGCCAGATTGTTGGTGTGAGAAGCTGGATCGTAATCATGACTAAAGGGTTGAGGAAGTAGTTAAGCAGGTCTCAGAATATTAGAATGGCTATCAATTGTTGCCTGGAAGTAACGCTTACTCTGAAATGGTATTGAGTATACTGTATCGGGCATAGTTGGTGAGAACCCGAGCTCATTAAGTGCTACTCTATTTCAAGAAGTGGCACTGTAGCATTCCTTCGCGGATAAGTGAATTGAAAATTCTCAATTCTTCAAGTTCGAATGGCGTAATGAAAATTTTTTGTGACATCTGTGTGCCTGAAAACAGGGAGATTTTTATACATTTGTTTTATACGGACACCAAGTGAATTCTACTCATGTTCTGTGTATCCGAAATAATATCATTCGTGAGAACTTCACCTTAATAGAAATTTTGTAAACCGAATTTGTCCATTCTAAGTCGATAGCAATGAGGCCCGAAGGTCATAATGAAATCACCAATAAAATGGGATAATGCAACTGAATTAAACGCTTCAACTTTAACTTTAATACCGTTATTCTACTTCATTCAAAATCAATCTTTAACAATTAATGTTCACGCCAAACTTAAATCAAACAATCCAATGTCATTGTCTAACAATTCAATTCGATTTCATTCAAATGATGTATTTTAACGTCACTATGAGCTGCGAAAATATTTTTATGAGTCACATTTAAACACTTTATGGTAGTAAATAAACAAATTTGTATTGTAGGCCACTACATTCCGCACTTAAATAATTTATATGCCATACAAATTACATGTTTTATTATATACGTGCCCTGTATTATCATGCGAATTGACGGGATTGCTTTCCAACTTCTAAAAGACTTTGACACTGAAATTATGCGATGGCTACGATTTTGATTTAAAGAGCCAGAGTAATAGCTGCTATTGCGTAAGAAATTTAATTCAATTAAATTACATTCCTATAAAATAAACCATTTACCAAGCTTGAGTATATACAGATCAGTCGATTTCCATAGAAAATTAGTTCAACTTCAAAACTGCATTCAACTAATCTAAACAAAATGTTCAAATTCGTAAGTATCTTTTTATTTCCATCACCTTAAATACCACTGAATTTATTAACTTCCTTTAATTTTTGTAGGCCGTTGTTATATTCGCTGTTATTGCCTGTGCTGCTGCCAAACCCGGTTTGATTGGTGCTCCTTTGGCTTACACTGCTCCCGCAGCCGCTGTTGTTGCTGCCCCCGCCCCAGTGATAACTGCCACCAGCAGTCAATATATTGCCCGTAATTACAATGGTATTGCCAGTGCCCCCATTGTAGCCCCAGTAGCTGCTCCAGTTATTGCCAAAACTATTGCTTCTGTTGCTGCTCCCTTGGCTGCTGCTGTTCCTTTTGCTTACACTGCTCCTTTGGCCTACTCTGCTCATTTGCCATATGCCGCTCCTCTGTCTTATGCCGCCACTGCCCCTGTTTTGTTGTAAATTCAATTAATTTTTAATCAAAATAAATGTTTTTGTTATAATTAAATTTATTTAAGTTGTTACTTAATTTAGTAGTAATTGCCACGCCCACAGATGATTGGGAAAATGTAAGTTTACTAAACTATTAAACTGTGCAGGCAGATTTCCTTGATGCTTGACTAGTGTGTGAAATGAATAACATGCCCTAGCTGGAAATTGTAAGTCTTAAGACGAGCTATGTTATTATCATCCTGGGCTTAAAATATACTTTTAACTGTTAGCATTGTTGGGAGTTTTAAATAAATCTCAGTATCTCAACCGAGTAGCATGTGTTACAAATCCGTTAATGATAATGTTGTATGTGGTTCCTAGTTGCTGTTTTAGGAACGCTAGGGTAACGGAATATTCATTTCTGGCTTTCGACGAAATTTTTATTTCATTATAATGCTTGGACCAAGCCACATACATACATACTTAATTGACCATTACAACCCTTCAGTCAGGATTACGGCCTAGCTTCCCACACCTCTCATGTTGTGTGTGTTAATTTTATACATTAGTGGCAGGACCTACAGTTTAAAGTGGGCTCCGAACGACGGATTTTTGAGAAACTTTTCTTGGCAATTTTATTGACTCTCAGAGATTTTGCCAGAAATCTGCTGAGAGGAAGTCGCTGAAGAAATATTTTTTTCATATTTTCGTTTTTTGAAGTCTGGCCTGGGATTGGAACCGTGGCCTTACGTCTAACAAGCCAACACACTACCTACTAGACTACGGCGACTATTGCTTCTGGACCAAGCCAGTCTTTTCAATGATTGCCTCAGATTTGCTATGGGTTTGTTAGTTATGAACCACTTTTTCGCACATTTCGGATATATTCTCGACAAGAACTTGACAAATGTTGGCTTTCAAATATGCCAACATAAGGAAATTATTCATGTAGTCGTACCCCAACAAAAAATATCGAATGGAGTCAAATCGCATCATCTTAATGGTCAATTGATGTCAGCAAAACATGAAATTACCCTCTCTGACCCCTGCAGACTGCAAAAAAAAGTGGTTTACGGCTCTTTCTGGTTTATTTACGAAATGGTATGGCCCAATAACATTTAGACCATAATGCACACCAAACACTCACTTCTTTCGGATGTATTTTTTTTTGTTCCCTGAGCCCCATATGCAGACGAAGAAATTTATCAAAATAGGAATAGAGCTCGTGGCACCTTCTATACAATATGGATATCAATTATCGTTTATCTAAAAACACTATTTTCTTAAAACAAACCTAGCTCGTGTTATCACTTAAGACAATAGTGAAAAATTGAGATGATAAATATTTTATAGTCTGGTTTAATACTTGCATTAATATGAAGCGGTTAACAGATAATCACGACGCAAAAGACTGGGAGCTATGCAGCTGAGCATCCTTGTACCCATGTTTGATGCTTCGAATTACTTTATGGCATACGCCTACTCCTCTTAATGCTTTCTATATAGCATCGAAGGCTTGCTTGAAGCTGTAACTAGTAGAAAAATAATTATTTGGATTATACCGATAATATTTATCTCCTTTCACACTAGGTCTCAAATATTCAGGCAAAACTAAAACATTTAAAATTGAAAAGGTTCTCAAACATCAGTCGTTCGGAGTCGACCTTAAAATGTAGGTTTCGCCACTCATGAATAAAATTACGAAAAAAATTGTTAATGAATTCTAAAAATAAAAATGTATAGGACATCCCCCCAATTAGCAGTAGTACTGATCAATCTGTAACAATCTAAGTGGATAATTTAAAATAGCATCCCCAAGGCCAAAACCCTTTAAATACTAAAAAGAACAGAATTAAAATTCAAGGTGAAGGATTTGTACTTTAATTGTTTATTTTTGGCATCAGTTATAGAATTTACAACAAAACGGGGGCAGCAGCGGCATAAGACAAGGGAGCAGTGTATGGCAAATGAGCTGAGTAGGCCAAAGGAGCGGTGTAAGCCAAAGGAGCAGCAGCAGCTAAGGGAGCAGCTACTGGGGCAACAATGGGGGTACTGGCAATACCATTGTAATTACGGGCAATATATTGGCTGCTGGTGGCAGTTACCACTGGGGCAGGAGCAGCAACAACAGCGGCAGCAGGAGCGGTGTAAGCCAAAGGAGCACCAACCAAACCGGGTTTGGCAGTAGCACAAGCAATAACAGCGAAAATAACAACGGCCTGTTAAAGAAAGAAACCAAAATAATCGAAATTATTTTCTCAAATTTAAAACAAGAAAAATAAAGGAAACTTACGAATTTGAACATTTTGTTTGAAGTTTGGTTTTTGTAAAATAGAACTGAAATAATGTTGCTAATAAACCAGCCAAATTTGGTTCTGTATTTATATCAAATTCAGCTCTGGAGTGTTAATAACCTTTCAAATATTCAAATACGATATCAAAAATCTGTTGGCCACTGAAATTATTGTGCAAGAAAACATGTTCAGCCCTTTTAAAATTGAATTTCATTGTCAATGTTAAACAGAAATAAATTTGAAAAACCAAATAAATAAACAAACAAACAAACAAACAAACATTTTGATCAAATTCCCCAAAAAATATTGGTTAAAACCTAAGCACGTATTGCTTTTTAAACACCTCCCCCCATAAACGTAATTTGTAAATTAATTGAAGTGAATTGAACATAAATTTTTTGAGAAATCTGAACCTCGCATCAAAACAGTAGCAAAACGATGAATGAGTGATCACAGGTCACGTGCATTCTTCATTGGGATTTTACGAGAAAATAGAAACAAAAGAAGGGACAAACTGTTAACAGTTATTGGTTTTCATATATAAATGGTGTGTGGATATTGAAACGATCATCACAAAACATTTATTCTTTAAGAAATTAACACACAATTTCAAAAACCCTCACAATCAGTCAACATGTTCAAATTCGTAAGTTTTATTAAAAAAAAATATGATTCAATCAAACAATTAACTTTCGTTTTCGTTTTAGGCTGTTGTTATCTTAGCCGTTATTGCCTGTGCTGCTGCTAAACCTGGCTTAATTGGCGCTCCTTTGGCTTACACTGCTCCTGCTGCTGCTGTTGTTGCTGCTCCCGCACCTTTTGTAACTGCTACCAGTAGCCAAGTGATTGCCCGCAACTACAATGGAATTGCTTCCGCTCCTATTGTAGCTCGTGTAGCTGCTCCTGTTGCTGCTCCTTTAGCTTACACCGCCCCTGTTGCTGCTCCTGTTGTAGCCAAATATGCCGCCACTGCCCCTTTGGCTTACTCAGCTCCCGTTGTTGCTAAATATGCTGCAGCTACTCCTTTCGCTTACTCTGCACCATTCACCTATGCTGCCGCTCCAGCTCCAGTTTTGTTTTAAACTTAAACAAATACTCTGATTGCATTGATAAGATCACCTATGAAGACTGTTGAAATAAATTATTTTAAATTTTACTTTAAATTTTAGCATTTGTTTTAATTAGATAACGAAAATATGCTTTAAGTTGATAAATAGGCCTCTGGTTAGAGAAATAACGAGTTTTTAGTTTTTGTAGAATGACTTTCGTCAAGTTTTTCATTCTTTACTTTGTTGATCATTTTTATAATTCAAGAGGCCTGAAGATATCTTCTTATTATGGGTGGACCTATATCCATTAACACAAAGTTGCTCCTACAACTTTTTTCGATTTCCTTGCTTCAGTTCCGATCAGTTAATAAAGGTTTTCAATATAACCAGTTGGTAGATCTAGTGTAGCTGGCGCGTACTATGTTGCCATTGCCTTGCAGAAATGCCTCTAAGTGGAGATGTGCTGGGTATGGTGTGAATTCGGTGAAGTTTCAAGTTGCCACCACCGCCCACCCTCCAAATACAATATAATTTACTTGTTATTAAATGGTAATGAACTAAATGAGGATTACTGCACTTGGGGTCTTTGTTATTTGACCGAACGACTAAATAATTACAAATGATTGTAGATGACAAACCTCTCACATTCTCTTTTTTATCGTAATACTTAAATAGAAGTCTATGTGTTTGTGCGTGTGTGTGTGTGAAGATAAATTCGACAAAATGATTGTGTTCGTTTTGTCTTTAAATTGTTTAAATTTCACGAAGAGTAAGATTACATACGTATTACATGAAAATAAACTGGGATAAGCTTCGAAAAATTGTATGCAATTGCAGAGAAATTGTGAGAAATCCTTGAATAATTTTCGCTGTTCTAAATTCTAATTTGAATTGAAAAGAATTCTATTACCAAGAGAAGAGCCTAGGATTTCGATTTCACAAATATATTCTTTTTTTTCTACTTCAATTGAAAAATTATGGAAAAATTATGATGAAAATCAAATCAAAGTTTAAATGGTAAGTGATCTGTGGTGTAAGACTTCATTTTGAAAATCTTGAATGACAAGGACTTTTTAAGCTGTTATCCAAATTTCTTCAATCCAAAATAGGTCGCTTGTAATCTTATGATATCATACCATACACATGTGAAGGCATTCCGTTGATGTCAGGGCCTTTCTTATTATAAACATTTCATTGATAATGACTTGACAACTTTTAAGAACCTGTATAGTAAATACATGGTAAACATATGGACTGCTAGTATTAGAAATATTGAAAGCAACATAAGATCCTTGAATTCAAATTCCAAAATTTTTAAATAACAAACCAATGAATTCAATTTTAATAAATTAATCGTTTTTTATTCCAATTTCCTATCACATCTTAAATATTACGAGTAGTTTACAGTTTAGAACAAAACTGGAGCTGGGGCAGCAGCATAAGTCAAAGGAGCGGAGTAGGCCAAAGGATGAGAGTAGGCAGTAGCGTATTTGGCTACCACTGGGGCAGAGTAAGCGAAGGGTGTAGAGTAAGCAGCAGCGTATTTAGCTACAACAGGGGCGGCATAAGCAGCAGCTACTGGAGCAGTGTAGGCAGCAGCAACTGGAGCAGTATAAGCAGCAACAGTCTTAGCAACAACTGGTGCAGCTACGGGTGCTACAACTGGGGTGGTAGCAATACCATTGTAATTACGGGCAACATATTGGCTACTGGTGGCTGTAACAACAGGAGCTGGAGCAGCAACAATAACAGCAGCAGGAGCAGTGTAAGCCAAAGGAGCACCAATTAAACCGGGCTTAGCAGCAGCACAGGCAATGACAGCAAAGATGACAACGGCCTAATAAATTTGTTCAATTAGTTAATGAATGAATACTTTTAATAAAAACCAAATAAACTTACGTATTTGAACATGTTGAAAAAGTTTTGTGGGGTGTAGTTTGTTTCTTAAAACAGATGAAAAGTGTTTGACAACAATTGTATGCCATTCCAGAGCTATTTATAGTTAAGAAAAATACCCTTAACTCTACAACTATTAACAGTTAACCTACACAAAATTAAAATAAATCGTATAATTCGATAACTATGTATAATTTTAAGTATGTGTTCAGCATAATATAACATCGATTGAATGTTTAATCGGCAGTACTGTTCATTGCTTATAATACTTAACATAACGGTTGTTATTCACTGTGAATATGATTTAGATTTCGAATATTTTATGAACGAATTGCATTCTTTGCTTCACTTATTTTCAAGAACATGGCTATTACGTTGAGGGTCTGTTAACGTCTAATGAATTACCAGAGCCTTTCGATTTTATGCTTCTTCTAGTATAAATACTAGGGCTGTTACAGTTTAAAGTATCATTAACAAACTATCACTTGTTAAAGTATATCACAACACCCAATCTAATCAAAATGTTCAAATACGTAAGTTTCACACTCAATCCGACAACAGTGTGGATTCAATTATTAATTCTCCATTCTATTTTTTAGGCCGTTGTTATCTTTGCTGTTATTGCCTGCGCTGCTGCCAAACCCGGTTTGATTGGTGCTCCTTTGGCTTACACTGCTCCTGCTGTTGTTGCTGCTCCAGCTCCTTTTGTGACAGCTACCAGTAGCCAATATGTTGCTCGTAACTACAATGGTATTGCCACCGCTCCAGTTGTAGCTCCCGTTGCTGCCCCAGTTGTTGCCAAGACTGTTGCTGCCTACACTGCTCCAGTTGCTGCTGCTTACACCGCCCCTGTTGTTGCTAAATATGCTGCTGCTTACTCTACACCCTTGGCTTACTCTGCTCCAGTTGTTGCCAAATATGCTGCTGCTTACTCTACACCCTTGGCTTACTCTGCTCCAGTCGTAGCCAAATACGCTACTGCCTACTCTCATCCTTTGGCCTACTCTGCTCCTTTGACTTACGCTGCTGCTCCAGCCCCCGTTTTATTCTAAACTGTAAGCTACGTGTAATATTTTAGATGTGATAGGAAATTGGAATAAAATACGAATAATTTATTGAAATCAAATGCACTGTTTATGTACATATTTAAAAAGTCTGAAGTTTGAACTTAAGGATCTTAAATTGTGTTGATTATTTCTGATACTGAATCTCTCAATTAACGCCGATCAAATAATCAATAATTGAGAGCAATTGCCTTAGCTAGCACTTCAGTGACTAGGTTTGCCTCATAGCCCGCATGATCGTTCCCACTGACAAGGATTACATTAGAATGCCTAATCATGATGAATGCCATGTAAACATTATCCAAGGCTTTGAGTACTGCTTAGTTAAAAATGGGGATCCAAATATATTTTCGGTATACTGGGTGTAGCCACCATAATCTAGTACGTAGTGTTGGCTTATTAGACGTGAGGCTGTAGTTCAAACCCATTCTCACACATCTCGAACGAAACAAAATATGAAAACATATTTCTTCGGCGACAACCTTTCAGCATTTACATCAGTAAATAAAATTTTACCACCGCTCCAGTTTTAGCTCCCGTTGCTGCCCCAGTTGTTGCCAAGACTGTTGCTGCCTACACTGCTCCAGTTGCTGCTGCTTACACCGCTCCCGTTATCACTAAATACGCTGCTGCTTACACCACTCCTTTCGCTTACAGCACCCCTGTTGTATCTAAATATACCGCCACAGCTCCCTTGGCTTACTCTGCACCTGTTGTAGCTAAATATGCCGCCGCTGCTCCCTTGGCATACTCTGCTCCCGTTGTTGCCAAATACGCTGCAGCCTATTCTCATCCCTTGGCCTACTCTGCACCTTTGACTTATTCTGCTGCTTCAGCCCCAGTTTTGTTCTAAAAAACTGTCTAAAACATGATGAAATCGATGTAATATGTAATAAATAAAGAAAATAATTTATTAAAACAGAGTTGATCCCACTTTTATTTTATAATTCATAGCATCAAACATAGCTTAGCTTATTTATTTGATACGTACGTTATTATAATTTAAGGATTCCGTTCTATGAGATACTAAAACCTGTCTACACGTTATTATTACTGTTGCAGTAACATAATACTGAGACCAATCGATCTATTTATTGACATGATTCTTTACAGAGTTTATCTACATGTCCGCTCCGACCTTTTTGTCCCGAAACATATTTCTCTTCTTTGTACTTAATAGTGTTTCCATCCGAAATGTATTTCTGCTGCTGCTGTATTTCTGCCTCTGGGTGGAGATGTATTGGATATCGTTTGTGGATTGGTGAGGTTTCAAGTTGCCACCACCACCCACCCTCAAAATACAATATAATTTACTTCTTATTAAATAGTAACGAACTAAATAGAATGGATTTCTATTTTACAAAAATGTTCTTTTTTTACTTCAATTTAAAAATTATTTAAAAATGATGATGAAAATCAAATCAGAGTTTAAACGTTAAGTGATCTGTGGTGTAAGATTTCATTTTAAAAACCTTGAATGACAGGAACATTATAAGCTGTGCTCCAAATTTCTTCAACCTGAAATAGGTTGCTTGTAATCGTGTGACATAATACCACACACATGTTAACGCATTCCGTTGATCTCTGGGCAATACCATTGTAATTACGGGCAACATATTGGGTAATCGTGGCGGTAACAAAAGGAACTGGAGCAGCCACAACAGCAGCAAAAGGAGCGAGATTAGGACGAATGACTCAATCTAATCGGATTTACAGTCTATCTTTGAATTGGATTGAGCGAATAGGATTGATTCAATGCACTCAAATCCTAATATTGTTTGTTTTGGCATTAAACATGTCATCAATACGTTTTGGATTAAATATAGTGGAGTCAAAAGATTTACATGTTCTAGGTATGAAAATTTAATTCAATGTACGTTGGAACCATGCAAGTTTTCAAGTGTAGAAAGAAGCATTTAAGCTTCTTGATTTCTTAAGAAGTTACACGGGAAGCCCTACTCGCTTTGACATCTTTAGACGCCGGTGTCTTTAAGTCAGTTGTGAAACTTATCAATCAAGTATAGAAAAGGACGGAAATGTTTATTAATTGGTTTCATCCATTAAACCATCAAAATATGGCTTATGCTTCTCAATTTTATCGCTACTTCAATGAAATGTACTCAAGGTAAATAAAGGTACTTGTAATCGGTCGAGATCTATAGGCCAGGTGTTCGTCAATGCCGTGCAGAAACTATTTATTCTATGGCCACTCTTTCCGTACGTGGTATGCTTGCTAACTTGAGCTACTCATCTGTAATTATTAACAGTCCATCTGTCAGCATTGCTTGCATGCCTGAGTGTTGTACTACAGATTTTAAATTTTACAAATAATCGATAAAATAATCGATAAAAAATATTATGAGAAATATGTTAATACTTGTTAGCTCTTAAGGTACTGCTCTGACAACCATTTCCTTATGACGATTTCAAAAACGGAAGTTATTTTCAAAACAAAAAATTTTAAATTTACTGGAGCAGAGTAAGCCAAGTGTGTAGAGTAGGCAGCAGCATATTTGGCAACAACTGGAGCAGTTAGGCAGCAGCAACTGGAGCAGTGTAGGCAGCAACGGGAGCTAAAACTGTAAATGCTGAAAGGTTGTCGTCGAAGAAATGTGTTTTCATATTTTCTACGTACTAGATTATGGTGGCTACACCCAGTATACCGAAAATATATTTGGATCCCCATTTTTAACTAAGCAGTACTCAAAGCCTTGGATAATGTTTACATGGCATTCATCATGATTAGGCATTCTAATGTAATCCTTGTCAGTGGGAACGATCATGCGGGCTATGAGGCAAACCTAGTCACTGAAGTGCTAGCTAAGGCAATTGCTCTCAATTATTGATTATTTGATCGGCGTTAATTGAGAGATTCAGTATCAGAAATAATCAACACAATTTAAGATCCTTAAGTTCAAACTTCAGACTTTTTAAATATGTACATAAACAGTGCATTTGATTTCAATAAATTATTCGTATTTTATTCCAATTTCCTATCACATCTAAAATATTACACGTAGCTTACAGTTTAGAATAAAACGGGGGCTGGAGCAGCAGCGTAAGTCAAAGGAGCAGAGTAGGCCAAAGGATGAGAGTAGGCAGTAGCGTATTTGGCTACGACTGGAGCAGAGTAAGCCAAGGGTGTAGAGTAAGCAGCAGCATATTTGGCAACAACTGGAGCAGAGTAAGCCAAGGGTGTAGAGTAAGCAGCAGCATATTTAGCAACAACAGGGGCGGTGTAAGCAGCAGCAACTGGAGCAGTGTAGGCAGCAACAGTCTTGGCAACAACTGGGGCAGCAACGGGAGCTACAACTGGAGCGGTGGCAATACCATTGTAGTTACGAGCAACATATTGGCTACTGGTAGCTGTCACAAAAGGAGCTGGAGCAGCAACAACAGCAGCAGCAGGAGCAGTGTAAGCCAAAGGAGCACCAATCAAACCGGGTTTGGCAGCAGCGCAGGCAATAACAGCAAAGATAACAACGGCCTAAAAAATAGAATGGAGAATTAATAATTGAATCCACACTGTTGTCGGATTGAGTGTGAAACTTACGTATTTGAACATTTTGATTAGATTGGGTGTTGTGATATACTTTAACAAGTGATAGTTTGTTAATGATACTTTAAACTGTAACAGCCCTAGTATTTATACTAGAAGAAGCATAAAATCGAAAGGCTCTGGTAATTCATTAGACGTTAACAGACCCTCAACGTAATAGCCATGTTCTTGAAAATAAGTGAAGCAAAGAATGCAATTCGTTCATAAAATATTCGAAATCTAAATCATATTCACAGTGAATAACAACCGTTATGTTAAGTATTATAAGCAATGAACAGTACTGCCGATTAAACATTCAATCGATGTTATATTATGCTGAACACATACTTAAAATTATACATAGTTATCGAATTATACGATTTATTTTAATTTTGTGTAGGTTAACTGTTAATAGTTGTAGAGTTAAGGGTATTTTTCTTAACTATAAATAGCTCTGGAATGGCATACAATTGTTGTCAAACACTTTTCATCTGTTTTAAGAAACAAACTACACCCCACAAAACTTTTTCAACATGTTCAAATACGTAAGTTTATTTGGTTTTTATTAAAAGTATTCATTCATTAACTAATTGAACAAATTTATTAGGCCGTTGTCATCTTTGCTGTCATTGCCTGTGCTGCTGCTAAGCCCGGTTTAATTGGTGCTCCTTTGGCTTACACTGCTCCTGCTGCTGTTATTGTTGCTGCTCCAGCTCCTGTTGTTACAGCCACCAGTAGCCAATATGTTGCCCGTAATTACAATGGTATTGCTACCACCCCAGTTGTAGCACCCGTAGCTGCACCAGTTGTTGCTAAGACTGTTGCTGCTTATACTGCTCCAGTTGCTGCTGCCTACACTGCTCCAGTAGCTGCTGCTTATGCCGCCCCTGTTGTAGCTAAATACGCTGCTGCTTACTCTACACCCTTCGCTTACTCTGCCCCAGTGGTAGCCAAATACGCTACTGCCTACTCTCATCCTTTGGCCTACTCCGCTCCTTTGACTTATGCTGCTGCCCCAGCTCCAGTTTTGTTCTAAACTGTAAACTACTCGTAATATTTAAGATGTGATAGGAAATTGGAATAAAAAACGATTAATTTATTAAAATTGAATTCATTGGTTTGTTATTTAAAAATTTTGGAATTTGAATTCAAGGATCTTATGTTGCTTTCAATATTTCTAATACTAGCAGTCCATATGTTTACCATGTATTTACTATACAGGTTCTTAAAAGTTGTCAAGTCATTATCAATGAAATGTTTATAATAAGAAAGGCCCTGACATCAACGGAATGCCTTCACATGTGTATGGTATGATATCATAAGATTACAAGCGACCTATTTTGGATTGAAGAAATTTGGATAACAGCTTAAAAAGTCCTTGTCATTCAAGATTTTCAAAATGAAGTCTTACACCACAGATCACTTACCATTTAAACTTTGATTTGATTTTCATCATAATTTTTCCATAATTTTTCAATTGAAGTAGAAAAAAAAGAATATATTTGTGAAATCGAAATCCTAGGCTCTTCTCTTGGTAATAGAATTCTTTTCAATTCAAATTAGAATTTAGAACAGCGAAAATTATTCAAGGATTTCTCACAATTTCTCTGCAATTGCATACAATTTTTCGAAGCTTATCCCAGTTTATTTTCATGTAATACGTATGTAATCTTACTCTTCGTGAAATTTAAACAATTTAAAGACAAAACGAACACAATCATTTTGTCGAATTTATCTTCACACACACACACGCACAAACACATAGACTTCTATTTAAGTATTACGATAAAAAAGAGAATGTGAGAGGTTTGTCATCTACAATCATTTGTAATTATTTAGTCGTTCGGTCAAATAACAAAGACCCCAAGTGCAGTAATCCTCATTTAGTTCATTACCATTTAATAACAAGTAAATTATATTGTATTTGGAGGGTGGGCGGTGGTGGCAACTTGAAACTTCACCGAATTCACACCATACCCAGCACATCTCCACTTAGAGGCATTTCTGCAAGGCAATGGCAACATAGTACGCACCAGCTACACTAGATCTACCAACTGGTTATATTGAAAACCTTTATTAACTGATCGGAACTGAAGCAAGGAAATCGAAAAAAGTTGTAGGAGCAACTTTGTGTTAATGGATATAGGTCCACCCATAATAAGAAGATATCTTCAGGCCTCTTGAATTATAAAAATGATCAACAAAGTAAAGAATGAAAAACTTGACGAAAGTCATTCTACAAAAACTAAAAACTCGTTATTTCTCTAACCAGAGGCCTATTTATCAACTTAAAGCATATTTTCGTTATTTAATTAAAACAAATGCTAAAATTTAAAGTAAAATTTAAAATAATTTATTTCAACAGTCTTCATAGGTGATCTTATCAATGCAATCAGAGTATTTGTTTAAGTTTAAAACAAAACTGGAGCTGGAGCGGCAGCATAGGTGAATGGTGCAGAGTAAGCGAAAGGAGTAGCTGCAGCATATTTAGCAACAACGGGAGCTGAGTAAGCCAAAGGGGCAGTGGCGGCATATTTGGCTACAACAGGAGCAGCAACAGGGGCGGTGTAAGCTAAAGGAGCAGCAACAGGAGCAGCTACACGAGCTACAATAGGAGCGGAAGCAATTCCATTGTAGTTGCGGGCAATCACTTGGCTACTGGTAGCAGTTACAAAAGGTGCGGGAGCAGCAACAACAGCAGCAGCAGGAGCAGTGTAAGCCAAAGGAGCGCCAATTAAGCCAGGTTTAGCAGCAGCACAGGCAATAACGGCTAAGATAACAACAGCCTAAAACGAAAACGAAAGTTAATTGTTTGATTGAATCATATTTTTTTTTAATAAAACTTACGAATTTGAACATGTTGACTGATTGTGAGGGTTTTTGAAATTGTGTGTTAATTTCTTTAAGAATAAATGTTTTGTGATGATCGTTTCAATATCCACACACCATTTATATATGAAAACCAATAACTGTTAACAGTTTGTCCCTTCTTTTGTTTCTATTTTCTCGTAAAATCCCAATGAAGAATGCACGTGACCTGTGATCACTCATTCATCGTTTTGCTACTGTTTTGATGCGAGGTTCAGATTTCTCAAAAAATTTATGTTCAATTCACTTCAATTAATTTACAAATTACGTTTATGGGGGAGGTGTTTAAAAAGCAATACGTGCTTAGGTTTTAACCAATATTTTTTGGGGAATTTGATCAAAATGTTTGTTTGTTTCTTTGTTTATTTATTTGGTTTTTTAAAATTTATTTCTGTTTAACATTGACAATGAAATTCAATTTTAAAAGGGCTGAACATGTTTTCTTGCACAATAATTTCAGTGGCCAACAGATTTTTGATATCGTATTTGAATATTTGAAAGGTTATTAACACTCCAGAGCTGAATTTGATAGAAATACAGAACCAAATTTGGCTGTTTTATTAGAAACATTATTTCAGTTCTATTTTACAAAAACCAAACTTCAAACAAAATGTTCAAATTCGTAAGTTTCCTTTATTTTTCTTGTTTTAAATTTGAGAAAATAATTTCGATTATTTTGGTTTCTTTCTTTAACAGGCCGTTGTTATTTTCGCTGTTATTGCCTGTGCTACTGCCAAACCTGGTTTGGTTGGTGCTCCTTTGGCTTACAACGCTCCTGTTGCCGCTGTTGTTGCTGCTCCTGCCCCAGTGGTAACTGCCACCAGCAGCCAATATATTGCTCGTAATTACAATGGTATTGCCAGTACCCCCATTGTTGCCCCAGTTGCTGCTCCCTTAGCTGCTGCTGCTCCTTTGGCTTATACCGCTCCTTTGGCCTACTCAGCTCATTTGCCATACACTGCTCCCTTGTCTTATGCCGCTGCTGCCCCCGTTTTGTTGTAAATTCTATAACTGATGCCAAAAATAAACAATTAAAGTACAAATCATTCACCTTGAATTTTAATTCTGTTCTTTTTAGTATTTAAAGGGTTTTGGGCTTAGAAATGCTATTTTAAATTATCGACTTAGATTGTTACAGATTGATCAGTACTACTACCAATTTGTAGTTGATAGTACAAATTGTGAAATTATCATTTGCATGGAAAGGTGGATTAGGAATCAGACAAATCTGTCTGTTTTGAATGAACGTGAGACGTGATTTGAACTAAAACCATCTAAGATTTGATTTGGGTAACTAATTGAAGTATACTATTCTCTAGGCATATAGAGAGAGGACAGAAGGACAGAGAGTATCGTACAACGTCTTCTATAGATGCCGTAATCGCGACGAAGAAGAGCAGACGATTACTGAATATCTTTTCTGAAATTGTAGAATAATTGGAAATTTAACACGACTGTTTTTTATGAGCATAGCCAGACTGGAAAAATGCAAATCTTCATGATGTGTGTGTTATATACATGAGTGGCGGGACCTACAGTTTAAAGTCGCCTTTTCATGGCAATTTTATTTTATTCTGAGAGTTTTTGCCAGAAATCTGCTGAGAGGAAGTCACCGAAAAATTATTTTTTTCATATTTTCGTTTCGTTGGAGATGTCTGACCTGGGGTTTAAAGCGTGGCCTCACGTCTAATAAGCCAGCACACTACCTACTACGCTAAGGCGGCTTCACTACCTTTGATAGCATACATACATAATTGGTTATTACAACCCTTTAGTCAGGAATACGACCTAGTTTCTCGCATCACTTATGTTGTGTGCATTAATTTGTATACATGAGTGGTGGGACCTGCAGTTTAAAACCAACTCCGAACGAAAAATTTTTGAGAAACTGAAAACCAGAAATCTGCTGGGAGGAAGTCGCCGAAGAAATATTTCAGATTTCGTTTAGTTGGAGACGCCTGACATGGGGTTTGAACCGAGGCCTCACGTCTAAGAAGCCAACACACTACCTACTAGACCACGGTGAATTGTTAGGGTATCATGCACTAGGGATGTGGCCTACTGCCAAACTCTTAATTTGGACTCATAATCTCAACAATAATTCCAACAACAGACCACCTGTAATAATAGAAGACAAATCCTGTTTGATTAAGACAACAACAGGTCCCGATTTTGAGATGATGACTTCTCATCCACTTGGCAGCAGATATATTTTGTGTTTTACTGTCTATAATTCAGTAGAAGCTAGAGAAAATCGTTTGTCCTAGTATAAATATCTAAACATAAATATCTAAAGGCATAATATTATCGAACAATAAGCAATCGAAAGGAACAATGTTCCGAATGAAGTCGCTCAAAATATGCCCTTTAAAATCTTAAATATTTTGAAAAGGCAATGGATTGTTTGTACAACAACTTATAATGTTAGATGGAGCGTGGTGTGTGGTTGAAGCTAAAGATTTTTTTCATCATGGTTGTAATGATTTCAAATCTAACCAGAAGACTCCTGACCCGTTTGTAAAAAGAAAGTCAGACAGAGCGACAACTTGGCAACGAGCATTGCTTACCACTACAGCCCAATAGAATATATCAACTCAATGCATTTATACAGAGGGCTCTGTATCTACGATATTTGGCAACCCTATCTCTCTAGAACCCTCAAAAGAAGCTGGAAAAACTTGATTAATGAAACTGAAACTATGAAACGAAGAAAAACTACGAAATCCATATAAGAAGTTAAGAAGGAAAAGCCTTATCAAAGCTCAATGCTCCTTAAAGCATAAATATGGTTTGAGTTAAGTATCTAGTAACCGTTATTTGCCATCGCCCACGTTATGTTACACCAGAAATGTTCAATCCAAAAACTATACGTAACATTGGGAATGGAAAACGTAAAATTAAAAAAGAATTTAAAAAAAATCGAAAAAATTCAACCTGACCTACGGTTTAGCATTAACCTCTCTTTTACCGTTTTGCCGTTACCATAAATTGGAAACCGCCGTTAAAATTAAAATTTTATTTTTGTAAAATTAATAAATCACCAGCAATTCGAACACTTTGTGTAAATGACTTGCCATAAAAACCTACTAAACAGTGTCTATATGAGCGTGTACGTGAAATGCATAATTAAAGCCGCCTACACTTACGACTACAACGGATCCATGGATGGTAAGAAAACCCCAAAAAAAAAACAAAAACCAAGACCACACTAACAACAAAGAAACGAACGAACGAACGTTGGTAACGCATAATAATATTAATATTGACCAAGGTCAGTTGGGCCATAAGCATATGTACATATGTATGTATGTATTGTCGTCATATGCTTCTAACAATTAAAATTTTATTATAAAAAGCCAAAGACTTTAATGAAAAGTTAACAAAACTCATTTACATTTCAAAGGAATCAGTTCATCCATCTAAACAATAACAACTAAATACAACAAAATGTTCAAATACGTAAGTAAAAGTGCAAGTTTATCATTGTTGTTGTAAAGGAATACCGAAAAACAAAAAAGGATTTTAAATTGAAACATTTTTTGTTTTCATTTTAGGCCGTTGTTATCTTTGCCGCTATTGCCTGCGTTGCTGCCAAACCCCATTTAATTGGTGCTCCTTTCGCTTACGCTGCTCCTGCTGCTGTGGTTGCTGCCCCAGCTCCTGTTGTTACCGCTACCAGTAGCCAAGTTGTTGCCAGAACATATAATGGCATTGCTCATGCACCCATTGTAGCTCCAGTGGCTCCCGTTCCTAGAGTAATTGCTCCCGTTGCTCCTGTTGCCCGCGTAGTGGCACCAGCTCCTATTGCTGCTCCTTTGGCCTACTCTTCACCTTTTGTTGCCAGATATGCTACAGCCGCTTATACCTCCCCATTTGCCGCTAGATTAGCTGCTCCTTTCGGCTACACCGCTCCCTTAGCTTACTCTACTCCTTATGCTTCTGCCTACGCTTGGTAAAGAAATAACAGTATTTTTAACCATTTTGTTATAATTTTGCTATTTTGTTATCCGTAATGGACTGATTTTTTAGTTGTAATAAAAAAAATGTTAAACTATTTAACGAAAAAAAAATATTCTGGCATATTTTTATATACATTATGAACTTGGGTTCGAAACCTCAAAAAGATCTATTTAGACACAAGAAGTTCATGAATTTCTTCAAGCCTGAATGAGAACTTTAATTTGAATTGTACGATGCATGAAATCACAGGTTTTGTAAGCCACTGATGTTAGAAATGTTTTTTCATATTTGCGTGTAGTTGGTGATGTCTGATCTGGGGTTTGAACAGTGGCCTCACGTCAAAGAAGCCAACACCGGTTCAAAAACACATAATTTGCTCGACAGTTTCGTTCTACCCCCAATTGGCGCAAATCCTAGTGAAAGAAGAGGTGTCTACCTCTCACAACTTGATTTTGTTTTTATTTAATCCATAATGCCTTATTAAAAAACCTACCAGGATCCCATAGATAGGAGTGGATAGGATAGGATAGGTAGGAGTGTCCCACAAAGGAGGCCTAACCGTCCGCTCTACCAGGTTCTCGTATATCTTTTGCCAGTTTATTTGCAATCTGGTTGGCCCCATGTCTCGGAACCTAGCACAGTAGTACTCTTCTATACTTTTTCAAGAGCATTGTGAGGGCACAAAACTGTCATAACGACCAATAAATGGTAACTCTCCATATAGCCCCTCCCTCTCTCTCGGTAACATCCGTTTCCGAGTCAGCTAAGCTGCATCCTATCGATATTACTTACCCTAACCATATAATCCGTAAAACCCTAACACAAATGCCTTAATCTGCAACCGTTAAAATTTATCTTCTCGATAATTAATTTCGTTGAGTGGTGGTTAAGGAAGCAGTTGATTACTCTACTGCAGCAAGTCCTAGATTAATAGAGTTGTCATGTATCTGTATTTACCTATAAAAAAGACTTTTTGTATAAATATACTGGATTCTTGTATTGGTTCCAATGGTTAGGAACTTTGCTCATTGAGTCCTTCCTTTCTTTAAAATATGGCATTACCTGACCTCTCTAAGATGTTCGCTGTAGATGTTGGACTCTCTGAGACAGGCAGGCAAGAGTTAAGGGTGTTGTTAAATGGATTCGACCGTAATTAAAATTTGTTATCTAAAGGGTCCGCCAAATAACTTTTTTTTGAAAATGCTTTAAAAAAACTACTGGATATTTACTCAAATTTCTTTTTTTATTTGAAAGTACAATCCTTCCGGTTAATAATGGCAAATAATTTCATTCAAATGGCTGCCTCGGCTGGCCATGCAGTAGCCTACACGATTGTTCCAATTTTTATGCACATTATCGATTGTGTGCAGCGGTGAAATACAGCTTCACGAATATTGTCCTTTAAAGCGTCAATTGTCTCTGGCTTGTTGGCGTAACACTTATCTTTGACGGCACCCCACAAATAATAGTCCAACGGTGTCAAATCGCAGCTCCGAGGTGGCCAAACGACATTAGCTCTGCGGCTGTTAATGCGATCTTCAAAAACAGGGCGCAAAACATCGAGTGTAGCTTCAGCTGTATGGCACGTAGCGCCGTCCTGTTGAAACCAAATGTTGCCAATATCCTCCTCTTCAATTTTTGTGAACAAAAATTTGTTCAACGTGGCCTGATAACGATCGCCATTGACTGTAACGGCCACTCCTTGCTGATTTTCGAAGAAAAATTGCCCAATTATGCCTCTGGACCAAAATCCGCACCAAACAGTGACTCGTTTTGGGTGCGTCGGCATTTCAATGTATGCGTGCGGGTTTTCTGTGCCCCAAATGCGACAATTTTGCTTGTTTACATACCCGCCAAGATCAATATGAGCTTCATCTGAAAAGATAATTGTTGAGAACGACGGTGAATTGATGTTGATGGCGCTTCACGCACACTTTCTGCCACAGCAGCAATATTCTCGGGTGTACGCACTGTTTTTGGCTTTTCACGCTTTGGTTTATCGATGAGGATGCCAGTTTCTTTCACTTTTTCACAAGATAACGAACATACGGAGCTGACGGTGCTTCTCTTCAAGCATATTCGTTCAGCGGAAGGATAAAACTAATTATCTGTCAAACCAGACATGAACTAAGTGTTACCATTCACGAAATAAGCACAATATTTCCATTCATACGTTAATGTAAGCGAAATCCCTACTTGGACAACTGCTTTACTGCAACAGGTTCTAGAAGGTCATGGTTGCCAACTGTGGTTATCTAGAGTCAAAGAACGCTGTAAAAATGTATTGGGTTGTTGTACACAGTGTTGTGGTGGTAAAAAAAACCTGATCGTTGAGGCCTTCCTATTTTCCAAGATGTTCACATTGTTGACACACCTCTGAGGGATTCCTGAAACAATACTTGCAGAGGAATTGAAGCGAAATCTATTAAATGGGGCCATTGCTATTGGTACTTGTCAGGACGCCTCATGTTATGTGGTCCTCAATTAATAGTGTACCGATCCGTCGGTATGATTTCGTTGTTTACGGAAGAGTTTGCTAAACCCATTAGAACGCTTGAAATCCAAAGAAAAATGCTTGTTCTTGCAAATAAAAATTGTTTTTATTCTAAAACTATGATTAAAACTATGATTTCGATTCTATGATGAATAAAGCCTTTTACAATACGGAGTCATAAGAGTGGGCCATCAATAAACAAAGGTAGATGCTGGAGCCACAAGTCTAGCTGGTGCAGCTACTGCTGGAGCCACTAGTCTGGCTGGTGCAGCTACTGCTGGAGCCACTATTTTAGCAGGAGCAGCTATAGCAGCAGGTGCAGCAACAGCAGCGGGAGCAGCTACATAGGCAGCAGGAGCGGCAGCCAATAATTTAGCAGGAGCGGCAACAACAGGAGCAGCATATCTGTTATAAACATCTACACGTTGACTATGAAAGGCTGAATTTAAAGGAGCCGTAAAGGCAGCAGCATAGGGGGCAGTATAGGGAGCCGTATAGGCAGCAGCGTAAGGAGCTGTAAAGGCGGCAGCATAAGGAGCGGTATAAGCAGCAGCATAAGGATTAGTTAAGGCAGCAGCATAAGGTGCGGTATAAGCAGCAGTGTAAGGAGCAGCATAAGGAGCTGTATAGGCTGCCGCTATAGGTGCTGTATAGGCAGCTGATATAGGTGCTGTGTAAGCGGCAGCAAATGGTGCAGCAACTGGAGCCGCAGCAATATTAGCGGCTATAGCGTGGCCAGGCTTAGCTGCAGCACAAGCCAAAACGGTAAGTAAAACAATACACTGAAAGAAAAATTATTTTTTTATGGAATTAACGTTTCGAATGTTTATTTTTGTTGTATATCCTTACCAGTTTAAACATTTTTTTTCAAATGTTTTTAGATTTTCGATTTCAATTGAAATAAAATTAACAAATTCTTTCGCAAGCTAAAAAGACTTGTTTTGTTAACTGATTGCAATTGTTATGAATTTTAAATGGCCAAATACAGTATTTTATACGTATTCGCCAAATGCAATCATTTGCAATTTGTCGTCCACGCAATTGGCAATCTGCCTATTAGACATTTTGGCTTTGGCTGAGACTATTATTATTTGCGTATTTTGTGGTATTTTTAGGTTTATACTTCTTTAACAAAAAAATAAAATGAAAACAAAAACTTGGTTAATAATTTATTACACGATTACCTTCATTGTTAAATAATAAATATGTAGTGTGTGGTGTACATTAATTATTTCAAGGTTATTACAAATAAAGTTTTCTATTTACTACATAAGTTTAAAGTAAATCCATGAAAAAAACTCTCTTATCTTCCCTTTCGTTAAACATACCTTTTCAAACATCTACCTCCATACACAGAAGGGTTCTAGTCCCATCAGCGGCGTGGAAGCTCGTCTGCTTGCTCATTCCAAAGATTCCCATATTGCCTAGAAACCACCAGAGGATAACCTTATTTTCAAATGAGCTTCTGACTGCCAGCTAGTATTGCTACGGCTTTTGTACCCCCTATCCAAGAAAACTTGTATTTCGGTAACATAAACTTCCGCTGGGCAGATATACGCGAGTTTCCCCATTTGTTCGGAAATTTCACTCTGGGAACAAAAACTACAGCTCTTGTTCCAAGATCCATTCTTATACCATCTGTATACCGAATAATTGTCCCTATTTCAAGAAAGCACGCAGCTTCCAAATTACTCCATTCATTTATATTACTAAGTTTCGTTGCGAACTCAAAACCATAGATTCTATTGGTTCCGTCCAGGGTACTATTAAGAAGGGAGCCAGCCAGCCAAATAATTCCTTAGTTGTGTCTCCCATCAATCTAATCATAGTTGCCCAAGCTTTCGTCTTCACTATCACGTGCAGCGGACTTAAATTCAACAGGGCTTCCAGCGCCGCTATAGGAAAGGTCCTCATTGCTTCTGTTATACCAGCACAAGCCAGAGTTTGTATCTTGTCCAACTCCAATTGAGCAGTTTTCAGATTCCTTCTGTCTGGCTCTGGCCATCATAGTGCATGCTGACTGAGTTGCGACTCTAGGATTTGCTTGCAAGCCTTCTGTATATCATTATGGCATGTCTGGCCTTTCCTGAGATGTTGTCTAAGCGAGTCCTCCATGTTAATTTACTATCCACTGATGTTCCAATATATTTTACCCTTATATTGTATGATATTGTCAAGACAGGTATACTTTCATTTGGGAAGTTTTTTTCTTCTTGTAAATGGTAGCTTTTTGGTCTTACCCGGGCTTATCCTTAGGTCCACTGTCATGCACAATCGACTTACAATGCCGCAGTTAGTCTCTTCAGATTTTCTGTTAACCATCAAGACTATATCACGTGCATATCGTCGGCAGTTGATTCCCACCTCAGGTAGTTTCAGTGTTAGGAGTTCATCCTCACCAAGCTGCACTTGTGTGGCCAAAGAACACCATCCTGTATTCACACCCAACTTGTGTGGCCTTTTATTATCGCATTTACTGCATATTTTTCCGAAGATCGAACCTATCCAATGACCTACTTATGACCTTTCTATGACGTACGTTCTTGATATTATCCTTTCAACGGAATCAGGGATCAAATAAATCCATATTTTATTAAATAATTTGATCAAATCTGATTTTAAGGACTCCTCTGTCAAAGCGATACAGAATCTGTTAAAGTGATACAGAATCAGTCCTGACTACTTTATTTTATTTCTATTCCCAATTATTTCACTGAAGCCAGTGCAACTTCCCAGTCTTTTCTGCAAAATAAAGGAGAATCTTTAATTTTTAAAGAATTGTTCTCCTTATTTCGTCGAATAATTCATTTTTAAAACAGTTTTTAAAGGATTTTTATAGGATTTTGCAGAAATTATAGCGATTAGTTGTTGTTGTAAAAATCCAGAACTTTATTTCATATCCTGTTAGCGAGTACCCAAACCTGGACAAAAATTATTCCAAATTTATTTTTTAATACTCCAACCAATACTTAGCCAAAAATATAAAATTTGATTTTAAAAACATTTTTTTTTCTATTAAGAATTAAGATAAAGGGAATCATAATTGCCAAATTGCAAGAAGAAGCAACTTTGTATCAAGCAATTACCGGTTTAGCTTTCCACTCTCTCTCTCTCTTTCTCACTCTTTCCAAATTAGCAGGAAGTTAGGCTGGAATGTTAGAGAACGAAAACTTGTCAAGCAATATTTGCACGTACGCTTTTGCTGCCAAAAAGATAGAGCCTCCCTGCAAAGTAAAGCCCTTCTGTAAAGTAGAGCCAATCTGACTGAGGCAAACAAAGATGGCGAGGTTCGTACCGCCCATGGCCAGCTCACCAGTAATGCAATTTCTAACGATATCCTGGAATCCACATAAGCGCTACATTTGAATGATCCAAAATTTCAATGAGAAATCTCTAGAATCCACGGAAAGGACAGAAAAGTTTTAAAAGAAAAGTTGAGAGACTTTACCAAAGTAAACTTTTAACGTTTAATTAAACAAAGTTGCCGGTTACCACCAGAGTTTTACAATTTTACAACAACTTACCAGTTTCAGGGGTTTTTATTTGCCTTTAATTTCAATTTCTCCCAAACAACATTTACCACTCATTGAATCCACTTATTGAGGTAAAATCTGCTTATTCTAGATTTAAGCCACGTATTTTCATTAGTAATAATGACGTGCAAATATGATAACACCGAAGTCTCGATAATGCCGGGAATTTTTAGAATAACGGTAATTGTAATGAATTTGAATTTATTTCACTTACCCATAATCATGAAAAAATATCTTTTGAATTTAAAATATAAATTTCTGTTGGCAATACCATGACATGGATGTCTGTTAACCCAAACACTTCCTAACAGAAGTACAGCTGTTTTAATATTTTTTGTTTATTTTGAAGAAAAATGAAAACATTGTTGTTGGAATCATTTCAAGTATTTTAAGTGAAAGTGGCAGGCAGTACATTGAGGAATTTCTTATTGGAAACTGTCGTTAATTTTACACTCCAAAGAGCTTTTTTTCATTAAATTAATAATAATAATTAAGATTGTAAATTAAAGTGTTAAGTTTTCTCCAAAAAATTGTTTTTTTAATTCATTATTTTCATATTCTGAAAAACCAAAAGTACTTAAAAGAATATGTTCATCGAAACCTGTATAGCTCCAGTAAATATTGCTTTAATTAAATATTGTAAGTAAAATTGTTTTATATTCTTTAAATTTTAAAATTAATTTCTAATAAATAAAAAACTTTCTCTTTTTTCTACTACTTAATTGGCAATTACACATCATATTGAACAAATTGGTTTGGTTGGATTCGTCGTCGTTGTTGTCGTCTTCTATTACCATATTAAAGGGGGCAAACGAGATGAAGAATTGATTTTGCCGATAAACGATTCATTAAGCATGACTTTAAGCACAGATGAGGTATGTAAAGTGCAAGGGAAGCAGCACAAGATTATGTATAACAATTGTTTGTATGCTAAATAGTACATAAACAAACGGCCATACATATGTACATATACACATACCCACAGTCACCCAACTGAACCCATTTATGCATAAAACTGTTTGGGCCTGGTGTATATTATTAGTCCGTTACATGTACAACAACAAATAATCTTTGACATGCGTTTTCTTTTGTATTGTGTTTTCCATTTTGTTTGAAATACTGTCGTTTTTACTATTTCCCTCAATAGATGTGTGCCAAAACAACAGCTGCTGCCTGTTCCAGTTTTAAAGAACATCGTATGTGGTTGAATGGCGAAGAAGTGCCGTTTGAGGAGAATCCTCGTGCTATGAGATGTTTAAAAGCATGTAAGTGAAATTCGTTTGCATAGTTATTGAATAATTGAATATTTAACATTAAGTTGTGACATATAATCTCTTAACGCCTCCGTTATGTTGCTTTCTTCTATTTTCATTCATACTTTTAAAAGGCTCTTATGGGCTAGTTTAGTCCATCGGAGTGATTAAACGTTGAATTAAATTTTGCAGTCCGATTAACAGGAGAAGGAAAATTCAGAATCTCCAAAATTAGGTTTTTCATTAACTGGGTATTGTACCTTGCGGTCAAGGACTAATATGTGATAAAGTCTGCAAGTTTTATGGTAATGTGGAGGAGCCGTAGATCGTTGTCTAACATTAATTAGGTTTTAAGACACCTCTTTCCCTCACTCCTTTTCTTCTCTCTTCTTTGATTATAGATCTCTTATCCTTAGTATCTTTCATCTTGTCCCTCGTCCTTTTCTATTCTTATTATTTTTCTTGTCCCTCTTTTAGTTTGACACACTTTTCTTTCTTGTCTTCGAGTGAAAGTGTTTCATCACTTACTCTACTGACCTAACCTAATGGTTTTCGTAAACATATGTGGTGTACTAAATGTCGCATCGCTAAACTACGACAAAGCTCATGGGAATTAGGCCAACGTCTTCCTACTGAAGTTTTCTTTTTTTTTTTCTTTTGTTTATCTAAAACAAGTAGAACTTGAGGTCATATATTAAAGCATCGGTTATGGCATACTTTCATATGTTAAAGTAGTTCGATATGAAAATTTATAAAAGGAAAGGATAAACTTAAAATTACAGCTACAGCTCTAAGCTAAGCATCGTTAATTTGACTCTGCACAATGTGCTGCTGCTGGGTTCTTAATTATCTATTTGGTAGACAAACATTCGTGAAATTGAGAGGCCAAAAATTCACCAATTGCATGATAAAATTTAATTTAATTTCTGTTTTTCTGCTGCTCCTTAAATGGTGTTGTATTCTATATGGTCGTCCAGAGCTAATATGGAAGAGGTAATTTCCTGAATAACTCATTACATATCAACATGCAGAATTCCTTCAAAATTGAAAGTTAAGGATATAAACTCCGAAGTCTACGATGTTACTTTTGACATTCTACATCAAAGAAGTAAGACTTGAGCTTTGCAGTTTTGCTGAAAACAAACGTATCTCCAGATCTCCTTCACGTTTTTTTTTTGCACATCGGCTAGAATGCAAATTTCTGAAAGCTCTTTAAGGCTCTTTAGAGAGACACAAGGCAACTACTGGTCGCTTAACTATGCAACAACTTTTTGATTCCATGCAAAAGTGCGACACAATGGCGAAATTCCAAAATAATGCTTCCCGAATCGCTACCGAATGCGTCAAGATGGCAAATATGATCATCTAAATGAAGATATCAAGATCCTGCTTGTCAAGCAATATAATATATTGTCATATAGTGATAGAAAGTTTCCCTACCTTGATGTATTCGCCACAATAACTTTCGTCTCATTAATGAAGACATTCAAGCATTGTCCTATCTGAAGTCGAGTAGGTAATGAGAGACACCTACCCAAGCAAATTCGTTTTACCGTAGCGTAGTTGATATCTGGCTGGTCAAGCATTGCAAACTGTAACCGAAGTAGAATTATCCCCAGTGTCATTAACGGTAGCCCTGAGTGGTTTGAAAATAAATAAGTTTATATACATCTTAACGGTAATCTTTTATCGGAAATCCTTTCTGTCGACATTTACTTCAAGAGGTCAACGTAATTGGTGGTGTGTCATATACATTCTTTATTTTTATAAGTAATTTTTTGTTTCTATTCTTAAAAATCGAATTTATTTTTCTATATTTTCCAATATCAGTACAACGCCTAGCTTTAGCAAAAGGAGAATCTTTAAAATTTCCTCTCGATTGGAAGTTGCATATCGTTTCTCGTAATAATTTCCCCACTGCCGCGGGTTTGGCTTCTAGCGCTGCTGGCTACGCTTGTCTGGTATTTACACTAGCTTCCCTGTATGGCATTTCAGATGAAGAGCTAACGGCGATTGCACGCCAAGGCAGTGGCTCGGCTTGTCGCAGTTTACACGGAGGTTTTGTGCGTTGGCATATGGGTAAAATGGAAGATGGTTCAGATTCAATTGCTGCTCCTGTTGTGTCCTCATCACACTGGCCAAACATGCATGTACTTATCTTGGTGGTTAATGATGGCCGCAAAAAAACAAGTTCAACTAAGGGTATGCAAAGAGCGGTGGAGACGTCAGAACTTATAAAATATCGGGCTAAACATTGTGTACCACAACGCATTAATGCCATAACCGATGCTATTAAACAACGAGATTTTGAGACTTTTGCTAAGATAACCATGCAAGACTCTAATCAATTTCATGCTATCGCCCTGGATACTTATCCTCCTTGTGTTTATATGAATGATGTATCACATGCTATTGCCACATTTGTTCATGCATACAATGCTGCTGTGGGACATACACGGGTAGCTTACACTTTCGATGCGGGACCAAATGCTTGTCTGTATGTATTGAAGGAACATGTACCATCTGTTTTACAAGCTCTAAAGAATTCTTTCCCCACTGATGCCTCTACAAATGTTGAATACTATAAAGGCATACCAGTGGATGTGGAATCATTAACAGCATCACCCTCCTCAAATGATGATATTATTTTGAATGGCAATTTTTCATTTCCCATAAACGAGCGCAACCTATTGAAATATATCATACACACTAAAGTTGGTCTGGGACCTCAACGCTTAGCTAAAGAGGATAGTCTTATAAATAGTGCTACTGGTCTTCCATATTAAAAATAATTTTTATTTCCTTTGCCATTTAAGCGGAAAGGGGAACAATTAGCAATTAAACAAAACAGAAACAACCTGTGCAACACTAGAGTGAAAACTTAAACAATTTTTGAACTTCGAAATAAAACTTAAAACGCTTCATACCATAGTAAACGATGACAATAACGAAACAAACTTTTTTTTTATATACAAACAAATTAGTTTTAAATAAATAAATGAATTAATTAATTAAAGAATTTATTATGCAAACATATGACGATTACGTAGTAATCAATCTCTAATAATATTTATTGATATTGAATAAATGAACAAAAAGAATTAAAATCTAAATTAATTAAACTAATTAAAACAATCAATCAATATTTATTTTTGTGTAAACGAATGTTAGATACTTAATCCAAATATACGATATACTCGTACATATTTATTGTAATATTGTACTTGCTTTCCAAGTATTTAAATAGTAATACCAATACAGTACGTGTATAAATATTTTAATTGTAGAAGAAATATTTTATAATGAAACCAGAAACGCTTTGCTTACTTTAAATACAAATTATATCTAAAAGAAAACTAATGGTAGACAAAATAAATATTGCTGTAGATGGACTTTAAAAATAAATTTTTTGTGTTTTTTTAATATTGAAATAATTTGGAAATTAACTACGTTTCAATGTCAATTGTAATTTTATTATTATGCAAGGCCAAAGGATTATAAAGAAATTGCATTAAAGCAAATAAGCAAATTTTTTAAAGCCTCAGTGTAGAAATGAAAGGATTTCATATGCCAAAATAATTGTAAAATGCTTTCAAATGTTATAAACATCCGATCTACAGGCAATCTACGAATGGAGCTGTGTAAGTAGAATCGAATTAAATACACGAGAGAGAATGTCTTATAAGTACATCATTAATAATATGCCATCTGTAACCATGGGTGATGTGATATAAAATGTAATGCAATTTTCACGGGAACCAGCCTATTTCATCAAACAAGTACTCAAGTGTCTTGGTTTCTTAAGATCTGATCTCCATTTCCCTTTTCTTCACCTATGTTCAACAGAAAATGGATTGCAACTCTCGTGTTAGAGACAATGCCCCTCATCGTATTTTGTGGTATTTCAATGGCGTAGAGGATAAAGCAAAGATGCTACTTGATAGCTGCAAGGTATTCCGCTCTATTGATTCACTGTAACACTGACCCAAAGTGTAGTCACGAATAATGGAACTTGGTTCTTAAAATCACATATATGTGGGTTAGGTTAGGTCGGAGTGGTAGCTCTGATATCAAAAAGTTCACTTGAGCACGAATAGCGACCCGTTGTGATGCTACACATCTATGCTATCATAGCCAGGGAAGAGGACGAAGTTGGTCAGCGCAAGCGCTGCACATCAAAAGCATGACTATCCTACGCTGGAAAACCAGCCAGAAAGTTTGACGATAGCTCCGTCAAGCTTACAAGAAATGGAGAGCCAAATAACCTATATCTGCACTTCGCAAGAGTTGGCCGCTGACAAAGAAAGTTCATAACAGTCTCCTCTTCTCTCAGCGGATCTGCACCAACGGCACCCGCGTGTCTACCCATAACACAATGGCCTGTAAACATGGCCATTGTGATTGAAAAAAAATCACATATTCTTACGTAGAAAAATTGAGCATATCCGTTCGTGGTCGATTGGCCAGTGTAACATAGAATGCTTTACAGGAAAAATTCGTTCTTCAGCCGCATTATGCGTATGTGAACTGCTCTTCCTGCAAAAATTTTTCTTATCACTGACACCATAAATCGATTCAAATTCAATGTTCGTTTTTCCTCTCTCCCACAATCAATTTTTAGGGAAAACTTAACCGGTAATGACATTCACGCATTATTTATCAATCGCTGTCTATGTTTCTGAAAATATTCTGGCCAGTAAAAGTACACAACCTTTCATTATGGCATAGGTCACTTCAAGTTCCTATTATAAAGGGAATTATGCAATGGACTGAACATAACGTAAGAAAACTTGAAGGCGATCTAGGCGAAAAATCAGATGATGGTCTCATAACTAGTGATACTGGTCTTCGATTGGTGTTAAAAAGAAATTCTTATCGTGGCTGTTAAAGAGAAAAGGCAGGCAATTAGCAATTACAAGCCGTGCAACAGAAATAACCCGTGCAATATTAGAGTGAAACAATTTTCAAACTTTGAAATAAACAACATAACATAACGAAACTAGCCATAGTATTAAATTCCCGAGGAGATCGAAGAATAAGAAGAAATAATTAAAATTAAAGGAATTAAAAATAAATACAAATGCTTTTTTTTACTAGTTTCGATGGCGTAGATTTTACAGACGGATATCTTCTTGTTTTTTTTTCTTTAGCTTTACCTTACTAACGATGTGATAAAATTAAACAAAAGAATTTTTTAATGTTTATTTGAATTTCGCTTTTTTGCTGAATTTTTATTTTGTTTGTATAATTAATTATTTATTTATTATTAATTATTTTAAATATTACATTCAATAAATTGTTTTAATATTTGTTGTTCAATTAATTAATTATTCAATTGGTAATTATTAATTATTGTATGAATTTGTTTACTATTTTATTGGTTTTTATTCATTAGTTAAGGGATGATTTTCTTTACGGTTTAATAATAAATTCTCTTTTTTTATTTTAATTTTTTTTATGTTCTCTTTCGAACTTAAATTTTTTATTTTAATTGTTTTATTGGAATTATTGTATAAATAACACATGCATTAGTTAATAATTAATTTTTCAATATATTAATAAATAACTGTATTGTTGTTGTTTTTTACGTTTATTATTATTATTATTATTTTCTGTTTTTGTTTTCAATTTTGGTATTTAAATTAAGTTATGAATGAATGCATAGGAGGAGATTTACGTTTAATATATTTTATATGTTTATATACCTTTCTTTTTTCCTTAAACAACTAGTTTTTTTATTTAAATATTAATTTTAATTGCAATTAAGAATGAAAATGAATCATAATAATATATACGAAACGGACAGAATTTCATATTTTAAGAAAAATATACGTTTTTTTAATACTTAATTTAAAAAAGGAAAAAATCTAAAAAAAATAAGGTTCATTTTATGTTT
The DNA here is from genome assembly GCA_936449025.2 of Sarcophaga subvicina. Lineage (NCBI taxonomy): Eukaryota > Metazoa > Arthropoda > Insecta > Diptera > Sarcophagidae > Sarcophaga > Sarcophaga subvicina. The sequence goes on from OW388083.2 coordinate 77,214,619, forward strand.
TAATGTTTTACTTAATTCTTAAATAATAATTTTTGTTCTTTTCTTTTGTTTTTGTTCTTTCAATAATTAGGAAATCTAACGTTTGTTTTTAGATTAAGATTTTTAAGAGTATTTGTTGTTCCTTTTTATTTTTGTTTCTTGTTCAATTCTTAAACATACATAATAATTATGTAGCATATTAACATATATTGTATTATTAATATTATTATTTATCAATAATTATTTTTGTTTTTCCTTTTTTGCATATAAATACCATCATATACAATCGTTTTGCATTATAAAGTTTAATTCTATATACACATTTAGAATAGTTTTAATCGTTTCGTTTTTTTATATACAAAATTTTTAACTAAAAACTATTAAAATTGAAAACATTAAAAATAATACATTCAAAATAAATATTGTTGTTAAGCAATTACATTTTCCTTACAACTTAATTATTTAAAAAAAAAAGCTTATTTTCTTCCTTCTTTAATTTGTCGTTTAAAGCACGAAAAATTTAAAACAAATTGTTTACTTAAATGCTATTTGCAATGATTTCTTATTACAAAAAAAAAATGCTTTAAAGCTTAATTCATTAATTAACAAATCCTGGTTTAAAATAAATTTACTTTTATTCGATTGTAAAAGAGTTAAATGAGAGATTCTTGTAAGATTTGTTGTGAAAGCATTACTCGTCCCTATACAATGTTTAGAAATATTTATTTATTTTTTTTTTTAAATATTTAAATGTGAATCATATTTTCCCTGAAATAGTCCCCAAATTTCCTATTAAATCATCAATAATTTTACGCTAACAAACTCTTGCTCTGATTCCTCGAACTATTTCAGTTTCCCCTTTAATTTGTTTAATTTTATTCTTACTGGTGAACAGTGTTAGTATACCACAGGATCAGAATGGATATGCCTCAGGGGAAAGTCATTAAAAACCTTCAGTCAGGATTACGACCTAGCTCTTCACTTCACCACTTATGTTGTGTGTGTTAATTTTATATATGAGTGCCGCTACCTACAGTTTAAGGTCGACTTCGCACGACAGATTTTTAAGAAACTTTTCCATGGCAATTTTATTTACTCTCAGAGTTTGTGCCAGTAATCTGTTGAGAGGAAGTCGACGAAAAAATATTTTTTCATATTTCGTTTTGATGTCTGATCTGCGACCGCGTGGCCTCACTTTTTAGCCGCGTGGCTACGGCGACTGCATATGTATATATTTGAAGGAAAATATGAGAATTCAATTATAAAATGGATTATAAAAAACAGATAATCAGCAGCGTTCGTTTTAAAAAAATAAAAACTTTTATCACTGAAATGTTAATCGATTAAATGCATCGATTAAATGCAAAAATCTCATTGCACTTTAATACAGATTTTTGAAAACTGTTAAACACTGATTAGAAGGTTTTTTTTTTTTTTTTGTAATTTTACAACAGAAGGTGAGTATAAAGTATTGTATTATAATGGAAGCCAATGTTACCATCATTGTAAATATTCGAACTTTCATTGCATCGTTGCAATAAAACTCAATTTTAAAATAATATCAGCATTTTAGTTGTACTTAAAGTATATCGTACTTGAGGCGGTATGTAATAAAATTTTTCAACATAAAATTAAAAGCGAATAACTTACGGCGACAACGTTTCTGTGTATTGCGTAAAGCGTTGGTAGAGGAGGTGGCAGCAGCTAATGAAATGCCTTTAAATGAATTAATTGTTGTTGAAGGTTTCTCCAATATTGATTGATGATTGCAATGCTTGCCACTGCCACTACCACTACCACAACTATTGCCTCCGTAATGATGATGATGATGATGATGGTGGTGATGCTGTTGTAGGCGCTGATGATGCTGATGCTCATGATGATGATGATGATATTTTAAATTGTTCAATGTGGTTGTGATGCGATTTGATGCTGTTGTTGTTGTTGTTTGATATTTAATATTGTTGCTGTGATGATTATTTAAATTGAATTCATTATTGTGTGTAGTAAAATCGGACCATGATGATGACGATGATGTGGATGAATCATATTGGCATGTTTTATTATCACAGCGATTACGTTGTGTACTATAAACGTTTAACTGGGATGAGTTTTTGATATCATGCTGCTGCTCTTGTTGTTGCTGTTGTTCTTGCTGTTGTTGTTGTTGTTGTTCATAATATTGATTAAGATTGGTTATGTAGTAGTAATCATTGGTGGCCACAACATCAATTTCGGCATAATTATCGTCTTCCTCCTTTGGTTCCGCATGCGGTTCCATCTCTGTCTGCTGTTCATCATTATTAACACTATCATAGTAATCGTATCCTCGTTTGAGGTAGTTGGCATACGCTTCTTGTTCATTTTCAAATAATTTATCAAATCACATATTTTCATCGAATTTGGCAAAATTTGTATTGTCATCATCCCAACCACTGCTTTCTACAGTGCCATTACCATTATTGCCTTTACTATTATTGCTTGAACCTACCCCTCCTCCTCCTCCACCTCCACCACCTGTACCACCATTATCATTACCATTCCCATTGCTAGCTGTTGTCTTATGATTTTCCGTTTTATCATTCGAGTTATTGGATGTTGTGGGTACCGGCGGACTGTTAAAGAACTCATCGTCTTCAAATGGATCTTCAACTTTTTTGGCGAAAATATTAACAGATTCGGATTTTTTTATTAGCTCCTGTTGTCTTTGTTGCAGTTTATTATTGCGTATTTGTTGTTTAGCAGTTTTTGTTAAAGACTCTTGCCACTGGACATCATCGTTTGGGAAAGCATCGAATGTTGCTTTGGAAAAATCATCTTCAAATGCATCATCGAATTGTGACACTTTGACATTATCATCGAAACGTAGTTTAGGCGTGCTGGTCTGTGTTGATGTTTGTGGTGGCAGGCCACGATTATCCACATCATACTGCTGCAAAGAACCAGCGGGAGGATGTTGAAAATGTTTCTCACGCTCTTGGCCTCCTGAGAAATCATTTGAAAAACGAAATGAGGATTTAGAAGCTGGCGTATTGACAGTACTTGCATTAGCTGCCGGTGTTGAATTACAACTGGAGGCCGTACCAGCCGGAGCAGGAGGTGGAGACGATTGATTAAAATCAGATTCGAAACCAACATCAAAACTAAATTTGGTACTAGTATTTGGTGTGGCTGTGGGCAAAGCACTACTTGTATTAGATCTGGGTGTAGGCGTTTGTTCATATTCCCCATCATCGGCATCATCATCAAACCCATAGTCTTGGGGATGTTTATGTTCTGTGGGCGGTGGTAAGGGTCTCCGTATATAGCCGCCTTTGACACCTTTACGATATGCCATTGATGTGACGACTTGCGTCTGTGAGGGTGGCACTTCTTTACGTCTTCTAACATGGGCATCCATCATGCGATTGTGCATTTCATGACGACGCATTTCGAGACGCGCAAACTTATCTTCATCGGCTGGAGAAATTTCATCATGTTCAATGCCATGAACTTCTTCCTCCTCTTCCTCGTCGACGTAGTCTTCGGCATCATCATCGAGATCTTCACATGAGATGTAATCGTAGTTAGCACCGCGTCCATAACGATTGGCACTGCTAGAGATTGCTGACAGATCCTTATTGCGTGTGGTTCGCTTTTTGCGGTATCTGTACAACAGAAAAAAAATTAAAAAAAATTAAAAATTAAAAATTAAATTAAAAAAATTCGAAAAAAATTTATATTTTTTGTTCAAACGTACCTTCTATCCTTATCCTCATCTGAACCGGAGGGTGTTTGACCTTTAGCCACTGCACGCCGACGTTCAGCTTCCGCAGCACTAGAGGGACGCTTCCAGGAAGATGTAGAGGATTTTTGACCAGGCAAAGGAGGTTCTATAGAGAAAATATCAAAATAAATCAATAAAAACCTTAAAATCTTACAAAAACAGATGCACTTACCTTCACCATCCCAAGGACTAGAACCACTACTCTTACGTATACGACCCTGAGAACCCATTATATTTGCGCCGGTCAATCCACCACTACTTCCAATACCACCCTGTGTACTTAATTGACTAGGCCTTTGTAAACTGCGAGAATCACAACGTGCTCTTTGATCACGATAATGATACTCTTTCTCCGAATCCTGGTCATAATCAATATCACCCATTGCACGCAACGACTTCATGGATTTGCGCAATGAACGACTCTTTTCGCCGCTCATTACACAACGTTCGCGGCCATGATATTCATCGCGACTATCACAGCTACCATACGGATCAGATGGTATGCCGCCACTGTCGTAACTTCGACGACGCCGTCGTGGTGCTACATTTGATCCTTCGTAGGATTCGAGACTTTCACGATCGAATGATTTACGATCACGTTCGTACATATAATCCGCGGTACGCTGGGAGCGGTGAGAGGTTAGCGGTGGCGAACAACATTCGGTCTTCATTTCTTCATACATAGAGGCAAGATGTGGTGGTATTTTTCCCGAAGCAGCCAACATTTCATCGAAATCATCCAGATTATAAATGCGTTCGGTATTCGAAGGACGAGTATTTAAGTCGCCCCGATAATATTTGCCACGTTTATCATAACCACCAACCGCACTGCCAGCAGAACGTCGATCATAACTAGAAGTGGGCGGAGGTAGTGGGGGACCAACACTACGCTTATCGTAAATGGGTGGCCCGTATGTGGTTCTTTCATAAGCTGAACGCTCAAAAGTGCGTCCTCTAGCCTGCTCAATATCTTGCGAAGACCAAGTGTTATGGGCGTGCTGAGGTGCGTGATGATGATACCAACCAGGAGAGTCTAAAAACAAACAAGGAATGTTATTTTAAGTTAAAAAAAAATACTACGATACATAAGACGCGTTTACACTCACCCATTTCGAAATTATCTCTACTCCTCGATAAACTGTGCTTGTATTTGCATTGATCTCTACGACTGGTGGCATAATCTTGATCATATCTGGAAGTAGAAAAAAACAACAGGAATTAAAACTTTATTAACGATGGCCAGCCATTTCAAGAACTTACTCGTAATCATCATCACAGGAATTCATGCGCCTTGCATGACGTCTATAGTAGCCATGACGATCAGTTGTTAGGCTGCCTTGAGATTGACCGGGCAAACGTTTACTTGGCGGATAATCCATGACATGAGGTGGCGGCGGTGGCGGTATACTACCTTGATCTTCATCCCAGCTAAGATCTCGCGATGAAGATGAAGTATTTTGTCTTTCCTTTTTGTGATAACGTCGCTGAGCTGCTAGGCTACTAACGTGACCAGCGGTCTGATGCCCCAAAGATAAACTACTACCACCCATAGTGTGCTTATGCCAGGCCTCTTCACGTGGATCCGATGAACAAGGCGATTCTATGGCACTATCGTTTTGTGAACAATTCGAAATTGAGCCGGGTGGTGGTGGCAAATTGAGGAAATTATTACCTTTTGCCACTATTTTAGCTGAAGGCCTAGCACGTTTGTCCGAAGCAACGACTTGTGGTTGATGTTGTGGCGTGTCAAAAGTAGCCCACGAATCGTTGGCAGTTTTGCTAACGGTTTCATTTTGTATTTGTTTAGTAGCCGCATCGATTATTTGCGAAACCACTGTTAGTTGCGAGGGTAATGGAGAAACTTGTTGAGATGACTTATTGCTGGGGGATTTGTTCTGTTGGCTTGTTAAAGAAGGTCCCGGTGACCTTTGCAAAGGTATAGGTGAAGTGCTAACATCATTGAAATGCGGTGGTGTCATAGTGGTTGTAACTGTATGAGTATTCTGTTGTTGCTGGGCCTGTGTAGCTGGCGAATTGCGCTCTCGAGAATCCAAAGATAGATTGGATATGGCCCTCTGCATTAGATCATCGATTTCTAAATCGTCTTTGGAACCCGAAAGACCTGATGAAGCCACACTGGTAACCGACAGATACTTACTATCATTCCCGCTGGGCATTTGACTCTGTGTAATACTAATTTGAGGAGTAGTTTCGTCAAACTTTTCAGGTTTTTCTTCGATTTCTTCCAATTGTTGATTGGAACTGGCCAATTGCTCGTATTTAGAAGTGGGTAGAGTATCTTTATCCTGTTCTTTTTCATTGCTATCAGCACTGCTAATACCACCAATATCATCGCGTGTATTGCGCCTGTCTTCCTCTTCTTCGTCTTCATCATCTTCTACCGTAATCGCCGAAGAAGAAGGCTCCACTAAGAAACCTCTGCTATCGACAAGTCCTAATCTCTGTTGTTGAGTATTAACATCTAAAGTAGAGGTCTGATCCATAAGCTGTCGTAAATCTTGATCTTCTTCGTCATCATTAAAACCAGTAAAACCTTGGAAAGGAGATTTACTTTCGCTTTGTGTACCATCCATATCTGTGGTAATTGAAGGCGGTTTGGGGGGTGGCTTGTCAAATAGATTCTCGACTAGAATTAAGTCTCTTAAGGCGGCATAACGATCCTTAGCCTGAGCCAATACCTCCGATATTTTCGTATCGATTTTGGGTGGCTGAGGCCCAGATACTTCTAACATATCGCCACTTAGTAGATCCTGTTGATGGGAAATGTTTATGTTTAGATCTGTAATGGGAGAAGACTCAAATTGCTTGTCATCATTGGCTGGCAAATTTTCCGTTTCCATAATATCTCCTATGAGATCCACACTTTCCTGTTGCTGTTGTAGTTCTTGATCGATAATTTCACGAAATACTGCATAACGATCGGCTGGTGGCACTACACTGGTGTTTTGTTGAGCAGCCTGTGCAGGAGTCTCTACATTCATGTTATCGAATTGAGCAAAATTCGCTTCAAAGGTCATCGACGACCCACCACCACCAATATCCAAGTGCTGATGAAAATCTTCACCAAAGGTATCATCAAACTTGGCTACAAATGTAGCCTCTTGATCGAAGTTCACCTTAAATATGGGTGTCGTAGGCTGTTGCTGTCGTTGATGTTGTTGTTGTTGTTGCAAGTCGTCCGGTGGAGGTAAAATTTTCTGTTCATGTTTTGGTTTGCTTTGTTCCAAGAATTCCGATAGATATGAGGTTAATTCCACCAAAGTCATGGTCGATAGTTTCGTGGTAGGCACATTTAGTTTTAAAGCCAACTCATCAATGCCCAGAGTTAGGAGTTGTGTGAGTGTGATATCAGGAACTATGTTAGGCGCTGGTGCATTTTCTTGTTTTTGCAGCTGTTGCTGCTGCTGCTGTTGTTGTTGTTGCTGCTGTTGCTGCTGTTGCTGTTGAAGTTGTTGTATGATTTCGCTTTTATTTTCATAAATGTCATGCACTTTGTTTTGTTGAGTCAGCGATTGTTGTCGTTGATTTCTGGCCCGCGAAGAGATCTGTGTGGGTGGCGGTAGTAAGGGAGGCACATCGGTTATATTGCTACTGTTTGATATCGCTGCAGACGTTATCGTGGTGTTGAATAGAGTTATAGGTGCCAAATAATCATCTTCCGTATGGCCAGGTTTACGTGGTCTACCCGGGCCCGGATAAGAGCCATCTGTGCGGCCTACCCGTCTAGAGGGTAAGGGTATGGGTGGCACATCCGAACTATTAGAACGTGCAGACATACCTTTTGTAGAGGACGAGGATGATGTTAATATCGAAGACGTGAGACCGTAATAACGGTTACCCGCTGAAGAACTCAGTGTTGGACTGGGTCCTTGTCTTGGTCGTATAATAATATCGTTAAATTGCTTTTTAGGTGGTAGGGGTGGTGGTTCAACATATGAAGCCGAATCGGGTCGAGGAGGTGGCTCTGGCGCTGTTTCGGTTTCGCTTAAAGAATCCGACTCCTGTAAACGCCTCATATTAATGCTGTTCGAGTCACGTTTGGAAAACCGCGATGATTGACCGAACAGATGAGGCATCTTCTTATTCGATATGCTCGATATGACATCGACTGTCTGCTGTTTCAGAATGGCAGCAGGTGGTAAAGAGCCTCCCATGGCTGATTGTGGACCCGAATTATTAACGCCTACCATGACCGAGGGTACAGGACGAGATCTTATAGTTGATGTGGTTTGTGTTAAATCGCTTTCAGGCGGTAAATTCACTTGCAAATGACCCGATAATATATCTTGATTAGTTTGTATGCCACCAGCTGCAGGCTGCTGTTGTTCGGCTGAGGGTGATGAGGATTTTCTAGTCTTATCCTTAGCATCTGCTGTGGTGCCACTACTGGTGAATTCAAATTCAAAGGGATCCAATTTCGAAAATATATCACCACCTTCTTCGAAAGGATCACTTTTCTTGCGTGTCGGCGAAAAGGGATCTGTATCGCGCGGCAACATTACGGGATCTGAAGCAACGGCCACGGCAACAGGTTCTAGAGGAGGATAATAGCGAGAAAAACGTAATGCATTAGTTTGAGTCATTATAGTTGATTGAGTAGTAGATGTTGATGTTGTATTTGTAGTTGTTGTTGTAGAATTAGAAGTAGTAGTAGTAGTTATTATAGCTGTTGTAATTGTTCTTAATTTTGGAGTTGTAGTTGTAAGTGATGATGTGGATGATAATGAGGCAGATGCTGATGATTGAATTTGACCAGCAACACCACCACCACCACCACCAACTTCACCAACAGCCAAATCACAACCACCACCACCACGACTACCACCAGAAGCAGCAGCAGCTGTATAACAACTACCACCATTAGAACTCTTAATCAGATTCGAATTCAATTTCATTGGCAACGGTGATTGTGATTGTGATGTTGATGATGATGACGATGACAATGACAAAGACAAAGAAGTCTGATATTGATTTACTACGGTGGTGGTCGGTAACAAACTACTACTGTTGGTGTTCTTTTTGTTAATGTTATGGCTAAGAATACTTTTATTATAACTATTACGGCTAATATTAGTGGCACTACTACTATTGTTAATACAATTATTGTTATTATTATTGCTATTGCTATTGCTATTAGTATTCGTGTTATTACTGTTATTATTAGTAGTATTAGTTGTGGTAGTATATCTTAGATTATTATTAGTTGATGATGCATTAGTTGTCGTACATGTTACAATTATGGAGGTGGGGCAAGTGCATATAAGAGAATTTGATGTTAAAGCAGTAGCACAAGTAGAAGAAGAGGCAGAAACAGTGGTAGAGAAAGCAGAAGCAGTTATACTATTCTTAACATTGGATTGCACATTTACAACATTAGTATTTACATTGAAATTATTTGCATAAGTGGTGGCGGCAGTAGAGGTGTTGGTGGCGGTGGCATTGGCGGTAATGGTGGCAGTTACTTGTGTCATATTATTGGTGTTCGTGGTGGCTATGGCAGAAGCTGTGGCTTGACTATTATTTAAAGCAGTGATAGTAGTGATTGATGTAGTGGCAATACCTGTTTTATAAGTACTACAAATGAAATTTCTAGCAGTTTTAGCAGTGGTAGATGTAGTAGTTGTACAAGAAATAGCATTACTATTCTTATTATGATTATTATTATTATGATAAGAAGTAGCAGTAGTAATAGTAGTAGCATTAGTAGTATTAGTGTTTGTAGGAGTAGTAGTAGTAGTACCTGTTGTGGCATAATTAATTGCATTTGCTGTTATTAATATATTAGTAGTAGTAGTAGTAGTAGTACATGACGATGATGATGATGATAATATTGCAGATGGTATTATTGCAGCGTTTGCTGTTGATGTTGTTGTTAGTAAAGTATTTAAAGTGCCATGTGACATTTTAAGTTGTTGCTGTTGCATATGTTGCTGCTGTTGTTGCTGTGTTTGTTGCTGCTGCTGCAGCTGTTGCTGTTGCAATTGCTGTTGATATTTTACAGTTTTTAATTCTAAATCGCCTAAACTTAGTATATCCTCCCTGAAATTTCCCATCAGATTTGTTGCAGTCGTTGTTGTCGTTGCTGTCAGATTAGCCATAACAATGTTAGCTGTTGTTAAAGTTGTTGTTGTTGTAATTGCGTTAGTAGTTGTATTTATAGTTGCGGTTGTTGTTGTTGTACATGTCGTTAAATCTTTTAAAACTTTTTTAGGTGGATTTTTAAGCTCTTGGAAAAAGTATTTTTTATCAACATACGGCCGTGTACGACCAGTACCTAAAGGATCCAAATCGGTAAAAGCATCTGATCGTATGTATATTGGTGGTGGGACAAAAGGACACAAAACACAATCATCAATTAAACCAAAAAAAAATAAGACAAGCTTTTATTGTTTTTTTTTTTACTTTTTTTGTTTTTCTTTTTTTGTTTTTGTTTCGTTCTATGGTCGTGTGTATTCTATTTTATTTTAACCACTTTTTAAAACAGCGACAAAATCTTTGTTTTTTCTGTTTTTTCTTACACAATGATTAAATCAAATCAAAAACTCATTTTATAAATGTAAAGGTAAAGTAGAGTTAGAGGTAGAGTAGAATTTTACTCCCCCTATTTTGTTGGGTGAGTAGTACTAGGTGGTGGTAGTTGGAGGTTGGTTGGGTGGTTTGATTTAGTGGTTCTTGTGAATAAATGTGCATGTGCGAAAAATTCTATTTCAAATAAATAATCATTAACACAACAAAGAGCTAAAAACAAAACAACAATAAAGATATAAAGTTATGACAAAAATTATAATTATGTGGGAGCTATTGGTTCACTTCACTATAAGGGCATAAAAATTTAGAAAAATTTCAAATTAACAAATCATTCATCGAAGACAAAATTTATCTCTTCTACTACTGTTTACTATCCTCATTCATTTAAGCCACATCGAATTACGGCCTGCTTTAGCACATCCTTTCAGGCGCTTCTGCTTTAAATATTTCAGAAAAATCAGTTAGAAGATCAGAGTCTAACTTTGCATTTGTAGCTCTTAGTTTAAAAAGGTAAGGATGGAAGTCACGAATTTCTCTAAAATAAAATGACGTGAAATTCTTTATGCTTTATTAGAGAAATACAAAAACATCAACTTTACATCTGAGAATATGAATAGTATTCATGGTTCTGATACTTTAACATACAATCAATTATGTTCTGGAAGGTCAAGTGTCGAAAATTTAAAATCCGTTCTTTCCACATTTACGCCGTGTTGAAGTTGAAACCTATACAGCATCTCCTCTGTAACTTTCTGGTTATTGGAGGAAGAAGATTTTTTACTCTGAATGGCTAAGCATTTATCCTAGCATAGCTGCTAACTGTTGATCTCTCTATTCCGTTTATTTAACTTCATTTCTTTTTCTTTTCTGGAACGAACATTATGACCTCTGGGTGTTTTTGCATTTGGCATTGTGGCTGTGTACGTCCTCAAACCTACCTTTTAAACTGTCATCTTTAATAATTCTACAGGTAATTACAGTCCTTATTCAAAGCGGGCTTCTTATCATATCTAATAATCCTACCCTTTACCAAACGTATCTTTACTTAATTAGCAGAGCACACTATATTTATTAGGTTATGTGAGGTCAGGTTAGGTCAAAGTGGTAGCTTTGATTACCAAAATTCACTTGAGCACGTAAGCGCAGTCCCTGTGCTGACCGAATTCCAGTTTCTCAAAAAAATTCCCTTCGAATTTATGAAAAAAGTTCTTTTCGGTAACCAATAACTAGTCATAGAATTCATTTCTTTGCTGTTTGCAATTGATTTCCTGATATTAACTCAGCAACATTTCCAGACATTACAATTATTAGTCAGTCATTAAAAGAAAATGTTTAAAATTACGACACCATTAGACAGAAACAAGGACAGACATTGAAAAGGGTGCATAAAGAAAGAAAGAAAGAAAGAAAGAACTTAAAATGGTAATTGAATGTAAAATAAAAATAGAAAACATTTAAAAAAAACCCATAATAATAGATTGATTAATTGGTCGATTGATTGATTGATTATTGTTTGTGGTTCTTGGTTAATTAGGTTAGTGGAAACATTCAAATAAAACAATGCCTTACTGGTGTGTACATACTGATATTTTATATACAATTTACAATAAAAATGCGTATGATTGGTTCTAACATCTAATTGACTTGAACTTACCCGATTTTATATCCGCTTTAGAATTTTGATTTGCCTCTGATGCAGCCGTTTGGAAAATATCTGTTAGACTAGAACTATTTGTTAAATTAGTGGATTCAACGTTATTATTAGCAGTGGTGTTGGCTATAGTTGTTAGTTCCACTATATCAGTGGTTATAGCATTGGCTGAACATGAAACTGTTTCGTAAATATGATTTGGTGGTGTATCCGATGATTCACGAGCGGCTAAAGGGGCACGTGTGGTTAGAGGTACAGAACTTGCAAGCGAACTGGCTAAAGGCGGCATGCCCATAAGACCAGGAACTATAGTTTTTGAGGTGTCAAATACATCGCTGTGAGCATCAAGCTCACGTAACCAGTTGTCATCATCATCGTCTAAGGGTTGTAAAGTAACTGTGTTGCTGGTGGTGGTGGTAAGACCTGTAGAAACGGTTGTTAAACCAGATTGCGTTGCAGGGGGAGATAATAGAGAGTTATTACCAGCTGAAGTAATTGGTATATTGGCCAAGTCATTGTTTTTCGGTGTAGCATTCTTGCTTCGTAAACGACCTGGTTCTGGTGGCGGCAAAGTCTGCAAGTAATACAAATAGGCATAATTTATTGCAAAAGCTTGTTATAAATTAACCGAAGAAAATCTCTAAATACCGGAAAGTTGGTAAATGAATCACCAAAAGGATCGTCGCTGCTACCGCCAGCTGCCGCTGCTGTTAATGATGTTTTGTTTGTAGTTGAGGTCAAAGAATTATTTTGATGAGAATGAGCATCGTTTGGTGTAATACGTTCCATTTGTGTTATGCCTCTTTGCAAAGAACTAAGCTCTTGCTCCAAGTCAACCAAATCTGCCACAGATTCTGGAGATATCTGCCAATAAAAAATTTTAAAATTCTTATACTTTCCCATTTAGAATTACACTCTTCTTAATAACAATATCTACCTCTTTTGAAGCACCTTTGGGATCTAAATTAACACCCAAACGACTGGCATTTGGTGTATTCGTAGAACTACTAACCATAGTGTTTAGCATACTTAATGTAGCCGCCGATGTTGTTGAGCCACCCAAACCGGATAAATCATTTTGTCCGGCCGTACCAGCGGCAGCACTTTTCAACGAAGACAATGATGACAACTGATGTTGATCATGATGATGCAAAGATTTCGATTGTATCTGTTGGCGTGCCAATTCAATTTCTTTTTTCTTCAATTCAAATACCACCTGAAATAGATCACGCATGGCTAGTACTACCTGAGAGGCGGCTTTATCTGTTTTAATGCCAAAGAAACGATGGCCACTATCGGGCGAACCGAATATGTAGCCAAAAGCTCGTGAATCAGTCATATCTTGTGCAATGAATGATATCTTATGGACCGGATGATGATAAAGTGAATCGCCGGTTTTCTCATCTCTTAGACGTAAACCGTCAATGGTGACGTGTATGGTAATGCGTTGCTTATGTTCGCCGGCAGCTCGTATAGCCATTTTTAAATCTTGTAAGGCCTCTTGACACATGCGATCGCCACGTGCCTCGCCCACCTCCAAGATGCCAATAAGTTTGGCTTTGAATTGCACGCCATCGCCAAAAAAACGCCCCGGATCATTACGATCTGAACGGATGAAAAATGCAAAGGAAATGTTATTATGTTTTTATATAAATTGAAGACTTAAAATACAGTTTCGTAGAATAGTACAATTAGTTATGCAAACAGGCAAGGAATTTAAAGGACAGACACACGCAAACCAGATACCACAAAACAATCTTATTTCCCTATCCTGAAACCTTCCAGAGGTCATAGTAACGCCACTGAGTTACCTAAAATTGAACGTCAGTGAACGCGTGATACAACGATGGACATGTATTCAGTAGGTAACAACAAAAAATCGTCTCCACCTCTTCTTCTTTTCTGTAACTTTGGGAAATCTGTTACAGGTTCTTAATGGTACTTCTAATGTAGAAAATTCGCCTATAAAAGAGAAAAATTACAGCATGACAGAATAAGAAACGATACTATATGGGCAAGTCTACCAACAGAACACTTTGACAACATAATCGATGTTGCCAGAGGAGTCGGAAGCAAGAGTTAGTGATGTAAGGACACAGAGAAGATTAACTCACAAGACACGTAACAAAACTCAGAAAGAGAGAAAAACCAATTCCAAAACAAAAGAAAGCCAGTTACGCGGTGTAATACCAAAAGAAATCAGCAAAAAAAAACGAGGGATGCCTGGATAGTTCATTTGCTCTGTAGTTCATTGGGTTATCAGGACTCCTACATGATATAAGTATTGTACATATACATACATGTACTCGCCTGCCCATAGTTCTAGTTATTTCAAACCGAAACAGAAACTTCCTTTATGTCAGGCATAATTAGCTTAACCTACAGGTCTGATTATTGCCGCATATATGTATATACAATGAGTCATCATAGGTTTTTGACTTCAACACTTCACACCATCCTTATTCTATTGAGTACTTTCAGGACATTTTCACTAACTTCTAGTTTTACGTTGTTCAGCTTCTATGACGCTTCTATGAAAAGTTAACGGTTTGTACATTATGGTCTTGCGAGATGTTTTTAGAAAAGCTTCCTGAGCTGTGAAAAAATAAATTTGAAAGTATTTAGGATTTCAAATGTAAAAAAAAAAACAGTTTATTCCCACAAAATGAGACAATATTGAGTAACCTGCGTGCTTAATATTTAAATTTAAATGCATACTTTAAACCCCTTCTAATTGATGATTTCAAAGTGCAAATCTCCAGGGAAAAAAAGATCCAAAGCAATAGCAATAACAATAAAGAATACAAATTATAATTAAAAACAAAAAATGCAACAATAATAAACTAAAGCAATACAAAATTAAAATAAAATAAAGAAAACATTTACATTTTAAATAATTATCCCCAGAGATGGCAGTGGAAGCCGTTGATGCAGCATTGCTGTCGTGTTTGCCATGACTGCTACCAAAACTGCTGGCAATCGATAACGTTGAAGAGGCTGATGATAATTTGGAAACCAATGATTTAACCATAGTGGTACAAACAACTAAATTTTAGACACACATTTAAATCATAAAACAAAGCTTTGCCAATATGAGACGATACAGTGGCAAGTTAGACATGAGATTTCACTGTTGAGGCACAAACTGGGTAAATGATGAGAGATTTTGTTGACTGGTTCTTATTTGTGATTTCAAATAGTGGCTGTTTTATTATTTTTTCTTTTTTTTTTTTCTTTGTTATTGATGAAATACAACAGCAATTGCGGCAATTGAATTAAATAATCATAACAACGAAGACGACAATATCGTTGTCTATGGAACCATAATAAATACGTACGTACGTACTTACTAAATGTACAAACAATAACAACAATAACTTATACTATGTAGAGTATTATAACAATGGCAATAGTTTGCTGGCACCCGGCTGGTCTATATTCCACAGCTCTGGCTGATGGCGGGTGTAGCTTGTGTGAGTATGCATACAGATTTCAAGTGTGAAGTGATGTGTGATGTCTACGGCGGTTTAGAGCACACACCTGCTATACAAATGGGTTGGTCGGTGTATAGCAGCGCTATTCAAATAATTTCGATGCTGTGCCCAGGTTTTTGAGTATTCTTATCGGTCATAGTGCCGACCACTGTAAAGAGACACAAAATAAAACGGCCACTCACTAAATAGCCATCATCAATTTATTTTTTTCTTTCTTTTTTTTTTGGAATTTCAAATCATTATTGTTCTTGTTTTTCTACACCTCAAATTGTATATTCTTAGTTGTTGTTATTTGTTTGTGTTCGTTCCATACAATTATTTTGTTTCATTTAAAATAGTTTTACTTTCCATCACCAATTTAACATTTTTTTCCTATTCTCTCGTTTTTTTTTTTTTTTTTTTTTTTGTTATTGTTATTCTCTACAAATAATTTTATTTATTTTCTAATTTATTTCTCATTGTTGTCGTTGTTGTTATTTTAGCTGATTTCGTTCAATTTGTTCAATAGCTGAACTGTTGGTATAAAATTGTTTTGCTTCATGCACGTACAATCAATCGTTTACTAGTATTTCTTTTCCTTTTCGCTCTTATTATTCTCAATTAACATCTTTTTTCCTCATTCGTTTTGTTTGTTTTTATTCTCGTTTCTATTCTTTTTTTATGGTGATCTCAACTACATTTTTAGAATATTTTCTTTTTCATTTTTATTTGAACATTTAATAGCACGTTTCTTTATATACAATTCATTAATATCTAACGCAAAAAAATTCTATCACAATTAATTTCCAGCTGCCACTTGAAGCTTTTATTTTTTCTTTTATTTTCCTCGCTTTTGTTCTTGTTTTCTATGCGTTGTTATTGTTGCAAATAGTACTAGTGAAATGAAATGCAGTCATTGATGTTTGTGTTTTATTTTCATCTTCTGGGTCTTTTTTCGTGTTCTCTTTTTACTCATAAAGCGCATTCTGCTCTTTTGTAAAGTTGCCATATTAAAATTTCAGTTTAAAAAGCAACAGTAAATGAGATGCCAATATGTTTTTTTTTATAGTAATTTCCCTATTAACCCTAACCTTACTAACATAGAAATGTAAGAAATCTTACTAATTTGAGGCTCTGGGGCTCGTGTCAGTAATTAATGCTAATATTTTATATTTTGGATGGAAATATTTATTAATTATTTAAAACAAATGTCATGCAATTTGGTTGCTGTTTGTTAAATATTTCTCTTGTTAGTAAGGTTAGGGTTAAAGTATGTTAAATATTTCTGTTAGTAAGATTAGGGTTAAAGTTGTAAAAAGGCGCTAAAAATGCCAACAGTTCGGGATTTTTTCAGAAAGTGAAGCACGTCTTTGAATTTTCTTTAATTTATTAAAATTTCATTGGATTTTTATTGAATTAAAATCAAAGCGCAAGAAAAACTTTGAAATAAATATGCTAATTAAAACCAACTTAGTTGGTCCAGCGCTTTTGATATGCAATTGCAGTTTAAAAAGCAATTTTTATGTAGCATATTTTGGAAAGCTCACACGTAGCTTATGGGCAATAGCTGTTCCTCAGTATGTTTTTAACTTACTCCGTGGAGCATAGAGTGAATTGGACAATCAGAAAACCAAATAGTGGTGTCAGCTATGCGAGGATAAATGCTTAACAAATCAGTCAGCGTGATCCCATTATACAATTCAGGTCAACCTCAAAATCAACTCCCGGCAATGAATTCAAACCTTCGAAGAAAGTCTCTTACAGGACAGCCACAGAAGAAGTAGGCTATAGCCTCCAATTAAAAAAACGAGAGTAGGGGATGATCACTGAGAAAAAAGTGAAATAGGATATTACGAATGAGATTCGGAATGTCTGTAACAGAATTGGAGTGTAACATCAGCTTACGCTTTATAAAATATTTTAAGGAACTGCTGTAACGCCGAGGAAAAAGATGAGATACCTTAATATTTTCTTTGTAATTGCTTTGGCGATCTGACACGAAGGATTTTTGCCAAACGAAACTTAACATCAACGTCTAACCAAAGGTAAGTTGAATCAAATCCATACACTTCTATATTCAGCTGGATGACTTAGAAATGTCAGTCAGTAATTATAGTTAAAGAGGCACAATGCAACCTATAATAGGACTCAAGTCAGTTATGCTTATGGCGACTGCATTTATCCTAGCCTAACTGGCTAACTCCCAATTTGAATTAAAATTATGTATGTACATATGTATATCATTGACACTTCACACAACAAAACCCTATTTGAATGATTATTGAACATACTTTATCGGGCAACTAACGATTAACATGCACTTTCGTTAATTTTTATATGAAATCGATTGTAAATAATTAAAAGTAGCGATACTTACATTTACAGGGGCTCGTTTTCTTTCTTAGGGTTTGCATAGTTTTGAAAAATTGCTTGACATCCGTGCGCTGCAACGTTAAACTCTTCTCTTACACGACGATTTTCTAAAAAAAAAATTAAAAGAAAACAACAGAAATTAATTTTAGAGCAATGATAAAAATAAACGAAAAAAAAATAATAATAATAAGAAATACCGCAGGTTAAAAAAAATCCTAAGTTTTATCTCAGATAACCAGTATAAATAAACAAGTCTCCGGAAGAATGTAGTAGTGAGAATACTTGAGTGAGCGAGTGTAAATATGTTAATGATTGACATTCAGTAAAAACGTAATGAGAGACAAAAACAAAAATATATAAAGAAATTATAGTCGGAAAAAGTACAACACCATTAGACGATTGAATCACACAAATGATAGAAATCCACATGACCGCTCAGCGCATTTTACCAACCGTCAGTTTAGTTGGTCAACTATATTCAACAGTTCTTATGGATGTAGGTCATGAATTACAGAAAAACGTGATCATAATTCTAGCATTCAGGAATAAATTTCTACAGAAAATGCAGTACAATGACGATCACAAACAACCGCTTGTGGTTCATAACAAAATGGACGAAAATTGTTATGAAAATGGAAACCTACTGATGACATTGTAAAGAAGACTTTTTTGACCCATGCGTGAAGAATTGAACAACAGGCCATGATCGATTACTTTCGCTGGTATTATGTGGTGTTATTTAGTTGTTGTAGTGATTAAACTGCTTGACTACAAACACGATCAATTCACATTCGAGTCTGACTGATGATGATCTATTGATGTTAAGGATAAAGCTTCGTTTATCAAACCTTCGGGCTGGTTTTCCAGCGTGGGGTAGTCGTACCTTAAATGCTATGCGTGCTCAAGTGAGCTTTTGGTATCAAAGCTATCACTCCAACCTAGCTACCTACCTAGCTGATGACGAATTGCTTTTGTATTTTAAAAAATTAAGAGGCTCCAATTCTACTCCAAATGATCGGAAAAAAGTATGATACCATCAACATCGTACTATCATAGGAAGCTCTGCTAGAAAGGGCGAGGCTCACTACTACCCCAGATACATCAACATAATTCATTACCCCAGAGGACCCTATTTTTTGATAACGATAAGTGACAAGCCTATCATTCTAGAAATTGGAGTATAACTGTTCAATTAGACTGAAACAAAGCCAGGAAATAAAAGGAAAATTGGGAAAAGCCCACTGTGGAACAGACATGGCGGCCCATTGTGATACTATATGCTGTGTGGAGCCAGAAGTAACTGACAAGTCCTCATAGCCAATAAATCCAGAGATTTTGCCAGAAATCCCTTACACAGATTCAGTCCCTCAGCTTAATTTATGGCCATTACCCCGGTCTGAAGCACACTATAGTAGTCTGGGAAACGAGGATAAAATCTTGTGGTTGACTACCAGTCAAAAAAAACTTTACTTTATTGGAATCCAAAAAGCAAAAGCTATATCAAGAAGCCAATATCGGTAATTAACAAGTTTTTTACGCGTGTGATTACCCCAACGTCCTAGGTTTTCAGGTGCGCTCTATTGCATTCAGAAAATATTGCTGATGTCGCCGGCTATAATTAAAATTAAAAGTGCTTTGCCAACATAAAAAAACTGAAAATACCTCAGTTAACTACAGGTCTATAGGGTATTATTGTTTTGACGTTTAACTTTTTTACTTTTTTTATCATTATTTGTGTTTATTATTGTTGTTGTTATTGCATTTCATTTTTACTTTACCGTTATCTGTGTAGGAGTCCATGTACATGTACCTGCATATAAGTGTGTATGTAAGCGGGTGTAAGTATACTACGGTATACCTTAAGAAAAGTTTGTCTGTCAAAAACTTACGTTTTGTTTACTTTTTTATGCCTCCCTCTCTCTCTCTCTCACACTTTTGTTGTTTTGTTACTGTTCTATTTATCAGATGTTTTATGTTCTTGTTATTTTTGCTCTTGTTTGTTTTGAGAGCGGATTTCTTTTGAATGGGGTGGTTGAAAAAAAGAACACAATGTAACGGTTTTTTTTTTGGCGATTTGTTTTCTTTAATGGTTGTTGAATGAGAGAATAAATTGTGTGGTGTTGGTGGAAGTGGGAGGAATGGGAGCCAGGGGGGCTGTTAGGAAAACAACAAAAATTATAACACTGCGCCTTCGTTGATTAACAAAAAATCGTAAAACATGCGGAGCAACACAAACAGACACAATTTAATTCACCGGCTTCTGGTTCTACGATGACGGCTGCTAGAACGACAACACTCACGCACACTAGCAGACAACGAAACGAATACACAGCAACTTTTTATCGATTTTTCACTTGAATGAAAAATTACGTCTGAATCTGAATCAGTCAGTTTGAATAAAAAAATTTTTGTTTCTTTTTTTTTATAATTTGTTCACGTTTTTTATTCTTTAATAAATTATTGAACTTTCTTGTAAACTTTAATTTTTATTTTTCAATGAACAACCGTCGAAACTTTACAATTTTCGTTAAATTTTCTTCTATGCTTTAGAAATACTTGAGATTTTTTTTCTATTTTTATTGAATTTCAAAATAATTAATTTTTTTTTGATTTGAAATTATTATTTGAATTTATTTCATTCTATTAATTAATTTCATTTAAATTTTTATTTCTTTATGTATTCAGAATTATTGTAAAAAATGAAAGAAACATTTTTTAGACATTTTTATGTGTATAACATAAATTCTTTTCACATTTTTTCACTTTAATTCCCATTTAGTAGTTGACTACTGGCTTTGTTTGATTTTCTTATTTTTACTATTTAAAGAAATATTTTTTTCTAACACAATTCATTGCTTATTTTAGATATTTTTCTGCTTGAAATTATTTTTCTTCACATTTTATTTGATTATTAAGGGAAAATAGTAGATTTTTTCAGTTAAAACGTAGTCCTCCGCCCTTAACGCGTTGAAAATCATTGAAAATTCGATTACGGCCAAAGGATTTCTGTTTGATATCCTTTTGACACAATCGTTTCTAATAATGACAGTTATTTTCTGTCATTCTCTCTCTCTCTTCGTTTATGCTGCACAATTTTTGAACGGAAATTTGATTCACTGTGTTTTGTAATGTTGCCATATTCCTTATGGTGGTTATTCTATGGGGTTTTTTGTTTGTTTAGGGTTTGCCGATTTGATTTATTTTATTTAAAATACCTTAAGCAAGTTAAAAAGCGCTAAGAATCTTTAAATTATTTTAAAAATTTGCCATAAATAATCACTTACTTAAAGTGAAAGATTTTGACAGAAGTCAGCAAGACCTACTACTTAAAAGATGAATGGATTTGTGGATATGGGTCCAGGGTTGGTCAGTGCTGACGGGACGGACTGTTAAACCATTTTTTCGTCATGTTGAGTCCGGTTGTAGTGAGTTTCTCTAGGAGTTGAATACAAATTCACCACTATAACGTTACTTCAAAAGTATATGGTGTTACATTTGCACTGCATTACCAACTGTGTGATATATCTAACCTAAACGGCTTATAAATCTCGGTTAGTGAAGTCACAAACACAAGCGTTGCCAGAAAGAAAAATTTTTGGTAGTAAACTGCATCAGTGTTGCCAAGCAGGGAAAATATTCTAAAAACTCTGATGACCAGTGTTGCAAAACTGAAATTTTGAAATGGTACTGAATTATAACTGAAAAAGTACTTTTTTGCATCAAATAGTACTTCTCACACCACTTATTTTTTTTTGCCAGAAAGAAGTCATCGGAGAAATATTTATCCATATTTCGTTTGATGGAGATGACTGCCATTGGGTATGATTCGTGGCCTCACGTCTAGTAAGCCAGCACATATCTGCTATTTATTTATATTTAATGCACATACAGGACAGAAACAGGTGATTCGGAACGTAACAAAACGTAAAAGCCCTGTTTAGTCACGTCCATGGAACATATTGTAACATACGTTCGTTTGAAGTGCAATGAAAATGCTTACCGAAATTACATTACGGTTTGGCAAGCGTTTTCATTGCTTTTCGTAGCCGAGGACGTTTGGCTAACCGGGGCTAAAGCCTAATTCTATTTTAGCATTGCGTTGAACGTGTTGCTAATGCATTAATAGTTGAAAAGCGCAACACAAAATGTGTAATGATAAAAAAGTACTGAAAGCGTAGCGGGGGTTCTGCGGTATTTTTTAAATGAAAAAGTACTGAAAAAAGTTTAAAAGCACTGAATTTTTTAACACTGGCAACAATGGTTGTAAAACCAACACTTGAATAAAAACCCACATTAAACTCTTCCCATTTGCAATAAGACCCACGATGGGCATGAGAACAAAACACGAAGGCTGACTGAACAAAATAAACATGTTTTACAATCGCTCGTTTATTGTTCATCGTTTTTGTAGAGTATTTTTAGTTTTCAGTCTTCTTTCTTTACTGGTTCCGTGGAGTCGCAAAAATTCCTATACAGCGAAACGAATAAAAGTAATACAAGCGAATTTGTTACAATAAAAAATTAAAGAAAACAAGTTAATTAAAATTTATTTCACAAAAGCAAGAATAAAAAGAAATAAGAGTAGAATATCAAACATTTTTTTTATATAAAATACCGCTTTATTAATAGTAGTACGTAGTGTGAGAGTGATAAATTTTAATAAAAAAAATTATAAAAGTGATCATATCTCTACACAAAAACTGTAAGGAAAAGAAAAAAAGAAATAAAAAGTGGAAACAAAAGAAAGATTCAATAAGAAGAAAAAAAAGTTACGTATTGTTGAAGAAGATTTTAACGAAAACCCCCCTCAAACTCCAACTGGAATTTTAGTTCGTTCATATGCTTAGAGTGTGAGTGAGTGAGTGAGCGAATGCAAGTGTAGTGTTAAGTTTTAAGAAGAAGAAGTTTAAAGAAGTTTAAAAAGAAGTGTTTTTAATTTAACAGTTAGTTTTATATTTAAAATTTAATAAAATTTATAATTTATTTTCATTTTGTTGCATTGTTTTCATATATTCTTCTTGCTTTATTTACTTGTAAAACTTCTTATTGGATTTCCATTGTTCTTTTACGGTTTGTGAACAAGTATGTGTGTGTGTGTGTGAATGCTAGTGTTTTTGGTAGATTTTTTTTTGTTTTTTTTTTTTTACACTCAAACGCAAAAACCAGTCTAGCGGCTGTTAAACATTTCGAGCATAACCAACAACATCTGTAAACAGAAAAAAAACCAGGATTATAAAATATAAAAAAAAAAACAGATAACAACAACACCTTTAATAATAACAAAAAAAAATCTTTTTGTATTTGTTTTTGTCAAACCCCTTAAAATAAAAACAAAAACTTCATCAGTTAGAAAAAACAAAAAGGAAAACAAATGTGAAAGCAAAACAAAAACAATTGTTTTCAAAAAAATAATCAAATTTTATCGTGTGTTTTTCTTTTTGAAAATATTTTTTTTTAGGTTGTGTTATAAGCAAACAAAATAAATTTCAAAAAAATAACGTAAAAAATCGTTAAAAAAAGCAAACATTTAAGTGTGTTTATTGGCAAATTAAAGAAAATAAAAAATAAATAAAAATTAATTGATTTTTAATTAAATTATAACAATTGTTATCGGTTCTTTTCTCTTGTGCAAGTGTGTGTGTAAAATTTTTAATCTTTTTTTTTAATAAAAATTAACAAAAAAAAACGAAAAAATGAATAAAACCTGTGCCCGCTGTCAAAAGGTGGTTTATCCCATTGAGGAACTAAAGTGTCTTGATAAGGTACGTAATCTATGTGTGTCTTTATAGTTTCAATACTTACCTATTTGTTACAATTTATTATTATTTGATTCTCTCCGCTTCTCTCTCACATATACTCACCTTGAATTTTTATTAATTGACGTTTTTTTTTTGTGTGTTAATCTTGCGTGTTTTTGTTTTAGATTATAAAATAATCAAATGTATGTATGTATGTATGTATGTATGTGTGCATATCGTAATTTATTGTAGAGTTATTTTCAATAGGAAATAGTTTTTTATTCTCACGAGCATGATTATTTAATTATAACAACGTTAAAATGATCGTGTGGAATTTATTATCTTTTTATGAAAGAGATGCCAGGTTATAAATTGTTGTTATTATTGTTATATTGGTTAATAATTGTTGCAAATTGCAAACATGGCGTGGGTATTGGGTTTAAAGGACCTGTAACATGATTGAATGAATGCTCCGATTGAAGTTTGCAAAAACGAATTGTGCTCTATTACATGAGATGGTTGTCCATGTCGTTTAGTACAGTTCGTTCAGTTCAGTTCGTATGATGAAATCATTGCTAACTCACACTGAACGCGCCAAACGCAAAAACACGTCAAATGCATATTTATCGGGCATAACTTGAGATTTGATACACTTTCGAGATCCGACACGTTACCACGTATGCAGAATTCATTTTGTCCTAATTTAGTGTCAAAATCATTCTGGCAGATCCCTTTATATCACTAAAGGCTACGGTAACATCTTGCTTAGTACGCCTTATGATGTTGATGTTATCAGCGTACGCAAGCAACCGTACGCTTTTGTGGAAAATATTACCATTGTGATCCACTCTCGCGTAGCTTTTTCGAATTCCTCAGAACCTGTCCTTTTTACGGATTATGTTACCGTAATGACCTTAAGGATTTCATCTGCTTTAGTGATTCGTTGACTGTTGAAATGAACTGTTTCACCGCATTCCAGTTTTACTCGGATAATAGCATTAATTCATCGTTTATAGTCTTCGAAGACTTCTTCTCAACAGATTTCTGGCAAAAACGCTGAGAGTAAATCTCAAATCAAAAATCTTTCGTTCGTAGACGACCTTAAACTTCAGGTCCCACCATTCATATATAAAATTAACACACCCGCTACAAGTGGTGTGATAAACTAGGTCGTAATCCTGACTCAAGGGTTGTAATGACCAATTATGCATGTATGTATTGTTTGTCGTCAGCACCTTACCGATCACGGATACCATTGTCGTACGATCTTCTTAAAACTTCAGGGCTTTGAATACAAATTGGTCCGCTATTTTCTCTTAAATTGAGATATTGAGGACTACTTAGTGCGATTTCATTACTTCATTCACGGCTTTAGGTTATAGCTGGCCTCTCCGTAACTTCTTTTAATCCGTTTTTCTTTTGTGAATTCGTTTTTAGATCCATCTATCGTTAAGACTGTTTTCCTATCTTTCTTTGAAAAATTTCAAAGCTTTACTTTATCTTACGTTACAATCGCGTAATTTTCTTTGTAGCTATATTTTCAGTATTTATTATCGATCGTTTACATCGTTCCCACCTGCTCGAATCTTCGTTTTATCTCACTTCTGCATCTGATCTACACCTTCCACGTTATGCTCTGCCAGATTTAGATTTATTGTTTCGATCTAGAGCTCGATCACTCTCATGGACTAGTTGGAATATAGTAGTACTTCTTAATCAATCAAAATCGAACCTCAATTTAATCAAACACTTGGCCTTTTATAAACTTCCGTGCTTGTGATTCTAAAACAAAACCTTGAAAAGCTTTTGCTGCATTGGCGCATGGCCGTAGTATTCTATGCGATTTCATTAGAATTTCTCTCTGTAGTAATCAATTTTTAACTCGAAATCAAAATACAAGACCAGACGAAATTCTTTTTTCTGAGTAAATGGTCGACAATTTTGCCCTGAAAAATTTCAATTTAATTTATTGAAAATTTTTTTGTTGCTCCTTGTAAGTATTTTCGTATTTTTTAAGGCTAAAACTAATTGATTGAAAGAACTATGCAAAAAAAAATTTTGCTTTTTTTGCGGGCCAATTTAATTTATTTTTAAAACTTCCTACGCACACCATAAGCCTCCACAAAATAATTATAAAAAAAAATGTTCTAAAAACAAGAAAAATTAAATGAAGAAAGGGGAAAGGGGAGGGGAAACAGAAGATGCAATTATAAGAAATTAAAAGCCAACCTTACCACAGATGCTCGATACAGAGTGGGCCTATAATCAATCATGTGAGGCCGCTACAAGTTTATGAAAATACACTTGAAAAGGATCAAAGAGATCCCTTGAACGAAATTGTGATATTTATAGTGCCTTAGGAAATGGTCAATGGAGAACAAACTAGTTGACGTATTATTGCATCAAGTAGCTTCTGATTTATACATTCTCAATAGCAGTTGAAAAGTTTCAATAATTTTGGGAAAATACCAGAAATCTTTCTCTATCTCTCTCTCTCTCTCGCTTCCCAACACTTCCTGTTAATTAGGTACCCAAATACTGTACCATGGCTAGAGATATTGTTAAGTACTTCCTTATGGTCGTAATGTTTGCACCTCTGGATGTCATTGCTCTAATTGGCTGTCAGTTCAAGTATTGTCCTATAAAAAGCTTGTAGAATCCAGAAATTATTATAAAAAAGTCACTGCATCCGAAGGAAGAAATTTTTTGCTGTCCATTCTGGTCTGAAGCAATCATTATTGTTGTGAGGAGGTATCTTAGTACTGCAACCATACGTTCTATTGGACTTTTCTATAAGTTCATAGGATAACCCTGTAAAGTCTCCTGCAAGCCTATTTATTGCCCAGATACATTTTAGGATACTTCTCGGTGCCAGCAATGACAATTCCCTACTTATGTATTATTTCCTAGGACGCATTAATGCGCCACAAGTTTCAGGAATGTGTTCCAATTAGTCCCCATTATGAATAAATGTACCCTGAATCTACAGTGTCCTGTCGAAGGATCACAGGTTATTTCGTTATAGTCTGATACATGACTCCGATCTCCTCTTATTGTAAATTTCCAACAAAAATTTTTGGTCGGTATGAGAAGACTCTTTGCCTCTCTTTATCTTCCCTTTCATTGAGCACATGTACCTTTCTAATGGAGGAGTTTATTAACCCGCATTTAGCCTGCTTTAATTGACTACCAAGTTTATGCAATTTGACGACGTTAAACTCTTTTGGAGTAACGTCAAAAAACGTCTTAATGTTGAAGCCTTTGAAAAACAAAGTTAGCCGTCCGATTGGTCATTACAAGCCTTTAGTTAGGGTTACAACCTAGTTTCTTACACCACCCATGTTGTATGTGCTCATTTTGACCGTTTGACTAGTATATTCGATCCGCTTTTAATGATTCTAAATGAACGAATAACACGATATTTCTTCGATTTCTGTCTCTTACAATTGCTTAATATTTCACGCTGCTAAATTAATTTGTTTTTTTGTATCTATATGTGCCCAATTTAGGTCACTTCAGTTTTGAGTTTTTAAAGTGCAATAAATGGAATAAATATGGCAAAACATAGCATATGTGTAACAGTCGTAAATTCCTACACATGCACGCACACAAACATGCACTACATACTCTCACGAACACATGTACAAATGATAAGATCCATCCAATAATACGACTGCAATAGTTAAGTTTTGCATATTTTGACTTTTAAATACACACACACACTCATACATACGCAGAGAAATATGCTCCATTACTAGAGAAGACGACCAATGCATACAGTTGAGTAGAGACAAACATATGGGAACCCGGTATAACAAGGCACGGTTAGCAGCATAGAATATATGTGGCCAATTATACGTTTTTATTTTTTTGTTTGTTTATCTCTCCCCGCTCCTCCCCCCTTTACTTGTATTTGTACACATGCGATGATGATGACAGAATAACTTTTTCCCTTTCGACAAAAAAAAAAGAAAAAGGAAAAAACGAAAAGAGCGGAGTGGAGTGGAGTGGTCCCGGTTCATTCACTGGCATTGGAGTTCGCCAACTAGAAAAGTAAAAAACAAAAACAAAAAATCATTGAACGTACGTACTTACTTTGTCCCATACTTTCTGGCATGTTTTATGTTGTTGTTGTTGTCATTGGTGATTTGTTTGGTTCGGTTTCAGTTCGGTTGGATTCAGTTTGGTTTGATTACAGTGTTACTTGCTTATCTAAACGGTGTTTTGGTCTGTTGTTGCAAAGGTCTTGTTATGACACATGCTACTGTAACTGTGTTTGAAACCCTTTGATTCCATTTCATTACATTCTAAAGAGCAGTTCAAGAGAGCCAAAGCGTAGAAAATATTCTTTTTGATTCGTTTTTTATTGTTTTTGTTGTTTTTTCTTTTTGTTTTTAGTATGGCAAGCAACTACTAACACACATCTTTCAAAAAAGAAAAAAAAAAGTTGTTTTGCTGTTGTAGTAGTTTTTTTTTATCGGTTGCAGTAAATTCCTAGAAAATTTAACAAACGATAGAGAAAATCATTTAAAAAGAAGCCAATTTTTTTTTTATTTTCTTCAAGTCAAAGCAATGGTGAATTGACTTGTACCCTCTACACTGTACCCTCTTTTTGGATGAAAGTTTTGCCAAAAATAGTTTTTGTTTAGAAAGTGAAAGCGTTCCTTTTTACTGAAGCTGCCTTCAGGTGGCAGCCACATATTTCTGTAGTACTTTTATACGTCATGCCGATACTATTATTCAGTCCTTGGACCAATTTCTGGTTGGCTAGATGCTGAGAGGTGTGTGAGATCATAAATAAATTGCGCATCTTTTGACATAAATCTGAAAAATACTACCATATCCAAAGGGGTACACGAATGGGGGTTATCACCTCTTATTTTTTCTTTTCTGTAAAGAAGTTGAAAGTTCTAGTTAATGTGGAATTTTCACCCACAAAAATCAATCCGATTTTTGATGGAGAAATTCTTCCAAAACCACTGATTTCAGGAGCCGATCCATAGTGCTATGGATCAAACGTCTCGTTCGCTACAGTTTAGTTATCTTTGAATTTTCTAAAATGTCTGCCTGACCAGCTAATGTCGTTGTAGCTTCAATTGTTGCAGCTCTCTAGTTGAGTGAGACCCTGCGAATTGTCATAACGTATAGTCTACTAAAGATATTGAATGACAAAGATTTTGAACCACTTTGTTATGCACACTATTTTGTAATACTTCTGAGGGGAAAGAAACCAGAACCAATTGTCTAGGGGAACGGCTGACGCTCTGAGCATAGCACTGAATTTGTTACGTCCAAGAAGATTTCACTTGAGATCGTATGAAACGAAGAAAGAAGTAAATTGAAGGAACCCTGCCTAAAATCTGATAATTATCCAGTTATTGTCTTCTGAGGTTCTTTAAAGCCGCACAGGTTGCAAGTATGTCTACTGATGAGTGGTTTTTTATTATAACAAATTTCACACATTGAACTTGAAGCGATCCCTATTCTGAACAAGTGGTCTTTGTGTCTGGAGTGCTCAGACAGAAGGCAGGTTACCATTCTCAGGTTATTGTAATAACCCAGTTAAATTTTTGTTTGTTGACGTAGCCATTCAACCAGAAGTGCGCTTCATCGCTAAACAAAATTCGCTTATGAAAATCGGGAACAACGGTAATCTCGCTTTGGGCCCATTCGACGAATCTACGCCTTACTTGATGATCGTTTGGCTTCAAATCTTGCAAGAGTTGGATTTTGTAAGCACGCAAACCAAGATCCTTCCGCAAAATCTTCCATAAAGTGGATGGACACAGATCCATTTCCTGTGCTCGATGGCGGATGGACTCATTCGGGTATTCCTCGATGCTACGCTCTACAGCAGCAATAGCATCTTCTGTACGCACCGTACAGCGTCTCTGGGGATGCGAGTTATCAATAAGAGTAAACGTGGTGCGAAAACGTTCCATGGTTAATCGAATTAACTGCTCTGATTGACGATTTTGTCGACGATAAAATGGACGTAGTGCGCGATACGTTTTCCGCACAGAACCATTATTTTCGAAATAAAATTGCACTACTTGCAAGCGTTGTTCAGGCGTGAGTCTATTCATGATGAATTGCCAAACCAAACTGAGAATAAATCACTTGACAGCTGTTAAATCGGTCGCCATCTTGAAAAGTAATGCCAACTTAAAGTTCTATACCTCTATAAAAAACACCCTTTACTTTCGTAGAATCTAGGATAACAGGGTTGCCATTTGCCTTTACCATGAAACAATAACCCCTGGCTGTAGCGGTAAGAAAATTTTCCCATATGGCAGTATAATCAACTTCAAGCACATTCACATCATATTGTTGATAACATTTCCTCTACTTAACTCAACAAAATTAAATAAAAAAAAATTATGCCAACTTTCTTTGAAAATTTACCAGCCATAGACTTTTTTTTTTTCATTTCAATTCAATCATTGACGTTTTACTACCACTGCTGCTGAATGGTGCTGGTGCTGGTGCTGCAATTTGAGATTTGACGTGTGTTTTATTACTCAAACGACTTTTTGTTAAAGACACAGAAAAAATGAAAAAAAACTCAAAGTTTTGAAAGCAAAAAAAAAACTTGAAATTGAAAATAAAATGCAAAACGTGACTTAAAGAATTATTTTTATTCAGTTTATTATTTTTTTTTAATTTTTAGTTTTAAAAAAAAACTAAAAAACTTCTAAATTGTAAATGCCAGCAAAATTTAGTCAAATTTCATAGACACTCTTCCATGTCTGGCTGATTTGTTTAATTAATTTTTTTTTTATTATTATTGCATGTTTATAATTAAACAAAATACAACAATAACAACAACTAAAATTAAAACAAACAAAAAATAAAAATATTTCTGTATTTGCAACCAGTTCAACCTGTTATTTGTTGCAAATATAAAGAAACAAAAAAAAAAAAACGGAGAAAAAATCTGTTTTAAACAAATTATAAAACAGGTGAGAAGAAGAAGAAAGAAAAAGGAAAAAACGGAAAAAAATTATTTAAAAAGTTGCTTTAAAAATATTTTAATTCGTTACTCATTATTATTCGTTTATATACCTCCAATATATGTATGTATGTATGTATACAATAGAAGGAAACAAAACAAAAACAACAATAACATCGAGATCGACAGCAAATTAACGTACATATGCTGACAATGTCTATGTAATGCAGTTGAACTAACTTGCCACAGAGGTGGGTAGACCTACTTTTATAGGTGGGTTGGCTGTTGAATATTTTTAGTTTTGAAACTAAGCAGTGAAATCCTTTTTTGTTTTGTTTTTTAATTAATAAAGCCTTAATAAGCTGGTTATTTGCATCCTACGGACTTAATTATAGCAGCACTTCATGTACATATGGACCAGAGATCAGCAATGAGTATTAAAAAAGATGAGTATGAGAATCGAATCATACTCATAATTTCTGATACTTATACGAAATTCATACTAATTTTAATATCATGGAACCTCTACTCATATTCAAAGTTTGAAGAACTCATGGTATTCATACTTAACAACGAGTTATTCGAATCATTTATAAGTATTATAAGTATTTTTCTAAAGTTTTGAATCTAAATGAGTAGGCTTATGAATCAAACATATTTCGAATGGTATGAGTTTGATGTCAACGTTGTACACATACTCATTGCAACCTGTACTTATAAATAAACGCTGTAGTGAGTATGAATGTATGTATGAATCAGAGTATTTAAATTTCAATATTTTTGACTCACTTATATTCAAAATTTCTTGAGTGTTTAGAGTAGCGAAAAAAAATTTCTTTGATATGGACTGTGATAGAAGAGAATTGGAGAGAGCTGAAGTTTTGTTAAATCAAAGCTTACTTGAGCATAAATAAATGTTCTTTGTAAAATCACATTTTGAGTGATGCCTCAGAGCTAACTTATAAATTCTTATTAATCGGTCTTGCTAATCAGCATCAGAGCTTCAAATTTTAAGGATCAACGGTCTGATATTTGGATCTCTTCCGATAAACTGGAACCGAACGGATCATACAGATTACCTAACGAGGACAGGGTATTTCAAGCGGAGCTTTTTGCTATTGAACAAGCTGCACGTGCGGTTGTGACCGGGTACTTTATTCCTTCGAACTTGATCATGTGTGGAGAAAGTCAAGCAGCAATCAAAGCGCTGGGATTCCATCTCGTCTAATGAAAGGGCGGCACGAGTTGCATGTACTTTTTACACCGTATATGTCGACACAACACCCGCCTGTACTGGGTTCCGAGCCACTGTGGCATAGAGGGAAACGAAAAGGCGGATGAACTGCCATGGAAGGGATCGGAAATATGTCTGAGATGGTATCGATAGAATGAAGAAAGCTCCTTTAGACTGCAGAATAAGTGGAAAGTCTGTGCCAAGCAAATATGGTCATTGGCAAATAAACTGGGCAACCCCAGGTAGGAAATTTTTCCAAGCGGTTCTTCCTGATACCAGCCTCGAAATTTCATTCTAGCTTGTGAATGTTATGTAATCTACGTAATTTGTTTCTTTTTCTGTATTCCCAAGTGAAATTGAATTTGATGAGTACGTGCTCATGGTTGCCCATTCAGTTCCTGAAAACACTTAAACTGTGGTACACGATGTCGCCAATTGACGAAGCAATTTTTGTGTTTCAGCTTTCGAAATGAAGTCTCCGTAGTCTAGCAGGTAGAGTGTTGGTGTATTAAACGCAAGCCCGTGGTTCATGTCCCAGCTCAGACAAGTCTCCCAAAAATCTGTCGTTCGGAGTCGACTCCACTCATGTATAAAATTCACACACATACAACTTAGGTGGTGTGAAAAGCTAGGTTGTAATGACCGTATACTAAACCGTTTAGAGATTGAGACGTACACGCTTGATATGAATGACGCTCCAGAATCCGCCCATGAACAATTTCCGAATGGGGTCGAATTTAATTGTCGAAATATTGTTTGTTGACTCTTAAGTGCGCCATTGACATATGACATCTGGGAGTGTGAAGCTCACTTCCAGTTCCACAGGAACCACCATATTTCTCAAATGTTGAAGAAAGTATTTGAGTTCTTTGGTTTCTTAAAACCGTGCTTAGTCTTAAAATATAACTCTCCCGTATGAAGAGGCTTGAAATTTGTTTTAAGGATATTAGGCCGCATGCAGAAGAGGGTGAGGTGCTATTGACTGATGAGCACACCATCACAATCTGGCTTGCGTATCCGTTCTTCACCTGCTACTATTAGTATGTGGAACTTTGTAGCTTTTCAATCAATTTTGTTTTATGAACTGGTGCACCCCCCACACAAGGAGGTTATCCATGTCTGCTGAACGTAATTTTCAAAGTCATTTATACTCTCCCGTGCATGACGATCAAAGTAAATTATTTAAAATAACTCTCTTTATATTACAACAACAACTACAAAAAAATCACAAACATTCGTTCTTAATACTCTCATGCACATACATAAGTATTCCTTCACATGGATTTCTTTGAACAGAAAATAAAAAAAACTTCGAATGTCGAAATCATATCCCAACTAATACACCTCGAGCGGTATTTGGAGTTTGTCTTCCTCTTTTTTTTTGTCAATACAATACCAGAGTTTAATTTTCTGTTTTCTTTATTCATCGCATATTTGCATTTGAAGTAGGCCTCCCTTCCTCCTTCACCGCTCATCCATCCTTTGCCACATTTGAGATGAGAAAGAAAGAAAAAAACGGAAAAAAACTCTGTTGGCAGTTGAGAATTTCTTAGCAATCTTTGATTAGATTTTTTCTAGGCTAAACAATAATAGAGAGAGAGGGAGAGGGAGACAGAGCGAAAAAAAACGCAAATAGTAGAATGAATTGAGAATAGTTTTAAATTAAAATCTCTTCAATTCATAAAAACTATTTAGAAATGAAAGTCAAAAAGAGAAAAAACATTTTTCGTGTGTGTGTGTTTAGTTATAAAAGTGAGTGAGTGGAGGAGGCAGTTTGGGATGATGGCAGTTTAAATTGAAAAAAAATTTCCATTCCATTTAAAAAAAATTTAAATTCACCGGAAATACAAATTAAAAAAATTATTGTTTTCTTTGTTTTTTCCTTTTCTTTTTTTTTATCATAGTTTCTCTTATTCAGTTTTATTGCGTGATCTTTGTTTTATTTTTCGTTTTTTTTCTTTTTATTTGCATGTGCCTCTGGTTTTTTTTAGTGTAGAATAAAGTCAGAGTAACCGATTAGCTATTTTGATTTCAATATTCGGTACTCGTGAAAGTTATGGTTATGAAACTAGCTTTAATGACCTATGTTTGAACAGTTTTGTGCGATAACTTTTTGCCGTTTTTTAGGATGGAGTTCATTACTCAATCAATCATTGCAGAACTTTCAATTTTTCTGAGCAAAATAAGAGTCCTACAGCGTTTTGAAGGTTTCTTTGAAATTTAAATTTACACCATTAAGGGAGTTCTAAAGAGATTGGAGGGGCAATTTCTGTTCTATATCTAAACTTACCAGAAAAATCAGATGTGTTGTTGCACTGCCATAAAGGAATACAATCTTATACATTTTGGACAGTAGAAATCAGAATCAATTGCTTGACACCATGATATAAGAAACAGCTTCCTTGCATTCCAATACATTTCACAAATTGAAAATAATTGTTTTCGATACCGAGTGCCTTGAAGTCGCCGTAGTCTAGTAGGTAGTGTGTTGACTTATTAGACGCAAAAGCCTGGGTTCGAGCCCCAGGCCAGGCATCAAAGACAAAATACAAAAAGTATTTTTTCGGCGACTTCCTCTCAGTATATTTCTGGCAAAAACTCTGAGAGTAAATAAAAATTGCCATGAAAAGTTTCTCAATAAATAAAAATCTGTTGTTCGGAGTCGACTTTAAACTGTAGGTCCCACCACTCATGTATAAAATTAACGCACGCGGCATAAGTGGTGTGAGAAACTAGGACGTTGTACAATGGGTCAATTCGACCTCCGGGTACTGTACTTGTCTTAATTGACAAGTACACGTCCTCTAACTTAACCTAACCTAACCTACCGAGTGCCTTTGTTCCACTAGAGCGAATACATTTGTATTGTCGATAAAACAATGAAGTTTAGCTCCAACGCAGCTTTAATGAATTAACAAAGTTGCATATTCTACTATTAATAATGAAAATATTTATGCGATCGAGAAAACTCAAAATAATAGTCTTCGTGGTACTTGGTTATACATGAGAGTTTTATTATATTCGAAGTCAGATATAGGTGTTGTAAAAAGATCAGTTGAGGGAAGATACTTGAATACTCATATCCACACATAAAAAATATGCGGATTCCAACGAACATGGTATTGAATTTCCATGTCCATTAGTCATTTACAACAATCCGTCATATAGTCTAACATAAAATAGAATTGCATTCGCCTTAGTCTTGTGCACATTTACTTCAACCTTCTTCGCTCATTTGCACAATATGCCGTCGCGAATGCAGCTTCTGTTGTTCAATGTGCTTTACTTCATCAACGTCGTCATATATGTAACTCATACAGCTTATGATTCGTGTGATGATAATATTCTCGGTCGACACAAATTGTTGCATAAATCTTACGTGGAATTTTTATCTCAAGCACATACATCTTTCGCTCTATCTTTTTCAAGCACAAACTGCTTGTGCAAGCAGCATGGGCAATATAAATCTCTAAGAAGAGTATAGGTTCGATTTGTCGTGAGAGGGCTTTGTTCTTATCATCAGATATCATCTGGCAAGAAGAACTCTGCGTTTTGTCATTCATTTATTTATTTTTCTTTTTTGTTTTTCTCAGTCGCTTTTTTCCAAGGGGTGCTTTAATAGCGCATTTCTCTGGTCCATTCTTTGCATCAAGGAATCGGTCAAGTATTCCGGTAAGCTAAGCTAACGCAGTCCACTTTGAAAGGCAATATCAGTTTTGAACTGTGAAGATGAAAATGTTTTAAAAAAGCAGATGTTCCAAAGTAGGGTACATATTTTTGTTTACAAAAATCGAAAACATGTACCTGTCAAATAAAATTCTTTCTTTTGAATATTCTACACTTTTGACTGTATTGTTAAAGTGTTTTCCTTTAGATAATAATTTCTTTAATCAAAGTTTTTAAAAAATTTTCTTCGCAACACACTGTCTTCAAACTTTAACGTTTAATGGTTTGTTTACCGTACAACTACCGATAACAATTATTGACACATTAAATAAAATGTTATGGTTATTCGATTACCTTTATGCCATTATTATTAGCCGTTATGTGCACACATGCCATTAATCGTACATACACGCACAATATTTATGCGTATAAAATGAAGAAACAACAAAAACCATGAACAAATATTTGCATTACTCACTGAGTCATCATCGCTTATTTAATATGGTTTTCTTGTTTTTTTTGTTGTTTTTTAAATATCGTATTATGTTGTCCAAATATTGTTATACTTGTTGTTGTTATTATAAATATTCCGTTGACCGAGCGACCTTGAATGTAAAGAGTTTAACAACAAATCAGCAGAAGACAACATGTTTTACTTCTTCCTCTTCTTATTGGAGTTTGTTTGTTCGTTTTCGTATGTGTGGTGTATATATACGACTTGAAGAGATCAAGTTTGATTTTCTGCTAAACATATTTCTCTCAATCTTGTTGTCCTCTTTTGCTCCTTGTTTACTCATATCAGTTAAGGCTTACCTCCTCACTGTAGTATTTACTGAATATTGAATTTCAATATGTTTTGTAAATGTGGGAATTTGTTTATATTTTTTTGAGAGAAGTTTAATAAACAATTTATTTACTTTTTAATTTTATAATTTTATTTTATAAGTTTTCATTTATATTTCTTATCTAAGAGTTTATCTTGAATTTATTTGTATTGGAATTCCTTTATTTACCTTTTTTCATTTAATTTTTATTATTTTTTACGTTTTATTTTTAAAATTTATTGGAGCGCAGTCAATATAAATTTTTATTTCTGTTCTATTTTTTTAACTGATAGTAGGTATTATGAAATACAAAAATATATTCATTTTATTATTATTCACCGTATAACCATAGCTACTTTAAAAGCTTTAAAATTTAAGGGAACTAAAATGTTATTGTTTCCGCATCTTAGATAATCGCTTATTTAAACAAAATGCCATAAAATTTTATTTTAAAAATATCCAGATTGCAGCAATAAATTAATAAAATATTGTGGTATGGGGTTCAGAAATCAGCAATGAATCGTTTTTTCGCTACTCATAAGCACTCTTGAAATTTTGAATAAAAGTGAGTCAAAAATATTGAAATTTAACTATGTACTCTGATTTATTCATACTCACTACAACGTTTATTTATAAGTACAGGTTGCAATGAGTATGCGTACAACGTTGACATCAAACTCATACCATTCGAAATATGTTTGATTCATAAGCCTACAGATTTAGATTCATAACTTTAGAAAAATACTTATAATACTTATAAATGATTCGAAAAAAAAAGAAAAAAGACACATAAGCAATAAAGACAGAGCAGCAAGCAGAGCAAGCACACAACCTCCTAGGTAGTACATATTTTAGTGTTCGTACGCGATTCATGTATATGTTGAGTTATGGAGAGTCAAAATCGACAACATCATACGTGTTGTTAAATTTTAATATGATGAGTAGTTCAAACTTTGAATGTGAGTAGAGGTTCCATGATATTAAAATAAGTATGAATTTCGTATATCAGAATTTATGAGTATGATTCGATTCTACTCATCGTTTTGAATACTCATTTCTGATCTCTGGTCCATATGCACATGAAGTACTGCTATAATTAATCCGTAGGATGCAAATAACCAGCTCTGGTATGGGTTTATCTATTAATGATTTCACAATTTCCGATCTGTCAAGGTTGTCAGCCGTTAAATATCTATTATTTGAGGTGTTATTAGTTTAAACTGGTTCTATCCAGTGGATAGTTATAGGTTATGATTCCCTCTAATGAATCTCTGTTTGTCTTCTATTATCTTAACATTGTTGGCCATAGTGCTCTGGCCCGTTGACTAACGTATGCAACGGGCGTAAATGCAACAGAACCTTCAGCATGGCTGTAGGACATTGTCTCCGTTTAACCAACACATGTCAGTTTCTGTACTTTATCCAACTGCAAATTGTTCAAATTCTTACAAATAATGGCCAAATAGGATTCCAGGAAATACCACAAGTATCTCTGAGTGATCTGTTGTGCGTGACATCCAGCATATAGTGACTTCCATTCAAAATGTGTGATGAACCCGAAATTAAAGAAAAAGAAATTCAAACTTGAAATACCAAGTCTTGGAAAATACAAATCTAATGGATTCTATCTACACCCACTTACGATGTATTGCACTCTGCCAATAAATCTTTCGTATTCTTTTCTATTGTTGTTGGTCAGTAGAGTGGCCTGCTTTTCTAATTATTTCGTTTATTCTGCTGCTTTTACCTCCCAGTTACAATAGAATATTAAAAGAGGCACACACTCACACGAAACAGAACTGAAAAAAAACAAAAACTTTCTAAATATTTCACAATAGCCAGGCCAGGCCATGCCATGAACAATGGAAAGCCACCGAAAAACCTTTTTTTTTTTCATAATTTCCGAATCAAAAACTTAAAATCAATTTCTATAGACTTGGAGTTGATGTTGCTGTTATGTAGTTGGAGTTGGGAGTTGTGTAGTAGTAAAACGACATCACTTGATGCAGTTGTAGTCACAATAATAGTCAGAGCAGCCAGAGTAAGAATCAGAGAGTCATAGTCGTAGTTGTAGTTGTAGTACAAGTTTTAGTTGAAATAATTTCATATTCACAGCTAAACTTTCAAAAGTAAAGAATTCAAGATGAAAACAGAAAAAATAGCGGGGCGAAAACGTTGATACACAGCAATTCTTATTCTCTTGTTCTTCAGATTTTTTGTTTGTTTTTGTTTTTTCATTTGTTTTGGGTGGCGCGGCAGCGGGGTCAGTAAGAAACACAAATAACTTCTTGTTCTTTCTTTTTCTTACTTTTTTTGGTTTCATTGTTGAAACTGTTTCTTTTGCTAGTTTTTTGTTTTTGTACAACAGTTTTGATATTCTTTTGTTACTCGCAAGATAAACACACTCGTATGCTGTGTAATAATGCCCCCCCCCCCCCCAACACAAAAAAAAACAAAAGAAAGAATGAAAAAAATTATTCTCAATTACAATTACAATTACTGTGTGTGTTAATAATAAATGAATAACAAACTAATTTTTGTTCCAAAAACAGAATTTTAAAGAAAACTTTTTAAAAAGAAACGCCAGAAACGCTACGCTATTTTTGAATAAGAAAACAACGATTCTGTCTGAATCAGAAACAGCATTGTATTGTTGTTGTTCAATTGGTATTTGGGTTAACAAATGTCATGAACTTTTTGTTTTTTTGTAAAGAAAATAAAGAATTTATGACTGTTTTAATGAGTACGTACTGTATGCCTATTTTAAAACCGAATGTCGAAAGTCATTGCTGCTTTACAGAAGTCTCATGGCATTTTTACGCCGTCATGCTTCACGCTTGCCAAATTGCAACAGACAGTGGGTTTCAGATTTTGGCTTTAAGGAACGAACAGCATCATTCTTTTACTTTAGATGTGTAGAATTCACTTTACAAAGCATTGCAATCTTCGAGTTCTTCTTTTGTTAAATCTGCATCTCAGTAACGGTGTTTGAAAATTGATTAACCAGTGACTTGTCTTCTGTAGCAAGTTCTAGACTGATCGAGCTGACACATGTTAATGTCTAAACTCAACTTCCTACTCACTTAATAGGTCATTACAACCCTTTAGTCAGGATTTACTAGATTTTCACACCACCTAAGTTGTGTGTGTTAATTTTATCCATGAGTAGCGCGACCTACTGTTTAATGTCGAATCCGAAGGATAAATTTTCTGAGAAACTTTTTGTATTGAGTGTAGTGCAGAGAAACTGTGCTTGTTAAGTTCTATTCTTTCTCTTGAGGGTGTTGTCGGCAAATCCAAAGTTTTGTTAAAAAGATGGCATAGGCGTCTCACAAAGATCAGTGGTTTCAATTTTGAAAGATTTCCAAGATGGGTGCTTAGTATCGATCATAAACGCAAGCATGTGACAACTTTTCTAGGGTGCTTTGACAAATTTTTGCGCCGTTTCGTATTCCTATGCGAGACAAGGTACCAAATTATTAAATTAGAGTGTGGTGGGTTTATGTTTGTGAAGTTAGCTACGAAAGTTAATTTCATTTTTTGCATAGAATGTTATATAACAGAGACTGTAAAATTCAAGTTTTCGGTCAAAATATGCAAGTAATCCAACCAGAAAATGCAAGTCATCGACCAAACAATGCAAATCATCGATTAAAAAAGTACAATTCATCAACCAAACAATTGAATGCAAGTTAACGACAAAAAGAACGCAATGCAACAATTTTGCCCGATTTATATACAAAACTTTTTGTTATTCATTTGAAGAACACAATTAGCATCGTTGCTTATACCTCTATTCCAAAATAATGCCCGACCGTAAGAAAAGCTGATTTGGAATCCTTGATAACGTGGCTTTCCATATTCCATATTTCCCCCACAAGTCCACATTTTATCCGATTTGGACCGATTTTTATAGAGCACTTTTGAGTAAAACAATTCGGTGCATCGGCTAGATCTCCTGTCTTTAAGGTAACATTCTCATGCAAAAATAAGTGCTTTTCTCATCATATTTCTTTCATGATTTAGTGGTGTTTCATGAAGATACCATGAGATCATCAAAAATCAGTGGATGCTTTACCTACTACGTTATCCTCTTAGTATCAATGAATCTAAAAAGGAGGCCGGTTGATTCCTTTAACCTTTACCTCCATTTGAAGATGTCTGACAGCCAGTGTGCCAACGCAAAGAGTCTAAAGGCGGTTGTATCAAATGTAGATGCAGGGGGAGGAACTCCCTCGCCCTTTGGGCCAAAAGTTGGAAACCCCTGTGAATCTGTTGTTACTTAAAATAAATTATGTTGTTTTTTTGCCACCAAAAACTCAAATTCTTTTCCAATGAATTTCCATAGATTTCTAACCGCCATATTTTCCGTAAATATCCCCTCTGACCTGCCTTCTATTTGCTAGATAGCATTACAAATGATTGTGCTTAAAACTTTTTATAAATTGCCATAATGTGGCACTGATTGTGGAAGAAGACCAACAAACGAACGAACGGAGCGAACGTCTTGTATTATTAAAACAGAAGAAGAATTTTACAAGAACAACAACAACAACAACAATTTGTATCCAATTCTGTCTATTTTTAGTCTTCTTTAAGAGTGATAACAACTAAAATAACCCATCCATCCTATTATTTCTATTTCTGTTTTTATATTATGGTGGTTCAAGAAGGTTGAAGTGCCTTCTAATGATGAAACGATGTCTGTCTGTACAGATAACCAAGGCAACCAAACCCCACCACCCACCAGAATAAGTAGTATTCTGCCAGCAGAAGAGTTTTGATAAGTTTTTTCTCGTAAAAGTTTTTACTTCTGCACAATGCAATTGAATTGAATGCTGCAATAGAGGAAAAGGCACAGAATATTTTCTTGTTTTGGGTTTTCTATCAGCCAGCAATAGAATTAATGATCAATTTTATTACTACTGACCTGATTGATTGGAAGAATAAAAAAGAAGAAGAAGGAAAAAGAAGAAAAAAGAAGATTTTTCTAAACAAATTGATTTATTCCCTCATCATTTATTCATGACTGGATATTAAATTATTTGTAATCCAAGCTAATAATATGATATAAGCTAAGTTACGTGAACAAAATAAAGGAATTCGTTCCCATATCCCAGTCGTTCATTTTGTAATTACAATGGCAACCCGTAAATAATTCCCATGTAAACAATACAAAGATTTCCTTTCGTTTTGTTTGTTAAAGAGAAATTAACACTTATTCTCCATCACATCTCACCCATATGTTTACGGTCATCTACACAGAAAACAAATAACATTTTCCTAAACATGAGTAATTAAATCAAAACAAAAAAACAATTACTTTCTGTCTTCTTTCACCCACCCGCTCTCTCTTCGAGTATAACATACAGCAAGTCGCTAACCTTTGTTTTAAGAATCAATCATGTACTGTGTGTTGTTGTTGCAATTGCTGTTAATTGGTTGACTGCTTTTTTGTTATGCTTTAACGCTATTGTGATTGTGGTTGTTGATTGTATTTTTTTGTTTTGTTTAGAGGGGGAAACATATGATAAATGAAGCATAAATACTCTTGAGTTTATGCTGCCTACTTACAAGAACAAAACATAAAGGCGATAACAATACAATAAATAAACGAAGAGAGTAGCATTGAAGTTGTAAGAATGTCAAGAGTAACGTGAAGATCTTAAAAACACTCTGAGCCAAGGGGTTAAATGATAATAAAAACCAAAAACTCTGCTGTGTGCCCTAAACAAAAGCAAGGAATAACAAATAACAAAAATAATAAAAACATCAACACTGCACTGTGACACGAAGAAGTACGAGTGCAAATGTAATGTAAACGTAAGCCATATAATGATGGTGTAATAAAAACAACAATAACAACAACAACTGTAATTACTTCACCGTGATGTATGAAAACTGTGGAATATTTTGTTTTTATAATTTTGACTTTTTCTTTTGTTTTGTTGTTGTTGTTGGTGTTTTTATGTTTATGCTCATTGCGACATGAAAAAGCATGAGTATTTACATGAAAGGAGAGAAGTACACCTATGGTATTACATTTGTATATCTGGGGATTAAATAGCCGAAAAAAGCCTTGATATGGATGCTAAAGCTAACTTTCCTAAGGGTTATGATACATATTAATTTTATAGTAAATTTTCATTATTTTTGTGGCACAGTTTCTTTTATCGAGTAAATGTGATTTGCAAACCTCGTATTAAACATCCTTCTTAATCTACCCTTTATATTTCCAAAACTTTGGGTTTTTTATTTTCCACTTAAAACTCTTAGCATTACTTCTCATTTGCATTGTATAATTTTCGTTTTGTGTTTTGGCTCTTAAAACGGCAGCAGCTACAACAATAACAAGAGCAAAAAGTTCAAAACGAAAATATTCATCCATAGAAAAAACAACAATAGCACGCCGTGAACAACTTGAACTTTTTCAAACTCTTACACACACACTTGTACACTCACATGGTCTCATATTCATATTTTCATAAACAGAAAACAACAAAAATTTAAGAAACGACAAAAGGGAAGTAACAATTGGAATCATGTTGTCAACTTTAAAATTTTCTAAAGCCGCTAGATTAAACAAAACATCGATGTTTTTTCGATGCACTGTATTAAAAGGGAACATCAATGTTTTTTGCGCACAGATTAATTGGCGTAAAATGGGTATAAAAAGGTAGTAAGGTACCAAGAGCAGACGATATATTGAACTGTTGCTCTGGCAAACTTCATGATGCTGTGCGGTGTCAGTAAGGATAACTACCTGTCTAGTATTTGATAAGCACTCTGAAACATCTTGAGTGGCACTAACGCCGCACAAGTTTTAAGTACACGTTCTGTTCACACCATCATAGAGTCCACATGATATAACAAGTGTCCTTTGAATCTGTAATGGCCGGTGAAATACCGATTGCTATCCTCAAATTACTGCTTAATAGTCTGGTATACCCTTTCGCCGTGTATAACCGTTCTAACTCCTCTTCCTACAACACAGAAAAGTTTCGGCCTCATCAGCGATATGAAAACAATTCTCCTCACAGTCTGATCTACCTGTTCATTGCCGCAAATCGCGAAACGGAATCCA
The DNA here is from genome assembly GCA_936449025.2 of Sarcophaga subvicina. Lineage (NCBI taxonomy): Eukaryota > Metazoa > Arthropoda > Insecta > Diptera > Sarcophagidae > Sarcophaga > Sarcophaga subvicina. The sequence continues at coordinate 77,257,908 of OW388083.2, forward strand.
GCACTGTCTAGCTGATTCAGCTTTCCATATTTATATAGAGTAAACCGCATTGGAACTAAGATCTTGGATGGCTGAGATCTCTGACTCTCGTCTTTATTTTCTGTTAGTGTTAAATTGAGCATACCTTTCTATGGTGGAAATTTCCATTTAAAAGCAACTAGCGAGTTTCTCTACAGGTTTCGAATATTTCACTCTGGAACCAAACAATCTGCTTTTATCTGTTTCACATAGCACCGCCATCTACAGAATGCGCCTTCTCGATTTGTCAGACCAAAATTTCGCTTTCACTTGTGTTCCATACATCTAAACATAGTCTCCTTGGCTCTGATTTTCTCCACAATACCTAAATGGGTTTAAATCTCATTCCTACGATTATATCAAGGCAACTGAGTTGTTTTCAAAACGTTATATTACATTTACGGGTCGATTAAGATTTCAAAAATGTCCTTTTGGCGCTGATTTTCCCAAAAGTTGTCATCACTGACTCTCGAGTTCTCTTGTCTTCACATCTAATAAAGGAGCATTAACAGCATAAATGCAGCAACAAGAAGAACGACAACAACAACAACAACAACAACAATAGCAATAATTTAATAATTTAAATAAAATTAACTACTTGAGTAAGAGTTTAATGAAGTTCAATTGAATTTAAAAATTTATTCAAAAAGAAAGAAGAAAAAACCGAATTAATGGCTGATTGGCTTTCAAGCAGTCAAAAATTTATTGAAAGTAAAAAAAAGCGGAATTGACAGAACTTTTAAACTTTGAACTCAAAAGAAGAGAATTCGTTTATAAAGTCATTCGTATAATTCTTAACGTAATAACAGCAACAACAATAATAATAATAATTTTATACTCTCGCACTAAATATGGCGGCTGTTTTATGGTTTGCTGTTCATATTAAAATACCATTTAACAGCAGCAGCAACAAACAACAATAAAAACCAGAGGGAGTGAAAACAAGAAGCGGCTTGTTTTTTTATCTTTCATTGATATTGTTGTTGTTGTTGTTGTTTTTTACGCAATACACTTGCTCTTACCTCTCATACAATCCTACAGTACACAGGAAATCAATGCCACACTAAAAAGCCATTCATCAACGTAAACAGCGGATAACAAACATCAAAGCAGAACATGGAGAAGAACAGTTTTTCGTTTCGTTTTTGTTTTGTCATTTGTTGCCTGGTGTTAAGGCTCAACGTGAAGATGTCAACAAATGTTCGCTCTTTTTGAGAGTTTCTCCGTTTGTCATTTGATGCCAGTATTAAAATCGGGGTATTTTACTGTTAAAAAATATGTATAAAATACAACAGGTGGTTGGTATTGTGAAAGCAAATTATTAAAGCGCAAATTAAATTGTGTAACTCAGTTCATTCAATGATTAAAACAAAAAATAACAACAAAATGAAGACTATTTTCGGTCTAATACTTTAAAGATTTTATTTTGAATATGAAAGTAACTTCAACCGATTTTAATTAAGGAAAGTGGGGTGTTTTAATAAAAGTGCATTATTTTATTAAATTATTACCGCATTATTTAAAAGACAGATATAATTGGTTATTGCAACCCTTGCAATCAGGATTACGACCAAGCTTCTAACACCACTTATGTTGTGTGTGTTAATTTTATACATGAGTGGTGGGACCTACAGTTTAAATCGACGCGGAATCACAGATTTTTGAGAAACTTATCAGGGCAATTTTATTTTACACTCAGAGTTTTTGCCAGAAATCTGCTGAGAGGAAGACGCCGAAGAAATATTTTTTATATTTAGTTCTGTTGGAGAAGTCTGTCCTGGGGTTTGAACTATGGCCTCACGGCTACTAGACTACTACTGTTTAAGAACGAGGGAAATTAAGACCCTGTCCTGTTCACTTTTAGAAAATGTTCACAAAAAAAACTTAGTTTCCTTGCAATGTAAAATTTTTCTCTGAGAAGACTATTTTGGTTCCATGGTTTTCTATGTGGTGGTATTATTTCAGGCAAAAGAACCAAAAAAAACGCGTGCGCTAACATCTGTAATTTCGTGAAGAAATCATCGTAGTCTAGTAACTAGTGAGCTGACTTTTTAGACACCTGCCTATGGTTCAAACCTCAGCTTAGACATCTCGAATAATACGAAAATATATTTCTTTCGACGACTTTCTCCGTCAGCAAAAACTCTGAGAGAAAAATAAAATTGCCATGAAAAGTTTCTCAAACAAATCTGACGTTCGGAGTCGACTTTAAACTATAGGTCCTCCGTCCCTCATGGATAAAATTAGCACATACAACGTGGGTGACATGAGAAGCTTGGTTGCAATCCTAATTAAGGGGTTGCAATGATCAATTAAGTAAGTAACCTGCTGTTTTGCTTGCTGTTTAGTTTCTAGGGGAATCTTCGCTTTTTGTGCAGAAACTCCTGCATATTGCGATTGAACAATGACAAGCACGATTTTTTTTTTTTTTTTTTTTTTTTTTTTGAACAAGAAGTTGGAGTCAGTAATCTGAAGTAAACGGTTGTTATGATCACTACTGTACGGTAAGAAAAAAGTTTCAAAACTAGTGCAGAGACTTTTTCCCCTAACCTCTGACAACCGAACAGTACTGATTGTAGAAAATTATCTTTATTTGGCTTAAAAACTCTTGCATTAAAAGTTTCTTTTGTGTGCTCTTTAGTGTTTTTATTGGTCATGTTTTTAGAATTTTTATGGGGGCTTAAAATGTTATTTTCATGTTTGTGGCCATAGAATAAAGAACGAAAAGAAAGCCAATAGAGAACAGTTGTAGAAAAAAAACAAAGCCACAGAAAAATTAAAAACTCCTCCAGTGATGATGTCTTTATTTGGGGTTTTCTGGTACGAATCAAACACCCTCTATCGCCTATATTCTATGGTTGTTGTGGTCAATTTCCGTTTTTAAAACATTTAATGGTTTTCTACCATCCCTTCCTTCTCCCTCACCACACCATTAAGTATGTATGTATGTTGCACTAATAGCTGCAAAAGGAAAAGGGAAATTTCCATTTTAATGTGGGAAGTTTTTTTTTTGTTTCTTTTTTAAAGAACATGTTTTAATATTCGCCATATAAGAAGGAATAAGAAGCGTATGCAGAGAAAAGAAAATAAAAGAACACAACAGAAGCAAAGCAAGTAATAAACAGCCGGCATTAAGTTTTTCTACAAAAAATTCCCACTTTGACCCTCTTTGAGACCACCGAGGACCGTAGAAAAATTCCCGCTGATGTGTTTAAAATGTAACGCTTGGTTGCATTTTCTTTTTGTGTTTCTTCTTCATTTTTTCTTTTGGTTTCTTTTTTTCTTTTGAATTTTTTTCCGGGATTTCATTCCCTCATTCTTATTTGTTTCATTTTGGTTTTTTGGCTGCGTTTTTTCTTCTTTTTCGGTAGAATATTTTGGTTAAAATTTTTCGTTTTTTTTTTTTGCCAAATTATCTATTGTTTGTCTGGGTATGTGTTTTGCTTCTTTGCCTTTCCATAGACTAAGTATTTATGCAGTCAGCCAACTCAGCTATGTAACACACCACTCATCCAGCCAAATGTTTAAAATTATACACATATTTTACTTGAAACGAACAAAAACGAGAAAAATTAAAGAAAAATCGGTGAAAACAGGCCAAATGAGGTCATTTACTTTCGCTTAACGACGAAATTCCCGATGAAAAATGCCAGAAAGAATGAAAGAAAGAAAAGAAAAAAACACTTTAATTGGTTTGAAAAATACGTACGAATACGACGACGTTTATTTGATATGATGATTACAAGTAATTAAGCGTTCAAATTGCCTGCCATATTTAACTGCTAAAATTGTCGTTGCCGTTGCCGTTTCAGATAACAAGCAAATAAATGACGGTTTTTTTCGTTGTCGTCGTAAGTGTTTTTCGAAAATTTTGTCAAATATTGGCCTTAAATGCTAAGCAATTATTTAAAAGATGATTTGGTTCATACACATGAGTAAAACGAAAATAGAAAAGAAAATAGGGGCAGTGGGGGGTGTGTGTAATGTTGTACACATGGTTTACCACAAATCCGAGTATTCCACGTTGGCATCTACAAGCTTTCATCATGGATTACGAATATTGAAAATTAGATGACTTCAATCTCCCTCAAAATAATCTTGTCAGAAAGACCCTGATCTCCTACAGGGAGAACAACGAAAATCATGGGACGCTCAAATAGCGTCGTTTCTTTTTTTGACTGCTTTGACGTTTCGAGTTCTTTAATGCCTAGTTTTAATACAAGGACAGTTCAATATCGTTCATTCCTCCGAAATGTCTAATACTCACTTATGTAGTTGGTCACTACAACCCTTTAGTCAGGATTACAACCTAGCTTCTCACACCACCCATGTTGTGTGTGTCAATTTTATCCCTGTAGAGCGGAACCTACAGTTTAAATTCGACTCCAGATGAAGGTTGTTGAGATAAAGCCACATTTAATATTTCATTCTGTTCGAGAATCGTTTCAGAAATCAATTTTTGATGTTGTCATCAGCATTAATATCTCATTTGCATGATTTAATCTGAGATTAGGCGAGAAACGTGTGTGTGTATGTAACAAGAGCACAAATTTCAATCCAATCGATTTCAATAATCGATAAACAAAACGATAACAAGAGATGTTCCGTGATATGTGGCGTGATATAACCAGGGGGTGAGCATAAATGCACCTGTGGCCTTTATCAAGGTTAAATATTTAATTTGATATAGTGGGGTCCGTATTATGGAAACACATAAACATATGTAGGTTTGTTGTTCACTTACTATGCAAGTTTCATCTTCGCGGTCTGCCCTTGCCATACATGTTGCTACACTTCTAATATTTCCTACTCCTTAGATACCTCGAGCATCTTCTTGTCATCTGACATCTCCAGTACTTTTCAAGCCTCTTACTTACTTTTTAAACAATCATTACAACCCCCTTTAGTTAGGATTACAATCTAACTTCTCACACCGCCCATGTTGTGTGTGTAAATTTTTTATCCATGAGTGGAGGGGAACCGACAGTCTAAAGTTGTCTTCGACGGACAAATTTTGAAAAAACATTTCATGTCAATTTTATTTTACTCTCAGCAGACTGCTGAGAGAAGGAGTCGCCAAAAGAAATATTTGTTCGGTTTGTTCGAGATGTCTGAGCTGGGGTTTTATCCACAGACTCACGTCTAAATAGTCAACTCACTAGCGACTATTGCTTCCTAACTGCAAATCCTTTAATGAAATATTTGTTTAAGCACGCTTTTTTGGATTATTTTGTCTGAAATAATGCCACCACATAGGAAACCATGGAACCAAAATGATCTCCTCGGAGAAAAATTTTACATTTCAGGGAAGCTAAGGTTTCTTATGTGTGATAAAGTTAAATTCGAATTTAAAAACCAAAGACGCAAACCCTCACTTTTAGCACCGCCCCTGCTTGCCTCTAACAGGTAAACTTTGCTACTAACAGAGCACTGTTAACTGTTTAACAGTGGCAATAGTAGATTGTTCTTCTACTTTGCAATTATTGCAGACTATTGACATAAAAAATAATTCTCATTATTATTTGTGAACAAAAGTGTTGAAATATAAAGTATAGTTGGTGGGGGTGGAGGACGGAAATTTTCTCAACTCTAACCCACTACCACGGTTCGAAAGTGGACCTTTTTTCACTACCATTTGCACATAGTCTGTGTGGTGTACTATTTTCTATATGTTCCAAAATGGCCACTGATCTTCTAGAGAATTTTCAAGCAAAAAATTGACATTTTCAAAGCCAAATTTCTCAATACCATATCACTTTATATGTGGCTATGTTGCTGATTATATTAAGAGGCCTTGGAACCTTCCTTTGCATACAGTATGGTAATAATAGACCTAGAGTATTTCCCAAAATTAGGTTCTAAACAAGTGGGCTTGTTTTTGATGGATACTGTTAAGGCCAAATTTTGTTCTGTTAAGAAGAAATTTTGCTCTGTTAACGCCAAATGTGGTGCTGCTAAAATTTATGGATTGTGTCTTGGATTTACATATTCGAATTTATCGTCACACATAGGTTTTTTTCTTTTGGAATATTTTCTAAGCCTTAGGACCGAGTCTCAATTTTCCTGATACTTAAATATGCTAAATTGTTGCTTTTCCTTGGCGTAAGCAAGAGAAAAAGCATTTCACGCGGTATTCTTTTTTCTACGGGTATTTAACCTGTAACGAGAACCCTACAAAACAACAGTCAACTTGAACCTAAATGTAATGAATTGATTTACACATACACATGTGTTAGCGTAAGTGTGCGTGAGTCATTTAATTCTTCTTTAGAATTCTTTGTCTATTTCCGCTATAAACTTCGTTTTTTTTCTTCCTCTTCTTGATAAACAACGGAGAAACATCATAAATTTTCATGTTGTTAACGCTACTGTTTAGTGCTTTGATTTGCCTTGTTTTTCCCTATTAAATAAAGAAAACAAAAATAAATGCACTCCAGATGAGAGGAAATAAATCACTTCTCTTCTCAGAATAATATTACCAGGTGACCTAAATAGTATTATTGTTGTTGATTGTTGCTTGTAGTTGCTGCGTAGCGGTAGTAGTAAAGAGAGAATATTTCATATTTCTTTTGATTGTTTTTTGTTATTGTTTTCCATTTATTTATTCATATATTTGGTATGAGAGTTTAAAGTAACGGTAAGTTAAAAAACATTAACAAGAGAAATTGTCTTATCTTGGAGAGATAAAAATGTACACTCATTTGCCGCATATGTACAGTGAATAAAAAAAAAATTACGCATGTTATGGCTTTTGAAGTTTAAGTGTATATGAATAATTATGATGGGAGGGATATCATTAGGGTATTAGGACTGAATAAAGAATACCTAATCTGGATAAGCGCTCTAGTGTGAATAATGAAAGTTGGATGTGGAACATTTATTATGTCATGGACCAACTTTCGTGATCTCTGGAGATTCCAGTATTTTAGGGAAGATACTGAACCAGACATAACCTAACATACAGGACTGGAAGAAGCTAAGAATGTTTATATAGACATAAGCCGATGGCTTAACTTAGACGATAATACATCAAATATTGCTATAGAAATGCTCCTATAAGATCTATGATGTAGGCCCACGAACAGCGTCAAGACTCATGATCTTGGTGGATAAACACCATTGTCAAATCGTGGAATTACTGTCTCTGCAAATTTCTCATGCAGCAAATCTATTATCGAATATGTACTGTGGCTCGTGGCAACGTCTTATTGAAACCTTATACCATTCACTTCACAATTTCCAGTTGCAAGCCAAAAAAAAAAGTGGGTTACCATACGCCACAAAGTTCTTAATTGAAGGTAAAGGTTCTTGCTTAATGTACTTTATTGGTCTTTGCAGCTTTTTTGTCCGGATTGCAATCTAGTTTCTCACACCACACATGTGTATGTGTTAATTTTATCCATGAGTAGTGGGACCTACTCTTTTACAACGACCTCGAATGACAGATGTTAGAAAAGTTTTTCATGGCCATTTTATTTACATACATACATACATACATAAATGGTCATTACAACCTTTCAGACAGGATTACGATGTAGCTTCTCACACCACTTATGTTCTGTGTGTTTATTGTATACGTGAATGGTGAGAGCTACAGTTTAAAGTCAACTTCGAACGCCGGATTTACTGCTGAGAGGAATTCAACGAAGTAATATTTTTCAGACTTCGTTTTATTTGCGATGTCTGAGTTAGGGTTTGAATGGGCACTTCTATATTAAAAAAAAAATTCAAAATAATTACGAGTGTGTGTAGTTTTATCCGTAACTGTACATTAACGTGCGTCTGTTGTATTAATACAAGAAGAGTAATTTCCTAATGATTGCGTATGTATGCGTATGTCTTATGTTAAAATATCATTAAAATGCAATTAAAAAATTTATTTCATGATGAATTTTAATATTTTTTTTAATTTTCTTTTTTTTTTTTATTATGTAAAACGATTGTAATTTGTAAGAAATTTGTTAAAAAGTTTTTGAACATTTTGAAATCATTTTTATTTTTATTGTTTTCAATTTGTAACTTTACGGTGTTACGGTATTTTATTTTTCCCTTTCTCTCCGTCTCTCTCTCCCTCCCTTCCATCGTATTTTTATTTGAGTGTGAAACTTTTGTTTACTTTTGGATTTAATTGTGGATGATGGGTGTTAAACAGACACTCAGGGAGTGTAGTTTAATATTGAAAATATTACTCTGTGTGTGAGTGTGTGTGTAATTTAATGTTTTATTATTCTTTTCATAATTTTTTTTACTACTTTTTAATTTTGTATAAATAATTAATGTGTCTTTTTTTATTCTCTTGCAGGTATGTGATTGAAATTCATATGACTTAAAATGAAATAAATCGTAAGTAATAAAAGTAAAGAAAAAATAAATAGAATATGAAATAAATCATCATAAATAAATAAATAATTACTATTTTTACTGGCATCTTGCAGAGACGCCTTATATTCTATTATATGCCCACAATCTGATCTGTACCTGTACTGCCCGCAAATTTTTTTTTGTCTGTTCGGTATCAACAATTACAATTCTCTGCCTAGTACTTGATATGCACCCATTTCTTTCTGGGATGCATTAACTTCCAAGTATGTGTTCCGATGTTTCATTCTCTTCATCACAGAATGTACATGTTGGCCTCGAATCAACCGCTATTCTAAATAAATGTACTTTGAGTCTACAAAGTCCTGTCAAAAGACCTTTCACTAACGTCAGATTACAGATGTCGTCTTATTGCAATTTCTCAACAAAAGTTTTGATTGCTTGAAACCCACTTGGTTTGAGAAGAATGTCTCTTTATCGTTCTCTTTCCCTTACTATTCACTAAATTTAGCCTGGATCTAGGGATTGGGTTTTTGTTCAAAAAATTATGCTTAAAGTGCTCATTCTTTTCTAATTTTTCATCAAATTCCTCTGAAGTCCGCTAACAATAAATGTCAATCATAAAATAAGTGAGAATTTTGCCAGACTACATCTGACAGATGCCTACTGAAAGAAAAATATTTAACAAGATGCGAATTTGTTGCCCTGTGGTGCTCTCAGTTTCTTCTCTGAAATTATTTGCCAAATTAACTGTCATCGAAGCTTTTAGCCTCATTTTTAAAATCAAAAGGCAAGCTAAAGATTTTCGAAAGCTTTGAATCAGCCTCTAGGAGAAAGCAAATAGCAAGTTCCTTGAATTTTTAATCACACAATTAAACACAAATTTTACTTTCTTTTTAAAGCAAACAAACGCATAGAAAGTGTTTCAAAAACCCAAATTGGCATAGAAAGTCAATTGAATTGACATCAATTACTACGAAACTATAAAACAGAAAAACCTTTTAAAAGGGCTTCCTCTCCTCCCCCATACACACTATTCTTAATTCACATGCAAATGTCAACACAATTGAAATTTGAATACGAACGTACTAAAAAAAACAACAACAACAATGAAAACAGTGAGAGCAATAGAGAGATAATGACAGCAAAAGTGGTCATTAATTAAAAACAAATACTCGTGCAAAGCAAAAAGAAAAAAACCTAAATAAACCCGAATTAAAACAAAATAAAACACCAAAAGAGAACACACACGAAATTTAAATACAAAAAGTACTATAACAACAACAACAATGAGGTAAATACAACTCAAATACAGAATCAAACAAAAAGTACCTTTCAAAACAAATTCGCACACATACACACTCACTCACTCACAAAAAAAAAAGTACTTAAAAACTAAAATAAAAAAGGAAACATTGTTTTACAAGCATTTACTTGATAATTCTCTTTCTCAGTTTCGTATGTTTTACTTTCTACTTTTATTTGCTTCTATTCTGTTCTATTCATTCACACAACATTGCACTTTCTTGCCAAACGCTAATGCTCTTCAACCCACCACCACCACCACCTCTATACCCAGAACAAGTGCTTAACCACCTTTGTTACTCTCTCTGCTCCCGCACTCTTTGGTCTCTTTGTATTTTTTGTAAAAGGAGAAAATTATATCTTTTATTCGGTTTACTACTCTGTTTGTTGTTGTTCTAGTTGTTGTTGCTGTTGCTGTTGCTATTGTGTGCCATTAACATAAAAACTATTCTTAAAGCCGATCGATCCCAACTAAACCGTAACAAAGAGAAGAGTAGTATAGTAGGCAACCGAAAAAGAAGAAGAAGAATAATAAATAAAACTTTTGCTACTGATGTTTTTTTTGTTTTTTTTATGGTTTTGTAATTGTATGTATGTGTGTTTAAAACCAGGTATAAATATTTGATTTAAACTACCAACACAATGAAAACGTTTTTAAAGTAATGCTGGGGCCTATTGATAATTTCTTGAATGAACAGAATTTTTAATTGTAAACACAACTCTACACAAATCTATTCTGTTTGCCAAAGGTAATCATACCATATCCAGGGCATAATAATTGAAAAGATTGTTTTCAAATAAATTTTTTGTGATTATTATCAAAATTTTGATCTTTTTTCGTATTCACTCGGATTCAAACCTGTGTTTGGGTGAAACGCTACAACCACGCCTGCTCTCTTGGTCGCCCCCAATTACATAGCAGTGCTCTAGGCCCAGAATATTCGGCTTTGGCGTTGTTACACATATTTAGTCGGGCTTCAGTACAATTTATTAACGCCACTAATAATTTAATTCAAGACTTTGAAAAGGTATTTCGAATCCTGCTCGTTTCAAAGGTTTTAAAATGACGTTGCCCATTTTTCCAAAGACTTCTTGATAATTTTTATGGTTGAATGCCTCCAATTATTTTAGACAATGCAGTCAGTCATCTATTCCTATCTATCTATGGCGCGGAAAAACTGTCCAAAAACTGTATGGAGAGCGCACGAAAAGTCTGTTCAAATTGCAAAGAAGCATGCTCAGTATGGTTAAAACGAATCATTACATGCAGGCGAAGCGCATTGGTTTTTGACTCCTTGCAAGAACTGCAGAGATGAGGAAGAAGTGTGTCCATTCAACTACCCTGGGTGGACAGCTGCCTAACGCTTCCATTTTATGATTTGCGACTTGTTTTTATGTGGCAAAGCATTTCTGTCTTTCGGGTAAAAATAATTCTACTGAACCACAAAAATCTATCTGGAACTATTTTGATAGGCTTTGGATTTCTTTGTCTTCCGTATTAAAACCATCATTTTCGAAATGCTTTTGCATATTTTTCATATAAATTTGCATTGAGCAATTGCTAAGCTTCAGATGTGCTGGAATAAAAATTAAATTCAAAATTTTCGAAGCAAAAAAAGTTCTGTTATCTACACTGTTTCGTTAACTTACTCAAGTGAGTGTAAAATTTAAATGTTCACCCTTCAACATGCCAGTTAAAGTTATTAAAAATACACATACTGTATAGAAGAAAAGCCATCTGTTGTGTATTTCACATTTTTAGGTTATGCAGGCAATAAATCCCATAAAATTCTTCGATCAACAAAGATATTCAATAACTTATTTGCCCCTACCACCGACATCGATGACGTTAAACGGTACAAAACTTAAAAATATGCTCCAGTTTAAAAAAAATGCATGTTGTGCCATTAAAAAAAAAGTATGAAGAGAAAGAGAGAGGGAGAGAGTGAAAAAACCTGGCAAAAAGACAACAAAGAAGCCAACAAAACCAGTCAAAAAAACGATAACTTTTCATACAAGCATTGTATTACTCAGTGAGTACAATATGTAAATGAAAGTGTCTGTTTAAGTGTGTGTGTGTGTCTATATGCAGATACAGGTTTCCTTTCTTTCCTGTATGCAGCACAATTTCCTTTTTAACAACAACGTTTTTTTTTCTTTCTTTCAATGTTCCTTACTTTTGTTTCACTTTGTGTTGGGGAAAATTCAAATCAAACTTTTCTTTTTTCAAAAAAAGGAAATTTCTTTTTTGTTCATTTCACTCGGCAAACGATGAATGGTAGAAAAAAAAAACAATAGAAGATATAACGTTTTTGTTCTTCTCTGCCACTCTCCCTCTCTCTTGATTTGTTTTCAATTGGAAATACTTGTAATAATTTCAATTCAAGTACACACAGAGCCACACACACCCATGCACATAAAAATGCAAATATAACGTTTATTTGTTTTGGCTTGACTTGACTTCTCTTGGCTGTGTATTTTTATTGTCATCATCCCATTTGTAATACATACTCTAACCACTAACACTACTACTAACACAGTCAGAGAAACATCCATCATTTTGGCAAAACACAGTCAGTCAGTCAGTCATCGATAAGACGAAATACAAGCATAAAATAAGAAATGAAAAGAAAAGAAAAGATGAATGGATGAATGAATGAATTAATAATGAAACAAATGAATGAATATGAATGGCAAGAAATTAATGCACACAGGGTGTTCATTCTTTAAGTAAAATTTTATTTCCCGGAGATAACGGTTTTAATATTTTTTGACTTTGGAAGCTAAAAGAGATCTAACGATTGTGTTAGACGTGCTTTTAAGGTATAAAACAACCCCTGTTTCACAATTTGGAAGTGTGCTTAGGATTGTTGTACTGTTGAAAACCCTAATTGTGGGATAAAAGTAATTTTTCACTTTAAGAGCTACAATCTGTTTGAGAATATCCAGATTGCCAACTCTCTATACTACTATTCACCCTATTATACTATTCATATACACCCCCCTCATTGTTTATTGTTTTAATAACGTATTTACAGTTGCAGGCTTTGTTTTTATTTTGCCAAGTATTTGACTGTTTTTAGGCATAAAATACTTCGTATTTACTTTCGTCAATTTATAACGTACTCCTCCAAAACGATATTAGCGTGTTCATATATATTTATTTTTTTTGCTTATTAGACGTGAGGCCTCGGGTCAAACCCCACGTCAAACCCCGGTTCAGACATCTCCGACAAAATGGTGTACCAAAAAATATTTCTTCGGCGACTTCCTTTTAATAGATTTCTGACAAAAACTCTGAGAGTAAATCAAAACTTGCCATGAAAAGTTTCTTAAAAATCTGACGTTCGGAATCGACTTTAAACTGTAGGTCCCGCCACTTATTAAATATTCTTTCATACATTTTACACCATTTTTCTGAATATAATCCAAATCCATTTTTAACAAAGTGTTTACTTTCATTGGGCGCTCACAGTACATAATTAAAATTAAAAATCCTAATTTTAACTTCCAACCTTTGCCTTGCTCTTATTGTGACAATGTGGCCACATTTGTTTTCCAATATCATTTCTGCTTTGTTTTTGTCGTTAAGCAACACTGACAACCCCATAAATTATAATGAAATGATTGTAAAGACATGCTAACGTCATACGGTTTAAAACAAGAGAACCTTTTAATTTTTTTTTTTGTTTTTTGTACCAAGAGTTTGAGATTTGTAAGTGCAAATGCATACCATGAGTGATTGTGCTATGAAATATTTATTAATCTTATTTCATTTGTTCTTGTTGTTGTTGTTATGCTCTCCATATTACAATAAATGGTGTTTTAACAACTCAACAACAATAAGAGCAAGCATAAGGACCATACACTTTTATTCATGCTCTAACTCTCTCTCCTCCTGTATTGCAATAAACTCCTCCACACAAACTCTCTTGTACACTTTACACTATTATCCCATATTTATGTTGTTTTCTGCATTGTGTTCCTTAAAAACTCATGCATGCATGCACACATACACAAGCTTAAATTTATGGTTTGTTTGTTTATTCAATGGCAAAGTAAAAGAGACAGAGAGAGAGAGAGGGAAGTTGTTGGTTGCTGGAATTTAATGTTATGGTTCTTTGTTTACTAAAAGAGCCTTTTCTTATTTTGTTATTGTTGTTGTTGTTGTTGTTTTCCTTTTCTTATTCTTATTGTTATTTGGTTATGCGAGCTTAAGTAGCCAACCATTTATAATAATTTCAATTATGATGGCTCTCTTAATTAGTTTTTTTTTTGTGTTCTTTTTATGCTCTTTTTCTTATTGGAAATTATTTTGTAGAAACCATTTTGCATTTCTTCTTCTGAGAGGCATAAAGTTCTTAAAGGATTTGTAAGGTTATGTTGTATATTTTTTAATTGCTTTCATTGATTTTAATTAAAAAAAATTAATGGAAATGGGGAAGAAACCTTTTATTAAAGCTTTATCTAAACAATGTTATGTAAAGAGAGTGTTCTGAGAGTTGTGCAACCAGATCTCTGTGATGCAAACGTCGGGTCTACACTGTTTGTCTTATCTGACAATGTCTTTGATCGACTCTTGCGATAGTTTGGTGTCAATCTACCGTAGATTCCTGATTACAGAATGATTTTGAGACTAACTGGACAAGCACATTTTTACCGAAAAGCAATCGACACATGAAAACAAACCTTTTAACTCTTTTCGTCGGTGACTGCCTCTCAGTAGATTTCTGGTAAAAAATGAGAGTGAAATAAAATTGCCATGGAAAGTTTTTCAAAAAATCTGCCGTTCGGAATCGACTTTAAACTGTGGGTCCCGCCACTCATACACAATATAATTGGTGTGAGAAATTAGGTCGTAATCCTAACTGAAAAGTTATAATGACCAACTATGTACATATGTATGTATTTATTTATGGAATGCGGACGAATTCCAAGCTGAGGAGGAATTTTACTTTATTGTCAAACTAGCCTAGTCTAAATTGAATAGAAGACATTCAAATAAACTATTTAATCTCTGTTAGAATTTCTATCAAATGAGTAAGATGGACGCACATACATATATAGATTGAAGATCGGTTGTGAAAAAAGAGAGTATTGTCAGTATTATCTCCCAATATCTGCTCTTGGCTCGACGCAAACTTCTCTCGTTTGGTTCTTGGTTCTTTATCTATAGACTAATGGAACTATCGTTACCTGAAATAGGATAAATCAATGAATTCTTTAAACACGCAGGTTGGTTTTCAGTGTGATTCCGAAGGTGTTATGCTTTAAAATCGAAACCCTTGTTAATGTGGATTTGTCAGCCATTATTATGGCATTGGAATTTCAACAAGCGTTGTATATGCTCTCAGCCTCTGTGTGGCCCACTCATCCAATTTTAGCAATTTGTGTATTGGTAGACGTTCCTGTATTGAAAAAAGGAATAAAGGACAGATAAATTAATTCTAATGAATTATTATTAAAAAAAAATACAACAAAATTTCTTTAATTTTTTTTTAATTTAATTAAAGAAATAAAAATTAAATACTGAATCATAGATGATGAAGTCTTTCTAGAACATAAAATATAAAATTATTTCTGCCATAATTTTGTTTATTTATACACTTTAAATACAACTCTGTCTTCTATTGTATTTAACAGCACTCACTCTGTTCGTCTCTTTAGTTTTGTTTACAGTTAAAGCAATCTGATATCCATTGTTATTGTTTCTATTATGGAATGCTGTTTACATATATTTTGTAAAAAATTCATTACATTTGTTGTGTTCTCATAACAAGAATAAACAGAAAAGAAACTCTGTAGACAAAGCAAAACAACAATAAGAAATATTTTTAGATTATTATTGTCTATTGTTTGGTGAGATTGTTTTAAAATTAAAAGTAATTTTTATAGAAGAAACCCTCCCAAGAAAATTATTTATTTAAATAGTACATGTGCATATACATCAGGGTTCGTCAAAAAATTTTTGGTTATGTGTTAGTGAGTAAGAGAGAGAAAATAAGTTGAGAGAATTTATTTATTTACAGCCATAGAAAAGTGTTAGTAATATACGCTATTTTTATTTTTATTTCATCAACATACATATGTAAAGCTATCGATCTTTGGCTTAATAATTTTAGATAAATAAAAATATAATAAAAAATCCATTTTTTATTAAAAGAACATAAAGCTATCCATCTTTGGCTTAAAAATTAGGCCGTTTTTTAGATAAATAAAAATAAAAAGAATAAAAAATCCATTTTGTATTAAAAGAAAAAGGCGAGTATTCCAAAGCATTTAAAAAAATTTACACTACGCTACAAAATAAAAAAAATGAAATACGCCTAGCTAATAACATAGAGCATTTTTAACGTAAAATATTTTTTGAGTGTTATACTGAAATAAAATGATAAAGCATCCGCCGCACATGTGTTCTTGTCGCAGGCTGATCGACAACTAAATGAAAAAACACAAGAATGCGTGTGAGTTCTCTTTGCACAACTGTGCTATGAAATGGTAAACTATGATATACATATACATACCTAGGTATCCTATATTTAATTTTGTTTCAGTCGATCGTTTACCGTGGCGTGGTTAATAGGACAATCTTTACTTCATGTGTGTGAAAATAAATTCGAATTTAAAACCAAAGATGCAAACCCAAACTTTTAGCAGCGCCACTTCTTGCCTCTAACAGCGTAAACTTTGCTATTAACAGACCACTGTTAACTGTTTAACAGTGGCAATAGTTGATTAGTCTTCTACTTTGCAATTATTGCAGGCTATTGACATAAAAGGGTGCCCTGGTAGTTTAGTGGGTAATGTTCTAGACCATTAGCGTGAGGGTCGTGGGTTCGATTCCCACCAGAGACTCTGGTCTGTGACACTACACCGAGCATATGGTCAAGTTACTCCGCTCGTATACAATTAGAATATAATTTTTAATTATATTTTAATTAATAAATAAATATTGACATAAAATATAATTCTCATTATAATAAATTTTCTCAACTCTAAAAATTATTCCAGCTATCCCACTACCACGGTGTCCTCGAAAGAGGACTCTCTGGACTACCATTTGTATATAGTCTGTATGGTTTACTATTTCTTATATGTTCCAAAATGGCCACCGATCTTCTAGAGCAAAAAATTGATATTTTCAAAGCGAATTTTCTCACTGCCATATAACTTTATATGTGACTATGTTACTGATTATATTAAGAATCCTTGACACCTTCTTTGGATATCGTAAGGTACTCATAGACCTAAAGTATTTCCCAAAATTAGCTTCTAAACTAGTGGACTTCTTCAAATGAATACTGTTAGATAGCTAACAGTGCTCTGTTAAGGGCAAATTTTGTTCTGTTAAAAGGAAATTTTGCTCTGTTAACGCCAAATGTGGCGCTGCTAAAATTTATGGATTGTGTCTTGGATTTTCAAATTCAAATTTATTTTCACACACATTAAAATCTTTTGTTTTTGCCTTTCGAAAAAGCAGCTGAAGTCAGTTTTAAGGTTTTTCCTGCTTTTTTTTCAATTTTTTTTGATTTGGTTTGCCATTGACAATTTGTTACGGAATTAAGGGTTTTTTCTTTCTTTTTTTCTGTCTTTTTCTGTATTTGTTTTGGTCAATTAAACACAAAATTTTGTTTAATTCCGTCAGAAAGTATGTAAGAAAATAAAAAAGAACTGAATTTAGTTCACATACGCTCCAATAATTTTTCGTGCTTTTTTTTTAGTTCACTTTGCTTTATTTCAGCTGTTGTTGTTGCTGTTGTTTTATTTCATTTTGCAGGTGTATTTCCATTATTTTTTTTATTTCTACACACAAATGTGTATTTTGTGTTTGTATTTCATTTTATTGTTTTAATTACAGTGTATTAATATGAAATGAAACAGTCTTTCGTGTTTCAGATCCAAGGTCAAGATAGAGGGGTGTCTGACAATGGCCTATTTGCTAACGCGCGCTTGCATTCTCAGTCTCTCTCGCTCTCTCTCACTCTAGTATTTGTGAGTCACGAAAATATTACAACGAACATTTTATTTCATTCGTTCATCGTATATTCGTTATTTTTATGAAAAAATTTCTGATTTTTCAATGAAATCATCAGAAAATCTTACATCATTGGAGAACAGAATGTTAACTACACTCGTATATGTGCGCATATATTAAACAGTAAAATTGTGAACGGACATACATTTAATTGTGGAACTTAAAACGATAAAACTGGAAACTTTCTTCCATAGCCTATAGACTAACGTCTTGAACCAAGAGAATCCATTACATTAATCCTAGTTCCTCATATCATCCATGTTGTGTGTGTTAATTTTATATATGAGTGGTGGGACCTACAGTTTGAAGTCGATTCGACAGATTTGTGAGAAACTTTTCATAACTCTCGGAGTTTTTGCCAGAAGACTGCTAAGGGGAAGTGGCTGAAAGAAATATTTCTTCATCATTCGTTTTGTTCGAGATGTCTAAGCTCATCTGAGCTCAGATTTGAACAATTGAACCATGGGTACGATTCTATTAAGCAACCGCACTACCTACTAGACTGCGGCGACTCTCAATTGCAAGATTTATTTTGGGCTCGTCTTGGTTTCCATTAGAAAACGTTTAATTTCCGGGTTGAATATTCACTAAAGCTGTCGGAATACCTATGTATGCCCTGTAACTTGACGGAGATTGTGATCTCTATATCGGCCTTGGCCAGCTCATCAGAAATGCAATTTTCAACGATATCCCTATATCGTGGAAACCGTCAGAGAGTTACCTATGAATGATTCGAAATTTATCTGAAACATCCTTGGCGGTAATGGGCGTTCAAACCACGTTCGTTAGGAACTTAATCGCAGTCTGGCCGAATTAATCAAAAGATTTCCAGGGATTTCCAGTTAATCGATAGATTTTCAGGGAAAATACCGTCACCCAACAATTTGTTTGAAGATAAATTCGAATTTGAAAATCCAAAACGCAATCCATAAATTTTAGCAGCGCCACATTTGGTGTTAACAGAGCAAAATTTCCTCTTAACAGAGCACGGTTAGCAATTTAACACTATTCATCTGAACAAGCCCACTTGTTTAGGAGCTAATTGTGGAAAATACTTTAAGTCCCTGAGTACCATAAGGAAGGTTCAAAGGCCTCTTAATATAATCAGCAACATAGTCACATATAAAGTGATATGGTATTGAGAAAATTGGCTTTGAAAATGTTCGATTTTTTGCTTGAAAGTTCTCTAGAGGATCAGTGGTCATTTTGGTACATATAAGCAATAGTAAACCATACAGACTATGTGCAAATGGTAGTCCAGAGGGTTCTCTCTCGAACCGTGGTAGTGGTATAACAGGCTGTTAGCGGCAAGAAGTGGCGCTGCTAAAAATGTGGGTTTGCGTCTTTGGTTTCTAAATTCGAATTTATCTTCACACACATCACCCAACAAGCATTACGGAAGTTTCAAAATAGCTATGAGCTCTGCCAGAAAAACACTGCAGTGCTCAGGCAGCCTATACGAAGTTTAATATTAGAACCATTGGGATATATACCATATACCCACTAGAGCCATTGGTATAAACCTCAAGGGACTCATTTGGAACTTCCAGGTCCTAGTTGGAATTCTAAAACCGTATGTTCTATTCAGAAAGTAATAAGGAATCATGATTAGTCAAGACGATTAAACATTTTTTACCGAATATTTTACGACAGATGACCCAACCACCTGATTTTTTATTAAATAAGCCAAGTCGGGCAACACTGTGTGATAAAACTGTTGTTGTCTTTGGATTAAAAGAATGCCTATTTATTCAGCTTTTTTTTTTTTTTTTTTTTTTTTTTTTTTTTTTTTTAATTCCTGTTAAGAATGCCGTTTTAAATGTCACTTTTCAGTTAAAAGAACACAGTAACTTGATTCTGATGTCATGCTGTTACGCTTACTCGTAAATTGAATAAAAATCTGACACATTTTGTTGAATGATTTAAGTCGTCTGTATATGTTCTCTGAAACAACGTATTTTCTGTTATAAAATTTATTGTTTAATTTGTTGTTGCTGCTGTGTTGTTCTCTCACAGCTAAATAACGTGACTTTAATTTTAAAATTGTTGTCAAAAGTTTCAATTAATTGAGGCAGATTCGATTAAAACGAAGTACAGAATACCCTCGATAATGTGGACTTAACTACACAGTGATTGGGAGATGCTTATGGTTTTTAGCAAAGCTTTCCCTTTCGTTCGTTTTCTTTGTGTTTGTCTTCTCACGATGGCCCACTTTTAGGCTTAAAATTTGTATAGGTTCACATATTGCCCAATGGCAGTAGATGAATACGGATTATTAGAGGCATTAAACGTAAGCGTAAGGGCGTAGTTCAATTCCCAGCTCAGGCATCTCCAACAAAACGAAATATGCTTAGCGGTCTTGTGGCAAAAATTCTTAGAGAAAATAAAATTGCCGTGAAAAATTTCTCAATCATCAATCGATATTAAACTTTACCAACATTCGTGGTGTTAAAAGCTAGATTCTGATCCTGGCTAAAAGGCTGTAAAAGCTAATTAAGCATGTCAGAAACGTAGATGATGATTTCTTTATCGCATTGAATACCGAATTCTTTTTCAACTTTTAAAATATCCAAAATCGATGAGTGTTCTCAATTGAATTTGCATTTTGTTTTTACTTTTATTCAGTTAAATAATAGACATAAAACAGACCAAAAAGCGAAAAACAATAACGAAAAAGGAAACGAATAAAAGTCATTTAATTTAATAAATGATTTCAAATTGTGCTGTTCAAATAACAATAAATTGTTAAACGTTTGCGATTATTAATTGCCACTGCAGAACGTTAAAGGTATGAAAACTTCTTTGTGGACGATACTTACTGGGAAATATCGTTTAAATATTAAATATTTGATTTGGACATTAAAAAACATATTTTAGAGCATGTCATACCTTCAAGTGGATGCCAATTTAAGTAAACGTTTGGAAAAAAGTCTTGGCGACTTACTAAGTAACTGTTAGGTTAACAAACTACAGTTTAACTGTGAGTACAGGTTAATGGAATTGACATCCCAAAATTTCTGATGACATTGGAGAACGTCATTGTAGAGAAAACTGTCTCAATTCGCCTTACAATTGTAAACAACAATCAGAGATCAGCAATGAGTATTCAAAAAGATAATAGAATCGAATCATACTCGTAATTTCTGATACTTATACGCCTTCATACTTATTTTAATATCATGGAACCTCTACTCATATTCAAAGTTTGAAGTACCCATCATATTCACACTTAAACAACACGTATGATGTTGTTGATTTCGACTCTCCATAACTCAACATAAACACGAATCACAAAATAAGTATGAATCGCTTACGAACGCTGAAATACTCACTAAGAGGTTGTGTGCTTGCTCTGCTTGCTGCTCTGTCTTTTTTATGTCTGTGAAGTTAAATTCTTTTTTATATTCTTTTTTTTACAGTGAATGTTATGTTAACAGACACTGTTAACTTAACATAATTAAAAATTTGGGAAGGGAGGAAAGAAAATCGCTTAAATATCGCAAAAATAGGGATAAATTAGAGAAAAAAATGAAAGGAAGACGAAGCTAAACCTTTGAACTTTACAAAAAACCAAAATGTATGAAAATAACAATTTGCTTATTGGAGATAATAAAGTTGAAAAATCATGTATTTTTACCAAATATGCCCTCTAGAAATCGTGAAAAATTCGATAAAACTTAAAAAGGTGCGGTTTTCTGACCTATTGGGCTGGATAGCTATTGGATCAAGGATTCCAAAACAGTTTTCGCTATGGTCGGGTCACGACCAGGAGCGGAGATATAGCCGACGAAGCTAACTTTTTTATACGAGCAAACAAAATGCTCTATATAAATCGTGAAAAATTCGATAAAATTTAAAAAGGTGCGGTTTTCTGACCTATTGGGCTGGATAGCTATTGGATCAAGGATTCGAAAACAGTTTTCGCTATGGTCGGGTCACGACCGGGAGCGGAGATATAGCCGACGAAGCTAACTTTTTTATACGAGCAAACAAAATGCTCTATATAAATCGAGAAAAATTCGATAAAATTTAAAAAGGTGCGGTTTTCTGACCTATTGGGCTGGATAGCTATTGGATCAAGGATTCCAAAACAGTTTTCGCTATGGTCGGGTCACGACCGGGAGCGGAGATATAGCCGACGAAGCTAACTTTTTTATACGAGCAAACAAAATGCTCTATATAAATCGAGAAAAATTCGATAAAATTTAAAAAGGTGCGGTTTTCTGACCTATTGGGCTGGATAGCTATTGGATCAAGGATTCCAAAACAGTTTTCGCTATGGTCGGGTCACGACCAGGAGCGGAGATATAGCCGACGAAGCTAACTTTTTTATACGAGCAAACAAAATGCTCTATATAAATCGTGAAAAATTCGATAAAATTTAAAAAGGTGCGGTTTTCTGACCTATTGGGCTGGATAGCTATTGGATCAAGGATTCCAAAACAGTTTTCGCTATGGTCGGGTCACGACCAGGAGCGGAGATATAGCCGACGAAGCTAACTTTTTTATACGAGCAAACAAAATGCTCTATATAAATCGTGAAAAATTCGATAAAATTTAAAAAGGTGCGGTTTTCTGACCTATTGGGCTGGATAGCTATTGGATCAAGGATTCCAAAACAGTTTTCGCTATGGTCGGGTCACGACCGGGAGCGGAGATATAGCCGACGAAGCTAACTTTTTTATACGAGCAAACAAAATGCTCTATATAAATCGTGAAAAATTCGATAAAATTTAAAAAGGTGCGGTTTTCTGACCTATTGGGCTGGATAGCTATTGGATCAAGGATTCCAAAACAGTTTTCGCTATGGTCGGGTCACGACCAGGAGCGGAGATATAGCCGACGAAGCTAACTTTTTTATACGAGCAAACAAAATGCTCTATATAAATCGTGAAAAATTCGATAAAATTTAAAAAGGTGCGGTTTTCTGACCTATTGGGCTGGATAGCTATTGGATCAAGGATTCCAAAACAGTTTTCGCTATGGTCAGGTCACGACCGGGAGCGGAGATATAGCCGACGAAGCTAACTTTTTTATACGAGCAAACAAAATGCTCTATATAAATCGTGAAAAATTCGATAAAATTTAAAAAGGTGCGGTTTTCTGACCTATTGGGCTGGATAGCTATTGGATCAAGGATTCCAAAACAGTTTTCGCTATGGTTGGGTCACGACCAGGAGCGGAGATATAGCCGACGAAGCTAACTTTTTTATACGAGCAAACAAAATGCTCTATATAAATCGTGAAAAATTCGATAAAATTTAAAAAGGTGCGGTTTTCTGACCTATTGGGCTGGATAGCTATTGGATCAAGGATTCGAAAACAGTTTTCGCTATGGTCGGGTCACGACCGGGAGCGGAGATATAGCCGACGAAGCTAACTTTTTTATACGAGCAAACAAAATGCTCTATATAAATCGTGAAAAATTCGATAAAATTTAAAAAGGTGCGGTTTTCTGACCTATTGGGCTGGATAGCTATTGGATCAAGGATTCGAAAACAGTTTTCGCTATGGTCGGGTTACGACCGGGAGCGGAGATATAGCCGACGAAGCTAACTTTTTTATACGAGCAAACAAAATGCTCTATATAAATCGTGAAAAATTCGATAAAATTTAAAAAGGTGCGGTTTTCTGACCTATTGGGCTGGATAGCTATTGGATCAAGGATTCCAAAACAGTTTTCACTATGGTCGGGTCACGACCGGGAGCGGAGACATAGCCGACGAAGCTAACTTTTTTATACGAGCAAACAAAATGTCCTCTAGAAATCGTGAAAAATTCGATAAAATTTAAAAAGGTGCGGTTTTCTGACCTATTGGGCTGGATAGCTATTGGATCAAGGATTCCAAAACAGTTTTCGCTATGGTCGGGTCACGACCGGGAGCGGAGATATAGCCGACGAAGCTAACTTTTTTATACGAGCAAACAAAATGCTCTATATAAATCGAGAAAAATTCGATAAAATTTAAAAAGGTGCGGTTTTCTGGCCTATTGGGCTGGATAGCTATTGGATCAAGGATTCCAAAACAGTTTTCGCTATGGTCGGGTCACGACCGGGAGCGGAGATCTAGCCGACGAAGCTAACTTTTTTATACGAGCAAACAAAATGTCCTCTAGAAATCGTGAAAAATTCGATAAAATTTAAAAAGGTGCGGTTTTCTGACCTATTGGGCTGGATAGCTATTGGATCAAGGATTCGAAAACAGTTTTCGCTATGGTCGGGTCACGACCGGGAGCGGAGATATAGCCGACGAAGCTAACTTTTTTATACGAGCAAACAAAATGCTCTATATAAATCGTGAAAAATTCGATAAAATTTAAAAAGGTGCGGTTTTCTGACCTATTGGGCTGGATAGCTATTGGATCAAGGATTCGAAAACAGTTTTCGCTATGGTCGGGTCACGACCGGGAGCGGAGATCTAGCCGACGAAGCTAACTTTTTTATACGAGCAAACAAAATGTCCTCTAGAAATCGTGAAAAATTCGATAAAATTTAAAAAGGTGCGGTTTTCTGACCTATTGGGCTGGATAGCTATTGGATCAAGGATTCGAAAACAGTTTTCGCTATGGTCGGGTCACGACCGGGAGCGGAGATATAGCCGACGAAGCTAACTTTTTTATACGAGCAAACAAAATGCTCTATATAAATCGTGAAAAATTCGATAAAATTTAAAAAGGTGCGGTTTTCTGACCTATTGGGCTGGATAGCTATTGGATCAAGGATTCGAAAACAGTTTTCGCTATGGTCGGGTCACGACCGGGAGCGGAGATCTAGCCGACGAAGCTAACTTTTTTATACGAGCAAACAAAATGTCCTCTAGAAATCGTGAAAAATTCGATAAAATTTAAAAAGGTGCGGTTTTCTGACCTATTGGGCTGGATAGCTATTGTATCAAGGATTCCAAAACAGTTTTCTCTATGGTCGGGTCACGACCAGGAGCGGAGATATAGCCGACGAAGCTAACTTTTTTATACGAGCAAACAAAATGCTCTATATAAATCGTGAAAAATTCGATAAAATTTAAAAAGGTGCGGTTTTCTGACCTATTGGGCTGGATAGCTATTGGATCAAGGATTCGAAAACAGTTTTCGCTATGGTCGGGTCACGACCGGGAGCGGAGATATAGCCGACGAAGCTAACTTTTTTATACGAGCAAACAAAATGCTCTATATAAATCGTGAAAAATTCGATAAAATTTAAAAAGGTGCGGTTTTCTGACCTATTGGGCTGGATAGCTATTGGATCAAGGATTCGAAAACAGTTTTCGCTATGGTCGGGTCACGACCGGGAGCGGAGATATAGCCGACGAAGCTAACTTTTTTATACGAGCAAACAAAATGCTCTATATAAATCGTGAAAAATTCGATAAAATTTAAAAAGGTGCGGTTTTCTGACCTATTGGGCTGGATAGCTATTGGATCAAGGATTCCAAAACAGTTTTCGCTATGGTCGGGTCACGACCGGGAGCGGAGATATAGCCGACGAAGCTAACTTTTTTATTTCATAGTAGATTTTGAAATTTTCTGACATATTAGATTTTAACAGAACAGATTTCAGATTTTAACAGAACAGATTTCAGATTTTAACAGAACAAATTTTAACAGAACAAACTTTAACAGAACAGTTTTCAGATTTTAACAGAATAGATTTCTCATTTAACAAAGAAACAGGGTTGTTTATAATGGAGAGAACAGTAGAAGATTAGGCTTTTGTCGGACAGTTTATTATTGCAATACACTGCCATTTTGTTTGAGCTTGCTATAGTCTAGTAGGTAGTGTGTTGGCTTATTAGACGAAAGGCCATGGTTCAAATCCCAAGGACGTCAAGAAGGTTTTTTTTATTTTTTTATTTTTTCTAATACATATCAGATACATAAAATGTATCAGTATATATTTATATCAATATTTTAATATTAAAATATATATATTAGAAAAAAAAGTAAAAATAAATTACACAAAACCCCTAACTCGGTATTGAACTCGGGCATGATTGAGAATAAGCAATTGAATTTCAAATTCATTCATCTTTCGAAAATGTATGTATTTTATTTTATGTATTGGATTTTTCTTTTTTATTATATATATTAATAAGCTATAATTTAATTTGTAGTATTATTTTTTTATTTTATTATATGTATTAGAAAAAATATATATTTAAAAAAAAAGAAAATACAACATCCTTTGCATGCCCGATCGAGGATTCGAACCGCGACCTTTCGTTTAGTAATCCAACACACTACCTGCTACACCACAGCGGTTCTGATAAGTCTGCTTGTTTTATACTTGATTTTAGTTACTATGACGAAAACTGCAAATTGTATATTTTGTTTTGAGTAACTGTTTAAAAGTAAAAACAAAACTGGGGCTTCCCCGTTATTTTCATTGTTTGTACAACAACCAAGTGACGCATTTTAATTTTGCATATTTTGTACTGAAATGGTATTAACATAATAATTAATGATAATGAATAACAAAAAAGAAAACTACAATACATTAATCTATATTTTATAAAAAAGAAAACACATCCTGGCCAGGGATTAAACCAATCGTTTTACATCATTGTTAAAAGTTGTAAGTACTGGATTGCTGAGGACATTTGTGAAATTATTCTCTATCATGCCCGAGTTCAATCCCTAGCTGGGGTGGTTTTTGTCTGATTTTTCTTTTGTAATTTATTATTTAATATAATTATTTAATTGAACTATTTAATTTAATTATTATTATTTGATGTAATTAATTATATAAATACAAACTTTTTGAGAATATGTTTGAAACATGAATTAATTTAAAATTCACGTTAAAAAACTAAAAGATAACTCGTAGATTTCTAGGGAAGCCCACTTCTCCTCCTTAAGAAAACATCATTTTTTCTTTTTGATGACACCTATGATCCAATAATAGAGTTTTTAGTAATATAATGTGAAAAAATCAAATTTTTATTTTTGACCAATTTTCTAAAAATTGCCGCGACAGTCAACATGTTAAATAAATTCAATTCCTTATTCTCCATCATGACCGAGTTCAAACGAACGAAAGGTCACGGTTCAAATCCCAAGTCTGGCGTCAAAAAGTTTTTTTTTTAATTTTTTCTAATACATATATTTTAATATTGATATATTGGTATAAATATATACTGATAAATTTTATGTATCTGATATGTATTAGAAAAAATAAAAAAAAAATAATAAAATAAAAAACTTTTCGACGTCCGACTTGGGATTTGAACCCTGGCATTTCGCCTAATAAGCCAACACTCTATCTACTAGACTATAGCAACCTCAAAACAAACGGGTAGTGTATTGCTATAATAAACTGTCCGACAAAAGCCTAATCTTCTACTGTTCTCTTTATTATAAACAACCCTGTTTCTTTGTTAAATGAGAAATCTGTTCTGTTAAAATCTGAAAACAGTTCTGTTAAAATTTGTTCCGTTAAAATTTGTTCTGTTAAAATCTGAAATCTGTTCTGTTAAAATCTGAAATCTGTTCTGTTAAAATCTAATGTCAGAAAATTTCAAAATCTACTATGAAATAAAAAAGTTAGCTTCGTCGGCTATATCTCCGATCTCAGTCGTGACCCGACCATAGCGAAAACTGTTTTGGAATCCTTGATCCAATAGCCACCCAGCCCAATAGGTCAGAAAACCGCACCTTTTTAAATTTTATCGAATTTTTCACGATTTATATAGAGCATTTTGTTTGCTCGTATAAAAAAGTTAGCTTCGTCGGCTATATCACCGCTCCCGGTCGTGACCCGACCATAGCGAAAACTGTTTTCGAATCCTTGATCCAATAGCTATCCAGCCCAATAGGTCAGAAAACCGCACCTTTTTAAATTTTATCGAATTTTTCTCGATTTATATAGAGCATTTTGTTTGCTCGTATAAAAAAGTTAGCTTCGTCGGCTATATCTCCGCTCCTGGTCGTGACCCGACCATAGCGAAAACTGTTTTGGAATCCTTGATCCAATAGCTATCCAGCCCAATAGGTCAGAAAACCGCACCTTTTTAAATTTTATCGAATTTTTCACGATTTATATAGAGCATTTTGTTTGCTCGTATAAAAAAGTTAGCTTCGTCGGCTATATCTCCGCTCCCGGTCGTGACCCGACCATAGCGAAAACTGTTTTGGAATCCTTGATCCAATAGCTATCCAGCCCAATAGGTCAGAAAACCGCACCTTTTTAAATTTTATCGAATTTTTCACGATTTATATAGAGCATTTTGTTTGCTCGTATAAAAAAGTTAGCTTCGTCGGCTATATCTCCGCTCCTGGTCGTGACCCGACCATAGCGAAAACTGTTTTGGAATCCTTGATCCAATAGCTATCCAGCCCAATAGGTCAGAAAACCGCACCTTTTTAAATTTTATCGAATTTTTCACGATTTCTAGAGGACATTTTGTTTGCTCGTATAAAAAAGTTAGCTTCGTCGGCTATATCTCCGCTCCTGGTCGTGACCCGACCATAGCGAAAACTGTTTTGGAATCCTTGATCCAATAGCTATCCAGCCCAATAGGTCAGAAAACCGCACCTTTTTAAATTTTATCGAATTTTTCACGATTTATATAGAGCATTTTGTTTGCTCGTATAAAAAAGTTAGCTTCGTCGGCTATATCTCCGCTCCTGGTCGTGACCCGACCATAGCGAAAACTGTTTTGGAATCCTTGATCCAATAGCTATCCAGCCCAATAGGTCAGAAAACCGCACCTTTTTAAATTTTATCGAATTTTTCTCGATTTATATAGAGCATTTTGTTTGCTCGTATAAAAAAGTTAGCTTCGTCGGCTATATCTCCGCTCCCGGTCGTGACCCGACCATAGCGAAAACTGTTTTGGAATCCTTGATCCAATAGCTATCCATCCCAATAGGTCAGAAAACCGCACCTTTTTAAATTTTATCGAATTTTTCACGATTTATATAGAGCATTTTGTTTGCTCGTATAAAAAAGTTAGCTTCGTCGGCTATATCTCCGCTCCTGGTCGTGACCCGACCATAGCGAAAACTGTTTTGGAATCCTTGATCCAATAGCTATCCAGCCCAATAGGTCAGAAAACCGCACCTTTTTAAATTTTATCGAATTTTTCACGATTTATATAGAGCATTTTGTTTGCTCGTATAAAAAAGTTAGCTTCGTCGGCTATATCTCCGCTCCTGGTCGTGACCCGACCATAGCGAAAACTGTTTTGGAATCCTTGATCCAATAGCTATCCAGCCCAATAGGTCAGAAAACCGCACCTTTTTAAATTTTATCGAATTTTTCACGATTTATATAGAGCATTTTGTTTGCTCGTATAAAAAAGTTAGCTTCGTCGGCTATATCTCCGCTCCTGGTCGTGACCCGACCATAGCGAAAACTGTTTTGGAATCCTTGATCCAATAGCTATCCAGCCCAATAGGTCAGAAAACTGCACCTTTTTAAATTTTATCGAATTTTTCACGATTTATATAGAGCATTTTGTTTGCTCGTATAAAAAAGTTAGCTTCGTCGGCTATATCTCCGCTCCTGGTCGTGACCCGACCATAGCGAAAACTGTTTTGGAATCCTTGATCCAATAGCTATCCAGCCCAATAGGTCAGAAAACCGCACCTTTTTAAATTTTATCGAATTTTTCACGATTTATATAGAGTATTTTGTTTGCTCGTATAAAAAAGTTAGCTTCGTCGGCTATATCTCCGCTCCTGGTCGTGACCCGACCATAGCGAAAACTGTTTTGGAATCCTTGATCCAATAGCTATCCAGCCCAATAGGTCAGAAAACCGCACCTTTTTAAATTTTATCGAATTTTTCTCGATTTATATAGAGCATTTTGTTTGCTCGTATAAAAAAGTTAGCTTCGTCGGCTATATCTCCGCTCCCGGTCGTGACCCGACCATAGCGAAAACTGTTTTGGAATCCTTGATCCAATAGCTATCCATCCCAATAGGTCAGAAAACCGCACCTTTTTAAATTTTATCGAATTTTTCACGATTTATATAGAGCATTTTGTTTGCTCGTATAAAAAAGTTAGCTTCGTCGGCTATATCTCCGCTCCTGGTCGTGACCCGACCATAGCGAAAACTGTTTTGGAATCCTTGATCCAATAGCTATCCAGCCCAATAGGTCAGAAAACCGCACCTTTTTAAATTTTATCGAATTTTTCACGATTTCTAGAGGACATTTTGTTTGCTCGTATAAAAAAGTTAGCTTCGTCGGCTATATCTCCGCTCCCGGTCGTGACCCGACCATAGTGAAAACTGTTTTGGAATCCTTGATCCAATAGCTATCCAGCCCAATAGGTCAGAAAACCGCACCTTTTTAAATTTTATCGAATTTTTCACGATTTATATAGAGCATTTTGTTTGCTCGTATAAAAAAGTTAGCTTCGTCGGCTATATCTCCGCTCCCGGTCGTGACCCGACCATAGCGAAAACTGTTTTCGAATCCTTGATCCAATAGCTATCCAGCCCAATAGGTCAGAAAACCGCACCTTTTTAAATTTTATCGAATTTTTCACGATTTATATAGAGCATTTTGTTTGCTCGTATAAAAAAGTTAGCTTCGTCGGCTATATCTCCGCTCCCGGTCGTGACCCGACCATAGCGAAAACTGTTTTCGAATCCTTGATCCAATAGCTATCCAGCCCAATAGGTCAGAAAACCGCACCTTTTTAAATTTTATCGAATTTTTCACGATTTATATAGAGCATTTTGTTTGCTCGTATAAAAAAGTTAGCTTCGTCGGCTATATCTCCGCTCCTGGTCGTGACCCGACCATAGCGAAAACTGTTTTGGAATCCTTGATCCAATAGCTATCCAGCCCAATAGGTCAGAAAACCGCACCTTTTTAAATTTTATCGAATTTTTCTCGATTTATATAGAGCATTTTGTTTGCTCGTATAAAAAAGTTAGCTTCGTCGGCTATATCTCCGCTCCCGGTCGTGACCCGACCATAGCGAAAACTGTTTTGGAATCCTTGATCCAATAGCTATCCATCCCAATAGGTCAGAAAACCGCACCTTTTTAAATTTTATCGAATTTTTCACGATTTATATAGAGCATTTTGTTTGCTCGTATAAAAAAGTTAGCTTCGTCGGCTATATCTCCGCTCCTGGTCTTGACCCGACCATAGCGAAAACTGTTTTGGAATCCTTGATCCAATAGCTATCCAGCCCAATAGGTCAGAAAACCGCACCTTTTTAAATTTTATCGAATTTTTCACGATTTATATAGAGCATTTTGTTTGCTCGTATAAAAAATTTAGCTTCGTCGGCTATATCTCCGCTCCTGGTCGTGACCCGACCATAGCGAAAACTGTTTTGGAATCCTTGATCCAATAGCTATCCAGCCCAATAGGTCAGAAAACCGCACCTTTTTAAATTTTATCGAATTTTTCACGATTTATATAGAGCATTTTGTTTGCTCGTATAAAAAAGTTAGCTTCGTCGGCTATATCTCCGCTCCTGGTCGTGACCCGACCATAGCGAAAACTGTTTTGGAATCCTTGATCCAATAGCTATCCATCCCAATAGGTCAGAAAACCGCACCTTTTTAAATTTTATCGAATTTTTCACGATTTATAT
Organism: Sarcophaga subvicina; assembly: GCA_936449025.2. Lineage (NCBI taxonomy): Eukaryota > Metazoa > Arthropoda > Insecta > Diptera > Sarcophagidae > Sarcophaga > Sarcophaga subvicina. The sequence goes on from OW388083.2 coordinate 77,289,144, forward strand.
AGAGCATTTTGTTTGCTCGTATAAAAAAGTTAGCTTCGTCGGCTATATCTCCGCTCCTGGTCGTGACCCGACCATAGCGAAAACTGTTTTGGAATCCTTGATCCAATAGCTATCCAGCCCAATAGGTCAGAAAACCGCACCTTTTTAAATTTTATCGAATTTTTCACGATTTATATAGAGCATTTTGTTTGCTCGTATAAAAAAGTTAGCTTCGTCGGCTATATCTCCGCTCCTGGTCGTGACCCGACCATAGCGAAAACTGTTTTGGAATCCTTGATCCAATAGCTATCCAGCCCAATAGGTCAGAAAACCGCACCTTTTTAAATTTTATCGAATTTTTCTCGATTTATATAGAGCATTTTGTTTGCTCGTATAAAAAAGTTAGCTTCGTCGGCTATATCTCCGCTCCCGGTCGTGACCCGACCATAGCGAAAACTGTTTTGGAATCCTTGATCCAATAGCTATCCATCCCAATAGGTCAGAAAACCGCACCTTTTTAAATTTTATCGAATTTTTCACGATTTATATAGAGCATTTTGTTTGCTCGTATAAAAAAGTTAGCTTCGTCGGCTATATCTCCGCTCCTGGTCGTGACCCGACCATAGCGAAAACTGTTTTGGAATCCTTGATCCAATAGCTATCCAGCCCAATAGGTCAGAAAACCGCACCTTTTTAAATTTTATCGAATTTTTCACGATTTATATAGAGCATTTTGTTTGCTCGTATAAAAAAGTTAGCTTCGTCGGCTATATCTCCGCTCCTGGTCGTGACCCGACCATAGCGAAAACTGTTTTGGAATCCTTGATCCAATAGCTATCCAGCCCAATAGGTCAGAAAACCGCACCTTTTTAAATTTTATCGAATTTTTCACGATTTATATAGAGCATTTTGTTTGCTCGTATAAAAAAGTTAGCTTCGTCGGCTATATCTCCGCTCCTGGTCGTGACCCGACCATAGCGAAAACTGTTTTGGAATCCTTGATCCAATAGCTATCCAGCCCAATAGGTCAGAAAACCGCACCTTTTTAAATTTTATCGAATTTTTCTCGATTTATATAGAGCATTTTGTTTGCTCGTATAAAAAAGTTAGCTTCGTCGGCTATATCTCCGCTCCCGGTCGTGACCCGACCATAGCGAAAACTGTTTTGGAATCCTTGATCCAATAGCTATCCAGCCCAATAGGTCAGAAAACCGCACCTTTTTAAATTTTATCGAATTTTTCACGATTTATATAGAGCATTTTGTTTGCTCGTATAAAAAAGTTAGCTTCGTCGGCTATATCTCCGCTCCTGGTCGTGACCCGACCATAGCGAAAACTGTTTTGGAATCCTTGATTCAATAGCTATCCAGCCCAATAGGTCAGAAAACCGCACCTTTTTAAATTTTATCGAATTTTTCTCGATTTATATAGAGCATTTTGTTTGCTCGTATAAAAAAGTTAGCTTCGTCGGCTATATCTCCGCTCCTGGTCGTGACCCGACCATAGCGAAAACTGTTTTGGAATCCTTGATCCAATAGCTATCCAGCCCAATAGGTCAGAAAACCGCACCTTTTTAAATTTTATCGAATTTTTCACGATTTATATAGAGCATTTTGTTTGCTCGTATAAAAAAGTTAGCTTCGTCGGCTATATCTCCGCTCCTGGTCGTGACCCGACCATAGCGAAAACTGTTTTGGAATCCTTGATCCAATAGCTATCCAGCCCAATAGGTCAGAAAACCGCACCTTTTTAAATTTTATCGAATTTTTCTCGATTTATATAGAGCATTTTGTTTGCTCGTATAAAAAAGTTAGCTTCGTCGGCTATATCTCCGCTCCCGGTCGTGACCCGACCATAGCGAAAACTGTTTTGGAATCCTTGATCCAATAGCTATCCAGCCCAATAGGTCAGAAAACCGCACCTTTTTAAATTTTATCGAATTTTTCTCGATTTATATAGAGCATTTTGTTTGCTCGTATAAAAAAGTTAGCTTCGTCGGCTATATCTCCGCTCCCGGTCGTGACCCGACCATAGCGAAAACTGTTTTGGAATCCTTGATCCAATAGCTATCCAGCCCAATAGGTCAGAAAACCGCACCTTTTTAAATTTTATCGAATTTTTCACGATTTCTAGAGGGCATATTTGGTAAAAATACATGATTTTTCAACTTTATTATCTCCAATAAGCAAATTGTTATTTTCATACATTTTGGTTTTTTGTAAAGTTCAAAGGTTTAGCTTCGTCTTCCTTTCATTTTTTTCTCTAATTTATCCCTATTTTTGCGATTTTTAAGCGATTTTCTTTCCTCCCTTCCCAAATTTTTAATTATGTTAAGTTAACAGTGTCTGTTAACATAACATTCACTGTAAAAAAAAGAATATAAAAAAGAATTTAACTTCACAGACATGTCTTTTTTCCTTATGTGTCTTTTTTTTTTCTTTTTGTAAAAGGTGTTTTTTATAGAGGTATAGAACTTTAAGTTGCAATAAAACAACGATGGATTATTCGATTGACATGAATTTTATTTATCCGAAAGATAATCTTGTGGCATTACATTTTAAATATGATTTCTGGCATATGACCGCCACGGCTGGCGCGGATGTAGTCCAATCTGGACGTCCAATTTTCGATGACTTTTTCCAACATTTGTGGCCGTATATCGGCAATAATACGGCGAATGTTGTCTTCCAAATGGTCAAGCGTTTGTGGCTTTACCACATAGACCAATGACTTTACCTAGCCCCACAGAAAGTAGTTTAGCGGCGTTAAATCACAAGATCTTGAAGGCCAATTCACAGGTCCAAAACGTGAAATTAGGCGGTCACCAAACGTGTCTTTCAATAAATCTATTGTGGCACGAGCTGTGTGACATGTTGCGCCGTCTTGTTGAAACCACATCTCCTGGACATCATGGTTATTCAATTCAGGAATGAAAAAGTTAGTAATCATGGCTCTATACCGATCACCATTGACTGTAACGTTCTGGCCACCATCGTTTTTGAAAAAGTACGGACCAATGATTCCACCAGCCCATAAAGCGCACCAAACAGTCAGTTTTTCTGGATGTAACGGTGTTTCCACATACACTTGAGGATTACCTTCACTCCAAATGCGGCAGCTTTGTTTGTTGACGTAGCCATTCAACCAGAAGTGCGCTTCATCGCTAAACAAAATTCGCTTATGAAAATCGGGAACAACGGTAATCTCGTTTTGGGCCCATTCGACGAATCTACACCTTACTTGATGATCGTTTGGCTTCAATTCTTGCACGAGTTGGATTTTGTATCTTCCATAAAGTGGATGGAAACAGATCCAATTCCTGTGCTCGATGGCGGATGGACTCATTCGGGTCTTCCTCAATGCTACGCTCTACAGCAGCAATAGCTTCTGTACGCACCGTACAGCGTCTCTGGGGATGCGAGTTATCAATAAGAGTAAACGTGGTGCGAAAACGTTCCATGGTTAATCGAATTAACTGCTCTGATGGACGATTTTGTCGACGATAAAATGGACGTAGTGCGCGATACGTTTTCCGCACAGAACCATTATCTTCGAAATAAAATTGCACTATTTTCAAGCGTTGTTCAGGCGTGAGTCTATTCATGATGAATTGCCAAACCAAACTGAGAATAAATCACTTGACAGCTGTTAAATCGGTCTCCATCTTGAACAGTAATGCCAACTTAAAGTTCTATACCTCTATAAAAAACACCCTTTAAAAGCAACAACAACTAAGACTGCAAATTTTGATGAATTATTTGGGTGAGTCGAATCATTTATAAGTATTATAACTATTTTTTTAAATTTATGAATCTAAATGTGTAGGCTTGTGAATCAAACATATTTCGAATGGTATGAGTTTGATGTCTACGTTGTACGCATACTCATTGCAACCTGTACTTATAAATCAACGTTGTGGAGAGTATGAATAAATCAGAGTATTTAAATTTCAATATTTTTGACCCAGTTTTATTCAAAATTTCATGAGTGCTTATGAGTAGCGAAGAAACGATTCATTGCTGATCTCTGACAGCAAGTAATCAAATCAATCTATCACACTTGGGCATACGAGTCTAAAAAGTAATCCTAGAGACAATAATTCTGTGAGACCAATATTCTCACTTTGAACAAGGGTTCATAACATTAGAGCTTACAGACTAAACTACTTCAAGCAATGTAGGCTAAAAAGTGAGCAGACCCTGAAAGAAATTAATTAAAAAAGAGAAGTTATCACTGAAATTAACCTGAACTATTTGAAGGGGCGTTTGAACTTTATAGTTTTCTTAGATAAGAATTTACTCTTTTACAGAATGTGGTTCTCTTTTTTTTTTTTTTTTTTTGCTGATAGAATTCAGTCGCATGGCAAAATTAGTCGGGAGTGTTAGTTTTTCTGTTGTTTCTTGTTTATTTTAGATTTAGAAGTTGATTTCCAACGCTGCTAATGAGTCATTTCAATGAAATTTTAATGGGTTTTTATTGTTTACACACACTCACACACACACACACTAGCTTAAGTCAGCGTTTTTTTTGCTTTTTTTTCTCTTTGCATATTATTCTCTTTAAATAAGTTTTTTTTAATTCATTTCCCTGTCAGCAGTTTTATTGTTTTGTTTTTGTTCTTTTTTTTTGTTTTTTGTCTACGATATTAAATTATTCCAACGAAAATCATTGAACCAGGGTGTGGAAAACATCTGTTCTAATACGCACATACACACACACACACCCTACAACACAAGAAACTCATGTTTTGTAATTGAAAATAAAAGTAATAGAAGGCACTGTTTGTGATTCTGTTAGAGCATGACCGTCTCTCGGGAAGGGGTTTACGCAGTTAAAGAAATTTCGATTGTTAATGGGCATTAGACGATAACGTTGTAGCACACCTTTTACCCTGTAATGTTTTAGACATTTATCGTCGAAATCTTAGCTAACTTTTCCAAACTTCTAATGTATTCGAAAAATACAATAAAAATCTGTCCATAATTGAGCTATGCAAAGGTCATACCCAGAGATCTATTTAACTAGAAGGATAACCAGAAAAAATTAGACATATTGTTACCCGTTTAATGTTTTCTTAACTCTTTTGAAATGAAATGAAACGAAAGACCTTAAGTTAGGTTAAAATAGTGCATAGCTTGACTCTAAAGGGCAATGCCGCATGAAATGAAACAAACCACCAGTAAACTGTTTATGGAAAGGTTTATAAAACTAAGTCAAACCAAAGAATATGGATATAAAGAATACGCATCATGTAGAAGTAAAATTTCTTATGGCGAGTTGTAACATTACGACCCGCTCTCACCAAAATCTTTTTAAAAATCATTTCTTGATGAGAGGGAGGAAGACAGAAGGAAAATGAACACAAACAAAGAGCGTAACAATGTGTTGCTCTCATCGTACGTATGTGCATGTGTATGTATTCTTGTGTTTTTTGATTTAGTTGTCGATCAGACTGCGACAAGAATACATGTGCTGCGGATGCTTTATCATTTTATTTCAGAATAACACTCGAAGAATATTTTGTGTTAAAAATTATAAAAAATGGTTTTTTATTATTTTTATTTTTATTTACCTAAAAAACATGACCTAATTTTTAAGCCAAAGATGGATAGCTTTATGTTCTTTTAATAATAAAATCGATGTTTTATTTTATTTTTATTTATCTAAAATTATTAAGCCAAAGATAGACAGCTTTACATATGTATGTTGATGAAATTAAAATAAAAATAGAGTATATTACTAACACTTTTATAAGGCTGTAAATAAATAAATTCTCTCAACTTATTTTCTCTCTCTCACTCACTAATCCATAACCATAGGCATGTGTTAACCTAGAGGAAAATTTTTAGTAATAACGTCAAGTCTACTTATTAACCCAATGATATGTATATGTGATCGGAAAACATAGAAAAATTGTACTGCACTAAGGCACTAAGACACCGTATTTAACTTGGCAAGTATTCTTCCAAAAATCGACATAATTTCTCATTGATATTAGTGAATACTACTGTGATATTTCTTTGGGTGTATCATTAAAGTCTGAAAAAAGCGACATGAACCTTCTTCGTTAAAAACTGACAAGATTTTTACGCTCTTTTTAACGAACATTCTAGATGTTCGTGTCCTATGTGTGTAAAAAGCCGAAGATGTTCTTCCCCTGAGGGACATTGGTGCCGACGTCTGTTTTTAACACCAGAAAAATAAATAAAAAAGTGGTCAAACAACAAAAACGCACGATGAGAACAACGCATTGTTACGCCTTGGTTTCTGTATCATTCCCTTCTATCTTTCCCCCCGCGTCATGAAATATTTTTGAAAAATATTCCAAAATATGTTAAAATGCACATTCTTTATTTTCTTTGGTCAAACTAAGGTTCTCTTTGGAGAAATTAGTCCACAATACTGCCGTACTTCTGTCCACAACAGGCTACCATCATGATGTCGCTATGAGATGAAAAAAATCGTTTGTACGTTAAATACTGAATGAAAATGACGGTTGCTTAGACAGTGAATTACAGCTGGTTTATACAACCGCTGAACGCTACATCTCACAAAGATGTCGACCTACCAATGGAAAAAAGAAACCACAATTGAGGAACATGTTTAGCTCAAATATCTAGGAATTTATTTTTGTTAACACATGCAATAGAGAAGCACTAGTAGCAGAGTAAATCCTTTTGGCCATTACCGTAACACACGGAAAGTATACCGTGAGAAAGTTGAATGCAAAATCAGCCAAGAGGCCCTAATCAAAAAAGAAACACGTTTTTGTTATCCAAAAAACCTGTGTTTCATTAAAAACTACCCGTCTTACTGATCCACCCTCTTACAAAGCTACGCATAAATATTTCTGCAATATCTGTGAATAACTCCAATGGCAGGAAATGTAGAAAGGAACTATTTTAAGCGATATGGCTGGGAAGGCTTTAACTTCCAGGAGTGACAGAGGCATAGAAAGTGTCACAGAAATAGACATAGCAACACATTATAAACGATTAGCTTTAGTCACAATTGTAGAACCATTGAGACAATGAGAACATTCCTAGGCTTCTTGACTATTAGCCTGAGCATTCCATGTTTTTTTTTTTTTTTTTTTTTTTTTTTTAATCCAGAGACGACGGGAACGATCTCTGTTATGGTTTTGAAAAAGTGATCTGTTTTTGTTTTCTGGATACATAGCACTTAAGGCCGTATGAAGAAACTTATCACATATGAATGCAAAGGCAAGCGAAGATCACACTACGGCGACTTCCAGTAAAAACAATAACTCTTGAAATAATTCATCCAAACACTTGTGACAGTTGACTTCCTAAAGAGGATGACATTAATAACATGCGTTGTATGAAGGTCAAGCTTCGCATTGCCTTAATGCGCCCAATACTACAAATTAAGAAATTTTCTCTGAAGGCGCAACGAAGACTGGCAAATAAAGGGTGTTTTTTTTATAGAGGTATAGAACTTTAAGTTGCAATAAAACAACGATGGATTATTCGATTGACATGAATTTTATTTATCCGAAAGATAATCTTGTGGCATTACATTTTAAATATGATTTCTGGCATATGACCGCCACGGCCGGCGCGGATGTAGTCCAATCTGGACGTCCAATTTTCGATGACTTTTTCCAACATTTGTGGCCGTATATCGGCAATAATACGGCGAATGTTGTCTTCCAAATGGTCAAGCGTTTGTGGCTTTACCGCATAGACCAATGACTTTACATAGCCCCACAGAAAGTAGTCTAGCGGTGTTAAATCACAAGATCTTGGATGCCAATTCACAGGTCCAAAACGTGAAATTAGGCGGTCACCAAACGTGTCTTTCAATAAATCTATTGTGGCACGAGCTGTGTGACATGTTGCGCCGTCTTGTTGAAACCACATCTCCTGGACATCATGGTTATTCAATTCAGGAATGAAAAAGTTAGTAATCATGCCTCTATACCGATCACCATTGACTGTAACGTTCTGACCACCATCGTTTTTGAAAAAGTACGGACCAATGATTCCACCAGCCCATAAAGCGCACCAAACAGTCAGTTTTTCTGGATGCAACGGTGTTTCCACATACACTTGAGGATTACCTTCACTCCAAATGCGGGAGTTTTGTTTGTTGACGTAGCCATTCAACCAGAAGTGCACTTCATCGCTAAACAAAATTCGCTTATGAAAATCGGGAACAACGGTAATCTCGTTTTGGGCCCATTCGACGAATCTACGCCTTACTTGATGATCGTTTGGCTTCAAATCTTACACGAGTTGGATTTTGTAAGCACGCAAACCAAGATCCTTCCGCAAAATCTTCCATAAAGTGGATGGACACAGATCCAATTCCCGTGCTCGATGGCGGATGGACTCATTCGGGTCTTCCTCAATGCTACGATCTACAGCAGCAATAGCTTCTTCTGTACGCACCGTACAGCGTCTCTGGGGATGCGAGTTATCAATAAGAGTAAACGTGGTGCGAAAACGTTCCATGGTTAATCGAATTAACTGCTCTGATGGACGATTTTGTCGACGATAAAATGGACGTAGTGTGCGATACGTTTTCCGCACAGAACCATTATTTTCGAAATAAAATTGCACTATTTGCAAGCGTCGTTCAGGCGTGAGTCTATTCATGATGAATTGCTAAACCAAACAGAATAAATCACTTGACAGCTGATAAATCGGTCGCCATCTTGAAAAGTAATGCCAACTTAAAGTTCTATACCTCTATAAAAAACACCCTTTATTTCATTGTACGACATGCTTGACTATAAAAATTTTTTAATGGAACCGCAACACGGCTGAGGGAGATGTTACTTAACGAATGAAACAAAATTTTTTTTTTCTCAAAATTTTGCCGCCATTTTAATGCAAGATTAATTGGTTTCCGAAGTAAAAATAACAAAAAATTTCCAAAATACAATATATTTCCACCCATCTGGCATCACTGATTAGCTTGGATACAAAGGGTTCAGTTTTATTTGTTTATTAATATTTTTTTTTTTAACACCAGTTTGTTTACAAAATTTCAGAATCAGAATAGAAAAATATTACAAAAAATCTTAATTTTTTAGAAAGATAAACGTGGGAAAAAATATATTTTTTAATTGTGAAAAAATTACTACAAAAAAAAATAAAGAAGAATTTATTATATAAACAAAACCAAATACAAATAACACTACAATTAACACCTGATATGAAAAGGCAAAAAAAAAATTAAAATTAAAAATGCTATTAAAAGGCAAAATATTTCAAAATAAATTGAGAACAAATGAAAAAACATGTGAAGGAATAAATAAAATGAATAAACGATGAATGAATACACATGCATAGAATATATCACATGTAAGCACGTACATACTATATGTATGAATATTTATGCTTGAAATAACAACAACAACACCGTACATACTAACAAATACAAACCATTAAACATTGACTGAAGTTATTACATGATGATATACAGTCAAAGAAAAAAGTCTACGTACACCAGTGTATGTAGACCTATCTCCCGCAATTTTTTATTTTTTGTTCCCAATAATTTCTACGTTATATTTTTTCAAAATTCGCTTCTTCTTCAAACATTCTCAATTGCAAACGCCTTTAACAACGTTATAACTTACTTACTCACTTAACTGGCCATTAACAACGCGATTAACGAATTTCGGTCTGCCTTAACACATCCTTCTTGTGCGCCTATGCCAGTTGGTCGCACCAATCTATGACAGGGCTTCCTGAATCTGGTCCTTCCAACGCAAACAAGGGCATCCTCTTCACCAAATCTCCGCATCAAATACCCGTCACGGCGGAGCATCCTCCTCCATTCTAACGACATGACCGAGCCAGCACAGCTGCTGGATGTTTATACGCTGCACAACGTCCATGTCATTGTGTAGCTCATTCAGCTCACTGTTGGATCCGATGCGGAAATTATCGCCAACTCGCACTAGACCGAAGGCATTACGTTGGACTTTTTCTCTCGAATACTCTCAAGGCTGCTGCATCAGTGCTTAATAGTGTCCATGCCTCTATGCCATAAAGAAGCACAGAGAGGATGAGCGTCTTGTAGAGTTGTAGTTTTGTCATACGAGAGAGGTCACTATTGCTCAATTACCTATTAAAACCATAGTAGCACCTGCTGGCAAGAGTGATCCTGCGCTTGATCTCCAGACTAACATCATTTTTGGTGGTAACAGCGAAGCGAAGATATGTAAATTCCCTGACTACATCGAAAGTATGGTTATCGGCCTTACACTGCATATCCCTACTTGTCGATAAAATATACTTCGTTTTGCCTTCATTTACTGCCAGACCCATCTTCATATACCCGTTCAATAGGAATTAAGGCAGCAGTAACATCTCGCTTTGTACACCTACAAATCCGAATTCGTGCTTATCCGCATGGCAGGGCGGAAGCACCTACCCTGTGAAGGGTGCGGACGTTCCATTTGCCTATTAGTAAATCATTGTCTTTTAAGCGTTTACCGTGGTCGTCAACTTTTAAAGGGATCTTCATAGAGGCTTGTGTTATGGGTTCCAAGCCCTACGCACAGCCCAAATTTAAAGTCCAGGGGATTGGACTTCGCTGCACGCATTAGCTAACATCTAGCGGGCGCCAGTATGCCATCCAAAAGGGGCCGCGTGAATGCTGCATGTCAACTTTAATACAGCAAGACAAGGATCGTCCTAGAGGTTGCCACGTTGACCGCAGTCAGGAATGTATCCCAACCAACGTTATACGTTATAACATCTTTTTTAATATGGAGAAACCATACACCACTGTATGTACACTTTTTTCATTAACTGTACAACAACAGCAAAAAAAGCAAGAAGAAAACACATGTTTTAGAAGAGTTTTATATATGACAACAACAAAAAGGCATTTAAACATTAAAACTTAAACACATACATACTCATACAAATGTTTTGTACAATTGCATGCCTAAACATGAAAACGAATGCATGTTCATGTTTCATTTCCCTCTCACTGTGCTCGCTCTCTCTCTCTCTCTCGCTTTGTCACTTTTAAAACAGTTCTCATGTAAAAGGCAAACACACACAATGTAAACATAACCTAACTTTATAAACATTATTATGAGCATTATTTAACGTCATCACCATAATCACATAAACAGCATTTAACAGCAATTGCAATAGCAACATCAATGCCGGTGGCACAAAACAACAACAACATAAACATCTTTAATACAAAAAGAAGAAAAAGCAGAAAATGAAAAAACTGCTTATTATTGTAAACATCGCCATGAATTACGCCATAACAACAACAACAATAACAATAATAATGAATGAAATAAAGTAAAAATGTAATGATGAAACTTAAACTAATTACATCTTTACACACATACAAACTCACTCACATACATTCATATGCGGCGATTACGTTGTCTATTTAAGGCATTTCTAATGAAAGAGAAAATTTTTACAAACAAAAGAAGGCAGAACAATTAATAAAAAGTGAAGAGTTTTTCTATTTTTCAGTTTATATGGATGGGCATAAAAATACTATTGCACACAGGCACATGTATACCTACTACATACATCTGTACATACATGCGTAACGCAGGGAAAACAATTTGCATTAGTAAGTGTTGTTCAAATAGAAAGGAAAACAAAAACCACGCTGCCAGATGTTTGTTATTGACTGTTCGTTGAAGTTCGATAACAAGACAGAGACTGATGGCCTTATTGTGTAGAAATGCGAGTTTTTTATCCCCTTTTCTTCTCTATGTTTTTACATATAGCAATCGGCCAAAAGCTATTGAAAATCTTCGTGAATTCGATTTCCAACAGATTTGGGGTAGTAAACCATTCTGTAGAGTGTTTTGGCAAAAAGATTTTTTTTTTCTTTGAAATCTTCCCTGCATTATGGCTGCCAATTTATTGTGTACCGTGTAGAGCAAAATAATTTTTCTGCATTTGTTGTGTACTTTGAAATCTTCTTGATTCCAAGCACAGCTTACTGTCTTATTAATTTCTTATTTTCCGATTGTCTCTTTTATCTCGTTTGGCAATGTTGCTACCCCGACAAATTTCAGAATATTGTTCGGTATCTGTAAGAATAACTTCCGGCCTAGTACTTGATACAACTCCTTTAGAGATACATTAATGCAGGTTCGAAATAGATATATGTTCTGATTATTAATCTTCCTTAGGATCTACATATTGGGCTAAAAGCGATTTCGAATACTTCACTCTGAGACCGAGTGGCCTACTAAATGTCGCTGACCCGCCTATGCCACACAATGATTTCAATCCTGAGGAGTATGTAGCAACCAAATTATTTCCTTCACTCTCGCGAAGCTGTTAATATCTGAGGTAGAGTTAGGCTGAGATATGTCAGCTTCTTGATAAGTCTGGTTAAATTGCGATCTGACGAACTTAGTACCAGACTATCCATTGTAATAAGCATAGTCTCCATAGCTGTGGTAGTTGCATCTTATGCAACAGAATTGACTTCAGCACAGCCTTCCAGGACATGCTTTCATTGCCCCTATTCTACCAATAAACATTAGTTTTCTTTGTATCTTGTCAAATTTCTTTTGAGCTGTTTTTAGATTTGATCTGTTTACTCAACCAACGACCGACCCTATAAGTCACAATTGGCCTGACCATCACTGGTGTACATCCAATTCATAATTCTTGTATTCAATCCTCAAGATTTTCCTGCAAGCCTTCTGTATATCATTATCACATGCTTACTACTACTTCCATGGTTTATTCTTATTTTATTTCACTCTATTTACTACCCAGCAATATACCCTGGTATTTTGCCTCCATTTTCCGTGATATTACCTCACCTATGTGTTTAATATTCTTCCAGTGAGGAAGTTTCCTATTTCCCTTTACGCGAAATAGGTAATAGTGTGCTCTTTCTCGAGTTTATCTTCATAATAGTCTCAAGGCTTCGTAATGTGAAGTCACTAAGTTAGGTTAAGTCGAAGTTGTAGCTTTCATGACCGAAGCACACTTGGGCACGAATAGCGGCCCGTTGTGACGCCATAGGTAAACGCAAATCACTAAAATACTCTTCAAATTTGTCTCTTGTAAACAGTACTATGGTGACTGCGTACCCTTGGCATTCACTGTCCGCCTCCAACAATTTCATTATGAGTTTATGTGCAACTGAGCTCCACATTAGTGGTAAATGAACTCTATCTTCTGGGCAATGCGTTTTTATATTTTTTTCAATTCTATTGTTTTTACCACCACTGTATGCTTAGAAATATTACTCAAGATTCTCTTATTCATTATGTCTACCTGTGGCATTTAATTAAATTAAAACTGTTTATTATGGCAACACTCTTATTTAAGCAATTAAATTAAAATTCAATAATTATTATTGATTTTGATTCTGTGTGCAAAATGTTTAACCCAAATTCCTTTAAAACACATTCTAAACAAGTGGCCATATACGGTACCGTATATTAAATATTCTATTTCAAGCACACACGCACACACAGAACATAACACAAATGATTGTACTACAAATACAAGTACATGATGTATTTTTATTTTGTTTTGTTGTCATTCATTTGTTTAAGCTTTTTTCGACTCTCATAAGAACACATTCATTTTTTATACAATTTCCATTTATCATTATTATTTAAAGCAGAAACAATAACAACAAAGAAAAAAAACATTACGAACGAACGAATGAACAACCATAAATGGCAAAAACAAATAATTGTCAACTCAACTACTCATGTTGCACTTTTAAGGCCTTTTGACAAACACAAGAAGAGAGAACAAAACAACAAAAATCATACAAAAAAAATAAAAACGAAATCAAACATCGTATTTTAATGCGACTGACTAACTAACACATCACAGTAAATCTTTGTTATACGAGAGAACGAGAGAGAGAGAGAGATATATATATAGAAAGATTTGTATTCATATATAGAAAGTACGAGCTGTGAGTTTTTATAACAGTAATAAATGTACATTTACACATAAACACACTTAAATGTGTGTGTGTGTGCATGTACACGAAACTGTTCATGAATTTGTAAGCAGAATTCATAAGAGCACGTTGTCCTTGTTTATACTGAAATTTGCTGATTCATACCTTTAAATCTATGAATTTTTACTTTTGATTTCAATTTTATTTTTAGTTTATATACATATACACGCATGCACACGCACACGATTACAGTTTCAATTCTTTGCAATTTCTGTTAGTTGTGTGTGCGCGTGTGTGTCTATATGTTAAATTTTTAACTTCACTAAGCTGTTATATATGACACTTTTGTTTTGTTGTTGTTGCTGCTGTGCTTGTTTAATTTGCATGAGCATAGAGAGTCTGTATTTAGTAGGCATGTATGTATTGATGTTCCATGCAAATGTTGACAACGTTCAAATTTAAAAAATCGCTCTAAAAATGTTGGGAATAAAATTACTGTAAGAGTTACCAGGCAACTACTTGAGTTCGACGAGAAAACGGTTCGCAATTTAACAGGAATTCTACAGGAATCGTTGCAACACCCTGCACTCCAAAACAGATGTCATCGGTTTTTGGGTGACAGAACGTTTGAAGATCGTGCCACTAAGGGAACTGCCCGGTTTCATCCGAAGTTTGTTCAAAGCCACTATTAATGGATCATGAAAAGGGGGCTTATCTCACATTGGGTAACATAATGGGCCCTATGGTCACCGAGTGAGCTTGTTTGATTTGCTATCCGCTAACCTAACTCTAAGACTTGAAATATTAAATATTGTGTTTTAGAAATACAGTATTTTACAGCATCACTTACTAAATTGTTTATTACAACCCATTAGCTAGGTTTACAACCTAGCTTTTCATATCATCCATATTGTGTGTGTTAATTGTATATATGAGTGGCAGGACCTACATTTAAATCTAGACTCAGAAAGACAGATTTTTGAGAAGCTAGTCTCAGAGTTTTTGGCTAGAAGACTGCTGAGAAGAAGTCGCCAGAGAAATATTTTTTCATATTTGGTTCTACTAGAGATATCTGAACTCAGTTCTGAATCACGGCCTTGTGTCTAATAAGCCAACTCATTACCTAGTAGACTACGGCGATTTCCAAGTATTAAAATTCTTTTCAGCTTTGCACTGGAGTTTGTAGAAGATAAAAAATCAAATGATTTGGAATTTATGCACATCTGCTAGATGGTTTATTGATCTTGATCTTCTGAAAATATGTCGGAGATTATTTTGAATATTCTAAACATTAATGGAGAAAGAAGTCAGAGCTCTCTGACCTCTGTAACGATTGTAAATGGCTCATGGCTATGTGCCTCGGTTGCGTGTTGTTCTTCATGCGATCTAAAATGGCTTAATTTTTTTTTATTTTAGCGTTTTTATCGTCATATGTAACAACTCTGCTTGCTCTTGAATATTTAACTTGATTTCTCTCTATGTTTACCTTGTAGTTCAAGGATGCCAGATTTAAGGATTGTTAAGCACTATGAATGCCATTAAAATGAACACATTTAATGATTTCATTATATGCAGCACTTCAACTGTCAATAATTTCATACATGTCTAGACAAATTTTTGTAACAAAAAAAGGCATATTTTCATATGTATTAAGCGGCTTTAAAGAAATTGAAAAGAAACTGAAATACGAAGGGCCCCATATTTCTTTAAATTTCGTTTTCTTAATCTCCAAAAATGTTTTTATTTTTTTTTTGTTGTAATAAAAAAATAAACAAAGAAACAGAAATGCCGGACATATGATCATCCCTTACTGATGGAGTAACCCGAAAACAATACGTATCGGATTCGCACAAATGAAACTAAATCGATGTCGGTAGTAGGTGGTGGTTTTTGTATGACTGAAATGGACAAGAGAGGTTTATCTACAGGCTAATGGATGTTTGCAATCTCTTGTCAAAGTCGAAATATTTGCAACCGGTATGGCGATCAAACTGCTAAGATATTATCCTTACTGTTAGCCAAGCAGCTCTAAAAATCTTGGATGGTATTTACACAACAGGCACTGTGATCAGTTCTTGATGGGGAGATGTAACAGAACTCAAGCGGAAGTTACTAATTGACACCGCTAACTCGGTTTAGGTGGATGGTATATATTACTGGTTGAACAAAAAACCTTGGCGCTAAGAGCGTTCTAACAAACCATAATTCCAATTGGCTTTTTAATCTATTAGAAGGTAAAAAAGCGAACTAAACGAAGGCAAAATTAAAAAAAGCTAGGAATAGA
Organism: Sarcophaga subvicina; assembly: GCA_936449025.2. Lineage (NCBI taxonomy): Eukaryota > Metazoa > Arthropoda > Insecta > Diptera > Sarcophagidae > Sarcophaga > Sarcophaga subvicina. The sequence continues at coordinate 77,305,318 of OW388083.2, forward strand.
AACTCTGAAGAAACTACAAAAAGAAGGTTAATGAAGCAAGTTTGGAAAAAAGTGACGAAATATTCAAAGTATGTTCTGAGAACGAAAAGGCTCACCTAAACAAGAAATTGTATCCTGGACGCAGCATATGATCGAATCTCTAATAAAAGAAATGCTTGCGCGATCACCCACTACATACCTATTGCGCCAATATCCAATGATCCGAAGCGATAACAAGCATATCAATAAGGCAGTGACCAGTAAAAACCTACATAACTGGTCATTACAACCCTTCGGCCAGGATTACGACCTATGTTGTCACACCACTTATGTTGTGTGTGTTAATTTTATACATGAGTGGAGGGTCCCTGCAGTTTAAAATCGATTCCGAACGACAGATTTCTGAGAAATTTCTCATGGCAATTTTATTTTACACTCAGAATATTTGTCAGCAATCTGATGCGTGGAAGTTGCCGGAGAAGTATTTTTTCATATTTCGTTTTGTTGGAGATGTGAGAACTGGGATTTGAATTGTGGCCGCAACATTTACCTACTAAACTACAGCGACTTCATAGTCCCCCTCCCACTGTCCGAACTATCTAAACTAATAGTGAACAGCCGACACCTGGATAAATTAGGATTATAAAGCGTGTTTTTATAGAGGTATAGAACTTTAAGTTGCAATAAAACAACGATGGATTATTCGATTGACATGAATTTTATTTATCCGAAAGATAATCTTGTGGCATTACATTTTAAATATGATTTCTGGCATATGACCACCACGGCTGGCGCGGATGTAGTCCAATCTGGACGTCCAATTTTCGATGACTTTTTCCAACATTTGTGGCCGTATATCGGCAATAATACGGCGAATGTTGTCTTCCAAATGGTCAAGCGTTTGTGGCTTTACCGCGGTCTAGCGGTGTTAAATCACAAGATCTTGGAGGCCAATTCACAGGTCCAAAACGTGAAATTAGGCGGTCACCAAACGTGTCTTTCAATAAATCTATTGTGGCACGAGCTGTGTGACATGTTGCGCCGTCTTTTTGAAACCACATCTCCTGGACATCATGGTTATTCAATTCAGGAATGAAAAAGTTAGTAATCATGGCTCTATACCGATCACCATTGACTGTAACGTTCTGGCCACCATCGTTTTTGAAAAAGTACGGACCAATGATTCCACCAGCCCATAAAGCGCACCAAACAGTCAGTTTTTCTGGATGTAACGGTGTTTCCACATACACTTGAGGATTACCTTCACTCCAAATGCGGCAGTTTTGTTTGTTGACGTAGCCATTCAACCAGAAGTGCGCTTCATCGCTAAACAAAATTCGCTTATGAAAATCGGGAACAACGGTAATCTCGTTTTGGGCCCATTCGACGAATCTACGCCTTACTTGATGATCGTTTGGCTTCAATTCTTGCACGAGTTGGATTTTGTAAGCACGCAAACCAAGATCCTTCCGCAAAATCTTCCATAAAGTGGATGGACACAGATCCAATTCCTGTGCTCGATGGCGGATGGACTCATTCGGGTCTTCCTCAATGCTACGCTCTACAGCAGCAATAGCTTCTTCTGTACACACCGTACAGCGTCTCTGGGGATGCGAGTTATCAATAAGAGTAAACGTGGTGCGAAAACGTTGAATGGTTAATCGAATTAACTGCTCTGCTGGACGATTTTGTCGACGATAAAATGGACGTAGTGCGCGATACGTTTTGCGCACAGAACCATTATTCATGATGAATTGCCAAACCAAACTGAGAATAAATCACTTGACAGCTGTTAAATCGGTCGCCATCTTGAAAAGTAATGCCAACTTAAAGTTCTATACCTCTATAAAAAACACCCTTTACTCGTTCGAGGAGTACGTCTATAAACAGGCCACTTTTGGTTAACTTAGTTCGAATTTGTCCAGCCATTGAAAACAGGCCACCGCTTGATTTGAGGAAAAAAGAGGAATTTCGATGTGTGTGAAGATTAATTCGATTTGAAAATCCAAGACGCAATCCATAAATTTTAGAAGCGCCGCATTTGGCGCTGGCAGAGCAAAATTTCCTCTTAACAGAGCACTGTTAGCTATTTAACAACAGCATCCATCTGAACTAGTCGCACTTGTTTAGGAGCTAATTTTGGAAAATACTCTAGGCCTATGAGTACCATGTTATATACAAAGGAAGGTTTCAAGGGCTCTTAATATAATCAGCAACATAGTCGCATATAAAGTGATATGGTATTGAGAAAATTGGTTTTCAAAAATTTTCAATTTTTTTGCTTGAAAATTCTCTAGAAGATCAGTACAGACTATATGCAAATGGTAGTCCAGAGGGTCCTCTCTCTCGAACCATGGTAGTGGGATAACTTTCTATTAGAGGCAAGAAGTGGCGCTGCTAAAAGTGTGGGTTTGCGCCTTTGCTTTTTAAATTCAAATTTATCTTCACACACATGGAATTTCATGCATTTTTTTTACTCCGTAGGCTTTATACGAAACGGTCTTTTAAGCCCATAATTTATATTGAGCTCTTTTTATGTCTTGGGGATAAAATGAAAGGCCAGATCGGAAGTGAATTATGGCTTATATGTGCTTATGTGTTGTGTTTAAAGTTTTAATAAAATGCTCATGCTTATGCTTAGGATGTGTGATCATTTTATAGCAATAAATTCAAAATTATGGTCATTTTCAAAAAGGTTTTTTAATTAAAAATCCATAAAAATCCATGAAAAGTTTAAAAACTAAACGAAACAAAAAAAAAGTGACCGAAACAAGTTTTCATATAAAAAAAAATTAATGCTCATCACGATTGTAATGTTTTTTTTGCTTTTTTTCGGTTTTTTTAATTTTATGACACTCTGTTTACGTGTCTTACACGAATTGTGAAAGTGAAATTATTTTTGTTTTTATTTTTATTTGAATGCCTTATTGAAGTCATCATCATGCTTTTGACCATCACTTGCTTTTATATGTAATGGGCTCTCAAGCCAAGTTTTCTATTTTTTTTTCGGTAATTATTCACTCTCATGTAAGCTTACGACATAACGTAAGGTAAGTTAACGTAATCGTATAAGAATTCTTTTTGAAATTCTTAAACTGAAAGCAGGTTTTTTGTGGAATTTTGTAGACAATTTTTTTTACTTTTTTTCTAGTTTTTGTAGCAGAGAAGTTGAAAAAAATGCTGCCAATTACTTGACTCTGACTCGTTTCGTTTCGCTTAAACGTTTCATTTTTTATATTCTTTTTTTTTTCTGTTATTTTATGCGACATTTTCTTTGATTAACAATTCAAAACTCAAAAGTCTCCATAGTCGTCTACTGTTACTACCACAACTACCCGGTCGTGGTCTTTCAAAAAAACACTGTCAGTCTGCAGTATTCGAAAGCCTGCTGCATGTGATGTTGCTGGTTTTGGTCTCATAATTGCAATAAAAAAAGCAACAAAAACAACAACAATATTGTAATTGCCGTTTAAAACTATAAAAAATGGAAACTTCGTTTAACAAAATATCACAATCGCAATAAAATTAAATTGTGGCGCATATGATGCATATTATTAAACCTTTTCCAATGCATTTAAACCTGCTGTGTGGCACACCCTGTTAAGACATTCTTAAATTTATTTTATTTCTTCATTTTATTTCTTTATTACATCCAACTTTTAAGTAAAGTGAGCTTGAAGCGCGAACAGTTGCCGCAGTCTACTTGGTAATATGTTGGCTTTCTAGACAAGTATACGTGAATTCGTTTAAACCTCACCTCTGACATCTCGCAAAAATATTTATTTTTTCCTTTGAAGGCCAGGCCTCCCCTCAGCAGTCTTCTGGCAAAAGCTGTGAAAGATTCCCCAATCTGTCATTCAGAGATAACACAGAACATGGGTGGTGTAACATTATCCTGACTAAAAAGTTTAAAATATCCTTATAGGCCGGAACTAACCGTTAGAATTGAATTGAAAATGAAGTAAAACCAAAGAAAATAAAGTATAAAGAATGTGCATTTTAACATTTTTTGGAATATTTTTCAAAAATATTTCAAGACGCGGGGGGAAAGATAGAAGGGAAGGTTACAGAAACCAAGAGTGTAACAATGTGTTGTTCTCATCGTGCGTTTTTGTTGTTTGACCACTTTTTTTTATTTATTTTTCGGCACCAATGTCCCTCAGGGGAAGAACATCTTCGGCTTTTTATACACATAGGACACGTACATCAAGAATGTTCATTAAAAAGAACGTAAAAATCTTGTCAGCTTTTAAGAAGAAGGTTCATGCCGCTTATTTCAGACTTCAATGATACACCCAAAGAAATATCACAGTAGTATTCACTAATATCAATGAGAAATTATGTCGATTTTTGGAAGAATACTTGCCAAGTTAAATACGGTGTCTTAGTGCCTTAGTGCAGTACAATTTTTCTATATTTTCCGATCACATATCATTGGGTTAATAAGTAGACTTGAAATTATTACTAACAATTTTCCTCTAGGTTAACACATGCCTATGGTTATGGATTAGTGAGTGAGAGAGAGAAAATAAGTTGAGAGAATTTATTTATTTACAACCATAGAAAATTGTTAGTAATATACTCTATTTTTATTTTCATTTCATCAACATACATATGTAAAGCTGTCTATCTTTGGCTTAATAATTTTAGATAAATAAAAATAAAATAAAACATCGATTTTATTATTAAAAGAACATAAAGCTATCTATCTTTGGCTTAAAAATTAGGTCATGTTTTTTAGGTAAATAAAAATAAAAAGAATAAAAAACCATTTTTTATTAAAAGAAAAAAAACGAGCATTCCAAAGCATTTAAAAAAATTATACTATGGGACAAAATAAAAAATAAAATACGACCAGCTAATGACATAGAACATTTTTGACACAAAATATTTTTCGAGTGTTATTCTGAAATAAAATGATAAAGCATCCGCAGCACATGTATTCTTGTCGCAGTCTGATCGACAACTAAATCAGAAAACACAAGAATACATACACATGAGAGCAACTCACTGTTACGCTCTTTGTTTGTGTTCATTTTCCTTCTGTCTTCCTCCCCCCTCATCAAGAAATGATTTTTAAAAAGATTTTGGTGAGAGCGGGTCGTAATGTTACAACCCGCCATAAGAAATTTTACTTCTACATAATGCGTATTCTTTATATCCATATTCTTTGGTAAAACTTACAATGTGGATGAAGATAAATTCGAATTTAAAAATCTAAGACGCAATCCATGAATTTTAGCAACGCCACATTTGGCGTTAACAGAGCAAAATTTCCTCTTAACAGAACAAAATTTGCCCTTAACAGAGCTCTGTTACCTGTTTAACAGTATCCATCTGAACCAGCCCACCTAATTTTAGGACATTTGGGAACATACTTATAAGAAATAGTACATCTGCCCGACTATATGCAAATAATAGTCCAGAGGGAGGTCCTCTTTCGAACCGTGCTAGTGGGCTAGCTGCAATAATTTGAAATTCGAGAAATTGAATTTTGAAAAAATCGATTTCCCCCACTAACCATCCCATAGAATTCAACGCTTTCATTCACAAACAAAAGTGAACATATTGAGAATTAAATTTGTTGTCAATAGTCTGCAATAATTGCAAAGTAGGAGGCTAATCTACTTTTTGTCGCTGTTAAACAGTTAACAGTACTCTGTTAATCGCACATTTTGCCCTGTTAAAGGTGAAAAGTGGCGCTGCTAAGTGTGGGTTTGCATCTTTGGTTTTTAAATTCGAATATATCTTCACACATATAAACTTAGATTTTGGAGACGGCTAATCGAGCCAAGTCTCTTCAGTCATATCGGCTTTCGTTGGACATAATGTGGCGATTACTTCCGGTGAAAGAGGGGCGTGGTTTTTGCCGACTAGGTAATTTTTGAGTTTATATATAAATTTGCTGTACATGAGGGAACTCTGAGAATTGTTGATTTGGGTACATAAGAACAGTAAATCCGTTTTGACTGCTTGGTCATCTGACTTCGAAAAGCATCAGTGGCAACAGTGTCATTAATCTACTTGGCGGTCATGCAACCTTTATAGAGGGGCTTACTGCGGAGATGGCATAGAGGGCTGTTTACAATCACGAAAACGATTTACGTCGTAGATTGCTAACTAAGTTGCATCAGAAGGCAACGGAATTAGTGTTAGCCTTCAGAAAGAGCTGTGAAAAATACCTACAAGAGCTAAAATACCTACAAGAGAAGTCACGTCAAACGACCTAAACCTGCTTAAATCTGCCTTGAGACGGATCGATCGATCAAGCGCTCAAAATTAGAGTGGAGGAAATGGAAGATTGCAGAATCTCCAGGTTACTATGACAAGTTGTTCTAAATTGGTTCATTATAGAGAGGAATGGGTCCTCTCTTCCCGTTCTTAGGAATACTACTTAGACACGGGTCACAGAGTCTCACACCATTCGTGTTGGTATAATCATGGCATTGTTAACATCTGCTACGTGGGCGCTAGAGATTCTTTTGGAATTAAGCCCGTTTCATGTGGTAGTGAGCTATTGGGGACCATGTTTAGAATAAGGGAAAACAAGTCTATCTTGACCTGAAAAAGTGAATGACAGCTTGCTCATCAATTGCCCCCGGACAGAAACAGGACAGCTGGAATATGGTTTTCGCAAAGAGACTGAATAATAAGAGTGATATTATAGATTAAGGATAAACAGAGGAACAGGAGCGAGAGATATTCGGGCCGAGAGTGAAATGTTTAGACCCAACAACAGGACAGGACAGTTGAGTTAATATCCGAGCACTTGGCTCGTATGAGTTTAACTCGAAAGCGGAATCGGACTGTCTGTCTCTCTCTCTCCGCGGGATCCCAAAAAGGGAATTCACGGCAGCGTATAACCATATAAGCTTATGAGGGGAAGCTTGAACCTTCCTATGCATTGGAAAGAACTGTTTGGAAGGGTGTACTCGGCCCGGGTAAACGAAGAGTGGCGCAAATCCTTATCAAGCTAAATACGTTTGAGGCAATCTTAATTACAATATGAGGAGATTTGGCTCATGCATTACACTGAGGTTAGGAAACCGGCCTATTGATCGAACACTTGTTCAGAGTGGGGATCGCTTCGAGTCCAATTTTCAAACTCTTTGGTGAGGACCTCTGCAACAAAACGAACATATGAAAAAATATTTCTTCGGCGACTTCCTCTGAGCAGATTTCTGGCAAAAACTCTCAGAGTAAATACAATTGTCATGAAAAGTTTCTCAAAAGTCTGTCGTTCGGTAGTCTAATAGGTAGTATGTTGGCTTATTAGACGCAAGGCCGCGGTGCGAACCTCAGGTCATACATGTCCAACAAAACGAAATTTAAAAAAATATTTCTTCAACGACTGCCTCTCAGTAGATTTCTGGCAAAAATTCTCAGAGTAAATAAAATGTTCATGAAAAGTTTCTCAAAAGTCTGTCGTTCGGTAGTCTAATAGGTAGTATGTTGGCTTATTAGACGCAAGGCCGCGGTTCGAACCTCAGGTCATACATGTCCAACAAAACGAAATCTAAAAAAATATTTCTTCAGCGACTGCCTCTCAGCAGATTTCTGGCAAAAACCCTGTGAGTAAATAAAATTGCCATAAAGTTCCTCAAAAATCAGTAGTTCGGAGTCGACTTTGAACTGTAGGTCCCCCGCCACTCATGTACAAAAATTAACACACACAACATAAGTGGTATGACTGAAGGGTGATAATGGCCAATTATGTATGTATGTATGCTGTGGTGAAGAGAATGAATCATCAGAACACATACCTAAAACCTGTGCCGCATTAATTCACTGCTGTTTGACAAGCCTGCTATGAACACAACTTAATTGTTTAATTACACGAGAGGGAATATTTATTGATTGTGCTTTAGTTTTTGGCCATTTTCATTACAGTTTTTAATAGAATATCTGTCAGCATTTGCATATTTTATGATTTTCGTTCCATTGACAAGTGACTGAGTAATTGCCAAAAGCCGAAAAAAATCTGTCAATTTAGCCCGAGAATTTGATCAAAATTCAACAACAACAACAACAACAGCTTTATTTATTTATTTTGTTGCAATAAAAGTGTGTCAGCAGCAATAATTTTCAATTTTGTCTTGTTAAGCCAAACATTTTACTGCAAACATTGATGCATAGTGAGTGTTGGCAGTTTATAAATTATAATTCTCCCTCCTGTCAAAAAATGTAAATTTCAAAAAAAAAAATCTGACATTAAATCAAGAGGAAAAACAACCAACAAAATGTGAATTTTTACTACAGCAGTAACATGTAGTAGCCAGTCAGACAGACGTCAAGTGAGAGGTAACGAACAGACCTATTATGCTGAACAAACTATTGCTATTGTTTTGAATGAAAATCATCATAATGATGATGATGATGATACTGATAATGATAATGATGCTGAGGGAAATGATGATGATTTCTGAGGATGAATTAAATTGTTTGTTACTCTAGATTCTGATGTGTTTTTTTTTTTCTACTTTTTTATTTTCATTTGTTTTTGTAGAACAAGTGAAAAATATTCTATTGTTGTTGCATGCTACTGCACTACGGTCAAATCAGAACAAAAAAAAAAACAATAGCCAGGGCAGAAACAATTATGCTGTCATAGATTCCATATAGACATTCAGTCATTCCTTCATTCATTCATTCCCTCATTCATGCATTTCTCTATTTGCCCCGGTTTTTTAAATGATTTTTTTAATTTTTTTTTCTATTATTTTTCATAAATCGTAGGAAAATAGAAAATCTATTGCAAATAACCACCCGTCCAATAAACAAACGTGCCCATAAATTGCAGGAAAAAAACGAAAAAAACAATACAGGACACTAGCATGGCATTAAGAATGAACATGAAACAGACAATGCCACACAAGTAGTTATTGGGAGGGCCAAAGCAAGAAAAGCCAAGCCATTTGGTCTGGTCAGTCAGCCAGTTAGTCAGTCAATCCAAATCTCAAACCCTTTTTGGTTAAGTTTACTTTGCCAGTAGTTGCCTGCCTGCCTGCCTGCCTGGTGGCTGTTTCCTGTGTCTGCTGCATGTCAAGGAATGAATATTCATTCATTTACTCATTGATTCAGATTCATTTTCATTCTCTCTCACCCCCCTCCACACCCTACCAATTACTTCCACTCGCTTAAAGTCCAGAGTTCAACTTTAGTTGTTATAAGGTTTGGATTGCTTTTTTTCTTCCTCTTCTTCTTCGTGTCTAGATTTTCATTCAGATTTCATTCAGATTTTAATGAATATTTTTGCTTTTTAAATCACAAAAGTTGACAGTTTTATTTAAAAATGATAAACGATGATATTGTTTTTCTCTATTATAGACTGGTTTTATAGATTACTTTAGTAATAACTTAAAGGCTTAAATTATTGAAAATTAAAAAATAAAATGGTAGCAGAAGTTGTGTACTATTATAAGCCTGTCCTATTGAAAAAATTAGTGGCGATGTTATGATGAGGTGCTTGAAGTACTTGACTACAATCCCAAGCACCAAAACATCAAATACAAAATGACGTAAAAAGTGAATCAAATTTTGAACATGTCCTTTTAATTCCAACAATCATTACAAGCCTTCAATCAGGATTACGACCTAGCTTCTCACACCACCTACGTTGTGTGAGTTAAATATATACATGGTTGGAGGGGGAACCTACAGTTTAAAGTCGACTCCGAGCGACTGATTTTTGAGAAACTTTTCATGGCAATTTTTATTTACTCTCAGAGTTTTTGCCAAAAATCTGCTGGGAGGCAGTCGTTGAAGAAATATATTTTGTTTTGTTGAACATGTATGACCTGAGGTTCGAACCGTGGCTTTCCGTCTAATAAGCCAACATACTACCTATTAGACTACAGCGACGACACACTATGTGGCATTTTGCCTAAAAACCTGGCCAAAATTAAAAGAAGTGTTTTATGAGTTAATGGCTGGAATTTTTTTTATAGTGTTAGTGATAATTAGACTCAAGTATGAACCCAACTGATTTTGGTTCCAATCGGTCCGTGATTTCGCCTAGCCCCCATACAAATTCCCCTCGAAATTGCACTTATTTACACATAATTATGGTAATAATGCAACAATCATGATACAATTTAGCATGGATCAGTTCTGTGTACGAAATCATGACGTCCTGTCAATACACAATTATACCCAAAGTACACCAAACAAACCGTAAAGCATGGAGGTTCGTCAGTAATGGTTTGGGGTTGTTTTACCTCATCCGGCCTTGGTCCACTGGTAAGAATTGATGGGAAAATGACTGGGGAAATGTATAAGAACATCCTACGGAACAATTTGACTAAAGATTATGACGACGAATTACCACTAGCGCGGATATTTCAGCATGATAACGACCCGAAGCAAACATCTTGGGTAGTTAAAACTTGGTTTGCTGAGGAAAAAATAAGCGTTCTTGATTGATCAACTCAAAGTCCCGATCTGAACCCTATTGAACATATTTGGGGGATCGTAAAACGAGCAGTTGCAGCCAAAAACCCAGCATCAAAAAGCACTTTGGCAGCTTTTCCAGGCAGAATGGGATAACATTAGTCCTGAGCAGTGACGCAACTTAATCAACTCAATGCCACAAAGATGTACTGAAATAATACGCCAAAAAGGGTTCCCCACAAAATATTAAAGGCTCCAAATAGTTTGGGTGAAAAATAAAGTAATTAAATTGAATTTTCAATATTTTTTTTTTCAGATGACTTAATTATGTGTCCACTTAAATTTTAAGTCTGATATGAACTAAGTACCAAAACATTGTTTACAATGAAAAATTATTTAAGTTTTTGTTGTTAATTAATTATTAAGCATATGAAATTAATAAATATAAGTTGTTTTTGTTTGAACTTTTCTTAAATTTTTTAATTTTTATAAAAATGAAAAATTTTGCATAGATGACTTAATTGTGTGTCCACAAGTGTACATACATAAGTAATTAAGTTTTTAAACTTCTATGATAATTAATATTTATTCATAACATTTATTTTACATTATTTAATACTTAACTTAAAAATACTTAAAAAGTGAAACTAACTACAATCGTTAATATCGTTATCATTTTCATCATCAATGTCAGGAGTGAGTAACTTCATAGTATCTGATGAAAATACTTTTCTATTCCTTCGCGATTTTTGTGTACTGCAGCTTATAAAAGGGTCACTGCTTAATAGTAACCTATTCAGGACATCTCGATTGGTATCGCTTCTACTGAATTTCCTCGCATAATTCGTACGTCATATGGCTTTATTGCCCATGGCTTTATTACACTGCGTCTAATTTTTTTAATTTTTCAAAAAAAAAAATTAAAATTTTCAAAAAATCGCCAAAAATAATGGCGCAAATTTGCGCAATTTTTTTGTTCCTGAATATAGAGAGTTCATATTTTCTTGTGGTATATAACATTAAACTACTAAAAACTACTTTCACCTTTAAAATCCTTATCTTTTTTTTTTTGGGTTGGGTAAAAAAATGTAAAATTTTTATTATTTTTAAATTTTGAACGAATAATTTTAACATTAATATATGAGATATATATAAAAAAAAAAACTGAAAGTAGCAGTTGCTCATACCTTTCAAATAAAAGAAAAATCAATATAAAATCTTTATTCGTTTAGCCACAAAAAAATATCATATAAACCTATTAAAATTTCAAAAAAAAAACACCAAAAACGCATTTAATTTTCTTCACTTTCCTGACTTTGACATCGTCTCAAATCTACAAATCTCAACATATATGTATATATAATGCAGAATTTTGTTGTCTATCGAACTGCATACTCAGTTTCTTAAATTTCTTAAAATTCATTTTTGCCTTTTTGGTCAGCTTTTCAGGGTAAATGCCACATAGTGCGACACCAGAAAGAATACTGATAGTGTAACAAGAATGGCATTTGAGTGGAAGGAATCCTCAAAGCTCAAAAAGGCATGGCCGGCCAAGGAATAACTGGAGACGTTCAATACTCCAAGATCCATGACAGTGCAATCCTACATGGAAAGATGCATAAAATAACAGCAGTCCACCGGATGAGTAGGAAATGCTTTGTGGGAAGCCAGCCATATGCTCCCAAGAGGGATAATGAAAAATAAAAAAATTAATAATGATGCCCGGTTATAATAAAATTTCTGATAAATTGAAATTACATTGCATTTCCCATACATACATACTTACAAGCATAACTATGGTACATTCATAGCAGTAAAATGACAACAACAAAAACAAAAACCAGACATAAATAATTACAACAAAGATTAAAGAATTTTAAAGTGTGCAACGCACCATAAAATAGAATAAATTTTTGTATTAAATTTTCTGGTTAGAATCTAGACTAAGCACACCCCTTCCATCCACCACACCACACACACCACATGCTCTCAACCAACATGCAATAGCACAACGGCTGGCTTAATGCTGATTACCTGCTGTCTGCCTGTATTGTATGTTTGTGTACCAGTTTATTATTCGAAATTACCGTTAGTTAGTCAGACACTGACCAAATGATACAGCAATAGACGGAGATAGACATGCAGTTAGGCAGACAGACTGACAACTGAGTCAGTTAGTTGGTTAGATAGTCAGACAGAATCATACATCATTACGGGACGCATATAAAGGGTGCTTTTTTATAGAGGTATCGAACTTTAAGTTGCAATAAAACAACGATGGATTATTCGATTGACATGAATTTTATTTATCCGAAAGATAATCTTGTGGCATTACATTTTAAATATGATTTCTGGCATATGACCGCCACGGCTGGCACGGATGAAGTCCAATCTAGACGTCCAATTTTCGATGACTTTTTCCAACATTTGTGGCCGTATATCGGCAATAATACGGCGAATGTTGTCTTCCAAATGGTCAAGCGTTTGTGGCTTTACCGCATAGACCAATGACTTTACATAGCCCCACAGAAAGTAGTCTAGCGGTGTTAAATCACAAGATCTTGGAGGCCAATTCACAGGTCCAAAACGTGAAATTAGGCGGTCACCAAACGTGTGTTTCAATAAATCTATTGTGGCACGAGCTGTGTGACATGTTGCGCCGTCTTGTTGAAACCACATCTCCTGGACATCATGGTTATTCAATTCAGGAATGAAAAAGTTAGTAATCGTGGCTCTATACCAATCACCATTGACTGTAACGTTCTGGCCACCATCGTTTTTGAAAAAGTACGGACCAATGATTCCACCAGCCCATAAAGCGCACCAAACAGTCAGTTTTTCTGGATTTAACGGTGTTTCCACATACACTTGAGGATCACCTTCACTCCAAATGCGGCAGTTTTGTTTGTTGACGTAGCCATTCAACCAGAAGTGCGCTTCATCGCTAAACAAAATTCGTCCAAAACGTGAAATTAGGCGGTCACCAAACGTGTATTTCAATAAATCTATTGTGGCACGAGCTGTGTGACATGTTGCGCCGTCTTGTTGAAACCACATCTCCTGGACATCATGGTTATTCAATTCAGGAATGAAAAAGTTAGTAATCATGGCTCTATACCGATCACCATTGACTGTAACGTTCTGGCCACCATCGTTTTTGAAAAAGTACGGACCAATGATTCCACCAGCCCATAAAGCGCACCAAACAGTCAGTTTTTCTGGATGTAACGGTGTTTCCACATACACTTGAGGATTACCTTCACTCCAAATGCGGCAGTTTTGTTTGTTGACGTAGCCATTCAACCAGAAGTGCGCTTCATCGCTAAACAAAATTCGCTTATGAAAATCGGGAACAACGGTAATCTCGTTTTGGGCCCATTCGACGAATCTACGCCTTACTTGATGATATTTTGGCTTCAAATCTTGCACGAGTTGGATTTTGTAAGTACGCAAACCAAAATCCTTCCGCAAAATCTTCCATAAAGTGGATGGACACAGATCCAATTCCTGTGCTCGATGGCGGATGGACTCATTCGGGTCTTCCTCAATGCTACGCTCTACAGCAGCAATAGCTTCTTCTGTACGCACCGTACAGCGTCTCTGGGGATGCGAGTTATCAATATGAGTAAACGTGGTGCGAAAACGTTCCATGGTTAATCGAATTAACTGCTCTGATGGACGATTTTGTCGACGATAAAATGGACGTAGTGCGCGATACGTTTTCCGCACAGAACCATTATTTTCGAAATAAAATTGCGCTATTTGCAAGCCTTGTTCAGGCGTGAGTCTATTCATGATGAATTGCCAACCAAACTGAGAATAAGTCACTTGACAGCTGTTAAATCGGTCGCCATCTTGAAAAGTAATGCCAACTTAAAGTTCTATACCTCTATAAAAAACACCCTTTACAAAAATTGTATCAAATTAATGCTTTTTTTTGGAGATGAGTTTTTTTGTGAGTCAAAATGTGTGTCTGACTGACTGACTTACTAACTGGCTAGTAGGTCGCACAGCTTTACCACAAGCAGAGAGGCAGGCGTGCATACACCAAACTCACCGAGTATTTTATTCTGTTTTATATGCTGTTGGTCGATAATCTTTTCAAAAATTCATTCATTCACAAAGGGGGTGAAGGATGGGGGGGTATTTAATGTTTGTTATGTATGCGGAAAATCTCATTAATAAAGTTTAAAGTATTAAATTATTATATAGTCACCTTAAATTGATAGCGGCGTAAAAAAAATTGCATGTTTGCACGAAATGGAAAAATTTTTTGGTGCCATTTTCGTTGTAGGGGAATATTTGTTGGCGAAAAGCGTATTAGGGCAGAGCTGTCGACAGTTTAAACTTTTGCCGGGCACTATAATTGCCCGATTGAAAGATATTTGAGACGTAGTCTAGTATGTAGTGTGTTGACTTATTAAACATATGCTCAATCCCCAGGTCAGACTTCCTCTCAGTAGATTTCTGGCAAAAACGCTTAGAACAAATAAAATTGCCATGAAAAGTTTCCTAGAAATCCGTCATTCGGACTCGATTTAAATCTTTAGGTCCCGCCACTTATGTTAAAAATTAACGCACACAACATAAGTGTTGTGAGAAGCTAGGGCGTAATCCTGACTGAAGGCTTGTAATGACCAATTATGTATGTATCACACTTTGGAGGAATAGTTTGAGGGAAGAAAACTTTTTTAAATGGGACTCGTTTCAACTCAAACATGTAGATGCTGTACTGAGGAGATAAAAATACCTGGAGACCTACCACATTAAGTATTAACTGACACCGGATCGTAGTCTTGGAGGAGACTTTATTGACAGAAAGGAAAGAATAAAAGTATAAGAAATAAGTGGGCAACAGCTCAATAACAACTTTGTTCCATGTCTCTCTATATGAGCCGTTCAGTGGACAAAGTGATTAACTCCACTTTTTGAAAAATCTTAAATTTAAGTGTCAAAGCACTTGGGATAGTCATAACTTTTTATATTTATTATAACTTTCCTGAATAGTAAAGATTAACACCATTCAACGACAAAATTTTTTGGGCCATTGAATAATAAGTAATTTATTTCAGAAGACATTTTGATTAACTCCATACTTTTATGTAAATCGCAAAGCATTTTAAAATTTACATAGTCAACTTGATCAACATATTTCTTTAAGAGGCTGAATTAAAGTTAAAGAAGTAAAAAGAAGGCTTCTCACGAATTGAACTAAAGACCAAAGATCACGTTCTTGGACATATTATCTTCGAAAAGACAAAACTAATACTCCCGTTTGCAAAAAATATTTTAAAGATCAGGTGAGTGACGGGCGGGTACACAAGTGTTCTTCTAAAGAACAAGTTATTTTTTTTTTTGTTGATCAGGACCGTGTTGGATCAAAGACCGTGTTGCAAGCAATAAAATAGATGACATAAATGTTATCAAAAGGCTCATAATCCAAGACGACAATGTTTACATCCTACAAACTTATGTTGCAAACTTCGAAAAAATAATAACATATTCTGTTCGTGTACCGGGAAAAATAGAAATATTAAAACTTAAAAAATTTAAATACTTAATTTAACCTTATTATTTTTTCAGTTGCCAAATCGATTAACTCCACCAGTCACATGAAATTTATAACATTACTGACATTATTTTTTTTCGCTATTCTTTTTTATTAATTTTATATACCATTAGATGAAAGCTATATATGTATTTATGTATTCTACAATATATATTTGAATTTATATTGCAAAGGTAATTTTAAAAAACAATTTACATTATTTCATCGCATTTCTCAACTTTTTGTTTTATGGAGTTAATCGATTTGTGCACTGAACGGCTCATATATAGCAGCTGATTTCCATGCTACGCTCGATTTTGTGACGATCTTCTCTAATAAGCCATTCTGGCTTACTTATCCTTCATTCGAGGAAGTGTGGTTAGTATTGAATATAATCGGGGAACAAACCAAAAGGTTTTTATTCATCAACCATCAGAGTCATATGAAGGATATTCTAGGTCACCAATAACACCAGCAACTAGTATCAACGAATCAACGAACATGGGAACAGTCCATAACGTACGTAGCAAATTAAACGTAGAAAAAGTTAGGTGGATCGAGTATACTATCAGAAGCAATCCCACTAGGACTGAAGAAGTCGTGATCTATCAAGGAATACCTGGAGATTTGTGGTATTTAAAAAGCTATAACGGTGGTATGTATAATACAAGGGAATGCACAATGACAATAACAACAAACCGTGTAAGATGGAATTGTTTTGGGTGGCAACAACAATAGCATTTAAGTGTCCCTTTTAAGCAGAATGCAAAGTTAGAGTATATCGAGAGGATCTAAGCTTGCTAACTGTGCCAGAGGCTACGCCAAAGAACTTTAATCATCTAACTGTCCTATTCAGCAGTGTTCCTAAGGCTTTTGCAGTGAAGATTCAAGGGTAAACCAATTTTTACTGCTTGCCTGCCAAGTTTCCAATGACTCGCACACACCGCGTGTATGTGTGTGTGTTTTCCAGTGCCAGAGAATTTTCAGAAGTTTCAGTATCTTGATAACCAAACGGCTAAGACAGAAAATGTCAAATATATTCTATATCCAACAATGTCGATTTAAAGAAAGTTTTTCACTCTTTTCCTTTCCAACGACGTCTCTGAGTTTGGTAACTCGGATTATAGAAATGGCTTCATTTCTTTTTTACATCGAAGAATGAAGGTCGCATTGCGACAGCTTTGATAAGAGCTTAGGTAGGTAGGTAGGTAGAGGTGGCTGCCCATCCAAGAAAAATTTTTCTTGGTGATGGACACACTTAGGCCGCATTGGGCCCATTGTGCTACCACAGTCATCCGTTGTCCCCTAGTCTCGAAACCATTCGGAGCTCCTGATGAAGCGATTTAGGCTGCCAATGTCAATCTCTGACAGTTCCTTCCTTCTCCTTTAGCAAAGAGCCGGGCATGTACCCAGCAGGTGAGGGACAGTCTCCTCTTCTTCCTCATCTCTGCAGCTTCTACAGAAGTCGTTAGTAAGGTGTCCAAGTCCAATGCGCCTCGCATGCGTACCCATAATGCAATGCCCCGTAATGACACCGACAACTACACTGAGCGCGCCTCTGTGGAGTTTAAGTAGACTCATTGTGCGCCCCTCATCCAGCCTTGGCCAGATTTTACGAGCCGTTCTACCCGTGTCCGAGGCCGCCCACCTGTCGTTGACGGAATCGACGATTGCATTATCAATTATGAGCTTGCAGGTCCTTATTGGTATGCCCAGATTCGAGAACTCAGCGGTGAGCTCGATGGTCGTGCCCCGCCTGGCAAGTTCATCAGCTCTACAGTTGCCCGGAATACCACTGTGTCCCGGAACCCATACGATATGGATGTCATATCGTTCCGCTATCTCGTCGAGATATCTGCGACAGCCGTACACCGTCTTGGAGTTCATCACGTTAGAACTCAAAGCTAAGTAAGAGCTTGGTTTTATCAGAATAAAATCTAATACTGCTCGAAGAAAGAGGTTCAAAAGGTTAGGGATCTCTCAGCATTTAATACGCCCACAAAATGATGAAAGATTTTAGTATGAATAGATGTTGGTATGGCCTCTTCGGAAATCCAAGTGCTTTATGTCTTTGGATCGAAAGAGCAATGAGCAGTAACTTCAGAATGACGTTTAACTAAGACTTGTGGCAAGTACTGCAAGCAACAGTGATACTCAGACACTCTAGACTCATTAAAAGCCTGTACATTTATATTCCTCCACTGTGTAATTAATTTTTATTTTGAAATTTTATCGTCTGCCTATTATGGCCACATGAGTCAGAATAAATTTTCATAAGCAACGACGTTGTAAGTTAAGCTTCATACGAGTATGTAGAGCAGAAATTCGGTACGATGTCGTTACGATGAAAAAGTGAATTTAAAAAAAAAAATTTTTTTGTTTTTAAGATGGATTACACTTCTTTTAAATTACGTAATAGTTGAGTGTGTTTGTGTTTTTTTGTTCAATACTTAAAAAAAAACACTTGGAAACATTTAACAGCCATTAATTTTTCAAATGGTTTTTAATTTTTCGTTTTGTTTTGTATTTTTTGTACAAAACTATTAGCCCCTTCCTTAAATGGTAATTTAAAACGTTTTAATAATTCCCATAATCTCATTTTAAAATTTCTTCGCCACCCTCCTCCACTCATCTAAGTCACCTCTAAAGCCAATAAATGACCATTTAAAGTGTACCAGACTTGCAGAGACAGAGACAGATTGACTGACTGACTCTACTGGCTACGTATTACGAGAGTATAATTCAACACTCTGGGTTTTATTTTACAATCTTAAACAGCCTTTTAGTGTTTCATTAAATGCTTGTGTCACAATGTGTCACTTACTGTTGTTGCCTGCTTCTCAATCTATTTCTTCTTTGCCTTCGTCTTCTTCCTCGTTGTGTTGTTTTTTGTTTTCGTTTTTGGTTTCTTTAATTTCTTATGCAAAATAGAGAGAGAGAAAGAAAGATTTAGTTTGGTGGGGCATTTGGTTATGACAGACATTCGTGGTTGTTTACTGTTGTTGTTCAGTGTAATTCAATATTGTTTATGGGAATTGAAAGCAGAATTGTTTTCTTTTCTTCTGTTTTCTTTCAATTTCAATTGCAAGTTTCTTTGGTGGTTAAATCAAAACCACAAATATGTCAAACTTACCTTTTGTTGCCGTCTCTCTCTCTCTCTCTCTGTTGCCCTTTTGTCTTTTTCCTTCTTTATGTGTATTGTATTGCCTTGGAAATGCATGTCATCTGTTCATCTGCCATTTTCTCTTTCTATAGCCCTGGAATGGCTCATTTAACATTTATTTTCTTTACAATCTTATACAATAACAACTCTTCTTTTAAAAAAAAAATATGATTTTATCTCAAGAATTCTGTTTTTCAATTTTTTTCTTTACAGACATGGCATAAAACATGTTTCAAATGCACAGAATGTGGCATGACATTGAATATGAAAACATACAAAGGATTCAACAAATCGCCATACTGTGAAGCGTAAGTACACCAAATCAATCATTCTTTCAAAAGAAATCGTTTTTCCTCTTGTTTTTTTTTTCTTTTTTTTAAATTCAGCAAAACTATTCATTTATACGAAATCCATACATAGTATAGGGTTATCCATTTCATGATTTCAAAACTAAAATTTAACACAACACACATAGCCATTTAAATAATTGCCACTGAATTAGTTGCAGCAATCGATTCATTTGAGATAGTTTTCGATCACTTTTTACCAAATTTAAAGCGGTGTCTCGACGAATGTTAGTTCACAAATATTCCAACATTACGAGATTATCAATATACACACAGAGTTTTACGTAAAGAGGTAGATATATAGGTCCCCTTTACGTAGATAGGCAAGGTGGCTATCACAGTTAGCATTTGTAAGGCCCATTGTGATACTACAGTTTTGCATTTCGCCTAAACCATCCAGAGCTTCTGATAAGGCAGCTTAGATTACCAATACCTATCATTGATACTTACTTACTTAGCTCTTTAATCTGGATAACAATCAAGCTCCTCACATCACTTATTTTATGGGTGTTAATTTTATCCAAGAGTGTCCATGGGGCCCACAGT
Organism: Sarcophaga subvicina; assembly: GCA_936449025.2. Taxonomy (NCBI): domain Eukaryota; kingdom Metazoa; phylum Arthropoda; class Insecta; order Diptera; family Sarcophagidae; genus Sarcophaga; species Sarcophaga subvicina. Next base: position 77,325,290 of record OW388083.2, read on the forward strand.
TTAAAGTCGTCTTCGATCAACGGATTTTTGAAAAACTCTTCATTGTAATTTTATTTATTCTCAGAGTGTTTGCCAGAAGACTGCTGAGAGAAACTGGCGGAAAGCAAGATTTTTAATGCGTTTTAAATCGCGGGCTCAAGTCTATTACGCCAACGCACTACCTAATAGACTACGGAAACAGTCATCTATCATGGATAGTGCACTTAAATTAACCTCATCTTTACAGCTCTTGCAGAAGTCATTTTTCATGTGTCCAAGACGGATGCACTTTGCACGAGTGCACAAAACTTAATGCCCAGTTATGACTGCAATAACCATGCTAAGCGTGCTCTTTTATATTTGAGACAGACTTTTAGTTTGCCTTCTGTCTAGCATTGGCTAGATTTTCTGCGCCACATCAAATTGCATAATATTGACGTTGCAAAACGTCAAATTAATCTTTTTATGCGGTGGCAGCCGTTTGGCACCATTTAGTTGAAATCCTTCACCGTTCAATTCATAATTTGCGATTGTAAACCAAAACAAGACGGTTATCATACAACCACAGAGGCCAGAATTCTCGGTATTTAAAAACAAAAATACGGCTCAATAATACCTTCAGGGCATAATAAATACAAATAAATACAGTCGCCTCCTCCTGATGTAATGTCTTTCCCTAAAACAACTTTTGAGTTCCCTGAGCTCCTTATCCTACAATTTAGCTTGTTAAAGTAAACACCGAGTAAGAAATGAGCTTCAGCGCTGACTTGCTCTACATCACAATAAGCCGTAAAAAAGACTCAATTGTTGAGAAGGCTGGAGAATAGACAAATTTCTATTAGCCGATTAGATCTGCGTACATTACATTGAAGTCGCCGTAGAATAGAATAGAGTTATTAGACGAAAGTAGTCTAGCAGGCAGTGTGTTGGCTTATTAGACATGAGGCCTTGGTTCAAACCTCAGGTCAGACATCACCAACAGAACGAAATATGAAAAAATATTTCTTCGGCGACTTCCGCTCAGCAGATTTCTGACAAAAACTCTTGAGTTCAAAATAAAATTTTCATTAAAAAGTTTCTCAAAAATTTGTCGTTTGAAAGCGACTTTAAATCGTAGGTCCCACCACTCATATATAAAATTAACATACACAACATAAGTCGTGTGAAAAACTAGGTCGTAATCCTAACTGAAGGGTTGTAATGACCTATTATGTATGTATAAAGTCCAATGGTTAACCCGATATTTAATTTATTTTCAGTTTTGGCAACTTCGAGAACCTTTAGTGTTGATTTGTTATTGTATTTTGTTTTCTTTTCTGTCTTTCATGGTTTTTCTATAGAGTTTTGTTAATGTAATTTATTTCCGATTTATGCTTGTAATTTCTTTGTTGTTGTGTTATTCTTTCAGTGTAATTTCTGAATTCTTTCAGTGCAATTACTTTATTGAACACTAATGTTGGACAGTTTTTTTTTCAACAGATTTTATCATGGCAAATAATTTTATTGGATTTTATTTCTATTCTTTTTCTTTCTTCGCTTTTTTAAATTCGTTAGAGAAGTTCAAATTTTTCTATGGCCAAAACAAAGAAAGAAAAAAAGGAGAAAGAAATTTTTAAAGCTTTTTTTTTTTTAATTTTATAGTGTCGCAATTTATTTGGCACTAAGCCAGAATGCATAAAATTTCTTTATTGTTAGTGTTGTTGTTGTTGCATGTTGTATTTTTGCATACACAACAAACACAACTAGAAACAGAAAAATTTAAATCATATTATATTACACAAGACAACAAACAAAAAAAAAAAACAGAAAAATATCGAAAAAATTAAGCCGACAAGTTGTGAAATAATTTTAAATATTATGCTGGGCATTGGCGCCATTTTTGATAGACACTGTTGGTATGAGTTCAAAGCGAACATTACTTAATAACAATGGCATAAATCCTGTTGTTTTTGTTATTATTATTAAAGGCTTAAATATGATTTAAACACTATTTTCTTTAACAAAAAAAGTGCTCAATATTGCATAGTTGGTTTACCTTTAACGTTATGGTTGGCAACCATATTCACCAATACCTCACCGCTATCCTCATTTACTCTGATGGGGTAGTGGCAGCAGAGACCGACCGCATCACTGATTGAAAATATTCTCCTGTTGTTGTTTGTAAATAAAATTAAAAAAACAACAACAACCAAAAACTATCTATGAAAGTGAATTCAATCAAAACCGTAGAGATTTTTTTCGTTGTTTGTTTTTGTCTAAAGTGCTTAAGAAATACTGCAGTTCTTACACCTTCTTCTCTTTCTCGTTTGTGGACTCTTCCTCTCTCTCTCCCTCTCTCTCTTTTTCTTTATCAATGAAAGTGTTGTTACTTGTTGTTTGGAAGAAGAATTTTTGTTTTCCTTCATTCATTTTAATTTCAATTGGAGTGTGTGATCACTTTTAAAAGTAAATACGATGCTAGTGAATGAAAATATTAAAGCAAAAACAGAAGCAGAAGCAGCAGCAGAAGAAGAAGAAGAAGGCGAACAAAATGAGTTGTCACTAAAGTGAAGTGACATTATCAACACTATTGTGTGTGTGTGTGTGTTTGATATGTTTGTGATAAAAATACGCATTAACCCATCACTTATAGTGCAAATCCAACTGGCTGACATAAGCTCTGGGTATTACAATTGCATTATTTAAGCAATTTACTACACTCCCGTATATAGTTCTAGGTACACTAGTTATTAAACAGAAAAAAAAAACAAAAATATTGTGCTCAAATATGCAAAAAAAAACGAATACAAAATATAATACAGACAGTTTGTTCATTTGGCATAGTGCTTGGCATGTACCCAACAGGTAAAAAGCAGTCTTCTCTTCGTCGCTACAACTTCTGCAGAAATCGTTTGCCAAATGTCCGAGACCAATGCACCTTGCATGAGTGCCTCCAATGCAATGCCCAATAAGTCCTCAAAGAGATTCCCAAAATAGAGAAGTCATTGGAGAGTTCGATGGTTCTGTTGGACGTGGCCAGTTTATACGCTCTACAGGCACCTGGAAAGTCATTGTGACATGTGCATTATATAACCTGTTACCACAGCGACAGAGGTAGAGGTAGGTTGGAGTTCATTACGATGAAATCTAATGCTTAAGTAGACGTCTGAGTCTGTTTGCATCTTTAAAAATCCACGCCTCAGCCAGTATTGCCTATACCTCCGTCTGAAAGACTCCACAGTGAACCGGCAGTCTTATCAAATGGGTTATTCCTATCAAAAAATTCCACCACTCAAAACTCCATTCAATTTGGAGTCATCAGTGAAGATTTGTACGAGGTGTTGCTCTTTATCCGGAAGGGATGTCCTGAATTTCCTTGAAAAGTAGTGTCGCGTTACCAAGTGATCACGACTTCCGATAGTCCCAAATTATTTTCGGACGCTTGCTTGACCTGTATTTGATTTATGCCACTGTTAAGTCGCCCAGACACGCCTACTAATTCTTTCGTATTTGCAACTTCGTTGAGGATTGGAGTGTCAACCGCCCCCTTTGTTGCTTGAGACCTCTGTTGGAAATTTTACTCGAACAAAATATTTTGCGCTAAAAGCGAAACATAAAGGCCCGAGTCGTAGATTACGTTATTTGTTCTTGGCAAATATTGTAAATTGAAGCGTCGTACGTCCATTGAATCTCTTACAAATCAATGTGAAGCTTAATCTGCTCCGTGCTCCTCAACTACTGATTCACGATAATTCTCGCTTATCGAAATGGAATCAATTTCATTTTTAGTACGATACTCTAGAAAAAACCACGATAATAATTTAAAAAGAATTGTAATTTTCTATAGAAGGTATGTATCTCAGGTCAAGTCCATGTAGAAAATCATCAGCAGCCTTTCATATTTTCAAAATAAAACCATTAACATTTAGTTACGTGTTCGATGAACAAAGTGTATCGATTATTATAAGCCAGAATGTATGTTTACGTTTAAAATACTACAATTTGCTCTCCCTTAAGCATTCTTATACACACATACACATACATAAACATTCTACAAAAAATGCACAGATTTCCTCAGTTTATGTCAACAAAAATGTCATCATTATCCTCAACATGATTGTCAACAGCAAACAACCAACCTCAGTTGAAAAAAAACAACAACAACACTAACAAGAACAACACAAATTTCAACTTTTAAACAAACAATGCAAATGAAGAAAATCAATTACGAGCACACACACTCACTCACACTCAGAAAGAGAAAAATATTTATATGGGAGAGAAAAAGTGTGTGAGTTAAATTGCAAAAAAAAAAAATAAACCAACAAAATAAAGAATGTTTTAAAGTTATGATATCCTGTTTTGCATACTGACACATTTTTTTGTGCTCCATATGTTCGCATGCATTTTCCTTTACTCTTGTACACGCCACCACTACCTTAGCAGTACGAAATGACAACAGCAATAAAGAGTGAACACAGACCGAGTATGTATATGTATGTGTATATTTAAAGAGAAATAATACTGTAATCATATCACTATAATCAAATCATTTTGCAAATAAAAAACGGAGTTGTAGAGTAAAAGAGCCACACTCAATGCACACACACAGCCATGCACACAGTACGCAGCACGAACAAAAGTGTTCGGAAATAACAGCGCATTTTCCGCAATCATTCGTTGGTTTGTTTTTTTTTTTTTAATTTTAGTGTTGCTGCTGCTATTTTTTTTTTATTGTTATTTAGTATGTCATCATGGCAAGAGGATCTTTGCCTTGCTTTGCTTTGGCATAGAGAGTTTATTGTTGTCTGAGTTTATTTACATTTACACAACTTTCCCAGTGCTACAGAGAGTGATAGAGAAAAAGAGAGGGGGGAATGAAAAAAGGAAAAAAAACCAGTAAATTGTAGCAACTTACTGCTGCTACAAATGCAATAAATCTATTGTTTTATTACTTTATGTGGTTGTTATTGTCGTTTATATGGATGTGTATGTGTATATGCAGTAGCAATAGCAAACGTAGTGGTAAACATTGTAAAGGAATTTTTAAACTGCATTTAGAGCAAAATAAACGCAACTAAAGAGATGAAAGCTACAGGGTAGGCTGATCAAAACGACAGATCCACATGAAATATTTTTCTTAGGAAACTGTTCTTATTTTCTTTAGTTTTGTTCTCGAAAGAAATATTAAACGAGTTCTTACTTAATGCTGTCCTTTCGGCAGTATTACAACCTAGCTTTTTACACCACACACGTAGCGGGTCCTGCAACTTAAAGTCGACTCCAAGCGACAGGTTTTTGAGAAACTTTTCTTGGCAATTTTTTTTACTCAACGTTTTTCCCACTGAAATCATCAATTTTTCATCATTTGTTTGGAATGCATTGGACGCTTTTCGCTTTCATTTCGTCCCAAATTAGACAATTCATCCAGTACCAATTCATGCAGAAATGTGTCTCATCGCTTAAGATGATAAAGCGCGCGGTACGTTACCTGCACAGAACACCCATTTTAATAAAAAAAAAACTGAATAAATGACAAGTAATTTAACAAATGCATCTTCAACAAGATGGCCATTATCAGCTGCAAAGTTAGGAAGTTCCTGTTGCAAGACCCGATACAAACTTAGCAAAAAAAAAAACGTCATTGATTGCAACAAGATCTCAAAAGATTGCATTTTTAAATGCCGCACCCTGTTTATTGTAACAGCCTAACTAAAGACGGAAATGTCAGAAATTGTGTTTTTTTTTTCTTTATTTTGTTTTGATTTATGCTATCCGAGTGCAATAAATTTGAAAATGGCAAATATTTGAACCACCAATTAACAGAGATGATGACGACAATGTTGCGTGATGACGATGATGAGAGCGGAATTATTAAATTAAATTTATTGTTTTTTTTTTTCATTCAATTAAATATGGTTTCGTAAATAGAAATTCAAAGATCGAAGGCCATTTGTAAAGCCTTGACAGTATGGTTTTAAATTGTGGACCTATTTATCTAGTTTGTGTTTTTGCTGTTTGCAATGATAGAATAAAACTAACTCGCCGAAGGATTGGAAGTTACCCGAGGTTGATACTCCGGGTTTTTAGAGCTGCTGCATTCTCAGAGGAACGGGAAATTTAAGTTTAAATTCAAGTTCTAGAGGAGCATATATAATTAACATGAATTTTGTGTAGGTTTACTTCACAAATAATCCAACCAGAGACTTTTTCAGTAAATCTAACGAAACTACGCTACACTCATCAACTTTAGGCGTCGCAAGCGTTTCTAAACTGGCGGTTTGATGGACATCACAAGCAGATGTACTCTCGGCTGTACTATGGAACTTCAATCCTAAAACCTTATTGCAGGCCATGGAAATAAAATGTCTATGTTGACGACGAGTAGTAACAACTGCAAGCAAAGATTCAAATTTATTTTTGTAAATTCTATATTTTGCTCTGAGATTGGTGATAGTTAACCCACTCAAGCCAGAATAAGTACAAGGGGATACAAAATTGAATGCTCTCCACACCTAGTATACATGGAGTACGCCACCCTCTTTCCAATATCCACAAATATCATGGAATCATTTTCGGCAGCTAACTAAACTGGAAGGTGAATAACCCGACTTTCAATGAGAATACTGTAGAGATTCTATTACGATAATGGTTTCCACCTCCAACAGGACGTCAATAAAGTATTCAGCGATGAATCCAAATCACACGACAAAGTCGGATTGGAAATCTTTTCAGTTGAATCTTAAATTTTCTCTTGCACTAAGCGCTCAGTGTAGTACTAGACGGTAATAATAATTTGCCGCTATGCAAATCGAATATGTCGAGTGGAGATATATACATATTAACTGAGAGCAAAACTTATAGTAGATCGCTATACAGTATGTACATTACATCTTCGATAATCCACGAATACTGGCAGTTCTGGTGAAGACTACATTTGAAGCTTACCGCCATATAGGTCCATGAACACGAGGACATTGAATGTAAATAAAAGCCAGGCGCATTCGAAAAGACTGATAAGAGGGGTACTGCAATCGAGTTCATACAAGAGAGTGGTATTCTTCTGCTGAGGAGCAAATAGAGGATCTCAAACTTTACTCATTTGCAAAGGAAAGATAGGATATTAAAGCCACTTGGTATAGAGACCAGGCAACTCTAGCCCGCTATGGATATATGCAGCACAGCATTTTCATTACACCTAATCAACGTCCACTATAGGAATACATTTGGAGGACTGGGAATATCTCACAAAGACTTCAGAAGAATCAGTAATTAAGAGGAATAAGAGGAGACCGCTGAGCATCTCTTCTTTTATTGTTCGGCACTTAGCTAAGATGAAGGATTTTTGTATTCCCAGATTTTGTGGATAGAACGTGTCTAGCAAAACGTGATTTGAGTAAACTCGGTATTACAGCGCGACCTAAGGCGGCTGCCAATTTCACATTATCAAAGCAGAACTATCCTTTACCGCATTTCGATTGGAGAATAACTTTTGCGTCACCATTCATTTGAGTACAGAGTCCGTCCCATGAATAAAAGCTTAGTTTGCAAATTTTGATGACATATTATTAAGAAAAGTCGATATTATTTATTATTATTTCCCTTAACACTACATGAATAAAACTTAAGTCCATATTGCCTCTATTATTTCTCTTTAAACTACAAAAACCAACTTTACGTTAAAAAATTTGCAGCCAAATGAAACAAAAACTATTAAGAACTGAAGCTATTGAGTCATACCACGGCTACTTCGATAATTCAAGGGTTCCCAGAAAACAGTTGCTGTATATGAGATTCCCTCATTATTATTTTTTTATTGCACCTCCTTATCTGGTTACATTATTATTGTATGTGCCTGTGGATAGTATGTAATTTGCTTGAAATCGTAGGAAATTTATTCGAAAAATTACAACAACAAAAACGAAAAAGCAATATAATTTCTAAATTATCAATAAATCGATATGTAATCGATTAATCGAGATAAAACTAAAAATAAATTGTGCTCACGACCACTTAAAAAAAACAAACAAACTCACGATGATAAGATAATAAATCCAAAGGCCTGTTGCGCTCACTCTTCACTTGACATTCATGACGACGGCAAACAATGAATAGGCATTCCTACAGGCAACCAAAAATGAATTCATATTGATGCATACCAGCCAGGCCATAACATACAAGGGCTTATTGGCCTGTTCGGCCCAAAATGCGTAAATTTTTCTTAAACGTTAAATCCTGATCCATCCAATTCGATGAGAACAACGCATAGGTAAGATGTTGAAATTCAAATTCCATTATGGAACCATAATAGCAGGCTGGCAATATTTCCACTGCCATCTATACAAAATAGAAAAGATAATAAATCAGCGTGAAAGGATCACGTGCAAATAGTAGCATAAACGCTATAACCACACACATATTAATGCTGGTGAACAGCATCTGCACAAACATATACTGGGACACTACGTCCTCCAATTTGTGTCGGTATCTGAAAGAAGAAAAATCATTCATTTACTCTAGCAGATCCTTATGATCCTGTATGCTTCTCAACAGCTCTTCATTATTCTCCTTTAAGCTTTTCCTTTCATCGTAACCGATTTTGGCTACACGCATGCTTAAAATATGCACTTGGCCGCTTAGTAAAGCCATATGCATGCCGGCAAATGTATCATTGACAATGTTTTGTAAAATCTAAAAGGATACACCGAAAAACTGGTACACATGGGCCACGGCATATAGCCATTGTGTAGCGAAGGGATCAAAGGGAAAATAAGCCGGATACATTAAACGCCAATTACCCAAGAAGCCATTTGTCAGTACAGCCACTTCCGATGTTAGACTCGAACCACCAAATAACACCTTAAACATGGTCAGTATAATAGCCAGCGATGGGAATACCTTCAATCTGTAGTAATCGTATTCATCCTTAGCCAGACATATGCGATGATCCTGTCGCCTGATTATATCGAATATATGCTGGACATTTTTAAATTTCAACCATATCGAGAACGTTTTTATCGAACATGCCAGGCAGGTTAAATTAATCGCCAGATTCTTGATGATATCGAATAAAGTCCTGCTGCGGAACAGACCAATCATTAGATGCAGCGGATAGCCTATGGTTATGACAACATTGACCACCACCGAGTACAAAATGTAAAGTTCACGATATTTCTTCGTTGGCTTATTACCCAAAATGCGCCAGAAAAAGAAATGTATATGAAAGGGTTTCTCTCCTTGTAGTGTTTCCCCAAACGGCTTTGATACTGTCATCTCACCTTAGGTTCGTTTAAAAATTAATTGAATATTGAAATCCTTTTCGTATTTACTTTTATAGTGTTATTATGTATGTTTGTAGGTGTTTTTTTTTAAATTGATTTTATAATTAATTTCGTCATTCTCAACTATTAATGTGTTTTAATTGTCCCTCATATGTTTTTTTGTTTGTCTTCTTCCTTTGATATGACAAGAAAAGTACCCTGCTTTTTCGAAAGTACTTGTTAGCATGAATTATTTAAGTCACACCGAAATATGTTGGAAATCTTTTGCAAAAATCGCTCAATGCAAAGAGGGGATTTTTGCAAAAGATTTTCCATCCAAAGGGTTATCCACTTTTCGGTTTCAAAAGTAAAGTTTAAGATTTTAACGCGTTAACACCGAATTCAACGTGATACCACTTGTAACGATGGCCAGGTGAAGTCGTCAAAACTTCTCTGGAAACTTCTCATGCAATAAAAACTCTTGTTGAAACCTTATGCCGTTAAGTTCATATACTTTCAAAATCTACGGCCCAATGGCCGATAAAGTGCACCAACCAGTCACTTTTTCTGAACGTAATGGCGTTTCTGCTTCCATTTGCGGCAATTCTGCTTCCCTCAGAGTCTGTTGCAAGCATATCTGCGATAGTAGGGCTTTCGGATGATGGGGATGCAAAATACACCACAATGACCCGAGCCTTAAGAGGGACTCAATTGTTGAGAAAGCCAAAGAATAGATTTGGTGTCGCTAATAGTACAAACGCTATTTTCGTCACGGCGCACAATTTACTCACACAACAGGCATCCAGTCATCATCAAAAGTCGTTGCAAAAGTCTGTTGTGTGAGTTGGGTTTTATAAGGAGATGATGGCACAAATCCAAATACATCACAATGTGTTGTAAGATACTTTCAATTGCTGAGAAGGCACGCATAGAATCAACAAATGGCTGTTTGTGGGTATCTTTCACTAGCGCAAGCGAATTTTCTAGTGCAGTACATACTTTGCAAGGATGCACAGTTCTGATCATATCTGGAAAGCTTGTATTTTCTGAAAACAGTAACTTGCACTTCTTCTTATCTTATAGGCTCTGTGTATAGATTTAGCCAAAATCGTCTTTCACGGCAAGTAAGAATAAAGAAATGAGAAAATAACGGAAATCTCCAGCATATTTCAGGCGGAACTTTTGTGTCATGCTGCACACATGGCTCTGATAGCGCTTAGCAACAATACGATCTTAGTTCCTCTCAATAAAGTGGAAATACTCACACTAACTAGCATTATTTCGTGAATACAGATTCCGATATACAGAGACGTGCTTGGAAATGAGAAGCCTTATAAACCACCTCCTACTCGTACATATCTCATTGTATGGAGGAAACCTTAGACCGTTACTGTTGAAAAGCGTATAACAAGTTACGTTCCTTTCCCTGTTGTAGTTTTCCCAGAACCTTTTGTCTTGATATCACAGCAACAAGACACTGAAAGTGCTAAAGAACTTTCCTATGGCGAAATCTGCAGATTCTTCCGTGGAGTTCTATATTCTCCGTTGCTATTTGAAGCATTATCTTGTCTTGATGGGACAAGAACAGGATGCAGAAACTCCTGAAGATCTCCCACCAATTTATTGCAACAAACAAACTCATGTACTAATTTACACTGGACAATCAGGTACACCCATCCCTTGAACACCCATTTATTTTCCAGGTCTAGCAGTCAGAGGGTTTAAGTTCTTGGGTTTTTCTTTCTTCAATGCCTTAGAGCAGTACGGAATTTCTTACAGCGCTCGATACTCTCCATCTTGTAAACAGCATAGAAGTCGCCGTAGTCTAGTAGGTAGTGTGTTGGCTTATTAGACGTAGGCCGCGTTTCAAAACCCAGGTCAGACATTAGAACGAAATTTAAAAAAATATTTCTTTGGCGACTTCCTCTCAGCAGATTACTGACAAGAACTCTCAGAGTAAATAAAATTGCCACGAAAAGTTTCTCAAAAATCTGTCGTTCAGAGTCGATTTTAAACTATAGGTAGCGGCACTCATAAAATTAACACACACAATATAAGTTGTGGGAGAAGCTAGGTCGTAATCCTGACTGAAGGGTTGTAATGACCAATTATGCATGTAAACAGCATCCTTTGTCCTTCCGTTTCCTTCTTGTTTCCGTTTTTTAATGTGTAATCCAGCAACTGCAATCTTGATATGATTTCAAAACGGTTGTCTAATGTCTAACTGAAGTTTAACTAGCCAAATTAATTTACCAATGACTCAGAAATCCTATCTTCATGTTTCTGCAGCAGTTCGAAAAATTTTGAGCCAATAAGTAATCATTATTACTAATACGCAACAGGGTACTCCTGGACAAAACTAAGCACATTGGGGAAAAACATTTACTAGGCATAACATCCATCTTTTGATTATTTTCTGGCTTGGTAGTATACTTCAGCTGGTTCTAGCATGATAATGTTGTCATTCGTCGTTATCTAGAAACAAGTCAGCATACTGTGCAAATGTTTTTGGTATATGGGTGCGTTTGGTATTGCAATCGTGCTATTCATATAATGTTCGTTGTTGATATTATCCTCATTCGAAGATTAGAGGGCTTCTGGAATAAATTTTTTGAAGCCTATTGTGTGTAAGGCCTCATCAGTTGCCTAATTTTTTCAATGTATTTTCAATTTCCCATAATGTTTCCTTCGTAAGTAAAAGATTTTTAATTTCAAATTTATTTCAACATTTCAATAAGTACCTTTTTAAGGTGCCTTTTTGGTTCTTTTCTACCACAACTAACAAACTACAAGTGCTGTATTTAACAATATTAATAAACAAAAGTGTGCATATTTTATTTATTTTAATTGTCTGCCAAAAAACTACCAAAAAGTAAACAAAAAAAACAATAACAATTCGAATTAGAAAGTGTTGAAACATTTAAACGCCTTTAACACGCACATGTGCGCCCGCCCCCACAACACAACACTGGGCTACAAAGAACAAAAAACAGAATAACAATGATTCTTATTTCATATTCATTATGAGAGCAAACAACGAATAGGCATTCTTTTGGGCAATAATAAACGAATCAATGTTTATGCGAAATAGCCAGGCCATACAGTACAAAGGCTTATTAGCCTGCTCAGCGAAAATTATGAGATTTTTCTTAAACTTTTCATCCTGGTCCATCCAATTCGAAGTGAACAAAGAGTAACTGAGACGTTGAAATTCATATTCCATAATCGTGCCATAATAGCAAGCGGGTAATATCTCGGCCGACATGCAAATCAAGTAAATCAAATAATAGGTTATGGTGAATAGATCCTGGGCAAACAGAATGGCAAAGACAACACTGACACACATATTAAGACCAGTAAATATGATCTGAAAGAACATATACAATGAGACGACGTCCTGCAATTTGCTGCGATATCTGTAATTAGAATATTTTTTTTAATACAATACAATACTACTTACAGAAAACGCAAGAAAACTTTCTTACTCTAACAGATCCTTATGATCCTGTATACAGTTTAATAGCTCCTTAGAAATCTCTTCCTTGCTTTTGTTCGCCTCATGACCCAGTTTAGCCACTCTCATGCTTAAAATATGCACTTGCCCGCTAAGCAAAGCCAAATGCATGCCAGCAAATGAATCGTTAACGATGTTTTGTAAAATCTGAAAGGATACACCAAAAAACTGATACACATGGGCCACTGCGTATAACCATTGCGAGCGAAACGGATCAAAGGGAAAATAAGCCGGATACATTAGATCCCAGTTACCCAAGAAACCATTTGTCATTACAGCCACTTCCGATGTCAGACCCGCTATGGAATATAAAATCTGAAACATTCTCAGTACATGCAACACAGAAGGAAATACGGATTTTCGATAATATTTCATTTCATCCTGATACAGTCGTATACGCAAATCCTGACGCCTTATAATTTCGAATATATGCTGGACATTTTTGAACTTCAACCAGATGGCAAACGTCTTCATCGAGCACGCCAAACAGGTTACATTAATGGCCAGATTTTTGATAACATCGTACATGGTTGTACTCTGGAACAAGCCAATCATCAAGTGCAAAGGATAACCGATGGTTATGATCAGATTAAGCAACACCGAATAACAAATATACACCGTCCGATACCTATGTGGAGGCGTAATACCCATAATGCGCCACATAACAACATGAGTGCCAAATAAACTTTCACCCTTTAACGTATTGAGTAGCATCATGGCACGCGCGTATAACCTTCAAGACCACGACTGTTTAACACCAATGGACAAAGATTTACTGTGTTTTATAGTGAAAAGTCTGGTTGCTCTCAATTCCCGAATCAATCAATTTAATTGTGTGTGCATGTGCATGTGTTGTGGCTAATTTCCTAATTTTAATAACTTAATCGGAAATTTGCCAGTTTTTGAAATTTTCACACAAATTTTTTTTTGTAAACTGTGCTGCACAAGACATTAGGGCAGCACTAATTTTCCCCTCCTTAAAAAAAAAGGAAATTTTTAAGAACTTTTTAATCATGATTTTATAATCTTGGGTACTCGAGAACGCTCTTTTATAAAAGCAGATCGGCAGATAACTCTTGAATGTAATATTTCTGGAAATATTAATTACAGTTGGCATCGCTATATCGTATATGAAAGTGGGAGCGCAGAACACACACGGTGTTGCATCTCCTCCCATGGTATTGCTGGTCTCACGTACGACACACTGGAACTACTGAAGATCTATCGGCATTATATTTCCAAACACAGCAGTGTGCTCGGGCCAACGAATTACCTACTCGAAAATTTGCTAACCTATGAAAAAGTCGACAATTTCTTCCATGCTAGAGCGCAGTTCAGGTGCAATACCATCTCCTGCTTGGGCATTTCAAGCACCCATTCCGAAACTTCTAAAGATCTTCTGCCAAAATTCGCCATAAAATCGGTACTCATGTCCGAGATTGCGTTTGCCATTTAAGGTTCACTGTAAAAGCTGTAGAAGAGACGTAGAATCATTAACTTTCTCTGTGAATGTCCTGGTGTAGCCGTTAGACGTTAGTTTAAAATTCTTTGAATTGTCTTTCTATCTCTTCCATCTTCTTTATTTTATAAAGAGTTCAATGTGACTCTGACTCTTTTTCATTTTTTTTTAATGGAGTATTTCATAACCTGTGGTTTTGGTACGATTTGAAGTGAAACACGTATCCGGTTATTTAGCCAATTCACCTAATCTTCGCAACCGTATCCTCATGATTCTTCAGCAGTTTAAAATGTTTTAAGCAATTAAAGCTCATTATTACTGTTAAAACTAGGCATCTTACTTACTTAATTTGTCATAACAACCCTTTAGTCAGGATTACAACCTTATTTCTTACGTCACCCATACATACATAATTGGTCATTACAACCCTTGAGTCAAGATTACGACCTCGTTTCTCACACCGCTTATGTTGTGTGTGTTAATTTTATACATAAGTGGCAGGACCTACGGTTTAAAGTCGACTTCGAACGACAGATTTTTGAGAAACTTTTCATGGCAATTTTTATTTACTCTCAGAGTTTTTGCCAGAAATCTGCTGAGAGGAAGTCGCCGAAGAAATACTTTTTGTATTTTATTTTGATGTCTGGCCTGGGGCTCGAACCCTGGCTTTTCGTCTAATAAGCCAACACACTACCTGTTGTGCTAATTTTATTCAATATCGTTCAGATCGTCGATGTGGTAGAAACTCCGGCATAGTGTATCCAATAGGCCAAAAACAGTCGTCTCCTCTTCATCGCTTCTAATGTTAGGTTAGGTTAGGTTAGAGGACGTGTACCTGTCAGTCAAGACAGGTACAGTACCCGGCGGTCAGATTGACCCATTGTCATCGCCTCTATAGTTTCCGCAGAAATCGGTTGCTAAGAGTTCGATGGTTGTAAAGCACCTGATTTGTTCGTTTGCTCTACAGTTATCCGAAATGTCACTGTGTCCTGTTATTCATATGCTATGTACGATATGTATGTCGTTCTGCTACCTCGCTGATATCTCCCGTATGAAAGACGTTATTCCAATAGATTCCGAGAAAATTCCACCACTCACCGAACCATACAATTTGAAGTCATAAGTACCGATTTGTGCTCATCATTCTCCCAGACCTCTTTATCCGGAACGGACGCCTTGAATTTCCTTGAGAAGTCATTTCGTGGTATCTTATAATTACTACCCCTGATAGCGCCAAATTCTTTTAGGATTCTTACGTGACCAGAGACGCTTAGTAATCTTAGCCTCGAAACCCTTGCAATAAAGATCAAACGGAAAGAGGCATAAAATTATTTGCAATGCCCTGCACATGGCTCTTCTAGTAGTTATGCAATCAGATCTTTGCAACCGCTGTATCAAGTTTAGTGTCCTACCCTACCTAGGAATTCCCACAATACCAGACAGCAGTAGTTTAAGATAGGCCTGAGAATTGTTGCATAAAGCCAGTGAGTCATCCGAGGTCCTAGACCTTATTATTCCCCAGCACTTTGACACAAGCATAGAGACATGAGGGCACATTTTGTACCCGATTAATAATGTTCGGTTTCCAAAATATCGTCCGATTCAGAATGAGCCCCAGAAAATGTTTTAAATGTTTATAACTTAGT
This sequence comes from Sarcophaga subvicina, assembly GCA_936449025.2. Classification (NCBI taxonomy): domain Eukaryota; kingdom Metazoa; phylum Arthropoda; class Insecta; order Diptera; family Sarcophagidae; genus Sarcophaga; species Sarcophaga subvicina. The sequence goes on from OW388083.2 coordinate 77,341,127, forward strand.
ATGTAGGCATGCACTTATAAAAATACCAATAATTTCTCTGAGTGTAGATTGTTTAACTCGCTAAATAGGCCACTTTTAATAAATGTAAACATTTGTGTTGATTTTTTTTATCAATTTCTTGTTAAAGTTTATTAAACAATTTCTTTCTATCGTTTTTCTTGTTTTGTTTTGTTTCGCCTGTAAATAGTGTCATAAAGTCTGGTGACACCTTATTTGTAAGTGTTATTATTATTATTGTCGGTTTTAGAAGTACTTTGGGGGGCGAGAGTGTTGGGTGTTATGGTCATGATTTAATTGATTAATATTTTAATATTATTTGCCATTCCATTATAGTCGTATGAATGTGTGTAAGTTTCAAAATTATTATCAAATTAAACGCGTTTAAAATAAAAACAACAACCAGTCACATGTGATGTGACTGACGCTCACTATCAATCATATTAATTATGTATGGGAATAACTTTTTAACGCCATATTATAATAATTGGATATTTTGATGGTTTTTTTGTTTGTTAATTAACCCTTAGACGGGTTTAAGGCTTGGATACTAACAAGGCCTTTAAAATATATACACGTAACAATACATACATAAAGATTGAGAAAATGTGAAAAAAGTTGTAAGTTCTGGTACGCAGAGAATGTCAAATGAGAGTTCAAAATTTGTTCCTGGAATTTCTTTAATTTTCATTTTTGATTTGGCTTTATGTATGTCTTTCTATTGTGGAATACCTTCCAATAGGATGAAGTTCTGAACAGTTTGATGGATTGGTTTGCCTAATTACATAGGCAACACACGGTCTTTTGCGCAGAAAAATGAAGACACTTTGTAGAGAAGAATTCACAACATTTTCGCTTAAATTTTCATGTTAGAATTCCTGGAAAATTCCATTCAGTATTGAAAGATTATTGAAAGTAGCGCAATACGTTCATCTCGATATTTTGTGCACAAAGTTGTAAAATGGTGATCCTGTTTTAATATTAAAACCTTCAGTCTTTACTCACTTTACGATGCTTTAGAAAATTACTCTTTAATAATTCTACATACATTATCTTTTTCGTTGTCTTTGTCCGAAGTAAGCTTTCCAATTCAGAAAGTGACTTGTTTTCAAGTTACCAGCCACCACTTTAATGGGGATTTTCTTTTCAGACCCATAGACTGTATGTTCTTCTGTATAATATAATTGTGGGAAACCCTTTACAATGTGTATTCAGAGGAGCCAGGTATAACCTGAGGTTAGTAGCCGGTGTTTTTTTTGCAGACCATTCTACATAGATTCAAAGTACACTTGTTCAGAATGATGGAGATCCGCTCGAATCTCACACGTACATTCTGTGATCAGTACATATCCTTGGAACGTGTGAGGCATTAAAAAATACGTACATACATATATAAAGAGTTATTACAACCGTTCAGTCAGGATTACAACCTAGTTTCTTATATCACTTATGTTGTGTGTGTTATTTTTATAGATGACAGTTTAAAGTCGTTTCCGGAGGACAGACTTCTGAGAAACATTTCATGGCAATTTTATTTATTCCCAGAGTTCTTGCCAGAAGTCTGATTAGAGGAAGTCGCTGGAGAAATATTTATTCATATTTTGTTTTGTCGGAGTTGTCTGACCTGGGGTTTGAACCTTGGCATCACATCTAATAAGTCAACACACTATTTACTAGACTAAGGCAACTACAAATAAATCCAGTCTATTTTAATAGCAGGCAACAGGTAATGATAGATGGCAACCATACTATTCTAGAATCTACTGTTACAGTCGAGCAATCACTTCCTTAAATGAGAAAACTTAGTTAATACAATGGAAAAAAAGCAAAGAAGCCACAACAGACACATGAAAAAGAAAATTTGTCTTGTGATATGCTCCAGCTTCTTCAACACCAAGTTGAAGTCTAGGCTTTCATCCATTATAATACTTTAGCGTTGTTCATGAAACTGAGTGGACTCTACCTTAAATGCTAATGAATTCCAAGTTGTTCATCTACTTGAAGGAGTTGGGCACAATGTTTTAAACACACTCGATATATCCGAAACAATTCGAGGTTTTTTTATTGATCAACATCGATAAAACATCAATGCATCGAAGCTAAAAACTTTGATGGTACATAAAATGGTCTGTAAATATATTTCTGAAAACGGCTTAGGTAGAGTCGGTTTAAACTCCAAAAAACGAAATATGACAACACTGGCAAAAACTCTGAAAGTAAATAAAATTGCCATGGAAAGTTTCTCAAAAATCTGTCGTTCGGAGTCGACTGTAGGTCGACCAATGACCAATGACCAATTAAGTAAGTAAGTAAGTCAATAGGTAATACAATATTTAATAAGACATATTAATTAAAAATGTTTGTTTTTCTACATGGGCGAGGTTCTCTTTCTTTCAATATAAAATGAAGAAAAAAAAAACGGGACGACATTTACCTTGAATTATACCCTTTAAAAAAAAAAGCAGGCTTTGCAAAAGCCTTTAAGTATGCAATACAAATTACGACAACTATTTTGTTGTTGAATAATTTATTACAACGTCAATAAGTGCCCTAAAATCTCCTAGGACTTGTCTTTGTCTTTTCTATCCATCAGTACGTATATATGACTGTGTGTGTGTGTGTACAACATTCCATTTATAAAAATCCTTTTTTTTTACAAGTTCATTGAACTTTAATGTCGACAATTTTGCTTTATTACCCATTTCATGAATACATAGACTCGCAAATGTGTTTGCACCAAAGGCAAAAAAAAAAGTAAAATAAAAAACACACACACATACAAAAGGAAAAAACAGCAACAATTTAAATAATAAATTATAAATAAAAATTATAACACACAGTTTCATTATTTATTTCAACACAGCGTGTAGCGAGCGTATAATGACAAGGGCACACAAGAATACAATTGTAGATGAATGGACTTTTAGTCAAAAGCATGGCACATATAATAAATGAAATAAATTGGTGCACAGTGGGTCTAGAGAATCAATTCATACAAAAAAAAAAGAAAGTAGAAAATGAGATTATTAGAGGCAAATGCCACATGATCGATTCTAGAAACGAGCAAAACAAAGACAAACAAAAACAAAACAATAGCAAATGAATTAGGCGACTACTAGAATAGGAATAAACAGATGTTGTCAAATTACAATAACAAAACTGCAGAAACTATCCATGTAAAATAGAAGTGAAAAAACAATAACAAATTAACAATGAGTTTCTAGAAGTTACCAGATCGAAAGAAAAAAATTCAATATAAATAGAACATAGTCCAGAGTAATGTAATGTGTAATGTGTTGACTTATTGGACGTGAGGCTGTGGTTCAAATCTTCGCGAAGACAACTCGAATAAAATGAAATATGAAACAATATTTCTCTTAGCGACTTAGCAGTCTTCTGGCAAAAACAAAAAAATAAAATTATAATGAAGTTTCTCAAATCTGTCATTCGATGTGGACATAAATCTGTAGATCCCACCACTCATCGAGAGATCTAACACACACAACATGTATGGTTGTAATGCTGACTGTAGGGTTGCTAGGACCAATTAAAAAAGTGACGTACATATAGGCACGTACTAGGAAATTAGATCAGTGTTATCAATGCTCGTTTTTAAAACAGTAAAAAACTTTACAATATTTTTCCCATTCGAATATATTAAGACCGCTAACGGATAGAAGGTTTTCATGAATCTTTTGAGATTAGTTAAGTAAGTCTAGTAATGATCAGTTTAGTTCTGTTAAATTTATTCACATGAGGGTTAAAGTGCCCGTACAATATTATTATCGTCTTGTCGGCAAATTGTTCAATGTCCTTATGTCGTAAAAGGCGTAGAAATGAATCGTGTAGCCGGTGTTCTTGTTGTCTCGCTTCTTGTCAGCGACTGATTTCAAAATAAAATCCAGTATGAAGCAACAAACATTTTACTGTCCTTGTTTCCTTCTCTCATGCTGATAGTAAGCAAATATTTGATTGCATATATTTTGTTAGGAGGTTTAAGGAGTGTATCCTATCAGATCCAACGGAAAAATGTTGTCTACGAATTTCGTTTCTAATGTCTTAAACATCTCTATTCTTATGCAAAGCCCCCTTATTATTTATTCTGCTTTAATGACGTTTACAATTCTTGCCTGGACTCTCAGGCTAGCGTCTATAAACACAAAGTACATGGAGTTATGGCACTCATTTTACATATACATACATACATACATACATAATTGGCCATTACAACCCTTCAGCAAGGATTACGGCCTAGCTTCTCACACCACTCATGTTGTGTGCGTTAATTTTATACGTGAGTGGCGGGACCTACAGTTTAACGTCGACTCCGAACGACAGAATTTTGAGAAACTTTTTCATGGCAGTTTATTTTACTCTCAGAGTTTTTCCCAGAAATCTGCTGAGAGGAAGTCGCCGAAGAAATATTTTTTTTTTATATTTGATTTTTGATGTCTGACCTGGGAAACGAACCCGGGCTTTTACGAATAGTAAGCCAACACACTACCCACTACACCACGGCGACTTCACTGGCACTCATTTTACTCTTCAATAATTAGTCACAGCCATCCTGTGGTTTTCTTTACAGGCAGTCGATTGGACTGCGATTTATTGACTTTCAGTTCTGGGTCTGTGTTCATCGATTTCTCTGTTACCCTCTATTACTGTTTACATTCTAAAGGCTCTTTTGGAATAGTGGGGGGGGAGAAGATATTTATTGTCATTATTTTTTAATTTGTTTCTGACTCTTAAATCGATTTGCTGTTCAAAGTGGGTTAAATATTCGCTCCGGTTTACATAATTTTTTTTTATTTTGTTTTGTTTTCCTTTAATTTTTCATTATTTTGTTTTTTCTTTCTTGTCATATTTAATAATACAATAGAAGTTCTTTTTTTTTTTGTATTTTCTGTCGATTTTTATTTTGTTTAATTTACTTTTTTTTATTCATTTTGTTGTACTACTACAAGTATGTGAAGAATTTTAATTGTTTGCAAAAATATGTGGCTTGTGAACTTAAACATGTTGTCATTATTAGGGAGGTACTCATCTAACCATTAATACTGATTTGATTATCTTTAGGGTTAGCTTGAATAAAGAAAACAGTATCCTATCTCGATTCGAGGCCAGGGTTCATGCTATCAGCACATTCTTCTCGAATGTTAATGTTTCGTAGACTTTAATCAGCATCAATTTCATTGATCTGATCAACACATGAAGATTGATCCAACCATCGTTTATAGCCGAAATTAGTGTTATATATATACCGGGTCTTTCATAAAGCACATTTTATCTTTAAATTTAAATAAAAGAAAGTATGTGTGTGTGTGAGAGATATCTCGAAATTTTTTATTCGTTTGGACGACTTATTGAATGCCTACGAAATCTCCAGTTTTTCACGACTCTGGTGTATAAATCTGGCCGATTTTGTTCGATGGCATAGGTTTCGTAGGTAATGAGGACCGCTGTAGTCTGCGTCTTAAAGAATCCCCACAGGAAAATGTCTGACGGGATCAAATCACACAATCTCGATGGCCTGTTTACATCAACTCCACGTGAGATGTACGTGCCGTCAAATCGCTCGTGCATAATATCCAATGCGGCATGAATAATGTGGCACGTAGCACCAACCTGTTGAAACCACGTTGTTGTCCAAACCATCTAATTCAGACCAAAAGAAGTTGCTAATCATCGACCTATGTATATGGCCCAATTAACATGGCCGTTATTAACTGTCCAAGTTCGGGAGACCCTAAATCTTGTACGAACCAAATTCATTATCAAAGTAGAGCGGACATTAAAGCCCTAGAGAGCGTTAGCGAAGCTGATTAGAAATGTATTCAGACTGGATCTTAAGAGCTTCAGAACTATCATAAGGGGACATTGGCAGCTCTAGGCATAGATGCCCACCGAAAGAAAGAAGTTTTCAGACATGGCAGCGGAGTGTTTTTTATACAAAAATTTTCCAATCGGAATACAAAGTACAAAAACAAAACTTTTTGTACATGAACTTGCTATTTTTCGTCAATCGAAAGGTGAACTGCCCTATTAAAAAAACGATTTCGTATTTATTAAACAGACAGACAGACAGACAGACTACATGTTGTGTTCGCAATATGCGACATTCATGTACGTATTCATGCATTGTTTTCTTGTCATTGTTTTAAAGTATCTTTCCTATCTACGAGCATATCCATTTATCTCTGTGCTTGTATACACATACATATACATTCATACTCATTGTATATGCATACATGTGTAGGTATGTGTGTTTATGCATGATATTGTACTTGATACAGTAAAAAAAAATTTTGTTTTTGTTTTATTTGTTTTCGATTGTTTTTGTTTTTTTTTTTTTAAACCATGTCATTATGTAATCAATATCTCTTTATTTATTTATGTGTGAGTATGTTCCTCTCTCTCTCTCTCTCTCTCTCATCTCTCTATAACTTTTAAATAATCAATGGGTTTCATTTACAACAAAATCTATGTCACTCTACATACACATATAAACCCGTATTGCTGTACGTGCATAGTTTTCTATTGCATACTCTGCCCCCCCTCTTCAGTGGATTCCTTTTTTGCTAGTTTTTAAATTGTTTTTAAGAGAGAATTGAAAAGAAATTATTTCTCAGAATCCAGTATTACTTGGTTTAATAAACAATTGTTGTTGAAAATATCATTGAAATGGCAAAGTTTCAAGATCAAAATGTATAGAGATTAGGTTAGGTTCACTCGGAGGCCATTAAGCAGGTTAAGTCCCATTACTATGCTTATAAAGGCAAAGTTTTCAATACATACGAGTTCCTTAAAGAGGTCATCTTCAAGATATTTCAGTCTGAATTCTTTTTAAGCCAAATAGTTGCATTCAAGAGGCTATAACATATCACAGTTTGCTCTTCTCACATGCCGGTTTGGTAGATGCCTCTAAAACTTAATATCTCTTGTAATATTAATTGCATCATGCAGTGCTAAAGCATGTTGTTAAACACATTATCCTATGGAAAGTTATTTGAGTTGAAAAATGGTTGAATATTCGGGATCAGAGGTCAGCAATGAGTATTCAAAACGATGAGTAGATTCGAATCATACTTATAATTTCTGATACTTATACGCTTTCATACTTATTTCAATGTCATACTCATACTACTTATATTCAAAGTTTTAAATACTCATGGTACTCGTACTTAACAATACGCATGATGTTATTGATTTCGACTCTCCATGACTGACTCATCGTATACACGAATCACAAAATAAGTATGATTCGCGCACGAACACAACAATACTCACAAGAAGGTTGTGTGTTTGCTCTGCTTGCTGTCTTTGTCTTTTTTGTTTATGTGTCTTTCTTCTTTCTTTGTAAATGCAACAACAACTAAAACTGTAGATTTTGACGGATGATACGAATCACTCGAATCATTTATAAGTATTTTTCTAAATTTATGAATCTGAATGAGTAGGCGTATGAATCAAACATAGTTCGAATGTTATGAGTTTGATGTCAACGTTGTACTCATACTCATTGCAACTTGTACTTATAAATCAATGTTGTACTGAGTACGAATGAATCAGAGTAGTTGGATTTCAATGCTGTTGACTCACTCATACTCAAAATTTCATGAGTACTCATGAGTAGCGAAAAAGCGATTCATTGCTGATCTCTGTTCGGGATACATACATAATTGGTCATTACAACCCTTTCGCCCAGCTTACCACCTAGTTTCTCACACCACTTATGTTGTGTGCGTTAATTTTATACATGAGTGGCGGGACCTACAGTTTAAAGACGGCTCCTAACGACAGATTTGTTTAAAAAAAACTAGTCATGAGATGTCTGACTTGGACTTTGAACCGAGGCCTCACATCTAGTAACCCAACGCACTACTTACTAGACAACATCGATTTCAAAAATTCGGGATATTACCGTGATTTTCCATTATAAGCACAGAAAAGTGAAGCTTTCGGAGACGATGATTCACAAAAAAGCCAAGAAATTTTCATTTGAGATATAACCTCCGCTGAGATATAACTTTCACCAGGAGATACGTCATTTAATCTCAGTTTTAACCCAATCAAATACCGGAGAGAAGCTCAGTGACTGACGGATAAATGAGAAAATCCAAAGTCGTTATCTATCGCTGCATCAGATCCGATAGTACTGCATATTTAAGCCTGGTGTATAGAACACAAGAGGCAACATGATTGCTTCTGCCTTGCCTTACTCGCACATATCTGTATGTTAGATACACATCAAATAGTTTATAAAAGACTAAAATCGTAAAAAATCGAATCCACTTGGTGGGGTCCCATGTCAAATTATCGATCAGGCACCAAAACAACACACTGTTTAAGACTCAGTAATCGAGATAAGACTGTAAATATTAAGGGAGCCTTTTCGTCATTCACATTTATAGCCCTTCACCAGCAACCTTAAAATACATCCGCTGGATAACAAATGCTTTAAGAGCCTATCTTTGGTTCAAAGGCCGTTTCACACAACTTCTTTTATCATTCTGCTTTCTACATTCCTACTGTTTATATGCCATCATGAGAATGTTATATTTTTTTCTGACCTCAGTAAGTTAGATGTCTTTAAGGGCCCCGTTGAATCGGAATGAAATCGACTGCAGACATATACTGGATTTTGATTCCTTCAAAGAAGAGCCTTAATAACAGAAATGTCAAAAACCTTATATTTCCCATTATAAAGAGTGCTTTTTTATAGAGGTATAGAACTTTAAGTTGCAATAAAACAACGATGGATTATTCGATTGACATGAATTTTATTTATCCGAAAGATAATCTTGTGGCATTACATTTTAAATATGATTTCTGGCATATGACCGCCACGGCTGGCGCGGATGTAGTCCAATCTGGACGTCCAATTTTCGATGACTTTTTCCAACATTTGTGGCCGTATATCGGCAATAATACGGCGTATGTTGTCTTCCAAATGGTCAAGCGTTTGTGGCTTTACCGCATAGACCAATGACTTTACATAGCCCCACAGAAAGTAGTCTAGCGGTGTTAAATCACAAGATCTTGGAGGCCAATTCACAGGTCCAAAACATGAAATTAGGCGGTCACCAACCGTGTCTTTCAATAAATCTATTGTGGCACGAGCTGTGTGACATGTTGCGCCGTCTTGTTGAAACTACATCTCCTGGACATCATGGTTATTCAATTCTGGAATGAAAAAGTTAGTAACCATGGCTCTATACCGATCACCATTGACTGTAACGTTCTGGCCACCATCGTTTTTGAAAAAGTACGGACCAATGATTCCACCAGCCCATAATGCGCACCAAACAGTCAGTTTTTCTGGATGTAACGGTGTTTCCACATACACTTGAGGATTACCTTCACTCCAAATGCGGCAGTTTTGTTTGTTGACGTAGCCATTCAACTAGAAGTGCGCTTCATCGCTAAACAAAATTCGCTTATGAAAATCGGAAACAACGGTAATCTCGTTTTGGGCCCATTCGACGAATCTACGCCTTACTTGATGATCGTTTGGCTTCAATTCTTGCACGAGTTGGATTTTGTAAGCACGCAAACCAAGATCCTTCCGCAAAATCTTCCATAAAGTGGATGGACACAGATCCAATTCCTGTGCTCGATGGCGGATGGACTCATTCGGGTCTTCCTCACTGCTACGCTCTACAGCAGCAATAGCTTCTTCTGTACGCACCGTACAACGTCTCTGGGGATGCGAGTTATCAATAAGAGTAAACGTGGTGCGAAAACGTTCCATGGTTAATCGAATTAACTGCTCTGATGGACGATTTTGCCGACGATAAAATGGACGTAGTGCGCGATACGTTTTCCGCACAGAACCATTATTTTCGAAATAAAATTGCACTATTTGCAAGCGTTGTTCAGGCGTGAGTCTATTCATGATGAATTGCCAAACCAAACTGAGAATAAATCACTTGACAGCTGTTAAATCGGTCGCCATCTTGAAAAGTAATGCCAACTTAAAGTTCTATACCTCTATAAGAAACACCCTTTTTTAAGCCATAAATAAATAATTTCCCAATTTCCCTTCAAGCCAAAGGTTAATAGCTTCCATTATAAATCCCACAGCTTATTTAACACAGCAACGCATTGTAAATTCTTTTATCCAATATGCAGAGTTTTTTTTGTTGCGTTTTTGTTTGTTTATCCATTTTTTTTTCTTTGCGTGTATGTGGATTTATCGATAATTGAACGATATCGATTTCACATGCGTATAAATTCAATATTTTCATACAGTTTCTGTTTTACAAATAAAAAATCAAATGAAACGAAAAATGATGTTAATAGCGTAGAGGAAGACACTCCTTTTTTCTTCCAAAACAAATAAAAACAAATTAAATAAAATAAAATAAATTCACAAACATTTCACTGAGATGCGCAATAAATTTTAAAACAATACCCAACCGTATAAAAGAAAATTTACACAATCGCTACCCATATTTGTTATCGCATTTACTACGGTTACCCTAATTGAATTAAATTTTCGAAATCAAATCATTTCATTATGACGTTGCATTACGTTAAGTTATATAAAATTACAATAAATTAGCAACGTGCACGGGCAAATAGGGTGGGGGGGGTGTATATCCCTATAGCAAATAATGGATGATAACAGACAAATTCAAATGGACACAAGAGTAATCTTAGACCAGGTTAGGTTAAGTTAGCGGATACCTTGCCGTTCAACAAACAAGTTCTTTCGGTGGTCCATTGTGTTACCCAGTGTTAGGTAAGCGCCTTGTTATGACCCGTTAGTGGTGGGTCAGACCCATCCCGAGCTTCGGCTAAAACCGGCCAGTTCCGCCACAGTGGTACGTTCGTCACCATGCCCAAATCTTCAAACGTTCGGTCACCCAAAAAGCGATGTCGCCTGTTCTGAAGTGCAGGCTACAATAACTTTACAATATTGGTATTCATGTCCAAGGATAGACGTTACACTCAAGATGCCGTGGATGGTAACGAATATTAGACAGGAAAGTGTAAAAAAATATTGGCAGCAAAACATGTAGAAAAAGCATGAGATAGTTGGCGAAATTGCCTATGCTCCCAAAAAAATTATGTATTTGTCGTGATGAGGTACTTTAATACTGCGACTATACGATCTATTATAATCCCCTCAATCTTTATAGTATATCCCTATAATGTCTCATCCAAGCGTATTGTCCTAACAAATTTCAAGCCCTCGATATTCAACGCAATTATTTCTTTCCGCCTCGTCACTGAATCCACATGTTGGGCTCGAGACAACCCTCATACTGAGTAAATGTACGCTGAACCTATACTGCTCTGTCAAAAGACTGGTTATCAACCTCACGTTATTTCTTGATAGTCGGATGCATAACTCAGATCTTGTCTTATTTTTTGAATGCCTCAAATCCACTTGGTTGGTGAGGCGCCTTTGCCTCTCTTTATTTTCCCTTTCGTTATACATTCGTTTTCCACTCCCACTCTAGAGAATGGTTCTGATCCCATTAACAGCTGTGAAGCCCCCTCCTCGTCTTTTTGGTCATTGTCGAGAATTCATCAATATCCTGTCTTGTACTTTCTATCCAAATTGAATTGAGCACATCTTTCAATGGCATAGACTTTCGCTTGGTAGATACCCGCAAGTTTTCCCATCGACTTGGAATATTTCATTCTAGGATCAAAAACTGCCGCTCTTGTTCCAAAATCCGTTCTTGACCCTTCTGGAAAGAGAGGATGCATCTTCCAGATTATTCAACTAATTTTAGTTACTAAATCTCGTTGTAAAGCCGTTAAAAAACCGTAGAGTCTAGTGGTTATGTCCAGGGAATAGTTAAGGAGGAAACTGTTAGTCAAACGATTTCTTAGGTCACGAAATTCTCTAATGAATTTCACATTAGACTTGTCTCCCATCAACCTAACCTTAGTCTCTAAAGCTTTTGTCTTTATTATCATGTACAGAGCATTTAAATATAACAGAGCTTCAAACGCCACTATAGGACAGGTTCTCATTGCCCCTGTTATACCAACTAGTTAGTCCAACTCCAGTTGAGGTGCTTTCAGATTTTTTCTGTCTGCCTAGACAGTTGCCCCCACAGGCTACTATTGGTCTGACTATCTTGACACACATCCAGTGCATAATTTCTGGGTTGTATCCCCAGTAGTCGCCGTAGTCTAGTGGGCACTGTATTCGTTTATTAGACGTGAGACCACGGTTCCAACAGCAGTTCAGACATCTCAAACGAAACGAAATATAAGAAAATATTACTTCCGGTGACTTTCTTTCAGTAGATTTTAAGGGAAAACTCTGTAATATAATTGACATGAAAATGTTTCTCAAAAAATCTGTCCTTCGGAGTCAACTTTAAACTGTAGGTTGCGCACCTTATGCATAAAATTAACACACGCAACATAAATGGTGTGAGGAGCTAGATCGTAATAGTGACTAAAGGGTCATTGCAAGATCAATTATGTATGCATCGCCAGAGTAATTTGAGAAAAAAAATCTGTTGTAACTGATGATGACGACAAATGGGCGTATAAATATTATCGAGTGACTCGCTGTAAAATCGTATACATCTCCTGTCAATGTTTAACATTAGAAAATTGGTGAAAGTATCTGAATATATTTGGCTGAACTTACTTACCATTTTGCCTATTTACCTATATTTTTAATGGCAGGCAGTCTTGTCAACGTTTTCCTTTTTGTTTAAGGAACAGATTCTCTTGTGATTTATTTAAGTTTTTGGAAGAGGAGGTCACAGGCCAAGCAATATTCTTTTTTACAAAAATATTCCAATTTTTTTTTTTTTTTTTTTTTTTTTTTTTTTTTTCAATTGAATATTTAAAGTTTTGGGACTCTATTCTCTCGTATTTTCTTTTTTTTTGCAATTATCTTAAGTACAATTTGTCTGTAGTCGTCTGATTTATTTATTCATTCATTATTTATGTACATATGTATGTATGTATGTATTTTTACTCTCATAAATATTAGTATGTGCCAATATTATTATTTACCATTATAAGAGAGTATATTTCTGGGTTAGTTTTGGTTTTTTCCCCTGTTTTGTGCATAAAAGAGGACCATAATGATGGCAAATTTTTAGAAAAAAAAATTATTTTTAATCTTCTAAATATACTATACATATATATGTACATACGATATAATATAAAGCAAAAACACAAACAACAACTCAATGAAAGTAAAATTAGTTGTAGCAATAGCAACAATCATAATGAGAACATGCATACATATGTATGTACATACCTACTTACATCAACAATATTTTATAATTCAAAGATATTCCAAAATGTTGCCTTAAAATATTTTATTTCCATGTGTTGTATTGTAACCAGGTCTTATACTTTTTTTGTTATGTGGTTCAATGGGTTTTTATGTTAATTTTTAATAAAAAAAAAAAATAAAAAAAACGCTTTCGTTGTTCATTAAAACAACAATAACAAGCGAAATAAAAACACCGAAAAAAAAACAGAAAAAATGTAACACTGCGTCATAAAAGTAAACGAAATTAGGTATTAGGTTACTGTAATTCACCGTGGACTAGGGCCCATATATGTACCGGGTTATCCATTTCGTGGTTTCAAAAGTAAACGTAAATAAAACACATATAAAATATTTTTTTCATGATATTTCTTTTTTATTGTAAAGTTTGAATGTTGACATTATGTGTGAAACACTACGTCATTTTAATGACCTCCACGCGAAGTGTTGCAAGCATTGATTCTTTTGAGGTAATCTTCGACCACTCTTTGACACATATGGCTCTCAGCCATAACTTGACGAATGTTGCCCCACAAAAAAATGTCAAATCGCATGATCTTGGTGGCCAGTTGATATCGCCACGAAGAAAAATTACGCGACCAGGAAATATCTCTTGCAATAAAGCCATATTCGCTCGAGTTGTGTGGCATGTGGCACCGTCTTGTTGAAACTACATATTCTCCAAGTCGTATTCTTCAATAGCAGACAAAAAAAAAGTCGGTTATCATATGACCATAACGCTCCGAATTGACGGTGACAGTCGTTCCATCGTCGTTTTCGAAGAAGTAAGGTCCAATCACACCTTCGGACCAAAGAGCGCACCAAACAGTGAGTTTTTCTGGATGTAATGGCCTCTCTTCAATTACTTGAGAATTCTCAGAACCCTAAATACGACAATTTGGTTTATTAACATACCCACCGAGTCTGAAATGTGTTTCATCGCTGAAGAAAATTTTGTTCGAAAAATTGCCGTCCACCGCCTGTTGTCCAAGCACCCATTCCACGTATATACAACGTTGTGAATGGTCAGCTGGCTTCAGTTGTTGCGTGAGCTGGACTTTATATGGATGTAGGTGTAGATCTAAATGCAAAATACGCCATAATGTGCCGTAAGACAGTCCTAATTCCTAAGAACGACGAGGAATCGACACATTCGGGTCTTCGGCAACACTTTCACTTACAATAGCGATATTTTCAGCGGAACGAGCGAAACGATGATGCACAGGCCTTACAATATTTGTAACCACTCCAGCCTCTTCAAATTTCTTCACAATGTTGCCAATTGCTTGCGTAGTTGGACGATTATGTAAACCATAATCTCCTCTTAAATCACAATACGTGGCTGTGGCAGAATCACCATTTTTGTAGTAGGTTTTGATAATTTTTATGCGTTGTGTGATAGTTAAGCGATCCATTTTCGTCAATGTCAGACTTTCAACTGAAAAGAAAAAAATTGGTTTCACAACTTAGTTTGACAGATGTCGAATTCCAGTCCCATACTTTTGAAACCACGAAATGGGTTTATATGTTCCTTTTACTCCTCTAGGGAGCATAGGGCCGCAACAAGTTGATTCCAATGAGCTCGATCATCAGCGCGATGTTTGACTTCGTTCCACTGTGGATGTAGTTTGGATAGTTCGGTTGTGATTTGCCGTTTTCAGGTGTGTGATGGTCGTCCGATGCGTCTGCTTCCCTGGTGGTTCCAGTCTATGGCTCTCTTTGTGATGTCATCTAATGGCTTGCGAAGGGTGTGCCCCAGCGATCGCCACTTGCGTCTCCTGATTTCCCTCTCATTTGGTTGCTGGTTTGTATCTGACAAGAGTTGCCAGTAAACACGCAAGATTCCACGCAGGCATTTGTAACAAATACCTGAAGAGACTGGGAATCGCGCGGTGCCATATTCCACGTTTCGCAACCGTAATGTAATGTAGGATTGAACGTTGGTGTGGAAAATTTTAATTTTGGTGCGCCTCGATATGTTAGACGACGACCCATGGTTATGAAATAATTCATTACCTTCTAAAACCAGACCAGGACTGTCATACGATATTAGTTCGCAGTGAGTGCCCGTGTTTCAAAGATGATAATTGGTCATCAAAAATTGTTCTTTTTTTATAATACTTTCTGTAATTAGAGTAGTTCAATATGATCCAATGGATCATATTTTACGGATTGGATGGTCGCCGTAGTCTAGTAGGTAGTGTGTTGGCTTATTAGACGTAAAGCCAGAGTTCGAGCCCCAGGCCAGACATCAAAACAAAATACAAAAACTATTTCTTCGGCGACTTCCTCTCAGCAGGTTTCTGGCAAAAACTCTGAGGTTAATAAAATTGCCATGAAAAGTTTCTCAAAAATCTGTCGTTCGGAGTCGACTTTAAACTGGAGGTCCCACCACTCATGTATAAAATTAACACAGTTAACATAAGTGGTGTGAGAAACTAAGTCGTAATCCTGACTGAAGGGTTGTAATGACCAATTATGTATGTATGTAATATGATCCAATGATATACTGATCGCATTCGATTCTGATATCGTTGTTACTGATTTGACACTCTTCTATAACCATTAACTGAAATTAGCCAGACTATTAAGGGACATACGCTTTTTCTTGGGGAAAAACGGGTTAGAATCGATTTTCCTAAGCCTTTATTAAAGCAAAAATATCTGAATCGTTAACATCGTTGCGGTTATTAAGCCAATTTTCTTCAGAAGTTATTGCCTACTTCAATAGTGTGCCGATTTTGTTTTGTCTTCCAAATTTAAAGCTCCGATAATGAGATTTTTTTTTGTGTTAACTTGTTTGGAACCAAAGCAGCTTTTTGCATTCAGTCTTACTTAAATAGCTACAAGAAAGTCTTTCTGTGTGTAATGTTCACTATCTTCTCGGCAATCGAAACTTTGTTTGCAAGACAATCGCAGAATCATCGAGGATTTTGAGTATTTTATTGACAATTTGTCATCCAACCAGTGGTGTGTTTCTGTAACTTCCTTCAAGGATATTAGAGGAGCCTACATCCCATGTCTGAAATGTGTTAACGTTACGAGTCTCTCCGCACTCTTAAAACCATAGAATTAGTTGCTCCAGTTAGTCTTTCTTCGCGTATGTACATAACAGAGATTTGCAATGAATCGTTTTTTGCTACTCATAAACACTCCTGAAATTCTGAATATAAGTGAGTCAACAATATTGAAATTTAACTGCTCTGATTCATTCATACTCATTACAACGTTGATTTATAAGTACAGGTTTCAATGAGTATGCGTACAATGTTGACATCAAACTCTTAACATTCCCACTATGTTTGATTCATAAGCCTACGCATAACTTTAGAAAAATACTTATAATACTTATAAATGATCCGAGTGACTCGAATTACTCGATTCATTCATCAAAATTTACAGTCAAAGTTATTGTTGCATTTACAAAAAAAAAAAGAGGACACATAAGCAAAAAGACAGAGCAGCAAGCAGAGCAAACATACAACCTTTTAGTCAGTATTTTAGTGTTCGTACGCCAATCATACTTATTTTGTTATTCTTGTAAATGTTGAGTTATGGAGAGTCGAAATCAACAACATCATACGTGTTGTTGAGTATGAACATGATGAGTACTTCAAACGTTGAATATGAGTAGAGGTTCCATGATATTAAAATAAGTATGAATACGTATAAGTATCAGAAATTATGAGTATGATTCGATTCTCATACTCATCTTTTTTAATACTCATTGCAAAATCTCTGGTACACAGGTATGTTTTATTTGATTATCAAGAAATTATGAGTATGATTCGATTCTCATACTCATCTTTTTTAATACTCATTGCAAAATCTCTGGTACACAGGTATGTTTTATTTGATTATCAATTGCAATTTATTCATTCACGGTGAATGAGGGTCCGCCCTCATGATTTGAGGTTCCATAATATTTAAATAAGTATGAATGCGTATAAGTATCAGAAATTATGAGTATGATTCGATTCTTATACTCATCTTTTTGAATACTCATTGCAAAATCTCTGGTACATAAGTATATTTTATTTGATTATCAATTGCAATTTACTCATTCACAGTGAATGAGGGTCCGCCCCACTCGAAGTAAAAAAAAAGACACAACATTCCAAGAATAGCAAAATGAAATTTATAGTAAAAGTAATTTCATTATAATTCATATGATGAAACTTAAGTATCACTAAGGTAGGTAGGTATTGTTGCCATTAATAATAGTTTAACTACTAGTATAATATCATATTGTCTCTACAGAGATGCCTATCCAATGTTGGTTAATATTGCACACATTATATGCGAGCAGTGTATGCAGATTAACAACCGCAACAATTCCAGATTATTTTTAACGTTTAACAAAATAAACTAAAAACTAAAACTAAACTACAACAACCACAATAACAATAACAAGAGAAATGTATTATTATTGCGGCATAAATAATGAGAAAGTGTTGCTCTAAATTTTTTCAAACACTTTTACTCCATTTTGCCTGCCAACACTAGATTATTATTGTTGGGGAGTTGGGAAGCATGGAGGAGGGGCTGCTGGCATAGCTGCTATAACGACTAATTGAAAATATGGGTTGTTACGCTCGCTGTACGCTGTACTAATAATTACAATGAAAAGTATTTAAAATAAAAGAAAAGAAAAAAAAATGTAATTTCACTGGAGATTATTCACATACAAGGGAAATGGAAGTGAAAGCCGATATACATACATACATGTGTATGTAAATATAAAATAGTTATCCTATCGTTACATGCTTTGCAATCATTAAGCTCCGTAAAATCCATTTCGGCAATGACTCCATCCCATCTAAGACTGCAACTTTGCTTCGTTTTTGCATTGACAAAAACATTAGACAATCGGGATGTTTAATGTTTTCCACTGACACAAACTTTTTACCAATAGAATGCATCGCTCTCCATAGAAAGTGATTTTAATCACTTGGTCCAGTCCAGTCTATAAGGCCTGACGTTCTTTTGTTGTTGACAGTATCGATTTGAAATAAGGGTTTAGTCTTCCAAATCCTAGTAAACACAAAACAAAACCTTTCTGACCTTCAATCCTGTGGTATATGCACAGTTTACGTTTGTTCTGGTACCATTCGCTTGTTGTTGACGTCTGTAAAATACCCAATTTCATGGAAGGCTGTTATCTTGTGCATCATTGTATCGATTTTGTATTGATTCTTAAATGGAAGTCTCATCATATCTTTGTTTACTTACTTGATTGGGCCTTTAGCCTAGATTACGACCTAGTTTCACACACCATTCATGTTGTGTGTGTTAATTTTTATCCGTGAGTGGAGGCCTTACATCTAATAAGCCAACGCACTACCCTACTAGACTACAGCGACTTCAAGGACCCTTTGGTTAGGTTAGTTTAAATAGGTAACCGCCTCACGAGCGTATAAGGTCCCGTTGTAATTCTGATAGTATCTATTCCATCGGATGGTACTTATAAAATCCGACTGACTAAATTCCATCCATACCTCAAGTGCCCAAGAAACCTTCGACCAAGATTCCCAAGTGCCGGATCCTAACAGAGAAGAACTCCTTTTATTCCTTGTTATTTTATGAGTTCTACAGAAGTCGCTGTGAGATATTCTCAACCACCGTACGTAAGCACCCGAGGCTAGTGACACTTTATATGTAACTGCTATAAGATTTCTAAGATGGACTCTGTGCAGGTTTATTGAAAATTTTTTTCTGCATACATCCATATCGCGTATATTCTTTCTTCAAGTGTGTGTTCGTTATCCTATCTTTCCTTTACCAGTCAATAGACTTTGTTTGAGAGCATTCCTTTGCCTATTTTGTTTGATTTCTGCAGAGGAATGCCAATTTTACGTATGAATACGTCTTTACAAGTGCGTCGGATTTAGTTTTGTCTTTAATTTCCTCGTGTCCAGAAACCCATATGTCTCAGTATCTTCATCAAAGACACCCGGCATTCTTGGACAATCCTCGATGTAAAATGGACTGAAATAAACCTCCACTGATACTGGACTCGAATTGCAACAGTCTTTATAACCATTATTCCCGTGTGAACAGCTGTACATTAATCGGGTATTGCAAGGAACAATCTAAGATTTAACTGTTCTGAAAAGGCTACACACTCCGTTGTCTGGATCCGTTCTTGGATGACATTTTCATTCGGTATTTTTGTTGTAAAACCAAAATCCAAAACTAGTTCAGGTATCGTAATGTCCGTATATAAATCAACTACAATCCAAGATTGCCTGCAATGAATCTCTTTTCACTTCCAGCCTTATTCAAAAGGTTACAAAGTATTTCTTTACATAATGTTTAGCGTCCGGGCAATCGACACAGTGTTTACTCCATGTTCAGACTCTAGGATTTTCTTCATTTTATTGAGATTTGCATCTTTGCAATCCGTGACAAAACCAAAGTTACTCGTGTTATTCTTTTTTTAGTTTTTAACATAGCAGGACCTTAAACACTATTGACTTTATCAGCCAGCCTCTAAGTAGGGTGAACGTCGTAGGCAATCTAAAGTCTAAGTCTCTGATAGTTCGCTTTCATTAAACAATTACACAAAAAGTAGATCATTTGCACCACGAATCGAATTACACGTTTACGCTGTCATTTCTTTTCTGTTTTTTACATGTTTTTCTAGTTTATTCAGGCGTAAGACAGATTGTAGTTGTTGTAATTTATCTTAAATGATATTTGCGGTTTCTCTCATCTCATATGTATGTATGTATACCCATATTCGATAGACATTGTAAAATATTTTACATTATTATTGTGTTGTTTTTATTGTTCTCAATTACAAAGTATAATTAACCGGGAGAAATACAAATGCCTCTGCATTTAGAGGAATTACATGTCAATTATTTTAATTGACAGCAAACAAATACAACAGTTTTGTATGGAAAAAAAAATATTGAAATTTATTGTTAAAAAAAAAAAACAACAAAAAACCATTAGAGACTGAAAATTTAATTAAAATTTATTCAATTAAGAAAAACCAGAGCTGGCAAATTGGAACCTTCCTCTTTATTAACATATAGAGAATATTCAGTTGTTATCGATCGTACAAATTACAATTGGGCAATTCACACAAGCCCTTGTGTATCGTTGTATTCATTGTATTATCGGACGAATATACAACAGTGTATGTTGGGTTGATAAAAAAATCCGACAGTCTTATACATACTTTTTTCATATGTTTTTAAAAAGTTGTATTGGTTTCATGCTATCAGTTTAAGTAAATGCCAGTAATCAAGAAGAAGAATAAAAATACAAATTATTTTCAATCTAACTTGAGTCAACAATTAATATATCACAATTATGTATATTGATAATTAATTAATTTACTTTTTTCCGTAATATTATTCATTTTGTTGCTTGAAAATTAAATTATAAATATTGGCATTCTTCTTCATATCGCTTTTTGACGTTTGGAATACGAAATACACAATACAGCATAACACTGAGCGTTCACAAACAAAAAGTGTGTATTCAATACAACATAAGCGATACAATGTCGATGTGAATTGCCCAAATGTATGTGTAAAGATAAATCCGAATTTAACTAGCAACGACAAAAATCAAAAATATTAATAGAAAGCCAAAGTTAAAGTTAACAGAGCAATGTTAAGTGTCCATTCCATTCTATTCTAATATTCTGTTCCATTCTATTCTTATTTAAATATGGCAGGTATACATATATAGAATCGTAAAAGAAAATTAGGGTGATTGGAGAAAATGAGAAGTAGAAGATGAGAAAAGCCAAAAGCCTATTGGCGTCAATCCAAAACACAGGAAATAAACTCTGCATCAGACTTACTTTCAACAACATCGGGGGAAACTTAGATATATAGCCGCGTGTGGATGGAACCAACTGTTTGAAGAAGCCTATATCCATTATAGAAGCAGCTATTAAGCGCTTGTACACCTAGATAACTTGCAAATTGTTTTTATAGGTCGCTTTAAGAGGATCGTCTCATAACGTTGATTTTTTTTAAGTCAGACACTGTGGTTACTACTATAATGGTGTCGGAGCTCAACGTTTATTATTGACGCAAAGAGCATCGTTCGGACGACTGTTTGACTGTTAAATAGTATCGACTTAGACTGTCCTCTGTTCTATCTACTCAAGTTCGATTGAAAATATTTTTCGATAGGCGTAGATTTACGTTTAAAAAAAACTCTTCCAAAATGTCCCTTTTTTAGACCTGAGAATATTCCCGATTCTGTATGTAGTCTCCAAATTGTTGCATGAACTTTTATTGCTTGGCCTCTGCAAATTATTTGCCAAATTCATAGAATTTTTGAGTATTGTCCAAAGCACATTAAATTCCAGCGAAATTCTAGTTTTAGGCCCGAGCGTATTTGTGTCTCTTTACTATTTTACTAATCCAACAGTGTACCAAAGAATTATCCGTCCCGTAAAGGAGTCTTGTTGTCAGCTCCGCTTGAGATAACTATGCCTTCAAATCGCTCGTATTGAATATCAAATTTAACATGAACTGTGTAGCACATAACGTTGTCCTTTTGAAATTATCGACTAATAATACACGTCGTTAACAGTGATGGTCTGGCTAACGTTGTAGGAAAGAATTATCAAAGAATTATGGACCCGATGATGACACGAGTCCAAAAACCACACCAAATAGTGAATTTTTTAGGCTGCATGTGGATTGGTATCGTCCCAAAGTCGACAATTTTGTTTGTTAACATACAACATAACATTTTTCTATGAAAATTAGCATCAGTTGCCAACTGCTGCAGGGCCCATTCAGCTCACAGACGTCCAAGGTGTTTTGAAGAAGCAGGCTGAATAAATGACAACTAATTTGACAGATGCAGCTTCAACGTCAGATGGTCGCTACAAGCTGTCAAGATGCGAGAGTTCCTGATGTGTTCCACCATACGTAACGAACTTATTTACGTCGAGAGTTTAATACGCTCTACTTGCCTATTTATGTATATAAAGAAAGCTTTAAGGGAAATAAGTACTGGAAAGTATAACAAACTTTATCAAACAAACAATTTAACAAACGGTTTCCAAAGAGCGCAAGTTCCTTGAAAGGAACGGAACGGCTGCTAATTCTAATCAAAAAGAAACTGTCAAGACTTTTTAATACGAAGCAAACAAGAAGGTGCCAAACTGTATGCCTTTTGTCTGTATATCTTTTTATTCCGTTTAGATTTTAAAGATTTTTTAAGTTTCCTTTTTAATTATAACATTCCAATACAATCCTAAAATTCTTAATCTCTGAGCTTCAATCAGTGTTTTATCAACGCAGCTCTTTTAAACGTTTATTTTATAAGAGAATATTTTAAAAACCATTTTTTAATAATTTTTTTATTTTTTTTTATTTTTTACAGACACATTCCAAAGGCCAAAGCTACAGCTATTGCGGATACGCCCGAATTAAAAAGAATAGCGGAAAATACAAAAATCCAATCGAATGTTAAATATCATGAAGATTTTGAAAAGGCCAAAGGCAAATTCACCCAGGTCAGTTACCATAACCAAAAAAAAAAAAATTAAAAACAACAACAAGAACATATTGTTGCATAAAACATATACCAGATCATATTATTTTTCTTTGTTTTTGTTTTTGTTTTTCACTTGATATTATTTTCTTGAGTAATTTTATTTTGTAACAAATTATTCACTCGCATATGAATGCATACGTATGCATACCATAAGTACTCCTCTCCTCCTTCTGCAGTACAGAGAAAGAGCGGTTATTAAAATACCGTAAAATAAGGCGTTAACTTTTGGTCGTAGTGAAAGAAAGAAAAAGGTTGCGTTAGTTTTTTGGTCTTGCCTGTACTGTAGCAGCACCGGCAGCAGCTGCAGCAACATCACATGATTTAATTTCAAACATATTTAGACGGTTGGCCTATTCATATTCATTTAAAGGCGATGTCTTATAGTACAGTACAGCACAGTATCACCTAAAGCTATAGAACTTTTGACTCAATGTGTTTAGGTTCTTCTCCTATAGTGCATACACTGACAGGCAAAAGTGAGTGCACGTTCAGAATATTTGCAGTTAAAGTGTAATAAAATAGTAAATAATATGGAATTTTATAACTTGCAACAATTGCTCTTTACTATACGAGGGTAGGTCAGTAATTATGTGACTTTGTAAATGCAAAAGAGGTGTTTAGATAAGAAAATCATTTTATTTTTGAATATAGTTTCCTTTGTGTCCTATGCACTAAAACTTACCTATGAATCTTACATTGCTGTGTAGGGAATGCAATTCTTTACATTATTTTCGGTTTGATTCTGTTTTCTTCCAGAGTTTGGTTGATTGTGGCATACCATGCTACTCTTCATTTCCCTCTGCCTCTTACATCACTTATTCTTGTTTTCGCCAAACGCTCTTCAGTTATTCTAACTGCAGCCCTAATTCATCTTAATTTATTGCATGCGATCTTACTGTTCAATAATTCTGTTGATAGACTGGCCGGTATTGCATCGTTTCCTGTTCTGTCACAGTGTAATTTTCCTCTTATGTCGAATTTGTTTTGATTTACTGATTTCCACATATACATACTACGTGAAAGTAAAGGGTGGGCCATTTAAAAGCTTAAATTTGAAAATGCAATAAAACAAACACGGTTTTTATTATTATGTTGTGAAGTAAAATTGTTCGGCAATGGCATCACGAATGTTGGCCTTCAAATGCTTAATTGTTTCTGGTATGTCGGCATAATACTTTTCTTTAACGGGGTCCCACAGAAAATAGTCGAACGGTGTCAAATTGCAACTTCTTGGCGGCCAATTGGTATCACCATTTCGGCGAATTAAACTGTAATCAAACGTTTGAAAACGTTTGTTTTAAAAGCATGAACCGTTGCAGCCAATCCAGAGGCAGTCATTCAAATGATGTTACATTTGGTACATAAAGGCACGGTTCAAGCTCTAAGCAAGTTTTTAACTTTACTTTTGGAAAAAAAAATGAACAACACAAGATTGTATTTCCAGTTTCCCATTAACACTGGAGGGCGATTCTTTATTCATATTGAGTACCTTACCCTTTACATACTGATACCACCCCCTGTCGCAATCTGTCTATATTATATGGTTTCCTACCTCGTGTAGGGTGTGGCATTCCTCATTCATAATAAAAAATACTATTTTTTTCTTTAATTTTTGTTTTTTTCTTTCCTAAATATGGTCGATTGGTCGACGATTGATGGTATAATTCTTATGCTCATGTTGTATGCGGTGATGATGATGTTAATGGTTAATGATGACAGGTCGCTGATGATCCCGAAACATTGCGTATTAAACAGAATACAAAAATCATATCAAATGTGGCATATCACGGTGATTTAGAGAAAAAAGCTGCCATGGAAAAGCAACGCGGCGCCGCTGAGGTTTCAGACAATTTAAAAGGTGAGTGCGTTATTGCCATACAATTCCTATTTTATTTTATTTTATATACAAAGTACAATACATACATATTAATGGTCAATATAAGAGTATAATATGGTTTTATAATATAAATCATTTATAAAGTAAACGTATGCGGAATGCATAGATTAATTTTGTTTCATATTTTTTTATTTTTATTAATATTTTGCATGTTTGTGTGTCTTATACGAGAAGTACTCATAGTTTTTAACAATTTATTAAATTGTTTTGCGTCAACAATAATTCGCGTGTTGATTTCATTGAATGTTTATTTAATTTTTTATTTTTTAATTAAAAAATTTCATTTTAATCGGCAATTTTTTTTTGTTAACATTAATGTTGTGTTAAAACGTTTTTCCGCTTCTTTGGTTTTCATACTCTCTAACATGCATTTACTATTGCTAATTAAAATTGTCGAAATAATTAAATTAAATTAAACCGATTATACTATATTAGATAATCTACAGGGTCTTTCAATTACAAATTTCCATACCCCCCCCCCCCCTCTCACTATCTCTTTCATAATTCAATAAAATTAGTGTCCAAACTCTCAACATGTTCATAAATTTTATTTACAAAGTCCATAAAACATGCGTGAAATAAATAGTGCTCGCGTTTATAGTAAAAAAATGAAAAACAAGTTATAAAAAAAAATGCAGTGTATAAAAAAGGGAGTGACAGCTTTATTAAATCAAAGTTAACTTGATC
Organism: Sarcophaga subvicina; assembly: GCA_936449025.2. NCBI lineage: Eukaryota > Metazoa > Arthropoda > Insecta > Diptera > Sarcophagidae > Sarcophaga > Sarcophaga subvicina. The sequence goes on from OW388083.2 coordinate 77,366,509, forward strand.
ACGCATAGTGGTCCGTTATGATACCACACTAGTTTCAATTATCCAATCTTAACAATCAACACTAGGTGTTCGTATTTAAAGCACTACTCCATTAGAAGTCAGCCTGTTTGAAAAGTAAGAGGGTGTCTAGGAACCCCAATTTGATTAACACAAAACTGCCGTCAGAGTAATATGAGGGACTGGCAGTATATACCAAACGGTTTAGATCTGATGGCTGTTACCGAAAGAGATCTACTTTCTGTTTAGCTGTCAGATAATATAGAAATGCTAGATGTTGGAGATTTCTTACTCAGAATCAGTTCAGCAGTGTGATTTATGATCATTATCTTCACCTGGTAGTCGCCGTAGTCTAGTACTTCGGGTGTTGTCTTATTAGACATGAAACCACGGTTGAAACGCCAGGTCAAACATCTCCAAAAAAACGAAATATGAAAAAATATTTCTTCGGCGACTGCCTATCAGCAGATTTTTGGCAAAAACTCTGAAACTTTCTCAAAAATCTGTCGTTCGGAGTCGACTTTGAACTGTAGATACATCCACTCATGTATAAAATTAAAACACACAACATTAGTGGTGTGAAAAGGGTTGTTATGACCAATTATGCTTCTTCACCTGAAACACTTTACAGCAATTAGGGAGGAGAATAGATAAACTTATATTGAAACCGAAATTATTATTTATAATATTCAATCTCTAAATTCTCTAATTTTTAAAACATTTTTTTGTAACTTTTCCGGAACAACATCCACTGTAGATTAAAAAAGATAAAAGTGGCCTTAAACGCAGCGGCAACAATTAGCTGTAAAATGTTGACGGTCAACCTTTCAGGCACAAATTATTTAATGCCAAAACAAGTTTAATATATGCACCAAGCAATAAAAGGAAGTAATTGTATAGCTTTCTTCTCGACAAATAGGTTTCGTCGTTCATTATACGACAGTCACATTTACTTAAAAAATCTCTTTGTGAAAACTGAGCTAATTTCTATCTGAAACTTTCTTAACTTTAAGTGACGTAAGTCTTGCCTTCTTTCTTACATTTCTTCTTCTTATCCATCTCTTGCAGAATAGGAAAATTTAAATAAAATTCGCTTTTTCTCTCAGCCCTTCTTAAACCAAGAATCCACTTTTTTAAAGTTGCCATGTTTTCTACAAACTGTCAGAGAACGTTTAAACGCAGATAACTTAATTTAATGTTTTAGAATTCATCTGAATTTGTGTCTCGACATGGATTTTAGTTCAGAATATTTTTTAATTTTCAAATTCTAATTATTTTTTTTGCTCACGTGGAAAGAAACTAACTTTATAACATTGTTACACTTTTTTTCCGTAAAGGAATTCTCTCCAAAAATAATAATAATAAATTGAAAGACCCTGTATAAGACTATTTGTGTTCTAGTTTTGTTCAATATTTAATTGTAGTTATCGTTATGAAATCGAAGCTCTTGAAATAAATTTAAAACCGAATTTATGCACGAGTTTTGTTGAAATTATTAAATTCACAGAATTTTTTTTATGCTCGTACGTTGAAAAGAATTTGTTGTTTTATTAATTTTATTTATTTCATTTCCCACCGTATTTTCCGTATTTTTAATTATTTATTTAATTTTAGTTTATAATGCCGTTATACTAGTATTTACAATTAATTTCTATTTTTCTTTTGCACTTTATTTATCATTTATTTTTTATTAATAATTTTTATTTGTGCCATCCTGTATATGTTGTTTGTTTTGTGTGTGTGTGTGTGTGCATTTCACCATAAATGTTTTGACCACTGCAATCATATCAATTCATTTTAACCACTACCACAACAAAAATGTACAAAACAAAAAAAATCCACCTCTGAACTATTGGATAAAAACCAAAATACAAAAATACCTAAATTCACCAACGTTCAATCATATTCAACACTTGGTATGTGGTGGTGGCGGTGGAAAAAAAAACGAAATTATCAATGACAACAACCTAACCAAACACACCTACCCAATACACACACCGTTACCAATTCGACATAATTGGCAATTGAACCGGAAAAAAAACGAAACAAAATTGTAAAAATTTGAAATTCGATTTCGAATGAAATTTTAATCAGATGAATCGGAATATTTCTCAGAACAATTGGCTGCCGAACAATTTGCTCAATATGCACCACAAGTGCACAGCACATCCCAATCGCCGTTGCCACCGCAACAGCTGTCACCACGTTTGCCACAAACACAACAACAACAACAGCAATATCAATCATACACTTCAACACAGCAGCAATCACAACACCAACAACTACAGCAACAACATGCAATGCCACCACCAGCAGCTATACAACATCAACAACACAATACTGCACATATTGTAGCCAGCAATCAGGCTGGTGGTGGTAGCACACAACTATATCAGCAACACAATAACGATAACAGCAACAATAATATTCATAGACAGCAACAGCTGCAAGGCTCACTAACACATACACAACAACAGCAACATCAATACGCAACACCGTTGCAACAACAGGCACAACAACAATTCATACAACACGAACAACAATACCAACACTATCAACAACCACAAACATTGCGTCAATTAAATCCCCAGCATCAGCAGCAACAGCAGCAGCTACAACAGCATGGCGTAAAACAAAATTCTCATTTATATCCATCTTCTAATTCGGCAGCAAACAATTTACAACAACAGCAACAACTTCAACAACAGCAGCAACTTCAACAGCAGCTGCAACAACATCAACAACAACAACAACAGTACCAACAACAGCAACAGCCTAGTAATACATATAATCAATTGCGTTCAGCTATTTTGCAATCATCCCATCATCCAACTGGTGGCTTACATGCCGCCGATTCCTCACAATCATCCACACCAACCTCTTCATCCACTACACCCTCTTCCTACTCCTATGATCAATACGATAACAAAAGCTATTCGAGGCAACAACAGCAGCCATCACAAGCACATTTGTATCAGCAACAACATCATCACAATAACAACAACATTAATACAACAACAACACTACAACATAATAACAATCCAACTACACCACCAAATTCCTCTTCTTCCCTATCGTCCTATAATAATACACCTGGTCCCGCTAATGCTTCAACTACTACTGCTAATCAACATTTATATTCCATCACTAATTATAATAACTATCCATCATCACCAGCAACAAATTTACCACCAACACCCTCATCCTCGTCGGGACAAAATTCATTTGCATCCTCTATTAATGCTGGCGGTGGTGCTGGTTCCCTAAATGGTGGTGCACAACAACAGCAACAGCAACCACCACCTTCAACATCATCACAGCATCACCATCACCATCATCATCATTCTTCTTCTTCATCATCATCACATCATGCCAATAGCAATGGTGGTGTTGTCATGAATGGTGGTAGCATTGGTAAAATAGCCGATTACGATCCGCTAACAGATGGACCACGTAATTTACCCAATCCCAATAGACAAAGTACTACCTTGATTTATAGCTCCGATAGTCGTGGTAATGGTGAGTAAACCCCTCCATAAGTCCGTAAAATAATTGCTAAATTTCGTATTATTTTGTTCCTTCCTTCTATTCATTGTTTTTTTTTTTTTTTTTGTATTTTTTTTTATTATAAACCGTTTGTGTTTGCTCGGCTCAATACATACTCGAGCAAAATGTGGAAAAAATATTTTCAAACGTACATACATGTCAACATAAATGCATACATATGTATGTATTTATGTATGTATGAGGTCTATGTACATTTGTATTATTTATTAAGTATTATTATTAAACAATGCAAGCCCATAAAACATGGTTTCTATTTAAACATTGGGCATAAGGCGTAGTAAAAAGAAAGCTTTTTCTTTCTTTGGCATTAAATTGAAGATCGATCTTCTTATACATTTTTTTGTTAAAATGGTTTCTATTTGTGTTAAAAATGCAATAATCCGTAGGTGTAGTCTGTCCTGAAGTGCTAGGCACTCGCATAAAAGGTGTTGCATCGATTACGTTTCCGCCATCATATTCATTTTTTTGTTGAACACAAGTAGTTCCGTGATTACCCGCAACCCAATGCTGGACACAGCAGAAATTCGGCAACCAGGTATGCCGGAACATACGGTTTTTTGAACTCCATGCTTTCCAATTTGGAAAAGTATTCCTGTAGAGGCGCATATATCCCCTCTATTGTCTCCTCCTCAGGCATCCCCTATCCATTCCATGCCAATTCGTCCGCCTTTTCGTTTCCTTCTATGCCACAGTGGCCCGGAACCTAGTAGAGGCGGGTATTGTGTCGATGTATACAGTGTAGGGAGCCCATGCAACCTCTGACACCCTTTAATTTGACGAGATGGATTCCCAGCGCTTTAATTGCTTCTTGACTGTCCACACAAATGATCAAGTTAGAAGTAGGTAGGTCCCCGCTTTCGGCCATGCGTGCAGTTTGTTCAATAGCAAACATCACCTGAACTACACAAGCCTAGTTAGGTAATCTGTATGACCCGTTCAGTGCCAGTTTATCGGAATAGACCCCAGATCCAGTTCCGTATTCCATTTTCAAGCCATCGGTGAAGATCGTTATGCCTCCGGTTAACACGATACGAGGCTGCAGGCCTCATCTTTTCCCAAACGTTCAAGGCATTCATCGCAGTATCTTATCCACAGCTAGTATATGTAGCTGGCTAGTCCAGCTAACACCCACCTCTTATGCGTGTGCCCTGCACAGTTGGCTAGTCCAGCTAGCATAGCCAGTATAGCTGGCTAGCATAGCCAGTATAGCTTGTACAACTAGCATAGCAAGTATATCTGGCTAGCATAGCTAGTATAGCTGGCTAGCATAGCTAGTATAGCTGGCGAATACAGCTAGCATAGCTGGCTAGTACAGCTAGCATAGCTGGCTAGTACAGCTAGCATAGCTGGCTAGTACAGCTAGCATAGCTGGCTAGTACAGCTAGCTAGTACAGCTAGCATAGCTGGCTAGTACAGCTAGCTAGTACAGCTAGCATAGCTGGCTAGTACAGCTGACTAGTAGAGCTAGTTTAGCTGCCTAGCATAGTTAGTATAGCTGGCTAGCATAGCTAAGCAGCTGGATTATACTAGCCAGAATACTAGCTTTACTAGCTATCTATACTACCCAGCTAGCGAACTGCACTACTAACTACCTATACTAGCTGTACTAGCCAGCTATAGTGGCTATGCTAGTTGGATTAGCCAGCTATACTAGCTATGCTAACTGTACTAGCCAGTTATACTACCTGCACTAGCCAGCTAAACTAGCTAGTGGGTATGCTAGCTGGATTAGCCAACTCTACTAGCTATACTAGCCAACTAAATTAGCTGTAGTAGTCAGCTATAATAGCTGTACTAGCCAGCTAAATTAGCTGTAGTAGTCAGCTATACTAGCTGTACTAGCCAGCTAAATTAGCTGTACTAGCCAGCTAAATTAGCTATGATAGCTGTACTAGCTATGATTGCCCGCTATACTAGCTATGCTGGCCCGCTATACTAGCTCTATTAGCTAGTCATAGTAGCTATAGCAGCCTGCTAGCCGACTGTACCAGCCTGCTAGGCAACTATACTAGCTCAGCTAGGCAGATAGCCAGCTATACTAGCTATGATAGCCAGCCATACTAGCTATGCTATCTTTACTAGCTAGCTAACTAGCTGTACTAGTCAGCTAGCTGTACTACAGCTATAATGGCTATGATAGCTGTACTAGCCAGCTATACTATCCAGCTAGCCAACTGTACTCGCCAACTACCTATACTAGCTGTACTAGTCAGCTATACTAGCTATGCTGGCCCGCTATATTAGCTATATTAGCCAGCCATAGTAGCTATACTATCCTGCTATCCGACTGTACTAGCCTGCTAGGCAACTACATATACTAGCTCAGCTACGCAGATAGCCAGCTAAACTAGCTGTGCTAGCCGGCAATACTAACTGTACTAGCCAGATATACTAGCTTTACTACTCAGCTATGCTATCCAGCTAGCCAACTGTACTCGCCAGCTAGGTGTACTAGCCAGCCATACTAGCCAACTATACTAGCCAGCTAGCCAACTAACTAGCTATACTAGGCAGATAGCCAGCTATACTAGCGAGTTTGCCAGCTATACTAACCAGCTATAGTAGGTATACTAGCCAGCTATACTAGCTGTACTAGCCAATATAGCTTTGCTAGCCCGGTAGCTAGCTTTACTAGATATACTAGCCAGTTAGCCCTCCACTAGCCAAATAGCCAGTTAGCTTTATACTAAGCTAACCATCTATACTAATTACACTAGTTAAATAAAAAGGTCAGGTCAGGTAACCTGTTATCAGAATAGACCCCAAATCGAGTTCCGCATTCCACTTTTGAGCCATCGTTGAAGATCGTTATATCATCGTCACTGAGTCCTTATCCTGCCTAGTCTGTTTGGCTCTATTGAAATCATCTCGTTTCGTTCCTAAGATACCTTATCTCCGATGACCACAACGGTGCCGTGAGTGATCCATGGGGTCGATTAATAAAGCAAGATTTCAGAAATGCTCTCCTAAGATCCCCAATAAGTTGCTAGACATATTCTTCAATGTGTGCTACATCAGCTGCTCCCTTCCTCGCAAAGGATGGGTGGATTAGCGTTTTAAAACTGCTGGGATTCCAATTGAGCAAAAGTTCCGATCATGAGATGTGAACGCTGAAGAGTATTCGCTAATGATCCGAAAACTACATCCGACACTAACGTCAGGTCTATCAACTGTGGCCTGTTCCTATTAAAGAATGTGGACATATAAGTTTAAAATTAGAAATGAAATTTAGAAAGTACTCAACTGAGAAATCAATGCTGAAGAGTATTCGGTAGTGATTCGAAAACTATATCCGACACTAACGTCAGATCAATCACCTGTTGCCTGTCCTTATTAAAGAATGTGGGCCTTTTGTCCCTATTGCATATAATAAATTTTGGAGTTAGAAATGAAATTGAAAAGGGACTCACCTCTGCTGCGACCCCCTTACTGTGTGGTGGGCGTTTGCATCGCATCAAAACCTCCTGCCTGTTCCTGTGTGCCCAAAGCATCAGGTGCTTGAAGGCAGGTGGTGGCGGCTCCTCGTCTTCGTATAGCAGATATGCAGATGCTATCAGGAAGCTACTGCTCCCAGCGCGTTCGCATATTTCCACGGTGAGGTCGGGATCACTGATCTGTGGTAAGAGAAGAACGTTAATTACTTTATTGAAAAGTGTGCAGGTCTTTCATTTTCCGTTTGCTGGTAGGACAGGAAGTGTGTAGAAGTTAGACCCTAATCCATAAAATCTGTCTCTTACAAGCCAGGGCTTTTAGATCAGGGCCACGTTGTCCTTGATCATGAACAACAGCAGATCCTCGCTAGCAGCTTTAGAATAGTGTAGATTAATCTAAACTACCTTCAGCCGTTGCGGTCTCACTTCTGTCGTTCGATGGCAGGATCATCCCTAGCTATCCCAATACCTGATTTTTCCGCAGAAACAGCAGTGATTCCGGACCTATTTTGATCCAGAGATGTTTTCCAGCATCTATGTCCCTTGCACAGGCACGCCACTGGGAGCCCACACCCTGACGACCGTTCTGACGAAGGCTTTGTTTGACGGCAACACGTCGAGCTGAGCACCCGGCCACAATTATAGTTGGTTACGGATGCAGTTTGTGAGAAATTCGAAAGCTTCTCGGTTAATGCATCCTACCTTCAATCCTTTTTGCCACTTGGCGCCTTCAAACTGGTCGGTTGCAGGATTGCAGTTGGCCTGCATGGCGTCGAATAGCACTCGCATAATTTTTTTTTTTTACACCGAGGAGGTGTAAATGTACCTAACCGCACCATAGAGGAAGTCGTCACATCCTCACCCACTAAATCCCTCTCGTCTCGTGGACCCGTGCCCACTCCGGAACTACCGTGGTATTACTTCGGAGCAGAATCCTTTTGGCCCCTGCGTGTCCATATCCGCGTCCGGGTTGCTTGTCGAAAATTGAGGAGACATCTGTGTCTCCACTATTTCCTTTCGTCCAGGTCCCTGTGTCGGATTTTGTTTGACACGTGTACAGGTATCATCTATGCCGGCATGCCTACATGTTCTGCAACCTCGAGATCTCTCTTCTTCAGTCTTAGGATACGCTCCACGTAATTTGCCACTGAAGTCCAATTCTCCCTACTCGCAATCATAACCCCGACAATGTTAGCGGCCGTGATCGTTCGAACTATTGACGTCAGTTCAGAGCGATAGCTCTGCCAGCATGCACACTCGAAAATAGTGTGCCCTGCATCATCAATTACTTCCTCCTCTTCGTAAAGGCAATAAAGGGAGGCGCTCTTGCCCATTCTAGGCAGGTACTTTCTAAAATACCCATGTCCCGATAGCATCTGTGTAGTGTAGTAATTCACATCTCCGATTTTCCGTCCGATCCATAGCCCATTGGCGTTGCCATTTTGAGATGGTGTTTTGCCTGAAGGAACCTGTTGCATAACTTCCAGTCAATTTCGCCCTATAAATCTCCATCCGTTCGGCGTCCTGCAGATCCACGGGAATTGTACCTGCAATCACAAGTACGGCTGGCGCGGATACCGTACGATACGCCGAAGTGATATGCAATGCAGCCGTCCTCTGTACCGATATAAGTGAGTACGCTCGCTTTCTAACATTGAGCGCCTCGGCCAAAATTTCACTTCCATAAAGCATAATGCTGTTACTAACCTCCATCAGGAGTCTCCTTCTCGCCGGTAGCGGGCCTCCAATATTCGCCATTAGCCTGCTGAGCTGTCCCACAATCTTTTGGGTTCTGTTAGCCGAGTATTTAATCTGTTCCGCACATTTCAGTCTGGGATCCAGTCTTATTCCTGGTATCTCACCGAGCTCTTAGTCAATTACCTCGTTTCCTATACTCATGTCGACGTCCAAAGGGATATGACGACCAGTGATTAGCAGCAATTCCGTTTTATGCATGGCCAGGTCTAGGTCGTGGGAATCCAACCATGCTTTTGTCCTTAGCATAGCGCGTCTCAATTTTCGTTGTGCCTCTTCTGTGTTCCTGGCCGTGATAACAGCTGCGATATCGTCTGCGTATCCAACCAAGAAAGTTCCGTCCGGCATATCCTCCCTCAGAATTCCATCATAGCTAACGTTCCACAAGTCGGGGCCGGGGATAGATCCTTGTGCCGCTCCTGATGTTACTTGTTTCACTCTTGATCCCGAGCTTGTGTTATACACCAGCTGCCTGTTATTCAAATAACTGCTTATCATGGCCAGAATGTAGTGTGGCACAGAGAAATTATTCTCCAAAGCATCCAGTACATCGCTCCACCTAAGGCTGTTAAACGCGTTTCTTGACGTCCAAAGTGGCAAGCAGTACCACAGGCCTCGTAAAGTGACTCCCACGCTGTGTGACCACAGCCGCTTCAGTCACCTCTCTCAAAGCGCAAATTGTTGACCGACCGGGTCGAAAACCATATGCCGAGCAGACAGTCCTCCATTATTCTCAATAGCAGCAGTAAGTCGTGGCTTCAAAAGCCTCTCGAGCAGCTTCCCTGAGGTATCCAGCATGCACGCGGACGGGTGCTCCGGATCGCGCTTTCGCTTGCTTATTAAGACGCCGTTGTTTCTTCCATATCTTGGGGAAAATACACTCCCTTAGGCACGCGTTGTACATTCCCAGTAGGAGTTGCGGTCTTTGACTGCCAATCTCCCGCATTTCCTCAGGCGGGATGCCATCGGGCACTGGTGCCTTACCGGGTTTTAGTCCGACTGCAGCTGCTTTCAGCTACTCTACGGAAAATGGTAAAGATTCCGTATTGGGCGTATTCTGTCGTCGTTCGTTCGCCAGTTCATGAGTAGGGAATAGTGTATCCACTATATTTTTCATTACTCGCTCGTCGATAATTTCCATTGGTTTCCTTCTGTTCATCCAGGTCTCGAATTTCCAAAGTGACCGTAGGTACAAGGTCCTTTACGGTTGCCTCTTAATTTAGGACGCTCTTTAGGTTCTGCCTGATCTCGTCTCTTTTTCCCATTTCAATGAGAATAGCACCTGTTTTCGTCTTCCGGACGGCGCGTATCGCTATCTCCGATTCCTCTGGTTTTATTTTGCTCCGTGTGTCCCTCAGAACGTCAGCGTAGCTGCGCCTCTCGGTTAGGTGGATGATTACAGCTTCTGGACGTTCTTTCACAATTATTCGTCGTTCCTTTTTCTCTTCCTTTGCCGTTTTCTTGCTCTTCACTGTTTTCCATTCCTCGTCCACTGTTTCCTTGAGCTGTGTCGTGTCCGTCGGTTTTCCTCTCGGCATTTTTTTCCGGGCGGCTCTCCGGTGGGCTTGATGCGCCTCTCTTGTTGAGGGAACTAACAGGTGTGGAGACGTCACAGTCGTTCCTGTTATTTTTGGCAATCTCGAGTGCTCTACTCGCTTCTTTTTCCTTTTCCGCAGTTTTCCAGTTCTCTCTATAGCTCCTCATTATGTCGATGAGCCCCTCTAATTCAGCTACTCCGCTCTGAACTTCAATGCTGATGTGTCTTGCCTTCGTCATTGCCGCTCTAATCTTGCGGATAACACCCTGGCACTTATTAAGGGTCTCCTCCTCCGACTTTCTCATTTTGCATATAAACTCCTGTCTAGGGGAACTGTGTCCTAAAAGCGGTTCCTCTGTTCCGCCATGCACTGGTTGCGATGCGTGCGATTGCGCACCTTCCTGCACAGATTTTGGTGTCGTGCCACTTTTCTCATTACCGGTGCTCCTCGCATTTGTGTTCTGAGAATTCGCCGTTGTCTGGGATTTTTCATCGGTGATCGCTTGATTTTTGGGCTGCTCATAAAGGCAACCTCGCCCTGCATCATCTCTTCTATTTCTAGTATTCTTTTCTATTTGGATTCTATATTCAAGCCGCTATCTCCTATCGACTGTGCAGTTGTCCTTTAGAGACCCCAAGGGTGCCTATGGTGATCAGTGAGGTCTTCGCGAGGGTTGACGCAAATCCTTATGGGAGTCTACGTTCAGAGCCAGGTCGGACACTAATTAGGAGTCATCTCAACTAAACCTGCATCACCAACTAAATGGCGACAATAATCGAACGTAATAGCGCTCGCATAATTCTCACCTCCAAAATGAGCCAATTACTGTTGACTACCAACAATGGCCAACAGGAGCTGAGGTTGACATTTGATAGCTGAGGTCTCAGCAGCAATGCAGTCACCCAGGCCTGTGGCCTCCCCCTTAGTAATCGCGTCTGCGGAGATTTTAGCAGCCTCTTTTGCCGGATACTGAGGCCGTGATTATGGTCGACAAAATAAAAAGGGGGTGTTGTTGCATTTTATACTCCCTGCCAGGTTTTAGAACTTCCGCCCCACTGCGGTCAGACGCAGACCAGGAAGCCGCCCAATGTGGAACCAACGCTTCTGGATTTTGGGGTGGAAGATGCACAAGCAGAGGATATAGGATATAGGGAAAAAAGGTAGGGAGATTTGGGGATTGATAGTACTTGATTTGTACTCTGCCCGTATGACACGGACAAATCGGATCACAGCGACAAAATGACTAAATAAATAACAAATCATTTTCTATTTATATTCTGATAAAATTTACAAATTTTCAAGCCTTGCTTGTGTAAAATTTTTTTCATATTTGTGTTTTCAACATTTGTGTTTTTCATTCATTTAAATTGTTTTTTGTTAATTGTGGCTTTAGTAAATTAATCTGCAGCTTAGCACACTAAATTTATATTGTAATACTAAAAATAATATCGAATTCTAAAATTAAAGTGTTTCAACGGACATTTTAAACGCAATCTAAAATTATAATGAAAATCTTTCCCTTCTGCATTGCTTTGTGAATTAAGATTAAACACAGTGTTGCATTTTGAGACAAACTATGACTGCAATACATAAGGAGTGCTTAACAAATAATGAGTTTTTAAAATTCCAAAAACAATATTTTATTGTGGAACTCGAAGCGGGGTTATAGGATTTGAATTTTTTAGATTTTAAGTCCTTCATGTTAATTCCATGTTTTTTTTTTAAATTTGTTTTCGACAATTATTTAATTTAAATTGTTTTTGTTTGAGTTGTTGTATTTATAATTTTTCTTTTGGATTTAGTTAATAATTCTTATCCAAAACGTATTGGTTCGGTAGCTGATATCGATCCAGTTAATGGTATTTATGGTTCTTTATCAGCTGAACAACAATTGCAACAACAACAACAGCAGCAGCAGCAGCAGCAACAGCATCAATTACAACAACAGCAACAATATTATCAACAAATGCCAGCAAATGTTATGCAACAACAACAACAGCAGCAACAACAACAACATTTACAACAACACATGCATCACAGCGTACAGCCGAAACAATCAAAACAAAGTTTGGTAAGTTCTTCTTCTTTTTTGGAAGAGGGAGTGAGTGGTTTAACTCAAAAAAGAAATTTTCTTAAAAACAATTTTGTCTTTTCTAAACAGCGTGTCTATCGTGCCTTGTATGATTACGAAGCTCAAGACGTCGATGAAGTTAGTTTTCGTGAAGGTGATATTATATTTGAAGTGGAATCCATCGATTCGGGTTGGATGACTGGTCGTGTTGAACGCACTGGCAAAACCGGTATGTTGCCTGCCAACTATGTAGAAAATGCCGTTATATAATAGGGAATGAAATCGTCTGTTGCCATTAAAAATAAGGCCAATATTAATACCAGCAACAGCAACAGTTGCAGCAGTAATAGTAATAATAGCAACAACATTAACAATATCAATAATACTAGCAACAACAGCAATGGCATTCAACGAAAAAAAATTATACAAAATGGCAACAGCAGCAATGGTATTATCATCAGTAGTAAAACTAAACCACAAACAAATGCACCACCACCACCCGTTGTAGGTCGTCGCAATAATAATGTAATGACTAATGCATCACGTAGTAATAATTGTAATCGCATCGAGAATAGTAATAATAATTTATCATCAAAGACAAGTTGTTGTTGTACAAATCATATAGCTGTTATTGTAATGTTATGCATATATTTACTCATTGTATTTATAATATTTACCAATGTATTCTTCGATGATGATAATAACAAAAACTCCAATAACAATGATAATGGCAATAAAAATTCGATAAAACATAAATCCCAAATAAATGGCGGCGGTGGTACTGATAGCCAGGCAAAAGAGGAGAGATCACAACAGCAAAATTTTTATTATTACCTATTAAATCATGTATTTTAACAAGAACATTTACAATATAACGTGATATATACATATATATTCAAGCATATACAATACATAATGCGTTAAATGAAATTTTTGTTTGTAAGCCTACTGTTTGTACTATTTAAGTTTGTGTATTTCTAATTTCGAACCGTATTCCTGATTTGAATTGATTTTCATTTTTTTTTTTAAATTATTATCCAAATGTAATCAGGGGCTTGTTTTTGAAAATGTCAATTTTGAAAATTGTATATGTTTTTATTTCGTAAAAAAAAGAAGAATAAATTTATGTTCTATAACGTTTTTTTTTTTTTAATTTCTTTCTAACTAAGGGACATACAAAAAATATTTCTCTTTATATATACTACATACAAACATACATACATACATAATAGTTATATCGTATAAATATGCATAAAAATAAGACCAATTTTTATAATATTAAAAACAGAACTAATAATCAAGTGTATAATTTGAGCAGCTTTTTTTATTTATAAACCCAACCAACCACACAACCTTATTAATAATGAAATAATATAAAATAAAGAAGAGTTTCGAAATAATTCAAGTAAATTTACAAATATTTAAACACTATCACTAAACCCGTACATACATACTATATATTTAAGCAAATAAGAAAGAACAACACAAGTGAATTAATTAGTATTTAAAAATAAGTATTTTTAACAACAAAAAAAAAATAATAAAAATATTGAATTCAAAAATTAAAAACAATCGATGTCAGTAATGTTGCTAACAACATATAGTTCTAAAATCGATAACTGGAATTAAATAAGAACCTTTTCCCTTAAATATCAAGGTAAACCAATAGATTCCAAGGGAAATTTATCAACATTAGAAACTTTTTACATTGAAAACAAACAAAAAAATATTAAAATAGACTGGTCCTAGCTAAGAAAAATGAGAAAAATTTATAAAATAAAAACATTTTTATACACACCCCATAGTATTTAAGGCCAAATTTATTAATATACACAATTGAAAGAAATTTCAAACTGCATGGATTAGTTTGCTAAGGAAAAAAGTTTTTTCTTGAAACCTTTTTGAAAAAAACCGAAGTAAATTGTTGAGTAATGTCACAAAATTATTTATGAATATTAGTATTTTACTATTCATTTATCTGTTTCAAAATGGACTTATCAATTATAGTAGTGCCAAAACCAGAAGAACATTTAAGATTTTCTTTTTATTTAAATTTTGACACATGTTCTATTCTATTAAGCATAATCGATTTTGCTTTTATAATTTTCAATTTTAAATGCAGTGTGTTTCACAGCTAATTTTAATCAGAAGCTTAATTAAAATATTGTAAACATTTTTACAAGATTATTTCAAAAAATGGTGACGAACAAAAGTGTTCATATAATAAAATTATTTGTTTTTTGAAATGTGAAATAAGTAATCTCAGAGATTGCATTGGCATTGATGCGACCAGATTTTCAGTCATATCAGAACTTATTTGGGACTGGGCCGTTTGTAAAGCTTGTTTTAAGGATTCCTTTCTGGTTATGTTAGCAGGATAAATTTTTATTTTCAAAATATCCCAAAGGTGCTTGTGGGGTTCAAATCCGGCGATTGATTGGGGGGAGAGTAACTGGTTTGGCGCATTATAAAGGAACTAATCTCTAACAATATGCGCTGTATGATCGTTATCCTGTTGGAAAATCCAAGGATGGCCAAGACCCAACCTAACAATAAACGGATGCAATTTACAACTAACCGGCCAACTTCAGACACTGCTATGGCTCCCTACGTCATTCCGTTGCCACCACCATGTTCTACTGTTGGAAAAATATTCTTTGGACCAAGTGCTGCTTTTTTTTGCGCCAAACCTTTCCACGACCTCGAACAAATTAAACTTACTTTCGTCCGTAAATAAAACCTTTTTTCAGGAGTCAATCCCAATTGTGTCCAGACTCAAGGCGAAGTTTCCTATTTTTTTTTTTTTTCAGATATCAAAGATTTTCTGCGGAGAACTCTGCTTGCACAGCCGATTGATCGTAACGCCCTTTGAATCAGTATTTTTATTTACTAATACTAATACTTTTTACTAATATGAAATCAGCTAATCGTTCAGGTAACACACGACCAATTTACATTGATATACTGATTTCAACGAATTGTTGTTTATGTATTTTTTTCTCAGTAATGATGCGACCAGATTTTCAGTCTTATCCTTATTGAATATTACAAGCCCCTTTTTGCGTTTTAATTAGATAAATGATCACTTGAACCCAGTATTTAGGTGTGTTACAACAAATAGGTTTTACATGACTGTATGTTACATATTTTTTGATCCAGAAATAAATTAAAATAAATTTTCAATTTCCTATGCAGGCTGATAAAAAAACAAATTGCTGGTAACACCGTGTTTAGCTATGGCTTTTATTTAGTAGCTCTGCATTTATAAACAGGCATGTAAGTGATTTAAACTTCTCTGCAAATTAGTCACATTTTTGGAAGATGAATTGTTTGGTAATATAATTTTTGTTATATTTAATTTTTTTTTTTTTTTTTGAAAGCTGCTCTGTCATTCATTAGAATATGCTACATAATTTTTTATTTTCTCTTATTTCCCATACAACTTCGTTCCTGTTCTTCTTTAAGTGAAATATTCGCAGCATTCGGGCTTCCTATGTTCTCGACTGCATGAAGCATAGGCTTAGTTATTAGCTATAACTGCATTCATTAGAACACGATTGACAATTCTTGACTAGACCGATATGTATTCAAATAGTTTCAAATGTTCTTCGGAACATTTCTCTCTTATATTTGCCTCAGAACTATTGAACTATTTATCCCAACGTGTTCAACAGTTGTTATATGTAGCGTTCTAAAGCCTCTTGCTAAATTAACGAGTCTATTATATGGATGTCAACCAAATCTTACTTGAGTTAACAGTTGCCAAATGGAGAATCACCTTTTCTGTTCCGCTTGTTTGTTTGTTTATGTTATAACAAGTCAAATATTTTCATTTCTAATGGTTAAAATAGCTGTGAAACCCTGTCTGCATTTTTGTTTTTTTTTTTAATTTTTGAATAAACATTGCGGAAACTGATTATATATTATAGTATATGAAATAATGTTTTTTATACAGCCATAGAATAGTGCATTTTAAATAAATTATATGCTATAATAAAAAAAATCCAAACTAATCTAATACATATACGAAAACTAATTACAGCATGGGGTACAGATGTAATAAACATTCTTTTTTTTAATTTTGGTGTATGGTATTGATAATACAAATATTTTAATATACCATATATATGTAAGCTAAATAGCAAAATTTTTATAAAGATTGTTGTATTTGTTTCTTTCAAATACAATATAAATAATAAATAAAACAAAAAGTAAGCTTATTTAGATAGTAAAATGAAATAGTATATAAATTGTAAGTGGTTGTTCAAATGGTAAAGTTTCTTGGAAAGCTTCCTTAAAGGATACTAAATGGAACCACTTATACAAAAATATATAAAATACAACGTTATGTGTTGTGTTACTAACAAAAAAAATAATCTTTTTAAAGAAAAATCAGTATAACAAAAGTCTGTTTAGAAGAGGAAACAAAATCTATTGAAATATAAAAAAAGAGAACTTTTTAGAAAACCATAAAGTCTGTTAGAAGAAAATATACAATAATTAAGAAAATATACAAAAACTTTTTTACTACAAAATTTTTGTACATAATCAGAACCAATAACAACTTTTAATGGCTAGATTGTGGTTGTAGCTGGCAATTCAAAACTAAATTTGTTTTAATTAAAAAATTTGTATAATTTAATTGCCAATTGTTAACAGTAATAGTATTAATAATTTTTTTCTTTTTATTTTGTTAACTAGTAAATCAATTGAAATTCCATACACACACCCTCAATTCAATTACACTAAAAGAAAAGCTTTTGAAATTAATTTTTTCACGTTTAAACGTTTTAAAGCTATAAAGAAAATAATACTGTAAAAAATACTTTAAAAGTGCCTTTTATTTGCAAAAAAAAAAAAAAAATTAAAAAGAAAATAATGGGAGAAAACTTTTATTAACTTAATTTTAATTTAATTTATTATTTCTATAAAACCAAGTTAATGATTTAATTAAAAAAATATATATAAACAATTAATTAAGAAAAGAACAAGTTTAACTTGCATTTAAACATATTTAAACAAACCCACAAAGAAGGTATGTTTGAGATTTAAAAATCAATTTATAATTTGAAAGCATAAAACTAAACTACTAAGAGAATTGCAATAATTTTTCTTATTATTAAAAAAAACTATTGAATTTTGTTCTACATAAAATGTTATTGCATGTTATTGAAAACTTTTATATTTAGTTAATTAATTTAAGAATGAAGAAACTAATAAAACTAAAACAAATCTATAATTTTATAAATTAGTAAAAAGTAAAGAAAGCAAAAAAATAAATAAAAAGAATAAAAACGAAACACCACATATACTAAAAGCAATCACAATTTATGAATTTATATATGCAAACAAAAGAAAACTGCTTAATAAACTTATCAATAACTAAAAAAAGCCAGTATAAATAATTATTATTAATTAAAAAAAAAAACACAAAAAAATAAATATTAAATAAATAAACAAACTACTTGTGTTCTTATTAATTGGATTTCGAATAAAACGCCCATGGATGGATCTATTCAACATTTAATAAACTAGTTTTGTACAGTTTCCTTGTTTTCCTCTTTCTTTTGCCCCGAGAGAAATAAGTCTGTTGGACTATTTATTTAAATATTGCTTTTAGTCAAAGTTGTTAGTAAACAGATAACTTTAAATTTGGAACCTTTAAACTTTAATTTTTGTTTTTTGAGCAACCAACACTTAGGAAAAATTCCCCTTATTCATGCAGTGCATATTGGATCTAGGAAATAAGTTGGGAGAAAGAGGAAAATATTAGAATCTACCTGTATTGCAAGTACGAGAAAAAACTTCAAGGGTTAAAGCTTGCCATATAGGAATAATGCAGCTGAAGAACGAATTTTCCCTGTAACGCATAATACGTTTCACTTTTCACTCGACCATAAAAGGTGATGTGCGAGATAGAGTAGTATTACGTAAGACTATGTGATTTTTGGGAACAATTCCATTGATTTCATTAGGGCAAAATCCATTGGAGTAGCGATAGAATAATGAAACACAAGCCAATAGAGTTGAATATATAGTAAAGTAGAGGTAATAGATAATAAAGAGATCAGCAAATAGTGTTAAGTATTTCTTGTACCGTTTGAGGTAACCGCTGTACTCCAATGTTTCCTCCGTTTCCTATATCCCCCCGTTTCTAACTCATTTCTCCATTACCCTAACTCCTTCACTATCCTCTCTCACCCTTTTTCTGGGACGCACGCACTTCCGATAGGTTATTTTGACCACTGGGCATCCTAATGATACTGGAAAACTGCATTTTATTGCCAACGCACAACACATAGAATTTTATATGAACTTCCGAACTTTGACAGTTCATAACAGCATCTTGTTGGAGACACATCTGCCAAATTAATCAGTCTGTCTTGCCAAATCACCAGGGAAAACCTAAGACCCACGACGCATGTTCACTAAATGGCCTCTGAGACGTTGGCGTTGATCCTAATTTTCATAAAAAAAATCGTCTTCAGAGATAAGGCCCATTGCTGAACGAATGGGTACGTGTACAAACAAAATTTGAGACGATACCAATCTATATGAGATCCAACAGTGTCCAATGCATCACGAAAAAGACACTGGTTAGTGTGAATTTTTGAACTGACGGCATCATTGACTTATATTTCTTAAAAACGCTAACAGCCAACCGCGAGCAGGGTAAGGTCAATTATTACCAACTCGTTTTGGCCTGAATTGAAAGATCTGGACAACAACAGGACGGCGCTACATGCTACACAGTTCCTGTCAAATTGAATATTTTGCACGAGCGATAACCATCTTATACATCGCAGGTGTATCTGAATAAGCCATACACCACAGCGATCCTCAAAACCAACATAATCCATTCCATCGATCAAATGCAGTCTGATTTATGCGCCAGAGTTGCGAAAAATCAGACATTTGGGAATGTCTTGTCTTAGGAAGTGCTGAACAAATTGTATTCTATACCTTCTAGCATAAAAAGAAAACACCAGTCCAGTATGAAGCACAGAAAAGGTTATGTGTGCTGAAGAGGAATTGAGAAATGCTGCCGCTATATCATCCAAGTTACAAGACTAAATTATAATGAATAGTTTTCCGTCTTTATTATTCATTTCACCATATCTGCCATGTCATCAGGATTTTGACCAGGCAGACAAAGTTCATTCAAGACAACCAAAGGTATATTATTTTTTTTTTAGATAAAAATACAATTTGGTGTTTCCAATGAAAGGACTCAGACTGCCCCAATGTCATTGCTTGACAGCTCTTCTCGATCGCCTATATATTAAGCACAAAGATGCTTTTTCTTTTACAATATAGTACCGGCCATGTACTCTGAAGGTGACGAATATTCTCCTATTCTTTCTCATCTCTGCAGCTTCTACAGACATCATTAACACGGTGTCCAAGACCAATGCACCTCGCATTCGTGCCTATAATGCAACACACCGTAATTGACTCCGGCAACTATACTGAGCGTGCTTCTTTGAAGTTTAAGCTGATTTGACGTGCACTCTCCATCCAGTTTTGGCCAAATTCTCAGCGCAATTTTGCCCGTGTCCGTATCCCCTCATCTATTGTTGACGGAATCGACGATTGCATTATCAATTACAAGTTTTCAAGTTTAGTAAGTGATTCCCAGAGTCAAGAATTCATTCAAGTGTTCGATGATTGTGCCGTCTGAAAGGCGCTACAGTGATCTGGCAGCCTTCTAAACTGGGCTATTTCGATTGATTCCAAAAAATTCCATCTTAAGCGGTACTGTCTAATTTGAAGATATCGGAGTAAATTTGCACGGAGTCCTTGACGATATGCACCGCACCATTTTTCCAGACCTCCATATCCGGAATGAATGACCTGAATCTCACTGAGAAGTCGCAACGAAAATACAAACTTCTTGCAGAATCCTTGCGTGATCAGTATTCGATTCATGCCACTGTCCAGTCGCCCAGAAAAGCAAAAAAAAAATGAATCTAATATCCTAATACTTGTCACTTTAAATACTTGTCACTTAAAATTGCTTTTACTCAGGAACAATTTAATCTCAATAGTTTTACACTTATTTTAACTTAATTTTTATCAATATATGTATGTATGTATATCAACATAAACCTTTTATATTAATTAATCGATAATGATAAACTAATGGTATGGAATCGTTTTATTCAGAACTATTATAGTATTTCTCACCCTTTTTTATTACCTGCACGTTAATGTAATGACAGTGGAATGAATATTTAAACAAAATTTAATTAAGTTTGGCCAAATATTGTATATGCCAAAAAGTTTATTTAATAATTTTGTATATTAAATAC
The DNA here is from genome assembly GCA_936449025.2 of Sarcophaga subvicina. Lineage (NCBI taxonomy): Eukaryota > Metazoa > Arthropoda > Insecta > Diptera > Sarcophagidae > Sarcophaga > Sarcophaga subvicina. Next base: position 77,387,180 of record OW388083.2, read on the forward strand.
ATACGTACAAATGTATATAAATGTAATTAAAAAAAGTTTGTAAATTTATAAAAAAAAAATACATATTATGTACTGTAAAAAATAATGTGTGATGTGTTAAAACTTAATACTATATTTTGTGAAAATTTTATTAAAATTGGACGGATAAATATTCGATGATGACCTTTACAGTTTTGCTTCATCATTAAAGGCACTTAAAGTGTGTATATAAACTTATGTAAACTAAAAAAATAATATATGGAGGGATAACTAGCCACTTCACTTTCATGCATAGCTGATTTCGTGGTCATAGACGCGCTCCCGATACTCTTCGTTATCGGGTAACGCATGATGACGTAAACCACACAGACGTGGTCCAAAACGTAGCATTATTATAATAACACCAACAATAAATAAAGCTAAAGCAGCTACAGCTGGAAAAAGAACAATAAAAGCCATGGTGGAATTTACTTAAACACTACTTTATGTAAGTGAAAATTAATGAAATTGTGTTTATATATCGCTTTCACGTTTTGTATGCAATTCAACGTATTCTTCACACTGTCTTTGTTGATGCAAACCTCTGCCTTCGGGACGAGGTGGTCTATGTTGATAATGCTGCGTAGGAAATTCTTCTGTTTGAGCTTCAATATCTTCGCTGAAAAGTCGTGGAGCTGGCTGTTGAAATTAAATACATTTTTCTTTATGATAAACACCTTTTGAAATGATGATGCAATTATTATCTTATAAAATTTTGTTTACTGCACTAACTTAAAAGTATTATAGCAAGACAGGACAGGTTTTCATTACCCCTGTTATAGCAACACACGATAGTCTCTGTATCTTGTTTAACTCCAATTGAGCTGTTTTCAGATTCGTTCTATCTGCCCACACAATTGCGCCATAGGTCAATCACTATTGGTCTTGACCATCATGGTATACATACATACATACATTCAGTGCATTATTCCTGGGTTGCATCCCCAGGATTTTTCTGCAGGCTTCTGCGTATAATTCTGGCATATCTGGCCTTTCTTGAGATGCTTTATATTCTATTATATGTATATTCTTCAATATTCTTCCATTTAGGAAGTTTTCATCTACCTTTGTGGTCTTGTTTATTCTCAGGCTCACTTTCATGCATCAACGATTTACGATCTCAAGATGTTTTTGAATGATGTCGTAGAGTCTCTTAAAATTTTCCTCTAGCCATCGAGACTATACCATGTGCATATCATTGGCAGTCAATGCCCGCCTCAGATAGTTTTGTCAGTAGTTCGTCTGCAATCAGGCCTCACATTATGATGGGCTAACCCTTATTATCTCGTTAGTCTCTTAATCTCTTAACTTATTATAAACAACGCCAATGCAAATTCAAATTATAATAAAAACTAAAAATATTACTGGCTTGTAAAATTTCAATTTAATTCGCACAACATTAACCGTAAATACAACACAGAACTGACAATTAAATTCGAATTTACTCAAATTCAAAGCTATTTTAAACCTTTCGCGCATTATTAACTGCTGTTTTCAGAAGAGAAAATGACTGAAAAAGCTATCGATTTGTAATAAAATTTTCAGTTGTTCAGAAGAAAAACTACTCAAACTTTTAAAACACTGAAATTCACTGTTCTTGGTACTGAAAGCCTAAAAGTGATCTGACATCAAATAATTACCTACAATTCCTATGAAGAAAAATTCTACTCATATAAGGACTTTTGGACCAGATCGAATCCGTATATGATGGTTTCCGGGACATAACGGTATACGCGGTAATGAGACGGCGGATGCTCTCGATAGATTAGGTTCACTTTCTGTGGGCGATTTAATAGTTGGTCCTGATCGCCCAATCTGGCACTTCCCTTCACTGGATGGGTCGGAGGGGAAGAGCAGAGGCGTTGGGGTGGGCGGTTGGTTCGGGATGTTATGTATGTAGGTGTCTATAGCCTGCTATAGACAGTGATCGCATAGGTTTGCGTCTGGATAGATAAGGCCAGCCTGAGGTTAGTTATTGGTTTCATTACAGGCCACTGCGAGATTAGATCCCTGACAAGGATCTGGAACAGATCCCAGCCGAAATAAGGAAGGGTATGTTGCGATGAGGACGAGTTGTAGACTATTGAAGTTATTAGTAGGTTGAGGACCCTGAGCAGGTTCTACTTCGAAAGCTTGGACTCTGTCGAGAGCCGATATTATGACCCTCCATAAATTCATAAATATGTTGAACTGGTTGAGAAGACCTACAGCATCAAGGTTGTAGTCACGCTCTCTTGTGTTTATGGTCCATCCTTTTTCCTCCGTTTATATCCTCCCTTTCCAACCTCCTCTAATTTAACTATCTCCTTCACTATCCTCTCTTTTCTAGGACGAAATTACAATGGGTCAATTTAATCTCTGGGTTAAACCTAATCTAACCAAACCTAACCTAATTTATTAACTAACGTTTTTGACCCAGCGGATGATGGTTCTATGAAAGAATAAAACAGTGCATAATTAACTTGAATGCCATCGTAGACAAACCCTTACAAAATAATGAATATTTTGGTGTTACACCTTATATAAGATTAAGATATGAATAAGACTATAATAAAAGGAGTTTTTTGCTCAACTTTTCAAATTTTTGTAAATAACATTAGAAACAAAAAAAATTGCACTTGCGATAATTTTCACTTAATTAATTAATATGAAACTTAATTACCTGTAGGCTCTGGAAATATTTAGCGTCTTTTAATTCGGTGAAATCTAAAGGAGGCTGTTTATGTGGTGTAGCTGACCACAGTGAGACTAACCAACGATTGCCAGTATGTCTATCCTGCCAATATTGACGATGTTTGGAACAACAACCAATAATAATGTTGAGTATTATTATCGAACCCAGGACAACAGTACAAACAGCTATTGTCACATAAAACGGTGAGAAATTCCCATAAATATGACCAGTAAAGTATGGATTCTTTTCATATGCTGTACGTTCGTCTATCGTTGACATAGTCTATTAGGCAAAGACTACCGATAATTTTTTAACCAATTTAGATATCGATTTGAGAAGTTTTAAAGCGAGTCCAGTTATCTTTTGTAGAAATTATTGTCGCTGCGTTTGTATATACTTTTGATGGAGAACACTTCGTAGCATAAGAGCACTCATTGATATTTTTACAACAGATTTCCGTGGAATACAACGTCTTTCAGTTTTTTTCCAAAGTGATGACAAAATATCTAAAAAAAATTACAAATAATTTTTAATCTCTAATTATTTTATGCAAACTTGGTTTTTTAAAGTACAGTTCAATAAAATGTTTAATTTAATACACTCCCCGTTATAATGAGTTTGTCTTGATCGATTAGGGTGTGGCATACGTTTTATTCTACACTACATGAATTGATCGAAATAAAATAAATGAATTATAAATTAATAAATACCTTCAAGTTTGATTTGATCCTTTTTATATTATTTACACTTTTTATTATAATATTAATTTAATATTCATTATTTTTTCTATTTATTTTGATCTCTGAACGCTTCTTAGAACTCTCCGACACAATGTTAAAAACTGTAATTATGAATGAATTCTTTTTTCTCTCTCGCCTTTTGAGCTGTGTTTAAGCAGTGTTTTATTGCAGAGTTGCATTTATACACTAATAGCAAATACCCTGGAATGTTTATATTACGATGAATGCGTGTGTTTGGAAAAAATATGTTTTTTTTTAAATCAAAGACCAATAAGATTCATTGTTGGTACCTTTAAAATCGTAGCTTAACTAAAGGTACCATAAAAGCAGAATGTTGGAAAATATGAAAGTCGATATAAAACGTTAAGAAGAGAGAATGCCAAAAGTAGATGAACAAATAAAATAGATGGAAAACAGTGTCATCTAACTCTCTAACTAATGCCAGAAATCCTAATACGTCCCCATCAGGATACCCAAGCTGGTTAAAAAATTGAAAAATCCTAGGGAAACCAACAACTAGTTTATTCAACTATGTTGTACAATTAATCGCAAAGTGTAGAGGCAGCATAAAAAAGTTAATTTTTTGCGATGTATTTGCAGAAATTAAAGAAAACACATGGTTTGCAATGTCTTGAACTAGAATAGCCATATTCCAGGTTATGACCAGGCACAAATAAATTTATCTAGCGTTTAGAACTATCTAACTAATGTCCTAATCACTTTCTTAAGGTACTCATAAACTACACAATATTATTGAATACATTATGGAGTTTATTATTATTATCGTTTTGCTCTACACCTTTCAATAAATTGCACAATATTAAAAAGATATACATACATGTTGCAGTTTTTCTTACAATATACATATATAGCATGAAAAAGTAAACAAAACCTACACATACATTTCAATATTAATTTGGTGAAGAATTTTTGCTTGTAATGCACTTATTATATGTACATATACTTATATTGATTATTCACACACAGTAAATTTTAAAATCAGCTGTCTATTTTGGTGGGAAATAATTATTGTACACAATCTTGTTGACACATTACACAATATTTCGTTTTGCGTAATAAAAACCAAAAGGCTTTCGATTTTATTCAATATATTGCGCCATCTACTAATATAACATACACACTGGCAATCTTATTGTGCAATGTCAATTACTGGCTATATTCACACGAGCACAATTGTGCTGGCAGCAAATGATAGTTTGTTGGCAAGAGGGGTGAAGAGAATGGTTTTTCGGTGGCGTAAATTTTCCACCAGCTACAACCCCGCATCACCAGCACAAAACTAATACATACACATTTTTAAAAATCAGGGTTGGCAATTTTTTTTTCAACAGAGTTGATTTAGTCGTTAGTTGCATTTGAAACAATGAACATGATCACAAAGAAAGGGGGATGGTCGCATAAAATCATTTCCCTTTTGGATTTTTTTCTTTATTTTGAAATCATTACACGTCTTTGTTGCTTTTCCATTTACAGATTCCTCTTTCTTATTGCCTTTAGTAAAATAATGATCTTTTTAAAATCAATATTTATTTAATGTTGTCACTTCAACGAATATTTTCTTAATTAACCAATCCTTAAAAACGAAAGCTTATTTATACTTGACAAAAATCTGATGATTTAACGGGATTAACAATAAGAGAATATTTGATAATTTATAAGTAAAGATTAAAAAGAGATAATTAGTAATTAGGAAAATAGTTGATATTAAAAATAAAGAGTATTCCATAATGAATGATATTTAAGAAAATATTTGATAAAAATGAAAATTAAAGAAAATGTTAAAATAAGAATAAAGTAAGTTAGTGAATTACAATTAACAAAAAGATTTTTGTAAATAATTAGTTTAAATAATCTGCACAAAAATAAATGAATTGAAAACAATTATTAGTCGAAAATTTGTGAAATTCCGCATAGAATAATTTTAAAATTATTCGTTTATTTGTTGTGTACACTTTAAAAGCCAAACATCAAATGAATGCAAAAACACTAATACATACAAAGCGCTGTATACGTATACATTTGTTGCCAAACGAACATTCATCCCGTGTAAATTGAAAAGAACAAAAATTGTGCGGACTAAAAAATGTGCTAATGTGAATTGGCTCACTGAATAATAATATTGAAAATGTATGGTCACCTTTATATTCATAATGTACAACATGAATTAATTTGTCTTAGTCAAAGTAAACATTTGCATTTTTTTATTGATATAAAAAACAAAAACGAATTGTGACAAACAATTACGAACGTAATTATCGTACACAAAGATTATCTTATTGTCATATTAAATTAAAAAAAAAATAATAATAATTCTTACAAATACTCGGTTAACTGCCTTCAAGTTACAACACCACAGGCTGTGTTACTATTCCTATGTGAATGCCAGTGTGTATATAAAGAAGAAATTCCATTTACTTTATTTACAGTAACTTCTAAGTTGGGAAAATCCCCTTAAAAGCCAATGAAATAAAGCACATATATATTTGCTACACTGTGATAACCTGCGTAGTATTCATCTTGAACTAAGTTGGAAAACGTACGGTAATAGAGGGTCACCGATTATGAGTTCGAAGGAACATTTACAAAGGCAATTGCGAAGGCATTTTGGAAGGGATGTAGTTCCTATTGCTGAAATGAGAGATGTGTCATCGCTGACACTATATCAACTCAAAAAACTAATGTTGGAAAATCATCTTCAATTATTAGAAGAACGAGGCGATATGGAATGTGCATTAATTAATGAAACTGGTTGCAATGAATTCTTTGTGTTTGAAGATGTTCCTATTGACTCTTTAAATATAGTACAATTGGAAGAGTTGGTGGCCGATATTGCACCACTTGGAAATGGGACATTCAATGCGAATGAAAATTTGGAACAAAATGCTGAGTCTAGAAGGACAATCCAAACAGTTGAACAAGAGACGTCGGCGGTTGGAAATGAGGCAATCAATGCGAATGAAAATTTGGTTCAAAATAATGAACAAAATGCTGTAACTAGGAGAACAATCCGAACAGTTCAGCAAGAGATGGCGGCAAATTGTGGTTTTAGAGAGGAAGTCATATGGGACTTGTAAGTACAATTGTATGTGTGAATTTGTGTGTTCAAATGTTGTTAAACTGCGCATATATTTTTTATATATATTACGTAAGCAACTAAGTACAGTTTGTGTAATAAATAGTGTTCCATTTTGCATATAGAACAAGCGCAAGTGGCAAAGGCTTAAACAATATTTAAAAATAATTTAAAACAGGTTTTATTATGTTAACTTATGTTGTGTGTGTTAATTTTATACATGAGTGGCAGGAGCTACAGTTTAAAGTCAACTCCGAACGGCAGATTTTTGAAAAACTTTTCATGGCAATTTTATTTGTTCTCTAAGCTTTTGGCAGATATCTGCTGAGAGGCAGTCACTGAAGAAATATTTTCCTATATTTCGTTTTTTATTAGTTATTTTCATACCGTACTCAATTAAAATTCACTAATTAAAAAAGAAGCTTGAAAAATAGACTATCCTGAGCATAACTCTTTATCCTTGACTGTTTTTTTTTCTACACAGAATGTCAGCAAATGATGCCGATATAATGAAAACTAAAATAAAAGAACTCATACCTGATCGTGAAAAGGGTCAAAAAGCCATTGAAAGGTTAAGAAAAGACATTTTTACTAGCGTTTGGGCACAAAGTAAGTGATATTAAAATGTACCTAAATTGTCGATAATGTATAACGAATTTCTAATATTTAGGAAAGTACACAAATAAAGTATCGGTAACCTATATTTTTTATGTGATGGTCACGAAAGATACTGATTTTAATACAGCTCTTGACTCTTCTGAATTTTCCTGTCATCCTGTGTTTCGCTGTAAAAAATGTGACGGTACGTTTACGATCATTTTTAATTTATGGTCACTATTTAATTAGTCCATATTTTTTTTTTTAGATAAATCCAATTCTAAGGATTGTTGTATGGTATATATCGATGAAACGGGACGAGTGTATCAAAATTGGGGATCATTTATAGAAGAAAATGTTTTGCCTGCAGGCACAATGGTTGCACCACGCAAAGGCATTTACAATTTTGATGCAAACAATAGAGTTATTTTGGATATCTATAGCACTCCTAATGGTAGCACGGGTGCACAAGTTATGGGTGCAGCTCAAACGGGTACAGCAATAGCTGGTATCGGAGCAGCTTGTGTTCCAATAGCTGCTGCATGTGCAATACCTGTTGCAGCACCAGTAATGGCAGCAGCAGGACTTATCGGCTTAGGTGTTGGGGCTTTTTCTTCCATAACTTCAGCTATGAATTTAGCTGATCGAAAAAAGCACGAACAATCTATAGACATAGCTAATAGGGAAGCTAGATCTAGTTATCTGGGTATATTGGGTGGGGTAGTCGGTATTGCAGCTGCCGGTGCCACCCGTGCAATGACATCATTGGCATCAGCTGGTAAAGCCACTGCGGTATGTTTATATGTACATGTGGTACATATATTATTATTTAATCGAATTTCAAATTAAATTCTCTTTCATGTAAAACAAATATATTGATCTTATTTGTGTGTGTGCATATGCACATATGTATGTATTTAATCTATTACAGGGCATTGAAGTATTAGTGAATGGCATTAATATATCATCAATTTTATTATCTGGAAGTGGTTTGGCAAATGGAATATGGGATTTAATATTGGTAAATAGAATTTGAAAATAACAAAACCAATCTGCTAGTCCGTACATTTTAATATTATATTAATTGCAGAAATATTCGGATGACGATAAAATTACTGCTCTTGACGTTCTACAATTATCAGCATCTTTAGTTATATTCACACATTCGGTGTACAATTTCCAGCTTGCCTCGCGAATAGCAAACGATGCCCGTGTCAATTCAATGAGAGCTTATCGAGAAACTTTAAGCAATCGTCAAAGGTAAGTAAAAAGTTATCTATGAATAGATGGAATTCTTTTATAATTTTATAGAAAATTGCTTCTAATATTCAAAATTATTGTAATTTGGCCATACCTTATTTTTTTTTTTTTTTTTAGAAAAATGTTCGACAAACTCTCTAAAGAAACTATACGCATTCGAGGAAATACTCAGGGTAGAATTGATGTTTTACGTGGCATTAACGAAATACCAAGCCGACAATATTTGAATGATTTATTTAAAATCAATAAGCAATTAAACGAGCGTAATGTACGACCAGCTTTTGGGAAATCAGGCGAAGGAATACTGTTAAATAATGAATTGCCTGTTGAAACAGCAACGTTAAGACAAAGTGTTCAACACCGAGTTGGACCCAATATATTGGAACAAGTTTCACAGCCCATACCAACCACGCACAATTCTGAAACATTAACTACAGCAACACCGCCGGCTGCAAGACTCCTATATTCGACGGGTACAACAAGACAAAATATTGATAATTTACAAGATCCATTTTTGGATAACAGTAACACTAATTCCAATAGTATTGCAATTTTGCGTAATCTTGCAATAATGTTACCCAACGGTCTTCTTATTATGCTTCAAAAGTTTGGCATGCAATTTATGGAAAAAATTGTAGATGGCCAGAATTTTCAAGATGTTATTTTGAGTATGGCTGATAATCTGTATCCAGATACATTTCAGTATCTCATCAGATTGGCTCAGCAATTTATCGAAAATTTATTAATGGATATTCAACAGAAAATTGGATTATTTATACCAACTGAATCAGTGTTGTATCGCATGTTAAAGCAGGTCTTAGACAACTATACTGATTTGAGCTATGAGAATATAGCAAAAAAACGACATGAAATTTTACAAGGCATTAAAAACTATTACTTGTCCTTAAATCCAAATAATTCAACTAATTTGTTACAAGCCTGTCCTGTTTGCAAAGGCCGTTTTTTTATAACTAACATATAATTCTTACAACGTACGGGTATATAAACACAACAAGGGGTGCCTTATCAATTTTTTTTAAATCGCAATACTATGCTAATATAATTAAGTTAATCTTAAATTTTACAATAATAACATATCTTAATTATAGTAGAAAAAAGAAAATTATAATAACCAAGCAATTAATTTATTAAAAAACAAAAACTTAGTTAAATTGTAGTGGCAATTGTGTTTAAAGTGCCTTATATTATTACGTTTAATGTCAATTATTAACAAATTTCCTAACTATATTATTACAAAAATTTTAACATTATATATTATTGTAAACACATGTACGCACAAATTAATTTTACAACTGTAATAAAGGAACAAATAAGCAATCAAATTAGTTTTCTTGTGAAAAACTCATCGAGAAATGCTTGTCCCCGCAACAGTACTGTGGTACCATCTCTACAATTTCAACCCATTTGATCTGTCGCTTATTGTAATTTGAAGTTGACTGAGGACTGTGCAACCATCCTTGCGAAGTAGTTCCCTTTATGTTTTCTTTCTTTTTTACTTTCTCTGTCTCTATTTCAATTCTTTACTTTACTCCTTTCCCCTAAAGGACGAACACAACGTGTCACATGACCTCAGAGTGATTTTGTATTTGATTTGCCGTTTTGGGTCCAACATCCAGTTAAAAGGAGGAACTGCAGAGAGGACCCAGCGAAAAACGAATGTTTGTACAGTAAAATTACTTTTGTTTGGTGAAAAATCCTCCCGTTATCAAAGACGGTGAAACACAGTGGTTCGAGCATAAAAGTGTGGGCCTGTTTTTCTTATCAAGGAGTTGGTCCAACTGATTTAATAAAAACAATTTAGCAAAATTTAAAGCTGCCTTTTGCGGATCGTTCTTCAACAATCTAACGACGCAAAACATACATGCAGAACGGTTCGTTAATAGTTTATAGGTAAGGCTAATAAAGGGATGGAGTGTTCTGCAAAGTAATCGTCAAATCAAATCTGAATTCAATTTGTAACTTTAGGCAGATTGATGTAAAAAACTCGTGGCTGGGAGCATGGGAAAAAATTCTCAAGTAAAGGTGTCAAAACTTAGTAAACTTCATGCCAACCACAGTAAATAATTTATTGGAAATCCTTATCCACATAAGGGATCGTGTTTTTTGCCGCAATGTCTGAGCTCGGTATACTTGCGAAGCTTATAAGGCTATGCAGAATGACATTGAGCAATTCCTGCAGCTCCATCAAGGTAGGAATGGACCTCTCCGAACCTTTTGATACCATGCGAGGTATCCCTTATCATGCGACCTCTTCAACTTCGTCATGGAGAGTGTTCTGCGAAAGGCGGGAATGCATCGCAATGGCACTATTTTTCAAAAAAGTGTCCAGTTGCTTGCGTACGCTGGCGACATTGACATTATAGTGCGTACCAAGCGAGATGTTACTGCTGCCTTTAGTGCTATTGAACGGGAGTCTGTTAAGATGGGTCTGGCAGTAAATGAGGGCCAAACAAAGCATATGTTATCGACAAGTAGAGACGTGCGGCGTATTGATTCTCAGATTACGGCCCATAAATATACTATATATACAATTGAGTAGCAGAGACCTCTCTCGTACGACAAAACTAATACTTTACTAGACCCTCATATACGCAAATATGCTTCTTTATGGCGCAGAGGCATGGGCCCTATTAAGCACTGATGCAGCAACCTTGAGAGTATTCGAGAGAAAAGTCCTACATAAGATCTTCGGTCCAGTGCGAGTTGGCGATGATTTCCGCATCCGATACAACAGTGAGCTGTATGAGCTCCTCAACGACATATACGTTGTGCAGCGTATTAATATCCAGCGGCTGCGCTGGCTCGGCCATGTCGTTCGAATGGAGGAGGATGCTCCAGCGAGACGGGTGTTTGATGCGGGGATCTGCAGGACGACCTTGTATGCGCTGGAAGGACCAAATTGAAGAAGCCCTGTCATCGATTGGTGTGACCAACTGTCGTAGGCGCGCAAGAAGCAGAGGAGATTAAGTAAACATCCTTTGATTACAATCTTCTTGGCATGATTTTGTATGTACGAATAAAACATTTGTTGTTTTCTCTTTTAGTAATATGTATGTATGTACTAAGATATACTTTTATTTTGAGAATAATTTATTTTGTTTTGTTTTTAAATACAATCAATATTCATTCAAATTTATTAAAATGACTGATTACAATGAAAATATATTTCATTTGTTTAATTTAATAAAAAAAAAAAGAAAAAGAAAACTTTTCTAAACAATCAATTGAATAAAACAAAATATCTTATATTTGTTTTTAGTTCTAAAGTAAAAAAAGTTAATGCATAGAAGTTTTTGTTTTTGTTTTTTAACGAAAATAATAAATTAAAAAGGAAAACGGAAAAGCATATGTATAAACAATGTTTACCTGTAGAGTATGGTATATTATTAATAAATGGCTGAAAATAACCGAAAGTTATAAAACAAAAATAATCGAAAAAAATTACCAATAATGGTAATAATTGTGCGAGAGAGTATAAACTAGAGTTATATCATCATCGCCGCCGACGGTGGTGGTGGTGTATCCGTTAGAATGTTTAAACTCTTGACAAATGTTGTAATAGATTACAAGGCCAAAATGCTTCAATGCGTTCTTTGAGCAATTGAAACGGATATGATATCCAGGTAAGTACTGTTTGTGCCAATAAGCCCATCGGTTCCGGATACTGATGTGTCAATAATGCTAAAAGCGCTGTAAAAGAGCACAGGCCTGCTGTAAAGAGTATAAAAAATGGTAATTCCTTCTTGGGATATACGGAAACTTCGTGGAAAGATGGTAGTAGTTCACGATCAGCGCACTCTGTACATGTAGGGTACGGATAAAACAGATGACCACGCTCTAAGGGGTACGGTAACATACGAAATGTTCCCTCCCAAGTACAATGTAGCAAATTCAGAGCACCTTCAATGTTCTTCCAGTGCTTTAAATGAAAGAATGCATATGCCAGTGCCTCTGAGTCGCCTCTCTTTAAAATATGTTCTGGTGGCAGGATAAGCGGTTTTGTTTCAAGCAGATATTTGGGCACATGAGGATTGAACTCAACGGCTCGATGTATGGCTTCAACAGCACACATTTCTGCCGGACTTAAGCCTCTTTTGGACGCTATATCTGGTGAAAATTTATCTGCTACCGCTCTGGCTTTTAGCAAAGCTGCCGTATAACAAATCGTTGCTGATTTTGGCAATGAGATATCATCATATTTTGCTAAAACAGCTTGGCAATCTGCATACGCTTGCATCTCTAACAATGTCTCAATGAGATTCTCATGAATGTTTAAAACATTCATTATCGAGGGAATTTCTTTCGTTAAGTCGCGAAACATTTTTGCTGCTTCCTTTAGTTTACCCAACTTGCGAGCGCACATTGCTAAACGTCGCCGAATATAAATAAGGACATTTGTATCACGCCGATGTAATCCTTCCGCTAAAGAACCCTGATGTTGGGTAAGTTGTGATTTGCGATAATTTTGCTCAGCAACTTTTAGTGCTGTTCGTAGTATACGCTCTGCTTCCAAAATTGTTGTGGCTTCTTCTTCAGCCAATAGAATATAGGCTGGTGCACATTCTGAATTTATTTCGATTGCATTATGTGCAGATTTAATACGTTGCACGGGATTTCGTTCACGCCAAGCTGTTTGCATTATTTCATATTCTTCTTTACGTGCATCACCCTCGCAGGTAAAAAATGTCTGATGATCTTGAGCTGACAGATTCATGTCATAGTATGTTAACGGTTCTTTACTTGTAGCCCAAAAGAATCGCTGATATTCTGCGCCGCGAAAAAGATTCAGAGGATTACGCCACACTTTACATTCTGGCATTTGTTGACCACTTGATGATGCCACACCAATGCTTGTCCCATTTCCGTTTGTAGAGCCACTGCTAGAACTGCTGCCGCTGCCGTTGGGATTTGAATCGGTAGATGAATCACTGCCATTAATCCAAGGGCTTATATGGTTAATAGAAACTTGTTCTAAAAATATTAAAAAAACAACCATTGCTTGCATGAGGTTTAATTATAATAAAGAAATACAATATAACATGAATTTAAAGATGTTATGCAACCACAAAAGTCTAGGATTTCTCCAATGTCTCGTCAATTTTGGTCAAAAGATGTTTCATACTAGAAAAACTTTCCTCTTTTTTGAGGTTAATACACAGCGAATATCAAATGTTTACAACAGTAAAAAAATATTCCATTTTACATTTATTTCTTCGATAAATGCGTGATTTTAGTTTCCCCGAATCCTTTACAATAAAAGAAAATATGCACCAAAAGATCCAGTTACCGAAAACAAATACAAACTCGGTAAATTTTCGAATTCAAACATTTTGTAAAAACGGTTCTCATTGAATAAAAATTAAATGCCTGTTACTGGAAGAAGCTCATTGTACGTTAAATACTGTCCGGCATCTGCTGCTGAGTTGCAGCCATTATTGAATTACGGTGAACCCCTTGAAAAGGTGTCAAGCCAAGGTTGTTGATTTGAAATATTTTTCAGTGTTGGCTGAATTGAAATTGAGTAATCTAATTGCCCGTAGCTAGCTTAGGCCAATGGCACGTTACACATTTTGATAGCAACTTAATAACAATCTATGTAAGTTTCTGTAGCATGAATAGAAAATTGTCATGCATACAATACCAACATAGAACTATGTGAATACTAATAAATAATAATCGGTATTGTGGTTGTGCGGTGAGTCCTTGTTACTACACCAGCAATCGCATAAGTAGATGAAACAAACTAATATGCTACTTATATTCAGAATATATAACGATGATGAACAAATTTTATATTTCACAATTTTTAATTCATCAGTTTTTTGGAAAGATTGATCCTTAACTTACCTATAAATGAAGTTCCGTATTTACGAAAATACCACCACTCGAATATCAGTATGAGTCCCGATATTAAACTAGATGTTCCCGTCAAAGCCACATAGAACTTAGGCGTCAGTGTACTAAGGAACATTGATGAGTCCCACATGACGCCGATACTGCCCTCCTCTTCAGCCTCTTCAATATTTACAATATAGATGCACGTTTCACAAATTATATACGACACAATATATATAGAGGACGAATTCCTTTTTATATTTGCCTATAAAATATCCTTTTCTTACATCAATTTCGTTTACACGGCTGGCGAAAATGTAAAAATTTCTTATTCTTTTTTCTGCTCTTTCGCTTCTTCGTCAGAGGTTTTTTTGCAAAAGTTTTTCTCTACACTTTTTCTATATAGTTCGTAAACATTTTCAAAATAAAAACAAAACACAGTTATTAGTACATTTAAACTCTTTAAATAAAATTTGTAATATTATTAATACTTTTTTGTAATTGTTGTGTATGTGAAACAAAATAAATATTTTGCAAAATTCTATATGGAAAATTTTGTTTCACGGTGTCTACTTCTTCATCTGATGTTTCCTTTTTAATAGTATGGTTGCCAGGCTATTTAAATATTAAATTATTCTTTATACAGTTGATGCTTCAGTAACATTTATTGTATAGGGGATTTATTAATTTAAATCACAATTATTTTTAATTTACACCCGGGAATTATTGTCGTGTTATGTATTATTCACAGAAACTCTCGCCCGCATTGTCTATTGAGACTATTTTTTTCAGTGCCTAAAAAACCTGTTAAATCCCGGAGAGCGCGAAAAATTTTCTTCCTGCTTCTTAATTGTAAATTTACAAATTTTTAAATTTATGTTATCATGCTATGACCTGCTACAGTAAAACTATTTTATCTGAAGACTAAATTTTTGGCTTAAAGTCTTTTTAATAAGTCTAAATCCTAAATTCTTGAAAATTTCATATGGTCTAGACCTAACTGGTAACATTTTGTATCTCTATTTAAAGGGTGTCAGTTCCGTTTATGGCTGATCGCATTTCGTCTGGGTTTTTCCATTTTAAGATAAATTGCAATTCTTTAAAATCACAAAATATTGGCAGCCCTATCGATAATTATTTTGTGCTGGCAGTATTCTGTAATTTAAATTTTACAGCTGTTAGATTTTATTTTATTTTGATTTGTTATCGTTTTCATTTTAAACTAGATTTTTGTATGTTTGGATATACGGTGATACAACACAAAACAGTAAAGCCAAGTTCAGTTGCTGTATAAGTGAAGTGAATTGCCAACTAAGTGCAATAAAGACCGTCTGTTTAATTTCCCTAATTTATAAAGACAAATTTTCAGTTATTTCATTTGTTAATATATATATGATTGCCCATTTTTTGTAAATCATTTGAATTTGTGGATAGTTGGCAAAGCTTGCTTTGCAATTTCGAACAATCTGGTAGCCTTCTAATGTAATGTTATTAATTCAATGTGAGTTAAATTTATAAAGTAACAAAATTATTTCCGTTGGTTCATGTTCAGTAAACATTTAATAATTTAAATCGCGGGCCGAGTAGATAATAAAAGCGTTCCACTTGTTTCTCTAATAAATTATAACATACTGGTGCTTAAGCTCAAATGGACATACTCCGTCGCGACTAAATATTCGGTGTGTTTAGTGTGATTTATGATTTGAAGTGATTGTAACAAAATGGTGGATTACTTAAAAGAACTTTACGTACCCATATTATGTCAGGTGCTGCAAGGATACGCCATCTTAATTATGTGGCTCATATTCGCAAAAAATGTTTTCTGTCTAGTGATAGCAAAGCTGTATATGAACTTAGATTAAATAATGTTCACGAAGATATTCTTAAGACTGTATTGCATCCTATTGTAGTTCGTGCTGACTCTGTGGTAGCTTGTATGATTACATTTGGCTTTTGTATCATCGCTTCTTTTGCATGGAGTTCAAGGTCAAAGAATTTATTGACTGCAGCTAATGCTCGTATATTAATAATATAAATGTAGCAGGCCTTCAAAGTTTTTGTTATCCGTCATTTCAAGCAGCGGCGGAAGCAAAAATGATACTCAGAGAAGACTTTGCAAGTTCAAACCAGCGTAGGGAGATTCAATTATAACGCCTATATACCTAGCTTTCAGTTAGTTATCGAAAATGGAACATATCTGGACAGAATATGACTCACGCAATAAGATATAAACCGATGTCTTGGATGTATTCTTAATATATACTGGCCAGCCACTGTATTATATATGTAAGCTACATAGCCTACTTGCTAGGACATTGCTAGAAACTTAAAAAGTCCTCTGCCTCGGAGGACGAGTCTGTTTTTTTGTCTGATGAAAAGAACTCTGAAAGAGAAAATTTAAATCCCATTGAAATTAATAGTAGACGGAGTGTTGTATCCCGTAATGAAACTTTTTTGATATTACGTAAAAATACACAAGGTGAGCAAGAAATCATTTAGATTTAACCATATAATGGCGTTTTTTCTTTTCTTTTTGTCAGATTACAATGTCACAGAGAATTTCCAGAGAGCTAAAGGCAAGACTACATCATCGCAATACATATATTATAATGTTTCCCTATTGATGTAATATTAGGCGACAATATAAGAAGTCGCCGTAGTCTAACAGATTGGCTTATTGGACTCGACCAAGTGCTTCAAACCCCATCCCAGGCATCTCAAACAAAAGATATGTCTTCTGCGACTTCCTACAAGTAAGTAATATAGAAAAAAATTTATTATAGAACTTAAGAAATCACAGCTAAAGGAGGCTCTATTTGGTCAAATTTTCTACTAAGTATCAGTTGCAATGAAAATCATGTTTAACATGATAACAAGATTGAATTTAATCACTGCATCAGTTAAATCGTAATTTCAAATATTTTTACCATCAATTGGAATACTTAAAAATTACTTTATTACGCGTTTCGTTTGAAAAATTATGGGTTAAGGTGTATATGGGATTTATTAATTTAAATCACAATTATTTTCAGTTTCACCCCGGAACTTGTCGATTTAAAGCTAATCGTACTATGTATTATTCATAGAAACTCTCGTCCGTATTGTCAAAAACCTACGTTTTATTGAGACTATTTCTTACCAATAAAATTTAGTAGGGATCCTGAGTGCTCAGAAAAACCTGTTAATCAAGTTTCCAACCCTGGAGAAGAGGGACAAATTTTCTTCCTGCTTTTTGAATTCTAAATTTAAATAGTTAATATCCCCTAAATAATCTATTTACAACGCTGCTGACCTCTCTTCTTACAGGGAGGAAATAACAATAGCAATGAATATTATAGGAAGCTCAGGAAGAGCCATCTCTCTAGAAAAAGGAGTACTCAATTGCACCACTTCTTCAACACACAAATGTTCACATACGGCATTATTTCCTAAGACCTGCTTCAGTAGACTAAGACTCAATTTTCGACTTCAAGCCTTTTTAATAAGTTTAAAGCCTAAATTCTCGAAAACTCCATTTAGCCTGGACCTACTAACTACTAAAATTTTGTATTTTTATGTAGAATGTCAGTTTCGTCTACGACTGATCGCAATTGGTCTAGATTTTTCCATTTTAAAATAAATTGCAATTCTTTAAAATCACAAAATATTGGTAGCCCTATCGATCATTATTTTGTGCTGACAATATTCTGTAATTTGATTTTTACAGCTGTTGGGTTTTATTTTTTTTGTTATCGTTTTCATCTTAAACTAAATTTTTATGTGTTTATGTGGTTTAAACATTAAAAATAACGAAATTTTAAATTAGCTAAGGATTATTATTTTTTGTTTCTTTTATTTTAGAGAAAGTAATAAATTTTCATAAAACTTAATTAGAAAAGTATTATGAAATATAAAAAGCCGAAAATGTCGTTAAATTCTTTAATATATAATAATATTGTACTACGATAAAGCCCGCTAACAATTATTTAAAAATGTGTATACCTGCTAATTTAACTTCATACGTCTTGTGGTTGGGTCCAACCGAGGTGTCGCAATTCAATCCTATATAATACTAAATATGCTTTCAAGCCAGGAACAACAAATAACAAAATCCCTGCCCTGGTTCCAATAGTTCTTAAAGTCTAGAGATATATAGCATAATATGTTTACAGGTGTCATATGTAACTCAAAGCATACATTTTATATTTATATGTTTATACATTCTAAGCTTAAAATACTTGATTATTTATAATTAATTGAATTTCTATAATTTATAGTAAAATTTCCAGTTAGCTCAATTGTTAATATATATATATATATATATATATATATATATATATATACATGAGAACACAATTATTGTAAATTATTTGAATTTGTGAATAGTTGGTAAAGCTCGCTTTGTAATTTCAAGAAATCTGGCAGCCTTCTAATGTGATGCTATCAATTCAATGTGAATTAAATTTGCAAAGTAAAAAATATTATTTCCGTTAGTTCGTGTTCAGTAAACGTTTAATAATTTAAATCGCGAAAAGAATAGGTAATAAAAGTGACCCAGTTACAAATTATATAAAATATAAATTATATAAATTATAACACTAGTGTTGAAGTTCAAATAGACATTTTCCATCGTGGCGAAATATTCGGTCTGATTAGTGTGATTTATGATTTGAAGTGATTGTAACAAAATGGTGGGTTACTTAATAAAAAAGAAGCTTTATGTACGCATTATATCATATGCTGCAAAGATACGCCATCTTAATTTTGTGGCTGATATTCGTAAAAAATATTCTCCTTCTAGTTGTGATAGTAATGCTGTATATGAACTTAGATTAAATGATGTTAACGTAGACATTCCTAAGACTGTATTGCATCCTATTATATTTCGTGGAGACGCTGTGACACCTTGTATGATTAAATTTGGCTTCCGTCTCATCGCTTCTTTGGCATGTAGTTCAAGGTCACACAATTTTTATTAACTGCAGCTAAGGTTCACATAATAATATGTGTGTAATATAAATGCAGCGGGCTTTCCAAGTTATCATTATTTGCCACCCCGAGAAGCGACGAAAGCAAAAACGATATTCGGAGAAGACTGCAAGAACTTAAATTTTGACGTTTATATAGCTATCGAAAATGGAACATATCTGGTGTGCATATGATATACACCGATGTCTTAGGTGTATTCTTAAAATATGCTGGCCAGCCATTATATTAAACAGTCCAGTATGATTCCCAAGGTTTAAGATACTCTACCACGGAGGACGAGTTTTCTTTTTATGTTTCTAATAAAAAGTAAAGAAATCCTTGAAATGGAAAATTTAAATCCCATTGAAAATAATAAAAGGCAGTTCAGAAAAAGTCCAACCTAAGATCCCTAACGCTGTTCGCTGACAACGAAAAATGCTTGCATCAGGTTTTCCATGCCTATGCCACCAATGGAAAATATAGAATAGAGATAAAAAGTGAGCAGATTCAATTTTGAAATACAGTTTGCTGAGGTAAGCTAGAGAAATTCCACTGTAGAGCGTTTAAACACTGTGGATTTTGTATGCAGAGGTTAAAGATTTAACATAAATATGAACAGATATAATAACTTCCTATACAAGGTGAGATAGAGTAGGAAATCATTTAGATTCAACCAGATAATGGTGTTTTTTTTCATTTCTTTCTGCCAGATTACAATGTCACAGAAAATTTGTGACTAGAGCTGAGGGGAAGACTGACTATATCATCGTAATATATTATACTAGTTCCCTGTTGGTATAATATTAGGCGACAATACAAGAATAATAGGTTGGCTTACCACGTGCTTCTAACGACATCTCAGAAATCTCAAACAAAACAAAATATAAAAAACATTCCTTCTGCGGTTTCCTCTTAGCAGTCTTCCGACAAAATCTCTGACAGCAAATATAATTTCAATGGAAAGTTTCTCAAAAATCTGTCGTTCATAGACACGCACAATATGGATGGTGTTAAAACCTAAGTTGTAATTCTGACTAAAGGGTTCTAATGACCAATTAAGTTAACAAGTAAGTAAGTTATATACAAACATATTCATTATAGATTTTATGAAATTACAGCTAAAGGCTGTACTTGATCAAATTTTCCACTAAGTATCAGTCGCAATAAAAACACATGCATCAGTTCAGCCGTAATTTCAAAAATTTATACCAACATCAATTGGTATACTAAATAATTGCTTTATAACATGTTTCGTTTGCAAAATTACAGGTTAAGGAATTTAATTTTTACACAGCAATGACAATTGTAATCGTCTTAACAAATTAATTTTTAAACTTTGTAGTACAACAGATATAATAATCAATACAAATTAAATTTATTAATCAGCAAACGTAATAATAATTCAATTTAATTCTATATTATACAGTAAACCCAATCAATTTTATTTGAAATCTTAACAAAATCTAAGCTATTGATTTATATTTTCACAAGTATCGTTTTTAATTAATAATAATTTCAATGCCTTTGCATTACCAGCATTATTTGTAAACTTGCAGTCACCAAACAATAGATTTCTGTATAAAAATATTTAAAATAAAAATGTATGTTTACGAATTAATATATTTTATTTTCAAACTTACCCTTCCTTTATAAAATCTTCTAGCATTTTAATAAATTTTCGCGACAGCACCTCTTCATCTGATCTAAAAGAGCGCATGGGATAATTCATCATCAAAGTGAAGTCTTCACCATGTACAGTGCCTGCAAATAATTTTTCCTTTCAAATTTATGATCATAATATCTTCTTTTCATTTCTTACCAAATTTAATATCATTTCTATTAGCTAAACTATTAGCTGAATTAAGATCGGCTGGATTATCATATACGTACCCATATACTGCAGCTTTACTATGATTGCTATGCAATTCTAATGCTTCTTTTACACCATTTTTAAATAGCACATCTGTATACATTTCCTGCACTTTCAAATAATTTTTTTCCGAGAATGTTAAATTCCCCAAGTAGTTTTCTTTTAATTTTTGAGCGTATTCTATGGGTTCGTTGTTGATATTTTCCAAGAATAGATTTTGGGGTGCCAGTTCCAACCACCTGGCATTTAAGTCGTTCATATATGCTTTACCTGTTTTAGGATTTATTTGCAACAGTTCAGCTGCATTGTAGCCACCATCCTCCTTAACAAATGAGGCTATCCAGGGTATATGCGAAAAGTTGCCAGATTTAATAATATCTCTGGGGTGTTCAGTCATGAAGGGTTGAGGTGCATGCTTATGCTCTACCACTGGCCCGAAGGTGGTAAAAGGATTGTAGCCAAAATTTAAAAACTGCTTAACACTTGTAACAATATCGTCTGCGGGTTTTTGTTTAAGACAATGTTTGATGGCGTTTGTATTTGTTGTATCGGGACATTGTAAATGTTGAGCCAATTTTATAGCTCGTTTTTTGGAATTTCTTAAAATAACCCATGGGTTAAAGGCTACACCGCTTATTGATACCACTGCCTTGGCTATATTTTCCAAATAAGGATTTAACATTTGCAAATGTGTCGAGGCTCCCCCTGCTGAAAAGCCCAGAAGTAATAATTTCTCTGCGTTGCCATTGAAATATTGAATGTTATCTTTAATCCATTTCAAAGCCAATTGCTGATCCTTTAAACCATAGTTACCACTTATGTGTTCATCTTCGGTACTTAGGAAACCCAAAGGGCCCAATCGATATGAGATTTTCACCAAAATTGTTTCACCACTTTTCATTAGCATATCTTCGCCAAATATATTTGCTGCGCCAAACATAAATGCTCCACCATGTATATAAGCCACTACAGGATATTTTTCTTTGCCTGTTTTGGGCTTGTAGACACTAACGAAGAGACAATCCTCAGAGCCTTGCAACTTATTTTCACCATCTTTGAATTGATTCCATTGTAAACATTCAATGGGAGTTTTAGTAGCATCAAAAATGTCATTCCATTTAGCCTCATACTTTTGGGGTGCTTCAAATCGTAATTCTCCTACAGGAGCTTTGGCGTAAGGTATCGACTCGTAGCTGTAGTAGAAATCTCGGTCTTTGCCTTTTAATTTGCCATGAGGTAATTCCACTATTAAATTGTCATCTGTTTGGCCATTTGTGGCGTTTAACACGATTAAACTGATTAAAATATTTATGAAATCGTTTAATTTCATGTTAATAGTTTCAAACTGAAATAAGTAATGACAAAATCTAACCTTTAAGCCGGCGATTTCAGAAACTGTGTCAATTTCATTATCTCTACTGCTTGCTTAGATAAGGAATATAATTTAATAGTCACCTCTAATTGTAATAATATGTATGTATAGATGTTGTTATAGCACGATCAGCAGTATTATGCCTTGAATGGTCAATGAAAATATGACAGACTATTATACAGTAGAGCAGACGGAAGCTCAGTGCTTTGTGTTTATAGCTGGCTTCGGTGTTATTTGTCGATACCAACATACTTTTTAACTACCAGATTTAGACTTCTAGACTCCAGTCAGAGTAAAATCCAACTAATGGCAACGTTTGGATACAGATACGCATGTGATTTAAAAATGTTACTTGCATGACTGCAGCAATATCATATCATCTTATACCACAATAGTTACCTCTATGAATGTTTTCAGATCAAATACATATACGAACAGAATGTTCTATAAGAGTAAGAGTAGAGGAGAATAACTTATCACTCATTACTATTGCTGCATTCGTAAAACAAAGTCCTAATTAGGCAGTAGTTGTATTTCACTTACGCTACAAAACCAGGACATCCTACATTCCTCAGAGTTCAAACCAATCTTATATTATTACGTAGTCTTCGTCTGTCTCGTGGAATAAATTCGTTTGTAGTTGATGGGTCAGTCAATCGCACAGAAAATTATACAGAGAAGCTGTTTCTTAGCTGCACTATTCGTGTGTATACAATGTAGGCAGATTCATATTTAATATTCGTTAACCCCACCAATCTTTTACACCTCAGGCAGCGAATGTACATACCTGTTTAAACACCAAAACCAACAAAGTGTGTATAAGTCTCTCTGTTTATTTGATTCCTAAATAAATCAATTTTATTTCAATCCTTAACAAGAGCCTAAACTATTGCTTTACGTTTTCGCAAGTGTCTTTAAAAATGAACAAAAATTTTAATGATTCTGGATTACCAGCAATATTTTCAAATTCGCATTCGCCAAACTTTATATTTCTGTACGGAAAGATGAATAAAATTAAATTAAATGCTTATAAATTAATTTCAGTTTATTATAGGCTTACCCTTCGTCAACGAAATCTTTCAGCATTTTTAAAAATTTCTGCGATAGCAGCTCTTCATCTGGTCTAAAAGAGCGCTCTGGGAAACTAAACATCAGAGTGAAATCATCACCATGAACAGTACCTAAAATTAATGATTCTCATCATTAAGTTTACAACTAAATTTTGTTTTACTATCCCACTTTGCTACTTACCAAAGTGCATATCATCTCTGTGGGCTAAGATATGACCAAAGCCGTGATCGGAGGGATTATCATATACATAAGCATACACAGGTGCTTTGCTGTTAAGGCCATGCAATTCTAAAGCTTCTTTAACGCCGTTACTAAATATCACATCTGTATACATTTCCTGTACTTTCAAATAATTTTCTTCCGAGAATGTTAAATTTCCCAAGTACTTTTCTTTTAATTTTTGAGCGTATTCTATGGGTTCATCGGAAATATTTTCCAAAAATAGATTTTCGGGCGCCAGCTCCAACCATTTGTCATTTAAGTCATATATATATGCTTTACCTGTTTTGGGATTTATTTGCAATAATTCCGCTGCATTATAGCCAGCATCTTCCTTGGTATATGAGACTAACCAAGGAATATGTAAATATTTGCCTGATTTAATAATATCCCTGGGGTCTTCAGTCATAAATGCTTGAGGAGCATTTTTATGCTCCACTACTGGACCAAAAGTGGTAAAGGGATTATAACCCCAATTTAATAATACCTTAACACCTGTCACAATGTCATCAGCAGATTTTTGTTTAAGACAGTGCTTGATGGCGTTAGTATTTGTTGTATCGGGACATTGTAAATGTTTGGCCAACTTTATGGCTCTTTTTTTCGGATTTTTTATGATAGACCAAGGATTTAAGGCTACACCGCTTACTGAAAATGCTACCTTAGCCATATCATCTGCATACGGGTTTAAGATATGCAAGTGAGTAGATGAACCGCCAGCGGAGAAACCCATTAGTAATATTTTCTCTGGGTCACCATTGAAATATTGAATATTTTCTTTAATCCATTTCAAAGCTAATTGCTGATCCTTTAAACCATAGTTACCACTTATGTGTTCATCTTCGGTACTTAGGAAGCCCAAGGGACCCAAACGATATGAGATTTTTACCAAAATAATTTCACCACTTTTCATTAGCGTATCTTCGCCAAACATATTTGCCGATCCAAACATAAAGGCGCCACCATGTATATAAGCCACTACAGGATATTTTTCTTTGCCTGTTTTGGGCTTGTAGACACTAACGAAGAGACAATCCTCCGACCCCTGTAATTTATTTTCGTCTTCTTTTAATTGATTCCATTGTAAACATTCAATAGGAGTTTTAGTAGCATCAAATATGTCCAGCCATTTATCCCCATACGGTTGGGGAGCTTCAAATCTTAATTCTCCTACAGGCGCTTTGGCATAAGGTAGCGACTCGTAGCTGTAGTAGAAACCTTGGTCTTTGCCCTTTAATTTGCCATGAGGTAATTCCACTATTAAATTGTCATTCTCTTGGCCATTTATGGCATTTAACACTATTAAACTGATTAAAATGTTTAAGAAATCTTTTAGTCTCATGTTCTCGGCTTGAAATCTAAAAACTTAATGAAAACATCATGAAAACAGCAATTTCTTAAACTGTTGTCCATTTTATTATCTCTAGTTCTTGTTTTGATAAGAAACTTAATTTAAGAGCGATTATATTCGTAATAATATGTTTAGATGTACTTTTAGTACGCTCTTTAGCTCTATGTCTTGAATGATTAGTTAAGCATTAATGATAATACCTCATGAATATTGAGTGAATGGATTAGCCAACATGTTCCCCAAATTTAAATCGAGTCATTTTTATATGGAACTCATCAACTTAATGACATACCTTCTCTAAAAACTGCATATTTTAGAAGAATGCCGGAAATTTGATCAAAATTTTACTAAAAAGTTAATCAGTATAATGAAACAACTAAACAGTTTATTCCTTTAAACTCCTTTTATTTAAATTCTTAATAAAAGCTAAACTATTGCTTTACATTTCAACATGCGTCTTTAGAAATTACCACATATTTCAATGCATCCGGATTACCGGTATTATTTTCAAATTCACAGTCGCCAAACTTTAGATGTCTGTACGAAAACATAAATAAAATTGAATTAAATTTGTATAAATTACTCTCCGTTTATAGTCTTACCCCTCCTTTACAAAATGATCCAGCATTTTAATAAATTTCTGCGATAGCAGCTCTTCATCTGGTCTAAAAGAGCGTCCTGGGAAACTAAACATCAGAGTGAAATCATCACCATGAACAGTACCTGAAATTAATTTTATTTAATTGGAGTTTATAGCCATAACTTTTTCATCGTGACTGGTACTTACCAAGCTGAGTGTCATTTCTCTGGGATAGAACCTGGCCAAAACCGAATTCGGAAGGATTATCATATACATAGGCATATACCGGCGCTTTGCTGTGGACGCTGTGCAACCTTAAAGCTTCTTTTATGCCATCTATGAATAATAAATCTGAATAGAGATCTTGAATTTTTAAATAATTTTCTTCGGAGAATGGCAAATTTCCCAAGTAGTGGTCTATTAGCTCTTGAGCATATTTTTTGGGATCTTCACTTAGGCTATCTAAGCGTTGATTTTGTGGTGCCAATTCCAACCATTTGTCTTTGAAACCGTTTATATATGACTGTTCAGTTTCAGGATTTATTCGCATCAATTCGGATGCATTGAAACCGCCCTCTTCCTTGGTATGTGAGGCTAACCAGGGTATATGAGCAAAGTTGCCAGATTTAATAATATCTCTGGGGTGTTCAGTCATAAATGGTTCAGGTGCATTTTTAGGCTCGAGAACTGGTCCGAATGTGATAAAGGGATTATAGCCAAAATTTAAGAACTCTTTAACACTTTGCGCAATATCATCTGCCGGTTTTTGTTTAAGACACTGTTTTATGGCATTAGTATTTGTTAAATCTGGACATTGTAAATGTTGGGATACTTGTAAAGCTCTCTCTTTGGGATTATTCATAATAATAACCCAATGCTTTAAGGCCACGCCACTTACTGAATATGCTGCCTTAACCATATTTTCCGCAAACGGGTTTAACATATGCAGGTGCGTCGATACAGCGCCAGCAGAGAAGCCCATGAGTAATATATTGTCAGGATCTCCATTAAAATGTTGAATGTTATCTTTAATCCATTTTAAAGCCATCCGCTGATCCTTTAAACCATAGTTACCAGTTATGTGTTCATCTTCGGTACTTAGGAAACCCAAAGGACCCAAACGATAAGAAATTGATACCAATATCACGTCAGAACTTTTCATGAAGATATCTTCACTAAACATATTTGGTGCTCCAAACATAAAAGCTCCACCATGTATATAAGCCACAACGGGATACATTTTTTTTGCCGGTTTTAGGCTTATAAACGTTGACAAATAAACAATCTTCAGAACCCATCAACTTATTTTCACTTGCTATAAATGGATACCATTGTAAACATGGGACAGGAGCTTTAGTAGCATCAAAAATGTCATTCCATTTATCCTCATACGGTTGGGGTGCTTCAAATCTTAATTCTCCTACAGGAGCTCTGGCATAAGGTATCGATTCGTAACTGTAGTAGAAACCTTGGTCCTTGCCCTTTAATTTGCCATAAGGCAATTCCACTATTAAATTATCATCTACTTGGCTATTTATAGTATTTAACAATGTTAACGTGATTAAACAATTCAAAAAACTTTTCAACTTTATGTTGGCAGATTGAAATCTAAACAACAACTGACAAAATCGTATCTTTAAGCTGCTACTCTTATAAGCGAAGATATCAATAGGCGTAGTTTATTATCTCTATCATTAGTTAAGATAACAAGTATAATTAAACATAACTTTTGTTTGCAATAATTGTATTATTATTGTATTATTGTAAATTTATTTATTGTTGTGTATGGCCTTTTTATGGCAGGAAATGGACAATTGATAGAATATATTTGGACAGTTCAGAACAGTGTGTGTATATATAAGTATAATAACAGAACTATAGAGACAGGCTCTTCAGACCATAAGTCTCTAGCTGGGACTCGAAAATCAAATGTCTTCTTCATGCATTCTCTATAGCAGCATTTGCTTTTGCAAAGTCAAAACGATTACGATTCCTTGATTTCTTTTTATAAAAAGTCTTCTAATTTCGAGTTCTTTTATTCTAAATCAAATTTGTTTTTTCAATTGCGAATTGTGCGATAAACCGAATTGAATTATTTTCTTTGAGGTTATGTAAAGCCACTTGTCTGCATCGGTAAATTAGAGACAATCAACATTCAAAGAGTTATTAGCGAAATACGGCCATACGACATATGTATGCTGCTAAGTCCGTTATAATTGATGTTCCAGATTGCGTGTTGCATGTGCCGTAGTTACCATATGGGCGAAATAGCTTTTAAACAATAACGTCATAAAATTTTCTATACAACCAAGCCCGTTTAATTGATTTGTTTTTATTACACACTTTCAACTGACAATTTGTATAGAAAAAAATCATCACAAGAACAGAACATGATTCTTATGGTATACTCACCTGTTAAAAGAAATAAACTTGAAAATCTTCTGTGAATAAAATGTTGTCCTTACGAAGCTAACATTGATGACGTAATTGAAAGTATAAATTAAAATACGTTTTATTTTATTTAAAGACGTTAATTTATTTATTTTTTATGACTGTTATTATTTTGTAGGACTGGTTTAGATCAGTCAGTAAAGTTTATTGACCGTTTAGATTCTAAGCTAACACCACGTGCATGTGTATAATTAAACTTGATCCTATTGAAAGGCTCGCTTATAAGAGCAACAACTTGATGAAAATATTTTACCAGTTGTTGTTTTAATTTCAAGCTGTCAACATGAGCTTGCAAAGTTTTTTAAATTGTTTAATCACGTTAACAGTGTTAAATGCTATAAATGGCCAAGTATATGATAATTTAATAGTGGAATTATCGCATGGCAAATTACAAGGAATAGACCGAGGTTTCTACTACAGCTACGAGTCGATACCTTATGCCAAAGCTCCTGTGGGAGAATTAAGATTTGAATCACCCCAACCGTATAACGATAAATGGCATGACATTTTTGATGCCACGAAAGCTCCTGTCGCCTGTTTACAATGGAATCAATTAAAAGATGGTGAAAATAAGTTGCAAGGTTTCGAGGACTGTCTATTCGTCAATGTTTACAGGCCTAAAACCGGCAAAGAAAGATATCCTGTAGTGGTTTTTATACATGGTGGCGCTTTTATGTATGGGGCAGCAAATTTTTATGGCGAAGATATACTTATGAGAAGTGGTGAAGTCATATTGGTAACAATTTCCTACCGTTTGGGTCCTCTGGGCTTCCTAAGTACGGATGATGAGATCATAAGTGGTAATTACGGCTTAAAAGATCAACAATTGGCTTTGAAATGGATTAAGAGTAACATTCAATGTTTTAATGGAGATCCAGAGAAAATATTGCTCATGGGTTTCTCTTCTGGCGGTGCTTCGGCGCACTTGCATATGTTAAACCCGTATGCGGAAAATATGGCTAAGGCAGTGTTTACAGTAAGCGGTGTAGCCTTAAATCCTTGGGTTATTATGAACAATCCTAAGGAAAGAGCTTTAAGATTGGCCCAAATTTTACAATGTCCTGATACAATAAATACTAACGCAATAAAACACTGTCTTAAACAAAAATCCGCCGATGATATTGTAACAAGTGTGAAGGAATTTTTAAATTGGGGCTATAATCCTGTTGTTACATTCGGACCAGTGGTGGAACATAAAAGTACTCCTCAAGCCTTTATGACTGAACACCCCAGAGACATTATTAAATCAGGCAATTACTTGCCTTTGCCTTGGTTAGCCTCCTATACAACGGAAGATGGTTCCTACAATGCTGCTCCATTAATGGAAATAAATCCTAGAACAGGGGAGCCCTACATAAACAACTTCAAAGAAAAATGGTTGGAATTGGCACCACAAAATCTGTTTTTGGAAAATTTAAGTAAAGACCCTACAAAATATGCTCAAGAGTTATTGGACTTTTACATGGGCAATTTAACATTCTCTGAAGGAAATTATTTGAAACTCCAGAAACTGTATACGGATGTAATATACCGATATGGTCTGGAAGAAGCTGTAAAATTACATGGCATTCACAGCAAAGCTCCTGTGTATGCTTATGTATACAGTAATCCCTCCGATTTCAGTTCAGCTAACATTTTAGCCAAAAGAAATGATATCAAATTTGGTAAGCATGTTTTAAAGGAAAAACTGTTGTTATGTTATTTCAAAGGGAACAATTATTTTTAGGCACTGCTCATGGTGACGACTTGTCTTTGATGTTGAGTTTCCCAGGTCGCTCTTTTAGGTCAGATGAAGAGGTGGTGTCGCAGAATTTGATTAAAATGGTGGAAGATTTTGTAAAGGAAGGGTATGTCTATCAATAGAAAATCATTTATAAAAATTTTAATTAATTTTATTAATGTTTTCGCATAGGTATGTAAAGTTTAGCGACTGTGAATTTGAAAATAATGCTGGTGATCCGAATTCATTGAATATTTTATTCATTTCTAAGAACACTTGTAGAAACGTAAGGCTATAGGTTAGCTTATGTTAAGGATTTAAATAAAATTGATTTATTTATTTTATTTATGATTATTAAGATTTATTTATTAATTTATTAGAATACAATTTACAAATTATATCTAGGTGTAGTGTAATAGCCCCGAGTGTATGGTAAGAATAGAACCCCAAGACCCTTATGTTAATAGTCTACCATACTACCCACTAGGTTAACTATAACTATAAGATATTATGTTCTTAATAATAATAATTATTATTATTTTTATTGGTAATTAAAATTATTTAAGAAATTGGACTGCCGTAGGGAAGATTTTGAATGAATTTGAATGAATCTTAGGTTGAGATTTCTTCAAGCAAATTCCACAACGCATTTCTCTTTAAATGGGTGCATGCAATAAACACTTTGTAGCATTGGAAAATTTTGGCCAATACAGAAACCTGCAGATTTCAAAAAGAATTCTTAGAACAACTTTGACTGCACCATCAAAAAAAAAGTACGCAGAGCTTGTGGTTGAAAGTACTTTTTGTAACGAAATCGTCTCCATAAAATAAATCTACCAAAGCTAAAATTTGGTATTTTTGATAGAAACGTTGACAGATTGATAGGTTTATAGCCCTTTACGCTTTGGTGGTTAATTTTCTCCGCCTTAAGTATGTAGGTCCCTGTCATATTTCTCTATTTTTAAGGCTTGTAAGCTAATTGCAGGCTGCACCTATGAAATACATACAGTGGCCCAATTGGATACATGGATTTTTAGATATTCGTATATCAGGTTACATTTCTTTAATTCTCTTGGTTGACAAATTTTCTTCAAGCGTCTCCATTTTGAGTCGTTGTTTGTCATTTAGGTATCCGCAGTTTTTTCGTATTATCTCGTGTAACTTTCGGCGAGCTGGTCTTCTGTCACCAATTGGATAACATAATTGGTCATTACAACCCTCTAGTGTGTGTTATTTTTAAAGATGAGTGGAGGGACCTACAGTTTAAAGTCGACGAACGACAGATTTTTTTGATAAACTTTTTATGTCGAGATTTTTTGCCAGAAATCTACAGAGGAACTCAACGAAGAAATATTTTTTTCATTTTGTTGGAGATGTTTGACCTGTGGTTTGAACCGTGACCTCACGTTGATATCCAACTGGATACATTGATACGTTGATACCAACTGGATGCGTTTGGCGGACTTATTGGGCTTTATTCGTTGCATTCGCAAACATTAAGCAGGAATGGTTTTAAAAAAATTCGAGTTTTGTTACGAATGTTCGAATTCGTATTCATCGTTAACCGTTGTCGCATATATAAACGAAAGATGTACGAAGGATTGGTCATGATGACTTAAAATTTATTATCTTTAGACACTAACGTTTAGAAATAAAGGCTATGTGAACTGATGACATCTCATAACATTTGTTTTTACGAAAGTAGTTTTAATTGCAGTAGCTTTCAAAGACTATCTTGCCAATACAATTATTCTCTTAATTTTGCTTGTTATTCCATTCATTTTGGCAGCATTAATGTTTGTTTGGTGATCCATAGTGATTGCAATGTGCTTTGTGATTTAAAGCATGTTCTTGGACTTTTCTTCGCTTACCATTAAACCTACTGTTTCAGACGGTGACATTTGTCATAATGAGCCAAAAAGCCCTATAAAAGTTTCAGCAACTTTCAAGCATTTCCAAGTAATTTGGCAAAGTGTATTGGAATTAGAAGTGGTACCAAATCGGTTAATAGTTTTGAATTTCATATTTCGCTGTGAAGTTAAAATCATTGTATGAAAATAGCATGAATGGAAGATACGAATGCCACGTTTTCAATTTTGCGTGTAGTATGGGCGTTACGATGTTATATGCGATGTTCAAGAGGCTAATACCATTAATATTGGAAATAAAAGCTACGCTAAGAGGTTAATTTGCTTTTCTTCATGTAGGTACAGCATCTAATACGATTGATAAAACGTTGTACTGTAAAAAATCTTAAGAGGATTACACAATTGTTCTCTTAGGAATTTATTTGAAATTATTAGTATGAAAATAATAATCACATCTATTTATTTAACAATTTATCCTTTTAAATTCATTCAAATTTTTGAACAAAAGCCAAACTATTGCCGAATATCGCCAAATTTAAGATTTCTGTACAAAAACAATAAAAATAAAAAAACTTTTATTCCTATAAAATGAATATTTTTTTAAAGGCTTACTCGTCCTCTACGAAATCTTCCAACATTTTAATAAATTTCTGCGATAGCACCTTTTCGTCTGGCCTTAAAGAATGCAGGGGGAAACTCATCATCAAACTGAAGTCGTCGCCATGTACACTACCTGAAATCAGATTTTCTCTTTAAGATTTATGAACAATTTTTTTCATTTTCATTACTACTTACCAAATTGAATATCAGTTCGATTAGCTAACAAGTTGCCTAAAGTATAATCTGCAGGATTATCGTAAACATACGCATAAATAGGAGCTGTACTATAATGGCTATGTAACTTTAACGTTTCTTTTATGCCGTTTATGAAGAAAACATCTGTATTTAGTTGTTGAATTCTCATGTAATTTTCTTCTGAGAATGTTAAATTTCCCAAGTAGTGGTCTAGCAACTCTTGAGCATATTTTTTAGGGTCATCGTGAATATTTTCCAAGAATAGGTTTTGTGGTGCCAATTCTAACCACTTGTCTTTGAAATCGTTGAAATATGCTACTCCAGTTTCGGGATTTATTTGCATCATTTCGGCTGCATTGTAGCCACCATCGTCGTTGGTATGTGAAACTAACCAGGGTATATGGGAAAAGTTGCCAGACTTAATAATATCCCTGGGGTGTTCAGTCATAAATGGTTGAGGCGCATTTTTAGGCTCGACAACTGGTCCAAATGCAACAACGGGATTATAGCCCCAATTGAAAATTTCCTTAACATTTGTTACAATTTCAGCAGCAGGCTTTTGTTTAAGACAGTGTTTTATGGCGTTAGTATTTGTTAAATCAGGGCATTGTAAAAGTTCGGCCATTTTTAATGCTTTCTCTTTGGGATCTTTCATTATACCCCAAGGAGATAAAATTGCACCGCTTACTGATACCGCTGCCTTCACTGTACCTTCCAAATCACTGTTTAACATATGCAAATGTACCGATCCTGCCCCAGCAGAGAAGCCGAGAAGTAACACTTTCTCTGGATCGCCATTGAAATATTGAATGTTATCCTTAATCCATTTCAATGCCAATTGTTGATCCTTTAAACCATAGTTACCATTTATGACCTCATCCTCTGTATTTAGGAAGCCCATGGGACCCAATCGATATGAAATTTTAACCAATATGGTTTCACCACTTTCCATAAGGATATCTTCGCTGTAATCGTTTGCACCGCCAAACATAAAGGCACCACCATGCATATAAGCAGTATGAGAACACTTTTATTTACATTAACTAGTTAGTACGTGCATGTTGTGCTGTAAGGAAAATGAGTTACGTATTTCTGGATCATACGAAATATCGATTACTATATGCATATACGCTTTCATTCGGCTCTGTTCTATTAAGCCTCTATGACAAGAAATGTTGGAATAGGTGTTAGCTGACAAGTACTGGCTGGTTCCAAGCTACTGCTAGTTGACAACAGAAAGAAGGGATTGATATTTTCAACATGCAGTCGAAATATAAGAAAACTTGTTGGAAAATTGATTACATTGTGCTTGGTGCAATCTACAAACTATGCGATCGTTTTTCAAAATTCAGATCAAAAACTAACACTCGATAACCGTGTTATTTGAAGTCTTTTAAAGTGCAGTATTATTTTTCAAACTCCCCCACTTTATTTGATATTAACAGGCAATGGAAAAACTAAATAGCGAAAAGAATATAATGTTTAGGTTTGTACTACTCCAAGGAATTTTAGCTTATTCATTACCTATGATTCGATTTTGGCAAATAGAGATGACAAGGGATTTTCTCTATGTTTTCTAAATCTATTCTTAAACATGGTATTGTGTTCAAAATTTCATGCAAAATGTTGTCACATTATATGTGAATATGTTTCGTACGAAATGTTTGTGAAAAAAATGTTGATACAGTAGTAAGTACTCGTAAGTACTTGTTGTGAAAAACATGCGGCGAAATGTTTATGTTAATAAGTTTCTTGTCAACATTCGTTGTACGAATAAACAAATGTTGCTTAACATTTTGTTGCATTCGAAATTTTTCGTACCCTCGAAAAATAAATGTTGCTCTACAGTTTTTTTTGGAAATTTAAACAAAACATAATTTAAATTTTTTCTTTGTTTTACAATCACTTTTATTATTATATTCTAATTATTCTTTAATTCTTATGCCTTAAAATTAATACATAATTTTTTTTTATATATTTTTTTGGAACTAAACTAAGAAAATAAATTATTTTTGATTTACTAAAATACGTTAAAATTTAAAAAAAAATCCATTGGAAACTATGCTAAACACTTATCTTGTAGAACAGGAACCTTTGCCTTGTATCGTTACATCTGCAAAGAAAAATTGGAGTTAAGTGTGTACTTGTTAATAGGAAAATAAATTCCACTCTTACCAATATGTAGACAGGAGGCATAGCATTCCATTTGTGCCTCGCTAGTGTACATGTAACCATCGGAACCGCAAACAATTTCTTCATTTTCATCTTCAACAATTGCACAAATGCGTTCACAATACTCTTCAGTATCTTTTTGTTCGCTAGGCGGCGCTACTGTAGTACTGGATTGTTTGCTAGTATTTGAATCGCTGTTAGCAACGGGCTGACGTCCATAAAGATTCTGAAATTAATTAAAACAGTAATTAGGTGAAATGGATTAGAATACCACGTCCAAAGTGATAAAAATTTGAAATGCTTTCAATAGAAAAGAGATTATAGGAGCTGTAATACTTTATTGATCATTCTCTGCTATACATGCGTTTGATAATATGCCACAGAGCCTGAACGTCCAATGTTACCTGTGTCTGTAGAAAAACCATAGCTAGTCTAAGTCTTAGGTGCACTTTTTGATTCTTTCATATGTTGGTTTATTTTAACAATCAATCAGTGTAAATCCTTTATGATCCCTTCTATAAAGTGTATTACATCCTAAAAAGGTAACACTACCACCAAACATTATAAGAAGATCCGGCAGTACCACCTATTAAGAAAGAGTAGAACTTAATGATAAAGTTTTTTTTTACCACTGCACGGAATAAAACAACACAAAACATTTTTACCAATATTCTAGTCTCTAGATAAAAACAGAAGCCCTATCATTCTAGAACATGCTACAGAAGGCCAAAACTTGATTATTGAATGTGAAAGAAAGCAAAGAGATAATAAGAAGATAGGGAAGTTGCTTTATGCACATTGATCATAGTTAATCATGGCCAAGCAGCTATAAAATGGCTAATATATAAACGAGTATAGCGGACAATAAGTCGGCTATAAGGACTACATAAGCTATTATTTTTAGTCAACCAATACTAAGGCATGTTGGTTACCTAAACGATTAGTAGGGACTTGCCGGTATGGATACGAAATTGATTTTTATTAAAATAGTTCGACCTCAGAAAAAACGGAAGATTGACTCTAACTGAAGAAGAATCAAACTACAGGATATATTTTGTGCAATTGTCTTTCGATTGCACGTTTGGATTCACATCTATTCCCATCGGAAATTTATTTAATATTAATCGATAAGACAAGAAGTTGCTGCTGAAACACAGCATTTATTTCTATCCTTTTTCATAAAGCAAGGCATTGAGTGTCACTTTGTTTTTTGGAACTACCTTTATTCCTTTTTATTGCTTTAATTGTCTTACTTCATTGCTTTGTTTCGGTTTTCAACCATACAATTATTTTCCATCTAAGCGATTGGAATACTGGTCTACTGTTCTAGATTCTAGGGTGGTAGGGTTGCCATCCGTTGTTGCCTAACAACTACGCCCTATATGAAGCTACTATTTCTTTAGAGATGGCGCTGCCTAATTTTTCTATTTTCTATTTTTCTATTATTCAATGATTTGAGTCTCCTTGCATGGACTATTTTAAGAGCAATTAAAGCTTCTCAATTTTACAAATTCGAAAATTTATGCGACTTAACAAGGATTTGAATCCGATTTGCTTAAGAAATACACCACGCCTACTACGCCATCTAAAAAATTTAACGGACCTAATATCCATTTCAAATTCACTGCCAAAATGGACAGAAAGCGAATCATTTCTTAAGCGATTGATTACGGACGGCGAAAAGTGGTGCACGTGCAACAATAACGTGCGAAAAATATCATGGACGAAGCATGATGAAGCTTCACAGAATCACAGTCAGAATTGACACATTGAAAGATAATGCTGTATGCCTAACGGTAATGCCTAATAAGTAGTGTGTTGGCTTATTAGACGAGAGCCCGTGGTTCAAACCACACCTCAGACAAAATTCACAAATATTTTGTAATTAGGGGCCTATTTACTGATTTACAAAGACTAATGCACTTACATTTCCCGCTTCTTCCATATCATCACCATCTTCTGGATCATCTTCATCATTCTCTACCACAGGTTTTATACCACCTTTGTTTTTCACATGGTTATGCGTTGAAGAATAATAGCCTGAGTCTAAGGTACTAATCGTAGAACTTTCCACATCGGCCATTATGGGCGTAACACTGTTGTAAACCAAAGGATTATAACGTAATTGTCCTTGGGGAGCATGTGTATAGGCCACACCGCCTACCATAGCATCGCGTTCAGTAAATTCAAAACGTAAAGGTTCGGGAGTTCTACTACCGGCCGAACTGTGTCTAGCATAAGAATATATCGGTGATGGGGTGGTGGCATACACAGAGCTGGGTGTGGAGGCAGCTGTTGGCGGTACAGTGTATGTAGCCACCTGTTTATCCTGGGTATTGACAACAAATTGATTTTGATTGTAGCCAGCTTGATAACTTGTATGCACCACTGTGGAGGAAGATGAAGCTGAGGGTTCCTGTTGATAGTAGAGTTGGGATACGGGTATGCCAGCATTTGTGCTGATAGTATTAGCAGCTAAACCAGTTGCTTCGGAATCATATAAATTGTTGCTGTATAAAGCAGCTTGTATAGGTTGCTGTTGTTGTAGTTGTTGATAGACCGGACCAATTTGATTTTGATTATTCTGGTGCAAAGGTTCGTAGCCCTTATACTGTTGCCTTCTATCGGTTTCCTCATCAATTTGTTTGTAATTGGGATCCTTTTTAGGTAAGAAGTATTCATTGGTGTTCATGAACCTTAGATATTCCTGGGCATCTTTGTCTAGGCTGTGATAGGCTGCTGTTTGGTAGTTATTATTTTGCAATTCTGTCATATCGTTCTCTTCATAAACGGAATACATTTTATGTGGCACAGTTGCGGCAGAGGGAAATGCTATTGTTTGTAATTGATTGCCAGGTGCGGCATCGTGTATGGGTATGGGTATCGATGCTTGTTGCAATTGCTGTTGCTGTTGGTATTGCTGTTGGTGTGATTGCGGTAAATATGAGTGTTGTTGACCTCCATACGTTGTATGTTGGTGCTGTTGAGTTTGTGCTGGTAATTCTTGGTGCAGCAGTGATGGTGGATGTGGCTGTGACTGCGACTGAGTTTGAGATTGAGTTTTCTGCTTTTGCTGTTGAATTTGGGCCTGTTGCATTTGATAGTAGGAATTTTGAGGCGTCAGATATTTTTGTTGCTGCAAATATTTCTCATGCTGTTCGTTATATTTTTGCATTTTCTCTTGATCGGGTATGGGATATTGTTTGAAATCTGGATATTTAGTTATTTGTGGCTTTTGCTGCTGCTGTTGTTGTTGCTGGTATTGTGGCTGCTGTTGTTGTTTTGCTAAATTTGCTGCAGCATTTGCAGTTTGTTGTTGGGGTTTTACATATTTCGGGTAGTTGTTGTCCTGATTCGTAGTGGGAGCCTTCTTTTGCGTTTGAGTGACAGGATGTATGACTACTTGACCATTAAATGAAGGCGAGGCTTTGAAATTGTGTATATATTGCTGAGACAAGGCTGGTACATGTATAGAATTTGGATGTGAGTTCAAGAGTTGTGGCCTGTAGGGTCCTCCTTTGCCGTTATTTAAAAAACTAGGATTACCTCCCTTGGTGGAGGGTATATATTTTGAACTTTTCAAAGATTCATAGCCAAAGCGAATATTTTGTGATTGTGGTGGGACAGCAGCATTGTTCAAACTATTGTGCACTCTGCGTAATTGCGGACGTAGGGGAAAATGATCGGCACGAGCCCGTATTTTAATCGGTTGTCGACGTCTTAAGGTAAAATTAGGCGTTCTAGAATGTGACAATAAAGTGCGTGCCGCACGCGCATTTAAATTTGTTTTTTCGGTTACATTTTGTTTAGACTCTGCAAGTGTTTCATTTAAAAACTGGTCAGTTGTGCTAGCATCGCGAATTATTTGTGTATCATTAGTTTCTGCTGCACTGTTCACTAATGTTAAACCATAGCAGATTATAATTAATACAACACTTAACGTTGGCTTTAAATGAAACATATTTTTTTGTTTTTTCTTTTCTTTTTGTATCTTTTTTTAATCTTTCAACACTTTTACTTTTTGTTTATTCTTTTGTTCAACTGATGGATGCTTAAGACGTTAAAATACAGTTGTTGGTGCTGAATAATATTCCAGAAAGAAATACACAAACACGAACACACACAGAATAAATCAATTTTTGTTTTCAATAAATCTTTTTTTTTTTTTTACTTCCACAATTTTATTTTCATCGCGCCACAATCGAGACCGTTAGCAAAAAGTTCAATATCAATCGTGTTTGCTTGTAACTCACGTTTAACATTAAAAAGATCTTAATTTTAATACAATTTTTAATTTCGTTTTTCTGTTTCTATTTCTTTTTTTATTTTTCTATATTTTATTTTATTCCGTTTTAATGTTTCTTAACGTCTTCTTTGGCCAACGTCTGGCTTTCGTTTAACATACCGTTGATTTGGCGATTGTAAGCGTAGCTGGCGACTTGCAACTTCTTAAACTTTTACCCAAAAAAAGCCATGGTCATGACAACGAAAGACTCTTATATTTTTATTACCATTTCATTATTTTCTTTGTGCTTTTGTTTTTGTTTCTTTTTGTTTTGCTTTTCATTTAAACTTTTCTTTTCTTGTTTTTTTGAGTCGTTTCTTCTGAGTGTTACAGCAGGTCTTCAACACAATCTTTTTGCATTTCTTGATTTTTGTTTTTGTTTTATTTTTTTTTTTATTTTTACACAGTAACACAGTGTTAGTTATAGTCGAGCTCAGTCAGTATATAACAGAAGTCTTCAAACAAGTCCAGTTCTTTCTAGCAATTCGTTTGAAGCCTCAACAATCAATGCACACAGCTGCTAACCATCATGAACTCTTTATTTATAAAAATTGTTGAATTTTTTTTCTTTAACTTCGTATTATATTTGAAATTTAATTACACTGGGCAAAATGATTGCATAAATTGCATAAAATAAAACGTTATGCAAGAAAATAAAATTTTCTTTTGACTTAAAAGAGCCTATAAAAATAAAGGAAATCGTAAACGTTTCAATTTTGTAGTTTTATAACTGGCCATAACTGGGCACTTACTTTCCTTATGGCTTCTTGCAGTGTACGCATAGTATTTTTTAGTGCCACAGTCTACATTCGATGCGAAATATAAAAAGTATTTCTTCGGTGACTTCCAGTCAACAGTCGTCTGACAAAATCTCATAAAGTTTCCATGAAAAGTTTTTCAAAAATCTGTCACCCGGAGTCGATTTTAAACTGCATATCATTCCGTTACTAATGGATAAAATGAAGCCACACAACATGGATGTTGTAAGAAGCTAGGTTGTTATCTCGACTAAGTAAGTAAGTAATTCAAGTTTATAGCAAATCACTAGACAATATCCTGAACCCACTAAATACGTTAACTGGCATTACAAACCTTTAGTCGGAATTATGACCTGTTTTCTCACTCCATCCAAGTTGTGTGCGTTAATTTCATCCATTCGGGATAGATTTTAAAAACTGTACCAATTAATTTACTGTCAGAACTTTTGTCAGAAAACACCGAAAGAAATACTTTTTCTACATATTTATTATTTTTTATTTCCAAATATCAGTATTGAGGTTTGATCTCTTGAGGTGAACCTACTACATACATTTGTATGTTCAAAGTTATGTTGGTAAAGTGTCTAAGAGCTACAACGTGATTTTTTCATCCTGTTGCCACTTTCTAGCATTATCTTTACTTCAATATTGTTAATCATATAGTTGAAGAAATTTGTTCTTCCTGCCTTTCAATATTTCTTTTATTACGATTTCATTAAAATGAGTTCACTGTAGTAGGTCGTAGAATGCTAGTTAGTGCAAAGGAACATTGCTAATTGCGTCCCCTGCTATGGTGTTATCCTCTTTGTGTGTTCAGGAGTATTGTGGATGAATTATTATTTGATTTGACACATACCTCCTGCTTTTTCCTCTTTCTAAGTCAAACGATTTTAGACGATCGAAAACTTTTACGAAAAATACTCAACGCATTCAAATATTTTCGAT
This sequence comes from Sarcophaga subvicina, assembly GCA_936449025.2. Lineage (NCBI taxonomy): Eukaryota > Metazoa > Arthropoda > Insecta > Diptera > Sarcophagidae > Sarcophaga > Sarcophaga subvicina. Next base: position 77,427,823 of record OW388083.2, read on the forward strand.
TTACTTTAATATAAATTTTCGATCATCTAAAATAGACTGTCTGGGAAAAGAGGAAATTGTGATATCCTAGTCAATTATAAAGGGTGTTTTTTATAGAGGTATAGAACTTTAAGTTGCAATAAAACAACGATGGATTATTCGATTGACATGAATTTTATTTATCCGAAAGATAATCTTGTGGCATTACATTTTAAATATGATTTCTGGCATATGACCGCCACGGCTGGCGCGGATGTAGTCCAATCTGGACGTCCAATTTTCGATGACTTTTTCCAACATTTGTGGCCGTATATCGGCAATAATACGGCGAATGTTGTCTTCCAAATGGTCAAGCGTTTGTGGCTTTACCGCATAGACCAATGACTTTACATAGCCCCACAGAAAGTAGTCTAGCGGTGTTAAATAACAAGATCTTGGAGGCCAATTAACAGGTCCAAAACGTGAAATTAGGCGGTCACCAAACATGTCTTTCAATAAATCTATTGTGGCACGAGCTGTGTGACATGTTGCGCCGTCTTGTTGAAACCACATCTCCTGGACATCATGGTTATTCAATTCAGGAATGAAAAAGTTAGTAATCATGGCTCTATACCGATCACCATTGACTGTAACGTTCTGGCCACCATCGTTTTTGAAAAAGTACGGACCAATGATTCCACCAGCCCATAAAGCGCACCAAACAGTCAGTTTTTCTGGATGTAACGGTGTTTCCACATACACTTGAGGATTACCTTCACTCCAAATGCGGCAGTTTTGTTTGTTGATGTAGCCATTCAACCAGAAGTGCGCTTCATCGCTAAACAAAATTCGCTGATGAAAATCGGGAACAACGGTAATCTCGTTTTGGGCCCATTCGACGAATCTACGCCTTACTTGATGATCGTTTGGCTTCAATTCTTGCACGAGTTGGATTTTGTAAGCACGCAAACCAAGATCCTTCCGCAAAATCTTCCATAAAGTGGATGGACACAGATGCAATTCCTGTGCTCGATGGCGGATGGACTCATTCGGGTCTTCCTCAATGCTACGCTCTACAGCAGCAATAGCTTCTTCTGTACGCACCGTACAGCGTCTCTGGGGATGCGAGTTATCAATAAGAGTAAACGTGGTGCGAAAACGTTCCATGGTTAATCGAATTAACTGCTCTGATGGACGATTTTGTCGACGATAAAATGGACGTAGTGCGCGATACGTTTTCCGCACAGAACCATTATTTTCGAAATAAAATTGCACTATTTGCAAGCCTTGTTCAGGCGTGAGTCTATTCATGATGAATTGCCAAACCAAACTGAGAACAAATCACTTGACAGCTGTTAAATCGGTCGCCATCTTGAAAAGTAATGCCAACTTAAAGTTCTATACCTCTATAAAAAACACCCTTTACAATTAGCCTTGAATACTTAAATTTACTCTAAGATTGCCATCTTGTAATAAGATTTACAATTGGACTAAAGCAGCCACCCTAAACTCCGTTATTTGGGCAAATTATTTTGAGCATGAATATTCAAAACATGAAAATAAACCTAAAAGTACTTCTGTTTCTTAAGGCCCTTATCCAACGTATATGAACCAGTCTTTCCAAGCCTATTTTGAGGATTCTTACAGTAGAGCGCAAAAGTGCATATTAATAACAAAAGGGTATGCGACATAATTGATTCATTAAAGCGTTGCAACAAAGTGGCTAGTGGCTAATGAAACCACGGAACTTGTTTACGAAAAGCTAATATTGTCGTATTACTCCTCTATCTAGTAGTACATAGCAATTGGCGGTCGATTGGCCAGTGAGTATATCTTGAGATAGTGCGAGTTCGTTCTTTAGGCGAACTGTCCATATGTGGAAAACTGTCCATATGTGAACAGAATAATATCTAATGTCGATAAATACTAATTTGTTCGTCATTCCTATTTTCCTAGTTCCCGCGGAATTCACTGCCTGAATAGTGTTAATCGCATTTAGTTTTTGGGATTAAGAATTCTTGTGAAAACCGTTGGCGTCATGTGATTAAAAACATTAATGTCTCTTGATGATCAATGTATCATCGATTTTTTTAACGCCATACGTTTTGGTGAATTTGCTTATAATATACTTCCTTTATGCTACATTCGTGCAGAATATCTAATGTAGTATGTGCTGCGTGAATCGTAGCACCGTCCTATTGAAACCAAATGTTGTTGATGTCGAGACCATCCAATCCAGGCTAAATCAGTGCCGACTTGAAATCTAGCTGCCTTAGTGTAACATTGGTTTTTCTAAGCGTATTCACATGCAACACAACTTCATCTCAATAGTTTCCTGACAATTTTTAATGCCTTTTTACGATTCACCAGTTGTAGTTATTGTTAGACAACTTACTGGCTAACGTTAACGTTCAATAACTCCATTACACTTAAATTGATGTTATTTAGAATAACAATTTCCTTTTTTAACCAAATCCATACAAGTCCAGACAAGTTAATAAACAAGAGCAGGAGAAGCAGAAAAAAATGTTTCATTAATTGAATCTTTCTGCTGTAAAAGCATGCAACAACAGGCTATAAGAACCAACATCAACAATATTAATGAGCAGCAGCAGCAGCAGCAGCAGCAGCAACAATAGAATATGTTGTTAGCAATTAAAAGAATGTGGTCGCGCTGTTTTAAAATTTTGTTTCAATCAAATCTTAAAACTAAGCATAAGCAGCTTATTGCTGTTGCATTCACAGGTTGGTTTTCAAAATAATATATTTTATTTTTATTTATTGTTTTTTTTTTTAATTTGGTTTTTAAATAGGTGGTGTGGCTAATTAGGAAGATGGTACTGTTGTCATTGAATTGTAGCAAGAATTATAAGTTCAGATATTGAATCACTGGGATATATCAAGGTTACAGAGACAATTTCCCGGAAATCGTTAGCTCTTAGAGTAATTTCCAGGATATGATAGGAAGGAAGCTATGGGAATTTGTATTAAAATTTTATAAAAGGCAGGTAGATATCATAAAAGTGAATAATATACAGTAAAGGCTATTATAGGCTGTTAAACTTATTATACTAGGGGTACCCATTTGTAATGGAAGAGTTAAAGGTGAATTCATATTCTAAACACTTTGAAGCATTTCTTAAACTGCTGCGAAATTTTGTTCATTTAGAATGCCTCATACTTCATACGTTTTCACTTTTTGAATTCGCAGTTCAACGCGGTTTTGCGAATTGCTATGTTACTATGAAGACGCCGTAGTCTAGTAGGTAGTGTGTTGGCTTATTAGACGTAAAGTAAGGGTTCGAGCCCCAGGCCAGACTTCCAAACAAAAATACATAAAGTATTTCTTCGGCGACTTCCTCTCAGCAGATTTCTGGTAAAAACTCTGAGAGTAAATAAAAATTGGCATGAAAAGTTTCTCAAAAATCTGTCGTTCGGAGTCGACTTTAAACTGTAGGTCCCGCCACGTATGTATAAAATTAACACACGCAACATAAGTGGTGTGAGAAACTAGGTCGTAATCCTGACTGAAAGGTTGTAATGACCAATTATGTATGTATGTTACTATGCTTCTTTAATAATTGGTATGTAGGATAAGTTAGATTAAATTTGCTAACGTTTTAAGCACAGGTCAGGGCCTCATACCCTTATTTTTTATCTGCTATCTTGTCAATTTTATGAAAGTTTAGAATTTTTCCAAACTACATATAATTTATTGTCTGGAAACCTTCTGACTCTCCCAAATACAAATATAACAGGGATGGCAAACAAAGCTTTCTTACCAATGCAACCAATACCCACGAATTCAATAGCTTTTCTAGCCAACAACGGATGGCAACCCTATCATTCTATATCATTCAACTTGTTTAAGAAAGCTGAACCAACGCGAATAAGTAATAAGAATTCTCGAAAAGAAATGAAGCAAACGTGGACTTGGAAATAGGTTTGACGGAAATCAATAGCATTTCGCTTTTTGCTTGCCCACCTTGGATGGTAGCATTTGAAGTTTTGTTTAAACGTTGAAGTGAGAAGGCTATCGGCTAAAAACTAGGTAATGTAGGGTATTTTTTAAACACTTTCTGTCATTAAATTTAAATAAAACAAACTGTGAGTGCATTTTTACAATTTTCATGACTCTGGCGAAATAATCTGAATTTGATCGATGGCATGGGTTGTATTGTTATATGTTTTGTGACTTATGCGCCTACACTAGCGACTTCAGTCTAATGTAGTTAAATCGCACGATCTCGGTCGTCTGTTTAGATCACTGGAATATGAGACGACCATGCCCAAAAATCGCTCTTACAGAATATCTCATAAGGCATAAGCTGTGTGGCACAACAGGACAATGCAAAGATGCACACATATTTCCATGGCAAAAAATCACATCCATCCAACTTTCCGGATATAGCTCCGAGTGACTATTACTTGTTTCAAAACCTGAAGAAATGTCTTTCAAAGAGATTTGACGCCAACGATGAAATCCTCGCATAAATAAATCTATTTTGATGGGATAAACAAATTAAAGGAATAAACAAATTGGTGCAATGTTGGACAAGCATAAAATGCGCTGTGTTGAAAAATAAAACAATTTTTTTGTATTCAAATACCAGTAATTTATTGTAAACTAGAAAGATTTTTTTAAAGCCAGTGGGTGCTTATAGAAAAAAAAAAGAAAAACTCACCACTAAACCACTTTCCAAATCTGGTTTTGATCTTATGATTTGCGGAAATTGTTGTCGACATCCTTTAATGCCTAGAAAGAAATTTCCCCAAATTAATCTCTAATTTAGCATCGTTCCACAACAGTTGCGTGTTAAGCAGCGAATCAGCGGTATTTCCTTTTTTTTCTTGTACTGTTCATGAATATGCGCACTTATATTTGCACTTCCCTAGTGCCACTTTTAGTTTAATGGTTAGTAAAATACCGGCCATTAAACATGGTTAATAGCTACACTTAAACTCCAGTGGTAGTTTTTTCATAATTTGTTTTTTTTTTTGTTTTCTTAAACATTTTAACCTTTTTTCTGTTTTCTTTTGTTGTTGTGTTTTTGTTTTCTAAAGCAATTTTATTTTTTCTTTTGTTTTTGTAACTCTTCCTGCATTACACTACTAATCCAGAACGAATATTGGTTTATTGCTACTCTACTACGCCAGCACATTAATTCCAAACGAAATGACCGGAGACTCATAAAGTATAACAAGAGAAGAACTTTCTTTTTTCTCTCTTCTTGTTCTGTCTCTTCTTGTTCTGTCTCTTCTTTTTCTTCTTCTTCTGCCATTATCTTATCTTGTCTTGCATGTGATCTTAGCCATCTAGCCATAGTGGATTTTGCTTGTTCCAATTACTGTTAATAAGTAAGCGTATGTATCTATGGCATGTAGGCTTCTTCATCTTCTGTTTCATCGGTGGCTTTATGTTCAGTTTGTGTATTTGCAGTTTTGTTCTGTATGCTCAGCAGTAACCAGCCAGATTGCATTCGTTTATAGTTGGGTTTTGAGAGAATTTATGTGTAAAACGCTTAATGTCAAGTGGGAAAAGTATTGTGTGCAACATTTTTGTTTTTGCTTTTGTTTTAGTAACACAAATAAATCTTTGCAGTATGATCAACCATACAACAACACTACTGAGATTTCATTTCGTTAAAAATTACTTCCCTAAGCAGCTTGAAAAGCAAGTCAAGTAAAAAGCAAACAAAAAAAAAACCGACCCAACTCAACAAATCCAACAGCGCCAACAGCGACAAAATAAATTGTTTTCTCGCTGCATGAACACTTATATTTCGATAACGTTATAACGCCCGCATGTATTGGGCAAGTGAAAAAGTAATTTCATTATGTAGTTAAGCAAAATATATTTGAAACTGTGACTGTCAGTCACCAATGTTTCAATAAATCAATCTTCGTAATACCATGCAATGAATATCAGGCGTAGTATTCAAACAAGAATAAATTTCCCGTCTCTCAACTGAAATGGCCAAACTGTTCCAGTTGTTTGACAGTTAACTTCTGCCAAAACTTGAACAAGCTGCATTCTTTAGTTTGCATTTGAATACCATTGCTAGCAAACTAAAGCGTAATTTGAGAGGAATATTAAAAAGGAAATATTTGCCAATGTCCGCTGGCTTGTTTTAATCGCCTTTTTTCGATAGTCTATTGTTGACTAAATTTCAATTATTTAATTTCATTAAATTTTCAAGGCTGGTTTTCAGCTTGATTTTAAAGAAAGCATACCTTGAATGTAAAGCCCTAAAGCTTATTGTCAAAATCTGTTAATTCGGAATTGTCAGTTAGTTTTGTGGCATCGTTTGCACCACAACAGTCGTCTATTTGTGTCCCACTAAACTTTGAATAAACAAAGTTGATACTCCCTGCTACTCTATATGTCGTTGCCTAGAAACATAGCTTTCTCTGTTAAGATGTACTGGGTTCTTGAATTGCATAAAGTCCTAGCCCCTGTCAAGAGATCATGATGTTTGTTATTGACATTATCATCTCACAAGATCCTCTAGAATTTTTTTCTGTACCTCACAATGTCAACAGATTTCTTCCTGCCACAACCTGTGTTCATAGTTCCAGTAGCTTTCCGAAGTTTGGCTTTGAATTAAATTTTATTACAATTAAAAAAAATGAAGGCATTTTTTTTTTTTTTTTTTTTTTTTTTTTTTACAAAATTCATACTTTTCCCCCCACCCAATATGAATAATGAGTATGTAAATTATGCGTTCATCAGTAAGAGCGTTATTATGGCTGCCCACCTTATGCATTCCTATCTGGGTTTGTATCTTGCGGTCCTATCTTGTTAACACTAATTATAAATCTTGGTATGCTTAACAACAGCAACTACAACAATATTAATTGGGAAAACTGTTAAAAATGTAAACTTGCAGGCATATTTTTGTTTAAATTTTAAATAAATTTTAGTCAAAAAAAAAAAAAAGAATAAATCAGTTGGTCGTCTTTGGCTTTATTTTTCTTGCGGGTTCCATTGTCTGTTAAAAGTGTAAGTTTCTCTTGTAGTTGTTGTTTTACAGAAAATCAAAAGAAAATAAAAGAGTTCATCTTTGAAAGAAATTTTAAGTATAACGGCAATGTTCTGTTCATTGTTGTTGTTTTTTGTCTTTTCTTATTGTTGTGGTTGGCTTATTTATGAACTGATGATGGCATTATTATGTTTTTTTCTTCTTTGGAATGTCATATGGGGCCAATAACTCTCTTTTTTTATTGTTTTTTTTTTCTTATGAGTTGACATACAAATGCGAGTATTATAAGCCTTTGCCGTGGACTTTTATGTAAGACTTTAAATATGATTTTTTCTTTATTACCGAGTGCCTTTTGGTTCATCGTTCTGTCGAAGAATTGGAAAACAATGTAAAAATTATAATTTTAAACACGATATTTTAAAAAATTTCAAAAATTTTTTATGTTATGAGAAATATTCACTTTGATTTATACCCTGTTTTTGTCAGACGAATTTTGTTTGTGTTTTCCATACAAACAAACGTTCGTCTGAAATCAATCATCTTACAGAAACAGACCCTTACCCACCCGTATTTGAATTAGAAAACACTTTCGTTTTCGTTGAAAAATCTCTCTGGTTGTTGTAAAAATGTTTCACATATTGAATGTTATTATTGTCGCCAAACTCTTATTGTCTTTTTGACATTTTCTCTGTCTTGTAAATCAAATATGAAACAATTTTCTTAACACCAAATTTAAATATTAAAAAAAAATAACAAGTAAAAGATGCAAATAAGTGTTGAAAGTTGTGGGCAAAATATAAGCAAAAAAAAAATGGTATAAAGTCAGAGAATAGGTCATCTGTAGTTCCATTAATAAAGAGATTAAGCCGAAATAAATGACAAACTTTGCGGAGTCTGGTATAGACAGGGCTTTTATAAAATAATTAACAATTTTTTTTTTTAATAAAAACTTTTTGTCGTTAAAACTGTTACAACAGCGATCATAAAACACAAATCTTTAAATTTAAAAGCAATATTGCTTCAACATGTTGCCAATTTGTAAGGCAATTACCCATACCAAGATGACCAATATTAATCTCTTCATATCCGAAGCCCTAATAGACACTAACCTCTTTGTTTATTAAAGAAATTTATACACATTCTCCTGTCTGTTTACAAGAGTAGCTATGCAGAAAGCAATCGACAGTCTTATAGTTTTTCACAGTGCTTCTTATATTAACCTAGGTTCCTCTCAAAACGTCGTCGTTTCCCTTTTTCTTCATGATTTTCAAAAGATTTTAGTTTCTGATGCAAGGTATCTGCAATATCCACAAGACGAAAATAAAGCGTGTTTTATATAGAGGTATAGAACTTTAAGTTGCAATAAAACAACGATGGATTATTCGATTGACATGAATTTTATTTATCCGAAAGATAATCTTGTGGCACTACATTTTAAATATGATTTCTGGCATATGACCGCCACGGCTGGCGCGGATGTAGTCCAATCTGGACGTCCAATTTTCGATGACTTTTTCCAACATTTGTGGCCGTATATCGGCAATAATACGGCGAATGTTGTCTTCCAAATGGTCAAGCGTTTGTGGCTTTACCGCATAGACCAATGACTTTACATAGCCCCACAGAAAGTAGTCTAGCGGTGTTAAATCACAAGATCTTGGAGGCCAATTCACAGGTCCAAAACGTGAAATTAGGCGGTCACCAAACGTGTCTTTCAATAAATCTATTGTGGCACGAGCTGTGTGACATGTTGCGTCGTCTTGTTGAAACCACATCTGGACATCATGTTTATTCAATTCAGGAATGAAAAAGTTAGTAATCATGGCTCTATACCGATCACCATTGACTGTAACGTTCTGGCCACCATCGTTTTTGAAAAAGTACGGACCAATGATTCCACCAGCCCATAAAGCGCACCAAACAGTCAGTTTTTCTGGATGTAACGGTGTTTCCACATACACTTGAGGGTTACCTTCACTCCAAATGCGGCAGTTTTGTTTGTTGACGTAGCCGGTTGAATGGTGGTGCGCTTCATCGCTAAATGAACGTAGTGCGCGATACGTTTTCCGCACAGAACCATTATTTTCGAAATAAAATTGCACTATTTGCAAGCGTTGTTCAGGCGTGAGTCTATTCATGATGAATTGCCAAACCAAACTGAGAATAAATCACTTGACAGCTGTTAAATCGGTCGCCATCATGAAAAGTAAATCCAACTTAAAGTTCTATACCTCTATAAAAAAACACCCTTTACAATCCAAGAATAAGTTTTAAATTGCACTCTCCAAGGCTGATATTGACAGACAAACGTGATTTGATTAGAATTACAAAATATTCCTTCCATCAAATAAAATATAAAATTTCTAAAATTTTGTTCTATACTGTATGAATAAAACAGATATTATTATCATTATGTTAACTGTTAACAAGCTTCTGTTATTTATTATCATTTACAATAATGTTAATGATGATGACAATGGCGTTAATGATGGTCTTCATAAAACACTTTGAAAGCACTCTTCACTTGAGTCGCTCCCTACACATGATCTTGAGTTTATGGTTTTACTGTTTGTGGGAATGAACGGGGAAAACAAATAAAATAAAATATTTGGCAAAATAAGAATACGAAAATATTAGTTTTCGATATAATATATTAACATACGAATAGACGTACCTTTCGGGTTGGGGGTTGTTTGGATATTAATCTCTTTTCGATCATATTTATAACAATTCACAATTAATTTACATGGTTGTAAAAGTACTTAAAACTAAACTTAACATTAGGGTGGCCAGCGTGAACACTGTTATTTATTGTTTTTTGATGTTTATTATTAAAACCATAGTAAACAAAATTTCTGTTTGTTTATTTTATTGACTTCTAACTGTATTTATACATTTACATATATACACATAAAAGCATATGTAAGCAACTAATTGCTGTTACTATTGAGTTCTTAAATGGCCATGTAATTGAGGTTTACAAACTCATATAATTGTATCGGAATGGCTCTGATGTTTATACACAAATACATTCATATGTAACTATGTATATGCATACATACATACACATGTATGTAGGAAGTACGTATAATAATACCATCAAGTATAAAGTACTTATCTTTTGTTCACATGAGGTCAATTTTGTTATTTTATTTTGTTTTTGTTAAAGTCACTGTAACAGTGTAACCCTTTTCATGTTCACAGTGTTGCGTGTATGACATAAAGTATGATATTTGGTCACTGGTTTTTAACTTTAATTTTCTTCTTCAATTAATCAAAAATAATTTCAGCATTTTTTATAATATTTTTTAGGCAATTGTTTATTATTATTTATTTATTTACATTTTTTTTATTATTGTTAAGTTAATTACGTTTGTAAGTTATCATTGCACAATTAGTTGTGAATGTGTTTTTAATTTGCTTAAAATTACTGCGAGTTTTTCTTTAAATTATAGTGTCTTATTTAACCTTAATTCATCGTGGGGAACTGGAAATATACTTATGGTGTTATTCATAATACATTAACGTTGTAGGTCATAATTTTAACATTATTTAGTTTATAAAGCTCTCAAAAATAACAGGATGACTGTGAATTTGGAAACATGTACAAAATTGGTCATCTATATCAGCAGGTTTAATTGAGATGTCCATGCCAGAAATGTGGTATAGGGTATCAAAACGTGCTTGATTGACAAAAAATGTTTTAACATTTTTTAATTCAGTTTTGATTACTTTGTCTTTTATATTTCATAACTTTTTTAAAATTTAAACATATTGCGCGTAGGAAATTGTTAAAAGTAATGTAATGAAATGTGAAAAACGTTAAACTGGTATGTTACTGGTGAGGTTAAACTGGTATCCACAAAACGCTTTGTGAATCTTTCTTTAATTTTAGTCTTTAGCGCCTTTTGATATTTTTTTTGCTTCCTATTTCATTAAAGGAATAAAAGGCTGTCAGGACATATCTCTTCTATTTTAAATCAATTTTTATTACTTAAACACACCTCCTGTGGTAGGTCCTAATATGAAAGAGATGCCGGCCGTCATTGCCTAGTTACAAACTCTCTGTGAATAAATATTGAGATTTTAGTCCTCATTCATTGTCGTACCGCCCGGCCCTCCATCTTTGTTCATGTTCTTCCTTCTGTGGGGCTCTGACGGTTTCGGAATGAATTATTTGGAGAGCGAGCCTTTTCAATCTGAGTTGTTTGGTTTTTATTCAACCCCTATAGCATTTACGCCAATTGATGAAAGGGAACAATTATTTTGGATACCTGGACACCGAAGCAGCGGACACATTGACTGTGAGCCTATATAGGTGCCCGAACCTATGTAGGTTCGAAGTCCTAGTCCCCGGCATAGCTTACTACTATTCTGAATCGAATTAAAAATTAGAGAATTGACAAGTGCTAGAATTAAAGAATAAAATTAAAATAAATAATGGGGGCTTATGTACGCGAATACTGCAATTAATTACCGATTCAGACAACGCTCCTTTGCTTTCATGTATGATAGGTTAAACCGAGAACTCATATCGGATTTCCTCCTGTGGAGTTGCATCTATAGATGTAAGTAATCATGAATGTCGATGTTTTCAGGTTATGTTTGCGGACACAGCGCAGCACGTATGATGTGAATGTGAAGACCTTGAAAGATTTTGATAGAAATGTATAGCGAGTTACAGCATCTTAAGGTTACACATCTTTACAACTAGTGCTATGTGCTAGTGCTTATTAGATAACTGGTTGGCCCGTCTTATAACGGAACAATAATAACAACGTACGTTAGATTCCACCCTCGTATTGCACGGCTTATTATTTCTGATCTGATTTGAAATTTATTAAAAACTTTTTAAAATTTCTAAATATTTGATATTGTTATGGCTCTAACGAATAACTCGTAGTGGATTATTAACTTATCTATTCAGCACCTGGTTTATGTAACTTTTTTAATCCAAAAATAAAAAAACAACTTTTTTTTTTATTTTCATAGTAAATTAAAAAAAAAAAAATTCGTTTATAAATTTCTTTAAATAAAAAGAATCTTTTCTTATGCAAATCTTTTTTATTTTTTTCATTCATTAACAGAAAAATAAAAAAACGAAAGTTTCTACTTCTGCCGCATGAACGAGTCAAATATTATGAATTGTTTTAAAACAATAAAACAATCATTGCGAGTTGTTTATTTTTTATTCGAATTTTTATTGTTTAATTGATAAAAAATTAAATGAAAAAAACTACACATAATGACATGTTTTACATACAAATTACGTTTAAAATCAACACATTTTCATTTATTTTTTTTTGTTTATTAATAATTTTATATTATTTAAAGCCATACTTCTTCTTGTAAAAAAAACTATAAAATTTCACTGTCAGACTTACAACCAGTCTTGTAGAAATTATTTTTTAAGTGTAGTTTTTTTTCAAAGATTTTATGGATTAAAAGAAATTTGTAAACTCTTTTAGATTTTTTATATTTAATGTAGAAAAAAGTGCGGAAGTAAATGATAATTTAGAGAGTAAAATAATTATTGAACAATCTCTACTGATAGTTAATTTAAAAAATCCTTCCTAGTTATTCTTCCCAATATGCTCGGAAGAGAACGGATGACCAAAGATTGGACCTTCAGAGTTATTCTTTCTCCCAATATACTCGGAAGAGAACGGTTGACCAAAGATTGGACCAAATGGAGGTACTATGAGTCAGTCACATTTTGAATTATTCGCCTTTTAACTAAAACGCCAACACTGTTACTACTTTCAAGAAACATCTGTCAGCTGATTTCTGCCAAAATTTGAATAAATTGTGGCATGTGATATGACTTTTTTTAAAGAAAGAAAGTAAATTTCGAATCAATTCTAAGCTTGCTAAATACAGTGGCAACTCTGTGCTTTAATTTTAATGGTAAAAAAAGATATCTACGGAATGTTATTTGTTTTGTTATCGCAGAAAATGCACAATGTTCGAAATGCAATAGAAACAATAGAAAAAATTAACAGTAATGTGTTGATCGATAATAGATTAAACAAAATTGCGAACTCATATGGTTCAGTGTATTCAAATTTGAATGATCACTGGTGATGAGCAAGACGGTTATCGCATCGACAACAAACGTAATCGTGTGCCAAAGTCTCAGAAAATTTCAGCAGTGGACAACAGCAATATGGATGAGTTTTTTCATCATTTCACCAGAGACAAAACAGTTATCAAAACAGTAAATTTCTCGGTACGAATCGAAATCAGAGCATACTAAGGTTGGTTTGACAACCAGTAAAGTATCGGCGACTATTTTTTTTTGTAATATACGCAGTCTAAACCACATTGAGTACTTTAAACCATCAATGGCGGATATTTTATGCTCACTTTTGGAATCAATTTAATGAGGATTTGAAAAACAACGACTGCGTTTGACCAGGAAAGCAGTTCGATTCTATCGGTTCCATGCAAGTGTGTAATTACGTGCAGTATCCATGGCAAAAACCCGATAATTGCTTCCTTTCCCGTTTTAATGTGCTAATTCAACTAATTTAGGGCCGCCGTAGTCTAGTGGGTAGTGTGTTGGCTAATTAGACGAAAGCCTGTGGTTCAAAGCTTGACTCGAACAAAACAAAGTATGGACAAATATTTCTTTCGGCAAATTCATCTCAGTAATCTTCTGGCAAAATTTCTGAGAGAAAAATAAAGTAGTCATGAAAAGTTTCTCAAAAATCAGTCGTTCTGTAGATTTCCTGTTATTCATGTATACAATTAAAACACACAACATGCGGGGTGTGAGAGGCTAGATTGTGACAGTGCGTTGGCTTATTAGATAAGTATATCAATTTTAAATGATATCTTACAGCAGTCTTCTAATAAAAGCGTTGAATTACGATCCAATTGCTAAGTTGCTTGGAGTCGACTTAAAAAAATAGTACGTCCCGCTGTTCATGAGTAAAGTTAATTCACACAACATGAGTTGTGTGAGAATCTGGGCCATTATCCAGACTAAGAAGTTCCAACGGATCATAATGCATTCACGAACACCCTTTTTTATACTTGATATCTGACAGTAAACTTACCACAGAATTGGTTGTCATGTGGAATACTGCAATTAGCATCAGAGAAAAGGCGTCTTATCTTCGATTGAACATCTTGGTGCCATCCAGACGGCTTTGTGTAATGGGCTGTTGAAGACCCTCTAAAAGATGGGAAATTCTAAATACAGTATTGATAGGTGATACATACATATATGTACATAGATGGTGCCATTATTATCCTAAGTGTATTGACATGGTAAACACATGACCTTCTTGCTATTGTCTCAGTTCATTGTATTGGCATGGCACCACGAAATATATTTTTTTAAGATTTTTTTTTCATACCTGAACTTATTATTATAAACTACACTGTTTATCTACATTCAGCTTGTTTTTATACTTTCATTCATAAAATTGCCTTTCTACACCAGTTGTTGTCCATGCAGCAGTACGTTTGTAATAGAATGTCCAAAGAGAGGAGAAATTTTGAATTATTTTTGTGTGTGAATTTTTGAAAATCAAATTCTTCTTCCTCTTCCTCTTTTTTCATTTTGTTAATGCGAGAACAAAATGATTGCATAGCTAGCCATATGGCAATAGAAATTTGAAATTAAAAATAGAAAAAAATACCAATTCAAGACAAATCAAGTCAAGTTGCTACTTTTCAAATGAGCAGCCACGAATTGTGGATCGGCAAGTAATCCATATCATGTAGAGCGACAGAGTGTGTAGAATATTATTTAAACCAGTTTAACATTAAATGCCTGTTATTTCGGTTGCTTTTGCTTTAAATTATAGATTAAAGCGGTAGTTGGCCAATAACAGTGGTTTGGAAAGTAATTCTCGATTGAAACTTAAATTTCTTCATACGGAAGTTTGCTTTTTTTCGGTTCAAGCTCACTGTGTTTTGTGTTTAGCCGGTAATGTTTTAAATTATAATCCGTTAAACACTTTCTTTCTTTTCTCACGAATGGATGTCATCGAAATACAATGTTTGTTGCTGAGGCTTCTTCTTGTCGTGTGAGCTATAAAAAGTGAATTGATTTATTTGCCACTAAAAATTCCATAAAATTTCAACTTTTTCGTTTTTTTTTTGATTAAGAATCCATCTCACTTTCTTGCTCAATAGTAGGCATCACTTTCCAAAAAAAAAAAAAACAAATGATTTTCGTAGCTGTCGAAACTTTTATTTTTCATGATCATTTTGTAGCTGGAACAAGACCAGCAGGCCAAAGCAATCAATTGATTATCTGAACATAGAAATTGTAGGAATTTCAAGTTTTTTTTTAACCCCCAATTAAATGATGGTTTCCAATTTTATTTAAATAACCACAATTGAAGAATTTTAACCCAAATGTTTTGATTTTTTTTTGTAAAATTTTTGGTCTAATCGATGCTGTAAACCAACCCAAATAGTAGAGAAAGAAGAGAAAAAAAATTGTTCATTAAAATTTTGTAGTGAAATTAAATTATTTTTAATGAGTTTTTGTTTGTTTGTTTAAGAGTAGTTGACGGTAAAGAGAAATTAAGTTATTAGCAGTTTTAAAATAAATTAAAACAATTATTTTAACGAATTTTTTCTTAAAGAAAGTCTTTAATATAATATATATAGTCTTAATGGTTTGATATGGTGGATAAAATACATGTGAAGATAATCGCATGTAATAATACGAGGCTAGGTTAAAATAAAAGAAAAAAGAAAAAGTATGAAATGACGAAAGGAGAAAAACGACAATCATGACATTCAAAGGCAAATTTCTACCTCTAAAGATATCCTCTTAACCAGTCAATACCGTTTACGAATCCTATTAGATTCTCAAATTTGTAGTCTTGCAGGTCTACCAGCTCATCAACATATCCACTACCTAGACATCTCTGCCTACGCACCTGTAAACAAGGACAGTGGCATAGAAAATAGTCCGCTAATTCCACTGCACTTCACATAACCTAGAGAAATCTGAGATATCCCTATTTAATCTATTGATCCTGTGTCCAAAGGTGTCACGCTCCTTTAGCACTTCTATAATAGCTCCCATCTCTCGTCTTCCAATGTTTAGGATACGTTTTGTTCCCATAGTACTGAGCTATAAGACCCCAGCAACTTTACACTCCGTTCTACATCGCTATACACAGCTTAAGAGTGAGTCAAACTTTTTCTCAATAATCCCAAAAAATAAGCCAAGACTTCTCTGTTATCGTCTCCAAAGCTGAGTCTGATATTGCTAGTTTATCAGCAATTTCCAAATTGTCAAAACATTTTCAATGACAGGTACCCAGCATAATTTAATCTGATACTTTGGCGTAAGGCCGTTTAGCAGTCCAGACCCGACCAGATGTGCCCTACAAACATGTCGCTTCAAAGTCTTTAGTGTTGAGCGGGTATCCACATGAATTGTAATGTGGCCTTAATGACTCCCAGTAACTCTGCCTTAAAACCACTACATTCCACCGTGAGCCTATATGAATGCTTGGCATTTGTCCCAAAAATAAATAACCCTGCACCTGTTCCCGTCTCTATCGAGGGCAGTCAAAGCAGTCCATCGTGACCTATCCTACAAGAACTCACTAGATCTAGCTGATTCAAATGGGCTCTAGCTGCCATCTTTCTTATATAATTCTCAATTGAGAGTAAGTAAAGACAGACATCCAGAACTGCCTGAGGCGTTCTTCTACTGGCACTTGTGATGCCGACCGTATTTTAGAAACAATGTTTCTATTATTCCTATACATTCCACCATAAGGTACATATATTTATAGGTAAGAACAGGTTTAACAATCGAGTTGGAAATTCAGTATACCATACCTAGGCCCCAGGTATGTACATATGTTTTATAATCCCCTCCTGTTTACTTATATTTTCCTTTCCTTATGTAAGAATCGAAAAAAGCATATCACTGCTGGCCAATGCAGAGTTTAGAGACAGATTTGGTCCACATTGTCTATAAAAATCTTTTTACTTTCACTTCAAAATCTTCGTTAAAATCTTGTTTCCGTGGAAAGGTTGTTTGCTATTTAAAGTCAAGGTTATTCACTTTTTTCGGGCAAACATGTAAATTCGTTCTTTTTTTATAACTTTTAATTGTTTAAACAATAGCCCATAAATAAATAATAATTATAGTTTATATCCAAACAACAGTTATAAAATTAAACATAATAAAAGAGAGACAATAAAAAAAAAGAAATTGAAATTAATGTTCGCGTAAAAGTTAAAAAAGTGGCCATAAAAAGCAATTAAAAAAAAATTAAAATAAAAACATTAAGGCAGAAAATATTTTTGTGACAATCGTTAGTAAAAGTTATGATGTTTTTGTTTTTATTTGAATACGAAACCGTTATGACAATGCAAATAAAGCAAACTATAAATATATGCAAGGGATGTGCGATAAATAATCTGTTAAAATATAATAATCTGCAAAAAAAATATTTCTTCGGCGACTGCCATCAGTAGATTTCTGGCAAAAACTCTGAGAGTAATTAAAATTGCCATGAAAAGTTTTCCAAAACATCTGTCGTTCGTAATTGACTTTAAACTGTAGGTCCGGCCACTCATGTATAACATTCACACAGACAACATAAGTGGTGTGAGAAGCTACGTTGTAATCCTGGCTGAAGGGTTGTAATGACCATTATGTATGTATGTATGTATTTATTCTATGTCAATAGTTTTAGAAGTCGCCTATTTAGGTGTCCTTTCCTAGCACACGAAATTTCCTTGATGGCACTAAGATGAAAGTATATTCTTCCGAAGGTAATAAATAGCCTTTACTTCGATTCTACCGCTGTAGACTGCATGAGAATCAAATTGGTTGCAATAAGAAAAAGTGTCAGACGTATAGCCATGTTATCGTCTCTATTATATATGTAAAAGCCCAATGGCAAGACTGGTTGAATTTCTTAGATACGTTCGTTGGGATCTCCATACATTACGCTTGAGTTCACGGCAACTAAGCTGGTAATAAGTTATGCTTGCCCATGCATGGCCACATTGGAGACGCAGAGAGTTTCATTTACCTCGCCTCTGCCATTTCAAAAACAGATGAATCTTCCAGAACGTTAAAAACAGAAATGAAACGGCAAGGCATACGTATTGTATGAAATTTCTCTTAACTCTCTATTGGAACTGGGAATACTGGGAAGAGTATTCTATAGCAATGTTAAGCCTATAATGGTATCAGGAAAAAACCCGAAAGCCTCTCCCAAAGATGTCAGTGAAACTCAATCGTTGTTTATGCAGAAAATAGGAAATTGTTTTGCCTGCCAGTATTAACAGTCAAATGCTGTGGCTCGTTGCGCATTAAACTGGTTTGAATGCCGAATTACGCACATATGTATGTATAAATATCTGGATATTCACAGCCTTCTCACAAAGGATGTAGAGAACAATTTGTTATCTTGTATCCTATCACACGGTTTATGATAATCAATAAAATATAAAACTATGCCCAAACAGTGATTCACAACCGCTATAATTGCCTAGAAAGTATAAAAAAATGTGTACATGTCAAGCATATACGTTCTATTATTGGTTTCTTGAAAAGCTTCTTCAAATGCTTTTAGATTTTTTTTTGTCCGTAGAGTAGAGTGTACATGGAAAAAGAATTGGTTATTCCATGATAAGATTTAACCGCATATAATTCCCTTTATCTCTTGTGTTTTCTTTTGTAAATGAATATCGTAAAATTCATTACCACACACATCAAATTTACTCGTATAGTATGGCGCGCATGACACTTGAGGTCAAGTGAAAACGAAAATCTATAATTAATCAAAGCTAGTAAATTACAACAAATTATACACATTTTTTTTAACTTAATCTTTTATGACGTTTTTGTTTTTGTTGTTTTAAACAAAAGAAATTTATTTTTTGGTAAGACAATCAACATGACAATAACCACGATTGGCAACTATGGATGGATGTTATAAAAACCACCGAAAACTAAAAAAAAAATAAATAAACACGCGCAAAAATTAAGTTTTTCCACTAATAAACGTACATACATAAGTAGCGAAAATAATAACAACAAACCATAGAAAATTACCACTGTTGACCATTAAATTTATAACTTTTAATTTTTATAAATTACCTTAAATTACTCTCACTTTCAATTATGAATCGCATTAAAAAATGCCAGAAAGAAAGAAAGAAAGACAAAATAAAGAAATTCCCTCACAAAAGAAACTCAAAAACCAAAGGCATTTATTTAATAAACATTTTTCTTAATGTTTAGTGGAATTATTTTAATTTTAACATAAAAAACAAACATTTCTTTTCTTTGAAAACATTTAAAATTAATGCATTAAAGTTGTATAGGCAGGCCTTTGCCTTTGACAGAAAAGCGGATATAAATTTTGAAAAAAACTAACAAAAATTTCCAAAGTTCAACTTCAGTCCAAACATTATTTAATACACACACATACTCACACCCAAAACTCTTACTCGAACAATTACTCTTACTCATTTAAATAGCCAGTTAATCAAGTTACGCCCATATTTAAATGCAAATTGATGCCAACATTAAACATTATTACATATGTACGTTTGAAAAAGCTGACTAACTCTGACGGTCTTATGTATACTTCAAGGTGCAACAAAGAAATGCAAGTTTTAACATCATTATCACTTTCATTTGGCATTAACCTATCATACCAAACACAAGCCTGTCTGTCCCTCCAAACCTCTAACCCATCAAGTCAAAGCATTTAAAGTTACCACACTCTTGGCTCTCATGACCATTTGTAATGGTCCCCTTGGCTAATGGCTTACGAAAAAAAAACTGTTTTTCCCTTTCGTTAATGCAGTTATTGTTTCTGTTTCATTTTATTTTGTCAAGCCAACAACAAAATAAACAGAAAAATAAATATATAACCGGTATTTAACTGTTTATTTTAATATTTAAGCTTTTAGCGCTTAAAGCGCCTATTTTAAACGGGCGTAGTTTTTAAGGGATTATTACGGGGACAGTTGTAGTTGCCATAGTCTAGTAGGTAATGTGTTGGCTTATTAGACGTAAAGCCCGGGTTCGAAAACCAGGTCAGACATCAAAACGAAATATGAAAAAAATATTTCTTCGGTAACTTCCTCTCAGCAGATATCTGGCAAAAACTCTGAGAGTAAATAAAATTGCCATGAAAAAGTTTCTCAAAAAATCTGTCGTTCGGAATCGACGTTAAACTGTAGGTCCCGCCTTTCATGTATAAAATTAACGCACACAACATGGGTGGTGTGAGAAGCTAGGCCTTAATCCTGACTGAAGGGTTGTAATGGCCAATTATGTATGTATGTATGTATTACGGCGACAACTTAGATGCACGAACTAAAGCTGCTTCGGATACGACATGCAATGGATTTGGTTTTTTAATGTCCAACTGTTGAAATTGAGCCATAATTCTACTATTTCAACGAACTTATAAATTTAATACTAAAAAGAATACTGAATTATCTTAATTTTTAGAGGTTCTGTGGTAACGGCTTTCAGGGCACAGAGTTGTAACATTATGACCATTAGAACGATACTGCTGCTGCAGGTCTCTCAACAAGGCGGTAGAGGCGTTTGCTGCGTATGTTTCCTCAGCTCGCATGTATTAAATATTTGCCATCTATCTGGATATCATATTTTCTATACTACTTTTCTAACTAATGACCTATTTATGATCTCGTGAGAAGTGTTATTAAATGTGCCCGCTGTATCATAAAATGCAGATATGACTACTTGCTTCATATTCAAGGACTCGTGTTTCCTACTAAATCTCCAACAGCTGACTCAGTAGATCTATCTAATCTATAATTTCTCTGCTTTAATATTCGTCACCTTATATGGTTGTCCACAACTTTCTCAGGTATTTTCAACATGAACAACGTCAGACTAATTGGTCTGAGGATTTTGGGTATAGAGTGTCCTTTTCTCCCACTTTTGGAATGAAAACCATTTTCGGTGTTCGCCAGGTTGCTGATATGTACCAGAGAACTGGGCTATTATTGCATATATTTATTAGGAATGGCAATAGGTTATCTATGCCACTTTGTAATAGCGCAGGAAGGATTCCATATGCTCCAGGCGTCTTATATGTCAAAAAGGTGCTCAAAGCATACTTTATTCTGTCTACGTTACATTATATGTATATGCGCCAAAACTTGTCTATTTATGTTACTAGAATTAAACGCTGTTTGTGTTGTGTAGCTATCATCTTCTCTTCTCATAATCACTCCGGTCACGTTCTCTTACGGTAGAGATTCTATACCTTCACAGACATTCCTTATGCTCTTATTTCCTTATTATACTCGCTAAGTATTATCTTACATTCTTGCCTATTCCCACTATGCTTAATTCTGTTAACGAGCCTTCTATTCTCTATGAAAAAAAGATAGCTGTTCTACCAGGCCGCTGCAATTGAAGGCAGCTAGTATTCCGCCATTTAGCTCTGATAACCTATACGTTTGCTTGCCGAAGTGCCTTGTAGATGATATTGGTTTCTCAATTAGTTACCTTGGGTTCCTAAAAGGTGGTTTCGAGGTTTCTAGTCCACTTAGCGAGATTCCATTATCTCTTGAGCCGATAAAGATAATCTGCAATTTTTTTTTAGATTTATCAATGCTTGGACTAGTAACAAAAGTGGTTCTGTTCCCCACATTTCGGTTAGAGGCCACAAAAAATGCCTCTATTGTTGGTGACCGTACTCCCTCATACGCAATTTTTTCGCCAGTGTTATGAAGTTTAGCAATTAAAGATGTGTTTAGTAAGGCAGTGGAACTTGTATCATTGTTATCTTAAAATTTTAAAAAAGATTTGGTCTTTATTAAAATTCAATTTCTATTTTTTTTTTTGTTTTTGTAGTTGAAGATCAGACACAAATTTTTAAAGTCTTCTCCCTCCCTGCTACGCCCTTTTTTGCTGCATCTAAGGTTTATTGCCATTGTTGTTAATTTATTTTATAAAATATTTTTTATTTTATTTTTAGTATCGAAAAAATTATAATTTTTAATTTTTTTCTCTT
The DNA here is from genome assembly GCA_936449025.2 of Sarcophaga subvicina. Lineage (NCBI taxonomy): Eukaryota > Metazoa > Arthropoda > Insecta > Diptera > Sarcophagidae > Sarcophaga > Sarcophaga subvicina. The sequence continues at coordinate 77,449,775 of OW388083.2, forward strand.
CCAGTGTACCAGAGGAATTACAACAACAACAATAATAATAACAACACATGTTCAAATTCCAAACAAGTTTATTGACAACAATTTCAACATGAGCATTCATTATCAAGCTCTTCAAAGAAGAAATAAGTTAAGCGAGAATTGGCTTAGAGTTCCGCAGTTGAAACCTTCGCTTACACATCTAAGTTTGAAGGGTTTAAGTCATATAAATCATGGAAAGACTGTATGCTTTTGGTTTTGATTGTTTTTACCATCAAATGTGCTTCTATATGGCATAAGCATTGAGAAGGGAACTAATGCCACTCAAAAAAAATATCGGGAATCTTCAGAGAATGTACGAGGATGCTAAACCCTCTGTGCTTAATGAAGGAAACGTCAGTTGACCATATAATATCAGCGTTGGTGTTAAGCAAAAATGTTACAACTTTTCACAATCGCGTTAGAGTAGATGATATTTGCCTACTCTAGCATAAGATCTCCAACGTTGAAGCACTTGAATATTTACGATCCTTTAAACATCGGAAACGCAAATGATAGTTGCGGCAAATCCTATAATGGAAAAAAATCATTTGGAGTCTAACAGGTAAGAACTTTCTTGTAAAAACTAAAGACGATAATATCTTATATCCGAAGTCTTCTTTTTTAGTCATAAGCTTTTATAAAAAAAATAGATACCTAAATATTACCACCCTAACTGGAACATATACTTATTTATGCTTTATAAGCATATTTAAAGCACTCTAAATACTTCGACTTCCATTACCATGGAAAAGTTTTTCGAATATTGCATTGGCATAGTGGACCGTTAAAGTGCTTGACTACAAGCTTATGCGTGCCGAGATGTGAGTTCAAAGTTTAATATAAGCTTTTAGCAGAAAATTTATTGATAATTTGTAAAATTTTACCACTTTGTTTACCAAAAATCGAGTAAAGTCAGTCAAAGCAGAATTAATGCAAGTGATTTCTGATTATGGCTGACTTCCAAAATGTTAGTTGCTTTCTGTTTTAACAAAGTATAGTGTTCTATAAAGCGGCTGTACAAAATGTTTAAAATGTATACTATTTCAAAACGTCGTCAATGTGTATTTTAACGCAGTCAAAAAGCAATCAGGCATCGGATTTATAGTTGATGCATTGTTTGGTAACTTTGCATATCTACAAAATTTATATACCGTAGTAGAACTGCATACAAACTTTGTATTGATACATTTTGGAAGTCAGCCTATTTGTGATTCCTTTAAGGTTTTGAAACCAGGAAGTCTTATTCTTATATGACCTACAGATTATTACTCATAAAACTTCAACATAAAACTATTAATATTGATTTCTATTGAATTTGGAGCCGGAATTCTTCGGTGTGGGTTGTGTTTTTCATTTTTTAGCCCTTAACCGCCAATACGTTTAAGAAACTTCTCTAATAGCTTATATTTCTCTTGTGAAGTACAAAGAATGTAAGAGAATATAAAAGAAAGACCATGTAAAACATTCCAAGCAAAGTATAATTCGTTACATTTGAAAGCAAAGCAGATCAATTATGACCAGTTTGTCTATTATTTTAGTTTGACAGGTTTGTTGGCATATTTAGCAAAAAAGAAAAATGAAAAATAAGTTTTTTTTTACAGAAATTCTTTAATGGTTGATATTCGAAATTAAAAAACGTTTCTTGTTTCAATATTTTCTTGTTCTTGTTTTTGTTATTTTATTCTTTAGAGAATACGTGAATTTTTTTTTTCTTTTTTCGATAACAAAATAATTTTAAAAGTGAAAATATTAAAAGTGATTGTAAAAAATATGCACGTTGATGTGACATTTAAAAATAACCATTAACAAATGCACAGAAGACATTTTTTCGGGATATTAAATTTTGAATCTATTTGGCTGAGCAGATATTGTTACTGACAGCTTTTTGCACTATGGGCTATACCGAATTCTTGGAGCAAGCAACTATCCTAGGTTATACTTGATTGCTTTATGGTTATTATTTAATAACTAATTTGTTTATTAACAAGTTTTAATATTTTAAAAAGGGAAAGTTTTAATATAAAGAGGAGGGGTATCATAGCAAAAACTTGGATTATGTTTTTTTTCTATTTCCGAAATTAATAACCATTTGTAATTTGATTTGCTTTTACGTTAATATAAATTACTGGTAATATCGATTAATATTATTAATTTAACAGCGTTAAATTATAAATTAAAATTTTAATTAAAATTAAATTAAAAATTAATTCGTATCCGAAATGTCATAAAGCAGAAGGCAAGCAATTATTTATGATAGATGTTTCAAATCGTCAACGTACATAACATGGGGATTAAATAGTACTTAATAGCCGATTACTACACTTCCACGGAGTGTGTAGTTATTAGACAACTCAGTTGGCAATCTCATCTTTCAAAAGGACCTGCTACAATAAACCTTCTACCAGTTTGGCAAGAAAATCTTGAGGAATTAATAAAAAGAAAATGAAATAAATGAATAAGATGCTATGCTCATTAAAGAAAGCAAAGGAATCGTAATAACTATATTCGTAACTAACTTTCCCACAACACCATTACTACGCTTCAATAAGAAAAAAACCTGGCTGGGGAACACTTTAAGAATTTTCCAGCCTTAAAGACACACTCTTACACTTATCGTCAGCAACTTCAATAACTGAATTATATTTTGACTCAACTCACTTTAGGGATATACGATTTACAGTGTACCAACAATAAGGTAAATAATTCATCTTTACTAGGTTGAAGAGAGCAAGCCATCATACCCGTTCACCCATACAATATTCGAGGCAAAACATTACATAATAGAGCAATAGGAAGGAGTTCGAGAGGCTTAGCTGTAACGTTAGCAGAATCTTCAACCATTAGAAAAAATTCCAGTGGCTTGAACCAGTCCTTTCTGAAAAGAAAGAATTGATAAGAAAATCTGGAAACTATTTTGTATAGTTGAAAGAAACTAAGAGCAATAGAAAGTAGAAAATAGAACGAAAAACGGTCGTTAAGTGTGGATATGGATACCTAAGAATTTTTACCTTTGAAACTCGATCAATTCACAATCTTGATGCGATTCATGTGAAGCAAATCAATTCACAGCGGAATGAACAGAGTTATTGCAATGAAACCATAGGTTAACTACGTTTGCTCTAGGACCTCGATGATAGCTTAAAACAACCAGAGCCATTTTTCTCCTTGAATGTGATGTATTGAATTTTATTTTATTCTTATTGTTTTGGTTTCTTTAAGGAGCACATAACTGTAATAAAACATCTGCATTTTTATATTCGTTTTCAGTTTTTTTCTTTTTTCTTGTTATAATCAAGCAGGCGATTAATCTACTGTAGCCGACTACAATGTTGCAAAATTCAGAAATAATTTCTGAGATAAAAACCGGTATTCAAAACGTTATTGGCTAGTTCAAAAATTGCCTCGAAAACGTACTAAAAGCTTAACCAAAAGACCATTATAAAGTCATTTTAGTTGTAATGTTAGGTAGGAGGAAGGAGAAGTAACTCTTGATCCTGCATATGGCTTTAGGAAATGATTCCACTCTAATGGAATTATAAGATGAGGTTGATCGTATGCAGAAGCTTTTCTTTTGTAGCTCTGACTCCTTACGTATAAGTTATTGAGTACTCTCATAGCATAACTCAACATTAAATGTAAATATACCACACACACATAATCTTCTTTAGTTCAATCGCTTAATTTTTTCTGATTCTGGTTTTAAAAATTCAGGTTGTTATTACCACTCGAAAATTAAGATAGGCGAACATCATTAATAATAATTTTAACAACACAATTTTCTGATTGCAGAAGTAACAACATGACACACACTATAAAAATCCATTTTTAAAAATTTTCCACAACACAAGCCTTCAATGCTCTAAATAAATTATTATTTGCTTCGTATGATTAATTACAAAAATCTTACAAACATAATTTGTATCCCACAAAAAAAAAAAAAATCATGATTAAAATGCCTCTAAAAACTATTGGTTTTACGTTTCAAAACTAATTTCCTGCTTTAACCAGTTCGACCAGGCAAATGCGTTTATTATGGTACCATAAAAGTGTTCCTAATGAGATGCTTTATATGTAATTAGTTGAGGTAATAGATAGGAAGTGAGACTGTCTTGTGTTCTTATTCATAAATTATTGTCAACTATAAAAAGAATAGGTATTTGTTTTTACCTTTTTTTTTCTTCATGGAAAGGATATCCTATGTGAATTTTTTTAAAACTCACATACTACTTGAAAGGAAAATTTTCATTTCCAAGAAATAAACGCCAGAGTTACAGAGATGCGATTAATTCGTTCATTAACACAAATTTATAGGAATCGTTTTCGACAAACAAAAAAATTAAAAAAAAAAAAAATATTTTTAAGTCCTCCCCATCTGTTTATGATTAATTCGTCCATTAACAAAAATTATAGGAATCGTTTTCGACAAACAAAAAAATAAAAATAAAAATATAAAATATTTTTTAAGTCCTCCCCATCTGTTCGTCTTACCGTGCATTCACAAATATTATTTGACCGATCACAGCTTCTTAAACATTACATTCTAACGCCATTCTTGTGATATCTTTCTTTTAGTATGATCGATCCACCAGCATTTTCTACTTTTAATTTGCTTTAGTTTCTGTGTTAGGTGTTGCTAATGGTATTGGACCACTATATCCTGCATACCTCTGTGATTCTGAAACTAGCCAGATTTAATTTTACTTTAACAGAGCCGACTTTATAACAGAGTGTAAGTGTAAGAAGTCTGAAGTCTCTGCTAATAGTGTCCATTTCCGCACTGTAATTCGTTGTCGCTATAAAGCCTAGATATCTACGTAATCAATTAATTGGTCTTGCAGCATGATATTCTGTGTATTCAAGTTGTCATGGCTTTGGTTTTTCTAAAATTTATGGCTAGTCATTCAGTACATGGTAAGCCTTTCTGATTTCCAGGTAATGACTTGTTTAATAAAAATACACAGTAAGCCTGCGAACAGATAATAGAGGACTTCCTTGCTTTATCCTGACTGGCTGATGCTCCCTTTTGAAGGACTAAGAGTTCGGCATTTTCGTACATACTTCATATGATGCTAACTATTATCTGAGGAACTCCTTTCCTTTTCAATGCTTTGTATGTAGTAACTCTTGTGAGGGCATTGGCAGTTGTCTTGTAATCGATAGTTTTAATTCAGTCCACTAGACTAGATATGAGTCCATAGGTCGATTTTTCCTTAGAGGGACTGTTACTCAATTGGGTAAGGTGCTCCAGCCTCGTTCTTCTTTTAACGTATTCTTTCTCTCAATATGCATTACTAGCTGCATACATCTTCCCAGTTACCAAGGCTGCATCCATACACGTTAGGCAGGAGACAGAAATGATCCTGAGGGCATATCTCCTATAAACTGCATTTGTGCCTATTCTTACTCATAATCTCATAGGAACAATATTTTCTGCTGCTTTGAACCGACCTTATTGTGTATTATTGCACAAACGGTTGCCGCACATTTCTTACTAATCTACGTTCCTTGAACGATGTTGCTTGAACTTAAACAACAGTTTGATTTGGTTATTGGTTAACGTAAAATAGAAGTGGTGAGTGACAATAGAAGTGAGATAACCCTGTGCTCGTACGTAGTTATTTTAGCAACAAGATGCTGAGTTTTTACAACATAAAAATTAATGGACTACGTAAAGAGTGTAAAGTTGCTGGCTTGCCGAAGATTAGCGATCGCAATGATTTAATTAAGCGATTGGAAAAAAACTTGGAACGCATATTGTTTGTTAGTTGCAGTTTGAGCCATCAAATATTTCATACCCTACGTCTTTCACACATACCAATTCTGGCCTAGAAACAAATTCGTCGCAAATACTGCACACGATGCCTAAGCCTACGCCAGGGTTAACATGTTTAATATGTACAACGTACGTACAAACGTCGAATATTCACCATACAAATGAGGACGGACAATAACAACGGTCAACAAAACGTAAAAACAACGCCACAATATATAGTAATAACAGCAGGCCAACAGAATGTACCGTCATTAGTAGCAGATGTGTATTCAGCAAACACGAAAACTGCGTTTGATCGGTATTTTGAAAATTTCACCACATCATGTTGCTACAACATGTATCGACACAAAATGTTTATCAACTAAATGTTTCTACGTTGAATGCTGATCATAATTATAGTCAACATGCTGCTAATATCACGAACGTTAAAATGTTGCCTATTCGTAATACGTATAAGTGACGGTGTTTCTCAGCAATATGTGTCTGTTAAATCAAATAACACCAAACTTGGATCGAAATACAAGGGACCGTATATTATTGTTTGAAATTTTTTTATGTTAATGAGTCATTTTGTGCAAAGGACGTGTTTTTTATTCGCTGCACCATAAATAAACTTTTCAATAAATTAACAAAGCAAAAAAAAAATGCATGGAGCCTATCAATAGAAACATACTACACTTAGCCACAGAAGTATACATACGGATAACAAATTTCAGAATTTTTTTTTAACTAATCCATTTTCGTTGAAAATCTTTGTAATTGTCTGACAACTTTCCTCGATTTTAAGACGGTCTTTTGCTTTGGTTCAGAAATTTGTGAAATTTGTAAATCGGATGCATACCTTTGTGGCCACAATTCAGTTCAATTTCAGAAATTTTTTAACCAATGCAAAAGACCGTCTTAACATCAAGGAAACTATAAAGATTTTCAACGAAAACGGATTAGTTAAAAAATTTCGGCAATTTTTTAACCGTACGTATAATTTTGTAACTGTGTGTATGTGTATAAAATCTGTGGACTATGGGTAAAAGTCAAAGTGCTGTGAAAATTGTGAAGAAGAAGAAAACATATGATTTATGCAAGGTTGGTAGTGAAAATCAAAAGTATTTTGATATTCTTCAACTCAACTCGGCCGATATGTGTGAGTATTATTTAAAGATGAATTTGATCCATTATTTGATGTTTGGCCGAGCAACTTTAAGTTTTGTAATAAAAAATAAAAGAGATTGGAAACAATCATCGATATCAACTAATGACGCCGGTTAAAAACAAAAAGAACTAAAGAAAGCTTTTATCTGAAGCTGTTGTAGAACATAAAGCGTAGCTTATATTTTTTTGGCTTTCGTTGATAGCTATAATTAACGCTAAAACATTGCATAGCTCAGGGGGTGCAAATTTGAATTGTAAATATATTCGAAAATTGAAAACATATCAAAGTGGAAAAAAAACGAATTTTAATGTAAACAACATGTCTACGCGCCAATCTGCAAGGAAAATCACATCCAGAGCTGATAAGGACATCCTTGAATATCACATACATACACACGAAGAAATACTTTTTCTATTTTGTTTTGATGTCTTGCCTGGGGCTCGAACCCTGGCTTTACGTCTAATAAGCCAACACACTACCTACTAGACTACGGCGACTATCCTTGAATATCACTCGCTGATTAATTCATGAGTGTATAAAAAATTCTTGAAACATTGTGGTTGAGAAGAGCTGTAGAGAGAGAGTTGTGTCTACGGTGGAGAATTTTGGTAAAGCCACATAAATGCACAAAACTTCGTGAATAAGAAGAATAAATTTTGGTCTTAATCGTGTGCCGACGTAATATGTTTTTCCGAAACTTGGATTTCGGATTTATTTTGGATAGGCATATTGATGGGTACAAGATATTTAGATCAGAGGGCGTACTCGAGTAGAGGTTATTGTTTGGTGTCTCAGTGTTTTTACCGAATACTGCTGAGAGGAAGCCAGCGAGGAAATATTTTTTCAATATTCCGTTCAGTTTGCGATCTCTGGGCTTTGGACTTTCTGCATTATCGAAAAATTTTAATCATTTTTTGGATCACTTTATTTGAATGCAGTTTTTCAGAACTCGTAAAAGTTTATGTACTATTCGCAACAACAGCAACAACAGCGCCACGGAGCGCCAACAAGAGCCTTTTAAAGCAAGGATCGAACCTTACAGCGTGCTGTACACTTTTTCCTAATAACTTTGCCATTTTCTTACTTTTACTGCAGTTATTCACGATCTGAGAGACCGTGGCGATTCGTATAACCCTTAACGTTACAACATTCGAAACCTACATTTGTTAAGTGGTATCGTCGAGCATAGCTTTATGTGTGTATGTGTGTGTTATTTAACTTTATTTTTGAAATTGTAAAATGGATTACCAGTTACAAAGATATCGATAACATTGTTTTCAAATTGAAGTCGCCGTGGTCTAGTAGGTAGTGTGTTGGCTTATTAGACGAAAAGCCCAGGGTTCGAGCCCCAGGCCAGACATCAAAATAAAATACAAAAAAAAGTATTTTTTCGGCGACTTCCTCTCAGCAGATTTCTGGCAAAAACTCTGAGAGTAAATAAAATTACCATGAAAAGTTTCTCAAAAATCTGTCGTTCGGAGTCGACTTTAAACTGTAGGTCCCGCCACTCATGTATAAAATTAACACACACAACATAAGTGGTGTGAGAAACTAGGTCGTAATCCTGACTGAAGGGTTGTAATGACCAATTATGTATGTATGTATGTATGTTTTCAAATTTATGTACCTTGACTTTTTAACAGGAAATTAAAAATCTTTTTTTTTGTTTTTTTTTTTAATTTTTATTTATTTTAAAGATTTTTTGTTTGTTTGAATTGATGCCAGTTTTAAAATGAGCTTATTTCTATATTATTTTTTGTTTTTATTTCTTTTATTGTATTTTTTTTTAAGTTTAGGAAAATACACATATATAGCGCTAATTGTTTGTTTTTATGTTTTAAATTGCAAATTTGTTTATTTTGATTTTGATTTATTTTTTTGTTTTATTAAATACCAATTATTTTTAATACAAAAATAGTTCTTTTTTTATTTTTTTTTTGTTTTTTTATATATTTTATTTATATAATTTGTTTTAGCTTAAAATATGTATTTCTTAAACAGAAAATATTAAAAATATAAATTAAACTGCATAATTAATTAATAAAAAAAAAGAAAAATAAATGGCAGACTATTTGAACACAAATAGATCACTTTCGTTTTTAGTTTATTTTTTAATATTTCTTTGTAGTTTTTTTAGTATAAAATGGTTTACAAAGGGCATTTCAAGTTTAAGGGCAAAATATTTATTTTTTTGTTTTTATTTATTATTGTTTAATAAAATACTTAAGTTTTTTTGTAGATTTGTAATGTTATACGTACATACAAATTTAGTAATGTTTTTTTTAATAATATAAAAATAACAATTTAAAAATATAAATTCTGAAAAATGAACATATTGCAGGTTCATAGAGAAATTATAACCTAAAAAAGTGAATTTCGTAAAAAAAACTTAAATATTTATTTCATAAATTAAAAATATTAAATTTTAAATTGAACTTTCTTTTGTTTAAAATTTTATAAAAAAAATTAAGAACAAATTTATTGATTTATGGACTTTTCGCCTTAAAGCACGCAACTCTCACTTCTTAAGTATGTATTTTACATGTGACATTAAACAGTCATCTGATAAAGCATTTTCAAAATATTTCTAAAACACAAATGTTTGATGCAACAATTACTCTCGGCCTAGAAGAGTATAATCAATGTTTGATAGAGAGAGGTTATGTGTCACGGCGAATGTCATGCAGGGTTTGGTACTTGGAATTATTAAATTACTAGACAGAACTATAATTGTCCAAGTGACAACAAACACTGCAGTTAAAATTGCTGTATGGGCTACGTTGACACTTGCTGCACATAAGATAAGGGCTGTCCGGCTAAGTAGCCCTAGAATATTTGAAAGTAGGCATTGGAGAAACCAACAGAGAATAAATCGAAGAAAACCATAAAATTTTTGGTTATAATACGCGTTAACAGGCTCAATTCCAAGGAACTTGTGATGTTTATCAGTGAAAAGACATTTGTGACTCATGAAGTACTAACTGGGATAATGCTAAATATTGCAGGACTAAAGTCACTGAAGAGGCCTCAGTGCCAGATGAATTTAGAAAAAGAAACTAACGGTGGGTTTCCATAATGGTCATAGTGGAAATACAGTTTGAAAGGTAAACATTCTATTAATATGCGTTGGAAAGACAGCAAATGCTGAGTTTTTGATTGGTATGGATGTGATAGTTACTGTACATAACCAAATTGTATGCATGAAGATGTCCAAGTTTTAGATGGCTCTGGGAAATGAATACCAATTCAGTATAGAAATTAGTCGAAACACGATTAAACGTTGAATTATGCAGAACAATGTGAGATAAAAACAGCAATAAAGGAAGAATGTTTGAATGCTTGTTGGAACTAAAAGGGTCGGTTTAGTTAGTAGGAGCCATCGATGGTGTGTCGTATATGCTTACCTTGATGCACATGAGTATCTTTTGAAGATAAAACATTATAAAGAATCAAGGCTCATAAGATGTTTATATTGCCCGTGCAATAATATGACACAGATAAACGAATGCTTGTATCGGTAGATGTAGCTATTCTTGCAGTAATTGAGGGAAGTATTCTGTATACAATTTGTTGATCTAGAGAATATCGTAATCCTTGGCTGTATTCCGAATCTGATACAATAAAAAGCTTTAAATAGCGGAGGACATGTCTTGTGGATGATCGCCACAAAGAAAATTAATTAAAAGTGACCGGGTAATAATTCGCTGAACGGGGTGTAGAAAGAAGCGATGGAAAGTTCAGGCTGAGAAGAAATTGAAGAAGATGCATACAAGACAAAAGTGCATGGAAATATTTTGTATGCTCGGCTTAGGACCCAATTGGGTTGCGTCAAATCAAGTCAGGTGTAAAATACATGTAGCGCTAGAGTAACTGTTTAAGAAAATAAAAAATGGAAAATATTCAAAAATTATACAAGAAAACTACAGTTACTTTGAACGGCTCGAATTTAGTTATAATTTTTTTTAAATTTTAAAAATTAAAATTTTAAATTAGAAAATTAAACTTAAAATTAATTTTTTTAAAACATTCTTAACAGAACAAGTTTTTTTATTCTTATTTATTAAAAGAAAATAATAAAAAAAAACTTTTTTTTTTTTGCAAAAGTATGATTTTTTGTTTTTGATTCAAATTGCAAAATTTTAATTTCTTGCTTAAGATTTGTAATTCTCAGTGAGTCAAAGAAAACTTGTATAAGTTTTTTAATTTTTTAATTATTCTTTTTTAAACATTTACTCTTTTTAAGCTTAATATTATTAATTAATTTGTTATCATAGAACAAAATGAAGTGACAATAAAAAAGGTATTTTAAATGTTTTACTTTCTTTTTAAATTTATTTCTTTACAATTATAAAAAATTAAAAAAAAGTTTTTTAAATTAAAAAAAAAACACAGAAACTAAAAAACCCAGATAATGTTTTTTTTTTAATACCTAAATTGGCCCTTCTTGCCTCTCTCGTTGTGATATACTCTCAAGGGTGAATAACTGTTGCCATTGCCAGTGCCAGTGCCATTGCCATTAAGTGCTGAGGCAGTGCTGCCATTACCACCGCCAGCAGTGCCAGCGCCATTGGCAAAGGTTTGTGAAGCAGAACCAGACATCAAATCATCCAAGTGTACGGGTTTGGCGGCACAACGTGGTGCAAGTATGAGATTATAAATCACAAAATAGATCAAAGCTATAATGCAAGCAACTACCGATAAATATTCGAACTTAATAAGATCATCCTTAGAGTGTATGCCCTTTTTGTCATCGTGCACCAAACCGATAAGGGCTCCAATACCTTTGCCCAATGAAAAGAAGGCAATCACGGCCAAGGCTTGGCCAGTAGCTGTAAATTTTCTAGGCATGGCATGACGCATATACAAAATAATGGTGATCCATACAATGCCTAAGATTACAGGCTCTACAATTTCCATTAGTTTGGTTAGCCACTGGGTGTCATCACTAGCCAAGGCGGTAAAGCGTATAATGAACATGGCGAAACCACCAATAAAGATATTCGAATGGCCACAGTACTCTATGAACTTGTCAATGTTAAAGAACAACACCAAAACCAATAGCAAACCGGTGAAATAGGCAGCATAGTCACCGAAATAACTGCCATTCAAATAACTATGTATACTGCCCCAGAAGGTACCAAACAAAATGGCCACCAAAGTTAAAACAAATATCTCGGGACTGTATTTTCTTATGGCAGACATGGGGTACACTAGCATGCCGGTCTTGGTATGCCACCACCATTCCGGTGGACTTAAAGGCATTTGGGTGGCAAACAATAGTACCAATGCTGCCACAATAAAGCAAATGATCACCAGACTTAAAGCCACTATTGCGCCTTCGGCTTCTTTTAAGAAAAACCAAGCGGTGCAGAATAAGATAACATAACCTATAGCACCCCAGGCATACTGGCGGCAAACTTCTCCCCGGCCCTCAGAGGTTTCGCGTACAGCTATGACAATGGCGGTATTCAATAGAGTCAAACAGGCCAAGGCAAAGATATCGCCTAAAATACGCAAAGTGGTATAGCCAGCCAAGGTACAGTCCAAATCACCTTTAATCTTAACACATTCACTATCGGCCAAAACACTGCCTTTACTGCCATAGGGATCAATAACCTGACACTCGATCATGGGTTTACAGTCGCTATTATTCTTCAACTGGATCATATAGTTGGCTTGAGGTACAGGTATCTGGCATTTGAAGCCCTCTGTAGAAAGAAAAAAAAAACTGTCAGCAACTTTTCAATTCCCTAAAAAATCCATACTTACCCAAGGGATAATTGCACCATTCGGCGGAATGGGTATCATTTTCCATATTAGTGGCAGCCTTCATAACTGTGTGCACCAAAATACTGGTGGTGTCATCGGTATAGACATGACAATGCTTGACCACTTCTGCGCCGCTTTCATTCTTCTCTGTCATGCATACATGGGGAGGTTCTACGTACACCTTAGTGGGCGCAGATTTAAAGGCTCTTTTTTGGCGTGACAAAACTTCACCACTCACAACCTCAGCAGCACCCAATTCAGCAGATTGTGCCACTTGTTGCAAACTACGCTTTCGTCTTAAACTCTCTGTTACCGCTGCGGTGGACTCATCTTCATAATCAAATTCAGAACTGTGTTCGGTGGATGGTGAGGGTGTGGGTATACTTTCCAACCAGGGTGTATACATGTTTTCGTATTGTGTAGGATCCTGGCAGGTATAAGTGCATTTTGTCAAATTAACACTGCCTACCTTGGCCTTCCAGTGATGGCAGGTATTATCCTCGGAGCATCGTTGCTGGAATATTACAGCTCCACTGCTATCACAACCGAAACTCACTAAAGGTTGGCCCGTCTCGCCACGTTCTACTGCGGGCACAGCCAATAGGCAGATGTATATGATGGCGGTTATCAATAGAAATATGGCCGTTAGGATTCTTAAGATTTTGCCAAAACTATTGGGATTTTTGGCGGCAAAACGATCGGCCAAAGGACCAGCTATAAGTGGACCCAATAGGGAAACGAAAGCCGAGATAATAGTGATATTGCGGTACTCGGCAAAATTTAAGCCCAACTCTCGGGGATAAATATTGTTGAGTATATGCAAAGCGGAGAGGCCTGAAATGGGAAAAGAAAAAGGGAGAGCATTGGTAAAGGCTTTAAAAGAAACACATGATTTCTCGCAGAGCATTGGTGTTCGCTATTAATAAGCAGCGCTTCACCAAATACATGTTTACAGTATTAAATAGTGCTGAGGTACACGTTTGCGATAAATACCACATCATAACCTCATGGCTGGAAGATTTTGGTCAAATGAAATGAATGACGAAATATTTAGGACCCTTAGGAAGACTCGCGGGAAACTTCTTCTAAGTGGTATATTAAGCCATTGTAAGTTATGTTCAATTCAACTTGGATAGGAGATAAAAAAGACAGCACATAGCAATACTATCTGACTGTCAGGCCGCCATTAGAGAAATCGTCTCTTATGAATTTAAATCGAAGATAGTGTACGACTATTTAGAGAAGTTTAATCGACTGCTTGGTTCCCAGGTCATGTGAGGCAATGAGACAAGCAGACAAGCTAGTAATGAGGGGCGCTTCCACTCCTTTTGATATGGCTTTTGACATACCCTACTGTGGTATGGTGGAAAGGTATGCTCAACGAAAGGGAAGGTAAAATGAATCATAGAGTTGGTTTGAGGCAACCAAAACTATTGTTGGGAAATTACAATGAGAGGCGATATGGGTCATGCATTAGACTTTTAGAAATAACTCGAGATTTTTAAAAGGATTGTTGACAGGGCACTGTAGTAGTCTCGGACTACATTTATGTAAAAAGGGGGGTTTTCTCGAGCCCAACATGTGTATTCTGTGACGATAAAAATAAATCGTCGAAATTCCTGGGTGTATACCGGATTCTAGACAGGAAGCTGGCATTATTGTCATCGAGCAGCATCCTGAAGTTTGTCAGGGCAATAGGCTTGAAGGAGATATCCTATGAAATGTGCGGGGAGTACAATGGATCGCTTATGTGATATAATAGCAGCGGCTAATGGAGTCTGGGCAACTGCAGAGGAAGTAGATCTAAACGCAGTGCCATTGAAAATCTTAGGAAAGGTTTCTTCTATCGGCTCTCTATAGAGAGTTTAAATCCTTTAAGAAAATCTCTGCCAAGGCCATAAACCTTCTCCTACAAAGAGTTAAACAGAGGCACCAGAGGAGATGCTCTATTGTCACCAATTTCTAAGAATCTTGACATACTGATCAGCAATCCGTTTGAGGTTTGCCCCTGATGCTTGTCAGTGACCTGTAAGTTTGACATTAGAATAAGCTATTTTCTCTTCCATCGGGAGTGGTCCTGACTGGGCCAATACGCAGCGAAAACAGCTACCAATAATTAATCACCGCCATTATACAAATAAAAAAAGAGTTTTTTAAGGGAGGCATAAAGGAAAAACGATGCATGTTTGAAAAGAAGAGAATTATTGTAGATTAATGGATTTTCTTTTTACTACCTCTTATATATTTTTATATCCTGATCTTAAGCTCCACTTTTTCTTTCATTTACTTACCGCTTAAAACAAAGAAGGCCACCACTTTCAGTGATATTAGAGTCTTATTGACTCTGGGTTTCTGGGAAAATGCTCCCATTATGGAGTTGTTTTCTGTGTCTCTGTGGGGGATTCTCCTTAAACAACTAATTTAAATATACAACTTAAAATAGGTGGACAATCAAACAACAGCAATTCGTTAGAGCTTCTTCCTAAAAAATAAAGAAAACTCTGGTGGTGGTGGGGTGGTTTAATCTCAGGTTCAAATAGTTCGTTAGTAGTTCCTTCAACACGGGCCTGTTCAAATACGCAGAGTACTGGTGAAATCTGTAATTAGAAGAGGCAGAGAAAGAGAAAGAAAAATTAATTCAATTCAATTGAAATGAATTGTGTGTGTGTGTGTGCATATGTAATGATAAAAAAATGAAGTTTTACATGAAATTTAAAAAAAAATGGAAAAGAGAGGGGTCTCTCTCTTGAGAGATGTTCTCAATACGTTTATTTAAATTCCAAATAAAAATTCGATTTTATTTAAATTTTTTTTGATTTAAAGTTCATGGAATTCAGGGCCAATTGTTATTGGAAAAACACAAGTCTGTGTGTTCCAATCTGTTCAGTTGGGAGTTTTCCACCACTCAGTTGAAATGATTGTTTTTTCCTGACCTTTTATTGTTTTAAAATAAAATTTTTAATTATTTTTTTTTATTTCTATTCTTTTTTGTTGTTGTTGTAATTGTTATTATACTGTTGGTTATTGTTTACAAACTATCTTAGGCTGTAAATCAATTTGTTGTGGTGGTTGGGCGGCTTACATTGTAAAATTGTGTAAAAAAATTTTTGTTTTTTATGATTTTTTTTTTGTAGATTTTTTATTGGCAGATAAAAATATTTTTTTAGCCAGAGGTTGTAATAAATAAAACTTTGAAAATAAATTAAAATTTCAAAATTATTAGAAAAATTTATTTAAAAACAAAAATTTTGAAATGGGTTTTAGAGCTCACCAAACGAAAATTTAATTTCACTTTAGTTTTAGGAGCGCATCTGGTATTTGAAAACGAGTATTCATTGCATATTGTATTCATTGCGAAATCAATACATCTTTGCCGCGCTTCCATCCAAAATGGGTTTAAAGCTTTTCACCAGGCAATATAAGATTTGACAGTTCTTATTCAGTGCAAAGGGCTAAAATAATCCCTTGATACTTCACCACAGTTTTACCTACCAGCAACTGGACTTGATTATATAACAATCGATTTTAATTATATAATAAAAGAAAGGGTAAAAAAATACTTTGGAAATAACTAAGAGTGAGTTACGAAAACACAAAACTGTCTTATTAAGGCAGAGATCTTCACTATTCGACGCCTTAGTATGAAATGAGAGCTTGTGCATTTCTTCTCTGGGTTATCGGATTTCTTTATTATCGTATCAAGTTTCCCATTTCATTGAGTCATACCCTTGTAGCTTTGTACGCCGAATCCACTATATCTACAATTAGTACAACGAATCAGAGAAGTGTACAGTCCGTCGCGAACGCACTTCGCATGTTCTTTTTCGATTAGTGTTTTCTGTGTCATTTTAACAGGAGAACACGTGTCTTAAAAAATTGCAGTGGAATAATTTCATTGTCTGTAATCGTTCACAAACTATCATGACCCCTCAGAGGGGAAAACCGTGTGATATGCTCGATTTACGTTGTCCCCTCAGAGGGGACACTCCTCTGACAGGCAGGAACTTAAACCTGCCATAACATACATTATCGGTATGCAAATAACAATGTGACTGCAAAGTGAACATTTGCTATTAATAGAGCACTGTTAACTGTTTAACAGTGGCAATAAGTGGATTAGGCTTCTACTTTGCTATTATTGCAGACTATTGACATAAAATGTTATCCTCTCCATGATCATTATTATTTGTGAATAAAATAAAAGTATTGAAATCTATGAGATGGTTGGTGGGGGATGGAGGGGGCTAATTTTCTCAAATCCGAAAATTATTCCAGCTATCCCACTACCATGATACGAAAGAGAACATTCTGGACTACCATTTGCATATAGTCGGGTAGGTGTACTATCTCTCATATGTTCTAAAATGGCCACTGATCTTCTAGACAATTTTCAAGCTTTCTTACCCATTAATGACAATTTTGTTGTACTCTAGCAAGTCCTAGAGTAATAATCTCTGTGAAAATGTATCGGGCTTTTGATTCGGGTATGCATAAGCGATGCATTTTGCCCTATTTTCCTATAATAATGTTAAAATTTGAGTAACCCCTGTGTCAAAATCGATTGATAGAAAGTAAAAAGAGCTTTGTATCTAATAGAGGTTTATCTTTCCATACGGTGTCCTAACATTTTAAATCAATGTTTTAGGCCTTCTGCTTTTTAAAATCCTAATAACTTTTATTCATGCTTGCTAAAGTTTAATAATTAATTCATGTAGTTTATTATGCTCAAAATATTTACAAGCATTGCAATTTAAACCAGGCTATGAGTATAGAATAACTGCGAGGATGGCTGCTATTGTCATTTTTATGTAATCTCGATATAAATAATCTGGTCTTGGAATCGAACGCTATGGTCTGGCAGCTATAAAGGCCGCGAACAGTGGCTATATGGAATCCATTAGGATTTTAAATCCTGGATACTTAAATGGCATGGTGAATGCTCTTCCAAGTGGTATAGAGGATCATTGGCATATTATATCAGAGAAGGATATAATGATAAAATGTTGCAAATAAACCCACATTTTTAATTTCAATAAACTTTGCATAGTTGGAAATGGTGTAGATTAGGGAATTATAATCTTAAATCATATTTTATGTAGTTTGTTCATAGGAGACACAATTTTGGTTTTTTATTTAATGCACAACTCTCATGAAAACCCGTTACGCATTATGATTTTCAAACAAAAAAAAAAAAAAACCGTCACAGTTAACAAGTGAGGAAGTTGCTGTCACTCAAGTCTCACTATTAGAATACCCTACAGCTGTATATTAGCCCACATTATTATTCTCCTCTTACAAATCATCACAACTATGATGATAATTAAATTGAATGTCAATCGATCGAACATGATCTGCATTCGATCACTGGCACTGTTTATCAAGTGTCTTGCCAGCCAACTGACGCTTGAGGGAGGGGAGGGGTTTGATAACTTCTGCTCATGCCGTGCCAGCCAACTGACGCTTGAGGGAGGGGAGGGGTTTGATAACTTCTGCTCATGCCGTGCCAGCCAACTGACGCTTGAGGGAGGGGGGAGGGGTTTGATAACTTCTGCTCATGCCGTGCATTTCGTTGACTTTAGGAAAATAGATTGTAAAATGAAGTCGCCGTAGTGTAGTAGGTAGTGTGTTCGCTAATTAGACGTAAGGCTACGATTCAAACTCAGACATATCCAGCAAAACGAAATATGAAAAAAATATTTCTTGGGCGACTTCCCCTCAGCAACTCTGAGAGTAAATGAAGTTGCTATGAAAAGTTTCTCAAAAAATCTGTCGTTCGGAGTCGATATTTAACTGAAGGTTCTGCCACTCTTGTATAAAATTGATATACACAAGATAAGTGATCTGAGAAGCTAGGTTGTAATCCTGACTAAAGGATCGTAATGACCAATTATATTACATAGATTGCAGATTGTAGGAGAGAGGAAGGAGTAAGTGGAGTATATGGAGGTTGGCATTTTTAAGTGGCACATGAAAACTCGTGCAAGAGGAGCAATCCCCATAGGGACAGTGCGGCTGAAGAACTAATTCCATAATATGATAAGCATTTCCACTGCCCAGTCGATCACGATTGTTCTAGTAGAAAGGAAGTTTTGCACAAACTCGGTTTAGTCTAGAAAGAGAGAGAATACAGGGCACTGTGGCAAATAGAAGCAAGAATGGCATTGTCAGCTGACATGAGCGTGTGTATTCGAAGGGCGAGATTAGTTTTTAGATTTGCTTGGATTTTTACTGAACCCTTTCATGCTTTGCTAAAGTACACTCCAGCAAATAGCTGCTTACACTGCAATCCTTTAATTTTAAATTATAAACGCTGACACTTTGAATATGCCAAAGTAGGGTACAGAAATTTCAAAATATTATTTTAAACAATTAATATTTGTATTATTTTATTGTATTTTATTTCAACTTTTTGTTTTTTTTTTCGTTTCTAAATGTCAAACACAGACAGTGTGACTGTCAGTATTTGAAACTGTGATTGAAGGAAAACAAAACAAAAAAAAGAAGGGTACTAAAA
Source organism: Sarcophaga subvicina (assembly GCA_936449025.2). Lineage (NCBI taxonomy): Eukaryota > Metazoa > Arthropoda > Insecta > Diptera > Sarcophagidae > Sarcophaga > Sarcophaga subvicina. The sequence goes on from OW388083.2 coordinate 77,468,999, forward strand.
TGCGTTACGGCTGCTTAGCACTTTTAATTAAAAAAAAGTGATTTTTTTTACATTAAAACAACAAAAATAAATAAAACATATGGTCGTTAAAACATTTTCATTCATACGAAATGTTGGGTGTAGTCGCCTTTATGTGTTTTTCTTTTCTTTTTGTTTTTAATACGAATTAAAAACAACAAAAAAAAAATTAATTTTTCAAATGCAAAATTTACAACAAAACCAAAAAGAGTTAATCGTTTAATATTAGAATCTCTGTAATATTAAGGTGTACCACCGCTACAAGTCCGCTATCGATTATGAGTCTTGGCATAAGTAAAGGCGACCCATATTCATGAATCGTAGACCAGACGTTCGTACATACAGTTGAAGCGTACGTCTAACTCCAACGTTTGTTTTTGAATATGAAAAATAGAAACAAAACTTGCACACCTTGAATACAAATTCAATGCGTATTCAAATTAAACTTTTTTTGTTGTTACTTTGCTGTTGGTGTTATTGTAATTAGTGATTTTAAAATTAAACATTGTCACTAAGCCAGGTGCGCACCTTAAATTGGCAATTTTTTTGCTTCAATTTCGATTGAATTGAAAATTTGTTTTTCTACCTACTGCTCACTTTCAAAGCTAACCCATGAAATCGTTTCTAACCTAAGATATTTCACGAAAGGCGTATTTTTCACCCTTAATACAAACTGTCTATTAATCTTTATTTATTAAATTTTTAAATGCTGATGCATAGGCCTGCAATCGGTTTTAATAATATAAGAAATAAACGGGGGAACACAAAATCCCATTTCACCTCTTTAGGAACGCCTCTGTACTAAGCAAAAAGCTTTGCATATTAAAAAGATAAAAAGTTTTTTTTTTCTTATTTTCACAATAGTTTTTAAAATATTTTCTCATTATCCAGGCTAAATAAACTGTGTACGTTTCAACGAAACATTAAGGGTAATCACGCTTTATTGCAATAATAACAAGAAATCATGTGGTTTCATACGCACAAGCATTGAGCATTTGAGCATTTGAGCATTTCCAAAAACAGTTTACATTAAAAAAAAATTGTTATATAACCGACAGGGTGCTCCGTGTTCGATTTAGTTTTTTAAATGAAGAATAATTTTTTCAATTTGAATATGAATGCTGACTTAAAAGTCTCTCGTTGGATATGGTTTCTATGTAAAAATAAACTTTTTCTTTGAGATTGATTCTCCTTTTGAGAAATTTCTCAGGAGTTTCATTGGCATTCTATGCAACTTGCGAGTTCGTGATAGTGAAAGATTGCAATTAATTCTGTTCCTATCAACATCAGTCCAGCACAGCCTAGTAATAGTGTATGCACTTGCCCTCAAGTTATTTCTATTGAACCTTACGGGACTCCATCTAAGGAATATCATAGCAGTGATAACGACACACTGACCTCTAGGTGTTCACGCCATTAGACTGGGAATTTTTCATAACGACTTCTACAGAAACTGCAACGACAAAGAAGAAGAGTAGACCACAGAATATCTTCTCTGTCATGGCTCGGCGCTTGGGAACCTAATAAGAAGAATTCGTGAACATTCAGAATTTAGTGACAGAAATTAACTTAAAAATGGTAATATGAGGGATCCATATCACCATCATAAAACCCTCGAGATGATTGAGAGATACCAACCTGGGGCTGTAATTACAAGGCGGAATAGGTAATATTGGTGTTACAGCGGGACCTTACAAGACGCAAGTAAGCTGTGTTCGGTGAAGCGGCTACTAGATAAATTTAACCTAACCTCCTAACCTGATCTCAAGCTAATAACAAAGTTGAGTTTCTCTGTAAAGCGGCCGGAAAATACCCAGTTGAACTGAGGCAATGTGAACGTTTCTTTCGATGATATCCTAATGATTTGGTCTTATATAAATTCCCTGAGGAATCCCCACCATCGAGTTAATATTCGTGAGAGACTTGATTGCAGCCTGACTGCTCGCGCAAACTTCAGAGCTTTTCAGCGAAGATTCTGCCACCATCAACCAACAAACATTACCCCACTTTAAATATGGTCTTGATTTCCTCATCTAAAACATTGCAGTGGTTAGGCAGCCTACATGGAAGTGTAATATCGGAACCCTTAAGATCTGCTCCGTATTTTGCAGCAATTGCCACTCACCTCTGGCTACTATCAAGAACTACTGATTTTCAGACCAGACCTGTCCCTAGTTAGAATCCCAAAATCCATTATTTTTTTAGTGTTGTAGCATGTTCATAATCTATCTAAAGCCATGACTTAACTGCATTCGACCTTAGTACCACCATCTTATTTGTCCACTCTAATAAAAATTCAGAGGGTAGACCATGAAGCAAAGGAAATAATTCACGAAATGTTGACAATATGCGGAGAAATTTCATTTCATTGCATACCTACCCAGTTAACGAAAACTAACTTCATTTGAGAATGAATAAAGGAGTGTTCTCTTTTGAAATATGTTCGTCTGATGATCGTAAGCATTGTAAAGCTTAAGAGTCAATGCAGTCTAACATAAAGTTCATCTTGTAGTGCTTGCAAAAAAGAACGCATTGTTTCTTGGCAATGCCACATGGCAATCCTATCATCCTAGCACTTTGCTTGGTTTCTGAAATTGAAACAAGGCATTGGAAAAAATGGAAACCGAAGAAGATGCAGAAAATGCTTTGGGACATTAAAGGTCTATTGATTTAACGTTAAACAACATGGAAAATTATTCTCTTTGGGTTTTCGTGACAGTTACTAAAGCCAATTTATGTAAATTTTTCAATCAAATACATATTCCTCGCTCATTTGGACGATTCTAAATTGACTAAATTGATCCAATTAGAGACAAGCTGAAAAGAAATCAAATATTGCTGTGAAATATTTCAGGCAAATTTTGGTTAGTTTTCATCAATTGTTAAATTCCATTGCAATTATTTATTCCCTGGTAAATTTCTATGCAATTTTTAACCGCATTGCAATTTTGTTTTTAGTTTAATTTTAAATACCCCTGTGGGGCTCTGTTTCTCTTCTGTCCAATAATAGCTTACAATTTAATCATCATTTAAGAATCCATACCAGACAACTAAATTGACACCCACTCGTGTTGCCCTAAAGGGAAACACTGCAATTGCTAGTTGCAGTTAAATGTTGTTGCCTTTTATTGCTAGTTGCTGTTGTCGACAGTAAATGCACTGCAGCCTACACTTACTTTACAGTTGAAATCCATTTAATAGTCGCAGCAATTTTAATGCAATTGTAGATTATAAGTGATGCCAAAGTGAAGAAGAAATAAATCAGTGGTAAATGAGTTTTGGAAGCGGTAATGGTGGACTATTTTGAATGCTACTGGCATAGTACTCTTTATCGCACTGATTACGATGTAACTAAAGTATATAAACCTGACGAAGAGGATAGCTTAGGAGATGTCTATTTCTGACTTGAATGACTGGCTGGATAGAAAGCATAGGAAAGCAAAAATAAAAATCCCTGAGTTTTGCTTTCAGGCAATATCTTAACCGCTTTTAGTTTGAACGATACTTCACAGTAAGGACGCTGAGTTTGTTTCCTTCTTCGTTTGTCATCGATATAAACCCAAAAGCGTATATTTCCAACTAAAATATGTACAATTATTTCAATTAGCTGGCAACCCTATTAACCTAGAATTTATTACAGTAGGCCTATCACTTGCGTAGAGTTCTTTCATAATTCCGAAACCGATGAAGAAGATAGAGATGCATTGTGACGTGTTTTTTAAGAGAGTGAAAAATGACAGTCTACTGAACAGAGACTTACATACTTGCAAATTTGTGGGGCATAGAGAATATCATGTTGGGCTTAGCCTTTCAACCTAGAAGATCATATTACACCAGTATTGTTCAAGTTTGAACGACAGTTGAAGACAAACAAATCATGGTTTAAAAAATTAAGATGCTCTCATGGTATCCCTTGTCCCCCAAAGAGGATAACGTCAACAGTAAACAATAAAAAATTTTCATCGTTTTAGGGATCAAATAACTTTCGATTTTCTCTCCAGATATCAGCATTCACCAAATGTGTCCATGTATTTGTTTGCTTTCCCTTCTGTGGCTTCCTTGTGTGTTTCAATAAAGGGCTGTACTTCCATCTACTTGCCGATATCACAGTTCCTGGATTATAGGCTTTTGCTTTAAGATTATTCACATGTTTCCATTAGATACTCCATTAGGCCAAAACACGCATTTTATTCTCCACAAACAATATTTTATAAAAGCTTGCAGCTCTTTCCAATGATCCATACCATGCCACACAGAATTGATATTCAACTTAAAGAATCTCATTTCGATGTCCCTTGAAATTTGTATCGATCTCTAATGAACCTGCACGGCCTTTGTTTATACGAGCTCTTCAGTTAAATCACCTACAATTGTTTTGATTCTACTGAGGAACCACAATGAATCCATGAATCCATGCTATTAGTCACTACAGCGCCCACAGAAAAAGGGCTCAGTTTGTTCGCTTTTTGATGATGCGGATGATTGTTTATTGTTCCATTTTTGTTTGAATGCTTAAGACTGAGGGGGCAAATGACGTCAGTGGATTTGTGATTTATTTCCCATATAATTTCTTTGTTAGACGTTTGTCAAATTAAGGCATATATTGAAAAGCAGTTAAGATAATAGGCAACCTTGTTGAACGTATTTTTCTATATATACGAGTATTTGTTCACGGCAATGATGCCTATCCGAATGCAGGACATGTCGTCCTTGTTGATTGATAAGTCAAATGTTTTTGTCTGGTACTTCTCTGCACTGCAGTGCAATACAGTTAATATAACATCGTGTTATTTACGTACTTGCAACCTAGCTTCACACACCACTACTACATTGTGTTACTTATACTCCCTTTATTCTCTATTACCCTTAATAATATAAGTAGGGTAATCCTATAAAATAACACTTCTGGAGACACTGACATTGTGCCTGTGATAAAATGTATACAACAATCGCTCTCTCTATCTTTATTTACAAATAAAATTATTGTTTGTTCTTCTTGAATTATGTTGTCGTTGTTGTTGTTAGTTTTGCAAATGTAATGTATATTATTGACTAAAAGTATCACTTTCAATTTCCAATGCCATTGTAGATTAAATAACATCATAAACAAATAAAAAGAATTAAAAACGAAAGAAAGAATAAACAATTAAATTATAATAGAAATTAATTTCTATTTTATTTACAATACCTATTCAAACAAACACACTTGGTAGAAAAGGGAATTCAAAATACCATAAAAAAGTTATTATTTACTAATAGGTACTATAGGGTGGGTCATCTAAAAGTTTAAATTTAAAAATGTAGTAAAACAAAAGCTATTTGAAATTAATTTTTTTTTGTTGTGAAGTACAATTATTCCGTTTAGAAATGCAATATTATTTCAATTCATATGGCTGCCGCGGCTGGCCTCACAATACCCCATTCGATCGAACCAATATTCGTGCACTTTTTCGAGTGTATGGGGTTACGAATGTTGTTGTCAAATACTCAATTGCCTCTGATTTGTCGACATAACACTTTTCTTTAACGGTGTCCCACAGAGAATACTTTAACGGTGTCAAATCGCCGCTTCTTGGCGGCCAATTGACATCATCATTTCGGCTAATTAAACGGCCATCAAACGTTTGACTCTATAAATCGATGAGATGTGTGGCAAGTTGCGCCATCCTGTTGAAACCAAATATAGTTCATATCGATACCGTGAAGAGCGGGTACAAGCAAATCGATTATCATGGTGCGATAGGTGTAATGGTTGCAAGATCATCATTTTCAATGAAATATGGGCCAATAATGCTTCGGCCTCACAAGCCGCACCAAACAGTCACTAGCATTGGGTGTATTGCCTTGTGTAAGACCACTCTTGTGTTTAAATACGGCAAATTTTGCTCCGAAGAGTTTTTTTTTTTTTTTTTTTTTTTTTTTTTTTTTTTTTTTTTTTTTTTTTTTTTTTTTTTTTTTGCAAAATCGACATCATCTTGCAGTTTCTCGTTGGCCCAATAAAGGCCCGGTTCATTACGTTCAGTGGAGATAATATACTGAATTTTGTGACAGAATAGAAAGCCAGATTCGAAATAACCGAAAGGTTAAAATTTTAAACCGATACATGGCCCACCCTATATTTTATGTAAAATACTTTGTAAGAGAATTAATAATTTCCAACTCTGCATAATTCTAAATGGGCGTATATATGCCGTTGTCTATTTGTTTGTGTGTGTGTTGAGTTTTATGATGATGTTACTTAAAAAAAACTGGTTTTTATGCGTAATTGAGTTTTTATTTGTGTTGCTTAGATGATCTGCTCTGTTTCATATCAAAAATAACAATAACAACAACAACATTGTATTTTAGTTGTGTTTTCATATTGATTTAATCGCTGTGTGCATAGTAGTTGTTGCTTTTTTATGTTGTGAATACATTATAATTGTTTTTTGTTTGTTTGTTTGTTATTGTTGTGTATTATTGGCATGACATCATTAGTGATGTCATTTGTCTTCAAATTGATTTGTTTATTATTTAAAAAACCGGTTACTTTATTTCTCTTTTATACCTCCATTCTTTGACAATTAAAACCTTTTTGCTTGTGTACACACACACACGCACATATGCATGTATGTATCGTAAGTACTATCGTAAATTAAGAGAGTACTTTCTTTGCAAGTGACGCGAGTACACTTGTGTTACGTGTGTGTGTTTAAGTAAATGCGTGTTTATTTAGTTAATTTAGCTGTCAAACTTTGTTGATTCCCATTCTTCTTCTTCTATTTATTTATTTTTCTTATATTTCAATAGAGCGCAACAAATATTTGCCGAAGTTATTTTTCTTTTTTTTTTTCATAATTTTATTCTTGTTTTCGATTTTGTTTTTAAAGAATCTTTTCCTCGTAATTCCAATCATGTAGAATGAGTGATATGATATGCCATAATAAATGCCTTTTAAGAAATTGTGTGTATAAAAGATGGGCATTTGTGATGAAGAAGTGATTTAATGTCAAAATCTGGCATGTGATTGACAATGCTTTAAAAATTTGTGTTTTGGAAGTAAAAAAAGTACTTGAGTTCATTTCGAATTGTTGAGAAAATTAATACTTCTGCTAAGGAAGAGGCATTCATGGATTATTCATCTCATCCATGTGTTGTTGGTTTTGCGTCGTTGTGGCTTTGATTGCTTTAAGTGGTAAGTCAAGTTATCTTTAAAGCTAAACGTCTTGGTAATTTATTTATAGTTGATCGGAACTCGTAGATTTTACATTTTATATTGGCCACTTAAGCCAATAAATAGGGCTCTTCAGACTATTACATTCCGTTCAATTCAAAAGACCACGTAAGTCACCATTAAAGACATGCAAGCCAGCTAGACTATATCGACACACTTATAAATCCTTATCAGAAACTAACGCAGTTCCTTTAGGGATGTCAATAATGGGGTTCCAGTATTACCGCACGCTTTCACACGTTTGCTTGGCAATAACACATTAGGTGACTTCCATCCCGTGAGGACAAACACCACATAATAACCTTCAATGCGGAGGAGAAAAGTGAGCGAGATCATCGTCCTTCAGTTAAAATTCTGCCTGGTCATCCTAGCGGTCAAACTAATCCACTTTTCTTACAGAGAAAGCATTAGTTCAAGAATGAAATTTTTCCCTAATTTCCGGCCTAATCGTGGTCAATAGGACATTGGGATTTTCTCAGTGTGGTACCTATTTTAGACAGTACGTTCTTGCCATACGTTGCAGGTAGGTGCTTAAAAACAGGGACACAAACAAAGGGGACTTGGGGACGTAGGCGACATTTGCGGACAAGCTTGGACGCCGATATAATTTTCGAAGGGCACTTTAGGGTATATTCTTAGGCTATATGCTTTTACCGAAGTCGCCGTATAACTTCCTTTCATAATTCCTTTCCTATGCTACTCATAGGGAATAATTGCAATAGCATTTGAGACAAGAAATGTGTGAAAAACATTTTCTGAAATTGATTCCCTTATAGACCAGATACAGCCCAGCCGCTAAGGTATTGTCATTACAATTCCATTAAAAAATCCAAAGCAAAAACACAAAACAAAAAAAAAGTACATACTCTATGTCTTTGAAATCAAAACTTTATTGAATTGTTTTTCATTTATTAGGCCCCCAGCAATTCATTCAATAATGAATTCATTAATGAATAATTGAATATCGTTTTACATTAAACGAACGACATTGAACCGTTTTCGTTGTCGTTTTTCTATGTTTCTCGATCAAAGTTTTAACTATGAAAAGTTCACTTGTCTACACTCTTCTAGTATTTCTTAATTTCCATTTTATTACATTTCATTTCGTTTGTAGTAAAATGAGTCAAATTTTAATTAAATATGCAACATTGTGCAAAACGATGTTGTTGCCGCAGACCCTCGTTTTTTTATTTTGTTTCTTTTGAAATTTATTGCCTATTAATTCTATAAAGAGGTTATGAGTGCGTTATTTATAAAGCATTCGATGCGGTTCTGCCTACTTTTTTTGACATCAAAGGCCTGGTAGCCGTCTTCACCGCCCCACCACGTTCTCTCTTACAATGCTTGTGCGAGTAATTTATATTGCGTTCGAGTTTGTAAGTGTCATTTAATTAACCCATGAGACAATGAATGAACAGAACTATTTTTATGTTTTTTTCATTTTTTTTTACATTAACCCTAGTGTATGGGGTGTGGGATCCGCAGGTGCAGTGGTTCCCAAGCGGAAAATAATCTGTTAAAATTTCGATTCTGGTTTTGCAACGAAAATACCAAACAGAGAACATCATTAAAGTATTCACTGACGAATCTAGATCATGCCATAAGTTGGAATATGAAATCTTTTTGGAACAGCTGTGAGCCTAATATTGTCCCTTTCACTTCCCGATTATTATTATTATGTCGCTATTTAGGCTGGAATAATTGTTATAAAAACACCTGTTGTGCGAACTTGGTATCAGCTTATATCCATTATTAGTATACCCTTTACCAGGACGTGCAAGATTCAGTCCCTAAGCAAATAAGGCTCAACCTTGACATATTTATACAGCTCCTTCTATTTATATTTACACAACTCATAATATGTGAGAAATGACGTCACATCTTCATATTAATAATTTTTTAAATCTGCTAAAAATTATTAATATGAAGATGTAGATGTGACGTAATTTCTCACATATTTTCAACGTAATGTTGTAGTCTATATTCGATATGCATGATTTCCATCACATTACATTAATATTTTTCAAATAAAAGTTTGTGAACCTCTGCCTCGCTTACAACTAGTAATTATCAGTTTGTAATAGGCCAATAGTATCTTGTAAACAACAGTTAATGAACGACTAGCTGTTCATTTTAAGTGTGTCAAATGATTAACATTCTACAATACATTTTCCAATAACAAAAACAATAACAATAACAACAATAAGAAGAAAAACAATTACTTCAGGGTTTTAACTTGAAAAGAAAGAAACAAAATCTTAAGACCACTAGTTACAGGCGTTTAAAGCGATTGCCAATAAGCTTGTTTACACCTTTTAAGAAAAGCAAAGAAAATAGCAGCTTAATTTTCATTACAATGTTTAAACAACAACAAAAAAAGACAAAAAAATTATTTAAACCCCAGCCTGCAATATTTTTAAAAAGAATTTCAAGCTGATTCAGTATAGTCTTATCGGTGAAAAGAAATTACGAATGTCGAGTATCTATCAGAGTATAGAAACTGTCTAATGACAAACAGTACGAAATGAGTGATTTTATTTATTATCGCACTGTATAATTAAATCAGTTTAATAATAATAATAAAAACAACAACACATGTACTTATACTATTCATAATAAAAAATCGCAACTTTGACATAGAAATTGAAATGAAAAAAATAAATTTTAACCCAATTAGAATATATGAAAAGATACAGTGGCAACAGTGTAGCCAGATTGTTTAAAACGGTGGGATTTTTGTTTTCATTAATATTCCCAAATAGTTTAAATTCGTTTTTTTTTTCTTTTTAATTAAACAATTGCCAAAATTTAATTCATTAGTATTCGTTTTCAATGTTCTCAAAGCGGTGCGTTTTTAAGACTAAATATGGCAACACTTGATTAATTAAAATGTGTGAAATGTCGCCCAAATTGCACTAAACGTGTAGGGAATTTTTTATCATTTTTAATTATGCGATTGAATTGCAAAAAAAAAAAATAATAATAAATATTTAAAAGCTTTTTAATAAAAAAAGTTAGAAAAGAAATTGAAAAACAATTCAAAAACATAAAAATCAAATTTAACTGAAAGGAGTTTCTGGAGAAGAATCATCAAACTTTAAAATTCTTCACCCAAGTAGAAAGATTAGAATTTTCCAATAAGTCTTGACAAATGCGATCACAGACTCCGTTAACCGCAGGTGGGCGGTTTCGGATACGGGCAGAACGGAGTAGAAAATCTGGCTAAGGCTGGTTGGAGGGCGCACTGCAAGGTTGTTAAAACTCCGAAGATACATGCTCAGTGTAGTTGTTGGAGTCGTGACGGGGCATAGCAAAATAATAACGCATGTGAGGCGCATTGGTCTCTGGCATCACATAAATGATTTCTGTAGAAATGCAGAGATGAGGAGGAAGATGAGAGTGTTCTTCACCTACTGCCTACTGGGAACTTGCCCGGCACTATGTCAAAGGAGAAAGAGACATTTTGGTGCTTACTACATCGAAGATCATGGTAATTTCTATCGAGCATTGGCATTGGCAGTTTGAGGCAGAATTGAAAAAAACTGTAGTATCACAATGGGCTTCATGTGGCCTAAGTGTGTTGATCTGAAATCCTTGGAGCGTGGCCACCTTTACCTACCTACCTACCTTTTTCTCAGTTTCCTCTGTCCAGATTACTTCTTAGACGGAACTTAAGTCCTGTCATGCTAGCTTATTTTTCCCTTCGATTACTGCTTGAGGATGCCCAGACTCTGAGTAAAATTGATTGCCACGTTTGGGATACGGGGTTCCAAACCACGCAAGTAAAACAAATCCTTTACCATGGCCTCCTCTCTGGATTCTGGGAAAGTCTACATAGACGTTTCTAAACATCAGAATAATTAAGACTAGAATTTTTTCCGTATGGCTTTATCTTAATATAACTCCCGCCGCTCTGACAACTGCAGTGTGTTTCTGATAGGTAGGGTTGCCATCTCTCATTGCTTATAAATAAAATCTTCTGTGAAAATGTGTCGCGATATACCTTGTTGAAATGTTTGTTTCAGATCTTATCCACCCTGGGGGAACAGGAGGTTTCTGGATCTGTTAGTTGAATGGGGCATTATTGTTGTCGTATAGAAGTGGCAAGTTGGCACTGCTTTACCTTGGTGAAATGTTTGTTTCTGATCTTATCCTCCCTAGTGGGGAGAGGGAAACAGGAGGTTTCTGGATATATTATTTCATTGGGGCATTATTATTGTCGTATAGAAATTCTAGAGTAGATGTTTTATGACCATACGATCCAATATCTGTACAAAACCTGTTGTCCTGAGAAATTTCAAATTGTTGTTCGGAATCAGTAAAGATTACTCACATCCCACATTCCATATATGTATATCAGCACATCTTTCATGGGCTTCCAACGATACTATTCCTGTCATTGACCGATTCGTATGCCACAGAAAGGTCTCTTTCTTAAAAGAGAATATTTGTCCCAACACAGTTTTATTGCAGTTTTCAGAGGTTACTGGTTCTGTCCAAGAAACAGTTGAGAAGAACACTGTCTGTCAGTTAATCGATTTGTCATGTCAAAATGCTACCGAATAAATCGCTAATCACTTGTACTATGCATTTCTAGCATATTTCAAAAATAGGTGGCAGTAAAATTAAGTCATCTCTAATGTTATGAGATTCTCAGCCCTGGGATTATAAAACCTTCGGTTTACATGTATAACAATAAAGCGGCGGAGAGCAGCAAGCACTCATGGAAAAGAGTGAATTCGTTACGATTCCAAAAAGAAAAGAAATATTAAATTATGTTTCGTGTTTTGGGACGATATACATATAAAATTATTTTCTAATTGTTCATTAAAAATTTAGAATTATTTTAAATCTGGCAACTCTGTATGAATATTAAAACGTAAAGCAATAAATTTGAATTCAAACGATAATTGCTTTAGATGTTTGTGAATCAAAAAAAAAGTTTTAAAATGAATGACAGCTCATTAGATAGCAGAGAGCGAGGAGCAAGTGAGACTTTTAATTGCACTTTGTCCTACTTATTCTTGTTTGAATTTTGCGATTAAATTTTAATATGACCAAAATATGTCATAATTCTTAAACATAAAAACAGACATTGTTGCCAATACCAGTCGCATCTCTATTGTATGGTTCAAGCACTGTTTCAATTTTGAAAAGTTTTTGTTGAAATAAAAGAACAAAAAAAACCGAAAATAGTGTGGGAATTATTTTTCGATTTCCATAGATGATGTCATTTAGAAAAAACAAAAAAATTCAAATAAAATAAAATCAAATAAACAATAACAATAAACTATTCACAAATGTTGCAAATCAAAGGAAAGATTCGAAAAAAAAAACATTTCAAAATATTTTTATTTCGAAACATTTGTGAAAAACTGTTTTAATGTGTTTCTTTCTTCGCTTCCTTGACACATAATGTGTGCGCGAGTATTTCTCTGTTTAACAAAATAAAAACATTTGTTAACAAAGAAAATATAAAAAATTTTTCTTTTCTTTTTTGTGAAATAATTTTTAATATTATTTTGAGATTTTTATTCGCGCATTATTTAATTTAAACAACTTTCATTGATGGTTGGCTGGCTCATCGACAGCAAGCAGTCATGGAAAAGAGTGAATTCGTTACGATTCCAAAAAAGAAATATTAAATTCTGTTTCGTGTAAAACAATATGTTTTCATTCCTTTAAAACTCTTGCTTTTCAAAAATTTCCCATAAAAACTTTTCATTACAATTTTTCTTTCATTATCGCTGCCAGTTAAATGGTTTGCATTGATGACTGCCAATTGCAGATTTCCGAATTCTACGTGATTATTGTTTAATTTTTTTTATTAAAAAAAACTTTATTGTTGTATTGAAAATAATTTTATTTTTATTGTTTTTGTTTTTTTTATTCTTTAGAAAACATGTCATAAGACCGTCTCCAATGTTTTACGTTGACATTAAAAGCAAATTAACTTAAGAACGTAGGAATAATTTTATTTATTTTTATTATTTCAATAGTTTTTGTTGTTTTCCATATGATGTTTTTTTACAGTTAAATTAATATAATTATAGCCTGATGATTAATTCAAATGAAGTCATAATTTGTTTACGTTCTTTTTTTATATTAAAATCAATGAATCTACAGGCTGCTGAAGCTTTTCTAAAGAAGGAGGAGGTCTAAAGAAAATTTTATTTAAAAATTTTGTTTTGAAAGTGAGCTGTAACACTGCCGAACCCAGTTAATCATATAATCTAAGTCGCCGTAGTTGAGTAGGTAGTGTGTTGTGTTGTTAGGCGCATGGTAGTTCAAACCCTAGCTCTCAGACATCAACATAACGAAACTCAAAAGAAAGATTTCTTCGGCGACTTATTCTAAGCAGTTTTCTGGTAAAAACTCGGAGAGTAAATACATTTGTATGTTTCTCATCTGTCAATCCGCTTATGGATAAATTTAACACACACAACATGACTGGTGTGAGAAGCTAGGTCCTGACTAAAGAGTTGTAATGAATGTATGTAATTCCGGAATGCCATGATTCCCAGCAAAATACAACTTTTTGAGCTGATACGCTGCTTTCCCATTGAAAGTAAAGTCAATATTCTTTATACGGCTTGACTCTCTGAAGACGTTTTCCAGGACAAACTGAATCTCAGAGATCAATTCCCAAATTACTTTAAGCTTCTGGAATTAACAAAAGCCCTACCGGAAATCCGTTTTCCGTGATCAGACAACATGATCCTGAATCTTCGGTAGAGAACCAATTTTGAAATATTTGTGGCCTATGATTGGGGGTGAAAGGGTGGTCATACGATCCTGACGAACCTGACGGAAATTGCTTGTACAAAGCATTTCTTATAGCACAGTTCTTCAAAAAGAATAACAAGAAAGTTAGGGCCACAATAATCTTAGTCGGACAGCGGAACATTGCCTAGTTGTTTTCGAGTAATCTCTTCTTTCACTTTAAGTAACGAAACAAGAAACGCTTAAGTAAAGAGCAGTGCCTACATGGTCCTTCCAATCACCGCACAAAGGTGAGCGATCTAGTGTAGTCTTCCACCTATTACGTACATACATGATTGGTCACTACAACCTTTTAGTCAGAATTACGACCTATCTTCTCACACCACTTATGTTGTGTGCGTTAATTTTATACATGAGCGGCGGGACCTATAGTTTGAAGTCGACTCCGAACGACAGATTTTTGAGAAACTTTTCATATAAATTTCATTTTCTCTGGGGTTCGAATCATCGCCTCAGGTCTAAGAAACTAACACTCTTCCTACTAGATTACGGTGACTTCCGGACTCTGGTTTTGTTCAGTATATTACCCACAGCGGTCCGAATTTGTCTCATCTCTACACAAATGAGTTAATTAGTCGATCTTTTCTTTGCAAACGTGTAAATTTTGTGTGGAATTATTTGCTTTCATATATGAATACATTTCAACCTTCATTTCTAAGGTCGGCAAGTTTTAATGTTCCCCTTAATATCTCCGTATTCAGTAACCTATATGAGGACAACCGTCGAATATCTCACTATCTCGTTTTTGCCAGAACTCTGCTGAGAGGAAGTCACCGAAAAAATATTTTCTCATATTTCGTTTAGTTGGAGATGCCTGACCTGGGGCTTGAACCGCTGCCTCACGTCTAATAATCCAACACATTTACTTACTAGATTACGGCGACTTCTACTTATTACAACACCTAAATACTTTATTCTATTGGAATATTAAATAATCAACCCTCGAACAGTAATTGCATCACGGTTCCATTTTCATCTTTTGGTGGAATGTCTATGATAGCCTAAGTGGAATTCATAATCACTCAGCACCACCTTGGTTTAAAATATCGAATACGAAACTGTATTCCCACCAACTCTAAAGCATCGTTTGGGGGGATAGTGTTTTCAGGCGAAATTCGATCGTGTAATAGGCGCCTTAGGGTTGCTGCTGATGATTACTGGCAAAATAAAAAATAGTCTTTATAGCCTCGTAGGAAGGTTTGTATTCACCAACGGCAAAAAGCGTAATGGCACTTTTCAAAACAGATTCAATTTCCAAAGACGAACCTATCTGCCTACTTTTTAACAGCAATCTCACAGTAGGAGCATCTATGTTGCTGTCAAAAATAGCTCGTCCTATATAGCGATAGATAGTGATATCGAGGAATGCATAGATGATGGCTATTTTCCTAGAACGCTTGTCTTCAATTGGGGAATATATAATCTTAATTTTTTTCAAATTTCAAACATTGCAAGCAAAATATTGCTTCAAAGAATTTTACAAACTTTTTTCAGATTTTTTTACGAATTCTTTTAACCAAGTCAAATCAAAAATTGTATTTAATTCAGCATCCACTAAAATATGCCAGTAGTGTTTGGTGCATATTTATTTAGTGCTCGCGTATAAATTTTTGAAATTATTTTTAAAACATAAAACTCGATCCTTAGTTTTTGCACAATTTTAAAATTTTTCATCTCTTTTTAAACTATTTTATTGAAAAATGCTTCTATTTTCCAAACAGTTGGAGCAAAATAAATAAATTTATGACAAGGAAATTTGTTTTCAATAAACTACACCATTTCCAAGATGTTTTTTTTAGATTTTCAATATTTCTCAATTTCAATTCAATTTTTATTTGTTCAATATAGTGTCGATATTATGAAATCCATATTCTTAAAACTAATTTTATAATAATTTTAACGACTCTCTGTAATGGGAAATATCTTCCTATTTTTCTAAATCCTAACTCTAATTTTTAAAAGCTTTTATGGAAGAAAAAATAAAAATTTCAAATTTTTATTCCCCTTAATGGTTTATTAATTAAATTTCGAAAGCTAAAGTCAATTGTAAAAAAATTTAATTATTAATATAACCCACTCCTTCCATTCATTAGTTTAAAAATATTTCAAAATAATTTTTTAAATTCGAAATTCTTTTCAAATTTTTCACAATTTTATGAAGAAAATAAAAAATTTTATTTAAAAAATTTGAAAATAAAAATATTATTTTTGTATAGTTTTTCAATTCAAATTTATTATTTGAAAATGAAAAAATTAGTTTTTTCCATGGGAAATGCTTTTGGAAAATTAATCATCAACTATTGCATGTGGGTCGGTCGTCATCAGAATCATCATCATTCTGTTTGAAAATCTTTTTATAAATATTTCTGTAACTTTTTGTATATTTTTCATAAAGAATTTCGGAAAATAGGAAAAAAAAACTTAAATTTTTTGACATTCAACAATTATTCAAAACATACACACACATAATCAGCCCATTTGACAATTTGAGTCAAAGGAATTGAAAAAAAATATTTTGTTTTTGGTTTCAAAATACACAAATGAATTGGTTTAAATAAACACAGATTCTATTTTGGCTAATTTTATGGTTAAAGAAGTAAACTATTAAAACTATTTGTAGGCCCAACAATATGTTGAATTGTCAATATTTGTATTTTTAAATACTCTCTAACAAATTGTTTGTCTAGGATTTCTTATCGACATTATTAAGATTTTAATTCTTTAATAATAATTTATTTTACAAAGGAAAATCATAATTATGCAACATTCGAAAATGTTCACCTCAAAAATTGCAACATTCGAAAATGTTCATCTCAAAACGTGCAACATTTTTCCGATAAGCAATTCTCAGTGTAGATTTTTTTTATTTGTTTGTGAGCCATATACACAATGCATAAAGTATTTATTATTTTTGATTTAAATTGAGTACGGGGGGTAGTTTGTTCTGCCTCGGCTGTCTTCATACACCTACTACTACGGGGAAGTAATCCAACGTAGGAAATAAAAAAATAAAAAATAAAAAAAAGTTGGTGTTTTGTTTACAGAAGGATTTCTTTAGTACATACATATAATACTAATACCTGTTTAATGGATGCTTTTTCAGATTCCTAGACAAGAATTTTATTTTGGGAATTTAAGGGAAATGTTGAACTAGAATTTTGTATAAAGAAAATCTCGAAAAGGTTTTTACAACAGTTTTCATGTGGTAACAGAAAAACTTCATCCACTACTAGCAGCAGTATTAACATCGCTACTTATGATAATGATCCCCTGTAAATCGTTTTAAAAATAATTCCAAAGTGTCCTTGCCACTAGCCACTGTAGCTAAAAAAAACCATTGCATGTTACAGATATTGTGGCAATAATGTTTATATACCATGGACTATGGACCTATGGGTAGGAATTAGGCCTTAGGAAAAATATTTGATACAATTTAAAGGCATTAAAAGTAATAAAAGTTTAAAAAGAACCTGGAAGACAGTCAGAACAAATGACTAAAGATATTTCAGGAATTGAGTGATTATATCTGGAATATCAAACCATACAGGCAATCTATAGAAATTGCAATTTAGACGATCGGTAAAAACAAATTATCCGTTTAAAGGACAATATAGAAATAGTTTCAGTCAGGGGTCGTGCTAGTACTCTGCCTCTATGCCACCGGAGTTGCTACGCAACAAAACCCTGAGGTATGATGCAGTACAGTATAATCCAGTATTGTTGTCGGCTTGATTACACTTTTAGTGTCTGGGCTAAGAATTTAGAAAATTTCCAGGTATTAAAATTGGTTTTTTTGGGCTGTATTTATAACGGGGTTGATTACCTCAGTCATTACGTCTGCTCTTCTGAAGCCACGAAATTTGTTTAGTTTGTTCAAAGACGTTCAGAAATCTTATAAAATACTGTTTCCTTCCGGCCAGGAGAGATAGAAGAGAGTCTCTTTTAGAAGTGAGCAGAATAAAGTATCCGGTAGCTATTCAAGTTATCGTCTGTAAATTTGGAGCCGCTTTGTTGAAAATGCTAGATGGTTATGTCCGGCTATCCATGTGGTGATTGCAAAGCCGCTGGTCTGGCACGGCATATCAGTAAATGGTAAATTTCATTCCCCTGAAGTGCCATTTGTTTAGGAAAAGTTTGATCCGACTCCAAAAATGGTGTTTGAAATGTGGCCACTTTTCGAGCAGTACACATCTCGAACAAAACGAAAATGTGAAACTATTTCTTTGGCGACTTCTTCTCAGTAGTCTTCTGACAAAGGATCTGAGATTAAATAAAATTGTCATAAAAAGTTTCTCCAGAAAATATCTGTCGCTCGAACACTCTTGAATAAATATTAACATACAGTGCTGGCCTTATAATTAGAAACGATGTTTCCAGAACAGAGCTCTCTGAAGTGACGAATCTAAGTTTAATTTATCCCAATCTGATGGAAAAACGTATGTAAGACGTCCTCCAAACAAAGCCTTTGATCCCCAGGTACACAGTGAAAACTGTAAAACAAATTAACAAACATACATGTTGCTAAGTCGTTTCTAATTATAAGGCCACCACTGTATACAACATGGGTGCTGTGAGATACTAGGTTGTAATCATGACTAAAGTGTTGTAATGACTAATTAAATAACTATGATCATCATAATTTACTTTCTGTGCAATGAATTGGAATGATTATAAGAAATTTGATGACTAACTAACGCATGAGAGAGAAATTTTGATCATCTACAATAAAGAGTGTAAAAAAAACTGAATACAATTAAGTGCTTGAATCTACAAATTCATTCATTAAAATCAACAAATTTCACACCCCCGCTAATTTCTAAATTAAATTCTCAATTAAAAACGTAGATTAGATCGTACTGAAATTCATCTAAATAACAGTGTTGTCGTTCGTACAAACTAATGATCATTACAGTACATAACACTTATTAAGCATCTAAACTGTTTAATTATAAAAACCAACAACAATAACAAAAACAATAATTCTTTTCAAATAAATTAAATCGTTAATGTTTTTAGAAAATTTTGTAATGCATTCCATATTATTTGTTCAACAAAAATTTTTTAGTGTTTCTGTTTTATTGTTGCTGCTACAAATTAACAGTCCAAAATTGAGCAATTAATTAAATAGCAATTAACAACTATTTGTGAATTAAACCATTATAGTTAAATTTTTTTTAATTTTATTTTTTGTTTTTTTTGCAATTTTTTTTAGAGCTCCCCACCAAAAGTGGTCACTCAAAACTATCAAACTTCAGCTGTATTTGTCAGAAAGAAATCATGTGCAGTGGTAAGTGGAATTTTGTTTTTTAATTTTTATTATTGTTTTATTAGTTATTTTTTATTATTATTTTTATTAACATTTTTAATGTTTTTTATGTGCTTCTGCATATTAATTTTTGTTTATCGTTAAAATAAAAAGAGTCTCTAAATTAGACCTTATATGCCAAAAGCACGTAATGAAAGTACCAATGCTTAGCTAAAAATGTACATCAGGGCGGTTAAATACTTTTGATTTCATTTATTTTTTATTTTATTTTCTTTTTAATTTATTTTTAATTAAAATGTATAACGTATACTAAAAATTAATTCAAACGAATATGGTTGATTCAATAACAATTTTATGGTTTTTAGTTTTAAAAATCGAAAAGAAATTAAAAGTAAATGAGGGAAGGTTATCCGTTAGCTTAGGTCAAATTCCTTTCTTTGTATATACTAACTTACCACTTTGGTTAACCTAATACATGCCTATTTTAAGCAACATGTTATCAGAAATAACACGTTATCCCCCCACCCATAATGGAGGTCTAGAAAGAACGGAAACGCTTTAATTTTCTACTCTTTAGGTTAGTGTCTGCAAATGTCGTTAAAGATCCATCAAATCTAGACAAACGTTCGATTAAAAAAATTATCTCCAGCAATTGTTTTATCTCTTGCAAATCTGTTAAGTATTTGGGGATTCCACAAATGAAAGTGATAGAATTCCATTTTTTCTCTGATATTTGCTTATAATTACCCAAAACTGCTATTTTTTGCATTTATCAGTCTTTTAATTTCTATGAACCTCGGTCCTTATTTGCGCCGCTTTGGTTTGGAGGAGATAAGATGATTTAAAAATCTTAGTTTAGGTTAGAGGACGTGTACTTGTCAATTAAGACAAGTACAGTACCCGGAGGTCGAATTGACCCATTGTATTAAAAATATTACTGAGACAAAAATGTGGTTTTTTTATGTCCCACATTTATCGGTAGTGGTACAGTAGTGGAAATGTTCATATTGGAATAAAGCAGTTCCAACTTTATCAGGAAGTATGTACAGAGAACAGGAGATATCAATACTATATGATAACCAACACAATCTCTGAATACTTTGCTCCGAAGAGATTGACTTTTAATTGGTATGCTTCAATACCGTCACCCTCTGCTGTATTTGTAGTTTTGTTGGCCTTCAGAGAAACAAATGGACAAATGAAGTTGCCAGAAGGGGATAAAGCGAGGAAAAGTTTTTTCTCATGACAGCAGGCTTGAGGGAGTCTAAATTCTTGCTAATAAATTATTCGAGAAAAAAATATGTCTTGCACCAGATTATATACGAATAGATTATGAGAATAGTAACCGAAATTCCGATCAGGCATTGTAAACTTAAGGAATATTTGTGGGGTATAGAAATCGTTAGAAGTTCTACATGCAGATACTGTAGTGAGGAAATCGAGTCATTAGATCACACCGTGCAGCATGGATGCATTACGAAAGTTCTCTTCTGGGTGTTTATTAAGTTTTAGGCAAGAAGTTATCTTAGATTAAGTAATCTCAGTATAATTTTGATATGACACAATCTAAAATGTTCTCTAATGTCATATCTGTAGCATCAAATAGATCCTCGCCATGTCTCTACCACAGAGAACAAGACATAGGTGGGCGTTTCACACTTTTTCTATTCACCCTCATGCCCGCAGCTGCGATACTAGTTGTAATATCCTTTGCCTAAGAGTTACGCGTGTCTCCCTATGAAAAATGTTTGGTATTTATAGACACTGTAAGGCAACCTCGCCGTTTTGCATCTTTACCAATGTGCTCATACGCCTACTTTTAAGATAACATTGTAACTGCCTGCTTATACGGCAGTTACTGCCAGTCGCCTATATATTATTCGTAGCCTTCATTGTATCACGTTAAATTTGTGTTTGCATAAGAACAGAAGCCAAGGCGTTCAAAATCCAGTGGAAAAGGTAAAGTGATGTTAGCCCTGAGAGTCTTGTTATGTATTTGCACCCCAGGTCCCCTATTATTCGAATATTAAACTATTCAGCTATCACAGTAAGCGATGATTAGCAATCGGGGACAGTTTTTGTTTCTGAGGCAAGGATTCCAAAGCCTAAACTCGTTTGTCTTTAATAGAAATTATAGTCCTTCTTAGCCAGTATATAGCCGTACTAATAATGAGCTGTAGCTGAGAAAAATTTTTGTAAACAGGATATTAAGGTACCAGCAAACTGGCTGTCTGTACAGATATCCACAAAATTCGTAGATTTCCATTATATAAGTCATCCGTAGGTAAAGATACTTCCATATATGTAGGTCCTAGGTACTAATTTTTCCCCAACAACCACTTTTTTCTTTTATTATGGATATTTGGTTTTCTCCTTAATCTCAAGAAGTATTGTCACAAAAACAGTCAAATAGTTTTCAGTATTCCAGCATAAACAAAAACTTTATATGCTTTATGATCAATGTATGGGGCTGCCCTACTGAAAACTACCTCAAGCTGGAAGGAAGCTTGGTGGGCAATTTTAGGGAGCTGTGTTATTACAATGGGCCTCTTGCAATCTATCCAAACCTTTTGGATAGATAGCCACCTCTACGTACCTATTAATAATATTATGTGAATAACACTATGAGAAGTACTACTGTTTCTAACAAATCTTTATTTGTTTTACATGAACAGCTACTAAAAATCTTTGAAATTCTATGTTCGAAAAAAAGTTCATTTATTAGAATATTTTGTTGCCAAACCCGTTATTAAAACAAAAAAATACTTGAATAAATACATTCAGATTATAAAATTAAAAAAATAAAAATTAAATAATAAAAATAGAATAGAATAGAAACAAATACAAGATTTTGTTTACTTCAAAACTTGGTTCAATGATGTCATTAACTGAAGCCGGCTTTAGTTAATAAAATTAATAGAAAATAATTTTATAACCAGTTGTAGTCATATTCACAAACAATTTATGTTAATTTTACATTAAATGATACAAAATTTATTGTATAGAAAATTAAAATTATTACATTTAAAACAAATGCCAGTTACAAGGGGGAGAACAAATGGCAATAATTTTCTATTTTTTTAAATAAAAACACAGAAAAATTATTCAGAAGCACTTGCACAAGTGTATCTACATAGATATTGCAATTGCTCATGGCGCAGTGGTGACAATAAATAATGTCCGCGTGTTATAAATTTTTGTTATTGTTTCTATGGACATGAACAATAATAGTTATAAATTCGAATCATGTGATAATCGGGTACAGAAGCACTCAGAGCAATGTAAGGGCAGTTTAGTTTGCCAGAACTGGCGCTACCTTACGAGTTTCACGGAATTTTGAAGGCGTGGTTGCGACCCTGCTAACTGTATTCTGAAACTTCTGCAGATAAATGCTACCAAACAGTCATTAGTAATCCTACAGACTGCGGTTCCCCATTAAGCTCTTTTTTTAAGTAAATTAAAGTAAAAACTTTTCCAGAGTTGCGAATTGTAGTTAATGAGTGCCGAATAGGCACAGATTCTTAAATGTGGCTAAATAGGAGTGATGTGGCTTTACCTGGCGTTTAACAATAATAACACTGTCTCACTGGAAAAGGTCGCCGTAGTCTAGTAAACAGTATGGTTGCTTATGAGATAGGCGCCCGTAGCTCAAACCCCAGCTCTTCAGTTTTAAGCAGTCTTCTGGAAAAAACTCTGAGAGCAAGTACAATTGCCATGAAAAAGATAATCGCCCGTAGCTCAAACCCCAGCTCTTACAAAACGAAATATGAAACATTATTTGGTGGGCGACTTCCTCTAAGCAGTCTTCTGGCGAAAACTCTGAGAGTAAGTACAATTGCCATGAAAAAATTCTTAAAATTTGTCTCGCCATTAATGTACACAAGTAATCGTGTGTGTTACGGGTTGTTTGATTAATATGTTAACTGGGTATGAGGAAATAATTCGTCATATACGAAGTACTTTTGCAATGGAGATGACGACATTTTTCGTCATGGAAAGTTGCCGTAATTTTTCGAATTTTTTATATACAAGTTTATTCTCCGGTTAACAGGTTAAGTAAGTTTCGCTTTTGCAGAAAACGCCTAGCGAAAGTGGAACATATAGTTTTCTAGTATCCATCTAAGACTTCAGATGTAAAACCAGAAAGTTTTTAAGATTCTTAAAAATCATAGGTGATGATTAAAGTCTTAAAATATTCCAATGAAGCGAAGCTTCCAAATATAACGAATTTAATCGTCTGCCATTCTAACGCAGACATATTGCACCTACTGTAGTAGCACCAAAATAATAATTTTATTGAATAAATTTTTTTTCTTGATTGTTTTTTTTTGTGAATTAAACAAATAAATTGTTTTAAGCAAACACGAGTTGTTATAGAAAATTATGAAAAACAATAATAAAATATAACAATTTACGTAACCTCCAGACTTTGAATTGCATCAATCAATTCAAGTGAATGTATTTTAAATAAAATTGCATTTATTCTCTAAAAATATAAAAAAGTATTCTTGTATTTTTAAACTAATATAACGATTAATAGACAATAATCGTACACCAAATAATAAATATAGTGGGGAGCACGCTTCAAAGTGTGTACGAATAATATTAAAGGCAGGATTCTAGTCTTAATATAATTTATAATTTCCTATTAAAACTTGAGTGTACTCAGTTTTGCACCTGAACTGAAGTGATGATTTTGTGTCAGACACTGAATTGTTCGAATATTCTGCTCAGCTAACTATTTCTTCTAACTTTGTGGGGCATGCTTGGTGATATCACAAGCCAATATCCAACCCAAGAATCAAACAGTCCATATAGGAAATCATACCGAATTCCAAATAAGTCTCGCTATCCTGGTAGTATTTATTTTGAAAAGTCCAGTCAGAGTTGTCAGCAAATAATGCCAAAAATTTTCGCTATTTCATGACAAGTGGTTTAGGCACTGATACACGAGTAGAGCGATAGTCTCTCCACCCACAAATCCTGCATAGACCAGTTTAATTATAAATTTCTACGGTTCTTTTTCTTCTTAATATTTCAACGTACATTTGTATCCTTACAGGCACGAAGCACGTTTAAGTGTTAACAAGTAAAGTGTTCTTGTTTAGCTTAAATAATAGCTTTCAAATGTTGCAACAATTTCCTGTAAATAACAACAATAATAAATACTTCTAAACAATAATTCACCAGTAAAAGATTTTTCTTTTTCTTCTTCATCTGTTTTTTAACTGACAAAAACAATTATTTTTTTGCCACAATTAAATCACCACTACAATTAAATAAACAATAAGAAAAAACAAGTTTCAAGCGGAAAACGCTGACACTACCGTGCCGTTCTTTGCTAAAAGCACATGCAGGAAAGCCTCATTAATAAATCCACAAAGACGTTGTCATCTTCACGTCATCGGCAGCATCATTCTTTTCCAGCTCAACAGTAGCATTTATGAAAAACAGTAAAAAAACAATTAAATTTATACAGAAACAACAACAGCACAAACCACAAGAATAATTGATTTTATTTTGTTGTATTTTTTTTTTTGCAAACGCTTTTGTTAAAACGTCATCGTCAGCATTCTGATCATCATCAGAGTTCTAACTCTCGTCGCAGTTAAAAGCAATACAAAACAAAACAATTGCCATTATATTCTGCTTGTTCTTCTATTTCTTGTTTTTGTTGGTGTACAAGTATTTCCTTAAATGTTTAATTCGAATATTAAAAGCGGGGGGAATTTAACCAGTTTGTTTTGTTGTTGCTACTGCTGTATTGCGCATTGATATTTGTGTTTGACAGTCTTTAAATGTCCTACACTACTAAAGAGAGGCTTAAGAGACAACAACGGCAACAAAGTATTCAACATATTTGGAATTAACTTGTGTTTTAAAAAATGTATGATTTTCTTTTTACTACACCTTCTGTGTTGCAATTGTTTTCTACATTGTAGCACATCAAAAAGGTCGAACTGGATGTGTTATAAACTACTAGTCTTACTTCTTTATTTTATTACCGTAAATATAACAAACATGTCTGCCAAAAGCATGAGACAGAGATAGGGAGAGAGAGTTCAGAGCAATTTTTTTTAATACCAAAATGAGATAAACACCGTTTTTGTCTTTTTTGTTTTGTTATTTTGTTTTGGTCTTGATCTTCTGTTTTTGTGTCTTCTCTGTTCTACTGATTTTGAACTTCAACTTGAAAAACGAAAATAAATATTATTAACACAGACCAACACCAATACAGCTCAAGAGGAAGTGTATAACAACAACAACAACAATAAATACAATTCAAAACAAATAAGGCTTTATTGAGGCCAAAGGCTGTTTTTGGCGTAGCTCTCTTGTTGTGTCATTGTAGTTGTTGTGTGAACCATGACTGAGTTTCAGATATTATTGCTGCGTTTATGGTCTTTGCTAGCCAACAACAACAGCAGCAATAACAACAACAACAACAACATTTTTGATTAGTTGTTTAACAACAATAAGAAATTAGAAACAGAACCGGATTATTAGAGAGTGGTGTCATTCATTGTGCGATACTCAATGGCAAAAACAAAACGTTAAACGAAGTTCGTTCTTCTGGTTTGTGTTTGAAAGGATTGGATTGTAGTCGTCGTGTATTGCGAACAGAAAAAAAGAAGAATCAAAACAATATTTTATTGGTTCTCTCAAGTATGACATCATGAACAAAAGAATTGTTGTTTTATTCTCTTATAGTTTTTGGTTGTTGTTTACATTTTGTTAAAGGAGTAGGAGAGTGTGCGGGAAAGGTTAAATGGATATCAAGTTTCAGGTAGAAGAGGAACTTCTTTTATTGTTTCCTTCTTCATCGTCAAGCCTTAAAGTCTTAAAAGTTTTCGAAATGTATTGTTGTTGATAAAAAACAAACGATAACGAGGTGAATATCATAATAAGTTTAACAGTTCAAAGTGGTGAATAGAAAGAAAACAGTGTTTATTTGGCACTGCATGCACACTGAAGGTATTTGTTTGAAACTTTAAGCATCACTAGTATGGTATTTTAATTTTGTAAATATTAGCTGGCATTTGGTAAACTAGAGCATGCAGTAAGGCTATGTGAATAAATGTGATAGGGATAGTCTGTATGCCCTAGACAGGATCATGAGAGAACGATAAAATCACTACTTTCGATTTTGCCAATATTGGCTGGATTGGTTTAAGAGTCTACAGTGAGGCTATGTAAATAAATGTGATAGATGTATATCGTCAAGTCTGTATGCCCTAGACAGGATCGTAAGAGAAAGGTGAAACCACTACATTTAATCAAGCGAGACGTGAAAATGCCGCAGTATTGAGTCCATTGCAATAAAAAGCTGTGTGCGGACGTGAGTTCTTTCCATAGAGTGCAATTTGTGACTCAAGCTTTTCAGAGCTCGTATTTCTAATGTTTAAAATCGAGAAGTAAAGCTGGATGCTATGTATATCCTTACTTGCTCACTGCGTTGATCATTACAACACTATTCAAGATTACAACATGGCTTCTCACACCACCCATGTTGTATCCCACCATGAGTAGTGGGATGTGCAGCTTAAAGTGTTTAAAGTTTAAGACTGCTGAGAGTAAGTCTTCGAGGAAATACTCTTTCAGTTTTCGTTTTGATTGAGATACCAACTGTGCCCGTTTACGTAATATAATAAAGTCTGAGACGATATCTCTTAACTAAAACGCAAGAAAAAATACAGTGTCTGAAATAATTTGACATGAATATATCAACCAGAAATCTTTGGGTGTTTTTCTTGTAGTGATTAGGGAAGGTTTAATAGCCTTCTTTTGCCGAATATTCAGATATGGGAGCCAGTTCCTTAGACCGCTACACTTTTTAAGTGTAATATAATGCTAAATGATCTAATAAGTATGCCATACGAGTTCTGCTGACCATTATGTAGAATGTGGCCCGCTCTAGCTTTTTTGGTTTTATTTGTTTTTCATTACGATTCCGTCCATGAGAACTGTTTCCATTGAGGCATTGGGCCTGCAAAAATGTACTAAAATTCTGCATTTAAATGTACCTAAGAACTTCATTAAAGTAGCTTAAGGGCATACTCAAGTGGCATGCTAAACTTGTAAACCTTTGTAATTTTCTTTCTCTTCTAAATTAAATACACACTATTAAACATATTTATTGTATTTTATATTAAAACGCATTAATTCCCCATTCCCCTCTACCGTTTAGTACTTATAAATCATTTCCCTCAGTCAACAACAACAATAACGACAATATCGATCCAATGGAAAAAAAATTTATTGCGTCTTTTGATTCAACTATTCATTGTCTTCCTGGTGACCCATATTTTTCTGCTATGAAACCATTTATTACTTTTTTTATAACTCCTGGTGGTGGTTAAAGTTGAAACGCATACACATACACACACACACACACACACGCCACCACATCAACCACCCCGAAGACTATACTGTGGTACTATTGCTGTTGTGAGTCATGGAAGCAAATTCATGACAAGATTTTCTTGCCCTGGCGCAGTACAAAATATTCAATTTGTCCCAGTTTCGTGTGTTGTTTCTATATTCATTCTGTATTTAATTTTATTTTCGTAATAATTTTTGCATTTTGTTTTATGCTGACACATTAAAAATACCCCAAAAAGAAAATCAAATTCTTTGGGGCGAGAGAATTGGGATGCGGGATTATAAAAACAAGTGAATAAAATTCAAACGAGACACCCAGACGCAGTTTTTCAATAGAAGAACAGAACGGCTCATAATAAGTAAGAGAATGAATGTATGAATAGACGTCAATAGTATAAAAGGATACAGAATTCCAATGAATAATGAGAATAACATGAAGAGTTGTCTGTAAATCTGGGGTTTGTGTTTGTTTACAAAGGAGTCTTAATAAATTTTAAAGTTGGTAAGGATTTGCTAAAAACGTTTATAAGTTTGGCGGGGTAAATCATGTATGTGAAGATAAATTCGAATTTAACTAGCTAAGACAAAAACCAAACAATTTTTAAAAGGAAGGAAACCTGTTTTGGAATAGCATGGCTATCCAGGACACTATGTCCAATTCCCCCACATGCTCATTATTGATCCGATTGAGCTCCATATTTATACAGAACACTTTGTATTTGCTCGTTTGAAGAAAACAATTAACTTCGGCGCCTATATCTCTGGTCTCAAATAACGCCCGACCATAACGACACCTGTTTTGGAATCCTTGATACCATGGCTATCCAGCACACTAGGTTAATTTCATTCACAAGTCTATTTTTATTCGATTGAGCCCAATTTATACAGAACACTTTGTTTTTGCTCATTTCAAAAGAAAACAATTAGCTTCGGCGCGTATGTCTCTGGTGCGAAGTAACGCCCGACCATAAAGAAAACTGTTTTGGTATCCTTGTTTACCATGGCAATCCAACATACTAGGTCCATTTCATCCACAAGTCCATTTTTTTCCGATTGAGCTCCGATTGAACACTTTGTTTTTGCGCTTTTGAAGCGGAATTTGACTTCTTACCATAGTTGTTCCACTCAGGAACGTTTGGAATATAATTGTTAAGGACTAAAACAGATATTCCATGCCAGAGACTGGCATATGTTAGTAAATTCGGTGCAACAAGAACTTGTCATACAGAGGCGTTGGAGGCTCTGTTGGATTTATGACGCTTGCTTACTGTAGTGAGGATGAGAACTATGAAGCACACGGTTAGGGTAAGAAATGTCTCCTTAAAAATTGAGTAGCTATCAGCTCCCCTGCATCTCGTGCTATTAATTTTTAGTTTCGCCAACTTTGTTTATTTTTAATTGTCTCTGCTCGGTTTTTCTTTCGAATTTAAAAATCGTTTTTAATTTAATTTTGTTTTTAAAATTGTTTGAAAAGTTTATACTCGTATAGTAGTAGTAAATTTGTATGTATTATTGATAGTTTTTCGTACTATTGGCATAAAGACACACTGTAGAAGCGTGTTTATGGTTCTTAAAAACATGTTTTCTTTTTTAGTTTCTTTATTCTTCCTCCCTTTCTTATGTTTTTATAAGTTTTGTTTTTAGTGTTGGCTGTTTTCGCCAGCAGTTTTGTTATTGTTTTTGTATTTCTAATACTTTTTTCTATTTTGATATGATTTTTGTTTTTGTTGTTATTATATTTGAAATTATTAATGTCTGATCATTAATGTCTGTCTGTTCGTCTGTCTGTGTTGTGGACGTTTTGGTCTTTTAGAAATTTTGTAAAAAAAATTTAAAAAAAAGTTTTGCTAGTGTTCACTTGATTGCTGTCGGTTGTCGGTCGTAACAATTGTTTGAAGGTGTCAGTCTAAACCATTGGATGGCGGCGATGATGGTGATGGTGATGGCAGATGATGTCATACCCTGCCTAGCCAAGTTATACCACACTACACACACTGTTGGTTTTGCTTTATTTTGCTCTGCTACTGTCATGCTTTGCCACTTTACCTACGATGGGCTCGCTCGTAGTCTCATAATTATGGTTCGTTGAGTAGTTTTTGTTTCAAACAAAATTCGAAATTTCAATTAAAAAAAACATTTTTTTTCATTCTTTTTTGTTTTGTTTTGTTTACAACAAATTTGGTTTTTTGAAAATCGACACAGTAAATGATTTTTTTAATATGATTTTGTTGCTAAAAACTAATTTTGTTGCTTTTTTATTTTTGTTTAAATTAGAAGGCAGAGAATAAAAGCATTTCGTTTGGTTTGTTCAAAATTTAATTAAATTTTATTTTCAAAATTTTTTTAATGATAGTTTCACTTAATTTAGGTTTTTTGATTAAAAATAAAACAAACAAAAATCGGTTAAATGGTATCGAAACTATGAAATAATAACACTGGAAATGCCAGCAGTTTAGCTCATTAATCAGTCTTGTTTTAAATCCCAATCAAATCATTCTACTTTTATTTTAAGGGCTGTACAAATAGCGTCTCTCTATGCTTAACTTGTTCATCTGAGGGTCGTAAGTTTTTTTTTAAGTCAATTACCTTAACGAGGTAATTAAGGTCTTCAAAGTCTAGTAGTATGGTAGGCAGTCTAGTTAGGCAGTATGTTGGCTTATTAGACGAAAGAACGTTGTTCGAATCCCAGCTTATATACGTCAAACGAAAATGAGAAAAAAAACTGTGAGAATAAATTAAATTGCCATCAAGTTTATCAAAAATCTGTCGTTCGGAGTCGACGTTAAACTGTTGGTCCTGCTACAAGTGCATACAATTAACACTTTCAGCATGGGTGGTGTAAGAAGCTTGGTTGTTGTCCTGACTAATAAAGTGAATATGGTCATAGAAATCTGGCTAATATGCGGTTAATTGTCAAGATTATAAAGAAATTTCAAAAGTGTCATATCTGTCAGCGGAACTGTGAATGGAAATCCGAAATTGTCGATTAAACTGCATTTTCAGCAATTGGGCCTATCTCAACGTTCTTTATGGGAGTATTTTGCATTTGATTTAGGACCTCAATCCATATAAAGTCAAATCGAAAGTCAAATTAAAATCGCCTGACTAGTCACTACTTTTCTAACGGGGGTTTATATAGCATTTATTTCAAATCTATTTGAAATATTCCTACTTCTGCCTTAAACATTCCCTTTAAGTTATTGGCTGCAACCATAACAAATACTTAGAAAAAAAAAAGAAAAACTTTGAATGTAATTACAAACGACTTTAATGGAATTTCTTTTCATTTTAATACGGCATTTAACAGAAAGTCCCCTGGTAAATAAAATAGACTTCAAATACCGGAAGTTTGGCCGGGTGTTTTACTTTTTTCTCCCTTAAAGGTTAAAGGGGAATATCTAACACCATGTTACTTAGGAAGAAAGCCACCCTTGAGATGAACTTTAACAGAATTTTAATGCAATAATTTATGGAGATTAAGGTGTGCCAATACTAGACAAAACAGCCGGTAGATGGAAAACCAACCCCCCTGTTTAAGAGAAGGGGAGAAAATAAAGAAACACCTTTAAATTTATGGTGGTACACCAACTTTAATTTTTAATAGATGGACAAAGAGTCATGCAGCCTTTTCGATTAAGAAAGCGAAAGTAAAGTATACTATTTAGGAAATATTATGTGATAGAATTCGGTTGTAAATCTCCAAAATAAACTTAGAAAGTTGTGGGATACCGTAGTACTGTTTTTGCAAAGTAACATAATTCATGCGGTGGCATCGCGTAATGCTTAGATTGGGATAGAAGGGAGTGGTAGCTTCTAGTAGAAATCAGAAAAAAAATTCAGTTTCATAAATTAAGGGGACTTTAGTCCCCCTCCCAATAAACTTCACTCAAAAAGCAAAAACAGGTAGAGCTACTTCGTGAGATTGAAAGAGAAATAGAGAGACATAGAGAGAGATAGAGAGAGAGGCATAGAGGGAGATAGAGAGATAGATAGAGAGATAGTTAGAGAGATAGAGGGAGATAGAGAGAGATAGGGTGAGAGAGAGAGTGGAATTCAGTGAGCAAAGTTTCTCACCATTACAGCCACTATAACAAACCAATATATTTTCACAGATGGCAATACTCTCTACTAGATGAGATAAATTGATTAATGAAACGAAAACAAAGCCAGGAAGATGAGAGAGGCTTTGTGAACGGTACTGAAAATATTTCGAAGGTTAATCTGCTTTTCCTTTGCTTAAATCGCGTACGTGAGCTCGGGCAGACAATTCTAAAGATTTTATGGAGGGCATAGCTTACAAACACTTCTGTACATCTTCTGAATGTCATGTGTAGTTGCATTATATGTCCCGCATCAGTACTGCTGGGAGTGAAAGAAAGCAAGTTTTAAATATTTGTGGATATAATACTTCCAAGAGAGTAGAATAGGCCGGTATATGTTATTTAGCGTACGCCTATGGCAAATAGTTCCTGAGACATCACATTAATGTGGAGAGTTTTTTTCTTTGAAACATTTTGTCAACGTTACATCGCCTAAGGTCAATGTGACTCCTGAAACTCTTTGTGTCAAAAGATAAAAAACGAAGGTGTAATCAATGTCATTTAAATTCTTTCGAAATTCCCAAGTTATCCCCTAGTCTTGAAATGTTCTCGTCACACGCCTAAACCCATTTCTACCGATAAACGAATTTGTTCCACATTTTTTAATGCTGTAAGTGATGTAGTCCAGCTTGTTGAACGCTTTCTCAAAATCTATAAAGTCAAGGCGATCTCCACGATTAACAGCAACATGAAGTTTATGGACTGGATATTGTGTTTCTAAGATCTAAATTTCACTAGCTTCTGTTTGGAAGACAGTGCCTCTTATTTAGAAATTTTCCTGGCCATTATATAGGCAAATAAACCTTATTATGCATACTTTTTATCTGGAAATTGTAGTGCATATAAGTATTTCCCATTGTTGCCTAAGAAAATTATCAATTTGATTGCTTTAGTATTTTAGGAGATTTTAAAAAAAATTCTGGGAATTCATTGTTTTGCAATTTCTTTAAACTCTTATTTGTTGAAAGGAATTTTTTTTTTGTGGAATTCTAGGATTTTGAGAAATTATTTTAATTTTCAATTTAGTTTAATAAAAATTGTAGAAATTTAAAAAAAATTAAATTTGGGAATTCTAGGATTCGCAACATTTTTTTAACACCAGTTGGTGTTTAGAATTTTTTTTTGAGAAATTGTAGGATTTTAAATTATCAACTAAATTTCTGTGATTGCAAACATAACCATAAAGTTCCCAATACTATAAATTGTGGAAATTTTCTTTAAAAATATTGGGAATTGCGAAATATAATTTACTTGCAGAGTTTAAGAATAATTTCAAACTACATATTAAATACTACATATTATATACTGATTTACACCCATTAGTAATTACTATTCATAGGTCGAAGTGAAACTAATATTTTAGCGAACACCCCGTATTTTTAATTTTAACATAAAAAACTCATTTTCGTTATAAATTTTCTTGTAACTTCCCCCTCCTATTCTTTTTATTAGCCAAGAACACCATATAAAACGTAAATAAACCATTAGAAATGTTGTCTAGAGTAGTAACACTTCATTTACGCTTATCTATACAGTGTGTGCGTGTAGAATGTTGAAGGCACTTGCAAGATGCACCTTTTCAGGCCACCAACAACACAGCCAAAGACACCATAAAACCGTCAAAGATTTACGTGCGTAGAATTTTTTAAAATATTTTCTAAGGTTTTTCAAAATAATTTTTTTTGCTTTTTTAGTTGTAATTGCTGTTATTGTTGTAATTTGCATTTTTGTAAATAAACAATCGATTGTAGAGAGAATTTAGTAGCGAATGTAATAAATTGTTTATAATGTTGGTTTTTGTAAAAAAAATTTATATTTTTGTTGTTGTTTTCATTTTGTTTCTTTTTATGTTGACCATTTAATCAAAGAAAAAAGAAAAAAAAATTTAAATAAATGGCAACGTAATTTCAATATTGAAAAACACACCCTCATGACCTAATCGGAGTCACATTAAATAAACGCACAAATAAATGGACAGACATTGGTAGGCGAAAAA
Organism: Sarcophaga subvicina; assembly: GCA_936449025.2. Taxonomy (NCBI): domain Eukaryota; kingdom Metazoa; phylum Arthropoda; class Insecta; order Diptera; family Sarcophagidae; genus Sarcophaga; species Sarcophaga subvicina. The sequence continues at coordinate 77,502,757 of OW388083.2, forward strand.
AAATTTAAAAATTCAAAAAAATTTATTTTAAAATATTTGCTTTGCCATAAAAAGTACTATAAAGAGAAAGAAAAAGTACCAAACCGATCGGTAAAGTATATTTCATATGAGGTGGCATCATTTATTTAGTGCAAGTATTGATTCCTGGAGTCGCCGTAGTCTAGTAGGTAGTGTGTTGGCTTACTAGACGTGAGACCCAGGTCTGACATCTCCAACTAATACGAAATATGAAAAAAAAAGTTTCTTCGGCGACTTCCTCTCAGTAGGTTTCTGGCAAAAGTTGTAGGAGTAAATAAATTTGCCATGAAAATTTTCTCAAAAATCTGTCTTTCGAAATCGTCAGGTTAGGTTAGGTTAGGTTAGGTTAGGTTAATGTGGTAGCTTTCATACCAAAAACTCACTTGAGCACGCACAGCGGCCCGTTGTGACACCACAGGTGAACGCAGTCTCTGTACAGTTCAAGTTCCTCTGAACCAAGGAGGGAGAAGTTGGCCAGCGCAAGGGCTGCACATTCTAAAGCACGACTACCCCACGCTGGAGAACCAGCCAGAAAGCCTGATAAACGAGGATATCCTTGACATCAATGGACGATAGCAAGAGATGGGCATTGACAAAGAAAGTGGATAACAGTCTCCCCTTCCTCGCCAATCTGCACCCACGGCAGAAGTCGTTAAATGGGAGCCGCATTCTTTCCGCGTGTCTACCCATAACACAGTGACCTGTAAGCATGGTCACTGTGATCGTGATGACGTTACGATCAAGTTCAAGTAACTGGTTGGTGCACCTTCTATCCATTGAGGGCCAAGTGAGCCTAGCGGTGGAGCAGAACTCCTCATTGAACCAGGATAGGTTGGCGTCTCAGAAGAATTTCTGCGCGATGGCCAGCTTGAACGATGTAAGTGGTATTCCTAAGTTGATTGAAGAGGATTCCGGAAGTATGTAGTGCGCCAGCTCTGGCTAGCTCGTCGGCTCTGCAGTTTCCCGGAATGTCACAGTGTCCGGGGACCCAGACAAGTCAGACACTGAAGTGCCCAGAAAAAAGGTTGATTCAGCGGCGACAATCCCTAACGATCCATGAGTTATTCCCCCGTCTCTCATGTATAAAAATTAACACTCACAAAACATAAGTGGTGTGAGAAACTAGGTCGTAATCCTGACCAATTATGTATCTATGTATGTATGTATCGATTCCTGAATTATAGATCGATTATGGTCGCCTTAATCGAGCTACTGGTATTGCAGAGACTGGAAGTGTTATGGATGTGGTCAGGCTTGCTTCTGTTAATTTTAGTGTAGCGGACACTCCATATTTCATGGCATTCTCGATAAAACTCGTTATGACGTGTTTTAGTGATGGCCTTAGTCATGATCGGATGTTAGGGCTGTCAGGCTTTCAATGCCAATTTTTCAAATAAAATTTTCTTTAGTGATGCAGCTTGTTTGTCTCTCTCTCTCTGCGCTTTTTAGAATTTATTGTGAAAAACCTTTGCAATGTGACAACTTAACGGTATTATGTGTATTAGCGTCAGAAGCAGGTCGTTGCGTAGACTTTTTTTGAGAACTAACACGAAAGAACCTTTACTGTTAATTTGGAAGAGTATTATGGCCGTATGAAAACTCACTTTTTTTAAGCTGAAATTTATGGTCATTAACGCAACCAATTTTGTCATTATTACGTGATAAGTTTGCAGAAAGAATAACTCATTTTTCACGACAACATTCGACTATCGTACCCATTCGCATGACCATCACATTTCGAGATTGTTTGTTAGACGGGTTTTAATGAATCTTTCGTATTTTGCTTCAAAAGCTTTAATGTACGATTTAAGAAATTCTTATTTAATTGGTCATTACAACTCTTTAGCCAGGATTGCAACCAAGCTTCTCACATCACCACCCATGTTGTATGTGTGTGGCAATTTTAGCCTTGAGTGGCGGGACGTATATACACGATCACTGCTTTTAGAATGCATGATGGTGTGTACCACATTTAAAAAATATAGAATACGTGAAAAATAAGTTGGAATTCAGTTTATAGATGGTAAAAACGAATGCAAAAAGAGCACTAAAAGAGTTTAATTTTCAGGGAATTATTTTTAGTTTTCCATGGCATTATTAAGAAAATTGTGGAAGTTTCCCAATTCTCTTAAGCACCTTTTCATTACTCTAAGGATCAAAGGATTATCATAAAATTCTCCCCCACCTTCTTTTTATTGTTTTGCTTTATTTTAGATTCACTACGCAAGTTTTTCTAGGTGACTAAGTAATTGGTGTACTGTTGCAAGTTCTAGACTAATAGAGTTGCCACCTGTCGTTGTGTAGAAACAATATTTTCTATGAAAATGTATTGGATTGTTATATTGGGTGTAGTGGTGAGGAACTCTGTTCATTTAATTTTAATCTTTCTCAAAAGGTGACAATGCCTTTCTTGAAGTGGCTTGGATCAAAGATATTTCTTAGATATATTATTTGGAGGAGAATGAAGTCTCTTACTTACTTAACTAAAGTGCTCATTACAACCTTTTATTCAGAATTATAACCTAGCTTCTCACTGCACTCATGTTTTGTGGGTTAATTTTATACATGAGTGGCAAGAGCTACAGTTTTAAAAAACGATTAGGAAAGACAGATCTTTTATAAACTTTTCCCGGCAGACGGCTGCTGAAAGGTAGTCGTCGAAAAAAATATTTTTTTCATATTACGATTTCTTCAAGATTTTAACAACACTACCTAGTAGACTCTGGTAACTTCATTAATATCTACATAAGCCATTATTGACGGATGGTTTGGTATTAGAAGTTTATCATCAACGGGAATAATAAGAGACCATCGGTTCTATTGAGATTCTAGAGAAGTATAAGTGTCTGGAAATATAAAGTCTAGGATTAGGTGGGCATAATTGTCCTCGAATACATATTTATAATACATACATAAGAGTTGGTCATTACAATTCTTCTGTAAGAATTACGACCTAGTTTCTCACACCACTTATGTTGTGTGTTAATTTTATATATGAGTTGTGGGACCTAAAATTTAAAGCCGATTCCGAACGACAGATTTTTGAGAAACTTTTTCATAACAATTTTATTTACTCTCAAAGTTTTTGCATGAAATATACTGAGAGGAAGTAGTCGGAAGAAATATTTTTAATATCTCGATTTGTTAGAGATGTCTAACCTGGGGTTTGAACCATAGTCTTACGTCTAATAACTACACAACACACTACCTACTAGACTTTAGTGACTTAAAGTCTACGATTTGTTATAATATTCACACCAATAATTTTATGTACAATATAACCTGAAATAAATTAAAGAATAATTTACTAGACTCCAGAAAGTTTTTAGTTATTTTTGAGATCCTTGCAAGATTTCTTTATAAATTACCGGAGCAATAATCTTCGGCTATAAGAATGGATCTAATCTAATGGAATGAAAAAACTCCATCGAAAAAAAAAATAAATTCTAAGTGGCCTTTCAAATGCAATCGTAAAAGCAACAAATCATACCGCCTAAATACTGATCGATCATTGTACGTTGACCATATCGAATCTGTGAGTTGTAGCGTCGAGCCGTTTCTGACCTGTTATTTAATTAAATAACGACAATGATTTTTATAACATTTCAATTTTTATCCAGTTTTATAAACTCACAGCCAAATAAATTTTTTGTATTCTGCCAGAATTATATTAACATATTTTTGGTGTGTGTTATGGTATGACGTTAGTCTACTCATTACGAAGTGGTAAACCACATTAGTACTGCCAATGTTCAAATATGAACCAAAGCAACACTCTATATTTTGTATTATAGGCTACCAGATATGGCCACTCAAAAATCGAATCTTAATGGCAATTAAACTTTTAAAACGTGAGCCATAAAAATAATTTTTTTTTTAATTTGAAACAAAATCAATTTCCCTTCCCTATTATATGTAAACTAATATCGAAAGAGTTCAAAAGTTAAGAAAACAGACAAATTTTTGTAGAAATAGGAGGGAAATCAATTAGAAATCATCATTGCCTGCAACGTTAAGATTTTAATTTTTTTTTATTTGAACAAAAAAAGAAGCAAGAAGTGATGATTTTGTAACACTTGCACTTTGTTTTAAGAGGTTTTATTTGTTTACAACAATAACAACAACAAACACTTTTCTTTAAATAGATGAAATAAAACATCTTTACACTCAAAGTATAACAAAGAAAAATTACAAATTAATGCTACTATACCCAGCCGTCCGTTCCTTTTTTATGCCAAAAAGAAAAAGAAGAAATTTTCCAAAGTACTGCATAAGAAAAGTTGGAAAACCAAAAACCAAAAATGAAAATGAGAATTCGAAAATAAATCAACAGCAACTGCCAGTGATGGCGGGTGGTGGTAGCGGTGGTGGTGGCGGTTGTGGCGTTTGAAATATAAACACACTAATTAAATTCCTTCTTCTTTCTGTTTTTGTTTTTGTAAAACACAATAATACCCATGTTATCCAACCATTGCGGTTGGTCTGGTCTGGTCTGGTCGAGTCATTTAGTTGGCCCCTCGTATATGCATTTGTTTTTTTCTGAACATTAGTTAGGCACACGATTTTCAAGTGAAGTGTGCGCAATAACAATAACAACAACAACAAGAAACCGAAAAACAAAAGGGGGGAGGGGGTGATAGAAGTATTCGTTAAAAAACAAAAGAAGGAGGAATTGAATGAATGAATGCAATTTGATCAAATGAAATGTAAATATTTCAGACACGCCAAAAACTATTTCTTTAAAAATAACAACAACAACAACAGCAGTAATAATAGCAACAACAACCAAATTTAATTTGAAATTCTTTAAATCGGTCAAATTTGGTGTGATTTTGCTTTTGTTTTTTGGGGTGGAAAACAAACAAAACATTTGTTTTGCTTCAAAGCCAATGTTGGAATTCTGTCTACGAAATTCATTAAAACATCAGGCACAAAATTTCTTTTCAGCAAAGGAATTTAAGGGGGTTCCAAAGTGGCACTTTCCATGTGGAAAATATACCCTACGCTGCCATAAATTTGGGTCTTTTAAATCAACAGCAACGAATCTTTTCATATTCATAAAGTGTGTGTCTGATCTTATGAAATCTATAGAAACTTGGTTTATTTTCCACCAGTAAGATTTTGAAAATACAAATTTACTTACACAACTAATGGATGCCTAGCTTCCCCTAACAAATCCTGATGTTGTGAAGCGCTATCAAAAGTTTCGGTTGTCTGTAAGTAAACGAATGAGTGTTCCTTCAACGACGCGCTTTAGTATAGAAACCTGCACACCACCTACACTATAATCATAATTCGAGGGCAGAAATCGTTCCTACTAAAAAAGTCCAATACTTTAATTCTTATATGTTGGGCCTCTGAGCACTTAAAGCACTATCCGAAGTTTAATATTTAAAACGCCAAGTAAAAGCATGACAATGTCACCTCTGCCTGCCAGCACAATCACAACCAGTCAGCGTCACTTTCGCAAAAATAGCAAACGGAGTCCTCACAGAAAGTAATGATGCTCATGCTGCTCATGTTGTTGAAACTGTATTGGTCCGTAAAGAACCCCATTAGATTTCCTTTACTTAACGAAAACACTTAGAGGTTCGCGACTGTCGCTTCTATCGCTTTTTGTAAGTCCACAGAATGATTTGGTGTCAATAAGAGACAAATTTGCTCTACTTTCACTCAGTCTATTCGTCGCATTATCCTCGTAATTGCCTTTTCCAGGCTCCCATGTTAGTGTAACAGTATTAAAGTTCAAAAATGTATCGAGAAGATTTATGTACTAAGATACTATACTCGGGATGACCATGATTGATTGTAAGACGTTAAGAATCCGTCTTGATTATATCAAAAACGTACATGTGGGTACGTTGTACGGAGTGATTCACTCCCACATATCCTTTGTTTTTAATAAAAAATGGAGAATACACATCCATTTTTTGTGAATTTTCTATCTCTGGGTTCATGATTTCTAGCTTGTATCGCCAGGTGTACCACGCCTGAAACCCCGTTTCGAAGTTGGTACATTCAGTTTGCTAGTGTCCACAGTCCTGGACAACAGGTCGGAGTTTTCGTAAGAGTATTGACATTGTTGAAATCGCCGTAGTCTAATAGGTAGGGTATTGACTTATTAGACGTGAAGGAGGCCACGGTCAGGACAGACATTTCCAGCAAAACGAAATATGAAAAAAATATCTCTTCGGAGATTTCCTCTCAGCAGATTTCTGACAAAAACTCTAAGAATAAAATAAAATTTGCATTGAAAAATTTCTCAAAAAATCAGTCGTTCGGATTTGTCTGTATATTGCAGATCCCCTCACTCACGTATAAAGTTAACAGATACACAGCAGCAGAGGTGGGAGAAGCTAGGCCGTAATCCTAATTGATGGGTTGTAATGACCAATGATGTTTGCATGTATGTATGGATGCATGTACTGATATTGTTCATGACTTGTCATCATAATGAGTTATCATATTTTAGTATGAAAATATTCCTTAATCTTACTTGTATTAATTGCCACTTGTATATGCATACAGTAGAGAGCTATCCGTTAATGTCTCTCCTTAACAGCAGCCTTGAAATACACTTTAATACCAGGTCACTAGGATGAGCTATTCTCACAATCATGAACCTAAACGTATCCCCATGGCATAGATTTATCCTCTAATCAACTGTTGACCTTCCGAATGCATACTCCCCTCGTAGAAAATTAGTTTTAAATTTAAATTTTTAATACCAATTTAAAGATTTAAAGATTTAAAAACCTTTAAATTTATAATTCTGTCTTTGAGTTGAAGATTCCTTTAATTTAAATTGAAGTCAAAATGTGTATGGAGATTTGATGACCTTGTCCAACAATTAAAAGGTTTTGCAGTCAATTTAAAATGCTTGCTTCGTCGTTTTATTGTTGTTTTTAGTACCACCATAGTCTCGAAATAACCCGGTTATATGATTTCATCAATTAACATTATGATCTCACCCATGAGTGTTTTGTTCTTTTCTTTTCTGTTTTGCTTGTATTTCTTGAAAGTGAAATAAAAACGTTCTTGTAACTGTCAAAAGTTTTTGAGAAAATAAAATGAACAATTTTTTAAAGCCAAAAACACATTAAAACACGCAAATGATGTAATGCCAGCAGCAGCAAAGCTAAGAGAAGACAAAAAAATGAGCAACAGTTTATCGCAAAAGGGAAAATGAAAAATTGCAGATAAAATGCATGACTTCATGTCTCTACATTTCTTCACATTGCTTTTTGGGTCTTTTTCTGACAAGACCTGACATGAGGATGATACAGGGTCCTTAAAAGACAGGCAAAAACCAAACAAAAAGGAAACAAAAAAAAAAGAATGAAACCGACATTCTTAATTTAAAATCATGAAAAAGTGAAGTGAAGTGACATCGGCAGCAACAGCAACAAAATTGCAAATATTGCGTTCAACGCATATGCAGCATCGATATGTGCGTCTCTGTTTTCTGAATTGAAAATTAGTGTGAGTCACTCTATCAGAGAAGAAGAAAAAAAACAAAGAAAATTTGGCACAGTTTCACGCAGCAGCAGAAGAAGAAGAAGAGTGAAAACATTTCTAATAAAAATAAGTTAATAAAAATAAATTAAAATGAAAATTTGTAATAAAAGCCATCGTAGTCTAGTGGGTAGTATGTTGGCTTATTAGACGCGAGGCCACGGTTCAAATTCTAGGTCAAGCAACTCCAAAAAAAAAGAAAAAATATTTCTTCGGCGACTTCCTCTCAGCAGATTACTGACAAAATCCCTGAGGACAAATAAAATTGTCATGAAAAAGTTTCTCAAAAATCTGTCGTTCGGAGTCGACTTTAAACTGTAGGTTTAATTAAATTTGCATCTGAATCCGAATACAGTACAATTTGCGCAACAACTAAAGCCGGCTGACCGGCAATAGACTGTCAGTACTGAAGTTTCATCCGAAATTTTCTTGAGCGATGAAGCTAGGTTACGCGAAGATGTAAAATTGTCGCCAATCTCGTAGAACGAACAAGTGAATGTCGAAATGATGTCATTATGTTCCGAGAAGGTGACAGTGGGAGGCATTCTGGATTTTTATTGTTGAAAAAGGCCCTGAAAGAACTGTTTTCGTCAGTTCCAAGCGTTATGACCTTTCGGTAACCGCGTCTTTTTGGCCAGGAAGTTGAAGATAATATACTGGGTGGTATAATAGACAATGCCACGGTGGTGTTTGGCACCACAATCGATTTTGGCTTTATTGCATGAGAAATTCCCAAAGAGAGTAATTTTACGTTTCGACGACCCAGGTCATTACGAATTAAAGTCATTTTCGTTGACAATCACAGACAATCACCTAAGGTTGAAATGTTTTAAAACTAACTTTCGAAAAGTCAGCGCCAAAATAATGCCCGAAATGTGCGAAATTGTTGTTGAAAGCCACCTCTAAAGTATTAACTATTGCTTTCAATACAGAGGCGGTTAAGTAAATGTACATTGTAATGGCAAGGTCCAGGCATGATGAAATATGAAATGCCCAGTACATAAAGCTGGGGAATACTTCCCAAAGGAGAGTCTTAATCTTTTCTCTCTGAGAATTTTGAGGTTCTACAAGAGCTGATGTTAATTCCTGAATAAATCAATCAGTTCTACAGTGCAACTAAAGGAGGACTTATTACGTAAAGCACGTCGATTAGCAAATGATGTAGGCCATGCTACGTTGGAGTACACAGCATTGCAATGTTGTCCACTTGGACATCAGTAGGCGAAGTTGCGAGATTTATTTTCCAAGTACACCTCTCGGCCCGAAGTAACGCAAAGACCAAATTTATCAAAAGAAATACTGAATCATGTCCGTGAGTCCGAGTGCGGATTTCACCGTAAGGCATTTGAGCAAGATCCAGAGGTGGTAGACCTAGTATTATCTCTAGATAAACCTAAGAAGAGAAAGGATGGATCCTTAGGTAGATAGTTTCTATAGTTTTCTATAAAAACGATAATAAATATTTTATTTATATAAAAGGGGGCGTGGCCTTAAGCTTCTTAAACTTTTAATTAAAATAATAATTTTGTTCAGATTTTTTTTAATATTAAAATCTGTTTAAAAAAATAGTACAAATTTTTAAATTAACGGTTTTTCTGTTCAAAATCCATTTCCTTTCATAAATCATTTCATTTCTTACTTCAGCCCCTTTTTTTCTTGTTGCAGATTGGCAGTATTGTTTTTGTTTTTGTTTTTCTTTTTTGAATTTAAAGTTTCCCTTTAAAGTTTCGATTTTATTTCACATTTATTTGCTATGTGTGGTGGCATGCAACATGTGTTAACTTAACTATCATATTACAAATGCCTTGTGTTCCTGGTATTGCATGAGACGAAGGAAGAATTCTGAAGAATTTTGTAATTCAAATTTGTTGTTTTTCTTGAATTTATTTTGTCATTCATTCCCCTTCTGGTTTTATAGAAGAACAATGTTTCGAAATTTTTTATTTTTCTGTTTTTTTTTCTTTTTCTTTTTGTACCGAATATTTTATCATCCTCTTGCGTTGTTTTGAAGGCCGCCAGAAAAATTTTTTTCTTTATTTCACTTTCGGTTTCACACGTAATACAATAACAAAAACGGATGACAACAATAAAAACAAATTTTAGTTTAGGCCACTTGAGTTTTTTTTCTTCTAATTTTGATTTTGTTTTTTTTTTATTTTAAAATTTAAATTACAAAAATAGTACAAAATTTACAAAATTTTTTGTTTTGGTTTCTTCTGTTTTTTTTTAAATTTTATTTTAAAAATAATTATTCTTTTCTTTTTTTCCTTTTTAAAATTTTTTATGTTGTAATATTATTTTTTATGCAGAAATATAATAGAAATTAATGAAATCAACACGTTTTTATTTTTCAAATTCCTTTGGTTATTTGCTTATTTGATTATAAATAATTGCATTTTATGATTTAATAAATAAATAAATAGAAATACAATTTTTTTTATTCAACACTATTATTCACCTTTTTTTGCTTTCGATTCGTTTAATAAACACGCATTGTTTGTTATTGTTTTTAATTTCAAATCGGTTTTATTTTCAATAAATTTTGAATTCAAAACGTTTTTTTTTTCTTCATAAAAATTCGCACACGTCCATCGAACGCCACATTCAAAATTCAACTAAAAATTCTTGTTAAACATTGTACGCATCGTGCTGCGGTAGTGAATATTTCATTTAAAATTTTTTTATGTGTTGGTGAGTTAGCATGTAAGCGCCCTCTTTTGTTAAAATGCCTCACAAAGTCTGTTTGTTTTTATTTATAAATTATTGTTAAAGCTTTCTTTGCTCTCTTGAAATACTTACACTCATGCAGTTATAATATAAGTACGGGAATTAGTGGTGAGTTTATTGTAGTGAAATTAATCAAAACTAGACAAAATCCGTATAGCAGCCTTTAGGGAATGAGTTTTTACAACAGAGAATGAGAAAAACTATAAATTGAATGGAAAACTTTTATTGAAAACTGTTATTCTCCCTCTCCCGTAAATAACAGGCAAAGGATCCTCAAGGCTCCATACAAAAACACTTAAATTTTGAAAGTAGTTTCATTACATAAAAGAAGAATAAACGAGTTTGTGTCAAGAGTGTGAGATCCAGAGCGATTAAATAGAGCGGTCTTGGCAAGTACAAATCATCAAAAGGATAGCTTTGGCAACCCCGACATGCAGATTTCATAATTTCGGTTGTTGATCGTACAGTATCCTCTCTTCAAACCACAAGTTCTATGGTGTTACTTCGTTCAGGTGTGGTAGGAGTTAGTAGTTGAGCCTAGCTCGTCGTTGACAGCTGTCGTTTGGCAATCGGTGTTTTGAGCAGGTACAATGACTCTTTATGTGTTATGTTTGAATGTTCGAAGCTATAAGGTTGATAATTCTGTTTCTCAAGTATCCACAGTGATGGAAATGGCAATGAGAAGTTATTTTTGTTCTGTTCGACGATCAAAATGGTTGACACTTCAAATCTTCGAATCAGAAAATCTTAGTTCGCCAAACTATTGAGAAAGCATGCAGGGATATAAAGACAACTCTAAAAAAGAACAAAAGTGCTACATTTAGAGAAAGATGCCTAGAATTCAAAAGATTTCTTGCAGATGAAGTGTAGCAGCTGTGTAATTAAAACTACCACTTAGTAATGCTTCTGAAACGAAATTCCATTCTGTCGAATTTGTTGATTCACAGCGTTTTCTGCAATTGAGCTTATCTTACAGCTCCTTATCGGATATCATGTATTTGGATTTGCACTACCATCCGTATGAAGTCCAATTCATGCAACAACTAAATCTAGCTGAGCAATCTTAATGCCAGCAATACAATCTTTATGTGCTGAACCTTGGGAAAAAATTCTCTTCACTAATAAAACTCATTCACTTGATGGTTACATTAACAAGTGAAATTGCCATGTACGGAGTTCTGAGCGCCCAGAAATAATTTTGGAAAATACATTCCAACCAGAAGAAGAGATTGTTTAATGTGGAGTATGGTCCAAATGAACTGTTACCGTCAATTTAGAGTTCTATAGCCTTATGATAGAGGCTTTTTGCTTTCCAATTAAAGATTTTAAACTGCACGGCACTAAAGAACAGGATCAATGTTTACTTTATTGCATGAGAAGTATCCACAGTGAATAATTTCACGTCTTCCCGACATCGGTTGGTAGATTTTTTTCCGTCGAGGAGGGGTAAATGTACTTAACCGCACCGTAGAGGAAGTCCCCACATCCTCTGCTTGTGGGGCTCTCACCCACTAAATCCCCCTTCGTTTGCTGTGGCTTGTTGTGCCCACTCCGGAACTACGACGTTATTACTCAGGGTGGAGTCCTTTCTGCTCTTTGGACCCTCATGTTTATATCCGCATGCAGATTGCGCAACGAATGTCTAAGAGACGCTTAAACGTCTCCACTATTCCTCAAGTCTAAGTCCTTATTTCATATTTCTCGAAGTTCTCAGTATATCAGTCGGTGGTCATGCTATTTGAAGCCGTTAAATTTAGTTGTCAAGTTATTGTCCAGATACCGCCAGAAATGTGCGGAAAAAGTGGTCGAAGATTGCGTCAAATGGAAATCATTACATTAGGACTACGGCCTAGCTTCTCACACCACTAAAGTTGTGTGTGTTTTAATTTTTTATACATGAGTGGCGGGACCTACAGTTTAAAGTCGATTCCGAGCGACAGATTTTTGAGAAACATTTCATGGCAGTTTTATTTACCCCCAGCGTTTTTGCCAGAAATCTGCTGAGAGGAAGTTGCCGAAGAAATATTTTTTTTTTCATATTTCGTTTTGATGTCTGACCTGGGGTTTGAACCTTGGCCTTTCGAATAGAAAGCCAACACACTACCTACTAGACTATGGCGACTTCATGGAAATCATTATGTCCTTACAAATCAGATCTCATAATATCTCACTTTTAAAATTAGATTTGTTACCAAGTTATTTGTTAACTTTCAACTTTTATTTGACTTCTTCACGATTTCCTTTGATCTCATACGCATTATTATCTCTACGATTAGCTCTGCCGTCCTCATACTCCACTAGCTTTAACAAAAGCCTTTAACTAGACACCATGAATACCGCCGTAATTAAAAATATGTACGTCAAATCAAATGGCGAAATACATTGCCAGATACATATGTACATGCATTTAACAATTAAACCATGTTTCCAGTCAAGCACATACAAATTCTTAAATGCGAGAGGCCTTAATAAATTCCTGTCTTTAATATGGGAAAATTGTCTAAAACCTGAAGAAGGAAAACCTAAAAAAAAAAAATTGATTTTAATTGTACAACTTTACGCACAAATTCAACCCTCAATTGGTACATATAATCCAGTGGGGGAATTTCTTGAAAGTAATATGAAATGGGAAACGGATAGAATTAATGTTATTACCGTGAGTAGTATACGAGTCTGTGAGTGAGTGGATGAGTGAGTGAGCAAGTGTGTGTTATAGACTTACACGCACCCAAAATTGCACCTGATTTATTGTATTTCTATAGATTTCCACCCTGCCTAGACGTTCTTTACATTTACATTTTAACCCTCCAGAACAAAATACAACAATAACAAAAAAAATTGTTTAAATTTCACATTTTTATAGACTTTCTCCCAGACTTTCACGCAGCGACCACATTCCCATTATACGCCAGGAGAACAATAGCGGAAGTTGGACATTTTTGAGTTTCTTTTGAAATCAAAAGTGAGAGTGTGTATAGAATAATTTTATAGATACAGTATTGCCATGCCTTCATTTAAATTATTAAGTAATTCTTAAAAGGTATTGAATTTTATTTAATATCACTTAATGGCAACACTGTTTTGTAACAAAAGCTGCTGCCATATTTGTCTCCGACCTTTGATTGTTTATACTGTGTTATATTAAGGATGTGTAGGTACGTGTGTTCTGTTTACGTTTTTGTTTGTAGTTGTAAGAGAAAGTAAGTGTATGCCACATAAACAAAATTACATTGAATATAATCTTGCAACAACAACAACAACACCAATAACAATGTTTATTTACATCTGCATGACTCTTACTCACATTCTCTCTGAGTTGCTTTCCCTGGCTGGCTACTCTTCATTATTTTCCATTGTTGTTATTGCTTTCATGTGTACATAAATTGTAAATACGCCTGAGCGTATACAATTATATTCATTTGCATTCAAATTCTATGCAAATAAACTTTTTTACAACTTGTGCGCTGGTGGTGTCTTTGCCTTTGTCATTGTCCATCTGTCTGTGTGTCTGGCTGTGAGTCTTTCCGTCTGTCGTTTTTATTATGTTTTGAAACAACAGAAAATCGTGTTTCTGCTATGGTAGACGATTTTACAGCTGCAACCAGACTGATAAAAATTGTTTTCCGCTCTTTTTTTTTGTCGATTTCGATTACGTTTCTTGTAATAAATCGAGCAATTTTAATTAATCCATACACACTGACAGAATACATCTGTGTTCTGTGGTTAAAAGCAATAGAAATACAAAATTAAAATACATATTTAAATAGGCCTCTGTTTGAAAAACCGGATAAACGTTTATTGTATTCCAACATTTAAAAGCAAAATGTTCGCGCAATAATTAGTCAGGATTGCATCTCAGCTTCTCACACCATCCATGTTGTGTGTGCTAATTTTATCCATCAGCAGTGGGACCTACAATTTAAAGTCGTCTCCGAACGAGAGACTTAAGAAATTTTTACTGCATTTTTTTCGTACTCTCATAATTTTTGCCAGAATACTGCTGGAAAGAAGTATCCTAAGGAAATATTTCGTATCCCGTTTTGCTCCGGATGTTTCAGCTGGGGTTTGAACCCGGGGGCTCGCGTTTTATAAGCTTACTAGACCATGGCGACTTCTTCGAAATATAATGGTTATAATAAACTAAATAGGCCTAAAATCGAATGAAAATTGTCAAATGATTTATTGTACTGAGGCAAACCAAAGAAATGGAATAGAAACCTCAAACGAATTAAGTCTCATCCTTTATGGTTTTTTAATAAGCCGGTAAATGTACGTTTGTTTCTCTGTTGATATTGTTTTATTGTGAACAAAGACGACATCCATCTTTTTTGAGAAGTAAACATTTTTTAGAATGTTTGACATTTCGGCTTAATTACATACATACATACACATAGTTACTAAATTATACGTACGGTTAAAAAATTGCAGAAATTTTTTAACTAATCCGTTTTCGTTAAAAATCTTTATAGTTTCCTTGATGTTAAGACGGTCTTTTGCATTGGTTAAAAAATTTCTGAAATTGAACTGAATTGTGGCCCTGCACAGGCCCACAAAGGTATGCAATTTACAAATTTCAAAAATTTCTGAACCAATGCAAAAGACCGTCTTAAAATCGAAGAAAGATGTCAGACAATGATAAATATTTTCAACGAAAACGGATTGGTTAAAAAATTTCTGAAATTTGTTATCCGTATGTATACTTTTGTGTCTGAGTGTATATATAATTGGTCATTACAACCCTTTAGTCAGGATTACGACCTAGTTTCTGACACCACTGATGTTGTGTATGTTAATTTTATACATGAGTGGTGGGACCTACAGTTTAAAGGAAACTCCGAATAACAGATTTTTGAGAAAATTTTCATGGCAATTTTATTTACTCTCAGAGCCGCCGAAGAAATATTTTTTTGTTTGACCTAGGGTTTGAACCGAGGCCTTATGTCTAATAATCCAACAGACTACCTACTAGACTACGACGACTTTCAGCTGAATTGCGCATCTTTAATAGACGATCACCAACCACCATTCTGTAGATTTTCTCAACTGTTTCTGTAGAGGACACCTGAATAGTTCGACCACTATATCGGTTATCTAAGCTGCGTTTTACAGTCGTAAACGAAGCCGCTGTACTCTAGTAAGTATTGTGTTGGCTTACTAGGCCTCTGTTCCAACCCCAGGTCAGACATCTCCAACATAACAAAATACGGTATGCAGCAGATTTCTGTCAAAAATTGTGAGAGTTAATAAAATTTTCAAAAACTTTGAACTTCATCCATTCGTGTATAAAAAATTAACACACACAGCATAAGGGGTGTGAGAACCTAGGTCGTAATCCTAACTGAAGTTTTAGAATGATCAATTATGTATGTTATGTAAACGAAGGAAGAAAGTTCTTTTCCAGCAAATTTTAGATCTGCTCTAGTATTGTTCGGACTGAAAGTTACGCTATGCTGTACTATGCCAGATTTTTAGGCTAGGGCCGCAGGGCGTGCGTTTTAAACTTACTTGTCAAATTTTTTTCCCGGGTGGTTTTCCATTGCCAAACATGCAAAGGTGAATTGGTTGTAAATGATTTGTCAACACTGACGAGCTGCCTCTTCTCTCTTAAGTCGGATATTTTCTGGCACTGCCCTCGTAATAATTTTTGGCAAATATTAATAGTTTTCACACACGCACAGGTCTGTAATACTGTGTGTGCAATAAAACATGTACGAAATCATAAATTAAATCGAATTGATTGCAATGGAAAGCATTCGGTATTTTTTTTTTCTTTAAAAATTTTCAATATCAACGCATTTATTTGTTTATTTTGAAATGAATTTTATTTTTAAACAAAATTAAATACTTGTTTAGATTCAAAAGGAAAACGAAATCGAAAAAAAAACAAAGAGAATTAAAATAAAATGAAAGTGTTAAAAAATTATATTAAAAAAAAGATAATAATTATTATTCCATACGCTTTTGTTTATTTATTTGTGCATTATTCTTGCAAAATAATAAAAAAGAAAAAAATTATTTTTAATTTTTTATATGCTTATTCAACCAGCAATTCATTGATTAATTTCGTCTTTATTTTAAAGAATTTTTAATAGCTATGCGAATACATGTATGTGCGTGTATTTTAATTGTTTAAATAAATATTTTAATCACATTGATTAATACAATAAATCTGTTTTATAAATCATTGTAGAGTTTTACGAGGTGCGCAGTTTTTATATTCCCAGTTTGCTATTCTGCTTTTGGTCTGCTGCCTGTGGTTAATATTTTTCATGTTTTTCTGTGAAATTTTATTGAAAAGAATTTTCATTTCATTTCATGTTCCTCGAATAATTATGGCAGCTCACAAAATACCTATTGTTTGTGTAAAAATTTATTTAAATTAAATTATTTTCAAATTAAATTATATTTTTCCGCCTATTTTTAATTATTTTATAAAAATTTAAATTTAATATCCGTAACAAAAATTTGAAACAAATGTTTGTTGATTTATTAGGTGTTATAATAAGAATTCGCCTGTTTATAAGAATATTTTTTCAAAAATATTTCATTGAATAAATCTTAAAGAAGTTGACGTATCGCAGAGCTGCAGGCAAGGCATTTTTAACAACTTTTTAATTTATAAATTAGAGGTCTCGACATCTGTGATATGGTTTCACTTATCCCTTAAATGAACTCTGATCTCATGATAATAGTTTTCAAGTAGATCTCGTTACACGAATCCTAGTTTTGGTGCTAAAAATTATGATAGGACTTCAATTGGAAATTAAACCCAACATAACCAACTGATTGACACCATCGTTTTACAAACGATGAAATAAATATTGATCAAATCGAGCAAGGTCTGGGCTAAATAGTGAGTGCAATTCAGTCAAGTGTGTTAATTTTTGAAGGATTATTCAAAAATAGTTGAAGCGCCTGCATTGTCGGAAAGAACTTCGTTGAGCAATTCTGATCGCTCTTTCTGAATAGATTTATTCAAACATAATTTCCCTTCCTATTCCACCGTCCAGAATCATTCAATATTGTCATGTTTGCTTCCAATCATCCAGACTGTAAAGGCGTTTTTGCAGGAGCAACTCATGCAACTCAGGATGTTGTCCGTCCTACACATGTAATGCAATATGCTGGATTTAGGAAAATAAGTTGTGGTAGAAAGTCGCCGAAGTCTAGTAGGTAGAGTGTTGGCTTATTAGACGTGAGGCCTCGGTGCAAATCCCAGGTCAGACATCAAAATGAAAATATGAAAAAAATATTTCCTCTCATCAGATTTCTGGCAAAAATTCTGAGAGTAAATAAAATTGCCATGAAAAGTTTCTCAAAAATCTGTCGTTCGGAATCGACTATAAACTGTAGGTCCCGCCGCTCATGTATATAAATTAAAACATACAACATCAGTGGTGTGAGAAGCTAGGTCGTAATCCTGACTAAAGGGTTGTAATGACCAATTTTGTATGTATGTATGTGCAGGTTTTGGTAGAGAGGGAATAGGGCGTAGTCAACCATGTCTGTGTTGGAAGGTCAAAATCTATGCGCGCAAATAGCAGAGGCGACTGGAAGGATATGTTAAGGTTGGCCGAAATCCGTTAGTCGCATTGGTAATAGCCAATTAAATAAGTAAATGTATGAGAAGTGCCAGGACAAACTTCTGCGAGAGAGTGCCACATACGAATAGTGTGATGAAAGCTCAAATTTTCTCTGCAATGCAATCCAATGGCCTGTCGATCACGAAGGATATGCTCTACTAAAAGGGCGAGTACTGCTTGAAACATTAATCGAGTACGAACTGTTGCAGTAGCAATAAAACAGTGAAACATAAGCGATAGTATGTCAACGAGTCAATAGAGTTGGATACAATACCCTTTCTTGTATGTGGTCGAGAAGTCTTAAAATTGAATTCGGGACATTGATCTCGATCTTGCTGGTAGTTAGAACCTTCTCACTTCCTTAAATCGTCTCTATTCGTGGAAATTTTATTCTGTCTTGCGCTATGATAACTTAATAAATTCCGTTATCTCGAGATTATGAATTTCATTGCCTGCCTCGCCTAAAGTGATTGGAAAATTAGTTAAATTATGTTGTAACTCAAGAAGGGGATGAGGAAACTATTTTATGCTTTTAATTCTTGTTGATCTATTCGCGATGCACGCCATGTTTCGCAGCCGTACACATCAGATGAATTCATGTTTGCAGTAAGAAATTATTTTTGGTGTCTTTTGAGATGTCTTTTGAGACGTATGTCTTCAGCTGAATCACCGGCATGATAATACCGCGATAGCGAATCGATGTACCGCCCACAATAATCTTGCGGTTGTTTGTATAATTAACTTATGTTCGAAACTCTTTATAAAATTAAGTTGAAACCAAGAGCATCAAGTCTTTACACAGTGTGTTCCTATAAGTTTTGTTCGCCACTGTGAAAACAAAATTAATTTAAAAATATACTCAAAAATTCATGTGATATGTGTGTATGTGTGTATTTTTTTATATTTTTTAATCAGGCAATCATTATACGGACACTCATTAAATACTCGACGAAAAAAATAAAAAAAAGATCTTCATTCGCCTGTTTCAACAAAATGTCTGTGTTTTCAATGCCATGTGCTTTCGAAAAAATTCCAACCTACCTTAAGTGTTTCCTTTACACTTCTTCTTTTCTCTGTGCTTAAATAAAATTGAATAAAAATAATTAAAAAAGAAGAATAGGAATGAAGAAAAAAAATAAACCAATAAAGTACGTTTAATATCATTCACACGATTTCATCATAGAACGTGTGGAGGAATGTTTACAAATTATTTATGAATTATAAAGATGATCGTAAAATTAACGAAAGTCTTGCATATCTTACATATATATATAACAATAATTTTTTCTCCAACGCTTAGGAGATGACCCCCCTATTCATGCAGTAGCATACATAGTGTTGGAATACAGGAAAGATAATTTATAGAAGGAAAAGAAAGGGTCGTGTGCGACCAGTGTATATACTTCATCCCTTTCGAGAATTGCTTTTTAGTCATAATTCTCCCGTTCTTTTTTCTAAAGGGTGGGCCATTAAAATGTTTAAAAATGCAATTAAACAAAAACAGCTGAAAATTTTGTAAATTTTATTCATTTTTTTGCTGTAAAGTAAAATTGCTCCGGTTTGAAGTGTGGAATATTATTTCATTCATATGGATGCTGCGCTTGGCCTCAGTACCTATGCGATCGGTGCAATTTTTCCAGTGTATCGGGTAGTGTTTCGCAATGGCATCAGGTTTGTTGGCCTTCAAATGCTCAATCTGGTCTTTGGTTTGTTGGCATAACACGTTTTTTTAACAGACAATAGTCCAACGATGTCTAATTGCAGGTTCTTGGTGGCCAATTGACATCACCATTTCGGCTAATTAAACGGCCATGACACTTTGGACGCATAAATTGATTGCGGCATGAGATGTGTGGCAAGTTGCATGAGCCTGTTGACATCAAAACTATGAAGAGCGGGTATAAAAAAATTGGTTGTCATGGTGCGATAGGTGTCTTCATTGACCGTATTGGTTGTTCTGTCCTCATTTTCAAAGGAATATGGAGCAATGATGCCTCCGTTCGACAAGCCCCTCCCAACAGTTACTCGTAATTGGTGCATTGGTTTCTGTAAGATCATGTGTGGGTTTTCTGTGCCCTAAATAAGGCAATTGTGCTTACTAACCTACCCACCAAGATGAAAACGAGCTTAATACGAAAAGATGATTTAATTTTTTTTTCATTTTCGAGCAATTTCCGACCGATTGTCTTTGTTTTGGAAATAAATTCCCAATAGAATGACATAAGTATTGCCAGATTCGAGGTAGCCGATGGTTCAAATTTAAACCGATAGATGGCCCACCCGATATTGTGAGTAATCACTTACAATGTCAGACAAACTATCAGACAATCAGCCTCTGGTGGAAATCGTACCAACGACCTTCAAGTTTAGTACTCTACTAACTAGGCCATCGGCGCACTCATTGGATTATTAATAATTCGTTACAAAACATATCATGTTAGGTCCATTTAGGCCCACTTTGCATATCTCATTTTCATTCCTTACTTTCCTCAATATGTTACCAATTCTTAAAAGAACCGTACATACCATTTAATTTAGGAAATAATGAAAACGCTCTAAACATTTTAAACACTCACTTCAGCGCACTTATCTTTGGTATAAAACTTAACACTTAAGTAACACTCGGGCTACAATAAAAATTTATAAAAAAAAAATTCAAATTAAAGTTTATTGTTAAGAAAATTAAAGACTATTAATAAAAAACACAGGTAATAAACACAATTGAAAACCAAAAAACAAAATTAAATTTAAGAGAAATTTGATCAAGATTTCTTTGTACTAAACATTCATTTGGCGGAAGTTTGAGGAAGAATAAATTCCTTAATGAGCCATACGAGAATTGTTGCTAAGTGTGTTGCCAGATGTTCCAAAAGAACGAAACTTAAAATGGTGAAGAGTTATCCATATAGTGGTTAAAAAACAGCCGCTCAGCTAAGGCTCTCAGCTATTAAATATTATTTCATTCTTTTCACTTTCATCCTCTATATAAAGGCCAACACACTCAACAGTTATTACCGACGTATCATTCACAGCACGTTAGATATGCTACTTGGGTGCTAGAGCAAAGTAAGGCTTACAAAGTTGATTTTTCGAACAAAATTTTTTTCTGCCACGAAACTTATTTCTCTCTCACACGATCTTGATGTGAACAGGAAGAATTGTAACATAATTGACTTGGAGACTCTAGATGTGATTGTAGAAAGCCATTGTATCTGGAAAAATGTTTTGTTTGGTGTATGGGCTCGTATTTTTTCGGATATAATTTGAAAGTATTGTTAGCGTTAATTCAGAACGCTAGGATCGTATGATAAACGAATTCTATTGGCCTGTAACTGCAGGTCATGAATTCTTTGGCACGAGCCAGCCACACAATGTGACCCAATTTACGTTTTATTGTATGGAAAGTTTTCTGGAGAGTAATTTCAAGTTTCGAAGACATCACTTGGTCCTCAATATCATGGAACTTTACCCCATCAGAAGAAATTGTTTGATAATTTATCTGAAGTGTGTTGTGGAAGAGGAAGGTGGAAATTCCGAATCTTTCTTAACTTGATGTGAGACATTTCAGAAGGAGTGCATGCAACCGATGATCATAAAATTCGATTCTTATTTGTATTCGTTCTGATTCCTTACTATTTACATCCTATGGGTCGCATTTCAGTCGATAGCAATATTTAGTTCTTAAGAGGTAGATGTGAAGAAACGTGCTCATTGAACCCTATTTTAACCCAAAACTTGGTTCTCTATTGATGCTATTCCCTCTGAAATGTTAATGCTATTCTCTGTGAATGTCTTGATCGACATCTCTTAAGATTCTAGATTCTTACTTTTATAATATCCCTCCTTTATTGTATATCTGGCTACCCTATTAATACATCATTGAGATATGAAAACAAGTGTTCAACAGAATGCATTTCATATGTACATACGAGTATGTACCTTAAGAGAAGGGTAAAAAATTTTAGCAAAGAAAACATATATTTAATCAGATTCAAAAACAGATTCTCTTAAATTAAAATCTATTTTTAAGAAAAATTTTTTTTATTTCATTATATCCCCCAAATACACCGTGATTACACTCGTAAAAACAACAAAAGAAATGTTCTTTTAAATGTCTTTCTAGACCCGTCCGTACGTATACATCGTATCTGAGAGATAAACACAGTTGCTGTGAAATGAAAATCAAAATCAAAAAATCGGAAAATCAAAATCTTAAACGATCAACAAAATTTAGTACAAATTTTAACGTTAAACCAACCATACAAAATGTAGGATTTCGTACACAAATAATTTTAAATACAAGAAAGAAAATATTTTTCAAATCTTTATTTTTTTTAAATTTTTTTTTAATTTTTAATATATGATATGCATTGCAAAAATATTGTATTTATTTAAACAAAACAAAGCCCAAACGTTTATAAGTGACTTACTAAAGAAAAAAGTATTGTTTTGTTTTAAAAAAAAATATTTTAAAAAAATATAGGAAGCAAAAAAATATTTGAAGTGAAATTATGTGGAGAGAGAAGAGATTGAAATGAAATTGTTGGTGGAGGAAATTTGAAGATGATTTTTTTAAGAAAAAATATTTTGACATTGAAATTTAACGGAAAAAAGCCCATTGCTTTTGTAATAAAAACAACAATTTAAAGAAAAAATTCATAAATATTAAGAAATACTATTGTTGTTGTCGTTGTACTGTGAGCATTTATTTAAAATGTTATTGTTTAAATAAAAACAAAGATAAATTGTGTATTATTGTTATTATTTTTTTAATGTGTTTTTTTGTGTTGTTTTTAAATGAATAAACAAAAACTGAAAACAAAAAAAAAACGAATTTCAACAAGAATTTTAAGCAACTTAAATTTGAAGAAAATTTTGAAAAATATTTTAAAAATATTTTAAAAATATATACAAAACCATTTTAAAAAAATTGGAAAATATTTAAATTAAGATAAACTTGAAATGTTTTATAAATGGCAATAAAATGTGAAAATTAAAAATTATTTAAGGATATATAAAATTAAAAAAATAATGATAATCAAAAAAAGAAAATAATAAAGTTTAAATAATTTAAAGTTACTTAGAGTGTAAAAACTGAATTTAAAAAAATTATTTAAAATACTAAGGGCCAGTATTACAACTTGCCGTTAAACTTGGGTTTAGTTAAAGGTACCTTTAGCTAAATGAAACTGTAAAGTTACCATTAACTTATTTTCGTTATTACAAGTTACAGATAAAATAAAGTTAACTTTTTCAAAAATATGGCAGTGTCGGAGTAATGTCGATAAAGCCTACTTTACACGGTCCTACAAATAATATGATCTGTCAAAATTTTGTGTAGAAGAGTACGGATGTGATCGTCTAAACGTACTATGTAATGAAACCATCACACATTGAGAGAAAATACGGATGAAAAGTTTGACAGTCGGTCGTATGGCTCTCTTCATTTTTTGAAATGATTCAAAAAACAAGCAAGTCGCATTAGATCAGGGATGTATTTTTAGGTAAACACATAGAAAAAAAGTGTAACAGCTGTTTTCATTTTACTTTGTTATTGTCTTATACCGATCATGTAAACGCAAAAAATATAAATCATACGACTTTTATTCTCTTTTATGTCATACGGATGGAATTTCATCTTACTTTTTCATTAGACTTTACGTACGTAAAGTATTACCGTGTGAAGTGGGCTTAACACTGCTCAAATTAAACAAATGTTATTTAAACGCAGTGGCAACGATGGGCTGCTTTGTTTGTTGTAGTTGCTCACTTTGAAGTTGCCGTATTGAAAATAATATATAATGTGTCATGTTCAAACATAAACTTAACTTCAAAAGCTACCAATAGGATGATCTTCCTTTCAGTTTAACTCTCACTTCTACCTTATCGTCCAATTATAATAATGAAAAACAATTTATCTGCCCGTTAAAATCATCCCTTTAGTCAACGGCAAGTTGTAATAATGGCCCTAAGAGATTCAAAAATTAAAAGTGGAAATTAAAAAAATAAACATTTGTTCAAAAATAAAAGCAAAAACATCTTTGCAACGACATGAAAATTAAACTTAAAAAATTAAACAACTTTTAATAAAAATTTTAGACAAAAAAAGTTTTGAAATAATTTTTAGAAAACTATAAATAAAATCTAAAAACTTTAATCAAAAATTTGTACAAGTTAAAGTTGAAACCAATATTTTGTTTAAAAACTTCAAAAAATAAACTATTAAACTTGAAGAAACTAGTGAATTTTTTTTTTAAATTTTTCAACTCATCTACAGGACTTTTTTTAAACTTTAATTTGAATAAAATTGAACAAAAATTAAAGAAAAATTGTGACAAATATCAAATCAATTGAAGAGAATTTTTTTTAGAAAAAATTTATAAATAAATATAAACATATTTTAATATTTTACAAAAATGTATATAAAAAAGTTAAAGAGAAAAATTTAAATAACTTAAAATATATTTTAAAAAATATTAAAATTTTAAAAACGTTTGGAATAAACTAACCAAATTTTCGTATGAATTGAAAGTGTTTAAAGCATTTGCAGTATTTTAAACAAACCTACAACATTTTTATAAAAATTTTAAACAATTTGTGAAAAAATTTAAAACTTTTTTATTAATAAATTTGGAAAAAAAATTTTAAAAATCTTTAAAAAGAAATCCAGTTAAAAGTGCAAAAATTAATAATGATAACATAATAATATAAAAAAAACTATGAAATACACAAAAAATTTTAAAAAAATATAAAAATAACAATTTAATTTTTTGACATAAAGGGTGTTTCAGTAAGGGTACACGTTTTAAAATCAGTGTAATTTTTTTGTGCAAATTTTTTTGCTTTTTAATATTTGTGAAAGCTAGTAGATAGTGTGTTGGCTTATTAGAAGCTAGTTCGTCATTCAAACGCCACTCAGGCATCTCGAACAAAACAAAATTATTTCTTCGACGACTTCCTCACAGCAGTCTTCGGGCAAAAACTCTGAGCCACGAAAAGTTTTCAAAAATCTGTCGTTCGGAGTCGACATAAAACTGAAAGTCCTGCTACTCGTGGATAAAATTAATACACATAACACAGGTGGTATGAGAAACTTGGTCATAACACTGACCAATTAAGTAATTCAGCTCTGAAATGATTAAAATGTTTAAAAATAGAGCACTTTACGAAAGAACAACTTATGCTGTAACCGCTCGAAACTTCGAAGAATTTTTGGCAGGTATAGATCACCAAATGTGCCAACTATTCGAAGATTGATCAAAATATTTAAAGACAGTGGGTTGATTGCCCGAAAGATCTCCAATTTCTTGTGTACAAAAATTTAGTGGACTCTTAAGCCTAAACTTTCAGACCATGGGAAGCATATGGATAAGATAGCAAAAACAAATCAATTCCAAACATACCGAAAAATATGGAAAAATGAACGGCTCCGTGATACGCAATGATTATCAAATTTGAGACTCAGAAAATCCTCATGCGACTGTCTGGTGCTGGTTTTTGGTCAAGCAGCATGATTGGTACATTGGTGCATTGGGTTGGTACATCATGAGAAACAAATGCACCCAGGATGAGCAACTGTCTGGTGCGGGTTTTTGGTCAGGCAGCATTATTGGGCCATCATTTTTTGAAAATGAGGCCGAAGTTGTGAAAATGAAAGCCGTTCTTTACAGGATCATTATAAAGAAGGTCTTTTTATTTACTCTCCGAGTTTTTGCCAGAAATCTGTTGAGAGAAAGTTGTCAAAGAAATATTTTTCATATTTCAGTTTTGTTGGAGACGTTTGACCTGCTAATGGAACCGTGGCTTTTGACTAATAAGGCGAAACACTACCAACTAGACTACTTTTTCCAAAATCTTGGGTTTGTGTGTTGGTCTGCCCTCAAAAACGTGTTTTATTTTGAAAAGTCAAAGTGCATTATTACTGAAAATTTTTTTTATTTTTTTAAATTTGTTTCAATTTTTTTTAAACAAATTTTAGAAATATTTAAAAACTAAACAAAAATCCATTTTAGAAAAATTAAAAATTAAACATAAAAAATATTTAATCAATTATCCATTAAAAAATATTAAACCAGAATCAAAGAGATTAAAAGAACGTGTCTGGTAAAACATAAATAAAATACCAAAGTGCGTGCTTATGAAGAGTTTATCATTTAAAAGTGATTTTTTTATAATAAATAAATACAAAGAAAATAAAACATAAAAACAAAACAAATCTAATACAAAGAGAATAAATAAAATACTCACCAAAAATAAATAAAAAAGTAAAAAAAATAAAAATAAATAAAAACAATCAAATAAACTTTCTTTCAACGAAATATTTCGCATAGTTTGCGTGCCATCTCCAAAGAACACCAAAAAAAAAAACAAAAAATCTGAAAAAGAAATTAAAAAAAACTATCATTGTTTTCTAATCTCTTTGCATTGCCACTATGACCACCCGCGGTATACGCCGTAAAAAATCCACTTTAACCGAATTGAAAATTGCGGTAGTTGGTGCTCCCAGTGTTGGCAAAAGTGGTAGGTATTCTCTATATACTCCTCACAGCACTTTCTCTCCTCTCTCTCCTTCAGCTGTATTTGAAATCAATTTCTTATTATTCGTTTTCGTTATTATAACAGCGTAGAGTGTATAGTGTAGCATGTGTTTTTAATGATCTCATAATATTAATATTTTGCTGTTATTAGTTGTCTTTTTCCTTTACTCCACCATTAGCGTTTCGTTTTCATCAATTTTAATATTTATTTTATCAAATTCTTATAAACCAAAGGAAAAGAAAAAGATATAATGGAAGAAAAAGAAAAAAGTAAGAATACGGCCCATTATTAATATTTATTAGCGATTTGAAAGTCTTGACAAATCTTTTACACAAAAAATGTTCGTGTTAAAGACAAACCAACCACCCACCCATCTACCTACCTTTCGTGGTACATATCGTGCAGGCTAAGGCATTTGAAAATATTAGGGGTAGTCATTGGCAGTAAATCTCGTGAGCATTTCAGTTCAGGCCTTATTAACTCAGATATCTCGAAAAACGGAATATAAAAAAGGTATCGTTCGACGACTTGCTCTCAACAGTTTTCTGGTAAAAACACTGTGAAATAAATAAAACTGCCGTGGAAAATTTTTTCATCTGTCATTCGGTGCTGCCACTCCTACATAAATTGAATACACGTAACATAGGTGGTGTAAGAAGGTGGGTTGTAGACCTGACTAAAGGCTTGTAATGACCAATTAAGGATGTTATCTGTTATCTTTTCAGTCTGACGTTTCAATCAGTGTGTTTAATTGTTGACAGTAGATTATAGAAGCTTATAGTGAACGTCTTTACCCAATGCCAACAGACTCACAGTATGTACTACTTTTCTTTTGGCTTTTTCACCTTTGTAAAGCTAACGAGAATTTTGAACTTTGACACTTGATAACGGCCATCTTGTTGTAGCTACATTCGTCAAAATAGTTGTCATTTATTCAAACTGTTTTGCCAAATCATCATGGGGGTGACCATATACTGCAGCAGTTGGCAACTGACCCTAGCTTTCATTGTATAATCAATCATCTTTAACAATAAGGCCCATTTCAGGATGAATGGATACGTGAACAACCAAAATTGTAGAATTTTATGAGCGCTAGGAAAGTGCAATACATTCCGAAATTGTCACTGTTTGGTGTGGATTTTGGGCCCAAGCTATTATTGGCAACTACTGGTAGATGATTACCACGTTATTTTAAACTAAATTGAATAATATCAACGACATTTGCTCTCAATACGACTAGGCTATGTTCCCCACAACTCATGACATATTTCATATTCTACGTGGCATATGTGAACGTGGAGGTGATGTGAACTGGTTACCGAGATCATGTGGTTTGATTTTTTTCTAGTGGGGATTTCTTAAGTTTCAGGTGTGGACAAATAACCCACAAACCACAGCGGCCGGTAAAGTTAACTTAAGCAAAGTCAACGACCAAATTTTAGCATGATTTATGGTTATTTCGAATGCGCTCCACCCAGGGAAGTAACACATAATGGCTTCAATGGATCTTTCAAACGAATAAAAAAATTCGATGCTCTCTCAAATACACTGTGTTTTATTACATTTTAAAGATAGGAAACGTTTCAAAAGACACCCAATGCATATGTTTTGTCACGAATTCTATCGCTTATTATTGTTGTATTTAATCTGATTTTCAAAGTCCAAAATCATTTGTTCAAAACAGTTTGGATTTCGTTTCGTTTTAACTGCTTTAACTGCAAATAGAAATTCTGATCATTCAACCGCTAATTCATATGACATCCAAATAGAGAGCTTTTTTGGGTATCTAGCTTCCTTCAAATGGTGGTTAACGGATTAGTAATGAATACCTAGTGCTCTAGTGAGGTTAATTTCATTTACGTGCCAGTTTTTCGATGGCAATTTTTTCAATGGTTTTATGCAGCATCTTTAATTTCAAAATTATGAATGGAATTTGTAATCCATTTTGCTACTGCTTTTTTTAGTTACAATAACGTCTCCCTAAATTCAAATCTTGCGAATTTTTTTTTTCGAATTTTCTTTAATTTTTAAACGCAGACATCTTTTCATAGGATAATGCCATCTTAATAAAGCCTTGAAACAAAGTAAAACCTAGGTTGTCACCTTTCAAACAAGGTATACTACAGCTACTACTGATGCAATTAATAATACCAGATATATTACATGTTACAGCCACCTCCCGACAGTTTGTATCCACAGTTTTTCGAACACCTGATAATACAAGTGCTCTTCCTTGTGAATCCCCTTAATGATAAAATACCGCAATATTTCATACAGAGAAAAAAATTCCGTATATTTGTTATTAAGACAACCGAAGAAAACAAAAAAAAAAACCATGAAAACATGAAAAACACGCATTTGAGGAGGTTCTGTATTTTCTTTTTGCACGAAATACCATAAAATTTTATGAAAAGATATACGGCCGGCAATAAATTTCAAAAATTAAAATCGATTTGGAATGGCTTCACATTCAATTAAAAACAGCCGAACAATTAAGACTGCCTAGCAGTTGTGAAAGAACAAAATTTCTTTTTATTTATCGATCTTTTATTCAAAAGAAAAAGAAGAAGAAGTAATTATAATTACAATATAATGATTAATTAAATTGAAAAATGATCATTAACAGCGTCATAAAATTAAAGAAAAAACAAAATTGAATGAAACTCATGTGTTTATAACGATCAAGTCTTATGCCTCGTCTATATAGGCACACAACAAAAAAAAAAAATGAACAAAATATTCGAAAAGAATTTTAATTTTATATGTAAGGAGCAATAAAAGAAAAATTAATCTTTAATGTTTTGATTTTTGCTGCTTGAAAACTTTTTGCCATGGATCTCTGTCGGTATTTGTGGTTCAATGCTATGGTGGTCCTAATGTTTGTTATTTTCGTTTCAAATTATAATCGTTTAAAATGAAAGATTAGTAGATACATGTGGTTATCTGTCTAAAGTTGGACTGACACACTTAGGCCCAATAAGACCCATTATATCCATAGTACCCACAGTTTAGCATTTTCAACTAATCTCGAAACCTGTCGGAGTTTGTAATGAAGTCAATGAGACTTTCAATGGCTATCACTGACATATCATATCATATATATTGTAGGCACCAAGGTATCTTTTCTGTCTTCGACATAGGGCTGGACATCTACCCCTCTTTCTCTACAAATTCAGTAGAAGTCATTTGCCAAGTGCCCAAGACCAATGCGTTTTGAATGAGTGTCCATAATAGAATGCCCAGTAATGACTCCAATAACAAAACTGAGCATGCTTCTTCTGAGTTCAAAAGCAGACTTTCTTTCAATGAGGCCTGTATCCACCTTTGGCCATAAAAGACGTTCATCTGGCATTGTTGGAATCAATAACTGGATTATCAGCAATACATCAGCAGGTCATAGAAGGAGTTCCGGTATGTGAACGTCCTGCGTATGTATATAATTCGTCATTCCAACCCTTCAGTTAGGATTACTACCTAGCTTCTTGCATCACTTATGTTGTGTGTTAATTTTATACATGAGTGGCGGGACCTACAGTTTGAAATCGACTCCGAACGACAGATTTTTGACAAAATTTTTCAAGGCAATTTTATTTACACTCAGAGTTTTTGGCACAAATCTGCTGAGAGGCAGTCGCCGAAGAAATACTTTTTTGTATTTTGTTTTGATGTCTGATCTGCGGTTTGAACCCATGGCCTTACGTCTAATAAATCAACACACTACCTACTAGACTACAGCGACTTCAGTGTCTATAATGCAGTGTCCAATAATGACTCCAATACCAGAACTGATCATGCTCCATGCTTGAAGTTGAAACAAACTTTCCATGCGCCCTCTATCCACCTTTGGCCATATTTTCCGTTCCGCATGAAAAGACGCATAAAAAGATGGCCATCGACGGAGTCAATAGCTGGATAATCACTTATAAGTCTGCAGACCTTTAAAGTGATTTCGGTATCCATTTGATGTAAACGTTATACATTTGCGTGGTATAACCATCTCGTTGATTTCATTACATCGCATCCCAATATTTTGACACCCGCCTGGCTGGTAGAGAGTATGGTAATAACTCTTCCTGAAATGTTGTCATCTTTACCTTCTGCCTGGATTCAAATTACAAACAAATTACAGTCAATATGCCTTCTTTACCCATTTGCAGAACTCTCCTGCCTTTAACTGGATTACCTGAAATTGATTTGAATCGTTTTTAACCTAAAAAACTTCTTTTGCCGCGACTTATATAGATTACCAGAAAGAATGGGGGAATATTGTACCAATGTTCTTCTGAAACTTGGAAAGGTTCTGCCATTTTTTAATAATGCACTTAAGAGTGCTTTCTAGATCGTATGTTTTATTAAATATTGTAGTTTTGGAATTATTCTCAAGCTGTTGATGTGGTCTTAGACTGGTTTATTTGGCCTAAAGATATCATTTGTTCTTCCTAGCGGTGGTGTGATTATAGTTGTGTTACAAGTCCATAGAATAAAGTTTTTGAATTATTAAAAGAGTTTTCCGTGTTCCGTGAAAGTTTTCCATGTTCTGGTGCTTTTATTATGAGGCTCTCTCTTAATTTTCTGGAATATTGAGGTATAAGTTTAAAAATTTCTAGAAATGTACAGACCTATCCGAGTCTAAGCGATTTATTGGTTATGTTGTTTCTGAAATTATTCAAATGCTACATAAGATTGTAATCAAGTATTGTTGTGGATTGTGTTTTGAACGACTCAAAACAATTTGGGATAATATCTCTGCCCCAAAACCCATTGGTGTTCGGGTTAAATCTACTTGGCGTTCCCGTTCCTTTAACTTAATGGATTCAATACTATTGTGGCTATAGGCTTCGTAATGCAGTGAAAATCTGTGGCTTGTCTCGTTTATTGTTTATTACGTTCACGAATTATCTTCACTGCCTTTACAGGGCGGTCTTTAGTTTTTTTTTTAATACCAATTTCTTCCGATTTTTTTATTAAATTTTTTAATTCATTCCGTCACTATCAAATGTTTGTTTTCTGTTTTCCATTTAAATTCTTTTTCTTTTTTTTAATTTAAATTTATGGCATTTTTCAGCATGTTTTCCAATTTTTTTTTATTGTTTAATTTTTATTTTGTTTACACGCACAACTTTTTTCATTAGTAAATGGAGGGATTCGTTTTGTGGCAGAAATTTTGGTAAAAGTTCACGTTTTATTTGCATTGGAAAAAATAAAAATAAAAATAAAAATAAATTATTGCCATTGAATAATAAAAAATGTTCATATGTTCGCTATACATATATCGTAGGCTAAATACTGAAATGTCATAACTTCCAGTTTTCCGAACAAGTGGAAAATCTTTCAGAGGCAAACTTATACAGGAGTTGATAAAAAAAATTATACAGAAAATACAGAAATTCATTCATTGTTTGTAAAATTAAGTTAGGACGCCTTTGCTTTAAGGAAACGATACGTTTAAAAAATACCATTTTATATTTAATAGGTCAATAATATTGCGAACAGTATGTACTTGTCGATACATAAACAGTTGTGAGTGTATAAGTTTCCAATATTACACAAGGCTTCACTGTTTCATCAGAATCTCAAAATGATTAGAGCATGACTAGTTGGAGTTGTAGTTATTTAGGCAATTCGATATATGTATACCATAAACCAACCTATTGGTTTGAACAGTGCTTCACAACAGCTCTCCTTTTCTAAATTTAGTTTTGATTACGTCAAACTGATAACACGGGTTTCGGCACAGAGAGAAATTACATTACTAATGAGTTGGCCAGGGCCGATACGGAGCTCGCAATCTCCTACTTGTTACAGGGCATAGGTACGGCGGTTGCTTCAATTAAATTGAAAATTATCAACTTATTTTACGGGAAAGCCCAAACTTGTTGGCAACAAGAGATTACGTGCAATATTGCTACATTATTCTGGGTACAAAGGGACCCAACTCATCCATATCACTTCTATTAAACCGCATGGCCATTCATCACACAATAGCGATTCTCACGGGACACTGTTCTTTTGGTAGGCGGGACGAAAGACTTGACAATTCTCGGTCTGAAGAGAATGAAGAGACGATCTTTCAACTCAGGTGTCAGAGCCCTGCTATTTCTCATAAAAAGACGGAGGTTTCCGGCCTGATATTCTTGATCGAACTCTCAAATATAAAGATTTCTGCAATAACAGGATTTATTTCGGAATTTCGCTTCCTCTAGAGAATAAATATTCATTGTGGTGTCACAATGGTCCTAAGTTGCTCCGCTATAAATAACTGTATCTACGGGTTACACATTGGGTTATTTCTTTAGAATTTAGGCGGTGTTGGAGATTAATTTATATTCCTTTCATTTCTTGGTAGAAATTCAGGTGATTGCTGTAATAAGGTCCAACCAGTCTACTTCTATGACCTATTACCTGAATGGAATCTTCTTCTTTTATCTCCAAACGCTTTAGAACTCATACGCCATGGTATGCTAGTGCTGGTGAATCTTGGTGATATGACACCACATGACATAAATGCATTTCAAATATTTGTTAACTGCCTGCGTCCTATGAAAGATTCTCCGGATATTTCTTTATAAATTCTTACATACATACATACATACATACATACATACATACATACATACATACATACATACATACATACATACATACATACATACATACATACATACATACATACATACATACATACATAAATACATACATACATACATACATACATACATACATACATACATACATACATACATACATACATACATACATACATACATCCATACATACATACATGCATGCATAATTGGGTCATTACAATCCTTCAGTAAGGATTACGACCTAGCTTCTCACACCACTTATGTTTTGTGTGTTAATTTTATACACGAGTGGCGGGACCTACAATTGAAAGTCGACCGTGAACGACAGATTTTTGATTTTCTCTCAGAGTTTTTATTAGAAATCTGCTGACAGCAGACGCCAAAGAAATATTTACTCATATTCCGTTTTTTTGGAGATGTTTGATCTGGGGTTTGAACCGCGGCCTCGCGTCTAATATGCCAACACACTACCTACTAGACTACGGCGACTACAAATAAATTCTTAGCCTCTAGTGAATAGTGAAACTATGTTTGTATGTTGCATTTTTGCTACAACTCACTGACAACTGACCCTTTGATTGAATTTATACTTCATTTGTTATTTCAGTTTGGTAACTTCGAGAACTTCTACTGTTTCTATGTAGTTTTGTTATTGTAAGATCATCTTTGTTTGTTTTTATGCTCACAATATATTTGATGTGTTCTTGTCATAATCCTTTATTATCGTATTGATTTAACGTTGATGAGGACCAGGTTATTAAACGAAATTAAAAAATTTAATATTTAATATTTTTTTTATTTCATATTAAAATCTGTATAAAACTTTTCAAACAAACTCTCGTATGTGTTGGAATTTAGACTACAATTACACACAATTAAACTACAATGCCAGGCTAAGTGTGGAGAATAACATCACGACGGGAATTAAAAATAGCCGTGACACAAATTGTTGCACGTAAATTGTAAACCATTTTTTATTTTCTTTTTTATATTTTCATTCTTAAACGAATGACAATATTGTGTCAGATATAAAATATTAAAAAAAAGATGAAAATCAGAAGGTTGGTTAAGCGACCAAAAAAAAAATTCCGTTTAAAATAAAATCTTTTGAAGGATAAAATTAAAATAAAAATCTGTCTTACTCACACTCTCTATTTATTAATTGAGTTAACAAATAAAAGAGTAAACAAAATATAGTTTTCCATAAGCATAGTTGGGGGTCATATTAATTAATATGTTGTTCTAATATTACAACAACATTATTTTATTAATTAATTACAATGTTTAGCTTAGGTACAGGTGTTGTAAGTAAACACAAAAATGTTCGTTGCTGTTTGGTACTTCAATATTAAACCCTTCGAAATCAGTTGAAATATTGTATTGCCTTAATTTAAGTAACACAATGTATGTGTATATGTATGTATGTATTTAGGGCTGTCAAATAACTTTCTCTAAGACGTCTATAATGCATGGCCATTAATTTTCTAAACAATTTTCTTCTATTTCGTTTTTAGCCATCTCTGTATGTACTTCAACCCTTAACATGTTGTTGTTTTGAGCATTTTTATTACAAAACACATGAACAATTTCTTCTTTCTGTACTTCAACACATGTTCGTACAGCCTGTTGTTTAGTTTAATCACGCAACATTAAGGTGCATGACACCATTGTGGACATGGACGTGGACAGGCAGGCAGGACATTGTGCATTAGCCGTAAACACAATGTGACTGTGGTAGAGGGTGTAATAGTAGGAGGGTGCAAATAAAAAACAAATATCGTTAGGTGTTGTTCTTGTTTTTTTTTTTTGCTGTTGTTAAGAGTTTAATAGCCTCACCTGGTAATGGCCAGCACAATCAATGAAGAAGGCTCTTTGAAAATAAACAGCTTTCGTTGGCTTAATTGAAATGTGCATTATTTTAATTGCCAGGCCATATTTCTGCAAGTAGAGGAAATCGTGAAAGTCCTTGTTACTATCCGTTGGTCATAGAAAATGTGTGTATGTTTGTAAAAGACGCCGTATTCTAGTGGATAGTGTGTTGTCTTATTAGACGTGAAGCCGTGGTTCAAATCCTACATACATACATAATTGGTCATTCCAACCCTTCAGTCAGGATTACGACCTAGTTTCTCACACCACTTATGTTGTGTGTGTTAATTTTCATACATGAGTGGCAGGACCTAGAGTTTAAAGTCGACTCCGAACGACAGATTTTTTTGAGCAACTTTTCATGACAATTTTATTTACTCTCAGAGTTTTTGCCAGAAATCTGCTGAGAGGAAGTCGCCGAAGAAATACTTTTTGTATTTTATTTTGATGTCTGGCCTGGGGCTCGAACCCTGGCTTTTCGTCTAATAAGCCAACACACTACCTACTAGATCATGGCGACTTCAAATACTAGCCGTAGCAGAAATTCTGAGTGTAAATTAAATTGCCATGAAAAAGCTTCTCAAAAATCTGTTGTTCGGAGTCGACGACGTTAAACTGTGGGTTCCGCCATACATAGACAATGTTAACAAACACAACATGGGTGGTGTGAGGAGCTAGGTTGTAATCCAGACTAAAGGGTTGCAATGAATAACTCAGTACGTAAGTAATAAAGTCCGTACTGCGTTCATTGCAAAAGAAAGGAATCACTTTTAGAGAGTAAAGGAAGCAAATTAATTTTTCTCTTCAATTTAAAGCCAGGATCGTACGTACTCCGTAGTCTTCGTTCTCCATGGTTGCAGTAGTCTAGTAGTAGATACTGTGTTGGCTTATTAGAAGTGGGGCCATATTTCTTGGGCGACTTCCTCTTTACCAGATTTCTGACAAAAACTTTGAGAGTAAATAAAATTGTCATGGGAAAGTTTTTCAAAAAATCTGTCTTTCGGAGTTGACTTTAAACAGGAGCCGCCACTTATGTATCCAATTAACACACACACAACATAAGTGGTATGTGAAGCTAGGTCATAATCCTGACTGAAGGGTTGTAATGACCAGTTATGTATGTATGTCATGGAAGTGTATCGTGCGTACTCCTCTTCTAAGTCGACTTATGTTAGTAAAGTTTCAAACTCCATATTTTTTCTGTTTTTTTGTTTTCAATAGAAAGTAGTTGCACAATGCTTTTTATGCAACTATTTAACCCAGTTTTCTACTTTCTCAATACAAGTTTACATGCAACATAAAAACTGTTTGAAATTTCTCTGTCATTACTTGGAAAGAAAAAACGAAGGAAAAACATTAAAGACCTCCTTTTAAATGGCCCCATAAAGCATGGATTCATTAAACAACCAAATTCAAATTTTTTAAAGAAACTATTCTTATTTTTTTCGTAATATTTTTTTTTTTAATTTTTAATTTTTTTTTTTTTATTTCAGCCCTAATAGTGCGTTTCTTAACCAAACGTTATATTGGAGAATATGATCATCAAACAGGTGAGTGTGCGTGTCAGCAAAAAAAAATATATATTTATATTAGGGAGGCTACTAACCCTTATGAATAATTAATTAGACTGTCATTTGTTATTTATTAATATTTTCCTTGCTTGTGTGCCAGTGTGAATGCGCTTTATTCATATTCTTTTTATTTTATTTTTATTAAAAAGGCTTATTTATCATTTTAAAAAAAGTGTGTTCATTTTTTATTTATTTTTTCGTCTTCGTTTTGGCTTTTTGGCTTTATAAATAATGATTTGGCTTAAATTTAGAGTTTTTTTTTTTGTTAAAATATGAAAAATGTCCTTGTAATCAAGTACAGTGATCAACAAAATGTGTGGAACGTTTTAAAGCAATTTTTGAAAGAAAAAAATGTTAAAAAATATTTTTTTTTTATTGTGCTGTGATATGCTGTGATTAATTTGCTGTAGTTTTGTTAAAGACTATCGGATTACAAAAAAAAAAAAAAAAAAAAAAAAAAAAAAAAAAAAAAAAAAAATGGAAGAAAATTATAAAACTCAACTTCCAGAGGACGGTTAACTTTTTGGAGATTAAAAATATCACAAACCAATTTTGAACTTACAACATATTGCATCGATCATGTAAGGCGATTTGAGACCGATTTCCCGAACACCTATGTTGTAAAAAGATTTTAACTGGTCTTGGAACAAGTAACCGATCGTTGTCCTATTGAAATACTACTGCTGCTGCATGTATTTCTTCAGTTAATGCTGGATTCTAATTAAGTAGGCGTATGCCGAACAATTCCTAAGTATAGAGCATTACCCTCGCGCAATTGTTATTCGGTTTTAGTGTAAGTTCGGTTAGTTCATCGCTCGTGATATGAATTATTTCATCTTGAGTTGTCGTAAACTATTTTGAATCACCAGTCGCCGTAGTGTAGTAGGTAGTGGGTTGGCTTATAAGAAATGAGGCCACGGTTTAAACTCCAGGTCTGACATCTCCAACAAGACGAAATATGAAAAAAAAATTTTTTTTGTAGATTTCTGGCAAAAATTCTTAAAAAAATCTGTCATTCGGAATCGACTGTAAACTGTATAAAATTAACAAACGCAACATAAGTGGTGTGAGAAGCTAGATCATAATACTGACTGAAGGGTAGTTGATCGGTGGATCATATTCTGCATAAAGCGGTCATTGTGTTCCAGCTGTAGAGTTTTACAAATTTAATTTAAAAAAACTGGGTAGTCTACACCGTTTCCTTAAATAATTAATTGAAAAATGTTTGCTGTACGAAATGTACAAAATTTTTAAAGACTGAGTAACTGATCATTAGTAAAAGATCTTCAACCTCTTGTATTTATATTCTCACAGACTTTCAAATGGCAATTCAAAATGCAAAATTCTTGACTTATGCTCTTGACCAACCCTAGTTGTAGTTTTGAGTCACCCTTATATGGGTTCCTGGTCACAGGGATATCTCGGGAGATTGTGTAGCTGATGAAATTTCTATAGCAAGGCCACTCGTACTGAATATCAATTCATATATGAGTATATCTTTCCTTCTTATCCTTGTTAGGCTGCCTATTAAGCAAAGACGTCTTCTACGGTTCACAGACAAAATCGAGTGGAAAAATTGTTTTATTGCCAGACTCACTTGGTCTAAATTGTATTGCAAGTGTACCAATCATCAACTGAAATTAGATCTTTAGCCAATCTCGAGCCACTACGTATTTAATGGGAATTCGGAGAGACCTCAGTTACCAGCAAATGTCTCGTGCAAAAGTTGCAGATCGGTTGAGGAGAGTATTGCCCACTTAATATTTTAAAGACTCACTCCTTTCTAAAAGATGTGACATCTATAGTGAGTCCTGCATTTTAGTCTATTCCAAAGCTGATATTTTAATTTTGTTGTGCACTGTATTTACTTTCACTTTATTTCTTTATTTCTACACATTTTTTCCCTTCTTTCATGAAAAAAATAATAACAACAAAAAAAAAAACCCCATAAACTTTATAACAACTCTGGCTGGCGTTTATTTGTAGTTTGCATGATGGCATTGTAATTGTTGTTGTTGTTGTTGTTGTTGTTGTTGTTGTTGCTTTTGTTTACAGTTGCCTGGTTCTTATCCGCCTTTAAAATATTAGAACTACTACTGCCTGTGAGTGTGTAAGAGTGCGTGTGAGCAGAAAAGAGTTTTTTCCACGATGAATTTTTCATTTTATTTTATTTTTTCTCCAGTTTCACCATTTTCATTTTCATCCTTTTCCTTCGTTTTCTCTTCTTTTTTCTTTTACTTAATATTTTGAATATTATTTATAATATTCCAGAAAATCGATACAAACATGAAGCCTTGGTCGATGGGGAGCCAGTTTTATTTGAAATACTAGACACATGTCCCAAGGTAAGTTAACATACCCGAGAGAGAAAGAGAGAGAGAGAGAGAGAGAGGTTGCATAGAACATAAGCATTTATTAACTGTGTTTTGAGTTGGCGTTTAATTTGGTAACGTTGGCAACCACATAATGGCCTACAATAGCTTGAAATAAAAATAAAACAAGTTAATCTATTGGTCATGGTTATTAAATAGAAAACAAAATGATGTGTGGGTGATGGCTCATAAGCAAATGACAAGATTACTTAATTACGATTTAATTATGGACTTTCAATTGAGCACACAGACAGGTGGTTTTAAATCTCAGATTGTAAAGCTCCTACTTTTACACTGAAATCAATGCGAAGTTGTAAACAAAAAATGTTTTAGAATTTATTTCAAATTTCCACAGATCAAGTTTAACAACTCTGAAGATAATGGGGTGAGCCTGGCAATTTCATGGAAAGTTTTAAAATTGTTTCATAATCATAGAAGAGATATGAGTCCACCACTTCACACCGAAAACAAAAGAGCAGGCTAAGAAGCAGACTTGGATTGAGACGGCCAAGACAAAGTGGTAATGAAATTAAAGAAAACAGACGCCATTTGGCGAAAAAGAAAGTTTTGTTTAATTAAGACAATGGCTCATCATGCATTTTATTCGCCATGTTAACTCACATGGATTACTTTCTGTATTTAGACTTGAATATTATGTGTGTCAGTATAGACACTGTAGAAGAGGCGGATACATGCCCCGCATTCTGTTGCAAGAAAAGAAGTAAACTGTTGCAGATAGACTTTGGAAAATCAAACGATTTTATAACCATTTTACACTAAGCGGAAGAGAATCATAGTGATATCACATTATGCCACACTGATCTACGTCTGTCTGTTCATTCGTAGTCGACACAAAGCCTAAAATGAACGGCTATTTTAAGAAGCAACGCAGTTGACTGTTTTTTCTACAGGACGTGGTTTCAAAACTATTAAATATGTATGCCCAAAGGGGCACATTTATGCTTCCATTATAAAGGGTGTTTTTTATAGAGGTATAGAACTTTAAGTTGCAATAAAACAACGATGGATTATTCGATTGACATGAATTTTATTTATCCGAAAGATAATCTTGTGGCATTACATTTTAAATATGATTTCTGGCATATGACCGCCACGGCTGGCGCGGATGTAGTCTAATCTGGACGTCCAATTTTCGATGATTTTTTCCAACATTTGTGGCCGTATATCGGCAATAATACGGCGAATGTTGTCTTCCAAATGGTCAAGCGTTTGTGGCTTTACCGCATAGACCAATGACTTTACATAGCCCCACAGAAAGTAGTCTAGCGGTGTTAAATCACAAGATCTTGGAGGCCAATTCACAGGTCCAAAACGTGAAATTAGGCGCTCACCAAACGTGTCTTTCAATAAATCTATTGTGGCACGAGCTGTGTGACATGTTGCGCCGTCTTGTTGAAACCACATCTCCTGGACATCATGGTTATTCAATTCAGGAATGAAAAAGTTAGTAATCATGGCTCTATACCGATCACCATTGACTGTAACGTTCTGGCCACCATCGTTTTTGAAAAAGTACGGACCAATGATTCCACCAGCCCATAAAGCGCACCAAACAGTCAGTTTTTCTGGATGTAACGGTGTTTCCACATACACTTGAGGATTACCTTCACTCCAAACTTCAACTTGTTTGTTGACGTAGCCATTCAACCAGAAGTGCGCTTCATCGCTAAACAAAATTCGCTTATGAAAATCGGGAACAACGGTAATCTCGTTTTGGGCCCATTCGACGAATCTACGCCTTACTTGATGATCGTTTGGCTTCAAATCTTGCACGAGTTGGATTTTGGTAAGCACGCAAACCAAGATCCTTCCGCAAAATCTTCCATAACGTGGATGGACAAAGATCCAATTCCTGTGCTCGATGGCGGATGGACTAATTCGGGTCTTCCTCAATGCTACGCTCTACAGCAGCAATAGCTTCTTCTGTACGCACCGTACAGCGTCTCTGGGGATGCGAGTTATCAATAAAAGTAAACGTGGT
This sequence comes from Sarcophaga subvicina, assembly GCA_936449025.2. Classification (NCBI taxonomy): domain Eukaryota; kingdom Metazoa; phylum Arthropoda; class Insecta; order Diptera; family Sarcophagidae; genus Sarcophaga; species Sarcophaga subvicina. Next base: position 77,543,539 of record OW388083.2, read on the forward strand.
GCGAAAACGTTCCATGGTTAATCGAATTAACTGCTCTGATGGACGATTTTGTCGACGATAAAATGGACGTAGTGCGCGATACGTTTTCCGCACAGAACCATTATTTTCGAAATAAAATTGCACTATTTACAAGCGTTGTTCAGGCGTGATGAATTGCCAAACCAAACTGAGAATAAATCACCTGACAGCTGTTAAATCGGTCGCCATCTTGAAAAGTAATGCCAACTTAAAGTTCTATACCTCTATAAAAAACACCCTTTATAAATATAAGTCTTTAGTCAGGGTTACAGTCTAGTTTCTAACATCACCCATGTGGTGTATAACACTTTTATCCATTTATGGCAAGAGTCTGACAGTTTTTTCATGGCAATAAGTTTACTTTCAGAGTTTTTGCCAGAAGACTTCTGACAGACGATCGTTAAAAGAAAATTCTTTTTCCACGTTTTTGAATTTTTTCAAGATGTTTTGAGGTGATTTGACTTACAGCGAGCCTGCGTCTATAAGCCACCACACTACTTGTTAGACTAAACGGTTACTTTGTTACTGTAGTTATGCCGCATTTTCGAATGATAGAATTTCTATGATCACTGATCCAATGTCTAAGGGCTGTGAACACTTATAGGCATAATATTTCACAGTTTCTTTGCACTTACCGCAATGCTTTGTCTAGAAGTGTAGGTCAACTGTTTATTGGAAACATTTTTCGTTTCTGTTTGCCATTTTCGTACACCATAAACAGTTGTTTAAACAGATGGTCTTCCATTGTTACACCCTCTACTGTACTATTAACATTATTTTATTTTTACGGTTATGATCTTGGTTTGCAATCGAACCAAATCGCCTTATCTGGAGGAGTCAAGCTTAGAATTGTATAAATTCAACAAGTGCCTCGCTGTGATTTGCACTAAAGCGTATGAGTGTTTTAAAATCAATTATACGCATGCGTTTGGCTAATACACACTACGTAGGTTGATTTCTAGTGCCAAATGAAGGAATAAGGAGTATGTTCTGGTTTTCCTTCAAACAGATATGCCAAAGCATTTCAATTTTCTTTTACTTTTGTGCCACAGTGTAGACATTAAGACAATAAAAAGTATTTTTATAAGGAACTTCAGATACAGATCTCTCAAGAGATGGACAATTAAATCAGCAGTAAATGCATTTGTGCAAATTCTTATTGGAAAGAATATTCCATATACCGGTTAAATGTTAGCTTTCCTATGGCGCTATTGAATACAACGTTTCCACTTTCATCTAAGCCTCTGGGAAGACATCAATTTTCTAATTTTTTTATTTTTTAAATTTCAAACGCTTTTACTTTTCGCCTGACATTTAATAATCCTCTTGGTAATTAGTAACCACTCAAACTTGTTTGTTCTCAAGTGTCAAAAAAGGACATTAAAATAAAAGGAAAACCGTTTAGATTGATGTGGACAATGTGCAACACCACCACCACTATCATTACATGTACGTGTGGTAATCATTTTCAGAAACTGGGTCAACAGTACAGCAGCACAGCAACAGCGGAAAAGACCTCGAAACCAACATAAAAACTAACTGACGCGCCTGCAAAAAGCAGGCAAAAATGCCAAAGAGTACACAAAAAAAAAAAAGAAAAACAAAATTCTATCTATGTATGGTGTCATCGCCTTCTATTTATTTAAGTTTTTTTTTACTTTCGCTACTCCACACCACTTCTTTGAAAGAAAATCAGAAAAATAAAAACGCCAACTGGGAACCATTATTAAATGCAACCTTGTACAGTACAGTTACTATGCTTTTACTGCTTCATTTTGTTTTTTATTTCTTTTTTTTTATAATAAAAATTTAATCATATTTTCCTTTTGCTTTTGTTTTTTGCCATTCGCTTCCTTTCGCTTTCTTCGTTCACATCTACATAAACGTGTGTCTGATGTCATTCTTGTTGTCTTGTTTACTTAGGCAGACGATGAATTTCCCAATGCTGGTGAACTAGTGCAATGGGCTGATGGCCTGTTACTTGTTTATTCCATAACTGACCGCAATAGTTTCAATTATATACGCCGCGCCAAATCAGATCTACAATCGGATACGCCCGTACAATTGGTAGCCAATAAAGTCGATATGGTGCATTTGCGTCAAGTGAGCCGTGATGAGGGTGAGATATTAGCCAAAGACTTTGAGTGTAAATTCAGTGAAGTATCGGCCGCCGATCATGTAGACCAAGTGGCCGAAGTGTTTAATGACCTGTGCAAAGAAATCATTGCCTCCAAACGCAAATCGAAACAAAGTCTGCTGGAAAGAATGTTGGGCGGTTCTCGACCCTACAGCCGGGGGAAAAGTGACAGTAATCTGCCAAAGGATTGATAAATGTGAATGGATTTCGTCTTGTTTTTATTTTTAATTTATTATTTATAAAAGAATTTAATTTTTTCAATTTATTTTTTTTGCTTTTTAGTTAAATTTTCTTTAAAGTATAAAGTATTGTAAATTTCCTTGTCTGTAATTTATTTTATTCAAAAGAAATAAAAAAGAAAAACACAATATTTCCAAAATTCAATAGAAAGTGTCTTATTTTGTCATTACAACTCTTTAGTCGGGATTACAACCGCTCCAACCCTGTGGTATATGTGTTAATTTAATCGAAGAGCTGCGGAACCTACAGTTTAAAGTCGACACCGAACGATAGATTTTTGAAAAACTTTTCATGTTTTTGATTTGATTTACTCTTACAGTTTTTGTTGGAAGACTACTGAGAGGAAATGGTCCAAAGATTTATTTTTTCTTATTTCGTTCTGTTCGAGATGTCTGAGCCGAGGGATAAACCTAGAGCTCTCGTTTAATGAGCCAGCACTCTACTTACGAGACTACGGCGACTTCAATCAAATATTTACTACCAAATAAAGGATATCTAGGACTGGAGGAGATCAATGATTCTTGGATATGTAGGCATTGAAGGTAAAAACAAAACCGACGCTCTTGCAATCTTTAAACTTTAATTTTCTATAGAAAAGATGTCGATGACTTGCATTTTCTATAGTAAATATGGCGATGACTTGCATGACGATGACTAGCATTTTCTATAGTAAATATGGCGATAACTTGCATTTTCTATAGAAAATATGACCTTTATTTACCGTTTTTGTAGTTTGACTATATCTTAATAGTAGCTGCTATAATGTTGTCTTCCAGAGTTGGAATTATGGCTGGAATGTCCTTACCTACGAGACAATGTATCCACATTTATAAAAATTCAATTCTCAAAAGTTTCGTGGTATACCATGCTTTGTGATTTGTGGGAACATCTTGTTGGATCCCCATGTCAACGAGATGAAGTTCTTAAATTTAAATTACTTGAAGTTAGTAATCCACACATGACACCTTATTCCATTGACTACAAGGTTGTGATATTTGTTGTTCTAAAAGAGTGCAATCCAAACAGGATACATTGACAGCTTTTGAAATACATACAGTCACACAGATAATTATACGCACGCCGCCCCCCCCCCCCCCCCAAAAAATCATTTTTTTTAAATGATATATGGACAAGTCAACTGATTTTTGCACCAAATTTTTAGTTTTCCGTCACAGGCGAGCAAATTATATTTGTTCTCATCACTAAATATTACATTCGCCCAGAAATCAGTTGACTTGTCCATAAATTATTGGTCGAATTCCAATCGAGACTTTTTTCTCGGCACTCGGCTGCGGAACCGTTCTTTTTTCAAAACACTTCGAACTGTTTCGGAATGCACAATAACATTGTGATCACTTTCCGGGGTGTTTCGTATTTCCACGGCTGTAGTCCTAGGATTTTTATCCATAATACCAATTATATACCGGGCTACCCTTGGAGAAATTTTACACGAAATATACGTTGTACGTATAATTTTCTGTGGTGCCATATTGGTTTTAAGCAAACTGCAGGCACAAATTCATAGATTTTGGGAATATTTTTTCTTTATTTAAGTAAATGTATCGTTACATACGCTAATGTAAAGAAATTTTAGATTAGAAGTTCATTACTTTAAAAAAAAAAATTTTTTTTTTGGGGGGGGTGGGGTACGTATAATTATCTGTGTGATTGTATGTATGTCTCCCTTTCTGTATGTGAAAGCACCCATTGAGTCAAAAATGACTTCCGTTGCTGAAGATATTTTTCGGTGAGAAATACATTTCCACACAGTATGAACTTTTGCAATAAAATTCTATGATTTGCACGCATTGTTCCTTCGTTGGTCTATTCACGACAAAATGCAAATCTTTCTGAGCTTTCTTGGCATTGCCACATGTCACGAATATTTTTTTATGCTGTGCGGAAAAACCGAATATCAAAAAAAATTAAACTTTATAGTTATGGCAACAATATAATAAAGTTTTTAAAAATTTTTATAAATAAATTCTGTTGTACACTTTCTACAGAAAAAAGTTTTTTTTTTTTTTGTTTACATGAAGCTTTTATTTAAACTTTTTGAAAATTCTTTTAATTTTGATTTAAATTATAACGTTCGCCATATTTGAGTGCTTTTTTGTAGCTTTTTTTGGCTGAAGTTTTCTATAAAAAATTATTGCACTAAAGTGCTAAAGCTTAACACCATCAAAGAAATAAGCTCTCTGCTTAGGTAACAGTTGCGGTAAGAGTATTAAGAATAGTTAGAGAATTTTATCTGTATTGTGACTGTCTTACGTTTGTCTACAATTCCAGCTGGTAGTCTTAAGCAAAATAGACAATTTGCTGAAGGTGCTAATCATCTCCAGCTAGAAATTTTTTGTTGATTAAGAGCTGAGTGCCGAAAAATTTTCATTTCAGGTTTTGAGATGCCATGCTAAGCCAGAAAAAGATGCTCAAGATTATATATTCTTAATCATAATAACAGCATCTTCAAAAGTCGTTGTAAAACAGTTGAAGCATTTGAACATGTATGACTAGAGGCCAGTGTATATGGTATGCACGCCTATTCGTATGGGCTTCTACCATTGTAGGAAACGTTTGGATAATGCAGAAGAAGAACCGATACAGTGTTTTTGTGTAAAAATCCTGCTCTACGAGACTGGACAAAGGTAGTTTGATGGATGTACGTACGTACGTAATTGGTCATTACAACCCTTCAGTCAGGATTACGACCTAGTTTCTGACACCACTTATGTTGTGTGTGTTAATTTTATACATGAGTGGCGGGGCCTACAGTTTAAAGTCGACTCCGAACGACAGATTTTTGAGAAACATTTCATGGCAATTTTATTTACTCTCAGAGTGTTTACCAGAAATCTGCTGAGAGGAAGTCGCCGAAGAAATATGTTTTCATATTTTCGTTTTGATGTCTGGCCTGGGGCTCGAACCCTGGCTTTTCGTCTAATAAGCCAACACACTACCTACTAGACCACGGCGACTTTGATGGATGTATTTCTCAGAAATGCGGGTCCATCTCAAAGAGACCAAATGGAGTGCACATGATACTGAATTTGGCGAGAAAGAATTTGTGGTCATTATAAAGGAAAAATTTGTTTGACCGGGAGAATCGTCCATCGTCCATAAACAATTAAATGAAATTAAAAGTTATTCTGGATGATAACTGATGACAAAACAAAAATCCGTTCCAGAAGACCCAAAAACTTTTTTAAAATTTTGGAAATTTGAGTAATTGTAGAGGTTTTGTCCGGTTTTTTTTATTTATCACCATGAAATAGATGAAGCGGCGCACTTACTCGAAAGCTATTGGATTCATTATTAAATCCTTTTGAAAATTCAAAACCACTTGTAATGTTTGTAATTTACGACCACCGTTGCTTTAACGACTGCGATTTGGACAACTGTTGACACTATATAAGGTTAAATTTGCTTTATACGTACATATGTGCAGAGGTACACGTAATGCTATAAACACAATAAACGATTGTGCTGCCTTTGCTGCGTTGCGTTTAATGTGTTAGTATAGCAAAAGAATGACTATATTTAAATGACCGTTTAAGAAAACACAGAAATCTTATCGTTCTCATGTGGTCCTACCTACTACTTTATAATTGGTATTCTGTTTACGTTCATTGTGAGCACTCTTATACTCAAAACTTCCACAAGGGAGATACATAGTTTTGTATCTCTGATCCACTTGTTGCACAAGCGGTGGTCACTTCTTTCTTTTAAATGTCTAAGTATCCTATTACCTATTACTAGTACTAGCGTCATTAGTAATTATGTTTCCGAACACTTCTATATAGACTTATTTCTCATGATGAAAAACTGCAAAGCTGAGTTAAGTCCAAAGTCTAGACTCATATTTTTAATTTTTATTGTTTTATTTTTATTTTTTAGACAGAAATTTTAGTCTGATATACTGAGTTTTGTAGCCGCCGTAGGCTAGTAGGTATTATATGAAAAGTCAAGGTTCAAACCCCAGGCCAGACATCAAAACAAACTACAAAAAGTATTTCTTCGGCGACTTCCTCTCAGCAGATTTCTGGCAAAAACTCTGAAAGTAAATAAAATTGCCATGAAAAGTTTCTCAAAGATCTGTCGTTCGGAGTCGACTTTAAACTGTAGATACCGCCACTCATGTATAAAATTAACACACACAACATAAGTGGTGTGAGAAACTAGGCCGTAAACCTGACTGAAGGGTTGTAATGACCAATTATGTTTTGAGTTTTGAATTGATTTAGTTGTTCTGAAAAGAGGCATCTTCTCAGATTTGCCTGTGTGATATATTTCAGCGTTATGGCAAGACAGACATACAAGTCTGTATATTTGCAATTGCAAAAGAAGTTTCGTTTACCATAACTGGCTGTAATTCTGAAATTGATTAAATTTTAAATTATTTAAATGGGTCTACTGAAATACTAACACTTTTATACGTTGTATTCTTAAATAAAATTTAAAATTAGTAAAAAATATTCTATCGACGAAAAGACCTGATATTTGTTGCGACGTAGAATACTTTCTGAATGTTCTTGACCCATAGCAGTAGGTTCAATACGTAAACGAGTTTCACACACGTTTATTTTATAATTTTTGGCCAAAATGAAGAAAAGATTCTTGCCATACAAAAAAATATTTACATTTCTTGCATATTCGTTTGAATTATAAAAGAAATCATAAATTAAAGATTTTCATTAATTTTTTTTTTATCGGTATTCGTATTTCATAGAAAAAACAGAGGAAGAACATTTGAACTATTTAAACACAAATGGGGAGTTCACAAAATATATGTTAATCTTAAACGTGAGCCTTTAGAAACACTATTCTTTTGTAAAAATAGAAATAACAACTGTTTTGACTTGTTTTTGAAAGATTATTAAAGAATTCATATTTAAATTTTTCTTTGAACTAAAATCAATCAATTGTTCATTTTTGTTCTCTTTACAATGGCAGCAATACAATACGAAATTTTAGATGTTGGGTTGGGTATTTTCGATAATAAAAATGCTTCGCAAACCTGTCCATAAATATCGGATTAAATATGCCAAATGCGGTATAAATTAAATGTAGAAAATATATTCATTTGACAAGAATTTATGGAAATACCAGTTAAAGCCTGTAAAGAAAACGGAAGAGATCAGAGCGAGGCGTTAAAAAATCGTTGACATCTGCTACTTAGATAATACAGGTGTTGCACTGAGCCTTTGTAGAATGTGGATGGCAACCACAAAAAACGTGTAATTCAGTGTTTTTATTTCAAAAGCCTCAGTCCGGCAATTTACAAAGCCAATCTCAATTTGCACTGCGGTAGTCTGCGGTAGACTCTCAAAATTCTGTCCTAATAAAGTTGATCTTATGGAGTATCTGTAGTCGTACATGCTACTGTAAAAAAATCCCTATAAATAATCAGGGAGCTTAAACTCCAGGTATTGTCAACAGATGTGTTTATGCCCCCCAATTTACAATTGCTAATGGCTTGCTAACATCATCGCCATCTGATGAAGTAATAATACGAGAATGTGCTTATTAAGTTCCATATTTCAGACAAATCCGTAAGTCCTTCTATTGTTCTTGATGGCAGTTTAAGACAAAATTTCCATCGAAAAATAATCAGGGAATGTACACTTCAGGTATTGTCCACGGAAATGAGCTGATCAAACCCTAAACAGATGGGTTAATGCCCCAATTTGCTAATGTTAATGGTCCCTGGAAGGCGGCGTAGTCTAGTAGGTAGTGTGTTGGCTTATTAGACGTAAGACCACGGTTCAAAACCCCAGATCAGACATCTCCAGCGAAACGATATGTAGGAAAACACTTCTTCGGTGACTATCTCTCAGCAGATTTCTGACAAAAACTCTGATAGTTAATAAAATTGCCATGAAAAAGTTTCTTAAAAAAAATCTGTCATTCGGTATCGATTTTAAACTGTAGGGCCGGCCGCTCGTTTATAAAATTTACATACATCATAAGTGGTGCGAAAAAGTCGAAATTCTGATTGAAGGTCGTACTGTATAGTCAAAGAAAAAAGTCTACATACAGAGCTGTTTTATTTTATTAGGTCGAAATCCTGTTTGAACGTTGAACTGTACAGTCAAAGAAAAAAATCTACATACAGAGAGGTTTTATTCCAAATTGAAAATGATGTTATAGTGTTGTTAAAGGCCTTTACAATTAAGAATGTTTGAAGAAGTAACGAATTTAAAAAAGGTGTAATGTAAAAATTATTTGAAAAAAAAAGAAATATGAAGATTAGCAGCACTGTATGTAGACTTTTTTCTTTGACTGTGTGTATGTATAGCATTATTCCCTTATTCATTAAAAATTATTTTTAATTTATTAAGAGTTTATAAAACAAATTATCATAAAAATTATTTATTTATTTATTTATTAATTACAATACAATTACAACTTATATCCTAATTATATACGAGCGAAGTAACTTGACTATTTGCTCGGTGTAGTGTCACAGACCAGAGTCTGTGGTGGTAATCGAACCCACGACCCTCACGCTAATAGTCTAGCACACTACCCAGTAGACTACCAGGGCACCCTATCATAAAAATTATGTTTTATAAAAAAATTATGTTTTATAAAAATTATGTTTTATAAAACTTTTAAAAATCGAAAATAATATTTTTATGATTATGGAAATTAGTATGGCATTACTGCTCACGCTAAAAACGTTGTAATAAATGTCCTAAAAATAATTTAAAATTTAAACTTTGGCTCGCATTCCAATTAATTAATATAGTACATACATATGTACGTGCCAGTTAATTAATTTTAATTATTAAATAGAAATTAAAATACAATTTATTTTTAATTACATTTACACCCAATACTAGCCTAGAATTAAATAAAAAAAAATATGTATTTCCCTCATTACTTTTAACCACTCCAATTACCTGTAGTAGTTGCCACTGCCTCCATCACTGCCACTGCCTCTGGTAGTGGTACTGCCATTAATTTATCAAAATAAATGAGCGATAAATAATTGTTATTAAAACTTAGAATTTATTTTAATTTATTTCTTTATTTTTTTTTTTATTTTTTACATTTCATCTTAACCATATGGATCAAATATGGCTTTGGTTGTTTAACATAAAATGCATATTTTTGTTCAAAGCAAAACTGCAACAACAGCACCGTCGACAAACCCATATTTTTTAATATAAATATTACTCTAGGAATCGTTTTAGTTAGTAACAGTATTTAAAATTGTTACCACTAAAGACAGGTGTTAGAATTGTTTTATGGCACCCATAAAAAAAATTAGAACAGTTCGTTACAGCAGAATCTTGATGGTCTGACACGGTTGTTTATGTCAAGTTCCTAAGTAAAATGCTCTTCTCGACACTGTCTTTATAAACGAATTATTATTTTAAACAGATTTTCTTTCTGAAATTCAAGTAAGGGCTATTTAAGACCTATTTTAACTTATCTACTTACAGATTTAATTGGAACATTAGTACTCTACTATTCTCTTAGGTTCTAATATTTCAATAAGATTCGTGCTATCATATGCTTTTTCTTTAAAAAAGGAAACTTATTGGCTTCATTTCTTCTCCAAAAATAATTCATACAGCAGAGCTCTAACTAACCAGCAGGAGCAAAGAATTAAAACGAACATCATGGAAATGTTAAGCAACCCCAGCTCTTGCGAAAAGCAATGGATCTCACTGAATTAGTGTTACGTTTTTACGAATTCAAACAAATATATTTTCACAGGGTTTGTGACTTCTATACAATGACAGTTGGTAACCCTATTATTGTAGAATGTGCTTGAATCACCAATCGGCTGGAAAAAAATTGGTTAAAGCATGGCATTGATCTCAATAAATTAGTATTTCCACACCTGCAATATTGAACCAAATATATTTGCACAGAGTTTGCGACTTCTATACAATGACAGTTGGTAACCCTATTATTCTAGGAAGCGTGCTACAGTCGACCAATCAGCTGGAAAAGAATTGGTTAAAGCAATGCAAAGAAAACTGAAAAACGTGATGGAAGTGCTTGAAGGAACGCTTAAGGATCATAAACATGAATCTATGTTTGCCAGCTAGAAAGGCTTAGAATAGCATTTACCCTGCTTCGATCCAAATGTTAATATAAGACTGGTTGCTATACAAAGAAGAAAAAGTGTAAAGTTTCTCACACCATCCATTTGTACATCCATGGATTAAAACACACTTTTATAGGCAACAGTAAACTCTGCGGAATTATTAAGAAGAGACCAGAGTCAGCCCAAGAGCTGCAAATCGGTTTGGTGAGATATGTGGTCCAGACGTACTTATTTAAGAATGATGAAAATCCCAACATTACACTTAAAGGCGTGTGATGATTACTTTTTTACTTCCTCAAAATGGTAGAAATGCATTTGGTTGACATAATATTGCAACAAGATGGCTTCATGTGTTATACAACCGGAAGACAGAGTTGTTCTGAGTAACCTTGTTGGTGCCAGAGCAAGAAAACTAAGGGCTTTCGCATCACTGAATGAGAAGGAGCTGCAGTGATATGAGGAGCGATAAAAATACAAACTATGCCGATAATAGTAGATCTTAGGGGCCATTAAGATTAGCAAATTGTTGCGCATACACATCTGTTTAGGACGAGATCAGCTCATAACCGTGTAGAAAGCCATCAATGCTTTAAGTGTGGTTATCACGATTGGTACTCAATAAACGCATTCCCGAAATATTACCTGAACTGATGACGATGATGTTAGCAGATCTTAGGCACCATTAGCATCAGCAAATTGGGGCATAAACACATCTGTTTAGGGTGTGATCTGATTATTCCTGTTGACAATATTTGGAGTGTATGCTCAATGATTATTTTCTATGGAAATTTTGGGTTAATCTGTCATCAAGAACAATAAAAGGACTTATTAATCTGTCCGAATTCACAATGGTTTGAGTGTAGTTAACACTATGGGAACTCGATAAACGCATTCCGGAAATATTACCTGATCTGATGCCAATAATATTAGCAGGGGTCATTAGCATTAGCAAATTGGGGCACAAACAAATCTGTTCAGGATGTGAGTACAGTAGCCTGGAGGGTACACTCCCTGATTATTTGTCGGGATATCTTAAAATATCTTATGCGACTACAATCGCATTGAAGTAGCCGTAGTCTAGCAGCAGGTAGTGTGTCGGCTTATTAGACATGAGGCCACGGTTCAAACCACAGGTCATACGTCTCCAGCAAAACAATATTAAGGAAAATATTTCTTCGACGACTTTCTCTTAGCAGCAAAAAAAATGTCTGGGATAAACTCTGAGAGTACAATAAACTTGCCATGAAAAGTTTCCCAAAAAATCTACCGTCCGGAGTCGACGTTAAGCTGTAGGTTCCGCCACTCACACACAGTAGATTGTAAGGTTGTAACCAATTATGTACATATGTGTGTATGCGTCTACAGTAAGCCATAAGATGGGCTTTTTAAAGGCTTTAAATTTTCATTAAAATTTTTGTTGATGATAAAATGTTGACCCCAGTGAGTACGCCTGGGTTCGCTGAAACTCCTCTCTCTTATTTTATACTTTAACCTGGATAAGAAATTATTGTTTTCTTTTGTTTTTTTCCTACTATTTGAGCTTGGATTTGCTGCAAAATCAGTGTTCAATTTGAAATTCCTTTAAGATAATTAAATAAGTAAAAAAAAAAACATTGAAACATTCCATAACTAGTGGAATACTTTTATAAAAATTATTCCCTCTTTTCATTGTGATGCCACACTGTTTGTTTAGAATAAAAATAAATATTTTCCACTTCAAATTTAAACAGCACACTTACCGTATTTACGCTTCCATTCGTTACGAAAATAAAGAAACAAAAACAATGATTTTAAATAAAATAAATATTTAAATTGAAATAAAAAATTTCTCATCGCAAACTGTTGAAATTGAATTTTTTTCCAATTTTTTTTTTCAATTTTTTTTTGTTACGCTATTTAATGATTACTGTGTCGTTGAATACAATAATAATTATTAACCATTTCGAATCTTCAAATATTTATTTACACTCTGTTAATAACAATTTTAATAATAATGGCTACTCTAAACAGACATGGGAGTTCGGTAGCTATCATATCCATTCAAAGCATAATATTAGCGGCTAAGACTTAAACATAAAATCTTAATTTGTTTATATTCTTTACTCCCAATCCTGTGAATAGCTGATGATGAAATTAAAATCATCTTTATCGTAAGAAACTAAAAATATTGACACTCTTAATGATTGTCGAAGTAAAGTTTCTATTGATTTTTCCAGCACGTTTTAACTGAAATTAATAAAAAAAAAAACAAAAATTTAGAAAGTTATAGTCGATCGAGACAATCAATCCATAAAGAAAAATTTTCGTTTACAATAGTTTCTTATAAAAGGGTTAAGTTTTTAAGACTGCGACAGTGTTCTATGCGATCACGCTCAATAAGATAACCGCCAATGTAAATATAAAAGGGTGCTGCACCGTATTTTTTAAGAAAAAGTCCATAAAAAATTCAAAAATCTCAGAAACGATAACTGAGACAACTAGGATACTCACTCTTTTCGTTATGTAGTCGTGGTACAAGAAAATAGTTGAAAGACATATCTGAGCTTGCGATATCACGAACTGTTTCTTGTAAACACAAAAAAAAAATAATCGGCAATGAGACTTCAAGTTGCTGTCCATGTTGTTTGTGCAATTTGATAACAATGACGACAGTTCTTTTACAATATCAAATTCTTTGTCTACACATGTTCCCATTACCATTATAGGCTCATACCCCTTGTTAAGTTGCATACTGTTACTCTAATTGTGGAACCATATTCAATAGTCCAATGTAAGGCAGTTGCTTAACATTATTGTAGAACCGATTCCAGCAAGATAACCATCAAAGAATCTGTAGAACATATAAATATTTTTTCCTAATGTGATGCCTCTGTGATCTAATCTCTGTCAGTTAGTTTGCTGTGATCTGTATAGACACAGTGGCATCCATGGATATGATATCGATGTCAATTAGTAACCAGACCGGGCAGCAAAAGCACTAAAGAGTCTTCAGAGAGATCGTATCACATCATACGCCATGAGATGTCATTCGGGCCATATCTGCCTTGACCCGTAAAGTTCAATTGCTCTAAACTTGGAATTTGTCGTTTCAAAATATTGAATTGAGGATTTCTCTTTAATAGAACTCAAAGGGTATGACAGCAGAACCCAAGGATCACTACAAACAAGACCCTACTGTCCGTTCGTTTCAATACAAATTTTGATGTCTATGGTCCCCCTAGACACTTTAATCTTGTACTTCCTTACCAGATGAGATATGGTCGGGCATGTTTTAAGTGAAAAGAGGATTGTTTGGCAGACTATTTGGTTCCACTTGGAGTTAGAAGAGAAGCAATAGTGAAGATTAAAATTAGTCTCGACTGAGAAAACACCGGATCCAACAATCAATTTCATCTTGTTTCCAAACCTATTAACCGTAAAGTCATTCATATCTGGAATGGACATTTACACGGTAGGACTATCCAACGCACGGTCAAAAGTGCAATAATTTGAATCTTAGACTCACTGCATGGGTCCAAGAGTATTAGGAGATGTACAGCCTTGCTCATTGAACCACTGCTCCTTCCCAAGAAAAAGCATTGCCTGATCATTCGTTGAGAAAGTTGTCATGTTTTGTGGTCAGCCGCTTGCTGAATGGATTATTGTAAGGGGAAAGCTGCTTAATTTTTAAAAATCGACAGCATGATGAAAATTTTACATCCATACACTTTAACCACTACATAATGCCACCTCTATTATCAATTTATACCATTCATCCTTTCTAATCATCTAATCATCATTATTTCTTTGCTTTCTTTCAGTTCCCTTAATCAAGTTTTCCAAGCCATTGTCTGATTTTGTTACTGTAGCAACTTCTAGAATAATAGGGTTGCTATTCGTCATAGCCTAGAAGCAACTTTTACTTTGAAAACATATTGGATTGTTGTATTATCTGCAGTGGTGAAGAACTGTACTCATAGTGTTCTACACTTTTTGTGTGCAGTAGTAATAAGAGGTTTTTAAGGGAATTATTCGTAGAGGGAAAGAAATTTCGAATTTTTCCTGATGCGAAATTGTCTCTCCTGTGATGCATTGAAACCTGGGATGCTTGTGCTTCTAGTCAAGGACTACTAAGACCTCTCAGAGGTAGATATTTTATCATACTTTTAAATCAATTTTTACTTCATCACAGTAATAATCTTACGATACATTCCTACCATACATTTTACACTCGATACCATTTCTGGATACGTAGAAGAGGGTGCTAGTTGAGATATAATTTTGAACTTATCCTATCGACTATTTATTCACACTTAACTTTTACAATGAGATTAAAATGTGCACCACTTTCACTGAAGGAAAAAAGAATATATAAGACACAATATTTCGTGGCATAGTGTTTTCCATTTTCTCGAATTCTGTCCATCAGAGTAATAGCTAGGAACGCATTAACTGTTTACACAGGCTGTCAGCAGTTCATCCATACTCCATGGATGACATGCCATGTGTAAAATGTCTATGTTTAGGCCATCCTTTCAAATTCTGTCCATATGGGCGATAGATTGTTAATATCGGTTCTTCCAAACTTTGTACATGGCATGCAATCTGTAGAATGTCTGTGTTTATCAAGGGAGCGTACAATAAGTTTCCTTGGATGTCCTTCCTCTTGAGAGAACAGATGCTGATTGTTTTCAGTCTCATTATTGTGGGTATAATTGGTGGGTGTTATTGCTTGTTCATTAATTAGATGACAACTTTTCTATATGTACATATATTGAAAATTAGTTTTAAAAATTACAAAAAAAAAAATTTTTACAGCACACTTTAACTGACCCAATTGTAATGTTATGAACCACCTGTTACCTTAACTAAAACGTAACTAACTGGGCTTAAAGATAAAATGTAACTTTTTATGTGGTTGATTGCGATTGTGTTGCAGCAAAAGAATATTCTTGTTGCCAAGTAACCGCAATCGCAACTGTAATGCCCACCCTTAAAAGTACAACGAATGAGAACAGGAATATTAATTAATTCATTTTATTACAATAATTCTGTGTACTTTTTTTAAATTTATTTTAATCGGGTATTAAATAATAATTAAAATAAGAAAAAAAATGAAATTCACTTTCATGCAGATGTAAATGTATATGTACACATGTGTACGTTAAGTGTTTGACTGTAGAATGTGGTCTAATTTGAATTGGAACTGGAAGTGGAAATATAATTTTTATTCTAACACCTGTGGCATCGTTAATCCACTCACTCCATCCATATGGCTTAAAGTTATGCTTGTTTAGTTTATATGTACGAATAAAAAAAAAACAGAAAATTTGCATAAAATTTGCTCGTTTTAAAAAGTAAACAAATATTAAAAATTTTTTATTTCATTTTTAATATTTAAACACTATAATTAATTATACGAAATAATAAAAAAAATAGAATTGATTCGTTTGAAATAAAACAGCAAACATTCATTAACGAACAGATGTCAGTCAGCTAGGCAGCTAATCAGTTAGAGTTACACAATTGGAACCGCTTAGAACCAGATTTTTATTCTTCTTGTTTTCATATGTAGAATGTTGTATCGTGTTTTGATATGCTTTAAATATGTTCGAATATGTTCTGAATATATGCATAAAATAATAATGCTACTATTTGTTTAGTAGCCGCAATTATTTTTTAATTGCTTTAATTAATGCAAACGGTGGCCACCACATATTTTTAAATTTGCGTTTATTTTTTATTTCTGCTGCCATGAAATCTTTTATCAATCGTCTGTCTGTCTATCCGTAAATGGATTTATTGAAAATATTTTTCATTTTAATTGTTGGTAATTAATATTACATTGGCTAGGTTATAGCAGAAAGAAAAGATAACAAATATTAGTTCTAATGAAGGAATTTAAAAAACAAAACAAAAAAAAAATTGAAACAACTTTGTTAGTAGCCCACAACCATTGGCTGGATAAGTCTTAATTATGATTATTATTACAGCTGTTTGAGATACGATTAAATGGTTTAAATAGTTGCTAAACTAAACAAGAGAGGTAAATTTTAATAATAAAAGTGTTTATAAAATAATCGAACCGAACACTCACACCGATCTTATATTGTTTGACTTCTTTAACCAATGAATGCTATTTTACGCATGCTTATCCAATTACTTTAGATTAGATATAGTATGAGTTCGATTTTGTTTGATGAATAGCCATAACTATGTTAGATTGGCAATAAGTTTCTCTTGGTAATAGTTATGATATCAGTCTTTTCATAGCCCATAATATTCCCGTCACTAACCATAGGCGCTATTAAGGTTGTAGTTCATGCTGCAGATATCCTGGTTTAATACGAGCCAATAACTAGCTTGCATACTTACCCAAATTGGTCATAAACGTCAGGATTACAACCTAGTTTCTCAAATCACTAATTATGTGTTATTTTAAATTCATATACATATATAGGTGGCGAAATTTATAAACTATCACCTCCTAACAATAGTTTTGAGTAAATGATTATTAGCAAAAAGTCACCTTAGTCTAGTTTAGTAAGTGATGTGTTTCTTAAAATTCTGTCGTTAGGAGTTGACTTTAAGCTGTAGGTCTCGTCACTAACGTAAGTGGTGGAAGTCGCCGTAGTCTAGTAGGTAGTGTGTTGGCTTATTAGACGCAAAAGCCTGGGTTCGAGCCCCAGGCCAGGCATCAAAGACAAAATACAAAAAGCATTTTTTCGGCGACTTCCTCTCAGTAGATTTCTGGCAAAAACTCTGAGAGTAAATAAAAATTGCCATGAAAAGTTTCTCTCAATAAATAAAAATCTGTCGTTCGGAGTCGACTTTAAACTGTAGGTCCCACGACTCATATATAAAATTAACACACACAACATAAGTGGTGTGAGAAACTAGGACGTTGTACAATGGGTCAATTCGACCTCCGGGTACTGTACTTGTCTTAATTGACAAGTGCACGTCCTCTAACCTAACCTAACCTAAGTGGTGTGAGAAGCTCAGTTGACTGCAGGGTTGTAATGACCAATTATGTATGTATGCATGATTGTTTTACTATCAGGCTGCTGAGGGGAAGTCGCCGCAGAGAAGTATTGTTTTATTACTTTGTTATGTACCAGATGTTGAAGTCGCCGTCGTCTAGTAGGTAGTGTGTTGGCTTATTAGACGAGAGGGCACGGTTCAATCCCTAGTCAGACATCTCTAACAAATAGAAGTATGAACAAATATTTCTTTGGCGACTTCCTCTCAGCAGACTTTTGGCAAAAACTAAGAATAAAATAAAATTTGCATTGAAAAGTTTCTCAAAAATATGTCGTTAGGAGTCGACTTTAAACTGTAGGTTCCGCCACTCATGTATAAAATTAACACACACAACGAAAGTGGTGTGAGAAGCTAGGTCGTAATCCTGACTGAAGGGTTGTAATGACCAATTATGTATGTATGTATTATTTATGTATGTATTTCTCCCGAAGGCTGACGAGGGGAAGTCGCCGTAAAGAAGTATTGTTTTAATACTTTGTTATGTACCAGATGACTGAGCTGGGTTTTAAACCACAGACTCTCATCAAACAATCCAACACACTATCTATTAGGCTACAGTGTCTTCTAGCTATGGGAGCATATTGTTCAAATTAAAGTTTAATGGCAATATTTTTCTACGCTTGAGAATTTAAAAAAAAAATTCTAAAAGCTATACAGTTTGCTTTTCATATTAATGGTGGCAGCTTCCTCAGACTTCTGCAATTCATTCATGACCAGTCAAGAAGTTTTAATCTTACGTTAACCTATTGTTGCCGTATAAGGTTAGGCTGGAGCTCATTAGACCAATTGTGATGTACTTAATAAGATCCTAAGGTCTTCATCCCCAACCAGTATGATACTATCAGTGCTTCTTAGATAACAGATGCAGATTTTTAACAGCATGTTTACAGCTCATTTCAGATCCCAAAAGAAATGATCCAGGGAGATACAGACGACAAATATTTCTGCCTGGAAAACAGAACAATAGTAGGCCAGTGTTCTCGATTCAAAAATCCGAAGATCTTCGCAAACGGCTTGAATGGGACATGTCGTCTGTAATATATTTTTTTATTTTTTAGAACAGACCGCATAATATACCTCCATAGGGTGTAATAATGCTTATAGAGAAATTTTAAAGACCTGATCAGATCAAATTCATATACGTCAAGCTAACCAAATAATTACTAGGCCAGATCATGTATACCCTAATTGCTTGTAACTCCGCTTGAAAACCCTGTATTATGATGCAAAGTTTGGCTTCTGGTCCTTCTATGTAGAATTCTAGTTCCTTTCCAATCTCCATGTTAACAGCCATCTGTGTAGCAACTAGTATCCACGGGCATCTGTGGCAGGGATCCGTTTGAACAAGAAAGTTGATCCGGTGACATAGTTTTGTTTGTGTTTTATTCAACTTCAACTTTTGAAACCATAAATTGGTTAACTCGTTGTAAAATAACGTAACCTTTACTTAAAAAATTAATTCTTAACTGAACTCCTCATATCTAAAAACGTGTGCATTAAACCGTATTAAACACGGTTTCCATGTAGCCATCAGTTAACAGGTTAGCTGATAAGGCAAATTCTGTGAAGAATTCTTTTTAATTCTTTTATAAATTTTATTTACTGGATTTGTATTTTTATTATTTTTTATTTGTTTGCTTAAGAATTTCATTACAAAATAAACATCTTCGCTTCGCTTTACAGTATCTATAGAGACAGGGTTAGAAAAACAATTTTACGAGTAACACACTTAGTCGATAACTGAGTACTCCTGACCAGGGAAACTGTGTAAACTACGAACAAAGATACTCTGTACGTTTTAAAAACTATAAAAATTAATTCTTTTATTAGCTTTTTATTTTCAATTTTTATAAGAGTCTTTGTTTGTTTGTTTGCTTTTTGTTTCTAAAACATTTTAATTTTCTTCAGTCGCAAATTGTTTGTTTGTTTGGCCACACGAGTATTTTACGATTATCAACGATTATAGATAGACAGATGAATGGCTGAGTAATGGGTTGGACGGATATGGACAATGTGTGTCTTAAGACACGTTTTGGTAGTATTCTATGAGTCATAAGACAGGCTTTACGCCTGAACAACTATCGGTATCAAGTTTAAAAATTGAAGAGTGAGCTTAAAACAATAAAATTTATCATTCAATGCTGGATGAGGCAATTGGAGTTTGTATTTCTAAGTGCTTCTGTTGTAACTGTTAAATACAAAGTAATTAAATTAATTATTTTGTATTACTTTACAGTTTATAACAAAATTGATAATAAAAAAAAATAAAAATAAATTCCTACCTCAAATTTAATTTACATCGGAAAGAAATAATAGAAGCAGTAACAGCACTTCCCCGCATGAAGTGACAGCTCTTAGTAAAAGACTTGTCATCAATAAGTTCGAAAGGGTGTAGAGAAGTATAACAACATCATTCTGTATCAAATCGTAAATTGTGTACGGATTACCCTTTGAAAAATACATCAAGCCCAAGCTATAAACCCCAGGTCAGATATCTCGAACAAAACGAAATATGAAAAAATAATTCTTTGTTGTCTCCTGCCAGAAAACTTCTGAGAGTAAATAAAACTGACATGAAAAGCTTCTCAAAAATCTGTCGGTCCAAGTCGATTTTAATTTGTAAATCCCGCCACCTGCGGCTAAAATTAACACACACAACATAAATGGTGTGAGAAATAAGGTTGTAATCCTGACTAAAGGATTGTAATGACCAATTAAAAAAAAACAGAAGATAATGGCTCTTCCTTCGTGGATTTCCGATATTTGAGAGATAATAAAAGTCCTCTTGTTGGAGCTGGAGCTACCTATACATCTGTCAAATAAGTTGTTATTTTTCCTGTCCGTTTTAGCAAGTAGTCACCAAAGTCTAGTAGGCAGTGTGTGGGTTTATTAGACGTGAGGTTAGATATCTCGAACAAAACGAAATATTAAAAATATGTTCCTTTCAGCAGATTTCTGGCAATAAAATTAAAATTGCCATGAAATGTTTCCCAAAAATCTGCAGTTCGGAGTCGACTTTAAACTGTAGGTCCCATCACTCATATATAAAATTAACACACACAACACAACTAGCGTGAGTTTGTAATCATAACCGGTTGTAAGGATCAATTACGTGCGTATGTATGTATGTTTTACCAAGTTCAAGAGAATCCAGCGGCTATGCTGTGCTGTCTCGCCCACGTTATTCCGATGCTCGCTGACCGCCGTCGACTTAGAGGACAATCTTGTCTGTGTTGGAAGCATAAACTGGCGTTGCTAAAACAGACCAAAATGCAACCAGTAGGTTGTTGTAGACAATTACTGAAGAAAATAAGATAATATCGACTAACAGTGAGTTTTTATCTTGCATACATGTACTTTACACACAACCTTCCTAACCAAACACAGCAAATATAGAACTCAACATACTACCTGCCTGTCTGTCTGCCAAAGAATGCTTAAATAAAATTAAAAAAAATAAAATAAAATCTCTTTAAACATATGCTTCCAACAACAATAAAAACAATCATTATTATTTTTAAGTCAAGGTCAATTCTAAATGGATTCTTTTTACACTTATTTTAAAAACAAATAAAAAAAAACTACAACAACAGCAAACAAAATTAATTGAAACGGTTCAGTACTCGTATTTTATAATAGTAGACGGTAAAGTAAAGTAAAATAGAAGTCATCAAATGAACGGAAGCCGCAAATAAAATTGAGTATAAAGTGTTAATAATAGTATAAGGAACAAAAAAAAACCAAACTAACAAAAAAAGGCATAAACAATGAAGAAATAAAGAAGAAAAAATGAAAATAAAATTGTATCTTTAAATTCTAAAAAAAAATTAAATTCAAATGGTTTTTATAAAATAGGCTGGTGTTTTTTGAAAGGGAAATTATTTATATTTAATACAAAACATAAGTACATTTATGTATGTATAATATGCACATACATACATATATGTATACTAGGGATGCCAAACGGGATTGATTTTTAAAAATCCCGGGATTCGGGATTTTGAAATCCCGATCCCGAAATCCCGGGATTTTTCGGGACAATTCGGGATCGACAAATCCCGAAATTTCCCGAAATATCCCGGGATTTCGGGATTTTCTTTTAATAAAAATAGCTAAAAACAACTATTTTATTAAAATTTCATTAATTTTTGATCTTTATCACAATACACATGTTATAAAATAGAAAAACACAACCAAAAATTAACAAAAATAAAAATAATTCATCTGTGTCTCCATACATACATATAGATATGTATAAACACATTAGTGAAGAAACAAATACCTACCATTTTAAGAACATTATTTAGTGTCCAAAATATATATGTATATTAATTATATTCATTGTTTTTAGTAATTTTTTAAAAAGATCAAAGGCGCTAATATTTCATCGAAGAGCCTTAATTTTGATGCAAACGAAAACATCCTTTCGCTGAAAAACATTTTCAGCTTCTGGGCAAAATGGTTTCAAGATAGCTATATGCAGAGTAACACCTCGTGCTTCAATCACATCTATTTCTTTAGAAAGTTGATTGTCTAAACCGTCAGCTGTATAAACAGATTTTATTGGGCTTCGAGGGCAACGTTTAACTTTTAGCAAAGAAAGTTGGGTTGTTATTCAGTTCGATGTCGAGAATATTCACTTCATTGTTGCATGATACACTTCAAAAACTACATGAGTGTTATTTAATGTAATATTAAATAAAAAACAATGCCGTAGACTTAATTTTTTCTTACTTTATAAAGTGTATATGTATGAATTTGCAATCCCGAAAATTCCCGGGATAAGTTTAAAAAAATCCCGGGATTCGGGATTTGGGAATCCCGAAAATCCCTGGATTTTTTAATTCGGGATTTCCCGATTGGCATCCCTAATGTATACCCTATATGCATATAATTAATATTTGTTTGTTGTAAACCAAAGTGGCCTATGCGTTGCCTTCTGTTATTTTAGAATATCGTATTGATGTGATGAAATTAATAAGAAATTCGAGAAAAACATTTTTGAGGGTGCCCTGGTAGTCTAGCGGGTAGTGTGCTAGACTATTAGCGTGAGGGTCGTGGGTTCGATTCCCACCAGAGACTCTGGTCTGTGACACTACACCGAGCAAATAGTCAAGTTACTTCGCTCGTATGTAATTAGGATATAATTTGTAATTGTATTGTAATTAATAAATAAATAAATAACATTTTTGACTGGATTTCATACTCTGTTTTGGCAAGAGAGCTTTAACGCATTACAAGGAAAACAGAAAAACTTCTGGCGTCTTTCGACCTTAGAAGAAATCAATAAATTGCTTAGTTATACAGTCAGAGTGACTGGATAGCCTAAAGCCTAAGCATTTGAGATGAAAAATTTTCGTTGAGGATCTACTACCATCAAGAGGGAGTTTGAAAGCTATTGGCAAGCAGAAGTAATAACTCTGTTGTTATAATAAAAGGATACCTATGCGTTTAATTTCACTGAAAACGTATGCACGAGAGAAAGGGTACGAGTGAAAAGTTCTCATTACTACAACCAATACAAAACTGCCTAATATACTGCCGCAAGGATCGTATTGTTCCAGTATCAGCTACTGTAGGCCAATATACTTTATTCACGAAGGTGAAACTTACTTATTTAATTGGCCTTTAAAAACCCGATTAACGGATTTCGATTTGTCCGCGTCTTCGCTTGTTGGTCACAGCAATCAATGACAGGGCTTTCTCGATTTGGTCCTTTCAACGCAAACCAGGACGTGCTCTTCGCTGACATCTGCAAATCCCCGCATCAACTACCAGTGTCGCCGGAACATCCTTTTCCATTCGACCGACATGGCCGTGCCAGCGCAGCCGCCAACCAAAGATTTTGCGCAGGACTTTTCTCTTGAATACTCTGAAGGCTGCTGCCTCATTACCTCTGCGCCATAAAGAAGCACGGGGCGGATAAGCGTCTTGTAGAGTACTTAGAAACAAAGCAAGTAACTCCAACAGTCATATGTTTTGTTGCAGTCCTCCTATGTGTCTCAACGAAACGAAAATAAAAATTCAATTAAAATTCAATGGCAAAGATCTTAAACTTGTTTGTGTAAATTTCTTATTTATTCCTCTTAATTGGGACCAATATCAACAATCAATAACTGTAACAGCTGCCCTAAGTTAATCCATAATTACTTACCATTATTTGCCGTTAAACTTGGGTTTAGTTAAAGGTAGATTTAGCTAAAGTGAATTTTATAATCACCTTTAACTTCTTTTGGTTATTACAACCTACAGATAAAATAAAGTTAACTTTTTCAAAAATATGGCAAGCAAGCAATGTCGATAACACTGCTCAAACTAAACAAGTTTTATTTAAACGCAGTGGCAACGACGGTCTTCTTTTTTTGTTATATTTGCTCACTTTGTTTATATTTGAAGTTGCCGTATTGAAAATAATACATAATATGGCAAGTTCAAACATAAACTTAACTTTAAAAGTTACCAGTAGTATGATCTTCCCTTTAGCTTAACGCTCACTTGTACCTTATCGTCCACTTATAATAATGAAAAATATTTAAAATCCTAACTTTAGTTAACAGCAAGTTGTAATAACGGCCCTTAATTGATTATTGTAAGATTTCAGTCAGGTTTGCGACCGGGCTTCTCACACCACCTATGTTG
This sequence comes from Sarcophaga subvicina, assembly GCA_936449025.2. Classification (NCBI taxonomy): domain Eukaryota; kingdom Metazoa; phylum Arthropoda; class Insecta; order Diptera; family Sarcophagidae; genus Sarcophaga; species Sarcophaga subvicina. Next base: position 77,567,658 of record OW388083.2, read on the forward strand.
TAGGTTTTAATTTTATGCATGAGTGGCGGGGGATCCACAGTTTAAATTCGACTCCAAACGGCTGATTTTTTGAGAAACTTCTCATTGCACTTTTATTTACTTTCAGAGATTTTGCTAGTAATCTTAGGTTAGAGAAAATATTGCAAATTGCTTTAAATATTGTAAGCTTTGCTTTGCATGCCCATGATAATTAACTTTTTTTTTAATTTCTTATAAACTATGCCCTACTAATTATGATACATGAATGAAATTTATAATCTTCATTTGAATATAATTTTAAATCATTTAATTAAACGTCTTATAATGTAGCAAACAAAGCTTGCCGGGTATTTGTTACTCTCACATAAAAAAACGAAAAATTTCGTTTAAAAAAAACTATGCCAGTTTACATGACAATTAATTGTTAACAAATTAACAATATCTTGAACAAAAACTAAAAACATATTGCTTTTAATTATTAAAGCCAGGCACAAGGTTTAAAGGTTTAACGAACTTTTTGCCTAATAAACCGGAAATGTTATTCAAAAAAGCAATAAAAAATTAACAAAAAAAAAATCCATAGAAAAAACCAACCTTTTAAATAAAAATTGTTTTTAAATTGAAACTATTCTTACACGTTCAATTAATTAAAATATTTTTTATTAAAAATAATTAAAGTCTTTAAATTGCATTAAAATTGAATTCAGTTTTAAACCTTTTTTTCTTGTTCTTCTTCTACATTTTTAAGCCACACTACTAGCTAACATTGGCTTTGACAATAATTCTGATTCGTTTTTTTTTTGTTGTAAATTGTCTGATTTTCCATGGCTTAAAGTACATATTTATGGCCAAGTGAATATAATTGTTTGTATGCTTTTTTTCCATTTTTAATGCTTTTAGCCAACCTTGATTTTAGCCAATTTTATTGGCTGCACTTTAATTTGTTGTTCTTGTCGTCATTGCCACTGTTTTGTCAAGCCTTCTCTCACGGCATTTTAGCTTTTTTTTGGCACGATCGTTTAAGCCACTGCTTAACTGATGGTTTTTCAAGAACATTTTAAAGAATTTTCAAATATTTGTTTTATTCGTATTTGAAAGCAATAAAATTTGATATTGTACTTGAGACGAATTGCCGTCAAATGGCTAGTTTGTATTGTTTTAAAGCATTTCGAAATTTTTGGTCATGATCTTCAATGGCAAGCCAAAAAAAATTAAACTTAAAAAAGGCGAAAAATTCTTGAAAAAATTTGAAATGGTAAACAAAAATATAATGAAGGTTAATTAAAAATAAAAGAAAAACATTGTTTTTCTTGAGATGATTAAAAACAAAACATCAAATAACCTCAGCTATAGTATTTTCCTGTATACCTTCGTGATATATTTTACTTTAAGTGTCCTCGTCCACGTTCAGAGCAGGCGTTGTGCAACCCTGAGAAATACAGATTCGAATCCGGATTTTCGAATGATAAAAATAGATTTCAATCAAGGCACTAGAATAAACAAACGAAACATCTGGTCACTCATAGAGAATAATAGCATCAACGACCATCATTGAAAGGTCACGTAGTGTCTTCTCTTCAAGCAGCCAATGACTGTAACGATCCAATACTTGCGGCATATGGCAGGTCTATCATTCTGGTATTTTCCACAGCATACTATACCTAATTGTCTAAATAATTTTCTTAAACGCAGTAGAAATAAAGGAAAAAAAGAATTTGGAAAGATGAATAAAGCACAGTTTATACTCTTAGCTTAGTTAGATAATGTCAGTCTCATCTTTCAAAACGATTTAATTTTTGTTTCAAACTAGATGCCGAATATCAAAGCAAATCCCTTAAAAAGTTTGGGTTATATGGTGTTCAGATATGCACCTTTATTGCGTAATTCGCAATAAAAGCCATTATTGAGCTCAATATTTTATATAAAGTTTCAATTATTTATTGCGCAATTAATACGAAAATTGTTATAATATTGAGTAAAAGTTAAAATGCAGAACTGTCATAAGTGTGTTTAGTGAATATATTACAATTAACCGAACACTTTCTGTTGATATTTGACAACTCAAACGTCAACAATGACAAACAAAAAATATAAACAAAGCAAAAAAAAAACAAGAACAAAATGAAAACAATATTGTTGAAACAACCAGCTGTTTTGTTTACCAGCTGTTTTGTTTACAGCTGTCAAATGAATATTGAATAAGCAGCTGAACTGCGTATATTATTATGCCTGAACACTTAAAATACTGTACTCAATAAACCGAATATTGCCTCAATAAAAGTGCATATCTGAACATAGTATTATGAACAAACTTACTGCTAAAATATATTTTTACTAGCAGATTGTACCCGGCGTTGCGCGGGTTATGTATTTTGGATTAGTTTAAAAAATGAAAAATGAAAAATGTTTTTAAATTAAAAAAACTGATTATTTGTTGTTGTTAAAGAAATTTAAAAAGTTAAAAAAAAAAACAACATAATACCATAATACTATTACAAAAAAAATATTTTTTCTCGTAATCAGTGCATTAACAGGCATCGTTTGGGAGGTATTTCTACAAAAAAGGCCATGAGACACCCTATTGTATAAATTTTTCTTTAAATTTAAAAAAAATTATTGTTGGGTCATTTTTGCATTAAAAGTAACACTAAATAAAAAAACCGGTTTATCGGTTTCGAAACCGGTTTTGAAAACGATTGCTTAAAAAATGCAATTTTTCAAATTATTCGGAAACCGGTTTAACAAACAACCCAGTTTTTTGAATACTCTAAGTCCTAAATATAAATGCACTCAATTTGCCCGTTTTTCGCCCGTTTGTCTCATTTTGTCCCCTTTGGGTCAAAATTTTGAAACGATTTATTGCCTATAACCTGCACCGACAAAACTCGATCAATATCCCAAATTTCAAGAAAATCGGTCCAGGCGTGATTGGCCATGCACTCAATTTGCCCGTTTTTGGCCCCTTTCCCCCTTTTTGGACCCCTTTTGGTTCAACTTTAGAAACGGAACACCTCCAATAACTATTTGGGAAACTTAACCAAGCTAAATCGTAAAAAGTAGTAAAAGTAAAGTAAAGATACAACATTTATGCATAAAAGTACTAATTTTTGCCCATTTTTTTCTCCCTTTGTCCCATTTTTTCTCCCCTTTTGGTCAAAATTTTGAAAAGATTTATTGCCTATAACCTGCACCGACAAAACTCGATCAATATCCCAAATTTCGAGAAAATCGGTCCAGGCGTTCAGGCGTGATTGTCTAACAAACAAACAAAAAAAAAAAAAACAGACTTACAGAAAGATTTATAATATAAAGGGTGGGTTTTATAGAGGTATAGAACTTTAAGTTGCAATAAAACAACGATGGATTATTCGATTGACATGAATTTTATTTATCCGAAAGATAATCTTGTGGCATTACATTTTAAATATGATTTCTGGCATATGACCGCCACAGCTGGCGCGGATATAGTCCAATCTGGACGTCCAATTTTCGATGATTTTTTCCAACATTTGTGGCCGTATATCGGCAATAACACGGCGAATGTTGTCTTCCAAATGGTCAAGCGTTTGTGGCTTTACCGCATAGACCAATGCATGGTTATTCAATTTAAATTTAGTAAAAGTTAGTAATCATGGCTCTATACCGATCACCATTGACTGTAACGTTCTGGCCACCATCGTTTTCAGCTCTACAGCAGCAATAGCTTCTACGCGCTCTACAGCAGCAATAGCTTCTTCTGTACGCACCGTACAGCGTCTCTGGAGATGCGAGTTATCAATAAGAGTAAACGCGAAACGTTCCATGGTTAATCGAATTAACTGCTCTGATGGACGATTTTGTCGACGATAAAATGGACGTAGTGCGCGATACGTTTTCCGCACAGAACCATTATTTTCGAAATAAAATTGCACTATTTTCAAGCGTTGTTCAGGCGTGAGTCTATTCATGATGAATTGCCAAACCAAACTGAGAATAAATCACTTGACAGCTGTTAAATCGGTCGCCATCTTGAAAAGTAATGCCAACTATAAAAAACACCCTATATATTAGGATTTTATTTGAAATATGTTTTTATTTTAATTTATTATAGTTAAAATTACAATAAATAATAAAGCTAAAACCACTAGCAATCATGAATATTAGCTTAGTGGTACTTAAAGCTAGAGCGCTTCAAGTTTTCAATGCCATTTCTGCGAAGATATCAAACTATTTGTAGAGACAACAAACTTCCTAGATAAAAATATCAGTAATGAAGTTCTATATATAAGAATACCAACTTTTGATTGCCTTATAACGAACCAGAAGCAATAATGGCGCCCAGATCCGCGTCGCCTTTACTTAATACTTTAGTTTGAGAAGTAAGAAATAGATTACATAAGTGCTTGTGGTCCTCAGCATACATGTGTTGTTTCATATACAGTCGCACGGTAATTACGATTTAAATCAGAATTTCGCTCTTATCCCTTACCCTTGGTTATATTTGTGGGAAAAATTATGGTGATGATATAACAGGTGTTAGCAATAATAAGCAAATAATTAAAATTCCAATTTTACGCATACTATTCTATCTTTATCACATACATAATTGGTCATTACATCCCTTCAGTCAGGATTACGCCTAGTTTCTCACACCACTTATATTGTGTGTTTTAATTTTATACATGAGTGGCAGGACCTACAGTTTAAAGTCGACTCCGAACGACAGATTTTTTGAGAAGCTTTTCTTTCAATTTTTATTTACTCAGAGTTTTTCCAGAAATCTCCTGAGAGGAAGTCGGCGAAGACATACTTTTTATATTTTGTTGTGATGTCTGGCCTAGGGTTTGAACCCTGGCTTTACGTCTACTTTAAGTCAACAAACTACCTACTAGACCACGGCGACTTAATTATTTATCTCATTTTCTAATTCCAACAGAATGTACTGAGGGTTGGTCTCAGATTAAAAATAGTTTATCTTCTTCACAATTCGGAAATATGAGGTCTTGACGCGCTTGGATTCTATATTCTCTCCGTGCAAATATTTTGTCATCCTGTATAATTAATGGTTGCCTGTGTTGATAGTCTAACTCATTATTTATGTAGAAGTAAATTCCCACGTAGATAGAAATCTTATGGAGCGACATTCTAAACTTCATTCCGTTCAATCTTCTAACGTAAAAGAATTAAGATGCTCTTTAAATTAGTATATTTATTTATATAATATAATTGCAACATTTAATTTAGCACATTTATTTTATAATATATTCTTCTTTTATTTAATACATGAATAATTTAAATTTAATACTTTATATGGTCTACATTTACAATGTATTAAGGAAAAAATGTTTTTCATTTTCAATAAATTGGTCCATATTTATATTTGATACAATGTTTTTATTTTTTTTGGTCGTTGTTATTAACATTTAATAAAATTTACAACATTTATATTCATAGTTTAATATGTATCTGTTGTTGTTAATTTTTATATTATAAATTGGTCCATATACATATTTCAGTTTTTTTTTATTATATTAAATATTTAAATTTATTAACAATTCATAAACTTTAGAACATTTATATTAAAAGTGGAAACAATAAAGCTTTTATACGAGTAGTTAAGTGGCAAATATGTATGCATTTCTATATACTTTTTATCGTTTATATTTTTTATAGCATAAAAAGAGAATAAGTGTCCTACATATTTCTTTTTTTTTGTAAATGTAATAAAAAAATATGCGATCTTAGCTCATCGATTCACTTGAAAATCTTAGCCTTCATTCTCAAAACTCAATAATACATTTTAATTGTAAATTTTTTATTCATTGTAAATGAATTATAACCCTTCATTAAAAATTTGTCTGTACATAATTAAATTATTTTTGGAAAGTGAATTAAAAATTTTTCTATTTAATTAAAATTTTCAGAAAAAAAATACTGGAAAATACGATAACAAATTATATTAAAATCATCAAAAGATAACATATCTTAAATCATAAAATTAAATCAAAATCAGAAACTACACTCTGAAAACGTTGAGCCTTAACCAAGCTTCTTTAATTAATTAAGTATCATAACATCAAAATATTGTAAAATTTTCAAGATTCGCTTATTTCTAAGCATTTAAATAATATTTTAATAAATACTAGATAAATAAAATAATAATAAAAAAATTTATCATGTCAAAAATAACCTTAACTGTACATACGTATATATTACAATATGTACATATTATTGTATTATTATTATATATTTAGTTTGTTTTTTACTCTCTAAAGCAAATACATTTATAAACTAATAATTTAAGCAGTTTTGTAATTGTTTTTAGCGCCAGAGTTAAGTTGAAGTTCAAATTTTATTCAATATTTTTTTTTTGTTTAATTTTGTTAGCATCCACCCAATAACTTAAATTTTTCTACTTTTTTTTTGTAATTTTATTTTTTATATTTTTTATATATATTTTTATGTTTTTATTTTTGTATTTTTTATTATAATTATGCTTTTTAATATCTTTGAAATTCTTTTTTGTTTAAAAACAGATATTTACAATGGTAGGACTGTTTACTGTTTTTAATTAATTCTATTTATTTTTTTTATTTTTCATTTAATTTTAATTTATTTTCATTTCATTCATAATTTAATTTTTTTTCGTTCCGTTTATTTTTTTTATTTTTTGAAATTAATTTTAATTTAATTTATTATTTTTATTTTTTTTTTAATTTTTTGGAATTATATTTGAATTTAGTTTAATTTAATTTTTTTACTTTTCAATTCAAATTTAATAATTTTTTTTGTTTTGTTTATACTCATATACTCATTTTTATATTTTTTTAAATTTTTTTAATGTTTTTTAATTATAAATTAAATAATCAATATTTTTTTTATTTTTTTCAATATTTTTTTTTTATTTTTTTCAATATTTTTTTATTTTTTTTAATTTTTATTTTCATTTTAATTCCAGTTTTTATTTCAATTCAAATTTTTTATTGTTTTGTTTATATTAATTATTTATTGTGTTATTTTTATTTAATTATTTATTTTATTAATATTTATAGTAATTTCAATAACTCCAAAAGCCTTTGCTTTTATTTAATATGTCTTACATTTTTTTAATTCAAACACTAAATAATTTTTTTTTTGATTTTTTATTTTTATATTTGCAATTCAATATATATAATTATTTATTGAAAATCTTAAATAATACTACACATATACATATAAAACTACATACCTATTTAATACAAAATAATAGTTACATTTCATTTTTTTAATATGGTTTATAAAATTAATCAATGAAATAAAATATAAAAAAAATAAATTCGTGTTTTTAAAGACACAAAATAAGGAATAAAAATTTTTACCAAAACAAAATATAATTAACAAAAGAAGAAAAACAGAAATTATAGAACTTAAGAACTAAAAATGTTTTTTGGTCCAATAATAATAGTATGAGGGGAGGGGAAATAAAAATTAATTAACAAGACAACTAAAAAAAAAAATAATAAATTAAATGACAAAAAATTAAGAGAATTGAAATTTAAATTTTAGGAAAATGATTTGCTATGAAGTGTTAAAATAAAATTAAAAAAATAAAATAAATTTATAATAATAAAATATTGTACATTTAAAAGAATACTTTCAAGGGATCATTTGCAAGAGTTTTTTTTCATATTTTTTAAAAAAATATATGTAACTTGGGGCTGTTGCTTGAGCTATTATTTGTTGTTGTTTTAATATTATAATTATAGTTCTAAAAATAACTTTAAATAGTTGATAATATTTTAATACTTTTGTTTTAATTAATTTTTAATACAAAATAATATAAAAAAAATAAAAAATAAAAGAAAAATTAAATCAACATCAACTAATTAAAGTTGGATCACACACGGTTTGGGTAGCTAAACTTAATCATTTAGGTACTTGATATTGTTTAAAAAAAATATATAAAATAAAACATTTATAAACACGTTTTAGGGTTAAACTCTCATTTCTATGCTAACTCTCTCAATTTGTTTTGTTTTTTTCTTTAGTTGTTTAAGAGCGTAGAGCATTTATTTAGAAAGGACGACGCATCTTATTGATGGCATTGGTCAAATGTAAAATTTCAGTGTTCATTTGCTGCAATAAAGTTTCCAATTTATCGACAGAGTCTAAGATCTCTACACGTTCGGTATGGGGATTGAAGCGTACTTCGAAGGGTCTGGACATGGTGGATACCCAACGACGGAACTTGTCCTTGGCATCTTCGAAACTTTCGGCAACATAGTAAATGGGCTGGTATTCTTGATCCTGATAGGGTTGTACAGCTGTGGAAGCGGGTTCGAATGCACGATGTTCACATTTGTCAGAGATGGCATGCAACAATTCACCGTAAGAGGACAAGAGACCAGCACCATAAGCCTTGATTTGGCCATGTTCTTTGCACAAACCGAATTCAACAGTGAACCAGTAGACCTAAAAGTAAAAAAAAAGAAAAAAATTGTTTTTAAGTAAATAGAATCCGGTTTTCTGTTTAATTTGTTAAATAAAGCTTAGCTTAGCGTAGCATAGAACATTTTAGCCTTGATTTCATAACAAATTTTAATCATTTTAAATTGGTTTTTTTTAATTTTTTTTCTTAAATTCGTTTACAAGACTGAACATTTAAGTCAAGATTACAAGTGCAGTGTTAAGCGTTTCTAAATTTTTAATAACAAAAATTTTTTTTTAAATTGTTTCTCTAGCCGTAAGCTGGCTGCTTTAACTGGTTGGCCAATGTGTTTAAAATTCAATTTTTTGGCTTTTAAAAACGAACTTGACTTTTAATTCAAAGATTTTTAGTTTAAAGCAAAAACCATGCGCCATATAGCAATGTTTAAACTTGGCTTAGAACTTTAAATACAATTTCAATTTTTTGCAACATTAACATGGTCTCACGTAAGCTAAACACTCACTCACACCCCAAAATGCTAGACCAGTTTTTTGGCTCGTGTGTTGAAAAGCCGAAAACAAAAAAGAACAAAAAAAAAATTAGCATTTATTTTTTGAAAATCATATTACAAGGCCATGTATGTATATTTAATAGCCAAATTTAAAATGTTTAAACAAACAAAGAATAAAATATTCACAATTAATGAATGGCCAATTGATTAATAATTGAGATCATTCGTTCATTGTTAATAAACAAAGTGAAGGGCTAGAAATCATTTGAACTGGTTATGGTATTTCCCGTTTTAATACAAAGTTTCGCAAAGGATTTGTGCCACTTTCCAAAAGCAAAACAAAAATTCTTTTTAAAATTTGAGGTTAATGTACAATTTTGCAAGCTATAGGAATATTTATTTAAAAGTAATCAAACGCAATAATGTTGAAACTCTTTTACCGCTTCTGTATTATTTATAAACGAATTGTGATCTTTGAATAATAATTTTGAGGTTATGTGGAAATTAGCAAAGTATTTTTGTAAGAAGTAATTACTATTTGAAATTAAACGTTTTTTAATTTCAAATTAAATATTAATACATTTTTTAACTGTTTCTATTTTGCTTTAGCAAAATATCAATTTTAAAAATTCAATTTTGAGGTTATGTTGAATTTTTCTACTAAGTATTAAGTTTTTGAATAAAATATTAACAATTTTGTGTTAATTATGATAGCATTGGTGTTCGTTTTCTTTGTTATCACTCAAATATTGTTATTAATTACAATTATTTATTTTACGAAATAAAATTTGAGGTTAGGTAGAATTTTTTTTTAAATTTACATTAATTTTCAGTATTTGTCAATTAATTAATAATTTTTAGAAGATATACTAAAAACCTATTCATTGTATATGAGTATTGAAGCAATTTTAAAAATTTCAAATTTGAGGTTAGGTTGAATTTTTTCTTAACATATTCAAATTTTTGCTTTAGAAACAATCGTATGAGTGCATAAAATTGCTATACTGCTGAATATAGATCATTTTGCCTTTCTTTTGAATTAAGACACCAATATTTTCATTTGAATTATTGAAGTTATGGTGCATTTAAAAAAAATGTGAGGTTAAAGTTTTTTTTTTCTTTCACTTTTTGCCTTTTAAGCAATAATGTCCTTTTTTCCATTAAACCTAACTAATTGTATTTCATTTTTCAAATTTGATTTTATTGCTAAACTAAATAGCATGACTATAAAATTATACTTACAGTGGATAATTTTTCAATTTCTTCATCCGAAGCACCCAATGAAGCCAAACCAATTTCCTGTGAGAATTGTGCAAAACTGGGATCAGCCAATAATGGCATATGACCCAACAATTCATGAATGCAATCACTGTTAACGAAAAGCAAAAAAGAAAAGAAAAGAATGAAATCAATAAAAGGAAAATATTAAAAATGAAAATGAAAATAAAATTGTAATAAAATTATGAAAATGTTCAAAGTGTTAAAAAGTGTTCTACTAAAACACAACAATAACAGCAACGACAACGACAATGGCATTAAATAACTCAATTATTGTTAATGGAGTTGTCACAAGTGCCATCATAATCAAAAACATACATACACATACTCTCAGTCATGGCAATGAAAATAGAAAAAATCTACTGGTACTTGTTGCTGTTTACCACACCTACACACCCTCCCCCATACACTTAAAGTTTAAGACCCTTCAACATTTTCTCTGGCTCTTAAAGGCCAATTATGAGGTTTTTCCTTTTGTTCCTGTTTCTTGTATTTGGGGCTTTGTAAAAAGCATGGTGACAAAATGGATGGTAGTGGTGGGGTTTTCTATAGGAAAACTAAAATGTGGTTCAACCGTTTTTTTTTGTGTTCTTTTGTAAGGCAGCAAAAGGAAATTATTTATGCTTAAAACAATATGAAATCATTTACTTCTCTCTAGAAGTTGCCATTATATCTGCACTATGGCATGACGGATGGCTGCAAATAAGTGTGCAAATGTCAAGCAAATTTCCTTTATGCCATTATAAACTGGAAAGATTTAATAAGAAAACTTTTCTTTTCGTAAAGGAAAAGTTTCAGCAAAACAGTCTTTGCATTGACAATTAATTGAGTATGGCATACAATATAGAAGGAATATTTTTTGAGGTTATGTTGCTCTTTAGCAATTGAAAATTAGAGGTGGTAATTAAATTAGTAACAATTTAAAGATAATTTTTGTTCTAATGCATAACACGATTCATAACTATTTCTTTGTTGTGTTTATAAAAGGTTTTAAAAGAGATTTGCAAAAAAGAAATTTGAGGTTAGGTTGAATTTTTTATAGTTCCTTTGATTTCTGCGCATTTGAAGCGCATATTCGATAATTTTTTTTTTTAAATTTGTATGTTTTAGCTTTATATAATTTAAAAACTTTCTTTAGAACTTTTAAGGTTATGCGTTTGATTTTTGGATTGGAACGTATACCTGTTTCCCTATTTAGAAACAATGATTTTATAGTTATTACGAAAAATACTTACGGTTCAGGTGTGTGGTAAGGTGAGTTGACATGGCGCACGTATTGAGTACTTTGGAAAATGCGGAATGCCAAAGAAGCCAAGAAATCGCGAGCGGTCAATAAACCGGCAGCAGGTCTTAAAGTGAAACCGGTATTCTTACGCAAGAAATCGGACATTTCTTGCAATTGGGGCAAATGCTCTTCAACGAAAATCTTTTCATCTTCCAATTTCTTGAAGGCAGCACGATATTCAGAACAGGCATGTTTAGGACTCAATTCCTTAACAGTGCGGAAGACCGAACGCCAGGTTTTGTTTTCCACTTCGCTGTAGTTGATGTGGGGAATTGGATCACCGTATTTGTAGGCGAAAGCAATTTCAGCAATTTCCTTACGGCGCTGTCTATAGACTTTATCAGCAAAGCCAGGGTGATTCATATCTAGATCGGGTTCGTATTTGGTCATCAAATGATTGCAATTGTCCAATTCGGAGGCATGCTTGGGGAACCAAGGTGCCTTAACGCTGATATTGTTCTCAGCCAACAAGTTAATGCTGCTGAAAGAGCCCGATTGGCGCAATGAGCGTATCAATTGCAATAAATTGCCACGAGTCATATTCAATTTGATCAAAACATCATGTTCTACGCCCTCCGAGCGCGATTGGCGTGATTCTACATGCTGGACAAAGCCATGGTAGTTTTCAATGGCCTTTAGAATGCGACCTAACGAAGAGATGCCTTCCTTTAGGCGCACAATCAAAGCAGCATTTTGCATGACATTCTCAGCCTCGGCAGACTCGGAAACGGCATTGGCCAAAACGATTTCATCTTCAGTTAAGCCAGCATCTAAAAATAAAAATTAAAAGTAAGAAAATCAAATCAAATGAAAATAAAATAAAAAAAGGATTAAAAATCTAACAATTGCAAGGATTTGAATTGAATTTTTAATAGAAATGCTCAGCACGTTTAAGAAAACTATACCCTGTTATGATGAGTGTGACACAGATTATTACAGCCAACCAAGCATTCACTCACAAGTTATTGTTCAAAAAAGAAAAGGAAGAGGAATATGTGGGAAGTGTGTGTGTGGGGGATAGAGAGAACTTAAGTGTCTTACTAATAAAACCTTAAGCTTCTGCTACTTCCACTTGAATATGCTTTTGAGGTTTTTGGCTGGCGTAAGTGTTGTGTAAGGAAGAGCGCTGGAGTGAGACGATTTATGAGGTATTTTATTGTAATATTTTAAGATTTTTATAGACTTATGGTTTTAACACTCATACATCAACATCAACATCATAATTTTATTCTTTTATTGTATAAGATTTCACTTTTACATTACTCCCACTATCCCGGCAACATACATACATATACACTGTAAAGCCACAAATGCTTTCTTTTTTCTTTCTTTCTTTGAAAGGAAACGGAAATGAACAATTTAACATTTGAGCTGTTGCTGCTGCTATAAAAGGATTTGTTGGATGTATGTATGTATGCATGTATGAGTGCATACATTGCTGGGTATTATTGTTAAGAAAAAAAAAATGGTTTTAAATCTCTTACAAAAGAAACTAAATTAAGTGAAAAATGCTAAATGTTAAGAGGATTTGATGTGAAAAAGAAAGTGAATTTCTGCTCTTACCATCTGCATTAGTTTTGTCTGTTGATTCTTGTGAATCATTTTCCTGAGTTTGTTCAGATGCAGCTGGCAAATCATCTTGTGTATCGACTAATGGTTTCGTTTTTTTAATGAAAATAAATTTAAAAAATAAAAAAAATTAATAAATAATTAAAATAAAATAAAAAAAAGATGAAGAAAATAATACCTTCATTAAAAACAGGTTGTTCGATATCATCAACAACATCTAGATTTTCTAATTGTTGTTCATCTTGTAATTCAATTTTTTCTTGATTTGGAACATGTTCACCTTTGGCTTGCAAAATGGCACTCTCCAAGGTGCAATCTTTTATAAGAAATAATAAATAAAAATAAAAAATAAATAAATAAATAAATAAAAAGAATAATGCAATAATAATACAACAAAATATCAAAATTAGGAAACCAATATGTAAATAAACCAATATGTAAATAAAAGACATACAAATTAAAATGAATGTGAGTTAATAACCGCAAAGGACCATACACAATTGCTCCTGAAAAATGATTTGTGGACTAATTTTCCTTCTTAGTTTGTTAACTTTGATTCAAATTGAAATTATTTTTTATAAAAATTGAGAAACTTTTTTTTTTAATTCAAAAATTCATTTTAGTTCGCAGGACCAATTTCTTTTAATTAAATATCAGCATTATTGGAAGAGTTGTACATTAAAATTTCTATTTTGGTGCAAAGGATCATTATTTGTTATGAATGTTTCAAACATTTGGAATTCTAAAGCAACATTTTATGTAAAGGAATGTGCAATAAAAATATTATTATTTTGAATTTAAGTTATTTTTTTAATCAAATGAATTTCTTACATTGATTGGAAGGACCAATTTTTTTATGAAAGCTTTTTCCTTAGTTTTTTGATATGCCTAAAGCATTTTAAATCATTTTGTTTCCCTCTTCTTATAGTTAAAGAATATTTGTATTGTTTTTTTTTGTGCTTACCATTGGCTTTGTTGCGAGCTTCTTCCAAGACAATTTGTTTTGTCTGTTTGACCACCAAACTCTCGAAACGAGCATCGTCCACCAAAGAGCGGCGACGAGATGGATAACCATTCTGAAAATGAAAATAAATCAAAAATTAAGAAATTAATAAATATTTAAAGAAATTTAAAACAAAAAATTCTTTCTTTTATTAAATTTAACCTTGCGTGACTAGCCAAGTGATATAATAATTTTCAATTATTTTGTTTTATTTTACAGGTTTTCTCTCATCATTTCCTTTTGTCCCCTGTTTTAATTGATTGCTTTGATCACGAAATTAATTAAATTCACAGGCAAGTTTTTTTTTTTGTAATTTAATTTTCCTTTTTTTTTGTATTTCAAAAAAAGGTTACAAAATTTTGTCTTTTTTCCTTTTTTTTTCTTAAATTGAAATCGAAAGTGTTTAAAACAAAATTGCCTGCCCATCAGCATCATTATCAGCGACAAGAAAACAAGCATCAATGAATGTATGAATGAAACTATGGGATGCATATGACAAACAGAAACAAAAAAAATTCAAAATAAAAACGTTCGCGGTATGAAACAAGTTTATTAACGTAAAACTGGCAATAACAGTGTGTATGATTAACTTGTTAACTTGTTAATGAGGCCGGCTTAAATAATAAAAACAAAAAACGAAAACAAAAACAATAACAAACAAGTTAACACACGAAAATAAAGATGAAAAAAATTGTTTTCGAAAAATTTAATAAAAAAAAAACCGGGTAAAAGAAATGCCCTCAAAAATATATGTGTGTACGTGCAAAATCTGAGGATTTTTCGTTTCAAAACATTTCAAAATTGGTTGATAAATGTTGCTTTTTGTCTAAAACTATGTTTTACAACTTTATTAACACCTTTTTTGCTACAAAAACAACAACAAAATTTAAACAAAGACAAAAAAGTGTGGCATGTGTTGTTTATATAAACAATTTAAATGTTTTTGTTTTTATTTTTTTGATTTTGTTTTGAACTGCCATTCAAAATACTGCATAAATAATTATGTTGACATGAATTATTTTTTAAGTGCTTTTCTGTTGAAATTTTTTGAAAATTGTGAAGAATTTTTTTCTTTTTTTTTTTTGGGTTGAAGTATTGACTGATGAAAGATGCAGCATTTATGAAATAATATTTTATTGAAGGTTATTGCGGTAATTTCATTTCTTTTTTAAAAGAGAGAAAATTAAACGTTTTTTTACGTTTTGTAAGTCAAAAATTTTGTTTTTTTGGATAGTTTCATGGCAGCTTTAAAACGCTTTCACTTTTAAATTTTTTTTTAATAATTTATTTTTAAAGATAATTAATTACAAATAGAGAAGAGGCATATGATAAATGATTATCAAACTAACTGTAGATAATTAGGATTTGATGTTAATAAAAAAAATTGAAAACAAATTATATTGAAAATATTTGTGAAAACAACATAAGGCCCGAAGGACCAAATTTTTATATAAAAAAAAATGGAAATTCGAAACTTTTTAAGTTTGTTAAGAATATAGAATATGCCTGATTTTTGAATTTTTATAAGGGAAAGAATTTTTATATTAAAAAAAGAAACTAAGTAGAAATTTTAATATTAAATTATATAGTTCGTAGGACCAAAAATTTAACTGAAGAATTTAAAAGACTGAGTAAAAGTAATAGAAACCATTAACTTACACAAATTTTAATGTGAGAAAACTATTTCAAATTTTAAATTCAAAACTATTTGGTTTGAAGTACAAATTCATAAAAAATTTAATGTTTGCAAGAAAACTAAAATATTTTTTAGAGTTTCATAATAAATGTAAGGCAAAAAGAATTTTGAGCAGTTGTAATATGAAAATATTTTATATATAATATATATAAAAAAATAAAATTTAATTCAATTCATTATTAAAAAAATTAAATTTAAACTTTAGAAAGCAAATTAATGGCACTGAGGACCATAGGAATAAAAACGTTTAGTGAGAAATTCTGAAAATCATTTAAAATTATTTGAAAATAAAAATTAAACAATTGAAATTTTAAATTTTAAAACAAAATATATTTTTGTTTTAGATTCTACAGAATTTTTTAACAGGAATTTTACAAATTGCTTTGAAAAGTGAAATTATGTGTCTTTTTCTAATTTTAAATATTTTCACCATATAATCGATTTTAATTTTTGTGTTTTTCGAAAAGAACTAATTTTTCCTTTGTTTTTTAAGCATAACTACTACTCACCTCAATACTGTATGATTTTTTAATGGCGAACATTTCGCGGTTCTTTTGAGCAGCAGCTACAGCCATCATTTTTGTATGAAGTTCTTGTTGTTTTATAGAGTATGTAGTAATTAGGTTGTTTTGTATTGTGTAGTAATTAATTAAGACGCTTTGCTTTTTTAATTACAATCAAAAATTTATTCAGTGATTAGCAGGCACACTTAATACTTTTTGTTTTATTTGAAAATTCCTTTAATTCCCGTTAATAAGCCTTCGAAACACTTGTGAGTTTTCACTGCTTATTAGAGTAGAGACTTGCTTCTATTTGTTAAAATTGAAATTTGATATTTCCCCAAAGCAACGTAGTTGTACGGACTGGAGTCTAGTTTAGCTTTTTTAAAAAAAGAAAATTTTTGTTTGATTTTTTTTAAACACAATTTTCTTTTTCTTCACACTTTTCCACTAAAATGTCGTTTGAACACACAGAAATTTTTGAATTTTTCCGTTTTGTTTGCGTTTTTTGCGAGTTTTAAACGTAGACGCGTTTTAAAAATTCTGTATCCTGACGTTTTTTTAGCGGATTATTTTCTGTTTCTTCCGTTTTTTTGTTTTTCTTGTAAAGCTAAGAATTACAACAATCGGCAACTACTTTTCTTTTGTTTGTTAATTATTTGGAAATTTAAATTCAAAAAGAAAACTTTTTATAACGTTTCTTTCTTCAACCAAAGAAGCAAGTTATTAGAGCGAATGATAGCGAATCAATGGATACTCGTTGACCAAGCTCCCAATGCTTATATACCCTCAATCGCCGTATAGAAGGTTCACACTTAACAGCCAGCCACTCTGCTGCTAAACAGCGAGACGAACCTTTAAGCCGAACATTGTTAACTTGGCTAACAGAGAGCACATGTAGTTATTGTTGTTGTTGAAGTTCAATTTGTTTTGTTATTGCTTATCGTGTGTTTTAATTATTCACATGTTAAAAATGAGCAGCACACTCACACCTTGACACTCACTCACTCACTTAGAGCAGTTAGCAGTTAGCACAGTACGCTCATGGAAATAAAAATCACCGTCCATTTTAGTCATGTTAATTTAGCCGCTCTGTTATTAACAGGTTTTCAGATTGTTGTTTGGATTTTTTGTTTTTTTTGTTTGTTTTTTTTGCTGAAACATTTAATCGTTTATTGTTAAAAGCAAGCATCTTTAGTGATAACGTGAGAGTTTTATTTGTTTTCTTTTTTTTTCACTTTACGGGAATCCATTCAATTCATTCATACGTCACTTCACGTCACCACACCACACCACACCACACCACACCGCACTCACTCACTCATTCACACACTCGCACTCACATTGGTGTTCTGTTTATAGCGTTAAACGATTCATCTTGAGAGGGAATCACCAGATTCCGATTCTGTGTACAATATGTGATGGGAGTTTAACGTTTTAACGTTCGTAAGAGCGTCGTCTTTAGAGCGCATGCTTTGTGCCAGAGCAACGTTTGTACATATGTGTCGTCTGTCTGTTGGTTTCGTTTACGTTCGTCGGAAATAAAGGCCAAATCTGTAGTTGTTGTGCTCATTTTTGTGGGATTTACCTCTCGTTGACTAAAATCTTGAATAATTTTTCTGTTTTCCAGTTTCTGTGTTTATCTCCTCCGTGTTCTCTACTCAATTTCAAAAACAAACACAAGAACACAATCAAGTTCAAGTTTCATACAAATGACAGCTACAGTAGTAGTTTAGCATCTGTTTTTGGCGGCTTATGGCAAAAATATTGAAAAAAATTGGGATGGTTACCTTTGTCTATCATTTGTTACTTGAGAGGGTAATGAAAATTATTTTTTTTTATCGATTTCAATTAAAATTAAACAAAATTTGAGTAGAAAGCTGTCAAATTAAAAATATATGTATATTCCAAAGGATCATTGCGTTAGTGTAGGTTAGGTTAGGTTAGGTTAGAGGACGTGTACTTGTCAATTAAGACAAGTACAGTACCCGGAGGTCGAATTGACCCATTGTACAGCGTCCTAGTTTCTCACACCACTTATGTTGTGTGTGTTAATTTTATACATGAGTGGTGGGACCTACAGTTTAAAGTCGACTCCAAACGACAGATTTTTATTTATTGAGAAACTTTTCATTTTGCCAGAAATCTACTGAGAGGAAGTCGCCGAAAAAATACTTTTTGTATTTTGTCTTTGATGCCTGGCCTGAGGCTCGAACCCAGGCTTTTGCGTCTAATAAGCCAACACACTACCTACTAGACTATGGCGACTGCGTTAGTGTATGTTTTAAATAATTTTCAACAAGAATTAAAAATTTCAAGGAGTTTTAAATCATTTTTGTTTTTATTAATTTGGAAATCTATTGGATATTTTGGAAATAACTTCTGTTGATGATGAATTCAAATGAGAGAATGTTTAGATGTGGTTCTTTAAATCAATGTGAAATGTTTTTCCCACATAAATCATAAGGGTACAGCAACGAGTGCAGTAGAGATATTATCGAAGAGCAGGCAGACAACTTCCATCCTTTGATTGCACTTTGGGATGAGAAAAAAGGTATATTAGACATGGTAATACTTGTAATAGTCTGACTTAAAAATCAACATCGGATCAAGCCAAAACTATAATTTTATCTTGAAATTCTGCATTGAAGGTTCTCAATGCGACAATCTTCAATCACGCGTTGTTGTCGAGGACTGTTCAATATTTAATTAAAACAAAAATATAATATATATTAAAACAAAAAAGTATATCATATATTTTGCAAAATCTCGATTGCTATTGTTGCCCTGTAGATAGTCATTGTGTCATAGTACTGCGGCCTGCATCAAACGAAACCAAGTGAGATGCATTAAATCGACATGAAGCTAGTGATCTATTCTCTTCATATTGTGCTGAAGGGGGTTTTTTTTGCCTTAAACTCGTTTGATTTGACAAAAGTCTTTGCCTCTTTGTGTCTTCCCTTGTATATCTTACCAGACCTCCGTTTCCACTACACAGGCTCTGGCCACAGGGATTTGCTATACAGTGAAAAAGTTTCATGCATAGATACATACATAATGGTCATTACAACCCTTGAGTTAGGATTACGACCTAGGTTCTCACACCACCTATGTTAATTTTATACGTGAGTGGCTAAACTTACAGTTTAAAGTCGACTCCGTACAACAGATTTTTGAAAAACTTTTTCATGGCAATTTTATTTTACTCTCAGAGGTTTAGCCAGAAATTTGCTGAGAGGAAGTCGCCGAAGAAATAATTTTTTTTTTGTATTTCGTTATGTTGGAGATATCTGACCTGGGTTTTGAACCGTGGCCTAACGTCTAATAAACCAAAATACTACCTACTAGACTACGGCGACTTCAGAATGAAATAAGTAGGGACTTGAGAAGTCGAGAGAATAACCTATATTTTGAGAAAACAAAGTTGCTTCGCTTGGTATAAGCAGAACTTTTTTTTTTGCCACACATAATTGGAGATAATTTTTTATGGCCTTATTATACCCAATGAATCGCAAGAGAAACTAATAAAATCTGCATTATAGATTTGGTCTGAGATCCGCAAAAGTTTTTATGTTTAATTCAAATATGTTTGTGTGTAAACAGTTTATTTCGAAATGAAATGCATTAGGACTGAACAAATATTTAATTTCGATGTTTCATTTGTAAATACTGGCACACCTTCCTCGCTGAATCACACGCCAATAATTTTTCAATACAAAAACAAAAAGAGAATACTAACAACAACGTCATAAATATATTGTATTTTAAGCACTATAATAAACATTATCATACTACAGTAACAACAACAGCAACAACAATAAGAACAACAAACATAAATAAATGGACAGACAGACGGACAGACAGACAATATCGGATTCTGTGAACTCGTGCTAATCACGGAATCTCCCTTTCACAATACAAACAAACAAACGATTTTTATTTATACAATTAATGTTTTAATTGTTGTTAATGTTGTTATTGTTGTTATTGTAATTGTAAAATATTCAGAATATGAGTGTTGGATGTTGTTACGGTTTTTTTGCAGTTGTTGTGCCGATATTGTTGTAGTTGTCATATATAGTTGGTTGGTTGGTTGGTTGGTAATGCTAATCATTAAATTTGTTGAACAAAACAAACAAAAAAAAAAAAAAACAAACGCTGGCTGGTGGTTGTTTTGCTTGGCATTTGTAATGATTTTCAGAGTTGGAAATCAATTGAATTCTTATCATTATGAATGGTTTTGTTGGTATTGTTATTGTTGTTATTGGCGTTATGGCTTAAAACGTTTGGCAAACTGTCGTATAGACAGCCAATTAGCCGTACAGACAGACAGTCTGTCAGGCGTTTTGTTTAAAGTGTTTTAAGCGATCGTTTGTTAACAGGTGTTGTTATAATTATTCTCATATAATAACAGCACAAACACAACCACACTTTTAGTGTTAATACCACTACCACAATACCACATTCGAAGCAATAATAACTCGAACGCTGGCTGTTGCTTTAAACGATCGATAACAGCAGCAGCACAGAAATAATTTTTTTTTTTTTGGAATCGAAAAAATCTTTTTAATCATTGAGTTCATTTACGATTGTGCGCGCGCGTCATCTGCATGAAATTTAAATATTTTAAAAAAAGCAAAACAATTTTTGATTTTTTTAAGCGTTATTTCTTGAATTCTTTTTTTTTTGTTAATTTTTTGCTTTCTTGTGACATTTATAAATTTCATACGCACTCTGGTTATTTCCAAAAATCGGGGGATCTTTTTTCATTTCTTGTGCAGTGGGAAAAACGCTTTCATTTCTATTTTAAGTTTCCTTTTTAGTGTGGAAAGTTTTTAAGCGTTGTTTACCTAATTGATTTAATTTTTTTCTTAATAAAAAGAGGGACTTTTTTTCTAAATAATTTTTAATAATTTTATTAATTGTGATGTTTCTGATGTGTTAAAAAAAATTATTTCCCTTTTTGTTTAAATTATAAAATAGTGTTAAGAAATTATTTTGCTATATTTTGTTTATGAATAATATTATTTAAATACAATATTTAAATGAAAATTCCTTAAGTTAATATATGATAAGTGTTACAGATTTTTAATAAAAAAAATTTAAAATTAAAAAAAAATTACAAATGAAAACGGATTTTTTATTTATTTATTTTAATTGATAAAAATGTTAATTTTTATTTATAAAGGGCTTATAAAACAAATTTTCAAATTATGTTCGAAAAAGTTTTTTTTTTATGAATATGACAGCTATTAGCTACTGGTTGAATAATATCCACAATTATTAAAATTAAAAAATTAAAAAAAAATTAAAGAAATTTTCTTTAAATTAATTTAAAAAACTACAAATGCTAATGAAATTTTAATAAATTAAAATAAAAAATACCACTTTGTAGTATAATGGAATGTTTTTATATATTTTTTTTAACAACATTGCCTTGCCGGCTGGTTCATTTATCATGTGATGGCCTTTCAAAAGACAAAACGCGTGGGTGCTATTCTTGACATTGACTCTAGTTTGCTACACTATAACGAGCATAAATATGAATAAATTTGAAAACATTAACAAATAATTGGATAATTGAATAAGACCGGATTTTTTAACAATTCTTTTTGCTTTTTTTGTTTTTGCTTTTTGTTTTTCAATTAAATTTTTTCATAGCTTTGCTAAAGAATACTTTCGAAATGCCAATCAATTGAGTCACCATTTTGGGGATTTTGTTATATATTCTTTTCCACCATCTAGTCTAGATCTAGTCACAGTCAGTCACAGAAAAAAGTTTACATACACCGTTGTATGCCATTATTTTGTTGTTCTTCTTTCCAATAATTTCTGGGTTAAATTTTTTTTATATTCGATATTGTCTTCAAATATTCTCAATTGCAACTGCCCTAAACATCACTACAGCACCTTTCTCAATTTGATAAAAATCACCTTGATACATCAATGTATCTAGACTTTTTTATGTGACTGTATATCAAATTTAAAACAATTTAAATTGAGAAATTGAAAAAAATAACCCAGGCCGACCTGTGTAATTTTTTTGAAAATTAATTTTTGTAAACAAGTAAACTTAAATTATTAACTAAATCGTATTATAAAGCAAATAATATTATAGATTAAATAATATAAAATAATAATAATTACAATACAAAAAGTATAAATAAAGTAAACGAATAATTTTTTTTTAAATCCAGTTTTTTTTCCATATTTTTCTAGGGCAGGAAAAACCCTCAAGTAACACATTTTCTGAAAAGATGCTAATGACTGTAACAACTGCAAAAAAGCAAGTTAGATAACTAGACGTATATAAATTCATAGCTTCTCCCCCATTAATACTGTCGGTTACTTCAGTAGCAAATGTGTAAAAAAAACGCGCTTCGGTCTTAAGTCTTTTGTTTAATTTCAATAAGAGGCATTCAAATCTGTTGTTGTTTATAGTTTTTATAAAGAGATTCTAATCCGTTTCTTTTTTTTTTTAATAATTCATCAAAAATTGTATATTTTTTAAGGAAATTTTCTTTATTCGCTTATTGCTAGAGGATATAAATAAGTACAGCGCTAACAGTTACAAATAATTGTGTTAGGAAAAACGTTGGATTTTCAAAATAAATTTGAAATGTTAATAAGTACTGAAATCTACATTAAAACTAAGCAAATTAATGATTATGCCTGATCAACACCTAATTTCGTTGTAATTTGTACTTGGAATAAAAGAGAGGCAGTATCCTGGTTTTTAGGAAAGTATGAATATACATACATATGTGCATACGGTAGTTAAAGATGTTCCCAACCAGGTCATTGGGTAGAAGCTTTTTCACTTTTGACCTTTGAGATCCTTCTCTATTTTCGCATTTTTGATGTACCTTGATACTCTTACAACCAGACGTACGATTTTATTTTCGCCGTTGAACATAAGGTTGTGTAGTAGCCGCCCGTACTTAAAACATTTAAGAAAAATTCTTTTTACTCTTGACGTACAGGTCTAATATGCTCTTTTTCCTAGTTTCCAGGAGTTTGTTAGATTAATTAAATTATCTTTTATGTATGGATTGGATTTAAGGCATTGTAAGTATAATTACTTGTGAGCTGCAGATTTTGCAGGGTTTTTGGGATACCTTCCTACCTTTCTTCTCTGTACCCACAATGTGTGTAAACGTAAATTTACGTGGTTCTTACTAGGAAGTAAGAATGGAAAACGTAAATTTTCTAGACCCGTCTGTGTTAAGTATTCTTAGAGTTAAGTGTAGAAAATCCTAAACAATGTACAAAAAAAATTTTCTTTTTTTTTTATTAAATTTTGGTCTTTAAAAAAAAGTATAGCTGCCAGCTAGCACCTTTCCTATCTTATTACTATTGCTTTCCTTTGTTTCAGTTTCATAAAACAAGTTTTCCAGCTAAGCAGGTATAATTGGTCCACCGGAGCATGTCTTAGATTGATAAGTTTGCCATCTGTGTATCTGTGAAATTAATTATCTGCAGTGGTTCGAAACTTTATCTCTATACTCTAATCTATCTCGAGAGGTCGTATTACCTGATTTTATCATCTCTAGAGAAAAAATCAGGGGGGATTATTTATCTGGCTGGATTGTTTAGAAAGAACAAGATCCTCTTTTACAATTTTTTTATTCATTTGAAAACACAATGAAAATTGTTTCACATTCTTTGATATGTGAAAATGGATTACTAGGCTGTTTAAACATTTCAATATGTTATCTACTTATGCAAATCTTAAAGCACCAACTTTTTTTAAAGTATTATTATTTTTTTTCTTATTTTTTAAAGCAAAAATTTAAACAAAAAAATTAAATCAAGCTTGCTTAACTTAAGTCTTCAAGTTAGCAGAGCAAGGTTTCGATCCTCGGACCTCTGGGTTATGGGCCCAGCACGCTTCCACTGCGCCATTCTGCTTGTTGAGAAAGTAATAATAACTGTCTATATACTACAACTACTTTACATACCTACCTATGTATGCATTTCTTAATCCCATTGTATTTAATAAAGAATTTTTTCTTTGTAAATTTATTTTTTACATGCTTTATTTTATTTTTTCTAATTAATATATAATTTCTTAGTAATCTAATTGCTATTACTTTCTAAATAAAAATTTCAAATGTCATCTCACTCATGTGTCTTGTTTGAAAAAATATTGTTTTTTTTTCTATCAAAACTTATGTGATAATTATGGCAGTTGAAATATTCTTTATAAACATTCAATACAAAATTAATTTTAAATGAAAACATGTCGACAAAATTTTATATTTTTTTTTAATTAAAATATTAAATGTAGGTTGTGAACTTTAGAGTGTAGATTTGCTTTGACAAAAGCAATTGAATGTCAAAATAAAATCAATTTTTTTGCAAATATTTTTTATTGCTTTTTACACACTTTATGTAAATTACTGTTTCTAAATGTTTTTTTTTTTACAATTTGACTATAAAAAGAAATTAGTAAAGTGAGCGGTAGTGTTAATAACATTTTTAATTTATACACTCACTCAGTCACTTATTCAAATTAGAATAGCTGGTAGTCAATAACAATTTATGTCAAATTTAATTTCAATAATATTAATGGCATATCTTTTTTTTATTTATAAATATTCTAAATTTCTAAAATAACAACAACAAAAAAACAAACAAATTACCATAATTAGTCACTCATATGAAAATAAAATTGCAAAAAAAAAACTTCCATAATCGTTAAGATTGACAGTGAACATTCGAAAATTTCATTTTCAAACACCTTGCAATTGTAACACACACCACATCAGAGCCAGAGTCGAAGCTACAGCTAAATCCAGTTTATTTTTACAGCCCCAGCATAACATTTATGAACAACATCCGTATCCGTTTCAAATGAAATGAACACGAGCTCTACTAAAAAAGCAAAAAACAAAAAACAAAAAAAAAGTTATTCAACTAATCATTTTGCTAATGAACCATTAAAAATCTTTTGAAAATTCAAAATCGAAAATAAATTTAAAACGAAGGAATGCAATTCTAAATCGAGCATATGTTGACACTTCATAACAATTAATTGAAAAAAAAATATATATTTTATTTTATTTCTTTATTTAGCCAAGTGTGTATAAAATAAAATGAAAACAAAAAAATCTTTGCATCTCTGTCGGTTGTCTGTAAAATATTTTATTGAGTAAATCAGTCTGACTTATAGATATTCAGCGTTTAACTGCATACAAAACTATTTCATGAATATCGTTTAATAGGTTTTTCCCTTTCGCTTTAGGTCCATAAATTATAGAAAATGTATGCCGGCAATAAATCTAACGTATTGAGGCTACCGGGCTATTCTGTATAAAGTTTTAATCACATTGTATTGAGGAAGGGTTTTTTTGATTTGTGCTCGTATTAAACTGTCACAACAAAATTCCATATTGTTTCCAAGTATTTTCACTTTAATTTATATACGAACTACACCTTGGGAATGGTGCCTCTACTGCCTAAGTAGTTTTTCGAAAACTAAGAAAATAATTTATGGAATGGAAAATAAAGTCGAGTATCGCTTATGGATACATGTCATATTGCGTCACTGGAGGCTCTGCTGGAATTAAGTCCTCTCTACACGGTAGAAAAAACCAAACCTTAGGAGTATATTGTTAGATATATGGGAGACATGGGACCTTTCGAACCTCCTTAACTGTCCTCTGGACGGAACCAGCTGACTTTATGAACAAAAATTAATAAAGTAATCTGCAAGATGCTTACTCTTTTTAAAGAGGAACTATTTTGTAGTAAACAGATGAATCAAGAACAGATCTTGAAACGCAAGCAGAAGTTTTTAATTTCAATATTCCAAGCTCATAGAAAAACTTGAAACTTCCAAATGGAAGCCTGTGTCCACGAAAGAGGTGCTGACAGTCAGGCCGCCATTTGAGTACTCGGCTTTTTTGGTGTTAAATCAAAGATATAATGGTAACGCCTGAAAAAGCTGAATCGGCTATGTAGAGAAAATAAAGGTTTCTGTTTGCAGGTTATGTGAGAAGCAATGAGCAAGTAGATGAACCTGTGAGGACCGGAGCGCTTTCACGCACTGGTGGAATTCGAACACTTCTGTCCAGTGTGAGCTAATGTTTGAAAAGATATGTTCAACTAAGAGGAAGGTCCTGGATTAACTTATAGTTCGTTACCGGTTTTTATAAAGAGCACCGTAGACTAAGTATACATTTATTCAGAATGGGGGTTGTCTCGAGAGCAACATGAACGCATTCTTACATCACAAGAGGAAACACCTGGATGCATATCAAATGCCGGGCAGGGAATTGTCATTGTTAACACGGAGTAGACACCTGAAATGTGTCTTGGCAAAATGCTTCAAAGAGACATGTTAGGGATACCTATAGAGTTGGAGGAGGTACAATAGAACGTACGATTGCAGTACTATGTAGATTTTTATTTACGAGAAATCTGTAACTTTTTGACTGAAACTAAACTTATCTTATTTTTATTATCTTTTGAGCACTTCTTTTATTCATTTTTTGTTATTTTTCATTGTTTGTGATTCGTTAGGTTTCAGATATGAAAACAAAGAATAGCTACATATAGCTAAGTCCTCAGAGTCCAAAGGATTCCTAATAGAATCCAATAAGTGAATTATCGAATTTGGAAAAATTTTAAGCATCCACCACCGCCAGTTACAATTTTTTATTTAGTTATACTTAAATAGTAATGAACTAAATGAGAATTACTTTTGAATTTCATTTGAGGGCTTTGTTATTTGTCCGATCGGCTATAAAATTAAGTACGCAAGCGATTGAACTTAATCAAGAATTTGGCTAATTGCACACGTTTTTATAACATCATTAAATCGACCCAAACAAAGTAGTAATGAAACTTAGCTGGGAAGCTTTGAAGCAGCCATCATGTAGCCCCTCCAGGTGAATAGTAAAGCAATACAATTTCTTTTCCAGAACATACGATTTTCTTACTTTTATGACGGGTCACAATGCACCAAAGGCCTCTGGGAATGGCGAGCAGCTGTGGGTACATTGATGCTTTACCCTTTCAACCTAACCTAAAAAAGAAATCTTACTTTCCATGGTATGCCAACAAATGCCAGCATTATTTTCTACTTGCCGTATGTTAACTAATTTTGATAGAAACTGTACAAAATGTTAATTAATAGATTAGCCTTGACCGTATGCAATAACTTCATTGCAATTATGCAATAACTTTATGTTTAAAGAAAATTGTCTTAAAACTGTCAACAAATCAGCAGCCATTAACGAGGCTTTAAATATTTAATTGGTAAAACGAATATGAAATATAAATTGTTTTATAATTCAATTAATTTTTGTAAAATATTATTAATTCACTACAACAACAATCATAATAGAAATAATGTTATTAACATTATTAAATTAAAACTGCAAATATTTCATAAACTACAACAACACCAACAACAACAAATTGCCATTGATCTACATTAAGTTACAAAAAAAAAAAAATATTTTTTTTAACAGAATTATAATATAGTCGTAGCCATAGCCATAATCATACTCGTACTTAGCAAATGTTGTTATCCTTGTAGCATGTGAGTATATTTCTACAATTATTTACAAACAAATTAAAAAAAAAAAACATTTTTAAGAATATAAAATAACACGCAGTGTATGCTTGTTTTACCATATAGACGACCACAACAGTTAATGGTTCTGTAGTTAGTTAGATAGACCGACATACAGTGGAGACAGACAGACAACCACTACAGTTTTAATAACTAAAACTCAATAATATCAGCCACCACCACATTAAAACGCCTTTTTCTGTTTGTCGGTACGTTTATGCATTTGAATTTATGCTTGCATTCATTCATTCATACATACATTCAATCAAAAACTATCCATCTAAACTTCCAACATCCATCCATCCATCCATCTGTCCATAGAAAATCTATGAAAAAAAATTTTTTTTTTTAAAACATGTTGACTGCAGCAGTATTGGAATATAACACCAGGTTGTTTAATTATTCTTAAAAAAAAAAAAAAGGAAAAAAAAAACTTGTGATAAAATTAAAATAAAAATAACTCTTTAGAGACCGACTGGGAAATGATACCCTACTTTATAATGTTCTTAACGGAATTAAAGTCAGGTTAACCCACAGAGCTAATTCGAATAACCAGCTGCTCTTACTACATTCACTTATGTTTCAGCGTTCAGCTTTTCTTCGATCATTCTGTATCAATCAATCATTATAACCCCTACTTTTTAAAGCTTAGTATCCTAGCTATAGTGCATCGACCGCCAAAACCTCAAAGAACTACAAGTAAGAATACTAAGGCAATAACAATTGCCCTTCCAGCATCGCCTAGAACGACATTGAAATCCGAGAGTAATTAATACAACCTTCCTCTTGCAAAGCGTCGTTATCGATCTGTAGCTTCTTTGATTCCTTGAGCATATATCCTGTCTCTATGCTTAAACTATTCAGTTCTATCATCACTCTGCCAGGCTTCACTCCGTTGAGTGAAATAGAAAAGCCCAATGTACTTATGAATACGTAAACCTCATGTGAATAAATCACCAAGCCATGGCTACACCCAATCTTAGCTTGAGAAATTTAATTTCTTTAAAGGTTAGGTTAGGTTAGGTTAGCGGGTAGCATGCCGTTCACAGGCAAGTTCACTCGGTGGCCCATATATGGATCATTGTGTTACCTAGTGTGTGGTAAATCCTCTGTCATGCTCTGTTAGTGGAGAGTTTGAACCACCCCGTTCTCCAGATGAAACCTCTGGTCAGTTCCCTTAGTGGCATATTCGCCATCATGCCCAGATGCTCAAATGTTCTGTCACCCAAAAACCAATAACGTCTGTTCTCTAGTGCAGGGCACTCGCATAGAAGGTGTATCGATTTCGTTTCCTCCACATCATGGCAGGTATTGCAGTAATTCTGGTGGGGCAGGCCAAGCTTGTTAGCGAAACAGCCAATAGGGCAGTGTCACGTTAGAATCCCTAATATCTGTGAAAGTACTTTAAAAATATTCAGATCGGCTATATTATAGTCTAGTAGATAGTGTGTTGGCTTATTAGATGTAAAGCCAGGGTTCGAGCCCCAGGCCAGACATCAAAACAGCAGATTTCTGGCAAAAACTCTGAGAGTAAATAAAACTGCCATGAAAAGTTGCTCAAAAATCTGTTGTTCGGAGTCGACTTTAAACTGTAGGTCCCGCCACTCATGTATAAAATTAACACACACAACATAAGTGGTTTGAGAAGCTAGGTCGTAATCCTGTTTAAAGGGTTGTAATGACCAATTATGTATGTATGTATGTATGTATATTATACATTAGTCTACTTAGCTCTCCGAGGCGTGGTATGAGCTTGGCCGTGTCACTCTAGACACTAGCTTGAAGTGTAGATTAATCAGCTTAAATGAACAAATCATCTCCAATCTCCATCAGGTCTCATAGCCTGAATTCCTAATTAATATTATGGACCTTCAGATCAACTCGATCCGGTAATCCTCGAAACATATGAAAAATATTTGAATTTTTCGTTTGCAATAGTTATTACCGGTTATTTGGTACTTATAAAGGTAAAGCAAAGACTGTTACAAATATCGTTCACCACTACCTTAAATATTGTAGGGTAGTCATTAGACTCCGATTCTAATGGCATAAGATATTTCCAATCAAATAAGTTGTTATCGCATATTTTAACTATTAAAACGTGGCTGTATTCTAATGTGTATTTAATTTATAATTAATTGTGATATTAAGACGACTGTCTGGCTTGAGTCTTAGCAGTCACTACAGTGTTCCATGAGATAAGACGATAAAGTAACCCGCTCTATACCTTCCTTATTTGTTATCATCATGGTTGGACAACAAATTCGTTTTAACGATATTTCACTTTAAATTTGAAATTATTTTAGAATTTTTGTTTTACTTTAGTTTTTCTCGCTGTTGTTGTTGTTGTTGTTGTTTTTAGTGATATTCACATTCTTAATGTTTAAAAATAGTATTGGACAGCTCGATTTGGTCAAATTATTTAATTGTGTGTGAAGTTGTTTACATTTAAAACGCTGATGATAAAAAAACAAATGTGTCAACAATAATTAAATTGTTGATTTTAATTTGACTATTTTTTTTTTGTAATTTGCTCTTATTTTTTTATTTTTTGTTTTTGTTTTTGTTTTTTGTAATTAATAAATTAAACAGTTCTACCCTAAATAGATAATGAAACTTGTTTTGTTTTTGAAATTGTTAATAAGGGGTGTTTTTTATAGAGGTATAGAACTTTAAGTTGGCATTACTTTTCAAGATGGCGACCGATTTAACAGCTGTCAAGTGATTTATTCTCAATTTGGTTTGGCAATTCATCATGAATAGACTCACGCCTGAACAACGCTTGCAAATAGTACAATTTTATTTCGAAAATAATGGTTCTGTGCGGAAAACGTATCGCGCACTACGTCCATTTTATCGTCGACAAAATCGTCCATCAGAGCAGTTAATTCGATTAACCATGGAACGTTTTCGCACCACGTTTACGCTTATTGATAACTCGCATCCCCAGAGACGCTGTACGGTGCGTACAGAAGAAGCTATTGCTGCTGTAGAGCGTAGCATTGAGGAAGACCCGAATGAGTCTATCCGCCATCGAGCACAGGTATTGGATCTGTGTCCATCCACTTTATGGAAGATTTTGCTGAAGGATCTTGGTTTGCGTGCTTACAAAATCCAACTCGTGCAAGAATTGAAGCCAAACGATCATCAAGTAAGGCGTAGATTCGTCGAATGGGCCCAAAACGAGATTACCGTTGTTCCCGATTTTCATAAGCGAATTTTGTTTAGCGATGAAGCGCACTTCTGGTTGAATGGCTACGTCAACAAACAAAACTGCCGCATTTGGAGTGAAGGTAATCCTCAAGTGTATGTGGAAACACCGTTACATCCAGAAAAACTGACTGTTTGGTGCGCTTTATGGGCTGGTGGAATCATTGGTCCGTACTTTTTCAAAAACGATGGTGGCCAGAACGTTACAGTCAATGGTGATCGGTATAGAGCCATGATTACTAACTTTTTCATTCCTGAATTGAATAACCATGATGTCCAGGAGATGTGGTTTCAACAAGACGGCGCAACATGGCACACAGCTCGTGCCACAATAGATTTATTGAAAGACACGTTTGGTGACCGCCTAATTTCACGTTTTGGACCTGTGAATTGACCTCCAAAATCTTGTGATTTAACACCGCTAGACTACTTTCTGTGGGGCTATGTAAAGTCATTGGTCTATGCGGTAAAGCCACAAACGCTTGACCATTTGGAAGACAACATTCGCCGTACTATTGCCGATATACGGCCACAAATGTTGGAAAAAGCCATCGAAAATAGGACGTCCAGATTGGACTACATCCGCGCCAGCCGTGGCGGTCATATGCCAGAATTCATATTTAAAATGTAATGCCACAAGATTATCTTTCGGATAAATAAAATTCATGTCAATCGAATAATCCATCGTTGTTTTATTGCAACTTAAAGTACTATACCTCTATAAAAAACACCCTTTACAATAAATTAATGTTTCTTTGTTTTGACATTTTCAAAAGCCAATTTTACTTAAAAGTTAAGCCCTCTAGCAATGCTAATCTAAGATACATAACACTGGTTTTCTTTCTAGTTATACTGTACCGGGTTATTTTCGTCACGTTAAAATTAAAGTCTGTAAGTCGTTATTGCTATTAAGGTGGCATAATGTAGTCGCCGTAGTCTAGTAGGTAGTGTGTTGGCTTATTAGACGTGACGAAAAGGTTCAAATCACAGGTCAGACAACAAAACGAAATATGAGAAAAAAATATTTCTTCGGCGACTTCCTCTCAGCAGATTTCTGGCAAGACTACGGCGATTTCAATAGGATTCAATACTTTAATGGGATTCAATATCTCTCTAAATAATCCATTCAGGAAACCCGCTGGGCGTTGATCCTCCAGAGAGTCAGTCAGTCGTCACTGTAGGACTCATTCAACACAAACAAAACAATAGATTTTCATAGAATGCTTCATTGTGATGACAGACGGCAACCATATCATACTAGGGCATGCTACAGTAGACCATTCACCTGCTTAGCTGAAAGAAAAACGTGATTAGTAAAATGTTACTGTTATTGTACTTTCTGGGCAATTTTTTTAGATGAATTGTTTCGATGTGGAATGAATCCCTAATTTATTTAAATTCATTAATTAAAGGACGTGTACTTGTCAAGTAAGGCAAGTGCAGTACCCGGAGGTCGAATTGACCCATTGTACTATTTAAATTCTAAGTAATCATGGTAAAAAAAATTGTTTGTTGTCTGTTGTGTTCATATCTGGAATACTTAGACCTAGAACGAAGCATTTGAACTATTGAATAACACCGACAGAGATGTCTATAGAGAAGCTAAAGTTTTTATATAATTTGCCAGCCAATTTGCGACACAAAATTTCTTTGTATTTAAGGGCTTTCTTTGCAACAATTTTTTACTGTAACGAACACAACCATTGGCATTGATTCATTTCCTGGTAAATATGCAAATCTTGTAGAAGCTAATCCTGTCAAATTAATTGTCATTTCTGTCTTCTGCCCTCGTAGACGTATAGCATTCAACAACACGTAAAAATATTAATATTTTCTTATTAAAAAGGGGGTGTTCTGTTTGGGCAGTACACGCTTCGCCTATTTTGTGATCGTTCTACAGAGAAATCTCGCAATATGGCGAATAAAAGCGTAACCACTGGTTCAGAAAAACAGTCGATCATCACCCGCGCGTCGACAAAACGCAAGCTCTGTCAAAAATATCGCCGCTGTTCGTGAGAGTGTGTGTGAGAATCCAAAGCAGTCGATTTCGCGTCGCTCACAAGAATTCGAAATTTTGAAAACTTGGAGAATTTTGCATCGTGAAAATTCAACTGACCCAGAAACTGAAAGCAATCAATTATAGGCAATTAGCTGAATGTGATTTTCATCGAAAAATCATCTTCAGACGATAACGCCCATTTCTGGGGATAATACCAGTCCACATAAGATCCAAGAACGTCCAAAACATCACGAAACAGACAGTGTGTTTGTAGTGGATTTTAGGCTGGCGACAGATCATCACTGATAACGGCAGGCATTAAAGTTCGATGATTCCATCCAACTTCTTCTATCCTGAAATGGGTGATCTGAACATCCACGACATGTGGATACCACACTGGATATTCTGCATGTAAGACTTGAAGGCATGGTCATCTCACGTGGAGATATTTCGATCTGGCCAAAGAGATTGTGTGTATTAACTTATTCTTGTGGCTTTTCTTAAGTCATAGGCGTATGCGAATAAGCCACAAACCACGGCATCGTCAAAACCAACATAACCTATGGCATCGGTCAAAATTTGCTTGATTTATAAACCAGAGTCGTGGAAAATTTACCACTTAGGGACTCTCGCCAGTAACATGTGATCGTTGACTGAAGGCGGGTGAGCTGCCTGAAGTGACAGGCATTTTAAAAAGATTGGAAACGTAGCATATTGATCGAAAATTTTAAGATGAAGAAGCAGTGTGCCAAGAATTTGTTAGGCACAAAGGCGACATTTCATTAGAAGGAGTTTAGTGATGTTTTGCCGCAGTAAGACTGAATTTTTATATGGACAAGGCTTAGGCCCTTACACTGGAGGCAAAGAAATATTAGAAATACACAGAAAAGTATATCAACATAGTTTTTATTTGTTTCATATGATCTTTGCCAAATAAAAACAACGACGGTATTATGTCAACTTTTTGTAGTTTTTAAGTAATTGAGATTGTTTTGAGTATAAAACAAATGTGGTTGCATCAAACCTATCCACCAGTCCACACTATTGTATTGGACAAATTGAGTGCATTACAGTTCGAATTGCTTCATACATTTTTTTATTTTTTGTCACTTTCCAAATAGCTTTTCAGTACCTACTCTTACAGATCTACCAGGATGTTAGTTTTTATTATTATTTGTAGTTTTTTTTTTCTGTTGTTTTTGCTGAAGTAAAAGCCCAGCCATAAAAATCGCGGATAAAATCTTTAGTACACAGTAAGATTACAAGACTAATTTATATTAATTATTTTTACATTTTGTAAATTTTACTATAACTTATTAATTTGATGTCTGGATGTACATACATATATACATACGTACGTATGAATATGTGTTTTTTTAATTTGGAATTCTAAGAAATTAAAAATTCACCGCCCTAAAATTTTTTGAATAGAATTGAATAGAATTTCTTTAAACTCCCATATGAATACATACATACATACATTTAATGATTAATGATATGATTGATTGTTATTATTTTTTTATTGTTAATTTAAAAAGTGTTTAAAATGTTTGAAATGTTTTTATAAAAGAAAAAGCAAAAATAAAATAAAAAAAAAATTAACAAAAACTGTTTAACTGTTCCGTCTTATGTAATAATAATTAAATATTTCTAAGACCAAGAATAAACAATAAAAAAAGACCATGTTTTGTTTTAATGTTTTATAAAAAAATAATTAAAAAAAAACTTAAATTTCTATTGCTCGTTGGTAAAAGTAAGAATTCCCTGAAGAATTCTGATGTCAAATGGTCACGTACAACCAAGAAATAGTTGCACCGTGTTATACAGTATATATAGGGTGGCCCGTTTAAAAGTCTAAATTTAAAAATGCAATAAAATAAAAACGATTTCAAATTTTGCCAAATTTATTTTTGTTGTTGTCTTGAAGAACAATTGTTCCGGTTAGAAATGAAATATTATTTCATTCATATGGCTGCCACGTGTGAACTGACTGTACCTCATTCGAGCGGATCAATTTTTGGACACATTTCGCAATGGCATCAAAGTTGGAATTCAAATGCTCAACTGTCTCTGGTTTGTCGACTTGACACAGAAAATAGTCCAACGGTGTTAAATCCCAGCTTTTAGGCGGCCAATTGTGATTACCATTTCGGTTTGACGCAATAAATCGATTGTGGCACGTAATGTGTGGCAATTTGCACCATCCTGTTGAAACGAACGATGTTTGATTCACATCAATACCATGAAGAGCGGATACAAAAAAATCGGTAATCATAATGCGATAGGTGTCTCCATTGAACGTAATGGTAGCGTCGTCCTCATTTTCAAAGAAATATGATCCAACGATGCCTCCGCTCCACAAGCCGCACCAAACAGTCACTCATAATGGATGTATTTGGCTTCTGTAAGACCTCGTTTGGGTTTTCTAAGCCCCAAATAAGGCATTTTTGCTTATTAACGTACTCACCAAAATGAGCTTCATCCGACGATATTTTTTTTTTTTGGCAAAATCATCGTGGACTTTCACGTTGGCCCAATAAATCCCACAGTTGCTTAAGCATAAATCGATTCATTAGTTTCAGTGGACATAATATACTGAATTCGAAATAACCAATGCTTCAAATTTAAACTGATAGATGGCCCACCCAATATTTATACAAGGGAAGCGATTAAAGTTAGTAGCTTTGTTTTCTAGCATAGAGAATAGCCAATAGCCATAGCGATAGCTTAAGATAACATATTAAATTACATCACATATTAAATTTGTTGTGTAATTCTCTTGAGTAATTCTTTCTTGTTGCAGAACAAAAACAAAACAATCTTTTTGAATTAATTGACATTTATTCTCGATTTAATTGAAACAACATTTAGACGGTATGTCTGACTGACTCTTCGGCTGATATCAGATATCACAAACGAGCTTTACAGAGCGCTGTTAGTTTCTATTTTACTTTTAAAAAATGGCTGCGAATGTCAATGTTATTGAAACGTCAATAACATGAATTTTTTATTCTTGTTGCGTTTAATTAAAAAAACAAAAACAACAAAATAAACTATTCATTTATACGTACTTTACTGTATGTATTGTTTGTTTGAATGTTTTATTTTTAGATTGAATTTTATTACGAAAAAAAAATAAATAAAAATCTACTCTCATCTAACCATCCGTAAAGTTCAAGACCAAGGACCCAGAGAAATAATAATCACAACCAAATCAAACAAAATTCATGTTTCGTAAAGTAAAACATTTAATTTTATTTTACCACATAAAAAACAATACAATAATAATAATAATAATAATAATAATAAATTAAATAATTGCATTTAATTATTTTAAAGTTTACACAATTCTTTTGTTATTGTAAAAAAATTTATGTATTTACAACAACAAAACAAAATAAAAACAACTTTTTTCACACAATTTTACAAACATTTTTAATCATTCAATAAAAACTAGATTCACGTATTTAAAAGAAAAAACTTTAGTTAATGTTTTCTTTTTTTTATTTTCAATTAAATTGTAGGCTTAAAGCCATAGGCATTAAAGATGTTAAACAAAAATAATTTTAAAATGTTTTATTGCCTACTAAAGACATGTATTTTTTAATTGAGACCGCTTTTCATTTGACATTTTGTTAATAAGCAATGCCTCTTCCCTTTGGGGCATCAGAGAATTGCATGAAACCTTCTTTTTCTTTACAATGCAATTGTTTTTATCTTCGTCTCTTAGCTCACTGACAATACAGCTTCCACTGATCGGCGCTTTGTTGTTTCCATTGGAAGCAATTTTCCTCCAAATATCTGCTAACTTTCTGCCAAGTAAAACCAATCCTTGCAGCATTTCGATATTTAAGGGGATCACGTTACATCTTTGATCTAATTTTTGATGGCTAATACGTAGAGGCCTAAAAAAATCTTGAGTTAATGTGTATATATATGTATGTATATAGCCTTTGATTAAGGCTTCCTATTTTGTAAATTCAAATGAAACAAAATGTATGAGTTGTCGCCGTAGTCTGGTAGGTAGTGTCAGACATCAAAACGAAAAAATAATTTTTCAGTGGTTTCCTCTCAGCAGATTTCTGGCAAAAACTCTGGAAGTAAATATAATAGTATAATAGTCATGAAAAGTTTCGCAAAAAATCTGCCATTCGGAGTCAACATCAAAACAAAAAAATAATTCTTCGGCGACTTCCTCTCATCAGATATCTGGCAAAAACTCTGAAAGTAAATATAATAGTTATGAAAAGTTTCCCAAAAAATCTGCCATTCCGGAGTCGACTTTAAACTGCAGGGTCCGCCACTCATTTACAAAATTAACACACACAAGTGCTGTGAGAAACTAGATCATAATCCTGACTGAAGGGTTGTAATGACCAGTTATGTACAGTGGTGGCCACGAATTTAAGACACGACATATGACTGACTTAGTTGTGATAATATTTACAATCCTGTAATATCAAATTTGATATTCTTTATTCTTCTATGTACCCTGTAATACTAAGAAAAAGTACCATTATTTTATTTTGTTTCTTTTTACATTTTGTTGCTTTTTTACCATATTATTGTAAAAACGTTTATTTGAAATTGGCCACGAATTTAAGACATTTCAGAAATATCTGGTTTTTAAGTGATTTCTTAGTGATTTTTGAAGCTAAACGTTGAGCAACAAATGTTTTATATTTTTTTATGTTGGAATACATAGAAATATTTAATTATAAATGGCCAGAGGTACTTGGAATACCGATGCCGAGCGAAAACTGATCCAACAACTAAAATTTAATGGAAAAATAATAATGGAGATATCCAAGCTGCTTAAATGTTCTATATGTAAGATTTACAACGTGCTGGAACACATCAAGCAATATGGTACCACCAAATATGTCAAACAGCAACCTAGAGCCCGAAAAACCACACCCTAAAGTAGCTGCTAATAATCTTTTCACGAGCTCAAGTAAAATAAAAAATAAAATTGCATGGGATTTTGGTACTGATATTTCGTCTAGGGCAATAAGAAGATGTCTAAATGAGAAAAACTTGCGTGGGTGTATTGCACAACGTAAACCACTTGTGTCAAAAAAAAATATTAAATTTCGACTAGCGTTTTCGAGAGAACTACTAATAAACCGATGATATTTTGGAAAAATATACTTTGGAGAGACGAGTTGCCGCTTTGGCTCTGATGGAAAGCAGTATGTATGTCGCCCTCCAAACCTGGAGCATCACCTAAAGTACACCCTTAAAACGGTCAAACATGGTGGTGAAAATGTGATGGTGTAGGCAGCATTTTCCTGGCATGGTGTAGGTCCCATTTACAAGATTAATACTAAAATGGACCAGCACGTCTAAAAAACATTCTAACAGACACTATGCTGAAGGCAACATGCCCCTAATAAGAAAATGTATGCATGATAATGACCCTAAACACACCCCACGTCTAGTGAAGAGTTGCTTAGCAACAATATCACTGTCTTAAAGTGGTCAGCTTAATCCCCGAACCTTAATCCAATTGAGAACTTGTGGAATGATGTTGAGGAACATGTACGAGCAGTAAAACCAAAAAATTTAAACGATTTGTGGGAAGAAATCCAAAAAGCTTGCTATGCGATTCCAAAGCAACATTGTATGACATTAGTCGAAAGTTTACCCAAGAGATGTGCTGCTGTGATCCAAAATAAAGGATTTCCCACCAAATACTAGGACTTTTTTATGAAGCTAAGCTTTACTTTAGTGAATTAAGTTTTATTTTGCCTATGTCTTAAATTCATGACCATAATAAAATTTGTGTTGATCTACTATATAATATGTAAATAAAAATGGACTTAATTTTTTTTTGATAAGATGTAAAAATTATCACAAA
This sequence comes from Sarcophaga subvicina, assembly GCA_936449025.2. Taxonomy (NCBI): domain Eukaryota; kingdom Metazoa; phylum Arthropoda; class Insecta; order Diptera; family Sarcophagidae; genus Sarcophaga; species Sarcophaga subvicina. The sequence continues at coordinate 77,606,518 of OW388083.2, forward strand.
TATATAAGTAAAATGTCGTGTCTTAAATTCGTGGCCACCACTGTATGTGTGTATGTGTGAGATATCATTGAAATTTTTTTACTCAATTGAAAGAACTATTGATGCCATTAGAGTGGAATACAACTTCGTTCAGATGTCTATCATGCTTCCTTTGGGGGGAGCGCATTCGTAACGTCCAATAGATTTTTGACCGATGTCATGGGTTATTTTGACTCTGGGGTGCACTGTGGTCTCTACGTTATTCTCATATATGAAGCTGTGACTTAAGAAAACCTCACAAGTACCAGTCTAATCTTATGATATCGGTGAACAATTTATAGCACGATCACTCAATAAAATCTCTTATGTAAAAAGTCAAATGCGACATGAAATATGGAACATATAGCTTCGTCTTGTTACATATCGTTCGTATTCAAATCATTTAATTCAGCCCAAAAGAAGTTGCTATTCGTCAACCTATTGTGCTCGCCGTTGATACCGATGATCTGGCCAACGTCGTTCTCAAAGCAATTTGGACTAATGACATCGCCAGCTCAAGATCCACACCAAATAGTGACTTTTGTGAAATGTATTGAACGCTTTTGGATCTAATATGGATTAATATCATCTAGAATTGGGTCTCGTTCCTGAAGATGATTTTTCAATGAAACTTAAGATCAGTTGCCAACTGCATTAGAGGCTATATAGCGGATACATATCGTTATCTAAGGGTGTTTAAATTCTGAGTCAGTTGAATTTTGCACGGGTGCGGGCCCAAGTCATGACTCAAAATTTGTCAAGAAATGAATGTTTTGAATATTTTGACAGGAAAGTGTCTTCATTAGATATTATTCTTCTCTATTACATACATACGTAGGTCCTTTTGCAAGTCCATTTAAGAGACTTTGAGTGAGAAAAATTGTAAACAATTTAGAATTTTCAGCGAAACATTATAAGTTGATGTTCAAAGCCTTTTGATAAAACTATTTTGCATTGTTTAGTTATTTTCTGCAAACCGGAAACAGATTTTTAATTCAATTTGTTTATTAGAAAATAATATTTTTTTTTAACAATTTTTTTATTATTATTTTTCTTTATTTTGTTATTAAAGTTCATTTACTTTTGCGTCTCGATTAGTAGATATTTTTCCATTAAACAATTTCAATTTCAAATGGAATCTTTGTTTTATTTTGGTTTGCCTTTAAAACCGATACTGTTTTAATTTTGTTTTTTTTTTCTTAATTTTTAAATTTAAATTGTAATTAAAAATTAATTAATAAAGATGAAGAAAGAAGAAAAAATTGAAATAAATTATTGAATCAAAACATAAACTGCCTTTGTTTGCCGTCTGTCTTCTTTTATTATTTAATTATATTACTTTGTTTACTAAAATCAATGATTTGATTTATTTATTTATTTGTTTTTTAGCGGTGGATTTTTGAAAAGATTCCACACCGCTATATTTGCGGTTAAACGAAATTTAAAATTCGAAGCATATGTACGTACAATTTTTGAGAGGTCAAAACTTTCCTTTCCAATTATAATTAATTAGTACGACTATCATGAAATTACGCATTAATTCTATTTTCTATTTGCATTTCATTTCAGGGAAATAACTGCAATTATCCTTTCATATGTAAAGGATCGTAGTCTCAATAAAAATTCATTATCATCATTCACCTTATTTACTATAAAAGCCTAAGGCCAGCAGATCGGTGAGTTCTTTTTGCTTTTGTTCTAGAATTAAGTTATAAAATGAGCTTGTGTTCTACTTTGTAATAATTTTGTTTTTGACCTTATTTTGGCACCAAAAGCTGGCTGATATATTACCAACAACAAACGCGATTTGATTATGATTATGAAGTCGATCTATAGAATCAATTTTTATTTTGTAATAAACAATGAACAGTTCGCTACCGAAATTTGTACTATTTCCCGGTATTCCGCATCGTTTTTTTAGCGATTCGTTTCAGGCGACTCAAAAGGCTCATTACTTATAGCCCATTTGGCCATATCCCTGGTAATGATTTCTTCCAATTCAGACGTCATGCCAGCATTATAAACAGGATCAGCTACTCCCAACGTAGAGCTATTAGGATCCACACAATTGGAAAATTAGTGTTCAATAGAACCTCTAGTGTTTCTTTTCTCGAGGCTATCGCCTGCCTCGACAATGAAATAATCCTTGTTTCCAAACAAATTATTCTGTTGTCATTATGATTTGGTTTGTTAATTCACGTTGACACCCAGCAAAAGTATCCATTGTCTCGGGAATCATCATTTTCATAAATACGATATCAAACATAAACTCAATTCATTGCGTATACCTTCAGTGCGTCAGATTGAAACGGCTAAAGCACGATACCCCCGCAACTTATTTATTTATTTCAAGTCTATGGAAAATCCTTACAGACTATTACAATTTATATTTCAATACAAAATTATTTTTATTATGATTTCAATACAAAAAAAGTTAAAAAAATAAGTTAAAAAAAGAAAACAACGTTGAAATTATTAATTAAATGAGTTTAATTGTAAAATTATAGCTTTTTTAATAGATTCGAAATTTGTTTTGCATAAACCGACTAAAGCGCTAAAGAGGCCCTTGAAACCACACATTAAGTATTTAATTTTCTCCTCCCCTTCTACATCATCTGAACTACTACAGTGAACATCATGCAATATTTTTAGTCGCTAATTTGGATACGTACGTTCTTGCAATGTCTTCTGAGCTCCTGTAATTTGCATTTCTAAAACAGAATTCGAAGATGTTCTCTTTTAGTAGACATCAACGAGACCGCTACTATCGCCTGATGATTCATATTTGAGACTGGTCCCATACGCACAGCAGTAATAAATTGCTCATTTTATTCTTACACTTTCTTTATTCAATCTGTTTTGCCAAATCACAAAAGCTGACCATAAACAACGACGTGTGCCTTATTTGGGGCGATGCACATGAGATCCAAGAACGTCAAATGCATCACGAAAGGGTTTGGTATGGATTATCTGCTAACGTCTTCATTGGTCTAAATTGTTTTGAGAACGATGAAACGTTTCTGAAAAATCTGTCGTTCAGAGTCGACTTTAAACTGTAGGTCCCGACACTCATATATAAAATTAACACACACAATATAAGTGGTGTAAGAAACTAAACGTCTGAGAAACAACACGTGGTTTTCACAGTGCAGCGCTACGTACCATACACTTCATGTCATATCTTATAAAGGGTGTTTTTTATAGAGGTATAGAACTTTAAGTTGGCATTACTTTTCAAGATGGCGACCGATTTAACAGCTGTCAAGTGATTTATTCTCAGTTTGGTTTGGCAATTTATCATGAATAGACTCACGCCTGAACAACGCTTGCAAATAGTGCAATTTTATTTAGAAAATAATGGTTCTGTGCGGAAAACGTATCGCGCACTACGTCCATTTTATCGTCGACAAAATCGTCCATCAGAGCAGTTAATTCGATTAACCATGGAACGTTTTCGCACCACGTTTACTCTTATTGATAACTCGCATCCCCAGAGACGCTGTACGGTGCGTACAGAAGAAGCTATTGCTGCTGTAGAGCGTAGCATTGAGGAAGACCCGAATGAGTCCATCCGCCATCGAGCACAGGAATTGGATCTGTGTCCATCCACTTTATGGAAGATTTTGCGGAAGGATCTTGGTTTGCGTGCTTACAAAATCCAACTCGTGCAAGAATTGAAGCCAAACGATCATCAAGTAAGGCGTAGATTCGTCGAATGGGCCCAAAACGAGATTACCGTTGTTCCCGATTTTCATAAGCGAATTTTGTTTAGCGATGAAGCGCACTTCTGGTTGAATGGCTACGTCAATAAACTAAACTGCCGCATTTGGAGTGAAGGTAATCCTCAAGTGTATGTGGAAACACCGTTACATCCAGAAAAACTGACTGTTTGGTGCGCTTTATGGGCTGGTGGAATCATTGGTCCGTACTTTTTCAAAAACGATGGTGGCCAGAACGTTACAGTCAATGGTGATCGGTATAGAGCCATGATTACTAACTTTTTCATTCCTGAATTGAATAACCATGATGTCCAGGAGATGTGGTTTCAACAAGACGGCGCAACATGTCACACAGCTCGTGCCACAATAGATTTATTGAAAGGCACGTTTGGTGACCGCCTAATTTCACGTTTTGGACCTATGAATTGGCCTCCAAGATCTTGTGATTTAACACCGCTAGACTACTTTCTGTGGAGCTATGTAAAGTCATTGGTCTATGCGGTAAAGCCACAAACGCTTGACCATTTGGAAGACGACATTCGCCGTATTATTGCCGATATACGGCCACAAATGTTGGAAAAAGTCATCGAAAATTGGACGTCCAGATTGGACTACATCCGCGCCAGCCGTGGCGGTCATATGCCAGAAATCATATTTAAAATGTAATGCCACAAGATTATCTTTCGGATAAATAAAATTCATGTCAATCGAATAATCCATCGTTGTTTTATTGCAACTTAAAGTTCTATACCTCTATAAAAAACACCCTTTAGTCTACTCGAGCGGTTAGAGGACATTCACATCTCACTGGCCACCAAGATCGTTAGACTGCGAATAAGCAAAAAACCACAGCAGTCCCCAAAGCCAATATAACCCATGCCATTCAGCCTGATTTATAAGCCACCTAGAGAATCCGTGGCGGACATTTGACTGATGTTTATATTCCACATGGATAAATAATTTCTATATCTCACACACTAACATAATTTTTCATATGATCAATTAGCCAGGATTAGAACTTAGCTTCTCAGACCACCCATGTTGTGTGTGTGTGTTAATTTTGTCCATGAGTAGTGAGACCTACAGTTTCTCGTTGACTTCGAACGTTAAATTTGAACAACTTTTCTTTGGTAAAGAACTCGCCGTAGTCTAGTAGGTAGTATGTTGGCTTATTAGACAAAAAGCCCGGGTTCGTATCCCAGGTCAGACATCAAAACGAAATAAAAAAAAAATTAGAAAAAACATATTTCTTCGGCCACTTCCTCTCAGCAGATTTCTGGCAAAAACTCTGAGAGTAAATAAACCTGACATGAAAAAGTTTCTCAAAAAATCTGTCGTTCGGAGTCGACGTTAAATTGTAGGTCCCGCCACTCACGTATAAAATTAACGCACACAACATGAGTGGTGTGAGAAGCTTGGCCGTAATCCTGACTGAAGGGTTGTAATGGCCAATTATGTATGTATGTATGTGTTTCATTGGTAATTTTATTTACTTCTAGCTGAAAGGAATATTTTTTTTATTATACTTTGCCTTAAAGCGAGTTTTTTATAAGGTCCGAAGTCAACTGTATTCAATTGTAAGTAAAAGCTGACCTTTCAATTCTTTAGATTTCCTGTGGGTTTTATTCTACGATCAGGCCCTCTCAGTTTTTTAATGCACTTGTTGCCCCTATTTCTCAATAGCGTCCTACAATACAGCATATCTCTGTAGTATTTATTTACAAAAAAGTTGATTAAACTGTACTTCAACCAGTTGCATCCGATGCTTTGTTTATATGGTTTTTGTGCTTAGCTGAACACTTTAAAGCCTCCCCCGAAATGTTTTACAAGCACCTGCACTAGTCTACGTCATGGTAGGCGTCAGTCATACCCTTCACAAGTTGAAGTCTAAGGAATTGAGTACGATTAGAATGGATTTTCCTCTATGTTTTCTTTTTATTGTGATTATTACAAACGCTTTTCTTAGTTAAGCAGATTGATATCCTAGCATATGCATAATTATGCAGATTTTGTTTTTGTTTTTATTTTTTATTTGATTGTTAGTCAAATCTGTTTTAAACCAAACATTTTAAGTCCATAAAAAGTAGTTTTAAGAAGTTGTCAATTGGCTTTTTTATGCTCTCAAACCACTTTTGCTATCATGGCGTTAATTGTTGGAATTAAAACACAACCAATTACGATGTGGTCAATGAATATCAACAGAATTATCTAAAATCCCAGAATGGGATTCCCAAAAATCACTGTTCAATTGAATTGTAACTGGAAACTAAAACCACAAGACATATTATCTTTACAATCATGTGACTAGAACAGTCGCACCGCCTACTGCATAGTAAAGAACAACCAACATGAACCACATTGGAAACCAGTTCACTTAAGCTTGCTGAGCTGTTAGTGTGCCTGAGGTAATTCCCAAGAAATTAGAGGTTAAACTGACAGAATCATTAACAAAAAAAAAAACCGACAAAAAATCTCGTATTTTCCGAATGCGTAAGAAATAATAACAGAAGCACACAATAAAACAAACAAAATACGATTCTTAATTGCAGTGATTCATCAGAAGAGCGGAGTTTTTTCTTTATTTTTAGTGCAAACTGAAGGGAATTTCCAAAATGCATACATAAAGCATCGTTAAATGCTACAGTGGTAGAGGAAATCAAATGATGAAAAATAACTTTGTCTTTAACCAGAATACCCCATTAAAAGTTATCATTCTTGTTAATTATTTCGGGAAGGAATTCAAAAATTTTTCTGGAATTAAATTCCAGTTTTCTTATGGACCCGTTTTTTGATTTTGTTTTTAATTTTACAATTTGCGGTTTGTGATTTTAGAAAAAAATTTGTTTTGTCTAGCAACAGTTCCAAAATTTCCTTCCCCGAACTGGATTAATTTATGCATGTGTATCGTAAAAGAGAGAGTATTTCTTGGTATTTTTTTTTGTTTGTTTTAAAATAAATTTTTTATTTATTTCATTTGATTTTGTTATTTTTATGGGGTTCATTAAACTTTTTTTTTATTTTAGTTTTTAATGTTCTCATGTGTGTTTTGTTTTTTTTATTGTTTCCGTTTAAATATAAAAATGAAAACCTGTCACCATACCACCACCGCTGGTTTATAGTCGATCCTATAGAACTTTTTTGGCAGGAAGTAAAATTGTACCAAAATTATTTGGAATATCTCATCCCTTACGGCATACAGCTGGTAATGTTTTAAAAATAATTTCGTTTATTTAAAAGCATTTGCCACAAACATACATAAATTACCGCATGACATTAACGTCGTATTAATTTATTTACGGAAAACCATAATAAATAACTTTTATTGACACAAATGCCGTATTGGAGTTGTTGAGCGACTTTTTGGAAGTCAATAACCTTATTTTCACTGTAATTAATATGTAAATATGATAGTCTACTGACCTTACGAACTTCAGAATACTATTCGATGTCAGTAAATATAATTCCCTGCCTAGTACTTCATAAGCTTTGAGATGTTTCCTTCTGTGAAACATTAATGCAGTATTGGTTTCGAGCACGTGTTGTGTTTATTTGAAAGTGATTCCTATTCTAAACAAGGTCTCCTTAAGTCTAAAGTGCCCGATCAGAAATCTGATTCATAACTGAAATCTTTTCCTATTAAAAATACCAAGTAAAAGTTGAGATTGTCTAAAGCCTAGTTGGCTTTAAAGAGCTCTGTGCCTTTCTCCATCTTAACTTTCGGCGAGCACACCCTTACCATACCTTTCTTCTATTCCGCAGGAAGACTCTGGCTGTTTTGGGTAGCTCAAAAGCTTCCCTCCTTGCAAGCACATCTTTCTAAATATTGCCGTAAATTTTCATATGGCCTATGGCCTGGAGTCAGCCGATTCAGTTTGCCTGGATAGTCCCTTATTATTTTAGAGTGAAGTTCATAGGAAGCAGGTGCTCAGATAGCGGCTTGACAGTTGTAGCTTTTGTTTGTACACCATTTTCAAGTTGAATTGACTTCATTTTTCCATGGCGCAAAATATATCATTCTGGGACGAAAGACCTACTCTCTTGTCGCAACATCGGTCCTTGATCGTTCCATATGCCACAGAACGATCACACTTTTAAAAGAGTATGTAGCCCGCAAACTCCTTCATAAACTTCTATAGCTCAGTATGGTTGTGAAGCATTTACCAAAATTAGAAGATTCTACTGGTTCTATCGAAGGGCAGTTTAGAAAAGATCCCTTTCTTCTTGTCTGAATTTTCCATTAACCCACCTGCATCCCGCCACCATGTTAAATGAACAGGGCCACCAGAGCCTACTGCTGTAGGACATATTCTCATTGCCATTTTTATACCAATACATACCAAGTCTCTGTGTATTATAACGTATTCCTTCAGGAGCATAATTATTAATCTCGATTACGTGGCTGCCTGACTGCAGACGCATCACGGTTCGTATCACTGTCTGCTTGTCAACGAAGAACATTATATTGCTATTTAAAGCTATTCCCGGCATTATCTTGACAGCTTTTGCTATCACGAAAGCAGATTTTTCTTTCTAATAGTTACCTTTAACCGCAGCAACTTTATGCTGTACTTTGGAACCATCTACGCAAATGAGCATCCCATTGTTCTCGTTTGCATATTGCAGTCGTTTCCAACATCTTCTTGAGGGTAGAAATGATTTGCATACACGCAGACTGTATAGTCGCTAAACTACAATTTGGGGTAGCTAGCTAGGTAGAGGTGGCTGTCGATCTACGAGAATTGGATGGACACACTTGTGTTATGGTGTTTTGGAAGTCAGCCGCTTATCGGCAGACATAAAGTAAAAGTTGAAAGTAAAAATGTTGCCACTCCATTGGCAGTATTAGACCCGCTCCTAGACAAGTGCTTATCGCGCACGTGAGCCTATACATGATGTTCCCTGCAGGAGCTGTGGTGTCTTGACGATGTACATACTTCCTCTCGATGCCTTTCCACGATTCGGTAATGTTGTATTATCGGCGTAAGACAGAATTGACAAAAAGTTTATTCGACAGTTTTTTTCAATTGCATTCTGTGTTTTGATTTGAAATCTCCCCTGAAATATTTTCTTCTGTTTTACAAACACAAACACTAGATGGCGTCTATTCTACCATCAGTAAGTTGAAGGCTTTGTAAGTTAAACTTATTATTAGGCATGGCTCGAATGGAATTACACGAAGTTCCCTTTCATGTTTTCTTACATTTGCTCAAGGGAATATAAACATAAAATTACGTTTTTTTTTTAATATTAATGCGCTAAAACGCAATTATTTTAATTTTTTTTATTCCTTTTGATAATTAACCTTAAATTCGCTAAAAAAAATAAAACAAAATTGAATTTCGTTTTAATAATTGCCTAATGGATGGATAATTAGTGATTGATTTCGCATTGAATTTTATAAAAAAAAAGCAAAAAAAATATATTTACAAACGCATGTTTGTATTTTTTTTTTATTTTTTTTTTTAATGAAATAGTTTTATTATTTATGTTTGATTGAATGTCATGTGCTATAAATTAATTCATAAGAAAAAAAAATATAAAACAACAAAATAAATTAAATATTTACACTGTAAAAGCATTTTATATTTTCAACCTTTTTCTGATTAGATTGTTCCAGTAGTTTTATTATTTCGTTTTATTAATTATTTATAAAAATATAATTATATTTCAATTTTCATTTTCTGTTTTATTTTTTATTATATTTATAAATACAAAATAGAATTTAAAGTGTAATTGAAATTGTTTTAACTTAATAACTTAAAATCAAGGCCTAATTAAATAGACAAAACTGTATTTGAAAAGAAAGAAACAAACAATTATTCTCTAATGCCTTAGAAATCAATCAACAGTTAAAAAACACACAAGTTTTTTTCCTTAAGGCTAATAGACATACTTAAGGCTTACTTTTCTACGTACCCTCTATGTCACGTGCCTTTTATTATTAAATTTTCTCTAAAGCCAATTGTAAAATGTATTGGAAGTTATTGTTAAAAAATGACTGAATTATGTTATTACTTTTACAACAAAATGCCTAATTGTTGATAGCAGAAGTACATTAAAACTGCACGAAAATATCTGAAGAATTTAAACTTAAAAAGTGTTTTGAATTAAGCAAACACAGAATTGAAATTAGGAAGAAATGATATTCCTATACAACGAGAATTCGTTTAGAATTATGAAAAACTAGGCTTTAGTTTAAAAAAAAACTCTGTTTTGTATTAATTAAGAACATAAAAGGATCATAAAGTTTAAAAACCACACAAAGACAGAGTACTCATATTAAAAAAAACGCAAACTTTGTTTATCTGGTGTAATTACTTAATTAGTCATTACAAGCATTTAGTCAGGATTCCAACCTAGCTTGTCATACCACCCATGTTGTGTGTATGTTAATTTTGTCCTCGAGTGGCAGCACCTACTAGGGATGCCAATCGGGAAATCCCGAATCAGAAAATCCCGGGATTTTCGGGATTCCCAAATCCCGAATCCCGGGATTTTTTATAACTTGTCCCGGGAATTTTCGGGATTATAAATTCATACATATACACCCTATAAGTAAGAAAAAAATTGAATCTACGGCATTGTTTTTTTATTTAATATTACATTAAATAACACTCATGTAGTTTTTCAAGTGTACCATGCAACAATTAAGTGAATATTCTATATCACTGGACATCGAACTGAATAAGAACCCAACTTCCAACTTTTTAGCTTTTTTTATTAAGAGAAAATCCCGAAATCCCGGGATATTTCGGGATTTTTCGATCCCGAATTGTCCCGAAAAATCCCGGGATTTCGGGATCGGGATTTCGAAATCCAGAATCCCGGGATTTTTATAAATCAATCCCGTTTGGCATCCCTAGCACCTACGGTTTAACGTTCACTCCGCATGACAGATTTTTGGAAAACTTTTCATGGCAATTTTATTTAATCTCAGAATTTTGGCCATAAGATTGCTGAGAGGAAGTCGCCGAAAGATATATATTTTCATATTTCATTTTCTGTTTATGAAGTCTAGGCCGAGGTTAGAACCACGGGCTCTCATCTAGTAAGCCAACGCATTACCTACCAGACTACGGTGACTTATTGGTTTATTCGTTAATTTCTACTTTATCTTCTGCAATGCTTTTTCCACTGTCTATTTTACTGTTTCCAATCTACAAAGTCCTCCTCTTCCTCCTTTATTAAAAATATTTTTGATTTCGCTTTTAAAAAGTTCAACGATGCTATTTTATTTCATCAATCCTTCCCAATCTGTCTTTACTCGATTGCAAAAGGCGCTTGTAGTCCAATCTAATGCTTATCTTGTGGTGAACGATGATTTTTGTATTATTTTTGAATAAAAGACATGCATTTTCTATTATTTCCCACAAAAGGCAGCTCAGGCAGTGCCTCCTATTTAGAAAGATAAGAACTATATGAGCAAAGTTCCATACTAATATATACACCAAAACAATTAAACACATTTTGTATAGACAATGCATTGACAGATGGTAGTTCTATCATTCTAAGGCCTGCTACTATTGGCGATAAGGGGAGAGATGGGTTTGACAGCAAAAAGGATTAATAAAATATACACTTGTGGACACACAATTAAGTCACCTATGTAAAATTTTTCATTTTTGTAAAAATTAAAAAAATTAAGAAAAGTGGAAACAAAAACAACTTATATTTATTAATTTCATATGCTTAATAATTAATTAACAACAAAAACTTATATAGTTTTTCATTGTAAAAAATGTTTTGGTACTTAGTTGATATCAGACTTAAAATTTAAGTGGACACATAATTAAGTCATCTGAAAAAAAATATTGAAAATTTAATTTAATTGCTTTATTTTTCACCCAAACTATTTGGAACCTTTAATATTTTGTGGGGAACCCTTTTTGGCGTATTATTTCAGTACATCTTTGTGGCATTAAGTTGATTAAGTTGCGACACTGCTCAGGACTAATGTTATCCCATTCTGCCTGGAAAAGCTGCCAAAGTGCTTTTTGATGCTGGGTTTTTTGGCTGCAACTGCTCGTTTTACGATCCCCCAAAGATTTTCAATAGGGTTCTGATCGGGACTTTGAGCCAATCAAGAATCCTTATTTTTTTAGCCAGGATGAGTAAAGCTGACCCATTCCTCACATCTACTCAGACTATATAGTGCATTGAGCTGGAACACGCTGTTGAAATATCGGCAAGGACCGCAACGCTTGCGGTTTGCCAAAACCCACCTCCATAAAGACGACCAAATTTTGGAAATTAGTCGTATGGAGTGATGAGCCCAAGTTTAATAACTTTGGAAATGATGGCAGACCCTATGTAATACGTCCTGTCAATACACAATTATACCCAAAGTACACCAAACAAACCGTAAAGCATGGAGGTTCGTCAGTAATGGTTTGGGGTTGTTTTACCTCATCCGGCGTTGGTCCACTGGTAAGAATGGATGGGAGAATGACTGGGGAAATGTATAAGAACATCCTACGGAACAATTTGACTAAAGATTTTGAGGACGAATTACCACTAGCGTGGATATTTCAGCATGATAACGACCCGAAGCAAACATCTCGGGTAGTTAAAGCTTGGTTTGCTGAGGAAAAAATAAGCGTTCTTGATTGGCCAACTCAAAGTCCCGATCTGAACCCTATTGAAAATCTTTGGGGGATCGTAAAACGAGAAAAATTTTGCATAGGTGACTTAATTGTGTGTCCGCAAGTGTATATGTCAACGACATGTTTGCATAAGACGTTTTATTTATGTGTGCCTAATTCTAGTATCGTATACCTTTTTCTACTTTCATTGATTTGAATTGATTTGCTTAACTTTTGAAAGTTATTCACCTCGGAGACTCGATGAGTAATGGCTATACTTCACAGGATCATTTCTGTTGTCAGTCTTCAATTAATTTCATGGGTTTTATATGCCTAGAATTTCTTTTAGTCAGTTTTATAAGAAGCGCAGTAGGGTTTAAAGCTGCAAATTATTACTCATGACCACCTTTTATCTACCTACGTCAAAATGACTAGATTATATGTCCAGATTCATAGTCTTGGTTTTTATTTATGCTGGTGTAATGTAGTGTCCTACTTAATCCAGTGTTTGGGTTCACCTATGCTTAATTTTTCGGGAATAATAATATTATGCAGTGGTGAAAATAGAAAAAAAAATTTAAAACAAAAAATTTTTTTTTTTAAATTTCATAATCTCTTTTCATATACAAATTAACACTTAAATAAGCTGACACTGACACCGTATCAATATTCAAAAACTACATATATTATTGTGTGTGTGTCTGTGCGTTCTTTTATTCGAAAAGGGGGATGGTCCATTCGAACATACGTACGTATGCACTTTCAACTCCAATAAATTTATTTTTTTTGAGAGAAAAAACCCCCCAAAATAAACCAAAACAAGAAATAAAGAAACCATTGGTTAGGCGAATTTAATGTGTTGAAAAAACCATCTGGTCAGGTGATAATTATTAACCAGACAGACAGACAGACATACTTACCAGCCTCTTTCTTTTGGGGTCTCCATTTCCAAATACACACCCCATATACAAAACGGTTTTCTTTTGTCTTTCAACGGCATGGCCATAGGCCATGGCAACAACTATGGCTAATGGTTGATGGTCAAAAATAACAAGTGTTAAGTCCTGTTTTTGACATCTGTTGACATACATTTCGCAATCGAACAAAAGAAGAGTTTTACGACTCAATAAAAACAATAACAATCATTTCATGCTTATGTGCCATATGTGCTTGTCCTCTTATCCACAGGGTCATTTAATTTTATTTTTTTTTCATTTTAAATGAAAATTATTAAGAAAAAACAAAAACAACCGAATATAAAACAGCAAAAACTACATAAAAGAAAGGCATTCTCGAATTTAAATTCATAACGTTAATATAACGTCGCTTGATAATTAACACGAAAACAGTTATAAAATTAAAACTTTTTTTTTAAATATTTTATTTTCGTTATAACGATGAAAATTCTTCCAAATTTCAAATTCAAAACCCAGTCGGTAAAAGCGCCTAGAAAATACGCTACTTCAGCTGCTCTTACGTGTTGAAAAAGTCTCTTGCATAACTTAAAACTTCATGAACTATATTTAAATGCTATCTAATTTGCTTCAAAATATTCATCGCTCTTTTAGTAGACCTTCCATTTGAATATAGAACCTACTTTTAGTTCCTTTATCGACATATATGCGAATACCTGTAAATTTGAGTTTGCTGTAAATCTGATTTGAGCAGACTACACCCGAAATTAAAATTATTTTTCTTGCAACTTTAACCATACTGCATAGGCTATGAATGGAGTAATGGATTATATGGAGCCAATAAAGTAAAGGGTGTTTTTTGTAGAGGTATAGAACTTTAAGTTGCAATAAAACAACGATGGATTATTCGATTGACATGAATTTTATTTATCCGAAAGATAATCTTGTGGCATTACATTTTAAATATGATTTCTGGCATATGACCGTGGCGGCTGGCGCGGATGTAGTCCAATCTGGACGTCCAATTTTCAATGACTTTTTCCAACATTTGTGGCCGTATATCGGCAATAATACGGCGAATGTTGTCTTCCAAATGGTCAAGCGTTTGTGGCTTTACCGCATAGACCAATGACATTACATAGCCCCACAGAAAGTAGTCTAGCGGTGTTAAATCACAAGATCTTGGAGGCCAATTCACAGGTCCAAAACGTGAAATTAGGCGGTCACCAAACGTGTCTTTCAATAAATCTATTGTGGCACGAGCTGTGTGACATGTTGCGCAGTCTTGTTGAAACCACATCTCCTGGACATCATGGTTATTCAATTCAGGAATGAAAAAGTTAGTAATAATGGCTCTATACCGATCACCATTGACTGTAACGTTCTGGCCACCATCGTTTTTGAAAAAGTACGGACCAATGATTCCACCAGCCCATAAAGCGCACCAAACAGTCAGTTTTTCTGGATATAACGGTGTTTTCACATACACTTGAGGATTACCTTCACTCCAAATGCGGCAGTTTTGTTTGTTGATGTAGCCATTCAACCAGAAGTGCGCTTCATCGCTAAACAAAATTCGTTTATGAAAATCGGGAACATCGGTAATCTCGTTTTGGGCCCATTCGACGAATCTACGCCTTACTTGATGATCGTTTGGCTTGAAATCTTGCACGAGTTGGATTTTGTAAGCACGCAAACCAAGATCCTTCCGCAAAATCTTCCATAAAGTGGATGGACACAGATCCAATTCCTGTGCTCGATGGCGGATGGACTCATTCGGGTCTTCCTCAATGCTACGCTCTACAGCAGCAATAGCTTCTTCTGTACGCACCGTACAGCGTCTCTGGGGATGCGAGTTATCAATAAGAGTAAACGTGGTGCGAAAACGTTCCATGGTTAATCGAATTAACTGCTCTGATGGACGATTTTGTCGACGATAAAATGGACGTAGTGCGCGATACGTTTTCCGCACAGAACCATTATTTTCGAAATAAAATTGTACTATTTGCAAGCGTTGTTCAGGCGTGAGTCTATTCATGATGAATTGCCAAACCAAATTGAGAATAAATCACTTGACAGCTGTTAAATCGGTCGCCATCTTGAAAAGTAATGCCAACTTAAAGTTCTATACCTCTATAAAAAACACCCTTTATATCACTAATGGCATACCAAGGACCATTTACATCACACTAATATCAACAATACTTCTGTCTAGTTATCCATAATACGGGTTTTCAGCCGGAAGTAAATGCAATTGGGGAGTATGTAAGTTGGGCAATTGCAAAAATATAATTCGAATAGGCCAGAGGTAACGAGGGACACATGGCACATAGGTAACCAGAGACCCTATGGAGCTATTTTATGCTGTAAGGAAGTAATTATCATTTTCCCCAGGTGTGATGTTGGTGTCATTATTAGGAATACCTAGTGACCAGGGTGTGGTTAAAAAGAGAGGCAAATAGCTGGCATTGCAAGAGGCCCCACTTTCTGTTAGGGCGCCTGAAAACCCAGAACTCGATTTAAAAACCACACAATAAGCAAATTTATTTGAATGCTTTAAGAAGGTTCCTATAGTCTAGAAAGTAACGTACTAATCTGGCAGTGTGAAGGCTATGCATTCGAATTCCATCAGAGATTCTGTTCAGTTGGACTTTGTAAAAAATTATTTAAAAAAAAGGTCGAGATGAACGTATAACACTGGTCACCTTTTTTTTAGTGATAACTTACTTTCCGTTTTAACAATACAATGCACTGCATGAGCAAGACATAGCCGCCTTGGTCGCAGTTCAAAACACTTTTTAGCTAGCCTGACTTGAATCAGGTGCCCTCTCTAGTTTATAACCTCAACTATACGGCGAATAACATCGAGAGCAGATAATGTGGAAAGATGTTGAAGCCGTGAAATAGTTTATATGCTTTTCCACACATGAGATTCCAATATGACATGGATTAGATTTCTCTAGACATTACTAGTCTAAGTGGAATTGACTGGAAAGCATTGAGGAAATACGTACACAAATAAGTTTCCAATAAACTTACATGGTATGTAACTTTCACTGGTGAGTGAGGCGTAGGCTGGCACGATTGCTCGAATGAGTGTCCAAATTAATGTGATGTGTGGGTTATGATATTTCTCTCTTCTGAGATTTAAATTTGGCAGAAGATTCCATGTGATATGGAACCATAAAGGTTTCAATGATATATTAGAGCCTTCAAAAATAAGTAGCTAAGTATGTATTAACTAGAGTTGGCCTTATGTCCTTGGTAGCAAATTTCTTATACAATTTTGCATGTATATGCTCATAGGCCAGAATCAAACTTAAATACAGAAAATTTTAGCAACTTAACCCTATGAGAACAAAGAGGGACTTAATGAGCGATTGCAACGAGTACAACGCTTTCAAATGTCTTCAGAGAAGACTTTGTCTTTAAGCCCAAACAAGATGGCAACCCTAACATTCTAGAACTTGCTCTAGAGTAGGCAAATGACCTTTTTACCTTAAAAAACTTGAAACAAAGAAAAAATAACTAACCATGGGGATATGAAAAAGATGTTTTGCAAGAGCCTTATGTTTCTGAAGGTACTGTAGTGTAGTAGGTTGGCTTATTAGATGTGAGATCATGGTTCATGCCCCAAGTCAGACATTTCCAACAAAATGACTACTTCCTCTCAACAGATTTTTGGCAAAAACTTCGAGAGCATAAACAAATAGCCAAGAAAAATTTTTCAAAAAATCTATCGTTCAAAATCGACTTAACCCCGCCACTCATGTAGAAAAATTAACACACATAATGGTGTGAAAAGCTAGGTCATAATCCTAACTGAAGAATTGTAATGAGCAATTGTGTATGTATTTATGTATGTATGTTATGTCCAGTATCAATCTGCTTGGAATCTTTTCTAAAAACTTTCTAAAATTCTTATCGGAAACCTGAACTCTATGCGTACCAGCCCAAAGGGTAAGAACTCTTTCCAAATAATTCTGCGGAAATGTGTAACGCCAAAGAAAAAGCGGAGACGACTGCATATCAACCGCTGATATTCTAAAGAATAATGGCAGCCTATAAAACATAGCCTGTGGGGTTTTACTATAGGTTGATATTTAATGTTTAAAATTTATATCTTTTGATTTATATTTTCTGTTTAAAAAAAAATTTTTTTTTTGGTTTGCAAATTCTCTTTAAAAGTTTCTTGTGTTTCGGAAGGAATTATATATTTGACGTCAATTAATTATTGAAAATTATTGTTTAGTTTTTAGCAAATTTATTTTTTTTTTTTTTTTTTTTTGTTGTATACATTTGACAATTCTTGTCTAAAAATACATCTTTTTTTAATGAATTTTGCGGTTTTTATCAGTCCGGTGGTTTTAATACACGTGATTAAACCAATATTAGCCAAAAATATTAAACGAGAAAATTAGCATAACATTTGCATAAACAATAAAGAAATGAGAAAAAAAATTAAACAAAATAAAAACAAATGTGATTAAAAGTGTGTTAATGAATTAAAAAAAAATTCTTCTTTACGGTTTTTTTTTTTCGTCAGCAGCTTCAATTCTGTGCGTCTTTCGCGAGGGGATTTCATTAAGCGAAATACTTTGAAACTCTTCAATTGTGTCGTATACGAAATTTGTTGCTTTTTGGTTGTTTTGTTTTTGTCTACAAATCAATATAATTAATTTGTTTTATTTTTAAAAATAATTTGTTGAGATTGTGTATTTAATATTATGGAATTTTAGTAACAGCAATTAAAATTTTATTTAAACTGGATTTTAAGCCAGAGAGCATGCGTCAAACAACGCATATGAGGCTACTGTCTGGTGATGTACAAATACTACAATTCTTACGGTTTTACCTATCTACTGACGTTTTTCTAATGAATGAATCAGTTGCGTTACAAAAAAAAATAAAGATTTGGAAAAAAAATTACGAGGGGACTTTTAAAAGTTAAAATATTAATTCATAATTATTATTACTTGCTACTGTTGCTGTTGCTGTTGTTGCTGCTGTGTTGTGTAGTGTATCAATTAAAATTCATTTTTGATTTGTAAACATCATATGATTCGTTTTAAAACTTAATTGTTTCGTTATAAAAATGGAATTTTCTGTTAATGTGTCACTGTGATTATAATTTTTTTTATTTGTTTCAAATTCTCTATATTGTATTGTATTTTTTTATCAGTAAATAATAATAATAATTATTATTAATTAATTAAAGTGATTGTATTAATTGTTTTTAAATGTAACATCTGTCTGTTCTCATTAGCAAATTATTGTTTTAATTAATCTTTTAATTTAACAAAAACAAAAAAAAACCATGTACTTCAGCCAATTACTGTCTGATATTTTGAAATACTTTGAAATAATTATCCCTTCTACACGTGTTAGTGGCATTTATATCGCATGTCCACATGTATGTGCATAATTTATAATTTAATTCAGTAGAACATTATTTTAAAGAATTTTCAAAAGAATTTTTAAAGAGAAATAATTTTAAAAAATTCAATTAAACTTACAAATTTATTCCAATCATCTCATCTTGATCAAGTGCAATAGCTGTAGAGTACCATATAACTACCAATCATTCGAAGGAATTCTATTTGAACTTGATTTTACAATTCCACGTGATAAGAATTTCAAATTTTTTTTTTTCATTCAACTATTCACCAAAGATTTCAGATCACGCGACAAACTCGGGATTTGAATATTTTCGGAACAGGTGAATCATAAACTGTCCCTTGCAGTTTCCATTTCTAAAGGCATCCGCTATGTGAATCCGCTATCAGAGTAAAACAAGTGGAAATATACCCAATATATTACTTAATTGGTCATTATAACCCTTTATTCAAGATTGCAACCTAGCTTCTCACGCTACCCATGTCTGCAGTAGTTTTATCCTTGAGCGGCAGGACCTAAAGTTTATCGTCAACTCCAAGTGACAGATTTAAGAAACATGACAATTTTCTTTAATCTCGTGAGTTTTTACCATAAATCTGCGGAGAGAAAGTCGCCGAAGAAATATTTTTTCATATTTCGTTTTGTTCGAGATGTCTGAGCTTGGGTTTGTGTCTCGGATTCGCTTCTAATAAGCTAACACACTACCTATCAGGCTACGGTGAGGTATATGTATGTACATATATTTATTGATAGTAAATCTGTAAAATCAGATAAATCTGGCCTGTTATCAGCATAAGACTTGTGTTAACTCTTTTTAGGAGTTCATTTTAGAATCCTCATATCACTCAGGCGCTAGGAACTTTTTAAAGAAGTTGTATTGAAAGGAGGAGAGACCACAGAACTCCTGTTTCGTCTTTATTCTCCCGTACTTGGGGACTTGACACAAGGGATTCTAATTCTTCAGCTAGAATTTATTGACAGAATATGTCTACAGGAAGGTGATTTGCATAAAGTGCACACTTTCATAAGTATGGGGATGTTTCGAAAATTACAGTCAGGAGTTAAACTATGTTGATATTACACCATGACCTTCTATCTTCATATCTTTTTGAAGCGGCCGCCAATTTAACCTAATCTATCCTCATCTTAGTCAGGCCGCCATTCGAGCATTCAGCTGTTATGAGTTTTAATTGAAAGTAGTGAGGTACTGTCTGGAAAAGCTGAACAAGCTCGGTAGACAGCTGGGTTCTAGGTCATGTAGGAATTCTTGGCAATAAGCAAGCAAACGAGTTCAAGAAGACGAGAGCTCCCATGTTGTTGATGTGGCCAGAAGCCTTCTGTATATAGGCGGAAAGGGAAGATAAATAGAGGCAAAAATTCTTTTCAAACCTAGTGGTTTGTGAAATTCAAAATTACAACAAGAGGAGACCTGAGTTATGAAGCAGACCATCAAGAAATAAAGTTGATTACCGAACACTTTTGACAGTGCATAGTAGTTCCTGGTGAACTTATTTAGAGTGGGAGTTGTCTCCAGCCTAGATTCTTGGAATCTGTGAGGCATTAATGCATCCCGAAAAGAGGTGCTCTGTTTGAGCTTTAAATAAGTTTCTTCGCCGAGGACAATTTTTCAATTATGAACACATTTCTTACACAAATTTTAATGATAAAATTTAATTATTTGCAAACCTATTCGTTTAGCCTATTCACGATGAAGTTGCAAACTCTACTGTGCATTTTTTCATTGCCATGACATGAGTCTTTTTTTATACTGAAAAAATTTACATTGAAAAACGAAGCAGCAACAATAAAAGCCTTTTGTGGCAATAGCTGTTCGACAGAATGCAGGGTTCATGCCCCAGCATGGGAATGATTCTTTCCTCGGAATGATTCAGTGCGAGAGTCGTGATTTGTGATATCGTTTTTCACTAGAGACTATAGTTATTATTATGGCGAAGACATAACACCGATCATAAAAAAATACTTTTTTACACTAGACACTCCTGTGTCTCACTTTCCGGTATTCCAATACAATGTATTTATTGCATGTACTGAGGTTATCTCCTGAACGTTGGTGTCGGTTAGAAAATAATGTTAGGCTTGACCCTTACGGGGTCATACAGTCGAACTTATGCTAAGATTACTTAAAACGTCAAGTTATAAAAAAGAGTTAAAACCCCCTTAAAAAGGGTTAGTCACCGAAATATGTTGCATAAGAAAACATTTCATGATTGGAGAAAATACAGTATAAGGTTTGGTTTGATAAGTCAATGGCTTTTTGTTTGTTTCAAATGAAATCTGAAAAGCAGAGTATCGAGTTTGTTTAGCGAAAGGTTACAGAAACGAGTAACAGTTTTGTTCATTTCACCAGTTAAATATGACTGTTATGCGGTTACTTAATTAATGAATACAATCACTTGTTATTTTCTTCTTTTTTGGCAGTGGTTTAACTGGATTATCTTCCTTAAACATTTGTTTGTTTTAAAATATCACTAAGTGACTGAATAAAAAAAATTAAAACAAAGTTTCAATATTATTCCTTATTTATTTTTTTTTTTTATATAATTTTTGTTTTGTTTTCTTTTTTCAATTATTTTTTATTAATAATACCCTTAAAGTCAAACCTTTAACCACAAGGAGGAAAGAAACAGAGAGAGATGACAGTAAATGAAAGAAAGGAATTTAATGAACCATTAAATATAAGACAAGAAAATAATATAAACCTCCTCAATAAAGTTTAAGCGATTATTTTTAAAACTACGAGTATGTTATTAAAAAAAAAAAAGAAGAAAAAAGTCCGATTTTAAATGGAAAATTTTTTTAAAAATAATTTCGTAAAGAATTTCAACCGTTCAATACAAATATCAAATTAATAAAGAGAAAGGCTAACAAATAACATTTTGATCACCATATTTATAAATATACAATATACAGTATATGAACTGATAAAATTTAACAAACAAACAAACAAACAAAAATAAAACTTTAAATGAAATGAAATTAAATAAAGTCATTAAACTGTGTGAAATTCATTGAATTCAATTCTTTTTTTCTTCTCATTTTTTTTTTTTGCAAATGGCATATAATTTGTGAAACTATAATTCATGTATTACAGCTGACATAAATTTTAAGAATTCGTATTATTTTACATTTTGTTTCGCTACGCTCATCCTCAGGTCTGACTTAATGAGTGTTATTAATTTTAGTATGAACTCATATGATGATTTATTAATTAAGATAAATTGTTAAAATATATATTTTTTTAAATTTTATTTCATTTAATTATCGCTTATCTTATTGCACTTACAATTTACATTTCAGAACTGAAAACACAGTTTTTTACGATCGCCGTATTATTGTTAATTGCATTGCATAATATTGTAGTTTCTACAGAACAGAACTGTAATTAAATTGAAAATTACTGTTGTTTTTTAAATTCATTAACTTTAAATAAATCATTCAATAAGAACAATTAATTAAGCACATGTGAGAAATATGTACTGTACCAGACAAAAGACTTAAGAAACAAACCTTAAATCATAAAACATAAATTATAACTGTGCCTATGCCATTCTACATGGCTGACATTTTGCATCCGTCCTGATAGTACCCGATTGTAACATAGAAAAAATTCTATGGTCTCCTCTTCTGCCTTGTCCTTACAGTTTCTGTAAAATCCATTGTGCTTAATATGATGCACACTCATAGATCAATGTTGTGCTATAACTGCTATAAGATAGACAGACTCTGGCTACATACATAATTGTCATCACAATCCTTCAACCAGGATTACGACCTAGTTTCTCATACCACTTATATTGTGTGTGTTAATTTTACACATGAGTGCCGCTACCTACAGTTTAAAGACGACTCCGAACAACAGATTTTTGAGAACCTTTTTTCATGGCAATTTCATTTACTCTCAGAAGGTCGCCGAAAGAAATATTTTTTCATATTTCGTTTTGTTGGAGATGTTTGACATGGGGTTCGAATCATCGCCTCAGTTCTAAGAAGCCAACACACTTCCTACTACATTACGGTGACTTGCGGACTTTGTCTCATCTCTATTCCATTGGGTTAATTACTCCATCTTGCTTTTGCAAACGTTTAAAATGTGTGGGATTAGTTGCTTTCATATATGAATTCATTTTATTCTTCATTCCAAAGGTCGCCAGTTTTAATGTTCCTCTTAATATATCCGTATTCAATAACCTATATGATGACAACCGTCGAATATCTCACTATCTCCTCCAGCTTTACCCGGCATTCTTCGACAATCTCAGATACATTGTACAAATTCTTTAGGGCACTAATGGCCTTTTTACTGGAATACTTAGATGACATTTCCTGGGTGTATTAGTATTTTTGTTGAAAAATCAGGATCGAAAGCTAATTCAGGTATCATGTAAACAATAGAAGAAATGTTCAGATACTCTTAACTTGAGATTTTTCCTCTTTGTCTAATGGCAGCCAGCAAAATAGTAAACAAAGCTTTCGATGACATAGTTCGATCATGTTATCCTGATTGCCATTGTCCTCATAATACGTTACAACCA
This sequence comes from Sarcophaga subvicina, assembly GCA_936449025.2. Classification (NCBI taxonomy): domain Eukaryota; kingdom Metazoa; phylum Arthropoda; class Insecta; order Diptera; family Sarcophagidae; genus Sarcophaga; species Sarcophaga subvicina. The sequence goes on from OW388083.2 coordinate 77,629,701, forward strand.
GATTTAATGTTTCCTTTACTGCAAAACCAACCAGCAAAATCGCGGTTCGGTTTGGTCGTTACGTGACACTGGCATAATCTTCAATTTCAAGTCAAAAGCAGTTAATAATCATATGGCCATAGTGCTTTGAATAGACGATAGTGTTCTTCCAAGCCTAATTTCGACAAAATGCTGGCCAATAATACTACCAGCATAAGCACAATGCGCCACTATGAGCCGACAATGCATACAATGCGTACATTGAGGTAATGTACAGACTTGATCTTATACGTAATGTTTCCAGTCTCTTTAAATTTCTTTATAATCTTGTCAAATCCTTGCGCAGAAGTTCGATTATGATGGCCATAGTCAACCAGTAACGCAAGAGAAGTGGAGACTACGTTTCACCAAAGTAGATGACACTTCAGTTGAAAAATATTTCGCGGATGATAACCTTGAATAAATGAATAACCCGTTCCTTGCTAAATTTGAGCAATTTTAAATGCTAGGAAAAAAAAGCTACAGAACGATACGTAACGCTTTACACATAATTGATCATTACAACCTTCCAGTCAGGATTACGACCTAGCTTCTCGGGCAACTCGATTCCGAACAACAGGTTTTTGAGAAACATTTTCATGGCAACTTTATTTTACTCAAAATTAGCTGAGAGGAAGTCGCCGAGAGAAATATTTCGAGAGAAATATTTGGTTTGAACCATGGACACATGCCAACACACTATCTACTAGGCTACGGCGACTTAGGTAATCCTTGATTATAAAAATATTTCAGAATTACTTTTTGTTTTCCTCTGAATAGTTAATTGGTCGGAACTTGTTTTCATGGTTGTAAGAGATTAGTTGGATAATAGAATTGTTTTATAGATTTCACAATAATCTTGATGGCTTACACACTCTTTAAACGCCATTATTACAACTTGCCATTAAACTTGGGTTTAGTTAAAGGTAACTTTAGCTAAAGTAAACTTTATAGTCACCTTTAACTTCTTTTCGGTATTACAACCTCTAGATAAAATAAAGTTAACTTTTTCAAAAATATGGCATTGGCGGAGCAATGTCGATAACACTGCTTTTTTCTAAACGCAGTGGCAACAACGGGCTTCGTTTTTTTGTTATATTTGCTCACTTTGTTTCTATTTAAAGTTGCCGTACTGAAAATAATTTATAATATGGCAAGTTCGTACATAAACTTAACTTTAAAAGTTATCAGTAGGATCATCTTGATCCCTTTAGCTTAACGCTCACTTTTACCTTATCGTCCACTTATAATAATGAAAAACAATTTATCTGCCCGTTAAAATGCTCTCTTTAGTTAACGGCAAGCTGTAATAATGGTCCTAATTGTTTTAAAAAGCTCACTTTATTTTTAATTTAATTATGATGTATTTTGCAAACAGTGACGCACTGTATTTATTGATCGCTCTCTAAAAACTGAACATTAAATTTTTTTAAATAAACACGATTTTAATAAGACTGTCTATTCCACTATTCACTGTTTTACGCAGCGACTAAAGTTGCTTGCAATACCATACTCGGAACTGAATTCTTGAAAGATCTGATGGAAACTTCAAAGCTAAAAAAATGTTATGAACGGAAGCAGAATTTAAAGATTTATGTTAAGGAACTTTAAATAATTTTAAAATAAAAATTAATTAATAATATATTTTTATTATAATTATTAATTAATGAATTTAAATGGGAAATTAAATTTGAATCAATTTTTTTTTTCAAAATTCTATGTCTGTCAACTGAAAATTATATCAAAATGAATTCGAATGAAGGTTTCATTCAGTTTTTTTTTTTGCTGAAAACGTTTGAAATTTGTTCTTTTTTTATTTATTTCCATTTGCTTAAAAATTCAATAACTATGCAAAATTAATATTTGTTTACTTTTTATTATTATTGAACACATATTTGTTAATACAGACATTTGTTGTTTTTAAATATTTTAATAAATAATTATGCCATAAACTAGTTTAAAATGTTAATAAAATATTTCATATTTTAGAATAACATCCTCCATAGTTACCGCAACAAATAACACTTGTACTATTGCATAGAAATTTTTAATATTTTTTTTTTAAATTTAAAAAATAAAATTTTAATTTTTTTCTTGTTGTTGTTCATCTTAATGAAACACCTGTTACAGTCACAAATGGTTTGTAAAAAAATGTTAATGTTGTTGTTGTTGTTGTTGTTGCATTATAGAAAACAAATTAATAATTAATAAAATAAAAAATAAATAAAAAAAATAAATAAAAAGGGAAGTTAAGATTGCATATTAAACAGCAACTAACAAGATACCTGCTGGCTGGCATGCAGGCCGACAGGCAGGCAGTCAGCCAGATTGTAGCTAACAATTGTTACAGTTTTTAATAACAGCCTCTAACTAGTAAATGTTTTATAATAAATGAGTGCGATTAATACGGATGTTAAATGTTTAGAATAAAAAGTTTTGAAAAAAAATATGCTTTCAAGGCCTTTGCTGTCATGATGTAAAAAGTGCGTTTCACAACAACAACTTTGAAAAATTATAGAAAAAAAAACAAATTGTCATACGCCGTTTTACTCACGTTCTCCTACACTTTCACTTTATGTTAATGGCCAGTTTTGTTTTTCTACAACATTTACTAAGTAATACGCGATAATGTCACTCCATATTTTGACTAAAACGAGGTTATTGAGATAAAAAACAAGAAAAATAAAATCAATTGCTTTTCCTAAACAAAGAAATTCAATTTTCATTTAATTTGTAATTAATTTTACAATTGAAACTAATTAATTAGCAGCATAGGAAACAAAGAATAGCACGGGCCTTCAGTCAGACATGTTGGCTGCTGGTTCTTAATATTTAGCTCTACCACACTACTACCGCTCTCTATGCGACAATATTCATTTGAAAGCACTATGCACTGTAAACTAAATTCTTCAAAGTTACCTAATTTCTTGGACAGACTTCAACTGCATTATCTTTCTTGTTGCAGTTTTATTAAGCGGTCTCTAGAAAAGATCACAAGGAGATTTACTCTCATCTTTGGCAAGCATATGTACACAAAGTAAAGAGGGTGACGAAAGCCATTTAGCCAATTTCTGTATGCATGTCTTTCGTTTAAGTTGGGAAAGTTGCAACAAATGACCAAGATTCTTGAATCACGGCCGAAATTATTTTTTGAGCCAAGTAATGAAACTACCAAATCAAGGACATATTCCGGAATTCTATGAATCGGGAGTTTCAAAACGACGAGCTATTTAGCAAACGAACTGGTCATGGTAAAGATTTGCTACGAATTAATGATGAAAACCGTTAAGGCGAATTTTGCTAGAAAAACCATCAGTGTTTGGTCACCTAGTCAAAGCAACTGCACTCGAACGATTATACTTAGATTAAGCGGCTCGTAACAAATATACATCATCAAATTAGGAGAATTTACTGTATCTTTCATAATAATTTACTGTATTTGCATCATGCCGCTTATAGGAGCTATAGGAACATATGTATATCGTTAGTATAATTCGCAAAGACGCTAAGTCCACTTTTTTCCAAAATTGAGATTTTAATGTAAAACGATAACACTATACCAAATACATATTTTACGACAAAAAGAATGTATGTAGTTTAAAGTTGTTGTAATTTTGTGGTTTGCAAAAACGCTAAGTCCACAAAACTACGAAAAATATTAACAGCACGTGCGAATTCCACGAATATTAATTATTCTTAATTTTTGATCTAGGTCATTTAAAGAGAGCTATTCTGTAAAAATAATTGCGTTTAAAAAGTTTACAAATTTTAAAAACTGAAGAAGCCGCAATGTTTTTTGTGTCTCCTGTAAAATTTGAATAAAGGGACTTAACACATTTGCGAATGAGACTAACGATATGTATCAATGTAATGCCTCAAGTATGAAGTATTAGATGACAGTCCATGATTATCAAACATCTCGAAGAAAACGGCGACTTCTTCTCAGCTGTCTTGTGGCAAAAAACTCTAACAATAGGTAAAATTCCCATGAAAAGTTTCTCAATTATGTCTTTCGGAGTCGACGTTAATATGTTGATTCTGGCATTCAGGCATACACACAACATAGGTGATGTGAGGATTGAGGTTATGATCCTGACTTAAAGGCTTTTAATGACCAATTAAGTTAAGTAAGTATCAACGGAGTAGGATAGTATATGTACGGAAGTAAGTCGAAGGAGAAAAAGGCACCTTGCTGACCTGGATGAACTGTCATGCATTGATATTGGTCGTCTAAATCGCTTCATTGGAAGCTTCGAATGGTTTCGGAACTAAGGGATAAATATAAAAGAAAAACTATGTTATCACTAATTGTGTCCATTCAAGCTCCTTGAGTGGACAGCCACCTCCACTTACCTACCTACCTGCCTAATGGAGTAGCATTTATACCAGCCACCTAATGCCAAACATTTTCAAATAACATTGAATAAAACAAAACTAAATTGGGACTTGAATAAATTGCCAACTGCTTTATATTGCTGAAAATAGAAAATCAACTAAACTGGGGCATTAACCCTAAAAACATATTCTTGCCGCGTGAATTTGTAATCATACCAGTCCTATATGGAGTTTAGCTTCGATCATGTAAGGTTAAGAGTAAAAAAGAAAACACTTTCACCAGAAAATGAGAGTGACATGGGAAATAAGATAACGATCGCTCAAAAAGGGAGCTGAGCTCTAGTTCCATTCCATCTTTTTGACTTAATACCTGCGTGTACGCCTGTAATATATACTTGGTCGATAAGGGTATATCAAGTGAGAAGCGAGGTCGTAATTCTGACTGAAGTGTTGTATTATCCAACTATGTTACGTATGTATGTACTTGCTGATGTGGTGCTACTGTCACCTAATGCTACAGAGCTCTTGAATCCATCCTAAAATAGTTACAGAGGAGCTTTACGTAAGATTTTTGGATAATTGAATTGAATTCGTTTTTGAAAACCTAGTTCGACTTAATTTTAATGTAGAAATTATGAAATTGTCTAGAATATTGGAAGAATTGTGTATTCACATAATTTTCTCAATTAAAATTTATTCTAAAAATTCAATTTTTCTTCTTCTTCATACTGATTTGGACATGAGCCTTGTATTTATTTGCTACACTACAAACAGTTAAGTCATGGCAAATCATTTGATGAGAAGAAATCAGAAGAAATCAATTACGATAATCACTTGTAAGTGTTAAAAAGACATAAACCGATATCTTTAATGATAGATTTTTACAATGAATTATTAATTTAAAAGAAAAATGAAATGTAAAATTAAAAAAAAAATAAGGAACAACTGAACAACAATTCAGTTTGCAATTAATTTTAATTAAACCATCGATACTCTGTAACAATTAAATCATATGATCCAACTTTTTTGTTTTGTTTTCTTTGACCAGTTAAATGAACGTTTTTCTACAATAATTGATTCTGTATTATTTTTTTTTTTGCAATTTATAATGAGAGTGACTAAATCCCCCCACAGAATACTTTCACTTCTTGAGAATTATTAATTCGTTTTGTTTAAAAGAAAAAAAAAAATAGCCAACAACAATAATAATTATGAAAATAAATTCATTTTATTTTTCTATTTTTTTCCTCCAATTAAACAATGTACACCTTATAGCTTAGCCACACAGTTAAGAAATAGTGAAGTTTGTTAACAATTTTTTTTATTTTTAAATTTAAGCTACAGTTTACTGCAAATATGAGCAGATAGACGAGAAAAATTCTTTTTATTCTCACATACAAATACATATGGTGGACTTAAGGGATTAGCAAAAACACTTGATGCCCCCTTCTTTTAAGTTTTGTGGGGAGTTCTGAAACAACATATTCCATATTGCCCATTTAGATTCAGTTGAAAATCTGTTGTTTTGTTGTTAAAAATGCTGGCTTTGGTATACCGTATACCATATTATAAAACATTTAAGCCAATATATTTTTGAAACATGGTAAATAATGTTAATAATATTGGCTAAAATAATACAAAATATTTTTTTTTCAACTTCATTTGCTTGAAGGTCAAACACTTTTTCCATTACACAATTGTTTTACTAAGTTATAGTAAATATTGTTGTTGTTATTGCTATTGTTTTTGTACTCAATGGTAGGTTGAACAACTAATAATTGTTTAAAATAATAACTGCAACAACAATAGCAATAACTGCAGAAGAAAAAAAAGTTTAAAAATAAAATATAAATTGACGTTAGAATATCCAATACTGTGTCTCTAATAAATGGTTTTTACAAGAAATTTTTTAAAATTGAAAACGACAAGAAAGAGACGCAAAAAAACTACAACTAGTAAGAAAGTTTTTTTTTAAAGAATGATCACACTATAGGCTGCCCTACACTCCAATATATTTGGAAGAAAAATTTTACCACTAAATTTGCTTAAACACACGCTCAAGCATTCCAAGCGTGACTAGACGAGTGTCATACCATCACGCCCAATTTTACTGCTAAAATCGCTTGAGTAGACACCCAATCGTCCCAAGTATGAATACAGTAGAAGAGAAAGAATTTTACTTCATGGTTATTTTGAATATTAAAAAATTAATTACTGGCCCTACCTCCCTAATCCATTCAAAAGGCGTTAAAAAAAATATGCATCTTATAAAGAACCTTTTCTCCAATGCTATGCCGGGTTTTAGACGAGAACAACTCTGTATTAAAGTTGCTACAAAGAAGGATATATGCCAGAGTTTCATGTTATCGCCTCTATTATTTAATATCGTCCTGGAGAGCACTATTGCTTAGTCATTGATCAGTCTAGTAAATATATCCGTTAGTGGCTCTATAACTGCTTCAATAAGCGGTAATACGTGGACCATAATTGGGTTAGTGTCCGCTACTTAAAAACAGAGTTGGCTGTCCACACAAGGAAGTCGGATGGGCTCACTTAGGCCACATAGAGCCCACTGCGAAACCACATTTTTTAAAATTATCCCCTAGACTTGGAACCACTGGGAGCTTCTGATGAAGCGGCACAAGCTGGCAATGTCAATGCTTGACAGTTTCTCTAAATCGTCCATGTATTAGGCACCGAGATACCCTTTTCTTCTTTGACATAATGTCGGGCATGTTTCCACTAGGTGAAGAACAGCTTTATCCGCTTCCTCATCTCTGCAGCTTCTACAGAAGTCATTTGCGTAGTGTCCAAAACTTTATTTTAACTGGGCTCTTTTATTTTTAAACCAAATGATTACCCTTGACATTAGGAATAGAATTGAAGCCACAAAGCATTTGTATGCGATGCTAAACGCGATATGGGATTTGTCTTCTCGAAAAAGCTCTGAGAGTAAGTAATTGCAATATTATTAAACATGTCCCATAATCCCGTGTTCAGACATCTTGAACAAATCGAGATGTGAAAAAAATAAAAAAATCGGTTTATGGGTAGTGTGCTACGCTATAAGCGCTAGGGTTGTGGGTTCGATTCCCAACAGAGGCTCTAGTCTGTTACACTACACCGAGCATAAGGTTCATATTACTATGCTCGTAATCATAAATAACTCCTTCCGCCATTTGAACAACAGAAGAGAATTGTGAGCCCAAAACAAAAAAAAAACGAACAATAAGGTGTTACTGACCTATGTAACTAGTAATACAATATTTTCTGTGATATTATAGGGTGCAAACATTTGTTTCAATTCAATTGCAAAATTTATTTCTTTTTTTCTTTCTAATTTGATTTTAATGTTCAATTAAATTGCTGTCACATTGTATTCAATAATAAATCGTATGGATACACAATTTATCCGGCTTAAGGCAGATTTAAAGTTCTTTGTTATCCAATTAAACGAATCTGATAGATTCTTCTGAACTATCTCTACTACTTAAGTATCGTAATATAAATGGCATAATAATCATTCTAAAGATAAAGCATCGTCTTCTTAAGAATCGGATTAACTTTAAGGGCAAACTCTATAAATTTGTTGTAGAATTTTACTGCGAAAAATAATTCTTTTTAAAAGAAAATATATTTTTTCTTTGTAATGGATTGATTTGATAGTATTTCCCGGAAAAATTCGATTTTAAATTTAAAATGGAAATTTGAATTCAATTTATATCATACTTTTTCTTATAAAATGTGTGTATGATTCATTGTGTTTAAAAAAAATGTTAACGACAATATTTGACAATTTGTCTCTTTCCCTAATTAAATATAAAATTTCCAATATTTAATTAACAAAGCCAAAAAAAAAACCAAAGTTTACTTAATGTCTGAGATCACACTACAGTTAAATTGCTAATTATGCCCCTCAAATTTTGTTTAAAATAAAAAAATAAAATAATTTTAACAAATAATAAAAAAAACTGAAAAAGATGAATGAGAGGTGTTGTAAAAATTCTCAACGGAAAAAAATTAATTAAACTGTCGAAAAATATTTCAGAAAATCTCGTATATAAAACTAGTATGGAGGCATACGGTGAGATGTCTCTGCATAAAGAAAATATTGATTAGTGGATTAAGCTATTCCAAGAAACCAAAAGAGTTGTTAAAGTTTTATTTCACTCATATCAATCCACCCGCAATAGCAATGTTTCTTTGTGACACAAAAAAGTCATTACGGAATGCAAGATGTGAATTCTCACTCGGTGTGATATGTTATGGGGTGTAATGACTTTCTATTCCAAAATTCTAAAATACAATACATGTCTCCTTTGGCAGTGCTTTAGCTGTACATAACCTAAATGGTCATTATAACCCTTAAGTCAGTATTACGACCTAGCTTCTCACACCACCTATGTTGTGTGTATTAATTTTATTCAAGTCAACTTCGAACGTCAGATTTTTGAGAAACTTTTCATGGCTATTTTATTTACTATCAGGTAAGAGGAAGTTGGCGAAGGAGTTTTTTTTCATATTTGGGATGGGTTTTTTTCAACCGTAGGATACGTTGATAGTTTCCGATACTTGGCGCGAGAGTTTCGCTTCTGCTTATCATATTTGCAATTAAATTATGTTTTCATTGAGCACGTGAAGTAGTTGGTGACAAAAAAAGGGTCGAGCCGTGCAATTTTACTGTTAATCAGACAAACCTCTAAACAATCATCGCTCAGAAATTGTGTTATAAGGCCACTGAAGATATTGCTTTCCTAACGGTCATCAACCAATTGTTGCAACAGCCCGTGAACATAGCCCCGGAATTATGCTCGGCATGCATACCGTGATTGTCAAACAAATAGTGACTTATAGAGCCATTGTCTATGCAGTCAGAGGAAATATGAAAGCTGCTCAAATGAAGTTTGGCAAGATAGAGAGGCAAGCGTATATTAACCTACGCTACACGGGCGCTAAAAGATCTCTTGGAGTTAAGTCCGCTGCACGTGGCACTAAAGACCAGAGCTTTGGGGACTGTGACTATGATAATGGGAAACAAGTCTAATATAAAATTTCATAGGTTAGTGACGTTACGTAACGAAACAAGTGGGTGACTGCTCACTCCTTCAATGTCCTCTGGAGAGAATCAGTAGTGTCTATGATTAAGGAAACTGCTTTGCAAACGATGCTTGGTAAAGAGCCACGGATGAGGCAGAAACATGTCTTTGGATAGAGCAGAAACTTGCTGGCATCTTCCAAGCGAATGCCTATGCCATGGAAAAATGTGTTGGCGTCAATTTCGATAGAGGATAGAAAGGATGGGACAATTATATAGGTCGCCATCCGGACACTGGGCTTTAATGAGATTAAATCGACGATAAATGAGTCTGTCTGGAGAACCTGAATCAGTTGTATAGAAAAATTTGGATTACGTTCTGCTGGTTCCTAGATCGTTTGGAAATTTGCGGCAATGAGCAGGCACCGCTAGTGGAACCAGAAATGTTATGTGGAGTGGGGACGGGTGTTTGGAAAGGTTAAACAAATTGGAACTTTGAGTCATGATTTAAGATTATCCAGAAATAAACAGAACAGGACTGTGGACTTAGAATACACTTGATCGGAATGGAGATCAATTCGAACTCAACATGTAGGTTCTATGATGATGAGAATGAATCACATATTTGGAACATGTAAGGAACTAAATTCCAGAAAGAGATGTACTACGTGGGTATCAGATCCTAAAGAGGGAATTATCCTTGTTGATACCGAGCAGATTCCAAATGGCTTAATGGGAACCCATTTAAGGGATATCCTACATAGATTGATGGCAGTTTAATAGATCATATGGTTACAGTACTATACCTCCTCCCCACGACAGTAATAACAATAAAATAGAGGGCTGGTGGTAATGAACTTACTTCGAAATTAAAAGAAATTGATGTCATTGAACAGGCCTTTCAGAGAGATTTAAATAAAAAAATTGATTTATACGTCGCTTAAAGTGCTTCAAAGTACATTGTGCGAATTGAAAGTGGGTCAAGTATCATTTCTTTATACATGTCATCACAACTACAATACAATTCCATTAACTATGATGGCATAGAATAATTTTTTTTTTAACTTTAAGGTGTAACCGAAGAAACAGTTATCAGTCTAAAAACAAATTATTGTTTAACAAATTCTTTAAAATTATAAAAAAATAAAAGTTTTTTAATGTTATTTTTAAACAATAATTGCCAGCACGATGTGATGTGTGCGTGTATAAAATATGATAATTGAGCAGATGTTTGATTGTTTTTATCTTCCCCTCTATTAAAGAAAATAATTGTTAAGAATTTAACAATGAAAATCGAAATCTTATGAATGAAAATACATGCGAAACCCTTTCTTCTCACACAGTACAGAGTACGGAGCTTTGGGAAAATGAATTGTTTAAACTTGGTTTTCTATTGACATTCACCAGGCAAGTTGTTTACCTCGTTGGCAAAAACATAATTTTTTACTTTTTTTTGCAATTCTTCTTCAAATTGTTAATGAAACTAAACACACACACACATACTAATAGTTAATTTAGTAAACGTAGTAGCACATAATAGCTACTAACACTAGTTTTTTCTAAATATTAGTTTTATTGTATAATTTATTTAAATTATTTTCAATTAAAAACCACTTCCATATTCAATAAATAATACAACAATATTTTAAAACATTTCTCATTACAAATAAAAATAAAAAAATAAAAAATTTTAAAAAAAATTTTAAAAACAAATTCAGAATATTGAAAATGCAACATGTTTCCAATCCAGCCGCAACAACTTTTTCTATTCAAATTATGAATTGATTTTAGAAAAATTTCCAACAACAGATGTTGCATTTGAATTCGAAAAAAAAACAACTGAAATCGAAACGCCTGCAAATGTTAACGAGTTTAATTCATAGGAAAGAAAATCTACAAAATCACGTGTTATATTTATTACAATATTATTATTATAAAAATATAAAAATTGTTTCAATATTTCAAACACAAATTCAAATTCATTAATTATTTTGTTGTTAGTAAATGAAATCATAAAAACAAATTAAAATATTTATATCATAAGCTGATTATAAAATTGTTTATTTTAAATATATTGTTGTTGTTTTTGTTACTATTGTGTATATATTTACAATTAATTTTTATTGCTTAACTTTGTATTATTAATCTGTTTTCAATTTCTTAGAAATTTATAGTTTTCTAAAATTTATTTTAATTTATTATGCATATAAAGCAGTATGTATTTACAAAAGATACTAGCTTACCTATCTAGTCATTACAACCCTTTAGTCAGGTTAACAACCTAACTTCACACATCACACATGTTCTGTGTGTTAATTTTATGCATGAGTGGCGGAACCTGAACTTTAATGTCGGCACCGAACGACAGATTTTTGAGAAACATTTCATGGAAAAATTATTGCCAAAAGACTGCTGAGTGGAAATTGCTGAAATAAATATTTCTTTTCATATTTCACGAGATGCCTGATGCCGGGAATTGAACCACATGGGCTCTTGACTAATCAGCTAACAAGCTACCTAATACATTACGGCCATTACAGTTTGGTGAATAAAAATTCGTCTTTAAACACAGTTGTATTAGTTCGTCCACGTAGTGTTTTTAAAACCTTTCGGTCAAATAAGCTTATTAGCTATTGGATATCTTGCATCTGAAGTATCACATACATAGATACATAATTGGCCATTACAATCCTTCAGTCTGGATTACGGCCTAGCTAGTTTTACACACCACTTATGTTGTGTGTGTTAATTTTATACGTGAGTTTAAAGTCGACTCCGAACGACAGATTTTTGAGAAACTTTTCATGGCAATTTTATTTACTCTCAGAGTTATTGCCAGAAATCTGCTGAGAGGAAGTCGCCGAAGAAATATTTTTTCGTTTTGATGTCTGACCTGGGGTTTGAACCGTGGCTTTACGTCTAATAAGCCAACACACTACCCACTAGACTACGGCGACTGAAATATTACTTACGAATATTGTTCGTTTAACAATTTAACAACATTTAAAAATAGTTAAAACTGACCACTTTTTAGTGCCTCAAACCGTGGTCACTTTTCGAACATTAACTTCAAGGGATTGGTAGAATTGGCTCACTGCCCAAAAAATATCGTTTCTGTTAGAGAAACCAAGGCGGAATATCCTACCTTACGGTTCATAATGGCGTGTTTTGCATTTATTTTTCAGCTCTACCCATATAAAGTCCAATAACAATAAAAGCCATTTGATCGTTTACAACGCCGTAGACATGCTAATTGGCTGCTAGAGCAACTGGTTTTCAATGTTTTATAAAAGAAATTTTCAGCGTTGAAGATCGTTTCTCACTCGGTGGAGAACGCAGAAGTAATTAGAAAAGAACCATTATGACAGAAAAAAGGAACTGTTGGATGCGCATTATGGGCTGGGGGCCGGATATTTTTTCAAAAATTCTCCAGGAGAAACTATTGCAGTAAATTCAAAGTTCCCTTTGTAGTCTACAATTGAAATCGATGAAGTGTACGATATTTAGTTTTAACACCCCCGATTTTAACTTTACATTCGTATCTACTGAGATAATCCTCTAAGGTTTGATAATTTTAAAATGAACATTCGGAAAGTTGTCGCCAAAATATCACCCGAAATGTTCTTGTACCCTGGTCGGAAACTATGGAAATATTCCTTTAGGCAACTTTCAACCCCAGTCTCAAAATGAGGAAGAGAAACTCTTACCTCAAAATAAAATGTAAGTTAATTGAATTTTTGGTGTTAACTTTTTTTCCCCACAAATCGAAACATAAAATAACATGGGTTTCACCGGACTATAGAACTATTTTGTGATGATTCGACAATGATCCGTTGATCATCAATTACTTGTGGCAAAATTCAAAATTAGCCGCAATAAGGCAGAATACGTTATTAGTAAAAGCTTCACCAGTTGCATTAAATTACTTGCAAGGGCTGGACAAATCATTGACAATTGAAAAGATAAGTTCAGCACTCGTTTAAAGAGCTTTTTCAATAATGAGGCAATTTTTTATCTGCGGTTGCTTCTATGGTTAGTTTGAGCCGCTGCTTGGTCCTGTATTGCAATAATTACGAGTGATTTTTTTTTCCTTCCTTTTATTTTTCCCCATGTGTCGTACGATATACTCTCCTTACAGTTGTGTTCGTCTATGATGACGTTCTTAATATTTTTAAAGACTTTCAATCAATATAATGTAAGCGTTAACAAGCAAGCGGACTTTCGATCAAATACTGTGTCATAGATTGACAATATAAACTCGTTGAAAACAAATGTAGAACAATGTAAATAACATGAGTTTAAATCATAAATATTTCGAGAAATGGAAAAAATTTGCTACTTATGACTACAATGGAACTCAATAGACATAGAATAGGCCACCCATAACATATATATACTACATACATATGTACATGTAGCAGATTACGTTATAACGTTTGGCATCATGTAACTGAAACTAACAGTCTTTGGCATTCTTATGTGTACATTATGTCATGATTGTTTGAAGTTTTTTTTTTCTAATATTCGCCATGTTAGTTTGTTAAAACAAAAATATTTTTTTTCTTTTATGATCATAAATCAATAACAATTGGAATTTATGTTTTCTTAAATAAAAAAAGTTATGTTTAATCGAATTAAGCAGAGTTCATTGAACATGTAAGGTGTATCATCGATTTATTATGCCATACCACTGACAGACACAACACAAACATTATTTGAAGAATGTGAAAATGCCTGAAGGCATTATTTTGATTGAAGTAATCAAAAATGAAAAGAAATTAATTTTATTATAAAACTTATCGCAATTAATAAATAGTTTATGTGTATAAATTTTTAGAACACATTTATTTTTTTTTTTAGTTTCAAGTTTATATTTTAAGTCTTTTGTTTTTGAAATGTTTATTATTTTCGCTTTATTTTTCCGCTAAGCCTTTATAATGAAAATATTTTGTATTGCTGCTAATCATTTGTGACGTTTCAGTAAGTCTCCGTACACTAGTAAGTAGTGTTTGGCATATTAGACGTGAGCCCACGGTTCAATCCCCAGTCAGGCATCTACGAACAAAACGAAATATGAATACATATTTCTCTCGGCGGACTTCTTTTCTGCAGATTTCTGACTAGAACTTTGAAAGTACAATGAAATTGCCATGAAAAGTTTCTCAAAAAAATCTGGTGTTCGGAGTCGACTTTAGACTGTAGCTTCCGCCACTCATATATAAAATGGTGTGAGAAGTTAGGTCGTAATCCTGAATGAAGGATTGTAATGACCAGAGATCGTTGTATGTACATATGTATGTACGTTTCAAGAAAGTCATTAAAACATTTCATAAAAGCCAATGAGTTGTACGATATGATTTCTACCTGTTGGAATGCAATTTTCTCCAGAAATTTCTTAATTAAAAAGCAGGCTTGTTTGTAAAGCATCTGTGTGTTGTTAGCTATTAAGATGTCTTTCGTTTAGTAATAAATAATCTCAATTAAATGTGACAGATTGATTTGAATTGATTTAATTTGCAATTAATTCCCGAGTATTTCACAATCTTTTGAAACTGTAAACCAATTTAAAAGGATTGTCATTAATTTTCTATTTTTTCCAGTCATTTTTTCTGTTTCTGTTTGCTAATCTAAAGTGAAAGTTAATAAAATAATTAATTTTTCTTATTGATTTAGTAATTATTGCAATTGAATAGAAAATTAATTGAAATGTAGAAAATAATTAAAAATGGAAAAAGCCGTTTAAGATAAACAATCTTCAGCAGGCACTTGTTAATGAAAAGAAATTCGTGAAAAAATTTACAATTCTAATCCTCCCCGTTAACTTAAGCATGCATCTTTTGCTTAAATTAATTATTTAATGTTGTTTTTGTTGGTTTTTTTTTGTTTCTAATTTAATACAATTATTTTTATGTAATACTTGTTAGCCGTTGGCCAATAGTTATAGGAACAAGTCAACTAATTGTTTAAATTTAAAATCAAATTAAAGAAAACGAAATGCAAACTTTAGTATTTTTTTTTTAATTGTTTGTTGGTATTTTAAACTTATTACTTAATTAACATATAATTGCAATTTAAATTAAAGCAATTACAACAACTGCAACTGCACCACTACTGCCAACTTGCAATAGAACATAACAACAAATGGCAACAATAAAACTAAAATATTAAATAATTTTGAATTTTAAACAAAAAATAAATAAATAAACCAGCAAATGATTTAATGAAAACGATATAAAAGGGCGTGAGTGTTGGGAGAGATAATAATTATACAAGCAACAGGAAAATAAAAAAAAAAAATATTTGAAGAAAGTTACCTACTATATACAACACCTACTATATGATACCCTACGATGCAGCAAATTCCTTTAATCAATTGATTTTATTCTAAGTTGTAGAAAAAAATAATGTTCTTTGAAGTCTTACCATACATATTGGCCCTTAGTCTTCAACAGCATAGCATATCTCTGTTAAATCTTAATTTGTTTACAGTTATCAATAATGAAAGAATATTTGCCTAAACACAATGGTCAAAAAAAATCGCAAAGAAATTCGAATGATAGTTACAACTGTCACTCAATAAATAGTAGAAAGTATATGGAGATAAAGTGGAAATATAGTTTGTTTTTGTACCTCAACTATCTAAAAAATACGTCATACAAAACTCGAATGAAATTTATGGAAAAAACTACAGAAAACTACGGTTTCCCCGTTTCCTCTATAGTATTCCAGTGTATTATACACTGTAGTAGTATTTGACACTATTGAACGCGAGTCTACTAAGATGGGTTTGGCAGTAAATGAGGGCAAAACAAAGTATATGTTATCGACGAGTAGAGACGCGCGACGTATTAATTCTCAGATTACGGCCGATAACTATACTTTTGGTACGGTCAAGGAATTCATCTATCTTGGCTCCGCCGTTACCACCAGAAATGATGTCAGTCTGGAGATCAAGCGCAGGATCACTCTTGTCAGCAGGTGCTACTATGGTCTCAATAGGCAATTGAGTAGCAGAGACCTCTCTTGTACGACAAAACTAACACTCTACAAGACACTCATCCTACCCGTGCTTATTTGCGGCGCAGAGGCATGCACTCTATTAAGTACTGATGCAGCAGCCTTGAGAGTGTTCGAGAGAAAAGTACTGCGTAAGATCTTCGGTCCAGTACGAGTTGGCGATGATTTCCGCATCCGATACAATAGTGAGCTGTATGAGCTCCTCAACGACATGGACGTTGTACAGCGTATTAATATCCAGCGACAGCGCTGGCTCGGCCATGTCGTTCGAATTGAGGAGGATGCTCCAGCGAGACGGGTATTTGATGCGGGGATCTGCGGAAGTCGGCGAAGAGGACGACCTTGTATCCGTTGGAAGTACCAAATCGAGGAAGCCATGTCATCGATTGGTGTGACCAACTGGCGTAGGCGCGCAAGAAGCAGAGGCGCCTGGAAGGATGTGTTGCGGCAGGCCGAAATCCGTTAATCGGGTTGTTATGGCCAATTAAGTAAGTAAGTAAGTAGTAGTAGTATTCTACAATTTACTTTATTTGCTCCAAAAGAGCGTTTGTCCGGTCTTTGAAGACCTACACTCAGCAATTCTGCTTTCTAATCGTTTATTTCCATACTCTTTTGCTGTTATCGAGTAATTACTAGGATGGCTTCTTTTTACAAAAGTTAAACACTATAACCAGCATATTAATGTGGCACATAATCAAATTCCTTGAAGTAGAATACTGTTCTATATGTATAAGTAAAAAAAGGAATTCATTTCCTTATTCCTAGATTACTAATCAGACAATATGCGTGCGTTACTTGTCGCAATATAACGCTGACACTCCTCAATCCTATACGACAATCCCTGAATGAAATTGATTCACAACTCGTGTGAATTTAGTCTTGATAGGAAAGACTGATCCTGTGACATGATCAGCTTCAGAGATTATTTGGAAGTCTACATGAACAGTTCTGGACATGAGGTTAAGAAAGGCAGTGGAATTTTCTGCGAAAAACTTAATTTTCGTTTATCTCTCCTCCTGCCGGACTAGTGTAGTTTGTTTCAGGCCAAGATAAAATATCTCCAACTGCTTTCGACAATCCGATATCTTTTGTCTGCAAATGTAAATTTCTATCCACATCATACTCAATATCGAATCAATTACTAGGTCGATAGGTTAAAGATAAAGTTGAACAAGGTCTCATCCTTCTCGTTATAAACTTAAAGAATCAAATCGGCTTTTGCATTCTCGCCGTTAAGCGATATAAATCATAATTTCTATAGGAAGTCGATATCTTGTATAAACTTAATTAGCTTCTGGGATGAGTTATGTCTAGTATTGGATCCTCTCTAAAGCATTAGGATACCAAGCTTACGATAGGTGGACATTAAAGGGGCTTTTAGCCAGCGCGCCTATACATGGAGTATCGATATAAAAACGCTCATCGATCTATTCAGTCTTAAATACTCATGGTTTTCTTTTTATTAGGTTTGCCCAAGAATAGCTTTTCATTGTGTTTCCGCAATAGCACAGCGACATTTCAGCCCACTTTTTGTTTAGTGGTCTAAATGGTATTGCTGGTTAGGCCACTTAACTCTCAGTGAAGATATTTAACTGGTTGTTTTCATTTTAATTGATTTCTGGTTCTCGTACTATCTTGATGCTTGGAGCCATACGTGTTGCAACAAGTGATATATACGACATGTATTCTCTTTGACTAAGAATGTCTACTGGGTTCGATCACTAAATTCTTTAAACTTTAATGCTAATTTTCTGTTTCACTCTAAGACAGTCAAGCTTTAAATGTGAAGCCCTAATACTGATTGTCAAGACTGGTTAATCACTGATTGTTAGTTGGATGGCACTGGTCTGCATTACGTGCTCAAGTGAATTTTGATTTAACAGACCAGCCACTTCCCCCCCTTATATCCTATTCAAAATGCATGAAAATTAAAATTTACGCTTATGTGCCTTCAAGAATGTTTCTGAATGTATTGATGAAGTTAGATTTCAGTGGAGATCATGTTGACTGATGAATGGAGATCAGAGTCTAGCCTTTATAGTATGGAGGTTTACGACATTACCGAAGAACTTGCAAGGCGTAAGTGTAAATAAAAGGCCTGTTTTTGTAAGACTTACGATTTCACACGTTCGTCTCTTAGTGTGGAAAACACAAACAAAATTAACAAAACAATCATTGTTTGTGTTTTCCAAAAAACAAAATTAACAAAACACTCATTGTTTGTGTTTTCCACATAAATGTTGTTATTTTGTTTGTGTTTTCCATATAAAGAAACAAACAAACGCATGAAATCGTTTGCCTTATAATAACAGGGGTTAACTTCACTAAAGTACATTAGAAAACCTTTTTGACAAGCCGAAAAGGTCAACCTTAAATAAAAATGATTTTTTAAAACCTATTTAATTCAGACTTTCCTAAATTAGGTCCAATATATTCCATAGGAATAAGTAAAAACACTTTAAAGTAAAAGAAAGATAATGTTCCCAGGAAAACAAACCCTATTTGACACTTAATTTTTATATCATTTCGGCTCTGCTAGGACAATGTGATTGAAAAAGAAAATGTTTCTTTTTTACAAAAAGTAAACATTTCATTAACACTCTGATAATTTGGGAAGATAAAGAGACCATTAAGAAAAACTTATACAAATTTATAGCAGCCAATCATATATGTATCTATTGGTCGTAGATGTATTTAAAAACCTCATGAACTTTCAACCTATAGTGGGATGTAGAGTGTAAAGTAAGCAAATTAATGAATATTTCATTAGCGAATATAAGAATAATGAAATAACAAAAAAACAAAAAGAAAACCTCACCGGAATCAATGACTTTAGAAGAGAGCGAGAGAAAAAATATAGATTAACTCTGCTAAACAATACAGCATCTGTCTGAATAAATATTTCATGTTTATTATTTTAATAAATTACAACAAATAAACACTTGTTTCCCGCCAATAGTACATGATATTTCAGGCAAAAACAAAGCAAAAAATAAAATCGTTCAACAAAAAATATCCATGAATTAAAGAGACAACAAAAAAAAAAGTTCTATAGAAAACCACTTTGCCCAGATGGCAAACTACAATCACCCATTTACTCGTACAATTCAAATTGTTATAAATTTATTAACAAAAAAAAAAATAAAAATAAAATACGGAACGGAATAAAACAAAATCGAGGGCTAAGGAACGAGGTTAGACTATACAGTTTACAGGAGATAGAATAGAAGTTTAGAATAGAATAAGAAACAGTAAAGGCAACAGCAACAGCAGCAGCAACAGTCAGAGCATTAGTAACAAATTTTAATAAAAAGTATTAAGATATCATGCAACATGTTTAATGCCATTTCCCTTTTAATTTACATTTTAAATGAAAATACAATAATAAATACATAATAAAATTTAAAAAAAAAAAGATTCCAGAATATCACGATTTATTTCATTTCATTTCATTATTTAACAATCAAACCTTACAACAGAGAACAGAGAACAGAGAACTTTTTTTAAAGATTCGTTTTTTATTTAATTTATTATTTAACTGATTGATAAACTCACTGAATGCTGCATTCAAAATAAAAAAGAACAATACCTTGTATACTGCATGCAATAATATATAGAAACCCCTCTCAACCCCCCACTTACAACCAAAAAGTAAGTCATGAAAATTTAGTTGTAATTCCGTTCCAATACTACCGTCATATTTGCATAAAACTAATAAATCCAACAACAACAAAAACATAAAAATAAATAAAAACATAAAAAACGAATTGACGTCATGCATTGACTCGCATTCTTCTTGCATATGCTACACGTTTTATTAAACAAAAGACTTAAGACAGCTACTTTGTTTTATAAATACTCCTGGTATTTCTTATATTTTTAAACGGCAATTTTACATCAAATCGAATTTATTTTTATACTACTGGTCTTAAATTGTAACAACGTGTTATACATTTCACCAATTCATGAATTCATAAAAATATTTGTGAATACCAATCATCATTTCACATACTTTCAATCCAGAATATCAGGATATCCAGAATATCATGACAAATACTCTTGGATTTGATTCCGTATTTGACTTTCTGCCGTCAGTTCAAGTATAAAAATAGAAATTCCGTTAAATTTCACATTTGATTTGCGTGCATATGATCGCCTAATGAAAATAAACTCCGCCCTACATACTTTTTTTATCAGGAGATATTGAAGACTTATTTATTCAATGATGAGTTCATAACCTATAATACATCTGTTCAGTTGTTATATGGCTTTGGAAAACAATACTGGCACACGATAAATAATGACAGATTTTCACAGAAAAATTTGACTTCTGACAGAACTGAAGGAAGATTCCTAACAGGCTACAATCGCAATTCTATACACTCCTGCCGAAAAGCTTTATAAATGATGGAGCTCTCTTTACGTTGCAATGAAGTTCGTTAGACGTTTTCCGAAGATGTATGGATGAACATTTTCCAAAAATATGATCCATGATCCACTTTTTATCATCGAAAAACTTAGAACGAACGAAAATTTTAGAACGATTGTTCTAAAAAAAAAGTTGGAAAGAAAAACTTGAAAGAAAAGACGATCAGTATGGATCTCGCGGAGAACGGCCAAGCATAAACGCAATTAAAAAAACTATCATAAGATAGCAGGCAATGTAATTAATTAAACAAACCAGGTGGATACATATTTACAAGAAATATTATGCCGTCATACATTCATAACTCTTAATGATAAAAATGTTTTTAATTTCGCTTGCTGGTCTCACGTTTACAAGTATTTTATGTGTATCAGTAGAAGCTATCTTTCTGAAGGATCACTACTCTATGATACATACATACATATATAATTAATCATTACAACCCTTCAGTCAGTATTACGATCTAGCTTCTCGCACCACTTATGTTGTGTGCGTTAATTTTATACGTGAGTGGCGGGACCTACAGTTCTACAGTTTAACGACAGATTTTTGAGAAACTTTTTACGGCAATTATATTTACTCCCAGAGTTTTGCCAGAAATATGCTGAGATGAAGTCGCCGAAAAAATATTTTTTTATATTTTCGTTTTGATGTCTGACCTGGGGTTTGAACCGTGGCCTTATGTCTAATAAGCCGACACACTACTTACTAGACTACGGCGACTACTCTATGATATAAAGGAAATAGTTAGGAAATGGCGAATAACTGGTGAAGTTCTTTCTGAACAAGATCTACCCAATGGTATATACTTTACTATGGGGTTCTATGTCTTCCAAAGACAAGAAAAATTTACAAAATTTGGAACTGATCTTTGACATCTGAAGAACGAAGAGAAGAAAGACAATAGAGTCTAAACAAATGCCATAAGTGCTGAAATATAGCTGAGTTGAAAGGAAACATGGTCATTATTGATTCAGACAGGACGTCATGCTTCACTATCACAAGCTCTCAGTCTTAAATCAGACTATCAAGTCGGCCATTGCTTCCTTCAAGGTCAATGTAGCATCCAAGTATATGAAAAATCTGATAAGCTTGACTGACATTTAGAAGTCCTTACCACTCATGATTACGTAGAGACTATGACACAACTTACTGCTTCATTCCTACCAACAGCGGATGATAAAACAATCTGTTCGCTGTAGAATAAATCTGCAAACTTCATCACAATTTGACAAAAGAATCGACAAATAATATATCCAAAATAGACGCTTATACACTGAGGACTGGAGTCTGAAACACTAATTATATTGGCATAGAATATGACAGCGTTTCATTACTTAGTAAATACAAGGAAAATAACTCGTGTGTGAATGTTCAATAAGGACAAGAAATAGTCTAAAATTTCTAAACGGATCCTTGTTTCATACTGTATGAAACATGGCTTCCGAAAGGAATGATTACATTAAATTGGTTTCGTGGATCAGGTCAACATTAATTATACATTAGACGGAAACCAAAAAAAGAAGCCTGTCGCGTTGCCACTGTGTTTAAATAAAACTTGTTTAATTTGAGCAGTTTTTTCGACATTGCTCCGGCACTGCCATATTTTTGAAAACACTTAACTTTATTTTATCTGTAAGTTGCAATAACGAAAATAAGTTAAAGGTAACTTTACAGTTCCCTTTAGCTAAAGGTACCTTTAACTAATCCCAAGTTTAACGGCAAGTTGTAATAATGGCCCTAATTGTTAATTATTCTCTTCTAATGGCTAGAGCCACTTTAATCAATGCACCCATTTTATGTATGTGTCTTAAGTCTTTTGTTTTACTATTTCAAGCTGTTTTAAAATCTTAGTGTTATGTTTATATTTCTTATATTTTGCAGAGCATTTGACACACTCATTGTAGTGTTATTACAATTATATTCAGCACTGTATTTAAGAGCACAGAAAAAAATAATAAAACAAGTTAAAGTAATTGAAATAGTTGTTTTGTAAACGTAATCACAGCGTATAGTGGTAGTGAACAGATGTAAATTTTTAAAATCACACCCGGCAATGGGTTTTTTTCTATTCTGCTGTTATAAGAACGCGTGGTTTACATTATTCACGCGTTAAATATTTTACAAACCAAAGTGGAATTAAAAAAAAACAGAACAATTCTATGATAAATAATGAAAGAAAAAATTCTTTGTAACTGATTCGTAATTTAAATTTTATTATGTACGTATAGCCAATGATTAATTCAATAATGAAATGGTAACAGAAATACAAATACAAAAAAACCAACAACGCAGGAAAAGAAAATACATATGTATTGTAACTGATTTCATTTCTTTTAATATGAAATGTTTACGGAAACTATTATGAGAGAAACCCCATGTCTAAATACTTGCGTATATTTCAAAAATGTCACTTCATTTCATTTTATTTAGTGCAAGTCACTTATTAAATCAATAAAGAAATTGAAAATTTAAAAGCCTTGAAATACTAATAATGATTATTATTGTTATTATTTAATTTTTAATTTATATTTCATAATATTTATTATATTTGAAATGCAAAAAATTACGTCAGTTTATTTAGTTTTTTTTTTTTCAAATAAAATTTCCTTTAAAAATAATTTTTTTTTTGTTCTGGGATTCTATTTTTATTCAAATTGAAATTCTGCCATGACGAATAAGTAAACCCATAACCGAATGTAACGCTTGAGTAGTTTAACTAATTAAAATTTTTATTTTTTTAAATTATAAACAAAAATTATTTAATAACAGAAAAAAATGAAATTAAAAAAATTTCTTGTCTAATTACTTAATAACGAACGAAATAATCTTACCCGTTCTAGATAGATTTACCTATGGAAACGTAAAAGCTTTTGAAAATTGTTTTTTTTTTTATTTGGTTTCTTTTGTATGTTTATTGGGTTATATTGGATAAGATTTAATGGCACGAAAAGTGACAATAACTGCCATACTTCGTTACTGGAGTTGAAAGAGAGATATAACAACTGCAAAAAACTAAACGCCCCTAAGGACGTTTGCTAACTCTGTAATACCCCAACCGTTTTCAAACAATGATGAGGACATAGAACTCCCTTAGTAGGTTTATCCGTGAAAGGGCTATATAATATCATATGGATCAAAACAAATTATTATATTCCCGCTTACCGAGTTTCTTTTGACCATTTAATCTGCTCAGTCTTTCTGACCAATGCCCTAAGCAATCCAAATACAAACTAAAGTATGGTGGTTGATATTCATACATACACATGTACATACATAATTGGTCATTACAACCCTTTAGTTAGGATTACGACCTAGCTTCTCACACCAGAGGAAGCTGCTGAAAGAAATATTTCTTTTCATATTTCACTTTGTTCGACTTACCGGAGCCGGAAATTGAACCGTGACCTAATACACTAACATACTACCTATTAGACTACGGCGACTTACGGTGGTTGGTATTCACAATAGCAAAAGAAGTTGCATCCTGGTTGCATGAATTCCATATGTATGTATATGTATACTGGTGGCTTCTCAGAGTGCTAATCTTTTCAAAAGATTAATTCTGCTTATGTATGTATGGATTACACCTGCTCCGAAAAGACATTATTCGGTCTTGTCGGTTCTATAAAGGAATTCCTTCGTTGCCAACATAACACATGAATTTTTTCTTACAAATGGACAAAACAATGAGCACACTATTGCTCCATTACATCGTTGCAATCGTTACGCGAATACCTTAACGCACACATCCGATTGTCAAAAGTAACTTTAAATTATGCCACTCAAAACAGAAACTCCAGATTTGCTGTGCTATGGCGCATAAATGTTTATTTGCCTACTTCACCAACTTTGTCGTACTGACCTACGGTCTAAGCAAACTTTATAGAATCTAAGGCTTAGATCACCTATGAAAATTTTAACAATAGTTGCCTGCTCTATATCCATCCTTCCATTACATTCATCCTTGTTACACGAGTTCTAAAATAAATTATGACCAGGTCGTTTATTTTTCTAAATACTATGCAAGGTAGGAGAACTTTTATGGATGTTGAAAAGTTACATCCGCAATCCCGATCAACCTTCGGAATTTCAATCCACTTATCCATGTATGTTTCAAAAAAAGTAAAAAATGATGTCTGGTGCAAGGTCAAGATGTAAAGGAAGCACCTTTCGTTCTGCTATGTGGGAAATCTCATTGATAAATCAGATGGATCATCGGAGCGAATCGGATCACAATATTTACAAATATAGCTCTTCAACATATCTAATTCCAGCGTAACTTGATATAGTAAAGAGATTGCATGCGATCATCAACAAATACTTACGAAAAATGCCACATATCTTCTAGCATAAGAAAGTCTTGGACACCAAACTGAGGCGAAGAACCAATCATCATTTGGAGATAAAATATAAATAGTGGAACATGCAGGATAGGAGGCTGCCGAGAGGTTTGCACACTGGTACAAAGTCAATAACTATGCGTACCATCGTAGGTTTTAATGAAGAATTGTTATTGCCCTTTGTTTTCTTATCCAGAGAAGTAAAAGAACAAAATCAAATTAATATCATCGTGGGATATCTCCACACATCATTTCGGGATTTACATTATTCTTTGTTCAATATGAACTCCCGTCTAGATTGCAATATAATTGTTTGTCTATTCATAAGTGTTCATATTAAATACGTTTGAATATCGACTGCTTTTTTGGGACTCAATATCACTGAAGTCGCAGTAGTCTAGTAGGTAGTGTGTTGGCTTATTAGACATAAGGCCTCGGTTCAAACACCAGACCAGACATCTCCAACAAACAATGAAAAAATATTTCTTCGGTGACTTCCTCTTAGCAGACTTCTGGCAAGAACTCAGAGTACATAAAATTGCAATGAAAAGTTTCTCAAACATATGTCTTTCGGATTCGACTTTAAACTGTAAAATTAACACACACAACATAAGTGGTGTGAGAAACTAAGTCGTAATCCTGACTGAAGGGTTTTAATGACCAATTATGTACGTAAATATCACTGCATCCCTGTTAAATTTTTGCCTTAAAAATCTTTTTATATTCTTCTACACTTTCAAATAAAATAAATAAAAAAAATTTTGTTCATATCAAATACAGAACTGGGGGAAATATTCAAATTTCCGAAAACAAAACTTAAATAATTTCAATGAAATTAAATTTCAAATAATTATTCTTATTGTTTGCCTGTTTGTTTGTTTATTTGTTTATTGAAATTAAACCCAATATTTCTAGACATTGTTTCAAAGTTGACACAGTCACGAACAGTTTTATTTAGATTTTCTAATTATAACGGTTTTTGAAATTAACAGTCATATTCTATGATGACCTTGATCTATTGACTTCATGATCATTGATCGGAAGGTTATCAAAAGTTTTCCTACATTGTGTTGTTTATACTTTCGAATACAAAGCCTATAATTTAAAAACAGAAAAGAAAAAAGAAAAATGAAAGACTTAAGACACATACATTGAAAGAGTTTAAAGAGTATATATTTGCGTACAAATTGACACCGGTTTGGTGAAATGATGATTTTAATGTATTTTCACTTTACTTTGAAGTTGATTACACTTGACTGGCGTCTTTAAAATTCGTTAGGAACTCTAGTGGTATTCAAAAATATGAAAGAAATGTAGTATTTAAGGGAGAGTTGCAGGTGTTTACTAACCACTGTCCTTGCAGAATATTACGAAATATTACTGGACATTGTATTTTGCATATAACGCAGGAGTTGCATAGATGAGGAAAGTGTTCTCACCCTATTGGATACATGACCAGCATTGTCGTAGAAGAATAAAGCAAATAGACTTTAACTATGCAGATGAGCATAAGAGCTCTGGAATGCTGTGGCATTCAGGGAAACTGCAAAATATGTAAATGAATTGGCCCAACAAACAATCGAATTTTCGAATTGATTGTTATATTTATTATTACTTATTATTAAATACATGTCCAGCATTGTAACAGAAGCAGGAAGCATATGGGCTTCTACTATGCAGATGATTACACTGAGCTTTCGAGAATGGATGACTAAAGGCTTCATCAGAAGCTAAGCATGGTTCTAAAGCTAGGAAAAATAATGAACTCGAATTGTCTTAAGAAAGTTTATATTTTCGGATTAAGTTGCCTTAGTCTAATAGGTTGTTGTTATTGTAACAGTTCTGCTGTTGTCTCCGGAAATATCTTCCTTATGCAAAAACTTCCGGTTGACACAGCATCGACAATCCTTGGTCGATAATGAATCGGTCGTCCCGGAGCGAAGATCCGATTGTCATGGGAACGTAGTCTAGTAGATAGCGTGTATTGGCTCATTGGGCGTGAGACCATGGTTCTCCAACAAAACGGCATATGGGAAAATATTTCTTCGACATTTTTTTGGCAAAAACTCTTGAGAGAAAATAAAATTACCATGAAAAAGTTTCTCAAAAGTCTGTCATTCGGAATCGACTTTAAACTGTAGGTCCAGCCACTCATGTATAAAATTACCACACACAACATAAGAGGCGTGAAAAGTTAGGTTGTAATCCTGACTGAAGGGAATAAAGGCCTTTGTCGCCAACCTATGTGCCATAGCACTTTTTTCTAAAACCAATTAAATTGGTAGCGTCTTAAATGCTTTCAAAGATTCTGAACAAACCGGGAATTAATCAAAAAAAAAATCGTTCAATATTCTTGGAATATGGAAAAAACAAGTTTGTGTCTTAAGTCTTTTGTTTTCAATTTTTTTGCTTTTTAGGCAATCGAATTTAGATTCTAATAAAAGAGAAAAAAAAGCACTTTTCAATTTCTATTGTTAATGTATACAATTTGAAATATGTTTTTGTTTTTAACAAAGCAATAATTAATCATTTACTAAATAATTATTAAAATTATTTATTAATTAAGTCATTTAATTAGAATGGGTTTTGAATTGTTCTTTCACTATTCTGATGATTAATCACCACACCACACCGCGAACATTGGCTTTTCAAAATAAAAAGCAAATTCAAATGAGATAAAATGAAATCAAATGAAATGAAATAAAAAACAGAATTATTAATAACAAATTCTGTTAACACTAAAACAAATTTAAAAATTAAAAAAAAAAATAGAAAAAATTCAAAACAATTACTCACTAATTTTTTTAAAGGTTTCATTTCATTTCGTTTTTTTTATTTTGTTTTTTGTTGTTCCTTTGCAGCATTGACACATTCTATTACTATTTCGAAAAAAAAGCAAAAAAAAAGCAAAACAAGAACAATTTATGTGTGTTGGAATTGTAGTATAATTATTTGCAATTGAAACAGTATAATTATTTTAAACATTTATAAACTGGCTTATTAAACAAAAACATAAAATGTTTAGAAATACAACAGAAAAAAAAGGTAAAATAATTGGCCTTCATTTCGTTTGAAATTATTTTTTTTTCTCTCTCTCTAGTATTTTTTTTAATTTAATTTATTATTGGAAATGCAAACATTTTGCAAAAGCAGGCAAATCAATCATAAATTTGTTTAAATTATTATTAAATAAAGAATTTTTAATTTTTTTTTTGTTTTTCGTACAATAATTTTTTTTTTTTTATTCTAAGTTTCAATATTTTTTTTACTTTTATTGTATTATTTTATAAGGTCAATAAAGGTTATTGTTTAAAAATTCAATATTTAAATGGCAAAGAAAATATAAAAAAATTAAAAAAAAACGAATAATAATGGCTAAGTAAAGTAAATAGTTAGAGAGCGTTCACACCAATGTTATAGCAACGTACATATGTATGTATGTATGAGCAATTGTTTAATTTGTAATGGATATCAGGATATCCGTTTATAAAACTTATAACTTCTGACAGTCATACAAACAACATACAAATACGTACATACATACGCACATACGTTTATAAAGGGTGTTTTTTATAGAGGTATAGAAATTTAAGTTGCAATAAAACAACGATTGACATGAATTTTATTTATCCGAAAGATAATCTTGTGGCATTACATTTTAAATATGATTTCTGGCATATGACCGCCACGGCTGGCGCGGATGTAGTCCAATCTGGACGTCCAATTTTCGATGATTTGTTCCAACATTTGTGGCCGTATATCGGCAATAATACGGCGAATGTTGTCTTCCAAATGGTCAAGCGTTCGTGGCTTTACCGCATAGACCAATGACTTTACATAGCCCCACAGAAAGTAGTCTAGCGGTGTTAAATCACAAGATCTTGGAGGCCAATTCACAGGTCCAAACGTGTCTTTCAATAAATCTATTGTGGCACGAGCTGTGTGACATGTTGCGCCGTCTTGGTGAAACCACATCTCCTGGACATCATGGTTATTCAATTCAGGAATGAAAAAGTTAGTAATCATGGCTCTATACCGATCACCATTGACTGTAACGTTCTGGCCACCATCGTTTTTGAAAAAGTACGGACCAATGATTCCACCAGCCCATAAAGCGCACCAAACAGTCAGTTTTTCTGGATGTAACGGTGTTTCCACATACACTTGAGGATTACCTTTACTCCAAATGCGGCAGTTTTGTTTGTTGACGTAGCCATTCAACCAGAAGTGCGCTTCATCGCTAAACAAAATTCGCTTATGAAAATCGGGAACAACGGTAATCTCGTTTTGGGCCCATTCGACAAATCTACGCCTTACTTGATGATCGTTTGGCTTCAAATCTTGCACGAGTTGGATTTTGTAAGCACGCAAACCAAGATCCTTCCGCAAGTGGTTTTAAGTTTTTTAAATACGTGTTTTATTAGCATTGATTCAGTTGGTTGGTTAAGCGTTATGTGGATTAGGTTAGAATAAATTGGCAGCGGTCTCAAATAGCATAGCTTACTTTAGTTCTATAAGGTCCTATTATAACATCGATAGTAACTATCCCGCCATACAACTCCAGAATTTTATGAAGGCATGAGTTTTATCCAAATCATCTTTACGTTCTGCCAATAATTCAAAACAATTCTGGGGACTTCTGCTCGTCCTCGTCATTATGCAGAAGTCGCTGTGAGCATTTGTACCGGGGCCAGTTTCTTTGGTCTCTCAACCAGTAGGTCGTAGTGGAGTTTGTGTTGGCTAACAGGTTTCCCCTCTTTATAGAAATGGTAATCTCTGCTAAACAGCCGCCATTCTTCAATAATAGCTGTGGTGCTAACAGTCTCTAGAGATCTAATGGTCGCTTTACTTGTCTATATTTATATATGAGTACATTTCCATTCGCTAGCCAGTCTTTATAAACATTATTTCAGACTGAAAGTATTATAATGGGATAGTGTAAAGGACAAGCTAAAATTCCACTGATCCACAACAATTCTACATTCGGCTTAGTTGTGTAATCTGAACGCGTTAAATGTCTCAGATTTTTACTCAAGTAAAAATAACTCGTTTTTATAGTGTTCACGTGTCTTTTAGCCTGGGCTCCCGCATAAGGACTTCTACATTTTTTGGGTACTGCAAGTCTCTCATAGAGATAACAGAACGAAACCTCATTTACGTTATACATGCAGGTGCCGGGAAATAGTGCCATGACAGCGAACAATGTGATGATAGATACCGTCAACGTTACGTGGACAGCTTGGAATGCAAGCAAGATAGTGTCAAGAATCTCTCCAGGCTTAGGGGAAAGGCAAAGTCTATTTAAACTACAAAGGAATACGCTCAACGCTGATATTGTATTCTAGGCTGTCATGAGAGGCGACTTGGTTTTAACGGTTTTTGCAAAATTTACAGAGTCGGGTAAATGTGTAGTGTTATTTAATATAAAAAGATCGCATCCGAATTCTTCTATTGGCTTCAGTGGCTTCGTTAGAAACTAGGTATGGTTCCTGTGTTTGAGAGAATGAAAGAGTGTGGTATCAAAATCGGCACTGTAGTCTAGTAGGTAGTGTGTTGGCTTATTAGACGTTAGGCCACGTTTCAAACAAAACAAAATATGAATAAATACCCCTTCGGCTACTGCCACTCAGCAGATTTCCTGCACAAACTCTGGGAATAAAAAAATTGCCATAAAAAGGTTTCCGAAAAAACTGTAGGTCCCACCACTCATGTATAAAATAAAGACACACAACATAAGTGGTGTAAGAAACTAGGTTGTAATCCTGCCCGAAGGGACGTAATGGCCAATTGTGTATGTATGTATGTAAGTGTTATTAAAATCAGCCATGCTTGGATTATCCTCTCGGTTTAAATCAGTATTTCGGGTACTAAAAAAGAGCATGCCGGACCATATGGAATGAAAACATTAAGGGGGGAGATTAATTAAATTAAACTTTGCTTGGGTAATTAAAGTGGCCGGGCAGTGCATGCTCTTAGAGCCCTTGTTCAGTACAAGGATCTCGTCAACCCCTTTATGTAGATTCTGAGTGATGTAAAGAATGTACCATCAGAACACATACATATGTACTTCGAACCTGTGTGGCGTTAATGCATCTCAGAAGTAAATTACTGGGTACGCATCAAATATTAGGCAGGGGGTTTCGCTTGATAACACTAAACAACTTGCTCAAGTTTACCGAGGCAAACATTATACGGATTATGCCATATAGTACCATCCACAAGGGTAGTACAATAGATCATATGGTTGCAGTACTACGTGATCGTTTACGAAATAACCTGCTCATAATGTGCCACCCTTCTAAGCTAACCTAATATGAACATTTCAAAAATAATTTGAATTTTATTTATCGTGTTAGAATAATTTAATGATACATTCGCGAAGAGAATATTTTTAAAACCATTAAAACATTACCTTTTAATTGTTTAAACAAATATTCGTCAATTAAAACAATCCAACGTAACATATGTGCACAATACAATAAAATGTTAATAAATTAACAACAAATACAAGTTTTTTATTTCATAGTTGATGAAATTGTTTAAAAGCTACAACAGAACAAAAAAAAAAAAAAAAAAAAACAAGAAATAAAATTTAATAAATCAAATTCATCGTTTCAATAGTAAAAAAAAAAAAGATTTTTTTCTAGCATTAGAATGAAACGTTTGATTTATGAACCATAAAACCATGATCAATAAGTTTATCCGGGGTTCATAGAAATTTTTCGTTCTACCATTTGAATACGATTGATTGTTCTACGCTTTTACTTCCATCTATCGATGGATTGCGCGTATTTTTCAGTTCGATATACTCGTACAAAAAAATATGAAATCAAATTACATATATTTTAAAAAATTATTAATTATAAGAAGGTGTTAACAATATCAACAAAAGAAAATTAATTACTGAACCATCTTTTATAACAGCAATAACAACAAAAATAACATATTACATTACATTACAACGATGATAAATGAGTCTTTTTTTATGAAAAAAATTTAAAACAAAACGAGGATTTTAATAAATTTTTGTTGTATTCGTATGTGTTTTATTAATTATGCTTCTGAAAACAAATTTTTTAATAATTTATTTTAAAATTATCTTAAGCATATCTTGAGGCATATTGTCAATTACTGCCAGACTAACCAGATAGAAATAATAAAAATTTTTCTTCCGACTTTAAATTCAGATTTCTGGGATTATCATATGCAATGTCCATGAGATAAATATTTTTTAAAAAACTTCAATTCGAGCCCTGGAAAGTCTAAATATTTTGCTCCATTTGGTCTTTCTATTGAGGTTAACATAACTACATATATACATTATTGGTCATTGCGTCCCTTTAGTCAGGATTACGACCTAGCTTCTCACACCACTTAAGCTGTGTGTGTTAATTTTATACATGCGTGGCGGGTCCTACAGTTTAAAGCCGACTGCGAACAACAGATTTTGAGCAACTTTTCATGGCAATGTTAATCTGCTGCAAGTCGCCGAAGAAATATTTTTTCATATTTTCGTTTTGTTGGAGATCTCTAACCTTGGGTTTGAACCGAGGCCTCACGTCTAATAAGCCAACACACTACCTACTAGTCTACGATGACTTATATTCCCGCACAGACATAGTTCTGATTTCCAATAATTTTCTGGGGTACTCCTTTTTTTTCTCAATGCTTTTTACTGCTATCGAAGGCTTTCTTGAAATCTACGACCAGCAAGAACAGAGTAGTTTATGATTCTAGAAATTGTTCCATTATAATGCGTAGAGTGTGGGCATGTTCTACTTAGCTCCCGTTTGCTCGGAAATCTGTCCCTTCATGTCTCAGATTTTTTTCTATTTTACATTGAAGACGATATTATGAACAGAGTAGTTCCTCTCTAATTCTTGCAATCTTTGAAGTCACCACTTGTCAGTGTGATGTAAGGTCATAGTCTTCGCTAATCAAAATAGCAGATAACAAGACGTTAATATTTTGTTTTTATTGAGAACAAAATTAAATTACTTTCCTTTTTGTAAAAAAAAGAACAAAATTATAAAAAAATTATTTTTTTTTATAAATTTTTATGATGTTTTTTTTCAATATGTCAATATATATTTTTTATTATTTTTAATTGTTTGTTTTTTATATTCATTATTACATTTTATCATAATTTTTTTTATTATTATTGATTTAAATTATAATCTTATATTAAGATGCAGAATAAAACTGCATTTTAAAATATAAGCCAAACTATATATAATATATAAGTATATATATATATATATGTATGTACTGTACTGTATGTATATTTTATATGTATTAAATTATTTTTATTTTATTTTATTATATATATATTAAGTATTATTTTTTGTATTTAAATTTATGTGTGTTGAGTAATTTGGGTTTGTTTTTATTTTTAGATTAAATTAATAATTTAATTTACACTAAGGTACGTTTACTGCTTTTTTATTTATTTTATTAGATATTGTTTTTAATAATAAAAATATAATAATACAAAAAGAAAAAACAATTATAAAAAGTATTACAAATTATTTAAACACTTGACTTACATATAAAATTATTATTTTTTTTTAATATAAAACATAAAAAGCCATTTTTTATTTTCTTTCTTTTATTTTAGTTTAAACTTATATTAATTTTCAACTTGAGTTTGTTTTTTTGTTTATAGCTAAAGATGAAGCATGTTTGTTTCTAAAATAATTTATAATTAATTTCTTGACCTTTTTTGTTGTTTTTGTTTTTTTTATAATAATGATAACTAAGACACTTTTAAAATAATTTTGAATAGAGCAAGTTTTTTTTGTTATATTTTTTATAGGTTTTAATGTATTGTTTTCCAGCTAAAGCTACTAATATGACATGAGTTTAGTTTATAACTTTATTTATTTTCCTTCTTATTTTCTTTCTTATAAAAAACTTTTTAAATAAGTTCCTTATTTAAGGATTTTTTTTATAAAATCCTTTAAGCAATAATTATTAAATTTTTGTTTAATTTTTTATTTAAAAGTTAACAAAAATGATTTCTCTTTGCAGGAATGTTAACTTTATATTTCTCTTCATATAATATAGTTTTTTTATTAATATTTATTTTATTTTATTTCATTTTATTTATTTATTATTTTTTTTGCTCAAAATATAAAATTTCCAAACTTCCTGATAAAATTCTTTTTTTTTAAATAAAAAATATACAAAATCAACAGCTTATAGAGAATATACAGTAGATGATAATATGGTACACACTAGTTAATTATAATGTTATAATGAAAGTTTATTAATAATTAAATTATTATAATATTATAAGCATAACATAAGAAAATGTACAAAATGTGATAAATTGTTTTATATTAAAATATATTTTGTACAAAAACATTCATCGGAAACTTATTGAAAAAAAATTATTTGCTTTGTAAACAACATACATACACTCTGTAGCATAATAATATGACTCTAAAAAGAATTTAATTATTTTAAATAAAAAGATAAAAATTTAAAAATAAAATAAATAGTTCTTAAGACAAATTTTTTCTTTTCATTGTTCAGTTTATCGAAATTTGTATGTATTCTTTATAAAAATATTCTTTCAATACGAATTTCGAAAAATTTGTAATACTTTGGGGGAAAAAATTGGAATTGTCTTTAATACGTTAATCGCCACGATAATATCAGTTAAAATGGTTCAAAGAAACTTAATGTGTCACAGAAAAAATTTTTTTTTGCCAGAATTTCTGAAAAAAAACTACTTTTTATGTTACACATATATGACTGACATGGCCCTATATTAAAACCTTTTTTTCTCGACAAGCCGTGTCAGTCTTGTATGTCTGACGCATCCTGTTGTTTTGAACACAGCGTTGAACGAGTTGTGTTGGATTCAGTGGTACGTGTAGCATTTACCGAATAACACCTTGTTACTGTGACTATTTCTTTATAAATAAAATGGCTCATGTAAAACTTCTTAGCGTCAGACACATGACTGACATGGCGATTAACGTGTTAATCTATTACAAAAATATCGAACTTCTAGTATTCTCCATTGTAGAAAGAAAGTTTAATAAAGAAATAAGTAATGTAATCATTTCAAATTTTCGAACATAAATTACTTATAAAAACGGTATGAATTAAATTTCAAAATTCTAAATTATACAATTTTTTGTATCCTTTTATTCTTTTTTCTTATTCTTTTATAATTTTTATATATTCAAAAATGTTTTTACTAATTAGGAGATTCGTCAAGAGCATATTCAAGACCATGGCGAAACGAAAGAAAAATTATATTTTTATTTATATTAGATTAAAAGGATATTTTTATTAGACTGATTTCAAAGTTGCAGCTGTTATGTTATGCCATCTTCTGGTAAGAATTTTTTCCATCTGTATAACATACAAAAAAATAAAAAGAAATAAATCGAAAAAAAAAGATTTATAATTAAAAAGTAATACAAAAATAAATAAAACAAATAAAACAATAAAAAAAACTTCGAAAAATAAAATAAACAAATTAGAAAATATAAAAACGTGAATAAAAAATGTAAAAAAATAACACAAAAAAAGTTAAAAATTAATATAAAATAAAAACAAATTAAAAAAACAATTAAAAATTAAATAAAATCAATAAATTATATATAAAAGAAAAACATACATCAAAATACAAAATAAAACAAATATAAAATTAAAAAATTTAAAAACGAATAAAAATTAAAAAAATTAAATTTTAAATAAAAAAAAATTAATTAAAAATAAAGACAAAAAAAATTTAAAAGAATAACAAAAAATTAATAAAAATAAAATACAAAATAAACAAATAAGTAAAACAAACTAAAAAATAAATAAAAAAATAAATATTCTTTATATCCTACATAGAAGAACATCTGAAATTTAGGTCCCTTTTTCATGTACTCTTTTTCCTTTTTTCCTCACCAATGTTTGATGGTTGAGTCAGTGAAATTAATTTTTTTGGCTATCAGAAAAACAGATTTAATTTATTTATTATTGTTTTTAATTTAAGAGTAGTTAAGGCAACTACAAGATTCAAAATTACACTCCTTTTGGACAACTAAAAACGTTCCATCAACAAACAAAACTATTTTTCAAACCATAAAAAAAAAACATTTAAAATCACTGTAATCAACTAAAAGTATGTTTGGTATTAAACACCACCATTTCTATCATCAAAGTTAGCTAACCCAGGTGAACCAAGTTAAAAACTTTTTCCAATCACCAAGTTTATTTTTGTACTCGAAGTTAAAATAATTGTTTGAGTTTGTTTGGATTACAAAAAGAAAATAATTTCTTGCTTACTGTACTGTCACGAAAACAAACTAAAGATTTGTAATGACTTTAACAACGCCAGATTACTGAATCATCATATGTACATCCGGAAAAGTGAAAATGTTTGCACTTCAAAAATTAATTTTAATTTGAAGTTTGTTTTTAAATTTAAATTATGAAGTTCGTCACATACGAGTCTCAACTGCATTAGAAATGCTTTAAACGCTTTAAATAAGTTTCATACCTTAAATATTTCAGACAATATACATATGTTCGTTCTAACACTGCTTTGTTTTTAAGTTAGAAAAGAAAAAAAATTTTATATTGCAAATCCTGAGTTTAGAGCTTTAACTTCACAGATAATGCTCTTTCGAGGATAGAGGATGGACACAGCCATGTTTTAAAGAGAACTAAAACGGCACTTTAAGATTGACAATTGACTGGAACGCCACAATTAAAAGACAAGTTATACTTGCCTACATCTGAAGAAAGCTATTAGAATAGATGGGGTTAACGAAAATGAACTAACTTTGTCGGAATAAAACTGAACTAAAATACAAAATATTAATGAAATTATGTTCATTGAAATTTTTACCTTTTGTAAACTGATTCGCTGGCTCTTAAATATTTCTAACGTTCTTTCGCTAAGTGGCTTAATAATATCAGTTTAAATTTTGTTTTTTTTTTTAATAATTTCTTAACATTTTATTTTTAAAAAGTGTTTAAATGAGGAAAAAAACTGTATTTGATAATAAACTTAAAAATAAAAATTTTTCAGAAAAATCTCTTCTTGTTTTGAAAACATAACATAACAATATACATATATTTCATTATAATCAATGAAATCAAATGATTATATATAATTTATTGAACTAAAGATACAAAAGAAAAAGAATATAATATAATTATATAGTCATACATATGTATGTCTGAACAGTTTAAATAATTTTTTTAGGCATTTAAAATTTTCAAAAATATATTTCAATAATTCATTTACAAATCTTAAGCTACTTTTGAGTAAGTGTAGCATCGTTGGGCAAATAAATTTATAAAAAACGGAAAAATCTGGAGCTTTAAATAAACATTTAAAAGAAATTAATAAACAAAAAAAAACTTTTTAAAAAACTAGTCATATTCTTTTTTCTTTTAACGGAGCGTAACTAATTGTTTACAAATTTTTTCAATAACGGATTTATTTTAATAGTTTTATTATTATAATTTAAAGTGTTGTTTATTTATAAACCTTAAAAACAGATTCTTTTTTTTTTTTGTTAAATCAACAATTAATAATTTTACATTTAAATTATGCATTTATTTTGTTTATTTTATTTTTTAATTTTTGTTTCTGTTATTTCTATATATATAATATATATATATATATATAATTAGCTTTGACTTAAACTTTAAACTTAGAGGTAAAAAGAGATGAAAAAAATTATTAATCTTATAATTTAAAGCGTTTAATTTAATTTTAATTGTAGTGTATAAAGTTAATGTAAGTTTTGTTTTTCTTTTTTTTCATTTTGTTTCTTTTTTATAAGTGTTATAAAAGTTTTGGTTTTCTTTCTTGTATTTTTTTTTTAATTTTATATATTTTTTTCAATAATAATAAACTAAAATCTAAAAACTTAATAATAAAATTAGTCATAAAAAAACAACTACAAATATAATATTTATTATACTATAATGTTGTTAATAGTAATATTAGATTTTGTTTTTAATTTTAATTTAATTTTTTTTTTTGTCTTTGCTAATGAGTAGAAATGTTAAAATTGTTTTGAACTTTAAAACTGTATTTTAATAATGTGTTTATGTATGTTTATGTGTCATAGGTTAAGTCCTTTTTTTATAGCTATTATCTTAAGCTCGAATAGCTTATAATTTCAGTTTAAAAATTGCACTTGAAAATACGAAAAAAAATTCATAAAAAATATACTCAGGAATTGAATATTTTTTTTTAAATTTTAAAAAAGGAAGAAAAGCAGCATTTACAACATGATAAAAGATATATATTTTTTTAAATAAGCCGAAATATTTAAAATATTTCGTTTGAACTTCCAATAGAAGAAGTAAATCGTATGGCATTAAAAGTAAGCCAAAACAACAGCATTTAAAACGTTGATAGCCGGGAATACAAGAACACAATCTAGGATTTATCTCGTACTTCGGCAGTCAACGTGTTAAAAGAATAAATCAAAACAGTTTGATCTACGAAAACTAAACAGTTATTTACTGCATAAATCTAAATATTACATTTCACGACTCGTTATATGGTTTATACATGATAATGATAACTCTCTTGGCTAATGCAGCTGTCTATTCAAAGCCCCCATATACAGTGAGCGTCAAAAGAAACTGTACACTAAGGATAAAATTCTAACAATTATCAAACTCAACTTATACCACTTAAGGAGAGTGCCCGGAAAAATTTGAACAATATTTCGAAATTTTTTGTACTTTTTTTTTGTTACAATTTTAAAAACTGGCAATTAAACAATTTTAAAATAAAAATAACGGTCATTTATTAATGTATATTTTTTTAATATATATTTTCTTTTGACGCTCACTATCAATGTTTGTAAAGGAATCTTGAATTCATGATTTAACTCGAGAAACTTTTTTGTACTTGGGAGTAGCTTTAATAACGGCTGAACTAGCAATTTAAATAACATTCGCTTTATCTTAAACTTATATTATCCTAGGGTGTTATTATGCATTACGATTCACAAGAAAATTCATTCGAATTTTATGGTAGAAAGCATTATGTTTCTTTTGAATCCAAATACATAATAACCACCACGGATTTCTATAAAATTACCCGCATATTTAAACCTTTAAATAGCAAGAGAACCATATTACATCGTCCCTTTCTTTAATCTTT
This sequence comes from Sarcophaga subvicina, assembly GCA_936449025.2. Lineage (NCBI taxonomy): Eukaryota > Metazoa > Arthropoda > Insecta > Diptera > Sarcophagidae > Sarcophaga > Sarcophaga subvicina. The sequence continues at coordinate 77,669,021 of OW388083.2, forward strand.
TGATCAAATTAGATTCAAAAATCAAATTCGCCTATAATTTGTATTTACTGCCAAAAACAAATGTATTTTCACTATTGTTTCTAAATGAAATCACACATTCGCCGGAGAAATCTAAGGAATAGTGGATGTAGTAGTTTTCATTGTATCAAACACCTACAATTCAACAAATCGACATTAAATTTGACATCAGAATTTGATTTTTTTTATATATATATTTTAATTTATCCTTTCAGACCATGTCCCTAGATTTACGAAGTTCGATTGATCTAAGAGTTTCGATAAATGAAAAGCAGATGGAGGATATTTTCGTTATACAGAAGGACGGGTTAATGCTCTCGGCAAAAGACAGGTAAATATCTGTATTAGTTTTTTTATGGATAAACTGTTTAAGAACAAAGTTGTATTATTGTAACATGCATTTGTATAAAGGGGAATACAGTTTCCTACTGTACTTATCTATTGTCATTTAGTCCTTATAGAGCGTATATAGACGTGCCATGTATACATGTGAGTTATAATATTAATTATTAATCTCAGGATGTAAATATGCGTCAAAATCTTTATTGGAACATATACTAACACGTTGCCGAACACTAGCGCACGCTAACAGTCGTTAAAGCGAATTTCACTATGTGGCATACATTTTTTATACAATGATTCCAACATTTCCAACATAAAATTTTGAAATTTCGCTACTCAATACGTTTTAATAACTGTTTGTGACGTATATACTCGTCAAATTCCGTAGTAACGTTTTCGAAAGTAAAAATAAAAAGTTGTTGCACAAACAGAATAGAGGTCTAAAATGCCCAATTTACTCTTCTAAACGAAAGAAAACAGTCGTCATTTTTAATCGTAAACGTTTTAAAATAAATAAGCACAGTTATTCGTATAGAAATTATCACCATCAAGTATAAACCAATCTTACAGAGAGCGTGAAACCTATTTGCGTGAATAGTGTATTCTGTGGTTATGAAACATTGTATATACAATCCCCCGTGTCCCTACGACCAGCGTTTGTTAAACCACGAAAATAAATTTTTGTATTTTCTTCTTAATGCAATTGATTCGTATTCTGATGTGCATGATGAGCAAGTGTATTATCCTGTTGCTGCTGTTGTTGTTGTTGCTGTTGTGTAGCCATCATGGCCATGGTTGGATCTACTACGTTATCATTATCTAAAATTGTTGATTGTTGCTGTTGTTGCTGCTGCTGTTGTTGTTGCCCATTTTGGGCGCACTGCTAGAACCATGGTCTTGGATTTGCAGCATCATATGGTTTGGGCATACCCAATGAGGAGGGCCTATATGCCGTCGGTGGTGGTGGTTGACCATAACCGGCTGCTGCGGCCGCTGCTGCAGCACCGGCTGGTCCCCCTAAAAGCGAAGGATTGAATAGCATACGTGTATGATAGTCATCGCGACGCAAGTACTGCTGATAAATGGGGCTATTGGCAGCATCCAATTGTGAGGCAGCATTCATAAAATAGGGCGAGGCTCTTGTCGAGGGATGTGCGGCTAGAAAACTGTAAGGATTTGGTGTTGCTGCAGGATTTAAGGCAGCCTGGGTTTTATCCATAACGCTAGCCGCTGAAGAGGCAGCGGTAGCATCATTGGTCGCTGTACTACGACTGTGTGCAGGCGCTGGGGCAGGCGGCATATAATAAGGATTGGAGGCATCTCTAAATTGATCTAAATAGCTCGAACCCGTTTGATCGCCATATAGGCCGAGTGTACTGGCTGTGTGGCCAAAATTGAAAGCACTTCCTGGCACCATGCCAGCGGCAGTTTTAAGCGATATGGCTGCAGCATCTAAGGCTGAAGCTGTGGCGGATGTTGAAGAGGTTGTCGACGAGGAGTTGTTGTTATTATTATTTGTACTAGAGTTCTGAGAGCCCACAGTAGCCTGTGAAGAATTGGAAGTAGAAAGTGGTGAACCCACACCGGTTGACTTAAGGCCTGCGTACAGTTGGAAACTCTGTAAGGCTTGCAGCTGGTGCGCCGTAGAGACAGTCGAGTTTTGAGAATTAGGATTTGGATACTGTAGCTGTTGATGTTGTTGTTGTTGTTGATGTGCTGCTGCTGCTGACTGAACCTGATGATGTTGATGCTGCTGTTGCTGTTGTTGTTGCTGCTGCTGCTGTTGCAATTGCTGTTGGGCCTGTTGTTGTTGAGCCTGCTGCTGGGCTTTAGCTGCCGCCGCCGCTTGCTCAGCAGCTATAGTTGAAGCCTTCTTTTTACGTCCCCTTTTAGCTGGTGCCGGCTTTTGGGGCTCTACCGTATGTTGGTGTTGTTGTGTCTGCTGCTGCTGCTGCTGTTGTTGTTGCTGCTGATGCGTATTAGCACTGGTTTGCGCATTATTGCCTTGCAAGTTATGCAGATAACTCGCTGCTGTAGGCATTTGATGTGGATTACCATAAATACTGGCTCCCGAGGTACTGCTTGCATTACCTGCACCCTGCATAGAATTGAGGTAAAGTTGTGACGCTGCGGCTGAAGATAATGTCTTCGAATTTGTTGCTGAGGAAGCTGTATTATAGGCTGTATGAGCCGCTGGTGGCATACTTTTATCGTAATAGTTACTAACGCCCGTTTGTGTCGCCGTTAAACCCATTAGTGAGGGATCTCCTAAAGGATGAAGAAGAGATGAAGCGGGATTATTATAAGTCTGAGCCGGTGGAGGCGGTGGTGTTGGTTTATTGTACGCCGACAAGTGGTGAGTGTGTGACAAATGATGGGAGGCTGTCATGGCGTTAAGCAGTGGGTTATTTGAAGTTGTTACTCCAACATTAGAAGCAGAGGTATTATCATGACTGTTTGTGTTTGCAGAAGCGTGGGAAGAGTTGTTGGCTGCGACAGCGGCTACTGCTGATGCTGTCGACCCTGAGGAGTTTTTATCGTTAGTGTTTGAATGCTGCTGTTGAGCTTGTTGATGTTGCTGTGCCTGCTGTTGTTGGCCATAACCACCATGTGCTGTTTGTTGTTGATGTTGGTTAACTTGCTGCTGCTGTTGCTGTGAATTTTGTGCAATTTTTGTGTTGCTCGTATATAAATTATGCTGTTGCTGCTGCTGCTGTTGTTGTTGGTGTTGATGGTGCATAGAATGATGCTGTTGCTGATGAGCCATATAAGTGTTGTCTGTATTGGACATATTTAAGGGCTGTTGCAGTGAAGCAGAGTCTGTAGGCTTTTGCTGCTGTTGTTGATTATGTTGTTGGATCAAATTACTTGTGGCTGTAGTATTTGCATTGGTTCCATAGCCCAGGGGCGTTTTATTTAACATATCCATGGCACCTGATTTGTTTTGATGCTGCTGCAAATTTTGATTTTGTAACGTTTGTTGTTGTTGCTCATTTTGCTGTTGTTGCATTAAATGTGTTGTTTTGTGAGTTTGTTGTTGCTGTTGTTGCTGCTGCTGTTGTTGCTGTTGCATTTGACATGATTGTGTATCTTTGGTGTAGTCTTTAGGAAAACCTAATGAAGCCGCGTGATTATACATCGCGAATGCTTTTTCCGGTGCAATATTTCCGAGATGTTTTCCAAAAGTCATTGACCCCAGGAAAGAGTCAAAGATTTGCGAATATTTGCTAAATTGTTGTTGCTGTTGATCCTGTTGAGTAGATGAAGTGGTTTGTGTTTGTGGCGTTAATTGCTGTTGCTGCTGCTGTACAGTTTGTTGGTGTTGATGTGACGCTTGCTGATGTTGTTGTGAGGGTTGTTGATGCTGTTGTGAGGGTTGTTGATGCTGTTGTGAGGGTTGTTGATGCTGTTGTGAGGGTTGTTGATGCTGTTGTGAGGGTTGTTGATGCTGTTGTGAGGGTTGTTGATGTTGTTGTGCAGAAGTGTGCTGTTGCTGCTGTGTTTGTTGTTGGCTTTGTGTTGTCGGTTGACTTAACAAGGCTGAAAGAGTAGACTGTTGCTGAGGCTGCTGATGTGTTTGAACAGAAGTTGGATGTTGCTGTACAGACTGTTGGGGTACTGCTTTGTTCTGTTGTGTTAATTGTCCTTGCTGTTGCTGTTGTTGTTGTTGCTGCTGTTGTTGTTGTTGTTGCTGCTGCTGTTGTTGCTGCTGCTGCGAAGTTAGATGTTCATCACATTTCGACATCTTTCTAACAGTGGCTCCACTATAATCCATGCCCAATATATCGTCACTGGTTCTCTTAAGAGGATTTGAAGTATGTTGCTGCTGCTGCGGCTGTTGATGTTGACTTTTATGAGCATTAACCTGTTGGTGCATGTGTTGCATAAAGGCCGCCATATCACCCGAATTCGAGCATGATCCCATGCCATTACCAGCTGTGTTGTTTGTTTGTAAACCATAACTTTGATTTGTGACGGCTGTATTTGCCGTCAAAGCCGTATTGGAGGAGGTTGTCTTGTTTTCCTGCTGCAAAATTTCTAACGATGAAGACACTGAAGTTGTTGATGCTGTGGCAGCTGCTGCCTGTTGTTTGCTGGCGGTTTCGGCTTGATATTGGGCATAAGTGGGATATGATGGCTTTTGTATTAAAGATTGTGACTGTGTTAGGTTCGATAACATATTGTGTGATTGATTTTGCTGTTGCTGATGCTGCTGTTGCGATGTTTGCTGTTGTTGCTGGGTTGTTGTGGCCATGGAGTTAGAATCTCCCCAATCGTTAGCTTTAGCCTCTATAGCAGGCTTATTACTTGTATTTGTACTGCTTATTAAGCTCGTATTATACAGATTGTGTAGAGTGTCATTTGGTTCTTGCTGTTGTACATCTTTGCCATGTTGTTGTTGCGATTGTTGCTGAAGTTGCTGTGCTTGATTTACCTTAGAAGGTGGTGGCACATAAGAATTACTACTCGAACCCAAAGTTTGTTGCAATCCTGCTGTATTATCCGTGATTTGTGAAGGATATGTGCCAACTGTCTGCTGTTTTTGTTGCTCCCCCAAGCCAGCTTGAGGTTGTATATCATTTGTGCTCTTAGTGGCGTCGCCATAGCTCATATTATTGCCAGATGCTGTGGTAGAATTATGGTAATTCGGTGTGGCATTTGTAAGCGATTGTTGACTATACGTTGGCGGTTGAGGCTGTGGTATTTGCGGTGTTTGCTGCTGCTGCTGCTGCGGTTGTTGAGAGCCTACACTTGGCGGCTGCTGTTGATACGGTGACAAGACCGGTTGTTGATATGGTGAATGCTGTTGTGGCTGTTCGGCTGGCGAATTGGCTAAGGGTGTAGGCGGTTGTGTAGCCGCCGAGGAAGCTGGTGAATCAATACAGGCCAAAGGACTGTGCTGTTGTTGATTGAGAGGCGAATGTACACTGGAAGCGGCTGAACTCGCCACTGGAGTAAGAGCTGCTGGACTATGGGCATGATTGGCTGTGGTATAAGGAGACTGTTGTTGCTGATGATATGGCGAATTAGGCGGATGATAAGGACTTTGGTGTGGCTGAGGTGTGGTATGTGGGGTTGTATACGGCGAACTTTGTGGCTGCTGGTAGGGTGAATGAGGATTTGGTGTACTTGGACTCATCGAACTATTATAATCAGATTCCTGCGATCGTGGCTGTTTATATTGTTCATAGAGATTTGGCAAAGGCGATGTGGAAGAGTACACTGGTGTCTTTGAGGCCTCTGAACCCGAAGGATTATAACTGTTGGCTCCCCCATAAGGTGAAGTACCACTCAGCTCCGGCGTGGAAACATTGGGTGACGAAGCCGAAGAGTAAATGTGTTGACTGTATTGAGGATATGGCGAAGGCATCTCTCTTGGGCTACAACTCTTATCGGGACTACTTTTAGTCGTGGTATCCTGATAGAAATTTACTTTAATGGTGCCATTTAAGGGATAGGGGGAAGCTGGTTTAGTTATTTCATCCGGTTTGGGCGACACCATTATAGGTGAGGCCCCAATAGGGGAAGCTCCTATGGGAGAAGTATATGAGCCAGCATTGTAAGAACCATAACGATCTTCGATAGTAATGCGTGGTGAATCTGGATCCTGAGAAAAACTAGAACGTTCTGATATTGTGCTGCCTGTACTAGCTTTGCGCTGACGTGGTGCCGAAGGCAAAGAAAAGGTTTCTCCTATTAAGGAAGCCGAAGTAGGACTCTTGGCTGCTGTAGCATTATGAGAAACTGAAGACACCGAGCTTTTCTCTTGAGACTTTTCCGACGATGTCTCATTATATTCAGTCTGTTGCTGTTGTTTTTCCTCCTCTTCAGATTTTTTAGACTTTTTGGGGGCTCCAAACGCTTTAAACCAGGCACTTAAATTGGGCTTTTCTTTGCCCGCATCCAAGGCAGCAGTACCTGTTGCGTTACTGGTTTCTTTAGCTTTATCACTTACTGATGATGCACTACCACTGTTGATATTTGATGAAGCTAAAGTTGCTGAGTTTATTGAAGACAATGTTGCTGTAAGAGTTTCAAAAGGTCGAGGTTTCTCATTCGTTAAAGAGGACTTTCCATCATCTTCTGGTTTTTTGTCCTTTTCTTCAGAACTCAACAAATGTGTTGTGCTCGACAGAGAAGTGCCAATTTTGGGAAAGGGTAACAGACCTTCCAACACAGTTTCTTTGGGTTTCGATTTTTCTTCTGTTTCCTTGTCTTTTTCTGTGGTTAATGCTGGCGATGAGCCCGCCTTGTTTACCGTTTTCGAGGCCAACTCTTCTATGAAAGAGGGTGTGGAACCCATAGTGAAATCATCTGTTTTGATAACGCTTCCCAAGCTCAGTTTGGGCACATTATCAGCCGTTTCCACTATTAAGGAGTTCTTCACCTCTTTAGTTTTGGCTGCTACGGGACCCAAAGGAAACAGTTCATCGGGTTTGTTGACATTTTGTATAAGATTGCCTTTGGCTTTGCCCGGTTGTAAGCGATCTATTGTGCGCAGTAAATTGTCTTTCCTTCTGCTATTTGAGGCTTGTTGCAGTTTTTCTTTTAAGGATTTTCTTTTATCCTCCTTGGCCATTTGTTTTTTTATGTGAGGCGGTGGTGGTGGATGCAATAACAGTTGGGTAGTGGAAGGCTCTTTGGGTTTCGGCATTGTGACTGTGGTCAAAGAGGGCGCTACTGTTGTAGGTGGTGGTATAAGCAGAGGAGTATTGGCCACAGCTACTGAACTTAGAGAAGCAATCGAGGGAGCATTTATGGTGGATGAATTTGAGGAAGCATTAACCGAAGTGCTGCCTACAGAATTGCCAGACGTGTTTGAATGAGGCGGTGAGGTATTTAATCTAGCTGTCGTGGATACTGGCAACAATTCACTGATTATGTCTTTCTTTGGTAGGTTTGAGTCTGAAGAGGAATTGTTATCGGCCACTAGTTCATCGAAGGCCTCTTGTAATTTTACTGGCATTAAGTCGTCTTTGGCATTTGCAGGCCCATCTATTTTGGCCGGATCAAAATCGTCCATCATATAGCGTGAGGGTGAATTGGAGGCGGACGAAAACTCAGAGAAACGTGGCGTATGTTCTAGCCAACGGTTTATATCCTTTAAAGTTTGTTCGGTTTCGACATCTAAAGCTTCTAGATTGGCAGAATTTGTTGCAGCGGCTTTCTGCGCGTTACTGGCTTGATTTTTGCCGGTTTTCTTATTGTTATTTTGATTAGCTGTGGCCTTCTTCTGTAGAGCTTTCTTGGGTGGTGGCGGTGCTTGAGGTTTTTCTTTTTCCTTCTCTTTTTCCCTCTCCCTTTCCTTCTCTTTTTCCCTTTCTTTTTCCTTTTCCTTTTCCCTTTCTCTTTCCCTTTCTTTTTCTCTTTCTCTTTCTTTTTCCTTTTCTTTTTCCCTTTCCATTTCTTCGGCATAGGCCTGCTGTTTTAGTTCTTCATCTTGTATCTCTTTGGCAACATCACAAATAACTAGAGGCGTAGTTATGGGCGAGAGAGGAGGTGAGCTATTTAATAGCGCTGCTGCTGCTGCTTTAAGCTTCTCCTTTTTCTTGGGGGGTAACTTGTCACTTGGTAACGACTTTTTCTCGGGCAATTTAAAGGTTTTCTCCTTTTCCTCTACCTCATTATCCAATGTATTCTCAGTTTCTAAAGCTTTCTCAGTTGGTTTCTCGGTTAAAGGTTTTTTAATATTTTCCTCAACAGTTTTACAAACTTCATCAGCCTTAATGGCATCTGCTTTCGATAGTTTAGACTCCGGCTGTTCCAATGCCTTCTCCAAATTCTTTTTGGCTTTTTTAGCAGTTTCCCGAGATTTTCTACCTCTACCCGTTGTAGTTGTGGTGGTTTCAGCCGTAGATTTGTCGGGTGTTTTGTCCGAAGCTTCAGAGCTAGCCTTTGTAGATGATTCCCTCTTTCTGGAGCTTTGGGATTTTGTTGTAGTTTTCACTTCCGCTGCAGCATTTTGTTGATTCTGTAAAGCCCTGCTTCTACGATATTTAATAAGTTCGTATTTGTCTAGGAATGGTAACAGCATTTCCAATTCTGCCTGTTCAGCTGCTGCGGCAGCTGCCGCCTTCTCTTGTTCCGTTTGAGGTTTCTTCTCATTGCAGTTCGTATTGGTGGAAGATGATGAGGTCGAGCGTTTACGTTTATTTTCCTTCTCTTTCTTTGCATTTCGCTGGGTTTTTGGTGTAGCTTTCTTCTTTACAGGTGGTTCCGGTGAGGGTTCTCTGTTGTCCTCTGATGTATGACTAGAAGTTGATTTTAGATCTTCATTATCCGTTTCAGGGCTTTGCTGATGATGCAAGTTTGTTAGAGAAGTGCTTGGCACTTTCTTCACTGTGGTTAAAAGTTCTGAGAGATCTTCGTTAAGGGCACTTTTTGAGTATTTTTTGTGTAAATCTACTTTAAAGGGTGACATACTACGGCTGTCCTCATCTATAATTTCTTCTTCCAATTCCGAGGCGGAAGCATTTAAGGCAGCTATAGCAGGTGGTGGCAGATCTTTATTTGTTAACAAAGCGGATTTCTTTTTATTTTGAGTTTTCAACGGGGTTGTTAGAGGTGGTGGTGGCGGATCTTCTTCAGGTTCCTCGGGTTCGGATTTTATTAAATCTTCCTCCTCCGATGAACTGTTGTCCTCTTGTTCCGAATCAGATCGATTCTGTTTTGTTTTATTTCGAACACCTTTCGTTTTAGCCTTGGCCTTTACGTTCTCCTTTTTCTTTCTGCCTTGTGTCTTCTTCTTTAAAGCAGCTGTTTTTGACTTTTGAGACTCCTTTGTTTTCGTTCTGCCCTTTTTCGTTGATTTTATTTCGAAGTTTTCATCATCTTCATTGTCGGGCTCTTCTTCGGTTTCATTCAGAAAATCATCCTCTTCATCTGTTATATCCATATCTTCGTCTTCGTGTTTTTGTTTTGTTTTATTGGCTTTTTTCGAAGTCTTTTTGGATTTGTTAGACGATTTGGAATTCTTCTTGTCATGCTTAGATTTTTTATCTTTTTTCGAGGATTCTTTATGAGTTTTGGATTTTTTCGAAGAATTTCTACTCTCCTCGTAATCCTCTGCATCATTCATATCGTCGTCTTCATCTTTAAATTCATACTGGTCTTCATCTACGCTATCCAGTTTCTCATCCTTGCGTTGAGTCTTTGATTTTCTTTTACGTTTTTTATCCTTATCTTTGCGCTTCCTCTTGGCACTTGATGTCCTATGATCACTTTCCTCATCTTCAAATTTGTCCTCTTCATTTTGGCTAACTTTAGCAGCCTCATCTTCTTCCTCCTCATCACTGGTGACAGTTTCTTTTGGGCGATCCTTTTTACCATGCCGCTTTTTATCGAGCGACTTGTGGGAGCTTTTCTTGGCAGCCACTTCTTGATTTTCTTTGTCTTTAGCCTTCTTATTAAAGTATTTCTCACGGAAAACATTCATTTTTGCATCGGCCGCCGGGTAACTTAAATTCGGATCATCTTCATCATCGTCTGATAGATGATCGAAATATTTTTTGGTGGCCTTATCAAAGGCCTCTTGCAACTTATTGACCATTTCGGTATATTCTGCAAAGAAAAAAATTCAATTTTTAATTCAGAAAAACAAAAAAGAAAAACTCACCATTGTCGTTCCCATTATACAAACGACAGTTGTTAACAATCAATTTGAAGTCATTTCGAAAATCACTGAACTTTTGATATTCACCGTTATCAAGTTTATCCTCCATTTTTAAAAGGTCCATAGGCCTGTAAAATGTAGAGAATTTTTTATAAATTTTCATTATTTATCACAATCACAAAAAATATCAATTTCGAAAAAAGTGTGAGTTAGGGCCTTTCTACATGAGACCAACGATATATACATACGTATATGTGAACCGGAAGCGCATCAATGACTTTAGTCACGATCCAACAATTTTCATTTATAAAGTGTCTGTATAGCGATCCGTACTTAATACCGAATAAAGTCAGATTAATTGCATGACAGTCGTCTCTCTACCGCTTTGTCACAGATTCTATATAAGTCTTTCTCTTTCTAATCAAGGCCTTGAAAGATGCTTGACTACCGATAAAAATTTAGTCTTTGTACTTGGTAACCCCAAGATGAAGGTTTGTAATGGACTATGGTAGCTCGAAATTAATTACAATCTGCAGGAAGGCTTTTGAAATGCTTCATCTCTGGTACTGGCAATAAGGCTGCAGGTGAACTGGCAAGAGAATGAGCTCTGAAGTGTCCAATGGATAGGGATGATCGATCAGTTGATAAGGCGAAAATGGCCTCTCTTTGGCAAAAGATGAAATATTGCAGAATCTTTGGACTTTTATGAGCCAGGTAGAATCGCTCTAAAACAGAATGGATCCTAATAGGAGAGGGAAGGACCAGTATCTAGGATAGGAGCAGTCCATGCATGGTTTATAGCGAAATCTCTTGAGTATGTTCTGCGTTTCTATTTTTGTATGCAGAAGTGTATATTCAGGATTCTTCAGCGGTGTTTATACGCCCACCAGTTGTGCTGTGAATCCTGGTATTGAGAGTTTCATCTCCGGGGATGGCACTCTTTCCCTCTTCATGCTTCTTTCTTTTTCCTTCCTATCTTATTTCTTTCTATTTCTGCCTCTTAGCGATGGGTTTTGTAAATGGGCTTTGTTTCACCTATTTTCATGAAGATAACCACAATGGACTGTTTCTGATCTCCGAACAACCTTCCGAATCTAACTAGTTCACAGCCATATAAATGGCAGAGATGCATCGTCTTGAGAGGCACTACAATTATCCTTAAGAAAACACAAGAAACAAGAAACTTTCGAGCCTATAAAAGGCAACAAAGCATAAAGTGTATCAGGTATACATTTCACATACATATCCTAACCTAAACTAGACAGCACTTTAATTAAAAATGTTTTCCAAAATGTTTTCCAAAATGTTTAGAATTTTAAAAAATTTTGATTTCGGAAGAAAACTTACCTTCTTATGATTGAATAATATCTGGGAGCAATATCCTCCTCCACTGGATCCATAAAGGGCCAGGCGTCACGATGATTTTTAACATAGACGAGCACCTTGTGCATACCAATTTGTAGGACCTCTTCGGTTTCGGTAAAGCTAAGAACATTTGGTGTGATGGAATTTTTTTTGTTCAAACAATAATTGTTGTAGAAAGTATTATGATGGAGATTATGGTGATTGTGGTGGTTGTGGTGATGATGATGGTATTGTGATGTTTTTGTTTTTGGATTTGTTATTGTTGTTGTTGTATTTGTTGTGTTTTTAGTTTGTGTTGTCGAGGGTAATGATAATAATGTAGTATTTGAAGACATATAGGATTGATGTTGGTGTTGATGTTTTTGTTGTTGTTGTTGATATTTATGATAAGATGTTGATGATTTTTTATGTACATAAGTATCAGAAGAAGAGGATATAGTGTTGGTATTGGTATTGGTATTGGTGGATTGATAATTATTGTTGTGTTGATGGTGTTGGTGTTGGTGTTGGGAGAAATGTGCATTATTATTATTACAAGTGGTAATGGTAGTAGTATTGGTAGTATTAGTGTTATTATTATGGTAATAATTATCATTAGAGGTAGTAGTGGTGCTATTATTATTGTTGTTTGTATTTGTATTTGTATTTGTATTGGTGTTTGTATTTGTTTGATTGTTAGTATTATGTTTTAAGTAACGTTTAGCTGGGGGTATAGCGGCAACATTTGCTGTTGTTGTTGTTTTTGCTGTTGCTGCTGTTGCTGTTACAGATGTTGATGTTGTTGTAACATTAACATTCTTATTCTTATTCTTATGATTTCTATTATTATGACTATTATTGATCGTGACATTTTTGTGTTCGTGGAGTTGATGTTCTTGGTCTTGTTGTTGTTGTAGTTGATACTGGTGATTGCTGTTGTTCTTGTTCTTGTTGTTGCTACTAATTACATTTCTACACGGGATTTTTGTTTTGATTTTTTTTTTAATTTTTATGATGTGGATGAAGGGATGGTTTTGGTGGAACATATATTTTTTTTTTGATTTTTTTTTTCATTGCAATCGTTTTATTTTGACAATTGTTGATGATATATTTTTGATTTTTTATTTATTTTGAATGTGGTGGTATAATAAAAAATACAAAAGGGAAGGAGCATAAAATACAATTGGTTTTTTAAAATGATTGATTATTTACAAATGGAGTTTTGTTGTAATTATTAATTTAAGAGACAGATTAAAATAAATCAAAAAAAAGAAAAAAACAGAAAAGCCCGCATGCAAAACAATAAAAATTAAATGTAATATTCTTTCCTTTTACCACCCCCGATTTACACTAAATTTAGTTGAAATCGAATTTACAAATCTAATCCAACTATATTTACCATTAAAAACGAGTTAATTTCATCAAGAATAGTTTACCTTTTCTTTACAAAACCTATTTACCGAAATATCAATGGAATTTTATTTACTTTCAGTATCTGTTTCCGAAGGATCGATCTCTACGTACTGAAAATGAAAATGATATTTACTGCACTATAAACATCAACATGACACTTTTAAAAAGGACAAAATCAATCTCTCTAATCTGAATAGAGGTCAAAGACTAATATGCCTTTACTGTAACGTGAGCGGTGACATCTTCTGTGCATGCTAGCCGGTAAGTAATTCTTAACACTTAATATTTAACACTTCCAAGTATTTAAATTAGAAAAGTCGTGTAGGCCAGGCCAGATTGAAACTACTCCACAAGCATTATAAAATACCTTTGGTTGTGTGCCTTAGAAAATTCTATGAGGTTAGGAGAGACAAATGCGCTGTTGTATGTATCCGTTTGGACATGGGTCCACATAAGAGTCAATCTCAATGAATTATTAATACTCTTATCGATTACCTTTTTTAGTTAACTAGTCGATATACATACATCTCTCTCCTTCAGCAAGGACTGAGTTGTAACCTTTGTCATGAGGAAAAATTGATTTCTAAGACACGTGGTTTACGCAAGAGCTACCTTGACGTTTAGGTAGAGAAAGATTAGGTATGAAAACCTTCATAAGATGAAGCAACAGTAAATTGTGTAAGTTTCTGAATATTGAATAATACAGCTAATTTTGATCCGTACTAAACATGAGTTCCAAAAGAGTAACACGAGATTATTTAAGAATTCGAATGATTCCATTACACTATTGACGTCAATTGAAGCTAGTTCGATTGATAACATTACGCCTGTTAACGTCAATTGAAGCTAGTTCAGCGAGTTTATCGACAAAGTTACTTTCCACAAAACCTTATTTTCTCAAATAAGGTCCTTTTATTAGACAAAACCCAGTAATAAATACAACCAATATGGGTTTGTGGCTTTTATTAATACTAAGCAGCAAAGAAGATCTTTTATGATCGTTATGGATTTGAGTCTCTCATGTCATTGCACTGGCAATGTTCTCTAGACTGACAAATAAACCTTAATTGAAAGTGAGTGTAGTGGAAGCCGCCGTAGTCTAGCTGATAGTGTGTTTACTTACTAGACGAGACCTAGTGAGTTCAAAACTTGGATGCCGTAGGTGCCGTATCTTATGAATAAATTTAACATACACAGCATCCCTCCCATCTAATTTAAGACTTCCTAAACTATAAAAATTTAAAACTTGAATAAGTGTGAAAAGAATATCTGTGTTTATCTATTGATGAGATATATATTTGAATGGAAATCGGTAACGAAAGATATTTCGAATGTTTTACGAAAACGTTGTAACGTTGGTGATTTTAATTTTAAACCGAAATGAAACACAAAAAATATATTACCAAACCCCACGTGCATTACAATGTTAATAATTAAGTACGAGTACATAAATGCGATGCATTGAAACCCAATAGATGAAAAAAATTTAGTGAAAATTAATATAAAAAAGAGCTACAAAAGCAAATGGAGGTTAGGTGCTACAGGAAGAACGACTACGTGTGCAGAGCATAAAAGAAAAATGAAAAATTCAATTTCATACTCACTCGTCAGTACTTTTTTCGGAATTTTGCGATGATGTATTATTGGAAGAGGATTTTCCAGTTCCAGTTGTTATATCATCATTACGATCACAATCGTCTTTCACTGAGTTGCTTGCATTTAAGGACTTCTTTTTGTTGCCACCTGCTCTACTATTAGTGGTGGTGGTTGTTGTTGTTGTGTTTTCATTTGATGATTTTTGTTTTCTATTGGCCATTGTGGAGTTTTTTGTTTTGTTTGTATCTTTCAGCGATTGTGGTTGTTGTGTTGTGGTACCTGTTGCTGTGGAGGAGGATGATGAAGATGATGTAGCTGAAGTTGAGGTGGCTGTAGTGGAATCTTGTAAAGTAGTTGGTATGAAAATATTACCCGTTAATGATGACAACGAATTATTTGTTTGACGTCCTGGCAATTTCATATTTGTAGCCGGCGCCATATCATAAATTGTTGGGCAATCTTTTTCTTTTTTTATCGAAACACTCGTATGCGAATGTAATTGCAAATCAATTGTATTATGCTCCTGTATTGTTGAGTCCAAATCGTTAGTGCTATTATTGTTATTGCTATTGATGTGATGATGATGATGATTGTGCAAATGTAATAGACTTTCTGTGGGCACTACACCGATAGCACGACAGAAATTTTCCTTATCTTCTGGACTTAATACTGGTTCCTCTTCATCGATATTATTTTGATATGATTGCTGTTGCTGTTGCTGTAGAGTTTTTGTATTCAGTTTTGATCTCGTAGGTAGCGGCGTTTGAGATTGTAGCTGTTGTTGTTGTTGTTGTTGCGATTGTGGTTGATTTATAAGATTTGTTTCAGTTTGTAAAGGTGTAGAGGCTATTGTTGCTGCTGTTGACGGCGTTAACTCGTTCAAGTGTTTCTCGTTATTGTGTTTGTGTTTCTTACGATGCTCTTTGGATTTTTTCTTTTGTTTCTTTTGGGATTTCTTCTTTTTATGATGATGATGATGGTGATGGTGATGAGATTTTTTATTTGATTTTTGATTTATTTCTTTTTCTTCTTCTGCCTCAAGTTTTGTCGTTTCCACTTGAGCTGTTTCTATTGCGGCATCTATTGCTGTGTCGTCTGTATTTTGATTATCGTTATGGTTCTGTTGTAAAGCTTTATAATTTTTCTTTATTGGCGTTTGATTTTCTTCTTCTATTTCGTCTTCTTCGTCTGCTGTTGCTGCTGCTGCTGCTGCTATTGCTATTGTTGCTTGTTCCTGAGGCTCGTCTTCTTCTTCTTCTTCTAGATTATCGGCCGGCTCTAATTTGATATTTTTCAAAAGATTTAAATGTTCATCCGTTAAGAGATCGGTTGTTTCTTCAATTGGCCTTTTACTGTGTTCATCTAAATTAAAATCGTTTTCCTGTTGATAATTTCGATTAAGGCGGTGGTGGTGGTGGTAGTCGCTATTGAAATCTTCGTGATCGGCTTCGTCTTCTTCCTCTTCGTCGTCCTCGTCCTCAGGTGTTAGGCAAAATGTTTCACGATGTCCCAAAAAATCACTTGAATTTGTTGTTATGGTACGCCTTAACGAACTGGCATATGTGGAAATACCGCTAGCAGTAGATGTGGACTGGGAGCTGAATGAAAAGAGTAAAAACAAATCGAAATGGATTAATCAGTAGAAGTAATAGGCAATAATTAACAAATTCCTTTAAACAAAATAATGAAGACATGCATTGAGTGTGAGGATGTTGAAAATGTTTCAAAAAAAAGAAAACCAAAAATTAAAAAAAAAATATTAAAAAAAATATTTTCAAAAAGTTGTGACATTGGAAAACAAGAGCGTCGGAAATAAATATGGGACAATTTATTTATAATGTATAAAGACTTAGAAGAGGTATTTATAGTCTGACAAAACGCCACGAGGTTGAAAACAATTCTAAAACCTAGTTGATGTTAGCACTGTGGTACTAGAGTTTCGTTTTAGAAAAAATGATAAACTTTAAAACGCTTAAACAGACGACGATAGATGCGAATCGGAGTGCGTTCTGTGATTCATATATTCAACAAATGAACTGTCTAAAGCAAATAGTCGTCCACATACGGCCAACCTATTACCAATAAGAGACAAATCATGATTCATCAATGCCAGACCACATACAACGATGGTGGTTCGTCTAGAATACTAGTAGACTGATTTAGAAATTCCGATTTCGATGTGGCGACTCGGAGTGGTGAACAGAGTTGTGCTCGACTACTCCCTGATCGCAAGCAACGAAATTTTAATCAAGGCTGTGATTGTGAGATTAACAAAACCAAGTTATTATTAGAAGGGCTGCATAAGATACTACGAAGAGATCTTATGATTGATTACGTTTCCTCAATGATATGGATTCTCTGGCCTACCTGAAGTTGGACGGCAAAACCACGAGTCACATTTTGTGTAATTGTATTGCACTAGTTGCCGTAGGCTAGTAGGTAGTGTACTGGCTTATTAGATGTGAGGAGTCGGTTCAAACCCAAGGTCAGGCACTCCCAACAAAACGAAATGTTGAAAAAATATTTCTTCGGCGACTTCCTCTGAGTAGATTTGTGGCTAAAACGCGCCGCTCATGTAGAAAATTAACACACACACACAGCATAAATGATGTGAGAAACTAAGTCGTAATCCTGAATTTGTTGTTTCAAACGAGTCCTTTCTATATGGTTAGTATCAGTGAACTAGGCTAAACTGAAAATATCGCCGCGTGTGAACCCGCGGAACAATTACGAATATCTCAATAATAAAACGCGAATTATTGCGAAATATAGAAAAAAAAAAGACATAAAATGACTTTTTGCCTTTTTTTCAAATAGAAAATAAAATTAAAATGCAAATAATAATAGAAAATGGAAAAAGAATAAAAACTTAAACAAAAAAAAAAGAAAAAAACATAAAATAAATAGAAATGAATTAAAAATAATTAATAAATAAAGAAAGCATGCTTACATAATTTGTTAAAAACCAAATGTTTTGAAACTGTAGAATCAATCAATCCAATCATAAGCCGAAACAAGAGATGATGTTTTAAGAACACAATTATAAAAATTAATAAATTAATTGCTTTTTTTTTTGTTTTTTTTTTTTAACTGTTTTAATGCAAAGTAATTCAAAATAAACGCCGGCCACACACTTCTCACTTTAGTTGTTCGTACACCGAAGAGTTGTTGCTGCCAAAATATAAAATTTTTGTTTTTTGTTTTTGCTTTTAGTTTTGTTTTCAAGCCAACATGTTGTTTTTTTTTTTTGTCTTAAACTGAATTAGATTTTGAATTTTGAAATATTTTTTTTTAATTCGATTTTTCTTTTTTGAGAGATGAAGTGATATTTTATGAATTGCCGGCATGTATTTTTTCTTTCTTTTTTTTGTTTTTCTTTCTATTAATGAAAAATTATAAAGGAAAAGCTGATAAGAAAAGAAAAGCCAAAATAAACAAAATTTGATCGAAAATAAAAAGTAAAAATTAATGCTTTTGCTTAATGTAATGAAGTTATTAAGTGCTCTAAGGACAAGTGGGTTGTTTGATTGTTTAGGAAACAAAAATGTGTGTGAGTGTGTGTATGTGTATGAGAGTGTGTCTCTGTGTTTGAGTGTGTTATGTAGATGGAATAATTTCTTGGGTTTTTTTCTTCTTGGATTTTTGTAATGTTTATGTTCTTTTGAGACTTTTTTTGTTTTTGGCTTTAATTTTGCTTTTCATTTTCTAGAGAAGGATTTTTATTTTGTCGTTCTAACCATCTGCGTGCTCTAGTATTTTGAGAGCATGTTGCTGTGGCTGATGTCGATGTTGTTGTTGTTGCTGTTGTTGGCGTTAAAGGCAACAATGATGTTTTCACCGGCTGGCGCTGTTCAAACGTATAGCGTTGACGTTCTCTTTGTTGGCGTTCTTGACGTTCTTGCTCTTGACGTGCTTTCAACTCGACCAAATTGCGTATACGGCTTGAGTTGCGCACTTGAAAAAGTCTGAAAGAAATAGAAAAAATAGTATTAGAATTATAAATGAAAGGAAAATATTAAAAAACTATATGCAACAACATCAAAATGATCTTTTTCGTTTATAAATTGTGAAAAAGTTTGAATTTTAAGCACATTAAAGCCAAATCGATCAGTAAAAGTCATGGCACGTAGTGATTAAACACGCTGTGTCCCTCCCCTACATCTTCAGTCTTTGTGGTAGACCACCTTTACCAGATACACGGATAATAGGCAGGCTTATTTGACACCTTAGTTGACTTAATGTCAGGTTATTATAGAACAATATTTATTTCTACGGTATGAAACCAGAAACCCTCGTCGTACGTCTCATAAATCAACCAGAAAATAAGAACACGCAATAGAGAACTGAAAATGCTTGCTAATATCTCTTGGGGCATAGATAAGGAGATATCCCCAGTCATGCAAGTATAGTATACAACCCACAATAAAACACTTAAACTCCTACCGAATGCATTAGGATGACAAATGTGGATCATCTAGACGGAGAAACGAAGATGCTCACTATCGGGTAACGCAATGTGTTGCTGACCAGATCATAGTTGATGTTATTTCAGCGATTTATTAACCTCAATCATCAAATATTGAAGGAAAAAGTAGTGCTTAATGAAGCAGGCACAATGATGGTATTGGACGGTTCCTCTAAAACCTTGATAACTATGTCAGCTGAGGAAGGATAAAAGTAGCCTACTTATTGATCGATAACGAGTTTAAGAAAATAGTTCTCTCTTGAATGACGAAAGTAAGACTGCATAGCACCCTTTTCATACGTGCTTGCTTCATATAATTTTGCAATTTTAATTTGTGGTCTGGAAGAGATAGCCTAGTCTTTTTTGTACCACGATTTTTACATCTTTTAGAGATATTACAGAACGGTTTTCATTCGGAACCAACTGAGGATGCTATATTTAATAGCCTAGTAATAGAATCTTTGAAACATTTCTGTTTTAATCACAGATTAACTGAGTTGACAGATATATTGTTGAGAAACAGTTCTCTTTTATATGTATATTCCATAGCGAGTAATGCATCAATCAATTCGCAAAGTTGAAATAATTTTGAATTCGTTGCAGCATTTTCTTTTGTTTATTGTTACTCTTGCCTTTTGTTCAGGTTTTGTAGTAATTTGTACAACAATTTAAAGGTGAACTCGTAATTCCTAAAGAAATTCAATTTCCTCTTTTGTGGATTTCAAAATCATTCACCTAACCTAACTTTCTTGGTTACATATTACAGGTAAAGTAAAAAAAAAATTAACTCGACTTACTTTCTCCTTCTTAAACGTTCACGTTCGCGAAATAGTTGCGGTAATTTTGGTAGAAAATTCTCATCTAATATTTGATAGAGTTCCTTCTCTTTGGCATTTGTTGAGGCTTTAAATTTTGTTGCCAAATTTTGCCAATCCTCTTCGGTGAAACAAATGACTTGCCAAACGGAATTCGATTTGAAACTGTTCGAAGCAGCCGGTTTATCTTCACGATAGAGACGTGTACCGTAAAAATACCAATAGCCGGAATTCTTTGAATCGTAACCCAATGGTTCGACACGTAAACTATCCGATTCTAGATTGTTGAGTATAACTTGTACATCGGCCGAGTCCAAGCGAAAGTGACAGAGATCGTATAAAATTAAAAGACGTTTGCGTACAGGTAAAGATTGAAAATCAATATCGGTATCGAAATGGTTTTCGGTATTGTGAAGACGACACTGTTGGCGTAGGAAACGCCTTAAAAACATTTGATAATTACTGTGGGTTATTTCTTTTGCTACCGAACGTAAAGCATCGCAACCCTTTAATAAGCGTACAATTAATTCTGGCACTAAAGCAATATGATGTTCATCATCTGTTGTTGTTGTGCCATCGGATAATAAAGCGGATTCTAAGTCCTAAAAATAAATTTCAAAAATTATTACAAATCCTTACAATAATTTGCAGTCTACATTTCATTACCTCAATATCAATATCGGGTAAATCAAATGCTGAACTAAACAATGAACAAAAATGTGAAATACACGGTATCTCCCACCATGATTGTATATCTGGAATGAAACAAAAAAAAAAATCAAATTTTATGGTACAGGATTGGGTTTAAAATTTTGAGAATTTCAAATAGTTTTATGGGATACTAGTACTCACCCAAAAGTCCTATGAAAGTAGAAACCATTTATGTTTACTTTCACGGTTTTGTGGTTGTTGTTGTTGCTTTTTTTTTTGTTATTTCCTTTACAACTAACTAATAACGACTGAGTGTGTATTTGAAATTTTATTTTTAAAATAAAAAGGCCTCTCGGGTTTTGTGGTTTGTTGGTTGGTTGGTTGGTTGGTTGGTTGGTGTTATTTTTGTTACTTTTGACTTCAATTCAATTCCTTAATTTATTAAAGATTTTGTTTTTTTTTTTTTTATCAAATTATCTTTGGTTTTTAATTATTAAAACTTATTCAAATGCATTTAATGCATGTTTTCAGCAAATGTTGTTGACTTTTTAAGAATTGCCTGCAAATAAAAAAAAAAATAAAAGAAATTATTAAAAATTGAAAATATTTTGAAATAGAATTTTTGAAAGAAATAGAATTTTCTAGTGTATGAAGTGAATACACAAAAGTCGTCTGTTGCCTTTTACTTCGTTGCAAAAGCACAATCTGACAATATTTAATAAAATATCCCCGTATCGCAACATTGCACTCTCAAGGACAGTGGCAATGTCGCTATGAAGATAGACATCTAGAAAAAGCTAAAGATCGGCATTCAACATTATTACCGATAAAGCACAGATCAAACTCCCAGTGTGTCCACTCGTAACATTTTTAATACACAAATTAGTGGAATTTTAATTAAAGGCAGTCTATCGACCCACGACAGTAGTAAAATAGCCTATTGAATATCGTTTTAGTCTCTTTAGGATTTACAGCAAACGTTACACGTCATGCCACACGAAGAAGCCTGTGTAGAAAGTTATTCAGGCAATTTAAATGGGTGTTAGACTGTTGTAGTTGCCGTAGTCTAGTAGGCAGTGTGTTGGCTTATTAGATGTAAGGCCACAGTTCAAACCCCAGGTCAGATATCTTCAACAAAACGAAATACGAAAAAATATATTATCGGCTACCTCCTCTCAGCAGATAATCATGAAAAAGTTTCTCAAAAAAAAAAAATCTGTCGTTCGGAATCGATTTTAAAACTGTATTTACCGCACTCAAATATAAAATTAACACACAACATAAGTGGTGTGAGATACTAGGTCGTAATCCTGACTGAAGGTTTGTAATTACCGATTGTGTATGCATGTATGTATGTTAAAAGGATGTTAAAAGTCTTAGGGAGGACTTTAGGCAATTGGAAAAAGTATTTCGCGTCTGGTTTTAATTCGAACAAGTTACTAAAATTTTAATCACTTTTGAACCATTTCCCTGTAAAATTTTAAGAACTTTTACACCAGAACGTAATATTTCTTATATGATGACACAATTCCATGCAGTGGAAGCCTAACATTTAGAATCTATAGTCCAGATAAGATATTAAAACATTGATGTTGATTCGAGAATTCCAGTCCATAATCTAGAAATATACTCTGTAAACTGCAAAAACTTATGAGAAAATTAAGGTTTCAGTGAAAATATCCCGATGGAAATGTGTTAAGAAGGATTCTAGATTGTTAGCAAAACATTCGGAAAGAGTGCTAAGAGTGCAACAAAGTGCTTAGTAACCTAGTGAATCAACGTAAAAACTACTTATGCAGCTAGTCATTCCTCTTAAGATGTTTCATTTGGTAGGCAGTTGGCTCCGCTGAAGATACCATAAAAATAGTTAGAAAGCCAAAACCTGTATGCGCTTTACTTAAATCTGTGCGGAAATCGTAATGTACTCTAGTCTATATCTACTTCACTTAAAAATTAATATCCTCTTGAGATAAGTTTGTGGCAGACAAGCCCTTTTTCAATAATCAGAATCAAGTGTGATAAGCACTTTTGGGTTTAGCAGCCATTATCACCTCAATTCAGTTTACAACAAAACAATGCAAATATTGAGTCGACAAAATTTTGACAAACATGCATATGTATAACATTCCAAAGCTCGTCGCAATTTGTTGGACACTTTCCCCTGATTGCCCTTTTACCATGTAAGAAGACCTATCCATCAAGAATTCAATCCAAAATACAATTTAAAGACGGTAAAACGGGGTGGTGGTAGAACGTTCGCTACAGTACGTTACGTTACGTGTGGGTAACTGCAGCATAAGGCTGTCGTAGGTCAAACAGTTTAGTTGTTGTTGTAGTTGTAACAACTCTGCTGCTTATTCCAGACTTTGAAAAATCTGACCGGCTGATGCATTCGCTGGAATGGCAATCTTTGCCCGAATAGACGAAGCGAAGATCCGATTGCCGTGTGAATAACATTTTAATTGCTAGTGATTCTGTTCCAATTAGGATCTTTTTAATTGGAAAACTAACGAAATAATAAACTACCAAGTACATTTGAATTCTACAAACCAGCACGTGTACCTCATAGCAACCTAGAAACCTTAACTCCATTTGTTCTTACCAAAGGTCCCATGAGGCGACATAAAACTACTGAAGCCCAATAAAAATTTGAAAATAATACTGTGGATAATCCTTATAAGAATTTATTTGGACTTCGCACTGATGAGTTACACGCCTATTTATTGCTACATTTGATTACTTGCATTCATACTTATTTAAAAATTTAGTTTATTTTGCAAAATATTTTAATTTATTTGCTTAAAAACTTCACATAGGTACAAAATCACACAAAAAAGTGTGTAAAAAATTTTGGCGCAAAATATTTATGCAAAAAGAAAATTGGATAAAGCGCGGGAAAAATTATAAATTATCAATAGGCGGGCATGAGAGAGTGTATTTGTCAAACAATCAAACAGGTGGGAGAAGGGGCGAAAACGTATTGTGTGCGTGTGTGGTGTGTGGTTGTAATAAGAAAATCAGCATACACATGCACTGTAGAAAAAAACATATGGCAGACACAACAACACAAAAAGTAAATAAACAAAAACATAAGTGAACTTATTAAAAATAATATAATAAAATAAAATAACTAGAAACAAACAGAAAAAGGTTCTTCTTGGTGATATACACCACTCGTACGAGAGAATGTGTAACAGTATGCAAAAAAAAAAAAAAAAAAAAAAAAAACTTGAAAACATGTGTTTATCATGGTGGTAATGAACAAGAATAACAACAAAACATTAGTGAGTGGATTGTTTTGATTTTTGTTCTTTTTCTTGTATTTTTTTTTATTCTTTTGTTATCATACAATAACAATACGGTATTTTTATTTGTTTTTCTTTATACACTCTCTCCTTAGAAGAGTTCAGTTACGATGTACTTCAGCCATATAACCATCTCTTTTAAATAATCACAGAAAGAGAGGAAAGTATAACATGGCATAACTTTTGTATTGCGCGTTTATAAACAAACAAATTGAAGGAGCAAAACATTACTAACCAAAGAGAGAGCGGTCAAACAGCAATGAATGGAGAACATATGTTTGCCTACGTTATTTATTGGCGTAAAGAGAGTAACTCTTGTAGTCAATATGAAAATCTGAAAAAATTGGTATATTTTCTTTCGTTTCCCGTTTGTTGAGGAGCAAAAAAAAATCGAAGTGAAATTTTTCTGCAATCAATTTAACTTTACTTAACTGAAGAAATTTTACGCACTTCTATTTCAAAATGCCACAGTATTGTGAAAAATATTTGAAAATATTCTTAATTTCATACATACGCTCCACTCCTTTTTATTTTCTTGTTGTCTGCGCTTTACGCCCTTTTCATGTTGTTGCATTTTAGTTTTTCCACATTTTCGTTTTTATTTTTGATTATTTATTAACATGATTTGTTTCATACTATTTTTCGTTTCTTAAATAATGTATTTCTTTATTGTACATATAGAAAGAGAAGAATGTTGCCAAGTTAGTTGAAAAGTAAGACTATTAAGCGTTTATTTATAAGAAAAAATTCATTAGCAAATGTTACTACTAACCGGTCAATCGGACTGCTTGATATTTAATGTTTTCAAATAAATAAATAAAAGAACCTCGAGTACCCTGTCCTTAATTAACTTTTACTATTTTGTCTGTTAGTTATCGATATGTAGCTTTATTCAGAAGTAATTTATAATTAAAGTCAGAACTTAAGTATAACAATCTTAAAATTCAATTAAAGAGGGTTCGTCCAATCAGAGATACTTAAATAACTAATTTGTCAAAAAGACGTTCAAAGTTCACTTTGACGGAGTCTTGATATTTTATGGCTGTGTGTACACTACAACGACGAACAAAAATCAAGCAACTTTGCAAATACATCAAATTATGTACTCAACCCTGATTGATTTTTCTTTTTTCTAATAAACTGAAAGCTTCGCAAAGTAAACATTTCGGGTCCAAAGGTGCTCAAACGGTTAAAAGCCTTATATATAAAAACATAACTTTTGAAACAGTTCCCAAGTTTTTTTTATGACTCCAGTTCCTTTAAAACGTTCACGCCGGCATTTTAATTAATGCTCCTCGCCTATGGTGCCTACGCTTAATGCTTTTCACTCAATCGGGAAAACGATTAGCCTAATAACAATTAAATACGTACTAAAGTTGGCAGACGCCGATCGATGAGGCACTATAGTGCGGACGTGAACGTAATAAACATCAGGTTATTCCTTAGCTTACTAATTTACCACAATTTGCTCTTTATCTTTTTCTAACTTCTGAAGCTAAGGAGACTCAAACAAATCTGAAAATTCTCAAATGTACACCAAAATTACTTCAATGAGTGTAATAACCTTTTCCTACATTTCATTCAAGGCGTAAATTTTATAAGTTTGCGATAAAGACCATTTTTTAGTCTTTCAAACTTCTCTGTTCGTTTTGTAGATCATTGCAATAATTTTTTTACAAATTCATTAAATTTAAGCGCATTTTAAAATTCTTTATGTTACTTCTCTCACTTTGATAATCAAATGCCGAAAAAACATTTTCAAGAGACTATTTGTTGACAACACTGTTTTATACCTTCTTTGTCTCTCGCCCTCTCTGTAGGTCTAAAAGGTTGCTGACTTTTTTCTTTTTTTTTTTGTCGTCCACTTCTGCTCTTATTCTACGGATCGCTTCTTCTTCTTCTTCGTCAATACACACACTCCTCTTTAAAGCAGTATGAAAAAAATTTTCTTTTTATTTTATTGCGTTTGAAATAATTTTTTTTTGTATTTTAAATAAACTTTTTACACTTAAACTTCACATAAAAACTACAATTTATTTTCTTACACTGTTTTATTTTTCTTTATTAACTATTGCTTCTCATTTAAAAAAAAAACTTCCAGCATTTTTTTCTTTTGCAATATTTCGAAAATTTCTTCCTTCAATTTTAATGATTTTTTCTCTTCCTCTACATTGGTTCAATACGTGTGTGTGTGTCGGATTCTCTTTTTTTCTTTTCTTAATTTTATTTGCCACAAATTTTCACTATTTTTTCACTTCTATTTATTGAATTTCTTTTTACGATCACACAACCGAATCCGCGTAGAAAAATTTATAAACTGAAGAAATTTCCGAAATGTTTTAAAACATTTTCAGTTTTCATTGTAAATACGGTGTGTTGAAGAGAGATGACTGCAGATTTGTTAGTTAATGTTGGCTTTGTTTGTGGAGCCAAAGAGGGAAGCACATGGTGGATAAATTGTGTACAAAAACCAAAAATAAATAAAGTGTAGTTGTCTTAGCTAAGCATTCACAATAATAGAGGAAAACACAGTGAGTAGTTAATTTAAATGGAATTTTTTTAAATATTGTTGCCAAATAACTTCTGAAAAAGAAATCGCCAAATAGGAGAAAAAATAATAACAAAATTTATTTAATTCATAATAGTTGGTTTTTATTAATTTTTCCTGATGATTATTCCAAACGAAAGCACAAAAAATTATAAAGTATTTCAACAAAGAATTACCAATTTGTTGATTTTTTGTAATTTTTTGTAAGTAATATTTTTGAATTCTTTCTCTTTTTATATTAAGTTTTGCAGCAAATCTTTTTCGTTAAGTGTAGTTGGCCCCTGCTTCATATACCGAAAAGAAAAATTAATATGTTCATCCCCTATTATTATTTATCTACTCACTAATTCTGTCTTTGAAAAGATTTAAAGAGTAAAGAAAAATTATTCGAAATTTATTTACAAAATAATTTAAATTTTATAGAATTACTGACATAACAAATGCAAACATTCCTTGAGTGAACTCCTTTTATTGTGTGTTTGTCTGTTACTCCACTAATCGAGATTAATTTTGTTTACTCCAGACACAATGTGTACTCCAGGTAATGCAGTATACTAAACAAAATGACGGTAGTGACGTGCATTTGAGCAACGGTGTAGTGAATTCCAATGTTATTCACCACATTGGAGAAACTCACCACACCTGACACCCCCCGCGCCAGGGAGACCACACTGGTGAGACTCCCCACAACATGAAAAACAATTTTTCTGTTCCGAAGGACACAGTCCGTGAGGGCCGACTGCGATGGACTTCTGTAGATGGTAAGTAAATAATGTAAAGTTTAAACAGCACACCAAGGCCCAAATGCCCCTTCATCACAGCCCACGCACACAAAGATACACCCCCCCCCCCCCATCACCACAAACGCCATAAAATTCTTCATAGACTAGACTAGGCTTTGATTTTTATTTATATAAATGGAACAAGAAAAAAATGCGCTTTTTTTGAACTAGTCATTTTTTTCAACTACGAATGTTGCCAGGGTGGAAAAAAAATTTTTAAACGGTTGCTTATTGATTTCAGCGTTTCTTTTTCTGTACAGCGGCTTTGATGAAACGCGTCAAAAGACATGCAACAAAGGCTTCTACTGTTTACATTTAAAGGCGTTACCATGGTATAAGAAATATAGAAGGTAGTTTCAATCAAAATATTTTTCATAAAATAAGGTTTTTTGAAGTTTTATTTTCTCATAAACAATACATGTAGCGTTGCCATATTTGTAATTTTGTTTTATATTCTCAATAAATTATTTATGAAAAATGTGTAATTTATAATTTTGTATATTTATGTACGAAAAAATGTTCGTCCAAGATAAAACCTTTTAACAATTTTTATATCTAAATTTATATCAGTTAAGTCCAACAAGTTTAACACGTAATTTGGACTAGTATTTAAAGAATTTCCTTAATTTTAAAAAAATTGAAAATGGGGGAAATTTAAAATTAATATGGTAGCATTATTTTAACGAAAACGTCATAATCCTTAAGCATGTCAGATAGTGAATTTTAAAAAATAAAGAGAGAATGAAACTACCTTCTATATTTCTTATACCATGGGCGTTACTAAGCCGTCGTGTGTATACAGTGTACGCAACTGCGAATATTTTATTTCGTACGCAGAAGCCGGAGAAAAACGACGTTAGTAGTAGATAGCGCGGAGAAATAGTATTTTTCACACACTATCTTCAGAAAAAACAACAAAAAAGTTTTACTAATTTTTCTCTACACAATAAAAGGAAAATTTGTATAAATGCTTGCAAAAAATGTTAAATAAACAAATGAAACGGTTTTTTTTAAGTGGAAACTAACGAATTCTAAATTAAAGAGAGAAATATTTTCGGTTTTTATTATTTTTTTTGTATTTTCAATTATTAAAATACGTCCTTTTCCTGCTTTTTCAATAGAATTAGAAAAAAGTGTTTACAAAACCGTGAAGAAAAAGAAAAAAGTGTTATAAAGTGTTGTTTTAGTTTTTGTTTTATTAGATGTTTTTCGACTTCAGCTTTTTATTTCGTTTTTTGCTAACGGGTGTGACAAACAACAACAATTTAAGCCATATATACTATAATAAAAAATTTAATAATTTTTCTATTTGGTTTTATTAATACACAACAACAACAACAACAAGAAAAAAAGAAATAGATGTGCTAAAATAAAGTAATTGTTGTTGCATGGTTTTGTTTTAAAGCAAAAAACAAAAGAAGAAAAAATTTTGTAAAAAAATAATGTTTCTCAAATAAAAAGAAGAAGCATCAAAAAAAGCAAAACGAAAACAAAAATAAAAAAATTAAAAGTTGTTGTTACTGCCTGCAATCATTTTAAACGAAAGGTAATGAAAAATAAATACTTATTATTTGTATGTATGTATGTACATTGTATATATAAATATAAATAATAAAAACAGCAACAACGAAATTTATAAATTTTAATAGCCATATTAATAAACAATTTATGCTGTTGTTGTTATTGTTACTGCAAATGTTTATGCCAAACATAGTATATAAACCAGTTTGTCATCTTGGAAAAATAAGAAATTTCAGTGAATCACTTGTCTTTACTTAAATTAACGTTCGTTAAGTTGTTGTTGTTTTTATTTACCAAAAAAATACAAAAAAATAATGGAAAATGCTGCATAAAATTCAAGTGAAAAGAAAGTGTCGAAGAGATGTGATAGATGGGATGTTAAACCTCCTATATTTAGTTAAAACACTTACATGCACACACACACACACACACACGCAATTACTTTTACCCATCCAAACAGTTATGGTGGTCCTCAAACACATATTTCAGATGTTTTCAGTTTTGTTTTTGGCGAAAATATGCTGTAATTAGAAATAAGAGAATGAGAGAGCGGGAGAGTGAGTGAGCTGGAGATAGAAATTGATACTTTTACAACAGTGTTGCCGTGTACAGTGTTATTGTTTGTTTACCAATTACCCCCCATTTCTTTTCTATTGTGGAAAATAACTTAAAAGTATTTGAGCTTCAAAAACATTTATAAGGGAAATTGAAAATCTTATTGTGTAATAATGTCTTGAATAGAGTACAGAGAATAGAGCCGATATATATTTTAGGAAAAATAAGTTTAAAATTTTTGGTTTTCCGCTAAGAACTCGGCTTTCTTCTTCTGGGATTGTGCAAGTTAGGGTTCCTTTTTTAAAATGCAATTTAAAACAATTTTGAAAGAAAATTTATTACGTTTATGAGGGCAACATATTAAAGGGACTCTGCTGCTATCATGTATTTTGGATTCGTTAATGCATGGTGTTGACAATGTGTGGCTAATTAGGCTTTCATGGGGTTCTGGTGCCCATTTTATCGATAAATATCGCCAGGCCGGAGTTCATTCAACTGTACTACGCAGAGGACTTCTATTTTCGGCCGTTTACATTGAACACTTACGTTCTCGGACTTCCTAGTTAACCGGCAAATGCTTATTCAAAGATGACATATACTTTTTTATTTGGTGTTGTGAGTTTTTACCCGGATCAAAAAGTATAGCTTTTAATGGGGCCCTATAAGATTCTGTTCCAATGTCTATAGTACATATTCCGTCATTCAACTATATCTCACACCTCTGTGACCCTTTCATTTTCACGTTTGAATAGACACATTCTGCCAATAAATTTTGCGATGGCAGAGGTGGATGTTCTTTGATCGTCTCTTCTTTGTCGTATTATAGTTTCTGTAGAATAGGTTGTGAGGTATTCCTAGCCTCCTTGCATTAGCATTCAGGCGTCAGAGTCCTATAATAAGTGCTAAAGCTTCTCAATATGGACTTTAGTTTAAACTCTAATTTTGATCCAGATTTATCTGATCTCTATAAAAGTATGTTCATTTACCAATATTTTCTGCCAGCGAGTAGAGTTGTTCCTGCTAATCAGGTTCTTGGTCAACAATAGCAGGTTCTAGAATAATAGGGTTGCCATCTACCGTTGCATAAAAACTACTATGTGAGGTAATGTATGGAGCTATTGTATTGGGTTTAGCAGAAGTGTGTGGATTATAGGTTCTATTTCCACCAGACTCTGGTGGCTGCAGTAGATGCGAAGGGGGACATCATCTCATTGTTAATTTCAGTTACTCTTTGAAAAAATTCATTTTTTAAAGACTTTAAAACTAAAATTGAACTCAAATTAGTAAAATGTACACTTTTCACTTAACGCATGCCGGAAACAAAATATCTGAAGAGCAATGAAGCAGTAATGAAAAGGAAACTTCAGCATGAAAGACCCTATTTATTCTAACAGCCAGACATTTAAACAGTAACGCCAACTACCACGAAATTATTTCCCCCTACAAGTTTAGCTTACGCTATCTTATTACAACTAATAAAACACGGCTGCATGCTTTTCCCCTTACCATGACCCTGTATTGTTGTTAAAGTATTGACCAGTAAGAAGTAATTACCAGTACGTAGCGTTCAATCTGATAAAGTCAAACGATATGCGGGTAATTAAGGGCTTATTAAATTTAGATTAAAGACTTTATGCAGTCTTATAAACAAAAATAAATCGCTCATACTTGGTGGGTTGGCGGCTGAAACAAATGTAAAATGAAAGCCAATAATTTTAAATAAAATTGAAGAATTTATTAATCATTGTTAGAATACCAATTCCGTTGGGTTTTGTGTGGAACTTCTATTACTTCTGCCTCATCTCTCAGAAATCCTCGTTTTCGTTGGCCAAAAACGTTCCACCTTCTAAATTCTTTGTATAAACAAAAGTCGAGCCCTCATATTTTGTAATTTCAAAAGTTAAAAGACAATTGTAGTCAACGACTGATAACAATAGTTTGAAAATGAAATTGAATTTCAAAAGAATTTTAGGTTTTCCTATTAATGTCCAACGTATGTACGTAACATACGTACGTAATTGGTCATTAAAACCCTTCAGTCAGGATTATGGCCATAGGTTCTCACACTACTTATGTTTTGTGGGTTAATTTTACATTATATTTTATTTTGGCGGGACCTATAGTTTAACGTCGACTCCGAACGACAAATTTTTGAGGGACTTCTCATGGCAATTTCATTTACTCTCAGAGTTTTTGCCATAAATCTGCTGAGAAGTCGCCGAAGAAATATTTTTTCATATTTCATTTTGATGTCTGACCTGGGGCTTGAACCGTGGCCTTACGTCTAATAAGCCAACACACTACCTGCTAGACTATGGCGTCTTCAACATGAGTCTTAAATACTTACTTCATTGGTCATTAACAAGCCGATTAACGGATTTCGGCCTGCCTTAACATATCCTTGCAGGCATCTCTGTTTTTTTGCGCACCTTCGAAAGTTGGTCACACCAGTCAATGACAGAACTTCCTCGATTTGGTCCTTCCAACACAGACAAGGTCGTCTTTTCCGATTTCCG
The DNA here is from genome assembly GCA_936449025.2 of Sarcophaga subvicina. Taxonomy (NCBI): domain Eukaryota; kingdom Metazoa; phylum Arthropoda; class Insecta; order Diptera; family Sarcophagidae; genus Sarcophaga; species Sarcophaga subvicina. Next base: position 77,700,505 of record OW388083.2, read on the forward strand.
GAGAATCTCCTTCCATCCATACGGCATGGCTAAGTCAGCGCTGCACAACTTCTATATCGTTGAGGAGCTTATTCAGCTCAGAGTTGGTTCGTTTGCGGAAATCTTCGCCAACTCGTACTGAACCGAAGATCTCCTTTCGAATACTCTCAGGGCTGTTACATTGGTGGTTACTTAATAGCTCGCATGCCTCTGTGTCATAAAGAAGCACGGGGAGTATGAGCGGCTTGTAGGCCTCTGATACTCAATTGCCTATTGAGACCATAGTTGCACCTGTTGGCAAGAGTGATCCTACGCATCAGCTCCTGGCTGACATCACTTTTGCTGGTAACAGCGGAGCCCAGATAAACAAATTCATTGAATATATCGAAAGTATAGTTATCAGACGTAATCTGGGATCAATACGCCGCATTTTCCTACATGTCGACAACATATACTTCGTTTTGCCCTTATTTACTGCCTGGGCGACTTTAATGGAGTACTGTCCAATAGCACTATACCCAGCAGTGATATCTCGCTAAAAATCAAATGCAGTTTAGCAAACAATTTTAGGTACATTTTTATAATATATCTTAAACATTATGTATGAATATGTATAATATTATATCAATTTCTACTTGTAATTTATTGTTTAATTTGCGACAATTGACGATTTTGTTTTTATTTTTAATGGCATTTTCTACTTATCACCGTCAAATATCTCATCGTCGGTGTACATTTTTTTAATCTCAGTTTTGATTATAACCATTTGTTTGTATAGGCGATACACGGTTTTAATTCTATTGTTATACTAATTTTTGATTTTTGATTAGATTTACACATTAGAAAACAAAACGCAAAAAAAAAATAGCCAACAGGTTCACACTTTCCAATGTTTGATAATAAGTAGCATTTTGAACATGTTAAAAAACGCGTCATTTCTTAATATAAATTCTATGACAATAACTTTGCAAAACAATATTAAAAAAAAGATATTTTTAAAGATGTTTGTTTTATTTAAAAATTGTATAAATTATTACGACATTTTAACCTTTGATATTGTAATTCTATGGGAAATTAATAAATATAGACAGATTATTCGAAAAATAACTTATCGCCACACCTCTGAATCTGCTTTTGATTTTAACCATGTGAGGAACCAATATTTAATGTCATTTGAACTGGAAACTTGTGCTGTAATTCAGCAAACTACGAATAACAGTACGTAGAAATACTCTTTGTAGCAAAATTTCAATATATCGAGATGTTCCTAAATTGTTTTCGGCCTTCACACTTGCGTGTTTCTCAGTAATCTTAGGTTTAAATATATTTGTTTTTCCTTTTAAATGTCTTGGAATATCGAGTGCTGATATGCTGTTGCAATGAAATGTCTGTGATTTGTTTATTACACCAAAATCAAGTGTATGACATCTATTTCTGGAGTACATTGTATTAAAATAAGGAAAATAAGGAGAAAATGAGGGAGAAGTCCGTATCTGTTTACTTTGTTAAACTTCTTGATATTAGAATTGTAAGACAATTTTTAATGATCGGCACACTTTACTATTCACTAGATACTCCATTTCCTTGCTCAGAATTTTTTCCTTTTTTAAATTCCCAATTACATCATCGTGGTCTTGGTTTCAGTGTTTGTTAAGCCACCCATATTACTTAGTTATTTAATTCATTGATCATTACAAACCCTTCAGTCAGGATTACAGCCTAGCTTCTCACAACATTCATGTTGTGTGTGTTAATTTTAACCATGAGGACGGTATCTACAGTTTAACGTCAACTTCAAACGACAGATTTGAGTTTAATTTAGAATCCGACCTACATTTTTCGAGAAACTTTTGATGGGAATTTTATTTACTTTCAGAGTTTTTGCCAAAAGACTGCTGAGAGGAGGTCGTCGCAGAAATATTATTTCATATTTCGACTTGTTTGAAACACGGATTTGCGTCTAATAAGTCTTCATTGCCGTTTTCTTTAGATATTGGTCTGATTTATGTGGTCGAAGAGAAAATTAGATGTGATAGAGATTATGAATCGAAATTAAATTCAATAAAATTTTAAAATCTTGAAAAAATACTGAAATTTTCTTACAAAAACACTACACCGGATTTAAATATTTTATTTGTTTCCGTTTTATATAAAAAAATCTCTTTTTACTTTTTTCAATTAATTTCAAATAATTAAAAGGAAATCCCTGTATCCTGTAATATGTATATCTAAAATCCGTTACATTTATTTAATTTTCATGTTATGGCAACCCTCTTCTTATTCCTTTTATGGTATATGTTGTCAAAAAAAAAAATTAAAAGGAAGAACCACAACATAATTTACATTTTAAATATTTTATTTCCTTTGCACATTTAAATTTCCTTTCTGTTGTTATTTGTGTAATGCATTCATTCTCTTTTCTCTCTTTAGTAGTAATGACGAACAAAATATGAAAATATAGTTCGTCAGTTCAAATTTGATTTGATTTTTCATGAAAGAGAAAAAACAGCATAAATATTTTAACCCCCATTGTAAGCAAACTAAGTGACAAAAAAAAACACAGTAAAAACAAAAAGCAGTACAAGTGTTTTTAGTACAGCTAATTATATGTATATACACACACATATGTACATTTGATGTATTAAGGCATGAGAATACATGCAGTATGTATTATATTAACATTTATTATTACACTTAGTTTTATGGCTTATTCATATTATCTCTCTCTCTCTCTCTCTCGCTACAGTAAATTCTCTTTGTATTTGTTTTAATGAACATGCATGTAATTGATGTTTTTCTTTCTTTTTTTTCTATATTTTTAAGAGAATGTCTTTTAAGTCAAGGACATTTTAATAATAATCTTCTAAAAAAAAAGAATACAATAAAATAATGTCTGTCTATTAAATTAATTTATTTTAATTGTGCGGCGGCTCATGTATGCAAGCGATTGTAAAATGTAAGTCATTTAAATGTATCTGTATGTGTGTATGAGTTTTTGCAAAATTTTTATTACAAAAATAAAAATGGAAAACAGCTGTTTTCCATTTTTACCGTTTTTATGTTGCATTCGTTAACAACCCGCGGCCATTTACAATTGCCAACAACAAAAATCAATATGTCTGGATATTTATTGTATTTACTCTCTCTCTCTCTCTCTATCTCTCTGCCTTTCTCTCTCGCTTTATTTGGTTGTGTTTTATTTTGGTACATATTTTTTTGGAAAGTAAATTGGTGGAACTCTTTTCAAAGTATAATTAAAAAAATATTATTATTTGGGTTTTAAATAAAGAAAAAACCATTCATTTTTCCCTATAATAAAAAGAAATACATGTTTTATTGATTTATTAATTACAATACAATTACAAATTATATACGAGTACGGAGTAACTTGACCATATGCTCGGTTTATTGTCACAGATCAGAGTCTCTGGTGGGAATCGAACTTACGACCCTTACGCTAATAGTCTAGCACACTACCCACTAGACTGCCAGGGCACCCTCCATTTTATTAAAGGTATTAATTTATATATAATTGTATTCAATAAAGTTTGGCTACAAATTTGGCCAAAAGTAATGGAATACCTTTTTTAATATTTGAAACGAGCTTCATTAAACCAAAATATAATCGTTTAGACAAAAAAAAAATTTCAGTAATTTGTGTGGTAAAATTATTAAACCCTCAGTGAGGACATTATGGATTTGCTAAGCGTGAAACTGATCCAATTGTGTTTTACATGCCCCTATGGTATTTAAATTTACATCATTGAAAGAAAAAGAGTTCTGCAGAGAACGAAACAATTGGTAGTCTGAAAACCAAAACTTTCCATTAAAATTTTTGGAGTTTCTGTCGCCTGTTGCAAAATGATTAATGGAACACAACACATTTTCTGCTGACAAATTCTGAATGTTTTAATTAATTTCTTTGTTTAAATCTTTTTAGTTGTTGACTATGGGTATTAATATCAAACGTTTGACCATTGACTTATTTCCAATCTAGCTAGACACCCTTACTTGATTGGTCATTACAACCATTTAGTCAGAATTGGAACCTAGCTTCTCAAACATCATCCATATTCATTGTAAAAATTTTATTCATGAGTGATGGAAGCTACAGTTTAACGTCGACTCCAATCGACAGATTTTTGTTTAACTTTTCATGGCAATTTTATTTACTCCCAGAGTTTGGCTGACTTTCAAAATGTATCAGTACAAAGTTTGTATGCAGTTCAACTACGGTATATAAATTATGTAGATATGTAAAGTCACCAAACAATGCATCAACTATAAATTCGATGCCTGTTTTCTTTTAGACTGCGTTAAAAATACACATTGACGACGTTTTGAAATTGTATACATACATTGTAAACATTTTGTACAGCGGCTTTATGAACCACTATACTTTGTTCGAGCACAAACCAACTAATATTTTGGAAGTCAACCTTTTTGTCAGAAGACAAAAAAGAAAAGAAATCGCCGAAAGAAAATTTTTTCATATTTCGTTTCATTGGAGATGTCTAAGCTAGGATTTGAACCAGCTCATTGCCGGCGACTTCAGTCCCCTATACGACATTGTCAGTCACCTATCACCTATTGTAAAAAGCGTGACGTATTAACACTGTTGTATCATAAACTGGGAGAGAAAATTATTATAATAAAAGGCTGGTCAATTATGAATTACAATCTGGTGCTAAATTCAAATAATGAATCGAAAGGAATTAATTTTTTCAAAAAATTAAAAAGCCACTTAGGAATTGTGGACTTTAGAATTTTTTATTTGCATTAAAAATAAGGTTTTAGAAAAATTAAATCGCATTAATCTTGCATAAAAAAATTACAACTTTCAAGTCCTCATTTAAATCATGAAAATAAAAGAAGTAGTGCAAGCAAGGGGTTAAAGTGGTTACAGCTCTGTATTATAGTTTATGCACACACATATATGTATGTACACATGTTTAATATAATTTCTACTCTCACTTATTCCATTACATGTGATTGCATTACTAATACAAACAAAATACATAAAACTATAGGTAAACACACTTTAACCCCCCTGTCTTACTTTCTTTAAATTTTTTTTCAAGTACAACCATAATAATTGACCCACTTGTCTTTTGCAAAAGAGAAAAAAAATAAAATTTTCGTTGAAATAAATTTTAAATTTAACGTACACACGACGGCGTATTTCTTAACTCAAAGAGAAATATTTTATAATACACAGACACAGTTTAATATCACTGTATATATTGTACATATTTTTAATAGGAAAAACAAAAACAATTTTTATTCATTTTGTTTTCGTTTTGTTTTTGGCCAGCAAACTGGTGGTCTGGTCATCATAATGACGTTTGGGGAAGATGATTCATATTCTTTTCCTTTTTATTGTTATTGTAAGAAAAAAAAACAGTTCTCTGCAAAAAAAATTGTTCTTGTTCTCTTTCTTTTAACGGTATTGGGTTTTTTTTTTCTTTTGTCTGTGCTCTCTTTTATTGATGTTATAATAGATTCCGTAAAAAAAATACTTATTGCTGCTCTTCTCTATATTAAGTGTTGTTTGCCGATTTATAATTGACAATAAAACAGCAATTTTGTTAATAAAAAACAAGAAATTAATACAAAAGAAAGTGCAAGAGAACAAGTTTAAAAACTCAAATATTTTAATAAAAGTGGGGTGAAATTTTTCCTTCCGTTATTTCTTCCAAATTTGTATCCGAATTTTTTCAAGTATGACTCATTACACTTGCACTGACTGAATGGCTGACAACACCACCATCGTCATCATCATCCCCTTTTTATGCTCTTTTTTTTGTATTATTTTGTAAATAAAACTGAACATGTGTTCGCTTAAAAGGGGTCATTATTATGAAATTTGCTTAACATTGCCTGTGAACAGTGTTACCATTGTTGATATAATTTTTTCCTTCTTATATAGGTTTGTAGGAAACATTCGTTTGTTCATTACTTTGCTAGTCTCCACTCTCACTTAGGTTTCAATGGAAAAAAGTGCTAGATTTCAGTGAAAATTGTATGTTGACAGGGGTTTTGACGTTTACTATACAATTTTATTAACGTTTAAAGTTTTTATTTTTAATTAAGTATTCATTTTCATGAGAAAAGAAACAAAAAAACAATTTTGTTGTGATTAAAATCACGGCCGTAGTATACTGTTACAGTGCCCAAACAAATATTTGATGATCGAATTAGCTCTCTTACGAATTGTCTGTACATGGGTCTGAAATGTCATATCCCTGTTATTAGCTTATTTGCAAGGTAGCATTTCAAGCTTCAGATTGATCCAAATGCATTACTAAAATCACTTATTCTGTGAAAAGTTTTCTGCGTTTGAAAATAATTTATTTTGCATGACAGGCTGTTGAAAAAATTTGTGCTCCTTTTCGATCTGCTAGGTTTGATGTTTAGTAGGCAGTAGTATGTTGGCCTGTGTTTCAAATCCCATTTAAGACATCGTGAAAAAAATTGCGACTTCAATTCAATAATCTTTTGGCAAAAACTCTGGAAGTAAATAAAATTGCGTTGAAAAGTTTCTCAAATATGACTGATGCGAGAAACCAGGGTTGTATAATCCTGGTTAAAGTGTTGTAATAGGCCACTAAAGTAAGTTAGTCACTATTATTACGTATGTTTTAATTAACTTTACATTGGAAATTGAAAAGTAAAAAACTTTTTCCAATCGATAGTGACTAAAATTAAGAACGTGGAAAGTTTTTATATGACTTCATACAGATGATCAAGAAGAAAGAGAATTTTTCTACATACAAGTCGTGACCATATCAATCATTAAGACCTCTTAGCATAGCTTAGGAATTTCATGAATAATACTTCTATGGTTTCTTTCATTTTTTTAACGGTTTTCAATTACATCTTTAAACAAAAATTTGTATGAGAATCACTATCTCAAAACTCTTAAAAATATTTTTGCGTGATCATCATGCTAATTTTTTTTTGTATTTTCTGACTAAATATTTCATTTTCATTTTGTATGCGAAAGAAGAACAAAAAAATTCAAAATAAAACCAGTCAAGTCACCTACTTTATTGGTAAATGGTATACCTAAGAGACAGATACCGGCAGACAGACGAGACACTTGGGTATTTTAAGTTTTCTTGATTTCAGTTGAAGAATGAAAACAAAAAACTGTCGTTTATTGCAGTGCACTGTTTTTCTTTTTCGTTTTTTTTTATATTTTTAAATTAAAAGAAAAAAGATTTATTATTTTAAAGAAAATAAAACCTTCACTCAACTATTTCTTTATCACATGCAGTGTTATTTCAGATTCTTTTTTTTAAATAATTTTTCTTTTTCTTCATTTTATTTGTTTTTGTTTCTGTTTCTGTTTTATTTTCATATAGGAAAACAAAATAAATTTTAATCTTAAACTTTCTTTTCAAATCATTAAAATATAGTTTAACAACAACAATAAACAAAGTAATGATAACAATAAGTATTACAACAACAACAATAATAATAACAAATAGAACAACAAATGTTTGCTTAAATAAAAAATATTTCCACAAGGAATTTTTTTTCTTTTATTTCAAAATAAATACTCGTACGTAGTGATTGTAGCTCTAATCGTTTGTCTGTCTGTCAGTCTGTCGTAATTATTTCTTTTTATAATTTGATTGCTATTGCAGTTGTTGTTGTTGTTGTTTATTTATTATTTTGAGTAGAGTTAGTCAACTAAAGTCGCTGCTTTTATTCCAAAGAAATATCTGATGTCTTAGAAATATTGAGGACGATACAGAAATGGTTTGAATAAGAAAGTCTAACAAAATTAGACCCTTGGGAAACGATGTGGCAATACTGTACAAAGCCTGGATTGACATTAATTACAGGAAGTCGTCATATTTCGTTTTATTCGAACTGTATGAATAACTACGGGCTCTTTTCAAATAACCTAACACACTAGCTACTATACTACGCGACTTCCACGATCTCTACAGCTTACAACTTGGAAATTTGAACGGCATCTAATTACAATTGGCAAAGTGGTCAAAACACGACTGACTTCGTTTTCTTCTACTGCGGATTCTTACGTTATTTTCATAGATTGTCAAGCGCCTCTAAGGGCGATAGGATCGGTTTCATGTACGTCATGAGCAGTACGTGTCTGTAAGGAGTCCATAGGGGCTTTTGAGGCCGGATCGAATCACTCTCTGTACCGTGGTTACGGGTATTCCTGGGAAAGAAAGGGTTAAAGCACTTGATAGAGTTGTTGGACCTAATTAACTAGTCAAATCCATTTTGAGAGAGAGAGTGGATTCGTCGTACTAAATAGTAACCTATTGTACTCCCCTCAAAATGTATAGGGTATCCATATAATGCCTCCTCCATGTTTACTACCTTGACAAACATCGCTCGGTGTCAACAACACAATTCACTGTCCCCAGCGCCTAATATGCAATCAGAAGTTTCAGGGATATGTCGTGATGATTCATTCAGATCATAAGAGTACCTACTTGTTGGGTTCGAGATGAATACTATTCTGGAGACGTATACTTTTAGTTTACAGTGTACTGTCAAAAGACCAGTTTCTAACCTCATGTTATTCCTAGATAAAGTTATACATAGACTGTGGCTCTTTTGCTAGGATTCAATAAGGCATACGGGAGTTTGCTAAGATTAGTACATTGTAAAAATTAACACGCACAATATGAGTGGTGTGATAAGCACGGCTGTAACATCCAATTAAGATGCCAAACGTATGTGGCAAGCGATCTCTTCTTTGAACCTCTGTGGTCCTCTTTTTGTACAAATATGTAGAATACCTTGAGAGAGAGTTTTTCTTTTCGAGTTCTTAAACTAGACGTTTTTGTAAGTGGGGACCAATATTCAGGTTCAATTAAGCTATCTGAGTAGCATAAAGTCATTCTTGCGTAAAGGATGTCTTTGATTTGTTTCCTGTTCTCTTTTCTTATATTTCATTGTAAATCGTTTGTTTTGTTTCAGTTTCTTTCTTTTTCTAGGACGAACATAATTGGTTCCATGACTGCTATATATGCCCTCTCTTTAAGACACTTTACTCTTGGCTGAATGCCGGTTTTAAAATTTAAATTCAGATTCAATACCGTTTATAACCTCAAGAGATTCTATATTCTTTAAGGCCTAAAATCTTGTCTATGACTTGTGAAAAACAGAAATTAATGAAAAAAATGTCGTATTTTGTTGAAACATCTTTTTGGGCGTCTGCATAAAATTAAAAATATTTCTACACGACCTTTTAATATTACATAATTAAAAATTACTTTTAAAACTCTTTATTGAAGAAGTAAGTCTATTTAATTAAATTTAATAAAAAACACACAAATTTTATGTAAATTTTATCTCACGTTTGTCGAAAGCAAAAATCCATTAAATTTGAATTTTTTTTGTATCGTCAATATCGTCCCCTCCTTTAACTCTCTATAATTTGTTTTTAATGCTTATGCTTGTTTTTGTTGTTGTTGTTGTTATTGTTGTTGTAGTGTCTCTTTGGTGATGCCTATTAATTAAGCAGATTAATCTCTTATAAATCACTCACAATAACTGTTCACACCCTTAAAAAAATGCTGTTATTGTTGTTGTAGTTGTTATTGTTGACTTTTTGTTGATGTTGTCATTTACCTGCTAACACAAATTTACAAAAAACAAAAACAAAAAAAAAATAATAACAAATAAAAGTGTCAAGATTAAATTAAAAAGCCAAGCTAAAGAGATAAAAATGCAGAGAGAGAGAGAGAGGGAGAGAATGTGTTTGTCTTATTGTGTAATGAGAATTAAGTAATGATAACATTAGGGCTACCAGATTCGTCTAATTGATGGTATATTAACGTTTTTTTTTTAATTTATGAAGTCCATTCTTTTCAATTATAAATAAAATTCAAAACTTAAAACCTTTTTTTAATAGTTTTATTAACGGTAATTCTTACTTTTTATTTGTTTTAATTAAATAAAATTGTTTTGTTGAGCTTGAAATTATAAAGTAAGAGTATAAAAAGAGATTGGAAACGTTAAAGCTGTGGCCAGGCTTTAGTAACAAAGATCAAACTAGTGATGTTCAGTACCACTGAGCTTAACGTACATTTTAATACATCGAAGGCTCATCACTGTTGGATTATGCACCACACACTGGCAGCATCGTTCCCCAATTTAAATTTATACTAATTTTATTTTATGTCTGGTAACTTTAAGATCATTCTATGAAATTGTTGCGGTTGGACTTTTTACTTTTATCTTGTTTTCTTCTTGTAAATTCCTGCATATTTGCTTAAGTAATTTGGTTTACCGTATGATATGTGTATTTTGTTGTTGGCTGGCTGTTTGTATTGTTTGCTAATTTGCGTTGAGTTAGTTTTTGTAAGCGCAACAGTACTGTTTCTATTAAAGAAAGTGTAACAGATAAACCCTATTTGTCGATTCCACAGGAATTGAGCCTCAATATGATATATTTTTACTTTGGATTTGTTCCTTGATTCATATTCATATGTAGCCGAACTCACCTCATAATTTAAGTCGGCGGTTGTTATTTACAATGCTGTAGTTATCCTGATTGAATGCTAGGAGGCTTTCAATGCAAAGTTTTAACACACACAGCCGGAGATGTCCTGGTTGAATGCTCGGCTGACAATGCTGAGTTTTTAAACAAAATTTTTCTTGGTTGGTTACGACAACAAGCAAAACTGTTGTTTGTTGTCGCTGTCCAATTGTTACTATCTGCAGAAGTGTTTTGGAAGAAAAGACAACTTTTGATTTCCAAAAATTTAAAAAAGAAAAACATTTCTAATTTGTTGTCAATGGCTGTAAAATATCCACTTTTATTTAAATCATCTGGCAACCTCTTCTAATGCACACTATTTTGCAGGAACAAAAACACACCCCGGCTGATTGTCCAGCTCCTCATTGCAATCTAATGTTTTTTGCAAGTAATCAAGCATGAAAATAAATAACATTTTAAAGTTTTATTTTAAATTTTCAAAGATAAACAATAGTAATGCATTCGAAAAAAACAAAAACAAATACAAAAGAAAAACTTATTTTTGATTAACATTTGATGATAATAATGTCGGATAAAATTTTGAACTGCATTTAACAATCAAAATAAACATAAGAGAGCTTGAAGTAAATAATTAAGGAATGAGAAAAACAATGAAAAAAAACCAAACAAAACATGTTTTAATGTGTCTGTCTACTCAAGCAGAACCAATCAGGTGTGTATGCATAAGTGTTACTGAAAATATTTTCTCATGTGACGCTGTTGCTGTCATGCATTGCGTGAAATATTGAGTGAAATCAGTGGCTTTCGTTTGCTCAAGCCATCTTTTGAACTTAAACAGTGCTCTGCAAAATTATTAATTTTCAAATATATGTTCCTAGATTGGTTGGTGGCAATGCCTGTTGCATGATTTTTGTATTTATAACGCCTGTTGAACCTTGACATTGCCGTGTTCGAAATACAATGTCAGTTAAATGACAGGCTCTGGAAGGGTTACAGCAAATTCGATCCATTTGAGGTAGTTTTTAACCACTTTTCGGCATTTTTCGCGCGTTATTTTGATGTTCTCCAGGAATATTGTTTTTCAAATGCTCCTACGTTTAGGGATAACAAAAATCCTCATAAAAAGTCTACGGCGTTAAATTAGAAAATCTTTTTGGCTTATAAACTTCTCCAAACCATGATTTTGCTCTTTTTGGAAGCTTCTCCTGCAATAAAGCCGAAATCGGTCGCGTTTTGTGACTTGTAGTACCGACTTGTTGAATCCATAGTTCGTCCAGTTCATAATCTTCAATTGCACGTCAAAAAAGTTCCTTGTTAAACATTTTTTCGCTGATTTCGTGGGACATCTTGGTTTTAAAATGCTACAGAATTAGAGAGTTTTTGACGTTGTTCCACGAACGGTTTATAACGGTTTTAAACTGTATGATCCTTTGAACCATCCGTCCTCGGAAAAACTTGAAATTACTCTTTCTAAGCATAAATGAAAAGTGACACCAAACAGTTACTTTTACCGAATGCAATGGCTTCTTCACAAGTACTCCTAATAACCCAACATACTGCCTACTAGGTTACGACGACTATCCTTGGCAATACAAACCCAAATTCGAAATGCTCTATGATATGCATGATTGCTGTGAATGCCACGGTATCGACAAATTAGGATTATTCGCCATAGTATCTCTAACAGCGATATTATCGGCAGTGGATGTATTTCAATGATGCACAAACTTGACTACATCTGTAACATTTCAAGTCCCTTTAAGTTTCTTTATAATTTTGCAAATTCCTTGCACTGATGGTTGATTATGATGACCATAATTACCCCTTTATTTTTGGAAATGAGCCAAGTTTAAATCACATCTTTTGTAGTCAATTTAAACTACTTTTAAGCGTTCTTTGGCAAACCATTTACTAATTAAATGACACTTCAGATGAAAGATATTAAATACTTGACAGGCTTGCCAGAGCGGTGGTTTTGAAGTCACCACATGGGTATTCTTTTACTTAGGAGATAGTTATTTGCTTTATTATTAATTTAACATGATGATGAGAGATTTATTAATTTTAAAGTTTTTTTTATTTACATTTCATTTGCAATAAATTTTTATGCAAAATTAAAGAAATTATTTGAATTGAAAAAACCCTGCTCCCACACAGTATGAAATCCATCTCCAAGTGGAGATTATTAATATGACTTGACTTATAAGCACTTTTTAATAAAAAAAATTATTTTTTTTATAAAAAAAAACCGCCACACAGATAAATCTCATCTGGATAACATCATGTTTTAAATAAATAGAGAAAAACAGAAATATTTTTTATTTTTATTTTTCTAATTATAAGTGCGCAAAATAAATAAAACTTAATGTGATTAATAATAATAACAACAGCAGCCAACAACAGCAGCAACAAGTTATGTAGAGACCGCAAAAATAATGTCTAGAGAATTATTATTTATTATTGAATATTGAATGTAACAGCAACAACAACAAAAAAAAAACAACGACAACGACACGAACAACAACATTAATTTCCATAGATTTTATAATTTTAATTACAATGTGACAATTTCAATACAACGCACGTTTCAAGTGTACCCTATAAGCGGCAAATTATTCTTTTTCAAATTGCATAATATTATCTCTCGGATATGCTCAAAAGCGAGTTATGATCTTCATTATATTAAATGTGTTTCAGTTGTAGTTTAGTGTCCATTTGTAGCGGAAGTATTGGGTCTTCCAACAGTTGTCAACCACCATCTGTCAAATTAGTCTTACCGCGCACTTTGCTTATAAATTCGAGTCCACTAATGCAGTAAATGTTCAACCAACACCCGTACGTCGAAGAAGTACGGGATCTGACGAAAACGTTGTCACTGTTCGTTAGAGTGTCCAGGACAATCCGAGGCGGTGAATTTCGATACGATCACAAGTATTTGGTCTTTTGCAGATCACTACTTTGACAGTTTTGTGGCGTGACTTTGGCCTGCTTTCGTACAAAATTCAAATTGACTCAGGAACTGAAGGTAAACGACCATAGAGAGAAACGCGTCTTCGCCAAATGGAGCATTTGCAATTGATTCCACTTTTCATCGAAAAATTATCTTCAGCGATAAGGAGACCCATTTCTGTATGAATAGACAGGTGAACAAGCAAAATTGTCGAGTTTGGGACGATACTAATACGTATGAGATTCAAGAAAAAGTCACAGTTAGGTGTGGGTTTTAGGCTGGCGGCGTAATCTGTTCACATTCTTTTTTTTTTGGCCGGTCGTCTTTGTTAACGGCGAGCACTTTAGGTCGATGATTACTAATTTCTTTTGGCCTGAATTGGATAATTTGGATATATAAGACATGTGGTTTCAACAGGCCGGCGCTTTTCTCATGGTACAACTAACATTGCATATCCTGCGCGATCGGCATAAGTGCAAGATTATCTTACGTGAAGGTGATGTGTGAACTGATCACCGAAATAGTCACTCACACACAGTTTGTTTTATTTTCAATTTTAAAGATAGGAAGTGGTTAGTGAAAGACCCGATAACTTTAGAACTTCTTAAATACAACAAATTTATGCTTGTGGTCGTCGTTGACCCCTGAAACTTACAAATGTATTTATCTTAACCACAGTTTTTCATTGTTTTACAAGCAGAATCGTACAAATAAGGAAGCGCTTTAGATTTAATCGATTTTCGAATAAAAGCAACAATAGTTTCATGAAAATACTGACAACAAAAAAAAAAAAAAAAAAAAAAACAATTCATTTAACGCCCTTACATATCAAAAATAAAAAAAAAATATTTCAATTTAATATACGGAGGAGGCAGGCCCCAAAGCAAATGGACGAAAAATGACGTCATTTGAAGAGTGAAAAAAAAAACGGTGGTTGATGGTTTAACAACAATTACAATTTAAAACACACTTACCAAATTGTTTAACAAAAAAAGAAAAAAATTAATAATAAAAAGAATAGAGAGAGAGAGAGGGTATATAAACCTACTTAAACAGACGTAGTATATGAGTATGTTAAATGGGCGAACTTTTTCTTCTTACCCGAGCATGTGTTCCAAACACAAAAAACAGAAAAAAGCGTGAAAAAGTCAATGAACTGTAGTTGGAAGTTTTTTTTTGTTTGCTTCTAATTTAATTGGTTTTTTTGTGCTTTTATTTCATTTAATTTTCTTGCTTAATTTTATTTTAAATGCTGACTGAAGTGCTGTTACTATTTTATTCACTCACTCTATTTATTCTACTTTTTTTTGTTCTGCTATCTAATATTGATTTTCTTTATGATTTCACAAAAAAAAAAAAAACGAAGAAAAATTGTGTATAAAAACTATATGTGTATGTGCTGATTTGTTTATTAAGGAAATGAAATTGAAATTGAATGCCTTGCTGCCTGCCTGGTTTGTTGCCTTTCTGCTTTCCTTTTCTGTTTAGTTATTGTCTAGGGGCATTAGTAATTTCTCTCTTTGTTGCTAATTGCTTTGCCTGCAGCAAAGGTAAACCTATATTTATACAGGCACACAAACACATATATATACACACAAATGTCACATCGTCTCATATGTTGCCACTTGTCATTTTGTTGTATTTTTTATTAGTCACTAACTGCGGTGTTATTAGAGGGTGTAACACGTATTTTATTATACAATACAAGTAACAGTATTTTTACTTGCGTGTGTGTGTAATGTATGTTAGTAAGTGAAAATAGTTTAGCATTTTAGTACCGTTTTCTTATTTATTTTAATTTCTTTTTTTTCTCCCTAAAATCTTGTACTAAAACGTCATTTACAAAGAAAAGTGCTGCCAAGTAAATGCTGCCAAGAGAGTATAAAGAAGAGTACATACAGTTTCAAAACAAATAATTAACAGGACATATTTTAAACCGGCAATGCCGTGTACCCCAAGTAGCTAAATCCTAGCAATTGTCTACAAAATGCATTGTATAACGACAATATGTTGTTAATTATCTGTGATCTGCAAAAAGTAGTAATTTTATCGCGTTTGTAATAAGAGTTGTAGTATCTGGAAACGCCAAGTTTGTAAGGAAGCGTAGAGGTATAGAACAAGCTGTGTTGAAATTAAAACCTTAGCGCAAGATAAAACTGAATTAAGAAAATTTATTAAAGCCTATGGCTGCTCTTAGGAACTTATATGGAATACTTTCTTCCAATCTTTATACGCACTGTGCTAATAGCAAAGGTTAAAATCTTTCAAAGGAGGTCTTCAGATTGTAAGTCGGCAGTGTGTGTAATCGGGATTAGAAATTAACCCAAGGAAAATCAAAGTCATTCTACAAACGGAAGATATTCAAGTCGAATACACGAGTCTATATATCGTGACATTTATAACCAGTAGAATCTACAATTTTTAGATATGATTTGCAATAATTTGTAAGAGAGAATGAGGCATGTGTTCAATTAAACTTGGAAAGTACGTAGAAACGATGGAAAAAATTTGTGACGAGGACTTAGCCTTTACCTGGTTACTCGAAATTAGTTTGTCTGGCAAAGTTAGTTAAACAGGTACATAGAAGAGGGTCATCCATTGCTGGGTCTCTGGTCAAGTGTGAATTTAGGACAATTCTCTTGCCAGGAGAGAAGCTTCGATGCCGATGATGGTACCAGAACCTTTCTGTGGATTGGGAAGAGCAGTTTGGGAGAGTGTACTGTGCGAAAGAGAGGCTGGAGGGATTCTCTTGAGACGATTTTACTTTTACCAGACAATGATAATAAGAAGTGATTTGAACCTTGCAACGTTTTAAACTCATTATGCAGATTCTGTGATAAGGATAAAGATTCACCAGATCACTTGCTTAAAATGTGTGCAGCATTGATACATTTCAGAAGGAAAGATTTAGAAATTTATAAGGTACTAGGTGGGGAATTACCTTTACTGACACTGGACTGCATTCTGAGCTACATTGCGCGCCACCTGAGACTTAAAAAGTCTTCATTTTCCTCAAAGACTAATTTTAATTATGTGTTAACTCTTATCTTCTACGGTTTGTTATATTTTTGTATCTCATTCTTGAGAATAAAAGATACTCCACAGAAATGTATATCGTCAGATTAATTGTATTATCGACTTCCAGCAACCAACTGAGAAGCTTCTCAGAGCGAGCTATTCTCTATTCTCTGAAATACTGATATAAAAGACCATTATCGGTGAAGTAAAAACCGTGAGCATCTTGAAATATACTTCGTGTGCTCATACAGGCGAATAGTTTATGAGCCCAAAACATTTCTAATTACGCAAGCTAGCCTATTAAGCCAGAAGTCATCGCTCGTTATTGCAAAAATTAAAAATTAAGAGTTTTTCAAAAGAAAAGACTTTCTCTCTCATTTTTAAATATTTTCTAAGCCATTTGGTTATTGACTTTTTATTGAAAGAAATACAAACACAGCAACAACAACAAAAATTTTAACAAAATAATATCACGATAAATTTCAGTTGTCCTCAATTATTAAGAAATTAATTTATGAAATCGTCTAAACAACAACAACAACAAAAAACAATAAATAAAACACGCTCATAAACAAACACTGGCATAAATGCCGTTCGTGCTAATTATAACAAATCGTATAGAAATACATACAATAACAACAACAACTACTACAACAGCAGACAGTAAACTATAGTTATTAATAAATAAATAAAATATTGCGAAAAAAATCACACCAACAAACAATTTGTTGAGCAAAACAAAACAAAAAAAAAATGTCTTCCAGGCATGCATGCATGCGTGTCTTTATAATTCCTTCATCGTTGCTTGTTTTCCTTTTACGAGAGTCTATTAAAAATTACATGCGAATGGCAATTTACGATTTAAATTTGAATCGGTAAGAGTGTGGTTCGGCTATAAATTTATTTAAGATGACCACTAGTGTAGTCATCATCAATACTCATGCAAGCACCATTGCCATCACAATCATTGTATCGACAGGAATTTTCCAATCACTCTATGAAAAGAAATGATTTTTTTCTGTCATAATTTCTTCATATTTTTGTTGTTGTTTTCTAACCTGTTTATTTTAAATGTTGTTGTTGCTGGTTTTTGTTGTTGTTGTTATTGTTTCGTCGAATAAAGTTAATAAATCATGTGTTTTTAAGTGCTTTTAAGGTGTAAAATATTGTTTTACACTCTTTCTCTTCTTTCTTTTTTTGCTACATTTTGAATCAGAAATTGAGTGCGTGGAATAGGTTAAAACAATAGCAAGAAATTAAAATGTAAACAATGGGAGGAGGATGATTTATTATTTAGGCTACGAATAGTTTGACTGAAGCGACCTTAAGTGTTGCGAAATGAGTCGTGTGCTATCACAACTAATGAGAGTTTATACTCTGTAATAGATTTTTCGAGGACCTGTATTGCCTGATTCTTGCTTCTCATGAAGACTATTGGGTTATTGGGTTGGGTTCCAAGTTGAAATATGTACGCACATATAAGAGAAGATTTCTGTGAAATGGCAACGTAGATGGGAAAACAGAGCTCTAGCATTCGGTGGAACTAAATACGTATCGTAGATATTGAAAAATGAGTTAATAGAAGGCCAACTAATCCAGTTCGTGGCAGAACATGGCAACAATTTAAATACAGTACTAGCAGTGGGTGGGCCTAAATTTATATCCTAGAAAGTTACGGAGAGGCCATCTAACACAGTTCCTGACAGAACATGGTAGTCACTGAAGTTAGCTTATGTTCTCAGTGTCCAATGTGTTCAAACGTCGAGGTAGGACAAACTTCGAATGGTAATTGAATCCGTGATCGACCTGAGGATACAATGCAATTGACGTGATTGTCCAAGAACATTTGGATAGCAGAGGCAATCCGCAAACCCAATATGGTAACACATACCGCGTGACATGGGACTGCATATGGAAGAACTGCTAGCAGACTAACCGTAACGCCAAGTAGTAGAGATGGTTTCCACCAGCCAAAAAACAACTACATTACTGTGGCATTGTTTAAAGCATCACTCGCGGAATACGTTACAAAAGTTACGGTTCGGTAGAAAAAGGCTCACTGACAAGGCATTACCTTACTACCAGTGAAATCAAGCGGATCATTTCCTACGATGAAAGATAATTTAAATATAAGGAAAGTAAGGAAAGAATCGCATTGAAGCAACAATAACACTCCCGAAATAACTTCAAAGCCTTTATGGACCGTAAAAGCGCAGAAAATGCCAAAATGCATTGGTCAACGGAAAAGGTATTGAATTCCATCATGACAATATTAGGCAACATATTACTTAACTGACATAATTGGTCTCTACAAGCCTTTAGCTAGGATTAAAACCTAGCTTCTCACACCAACCGTGTTGTACACGTTAATTCTATCTCTGAATGAATGACTTTTTCATATATTTCATTTGGGGTCCGAACTACGGGTTCTCGTTTAGAGTTTACGTATTTGATATTTTGGATATTTTAATATTTTTTTTTGCAAATTGTGAATGAAATAGCAGGTGAATAAATTTGTAAATTTGCTTGTTGCAAAATTTACAAAAGGGAATAAGAGGGGAAAATATGATTTATGGTCATTTTAATTATAAGCGTAACGTTGTTTTTCATAAACAAAAATCATTAATTCAATCCAATATAATAATAAAATATAGTTTTAATAATAAAAAATTAATTAAAATTTAATATTTCTTTTATTTTTCAATTCGTTACAGTTGCCGTTTTCTTATGATGATCGCTGCTGAACAACAACTGTGCGTAGCCTAAATGCTGCTATTGGAAGGCGTTACATGAGCGCTAAGGTAAATTGATGTTTCCAAGTGTGTTAACAACTATTCATCCATACAATCAAACATTTATTCATTTTACCATACCATACCATACCATCCATATCTTTTTTATTATTGTTTTTATCGCGTTTATTAATAATTTTTTTTATGCGTCGTTATTATTATTGTTGTTGCTTTTATTACTTTTTCTTTTGCTTTTTGATGTTTAGAAAATTAAAATGAAAAAATGCAAAAAAAATCTCAAGAAACTAAAAATAATTCACGTTTATTATGAAACCTTTAATGGCAATAAATTTATTATAAAGTCCGTGTCAAAGCGTCAAAACATAATCAAATTCAAATTCAAATAAATTTTCTATTGAAAGAAATGTTTTTTTTTTTCTATCAAAGAAATCCACACATCAACATCAACATCAACATCAACATCAACATCGCCATAGACATCGACATGGGGCTCTATACATTGTTGTCTTACAATTTAAAGGTTCGTTAACATTTGAACCACAAAACAAGCGTAACCATATTGAATTGTTCACAAATTTTATAGAAATTAACATGGGAATCCATAAGAAAAAAGAAAAAGAAATTTTTTTTTAATAAATTTCTCTGCGGTAAATTGCGAAAATTTGTTTTTTTTTTCTCTCTCTGAAGCAACGCGCCATGTCGTTTCAATTTAAAAACGCTTTCATTTTATTGGTATTGAGACAACAATTTTAAATTTCAAAAACTTGAGATAAGTTTGAGAGTTAATAAAAGGTCTCCGAAAAATGTGGTTTCTTCTAGTAAGTTTCCGCTACGCATGGATAAAATTAACACACACAACTTAGGTGCTGTTAGAAGCTTGGTTGTAATCGTCACTAAAGGGTGTTAATAACTAATTAAGTGAGTAAGCAAGACTCAGTTCTGTATTGCTGAATTTACTCAGTATTTCCAGGACAATTATTGAGGCTATCCAAGGCCTTATTTGTCATGCGGTATTCTAAAATCGTTTGAGCTTTTAAATACTTCAATCTGCTTTCCTTTGGAGCCAGAAATCTGTATTTGTGCCATGCATCATGGATATCTTTAGCAAGAAGTGCTGATTTCTGTTGCGCTTAAGTTCAATTGCATTGGCTTTTTTGTGATCTTGTTTAGTCCATAAGGAATTGAAATTTTTTGCCGGTATTTAAGGTCAAAAACCTACCGCTATTCCTAATCACACTCCAATCTACTATCTTCTCTGACAGTCCCTCTAATTTCGTTGATATTTGTGGAGGTGCTTGATCAACTTTTGTGTCAATCCCATATGGATTCCTAATCACATGGACATCCTTGGTAATTCTGTATATAATGAACTTGCTGTTCCCAATGATATCCATATACGGCAGAATGCGGAATAAGACCCTCTGTCCCAGGAGCAACTTTTGTATAAAAATGGTCGCCCGTTGAAACGATTACGATGGAGAGTCGTTAGCACAACCTTCTTGCATTTGGAAGTAGCCTTCAATGAAATAAAACTGAGGACTTTAACGAATGCATTAACCAGATCGAGTGTTTAGGCAAAGTGAAAAATCCAATGTAACCCATACTAAGGGGCTCGTTCACGAGGTGAGATACTCTCTCCTCTATGAAATCTTTTTCAGAACAAACTGCTAGTGGCATTGGAAAATATCGATTGCCTAAGTACATGACGTTGTTCCTACAATTTCGGCCCGATTATTGGCTCCTATTAGGAATATAATGCTACTTGCTTGGAGGAATGTTAGGCAGTGGTCATCGCTTGTGGTTAATGAGGAAAATCGTCGAATAGGGAGGCAGTACTTTTCACCAAAATGTACAAATCGTCACTGTGTTTGTGTAGAAAGTTGTCTTGAAAGTCTAATATAATCAGTAATGCACTCTATACGGGCAGTAAAGTGTTGCGAAAAAATTGCATTAACTTGATTCTCTGAACGTACTTAGCAGTCGCAATAGTTCCTTACATGTTCAGATAAAAAACGATTTTATGTTGCCGCAGAACGACTCACAAAATGGCTAAGCAGTACAATGTTCATATCATATGGGAAACTGCAGAGCAAACGAACTGACTAGGCAAACCATCGAAATTACAGGCGAATTTGCTACATTGGGAGCACCATTATTGACTTTTGATAGTAGACTCCTCTAAAACAAAATGGGCAGTTTTGAATATGGGAAGATAGGGCTAGTGCACTAGATTGGATGATGGGCTTACGAAAAGTCAACTCTAAAGCTGGATTCACCCAACAATTTTTTTATATGTAGTTTGATGTTTCTCTTTTTGAGAGAGAGAGCGAAAGAGAGTAAGCTTGCTTCGGAACATTTTCAGCTCGAATTGGTTTAATTTAAATTTTTGTTCCGAAACAATCGAACTGTGCTGCCAGCTACTTTAATATTTTAAGTAAAGTTGAACTGAGCTGCCACATCATATTATTAGTACATTTGTATGTATCTATTTATGCACGTATAATATCCATTATTATCCTTATTTTTCACTTCAACAATTTCAGATTTGTTTTCATTTACAATTTCTTTGTAACACAATAAAAAATATGATCACACTCTAGCCAAGAAAACAAACGAATTGCAATCATCTGCTACTGTGCTGCCCAATTGTAAAACTAACACGCATCGTTTACAAAAATATTTCATATGGTAGCCTTGTTTTTATAGAACAATTGTTCGAAGTGGGTGAATCGCTTCGGAACAAACTCTCAAAAACTGAATTTGTTCCGGAACAAGCATTTTGTTCCGAAACAGTGGGTGAATCCAGCTTAAGTTCAAAGATGTGTTGTTGTCGGGGTCATTACTGGACATTCATGCGAAACAAATGCTAACGTTTCGGGAATGAACAAGAGGAGAAAATTATTCTGCAACTCCTGGAACCTGTGTTATGTCGCTGGGGGAAAAAAGCCGTAGTCTTCTCTGAACTCTGCTACATTAGGAAACTCAGTGGGTGTATTTCAAGGTCCAGATGGTTTTAGGACTGAGATGAAAGATTCATTATAGTTTCACAGTAAGCCAAACTGATCTAGAGACCTGTTTCTTTCTAATGTCCACGATCTCAGAAGCATTATTAAATGCAATACTTAGAACTAATACAGTCTGGGCGTTTTACATTTTCCATGCCATAACTCTTGAACAAGTAAATTACTGAACTATATCGAACAATAAAATTATAGAAGTGAACGAATAAATTAATAGGGATTTTTATGTAGAAATCTGCAGTTACAAACAAAAAAAAATTAAAATTTTCTAAAAAAAAAAAACGATTTTTCCAAGCGAAAATTTGGAAAACGAAGGCTATTATTACACTTGAGCTGAGTATTAAAATAATTGCCTTTATTTTATAACTTCAAATTATTTATTTTTGTTGTTGCTGTTGTTGTTGTAATTATTTAATAAATTATGAAGCATAGATAAATACAGAAAAACAAAAACAATAATATTTACATAATGCGATAATTATTTTAATAACAATAGAATTTTTTAAATAATATTTAAACACAACAATAGAAGATAATTATGCTATGCCTACTATGGCGTAAAATGTTTATTATTTTAAAGAGAAAAACAACAAAACATAACTTCTTCTTCTTCTAGTTTATTTAGTAATTTTTATAAAAAACAATAACAAAAAAAAATTAAATAAAAATAAAAACAATTTAAACAAACACCAGAAAAACAAATCATGAAGAAATTATTAGAGCGCATTAAAATCAAAAAAAAGGAGGCGTTATTTTAACTTATTTTTGAATTTGATAGAAATCTCACATTTATACAGTGGTCAACAAAAGTCTGCATATAAACCATATCCTCACACTCTCTTTCTCTCTCGTATTCCCTTTAAGCAGATATTGAGCTTTTCATTTAAATCCAATATTTCTTATTTCTGAAAACTTGTGCCGATCCTAGTGTTTAAGGTTTTTAACCTGTCGGTAAAAACATTAAGGGATACCAATCATACTTTCTGTGGGAAGTTTGTATCCTGTACTTTCTACCTATTAGAGACGAATTATGTCTGGGAAAGCTAGGCAATGGCATAAGTGGTCCATCGATTTGCTGTCTTCACTAAACGGCCTGTATTCATCGTTTTCCATCACGCCAATGTGGTTTAGATGTACATGTAAGGTACAGTGTGTCGTGAGTATGGTCATAAATGTACTCAAGTTGTCCTTATTCAGTCTTTAAATGTTCATCGTTTTCCCATAGCAGGATTTCTGTTGGACTTGACATTTTCTTCGATTTCAGTTAAGAATTAAGTCTCGCCACAGTAGGTTTTTAATATAGGTCCAGAGCCTATTCGATAGTATGGTTATCTAAAGATGAATGGGTACTAACTCTCAGCACTGATGCTACTCTGTGTTGTAAACTACTCTTGGTTTTGGTGCTCGTCTTTAATCTTACTGGAGGTCGTACCCTACGCTTCCGTTGGCGTCGTACTAAGCTCCCGCATTAAGTCAAGCTGATCGAAACCTTCGCAAATGGTGGTTGCAGAACTGAATTTTCAACGCAACTCTACAGAAGTTGCAGATAACCCTCCAATATCCTTGCAATGAAATTGAAAAAGAACGCTGAATTGGTTAAATATTGCGGAAGATGACGTACAATATCCGACTAGAAACCATATGGAATTCGAATTATGTTAGAATTAAGCTAGATGTAGATGAAAAGCCGTACTGAAAATCATAGTCCATCGTACTCTAATGAATTTTCCCCTTATTCTGCGTCATTCGAAACTCATGATAAAGGCTCTGCGTATCCGAAAGTCTACCTCCGTTAGGTCAACGAGTTGAAATGCATGGTAGATGACCGTGTTGTTTTTTCTGCCACATAATGCGTGGCATTATTTCTGCCGAAATCATTCGCCAGATTACAAAATTCTAGACCGCTCGACCAGTATCATTGTACTCATTATACCCTGCCCAGGAATGACCACAACAACGACGCTGGGTAAGCGTTGTTGGAGTTTTATGTAATAAGTAAACAAGAAAGGAGAAGAAATATTTTCGTTATTGCACTTAAGAATTTTAAAAATAATCTATCCCGGACGTTGCCTGATTCTCCATTGATGCTAACATAAGCAACGAGCGTTGTAGGAAGCTGAAGGAGTGCCATTTATATCTTGGGAAAGAGTTCAATATATTTTCATAGACGTGGGTATTGTTTGTAAATAACGACTCATGGCAACCCTTTCGTTATAGAACCTACAGCTACCGGAGAACAATATTCTGCTTAACTGGAAAATGAAACTGAAACAAAATGGAAAAATTAATAAAGTAAAAAGCTTTTATGCTGATTTCATTTCATGTTAGCTAAATTTTCTTGGTCACTGTAAATACGATATTAACCGTAAAACACTTGTACTTAAAAATTTCTATCCGTTTACGATTGCAAATCGTTTTTGTTGTTTTATATTGTTTGTTTGTTTTCCCCCAGTATTTTCTTTAGTTTGGTTTGTTAACAATTTTCATAATTAGTTTTTCAGTTCATTTTTCTTTTTAAAAGCAATTGATATAAAAATTATTGTTGTTGTTTTTAGTTTTGAAGTGAATTATTAGCCTGATTTAGTTGCAACACGACTGGCACTGCTGTTTTATTTTTATTTCAAATTGTTATTTAAGCTTAAATGGTCTTTATAATTTTGATTATTTGATTATTTTTCTTTCTTTCTTTTTTTAATCAATAACCATAAATATTTAAAAAACTTTCCTTATATCACTTTTACTTTTATATATAATACCACTCTACACACAAGTGTCTGTCTGACTGTCTGTCTGCCCGTCTGTCTTATAATCGTAATCACTTTATATACATTAATTTAAATTTTATTTAATCATGCTTAATATGTAATCGCTTTAGAAAAAAAGGAAAAAAAATATAATTAAAAAGAAAGAAAATTTAAAACTTGTGGAAACAAGTGATTATAAGTGTTTAATAATTAAAAAAAAATAAAATCAAAATGAAATTTTTGAGCAATACAAAGTACAACATTTGATAAAAATTATCTCCAGAATTGAAATGTTCATGCACTCCACTTGGTTTAATTTTAATTTCCTTTAAATTGCTCTGAAAAACACATGTTTTTTTGTATTTTCAAACTGGGTAGCACTGTGATAATCGATGCTTGTATAATCGTTTCTCTAAATTCCTTTGAAAAAAACCGTTACTTTCATTCAAACTCAATATGTATGTGTGTACAAAAACAAATAATAATTTAACCTTTCATATGCTTGCACTTGTCAAAAATAAACAACAATCAATGACTGCCAACACATTTGTTATTCGTTTTCGTAGTTTTTTGTTTGTTTTTTTCTCTTAAAATCAATTTTTGTTGTTGTTATTTCAATGCAATATCTTGTCTCTTATTACATGACAAAAAGGGGTAAGCAAGAGAGTGGGGAATAGAGCAAGCAAAAAATAATAAAATTATAAGTGCGTGTGGGTAAGCAAAAATGGGTGTAGTGTATGGTGTGCGTGTATGGGATTTTGGGTTTTATGGTTTTCAACAGCCACAATTAAAGTTGCACACACAGCAACTATAGACAGACAGGCGGTTAACTGCAACGACAGCCAATACAAAAATCTCATCATCATCATCTACTTCAGTGTCAAGTGTAGTATTAATTTTATATGCCACATAAAAATAACGACACACAGAGAAAGAACAAAACGAAAAAAAAGAAAACATAACACAACTGAGCCGCAAGCAATGAAATGCAATACAACACCACGACCACTATCACCGAACGCAAAACAGCAAAAACTACAGCAATAGGGTCTACCAAAAGGTACTTTCGAACTTAAACTGTTGGTAACTGCCATCTTATTGAAGCTTTTTCTGTCAAATTAGTTGTCACTATGGACGTATACCAGCATTCAACAACACGTGCAAATAATAAAATTATATTCTGTTTGAGTAATGTTCTGCTTACTTTTCTCATTTTACGGTAGCCATAATCGTTCTACAAAACGGGCTACTCGTAATGTGGTGGTTCAGTAAACGATTAACCACTACCCGCATGTCGATGAAATGCAAAATCTGCCGAAAACCATCGCCGTTGTCTGTAAGAGTGTGCAGAAAACTCTGAGGTATTTCGTTTCGCTTACAAGAACTCGGTCTTTTGCAAATTACAGCGTGTCAAATTTTGTAGTTTGATTCGTGCCTGCATCCGTTCAAAATTCAACTACCCTAACTACTACCTACTAATGTTTATCGAGAAATCATTTTCAGCAATGAGTTCCATTTCTGGATGAGTGGTGGGTACGTGAACAATTAAAATTGTCCAATTTGAGACGATACCATCAATCCACATGAAATTCAAGAGCATTCTTTACGTGCCGAAAAAGCCAGAGTTTGGTGTGGATTTTGGGCTAGCGATGTCATCCGTCCACATTTCTTTGAAATTGACGTTAGCAGGCGATGTATGCCAACTTATTTTTGCCAGAATTGTATGACCTGTATACCAAAGACATGTCGCTTCAACAGAGCGGCGCTATACGCAGCAACACAGCTCAAGCCATATTGGATATTCTGCAAGAGCGATTTGAGGACGGGATCATCATCCCACGTAGATGTAATATTTAAGTGGCCACTGAGATGGGGGTTTTCTTATGTGGCAGTTAAATGCGAAGAAGCCACAAACTACAGCGGTCATCAAAGTCAACATAACCCTCGACATCAGCCAAATTTAGATTTATGTCACAGAGTCATGGATAATTGAATATTTTAGTTAAGTTCCTCCCAAAGAAGTCACCGTAGTCTAGTCTTGTAGATAGTGTGTTGGTTTATTAGACGCGAGCCCGTGATTCAGACTCAGATATCTCGAACAGAACTAAAAATGAAAAATTAGATCTGCAGCGATTTTCTCTCACCAGTCTTCTGACAAACACTCTGGGAATTAAATAGAATTGGCATGAAAAGATTTCTCAAAAATTTGTCGCTTGAAGTCGATTTTAGACTGTAGGTCCCACCGCTTATGGCTGAAATGAATACACACAACTTGGGTAATGTGAGAAGCTAGCCTATTATCTATAAATGACTAAAGGGATGTAATGAGCAATAAAGTAAATACGTAAGTCCCTCCAGAGAAACCGTGGCGATCTTTCAAACGACTCAAAAATACAATGATATCTCACACTCACTTTATTTATTTTTTTGTTTTAATTTAAACATAAAAAGCGCTTACGGAAAGACCCTTTGCAACATGAATATGATTGAATTGTGAAAAACAAGTGCAATTTTTGTTTCAATTTATTTTTTTGTTGTTTTTGTTTGCATATACATACATACGTATGTACAATGCATAGACAGATAAAATCTGTTTAAACGAAATACCCGTTTTATGTTGTGTTAACCAACTGAGATAAAAAATTTACATTTAATGTGTCGCATGAAAGGGAGTGATGAAGAGAGAGAGAGAGAGAGAAGAGTGGCAGATGAAAAGAAATCTTAAAAATGCTATTTTCACTTGTATGTCATTGAAATGAAATTTATTTTGTTTTTAGTTTTAGTTTTTGTCAACTTTTTTTTACTTTTTGTTGATTTAATTTTGGTTTTTCTTATAAAAGTGAAAATATTTTTTTAATTTTTTGTTATTTTAGTTGTCCAGGCACTTACTTTGGTTTATGCGTTTTTTTTTTTTTTTTTTCGAAATAACATGTAAATGACATTTAATAACGGTTTAATAACGGTTTGTAAGTGTATTAAGTGCTTACTTAATGCAGGGTTGTATTTCGTAATATATAAACAATGTGTAGACATTTACAAACCATTTGTGACTCAGAAAAGTATAAATTCTGTATGCATTTCCATCACGTACAGTTATTGTCAAAATATTAGCTGCGCTATAAGGAACAACTTTCATTTTCCAGTTGTGTTTTTTAGCTTCTATATTTTTCTCCATAGATTTACGGAAACCTTTCCAGTCTGAAGATTTGGAGGTTCCTAGTGGGATCCTTAAGATTTATATCGATGATTTCACAATGCTAGAAAGAGTGAGATAAAGCCTATCTGACCTATGCATCTGTCAGTAGTGTCCAGGTTGAGGTCATGACCATTGTGGAAACGGCACAGTGTTTAGAGAATTTTCCCCGAAAATCTCCATCTGATTGTCCATGAATGCTGAGAATTTTACAGAGCAAATTCGGATAATTTCAAAATAACTTTTACCAGTACTCATGGGACTGAATAGTTTCGGTGCGGACCTCATTCACAAACTTCTAGTCAGTATTACAACCATGTTGTGTGTATTAATTTTATCCATGGGTGGATAAACCTGAAGTTGCCTTAATCTAGTAGGTATTGAGTTAGCTTATGTGACGTAAAGCTAGCGTTCGAGCGCCAGGCCAGACATCAAAACAAAATACAAAAAGTATTTGTTTGGCGACTTTCTCTCAGCAGATTTCTGGCAAAAACTATGAGAATAAATAAAATTGCCATGAAAAGTTTCTCAAAATTCTGTCGTTCGGAGTCGATTTTAAACTGTAGGTCCCACACACAACATAAGTGGTGTGAGAAACTAGGTCGTGTAATCCTGACTCCTGTTATGTATGTGGTGGACCTTCAGCTTAAAGTCGATTTCGAACGACAGATTTGTAAGAAACATTTCATGGCAATTTTATTTTACAATCAAAGAAATCTGCTAAGGGGAAGTCGCCAAAGAAATACATATTTTTCTCATATTTTGTCTTCTTCGGCATGTCAGACCTGGAGTGAGAACCGCGGCCTCGAGTCTAACAAGCCTACTAGACTACGGCGTAAAGGAAACACTGTCCGCAAAGTAAGTGTCAACTGCCATTATGTCTTATTTCTAAAGAATAGCCCACATTGTTCAAATTTTACATTTTATTTTAAGTTTTAGTGCTGGGAGTGGGGATAAGTGTGATACATACATGTACTCCCTTCCGTTATTTACTAAATAATTAAATAATAACCACGAACTCAATTTAAATATCCATCCGTTACCTGGTCTGGTGTACGATGACATAACATACTACCGGTCACAGATTATGTAAAAAAATTGTTACAAACTTTCATAATAAAAATTACAAAAAAAAAACCTGAAAAAACGACTGTTGCCTGTCTGCAGAATATATTAAAAATGGTTTTAATTATCATTTTGTGCCCGGTTGAATTAAATCTATTAATAGCCAGTGTAGTAAATATTAAATAGATTTTATTTTTAAATAATAAAAAAAATTAAAAAAAATTTTCATTTCCTTACGTGCATAGAATATATTTTCCAATTTAATTTTTCAAATTTTCTCTCGCTCTTTACAAATTCTCTGTCTGTTATTTTTGTTCAAAAGCATAAAAATATACAAAAAAAAGAGAAAAAAACTACAAACTGTGAAAATATTTCTGCCACATTTAATAAAAAAAAATTTAAAAAAAAGAAGAAAAAAATTAAAAATAATGAAAAAAAATAAATGAAAATACAGTAGCATTGTGGCGGTAATAATACACACGGGGTGACATCATCATAAAAATGGAATGCAACGCCAGCCCAACCACCAACCACCTTTTCATGTGCACAGAGTGAGTGAGTAGTTAGTGAAGTGAATGGTTTTTAATGCTGTTAAATATTCTAAACGAATTCAAATCTTTAAAATATTTTGAATTTAATTTTTTTTACTGAGGAAGTCATTTTATTCCATTTATTACATTCCTTACAGCGTTATTTTTTTCCAAGAAAAAAAGTCCCAAAGACATCGAATTTCAAGTCGAAATTGAGGCAGGTGGAGGTATTGTACCGATAAAGCAAAAGAATTTAAACATTTATTTAAACTGCCACTTCCAAAACAATAATATAACACCACAATAGAGACCCATAAAGTTATAGCAAATAATGTAGGGCAATAGCAATTTCGTTATTTCTAATAGAACTGAACTTTGAATTTACGTCGACCAGTACAATGGCGCTTACTATATTCAGACTTCTTCTCCATAGTCTGATGCATAACTCAAGACACTTTTCATTGGACTTACCCAACGAAACTTTAGATTGTGTCAAACCCATTTGACATGCGAAAAGTTACGACTTCTCCTATTTTTTCGTTTTGCTGAGTATACCTTTCGAAACCTCCTCAGTAAGTGGTGTAGCATAGAAGCCGCGTAGAAACTAGGCTCTTCCTAATTTGATCTGCCTTTTCAGCCTGCGGCGCTTTTATAGGACAAGATTTTTAATTCAGAAACCAGACGATACTTTTCTGTAGGTTCCATTC
This sequence comes from Sarcophaga subvicina, assembly GCA_936449025.2. Lineage (NCBI taxonomy): Eukaryota > Metazoa > Arthropoda > Insecta > Diptera > Sarcophagidae > Sarcophaga > Sarcophaga subvicina. Next base: position 77,730,956 of record OW388083.2, read on the forward strand.
ACTTGAATATCCATATTACCGTGTTTTCTCCACACATTTAGGTTAGGATATTTCGAAAACCAAAGGGAATAGAACAATTCTGTAGTTAAATTCGGATTCAGTAAAAATTTGTCGACCAGGTATACATCAGTATTTAACAGGACCAGAAGGTTTCCTTTTATTATGAACTGCTAAAATCGAATCAGACAACCTCAGGGAACTTGGACCTGTATTGACTATATTTGATTCATCGAAATTCATTGACTGCTGCGTCGAAACACTTCTTGTGTTTAAGAACCGACTAAACTCCAATTAAAACGAAAATTTTGCGGCGCAAATGAGCATGAAAACTTAATGGTGATATTACAAGTACAGTTGTACTGTAGGTTGGAAATCCAACCTGATAAACGGAAAAGCTGCTTTAATAGCATCAATAGCATACTCAGTAGTATATTGCACTGGAAACTAATATATGGGCTTAAACATCAAGCCATAATAATCTTATATAGTTCAGTCCTTAAGCTGTCCGACTGGAACTTGTTGCAAGAGATGGAGCACTTCACACTGGAGGCTTTTTATATGTATTGTTCCAGTTGCATTAATCAAGTTTTTCCATCTAAGCAGGCTATTGTTCTACTGCAGCACATACTAGAATAATAGGGTTGCCATCTGTTGTTGCTTATGAACAATTTGCTCAATTAAAATGTATTGGATTTGTTTTTTCCGCTTAGGGACAAGGTTCTTACTTACTTACCATGAAACTATTGTTTGTTATGTTATTGTTATGATGGTAAAGATGGGGAATCACATAAATTGTGTATGTAAACTTTTTTCTCTTACTGTATACCGATTTAAATTTGAAAAAGTTTACCAATTGAAGCTTAATTTAATTTAAATACGTCTCCATATATATAAAAAAACAATTTTCTAAAGAAATCAATTTTTCCCTTATCTAATATTGTATTACATTTTTAGTGCATTAAATAAATATGGGTGTACCATACGTATGTAGTAGTATGTATTGCTCTGTGTGATCGTATCATATACAGCTTAAGTGTTTACTCTCAATCATAAATTTAATATGATTATTGTGTTGCTATTTTTGTTGCTGTTGTCACAAGTCACAACTATACGCTCTTCTATTGTGGCCTGCAAAAAATATACCATTTAACAGCAACTACGACAACAACAACAACAACCACAACATAAGAATCTTGTATGATATCTTCATCGACAACATGAAAAGTACGTTACCAGAACCAAACACAGCAAAAAGAACAACAACGAAAAAAGAAAAAAACATGAAATAAATAAAAAAAAAATTATAAAATTCGACTGTCAAAAATTTGTCAAATTTCATTTAAAAGTTTTTGTTGTTTTTTTTTGTTTTGTTTTGTTTTGTTTTGTTTTGTTTTGTTTTGTTTTTATTGTTTGTGACAAACTTGTTTATCCAAATAGAATTTATTTTTTTATTGTTTCTGATGTTTCTGTTGTTGGTGTGGCTAATTTCATGCTTGAGCCACTGGTGTTGATGATAAGTGATTGTATGTATGTATGTATGTCTGTGCAGCAGCATATGAATTAACAAAATATTGCCAGATGATTATAAAATTTGAATTTCAAAGGCAAACGATGGAGATGAATAGATCACACCCACTGGAAAACACATAAACAGCAGCATATCAAGGTTCGCCCTAGAATGAAATCTTTAAAGTTATAGAACTATTTCCTTCGTAGCTTTAATCTGAAGGTTTCGAACCTATTTAGAATTCAAAATCATGGAACCGCTAGGAAATTCGGACAATACTAAAGTGATGGGAATCCCTTCTCCTGTGGAATATTGCGATACTAGTGATGTTGGAATAGGTTGTGGCATGTGAGACTATTTCCTATGCGAATGTTATGGTCCTTAGAATTTAGAATAGATTTGTGGATTCTAGTAGAGATAAGATATGCAAATGGCTGTGAATATTTGGTTTGGGTATAAATCATAGGAAAACGGAGATGGGGATACAGAAAATCTGGGCAAAGCTGAATTGCGGGTGTACGTCTGTATAAACACCGAAAAAAACATGCTCGGTATGGTTGCAAGGTGTTACATTATGGCCGCACATTCAAAACGTATTGGTCTTCGGCACCTGGCTATACACAAGCTGTAGAAATCACCAAACATACGATACAATTTTTCGTCTATTCCGAAGCATGGTGATCTGAACGTTGTAGTCTAGTAGGTAGTGTGTTAGCTTATTAGACATGAGGCCTCGATTCAAACCCCAGGTCAGACATTTCCAACAAAACGATAAAATATTTCTTCGGCGATTTCCTCTCATCAGATTTCTGGGAAAAAACTCTGAGAGTGAATAAATATGCCATTAAAAGTTTCTCAATAAGTCTGTCGTTCGTAGTCGATTTTAAACTGTAGATCCCGACACTCGTGTATCAAATTAACACCCACAAATTAAGTGGTGTGAGAAACTAGGTCTTAATGCTAACTGAAGAGTTGTTATGACCAATTGGTGATGGATATTGGCAGTCTGAGTCGGTTCATCAAAAGTTCGGAATGATACTGAGGTTAGAAGAAAATGGAAAATAAGTATGGCTATCCAACTTTTTTTAGATGGGTAGTCATTTCCCCTCACCTAATTCTCATTAATGAAACAACGTGGTGGGTACAACAAAGCCCCTCAATAGCTAGTCTTATAAAACATAGATTTAAGAGCAGTATGTCGAGCAATCTTCTCACCAGACTGAAATGCAAATGGTCGGACATCGGTCTTTTGCAAAGTTTAGCGTTTGCAGCAATCAAAACAAAGATTTATTACTACATCTGGCAACCTTGTTTATGACGGTTTAATATCATATTATTACCGTTGTTTGTTATTTTTTTTTTTACTTTTCGCGTATTACTACAGCTCCATTCTACTAGTCATACCCATCGTTGTTTATATTTCGTAGTAAAAATTTGGTAACTGGGTTAAAAATCAAAATAGAAAATAATTTTTTTTTAATTATTTCGGTTTTAGTTCGTTTAGCTCTCTTTAACGTAGCGGAACTGTCATATAACGTTGCTCTGTATTTATTTGATTGCCATTGTTTTGTTTTCTTAACGTTAAACTATTTTCGTATTCTTCAAAGCAACCAACGCGTGCACCGTCATTAGCGTTTAATTATTTCCGAAATTTTTTTCTTTTTTTTTATGAAAAGTGATACTCACGGTATTCTTTGTTGGCTTCAAAGTTTTCTATGTTTTTGGCTTATTTTTTGTGTTTTTTTTCGGCAGACAATTTGTTTTCATACGGTTTGTGATTGAGGCCAGCCAGCCATTAGTTCTGTTCTGTCTTCTTTCTTTAGGCCAAAAATAAAATTGACTTTCAATTTTACTTTCATTGTTTCTGTTACAATAATTTTAGAATTTGTTACAGTTTGTTGTTATGTGACTTGATTTGATTTATTGTGTCGTTGTTATCAGACAAACAAATTATTTTTTATAAATTTCCTGAGAAAATTATCGCCAAGCATATATACTTAAAATAAAACTATTTTCGTACGTTCGTGATTAATTCTTGAGAAATTCAATATCGCTTTTAAAAAAGGTAATCAATATTCGTATGTACATACGTACACCTTATCGCCTCCATAAATCAGCTTCGCCTTCAGCATCATCATCTGCGTATTCAACCGTTAAGCTGTTGTTAATTTTTATTATTCAAGTGTTAAATTTTTCAATAATTTTCAATTCTGTTTTTTCTTTTCTTTGCAGGTATTAAATTTTCTTATAAACACAACTCGCGTAAGTAATAGCGTCACTTTGCTATGTTTGCGTTTTTAATATCCATAAATTCCTAGAAAATTTAATATTTTTATTACAAAAAATGGTGCCAATCGCGTTAAGTAATTTGAAACGCTGGTCTTTATTTAATTTAAACATTAAAAACTGTTCCCTAAAGTGCTCAATTTCATTGCAATGCTGTTCCTTTTTGTTACAGCTTTGGCAGTCATGCCAAGTTAATTTATTTGTTATTTGTTCTTAATCCTTTAATATGGGTCTATACGGCAATATTTCATTAAATTGCATTGTCATCTTAGAAAATGTAAAACCCAGTTCTTTAAAACATCTGCTGATTTCTTACTCTATTGATATTTGATTTGCCTGTGTCCATAACATATTATTTGGTATCGCCTAGGGCTAGAATTTTCTCAGTATTCTTATTCTACTTCTTGCAGTTTCATAGGGTCCAGAAAATTCTTAAAATTCTGCATAAGCACAAATTTACCTGTATGTAATATTTACCTGTATAGCTGAGGGACACGTCTCACAGGCTTACAAAAGTATTGACCTGATGTTCGTGATGAATATTCTGATATTGACATTCATTTATAACGATGTCGATTTCAATTGTCCAAATGCTTGCATTGCAGGCAGTAGTTCGTCATATGCTATCCAGAACATATCGCCATATCCTATAACAGAAGTTGTACACGTGCTCATGGTTTTATTGCCGATTTTTAAAAGTTCTGTTTGCTGTTTATTTTCATTACATACATACATAGTTGGTCATTACAACCCTTCAGTCAGGATTACAACCTAGCTTCTCACACCACCCATGTCGTGTGTGTTAATTTTATAACAATTATAATTTTTGAGAAACTTTATCAGAACTCTTAGAGTTTTTTTTTGCCAGAAACCTGCTGCGGGAAAGTCGCCGAGAGAAACATATTTTCGTATTTCATTTTGTTGGACCTGTCTCACCTGTGGTTTGAACCGTGTTCTCACGTCGAATAAGCCAACACACTACCTACCAGACTATTTTCATTACTGATACTTATTTCGAGACTGATTAAGGCTCGATTTGGTGTAGTATACAAAGGGGATTGATGTCTCTGTGATTAGCATCTCAACGATAAAGACTTTTGACACTCAGGACATACCCCAGGTGGTTGGTGATAGATTTAATTAACAGCATCATCATCCGTATATCGGCAATAATACGGCGAATGTTGTCTTCCAAATGGTCAAGCGTTTGTGGCTTTACCGCATAGACCAATGACTTTACATAGCCCCACAGAAAGTAGTCTAGCGGTGTTAAATCACAAGATCTTGGAGGCCAATTCACAGGTCCAAAACGTGAAATTAGGCGGTCACCAAACGTGTCTTTCAATAAATCTATTGTGGCACGAGCTGTGTGACATGTTGCGCCGTCTTGTTGAAACCACATCTCCTGGACATCATGGTTATTCAATTCAGGAATGAAAAAGTTAGTAATCATGGCTCTATACCGATCACCATTGACTGTAACGTTCTGGCTACCATCGTTTTTGAAAAAGTAGGGACCAATGATTCCACCAGCCCATAAAGCGCACCAAACAGTCAGTTTTTCTGGATGTAACAGTGTTTCCACATACACTTGAGGATTACCTTCACTCCAAATGCGGCAGTTTTGTTTGTTGACGTAGCCATTCAACCAGAAGTGCGCTTCATCGCTAAACAAAATTCGCTTATGAAAATCGGGAACAACGGTAATCTCGTTTTGGGTATTTTGTTGACGTCTGACCTGAGGTTTGAACCCAGGCCACAGGTCTAATAGGCCAACACATTACCTATTAGACTACGGTAACTACAATGCTTAGTACTTAACTCGTGTGGATAGTGCTAGAGTGGGCTTGTAGAAGATGTCTAATTATTTGAAGTCTAAACTGAGGAAGTTACAGGATTTATCTTATTAACAAACGTATTTAATCGGTTCTCTTACACAAAAGTATTACCGTAGTGCTGTTATTCCTAGCAATGTCTTATGTTTTTAATATCCCTTATTGTAAAGGGTGTTTTTTATAGAGGTATAGAACTTTAAGTTGGCATTACTTTTCAAGATGGCGACCGATTTAACAGCTGTATAGTGATTTATTCTCAGTTTGGTTTGGCAATTCATCATGAATAGACTCACGCCTGAACGACGCTTGCAAATAGTGCAATTTTATTTCGAAAATAATGGTTCTGTGCGGAAAACGTATCGCGCACTACGTCCATTTTATCGTCGACAAAATCGTCCATCAGAGCAGTTAATTCGATTAACCATGGAACGTTTTCGCACCACGTTTACTCTTATTGATAACTCGCATCCCCAGAGACGCTGTACGGTGCGTACAGAAGAAGCTATTGCTGCTGTAGAGCGTAGCATTGAGGAAGACCCGAATGAGTCCATCCGCCATCGAGCACTTTATGGAAGATTTTGCGGAATGATCTTGGTTTGCGTGCTTACAAAATCCAACTCGTGCAAGATTTGAAGCCAAACGATCATCAAGTAAGGCGTAGATTCGTCGAATGGGCCCAAAACGAGGAGATTACCGTTGTTCCCGATTTTCATAAGCGAATTTTGTTTAGCGATGAAGCGCACTTCTGGTTGAATGGCTACGTCAACAAACAAAACTGCCGCATTTGGAGTGAAGGTAATCCTCAAGTGTATGTGGAAACACCGTTACAGCTAGAAAAACTGACTGTTTGGTGCGCTTTATGGGCTGGTGGAATCATTGGTCCGTACTTTTTCAAAAACGATGGTGGCCAGAACGTAACAGTGAATGGTGATCGGTATAGAGCCATGATTACTAACTTTTTCATTCCTGAATTGAATAACCATGATGTCCAGGAGATGTGGTTTCAACAAGACGGCGCAACATGTCACACAGCTCGTGCCACAATAGATTTATGGAAAGACACGTTTGGTGACCGCCTAATTTCACGTTTTGGACCTGTGAATTGGCCTCCAAGATCTTGTGATTTAACACCGCTAGACTACTTTCTGTGGGGCTATGTAAAGTCATTGGTCTATGCGGTAAAGCCACAAACGCTTGACCATTTGGAAGACAACATTCGCCGTATTATTGCCGATATACGGCCACAAATGTTGGAAAAAGTCATCGAAAATAGGACGTCCAGATTGGACTACATTCGCGCCAGCCGTGGCGGTCATATGCCAGAAATCATATTTAAAATGTAATGCCACAAGATTATCTTTCGGATAAATAAAATTCATGTCAATCGAATAATCCATCGTTGTTTTATTGCAACTTAAAGTATATATAACTATAAAAAACACCCTTTAGTACTTAAAATCGGTCACAATCTAATGTTTTCCATTCAATTCAGTTCAATTCGTTTCAGTTCTACATAAAATAAAAAATTTATTTTTGTATGTTTAAAGAAATTAATCGTTGTTAGTCATCTTTTGAAATAAAAATGTGGGGTTTCTTAGAAAACCATCATAATTTAATTTCATTTTTGTGTAAAAAAAAATAATTTCTCTATTATTTATTATTATTTTTGTTTATCAAGAGAAACATCAATTAAAGTTGAAGGTTTATTTCTTTTTTGAGATTCAAAATTGCGTTTTTTTTTTTTTTTTTTTAATTTTAGTCACAGATTGTAGTGTTATTTTAGTTAAAGATTTTAAACCCATAAAAGGTTAAACACAAATGATGACACTGAAAATTAAATTTACTGTGAGAAAAATAATGAAGAATTATTCATTTTTAAAATGATGTCAAAAATATTTAAATATTATATCACTTTTTTTGCTTTTAATTCTTCTTTTTTTCTTTTGTTTTTGAGTAAAACAAATTTATTGATCATCTTTTGAAATGACTCAGATGACATACATATGTACATACTGTTCATCAAGCTTTTGTCTTTGTAAGTAAGATTAGAAAACATCAAGACGATTCCATGGCATTTTTCAAAACCCTATTTTGTTTTATTAAAAATAAAAATAAAAAACTATTTTATTCCGTTTGTAATTTTTCTAATCTTTAAACTTAAGTTATCATTTTTATTTTTTTTGAGGAGGGGTATTCATTTCGATAACTCTTGTCATCGTTGTAAATTTTTTTTGTTTATTTGATTTAAAAATTTAATTCTGTAAGAAGAATACGTTATAAAACTGTTGAAAATGGAAAATCGCTGATTGAATAAATACACAAATAAAGTAGACAGGCATACAATTTCAAGGGCTTTAATAAATTACGCGCAAACATTTAACGCTTGACTAAAGTTTGGATACTTTACACAACAACAAAAAAAAACTTATTTGTAAATTTGTTTTCCTAAAGATTGAGGGAAGTTAAGCCCAAAAGCCTGTCTTTTTTTTTTGATTAATTATAATGAAGTTTTTTTATTTATTTTTTAGAATTTGAAAAATACTTTAAAGCCAATTTGCCACTTCATATCTTTACTTAAGTTTATTAATTTGATTTTAATTCCTGTCATGTTGCCATATTGAAAATCATTTCTTTGAAATAATAATTTGTTATCACTCTACGGTGAATGAATACTGTCGCCAGCATAGGTTATTTGTCTGACCCTTCCTGAAAAGTATACGGTCGTACGGTGTCATTACATTTTGCATTCACAAGATACTATCCGGTCTCTTGTACTTGAAGAATTGTGTGACCGTTTAAATTTTCATTTAATACGGTTCATTGGCAGCATGCATTATTGTTAGGCTCTGCTGATCTAATATGGATGTTAAGTAGACGACTGATTAAAAGTGAATGTCTATTGTTTTTAGGTTAAGTTAGTTTGCTGACTCTTGCTAAAAGGAATATGGCTCAGCAATATCCAAACTAAGGATCAAATATTCTTTATAGGAAGCCATTTCGGCTCCAAAATACAAATCATTTTGTCTTATTAATCCTTGTTTTGAAGAGTTCAGTCAAAGAGTTTAGAAAATTAGAGTTTAAGCACTTCAGCCCCATCATACCAGGAATCTGGACACTAACTCAAGAGGTGAATGTTAGCCTCTGCCTCCTCCTCACAATCCGCAATTTCTGCTGAAGTTATTTAAGATGTCTGTAAGAACCACAATAGTGCTGCGATGGGTAGGCATAGGTGATTTAATGAAATAAATAACAATCATTGCTCATTTTATTCATATCAACCAAACCAAAGTTATTAACATTGTACGTTAGCTCATGCTATCAAAACAATGCTGCAAAATGAATCTTTCATTTTGGAGCATTTTGAAGCGGTTTGACCCCACTCGACTATATTCTGTGGAGATACGTGAAGTCTCTCGTGTACATGAAAAAGCCTACTACATTTCAACACTGGAAGATAGCATTACAGCTGCCACTGTAGAGATACCGTCCGACATCCTTGATAAAATATGCCAATGTCAGAGCTCACGGATCAACCACCTACAATATAGTCGTGATTATATCTTTGTTGTTACGATTTTAAAAGGGAATTTTTGCAAAATCCATCTTTATCGTAATCTGGTGAGAGTTTTCATATGTTTGAGATATAAAAACTCACTCCTATCGCTTAGCCTTACATTAAAAATGTCTCTGCCTCATTAACTTTTTTTAATAAACTTCTCGGTTAAACTATGGGTTTTCCCGCTCATGGGCAAAATTAACACACTCTACGTGGGTTGTATGCAAAGCTAGGTCATAATGTTGGCTAAAATGTATGTTTGTAGGTGTATGACCGCATCTTCAGTCAGGGAAAAGCAAACATTAACAAGCAGAGGTCATATTAATTTTTTTTCACGCCGAGTCGAAGTCGTCACATCCTCCGTGTGTGGGGCCCTCACCCACTAAATTCCACCTCGTCTCATGGACTTGTTGTGCCCACTTCGGAACTACGGTGGTATTACTTCGGAGTGGAGTCCCTTTAGCTCTTTGGCCCCTGCAAAAGTTGAAGAGACATCTAAGTGTCTCCACTATTCCTTTCCTCCAGGTCCCTGCTTCGAATTTCGCTTGACACGTGTGCCAGTTTCATCTATTTCGGCGTGCCCACATGTTCCGCAGCCTCAAGATCCCTCTTCTTCAGTTTTAGAATCCTCTCCACGTAATTCGCCACTGAGGTCCAATTTACCCTACTCGCGGTCATAACCCCGACAATGTTACCGGACGTGATCGTCCCCACTATCGACGTCAGTGCAGAGCGATAGCTCTGCCAGCGTGTACACTCGAAAACGGTGTGCTCCGCGTCATCAATTATCTCCCCTTCCTCGTAAAGACAGTAAGGTGAGGCGGTCTTTCCCATTCTGTGCAGATATTTCCTAAAATATCCGTGACCCGATAACATCTGTGTAACGTAGTAATTTACCTCTCCAGATCATATACAATAACAAAACTGCATACATACATAGCTTTCTAAAACAATAACAAGTCAACAGAGGGTTTCTAGAAGTTGCCAGAACAAAAATGAATGCAGCGAAAAGTAACGTTGCCAGGCAGTAGTCAGAGAGTTGGAGTAAAAAGTCCGAAATTTAAAGATTGTTTTATTATACATTGGGAGTTTGATCATTTTAATTAAAGGATCATGTAATAGAAGAGTGTGCGAAGCTAGGCCGTAATCCTGACTGAAGGGTTGTAATGGCCAATTATGTATGTATGTATGTAATAGAATTATGTTGTTAATTTCATTAACTAAATAATTTATTTAAATAAAAAAAACAATCGAATCGTTTTTAAAAAAGTAAAATACGTAACGCTATACGTTATATTCTATTCCATTTTCCATATAAATAGAGTACATACACACAAAGTATCTTAACCACATTTGCCTTCACGCATACCTTCCCTTCATTTAAAGGTTTATAAAGAAGGGCGGTGGTTGGTAGAGTATATTATATCTGTTGTATGCGAGTAAACCATATGCGGTTGATATTTTTTTTGGGTTTTAAATGTCATACCCTACTGCAAATAGCGAGATAGACAACCGTAACGAGAAGTGTATTTTTTTTATATTGTGGGTACTTTTGTTTGTTGTTGTTGGATGTTTATTTTGTATTTATTTTTAATAATAATATTTATTGTAATTTATTTGTTATTCATTTGTAACTTAATAATTTATCTACTATATTTACTCGGCTATTTATTCTCCTCAAAAACGATGATTATACAATACGAAAAGGCCATTTCGGTTATTTGATATGATTTCAATACAACAAATTTTGTTTTTGTTTCTCTTTTTTGTTTCTTAGGATTGTTTAATCATTTGTTACAAGAAACCAACAACAACAAAAAGAAGAAAAAAATTAATTAATTTAACTGATAAATAGATTTTTTGTTTGGGTATCTATTGTTTCTTTTTCTTGTTTTTTTCCTATTAATTTTGCGCTTGAATGGAGTTCTTTAGATCCAATTATCGTTTAAAGTCTTGTTCTTTAGTTCTTTTTCTTTTTTCAAATCTTTCGTTCATTATTTAAATTTTTGAAATTTTGAAACATTTCCTAATTTTATTATGATCAATTGTTCAGAAGAAAAGAATCATTAATTTAAAATTAATTCAATTTAATGGTTAATTTTCTGTTAAGGAAATAAAACTTGATTTTAAATTCTATTTCTCCCCCTTTTATATCAATTTTTTTTTAATATTTTTCCAAAATTCTTGTGGTTTTTTTGGTACGAAAATATTTAAGAAAAAAATCTAAGAATTTAATTTAAAAAAAAATTTTTAATTGCATTTTAGGAAAATTTACATAATTTTTTATTTATTTTTCTTAAATTTATTTCATTTTTATTTCTCTTGTTGTTTATTATTTATTATTTTTTAAATTATTATGTAAATATTTGCTAAAAGATTTCATGTCTTAAAATTGAAAAATAAACACAAAATATGACAAAATTTTTTTTTATTAAATTCTGTAAAGTCAATAAACTTGAGAGAGTTCGTTTTTGTTTTGTTTCCTTCGCATTTATTCTTCTGAGTATTTCTTGATATAACATGCCTTCTTTGTTTTACCTTCAAATGTTTACATGAATGAAACGTTTGACGCAGCCACCCGTTTTGACTTTGAAAATTGACGAGAACACAAAAAAAAAATTGGAAAAGTAAATGAGTAGAGTGTTTGCTTGTTGGCTGTGAGCATGTGGGTCGAACCGCAACTCCGACATATCAAACAATGAAAAAACAATTCCTTCGGCGACTTCCTCTAATACAAACTCTGAGTGTAATTAAAATCTTTCGACTTTAAACTGTAGGTTCCGATAAAAATCATTGATAAAAATGAGCCATGTGAGAGAAGCTAGGTCGTAATCCCAACTAAAGAGCGATGTTATGATCAATTAAGTAAGTTAAATGAAAGGCTTATTTGGGACGAAAAATGAACGCCATTTACTTTTTAAATATTCCACCAATAGCAGCTGTAATGTTGTCAGCAAATGGCGGCCTAAATATCCCTTTATCTGTCCTACCTTCTGTCAAAATTAAATTGAGAGCACATCTTCCGCTTGGAAAATACTCGCAAGTTTATATTCTGGGGCTGAATCCTCCCACTCTTGTACCACTACTAAATTGTGAGCCAACCCCTTCCCATCAACATAGTCCCTCTTTTACCACATTATAAAGCTTTTAAATTTATTCCTCTTATTCCGTCTAGTTGCACTTTTAATAAACACTACTGGTTATGCCCAGAAAGCAGTTAAGAGGAGAGCTGTGAGGTACTCGATAACGTCTAATGGATCTCTTGTTCGACTTGTATTTGCATTTACTTCCAGATCAACGCAGCGTCTAGCACAGATCCTCATTGCCTGCATTCTCAGTATCTCTCTGTATCTCTTATCTGAGAAATATTCAATAGAAGATCTTACAGTTGACTCCGTCATATCCAAACATTTCATTGCTTGCTAGTATCTCAATACACTCAAAGCCACTGTCCTTTAAAATCTATTACAGTTTTTACCATGCTCATCAAAAAGAATTATAGGGCCTTCTTGCAGAATGAAAACAGTCGAGTGCGGACAAAATGTTCTATCAGAATAGCCTTACGCTTTCATAAATGTCTTCTGTAGACCCGTAGTAATTTTGGAGACTTGGAACACACTGCATTTCGGAAACATGTAGAATGCATTTGCATCACTTTGCGCATATGGTAGCTTTGTTGTTGTCTAAAAAGCCAGTATATTATACACTAGGTTACGGCGACAACAAACAGTAACAATAGCTGTAATAATTATTGAAACCTGTTACTTTTTGTTCGTTTATATTGTTAAGTTTTGAAATGTTGGCAAACATTTCTTCATCGTGGATTCGATGATTGCAATTAAAATGAAAAAATTATTTATTACTTCGAACCGTTCGATGTGTATATTTTGTTGTTACCTGTTTGTCTTGTATACTTATTTTCCATTATTCCCGTTTTTCCTTATTAACAACGTTAAACGTTCCTCAGGTGTATTTCATATCGTCTTGTATTCTTAACAAACACTAGACACAAGACAATAAAAAAATCAGCATTTTAATGTTCAAGACAGACAAACGAAAACTAACAGACGGAGGACGGGCAAGTATACTGATAGGCAGACAACCCAGGTCATGTACAACACAAGTCAACATAAATAAAAAGTGGGAAATATTGTATTTAAAAAAAAAACAAATTGAAAACATAACCAAAGACAAATTCAATTCGTTTTATCATTAATTTTACATGTTCTTATTGTTATTGCTTTTGTTTTAATTTGTCTTTTTTTTATGAGTTCCAAAGTTTAATTTTTGAAACGTTTTTTTTTTGTTCTCTCATGCAACAACATGTTTAGAACAGATTCTTTGCAAGTTTTTAACAGAAATTTCATGTAAAAAGAAATTTTAACACGCAAAACAAAGTCTCTCTAATGAATGGCAAATGGAAATAAAATATCTTTTAATTATTTTTTATTTTTTTAAGAGTTTTTTTGTTTAGACCTGATGTTAAAAGAAAAATAAAAGGGAATGGAATTTGAAGGTTTAATTTAAAATTTTGCTTCATTTGTTTAGTTCTCTTATAGGGGTGTTGCTGCCAACTTGGTAGCACTGTCGGTGTTTGTAATTAAGTGTGGCCATAGTTGTTTTTATTTACATTTGCTTTGTACAGAGCCGAGCAACACTACTTATTAGTGAATTGCCTAAAAAGGTTTAAAAACGTGAGCATTGTTTTTGTTGCCGGTTTGTTAAAAAATTTTGAGTTTTTTCTACAGGAAGCAAAAAAAAATCATTAGAAATAAACAATTTTTCTTTTCATTCATCCTAGACGAAAACTATATATATATACTATAAACCATAAAATTATTGTCATCTTAATAGATCAATCAAGATTCGAACCTAGGTTCCACAAAGTTCTTTGTTAGTGTAAAAAAAATTGATTTTTTAAGATTCACTGGGTTACGTGTGTCAAGCATTTTTGGAGAGACTGCCATTTCTGCGTAGAAGTTATATCCTTTCCTAAGGCCTGTACTGTACAGATTTAACTCATGTCCTCTATTTGACCTCTATTAATTAAAAATATACTGAAACGTTACATTAATACGAAAAGCTTTCGCTAGGTTCGGCAAAACTTTGAGCGAAAAGGCAGGCATTGTATAATATAATCAAAAATGCCTAGTCGTCTTTAAATTTCTCAGCTATTAAAGAACAATATTAAATGGAAGTGGTAATGTCATCAATCTGCCATCTCTGTCATCGATTAGAGAGTCTTCAGGGGCTACAATGGTCGAGATTGGTCTATTGGAGAATGGAATGAGTCATGAGCCTGTGTTAAAAAAACTTTAACTTTAAAAACCCTTTCTGTGCCCTTAAGAACGAGGACTAATTTGTAGAATGCAGGCATCCCCTCTTTCTACATCCTACCCATTGTCACCATTATAGTCAACGACTTGTCGTGCTTAATTCTGCAAGTACCCTTAGGTTAGAGGACGTGTATTTGTCAATTAAGACAAGTACAGTACCCGGAGGTCGAATTGACCCATTGTGCAAGTACCCTTACGATGGATTACTTTGCAAAATCTTAAATACAAAAAAAGAAATAGACATTGAAAGTTCGCGATTATTCTTGAGATTAACTGTTACGCCCCTGGCTATTTGTAAAAGTAGACACTGCCTAAAACGAAGTTGCACTTCTATTATTCTCGTCAGTACAATTAATTTTAATTAATTAAAAACTTTATCTGCTTAATTAAAATTCTTAGACCAAGTACAGACCATATTTATTTGAATTTGAGAATGACAGAGGAAGTTTAGCTCATTCTATTTCCATGTTTTTCAACATGCTGGTCAATTTTCATAGCCACGCCTCTGTATATGGAAATCGTGACAATATTTTAATCACACTTTTAATATCTTGACTTACAAATGAGAAACAGAAATTGAAATTAATTGTGATTTTTATTAAGAACGTTCGTTGTTCTATTGTTTTATAATATTTAAAAATAAACAACATTTCAAATAATTTTTGTTTTTCCTTTTTGTTTTTATTGTAATTGTCATTCAGAAAACACATTTCTCGCATTGTTTTACTGTTAAATATTCAAGAGGTGTTTTTTTAATGTAAAGGTCTCTCCATACAGTCGAATAGGGATAAGTTGGACACACTGGCAAACTACTTTTTAGACTTTGTTGGGGGTACCCAGGATGTGTATTTTCTAATTGGACTGAACACTGCTAATCCAGAGATTTGGAAAGTTGAGTGAGATTGTACAGGTTGACCGAAAGCTTACTCTTCTAGTCCTCTTGAAGTTTTTAAGGTTCATTGTGGTATTCTGAAAATTCCACCACCCTAATTCATGCATTTATCTGGTCACTTTAAGAATCACTCGGTACTTCTGACAAATCCTACCAGATTCCGAAGTGACACTGCCTAGATTTGTTAACTAAACTGCCTTTTTGGAACAGAGGTCATGGGTTCAATTCCTGTCACATACAATATTTGCTATTTAAAATATATTTTTATTGTTTTTGAATAATATTTTTAACACAATTACTAGACCTTCTACTTGTCTACTGATTTGTAAACTAAACCGCCTATTAGAATAAAGGTCATGAGTTCAATTCGTGTCACATTTGATATTTGAAATATTATTCTGAAGTGATTGCTTTTGAATATTTCTTTTGAAGACAATTACTTGAGCTTCTACTGTCTTTTTTTTACATTTACAATGAATGTGTAATTGTTATTGTTGTTGTTGCTTTAAAGTAAATAAATTTCCGATTTAAACATGTTGTTTTTGGCACGTTTTACAATGAAACTGAAAACTGAAAATGTAAGCCATTATTTTGTATGTAAAAAACAAATAAAAACGTAACGAATTGCCAATGATTTATAACCATTATATTTAGTGTTTGCCTTATCAGCTTATAACACTTAGGGGGGATGTAACCCCTTTTTATGGGCGAAGAGTTGTATTGCAATACAAAAGTGGATGAAATTTTACAACTGCTACAACAAAACTGACACATGGCAACGTGGAAGTATTAACGAAAGCCAAGTTACTCGAAGAACCTTGGTATTTACGGGTCATGTGAGTGGAAATAATTCTATTCGTTTTGGGACATAGGTTTTCAATAAAGTTTTTCCATCGAACTTTATTAAAAGTTATCGTTTTAATTATTAGCCACGCACGGTTGGTTGGCTTTAGCTCATCTCGAATGGCGTGCTGCCATATCTAAATCCGTTACTTGTCCAGGCGTTAGTTATCCTGGGGTTGTCGGGTCGAGTGCTGCTCTGCAAACATTTCCGGGTTGTTTTCTTCTACAAATTTCCACACGAATGGCGCCCACAAAGGTTTCATTTCAAATTGGTGCGACGAGACATTTTTATATTCGAATTTTTGTCTTTCTCTCAATGTTAAGGGAAATCTAAAACTGCGTACTTTTGTTTGTCTTCGATCTGTACGAAGCCTGTGTATGTTCGGGCATCATATCGATCGCTTCGACCATTTTACGATCGCAATAAGAGTCCCACCGAGAGGACCATTCGCAATGGGGATGTGGTGGTAAACGGTATGAGAAAACAAAGTATGTTCGTTGGATGGGCTCTGGCGTAGTTGGTAATTGATTTTCATCGAAAGAAGATCTTCAGCAATGGATATGGGAACGAACAAAATTGTCGAATTTTATGAAATCCAATGGCGTCTAATTCATCACGAAAAAGACTCACTGGCTACGTCATCGGTCCATATTTCTTTGGGAACGACATTGGTGAGGTGATGATTGCCAACTTATTCTGGCTGGAATTGAATGGTCTGAATAACAATGCCGTGAGGTTTCAATAGGACAACACTACGCGACACACAGCGCATGCCATATTGGATATTTTTTTAAGGGATTGGTCATCTC
The DNA here is from genome assembly GCA_936449025.2 of Sarcophaga subvicina. NCBI lineage: Eukaryota > Metazoa > Arthropoda > Insecta > Diptera > Sarcophagidae > Sarcophaga > Sarcophaga subvicina. The sequence continues at coordinate 77,748,021 of OW388083.2, forward strand.
ACGCGGACGACCTGACTCCGTTAGAATTCTTTTTGCGGGGGTATTCTCTAGTCACAAGTGTTTGCGAATAAGCCACAAACCAAAGCGGTCCTCAAATTTAACATAATATTCGACACTAATGACATTAATAGACCTTTGAAAGGAATAAAAAATAATTCATGCGTTTCGCGTACTGGCGACTGCGCTTAGAGCTTTTTTCTCTATCGTGACGTGACTCTCAGGTATTTTTTTTCGGCAGTCGAAGTGTTAAAGATCTAAATATTTGATATTACGCATCGTCTAATAGAATGATCAATTGCGTACCACAGGTGGTACACTTCGCCCGATAAGACAGTCTAGTGCGGGCCACCGGTGGTACGCGCCGCCCTATAAGATAGTCTAGTGCGGGCCACCGGTGGTACACGCCGCCCTATAAGATAGCCTAGTGCGGGTCACCGGTTGTACGCGCCGCCCTGTAAGATAGTCTAGTGCGGGCCACCGGTAGTACGCGCCGGCTTGGAATAAAAATAGGAAGCGCATAATGAAAGATCTGACATATAGGTTCATCAAGACATCTTTTGTTTGCCCCAGAATAAACGAAATTAAAGAAATAAAAACTTTTTATTTGACTTTTAAAGAAAACTTTTTTTTAAGTTTAAAAATTATTGCCTGTATTGCGTTTTTCATTTTATTTTATCTTCTTTCTTTTGCTGCAATTTGGCGCCATATTTCGATTTTCCCCTCCTCTTTTAGTGCGTAGGTTTTCAACAAAAAATATAAAGAAAAAAAACCTGCGAATGTCAAATTGAACATGATTTGTTTGCTTTTTTTAATGTTGCTGCTTAAAAACCTTGTGCATACATTGTAATTGTATTGGCATATTTTGTTGACCTCGTTTTGCTACTGTTGTCTCTTTCTTTTTCTTTTTTCTCTGTTTTTATTTTATACTCTTTGTATGGCCTTTATCCTTCACCCTTTTTTTGTTCTTGTTATTGTTGTTTTGTCTTTATTTTCATTACGCTGCATTTGTTTCTTTTGTTTTAATTTTTGGGCCCAGTTTATAAAACATGCATGACGACTTTATTTATTTTTTGTTTGTTTTTTTGGCGGCCATTAAAGCCGCACTTACACTAGACACTTGTAATACAATTGGCAACACTGTTGAAAAACTGCGGCAAATGACTAGACTGACAGCAGATTTCATCAAAGGGATCACTTTGATTTGGGTTTTGTTTTACATTGGCAGGCGATTATTTCAAGCGAACAATTATTTCAGAACAATAAATACATTATTGTGTCTATTTTTCAATCAGTTCTCGTCATAAAGATTAGGTAAGGTTAAGTACGTTGCGATACGATGCACATAAGACTGCCAGGATCATTATATTACTGCGAACCCCGAATTAAAAAGTCTTCACCGTAAAACTATAGCTGTGCTCCTTACAAAGCCCATAAAGCTTTTCAGTTTTAAATCTGACACATCAGACAGATCCTGCAAGGCTGTACACCCCTTTTTTTTGTCAGGCATCTACCGCCAAGAGCACTGAGAGCCTGGCGGAATAGGTGTTCCATCATTGGGCCATTCCTTTAGTCGATGCTAAACGACAGACTTTAGAAAATTTTGCCAGAAAGTTACTGAGAGGAAGTTGACCCCGAAAGAAAAGCTTTTTTATACTACTTTTCTTTCAAGATTTGAACGTCCGGCGTTCCACATTTTTCTCTTTAGCCTGCAAGAGTAGTCGCAAATAAACTACGCCCAAGAGCTGCGCGCGTACCTTTCTATAAGACAATGTTGAGTAATCATAGGCACAAGTGAGGCCACCTCGGCACGATTCGCAATCACTGTATAGAGCGGACCATAAGTACATGGGTAACTAACAGCCTTTCTACTAATCACAGCCTGTATAGCATAAGGTCGGAGGTTATTGAATATGGGCCCATCCGCGGCTTCTAGATCTGATCTCAACTATAAAGAGCTGTCAACCCTGAGAAGCTAATCCTCTGCTACATGCTCTCGTGTGTTCTGCACTCGAATATTAAACTGTTCAACCATCTCATTAAGAGAACAATGCGAGGAATCCAAGGCTTGGAGGTAAAACCATCGGCAAGACGCTGATATGAAAGCCTTAACCGATGCTGCAAGAAGAATATAGGCTTCGATTAAGGACGGCTAAAGAGAGGAATTGTCGCCATGGAAAACAAAAACCCAATTTTTTTAAGAGCAGATGTGTTCCATGATTGGCTGATTACTGGTTTAACCTGTATATGATTCGATGATACTAGTGTTGCCCGACGAGCCCCTACAGGTCTACGATTGGTGCGGCCGGAAGTAAGCTCTATGAAAAATGTAATTTTTGGACAAAATCTCAATTTTTTACAAACATTTTACAAGAGAAGAAGTGTTCCATGATTGACTATATCCCGGGTATAATCTGTATAAAAATCGAAGGTACTAGTGATACTCGGAAAGTCCATATAGGCCTACCTTTAATGTGTTCCCCAAATATTAAGTGGAATGACCTGAAGATTGCGCCTTTAATAGTTTGCACAATAGTGGAGTCGATCGTCTAAGTTCAATGCGAAACGCAAGCTTCACTTAAAAATAAGCGACTAACGGTTTACATGCTCTCTAGTACAATACGATAACTTAATCGGAGTGTTGAAAACAGTGCTATGGACTTTCGATTTAAACAATTGATTTTATTTTGTTTCACACAAATTTAATGTAGGTACCTGTGTATGTGTATAAAATTGATTACTTATGATGAATCAATTGAATTTTTATTTATTCTGTTTTTTTTTTATAAAGAATATTCACCTTTTGTTTTATTTGTGATAAACGAATTTCAATTCTTTAAAGAAATATGAGAAGGAAGGAATAACGAATCAAAAGAAACAAATATTAACAATTGCAAGCAAAATTGACGATAATAATGATGAGATTTTATCGATTGTCTCTGCATTTGGTCATCAGCACAACAGATGAATTGTTTTGATTTTTTCTCCTCTGTTTCTGTCGGTTTTTTGTTTCTCTTAAACAAAAAATTAAATTCTTTCAATACAAAAATAGAAACGAAATGAATTAATTCAACACCCTATACATTTCTGGCAATTCTCGTATCTGTTTTAAGGCTCTATTCTTAGCCACAAATGGCCAACAATACAATTCTTTATTTAAATTGTTTTTATTTTAGGATTTATTTAATTTTTTTTTAATTTTATTTTTGGTGTTGCACTTATTCACCACACTGCGTAAATATAAAGTTTTTTAAACGCCTGTTCTAGCACCCAATCTTATATCTGAAGTGTGTGCTGACGCGTGAAGCTTCCATCGTGAGTTGTCAATTTAATGCTGGAGATTATTCCATTATTTTTAATTAAATCCTCACTTAAATTGTTTATTATTAATCCGCCATAAATAATATGTTATTAGTGATGAGAATGATGACGTTGTTTGCATATAAATAATTGCGTTTCATTGTAATAGTTGTTTATTAAATATTGTCATCATGTGTGCGACTTAATAATAGAGTGTTTCAATAAGAACACAGTATTTTAATTTCAAGTCTTTTTCGGCAGCACTTTTTTTCTTATTTTCACATAGGCGCTGTACTCAGAGAAAGACCTACTCATGCTGTTATGCTGGATTCCTTCATTATTACGTCTACAGATTATACTAGCAGGCACTGTTGATGTTAATTTAGACAAATCTTTAAAGTCTCTGTATTCCAAGTACCTTCTGGCCATGTTAAAAAGTACTGCTGGAACTGCTGAACCCGATCTACCTACCTACCCCAGTTTGTCCGTTTTATATCCGCCTATATCCCCGATATCAATTAAAGCCCGACCGTAATGAAACCAGTTTTCAAGTCCTTGACACCATGGTTATCCAGCGCACTCGGTCCGAAACTAGGTCTATTTCTCCCACAGGTCCATTTTTTATCCGATTTAGCCCCGTTTGTGTAGACCACCTTTGTTTGCTCCTTTGAAGAAAACAATTAACTTCGTCTCCTATATCTCCGACCGTAAGGAAACCTGAGTTGGAATCCTTGATACCATGGATACCTACCATTTTTCCACAATATCAATCAACCTATCCCAGACACTGTAAACAGAATGAATTTTTCAAGTCCGACTTATAAAGTTCCAAAACTATTGGGGATATACAACTAATTGGGTTTTATAAGGGATACCGTAGTGTATATTGTGGGATACGTGCATCAAGTCCCATTTTTCCGAAGCTGTGCCACTCAGAAACGTGTGGGAAGTAGAAATTCCATTCTCCGATATCGTATATTTGGGTGATTTCTTCCTTGACCTTTTTTTTGTATTTTCTGTTAACCAATTAACATTGATCTGTTAACTTTAACATTAGCTCTGTTAAAATTTTTGTTTTTTGTCTTTGCTAGTTAAATTCGAATTTATCTTCACACATGTCTATAATTCAGTTTTACGGAACTTGTGAAATCAGGCGTCTATGTAAATTAATCAATAAATATATCGTAAATATAGCACTACTATTGAGACACCCTTTAATTCCAGTATTTAGATTGAGTGGGAGATTAAAATCAAATTAATAAATTAATGACATCAGGATCTATTTCTTGGGTGTGTGATATAACAACCTTGTAATACGATTTTTGCATTTAAATTGAGAATTATTTTCAATTTTTTTTTAAATACAAACAAAATTTCTTCAATTGAAACCGTAAAAGCCTTTAAAACTTATTTTGGAGGATATTTTATGAGTTTCGTTTTCACAGTTTGTAATCAAAGATTGGTATCAGAGTTGTGAAAGTGAAATAAAGTGGCGTTGAAAGGCAAAATAAATCCATTATTGCCTTTTGTCTGATGTTTAACGAAAATAAAAACTCACATAAAATGTTCATTATTATTGCAATAAAAACAAAAAAAAAAAAACTAAAATCCTTGATGTATTTTTTTTCCCCCATTCGTTTCGTTTCATTTCATTTCTTATGTCTATTGTTGCTTTCGCTGCTGCTACTGTTGCTGCTACTGCTTGCTACTCTCTTAACACCAATTAACCTTTTTTTATTATGGTAAAACGCTTGGTTTCTCTTCCACTTTGGCTTTATTTTTTTGAATTTTTTGTTGTTTTTTTTTAGTGTGATTTAAATATAAAAAATAAAGAATAAGAAAACTAGACAGACTGAAAAAAAAACTACAACAACTGTAACATGCAAATTTGAAATTGTTGTTAAAGAAAATGTTGCAAATAAATTATGCAGAGAATGTAGGTCTTCTCTACTAAAGACTTACAAATTAGTTCCACGATTCATACATATGTACACATGTATGTATGTCTGTAGTATATTATGTTGCATATAAATAGTCAGCGGCTTTAAAGTTGGCAAATACAATTTTCTACAAATTTTATAGGCCCATTAAAATCCAATTCCTAAGAGAAAATAATAAATTTCAAATGATTATTTAAAATTAAATGGTTTTCTTCAACGCAGAGTTGCCATACTTTTGCAATGTTTAAGAGCTGCCATTCAGAAATATTTGCGAGAACATACCGTCTCAAGTAAAGCGAATAACCTTAGCTTTTAAAAACTTTTTATATTTTAAAACAATCACGATCGTTCCTAAACCTGACAATTAAGTGTGCATTAACCCCACACTTCTAAAACTAACACAAGGCGACTATAGGTCCTTTACCAATCGACATGTGTTCACTGAAGGGACTCTGGAATAGCTTGGAAACTTTTCATCGAAAAATCATCTCTTCAGCGATGAGGTCCATTGCTGGATTAATAAGTACGTGAACAAACAAAATTGTCGAGAGGTCAAGAGCATCCAATGCATCTCAAATAGTCACTTTTTGGTCTGGCCTGAATTGTATGATCTGGACACCAATGAACTGTGGTTTCAAGAGGACAGTTCATGACATATATTCTGCATTATTGATTTGAGGACACGGTCATCTCTCGTGAAGGTGACGTAAACTGGCCCCAACGAGATCATGCGATTTGATCCCGTTAGATTTTTTCATGTGGGGTTTTCTTAAGTCGCAGGCATATGTGAAGAAGCCTGGCCTGATTTATTCTCCCGAGTCATGGGAAAGTAGACATTTCGAATGCGCTCCGCCCTTTGAAGTCCTGCAGGACATTTGGACGGATGACATCAATAGGTCAATAAATAGCGCATGCCCTACTCTTTGATCTCGACGTTATAAGCCAACTTGTTTGTATGTGCGGCAAGTATTCAGGCCATAGCTTCTACTCATGCAATTTTTAAAACCCAGCTCAGACGTCTCGAACAGAAGGAAGTATGAAAAGCTTTTCTTTCACTGACTTCCTTTCAGCCGATTTCTGGCAAAAACTCTGAGAGGAAATAAAAAAAATTGATATGAAAAGTTTCTGAGAAAACTGTGTTTTGGAGTCGACAAACTGTTGATCCTGCCGCTCTTTAATAAAATTAAAACACGTAACATAGGTGGCGTGAGAAGATCGGTTGCAATTTTTTATTTATTTAATTTTTTTTTTTTTTAATTAATATTTTGTTTATAACAAATTTGTCTGTCTGAGAGAGCTGCAGTTCATGTCTGTTTTTTTTTCCGTAGTCCTCTCATGTACATATGTATAGTATGCATGTGAACCGCATTATCTTGATGCTGATCCAGCGCCTTCTTATTTTAATCTCTTTTAAAGGGATGTATTTCAACTATTAATCGAGCAATATTGTCTTTTCATATTTGTTTCAAACCGATTTTTCCATTCTAATGTAAATAAGCTAACGTTGACAAAAATTTGACATTATGTCAGTTCTCAATTCATACTCTTCATGACTCTTCTTAATCAATGAATATTTACAATTCAATTCAATTTGTTGTTAAAGTGTGGCACAAATACTGGCTTAAACTAAAAATATTTCGTGCAAAAATGAAAAAAAAAACTGTAAACAGAGATTGATTTCCTTATGCGAAAAGAGAAATGAATCCACAACAAAAGAAACAATTACCTACTCTCCCTATCTCTTACACTTCCTTACGAATTTTTCTCTTTTTTTTTGAAATTGCACCTCATCCCCTTTACTCTCGGGTGGTGGGTGGTTGGTTGGTTGGCATTTGCAAAATACAATAAAAGCAACAATAGTAATAATAATAATAATAAAAATAATGGCGGCGGCAATAACAAGAGAGAGAGAGAGAGAAAAAAATGTGGGTTTGTAGTGTGTGCACATTTTCCTTGTAAAATGCATTCATGTGTGGTGGATTCAAAAGAAAAATAACAAAAACGTTGAAAAATGTGCATGAGATTTACAACAAAAACAACGACAATAAGTAAATGGTAGTTTTTTTCCATATTGTTTTTCATTTTAAGAAAAATAAAGTTACAACAATAATTGTAAAAGGAAAACAAAAACAAAACCAAATAGAAAGAAATATTTAAAACACAAAAATTTTCATGTGTAATCTGTAGTTTACATTTCTTTTTTTTTATTATTTTTCTTTTCCTTTACGGATGGATGTTTAAGACTTGTGTTGCGCTAACATTATATAACAATAAAAAAATATTTTTATTGATTTTTTATTTTATTTTAACTTTTCATTTAATAACTGGTAATGTGGTACAGCAATAGAAAAATTTCTATTTATAAAAATCTCTTTTTTTATAACGAAAACTATCAAATAATGAACAGAAAACCCACATTCAAAAACACATTGCGGAAGTTATCGAAACAAACATTGAGAGCAATAAGCATGTCAAGTTTGACAACTTATTTCTAAAGCCATCCATGTTTTTTTTTATATATTTGTAAGCATACCATGTAAAACTTGGTATACTTCGCTTTATTTAAATAATATTTGGTATTAAAGTGAATTAACCCAAAGTTCATCAATTAATTCTTTATTTTTCTTATTTATTTGTTAATTTGAATTACCGATTTTATTATAATTTGGACCTTATGCTCGAACCCTCACACTCATACAGTCAATTACACTGCCCACTAGACTACCAGGGCACCCTCATTAATTAACTAAATATAGACAACTTAATTATATAGCTACACTAGCCAGTAACCGGTGTGCTTCGCTATAGTTATGTTATACTTTTATTCCCACTAATAAACAAGGGATGACCTCCACATGCAGTGCATTTTGTTGGAACTAGGAAAATAGCTTAAGAGTGAGTAGTGTTTGTGGGTATTCGATTTGTTAGACCTATTTATGTTATAAGTGACAGTAAAAACCTTTGCAGGAAGATAGTTTCACAAACGTATAGTTCAGTTGAAGAACGAATTCTTTCTGCAATTGACCACAATCGACGTATTTGCTCTGTGAGAAAGACAAGTGTTGCGTAAGAATAAATAATTTTCGTGGGCAAGCCTCTTTATTTCGCTAGAGCAGTAGCAGTTGTGGTAGCGATAGAATAGTGCAACACAAGCCACATTGCGAACTGCCATTGCCAAATTTCATGTAAAGGAAGTATATTTATTTAATGATTCATTTCATGGCATTCTAACTCGTATTCCCAGACATTCTAATGCAACTAATATCATCACATCTGTAAGATATTTCCTGAACATACGTTCAAACCGCGGATGATAGCAACGGTCTGATGTAAATCAAATGCAAAGACACGATAGCAGGTACTAAACTGTATCATTTCGGTCAGTGTTGGTTTCTTTTTTATAGTGGCATGCATAGTCGTCGTATGCTAGTAGGTAGTGTTGGATTATTAGACGGGAGGCCACGGGTCCGACATCTCCATTAAAACGAAATATTAAAAATATTTCTTCGACGACTTCCTCTCAGCAGATTTCTGACAAAAACTCTGAGTATAAATAAAATTGCCATGAAAAGTTTCTCAAAAATCTGTCGTTCGCAGTCGACTTTAAACTGTAGGTTCTGCCACTCATTAAAAATTAACACGCACAATATAAGTGGTGTGAGAAGCTAGGTCGTTATAATGACCAATTAAGTAAAGGAATGATTGATGACTTAATTGCTGGTTCTACTCCTGTATCCCTCTTCGGGAGATATGTGCGAGTGATTGGTTGTAGAAGGACTGATCGGTGTGTTATTTAGGCAGAAGACTGAACATCAATAATGGTGACAGAATCAGGTCGTTTCTGGAACCCAATAACCCCAATGTTAGATTGGTTGGATTAAAGTCGCCGTGGTCTAGTCGGTAATGTGTTAGTTTTTATTAGACAAGAGCCCGCGTGCTCCCGTACCAGCTCCGAAACCTCGAACAAAATGAAATAGGAAAACAATATTTCCTCTGGCAAGAACTTTGAGAATAAATAACTTTGCCACTAAAAGATGCTCAAATCTATCGCTCGGAGTCGACGTTAAACTGTAGGTCCCTAACATAAGTGGAGTGAAAAGCTAGGGTGTAGTCCTGACTAGAGGGAAAGTTTCATAGAAATCGCATTGGTTTTAAGACTCTATAAGGTACAATTAAACAAACACACAACACTGGCAATTTTAATAATTTTCTTGCTCTTTTACCTCCTCCTTAATTAATTAATCAAACGATCATTTATGTGTCATTCGATTAAACACGAAGCACAGTGTGCGTGTTAATGACAGTGTCAGTGTGCCTGGGTATTTGTGTTGAAACATCAAAATGTAAATGATTTACTCAAATCAATAATAATAACAACAACAACAAATAAAAAATGTCTGTTTTGTTTTTACCTCAAAGGTCAGTTACAATATCAAACAATAACAGCAACACTCACTCATACTCACTTTACTTTTTTGCATTTGCGCCTGTATTTGTTTTTATTGTTTTAATTTAAACAAAAAAAACAAAATTTTTAAATGTTTTCGTTTCGTGTATGCAAAATGCTTATTAAAAAATGCTCGTAGAAATAAAGAAAAATAAATAAAAAAGAAGGAAAAAAACGAAGTGTTTTATAAATAAAATCTAAAACGTTAACATAAAATTTTCTATAAAAGGAAAATCAAGTGTAAAGTATGTAACAACAATAACAATAACAAAACAATGACATTAGCACAATAACCACAAGTAACAATAAAAAATCTTAAAACAAAGTTGCCGTACATTTGTATGGACGGGGCAGTACTTTTAAGAGGTGTATTCACTTCACATTCCTATATTTAAACATAAAATATTGAGATGTCAAACGCAACCATAAGGCAGGTGTTCCCAAACTTGTTTTTCTTATGCAATTAAATTGTTGAATATGCTGCCGTATAGTGGGTACATAAAATGATCAAAAGGCCTCTATAGACAGTGTTTGAGAATAGGTTTGCTGTTGGCTCTGAATAAATTGGTTCTTGGATTTCTTACGGGGCACTGCGAGATTACATACTTGTCTTAATTACACATTTTCTAGCCTAACCTAGTTCTTCGGTGTGAACATAAACGAGGGAACTCTTTTTTTTCCATCAATGTTGAGAGAAATAAATTTAAAGGCAGCCAAATTCTTTTGGATAGAAATGATGCAGAAAAGGATGTGTGTGAAGATAAATTAAATCCAAACCTAATGCTAAAATTTAAGCACTGCCACATTTGGCGTTAACAGAGCAAAATTTTCTCTTAACAGAATAAAATTTGGACTTAATCGAGCACAGTTAGCTGTTTAACGGTATCCATCTCAACAAACCCACTTACTTAGGAACTAATTTCAGGATTTCTATTGGGTCTGTGAGCCCCATATCATATTCAAAGTAAGGTTCTAAGGCCTCTAAATATAATCACTACATATAGTCACATATAAAGTGAGAAGGTATTGAGAAATTAGGCTTTGAAAATACCAATTTTTTGCTTGAAAATTCTCTAGATCAGTGGCCATTTTGAAACATATGGGACACAGTACATCCACCCGACTATATTCAGAGGGTCCTCTTTCGAACCGTGGTAGTGCGATAACTGGAATAATGTATTTTAATTTACTGTTAAAGTGTTAACACTGTCCTCCTGTTAACACAAGAGTTTCTTATGTTATTGCCAAAGGAGGCTCTGCTGAAATTGTTGGTTTGTGTCTCGGGTTTTAAATTCGAATTTAGCTTCACACACATAGGAGGACTGTAATACTGGCTATTCTGTAGTTACACGCCTTATTTTCTTAACTTTTTTTACTTTTTTAAGAAAGCACACTCGGGAAGAGAGGCCGGCCACACATTCACCACAAATATCTTCAAAAGGAAATTTATTTAAAATTCCTTGTGAAAGGTAAAGATGCCTGCATCTTTGTCAATTGCTCACTGGCATAAAATATTTGGAAACTCTGCACCTGCTCTTGTAAGGTACAACGAAGCTAACTGAAGGCTTTTACCTCTATATGGTCGTCGATTCATCTCCCTGTCCCTAGTACAGTAAAGAATAATAAAATAAAGAATACATTTAAGTTGGAGAAACAAAAAAAACTTGTAATACATGTTGCCTCTCCTAATATTGTTGCTATCGTCGTTGGTATGCTTTACAAAGTAAGAATGCGTAGGTTGTATTTAAAGTAAAATTATATCGTATTTATGCTTGTTTCCAAGTACAACAAATACAATCAAACATATCTAAATAGCAACTACTATCTAAGAAAAGGGTAGTACAGGTCCATACGTTTAACTACGAAATACTACGAGCGTGAATAGCACGTAAGCAGCAATGTAGCAGTGCTAGCCATACAAAAGAACCTGATTTATTTGCTTGGAACGTAAGAATATGAGTACGAATACGAGTATTTGTAGATTCAAATTCAACCTTTTTTTTTCTCTTTTTGTTGGCGTTTTTGTTTTTATCGCAGTCGCCCTTCTTCTTCTTCGTTTTTTTTTCATATTTTCAAGGTAATTTTGTTTCTGTTTGTGTAGCTGTTCCAGCTGGCTTGTTGGCCTTAATAAAAATCCTTAGATAATGAGTGGGATTTTTTTTTTAAACCGGAGACGTTTTTTGTGAAAAGTTTTCTATAAAAAGGCTATAATTAGGTGGCATGCACGTACACATCTACAGTCGGCCGTAAACAAAAACAGAAATAGAAACTTAAGAAGAATGGCTAATAAAATGAATTGGGAAGAAGAATATTAAATAATTTCTTAGGACTTTTTTTTTTATAAAAGGTCATGGTAAAATGTTTAAATTACTGATTTCCGTGTGCACTGTCGCAGACTCATATTATTGGTTTAGGATTTCTTGAATGATTTTAGTAAGAATACGACTACCCGGAGCGGCTCATCTCGGTTATGGGCGCCATGAACTGACACATTATATTATACAGCATGATAGTGAACAGATAATGTGATGGCGGACATCCTTGTTATACTCCAGTGTTGGTGTGATTGAAGGCTTAGTGATACTCTCTTTGGAAAAATAATAAATGTCCAGGATATCTGAGAAAACTGAGAGGCTAAATCTCGTGAGCAATGATAAGTTATACTACCGATGTAATGTAAAATCGATTCTGCCAAAGACGAATCGGTCACACTTTTAACAAACAATCACGGTGATATGACCAAATGTATTGGATTTGAATGCTCAAGGAGTACAAGGAAAGGAAATGGGCACGCTGGCAATGGATAGCATAGCTCCGCACGGAGTTTAACGGAAATAAAGAGCGATGCAGTCATTTTGTAGTACTGAGAGTTACTCGTGTATTTATAATTATCTTCTGAAGTAAGCAGTCTATCTAATAATATTGAAGAGTTTGTTAAAATCGAAGAACAATAAATACCGGCTAATACGATCATCGGTAAACATCTGGCGTGTCTAGTGAAGATACTTAGACTCACAAGGTCCTTCCGCAACAGATCGGTGGGATCATTTGCATAGTAGAAGCGATGGTGGTTCCATTTTCCATTACATAACACTGGGCCAGTACCCAATGGGTGAATAACACTGATTTGTGCTTTTCCTCGTCTCTACATCTTCAGTAGGAATCAACAAATCGACCATGTGGCCAAGACTTGCTTGATCACATAGAATGTCCGGTAATAATTTATACAGCTTCGTTTGAGGAGACTTTCCCGTAATAATCTATAACAGCACATATTGTCTGTCATAAGTTTTCTGGATTTAATTGAGTTCCTAATTCAGAGAATTCACCTGAAAATATGACGGTTGTGCCACAATAGGCTAATTCATCTACTCTACAGTTGTTCGCAATACCATTCTGTCTCGGTAGCCATATGAATAGATTCGCAACAACCGAAAGCCGTCGTAAGGATCAATATGGTATAAATCAATGCTCTGACAGCAGCGTGGTTCTCAGAAGACCAATCGTCCTGTCGTCTTTCTAATGATTGCTTTATTACAACGTGTAGGGTATTGGTCTGATCTATGCAGCTTCTATCTGACCGTAAACCTGCCAGTGCATTTTGTAAATTGTTCCCTATTTGAGACGGCGACATCTTTCCTATATTTATGACTGCCATTATGTTCTGTGTGAGGTCTTAAGTAGAATAATTGCACGTAAGTTGTGGCAAATTTATCGCTTTGCTTATGGATAGTCTAATGCATGCATGGTTCAAATCGTTTCTTTTTATAAATTCTCAACGAGGAGTTTAGACTAACTATCCAATTTGGTTTTTGAGATTACTCCCCGACTCTGTCAGTCATCCTTTTCACTGCGTATACACGGCCTGCAGTATTTTCGCACTCCATAAAAAAATTTCTGGTTTTATCAGTATCCTCCACGAAGCGTATTTGCCTGCTCATTGTCGTTATTACATGATCTGATACCCAGTAGAAGGAGACCCTATTTCCTTCTTTTTTCGAGATTGTTTACATTGTCAATATGGCTAAGGAGCTATACAACTTGGATTAGAATGTTTACAGCGACTTCTGTTTGTAATGATTTATCAGATAAATTCGACAAAAAAAAGAAAAAATTATTTAATTTAAGTTTTTTTTATGAGACACTTGAAGTGTTGAAATATTTATTTCCTTTTTTTAATTATTTTTTTTTTATTTATGAATTTTTAAACATTTCCACTTAATCTATCTCGTATTTGGATGATGTATTTAAAAGCAATACATTTATTCACTAATTGTTCAATGGATTTTAATTTGTTTTTTCTCTTTCACTCTCGTTTCAGTTATAAAATAAACAAACAAACCAACACATACACATCCACACTGAAAGATAAAAATTATACGGGGATTTGTAAACACAACGAATTAAACGAAAATAAACAAATTAATAGCGAAGAGAAATCTATACACACACATATAACAAATGTAAAGAGACATTTACGAAAATATACTTCATCATCATTAACATCATCAACAACAACAACAAGAGTAATCATCATAATCGTTTTTGTTTGAAGTTAAAACAGAAACAGAAGCAGAAGCCAAAGCAGCAGCAGCCGCATCTTCTTCTTGCAATGATGATAACAAAAAAACAAAAAACAAACAAAGATTGACGTTTAAAGTGTCTTGAAGATTAACTAAAAACATGTTCGATAAAAAAAATGTACTTAAAAATAGCAACAAAGCAAAACACTAGAGAAGTGAATTAAAGATTGTGAAGTAGCCACAGCCTAAGGAGAAATTAGGCACGCAAGAGGAAGAGTGTATATCAAGAGGTTTCTTCTTTAGCGGTTTCTCTGGCTAAAGCCCAACAGCAACAACAACACGAACACCATTTAAACGTATTTTACAAAACAAATAAACAATTAAGCAAGAGAAAAATTATTTTTAAAGTTTTTCACCCAGTGAAGTAAAGAAGAAGAACAGAGAAGATAAGAAATTTGAAAATTGGGTGTTAAAATGCTGTGAAAAATTCGAAAATTAGGAGAAAATAAATCATTTCGAATATTCTAATGGATTAAGAAAGGCTTTTGAGGGTTTACACTGAACAACTGCAGCCTCAATTGTTAAGGAGTACAACTGATCGAATAGGTGAAAACATATGCATGAAGCATTAGAAACAAGGGACAGCAACATATTGTATTTAAACGCTATAAATGTGGATCTGGAGGCCAGAGCTTTCCTGTATTAAAAGTAATTTTCTTGGCCACTTTTCTGATGGAGTTATAAAGTCCAAGTAGAACTTTTCTAACCTCTTCAATGAAAATTTGATTGGCTGTAGAGAACATTTTAAAATTCTTTTACATTTGTTACCATAAACATTTGCTTCTATTGTAATATTTGATGCCGGTTAAACACTTTAAAGCCCGGCATCTCTTTAAAATATGAAACAGTCTAGTTGCCATTGAACTGTAACGACAAGTTTTATACGTTTGCATGCTGTCTGATGCTGCAACTATTGTTAAAGGCGTTACAATAAAACACAAAAAGTACATTGAAAGCAAAAGAAGAAGACAAAAGAAACAAGAAAAGAAATATTCAAATTAAATGCCAAGCCCTGTAAAGTAAAAATAACTTCTTTGTTTTCATATGCCTTTAAGTGAAAAACAATAAGGATACCTTAAACGAAAGATTCAAACTTACACGCTTTTACAATTCTGTAGAACTTAATAAGCGCCAAAGGCTCATTGTTGATTCTAAGCAGCAGCACAAGCCATAATAGCTTACCACAGCGACCATTACCATTGAAAACGTGATCACATTTAAATGCATGCAGTAACAGTGTAGAAAAATGAATAACAGCAATATTACCACACCAGATAGCTGCAGTATATCTACATCGAGTTCAACTTCCTCGGCTCCACAATACAGTGAAAATATTCGGCGACCTTTAAACACATTGGAATTACTGCCTAGGCAGGGTTCTTCATCGTCCAATAAAATTTGTGAAGTGGATTTGGGTGATGAAGAACGTGATACATTTTCACCCGTAACCAGCAGTAATAATAGTCCCAGCGAGGATCATAATCTACACTCCTCTAGTAATACAAATAATTTAGTTTTAAGTAATGATGCTATGCCCTCCTCCTCCTGTTCCTCTGCTGTAGGTGCTGCTGCTGCTGCAACAAAAGATAATAAACACTTAGAGCAGCAAGCCTTGACGCCACTGAAATTGAAAATTAATAATTCCCTTACAAGCTCCACTACGCCGCCACCCTCCAAGGAAGAGAAACAAAGGCAAAATGAGGAAATTGTTATATTAGAAACGTCTTCGATTTCATCGGAAACCGGCTCCTGGGAATCGGTATTTCCTCAAGCTTCAACACAAGCAGTAAATAGTAGTTCTCTAAATCCAGCTGATGTGGATTTGACGTCTTATTGTGTCAATCTATTGGAGAAAAATTTTAATACCGCCTCATCCTCATCGTCCACCACCAAAGATAATACAAAAATCATTAAAGAATTACCCTCAGCGGCTTCTTCATCGTCCACATCATTTTTAAATTTAGGCCTTAAAAATAAGGATTTAGATTATATGGAACCAATAAATCGTGAACGTACCTATTCGGCTGGCCATAATACCTTAACAGCTGATACTAGCTCTTTGGTTAAAGGCTCAAGTTCATGTTCTTTGCAGCGTGATATACTCTTAAATAAAATGGAAGAGAATGCCATGTCCAACTCTCAAAATAGTAATTGCTTTATAGATGCTTCTTCTTTGTGTGACGAAGATGAAGTGGCACCCTTTAAGCCGGTACAAAATCAAACATCAGCCCTAACGCATGTGATTGCACAAGATATTGATTCGCCAACCAAAAAATTAGAAACATTCCATAAAGCCTTTGCTCGCTGCAAAGTCAAATCAAAGGATATTGCCGATGAGCCTATAATAGTATCGCCGAGGCCCAAATCCTCTTCCTCTTGTTCGTCGGATGAGCATAATGAAACTGGCCATAAAAATGATACTCAACTGTCTAATGAATCGGTAAGCAATTTATCGGATGAGGAGAAACTATGGAAAAGGGACCACAATAATCCTGGTGAAACGGAGCATAAGATACTAGGAAATCATAGAAATGGTGGCGTAAACATAAACGATGATCCCACCGAAGCATCGGTCTCTTTGGCTCCTGACGCCGACTCTTCAGACTCTTCGGATTTGTTTAAAATGAGGCATCCTTTATCTGAAAGAAAACTAAACAACTTTTCTGTTTATCACCATCACCAGCAGCAGCAGCAGCCAACTGCTACACAATTTACGGCTTTACCTTTGCAGCACACCAAGCTTTTGAATACTCATTTAGCTTCACACAACAACCATCAGCAACAGACGGGTGGGGCTCATAGTGATGTTAGTTATACCACAGATTATTCATCATCTAGTCCGGCGCCTAGTTTAGTATGGTCCGAACATGAAATTTCGCGACCTAGTCATACCACGAACCAATCGTCCTCCTCTAGACACCATTTGGAGGATTATGAAATTGTAAAGCTGAAGCCTCATTTATTACCAGACACACCGCACAACTCTATAGTCCATATAGAGCCCAATACCTCCTCCAATACATCATCCATACATCGTGATTATACTTTGTCTTCTTCTTCATTTTCACATCATCGTGACTCGGGTGCCTATTGCAGTGATGCCACTGATTCACCGGTACCCATGCCTCGGACACCCAAACGTTCAAAGTTCGATGAAGCTAACCCCATTATATCGGGCGGTTCTTGTATAGCCGACTTTCAAACCAAGAAAAGTGAGAGCCCTTCATTGAAAAGGCAAATTGAAACTTGTCCTATAGTTTCAGGTGGCTTTACCTCGTTGGATTTTGAACCTACACGACCTTTAGGCGATGAGGATGAGGAGGTTAATAATGTGGAGTTGAGACACAAGCCGAAACCTAGAAAACCTTTACTGGGCATAGCATCTTGGGTGGTGGATATGGG
This sequence comes from Sarcophaga subvicina, assembly GCA_936449025.2. Classification (NCBI taxonomy): domain Eukaryota; kingdom Metazoa; phylum Arthropoda; class Insecta; order Diptera; family Sarcophagidae; genus Sarcophaga; species Sarcophaga subvicina. The sequence continues at coordinate 77,765,690 of OW388083.2, forward strand.
CGACTGCCACAAAGAACGTCGTAAAAGCACAAGTTCCACCTCTAGTTTAGAAGTTAGCCATACAAAATTCCGTGAAAGAACGGATTCGAACAGTTCGAATAAAAGTGGCTGTGGCTTCTTCATTTCTCTGGATGACATGGACAAAAAGCCAAAAGAAAAGAAACTTCCTACGGAAAATCAAATGAGCAAATCGTTTAATCAGCCCACAAATTCGAAATTCTTTGTTAACCTTTCCACCAGTGAATATAAACCCAAAGAGGAGCATACTGACGATGAGCCGCCACAACCTATAGGTAGTACCTGTGTAAAGGCAGAGGAAACCTCTAACAACACATCACAAAATAATATCTTCAGCATGTTTATAGACATTGGAAATGGTGAAAAGCAGAGTAAAACTAAAACACGTAAAGAACCTTTCAATTTGGCCCAGCGTTTAAGTTCTTCTTTGAATACTCAAAATGGCAAAAAACTGGAGGGGGAATGTTTAAAATCTACAGCCAGTTCAACCGAGACTTTAATGTCGAAATCCAATCAACTTAAGAATCCTAATTTCGATCACAATGCCTCCAATCAAAATGGTGAATCCAAGTCCTTAGATTACAAACACAATTTAGATCCTCCGATAACTGTAGCGGCCATACGTAGAATTTCTATGCAGCAGAGAGCCCAACACGAAGCCAATAAAAGACACTCTTGGAGTAACAATAACAGCAATAACTCTACCAATAGCAGTGAATACAAACGTTCAATAAGTTTAACCAACAATAACGAGGGCAAGGACAATGCCAGCAAGGGTTTAATGAGCATCATTGATAAATTGCCCATCATCTCGAAGACATCCTCCTTATCGGTGGACTCTTCATTGTCGCCGTATGATGATTACACAGGATCCAAATCAGAACTAAGCACAAGTTCGGGTGGAGAAAGAGAAGAAGAAGGAGCTGATGGTGGGAGTGGACAAGCTAATCGCATAAAGAAACGTCGCCGAGATGTACAAATCAATGAGACATTCGATAAATCCAGTTTAGCTTCCATAACAGATGGTATATTATCCAAGGATTTATCACCGCTATCAACTACAGACACCGATGATTTGACCTTCCAACAAGATGAAGAACAAGCTGCGCGAGAAGCAGAGGAATCAATGAAAAATTTACCCTCTTCTCAGATACCCATCTCTACGCAAAATTTAGCCTCTTCGGCCACTTCATGTCGCATGTCGAATATTATCATGGAGACCATTGTTGAAGCAAAAGAAACTTCTTCACCTAAGAAAATACCCTCGAATCTAACAATGGATTCTTTGCAAGCCACAATAGAAAAACAAAAAATGTTATTGGAAACCGTCAATGAACATTCTGAAGGGGAAAAGCTTGCCAGTGCTGCAGCAACCAACAATTTTGTGAAACTCTCCGATATGGATAAACCCGTGAAATTAGATCTCAAATCTCCCGAGCGCATGAGTTCTAGTGTGGGTGGCAATCATAGGCAAATCAATCGTTTATATCGTGATGATAATCGTAATAGACCACACTCGTGGACTATGTCTAGATCAACGGGTAATACTTTTCAGAATTTCACCAATTCTGTGGAAAATTTACGTAGTTTATCACGTCTCTTCCCGAATTTCTCGAAAGAGATTTCCAATTCTTTGCCCAACGATATGGCTTTGGATCATATGGATTATATACAAACCGATTTAAGTGCTGATTCCAGTTTGGCCTCTAGCATAAGTAGATCGGGAATGGATGAGTCCTCGCTATCATGCCGCCAGCCTAGGAGACTTGGCGAAGACTTGCTGAAAATGTTTTTGCAAGAAATAGCCACAGACATGATCGTTGAGGTACATGGCAGACGCATTAAGGCCCACAAATGCATTTTACGTTCTCGTTGCCAATACTTTGCTGCTATGTTGGCTGGCAATCAAGCGACTAGTGTGGTATCCCTGCAAGGCTACTCCTATTCAGCGGTACATTTTGCCTTATGTCACATCTATTCGGGAGCCTCTCATCCTCCCGATGGCATTAGTTTAATGGAATTGGCTGCTTTGGCTGATCTTTTGGGTTTGGAGGGTCTAAAAGAGGTAACTGCCCATGCCTTGAAAACAAATTATTGCCATAATTTCCACAAGCCCTGTTCGGGTTGTATTGATGGTATTTTACAAGTTCTGCCGGTGGCTTTAAATCATGCTCTGGATGATTTGTATCGCAAATGTTTAAGATGGACTTGTCGCCACTATTTGAAAGTGTGGCCCACCAGACAATTTGCTCAATTACCAGGCGATATTTTAGGCAGATGTCGGCAACAAATTGTAGCGTATTTGGTAAGTACACAATATCATTTAGCAGAGACCACAACCACTATTCTAGAATTTCTCAAAGCATAGCAGCTTCTAAAAAGTTTAGAATTGTGGTGTTTGTGTCTGTTAGTCTTTTTTAAGAAGCCACAAAATTTTCTACATTTTTTCTTTTGATATTTGATAGACCTCTGAAAGTGTTTTGGATTGTGTATTGGATTGCGACAATTTATTGGCCCAACTGGCTACTTACCGCTGGGGCGGTGTTTGTGAGAATTTGGTCCGAGACATTTTAGATGCCGCCTACACTTATGTAGCCGAACATTTTGCCAGTTTAATAGCCAGCGATTCATTTTTATCTTTGGGTCATGACCGCAGTTGCCATATACCACGCCTAGAAGGTGTTCTTCTACGCACAGCCTCATCTCTAACACCTGATCAAGCCTGTAGGAGTTATCAGCGCATAACGCGTCTTAATACAGTATTACAAGCCAAAGTCATACAAATGCCCGCCGGTTTGGGTGAGTTGGCCAAAGAATTACAGGGTTTGCAAGAAGAAGATCTGGACTGGGATGCCGAGTATATACGTTTGGTAAGTTCATTATTGTCAGCGGTGGAACAGTGTCTTATAAGGCAGTGTTCTCGTGCCATGAGAGTAACAGCCTGGCAGAGAATGGATTTGGATTTGCGAAAAAAAATACAAACATTGGCTAGACTAACAGAACCTTTGGATCTGAAACGGGGCAAGCCGGTATCAAAAGCATTTTCATTTGGAGGCACTACTAGAAATCAAGATCTACAACAAGTTAAACTAGCCATACAGGCTCATTCGAAAAAGGCTTTGGCAGGTGATACCCAACTGTACAAGGCCACTCAGACTCATGATGCCGTACAGACAACCGAAAGAGGAGTGCAAGCCAATCATGATATAAGAGAAGGCACAAGTGAGTTTCTTTTTCATTTTCGAACAATTTTTAAGTTTTTTTTTTGTAATTTGTTTTTGTTGACTTTCAGGTCGTGTTTTAAAATCAAATTCTCGTGCTCATGTACCACAATCTTTGCGAGCTACTTCTCAAAGCACTGTCATAACAGAACGTAACAGTATGAATAACAACTCTGCCACTCATCACCGCCGTACTAAGTCAGAGGCTGCCAAGCCAACAACAGCAACCAAAACCAATGAACCAAAGAAAGTGAATGAAGTAAAAGGAACAGCCGACTCTACGACAATAAAACAAAAGGCTCTGCCTCTAAAGCTGGCTGATGTTAGACCTCGTTATTTGGAACCTAAGAAGACGCCTACAGCACCGGGTCCGGTAAGAAGCAGTACCAGCTCAAGTATACCAGCCACTTTGGCAAAGAAACAAAACTACCAGCACTCATCTAGCGAAAGTTCTAGGCATTCTAGTCCAGCAGCGCGGAAACATCTCAATGGTAAAGTGACCACTATTAAATCAACAACGAACATGTCTCTGGACAGCTTGGCATCAACTTCATGTCGTCCGGCCAGAAGTAAAACTAACAAGTCTTCCGATAATGAAAGATTTTCAGACCTGGCCGTTGACTCACTAAACGATAGTATGAAAAGCTCGGTTATAACCAATAAATCAGCCTCCCGCGAATCATTAACATCTACCCGCTTAGCGCGTTCAAAGAGCATTAAAACCGATAACAATACAAATCAAAATCAAAAATTCAAAACTGTTAATGGCACAACAAAACCCTCACGTCCAACCAGTTTAGGGCCAAGAGCACCGAAATATCTGCATCAAAAAATTACCTCCACTGGTTCCAGTCCTTCATCGGTAACCACTACGAAATCGGCTCACAGTCGTTTGTCCTCAGTGTCATCGAATCAATCGTCGAGAGATTTATACAAACGCTCCATTTCAGTGCCGGGTAAAAACGACACACAGCCTATTACAAAGCACAGTTTCCTATCGGCCAAATCACGTGAAATCTTAGCCAGACGAGCCGAAAAAGAGAAGAACAAACAACAGGAATTGTTGAAATCACAGGATAGCCAAAATACAAAAGAAGAACAGGCTGCAACAAATAAAACGCATGCGGCCCATCCCGTAATGCGTTCAACTTCTCACGCTTCAGTCATAACTCAGCGTAATGGACAACCTTCCAGCATACCGACACGACGTCCAAACACGTTACATTTAAAGAAAACTAATTGCAATATTACTGTAAATAAATCAAATACAACAACAACAATAGCAGCAGCACAAGAAAAACTAACGAGTAATAATAAAAACCGCACTTTACAGAATTCCAATGAAATTTATCACACAGCCCAGGCGGTTAAGCAAAAAATCGAATTGCTCATCAAATCTTCCAATCATTCTGCGTTAAATGAAAACAATCACAACCATATTGCTAAAGATAACGATAATAATCATGAACACCAATCACCCATTGTGGTCGCAACAAAATTAGAACGTTCAACTACATTCTGTAAAGATACAGCCGATGTCGATCTAAACGAATTGCAAATAATCGAATAAATTACCCAAGGAAAGGAAACATCAAGAGAGGACGAAATGATAATAGAAGCGCTTACCTATTTTGAAGTTGACGGTTCAACAAGTGGAAACTCTTAAATTATATGAGGTAATGTGATAATGAATTATAGTATATTGTATTACAGATTTTTATACAGATCTATCAATACCGTACATTTTAAACTAAAGAAAATTGGAGTATTTTTCTGCATAGTCATCCTTAATTTGATCGTAAAGCCAACAAACTTTAGAGGAGGGCATAGCCCGCCCTCTATGCCGTTCGATCGTCTTTACTAGTTGGTCACCGTTTGCATCGATCACCACCTTTTACCACAATCGGTTTTTTTACATTGTCGGAAGACATCCGCTTTAGAAGATAATTTATTTTCATTAGAAGACCTTATTCTTGCATTTTTCTATTGTATGTCCCCTAAGTGAAAATGAGCTATCATCATCTGCGGAAATTAAATTTACAAATTTAAAAGAATTCTGCAAAGATTGAAACATGATAATCTGAAGACATAAAATCCTGGCCATATGTTATACGTACATACTAAAACTTCCCAGTCAAGTTGTCTCAGTTTTTGTAGCATAATCAAGGGTGTGTGTTTTTTGGTCTTGTCATGATGGAACACAACGCCTTTTCTTTTGTTTTCTGAATGTTTTACTTGAATTGTTTGGTTTAATTACATTAATTGTTGACAGTAGAGATCAAACCAATTTGCAGAAGTTCTAAATGAACAATTTTCTTCCTGACTTTGGCACCATCGCCTCCTTCGTACACGAATTGTTTTCTACAGTATTCTCGTATTTGAGCTACTTTTATTGGCTTGTTATATTGTTTTTCAGAAATAACTTCTAGCTTCCTTGTATATCCAGCTTCCTTCAAATGGTTGATGGCTGTTTTTTTGCTAGTTTCCACATTACTTATGTGCCGATCCTTTTTAAGTTTTTTCTTCGGCTTTTTAGAGATTAGTCGATCAGACCGTAATACATCTTTAACATCAAAATTCTTAGAGAGAAGACGATTAAACCATATCGCTGCTGCTTTCTAGACCTAGATGGAATTCACAAAATTTATCATTCGCTTCCGCGGCATTTTTACCTTTTTGCATAATAGAAAAGCAAAATATGTAAGTAATGTTTCAGATGTTCACTCATTCATAAATGCAGATAAGCCTTCACAGAATAATGTGATTTTAATAATCTCCTCTAGCAAAACGAAGCTTAAGATATCACCTGAAGAACAAGTGTTAGGTTAGGTTAGGTCAATTAAGACAAGTACAGTACCCGGAGGTCGAATTGACCCATTGTACAACGTCCTAGTTTCTCACACCACTTATGTTGTGTGTGTTAATTTTATACATGAGTGGTGGGACCTACAGTTTAAAGACGACTCCGAACGACAGATTTTTGAGACACTTCATAGCAATTTTATTTACTCTCAGAGTTTTTGCCAGAAATCTGTTGAGAGGAAGTCGCCGAAGAAATACTTTTTGTATTTTGTATTAATGTCTGGCCTGGGGCTCGAACCCTGGCTTTAAGCCAACACACTACCTACTAGACTACGGCGACTTCTAAGAACAAAATAATTTCACCGGAGATATTTCATTTTAGAGTCATATTCGTGAACATATGATTTTCTTTACGAAGTCAAACATATAAATTTTTTTCATGGTATTTGGAAAATGATTTACACTTTTGTACGAAAAGCAACATTAAATATTTCCATAGAATTATCGTTTCTCTGTAGATTTGTCGTTATACTTAGTCGATGTTTTTCTTTTTAGATGCTAATACATTACAATATTGTTTCTAATGCTGCCTTTGTGCCTTCTTCTAATTTTTTCTTTCTTTTTAACAGATTATTGAAACAACAACAACCGTTCCCTTTACATATTTTTTTTTTGGGAATATTATAGATTCTTAAATACATCATTTGGCTTCTCAAATTCATAGATAACAGCAACTCTAGTCAAAGTGTAATTAGTTGCATGTTTAAATTCAAAATAAAAAGGAAAAACTAGCAAGCTTTGGTTAAAAAGAAAAAAAATCTTTAGAAAACTAAAAATGTAAAACAAAAAACAAATGAATTGCAATTACAAAATAAATAAACGAAATTAAGAAAACAAAACTTAAGCACAATATTATGAAATACAATACAATACAAACCAATAAACAATACTTAAGTTAAATGCTAAATAAAAAACAAACCCGCCCCTTTAAATAAAAGTAAATACAAATTTAATTAATTATTATTATTACAATTAAACAATAAAAAAAAACAATAAGATCAAGCATTAAAAGGAAAAATTTAATCATAAGGCCTATTATACAATTGATTACACAAAAAAAATTTTGTTAAAGAAGAAATTAAGAAATGAAAAGCTAATATTCATCGTATATTGGAAATAATTGTACTCTTGTTTGTTGTGGGTACATAGGAAAAGGCAAAAGTTGGTTTTTTTAGCACATACATATGTTTACACAAGAAAAATATGTTTACAAAGAAAGAAATATTAATTAAAAAATAAAAATATTATAATATAATATTAGTAAACCATTTGGTGATATTATTTAGGTTTAAAAACTCTTTACAAACAACAACAAAAACAATTAATTAAGCATTACTAAGTTTGTTTAAAAAAAAAACAATTAAAATTAAAAATCTCGAGTATTTTATGTAAGAAAATTAAAAAGTTAATTGAAATTTAAATTCAACAATATAAATGAGAGTTCATTTTAAGGAGTTAACAAAAAATCAAAAACATGATCTCTAAAAAAAAATGTTACTAAGAACAAATGGCTCCTTCTCAATGCTGCTCTCTGTATCTCTTTTCATATTGTGTTACTATATTGGCTTCATTTTAAAATTCATTTGCATGTTAAACAAAAAACAATTAAAAACAAAATCAATAAATATTAATAACAATAATAATAATGATAAAAACTGCCTTCGGGTTTAAAACTATATTAAACTCTTTATTTGTTAAGATTTTTTTTTTTGAACAAAAAATCTCCTTTTTAAAATTATTGTGTTTATGTTTTTCCTTCTTTAAATTAAAAATCAGAATTTTTTTTGCTTTTGTTTTCAACACAATAAACGTCCGTCTTGTTCATATTTTATTATATACACTTAGTCTGCTTTCTGATATGTTTTTGTGATTTTATAAAATGTTTTTTATACAAAAATATTTTTATATAAATAAAAGCTTTAAGCTCTCTCTCTCTCTCACTCACTCTTCCATTACGAAACTTTTTTAATGCTTTTTTATATTCTAAAGAAGAATAAAATTAGAAAATAATGTTTTAAATTAGTTTTTAAATAAGCAAAGGCTCTACTAAATATTTTGATTCAAAAAACCTTATTCTTTGGAATTTCGAAAAATATTTTGTTTGTTTAAAATTACTTGGTAGATACTTTGAATTGGTTTAAACAAAATGTTTTATTATTAAAAAGCCGAACATTAATAAAAAATAATTTCATTGAAGAAGTGAATTATTAAAAAAAAGGAATTTTATTACAATAAAAATATTTCTTTAAAAATACGTTTAATAATTTCATTTAAAGAATAAAATTTTATTTTAAGAAGAAAATTTTTATATTTTATTTATATTTTGTATTATTTTTGTCTGCTTTTTATTTTTATTTATTATTTATTCATTTTTTTCTTAATTTTTTATTTGCTTATATCTTTTTTTCATTATTTTTATTTACTAATTTTTATGAATATTTTCATTTAAATGTTTGAGAAAGAACATTAACAAAATAATATTTTTTACTAAGAAAACGAAAAATATTTTTAATAAAAAAAATCTCTAGTAAAAAATATGCCTTTTTTAATTTATTTTTTCTTATTTTAAATATTTTCAATAATTTTTTTTATTAATTTTTTTTGAGTATTTCTTATTAAATTTTTATTATTATTATTATTTTTTTTTTTGGTTTAGAATATTTTTTTATATAAAGCAAAGAGTATTTTGTAGTAATTTGGATATTAATCTTTTTTAAAATTTTATTTAATGGTTTGAATTAATTTTTTTCTGATTATTTATTAAAATAAAATATTATTTCTTAAACGTTTTCAAACATTTGTCATATTTCGGGCATTTTTCAAAAATTTATTTTTATTTAATAGTCTTTTAAATAAAAAATAATTTTTTTAAATATTTGTTAAAATCTTAAACATTTTACAAATTGTTACAGAAAATTTTTGTTTTTATTAAAGAAATATTCTTTTTTTGCTTTCAAAAAAACTATTATTTTTTATGATTTTTTTAATTCATTTTTTTATTTTTTAATGAATTTTTAATTTTTTCTTTATTATGAAATTTTTTAACATATGATTTATTTGTTTTTTATGAATTTTTTATTCTCTTTTAGGGTTTTATTAATTTTTTATAATATTTTTATTCTTTTCTGAATTATTTTTATATTAAAAAATATATTTTTTATTTAAAAAATTTTTAATTTTAAAATATATTCTTTTGATTCTTTATTTTATATTTTATTACCATTATTTTTATATTGAAAATTTAAAAAATTATATTTTAATTTAAAAATATATTATTTGATATGTTTTTTTTAAGTAAACTTTTAATTTTATATTTTATTAATTAGTAAATTTATATTCTTTTATTAAATATAAATTTTACCATTATTTTTTTTTTATTTCAAATTATATTTCTATTTTAAATTTTTTCCATTTTTATAATTTTCTTTAGTAAATTTATTAATTATTTTTGCAATTTTTATTCTTATATACATATGTATATAAAAAAATATGTATATTTTTTGTATTTCCTTAAAATTATAATTTCTCATTAAGAATTATAATGATTGAAGTAATAAATTCTCTTTGCATATAATTATTTTTTATTAAATTCTTTTCAATAATAAAACATTTTGCTTAAACAAAATATTTAAAAACGACATTTAATTAAAGAAATGTTTCCTTTCTACATTGTAATTCATTTAGATTTCTTTTTTTTTTAAATTAATTTTAATCTCATATTAAGTTAGATTTTCTCGTGAAGGTTTCTGCGAAACGACTTATTATTTTAAAATCATGTTAAATTTAATCTTAGTTATACGTACCCTTTTTTATAATCAAAATTAATTTATAATATTCATTGTGTCTTTAGTTTCTGAAGTGATTTATAATTATTATGCTGCATATCATTTGATCACTTTATCTGTTTGTTTTTTTTTTATCATTTTGTATTTTGTTTATATTTCATTATTATTTATCTAATTTACATTGTAAGTGTGTTTATGCTTAAGTATACTTTTTCTAAATAATATTAAAATATTTTATAATTACACCAGATTATGAATTTAAAATCATTTTAATATTATTTTTTTTTTGTATTTGTATTTATCTCTTTACTATATTATACTCTACTCTATAAATATGTTTTAAAAATCTCTTGGCTTTTTTTTAATAAATTAAGTATGAAAAATAAAAATTAAAAAAAAAAATAAAAAATAATTAAGATGAATAACAAAACAAACAACAAAATTATGTATGAATAATTAAATAAAGAGAAAAACAACAAAGTAATAAAAAGAAACTATATATTACAGCAAAATTAAATGTGTTTCTTTTTCTCTTTGGATAGGAAAATGGTAAGGCTCTAAGAGTAAGAAGACTTTCCTTCAGTCATAAGATCAAAATCAAGTTGCAAGGAGAAAGTACAGGTACATTGTCGAGTTCATTATTCAACCTCTCTTCCTATTTTCAGGTTTAGTATGAAACAAACATATCAGAAATATTTAACTCTTCAACATCGAAAAGTATTATTTTTATTCAAGTTCGAAAATACTTACTTTTTCTCAATATTTACAAAAGTGAAACATTCTTAAAAAATATCAATATACAATACCTCCTACTGTTCGTGATTCATGTCTGCGGTAAAACAAGTCAAAATCACATTCTTTCTAAAGCTCTTCTCTAAAGCAATGATAATTCAAGTATTTCAGTGTATTTATTTAGAGGAGATAGTCGCACTATATGCATATGACATAATTATGGACATGAAGACAAATATTTAACGAAATTATTTTAAATTTTTTGTCAACTCCATATCGTTAGTTGCCAACTGATTTGATTGCTGTTCATAATACACTAAGTGTGCCTTTATTATTATGGAGACAGATGCTAAAAATGTCAGTTCTAGGAAGTTCTTACAGTAGCCTATAATAACTACAACAAATAATTATTATGTCATATATAGTATAAACCGCCTAAGAATTTGTTGATGTTGAGGGACAAACATACTTTACTACTAGAAATAGTTTGACGCACATGGTATTGATTTATACCTACCGTAATAAAGTAATGTATACCGACCTTGTTTGCCAGTTTAAAGAATGTTTTCTTGCTCATTTCTTTTAAATTAACACAAACTATAGCATCTTACTTGTGTTAGATACCATCAATAATTTTCTAGAAATTTCATTCTTGAATCATGTTCTAAGATAAAGTCATTAAAAATTAAATTATGTTGTATTTTAAAATACTTTTTATTTAATATTTCTTGTATTATTTATAATAACGCTGATGTGTGTACATTAAATACGTGTATGTAGTTTGCTACTGTGAAACATTTAAAAAGGATTTTACAATTCAATTTGTAAACAATTTTCAATGAAAAAAAAATTTAAAATTAAAAAGAACTAAAACGGTAACCAAAACGAATAATGTATTTAAAACTTTACGTTGCAGATGTTGGTTGTTGAGTCTGTTGTTGCTGCGATAGTTGTTGTTGTTGTGTTTGCTGTTGTTTTGCCTCTAAATTTGATTGAACCCAAGCATTAAAAACGTTACGACAATGTACTACCACACATTCATTGCTACAATATTCGTCTTCCCAGTCAGGATTGATAATTGCACGTTTATTGCAATTTTCTCGTGTACATTTTTGTAAAGAACCGGCTTCAGCTGATAAATTCTGGGGATCGCCAGCTGGAATTCCAGCACTAGTTGCGGTAGTAGAAGCAGTATTGGGTGTTACTGGCGCTGCAGTATTGGTAGCATTTGTAAGACTAGCCGTGTTGTTATTATTATTAAGCACTTGAACGTTTTGTTGTGTTGGCTGGTTGCTGATAACATTTGTTGTTGTTGCTGTTACATTGTTTTGAGATTGTTGCTGTGGCTGCTGTTGAGTCGCTGTTGTATTTGAGGCATTTGCGTTAAGTTGCTCCTGCTTCAGTTGTTGTTGCTGCTGATAGATTCTCATCTGTTTGAGATATTCTGTTTTGGCCAATTCGTTTTTCTTGTTATAGACACTCTTATGTACCGGATCTAAGGCATCCCACATAGAGGCTACAATTTTCGATAACTCTTGAAAGGAACACGTAGGATTCTGCTGTTTTATGGCGCTTACAGTATCACGAAAGAATAAAGCATAAGCGGAAAGTGGTTTTGCTGGTTCATTTTGGTCTAACGGTAACATTTGTTTACGGGCAGCCATTGTTGTGGGGCCTGTGCTCGGGGTTGGTGTAATACTTCCTGCCGGCGCTGCAACATTGTTTGGTGTGGTCGTTATCTGTTGCTGCTGGGTAATAGAGTGATTTATTGAGTTATTTGCTGTAAAATTAAATGAATCTTCATTGGCCGTATGATATTCATCTGTTGTATTGTGAAGATTAATCATACGTTTTGTCTACAAAGTGTGAAGGAAAGAGAGAAAGAAAAAGAAAGTATGGACAATGAAATGAAAATGTGATGAAGGATTTAATTAAGTGTTACTTCATTACGAAATAAAACAATAACTTACTAAAAGCTTTTTCATTACTAACGCTTTACAAAATTCGAAAACTATTGAACTATCAAAAAATTAAAAGCCTTTTGAAGCTAACGCTCAGATAGAATTAAATGATATGATGAATACATATAATGAAAAATAAATTGAAATTAATGATGATGTGTTGGTAGATGCTAAAGGTAAGATAAGGTCACACTATGCTTGATCGCATGTAGGAGTGTATGTAATGATTTTAATTTTAAAATACCAAAAAAATTAAATTAATTTCATATTTAATTGCAGACTTTATTATAGTCAGGTATAGTATGCAACATTTTGTTGAATATTTTTTTAATTCTATTCGTCTTTACTTATAGGGAATACCAAATCATGTAGCCTGAACAGTTGTTTATCTATATTATCAGCATTCCTTGGCTTTTTGCGTATACTAGTCAATACAGATCTCTTGAGTACAAGGAGTTTGTATAGATCATTTGGCAATACAATCATTTTAAGCGCTTATTTAATCAAAATTTTAAGCGGGATAAGTGGGATTCAAATTATAAAAGCACTGTAAGATATAGACAATTTATTGAAATGGCGTTGCTAGTCTATTAACTCAACTAGATTAAATTTAACCTTTGGCCTAGCAAGGATCCAGGTAAGGGTAGGTTTGGAAGGTACTTTCTAAAATGCCTTCCTGAAAATCTGAAAACAATCTTCAACTTAAATAATGAAGGACCGAATTAGAATGTGTTGCAATTTCATTTAAAAGAATTGTTTTTTACTACGACAGTCATGTAGATTCCTTCTAAGGCCTTCGAACTATCATTAACTCGCTAATGCCTTAGCCCATTTACATACCTACTAATTGTAAATATTTCGGTTATAAGGACACCAGAAGCACCCGCTCATTTATAAATATTTGGCTCTGCCTATGAATGAATAAGTCAGTGCCATTAGCTTTTTTATTGTTCAAAACTACGAAATGATACAACAATCTACTTCAAGCAATAGTTGTGGAGAACATGCAGATGTTGGGTTTGCGCTGAGTTCCTAAGATGAGCTAATGATCCGATATAAGGTTGTGTTACAAACGCATTTTATTAAATCCTTCGTTAAGTGTGCCAGATGACATATAAAGTGAGTAGAATGAACACATAATGATATTATGATCTCTGCAAGAAACAGAGGAAAAAACTACAGAAATCCGAAGAAAACTTACCTGTGTCGACGTAGGTGTTTGCTGTTGATACGCAAACGAATTGTTAACAAGATTTCCTGCCAACATACTGCCAGTTGGAGTAGATGTAGAAGCGTCGCCCAAATCGAAAACGTCGTCACCAAATGATGGTGTATGAAATTGTGTATTCATTGTAAAATTCTATGTAAAAATGTTTATCTGTGGTGAAATTATTAAATCGAGAGCATAATTTTTATTAGAACATTGAGGGAATTAAGAAAGCAAATACAATATTTATTTTCCTTTTGCTCAAATTTTTGACATTTACTTTGGTCAACTTATTCTATAGTAGATAAACATTTATAGAAATTTGGCAGCACTTAGTACCAATAACAAACAATAAAATCAAACATACACTTTGAAACAACAATGGGAATAAAACCAATAGCACACTTTTAAGCAACCATGAGAATAAAATAAATCACAAGCCTTTAAGCAACTCTGTGGTGTAATATGGAGGGAATAGTAACGGTAAATGAAAATCGCCATTGGAAAAGTGAAATTTATAATGTGAAGTTCTTATTTTATTTTAAAGTATAAGAAAGTGATAATAAATAATTAAAAATTGTGAAAGTGAAAGAAATAAGTTTGCCGATTGTGAAATAATAATTAAAAAGAACAGAATATCAAATTTATAGACATGTGCTGTCACGAGAAGACTTACGCTTGGCGTCGTTGTTATTGCTGTGAGTGTTCGGCTGATTCCAGAATAAATCCAAGGTAAGAAATAGAAGAATAAGTATTTAAATGTCGGTTCAAATTAGCTGTTGTTGGTTTGTGTGTCAATATTAGGATGTAAAGTAATTGCAGGACGTTATCAGTCTCAATCTGATATTATTCTGGTCCGGTAAATGTTCAGCAGCCCATTGAACAAAGCTTCTCCAAGTCATCAATTTGTGTCGATTGAGCGTTTAGGTCTCCATTGACATTCTAAATTGTAATTACATATTCGACAGAAATCTGTTGAGGCCTGAACTGTTGCTACAACTAACAACCTTAAAGGTATAATTTGGAATATGCAGCTTTTGTTATACTTGTGAATTGAATTTGTTGGTGAGGGCAATTGTTTTCCAGGATGCGATTGTTGGGGAGAGGGTTATACTATTGAGAACATTACGTTGTGTGGCTTCACAAGAATTTTAATTTCTTACTCGTGTAATTGATCTGAACCCAGTTGGAGTTCTAGGCGGATCATTTAGGCTCGTCTGCCTATATGATGGAAGTATAGTTTTTTTAATTGATCTTCCACTTGCTATATATTTTGATCGAAATACTTCTCTCGCATTACCCCATACCATGCCAATTAAACCTTGTAGCGTCGTAATTCTTGTATTCATCTTTTCCTGGGAATACATAGGTGAAATGTCACAGGATATCGAAGATGACTCACAAAATTTTGCGATACGGGCCCCTTAAAGTCTTTTTTCTGACAAGAGTGTCCAGTTTTAGCTCTACCTTTGTCCAAGAGGTGAATAAATTTCGTTCAAAATAGTGAGCATTTGGCCATTAGTACATCGCAGAGTTATAGTTAATTTGATTAAATATTTTTCACTAAATTACGATAGATGCTCTAAGACGGTTATGGAATGTAGGAAAATGATCAGAACGTCTCTGAGAGTGATATCGGTAAAAGTGTCTTGTAATAAAAGCTTTTGTATGGTTTCTAGGCAAAATTATTCGTATTACAAGCAAAACATATTAAACTGTGCAATACAACCGATTTTAACTTTTCATGCCTTTGGCCATATTTCATTTTTCTTCATCAAACTGTATGTAGGTATGTGTGCACTGGTAATATTTTGTTTTATGTAGCTCAGTAGACATAACGAAAATTAAAAATTTAATGTATAGAAAATATTCTGCTGTCGTCGATAGCATAGGTTGAATGACGTGAGGTCTCATCATGTGAGGTTTCCACTTCGTCCACTTTTGTTTGTTTTTGTTTTTTGAAGACTAACTCTTAAAAGATTAATTCTACTCATGCAGTGCATTATGTTGACTACCAGAAAGACACTTATATGAGAAAGAATAATAGGATAGTCTAGGCCAAGTTGAGGTACTTTTTTTTCTGACTGATGTAATACGATCGTCATTTTTTGTGTATCGAACTGTTTTATTAATGGAAAAGGCGATGATGTATAATGTTAAGCAAAGTGTTCTAGAAAAAGCCACCCAGATTCTCGTATATACAGAACAATGGCTTTTATCTTAATTTCAAAAAGTTTAATATAGAATGCCAAGCATGAGATTCACAATGACCTCGTACGTAAGTTTTAGCCTGCCTTCAACCTATGTATATAGGATATCACCCACAATCTTGTTGCCTTGGTAACCTTTTGGATGCTGTTGAGTTACCCCACTCAGTTTAATTAATTGAAAAGGCGTTGATGTACAACATTAGGAAGACAGTTATAGAAAAATCCACCAAGTTTCTCGTATGTACCGGGTAATGTCCTTTATCCTAACGTCAAGCATGAGGTTCACAATGAGAGATAGCCTGCCTGTCCTCTACATACATATGTTTGGTTTCCTTTCACCCTATATACATATGTATATACATACAGTGCATGACAAAACAATGGAAACTTGTTCAAAAATTTTTTTATGTGTTACAATCGGACGAAAATTTAAAAATCTTTTTAAGAAATCGGCAAAATATTAATGCCTTTTATTAATATGCACTGTTATTAACATTTCTGTATTTTAAAAAATATATAAAAAGACTATATAATTCAGTAATTAAAAAAAATAATTCTATTCACATATTTGATGTTGACAAAACAATGGAAACTTTGGAAACTTTTTTAATTTTTGAATTATATAATTCATTTTTATACATAATTTTAATATACAGAAACGTTAATAACAGTGTGCATATTAATAAGCTCCACAAATGTTTTGCCGATTTTTAAAAAACATGTTAAATTTTCGTCCGATTAAATACATTTTTGAAAAAGTTTCCATTGTTTTGTCAAGGACTGTATATAGGCTGTCTCACAAAATCTAGTTGTCTTAACATACATGATAAGTAACCATATGTTTTTTTTCTCAGATGTGTTAACGGCGTACAGTTTCCAAATATGTATCCTTGTGTTCCATTACCCCATCACGGAACATTCTAAAACGAGTGTTCTTGGAGTTTACGATGACATTGTAATTACTCAAGAAAGATTAGATTATCCCGTTTGACCTAAGAAGTGTTACCGCTTCTCCTCAATTTTGCTTTCGCTGAATATACCCTTTCAACCCCCTTTTACTATTCCACAGAAAGGAAACTAACCTCCTTGTAATTTGATCTGCCTGCTTATTTAGTTTTATATTCTAACTTCGATTCAATCTCTAAGGAACTGAGTGCTCTAATGGTGGCCTGACTGTCAGTTAGTATTGCTATGTTCTGTCCTCTCTACTTCCTGTTCAAGTTTTTGAGCACATCTTTCGATGACATTGTGATGAGGATAGTTGTGATCTATGGTTTATTCGCATACACTTGAGATTTCAGAAAACCCGCCAGAAAAATTCTACGAGGTCTTATCTTATCTTATTTTATATTATGATGTGTCTATGCCCTTCAATTACTCGTGCAGAATATCCAATGAGGCATTAGTTTTGTAGCATGTAGCACTGTCCTGTTGAAATAAATTGTTCTTGGGGTCCAATTCAAATCAAAAGAAGATGGTAATTATCGACCGCTGACGATTCTACAAGAAATATGGACCGAAGACGCCGCTAACCCTAAATCCACACCACAGAGTAACTTTTTCGGGTTGCATTGAACACTCTTCATTCTAATGTGGAGTGGTATTGTTACAAATTTGACAATTTTGTTTATTTACGTACTCATTCATTCAGAAATGGGGATGATTTTTCTATGAAAATTAGGATCAGTTGCCAACTGCGAACACATGTCCTTGTCTAGGGTCGTCCATGGTGATTTGGCAAAACAGACTGAATAAATGACAACTATTGCGACAGATGAAGCATTAACAAGATTGTCGTTGTTAACTACAATGTCTTCGAACACTGTAAAGCCTTAAATGTCGCCATTTAACAAGATGTCACATCGCTTCATGCAATTGATATAAGTTTGTATTACATTTTAGAGACATCTACTGATAATTTCTAACCCAAATTCTTTGAGAATCTTTTTTCGACAATCTTTTTTCTAATATATTGTAAATATATTTTTTTATTTCGTATTTAAATATTTGTATAAACATATTGTATATGTTATTTGAATGTATACATTTATTTTGTATTTTAAAAATATATATTTTTGTATAATTGTATGTATTATTTATTTATTATTAATTAATCTAATCTAAGGCATTCATTATTTTACAAACATTATATTTAAAAAAATAAAATTTACATAAAATCATATCACATTTTTTCTAAACAATTTACTCATGCATTCGTACATGCATACATAGAGGCATACATACATAGGTATTACTTATTCTATATAATATTAATAATATTAATAATTATAATTAAATTAAGAACAACATTTATAAATATTCTCTTTCTATTTCTAATTAAAACACTCTGTGTCTAATAAGACACTATTTTAGAATTACAATTACAATAACTTAGAAAATGTTTGCAACTTAAAAAACTAAATACATTTAAACGTAAGTGCTAATATGCTTTTTGATCATTTATTGCGTTTTTGTGACTCCAGATAGGTGGCGGTGAAAGTGAGTAGACGATGTCTTTGCTTAAGATTACGGGCTCTCACATGTACAGAGTTAACTTCTTCAGTATAACTGCCGGGAAACCATCCAATGGCGCCATCACGTATACGTTCACCTTGATACCAGCCTAACAACAAAAAAAAAAAGAAAACACACAAAAAATTAAAACACTTTATATTTGCATGTCTACTTGCTTTAATGTCAACCTACCATCTGGTAATTTACGTGTCACATTGACTACATCACCCACTTCCAAGTTTAAAACGTCGGGTTCATTATTTTCATAGGTATGCGTGGCTATAACTTGTGGACAATCCCATTGTTCATATAATTTTTCGCCTGGCGTTTCCGATTCAGGCGGACGCATGGCTTGTAGCCATCTTTGCTGTTCGGAAACTGAAGGGCAGGACAACAGCTAAATTTAAAAAAGAAAGAAAAAAGAAAAGAAAATAAAGTTTCATTTAAACTTGTCATTGTGTTATACTCACTAATTCGATTGTTTTACGTTCGTGATTCTCCAGTAGAGTCATTAAAATTAAATTTTTACTAGTTTGACTATTTAAATCTTTGGTTGGTAATTGTGGCAGTGTATCTCCCGACGTTATTGTCAGCATATTACGCGGACAATAGTCAAATACCGAAAACTGTTCCTCTGCTTTACGTTTTGTCAGTACCAACAAATCCGAAAAGAGAAATGCAAATATTGTGGTTTTCGTAAACTTTTTGCCAAACGTTAGTTTGGCATCATCGCCACGCCAGATGAGATGTGTTAGCTCTCCCTTTTTGACTAAATAACGTGGTTTAGTGCCGGGAGCCAAAATGCCAGCTGGAGCTATTGCCAAAGGCCGTATTACCGTGGGATTAAATTCCAATTGTCTGGATATGCGTTCAATTTCAAAAGCCTGCTCACTCTTATTGGCCGCCTCATTGCACTGTGTTACAATTTTATTCATGATTGCCAGGCACATTTTCCAATTTTCATATTCGTCATCATTGTGATGGCATTTACTGAAAACGGCATCGATTAACAAAGGCAGTCTTGTGATTCTCTGCATGGGTAACATTAAAAAGGAATGCAAAGTAAGGCCACAGCATGCAGGACTAGACTCGAGTAGTTCCAGATTTTGTGCAAACAAACCTTTGGCTTCACGCAAGCGTTTTAAGGTACGATCCATGCGGCCCTGATGCTCACAAAAGCCTACATATACATGAAAATGCTTTTCGGCTATCGCATAGATGCGTTTACTTAAGCCTATCAGCATTATATTGTCTTGCCAGCAGGTTTCTAACTCTGATAGAAGTTTTTCGGAACATTCATGTACCGGCACGATATGGGCAAACAGAGATTTACGGTCACGAGAACTAACCACGTTTTGATCGCGAAACACAGGATGATTCATATAATGAGTGCGCAATAGATTAAGAGACTTCAAATAACTTGCTTCTGAGGTGATTATTTCAAACTTTGCCTCCATTAAAGCTCGTTCCCGTGTTGTCATTGCGGCTAAAAGAATGAATAAGAATTTGTTTACAAATTAAAATTTTTATCCAAGATTCAATTCCACTTACGTATTATATACGAATTAATAACCTCCGGAATATGACTCCACAAGGTACGTTCGGGCCCACTTTTTGGTTCCACCAATTGTAGCGCTGAAGGTCTGGTGGATTTTCTCACATTCTCGCTGTTATTGTTGCTGTTCTTCTGACGTTCTCCGATTTCTTCATAGCCATCTGTTGAACTGTCGCCGTCTTGCATGTCTCTAGACATGGCCTGCAATTTGGCTGCACTGTAGATCTGATACAACGGCTCATTACTAAACATACTGTGTGACATTTCATCCGCTGGCCCTGCCTCATTACTAGTGGATACACCCGAACTACCGCTACTACTGGCCACAGATACGCCAGAAGTTTGATATAAACCTGCTTCTTCATACCATGTAGAGCCAGCAATAATGCTGCTTCCCCCACTGCCATTTTGAGCATTTAGTATCTGAGAATCGTCGTTAACCAAATTGGTTGTGCCATTCTTAAAAACACCGCATTCGGCGTACCAAGAAGTATTGCTTTGGCGTTTAGATTTCGGGTTGTTTTCTGGCGGCGGCGGTGGCGGTGGTTCATGAGGTCGTATGCCTATGGTAGTACGTCGTCTTTGGGAATTCGCCAGCTTAGCTTCTTTTTTAGCTTTACGAGCTATGGTAGAGAATTTTTGCGCTTCTGTAACGGGTGTAGATGTTGTAGTGGGTAGTTCTCCTGATAAAGCTTTTTCCGAAAAACCAGAATCTAATTGGCCATTATGATCATCTTGTCCGGGATCCTCTATATAGAAAGTACTTCTGGTTGGTGTCAGGGTGCTTAATTGTTTGTTATCAAAGCCCACTAAACTCTTGCGTATACGTGACCTTAAACTTTTGCCCGATTTTGATTTTCTTGTTTCAGTATTAACGCTAATGGTATCGGGCTTAGAGACTACTGTTTGAGCCATTATGAGATTATTTTCCGAAGTACTTAACTCTTTGGTCTCTGGCACTTGCAATGCCGAGGCTGGTGGTGTTGGCGGCAAAGGTTGAGTTTTGCTTTCATACTGTTGTGTACTACCATAGAATTGTGACGAACTATCGTAGATTTTCTGTTGACTGCCGCCATGTTTCGAACTATTTGGAGATTTCTTATTCACAATGAAATTCTTAAATTTCTTGACAAACGAATACATTTGATTCGATGATGTTGGCGGTTCGGGTAATTTGGTAGTTCTTATGTCCACACCACTGTCATTGTGAGCATTCTTGAAATGTTCGCTTTCATAGTAGTCATCGGTATCGGAGTCAAAGGAATCATCCGATATGTGTTGACCCAAAGCATGTGCTGAGTACGACATTTTCTTGCCACGCTTAGAAACCCTTACAGAATCTTGATTTCTTTGCAGGCTGCCAGTGCGACTCGGGTCGAGCAATGAATGCCTTTTGGAAAGGGCCTGTGGTGAAAGTTGTTCATAGTAATGATCGGGATCGTCTGAAAAACGAAATGTTATTGTGATTATCATTAAATGTTTCAAAAAAAAGTGGTTTAAGTTTATAAAAAAAAAAAAAAAAACTAGAATGGTTAGTCGAAAAAGCCATTATCAAATGAAAAATACGTTTCGGGCATCAGAGCATGATTTATAAAATGCAATATTATAGGTATTACGAGGTATTATTTGTGAATTTTTTCCACATGATTATGATCGATAATAGTATCCATTAAGTTAGTATTAGAAGATATGCTAGTAATAGATTGTAAAGTGAAAAATAATGTGGACAACTTTATCTTTTAGTAGCCAATGTAATTACTCAATCTCTTCCCGATATCATTAAAAGCTTTATGCTTTTTTTGGTCCACAGTTTTCTCAAATGTATGTTGAACCCGTACATAACGTAACACTAGTTAGCTCATCTAAGATTTAAAAATTCTCTATTCTGATGAGGACAGATAGTCGAGTCAAAGACTGTCTCTAATGTTTTGACATCCTAATGAGAGATGAAGTGTCATAAGACTGAGAGTAGGAAACATTTGTTCTTTTAAGATATGTTAAATCATAAGGAATGTGAACCGCTTGTCAAAGAATCTTTTGGGCAGTCTATAGCTGATTATTTAAATGAAACAAATTTAATGCCATTCGTCTCAGATGGTATGTTCAATTCGTATGTTTTGTAGAGATGTCCAGCATTACATAACCACAGAGCACACTTACTTGTGCTGATACATCAACCTAGAAAAAGCAGAATTAATTCTACAGAAATATAAATTTTAAGGCAGTGGGAACTAAGCAAGTCTATGACCTATATTTCACTATTCAATGCACAACCTTTAAATTAAGTAAACTTAACGAATTCTTTTTTCCAAATTTAGAACGAATTTCAAGCTAACAACAAATTGGCCTAACAAGACTTAAACAGAGTATATTTTATAGCAGTAGAAGTTTAGCGTCCATTTCATCTTGTGCACATTTTGATATAATTTTCTTGTGGGCTTTGATCCAACTGTAAGCCAAATCAATTTACTACTTAATTATGGGGACTAACAGTATAAATTCCGACTTGAAAACTGTTTTATTATTATTGTTTTATTACCATAATAAACTAATGTCAGATAATTTGTATTGTACAGTCCGGACAGTCGCTGTACCAGCCCCAAGCTTAATAATCTGTTTTATATTAATCGATTGCCCAGAAGTCCATAAAATTATCACTAGCAGAACCTCAGCTAAAAATAACAATTAAACTCAACTTAATTTCAAACGTCCAATTTTCCTACATTATGCAATTTTATACCATGGAACGCCATTGATAAGAAAACTTATTAAACAAGAGCCCGCGGTTTAAATCCAGCTCAGACAAAATAAAATTTTTTTTGGGCGTCTTCCTCTTAGCAGTCTTCTGCCAAAAACTCTAAGAATAAATAAATAAGAGAAATCAAAATGTGTTCAGGCAGGTATCGTATAGAAAATCTCTGCTATAAAAACTTTGGCAGCCGGTAATTGACATTCCAAAATTATTTAAAATATAAAAATCACAACGAAATATATTTTTAAAGATTTAAGTTTCTTTCCTTACCACAAAGAATCATTTTACAAATGATTTAAACTAAAAAAAAAATTAATTTTACAATGAAATATATTTTTGCACCAACCCTATAAATATACAAATCCCATCTCTTACTGCTGCTAGGATTCGTTACATACATACATATTGTAAAACCCTTTAGAGTACAAAAAGTAACAATTCAAGTACCAACCTATATAAGTACTCATCACCATGCCCTCTCTCGTTTCATCCACTTCAGCTATGGTGGCACGTATGAATGTCAAATGTATACGTTGATGACGCGGACGCACACTACCCGTGCTATTCCTATTGTATGGTTCGACTCCTGCTGATTTTTGTATTGTTTCCAATTTATCTTTCAATTCCTCAATGCAGGTATTTGCATAAATAGGCGTCTCTTTCTTAGCGGAGGAGCCATTTTCATCTTCCTCTTGTGGCTCAGCGTTGAGATACACGCAACTTGAAGGACAAGTTATTGACACTTCACCCACTGCACGAGGTCGCCGTTTACGCGGCAGTGTACGCAAAGTATTTGAATAATTTAATGTTGCACAAGCTGTTGGAGATGTTGCTACAGAAGATAATCTTGTTGTTGTTGTTGTTGAAACTGCTACTGGTGCTGTTCCTGTTGTTGTTATGTATGTTTTTGTATTCATTTTGTAGTGTTGTGTTGCAATAAAATTTCTTTATGCAATTCACATTTCATTGCGTTATTATTGTGGATTATATTGTGGTATGTCTGTCTGGTATAGATTGTTGTATCCAAGAAAACAAAACAAAATAAAACGGGTTATAAATTATTTTTATGTGTATGGTCCATAGTATTTTTCTTTTCTTCCTCTTTTTTCTTCTTTTTATGATTTGCTTTGTTTTATCTCTAGAGCGGTGGAGAACAACTCATTGTTGTTAAAGGAGCTGCTGCTTCAGCGCAATTGAATAAGATGCTGCTGCACGGTATGAGTCATTTACAGACTGTTTTTTTTATTGGTATTTTTAATTTATTTTTTTTTTAATTCCTGGTTAATTATTTTGTAGTTTTTTCTTTCTTAATTGATTACAATTAACAAGAAATGCTTTTCGTTCTTTTTTATCTTGTTTTTTAAGTCTTTTGTTTCTGTTTCTATTTCATTTGTAAGAAGAATATGCCTCTACAATATTAAAATGATAAATTTATTAAAGGAAATTTTTGTTAAATTTGATTTTAAATTAACTGGTAAAATGACAAATCATTCTTGTTTCTTTTATTATTCAATTCAATTATTATTTTTTAACTTTTATTTTCTTTAATAATTTATAGATTTATTCTTTTGTGGCGCACAATATATTTTTAAATTCATTTTATTTGAACATGACGTATTCTTTTATTTCAATAAATTTTATTTTAATTTCAATTTTGTATTTTAACATATGGAAGCAAATGAACGAACAGCGGCGAACATACTATAATCGCGTTACGTATCGTATACAATTGATACGTTTGACCAGCTTTAGACCGGTTATTGTGTTTCTTTGTTTATTAGTATTATTTTTTGTTTTGTTTTGTTTTTAGTTTTAACTTGTTTTTTATTAACAACTTTTCTGTTTTGCGTTTTTGGCATACAATCAACCAACAACGGCTTGTTTAAATTTGTACCGGACACTTGTTCTTGCCTTTTAAAGAGAGCTTTTGTTGCAGAGAGCAAAAAACAATAAAAAAATATAATTTTTTATACATTTTATTTTATAATTAAATAATATTTTATTTGTTAATTAATATACACTTGAACAAATTTCATTTTTATTTTTAATTATTTTTTTATTGTTCTTTTTACCAAGCAAAAGCTTGATATTTGATTGAAATTAAATTAAACCATTCATTACATTTAATTAAAGTTTTATAGCGAACTTAATTACACATCAATTAAATAACAAAAATATAATTTTTGAGAAT
The DNA here is from genome assembly GCA_936449025.2 of Sarcophaga subvicina. Taxonomy (NCBI): domain Eukaryota; kingdom Metazoa; phylum Arthropoda; class Insecta; order Diptera; family Sarcophagidae; genus Sarcophaga; species Sarcophaga subvicina. The sequence goes on from OW388083.2 coordinate 77,790,698, forward strand.
ACTTTTTATCTATACTTGATCTGGAACAAATGCTAAGCTTATGCAGACTCATACGTTATTTAAATTGTATTAATGATTAAAATCTCCGAATATACTCTAAAGAATTGCCATGTATAGGTGACTCTACCTGTTCCCATAACACTAAACCTGTTTTTCCTGTTATAAATTAATTCAGGAATAAAGTTGCCCGCACAAAGTCGAATTTTGTCTGCACATAGGCACCAAATCTTTCAAATTTCATTTGAAAGTTATACAAAGTCGCCGTAGTATAGTAGGTACTGTATTGACTTATTATATGAGAGCGTTGTTAAAACCCAAATTCACGCATCTCGAACAAAACGAAGTATGAAAAAATGTTTCTTTCGACGACCTCATCTCAGCAGTCGTTTGGCAAAAACCATTGGCCATTTATGAATACAATAATATGTTAAATAAGGAAAAACTTGTTTATCACTTTGATTGGTGATCCACATACATTGTAGGGGGCAATGAATTTTTGCCCAAAAGAATTAACCTTTCTATTATTTTTATTTCTGTACTTTAATGTTTGATAGAATAAATCAAAACTAAACTAAAATACCACACAAAAAAATATTAAAAATTTCAAAAAGCTGTTGCAGGTAAAATTTGGAACTAAAAATAATTGGGTGACTCACATACATTTCGTAGAGAAATGAGATCATAATGTTGTGTTCATCGGATGAACTTCATCCTGTAAAATAATTCAAATAAATTTCATCAATTGCGATAGCGATTGTGACAAATAAAATAAAATCTCGTTGACTATTTTGTTGTAAAGAATGAGGAAAAGCTCTATTATTTTATTCATTTTGTATGAAGAATATTTCTTTCGTATACATAGTTAACCTTTAAAATTTTCTGAATCATTTGATCTTTAAATCTTTTGTCTACAGAAGAAAAACCCGTCTTTAAATAAAATCATATTTATAACACATCATGTCATATAAATTATATTAAATTATTATTATTAATATTATTCGCGTCAATAGATTCGTTACCCTATATACCCTGTGTTAGATGTTAACTTTCTCAATATGTTTGTAAAATTTTATTTTAAATAAATTTTTGAATTTTATACTTCAACATCTCTGCTCTAGTAAAATAATAAACTGATAAATTTATTTTGTTATTTAATTATTTGTTTATTAATTATAAAGCCATTGCGAATTAAATTATAATTATTACGAGCTGAGTAACATAAACCTAAGGCTCGGTGTAGTGCAATAGATCAGAGTCTCTAGTGGTAATCGAACCTACGATCTTTTCGCTAATACTCTTCTGTCCCCTTCATTTTTTCTTCATTTTTAGAAAACTTGTTTTTTGTTTCTATCTCTTGCTTTTTTCCTATTGTATATAATTTTTTGAGTTTCTATATTTGGTTTGGCCCACTTTTATAAAGCTAATCTTAATGGACCATGCCTAGTCTCCCAGCCCAGATATTTTTCACTTACACTTGTAATCTAATCTTATCATATATATGTAAGTGTTAGTAGTCCCCATAGTCTAGTAGGTAGTGTGTTGGCTTATTAGACGTGAGGTCAAGGTTTAAACCCCAGGTCAGATATCTTCAACAAAACGAAATACGAAAAATTATTTCTCCGGCGACTTCCTCAGCAGATTTTTGGCAAAAACGCTGATAGTAAATAAAACTGTATAATACTAATGAATAGAGTGAAACATAGTCAAACAACTTTCATTCTCCTGCTTTATCTTTTGTTTTGTTAATATGACGTGATAATAAAGACAACCACAGCCAATGACGTTATCTAATATTCTATTATAATGACTAATTAGAAACTTAACATTTTAACAAATTATACACGTTTGTTTCAACAACAAAATCAAACTAATAATCCACACATGCATGGTACTTTTATTTTTGTATCCTCAAGTGTAATGATTAAAATGAAATCGAAAGTTATAAACTCAAATTTATTAGCTTATATTGCTACGAAATATCCCGGAAAAATATAAACAATCAAACCTACATACATATTTTCATTCATTGGTTCGAAATTTTTCCAAATATGTGTTCAAGGTCAGTTAAGAGGAGTGTTGAAAGTGTATAAAAAGAAAAATTAATGTACAAAGTAACCAATAGTGTCACTAGTATTGTTTTGCCAATCTGTTCCTGTCTGTTCGATGTCTAAGATACTCCACTCTGTGAAAAATAAATAGTCGAAAATCTTTCCAGAATAATTACTTCATTGATATCGGCACCCAAAGCTTAAATGTCGAATAAAAATGGAATTATTGCAATGGGACGCGTGATATAAAATATCAATCCTACATGACATGATGCCAAAAAAATCGCAAGGAGCGAATTATTATCTTTTAACAGTTTGGCTGCTAAGCGATTCTGGTGAGAACGTTCGATAACTGCTCCAAAACTACAATTAATTATTATAATAAAAAATCTAGAAAATTCTAATAACCTATGTATAAAGATTTATAGGGTCTTCTCGTCTTTTAATTTTATTTTTGCTTTTTGACTAAATTTTTACACTGAAATTCGCAGTGCGCCGCGTAGCAGTCAAACGGCAAAGGCACAAAGAAAATACGTCGCAATCAAGCAGACAAAGCTTGATCGAACGTTATAAACACTCGCAAGCGATGGTGATCTCTTACAATCAGTTCAATGGTAAAGGAATTATGTTCATACAGGATAGCAGGACTATACATATTTGTAGTGACCCGTTAGAAACATTCACACTAACACGCAATTATCAATTGGACATTCCTGTAAGGCAAAGGTATATCAGAATATACAATAAATATTTAATCTAAAGAGAGCACCTTTTGGTGCACTTGTTATAGGTCTTTTCTACAATCCCAAGCAATGCTTGTAATGCAAAAAATGCCTTTCGTTTTTCGAATTTTCAATATTAAGAGGCTTCAGTCTCCTCTAGCTTCTTCATAACCCCTAAATCCCCCAAAGAAGACAACAACAAGGAAAAAAGCCCGGCCAGAAGTGTACGGCTATAGAGTGGTGAGAGATGTTTCGAAGAGAGAGAGAGAGAGTCAAAGACTAATCTCAAACCAAATGGTTTTGAGGCAATAGAAACTTGAAAGCAGCTTAAGATTAACAACTGACCTTTTGCAAAAAACTGTAACTCCAAGGCCAGAATAAAGATCACCTTAAACCAAATATGTGGATTCTAGGTTGATGAGAATAAATCATCAGAACACATGCATGGAACATGCACGGTGTTAATACATTCTAGTAAGAATGACCGCAGTGCGTATCAGATTCTGAACAGTTAACTGTCCTAAAGTCTGTCAGGACAATAGCATTTGAAAAGGCATAATAGAGATATCCTATAATAAAATAGATCGTATTATCGCAGTACTATTGCAACTCTATATGACAATAATAAATAAAAATAATAAACAAAGGAGGCCAAGGAGCGTCAGCTTTTGAGAAAGATTACAACTCAATGAGCAAAATATAACACCACTCTACCTAATAGAATAACAATAAAATTTTCATATTATTAGGCAACAAGAGATGGCAACCCTATCATTCTAGAATCTGCTACAATAGAGGCTGTTTAGCCTTAACATTTTATTAATCATGTTCTGTAGAGGAACGAAAATGAATAAAAAAAATTAAAAGTACCTGTACAAGGAGCCAAAATATCAGTTGGACCTGATATAAAGGGATTTTTTGAAATATCAGGTTTTACGAATTTAAAGACAACTGTGTTGGTTATCAATTCACATAATCACAATTATTTTTCTCCACCCTGTATGTTGATATTATATTACAACTTTATCTTCAGTTTTAAGAACATTTGTTGATACAAAGTATTTTCAATTAATAAATATGAATCAAGACCTTATGATCCCAACTCAAAGAATTGGTTCATTTTACGAAAACAATTCCCAGCATAATTATTTTCAATTCTTTGAATGCAAGACTTACGAATGCCTAGTTGCTTTAGGAATTTTAATGAAACTCAATAAAAATATTTTAAAACTCTAACATAGAGAGGAGTATTGTTTGGGCTCCCAGTGTTAATTAATGTTAATAAAACTTTATTAAACCTCATTCGCAGACCAAATGCCAGCAGCATTTTGTTTTCATTAATTTTTTTCTTCTTTTATTATTGAAGTGTAAAATTGAATAGGAATTCCAATATGCAAGATTTTTCGATTACACAATATTGGCCATTGACATGTGATTGATGGGTAAATTATTATTTTCAAATGCATACATACATAGATATGTCTAGGCAAAGTGGCTAACAAATTAATGCCAAGCTATTATTGCCATTAAAAAAGCAAATTTAACTGACATACAGGCATAATTTATATTTTCCGCTTTTTTTAACTAGGCAAACGTAAATGAAAGAGAAAACATAGAAAATAGAGAAAAATTTTAATTGTTGATAAAGAAAACGTCGAAGATAATAATTCGTAGTAAATGTTTTAAAACGATAGATTTTGTTAAGCATCTAAAAGGCCATTGTTTAATAATGTCTCTTCTACTCAGAAACATGAGAACAATGAGAAATAATAAAACTAAATAAAGAAAGAAAGTCTGTAATAAAAATAATTACTAGTCATAATAATAAAAGTGCACATCTACCTCCCCCAAACCGTAACCCTTTAATAATTTTATTGTTGATTTGATCGTTCACAATTGACCGGTTGTTGGGGCCGGTCTCCCTCCCTCCCTCCATCTCTATCCAATTGTCTTGACCATTACAATAGTGATTGTGTGTGACTTTGTTAAGTATGTATTTGAAACTTGTAGATACAGATTTTTTCTTCAAGCATACAGATACAAATATTATAGCTTATGTATCCGCAGCTAAACTTATTTGTTTATAAATTGACAAGAAAATAAAACAAAAGATTTTTATAAACTGGTCTGTCTTGTACGTGTATTATATTTCTGTGTATAAAAAAACAATGTCTTTAAATGGAGTCAATAAATTACAGAAAAACAAGGTTAAATAAATAAGATCATGAACTTTGGGTCGACAGTAATCTTTGGAAACTCGTAGCAAAAATCAATAAATTGAAAACCATATAAAAATGGGAACTTATTGCTTACATATAAACGCATATAAATAATAAAAAAATAAAAGTTTATAAATAAATATATAATCTTACAAAAGCCATAAATCAACATGAACGAAGGGAATTTTAAAAATTTTGCTTTGCACTTATTTGGGGCTCACACACACACACACACGAATTTGCAAATTTTCATTGCTGTGCGAAAAAGGAAATTAATAGGTCGATCCAGCAGTATCTAATAAAACCCTGCATCTCATTTTATTGATCTTCATTTTATGTTAGAAATTTAAAAACTGAATTCTTTACTTTATTTTGATGGTCTAGCATGATGATCCCAGTACGCTAAAGTGTTAGCCTGCGCTTTGTTACATTCACATTGCTATTCAACATTGTTCTGGACACAGTCATAAGGAAAGTTTTTCCGGAAACTGCCCCAGTGGGCCTAGTTTCAACACTAATATTCTCTATTTGGTCGCTATAGTCAAGTAGGTAGTTTGTTGGTTTGTGAGACGTGAGGCCGGCCGGTTCATCTCCAACAAACTGAAACATGAAAAATATTTTTTCGGTGGCTTCAATTCAGCGGATTTCTACCAAAAACTCTTGAAAATAAAATAAAATTGCCATGAAAAGTTTCTCTAAAATCTGTCTTTCGAAGACGACTTTCAATTGTAGGTCTCGCCACGCATGTATAAAGTTTAAACCCACAACATAAGTGGTGCGAGAAGCTAGGTCGTTATCCTGCCTGAAGTGTTGTAATGACCAATTTAGGTATTTCATTCATACACAGTATTCTCTTTGTATGAGATGTGCCACTCCCACTTGAAGGATAAAATAGAAGGAACTGGCTTTGTTGAACTCGAAGCTTACTTGAGTACATATTAGTCCCTTATGATATAACCTGAAGCGATGTCTCTGGCATAATTGGCAAGAACACATTAATAAATCTCGACAATCTGCACATAGACTTTGTTTTAAAGCATGGTTTCCTGCCGAAAGTACGAAAATTGATCTGATATCTTGAAGCCTGCTGGCATGACGTCATTTCACCTTTGTGAGCAGAAAACAAAAATTTTGTGCACCTGATTTCGTTGTTCTTTACTTCTGTCATTCTTGGTTTCTAGACTGAGGGCAGTTACTAATCAATTTAGAATTGAAAGTTGCACCCGAAAGAGAATTGATTGTGTAGCTTGGCTATTAGAGTAGATAGAAATAATAGTAGAAGGAGCTATCTTTCTGAAGACCAATTCCGTAGCTCTTTCTACTGGCCAGACTTGAAGAGTGTTTTCCTATAACTCCACTCTCTCCGAAAGTTTACAGCTGTTCGTATAGAGTCTGTGGAAATGAACATGCATTTAGAGGCTGTTGATTCTTAGATAGGATAGAGGAGTGCATAGAGAGAGTAATATATCAGCGAGCCTAGGGCATATAACGTATAAATATTAAACAAATTTAGTTGTCCTTCTCCTTTATGTTTTTTCTAGCACAATAGTTTGTTACCCTGAAAATTTTACGTACTGCTGATTTAAACAGGTACAGGTTTTCAACAAACAAACAAACATATATATATGTACATACATATATTCACTTATTTCAAGTGTACATATGTACATTTTTTTAAATTTAATTAATTCCTACGAGTGTAGAGATGAATTACAATTTCCCATAATAGTTTAACGTTAAATATTTCGAATATTTTTATGAATATTTTCGGTTTTTTTTTTCCAAATTTTTATGAATAATTACTTGAGTTACTATTGAAAGTACTTATTAAATTTTTTGCGGTTACGGTTTCAATCATTATTAATTTTTTTGCTTTTATTTTTGTTTTTGTATTTCAAAAAAAGAAGGTGTTGCAGAGTTTGTTTGTGGATTAATAATAATAATCCGTGTTCGTTGAACTCTTTAAATGTCTTATAAAATGTTGGTATTACAAGTATCTATGCGGTGTAGTTTAATTAATTTTTTTTTTGGTTTTAAATATTAATTTATTTGTAAATTGTAGTGTATAAAGATGGTATTTATTTCAATATTTTATTTCTCTTTTTTTTTTGTGAAACTATTTACGCGGAAGCCCATTAATGCTATATGATCATACAACCAACACAAAATACAATCAAATAGAGAAAGACAGACAGACGGACAAACAGACAGACATCAATAAACGAGGCGATGTAGCAGTTATTGTTTATGCCTGTAATTTTGATTTTTTTTTTTGTTAAACCCTTGTTGGTCGTATAATATTAAAAATATAACCGGCTTTGTTTATCAAACACCTGAAATATATTTTTATACTTATTAAAACAAAATGATTATATTGATTAAAACAATGTAATGCGTAATAGATCATATGAAATATATAACATTTGCAGAAATAATTTGAAATTCGACTATACGTTTGAACCGGAGTCTCGAACTTGACCGTAAGATATAGTTACACTAGGATATCAAACTATATTGGTTTGTTAAAGCACAACAACAGTGTTGATAACAAAAATTGCATAACTTTGCGTATTAATCGTTTCTTCCACAGGATAACTTTGTTCACAGTGTATGGGAGTACTAGCCATTTAATCTTTGTGCAGCAAATCTACCTGTCTCTGCAATGTAGTCAAAATCAGATTGTTATTCTATGAGCAATTCTCCCTACTTCCCCATTTCCACAAACTATTTTCTTAGTTTCAACACAATACACTACAAGCCTCCTTTACAAAAGCCTAGACAAAAACTAAGGAAATCGATTACTAAAAGCGCCAAGAACTTCAAACGAGCCCCTGACGAACACAACACTCATCGTTTATCGACCCAAATCTGAAAGCTTTTGGGGCAATAGGCTCTTTCAGACAGTTCAATTAGTTAACATTATAAATTCGATTAAGGACTCATTGTCTTCTAACCCCACTAAACACTTAGTAAAAACCAAGCCAATCGTGGCTTGGTGATCGTATTTGGTATTATTGTTTTCACTTCAAGTTTTTCTAAGTGACCCAATTGTTATTAGTCTGTCGCCTTTGCTTCATTCATTTGGCTGGCATTTTCGCCTATTTGTAAAATATTTCATCTAATAAGTCATCACCACCCTCTAGGCCACTTATTACCCCCATCAATAAACTCCTCCAAGCATTTGGACATTTGAAATCTGTATAAAAAAATGAACAATATACTGAGTGTATCCAATGATATGGTTATGAGTCATAGGCTGCAGCAAAACGTGACTTCTACACAGTTTCAAGCTTTCATGAATAATTCTGTGAAAAACCCATTAAAAATGGTCGTGTGATCAATAACGTATGGGCAACTAATTTTTTCGGTAAGAGAAAATGGAGGGGTGTATCAGTAAAAGTGAACTTTTTAAATTGAACTTCATTTATTTGGTACAAGTTACAATGACGCGCTTTATGCAAGGACAACGCGATATAATTGTGAAAACTCATTATCTAACGTGTCAACCAATCGAAGAGTGTTTTAAAAAATTTGAAGAATCTGGCCAGTATGACTCTTGTCCGTCTACGCACTGCCGGACGGTGTCTTTAAAAAATGGTTGCTGTCGCAACAAATTTTGAAAAAAAATATTTCCACCTTAATGTGTATGAAATTCGGCTACGAAGCACAAAGCCGCGGACAATCGATAGCGCCAGCATTTATTTCAATGGGCAATGGTGCAAAGAGAAGTCAATGCTAATTTTTTGAAATAAAAAAAAGTCATCTCCGATCAATCGCATTTCAATCTGTATGGCTTAGAGAATGCAAAAAATTATCGAATTCCGGCGTCAGAAAATTCGAAATTGCAGTGACTGTGAACATCAATCGTTACAAGAACATAATGACTGCATGGAGCTGAACGACGTGTAGTTATAATTGATTTATTGTAGCAACAATTTCCAGAATAAATCATTCTAAGAAAATCTGATGCGAACCGTTCACCAAGATCATGTTATTTAACGTCAACCCTTTTTTAGGTTTTGTGAAATTTCGGGTTTATGTGTATTAACCAGAAACACTCCCTGAGTTGATACTCGAATTCCAACGTGTCGTCGGTGAGATACAATAAAACTCCGTGAAAAAATCGTGAAAAATGTCAGGAAAATATTAATGGCGACGATTTGACGGATCATTCCTTACAAATCCAATGATAAATCATAAATAGCATCATTCTTCTATTAAAATAAAGAAATGCATTCCTACTGAGACACTCTTTCTTTTTTCCGGTCCAAAACTAAGTTCAGAAACAAGTTACTTTGCTGAGGGGTGGATCCACTCTGAAGTCTGATTTATTTGTCACCTATGCTTGCCTACGTTGTAAATGTCTCATACAAGCCTATGTGGTATTTAGATGAGAAGGTTGGCTAGTACACAATCGATTGAGTGTACAGATCCCGAGTCTGTCGTCAAATATAGGGGCTTTTAATCTTTTTATTTTGTATTAAAATCAAAAATTGTTTGCACAACATAGTTAATGTTTTAATTTTCGGTTTAGAAGGGGTTAAGCCTTGGCCTATCACACTTTTTCTATTAAAAAGTAAAAACAAAAAAGCACTAGTCAATGGGGAAATTTTTACGTGTTGTTCATTAGGTTTTCGTCGTCTGCTTTTTTCTCTCTTTTATTTAATTTTAGTTTTAATATTAAATTGGATGTTTTTAAGCTATTGTTAAGCCATATGAAACGTAGTCGTAGTTGGTGGTTGTTGATGGTTGTTGATGGTTGTTGCCATTGCCATAAAAATTCAACAACACATAATAATGCAATTGAAAAATTGCATAAATTTCAAGCCAAATATTGAAAATTTGCAATAAAAAACGATTACACTGTAGAGTCGTATTTAATGTGTTTCTATTTTTTTTTTTTGCCAACAACCTTTAACTCGGCTTAAAATGATTTCTTTTTTTTTTCATCTGCTATTCTTCTGTTTTTTTTCATTGTTGCTGTAAACTAAACTAAATTTAATTTTAAATGATTTTTTATAGGTATTCTGCCTGCTATTATGGTTATTGTTAAAGAGGCTTCTTTTTTTGGGTTTTTTTTGTTAACTTTTTAATACCCAAACCATACATAAACATTTTTTTCAAGGTTTTTGAACAGAAAACACTCAGAAAAAAAGGCAATTTTTTTGTAGTTTTACAGTGGTGTTTAGTGGTTTAGATACAGGTTTCATTTTATTTTTTTTCTGCTTTAAACAATGAATTTCGTCATCGCCGCTGTGTTCACTGGTTCAGGCCGATGATCAACCAGCAAACATTAATTGTTTCTTTTTTTTCGTTTTTTTTTCACTGTATTTATTTAACTTTTAATACAATAAAACGTAAGAGAAATAGATAACTAATGTACGCAGGTACATATATTTTTTTGTTTTATTTAATTATGGCAACACAATAAAATTTTGTTTAAATCACTAGCTGACGAACGTCGTCTTCTTTTACACTGTACTGTGTAGTTACAAGCAATTGCAAGCGATCAAGTTACGTTTTTCTAATTTCATTATGATCATTACAATTATTTTTTATTTTATTTTTTAATATATTTTTTTTTTAACTCAGTGTCAGTAGTTTTAATTTCAATTTTTATTTGCAACACTTTATTTTTTATTTAACACTTCTCTGTTAATTTATTGAATTTTTTTCTGCATTTCTCTATCAACATTTGGCAATTTTTCAATAATTTGTTTTTCTTTCTCAATACAATATTTATAGACTGATTTTTATTTGTTTTATTTTCATAAAAATTTCTTTCACTTTTTGTGTTTGGCATATAAAACACTTCAATTTTTTTTCTTTCTTTTAATAAATTTTTGAATTCCAAACTGTAACTGACTGCATGCACTCTTTCATTTGAAACAGAAAACAAATACAGTAAAATAAAAATAAAATCCATAAGATACTATTATACACACAATCCGTAATTCATTCACGCCGTCTATTCATTGAAATACTTTGCTCGCAACTGAATGCTCAAAAATATCTCTCGAAAATTAAGTCTGTTTTGTGTGTTCGTACCCGATAATTGCAGTTTTTTTTTGTATATACGGATCCCCTCTGTACAAAATTTATCATTTTATAAACTGGTTGTTCTACAAGTTTTAAATACCCTACACTTTAAAAATTATAAGGGTATTGTTGGTTAGGGTGTGGAGTTGGTAACCGCCTTGTATATGGTAAAATATGCTGGCTTTAATAAAAAAAAGATTTTTTAAGGGCTCGTTTGTTTTTATTTGATAAGATTTCTTTTTTTTGAGCTGGTGTATTGAATAGGAAATAGGAGACCATATGTATATGTGTAGTGACAAGTTTTTTTTACGTTCCCAAAATCACCAATAAGTCCTCGATATGTTTTTTCATAAAAAATTTTGCATAGAAAAATTAATTGTTAACTTCACACCGTGTCAAACGTTTCTACAATAAAATGCCAAGGTCATCAAATCCAATTCTCTTCCGAGTCATTGACTGACGTTTGTCGTTAAGAAATATTTATTCGAGGGCTGTATGAGGGAACATTTTGAAGACATATTTATCTTCATTTTAGACTTTGTCCTCAAATCGTTCGATAGTCATAACTCGACAGAATTAAACTAATAGGAAATAGGAGACCGTTTATGTGTCGTCACAAGTTTTTGGAAGGAATGACAGGTTTTCAAGACAATCTCTGCTCTAAGATCTACTGTACACCGTGTCAAAAGTTTCTACAATAAAATGCCAAGGCCATCAAATATGAGCTGTTTGTAAAATGATTTCTCCTTTCTCCTTTCGTCGAGTCATTGATTCCAGTTTGACAACAAGAAATAGTTATTCGAGGACTAGATTTATGTATTTATATTCTATTTGAATTAAACTAAGATGCCTGTATGATGCTGTACTATACTCATTATTATCAGAAGGAACTATAATTCTTTGAGGCACTAAGACGATAAAAAATATAAAGGAGACGAGACGGCTCGATCGCCACAGATGACAGATAACGTCTTGAAAAGCAAAATTGTGCAAAAAATGAAAGTAACTGTTGGAGACACAAATAATGGAATCGAAAAGGCCATAAAATAGTCAGGCTTGATAATCGACATCAAGTTTGACATCAAGATTAGCTTGAAATGTATCAGCAAAAATGCATTTGTAATTCGGTCATCACATCATAAATATTACATGCTTGAACAAAGTGGTCCGAAGCAATATCTGTCTTCAGTGCATTGCGTAAGTGGAATTGAGAAATACTCGGTAAAGAGGCGCTGGTATTAGAAAGAACACTGCCACCCTGTCAAAGATCCAGGACAAGCTGCAACTATAAAATGAGTAGAATGCTGAATTTCTGTGTGCAAATGACATTCACAATTGGAGAATATTTTGAAGAGAAGGTGGAGATTTCATCATATCCCCCCTTAATATAATTCTTTGAATGTTGTGAAAACATTGAACTTCGAAGTACTTACTACAGGAACTGAATCTTGACTGATGATGGCTGATCGCAAGGCCATGGAAATATTTCCACAGATTTGGACAGAATGGATCGATAATTAGCCTTTTTGGCAAATGCTTGTTTTTGAGCAATCCTTTTGAATTGTGCTGGGATATCCTATGTCGAAATGGCTCGATTTTAGCAGCAACAAAACCTTGGCGTGCTGCCTTAGTCTAGATTTGTTTGATTTTCGCTGATTGATTGTTAGCAGGGTCTCTGGATCTGAAGGTCCTGGTAACTCTAGAATGCATATTTCGAATATATTGGCCCAACTAGGTTGAAATCTTAATTAAAGGGTTGTAACGACCGATAAGGTACGAAATTATTGCCAAAAGAGGTTTTGGTTTTTTGTTTGATATCTTTAAACTTACCAGTAAAACGCACTTGTGGTCCGGTATTGTTATAATGAAATACATTTTTTCTTTGATCATATTGCAAGCAGAAAATATCGGAATCGATCGCTTTGCCAGGTTTTAACATGTTATAAGGGGGATAATACAAAACTAAATCCTGTAAACAGTCATTATGACTTTTTCTCCTCCAATTCAAATTTTAAAATCGTTTGTGTAAGGTTTTTGGCTTTTGATCAGGATATTTTTTCCCGAAGTATAAAGCGATAACTGTCTTCACTAATTTAATAGAAAATGTCGCCTTTTAAACACTTGTTATATTGATGCCATAGAATATAGGACAATACATGGGCATCAGATCCATGTGATGAGCCAAAAACATGGTTACATTTTATACGAAATCCTTTAAAAATTTGTCGTGAAGTAATAATCACATTGAAATTTATTATTTACAAAATACACTACATATAGAGTACTTTTAAGTCGTTTTTAATAGTTCACCACAGTTATTGTTTACATTTTCGTTATAATAATTAAAAAATGGAAAAATAATGTTCGTATAAAATAAATCTTAAGCTTTTCATTTCGTCTGCCTTTATTTATTTAATCATAAAATACTCGTTCATTGTATCACTGCTACACTAACAACGAAAAAGCTTATTCCACTCTCACTAGTACTCTTTGTGAATTATTTTTACTTCACAAATAAATTCAGTTTCTCTTAAAAACAAAATCCAATGATCCATAGAGCATTGGAGCATTGAAAGCTGCTCTTTATCTGCTACAGTTTAGCACAGATGTGCTCTGTTATGGTGTCTTATTTATGTATATCGACTGGGGCTTTTAAATAAAGCTTTAGACTGAAGAAATAAATGTAGATTGAAGAGTTTACATAAAGCTTTACTTTAATAATAAGCTTTTTCAAGTATCTGTTAAGCAAAGCTTTAAAATTAAAACTTTATCGTTACGTTATTTTCAAACATTAAAATGATAAAAAAAATAGTATCTAGAAAGAGAAATAAGATAGAAAGAAGTTATACTATATAGCAGCAGTGTGTGGTAGTCGGTATTTTGTTTGTATACATAACCTATATTCTGTTATCGAAAGGAGTCTTTTCAGTAGCTCATAAGCTTTGCATTAATTGTGAAATTTACAGTGTGGAGTTGAGGAAACTAGAATCTCTTGCAGTTATGAGCTAAAGAAGCTGGTGTCCTAGTTAAAAGGCAACTATTGATAACTATTGCTGCAGATTGTCATACTATATTGATTCCTTACAGCCGCTTAGAAATACGGTTTATAATCCGCTGTTTTACTGTGCATTAACGGAATGTTAATAACGGGCTATGCTTGTGTCTGGCGATTGCATATTTTTCGGAAACACTGGTTTTTCTTGTAAATCATACTAGAACAGAACTAGTGATACTGTTTGCCTGCTTTCGTTCGCTATCCATCTTCATTTTCCACTAAAGATTTTCCATGCAAGGATTAAAAATTTTTAGCCTGATATCTTTACGTTTACCCTTCATGGAATGCCTAGATTTTCTGCCGTCAATCTACTATGAGTAGTGTTGCTTATGGGCCTTTCAATTGTTCTTCTAATATTCATTTTTAGACCAACTTTTTTTGTCATGGTAACTTTGGTCACTGGGTTTGTGCTACATATCGAAAAATGTATGTGACAGCAAGCCCGTATATTCCATAATTTAGACCTATATGATCCTCTTTTTTGTTTTAACATAATTCCGTTTACCAGTACTGTACAAAACAGTGTTGCGGGAGGGGAGCCCAATGTTTACAATGTTATAGCTCTGTTGTGACATACATATATGAAGAGCTGTGCTGTTATTATTGCCCTCGATATTTCTGCAGTTTTGAAAGCAGCCCAAAGGGATTTTCATTTTACAGATGCCAGAAATCTGTTGAGATGAAGTCACCGAAAAAATATTTTCTCATACTTCTCATATTCTATTAGACTATAGATTCAAAAACTTTCTTGGAATCGAATTATTGTACTTAGGTTTTAGTGGCCCTCCACGTGTAATTTTCAGTTATGGAGTCTTGATCGTACATGAAACAAGAGTATGTATTTGATTTTGTGTTTGAATAACAAGTCCATCACATCAAAATTTTCTTTACTTAAACATGTTGTCTATAGGGAATCATATCCTATTAAAAAATTCGACATAAACCAACCATTTTAATAATGAAATTAATTTTTTAAAGGTGACAACAATTTTCCAATTGAAATTTATCCCTGAAATATTTTTTGAATAATGGCTTTTTCGTGTTTCTTTCATGCAATTTGAATTGCATAATTTTAATTGAAAAAAAAGAAGAAAAACTTCGATTACTTTAAAACTTACCATCTTCAATGCAACTTTTTGATTTTCTTTGGCGTTTATCGCGTACTCTCCTTGACCAATCGGGACTTTTGTGGGCCTTAGAACGTTCACGTACACTAAAAATAGAACCGGAAATTAAAGAAAAAAAGAAAATAATTTTTTTTTATTAATAATTTCATTACAATGTATACTCGAAATGTGTTTCCAAATATAAAGTGTTCATATTTAATTTAATACAGTTCTGTTCTGTTCCTATTTTATTTGTTTTTCCACGTTACTTAACGAAATCTCAAATGAAACTAAAATATTGATTTTCATTTTTCCTTCTAGTTTTTTACCTTTACAATATAAAATTTCGTAAAAATATAAGTTTTTTTATTGTTGGTGTTCGTGCTGTTGTTGTCGTCTATAAAACCAACACAAACAAAATAAGAAAATTTGTATTTCAATTGTCATTATCAGTTGGTACAATAAACAACATTTTTTCCTTTTACATTTTTTTTTCTTACTTTCTGGGTTAGTGGAATACAAACAAATGGTTGCAATATCTACAAAAACAATACAAAAAACAGAAAAAATCCAAACACAATATAAACAAAGTCAACGAAAACAACAACATCCTATAGAGGAGAACAAATATAGTCAGATAAACACAAACGTCAAAGTAACCGATAACCACTAATTGAACATAGCATAGTGGAGACATTCAAAGCTAAAAAAAACTGAAATTTTTTTGAGAAATTAGTTCTATTGTTGTCCCACTGTAATACCTGCGAGGAGGTTTCAGTTTTTTAATCTTACTTTTTAGTGTAGAAATTTCTCACCACTACTGTTTGACTATTGTTTTTCGTTTGACGCAGGTTAGGAATAAATAAAATGGATTTTAGTTAGGCCGTTAGTTCACCCTATGGCCCTTGCGATACCCTCAAAATGCAATTTCCCTAATTCAGTCCGAGGTACAATTTGTTGCGGTACATTTCATGTTGTGGTACTTTGAAAACTACCCAATAATTCTGACAAATCCTATTAGATTTTATACTAAAACATAACAGCCCTGATACGACCAACACCAGGGCGCCTTACTCCAGTTTCCTCTAGAGCAGGACATTTACATGGTAATTGTTGTTGCGCATTCTTCTGGCTCTTTATCGAAAACAACTCCCAACAACAGTAATAATGTGGTTTATCCATATTTCTTTGTCTAGGCCCCCACTATCAACAGGGAACAGTGTAAGTCGATGATTACTATCTTTTTTTGGCCTGAAATGCATAATCTGGGCATGTGGTTTTAACAAGGGCATGGTCATGCCACGTAAAACTGATATGAACAGATCACGGAGATTATGCTATTTGACCCCGTTAGACTTTTTCTTGTGCGATTTTCTTTAGTCGCAGATGTATGCGAATAAGCCACAAACCACACTTACTTAATTGGTCATTACAACCCTTTAGTCTGGATTACAACCTATCTTCTCACACCACTCATGTTGTGTATGTTCATTTTATCCATGAATGGCGGGAACGAATTTTGATTGACTTTTCATGGCAATTTTATTTACTATCAGAATTTTTGCCAATGGCTCTTCTCAGTAGGCGCCGAAGCAATATTTGTTTTTATTTCATGCTGATGCCTGAGCTGGGGTTTGAACCTTGTGTCTAATAAGCCAACACATTACCTACTAAATTACGGCGTCTTCAAGCTAAAAACCACAGCGGTCATCAAAGTCAACATTACCCATGACGTCGGTTAAATTCAGCCAGTTTCATGGCACATTTCAGATGCATTTCATCCAGAGTTTAAATGATGTCGTATTCCACACATAATGGGTCAAAAGGCAGTCATATCATTACAAAATTTCGATAATATTTCTCATACACTTTGTTAAATTTAAAAAAGACCCTGTACAATCCGCGACAGGCTTTATGCTGGCGTAAGAGAATATAATTTAAACACGAAATCATTTGGTTTTGAAATTCTTCGAAATAAGATATCCCTCCTTTTCGTATGTAGAGTGATAACAAAAGAAATTTGTAGAGTTTTACAACGTGGAGTTTAATGCAACAGCTACCTGTTACGACAAACATTTGTGTGCCTTTCATATTTTCTTATCACCATGATGAAAATCAATATTTATAACCGATAAGATAAAAACAATTCATGACACAAAAGAAAAAATGAAATGTTTAATTATCCCATTACACTTACATGATAAATTGTGGTTTACTTTCGCCATCACAGCTTTCATTATCAGTTACATCGGTCCATTCGTCACTTGTATCAGTGGTGCGGCCAATGGAACCGCCATAGCCATTCATACCATTGATACTACTGTTGCCCGCAGAAGCTGATTTCAGTACGCCATTGGTTGCGTGGACATTCAGTTGATAAATACGTCGGCTGGCATAGTGAAGACTAGAGTTTAGGGAATCCTCATACAGGCTATTTGTTTTATTTTCCGAAGAAATTGTTAAAGTGGATCCATTACTACTACCACCACTGTGTTGACCAACAATATTGGTACGTTTAAAATGAGAAATACTTTCATAGCAATTTGACGTTAACGACACACAGTCGGAGGAGTTTTTATGGCGTAAAAGTGAAGGTGAATTGTGCAATTTATTGCTCATACTTTGTAGGGACTCGTAACAGTGAGAGCTTTTAATGGTGTCGTAGATATTCTCTTCACCGCCATAGTAATGAGGCTCTTGACAGGGAGATTCGCGGTATTCTTCTACTGAGCTTTGTCGCTGAGACAAAGGTGGTTTTGGTGCTGGCCTTAGGGGTATAGGAGACTTTGGTAAAACTCTTTTGGGTTTCGGTAAATCAGGCAGTTCATCCGTAACTTTACGCACTGCTGGACTGGCCGTAGTGCAGGTTGTGATGGTTGTGATTGTGTTTGTATTTGCCAGTTCTACATTAGGTGTGTACTCTTCATAACCATCAAAGGTGGCAAGCTTGGACGAAATTTTCGTATCGCTTTTAAGTGTAAGTAAGATCTCGTCAGGATTTTCTATAGGTTCGTAACCATCCAATTCGTTTTGTGAATTATTGGTAACGCCTTCACATGTTTGGTTTTGATTTTTGGCTTCTTCTACTGTCTGATAGATATCCTCCTCTTCGATTATAAGACCTCTTTTAAAAGTTAAATCATCGGTTGATGTCTTCAGTTCACCATTTTTATATGAAGTTTCAGTCTTTGGTTCCAAAGTTTTATTGTCTATGCAAATGGGCTCATAGAGAGGCTCTTCTTGTATTATTTTTCTAGGCGGCAGTTCAGGCGTTTTTGTTGTCTCCTCTTCAGTTTTAGTTTCATTTTCCTGTTGTTGTATTTCCTTTTGCTCCATTATCATTTGCTCTCCTTCTATGTTGTTGACTAGTGACACATTAACCGCTTGAATAACCGTGGCTGTTGTAGCTTTCTGTTGTGCTTCCTTTTCATATGTGGCATGTAAAAACGAAGAATTTGGTTTTAAAGCTTGACCATACTCATCTGATTCGAGGGTTGAAGAGCATGGCTTTAATTCTTCTGATTCTTGTGACAAGTTTTGTAATTTCTTATCAACCTGCTCCAAAGCATCCAAAAGCTTAGCTTCTGGATTAAATATAAACGAATAGGCCTCATCAGCATAAGTTAGTTCATTTTGCGGTGTACTTGAACTCATTGACGTATCTTCCCCTGGTTTCATGGTACTTTCTTCTGTTAAATGCTCACTAGAGTTTGTATCCTTTGCTGGAGTGGTCGTATTGGTAATGTTTGTTGAATCTTTAGACATTGTATCTGTTGTTGATGGTGGTCCAGTAGCGCTAAGTTTTTGCTTTTTACTACTGTGCGCAAAGGGTGTAAAGAACCTTAACTTTTCATAGATTTTGGCGTACTTATGTTTTCGCTTTCTCTTCTCCTCTTCCTCCTCCACCTCTACCTCTTCTGCAGCATCAAGGTTTTCTACACAAGAGTCAGGAGGTTCTGTGTTCGCACATTGTATTGCGTTACATTCTTTTTCCTCCCTAAGGTTTGATGTTGGTTTCAGTGTCTGTGTCTGTTTATCTGCTTCCTCGTTTACCTCTCTTTCCTCACCCAATGCCACTTTCTCCTTATCAATTATCTTATCTTTTGGGCAGGCTTTTTGCTGTGTTTCTTCGCAGTTTAAGGTTTTTATTTTCATTTCTTTATCATTGATTTCAGTTTTCTCTTTCAACTCCTCACTTTTCTCAACTTCCACCTGTTCTTTGACTAACTGTTGAGTTATTTTTATTTCTTCGGACGTTTTTGTTGCTATTGCTTGCTCTTCTATGACTTTGTGAGGAATGTCGCCATCTTTTCGTTGGGATCTTTTTATGGTTCTATAAATTACGCTTTCATTTGGTTTCAGATTTTCTTTAAGCACATCCTGAGCAGGCAGGGTGTTTTCTTCCTTACTGTTACCGACTGTCTTAATTTCTTCTGTGTTATAAGGATTTTGATTTTCCTTACAATTTTGTAGAGAGTCTGTCAGAATTTTATTTTCCTCTGTAGTTTCTAAAGGAGTTTTAACTTCCTCTTTTACTATTTCCAGGGTAGAAGGCAAAGCCAATGTTTGTGGCTTTTGCTCTGGCTTCACATCCACATCCTTCTTATTGTTGACACTATTAATGCTTATCAAACGATTGTTATTTCCCTGGCTTTTATTTAAAACCAGTTCATTGCTCTTCTTTAGGACATGCACACTTTTTAAAGGCACTTTGGGCTTAAGACCCCGAGATTCTGTTTCAAATTTCTTAATATTTTTTTGCACTGTGGAAGAGGGCGTAGAACGTTTGATGGTGGTTGATACTGGCGCACTTTCTTTAACCTTCGATGTGTTGCGACTTACCGAGGGTGATTGGCTGCGATTAAGTGCAGCTGTATCCACCACTTTGTAGACATGACCCTTGTGGGTCATTAGAACGCCATTTTTACGTTTGATTTCCTCCAGCAAAGTTTTATCCTTCTGAATGATTTCATTGAATTGCTGTGTCAGCTTGGCTACCAGGCTATTGCCTGGCTTAACGCCGCCGGCGGCATTAGCATTCGCGGTATCCTTGTTGGCATGCATTTTACGTGGCGCATGATAGGAACGTGTGTGAGTCTTAAAACTGTATTTACGCGTTGAAGAGTTCCGTTTTACTAGCGAACGATGACCATTAGCCGGACTACTGTTTGCCAGCGATGTGTTGGAAGAACCTCTACTAATGCTACTGCTGCAATTGTTTAGCGTTTTGGCTGAATCTTGTCGCGTTATTGGTTTACGACGACTGATTGTGTGTTGAGACGAATTGGTTTCGGTAACTGTTGATGTTGCGGTTGTGGTTGCGCTGTTAGCAGTGTTGCCAACGTCAGTGTTACCATAGCCAACTGGCGTTGGCATAGCTGAAGCGTCATCTATGTGTGTATGCATTTTGCTATCAACGTTTATAATTTTGGCAGAGGTGATAAGCTGTGTATTGTCGTTATCTGTGTAAGGCATAGTTAAGTAGCTGGTGGGGGAATCTACAGTTTTTGTGTTTATCAACTTTTCATGACGTTTCAACCAATCGAAACGTTCACTCTTATGTCCCGCAGTTAAAACTATGCCACTGCTTAGCTTACGCTGTGTAGAGTGCTCACTCAATTCCCTTAATTTGGAGGCCTGTTCGGCCGTTTTGTATTTGTAAAAATTATCCTTTTCTAAATGCTTTTGTATATCAATGTCAGACAAGGAAATTTCATCAAAATCCGGTGAATCCCGGGAACAGTCGTGGAGGCTTAAGGCTCTTAACTTGTGAACCTTTACAAGTTCGCTATCCGTTGAAATAGCAGTCGAACCTGGAGGTGGTTCCCCAATATTGTTTATGGCATTCACTAAACAACTCACCGATTTGGTAAAGTGTTGCTGTTTTGAGCTTTTGTTTCGTAGGACAGTTTCTTTATTGGCAGTGATACGTTTATTCCAGAAATTTCTAAGTGTCTGTACCCCTCGAAATTCGCGTAAAGTATCGTCGTCTTTGTTAGATTTTAAAGTTCTAAAGAATGATATTGAATTGGTGCTGTGTGTTAGATTAGACGAGGGGCACGTGCAATCTGTTGTTGTTGTTGTCGTTGTTGTTGTGCTTGAATTATTATTCACCGTTGACGGTTCCTGCTTAATTTTATCAAATTTTTTTAAACTGTTATTATTGTTGTTGCTATTTTTTAACCAATTTAAAAGAGTTTTTGTTTTATTCGTTTTTGTTACAGGTAACGCTGTTATCGTTGTTGTCGTTGTCTTAATTTGATTTTGATTTGTTTTGTTTAGTTTTTCTTTATTATCTTCACTGTATTTGTTGTGTTTATTGTTGTTCTTTTTGTGTTTAGCATCTGCCAAAATTTCTATTGGCATTGTTGCCATACATTTTTCCGCCACAATATTGTCCAACATTTTTGTAAATTTCTTCACGTTCTTCACTATTGCACTTGTGGTGGTTATTGGTGGTATTATGCTCACGACGATTTTGCAAACAATTGTTCATGCAGTTGCTGTTACAGTGGCTGTCGGGGTTGGCAAACCCACAAATTTGTTGGCAACCTTTAGGAGACCTTAAAGTAGAAAGAGAGAAAGTTGTTGTAATTAATGTTTTTTTGTCTGCAAATTGTTAAAAAAATATAAAAAAAAATTGAATTAAATATACAGTATTTTACAGTATTTTGATATTGAGCAAGTGTTAATTTTATAATATTTGTTTTGGATGAATTCCACACACAAATGTGGCGTAAAAATATAAGAGATTGTGTAATAATTGAGACACTATGAAAAATAGAAGCCACTGCAAGCACCTATTTTATTTTCGTTTATATAAAAATGTTGCAATTTTCGCGTCGTAATTATTCTAAATATTGCTTGTTAGAAATTTGTACATCTCTACCGTATTAGAATCTGGGATGCTTGTATTTGGAGTCAAGCATTTTAGTTACTAAAGCACGCCAATGTATGCTTAATTTTTTTTTTTTACCATAAATAGCAAAGATATAAAGTTTAGTAAGAAGTTTATGTGAAGTATATAGCAACAGTCGCCGTAGTCTAGTGGTAGTAGTGTGTCGTTATACCCCAGGTCAGACATCTCTAACAAAGCGAAATATGGAAAAACATTTCTGAGACGACTTCCTCTCAGCAGATTTCTGGCAAAAACTCTGAGTGCAAATAGAATTGCCATGAAAGGTTTCTCAAAAATCTGCCGTTCGGAGTCGACTTTAAACTGTAGGTCCCGCTACCTATGGATAAAAATAACACACACAACATAAGTGGTGTGAGAAAAACCAAGTTGTAATCCTGACTGAAGGGTTGTAATATAGGAACAGGCCAGATCATTACTGTTAGGTTAAGAATTTCCGACATTAAGCTCTTAACTTAAGGAAAGTCGCTTTAACTATTTAATTCTTCAATTGTTGGCCACAATTGTCGGCTTCTGGTTGATCAAATCCAAATTTAGTGTCTGGCTATTGTTTATAATTTTCTACAAACTCACAGCCAAAGTAAATTGACACATAAGCAGTAAAAAGTTTTCTTACTGTCAGTTCTGAGATGCTATAGCGATTGGTTTCGTTATCATAAGGGACTCAGTTTTCATTACAACACAGTATTCGCTTCAGAAATATGTCGACTTGCTTGCCAGTCAGCAGCAGTTCGCAAATGGAAATTATATTCATACAGTTCGTAATCCATACATACATCGAGTTTCAGTTTGGAATATTTTTTCTTCTTCCTTGGCAGCTATGACATTTGGCCGATTAGTCTTTGATAATCAATTCTGGGTTGCTATAGCGATTGTTATCGTCACTCGTTTTCATAAGAACACAGTATTCGCTTCAGAAATATGATGACTTAATTGTCATTTAATTCGCAACGAGAAATTACGTTCGAGCATCTTGGAATCCATACATCGAAATGGAATATTATATTTCACGATCCTTTCTTCTTAGGAGCGCTTACATATAGCCGATTAGCCTTTGATAACCAATAATTTGTCAACAGTTAATGCCTTAAACAAATTCTCATCGAAGCCTATGCGATGTTTGTTTTCTTTTGATTCCAACAGTTCGTTGACTACTTGAACGTTTTCACTGATTATTGAATTGCTAAGAAATTTGGAGCTTGATTCGAAATTGGTTTCCTATTCCAATTGTTCTGAGATAATATAATAGAGTGGGTAGAGAGTAACTATATCTTTATTTCTTTAAGACTGCAGAGGGTGAGATTAGAAGGTTAAACCTGATTTCATATACTGGCTTTATAGAGACATGGTAGAGTCAAACTTTCTTTATGATATTCACCTTTGGTGGACGGTGTATCAGTACCAGTGGCAGTGTTTGGAGATTTACTTTAAGAAATATTTGCTCCCTTGTCAGGATCCGCTATCTAACCTAAATTTCGAATAATTTAATATTTTCCTGAATCATATTGTGTATGGAAAATATATTCATGATGTCTGAAATTTTAAACAAATTAAAATGAAGACTATGGCGATATCATTGTCAACGTGGTCAAACAATTTGTTTTTCATTACAATGGACGAACTGTAAAACAAAAAAAATTCAGTCCATAGGTCTACCACATATGTACTTTGGTGTAACGTAAATTGAAAAGTAGATCACGCCTTAACTAATTATTTCACACATTATTTTGCCATTTAAAATATTTTCTAAATTTCTCATTAGGTGTGCTATATTTCTTATATTCTTTTTGGCGAAAAAACCACTCAAGGAAATGCAGACAAATAATAGAAATTTAATGCAATTAAACAAGAACGTGACAAATGCTTGTGTATTATTATTGAAATCCGGTAGAAGAATTTAAAATACAACCACAATAACGTGCAAAAATGATAAAGAAAAGCACTTAAAAACAAAATACCATAAGAGACAACATATTTTTAGATTTTTGTGGTATTTTTGTTGAAATTCTTTTTCAATAAAATCCCCATTTTACACACAATGCGACGTGTAAAGAGATTTTATTGAAACCACACGCACCTTTATTTCGTGTACTAGAATAGGCAAAATATCTAAAGAGATAATGAGAAGATAATAAATAGGAAATCTAAATTTTATGTGTGGTCATCACTTCTATAATTATAATTTGTGAATTACGAAAAGCAAACGGCAGAGATTATATTTTTAACTAAATAGGTCTGTGGCGTGTCATTATGGTTTGAAAATTACTCCCTTCAATGTATCTTTCTTTTTTCTTTAACACTTTATTGGCTTGTTTGATATTTTCTTAGCAAACCAAGTATTTCCGGTAAAATATAATGATTAAACGAATCAGTTTATTGAGTGCTAAAAACAACGTATATTTGGTTGCATTAAGATTTTTTCTTCCACTTCCGCTTATTTTGCAATTTTATAAATAAATTTCAAAGAAACTGAAGAAACTGAACAGTGGTTAATTTTATACAAATTTTAGAATTTCTTCTCTTTACAAACTTTTTTTCAGGATTAATTTGGTTTAAACCGCCTTCCTTTAATTTAATTTACGTCAAAAATGCACCACATTTTTAAAGGACACGATCATTATGTAAGCGTTGTTTATACATATTTCCCAGAAGCTAATTGCGAGTGAACTTAAATTAGTCTTGGGAAATAACTTTTTAAACGAGTCGCTTGTAAATCGAACCCAATTATGATTCGAGTCGAACGCAAGAAGAACTTGCATATTCATTATGCTCAAGCAGCCTTTTAAAAGCGTTTAAAAGCTGGAGGATTCATTTAAAAGCGAGGAAATTGGCCACATGAACTGAAGCCGTGAACCGTTCATCGGTTTAATTTTTTTTTTGTATCGAATTATCAGTGGGGGCAAAAACTGGGTACATTACGACAACCCCAAGCGCAATAAATCATATGAGCAGTGTGGAAACGTGAAATCTGCGGGCAAGCAGAATATCGATGTGGATAATCAGGGTCTGGATCCCAGAAGGGTTAATCAATTATGTGCTGCTAAAACCGGACCGGACCGGACCAGACTATCATGCACGATCTGTATAGGCAGCAATTAATTATTTTAATGTAAGCATTGGCCGAAAAACACCCTGAATAGGAAGGGACACCAGGCACGATGCCGTAATTCTCCATCGAAATAACGCTCGGTCACATATTGCGGCTCTGATCAAAAACTGTTTGGAACAGAGGATGGGAAGTTTTACTTCACCTCCGCGTAACTCAGACCTTGGCATCAAAAATTGGCACAATTTATCCTTGGTCGTAAAAGGCGAGCCGTTTTTTTTCTAGAGCTACTTGCAAATAAATTTAATACGCATAATATGATTTTTATAAGTAGCAAGCGAGGGCGTAATGCTAACCAGGATCCAATTATCCAGTAGGATAATCGACTGCTTCGCTGGAAAGTTTTTTTTTTTTTTTTAATGAAACCCAAAGATGGTAAGAAATTTGTGAGAAAACGGGGGATATGCTTTGCGATAGCCTTATGTTCCTTAAAGAAACTTAAAGAATAAAAAACAAAATGTAATAAATTATTAAAGGCAGCAGAACAGTTCTTCCCGAACGCCAGCATGATTATCGAGACTGATGCTTAGCTTTCGAAAGAGAGTGTTTTACACATTTATTGAGTACTAGCTGTACCCTGCGCGTGTTGCTGCGCCACCAACTAAAATAAATATGAAGGAAAGACATTACACAAATATCAAATTAATTTTGAATCATTTTATTGATTTTGTTTCCCGTTGTCCAGATGATTTAGACGAACAGGCGTGAGTAGTACGCTTTCGATCAGTTTCTTATCTAACTTCTTGTTGTTCAAGTGATTCATGCCAACGGGTCTCAGCGGCATGTACTCGAAGATTTCCCAGACTCAATGCTAGTTGCCTGTCTGATTCTGAGGCTGGTAATGGTCTTTCTGCCGTGCTCGAGGTGTAGGTTGACCAATTACTTGCTGCTTTGGAGGCATGATGACACGGGAACGACATGAAAAATGTGTTAAATTTATTAGAATCTCACAATGTACCCAATCCAATTGAACCCAACAGTATTTTTAAAAATTTTCCAAAATAAAAATGTTTAAAATTTTACGGGATTGAGTTATACCAAAGAAAATAAAGTATATAGAATGTGCATTTCAACATATTTTGGAATATTTTTCAAAAATATTTCATGACGCGGGGGGAAAGATAGAAGGTAAGGTTACAGAAACCAAGAGCGTAACAATGCGTTGTTCTCATCATGCGTTGTTCTCATCGTGCGTTTTTGTTGTTTGACCACTTTTTTATTTATTTTTCTGGTGTTAAAAACAGACGTCGCACCAATGTCCCTCAGGGTAAGAACATCTTCGGCTTTTTACACACATAGAACACGAACATCAAGAATGTTCTTTAAAAGGAGCGTAAAAATCTTATCAGTTTTTAAAGAAGAAGGTTCATGTCGCTTTTTTCAGACTTCAATGATACACCCAAAGAAATATCACAGTAGTATTCACTAATATCAATGAGAAATGATTTCGATTTTTGGAAGAATACTTGCCAAGTTAAATACGGTGGCTTAGTGTCTTAGTGCAGCACAATTTTTCTATATTTTCCGATCATATATACATATCATTGGGTTAAGTAGACTTGACATTATTACTAACAATTTTCCTCTAGGTTAACACATGCCTATGGTTATGGATTAGTGAGTGAGAGAGAGAAAATAAGTTGAGAGAATTTATTTATTTACAGCCATATAAAAATGTGAGTAATATACTCTATTTTTATTTTCATTTCATCAACATACATATGTAAAGCTGTCTATCTTTGGCTTAATAATATTAGATAAATAAAAATAAAATAAAAAATCGATTTTATTATTAAAAGAATATAAAGCTATCCATCTTTGGCTTAAAAATTAGGCCATGTTTTTTAGATAAATAAAAATAAAAAGAATAAAAAACCATTTTTTATTAAAAGAAAAAAAAAACGAGCATTCCAAAGCATTTAAAAAAATATACTATGGGACAAAATAAAAAATAAAATACGCCCAGCTAATGACATAGAACATTTCTAATCAAAATATTCTTCGAGTGTTATTCTGAAATAAAATGATACAGCATCCGCAGCACATGTATTCTTGTCGCAGTCTGATCGACAACTAAATCAAAAAACAAAAGAATACATACACATGTACATACGCACGATGAGAGCAACACATTGTTACGCTCTTTGTTTGTGTTCATTTTCCTTCTGTCCCTCTCCCCTCACCAAGTAATGATTTTTAAAAAAAATTTGGTGAGAGCGGGTCGTGATATAACCGCCATAAGAAATTTTACTTCTACATGATGCGTATTCTTTATATCCATATTCTTTGGTTATACTTAATGTTATTAAAATCATAAATGATAAATGCTAAAATGTCTGGTATTTGCCCGATCAACACATGATCAAATGCATGGTTTACGATTCAATTCATTTTGAATAATTCTTAGTGGCGCCATCTATCGAAAATTAATCGCACCAACTTAGAAACCTCCGTCGGCTTATGCGCAACAACTTTGCTAAAGATCATATCATGATCAAACCCACAGTTTGCGATTTAATTCATTTTGAGTAAATTTCAGTGACGCCACCTGCCTTAAATCATACCAATGAGAAACCTTCGTCGGCTCATGCGCAACAGCTTTGCTGAAGATTGTAGCATTTTCAGTGGCGCCACCTGTCGGAAATTGGTCATACCAACTTAGAAACCCTCCCCGGCTCATGCTCAACAACTTTGCTGAAGATCATAGCATGATCAAATGCATAGTTTACGATTCTATTAATTACATACAAACAAACATTCATTTTTATATATATATATGTAATCCCAAGGGGGTATTAAAATTTTATTTAAAAGCAGTCACTGGTCTTGATAAAAAAAAAGAACAAAAAAGTAGTAAAACCCTCGACATCATGGTGAATGTCTGGCCAGTTGTTTTGGTAGTTAAACAACTTTTTTGTGTTTTTAAGAACAACAAGAAGTACAAGAAAAATTTGTTATAATTGTTACATAATACATATGTACATATTTCGGTTTATTTTTATGATTATTATTACTGTTGTTATATTATTGTTCATTTCATTGTTCATTTCATTTTAGCCTACTTAAATAGTGTGTGTAGTTAATGGTTTTAATTATAGTCTGTTGTGTTTGGCTTGTACGTTGGCTTCGTTCGCTTGTTGGTTGGTTTGTTGGTAATAACTTTCGGTGTTACCAAATACACTTTTTGGCTAATTGTTAACAATGCCTTCTTCTTTTCTGAGTTTTGCTTCACATTACGTTATTAATTTTTTTTTTGTATTTTTGCTTAGTTTGTTAGCCAACCACGTGTTTAAATCGGGCTCTTAATTGTAATCAATTTCATACAACAATTCACTTTAATGCAATCGCAATAAATACAACATAATATTACATACAAAATAATAATATTTTAACTATTTTTTGTGTATTTGTTGTTGTTGTTTTTATTGTTTATTTGTTTAAATTAACAAGAAAAAAAAACCAAATTGAACATCGCAGCACAAACCCAATAGCAGTTCAATTTTTTTTTTTCTAACTGCCAATATTTTTAGTAGCGACTGATTAGTATTCAATGAATGGTTTTTCGTAGTCATGGCTTCAATATCGTCATTTTGGTTGTGGGCCACAACACGACCAGTTGCCTCAATGATTTTATTATTTCGTTGCCATATTCAACAAATTTGGTTAATTTCGTTCGAATTTGATTTGAATATGAACTTGAGTTTGAACTTTATGGTAATAATGATCGACTAATTTTTAATGTAATTCCCCAATAGGGAGAATTAACAATAAATAGCATAATTCTTTAACCAAAAATAGTAAATAATTTAATTTGTATTGTTTAAAAATTTAAACCATATTCCCTTAATAAGAATTCAAGCGAGAAGTTTGTATCTTCCTTAAAATAATTTTTAAAGAAGTTGAGTCTCTGTCTGATTTCTTCTGACATAATCTCCGCCAAATCTTCGGAGACTGGTATTGTTGTAGCAGAAACTACTGCCATATATAAAGGGTGTTTTTTATAGAGGTATAGAACTTTAAGTTGCAATAAAACACCGATGGATTATTCGATTGACATGAATATTATTTATCCGAAAGATAATCTTGTGGCATTACATTTTAAATATGATTTCTGGCATATGACCGCCACGGCTGACGCGGATGTAGTCCAATCTGGACGTCCAATTTTCGATGAGTTTTTCCAACATTTGTGGCCGTATATCGACAATAATACGGCGAATGTTGTCTTCCAAATGGTCAAGCGTTTGTGGCTTTACCGCATAGACCAATGACTTTACATAGCCCCACAGAAAGTAGTCTAGCGGTGTTAAATCACAAGATCTTGGAGGCCAAAACGTGAAATTAGGCGGTCACCAAACGTGTCTTTCAATTAATCTATTGTGGCAAGAGCTGTGTGACATGTTGCGCTGTCTTGTTGAAACCACATCTCCTGGACATCATGGTTATTCAATTCAGGAATGAAAAAGTTAGTAACCATGGCTCTATACCGATCACCATTGACTGTAACGTTCTGGCCACCATCGTTTTTGAAAAAGTACGGACCAATGATTCCACCAGCCCATAAAGCGCACCAAACAGTCAGTTTTTCTGGATGTAACGGTGTTTCCACATACACTTGAGGATTACCTTCACTACAAATGCGGCAGTTTTGTTTGTTGACGTAGCCATTCAAGCAGAAGTGCGCTTCATCGCTAAACAAAATTCGCTTATGAAAATCGGGAACAACGGTAATCTCGTTTTGGGCCCATTCGACGAATCTACGCCTTACTTGATGATCGTTTGGCTTCAATTCTTGCACTAGTTGGATTTTGTAAGCACGCAAACGAAGATCCTTCCGCAAAATCTTCCATTAAGTGGATGGACACAGATCCAATTCCTGTGCTCGATGGCGGATGGACTCATTCGGGTCTTCCTCAATGCTACGCTCTACAGCAGCAATAGCTTCTTCTGTACGCACCGTACAGCGTCTCTGGGGATGCGAGTTATCAATAAGAGTAAACGTGGTTCGAAAACGTTCCGTGGTTAATCGAATTAACTGCTCTGATGGACGATTTTGTCGACGATAAAATGGACGTAGTGCGCGATACGTGTTCCGCACAGAACCATTATTTTCGAAATAAAATTGCACTATTTGCAAGCGTTGTTCAGGCGTGAGTCTATTCATGATGAATTGCCAAACCAAACTGAGAATAAATCACTTGACAGCTGTTAAATCGGTCGCCATCTTGAAAAGTAATGCCAACTTAAAGTTCTATACCTCTATAAAAAAACACCCTTTATATATATGGCTGTAAGAGAAATGAAGTACATACACCATTTGGTGAAGAAAAGTCCAAAATTTTTGAACGCTCCATAGACCTATAAACAAATCCCAAACATGAAATTATAACCCAACTTGTCCCAAACAAAATGAAGCTGTGGAATACTTTGTATTCAAATGTTTCGGATTTAGAGAAATGAAATGGATCTTCATGGTGGACGAGTTAGTTAGAGTAGTTAATGAAATACACTGCGAATAGCAGAGAAAATCCAGAACGTCATTACTACAACACAAATCCGGAGGAAAAGGATAACAAAAGGAAGTACAGCCAGAAGGTGGACCGCGAAGTTCTTAATAGCGCTGTCGAAAAATTGTTCAGTTGAGTCTAGGTTCACCTTTTCAATAATCGCGCGTTCAGAAGTGATTAGATGGTGGGAATCTGATGTTCTAGTAAGATTCGTACGAATGCCGGAATCTTATCTAATATTGTGCGAATTTGTGAATCAAGATCAGGTTGCCCATATATTTCTTTTATAAATCTAGCCATGAAAGGGTGATGTATTTAAAATACTTTCTTATGCTGTTTAGGATGCTGTTGTTGGGTGTCAGTGAGAATACAGGTTTTAAGTATGTGTTCTGGTGCCTCGTTATCGTAATACAGATAACTGACTTGATAATTGGGCTTGAAGCGGTCCCTATTCTGCTTTAAAGTTCCTTAAACCTATAATGCCCGGTGATAAGGCCTGTTGTTATGGTTAATCTATTTCTATATAATCTGATGCAAGACTCAAATCACTCTTTACAATAAATGCCTAGCAAAAGTTTAGTTTGTTCCAAACTCGTCTTATTAACTTATCAAGAGTGAAATGTACTACCCGGTTAGATTTCATTAAATTTGCAGCTGCCTCAAAAGGTATAATTAACTAGGGTTCTATAAGGTCCTATTATAATAGCGGTGGTATCTGTAATTCAATTATAATTCCTGGCTTTCATTTTTCAACCATCCCTAGAGTTTTATGCAAGTGTAGAATCTATACATTAGCTAGACACTTGCTGTGTATAAACTCTGGTTGGCAATGAATCTTACGCTCCCGAGTTACGGATAATCAGAAAAGATTTTCTACGGTCTTCTGTTTTATCTCGTCATTACAGCTTCGGTAGAAATCGTTGCGAGATAGCTTTACTATCCGGTTGAGTGCAACCAGAGTTCAGTGCTACGTTATTACGTCTACAAGATTCCTAAAAAAGGACTCGAGTTAGATTTAAAACGAATTTTTTTCAGAGCATATTCACAGAGAGCCAATCACTATACATGTTGATTTGTATGAGATCTCCTGCTTGTTGCTCTACAGAACAAAGCAAATCTCACGTAGATTTGTGATTTGAATTTTTTGTTGTATTAATCTTTGCTGGTGTGTGAGTTTTGTTGTTACCTTCAATGTTCCCGTGCCCAGAAGCTCATATAAGAATAATCGTTGGCTATCTCTTTATCTTTTATCCGAATTTCTTGGATTTATACCCATATTTTCAGCCTGAATTAATCGGGTAATGTAAAACAAGAGATCCCACATTCGGGATTATCGCTTGATCTGGATCAATCAGTAAATAGTTGAATGACGTTCTCTGGTAAATGTAAACCCTTACCGGAGAGTAGATTATGTATCCGTGTATATATCTTGATTCTTTGTGATTTGCCTCCTAATTAACGCTGTAATATGAATGAATGTTCTGCGATGTGGTAATTTTTAGGAATTTGTACTCGAACCCAAAACGCTGGCATATATAATGCTTCTAAGATTCTCGACCTATAGTCTGACCTATAGTACCTTTTAAATTATTTGTATAATCAAATTCGTTTTATGTTGAGTTCCACCTTAGTAGGGTCGTTCTAACTGAACTAAATTTTATTAAAAAAATAAAAAAAATAATGGATTTCCTTCTACTGCACCTTGTTGACTTCACCTGCTTAATAAGGCTTTTTTTGTTTAAAGTGTTGACAATAGTACTTTCTGTTTGACTTTAAATTTTCTTTCTATTGTTAATAGGAAACCTTACAACTGTTTTGTAATACCTCTAGTAACAGTTAAATAGGTGGTAACCTCAATTAATTTATAGGATTTTACAAAAGGGTCACTCATACGCACTATTAACAGTTGGCCATAAGAGAGCGACCAATACAAAGAATTTTAATGGCTTTTATTAAACATGGTCAATATGAAAATATTAAAAACAATAACGTATTGTTTGTTTGCAATATTTGAATGGTGATAACAAAAAACTGTGAATAATTTCGCTTCTTTTTTTCGTGTGAATAATTTATTTAAAATTCCATTAGCATTTACGACCAATAACATTCAATTTCATTTATTCGTTTAAACAATAAAATTAAAAATTTTTTTTTAAGTTTATATCACATCCATTTTTATGAAATCGATTTGCATATGAAAGCATATCAATCAGATACAGAAAAAAAAATAAAATAAAAAAACTTCAACTGACAAGGAAGGAAAAAAGAAGAATTAATTGCTCTTAAAATGGCAGCGAGAGAGGAGTTCAGTTTCAGCTACAAATCAATTGTTTTTGGTTTTGTTTTCAAAACTATTTACATATTTATTGTATTGTGTCTTGATATAAAAAGCTTCTCCTGGCCAATCATTCAATATATGTGTGTTTGTAATAGACAGTGAGGCAGACACAGCCGCGTATTGTTTGTATATCTGCCTCATCTTTTTAAAATTCTTTGCCATTATTATGGCATCAGATCTGCTACTATTGCTGTTGCATTGTTTACAGGTGGTTGTTGTTTAATTGGAGAATATTTAATTAAGTTTGTATCATATTTTTAGATCTTCACTATTGACGCGACTGCCAATCAACATTGAAATTTAAGTTTCCTTTTATCTTCATTCATTCATTTATTCAATCTTTTGCTTTCATTTGTAATAGTGTGAAGAAATTGTTGAAGGGCCTGTTTAAGATTATTAATATTTATATGGTTGATTTAACAAAAAGCTTAATAAGCTGTTAAATAATAAAATTTATCATGCTTTATTGTTAACAAAAGCCGCTATTTAAGGTGTTAATGATTTTTGTTTTAATTTTTTTTTAACGACTTCTATTCTATACATAAAAATTTATTTATAAATATTAAATATTTTCTCTTACTCCCTATTCCCTTATCCACGAGTAGGTAGAACGAAATAGTCATTCATTAGACTACAATAGATTTTTTTTTTTTGACTCATTACGGCACACGACTGTCATCTTAGCCTATTTGCGGCAAATAACTAAATTTTGTTTCTCTCTAGTTTTTAACAATAAATGTGGTATCATGTTGATAAAAAAAAACCCTTCGCATTTTTCCCACATTGTCTTTATTTTAAAGTTTAATGTCCTATTACCCTGTGTACGTTAGTTAGTTTGTTAACACGTTCATCGCTATGTCAGTCATATGTGTCTGACGGTAAGAAGTTCTACATGAGCCATGTCAGTCATATGTGTCGAACGTACGCGATTTGGTAAATCACAGATGTCCGACGCAAACGACGCTGTGTTCAAAACAACAGGTTAATTCTTGTTGTATCTTGTTTGGATGCGTCAGACATATAAGACTGACAAGGCTTGTCGAGAAAAAACTTTTAATATAAGGCCATGTCAGTCATATATGTGTGACATAAAAAATAGTGTTTTCCGGCAATTTTGAAAAAAAAATTTTTTTTTGTGATACATTAAGTTTCTTTGATACATTTTTAACTAAATTATCTAATAAAGTTACCGTGGCCCATGTAAAATTTTTTCTGATATTATCGTGGCGATGAACGTATTAATATTGAAGTCGTCGTAGTCTAGTAGGTAGGATGATGACTTTTAGACGTGAGGCCTCGTTTCAAAACCCAGGGCAGACATCTCAAACAAAACGAAATACGAAAAATTACTTCTACAACGACTTCCTCTCAGAAGATTTCTGACAAAAATCCGGATAGTAAATAAAATTGCCATGAAAGAAAGGTTTCTCTAAAATCTTTCGTTCGGAGTCGAGCTTAAACTATAGGTCCCACTATTAATGTATAAAATTAACACACACAACATAAGTGGTGTGAGAAGCTAGGTCGTAATCCTGACTGAAGGGTTGTAATAACCACTTTTGTATGTTAAGAACTTCTTTATCTGGCCAACTTTTCGACCTACTTGTATAGGTCGCATTCTATTGTGAGCATTTCAAAGCTTTACATGCTTTTAAAACTTGTGAAGTCACACTTTCGTATCTAAGCTTCAAAATTGATTTATAAATGATTTTTATTAAGTTGAATTCGTACATAATTTGTGCAAATAATCAAATGATTTTTAAATTGATTGATGGCAAAAAAAAATGTTATTGCATTATTAAAAAAGTAGGTTAATAATACAATATATTGGCTTTTTAGTAAATTTTCTTTTTACATTTTTAATAACATTTCTATTGATTCAATACAACAATAGATTACACAGTATTTGAACTTGTTTCTACAAGTCATTCATGGTTTGATCATATAATGGTCATATAATTTAACTAATACTTCTATTTTAATAGGTATTTATTTTTATTTTTTATTTTTTTTTTTATTATTATAATTTTTTCTTATTTAAGTAATAAAACAAGTATTTATTTTATATTTTTATTATTTACTTAAGATGGTTAATTTAACCCTTTTTACACTTTTCTCTTTCATTTCGTATTTATTTCCATTAAAAAATATAATAAAAAAAATAAATAAAGTTTTTAAGAGAAAGTTTTAGGCCAACCATGTGAACTGAAATATTAAATAATTTATTGGAATCAATTTCGATCGAGTCCAAAGTAAACATTGGATTTTCGAGAGGGAAACAAAAATTCGAAATTATAAATGCTAATGAAGTCGTAATATTTTAAAGATTATTTGCATTTTTGTAGACATTTAGACAAATTAATGAAATTTAAACAAAATATTCATAAATAAATAGAAAAGAAAAGTTTAGATTTTGTGTGCTGCTATACTTAGAAGCTTTTAACGAATAAATCATTAAAAAAAAAAGTAAAAACTTGTCGAAAGTAAATTTTTTTCATACTTCTTCTGATCTCAGGCCTCATGTCTATTAAACCAACATCGACCGCTTTAAAAACTATAACTTCTTTGGGTCCTAGTAAGATCTCTTTGTATTGCTGACAGTATAGATTCCTAGATAATTCCTGGTCTATAGTTTTAAAAAAGTGTGCATTTTTTCCAAATCATCTTTGACTAGGCTGGTTCTGCTAAAAAATTCTGGATGCCTAAAAATTCTTTGTCTTTGGTTCACAAGAATCGGACATAACATTGAAAATGTTCTGTGGTTTCATTTCCTCGTTTTGAGGCGTTTTTACTCTGGAGCCATTGTTTCGTTCTGTCTTCTATAAGGCTCCTCGTAATATGGATCATGATTAGTTCTAATGCATAGGGCTGTGGGTGGAGACGGAGTCGGCAGGTGTAGCTCATTCTCTAAGGGTGCCGGACCATTGTATACGTTTCAGGCGGATATACCAACAAAAGCTGCTGCGGTGATGGAAATTTTTGTTCTAATTTTCAATCACTTGGAATGACATTCTAGGCAATTGCAGAGCAGATAAATTGCACAGACATGATACAAACATTGAACTTTCAAGTGATATTTCTCCACTAGGAATCTACAATTAGCCCAACCTTCAAGTTCAGAATTGTTAATGCAGCAATGATAATGCAGTAGGTTGCTCTATATACGGATCTTTCACTCAAAGACTAAATGATCTACAATGTTACATGTGTTGTGTATACGCAAACGAAATACATACATTGATCATGGCTTTATGGCAAATGGTTTCTGGGTATGCTAAAAAAGACACCTTTACCTGATGCTTTCAAGGCTTGCGACCCTTTTTAACCTTCCTTTATTGTACTTTTTTTCCCCCTTTGTGTTAATTCCAACATAATACACTGCTTGAGGTGGGGTCACTCCTTGAGTGTTGGTAAAAAAAAAAACAGTTCATCAAAACTATTGAATTTCACTGGAAAAACTATATCGTGCTAGTGTACTAGACTATTAGCGTGAGGGTAGTGAGTTTGATTCCCACCAGAGACTCTGGTCTCCTACACTATACTGAGCATAAAGTTTAAGTTACTCAGTTCTTTATAATTTATAATTTTATTGCAATTAATTAATAAATAAATATACATTACAAAGAAAATTCTTGGGGATATAAAATATAATTTTCAATGTCAAATGTTTCCGTATCATTTGCAATTTAAAATTGAATTTAAAAATATTTTTTTTTTACTTACACCGAAAGGCACTCAAAAAAGAGGTGTGTTTCCTGTTTGCCAGTTAAGTGAGTAATAAATTAAAAACAAAATAAAATTAAAACAAAAAACAAAGTTTTGTGTAATTTTCTAAAAAAAAAAAAAAAATTCCAAAAAATTTTATAACACTTTGACACTGTTGGTGGTAACTTTTTGTTTTTGTTTTTTAGTTAACATACTTTGTTTTGATCACATTTATTACCCTTAAGGGTTAGATATTATATTTGCACCTTGATTATTATAATATTATTGTTGTTGTGGCATCCAGTAAGCGGTAGTGCAACTATAGCAACACACAATCAATATTTTCACTTGAAATTGGAAGGAATAATTAAGCGCTTCGTTTTCTTAAAATTAAAACGTTGTTGTAAACACAATTGGAGTATAAAAATGATTGCATTGTCATTAGTACTACTACCGTAAGTGTAAGGCTAAAGTATTATTTTGATTTTCTGTTTCTGGTTTATTTTTTAATTTTCTTGTTAAACATTTCATAGCGTACGTATGTACGCTTTGACTCTGACTGATACGCGACAATTGCGACGACGTACTGAAAAAATTAAAAGACTCGCTGCTGTTAGGCCAGTCAGCCAGCGGTCGAAAGTTTCATCCACACAACAGCTGCGACTGTGGTTGTTATAGCACTGCACTCGTTTGACTGAATGACTGACTGGCTGACTTGCGTTGGCTATTGTTATTATTTTGTTATTATTAATGGTTGACCTCTGAAGTACCTACTAGTCTACTGTGTAGCTACTCGGGCTATTAATGTTCCAGTAGTACCAGTAAGAAAATAAAAATCTTGTCTAAAGAATTTCAATAAAAAATAAAAAAAAAGAATTGCTCAGTTTTTAATGTTTAGTTTGTAGTGCGTTTTTCGTGTTTATGTTCTTGGCAATAAAGGTTTGCTGTCGCCGTCAAAGACACGTACATACAAGGGCTTGATAACAAAAAACAAAACAACAACAACATTAAGAAACGTAAACGATAATACCAAAGAAAAGAATTTAGTTGTTCTGATTAAAGTACTCACATGCCATTAAGTCGTCGTCGTACATGATATTTTGTAATTTGTAAGAGGCATTTCAGTTATTTGGAAACATTGAAAGCATTGGTGGTTCACCTCTAGTGTTGCATTAAATGTAATGCAAGAATTCATAACTGCGGGCAAAGAAAGAGTAAACATACCCTACCTCTTTAGATAATTGTTACTTTTGTATTAAATCTTATCAAAATTGCTTGTCTAATCATATGGACTCAACATTTTGGCGTTCCTTATAAAAAGACATTCAAAGCATTTTTCTTTTATGAAATTCTGTTTTATTTTCATCATAATTTTAACCGTTAATGTTCCTTCTTAAATGTCTGGGTGTGTAAACCTGTTTCTACCCGATCTTCTCTAATTTATAACTACTTACATACACTTAACCGCAAAAATTTAAATATTTGAACTCAAATAACCTTAAGATGCGGGCTTCTTGGGGACGATTGTTGTAGACTGTCTAATGGTGAAGGTATAGCACTGGCCATTATATAGCCATGTGCATCTTGAGTTTAAATCAAATGTCCACAAACACTACTCCCTCTTTCCACCTTCCTATAACCTATTTTCCTAAACCTGCACAATGCACTGCATGATTAGGGGCCATCCCCTGAGTGCTGGTTAAAAAAAAAGAACTACTTCAGGCAGATAAAATGGCATGTGTTGGTTTAATCGGGTCAGTTAGAATATATCCCACGGCACTGGAGACTCATACCCATTGCTCGTGGTTGTGAGAACCAGAGCTATAGAGACTAGTTTTATAGATGATTCATGGGGGGTACCGTGTCCCCTTCTACGTAACCAGTATACCACACTCTGTAATTTTGAGAAATATTTCGCAACGATACTCAGAAATAGGAGTGAAAGGAGTAATTTTTAAGTTACATGCTGGTTGAAGATAGGAACCTTTCTATGCTCGATAGGATAGGTCGATAATTGATAGTAAGACACGAGCGAGGCTGTTCGGTTCCAGATGCCATGAAGTAACTCGTGGGTGTCTTCCACGATGTGCTGAATTCAATTTCAACGGGAAGTACAGAAGGCGGCACATGTCAATACAATCTGATATTCTAGCCACTATTCAAGCACTGGGGGCTCCAACATAATATACACAATTGGTCATCACAGCCCTTTAGTCAGGATTGGCAGCTAGCTTCTCACACCACTTATGTTAATTACTTACTTACTTAAGTGATCATTACAACCCTTTTCATTTCAATTTTATTAACTTCAGGAGTTTTTGACAGAAATCTGCTGAGAGGAAGTCGCCGTAGAAATATATATTTTTTATATGTCGTTTTGTTGGAGATGTCTGGCATGGGGTACAAATCGTGACCTCATATAATAAGCTTACACACTACCTACTAGACACTGGGCTCCTATGAGAGAATAATATGGGAATGTCTGGTCAAGCTAAATCACCTTTTTTGGACTGCATGAATAGGGAAATACCTTGAGATGTTTA
The DNA here is from genome assembly GCA_936449025.2 of Sarcophaga subvicina. Classification (NCBI taxonomy): domain Eukaryota; kingdom Metazoa; phylum Arthropoda; class Insecta; order Diptera; family Sarcophagidae; genus Sarcophaga; species Sarcophaga subvicina. The sequence continues at coordinate 77,830,002 of OW388083.2, forward strand.
TCGTGTAATAAGAAAGAGTACTGAATGTCGACAGAGATGATTGCTTCAGTGATTGTCTTCTTTTATTCATCGTCATTCAAGCTTCCGCAGCTTATACTCCGTCTTTGGTTATGTAAGACTAAGGTACATTTTGTAAATCGTGTCGCCTGTACATTCCTTAAGGTTCACATTTGTGTCGTCTCTGTAAAAGCGGGAATATTTCCCAGCTTAGTGAATACATGAGGTTTACAGAGATACATCAATCTAACTTTTGAGTGTTGCCTTATAACCTAGTGTGCTGTACACGCTATTTCTGGCTTTAATGGCCGCTGTATTAACAGTACACAACTGTCTACCCCTGTTTAAAATACACTCCTTGATATTAAATTTGTTCTGCAGCTGCTTAGTTCGTAATCAATATAGCAAGTAAAGAAATCAATGCAAATCCAACAAAAAAAAAAAAGTGATGAATTAAATTGAATTTCCTTCGAATTATTATTTTATAAGAAGGAATATGAATTCCATTGAATTTCCACCATAATTTTCCCACAAAACTAAGACGGTTTTCATCTTGCCACTAACCCAGTTAACTATTCTTTACAATCTGTTACCAGTTTAATGTATGATTTTCATGTGTTTCTATGTAATTTGGCTTAATTAGACTTGAAAAGTCTTGGCAAATTGGCAGATAAACTAACACACATACAATTTAACGCCCCTCGACCTTGTGTCTAATTAAATTTTGTTGTTGTGAGCTTTTCTTGGTTTTCAATGTAAATTTACATGCCAGACCTGGGTGTTTACTGTTGTTATTGTATATTTTCCAGTATTTCAATTTAACCTTTTGGTTGTGGTTGTTGTTTTTTTTTTTTTTGTTTTTACTCTCAGCTTGTTGGCCAGTTTTCTTTTTTTCTTTTTTGATTTTTAGTTGTTTTGTTTCTTTTATTTTCATGATAATTAAACGGTTTTTGTTGTTTTCTTGGTTTTTGGTTTGTTTTCTTTTTTTCTGTTACTTTCTTGATTCCCATGTTCTTTTTTTTTTCTCAGCTACTTGTGAATTCTTTTTTCATTACATTTCTTCTTTGTTTTTATTTCTTTTTTTTTCTATGTTTTTGTAAAAATTTAATTTCTTTTCGTCTTATGTTGGCCATAAATCTGCAACACCTGCATTTCGGTGTCTGTAACTGTTGTATCTTTAGGCCTTTGAAAGTAGATTAGAGTGTGGTTAAAAGCTTAAATAATTAGTTGGCTTAAGTAGTAGTGGTAGCAGAGCAAAAAGAAAATGATGCTGTTGCATTTCATATTAAATTATGGTTTTGTGGCCAAATTAGCAAAAACCAACTAAAAAAATTTTGTTGTTGTTCTTATTAACGTTTGCATGGCTTTTACCCCTGGTTGGTTAACAAATGAGTTTCGAAATCGTTAATAGCTTATTGGTTAAAGATAAAAACAAAAGAAATTTGTTTTGTTTTTCACGGTTAAACGTGTCTAACTCAATCAACGAACTACTGTTTGCATATTTATGTAGTTTTTCATTCACAAATATTATCGCTTTTCGTTTGAATTTTCTTTTGGGAAACATTTCGTCTCATTAAATTTCACTTGTTTTTCAAAGTGTGGTTTATTATTGATTTTTAAGAGTCAATTTTTCAAATTTTATGAGGTTGTAATTTATTTGTTAAGCTTTTTTTTTACCATTGCTACGCCTTTGTCTAGTAAGTAGTGTGTTGGCTTAGTAGACGAGAATTGACGTACATTCTGATTATTCACAGTGGCGTAAGCACGAGTGCTGGACAGTAAATGATGCCTTTTTTCCTGTTCTTCTAACACAAAAGTGCAACTGCAATTGTGTGACGATATGTTTTCCTAACAGGCAGTATCCCGGAAATATGACCGAGAGAAAAAAAATGCAGTTTTGTTCTCTCTTAATTAATATTCTCCAAGCAGGCAGCTATAGAAAGGAATTTATATGAAGGGTTATAATGTTTGATATTATCCAGTAGCATATTCCTGGCATGTGCCTCTTGGTCAAGGAGATACCAGATAAGTATATCGGAATATGTACGAGCATAGAGGGTAGACTAGTTACTGGCATGAACTAGATAACCCTAAAGACTGTGCTCTAAGAAGGGACAGCATTTACGATAGAGCGACAAAGATTTTCTGCATATACCACGGGTTAACTGCTGGTCACATATGTATATCGAATCTTTCAACAGAGATTTCCGATATTTGTCAAATTTAATAACGGCTATATTTTTGCTAAAGCTACATCTGTCCAATTAGTTGCAAAGGAACGGATATAGTGTTCAACACAACACATGCAAATAATAAAATTGTTTTATCGAAAAAGGTGTTCTGTTCCATTTTTCGATCGCCGTAGGATCACGGTAGGACAATCCTGATGACTATTTACAATGTCGACCAACAGCCCTAAATCGACAAAAGATGGATTTGGTGAAAACATTACCACTGTCCGTAAAAGAGTGCAGGAGAATTCGAAGCAGTTTATTTCGCCTTGCTCAAAAGAGCTCGGTCTTTGGGGTTAGTCCCCAAAGAAGCAAAATTTTCGAATTTGGGACGAATACCAATTCACATGAAATCCAAGAGTGTCTAATGCATCTCAAAAAAGTTACTGTTTGGTGTGGATTTTAGGCTGGCGACATCATCGGTTCATATTTCTTTAAGAATGTCTTTAGCCAAATCATCAGTATCAACGGCAAGCTCTTTATAGTGTTTTCACACCAAAATTTAAAACCTGATTTTAGCATTAAAACCATAAACAGCTGATTTTGCGTTCACACTGCAAGTTTTATTAAAAATGGTTTTAAATTCATGACATTTATGACTGCGAGAAAAAAATTTTATGAGCAATATGCCTTATTTCATCTTGATATATTTAGCTTCTGGCTTACCTTTCGCACAAGAAGCTATATTCATTGTGACCAGAAACAACACACATTTCGATTAATATTTAAATATTTAAGAATCTTTAAAATTTTCATTGAAGAAATTAAAAATATTCCAAATTTTTCCTTTTTTAATACAAAATAAATGATTATTTACATTTATTTATTTATTAATTTATTTACATTTGTTTTTGTTTTTATCAGCTGTTTTCAGGTTTTCAGAGCTGGTAGCTCTGATTTAGTACATTTAGTACATCAAAACAAGGTTGTATTTCATAAAACCAACTTAAAACCAATTCAAAAAAGTTTTTATTTTGGTTTTAACACAATAATTTTGTATGGTAAAATCAGTTTTTATTTTTGGTTTTAACGTTAAAACCAACTTTTACGTTAAAACCACTCGGTGTGAAAACACTATTAGGTCGATGATTATCAACTTCTTTTGGCCTGAATTGGATGAACTGAACGCCAACGACATGCCACTTACAACATGCTATGTGCTATTTGAGACATACTACATTGGATATTCTGAACGAGGTGCTGTGAAGTGGCCACCGATAACGTGCGATTTGACTTCGTTGGACTTTTTATTGTGGGGTTTTCTATGGTGTATACGAATAGGTTACAAACTATAGCGATCCTCAGTGCCAACATATCCCATGCCAACTATCAAATTCAGCTGAATTTATTTCCCAGAGTAATTAAAAATTTGAACCAGAGAAGTCGTAACGAACATTTAAAGGATGTTGCATTCCACACATAAGAACTCCCAATGGTTTTCTTTTAAAAGAATAAATCTCACATACACTTTGGTTTATTGAACGACTGGAAGCGTTTAAGGAAAGATTATGTATATGTATTCCTTTTCATTCCTTCAAAGAACAGGGGGCTGTCCCATATTTTGTTGTAAGGACTACAAAACGCCTTTATCCAGAAGTATACAATATTTCAAATATATAAGATTTTCATTTATAGGGGTTAATTTGAATCCTGGGTAAGGAGTAAGCAAGAATTATTCCTATCCCTGATGTATATCTACATAGATATCTACCATTAATTTTTTAAATATTTCGATCTTTATCTCATGTACTATCTTTTAGGACGTTGTACCTCCGGGTACTATATTTGTCTTGACTGACAGGTACACGTCCTCTAACCTAACCTATCTCATGTGCTATACTAGGGTGGGTTAAATTCATACAATTGTTAAATTTAGTTTAAAGGTTGGCAATGGCTTTTGTTAAAACAGAAGTTTTTAGTTTTTTATTTTTTTTTTTTATTTTAATGATTTTATTTTTATTTTTATTTTAACTCTTAATTAATGCGTTTCTGTTCATTTTATTATGCCTTCAGTGTTTTTAAGTATTGGTTAAATTTATTACTTTTAAGTGTTTTAAATTAAATGCACCTTCATTAGGAAGAGAAATTTCGCTGATGAATTCAGTCTCTGGTGTTACATGCTAAAGTGGTGGCAACTTTAATGGCTGCTTTTTAGCAAAGCGGAGAAAAGAGCAGAAGAGAAATTTTTCACAACATTTTTCCATTTTTAGAAAATCACTACAAACATTTATTAGCTAAAGCCACAATTGAATGTGGCTTAGAATCACGAGATATTTTTTTCGTTTGCAATGATGTTTTTGGCTTTGGTTCCTACAACTTTTCGCTGTCTGGCTGGCTTTCTATTGCTTATCTAATTTGGTAAAGATGACAAAAATAGTGTCTTTCTTTAATTCCTTTTTATTATTTTTCTTTTAAATCTTTAAGAACATTGACTTTGTGAAAGAATTAATGAAAGCCAAAAAGAAAAAAAAATATGAAGAAATATTCCCACCTTAAAAAGGTATTAAAAGCCAATGGTGATGATACACGACCATGATTTTCACGTTAAAACACACACGCCTTTTGAATTTAACGTTATTAATTTATTTTTATTATTAATAATTTTTTTTTTTAATTCACTTAATTTTATAATTTATTGGAATTTATTGTTAACATTTTTTTGTTTCTTTTTTCATTTTTTTTTTTTATTAAAAAAAAATTTCAAAGATTCTTTTAAAACTCGTAGTATTTTTTTATTATTTCTTTTGCTTTAACAAATAGATTATTTCAGCAATAATTTATTAATTTTATTATTATTATTTTTTATTTAATTTTTATTCTTATTTTTTCTTAAACACAATAAAACAATTTAAATCGTGGATTTTTTTTTTAAGCAAAAATTCACTACGTTCGTTATAATTTATGGTGTTAAGGTATCAAAGTTTTAACGCGTTTGTTTTAATATTTTGTTGTTGTTGTTTAATTTTAATTTTGCTATTTTTTTCTTGTTAAACCTTAAAACACGACTCACTTAACACACGTCTGAAAGAAAACTGAAAATACAAAATTCCAAGAGTAAGTTTCAACGCTTTTGAATTTGTGTTTGTGCTATTGTTGGAACTCCTATTTCGTATAATACTGCTACAACAACTCTGTCTGTTTACGACAAGAACAACAATACAAAACAAACAGTACCAACAGCAACTACAACAACAACAACAACGTTGCGATGATACCACGGAACGAATTTATTCACACAAAAACAGCGACCCATCATCTCAAATTGAATTCAGAAAGAAAGAAAGAATAAAAAAAAAATACAAATACCAGACTTGATACAAACAATAATTCAAGTTGTTAGTAAAGACTGACCACGTTTAAGTTATTGAGAAGCTTAGCTTAATTGTTCTGCTTTAAGATTTTCCTTTAAACTCGATCAGTTTGATATTCTAGTAACAAAATGGGTTTTTTAAACTAATAACGTCTATAGTTACGGCTGTATTTATTCAAAAGGCGGAGAGGAACAATTTTGTGATAAGGACAGAGTTAACAGTCTTTAGTTGAACTACACTTGTGAGCTTGCTTACACAGCGTTTGATGTCTTTATTTAATTTGAGACACCGTTTTGGAATTCAAACTCTATATAATGCTTCTACTACGGTTGGGAACCTTGGAGTGCATTTCATGCTCACACATGCATTGCAAATGTTATAGGTCATTACAACAAGACTTTGGTTTTGCTTACGGTTTGGCTTTTTACACTCGCCAGTTTATCGTCGACAGATTATGAGAGCTTTTGCCACAAGACCGCAGTCAGGTGGGTCAGACATTTCTAATCTGACTTTCTTTGGCATTAATTGATACAAGTCAGCGAGATACAATTCCACAATATATGCCTTGTGGCTTCGTCCTCTTCTAGACAGATTCGCTCTCCGTTTCTTTTTAAGAGCTTCCGATCTTTAAATTTAAATAAAACAAAGTGTGTATGAGATTTTATCGAAATTTTTATGTGTGGAATACAACATTGTTTAAATGTCTGCCACGGCTTTTCTGGTTGCAATGCATCTCTGAAATTTCCAATTTTCCATGATTTGGGTGAATAAATCAGTCTGAATTCGACCGATGACATGGGTTATGTTGGTTTCCCCGGGACCACTATGGTTTGTGGTTTAACCGCATACACTTGTGTCTTAAGGAAACCCCACAAGAAAAAGTCTAAAAGGGGTCAAATCGCAAGATCTCGGTGACAGTGTACATTACTTGGGCGTAATTCTTAAATCGATCGTGCAGAATATCCAATGTGGCACTTAGCGCCATTCTGTTGATCCGATCAAGGCCAAAGAAAGTTGGTAACTATGGGCCTATAGTGCTAACCGTCGTTTTCAAAGAAATATGAAGCGTTTACTCCGCCAGCCTAAAATCCACATCAAACAGCGATTTTTTCGTGATGTATTGGGTGTTCTTGTATCTCATATGGATAGGTATCGCCCTACATTCTGAAATTGGTTTGTTCACCTACCTATTCACATAAAAATGGGCCTAATCGCTGAAGGCGATTTTTCTATGAAAATTGGTGTCAGTTGGCAACTGCTCCAGAGAGCACATTGAGCGAACACTGATCGTGTATGATCGTCCATTGCACTTGGGCAAAACAAACTGACTAAATGGCAACTAATTCGACCGATAATGCATTTTCAACAAGATGACCGCTATCAACTCTCAAAGTTAGGAAGTCTTTGTAGGAAGACCTTATGCACTTTTCGCATAAATACAGAATATTTGTCATGAATTTATTTTTAGAAAAATTTCTTTTGTGTTCAAACTCTACCAACGTACGAAAAACCCGTTGTTGTTATTACTGTTGATGATGATGAGAGTGAGAGCTCTTTTGTATACAAAACTCACAAACACATAACCACACTCATACGCAAGTATAGACATAGCCTAGCATACGAATATGATTCTTTTGTTTTTATTTTGTTGTGAATGAAAATAAAACAAAACAAAAAACAAGAATGAAAAGCAAAAAAAAAAACGAAAAAGGCAAAAAATTTAAACTTCAAAACAACTACCTCCTTATTGTTGTACAATGATGTTGTTGCTGCTATCGTTGTTGTTCTTGTTGTTGGGATTATTAAGCATTACTTTTACTACCACTTGACTGCCATACTACCTAGAAGAAGGGAATTCTTTTATAACGTTTTCATTTTACTGACGTTTTTCTATGACTCTCCTCCATTCATTATCTTCTATTTGGCTGTCTTCAATTTTGTCCGCTGCATTAGTTCTTCTTTGGCCATACAGTGGTTGTACTGTGCTTGTGGTTTTTAGAGGAGTTGTGACTGAAGAGAATAGAGGCACTTTTCTTGCCAATTTTCATGTCTGCTTGTAACTTTTATTTCTTCTTTTTTTTGGTTTTTGCACCTTTCCCCTTGATATTGTGCTCTGCCTAATTGTAGTACTTGCATTATTCACATGGCTGCGTGTACACATTACCATCCTCTTAAGTAATGAAAGCATATTGGGTTTATGCTTAGATTTGCAACGCATAACACAATAACTTTCTAACATCAATTCTGATTATAGCAGCCTTATAAAGGGTGTTTTTTATAGAGGTATAGAATTTTAAGTTGCAATAAAACAACTATGGATTATTCGATTGACATGAATTTTATTTATCCGAAAGATAATCTTGTGGCATTACATTTTAAATATGATTTCTGGCATATGACCGCAACGGCTGGCGCGGATGTAGTCCAATCTGGACGTCCAATTTTCGATGACTTTTTCCGTTTGTGGCTTTACCGCATAGAGCAATGACTTTACATAGCCCCACAAAAAGTAGTCTAGCGGTGTTAAATCACAAGATCTTGGAGGCCAATTCACAGGTCCAAAACGTGAAATTAGGCGGTCACCAAACATGTCTTTCAATAAATCTATGGTGCCACGAGCTGTGTGACATGTTGCGCCATCTTGTTGAAACCACATCTCCTGGACATCATGGTTATTCAATTCAGGAATGAAAAAGTTAGTAACCATGGCTCTATACCGATCACCATTGACTGTAACGTTCTGGCCACCATCGTTTTTGAAAAAGTACGGACCAATGATTCCACCAGCCCATAAAGCGCACCAAACAGTCAGTCTCTGGGGATGCGAGTTATCAGTAAGAGTAAACGTGGTGCGAAAACGTTCCATGGTTAATCGAATTAACTGCTCTGATAGACGATTTTGTCGATGATAAAATGGACGTAGTGCGCGATACGTTTTCCGCACAGAACCATTATTTTCGAAATAAAATTGCACTATTTGCAAGCGTCGTTCAGGCGTGAGTCTATTCATGATGAATTGCCAAACCAAACTGAGAATAAATCACTTGACAGCTGTTAAATCGGTCGCCATCTTGAAAAGTAATGCCAACTTAAAGTTCTATACCTCTATAAAAAAAACACCCTTTAGATCAACTAAGAATCAGAAAAAAAAGGAAAAAAAATGGAATTTTTTCCCGTTTTCCCTTACAATGGAAACGTGTTCTACTGAATAATCAGGATCATAATTCTCACCAAGCTAGTCGATTCGAAATTTTCATTGCAAAGTTTGGCAAATCTAACGATTTAGTGGTGAATTCGAACTATTGTACTGCGGTTCTAAAGTAAATTTAAAATCATTTTTAGCGTTATGACCTCTGTGAATGACAGTTGACAGAAAAAAAGGTAGTACATAAATCTGTAAAAAAAAGCGTGGCTTAAAATCCCTGTACTCAAAAATTATCTCATTCATTTCTTATTTGATTTCCCACTTTCGTTTGTTTTGTCCCAGTTTCATTTAAATAAGGTTTTTTTATAGTTAAACAGATAATGGGTCAAGCATATTTAGTACGTTCAAGTACGATAGGGTTGCCATCTGCTAGAATTGGCACTGCCAGACGTTTTGTCACCCAAAAACCAATGACGTCTGTCCTGAAGTGCAGGGTACTCGCCTAAAAGGTGTTGCACCGACTCTGTTCCCTTCACATCATTGCAGTTTCTGCAGTAATCCTGGTGGGGGAAACCGAGCTTGTCTTGCCAATAGCGCAATGTACCGTTGGAATTCCTATTACAATCCAAAGTAGTTAGTAGTAGTTCCCTGGTTCTCCCGCTGTCCAGTTTTGCAAATCGTCTCCTCCCCAGACATCTCCGATTCCCTTCGTGCCAGTTCATCAGCCTTTTCGTTTCCCTCTATACCACAGCGATGCGGATACCAGTAGAGGCGGGTGTTGTAGAGAGTCCATTCAACTCCTGCCGGCCATTGATGTGACAAGATGGGGTCGCAGCACTTTGACTGTCCACACATACAGTTAACGAAAAAAGTCTACATACACCGTTGTATTTTTGCCCACTGCTTTTTATCAAATTAAAAAAGATGTGATTGGTTTGTTTAAGGCATTTGCAATCCAGAACATTTGAAAAACAAAGGGAATATGGATAAAATATAACATAGAAAGAAAAGAAAAATAAAAATTAGAAGGAAAAAGTCTACAAAGGATCTTCATACTTTTCAGTAAAGTAATTAACGCAGATCTGCGATCCCGATCTCACCATGGCAGCATGCGAACGCGCCGCGTGCAATAGCTTTCTGATAGTTTCCGTATATCTGCCAAACGAAGACGAGGAGCCAACCCTGCCTGCCTTCAAGAACCTAGTGCTTTGGGCACACAGGAACGGACAAGAGAATGCGATGGCAACGCCAACAGTACCGTATAGGGGAGTGCAGGCATCAACAAGAGAGTTGAGCTCTTTTTCAATTTCATTTTTAACTCTAAACTTATTGAAGAATCTGGCCAGCAACCTACTGGATATCCTTTCTCAAATCATATCCAATTAGCCGGCCCCAGCCAGCACTCAGCGCTATGATAGTCGGGGGAGCTAAGGCGTATTAGGAAGGAAACGAGAAGACTTTTTCAGTAGCGCCAAGCGAACTAGGGAGGATAGGGACTGATAGGATATATAGGTAACATACATAATGGGTCTTTGCAACCCTTCAGTCAGGATTACGACGTAGCTTCTTACTAGCCAGTACAGCTGGTCAGAATGGCTGGCATAGCTGACTAGTATAGCTAGTATAGCTGATTAGCTTAGCTAGTATAGCTGACTAGCTTAGGTAGTATAGCTGGCTACATAGCTAGGAAAGCTAGTATAGTTACTATAGCTAGTTGAATAGCTGGCTAGTATATGAGGGCAGCTGGCTATTTGAGGTAGTATATTATGTTAGTATAGCTGGCTAGCTGGTTAGTACAGCTAGCATAGCTAGTACAGCTACAGTATCGGCCAAAACCTAAGCACCTCAGTACCCCCTCAGTACATTTTTCTAAATGATAATTTTTTTTAAGAAAACAAAGTTATTAAAATTCTTTTTTTTTATTTATTTATATCTTTATTATTGAAAAACACAAACTTAAGGAATTCAGAATTTAGTTTAAAAAAAAAGTTAAAATTCAAAAAACATTTTAAGTCGCAAATATAAGCGTACTAAACTAAAGTACCCCCCCAATTTGAGGTACAAAAAAACTATTGAAGTCAATACTTCGTTGCGAATCCTTTATTCTGGATGACACACGCACATCTTTTAGGCATATAGGATATTAAATTATTAATTATTTCAGGTGATATTGCTTCCCAGGCTATTTTTGCGGCTTCAAATAAATCTTCTTTGGTTTTACAAGTTTTTGATTGAGGGATTGGACAGGCCAAGGGAGAACTTCTATCAAATTGTTTTGGAACCACTTCTTTTAAAAAGTTTTTCCAGACTAGTCGCACATCTCGTACTCATTCTGGAGGAAGGCCGCGTGAAACTTCGCGACCTGAAGACTCCTTAATTAAAAGGACAATTTAAAAGGATCCTACAGCATCTTCTAGTCACAGACAAAACCGCTTAGATTTAAAAATTAGAGAAAGAACGATTCGCAGAAGGGCGGTAGAGGTAGAGAGTATGGATGCCTAGTACAGCTAGCCTAGCTGGTATAGGTAGTATAACTAGTAAAGCTAGCTAACGGGCTAGGAAAGCTAGTGTAGATGGCTAGCTGCCTAGTATTGTTGCCTAGCTGGCTAGTATAGCTGGGTGGCTGGCTAGCGGGCTAATATAGTTGACTAGCTGGCCAGTACAGCTAGTATAGTTGACTAGTACAGCTAGTATAGACGGCTAGTACAGCCAGTATAGCTAGTATAGTACAGCTAGCGTAACTAGTATGGCTGGCTAGTACAGCTAGCTGGGTAGTATAGCTGGCTAGTACAGCTAGCGTAGCTAGTACGGCTCGCTAGTACAGCTAGCGTAGCTAGTACAGCTGGGTAGTACAGGTAGCGTAGCTATTATAGCTGCCTAGTACAGCTAGTATAGGTGGCTATTATAGCTGGCTAGCTGGTTAGTATAGGTAGTATAGCTGGCTAGTACAGCTTGTATATGTGGCTAGTATAGCTGGCTAGTGCAGCTAGTATATGTGGCTAGTATAGCTGGCTAGTACAGCTAGTATAGATGGCTAGTATAGCTGGCTAGTACAGCTAGTATAGATGGCTAGTATAGCTGGCGAGCTGGGTAGTACAGCTAATATAGCTGGCTAGTACAGCTAGCGTACATATATATATAGCTAGCTAGCTCGAGAGGCCACTGTGCATGCTGGATACGTCAGGGAAGCTGCTCGAGAGGCTTTTGAAGCCACGGCTTACTGCTGCTATTGAGGATAGTGGTGGACTATCTGCTAGACAATAAGGTTTTCGACCCGGTCGGTCTACAATTGGTGCCTTGAGAGAGGTGACTGAAGCGGCCGGGGTAACACAACGTGAGAGCAAATCTTCGGGGCCTGTGGTACTGCTTGCGACTTTGGAAGTTAAAAACGCGTTTAACAGTCTTAGATGGAGCGACGTATTAAATGCTTTGGGGTACAATTTATCGGTGCCACACTACATCTTGGCCATGATAAGTAGTTATGAGTAACAGACAGGTGGTGTATAACACAAGCTCGGGACCAAGGGTGAAACATATAACAACAGGAGCGGCACAAGGATCTATCCTCGGCCCCGACCTATGGAACGTCCACTACGATGCAATTCTGAGAGAGGATATGCCAGAGGGAACTTTCTTGGTTGGATACGCAGATGATATTGCAGCTGTTATCACGGCCAGGAACACGGAAGGGGCACAGCGAAAACTGAGACGTGTCATGCTAAGAACGAAAACATGGCTGGATTCCCACGGCCTTGACCTGGTCATGCATAAAACGGAATTGCTGCTGATCACTGGTTGTCATATCCCCTTGCAGATGGACATGAGTATTGGAGACGAGATAATTACGACCAAGAGCTCGGTGAAATACCTGGGAATAAGACTGACTTTTTCGTATCAGATTCAATACTCGGCTAACAAAGCCCTGAAGATCGTTGGACAGTTCAGCAGATTAATGGCGAATATTGGGGTCCCACTACCGGTGAAACGGAGACTCCTGATGGAGGTTGGAAGCAGCATTATGCTCTATGGAACGAAATTTGGGCCGCAACGCTAGATGTTAAAAAGCGGGCGAACTCACTTGTATCGGTACAGAGAATGGCTGCATTGCGTATCACGTGGGCAGTGTCCGCCCCAGCCGTAATTGTGATAGCAGGTATAATCCCTGTGGATCTGCTGGCGGCAGAACGGATGGAGATTTATAGGACGAAGTCGGCTGGAAATCACATAACCGGTAACTTCAGGGAAAACACCATTTCAAAGTGGCAACGACGATGGAACGATGAAGATAAAGGAAGCTGGACGGCGAGACTTATTCCGGACATTAGGTTATGGATTGGTCAGAAATTTGGAGAGGTAAATTACTACGTCGCACAGATGCTATCGGGTCACGAATATTTTAGAAAATATCTGCACAGAAAATGGGCAAGACCGCCTCCCCTTACTGTCTTTACGAGGAAGGGGAGGTAATTGATGATGCAGAGCACACTGTTCTCGAATGTGCACGCTCTGCACTGACGTCGATAGTCGAGACGATCACGGCCGGTAACATTGTCGGGGTTATGATCGCGAGTAGAGAAAATTGGACCTCAGTGGCGAATTACGTCGAGAAGAGGGATCTTGGGGCTGCGGAACATGTGTGCACGCCGTCATAGATGAAACTGGCAAACGTGTCAAGCTAAATTCGAATCAGGGACCTGGACGAAAGGAATAGTGGAGACACATAGATGTCTTAACTTTCGACACGCAATCCGAACGCGGATGTGAACACGCAGGGGCCAAAGGGACTCCACTCCGAAGTAATACCACTGTAGCTTCGGAGTGGGCATAACAAGTCCACGAGATGAGGGGGAGATTTAGTGGGTGAGGGCCCCACACACGGAGGATGTGACGACATCCTCTACGGTGCGGTTAGGTACATTTACCCCTCCTCGGCGTAAAAAAGGTAGCTGAGTAGTATAGCTGTATAGCTGGGTAGTAAAGGTGGCTAGTACAGCTAGTATAGGTGGCTGGTATAGCTGGCATGGCTGGTATAGCTGACTAGTACGGTTGCCAGTACAGCTAGTATAGCTGGCTAGCTGGGTAGTACAGCTAGTGTAGCTAGTACGGCTGGCTAGTACAGACGGCTAGTACAGCTAGTATAGGTGGCTAGTACGGCTGGCTAGTACGTAGCTAGTATAGCTGGCTAGTACAGCTAGCGTAGCCAGTACGTCTGGCTAGTACAGCTAGCGTAGCTAGTACGGCTGGCTAATATAGCTAGTATAGCTACCTAGCTGTGTAGTACAGCTAGTATAGCTAGTTAGTACGGCTGGCTAGTACAGCTGGCTAGTTCAGCTAGCGTTGCTGGTATAGCTGGCCAGTACAGCTAGTATAGCTGGCTAACTGGGTAGTACAGCTAGTATTGCTGGCTAGTACAGCTAGCATAGCTAGTACGTCTGACTATTACAGCAAGTGTAGCTAGTACGTCTGGCTAGGACAGCTCTCTAGTACAGCTAGCGTAGCTAGTACGGCTGGTTAGTACAGCCAGTGTAGCTAGTACGGCTGGCTAGTACAGACGGCTAGTACAGCTAGTATAGCTGACTAGTACGGCTGGCCAGTACAGCTAGTACAGCCGGGTAGTACACCTAGTATAGTACAGCTAGTAGAGCTAGTACAGACGGCTAGTACAGCTAGCGTAGCTAGTATAGAAGGCTAGTATAGCTGGCTAGTACAGCTAGTGTAGCTAGTACGGCTGGCTAGCATAGCTAGTATACGTGGCTAGTACAGCTAGTATAGGTGGCTGGTATAGCCGGCATGACTGGTGTAGCTAGTATAGCCGGCTAGTGTAGCTAGCGTAGCTAGTACGGCTGGCCAGTATAGCGGGTTAGCTGGATAGTACAGCTAGCGTACTAGTATAGCTAGCTAGTACAGCTAGTATAGCTAGCTAGTACAGCTAGTATAGCTAGCTAGTACAGCTAGTATAGCTAGCTAGTACAGCTAGTACGGCTGGCTAGTACAGCTAGTGTAGCTAGTACAGCTGGCTAGTACAGCTAGTGTAGCTAGTACAGCTGGCTAGTACAGCTAGTGTAGCTAGTACAGCTGGCTAGTACAGCTAGTGTACCTAGTACGGCTGGCTAGTACAGCTAGTGTAGCTAGTACAGCTAGTGTAGCTAGTACGGCTGGCTAGTACAGCTAGCGTAGCTAGTACGGCTGGCTAGTACAGCTAGTGTAGCTAGTACAGCTGGCTAGTACAGCTAGTGTAGCTAGTACAGCTAGCTAGTACAGCTGGCTAGTACAGCTAGTGTAGCTAGTACAGCTAGCTAGTACAGCTAGTGTAGCTAGTACGGCTGGCTAGTACAGCTAGTGTAGCTAGTACGGCTGGCTAGTACAGCTAGTGTACCTAGTACGGCTGGCTAGTACAGCTAGTGTAGCTAGTACAGCTAGTGTAGCTAGTACGGCTGGCTAGTACAGCTAGTGTAGCTAGTACGGCTGGCTAGTACAGCTAGTGTACCTAGTACGGCTGGCTAGTACAGCTAGTGTAGCTAGTACGGCTGGCTAGTACAGCTAGTGTAGCTAGTACAGCTGGCTAGTACAGCTAGTGTAGCTAGTACGGCTGGCTAGTACAGCTAGTGTAGCTAGTACGGCTGGCTAGTACAGCTAGTGTAGCTAGTACAGCTGGCTAGTACAGCTAGTGTAGCTAGTACAGCTAGCTAGTACAGCTAGTGTAGCTAGTACGGCTGGCTAGTACAGCTAGTGTAGCTAGTACGGCTGGCTAGTACAGCTAGTGTAGCTAGTACGGCTGGCTAGTACAGCTAGTGTAGCTAGTACAGCTAGCTAGTACAGCTAGTGTAGCTAGTACAGCTAGCTAGTACAGCTAGTGTAGCTAGAACGGCTGGCTATTACAGCTAGTGTAGCTAGTACAGCTAGCTAGTACAGCTAGTGTAGCTAGTACGGCTGGCTAGCACAGCTAGTACAGCTAGTATAGCTAGCTAGTACAGCTAGTATAGCTAGCTAGTACAGCTAGTATAGCTAGCTAGTACAGCTAGTACGGCTGGCTAGTACAGCTAGTGTAGCTAGTACAGCTGGCTAGTACAGCTAGTGTAGCTAGTACAGCTGGCTAGTACAGCTAGTGTAGCTAGTACAGCTGGCTAGTACAGCTAGTGTACCTAGTACGGCTGGCTAGTACAGCTAGTGTAGCTAGTACAGCTAGTGTAGCTAGTACGGCTGGCTAGTACAGCTAGCGTAGCTAGTACGGCTGGCTAGTACAGCTAGTGTAGCTAGTACAGCTGGCTAGTACAGCTAGTGTAGCTAGTACAGCTAGCTAGTACAGCTAGTGTAGCTAGTACGGCTGGCTAGTACAGCTAGTGTAGCTAGTACGGCTGGCTAGTACAGCTAGTGTAGCTAGTACGGCTGGCTAGTACAGCTAGTGTAGCTAGTACGGCTGGCTAGTACAGCTAGTGTAGCTAGTACAGCTAGCTAGTACAGCTAGTGTAGCTAGAACGGCTGGCTATTACAGCTAGTGTAGCTAGTACAGCTAGCTAGTACAGCTAGTGTAGCTAGTACGGCTGGCTAGCACAGCTAGTGTAGCTAGTACGGCTGGCTAGTACAGCTAGTGTAGCTAGTACAGCTGGCTAGTACAGCTAGTGTAGCTAGTACGGCTAGCTAGTGTAGCTAGTACGGCTGGCTAGTACAGCTAGTGTAGCTAGTACGGCTGGCTAGTACAGCTAGTGTAGCTAGTACAGCTGGCTAGTACAGCTAGTGTAGCTAGTACGGCTGGCTATTACAGCTAGCGTAGCTAGTATAGCTGGCTAGTACATCTAGCGTAGCTGGTATAGCTGGCTAGTACTAGCCAGCCGAACTAGCTACGCTAGCTGTACCAGCTAGCTGTGCTAGCTGTACCAGCTAGCTGTGCTAGCTGTACTAGCCAGCTATACCAGCTAGCTGTGCTAGCTGTACTAGCCAGCTATTCTGGCTATGCTAGCCAGCTATTCTAACTATGCTAGCTGTACTTGCCAGCTATACTAGCTGTACTAGCCAGCTATACTAGCTATGCTGGCTGTACTAGCCAGCTATACCAGTTAGCTATGCTAGCTGTACTAGCCAGCTATTCTAGCTGTACTAGCCAGCTATATCAGCTAGCTATGCTACCTGTACTAGCTAGCTATAGTAGCTGTACTAGCCTGCTATAGTAGCTATGCTAGCCAGCTATAACTAGCTGTACTAGCCAGCTATACCAGCTAGCTATGCTAGCTGTACTAGCTTGCTATACTAACCTGCTATACTAGCTAGCTATGCTAGCTGTACTAGCCAGCTATACCAGCTAGCTATGCTAGCTGTACTAGCCAGCTATACTAGCTATGCTAGCTATATCAGCTAGCTATGCTAGCTGTACTAGCCAGCTAGCTATGCTAGCTGCACTAGCCAGCTGTACTAGCCAGCTATACCAGCTAGCTATGCTAGCTGTACTAGCCAGCTATTCTAGCCATGCTAACCAGCTATTCTAGCTAGCTATACTAGCTATGCTAGCTGTGCTATCCGGCTATAGTAGCTGTGCTAGGCAGCTATAATAGCTATGCTAGTCAGCTTATTGCTTTATTAGCCAGCAATGCTAGCTAGCTGTACTGGTCAGCTATACTAGCTAGTAAAAAGCTACGTCGTAATCCTGACTGAAGGGTTGTAAGGACCCGTGACCTATGACAGAATAAATTAAGAATTAAATTGAATTGAAAAATTGAAAAAGAAATCAATACTTCTGTTGATATCCGATCTCCCGTATACAGTGCAATGTTATGCAATAATTTGCATAGCATCCTATCAAGACCTCCTGCCTGTTCCTGTGTGCCCAGTACTAGGTGCTTGAGCAGGTGGAGACGGCTTCCTGTCTCCCAGCACGATGCCATGATCGCAGATCTGTGGTAAGAGAAGAATGTTAATTACTTTGCTTAAACGTATGCAGGTGCTTAACTTACCGTTTGCTGGTGGTGCAAGAAGAGTGAGTATGTGGAAATTAAACCCTAATCCATGAATTCTGTTTCTTACGAGTCAGGGCTACTTGATCAGGTCTACATCTATGTTCTTCTTGATCGTAAACAACTGGAGATCCTCGCTGGCAGCCTTAGAATGGTTCTGATTAATCTTAGCCTTAGCTGTCCCATCCCATACCGGATTTTGTCGTGAAAGGAGAGCAGAAGCTGTAGAGATTCCGGAATTAATTTGATCCAGAGAACCTTTCCAGCATCTGTCACCCTTGTGTATCCTCGCACATTCGTCCAATCGGACGTTTTTGCCCCAGATTTTGTAGTTTGAACGGAGAGAGTGTTTTTTTCGTCTTTCATAATTGTACTAGGCACCGATACCAATTACTGTTTGGCGGGATGCTGATTGTCAAGAATTGCCACCAGGAGCTCAGGTGGCGAGTTTAACCTTGTCTGAGTGGAGTCATCCGATCGCTGTCGCTTCGGCGCTGTGTCCGATGTGTCTTTCGATATCGACGGTTTAGCATCTGCAGCACGAGTTTCCGGACAGCCAGTCCTTGGTTTCACAATCGCCGCCGCTGAGGCCGGTGGTGGATCCTCTTTGGAGCTGGCCACCTTTGACCTTCGCTGAAGATGATGCCTGTTCGTCGGTGGTGTTGAGTTTGCCATCGGAACCGGCAACGTTCACGTACCGCTTAACGAGGTAGGCATGTTTCTTTTTCAGTTTTCTGTCCTGGGGCGTAAGCGAGTTTGGGTCACGTTCACTCAACTTCTTTAAAAAACGAAGTCAGATTTCGTAACCCGATCTACGCCTACGCTCCAGTTCAGGGTTTATTTGATGGGCTTCTGTAGGTTTAGCGAAACCTTCTGCACAGACCTGTTTCGTCGGTGCCCAAACGTCCTCTGGTTTGGTTGGCGCTCTCTTCGACTGAGAGTGGAATTTCAAGTCCACATTGTCAGTCGAATAGAGAGTCAATCCCTCCAGCTCTGACGCTTGCGCCGACATTTCAGAGTCTGTGAAGACGGCTGTGCTGTCTTCGAAGACCCTGCTGAAATAAAGCCTCATTAACTTTTAAATAACATTAAAATAGTTGCGGTTTAATAGTCAAATACATGAAAAATATTTCACCACTTGATCAATTTGGAGACTACAAATGTTTTAAAGAGACGAGCCGCTCTATGGTGTACGGATAAGACGGGAGCAGATAGTATGGCAGGAGAGGAGTTATTCGGTGTCAAAGTGATATATTTTCGCAACCCATGGGGTCATGCACTTAATTCAACTTGAACAAGAAGTATAAGAGACGAAAATCAAGCGCACGGCTAATAAGACATTAACTTTGGATTATAATGAGACTATCTGTGCAAGCTGAATCATCTAGGCAAAGGAAAAAGGGTCAACCTTTGATGGGAAATCACTGTAAAGAGTAGATGAATTTACGAGTAGAAGAGTTTCCAAACCGCTAAATCTTTCAGAATATGCCCGTGGTGGAGTGGGAAGATTTATTTAGAAGAATACACTCGGCGAAAAGGAAGATGAAGCCAATTGAGAGTGAGACGATCTATTAAACATTTTTCTGGTTTATTAAAATCAGAAAAGATTTAAGTTATCCAGCTGCCCTTTTTTAAAGGCACTGTAAACTAAAAGATCGCTTTTTCAATATAAAAATCACCTCAACCCCTATCTGTAATAAAGAATTTAAGCCAAAATGGTGTTTGATATATGAGCAGAGTTAATGTCTCTCTGAATGAAAGAATTGAACACCAGGGTAAGTATCAAGTACAAGGCCATACAGTACACCATACAAAATTCTGAAGTTTATCGTAGTTTGGAGGACCCATTACAGGAATTCACCATACATGTATGCCAGGGTCAGTACAATAGATCGTATGGTAGCAGTACATTAGTATCACTACACGACAATAACAATAATTACAATAGTCAAGCGTATTAACTATATTAGCACCACGCCGCCACCACCTGTACCAAGATTAGTAGAAGTATCATAAAGAAAATCTCACAATTATGTAAAACCAAAACTCAAGGGATATCACCCATTCAGGTAATACATTGTATTGAATCTAGAAAAATAGGTTATGGGATCACACTTTTATTAGATCACGGATGCGTTCATTTTTATCCATTTTGGTATTTAACTAATCGCTTAAATGCAATAAATCTGTCGTAAAATCGTTACTCTCGCTTTGAAAGTACGGATGAGATTCCGTAATATTTTCTCTCAGACTTTACGTACGTAAACCCATGGTAAACTACACATGGTAGAATTAGTCGAACGTTCGCGGAACGTACTTTTGTTTCTAACATGTGAAAGACAATGACAACGACTGTAATGGAATTCCAGTAAGCATTTGTATTATATTCGTATGCTATAAACGAAAGTACGTTCTGTAAACATTCGGCTAATTCTACAATTAACGTGTAAATTAGCCTTAAAGGATTAAAAAATTAACGCAACACGTAATAAAATAAGGGAAATTTGTCCGAATTTTTGTCACAATAGCGTAATAAATAGTCTACACAAGCAGTGCTTGTACTGCCGTTTTCTCACTTATTTTCTCTGTTCTGCTCTGCTTTCTCTAAGAGTGTACTCACTGCCACAATAACACACACACGTGTACATAAACACACACACATGAACTGTAAGTACTTGAGATGTTTTTTTAAATCAAAATTCTCTCTTCTCAGGCATTAATTCTAGGCTTGATGCCTGTTGCACACATTCTTGCATGTTTCGCTGGCATTATTTTACCATTGTGTGTCTGCGAATGTGTGTGTGTATGAATATGTTTATTTTTAGACCTGCTTCTTCTTCAACATCATCTTAACAACCACTATAAAATAAATTTACCCGTTGCTGTTGTTGTTGTTGTTGTTGCCAGTTATTGTTATTATTTATTAAAGTAAAACCGTAAATCATAATTTGTTAAAATTTCTTCTTCGTCTTCTTTTTTCTTCTGTTTTTAATTTATTTATTGTCGGTGTGTAATATTTTTTTTTTTGCATTTAGTGTAAAAATTAAACATAACAACGTAAATTATACACGAGCGTAAGTTTGCATGTATGGTGAGAGAAACTAATGCTAGAGGAAGCTGAACCGACCATCAACACAAATTATGCACTCAAAGTGTAAAACTATAATTACCGTGCCTTGGTGCCCCGCTCTCTTTCAGTTTAAAATAGAAAAGAAAAATGAGAACTTTTTTACCAATTTGTTTTGGTTGTAAAAGTTATTCTCTATTCTCTTCGAAAAGCATGCTTTGTGCACGTATTAATCATCATAGTTTAGTTGGTAGTAATTATTGTGCGTTGATCTCATTCTTGCAAATTAAAAAGAACTGTAATTAGTTAAGAGAGCTAAGAATTTAATTGCAGTTCTAAGCATAGGAACAAGAGCAAGAAGAAGAATTTTAATTCAGTCTAATTCATATGGTAAAACATGGTCTAAATATTTGAAATTTTTTTGTACGCATTTCTATTAATAATTATTGAACATGAATGGGCGACAATGATGCCAGATTAAACTAAAATAAGGAAGTACTGGGCTGCTTTCCTTAGGACCTGCTTAGCTGGGAAGACTTGATTGTTTAATTTAACTCAAACAAATGAAAAGACGATGGAGCGATATTTCTTTGAACATGTAGCTAAAAATGCTAAAATAATTGTTAGAAAACTAGTGGCGAAACAAATTGAATGGCAAAATATATTGAATAGGGATGTACACTTGTTTAACGGAAGTAAAATGTCTATTAGATGCCCAGAGAGTATGTACACATTGTCCAAGCTTCAGCAAAGAATGTTTGCCAATGCCAGCATAATAGCTAATTGAAAGGAATTGAGTCGTGAGATGCGGCTTTCATTTCTTGAAGGATAAAGAAATGATATCACGCAGATTTCATTAACAGATGAGGAGAGATCAGACTATCCTAACCTGTCTGAGGTATTTAGAGGATACGATTTGCTTTGAAGCCGCTACTCACAATAGAACACATATTCTTAAGAATACTCGCCCAAAAGCTAAAAATACACTGCCTAGACTTCTATAGAAGTCTTTGCCATTAACTAGCACTTGCATCATTGAGGCAAAGGCGATCAAATGAAGCCCATAGCTTCATAGAACTCTCAGCATACGGTAAAATAATCGTGATGGTATTACAAGGGGATCTGATAGAATTCAAATGATGTACGCTTAAGTCGGCTGGCAAATTAACCTAACCTAAGACAGCAAATTATTACTAATTATCGCTCTTTTCTGTTGGAATTAAATAGATAAATGGTTCCTGGAAGGAACTAATTTAGTGCTGTGCTAAATTCTAATAAATTTAAATTTTCCACAATTTGTTTGTCTTCAATTTCATTCGTTCTTTTATTTCGAATTCAAAACTAACCATATTTGGTAAATTATTGTATTTAAAAAAATAAAAATAAAAAAGTTTACAATTTAGCAAACTGCTATCAAAACATTGCGAAACAAAGAAGTGTTAATTTATGCCTAAATTCGCAATTTATTTTAAACTTGGAAAGAATAAGAGTTTCTTTCATTTTAAAAACTAAAAACGAAGTTTAATTTATCTTTTTTTTGTTCAATAATCGTAAACAAAAAAAATATTCCATTCTTGATGACTGGACTTTGCCCACAATTGTTTAAATTCCTAGTAGAATGACCCTTTTTGTTCTATTTCCTACATCAAGTAGAAATATTTTAGAATACTTTGCAGTTTAAACATGATGAACTCAAGAGAATGTTTAATTATGGAAAAGAAAAACTTATTAATGCCGTATGAATGAATGAATGTATGTATGTATGTACACTTTATGGTTATTTAAGCAGAGGAGGCGAAGGAGTATGTATTTTAATAATTATTGTAAAGCATCACTTTATTAAGGCAATATTCTCAATTTCATTCTGCAATTGTAATTTAAGGCAATCAGAATAGTGCGAGGGTTGACAAAGCAGTATTTTAACTTGCCTTATTGCTCATTACAACCGCTTACATTGTGTGTGTTAATTTTATCCATAAGAGGCTGAACCTACAATTGAAAGTGGACTCATGGCGTATTTATTTTACTCGCAGATATTCTGCTGAGATTTCTATCAGAAATCTGTTGAAAGGAAGGAGCCGAAGAAATATATTTTTTTATACTTTGTTTCGTTTGAGATATCTGCCGTGGGTTTTGAACAGTGGTCTCACGTCTAATAAGCCACCACACTACCAACTAGACTACTGTGACTTCAGAGCAGTATGTTTGCTTTAAACGAGAGAGTTTTTAAGTTTAAAGAAATTTGAGTGCTTTGCCGGGTTACACCTCACAGTGGATGGCACGACTTGCTGCCTTTTGTTGTAGCAATGAGAGTCTGATGGGCAACTTAAAATGTTTTAAAAGAAAGTCGGCAGTCCCAGCTCTAGGATTGATTGGTTTTTCCCAATTTGCTATTCCTCTGAAATTAAGTCGAATATAGAAATTGTGAGAACATACTAGTAAACTCGATTCAAAGATGACGATTATAATCATGAAAACAAGAAATCGAATTCGATTTCGAAATGTAAAAACGTTGTTTCCAACAACTCGTTTAGCAAAGCTTTGCAAATAATTTAGCGGAAAATCTCTGGGAGATACGATTGAGCAATTCCGCTGAATTTATAACTGCTGAGTGTATCTTACTCTTGTCTACTTAGGAAGAAAATATGATGAGCCACGGTTTAGTGGCATTTAAAGACTACAGAGGCAAGGAAAACACTTCGAAAACTTGGAATCTCACTGTACATCAACAAAAGCCACCGAACCCTTTGTAAGCGAATCGTTTAATGCCACAGGATTAAGGTCAATACCACCCAGAGCCATAACATTACTATTATGGCTCATTGGGTGATTTCAATATCGAATCTTGGTGCAGAGAACATGAGTTCAATGGGAAAATATTAATTCAGGCGACTGTGGCAAAATCGAAAGCTGTTTTTAGAGACTTATTTGACTAAGAAATTGTTTACTGGTATAATTCTATTCTCCCACTGTAGAGTATTAAGAGACAGCTTGATATTCCCTGATAGTTCCTAGCGTTATTTAAAAGCATTCAGTCAACAGTTGATGCCGACTACAGACTTTTGCTCTGTTGTATGATTTTATTTAAATAAGGCAACGTTGATTTCAACGCTAATTTCATACAACCCTCGTACATGTGTATACGAGGTATTAAATAAAAAAAAAAACTAATAAAATAAGACATTAAAGACTTCTTTTTCTTATTTTTTTTTATTTGTTAAACAGCAAACGTCTTGGAAAGCCGTTTGATATGGTACTGTTACAGAGGCACACTTTGAAACACAGAAAGACAGTTTCATTCATTCAGTCAGTCAGTCCATTCATTTATTTAAGAGGCTGTAAATGCAGTCAAAAATACGGATCTTCTACAATCTGTTATGAGTTCTATAAGCACATGTGTGCGTGTATGCTTGCCTATAACCAGCTTAAGAAAAATATGCTGCAGCCAGTATCTGTTCGCTCCATAATTTCAATCATCAATTGCTCCTCAGTTGTTTGTATAGAGAGTGGTTGTTGCACTGATAAGTTTGTAGTGCAAACACACCCGATATAAGTATGCATGTATGTATGTACTGTTCAATTTCTACAACACTTCTTTTTGTGGGTATGTATGTGTTTGTGTTGCGTGCGTGTATGCTCTTTTAATTCTATTTCGTTTAAATCCGTTTTTATTTATTGTGTATGAATCCGTTTATTTCTTGTTTTCATTTATTTTTTTCTTGTTCTTGTTTATTTGTTGTTGTTGTTGTAATATTTCTTTATAAATTTCACAGAATTTCTTCAATGACTGGATATTTGTTTGGGGTTTGGTTTATTGGCTGTGCTGTATTATGTTGTATTGTGGTGTGGTGTGGTGCAATAATCAACAATCGGTTGCGTTAATTTATTTGATTGCCTCTGAGTCGGAATAGCTGTGTGGCAAATTGTTTATTCTGTTACTTCGGTATTTGCATATTGCGTTGCAAGTTCATAATTTTTAAAATTAAAACCAAAAAAGAGTTTATATAATCATGTAAGATTGTTTTCTTTATTAAAACGAAACACGAGAGGGAAAATAACTGGAGAGTTGTAAGTTTTACAACTTCAGAGCACGACATTTTTGAGGTTCCAAGTTCGAGTTTAGAGTTTTTTTTTTGTTCAATTCTTCAAAATGTCATCTGTTCTGGACCCGAGAATTCATTGCGATGATCGAGTAGTGCAGAAAGAAATATTAAACTGCCTCAGTTTCTTAAGACGAAGCAATGAATTTTTCGCTTTATCTGATCTCCTTACCATTAACATCATTTATTTCCGCCCAAAAACGGACTACAACTCTCGTATCTAAGTCTTCCATGAAGTCTAATTTAAGGGCTTTAGAGGGTGAGCATTGGAACATCATCACAATATCTCTTGAATATAAGATACTTTTTGCCGAAATTCCTAGTTGTATACGTGTTATACTCGTCTGCCTAGAGCATATCAGATCGATTGACTAGTGGCACATGCAATGCATTACAAAGAAAATTCGTTCTTCTTCCATAACGACATAAACAGTACCAACTCTTTCCTCGCCCTCTTTTTCTCATTGTTAGTTCCAACACAGTGTATAGGGATCATTCACGGAGTATTGGTTGTATGTAAAAATTTAATAAAGCTGAGATGTCGAATCTCGGATATTCTACCAAGCACATCTGCATTACGCCGACGGACAATTCCAATTAAAATAAACACCAGCACAGCTTACAGTGGGAATAAGTTCTACATGAACGTCTTTCATCTTTGGATTGGTATCCGGACTGGATAAGCATCAAATAGAACCCTCAACCAGATCTTGCTTACGACAACCTTGGTTTTTAAGGCTAAAGCACGTGCAATCAGGGGACTGTGAGTTGGTCCAGTGCAATGTTTTTTCGAATGAATATTAATAGTCTTATTGACAGATAAATGTCAACTAAATGTGCCTTTCTGAGTCGCAAAGTCTAGCAGTCTAGTTTTAAACTGTTGGAGGCGACTAAAATGTCGCAGAAAACCAGCAACGACGCAGTAGGACACTCTGACCCACAAATAGGGAAGAACACGAGCCTGATTAGACTTCGATTTAATCGGTCTTACGCATCCAGAACCCCCAATATTTTATTTAAGAGGAGTTGGTTTGGAAGAAATTGAACCCAATACACACACCAATTCATAAATGATTAATAAAATTAAACTGAATTTTAAATATTTTTAAAAGATGTTTTATATGTAATAAGTTCATAGACTTTTTAACCCATTAAAATCGATTCTTAATATTTGTTTTTATATTCAGTCGATTTATTTGAACAAAGTTTCCATATAATTTTTTTTTTTTTTTTTTTTTTTTTTTTTTTTTTTTTGTTTTTGTTCATCATCTTGAGTCACTGGGTGTGGGTGTAGTTCTCGCCATTTGTTTACACTGATAAATACACCAGAAGTATGTAAATATTGTAAATTCATATTGAAAATATAAAGCACACGCACACACACGTACAAATACGGATAAACATGCTTAGTAGTTATGTGAGTATGTGGTTGCATGTGTACATACCAGCTAATTTAAACAAGAATTTGTTAAACGACGATTGTAATCACATGTGTTTTGTTTTTAATGAATGCAGTGAGTTAGGGACGAAAGAGAGAGAGAGGGAGAGAGAGAGAGAGAGAAACAAGTAGACACATTTTAAACGATAAAGGGTGACTATATTACACCATACAGTAAGTAGTACTTCGCATTGTTTTTATTTTATTGTGTTAATGGTTGTTATATTGGGTAACTAAAACTGACTCTGATAAGTACACGAGCTGGGCAAGCTGTTCCACACTAAACAAAACAACAACAACCAAAATTGTTGATTTTTGGGACGTTACCAATCCACATGAGATCCAAGAGCGTCCAACACATCCCGAAACAGCCACAGTTTGGTATGAATTTTGGAATGGCGACGCCATCGGTACACATATCCTTAAGAACGATGAGCATTGTTAACGGCAAGGATTGCCAACTTCTTTTGATCTAAATTGGTTAATCTGGACAACAAGAAGATGTGGTTCAAATAGGTCAGCGTTACATGCCACATTGGATAGTCTGCATGGGCAATTTAAGGGGTATGTTTCCTCATATGATTGTGATGTGAACTTGCCATCCAGATCGTGCGATTTTACCCCGTTAGACCTTTTCTTATAGCGTTTTCTGACGTTGCAGGTGCATGCGACAAAGCCACAAATCACAGCGATCCTTAAAACCAATGTAACCCATGCCATCAGTGAAATTCAGCTCGATTTATGAACCAGAATCATGGAAAATTGAAGGTTTAGAATGTGCCGCTCCATTCAAAGAAGCCATGGTGGACATTTAAAAGTTGTTGAATAAACGCAATGAGCTCAATTGCTCCTTAAAACGAATAAAAATTTCGTTCAATTTAGAAAGATAGGAAGCATTTAATTAAAGACCCGCTATAAAAATTTTATGAGAATAAAGTGGACCGATTTCGCTGTAGGTACACAATTTTCATCTGTTGTTGAACAAATTAAACTTAATTTTTTTTTTTTCGCTTAAATACTGCTCCAATGGTCAAAGCAACAAAACAATTCCAAACTAATACCATAAATGTATACATACATACGTCTCACATGTAGGGCAAAAAAAAATGTTTAAATATTAACTAAAGCAACAACAAAAACAAATACGCTGCTACTTACTATCACTATCAACATTTTTTAATGAAAATATTTGCAAATTAAAAAACAAAAGCAAAAAAAAAATAATTGAAAGACATGTTTTTGTATGGAATGCAGTTTATTTAGTTGGTGTTTTTTTTGTCTTCTTTTTCTAGTGGTGGTAGTGTTTGATTGTTTTGATATTTAATAGCCAATACAGTTTAGCAAGCACCGCTAACTTGTTTGTTGTCATTTCATTACAACCTGTTCGAAAGCTTTTTTCATATGACCAAACAATCTTTATTTACCTTTCATTCGGCTTAATAGTTAACGCAAGCAAGGCTTTTGCAACTGTTTGCTCTCTCGTAAGAAAACCTATATCAAACCTGCAACTAGTGTGTTACAACAATGAAAACGAAAACCTGTTTTACACTCATTGTTGTGTTGCTTTTTGGCGGTTTACCAAAAACGCTCTTCTCATGTTTTCGTTTGCATAAGGTGAAGAAGAGAGAGAGTGAGAGAGAGCGTGAGAGTAAACAAAAAAATACAGAGAGAGAGAGAGATCATTAGTGAAGAATTTTTATGTTGTTTACCTTTCGTTTTGCTGTGCCACAAGTATGCGTGTGTAAACAAACAAAACCTCAGGTAAAAGTAATTGTAAAATGCTAATCGTTTGGCAATGCCAACAGTTGTGTTTAAAATAATGGGAGTGTCCCCAGACCAAGAATAATTGAAAAAAAAGAAATTTTGTTGCTTTCATTTCATATTTTGTTAGAAAAAATATTTAAAAATTGTTTTAAATAACATTTCTTTTAAGATAAAACATGAACTTATTGTTTCCAATTTATTTTAATAAAAATATTAAAAAAAGGCAATAATTCAATGCCTGAGATGTATAAAACATTTCAATTAAAATATTTAATGGTCACTGAAGCTCTTAGCTATAGCCTTAGACATGATATTAATTTTAATTCCTTATAAATAGTACGCATTAGCCGATTTATTTTGATTATATTAAATAGATCTCTACTTGTTAATTTAATTGTATTCTGTTTTTAACCGAGATTTAATATAAAATTAAGTTTTTTAGAATTGAAACGTAACTTCTGTGGTTCATGGATCACTACTATGAAAATATTAGGTATTACGATGGATTTGGTTTGAGAATATTGGAAAAGGCACTCATTGTCGATTCTGCCGATGTTTGGCAAGCATTAGTTTAGCCAGAAAACTGGCTAAATACATCTTCACCTTCAACATCTTAGGCATAATGACTGATTACTGGCTATTACACAGACTAGACTACCAAAAAGGTCATGTAAGTTTAAAAAGTTTGAAACAAAGCAAAGCCAAATGTATATATTAAGAGCCTATTACTGTCAACGAACTCGGTAATAGGATCTTCGTACTTAAAACCAAATGGCTGAGTGGCTTTCAAGTTATTCAATAAAGTTAGAGACATAATTATATTTTCGAATAGTCAAAGTCAACCTACATAAATCACTGGTTTTGTATAAGGTGGAATCACGTTTGGTCCGGCAGTGCTTTAATCATCTTCAACAAAGGATTGCGAGTAAAGCTCAACTTTGCTAGGCCGCTAGAAAACAAATTGCTACTGGACCAGCAATAGAAGGGCCTGAAACAGACCTTAGTGGTTCAAAACTCTATTGTGGTTCTAACTGCACAGAAGTCAGCAAGATAGTCGAACATTTAGAGGGCGTTTTCCACGTCCTGTCAAACGATTAGTAGACTCTTGCCCTTAAGGGGAAGGACTTTACAAATTAAAGAAAACAAACTATTGGGATACTACAACCTGAGATTTTGTCTCAATAGATTACGCCTGCTGCTAGAGATGTAGTGCAGGCTCTGCCTGCAGGAGAATAAAATCATGGGGTATACTATGTGAAATCACATGGAGCTGATAATTTCACTTATTAATGAATCCGTAAAGGGGTTTCACACCCATTAGAATAAAATAACATCATGGACCTAACTTCCGTCTGATAATTCCTGTGGAATTACAACAAAATCGGCGGCTTGCACAAAACGAATAGTGTAGAGCGATGAAAGATTTATGTGTATGCACAAACCTATACAACAACATAATAAAAAGAACTGTCTGGCAACACTGTAATCAGTCAGAAAGTAACTTTTACTTGGCATAAAATTTATGAACAAGTTTAACGCTACTGATTACATTTCTTACAGCTGCTTTGAAGCGTAAAGTTATTAAACTTTTTAGCTGATCCTGACACAGTTTTCTATGAACTCCATCATTACGAACAACGCTCAATCATCCTTTTAATGCAGTGTTTAACAACTGTTTTTTTCCAAGTACAGTTTGTAGTTGTTGTTGCCAACTATTGTTTCTACTTATAGACTGATTATATTGGCAATTTGTATTATTTTTAGTTTTAATTTTTAATTTTTTTTTTTTTATGTTGACATCATGAAAAATTTTTAATTTTATACTAGACTGGTTGGTTTTTCATTGTTGTCATACTACAGCAAAAACTATCTGTCATCGAGAGACATCACCTTGATTTGTGAGTTTTTTTTTAAGTTTTTTTATAAGAAAAAAATAAAAAGACAACAACAGCAAAAAAATACTAAAAAATTAAAAGTAATTTTTGTTAATTCAGCTTTAATATATTTCATTAAAGTGTGCTAATAAAACATAATAAAATTGTCTATATGTCTGGCATGCCATCAAAATTGTTGATTTCTGAGCATGGTTTTTAAAATGCTTTTTTAGTAGTTTTCTGTCGACAATTTTTGAGAATTTTTTACGGAATAGTTTTTAACAAAAATTGCTTAAAAAATGAGGCAAACGAATAAAAATTGTATGAATTTTAAATTAATTTCATTGGCAGCGTTATTAGTTTTGAATTGCAAACACGTTTACACTTCATAAACTAGATTTAACCATGTTTTTATGGAACACCTTCAAAAATAGCCAACAGAACAGCTTTAAAAAAAAACAAGTTAGAAACAAAAACTACAAAATTTCTGAGGAAATATTAAATACACTGAGAGATAATATTGGCTTTAATTTGGAAAGAGACGTACATTTTTAATTTTCTTGAAAACTCGTCAATATCTATTCGGTTCTCCTTTCCAGCTTTCGAAGCTCTTCGTATCAGAATTTTGTAAGCTGAAGCCTTTATCGTATTAAATAGGAAAAAGAATCAGAGATTCAATACACACCGTGATTAAGACCCTAGACACACTGTGTTACGGTAATTAAAATAAACTTTGATTGGAATGTCAACATTTATTCGAACTATATGCGCTTTCTTCTCTTCCGAACACTTCCAAATGCATGAATAGCTAGTTGCATCGGAGTCCATTGTGATACTCTTAGCACCATGAACCATATCGTAATCTAAGACCGGTTCCAAGCTGATAATGTGGTACAGAGGTCTCCATGACAGTAGAAAGGATACGAGTTTTTACACACGAATCCAACACGCAAAGGGTTGTTGATTTCGGACTGCAAATTTCAGGCGGGTTTCCGGATAAGTTCAGTGTTTACCAAGCAGAAATGTTAGCTAACAAGGAGACTACGGCGAGCTGCCGTTTCTGCACATATCTTTACGGACAACAAACTGCCATTGAGGCCTTGAGGGCAAAAACTATCCTCTACTATTACACGTCTCTTAACGGACCAGTTGAACTGGAATAGGCTTAGGAATATACAGCAAACGGGTTGCGGATGAGATTAATTTACAAAGCATAGTTCCCTTTGGAGGTCAATTTATCAAATACTATAATTGTTGAGGAACTATCCGGCATCCGTATAGAGCAGACTTGACATTGAACTTCCTTGCGAATGGAGGGATAGGAATTCTAGTCTTAATAATCGCGGTATATCGATGTGGTAGACTGTATATCAACTAAGATGAATCGGCTAAATAGAGGACATAAGGTTAACCTCTGCTGGCTACGAGGTCATATGGAAACCTTCGACAATGAACAAACAGTCGAACGTGTGAAAAGGGGAGTTTTCACATCACTAATGGGATCAGAACCCTTCTTCAGAGTGTTCTCGTATTTTATAAAGATACGTTCAACGAAAGGGAAGACAAAAAGAGAGGTGGAAACTCTTCTTAAGCCATTTGGGTTTGAGGCAATCGAAACTTTTGTTAGGGACCCTACAACAAGAGGTTATCTGAGTCATGCATCTGGCTATCCAGGAATATTTTGAGATTGGCAAACGGTCTTTTGATAGGGCACCGAAGACTCAGGGTACGCCTTTTGAGTAAGCAAGTTGTCTCCAACCCAACAGGTAGATAATGTGGCTTTGAGAATGAATTGTCGGAATATATTATTGGAAACTGTGGGCATTAATGCATCCCAGGAAGAATCATCTGAGCGCATATCAAGTGGTAGGCCATTGAATTGTTATTGTTGGCACCGAGCAGCTTTCTTAAATTTGTCAGAGCAATAAGCTTGAATCAGAGATTACAGGCATACCCTATAAATTTTGTTATAACTCCTAAATTCTGTTAAAAATTAAGCAGACGTCCTAGAACCAGTGTTCTAAGTTTCCTACTATGAGTGCCGCATAACTAAATTCTTTTTTCTCAGTGTCTCCGGGTATAGCAATGCAACACTGTTGCATATGCAATATATCCGCTGTTATCGTTTTCAAATACAGAATTTTTTTTGTTTTTCACGAATCATTAGTAATAAATTTGTTGTTCGTGAATAGTTTCTATTGTTTCTGTTGGGTTTCTATATAATGAAATCATTCCGCTGCTGTTGTTGTTGTTGTTTATGGGAAATTACCATAAACATTAACATAAATTTTATGTTTTGCCTTATTTTTTCTGTTTATACAACAAATTTGTTGTATTGTTGCACATACATACATACGTACACATACATATGTATTCATTAAAATAGCGGGCATATGATGCAACATCATACTTGATTCATACTTGCAATCGTTTATGCTGCAACACCACCGAAACAACTCTACTCTATCAGTGCATAGATGATGTGAGGAGAAGTGTTAGAAGAGGAGACGGTTGTTGGTATGAATGTTGTTTGTGCATGAGGTTTTCTTATCATGGCTAAAACATCTTTTTTTTTTCAAGTAATTTTTGTTGCACATATTTTTGCCTTAAAAATTATTTTCCAAAATAAAATTTATGTCGAATTCATTGTTGTTGTTTTCGTAGTTGTTGTATGTCGTTTTTTGCTTGGTTTGGCATGATGAAATGATGATATGAAACTTGTCTGTTTTCTAACTTTGAAATTTATTATCGATTTTATTCGATAAAGCCTGGCTTAGAAGCATAAATTTTATACGAAATCAATTTCAAAGAATTTTTGTAACAGAATGAGAGATTTCATTCCAATAAAGGGGCTGTTCTATCAGCCCGTTTAAACATATGCCATTGGGTAG
Organism: Sarcophaga subvicina; assembly: GCA_936449025.2. NCBI lineage: Eukaryota > Metazoa > Arthropoda > Insecta > Diptera > Sarcophagidae > Sarcophaga > Sarcophaga subvicina. The sequence goes on from OW388083.2 coordinate 77,862,765, forward strand.
GTAAGTAAGATAGAGTTGGCGGTCTACCTTAGAATTTTGATTGACACACTTAGGTCAGACAGACTTTTGAGAAACTTTTCATGATAATTTTATTTATTTAGACTGCTGACTTCCTCTTCCGCTGTAAGAAATATTTTTTCATATATCGTTTCGTACGACATGCCTGACCATAGTTTTCAACCACGGGCTCTCGTCTAATAAATCAACACACTGCCTACTAGACTATGTTTATTCTATGGCGAGTTTAGTCTATGAAAAACGAAAATTGTTTTAGCACTTGGAGGATTGAAGTTCTAGTTCGAGATGTCTGAGCAGGATGTTGAACAACGTGCTCTCGTCTGATAAGCCAGCACACTATCTACTGGATTACGGAGAATCCCGATCGTTTCATGGTAACTATCATTCTGGGAAAAGTCCCCAACTACCAAGAACTATGCTAAATATTACAAACTCTTATTCCATGTTCCTTTAGAGCATTTGGAATTTTCCTTTTATTGAGGTTTTATTTTAAAGTGAATACTCTTAAGAAAATATGGCCCCATTTGAAAAATTCTAAAAATGTGCCAAGCCTATTAAACCCTCCAGAGGCTTATTAACGATTTAAATGTTTAAATGAATGACCAATTTTATACAACAAAAAAAAAAAAAATAATAAAGGCAGAATAATACAAAAACTTTTCTTTATCCGCCATATAATACAAAACATTACGATTTATAATGACGCAGAAATTTATACAATAAATATAACTTTTTTTTTTATTTATTTCTACGTGTTCATCTAAATAAAATAAAAACTTTTTTATTTTCTTGTTTCAAACGAAGAATAATGACTGAATGTGAAATGCAATGACATTTAAATAAATGCGCGTACCAGTCAGTCATTCAGTTTTGATTATAGAAAATTAATTTTCTTTGTTTAAACTAATATTTCCTAATCAGTGATTAGTTTATTATACTATTTAAGAATCTTTTGTTTTTTCTATCTTTAGCTAGTGATTTATTGTGAGAAAAATTAAAAATAAAACTTATAGAATGAGTGTGTTAACTAACATTTAAATGAGATTTATAAGTCACATATAAAAATAAAATTGTGACCTCCCTATACATTATTGAAATACAACAATTGATGTTTCAAACGATACGCTTTTTAAAGCTTTAATACTAAAGAAATCTCGAAGACATCATCATGTCATGGCCAAAAGTATTGCGAAATGCATGTTTTAAAGCAATGAAAACCAGAGTAACATTAAAATGCAAATCTAATGTTATTGTTTTGTTCGTGTCGTCTTGTTTATATACACATACACACACACACTCCTGCTCATTCTCACATTTAATTTACTTGAAATAACGGTTTTTATTTTACTCTTTTGTTTATTGTTTCAATCAACAAAAATCATTCTCATACAGATTTCAATTGTTTTTTTTTTTTTTCTTTTTTTGTGTCTGTATGTGTGTTTTGGTTTTGATTTGAGTTTAGTTGTTGCTATTATTATTACAATATTATTATTGTTTCTCTTGTTGTTGTCATTAAAATCGTGTTTGTCATGTGTAGATGACAGACATAAACAAAGAAAAGGGGAGGAAAAACACAAAAAATTGTGCAAAAATTTAAAACAATTGTGTCTACCAGCTGTGCTGTTTGTGTTACTTCTCTTACTGATGGGATGAATGGTGGGGGCAAAAAATGATGTCCTAAAGAGAAATTTCTTTTTGAATTTTTAACGTTTTTTAAGTGAAATCGTTTAAAAAAAAAACACAAAAAAAGTATTATTAATATCAACTTTAAATGTTATGCGATAATTAAATTAATCAAGAAAGAAACAAATAATATAAAAAAATAATTCCATGAATATGTTAAAAATGTTAATTAATGCGTTGAAAATTAAAATATTTCGCTAAAGTTTAAAAAGAACAGATAAAAATGAAAGGTGGTTGACCATTTAAAAAGGGAACCAAATCTTTATGAATTTTTAATTCTTACAGTCATATGTACTATCTATAGTTACCCTGCAACTACTGTTCACTGAGTCCTAGAAAGCCTTCGATTTTTTTTTTTGGTAAATTAAGTGGCACTACTTGTTTATGCGTTTTTTTTATAACAATGATGTTTACGTCATTTAAAAGAGAATTATATATATCAAAACCTACTATCTATAGTTACCCTGCAACTACTGTTCACTGAGTCCAAGAAAGCCTTCGATGTGTTTGGTAAATTAAGTGGCACCACTTGTTTATGCGTTGTTTTATAACAATGATGTCTACGTCATTTAAAAGAAAATTATGCGATGAGCAAGCTCCATCAAAAACAGAGTATATCGACTGGTTTTCTCATTTTAAAAATGGTGAAATTGACATCAGAGCCCAAGAAGAGCGTCCGCGAAAACCAGAAAACTTTTAAGGCCACAAATTCAAAACATTACTCTCATCAAGATTCGTGACAGAAGCAAAAAAGATCTAGCTAAAATCATTAGGCGTGACTTAAACAGCTATTTCAAAGTTTTTAAAAGCTTTAGTATTCATTCAATAGCAAGGATATTGGTTGCCAGCTGAACTGAAGCCGAGAGACACGATGAAAGATTCTTTTGCATGTCTGGTATGCTGTTTGGTTGCAAATTATTTCTGTATGGAATTACAAATTTCGTTCAAATATGGATTCATTACGACAAACCCAAGCGCAAGATATCATATTTGAAGCGCGGATCAAAAATAAACACTGCAAAATACCCAAGGTATTCGTCAAGGCAGTGCTCTGTATTTGGTGGAAGATCCATTAAAATGGTGGTGGTGGAAGATCTGCTAAAATGGGACCAGACTATCACGATAGTACCTGTACAAACAACAATTAATTTCTTTGAAGCGAGTATTGGCCAAGAAACCAGCAGAATAAACAATCACTAGACAGGAAGTGTTATCTCACCCGCCGTATAGTCTAGATCTTACCCTTATGACTAAAATTTCTTTTGATCGATACAGGACGCTCTCACTGTAACACACGTCGCTTCAGAGTATGATATCAATAATTGGCATCAGGATATCAAATTGACAAACACCTCGACTACTTCAAAATATGCTAGTTCAACATCATCAGCAGCCCTGATCTCTGGAATCTAATCATCTCAAGCATAAAAACAGCTGTACCATCGAAAATAAAGCTGTAGCATTACAAGAATGATGCTATATTATAAGGAAAAAGATACCCTGGTCAATTAAAGAACAAAAACTGAAGACGCACTAAGAAAGTGAAATCTTAATGGAAGCGGCCAATACAGCATTTGCAAACTGAGATAGATGAAATGAAAATGATTTGTAAAATCCGATCAGAAGTAATGTAATCAAAAACACCGATATTTTTAACAATTTCGGTTCATAAAACTGTAGGTAAGGTCACTACTTACGTAGGAGATCGGTCCAAGCAGAATACGAAAAAATAGTGATCAAAAAGGTTTAAATCTGTTTCGGTCAACCTTAGTTTCCGACGAGGCTAACACCTGTCATTGCCTTGAATAAACGCCCTCCATTATAATGGATATTAGGTTGATTTACTAGATGAGAACTCTGATTTTATATCCTTCTTTTGAAGGCGTCTTCTGGCGGAAAATAACCAATTGCCGTGAAAAGGTTCTCAGATCTGTCACTCGTAGTCAACTTTAAACTGTAGATAATCCGCTACTCGTGAGTAAAAATTAGCAGCCACATCACTGGTGCTGTAAGCAATTGGTACGTAATTTTGGATATGAAGTAAAAAGCACTAAAAGTAGAACGATCCAAAAAAAAGTTGGATTATGATGACCACTACCATCTGTAAGACGCCATTCTCTAGAGTCTAGGCTTATTAGACACAAGACTCCGGCTCAGACATTAGTGGTGTGAGAAGCTAGGTCGTAACCCGGACTAAAGGACTAAAGTAACTAAGCAAGTAGGCAGCAATGCTCCAAAGGTGGCCATGTTTGAATCACCATTTTTATCAATTTTAACTTTTTTATGTGTACTTACTCACTTACTGTAAAGTCGAGTAGGAGAAATGAAATGCAGAACATTTCGTTACACAGTGTTTTCTTCAGCAACTTTTCCCATCAAGTTTTCATCAATGCATTGAACTTTTCTTATGTATAACGCTGATACTAAGAACTCTTCTGGAAGTCTTTTTGGGTTATTTTCTCTAGATTAACAATTAATTTTCAACTAAAAATATATTCTTTTGATAAACAGAAAAACAAAAACTTGAAGCATTTACTTTAGCACCCTTGGAATTGAAATTTCTTTTTATCTTTATTACAGAGAGAAGGAGAAACGTTTCAAGTATCATTTCCTGAATGGAAATGGAATATCTCTGGGGAAGATTCATGTGAGCCTAAATATCTACCATTATTTTATGTTTATTTTTAAAACCACAAAAAACAACAACGACAATTACAAAAAATAACCAAGACTATTTATCATAAAAATATATGTGTTCGTTTTTGTGTGTGTAATAAATATCAAGTTTAAATACGAATAAAATTGAAAATGATTCATAGGTTGAGGAGATATGAAGAATTTTTTTCTTCTTTTTTATTGTAAATCCGAGTATATTTTTAAAAACAAAATACAATACAAATATAGTGAAATAATTATTATTATTGTTTAAAGATTATTAACGTAAACGACAGCCATACACGATAGTAGTAATAGCGTGTAATAAAGTAGGAAAATATTAGAAATTAAAGATAAACATTCTCTACAATAAAAAAAGAAATGCATTTTTAACTGTTTTATAATGCTGGTTTAATTTACGAAGAAATTTTTTCTTCAGCAATGAAACTTATTTTCCACTCGGTGGTTTTTCCCAAGCATAATTATCGTCTCTGAGGCACGCAGAACCCAGGAATGATTGTGGAAGAAGCATTACCGTCAATTTAGACCACTATGCCCGTCTGGATAATACTTTTGTTTGGTTTGTAATTGAAGATTATGAACTGGGTAGTATGTGATTTCAACAAGACGTTGCCATGAGCCACACATTACGACCAATGTTTTGCTTTACGCCATAAGAAGTTTCCTGAAAGTGACATTGCATGTTTTGGCAACTCCAAATAGGCTACCAAAATCATGTGAGATGGACCACGTCTAAGCATATAATCACCTAATGTTGGAACATTTGAAAAACATCACCAAGATACTGACCGAAATAACTTTGTATTTTCATTCGTATTCGTATTCATCTTACGATGAATTAAAAATTTCATCTTAATGAGAGTTTCATGCATGTTTTATTTATCTTTCCTTTGGAAATCGTAAAAAATCGAATTGTTTACGCAAGTCAAACACAAGAGGCTTCATTAGTTGTATTATTGCTCCCGTTTTCCTACCAATACTATAAGATCAGATTATTCTTGCATTACCATCATCTATTATTATTCACAGAAAACAACCCATTTTGACGCTATTGCATGAGAAGTTTCCAGAAAGAATAATTGCACAGTTTGGCAACGTCAATTGGCAACCAACAACATAGACGTCAAGACCGTCAACAACAATGACACGGTAAAAACACTTTTCAACAGACGAAGGTAATGATTATAATTATATGACTCATTACCATCGGCATATAAAACATAAGGTCACAGACAATGCAGCCCGATTAAGTGCGATATTCATAGGCAAACAAATATATATATCGATAATCCAAAAGGCAGAAGAATAGTAAAGCGACCTAGTAGGAGCTAGATGGGTATGCCGATCTATCTGAAGAGACTACGTACAGATGGTTGCAGAAATATTACGAAAAACAGAGAAGATAAATCGAGAAGTACATGAGAGAAAGCAGGGCTAAAACATATTGATAGGTTTTTCATCAACAATTTGTCTTTTTTTTCATTTGCAAGTTTAACTAAGTGTAAGAGGTCAGAGTTTATATTTTGAACCAAACAAGCTACCCTTACGGTTACAAATTAGAACACTTTATAGTAGTGTAGCGCATCACTTAGTATTTTTTTTTTAATATAATACTGATCCAAATCCATTTATAACATGTGATTATTTTTCTATTTGCTTTTTCAGTGCACGCAATCATTGGGCGACGTCATAGTGGACTCAACAAGGCACAGACATTTTTTTGTCCAAAATGGAAAAATAAAACTTAGCTCACATGTAATTGCAATGAGACAGTTATGCCGCCATTAAGCTCACCGGCTGGAAAACTATGAGATGTACGAGAGCTTCGGAAAAGATTGTAAGAATGAGATAAAAAAGATATTGCAGCCCTCATTGCTGAAATTTGCATGATGATGCGATAAGTAAAATCCTTGAAATCAGTATTGAAGTTCGTCAAATATGCATTCTATCACCATTATTACTTAACACAGCACTTGGTATCGTTATAAATCATTTTACGGAGCTACCTATGGAAGATAAAACCATTTTGTCAGGATTACAACCTAGCCTGGCTTCTCACACCACTCATGTTGTGTGAGTTAACTTTATCCATGAGTGAAGGAACACCTACAGTTTAATGGTGAGACCAAACGACAGACTTGAGAAAATTTTCATGATAATTTTATTTACTCTCATAACTATTCACAGAAGACTGTTGAGAAGACGCAGAAATAAACATTTTTCAACAATCCACCTACTAGACTACAGCGAATTTGGTCTATGAAGTACGAAAATTGTTTTCATCACCAATGCTAAACAAGCAAGTACTAAATAAGTTTTGGAATGCAAGAAACCTATCAAATCACACTAGTGTGCAGCTTATAGGTCGTCAAGATCGTGTGATTTGATCATACGAGGTGAGTTTTGTGGAGATATGCGAAGGGACAAAGCCAATTAAAATTCCCACCTAAAAAAAAACAACATCAGAACTGCAAGAGGTGAGTTATCGGCCGAAAAGGTATACTAAAATTATAGTTTATGACATTACAACCTAAGGTGTAATCATGGCCAATATTTAGATGCAATTATCTTTCGAACGTAAACAGCAGACATTAATTTATGGCCCTAAATAAATATTTATTTCTATCAAATTTGCAAAATTGTCTGTTCTTTCTTTTAATTTTTAAACACTAAACGGTTGAAAAGTCACCCGTTACAATGCAGATTATAAATTACTTAAGAAAAAAAAATATAGAAATATTTTAAGGTCATTGCTAAAGGCATTCGTAATAATAACCAATTGCTTTTGCATATTTGTTATGTTATGACCTATTTTTTTATCAATTAATTATCGTATTACCGAAAAATATTAACGGTTTAATTTTTTTATGTTTAAGTGTACGATAACATAATAGTCGGCCTTGTTCGGCATAGAATTCTTTGTTTTTATTTTAATTCTTTGTTTATACGTTTTGTTATCGTAAAAAGAATTTGTTTAAACATTAGAAAATTATTATTATACTGCACAAGGAAATAAACAATATAAACTTTATTTTATATTCGTTTTTATTTTATTCTGGATAATATTAATATTTATTGTATAATTTTTTTTTTATTACATAAACAAATTTGATAGAAAACAGTAGTAGTTATACTTACATTTTGTTTAAATTCACAAACTGCGGCATAAAATAATAATTTTTGTTTGATTTTTTTAATTTGAAATAAGAAAAGCACAATTTCTATTATTTTTTATAATTTTTTTTATATTTTAAACCTTTTTTTGATCACTTTCTTTTATAATTTTTTTTATACATTCAAGATGGTGTTAATCATTACCGCAGACATTATTTTCTCTTTTGTAATTGGGAAGAACCACAAAATTTTGCAAAAAAAAACCGTGCACCACAACAACACTAATTTTAAACAAATGATTTATAATTTTTTATATGGAAAAAAATATTTTCTTTTATATTATTTTACACTGTAGGGGCTTTAAATAATTTGTTAAGTAATACTTAAGCAATTTCCGTTTTAAAAATTTGTTATTTTTCTTTATTTAAAACCATTTTTTTTAATTTAAATTTTAATTGCATTTCGTTTAGCCCTTTTCAAATTTCTTTTGTATTCACTTTTTATTCTTACAAAAATTTTCATAATCTTTCAAAGAACACTGTATAGAGACTGTCACTTAAAATACAATTTGAAATAATTTCTTCTTTTTTAACTGTAAACGACTAAGAAAATAATAAGAAAGAGAAAAAAAGACACGAAAAATTAACCTCATTATAGAGAGGGAACTTTACACGAACGCGATCACCATCAGACTAAAAAAACTAACTTAAAAGGCACTTTGAAATTTACTGAGAAAAAATATATAAAAAAACAACAACAAATAAACACCATACAATCGATAAATATACCAAGTAAACAACAGCAACAACAATGAAATAAGAAAACAACAAGAACTGAATTGAAATGAACTGAACACAAACTCCATAGTTATAATAGAGTAAATACAACTGTAAAAAAGGCACAATCTTCGTCATCTTCATTATTATTACTATTGTTGTCGTTATTGCTGTAGCAGAGAGCCGAGAGCCCAAAAGCCGAGTAGAGTTCAACTCGAGAGTTTTAATAATACATTTCATTCAATAATAACTCTCCTACAAATTGTTATGCTCAGTTTATTTATCGCGACACTTCGTTTTCGTGGTCCATTTGTTACAGCATGAATCTTCCATAAAAAAAGCTTTACAGAAAACCCTTAGCATTACAATTACAATTTGTAATGATATTTCTTTGTTGTTGTTGTGATGAATTGACCACACACATGAGTATTAAGTGCAATTAAAATATAAACACTCAATCAATTACGAATATATATGTACATACATTGCTTACATATCTACATTAAATTAAAGCTTATGCTCTTTAATCAAGCTTAATATAAATGGAATGTAAACAAAACGATACCATAAATATATAAAAGCTTTCTCTCTCTCTCTCTGTCTATCACGTCGTGCTCTTTTTTTCATTGCTGCTGTTGTTCATAACAATAATTGTTATTCAACTTTCGTCATCAATTCAAACTAATCACAGCTGTTTCATAGTGTTTCGTTTTAAATAACGGAAAAACCATTTTTTGCATCAACACTTAAATGTAAAGAAAGAAAATTTGTTTACTAATACCATTAGAGGCCTATTTTGTGTATTAAAAACATTATAAATAAATTGTTTATATTTCAAAAAAAGGAAACAAAAAATGAATTTTTAAAAGCAAATTAAATGAAATATTTTGAATTGAGAGGACTATTTCGCATGAACCATTAATGCGAACGTATAACAAGTTGATATAAAAGACTCCTATAGAGAGCAGGAAAGTGAAGCATACAGGAAAATTTTAAGAATGAGAGCCAAAAATTATATGCTGAATTTAAACCATGATGCTAATTGTGACCTATGGGGCCGTAGTTTAGGAAAGCTGAACAAATTTGACAATAAGGGAGTTGAATAATATACAGCGACTCGCACATGTGGATATAACTGAGGCAAAGAGAACCTGTCCTGGAGGCTCATTTCATGTGGTAGTGAGAACTAGACTGTGGTTAGTATAATGTGGTTGGTCCGATATTAGCGTGTGTTGACATAACGGGGACAATTAAGCTCTGTAGGATCTAAATTCGCTGTATATGGGGATTTTGCGACCTAAGAAATCCTTAACTATTGCCTTGACAGAATAAGCAGTTTCTATGATTTTAAGAAGTGCTTCGCAACGACACTTGACAACAAAAATGAATGCCGTAATCTACAAGCTGCATACTCTCTCAGTAGAGGGACTATTTTTTAGTATACAGATGGATCAAGAACAGATCTTGAAACATGAGTAGGAGTTTTTGGTCTCAGGATGAAATATTCTGCTCTCATAGAGAAACTAGCGGGTATCTTCCGTAAGCGTAGAAAGATGTGTTTAGTTTGCCTTGGGCACGAAAAATGAAGGACAGGACATACCAACACTATCTGATAGTCAAGTCGCCAAGATAGTATGCAACTGATAAGCTTCTGATGATTGGAGTTCCACCTGGTTGATGACACTAAAACTATTCTCTGATATTGCGGTTGTTTGGAAAAGTATGCAAAACGAAAGGGAAGATAAAGAGAGGCAAAGGCTCTTCTCAAACCAAGTGGACAATTAAAATGTTTGTTGGAAAATTACAATAAGAGGAGATCTGAATCATTTATTAGACTATCCAGGAACAACTACAAGATTGGGACCCTGTCTTTTGACAGGGCATAATAGATTCAGAATAACCTAATTGAGAATGAGTGTTGTTTTGAGCCAAACATGAAGATTATGTGCCGGTGAGAACAAATCATCGGAACACATTATACTTGTAACATTAATGAATCCAGGAAAGAGACACCGGGATGCATATCAAGTGCTAGGCGAGGTATTGACACCGAGTAACGTTTTAAAATTTGCCAGGGCAGTAGGCTTTTGGAGGATTACTGAGATATTATTGATATTGAGGGGAGTACAATAGATCGTATGGTCGCAGTACTAAGATATCTCTGCACGACAGTAATAATATGTATTTCGAATGATTTACTTAACGAAAGTGGAGACGAAGAGTCGATCAAATTTTTTTTTGATAATTGCAATTAAAGAAGGTTTAAGTTATAGATCAAACTACCCAGCTATAACCTATGAATAATAACTGGTCTTTTGGTCGGAATGGCAGCTGGAGTGCCTTAAGAAAATGCTGGATTACGACAATCTGCAAAACAAGAAATAATGTATGAATCTCAACTAACCAACTGAATCGACTTGAAAGTGGTAGAATTTTCTGTCTAATGTGATTTATTTTTTCGACAGAAATCTTTGTAAGACTATTTCTGCTATAACCGCTAAGAGCTTCCTAAGACGAAATTAGGTTTAACGCAAACTTCAATCTCTTCGTTCATATATCTATAGCGAGCCAGATCTGCCTGCTTCCTATACAAGTGGGTTCAATATCCCATTTTTCTTTTGTATTACATGCATTATTTGCACTGTAGAGGAAGAATTAGTGTAAAGTGTATTACATTCTTAATTATTTTCTAGTTTTTTCAACCATTTTCTGTTGAAAATTTCGTAGGAATTACAATTACGCGTGCCATTTAATTGCAATCATAAAATCTGTATAAATTTTCATGTTTTTACTTTTATTTTCGTATTATTTTCCTTTTTCTTTGAGCATAAATTTAATTACAGGTTTTTTGCTAAAATAGATGCTGGTAAAAGTAGAAAGTCAAATTGCTTATGAATATTTCAATTCAATAATTTTTTTTATATATAAAAGAAACGAAAAAAACAATATGGCATCAACAGCAAAAGTAAAAAAAAAACTAGAAACTCAAAACTCTAATCTTCTGGCCATGTTAACAGCCCGGGTAATAAGTGAAAACGAGTCGTGATGCGCAATAAGCAAGTGCCACCAACACCCAAATTCACAAGTGAATTTTCATTTCGCTTTCTATCCAACAAGTTCTGCTATTAACGCCACACCACATAGAAAATGAATCAAGAACAACAACATGATCATCAACAAATGAGCGCAAAAATATCATTTAAAAAGTAAAAATTGCCAGGAAAAAACAAAATGTCTCTGGTAAAAATTGAGGTCTTCAAATGCTACATAATGGCATAAACAACAGCAACAGCATCGAATTGACTACAGCTTCGAAGATGCAACACAGAGTGCTCTACTGAAAACAAGATAATAATGAACGATAAGAGCAACGGCAAGTGATATTGAGAGCCTCATATATGAGGCCATCGTGGGACAGCAATGAAATTGAATTGAATATGAAAGTAGATTGCGACTCTCTATTTACCAAGAGCAGAGAGAGTTATTAGCAGAGTTGCCATTTTTTGATTTTAACTCGATTTAAGATTTGAAAGCATGCGTACACCCTCCCTTTCGAAGCTTTTCTAATACAAGAACTGTCAGGAAACGTGAGTTTTCCTCAATTTATGGATTGTAGAGCATCTAAAGAGTTTATGCAAGATTTGGAAATAACCACTGAGGACGTTGAAGAAGAGCAAAAACGTTGGTATAAAAAAATGCAGATTTACTGTTTGCTGGAGCAAAGGTTGTAATGTAAAGCATTTTATTCACTGGCATGTCGCCTTTTTCAGGCAATAGTTGGAAATACCTGTTTTAATCGACGCATAAATACGACGCAGAGAATTCTGGCGTTTGTTTAACGTTGCCTTTGCAGAAGAAGGAGTAGAAGGAAGGAATCATCAAACCCAGTTTGAAAACGGTAGCGATTATGTTCTTAGGTCTACATCATCTAAGGCATTATTTGCTATCCTTAATTGGCCACCATCACACATATTGGCGAAATAAGTGGGTACAAGCGATGCAATAAGACTGAGCGTCACAAGGGAATGGAAGTATAAAAGCTATGGTAGCGCCAAAATCTTGAGTATAGTTGATCTGGATTTTCTTATAAACTACACGATACCTGAACCCTCTTTCGATACTGATTTTAAAGCGAAAATATGGTGAAACACCCAGGCAGCATCATGCTAGTATTCACTCACTATTGCAAATCAAGCGACAAAATTGGATGTGGAATACTTTCGAAACAGTTAGATCTCAGAATGTCCCTTAAAATACCCGACTACAATAGTACTATTCAGGGTGAAAATAAATGTCCATTAAGGCTGACACTGCGTCGATCGGGTATGGCATCAAAATATATCAAATGGAGACAAAGCAGCCATTAGATTGTTAGAGAGTATATATATCACAGCAACACCGATTGTCCAAGACTGTCGGGTGTTTCTAAAGGAAATAGCAAGACTTTCGAAGATTACTATCGTATGACATTCGACGGTTATCCGTCGTTATACATTTGGCGTATTTGCAATGGCTCGTACAAAGTACAAATTCAAACCAATTTATACATGAGATTGACATTCTTCTGCGGAAGGTCAAACAAATAATTTCAGTTAATCATTGACAAACGATAGATAGGATGCATAGGGACCAGATAAATCATGCTCGCTACGGATATACGCAGAACAAAGTTTGCTTTCAACGTAATCAGAGTTCAGCTTAGGAACCTCTTAAAAGTTATAACAGGACCCCTGGGCTCACAAACTTGGAGACTTGAAATACCCCACAACATCTGCTGCATGAACTGTAACTAGGAGGTAGAATATTTCCTCTGACAATATCCTGCATTTAAGAAGCTGAAATGAATGATTCTTTGGCACCCAGAATTAGTTGACAGAACGTGTCTTGCCAACGGTGGTCCATAATTAGGATGCGTGAGAAGTACCAGCCATGACAAGTCATATTGAGTGATGGCACAGGTACTATCAGTATTATACCTTATGGGACCCATCCTAGGTCAGACATCAAAATGAACATATGGAAAATATTTCTTCGGCAATTTCCTCTCAGCAGATTTCTGTGAAAAACTCTGAGTAAATAAAATTGCCATGAAAAGTTTCTCAAAAATCTGTCGTTCGGAATCGACTTTAAACTGTAGGACCCGGTGTGGTCTGAGAAGCTAGGTCGTAATCCTGACTAAAGGGTTGTAATGACCAATTATGTTATGTTATGGTGAGCTAAGCTTTTTAAGGCCAATAGCATATGGAAAAGGGATCAATAACATTTTAGAAAACTTTGAAATACCCAAACTTTTCTAAAATTAATACAATTCTTCTTGGCAACCCTTTAAAATAAGCTGTAAGATGGCATCCAGTATTATTTCAACATCAAGTGAAAATTCAATTTGGAAACTTCCTGTTTATCAAAATACCTAAGCTTCTGCGTTTTCATTTAAAAAAAGTATCAGCCTCTTAACAGCTAAATTACCCACAACATCATCATTATAACGAAATTGGTTAACGTGATCATTATTAGCTGGTGGTAAGACTATAGAGAAATACTGGTACTGATACTGATACACTAAATAACAACGCATTTATGGCAAATACCAAAGAGAGTGACTCATGCAATTGCTGAGTGTTAAGTCTTAAGAAGAAAAAAAACCATTGAAGTGAATAACCGAACTTATATTTGGTCAGCGGTTTTTAATACTCACACACACTCTCAGGCAGTCCTCTCATACATACAGTCAGCCATGGTAAAACGCTTGACATTTCTTGTTTAACAAAAATTAAATTGGATTGGATTAGCTTGCTTTGGATTGTATTGTGAATAAACTTTTTCAATGTTTAACTGGTTTTAACAAAAATACTTAAACGTTCAGACACCAGCAGCATCATTATCTCCTTGTTTTTCTCTTTTTTTTCTATTTTTGTTTTCTATTTTTCCTTTAGGAGTACGGAAATAACGAGAGTATTTACTTTTCATTTTCTAATAAAAATAGTTGGTAATGCCAGCACTTGAGCACTCTCTTTGGCACACAACTCCTCTGGACGTGTAATTACAATTTGTTTACGTTTTTTGTTTACACATCAAATCGCATCACATCACATCCAGCTTTATTTTTTGAATATTAAATTTTGCACGTTTGCATTGGTAGAATAAACATCGGCGACAACAATTTTGCTTTAGTGGCCGATTAACAAGCAGGCAGGCAGTCAACCTACTTTATCGTTTATAATCGGTGTTTTTCCTCTTTTTTGTTTTTGTTTGTCAATATTTATTTACACTGTTTTGCAGATTCTTAAGCAAGGTGAGCATGAGACAGAAAGAGAACGAAGAGAAGAAGTCACTGTTAATGAAATAAAATTTTTGTTTTCGTTTGTGGCAGACTGTGTTGTTAAGCTTTCACTTGACCGGATTTATTTGCGGTTTTAGGCAATTACTAACCAACCCCATAACAGACATTCGTCTATTACCCATCTTGTGGGCAATTTATGTCATTAAGATCGATCGTAGAGCGATGAGTGATAATAACAGTGTGTTAATTTAAAAACAAAATAATTTTTTGAAGAATTTGGCAACAAATGGAACGAAGAAAGAACCATAAGTTTTTCAATAGACGGCTTAACACTATACTAGGGATTAAATTGGTTAGTTCGATTATGTGATACTAATTCGTCAAAGAAAGAAAAGATTTCGTACTAAAAACAAAAAAAAAAATCGGTTATAGACCGCATGAAAAATGACCACCAGAAAATGCGTTCTTTTTTACAAATTTCCAATAAATACAGACTTTAACATCAGCGAATCCTCCAGGTATGAGAATAATGTAATAAAATGTTCGGTTGCAGTGCTAAACTCGATAATTGGATGTTGATTAAGGAAAATGGAACATGGGTTGGATAAGAGCGAGCAGATTGGGCTTCTAACGGACGTAATTAGGGTACGTGCAATTGGTAGATTTGTTAAAAGAAAGTAACTGACAAGTTCTGAATAAACAGTCTTGGCAACATTCGTACTCTAAGCATATCTCTCTTACAATCAAACTGAAAACAAGTTAGAAACTTTAATGAATATAGCAGCAATAGCTCCAATGGACTAACGAAAAATATTGAGTCAAATGAGGCAACATTCTCTTCCTTCACAATCTACAACCCGTACAATACAATTACTGGGTGTATTTTCGAAATCCATTGTAGAAATCAGTATCTTTATATGACTTCCACGCTTAACAGTAGCTTGGACTTAGAAACCGTGAATGAAATTAATGTCTATCTCTTAAACTGAACTATCTCAAGCATGTGTCACTGCCAATTGAGATAGAGTTTGCCAGGGATATAGTTGAGGATTAATGCTCTGGCATGCAAAGAAACTAAAGCGCCATATAATTGACCGTATGGACTATTCACATCACGAGCTATCCATATGTAGGAGCTGTTTAAATGAGGAGAAAAGTGAAACGGTAGAACACTGTGTAAATATCCTCCTCTATGGGTTAATCTGCTTTCGTGCAAGTAATTTTCAGTAGCAGGGCTGACTAGGAAATGTGTTACTGTCGAAAATGATTTGATGAAACTGGATTCGAGAAGTGAAATATTCAGAGTGTCATAATGGCTCATAGAGGTTTCGACTGCAGTGACGAGCAACACTTGCAATGGAGATTTCATTATTTTGTTGTTAAAGTTATCGTTAAATACTGTTTCGGTTACTCAGGAACTAAACTTTACAGTAAGAAAAGGCTTTAAGTTTGAATCAATCATATTAATGCAAAAAATTTAGGTTAAGTTTGATTTCGTTGAACCATATAAATATTTCTTTCAGGAGTAGGTTTTTTTTTCATAAAAAATTAATTAAAAAAATAAAAAACTTATGACAGGCTTTTAGTTAGATCATATAAAGACTCTATTTTAAAGTAAGAAAATATATTTTTGTATGAAGATTTCTATTAAAAATTTTCAAAACTACTAAACCGAATATTTGTTTACTTACCAGTACATGTTTCTGTTGCGCTAACAATTTTCCAATAATGTTTTCAGGCATTGGCATATCTACTTAGTCTCCTACTGCACTGAGGATAGCAATCAAATAATGTACCGCATTTTTTGAAACACTTTACACCTAAAAAATAAAAAACACTAAGTAGATAGGAATTTTTCTTCAAAATTTTATAAGAATTCAATGTATAAGAATTGAATAAATTTAGCAAACAGATGGCGTATGTTTTCTAAATGCTTGTGAGTTGTTTATTGGGTTATTTAACTCCTTTACCCAGGGTACTATAAAATACAACCCTAAACATTGAGCAGCACAGTTGTAAACAAAACCGTTACTAAGGTAAACAAAATGAAAAATATTAAATTACGGACAATACACTACAAAACTCGATTTAAAAGAAAAAATTCTTTTTAATTAGAAAGTGAAACATGTGCACTCCTGGGAATTGGTTGCAAGTTATTGTTGATGAAAACGAGAAACCGAAATTAACAACTTTGCCATCATGCATGACCGTCAGTGATATTAAATCGGACAACTATGTGAGATTAATTGCTGCTGATATTGCCTTGGATGAGGAACCACTTTCAGCAAAACTGAAAGTATTCAGAGGCATTGATTTGGAGTCTGAACATGAACTAAAATGTATACCAGCTGCCATAGAGAGTCTGTATATTGATGAGTCGGAACCCAAGACACCAAGTAAGAAAACCTAAAAACATTTCAAACAAATACTTAATAATTGTTTGTCTTATAAAATCGATTTCTTTTTTAGTTTTGGCAGTGGCCATTAATGAATCAATATTGTTTTATCGCCATATGAAGCCCTATTTTAAATATACTTTGCCGGAATTGGAAGTTTTGGAGGAAGAAAAGGAAATATGGCGTAAACTAAATATAGTACGTTCCGAAGATCAGGAAGCAATAATAGAATCACTTAAAGCCTTGGAACGGCCTAAACTTACACGCAAATCTCAACATTTACTTAATCTATTAACACAACAGGATCGGAATGTAAGTTTTAAAGTTTTTTTATAAAGATAAACAGATAAACAATCTAATTGAACATACCCTTCCAGTCCTTTATACGCCAACAGGGAGAAGATAACCTTTTACGCTATGCTTCAGCTGTGGCTCTTAAATGTTTGGCACGCGTTTCAAGCGGTGTGCCTCAACCACCCTCCCATTTAGTAATTGCCACCGATAATGGTGAAATTTTAATTCTGGAACCGCAAAGCTTTGGCCTGTTATATCGTGTTACAGCTTGTGCTGACATTACACCCAGTATGTTGGCTGTAAATGGTTGCTTTGAAACGGATTTCTGTATTGCCATTGCCACGCGATATGGTTCTGTTTATCTGTTGCGTAAGGCGGCCTCTGAGGGTCAGGAGATATTTAAGCTTAACTATCCTTTAACCGGTTTAGTGCTATTACCCATTGATCAAACAATAGTGGTAACGTCCATGGACAAGAAATTACTGTGTTATTCCAAGAAGGGCAAACAATTGTATGTGGTGCCCTTAGAGGAGCAGGCTATTTGCATGTGTATGATCAATTTGACTCATTTGGGTTTGACTTTAATTTGTGTGGCCTTGAGGGAAGGCTTGGTTCAGTTCTATATGCAAAAATATCTTGTGGATGAATTTCAAATTTGTGGCACTGTCAGCTCCATGGTTTTCGGTTATTTGGGTTTGGAAGAACATGTTTTGAGTTTAACTACTTCGGAGGGTGATCTAATAGTGAAGATTCTCAAAAGAACTGCTTCCTTTGAGCCAAATCAAAGTCTTTCCGGACGTGGATTGCCTCATGCAACGGATATGGTACAGGCAGCGGTTCTAGAAAAACCCAAAAAGAGTTCCATTTTTGTGGAACAAGTGGCCAGGGAAAAACAGAATGCAAAATGTAAGCATGTCATGGCAATTTAGATGGAAATTGATTTAAAATTCTGTTTTTTTTTTTTTAGCTACTTATGGCAGTTTCCAGGTAGAGTTATGGCGTTTAAGACATACAGCTGCTCGTGCCACGGTAGATGCTTTAAATTCTTCGGAGCGTACTATATCGGGAGATATTACTCATGCTCCAGTCAAGCTTTCAGCTGAAGTTTGTGGTGTTGGTCCCGTATTTCGTTTATACTTAACCATACAAAATTTATCTACTTACAAAATGGCTTCGAATTTGATAGTATTATTGCATACAGATCGCCGGCATTATACCATACAGAAATCAATGGCCAGGGTAAATATAGCTTCTGCAGAGTAGTATTGATGCCCTTGGTTTTAAGCACAAAACTAATTTCAATTTTCTTTATTTCTAGCTGCCCAGTATATTGCCTGGAGTACCTTTGAAAATTGATTTTGAAGTAGTAGCTGTACTGGATCCCAATGATAAATTGCCACCGCATACCCTAACGCTAGACAATTCCCATATACGAGTAATGATAATGAAAACCCAACAAACCAAACCATTGATAGCAGCTGTTATTGCAATGCCCCAATCGGAGGCAAATTTTTAAAGCACACCTTAAGGCATAAATTTAACGTTTTTGCACGCACTACTTAAGGTGAATAAGATTTTGTTTTTTCAATTTTTTCTTCACTTGTTTTTATTAATAAATAATTACTCTATCTTATGTAATGACAAAGATCCTTAACCATGATTGTTTGCTTTGGTTTTATAAGCCATACCATAGCTTAAGCATATTTGGGTGCATATTTCTCATAGACTTGCACATAAGCAGCCTTGGCAGCATCTTGCGATAAACCCTTGTGTGAGTTCCAGGCATCCCACATGGCTTTCTTTTTCAAATCCAAAGCACCAGGCTTATCAATGTTGCAATCCCCAACGGTGACTTGCTTGTAGAGACCATAGAATTCCAAGAATTCAGAGTCGGAAGGCTTCTTGCTAAAGTTTTTAGCCAATTCACAAGCTTCTTCGAAATTAACCATTTTCTCTGAATTGATTTTCAAAAGGATCTAAGCCAATTGGCAGGAAATAAACAATATTTTTAAGATTTTAAAGACTAAAAATCATTTTTACTTTACCTTTTACAACTGAGGTGTTAATCCAAAGTGATAAATTTTCTACTGAATGTCTTAGCTTTTTATACTTTTTAGTTTTAATATCGAAACACAGTAGTATCTTATTTTAATTAAAAGATATTGGAATATTGGTTAACTAATTAAATTATTTTTAAAACATCAGATAAAACAGGGCAAAAGTCATTATTGAAATTATTCACGTGCTTTTTTCATAAGGGTTGTGATAAGATACTACCACCAGCAAGGTTTAGCAGTATTATAAGCCTAATTATCTATTTTTTTTTTTATTGGCAGATAAAAATTTTTAATAAAAAACGAATTGCGGCCTTTGCTGTTAATTAAAATCTATTAATAAATAACTTCTTTAATAAATTTATTAGAAATTTCTATAATTTTTTTTTAATAATTAAAGACAGTATTCGTTGCGAGTGCCATAGAGAGTTACGTTAGGAAGTATTAGAGAGTTATTTTTATCTGACTTTTATTAAAACAATACAAAAATTAGTCAGTTTCAATCAAATTCAAGTTTCTGTTTGTAATTTGCTTGCCACCATTACCCATATAGGAAAGCGTTCTCAGCATGCTTCTTTGAGCAGACTTATTTATGTTTGCAGATTTGCTGCATTATCCTACCCGTTTTAAAAAATTCCACTAAAAGTTCGACGGTTCTACCACTAGTAGCCAATTGTTCCACTCTGCATCTTCTGAAAACTTCATTAAATCGCAGAGTTCACGTTGAACAAAGAAAAATAAGCAATAAAAACGGTAACACTGTGCGCTACCTATATCATGTGAATGAGACACTGAGAGCTACCTGATCCTCGTGGTCACTATATTAAAATCCAATGCCTTTGCATTTGCCTCTTTAGCAAATTTTATTCTCTTGTTTTTATTCTTAGGCCTAATAAATGGCTTTTTTCTGGTAACTCTACCATGGTAGTTATATTTGTGCAATTTCCACTGCTGTTTTTTAAAGATTTTGATTTTGCTTTTTACCAGGACAATGATCCCAAGCAAACTCCGGGTGTGGAAAAGCTTTGGTTGACCCATAATTGCCCCAAACTTATAGAAACCCCTGCACAGAGCCCAGATCTCAACGTAATTGAACATCTTTGGGAAGAATTAGCTAGAAGGGTATACCAACAACAATTTAAAACTTTGAATCAGCTTAAGGCGGCTTTACTGGAAGAGTGGAACTCCATAGAACCTGAGGCATGCTACAATTTGGTAAAATCAATTCCAAAACGTTTACAGACCGTTCTTGAGAACAAAGGATATGCCACAAAGTACCCATTTTTAGCATGGTGCTCTTTGTCCGATTATGCTTTGAGCGCAAAAAATTGAGTTACTTTTCTTTTTCTTTATAAAATTACCATTATCATGAAAAATGTTATTTTTTTATTAATCTGAAAGTCTATAATGTAGAGTGTAAATAAAAGCAAAAAAAAACATATATTTAATATTTTCTTTTTAAGTTTTAAGCACATACATATCAGACTAGTGCTTGTCCGATTATGCGATGGAGCCACTGTATATAGGAACGACAGACTTAGGCACTTTTTTCGAGCTGTGTTCGTAAGGCCACTTCAACATGCGGGGCATACGAATATGTACGTCGTATCGTTAATAATGATATCTTTTTCATATATGATTCTTTCACTCTATCTAAAGTAATGGATTCTGGAGGGAGAATACGATTTCATTTGAAAATTTTGGAAAACAAAACTCATTTAGAATATCATATAAAAGTATCACCATTTGATTATCCAAAGGGTCGCAAATTGTTTGAAGTACTAATCTCAAATTTCGGGATGTGGCTCCATTCTTGCAGTTCATGAATTGAGTTGAATTGTCTTTTTTGTCACGAGACATTGTATGCCAAATTTGTATACAAAAATTATATTAAAATTTCCCGGTGTTAATATTAAATCACTGCAAAGGATAAAAATATAACAAAAACGTTGCAGTAACCGAATTTTTTTTTTATAAAATCAAGCTTAATGGGAACATCATTTCTCACTCGTATCCTAGTTTTAAGTATTGGAGCGTATTTAATATGCCAAAAGTTCTGTTAACATAAAGGAAGCACCCTTTTTTTCTTTGATTCCACACATAAAATTTAAAAAGTATTACGAATATTGCTTCAAATTGCATTCGATTAATCGATAAATCATATTTTATAAAAATAACAATTTTTTATTGTCCACAATTAGTTAAAAAAAAAAACAATATAAAGTTTATGTGCGTTTAAACAATTCTAATTAAAAGAAATTCCCCTTTAAAACCATAAAACGCCTGATATCGATAAGAAAGTCATTCGCTATTTCGTTAATCAGAAAATGCAAAAATTGATAATCTTTAAAACACGTACCATACCATTCGTATACCCGGCAAACGCTCTACTTTTCACTAAGAGGAGGGTGAGTAGACGAACGTTGATAGTGAATGTCACTAGATCTGAAAAGCAGTAATCAGTATATAACAGTTAAATAATCATATCATACCATTACATATCATATTTTGTCAATTACGTTAGGGTTAACAATTAATCGAGTTTTATATGCTGAACGAATTATTTTTATTTGATTAATCGATTAATTAAAAAAAAATTTTCAACAAATAAAAAGTTAAACTTGTTAATTTTTTAACATAAGAAATTTTTTTGTCGTCGACTAGTATGTAGTGTGTTGGTTTATTAGACGTGAGACCGAGATTTAAACCCCACGTCAGATGTCTCTAAAAAAACGAAATATGAAAAAATATTTCTTCGGAGACTTCCTCTCAACAGACACTTGTGTATAAAATTAATTCACACAACATACATAAGTGATGTGAGGAGCTACGTTGTAACTGACTGAAGTAAACAGTAGATCCCTCCGCTTATGTATAAAATGAACACAAAAAACGGCGGTGGTATGCGAACCCAGGTTGTGACCCAGTCCAAATGATCATAATGACCAACTAAGTAAGGAAGTCTTGGCCACGGCGAACGTACGTGAATAAAAGGGCAATAAAAGAAGAAAGAAAAAATACTCAGAAAGAAAGAAAGCGAGTAACTGGGGAAGACGCAGACGACATAATTTTAAGTAGCGGTGCTTTCACTTACTTGGATTAGAAACAACGGCATGCGTACCAAAGGTAGCAAGCAGCGGATATCTGCATTTACCGTTTGACGAAACATGTACGATTCAACAAGAAGCTCCAGTATTGGAAAAGATTATTGGATCAGTCTTACATTATGACGGAAAAATAGACAACAGCGTAACACACAGAGCAAACGCAGCAACATTGAAATGACTTTGTCTGACAGGAGCCCCCTGCGACCGAAAAATGCTAATTGCAATTAAGCGAAAGATATATGTGGAAAGCCTATGTTAGACCCATTACGATTGTAACTAAATGTTAGGCCAGCGGAGTAATTTGCGAGAGCAAGATTGAAATGGATAAGGTACAATGACCACCAATCATGAAAAAACGGAAGAAAATAGGCAAAGTTACTATAAACACGCAATGTAAAGTGATAATTACCACATTGTTAAAGTCGTTATGGTCAGAATAGAGTTTAGCACGAGAAGAAAGCTACGGTCGATGTGAATGAACGCCATCGAAACTGGGCATAAGGGAATAGCAAGAAGAAAATGTTATGATAATAAGGAAGGCCAAGTGAGAACAATACAAAGAGAAAACAAAACGTATATTTTTTTAAATTAATCGAATATGTTTTAATCTCCTAATCTATTATTTTTTGTTCCACTCCACCACCCACATGTTTACATAAATACATATGTACGGAAGATTAGTTGTTGTATATAAAATAAAATGAAATCAATAAATATGTACAATCAAATCAGTGATTAATAGAATTGAATGACAAACCCAAAGATCAATATTCCCTACTGATTGCTGAAGACTAACAGGAACACGTAATATTTTTCACCAAAAATACACAGATAACCAGCTACTGACACCCTACCCATCTATGTATATACAAGCGATACAATAAATTGCAACTGATAAGATTTGGCGAAAATAACTAAAATTTTGCAAACTACAAAAACAAAACAAAACCAAAAAAAAATAGAAACAATACTGCCCATAAAAATGTTTCATATAAAAACCATTGATTTACTGTGAAAGCGATATTATTTGAAAAATAACCACTCAATAGTAACAATATGCTCACCGTAAGTAACAACAGCTAACGGTAATTTGGAACATTACTTATATAATTTTTTTAATTTATTTTCTTTATTAGTTTGAAGAAATCGTTGAAAAAGCCAAGAACTTCAAGAAGAAGCCTAGCCAAGAAGACTTTTTGGAATTCTACGGTTATTACAAACAAGCCACCGCTGGTGATTGCAATACCGAAGAACCAGAAGATGTCATCAGAAAGGCCATGTGGACTGCCTGGAAATCAAGAGCTGGTATGAGTGCCGAAGATGCTAAGGCAAAATACGTTGAAATCTACCACAAATATGCTCCCAAATACCAAGAGGAATAAGGAGAAGAACAATGGGCGATGATACCAACTGTAGTTATTTATTATTAAAATAAAAACAAAAAAAAAGAAGAAAACAACAAACACATACTTTTTATTTTTAATAATTCACCAAGCATTTAGCAGAACTGTGTATCAATCAGTTTTATTTTTTAACGGGCCTGGAAACATTTTCGAAAAAGCCTTTAAGGCCCAGTACTTTTACGAAAGAAAAACTACAAAAATGGGTCCCCTATAGTTTTCGTAAAAGTGTACATACATACATAATTGGTCATTACAACCCTTCAGTCAGGATTACGATCTAGTTTCTCACACCACTTATGTTGTGTGTGTTAATTTTATGCATGAGTGGCGGGACCTACAGTTTAATTTCGACTGCGAACAACAGATTTTTGAGAAACTTGTCATCGTAATTTTTATTTACTCTCGGAGTTTTTGCCAGAAATCTGCTGATATAATACTTATAAATAATATTTTTTGTATTTTTTTATGTCTGGCCTGGGGCTCGAACCCTGGCTTTACGTCTAATAAGCCAACACACTGCCTACTAGGCTACGGCGACTTCGTAAAAGTGTAGGAGAGGAAAATTGTGGATCCTTGTATCGAAAATCATTACTGACGAAATTTCAAATACCATATGGTCAAATGTTGTCATCAAAACTTTGTGCAAAAGTTTAGTTTTAATACTCTAAACTTCTTCTACAGTGTAGTTGTGCAAAAGTTTAGTTTTAATACTCTAAACTTCTTCTACAGAAGAAGGCTTCGATTATATGTCATCATTGCTTGAGGTTTCAATAAACAGAAGGTTTAAGATAAGCAGTTCACGGAAATGAGGTTGCCAGTATTGACATTGGGAAGGCTGACTAATGTTATGAATCTGGCATGGAAAGACAATCATTACCCTTAACTTCAAAGTATAGCACTTGGTTGAGGTTTTTCGAAACCCAGGAAGATTCTTTATAGCATTAGCACTCCTTAATACATCATAAGACTAAATGTACGACAATGCTAAAGAAAAGGTTTAACGTGTCACAGATTAAATGGTTAGAAATTTGTTCAAGATATTACTTTAGTAACGATTTAGCTATAAAAACCA
This sequence comes from Sarcophaga subvicina, assembly GCA_936449025.2. Classification (NCBI taxonomy): domain Eukaryota; kingdom Metazoa; phylum Arthropoda; class Insecta; order Diptera; family Sarcophagidae; genus Sarcophaga; species Sarcophaga subvicina. Next base: position 77,887,638 of record OW388083.2, read on the forward strand.
ATTTACTTCTTGTATTATGTCTTTATACGTTTCACCTGTTTGAAAATAAACTGATACAGCGGAATAAGCTAAGCCACAATCGCAAATGGGTCTAGATTGGTTGCACGGTTCGTAGACCATTTATATTATTTCAATTGACTGAAATCCACAGCAAAAAAAGGACATTTTTTGCCGACAATTTTAAATTGAATCGGAAATCAATCAAGTTTAAAGGTTGCGAATCCTTCGGTCCTTCTACAAACCAAAGATATCGGGTTATGGTCTGGCGGGACTGTCTGTCATTTCATGATTTGACCACCCCCTCATGAGATTTGACGCCAATAGACTTTTTATAGGACTACGTGAATGACTTTGTATGCGGATAATCTTAGGATAGAAAAACAACATCTTCAAGTACCGTCGCGATACATACATAATTGGCCATTACAACCCTTCAGTCAGGATTACGGCCTAGCTTCTCACACCACTCATGTTGTGTGCGTTAATTTTATACGTGAGTGGCGGGACCTACAGTTTAACGTCGACTCCGAACGACAGAATTTTGAGAAACTTTTTAATGGCAGTTTATTTTTACTCTCAGAGTTTTTGCCAGAAATCTGCTGAGAGGAAGTCGCCGAAGAAATATTTTTATTTTTCATATTTCATTTTTGATGTCTGACCTGGGATACGAACCCGGGCTTTACGAATAGTAAGCCAACACACTACCTACTACACCACGCGACACCGTCGCGATACCGTGAGATAAAAATTATCGATAACTGCCTCAAAAACAGCCATTGCTGCTATCAACCCAGAAGCGGTTTTTTAAATCGCATTAGCATTTTGTACGTATTGACCGAAATCAGAGCTTTGGGAGTGTTTTATATAATTTTAACCAATATTCCGAAAAAATTTCATGATGAATTTCTTTGAATGGCAAAATTTAAAATGAACGTAGAACTTTCGATATAATTTCTTTGGTTTACAAAAATTAAAAGAAATAAATTATAAATCACATCGAGTAAATATAGAATATTATTTATTTATTAACCTTTGAACTTTCCCATGATAAGCATGCTTAAATTTATTGACGAATTCAATGAGACCACGACAAAAATAGATAATCCTTCAGTGTTATCATTTGGCAAGGTAAACTTAACAAAAATGATAAAATGTTGAATAACAATTTCAAGAAATTTTATGAATTAGAAGCGTCACATAACAGATACAACAAAAAAAGCGAAACCATAAAAAATATTATATTTCGTTTACAATATTTTAAAATACAAACTTACCTTTTTTTAAATTGCAGTCATATTTAAGCCTGGTCCTGTTTAAAGTTGTGATACAAAAATCCATGTTATACAGTTTGTAGTAAAAACCAGGATTTGGCTTTTGTGAATATCTTTTCATACTGGAAAAAAAGAAACAAAATACAATTAAATGTTGTGGAGTAAAATGATACTTAAGAAACTTATTTAAAAAAATGAAAATTCCTAACTTTGAATGAATTACAATCAAATAATTTATAACATAATCACAATTATAATAATAAGAAAAATATTAAAAAAAAAGAATTAATAAAAGATATTTAAATTCTTCTATTGATAGTCATTAAAAACCCGATATAAGTACGAGAGTTATGACACTTCAGTCCATAGAATACAAATATATTCCGGCTATATTTTATCGCTTCTTTATTTTGTACTCCTCAAAACTAACACTTTCTCCAATTATTAAAACACTTTTTAAGGACCCTTATGGTTTGTCAGTCATACATTTCCTATCTTCTCAATGTACTCGTGTGCACATTGTAGTTTATTTTCAAATTCGAAATACAAATGCAATCAACGATAAGTTAGCACATAATCCAATAATAGTAATCAGTTTTAAATCTTTGGATTAAATAGTATCGTTATTGAATTCATTGATTGTGACATTTCTTCTTCTTGTAAGCAGTTTTAGAATAAACACCTATCAAATAGAAACTTATTGGTGGGTTTGAAGCACCTCGAGCGTCGGATGAATCTGGCCACGTTCTTCACCAAGCCTAGATATTCAAACGTTTTGTCTTCCAAAAACCAATGACGTCTGTTTTGAAGTACAGGGCACACACATATAAGGTATAGAACTGATGCCGTTACTTCCACATCCTGGGAGCTTCTGCAGTAATCCTTGTGGAGCAGATTTTGTCGAACTCAAATCGTCACTTGGTTTTCCTGCTATCCACTGCTGGACACAGAAGTTTTGAAATTCCGCAACCAAGTATGTTGGACTACCCACATACATAACATACATACATATTTTACAACCCTTTAGTCAGTTAGTTTAGTTTAGTTGTGTGCGTTAATTTTTTTTATACATGAGTGGCGGGACCTACAGTTTAAAGTCAACTCTGAACGACAGATTTTTTGAGAAAATTTTCATGGCAATTTTATTTACTCTCAGAGTTTTTGCCAGAAATCTGCTGAAAGGAAGTCGCCGAAGAATTATTTTTTCATATTTCGTTCAGTTGGAGATGCCTGACCTGGGGTTTGAACCGAGGCCTCACGTCTAATAAGCCAACACACTACCTAGTAGACCACGGCGACTTCATACCACCCACGGTTTGTTGAATTCCATGCTGCTTTTTCCCATGTGGAGAAGTATTCTTGTAGGGACACATAATCCCCTCTATTGTCTCTTCCTCAGACATCTCCGATTCCTAGCATGCCTGTTAGTTCGCCTTTTCCTTTCATTTTATGCCGCAGTAGCCCGAAATCCAGTAGAGGCGGGTGGTATGTAGTACACGGTGTAGAGAGTCTATGCAGCTCGTAACGCCCTTTGATTTAACAAGGAGGGATCCCAGAGCTGTGATTGCTGCTTGACTTGTCTTCTTTCTATTTAAGCTCAATAGTATCCGCAGATTTAGTCTTAGAAAAGCTAGAGATGCATCTGGATGATTTGATGGAATATGACGGGTAACACGGCCACAAAAATAAGAATATTTAATATGTGTGATGATAAATACGAAAAAAATTGAAAATTTTAACATTAACAGAACAGTGTTAATTGTTTGACGTACCATCCCAAAAACGTCCATTTATTTAGGAGCTAATAATAGAAGTACCATACTAAAATCATTAGGTTGAAATACCTTTTAGTATAGCTCTGACGCACTAGTTTCTGCACAGATATGTCTTAACTAAACAATCCTATTAGTGGTATAAGTTCAAATAATCTTGGAATTCGAGAAACTTGCTTTTGAAAGCGAAGTTTTTTTTTTGGCATTTCATGGGAATTGAAGGGTCATTGCTCAAAGGTATGGAAAGGAACTGTATGCCACTGCACAAAAATCTGATACTCTGGCCTAACATCGGATCAGCGGGATTTGAAAACGTAAGATATTATAATAGCATAACTTACTGGAAAGAAAGGTAGTTGGATAGGTCACACAGTGGAAAAACTTAAAGACAACTTAACAGAAAGAGAGTGAAATCAAATTCTAGGGGTTAAGGACATCCCTAAGCCCGGCAAATATTTGGCGAAGAGTGATAATTGAGTTAAAAAAAAATGACATGTTAGGATACAAACAGATATTACATCCTACTAAAAACCCTATAGTTCCTGTTCAAAATATATAACAAACAAAATAATACTGAACCTATGAGGTTCCTCAGCTTATGATGGTACCATAAGCGGTAAAAGTTGTTCTTTAACAAATTTCTTAACAAATACAAAAAAAATGCCTTAAAATATGTTGAAAAAGTTAAAAAATATTCAATTTTTAATAATTCCATTATAAATTTTTACTCAAAATAAATGCCGGGTCAAAAACAATACAATTTTTTTAAACTGTTTTAAAAAATTATCAAAATTTTTGTAAACGATAAGATTAAGACCAATATTATGGGAAGGAAAGAAATTAAATAAAATTTCCAATGAATTATGCAATACAACAATTTAAATAAATACGGTAATATTTAATTAATTAAATTCTTAAAAAAAAAAGATAAAATATTTCTATTTTATCACTCACTTTTCGTATTCAAAAATTGCTATAAAAACCTTAAGCATTTCTGTAAATGGTTACCACTTGAGTTTTCATTTATCCAAGTAAAATCAAATTCTAAATAAAATGGTTTCAGTAAGTGAAAAATATTAATAATTAATTAATGAATATATTTTAAATTTATATTTAAAACCTATTACAGTTCGAAGAAGCATGTGAATTGGCTAAAAACTTCAGCAAGAAGCCTTCGGATTCTGAATTCTTGGAATTCTATGGTCTCTACAAGCAAGTCACCGCTGGGGATTGCAACATTGATAAGCCTGGTGCTTTGGATTTGAAAAAGAAAGCCATGTGGGAAGCCTGGAACTCACACAAGGGTTTATCGCAAGATGCTGCCAAGGCGGCATACATACAAGTCTATGAGAAATATGCTCCCAAATACGCTTAAGTGGTGTTGGAATATTTGTTTTAAGGATTCTTTCTTTCTTTTTTATTTTAATAAATAAAAAAGGAAACCTATTGTTATAAATAAAATCGTTTGTTTAGAATATAATTTTCCATAAACGAATTGATTAATTGTACTTGAGTCAAGTGTGTTACTTTATTTTGCAATATTTTCTCGAAAGTGTTAATCGAATCATAAATTGTGAGGCACTTAAATTTAATACTTAATCTGCTTGGGAAGATTATTTATAATTTATGTTTATTGTCATACGTGGTCCGATAATTTTTAAAATTAATTATTAAAATAGTCGTCTATCTCCCGCTAACTTCAACGATAAGACAGCGAAAAACAGGAAAATTGTTATCGAAAATTAAACAAATAAAATTTTAAGTGTTATAAACATGATTACCCCACATGAGGTTTGCTAACAGTATAATTTTAATTTCATAATAGTGCATATGAAAATAGCTTTTTAAAAGAAGAAAACGAGGGAATAGTGTATACAGACATTTGATATGACAGTAAAAACTTCTATAGACAGAGAGTTTTACATACAACTAGTGCAACTAGAGAATGAATTTTCTCTGTAATGCATTGTGCGATCCATTAACTATCACTTAATTCTTTATTACAACCCTTTAGTCAGGATTACAACCCAGCTTCTCAACGCCACTTATGTTGTGTGTGTTAATTTTATCCACGAGTGGCGGGACCAACAGTTTAATAACGGCTCGGAACGACTTCATGGCAGTTTTACTTAATGTTTTTGCAAGAAGACTGCTGAGAGGAAGTTGCCGAAGAAATATCTTCTTTTTCAAACGGCCTCACGTCCAATAAGCCAACACACTACCTACCAACTAAATTGCGGCAACTTTAGTCTATGAATGACGAAGATTGTTTGTATCACCTGGAGAATTTGGGAACCAAATAGAGCAGGCCGTACAAAGCATATACTAAATAACTATCAATGGATGCGATTTTCGGAAACAAATGTCTTTATGTGATGAGAGAACAGTAAAACCTATGCTACATTGCGACGATGTTCCTTTCTGTAAGTTTACATACTTTTACAGATTCCAGCAAAGTTGGTCTCAGAATTAATACTTCAAAATGAATCACAACGAATCAATGTGAGTAAGTTCTAGATGATGTGGTTTTTTAAATGTATATACCAGGTGCGGTATGTACATATATCGAGGATTTCGATATCAAACCTCTTACAGACTTCCGCATCTCTGCAGTATCTTCCAGGAGAAAGTTATGACTATTCTCAAGGCTGTTCAGTGATAAAAATTCCATAAGCTAAGTCAGTGCCATAAAGTCTCTTTCCAACTTTATATCGATGTTCTATGAATCTCGAAAAATTGGCGGCTTATTCTCTATTATTTGGGTCCCTGGACATAAAGGCACACTGTGTCGGATTTGCTAATGAGAACCGGTACTAAACTGGAAAACGCTTAACGTGATCAGATTGGAGATAAATTCATTCCATGCCCAACACTTAATGAGGCCTTCCATTCCATGCCTAGACGTCTCTTAATCCATAGAGGACGTAACAGAAAATATTACTTTCTCTCGACGGAACAATAGGTAGGCAAACATATGGGCTAGACGCATCTCCCGTGATTTCTACAAAGGTAGCAACTAGGGTGGCGAAACTGTTCGAATAAGTGGGGACCTCACACATACATGTGGTAAAGCCACCTAGCCAGTGGAAAATGTAGAAGAATTTCTATTTCTGGGTAGAACGAAAACAGAGAACAGTGGAACTGTAATATGGGTTGAAAGTCGTATTGAGATGGCACAACAACTTAAAATATTGTACACACAATATTATTGATATTCTGAGTATGAAAATTCAATTAATTTTTCAATTGTTGAAAGAAACAGTCTGCCGTGATTTCTTAGATGGTGAAAGCAGTACTTCACTCCATATCATCTCATTACTATTTACAGCACTTACGGTATATGTATCTCTTCGAAAAACGGATACAACTCTCATGTACGACCTATGCTTCTCCATCGCGATCAAGAGAAGGCAAAGCTGCTTATTATTGTCAACAGGATATCAAAATTTATTGATTTATTAAAGCATTGTTGGAATGTGGTTTATATTTCAATGTTTTAGCGCTACTGCAACAGATTGTGTTCAAAGGAAGAAGGGGGCTTGTTCTCGAAAACCGCTTGTTTTTATAAAGCGCTTGTGCTTCGCGTGGAACACATTCGTTCGTGTCCGATTGGTCAGTGGAACACAGCAAAGCATTACAGAGAGAATATAAAACGCACTTTCTGCAAAAGTTTTTCTTGTCACTTAACGCTATTCTCTTTTGCTCCCTTTCATAAACTACTCTTCTAGTTCCTACGCAACACGTAGGGGCTCCATCTCCTGAGTGTTGATCGTAAATAAAAAAGAAAACGTATTAAAAACAGCACTCGTTATCACATTTCGCGATCACAAGCACTTGAAAAGTAAAGGCAATAAATGTGAATTTGAAATTTAATTTAAATTTTTTAACACAGAGAAACTGCCAATAATTTCTATATATCGTATACTGAATAACGTATATTTTGACGATCAATAGTTTAAAAATTATGAGAGCTTTTATTGCTTTAGAAGCATAACAAAAAAGCTTTAAAATAAGCTTTTAAAACAAACGATCGTCGTGTTTACACATCGTAAAAACAATGTTTTGTCGTGTTCACAAACAATAGAAGTTTTGACGACCGATCTACAGCAAAAACAACAACGACTATGCCATTATAAACAAATAGAAATGAAACAACAAAAAATAAAAAAAAGATCGTTATATTTATAAGCAGTACTGACGTTTTCAAATCAGAACGTTTTTTGCCGTTTTCCAGACAAGTAAGTGATGAAGCGATCGATTTTTTCGCTGCCAACGGGAGTGCTTTTTTTAAACTATAAGTGGCATAAAAAATTTCATAGTGATTGCAAAAAAAAAAGAAGAAATTAATAGAAATTTTATTAGAAGTGCGTGCTAGAAAGAGAAAAAGTGAATTTATAATGCAAAGAAAATCATAGATTTTTCTTTCTTTATTAATGGAATGCAAAGTTTCAAAACTTAAACTAAGACTGACCTTTAAAGAGTCATTATTTGCATGACATTGAGTTAAACAAATTGCATTTAATTTTGAATTTATTGTTGCCTTATGTTAAATTATAAAGCTTAGTGAATGAAAAAAGAACAAAAAATTAATTTTATTTTACATATCAAATCAAATATGAAATTATTTTATAAATTTGTAAATTCTAAACCCGCACATTTATGGTGTGACTCGAAAGAATAATTAGCGATACGTGTACTCTTGTTGTCGATGTCATCATTCTAATCAAAGAAAAGTTTTGTTTTTTTTTTTCACGAAATATTTTGAAATACTTTTAATTGAAATACAAAAGAATATCTGAAATCGTAGTTGTTTGTGGTTCTAAGTTTACGAGCTGTTGGCAGGAAATTTGTGAAATGAATAACCTTGCCAACCAAACTTTCATCTACAAAGTCCGGCATTATTCATTCCAGAGCTAGTTCTGATCCAAAGCTATTAAAAATTCTTTGTATGTGCCTCAAATCTTTTTAAATTTTTTTTAGAAAATTATCATAAAAAAACTCAATTCTCAGTTCCACACTAAACGGCGAACATCAGTAGAACTTAGTTACTTACTGAATTGGCCATTTCGACCCTCATAGTCGGGATTACAACCTAGCTTATCACACTACTCGTGTTATGTTTGTTAATTTTATACATGAGTGGCGGGACTTACAGACTTTAATGTCGAGTCCGAGCGACAGATTTCAGAAACTTTTCATGGCAATTTTATTTTACTCTCAGAGTTTTTGCCAGAAGACTGCTGAGAGGATGTCGTCGAGATGTCTGAGCTAGGGGTGGAACCGCGGGCTAATCTAATAAGCTAACACACTACTTTCTTCACTACGGCTACTTCCGTAGAATACACATATGCGAACCAAGAAATTGGTAAACAATTAAATTCATATTTCACCAATATCGTGCGACTTGATCCCACTTCAAGTGTATACTTCAAGTTCCCAGTGCACAGGCACAAGCCAGTCTTAATCCCCGTCTAGGATGAAAACACTACATTCAAGAGATACCGGTCGAAATGCCGGAAAAAGTGCGCTAAAATTGAACCCTACGGATAAACCACATATGGTATCGTTGCAGGCAATTATCACCCCAAATAAATATTTCATTTATTATGCAAATTTTCGGTTTTTTTTTTCAAAACTTAACCCAAAACTTAACTTCAAATAAAAATTCAGAGTTCTTGACTCATTATGATCCTCTGCTTCTCCTTTTTGGCTATAGAAGAAGATTGGCTATCTTGGCGAAAGCATTATCTGATGTTTTCAGTAGGGCACCTATAATTTGGTTCCCTTGAGATTTATTATGGAATTAGCTTGGCTAAAGGATATGCTTGGAAAGTTATTTCCCTTGCTTTTTTAATGATGAACTGAAATGCTTCCATTTCTTGTTTTCAGTTTTGTAAGTTTCAATTTCAATAATGAGCAAAATTTTATTGTAATACATTTTCAATTTCTGTGTTTTTCAAATGTTATTTTAAATTTCCAAGAAATTTTCGCTCAATATGTTATCATCTGTGTTGTTGTAGTTTGTCAATCATTACAATCACAATCATTTCATGTTCAATTTAGTTTTTCAATTTCTTTTATTTTGATGTTACGATGACACAGAAACATATTTCCGCTTTAAATCATGTAACAAAAGAAACTTAATGACAAGCGTAACATAATTAATACACTGGGAGAAAAGAAAGGTGGTAATAAGAATTTGTGTTGCTGGCATAGAGTCGTTTAATGTTTTCCATTCTGAGAACTTATTATTTGCATTTGAAGCAAAGCGGATTTGCAATATTTGGCCACAATAAAGTTTATTTGGCAATTCAATAAAAACAATTTTACTAGTGTACCGAATGTAGTGAAAATATTGCATCGAATGCAGTTAAATCAAGTACTGGTGCAGTGGCAATGTGACTTCTGCTTCACTGTTCTATCGCTATTATAACGAAATGCTCTCTTAAGTGATTTTTTGCCGAAAACCCTAGTAGAACTAGTTTGATTCAAGGAGCACATACATTCGTGATAGACAGATTCGCGACTGCCCATAGAGAAAACATTTTCTTTAATAGAAGCAGATACAAATTAAATGTGTATAAGCACTCTTTCCTCACTCCACAATCATTTTTTATGTAGAGGAACCTTGCCCTGAGTGATAATCTTATGAAAAAGTGTCTACAATATTCAGTAATACTTCCTGTTTGGAAAGGTTTAGTTATTTATTAATCTTTAGTTGTGTAAGGTTTTTAAAATTCTCCAGATGGTGATGATCAATCGCCTCTGTATGCTTAATCTCAATTGTATTCGACAATTCTTTAAGGTGAATACGAATTTGTCTCTGTACTTTAAGAATGCCTATGATCTAAATAGTCGGTCAATTTATTTCCTGTAAGAAAAAGTTCAAAACCCTAAGCATTGCTATACGACCTACATAAACGTCATAAACACAATGACAGGCCCTACAATATAATCATCTCTTGAGGTTAGTAGGTAGTATGTTGGCTTATAAGGCGCGGATAGTATATAAAATTGCCATTAAAAGTTTCTCAAAATCTAAATCGGAATCGACTTTAAACTGTAAGTCACGCCAATTGTGGTTAAAATTAAAGAACACAACAAGGGTGGTGTAAGGAGATAGGTTGTAATCAAGACTAAAGGGTTATAACGACCATATATAACTAAGTATGTAGTATTACGTGTAGTGTAAATAAATATGTTACTTTTACCTGAAGTCCTTTTACATGAGAAACTTTTATGTCAATTTTATTTACTCTCAGAGTTTTTGTCATAAGACTGCTGAGAGGAAGTAACGAAGGAAATATTTTTTTTATTTCATTTTGTTCGAGATATATGCTTTCGTTTATTAAGCCTAAAAACTACCTATTAGACTTCGGCAACTATAATGACTTAAGCAAACACAAAATTGACAAATAAGTTTCAAACGCTGAATTTTTAAAAAATCATCTTTTTTAACAAAATTTTTCTCTCTGTGTAACTTGTTTTTATTGGAACGCGTAAGTCAAGAGTGTAATTAAGTTTGCAACACCGTTAAGTATTGTCTTACAAATGTTAGAAGCCACACTTATTTCCCCATATCACACACCATTGTTGCTGAAACCACAATAAGCAACTTGAAATTAATTTTTTTTCTCTTCTTTTTTTTCGTGTTCTTCTTTATGTTTTCAAAAATAAAAATAGATTTAAAAAAGAATTAAAAGCAAAAATTTATTGTTTAAAAAATGTTAGAGAAAGTTAAATTGCTGGCCAAAATAAGCATCATGAACGCTAAAAGCTGTATAAAATTTATACACGTAAATTTGGCAAAAGAATTTCAAAAAAAAAACAACCATTCAATTAAATATTTAATTATGCAAAAAAGTACACACAAAACAAATTCTAGAAAAAATAATACAAAAAATTTTAAATTTTTCAACATAAATGTTTAACAAGCGCTTTGTGCTTAACCAATAATTATTAGCAAATAATTAAAATGGAGTGTATTTATTTTATAATTTATGACTTGCAATATATTTTTTTTTTCTAAATTTACGTCAATTTTTTATGGATTTGTAACCACAAGTCAAGAAGTTAAACACTCGGTGTTGATTGTTTGTTAGAAAACGCTTTTCTCTTGTCAATAATTTTAAGGCTATTGAACCGGCTTCAAAGGTAAGAGTCTATTACATTGAATATGTTTTTGTTGTTGTTTATTAAGCGCGTTTGTAATTCAAAAAGACATTCTAAACTAGGCATTAAAAATTCTGTTTTACTACCATATGTTAGAATAACACAATTAAAGCGTTAAAGCGACAAAACTGCATATTTAGATAATGTTTTATATTACTTTAAAAAGAATCATATATTCAAACAACGCCAAAACTATTGTCTTAAATAACATATTATGGTCGTTTATTGGGAACCAATAACAGTGTATTCAAGTTATTGGCCATCGTTAGCTCAACAAGTCCATGAGACGAGGGGGGGATTTAGTGGGTGAGGGCCCCACACACGGAGGATGTGACGACTTCCTCTATGGTGCGGTTAGGTACATTTACCTCTCCTCGGCGTGAAAAAAAAAATCATTAAGACAAGTACAATATCCGGTGATCAAACCGATCCATTGTAGGCGTTCTAAAATAGAAGTAGGAAAGGATAGCGTTTGGAATTGGAGAAAAAGTGAAAACCACATCACATAAGAGAGGGACAAACAGAATGACGTTTGGTTAGGTTAAGTTAGAGGACGTATTCTTATCATTAAGACAAGTACAATATCCGGTGATCAAACAGATCAATTGTATCGGTTCTATAATAGAGAAAAGAAGTAGGAAAGGATAGCGTTTGGCATTGGAGAAAAAGTGAAAATCACATCACGAAAAGAATGCCGATTTGATGTCCTAGCAGCTTTCAATCAGCTTAATCAAATTATAAGTATCAGAATAGCCTTAATTAGGCTTTCGACAGAGAATTTAAAGCCCAAAGAAGCCCCAATCTCATCTTACTACATCCAGGCTAACTTACGGATGATCATTGCAACATGCCCCAAAATAGTCCTCATGTGGTCTTTCCAGATCCTTGTTCTCCGTTTAGCCTCGCAGTGCCTCATAAAAAATTAAGTAACCAGTCCCATACTAGTTTTATCCTAATCCAGCATCATACCCGGTCTAGCCAGGCCATGTCCTACTGAAGGCCATTGACTCCTAGACACATGACAACCCCTACCATCTTCTCAGCACTTCTGTTCTTTCTCCCTGGTCCACCTACTAATAAGGCCGTAGAAGTACAGAAAGAAAATATAGTTACCCTGTCTATAAAATTGTTCATTTATTGAGTCAAAAAACATGGCAGTCGTAATTAGTTTTCTATTTTTTTTTTAACTAAAACCAACACTCAGAGGATGTGCCCTACTCATGCAGTGCATTGAGTTCAAATACCAGAAAATAGGTTTTAGAAGAAGGTGAAGAGGAAGTAGTGTGCGACAAATTGGTATTAAACAGCGTTCAAATAGTGACTGAACTTTGAAAACCATTCTGGAGGAATTAAAATGTAATTGATGAAAAAATAACATTTCTTTTTAATAGTTTAACACATACATACATTGTCGTTCTGTCGCTTAGCGATTTCATTGTGAATTGATGAAGTTATTAAATATCAATGTACATATTACAATATTAATTAATACATTAATTTTTTAAATGCCACTTGTAAATCCATCTATAATAATATAATATATCTATAATAATATAATAATATAATCTAAAATAATAATGGAGAATAATTTTTTATTTCATTTTATAATTTCAGATCGACTAAACTTTTCACACAAACAAAATGTCTTTGGATGAAGTAAGTTCCACCTTAACGAATAATCTGAATCAAAATATCTAATCTCTATTATATTTTCATTTAATAGCAATTCAATGCCGCTGCTGAGCGTGTAAAGACCTTGACTAAACGCCCTACCGATGAAGAGTTCTTGGAATTGTATGCACTTTTCAAACAGGCCACCATTGGTGATAACAACACTAGCAAGCCCGGTTTATTGGACTTGAAGGGCAAAGCCAAATGGGAATGGTGGAACAAACAAAAGGGTAAATCTCAAGATGATGCCAAAAAGGAATACGTAGCTTTTGTTGAGAAGTTGGTAGCCAAATATGCCTAAATTGAATTTATTTTCTCGTTAATTTTATAAAAATTTTTATAGAAATTTTTTTTTACTGTTCATTTTAAAATGTATAATATGTTGATTATAATTTATAAATTAAATAGAAAAAAAAACTATGAATATATTGTCTTTTCACAAGGGGTTTCATTGTTACAATTTGCACAAACAAAATAAATTCGAGATTCAATTTTATCTTGGAAGCGTTCAGAACGTATAATGAATTTGCCCAAAAACAGATCCATTCTTTTTTCTCTAAAGTTAAGCTTTCATTTAGCATAGTTAGCGAGTACCCCTTCAGTTAAATATACTTCGTTTTTGTTCGATAACTTCTTATCATTTCATTACGAATACCGTCTCTATTGGCATAAGATGGATTCCATTAAAAAAACTAAAGAAACTCTGAAGCAATTTCATAGAGAATTAAAAATTTTTTTCGAAATTATGGTCTGGCATTATATTATTGTAACATAATTCTGCTCCTATAGGACAATGCGTTTGCATGCTGTAGGCGGTGTAGTTCTTAACAATATAGGTCCAAATAAAGAGTTCGGAAGGCGACCTGGGCTTTGAGTAGGCGTGCCAACTACTTAAGAAATAAATGCATTTTGTTTCGATACAGCACTGAATCTCAAAAGGAGATTCAGTTTTTTTACGTTTACTCCAGACGGACACTTTATTATTATTTCCTGAGAGTGTACCCATGTGACAATACATACATACAGACATAATTGGCCTTTACAACCCTTCAATACCTTAGTCAAATGATGATAGAACTTGACGATTTCCATTTTTTGGGCTTTGAGAGTGTGGTCCACATTTGATATTAAAATTGCTGAAAGAGAATCGATGAAATCACAACGGAGTGGGAGGCTGTTGTAGTATCAGGATTATAATCGCAAGACTACACACTGGAATTGTCAAATCAAACTCAATAAAGGCAGACACCTTGCAATCTTAATGTTAAGCGGAGTTATCAAAACTACATGGTTTTATAGCAATGAGTATCTTTTGAAAAACACAATGTGAATAAAAATGTGCTGCTAAACGAGCACATATGCCACATTGTGAAAATTGTCACGAATAATCAAAGGATTGCAGGAAGGAGCTCACCATGACACAAGGCTGTCACAAGCATCTATTTCTCAATCGATTTCGATTTTTATATTCGCTTTTTCCTTGTCGTTAATCAGGGTTGTCTACCTAAGCAGTTGATTTGCTGACTGCAGCAGGTGTTGGAATGATACATCATCTGCCTAGAAACGAATGTTTCTGTGCTCAGAAAGGGGCACTGCCTTAACTTCTGCTATATTCTCTAAGGGGTTAGGGAACTTCTGAATGGATTGATAAATGTAAATTGCTTGCTTTTTACTGTGTTCCAACATAGTTTGCATTCCAGCACTTTAAGCATTACATTATGGCACCTTATCAAACCACCAATATATTACTCCAAAAAATGCACCAAAAAGGCTATGAATTTTGTAATAGAGGCAATAGATAAACTTGATAAATGCTAAGCATTTGAAGGCATATAAAATTCTAAGGATAATAGCTTCCTAGACAAACTTAATTCAATTGCTTGATAGTTTAGTTATCTTTAATTGTTTAATGGAGACCATTAACTTCCAAAAGAAATTTCTGCCTTATAGGGGTATCATCTAGTCGTCCTCTATTTATTTTAATTGCCTGACTTTTTTCTATTTCTACTTAAATTTTTATGTTTAATTTATTTTTTAAACTGATTTCAAAGTCTAAAACTTTATTTGCGAAAAAAAAAAAACAAAAAAAAAACATATTTTCCTTTCTGTCTCTGTTTATTTTACTATGCAAATGCATTTAATTTTTTTTTTATAATTTTTGTTTTAAAATTAAATTTTAAACACCAGCACTAACTCGAACATATTTTTAAAGTGAGTATTCCATTAGGGGTCAAAAGAAACGGGCATAATTCGAATAGAACTTTAAACGTAAAACTGAAAAAAGAAATTAAATTTCGAAAAATAAACAACGATGACAAATATCGATGCAAATGTTTGCTTAAGTGAAATTTGATAATTCGATAACTTAGATTGTGTTTTATTGGAATTGCTTCAAGCTTATGTTGTCGACAAGAAATGGTAACAATTAATTCATTCCTGCTAAAGGATTAGTCAGAAAGGTAAGTCTTATCAACAATCGCTCTAAGCATTGGATGTTTGCATTTTCGTATTGAAATCTTTCAAATATACAGTGGCTGAAAATAACAATGAAACAGTTGAGAGGCAAAGAATATTTACTTAAAAAGTTTATAAAAAAAAGTAAAGAAAACTTTTTATCACTTAATGAGTCAGCAGGTAAGCGTGTCGAAACGAAGGCCAGGCGATTGAAAATATGAATAATGTCTACGCACAGATACTGTAAGACTCAATCAAGAGTAACATTGGTTCTGTTCTGTTAGCTGTTCTGCTGATGGCAAAGATTCTCTCTTAAAAATGTTAATTAAAGGATTGAAAATCGTGTAACAACCTATTCATTCTTCCTGGAAAAATCTACATACAAAAGTTTGATATACGGGTCCTAACGAACTAATGCAAACACAGATAGATAAAGCTGAACGTGCTTCAATAGTATTGTGTTGGCTTAACTGCACACATCGGTTACTTGTGACCTTCAGGTCAACGTTACATATATCGGGAGTGTCTCGATGATGCTTTTAGAGTTTGTTTGGCAGGTTCTTATTAATTCACTTTATATTTCGCATCCGACACCATCTGTACACCATAATGAAATGCATAAGCTTGCAAGAAAATCTTGTGGTGCAACCCTAAAACTTTCTACTGGATCAATTCCACGATTGTCAAATGTTGACTACGTTGCCATTGTTTTCACAGGCAGCATGGATTTGCTAACAGACCAGATGAGGTTGAATTAGATACAGGGACTGGCAAATGTTAGTATAATGAGGGCAATGAAAACATGTCATACAGCAGCGGAGTTGAATATGATATATGGTAGTGAGGACCATTGCCATTGGGATTACGGTAGAACAAGCATGACCTAACATTCAACAGGAGACATCACGACCTAATAAATTGCTTCCTTCCTTAATTGCCCCTGTACAGTAAACTCTACAATTTTGCAAACGCAACAAGATTGAGAAATAAGAGTGAATGGAATAATTTGAAGGCTGCATACTCATCTGAGAGAGGAAGCATTCTGTGGCATTTGATTTGGATTGAGGTCAGACAGAATGACAGGAGCGGGAGTGCACGGTTCCAGAGTATAGAACCCAAAGAGAAACCTGCGATTGTCTTCCAAGAAAGTTTATGCAACGAAAGATGTGCCTAATTAAACTTGATAGGAAGTATAAAGAAGTCGCTGTAGTCTAGTAGGGAATATGTATGTACAAAACGAAATATGAAAAAATAATTCAGTCCTCCGATGTTCGGAGCCCACTTTAAAATGTAGGTCTCAGCACTTAGGTATAAAATTAACACACACAACAAAAGTGGTGTGAAAAGCTGAGTAGGTACCCTGACTGAAAGGAGTTGTAATGATCAATTATGTATGTTATGTAGGAAGTATAAAGGATTAGACATAGCAGTACTATCTGACAGCGGTGCTGGCAATCGAGCAAACGACTTATATGAGCTTAATTCGGGACTACTATTTGACTGTCTGGGCAAGTTGAACCAGCCAGGCAAGGGAAAAAAGGATCGCAATATGCTGAACCAAAGTCATTTGGGAATTCACGGCAATAAACTTTCAAGGAGAAATGAAATGTTTAGAAGGTTGTACTCGGTGTAAGTATGTAGGCCTTACTGGCACCGAAAAAGATTATAAAATTTATGAGGGCAATATGATTGGATAGTACAATAGATTGTTAGGACACTAATAAAATGGATGCAAGACATGGGACACAGCTAACAAAGGCTCGACTCCAAACGACCAATTTGAGAAACTTTGCATGGCAATTTTTATTTATCAAAAGACTGCTGAGAGGAAGTTGCCGAAAGAAGTATTTTTCGTATCACGTCTTTTGTTCAAGATGTCTAAGTGACTATGGTGACTTCATCTGGTTAAATACTATCACGTAGACGACTAGTTGCGTAAAGAACAATTGGCACTAGAAAACCAACATCACGATGTTCATATGGATTACCTATATCCTACAGATTAGCAATGTATATCATAGAGCGGAAAGTGTAGACTATACAGGGTTGAAAATTAAAAACTTAGTTTAGATGAAATTAAATGACAAGCACATTTGGAACTACAATATACTATTCCACCAATCCTCGAATCTCGTTCAGTTATACAAACTGTAACTACTTAATCGTCTTACGGATGGCTTGAAATAGTTGCTACTACCTACTGTTTGGAAAATGAATTGTCCAACAAATAAAAAAATTTTCGAATATGGTACACAAAGCCATCATGACAATATAAACTGTGACCCGCGAAAACAAACTTCAAAATGAATTTTGTTTCAGTAACACTGTGAATACATTAAAGTTTAGCATTGGCAATGCTATACATATATGTTTATGAAATAAACAACTTTGGCAAACTCAACAATGTTTATAAACATTGTCTATAGGCAACAGAAAAACAAATAAACAACATCAACTAACATATTCAACAAGTAAAAAACAATAATAAAAAGGCGATGAATGAGTGAAATGAGAGAGATTTAATCAATTTTTTTGTTTAAACAAATAGCAAATATTTATGAATGAATGGACATTAGTAAGAGAAAGAGTTAAATTAAAGTAAACAAAAGCAAAATAAAGGTGGAGAAAGCAAAAAATAAAAACAAACGATAATTACACTCAATTTACAAAACAAGATACGCATCAGTACAGTATTGTCAACGCAATTAATTTGTGGTAGAAGATTGAAAAGCATTGCAACGTGTTACAGTAAAAATAATGAAAAACTATGAACGATTTATCAAAACAAAGGTAAATTTCTGGTTTCGTAAGTCAGGTTTTCACTTTTCAATTTTTAAAGCCGCTGTAAATAGTAAAAATATGTTTTTATCAGTGTTGAAAATAATGCGTTACCATATGTTCAAATCGAAAATGCGTTAGTTTTAGTGATAAGTAGGTGATAAAATCATGACAGTTTTTGTGATAACACCCAAGGCACAAGGTTAATAAATCATAATAAACACTACTCTTGTTGTTGTATTGACAATAAATTTCTAAATTGATTAAAACTTTATGAATGGAAAAACAAAAATCAATTATAGTCGATCATATCCCGACTTTAAGACACCCTATACTGCTGGATGCCAATTGCAGTGTTTTTGAAAGGAAGATCTTCTCATGCACATTTTTTAGGTAAATTGCCCTAAGGGCGACAGGATTGGTTTGTTATAATTTGCGATTGATGCGTGATTATAAGTATTCCATAGGAGCCTTTGGAAAAAATCGGATTAGTTGGGTATCGGTTAAGTTTTCCTTGGAATGAATAGGTTGATTGAAACTCGACTGATGAGACCTCAATGCACTCATCAGGAGATGGGTCAGCAAGAGAAAGCATAAATAGAGCGAGGTGCTGCGTAGCAGATGCCTTTGGCCATCTGTCGACAGTGGTGAAACTACCACGATGCTGTAGCTGAATTAGCCCAATGTCAGACAGATAACTAAGTTCCTTACGGAGCATTGCAAAATCAGGTCGCTAATAGGAAACTGGAATCAACCTCTGTCAAATTTTGCAGTCTAAATAGAGATGAGAAAGAATTGAAGACGACATAATATCTCCTGTGTGACTGTGCAGTACCTCTATGAATAAAATTAAAAAACCCTGGGTGATTGTTTCTGGGTTTAAACACACACCTTTCTTGAGGTTTATCGTAGGAAAACGGATACATTACGACTTAGCTTCGCACATCACATGCCGTGTGTGTGAATTTTATCTATGAGCGGCGGGGCCTAAACTTTTTCATGGCAATTTTATTTACTCAGAGTTTTTGCTGGAAATCAAATATTTGTTTCATATTTCGTTTTGTTGGAGATATCAGATCCGGGGTATGTACCGTGACCTTACGTCTAATAAGCCAGCACTACTAGACTACGACGACTTCAACAGGAACAGAATACACCCATCAAAAGGTACACAGAATTACACAAACAAATACCTAAGAAATTGTCGAAAAGGGAACAAAACAAATATCAATAAATACAACAACAATCAATTTATAGAAAGATCGTAAAGTTAACGAGCAAATAATAAAGGGGTATAAATAGAGTGAAGAACGATGTTGCCACGTAGTCGAGAAGAGACACTCAGCTCTGAGACGTGAGTCTGTAACCGAGAGTAGTATTAAAAAGTGTGTATAAGCACAGGGGTATTGAACATTGAAACCTTTGTTAAAAAGGATAGTGAATAAAATTAATAGCACAGAGTTATCAGTTAAAATGTGTTGTTATTTAAATAAATTCACTCACCTTATTTTCTGAAGGAAATAAAACTGTGATAGATTGTGAAATGATTCTGGTGCAGATAATGCCATACGTTAAAGTCTGATTGGGGACGGAGTATTTCTTTTAATAAAGGCTTAAAGTCTCCAAAGTATTCACCAAACTTTCTTTCTAAATTCACTCACTCACTGCGCTTGAAACAAGCGGGAATGCATGCTCCTTTTAGATCGAATACTAGATCAACTAGTGTAATTCAAGGAGAGATTTTCAAAAATGTTACGAATTACAACTGCCCTTATGCAAGATAGTGTAGGGTAATCATGCAACCAACGTTCACCAGACCTGGAAAAAAAATAAAATGAAAATTAGTAATAAAATAAAAAAAAATACAAAAACACTTAAAACAAACAGGTGTATAAAGAAAAATAAGAGAACAACCATTGATAAGATTGAAACGAAAGAGTCCGTAAGAGTAAAATAGAAAGAGAATTTTATTTTTTGGGTGAGATTGAGATGTAAAGAGATAAAATGCTTGAAATGGATATTTGCAAAAGAGTTTACAAAATCGAGACGGTGTGGTAGTAGTGGTAACTATTTCTGCCGTTTTTGTGAATTTGGCTTTAACGTTCTTGTTTGTTCGCTGGCTGCCGTCAGTGGTTGTTGTCGTGTCCATAATGGTGATCGTGAGTGTTTAATAACGCAAAGATAAGCGGATACAACAAAATTTTATGCATTTCAAATACACTTTTTTCTGCCTTGTTTTTTATTTATTGTTTTACAAGTGCTTCATATACATATATGTACATATATAAAAAAGAAAATGCCATAAAAAATTAAATAAAACGGAAAATTATTATAACAAACGTAGTGAAATTATACAAAAAAGTGCGTAAAAGATAAAGCAAAAAAAAAATTAAATACAATTTGCAAAAAAGACGGGTTCAATAAATACTAAAAAAAGTTATAAATTTTGCAGTCAATAAAACCTGTAATATTTTTACCAAAATAATAATAAAACAAAAGATTTTTTTGCAAACGTCAACACAAAGTAGGCGACATAAAACTTAATTTTATAAAACAAAACCAATAAAAAAATATAAAATATTATCGTTTATAATCGATGAAATTTGTAAAGCAATAAAATACAAAAGAAATGATATAAAAATAAAAAAGTTGAAAAAAAAATATTAAAAAAAAACCCCACCTTTACCGCAAAAAAGAACACACAGGCAAAAAACAAAAAGAAGAAAAAAAAAACAGAAGAGAATTTAACCAGTTTTTGAATTCAACCAAAAACAAGTTTCTTTTCATACTTTAGGCTTTAACTTGCCACTACACAAAAAAAAAACAACAAAAAGTCATAAAAAGGCCTCGTGTTCTGCTGGTCTATCTACTAAACAAGTAACAAAAATAATAACAATAATAATAAAAAAAAATTTGTCCGTAACAATCTTTCCACTCCTTTCTTTAACGCTTTTAAAAATCATTACACCGTTGGCTACACTGTATGTAATGCAGATGATCATCTCGTTTTTTGCCTTCTTTACTTGTGTCTCTTTCGAAAACCAGTTCAAATTACAACAAAACTTAGTTTGAGAGAAACATGTTTCCTCAACATACATCATTAATAGCAACAACATAGACAACAACAATAACACATCAGGAAAAGAAACAAAAAATGGTAAGTACCCGGAATTGCTAACGGTAAATTCATCTTCTTCAATTACTGTGCATAAGACAGCGATTGTGTGTGAGTGTGTGTGTCAGTGTTTGTATGTACTGCACTCTTGTTTTACTTGATTTATCTCGTTTATGCGTGCATGTGTCTTCATGTGTGTGTATTTGGGAACATAAATTATTTGTCTTGAATCGCCGTGTTTCTAGCTGTCAAACAAGATCGAGAAACATTTTATTTATAATCAACGACTTGTAACAGAGTTGCCAACAGTCCAAATATTGACAGTGCATAGAGAATAGAACAAATGAAAAATTTTAATGGATTTTGGATCACTTTTAAAATTGTTCATGCTTTTCTATCAGTTCGATCACTGTTGTGTCCAGCCAAAAGAATATTTACTGAGACTAGAGTGATACACTCGGTCAGCCAGGCGGTTATAAAGTAACTTTTAACCGTCATACCAACGTTGAATATTGTTCATGAATATCGCCTAATCCTAATTATTGAAATGGGCATAGAAACATACCGGGAAACTGTTTTGTGGACGTAGTGGCTTGAGTAGACACCGGCTAATGCCTTTCTTACGACACATTGTGATGTCAGGAAGGGTTTGGTTAGGTTAGCGGATAACTTGTCGTTCACAGGCATGTTTACTAGGTGGTCCAAATGGTTCATTACACTATACACAAGGGGGCCGTTAGTGGTAGGTTTGAACCACCCCGATCTCCGGCTAGTTCCCTTAGTGGCACGTACGCTCCCATGCCCAGGTCTTCAAACGTTATATCGCCCAAAAACCAATGACGTATGTATTGAAATGCAGAGTAGACACATAAAAGGTGTTGTACTGCAGTAATTCTGGTGGGGCAGACTGAGCTTGTCTGTGAAATTGCCAATAGCACAGTATCCCGTTAGAATTCCTGTTAGAGTGGTGCTAGGTGTCTGACAGGGATCTGGAACCAACCTCAGTCGGATTCTGCAGAGCAGCATCTCCTCCGTGTAGAAATACTAGTTCAGTGAACCAGAAAACGTGCTATGGTATCCTAGGTAGGTGGTCCCCCTGATCACAGTTTTTCTTCTACGCTAACACTTCGTGAACAGCATCTCTTCCGTGTAAAAATACTAGTTCAGTGAACCAGAAAACCTGCTATGGTATCCTAGGTAGGTGGTCCCCCTGATCACAGTTTTTCTTCTACGCTAACACTTCGTGGGCAGAAGAGAGGACCTATTTCTTCCTTTTCGCTGATCCATCAGTTTAAAGGAGTATTTTTATACCTTGATCTGCTAAAGTTTAAACTAATTCAGCAAATTCTACACTTTCTAATAGTCACTTGTCAAGAACAAATAAAAAATAAACGTCTTCAAAAAGTCTGAACAGAGAATTTCTTCAGAACTAAACCTGTCCGCGTTAAAATTTTAAATTCAATTTATTAACACTAGAAATGAAGATTTTGGTAACCCTGGTCTTACGCTTGTCTTTATATTCTTTATTTTGTTTAAAGCCAGTTTTATATTATTCTTATGCCCTCTGTTTATTGTTGTTATTTCTGTTGATATCTTTTGTTATGATGTTTTTGTTGTATTTATTTTGTATTATTCTGTTTGTTATTGTTGTGTATGAGCTAATGCCAGTAACAACAATGAAAAGAAAAAACTTTATTTTAACCAAACAATACGAGCGTAACAATATTTGTCTCTTTCTAGCATTTCAATCGTAATAAATTTTTAGTACTTTTTTGCTTTTTGTTTTTTCTTTCAAATGAATACAACAACAATAAATTTAACTGTTTAGATAAACAGGTAAAATATTGTACTGAGTGTTGTAGAGCAGCGCACTATAACTCTCTCCCTTGGCTTGTACGTTTACCTGTTGAGTGTCTCTTATTTTTAGATTTTCTTTTCTATTTCTCTTTAACGTGTATATTCGTAAATAAACGTTATGCTCATTATTAAGATTCTTAGAGAAGGAGATGAGTAAACGATTAATTTGAAATTTAAAAGAAAAAACAAAAGAATGTTTCGAAAACCGATGAAATTGCAAAAACAAGAAGGCAAAGAAAAGAAAAAAAAAAAACAATGAAAAGATTTATTTTTTTAGTCCCTTTTAGCCACAATGTCTGGCTTATGTGTGAACGAAACAAATTAAAACGGTTAACAGAGGCTAAGTCGACTTTGTTGAAGAGCTATAATAGCGCATAATTGAAAACTGAAAACACTGACTGAAACTGCTGTGCGTAAAATTTTCTGAGATTGAAATATTTTCTTTGAATTTCCGAATTTTATTCCACATTTTATTGTTTATTCTTGTGCTGAAAATAATTCTTGATAACATACCTAGAGGTGCGCGATAAGGCCTTGGGTACTTGATTTTTCTGAATGCATTGAAATTTTTATGATCAATCCAAGAGTTCTGACCTTAAATTAACCTCAATCGTTTTGCACGTGCACATGGATTTTCCTTCATCATCGTTATTACAACCCTTTAGTTAGGATTACATCCCAACTTCTTACACCACCAATGTTGTGAAACCTACAGTTTTAAGCCTATTCCGAAAGACAGATTTTTGAGAATCTTTTCATTGCATTTTTATTTATTCTGAGAGTTTTTGACAAAAGATAGCTAATTTTGTTCGAGATGTCTGAACTGCGTTCTGAACGGACTAGCGTCTATGCGACTTCAGTCGCGGCAGTTCGTATAATGTTAAGATTTCTTAAAAATATTTGCGTAATAGATTGCACGGTGGTGCAGTCAAAGATTAGTATCTAAGCCTTGTTGATACCTAGCCTTAGTCAGCAATTCGTCACTAGCTTTATTGATACGGTTATTTATATCGAAGCCAGAACCACCATCTTTCCTGCAGGAGTCCTCAAAATCGATTAAACCATTCGCTTTAGTTTGGTCATATTGAATTTTCGCTTGAAACTGACTATCGTGTTTGACTGTATGTTTCATGGTTTCCTCCCGTGCTGATGATTCGTTACTCTTCATGCCTAGGCAATGGACTGCGATAAGGTTGTATTGTTTTAAGTTTAGCGTTTCTCTATTCAATTTGGGCTTATAAGGGCAGCTGCAGTCTTTAGATTTACCAAATTTAAATTCACAGACTTTGTCTAGAGTTTTAATCATTCTAACTTTTTAGACTAAATACACCGATATACACCCTGTTCCACATAGTGAATCATTAATACTGCACCTTAGAATAGAACCTACCAACGTAGCTATGCATTATTGATAGATTCGTAACACAAAATTATTGTTGAGCTTTCACAACTATGATATGATATTTTCCCACTTCATTCCGCCGAGTTTACAATAATGTAATAATGAGAAATGGTAACCCTATCATACTAGTACTTTCTGCAGTAGTTCAATTACCAGCTTGGCTGGAAGATTTCAATAAATTGTGATGAAATATAATAAAAATATGAAATAAGTGCTTTATAACTATCCAGTGTTCCTTTTCTTGTCATATTGTCTTCTTTGCCTTTCGAAAGCCATTATGGTTACGGAAAATTCCTTTGACTGCTTCAACAAGTTGTCTGATATGTATTGTTCTCTCTTCCCCTCTCTCTCGATAACTAAAGATTTCCTAGTATTTTGCTAGCGAAAGTCTTTAAGCTTTTGATAAAGTTTAGTGTACGAACGCAGTTGAAAAGGTCTCAATAAACAAACATGTTACCAGTTTTTCATTATAGAACTTCTTGTTATCTTTAGCGAAGGAAAAAGTTTTATTTTATGAGCTTTGAAAACTTATTTCCACAATCGCTTTGACGGTGATCAATAAATTAAAGTGGGGATAATGTTGCATGAAAGAATTGCTCATTATCCGTATAGTCCCCCCCCCCAGTGGAGAGAAATCTTAAAACTAAACTCTTCTGATTACAATTGCCACCCGTAGGGTGTAGCCATAACAAAGACTAGCCTTTTGGTAAAACATGGCATTTTTTTTGTTGCTTGTTTTTTTTTCTCAGTTGAATTTTGTTACTTTTGTTGCCATCAATTTAAACCAGTTCTATTAGCCAACTAATAAAATTGAAAGAAAAAAAAAACTGAAACAAAAATAAAAATTAGAGCCACAATACTACAACCAACTACAGGGAATGGTGAGTGATGGTGTTAAGCAGTCAGTCTCTAATTAAAATTCAGTCTTAAGCCAACGCGAAAATATTGAAGTTGTTTGAATACAAGAACAGAAAAAAATTTAAAAAAAAACCAAATTAAAGAAAAGAAAAGATTTAACAAATTAACTAAATTGTGATGGTAATAAATGAGCATTTGTTGACGAAGTTTCTTAATATGCGTTGCCGGTTAGAGGCTGATAATTAAAAAAAAGTGCAACCAACATTGTTAAATGTTTGTTTAACATTTCTATACGTCTCTTCTTGTTCATGTGTGAGTGTTATAATTTTCACATATTTTTAATTTGTTTGAAATGAAAATCAAAAAGTTTTCATCCATAATTTAGGGTGTCGTTTCAACAGTAAAAAATATTTTGAAATTTTTATTCTAGTGTCTCCGCCAAAAGTATTACAAGCTAGAACTATTTATGGTTATGAAGGTGAATGGGGATGACAAATGTGTGACTAACGATAACGTTAAGCAAAAACGAATGGTATTCAATCGACATAAACTGGGGTCAAGTCAAAATCAAAACCAATTAAAGCCAAAAAATATTATTTGTTTGTTTGTGTGTTCCGAGTAGCGGGGAATCATCTACTCTGAGCTGCTTTCCAAACTTCTTATTCAGACCTGTAATGACACAAGCGGCCAGTCGTTGCATTTAGATCAGGAGTTCTATACCAATGTCAACAATCTCAATGTGCACCAACCCAATAATTTTTTTTCCCAGTGGGTCTTGGATAAAGTAGTTGGTAATCCTATCATATTAGGATCTTCTTAGTTTAAGAAATTTGGCGTGTAAACAAGCGTCCGTGCAACTCGTCTCACTCACTCAATTGCTGTATAAAATATTGAAAGATTTTTGTCAGCATAATAGAAGTGAAAACTGAGAGATAATCATGTATTTCGAATCGAAAGAAAAACTTTTGAAACATAAAGCTTTACAGCATAAATTCGAATGAATTTTCTTTCAAATCGAAATACATAATAACCCCTCAGGAGTTTAACCACGTTGTGTACGATCTGCCTTTCTATTTATATAATTATTGAAAGCGCTCTGCATAAAGATAGATGGATTACTCTTGGAGACGGTTAAGACTTGCATGATACTTAACTTGTCTTTCTCCAAAACTAAATGTTTGTAACTAAAGATCACTCTACTTTCTGTTTACGAAATATGAAACCAACCTTCTGTCCACCGAGATATCCAGAAGAATTAGATGTAATTTCCAGTGTCAGACTGAGGGGCCAATTCAACGAGGAAACTTTACCCACAGAAATTAGCTAATTAGACTAGAGCCCATAGTTTAAATCCCAGCTCAGACATCTTAAACAAAACGAAATCTAAAAGAAATATTTCTTTCATTCATCAGTCCTCTGGCAAAAACTGTGAGAGTAAATATAATTGCCGTGAAAAGCTTCTCAAACTTTTCTCGTTCGGAGTCGACATTACACTGTATGGTTCCGCCACATATGGTTCAAAATTAACAAACACAACATAAGTGGTGTGAAAAGCTGGGTTTTAATTCTAAGTAAGGGGATGTACGAACCAATTAAGTAAGTAAGATGGAGAAGCAAAAATAACAATAAATTCGACACAAATTAAGAAAAGCACGAATGGATATTATTTCCCCAAAATGGAATTCACACGACATACGAAGAGGGGGAACAGGATAGAATCTTGTTCACAAAATTTGTTGTGAAACTATGATACTAATATGACTTAGAATGTTTGATAAATTAAATCTTAGACCGGGCATCGTTTGAAATCTTATTCTGGCTGACACCTCTCGTTCTTTTTCTATTTTTTTTCGTACTGAAGAATTTGTGTGTGCGTTTTTTTTAAAGAAAAAATTTAAAATTAATGACGATAAGAAAGTAATAAAAGAATGGTTAGTAAAACTATAACAACAACAGAAAACCACTATTAATCAATTCAAAATATTTCCTTCAACATTTCAAAGGTTAAAACGTTTGCTCGTTTTTAGACTTTTTCTTTTTTTTTTTTAGCAGAAACTGCAATGAAACGTCTTTGTCATAAAAAAAGAGCCATAAAAACTACTAAACTATACAGTATTTGACCCAAATTAAATGGGAACTGCAAAAGAGTAGAACAAAAAGCATTAATTTATAACGGGGAGTAAAGTTACCTTCCTTTCTGAATAAGAAATCGCTAAAGTAGCGCTAATAGTGACATTATTTATTGCTAATACACATACGTACAAATACATATAACGTTTATATTGTATATATGAATGAATTCATATCGGCTAAAATGACGCCAATACCTATCTATCTATCCAATGCTGAGATCACTGATCGATTTTATAATTTTTTTTTGCTTTTTTGTTAATACGACTATTACGTTGTGTTTTGGTTTTCTTTGATTTTTATCTTTTTAAAATGATTTCTTTAAAATCTATGTTTTCTACCTTTATTAGTCGTTTAATCGTGTTTTTATTGTCGGTGTTTTGATTTTATAATAAAAAAAATTATATTTTTATTTCTATTTCTTTTTTTTTAATATTTGTGGGTAACATGAGATGATTTTTTCTTTTCTTTAATAATTTAATTTTTTTTTAATTTTTGTTTTTTTTCTGATTATTTTTCATTATTTCCTTAAACGTCTCAATACCGGTAAGAAATACACAACAAGTCAGTTTAGTTTCTATTTCTGCATAATGTTTTATGCAGTTGTTGTTTCGTTCCTTTTTGTATGCATTAAAACAAACCGGAAGTGTATGTTAATTTCGTATACAAATGCAAAAGCAAACTAAAATACCATATTTCTGGTTTTATGCAATTTGTCTTCATGGTTTTAAACACCCTACAATCACCATCTGCATCTCTATCAACTCAACAATGCTTAAAATCTCTGTCCTAAAACTATACAAAATGTTTACTAAATTTCACATTTTAATAGAAACAATGTTTTTTTTAAATACCTATAATTCCCAAAACTGTTTTTTAAATTTCCCAAAATGTATAGAATTCAGATAGAAAAACCCATACGTATAATAATTCAGCTTCTGCTCCAATTGATGTCACTTTACATGCCTTTCCTCAGAAGTGTCGCTGTATGTCACCGCAGGAATTGTTTCTGGTTTATATGCATAAACCTAAGATTTCACAAAATTCCAAAGAAAAACATCGCACGACATTAAATTCCATGACCTTGGTGGCCAGTTAACATCACAAAGCGTGTACTGTTCAGATGAGGTCACAAGAGCTGCGTTATTATGTATGTTCCTGTAACGAATGCGCTGCACACTCACTGCATTTTCGGCATCATTTTCAAAAAATTAAGGCCCAATCACGTCTCCTAACAAAAGTTCACACCAGGCAGTGGCTTGGTATAGTTGCATTTATTTCTCGTGGATTGCATGAGGATTTTCTAAGCCTTCCAGATGGCTATAGACTTCAATTTGCTCATTTACACATTGATCAAATTGCCGGTGCTTTCCACGATCTGAGCTCCTGAGTAAAGTGAATTTTTTAAGGATGAAAGTGGAGGTTTTTTTTTCAAAATTAGCTGAGAAATGCTTCTTGAAATTTAAATTGGAGAGAACAATGTTAAACTGATGAATGAATCAGCAATTTTATCAAAAAACTAACCGGCATGTTTACGCACAGGAATCTTACTGTCTGTCCTGTCCACGTCTTCATGTGGAAGCTCCTTTTACTGATTAGGTCACATTATTTTTTCTTTTCCAAGAGATGGCGCATAATGACCTTCGTGATGGAGGTTGCTAATGTTATCCTCTCTGGGGGACAGGAATCAAGGGTTGATTATTATTATTTGGAGGAAGCCATGATGAATATTTATTTTCACCACCCCCGGAGTTTGAACATGTATTTCACAAGTAACAATTTAAAGCTTTTTTGAAATTCATATAACTTAAGCTCACACATCCCAGCCAACCATCATTCTATACCCTTCAAAGGATTACTTACTTAACATTTCTAACTTTGTCTTAATAGACGAAACGTATGGACTCGTTTAAACTCTGCTACAAAATATTTTATTGTAGTAAATTAAAGAACAGACTGCCCTAGGATAGGATAACGCTCGGCGTTAATATAGGGCTAATTGAATGAGATATTTCAAATGAAGGTTCTATAGATTCTATGGATTAAACGGGCAATTGTTCCCATATTTACAGCTTCACTGAGATCGTTTAGTTTTGATGAGTTAAAAATGGGTCAGAAATCCCTGGCTCTTTAAAAGCTAAAACATAAAGGGTTGCCACTTTTTACTGGAATATTATAATTTCATTGAACCTGTTACCGACATCTATACATCAAAACTGGCAAATTAGGAAAATCTCAAATGGTTGGAATAAAAGTTCAAGGCAATTTCGTTCAGCTGTACGAAACTATGTTTGATAAGGGAAAGGAGATAAATTTGATACTGAAACCGTTATTAAAACAATTGGGAAGAAAACAACGACGAGATTCTACAATTTTTAATTTGATTGGCCAAGCATGCGCTAGCTTTTCTCATATGTTTCACAAAATAATGTTCGAAGGCAGGCAAAATAATTTTGTTAACTGATCCGTCAATAGATATGTTTTGCATCTTCACTGCAAGTGGAACAATTCGTTAAGTTGGTCTTATTCTCTACCTCACTGTCTTGTTTAATATTGAATAAAAATAAATTTAAAAAATAAATTAAAGAATAATAAATATGAAGAAATATAAAAATAAAACTGCATATCGTGACTAATGCAAATGTCTTCTTATTCATTTTATTTTCATTAAATTTGTATTTTTCAATAAAAACTTGGTTAAATTTGTTTTTTAATTTTTATTTCTTCTGTGAGTGGATTTCTTCGAACAACTCATTTTGGAAATCCCGATATTTAACAAATTTTTTATTGCTGGCTTGTTGTTATTAATTTTAATTTGTTATTGTTATATATTGTATAGGTATTATCATGCATAGTGTTGCCAGAGAGTTGACTTTCACTATTGGATTGAAAGAAATATAAATTCTATACTTTCCTTGCTATCTATCACCAATTGATTATCGGGTGAAACTTTTATACTTAAACATTTAGAAAGTACAGTGCACAGAAAGCTATAATTCTGATGAGTTTTGTTTCATTATAATACTTTGACCTTGACATTATGTACGAAATACTTTATCATTTAAATCAAAGATAATGGATTGGTTGCAGCACACTATTCTTTCTTTCGACCACTTTCGGACATTTCCGGCGATACTTCAACGACAACTTGACGAATATTGTTTTTCAAACATTTCAACGTTAGAGAATTATCCGCATAGACACGGTCTTTGACTCATAAAAAAATCTAATGGCGTCAAATCGTATAATCATGGTGGCCAACCGATGTCGTCAAAACGGGAAATTAAACTTTCTGGAAATTTTTCATCCAATAAAGTCAAAATCGATTATGTTATGTGGCTTATGGTATCGTCTTGTTGAAATCACATATCGTGCAGTTCAAAATCTTTAATTGCAGCCTTTAACGGTCGGCCAATCGACCAGACGTTTGTGGTGAAAAGGTTGATCTTCACATACCTTAATTGTGTGCCGTAACCTCAACTTGAAGAATAAGTCTTCAAGTGATAAACTTCTCTCGTCCAGAGAAATTTTCGAAGAACTCCACACCAAACAATTACTTTTTCCGGATTTGTGTGATATGTGTTTCCACAATCAATTTTGGGTTCTACGAGGTCCATAAGAGACAATTTAGCTTTTGTTGACATATAATCATTGAAAACTTGTTGCTTTAGTCTCCAATCAGCATATCTACGACATTGAGAATGGTGAGCCTGCCTTAATTGTTACGTGATTTGGACTATATACGGTACAAATCTGAACGCAAAATACGCTATTTTATATATAATTGGCTAATTGTGCCAATTGCTGAGAACGCCGGAGAGTCGACTTAATCGGACTATACGCAGCGGAAACTTTTCAAACTCATTTGGGATCGAGTACCTCAGCTAGCAAAGTATTTACTCTCATCAGTTTAGTTAGAGTTAGTGTAGTTTCATAGCACTATTGTCATGCGACCTAATTTTGATAGTCAGTACTTCTTCTGTCTTCAAAAAGAGTTCCATCCCATTACCAGACCGAAACTGAAATTTAGGGAACCGCCAGTTATGATTTGACTTCTCTTTCCGCCACATGAAAATACGTTCTACGGACAACACATATTGACTATAGAAATCGCCGTAGTGTTGTAGGTAGTGTGTTGGCTTATTAGACGTAAAGCCAGGGCCCGACATCAAAACAAGAATACAAAAAGTATTTCTTGGGCGACTTCCTCTCAACTGATTTCTGGCAAAAACTCTGAGAGTAAATAAAAATTGTCATGAAAAGTATCTCAAAAATCTGTCGTTCGGAGTCGACTTTAAACTGTAGGTCCCGCCACCCACGTATAATATATATAAAACACACAACATGAGTGTTGTGAGAAGCTAGGCCGTAATCCTGACTGAATGGTTGTAATGGCCAATTATGTATGTATGTAGACGCATCCTCGTAAAGGGCAAATAAGAAGTGGAGGGCTCTTAGATTATGTAGGATTTCTAGACTTTCTAGGCTCGTAAATACATCAGATATATAAAAAAAATTTGTACACTCTAGTGACCGTACTTACCGATCACGGTAATAGAACAAAATTTTGAATAATGATTCCTACACGAAGTCACCAGGATATTATGTACTGATTTAGGTAACATGGATCTTAGGTATCTCGATCTGACCAAATGGATTTGAGTTGTAAACAAGTTTTTATGGTTCGGATAATGTGATAATGTGTCCCTTAAATTATTTTCTTACATGGTTGTTCCAAACCTGTAGTCAGGCTTACAACCTAGCTTCTAACACCACCAATTTTATCCATGAGTGTTTTTTATCTCAGAGTTTATGCCTGAAGACTACTGAGAGAAACTCATTGAAAGGAATATTTTTTTGTGAGCTGGGGTTTAGACCTAGACCTCATACTCTCGTCCAGTAAGCCAACTCACTACCTACTAGCCACGGCGAGTTCTTTTAAATACTGCAATTAAATCCTATAAAGGATTCCTGCAGAATATCTTAATACTTTATTTAGATTCTTAACGATGCACTCTTACTGTTTGTGCAGCAGTCCACACAGGCGTAGAAACTAGCTGCAATTCGTAATAGTCACAGAGACTCACTAAAAAACCACAAGTAGACGTACATCAGGAAATCGAAAAATTATGTTCAAAATAAATAAATAAATGTAACTATACTTTGTACATATATTTCCTAAATGGTTACGCTAAGCTTAGTGCACAAAACAGAAATATGTGGCAACCTTGTCTTTTGAATATCTTGTATTAGACGTGTTTTCTGAGGCTTTTTTCTTTTATTTGATATTTCATTTCGTTGTGTTTTATTTTTTGTTTTTCAAAATTTATTATTAAATTTTATATAAGTATTGTCAGTAATGCGTGAAAATATATGTAGAAAATATTGCTTTTATATGAAATATTAACCAGTCTTACCCTACCGGTTCGGTTGGGAAGCCGTTTCATATACCAACCAACCATTCCACTCTTGCTGCTCTTGCATACTTGTGATATGACTATACGCAGATACATACGTATCGTATCGTTCATGTCTGTCTGTCTGCCTGTCTTTGTATAACTGGTGTCATATGATCGTAAGCCACTTCATAACATTCGCCAATAATTGTTACTCAAATGCGATAATCAAACAGACATGCAGGCTGGGCAGGTATTCAGAGGAAAAACAATTTAATTTTTCATTTTTTTCTAATCGAATTTAATTATTGAAAGTCTCTTAGTTCATGTTAATGACCCAAATGGTGCAAGTGAAAGTTTACAGGATGTATGGAAAACAATTTGTGCCTAAAATGCTTGCTGTGGACTTAAAACAAAGTCAGGCTTAAAGAACATTTGAATGTTAAACGCTGTTTATACAATAGAATTATGTATGAACGAGTTCATTTCAAATGTCATGAAATATTAAATTTATTCCTTTTTTTTTGTTATAATGTCTTGTGACAACACTGAACAGCGATTTTTTAGTTTTTTTTTTTTTTTTTTTGTGAATTCAATACTTTAAATGCATTTTGAATGCATAAAAAACCATATTTTACAGTTCGATTGTTTATTATTTTAACCTAGAAATGAGACTGCATGTTTTTATTGTTGTACTATATTCGCAGATTGCTAAAGAAAATAAATTTTGAAAAATGGAAAAAATATTGTGTGAACAATTTGTAACTTAATTTTCTTGGAAATAGAATTTCTCATTAAAAATATCGTGTTATCACCCATGTGAAGAGTTTTAAGGGGGTGATTATGATATAATTTTAAAGAAACTTGAAGAAACTGCAAGAGCTACAGATATAGTCAGGTCTGCGCGTTATCACAATGCAAGTAGTCGCCGTAGTCTAGTAGGTAGTGTGTTATCTTACTGGGCATGAGGCCTCGTTTCAAGACTCGTTTAGGCTTATCTTACGGCCTATAACGGCTTATTTTGCATATCAAAGTCCAACTCGCATAAAAATTAAAGCCGCCTAACTATTCACAACGTCTTAATTATGCTCATCGTGTGTTAGATTAACAAGTTTTGTTGATGATGTTGATTTTTTAAACAGAATTTTCTACATAGCTATAGCGCACTAGGCGGTTATTTGAAGGCCCTTCATGAGGAACACAAAAAAACGTTTTTCGTACTACCAAGCTACAATTTGCATTTAGGCCTGAGCAGGAGAACGTTCGTCCACGATAATAGTGCGTTAACCATTTCAAATGCAGAATAGCGATATCGTGGGATAGTCCACAGAATAGAGACTATCTTATTCAGATTTCAAAAAGACTTCCGACATCTTCGACCATAAAGTCATCGGTCAAGCTCTGGTTTAGCTTGAACCATCTCACACATTCAAGCTTCATGCAGAGTAGACGTAAGCAAAATTTTTCGTGAACACTAACTGATCAGTGATATTGTGACAACTGATAAATGTGGCAATTAGTGTGCTTACTACCACCTCTGCTGTTTAACGTTGTCCTAGAAGTTGTGATAAAAACTATCTTAAAACATGCAGGCAATATCTGCTGATACACCCCATGCGCATTGCTATGTGAAAATCAAACTCCTTGGAGAAGTTGAGCTGAATACTAGGCAGTCAAGACGAAGATAATTAATTCCCCGTTTTTACAACACGTACCTAATAGACGATGTCAACAGCTTTTGTTATGCAATAGCTTCATCGACAACAAGGGAGGTTACTACAATCCTTTAGTTAGGATTACGACCTAGTTTTTTAAATCACTCATATTGTCTGTGTTAATTTTGTCCATGAGTGGCGCGATGTGCAGTTTAATGTCAACTCCTAACGACAGATTTTTATGAAACTTTTAATTGCAATTTTGTTTTACTCTTAAGAGTTTTTGCCAGAAAACTTCTGAGGGGAAGACGGCTAAGATATATTTTTTCATATTTCAGAACCACGTTTGAACCCCAGGCTTGCGTCTAATAAGCCAACACACTACCTGCTAGACTAGACTGCCTACTCCTTTTCTAACTCCACAAGCTCGTGAAGTAAACGTTTTAAAAATGTCCACTAACAGATGCCTAGAAGACCTTTTTGATCAAAAAGGGTTCTTTACACAGCAGAACTACATTTAAAACCCGGGCTTACATCTAATAAGTAAACATACTAACTACTTGACTACGTCGATTACTTCTTTTTTGCTCCACAATCTCGTTAGATAAACGGTTTAAAAGTGTCCACTAACAGCTGCCTAAACAGAGCTTTGAAGATCTTTTTGATTAAAAAGGAAGCTATAGACAGTAACAGGACAGCACAAGCTGGCAACTGAAAATGTAATAACGGAGTTGACGTACATTGTGCAAACAATAAGATGACCTCACGGGATCTGCGCTTGAATGGTTATCACAGGGCAGCCAAAGAAAAAGAAGGCCTGCCCTCGACAACGAGAATAAGCGAGTGATGCAGTACTGCAGTAAAATAAGACTTTTTAATCCTCGATAGCTTCAAGATAGATTCCAAATTAAAATATTTCTCTGGTTCTACAAATGGCCTTAAACACCATCCCTTTAAAATGATGCAGAAGAAGTTAATGAGGTTTCAATCACCTCGTAACGAATCTTATCAGAATAATTTGAAAACCACGGAGGAAATCCACTCTAAAGTTTTTTAAAATAATTTTTATCAGTGTATGCATGTTATTATATTAGGAAATCCCCATTTAGAATTTAACCAATACGCGGTGTATTAATGCTGATTTAGAATGTGTGCAGATGGTGGTGTTGCTGCAGTGTAGTGATGACTCTGGTGTAGAATGTGTTTCAAATAATATTGACATTGTTTATAAAAAGAATTTCATTACCTCAGCAAAATAAATTAAAGAATGCAAATTAAAATTAAAACTAAAACAGAGACAATAACAAAAGCAAAAACAAAAAGATAAAGACCAAGACAAAGCCAAAGTATATTGAGTGCAATTTTTTATTTGCTTTTTGCACATTTTTTGTTTTTGTTTTGCTTTTAATTTATTTGCAACACAATTGCAGACGACGCTGATTGTCTAAGACATCATTTCAGCACTAAAGAAATCGTAACTGAATTACGAGTTGCAGAGTTAGTTGAGTGTTAGTTAAAGTCTATCCATGAGCAGACAGTTAGATAGAGAGTAATAAAGACAAACGGTGGCTGGTTGACTGACATCGATTTCATCTGTAATAAACGGTTGAAATGGTAATTACAGTGTTGGAAAAAAGAAGTTTTGAATAAAAAGTGAGAGAGGTGGGAAATAACTCCATGTAACATGTTGTGTTTTTTAAATAATTTTTCAAATTGTTTCGACTTCATCCACTATCAGTGATAACGAGAGGTTGTGCGTTTAAACAAAAAGATTCATAAGCATTTTCCAGCAAATGGTTCAAATTAAATGCAAGGATAAACTTGCAGTCCCGCAGTATCTTCCGAACTTTGACAGTCAATAACGACCATCTTGTTAAAGCTACGCCTGTCAAATTAATTGTCATTTATTCAGTATGTTCATACAAATTATAAAATAATAAAATTGTTTTATCAAAATGGCTGTACCGCACGCTTTGCCCATTTTACGATCACCATAATAATTCTACCGAGAGGGCTATTCGCAAATTAAATGCGAGTCCATTGGTTAAGTAAACCATCGACTAACACCCATACGTCGTTGACGGAATGTTAGATCTACCAAAAATAGCGCCGTTATCCGTAAGAGTGTGCAAGAGCATCCAAGACAGTCAATTTCGCATCGCTCACATGAACTTGGTTTTTCGCAAATCGCAACTTGGCATTGTAACTTGGGCCAGCAACCGTACAAAGTTCAACTGATGCAGGAACTCAAGGTAAACGACCACAAGCTACTACGCGTGTTCGGTGAATTGGCTCTGGAAAAGGTTGCATTCCGCAATTTTTGTCGAGTCCCTTCTGAGTTACATTTCCGGATGAATGGGTAAGTGGGAGCAAACAAAATTGTTGAATTTGGGGCGATAATCAAATGCATTCCGCCAGGTCGTCACTGTTAACGGCGAGAGCTATAGGTCGATGCTTATTTTGGCCTGAATTGGACGGCACTACACAGTTAATGCCATGTTGGATATTTTACACGAGAGATTTGAGGGCATGTTCACCTTATGTGGAGATGATGCAAACTAGTTACTGAGATCTTGTGATTTGTTAGCGTTAGACTTTCTCTTGTAAGGCTTTCTTAGTCGTAGGTGTAGGCGAATAATCCACAAGCCACGGTGCATTGTATTAGAAATGAAATTATACACATCTGTACTTGGAGAGCCATAAATTTTAAGAGATTTCATGCCGGTCGCATTGTCGTAGCATAGAATTCGTCAACTGCAATGAGTGCAGGTGACATGTTGTAGTGTTTAAAGTGTTTGACTACACAGTAGAAAGCAAACTATTTTCCATCACGGCTGTTTCTACTTTTGGGGCTCCATACTAAACAAATGATCCAACCTCCTGACTCTCCAAATAAGATAAATTCAGCAGTCTAATTTAATAAGTAGGTTAGGCAGGGCCACCTCTTGAGAAGTAAAGAACTCAATGAGCAGATGGCATCTCTGTCATGCTAAAACCTGCTACAGTAGATCAATCGTCTGCTTAATTGGAAAAATTTAATTAAAGAGACTAAAATAAAGCGTAAGTCATCAGAAGATTGAGGAGATGCTTTGTAACAGTTCCAGGTTCCTTAAAGGAACAAAAAGTTATAAAGCAGTAGAAAGCTTTAAGCAAACTGCAACTACCGACTGCCCAAACATTGTTTGTTTTATTTTCTTAAAACCAGGGCTATGAATTTACAACTTCATTTTTTTGTACCCCAAAAGCAGACCAAAAGCAAAATTCATTTGTACTCCCAATAGTTACAGTGTTTTTCCCCGACAATTTCTATTAAAAAATCTGTTACCATACTCCAGTATTTTGATAAGATAAGCAACAAACGGAGAAAAAAAATGAAAAACAGAAAAAATTTACAATCAAAAGAACATCCAGTTCTCTAATGAGAATGTTTTTACAAGCAATTGACAGACACTTTAAATGTCTGGCCGACTGACGGACGCACTGACTAACCAACTGAACGCAAGTTTGGCAAAATTCCAAATAAGAACTACAGCAACAACAACAACAACAACAGCGATGACATTAACAATAGCAACATCAATAATTATCACAACAATTAACAACAAAATGATATTGACAATGAACAAGAAAATCTTGAAAAAAAAAAATCAACACCATCAACAGCGTCTATGAATCGAGGACGTCGAACAAATGCTCAGATTGTTCTTCATATTTGACGTTTACGCGGCGGACCAAATGGTTTTCATTCTATTTATTTTACGAGACTTCAAACTCAAATAGAACCGTGAGAATAATTTTTTTTTCATTTGTTTTTGTTTTTCTACAGTTTGTCAATGTTTATTTTTGGCACATTTTTTTTGTTTTTAATTTTATTTTTTATTTTGCAAAAGTTTTGTTTTTGTTGTTGTTGCACAATATCTTAAAGATACAACATCTTATAGAAGAAGAAAAAATTTTTTTGTGAACAACATGTCGTCATTTATATTTAGAAAGACAACATTTTTTAAAGGAATTTTTTATTTTTTTTTTAATTTTTTTTAAACACACCATCCGTCTAACTAACGCATTGCATTTGGTCTTTAATTTTTTTTCTTCTTTTTTTTCGTTTTTTTTTAGCTGATTTTAAAAAGAATTTCTTAAAATCGTAACAAAGAGACGCAGAGTATTTTTTTAAGTGTCCAACCAAACACACTCTCTTAACTTGGCTATCCTCTGAAACGTATTTGGGTTAAGAGCAAAAAATGCATGAACTTTTTACCAAAGTACTCTCGAAACGTGATCTATCCAGAGCTGGTGATTTATTTTTTGTGCCAGACAATGATATTGTCAACGATATCATAGATGTGGTAAGTTTTTTGAAATTTTTTAATCAAACATTTTCATAATTTTCATTAATTTTTTCTTCACTTGCATTTACAGTTATCGGACATTAATGCCATCATATCATTGGCGGATTATTTAAAGAATAATAATGATCAGTCGGTGGTTGAAATCTGTGTTACGCGCGTCTTATCCTGCATACGTGAAACGAAGACAGCTGAACGTTATTGCAGTGCTTTAATCGATTTACTTAAGACCTGCCTACTGTGGAATCTCCAGCCTAGTGGTAGCGGCAAAGATGATCCGCCACATGCTAAAATAGCTGCCGATATTATATCGAGTATTTTCTTGGTGAGTGTAAAATCCTCAAGACTTCATCCAACATCATCACCAATGTTCGATTAAAATTATTTCACATTTTCTTTTTCGTTTTTTATTTTAGAATTACGACAAGAAAGATGTCATGAATTTAGCCCTGCCCATTGCTATACAATTTTTGCCAAAAGGAAATCGAGAACTTTCACGCAATTTGGCAAGTTATCTCTCATTAGCTGCCATCGATTATGCCTACTTGTTGAGCCCTCACATTGATTCGATCATCAATTCCATATTGGCTGGCAATTATGGTCTATTGCGTGTACTGTCGCAAATCTATGAAGTGTCACCCGATACGGTAACACCGCATTCATCCCAGTTAGTGGCACTGTTGCCAAAATGTGATTCTCAAGAAAGACTAGCCGTTTTCCAATTGTATCTATTAATAGCCCAGCGTACACCCTTAGTTTTGGAGTCTTGCATATCGCCATTGTGTGAATTCCTGTACGATAGTGAGACAGCATCGACGACAATGCAAATCCTATTGAAATTGGCTGAACAGAGGCCACTGTTGGTGGCAGAACATTTCGATAAGATACGTTTGGCAACGAAAACCAATCCGAGTACAGTGACATTGGGTGCACAAGTTTTGGCAACAGCGGGACGTACAAATAAGGAAAATGCTCAGTATGCGTTGGATTTCGTTTTAGAACAATTGCCTCATGCCGATAGAACATCACAGGCTGTCCTGCTGCAAGAGGCAACAAAATTGTGTTCATCATTTCCCATATTGTTTACGGACAAAGTGTTAGCCTGTGTAAGACAAAAGAATGCTTTGAGGTAATATTGGCGAGTTATTAAAAACATAAAAACGCTTTAAATTAATCTCTTGCTTTAACTCGATTGCAGTCAGCAAAAATTATCTTCTTCTGAGACGAGCGTTGATGTTGGCAACAAAACTTCGGGTGGTGTAACCATTGTTAATCTGAATAGTTCGAATGATCCAAGTTCCTCCGCACAACCTTTAGCTACTAAAGCTGCTGGCATAGTAGTGAATACATTGTCACCCACAGCAGCAGTACCCCAACACTCTACAATAATAAGTGCTGATCCAACTACAAGTACAACAACGGTGTCGGTTGCTACTTCTGCCACTCATGCGACTACTGGCCGCAGCCATAAAAACAAACAAAGCCGAAGCAGTCCCAGTAGTCCAAAGGATCCCTATAGAAGAACCATAACAACGGGAAATATTAAAATACGTAAGTTGTCCTTTAAGTTTTTGCATCTGTTTTGCTCAAAGAATTAAACGTATCAGAGAAAACCTTGCAATTTATTTTTCCAGCATCAAACGTTGTACACTTTAATTTTTTTTTCTTTTATTTCAGCTTCAGTTAGCACTACAACTGCCCATCCAATTGCATCTCAGCCGCCCGCCATTAACAGCACTGTACCACCAACACCACCCCATACCGGATACACAAGACGTGTAAAATTGGGAGATTCACGCAGTACAGGTCGCCTGCATCCAGCTGGCAATACACACCGCAGCATGACACGTCTCAATGTAGCTGGAGGCTCTGTGGGAGGCCTACACAAAAGTATGACACGTCTTAGTTCTTCACAACATATCAATCAAAATGGTTCTGCTTCAGGTTCAGGTTCCAACACAGCCAACAATTCTACATCAAGCAGTAATGTTGTGGTCCAGACTGGTGCCATGTTGAAAACGCCCACAACACCTAATAGCCCTGGCTATGTAACACCCGTACCACCATTAAGCAATAATGTTATCATAACGGGCCATAACAAATGGGGAATACCCTCAACCCAAGTGACTTCAGGTGGCGTAACAGTTACCACATCACCCACTAAGCTGAGACCACAATCACAAGGACCCACAACTTTGTTAAACAGTAGTACAGCTTTGTTGAAATATAGTACGGATGCCTTAAATCAATCCATTGGTTCAATAACTTCACCCAGCAATCCGGTTTCAGTGCATCATGCTTCACCAGCATTGCCACAACAGAATAATGGTAATCAAAAATCTGTGATGAAATTACCAGTGAATGGCAGTGTAAGTGAGGTGGCTATTTTAGAATAAAATTATAATTTTAAGAGAAATTTTGATTTGTTGAAACTTTTTAGAGTGACCATGAAGTCATTGTATCTGGACCCACAACCAATGTAACCCCGCGCCGTAATGACAATACCAGTCGTACTTTATTGAATGCCAACAATAGCATATTGGATCAACGCATGAGTACCTTTGAACCCTATCAGATAATGCGTGATCCGGTGCAGCAGTTCTGTGAAAAACATTTCACCTCCATAAGCAGTTACATGGATGAAGTTTCCCAAATGTTGCCACCACCCACACGTTGTAGTATAGAAGGTAAGCCAATAAAGTAAAGTTTTTAATAAAATTTTTATTTTCCTTCTTTAAATTTTCTCTTGATAATGTAATATAATGTCTCTCAACACAACAACGTAACGTAATATAACATTACGTAACGTAAACACTTTTTATGTTATAACTCTTGAATTTGTTATCTTTCTTCCTTTTTCCATTTCTTATTTTCTCCGTTCTTTTTTTTTTCTTTTGTTTACACACACTAGTTTCCAACGAATTTGCAGAGAGACGTTCCAAAAAAGTGGCAAAACTACATTTCGCCTGTCAAATTCGTGGACCCCATTGCCTTTATTCGAAAACCTGTTTTACCATGCGTACACGTAATCCAAAAACCTGGATTCATTTAATGTTCTTAGATTTTCAAGTCAGACATTACGTAAGTATTTCGAAGACATTGTTTTGTACAAGTATTATACGATTTAAACACTGGATTTAATTTTCAGGTTAAGGAGAAAAGCGTGCTTAGCACCCGTGAGCCGGGCATAAGTAATTTAAAAAATATTTGGCAAATACTCAAATGTGAAAATCGCAGTTTTACCGAATTAGTCACCAGTCAATTTCCCAGCTTAAAGGTGAGTTGTTTATGACACAATTTATTTCCTCCTTTTTTATTCCTCTTGGAAACGAAAGGTTAGGGTTAGTTAGTTTCTGCTCATTCAGAATAGATCACTTACAAATTCTACGTGGTCTGCATGGAGGACGGCTGTCCTGAAAATTCCCGCCAAACGCCACTCTGCAAATACTTCCGTATTATTTACTAAGTGTATGACCGATCCATTATGTTTTCCTTCTACGAACTTGAATAGACGTCCAATTTGATATCTTCATCTAAGTCGTTTTGGGTACATACGTTTTTGACCTTCACAGTTACACATATAGAATGCAGGATTGATTGAATTTAGATTTGATTTCAAAATTGTTCAAATGTTCTCGACTGTTTGGCGATCGAAATGTATGAAGCTCCTATTGTTCAGCTGTATTGCCTGGATGTTTCTAATATTCACCGTTAGACCTGATTTTCTTGTCGACTTGACGAGCTTACATATGATTAGATTATAGGTGACGAGACAGATGTCTTTTGCAAAGTCTAAGCCTGCGTGCCAAGCCTCCAAATTAATGCTCTTTTATGCGAGGCTAATTCGGTCATAATACAATCAAGGACAACAGCAAATAATAGCAGAAAGAATGGGCAACACTTTGTAATCGGACTAGCTTAGCTTATAGTACTTTGTTTCAATTATACCAATTATTTTATATGGCTTCCAAGAAGCTTCTTTACTAATTTTAGATTCGTTAATGCGTTCACGCATTACTTCGAATGCATCGTATTTTGTGTTCCGAGACATTATGGCTTTTCTTTCATTATCTCTTGGCTACATGTTAAGTGATTTGATTTGACAAACCAATTCCTTTAAAGATGTGCTCGTCAGAAGTGATATTTTGTATAAATGATCCTAGGATCTGTCAGTGCCTGGAAACAATTATTATGTATCGAATGTAATAGTTAGGAACCCTTTTGATTCTGATGATGTTGCTCGATCTTACTTATTGCCCTTGTTGGTGTCATTCTTTCTGTGGGATTAAGGAGCAGTTTGGATAACAATTAAAACATCAATTTTAAACTTCGGAAATCTTCTAAAAAAAGCCACGATGAAAAATATTTTGTTTCCTGATGTACTCGAATATGGGGTGTTGAAGTTTATAGTTTTATATATACATATATAGCCCTAATCCGATGCACAGTGTTTCTAACTATGTATACTTTCACTTCCAGGATCGTGAAATTCTCGTTAACGAATTAAGACATTCAGGCTTCCTAGACGTTTTTGAAGTCTCTAAGACTGATAAATCCAATCCAAATTCGAATGAATTAGAATACCAATGGGGCTGTTTCCTATGTAATCATCCTGACAAAGCGGTAGGTTTTCTTAATGGCAGCAACCAACCCATGATTGAGGGACAACTCAAAGAGAAAAAAGGCAAATGGCGTTTATTCCGTAGATGGCGTACACGTTATTTCACACTATCGGGTGCCCATTTATCATGCAAGGGATCGGTAAGTTTTGCTGTGTAAATTATATTTTATGACAGAAGATAATTGAATTTTTGTTTTTGTGTTCTAGAGCGGTGGCGAAAGTATCGATGTTAATCAAATACGTTCCGTCAAGGTGTCTCGGGGTGCCCGTAATATACCAAAAGCTTTTGAAATCTTCACTGCCGATCAGACTCTAATACTCAAGCCAAAAGATGGTAAAAATGCTGAAGAATGGGTCCAATGTCTGAGCATTGTAGTGGCACACTCACAGGCCCGTGATAATCCACAAACAAAAACAAACAGTTTACCTGCACGCGGCATGAGCAGCAGTAAACCTTCATTTTGAGATTTTTTTTTCTAGACATTTAAACTTAGACTTCTAAGACTTATTCTAAACTTAGTATTATAAGTGGTCTCTAAATACGTTATTATTACTTCGTTTTTTTATTTTTTATTACCTAAAGTTCTTAAGACTTGCTTGCAGTTGCATACTTTTTTTTTATACAATTTCGAAGAATTTTCTATTGAAAGCAGATAAAAAGACGAAAATGAATTTGAAATTAAGTTTTAGTTTTTCTCTTAAACTTAAATATTTAAGCTTTCCTTTAAACAATTATTTTTGTATATTTTATATTTATTTTAAATGATATTATTATTGCCTAAAACATATTCTTAAATAAAGACATTTTTATACAAGATTTAGAATTAAAAAAGAACGTAGAAATGGAGTATCGCTTCATTAATTGTAAGTAGAAATCCATTAGCGAGTGTTCAAAATTTTTTTATTAGAACAGTTAGAATG
Organism: Sarcophaga subvicina; assembly: GCA_936449025.2. NCBI lineage: Eukaryota > Metazoa > Arthropoda > Insecta > Diptera > Sarcophagidae > Sarcophaga > Sarcophaga subvicina. The sequence continues at coordinate 77,932,057 of OW388083.2, forward strand.
TTACTGTCCTTTTATTCAAGAATTTGATGTCCTTTCGTAGGTCGTTTGACGACAATTCCTCATCGCTAATGGCAAAAAACTGAAAAAAGAAACTTTTTTGGGAATTTAATTTACTCTCAGAGTTTTTGTTTTGAAGACTGCTGAGAGGAAATCGCAAAAGAAATTTTTTTTTCGTATTTCATTTTGTTGGTAATGTCTGATCTGGGGTTTGACCCTTTCCCCACGTCTAATAACCCAACAAACTTCCTACTAAACTACGGCGACTGTCAGGACAACACTAAGGCCAAGTACACACATACATAGATTGTTGACTTTTTACTATTGCAGTGAGTAGTGTGTTGGTTTACTGGACGAGAACTTGAAAAAAAAACATTTTTTCGTTTTCCCCCTCAGGACTCTTCTAGTTATTTATCGAATCTGTTAGTAAGTTATTACCCATTAAAAAGCTTCTCAAGTGTTGGGCTAAATGAAAATACTTTGCTAATAAATTGCCTAAAAGTTTTGAAGATTGGTTGATAGGTGCGTCCATCTATTAATCTGGTTCTGGAACCAAGTGAATACCATCTGTTTCTATCTATGACGTATAGTTTTTGTCTTAATGGAAGCGTACTGTTTTCATATAGCTGATCTACGGCATGCCACCGCTCGATAACAAATTTTAAATTTTTTATGCAATTCGAAAATGACATTTTGTTCCAATCGGATTCTGAAGTTGTTTTGTGTAGAACAAAATTCTTTCTGTATCAGGTGTTTCCAGACGATATTTAATTTATAAGCATTTGAAAAAGTGTTTCTACCGACATTTTCGATAATAGGACTTCCAGAGCGTGGTACATCTTTAACATTACATTTATCGCTATGCAATGGACTCGACTTTAATCACTTCGATAGCTTCAGGATTGATTCGGGTTATTTCTGCTTTAATTTTGAACGTTCTAAAGGTTTTATAATGTGCTGTAACGTTTAATCTTATTCAACCTGTAATTTTTTTGTTCAAAATCTGCAGGTCGTAAAGAGGCCGCCTCTAAAATTAAGAAAAAATGCTTACTGGTCCACCGCTTAATATAAGTCCGACATTAATTGGATTTTGAAAATCACTTGTTTTGATCTGCTGACGATATCTGATATTTCATCTGACTTACATATCTGTAAACGCATTTTCTATCCGATAGCTGAGGATGCTTCCGATGGGAGATAACCAACTTCAACATGCTAAACTACAACATTAGGGAAAATACTATATCAGAAAACAAAACTCGACATAAAATTCTAAACAATAAAATTTCATCAACAAATTCACTATAGAAAATGCAAGTCATCGACAAATTTACTTTAAAAAATGCACGTCATTAGCGTGGAAAAAGTATTTGTTGTTCTTAAACCAAACGATTATATTTTTCGATAAATATTCAAATTCCGAAATAGGTCAGTAAAGGCAACAGCTTCTCAACTTAAAATCTGTTTTTCTTCTTGAAAAAGAGGATTTTACATAAAACGAAACATAAAATTTGAAAAAAATGTCGATATACATATAGGCTTATAATACTTATCTTTATTCCTTAGTATAGTATCACCATCTTACAAATCTGCTAGAGGAAGTTGCCGAAGAAATATTTTTAAATATTTCGTTTTGATGTCTAACCTGGAGTTTGAACCGTTGCCTTACGTCTAATAAGCCAACACACTACCTACTAGACTACGCCGACTTCGCATTATTTAATATACAAATAACGATAATTAGATTGAAGTAAATTAAATCATAATTTGATAACATAAATGAAGAGTGTATACGAGTATGTATATGACATATTTTTTTTGCAATCAATTTATAGAAATTTTTATCGTAAAAGAAAAATAAAACGATGATGGATGAGTATTTCGCTTGGAATCACAAAGCAATTACGATTAAAAAAGGTGTGGTTATATTACAAAATTCAAGCATACGGAATATAGTTATTAAGATAGATTTTATGATGCGGTAAATTTGCTAAAGAAAATATTTAATAACAAATAAACAATATTTACTTTGAATGTTGTATACCGGCGGCAGAAAAACCTATTAAAATTCATCAAAAACGTTAAGAAATTGACAATTCAAAAGGATCTCTAAATATCTAAATATTGAAACACGTAGCTGGTATCATATAACACCTTACTTATGCATGGTGTCCGTGTCGTGGTCTATGTCTGAAGATGACAAGAGGTTGCTGAATATGTTCTAAAGAAAGTCCTGAGGGTGATCTGCGGCCCACTACATCTTGGATACGATGCAAAGATATGTTCGAAAATAAATCAGAGTCGCTTAATAAAAATAGTCGTACAAATGGGAGATCTTCTGCTACGGATAGGCATTATATATTATTTTAAAAACCTATATCACAATTACCTAACCAATACTTTAACTTTATTCTTGTTGTATTGAATTTACTGTAAATAAATAAATAATAAAAAAACAGCATGTAACGCAAGTTGGGGTAACGAAAATAAACTAGAATGAAAGGGAAAATTGAAGTCGCCGTGGTGTAGTAGGTAGTGTGTTGGCTTACTATTCGTAAAGCCCGGGTTCGTATCCCAGGTCAGACATCAAAAATGAAATATGAAAAAAAAAATATTTCTTCGGCGACTTCCTCTCAGCAGATTTCTGGCAAAAACTCTGAGAGTAAAATAAACTGCCATGAAAAAGTTTCTCAAAAATTCTGTCGTTCGGAGTCGACGTTAAACTGTAGGTCCCGCCACTCACGTATAAAATTAACGCACACAACATGAGTGGTGTGAGAAGCTAGGCCGTAATCCTGACTGAAGGGTTGTAATGGCCAATTATGTATGTATGTATGAAAGGGAAAATCTTAAAGGCAAGGAGGTGATCACGTTTTAAAATTTATAATAAACTACAATCGCAAAAAAGAAAGAATATTATTATTTAACTTATAAAGCAAAATAATCACAATATATAAGGCATGTAGTCAAAATATGAAAAAATATTCGACTTCCAGTTGAGATGGTTTTGCGGCAAACGGAGGCAAATTATCTGGGAATAGTAGTGGACAGTGAACTGACGTGGAGGGACAATAGAGTCTTGGGAGTGTATTAGACATACAACATCTTTGTCTGACTAGTTATGAATTAGCGAAAAGACTGTATTGGCAACTTGGATCAGGGACTATAATTAGGATAAAGTGAGAATGGTCAACATGCAATTCAACAAAAGACATCATGACCTGAAGGATCAAATGGTTTGCAACGAGACGGAATACCAAAAGCGAATAAAGCCAATTGGAAGCTAAAAGCAATAGTACAGAAGTGGAAGTGTGAATGAAATGTTCTGAGGGAAAATGAGGTTCTACACTACTTAATCGGAAGAGCAGTATGACGGAATGCAATTGAAAAACAGAGAGATGCAAGGACTCATACTGAGCTAGACGGAATTGTGACAATCTACAATTTGGCTAGGGAACTATAATTGTATATGTTTGAAATCCTACAACACATTATCAAATAATAGTCGGCGAATAGCAACTAGATTTCTGACCGTAGTCGTAGTAGACTGATGGAATATTTGTGTATTAAAGCATATCAGAAGAAAACATATGAGTGTTTATCAAGTACTAGGCAGGGAGTTATCGTTAGTAATACCGAACATCCTGGAGCTCGTCAGGACAACAAAATTGTGTGGAACATTGTAGGAAAATCTGTATAGATTGAGGTCAGTGCAGTAAATCATTTGCTTGCAATACTTTAGTACATCGGCACACAATTCTACGGCTATACACAGTAAATCTGCAGTCGACACACTTAATTTTGAAAAACATAATTATGACTACATTTTAAACTTTTCTCGAAAGTCGAAAGAATACAAGAACATCTTCCAAGGCAATGAAATATCCCGATTTCTATCATTAAAACCCCTTTTGATAAGCCTTTAAGCACTTAAAAAGATTTAAAGAGCTATTTAAATGTAAACTTATAAAGAATTTTTTGTACAATTTCAATGTTTTTGTTTCATATAAAATTAAAGGCCTTTTATTTCTAGTTCATAAAGTTTTATGGTTTTCTCTTCATATACTATGTTTGTAAGTACATACTAACAATAAAATATTAAATAAATATTTATTACTTATTTCTTCAATTAGTTATAATTATGTTAAACATAGAAAAAGATATTATAAGGAGAAGCGTATCTTTAGAGCTATAAAAAGTTATGGGTCTCAATATAATTTTTCTTTTCCTTTTCAAACATGATACACCAAAAGGTAGGTATACATGCATTATATTATCACAAATAGGTGTCTACACTTAAGAACTAAACAAACAAAAATTATATAACAAGATAAAATCATATGCAAAAAAAAGAAATAAAAAAATAATTGAAAAATCATTAACAAGTATTTAAAATACAAACAATAGCTTCAAAATATAAGTATGAATAATTTGCTTACAATTAAATTGTAATTTCTAAGTACAATATGTGGCTTAAAAAATAAATATTTTTAGTTTTTGTTTCTTATTAAGTGAGGGCGATTGTCTGGAAATATAGAGTGGATTTTGTCTATCTACAACGCTATGGAAATTAAAGAATAAATTCACATGTTCAAAGTGATTCTCTAATTAATTCCTTCAGTATCAAATTAAATAAATCTTTCTTCTAATACTCTTTGATTTTAACAACAATTTAGAAATAATTTTTAAAACTCATAAACCCACTGAAAAAAATCTCACTTAAATCGCCGCTTATCACTTTTATACAGTTTCACGTTTTCTCCACATGATGATTGTCTTTTTGTATTTATTTTGCCACGCTTCTTAGCGAGTGAGCAAGCATGGCAAAGGTTATGATTAGGAATAAACTACCAGGTACTGACGACAACATACGATATCTTTCCTCAGTCATGCGTTTCGCTTTGCCACGATCAGCCCAATCAAAACTGCGCTCTACAGCTTTTTTCCATTTGCCATAACGAAGAGCCCGCTCTTCATCTGTGCTAGTAGGCAAAAAGGTATCATAATAAATGTTATCATAATGCCTTTTCTCGGGATCAAATTTACACAATTCAATGCCTTCAGCTTGGGCAGCACACATGGCTGCACCGAAGGCCGTTGAATCTAAAAGTTGAGAACGAAATACGGGTACACCTGCCGTATCGGCTTGTAACTGCATTAAAACATTGTTGGAAGACAAGGAACCGTCGGCATGAAGTTTATTGAATTTAAAACCACCCTCTTTATACATGCACTCCAAAATGTCTCTGGACTGAAAACAAATAGCTTCGAGGGCAGCTCTCACCACATGATGTTTGGTGGAGAATTGTGTCAAACCAATAATTAAGCCACGAGCATCTTTACGCCAATAGGGAGCATATAGGCCAGTAAAAGCGGGCACAAAATAAACATCTCCGGTAGTTTGTACTGCCTCAGCATACTGTTCTGCATCTGAGGCTTTTGGCACTATGCGTACTTTATTTTGCAACCATTCCAAAGCATGTCCTGCCACTGCCACCGCACCTTCTAAAGCATAGACAGGCGGCATATGGGGACCCAATTTATAAGCCACTGTAGTTAATAGGCCACGTGAAGATATCACTGGTGTTGTGCCCGTATTACACAGTATAAAACAGCCCGATCTGTAGGTATTTTTAGTTTGACCCGGTTTTATGCACATTTGACCCAATAAAGAAGCCTGTTGATTGCCCAATATGCCACTTATTGGCATGCCTTTTAAAACTGAACGTTCATCTGTTACTTTTCCATAAATTTCCGAACAACTTTTAATGTCAGGCAGCATGTCTATGTGTATGGAAAAGGTTTTCAGTAGTACAGGATCCCATTCCAAAGTTTCGATGTTCATAAGCATAGTGCGGGAGGCATTAGTAACATCGGTTATATGTAGATTGCCTAAAAATATAGAAACTTTGCTTTTAAAAACGGGAACTTAACATAATTGTGAGTTAGACAACATACCCTTGGTTAAATTCCAAACAATCCAGCTGTCTATGGTGCCAGCCTTACAACGTTTCTCTCGACATGCTTTGCGCACAGCAGGCACATTATCTTTTAGCCAACGAATTTTCAAAGCCGAAAAGTAGGGTGATACGGGTAGACCAACAATATTTTTAAAATGATTTTTATTTTGTTCGGGTATTTTGGCCAATATCTGGTCTACTATGGCAGTGGTTCTTATATCATTCCATACAATGGCATTATATAAAGGTTTCCCCGTAGTGCTATCCCAGACTACGGTAGTCTCACGCTGATTCGTTATACCGATGGTATAAATATCATCCTTGCGAAAGCCCAAGCCTGGCAACATACTTACAGCGACTTCACAGCAACGATAGACATTGTTTATGATGGCCAAAGGATCCTGTTCGAACCATCCATCCTTTACGGTGATCATTTGTTTCTCGATGCGATGACTGGCAATTTCCTTAAACTCAGGCGTAGTATAAATGGAAAAACTAACCGTGCTGGTACCCTCATCGATGACACCCACCAAACGATTGAAACTCATAGAAGATTTACGAAAATCTCCTCCACGACTGCGAAAAGGCACCTCAGCACTCGAGCTGGGCTTACGGGTCATGGGTGCATTTTGTTTCACTTGTTTGCCTTCAGTCATTTCGTCGTTGTCCTCCGTTTCTAAATCCAAATCACTAGTATGAGCAAGAGAGTCCGTCGACGAGTCTAAAATTTGATTTTGGTAATGTTTTTGAGTTCATAAGTATTTTTGTTTTCTTAATTTTTTTTTTTGCAATTAATCTTAAAATTATTGTGCCAAAGCATAGCAACAATAAAACACAAAATAAAAATTTATTAAATAATAACACACAAACTATTGTTAACAAAAAGAAATTAAAAATATTAATTCAAGTTTTGGTCTTTTAACCCACTAATCAAAACCTCTAGTACTTAACATGCAGATAAAGAAGGTTTGAAATGATTTTAAAGAGAACTTAAAAATTATTTTTTTTTTATGGAAATAAACAAACGAGCAAAGCCCCCCAGAGGTGTGGTGCAGGTGAAACCAGTTTTAGGTTATTTACCCACAGATATTATAAATATTTGAACAAGATTTAAAAATATGAACGCCTGTCTCTTTAAGAATATACGACGTGTGTTCAATAAGAACGGTAACAGTACGATCAGTATTATAATTTTCGTTGGTTTTTAAGGGGCATAAAGGAGATCTGAGATCTGATAGTAAATAAAATTGCGATGAAAACTTTTCAACAAATTTATCGAGCAGATCCGAAGTTAAACTGCAATGCAAATGTGATATGTGAAGCTAGATTGTAATCCTGACAAATAGGTTGCAATGACCAATTAAGTAAGATCCATTACTATCGATACCAGTATATTTGTTTGTGTTTACTAATCTAATTTCAGCTAGTAGAACCAATGACCGAAGGCCCGTGTATTGTGCAATTCTATAATCGGATTTGGATTCAGAGCACCAAAAACCTGAGTTAAATTAGTTGACCTTTGTAATTTAAACTATGCTATGTTATCACAACATAAGTGGTGTGAGAAACTAGGTCGTAATCCTGACTGAAGGGTTGCGATGACCAATTATGTATGTATGTTACCTTGACGATGAAAACCTAAAATCACCAATTTCCATGGACTCTAAATGGGCTCTTCTAACAATTCATTCAAGTAAATAAACTGAGACTGCCCGTACTTCAAAAATTATTCGGTTCAACGAAAATGCTTAAATACCGTGCACACTATATGAAGCCTGTTCGAGGACACTCGGCTAATACTGGGCTACATCCTAAAACATATTTATGTTACACTGAAGTTTTTAAATAAAACGAATAAAATTTAAAAACAGAATGATGTAACATCAACTTGTTGGAGGTTGATCATTGGGCTTGAAATTTAATAAAAAAAATTTATTCGATTACCATTATACCTTCAGGTAATTGACAACCCTAGTTGTTAACGTATAATGTATAAGTATTGTATTAAAAGATAACATTTGTTAAAATGTCGCAATAAGAATGACTCAATATTATTATCTTTTTCGATTAAAAACAATTCAACAATACTGTCTGCAAATGTTTCAAACAAAACAAGAAAAAAGTGACGGGTAAAAGTCGATTTCGATATTTGCTGGTATAAATCCATTCGATATTTATTTCGCTCGATTTATACGATAATTTTTGCGAAGTAGCATTTGAAAATTGAAACAAAATATAAAATTTAAAAAAGTCATCGTATAAACGCAAAGGGATTTTGGGAGTTGCATCAAAAGAGAATCAAGAAAAATAGGCATTGCAAAGATCATCGACTAAATCGGTTGTGTTTGAGTATCAAAATTTTGAAAATTATTGGCTTGTAGACAAAGAAATGGAAATCAACAAGACAGAGAACTGACCATTAACCGCTAATCTGATGAAGCATTAGTACAGAAAATTGGCATCAATTTTTGCTTGACTTAATTGCATTATAGGGAATACAGTGAAAATTGGTGGAAGTTGTTCTCATTTTTTATTAAGGAACTAAATTTGATAAGACCCTCATAAAACCCAAACTATTTATAATCACCGCCAATAATTATCGAATCCTTATCGGAAGTGACTTTGTAGCATAATGGATCTTAATCTTGAGTAAAAGAAAAGAAAAAAAAACCGAAATTATTTAAACATACCTATTTAGATACGAATACTTCTACATATGCTTCACCGCATATAAATATTTGTTATACATAAGCAATGAAACTGAAACTCAAAATTCAAAAAGACTTATCACAATAATATCAATAAACATTTAAAAAAATATAAAAGGAGGACGGTCACTTGATACCAACACCATACCATAATATGCCATATAGGGGTATGTACTACATACGTCTATACATGTACGTATGTATGTATGTGCATTGATAAAATTTTTGAACAAAATTCAACTCTTTTCGGACAAAGTTCAAAATTTATAGAAAATAAATTAAAAATTATGAGGGAGTGTTAAAAACTAGAAAAACAATCGCTGAAGCATGCTTAGTAATATCCCTACGTCTGTGATGTACCAAATATATGTATATCACATACATACATAATTGGTCATTACAACCCTTCAGTCAGGATTACGACCTAGCTTCTCACACCACTCATGTTGTGTATGTTAATTTTATGCATGGGTGGCGGGACCTACAGTTTAAAGTCGACTCCGAACGACAGATTTTTTGAGAAACTTTTCATGGCAATTTTATTTACTCTCAGAGTTTTTGCCAGAAATCTGCTGAAAGGAAGTCGCCTAAGAAATACTTTTTGTATTTTATTTTGACGTCTGGCCTGGGGCTCGAACCCTGGCTTTTCGTCTAATAAGCCAACACACTACCTACTAGACCACGGCGACTTCAAATATATGTATATCAACTACAAGAAATAACCTCGCTTACAAGAGGAAATAACCTCACTTACAAGAGGTTTTTGGTTTGCATGTTCGAAGGAGTTAAGTCCCAAATCAATCAGGGAAATTATACAAAAATACTCTAACGACCGCGTAAATCTTTTGCTCTTCTTATAGCAAATTAATGCGATCCTTATCTTAATTCATTTAGATAGGGATCAGGGAGCCATTGTACTATAATATGGATAGAGTGGACATAGAAAAGAAAGAACAACCGGCATTAAGTGTACTCTCAATGGACAGGCAGGACTGCAAGTCAATAAATCATGCTTTGACTATCTAAGAAACTAAGAACAATTAGTGAGCAATTATAAGAGTAAAGATCACTATATAATAATTATTTGAAGGAAGGCCCGTCAAGGCAAACGAGTACCATAGAAAATCGTTCTATATATAGAGGCCTTAGATTCTAAATGCCGTCATCATTATTCAACCAATGGCGTACGACAAGTCTATCCCTCTATTCAAACTACTATTTAACGTAGCTATATGTACATAATTGATCATTTCAACCCTTCAGTGAGGATTACAAGTTAGCTTATTCAGAGAAAATTTAGTAAACCATATTTGCAAGGCAAGACTAGCGTAGGGTCAAAAGTCTAAAAAAAAAACTACTTTTTAATTTTTGTTTATACATGTAACTCCTATGAAACCAAAGACTATTCAACCCATGTTACATAGCTTGACAAACAAACAAACGAATATACAAATACTAACTTTATTAAACCAAATTAAAGTGGCTCCTTTACAATGAATGATAATTATTGTTCGTAATCCAAAGCAACTCTGTAGACGTTTGGGCTTTAAAGTCTCATCGATTGGAGACGGACGTAAAAATATACGACGCCAACTTTTAAACTCTTTCAATTATGAATGCAATTTTAAGTTGTTGCTGTTTTATTTTTCTGTTTTTTTTTTGTGCAAATATTTTAATTCACTAATACACACACACACTTACACGCACAATAAATAAAATGAATTTTTTTTTCTTTTTTTGAAAATAAAAACAAAAATTTTAAATATTTAAACAATTTTAATGCAAAAATATTGTCTCTCTATACGCTGTTATTTGTTTTATTTTCTGTTGTTTATTTCACTGTTTGTTTTTAATGTAAACTTTTTCGCAAAATTGTCTTTTTCTTTCTTTAAGATTCAGACATCAACACGTCCGTGTTGTTTAAGAGTCATTAAGTATCTGGAGTAAAACCGGCAGTGAAAACAATTCAAAAAAAATATTGTGGACACAAAAATAAAATACAAACAAAAAACAAGAGTTTGTTTTCAATACTGAAAATATTGAGTAACAAGAAACCGGTGGCTGAGTGGTGTTATCAGCCAACGAAATTGAAAGCAAGCAAAACTCAAAAAAGTGGACTCAGTTAGTCAGTCAGTGAGTCGGTGTATCGGTATCGGTATCGGTACCGGTTGCTCTCCTCTTTCTCAAAGAAGTTTTCAGAAAAGAAATAAATTAAATGGGACAACAGATCTTTCTTTTTTTCTTCGTTCAGTAAAACAAAAATACGGCAAATATTGAATAAGGCAAAAAGTATTTTCGTATATTTGCGTTTAAAATTTTTTTTTTCGGTAGAGGCAGTAGATCGAGTCCCCACATGTATAGAAGACTTTCCTTGAATACAGATACACGACTATTAAGCCTCAAGGCAAATCATTACGGGATACTTTTAAACTTTGAAAGACAGATTAAAAGAAGATTCCGTCTCAGTCCGAAATCTCATCAAAATGTCGCCAATGGCTTTATAAAGTCAAAGTGAGGTTTTCACATGTCCAATATGAACATCAAATGCAAAACGAATCCTGGCAGTAAACAATGCATTATCTCTCCTTCTCCTCTGCAAGCCGATTACAATAACACAGTCCATGTACGAAGGAATGCCTAATGAAAGAGCCGCCATGACACACACACACACATATTGCAGTCCCAAGTATTTTTGATCGGACAATGAAGCCTATAGCGGCAACTACAAAATGGTGGACAGTGTAGGTTGTGATTAAAAAAAACTTCAGCCGTTTCAAGGTAAGAGCTTGACATCTGCTCCTCGCACTTTCTCTACAGGTGCCATCCGAGAGAATAACATGTTTGTCGGCATGTTTCCAAAAGAAGGCAATGGCATATGGAAACAACATTGCGAAGATCGGCTATGCGATTCAAAGAAATAAGACACTAAGTTTCCTCTTCTTATCCAAGTCGAGCTAGTTGAGCCTAGTAATACGTCACATGCCCTCACGTTGGCAATGAAATTGAATCACCTCTAGTGGTTACTGCGTTGACTTACTAAGGAGGCTTGCTGAATTCACTACAGAAAAAATTTATTTTGCTGTTCCCGCTAGAATTTTTAAATGACTTAACCTTTTTGTTTATTTTAAAATAAACATTCTTATATATTTTTTAAATCAGAATACATATAAAGACTGCAGCAAAGATAGTAACTTTGACTTCCTACACAGAGGGAAAACTGCCTAATAAAATCAAGAAGATTTCCTCTACGAAACGTTTTTGGAGTGAGGGGTATTACAGCAGAAAGAAACGAAGATTTTTTCGTAAAAATTTCTTATTATTTTTATGTGATAAATCTTTTTAATTTTTTCAAGACGTAAAACACATACATTTAAGAAGAAAACTTGTTATTTACCATTTTTTTTTTACTCAAATTCCGTAATTTTTGCCACAAAAAATACAATCCATAGAGAAAAACTTATTGATTATATCGTGTTTTCTTCTAAATTGTATAAAATAAGAATTTCTTAGTAATTGGACTACCGAATCAATTTTTTCAGAAAGGTTTTTCTTATAGATTTCATTAGGCTACTTAATAATTTTTTTTAAGGAGTATTCCTTATGGATTTCATTAGGTTTCTATTTGATCATGTGTAAATTATCTTATTAATAAGAATATCTTCATGAATATATTAGCTGGCTTGTTAAAAAAAGTGAACAAGTGGCAAGTAAAGAAGTGGGAAAAAGTAATGAACATATTCCTTCTTAAAAAAAACAAAGTAAACTTAAATAAAAGAATTGAATTGTTTTAATTTCAAAAAAAGTGTTATAAAAAACAAATAAAATTTTGAGTAATGACCCAATTTTTAAATCCTGGGAGCTCCGTGATGAAACGTGCAACATTCTTTTAAGTTTTGGATTACATCAACAAACATATTAAAAAAAAAATGGAAATCAAAGACGTGGAAAATTTATTCAAGAAAGTGGACCAAAAATATACTGGGGAGTTGAATAAATTCAAAGCAGGACTAAGGGAATGGAGAAGAAATATTGTTCGTGCAAAATCATTATTAATAAATCAAATATTAAATTAGTTTCTAAGTAAATATATCATTAAAAAATCTATAATAATATCAAGCAAAATCAAGAAGTATTATTTATAAAAATAAAGGGATAGTCTTATAAAATCAAGAAGAAAATCTTTTTGAAAAAACAAAAAGAAAGCTTAATAAAATTAAGGAGAAAACCTTTTTAAAAAAATCAAGAAGACTATCTAGTAAAATCCCTAAGTTTTCTTCTTGATTTTTTCAAAAAGGGTTTCCTTATAAAAATAATAAGAATCTCTTCTTGAAAAAAAAAAACATAGAGAAATCTTGTAATCTTTGTTCTAATTTACTATGTATTTATTAGGTTCAGTTTTCTCTCTGTATGATTATAAGAAATTACTATTACCCCATGCCAATAATATTTGCCCCCTACTTAAACTCTTTGAAACATAACAAATCTACGAAATACATATTTTTGTATTCTTTTTTTCCGTTTACGTAAATGCTTATATTGATAACGTAGTGTATCAAGTGTAATATGAAATGTTTATATCAGTAAAAAAAAAAGAATATTAAGAAAAAAGAAATATTTTGTCCTAAAAAAACGGAACAATTGAAAGCGACATCGATTTATTATTTGGACAGTGATAAAACGACACCAACAACGAAAGGAAGATAACAAATAAAAGGCGATTTGTAATTACTTGTTCCATTGAGCATTGACATACAATGGAATTCTAGAACAAATATTTCAAAGTCAAAATCATATACAAAGACTTCAGATTATTCCAGGTATTTAGAAACGAGGGTCTGATATAATATTAAATTGTTGCAAAATATTGCAAAAAAGAAAATAAAAAAGCAATCAAATTGATAAGCATTAGAAATAGAACTAGAAAGTGAGCAACAGGTTGATGATTACAAAATGCCCAGCCCACCCAGATAACAAAATACAATACAATACAATACAATATTATTAGTATTTATGTCATAACATGTACATATGAACATATAAATAATATTTTTTTGATTTTTAATTGAAGAATTAAATATTTTATCTACAAGAACGTATGGGCATATGTACAGTGTACATGGAAGACATGCAAATATATCATCCATCAGTAACAATCAAATCTAAAATTTTATCAATGAAATGAAATTAAAACGCAGAAGAATAAGTTTTCTATTTTAAGTACACTTAACAATCTATGAACTTACGAGGGCGGTTCCAAAATTAAACCATCTAACAAAGAAAAAACAACAAGTTTGGAAAAATGAGTTTTTATTTCTCTTCTCAATTGAAGCTCGCACAGAGCATATCTTTCAATTATTGAAGAAACATTCCAATGCCTTGATTTCTTAACGCGGTGAAAGAAATATTCACTCTACTTAATAACAATGCTATTTAAATCTCGGTCGACAATGGAATACTACTCCTATGAATGGGTCGATACCTCGTAGTCTATTTTAAAGCATTTCGAGCACGTATAGGAGAGGGCGACGATGCTTGTTAATGACAATTGCTTGTAGTTCACTGTTGTATAACTTTTACAAGGATGGTGCGCAATGAAATAAAGCGGCATATTTTCGAAAATTCCTTTTTTTTTTTTAAGCACTACTTGACTTTCTCGTAGATCATATCCAGTTGACTGTATACTGGCTAATGCGTTATAGAGAAACTTCAACTCTCAGCTGTACCTAAAGACTTTTTTCCTGTCACTTACGACATAAAAACGTTCAAATATAACGTCCATAAACATTAACTCCTTGTTACAACTTCCTGTCAATACATTTTCCGATGCACAACACAATACACTGCATGATAGGGGCTTACACCGAGTGTTTGTTGTCTAAAAAAAAATCCTAAATTTAAAAATTTACCTCGATTAATATTTTCCAGCGATATTTAATTGCAAATTTTTATAGTTTGTGAACTGTGTACGCAGCCATCATTCTTCATTGTTTGGAAATCTTTTACCATCGCAAAGCTTTAAAAACCATTCGTTATAAACACTGGGACAGAACGCATCCAGCATTAGAGTATATAGTGGACAACGGACAACGATAGATGGGTACACCATTACTGTAGGACAAATCACCTGCTTAACTGGAACAACAATAGATTAACGAAACGAAAACAAGGCAGAATAATAGCCTACCGGAACTTATGACAACTACAGCAGTCAAACGAATAAGATGGAAAAATACTTTGAACAAGCCATATGCTCCCAAGAGGGGTGATCAGAAAAAATCGGACCTTGAAGTTGTCCAAACTACAACTCACGATACATCGAACAATACCAAAATATGAAAATAATATTTCTTTTGGCGACTCCCTTTCAGCAGTTTCTTAAATCTTGGTACAGGGTCGAGGTTAAACTGTAGGTTCCGCCACTCATGGATAAAATTAACATACACAACATGGGTGGAGTGGGAAGCTTGGTTTTAATACTGGGTTGTAATTAGCAATCAAGTTAAGTAAGTAAAGCGGCCATTAGATCTCACATCTATGTTTGCCAAAGTCAAACATGAAGGCTGCCTCTGGAGGAAATGGCGAGGCATTCAATCTCATATGGGTTTTTGAACTTTTGGACATTGAGAAGATTGACACTCCTCTATGAAAGATATCGAATAAACTTTACTCGTTTATAAAGGAAATACAGGAAACTGGACCACTCACATAGAGAACATATATATATACGTGCTCCTTTGTGGTCATGTGCAGAACAAAACTTGCTAAGCACTTAGATCACTTAGTATCAATTAGAACAGCACACACGTCCAGAGGCTAAATTCGAAATCTCAAATTGCAATTCCTACATTTCTTCACTTCTTTTGTATTCCAAAAAACAAAATGTAAACAAGAGTTGAGTTTTTAACACCTGCTAAACTAAATTCTGGTGTAGAGCAAATGCTCTTTAGACTTTGTAAGGTGGGTGTGTGTTTTGTTTAAATAAAAATACAATCGATTCGTATGTATTGCTAAAAATGTATTCAAAACAATTTGCAAACAAAACAATTGTGCGAATTTGTTAATCACAAGACTTATAAGACACGTTCTATTAATATTGTACAAATAAACAAAAAAGTACTTCGAAAAAAGAAAGAAAAATAATAAAATTAACAAAAATAAAAACCAAAATTTATAAAAAATAAAAAACAAACAAACCGGTAATTGAATTAAAAAAAAAACACAAAAAAAGGAAATAAGAAACAAAATCAAAATAAATGTAAACAATTGAAATAAACAATAAATAGTAGTTTAACAATTTCTTATTTGAACATTTTTTAATTGTATTTTTTTTCCTTTTTGTTTTTCATTTGTTTCAGATCTCAAAGTACAGAAGAAGTAGAAGTATTGAAATGTTTTTATTCGATATTTTATTTAGGAATCGGGTATTTCCCCCACACGTGTTATACTCGTAATAGCGCTGACATCAGCTATTCGACGAGTGCAATAACATAAAATTTCTATACGTTGGCTGTTTAATTATCAAAATATTTGAAGCAGGGTAACCAAAATATAAAAAGAAAAAAATGTACGCAACTTCTTGACCATGAGCATATCTTTTACACATGGTTTGTGTCTGTAATAACTTATTTATATAATTATTTATAAATTCCAATACAAAGCAATTGAATTATTTATTACGGACCCAAACAGCTATGATCGTTATAATGTAAAATACCAAAGGTTCTGGCCACAAACTAATAGACTAGCACACTACTGCCAAGGCATCCTGTAACAATTTATGAGGTATACTTTTTAGGGCGATTGCCAATTTTGCATGACTCTAAACTAACGTAGAGATTGGTACTGTAGGACAGACGTTGGCACGTCCGACTAGAATTATTTTGATCGAATTTAACTAAAACGAAAATCATATATTTTGCTTCAAAAAAGTGGAGAAAAGCATATGTACGTTGAGCCTATTTAGAAAGAAAAAAATTTTTACAAATGGTGAAAATTGTCCCTCGCTATTCATATTTAAAGCACACAACGAGAGGAAGATCAGCCAGCTATTTCGCATATTTTTACTGCGACAAAATTTTTTCTCATATAAAACTTTTTTTATACAATTTTTGGTTGCCCTAAACAGCAATAATTTATTTGTTTTTCTCTGTAATTAAAAAAAACCGGTATTTTAAACGTTTTCTAAAAAACTGTATTTATATTATACTTATTAAATAATACATACAGCATTTAGTACTTTACAATACTGAAAACAGAATGAAAGAGTCCCCCTTCTCATATTGTACACGAATGTGTATCTCGAAATTCTTGCATACTTTTGTACAAGAGAACGTTGATTGTCAATAAATTTTAATTTCCCATGGATATCTCTCCGTCGGTCTGTCTGACTGATTGATTGGTTGATATTCATTGACCACATTATTGTTTTATAATTGCTTAATTTACAATAAATACAACAACATTGTGTATTTAAAAAAAAACCAGCGATAATGTCTGGCTCTGAACATTTCGCGTACGAAGTACCTGTCTTAAGCAAATATTTTAACTGAGAATTCAATATTTGATAATGATAATGATGTAGTCGTATACTGATAAAGAAATGATTTTCCAAGAAGTCGATATCAGTAACGACCGGTTCAAAAAAATGTTTTTTATTTAAAGCTGGAACACTCAATACGATAATAAATTGCAATCGAGGTACACTTGATAA
This sequence comes from Sarcophaga subvicina, assembly GCA_936449025.2. NCBI lineage: Eukaryota > Metazoa > Arthropoda > Insecta > Diptera > Sarcophagidae > Sarcophaga > Sarcophaga subvicina. The sequence goes on from OW388083.2 coordinate 77,949,432, forward strand.
AGGGATTATTACAAAAAGGTCGCTGTAATCGATCACGGTTAAAAGCAAGGGTTTCATAGCGTAATAAGTCGTAGCAAAGCAAAATCGAGTGTTTTTGTAGAAAATTAAAGGATTTAAGAATACACATTTTGCTCGACATTTGTTTTTTTGCCATTTTTAAGGGAATTCCATTATGCCCGTAATGGGAGAAAACTGAAAAAAATTCCTAAGTTTGTAAGTAAAGACAAGAATTTTTAAAAATATTCGTCATAAACCGCAACAGGTAGCTACCATTTGTTGCAAGGTTCACACTGTAAGTAGAATATGTGTAAGAACATCCTAACCAAGTATTCGCCGCTTTAGGATAGTTACCATTGATGGAATTTTCCTGATGGAAGAGAATACCTATTCCCTTGCGCACAACTGGTTGAATTAAAGCCAGTTTAGCACAGTTCACATTACATGTTTTTCTGCTACTTCCACCAAAAGTAGTAAAACTTTTGAAATGGTTAAGCCAGCAAAACGTTCCTTCCTAACCGTTATACTTGTTTGGAAATTTTTAACACAGACTCGCTTTAACGTTATCGTTTCATTCTTAAGCAGGAATTTGATGTTGTAGCAATTGTCCACGCCATATATCGAATTTGTATTGGCATCCACCTTTTTAAGGAGTTTTTTATCTTTTAGATGATAACAGGACTGCGTCTTCGTACAGCGTGGGGAATCTTTATGATCTGAATTGTCGAAACGGAATTGACAAAACTCAAAATGTAGAATAATCAGAATTATTCGATCTACAGCGTCCTCAGTCCTTAGGATTATCTTACGGCTCGATATGGAGTATTTTGCATTCGGATATACAACCTCATCCACATAAGGTCCAACACATACGTCAATTAAAACTAACTGAACAATTGCAGCTTCATCCACATAAAATCAAATCCATGCGCCAATTAAAGTTTACTGACCATTCACAATGCTGATTGGACAGTAGCTTCAGAGGCCTTAAATGCTGATTTTTCGGTGGTTACGTCAACAGACAAAATATCTTATCTGGGATTCGGAGAACACAGAAGTGATTATGGATAAACTATTGCATTAAGAAAACGTGACTATTTGGTGTGCATTAAGACCTGGAGGTGCGGTATTATTTTGAAAATGGTCCTGGACTAACCGATACTATAAACCCATAGCGTTAAGGCCGTAAGATGATTGACTTTTTTCAGAAATGCAATTTATAAATTATTTATTTATAATTATTTAATTATAAAGTGGTTAGTACGTGGTTTCAACGTATCACACAATACTCGACTTTATTGTTTCAGAAGTTTACAGAAAGAGTATTTTCACTTTTAGACGATTTCAATTACCACCAAGATAATGCTATTTAACACTGTTAGACTTTTTTGGGGTTATTGCCTAGATAAAGTGTGAAATGTCTAAAAATTTGATAGAAAACTACATCAAAAGTATCGATAGCTGCAACTAATCCAGAGGCGGTTATTTAAATGAGACCATTTGATACATAATGGCAAGGTTAAGCTTTATTATTATATTTTTACCGCACGTTTCAGTTTAAATAAAATCAGATGACATGTCTTGTTTTTTTTTTTTTTTTTTTTTTTTTTTTGAAAAATTCATCTCATTATTTTTATTTTTTAATTAATATTCCACTCATTTTAAATTTTGCGATCACAACAGAATACTTTATCACTCTATTTTTAAATATTTTATTTTGGGCGCCAAAACCGTTAATTACACTCACTCACCCATGGTTATTAGTTTTGAAAGCGTAAATATCTGTAGCTGTTGACTCTACAGAGTATTAATGGCAACTAAATAACGGATGAGTGGGAAATTAGAAAAATAACGTTCGTCTGAAGGAAGCACAAACCCACACAAACCAAGATACGTAATTCCCTTTCTATTGCAAATTCTTTAGAATACAATGTGATTAAAGATTACAAACATCTAATGTCAATACAATACAATAAATATAAAAAACGAATATAAGAGAGGGAATAAGGGCTAGGGGAAGAACATATAATAATAAATAATTATTATTATAACTTGTGTTTATCAACACGGCAATATTAAGCAATTAATTACGTAAATTGTGCACATTTTTCTATTTTATTAATATATGTATTTCATTTTTATTTTTGCCTGTTTTTTCTACTTTTGCAAATTTAAACAGTAAAATAAAAAAAAATGTTAAAGATTAACAACAAAACAAATTGAAAAAACTATTTAATAGTGTCTACGTTTCATGTAAAATACGTCTGCCTTTTTATTACAGTGTGTTTACAAATCAAAGCAATAAGAATGAATATACGTATGTAAACAATATAAAAACAACAACAATATTTTACCAACAAAATGAAAAAGCTTTTTATTACCTAATAATGTAAACATAACCTTTCTTATTTTTTTTCTATTTGCGTCCTTCACTCTCCCACTGCCATCGCTCTGTGTACTACCGCAACCTAGAATTCATGACTTCTGCTCAAATTTTGTTTATTCTTATCACATCCTTCTTCACAACCCCAAAAAGTGAAAAATATGCTGGGCTCCACGACTATACTTGTTGTAAAGAAGAGAGCACAGCACGCTATTTTATTATTGTGTTGTTATTGTAGACGAGCCCTCGCGTAGGCGTTCGGCGATTGGTTGTTCGAGTAAAATAGAGAATTTTTGTAATAAAAGTTACCAGACTGTTTCATAAGGTGAATGCAAAAGAAGATATCAAAAACGCCCGGAATAACTAAAAACCCGAGTTTTTTTTTAACCAAAAAAGTAAACTTCTCTCTTCTCCTAGCCTTTGGAGTTTTGAAAATAGAAGTTTGCATAGTGAGCTAAGAGCACACTTTATCAAGCATTTAGTATATCAATAATGCCAGCTATTGCAGGATATATGTAAATTATGACTGGCTTGTTCCTGTACACGAGATAATACACAAATCCCTACACAATATAGTCTAGTGGGTTGAAATATCACGATCTTGAAGACCAGTGGACAGTTTCAAAATGTGTATGTTAACAAAGTGCTATTCTTCCATTTTTTAAAGAAAGTCAATAATCATCGTCATGCACTATTGGCTCAAACTTTGCGATCGTTTTTAGTTTTTGAAGGAGGCCATCGAATCGCTCTTTATATCAAATTCGTAAGGTCTGTTTGTTAACGTACTTATTTAATGCCACTGTCCTACCATCCGCAAAAAAACAGTGAATAATTCAGGATGCTCTGTGGCAGATACTCAGTGTGGGCCACTCTCCCCAGGAAGTACAATCTTCCCAGTCAAAAACACAATTCATCCTCTAAATCCCTCTCTCCGGCATATTTGGAAGAATATCAGAAATTGAACGCTACAAAGAGCACATCTTAAGTTTTCTGTGGAAGGCGTAACAGAGAAACAACATTACAGGAAGACTAGGATATATTTCATTTAGCAATGATATGTATTCATTGGGAAACCATATACGCCAGCAAGGATCACATGTCCAACGATGTACACCAATTGAATACTTTGAACTTCTATCTAACCTTAATAGCGACATACAAGCCCTTGATTAATCAATGAAATATGATTCAAGAGTGATTATATTTTAATTTTCTACCGAAGATTTAATGGAACTATTCAGGATGTTACAACAAAAGCAAGCACAAATATAATTATCATAAAACAAATCTTTTTACCAAAGTTCAGTGTGTTCCGGTTGATATTCATTCAATGCCCCCTTTTTAAATAAAAAGTAAAAAAGAGATTCTACAAACTGTCTTAATAAATTTTAATAAATTTTGCTTAGTTTAAATTAACGAAAAGCATTTAAAAAAAATTATTTAAAACTGTTTTACTGTTAATTCGAAATTTTACAAATATGGCAACACTTTACAGATTACATCGATTTTTTTTTTTACAAAAATCGAACTGTAAACATACATATAAGCAAAGATTTTGGCAAAATGTCTGCCAGCCAGCAACAGAAAAAAATTGATTTTTAAAAGGAAAATTCATAATGATATCTAAATAAAATTTTATTTTAAAAGACATCTTTAACAAATTACTTTAACAAAAGAAAAATTATATGAAAACATTTCACAAAGCAAGGACACGAGGCGGGCAATCGTAAATACAAGCAAGCGAACTAAAAATAGCAATGGAGGGTACACTCACCTTTTATTGTTTACGTAGGTAGACGACTTTGGCAATGACGTTGATATTTTGCGTGTTAAGGAAAAGTTTATTAAATTTTTTGTTTAATTTAACAAATTTTATTGTTTTTAAATAATAAAATAAGTCTTGAAATTTTATGGGTATTTTATTTCACCCAAGAAAAAAAAACCAACAAAAAACAGGAACGAACGTGCAGACTCAACGACAGGTTTCACTATTTTTGCTTAAATTTATTTATTATTGTAGCTGCTGTGTTTGTTTCACTGCTGTTTTTTATATTTTTAATCTATTCAACTTTTATTGACGGCAGAGACGAGCCCACTTTTGTGTCTATACCGAAGATATTCCTGTTATTGTTGTTGCTTTTCATATACCGTTAACACGCCATTTTAGGTCACGTTTGCTTTTCAAAAAGAAGCACAGAAATTCTTTGGAGTTTTCTTAACAAAAACCGAATTCATTTATGGCTGCAAGTTGTTATTATTAAAATAAACTTTTTCACTCAATTTTTAATACAATTTTAAGTAAAGAAACTAATTCACTTTTAATAAGAAAGAAAAATTAACAGAACACGTTTTACCAGTTGACTTTATAACAACCGCACATGATTTAATGCATCAGCTGTTCACCACTAGAGCTTTTATTACCAGTGTTGCCGCTTTTTGTTATTTCCAACCAAAACTGGTTACTTTTTGTGCAATGTGTAGTGTGTTGTAGATTATCTGGTTTTGGTTATTCTTGATTTTTTCTTAAAAAATTTAATTTAATTATTTATTGTAAACTAAACATAAGTTATAATTCTTATGAATCATAATTCTTCATGAATTTGTGGTGGGTTGTGGGTGGGAGTTTGGTTGGAACAAAAATCGTTGTTGGAATTTTGTCAGATTTGGCGGATGGACGAACGGACGGACACATTAATATTTTACTGTGGTGTATTTCCAGCATAGAAGTCAAAGTGGTCTAGTAGGTAGTGTGTTGGCTTATTAGACGTAATACCAAGGCTCAAACCCCAAGTCAGACATCAAAACGAAATATAAAAAAAATATTTCTTCCGCGTCTTACCCTCAACAGATTTCTGGCAAAAATTCTGAGAGTAAATAAAATTGCCTTGAAAAGTTTCTTTAAATCTGTAGTCCGGAATCGACCTTAAACTGTAGGTCCCGCCACTCATGTATAAAATTAACACACACAACATGAGTGGGATGAGAAGCTAGGCCGTAATCCTTACTGAAGGGTTGTAATGGGCCAATTATGTATGTGTATTACCAGCGTGGTGAATTTATTCGGTGGAGGTGAGTTTTTACGAAGTGTGAATTTTTCAAAGTGTGGCGAATTTGACCGGGGTGATGAATAAAATTAAAACTCACCAAAGTGCCGTTGTTCGCATCAGGTACTTTATTACCATAGATCACTATACTATCAGTGGTGAATTAACAGGTGTGTGTGTGTCTAGAATAACTAATTTTCACCCTCATTAGCGGAGTCATTGGGTTACTCACATGTCGGTACTACCATTTTACTCTGCATGGTTTGTGTTTGGACTAATCTCTATTAGTGAAACACTGAAGCACACTCAAGGAACGTAGTGTTGCCGTTCTGCCAGTAAATTCTGTTTAAAATTTAAAAGAAAAAAGAAATTAAAAAATATTGTATTTTCAATAATTAAAATTTGATGATGATGACACAATGGCAACATTGTTTTAATGCAGTAACCGACATATCGGTGAATGCTTCCACTAACAGATGTGAAAATTACTTATTCTATACACGCACCATACAAATCACAATATACCGTACATACGTTTATGGTAACACAGTACTTATTTCGAATAACGGCATTTTGGTGAATTTCTATTTTATTCACCACACCGGATAAAATTCACCACATTTTGTGAAAAAATCTCACCACAATTGGTGAATTTCACACTTCAAAAGAAAATTAATTTAAAAAAAAAAATTAAAGAAAAATATTTTTTTCTTTTCTGGTTCTTTTAACTAACACTCCCTACCTACTTTTTTCGTTCTAACAAACAAATTTATTTTTTGTTTTCGTTTTGTCTGACCTGGGGTTTGAACAGAGCGTCTGTCTAATAAGGCTACTGTAACTTGTAACTACCTATTATTAGACAGACAGACCACCATAGTGCAGTGAACAAACGGGGCGTAATTTTTACTTAATAAACCCGGAAACGGAAAAAGAATGTGCGAATTTTATTAAAATGTAATGATTTATTTTTTGAACGAACAAAAAAACGAATTTGATGAAAAAAGTACGAAAGCTGGGTGGGGTACTGCGCATTTTTGAAATGAAAAAGTACTGCAAAATATACAAAAGTACTAAATTTTTCAACACTGCTGAGAGGACTTATTTGTTAAAGTGAAATTGTGAAACACCCTGTATAAACAAAAATTATGAAAATATAGCTGCCATATCTTGTTCTGTTATAAAACGGTTACAAAGAGGAACAAAAAACTTGTATACCGTTATATTCTTTAAAAGCAATTTCAAATATATTATTTAACATTTAAAATATTTATTTACTCTATTTAAGAATAAATTAAGAAATATATGTATTTTAGTTAACCACGTTATACCTACCAATTACAATAGTAGGTAGTGTGCTGGCTTATTAGACGAAGAGCCAGGGTTCGAGCCCCAGGCCAGACATCAAAATAAAATACAAAAATTATTTCTTCGGCGACTTCCTCTCAGCAGATTTCTGGCGAAAACTCTGCGAGTAAATAAAAATTGCCATGAAAAGTTTCTCAAAAATTTGTCGTTCGGAGTCGACTTTAAACTGTAGGTCCCGCCACTCATGTATAAAATTAACACACACAACATACGTGGTGTGAGAAACTGAAGGGTTGTAATGACCAATTATGTATGTATGTATGTGGCATTATGGGTTCAAAATCCAAACGTACGATACTCAAATTTAGCTTATGATGGAATTTATAATGATTTTTACAACTGGCAGCAGACTTAACACACATTTCTCATGATCGTTATCCAATCGCTTTGAAATAATTTAATACAATCAATTATTTAAAATTAATATTTGAGTTCCAATCAGTTTTTTATATTTGTTATTTCCCAGATTTACTTAACATCCGTGTTCTACAACATTTTGAAAGACTTGGCAACTCTAGCCTAAATTTGTTTATTCGCTTTTTTGACTGTTCGCCGCAGTCAGTTCTTCGGAAATTGTTGACGAGAGAAAGTCGGTGGAAAATAAAGCGGACGGTTTTCATTAAGCTTTAATTAAAGTAATAAATAAATTTAATTAATTTCAATCGCATACAACAACTACGCAACGAATTTAAAGTGAATAAGAATGCATTCAAAATATATTTAAACGTAATAAATTAAAAGAAGTGCAAACAAATAACGTGTAAAATTACTGTGAGTGCGTTTGATGTTGGTTTTTGTAATTTTTCAGTGGTTAATTGTTAAATTTTATGGTCTTAGAAAATGAAGAAAAAAGAATATAAAACAACCAAAATTTCACCATTCTATTAATATTTATGGCAGTGATGGAAATTTTTGCAAATTTCTTACTTATTTTAACTTATTTATGAACAAATTTTATCTAATTTTTGGAATTACTTTTTACAAAAAAATTTTTTAAAAATAAAAATGAATTCCGTACACCATCTTTAAAACAACAGTGTATGTGCATAAAGAAGTGTGTATTTGTTTTTGTATTAAATAGTGTTAGATGAGAGTGAAAGAGATAGATTATAGAAAACCTCTAATAAGAAAATCATAATAATAATGATGATGCTGTAATCATCCATAAGCAACAACAAAAACAGTGTACAATGTAAAGACAATTTATTGATTAAAATAAGAAGAAGAAATAGTAATTTAACTGTTGTTTTAATTTTGTGTAGCCAGTGTATATTTTATTTATTTTTGTTTTTCTTTTTGCATTTCTTACAAAATTATTGATTGTTTTATTTTTGCAATAGGTTTTGTATACAAAACCTGTAATTTATATGTGTTTCTCTCTCTTTCCTCTCTCTCTAATTCTCTAATAATAGCAACAATTCATGTGTTTCAGTGTGTTTCCAGTTTTAAAGAGACGTTTTGTTTTTGTTATCACATTTAAACAATATTTTTAAAAATAAATTTCAAAGTAAAATCATTCAACTAAAAACAAAACAAAACCACCAATCAAATAAAATCATTCATTCAAGGTGAGTTTTAAAACTGTCGCAATTCTTTCAATATACTTTTTTTAATTCCTTTGTTTTATTAATTTCATTTAGTATATGTTATATTAAGTTTCCAATTAACTTTTAAATTTATCTGTCTGTCTGTGTCTTCTTTTATATCGTCAACGTTTTACAAATTTAACCTACTTTAGCTTATGGTTAAATTTCTACTTCTAAAATCCAAAAAAAGAAAGAAGAATGGAAAAACACAACAAATTTAACAATTTAACAAATTTAAACGCTTATTAAACTACTTTCCTTAATTAAAAAACAAACAAGAGAATATTTTTGTTGTTTAGTCGTCTTCGTTGTTAATATTTCCCATCCACTCCACTGCCGTTAAAACAAAAACACACAACAACATCAACATTAACGATGGATGTTGAACTCATATAAATACTCTCTGATTTTTCTCTTAACAGGTTTGTTTTTCTTTTTTTTTTTCTTTTTTTGTCTTATTGTTTTGTCGTTGTTTTATCTTGTTTTTATTTTGTTCATTCTAACCACATTCTTTCATTTCTTATTCTGTTTACCTTTTTTTTACATGTTTTTGTTGTTCTGTTTTCATTATATCTTTTGTTGTTATTGTTATTGTTTTTAACACTTCTTGTCATTGACATGTTTTGTTTGCATGTGTTTGAGGTTTTACTCGATACATTTACAGGCGATTACTTTGAAAAAACTTCTCTCTTATTTAGATTTCTTTGTTAAAAACGTTTTTTACAAAAGATAAACGAATTGTTTTAAAGAAAAATATTTAAAAAAATATGAAATAAAATACATATTTTCCATGAAGCTTTTATTTCATTATAATGCTTAGCTTTTGTCATTATGTACGAAACGCAATTGATGTCCCTCAAAAAAAATTAATCGTTGTGAAAGCTTCTGTTGCAAGGAATCCAAAATTTATCGTGTTGCATGGCTCGCAGCATCATCTTGCTTAAATCACACACCGTCTAGTTCGTCAGCTTCAATTGCAGGCCAAAAAATTTAAAATCATGCGGCCATAGTACTCTGAATTAGTGGTAACGGTTGTTAAAACGGCAGTTAAAAAAAACTTTTCCCGTATGAGAAATGAGTTTCTGGAAATTTTTGTTGGAAAGTCAACTTTGGAGGTCTATTGCTTTAGCTGCTGTAGGTCTCGCCGCTCATTAACTAGTAAGTGGTGCGAGAAACTAGGTCGTAATCCTAACTGAAGGGTTGTAATGATCAACTATGCATTAATGTGTGTATGGATGAGTAGATTTAACTGCAAAATACGCCTATATATAGGCTATCCAGCTCTGTAACATATCTTGTATTACAATATTTACTTATTACAATAATCTCTTATTGTTCCGATATGAATTTCATGGAAATGGTGGTGCGTATTTAATAATAATTTAATAATATTTGCCTCTAGAACAAAGAGTGGATAAAAAGCTTGGATTGTATGTAAATATTCGTCATACTGATTTTAATATATTTTTTTAAAGCATAATATTAAAACCTTTTTTTGTTTGTTTTTTTTTTTTTATAAGAAAGAACTAAAGTATCTTTGTTTTAAATAAAAAACATGACGTTGATAAAGGAAAACAAATTAAAAATAAACAAATCCAAGTGAAATCTTGGACCATAAGAGGCAACTTTTATTTACTTTTCATTGAAGAAAGCTTAACTACAGGTCTTTACATTATTTATATTAAAGCCTGGCGCTGTTGGTTAAGTTTAAAGTAATTATTGTGGTTAAATTTTTATCGCAATGTCTTGCGAGCATTAATTATCTCGCAGGCGGTTTTATTATTGTGGTTTATTTTTTATTTATTTTTTCTTTTTTTAAAATGTTTCATTCATAATTCTTTGAAAAGGAAACAAAACGGAACAATTAAATCCGTAATAAAATTTTTAATTAATAAATTTATTATTTACAGTTTAAACTTTATTAACAAGTACCTGATATTATTTATAGCAACACACTTACTTTTCAAAACAAAAACAAACAAATTATTAACTGCCATATAGGTATTGAGTCATTTAACCAAAACAGTCAAGAAATTAAAAGAAAAGGCAGAGAAAAAGCTGAATAAATAATAACAAAAAAAAAAATTAAACCATTTTTGAACACGTTCATTAAAAGTGCATTTTTTGTACATTTTGTTTTATTTATTTTTTGTGTTTAGTGGAACACCGCCCTTCTGGCCCGCAACCCACAGTAGAAACGTGTATTTATGCCAGTAATTTAATATAAAAACCATTGGCTTACTAGGTATATGCTTATTAGGCGTTATAACGTTATCAACCAAATGCCAACGTTATTTGTGTGAATTCCCTTTTTGTATGTAAAACTGAAATCTTTGTTATTATTAAAAAAAGGAATAACAATCACGGCTTTAAGCAGTAACTTTGGATTTGTTTTGTTGTTTTGTAATTGATAACTTTGTTTCCATTACAGTAGTGTGTGGAATTTTTAACTTAAAAAGTCACTCGACGTAATCGATATAGTATGTACGATGTACCATGTTGACTACATTGTTTTTGTATGTCAATCGATATTACAGCTGACAGTTGTTTGCTGTTTAAGTTTTTTATTTTTCTATTTTATTAGAAATCAATTCTTTTCTCAATACATGGCTTTAGTTATCTGACACTTAAGTTACTTAAGGTTTGAGACTACAAAGACAAGATTAAAAACTATAAGAGATTAGGTTAGGGGGTAGCTAGTCGTTCTCTGGCGAGTTCACTCGGTGGTCCATTGTGTTAACCAGTGTAAGGTAACTATATGAACTTTTCTTTGTTAAATATGGTCTAGTAATCGAAAATGTTGGAATAATAATGAAAATCTAAGAGTTCAACCATAGTTTGTATTGCACAGAATCTGTTTATGGCATAAATTCCTTCATTAGAGACTCCATGAATAAGAGTACAGGGAGCCCCATACGCTTTAACGTATAAAACCAAGTTTGAATTTCTTAACCTTTAGAGAAGAGTAACAAAATCGCATAATTTCTGACTCAGGTTTAGCAAGCTCTGGGTTAGACAGGATTACCAGTTGAAGCATGTTTGGTGAGAAGGTTAGGCAAGGAATTATTCGTGGTTTCTGCAAAGACATCAAGTGAAATTGATCGTAATCGAAACGGGTTGAGCATGAGAAAAAAAAATTCTAGTCGATAGAAGCTTGAAGATACGGCTGTTTTAGTTTTTTTTACCAATAGGAACAAGAATTTCTATGGCAGTCATAATAGGTTTACCTTCAAAATGGCAGCAATGGATTGAATGAAAGGCAGTATATTAAACCGGAACGGAAAGACTTTAACTTAATAACTAAATACAGTCTTTTGCTAAATACAGTCTGCAGTTTTGTGCAAAAAGATTTGCTATGTAGATAGACGAGTGCCTAATTTAATCCAAAGGACTCTTAAATGGATATAAATGATTTCGAAAGAGAATGAAAAACGGTAGAGCAAATAACTAATAAGAGAACCTTATTTTTTAAATGTTAAATAAATAAATAAAAGTATTAAATGTTCGTTGTTTATTGAGTAAATGAAATACAGTCTTGCGTAGCTGGACTGAAAGCCAACTGTACTGAGACGTAAATAATAGACAACATCCGAAGCATTTTTATTGTTAAATTCATAAACAGCTTTCAATTTAAAATAATAATTGAAACTTGCCAACTCTGATTCATATCTTTAATAGTTGTTGTAAATTTAGTTCGTATTTTTTTTTTTTTGCTTGCTTGTTTTTATTTTGATATGAATAACACTGAAGTAGTGTGTGGTGAATAACTTAATTATGAGCCACTTCAACTACTGGACCGAGAACAAAGTGTAGAAGAACAATAACTTTTCAATTTAATATTTATCATGTACAGTTATTTCATTGTTTTTAAATTTAATTTAAAAAAATTTGTAAAAAATTTGTTCTATTATACAAGAACAAGTTCAATATCAAACTCTCCTAGAAAAAATCCTAGAAAAACAAAATTTTTTATTATCACACTTCGATAAAAGTAAGCAAACAAAAGTATTTATGTTTTGTTTTCTGTTTTATAACAAATGTGTTTTGAATAATAAATAAAAACAACAATGAAATTTGAAATTCAAAATTTGTAAAGAAATGAAAAGAAAACAAACAAACAAAAAAAATGTGAATACAAATTATAAAAATGATGACGTTACTAAAAATGATACACAAAATATATTATTTAGAATCAGCGTATATACTTAAATAAATAAATAACGAACTATGGAATTTAATAATTTAATGTATTTAAATATTAAAAACAAACACAAAAAAAATTTTTCTCATGAGAACGTACGTAATATTTTAAGAGAAATCGTTATAAGTAATCTGCCAGACTGTCCATCTGCTTGTAATTAAAGTAAAACTAAAAGAATTTTAAATATTCGAATATGGCATTTATACTGGTTATATACATACATAATCATCTAAATATAAACGGTGATCTTTTTAAAGGCTCACTTAAATTTGAAGGAGGTGTTTTTTGCCATTTTAGGGTTAAGGCCATTATTTTTTCAGTGTAGAACTTCTGTGTTTTCTGAGTCTCTGCGAAATTTAAATTTACACCAGAGATAAAAACACAAATCGTTAGTATAATTCGCAAAGACGCTAAGTCCAGTTTTTTCCAAAATTAAGATATTAATGCAAAACGATAACACTATACCAAATACATATTTTACGACAAAAAAAATGTCAGTATGTAGTTTAAAGATGTTGTAATATTGTGGTTTGCAAATACGCTAAGTCCACAAAACTGCGAAAAATATTAACAGCACGTGCTAACTCCACGAATATTAATTATTAATTATTCTTAATTTTTGATCTAGGTCATTTAAAGAGAGCTATTTTGTAAAAATAATTGCGTTTAAATTTTAAAAACTGAAGAAGCCGAAATGTTTTTTGTGTCTCCTATAAAATTTGGAAAAAGGGACTTAACACATTTGTGAATGAGACTAACGAAATGATAATACGAAGGTTCCAGGTTTGAGCTACATAATGGATGTACTTAAAATATCCAACCAAGCTTATCAAGATTCTTATGTTATCAATGTTGTGCGTGATCCTGGTATTTTCATGATGGAACAAAGTACATATATTGACCAATGCTGATTATTTTAAATGAATTGCTTGTTTTACTCTCGTTAATGGTAGACATTAAAGATCAGAATCAATCGTTAATTGGATTGTAGAAACTCATAATGAAAGATTGTCTTCCAAACCTATCAGAGACACGGCGTTATCATTACTGGCTTTGTCATTACATTGTTGTCGTACCACGCGATCCATTTTTTCACTTATAGTGCTGTTGGATCAAGAATGCCAGAACAGATTTCCTTACGATCGGGTGTTACTTTTGACCGGAGATATAGGCGACGAAGCTAATTGTTTTCCTCAAATGACCAAAAAAGTGCTCTATATAAAGCGCCAATGTTTTGCGTCTTTTAGTCGATGACTTGCACTTTTTGTCGATGCTGCAATTTTTGGACGATGACTTCCATTTTTTGGTTGATGCTTTCATTTTTTTGCTGATGTCTTACATTTTCTTCGGTGAACGATTTGCATTTTTTGTAGATGACCTGTATTTTTTGCTCGATGACTTGCATTTTTTTGGACGATGACCTGCATTTTGTATGGTCGATGTCTTGCATTTTTTGGGTCCATGACTTGCATTTCTTTGATAGATGACTTGCATTTTTTTGGTCGTTACATGCAGTTTTTATGGTAAATGACTTGCAGTTTTCTGGAAGATCACTTGCACTTTTTTGTCGATGATTTGAAGTTTTTTGGTTTGATGTTTTGCATTTTTTGGTCGATCACTTGCATTTTTCGTTCGACGATTTGAAATTTTTGTCTGGCTTTTACTTTTTCTTCAATTTATTTCTATTTTCGTGGTTATTTAAAATTTTCTTTCTTCACTTTCCCAAATTTTTAACTATGTTAACTTGACAGCCTCCGTTAACATAACATTCACTGTAAGAAAAAGAATTTAACTTCACACACACTTTAAACGTATGTTCGCCAATTTTTTTTTTGCATATTTTATGCTGAGAAATCTGAAACCTCAGCATAAAATGATAAAAATACAGTAGAATGAAAAAAATCAATATTTCTTTTATAAAAACAAACTATTTACTCTCCTCTGACTCTGTCAAGTCTGCTGGGAAACTTCTTTACCCACACGTCTAAACTGTCAGTGGTTTGATTACAAGAGACATTGGAACTTCACAGTTTATTTGTATAACTCTTGTGTCTGAAATATTATGGGAAAAGTCATTGTCATCATCAGTTAAATGTTTTGTTTTTTGTTTTTCTTTTTTCATTTTTATTTATTCTTTTTTTTTGCCTGTCTTTCGTCTCATTTCTAGCTGTTTAACAAGTAGACATGAAATCTTTATTAGAATCAGACATGGAAAATGAGTATTAGGCGTTGCTGCATTTAATGAATCTTTGCCTTTGCCTGGCAACTGCTGCATAACAATACCTTGTTGTAATTTGTATTACATTTCTATTACTCACCGATTATAGTTCATATTCATAAAGATTTTCTTTTTTGATTTTTTACTGACATTTACTTTTTTTTTTTTGTTCTGATGATAACACATCTGTTGTAGTGGAAAATTTACACCGTTGCCTGGAGCAAAAATGATGTCAACTACATGTGGCAATCAAATTTGTCTAGTCAACAGTTGCTTCCTAATGATATTCATCGGTTTTGATCTTTCGTCAAGGCAATAGGTGGAATTCTCGTTGTAAGATCTGTGATTCGCTTCTCATAGGTCACATTATGTGTGTATTCATAGCAGTTCGTACATGCCGGTTCCATTGGCTATTGTAGTTCGGTATAATAATACCCATACGTCTATGGTTGCGTTTTAAACATCTTTGTGATCAGTATGAGTTTCATTATCAATAATACGATTCTTTAAATAATTGTTTAAATTCAAATTATTATTTTCAATCCCAGAATTGTAAAAAAAAAGTTTACATAAGTATACAATATTTCTATAATTTTTGGTTACATTTGGAAACGGTGTAATTGTAAGTACACATGAACTTAAAAGCTTAGATGAATTAATCATAAGTAATGAATACGTGCCAGAATCTTTTATTCCCACTTTTGTTATTGTAAACTGACAATATAAAACGTCATCATCACCTATTGTTGCAAATCACTTCGATAGCTGCTGGTAATTAATAATCGATAGTTGTTGGCAGGCAGTGATTTTTACTCTCGTAATGTCGATTTTAGAGCGGAAATAGTTTAAAGATGCGATGACTGTTCTCGCCACTCACACCCAAACACACATGCTCTAACGTGTTTAATAATTCATTAATTTTTCTTCTTTTCTTTTTCTATGATTTTCAATTTAAAATAATTGTGGTCGCAGTTGTATTTGCGGTTGTTTTTGTTTTTTGTTTGTAATTACATGACTGCTGGCTGTTGGCTGCTATCTTTGTTAGTCAATGAATTTTCTTACAAAGTAAATACGAGTAGAGAGAATTTGGTCAAATGGCTTTTAGTAAATAGCATAACGAAACACACAAACAAATGCTAATTTGTCTACCTACACACTAAATAAAATAAAATGTATGTATTACTATGTATGTATTCGTAAGTGTTTACATATTCAATTGCCATTATGATTAAAATTATTTTCTATTTACATTCATATGCTGGTTGCCATTAAATACTTACTTGTACATATATCAGGGGTTGCCAAATTCTTTTTATTTTGGAGCACTGAAAAACATTTTTGATTTGTTTAAGGTTTTGTTGGACCGTTAGACGGGATTTCATGAAATTATCACAACATATTATTTATTATCCAGAGAAACAGTAGGCTTTGTATATTTTGTGGGAGTGGCACTTTTCATACAGGGTAGTAAGTGGTAGTATAACACAAAAACCGGTCATTTACGTTAGATGGCACCACTTGCTTATGCTTTGTTTTACATCAATGATGTATACGTCATTTAAAAGAACAATTATTGAACTGACAATATCGGTCAACATTGTTTGGTTTAATTGTGCTGCTCACCATTTTTTTTCACGGCGGAAAATCGTTTAAACAACCTAACAGCATTTGCAGGAAATTTTGTTGAACCACCTTTTTTCGAAGGAAACTGCACTGGTATTACGGTGAGTACGCTCTATCAAAAACACTGTGTATCGAATAGAAATTGGTAACATTACTTGACCAAGATTCATATTAGACGCAAGACACAATGATTAGGCGCGACTTAAGCAGCCATTTCAAAGCGTTTAAAAGCATTCAAAAGCAAGGAAGTTACGAGCCACATGAACTGAAGCCAAGAGACGGTGAAAGATGATTTTTCATGTCAGAAGTACTGTTTGATTGCTTTAGAAAGAAATCATTTTTGCATTGAATTATCACTGCCGACGAATAATGGATTTATTACGACAAATCCAAGCACAAGAAATCATATATGAAGCGAGCAAAATCGGCGACTAAGCAGAATATCCACTGCGCCAACGTAATGATCTGTATTTGGTGGGAGATTAAAAGGGTGTAATCCATTATGAACTGCTAAAACCAGAACAGACTATTATGGGAGACCCGTACAGACAATAATTATTTTGGAACATTTGTTGGAAAAAAATCCTAAATAGGCGTGTTCAAACCTTGACTATATTTATTCTTGGCATCAAAAGAAGAGCTCGTTTTTCTTTTTGGAACGCAATCCATAAATTGCCAAGACCACGACAAAGAGTTGTAGCTTCCGATGGTTATTACTTTGAATGACATGTTCTTAATAAAGCATTTATTTTCAATACAAATGACAGAGTTTGTATTACCAATTTTACAACCTCTTCTTGTTAAAGATGCAAGCAGTTGAAGCCTAAGTTAGATGACGTTGAAATCCTCTCAGAACTATTTTAGTGTATTTAGAATAACGTCAGAAGGCCGTCCAGACTGCAAATTTTAACTGTGGCGTTCGTTACTGTTCAATTGCCTCTGTACGATTACCGTCTCACTGCAACTTCCGCCTGATCAGTTGTTAATATTGTGGTTGCACCAGTTTGCAGCAGCATCAGCCTGCATTTTCTTTCAATTATACCGACTCTGGGTGATACTCGTCCTGCGCGCAGTTGACCGGCATTCCATTTGGTGAATTTAATTTCATTTAAAGAAGAAAGCACACTTTTGCAACCACTTTAAGATGAAAGGGACTGCATGTAACACACCAACAGCAAAAAACAAGAAAAATTTCAAGTTAATAACATTTTTTTTGGGAATTCCTCTGTGTATCGAAATCAACCCGGCCATATGTTTATTTATAAAACCATATCTTGATTTTATTTATATATTTTAATTTTATTTATTCAGCACACATTTTATATTTAAAAATTTCCGGAACAATTGCATGTCACACGCTAATCGATACCATATCAGCGTATTTTGTTATTGTGATTCATTTCTTTAAATTTTTTATTCAGTTGTTGCATTTTCTCAAACCTCCTTAAAGACCTTGGATCACTTTTAATCTTACCATATGTCTCTTATTAATATTTCAAGTGCATTAGCACTTAAATAAATTTTTTCTTCAGAAATCAATGTGAGTTTAATGATGAACAGAAAATCACTGAGTACGTCTCTGAAAAACTACGAGATAATATTTTATAATGATAATTGAAAATTCGTTTGCTATACGTGCGTCAACATTACTTGAAAAAAATAGTATCGAGCAGTAGCTCCTTTACTAGTTCTTTCAGGGCGTAGAGTTTTGTATTTCATTACCAGTTTAACAGTTTCGGAACTACAAAATTACATTAGATTCGAAACGCAGGCGAGACGCCTCCACTCGGAGAGTGGTAAGAAATATAAAGATGGAAACGAAAGTATCCCATTTGCCAGCTAACCAGAGATTAAGCTTAATATCAGATATCCTAGCAAAGGCTAACTCCTCAAGCCCATTGAAGAAACCACATCAAGAATTGTGAATCGTCGTCTATTCACGTATCAAAACACTTTGGCTCTCCCAGGTTACTACAAACAGCGCAGAAAGAAGGGTGCTCCTATCCCACGTACTGTTTCTGCTCTCAAGGAGCAATGTTCCGTCGAAAAATCTTCCAAGATCCCAATAGATTTCCTCACCAGAATCCATTCCGTTTTCTGTGTCATATAAACTTAGATGTTCTTCGATCTTTCCTGTTTCGCCTCCTTACTTTCGGATTGACCAAGCCAAAAAAGTAACCCAGGAGATTCGACCGCTCCATTAGGTTCGCTTCTTTCACTTCTCGTTTTCTTGCCGGCTCGTCTGGAATGTCAGTACCCCATACATCAAAATATCTCGGAAATCGATACAATAGCTCCCGGTTTCTGGCCAGAAGCATAGTGAACAACTTTCTGCAGACTGAAACTAATATCGATCTAACATAGTGCTTAGTCAGTGCCTTCAAATCAAATTGTCTATCGACATAGATAAAATCTGTATCCACCGACATACCATCATAGCTCGAACACTATTCAGATTTTCAGTCACCTGACTTGCGATTTATTTGCCTTAATTTGGGATAAACTATTGAAAATTCTCTTTGCTGATGTCTATTTTCGACGTCTGTTCAAACTTAACTAAATTAAGAAATCAAAGAAGCTTGTTTTGATTTTTTTTAAAACCCTTTGGTTTGGATAGAATCTATTATGTTTACAGGACAATATGACGATTTCTAAAACCGAGTATGTTTCTTTTCTTTTCCCTACACCTTATACAAATAATAAATCAAAAGCCATTCTCTTTACCTTTGAACTTTCTATCTGATAAATATCTGATATAAATTCGTAATGACAACTCTGTTTTCCTGTTTGTTTTTTTATTGATGCTTATGATGCGGGTAGTTTTTGGAGGCAAAATACGAGAATAAAGCAGATCTAATGAGAAAAGAATACACAATAGATATCATATTGAGAATAAGAGAAAGTGAGAGGGAGAATAAATAAAAAAATTAATATGCCAAGCATATGTACAGAGAATTTACCGCAATAAATACAGAGCTGGAACTTGTACATTGTTTAGAATATAAAAATATAATTGTCTGTAAATCACTGTTGTTTCCTTAACTTTTTTTAATACTCAATTAATAAAACTTTCTTTGTTTATTTTTGAAATTCTAAAATTAATTTGAGTGACTAATTTTAATTCTTTAATTAAACAAACTTTTTTTCTGTTTTTGTCTTTATGAATTAAACATTTTATTTTACTTGTTTCTTTTTTTGTTTACTTTTTATTTATTTTATTTATAAATAACTAAAAACAACTGTTTTATACGGTAAGAAATTAAATTGAAAACACTTTTACTTCCACAGAAATGTGTCGATAATTTTGTGTTTTTGTTTTTATTTTCTTGTTTTATTAAATCATATTTTATTTATTAATTATTCAATAACCTCCATTCTGTTTCGTATTCTAAGTAAAATGAGAATTTGATTACAAAAAATTTTAAATCCATTTGATTTCGAGATCAAAGTTGAAATACAGATTAGGGCAGAAAAATTATTTTTTTTTTGCAAAAATCTTTCACTGTTTAATGATGAATTCTAAACCCGTGATACACATTTCCAAAGTCTATATAATTTTATTATTTTAATGACTCATTGTAAGTGAAATAAATGGCAATTTATGGCAAAAGTAGACAGTGAGTGCAGTGAAGATAAAACATAATAAATCCCATTCATTCTAAACTAATGTGTATCTTGACAGCTACAATAGCAATAAATTAATTATAAACAAATTTAATAAAATTCTAATGAAATGGAAAATGTTTTCCTCATACAAAACGCCTGGCTAGATGTGTTTATTATATTTTTTTGTTTTTGGTTTGACTATCCTAAATAAAATTCAATATTTTGTGGTCGATTTATGTAAATTTTTTTTAAAATCTATTTAATATAATATTTTAATATGGTTTTGTTCTCTACAATTTGGTCGATATATTTGATTTGTTGAGTAACTACGAGCTTATGCTTGGTGTAGTGTAACTGACCAAAGTCTATAGTGGGAATCGAACCCACATACCTCGGGCCAGTAATCGAGCACATTACCCGCTAGGATACCAATCACCCATTGTTAATAGAATTGTTAATAGAAATTTTTAGAAATCAAAAATCAATTTTTTTTTGTAGTCTTCTAAGCCAATAATTACAGTAGTAATTTAATTTGATTATTCCCTTCTGCACTGTGTTGTCATTATGGAACAAAATTTATATGCAGTGCTACCAAAATCGTTAAAAAAGCTATGGTGGCTCTCAACACATTGTGTGTAGGACACCTATTGGGTATAGTAATTTCAACTGTACTTTCTTTAAACCATAAAAAATAGAAGAGTTTGTTAGTAAAATTACATCCAATCTCACGTTCGGCCTTGGTTTCACGGAGAGCTCCCGTCTCTGTGTACTAATAGAGTTGCAAGATTAGTCTTAAAGAGAAAGCGGAATTCTACCGTATAGGTTACGCTGGAATCCCTGGATATTTACATTAGATAAGTATCAGCCGTAGAGATACAGGGACTCAGAGAGATTGATGGCCTGCTGCCTCATCTGTCTGAACAGTCTAGATTATATTATAGACGTTGAGTGGAACGGCTCTTGGTAGCGCTCACAATTAAATATTTTCGTTTTGTGGTCTTTGAGAAACCATTTAAAGTATATTCGTCTGCCATAGGCGACTGCATGTCGAATTAATTTCTCAGTTTTTTCGGAAGATCAAAAGATCTTCCAGATAATGCGAAATATAGTTAACTACATTTGTCTTCTCTAGACGTCGCCGCTGTGGTTTAAATCCCAGCTTAGATATCTCAAACGAAGTAAGAAAAAATATTTCTTTCAGAGAGTAAATAAATTAGCAATGTTTCTTAAATCTGTCGTTCGGAGCTGACTTTAAACTCTATGGTTCCGCCACTCATAGACAAAATTAACATAGTCGACATGTGTGGTGGGTGGAGCTAGGTTGTAATCCTGACTAAAGGCTTGTAATGACCAATTATGTTTGTACGTATGTATGTATAGGTTTTTCCAGAGGACCAAGAAGATGAAATTCTTGAAGAAATTAAACAAATTTTGATGGAATAATCTTTATATAGGAGTTGGTCACTCTGTTTTAAAGGAATCTGACATTGCTTATGGCTTAATTAATCAAAAAGAAAATCTTCAAACTATTTCCATATACGATATTCCTACTTTGGAATTCGTTTTCTATTTTATAAATTCTAGTCTACTTTTGTATAAAATTCTAAGGGAACGAAATGTTCTGTTTTACATCATGATAAGGGGGATTGTCTTATGCGCTATAGCGTCTATGAATGTTCATTTATGCCGCTGCTGACATTTCCACGGTCACTCAAAAATGTGATTTTCAAACAGAAAACCAGAAGTATTGTGTGTCTATTTTTACTTGTTCAAATACTTAAAATGCTTTTTACCCGTATGGCTTATTATATATTTTCGAAAAGCATTTTGGTTTTTTTCTGGATATAAATAAAATAAAATGCCTCGTCGTTTATATATTTATTATAGTTTAGATTTTTTTTGGTGTTTTTTTTTCTAAATTCTTGAGAACTTTACTTAGACTTTACTTTACCCAAACAGTGTTCAAATTTTCTTATCATTTGAGTTTCCTTAATGATAAGAACGTAAAATTAAAATAAATATTGTATGTATTTTTTTTCTCTTCATTCAGTAGTTGCAGTTGTGTAGTTATACTATATGTTTGTTGTTTTGTAATTATATTTTCTGTAATATGTGTGTAATCTGTTCTTCAAGCTCATAAAGGAAAACAAGAAAAAAAAAAGTTTTTCATATTTTTTCTTTATTTTTTTTCATTTCAATATAGAATTTATAGCAACAAATTGCAATGGAGCATTTTATTGCAATGAATAATAATAAATGGTTGGAAAACAAAATTGATTAAAATGTATTCAATTGTGGTACGCATGGATGGTAATGCAGTAGTGTAGTGCAAATTAATTTCTTCAGTCTTATTAAAAAAATTTAATCGCCTTCATTATCACAAGCGATATAAAAATTTAATTTTATTTTTTTTAGCACTAGTTACTCTAAGTTCTAGTATAAAAGCTATCGGGTATCAGCAACGCAATGGTCGTCATTGTAGTCTTGCTATCGATAAGAGCCCTTTATTAGATAAATTATTCATTGTTTGTTAGAAAAATAAAAGTTAAATAAAGTATTGGAATAATAATAAAAAGAAGAGCCCCTACCTCATTGATGTTTAACTATTCTTAACAAAGAGTGAAAAATATTTGAGGCGTTATTCTGCACTTGATCGCCTTATTCTAGTAGGTAGCCAAATCTCGGCTCAGATATCTCGAAAAAAAACGAAATATGATAAAATATTTCTTCAACCATTTCCTCTGAACTGTATTCTGGCCAAAAACTCTGAAAGTGAATGAAAGCGCTATAAGAAATTTCTCAAAACTCTGTTATTGCCACCCTCGGATGAAATTAACACATGCAACATGGGCGGTGGGAAAATCCAGGTCATAATACATGCTAAAGGATTGTAATGGTCAATTAAGTAAGTCATCCAAATTGTCATAAAGGGATAACATAATGAACAAGATAAAAACCATGGAGCTTTAAATCACTAAAACGTCCGTGGACGAGATTTAGGCATCATATACTCGTACTGGGTCTATCGCACTATAGTAGAGCCAACGTTGCACCATATGTTCACGTTTGATTAATTTCTTTGCAGACTGATAGACAAAGTGCACAGGTCCATTCAGATCAACAACTAAGGCATTGTTGGCTATACTCAATTGGTCAGGGAGCTAAGGGTTAAGCTGTAGGTGGCTTTGAATTCTGGCACAACGTGGACTAATGGCCATGCTGTAATTCTTGGAAGCCGTAAACCCATCCAAGTGGACTAAATAGTTCCATATTATTTTCACGAAAGGAAGATCTGATATTTTGCTATTTCAACTCGGTGGTTCCCCTGAGATGGTATATGGCGATGATTCCAAATCAGTGTCTGATATTAGACTTTCATATTGACTGTTGTAGTGCCTTCCACGCGAAAATCATTGATTTCTTAAAATCGGTGCAATGCTATTCCATAATATACTCGGGCACCTAGACTCCCTAACGAACCTCACCTCAAAGTCCGTCCTTATCTGTGAATGCCGGGGATTTTTGAGGAAAGTTTCGTATCATTCAAAGTAACTGTTATATGAGTTCCATGGCATTGGTAGGTAGATTGGAGTGGTAGCTTTGATACCAAAAGCTCACTTGAGCACGCATAGTGGCCCGTTGTGACGCCACAGATGAACATGGCATAGGAATATTATCGAAAATTCGAAGATTTTTTAACAAGAAGATCCAACTTTATTAGCAGCGGGAAGATACTTCCTAAAATTATATAAATGAGATGATGGAATGTCTTCTGTCCTAAAACTACATGGCCATTCAACGCACTATGTTCTTAACAGGTCACTGGTCTATAAGAAGACATGTCAATTGACTTGGCATTCTCTGAAATGACTTGCAAATTAATCACTTTACATCTGATTGTCTATGGAGCTTGCTAGCAGAGAACACTGCTTTATTACTCTATTATTTACATCTCCCCCACGCTGGATATTGGTTGACAGCAAGTTTTCTCCTTTTCACCACAAACTGAAGGATATAATCCAATGGCTTAAGGAGTATGAAAAAAATTTTCTTTTATTTGCAAAAGACTGGATAGAATTGAAAGTAAAAGAGAGAAGGTCATTATGATTAATTAAAAAAACTGAATGTCGATAGAACAGAACCTTTTGTATGTTTCTGAATTCAGAATTTATTGTTTGACTCATTTTCGAAATTAATAGACCTCTTGAGCCACCCTGTGTATCCTTTACCTTTGCGTAAATAATTAATTGAATAATTTAAACTATTACCACATATCGATTGACATTGACAATGAAATTAAAATAAAAATCAAAAGACGTACTACAATATATGTATGTATGTACTATATGTACATATGTATGTATGTAATATTAATTGAGTATTTTCCAGGAAAAATTAAGTGCTGGTTAGTAGGTTGGTTGACATGTCATTCTAATAAAATTAACAACGAATGTAGTAAATGAAATTTCGAAAATTGTATCCCCATTTTAATATTTTAAATTATAATTTTCGTCTCATAGTTACTATTAAAAATACATACATACAAATTGTCTGTCTGTTCATCTAATTAAATTGTATTTTCCATTAATGTTTTTTATTCTTCCACATAATTTATCATTTCAAAATAAAAGCCGTGATATGAAATTAAAACTTTTGTCACAATCACAAATAAAGTATAACAAATAAAGTAGCATGTTTGAAATTTATTTAATTTTTTTTAAGTATATGGTATGTACATATGTACGTATGTATGCATATACTTATATTACGCCATCCACATTTGGGTGTTTGACTGAGATATTAAAAAATATTCTATTGATGAATTGTGTACATCTCTTAAAATGAAATGCGTTTCAGATTTGTGTGGTGAAAACAGAATTATGGCGACAGACATTAGTCGGCAAATGAAATTTAAGTTTAATTTTTTGCATATTATGTCTGCTGTGATCAGACAGCCAGCAGATTGTTGCCTTCCGTGTTTTATAGCAGCAGAGTGACGTTTTGGGCGTATGTAAAATGCTTCGAGGCTTTTGCCAAAAAGTTAAAAAAGGCTGGGGCTAATTAATATTCAATTAATATTCAAACCGATGATCAATGGTTCACTACAACAGATAAATTCTTTAATTATTTATTTTGCTAAGTGAAAAAAGAAAATCACAAAAATAAGTAAAAATTGGAGAGGAATCCTAATCTTTGAATTTCACAACAAAACAAACAAATATGAAAATAACAATTTCCTCAGTGCAGCCAACTGCGTTGTTAACTTTTCCATCCCTTTTATCCCGCTTTAATGTGACAAAATCGGAGCCAAAAAATGCAATAATGAGGGAACTGCGTCTCGTGGGTGATTTACCTAAGGCATTAAGGATTCTAGGACAGTTTTAGATTCTCCAAATCTACTAAGACTTCTATGTCGCGAAGCCATAGGGTAGTAGAAAAAAGAACTTCATTCATTACTATCTGCTCTATTAACACTCATATTTATGTTAATCAGTACTTATGCTGTTACTATTTGCTGACATTTTTAAATAACCATTAAGTGCTCATTCTGCTAGCCAGATCTTGACACTTGTCACTGAAGTAAAAAGACAATTGACTAGTACCACTAATTACCTGGAACTCCATCCTATTGAGCGGTATCAAGCGTTGATAGAAACTATTTGAAAGAAATAAAAGCTGAGACGAAAATGGAAATCGGAAGTAGGAAGAGGATATTTACTTAATTGGTCATTACAACCATTTAATCAGGATTACAAACTAGCTTCTCTCACATCACTTATGTTGTGCGCGTTAATTTCATCCAACGACAGTTTTTTGCGATACTTTTTGTAACAATTTTTCTGAATGCTGCGAATATTTTATGATAGTAACGATTTATTACTTTTCAGAAAAAAAATCCACTTTTTTTAAAACCATCACCTTAAACTCTCACCAAAAATCTACGTCTTCCATTTGCCTGCTCTTCTCTTCCTTTTTTCTCTTTTTACAAAAATATTATTCTATCGCCGCTTTAAAATGTTTCTTTCCCTGTGATTAAATTATACAAATTTAAATCATTCTCAAGTACGACTACATTATAGCTTATTGCTCTTCTGTCTCCTCTCTCTCTCTCCGGAATATTCTCATACCCCCAGCTGGAATTTAAAAAGTATGAAAGCTTGGTAATCACTTTTCTTTCCAAATACTTTCAATAATCACATGTCGTATCTGTGTAAGTGCAACGTGAAAATACAAAAACAAAAATGTAAACTCACATTATCACATTTTGCAATTGTTGTATCAGAAAACAAAGCCAACCATAACCACAACTACAACTACCAATTGGGCTCATCCTACTTAATATAGAGGGTTTCAGATATTTATGAGGAGAAAAGTAATCGAGTGCATATAAAGAATTTTATTTTTTTTATTGTTTTCTTCTAGAATTTTATTTAACGAGTGTCTTAAATGACAACCTTGGCACTATTCTAATTAGATATTAATTTACAACAACAACAATTACAAAAGAAATATAAAAAAAATTGTAAAATTCAAATTGAAATAATTATCGAAAATCAATATTAAATGCGATACCGATTGATGATCCATTTTTGCTGTACAAGTGTGTTGCAATTTGTGAACGTGTAAAGTAAAAAACATTTGAATTTGATTCCATTTACGTCAACCATTCACCTTTTTTGTAAATGAATGCAGAGACATACATGAAATGATTTCATCGTTAAAGTAAAATATCTCTCCGACGAGACATTTCTTCGGGTTTGTAAACAAGAAATATTCATGCGGCGTCAAGCCTGATAAATAGGATGGATAAGGAAGCAAAGCAACACGTAGCCTAATTTATAGGTTTTTGTCATTAAAAGACACACACGTCAGCACTCTTGGTGCATCTGATCGTCATTGTTTGTTTTGTCATTTTCAAGGTAGACAACTTGGTCGTTGCAACTTTATTTCTTAACAAAGCCAGCTTGAAGTTCATTGTCAGCCATTCGTCCTGAGAAACTAACCGTTTGGTGCACTGTTGTAGTGAATGATTTACGTTCAACGCCAAACATTCCTGGCAAATTGTTATATGCTTGCATTGATGATTGAGTCGATAGTGACCATCGCTTTCTATTTTATTAACAACCTCCGCCCACTGGAAAATCTTCAATGTAATGTTGTTCCACAATGTCAAAATTTTGGGATTAAATTACAGAATGTGTGTGAAGATAAATTCGAATTTGAAAACCCAAGACGCAATCCATAAATTTTAGCAGCGCCACATTTAGCGTTAACAGTGCAAAATTTGCTGTTAACAGAGCAAAAATTGCTTTTAACAGAGCACTGTTAAATGTTTAGCAGTATCAATGTGAATAAGGTTACTTGTTTAGAAGCTAATTTTAGGGCATATACTAGGTCAAAGAGTGTTCCAAGGCCTCCTAATACAATAAGCAATATAGTCATATATAAAGTGGCATGGTATTGTTGAAAATGGCTTTGCAAAAATACATTTTTTGATTGAAAATTCTCTAGAAGATCAGTGGCCATTTGGGAACATATAAGAAATAGTACACCATACAGACTATATGCAAATGATAGTCCAGAGGGTTCTCTTTCCAACCGTGGTAGTGGGATAGCTGAAATAATGTTGTGAGTCGAGATTTTGAATTTAAAAAAGATCGATTTTTGGTCGAAATTATATGAGAATTCTTTAGAAGATCAGTGGCCATTTGGGAACATATAAGAAATAGTACACCATACAGACTATATGCAAATGATAGTCCAGAGGGTCCTCTTTCTAACCGTGGTAGTGGGATAGCTGAAATAATCTTGTGAGTCGCGATTTTGAATTTTAAAAAAATCGATTTTTGCCCAAAAATATATGAAAATTCTCTAGAAGATCAGTGGCCATTTGGGAACATATAAGAAATAGTACACCATACAGACTATATGCAAATGATAGTCCAGAGGGTCCTCTTTCCAACCGTGGTAGTGGGATAGCTGAAATAATCTTGTGAGTTGAGATTTTGAATTTTAAAAAAATCGATTTTTGGCCAAAAATATATGAGAATTCTCTAGAAGATCAGTGATCTTAATCTTGTGAGTCGAGATTTTGAATTTTAAAAAAATCGATTTTTGTCCAAAAATATATGAAAATTCTCTAGAAGATCAGTGGCCATTTGGGAACATATAAGAAATAGTACACCATACAGACTATATGCAAATGATAGTCCAGAGGGTCCTCTTTCCAACCGTGGTAGTGGGATAGCTGAAATAATCTTGTGAGTTGAGATTTTGAATTTAAAAAAAATCGATTTTTGGTCGAAATTATATGAGAATTCTTTAGAAGATCAGTGGCCATTTGGGAACATATAAGAAATAGTACACCATACAAATTTTGCACTGTTAACGCTAAATGTGGCGCTGCTAAAATTTATGGATTGCGTCTTTGGTTTTCAAATTCGAATTTATCTTCACACACATAATTACAGATTTAAATGCCTAATCGTTTTTAGCAATTCTGTCTAGGTCTGGAATATTATTTTTGGATTATAATTGTCTGACTGCTTTTATATCAGATCGGACAATTTTAAAATTATCATCGTAAAGTATTTTTATATCAATAGATAAGACAATATAGTCTATTCACTTTCTCAACTTTCTCATATAGAGACCAATTAGGCAATGGCTGGAAACTGCCATCACGAAGACAGTCTAAATTTGTCTGGTCCCATAAACTAACGTATGAAGCCGATTTTAATAAACCCAACAGCAAAAAGATTACCTTCAATACTTTTCCATTTTTATTGTAAAAAATTACACTTTCAGTCACGCCTAGAATTTAATGTGTCCATATAAACCTACGATAGGTCCATTTCGTAGAGAAATCAATCTGGCCATGAAACCTTTATTCTATAAAATTAGTCAACGGTAGCCAGTTTTTTTCTTGGTTTCGTTTAAATTTCCTATGGGGTGCAGGCCCACATGTACATATGTACATAACTGGCCATTATACCTCTTCAGTCAGGATTACTACTATGTTGTGTGTATTAATTTTATACATGAATGGCGGGGCCTGCAGTATAAAGTCGACTCCGAACGACAAATTTTTCAGAAGTTTTTCATGGCAATTTTTATTTATTCTCAGAATTTTTTCCAGAAATCTGTTTTTCATATTCGGTTTAGTTTTGTTGTAGATATCTGACCTGGTGTTTGAGCCGTTTCCTCACGTCTAACAAGCCTAATAGACTACGGCGTCTTCGTTGGCTAGTAATTCTGTTTTATTGTAGATTTCTATATCCTGCTCTTTATAAGTCTAAATGGTCAAAAATACTACCAACTCTGACAAGAAGGGCATCATCACTTTCTCTAAAATCCTGCATATTTCAGCCTTACCAGGTAAAGGTGATTAAAATCCGGTGGTAAAATAACCCTAATCATGAGTTATTCGTCTAGAGCTTCCTCCCAAGCTTATTACTGTAAACCTATACAATTTTGATATTGGTAGACTTTCCGTTTTATTTTACATTTCGCTGGATATGTAGAGCACAAATGAATTTTTTGTTTGAATTTTTATTAACAAGTTTTTTTTTTAATTCTTTTTTCTTTTAGAATATCAGCAAATATGAGCGCAATAAACATTTTGCAACAGCTAAAAACGTAATCAAAAATCAAATCAAATTATGGCACAGAATTATTTGAAGAGTTTATTGAACTTTACGGCGAAAAATTAACAGGGGAACCCATTGTTGGCGAAAGAAAAGTGACACAAGGTGGGTGAGTTAAAAAAAGCTTTAAAAATTATTATTTTATTTATTATAAAAATATAATTACAAAAAAATGTACAAAATAAGCGAACGTATTATATTTATTAAGTAAATATACAATATCTGCCTGCGTTATATTTTAATATGATTAAGAAATTCCATCACAGACAAAACAAAAATTATAAAAAAAAACGGAAGAAAACCAGCAAAACTGAAATAATTTCATGGGTTTTCATATTTTTTTCATTTTTCCAATTCAAAAATTTTAAAATGGGGGGCTAAAGTACTTGAGTTTGAATCAAACGAGTGTATGTACGCAGCGAGTGGATATTTTAATTGAATTGAACGCATTTTATTATTATTGTGTGGGATAGATTAGCTGGATTGGAGCGACTGGCTGGACGCTGACTGGGACTGGCCATACATACTGTAGATTTAAGTGAAATGCTAATAATGATTATTAACAAAAGTATGATGATGCTGTAGACAGTATCTTTTAGCTCATCATGATGATACTTTGTGTTACTGATCATTATTATCATGTCATGAATATGATATTCATTATTAAGAGGAAATATTTGCATTGTTATTCATCATTTGTCCACTGACTCTGATTCCGATTCTGATTCGGTTGCCGCTACTATTATTTTTGTAGTTTTCATTCCATCACACAAAATATTGTCGCCACAGCCGCCGCCGCCGCCGCTTTCGAGATTTTATTTTTCAAAATTACATACCAAAACAACGTATTCTATTTGTAATTTAATGAAAATTCATTTGAATTAATTTAATTTAGCTTTGATTATAGTACTCCAACGTTGTATTACATCTTTGATACAGCCACACAAAGCTATAATGAAGCCTATCAAAGCCAATAGGAATACGAAAGGCACACAGATTAAAATTAAAGCAAACAAAGCCAAATCGGTACATTTGGCCAATGTCATCCACCACAGCAGACTCCTTACCATATTACGAAATATCAAACGTCTCTTCCACATTATATGGCCCACATAGGCCAGATTAATGAGCACACGTAAAATCAAATGCAAAACATACATTAACACACATGCCAAACACTGATAACATTTGATGAATTTTCTATAACCCCTACTCTGCATGATTAGCTCTAAACGTTCCGTTACTTTCTCCTGCATATCCGGCTTGAGAAAGTTTATCAACAGAAATTGTAATAAACGCCACAGCACTGTATCTTCTTTTTGTTTTTTAACCAACATTCTGGCACGCAGGTTGAGGACTTCCTTTTCGAAATCGTTATCCTCACTTTCGGTATCCACTAAATTCAAGCGTTCCAGTTCGAAGCCCCGATCCTTAAACATGGTTATATCGCCCTCATAGTTACCATTATAGCATACAAACGAACGTTGTGATCTGGAAGTCCAAACGCTAGAAAATTTAACAGCAATTTATACGTGTACCTATGGCCGAAACAAAACTTACGATTTCTTCCCCATACTTAAACGTGATCGGCTACTTGCCGGTGGTGTTAGATTCTGTGCCAATATTGGCACATAATTTAGGCCTTCCGAATATTGTGACATTTTTGTTTTTATTACGTTTTCTTTTTTATTATTATTAATTATTTTAAAACTATTTCAAGATTATTTTTAAAACAAAACGAATAACTTATAAAAAAATATATTTTTTCTAAATGAAAATCAATTTTTTCAATTTGAATTTCTGTAACTGCCAAAATTGTATGTCAATTTTGTTGATTAAAAAATAGAGTTCCCCAACACAAATACAATGCCCTACAGCGTTAAGAAGTTTCTTTCGAATCGAAATACATAATAACCAACCAGACTTTTGAACAAGAGTTTCACTGAAGCCTATCGCATGTCACAGAAAGATAGTGATATACATAGCTTTCCCATTTGGTTCCTAGAAATGATTCCATTGATACAATTAATACAAGACGTATATAATCGTCAAGAAGCCAGAGCTGCAGGTCTTCACTTAACCGATGATTCTAAAGATCATTGTTCAAAAAAAAAAAAAAAAAAAAAATTCTGATCTAGTTGGACATATAGCCACTTCCCTACTCTACCAGATTGTAATTCATAGACCTGTAATATAGACTTTCTTTCGGTAAATAATGCAAATGACTCATTCCAAACACAAAAGAAATCGGTTTGAGTTAGATAGGTTAGGTTGGCGTGGTAGCTTTGATACCAAAGTTCATTTGAGCACGCATAGCCACCCGTTGTAATGCCACGGGTAATCACAGTCCCTGTACTGACCAAATTCCATCGAACTCATCGCAGAAGTTGGTCAGCGCAGCACATAGGATTGAGTACTACTCGAATAGATCTTAATCGATTTCGGGAATTATAGGATTTATACAACAGAGGAAACGATAAAAAGATGAGCTTCCGCCTAATGGATGATTGCAGCGTTCACCAAACCAAAGTTTGTGCAATCCGCTGAGCTATCAACTGGCTAAGGTATTACGGATATTCAAAATCCCTTAAAGAAGAGACAGCAATACATTCTAGTGTTTAGCTGCCTGACTAAAGGTCATACAGGTAATTAGATCAAGCCACTAATAGACCAGTTAAGGCTGGCCTTAAGTTGCCAATTACATTGACTGTCTCTATCTCCTCGCTTGGATAGGAGGTTGAACATATGCTAGGAAAATTGAAGCGGTCATCAACATTTGCTTTAATGCAACAGACTTTGATTAGGTGTGTCCTGTGCCTATGGTTGGTTGGGCTGATTACTGAACCACCCCGTGCTCCGGATGCATCCGGCCAGTTCCCTCAATGTTACCTTCGCCCCCATGTCCAGATATTTAAACGTGCGTAATTCAACAACCAAGTTTGGTCTAACAACTTACGGTTTGTTGAATTCCGTGCGGTTTTTTCAATTTGGAAAATGTACTTGTCTATCGTCTTCTCCTCAGATATTTGTGATCTTTATCGGTCCAAATCGGTTTGGACCGTGATTGGAGAAACGGACCTAATGGTTTGGATAGATCGATACTACGTAACCCCCCAACGAATATAATATTTTCGATTATTACGATGGTACTAAGCACAAAAAATTAACTATAAATATTTGAAAACCTCTTATTTTTTAAATAAAAATTTTTATGAATAAATTTACTACATATTTTAAATTTGAATTAAAATTAAATTAAACTACAGCGGTAGAACGAACGTTTCTAACTGTATTTCTAGATCTTCTAGATTTATCTTATATTTTTTATTATATTTATTTATTTTTATTTATTATCATTATCTGTAAAATTTATTTAGAAATGAAATCACTTGTTTTAGGGCAACTTTTGAATAGCCTGTACCTACATATAGCAAGTTTCTTTGACTATTTGTAATTTAATTTCAAAATAACGTTATTATTAATTGCAACACTTACTCTAGTGATTTTGCTGTGTTTAGTAATCATTACTAATAAATAACCCCTAAGTTATGCTATATTTTAAAGAGTTTTCAAGCATTTAACGGCGTTATTGTTAAAGCAGCCGCCTTTGTGGATTTCTTTATTAAAACGCGGCGTGTTTGACTTTGAAATTCAATTTAAAGAAGGATTATTTTCGTCAATTTGTGTTAGTGTTTATTTGTGATTGTGATTTGTGAATTTGTGCAGCAAAAATAAATGTTTAATAAGTAATAATGGAACCAATTCCCAGTTATAATTTATTACAAAGCATTGATCCAACCAAAGTTAAAGTGCCAATTAGTGAACGTAAGTTGAAACACAAACACAAATTCACTCGTAAATAAAAGGGTGAAGAGAAAAAGATAAGAAAATTCCATTAATTTTGTAATATTTTCTCTATACTTTTGTGAACCAGGATTTGCTAAACTAACCTTGTCTTCCAATAAAAAGAAACACCAACAGGAACAGCAGCAGCTACGACTAAATGATCCAGAGCAACATGAGGAATTGCAGAGACTGCAAGAGAAACGGATGAGCATCAGTAGGGACCTAACCAAACAATTTGAAATGTCAGAGACAGAAGGAAAGAATCCATTGCTGCGCAGTGAGTCTTCCAAGGAAACAGATCAGCAAAATTCGAGAGAGATAGAGAATGAACAGACTATGGATCGTTTGCAGGTGTCTCAAGAAACAGAGCTGCACCATTCTAATTGTGCAAGTGCTGAAAGAGAAGAGAAAGAGGATAAGGACTACAAAGAGCTTACAATGGATGCATTACAAGTGTCCAATGATTATGACAATCCCACACAATTGGAAAATGATTTGGAACTAATTTCACAGAAAATTGTTTCTTTGGTGGTAGATTCAAGGCCCATATCCCTTTCTTCAGGTTCTACGGACAACTTAAATGATCAACTGGTGTCCGCGGAAAGTCAACGTTCCAGTACTAGTGCAGAAAATCAAATACTTATTGTACGCCATATACCCATCAATGTAAAGGAGGCATTAAATCGGGAGAACATTTCTCTCAACTTGACAAACTCAACAGAAGCAGATGACAAGAATAAAACTTATCAATTGACTGACAATGAAGAAGAAGAAAGCGATGAAGAGGGGGAAGCCATTACCATATCAGACACATCAGAAAGCCATAATGAACAAGAACCAGACATTATGGCTACATCGAGCCTTCCATCTAATTCCCAAACAGAAGGTCTTTTATTGCCATCACTAACCGATGATAAGGCAGAACGTGTAGCCGCTTTCCTAAGAGACGTTTCCATAGAAAGGCGTAACATGATGGAACAAGGTCAACTAGATGTTAATGATACCGTAGACCAACTAATAAGCAATAACGACATCGATAAAATACAGGAAACATTGAATAAATCGAAACAAATTGCAGCAGCAGATACAGAATCAATGACAGCAGATGGAGATGAGGAAGAACAAACACCCAAACCAGTAATAGATAGGGGCACACGTTTGAAAGCTTTGGAAAGTTTAATGGGCAGAACAGAGCTATTAACAGACGACGAAGATGAAGAATTTAAAGAGAATAAAGACAGCAATCGAACTATAGAAAATGCTTTTGAAAGAGGCCTAAAGGAAACACCGAGAAATTCTAAAACCAAAAATAAGAACTTTTATAAAACAGCCTTTGATAAGACAAAAAGTAATCTGGACTTTTCCATTTCTGAATTAATCGAAACACCTAAAATTGAAAGCAAATTGCGTAGCGTTACATCATCAGAAAATAAAAATAATTCACGGCGTCTAGCCAATATTGAAACGGAGGAAAATACGGTGCAATCTTTGACATCAGATGAAAGCAATATTACACCTCATAGATTAACTAATGAAGAAGCTTCAAATTGTTTAAACCAATTAGAGGAAAACTGTCAAACTCCCAAAGGCAATAATCCCCATAGATTGGCTAACGAAGATACCCTGCCAAATTCGACAATAACTGATATAGCCAAAGCAATTTCTGAAATATATGATTATACACCCGACTATAAGACACCGAAAAAATCGTTTAAAGTTCGACCAAGTTCACCCATATCTTTGCATTCAACACCCCCCAGCTCTACAGACGGTGGCGAGCATAAGCATGATTCGATTATAAATTCATCAGCAGAACATGATACCACAGCTCCAGAGGAGTCTATAGTCATTTCCGAAACTGATGATGAAAGTATAGAACAACAGAAAGGAACAATAAATTCCGATGATAATAAAAAACTTTCAAATAGTTTTCACAATAATGAAGATTCCTCCTCCGATGATTCAGACACTAATGAGGACCAAATGTCCGAATTAAAAATGTCTATGGCCAGTATAAGTATATCAGCTAAAATTAACATAAAAATACATATTCCTAGCACTACCTCCACAGAAACAAGTGAAGATGATGAAATTCATAAGAAGCAAAAGAAACCTGTAAACAATAAACAGAAATCTCTCATAAAGGAAAATAACTTAAAAGAGCAGGAAGAAATTGCTCAAGAAATTAGCAAAGAATCTGAAAGTCCTAATCAAAGTTCAGCATCCAGTTCTGCTGATAATGTTTCATCCAAAACCTGTAATCAAATGCAAAGGAGGACGATTGCAGATGAAAATGCTTTAGTTTGTTCCGATAAGTCGCCCGATTCCCCTGAAGTTGTAGAAGAAGATGAAAAATTCCTTACCGAAGCTGAAAAACTTTTGACTCAACTTTACGGTAAATCTTGGCAAACGCCCGAAGTTATACGCACTTTAAAACGCACTAGCCAAACTGGTGATAGGAAATCTAATAATCCTGAAACTTTTTCGTTTAAAATACCGGATAATGTTGAGAATTTGAAGGATCAAACGTCTGTTAATAAATCGGTGGTGGAAGAAAGTGTTTTGGATGATTTTTCAATATGTAAGTAAAGAGTAATGTAATGAGAAATTCTTAGATGGCTTAAGTAAATGGTATTTCGTGTTGTAGATGATATTTAGAATGTTTGTTGGAATCAAAGAAAATTTTTTAATAAAATATACCACTTAGACAACGCCAGATACTGATTTCCAAAGCAATCTATTAAAAAAAAACATACCTCTTGACAATATCTTTTATAAACAATTTGTTAAAAAACGATTTAAATTAAATTTTTATTTTTTATAAAAAGTTCGTCGAAATATTGTAGAAACCAATTTAAATTCAACTAGACTTGTTACCTCACCAAAAATGCCTACGCAACAAAACAAAGAAGTCTTAACCGTACCTCGTAACCTCAGAACTACAGCAACTAGAAAAGCTGAAGTCACTAAAACAACACCAACTCCTGTAAGTAAATCATCATTTAGAACACCGGTGGCTAAGGTGGTTACCAATAAGGGTCGAGTTGATAATGGACGTTGGCGCCAATTAATTGATGATGATTCAAATTCTGAAGGTGACAATGCCTCAGATGATGAGGATGCCGATGAATCGTGGAGTAAAAATGCTTCTGAAATTGAAGATGATTTAAGCGATTCAGATTTTGAAAATTCTCCAAAGCCCAGAGGAAGAAGCAGAAAAAATAATACCTCGAAACGTGCAGGTGCCAATAATACAAGTAATAATTTGGCTAAATTAATAAATAAATCAAAAGAGGGCGAATTGATTTATTTGGATTTAACCAAAGATGAAGTTGAAGTGCAGGAGGAAGTACCCGAAAGTCCGCCGGCTAATCATGATGCGACTTTTGCAACACATCTGCAGGATATTTTGAAAACCTGTCGACGTGAAGACAAACCAAAATTGCCTGCTTCGAATAATAAAACGAAAAGGAAACTGTTTACGCCACAATTTGGCGATGAGGATTATGAGAGTGTGATAACTGATAAAGCAGAGCCACCTAAAGAACAAGTTGCTAAAATCAATAGTAATTTAAATAAAGAAGAAGAGGAACTCTTGGAAGACTATGATAACAGTCCGTTTGATTGTCAAGCACGCCCTAAAGTATTGACATTGATAAACAAACAATTGGAGTCGGTTAAAATGGGAAAACCCATTTTCCAATTAACACCTTCACCCAAAAGAAGAGAAAAAGCTTCACCCTTTTCTACAAAAAATATTAAAAATCACAAGGAAAATAATGGCAGTTCTTCCAAATCGAATACAATTAATGACAATAATTTTAAAACGCCGTTAACAGCTAAAAGCAAAGGACCAGCGAAATCATTACGAGATATTTGTCTAACACCAGATTTTAAATATAGTTTCTTGAAGTCCTTAGATGGTAAATTTTTTCTTTTCTTTACTTTAAGTGAGTGAGATTCATTTTAAATTCTTATTATTTTTAGTTACTGTTAGTAAAGCCTTTTGTCACCCATATGCCTTGTATTATCGTGATAATTATCGCACTAAAAAGGAAGACCTCTCGAAGATACTTTATGATCTGTACAATGAGAAACTGTTTGACAATAAATTAAATGTGCCCATCAGTTGGAATAAAAAACTTTCAAATACTGCAGGCAGATGTATGAACAAGAAAAAGTAAGTCTCTGTAACGCTTTAAATATGTTAAAACATTTAAAAAAAATTTTTTTTTTTCAACAATGAATAGAATGGGCATTAGATTAAGTGCAGTAGAACTGAGCGATAAAGTATTAACCAGTGCCGATCGTTTACGTTGTACTCTTATACATGAACTGTGTCATGCAGCCACCTGGGTGTTCAATGGTGAAGGTGGTCATGGTGCAAAGTGGAAAGAATGGGCCCAAAGAGCCAATGCTACATTTCCGGAACTACCTAAAATTGGTGTATGTCATCAATATGATATCGAGTACAAATACACTTATAAATGTACCTTATGTGCCGCCAAGTAGGTTTTCCTACCTTTAGTTATTAAATTATTTTCTTCAAATTTAAATTTTTTACGTTCTCTTTTAACTTTTGTATGCAGATCTCATGCTCATTCGAAATCGAAAAAAGTGGAAAATATACGCTGCTCTTATTGTCACGGGGCAATTGAAATATTTATGAATAAAAAGGACAAGGACGGCAATATAATGCCTACACCGGTTAGAGAGGCGACTGGATTTGCTAAATTCGTTAAGGATAATTACAAAAAGTTTAAACGTGATGATCTTAAACATGCTGATGTTATGAAACTATTAAGTGCTGAATTTGCCTCCCTTAAAGTCAACGGAAATTGATGGGACTTTTTTTGTATTTCCTTTTAATTGATAGCGAAATGTATTTTGTTTTTATTTTCTTTCGTATTTGCTTTTTATTTTTACTAAGAATTTATTTATAAATATTTTGATAAGTTCTATTATTTAAAACCTTTTTTTTTTGTATTAATAAGCCTCTTGGCAAAATATTTGTATTAAAGAGAAACAAGCATTTGATTTATTTTTTTAAACACATTGTAATAACGACAATAT
This sequence comes from Sarcophaga subvicina, assembly GCA_936449025.2. Taxonomy (NCBI): domain Eukaryota; kingdom Metazoa; phylum Arthropoda; class Insecta; order Diptera; family Sarcophagidae; genus Sarcophaga; species Sarcophaga subvicina. The sequence continues at coordinate 77,988,021 of OW388083.2, forward strand.
ATAAATATTTTAAAAAGTTATTATGTCTTTCTATAGTAAGGAAATAATAAAGATTAAATTACTTTCAGTACCTTAATAGGCACGTCACATACGAAATGAAATTTTTTTGAAACACACACGAAGGACAGCAACATTTAACGTGATATCCACCAAGTATTTCCTGCTGGCATATTTTCATTTTCACCTCCCCAAGGTGAACCATATATTACAGTACAACTCTTCTCCACGGCATATCTGAAAGGATATAAGGAGTCACCTTCAGGAAGTTCACGACTAGCTGCCCTCCATTTTGGATGCAAAAGCATTTGCTAATGCACTAAAGGCACAATACAAACTAGCTGGAAATTGGAAATTACACCTTAAACAGATTTCTGTATGCGCAACCACTCGAGATTGCAGAACAATTTTCCAGAATCACGAGAGTACAGTGACCGTCTTTCAATTCTGGTCGAGATTTTGCGGAATGTTTAACTCATATAAAACGAGCATACTCTGAACATCTATTCAATTGTCCATAGAAGACTAGCTCTTAAATAACAGTGTTATTTTAATGTTATTTATTGCTCTGTATAATATGTAAATTACCTCTGTTTGATTTTCGTTTTAAGTTTTCGAATTCTAATTGATGTGAACATTAGAAGTTCTGGTATTCGGTTAGTATTCTTCTTCTTTAATATTCTGTAGCAAAAACTTCCTATCGTAGTATCAATTGCTGCACTAGGCTAATTACTTACTTGCTCAGCTGTGATAATTTAATGGATGAAACTGAAACGAAAGAAATTAGAAAACGGAAAAGCAGAACAGAACAGAACACCCGTTTTTATTACTCTCTTTCTAATCAACAATTTTGTTAAAAGATCCTTTTGTATAAAATGGTTATCAAATTTAAATATTAAGTTTTGGTTTCTTTTTTATTATTGTTAACATAATATAATAATGCAGTCATCATATTTACTTTCTTTTTACAGAGTTTATTAAACGAGCACTTGCGTTTTTTATATCATCAACTATAGAACACAAACAAGCATAGTTTTGATACTAAAAGAACTCCAACAGGCATACAAGCAATACTGCACTGAGCAATACAAAAGTGTGATAAAAAAAAAACGAATCATATTCAACAAGCAATATCCAGAAATAAAAGAAAAAATAATTAAATTAACTTCAATTAACTACAGTATACAGCAGTTAATTTTGTTGAATACCCAAGGGAATAATAATTTTAAACTGAATCTTGTTTTACATGAATGCAAACAACGCTACCATCACTCCAAATAGATGATATTTTAAAGTCAATTTTTGTTTCTGTTTTAAATTGAAACATTGTTTCATGATTGCATGTATGCTGTTAGAAGTAATTAGTGATGGTAAGTAAACTATTTATTTAAAATATATTTCATTTGATTTTAATTGTTTTTTCTTTTCATTTCTAGAACACTGCCTTTTAAAGGATATCTCAATACGTACATACATATATATGTAAATCAAAAATAGATTTTTTTTTGTCTACAACAAAAGTATTAAAATTTATAAAATAATAACAGTTAAAGGCTGCCTATCAAAATGTTGAACAATAATTTAATACTGTTTTTAAGCTGTAGTCTGTTGTGCATGTTATTTGCAACAAATACTGCAGCTGAACTTTATCTGGACATAAAGGGTCAAAATGTTTGCAAAAAGAAAGAATTGTAAGTAAAAAAATTCTTCTTAATTTCCATTTAAGAAATTTACTCTTTTTAAATGAAATTGTAGGCTTTGTTTAGCACAGTTAAAATCTGGTAAAATAATCAGGGCTTTATGAATAAGCAGACTTAGCATGCGTTAATTTTGTCTATGAGGGGCCGTATTTGAAAAGCTTTTTCATGGCAATTAGTTTACATTCGAAGCTTGGTGATAATAAAAATTTTGTAAGCAAGTTCCCGGAGTTATAGAGGGGTTAGTATCGAAGAATGCTGCCTAACGTAGTTGTTATGCAACATAATTCTTCTCCCATTCGACATATTTGGATGTTTGTTAGCGTTTTGTGTCTTCAGATAACGGTTGATTTTGTGAAGCAGATTTACTCACAACTGATCGCAGCAATTCGGATATTAGGTTAGCATAGATGGAAAATTCGCTATTAATAGATTATACCAAAGTAATGTATGCGTACTTTCCCTCATAGTCTAAGTGTCTGGATGAAATAACGAAAAATATTCGGTGGTTACCATCATACGATTTCTTGAGCGCGGGGCTTTTTAGTTATCCACAAAGCTGAAGAACTTGCGGTGCAACTGAGAACTCATATGAATTCATATGTGAAATTTGCATTTCTATGCAAAGAGGCAAACAAATCATGTCACAGAGGCTACCCATTTGCAAAAGAAATGCGCGATAATGAACCCACTTGTGTTGAGACCAGCCAACTCTGGTCCGCTATGGATATATGCAGAAGAAAATTTACTTTAAACCTAATCAGAGTCCATCTTGGGAGCATAATAACAGTTCTAACTATACGCTTGCTCCTGGGTACCCACGCCCACAGACTGTGAATACCTTACAACGACTTCTACAGAAGCTGTAATAACGAGTAAGAAGAAAAGACTACAGAACATTTTCTGTTATTATCTGGTACTTGAGTAGAAAGAATTTTGGACACTCAAAATTTATTGATAAAATGTGTCTAGACAAAGATGACAAATAAAACTATCAGGACGATCGATAAATGCCAGCTAGAAGTTAAAGTTAAATGACAGTGAACGTATTATCAGTATAACTACGTCACGTTATAGGAACAAATTGTTTACCAATATAACCGCATCTATACTGTACGATTTGGATCGACACACAATACATTCTAAACAAGATACTTTTGCAAATTTCAGTTCCGGTTAGTTACACGTGCCTCAACAAACAGTACAGGGAACTGTAATAATTTCTACCGTCTCTACCTACTTTAGAAAGGTGGAATTTAGTTCAGTTCATTAGTGGTTTGTACATGGTTTTTTTTAAGTAGAACTCGTTTGAGGCTCAATTCGGATTCCAAATGTACAAAAGTACAATGTTTAACTGTTAATCAAAGGTGAGGTTGTTTGAATATTTCGATTCCGCAACTGTTCGCATTCCACAGTCATCTTATTTGCATTTGCGCCTTTATTCATGAAAATGTTTTGCTTAATTTCTCTTTGATAGTGGACATTTTAGAGCCGTTTTAAAACAATACTGTGTGATCTTTTCTTACACCTTTTTTGTTCCAGATATCCCGTTGAGATTGTAACAACCGAATTACAAAATTTTCAAGTACGCAGTCAAATATGGTGTTTCAATGTACCGCCAAGATGCTCTACTTATACGCTGAAACAAAAGGTGATTAATAAAACGACCACATTAATGAAAGAGCGTATTGCTTACGATTGTTGCGGTAAGTTTAATGAATTTTCTAATCAAAACTTGTTAATTTCGAATTTCTCTTTTTGTTTGCAGATGGTTATAAAAGAAATCCTTTGGATCATGGCTGTATACCAGACTGCAAAGAAAAGTGCGTGCATGGCGCATGTGTTGCACCCAATAAATGTAAATGTGAACATGGCTACGGTGGACCGGCTTGTGATATAAGTTCGTATAATTAAATTTTCTTTTTTATCTTTATTTTATTGCTTTTATTGTGATTTTGAAAACACTTGAAAGCCTTCAATGTTGTAGTTTTGCAAATGATCTCTTAAATGCTTTACATTTGGTTTTGTTTTTTTTTAACTTTTGATTTTAATTGCTTTAATTAAATTGTAGCTTTTAATGCGCTTATTTTGTTTAAGTAATATTAATTATTTTCAATACGGACGGGATAGTTTAGTAAAATCTATTAGTAGTGTGCACTAAAAAATTATTTTACGCTTCACTTGGTTTAAATTTCCCACCGAATTTGCTTAAGACACTACACACACCAACACACATAATTATCTAAAAATCATACATAATATATTGTCTCTAAACAAATTAATCTCTTCGAATCCCTTAAGACACTGGGTTTACAGATCAATGTTTCCTCCCTTTTTTTTTTGTAAATATTTCTGTGTAACTAACCATAGTGCACTCGGAAGTCCAGGTGACACTTTGTTTCTTCCCTCGCTATCACTAAAACTAGCTTTTTGTGTAATCGAGATATTACGGCTGTATTATAAGCGAATAATTAAAAGAGAAATTGTTTTGAAATTAATTGTTTAATTTGAAATATAGATTGTCCGACTGGTTATTGGGACGTTGATTGTAAGAAACAATGTGACTGTTATAATAATGCCACATGTGAACCCTATACGGGTGCCTGTCAATGCGACAAAGGCTATACTGGAGAAAAGTGTCAAGATAAATGTCCTACAGGATTTTATGGTGCCGGCTGTTTGGAGGAGTGTCGTTGTGAGAATGGCGGCACTTGTCATCATGTATCCGGTGAATGTATTTGTGCTCCCGGCTATACTGGACCATTGTAAGTGTGTTTGTGAATTTAAGGTTTTGTTTAAAGGGCAAAAGGTTTATTAATTTTATTGCAAATTTGTATAAAGATGTGAAGATCAGTGTCCGGACGGTAAACATGGTGCCCAGTGCACTCAAGATTGTCGCTGTCAAAACGATGGCAAATGTGATCCTCAAACTGGCGAATGTTTATGTCCCCCTGGCTGGACAGGGGATGTGTGTGCCAACAAATGCCCAACCGGAAGTTATGGTGCAAATTGTGAAAAATCTTGTGAATGCTTTAAGGGTGCTCCATGTCATCATATTACCGGCAAGTGTGAATGCCCTCCCGGCTATATGGGTGATCGTTGTTTCGATGAATGCCCCAGTAATTTGTATGGCTTAAATTGTACCCAAGAATGTAACTGCTTAAATGAGGCCTCATGTGACAAGGCTACAGGAGCCTGTAATTGCCGTCCTGGTTGGACTGGCGACGACTGTGGCGTACGCATTTGCCCAGCTAACGAATATGGCGAGAACTGCACAAAATCCTGTGAATGTGAAATGCAATATACTGAATTATGTCATCCGGAGAATGGTAAATGTTTGTGTCAAGTTGGCTGGAGTGGCACACTATGTAATAGGCCTTGTCCCTTCTTGAAATATGGCCCTAATTGTGAATTGAATTGTAATTGTAAAAATAATGCCAAATGTAATCCCATGAATGGTACTTGCATATGTGCTCCCGGCTATAAGGGCATAACTTGTGAAGAACAATGCGAAGATGGTTTCTATGGTCAGGATTGCTTAAATAAATGTGACTGCCAAAATGGCGGAGAATGTGCACCAGAAACTGGTCAATGTTTCTGCAAACCTGGTTGGAAAAACATCAAATGTGATCGTCCTTGTGATCTTAATCACTATGGCCAGGATTGTAATAGCGTATGTGAGTGTAAGAATAATGCCGCCTGCAATCCCACCAATGGTGCTTGTACCTGTCCTGCCGGCTACAAGGGTGAGAAATGTGAACATAAATGTGATGACGGCACCTTTGGTCTGGACTGTGCTCAACAGTGTGAATGTGATTTCAATAATACCATCGCTTGTGAGTCAACCGATGGCAAATGTATTTGCAAACAGGGATGGGGAGGTATTTGCACAAATTTTAAGCATAATTTCTAAGATATTTCGAACGTCATCCTCTCATCTTAAGGTTAAGGATTTAGACATGAATATTACATTTCTATACACACATACATACATACTTATACTGACATCTACATTTCATCTAATTTGTTATTATATTTTTTGCATGAGCATCTAATTTCTTTTTAAATCATTGCATTACGTAGAATAGTTAAAGCGATATTTGGAATTTTAAAATTCCAAAGCCTGTTAGCATGTTAACCATCAACATTCATTTTCATTTATTAGATTATGTATCTAGATTCCTTATATTCATTATTTCTTGTTTTTAATTTAATTTTGTTGATTTATTTTGTTTTTTTTTATTTGCTTTGATTTTACGTTGATTGGTATTGAAGGCGTTCATTGTGAAACTAATTGTCCTACGGGTTATTATGGTGAATTTTGTGATCAAGTTTGCAGATGTAAAAATAATTCATCTTGTGATCCTGATACGGGCCGTTGTATTTGTTCGGCGGGCTGGACTGGTGAGGATTGTTCTAGACCTTGCGAACGCGGTTTCTACGGCAACGGGTGTAAGGAGAAATGCCCCACAATAGTGCACGGCAATAAAAGTTGCGATCACATAACCGGAGAAATACGTTGTCGCGATGGTTATATTGGTTTGACCTGTGAGCATCCGTGTCCATCAGGTTATTATGGCACCGGTTGTTTACGTAAATGTAATTGCCAACATGGTGGTGAGTGTAATCATATTACGGGCACTTGTCATTGTATGCCTGGTTGGACGGGCTTGAGCTGCAATATAACCTGTGAAGAAGGCTATTATGGCCAGGATTGCTTGCAGCAGTGTCATTGCCAGAATGATAAGGGCTGTCGTAAGAATGATGGTTTGTGTATATGCAAACCCGGCTGGATGGGCACCAGATGCGATGAAGGTTAACTAAATTTATTTCAGATTACCTGAAAGCGTATTAAAAACTCTACAATAATTTCTTTTGCAGTTTGTCCCGAAGGTTTCTATGGTGAGCACTGTATGCGTTCATGCCAGTGTAATTCACCCAACTTTGTTTGCCAGGCCACAGAAGGTTGCGTGTGTCGTAAAGGTTTTACCGGTGAAAACTGTGATATACCCAAAGCCGAACAACGTATACAAGAAGCTGAAGTGGAGAGTATGTTTTATTTATAATTCTATTAGATTACAAACACTCACTCACTAAATTTGTTTTAGCAGGTCGTGCTGGTTTAGCTTGGGGTTTATCTTTAGCGATTTTATTTGTGGCCGTTATCATAGCCGTTATATTCTATTATCGTCGCAGAGTTTCGAATTTGAAAACAGAAATTGCTCATGTTCATTATATAAGCGATCCAACACAAGGTTGGCCAGAACGTCATAATTTCGATAATCCCGTGTATGGCATGCAACAAACTAATCCTGAGACCAGATTATTAAACAATTTAAGGCCAAAAATGAACAATCTCAACTTTACGGGCAGTGATTTGTATGCTGATGATTCCAATGCCAGCAGTAGAGGTATAATTATCATTTTTGTTCTATTAAAAGTGAATTTTAAAATATCCGTATGAACTTTATTTTAGCTGGCACTTATTCCATCAATTATCATCGCGATACCTTAGCCAAGAATCTTAATGCTGATTCCACCAATCCCAATGTTTATAATTCTTTAGAGGGCTTAAAAGAAGAACATGTTTACGATGAGATTAAGCAGAAGGAGGGTTACAAAGATCCCGGTAAGTTATTTTCTCAATATATTCAACGTATTTAAACACGAAACTTTTCTCTTTTCTATATTGTATATTGTTGCACTTTGCTATCTCTGTGTGCGAAAAATCAAAAACATAAAACAAACAAAACAGTTAAAAATTATAACAAGAATCTATTTCCCGAGGGTAAGAACTATAAAAATATGCACCGTTTCTTTTTTGTTGTATTTGTTTCTTTATATTTTTCTTTAATACGTTTTTTTCTTTACGTAACGTTACGTTATTTATATCAAAATTGCTGTTACTCTTAAAAAATGCGCCTTTTATAGACCATCAACTAACAATTTTAAAATGATTTCAAATCTAGAAATTGGCTTGAAAAATTTGTAACTTTTCCTTTGTAGTTAAAAGAAAGTAGACTAGAGTAGACTTTAATAGTATGTATCTTGTATTGTATTTGTGATTGTTTCACTTAATGTTGTTTGAGCGCACATGACCAATGTCACCATATAAGTTGGAAAAAATTCCAATATTTTTCACTTTCTTTTCAATGATCGGACGAAAGCCTCAGAATATCAAGCCAATTGGAACCTACTATTGCAAATACTGACAGTGAGGACATCTCTTCTGTGTGCTTTTTCGCTTCAGAGGAGACGTAAACTGGAGCACCCACTTTTCCAAATCTCAAATGCATTTAAAACACCCCTTTGATGACCCTATCAGGTATCTACGATAGGCCTGGATAACGGTCTCTAAACGAAGCCGTTAACAAGAGACCATCATACCATGCTACTATATCTTAGACTCATTTTGTCGCCTTTGTTTGATGTTAAAGATGTATCACACTCTGGAAGATGAATTGTTAATTAAAAATACCTAATTCGACCGTTCTGTACTCTGGGCACTGCCTCGATTATCCAGAAACTAAACAAAAAAAAACCGCTTGGGAAAGTAATGACTCCCACATGAGTTATCGCAAAAAATCTCCATGATCAGAATTATTGCTGTAGCACAAAATAAAAATCTAAGGATTTCGAAAGTAGTTAGTGACTAAGGAAAACACAGTTTCAACAACGACAAGCAAATCAGTTAAATCGGTAGTATACCGATATATGATGGTATATGATGGTCAGGCAAAAGTTCATGGTCAGGTTTGTATACTTGTTAAAGTTAAAGGAGATTGGGCAGGAAATCGCTTTCTCCCATACGGCCAAACTCCAAATTTTAGCGTATATCGTCAACAATTAAAGGAATAGCGAATAGGAGGAATTGTGTAATATTCGCATATTGCTATAGCCCAACCTTCCACAAAGTGATTTTAAATTGTTTATGTTAAATCATTTCGCTGTTGAAAAATGCTCCTCGATAAAACCTTGTAAAAATGGATAATAAAAATAGCTTGATACAGATTTTTGCCAATAAGGACGAGGATTTTTATGAGAGATGCGTAATAAAATTACCTTTAGGATATTAACAAAATGACATACAAAACGGTGAAGATTTAAACTGATCGAAACCATTCTATTTATGCTACATAAACTTTCAAAATAAAAAATGGATTCCTCTATGCTACCCGTCATACAATGTATTCTAAAGGCACATCATTTCAAGTTTATCTTTATTTTTTGGTTTGTTTAATTGGAAACCAGGAAGGTAAATATTATTCATTGCGTAAGTTGATCAGGTATTCTATCGCAAATTCTCCTAAAAGTTGTTTTACCGCTATGGTCTTGCGAATTTTTTTTCTACCTTTCATAATATTTGTCGAACGTGCCTCACCGCATTAGGATAATTTAATACCACCTTTTGTATAGTAATGCTAACAGATCATCAGCAATGTTGTTGGGTAGAGGTTATTGAGCATAGTTTCAATTAGCTTGGAAAACGCAAAATATGTTGTAATAATACCGTAATACTCAGTGAAATTGTTGCATGCAGGTAAATTTGATTAGCTAGCGTTGCAAGCGTGTCATTAATTCGGCTCGTTATGCTGAAATTTGTAAAGCCTCTTTAACTACGTAGATTTGCAAGTATATACCGGGCATAGCGATTGACTGCTCTCCTGCAAATTCAAATTTTTTGTGAAAGTCTCGTGTAAAATTTAGGTTTATTAAATGGGCTAGTGGGCATTGTTTCTTACATTTTAAGTGACTACGCTACCATCTAGCTCCTCTTATGTTTTAATTCAAATTTAATTTCTAACAAATATTTTTGATTATTGACAACATTTCTCAACAGTAGTGGTACAATACCAAGCTCTTTTTAGTTTTATAAGTTAAAAAATTACTTTGTAATTTTAAATTTAACCTTGAGTGGTGGGCAGTCATTTTTATAAGATGTAGCAAATAATTCGAGTATGTGCTGCGCACTGCTAGACCGCGGCAGCTTCAGTTTAAAATGCTTTAACAATCTTTTACTTTCTTTTCTTCCCCCTCACTTTGTTGACAGCTATTTGTTTATTTAATAATAAATGCGAAATTAGTAAATAATGCCATTTCATTTTCTTCTTAGATGAATACGATCATTTGGACTATTCCAGACCGAGCACATCACAGAAAACTCATTATCATCGCATGAATAATGATTCAACCATACTGAATATTAATCATGACGAAGAGAAACCGAGTAATTTAAAAGTTTTATTGAAAAAATGTGAACTGGTTGATGGCAACGAGACCGAAAACGATGATAATGCCAATTGTAATACCAGCATATGTGATGATGATAATGCCTCAACTGCTACACCCTCAACTAGCTCAGAACATATCAAGTAAACAAAATAAGAAAAAAACTAAAAAATAAGTCTGTTTGTAGATAAAATGGAAACATTTTTGCTCAATGGTTTAATGATGTTTGAAAACAGAAAGAAAGCAAAATCCATTTAATAATAATAAGTACTCGTATAATAAACAAAAGAAAATATAGTGTCATAGGAAATTATTAAGGACAATAATTAATACGTTTACGTAGATAACGGTATTTCTTTATGGTATTTATTGTTTTAAAAGGAAATTTTTATTTTTATCCTGTTTTTCTATTTTCATCTATTTTTGTTTGTATGTATATCATTTGTATTTACATTAACATACAATTCAGCATTTTGTATTATTTTTTAAATTTTATTTTATATTCTAATTATTGTCGTTTATTGTATAAAATAATATACTAAGTCAGGTTCTTAAGTATTTTGTTTTAGCGATATTGTATTTTAATTTATATTTTTAATGTCTACTTTTAGTTGTATAAGTTTTATTACAACATCTGCTCATTGTTTATATATATATATTTTTTTATTTACATTGTTTTTATTTTACATGAAAAACAACAAAAAAAATTAAGCAATGTACCTTCCTCCTCTTCCTTATACAAGAAACATACACATAAATTTATTTATTATAATAAAATAAAATACAATACAATACATACGTATATTATATACACATTTAATGTTTTTAAATTAAAATAAATAAAAAAGAAATATCGAATATTACCAACCCAACCCAACCAATTTAGCAATAAGTTTGAGTGAGAAAAAAAGAAGGAAAATATTTTGTATCAATTATTTAGTAATTTTATCGTTAAGAATTATTCAATATTGTGAAACACATACATATATGTATAGTATAAAACAAAAAGGAATTTTATAAAATAAAATCAATATGTTCATAAAGCTAAGCTAAATTAATTTAAAGATATTTCAAACTTGTCTTAAAAAGTTTTTTGTAATTATTTAAAAAAAAAACAAAAACAAAAACAAAAATGTTACATGTTCATTATATTATATATATGAGTACATTTATTTTGAATGAAACTCTTACATAATTCTTTATTTGTCATGATTTTTATGTGATAATAACTGATTTGAACTCAAAAGACGATTTAGAATTGTTAGGATTTGTTTGCAGTTTTTTGATAAACATTCCATTTAAAGTTTGGTATAGTGTTGATTGGGTTAGCTCACCTGACGGTCCTTCATCCGGACATAGGTGATGCAAAAACCCAGAGGAGGATGAAAGGCGTCTCACACAACCTTTTAAAAATCCTGCAACGCCTAGAAGTTGACATCGCTCATATCCAGGAAACTTGGATCCTGATTATAGGTAGTTACTTGTTCCCAAGTCATAAGGTAAGAACCCATAGTTTGGCTAGTCGTATGTTGGATTTGTTAATCACTCCTTCCTTTTGTACAGGTAATATAACTGTGGTGTACATATGTAGATGACCTTGGGATCGTACTGATGCTGTCATCTCTGTACATGCCGTACAAGGCTCCACTTCTGATGCAGCATACGAAAATGAAAAGATGCCATCTCGACTTGGGTTGTGATGCCAATGCTTATCACACCCAATGGAGAAGTGCTGACATCAATATTAGGGGTGAGTCAATTTTGAATTTTATTATTCTTAATGGGCTTAATATAGTATGTAACTTCGGTTAGGGAAGCTGTAATTGACATTACGCTCTCTATAACATGGATAGGTCTAAGATTAGCGACTACAGGGTTTCAGATGAGTGTCCCTTCTCATATCACCAACTGATAACCTTCAGTATTAATCTGTCTAGTGGCTTTCAGAAGCATTATAGGAATCCGAGAAGAACCTTCTCGATCAAATTTGAAAAGTCTGTGGAGGTGGAACTTAGTACCCTTAGGTGTCATTCCACTCCTTGCCTCGATGATCGAGTTGGGTCTTTGACGGACATTTTGTTGTCTTGTAACAGAGCAGCTTGTCCCCATTCGTAAATTCAGCAAATTTTTGCACCACTGCGGCAGTAATGCCAAGTTTTGTTGCTAATGCGTGATCAGCTGTTGCAGATGCTTGCTACTGCACAATAACTAAACAGAATTTGCTTTTTAGAACGTTCTGCAAAAATTAAAAAAAAAAAATGTTCTCAAAATTAACAATAGCAAATATTATTGAAAATTTAGACTTTGGACCTGGGAGCTTTCTATTCAATTATAATAAAAAAAGAATAAGGAAAAAAATTAAAAGACTTCTGGCAATTAAAAATCAATTAAAACTAAAAAGAAGGCATATTCCTAAAATAAAAAATTACTTTGAAGTAATAAACCGGTATCAAGATGATGTATTCTACAGCCATTTTCTTATTTGTTCTTTTGTCATTTCAAAGTCCGGTTTGATTTCTTTAATTTTTAATAAGATATTTCCCCACAATACTGACTTCTTCTTTCTTCCGTCTTGGAAGACCGACTCCATATCCAGTCTAGTTCGTATTATTAATTTTTGTATGTTGAATGTGAAATCTTCCTCGTAACTAAAAATATAAATAATTAAAATTTTCTATAACAATATCGGTTAAATTATATTATTTTTCCATTTTTCTGCAAATAAAGCAAAATTTTCTGTTGCTTCTATTTCACGAAACTTCAATGTTGTCGAACAAATGGTTTACCGCGAACTATTGCAACTGAAATCAAACTGTTGCTAAATTTGCAAAAATTTGCGACAGCATTGCCATTTGTCTGCAAAAAAAAAACGTTCGACGCAAGTCACTGCTGCCAAGTATTGCATTTTTGAACATTTGATTTTTATTATGCTGCAATGTTGCACAACTACTGCATTTACGAACGTACCCAAAAACATGTAATAAGAAACAATTATAACAAAGAGAAAACGTAAATAAAACTCAACTCTTGTCTTAACAAACAACTTTTTCTACTTGTAAAACAATATCTCAGTATTATGTTTATGAATGTAAAGCATTCAAACTGAAACATTTAGTAAATGTTTCTCGTAAGACAAAGGATTTCAGTAGTGTTAATATTTCTCTGAAAATTAAAATCATTTATGCTACAAAAGCCGACAGTTAATAATTAAGAATTTTAATATTTAAAGAAATACATATGAAAGTAAGAAATAAAATATTTTATTTAATATACATACATACATATACAATATTTACATAATTTTGAATTAAAAAACAAAAATGAAAATTGTTAAACAATTCTTATTTATTAAGCAATTAAAAATAGATACAATAAAATATACATTTATAATGGAAAAACAAAATCATTATTGTCCGTTAATAGAACAGTAAATTGTGAGCGTTGAGCTGTAACAAACTGAAGAATGCAAACCTTACAGTAGTAGTGCGTTTTCCTATATTTTGGACAGCATTACTATACAGATTTTTCACACCATCCATGTTGTGTGTTATGCATGAGTGGCGACTCCTACAATTTAAAGGCGGCTCTTTAATGACAGATTTGAGAAAAAAATATTTTGTTTCATATGCATTTCGGTTTGTTCCAGATGTCTGAGCTGGGCTTTGAATCATGAGCTCTCGTCTAATAAGCCAAGACGCTACCTACTAGACTTCGGGCACTAGTAGAAGCGCCACACTATGTGGCATTTACCCTGAAAAGCTGGCTGAATTTAAGAAATTTAAGAAACTGAGTATGCAGTTCGATAGACAACAAAATTATGCATTATGTAGTGAATTTTCACGACTTTAAGTTGAGATTTGTAGATTTGAGACGATGTCAAAGTCAGGAAAGTGAAGAAAATTCAATGCGTTTTTGGTGTTTTCTTGAAATTTTAATAGGTTTATATGATATTTTTTGTGGCTAAACGAATATAGGTTTTATATTGATTTTTTTTATTTGAAAGGTATGAGCAACTGCTACTTTCAGTTTTTTTTTATACATATATCTCAGATATTAATGTTAAAATTATTCGTTCAAAATTTAAAAATAATAAAAATTTCACATTTTTTTACCCTACCCAAAAAAAGATTAGGATTTTAAAGGTGAAGTTTTTAGTAGTTTAATGTTATATACCACAAGAAAATATGAACTCTCTACATTCAGGAACAAAAAAAAAAGTTTGCACAAATTTGCGCAATTATTTTTGCCAATTTTTTGAAAATTTTACTTTTTTATGAAAAATTAAAAAAATTAGACGCAGTGTAATAAAGCCATAGGCAATAAAGCCATATGGCGTACGAATTATGCGAGGAAATTTAGTAGAAGCGATACCAATCGAGATGTCCTGAATAGGTTACTTTTAAGCAGTGACGCTTTTATAAGCTGCAGTACACAAAAATTGCGAAGGAATTCAGATATTATTAAATTACTCCTTCCTGACATTAGTGATGAAAATGATAACGATTTTAACGATTGTAGTTAGTTTCACTTTTAAGTATTTTTAAGTTAAGTATTAAATAATGTAAAATAAATATTATGAATAAATATTAATTATCATAGAAGTTTAGAAACTTTATTACATATGTATATCGACTATTATAACAATATGAGATGTACGTTTGATTTTCTTAATGGACCGTATGTGATACCTAGGGGCACTTATGATCCGATCATTATAAAATGTAATCATAAATGATTCACATTCATATTAAACATGTTCATGTCGAATTTCATCGAGGTAATACAATTTTTAAGCCAATTATAATTGCTAAACATATTTTAATAAGGTGTCCTATTTTGGACCAAGGGGCAATTATGGACCGACCATAACAAAATTTGGTAATATGTTTTAGATTTACAAAATACACGTTCATACCGAATTTCATCATGATACCGATGTTTTTAAGCCATTTATAAGCGTAAACGTGAATTTCTAAAGGGGGCTTTATATGGCGACTAGGGTCAAATGTGATCCGATTTTAACCAAACTTTACACCATGATTTCTTAGTACACAGAATTGTGAATTAAATTTTTTTTTATTGTAAATTTTATCATAATTGTTGCATAATTACCATAATTATGTGTAAATAAGTGCAATTTCGGGGGGAATTTGTATGGGGGGTAGGCGAAATCAATAACCGATTTGAACCAAAATCAGTTGGGTTCATCCTTGGGCCTAATTATCACTAACACTATCAAAAAATTCCAGCCATTAACTCATACTTCTATTAATTTTGGCCAGGTTTTCAGGCAAGATGCCACATAGTGCGCCATCGAAATACAAATTTCTTCAAACACTTCAACCAGATCAGCGGCTTATTACTTACGCCTCATTGGCATCTTAGACTTGAGGGCACGGCTTAGACATCTCTAACAAAACGAAATATGAATAAATATTATAATATCTTCTGGCAAAAACTCTGAAGATAAAGGAGTAGATTTTAAACTGTAGGTCCCGCCACTCATGTGTAAAATTGACACAAACAACATAAGTGGTGTGAGAAGCTAGGTCGTAATCCTGACTAAAGACTTATAATGACAGGTTTTTAAGAAACTTACTTGACTATGGCGACTTCAACTACGGCTTCCACTAATAGAAAATATTTCCTGTAAATGAAACGCATTTTTTTTAATAATTATTTTTTTTATTGATTTATTAATTTTTTATGATTTTTGTTTTGTTTTTCTTTAATTGAATTAATTTTTAATAATGACTTTTTTTATTTGTTTGATTTTGTTTATTCTACGTCTTTATGGAGTAAGAGTAGTACCCTTTTTGTGAGGTAACAAATTGAATTAAATTTAATAAGTTTTTAAGATTGTTTTAATATGTTCAACATAACTTTTTTATACTTAAAATAGTAATTAAAAAATAATTGTTTTTGTTTTTTTTTCTTCAATTTTAAATTTTAATACTTAAAACTAAAAACATTAAAAATATACTTTAAATACTAAGCGACTCGTATGCTTTGCAAGAAAAAGAAAACGATTTTTAAACAATATTTAATACAAACTTTCCTTTCATATATCGATAGTTTTTTTTACTTTTAAATTATTTAAATTCAAGCTTCGTTTTTATAAATTTCGTTTTAAATTTTTTAATTCACTTTACCACGAAAGTTGACAAATTTAAATCAAAAATATAAAAAAAGGTATATTTTATTAGGCCGTTAAGTTGGGAAAAGTTTTCAATTTCTATTAGTTTTCGATAACTAATGTAGTAAAACTTTGTTTTTTTTTTGCATTTTTTGTTTGTTTTGTTTTTAATTTTTACAAAAATTAATTTAAAGCCTATTTAATTTACGTATATTCTGTGATATTTGTGAGCGTTATGGGCAGATAGAAATATTTACAGCTTGTAACAGAGTTTGTTAGAATCAGATTCCTTATTTAGTTTCATTATTTCTTTTGGCCTTTTAAAAATGGTCCTCAAAAAGAGTATTTTTTTGTAGGTTTTTATCTCCTTTGTTTCAAACTTACGCAACGTTTTTCGTAATAAGCAGTTCGATTCGAATAATTTCAGCATCGGTCTTATATAGCGACACTTAGGGCATGACTCCTACTGGAAGTTATGAATTGTTTTTAAAATCAAATTCATTACTACTGTGACTGCACTAACTCCTCAATGGAAAATAAATCCTTTTCTCTTAGAAACGAAATAGGACGAGTTCTCTACTCATCGGTAAAAAAAGACCAGGAGATACTATTCGTATGCAATGTACTCCAATAGGACGTTCAAAATTTTTGTAAAAATCTTGTTATCATATCCTCCCTGGTCAAAGTCAAAATAGATGCTCTGCTATTTGCTTATGAAATTTAATTACAAATATCCATGGCCAGCTACTTCAGCGGGTATATAACCTTGGCGACCATCACGTGTTCTTACATAAAACCACTGACGATGATCTTTCGTCTCACGACATTCGCACAGTGTAACAATATCGCCCTTGTGCAACGTCAAAGCGTCGGTTGTATAGTCTGTGGTAATGGCCACCAATGTTTGTCGTTGACCACAATGGGCGGTGGAACGCCGTATGGCATTCAATACAGAACGTGGTGCTACAAAGGTATGCTGCTGTTGTTGTTGCTGCTGATGTTGAAGCTGTTGTTGTTGATGTTGTGGTAATAATGATTGAGATTGATTTTGTTGTTGTTGTGGTTGTGTTTGGTTTTGGGTTTGAAGATGTTGTTGCTGATGCTGAAGTTTATTGGCTGGATACGAAGTAACTGTTATGGTTGTTGCGGTCGAGGTTGTTGTTGGCATGCTAATACTATTAAGATTACAATTACTTATTTGTTGTTGTTGTTGTTGCTGGTGCTGTAGTTGTAGATTTATTTTCATATCTTTTGGATGCAAATGCTGACCATTGTGGCCATTGGTAATGAAAGTGCGCGTAATATACGTTTTCTGAATGGGTGGTTGATTTGCATGAACATGCTTTTGTTTGATTTGCTGCTGATGCTGCTGCTGCTGCTGCTTTTGGTGGTGTTGTTGCAACGTCACATATTCATCATTATTATGGCTGGCCACTGATGATGCTTGCGATTTGGCTGATGAGTGATTGCGTATAATTTTCAATTGAGCATAAGAAGTCTTCTCATTAAGTTTGGGCTGTGAGGCGGCTCTCAAATACAATTTGTCTACCTGCTGCTCTCCATATATGTTAGAGGAGATAGACGCGGTGGCATTACCATTAAGACAGTCGGTGTTTTCAGTTTTTACCGAGATAACGGTGGCAGTGTCGGTGGTGTCCGTGGTGGCAATTTTCAAATGTGGTGTTCGTGCGCCCTCACTCCGAGAGCCTACTCTAAGGTGAATTTCCTTTTCGGAATCTGTCATATTGCCACAGGGTTTGGGAAATATGTCACCATTGGTTTCCCAACAGGGTGTGGGTTTTGTTTGGTTAGTAGTGTCCTTGCGTGCTTCTGGCGGTAGTATACCTAATGGCAGACAAGTATTGTAATTGACGTAACCCTCTTCGGCATGGGGTGTCTGTACATAAAGCCAGTTTTGATTTTTGAACACAGCATTGACTACCATCCCTAAGGGCAGAGAGATTTCGGTCTGATAGCCCCCGGGTCGTGTTTGATATAGAATACATGAGGTAGATAGCACCATGGGTATGTTGCCCGGTGAAGCTAGAGAACATTTGTTTAGGAACTCGTCCACATTTTTAATTTCATAGCCGAACTTTTGACTGCGGTTACGTTCTCTGCGTTTGCGATGGCGATGACGCCGTGAGTTGCCTTCGGAGGCAGCTATAAGACTAGGTTCTGAATAGGATCCTGATTTGAGAGAGGACTTATTATCCTTCTTCAATTGCACTTCATTACTAATATTATTGACTAATCGGGGTGTTTGGGTTTCGTTACGAAATTGTGCCATTTTATTGGCCAATTTCTTACGTATCTCATTACGTTTTTTGGCCAAAGCCAATACATCCATTGTGGAACCACCAAAACTGTCTGGGGCTCGTTGTGGTGTGCACACAAACAGCAAATCTTTCGAAGCCGGCTTGCCACTGCCATCGTTGCTGTGGTATTCCAAGAGATTTTGGTTGCTAAAGAACTTCTGGGTACCCAAAGCCGTTGGCGTATTCGTATAGCCCGTTGGTGTGGTGGCATAACCATTAAGTGGCTCGCTATGACCTGGTATATGTTTTAAGCGATACTTTTTCTTCTCTGGAGCTACAGAGTGGGCATTGGTAACAATTTTATTGTTATTCAAAACATTATTTAGATCGCTAAGTTGCTCTTTTTTCTCTGCTTTTAGAATCTCTTCTTTTTTGGTATTTTGTTGCTGTTTTTCATTTTGTTGGTCTTGTTGTTGCTGCTGTTGCTGTTGTTGTTGATTTTGTGATTGTTCTCTCAATACCCAGGTTAGTGATATTCTTGGCCTTCGTATACTTAAATTTTGACCCATTTCCTGTTTGTTATTACAATATAATCTTTGGTTTTCTTCTGCTTTGCCTTCGTTGTTGTCGTCGTCACGTTCTTCGTCTTCTTCTCGCTCGTCACGTACTGCTTCTTCTTGGCCACCTCCATTCAGTCTATTATAATTGTATGTGGCTGCTGTTGCTGCTGCTGTTCTCTGTTGTGGATAGATTTGCTCATAGATTTGCGATAAACTTTGGCTTTTATTTTCTTCACCATTACGTCGTAAATTTGATTGATGGACTTTATCGATTTCCACATAATCCGTAGAGTCATTGAGATGTTCTGCTGCTGGTGGTGGTGGTGGTGTATCAGTAAAACTGCCCACAGTTGAATCACTGGTCTGCTGTTGTTGCAATAAGATTAATGAGCACGCATTTAACAGGTCGGGACAGTAGGCATCTGAAAAAGGAGAAGAGTTTCTTTGAGTAATATTTTTATGTACTAAAACAGATGATGAATAAAGTTTCTCTCATCACTGTATTCCATGGTAGAATAAAATTTAATTTTTTTGAAAGCTTTTGTAACAATATACTCGTACATATTAATAAACTATTGGACCAGGTTGAAGCCTTAAACTTTTAGAGTAACTTCTAGAGTACTTGGCTCTCAAATTGTACTTGGGTTCAAAAAATCGAAATTCTGTGTTAATTGCACTCGTAGAGGGAACTGGACTATTGAGTAACATTTCAACACTTTCCAATAATATACTGGTATGTAATCATGAATTCAAAAGAAAAAAGAAGAACCAATACTTACGTTCATTGACATAAGAAAGAGGTATCTGTCTTCCCATAAATAAGTCGGATGGACAAACTAAGTAAGTCCAGACGAAGTCTTTGTGATCCAATAACTTCCTATTTTCCCATATTCCCCGAACAATTCGGCATTATCAATTACAAGATCGCAAGTCCTCAAAAGATTTCCAAAGCGGAGTATTCATTGGAAAGTTCGATGGTTCTACTGCTAGTTCTACTCTGCAGTTACTTGGATTAGTTTCGCTATCTCACTGAGATATCTCCGACAGCTATTCATCGTCTTATAGTGCTTCACGTTAGAATTTAGTACTTTGGTAGTCGCCTGGCTATTAGAAAGTGCAATAAGATCCCGTGTAGGAATATTACATTTCCAATAATTCTCTCGGATAACTCCGCTTAATAAATGCGACGGTGATGTGGCAGCCTTATGGACTGGGATATCGATTCCCAGAATAGTAAACCACACATTCCGTTGAATTTGGTAAATGGTGGTGGTGCACTGTACCATTTTTTCAGACTTCTTTATTCGGAATGGATGTGCTGAATATTCTAGAGAGACCGTATCGCGGTATCATCTATTCACTACCCCCGATAGTTCGAAATTCTTGCAGGTTTCTTGCCTAACCAGTATTCAATTCATGCTACTGTCCAGTTGAAGTATGGTGTCTATGTTTGCTAACCCATCAGAACATGCATGTCCATGCAACAAAGAAAATAAAAAATGCCAAGCATTTCCTAAACAGTATGAATGTCGTGGACATGCCCAACCAAGAAGAGAAAATAAGAGAAAAAGGTTCCAAAGGAATTGAAAAGAGACTATAATGTGAAGAAGTGTGTAAGAGATAAGTTTTGTTTAGTTTAAGGGTTTTTGCCTTAACTATCCAGGTTAGAGACTTCAGAAGATTAGAGGTCGGATTTCGAAATGAAGGTAATCAGTGTAGTAGTAAGGACACTACCTTAGCTATGGCAACGCTTTTGAAATATAATCTGCAAAGAGGTCTAAACATCATGTGTAAGCCACTGCAACTGTTTAGAATTTTAATAAGCCTTACCTCTTAACCTTAGTAAACGTTGCCTGCGGCGCCTTCTTTGATCGCGGGTATTGCCGATGTAAATGGTGTCATTGTCACTTTCACTTGTGTCCGTTAAACTTGTAGAGCTTTCCGAGTCTATGGTATGAGAATTGAGATTTAGATTATTATTATGTTGCTGCTGTTGTTGTTGTTGCTGTTGTTGTAATAAATAAAGATTACGTCTACGTTGTTTCCTTCGTCTTTGTTGTATCTCCTGTTGGCGTTTCTGATTGTAATGGGGTTGCTGTTGCTGTTGTTGTGACACTGTTGCCACATTTCTGGTGGCACATCTTCCATTTGCCAAGGCTGCTGCTTCGTGTCTTCTATTAATAATCACAGGTTCATTTATTATTTGTCTTTCAACATTTAGCCTACTTAAGGCTGCTCTATGCCCTTCATGCGTCGGAAGAGCAAATGTTTCCGGTACTTGACAACGCCTTAAAGGTTGCAATTGCTGTCGTGGCTGCTGATGTTGATTATGACATTGTGGCTGTGATTGTGGCTCTGGCTGTGCCTGTTGTTCGTTATCATTGTAAACGTTGTCGTCTCTAGGGTTTTCCGGTGACTGTTCGCCGTGAAACTCTGAGATAGGGAGTTGTTGTAGTAGCTGATGCTGCTGCTGCTGATGTTGTGGATGTGGTGTATAGCAGGGAGGTGGTGTATTTGGTAGTGAATGATAATTTGGTGGTGGTGTACGACACAATAAAGTTCGTTGTCGTCGTTGGTTGTATTCCTCCTGCTGTCGATTTACATTAAATTGGTTATTGTTGCTGATGCCATCTTCCGCATTGTTAGCATTACTGCCATTGATGCAATTCAATGTTGCAAAGCGCTGTCTATGGCTTATAACCACTGGTACTGATACTGATAACGTTGATGAGTTTTCCAAAGTAATGCTACTGCCACGGACACTGCTACCTGATGTTGCTGCTACAAGTGTTGTATTGTTAAGGGTGGAGGATGTATTAATTTGACTGATTTCTGGAAACGAAGAAAAAAAGAGAAACAATTACGAAAAATCTAAAAAAAAACGCTTTTAATTAAAAACGAATGAAATATTGTAGAGAGTGGTTATTGAAGAGTTGGAGGGGGAAAAGGGCATGCAAATAATGTTGATAAGACCGGTATTGAAGACAAAATATTGTCAGAAAAGTATCCCCCGTACCAGTAGCAGTTTTTAATAAAATTTCTTTGTGTTAGCATGTCCTGCAGTAAAAGTGAAGTGCGACAATTAATTTTATAAGCCTTAAGGGTTTTTATTGTTGCTGCATTAATTTGGGTTAAGGGTAACGAGTTTAATCCAGAAACCTCAACGATATCTTGTTGTTTTTTTATTTTTTTTCTTTTATCACGGAATAAAATAAAATATGTTTCGATTAAGGAAGATGGAAAATTTTAGTATTTAAAGACTATTTTTCGATTGTACCTAGAAATTAAAATGTTTTTCTCTAATTTTGTATGCTTTTTCAGTTAGCTACGAAAGTTACATTCATTTTTTTATAGTGAATGTTATGTTAACAGACACTGTTAAGTTAACATAATTGAAAAATTGGAAAATGGAGGAAAGAAAATCGAATAAAAATCACGAAAGTAGTGATAAATTGGAGAAAATATTAAAGAAAATTTTATAAGAGGTAACTGTTTTATACAAGCAAACAAAATGCTCTACCTGAATTGTGCAAAATTCGGTAAAATTTAAAGATTCGCTATTTTCAGACCTAATGGGCTGGATAGCTATTGGATCATGGATTCCAAAACAGTTTTCGTTACGGTCGGTAACCCTTGGGATCAGAAATGTAGCCGACGACACTAACTATTTTATACAAGCAAACAAAATGCTCTACATAAATTGTGCAAAATTCGGTAAAATTTAAAAAGGTGCAGTTTTCTGATATTGTGGGCTGGATAGCTATTGGATCAAGGATTCCAAAACAATTTTCTTTACGGTCGGGATCGGAGATGTAACCAGCAAGCTGGCTGCTAGCTGTACCAGCCAGCAAGTCGGCTACTAGTTATATAAGCCAGCAAGCCGGCTTCTAGCTATACCAGCCAGCAAGCTGGCTACTAGCTATACTAGCCAGCAAGTCGGCAACTAGCTATACAAACCGGCTTCTAGCTATACCAGTCAGCAAGCTGGCTACTAGGTATACTAGCCATAAACTGGCTACTAGCTATACTAGGCAGCAAGTCGGCTACTAGCTATACAAGCCAGCAAGCCGGCTTCTAGCTATACAAAATGGTGTGTCTGAGTTAGACGAACTATTGGACGTAATTGCAGACTACTGTAGAAGCTGGAAAAATGCAGAAAAAGAAAGCGCCTGTTCGTAAATGCAACATTGCGCTGCAAATATGATTATTTTGCGCTAATGTTGCCAATCACATGTTGCAGATGCTTCTTTTTGCTGCTTTATTTGTTTGCATTTACGAACGAACAAACACTGCAGAAATGGAAAAATTATTAATAAATTTGATTTTTGAACTGGACGATAAAACAAATGACAAAATGTTGTTAAATGCACAAAAAAGTGTACTTTATGCAAAAAAGAATAAATTTAAGGAAGAAAAAAAGAAACTTATTGTTAAAACTCTCATTCTTTCTCTCACTCATTCAATGCATCAGCCATTTTTATGATTAGTGTTTTGTGTTTATTTGCGCATAATATGACTTAATGTTGCATTTACGAACATGTGACAGCTGCAGTACTGCCAAGGTTTGCATTTATGAACACGATGCTCATAACATACAGCGCAATGATACATTTACGAGCAGGCCCAAATGCAGCTTAGCAAAACACAGCAGAAGGAGACTTCAGATGCTCCAACAATCCAGACAACGAAAAATAAGCGAATCGCGTCTAGCCCAGTGGAAACTAATCCCGAGAAGAAAACGAAGAAAAAAAGCTAGCGATAGTACAGTGGTCATAGTAGGAACAGAAACCAAGCCCGAGGTAGTAGCAGGAAAAAAAAGAAAACAAAAGCCCAAAGGAGAAAACGTAGTAAGAGACCCCAGAACCGACCTGACGCTGTCGTCATAAAACCCAGAGGTGGACACAGCTATGCCGAGCTCAAAAATCTGAGAGTAAAAATTAACCCGGAAGAAACTGAAGTGGCAGTGCAATCCGTCCGAAAAACAAAGACAGTATCTTTGCGCTTAATAATGGGCAAAGGCGGGAGAAAAGAGGAGTTCCGCGAAGCAATCATAGGCACACTAAAAGAGGAGGCTGTAGTGCAGAGTATGAAATCGAAGGCCACAATAGAAATACAGGATCTCGACTCCCTGACGACAGAAGACGAGGTGATAAGGGTCATAAAAAAGTGTGACCAAATCCGCAGACGAGGATATAGTGGTACGCTTGACGACCACATACAGCAGAGAACAGAAAAGAGCTTTTGTGTCGCAACTAGTAGCTGACGCAAACATATTACTCGAGAAACGACGAATATTAATCGGATGGACATACTGTCGTATACGGTACAAGGAGGAAGAAAAGCGCTGCTATCAATGTTTCGAATCGGGGCATAAGGAGTGGGACTGCAAAGGACCTGACAGGAAAGGAATGGGTCTATGTATAAGATGCGGTCAAAAGGGCCATAAAATGAAGGAATGCAGGAATCCCCCGAAATGCTGTGTCTGTTCAGAGAGCAAAATCAGAACAACAGATCATATACCTGGATCCCGAAGGTATAAACGGACCCAAAATAACAACTCTACGCATTGAGGTTCTTACAAGCTAACATGTACAGAGGCAAAGTGGCACATGCTCTCCTGCCACAAATCGTTAGAGAACTGGAAGCAGATATAATCATGATCAGTGAACAGTACACAAAACTGACTACTGGATTATGGTTTGAGGACGAATCGGAAACCAGCTCAATATGGATCCCCTGCCACAGGCAGATTCACATAAAGAGTAGCTGAAAGGGAAACGGTTTTGCCTGTGTCCAGATTGGAAACCTTACCCTTGTAAGCTGTTACCTAACCCCAAACGACAATATCGATACATTCCAGGAGAAACTCGACAACATTGAAGATCTCGCAAGGCTTAAGGGAAATAATCTTATTGTAGCAGGTGACTTCAATTCTCGCGCAATCGAATGGGGATTAAAAAATACCGACTCAAGAAGCACAAGAATATTGGAAATGGTAGCACGACTAGGGATGGTAACAGCAAACACTGGCAGTGTCCCAACTTTCAGGCGTCTTGGATGCGAGGGCACTATCCCAGACGTAACTTTTGTCTTTGAGGAAGTGGCCCATAAGTTTAAAGACTGGAGAGTTCTGGAAATATATACAGCCAGCGATCATCAGTATATATCGTTCTGCTTGAAAGACAGTGAAGCTGCTCACAAGGGGAAAACTAGTGGAACCACCCGAAAATGGAACGTGAATAAGCTTAATACAGCGGTACTGCTCTCCGAAATCGACAGACGAGTATGAGAACTTGGATGCGAAGCAGACACAAGAACAACAGTCGTCTATACCATGGCGACAATCACAAGATGCTGTGACAGCGCAATGGCAAAAGTGAACAAAGGTTTCAAATGGAAACCAGTACACTGGTGGAACGCTTCGATCGAAGAATCCAGACGGAACTGCTTACAAAGAAGAAGGAGGTATACCATAGACATAAAAAACGCCTTCAACAGTCTGAGGTGGACAGATGTGATAGAGGCCTTGGAGACAACTTTTAATGTTCCAGCGTATTTGATGAGAGTTATTAAGGATTACCTAAGGAATAGAGTGCTGATATACGACACAAACCAAGGGTCAAGAAGAATGCAGGTTACTTCCGGAGCGGCGCAGGGGTCCATATTGGGACCAGATCTCTGGAACGCGAATTACGATGAAATCCTAAGGATAGAGATGTCGGAGGGGCAGAAATACAGACGAAGTCCAACGCAGATTACGACAAGTCAGCTGGCCATGCATAAATCGGAGCTGCTTCTACTAACCAGACGACACATTCCGATCGAGATCGAAATCAACATAGGCGACTTGGTTATTCCTACGAAGAAATCGATTAAATACCTTGGGGTTAGACTGAACTCGAAACTGACCTACTTAATGCAGATAGAGTACGTAACAGCGAGAGCAGCTAGAATAACAACTCAACTAAGTAGACTGATGGCAAACATTGGTGGACCCCTCACAAGAAAGAGGAAGCTACTCAAGGAGGCTGGAAATAGCATACTCCTCTATGGGTTTGAAATCTGGACTTCTACTTTGGAAACCTGGATCATGCTAGGAAACTACTGTCTGCGCAGAGAATACACTCTACGAGTGACATCCTCGTATCGCACGGTATCGACACAAGCTGTCCTAGTTATAGCCGGAATGGTTCCCATAGACCTACAAGCATATGAGCGCCGGATGATCTTCAACACCAGGCAAAGTACGACTCAACCACAGAGCATAGAAGCGATAAAGCACGGTCTTCCTAAAATGGCAATTTCGCTGGGAAAATGAACAGAAGGTGGACATATAAACTGATTCCCGCGTTGCAAGTGTGAAAAAACAGAAAAAGCGGCGAAGTAGACTACTATATCACGTAGTGTACTGACCGGTCACGGATATTTCAGAGAGTACCTGCATCGAATGGGGAATGCCGCTC
This sequence comes from Sarcophaga subvicina, assembly GCA_936449025.2. NCBI lineage: Eukaryota > Metazoa > Arthropoda > Insecta > Diptera > Sarcophagidae > Sarcophaga > Sarcophaga subvicina. The sequence continues at coordinate 78,014,361 of OW388083.2, forward strand.
GCCATTCTGTATCTATGAAGAGAAAGAAAAGTTAGATGATTCCGAACACACTTTCTTCAGCTGTCGTCGATGGGCCGAAAGCCGTCAGCGACTCGAAGCTCAAATCGGCGTCGTTAGCCCTACAAACGTCGTTCTGAAAATGATAAACGGTAGAGAGAGCTGGAACGCAGTAAAACACTTCGTAGAGTACGTCCTGCGAAGGAAGATATTTGAGCTAAACGCAGCAGAATGAGAATAGAGGGGAGAATGGACGCAGGCTGATGGAACTGGAACATATGCCAGAAAAGGGGTCGAAGTAATACAACCGTGGTTCCGAGGTGGAATGATTCCCTGGTGGGGAGACGAGTCGGGTTTTTAGTCGGTATACCCAGTGGGAGAGTCTGACATATTATGTCTGGTGACGACCATCGTGAATGCATAAAGCATTTTCCCTCCTTCCCGCAAAAAAAAACAGCTATACCAGATATGAAGCTGGTTACTAGCGATACCCAGCCAGCACGCCGGATACTAGCCAGCAAGCCGGCTACTAGCTACCTGTGCCAGCCAAAAACCGGCTACCAGCTATAGTAGCCAAAAACCGGCTGCTAGCTATAGTAGCCAGCTACTAACTATACTAGCCAGCAAGCCGGAAAAGAGTTATACTATTCAGCTATACTAGCCAGAGAGTCGGCTACTAGCTTTACAAGCCAGCAAGTCGGCTTCTAGCTATACCAGCCAGCAAGCTGGCTATTAGCTATACTATATCAGCCAGCAAGCTGGCTACTAGGTACTCCAGCCAGCAAGCCGCCTATTAACTATACCAGCCCGCAAGCCGGCTACTAGCTATACCAGCCAGCAAGCCGACTACTAGCTGTACTAGCCAGCACGCCGGCCACTAGCTATACAGCCGGCAACTATATCAGCCAGCAAGCCGACTACTAGCTATACTAGCCAGCACACCGGCTACTAGCTATACCAGCCAACAAGCAGGCTACTAGGTATTCCAGCAAGAAAGCTGGCCGCTAGCTATACTATACCAGCCAGCAAGCCGGCTACTAGCTATGCTATACCAGACAGCAAGCCGGCTACAAGCTATACCAGACAGCACGCCGGCTACAAGGTATTCCAGCCAGCAAGCTGGCTACTAGCTATACTAAACCAGCGATACCGTTACTAGCTGTACCAGCCCGCAAGCCGGCTACTAGCTATACCAGCCAGCAAGCCGACTACTAGCTATACTAGCCAACAAGGCGGCTACTAGCTTTACTAGCCAGCAAGCCGCCTGCTAGCTATGGTAGCCAGCAAACTGGCTACTAGCTACACTAGCCAGCTCTAGGAGCCAGCAAGGCGGCTACTAGCTATTCCAGCCAGCAAGCTGGCTACTAGGTATTCCAGCCAGCAAGCTGGCTACTAGGTATTCCCGTCAGCAAGCTGGCTACTAGGTATTCCAGTCAGCAAGCTGGCTACTAGCTATACTATACCAGCAATCCCGTTACTAGCTGTACCAGCCCGCAAGCCGGCTACTAGCTATACCATCCAGCAAGGCGGCTACTAGCTAAACCAGCTAGCAGCTTGCCAGGATGCCGGCTATTAGCTAGCCAGCAAGCCGGCCGGTACGCCAGCTACTAGCTATACCAGCCAGCAAGCCGGCTACTAGCTATTCCAGCCAGCAAGCTGGCTACTCGCTATACTAGCCAGCAAGCCGGATACTAGCTAGCTAAACCAGCCAGTAAGCTGGCTACTAGCTATACTAGTCAGTAAGCTGGCTACTAGCTATACTAGCCAGTAAGCTGGCTACTAGCTATACTAGACAGCAAGCCGGCTACTAGCTATACTAGCCAACAAGGCGGCTACTAGCTGTACTAGTCAGCAAGCCGCCTGCTAGCTATGGTAGCCAGCAAACTGGCTACTGCTATACTAGCCAGCAAACCGGCTGCGTGCTATAGTAGCAAGCAAACCGGCTACTAGTTATACCAGACAGCACGTCGGCTACTAGTTATACCAGCCCGCAAGCCGGCTACTAGCTATACCAGACAGCACGCCGGCTACAAGGGATACTAGCCAGCAAGGCGACTACTAGCTATACCAGCCAGCAAGCCGTCTGCTAGCTATGGTAGCCAGCAAGCTGGCTACTAGCTATACTATACCAGCCAGCACGCCGGCTACTAGGTATTCCAACCATCAAGGCGGCTACTAGCTATACCAGCCAGCAAGCCGACTACTAGCTATACTAGCCAACAAGGCGGCTACTAGCTGTACTAGTCAGCAAGCCGCCTGCTAGCTATGGTAGCCAGCAAACTGGCTACTGCTATACTAGCCAGCAAACCGGCTGCGTGCTATAGTAGCAAGCAAACCGGCTACTAGCTGTACGAGCCAGCAAGCCGGCTACTAGCTACACTAGCCATAAACAGGATACTAGCTATACCAGCCAGCAAGCCGTTTACTAGCTATACCAGCCAGCAAGCCGGCTACTAGCTATACCAGCCAGCAAGCCGGCTACTAGCTATACTGGCCAGCAAGCCGCCTGCTAGCTATGTTAGCCAGCAAACTGGCTACTAGCTATAGTAGCAAGCAAACCGGGTACTAGCTGTACTAGCGAGCAGGCCGGCTACTAGCCAGAGAGCTGGCTACTAGCTATACTATACCAGCCAACACACCGGCTACTAGGTATTCCAGCGAGTAAGCTGGCTAATAGCTATATCAGCCAGCACGCCGGCTACTAGCTATACCAGCCAGCAAGCCGGCTACTAGCTTTACCAGCCCACAAGCCGGCTACTAGGTATCCCAGCCAGCAAGCCGGCTACTAGTTATACTAGACATCAAGCCGGCTACTAGGGATACTAGCCAAAAAGCTGTTACTAGCTATACTAGCCAACAATCCGTCTGCTAGCTATGGTAGCCAGCAAACTGACTACTAGCTATACTAGCCACCAAGACGGCTGCTAGTTATAGTAGCAAGCAAACCGGCTACTAGTTATACCAGCCAGCAAGCCGGCTACTAGCTATACCAGCCAGCAAGCTGGCTACTAGATATACGGGCCAGCAAGCCGGCTACTAGCTATACCAGCCCGCAAGCCGGTACTAGGTATTCCAGCCAGCTAGCCTACTAGCTTTACCAACCATCAAGCCCGATTTTTTTTACGCCGAGGAGGGGTAACTGTACCTAACCGTACCATAAAGGAAGTCGTCACATCCTGCGAGTGTGTGGGGCCCTCACCCACTAAATCCCCCCTCGTCTCCTGTGGACTTGTTTGTGCCCACTCCGGAACTATGGTGGTATTACTTCGGAGTGGAGTCCTTTTGGCCTTTCCATGTCCATATCCGCTTCCGAAATGCGTATCGAAACTTGAGACATCTAAGCGTCTCCACTATTCCTTTCGTCTAAATCATCGTTTCGGTTTCGCTTGGCACGTGGGACAGTTTCACCTATGACGACATGCTTACTTGTTCTGCAGTCTCAAGATCTCTCTTTTTCCGTCTCAGAATACGCTCTACGTAATTCACCGCCGAGGTCCAATTTCCACTACTCGCAATCATGACCCCGACAATGTTAGCGGCTGTGATCATTCCAACTGCCGACGTCAGTACAGAGCGATAGCTCTGCCAGCGTGCACACTCGAAAACAGTGTGCTCTGCGTCATCAATTACCTCCTATTCCTCGTAAAGACGGTAGGTGGAGGCAGTCATGCCCATTCTGTGCAGATATTTCCTTAAATATCCGTGACCCGATATCATCTGTGTAACGTAGTAATTCACCTCTCCAAATATCCGACCAATGCATGGCTTTATGTCCGGAATAAGTCTCGTCGTCCATCTTCCTCTATCTTCATCGTTCCATCGTTGCCATTTTGAAATAGTGTTTTCCCTGAACTAACCCGTTATGTGATTTCCAGCCGATTTCGCCTTATAAATCTCCATCCGCTCCGCTGCCAGCAGATCCACAGGGATTATACCCGCTATCACCAGTACGGCTGGAGCGGACACTGTACGATATGCCGACGCGATACGCAATGTAGTCGTTCTCTGTACCGATACAAGTGAGTTTGCCCGCTTCTTAACATCTAGTGTTTCGGCCCAAATTTCGCTCCCATAAAGCATAATGCTGTTTCCAACCTCCATCAGGAGTCTCCGTGTTGCCGGTAGCGGTCCTCCATTAATCTGCTGAGCTGTCCAACGATCTTCTGGGCCCTGTTAGCCGAGTACTGAATCTGATACGAAAATGTTAGTCTGGGATCCAGCCTTATTCCCAGGTATTTCACCGAGCTCTTGGTCCTAACTACCTCGTTTCCAATACTCATGTCCACATGCAAAGGGATACTACGACCAGTGATTAGCAGCAATTCCGTTTTATGCATGGCCAGGTCTAGGCCGAGGGAATCCAACCATGTTTTTGTTCTCAGCATAAGACTTCTCAGTTTTCGCTGCGCCTCTTCTGCATTCCTGGCCGTGATAACAGCTGCAATATCGTCTGCGTATCCAATCAAAAAAGTTCCCTCCGGCATATCCTCCCTCAGAATTCCGTAGTAGCTAACATTCCATAGGTCGGGGCCGAGGATAGATCCTTGTGCCGCTCCTGATGTTATTTGTTTCACCCTTGGTCCCGAGCTTGTGTTATACACCAGCTGTCTGTTACTCAGATAACTACTTATCATGGCCAGGATGTAGTGTGGCACCGAGAAATTGTATTCCAAAGCATTTAATACATCGCTCCATCTAAGACTGTTAAACGCGTTTCTAAAAAACCAGGTCGAAAACCATATTGTCTAGCAGACAGTCCGCCGCTATTCTCAATCGCGGCAGCAAGCCGAGGTTTCAAAAGCCTCTCGAGCAGCTTTCCCGACATATCCAGCATGCACAGCGGCCTGTACGCGGATGGGACCTCCGGATCGCTCTTTCCCTTACTTATCAAGACTAGCCGTTGTTTTTTCCATATTTACTATCCAGCAATACTAGCCATCAAGCCGGCTTCTAGCTATACTAGCCGGCAAGCCCGTTACTGGCTATACTAGCCAACTAGCCGGCTGCTAGCTATAATATCCAGCTATACTAGCTACTTAGCCAGTGAGCCAGCTACTAGCTATACTAGCCAACTAGCCGGCTGCTAGCTATAATATCCAGCTATACTAGCTACTTAGCCAGTGAGCCAGCTACTAGCTATACTAGACCGCAAGTCAGCGATACTAGCCACCAACTAGCTATACTAATCAGCAAGCCGGCTACTAGTTATACTAGCCAGCAATACGGCTACTAGGTATACTAGCCAGCCACCAACTATACTAGCCAGTAAGCCGGCTACTAGCTATACCAGTCAGCAAGCCGGCTACTAGGTTATTAGCCAGCTATACCAGCCAGCCAGCAAGCCGACTGCTAGCTGTATTAGACAGCTTACTAGCCAGCTATACTAACCAACAAGCGGGCTACTAACTATACTAGCCAGCTATAAGATCTATACTAGTCAGCTATAATTACCCGGCTTACTCTTTTTAAATTTTATCAAAGTTTTGTCGATTTATATGGATCATTTTGTTTGCTCGTATAAAAAAGTTAGCTTCGTCGGCTATATCTCCAATCGATCCCAAGGGTTACCCGATCTTAAGGAAAACTGTTTTGGAATCCTTGATCTAACAGCTATCCAGCCTACTAGGTCAGAAAAATGCACCTTTTTAAATATACAGAATTATTTAAATTATAGAATTTAAATTATAGAATTTTTCCCGATTTTAATAGAACATTTTGTTTGCTCGTATAAGCTATGTCGGCTATATTTCCGATCTCAAATTTTGGAATCTTTTTAAAATTTAAAAATGAGTTTTTTCGGACCTTGTAGGCTGGTTAGCCATAGTCTCAAGGATTTTAAAATGGGTTTCGTTACGGGCAGGAGTTACTCAAAACAGGAGATATAGGGTTCGAAGCTATATAAATGCGGATAAAAATGAAATTTTAGTTAAACGGACCTAAACATTTTAATAATTCTCATTGAGTTAATATGCATTTATATATATAGAGGCAACAAAATATCGTATTTTTCTCAAATTGCCTTTCTTTGGTAGATGACCCGTATTTTTTGATCGATGACTTGTGGAAAATGAGTGACATTCTTTTGGTCGATGACTTGAATTTTTTGTCGATGACTTGCAGTTTTTGGTCAATGACTTCGATTTTTTTGGTCGATGATTTGGATTTTTTGGCCAATGACTTGCATGTTGTCATTTTAAAAGCAAAAATCGTTAAGACATCATTTAGCAGTTTTTTGTACATAAAATCGTCAAAATGACGATAAATCGTCACATCTGGCATCATTGACACCGCATCGTGTGGCATCAAAGCATGTCGTTGTCTCAGCCAGTGTTGAAAAATTCAGTACTTTGGTACTTTTTTCAGTACTTTTTCATTTCAAAAATACCGCAGTACCCCCTCGTCGTTTTCAGTACTTTTTTATTATTTCAAGTTTTATGTCTTGCGCTTTTTAACAATTAATGCATTAGCAACATGTTAATGTTAAAGGTAGAATCAGGCTTTAGCTCCGGTTAGTCAAACGTTCACGGAACATTCCTTCATTTTTAGAATACGAAACGCAATTAAAACGCTTGCAGAACAGTATTGTTATATCGGTAAGCACTTGCACTGCTCTTCATATGCTAAAAACGAACGTTCCATCGACGTTTGACTAAAATTAAACACGGTGAATCATCTATTAGAGACAATGCATTACATTCAGGAGTCTTTGAATTTGCCTTTCTTGACCTTCTGGAAACAACTCTGAGAGTAAATAAAATCTGTAGTTCATAATCCATGTTAAACTGTTAAGCTACACTTGCATAAACTTTATAATCCTGATTAAAAGTTTGTAATGATTAGACATCTCGACGATTTCCTCTCAAAAGTCTTCGTGAAAAACTCTGAGAGCAAATAAGATTGTCAAGGAAAGTTTCTCAAAAAAAAATCTGTCGTTTGAAGTCAACTTTAAACAGTAGTTCCCACCACTTATGGATAAAAATTAACGGACACAACTTGGGTGGTGTGAGAAGCTTGGTCGTAATGCAGGCTAAAGAAGCACATTCAACGTCTTTGTTGAAGGCAGTGTTATACACTGCGTTCTGTATAAGCAAGGGAACGAGCAAAGGCCAATCCTCATCGGTTAAAATACAGCAGAATACAAACAACTAACACACACAACATAAGTGGTGGTAGAAGCTAGGGCGTAATCCTAACTGAAAGATTGTAATGACGTATTATTATGTATGTACATATGTATGTAGAAACAATCTATTTGTCATGAGTTTCTCACTTTTCAAATTTAAGAAATAAAAAAGTTAAGTGGATTACTCCACATAATACATACTGTAATTTAAAAGACTAATTTCTTGTTGTATGTGCTATGCTACAAAATAAATAAATAAATAAATACATAAATAAATAATCCATTCAGAAAATTTTTGATCTTCCATATAGGGTAACATCAACAAGGCACTTCATCAGAAGATCTAGCAGCGCCAATAAGTAAATTCACCGCGGTCTAGTAGGTAGTGTGTTGGCTTATTAGACGTTTCCAACAAAACAGAAATATTTCTTCGGCGTCTTCCTCTCAGCAGATTCCTGGCAAAAACTCTGAGAGTAAATAAAATTGCCATGAAAAGTTTCTCAAAAATCCATCGTTCGGAGTCGACCTTAAACAGTAGGTCCCGAACCTCATATATAAAATTAACATACACAAAATAAGTGGCGTGAGAAATTAGGTCATAATCCTGATTGAAGAGTTATAAAAGTACTATTTGATGCAAAAAAGTACTCTTTCAGTTATAGTTTAGTACCATTTCAAAATTCCAATTTTGCAACACTGGTCTCAGCTCAAGTGATCTTTGATTAAATAACTCCGTCGCTGCCTGCTATCCTATCTTATAATCGAATTTACATTGTTTCGTAGACGTTTCGTTTGAGGACTTATCAAAAACTGTGGTTTCCACTGCACCCGCGTCTGGTTTAACTGTATTCAGCTCTCATTACTTGATAAATCCGTGATCGAATCGACGGTTTTTTACAACGCAAGTTCTATGGATGACTCTCCTTTAGTGACATAGATGCCTGTTAAACTAAATTAGTTTAAATTGTCCATACCTATTGAGACACCCTTTATAATAATTTTCAATTTTTAATTTTAATTTTTATTCTCTTCATAGTTTTTATGGTTTTTTTTTGTTGTTGTTGGACGTTTTAATCTTGTTTCAGATTTGATTTCCCTAGTAATCTTGCATGGTTTTTATGGAACCATTCTTACTAAACAATACCGGTTAATTGTGATCTTAACAATGAAAATGTTGCTGACTAAACAATGCAATGCAACAACAGCATACAATAAAGAAAGTAGCAATTTTATTTATTGAGAAAATGTTTTTGCTGCTTGCTGTTGTTGTTTGTTGTTGTTTTCTATAATTATTAACATTCCATTGTCTAACTAATCCAGTCAAATTGATTTTTAACTCTGAACAGGCAGTCATTCCGACTTGTAGTCACATGCACCACAAGCAGTAGAATTTCATTTGTTTTGTTCGCTTGTTTTGTTGCTGTTGCTAATAATGATTCTGATGATTTCGATGATGCCCGTTCTAAACTTGAGCGTGTCCAATAAAATTCCTCAAGATAACAAAAGCCCTGCGTATCTCTAGTAGAGTAGAGTGTTTTTTTATTTTCTTTTTCTTCTCTTACTCTCATCATCATTATCATCATCGGATTGTTACGTTTTGTTTTTTTCCTCGCCAAATAAAATGGCTAAAACGTGACGATATTTCAAAACGAAAACGAAAGAAGCAAATGAAAATGTTGGTATTGCTTGAATAGTTTAGTTGTTGCTGTTGCTATTACTGTTGTTGCTGATGTAGTTGCGAGGCATGCAACATAGTGCCACAAAACGATCATTTGTGCCATAATGACGATTAGATCAACGACAACGACGGCGGATTAATAGCAAATTTAAAAGCGTTATAGTATTTCCATAAAATAAATGTTATTTTTTTGTTTTTGTTTTTGACACTCTTAATGTGTCAAGTGTCAAAAGTGACAGCTGCCAGTTATCGCCATGATTTCAACTTTAGAATTTGGTGATCATATATGTATATAGTAGTGCTGAAAACAAGTCTGAATCCAATGTGCTCTCTAAAAAGGGAATTGAATTGGTCCGCTAAAAAAATTTTGGCTCCTTATAGCATGTAAACAATAGCAACATTTATTGTGGACTCGGGTTGGTCCCCTTTAGGGAATATTTGATCTTCAGGTTTAATATTGATTGGGATCTCACGATGGGCTTAAATTCTGGCCTAAGTGGGATCTCTTCCTTTAACGAACCTAACCTTATGTAACATAGCTTAACCTTGCACGTAACCAGGTCCTTTATTTGTTTTTGCTATTGGTATTGAGAACATGACCGATGAATTGAAGCAGTGCATTATGCACGAATACGTATCAGAATCTATTATTATGGGAGCGGTATAAAAGAAGCTTCAGGTCCCCTTAAGTTATACTCATAACCTAATAGTCCAGACCTTCTGTAATTAATTGACTAGCATTACAGATTTTATATAGCAGAATACAAACTGCCTCGTCTCAAAAAATATTTCCTTTTCCATCCTTTTAAAGTAATCACTCTTAAGTGGGTGTTTCTACAGCTCAAGGCGTTTTTGTAAACCAGTTTTTAGTTTCTCTTTGAGCCTATTGAGAAAGGCTAATAGAATTAGAAATGAATAATAACTCTTGAGTTATGGTGAGACAAGAGATTAGGGCGCGCAGTTATGTGAGGTGACAACTCGGGCCAGTTTATTAAGCCAATAGTGGTACTACGTTTCATGAGAGAAAGGCGCTAATATACTTCATTAAGGAGGGCGCTCTTGTACAAGCCATTTAGACCATCTTATGTACGTCTGAGCACTTTCATCTTCATTACACGGTAGCTGTAGAAGAGGATGCCCACCTTATTCATGGAATGAAGGGAAAGCAATAGCACAAAGCCGAAATATATTCACACAGTTTGTTGAGGCCCCATGAGTCGAGGAACATTCAATATGTACATCTAACGGGAAATGTCCCCGAATTTCACTTCCGATAGTTTAGTCAAGGATGGTGAGTATGTGATTTCCATACTTGCTTACGGCTTAGCTGGCGTATTAAGTAAAGGATGGTAGATTAGGTTAGGTTTGAGGTCGAACCCATTGTAATTCATGCTGAATGGAAGAGATGGTAAAAAAAAGGAGAAAAGAATTAGGAAAGTATAGAAATCGGAATCGGTGGAAGCAAGTGAAAAAGGCGGCCACAAACACACAAGCGAACGCGATTACCGCCTAGATACCCAACCAACTTCTTAATCAATCCCATCCTACTAAGGGTCGAATCTCCTCGCCGCAATATACCCTGCAATAGTCCGGTTGGGATGAGTTACAGACCTTTGTCAGCGATCTAAAATCGCAGTACCTCATAAGAAACCCTATAACCTACCTTACGCTGGCCTTATTGGCAGATTGAAGGATTAGAAGCGGTATGGTATAGTCCTTCTCTCCCTAAACATAACTTCGACGGATAAGGCATGATCAGTTTGCTAGCCAACGAGTATGCCATACCAATAAAAACCAAGTGACTGCTACTCGAGTGCTAGATTGAGTTTATCTGCACAGGAAATGTTCAGAGTGAATAAAATTTAATCTTCGTGGCTGAATGAATCCACATGCTGGGGTTGTTCAGTTTGCTATATGGTGTGGGCAACTCAAAAACTTTTGATGTTTCGCGTTTTTCTAATTCTACAATAAATTGATATGACCTGGTGGCAAAAGTCTTTTCATTATAATCTTCAAAGGCTTCATCAAAGGAATTGGAATGGTTAGTACTTGGATAAGAAGTGGTCTATGTCGTATTCCTGCCATATCGGCCTATACATCTCCTAGCGGAACACCCGTTATACCACAAAAACAAAAAATTCAAATGAAGGCATTATTGTGAACCTCTGTGTTAATGTCTGACGGACAGGGTTCAATCAAAAAAATATGGCAATTTTGTGCAACATTGTTGCCATAACTGCCATTTGTTTTAGTAGCGCATTACCAACTATACATGCGAGTATGTATGTACATGTATACACACAACCATGCACATCGAACAACTTGTTATGGGCCAAAAACCAAAAACGGGCCTGCACTAAACAAAAACGAAAATAAGAAAGCCAAAGTATTGGCACCATTATAAAAAAATTCACTGAATACACAGGCTAGTCCCGAGTAGTCCAGGAAATATGCATGCAAACCAATGAAAATTTTCATCATTTTCTTGCTTTCAAAACTAATTTTGTTTTTAATTTTTTCTCTTTTTTTTCCTGTTAAAAAGAAAATAAAAAGAATTTTATAAGCCAGGCAAAGAGAGAGAGAGAGAGAGAGAGAGATAGAGAGAGAGAGGGAGGAAGGGAGTCAAATAGTCTAACGGAAGTAAGAGAATGAGTTCCCTGGCATAAACTCGCCTCTTATCACATGCCAATGAATAAATAATTACTCAATTCAAGACAATTCAATTGATTTTTTTATTGTTATTCTCATTCAATTAACCAGGCCTGGGAGCATTACTACACATACCACTTGCTTATGAACCTATGGTGCTAGTGCTGCTGGTATGTGTGATGGTTTCTGATTATTTTCTTTGAGTGTTTAACTTTAATTTCACAAAGTTATTTAGAAAATTCAATGAAATAGAGAGAGAGAGAGAGGGAGACAGAATGAATGATGAAGACTTTGCATTGCCTGGAGGCAGGTTAGGGCAGCATTGTTAAGCAGGTATAACTACAATATATGGCCAAAGTAAAATAGCATTCAATGGCAGTGTGGTATGTAAAGGGGAAGGGGCAACCGTAATAACAATAACAAAAGAAACGTCAAACTCCTGCTTAGTTGGAAAACAGAAAAACATATAAAACCGTAGCCTGGTAAGAAGAAATCGTGTGGCCTCTATTATAATGTTGTTATATTGACAGGCTGGTTGAGTGAGTGAGTGACTGGCTGGCTGACTGACAAACTTCTTTGGCTTCATTCACTTCATGATCTGTTGTTTTCTTGCAATTTGATTTTTTTTTGGTTATTCGCTTACGAGCTTTATTTTTTTTTCTTGCTCGTTGATAATATTGGTTTGATTATCCGCTTGACAGACATAAAGTTTGACTAAAAGACCAAATCGCAGCAGTCGCAGTCGCAGTCGCACTTATCGCCATAGTTGTAGTTGTAGCCGCAACCGTAGCCATCGTCATTGTCGTTGATGTTGTGTCATCTAAGGACATTGATTTACCTTTAGGGAAATGTCAATAGTCGTCTCAGACATTCTATACACAACACAGCTCTAAACAACGCTGCACAAAATAATTTCAAGAATGATGATTTCCTAACATGCCAAAGTGAGTTTTATGTCGACGACACACACGCTTCACGAATTGCAAGAAGCTTCAAAGACTGATTTCTTCAATAAATTTAAAATTTTTTCTTTAATGCTCTTTAGGTTCTTGTCTTCTTTATTGCTGACGTAGATATTTCAAATTCTCGGTGCTTTTGCAAATGAATGACAACGATTCAACGGAACGCATAATTGGTCTCCTGTTGGTCAAAATTGGAAACGAATTTTTCAAGCGTTTAAGTTGTCGACAATATGTATTCGATTTGGCTAGAGTTTTGAAGAAGTCCGTAGTCGAAGATTTTCTGAAAATCTCATCAAACACGCAGAATAAAACTTTTCTGAGCCATACTTCAGGCTTGTTCAGCGTTTGCTTTAACTTACCACTGATTGACCACCACCATTTTCATTTAGTGGTGCCATCAAATTTCATGGTCAGTCACTTCAGAAATGGATAGATCATTGCAACGTCGCCTAGGTGGCCGACATTGCTATCCTAGTATCGATTAAACGGCATAATATTCCCTGATGACATACTGTAAGGTCTTAGTAGTCAGGCTGCCATAAAATCAAGTTCGAACTTCATATTAACTAAGCTTGTCATGAATGTCACCTATTTCTCCGAGGAATTTATGAGAAATAGGGAGATAGGGGCGTATAGCAACTTAAGTTACCAACACACTGGCCAGAACCAAACTGGAAAAATTTATGTGTGATCCGAACATTGGGATTCCCATTGGCTACGATTAGGCTTTAAATAAGGGAAACATTTCACTTCTTAGTTGAGGATTTCTGGATAGAAGAGAGAACCTGTTCAACCATAAGGTTAAGTTAATCGACTCATAGAGAAGAGTCCTTTTTTACCACCATTTGATATTTATTATGTGGTTTCTGTTTTCCCGGAAGACTGCCTCGCGTAATGTCTGCATAAGTTGCATGACAGAGGAGATTGTACAACAACTCTCATATCTCGCAACGCGTAGAGTGCCTAGTCACAAGTGGCATTGTTAGTTATAAACGCGGGTTACCTTCTTGCCTAAAGAGCTTTCAAATCGTATGATCTTTGGCATGTCTTGTGAAGGTACTAGGAAGAAGGTTGAGTTCTGGATTACATCTGCATTTTTAGTTCATTGGAAAGTCTTTTATCTTGAGGATCTTTCCGCACGATTCTTAAATTTTGTTGTTCCTAACAGATTAATATGTTAAACACTGTAATCTAAGGTACCATCAGTGCAAAATAGGCAATGTGTAGATCAAGCCATGGAAATTCTAGGAATTATTCAATGAAACTTCTAAGCATCTGGTAGATGGTTAGTTTGGGTGGAGCCGGTACTAAATTTAAGTGAAATTTTAATGTCTCACTACTTAAAAAACTACTCTCTCCGAAGTCAAGAACCAGATATTGTCTGCTGCAGACTATATACTGTGGTATTTACTTCCACACACAAATCCGGTTTGATAGAGAAGTTCATATCATTTACCAAATTTCGAAAGTCGGGGACTTTTTCTTCTTCTGTTTCTTTTGAACACGTTTGAAAATTATAAACATCATGATAATCCGTAATTTATAAGCGACTTAGTCACAACGCCATTACTCCCGCCTTAGATCATCAAAATTGGTTTTCCTGCGATTGCAACGATTTTAATAACACACTCCCGTATTTCTTTTTGTACAATTCCATACTTTTAGATCTCTGGCAATAAGTTAAAACTGTTAAGCCCTTGTTTTACTCTTATTACCCAAATAATGTTGTATGTTGCATGTTGTTGTGGGTTTTGTTGCCAATAACACTAATCCAGGTATGTTTGGGTGGGTCGGTAAAGTACAAGCCACATATTCGTATTGAAAAAATATTTTCTTTTTTTTTGTTGTGTTTTCGTAGCAAAAGTTAAAAATCTTTTTGGTATTTTAATCGAATTTTCGTGATGTTGTAGGAAATCAGTAAAATTGTAGTTTTTTTTTCAATACTTTTGCCAACATACCTCAGGCTAAAGCCTATACACATGCACAGATAATAGTAATAGTGCATAGGGATTTTTACTAGGGTTGACAAAGAGGAGGAAATTTGAATTTTGTAATAACGGGATTCTTTTCAAAAGAAAAAACTCATACACAGTAACATAAAAAATTTTAAGTAAAATTGATTCAGGATTACATTTGACTGTGATGACTTATTATACGTGAGGCCATGGTTCAAAGCCCAGATCAGACATGTCCAACGTAACGAAATATGTAAAAATATTTCTTCGGCGACTTCCTCTCAGCAAATTTTGCAAAAACTCGGAGAGTAAATAAAGTTGTCGTCCGGAGTTGACTTTAAACTGTAGGTCCTGCCACTCATGCTTAATTAACACACACAACATAAGTGGTGTGAGAAGCTAGGTCGTAATCCTGACTGACGGATTGTAATGACCAATAATGTCTTTATGTATGTAGGGCGGGGAAAGTGGCCAGCTTCTACTGTTCAGAAATATTGGAATGACAGTATTGGCCTCTTCCATCTTAATTCTATAAAACCTGAGGTTTGCCATTGCAATCTCATTCTTTAGTATTTTGAGGCTTTCCACCACATCAGGCTGGTTATGGGTCGGAAGACATAGCTGGTGTGGATAATCGAGGAATCACGATAATTCACGGACCTACTGAAGCGTGTGCTTATAGAACGGAACACTAATTGTCTAACGAAAATTGTTACGATTTTCGAAATTTCAATTCCGTATTTTCCATGTTAGGATCAAGAAAATTCTGAAAGAAAAGTGGAATATTTGCGGCGTTTAGAAACCCTATAGCCTGAATACCTTTTAAAAAATTGAATGTTTATTTGAAAGTTCCTCTGGCATACACATTTCTCTCCCTCTCTCACTTTCAAGCCCAAAAACAGTATTGCATCCAAAGGTAATGCGAATTGAAAAAAGGAAAAAAAGCCCAAATAATCAAAGCTCGAGGATAGCACACGAGAAAGAAAGTGATTTGTTTAGTTATGCACTTCAATTAAAGTCCCATCCATCCATATACAATACAAGAGTATCACCGGAAAAGATACACCACAGCATACCTTGTCATCAGCAATCATAACTGAATGACATTGATGCGTCGTCTCCAACGTCTCCAAACAATGAGCCGTTCATTCATCCATGCAAGTTTGCATGCATATGGGGATGATAAGGCAGGCAATGAGAGCATACATATGTAGTATATGTTGGTGTGCCACCATCTGACTTGTCCTAACCAGTTTCCATTGTGGATGCAACGGTATGGTATGGTATGGCATGTCATGGCATTGCCTAGCAGTGGAAACAAATGTTTTGTGGCTCATCTTGTTCATGTTGCTGTTGTCAGTTGTGAATGTTGGCATGCCGATCATCATGTTATTGATGGCCGAAGTGATGATGTCGATAATCATGATGGTGATGGTGATGGTGATCAAGATGTTGTTGTTGTGATGATGTGTTGGTCATGCTCATGCATCAAGTTGATCATGCTTTCTATTGCTTTTCCTTTTTTCATGTTATTTTGTTTTTCTGCTTTTCGATATTGATGGACGTTGTTGCCCATTTAAAGTTGGTTTATGGCCTGAAAAGTGTGAAACAAGTTTTTTTTTTTGTTTCATTTCCTTTTTGTTTTTTTTCAAAGTCGTTTATCGTTTAATCATTAAATGCATGAAAAATCATTAAATTGGCACGTGATAAACGCTAATGGGTGACAAATTTACCAAAAGACATGTTGATGAAAATATTAAACGATTTAATTGAAGGATGATGATGAAAATCTTAATTAAATGCACTTCGTTCGTAAGGCTCTTCTTACATGAGATGGTATCCTCATAAATCTTTATAAATTTACTTGTAACAGCAGCTGCAATAAAGTCATCATCATCATCGTATGGTGTCTCATAATGGTATGGATACGTCGTTTGTATCCTTTTTGTAATAATAAAAAACACACAAATATTTCCATAAATGTTTGGCTCATTCTGTGGACTTTTCCGTTGAATGGATTTTTTTTCCATTTGATTTTGATTTTCTCTTTATTGTAATGCTTATGGCATCGCGATCCAATAAAAGATAGATAAACATGATGAATATTGTGATGCCTTTTTAAATCGACATCAATTGAACTGAATGTGTAATTAAACATGTGTGAATTGTGGCAGTTCGACATGGAGTGAAATTGTAGAACATCAAGAGATAAGAATAAGAAAAGAAGACAGACAGACAGAATTCATGTCAATTGCGAATCTTTGACTACACCGATTACTATTGAAAGACCATTGTTAACGACCATTGATCACATTATAGATTAAAATAAATCACAAATAAATATTTATTTTCATCCGTTATATGCGAAAGGTGTTCAGGAAGTAAGTTTCGATTTAAAACGTTTCTGATAATGATTACTGCGAATAAACACAACAACATAAACTTGGACATTAGATGTGAAAATTCAAGTTACTGGCAAAAGTATGGTAGCATCTCTTCTACAGATATTGTCATCGTAAATAATCTTCACCGCAACCCGTTCGGTAGACATTGATCGTGCCACTTTATCAACTGACCTACACTTACAGACTGCAAAAAGATAGCTTTGTCTAGTTTTGATTTTGAATGGAAAGTTTATCAGATTTATTAGGTTGTTGTCTGTGGTGTAGTAGAATTTTGACCTTTGAGTCGTACTTCCCTTGACTTTCCTATGAATCTCTTTGACTTTCCTATGATGTGCCTTGCTGATGTTATCATTTGTGACAGGTAGGTGACTTTATTTATTTAATTTTTAAAAGTGTCGAAAAAACACGATAAAAGTGAGGTTTATAACCGCTTACTACTGCTCTAATTTATACAATTCCTGAGAGTTAGAATTTGTTTTATGAGTAGAGACCAGGAATGTGACCAGAAGAGAGAATGTTGGTTGCCGGAATTATAAATTTAAAACTCATGAGAAAACTCACAAGAATCATCCAAGCTAATATCTATGTTATCGAAAGATGTGCTCAATTCAACTTGAATAGGAAGTAAAAAGGACTGGACATAGCAAATCTATCTGACAGTCAGCCCACCATCCGAACACTGCGGTCGTATGAGGTTATCCCGAGAATAGTATGGTACTGTCTGCATGAATCTGAATTAGCTAAGTATAGGAAATCGGACAACAGTCTTTTGGATCCCATGTTATGTTCGAAGAGAAGATAATGGGATCCCAAGGAGGGGCACATTCGCGTCGATGATAGGTCTAGAAACTTTCTATGAATTGGAAAGAGAAGTTTAGAAGATTACACTAGGCAAAGGAGAAGCGAATACTCCTGTTAAGCGAAATGAGTTTGACACAATATAAACTTTTGGAGGATAATTACAATGGGAATAGATTTGAATTATGCATCAGACTATTCAGCAGCAGATTAGAATGCAGTGTATATAAAGGTATACCTTATAAAGGTATACCTTATATAATAGATTGAGGGCAGTACAATTCATGGTATGGTCGCAATATTACGGCAACTATGTGGCTTAATATACTTATCTCTCTTTATATCTCTCTCTCCATCATTAAATGTAATGACAAAGTACAGATTTCATGGTAATATTTTGAATAATTCACAGAAAACAATGTGATTGTCTTTAAATTTAAAGACAGAATTTTATATTTACTTCGATGCCTTAAAAAGCTTACAATTTCCAAAAAGCAATCCCTTGTAAATATTTCAAATATATGCGTGATACATTACTTACAGCGGCATTTAATTGTCCTGATAGGCTCTATATGTTACGAAACCATTCTCAAGTTTTCACATATTTTCGTGAATATTTTAAGCCTTAAAGTAAATCGAAAAACAATAAAAACAAAAAAGTAATTGAGGAATATTTAAACATTTCTCTTTGGAAAGTTTTCTCTTTTTTGTTTTTTTCTTCTTCTCTTTGTAAATATTGAAACAAATTCGTACAAATAATTGTATGCCACAGATTTAAACGACCCTTAACGCAACCTTTACCACCACTGTTGTATGAAAGCTAGGCTAGGTATGTATGTGGAGTGGTGCGGGTGAGTATGAGCAATTATTTGTGGCATCATAAACGGTGGCATGATGATAATTTATATGCAATAACTCAACAGAATATCAGTTTTTACCCACTAAATTGTCTTCGTATAAATTACACTCCGTTTCCATTTACTACACATCTACCTCCCCCCTCCCCCATTCAAAAAATTATTCGTTTTTATTTCCAAAAAACAAAACAAATTAAAGAGAGAGAGAGAGAGAGAAGGAAAAAAAGCTGAATAAAACAAATACGGGTATAAATAAAGGGAATTGGAGTAAGACTCTTGGGAGCTTTTGTGATGTGAAATATTATTTCTGCAGTAGTCTCACATTTTATTTGTTTTTCTGCTGTTGCCTCTGAACATCCTGACCCCGCACTCCCATAACAGGGCCCTTATATTTTGTTAGTTTTTTTTCGTGTGTTTTTTACGTCTGACTGTCTGTCTCTCCGTCTGTCTCTGTCGTCTCTGTTTGAAACAATGAATAAAATTTTAATATTTGAAAGGATAACGTCGTTGCTGTTGTTAAACAACAACAACAAGTTCCACCAACAACAAATGAATACAAAAACATACAAAAAAACAACAAAAACAAAAAACAAAATTATTTAAAAAAAATGTAAAGAATTTAAAGGCAGGAGTTGCAAGTAGTAAAAGACCAACACATTAAAGAGTAGCAGGAGAGATCGTGTAGAAACAGCAATAAAGGAAATCAAGGGATTTTTAACAACTGTTGCAGGAGAAACAACAACAGCAACAACAACAACAATGCCAAATACAACAACTGCAAATAAAACAAATTTTATATTTTATAAGAGCCATTGTTCAAAAGGACAAGAAACATTGAAATTCATTCAAACGTACCAAAAATCTACAGGATACTCAACAGTACAACAAAGCAACGACGTTACGGAACGGATTCATAACCTAAGATATAATAAGTGGGGTTGGATTTGTTTGTGGTGTTTCTGTAAGTGTATGTTTTACAGTGTGATAAGAAATAATTCAAACTAAAATTATTTTCAGACCCTAGCCCAGGAGCAAACAAATTTTACAATATTGCACCACTCTTTGTTCCTGAGTATCTCTGGGAGGAGTGCATCCAAATTTCGATGTATCTGGCACATAAATCCGGATGAAATAGACCGATAGCGTGGGTTATGTTTACTTTGAGGACCACCTACAACTTAAGAAAAACCCACAAGAAAAAGTCTAATGGGGTCAGATTTCACTATTCACATTACCTCTCCCTGAGATTACCATGCCATCAAATCGTTGATGCAGAATATCCAATATGGCATGAGCTGCGGGGCACGTATTCCCATCCTGTCAAAACCATTTGTGGTTGATATCCAGTTCATCCATTACAGAGATAACCTTGTAAGTTCCTTTCTTAAAGAAATATGGACCGATAACACCGTCAGCCCAAAATCTAAACCCAGCTGTGACTTCTTCGGAATGTATTGGACGCTCTAGGATCTCCGGATTGGTATCGTCCTAAATTCAAAAATTTTGTTTGTTCACGTAAACATTCGTTGAAAATTATGGTCAATTGCCAACTGCTCTAGAGTATGTTAAGTGAACTCACGTCTTTTCCTATGGTCGTGCATGATGATTTGGCAAAACAGACTAATTAAATGACAACTAATATGACAGTTGTAGCTCCAACAAGATCTCTTTTACCATGTGTCAAAGTTCGGAAGTACCTATTGGAAGACCCTATATCTTATATATACCTTAGCCATCTCTTTCAGAAGCTAACTATAGTGACTAACTAGTCGACATCACAAAAAGTGCACTTATAGATGTTGTTTTAAGTGCTTCCTGAACGAACAGAAGTGAAACTTTGGCCAGATTGCTGTCGATTTTTTTTATCTTGGATTACCAGTTGTTGGATCACATTATAAAAGCTTTCTTTTAGATTTTTTGAATTCTTAGTTAAGAGACGGAAAAGAATGGAAAGGAATGGTACAGGCGATCACATATTTGAAAAATTTCTTGTATTTTCAAATTCTTATTGATGACCATGAATGAAATAATTTTAGAAAGAAAAATTTCGTAGTTGAAGCAAGTCTTCGGATTTTTTTCTTTCATTATTGATTCTCTTGCAAATCCTAGTAGGCACACAGTTTTGGATTTAAGAACACATCGATTAAATAACCTTTTTTCTGCAAGAGAAAATTGTATGAATTTTATTTTGTTTTACTGTTTATGCGGAAACATTAGTGAGTGCCAAAAATATCTTTTATTTTCATTCATAATAAAGGATACGGAAAGCAGTCTCTATCATGATTAAGCAATTTTGTTTGAAAAGAAAAATGGATATTAAATTCAGATTATCCATAAACAATTATGTCATTAAGGGTTTATTTTTTCTTTTTTTGGGTTCTAAAGCGAGTTTTATTTGCTTAAAGAACAATTGGTCTTCTTTATCTTCAATATTACTACGTCGAATACTATAACGGAGATTGTTCACATTATTATTACATCGTAGTAGATTTTCCATTATGGGTATATAGAAAGTTCGATCTAGAACAACTTTTCTGCGTTTTTTCTCCCACATCTCAGATATTTCTTCGTTTGATTCTTTTTTCCTTGGCGTGGAAATATCACAAGTCTCTCTGACTGTAAAATCTTTAGATACGATTTCTATAAGGACTTCTCCATCAAATTGTCCTTAGTATTATTCAAAAATGTTATCTTTCTTCGAGATGACAAAGAATGGCCTCTGTCACCTATCCCAAAATATTATGAGCAAGTATTCTCTATAAATGCAGCGTTAACCTTCTTCCAATTTCACTTCTCTCGAAACATAGTTGCTCTTGTCTGCACGGATATCGTTCAGCATAAGGACCGAGCCCCACAGGAACCTTTTCTTTTTATTTGTTCTATAGCTTCTACAATTTTACGTTCGTTGTTATTAATGCTATGTATATATAGAGGTTCTAGAGTACTGCGAACATGCAACATGTTGTACAGTTCTTAACCTATGTATGTCAGGTGTTCCTATAATTTCTCTCCCAATCCGGTTTGCCATTTATGTGTTGTACGTTGTCGGTAAGGATGACTCTTCGCCATTCAGATGTTTCCTTTTGAGATACTTGAATGTCGAACAGGTTTCAAGTATCATTTCTCTTTACATTCCTCATTATTGAATTTGAACAAAATTTCTTTAATATACAGGGTGTGGGCAAAAAGGCCGTACTATTCTCAGACTACTTTTTGATAGTCTGATGAATGACTGAAATTCCTTCTCGTTGAAATACCCAACAAAAATTGAGATTGTTTCAAATCCAGTTCGCTTGAGAAGGGATTCTGCCCCTTTCAACTTACCCCATCGTCGAGAATACTGTATCAATCCTTTTTTCCCATATCACAGAAGAGTTATGACCATTTCAGCGGTGTGTTAGCTCCCCTTCTCGTAAGCTTGTAGCTTGAATTCATTAAGGGTACCCTAGCCGATTTACTTTTTCCATGAACGTAGTGTTCGGTTGGCAGCCCGATTGTCAGATATTATCGCTATATCTCGTCTTATGTATTTCCAGTCCAAGTTGAATGGCACACATCTTCCTGTTTGGAAAATATCCGTGAGCGTTCCCATAGGCTTTGCATATATTATTTTGGAACCGGACATGTGCTTTCCTGTCGCTTTATATATCATTGACTCTTTCGAATACCACAAAATTGTCCCCCTCTAAAAACCCCTTCACATTGCTCCATTCATTTTCCCTAAATCTCACAGATCACTATATTAGTCCAAGAAACAGTTAGGAAGAAAGCTGTTAGCAACTGGATTTGTCAGATGACGATACCGACTGATGAAATTTGCGTCAAATCTGTTGCTCAGTATTCAAAACATAATCACCATAGCTTTGATCCACTCTACCATAAGCAACGGCCTCCAGCATCGCTGGACATGTTCTCATTGCATTCAAACGCAAGTCAGTTTCTGTATCTTTTCCACCTTCTTGTGAGCTGCTTTCAAATTTGTACTGCCTTTCCAAACAATGGTCCCATAAGTCTGAAATGGCTTTATCACCATAATATTCTTCACATGTATAATTCTTGGATGGTTTTGAACAAGTTTTCCCAGATTATCTGCTATAGCTAGTTATTAAAAGATAGGCTTATTGTTGAATTATTTTATTGGATGTAGTCTGAAGGAACTTTGCTTATTCAGTCCTATTCTTTTTGAGGATACAGAGCTAATGGACTTTCCTGTGGTGTTCGTTTTTGATGTCATCCTTTTTGGCATTATTTCAAGAGGAAGTGAATTTTTAAAGTTCAAAATGATGAAAAATCTGAATTGCCTGCTAACCTAATATACCCAGTAGTTCCATTTTACAACACTTTGAATAATTTGGTTTACTGGGTTGAGGTTTTAAACGAACTCTTACAAGCAAGAACTCTTACAAAAATTACAAGCATATGTTTTGTTATGCTTGCATATGCATAAATATGCTCATTCTTACATAATATTGCATAAGTGTGTAAATACATACATAAGTATGTATGTATGTATGTGTGGTTTGGTTATTTGAACATGTTTTAAGTTTATATTTTTATTATTGTTCTTGTTCTTGTTATTGCTATTGTTTTAATATTAAAGAAAGAAAAAAAAACTCTTCTAACGTATACACAGACTCTGGCTCTCTTAACAAATATTTTTTGCCTCTGGGCCATTTATTACTGGGTTCAGTGGCGTACATACAAACACTTTAAAATTTAATATTTAAAATTAATTTCAAGAGAGTATAAAATCAAATAAACGAAATTTGTTAAATAAAACATACACTTACACATTTATACATACATACATACACATTGTATATATACTTGTGTATGTAAAAGAACAAAGTCAGTCGAATAGAATGGATAGCTGAGTGATGGTTCGTAAATTGAAAAATCTTAAAACAAAAGAAACGAATCGATGTCAAAGGCAAACATTCTACTCTGATGCCTTTTAAGACTCAATATTCATCGAAGAGGATGTAATAAAGCACTTGTAAGACACAACAGGCCTCTTTCATTCCGAAGTTGAAAAGTATTTTGAAATAAAAAAAAATCTTTGATGTCTCTATCGTGTTTGTGGCAAGTAAAATTTTACTTTTAATTATAATTTCTTCTTCTCTTTTTCTTTTGTTATATTTTAAAATTTTTAAAGATTATTTAATTATTGTGTAACAAATCAATTGAAAACGTCTTGAATTTTATGTGTGGAATATGCTAACAATGAATATGGAAAACTTAATTGTGGTTTTCATAGTTAAACTTCATAAATTTTGAAAAATTAAAAAGAAAATAAAAATATCAATCAACTTTCTGTAGAAAAAAGACATGCCATTTATGTACGGCAGGAATATCAATCACTTTAAAGAGATAACCACGGCGCTTCTATCTTTAAATTAAAATGAAATAAATAAAATAAAATAAAATTTCTTATTCGTTTAAAAACCATTCTATCACGACTTCTCTGGGTGGAGCTCGTCCGAAATGTCTAATTTTACATGCCTCTGTCGCATAAGCAAGGCTGAATTTGACCGATGCCATGGGTTATGTTGGCTTTCAGGACCACTGAGCTATGTAGCTTATTCGAAAAACCCCTTATTATGAAAACCTAACAATAATAAATCTAACAGGGTGAAATTGTACAATCTCTCTACACAGTTCACATCACTTCTTCATCTGAGATTACCATGCCCAATGATCGCTCGTGCAGAATACCCAGCATAAGCTGTGTAACACGTTGGGCCGACCTGGGCGTTAGCGACCGAAAGAAGTTGGTTATTATCGATCTCGTCGTTGACAGAAATACTGCCGCCTGCCTAAAATCCATAATAAACAGCGGCTCTTTCGGGATGCATTGGATGCTATTGGATCTTATGCCATCCATCCTCCCAAATTTGGCAATTTTCTATATTCACTTAAACATTCGTGCATCGCTGAAGATGATTTTTCGATAAAAATTAGGGTCACTTGAATTTTGTACGGATGCAGACCCAAATCTCTACACAAAATTCGCCAAGTTGTGGTTCTTACAAGCGACTCGAAATTGACTGCCTCGCATCCTCATGCACACTCTAATGGACGGAGTAGATTTGTTCGGCAGATCTTGCGTTTCGTGTGTTGCTTAATCGTTTACTGAACCAGTGGACTAGAATTCATTCACCACATTGCGAAAAGTCTTCTCGGTAGGACGATTATAGCGATCGTAAAATTAACTAAGCACGCTGTACGTTGCCCGAACAGTACACTCGTTTTGATAAGAGAATTTTTGATTTGGCAAAACAATCTGAATAAATGACAACTTCTTCATAAAGATGGTCCTTATTAACTGTCAAAGTGCAGAAGTTCTTTTTCTTCCTACGATAGGTTTACTTAATAATATTAAGGGTTCAGTTGAAGCATGGAGAAACAAGATGGTTTCCGATCAAATAGGACAAGCGTTGAATCCAATGTAACCTGATATCACTTTCCGATGTAAAATATGAACCACAGGTATTTCGTTTAAATTGTCGTGGTTTTTAAAGCCTTAAAATCATGGTTTCTAATGAATCATCCTGTATAATAATCAGAGGCTTTGATAACAGCTTGAAGATAGTAACCGATCTTCTGACCAGGCATTATAGACTCAATGACTGTTGGAACAGAATGGGAACTGCCAAGCCAAATATGTAAATCACCAGAACACTTACTTGAGACCTGTGCGGTGTTAATTCATTGCAGAAGGAAACACTTGGGTGTGTATCAACAAACTGTACCACGTAAACCAAGATTTTTACGTACACTTTTCGTCGTAGATGAAAAAACGACCAACAGATTGAGGATGACGGCGATTCGAGATTTACACGTTCAAGACCTCACGCTACAGCAGTAATTCTGTCTTTGTTCTTAATGCTTATGATGTTATGGTGTGTCTTGAATTGGAAAGAGTAAGAAAATGCCCAATCAAATTGATTGTGCACTGAGTTCATGGTGTTAACCATAAAATAGACAATTACTTACTCAAAGAACTTTTGTTTTCTAAGTTAATTTCCATAATTTGGAAAAGTTGTTACACGATTTATAACATGATTTGACTTGACAAACCTTGAAGGACAAAAATTCAAACACAGTTTAACATGCTCAGCTATCAGGCCATAGTCAGCGATATCGATTGTATTTGTGAAGCTAAAAAACACTCGATTTAAATATTTCTATCTCAACATACTTATATTGTCTTACTACAAAAAGCTCTTATTACTAAAACTCGCCAGCTATTTACAGAAACTGGTTACTAGTGTAAATGACATTTGCCAAAATTGATAGAAAGCAAAAAAAGGAAAAATACTTTTTTAACAAACAAATTCAACAAATATTCCCTAAATTGAAAAATGAATTATTAATTAGCAGCTCTGTATTGTTTAACTACAAAAAACAAAGCAGTTTAAATATGAATGCCCGAGTGTAAGAATATTTTTTAAAATTTCAAAAGATGTCTTAACTTTAGCAGAAGGATGCTTAAAAGCAAAGCAGCCCTTTGATAGAAGCGCGCTTTCTTTTAAAAAATACTTCCTTTATAACGACAATGACTTCAGCCCTTAGTTTAGTTTTTGCTGCAGCAGATGAACTTTTATTTTAAGTGTGTGTGCCTATGTTTATTTCCCTTAACAAAAATCGTCTTTGTTTTTTTTATAAGAAAACTTTCTTAAGTTTTTAGAGAGAAAGAAAATCTGCTTACTTTTTAAGGAAGTTTAGAAAACTTACGAAAATCTCTACAATTACTAGAACAAAAAGAAGAAAAAAAAATACATGAAACAGGGAAAAAGAAGAAATGAAATACAATAACATTAAATTTTTGCAAAATTTTGCCTAAAATACGGGAATATAAAGATAGTATACGATGGATGGATATTAAATATTTATACTCTGTATGCTCGTGTTATGCTGCCACTGACAATGCATGAAATTAAAACCAAAATATGTACACAGATGCATGAACCCATACACACACGCATACACATATACCCTCATATGGATTGAGTTTCATACACATACACATACAAACCAAATATAAATATTGTTAAAGTTTTAAAGCGGCCACCCAAAAACAGGAAGTTTATCTAGAAAATTTCAAATGTTTATATTGCATCCCAACCAACCAACTAACTAACCAACCAACCAGCCATCAATTTATCCATCCATCCATCTATCTTCTATCCTTCCTTCCATTAACACGACTAAGCACACGCACACACGCTCGCACTTAACTGCATACAGTCAAGCATAAACAAATAAAAAAAAGTCACATACGGACTAACCTTACATATGCATATGTACGTATACAGGCACACATGTATTAACGTGTTATAATATTTGAATAGGGTGTCTGAAAAGTGAATGTGCAACGGGAAAAGCCAACATTGTGCATATCATTCCATTCATCGTAGAAGTGAAATATTCTCTAAAACTATGCAACTGGTTATCATCATCAAATCAGTGCAACGGGGAAAATCGGTTTCCAAATGCAGTTGTTAGATAGGAAAGAGAGGGAGAGAGCTACATATATACTTACAGTGCACTCGCTAATGTGAACTAATTAAAACTGGCGTTGTTCACTTTTGCGAATTGTTCACATTTCCGAATACCGAAAATTTTAAAACAGAATTATACCGTCTTTTAAACAAAAATCATTATTTATGAATTTTTTATTTTTTTAGAACACATTTTATAATTCACAAACTTTCTTCACAGTATCTAAATAGCAGCAATTGAAGAATAAATATGCAGGCAGATGTATTAACACATACATATATATATGTACACCTAAAACGGGGATTCCCGCAACTAATAAACACAGAATTTTAACGTTTCAAATTAAAAAAAATTCTGTTAAAATTATAGGGCTTTTTACATTTTTTCATCTTTTCGAGTAGTCACTGAAGCAAAAAAATTTTCACATTAAGCGGTGTTCATATAATGCGGTGTTCACAGTAGCGCGCGTGTACTGTATGTATATCGATAATCTGATTTGATAGCAGAGAATAACATTTGTTAACGTTTCTGTTTCGTAAGGTTTGGCAAGTCATCATAATCCTTCCAAATTTCGGAAATTTACTTTCTAAAAATAAATATGTTCGCATCCATTCTACAGTCCATATAATCGGCATTGCAAGCAAGAAATTCATGTAGAGCAGTTGCTCCTCAATGAATTCTCTGCTCTGTGAATTCCTTTAAAGGCCTGCAATTGACAATTACAATCATGGATTGTGGTAACGCCGTATGAATGGCTTCCGATACTGCCAGAAAATCTGGTCAAAACTGTATTGAAGTTACACAAAAAGTCTGCTTTAACTCCAAAAATGGACGTTCAATTTGGTGGTTAAAGTCATTAATGGACATTGCGTTATAAGTACTCATATGAAGCGCAATGGTTTAGGAGGGCTGACAAACGATTTCTCCAAAAGTTGAAGAGATGCGGAATCGGAGGAAAATTGTCATCACTCACTGTTTGACAAGCCCAGAACTGTATGGTATGATTTTTTCTACTATTATTTTGTCTACTATTTAGATAGTAGACATCTAAATCTCATGGGCAGGCAGTCTAAGTTGATACATCAGAAGCGAACGATTCAGCAATACTTAGGTCATTAAGGCAATAGTGTATCTGTTCAACTTCTTTAGGTAGATAGCCATCTCTACATACCAACTTAACTAGTGGGTCTGGTGACAGAATGCAGTTGAAAATGGAGTTTGAGTCCAACACCTTTATATTAAAAGAACGTTTTATATTAAATCCGCACCCATATATAAAAATACCGAAGTCGATAGAGAAAATAGCAGCACTCGCACATCCTGGTACCATTCGGGAAGGATAGCTTATAAGGATAGCCCCAAGTCAAAGCCGTCAAGTCGTCTTTGAAAGGCAAATTAACATCGAACATCAAATGAACAGAGATCATAACAGCCAGGACGGGAACAAAGGATATCTCGAGATCGGTCACACCCAGTTGCTATTTAAAAGACTTTCCCTACTTTCCTGAATTTCAGCATTGATTTGATTAAAATATTTCAAAGCAAATTTTTCTTCAAGACAAACGATACTAATTTGAAGTATTGGGTGGTCAGACGCCATTCTACGATTTGTGGTTGTTTTTGAATGTTTTTAAATGGATCGATTACTTAAAGTCAAGTTTCCAGTTTGTTTTAGTGAACGTTTTAGATTTTGGCAACCATAGAGTAAAATTGAATGAGGTTTAGAGACTCAATTTTGGGGAGTTCAAGGTAATATCCGTCAACTTCTAAAAAAAGCTTTCGAAAATCGTATGAAATAAAAGGATTCAAGCTTTGTTGGCTGATGGCTAGCAAATAAAAATCGTAATCGATGACCAGACATATGGCAACTGAAATATAAAAGGATACAAACATTTTTTGGTTTGCAATTTATTCAGGATTTCCTAATTGCAACTTATCTGGGCATTTAACGCCAATATAATGAATGTTACACCCTTTTTTGTATCAAATTCTAGTAGAGAATTGTAAATTTTATGTTCGTTTCTACATTTTGTGAAAGTTTAAAAAGTTTTTACCCACTAAACAATTCCATTTCAACTTAATTTTCCTTCTGTGCATTTCTGCATTTGGCCCCTCTATTGCTTTTAAATATTCTACGAATTGAAGTATGAATGAGTGCCTCTCTCTCTCTCTACTTGCTCATCACGATAGCTTAACATAGCATAGCAGTGGTTTAATGTGTAAGCTCAGCAAATACTGCTGATGCTTGCTGCTGGTTTGACGAGAGAAAACAAGAAAATAAAATTGTATTCCCCTTTAAATAAATTGCTGCAGTTTCGAATCATCAACAACATCGGCATTCACATTAACAACAGCAAGCAATAGCTGCAATGAAATGCGGTAGAAAAGGACTCAACAACTAAAAAGCTAAATACGGCCAACAACAACGACGACAATCAAATCAGAGAGAAAAAAACGTTTTTTTTTTTTTGCTTTAAGTACTTGAGAACAATAGAGTTGAAGATTTATGAACTTTTTTCTTACTCTCTTTAGTTTTTTGTCTTAGCCATGGCAGGAGTTTCTAACAAATGTATGCGTGTGGCAAAACGTACTTGCATATAAGCAGGTGTGTGTAAGTAAGTGCAACAGAAGGAAGATATCCAACTATTGTTCACGGCTATAATATCGTCGTCATGTTGTTGTCGGCATGTTGATGAATGTGTTAAAAAGATATTAAAACGATAAGTTACTACTCCTTTTTGTTTTTGCATTTTATTGTTATCATCTCTTCAATTTTACATTCAGTATCATCATTCGAAAACTTTCATTCACTTTTGCTGGTTCTCAGTTTCTCGTCTTCATGGTTTTCCTTCTTTTTTTTTTGTTCAAGAAAAGCAAAAAGTTAAATAAAATTATTTAGCAATTAGGCAATTAAAATATAAATTATTGTTATACTTTGAATCAGCAAAAAAAAAGATTTAAAATAACTTTGCAGCAAGGGTAAACACAGCACCGAAATGATAGGGTAACTTTTAAGACTCCACTTCAAAGTTAGAAAATATAAAATGTAGGGAAAGTTGTGAAAATGAATTCAAATGACTTTAACAAGTTTTAATATCACAAAACAAAATTTCGTTTCGATAGTGGGACAAGTAGATAAAACAAAAAATTAAAAAAAAAATTATTTTCACTTCACCGAATGATTGCATCTTTACAAGAAGCAATTTAAATGCAATTTTTCAAGAAATTCTGCAAAATAAATGTCACTTTTTGACCACAAGTTAGGTTAGGTGGATTCACCATTAGGAAGAGTTCTTTAGCCCAAGTTATACAGAATAACTTATATACCGGGCAATGTTCCTCCCACTAAATCCGGACAGTTCCGTAAGAAATGATGTAAATGAAGACCACAGTATATTCACTGGACTCTTACACATTATGTCACAGGCAGTCCCTTTCTAATCCAGTGGGACGCAAGTTCTGTTGGAATGTAGCATGTATGTAGTTCACGGGCATGCTTCTCTCTTAGGCAGTGCGGATTTGTTTTCGTAAGCAGGAAATAAAGTTACTATAAATCAATGATGTTAATTTTTATACATGAGTGACGGGACCTACAGTTTAAAGTCGGCTCCGAACGACAGATTTTTGAGAAATTTTTCATGGCAATTTTTAATTACTCTCAGGGTTTTTGCCAGAAATCTGCTGAGAGGAAGTCGCCGAAGAAATATTTTTTTTTTCATATTTTCGTTTTGATGTCTGACCTGGGACTTAAACCGTGGCCTTACGCCAACACACTAGCTACTAGACTACGGCGACTTCAATACCAAGTATAAAAATTAACACACACAACATGAGTGGTGTCAGAAACTAGGTCGTAATCCTGACTGAAGGGTTGTAATGAGCAATAATGTTTTTTTTATAGCTTTCTGAGCTAAAGGCTGGGAATCTTCAAAAGGCATTGGTAGCCCAGCCTACCAATGTGCACGATTCGCCGCAAGACTTACTCTCGGCTTGCTGAGCGCCTGCGTACTAAACCCAACGTCGTTTGTCACATTTCCAACCATTTGCTCCCCACGGGACCACAATCAAGAATTACTTCGGGGGGTAGAGATTCAGCTCGTGCTGCCTTCCAATTCTGCTGACCTTGCTCTCTCAGACAATCCTTGCTGCATCAATACCCTCCTGGCGAAAACACACATATGAGGTTAACATTAGGTTAACTACATTAACGGGCGTTACCTGGTGTCCTATTGTCCTCTCCAGGTAATTTTGTTGACCATCGTATCGAGGGCAGGTGAAGCAAACATGCTCTGCTGTCTCTTTCTCATTACGGCATTCTGGGCATGCTTCATCTACGTCGTGACCATACTTATAGAGATATGCTCTATAACATCCATGGCCTGTTAAGAACTGTGTCAGGTGGAAGTTCACCTGGCCGTATCTCCTTTTGGTCCATTCGCCTATGCTCGGTATGAATCTGTATGTCCACCTTCCCTTGCTGGAATTGGATCAGTCTTGCTGCCATCTATCCATGGCATCGTCAACCAATTGGACGGGGTTCGAAAGATCTGTTCCCCTCCTTGCATCATGTTTCCTCTTCCCTACGTCCACTACTAGTTTCGGGGGCATCATTCCCGCAATCACCAATGCTGCATCAGTAGACACGGTGCGGAGGGTAGAAATTACCTTGAGAGCAGACCTCCTGTAGGCCGCTTCTATTCCTGCTCTATAGGTCCTCCTATCCATAGCCGCGGCCCATATAGGGGCTGCATATATGGCTATCGATGTCACTACCTTCATCAGTAATCGTCTCCTCTCCTGTTTTGGGCCCCCTAGGTTAGGCATTAATCGGTCAAGTGCACATGTCGTCGCCGCACATTTTCCACCGATGTACCTCAAATGTTCTCTAAACGTGAGCAATTATGTATGTATGTATGTATGTATGTATAAAGTTTATACTATAAACCAACGATTAAACAAACATATGTTGTATTGGACTGCCGACAAATGGCCTTATATCGGGAAACTGGTAGCAAAGGACGTTCTGTGCTATAGCGTCGAGCTCTGAGTGAGAGAAACACTTGAGAAATCAGTAACTTTTTTCAGGATATCAAACGTAATGCAAAAGCGTACCTTGAGAAAGCACATAAAAAATGAAAACTGTTTTAAATTTTCTTTACAATTTGTCCTTAAACAGATGAAAATAACAAGGAGTTGTTGATGATAAAATGGTTGTGGTCTTAGAAGGCTTTACAACATTTTTGTATAAACAAATGCACAAGGCGAATTCATTAACGAGGTGGGTTTTGTTTACCAGCTGATGTAAGTAACAATGTCAAAAAAAATGTTTGTTTTTTGTGTATTTTGTTTCGATATTCAATTTCGTATTCATATTAGTCATAAACAGCGTTACCGTTGGAAATTTTGAAGAAGTCGCACAAAAAGGGGATTTTTGAAAAAAAAGTCGCACATAAAGGGTATTTTGGCAGTAAAAAGGGGCAACATTTTAAAAAGAAAAGAAAATGAACTAATATAGATAAAAAAAATAAATTTTTATTGGATTTTGTAATGTACATTAGCAAACATATAATAAGTTTATTTTTTAATAATCCAATCTTTATAATAGAAACAAATTTTTAGCCAAAAATTAATAAGCCTAAACAAAAATTCTAATTTTTTTTAAATTATTTGTTCTGTTTTATTTCTTGATTAAATTTCATTCAAATTTATGAACGTTAGGGCATTTAAACTTCAAAAATAAAAAATGCATTTTTAAATTTATAAAAATTCAATTAAATAAACTTTTTTTTGCTAACCCACTATATAATAATACAAAACACAAAACAAAACTATTATTATAACTAAAAACGGTTCATTAAAAATAAATAAAAAATTATACAAAATTGCATATTTTGTAACAAATTAAAAATAAAAAATATAATACATATTTTAAAATAAAAAAACAATTCAAAATTATACAAAATTACTAATTTTGTAATAAATTAAAAGATATGAAGTTAATAAGGTACATACATTTCAAATAATTACGCTAAGGTATGATAAGACTTAGAGTACATAGTACTTGGAAAATTTTTGTATTAAACAAACAGATCAAAAAGTTAAACATAAGTACTAATTGTGTTACAACGGTTCATTTTAGAAGTAAATAGAAACATTTTGTAATAAGTTAAATATGATATATAGTTGTAGATTTTATATTATGTTATTTATTTATATGTCATAATATATAACAATTTTATGAAAAAATATATGATATTGGAAGGCACATTTTTTATAACTTTATTTTTCAGGCATGGAAAATAAAAATTCTGAAATTTTAATTTTTTTCAAAACAAAACAGCAAAAATAATCAAATTACACAAACTAGTTTATAGATTATTCAATAGACTAATCAATAGAATAGTTTATAAGTTATTTAATACACCAGTCCATAGACTAGTAGTAGTCTATAAAATAGTCGATCGAATAAACCATTGACTAATACAGTTGCTTAATTCATGGTCTATTTAAAAAACTACTTCAAATGCTATTTAAAAGACAACAGAAGTCAATAGACTGGTCAATATATTATATCATATACTAGTATAATATATTTGCTACTCTATAGACTACTATATATGTATGTGTACTGGTCTATTAAATAGCCTTTGAACTAGTTTTTTAAATAGTCTATGAACTAGTCTACTAGTCTTTGAAATGGTGTATTAAATAACCTATAAATCTACTCTATATTGACTAATCTATTAACAAGTCTATAAACTAGTCTGTGTAATTTATTCGTAGTTCTATGAAATACTTAGAAATTAGGATGCAGCGATATTTCTCAATGTCAAAAAGGACTATATTACTTAATTTTCCATGATTGTTCTGGTTTATATATTTTACAAAATGAGTTTTAATATATATTTCATAGTTATATTAGTATATTTACATTCGATTAAATTACTTCTGTACTTTTTTATAAGTTCATCGTCAGGCACCCAATTTTCCAGGTCCATGTGTCCACTTTTAACCTATTCGTTAACTTATTTTTCATTAATGTTAGTTTCGAAAAAATTCTTTCTGCCGACGCACTACTATGTGGCAGAGTAAATACGTAAGTAAGAAATTCATATAAATTAGGATACAAATAATTATTAAGCCTATTTTTTAAATTACCAATTTTATGCCAAAATTCTTCTGGATTTGTAATTTTAAAGATATTTTCATATGATTTATCATTAATTTTGGTTTCTAATATTTTTAATTCTTGTATAAATATATCAGGTTTACTTTTTCTAAAAAAGGGGAAAAAAGAGTCAAAAATCTTGAAAAGTGTCAGATTTAGTTCATTTTAGTAAGGGGGCACAAAAAGTGGCGGGGTCGCTGAAAAAGTGTCAAATTGCGACTTTAGTCGCTCAACGGTAACGCTGGTCATAAACCCTCATATGTACCGCATGTATCCTTAACGATACGCACTCTGGAAATTCTTTAGGATTACTATTTTAAAGCCAATTATATATTAATAATAATATATAATAATAATAATAATATATTAATAATAATAAAAGCCAGGGTTCGAGCCCCAGGCCAGACATCAAATTGAAACACAAAAAGTATTTCTTCGGCGACTTCCTCTCAGCAGATTTCTGGCAAAAACTCTGAGAGTAAATAAAATTGCCATGAAAAGTTTCTCAAAAATCTGTCGCTCGGAGTCGACTTTAAACTGTAGGTCCCGCCACTCATATATAAAATTAACACGCACAACATAAGTGGTGTGAGGAACTAGATCATAATCCTGACTGAAGAGTATGTATATTTTAAAATTGTTGCAAGATGATTAACAATATTTAAGCCTTTAACACTAAATACATAAATTTATAGTTATTTAGGTAAGAGTGATGAATTACCAAAAAAAAAAAAATTCATGTCTCCAACTAGGTGCCTAAATTATGACTGAAATAACTTGTGTGTTATTTTTAAAACAAATTCTCTTTCTGAAGATTGGGATATAGGGATTAAAACAAATTGGACCAATCTTCTGTTGAAAATTTGTTATTATAAGAAATAACGTTTGCAGCTGATATTTTTTTTAATGTACAGGTTACTGCAGCACCTTATGTAATGTAATAATAAAATTCATAAGAATTTTCAATATATAAAATTTATTTAGTTTTTTTTTAATTGCTTTAACTAATTTCGTATGGAGGTTTGAGGGTTAATTTTTTTGACAAGATGTGTACATTTTTACAAAAACAAAATCCCTGTTGTTTTTGTATTGTTGTACTTATTGTAATACTATTCCCACCTCGTAATGAATTCGCCTTGCAAATGCATAAAAAACAATGACAATAAATTAAAATTAAAAGAAAAAAAAAAAACAATTGTCTCTTAATTACAAAAATAAAACATAAAAAATAGAAGAAAAAAATTATGAATTTTAAGATAATTTTTTGTAACATTTTTAATGGTGGCCATGAAAAGCAATGAAACGTAGAAGAATAGACAGAATATTTATGAACGAAACCATTGAAGAAACATGCAGTGGAAAGCCTGAAGCTAAAGGCTACAGTATTTATTGTGAGTAAAAGCAGTTCTTTTTTTTTGATTTCGTTTAAAAGGGAAATAATTTCATATTTTTTATTTGTCAGCTTTGAATTTTTGATGTTCATGTGACACATGTTGTTAAGATGCCTCTATTTATTTACCTTTTTTTTGTTTGTTTGTTAGACCAACATACAAACGTTGGCTTAAACTCTTTAGCTTTTACAGCGCCAATAGCCACAGATGCTGGATGCCAAAGCCCAAGCAATATACAGCTAAAGTAGGGAAAAGAAGAAGAAAAACCACCAACAGTCTCTAAGTCCTCGTCATGTTCAATGTAGTAAATGTCAAAACACATTCACTGTGTGGTCACCCATGTTACTGGATTTTATGACCGACCGAGGAGTACGAGTAGAAGAATATTCTCTCTGGCTTCTCAAAACTCTGCTGCTTCAACAAGCGTGGTGTGGATTGTTTCCTGTTATCATTTTAACTTGGTTATAATACTGACAAATCTGATGGTAATTTCATGGTTAAAATGACACTTTTTTATCCATACTTTCATCGTCTTTTTTTTAAATTTTTCTTCTTTTTTGTTTCTTTTAAACTAAATGTGGTTTTTATGTTAAAACATACACACATGACACCCCTGGTGTGTGACATAAACACACAACGGCAGTGCTTTCAAGTAGGCTATGCGGCATGGATGGGCATTTGATGGAGGCGATGTGGTTGCAAATGCGGTTAAGCGGTACGATGTTGTTACTAAAAGCATAGCGTAAATATTAAATGAAATTTATGATTGAATACACAACAATTACAACAACAATGTTGTACCCTTTCTTTCATTCTTTCTTTCTTTCTTTTAATTTATCCGCGTTAATGAAATAAATTTTCATAAAAAAAGGACACTCAAAATTCTCTTTAAAAAAAGATTTAAAAACTTATGGTCCATAAATCATAAAATGCTTAAAGTATTAAGAAGGGATTCTTAAGAAAAGTGCTAATAAAATGCCGCAGTTTATTAATATTGCTTTAAAACGAGGCAGGCGCTTAGTGTGACAGGCACTGCCACATTACTTTCATGTTCAATACATTAACAATGCTATTCCAGAAGTCATACATTGTTGTCTTGTTGGTTAAATGAGGCAAAATGTTGTTAAATTAATTGGAATTGAAAGTTAAGCTCTTTGCAAAAAAAAAACAAATTAAATAAAAAATTAAATGCAAATCTACTATACTGTTGCGCTTGGGGCATTATAATACCTAGAGTTATGGCTGTATTCTGACCAAAAATTTTATTTTGAAATTTATTTCCATCCCGCACAAGTTCCAATATAATTAATTTGTTTACGAGCCTAATGTTGAATAAGACACAAAAAGTGTGATTCAAAAAATTAAACGACACACAAATTTGGACATTTATAGAGGATATCCGGTAAATCTACCTAAAATCCATCTTGAATCCCTTGCGTGTATGCCGAAAGGTAACGAGCAAAGATTTTTGTAAAGGTTAAGAAGAATAAGAGGATATCAGAAACGATACTTAGACGGTTTACGACACAACATGGCGAGTAAGGCGTCATTTAGGTACAAAACCTTTATTATACCGAAAGGATGGTTACAGAGACAGACTGTCAGGAAATATGAGACAAATGGTCACAATTGTATTACAACGTGAGCTTTGATAAAACATTTTGTTGTATCAAAGACGTGAATGGAATTTACACTTGAATACATAGGTCTGAAATTTATACCGGGAACAAGACCGCCAACTTTTTGATCAGCTCCCTAAATCGAAGTGTAAGTTATTACGAAGAGAATAAGGCCATCCAGTTGTAAGAGATTAGTATTTAATATTGCCTTTTGTCATCGGGTGTTACACTTGCGTGTGGTATGCATAAGACGTTGAACTTTTATGAATTCGACTATAGAGAGGATACATTTATTCTTACGCCTTCTTCATCTAGTCGTCCATATATCAACTTAGCAATTAAAACTAGGTTGTGTTTCTGGGCGACTGGATCTAATATTGGTCAGCCAAGAATCAAACTTTTCGAATAAATTCAAAACATTTATTCCATATAAAAAAGTTCAAACGGTTCGAAACTTTGTGTGGAGAAATCTTCTCAGGGTCGACAGGTATGATTCAATTGATTAGCCTTAAGAGTGCGGGATCACTGCAGCCTCTTCCATGCGGTAAATATTATTAAGGGCGAAAACATCTTTAGCAAGGATATTAACATACTTTTACTGGGTTCTAACATAACGACCTCTAAGACGGTTTACGATTGCCACGAATATCTCTGTGAAGTGACATGATAAGTACGACATCTATATCATAGGGTACCGCTACATAGTTTTAGTCCCGGAAATCGGAAATCGAACCCTCTGACGAGCTCTCTACAATGGAAACCTTATTGAAAACTTGCGAGCTTATAATTAACAATGCAGTGTTGCATTTCGTAAACGCTGTGTAGGCAGGTTCGAATATGCACAAGATAACATATCAAATCTGACCAAGGATGAATGGAAGGCACACGGGAAGTCTTCTCAAACTACCAAGGAACACGCTTAGAATAGTGGTTAAAGTCTGTAGTTAATGTATTTGTTTTAGACGCAGGGAAAGTTACTTCTGCAGGAATTGCAGAGACGGGGAAAAGAATGAAACAGTTGCTTACCAAACGCCAAGACTAGCGTTATTTCCTTAAAGGAGAAGACATCTTGTTTTCTATATGTGGAGACAACCTCAGTGATCTGTAGAAAATGGACATTAAAAGTGGCTTCATCGGAAGCTCTGGAAGGGTTCCACGACTATGCGAAATGAACAACAGTAGTATCTTCATGGGGTTTATAGATCAAAAGTAATCTTTTCATTATGTAAGCAGGCTATATTGTAGTCTCCGTAATCTAGTAGGTAGTGTGTTGGCTTATTAGACGTGAGGTCAGGGTTAAAACCAGAGATCAGACATCTCCAACAAAACGAAATATAAAAAAATATTTCTTTGGCAACTTCCCCTCAGCAGATTTCTGGCGAAAACTCGAAGAGAAAATATAAATTGCCGTGAAAAAGTTTATGAAAAAACTGTCGTTAGGAGTCGACTTTAAATTGCAGGTCCCGCCACCCACGTATAAAATAAACAGACACAACATAAGTGGTGTAAGAAGCTAAATTGTAATCCTGACTGAAGGCTTGTAATGACCAATTAGGTATGTATGTTTTAAATTTATAAACTACTGGCCATTACTTGGGCATCCAGAGGCTTACAAGGTTTTGTAAACTAATTTTGGAAATTTTGAGATACACGAACGGGCCTACTCTATTTTGTACAGAAGCGATTGTGAGAGATAATTCCAATTTTCTAAACAAAATGAATTAAAATGAAAATAGGTATTGCGTATAAAAATCGTTTTACAACAATTTAATGGTATGCTATATAGTCATTATGTGCTAAAATCAAGCAATAAAAATCACAATAGTATTTTCAATATTACGTGCAGCACAGCTATAAATCCCCCTTAAGTTTTACACGAAACTTGTTAAAGCGTCTTTAAATATTAATTGGTATTACCTATACAAAATTCTTTCCTTTCATAACAACTGCTCACAGTCTTTAATACAATATTTACAACACAAACTAGGCAACCAGTTCCAATTACTATACCATAGCCCAGGCATTTTGTGCATTGTGCATGCAACATGTAGTCGAAATAATGCATGAGTGAATAGTGATGGTGATGGTTGCATGACCAAATTAAAATATTATTAAAATGTAATTGAATTATTATTGTGTTTAAAACAGATTAGTTTTGTACATAAAAAAATACCCTCATTGTGTCTTCATTACGTAATTTTGTACGTTTTTCATTTTTAATTTTACTTTAATTTTTTTTTTTACAACATGCCACACTGTCTGCATACAAATGCTAAATTATTCGTTTATATTTGAATAATACGAGCGTATAGTGGCGATTTGGCGATTGTTGCCACCTTTGAAAAAAGCAATGAAACGGAAGTTGCCGTTTAATTTGAAATCTTTTAAAAACAAAACACACACTCTATAACTAAATAACAAAATAATTAATAACAATTATAATTAGATGCAGATTTTATGCATAAAATGTTGGCTTATTTTTTAATTGCTTACAAAATCAATATGGAAGTCAAGAAAATAAAAAAAAAATACAAATCAAAACAAAACGGAAGGAAGGAAGCAAGTGCTCCCCTATAAGTTTATTTATTATTTCACTAGTGCATGACGTTATTGATTGTGTTCATTATTATTGTTGTCGTTTTTCTTTTTTCTTTTTTTTTCTCTTTTTTTTTGCATGAAAAATACTTGAAAAATGTGCATTTAATTACTTTGTAACCAACCAACACAAACTTTATATTTGGCTTTGTATGACGGTGACGGTGATAGTGATAGTGACGACGACTACAGCGACGTTATCGTTTTGAGGACGCCACCAGTAGCTCGTGCCTTTAGTTTGCACTGAAACTCACCAGTAAACCACAATACATTGCCTCACATGCACACGCAGAAAAACATATTTGAAAACGGTATGGTAATGAAGTGCAATTAAAGGGAAAGAAACCTCAGACATGATAATTTGTGTAAACAATTTAAAGTTTAACCGATTGGTTTCAATTCACCACAAGTTTACTGAAATCAAGTGAACTTTTATTAAGAACCCACCAAAAACTCTCTTGTAACAACTTCCCTAACGTAAAAGTGTCTGGTTAATTTGATCCTGATATTCCAAATTTACTTAGCGCGCTGAAGATGATACTCCCTAAAGCACTTTGTGTTATGATGAATTGATTTTTTACTGAATTTGTTCAAGAGCAGATGATCTTCGCCGCAGTCTGTCATAGACCATTATTTTTCGGTATCGACTGTTGTTATGGTCCCCTATAACAATCAAGAAAGTTGCTTAAGGACCACTATCCCAAATAGAAACGAGTGTTGTGAAGAAGCTCGATTATCCACCAAATTCTCTGGAAATGTACATCGACGGTTTGGTGTAAGATAGGAAAATAGGTTGTGGAATGTATATCCAGGACATGGATATCAGAGGGACATACTCGTCAGTTGTATTAAGTAGAATTGGCAAGAACGGATACCGGACTTGATAACTCTAAGAAGTTCCGATCATAGTTTACACGATTATTGATCGATTTCACTTCACGACTAACGTTTCTTAAGTACAATAGAGAACAAAGTGTCTCGACAGGATATTAACTACGGGACACTGCCTACCAGGAAGGTATGACCATCGGTTAGGCGCCTCTTGAACAATTTATTCAGATATTGCGATGCGAAGAAGGAGAAGGAGGAAGAGAAAGGCTGTCATTAAATGTGCCACTGCCTAGCAATCGTGCAAATTCTAGAGGGAGTACTGGGTACCGCATTCTTAACAACACTGATGAGACTGTTTGAGGATAGAAAAATGAGGACAGCCAAGTTCAAATCCATATTTTCTCTGAATCTCTTGCGCTCTCACTACATATTGAGTGTACACAATGCTCCCCATTCTCCGCTGGACATAATTATTAACTGTCCACTATACTTCAAGAATCACATGGGCTAAACTTACAAAAAGTTATCAAAAAATTTGGTGGTAGGGGGTGTTCAGTGAATAAATTTTTTGTTTGCATTTTCTGCCAATAGGTGTCCTTCCCCCATCGTCGGAACTCTTGTGAAGTTTGTTCAATAAAGTAAATAAAATTAAAAAATAAAAACAGAAGCGGTGAATATGTTTAAACAAATGAGATGCAATTTTATTAGTTTTCGAGATCATTATCGAAGTCATGAAAGTGCTTCGCAAAAAAAAATTGGAAAATCATCACAAAACAGAAAAATGAATGAAAGAAACGTTGAGAAAAGTTACACCACAGCTGGCAAATGCTAACGCCCAATAATAATTAATTAAACGCCAATAATAATTACGATGGAAAAACAAACAATTTGAAGACTTATTCATAAATGGAGTTGCAGATGTGCAACAACAACAACAGCAACAATAACAATACTAACAGCAATATTAAAAAATCATTAATTACTTAATTAGAAAGAAAATGGAAATAAAAGAAAAAAAAAAGAAATGAAAACACCAACGCTCGTATGAACAATTGAAATATGGATTAACGTTTGAAATCCTATGTGCTTTAAAGCCATACTGAAAAGCCATATAAAACCCCTTTAAAGTTACAATTACAAAACAGTTGAACGCCTAAACAGCCAAGCGAGGGAGTAACGAATTAAAGAATATTAAAACCGAAGAGACGTTGTTAATGAAAATGTTTAAAGTGTGTTAGGAGACTTACAAGTGATTTTCTTTAAAGAAATTTTTCAAGAAATTTGTTTTAATAAAGGAGCACGAAAAGGACTTTGTATTCAATCTAAATGTTACAGATTCATCACAATTGCGTAAAGGCTAAATTGAACGTGATAAAAGTTTTTCTTTTAATAATCCTCTACTCGTCCATAATGCCCACCTGCCTGCTGAAGACTAAAGCGGTGCATGGCAAACGTTTCATCATTCATGTGCCTTTGAAGATACGTACCCACCATCATACACACACTGTGTATACACAAGTGCACGGTGGCAATGAAGGTTCCAGTAATAGCAACAGTGGTTCGAAGCAAACTATTTACAAAATAATGGGATATTCAACACATCATACGGGCCTAACGGCTGGTGGTGGTATTGCAGGAGGCAGCAGTAATGGTGGCTACAAGGCTGCCAATCTTGGCTATCATCGTTTTCAAGGATATCATGGTCGTGGACATGGCCACGGTTATCGTCACAATGGTAATCGTGGTGGTGGTGGTGAAATTAATTATGATGACTACTCCAGCTGTGAAAATCCTATGCCTACACAAGGTGGTGACATGATATTCAATCACTACTCAAGACAAGACGATGAGGACTATCCAGACATAGAAGCCGTAATAGATGATGATATGGGTGACGATGAGTGGGAGTAGTTTTAGGTTTTAAGTGTAGTTTTAAATAAATTTAAGTTTGTAAATAAAAGTTCAAATAAATTAGTGTGTTGGAAAACGAAGGAAAACAATTTAAAAGTGTTTACAATTTAAAGTTTTAATATATTTAATTTATTTAATATATTTTAATATATTCTAGGGTATCTCGATTTTAGTTTTGAGCTACAATCCCATTAAAAAATAAACTAGCTGAGAACCACCTTGACCCCTGCTCTCTCCAAGGAAGATAACGTTAACAATGTAGATCGTAGGAAAGTCAAACAGTACCACCTTTTGCGAAAGAGCAGGTCTCAATCAGCAAAGTTGCCAACGTTGTTTCAAACCAACTACA
This sequence comes from Sarcophaga subvicina, assembly GCA_936449025.2. Lineage (NCBI taxonomy): Eukaryota > Metazoa > Arthropoda > Insecta > Diptera > Sarcophagidae > Sarcophaga > Sarcophaga subvicina. The sequence continues at coordinate 78,057,154 of OW388083.2, forward strand.
GATGGCAAAACTATCATTCTAAACCGTGGTAGATTACATAAGTTTTTTAATGAAATTTTATTAGTGAAATAATACAAAGAAAAAATAAAGAAAGAAAAGATCTCTACTTTCCTTAAAGAAATGAAAAAATGAAAAGGTGTATGAAAAGTGTTATCTAATCTTTGCAAACAAAGAGATTACGGTTAGTCCATATGAATTTTTATTTTTAGATTAACGATGAAATTTGTTTGAGTTTTAAAATTCTATAGTGCCTTTATCGATCAAACCTGAAGTTAGTTCTGCTCTTTGTTTTCACCGTAAAAGTAAAGCTTCTGTATTTTCCTTTGCCAATTTTTGACAAAGTTGCTGTGGTCTAGTAGGTAGTGTGTTGGCTTATTAGACGTGGGGCCTCGGTTCAAACCCCAGGTCAGGCATTGTCAACCGACCGACTTCGGCGACATTCTCTCAGCAGATTTCTGGCAAAAACTCTGGGAGTAAATATAATTGCCGTGAAAAGTTACTCAAAAATCTGCCGTTCGGATTCAACTTTTAACTGTAGGTCCCGCCATTCATGTATAAAAACTAACGCACACAAACATAAGTGGTATGAGAAACTAGGTCGTAATCCTGACTAAAGAGTTGTAATGACCAATTATGTATGTATGTAATTTTAGATTCATAGGCTCTAGCATGAATAAAATGGAGAATAATTACACTCATTCTGACATATCGACGCCTCCATTCTATAACGTTCTAAGTGTACTTAGAACGTTTTTAATGTTCTTGCATTTTTAAATTCTACGTTAAACTACGTTAACTTAAAATAACTTAAATACTGTCAAAATTGTGTTAAGGTGCGCCGATCCGTTCCGAAGGTATTTTTTGGAAAAATCTACTTAGAATACACATATAGTCGTATGCCGCGTGAAAACTTTGAGAGTCATAACTCAAAACACACTTTTTCGACTTAGAATGTTATAGAACGATATGGCTATACCAGCAGATACATTACATTTAACCTACTTGATAATTCTAGGATTATCATTTTTACGCTAAGTTAAAAGCATGACGTTGACTTTATGTTTGTACGACAATGAATAACCTGGTATTTTACTGGACCTTAGAATCAGCATTGGAGTGCGCCACGGGCGTATATAGAAGAAACTTGACACCCTTATGGTTTCTGGTTGGTTTTAAATCAAGCTGACACTTATCGAACATTCTAGTGAATGCCAATCCATTGGTGTATTTATTTCGGGATTATTTTATGGCAGACAATATTGTTATTTTTTCTGTACATCGGGGAATAAGAGACATGGTACAACTAAAAGCCTGGTAAAAGTGAAAGCATTTCAGATTAATATCAGACGGGAGTATCTCAGTACCTTAACCCATTAATGCCCGAATTACTTTTTTTCCTAACGGTTACCGTTTTGTTTTTTACACTCAATTTCCTCTCAGAGCATAAAAACTAAGGCAACCTCTGTTGGCAACTTAAGTTGCCACTGGGTACTAATGGGTTAATTGGTTCCTACAAACTTTAAGCAAAGATTGCGACATCAACCATCCTGTGTGTGTTGATTTGGTTCATGAGTGGCGGTATCGACAGGCTAACAAATGGCATGGTTCAAAGTTTTCGCCAGAAGACTGTTGAGAGGAAGTCGCCGAAGAAATATTTTTTCATATTTCGTTTTGATGTCTGACCTGGGGTTTGAATCGTGGCCTTACGGTCTACCTACTAGACTACGGCGACTTCTACCTCAAAGAATTCCTTTAGTTAAATACCGAAATCAATTGTTGAACGATGAAATTTATAGAGATCATATGGTAACAATTCGATGAACTTTTCTTGATAGATAGGACGACTTTTCTGCATTGATAATGCAGAAAATATTATGAATAAGGATGGAATATTTTTTTCGGCCTTATGCTTTACAGTGAAACCTGTATATAGGCAACTATTGGACAAATTCTTTTTTTTTTTTAATTTTTCATAGCTTGATTATAGATTATTCATTATATAACTTATATACATAGATAGAGGGATACAGTTTTAGAATTTCTACTTACATTTAGTCATGAGAGAATAACAGTAACATTTCAATTTCTTACCTGTAAGGGAAAGGAGAAGAAAATATTTTATTAAATAGAAAACACCACACTGATACAAATAATTATTTTCTAAGAAATTGTTAAAAGAAATTACTGTTGTCTGCTATAGTTAATGTCAATTGCAATGACGCTTACACATGTTATACAAAACATCGCCAATGATATTGAATAAGACATGATTATAGACACGATACATGTCATGTGACAATTTCTCACACAAAAAAAAAAAACAAAAAAAAGATTTATTAACAGCAAAACATTTGAAAACTTTAAAACTCATGTTAACAATTGAATAAAAATTCAACTGACTTTGTGGCCATAAGCAATGGCTGAAATAAAAGTGGCAGGAAATAATAGCAAAACAGGAATTGCACCGAGGGGAATTGAATAATGAAAACGAAATCTTTTTAGAGCAAGCTTCCTTCATGTAAATCAGATGTTATAAGAGAAAAATCCAAAACGAACAGATGATATAATTAAACATGACATCCATAAAATCATAATCACATGCCAAACACAATAAAATGTAAGAAAAAAGAAAAATAAGGCAAATACGAGTATTGTTTAACAATTACTTTTTCCCATTATGCCATACATACATACACACATGTATATGTATGTACGTGCTCATATAATAAGTTGTTTTCGCTATTTATGAATATACAAGAGTCAGTATCTGTTATTTATTCGGATACGATTTTATTTATAGAGTTACTTACTGGTGGTACGTACGTACCACCATGTGGTTATGGTATTACCATATGGAAACTTATGTTGAACGTGTTTATAAATATTCACAATTTTAAATTTTTTTCAAATCGTAATCGTACACACGAATATTGGAATAACGTAACCAACTAAGGCTTCCTGGAATGCTTAATAACGGTACTGTGAAGAAAAGAAGGTAAGGAAAATTAAAAATTTATCACGCCCTAAAATTCAGGGATTTTTTATTTTCTTTTTTATTTTATTCTTTTTCAATCCATTAAGGAGCATAGAGAGGGCAGTCACGAAGTATTTTCACCATTTTCTTTTTATTTCTCTGTTTTCCGGCATAGTGGTGTACTATAGCAGGAAACAGATCTCTCTAGAAATGTGGAATGGTGGCAGAGGCAAGAGCGTTATCCCATTTGAAGAGAAGGCGCTGTCTAATTTTTCAATGACGTTTGTTGTTAATATTATGCATTTTGGAACATAGAAACTGGATCAGTTTCCTAAATGGTTAAAGTAAAAGATTTTCTCCCCTTCTTTAATTTTAAAATTCGAAAATAACGATGAACATTTTTGCGACTTTCCCCAGATATAAACAACATTACGTCACAGCAATCTAAGATTTTCTTCCCTTCTTTAATTTTAAAATTGGAAAACAACGATGAAAATTTTATCGACTTTTTCCAGATATAAACAACATTTTCTCTACAACAACCTATTTAAGAGACAAACAATTTTCTTAGAACAAATACAGCATGAAATTCTAATAGCCAACTTTACAGAAATAACGAGCGATTGTGCCTTTAAATAAAAACAATTCAATCAAATCCTGGTCCAACCTGCACATGTTGTAATTCTTGGGTGTCATACAGACGGGTCGTTAATACAATTATAATTACTTGATGGAAGATGTAACATTAGACTTCCAATTAGGTATTTTTTTAATCCGACGATTCGGAGATTTTCGGTGGTACTCTTGAGGTATACACCCATGGATCCGAGATACAGCACAGAATAGGTTGTTGTATGTGTATAAGGGTTCTGATATTAGACTGTTGTATAGACTGTAGTTGTCTTCCAGTTGGAGTTCATGGCCATATTGATAAAATCTCTTAATTAACTCGGGTGGCCAAGCTGCAATTTAGTTCCTAATTAACGTCATACCGAAGCCCGTTCTCCTCTATGAATGCCGGACATATTTCAGGAAAATTTTTTATTATAACTGTAACTATATACTGGAGAACTAGCGGTGTTCGGATTGCCTCAGTTAAACGGTTAAAATCTCTTGATTTACTTGTACAGCCACACTACAATTAAATTCCTAACTAACGTCATATCCACGTTATAACCGTGACAGCCGAATACTTCTCGGGAAAATTTCGGATCATTCAGATCAAAAAAATTTTTATGCTGACGATCTGACCATGTCTAATACGGGGATGTTCCGATTGCCATGCCTTAAATCTCATGGCCATACAATCTGTCGCACAATTGGTGTTCTCACATCCTACTGTGCTATTGAAAGGCATGCTGATAGACTTGACATTTCCTCCACACTGCAGAAGTCATTTAATGGAAGAGAAAGATATTTTATTTCAGCTCATGTGTTCATACCCAGATCTTGACATGAATATGCGGTGGTTTTTGCATTTTCTTTTTCCGTTAGCTTTGACTGAACTCTCTTTGTGTTTGTGTTGTCCTACAGGGAATGCGTGATCTCCTGGTTGTATATTAATTTGTGGTTTAACCTCTAGTCATAGTGGGATCTGACTCTTCAAAGGTAGTCCCCTATTTAACCTAAACTAACCTATATCATAGGCTGTCGGTATGGAATGGCTTATACAGACTGGTTTTATAGCGATACTATAACACCCTTTCAATAATAAGGGTTTAGAATTTCTGTATAAGCTTACAAAACGTTGTATGGATAGTTAGTTAGGCGCTATCATCTATAAATTGTTATAAAAAACTGGTGATTTAAAATAAAAAATAGTTGGTTACGTTTAGTTTCAATACCCACACTGTGTCTTTTACATCAAAAACCCCAGTTTTTTTCTGATCGTAAAGTATTTGACTACAATGATTGAGTGGCTTTTTAATAAAACTGTAAGTAATTAATTCAACTACAAATTATGCTTAAACAAAGCTCTTTAAAAAAACATAAAAATATAAAAGAAATAAAGCTTGTAAGCAAAACACAAAAAAATAAATCTGATGCCTGCCTACAACAATTTCATACAACATAACGAAGATGTATTTCTCTTCCGAAACTGATGATGATAAAGTCGCACAGGTACAAATTTAAATAAATACAATATACTCGTACATGTTGGTAATTTGTCTTTTCATATAGACAACTAAGGTCCGTCGTTTTAATAGTTTTAAATTTATTTTTCCTCCTGCTAAATAAAAATAAAAAAAAACACAAAATAGTAGAAAAAAAAAATATATTTCCATACTCGTACATGATTAATAACATTTAAAAACTGTCACATGATATTTCAAGCGTAATAAGTTAATGTTGTCGTATATGTTGTCATATACATACGTACTACACATACTATGGCTTACTGTACGAATGAATGAATGCCGGAATGAATGAACGAATAGGTTGTACCCTTACAAGTTGGCAAATGAAATTATAGCAAAATTCTCTGACAAATATGACATGCCTTGTGTGTACTGCGGATGCACTTGTAAATGAATACTCTTCAAGGGATAAATTTAAATGGAAAGGGTTTATTATAGTGTCATAGTATTTTATTTTATTTTATTTATATTTTTTTCTTTTAAACACGAAATGTAAGAGTTTTAATCGGTTTATCTGCTGTAAATGGATTTAAATTCGTATTTAATTTAACAGTGATAAAATATCGAAAAAAACAACAAAATCATATTATTTTACATGCATTGTGCTTAAATGGTTGACATGAAATAAAATTAAATATTTGCTTGCCTTTAAATTATACATGTTCTGTTCATTTCTTATAATCATCATTGTATATAAAAATTTCAATTCAATTGATAAAAGCTATGCAAAAGTGTGAATAACTACCATATGGCGTAATATTTTTTTATTCCTTTTCTGTCATTTCAACTCAAGGGATGATTTGCCTACTACAGCAGGTTCTAGGTTGATAGGGTTGCCAACTGTCCTTTGCTAGAAGCAACGCTTTATGTGAAAATATTTTGAGTTGTAGTATTGGGTCTCAGTCCTCATTTAGTTCTAGAAGATAGCACTTCCTGATATTCAATGTTAATTTTCCTCTTTCTAAGGGTCAAGGAGCTTCCAGGATGAATTATTTGGACAGGGATTGAAGCCTCTTAATTTTAGTCACTAAAGGACACCGTCTCCTACTATAGACTAAAACAATAATTCAGCTGCAGCTGGAAATCATAATCGACTCCCATACAAATGAACATCAAACCTAAAGAGAAGCAAGACATGTGATAAGCAATAGAAAAGCTTAAGGGAAGAGCTAAATCATATTCAGAATAGTTCAACCAAATATGATAGAGATATAAGCCAGCTAGCTAATTCCAAAGATGACACTCTCAATGTCAGATATCCTAGCAGAGGCCATTTCTCAAATTCTATTAAAGAAAACAAGAATCTTAAGTCCTGGTCTATGCACACCAGGGCATTCCCATATATTACCACCAAGACTGTGGAAACAAGGGGTGTCCCTCAATCAAAGTATTTCGTTCTATAACTGTCGAGCCTGGATCATAGTAGCCTGGAAATTTTGCAATCAGACCAAAAGAGTGCACGAGTGGTATTCTATCCGATCTCAGTTCCAGATTTGCATCTTTCTCAGCGCCCTCCCTTGCCAGTTAATACGCTTTCTTTTTGTACAGAAGTTTAATGCGATAGGAATAGGAATCTACCCTCTTTCCTTTGATCGTAAACAGAATCCTTTTAAATCTTAGGGAATCACATGATCTACATTTTTCAACAGCTAAAAGAAGCATTCAGATACCACGGTTTATTACTCCAATTATATGTGAACAAAAGTAGAATATAACACCCATCTATGGACCTGTGCCTTGATGTATACTTTAGGACTTTTAGATTGCGTTTAGGAGAAGGTGAAAGTGCTCCTTCGACCTTCGTCGCAACCTTGTCTATGTTCACTGTTCTATCGCTAATGGATTGTGTTCTAGTAAAATGAAGGGATTTATTCCCGGTATTTAATTTTTTTACGCGTTAACTACATTTCCCAGAAGATATTTATTTTTCAAACTCACTATCGCTGTGTAGAACTTTCTTTCTGCAGAGATTTTTGGCGATGAAGATAATAAGATTCAAATTTAAAGCTCATAAAGACCATAAACAATCATTACTCTCTCCTATAACCTATTTTCATAGCATGAGTAGGACCATCATTTGAGTGATAGTGGAATAAAAACAATTTTTTTCTTCAAACTAGCTCTTTTTGCCACTTTTAGCTCCCCCTCAGATTATTCTTTATTTCTAGAGTCTGTGACAGAGTCTGAGTATCAAACTGTTTTGAGAAACAAGTTTTTATTTTTAATTTTTAATAAATTTCATTAGCTTTTATAGCCTGTACGTTAACAAATTTAATAGTTATGGATATTAAAATACGAAATTTAATCCTATTTCATTAAAATAAATCCTGAATACGTAAATTTGTTTAAAAATTTATAACCAAATAACTACCATGGCTATCACAATAATGCCGAGAGGTATACCCAAAAACATTTCGATTTTACTTACAAATTCCGGCTTGTTCACCATGATTTACAATTTTCTGCACACATAGTATCCTATCAGTTGAGCTCTGCATTCAATTATAATTCATTCAATTTCAGCACACCACTTATGTCGTAAATTGCATTGAATATATAAAAATAACTGGGAGAAATCAAATCAAATAAAAACGACCCAATTTTCAAATTCTAATTCAATTTCCCCAATAGAATACGTCTTGCAAAACAAACTAAACAGTATCTCTATCTCTATCTATGAATGAAACAGCATTAGGGGCAAAAGAGAAATTTTAGAGTAGGATAGCATAACCTCACCCCATACAATACGATAGCACATGATAAGTGTTATTACGTTTGCAAGTAGTAGCGATAGTTGTAGTAGTAGTAGTAGTTATAGTTCTAATAAATATTTCATATGAATTATTTCCAATCAAATACAAATCATAAGGAAAAGTACAAAAAGAAATGGAGCAGCAATAATAGAATGAAGGAACTCAAACTCAAACATGTGTGTTATTCTTCCATTACGAATGTACTCACTTTATCCCTGTTCAATATCTTTGCGATTGTAAATAAATAATAATAATGAGACTTTTTTGAGGCGTATATACCGTCACACATATTGGGTGTTGAAATTGAAAATGCGCATTATTTTGTGGCATATTTTTGGAATACACAAAAAATTAAATCAACGTAGATCGTGTAGCTCTTAAGTGTTCGAATAAAAATCCAGCCCATTCTAGATTAAAAATTCTGTCGTTATTCTTTCGTATTTCAAAAGTGAGAAGCTTTATTTTTTCTTTGCATAATCCATACAGGATGCGCCTGACCTACCAGAGAGGACAACCAACATCTAAAGTCCCTATTTCTTGAGAAAGAATGGATTCCACATTTGTAAGTCCTACACCCAATACTGCATGATTGAAATAAGAATGTAACTTTGCTTGTAATTATGTATTCATTAAACTCCGGAACAAATAATTCTCACGTCTTTTACTTTTCCTCTTTTCAATCCCATATTCTCTACATAATGCTGGTAAAAGAATCGTATCAAAAGAAAACACAAACAACAGGAAATGAAAGAGAAATAAGGATAATCAGTTGTAGTTCGAACACGGTATGAAGAAAAAAATTAAATACAATATGATGAAAGCTAAAAGCCCAGTCAAGAGAAAGGAAACGAAACATGAAGCAAAAAAAAGTACAGAAAAAAACAAACATATTGTATTGATGGAAGAATTATTGTAACGAAAATAATGTAAAAAATGAGCAAAAAAAAACAACGAAAATAATAAAAGAAATCGAACAAATAAATACGAAATGAAAGTGTATTCCTTTTAAATTAAAGGACTCAAATGGCATACATAGGAGTGAAGCAAAAAAGATCGAGGGCAACATTTGTAAATAATTAATTAACCCCGGCTAATTGGTAGCCAGGCAAAGAATTAATGATTGGTAAGCAATTCATTTAAGACTGCCAATTTAAAGGCTTTGCTGGTTTTAAATTAATTCAAATGAATTCCAATGTATTTCAATGCTGAGTAAAATTTCAAGAGTGTTAAATAATTGTTTTGACATTCGAATGTGGAAGGACTTTTTGGGTCAAATTTATCTGCCAGTGAATTGTATGGCAATGTATGTAAACAGAAATTTTTTTAAGTAAACGTAAAGCATCGAATACAGGCAAAGCTTGCAAAATACAATTCCCCATACGTTCTCACTGCTACATCTTGAAATCGTTGCTAAAGAAACGACTGTAAAGTAATCTTATTTGGAATACTTGATTAATAGCTATCCAACTGACTAGGTCCGAAAATGTTATCGAATTATTCCCGATTTATATAAAGCATTGTCTTTTAAAGACATATTCCCACATTCCTGACGTATACTCACTTAGAGGAGTGTGAGACTTGCTGTCAGATATATGAATTCGAGAACCCAGAAAACAAATTAAAATAAAAATTTCCTCAAAGAGAGATGAGGTGAAACGGAAAAGCAGATTTAAGAATTTCGGTTGCAAGTCGTGCGGTATGACCCGTTTGATCGATTGTATTGGAATCAAATCTTCTTTTTCCCAATAAGTCCAGTTAAGGAAAGAGAAAGTCTTTGAGCAGTAGGGATTTTGCCTGCGACATTTTGCTATAAATTAGTTTCGGTAACGATAACCAGCATGAACACTACACAACACAGTAATTTTGAGGGATTTAATTGCGTTTATGACGAAGATTAACACAGGATCTCAAAAAAAGATAATTCAACACCAAATTGTTCTCTGTTTTGTTCTCCTGTAACTCAATTTTCTGATATAACACTGCGGGCTTCTCCCCAATAGAGAAAAAAAATATGAAAAAAGGTTTTACACTGGACATCAAAATAAATTATTGAACTTGAATAATTTTTCTTGTAGCTATATTTCCGGTATTAAAACACATGAATAGGCGACATCGCTTAAGTGTTGGTCTTAAAAATAAAAATCCACATACACTTCATTAATAGGAGTCATCTCTAAGGTGTTGGTCTCAGTCAAAAAATGATAGGTCTCGTCGCTTTTGATAATTCTTGATTAATATATTCTCATTCAGAAAGGCTTCAGCGTTGTTTATAAGTACTTGGCGATCACAGGCTAGTAGCTGATGCACAGCCTGTACTGTACTTTAAAGTAAAGAAACAAAATTCTCAGATTGTTGCTCAATTGAGTGGGAGTGGAGTGGAGATCCTCGGCAATATCAGACCTGACAACATCTCTCAAAGTTTTTAGGCGAGCTACTAAACGCCTTGGTGTCGTTTGTCGAATCATTGTCGGATGATCGTCAAAAATTCGCACTACAACAACAACTACGACTAAGTATGACGTAAAAAATCTAAGCAAATATTTCCCGACCTTAAGGAGTATAGCGATTCATGCCTTAATAACATGTATTTCCTATCTGTTTACTTGACAAACGTCAAAATAGAACTGAAATTTACTGTCACCTGAAATAATTATACCATCTTCTAATTACATCTTCTAATAATTACTGCTCCACCTTCTTCAATGTCATTTAGTTTGAATTAATTGTAAATATATACAGAGAGATGGGTGCCCTGGTAGACTAGTGGGTAGTATGCTAGACTATTAGCGTGAGGGTCGTGGGTTCGATACCCACCACAGACTCTGGTCTGTGACACTACACCGAGCATATGGTCAAGTTACTCCGCTCGTATAAAATTAGATATAATTTGTAACTGTATTGTAATTAATTAATAAATAAAATAAATATACAGAGAGATGAAGGTTGCTAAAGACATCTATTGAACTTCATTTTACTACACCTTCAATGAAAAGAACCAGCAAATAATTGAAAAGCTTTAAAATGCAATCGACTAATGCATTTATAGCCACCACTATTCTTTTGTCTTTATAATTGGTTGCAATGAAAGTGTCCGTGATTAAATTTCTCCACTTAACTTATGAATATAAATTCAATATTTTCTTTGTTCAGGTCAAATTGTTCTGACTAATTTCACATGGAAATTTGATGATAAACAACCATTAAATTATGTTTTTTTATTTTCTTCTTTAAATGTTTACAAAATATTTATAATTTAAATAAATAATGACCAGTGAAAGCCATTAAAAAAAATCATTCAAATTGTATTTGGGATGCAGTTCAATGACATTTGCCTTTTTAGTTAAACTTTTAGTATGGAAATCACCATATTGCTTGATCACCATCATCATTATTATAGTATTGGTGATGACGATGATGATGATGATGAATTAAAAACCTACTCTAAGTGGTTTTCGAGAGTGAAACTTTATTAAGCATTTACCATATTTTCTAAAGAAATTATAGAAAAACAATATTTTTTTCTTCTTTTTTTAGTTTTTTTTTATGTCAAGTTCTTATCGTTCGTTTCGTGAAGCTCTGCAGCTCGAAGTTATCATAATGAATGCATTATAATTAGTGCACTGTGATATTAATTTTATTTTTCTTTTCTTTCTTTATATTTGTAAGAGGCGGCAGCATAAGAAAAAAAAAACCAGCCATAAATATTCAAAAATCTACTTAAAAACTCCACTTAATAATACAAAAAATAAAAAATGGACTCACGCACTCCAGCACCAAATGCAGAATAGAAAACGAAAGGTATTCGAAAAAAAACCCAGAAAAATGAAAAACAAATAAATTTTTTTCTTTTTTTCTTTGAATTTTCAAAATTTTCTTAAAACTGGAAATTTCTCTTTGGGCGTATAAATAAAACTCTAGAATGTTTGCTCACATTTAGTATTGATCTAGAAGACGACATGGTAAGTCATCTTTCATCAAAATCACCTGTGCTTTTATAAAATTTTCACAAAAAATTTCTTTTTTTTTTAAAAAGGTTGCTGCAGTGAATTTTAAATTGCTTTGGTTTTTAACTTTAAGTCTGTTGACACAAGCCCATATCATACATAAACGCCAGGTGGATAAGGATTACCAATCTCAATCCTTGGAATCTTTAAGACCTGTGCAGGAGTTGCTCATAAAAGCTAGACAAGCGTTAAGCAACGATTTTAATGATTTAGTTTCACCCCCCTATGATGATGTGAATTTAAAACACGAAGTTAAACTCAGTGAAATTAAAGCCAAAAAGGATTTTGCCATATCGACAAAGGTGCCAACAAATTCTGGAAATTCGTATGTGGAAAATAAGGAAAAGCTATTGAAATTCGGCAACTCCGAAAGTGAAGAAACTTTAAAACCAAACTCCGAAAATAGTGTGAAATCCTCTGACCCTGCAAAAAACCTTTTAATTAAGGCTGAACTGTCATTTCCAGATGATAATATTGAAACCTCTTCAAATAAAGAATCCTTCGAAAATAAAGGTATCTTAACAGCACAATCTGTTGCATCAAAGCCGCCTGAAAACTTTTTAAAAAACGAAAATCAAAACTCCGAATCCACAGTTTTTACCGCTGACAACAACGTAAATAAAAATCAAATTTCTGCAATCAAAAACTCCGAAAATTCATCAAATTTAAAGCAAAATTCCCAAACATCAAACTCCGAAAATAAATTCGATTTGAAAACTCAAAAAAAGCAATTAGAAGCCGCAAATAATGATGATAAAAAATTGGGTTCGTATGGAGAAATAAAAAATAAAAATTCTTTGGAAAATTCGGAGAACCAAGCTGCCAATAACTCCGAAAAGGAATCCATTTATTTGAATACAAAGAAAGAGGATAAGCAAGCTGAAAAACCCTTAACTGAACAAAAACTGAATAAGAATGGTTTGGAATATTTAGTGACAGAACCAGAAGCATTAAAAGACCCATCCGCAGTAAGTGAACTAGAAAATACAACTGAAACATTGCCTTTATATACTCCGATTCCTGTAACCGCTCTGCCAAATGTTGTCCTTAAAAAGAAACCATTGTCTGGAAACTCCACAAAACCTCCATTACCAAAACCTAATACCACAGCAATTCCCCCAAAACCTGTAGTCTTAGAAAGTGCTGCCAATGCAGATAAAACAACGAATACTGCAAGCAGCACAACCCCTGCGGCTATAGCTGATGCAAAGGCCACCGAAAAACCTATACCTACGTCCGCAACCAAACCCACTAGAAGGCCTATATTATCTTTTCCCACTAGAAGAAGACCTACTCCCCAGAGACCAAGACCTCCTTTAGGCCTAAGACCACCCGCTTGGGTTACTAATTTACCTCTGCTACCATTAAATCCTCTTTTGCCCAACTTTTTTATTAATCCGCTTAATACCTCCACCACGCCGACAACAAATCAGCCTCAAAATAATTTAGGTTTTGGCATCTTTGCCATACCTTGGACTTGGCGCCCGTTTAATAACATAACCACTTTCTTTTCGCCCAATCGTATTTTGGAATCAAGGCCGCCATTAGAAGATGAGTCTATAACAACAGCAGAAACAAGAGATTTGGCCTTTTGGAATGCCTTATTCCATAGGGATTACAAGGCACCCGGTAACGCCATATATAAAGATTCATCTGAAGCTCATAAGACCACAGAAAATGCAAACGATTCGTATTGGAAGCCTTGGAAATTTTTGAAATTCTTTTCCGACAACGGTGACACAAATGATGTAGCCACTGTACCAGCCAATACACAGATCTTGCATGTCTATTTTCCTTTAAAATATCCCTTCAAAGGTAAAATTGTTCAAACACCAGGCTATCAAACGGAAGAACAAAATCCACCAAATAACGAGGAGATTTTAGTAAAAGATGGTATAAATCCTGCTGACGAGTCCATAAAAGAACGTGCCCTGGATGCGACTGCTCATAAGAGTAGTGATACTGAAGCCATGTCCAGTAAGAAAAAAGATGATCAAAAATCCTCTCTAATGTTTGAGTTGCAAATGCCAAAGCCTGTAGTACAATTGTTCCAGGGTTTTATGGAAACATTTATGCCTCAACAAAATTAATATTTTAAGCTTGAAAACAATTTTTTTATAAATAAAATAGAAAAATTAATAGAATATTTCATAATTTATTAATAAATGTCGTATTTGAAAAGTGTTTTTAATTTTACTCATATTCAGCCAGCTGAATCAAAATTCAGCAGTATAGGTAGATAGAGGTAATCTTCCACTTGAGAATTTGGGCCATATAAAGACCCATTATGATGCTGCAGTTACCTATTTTCGTTAGTCTGGGAACCATTAATAGTTTGAAGTGACTTAATGTCCATGCATGCACACCGTTCAAATATTCTACAGTAGTAGTAGACCCCAAGCAACCGAAAGGAAATATTTCGCGCGCATTTTATTTAGCTTTGGCCAGATTTGCTGCGCTCTTCTAACCGTAAACCTAAAATATATCTTTGAAGCTTTTTATTCAGCCCTGCTTAAATCAATTCCGTAAAAATAAAGCTTGTGCAGACATTTCTAAACTTGAAGATCTATAAATACTATTAGAAAGATATATTCAGCTAGCTGAATAGTATTTATGTTTAAATATTTAATAGGAGCAGTAAATAATCAACTGAATCACATATTCAGCTAAAAGAAAATCAATTCAGCAGACCCTAATTTTCACAAAAACTAATTTTTAAGCTTAAACTGATAAAATTATCATCAATAATGCATATTCAGCCAGCTGAATAATATTTATATAAAAATCTAATGTTATATTAATAATACAGTAGGTACACTTGCCATACAATCCATTTTAATATCTATTCAGCTATGAAAAAATCAATTCAGCGGCCATAAAACCCCTGGAGAAATTAAATTTAAAGGTTTAGGCATTAAAAATTTATATGTAATCTGTTGAGTGTATTATATAGCCATAATAAAATCTATTCAGCCAACTGGATAACAGAATATTAGAAAAACTTAATTTTACTTTAAAAACTTGCAGGGAATACATATACGAATAATATTTCGTTTTATTACCACAGACGATAAACTCATAAAAAAGTTGAAGAAAAAGCATTGAGCATTAAAAGGAAGAGAATTGAGAAATACAAGCGTAATAAAAAGCGTAGTTTGGTAGATAATTGAACGTAAACGAAAACCACAAACAGTGATACAATTAAGCTATAAAAACCAAAATAATGTCATTGCCATAACAGCAATGAAGCCATGGTAACAACGGTCAGGAAAAGGCAACAACAATAAGAATTTTGTAAATAAAATACTTTAATTTGTACAGCCATAAAATATGCAACAAGTCCTTAAAGCGCTAACAAAAACAAAAAAAGCAAAAAAAAGGAAAATAGTAGTAGCAACAGCGATAAAATAAAATCGAAACAAAAAAAAAAAGTTTGCCTTACAAGGATACTTTTGAAGTCAGAAAATACACAAAATTATCGTTGAAGTTTGCTTTGGTAAACGCAAATTATTTCACTGCTAACGTTAACACCATGTTAAAGTATCCTTAAAGTATGCAAAGGAATAAAAGGAAAAACTATGAATAGAATAGTGGGTGGGGCCAGGGGTGCTTGTTCGTTAAACTGTCAATAAAGTTTCGTTGTATTGGCCATATTGCGTAGTTAAGGATTCTCTATAGTTTTATAGCATACATAGCTACGGCAGGTTATTGTCTTAAACATGTTTTGATGTTGCTGTTGCTGCTGCTGCTTTGTTGTTGTCGATTGAACATCCGTAAGACCATAAAAAATCAAAATTCATGACCAACATCTTAAATTGGAAATTTTCGCAAATGGAACATAACGCCACACAATTGAATAGACACCGCCTGACACGTGCCTTAGAAATTTAAGACAAAAGGGAGGCAACAACTCCACCTTGGTTTATAGATACTCCCATGGCATAGCTACAAGGACATAACGAAACTGTGTGTGTGTAAAAGTAAAAACAAAAATATTCTCCTTACGAACTTTTCCACTTTGTTAGCTGCTTGTCTAATAATTTTGTTACAAAAGCAAAATTTCTCTTTTTTTCCTTCATCGCTCCTTAAAAGTATTTGTCCGTAACAACAAAGTTTTTCCTTTTTTTTTCTTCTAAGAGAGCAGGAGAGTGAGTAAAAGAAACTTTAGTCAGGTGTAACGAAGCAAAACGTTTGATTTTCTTTATTCTTTTTGTTTTTTATTTTTTTTGTTTATGCTTTCAGTTATAAATAAATTAAAAACCGTTTTGCTATTAATATAAAGAGATATTTGAGATATTTATTGGCAATAAAATAAAATATTAAGGTTCACTACACAGTCGTCGTATATTAAGGAAAATTTATATTTTGGAAAATCATGAAATATGTACCTAAGCTATGTGCTGTTGATAGAAGTTTAAAAGATTAAATGAACGATGAATATTTAATAAAACAAAACCTACATGCATACATATAAGCACACTTACGATATATTTATGCCTTGAAGTTCGGTATTTTATTAAATATTTTAAGAAATTTTAAATATTACTTTACATCCTCTTATAGGCAAATACATACATATATAATTGGTCATTACAACCCTTTATTCAGGATTACGATCTAGCTTTTCACACCACTTATGCTGAGTATGCTAGTTTTATACATGATTGGTGGGGCCTATAGCTTAGTCTATTCAGAACGACAGATTTTTGGGAAACTTTTCCATGGCAATTTTATTTACTCTCAGAGTTTTTACCGGAAATCTGCTGAGAGGAAGTCGCCGCAGAAATATTTTTTTAATTTTTCGTTTTGTTAGAGATGTCTGACCTGGGGTGTGACCCATGGCTTCACATCTAATAAGCCAACACTTTACCTACTAGACTACGGCGAATTCAATACCACAATCATTTCTTTAAACTTTCAGAAGTTTGGCTTGCTTCATTTGACAATCGCTTTGACATCGGTTTGTTTAGTTTTATTTGATATTTCATTTGGATAGACTTACACCATATTAACGCTTGCAAATTGTCGTTGTTGGTTCGTCAAACCGATCATTAACTTCGTCAATTATATGAGAATGTACATTCTGTGAGTTGCCGAACAATGTGCTGTTGCAGCTGAACACTTTTAAGTAATTTACGTAAAAATCTAACCTTAAAAGCTTTCAAGATTCAACTTGTGGAAGAATTAAGGTCAAGCTTCCATGAAATACGTCGCCAATTCGGAGATTAGAGAATGGAACACAAACTGATATTGTATTTCCATTGAAAATTTTGTTTTCCGATGAGGCCCTTTTTTGGGCGACTACGTAAAATAAGCAGAATTGTCATAATTCGCGGTAAGAATAATCCACAAACTTTTGTTCAAACACCATTCCATCCTATCCACATTATTGTCAATGGTGAAAGGTGTACACCAATGCACACAGCGCACGCGGAAATTATAAGTGAAAGAGTAATTTCACGTAATGGTCTAAATAATTGGCCTTCATAATCGAGTGGTTTAACCCTATTGGATAGTTTTATTTGGGGTTATGAAAAGGCACTTGTCCACGTCGATAGGCCAGAGACAAGAACACCTGATAATTGGTGTACATCCTGCGAAAATTTTGTGAAACTGCTGTTTTTTTTTTTTTTTTTTTTTTTTTAACGATCCTAAGAGCCACAGAAAAGACCGATATTGGCTTTATTACATACACGTTTGACCATTTGAAAACAACAATATGCGAAAAATCGGTCATAAACTATAGAATTTTCCAATAGGGACTTCAAATTTGGAACATTACCAATCCACAAGAGATCCAAGAATATTGAACACATCACGAAAAAGGACATTTTTAGTGTGGATATTGGACTGGCGGCGTCATCAGCCTATATTTTTTGAGAACAATGTTGGTCAGGCCTTCATTATCAACGGCGAGTACAAAAGGATAATGTTTAATAACAACTTTTGTTCTGAATTAGATGATCTGGACATAAATGACATGTGGTATCGACAGAACGGCCCTACGTGCCTCACAGCTTATGTGACATTGCATGATCTGTCCGAGCAAAATGAGGGCATGGTAATCTCACGTGAAGATCATGATTAGACATTTTCTTGCGGTTCCTAAAACTAATCACAGGTTTTCGTTGTGGAATTTCATATCGATTTTTAGTTTTACAAGAAACAACCTTTCTTTCACAAATCTCAAAATTCTTTAACCATCCTCGCAGCTATGAATAAACATTTAAAAATACAGCTGCAAATAAAGAACATATATTTTCCTTACGGTCGAGTGCTTTCCATTCTCTCCCTCCCACTCCCCCAACTGCCACTATCATTGCTCTGGTTTTTATGCGTTTGTTTGACCATATTTTTTTTTTTTAAGTATGTGAAGCGATTTGCACATGATGATGTATTTGTGTATCTGTAGCTGTATTTGCATTTCGTACTAAAAAAAAGGTACACACACACGTACACAAAATTATTCAGCATTATCCTGGTCAAATATTTGTCTGCCTAAGATAATTTTCAGCCGTTTTAACGTTGTTAAAATCGATGATTATGACTGAAACAAAATTTAACATGGCCTTGAGCAAACATCTGTTTGGCCAGGCTGCTGCTTATGCTGAATGTTGCCTTTTTTTTGCTTTTAATGCAGCCTTTTTGAAGTTTTTCTGCCATACATTTAACCGTATATACTATATACATATATATACATACATACAGACATGTATTTAGCAATGCAGTAGAGAACATTATGCTGTTGCTGGTGGAAAGAATACAAGGTTTGAGGGAGAAACACTGTCCATATTTTGCAGTATGGCGTTGATTTGAACGACTCACCGAATTTTTTGGAGTGAATGGCAATAAAAGCCTGCCTTTTTCTTCTTTTGTTTGGAAAAAGGATTTTATTTTGAAACCATTTTAATGAGCTGCGTTCCACTCACGGCGTCAAATTGCTTTGCATGGCTTTGATGTGTATGTATGTGAGGTGAATGAATGCAATTTTCTTTGACATGCGAATTTGCCATAATTTTTTTTTTCTTTTTTCCTTCAATGCCTGTATTTTTATTGTCATTATTAAGTGGATTACCAATCAATATTGTCATCATAGACATTTGCCCGGGTACTTCATATTGAAAAAGTCGTTTTTTTTATCCCCCTAAAGTAGTGATAAATGTATTCCAAAACATGTCAATATTTTAAAGGACGGAAGGGCGAAGGGTTGTATAGAAGTATATTATCCTTTAGAACACAAGGCTTTGACAATAACTGTTTGCCAAGGAAACTCTAACAACAATAACAATGAGTTTATTTTCCTTAAGGAAATCCATGTTAAAAAAAAGGAATAGAAATGAAGAGAAAATATGTACGTTTAAACAGCCTTTTTTTGCTGCTTTGGTTGTGACATGAGTTGGTTGTCTAAAGAGGAGTAAAATGTTGTTCAAAAGAAATGAAAACATCGAAATGGTTTTCTAGTGTTATTTGATTTAGAAAAATTCTTTTATTATCCAGTTTTTTTATGTCTTCTTTGCATATCTCTTTTACTTTCCCAGTGCCCCAGAGGTTAAAATTGCTAAAAGAAACTCGAACTCTAGAAATTTTATTACATTTTGTTATTCGTTGAAGTATGAAAAACAATTTTTTCATAAGCTTTTCCAAAAGATGAACAAAAAATTAAAGAAAAGGAAACAAAACGTAAAAGGAATTTAAATTTAAGCTGCTAACGTTTTATGTATGAAAAGCCATGAAATTTTAATCCAATTGTATTTCCTTTTCCAGTGGAATTTTACAATAGCATGGGGAAATTTCAAATATTTAAATATTAATTTGCCAATTTGAAATATGATATGCGAAAATCTAAACGTTTTCATTTGACAAAAAAAAAATAAAAATAAAGAAAAAACTTTTAACCAAGACTTGGAAGGAAATTTCTTTAATCAAACAGCACTGAAAGAAATTTACAACAGTTTTAGGTTATGGAGAGAGTAACGAAACCGATAAGTTTTTGATATGATAAAATAATGCGTTAGAATTAAATCAAAGAGTTTCAAGTTATCCATCCCTAGGAAATAATTTTATGAGCAACTCCTATCAAATGCCAAATGCAAAGTACAAAAAATAATCCATATCCTACAGAAATAATATCCAAAATAGCGCCGCTTTCTATCCCTCAGCTCTTAAAACTTGCTTAGAAAGACGTTACATAGTGTCCTATTTTTTCTCATTAAATAAAACACCTGTAATTATCTTCATCAGAAAATAATATCCAAAATAGCGCCGCTTTCTATCCCTCAGCTCTTAAAACTCGCTTTAATAAAACACCTGTAATTATCTTTATCAGAAAGCTCCACCTGTTTAGGCAGGTGTGTTCGACCGACTATGCAATGATCTTCAACAACTTTCTTCTTACTCTTGGAATCAATTCTTCTATTATGTTGGAAAAATTAATCACAAAACTTATCAGGACATACCATATCACCACAGTAATGAACACCCAAGCAGAAAAAATTGCGGTAAGCTAGTGGGTAGTTAGCGTTAGGGTTGGGGGTCCGATTCCCACCAAAGACTTAGGTCTGTAATAAGGTCTTAATAATTTGGCTTGTAATAATTAGCTTATAAAGCTATCTATATGTTCCCAAAAGTTGATTGATTACGTCCAGCACGGATCTGTCGGTAAATAAGGGTAAAACAAAGTATGCTGTATCGAATCCTGGATTACGGCCGATAACTATATCTTCGACATTGTCAAAGAATTTTTTACCTCGCTTCAGCGATAATAATGTCAGTCTGGAAATCCTGCCATCTATGTATTCGTTTCCAAAAGTTGATTGATTATCTGTCAGTAAATAAGGGTAAAACAAACTATGCTGTATTGAATCCTGGATTACGGCCGATAACTATATCTTCGAGATTGTCAAAGAATTTTTTTACCTCACCTCAGTGATAATATCGTCAGTCTGGAAATCCTGCCAATAAGCACTAAAATAGTCTCAATAAGTCATTGAAAAGCAGAGGCATCTCTCGTGCGATGTAACGTTCTAAAAGTCATCACTGTGACGTACCGATGGAACTGTTTTGGGGGTACTGTAGAAAACAGTTCTACTAAAGATCTTCAATGCAGAACGGGTTAACGCTGATTATCCCATTCAAATCAACAATGAGCAGCTGTAAGGGTATCTCAACGATATGGATGTTGTTCAATTCAGATGAAAGAGGATGTTCCACCAAGACGGACATTTAATGCCAAGATCAGCAAACGTCAGCGTAGACAACAACCTTGTTTGCGTTCGAAGGACTAAGATGATCAAATCAAGTAATCGATTGGTATGACCAACAGGGGAAGGTCTGCGAATTAGACGAAACTGAAAAGAAATACTAAATCAGACCGGGCTACGATAAATGGGTCAATTATAAATGTAAGTAGATGGTAGTCTAGTAGGTAGTGTGCTAGACTGTTAGCGTGAGGATCGTGAATTCGATTACCACCAAAGGTTTTGGTCTGTTACTCTATAGCGAGCATACAGTCGAAGTTACTCAGCTCGTAAATAATTAAATATAATTTGTACTTGTATTGTAATTAATAAATGTATAAATAAATATATATGTATGTAAGTAAAGCAAGTTATCAGTGGTATTGTATTCGTTTAGTGTCAATTATATCAACATATGACCAATTAGCTTTATCAGCTTCTGAAGGTAAAGGGAGCTACTTGCTCATAAAGACAAAGAGATCAGTTTCTTTCGGAATTTTGGCATAGTGATAACGGCATTAGAGCTGTAGAGGCTTTTGTGACCTATGAATGTAAATTATGAAGCTTGCAAAGCCTGGGATGACTATTACTTTAAAGGCAACAATTTAAAGGACTAAATTCCAATAATTTTTGTGATCTAAGAAGCTCTTGCCTTTGTAATATTTCCCTCTATAATTTCCATTTTCGTTCTTTATTGCCTTTACATTCTCCTTCTCTGCGTGCAAAAGGTAAATTTACGTTAAATACGCTCATTTGTTTTTCATAATTGAGGTACAAAATCCCCTTCTCATACTCATAATCATTGTGGACTTATTTATTAATTATTCGGCATTAACTTTAGTTTTCCGTTAATACCACAACATTTTTTCTTAGAAATTTTTCTTTTATTTTCTTAAGGAAAGAAAATCCCAAAACCCAAAAATAAAAACAAAACAAAAAATGAAGAGAAAAGAAAAGAACAGGAAAAAAGAAAAAAGAAAAGGAGTTCAATTTACCATTAAGGATAATTTAATTAAAATGGAGCATAAGCAGAAAAGTTCTCCAAGGAATTTGGCTTTTACACTTTAAGGATTCTTTTTCTTACGAGTTTCGAGAGCAGGAGAAAGGGGTAGGAGAAGGAGAAAAGAAAAATTAAGGGAATTAACCACAATATTCTACTGTGATGATTTGAATTTATTTTAAAAATGAAAATTAATTTTCCAGAAGAAACTTATTAAGCCACAAGTGGAAGAGCAAACTGGAGCAGAGCAGAACAAAAGTCTGTTTATAATGGCAGGAAGCAAAGCACTTTTTAAAGGACAAAAGCACCAGGTAGACATTTAAGCAGCTAGAAATTTTTGTTTAACAAAGCAAAAAGCAAAGAGTGTGATGGCTGGTGGAGACAAACAAAACGTCTACTGATGTACACGGCTTCAGAAAGTGTGGGTTTTTTTTTGGTTAAGTGTAGAGAAAATAAAGGCAGAGGCTGTTTTAGTTTAATGCCCACTCCATCCATATGTTGTTCATTCGTTTATAGCCATAAAGTATATTTCACTTTTAATATTTATAAAAGTAACTCCCCATACAATTTTCTAAAAATCATCAAAAAAAAACATTTTTTTTTATTACCAAAACCACTGATAGAAACAAATGAAAAGCAAAAACAGAAAACAGAAAATTTGAAAAAAAAAAATACTCATATTGAAAGCGAAGCGTGAGTAAAAACACCTGCTGTGGTACCAATTCAAAATTAAAAATAAAACACAAAAACAAACATACCGAGAGTTTTTTTGTTAAACTTCTGTTAGGCAAAGCTTTTTAACCATTTGCTTTGGGTTTTGTTTATTGGTTAGACACACCGTCCAGTAGTGGTGGCAACAAACAGTGCAACAACAGCAGCAGCAGCAGCAGTTAGCATCAGAGCCAAGGTATAGCAGCGTTATCATCTTCATCATCATCGCCATCGTCATCATGGTTTTAACATCACCAGACGCCGCAGTTTCAATGAAAACAAAAGCTCAAACGTAAAACACAGAAACTCTGTTTCTGGTCAGCCAGTTAAAGTTGGTTGTGGACGAATGGTCTACTACAAGCAAATGAACATCTTTTTTTTTTTTTGTTTTTTTTTTGTAGGAAGTCTACTGTGGCTGTGGCGATTGTGTCGATGATTTTTATCAATGATTTGTAAATAATTTAAGTTTTCAATGGATTGCCTAAGCCTTGGGTAACTTTAAAGCTGGTCTGTATGTGTGTGTGCTTTAAAAAGGTATTTTTTGTGTAGATGTAAAAAAAAGTTTTGGAATTTTCTATACTCGCAGAACAAAGCATTCTATCTAATAAAAGGCATTCAATTAGATTTTCTAATAAAAATATTTTGATTTATTTTCTTCTATTTAAAGGGTGAAAAATATATTGAAGATCAGTGCAGCTGGCATTTTTGATAATAAAATTTACTGCCATTATTCTTTAAATACAAACGTTGCATCAGTGCAACACAGTTAATTTTGAGAAAATCTAAATCCCACACACCATACACGAAACTCTGCACTCTGCCATGTTGAAAATGTTTTTCTCAACGAAGTGTGGCACCTTAGCATGCCTAAAATGACCGATAACAAAATTGACCACTCTAATTAACTTACTTACTTAATATGTCGTTATAACTCTTTAGTAAGTATTACAACCTAGCTTCTCACACCATCCTTGTTATGTATGTTAATTTTTATCTATAAATGGTGAGACTTACATCTTAAAGTCGACTCCGAGCGACAGATTTGAGAAACTTCTCTTAGCAATTTGTATTACTTTCAGATTTCTTACTAGAAGACAACTTAGAGGAAGTCATCGAAGAAATATTATTTATGTTACGTTTTATTCGAGATGTCTAAGCTAGGTTTTGAACCTCGGGCTCTCATCTAATAAGCTAACATACTATCTTCTAGACTACGGGGACTTCAACTATTCATCTTAAATTGAACCCGATTACCGTTTTAAAGATCACAATACAGCAGAGATTAACAAATCGCACAACTTTGTCTAGAATTCAACGCATGCAAACCTAAAAGGTAAAGAGCTTGTTGAATGGTTGCACCAGATTAGAGTGTCCATTATCCTCCATTATATTAATCAACTAGAGGGGTATAAGTCTTTTCCCTATCGCATACAAGATTTGAACTTATTGATGTGCCGTCAGACCTTGTAACTTCACCAGCGACCAAAGATTTACATCATGCTAAATTCCTAGAAAAGGCCGAAAATAACCAAGCCACCATTCAGTATCTTTTAGTCGACTGTAAGGCAGCATTCAATAGCCCGATAAGGAATCGCATGTAAGAACTCGGTCTAACCCTAATCATACGACCTCTTTAATTTCGTCCTTTTTAAATTTTTTTTATCTTTAATTGCGGTGGTACAATTACCAGCAAAAATGATGTCGGTAATGATGCAAAAGTAAACAATTTCCCCAGGATATGATAGAGATATGGGTTGATGCTACAGAATTAACTGGCAAGTAATGTTAGCCGGTCTTAACAATCAGCAGCAAAGCTTCGCAATTAAAATGCCACTCTCAAGGAATTGTGCTTGAAAATTTGATAAATTTCAAGTAACAATAACTCTGCTAGACCATCAAGGATGAGTTAAATGAGACTTATTTAATTAAAGAAAGTATGGAGAATGGCAAATAAAATGGTCAATACTCTGTATCTCTTCAACCGACCTAAAGCCTCTACAGAGGTCATCTGTAGATAAATGAAATTTCTTAGCTTACCCTTCCCAGCGATCCGTAAAAATAGGTAAAATGATAAAGATATCCCTAAGTTCCAATTTAAGTATATGATTGATGCCCTCTCCAACCCAATTTAGGTAACGTGAGTCGAACAAGTCGCTTATTAGACGTGAGACCTCGGTTCAAACCCCAGGTCAGGCATAGCCAACTGAACGAAATATGAAAAAATATTTCTTCGGCGACTTCCTCTCAGCAGATTTCTGAAAAAAACTCTGAGAGTAAATAAAATTGTCATGAAAAGTTTTTCAAAAATCTGTCGTTCGGAATCGACTTTAAACTGTAGGTCCCGCCACTCATATATAAAAATTAACGCACATAACATAAGTGGTGTGAGAAACTAGGTCGTAATCCTGATTATACGGTTGTAATGACCAATTACGTATGTATGTATGTGTCGAACAAAACAGCAAGATTCTCTCTAAGCCAAGAATTCGGAATTCATCTTAGCCCAAACAAGAATATCTTTGCCTATGAGACAGGTTAACGTATATTCATGTGTGGATTAGTAATCGGTAGAAGAGTTCACTAGCTACACAATTATCCGGGCTATTCATCTCACCTAGAACATAATATACACACTAAGATTCTAATTTAAATTCAACTCCTCTTTGATTCTCCTTATGAAGGTATGTTATGAAGAATGACATTTCTGCCGTCGATATGAGTGACAACAGAGTTGCACTTTACTGCTTACACTAATCTATATATATATAAATGAATGTTTGTTTGTATGTAATTAATAGAATCGTAAACTATGCATTTGATCATGTTACGGTCTTTAGCAAAGTTATTGCTCATGAGCCGGGGAAGGTTCCTAAGTTGGTATGACCAATTGCCGACAGATGGCGCCACTGAAAATTACTAAAAATGATTTAAATCGTAGACTGTGCATTTAATCATGTTATGATCTTTAGCAAAGTTGTTGCGCATAAGTCGAAGGAGGTTTCTAAGTTAGTGCGATTAATTTCAGATAGATAGCGCTACTGAGAATTATTCAAAATGAATTGAATCGTAAACTATGCATTTGGTCGTGTGTTGATCGCCAAATACCAGACATAGGATTCATCATTTAATAACATTTAGTATAACTCACTCCCGTAAAATGTCAATCACAAGTTTGTAACATTTTAATTTTGGAAAATTTTTAAAAATGCTGTTGGGTTCAATTGGATTGGGAATATTATGAGACTCTAATAAATGTAAACGCATTTTTCACATCGTTCCCGTGCAATCATGCCTCCAAAGCGACAAGCAATTGGTGGACCTGCACCTCAAGAAGCATTGAGACTGGAAAATCTTCGAGTACAAGCCGCTGAGGCCCGTTCGCATGAATCCCTTGAACAACGACAAGTGAGATTAGAAACTGATCGAATGCGTACTACTCAGGCCCGTTCGTCTGAATCATCTGGACAACTGGAAAAAAATCAATAAAATGATTCAAAATTAATTGGATATTTGTGTAATGTCTTTCCTTCAAATTTATTTTTGTTTGTAGCGCAGTAACACGCGCAGGGTACAGCTAGTTTTGAATATAATATGATGCACACAACACTTTTTGAATGTAGAGTCGACATGGGTACAATGTACACCTTATATGAAACTAAGGCGGCGAAAGGGGTGTTGTACTGAAAATAATTAAACTCCCAGAGCTGCTTTGAATTGAACATAATACCTGAATAAGATCGACTAAAAGTTAAGAGCTGCAACAATTAATGGAATCAAATCAAGCCTATTGCCAATGATGGTTTTAATTTCATGGACGTACAAGGATTTTTGTATTCATGATACATTTGTATGTTTTTATATTAACATAATATTTTTATAACGAAAAGGAAAAATACATACACTACTATTTATTGAAAGAGGTAGGTTTTTAAAATAAATTCTAGACTTTTTCACTCAATTTATGTAAAAACTTTAAACTCTATTGCAAAAATTTAAAAGTTATTTACATAGAAATAAAAATTTTTTCCCTAGCATGGTGACACAAATCGCGGATATTATTTTCTTCTCATTTTAATCATCAACCGCATTTGCTATTCGACGATGACAATGGGTCTATTTGTACTCCAGGTATGTACTCACGATAACAATTACCGATAAATTCTCTTCAAATGTAAATAATGCAACATGGACGTGCTCCACTTAATATAATGGCTGACTGACTGGTAAGTGGGTGGATTGTTGAGTTGGTGGGTAGTTTGATTTGATTTGGCAAGGTGGGAGATGCATAAAATGGAATTTGTGTTGCCTCCAGTTTAAATAATAAAAATTTACAAAAAAAAAACAACATGAAAAATCTCCTGAAAATATATTTTAAAGCAAATAACCTCAACAAAAATAAATTATAAATCACAAGTAAATATTACAATGAAAAATAGAATACAGGAAAAAAAGAAATTCGAAATTCTAGAGCAATGTTTCCCTCATAAATAAAATCAAATGAAATGAAATGAAATTTTCCTGTAATTTCAAACCGGATATGAAAAACTAGATAGAGAGAGAAAGAAAAAGAAAAGAATTTCATATCGAAAAAATCTATTTTTTTTCTATTCTTTTTCTGAAATATTGATGGCACATTATTAAAAAAAAGAACAACTACAACAACAGCAAATTAGAAGCCTGTTAAAAATAAAAATTGAAATCAATAAATAACAATAATAAATTGAAAAAAAATACAAGTTGAAATCGTATCTCTCGAGCATTTTATTTATTTGGCAATTTAATTTGTTCTCTTTTTTTTTGGTATTTTTTTTTAAATTTATTTCAGTTAAAAAACTATCCCGAATAGTATACATACCGGAGCAGTACACTGATATGATTTTCTTATTTAAAGGCAGTTAAAACTGAATGTAATACAAGAAAAGATTTCTTAAATACTCACCTACTTGAGTCTTATGGTGGGTATAAAGGCTTATAAATAGCTACGAATAAGTTAGCGAGGGTTGAAGGAAAATTGTTATAAGAAAAAGATTTGGAAATAAAACTAAAACGAATCTAAACATGGTAAATATTACGAATCAAAAATTCATTCACAAAATTTGATATTAATCTGCATTATACCCAAAGATATTAAAAAGATCCGTGGGAATAGTGAACCGATCAATTTGTTATATTAAAAACTGATAATAATTTCGTAAAACTTTTCGAAAGACATAAAACCAATAAGAAATATTTAATTTGCACTGGGTAAGCGCAAACTCTTTTTAAATTTCTTCTTTGAAGATCTGTTCACAGAGTTTAAAATTACGTCAATAAATACCACATAAAGGGTGAATTTTTAACCGTTTAAAAATTTAAAATTGTTATAAAGGAAAAAGAAACTTTACAAAACTGAATGAAATATTTAATTGTGGTCATAAATGTATGCCTCCTGCCATTTACATATTTAGGAACATACTTCCTCCATAACTGACAACGGTATCTCATCAAGCATGGCAACTGTAATGTTTTCTTTCAGAGCTGAAAGTGAGACAGACTTGCTCAAGCAAGTAAGAGATCTTTCATATCTCTACAGAAAATAGCCTAATAGTGTTACATCTCACGAACTTGATGACCATTGAACTGTTCTAGAACATGATAAAATTCAATGATTTCCAGGCGTTGTTCGATTGCTAGTATATTCCTTCTGTAATGGCATTCTCTCACTGAGCATTTTTTGCATTGCCATATGACTCGAAACTTTTTTCATTGAAAATCCAAAATCACTCGTTATACTTCTGCTGTACATATATACTATGATTGCACACCACCCAAGTAAAATTCATGATGAATACAGGTCCATGATTTTTCTTTAAAAACAACCTTTGTTGGCCGTAGACTTGATTTGGTTCCAGGATTTATTGTAGTTTACTAGTTTCATTTTTCTCAATCTTAAGTCTGAGTCTTAAGCCCAGGTTAGCCAAACGTACACGGAACGTACGTTTGTTTTTAGAATACGAACATAGGTTCCTTTACATTCCTTAGATATTTGGCTAATCGGGGCTTAAGACTTAGAGTGAAATTAATTTCTTTTTGACTTTGAGACATATGTATATCATAAAGTGCTAGAGAAAAAAAGTTTAATCCGCTGAAAATACATTACTTAGTATACATTTCCATGTCATTAAAAGATTTTGGTCTCCAAAAAGTGATAGGAAAGTTATATTGCGTTCAAATTTAATTTTAACAAACTTATGAGTTTTTAGCATTATTTTTTATAAAATTGGATGCAGGTCAAAGGTCAACAAAAAAATTGCAATAATACAATAACGATTGATAAAGTTCGCCTATAATTCTCGCACAATTTATAACCCCTTACAGTAAATAAAATTTTAACCACCCTCGCATAACAACAAAGAAAATATAGACAACATATGCAAAATAATTGCTAAATTGTTGCATATTCTTGTGGGAAAAACACTGACTGACTGACTGCAACTAACTGCCTTTGTTTGAAAGGCTGCCTGTCTGACTATTTTCTTTAAAGCTATGTAAATATATTCCGCCGGAGCAGTTTATTTCACTAGTTTTGTTGACAACACTTTCATGACTCCGATGCACTCGACTTTCAAGTCTATTTGTCTCGAATGCCTCGACATGACATCTAACTGAACACGTGTGGTATGTGTACGCCTTGTACCGTTAAAGCGGCACGAAAGTAATTTAAATTGAATACCACCAACGGTACCAGCATGACACATTTTTTACTTGACTCGTGTTTACTTGCTTTTAAGTGACGTCCTATTGTCTGGAAATGGCATATAAAAATTGTAAAGTACGTGGAAGGGCAAAGTAGGTGGAGATATAACAAATATTAGCGTCGTCATCTTAATGGCAAAGTCCTTTCACCTTTAAGACCTTTAGGTACATTGGCATATGCTTACTTACAATACCCGTGTAACTATGTAACTATAAAGCAATAAAGGACTACAACAACATAAATATAAGGACTCCTCAGAGGGAGTAGTAAGTGTTGTAAGGGGGGGAATGGTGTTTAGGGATGCACCTTTTAAAAGGGGAATAATAAAGAAAAAGTCGAAAAACAAATTTTCTTCTTTTTTTTTACACCCGAATGAATAGGATATTTTATTTATACCACTCCTGTTATCTCTCCCTCTCTTTGCTCTCCCTTATTGTGTGTTAAACACCCATAGAAAATTGTTGGTTAAATGATGTGTGTGAGTTAAAATCTCTGTAAACTAAAGGCTGCCTTAAGGGTACTGGCATAGAAGCAAAACGCTTTGGGCTTGGGAAGTAAATAGTGTGTGTAAATGACATTTAAATGATCAAGTTAAAGAAATTTCTATGAAGAAAAGGGTGTTAAATTGTTTCTCTGGGTTATGTTGCTAAACAAAAAAGGAATGGAAAGTGTAAAGAAATTTTTTATTAAAAAGGGGATTTCTTATGAAAAAATGACTACAAGATGGCAATTTTTTCTTGTTACAAATAAATTATAAGAGTGTAAACCGCTATAATTATAAGGAATATTTTCTCTGAAGAACTTTTTTATTGTTTTATTAAACAAGGGGAAAATCTTCTCTTAATGTTTTATTATGTTTTGCTGTTTTCGTTATACACCTTTTGACCTTTTTTCTTATTTTGTATATTTAAAACTAGAAAAATAAATTGATATAGAGAACACATATAGAGAATATCTCAGGAAAGGCCATATAAGCAGAAGGATAGCAAGAAAACGCTCGGCATGTAATTCAGGAACAAGCGCTGGAGGTATACCATGATGGTCAGACGAATAGTTACCTATTGAGCAATTATGTGGGCAGATAGAATAAATCTGAAAGCCTCTCAAATGGAGTTGGACAAAATACACAGACTAGCAAGTATTGGCATAACAGAAGCAATAAGATCCTTTCTTAAAACGGTGCAGGAAGCTTTTGTGGATATACGTCCGCTGCATATAGCAGTAAAGGTCAAAGTTTTGGAAACTATGCTTAGGTTGATTGGAGACAAGTCCAACATGAAATTCATTACGAGATTTCGTGACCCAAATTATCAATTGGTTTGCAGCTCCCTTCGTAACCGTACCCTGTACAGTACTAAAAGACCCTTTAATTTTTGCAAGTGTTTCGTAACGAAACTTAGTAACAAAAATGAATAGAATAACTAAAAGCTTCATACTATTTGAAAAGAGAGACCAATTTGTCGTATACAGATGGGCCAAGAAGGGGTCTCGGAACAGGAGCAAGAGTTTTTGGTCCCAGAGTGATATATTCCGAGCCTATGGGGAAACTCACTGGTATCTTCTAAGTTGAAGTAAGATGCCATCGAAAGATATGCTTAATTCAACTTGGATAAGAGGTAAAAAGAAAGCACATTATCTGACGGTCAAACCTTCATACGAGCACTATGTGTCTTACGAGGTTAAATCGGAGATAGTATGAAGCAGCCTGCGAATACTGTATCATTTTTGTAAAGAAATTGGGGTTACACTCTACTGGGTTCCAGTCCAAGTACAAAAATCGAGGCAATAAGCAGACAAATAAGCTTGTCAGACAAATAAGCTTGTCTACACAGCAGATGAAATCAGGACCTTTGTGGGGTGTAGGGGTGAATGTTTGCTAAGGTATGCTTAACGAAATGGAAGACAAAGAGAGGCAAAGACTATTCTCAAACTAAGTAGGGTTTGAAACAATCAAAACTTTTATTGGGAAATTACAATTACATGCATCAGGCTATCTAGGCAGAACTTGAGCATGTTAATCGATCTTTTGACACGACACTGTAGGTAAATAGTATACTTTTTGAGAAAAAATGTTGTTTTAAGTCCGATATGAATTATTGAGATGATGAGAATATATCTTTGGTACACAATCTTGTAACTTATAGAGGCAGCAATGCTTCGCAAAGAAAACAATTGGTTGCACATCATGTACTTGGTATGAAATTGTCATTGTTGACAACGAGCAGCATTCAGAACTTTGTTAGGACGATAGGCATGGAGGAAACATTATAGGGACCACCTATAAAGTTGGAGGACAAAAAGAAATATTAAAATAATGTTTCAATAGAAAGTTTTTTCTTTCATTATTGTTTGTTCTTAAAATGAGGGCATATTTGTGATGATGGGTAGCCAATGGTTAACAGGTTTATTCCATTTTGATGGTCCTAAAACTATCAACTACATTTCCTTTCTATGTAATACACGACTAGCGTGGGACCAGCCAGTCCTTCTGAAGTAATTAATAATGTTGCACAGTGTTTTCTTTTCAATTAATTCAAGATCTTGAAAAATATGATTTTTTGTTAAATTTTCCTGCTTATATTCTTACAGAGCCGTGTAGACATTTGCTCGCCTTAATCTCCCATAACGCTTTCCAAAATTTGTTTCCGTTGTCTTACGATTCTGTCTAAGCCGAACACAAACTTGGAAATTTCATATGAGGTGAGGTTTAAAAAACATATTTTTCTATTCTTAATAGAATAGAAAATAGAATAGAATTCCGTAGAATATGGAATGTAAATATAGCTTTGGATTTAATTTTTTCTACCACATTGGGTGGCCATTTTATTAACATGAGTGTATCGATAATCAAACTAGCCTTAATCTGTTCTCAACTAGCATAGTTACTACAGTGTCTCATTATAGTTATATATGGAGGCCTTTGTACTTATTTTCACCGTTTCAGTCCAAGCGTACGAAACTAAATTATTGCCAAATTGCGATCATACCTAGACCTACAACCTACCTCATTTCTTCCATAGCTATCTTCGAGTGAAGTCGGTAATTTCTTTTTGGGGAAAAGCAAATGAACACTTAATCCTCATAAAAGAAAATATCAGCACACGTCCTTATATTCATCTTCGAGCAACCTACGAAGACTAAAATAGCTTTAATCCTTTAGTATGAGGCATGACGTGAGACTGGCATTAACGATTTCCAATGAAACCTCGTACCAAATGTTTCTTTTGTTTTGCCAATGCATTACAACAAATATTACATCGCAGTAATTACAAGGACATTCTTTTTACACTCTTTGTCACCACAAACACTTGTCTAACCAATTAAAACACTTTTGCGTTAAAACCAAACGAAAAGAAAAACACATTAAGTAACAAATTAAGAAGTGTTCAAACTGAAACTTGTTTCAACTTAAATAGAAAAAAATGAAATATTTTATAAACCATTGCCAAATATCAATTACAATTGGCCATAAATTGCGCACAGTTTATATATTTGGCTTTTAAACACACAACAATTAATAAATATTTCATCAATTCATTCATTCATTGAAAAGAAAAATGAACAAAACGAACGAGCAAGCGAACATCAACTAAATTTGTATTCAATGAATGCTAGCTACTCTCAATTAATAACTGATAACAATTTCTTGGTGTACTTGTATGTACATACATATGTATTGATATATGTATGTACGTACATACATATGTATTGGTGTTATAAAATTGTTCGCATTCATTGTGACACATTCCTTTGAGTTGAATATGGAGAGAGGTTTTGCAGATAAATCGTCAGAATTGTCATTTAAAAAGTGTTTCTTTCAGCCAAAGCCAAAGCCAGAGACAAAGCTACACACCAAAACTATTCGTATTCATTCAATGTGCTGGTATTTAGCCAAGAAAATACACACTGTTAACGTATATTCATGATGGAAACAATTTTCATCGTTACGAATTCAATTGATGGATAATGATAGTCAGAGTCATTGATACTGAAAGCATTGAAGTATTGAAGTTTCTCAATAAAAACGTACTCAAAACTTTTGAAATAAAACAGAAACAGAGGCAGAAGCAGATGAAGAAGCAAATGAATAGGAAAAATAGAAATTCTCGGCATAAAAACGAAGTAAAACAAGAAAAATCAATCATTTTAACAACAAAGATCACTTGTTTTTAAAAGAATTTAAAAGATTTTTGTAGCATCTATGGCTGGATTGTCAAGCATTGGAAGAAATTTAATTAAAATAATTCTTTTAAGGATAATTTTAGAGGAAAACAACTTGTTAAACCATTTCTTCACCTGTTCCTTTGGGATGAGTTTAAATATTCAAATTTCTAATTGATGTAGATATAATGATTAAGCCTTGTCCTGATGGAACATACAAAATTTTTCTTCTGATTTCTTCAGTTGGTACGAATATTGATGGCACGGAAAATTGCCAAAGTGGTTCGCTACAAATCAAATTTTTTTATATAATAAAACAAATAAAAAAAAATAAATGTGTGCGTAGGCAAATTCAAATTTAAAAATCATAGACGCAAACCCACACTTTTAGCAGCGATACTTTTTCGCTTTAACAGGGCAAATTTTGTTATTAACAGATCACTGTTAACTGTTTAACAGAATTAATCGGAAAAAATGCAAAGCATTAGCAGCTAATTATAGGATATATTCAAGGTCCAGGACTGACGTTCCACCTCCAAACGAAAGCTACAAGGTCCATTATTATAAAAATGTCGAAATAGTTTCATGTTAACTAATATACTAATACTACCATACAACTGCTTCTTACTCTTCGGCGACTTCCTCTCAGAGGAATTTTTCAAAAAAATGGTTTTTCTGTTGTTCGGAGTTAACCTTAAACTGGTCCCGCAACTCATGATTAAAATTAACACATGCTGCATAAGTGGTGTGAGTAGGTACGTCGTAGTCCTGACTTAAGGGTTGTAATGATTGCATTCATCGCAACAATTACTGAAACTGTGTTTCGATACTGGCATTATCAAAGCTTAGGTTAGGTTAGGTCGGAGTGGTAGCTCTGATATCAAAAAGCTCACTTGAGCAAGAAGGTGGATATTAAAGCTTAACTAAGACTGAAAACAATATTAACTCTTCAGAAATAGCTGTGAATTGCTTAAAAGTTTATGCTTATATAATCGAGTATTCCACTCCCTCAAAATTTTTACTCAGTTTTTTCATCATTTCAATAAATTTAAAAACTAATAAAAAAAATCTTTCAGGATCATTGCACTTGCAATTTTTGATAACAAATTAGTCACTTTTTTTTGAACTACCAAAGTTCAACTTCATTTAATAAAAACCTCATAAAATATTTATTATTTAATGCGATAGTTTCTATACACCAAATAGTATAATAGTGTTGTCACAGCTGACTGATGACAATGCCTGCAATAACGCTGGAGCTGATAATGCTTATGTACGAGTATCACCTCCGCTATAGTATTCCGTAAAAAAAATCTTTTCAAACCGTTAAGGCTCTTTTCAACCATTTTTCCGTTTTTCTATTACAAAATTGTTTCATATTTAAAAGCGATTTTTGCTTTTTTTTAGTTAGTACACTTTACTGTCACAATATTTACACTTTAACGGATATGTGTTAGTGTATCAGGGATGGAAAAGTGTAAATTTAAAAAGGGTACTTTTTCATTTTAATTTGCTTTTCATGCAAACTTCACCTGTAGAACGTTTTGAAAAGCGAAAGACATCTTTAAACAATGAGTCTTATTAGAGTGTTTATTAAAAAAGCAAATAGAATCTCACACCACTCATGTTGTGTGTATGTCCATGAGTGGCGGAATCCTACAGTATAAGAACGACAGAAACTTTTCATGGAAAACTCGCAGACTTTTTGCCAAAAGACTGCTGAGAGTAAGTTACCGAAAGAAATATTGAAAATGGATTTATTTACCGAACATATTTACTCAAAATGATTTTGTGTGGAATTCATTATTGGATTGGTTGAGAAATTCCAATCTGAAATTATAATTGA
Source organism: Sarcophaga subvicina (assembly GCA_936449025.2). Lineage (NCBI taxonomy): Eukaryota > Metazoa > Arthropoda > Insecta > Diptera > Sarcophagidae > Sarcophaga > Sarcophaga subvicina. The sequence goes on from OW388083.2 coordinate 78,092,713, forward strand.
ATCGCGAAATATGTACTGTCGGTGTTAAAATATAATCTTATAGGAACCAAGTAAAATGTTCTTATAATTGGGAACTAAAAAAAAATAAGTCCCAAGCAAGAATGAGAAAATAAAGCAAAAGCTACAAATAGTTTTTCCGCAATTTAAGGCCTTTTATTTGAGGTTTTGTTTACAAATGAAGAATAATTTTGAGGTAAAACACTTATTTGGTTAAAACAAATTCACAAGGAAAGGCACATTAGTGCTTAGCATCCATAAAGAAATCTGTGGCTAAAACTTCAAAACAGTTTATCAAATTAGTCGTGAGTGTTCGTTGTGAATGAACCATATTCTGCATCATCAGTTTTCGTACGACAACATTAGAGTCTCAGCATATTTTTCCTCGAGTGAGAATATCACCTTCAACTTTTGGCCATAGCACTGCTGTTTAAATATCAGTTGCGATCACACTTAGTTTCTGTTCTCCGCGATGTTTTTCAGAATCCTTATGGCTTTTGAATGTCATCTGGGTACAGAATGCCATATGGATAATGAAAATGAATCGATGATGTTAAAGGACCTATGTGTACTAAAGGACGTATGGGTGCTGAAGGACCTATGGGTCCTTCTCCCTTTCATTATATTTCTTTTCTACGATTATTTGGATTTACCACAACCATTTTTTACCACCTTAAAGGAGCCACTATATGAGATTTGCCACTACTTTATCGTGATTTCTAGGGCTGTTTTGAATTAATGTGGATTAATGTCCTGTCATATTATTCGGGCCAAAAACTTTAAAGGGTAGAATTTTCCATTTGTAGTCTCTGTAATATCTGGGTCAGATCGTCACTAAGATTAAAAGATGGAGTCGAATTCCTGTGCACTTGGCTTATTTGCTTGGCTTTCTCACATATTTCAACTTAACGATTATTTTCTAAAAAAATAATTTTTGCTAAATATGATGGATATTTTATACCATTTATATCAATTAATATTTTGATTCTCAACTATAAATAAAGTACTCAAAATTTGTTAAACTAAAAATGTACCAAAATACTAAATTCTCTCATCCCTAATTAGTATTTAAGGCTATATATGGGATGGCATTTGTAAACAACCCAATACAGCATAACGTTTATGAATAATTTATTAGTCAACACTATTAGTGTCACCAACATGAACGTTTCATGCTCATCATCACTATCAACATCATCGTCATCAGCCTCCACTATCTTTATTATTATCAGCTGTAGTCGTTGCTTTACAAGCAGTACGAACACCGACGATGACTGATACAATTCTATGGTACGGAAACAACAACAACAACAACAACAACAACAACAACACCAACAACGTCATTAGGATGATTGTCAGCCAGTCAACGTTTTCATTTTTTTTTTCTTTTTTATCTTTCAATAGAGAGAATATGTTGATTTAACGGTTGTATGTGTGAAAATTTTTCTACAATTTAACATTTATAGTGCTCATGTGAAGATAGGTATATATGTGTGTGTTGTATTTACTAAACCATATGTACATACCCACATACATACATACATAGCTAGCTACTCCTATAAACCATTAAGGAAAAGAGATTTGAAAAACAGTCACCTTTTTTTGTTGTTGAATAAAAATTAGGTGAGGCAATGATATTCATTTTGTTTATGTAGTTGTCTTTGCCTCTGCATGTGTGTTTGTTTTTGTATCTGTATTTGTTTAGTTTTAATAGTTGCACTGTTAACTTTATTGTCCCATCCTTCTATTCATGGTCCTTTATTTCATGCAACAAAACCCTTTAACTTCCCTTTAAGAATAGCCTCCACTCGAGGCTATAAAAATGAAGAGTGTGAAGTTAATTTTAATTAACGGTAAGTAAATAACATTACATTGATACCTGCACTGTCCCCAGAGTTTACATATAGCGATGGTGTGGCCCCTTGCTTAAGCAATAGATTAAAACAAGAACAACAACAACAACAACGACCACAAATACTTTTACATTTAAAAAGTAATCAAATGACACTAAAGCCGCTTAAAAGTTTAAGGAAATCAAATTGTAAATGAGGGGAAAATGATTAAGAAAAGAGAGAAAGAGAAAATTAGAGAGCGTAGGCCATTTCACTTTAAATATTTTTTGTTTCTTTCTTTTATAATGAGGTATTAAATTGATTTTTGAGAAAAAAAAATAATTTGAAATTGTCTGTGTCCATTTAATTAAAGAGATTCTCACTGATAAGAGCATTTCTTTAATAAATTATGGTTCGAAAGCATGAAAATTGAAATACATCTTCATTGTCCGTTTAATATTTTATTTAGACTAAGAAACGTATCATACGTTGCCAGCTGAAGGCCTGAAAGTATAAAGTGGACCCCTGAACTCTGTCATTACGATCGTATTTCAGACATTTCTAATTTTTGGTTTTTAAATACGACCACAATCGGTCATGTAGTAGGGCTTTAGTCACCGTAGTCTGTAGGCAGTGTGTTGACTTATTAAACGTGAGACCAAGGTTCAAACCCCATGTCAGACATCTCTAACAAAAATGAAAAACGAAAACATATTTCTTCGGTGACTGCCTCTCAGCAGATTTCTAGCAAAAACTCTGAGAGTAAATAAAATTGCCATGAAAAAGTTTTTAAAAAAAACTTTCGTTCGAAATCGAATCGACACACTACATAAGTGATGTAAGGAACTATGTCGTAATCCTGACTGAAGAGTTGTTATGACCAATTATGTATGTAAGTATGTATATTACGAAAAGTTTAAGAAAAGTGTAATACTGTGCGCAATTAATTATATAAAGAGTAATCGTGCTATGGATTCAATTTGAGCCCGAATTATGATAAAAAGATTATAAAAAAGAGATAAATTCTCTTAAAATCATGAAAACTTATTAAGAAATGCTATGGTGGAGTAATTTCTTCAGAAGTTGAATTCCTTGGCCATAGACAATGACGTGTGTTCGTTCAATGGACCCTGAAGCACTTGTGAACTGACCTCAATTACATCAAAAAATTATCTTTAGTGACGACTCCCTTTTCTAGATAAATGCTCACGTAAACAAACAAAATTGTCGATTTGGAAACGATGCCAATTAACATGAGATCCAAGAGCGTCTAATGCAACCAGAAAAAAATGGATTTTGTACTGGCAAAATAATCATATTTCTTTGAGAACGACGCTGGTCACACCATCGCTATCAACGGCAAGCACTATAAGTCGAAATTATTTTGACCTAAATTACATAATCGTGGAAACTAACTACATATATGTGGTTTAAACATGATATTTTCTTGTTAGTATTTCTGATGTCACAGGTCAAGCCCAGCTTGATCCGTGTGTCAGGTGATGGAAAATTCGACTTTTCTGAGACGTTCCCCCCAAGGAAGCCTTAACGGACATTTGAACGATATTATATTTCACCCATAATGGCATCAATAGGTCATTCATATGAATAACAAAGTTGGCGATGTCACTTTGTTTCATTTAATTTTAAAGACAGGAAGTGCTTAAAAAAAGTAAGTCTCTCATAAAATACCGAGGCACTTGAATGTTTCTTTCGCAGCTTAAAAAATATAATGGTCCCATGTGCCTACAACACTATTACAAAATATCCATCAGATGGTATTAAAATTTAAATTGAATTTTTACATTTCACTGAATCACTTATTAATTCCTTATTCAAATACAATCACGAATTGTTTTTTTTTTTAATTTAAAAAAAATCTTCTATTTGTCTTACCTTTAATTAATTTTCAATGAGTTCCTTTTCAAGCCGCCAAAGAGAAAAAAGAATCCATTTATCCTTGTTACTTAATTATTTATAAGTTTTCTTCTTTTTATACTTCTTTTCTTATTTTCACAGGGCTTTCACTTTAATTTGTTTTTCATTACTTTACGAGATAATAATTACTGATTTTTTCTTTTGATTTTATTTTTTTCTTTTTTGTATTACAAGCAATAATTAGATTTCACTTGAAATCATTGTCAACATTAACACACACACACAGATTCAATAGGCCATTAATATTAAAAGCAGAGGCTTCCATTGACTTTTAACAGACATTAACGGAGAACAAAATCTTTGTGTTCACTTTGTAAATGTAGTTGTGATCCATGCATAGAGAAGGATACTGTAATATTTAATTAAATTATAAATACAACATACACACACACACCTGCATTACTTTTGTTGTTGTTATTGTGAAGAGAGCAAAGCAGAGAAATAAAATTAAACAAAATGTAAAAGAAAAAAGTGACCAAAAGAACACAAACCGCAAAGCAATGTTAACAACAACAACATCAATATCAACATTAAAATCAGTACAACAACAACAAAAAAATAATCATCACAACACTATTTACATTAAATATTTACACAAATTTACCCGCAATAACACTCATACACATGCACGCATCAACACATACATACATACAGTCGCATATTAACCCACAATTACAATACAATTGTTTGTATATGATAAAGAAGAAGTAACAACAATAAAAACTTAACGGTACCTTTTTGTTATGTTTTGTTGTTGTTTTTATGCCGTTATTATTATTGAAAATGAAAAGCACACGACAAAAATACTCTCACACACATTATCATACAATAAACACGAAAGCAAGTCAAGTAAAGTAAAACAAACAAATAAAAAAACGAAAACAATTTTATTTCCGTTTCTGGTTCTCACACATACATCTGCTTATGCATACGTACTTCAACATCTTTGCACACTCATTTGCTTTGTCGCATTCGTATGTGCGTTACAATTAAAAAAAAAGCAGGCAAAATAAAATGCGAAAAAAAAGTAACAAAAAGCCGGTAGTAAAAACAAATACTCATGCTCGTTTATACACTCACTACGTCACTCATACTATATCATCACCACTACACTTACATTCACTTATGCTTGCATGCATACATACATACGTACATGCAACGTAAGAATTTTGAAAAGTATTTCAGTATCACTATTACTCGGTTTCTATGATTTTTCTTTTTCTTCTTTTTTTTTTTTGAGTACTTTTTACGTCAAAAAATCCAATTAAATTTTTTCCTTTTGAGAAAATTGTATATTTCGTTGCGGAAAATATGTTGCCGCCTTGTTTAGGAGTATGTAAAGAAGAGAGAAAATTGTGTGAACCACCCGCATTCAGTGCCGAACGAAGACTGAATCTATAAATGACAGGTTAAAGATTTTGCAATAAAAACATGAACCAAAATCCTACACACACCCATACATGTATGTAGTATAAACTTATTCACTCGCACACATAGACAACATCGTTCTCGTAGTCGTAGTCGTCGTCATCGTCATCGTCGTTATTGTGTAGCCTGGCCATCAGATGTTTTTTAACGGTGGGGTTTTTTCTTTAACTTCTGTTGCCATTTTTGTTGCTGTTTTGTTATTGTTTTTGTTTTTTTTTCTCTTTACGTTCGCATGGTAAATAAAAACAAACGTGTATCCAGCAGATACTCACTACTCCATTGTATAACAACAAAAACATTAAGCGCAAAATAACAATAAAAAAAGGAAAGAAAAAAACGTTTCATAGTTAAACAAACGTTCTTTGAATACTTTTGCAATGAACAAGAGAGATGCAAGGTACGGAATTGTGTGTACCTTTGAAGTAAATGGGCGAAAAAGGACAAGGATACGTACATAGTACAGAGGACGTAGCAATACTATCTGTCAGTCAGGCCGCCATTCGAATATTCTTTTCCTATGAGGTTGAATAGAAGATAATATGAGACTGTCTGGGGAAGCTTAATCGCCTCGCTGGGAAAAATATGGTTACCCTCTGCTGGGTCTCAGCTCACGTGTTAATTCTTAGCAATGAACAAGCAGACGAGCTTGCTTGGAGGATAGCTAGGGCCAGAACCCTTCTATGATGTTTGGTAAGGAATGTTCAACGAAAGAGAATAGAACACAAACTGCAAGTGGGTTTGAGATAATCAAAAACTTTGTTGGGAAATTACAATGAAAGGAGATCTGAGTCATGCATTTACATAACTGTCCAGGAATAACCTGAGATCGTTAACTGATCTCTTCACAGAGCACTGTAGGCTCAAGATACATTTATTCAGAATGGCGGTTGTCTCGAACCAAACCTCTAGATTATTGACGATGATAATGAATCATTCGAACAAACTCTTGGAACCTGTGGGACATTACTGCATATTAAGGCAGAATATTCTCATTGTTCACACTGAGCAGTATCGTGTAGTTTATCAGGGCAATAGGCTTAGAGGAGACATTATACGGATGCAATAGTTTGTACGCAATGCTAAGGCACCTTTTTACGACAACAATGATATCCAAACGGCTAGAACGACAAATTTGATAGTCTAAGACACCTTTCAAGCTCAACTGGGAAATAGCAAAACTCTGAAGGAAGCTATTAGCAATCAGCATAGCTTGCATGCTTAACAAGTTTAATATTTTATAGAGGCAAATAATGACGCCGCAGTCTAGTAGGTAGTGTGTTGACTTATTAGACGTAAGGCCACGGTTCAAACCCCAGGTCAGAAAAAAATATTGCTCAAAAATCTGTCGTTCGGAATCGACTTTAAACTGTCCCGCCACTCATATATTAAATTAACATACATAACATGAGTGGTGTGAGAAGCTAGTCCATAATCCTAACTGAAGGGTTGTTATGGCCAATTATGTACGTTATGTGAATTATGACATACCAGGGATATCGATTCACTGACAAATCTAAGATCCATTAAAAGTTCGTCAGTTAATATTTTCAGGATTTTAGCAGTATAAGTTGCTCACATGACTGTGCTTCAGTATTGCACATCCCAATAATAAAAAAACAAAGTTTTGTCATGGGAATCGTTACAGTGCATTATATAAATAGGAAATTATTTTCCTATGTTGGAAATCCAAGACTGACATAGAATCAGTCAGTTCTGATAAGGCTACTCAATTTAACGTTTCTTATATGTCCGATATGCCAAAAGAAATAGTTTTCCAAGTAATATAGGCTCCTAAAGATTCGTACTAATGCAGAGGAAGTGTTTTAAAGAAACTGTATAGTTTCATGCAATCCATTAGCAGTACGATGTTCTCTTATTATCCCATCTAAAGCATAAAGAATTGCATGTGACTTCATATTCATGATATCACCCATATTCATGATTTCGGTCTGTTTTCCCACCAGATTTCGTTTTCCGATGTATTTTCAGCACCTATTCATTATCATAAAAAATTGGTAAAATACAGTTCAGAATGCCCCATGGTTAACTGGTAATTCAACTACACTGAGGAGAAGAGTGCTGGTCTACAAGTATTATTTATTTAGACCCACTTTATATTAAACACTTTAACACTTAAGAAAATGTGTTTCTTTTAATTTACTTGTATAGCAAAAAGTACCTTTTAACTCTGCATTATTTAGTACCTAAACTGCCAACACATAAAAATCCCCATTTGTTAAGTACTACGACAATATGAAATAACTTTTGGCCGTAAAAAAGCAACACATTTAAACAAGCACACTCATGCCCAGCACGTTTTATATTAAAAATCTGTTATAAAAGAGAGAAATAACAGTCAATCGTACTACGAATACGACTGACAGACGCAAACAGACAAAAACAATGTGGCCCAGCAGCAATGGCAGCAACAACTGCTGCAATAATAGCAGCAGCAGCAGTTGGCAACTTGTTACAACCAAAAATGTTCAGAAACAACAGTTTTACAGGTTTCATCAACTTTTTCTGTTATTTCTTCTTAGACTTGTTGCTACTAAAACAGTGTGATTGTGAGACTGTTGCTGGCAACTGGCAGATGCTATAGCTGCTGCTGCTGCCGCCATCACTAAAGATGATGTGAGTACAATGGACATGATGATGATGAGGAGGCTGACGACGGCTAAGAGTATGGCTATGACTGTGACTGTGACTGTGAAGATAATGACGACGTTATTGTTGATGTGAATATGGCCCAGCCGGCAAATGTTTTCATGTTGATAAAATAAGATGTTGAATTGTACAAATGCGGTAACAACATATAACATACAGCTAAATAACAACAACAATAAAACGGCAACAAGCACTACATTGTGAAAACAATGTGAAATATTTCAGTTGGTCGTTTCTTCTTTTTATTTCTCTCTTTTTCCATTTCTCTTGTTTTTTCTGTTTTTATTTTTTTTTTTATTTCTTTTTGATTTTTTGTTTTTATCATCATTTACCGCATACCAGACGCGCCAAAAGCCTAATCCCCTCGAGTTAACAACTACACATGTACTTTGCGCTTAAACACACAAATGATGACAGTTTGAAATGTTTCTAAATATTTACGGCAACATGCTTAGGTTTAGTTTGACAACATTGCTCACTAAAATTTAAGCAACATGTTGCTTAACTATAATGCTTAACTATGTTACACACTCTGTTGATTATTACATCTTCTTCACTCTGCTCAAGGAATTGTCAAAATGTACGAAAAACACGCAAAAGGATTTGTTTTCTTTTTTTCATTTCTTTTTTGTTGTTTAAAAAACAAATTGTGGCATAATTACCGGAAAAATGTCTAGAATTTCATGTTGCAAAATACAAAATAATGATGCCCATAAAATCGTATTTGAACATTAAAATTTAAAGTATTTTTATGTGCAAACATTTACATTTATTATGCCAAGTAGAGGGGGGCCGTCAAAAAAACCGGGTTTAAAGAGACTGAAAGTGGAATTTCGCAAACGAGTTGATATTGTTTTTAAAATCACCATTTAAATGGTAAAAGAAATGAATAATAAATTAAAGGATATGAAAATGATGGTGATTTTAAGAGTCATCTCATAAAATTCGCATTAAAAGAATTAAATTGAAAAACAAGGTAAAACAAGAGGTTGTAAAGAGAAAAAGAAAAGAAGGCTATATTATTTCTATATTATTTCTAAACCACTTTGATTATGCCCCATTTACAGAAATTATGTTTCCTATTGCCATAAAGTAGACAGAATTTATTGGCATAAGCATTGTTGTGAAGTATTTTGTTCAAACAAAATTATTCATGATTGACATGAATATGCGTCAATCATTTACTTTGAGGCCCTGACTTGAACAAGAATATATAAAAACTCTCCAACTAAGGAGGTTTTTGGATTAATGATACTCTCTGAGTGTGAATAACATTGTCCTATTGCAATAAATTGCCATCCCTATGGTTCCAAACAGAAGGCTTGAAGGCAATTGCTTACTGTAGACGTGCTTACTATGCAAAGGCAATAAAAGGAGGTAGAAAATCCAATAGACTGTCTCAAGGTGATGTCAAATCTTTTCACTATGTCTTGCTTTTCACTATATGTGCTCGTAGATATAATTGATCGTATAGGAGTGGCATTTGCAAAAACTGCTTTAACAAGGAATATATGGAAACCAAAAGACACCTGTTCAGCTCTGTTAAAATGTTAGGGGTAAGTTTTTTATCTACCAGTCTACCAGAAAGTGTTTTAGTCCGAACTAATTGCTTCGGAATTAATCTTGGATACGGCGCTCCTACAACTTTTATCTCTATATACTCTGATTGCCAAGCTACAATCAGATCTCTTTTGTTGCGACGATACTATCGATTAACTCTTACAGCGGTTTCATGTGCATCTCATACATAGTCGACGAGCTTGTCCCACTGCTGGCCAATATTAATCCAGTAATGGACCGTAAAGATATCTTGGTCACTATATCCATTCCCACAGGTCACTGTTAATACGGATAGACTTGCCAATTACTTCTGAGTCGAAGAAGCAGAGAATGTAGTCCACTTCATATTCCAATGACCGTTTCGGGGATATCGTTCGTTTCGCTCATTCTCAATTTCCCATTAGTTCAAAAGAGTTGCAGTTTCTTATACTTTCATTATACTTTCAGAATGACTTTCGGTTCTACCTTATGGATTCAGGCTTTAAGGCAAGTGCTCACTGGTGAGACTGCTTCGTATCAATTAGTTGTGAAGCTTATCGTTTTAGAAGATGCCCTTATATGTGCTCAAGTGAACTTAGGTTTTGGAAAGGAAATACTCCTCGCTCATCAAACATCTTCAGAAACGCCAATGTATTTTAAGTATAAACTTGTAGAGCTTTCCGCGCATGCATTTATGATTTGTAGAAGCCAAAAGGTATGCATTTTCTCCGACTACGTTATTTTTATACAAAAAATAAATAAAGTTCTGTTAGAAAACTTAATAAATTTTGTAAAAGAAATTAATTGTACACCACTTAAGGTCTTAATCCTCTATTTAATAAAGGATTTTACACTTAATAATAAAATGATCAAAATTAACCCCATTTCCCTGCCCTAATTGTTATTGTTATTAACACACTAATTTAAATCTATTTATTTACAAGTATTACACACTTAATTTAATATTTATTGCAGCATCATCATGCCGCACAAGATTTCCTCAAAAAGCAAAAATTAAATATTCATGTGGCAATTGTTTAAAACAAAAACAAAAAAAGGAAAACAAAATATTCTTTTCCACAAAATTAATTTTGAAAACTTTTGCTGTTTGTTCGCTCACACACATGAATATAAAAACCCGACAAATAAACACACACAACAGCAGCAAGAATAAGAAAAGAAAGAAAAGTATTTCAACATGTTCATAATGTGTAATAAAGCTTCTTAAAATTAAAATTAAATATAATGATGACTTTGTTTCACTTTTTTTTCTTTATTTTATTCTTTTGTCCTGTTATTCTCATTCATTCAGATCCTGATTTCCTATGGAACTAAAAAGTTTCTTTCAGAAATTTTTCTTCTTTTTTTGTTTTTATTTCTGCATACACAGGCTCATTTAGTAAATGAATAACGCCATTTAGTTTAGAGACAGTACAGCCAGTAGTAGGAGGAGTGGAGGAAAGAAGCATGTGCTTAAGTTTTGGCAGATACTTTGCTGTTTTGGCCAACATTCTATGGGATTTTGAATTTATGATGTACTATTTCTGCTTCCCTGCTCTCTCTCTCCCCCTTCCTTATGCCATCATTTTTGCTTTTAAGAAGCCAGTAGAAAAGTTTGTTTCTTTTATAAAAACCTTATGAGTTATTTAGAATACAGAAATTACAAGAGTTAACGAGAAAAAGGTCACAACTGTAAAATTAGAGAAAAAATTTTAATTAAAACATCGAGATGTTGATATTTATTTTAATTGAGACTAACTCTTAATTAATAACCACTTCTGCTGCAGTTCATTGTATGGGACTTCGGAAAGCAAGTTGTAGAAAGAGGAAAAGGGGAAATATACACACTCAGGCCACGTCAGGGTCACACGGAGCTTGTAATGAATCCATCCAGGTTTCAAATGTCCACAGATTAGTGAGATTATTTGCAAGTTGGTGTTGAATTGATAACACTCATGATGGTAATTGGATACAATTCAGGCGTCAACTGACAAAGATCTGTGTGCTATGATTCACAGCCCTACAGTTTCGTACATTACAAAATGTACCGAGAGTTCAACACTAATAACAGTTGGCCGTAGACTTATCCAGCCCTGTTAGTGTTAATGCGGTTCTAAAAGTTTTCTCCCGAACCTCTATTTGTTGGAAAAATGCTGCTCAGATAGCGAAATGACCGAACATTTGCAAAGTGCTGCTGGTACGGTATCGTATTCTTTGGGTATGTATCCACTACGATGAGTCCCAATAGCACATCATTGAAATTGTACAGTAGACATCTGCTACCCACAAAGTTTAAATCCTAGAAGCAAACGTTTACATTAGATTACGCTACTTAATGCTGTCAATGACCACAGTAAAGACTAAAGCCTATAGTGGATATCCTTAACGAACTCCAATGTTTTATGGGACTCTTTGTCATATCCTCGTGCAAAATAAAGCATAAAGGCTGTGGTTAAAACATCAGGTAAGACATCTCTCACAAAACGAAATATGAAAAAATATATCTTCGGCGATTTCCTCTCAGTAGTCGTCTGGTAAAAACTCGCAGAGTAAATAAAGTTTCTCAAATCACACTCAAAGCCACCATGGATAACACGCAACATAGGTGGTGCAAAAATTTAGGTCGTAATACAGACTAAAGAGTGGTAATGATCAATTAACAAAGAAAGTATAAAGAAGAGTACATTCGAATATAAACCAGAAGAGCTTAAAAAGAGTGATCACCCCAAGTTACGCTGTAAAGACAATCGCAAGCTTCAAATACATGTTGTGTAGAGACAACCGATAAAGAGATCTGGAGAATGTTTTGGTTAAGACCATAGAGAGTAAAAGCATGCAGCGCTATTGAAAGTAAAGTAAAATAAATCGAACTTAATAAATACTACTTCTGAAAGCAAGGTTTCCTCTTTTTTCTTGTTAACGAATGTATCAGCTGAACTAATTTTTCATACAAAATCGGTTATTCTCATAAAATCAAAACTTTGTCAAACTTGGGTTTAGTTAAAGGTACCTTTAGCTAAAGGGAACTGTAAAGTTACCTTTAACTTATTTACGTTATTACAACTTACAGACAAAATTTATCAAAAATATGGCAGTGCCGGAGCAATGTCGATGAAACTGCTCAATTATACATGTTTTTTTTTAACGCAGTGGCAACCGCGGGCTTCGTTTTTTGTTGTATATGCTTATTTTGTTTAAATTTGAAGTTGCCATAATGAAAATAATATATATTATGGCAAGTTCAAACATAAAGTTAGCTTTAAATGTTAACGGTAGGATGATGATCCTCCCTTTAGCTTAACGATCACTTCTATCTTATTGGGTACTCATAATAACAAAAAACAATTTATCTGCCCGTTAAAAACCTCCCTTTAGTTAACGGTAAGTTGTAATAATAGCCCTATGTCTCTTATTCTGCACTAGCTTGTGACATTTTGTCTGTTGTAGCGTTTTTCATCTCAACTGCTATGTGGTAGTAGTACTTTAAAAATCATTTTTATTTTTGCTTGTTTTTGTTTTGCATACCGTTAAGAAAAATAGCCCAAATGCGAAAAACGTACGCTGTCACATGACAGTGAGAGAGAGATGAAAATCTCTTTATAATTTTGTAACGAAACAAATACATAAATTTTCTTTATATACCCTTATGCACAAACAAATAAACAAACATATGCTTGTACTCATACCACATACACACGTACAGACATATGAAAGTATATTATATAATAGGGTATTTATGTACTTAAACTACATACTGTACGTACATTTGTACGAGTAATACTTTTTACATTAATTTTTTACATGCTCCTCGTAGCACACATAAAACAGTAACTGAATGAAATGTGAATAAAATTGCAGGGATAGGGAAATAAAATAAAATGAAATGGAATAGAATAGAATGAAATGAAAATAGAATACAAGAAAAGAAAAAAGTTGTGTCATAATTTTTACTTAAAACAAGAGAAGTAAAAGAAAAAAAAACAGGCAACAGTAATATCAACAAAAAATAATAACAAAAGGAAGACAGTCACAGTAAATGTGGCACAAAAATTTTTATTTCATAAAATACGAGTACAAACAATACCGTCGTCATCATAAGGAAGCATATTATTTACCTTTAAATCTGTCTGTCAGACAATAAACACTTGGACAAATTTAAGTGCTAAATTACCATATTTTGTTACTTTGCTTCTCTTCTTGTTTGTATTTGAAATTTTTTTTCACATTTGTTGTACGTCTTTACAAATGCAAAGTGGCAACATTAAATGGGGTTTTACTTGTCGTTTTTTTTTTGTATAGAATAGGATACTGAATGAAATGTGAAATCATGGTCTTTTATTTACTAGCACAGTAACATGACATCACTTGAGAAATTGAATAGTGGGAATCTTAGGTCTGTTGGGCCTTAAGACGAACAACATCGCCGACAATTTTAATAGGCATATTCTCTAATTACTACCTTTCACAGACGGTATGTTACAGAGAGTGAATGAAGCATTCGTTATTATCGTAACAAAGTTATTAAATATCGATAGAAAAAGCGTACGAGGAAATTTATAAGAATTAGTTCCCGTAGTCTACATAGCAATCAGTGTGTTGATATATAAGACGCGAGGCTGTGGTTCAAATCCCGAATAAAACGAAATATGAAAGAACATATCATCGGCAACTTCATCTCAGCGGTCTTCTAGGAAAAACTCTGTCGACTTTAAACTGTAACCCCCACCACTTTTGAATAAAATTAACCTGAGAAACTAGGTGGTAATTCTAACTAAAGTTTTATAATGACCAATTAAGTAAGTAAGTAGTTCTGTGAAAGCCTCTTCCGAAACTTTAAGCCCCCGAAGCTTTAACCCATAGCAAAAGGAATGAAGTGGAAAACTCTAATAACCACTAAAACAGAAATTCGCTAAATGACTGCTGTCAACACAGATGATGCTCTACAGACTCGTCATAATAATTCAGAAGGCTTCTCCATCTGTTTTCAGAGTTTTCTTCTGTAAAGTTCTTGCTTTTAAGGAAACCATTTATTACCGACTTTTCGATACTAACGACAATGAGTTCAGGTTTTAATAAATGTGAAATTTGTCTCTATTTCTTGCTGGTTTAAACATATATGAACATATTGTAGACTATATCGCTTCTAATGTGCTAGGAGGATGAAAGATAATACTGTTGACATTTCCTGATATCTCTTCCTTTTTTCTAGTGTATTAATTGGGAAATTTTAAAACTTAAACAAAATGTTGTAAAGTTTATCACAAGTTAAACTTGGTAGACCATCCCAATTAATGTAACACACCACAGAGGGGAAGGAAGTTAAAACTTTAAATATTGCAACTCATACAAACGGAATACTCTGGTGGTGATCTCGAAAGTTTTACATTTTTACAAACACACACACGCATAGGTACATGCACAGAACAAACGTATTTCCTGTCAAAATTCCCTCATACAAACTCTTTCTCTCTCTCTTTTAACTTTTGTCTCAAATTCATTTACACCTTAAGGCCATAAATGTCTGCATAAATGAAAACAGCAACAAATAAACACACAACAAACAACACAACTACAAATAAACAAACGAAAGTAAAATAAAGACAAAAAGAGAATTTTCAACATGTTGCTGCTGCAGCGGCTGCTCTTGCTGTTTTTGTAATAAAATCATTACTTTGTTTGAAAAGCAAAGCATAGCCTAAGGAGTAAACAAGGAAACAAAAACAACAGCAAATAAACAGAAAGGAAGTTGTTATTTATTTGAGTTATTCTCTCACTCTCTCTCTCTTTTTTTATATGCCCTACATTAGTAAAAGTGGTGGCTGCTGATATTTGAACACTTGAGAGTGAAATATGGTTCCAGCCGCATCTTCAACAAGATCGATCTGCTTAGAACAGGGTTTACCAAAAATTTTTTGGTTATGTATTAGTAAGTAAGAGAGAGAAAATAACTTAAGAGAATTTATTTATTTACAGCCACGGAAAAGTGTTAATAATATACGCTATTTTTATTTTCATTTCATCAACATACCAAAGATAGATGGCTTAATAATTTTAGATAAATAAAAATAAAATAAAAATCCATTTTTTATTAAAAGAACATAAAGCTATCCATCTTTGGCTTAAAAATTAGGCCATGTTTTTTAGATAAATAAAAATAAAAAGAATAAAAAACCCATTTTCTATTAAAAGAATTTTTTCGAGCACTCCAAAGAATTTAAAAATAATTATACTATGCGACAAAATAAAAAAAAATTAAATACGCCCAGCTAATGACATAGACCATATTTAACATAAAATATTTTTTGAGTGTCATTCTGAAATAAAATAATAAAGTATCCGACGCACATGTGTTCTTGTCGCAGTCTCATTGACAACTAAATGAAAAAACACAAGAATGCGTGTGAGTTCTCTCTGCACAACTGTGCTATGAAATGATAAACGCTGGCTTAGAATATCTTTCTGACTCAAATTGCATATAAACATCTTACGCTGCAAATATGAACTTATGCAATTGAGAATTGATCGAAATAAAATCTACACGATCAGAAAATATTTGACGTCCTGAAATAATATCCACACCAGGGCTGTGTTTTGTCTCCTTTACACAATGCTGAATGTTATAGTTCATAACGATACTAAATCAATTAAAGTCATTTAAATCAACAACTTAAAAAGTATACAATATACAGAAAATATCTGCCTTCAATAGAAAAGCTATAGAAATATAACATTCAAACTAAATTTTGCATTTTACAAGTATGCGCTACAGCACTGAGAATAATAGAACTGCTTAGGTAGCATTTTGACGACTGCAAGCCGCACTAAAAATGTTTTACGTATCGATTTACATACATAATTAGTCATTACAACCCTTCAGTCAGGATTATGATCTAGCTTCTCACACCGTTTATGTTGTGTGTGTTAATTGTATACATGAGTGGCGAGACCTACAATTTAAAGTCCACTCCGAACGACAGATTTTTCAGAGACTTTTCATGGCAATTTTATTTACTCTCAGAGTTTTTGCCAGAAATCTGCTGAGAGGCAGTCGCCGAAGAAATATTTTTTTCATATTTCATTTTGTGGGAGATGTCTGACCTGGAGTTTAAACCGTGTCCTCACTACCTACTACTAGACTATGACGACTTCAACCGAATTACAAAAGCCAAATAAGCATTTTTTACACTTTGTTTAGTGTGAAAGTCTTCTGAAGTATCCTAGTTTAGTAAATTCAATTCTTGTATCAAACCTCTGTACCTCTACGCACGTGGAGCGCTAGCTAAGATCCCTAGAAATATTTGTTATCCACAATTTGTCGTAGACCACCAGGTGACGTAACTAAAACTGTCTATGTCTGGTAACCGGGCTAGACAGGATATTTCACTTCTATCACAAACAATTAAGCATTAAAGCCAATCGAAATGACCTAAGCTGTTGAAAAATTGAAACTATGGTATCCAAATGGACACATTAGGAATCATAGAACACGATATACATATATTTCGTTTCTTCCAACAGAGTCTTTCGAATTCTGACAATTGATAACGGTGTAGCTACCTACATCTACTGCCGTCAAATTAGTTGTCATTTATTCACTCTGTTTTGCCAAATCAAGGACGGATGTAGCATTCAATAACACATTCAAATAATAAAATTATTTTTCTGTCCTGTTCGGGCAACGTACCCCAAAAGCTCTGCCCATTTTTTAATAGCCATAATCGTTCTGCCGAGGGGATTATTCGCAATGTGGTGTATAAATTGACAAAAACAACTTGTATCGTTATTATCGTATCGATTTTACTGAATACCGCTAGAAAAAATGTATTGAATTTAAGTGAGGTTATGCCTTCTTTCTTCGATTAGATAATTTCGGATCGACCTCGTACCGCAAAGCCTATTTTAAAAGTATCATTTGAGGACAATACATTTTGGAATTCGTTGCAGTTTACCAAAACGTAATTACCAAGTAGTGTATTACATAGTGGGCTTATATTGACCCAAGCTTTTCTACTGACTATATTTTATGTTTATGAAAGCAAAAATAAAAATGTATGTGGATATGAGTATATGAGATTACGTGCACGTAGAGGTGTGCACAGAATCAAAGTAAAATTTGGTGTATTAGAATGCTGGCAGTGTAACCATTGCTTCTATGTATGACTGTGTGTGTGTATTTATTTATTTGTTTTTATATGTTTATTGAAGCGATGTTATCGTTTTTGTTGCTGTATTGTTGTAATAAAAGAGACATTGTATATGGAATTTGTTAGTAGCCCCTCGTTTTTGTTGATGTTAAATTTGTTTTAATAACAACAACAACAACAATGAATAATAAATTTTATGTTCAACACATTTTATTACCATTACCAACACTAATACCATTGAAAATGATACAGAAACACGCATATATATATATGTATGTAGTTACCACACCCACTTGCTGACATTGTATATACAAACATAGACACACTTTGAGGTATATATGTATGCATGTATAAAACTAATACCAACAAATTAGTTGTATATGAGTGTAATAAGAATGTCTTCGTTATGTTTGTTACAACATTGTAAGCTTAGTAGGCATCAAGGTCATTAGGATGTGTTACAAAAGGACATTTTTTATGTTTTTCTACTCTCTCTCTCTCTCCCTCTCCATTCCATTGCCAAAGCAATAAAACTGTCTGTTAAAATTTCTCTGTTTTTGTTGTTTCATTCTACAACTAATGCCATATCTTTAATAAGAAAATTAAATATAAAAAAATACATAAACAACAACAACAACAACACTAAATAAAGCTTAGTAAAGCTAAGAAATACGCATTAGAAATTAGTTGCTGTTAATTCTGATGTTTTATGTGTGTGCCTTTACAACAGCCGGCCATATTTTGGTAACAATATTTATGGGTAAATGACCTCATATTTCTTTACAGCCTTAACGTGAAATTTTCAACAACAAACAAAAATAAAAAAAAAAAAAAAGTAAAATGTTGTTGCCAGATTTTGTATCCTTTTCATTTGTGGCTCTTGAAATGTTCTTTGTTGCCTTTTAAATACCCTCTAAAAAGTTCAAATAGCTGGAATATTTTTAACTGGAGTTTTTTCTTTACTTTTTGCTATTTTTTTGGCTTTGCAAAATTACCCTCAAAAATAGAAAAATATCTACAAAATCTTTTAATGAAAGGCTTGAAAAAAAAAACAGAAGGAAAAAATAACGAAATTATTTTCGTTCGGATATTTTTGCAAACTTATCTTCTTCTTTTTTTAGAGAGACCCTTTAATTTTGGCCATTAAATGCCAACAGATGTTAACGAAATCAAATTATTGCTGTTTCATGGGGAGGAGTTGAAGGTTTTGGGGATAATAATCAACAACAGCAACAACAAAATTTGAAAAATAGAAAAATGCTCGAATTGAATTCACTAAGCCTTTACAAGTTGTTTTTAGGGGAAAAGCACCGCCAGGACTTTCATAGACAAGGACAAAAAAGAGCAGCAATAAACGAATCTTTAAGATTTTAAACAAATTTAAAAAAATAAAGTTTTAGCAACGATTCAAAACATTTTTTGTTTAGAATTCTACTCAAACGTATTGCTTTTGGAGTTGGTAGTTACTTCTATCGATTTCTATCGAGATTTCTCAGAAAACGCTCTATACGGGTTCTAATAGATGGGATCCCATCACATGAGTTAAGGTATACTGTAACGTATTTATTTATTTATTTTAATAAAGTGCACTCAAGGAGCACTATCAAATAAAAAGATCAATAGTTTTAACTAAGTGCAGCTGAACCGCACTATTTGGTTAAATTTTATTGATTGAGTTCTTGAGGGAAAATGTCCCTTCTTTTATACTAAATTTTGGCTGATTTGACAATTCCAAATCAAACCCTTAATTCTAATACAATTTTGTATTGACTTAATACTATAACATATGTTTGTGTGTACATTATATGTTTAACTATATTATATTGGTTTGTGTGTGTAATAATTATGGGACAAGTGGATGTTATATGACACGCGCCTGTTATCCACAATAATTCCCACGGTGAAGTGTAAAGAGAGCCACACACGATCACCAGCAATGCCATACAACAACAACACACATACTACATATTATATGCAAACCAATGCAGTCAGCGGCCTGACAACAAAGTGTCAAATGAACGTCACATGTGCGCGACGGTCAATAACATTGAGTCAAGTGGTCGCCGCTCATATGCAATTGGATATTCTTTTGGTTATGCATATGAAATGTTGTGCCAGTATTGACAACTGTAAAATCATGCTACAATACGGCAAGGTTCTCTGTTCTATCTCCAACTTTATTTTTTACTTTCTTTATCGATCTTTGTTCTCTAACTTCTAAACCTATCTACTCTTTCGCAGCTATATTTGTAATCCACGTTTTTTTAATGGTAGGACAAGCCCTTTGCATATTGAATCGTAAAGACGTAATATAAATAAATTACCTAGGTCCGACATATAATCAATCTCCGAATGGGGTCGGAAGGATAGGGTCGATTTTAATGCGCTAAAGACCCAGTATTGTTTTTTGACACACAGGAACAGCAAAAATATTGCTTCTTCTGTAGCTATGGGTGGTGCAAATATTAGGAAGTCAGAAGCTCTCGATATTCTAGGCATGTAAATTTAGTATGACATTCGCGGCTTGCATAGGAGCAATCCCCTGAGTGTTGCACAAAAAAAAAACGAAATTCTTTTTTATCTGTATGTGTGAAATTTAAACGGCGCTATAATATTTGAAATACAATTTTATAGAATATATTCCTTCTGAAATCTTGTATTCTTTAAGGCTATTGACAATTAAAAGTTCTTACCAAAAGTAACATCATGATCGTGCTGCCAGTTTTAGTTATTCAGTTTAATTCATAAAAATAATCATCCATAAATCAGAATTCGAATTACTTACCTAAAAAGAGAAGAAGAAAATAAGAAAATAATTAACAAATGATAAGAATTATTAAAAATTATTAAATATTAAAAATTATTATAAATTGCAATAACAAAATTACAAAGAAAAACAAAAACCATAATAATTCAACAACAAGATTCTAAAAGTCAGCCAGTAGTGAAGTAAAAGTAGGGGCGTATAAACACTGTTTTACTATACACTTTTAGAGTTGAATTATGTAATAAAATTAAATTTAAACAAAAAAATAACAACAAATAAAAGTAAGCGGCTCGTCTTAATTAAAATAAATGGTAATGATTATTAAAAAAAATTGCATGAGTTTTTCCAAAATTAGTAGAAAAACTTAAAAAGTTTGCACATGAATTCTTAAACGATGGCAACGTCCGTACGTTACGAATTAAGACCAAAGCACTGTCACCCTAGTGAAACAGTCAAGACCAAGAAAACGACGTTTATAATATAGTATATTTTTCCCGGGATGCATTGAGCGCTCTTGAATCTCATGTGAATACGTATCGTCCCAAATTCGAAAATTTTGTTTGTTTATGTAGCCGTTTCAAATAGAAATTAGACTCATAATTTCTCCATGAAAATGAGGGTCAGTTGCCAACTGCTTCACAGTCCATCCAACGAACACAAGTCGTTGTCTATGCTCGTTTACTGTTAGGCCCTCAGTCAGTTGAGTTTTGTACAGGCTCAAGTTACGACGCAAAATTTAAGCTGCTCAATGCCGAGCTCTTGTGTGCGAAGTGAAAACGTCTAACACGGATTCTCCTGCAAACTTCCTCGGACAGCGACGATGTTTTCAATAAATCGTATGTTTTGTCAACGTACAAATATTGGTCGATCATTTACTGAACCAGTAGACCCAAATTTAACCACCACATTGCGTTTAGCACTCTTGTTAGGACGAAACATGCGGTACGTTGCCCGAATAGAACACCGATTTTGAAAAACTAATTTAGAATTGAAAATGTTGAATTGAACAAACTGAATACTGACAACCAATTTTACAAGTATAGCTTAAAGAAGATGGCCATTATAAACCTTCAAAGTACGGAAATACCTGTTTGAAGACGCGATAGAACTCTCCAAAGGAGGTATTACTGAACAACCTAATCAGGCTGGACAATTGTCGCGTTCAATACTTTCCTTATCATCTGCCAAATGTGTTTTCCATTGTGATTTTAAGATGTAACAAAATCTGATATTGGAAACATACGAGCATGCTTTGACCATAAGATTCAAAATTTTTCACTTTTGCAAATGCTTCATTTTTTCCCGTAACTGTAAGCGCCCCTCATTTTATGTTTTAACATTAAATTTAATATGAAATTGAATTTCTGTACAACGTTTTCTGCAATTAATTGGGGTTTAGAAAAGTCACAGGACAAAAAATTAATACACTGAACGAAAAAATCTTGGAATTAAACAACCTACATAAGTCTAAATATAAAATGTTTTAAAATATTGTACAATAATCCCTGAACTAAATATAATACAACATATAAAATATATTTAAAAAAGATTTATGCTTCTTTAACTTATTTTCAGTGTACAACAGTATTTTTTTTTAGATCATTATTAAAAGGTTGTTGAAACACGATAACTATGAACATAAAACACTTGTATCCCCATGTTATTATCCCACTTTTAACCCATTATGGTATTCAGTTTATATTTTATTTTATTTTATATTTTATTTCATTTAATTTCATTTAATTTAATTATTTTTGTGTGTTTTACCACAATCCCATTACACAAAATACATAAACATACACACACACACAGCTACATAATAAACACTGTTTAAATGTGTGAATGTATGTAGCTGTAGCAATTTACGATAGTGTGAGTATATTTTAATGGTAGTGGCGACATTGTGGTTTACCTCCTACGAGAATTATCCTTAAAAACCGTATTTAAACTGTTTTAGACAGTAAACGATTTTAATTAATTTAATTTATACCCATTTTAAATAAAATGCTCTTCTACATGTATTGGATAGATAAAGGATTTGTACATAGTTTTGGTTATAATTTCAATGTAAGTGAGTCAATGCGGAGAAAAGAGGAAATACTCTATAAGTGTACTTGTGGTGGATTTGATTTAGAATTGATAAAAATTAAGTTTAATAATTTTAGTTTAAATACAGATATTACATTTAAATACAGGCTCTTTGAAAGTGAGAACTTCTGTCATAATTGGTTTAATTCTGGCTACTGTAAACGATTAAATAAGAATGACCATTTTTCCACGAATATTTTTCTACTTTAGTGCTTATTACACAATCGAATTTCGCCGGTAAACACTGCATGATAAGAGGTATCAGGTCAAGTTTACGTAAAAGAAGTTTTCACGATTACACGAGTTGAATGCTCGCTATTAGCAAAGAAAATAAAGTATAAAGAATGTGCATTTTAACATAGTTTGGAATATTTTTCAAAAATATTTCATGACGCGGGGGGAAAGATAGAAGGGAAGGATACAGAAACCAAGAGCGTAACAATGCGTTGTTCTCATCGTGCGTTTTTGTTGTTTGACCACTTTTTTATTTATTTTTCTGGTGTTCTGACGTCGGCACCAATGTCCCTCAGGGGAAGAACATCTTCGGCTTTTTACACACATAGGACACGAACATCAAGAATGTTCGTTAAAAAGAGCGTAAAAATCTTGTCAGCTTTTAAAGAAGACCCAAAGAAATATCCCAAAGAAATATCACAGTAATATTCACTAATATCAATGAGAAATGATTTCGATTTTTGGAAGAATACTTGCCAAGTTAAATACAGTGTCTTTAGGGATTTAGTGCAGTACAATTTTTCTATATTTTCCAAGAGCGTAACAATGCGTTGTTCTCATCGAGCGTTTTTGTTGTTTGACCACTTTTTTATTTATTTTTCTGGTGTTAAAAACAGACGTCGGCACCAATGTCCCTCAGGGGAAGAACATCTTCGGCTTTTTACACACATAGGACACGAACATCAAGAATGTTCGTTAAAAAGAGCGTAAAAATCTTGTCAGCTTTTAAAGAAGACCCAAAGAAATATCCCAAAGAAATATCACAGTAATATTCACTAATATCAATGAGAAATGATTTCGATTTTTGGAAGAATACTTGCCAAGTTAAATACAGTGTCTTTAGGGATTTAGTGCAGTACAATTTTTCTATATTTTCCAAGAGCGTAACAATGCGTTGTTCTCATCGAGCGTTTTTGTTGTTTGACCACTTTTTTATTTATTTTTCTGGTGTTAAAAACAGACGTCGGCACCAATGTCCCTCAGGGGAAGAACATCTTCGGCTTTTTACACACATAGGACACGAACATCAAGAATGTTCGTTAAAAAGAGCGTAAAAATCTTGTCAGCTTTTAAAGAAGAAGGTTCATGTCGCTTTTTTCAGACTTCAATTATACACCCAAAGAAATATCACAGTAATATTCACTAATATCAATGAGAAATGATTTCGATTTTTGGAAGAATACTTGCCAAGTTAAATACAGTGTCTTTAGGGATTTAGTGCAGTACAATTTTTCTATATTTTCCGATCACATATACATATCATTGGGTTAATAAGTAGACTTGAAATTATTACTAACAATTTTCCTCTAGGTTAACGCATGCCTATGGTTATGGATTAGTGAGTGAGAGAGAGAAAATAAGTCGAGAGAATTTATTTATTTACAGCCATATAAAAGTGTTAGTAATATACTCCATTTTTATATTCATTTCTTCAACATAAAGCTATCCATCTTTGGCTTAAAAATTAGGCCATGTTTTTTAGATAAATAAAAATAAAAAGAATAAAAAAAACATTTTTTATTAAAAGAACAAAAAACGAGCATTCCAAAGCATTTAAAAAAAATTATGCTATGGGACAAAATAAAAAATAAAATACGCCCAGCTAATGACATAGAACATTTTTAACACAAAATATTCTTCGAGTGTTATTCTGAAATAAAATGATAAAGCATCCGCAGCACATGTATTCTTGTCGCAGTCTGATCGACAACTAAATCAAAAAACACAAGAATACATACATATGCCCATACGTACGATGAGAGCAACACATTGTTACGCTCTTTGTTTGTGTTCATTTTCCTTCTGTCTTCCTCCCCCCTCACCAAGAAATGATTTTTAAAAAGATTTTGGTGAGAGCGGGTCGTAATGTTACAACCCGCCATAAGAAATTTTACTTCTACATAATGCGTATTCTTTATATCCATATTCGTTGTTATTAGGTAATGTATTTATTTTAATGCTCGCTAGATTCTATGTTTTTCATATGCGTGACAATTATATTAAGCCATCTCTAAATACGGATGGTCTAAATAGTTAGATGTCAAAAGCTCTTGATGTTCCAACCATGAAAATCCAATGTCATGTTCACTGAAACGAAAGAAACATTCGACTGCCTCGGTTTCTTGGGAAATACAAGAAATACTTTAACTCCATCTGATTTCCTTCCCATTTACATCACTGCTTCCGTCCAAAAATTCAATACTATAGGGGCCAATGTAATTTGCTATTACAACCCTTCAGTTAAGATTACGGCCTAGCTTTTCACACCACTTATGTTGTTTGCGTTAATTTTATTCATGAGTGGCGCGACCTACAGTTTGAAGTCGACTCCGTACGACAAATTTTTGAAAAACTTTTCATGGCAATTTTATTTACTCTCAGAGTTTTTGACAGAAATCTGCTGAGAGGAAGTCGCCGTAGAAATATTTTTTCATATTTCGTTTTGATGTCTGACCTGGGGTTTGAACCGTGGCCTTGCGTCTAATAAGCCAACACACCGCCTACTAGACTACGGTGACTCCAATTTTATTGCTGCTTTAACAGAATGTGCTCGAGGAAAATAATGGGTTTTGTCCTTGAAAATCTTATATACATACACATTTACAAACTACGCGTCTGTCACATAGAGCATGTCAGTTCGTGCTCGATTGGTCAATATATCGCATAATGCCTTACAAATAAAGTTAATTATTTAGCTGAGGATTTCCACTTCTTCAAAATTTTTCCTTTCAATATAAACAGACTCAAATTTAATATCCATAACCACTCTTCTCTCTTTCATAGCATTTATTTCCGAGTTCCTAGTTGTAGTAGTTTCTTGCTAATATGAAAGGACAGGACCACAAGGGTTTTAGAGTTCATAAAAGGAATTGAACTTTCGCTTTTAAAAATGAAAAATTTTAGAAACTTGTACCGACACGTAAACAATTAAGCCCTTAAGTCTTTCCAACTTAAAAGGCATCGCTAGCGTTTACATCTGATAATAAAAGGATTTTGTAACGATGTTACATTGTCAACGAAGAATTTTTAGGTTACTTTCTAAAAAGAAGAACTTCTTTGGAACCAAAAAATTGATTTCCAGTAAATGATGTGATGCGTAAACTCCTTAGATTTTTCTTTATTTTACTTCAAAAAAACTATGGCAACTCCAACTTTTTCAAGTAACATACTGTCAAATAGAAGTCTTTCGTAAATTCATATTGAAAATTATTCTTCAGAAATATTTTCTTTTCAAATCAACCTCTTGATAAAATGTCTACACATAACGTCAACGTCCGAGTGAAAGAAAACACTTCCCGGACAATGTACAATATTCATTTGCAACGTTCAAGAGCCGGTGCAGGTTCAAATGCAGTCACAACCGAAGATAAAGATGTCGAGAAAGAAGACGATCTGCCTGTAGTCGATGAGGAGGAAATTACACCGAAAAGGGTACAGATAGACGGGACACCATCCGTAGAGTACATACCGCCCAAAGAGACAAGTGCACCAATCATATTCCACTATATAAAGGTGACCATTATGTTTTTGATCTGGTGCATCTACACAATAGCCATTATCATACATAAAGAGGATGTAGAACATGTGGTATTACTTTCGATACCACCAGCCCAGGAGAAACTCTTTCAGCTGGAGGTACAAAAGAAAACTAAAGATGCCATAGAAGTTATTGTGAAAGGTCCCTTTGTGCCTGAACAAGATGTGGAACTAATGCCCAATAATGGAGATCCACATTTGAAGCTCAAAGTTTTAAAGGATTTTGACGGTGAAAGAAAATTGATTTCGAAAACATGGGGTATCTTGATTAAAAATCCTGACCAATTGGAGTATGTAAGAGCAGTAGATAAACATATACGCATGGCTTTAAAAGAGGATCTAAGCAAATATAAACGACCGTATAAACTGTTTTTAAGCCTGGAGACCAATATACAAAAGGATTTAACGGTTAAACTAACCTCGCGAACAGCTTTGGTGGATCAGAGTGTGGGCATATTCTATGGCGCTGTGGTATTGGTATTCTTATACGTGATGATTATATGGGAGTTTATAAATCGTACATTGGCCTCGGTTATAGCCAGCACATTGGCCATAGGCATTTTAGCTGCTTTAGATGCTCGACCATGTACGGAAACGATTTTAAAGTGGCTGGATGTGGAGACTTTGATGCTGCTGTTTGGTATGATGATTTTGGTGGCCATACTTTCCGAGTCTGGAGTTTTCGACTACTTAGCGGTATTGGCCTATGAAGTGGCTCGTGGTAAATTAGTTTATTTGATTTACGTCTTGTGCTTTTTCACGGCCTTCTTGTCTGCCTTTTTGGATAATGTAACCATGATGTTGCTTATGACACCAGTTACCATACGCCTATGTGAGGCTACCAATTTGAATCCCGTGCCGGTTCTGATGAGCATGGTTATATACTCGAACGTGGGAGCAGCTTTAACTCCTGTAGGTGATCCGCCTAATATAATCATAATGAATAACAACTATGTTAAGACGCATGACGTGAATTTTGGTAATTTCATAGTCCATATGCTACCAGGTGTGGTGTTGGGTTTGATATCCACCTTCGTCTACTTATACATCAGATATCCCAACATTAAGAAATACATGAACAAGCACTCCATAGAAGTAGAAGCTTTAAACCATGAGATTCAAGTGTGGGAGAAGGCCGCTTTAAATATACAACCCACTACCACAGAGGAGGAAATTGTTCAAAGTACTCTAATGAAAAAGGCTCAGGTTTTAAGGCACAAACTTAAGGAGCTGGAGGCTAAAGGCATAACGGTAGAAGTGGATTATAATACTACATTGGCACAAATGAAAGCTGCTTATCCTATACGCAACAAAATATTACTAATTAAGGCTTCATTTTGCTTTGTTTTCGTTTTGATATTATTTTTCCTGCATACAGTGCCCAATTTACAGCATCTTTCTTTGGGTTGGAGTGCCTTAGTGGGAGCCATATTGCTATTGATATTAACGGGACCCCAGGATATAGAAGGTGTTTTATCTAGAGTAGAATGGTCGACTTTACTGTTCTTTGCCTGTTTGTTCATATTAATGGAAGCGCTTACCGAACTGGGTGTTATAGGTGCTTTGGGTGAATTCTGTGTTAATATTATACTCAAGTCCAGTACCGAACATCGTTTACTAATTGCCATACTTATAATCATATGGGTGTCCGGTGTAGCCTCAGCCTTTCTGGATAACATACCTGTTACCACAATGATGATCAAGATAGTAGTGAACCTTGCACAGAATAAAGAACTCAATTTACCTTTGCCTCCTTTAGTATGGGCTTTAGCATTTGGCGCTTGTTTTGGTGGCAATGGCACTCTCATTGGAGCCTCGGCTAATGTGGTGTCGTCGGGTGTAGCCGAACAGCATGGCTATCGTTTTTCTTTTGTGAACTTTTTTTTATTCGGCTTTCCCATTATGCTGGTCACATTAGCTGCGGCTACAGTTTATTTGTATTTGGCTCACTGCGTATGGGCTTGGCATTGAGCAGAAATTATTGTACACAACGTTATACAACCCTGGTGAAATGTATTGTGGATGGATGGATTATTTCTGGCTGTTTGTTGTACGCAATCAATCACGATTTAAAATTTTTTTCTTGTCGTTCATTTCAATGTTTTCTCGATAATCGTTTGATCGTGATTTGCGTGATTTTTTTCCTGTTTTCATATTTACGTTCTTTCTTTGCTTTTTAAACTTTTTTCTGTTTTATTTTGTTTTCCTTTGTAGCATTTCAAATGGTAGAAACTTTTAGTTTCAACTTTGTTTTGAAGCCATAACATAAATAAATATTGTTGCCAAATTATATATTCCATTGCATTTCATTTCAATTTAGACTTTTTTAAATTCCCAATTTCCCCCTCCCCCTGCTCTCCTTTACAAAAGAAAATAACTTGTTATTCTTCCAAGCAGCTGAACAACACAAATAGGTGTTGACCATTGGCTGCAGTTTTATGAATTTCCCCAAAAGGAGAACAAAAAAAAAACGAAAAATCGATTTTAAAATTATTTTTATGATCTTATAATTGAACGATAAGTTAAAATCGTGTTATTAGAGCCAACAGAGCCAATACCTCAAAGGATGCTCTTCATCTTGTTCTTTTTTTTTATCAATTTGCATCGGCAAGAAATTTTCTCGGTTCATAAAACTGTTGTGAGAAATTGAAAAATTAAATACAAAAAAAAGACGACGGTAAATAGGCCCGCAATTATGAAAATTAACTTAAAAAATACATAAGAATTAACGAATGCGTATGTATATTTACAACATGTTTACAAAATTATAATCAGCGGGGTTAATGATAAATTTTATTTGAACGGCAAATATGCAATCCCATAATGTAAATGCAGTATAACAAATTGGGGTCGACAAAGTACATAAATTTCAGTTGATTGGCAAGAAGTTGTTAGAAAAAAAAATTTTTAATTCAATGTAAACATATTTTAAAATTTCGACAAAATTATCGTAATACTTAAACCTGGCCGGGGCGCTGATTGAAACGGTGGTATGGATACAGAGAGATCAAGAGATTAAACTTTCACTTTGAGCCACAAGTTAATAGCGTAGCTAATACCACAGCATCTACAAATCACATAACGAGACGGATTTATCGCCAATGATTGTAGTAAATTTGCTATTTGATCACAGTCTAATAAGAATTTGTGCGACAACAATGGATCTTCTATGTAAAGATTTCTGTCAGTGTCGATGGTCGATCAGACGATTATAAATTAAATTCTTATAGCGAGAACCGATGTCATTAACAGGCTTATAATTGTGGCATTAATGATTATTACTGGAGAGAAAGTAACTCTTGATGAATAGATTCTAGGACATGAAAAATTAATGCTATGTACGCATTCAAGTACCTTAGTTAATTACTTAAAAAGTGTGCAAAAAATACTTCATTTTCCTAAACTCTACTATTCAGACCACATACATACATTCTGTTGAAAATGCAGTACAAGGAAAATTCTCAGCACAAGTATGAAGGGTGTGGGTGGAAGAACTCATTGCTTTAGAATGGGTACCCATTCTTAATTCATGAAAACCCCACAATGAGCCCAAATTTTACTCTTATACAACAATCCATAAATTTTCATTTATATAGAGCTTCGTTTCTAGACAACGAAGAATCCTGCTACAACGAACCGAGGAATTGAAAATTGAATTAATTGAATTAATTGAAAATCTTAATTAAGGATATTGAAACAAAGCAAAAAAATAAAAAAGCGTGCGCGATGCTTTGTGATCATTTTATGTACTTTAAAGGAACGATAAGTTAAAAAAAACAATAGAGTATGATTTAATGCAATAGAGAACTTGTTTCAAGCCATCCCATTGTTTGGATTGAACTAGTTTACCTCATTCAACACATAAGTTCGTTAAAGATTCCCTAGTGAATCGCACAAGACGGTGTGTATATTTATATGTAGAATACGCTTTCTGAAAAATTATCTCTTATAACGGGTACTCTCCACACTGGATACTCATGCCCGGGATGGGAATAACTCACAACGACTTCTGCAGAAGCTATAACGAGGAAAAATAGGAGCTGGGAACTTTAAGTTGCAATAAAACAACGATGGATTATTCGATTGACATGAATTTTATTTATCCGAAAGATAATATTGTGGCATTACATTTTAAATAAGATTTCTGGCATATCACCACTACGGCTGGCGCGGATGTAGTCCAATCTGGACGTCTAATTTTCGATGACTTTTTCCAACATTTGTGGCCGTATATCGGCAATAATACGGCGAATGTTGTCTTCCAAATGGTCAAGCGTTTGTGGCTTTACCGCATAGACCAATGACTTTACATAGCCCCACAGAAAGTAGTCTAGCGGTGTTAAATCACAAGATCTTGGAGGCCAATTCACAGGTCCAAAACGTGAAATTAGGCGGTCACCAAACGTGTCTTTCAATAAATCTATTGTGGCACGAGCTGTGTGACATGTTGCGCCGTCTTGTTGAAACCACATCTCCTGGACATCATGGTTATTCAATTCAGGAATGAAAAAGTTTGTAATCATGGCTCTATACCGATCACCATTGACTGTAACGTTCTGGCCACCATCGTTTTTGAAAAAGTACGGAGCAATGATTCCACCAGCCCATAAAGCGCACCAAATAGTCAGTTTTTCTGGATGTAACGGAGTTTCCACATACACTTGAGGATTACCTTCACTCCAAATGCGGCAGTTTTTTTTGTTGACGTAGCCATTCAACCAGAAGTGTGCTTCATCGCTAAACAAAATTCGCTTATGAAAATCGGGAACAACGGTAATCTCGTTTTGGGCCCATTCGACGAATCTACGCCTTACTTGATGATCGTTTGGCTTCAAATCTTGCACGAGTGGGTTTTTGTAAGCACACAAACCAAGATCCTTCCGCAAAATCTTCCATAAAGTGGATGGACACAGATCCAAATCCTGTGCTCGATGGCGGATGGACTCATTCGGGTCTTCCTCAATGCTACGCTCTACAGCAGCAATAGCTTCTTCTGTACGCACCGTACAGCGTCTCTGGGGATGCGAGTTATCAATAAGAGTAAACGTGGTGCGAAAACGTTCCATGGTTAATCGAATTAACTGCTCTGATGGACGATTTTGTCACGATAAAATGGACGTAGTGCGCGATACGTTTTCCGCACAAAACCATTATTTTCGAAATAAAATTGCACTATTTGCAAGCGTTGTTCAGGCGTGAGTCTATTCATGATGAAACCAAACTGAGAATAAATCACTTGACAGCTGTTAAACCGGTCGCCATCTTGAAAAGTAATGCCAACTTAAAGTTCTATACCTCTATAAAAAACACCCTTTATCACGGAATATGTAAAGTAGGTGTTACAAAGGGATCTGACTGAGGCAGCTGTCAATTCAATCCAACCTAACCTAATCTCCATTAGTAAGGTTCCTTCGACTGTACATCACACTGTTTCTAAGTCCGTTAAAACTTTATCAGAAAGAGATTGGTACGTAGTCATGCAGTCTTCGATCTTACAGATGCGAGCCCTTAATGACATGGCAAATTTCGTTATATGGAGCAATAAAGCATAATCTTGTAACACGATTCGTAGCAGATTTTCAATCGTTGTTTCCTATTCGTAAAGCTTTGCAGTTTATGTTTAATGTTTTCGCTCACCAATTATGTTAACAGACAATTACGTTAGTCCTGTGGAAATAATATGTGTTCTTTAAATTTCATTTCAATAGACTTTGAAAATGTTCTTCGAAATATTCTTTAAATTTCACAAAAAAAAAATAATTAAATTCTTTGCAAGTCTTTCGTAAAAGCCAAAGGAATATAAGAAATTGTCTTCAATGTCTGTTGAGAAGGTGCAAGTATGTAGTAAAAAAACTTCTTATTTTTTGTATTTTTCTTTTATTTTTTGATTTAATTTCTTGTAAAGCACGTGCTAAAGTTACAATTTTAATTGATTTTTGAGTGTTTCCTATTTCACATACTTAAACAGGCAGAGGAAGCCATACTCGAACTTCTACTTCTATGCTAAGGGTACAATTGCCATGTACAGGCTAAACAGCCCCTAAACTCTTTAAGAATATCAAAAAAGAAAATTATTGAAGCGGCTAAGAAAAAAGCAGGGTTTTAAACGTCATGCAAACATACCGGACTCAATAAGTAGGAAATTCACAAACTCACAGAGGGCTGACAGTGTACTTGATTGTCTGTCTGTCTGTCTCTCTCTTGTTCCATTGTATTTAAATCGTTATCAGGAAATTCCTTTTATTTCACAAAATAACCAAAAAAAAAAAACCTCAGAAAAACCTTATTTTCGCACCATAAAGAAAATAAACCAAATCATCGATAACATCGAAAGCAAAATAACGAAATGAAAAAATAAAAAGGGGGAAGAAACTTTACGTTAAAGATGTTAAAATAAATTTCTTTTTAATTTAATTAGTTTCACATTACAACACGATCCACCACCAACACCAACAATAACACCACCAGTCAATGTGAGCCATCCCAGCTAGCATTTGGAAGATTGTTTTTTGAAAAATCACCTTGCTGAGTCTTTTTAGAGTACTTTTGGCGATCAAAAACTTATTAGTCAGTTACACGATTAAAAAAGGACTCATAAATGATTCGCGCCAATGAGTAAAATAAGTTCAAATTAAAATATAATAAAAAATTGTATAGCAATCGAAAATTAATCATCCAGATATTTAAAATGTGACTATTATTTACATTATTTATTATTATATTCTACTTATACTGTAGATTGAAAAACGATTAATCAAAAATACATCATGCAGGTGTTTGAAAAGTGATTATAAGTATGTATTTATGATCATATGTTGAACAGATGGATGATTAAACAATGCTTTTTTTCACCCTCTCTATATAAATTTTCATTAATGTAAAAAGATGGCTATGAAATGAAGTACAATTTGTTTTTAAATATAAATATAATATTCTTTCTTTGGTAGTCGCCAACTTCCTTTCAGTTTAGTTTCTCAAAAATCTGTCGTTCGGAGTCGAAGTTAAACTGTAGGTCCTGCCACTCACGTATAAAATTAACGAACATTGCATGAGTGGTGTTAGAAGCTAGGTCGTAATCCTGACTGAGGGGTTGTAATGGCCAATTATGTATGTCCGTATGTATGAAGCCCCAGGCTTTTATTAGCCTGGGGGCTAGGCTAAAGTCGGATTTTAACAATCTTTTCGTTGTATGCCTTTAAAGATACATTTTAATTTTTTGCCACCTTGATTAGTCGTTGGGGTCGGCTAAAAACACATTTTGAAATACGACTAATAAATGACTCAAATTATAATCATAAATGACCCAAAAAGGAGTCCAGATTAATACAAACATGACTGATAAATGACAATAAAAGGACCCCTAAACATACTGATAAATTACTCATAAAAGACTCGCTTGCGATTAAACAATGACTGAAAGACGACTCGAAAAAGAAGCATAAACGAAGTTAAATACGACTAATAAATGATCAGAAGCGATTCAAAAATGATCACAAAACTATTCGAAAACGCATCGAAAATGACTCGAAATTAATATAGAAAATGACTCATAAATGATTTTTTGAGAAGAGTCGCCTGTAGTAACACTTTTCTCCCGACAAATGAGTCTTTTATGATCAGAAAATGAGCGCATATTCTTACTTTTCAATCGTGCAGAAGAGTCAAAAAAGACTCGAATTTGATTAAAATTTT
Source organism: Sarcophaga subvicina (assembly GCA_936449025.2). Classification (NCBI taxonomy): domain Eukaryota; kingdom Metazoa; phylum Arthropoda; class Insecta; order Diptera; family Sarcophagidae; genus Sarcophaga; species Sarcophaga subvicina. The sequence continues at coordinate 78,126,576 of OW388083.2, forward strand.
CAAAAAATGCTGGCTGGGATATACTCGTACATACATATGTACATACGAGTAAGTATATATGTATGTACACCAGCCCTGACTGCCTTCGTCATTATCATTATGAAACTTAAAAAATATTTTTAACACTCAAAAATTATTAATACACACATAAATTTAGCTGTTATTATTTTTTTCGCCTTTTTTTAGTTTTTTTTAGTTATACAACACACGTATAATTTCTATATCGTCAGTTGAAATTCATTTTAGTTTAAATAACATCGTAAGGACCTTCAAACAAAAATATCCACCCAAGCCTTTCATAATACACTGGGGTTTGCTTTTGTTTTGGTGAGGTGTTAAGAAAACTACCAAACCTAATAAAGAAAACCCAAGCAATTTAGGCAATTTTTTTTTACCATCGAGCCATTTTTCAAGTTTGGAAAAAGAAAATAAATTCAAGGACGCTAAACTAATCATTCCTTTCACTGCTAACCTATGCACTTGTAGCCCAAAGTCATCCAATATTATTTTTAGGATTTGCATAGCTATTTCTGACGCGACTTACCTGCTTACTTAATTTGGTCATTACAACCCTCTAGTCAGGATTACAACTTAGCTTCTGTTACCACCCATGTTGTGTGTGTGTTAATTTTATCTATGAGTGACGAGACCTAAGGTTTAACGTCGACTCTGAACAACGGATGTGAGAAACTTTTCATGAAAATTTTATTTACTCTCAGATTTTTTGTCGGAGGACTTGTGAGAGGAAGTCGCCGAACGCTATCTACTGGCGTGAACCTCTTAGTTTTTTTAATACTATGATGGTTGTCTTGGCTACTCATGTGGCCTAGTTTAAACTTTGTCAGCCAATACTTCACATTCGTTCACGAAGAAACTGTCCCTTCTAAAATAAAACCGAACTTGGTTTAATATTGCTTAGACTGTGAACTTTCAAAATAAAGTATTGATTACCGTGGGTTTGGTAAATTTTTTGCCATGTTTTCAAGCGCGCTAGGATGCTCATGGGATGACTGCTACTCATGCCGTGCATTGAAACTAGAAAAATAGATTGTGTGAGAATACTAATAATGGGAATACATTAGATTTGAATCTAAATTTGAAGTAACAGGAATAACTTCTGCATTCTTCATTTAGAAAGAAATGTAAGGTGCGAGCCACTTTCCAATCAACCATGAATGGTGCCTACAAGAGAGACGAATACCATATAAAAAATGAGAATTTTGAAAAGAAGTTCCTTTAATTCACTAGAGCAAAATCTGTTGTAATAGCGAAAGCACAGCGAAACACAAGTCACATTGGTACGGTGAATCAAAAGTGATTTATTTCCTATTCTCATTCATAAGCAATTTCGCAATTTTCAATACGCGGTCTTTATGGCCCAAAATAGAATTTGTGGTTGTTCTTGAGCTGTATGGAATACGCTTGCAAAATTTCAACAAAAGTTGCAAACGCTCAGAATAGTCTTCTAAAGGTAACAAGCTCAGTGTTGCTGTGCTCTGAAAAAGTAAACGAAGAGAGAGACAACAGCCTGTTTCGGAAAAACTTGTGTTGAGCTATGTAGTAGATTTACCACTGAGCGAACTAAAAGAAAGACCGTAAATACTTAGATAAGCTATGCTCTTGTAAGAATACAAGTTCTGTCGAACTGTCAAGACAAAATGGTAGAAGTGTAGATAGTAAGTGGAAGTCGCCGTAGTTTTGTAGGTAATGCGTTGGCTTATTAGACATGAGGACTCGGTTCAAACCCCAGGTCAGACATTTCCACCAAAGACAAAAAAATAAAATATTTTTCTTCGGCAACTTCCTCTCAGCAGATTTCTGACAAAAACTCTGAGAGAAAATAAAATTGCCATGAAAAGCTTCTCAAAAATCTATCGTTCGGAGTCAACTTCAAGCACACACTCACAGTAAGTGGTGCGAGAAGCTAGGTTGTAATTCTGACTGAAGGGTTGTAATGCCCAGTTATGTATGTATGTATTTATGTATGTAAAATGGTATCCAATCCTAAAATTTGAGTATATAAAATAATTCTAAACATCAGCGTTAAATCACTAAATCGAAGTCGAGGAATTGTCTTCTACAATCAGAATTCGTTACTTAACGTCATAGCTTACTAAGAACTTCCCAATCTCCCAATGTGCCTATGAAAATGCGGAACACTTTGCACGCAAATCGATAAATATGACAAAGTCATATGACAAAATAACACGTCTGATGATGATAATAAAAACACACAAAAAATTACATAAGTACACAGAGATTATATTGCATGTAATAACTTCACATGTACATTTAAAAAGCAAAAAATTATACATCAACTACACTTTAAAGGTTTTATGTATGTATATGTCACATGTAAAATACATAGGGTTTTAAAATTGTAAGAAAATTAATTAATTTAATCGTATTGGTAATTTATATGATGCTTATGATTTGACATATAAAGTCACATGACAAAAATCTTGCATCAGCCAATTAGGTCTTTCAAAACTGTGAGGAGCTATATTTTACAGCTAAAAATAAAAAGAAAATGGCGGTTATAGCGGAAAAAAACATTTTTAAGTGAAATATTTGAATTGTTTTTGTTAGTTGGATCAGTTTGCATTTCAGGCAACGATATAAGTCGCAGTTAATGCATGCAGAAATGATCATAAGACACATTGTGTGTAAAGCAGTGCACTGTGCCATAGATTTCGCCCTCAATAATTCCCAGGGCTTAAAAACAGGCATAACAACAGCAACAACAACAATAACAACAACATATACTACAACAACGTCAATAACAACCTGAATATATAAAAGGCCTTTAAGACATGATTTTCAGTGGGTTCATTTGTTATTGCTTTGTGTGGTATTTCTCTCTATCTCTCTTGCAGTTTTGTTTATACAAATATGTATGAAGTAAAATAACTACAACAACAACAAACAAATCAGGTAAAAAAAAAAAACTAATTTGTATAGCTTAAGTCGACTACAAAATGAGCTAAAGGGCCTATTTAGTTATTCAATTTGTAATTAAAAATTGAATTGTGATCGTTGTTTATATTTAAAAAAATTATATCCAAGATTAAACAGGAGCTACAGTGTCTTCTCTTTTTTATATGAATTTAGTGACGATGGCCCAAAAACATTTGAAACAAAGATTTCTTCACAAACATATGTTCGAAAGGAGTATGCCAATAGACAAACTGTATCATCTGACGCATTTCAGTTTAGTTTTTGAACACACACACGTACGTTCGTAATACACCTTCCAGCTCCAACACGTGTGTGTATGAATGAAAAATTTCAAATATTTTTTCGTCAGAACTTTTCGTACAAAAAAAAAGGTTTTTTTCTTTTTCGAAAAAATTTCATTAACAATGTGTGCAAACGATTACAACGTTACCACTTTGAATTGGACTGTAGCTGTAGGGCATTAGAAAAATAAATGATCCTTCTTAGACTGGTGCATATTTGCACGCCAACCGATACTTATCTGAAAATGAGAAACAACAACAACAACAACAATAATAATAAAAATTCGGTCAGAGGTTGCTGATGCCATGGATTATTATGTTTTTCCTACAGTTGGCACTCGTAAATATAACTGCCTGTATATCTGTCTGTCTGTCTGTCCGTACTACCTTCAACCATCTGTTTGTCTGACTAAAACCAAGGTTTTTTGGTATGCTAAAGATTTGTGCATTTTTTTTTATTATTATGGTTGTTTCTGTTGTTGTTGGTATTTGCTCCTTTTTTTGCAAATATTTTTTTCACCATTTCTTCGATGCTCTCAAGTTAATCTGCTGTAACCGCCTTAAATTTTCGCCTCATGCGAATGCAATCTTCGTTTTCCTTTTTTTTTCTTGACTTTGTGTTTTATTTTTTTCACTTTTTTTTTGTTTACCTGACCAGTCTTAACAAAGATCTCCTCTTTCAAAGAGGGAGTCGAGTCCAGTTAAAATTCGAAATGTTTAAGTAGGGAATGCGTGTGCGCGCCTTTCGTATTGCGAATGGGAATTTAAGATGTCAAATCTTAAACTTGCTCTGCCCAGACCTGCTCTATGCTGCTCTGCTCCGCTCTGTGCTCTGTACTTTGTGCGCGGCTTAAGTTTTTAAATGTTTTAAACACCTGATAGGGCGTGCAGGTGGAGTTTTTAATATAAAATCATTATTGTGGTTGTTGTTGTCTTCATCTTTTTGTTTCCTTTTCTGCTTGATTTTGTATGGCATTTTCTCGTTTAATATCATTTTCACTTTTTTATTTCAATTTTTTTTTTTTTTTTTTTTTTAATAAAATCGGGCCTATGTAAAGGTATTTACGATTAAAATGTTTGATTTGGTATGGAAGAATTAAATGAATGCATCCATAGATAATTGGTTAAGGGTTACAATTTCGTATGTTTTTCCTAAATAGAGAGGAGAATTTTTAAAAAAGTCTCGTCTACATTTTAGTATGTGTATTCATATATTAACTAAACTCTGATAATGGCATCTTATGAATCTCTTAATTCGTAAGCATAGGTTCCAATGCATTTGATAAAGCAAAAAAGAAAGAGTTCAAGATTATAAACGGAAAGTATTTAATCCTTCAAAACAAAGGAATTTGAAATATACCAACGAAGTAGGGAAAACACTTCCTAAAAGCGATTTGTAAGGTTTCCAACGCCAACTAAGTCGGTACCTCTATTAAACGGTAAGTTCCATTATTTTTTACGCACTAACTCCTAGGTAGGTAGTGTGTTGTCTTATCAGGCGTGAGGCCATGGTTAAACATATCCAACAGACATCTCCAACAAAATGTAATATGAAAAAATATTTCATTATTGACTTCCTCTCAGCAGATTTCTTGCAAAAACTCTGAGAGTAAATAAAATTATCATGAAAAGATTTTCAAAAATCTTTCGTTAGGAGTCGACTTTAAACTGTAGATCTCGCCACTCATGTCCATATATAATTAACACACACAACACAAGTGCTGTGAGAAGCTAGGTCGTAATCCTGACTGAAGGGTTGTTATGACCAATTATGTATGAATGTGTATGTATAAGCGACAGATTAAAGCAGTGTGATTAAAGAAATAATTTTGACTGTAACGACCAATCTACGACATACAGAAAGACGTCTGTTGAGTAGCCATGGGCAGAAATCTTTTCGCTATAGTATCGATAATATAGTGAAACAAAAAAACAAATGAAATTTGAAATATCTTTTAATAGGTTAACGAGAGACGGGCACTTGAAAAAAAAAATAAAATATTTCATCAATTTATTTTGTTTACACAGTTTGTTGTACTTTCTTCGGTAATATTTCTTACCTAAATAAACCATAATTTATACTGAGAATTAAAATTTTAATGGCCAGTAAAATATTAATGACAGATCAGTTATAAGGCAAAGAAATCCATAAAAAAAATATGGCCACGAGTTCACCTCAAATACACACACACACACCATGAATATCATCAATCCACGCAATAACAACATCAATATTCCCTCCACAAAAAAAAAAAGAATCTCATGTATGCCAAAAAACATTTCACTTGACGTTCATAAGAAATTAAGGACAAGTGCATAAGTGAGTGAATGAGTGAGTGAGTGCGTGTTCCTAAGCTAAGTGCTTAACATAAGCTCACCAACTGCCATACTTTTTAAAAAAAGATGTTCTTTTTTTTTGAAATACAAAAATTATACAAATTTTTTCCTGTCTGGAAATATTTCCATGATCATTGCTAGAGCCACACACAACAAATACCAAGTGATATTGTGCCTGCTCCAAATGAATTGCAATGTAATGAATTTTACTGCTCTGACCTGGTCGTTTGTAGAGAAATCCCAAAGAATGTTTAAAAGTTTTTTTCTCTTTTCCAATTTTTTTTTGTGAATTATTATCTGTGCAATTGCATTGAACAGCTCAGGTCACGATTATCGTACCCATCGATCGATCGATCGATCGTAGTCGAGTACACTTTACAAAAATTCCTTAACAAACATTTTAAAAACGCATTCCCTAGTAGACTGAGATGCGGGGTGTAATGACAACGAGCGTTTCATGGTGATTACAATATGATCATGATCTTGTTGATTATTTTTATTTTTTTTCATAGCGTATCCTGCGTAATATAAGGCTATTTATTCAGGCTGATGCTTAAGCTGGCCAGTACACAGTGGGCTGAGTTGGACATTCCTTAAAGCGCAATAATTCTTATAACTTTCAACGGCTTTTAAATAAATGATTGAATTGTGAGCGGTTTCCTAGCAATTAAGGTTTTGATTGAAGTCGCCGTGGTCTAATAGGTAGTGTGTTGGCTTATTAGACGCAAAAGCCTGGGTTCGAGCCCTAGGCCAGGCATCAAAGACAAAATACAAAAAGTATTTTTTCGGCGACTTCCTCTCAGTAGACTTCTGGCAAAAACTCTGAGAGTAAATAAAAATTGCCATGAAAAGTTTCTCAATAAATAAAAATCTGTCGTTCGGAGTCGACTTTAAACTGTAGGTCCCACCACTCATGTATAAAATTAACACACACAACATAAGTGGTGTGAGAAACTAGGACGTTGTACAATGGGTCAATTCGACCTCCGGGTGCTGTACTTGTCTTAATTGACAAGTACACGTCCTCTAACCTAACCTAACCTAACCTAAGGTTTTGATTTTATTTACCATTCGAATACTGAAACCACTAGAAACCTGTGACTTATTATAACCACGTCCAATTTATGGTCTAATCAGAATTTCAAGGGGACAATGTATCTAGCAAATACAAAAACCAAAAATTTTAACAAATCCAATGTTAATGTGGAATATGCTTAAAGCGATATGGAGTTCATTCCAACTCGTCACCGGAACCAATAATCCAATATTTAATAGCGATTCTATATATTTATTAATTAGAAAACAATTACAAATTCTATTATAATTATTACGTGCTGAGAAACATATACCATACGCTCGGTGTAGTGTAATAGACCAGGATATCTGGTGGGAATCGAACCCACAATCCTTACGCTAGTCCAACACTACACACTAGACTACCAGTGGACCCCGTTAATGGTAATCACTGATATTTGGAAGTGAAACAATGAATGTTGCACCGAAGTATATCGCTGTTTTGCAGAGTAGTAAGAAGGTAGTGTGTAGGTAGTGTGTTGGCTTATTAGACGCAAAAGCCTGGGTTCGAGCCCCAGGCCAGGCATCAAAGACAAAATACAAAAAGTATTTTTTCGGCGACTTCCTCTCAGTAGGTTTCTGGCAAAAACTCTGAGAGTAAATAAAATTCTCAATAAATAAAAATCTGTCGTTCGAAGTCGACTTCAAACTGTAGGTCCCACCACTCATGTATAAAATTAACACACACAACATAAGTGGTGTGAGAAACTAGGACGTTGTACAATGGGTCAATTCGACCTCCGGGTAATGTACTTGTCTTAATTGACAAGTACACGTCCTCTAACCTAACCTAACCTAACCTAAGAATTTTTTGTCCTTTGTTCCAAACTTCTGTAAAAGCTGAATCCATTACACTTAAATGTCTTTGGGTAGATACACTCTAAGAAAACAACCAAGAGATATTACAGTAACCTTAACTTCATAAACATATTGGAAATGTTGTACGCACATGAAAAATGCAATAGGAGAGAATACAGGGGCCAAGTATAGCCCCTTCACCTATACCCTAAAAAAGAACAAAGCCTCAAGGCTTCACAATATCAACATAGAGCTGTTAAAACAGTCGTGTGCCACCGTTCAACTAAATGTGATACAAAATCCATAAAATATTTATGAATTTTCTGATGAACTACAAATGGAATTAAGCTTCAATTAAGAGAAGTTGCTGTTTCTCTAGATAAGAAATTTCGTTGTGAACAGAAGGAATCTATAACCTAAAAGTCTTGCATGCATTATATAAACAGTCTCCATATCATTAGTAAAATGAAAATCCGCTTGCATGTTCAGGCTATATGGCACTCTTTAGTAAAAGAGTATCAGAGAAAATAATCAGAGCATACTTTATCAGAGTTCTGTGGGCAATAAGTTTTCCATTAAGCCCGGAAGCATATACAGTGGTGGCCTTATAATTAGAAACGACTTAGCAACATGTATGTTTGTTAATTTGTTTTACAGTTTTCACTGTGTACCTGGTATCAAAGGCTTTGTTTGGAGGAACTCTGTTCTGGAATCTGTTCCAGAAACATCGTTTCTAATTATAAGGCTACCACTGTACATCGTATTCTATCATCGCGATAAGAAATACAAGAGCAACAACAGAATACAGGAAGTGAATAGCCGCCCGACTGTATAGCCGCCCTATATGGCACTCTTTAGTAAAAGAGTATCAGAGAAACTAATCAGAGCATACTTTATCAGAGTTCTGTGGGCAATAAGTTTTCCATTAAACCTGGAAGCATCTGCATCTTATTCTACCATCATGATAAGAAATGCAAGAACAACAATAGAATATAGGAAGTGAATAGCCGCCCGACTGGTATTGATTGTACAAACGAATGCGTTTTCTGAATTAATGAAATTTAATGAACGTATTGTGAAAAACACATTTATCTGCGCTACTTTTGGCAGTTGGATATCGTAACAGTATCGACTGGATGCTCATCGACTGAAGGCTCATCAAAAGTGAAATCCACTTTCCCATATGATTGTGAAAATTGGAATATTGCCGCTAAAGATCTGAAAACATTTCATGATTTTACCAGTAAATGCTTGAGAAGACCACTCACTCATATGACCTCTCACTCATCAGGCCACTTACTCATCAGAGTCAAATTCATCTGAAAATGCAAAAAGGAAACACTTTATGCAGAGCATTCTGATATTTCATTCCCTATGATATTAGTAGTCGCCGTGGTCTAGTAGGTAGTGTGTTGGCTTATTAGACGAAAAGCCAGGGTTCGAGCCCCAGGCCAGACATCAAAATAAAAAAATACAAAAAGTATTTCTTCGGCGACTTCCTCTCAGCAGATTTCTGGCAAAAACTCTGAGAGTAAATAAAATTGCCATGAAAAGTTTCTCAAAAATCTGTCGTTCGGAGTCGACTTTAAACTGTAGGTCCCGCCACTCATGTATAAAATTAACACACACAACATAAGTGGTGTGAGAAACTAGGTCGTAATTCTGACTGAAGGGTTGTAATGACCAATTATGTATGTATGTATGATATTAGCTGGAATCCACAAAGTAGCAAAAGAAGAGGATGCAACGTCTAATCTTGACTCAGACAGATGAAGAGGCTTCGCGTGTATTATCGGAAAGAATCGATGTAAACAATTTCGGCAATTGTTTCCTTATGGAAACAAAAGACACTAATAACGTGCGATTCCATCCAAGTAAGCTATCCAGGATTTATTAATTGTCACCAAGTACTCATTAATAGATTTAAATTCAAACGATGCTTACTATGGAATATAAATTGTTAGGAACCAAAATACCAAAGCGATTTAATTTACTTATAAAAAAATTCTAAATTTTTATCTCCACCATCCCATAGTGCAATGTTGTTGAGGGGCCAATTTTAAATTATTGAACTTTTTTTCATACTTTATATATCGTAATAAACTAATTTCGTTGATCGTTATTTTTCTTGAAGGTCTTAAACTTAAAATATATAAATTGGTTTTCATTTATGGCTTTACCATACATTCTCCGTACAAAGCGAACATAAGAATTGTGGGAGGTGATGCCAAATGTATCAGAGCAAGTCAAGGGAGGAGGAGGAGGAGTAGGGATGAAAGCAAACGAAGTAAAACTATATATTTTTTTATATTTTTTCATATTTTAAACAATTTGTTGATCTGCCAACTTATAAATAAAATGATTTGCAAGGTCTGCTTGGTTTAAATATCCGCATATGTATGTAAGTATGTATGTGGCTGTTCAATTGTCTGTCCATCTGTCTTGGTAGAATGGCTATTGGTGATGTTGTTATTAGGTGTGATTACCGCCATTATAGGCTTATGACTTAAACTCTTCAATCTTATGATCTTGAGATCATTTTTACTTAAAAAGGAAACATTTTATTCACTCTGTTTTTCATCTTCTGTTCGAAGTTTCGTTCGATTTATGATCGTTCGTTATGATTTTTTAATCTTTTTCCACATTTTTGGGGTTAAAATCATAAATTTCTTTGTAAAGCTTCAAAGTTTAGATTTGGATTTATTGTTCACTGGTTGTTGTTGTTGCTGTTGTTTCCAGTTCAGTTGATAATAGTCCACTTTAAATTATAATCATGACCTTAAGGGCATTTATTTTCATTTTAGCCCCATCAGACGATTACGTATGAAATGTTACTGTTTGCATCTCTACAGAATAAAAATATAGTTGCTGTTGCAACGACTGTAATTCAAATGTAATAAACTGCTGATAACAACATGTTTTATGTTCTTTAATCCAATAATTTTATCATTAGTTACAATTCCACAAGCTAAAGGAAGAAATTGCTCTCCTTTATTTTCTTTCGAAATTGTTTAACAGTTTTTTAACGAAATATTTTAATGGCCAAAATAAATCAAAAAAAAACGAAAAATTTGTACGAGCTGAAATAGGAAGACACAAGAGTATACATATATAATTGGTCATTACAACCTTACAGTCAAGATAACAACTTAGCTTCTCAAACTACCCTTGTTGTGTGTGTTAATTGTACACATGAATGGCGGGACCCCATTTTAAAATCGACTCCGAACAACAGATTTCATGACGAAACTTTTCATGACGATTTTATTTACTCTAAGAGATCTGCTGAGAGGAAGTCGCCGAAGAAATATTTTTTCGCATTTCATTTTGTTGGAGATGTCTGACATGATGTCTGACAAAGTTATAAGCTGGGCGGTATGTGGTTTCAACAAGACGATGCCACGAGCCACTCAAAGTAGCCAATTTGAGTTTTATTTCATATGAAGTTAACAGAAAGAGTAATTTCACGGTTTTGACAATGTTGTTATGCTGGATTCCGGGTTAAAGCGGTATCCTCGGCAATAAGACGACGTATACTCTCGCTAGATTAGGTTCACTTCCTGAGGACGATTTGCTTGTTGGCCCTGATCCTCCAATCTGCCACCTCTACGGCCTCATCAATGGATGGGTCAGGGGAGAATAGCAGAGACATTGTTGTAATGGATCGGGATGCTATGGCCTGCTATAGACAGTGTTGGAACAGGTTGGCTGCTTAACTTATATAAGTACAGTTTGAGGTTAGCTATTGGGTTTATTAAGGGGCACTGCGAGATTAGATCGCTGGCAAGGATCTGAAACGGACTATTGCAGGCCATGTTGTGACGAGGAGGAGTTGGAAACTATCGAACACCTTTTCTGTAACTGTCAACTATCGGTTAAGGACCCTGGGGCTTCTCTTCGAGGGTTTGAATTCTTTGTCAAAAGCCGACATTAAGGCTCTCCATAGATTTATTATTAGTTTGAGCTGGTTGACAAGTGATAGGGCCTCAATGGTGTAGTCGCGCTCTCTTGTTTGTGGTCCGTGTTATACCTCCGTTTCTACTCCCTTTCCTACTTACTCTTCTTTTCCCTATCTCCTTTATTATCCTCTCTCATTTAGGACGTATTACTATGGGCAAATTTGACCTCCGAATATTGTACTTGTCTCAATGGCAAGTACACGTCCTCTAATCTAAAACCTTAAACCTACGGGTTCTGCAATCGTTAAAGCAGTCATATTTGCAAAGGACCCACCTTTCGTTATATGTAACAATAGAGATGCATGATACAGCTACAGTTTTCCCAAAGCGGTGGTTTTAAAATCACTAAATGGATGACCCAAATGTTCAAAGAGCATCTCTTATAATAATCGCCACTATTCTCATAATGCCCCTTAACCGGGTTTATTGATTTCAGCGTCTGTTGAACGACCCAACTGAAGCTTGGCAAACAGCTTTGTACGTGCAAGTTTGTGTCGTTTATCGACTATAATTTGTTAATTTGTGACAATGTTTAATGGCATTTTAATTATTAATTTAACATCGTCCGTAATTCATAATTTTCTTTATGTTCGCCAAAAAAAAAAAAGAATTTCTTTTTCTCCGATTGATCTTTACAACCAATAAAAATGTTGAAAATCTTTTAACGTATACAGGGCATACGTTTGCTATTCACACAAATTAATATGCATTCATTTACGGAATACTTGCGAAATAAATTCACCATTTAAATGTGTATTTAACCTGCACTTTAGTTTAAAGGCTTTCTTCGTTCTTTTTTAAGGCAATAAATTTTTATGCGATTTTAAAAGTCCAATATTTTTTAAATGTTTATTCGGTGCGCATATTTCATATTCAAAATGATTGCCAGTAAATTTCATTTTGGTGCCGAAAACACGGGACAGAAGAGTAAAATAAAAAGAAAATAATAAAATCAAAAACTATAATAATAAAAAATTGGAATTTATCACCACTATACCAACATATTGAGTACACTCAGAAAAAAAATTAAATGGTTTTGAATATTTGAATATTTAATATTTTTGAATTATTAATTTAAATTCCCTTTCATTCTTGTTTTCTAATCGTAATTTATTTTTAATTTTTGTTTTCTTTTTTTTTAATTTTAATCAGTGGCATCGTATTTAAATAATAAACTTTCATTTTAAATGCCCAGCCTAACTCCATTATTAATTTAGATGTGCATTTTATTAAACACGATATTTATTTATCACACACAAACTATATTAAAAAAGAAAAGAAGGGAAAATCAAATTCGAATCTCCTACTCAGTATATGTAAAACATTGTTATCATCTGATCTCTGATTATTTAAAAATAGCGACCACCCAAGGTGTCAAGCTCATTTAAATATTGTGTTACATTTTTTTAAAATTTTTCTAATGCATTCCTAAGTTTGTATACAATTTTGGCTAACACCGACTAAGTGGTGCCCTATACCATATTAATTTACGTATGTAAAGATAAATTCGAATTCAAAAACCACAGATGTAAAAACACATTTGAGCAGCGCCACTTTGTTGTTACCAGAGCAAATATTTGGCTGTAACAGACTCACTGTTAACTGTTTAACAGAAAAGTCTAAACTCTTTAAAACCTTACGATCTTCCATACATACATACATAATTCGTTATTACGACCTAGCTCCTTACACCACTTGTGTTGTGGGTGTTAATTTCATATGTGAGTGACGGTATCTCCGAACGACAGATTCTTGAGCAACTTTTTCATGGCAATTTCATTTACTCTTAAAGTTTTTGACAGAAACCAGCTGATTGGCAGTCGCCGAAGAAATATTTTTTGTTGGAGATGTCTGACATGGCGTTTGAACCGTGGCCTTACGCTACCTACTAGACTACGGCAACTATCTAGATCTCACCAATCTATAACTCTCGTTGTATCGCTAACTTTGACAATTGATGACGACCATCTTGTTGAAATCACATTTGTCTAATTAGTCGTCATTTAATCAGTATGCTTTTCCAAATTAGCATGAACGACAATAAACAACGACGTGATTTTGCTGAATGTGCTTTTGAGCAGTTGGCAACTGACCAAAACATTCATCGAAAAATCATCTTCAGCGATGAGGCTCATTTCTAGATGAATGGGTTCCATACTGTGCTGTGTGGATGTTAGAATAGAATCTTAATCAGTATCTATTCCTTTGAGAACGACGTTGACCAGGCCATCACTGTCAGCAGCGAGTACTATAGATAGATTAGATATAGATTACCACCTATTTTTGGTCTTAATTGGATGATCTGGAAACCAATGACATGTGGTTTCAAACAGAACAGCATTACGTGTCACACAGCTCATGATTGTTTGAAGATTATGTACGAGCGATTTGAGGGAATTATCTCACGTAGAGGTGGTGTAGAAACGTGTTCACAAACAAATCCTCATTAAATTAATTTAATTTTGTGGATCGCTGCTGCATTGAAATAAAGTCGAAATTTTTGTGTCTGATGCTGACTTGTGTTTGTGACAAGAGAAAACGATCTACTCAAATAGGTGATAAGTAAGCTGGAAAAAAGGGAGTTAATCTTGAAAAAATGTTCAGAAAGTTTTAGCAGAGTGCCTCGTGCCAAGGGCTGCACTCCTAAATTCAATTCGAAACTATGCTCTGCCAATTGAATCTGAAACAAAGTCCGGTTTATCATCCACCTTGATTTTCTTTGAGATAAAAATATAGACTAATATCAAACAAAATTTGAGGACTTCAGTCCTGCGATCAGGTAGATTTGTAATCTAGCGGGTAATCGTAACGAAACTACAGCGCTAGATAACATAAAATAGTTAAAAGCGTATAAAAAGCTGAATTTAAAAAATAGAGATGTACTAAAATTCGACTAAATTAAACAGATCTTATGGCTGGTGTGTGTCAAACTTCTTTAAATTATGTACGAAATAGACCAGTTACCATATATGGACTTACTAACGTAAATCATTTCGTAACGTTTGATATAATAAAAGATGAAAAATCGAAAACAGTATTTGAAAATATTTATTTTAATTTTTCTTTTTTTTCGGTGTACTCCTACACCTGATTTTGTTAAATCCATAATAAAAAGCGACATCATTTCAGAGAATGACATGAATTTTTATGCCCATCTGTCTGTGGCATTAAAAACTGTTTGTTGTGACACAATGACGGTGTTGGTCTTCGTTCTTTTAGTAATCCCACCATTTCAAAGCACTATCTTTTCTCAACTTATTTACGATTCCTTTTCTTTGAAGAGCAATACCCTATAAATAGAAGGGAATATATTTAGTTTATCTAAATATGGGATGCCAAATATTCAAGATTTACTGAATTAAATTGAGAACAGATCGAAATTTTCTATTTGGAAATGAATTAATGACACAAATAGAAGTTACGCTCAAGGTGAAATTCTTTCACAACTAATGTCGAACTTGGTTGTAAATGAATGAAACTTTATTGACTGCAAATGCTATGGAGACAACATAGTTTTGATGACTAAAAGCAAATTCAAAGATCCTCTTTGCCTTTTTGTGGAACGATTTGAATAGCTCTTGGGTCACTTTAGAAGACTCAAAAAAACCTCATTTCAGAGTCTAAATGAAGGCTTGATGGTAAAAGTTGGGGATGTAATCCAAGCATTATGCCCTCGATGTATATCAGGATTGTGAAGCCAACTGCGAACGTTATGGGATCATTGTTGTAATAGAAAGAAATAATCTGAAGATAGCTCAGATGGAGTTGGACAAGATACAAAGGCTAGGTTGTGTTTGTATAACCGAAGCAATGAGAACCTGTCGTACAGCGGCGCTAGAAACTCTGTTGGATTTCTGTGTGTTTCTCCAGAGCTTTGGAGACTGTTGTTAAGATAATGAAAGACAAGTCTAATACGAACTCATCAGGCAACATCTTGACTTGATAAATCGAGAGGCTGGCAGATTTCTGCTTAACTGTTTCCTAAACAGAACAACTAGACTCTATGGTTTTGTGCAAACTGGAGGCTACATACAAATGCATAACACCGAGCACTGTAGGCTTGAAGAACACATTTTTTAAATGTAAATCGGCTCGGGCCTAATATGTAGGTTCTGTTATGATGAGAATAAATCACCGAAATACGTACTTGGAACGTGTTTGACGTTAATGCATCCCAGAAAAAACATCTGGGAGTAATCAATATGTTGGCGGAGACATTATATGGATACCCTATATAAATTGGAACAGTTCTATGGCACCTCTATCTCTCAAAATTTATCTAAATTCCATTACAAACGGTTTGGTTCACATTAACAATAATAAATCACATTAACAAAGATCCTAATTTGTTAGCAGAAGTAATCTTGACTCTGATGTTCTTAAAGAATATCCTAAAGGCTTCTACAACTGATTGTTTGCACCTTTTATGTTAGCATCAGTGATATTATTGACTTTAATATTATTAAAGGGTATCTCCGTTTCCTCTACAACTCCTTTGGTACTGTTAAACATAGTGCGCCTTATTTGTCAGCATCAGTAACATAATCATCATTAAGTTTGGCAGTCGGATTTTATTATTATAATTTGAGTTGTGGTTATTTGATGTTAATGACTGTGATCATCAACACCCAAACAACAGACAGACATACACTCTAATGCATGAGGAGTGTTATGAGTCCAGCAGTGTGCAAGCATAATAATAATAATAGTGATACTGATATGACGATGACAACAGGTTGTTTTCTGCCTGTCTCAATATTTATGTTCTGTTTGTTTATATTTTAGTACAGAGTCTTAAAGGTATCAAAACATATTCCACATATGATAACACGATAGCCATAAACACTTTATATGTGGCATAATCTGTAGAAACCATACCTTTACAAAGACATAGAATGACAATGTTTACATTGATTCCCCTTTTTTTTAGGTTTTTATGGCCACTCACTCATTTTTTGTCGTTCGCTGTGCTTACTTAGTTGCTGTTGTTGTTATTTCTATCGATACATCCATCGATCGTTCAACGTTGGTCGGTGTTTTCATTAATATTTGTTGTGATCATTTTATGCTGCTGTGTGGGGTCTTGACACTTTAAAATTCTTTATTTTGTTTCGTTTTTTTTTCTTTTTTCATCCACTCTCTTTCGCTCTCCCATTTATTTATATTTTATTTAATCGGCTTTAAATTCTCTTTAAAATGTATTTTGTTTTTGTTGTGTGTGTTTTTATTTATGTTTTATGATTAAACAAAAACACCAACAACAAAAACAACACAAGAAATCATTAATAAAATGATACTCAGTATTGGATGATATGAAGATGCCTGTGTATGAGTGCATGGACAGAGCAAGTGAATGTTTATTTTTGTTACTCTTAAAGTGTGTTTGTTTTTGTTGTCATTGTTTTTTATTTTCTTTTCTTTTTCTCCTGTGTTTTGAAAATCGATTAAATTGTGTTTTTTATAAGCATTTAACAGGCGTTTTGTCACATTTGGTTGTTTTAGAATGTATTTAATTTATGGCGTAATTAAAGAACGATGAGAATGGATGGTGATGGTGAAGGTGATGGTGATGGTGCACCACAAAAATTTCACAAGTTAAACTGACACTCTTAAGTTTTTTAATATTCTTACCTTAAGTGTAGGAAAGATTTATCGGCGAAAGCCTATTGAAAGAACTATAAACTACTATAAAAGTTGAGATTAAACATGAAATTAATCGACCCATTAGAGTAGGAATTCTTTCGTAGACATTCTTCAAGACACACAGGGATATCAATTTAACAGTAATTGTATCAGGTAATTGCATGTACCTCCAATAGAGAAAGAAATGTCTACATCTCCTGGAATCGCAAACAGAGTGCTATCCACCTACTTAATGTAGACTCCAGTGAGATTGTCAACACAAAAATCTGTAGGCATTTGAAGCATCAATGACTTAAGGATTCAATAAATTAAATTGCAAGGGTTAACCCTGACAAAAAACGATCTACAATTTGGATTATCTTACATACAAACATACGTAAATTGATCTGACGCCTGACTCGTATATGGATGTTCTTGTAACAACACTCCAACATTAAGTGATGTTTTTCGTAGTCTAAATTAATGTAAAATAAAACAAAAATTTAGATTTAATCGTAATACGGTCAATAGGGAATGGATTAATATTTTTGGATTCTTTATGCTCCAGTCACATAACGTATCCCTTATGAGCAAAATGAGCTTCATTCCCTGAACAAGAAAGACGTAAAATTTCAAAATTGTTGTTGAATTTTTGTAACAACCTTGTAAGCAAATGGAGTGGTTCAACCGCCAGAATAATGTCCCAAGAGCCAATCTAGCTATTTACATATCTGACACACCTGCCAAATTCATTGAATCCAGGCAATAAGCCAAACAAAACTAAACTTTCTTTTGAGACAAACTGCAGTTCATTGAAATTTGCATTGAATTCAATCGTTTAGAAGAATGGTTATGAAATACTGGTTAATCATGGATCTTTATTGCTGTAGTCTGTTTTCTTTTTAATACTAGGATTCGACCTATGAGTTCCCAGTAAAAAAAAACCCCCTTATTGTACCTATTATTAATTGGTGATGACTTCCCAATAACCCACAATTTGCAATCAGGAAACTTTTACTGTATGTTTAGTGGTTTTGCTTTAACTCGTGTTTTTTTTTTAACCGCTGAGATTTTGAAAATTAAAAAAGACACAAAAAATTTACAAAACTAAACAAAATACCAATTTGGAATGATAAATGAATCCCTACCATTTTACAATTAATTCATGGAAATGTTGTCTGCAACTACACCGTAGGTGGTTCATTAGTTCACTGAGGTCTATAATTATGTCTTACTTACTTACGGATACCCAAGAAAAAAATACTCTGATTTAGATTAAATGCCAAGATCTTGACTGGAGTAATTCATTGCTCCCAAAACAAGAAATCAATAAGTCTTGTTGAAACCACATTTCGATCAAGTGAAACAGTTTAATAATGCCGTTGAACTGCAAACTCCGCTAAGCACTGCTTGTTTCAGAATGCAAAGGCATTTTACCATTCCCTTCGCTGAAGGGAACCAAAAATGAACTTTGTGGCTGAAAATAGTTTTTCGATAGAAACGTATTTCCCAACACAGTGCGAGTTTTGATCATAAAATTAATTTATTTGTAAGCATTCTTCGTTTGTTAGTCCATACATAGCGAAATGGCCAGCATTATTGAGCATTTTTAGAACTGCAGCATGCGAGTTAAGTCGAAAAAATCAGCCGTTGTTAAACTGAACCGAAATTGTCAACAATTAAACCGTCTGAAAGAAAAAAATTACCTACAAATAGCGAGCTTTAGGCCGTAATGAAAGGATTACATTCCATCAGCTCAACGCCAGGCCAAAAAC
Organism: Sarcophaga subvicina; assembly: GCA_936449025.2. Lineage (NCBI taxonomy): Eukaryota > Metazoa > Arthropoda > Insecta > Diptera > Sarcophagidae > Sarcophaga > Sarcophaga subvicina. The sequence continues at coordinate 78,145,380 of OW388083.2, forward strand.
ATTAAAATTTAGATAGGAGCACATCATGTTTCCTTCTGTTTCTGTATTTCGAAACTTGTGAAAAGCTGTGGCAGACGGCTTTTAATCAAACGAATACATTAACTATCAGATATAGAAGGATTGTCACAGGTTTCACTAGTTATTAACCTTTTAGAAATCATCGAATCTGTTTAAGCGTGTTAAGCTGCATATTTTTAACTCAAATGTAAAATGTATCCTCCTATGTACATACATATATGTATGTCTGTAATGACACAAGCTGTGATATGCATAAACTCCAAGTATTTGTAAACCATAGCCTCCAAAAAATTGTGAGCCTTTTATTTAGTCAAATATCGTCTCCAACATCATACTACTGGAACAAACAAATCAAAACCCTATGGTAGAGGACATAAATCTTTGAAATTATGGATTAGAAATACTTTAGCAAGGCAAATAGTAATACAACAAAAAACGCCATAGAATTAAAGCCACAGGCAAGTCGTAGAAGAGAACGCTTAGCTTTTGCATAGAAAAATTAGATTGATTCGAAGATACAAGATTTAGCGGTGAAAATGGAATAGAAGTGCAGAAATTGAAACAAGACAGGAAAAAATTCACTCAATTTGTTGTGGCTATTCCTCTTATAGAGCTTATAAATATTGCGAGGTCCTATGATATACATACATTGGATAGAAAGGCTTTGAAAATTTCAAAAAAATTACATCAAGGTTATTTATTTACACACACAAATAATATGTTTTTTAATGAAATGATGCACTTTTACTGGGAAACTCTAAATATAATTTTATTAATTCATGTACAAATAATAAATAATTTAATTAATGGAATTGCTTACCTCTTCTATTATTACTGTGATGAATTTTACAAAGTTTCTTGAACAGCAGCATATTGTTGGCAAATCCTTTATTGAAAACTTGTTATTATTTTTGTTATTTTTTTAAAATATTTAATTTAAAACACTTTCAACAAACAATGCTTTTTAATTGAAATTTTATTCAATTTATTTTTTTTTATTTATTTTTGTTGTTTTATTTAAGACACTATGATTTACGCCCCCTTTTATTTCCAACATTTGATGTGTTTCACGGTTATAAATTTTTGAAGTTAAACGCTGTGATTATTTTTCATTGAAAATTTCTCTTATTTTTTTAAATTATATTGTATTGTATTAATAATTTTCTTATTTTTTATATTTTTTTAATATTATTTTCTTTTCTTTTATTATATTTTTTTTAATGTTATGGTTGGTATCCACCATAACAAAAATAAAACGTCATTACTAAAGCGTATAATATTGTCAACTGAATTCAATTCTTTTTTCTTCTTTTACTTTTAGATTTAAGTTTAATACAAAAGCAACAATAACAACTTCAACAACTACAATAACAACAAGAGAAAAAATACAGTAATTTATGCAGTTTTTAAGCACGTGCTTCTTAACAAAAGTTTAAAGCAAGAAAAATAACAACGACAACAACAACTAACACCACCACCACCAAATCACGATAAACGACATCTTTTGATGAAGATAATGAAGTTTTATTATGAAGTTTCATAGGGTTTTATAATTTTATTAAAAAGTTTATAAGAATAATACCCGTTGTTGTTGTCTATATATTTTTTTTGTTATTTTGTTTTATTGTTTATCGTTAAGCGTTTAACAATTTAGAGCAGATTTTATTGTTTAATTTTTCTTTTTTAAATAATTTTTTTTTTCTTTGAATTTTTATTTATTTTTCTTATTTTCAATTTTCTATTTGTAATTATTTTAAGAACTTCTTACTCTTGCTGTTGAATGTGTTAAGGAAGATGGTAAAATATCAAGTGATTTGAAAACTTTCAAAATAGACACTTTTTTAATCCGTTGCGTTATTTCTTTCAACTTTGATTTCAGTCAAAACCAACACAAAAAAATGGAAAAATTTATTCCATAAAATAAATAGTGGCAGTAGTAGCACAGTTAGTGGCAATGGTGGTAGTGATGGTGGTGGAATTGCAGTTGTTGTATGTAGTTTTAACTCAAGGTATGGTTCAGTGATTTCGTTAACAACAACATCAGCCAACACTCTCCAATTTAAAATCGTTTTTTTTTAATTTAAAATTCGTAAACCTTAAATAGAATGGCCCAATTGAGCGGACGTATGTATGTACGTACATACATACGTACATACCTACATTCATACAAGACGGTTTAATAATGAGGCAAATACTGTATGTAATACAACTGAACAGGTGGTGGTAAAGCTTTAAACTTCTTTTTTTAAACATATTCACAAATTGTAGGTATAACCTGACAAACCAAAAGACAAAAAAAACAAGCCTATCTTCTGCTTTTTTTAACAACTTTTTTTCATATCACTCCCCTATAACTTTAAATAATCACAGGCAACAACAGCAACAATATTTACAAAGTAATACCTCAGGTATTATACATGCAATGAATTAATTTGTTGACCCTACCATGTCACTTAAACTTAAAATTATTTCTATCAATGGAACAGTACATATAAGACGTACATAAGGTTCTGTGCATAGGGCCTTAATAAATTTCCCGAACAAATCTCTTTTTAGTACCAACGCCTTTGCTTCACTGTATTAACCTGGTCTTTGCGACGTTACTTACAACGAAACAAACAAACTGGCAAGATCAGGTTCAGCTTTGGAATTTAAAAAATAAGAGGAATCGGTGAAACTAGAAATAAGGCTTTTTCTTTAGAATTATTGAGGAATTATTGTATTCAATTACAATTCGTGCATAAGGATGTAAAGCCTTACGACTAAAGCTCAATCCCATAGGAATAAAACCAGTCCTAAGCATGAGTAGACAGGAGCAGCTATTATGGGAGTACTAACGAGGCATGGCACCTTTAGACATAGGAGCAGCAGATGGTATAGAGATATCTCTGATCTGTGTAGGCCAAGTGGAGAAGCAGAGAAAACGGTGGGTTATGCCTTATGTCACTGACCTTGTCTGCAGGTTCATAGGCTGAGATGGGTAGGTATCCGATTTTTTGAGGAACTGATAGGTCTAAAAGACTGCAAACTTGAGGATCTAATATGTTTCATAAACGTTTTTAACTGGCTAAGGGGAGAGCATTAGAAGGATAAATTAACTACAGGATATTATGTCACTTGAAATCACCTTGAAATCCAAATTTCAAAACTGGCTTATAAATAAGTCCAGCAATTCGCGAAAACTATTCCGAAACTAGAGTAAATTAAGGAATAAAGACTGAAGAACAATTCATAGTGTAGGGTACCCTGTAGCCTATCTTGACTATTTCTCACTTTCTGATTTTTTTTTAATTTTATTAGTTTTAATATTATTTAGGGAGAAGAAGTTCAATTTGGTTGAATAATGCAACTTCGTAATGTTGTACAGTAATACATTAAACCAATTACTAGGTATGAATACAATTGTTGCACTGATAGCGGCAGCAGCAATTGTTTTTTTTTTTTTTTGTATTAATTTATTATTACTTCACGGTTTGATAATTTTTTTTTTTTGAACTGCTTTCAACTGGGCTTAAAGAAAAAAGTCAAAAACAACAAAAACAAACACTCATTTATTATGCTCTTTTACTATTCATAATAAGTATGATGTACTGCTAGACACGTAGATATTACAGTGTGTAACAGTGAGAGTAAACACTGAGAAAAACGATTTCAAAAAAAGTTTTCAATGCTTTAGGAAGCATTCTGAATGTACAGAATATTTGGAAATATTTGGTGAAAATGTTGCCTTTGGATAAACTAATAATCATCGAACGATGAATAGCTTAAATGACTGTAACTTTGCGAAGTTCATTGCACCAATGAAGCCGTCAAACAACAAACAGCAGCAAATAGTTCGTATTTTACGGTGAATTGGTATCACCCGTAATTTGGACAATTTCTACTACGACGATCGATCAACAACCATTTGGACATACTTGATGGATTTCTCCTAACCTAGACAATCTTTAGTATTTTTAACTTCTGTTTTCAGGTTATGAGGATAGCTGCTCACTTACAAAGAAGTCGCCGTAGTCTAGTAGGTAGAGTGTTGGCTTATTAGACGTAAGGCCACGATTCAAACCCCAGGTCAGACATCAAAATGAAATGTGAGAAAATATTTCTATGGCGACTTCCTCTCAGCAGATTTCTGTCAAAAACTCTGAGAGTAAATAGAAAATTGCCATGAAAAGTTTCTCAAAAATCTGTCGTTCGGAGTCGACTTTAAACTGTAGGTCCCAACACTCATGTATAAAATTAACACACACAACATGAGTTGTGTTAGAAGCTAAGCCGTAATCCTGACTGAAGGGTTTTAATGGCCAATTATTTATGTATGTATGTATGTACTCACTTACAAAGGTATATTATAAGATCTGAAAATTCATATATAAATCAAGTTTTATTTTATTCTCATCAAATATAGACACATCGAAGCATAAATAAATAAAAAATGAATTTAAATTGGCAATTACAAGTCATCTTCAACACGATAGATAATGAAAACTGATCTTTTCAAAGCTATAAACTATCCTTTTAAGTAATAAGTAATCTTTCCAATTTTTTACAGTGTATTTATGCCATAGAAAAGGCCCTACTAAATATTTATAAGTATTTAGTATTTGTTATGGATACTACTGGTACATTAGACTGCTACCGATTTTTTTGAGAAAATAAATTTATAAAATATAGCGGATAAAACGACAAAATACATATGTTTGCCTAGTAGTGTCATACGTACATATATTAACTAGATTCCTTACGTCATTAGGAAAATCTATGAAATTACATAAATTGTAGAAATTTAAAATTTGAATTGCCATTTTCAATTTAGAACCGATTCGCTTCATGAAAATTTGTTTGTAGAAATTTTTAGTTTACTGGTTAAAGGGAAAATAAAGGTGGAGATCATTGACAGTCATGTACTTGATAAGTTTTTATTGATTTCACTATCACCATAGTCTACTAGGTAGTGTGTTGGCTTATTTGATAAAAACTCGCGGTTCTCATTAGTATTCTTACAAAAACTCTGTGAGTAAATAAAATTGCCATAAACAGTTTCTAAAAAATCTGCAGTTCGAAATCGCCACTCATTGATAAAATTAGCACACAAAACATGGGTGGTGTGAGAAACCAGATTGTAATTCTGATCAAAGGGTGGCAATAACCAATTAAATAAGTCACTATCAACTGGAATTAATTTCAGTAAAAATTAATTGAATTTCATTAATATTATATACGGCGTAAAGCTAGGTAAGAAAGCTTAAACAAAAGAGAGGAAAGATAGAAAACTTCCATAATGTGAAACAAATTTGGAAACACTCTGCAGATGATTAAAAAGAAGTGAATTCTTTAATTTTAATTATAATAAACCTAACTTTATATTCTAAATATCGCCTAGCTTTATATTCCAACTGGCTGCATATGGCTGTTGCTTGGGTAGCATATGGCTGCTGTTTGGGTAGCTCTCTTTAAATACCACATTCTAAAATATTAGCAATAGTCTCAACCATTGTAGTGGGCAATAGAAGGCATACATAAAAAGTGAACATATAGCTGGACCACCAAGGTTTACGAATATGGCAATAATATGGAGACCTAAAGATATCACAAGACGATTTAAACTGGAAACACTTCGGAAGAAAATAAAAATGGCGCAAAGTAGAGCCACAAGTATTTTTGTTGAGGACCTTTTTTTGGCTCATTCTCAAAGCCTAGGAATCAAATTTATACACTTACATACATACATATGTATCTACATACATTTGTATATGTATACATATGTAATTATTTATGTACGTAATGCCGTGAAATAGCTTCTATTAAATTTAAGTTTAAAATTGAATTTTTTATATAAAATTTAAAAGCAAAAAAAAAAAGACTTAATGTAATCGCCCCCTAATGTTTTTAACTCGTGCCTTAGAAAATTTTCTTAGCCAAGATGTTACACAAAAGTTGTTAACAAAAAAATACAACTACAACTACAACAAAATAAATAAATTATAATAAATAAATTTGTATATATTTTCACTATTCTTTAACAAATGCTTCTTCATTTAAAAAAAAAATTATTTGTAATTTTTATAATCATTCTTTTTTTGTAATTTAAATTACAAAAAAAAAAAAGAATAATTGTGGCATGTGTTCTTTGTCTACAAGTTGTAAGAGGGGTTCGTGAGTGTGTGCAAGTGTTATTATATTGAAGACACTTGACTAAAGTCTGGAGCAAGAAGAAGACTATTTTTTTTACGAGCCACATTAACTTGATCACAGAAGCATTAAGAAATTTAACAAATTTTTAAATATTTATGGCTTAAGACCACGATAAAACACTTACACACTCATACATACACTAGAACACATATTTATAGACCCTTTTTTTGAAATAGACTCATGTGTATAAGACTAAATGAGTAGAATGGAATGGTTGGTTGGCTGGGTTGGCTATTGATATGGTTCGTAATGATAGTCAGTGGCACATACAAACATATGTACGGCTGCTCCATCAACCTTAACGTTTTGGGGCAGAAAAACTAACAGCACCCAGTAAATTAAAAAGTTCTACTACTGCTCCATTGCTGCTGCTGCTGCCTCGCCATAGTCTTTCACTAATACTTCGGGGTCTGTTAAACTTTGGCGTCTCAACTGTTCCATGAACAAAATGGCCACCATTTGTGGACAAAAAAAAAAAGAATTGGAAACAATATAAATTGATAATGAAACTTAAAATAAAAGCTCATGCAAATGAATTTAAAAAAAGATGAGATTAAATGGAAAAATGAACGTATCTTCCCTGTATTAAAGAGAAAAGAAAATTTCATACCCATAAGAAGCACATTTTCTGTATGTTCCAATAGACAATCGTCTTCGAATGGAAGTGATCTATGAAAACGAGTATTGCGTAAAAATTGTAGAGAACACATCCTTTTATTCTATTTGTGCACATGCTGCTGTAGTATCGATAAATGAAAAGCCTCACATACATACATACATACATAATTGGCCATTACAACCCTTCAGTCAGGATTACGGCCTAGCTTCTCACACCACTCATGTTGTGTGCGTTAATTTTATACGTGAGTGGCGGGACCTACAGTTTAACGTCGACTCCGAACGACAGAATTTTGAGAAACTTTTTCATGGCAGTTTATTTTACTCTCAGAGTTTTTGCCAGAAATCTGCTGAGAGGAAGTCGCCGAAGAAATATTTTTTTTTTTCATATTTCATTTTTGATGTCTGACCTGGGATACGAAACCGGGCTTTACGAATAGTAAGCCAACACACTACCTACTACACCACGGCGACTTCAGCCTCACGGTTGCTCTATTTTATTCGCCACCATTTGTGAGTACTTTCGCTCACCCTTAGCAGAACCTTAACCTTTAACCTCAGGACATCAACATCATATTGACTCTCTACTATCGCCACTATCCCTATCTACAGGCAATAAAGAATCTTTAAATTTACAATATAACGGATATAATCTCAATTTTCTTCACTATCCCATAGGGAAACACTTCCGGACACAGTAGCCAAGCTGTTACAACAATAGACAATGAAGAGAAACCTAATAGGATCCACACTATCCGTTAAGTACGAATGTTTCTTCGAATGCAGATGTTAACGGTGACTACTGATCTAATATGAACTAATTTACTGATTACACATCATTAATACAACGCCTATGAGTCAATGAACAACATCTGGTCTTGCATCGTACATTCATATTCGAACATTTCACAGAAATAGTCATAAAAAATAGGTTTATTAGTAAAGCAAAATGATTATTAAATATTACAGTCATGCGCAAAAGAGTAAACAGAAAAGTACAAAAAAAAAGACAAAATAGAAACTTACGACCTCTCAGTATCTAACGTAAATTAAGACATAATGAGTATAACAACTCGTATAGATACCACAAAGATGACAAAGGCACCAAAAACCTTTTGAGCTTTTATAAAACTGCACCCTGCCATATTCTATTTGCCACGTAAATATTCAAATATCGACAGATGTGTCTTAGGACACCAAAAACCAATACTGCTTTTATAAAATTATATCGGGCCATTTTCTATTTCAAATCGTTGTAAGGATTGGTTGCACTTTTCACGGAGTAATGCCAACAGATCTGCAGTATGCTGTCTATGTTTCACTAGTGGATGACCAATTTGACTTTGTATGGATTACGCAGATCGAATAGAAAGATACTCTCATATCTAAAAAAGGCTCAATCTTTTATCTTCACAAGAGAGAAAGTGTGCCAGAGAATCGATATACCAATCTTAGAAATGAAATTTTTGTTTCGTAATCGATAGTAGGATGTTTTGGAGCGCAGTAAATAAATGTGGTGGAATGAATTGCAAAGTCACACGTTTGACAATGTAGAGTGAAAAAGAAGTTGAGAGTGTTTTCACTGTGCGCTGTGACACTCCACAAGCTGTTTGTGTGTGGCCCATATCTCCACAAATTGCTTTTGTGGAATTGTTTATCTTCAACTTGATTATGCATTGCGTATATGTCAAGGTATTGGTTCCCTGCAGTAGCAGGACGTCTATTATGATTTCAAGGAGTTTATGAAACATTAAAATTACCTTCAACAAAAACCGCACTGTTTGGGCAGCTGTCAGTATTCGGCATCACAGAATTACAATGGAGGCCTAAAACGGAGACACAATTACAGCGTTTGGATATCTATACCGAAACGATTTCTAAAGCTCCAGTTTAAAGCAAATTTTCTTTGTTTACAGTAGAAGATTGCGTAGATTTATGAATATTTTTAGCCTTTTTGTATCCGTTTGTATAATTAAAACACTTTACGATAAACATTTTGCTTAACGATTGCCATGTCTCTGCCGAAATATGTATGCATTGAATCATTTTAAGGATCATTGGCAACTCGGTACTTAGGCTCTCTTAAAAATATGTATTGTCCTATGTTCCAAAAAAAAAGAGATCTTCATCACATTCTAGTAAGAATAAGACACGTTTTTCAGTGTTTCCTGTCCGTTACGAGATTTTTTTTAACATGAAAAGTTTTCTTCAAAAATTTGCATTCTAAGGTCAATTAAAAATTAATTGAAATGCTTATTTCTATTAAAACCGAAACTCGAAGCATTATAATAAATGAATTCATTTGATATTTTTAAGATTATAACACAATATTTTTACCGCTTTTTTTTAGCATCCAGTCGAGACACCTAGCAAAAAACACTTTCTATTCAAATCGTTATCACTTCTCATGTATTATTACCTTTTCCTAATAGCTTAAATTCTTGTTGTTACTGGAAGTATTATTTAACGGTTAAAACATTAATTCTTATTTCGTTTTATGATTATTTAACAAAATTTATAACTAACTTCTTTCGCAATTAATGAAAAAAACCACCATTTATAAAGCCAAATACAACACTGTAACATTACAGCCTTTGCAAACAAATCTCTTTGTTACCGAACACTTCCCATTATCTCGCCATATTTTCGATAATAATTTTCGAACAGCGAACTTCCGCCCGGTTGAAAAAGACAAAAAATTTTCCTTTTCGTTTCTTTTTTTCGTAGAAATGCCACCTAAAAAGCCAACCGAGAAATCCGGTAAGAAATATTTTGACAAAATATTGTGAAAAATTTATGGAAATTGTACGAAATTAAGTGATAAAGTGTAATAAAACAAACTGCCATGGATTTAAAATAATTTAATGTGAAATTTTAGAAAATTTTGCAAAAGAAAAGTAATTGGAAATAAAAACAATCACCGTCCATATGAACACGCGGTCGTATGAAATTTTTTAATGACAGCAACACTACAAATGTCAAAATGGAATGAATCAATTTTAATAAACAAAAGAATTTTAAAATGTTTGAAATTTATTAAAATCATTACAAATGAAATTAAATAATTGCTGCAAATATTTAAATTGTGCAAAGTGTCTAGAAAAATCCAATGCATGAAAAATAGTGTGTATTTTAAACTTCTAAAGAGATGAGAACTCGAAACATAACCTCACTTTAGTGTGTGTTCTTATATTGTTTTTGTTTGATTATCGATTGCAAGCTGCAGTAGCACTAACTAATCGGAATTTGGTGTTTTCTTTTTTGTTTAGCTGCTAAGCCTGGCGATAAAAAACCAGAGAAGAAGGCTGCAGCCACAACTTCTGCTGCTGGTGGCAAAAAGGAAGCCGCCCCCAAGCCTGCTGCTGCTGCTGCTGCCAAAAAACCAGCTGCAGCTAAGAAGCCCGCTGCTGCTGCTACCAAGAAGCCTGTAGCTAAGAAGGCTGCCCCTACAAAGAAGGTCGCCACCAAGGCTAAGCCAAAGACTAAGGATGCCAAAAAGAAGGCTGTTGCTGGCAAGAAGCCTCAATCTATCTTGGCCAAATTGTCCGCTAAGGCCCGTGCTGCCGCTAAAGGCAAGAAGGTCGCCACCAAGCCTGGTTCCAAGGTACAAAAGGGTACATCCAAGGCTAAGGCTGTTGCGTTGTTGAAGGCCAAGAAGGCTCAAACCAAGGTGAGTAATATAAATACTGTTAGCAAATATACAAAATTATTGTAAAATTTTGTTATTGTTGCAGATCATCAAGGGTGCTTTTGGTACTCGTACCCGTAAGGTACGCACCAACGTACACTTCCGCAGACCCAAGACCTTGAAGTTGCCCCGCAACCCTAAATACCCAAGGAAATCTGTACCAACCAGAAACCGGTAAGTTAAAAATAAAATATACTTGAAATAAAGTGTTGGTTGTCAGATGCCGTCGTCTGTATTATGAGTTTTTGCAATGCAACTGCATTTTATTTGGCATCCATCAAGCCAAGAACCAAAGATTTCGGGTCACTAGAAAAAATTATGTTTCATTACATAAAAAGGTTCCAAAGAATCGGAGTAAAAACTATTTTAAACGCGATTGTTTTGCAAAACGTAACGCAAAAATCTCCAGTAATATTTGAATTCAAGTCAATGCACTTCAATGGAACTCAGAGTATTTCAATTCGAAATGCCATTTCATATAAAACTTAATATTTCCATTTAAATTAATTAAAATTTCAATCGGGATCGACAGTGGCCGTGACTTTAAAATAAACTTAATTTTAACGAAATAATCTCACGTATTTTTAATTTTTCATTATTCTCTTACAGCATGGACGCTTACAACATCATCAAATATCCATTGACCACTGAAGCTGCCATGAAGAAGATTGAAGACAACAACACTTTGGTGTTCTTGACTCACTTGCGCGCTAACAAGAATCACGTTCGCGCCGCTGTCCGTAAACTCTACGACATTAAAGTAGCTAAGGTTAACATTTTGATCAGACCCGATGGTCAAAAGAAGGCTTATGTCCGTTTGGCACGTGATTATGATGCGTTGGATATTGCCAACAAGATTGGCATCATATAAATGATGAACATCTATTTACTTTGTTTCTTTTTTATAGAAATATAGTCGTAACTCAAAAAAATTAAACTATAAAAAACACACAAGATCAATATAATCTTCTCATTTCTCCGCAATTGATTTCTAGGAAAGAAGGAAAAGTGTAGTTTAGTAGGGCATAATTCAAAAATATTTGGAAATAGAAGCACTTTGTCCATTTAATAAGGACATACATTAGGACAATTTATTTAGTTGGGAAGTCCATTTCTTGAGTTTTTACTTTCAGATAAATTCTTTCATTTCAGATTTTCTATGCAGAATATATGCTCGCCAGCCTACATATCTCATTTACAAAAAGGTAATTATGGATTTTTGTTTGAAAAAATTTTTGTAAAGATTTTTTATGATGATTATCTTTAGTAGGAATCTCATTGAGTAATTAATTCATTCAAATTAACTATGAAAACATATTCAATAACTGATTTATAAATATAAATAAAATTGTGAGTAAACTTCAGTGTTTATTCTTCATTTTATAGTATTTATTAAATAAAGTACTTGGAATTATTGTTTTGTATTTATAAACATGTGTATTAAAATTTATCTTTTCTGTCTTTTTAGTTTCCCTGCATTACTTTTACATATGAAAACTTGGTTATACTAGATTCAAAAGGTAAATATTTTTCTCTTGTAACTTGAAATAAAAGTTCCTAAGAATTTAAATGATGATATTTTATAGTAGGAATCTCATTGACCATTCTAACATGAAAATAACTTGATTCACTGATCCATTTTTATTCAATTAATTAAACAAATTGTGGTAAATATAATTCTAAGCATTATTTTTCTTTGTTATTATTTTAGTTCTACTACCTAATTTTGTTGCTTGCGTTGGATTTTTCATACACATTATTTATTTAGAAGGTAAGCTTTTTTCTGTAATATTTTTTTTATAAATTCTTAAATTTAAATGATGATATTTTATAGTAGGAATCTCATTGACCATTCTAACATGAAAATAACTTGATTCACTGATTTATTTTCAATTTATTTCTGAAATTAATTTCACTTTAATTTTTTATTAATAAATTTGTTTTTTTTTAATTTGCAGGTCGATAAAGGGATTGGTTGGATAACTGCGTTTCATTTTTTTTGTATAGTTTAAGCTTTTAAGTATTCATTTGAAATAAAAGTAAGAATTTAATAAAGAATAAAAAAAAATGGAATTACTGTATTTTAAATGTTTATTAAAAGTAATGGAATGCATTTTTTAAAGACAAAATGCATAATTTAGGGAAATACGTGTTTTTTATTGAAAAATTAGTAAGTATGGATGTCATTTTAAAAATTTCGTAAAGAATCGGGATTTGATTTTGAAAATGAGAATTTTGTTTACAAAGTTTATCAAGTACAAACAAGCAAAAATTTAATTTTAAAAATCTATTAGATTTTGCATTATACATATCGTCACCTAAAACGCAAACGGCCCTATCTAACATTTTAAAAATTTTACAGGAGAAGCAAAAAACTTTAAAATGAAAAGTATAGTTTTGATAATCGAAATTTTCATCAATATTATTCAAAATACACAAACTATTTGATTTCTGGTGAAATAAAATTAAATTTTAGAATTTTTAAAGATCTATCTTAGTTAAGTCTTTTGGTTTTGTAATTTTATGAAACCAAAGGCCTTAACTACCTACTTATTCCAGAGAGTTCTCAATGGTATGTTGTCATAAAAATAATGACAATCTTCTGGTAGCAATCGTTTTAGATCCTGGAGATTCTGCCATTTCTTTTTAGACATTTTTAATTTTCGAAGGTAAAACTATATTTATTTTACTTCCAGTTCCTTGTGGAAGCTGGGCATAATCGTCATCTATATTTATTTTAAATTATATAGTTTCTGCTTGTTCGTATGTCAAGGCAGGATCTCCACATTTTTCCCTTAAATAATTTTCTGCTCGTTTACCTCAGCCTCTTGTTTCTTCAGAAACTTTTTGAATGGAATGGAAACTTCAGAAACATACCCATAGTCGTATCATTTTTTCGGATAAACCCAAAGTAGACAAAAACATTTGTCTACATACTTGGATTTGATTTGTGTAGTGCTTCAAAAAGTAGTGTTTTGTAATGGACCGTTTAGAGTTCTCGACAGTAATACGTTGTCTTTGAGAACATTCTACAAGGCTTTGGACATAAAGTTTTTTTTTATAATCTCACGACATTTTGCAAAAGGAGTCAAAAATGTTTTTACGAGTGGTTTCAGCAAAATAGGAACAATATCGGGTTGAGTTTTTTCGCAAAACGTTGAATTACATGGTTCCTTCATTTCTCTAGGCTTACGCACCAATACCATTACTTACGCACCTTCCATTCGGTTTTTTGACTCCAAAACCACCAATTTTGTTTATTTTTTTTTAAATTGGAATTTGCATTTTAATCAATATTCAGTTCAGACATTATTTTTAATTTTACCACTTTTTATTGTTATTTTATTTTAGAACTCCCTATATAATACATATTATGTACATATCAATCACAACACTTTTAATATAAAATTATTTTATTTAGTAAATTACCTTAAAATGTTTATAATTAGTTTTTCTTCAATATAAAATTGTTTAACGGTACAATCAATGTATTGTTTTGACAATTGACAATGTTTTACATACAAACGGTTAGTTAGGTCTTTTGGCTTTTATTACATAATTGCGTTTGTAGATAGGGCCGTTTGTTTTTTGTTAATAAAAATGACATTATTGTCCGCAGCAGTTCAATTTTTTATGTGAACATGTGTTTTGATGAAATACATCAGAATCAATGAAAAAGTCAATTTTGAATTTTTTGTTAGTTAGGGCCGTTTGAGTTTTAGGTGACGATATATAAAAACCCTAAAGATTTTGCCTCCAGCATGATTGTAGATCATCACATTTTGCTAAATAATACTGTCTTGATTATGAATAGCGAATGCACTTCTCTTGTGTATTGCCTTGCTAGACGGCTAAAACGATATTATGCATCTCAACTGACTGCCAGCATTTAAAAGTTTCACTTGTAAAAAAACTTATTTTCGCGAACTAAAAATTTTTAATTGTCGGACTGAAAGATCCATAAATCCTTCTAGTAGTTTATAAATACCTTTCTGTACGTCAATTATTCTTGAACTTTATTAGTAGTACATATACTATGTAAATGGGTAAAGCAACCCACAACAATTGGATTTTCCTCCCTGAACTACCAAGCCTTACTGCCAACCCAGCTATAGCTGTACAAATGATAAATTCTTTTGTAGCAGGCAACTCAATAATCACCTTTTTCCCTTTGATGATAATATTATATGATACCCAGCATAGACGGATTCGTTCGGATTCCAAAAGTCCTTAACGACTCTGCACTCGGGTACGAGCTGTGATTTGCACCAGACCGACGCAATAGGGCAGCCTAACTGTCAACGAAGATCATATAAGATTCAGAATCCGAAGTAGGCCTACCAGCTATAGCCTCGATAGTTTTTTGCGAAGATCTCTCCCTGAAACACACTACAGTCTTCCTTTAATCAGAAGTAAAGTCCAAGACCGAGTTCTCTTCAGAAAACCCCAGCACCTGTACCCCCTCCTAACTTCAAACCATCTGTGAAGATGGGTATGCCTTTTTGCCCCTGGAATAGCCCACCATTCCATTGTGTGTATAAGTATCCTCAAACCAGGCAGAAATAATAGTCGGTGGCTTTTTCCGAAAGTCCGTACCTCCCCTCAGAAAAGACGACGTTCAGAACTCTGGAGTGCCCTATCGATTCCCTGCGCTGCACACTGCTTTACATATAAATCAAGCGGTGCCAGGCAGAGTATAGTATCAAGAGCAGCTTAAGGGCAACTCTTCCTTACTCCATTGATACTCAAGAAGGCAATCCTCTGAACCTTATCCAAAATTTTCCGCTGGAAACTCTTATCCAATTCACTTCACCAAACAACACAACCATAAGTAGTAACCGGTCTAGCAATCGCCAGATATATCCAGCGAATGGCCCTAGCCAGAAGACCCCAACTCTTACCTATGGAGTTCTTACACTGATAGAGAGAATTCAATCCCTTCTTTATTCTTTCATCGGCGTTTCTTTTCCAGTTCAGCTTGATGTCCAGAACAACACCCAAGTACTTGACTTCAGAAGACAACGTAAGCTCCCTACCACTTAACTTAGGTAGCCTGAAGGTTTCAATTTTGTACTTACGCGATAACAAAACGATTTGCAGGAGATCATCCAAATCGAACATCATGTCAGCATTACAGACGGGATCAGCTACTCCCAACGGATAACTATCCGGATCCAAACAATTGGGAAAATGAGTGTTCAATAGAACCTCTAGGGTTTCTTTTCTCGAAGCTGTCCACGTGCCATCGTTCTTTTGGATGAAGCCTAGGATTTTGGGGTCCATAGCCAGCATCCTACGGAAACAAGCCATATCGGCAACATCCTAGATGCTTTTGCAGAAACTCATCCATGTGGTTCTTTTTGAACCTTTTATTTCCCTCTTATAATCGTTAAAGCTGGATCTATAAGCAGACCAGTCAAAATCCTCGCCCGACCTTTTAGCCTTATTAAAGAGTCTTTTAGTACAGCAGGCTGGCTGGCTCCTCTTACCCGGGTAATTAAGGGGACAAGCACCTCTATAACAAGACAACAAAATATCCGTCAAAAATTCAACTCGATTATTGATGCCAGGAGTGGAATGACCATAAGGGCCTTAAGTTCCCCTCCACAGCCCTCTCGAATTTCATCAAGTCGGTTCTCCTTGGATTCCTAAAAGGCTTATGAAAGCCACTAGATAGATTAATACTGAAGGAAGTCAGCTGGTGATCAGAGAAAGAACACTCATCTGAAACCATGCAGTCCCTAATCATAGACCTATCCATGTAAGAGAGCGTATAGCTTCCCTAACACGATTTCTAAAAGTCGGCGTATTACCAACGTTACAAATATTAATAAAATTCAAAATCGACTCAGCCTTAGTATTTATGTCAGCACTGCCCCATTGGGTGTGATGAGCATTGGCATCACAATTCAAGACGAGGCGACATCTTTTCCTCTTCGCATGCTCCACCAGTAGATCAAATTGGGTCATCAGGAGGAGATGCAGCTTCATACGGCATGTACACAGATGACAGCATCGCTCGATCCCAAGGTCATCTCTGTACACCACAGTTGTGACGTCACCTGTACAAAAGGAAGGAGTGATTAACAAAGCCAATTTACGACTAGCCAAACTATGGAATTTTACTTTATCACTTGAGAACAAGTAACTACCTATAATCAGGATAGCTCAAACCCAGTATCCTCTCCCTACTGATTCAAGGTTCCTGGATAAGAGCGATATCATAACTTAATATTAACGATGGACTTATGATATTTTGAAAATAGTTATCTATGTTATTACAAAAGCTTCATATCTGGAGTTTTTTTTTATATATTTTACAGATCTCTTTCGAAGGATGAACTTTAAAAAGTAACACTAACAGTTTATTTTGTAAAAAATCGAAAAAAATCAAACAATTTAAATTGCAACAAATGTTTTGTTTTTGTTTTTATTTTTCACTTTTTCTTCTTAGTTTATAAAATAAAATTTCATAAAAAAACATAAATATCATAAATTTATAAATAAAATATTAAAATATACAGGAATATAATGAATAAATCAATTGCACTAAATTAAGTATAATACGAGTGAGTATTTGCATTTTTTTTATATAAAATATCAATCAATAATAAAACATATACATACAAATAAATAAATATAAATACATACATAAATTCAAATAAATAAAACAAAGAATCGATTGTATAAAGAATTTAAATGCAAAGTATTATAATAATAAATGTATGTGTGTGTATGTTATTTTTACAAAAGAAATGACTAGCAGAGATAAATATTACAAAATTCATTATTTTGTTTGTGTGTGTTTTAAAAATTAAAAACTTAACTACTACTATTATTATTAGTAGTATTATAATACTTAATGATTTAAAAAAAAGGTTTTTTTTAAAAACGCATTCATTTATTCATTACTAATGATCAGCATTTAATGAAGACCACCAGCAAGTGTCTGACTGACTAGACTAGACTAGTTAAATGAGTATTAAAAAATTCTTGAAGGACTGCGACTATCACGCGTTGGCGTACACGAACGGGAACGTGGAGAACTATCACGGCTACAACAACTCGAACAATAACAACTAGAAACATCCGATGGTAATTTGCGATGATATGGTATAGGCCGTTTGCGGGCGCTATTAAAAATAAAAAACAATGAAATCAAATTTTATTTTTCTTAATTATTGTAATTTTATTTAATTAATTTTTTTAATTTAATTTTTTTTTTGCATTACGTTAACAATTTTTCTTTATTTTTGAAATGATAATAAAAAAAAGAAAATAATTCAAACTTACCAACTTAAAAGTGAAATAACGCAAATAAAAAATGTTTTTAAGAAAAAATATTTCTTTACCTACTACTGGAAAATAAATATGAAAAAAAATTAATAAATCAAAAACAAGTTATTTACATAGCTAGAAATATACTATAAAATAAGGAAAGAACATAAAAAAGATTAATTATTGATGTAAATATACGGCATAAATTTATTTTGGTAAATTACAACGTCTCTCTTAACGTCCTAAGTGTTTTACAAATCAAAATTGGAACTCATCAAACCCATATTTGCATAAACGTTGTGCATTTGTATGTATATCAACTTAATTAAAAAAAAACAATAAAAATAAAATAAGAAAAATTATAATAAAAATACATATCAAGCGAAATCATATCGGAAAAAATAATCATTAGCTTTTGTAATCAATGTCTTCGATCACGTTTTGATGATGAATGACGGCTACAATAAATAAAAAGTAATAATGAAAAATAATTAAAAACAAATTAAAATAAAATTCTAAAACTAAAATTATAAAAATTTCAATTTCATTTTCAAACAGATAAAATGTTTCCAATTTTACCTAGTAATGCGGCGACGATCTAGGAAACTGGGTGAGCCACGACGACGTGGTATTGAAGGAGAACGGGTACCGGAGCGTGAAGAACCAAAGCTACTGCTGCAAAAAAGTTAAATAAAATAAATAAATAAATTAATAATTATATTAAAAATGTTATTTTAAATTAATTGCAATTAAAAAAAAACCCTTTCACTAAACTGTCCTACAAAACATTACAATTTATATGTCTTTTATATAGGAAACCCATTATGTTTCCTATTAAATGCTTTAGCAGTCTGTATCTGGTAATATATACGAATTAAATGAGCGCACAACCAGTGCTATAAACTACTCAAACCATGCCAGACAGAAATAGGCACATAAACATCCATAAATTGGTAGATATAATCAATGAACATCCACCTTCAATTTCGGACAGTGAGAGTGAGCTGACCAGGAAAACTAGATTCAGCTGGTTGAGCATTCTTAATTGTTATCGTAAGCGGATTGAATCGCTGTCCAGAATGCCATCAAAGGCTACATAACACGGCTCAGCTCTTCAACAGTCCTGTCAGACCAACCGCTTCCGTCCAGTGAACTAACTTAGGGTTGAGACCAACAGTTGAATCACCTGATTCCCCACACATTCTTCATCTCATCGAATAGTTTATTTTAACAGGGAAATACTTTCGGGCACAGCAGAGCTGTTACAACAATATCAACTCAAATCATATCAAATTGGAGTAATTGTGTTACTTTTAAATAATCTTCAGCACCTTTAGCCATCGTCGTTAAAAGTTTGATGTCAACGAATGTTTGAAGTGACGAAATCTGTAGCAGACACTTTGATTATGGAAAGTTTTTGCCACCCGATTCATACATTGGTTTTTGATTTAGAACGTGACTTCTAAAAAACGTTCGGAAACTATTTCTTTGGGTCTTTCCGATTCAAACGACAAAGAATACGAATTAGTTAATCTCTTTACAGAATGTAACGAGTTGCTTGTAGTTATAATCCGCAAAATTATTCGATATTAAAGAAGGTCAATTGTGGCTAAAATTAATGAAAATCACTCACTTCGACTTTATGTAAACGAGATTTTGAATTATTGATAAAAAAAGAGTTAATAATTACCTCGATGAGCTACGTGATGAACTGCGTGACGATGAACTGGATTGTGAGGAATGCGAACGTGAACGTGAGCTACGTCGACTATGGCTGCGACTTCTACTGCGGCTAGATGATGATGATCTTCTAGAAAAGAATTTTTATGAGGAAAAAAAACACGTAAATTTCAAAAAAGCCACTACAATTTCATATTTCCATTATAAACTTACGATGATCTGGAGCGACTAGTCGAACGACGACGATTTCCATCGCGTTCTCCACCACCTCCTCCGCCACCCGTACTATTGTTGCCCTTCTCCTCATGGCGATTACGACTGCGACTACGCCTCGAACGGCTACGACTACGCCGTGCAGCACTTTCGGCAGCCGCTACCGTTGCTGTTGATACTTTAGATACGATGGCATCTACGAGCGATGAATCCGCCAGAGCGGCAACTAAAGGCTGTGAATCATTAATTTTAAAAGGCTTAATAACAAGTTTTGGTTTATTTTGTTGTTGTAGAAAATTTAAATTATTAGCCGCCGCCACTGCAGCCGCCGCGCTCGTTGCAGCCGAGTGTACAACACCTAAACTATGACGTTGTGCGGCCGCTATTGAAGCAGCCATTAGTATGCGATCGGTTATTTGGGTAGCCGAATTGCTACCGCTACCACTCGAATTCGAATTCTGACCGTGATGATGATGGTGGTGGTGATGATGATTATGGTGATGGTGGCCGCCGCCACCACCTAAGCCGCCTAGACCAACGCTTATACCATGGCCGGCTGCCGCAACATGTAGATGATGAGGATTAGTATTAGCTTTGGTTAACAACAGATTACTATTAGAGAAATTAGTACAGGGTGTACCGCTGAGACCCAAATTCAAAGCGGTACGATGATCTCGTCGATGAACTAAAATACTATTCGATTGTTTACTAAGCATTTGATTGTTAAATTGAGTAGCAGTTATAAGAGGTGTAGTGTTAATACGACTAGGACGAGTAAATGAAAGATTAGTGGAATTATTAATATGATTACACATCAATGTATGAGGATTAGTAGAATTAGCAATATAAGAAGTTGACGACGCAGAATTGTGATGATTGTTAATCAACTGATGATTGGGGTGATGATGATGATGTAGCGGATGTTGATGTGGATGGGCATGCGGATGGTGATGATGATGTGGACCACCAACACCACCGAGATTTCCCATTGCATTGCCGCCATTTAGACGCTGTTGTCGATGGTTGAGATGATGCATATTGTTGTTGTTATTATTATTACGTCTACCACCACCACCACCCATACCGCCGTTACTGATGATGCCACCACCACCAACTCCACCGGTGCTATAAATGTTCGGTGATCTTTGTCGTCTGTCCAAATAACGTTCTTTATTAAAATTATTACTATTGTTAATCATCTCTCTAGGAGGTTTTATATCTCTTTCCCTATCTCTTTCTCGTTCTCGCTCACGTTCACGATGATCACGTTCACGTTTACGATCTCTGTCTCTATTTATTACGTAATTGTTATTGTTATTATTATTATTACTGTTACGTAGTGGACTTGCTGTTGGACTTGCATTAGGCGCATGACCATTTGCAGTCGCCGGGGACTTTTTGCAATTAGCCTGCGTTTCAGTGTCCTTAATATTATTATTAACGTTACTGTTACTGTTACTGTTATTGTTATTGTTACTGTTAGTTTCATTATGATTATTGGAAGATGTTTCCTTTGTATGGGTATGAGATTCCTGTTCTTTTTTAATTTCTTCTAATGTCTGGGGATATATAGCTCCGGGTGGTGAATTTTGTATGCTATTGTTGGTTGTTGAAGAACAAGTTGCCACTACAGCTGGGGCCACATTGTTGGCAGCCAAAAAATCATTAAGAGAATTACGTATTGCACTTTTATAAGGTTTGTCACTTACTTCTCCACCAGTATTCGTCGATGAACTTGTCGAAGTGGAAGCAGCCATTTTTTCAATAGTCTTTATCTTTTCCTTAGCTTTGGCGGCTATACCCGTTTTTAATTGTTCCAACATTTTCAGATCCTTCAGTTCTCGTTCCCGTCGTGATTCCTGAAATTCGTCCAATATTTTTTCGGCATTACGTTCCGTGGCATCACTTTCATCTTCACTTTGAGACTGTAAGCGTACCACAGGTTTCGCTGGATTCCTATCGCGTTTACTTTCTCCCTTCTCTTTACGTTCTTTTTCACGCTCTTCGCTAATTTTCGTTAACTTGGTGTTGTGTTCTTTTCTATCGTCTTCCTTTTCGCTGGGTTTACGCTTTTCGGTTTTTTGATTTTTAGCATTTTCTAAAATATCCCGATAACGTTCGGGATTGCGCCTAGCAGGAGAGTAGCTTAATTCTGAAGAATCCCTAGAAGATCGAGGACTCGAAGCTTTCTTCTCTGCTCTGGAAGGTGGCGGAGTTTTCGATAAACGTTTCTTGTAGTCATCACGTTTATCTTTAGATTTACCACGCGATTCTCTAGATGTAGAAACTTGACGTTGTTTGTCCTTTAATAATCTCTCTGGAGAGATATTTCTCGATTTGGAACGTGCTATAGTAGTTGGTCGCCTTTCGAGAGAAGGAGTTCTTGTAGGACTTGGGGATCTTGTTCTTCGTACTGATAAAGACTTTGGCGTTTCACTGTGCTTCGACGTCGAAGGCTTTTCAACAACAACAACAGGTTGTTCTTTTTTCGGCGACGGTGTTCTTGATCTTGAAGATTCTGTATCAGTAGAGGATGCAGAATCTGACGACGAAGTTGATGTAGTACGAGATCTTGATTTTCGTGTACTTGCTTTTGTATCTATTGCGACTGAATGTTTAGAATTTCCAATAGACTTTTCTTGATCTTTAGAAGAATCAGAAATTGATTTTTTTGTATCATTTGTTTCTAAACGTTGTTTAGATGAGCGCTGGGGTGGTGTTAAAGATTTTCTAAGAACATTTTCCCGGCCTACAGGCGATCTAGACAAGGATTTGTTTACTTTTCTGTTAGTATCCTGAGGTTCCCGTGACTTTCTACGTGGTGTTTTTGAGCGTGATCTAGAGAGGCTAGGGCGCTTTCTCTGATCTGTTTTGCTATACGATTTTTCATCACGGCTTCTTTGTCTAGATCTTGAAGGTGAACGCGAACATTTTTTGCGTTTATCAACACTTACCGCGGGACTATCGCGTCTCTTAGCTAAACGTTCTTCAGAGTGTTTACGTTTGAGATCTTTTAAACGATCGGCTGGTTCATCACGTCTAGACCTTTGGCGAGATCTCGAACGACGGTTATCTCTTAAATCTTTTTCATTACGTTCACGACTACGATAATCTATAGAGCTAGGGCGTTTCTGATAAGAATCACGTGTGTCGTCGCGACGACGATCATTTCTTGAATCTCTGCCATTACGACTGCGACTGCGTCGTCTACTTAACTCTCTGTCCCTGTCTCTGTCGTTGCGACTGTGACTTTGGCTACGACGTTTACCGATAATGTCTCTATCATGACGGCTGCGACTACGTCTATGACGGCTCTCTTGTGGTGACTCATAATGTCGTCTTTGCGAGTCCCTTGCAGGTCTATGGGATCTTTCTTTAGAACGGCTACGAAATGGATTATCAGACGTCTTCTTACTGACTGATTCAGATTTTTTCGTCTCCTTTTTGCTTTCCACAGGTTTATCAGCTGGAGATCTGTGAAAGAAGTTTTCAATTAATTGATGAGCATAAATGAAAAAATAAGATAACGAACTTACGCCGATCTAGATTTATCGGAAGACGATGAACGTTCCTTTTTCTTATTTTTCTTGTCGCGCTTTTTCTAAACAACAAAATCAAAGAGAGGAAAATATTTTAATAAGAATTAAAAATAATGGAAGAAATTTTTTGTTTTTTTTTCGTTTATGCCTAATTAGTATTATTGTCTACTGATTAAACAGTCATTCATATTGAATTAAAGGTGATTTCAAAAGAAAACAAAATAAAATATTTGAAAATGTTAGATAAATGATGATCAGTGAATAATAATAATAAATATTTTAATGTTTATTGTAGAAAACAAAATATTAATTTTGTTTAGGTTGCTGTTGTTATTTTTTTTTTTAACTAAATACATAACGGTTTTTGGTATAAACTTAAAATTAAACAAAGAAGGAAGACTAAAATGATAGTACTTACAAAACTACAAGAGACCCTTTTGAAAGCTATCCTATTTAAAATGAAGCGCCAGGGATTGTATTTTTGTTTTTAATTTTTCTTTTTATATTGTATACGAACACAAAAAGTTTTAATTTCTTTTTTGTTTGTTTTTAAATTGTATATAAATTTCCTGTTTGTTTGTTTTTTCATGAGTTGTATTCAAAAAATTAAAAAAAAAAATCAAAACTAAAATAAAAACTACAAATGAAATACACAATTAATAAAAAAAAAATGGAATATTAAGATGTTGCATAACTGCTATGCTTTTATCAATTCAAAATTGATTTACCTTGTATTGTCAATGAACAGAAAAATACAATAAAATCATATTGCATGTATTATTATTTATTTTATAAAAAATAAAATAATAAATTACGTTTCATTATAAAACCAAAATTCGTTTCGAGTAGGATTGAAAGAAAGTAAATCAAGCAAGAAAAAAAGGTAATGGTATTATGGTATTTCATATAAATTTTACATTAAATATAATTTTGGTGGATTTACAAACAGATTTTTCAATACATTTGATTAATAATAGAAAGGATTAATATTTTTATTATTTTTTGTTTTTATTTTAAAAAACAAAGTGCATGCTTTCTTCATTTTTTTTTATTTTTCTATTTGTATTTATTTTTTCATGTTTTTATGTCAAAAGTGTTACTTACCTTCTCCTTTTTAGACTTCTTGCGACTTTTCTTTACATCGGCTTCACTGTCCGTATCAGAATCATCATTGTTGCTATCCTTATCATCGTCAGCATTGCTATCGGATTCGCTAGCTTTACGTTTGCGTGACTTCTTTTTCTTTGACTTACTGAAAGTAGAATCAAGACAAACTTATTAAACAAAAAAAAATATGCTTAACATGCCAATAACAACTAAATTTAATTCATTTAACAAATTTGCTATAAGAAAATTTTATTTTCAAACAATATTGTAACGTTTCATCAAATAAATTGTAAAAATATTTTATTGTCTTATTGTTTTTCTCTACTAATAAATACATAATTTAATAAATTCTCCTTTCCGGCATAGGCTGGCTTACTTTGTAAGCGCCTTCAAGACGTTTGTCAATTTCTTTAAATTTCTTTTGAAATATATTATTTCAACTAAACTTCTTTAACACTGGAAATTAAATTTATGAGTTTCGAGCTGAATAAATAATTTAAAAAATAATTTTTAAATAAAATTTTTGAAGAAAATCAAACACATTTTTTTTCAAAGAAATTTTATCTTATTTTCAGATGCAAATGCAACGCCCTCTTCTTTTCAGAGGCAAAAGCAACATCTGCTTTCTTAATTGAAGCGGCTGCAAGCGTTTGCTTGTACTTTATGTCTGTAAAGCCAACTACCATTCTGAAGGTTTACATTAGAATAGAATGCAGCGGACCAATCATTTGCTCATTTGATACTTTAAGGATAAAAAAACTTGAAAATACGAGTCAAAATCGCTGTCTATAGTATGAAGGAAGTTTTAACTTTTAATTAATTCACAACACTGTGTAAACAAAACAGTGTATAACACTGCAAAAACTTCGAACACAATGTTCTTATTGTTCTCAAAATGACAACAGATCTAGTTGCTGAAGCTCTCATTTCCACAGATTCTATATCAATATTTCAAACCCAGGGATTTGAACCACGTTACCAAGTAATTCGAAGATAATTTCGGTTATATGTGAACTACTAAATGCTAAAGTCAGTAACTCGTACAAATGGTATATCCGCAGAGATATATAAGTATGACTCTGCCGTTATGGCTAAACTTTTGCAGCCGCTTATCACCCGATCGGAAATGGGAAGATGATATAATTTTCAAGTTCGCAAAGAAAAATAGTTTAAAAAATTTAAGTATTTGGCCAAGTATATGTGTCTGCCTCTCTATTGCAAAGCTAGTTGCTTGAATATTCTTCAATGTGCCAATCCGGCCGATTTACGTAGTGAATCATCTTTTTACGTTTCAGTAGGCAAAATTCAATTACAACCGCAAGCCTTTTCTTATCGATTTCGAAGCAACATACGAAATATAAAACTCAAAGCAAGATGTTTAGAACTATGAAAGGAAGTTATACCGGAGAAGCTAATATTTTTAATCAGAGAAAGTTATAATTAGGCTAGATGTTTCCGTCTTTAGAAAGCAATACCTTTAGAGCAATTTATTGGGTAAAATTAGTACGATGGAAAATGTTCTACGTTAATAGAAAATGAGCGACAAGGAATTCAGTGGCAGAGTCCTCAATTATCTGACACCATACGAGTATCATGATATACTCAGGCAAGACAAAGCCTCTTATTATTTATAGATCAACGTCTTTCAGTATAGTAAGGGAACATACTACCTGCTAGCTGGGATGGGAGTACAGAATTAGACCTAGATGCAACTCTGATAAATTGAGTCCAATGTAGCAAAGCACCAAAATTAAACTTTACATTAAACTGTGCTTTTTTGAAGCAAATATTAAACCTGCACATCTCTATGGATGCACAAACTGATTTTAAGCTTCTGTTTTAGAAGCTTACTACAAATATCCGTGCACATCTGGAATAAAAATCTGCTAAGGGATATCTGGCAATTACTGTTGGCCACATAAGTTCGAAAAAAGAATTGTCGACAAAGAACTTGCAGACTCCGTATAACATAGAATAGGCGCAGACTGGAATGAATAAAGATCAACTGGAAAAAATTATGTCAAATGGCTAACGGCTTTTATTGTTTTATTGGGCGTTATGGGAATCTTAAATATCAAGACCTCGTTGTTTACTAGAGAACTAAAGTACTTGCATATCCAGTAATATTAACTTTTTACATCTCAAATTTCCCAAATAGAATGTTTGATAAAATTTGTAATTGCTTGTAATCCACGAACTGAATAGATTTAAAATATTGCTAATAAATTAAAACCAAATCATGTTAAAATATGTATATTTCAAAATTCCATTACCAAGAATCATCATTTAATTTTTCTTATTATTTGTGTATTAAGAATAAATAGCAATTGCTATAATTGCCATATTTTCCATTTCATTTCTAAATTGGTGGTTAGTCTATACTAGAATGAGTTGATAAAATGATGTCTAGCAAAAATTATTCATATTTTTAATTACTATGTAATTCATTATTTTTTTTATTATACAAAAATATATCCAACATACACACTTGTTGTTAAATTGTTTACCTTAATAAAAACACTTCTTTACTGGTAGTCTTTACAAAATAATTAAAAAAAGAAAGATGAGAAAATAATTGTATTGTTTTAAAATGTTCAACCAACGTTGTTTTTTGTTTGATTACAAAGAAAAAAAAATCATAAAAAAAGAGATTTATTTTACTAGTTTTAACTAATCTATTGTTGTCGCAATCAAAATTGTTTGTATGTATAGAAGAAGGAGGAGAAATTTCGAAAAGTAAAATAATGCTAAACATTATTGGGACTGTAAGCAAATTAAATGTAAATTAAATAGAAAATAAATGAAAACAAGGCAACATTTGTTGTGCTCAAAAGATTACAATGTTTCATCATTTCTATTTCTGGAAAACACTACTCAAACTATTTAGCAAAATTAATGTCTGCAAGTTTATTATAAAAACTTTAGGAAGAATTGAGAAAACAGTTTGATTTTTTAAAAACTACTGCCACAAGTGACCTTAGATCACAACTAAATGCATACAATTATAAATATATCGATCATAGTCATTCACAGCTTATTCGATGTAAAGTGAAAGCAAAAATATTAAAAGTCTTGTCGACAAAATTATTCCTTTAATACTTTTGGGGGGTACAGATTAAACAATGTTGTATATTTAGTCATGTAATCATATTTGCTTTTCTACCTTTTAATTGAATTTTACAATTGGTGAGTACCTTTTTCTTTAACTTCAACCTATAGTCGAGATTCCATAGGTTCTAACACCTTTTTTCAAATTCAGGGTCGATAATCCGTTTGTAAAATAACACCAGCTTCATATCTAAAGTACTGATAACTTCTGTTAATATTCCATGACTTTATTTTCGGACTCTGAACAAACATTTCGTTTGAACATTTCCAGATACGTCAAGTATTTACAATGTCAAATTTATGCACCTCAGTTTAATGTAATCAAATGTTTCCTTAATGTTTTCCTCTGCACTTTGTCGAAGGTTAAGATATATTTTATCTCCTCAACAAAATTCGTACTTTTGGTCTGTTTTGCGCCAATAGTTTTACTTGCTTCTACTACATTAATCTCATGTTCAGTAATTTTATTTTCTAAGTTTTCTTCTACAATAGATTTACCAGGATTTGAATACATTTCGTGTCTTTGCAAAACATGATCGACGAAACTATTTAAGAAAGAAAAAAGACCCTAGAACTGTCACCACAATTGCAAGAATAGAGCCTAATCAAAAAGACTTTACAGTAAACCCCTACTCCGCAAGATAAAAAGCATTTGTAATAAGTAAGTGATTACGTTTGATAATCAAAAAGACTTTACAGTAAACCCCTACTCCGCAAGATAAAAAGCATTTGTAATAAGTAAGTGAATACGTTTGATTTTGCTTACCTACATAGTTAGCCATTAAACTTTAGTCGGGATTATAACCAGGCTTCTCACATGCGCGGTATTAACTGTGTTAATATTACCCCGTGAGTGACAGGATCTACAGTTTGAAGTCGACTTCGAATGACATATCTGAGAGACTGCTAAGGACAGGTCGTCGAAAGAAATATAGTTTTTTATATTTCTTTTTCTTTCGAACCTGTGGTTTAAACTTACTAGTTCTAGTCTAATGTTTTCTTCTCTTATTGCACCATATTAAGATTTCTTTACTATTTTTAAAAGAATAAAAAAAAAAACTATCGACTGCATCAAATAAGCTGTGAGTGGCGATTGTATAGCCATCTAAATAAATAATTTTTTTTAAATGCTCGTCTGAAAATGCGGGCAACAAATTGCAATACGTTGAGTAGTGTATTCAGTCAATGATTTAGACTTCAATTCAAAAACAGTTCATTTTCAAAGGACAACAAAATAAATCAATAAATAGCAGTGTTTTATTACAATTGAAGAAGTAGACTTAAAAATGTGTTGTGAATTTAGAATAAACATAAGTAAGCATGATTTAAATCTAATTCAACTAAGAAAACAAAAAACAGAATTTAAATCTAAAGTATGTATGATGTAAGTATGTATTGTATGCATGTAATGAAACTGAATAAGAAAATGAAAATAAACTAAAAATATAAAAATGAATTTGCAAATAAAGTTGATTACTTACCCATTTGGTTATATATTTTAATGTTAAAAATGGTTAAAGCCGAGGATTTTTCGTAAATTTTTTTTTTGGTTTTTGTAATTAATAAACATTTTGTAAAAAAATATTTTTTTTTGGTTTATATATATATATATATAATAAATATATATAATAATATGTATATAAGATAATAAAGAGATAATAATGAATTAATAAATATTTTGTTTTTTTTGGGGAGAAATATATAGAGAGTATTAATGACTTTGATTGTGTTAAAAAAAATGGATTTTGTTTTTATTTTCCTTTTGGTATTATAGTTACAACTTGGTTGAATTTTTATTTCTTGATTTTGTTACGATTTTGCATTCTTTTTTTAAATAAGAAAAAAACTAATGCAGCTTTTTTTTAAACATTTTGTACATGTCTCTTAATTTTTTGTTGATTTTTCTATATTATTCGTTACTTATTTTTTTTTTTGTATTGTTTTGTTTTGTTTTCGAGTTTTATAACAAATGATTGTTAGTGTATAAATAAATAAATTTATTAGAGAGTTTTTATATTTAAATACTTTTGAAAAAACAATTAAAGTTAATCTTTTCTCTTCTTTTTTCTTTCTTTTTCGTAAGAATTCCTGTTTTTTGTTGATTTATGTTTCGATATTTTGATTAGAGGTATTTTTCGTTAATTGAAAAAAAATGCAGAGAAAGTAGAGAATAAAAATATGAAGCAATTGATAAAGAAGAAAGAATTCATTTAACAATTTTTTGTCATTAAAAAGTTAAAGTTATTTCAACTAAAAATAAAACTAAAACACAATACAATGTTGGTTAGAAAAATAAATTAAATGAAACACAAACACAAAAACTGAAAATTTTAAGACATTTAATAAAACTACGTTTTTAAATTTCACAAAATTATAAAACTAATTGTTGAATAAACGGTTTTACACAAATTAACAACTAAAACAGAAGAAAATAATAATGATAATGAAATAATAACAATAAAGAAACAAAACTAAAAAAGTTACATCTTTAAATATGACCTAGAAAACCTAAGATACACAAGATGCCTTTCAAATTATATTTCGTTAGGTCTTACCTTTCTTTTTTGTGTTTCTTGGATTTCTTCTTTTTATCTTTTTTACGTTCGGGACTGGCAGAACTGAAATTCGAAAAATAGAAACAGTTAAGAGAATTGAAATGGTTTAAGTTTTGTTTTAAAACACAAATTAACTAACTGACCTCTCACGCGTTCTTTTCTTTTTCTTCTTTTTTATGGTATGATCATCATTATCACCACCACTACCGCCACCTACGCCTCCAGCAGAGACATCACGTTCTTTTGACGGTGTACGCACCAACGCATAACGTTTCGATGATTCTTTCTCTTTAGCCGCCGCAGCGGCTGCTTGTTCACGTTGAGTGTCCAGTTCTTTTTGTAAAGCCAAACTTTTGGCTAAATCTTCTTTTGCTTTACGATCCGAATCAAAACTAGAGCCTTCAACAAAATATTCAGAAATATTAAAGGCCTCACGTAATTTAGCGTTTTTCTCTTGTTGAGCTTCAGCTATTTGATGAGTATCACGAACTCTGTAATAAAACAAGAAGAAATATTTTTAGTCAGTAATTAGTAATTAAAGGTAAAGGAAAATATTTAAATTATTTTACAATTAAAATTCATTTTTATATCGCATTAAAGTATACTTGTACACACAAAGAAAAATCTTCAATTTTATATATAAACCGTTGGTTAAAATCACAATACTTTGTAATTTAAATACGCCCTAGCCTAACAAACCCTGCTTTATTAAATAAAAATTAAGGTTGCAACAGAATCTTTCATCAGGTAGTCCACCCTTAGAATTTTTTAACTGTCTTCACATTTTAAGTACATAATTAAACATTAGGCAGGAGTGTGATAATCTATTAAAAAATAATTGTGTGAACGCATTCAAACGTTGTTAAACACTGAAATTAAGGTCAAACTATATTTTTAAAATAAATTTAACATGTGAAGTCCTACAAATCCTTAATGTGAGTTTATTAAAACGATTCAACGGTATGCAATTATATTATGATAGATTTTACTGTTCAGAGCTGTTGAACAAATTTTTTAATAGCGAATATCGTAGCAATTTTTAATTTAGCGTAACAATGTTTTGTTAAAAAAAATGTAATTATTTACTATTTATGTATATACCTGTTTAGTTCATTGCTATTGTATTCAACTAATTTGGCATTATTTATTAATGTCTCTAAAAGCAAAGCAGGCGTATGATTTTGAAAAAATTCAAGTAATTTCGGCAAAGACTCTGGACAATTTGTTATGCCGTTAGCAGATATACTGCTAGAGGACGTGGTGGTGGTGGCAGCAGCAGTAGAGGTGGTTAAGTTTAATATTTTACTTATATTATTACATAAAACAGCTGATTTTGATTCCATAATATTAGTGTTATTATGACATTTACTTTGATTATGCTGGCAAGAGCACAAGCAATGTTGTAATTGGTGCTGTTGTTGCTGTTTATGAAGAGGCATGAGAGCATGAGCCATGTGTAAAGAATTGTTTATTTTTTGATTACAGCAACTGTGTGCTGCTGAGGCAAGAGCAGTAAATTTTTTCAGTTTTTGCTTTTTCACCAATTTCAATTTTCTCTGAGCATGATTATGTTTTAGAAAAGCTTTCTTTGTTGGCTTTTGCTGTGGATTTAAGGGTTTGAACTTTTTAGCCACTTCATTATAAAGTAATTCACTTTCTGTGGTGTATTTGTTGAAAAACGAAGAAGTCGCTGCCGATGACGACGAGGAGGATGAGGAGAATAGGGTATGTTTTATTTGTGTTTCTTTTCTTTGACCCAAACGATTATCGTGTTGAAAATATTGTTTGGTTTTTGCTATAGTCTTGTGTTGTACCACTTTGGTCATGGTGGAAGTGGTGGTGGTGGAGCCGGCAGCGGCTGCAGAGGCAACAGTAGCCTCAATATTATTTTGTTTAGTATTTTTGTTCCCTTGCAACTTTTTACGTCTTTTGCGGCGTTTTTTAGGTTTCTTCGAGGCATATTGATTAATATGGTGGGTGACAATAGATTGAAACTGTTGTTTTTGATTAATTTTGGATGATAACATGATGGTTTATTTTATGGAATTTGTATTTTTTAATTTATTTATTCATTTAATTTGGGTTTTATGTTAAAAAATATTTTATTTCGTTTTCATATTTTATTCAATTTTTTTTTTATTATTTTAAAACATTATTTTTTATTTTTGTAATCGAGTTTATGTTTCTTTATTATTGTAAAAATTTTATATAATTTTGTATAAATTTTTTTAAATTTAATTTCATAAAATTTGTGGTATTATATGTAATGATTATGACGATTTATTATGTTATGATATTATTTAAAAGTATTTTTAATACTTTTATTGGAAGACTTTGGATTTAAGTTTTTAGTATTCAATTTTTACATTGATTGGAAGACGTTGGATTGATTTTCTTTTAACTTTACGTAACTTTTTAAATATTATTTAGTTTTTAAAACACATACTTTAACAATATTTTTGTTAACAATGTTTTTGTTAAATAAATATAAATTTAAGATTTGATTTTTATATTTAAATTATTTCATTTTTAATATTTCACTTATTGAGTATTTTCCTTAGGAAATAATTTTGTTAAAAATTTAATTTTATTTATGTTTTAGAATTTATTTTAAGTTACATATTATAATAAATAGATATTTTAATATTTTTTTTTATTTTTTTTTCTGGTTACTAAGTTAGTTCAATGATGATGTTATAATTGCAGTTTTTTAAATCAGTTACTGTATTATAATCAGTTGTTTTATTTATTAATTATTAAAAAATATTTTTTATTATTATGTTTTTTTAATTTTATAAATTGAAAGACAGGAACATGTTTTTATTTTATTTTAGAGTACTCAGATGCTGATAATTTATTATATTTTTTTAAATATCTGGTATTATATTGTAGAAATGTTGTTTGTAAAATCTCTAATATTTTAAAAGATATAAGAATATCTTGGTATTGGTATTTTGCTTTTCAAAATATTATTGTTTTATATTATTATTTTTAGTTTTTAATATTATTTTGAAATTTATAAAACAATATTCTGTTACTCTATTGCGGCATCCTCAGCAACATTTTAAAACATTAATTTTTTTTTTCAATTTAACAGCTTTGTTTTGCATATAAAAATATATTTTGCATCCGTTGTTTGTGAACTTTTCTGAACTTCTTTTTGTTAAAAACTAATTTGATTATACAAGTAAAACCATGGAAGACTTGTTTAGTGATTTGTTGCTTAAGTATTAGTTTAGGAGTTCAATGTTTCATGTTGTTTTATATATTAACTGGTCATTGTGGGTTTCATTTCAATTGCTGGCCAAATATAAATCGTAATCCATTTTACATTTTGTTTTTTTGCTGTTTTATGTTACATTGCTATTAAGGGTTGGTAACAGCAAAGTCGTAAAGCATACGTTTAGACAAAAAACAAAAAAGAAAAGTTCCACAAAGTATTAAATACGCCGACATGTTGAGGTTAATATAATGGAGGCAAGGGAATTGGGATTGTTTTGTATAACAAATTTATTTTAATTTTTAATAAACATTTTAATTTCTGTTGCAAGTTATTAAACATTTCATTGTTTTACTATTTCCATTCTATAAATAAACAAATTGTATGAATTCATTTTCATTCGTCTTTATACTGCTTTTTAATAATTATTGATTTTCCATGATATTCTCTTTTTTTCGTTGGATTACAAGCTGTCATTAACATATATTTTTACTTAAATTCTTAATAATTGCTTTTAATAAATATTTAATAATTTCAAATTATATATTTGTTGTTTGTTTTGTAGATTTTTTTGTATTATTTAAATAAATTTTAAAACTTTTATTATTTTTAAACGTTCCATTTTTCTCCTCTATCCATCCTTAGCTTTTGGAAGACTTGTTTCAACTATCTTTAACATTTTTCTTATCTATACATCAAATGAATTTTATATTTTCTCCAAAAATTCACCATACATGTGAGTTTCGTATTAGTGTTGCAAGTGTGTCACAGAGTATGTATGCACATGTACGTACTCGTAAAAGGATACACAAGATTTTCGTCATCATTGTGTGCTGAGCGAAGCTGCTATGGTATAATTTATAATATAGTGGTGGTGGTTGCTTTTTGCAAGTTACTTACACAAAAGTAATACATATCCTGTCTATTTCATAATATAATTATCAAACTCTCAGAGAGTAGTTTTTGTTGAAAAGTTTTATGTCATCTCGAGCTCATATTACGGCTATCAGTCATGAACAATATAAATATTTCAATAATACGATTATATTTTTAGCAAATTTATAAATTAAAATTTTGAATTTCACACAAATTCAATAAAAGTTACGGTATTTGAATATACAACAAAGCTTCTGATGGCAACCACTTGACATATTTTCCAAAACAAGATTGCTAGTCAATTTTAAATTATCTACCAATGGTTTATAACGCTGAACCCCAAGAATGTCTTCACTGAATACACAGTTAATTAGATTATTATTAGTGAGAAAGAGGTTTATGTTTTTTTACCCTCATTCTAACCTCAGATTGTCAGGAGAACCTGATTATTTAAAATCATATACTATATCCACAACACTCCTTGATACTGTAGTAGATGTCCATTATAACTGTAATAGATGAATAGTCGGAATGAACTATGCTTTCAAACAAAAATAAAACTTTTTTCTAATTCTGGCGACTGCCTGCATTAAAATTGACACCAAAGAATGCCTTTTTATTCGATAAAGAGAGAGATATTGTAGAGTAATATAGTGCTTGGCTACAAAACGAAGAATTCTTCGTTTAGATACGCTAGAAAAATAATTTCAAAAATTAATAAGAGGCCTTATTCTACATTCTAATGAAAATATATCCAGAATTTCGTTCTCAGAGGGTAATGTGAGCAAAAAATATCATAAGAATATCTTGAATTGTAAATTTAAACAAAGTCAAGAATGATTGTTTTCAATAAGAAGATGGAGATGGGTTGAAAAAACCACATGCTTCTTATAGAAACTAAAGAAATAATAACAGCAGAAAACGCGAAAAGGTTGCCTGATACGACGATGCCAGAACCTATTGTTGAAAATGTAAATGAAGTAATGGAAAAAATCGAGTCAAATTTAATTTAAGCATTGAACCAATACACAGGCGCAAAACATTGTAAAAACATGATTGAATTTTGAATAAGAGCGTTTTACAAGAACAACTTGGGTATTTAGTTATTGTAATTAGTCAGT
Organism: Sarcophaga subvicina; assembly: GCA_936449025.2. Lineage (NCBI taxonomy): Eukaryota > Metazoa > Arthropoda > Insecta > Diptera > Sarcophagidae > Sarcophaga > Sarcophaga subvicina. The sequence goes on from OW388083.2 coordinate 78,180,593, forward strand.
GATTTACATTTTATGGAACGACGGGATTATATTTCATGTTGGTTTGTTTGCTCTTCCATCAGCTTTGCCTCATATTAGAGAAATTATGGTTCATTGGAACAATGCCTGTTAAAGGCTATTGGAAATAATTTTGATTATGGTTACCAAGAGTGACATACATATATGTATGTTGGAATTACCTTATACGTACGAAAGAGAGCATTGATAAGCTGAATGGGATCATTCTAACTATGCTATAAAAAGCCAGAAATTACTTTAAAAAATAAAGGAGTTATTTTTATTATACCACACATTTAAAAACAACTCTATTCTCAGTCTCACATATAGACTGCCTTCAACCAATAAAAATTTACAACATGTGGCAGAGAACATTTGTTTAGCATTTAAAAACTGTACCCCTTAGGTAAATAAACATAAATTATTTTTCAATTATTAAAAAAATGCACTTAAAATGCTTTCATTTAAATGTTCTATATGTTGTGTTTTTAGTTATCAGAAAACAACACAAATTTTCCAGTACCGTAAATAGAGACTCGAATTTATATGCACGTAAGTACATATACAAAAAACAGATTATTTAACAGGAAGTGAGAAAGGAAAATATTGATTATTTCAGAAGAATAAAATTTTCAAACAAAAATTTTATTGCAATGGTAAAGACAAAAAACTATTTTTATAATAAAAATTAAAACAAACAATTTTATTTATTACACTAACCAATGATGGCACTCCAAGCAATTTTAAAAATAATTTAAAATTTAATACAATTTACATAACCCAGATTCTTTTTTTCATATTTTAAAATCAAAATTTGTAAATTTCATGAATTTTTTTATATAATTAATAAAATTAAGATGAAATACTTACGTAATTCTACCAAATTCATCTTTTGGCAAATCCGTTTTTCCTTGTCCCATTAATTTTTGCCTATAGGAGTCAACTTTGGCCTTGATTTCTTCGGATGATAAGCTATGAAAAGCAAAAAGTAGAACAGAAACACCAAATTAACAATGTTACTAACTGCAGTAAAAAGAAAGAAAAACGAAAAATATATGTATATTCATTCAATGAAACCTACTTTGTTTGGATTTAATTGTTTTAATAAAATAAATCACAATTATATTTTCATTATTTTTTTTAGTTCTTTGTAGCTTTAAATTTTGTTTAGTTTTCTAAATTTTTTGGTTTTTTTTTTTGGTAACTTATTTAATTATAATATCAATTGTCTTTGAATCGGATGTTATGTTATGTTGTATTTTATTAATATTTGTTGGTATTTTTTTAATAAAATCTAATAAAATATTTAAATATATTTGTTTTAAAACATATACTATATGTTAATCGTTGAACGTTTCTATTGATTATGAGGTGTGTTGACAATTTTATGTATTATAGTGTTGTATACTTGCAGCAGTAGCAGTAGCACAATCATTAAATGAAAGCACAAAACGTACAGGGAGAGTAAGAAATCAAAACATGAAATTGCACTACTATTCCACCCCTTAGTGAAAACATAGTGCAGGTTTTTTCTCACTTTGCATTTTTCTTGTTTGTTTGTTTATTCTTTCGTTTATTTTGGCTTTCACAGTTTTAAGGGTGGTGGAATAACGTTTCGTAAACGAAAAACGAATAAGTTTAAGCCGCAAAGATTTGTTTACAAATCACTATGTGGTGCAAAGTGAGAGACAAACTTTATTTTATTTAAACGCTCTCCATTTTATTTAAGGGCGGTAAAGCTCCTCTTGCTTGTAAACATTTGAAAAATAAAAACGGGTTAAGATATAAATAAAGAATTCCTACAACAACATAACTTTACATTGGTATGTATTTTTGTAGGTTGTTGTCGTCTATACACGTGCTAAAGTATGCTGTTTTGTTAAGGACACTTACTTAACATGAACATTTTAATTCAATTAGTTGAGGTAAAAAGAAAAAAAATATACTAAGAATTTGAATAGGAAAAATGGAATATTTAAAAGAGGGAAAAGAAGTTTTCAGCTAAGAAATGTTGGTTACTATTGCATATCTTGTTTTTACTAGTGTAAAAGCACATTATCTAAAAGGAAATAAAGAAAATGATGGCCTCAATACTAAAGATTGTTAACAAAAGCCAAATAATGTGATTTATTTAATACTTCTATTTACTATTTTATAGGATTTTTTAATTTAAATTTCTTTTGATATACTGTTCAGGTTTTTGCCAGACGTAATGAGAAAAGTGAATTCTATTTTACTTAACGGCTGTTTAAAAACAATTGAAATTCACTTCCAAACTGTTGGATCTATTAAAAACACATTTTACAGGCTTATTAATTGGAAACTTTAAGCCAATTGGCTTAATAAAACACATATAAACAAAAGATAATATTCATTCGGGTTGTCCAATTGAAAATATAGCATCAGAAGTTTTAAATTTGATGTTGACAGCGAGTAGGCTTATCTGCAAACAACATAAAAGATTTATTTGAGGAAAGAAATAATGTCAAGCGACCATCAGCACTTCATTAAAATGATTTCGAAACATAGCAGCTGTAAAGGGTACTTTCAAATACACGAGACACAAACTACGGCATTGTCCACGGGGAACATTTGCAAAATATCACTTATCATTCATAAATTGTTAAGATTTAATAAAGTGTTTAATTTGTTTGAAACTAGAAAATGAAATCGTTTGGTAAAAACTATTCTAAAATTCTAAATGACAGCATTTTCTGATTCCGAAGAGGAAATCTGAAAAAACTCTTATTTCAAATGACTTAAATTTTTTATAATTTCTTTGATCCACTTCTGGCAATAATCCCTAATAAAAATGCTAATAAAATTCATAAATTTGAATTATAATCATATTGGATTAGAATAACAAAGGGCTTGATCTGCTATCTACTCTATTCTGTACTACACACCGTCAATTGATGAAAATATTTACGAATTAATCTATCACATCCCCAATAAAACCCATAACTTACAGTAGCATGCCGAATCAAAAAAATTTTTATATGCTTGAAGAGGATCGCGGCAATAAATATGACTACTTGCTAACACAGAATACGATTGAAGTTACAAACAGTTAAACACGAAGGATCCAATATAATGGCTAGTTCGTGATTGTCGTATTATGATATTGGTCCAATACATGGGATAATGGGGGACTAAAAATATGACGATGCTACCTTTAGCGAAATATGAAATGTCTCCCAAACGGATCTTTGAGCATAATGACGATCCCAAATGCACCAGCCGAAGCATAAAAAACTTTGTGAAGTCGTGAAACCTTAAACTTTAATAGAATTTGTAGTGTGATATTAAAAGAAAGTTTCAGAAGGCAAGCTCGAGTTTTGGACAGTAATTGAGGAATTTTGGAGGTGTCAAAAGTGTCATGTGAGGTGTTAAAACTTTATTATTTCCACGAAACGGCGTTAAGAAACTGTGCTAAAAAGCAAAGGAAGCTTTACAGTATATTAAATACCTTATCAATCAACCATACAACCTGAGGAATGCTTTAGATTTCAGGCTTCAGCGAGCAGACACGAGTGCAATGCAACGATCGTTATTTTATAAAGGACTAAGCTTTTACAACAATATGCAAAGTGATGTTAAAAATGAAACTAATAACAATATATTTAGAAAAAAATTAGTATCTTTTATAAAAAATGTTAATGTATATCCGAGCTAAACTCTGTAAAGTTTTTTCTAAAATTATTTGTAATTTTCAAAAGTATTAATAAAATACTACTTATTAAATCAAAAAAAAAAAAAAAAAAAAAAGCCGTACATTCAAAAGGAATAATCATTTAATCAGAATGTAATACTTAGTTGAAGTTAGCGGTGCTGTTTTTAACACCCACAAATTTCTTTAAGCGATTTAGGTTTGTGCTGCTATTACTTATACTACAGCTTGATATTATGTGTCCCTGTGTTCTTATAGTCAAATATATAGGGTATTCCGCAAGCATTAAAAAATCCTTGCCTCATAGGAATTACTTACCCCTGCTTCTCCAATATCTCCTCAAATTCCAAACATTTAACTTCTATTTTACGTTTACGATCATGATCCAATATGTCTTTGTTGGGTGGACGATTTAGTGTGGCATCCAATTTTTTTATGTCCTCTTCTGAACGATAATTTGAATTGTCCTTCTTGCCGGGGCGTACAAAGGCCCAGTTGCGTTGTACATGACCATTAGTGCCAGAACCACGTGGAGTGGTTAAACCAATACCATTATACATTTTCCTTTGAGGTATTATTTATAAACGTTTATGCAAGTGCCTTCTTAACCCACTGACTGACTGACAAACGTAAAGCCAAAACAATAATTGGCTTGGGCAAGCAGTCACACAGTAAAACACACACACAAACACTTAAGCACACAAATAGTTGAAGATCTTTTCTGCAAGAAATCAATGAAAATTTTGGCAAATTATTATGCAAAAATAATGAAATACAATAATAAATTATGCTCACTTGTCTTATTAACAAAAATATTGTTCTTTTTAACAATATTTAATTATTCAAGTATGTTTTTTTACGGAATTTTATGTTAAATAAAACACTGCCGCAAGAAAATTTGCACACATTCCGCAGTAAGAAAAATATACTTAATCTTCTTCTTATTTATTTCTTAATTAAGTATCATTCACAATGGTATTGATGAAGTACTGCCAAGTCTACAGAAATTTAAAATGTAATAAATGAAACATTGTTATAAAATGTCAAAGTAATATTTTGCAACAAAAAGTGTATTACATTCAATGTTCCCAGGAACTAAAAAATTTTGAACCAGCTTCTAGAAAAGAAATCACCAAAAAGGGAAAATAATAACCAAGTTTATTTAGTTCATGGTTTTTTTTTTTATTAATTTTCCTAATGTTATATTTAGTAGGTCCGAGATACCGAAAAAACTCAGCACACCTGAAACACACCATCACGATTTCAGGAAGAATGTCAACTCCTAAAAAATAAGTATTAATGTTTTGGTAATTAATTATGCTGACTGAATACAACATTAATTTGTTATTTCATATTATCCTAGCTTTGTCTTTTAAAAGTTTTGATTTCATATTTTCATAACATTACTTAAAACAAAAAATTTTGCAACTCTTTTTTATATCAGCTGTTAACTGTCAACTTTAAAACACCGTTTCTACACCACACATTACACCCGCTGTTGGCACATCATTTCACAACATTTGTTAGTAAAAAATAAGAGATATTTTATATAAAAACTATAAAATAAATTGTATTTATACGGTGATAAATAATTATTTTTAGAATTTAGGAATGATTTTAATTAAAATTAATCGTTTATTGAAATAATTCGTTTTAGAAATTTAGACGAATATTTAACCCAACGAAACAATTTGAAGAAGTGTGAAGAAGAAAAAGTTAAATAACAAGCAAAATCATCTACAACAACATTACAAGATTTTTCCGGCTGATTGAAAATAGGCAAGAGTTGAATTGAACCGGCTTTATCATGGCACACCGTTTGCTGAATACAGCAAAATCTATGGAACAATGCCTGAGGCGCAATTATATTAGCCAACGAGCACCGGTTTCCGATAAGGTTTGCAAAACGCATCTCATGTTGAGGTTTTTCGTGATAATTATGGGATTTATTTGCAGGTGCATCGTGGTGCTGTTGTCTTGGAGCAAGTTCCCTTAGTGCGATATTTGTTAGAGCAAATAAGTTATTTTTGTAAAAAGCCTCCAAAGGGTTTTGAAAAATATTTCGAACAGGGGAAAAAGTCAACGCCGGCTGCCGGAGAGTCAGCAGCAGCAGGCAAGAAAGGTGCTAGTGAAACGACACCCTCCAAATCAGCCAGCCCCCCTCCACAACAACAGCAACAGAAGAGTGATTGGAATTTTGGTATGTTTGCCAATAGCAATAAACAGCAACAGAGTGGTGGAAACAGAGGCGGTCAGGGCCGTCCCATAGGCGAAGGTGGAGAAGGCAATCGTGAAAGATTTGTTATAATAGGTGCAGTTGGCGCTGTAGCTTTGTTGGGCTTGTTTGCTTTCTTCGAAATGGGTTATAAGGAAATTTCCTGGAAGGAATTTGTTACCAAGTGAGTCCTAACAGCAAGCGTTCAGTGTTTACTCATTAAAACATATCATATTTTTCATTTCAGTTACCTTAATAAAGGTGTGGTGGAAAAACTCGAAGTTGTTAATAAGAAATGGGTGAGAGTACGTATGTTGCCTGGCAATTCCCAAGATGCTGGCGGTATTTTGTGGTTTAATATTGGCAGTGTTGATTCGTTCGAACGTAATTTAGAAAATGCCCAAACGGAACAGGGCATAGAACCTCTTAACTTTATACCCGTTATATATCGCACAGAAGTAGAAGCTACTTCACTGACGGGTCTTTTACCCACTTTACTGATTATAGGCTTTCTGGTCTATATGATGCGCCGCTCCGCAGATATGATGGGCGGTGCCAGAGGCCGTAAAGGTGGCGGTCTATTTGGTGGTGTTATGCAATCTACTGCCAAGTTAATTAACTCCAATGAAATTGGCGTGAGATTCAAGTGAGTTTTATTGCGATTATTGTTTTACGTTAAGGCTAGGCACTCTTAACTTTACTTTATCGTTGTTCTTTTTATTCAGGGATGTTGCCGGCTGTGAAGAAGCTAAAATTGAAATTATGGAATTTGTGAATTTCCTAAAAAATCCTCAACAATACATTGATTTGGGCGCCAAGATTCCAAAAGGTGCTATGCTAACTGGTCCTCCCGGTACGGGTAAGACTTTGTTGGCTAAAGCCACTGCTGGTGAGGCCAATGTACCTTTTATTACCGTGTCTGGGTCTGAATTCTTGGAAATGTTTGTTGGTGTTGGTCCCTCAAGAGTACGTGATATGTTCGCCATGGCCCGTAAAAATGCGCCCTGCATTCTATTTATTGATGAAATCGATGCTGTAGGTCGTAAACGTGGTGGCAAATCTTTTGGTGGTCATTCTGAACAGGAGAATACCTTGAATCAACTGTTAGTCGAAATGGACGGCTTCAATACCACTACCAACGTCGTGGTTTTGGCAGCTACTAATCGTGTAGATATTTTAGATAAGGCTTTAATGCGTCCTGGACGTTTTGACAGGCAAATATTTGTGCCTGCACCGGATATTAAGGGTAGAGCTAGTATTTTCAAAGTGCATTTGAATCCTCTTAAAACAGAATTGGATAAACAAGAATTAGCTCGTAAGATGGCTGCTTTAACTCCAGGTTTTACTGGAGCCGATATAGCCAATGTATGCAATGAGGCTGCTTTAATAGCTGCCAGAGATTCTAATGATTTTATTGTACAAAAGCATTTCGAACAAGCGATTGAACGTGTCATAGCCGGCATGGAAAAGAAAACTAATGTTTTGGCTCCTGAAGAGAAGAAAACTGTGGCGCATCATGAAGCTGGTCATGCTGTAGCTGGCTGGTTCTTGGAACATGCTGATCCTTTACTTAAGGTGTCCATAATACCCAGAGGCAAGGGTTTGGGTTATGCACAATACTTGCCCAAGGATCAATATTTACTCTCTAAGGAACAATTATTCGATCGTATGTGCATGACATTGGGTGGTCGTGTGGCCGAAGAGATATTCTTTAATCGCATAACCACTGGTGCGCAAGATGACTTGAAGAAAATTACTGATAGTGCCTATGCACAGATTGTACGTTTTGGTATGAATGAAAAAGTGGGTCAAGTATGTTTTGATGTTGGCCAGCAGGGCGATCCCATGTTTTCCAAACCCTATTCCGAGGAAACAGCACAACTGATCGATGCCGAAGTACGTAGCCTAATTAAAGAAGCCCACAAAACCACAACAGACTTGTTATTGAAACACAAAGATGATGTTAAAAGAGTAGCGGAGCGTTTATTGCAAAATGAAGTGCTTAGTCGTGAAGATATGATTGAGTTACTGGGTCCCCGACCATTCAAAGAAAAGTCCACCTATGAGGAGTTCGTAGAGGGTACTGGTTCCTTCGAAGAAGATACTACGTTGCCTAAAGGTTTACAGGACTGGAATAAAGAGAAAACCCCTGCAGCAGCTACACCTCCACCTAAGCCAGCGCCTACGACTTCATAGAGAGTAACAAAAAAGAAAAAAAGAAGCTTTTTATAACTACAATTAAAACATTTGGTTTTCAACAACCAGCACGTATCATGTAGTCATTGTTATTCGTGTATTTCATACATTTGATATGATATGAAGATGACTTAATTTATTAGTTTTATTTTTGATCTTATCCCCACTCTCTCTTTTTTGTTATGTTAGTATTCTTTCAACACGTTGTGTGTTCTCTACATGTACACAGATAGACTACAGCAATAAACTTACGGTAAGATTTTTGGACACTTATGAAGAACACAACTCTTCGAAAATAAGTCCCGACGATCATTTAAAAAAATATTGTTTACAAAGAGAAACGATAAGCAAATATCTAAAATATAACTGAGAAATAAAGAAAAGTTCTTAAAACATATATTTGTCTTCAATTTTTTTCTTTTTTTAATCGAGCAATAGGAAGCAATACTTAAAGCAATAGGAAAGAACTTTCCCAATTAAGTTCCATAAATCATCAGAGTTTGATATCATAACACGAAATTTCATTACGTCTATTCCATTAAATATTCCCGGTAACCAATAAATACTGATTAAAATAAATCTTCTTCATTAGACGTTTCTAAGATGGTTAAGATGGTCTCGAAGATTATCTGTAAACATCCGAACCCATTTTATAATTAATGTGCCTCGATGCAATTAGTTATAGAATTTGCCACCAGTACCAGTTGGGAATCACAGTGGGCCATAGGACCTACTAGTGAATCCTAAAAATCGAGCAACACGTACAACTTAACCTAACATAATTTTGGTGTAAAAGATAACTACAACTCTAACCTCCGATTTGTATTCATCCTTATAAACCGATTCGTCTTCGATTCCATCAGCTATTTTTCTCCCAGTGCACAGCTATCTATACTACAGTCCGCGTGCTTGCCATGTGCACCCATGGTAACCACCTGTGTAGCCAAGATTAGCTTAGATTAGCATTCTGCATCATAAGCAGGATTATTTTTATATATGTATATGTATGTATGTATGTATATATCTTTATAACAAGATTCTTTAGGAGGGATGCTAGTATTTGAGCTTGTAAACGAATATTGCTTTTATCAATCTATAAAGTTATCAATTTATATCGAAAGTCTAGATTGCAAAGGGCGAGAGTTTCAGACAGTTCCGCTGTTTGCATCCTTGAACGCCATCTCCATCATAGAACATATGATTTTTATGGCTTAACATTGCCTTCTCTTGTCTGCTGTTATCAATGATTAACTTTTTTTAAAGCTACGTGTTTGTATTACCTGTACCTGTACCTGTCTTGTAATGACCATTGGTCTGTCCATACTTAATGAACATCAGTTTTCCGTTTAAGGGTTTTAGAATAATGCTACTATGAAATCGTGTGGTAGGGTTCATGATAACAACATTACTGCTACAAAAGTAGAGCACATTTTATTTTCAAGATGCCTATTTAGTTTTATAATTGGGGGCCTATTTTGTGCGATGTAAACGTTTCAAAGTAGCACGACACGAGTATTTCTTTTAATCAAATCGCTTCTTTCCGTTTACTTTTATGATTCAGGGCGTATTTACACAAACTATTCTATTCATACAATATATTTTAAAGAAAAGTACCAAAAACAAAACGGGAAACGGGAAGCAGGAAACCAAAATTAAAAACAATGTTGATTTCGTAAGGTAAGAAAAACTCGTCTAATAATTGGTACAACCAATAGAAACAAAAACTATACTGTTATACAACCATGTATGCAGTTTAGTTTTTTCCGTGTCCGGTGAACATCAAACGTATTCGTAGTTAAATTGGATCGCGTTATAAAAAACATTATAGTTTTCGTTATAAAAAAAGAGGGAGTGTTCGTAATTCAAATGAAATTAAATAATAAAAGAGTAAAGCAACCAATAAACTACAGTTCGATGGTGCTACAAATGAATAAATGAAAATAATCAAAAGGAGAAAAACAGAAAAGCTTTTGCTTTAGTGTTAGTGTCTTTCCGTTTAACATTCGAAGTTCGTTTAGTCGAGAGCTTAAAATTAAAATGGCACTTAAAAGCAATGTTGCTTTCATAAGGTAGGAAAAACTCGTCGAATAATACGAACATCTAAAACTAAACTTTTATACAACAATGCAACTTTTAGCGTATGTCTCTCATTTAGCGCGAAAACGTCGATAGTTTAGCATTTTCCGTCTCCGGTGAACATTAAAATCGTTTGTGTTATAAAAAACTATATCGGTTTCGTTATAAAACAAGATAAAGTGTTTGAAATTTAACTGAAATTAAATAATAAAAGAGTTAAACAGCCAATAAACTACAGTTCGGTGGTTCTGCATATAAACAAAAGAAAAGAATCAAAAAGAAAAAAAGATAAAAGAAAAGCTTTCGTTTGTGTCGCGTTGTAAAACAGTATCGGTTTCGTTACAGGACAAGAAAAAGCGTTTGTAATTTGAATGAAATTAAATAATAAAAGAGTTAAACAGCCAATAAACTACAGTTCGGCGGTGCTGCACATTAATAAAAGAAAATAATCAAAACGAAAAAAACAGAAAAGGAGAAAAGGAGAGCTTTTGTTGTAGTGTTAGTGTCTTTCGGTTTTGATATTCGAAGCAACTTCGAAGTTTGTTTAGTCTAAAGCTTAAAATTAACACTTAAAAACAATGTTGCTTTCGTAAGGTAGGAAAAACTCGTCGAATAATACGATCTTCCTATAGAAACAAAAGCTGGACTTTTAGGCAACCATGAAATTATTAGTGTGTCGCTCTCACTTAGCATTAAAACGTACGCAGTTTAGTATTTTCCGTGTCCGGTACACATCAAAATGTTTTCTTAGTTAAATTCGATCGTGTTGTAAACAACTTTATCCTTTTCGTTATAAAAAAGAAAAAGTATTTGTAAATTAACTGAAATTAAATAATAAAAGAGTAAAGAAACCAATAAACTACAGTTCGGTGGTGCTACAAATGAATAAATGAAAATAAGGAAAAAAACCGAAAAGCTTTTGTTTAGTTTGTTTAGTCTAAAGCTTAAAATTAAAATGGCACTTAAAAGCAATGTTGCTTTCGTAAGGTAGGAAAAAACTCGCCTAATAAAACGAACATACGAAACTAAACTTTTATACAACAATGCAATTGTTAGCGTATGTCTCTCATTTAGCGCGAAAACGTCGGCAGTTTAGCATTTTCCGTCTCCGGTGAACATTAAAATCGTTTGTGTTTTTTAAAAAACTATAGCGGTTTCGTTATAAAACAAGATAAAGCGTTTAAAGTTTAACCGAAATTAAATAAAATAAGGATTAAACAGCCAATAAACTACAGTTCGGTGGTGTTGTAAATGAATAAAAGAAAATAATCAAAAACGAAAAGAAAATATTTTGCTTTAGTGTTAGTGCCTTTCGGTTTAACATTCGAAGTAACTTCGAAGTTCGTTTAGTCGAAAGCTTAAAATTAAAATGGCACTTAAAAACAATGTTGCTTTCGTAAAGTAGGAAAAACTCGCCTAATAATACAAGCATCTAATAAAAACAAAAACTAGATCTTTATGCAACCATGCAACTGTTAGTGTATCGCGCGTACACAGTTCAGTATTTTCCGTGTCCGATGAATATCAAAATCGTTCGTGTTGTGAGAAACTTTATCGTTTTCGTTATAAAAAAAGAAAAACTGTTTGTAATTCAATTGAAGTTAAATAATAAAAGATTAGAGCAGCCAATAAACTACAGTTCGGTGGTGCTGCAAATGAAAGAGAGAAAAGCTCAACTCAAGCAAGTTCGTTAAATCTAAAGCAAGCGATTATTTACTGGTTTTTATATGTTTATTCTATTAGGAAATATAAAAATGATCAAATAATTAATAATAATATGAAAAAGCGAAAAGGAAGGATTGAAATTGTGTTCTACAAGATTTTATGTTCGCTTCTCTTAATGTTTGCGGAATGGTGGTGCTGTGCAACTGTTAAAACTGCGCAACTGTTACAAAAATTTAAATTTAACAGCATTATGTCAATGGAATTGTAAGTTAACATTTAAATAATCTGTTTTTTTAAATTTTTTTCAATTTTGAATTTTAGGTAAAAATGTAGGTTTGAAAAAAAATTTAATAAAGTCCTCTCCATTATTTTACTTCTTTTATTGCATTCTACAGTGGTTTCCACACAAGGTTTCTAGACGATTATTCCACATTTCACAAATAGAAAGATATGTAAGTCAAAATGAATGAGTTAGCCTTTCTTGTAAATTGCTGGTTAGTTTAAATTTACAGCTGCTTGGATCCTATACGGTTCATGTTGTAATACAGATTATACCTATTTCGTCAAACAATTGTAACTATTGGCTGCCATCTCTTCGTCATCCAAATAATATTGTAAAGGTATGGACGAACATCTTAGTGATTTTAGTGATGATTAATATTAAAAAAGATCGTCCTCTACCGTACATACGATGATATCCGTTTCCATTTAATTTATTTTGTTTGCAGCCTGCAAAATATTATGATTTTTCTCTTCTCATTAAATGTTTACTCTTATTGAAGATAATATTAGCTTTCTCTCTCTCTCTCTTATAATTTTGCATATTACAATCTCTTTATATTAAAAAGCAACAAAAAAGACATTTCTTATTCAAAGCTTTTAAGCAGAAAGCTTAACCGGCATTTGTTGCAGTAAACAATATTAAACAACTAATTGAGAGGGCAAAAGAGAAATACAAAATTTTGTTGTGTTTGTGTAAACGTCAAAAAGCTTTTGTTTATATATGTACGAAAAGCCCTTTTTCGTAATTATTGCAATGCTACTGTGGCTGCATAATAATAAAAGTTTTATTGTTGATGTTGATGCATGTGTGTGTATGCATTTTGTACTACTATTTTATGGATGGTTGTTGTTTTTTGTATCCATTTAAGTATTAAACATGCATGCATGTGGAGTGTGCGTGTGTGTGTTTGTGTTTTTCTTTAGTTTGTTTCTTTAGTTTGTTTCTTTTTTGTCTCTGAGTTTATTTCTCTTTGGGACTACAGAGTTTTGTTGATTTCTCAAAGTTCTCTAACATTTTTTTTATGTTTTTAAATGCACGTGTGTATTATGTTTAGTTCGTGAAAGCCTATGCAATTGCTGTTATTTAAACAGGCATAAACGTGTGTGTGTGTGTGTGAGTATGCCTATGAGAATTTTAGTTTCCGTGCTGCTGAGTGTTCTCATATGCATGCCTGTTTATATGAGTTTTTGATTTTTGCATGTAATTTTGCTGCTTTAATGCATGTACGTACGTATGTATGTACGTACGACGACCAACGACTGACGACAACGACTACGCTTTTAACAACAATAATCAAACACAAATAGGAGACGACAACGACTTTGTTCGTTTCTCGAGTTTTTAGTTTTTCATTTATTATTGTATTGTGGGTATAGTTTGTGTGTAAAGAGCAATATTGTCTGTGTGTGCTTGCTTGCCGCCGTTTACTGCACAAAAAATAAAAGAAAAAATTTAATAAAAAAGCAAAAAAAAAATCATACTGAAATGGGAAATTGTGCTCGTCTACAACTACTACTACCACTACTACTACTACACTAGAGCTCCAAATAAACAACATCGAGCGAGTTACGTCGAATATTGTATTTAGTTTGCCAAACAGTATCGTGTCGGTAGTTGTCGCGAGCGCTTGCTTGTTAAATAAGAATTCATTTTAGTGGCGCTGTGTTGGTATTATGCACACACAGTGACGACAAGTGTTTGGTGTACCATCCTAGAATAGTGTAATAAATTTATACAAAAAAAAAAATAATAATAAATTGTTTTTCAATTAATTTTTTAAATAAAATAAAAAAATTTTAATAAATAAAGAAAATTCTTTAAAACATATTTAAATAATTAAAAAGAAAAAAAAAGAATTGTGCATTTTCCTCACAAAATAAAAGCAAAAAGTGCCAGTTTTCGTTTGCAATTTTTTTTTTTCACTTTAAAATTAAAAAAAAATCGTTTTAATTTGTAAACGAGGCCTAATTTTTTTTGGGTTCAGGCGAAATTTTGTGCAAAACAAAAACAAAATAACGGCGTTTATTTATTAACCAAGCAAGCAAGCAACCAACTACTCAAACACCCACTCTTGCTCTCAACTTTTCGTAGTTTCTGTAGAGTGCCATGCACTTTCTTGCATGTGCGTTTGCAAAGTTTTTAATGTGCCCCGGTGTAAAGTGTGTCTATGTGTGTGTGCGTGGATGTAAGCCTGAGAGAGTTTTGTTATTGTTGACATTTTGCATTGCAAGTTTGCTTTTGTTTGTGTGTGTGTGTGTTTTTCTTGAAATGCGTATTATTGTTATTGTTTAAGTTTAAATTAAAACTAAAACACAAACAACTGTTATTTAGAAGAACAAAAAAACTGCATTTATTTAAAGAATATTATGTTTGTGCACGTTACAGCACTTAATTATTGATTACATTGCCATAGAGGCAGAGAACAAGAGAAAGACAGTCAGTAGTTAATGGCGGTTTTCGTCTTATAATTCTTGTTTCTTGTTTATAAAAAAATAATAATAAACATTGCCATTGTCGTCATTGTTGTCGTTTTTGTTGTTGTTGTAATAAAACATTACATACAAAGCAAAAGTTAGCCGCTGTTATTATTTATTTCTACTGTAATGGCTCAAGGTCTCTTTGCCGGTTTTAATGTTTATCTTTAACACTCTTCTGCATACAAAAGCACACACATACAGACCTACACTCAAGTAGACTTACACTCACGCATAAACTAAACGGGAATACAAAGTTGAAGTGCTTTAAAACGTCACTCTATAAACAATTGCTGATAAGACTTAAGCGTAGTTCGATTTGTTTTGTTTTTGCATCTTTCTCTATCATTTAATATGAGTTTAACATGAAAGCTGAGCTGTTTCCTTTTTTTCTATTGATAATAACAGCTGATGTTTGTTATTGTTGTTGTTGTTATTTTTAAATACATTGGCATTTACGTAATACAAAAATCCTTCTTCGAACAACAGTGTTCTCAATTAAAAGGGGATTTGAAGTAGAATTCCATGAAAATTGGATAAATTTTTATTGTTTTTTCCGCGTAAAAATTTAATGTTTATCTGAGCGTTTGCTGAACTATTTTATTCGTTTTAAAATTAAAAAAAGAGTGACAAACCTAGTTGAATTTTTAAAAATCTTGATGCATTGTTATCTGGTAGAACATTTTGGTTGCAAACAAAATTGAAAAATAATGGCTGCTAATTCAACTCAACTGAACTCCAGTTGCCATCTGTAAACGACTCTTAAATGTCAAAGAAGTAAGCTTATGGATTTAAAAAAATCCGTATTTGTTGCACAAATAAAAAGGAAACATTTTTGTGGAAAATTAAAAATTTGAAAAGAAATTAACAACATTTTGTTTAAAAGCCTTTACTCTCTAAGGCACAAATGCTGTTTGATGGCATGTTCAACGGATAACTTGGTTCTACGAAACTTTAAGGAGTGCATAGGACAAAATTTAGTTATAATTCCAGGCTAATGTCATACACTGTGATATAAAAGAAAACAATATTTATCGCTATATTTCGTATGTTAATTATTACACGTGTTTACTGAATGTCTTTTAATTTTGATTATAAAAGAATCGGTTTTCGCATAAGAAAATAATTAAAATTTTTAATAAAAATCTGATGGCATTTTTTAACTGAAAACAGAAATATAAAGAGCTCTTGAGTATTGACAGACAATGTGCAAGTGCAAATAAGCAAAACAATCTACATTTCAAAAAGTGATGTTTGGAGTTATCTCTGAAAGAAATGTAACCCAAAAAGTGAAATGAGCCGTGTCACTCGCCAGAAAACAAGCTGTTCTGATCATATTTAAAGTTCGAAAGGTTCTTGTTTTTGTGCGCACTGTGTTCTACGATCAGTAGTTCATAGCTAAACATTTTGAAATTTCCTTAAACAGAAGCATAAATAGAGTATTTTGTAGTGTTTGTTAATTACCTACTTGCGGCCATTATGAACTTCGTTTTGCTATCATTTATCGCCAGGAAGACTCCTATTCCATAGTACGAAGAACAGCAGAGAAATCTCCATTGATACGTCCAGTGATGCAGAGCTTGTCGGCATACCTAAGCAATTACACTTTTAGAAAAAATAGTGCCACTGCGATTAACTCCCGCCTTTCGAGCAAACCCTCAATGACAAAATTGACGAGGTCTAAAGATAAAGGATCGTTTGTCAGAATCCAATCTCTCACGGTAATGCAATATTTGCCTCTCTTGCAACAGTTGCTCAGTGTCATACTTCACAGCTTTATCAGCTTTGCAGCTCTTATCCGGCTGTCTAGAAGAATAATTTAAGCTTTACACCTTACACCCTTCTTTGAGCCAAGTAATACGTACTCGGCTTTTCAAAACCAATTTTATTTATTCTGGCTAAAGCTCTAAAATCTGTTTCAAGACAACGTAATTAAAAAAGATTTTGTAGTACAAAATTCCCTTTTTCTAACGCAATTTAGTGTGTGTTCTAATCGTTGAAGCAATCTGTTTGAAAAGCAATAGATTTCTGTTTTTATTTTTAAAAATTTTATCATGAATTAGTCAGTGAATCTGGCAGTCAGTCACTTTGCCAGTGAGTTCAATCAATCGTTTACATTTGAAAATGCAAATGTTTTAGGGAAACCTTAGAAAAACTATTGATTGTCAGTCCTCCATACAATTGTCTGAGTGAGTGTGGCAGTAATTTTACTTCAGAACACAAAAAAATAAAAATGAAAATGAGAAATAAAACTTAATGAATCACGAGAAGATAAAATAAATAAGAAAATGACGTAGAAATCAAAAAATTTAGTTCTGAAATAACAGGCATTGATAGCAGACTACTGCTTGATTTAAAAGATAAATTGAAAAAAATCCATGAATAATCCATGATACCTTGTCCGTACTATTTTCCCCCTTTTTCAGCCCCGACATATTGCCCCTGTGTTATACTCCAATCTATTATCCCTAGCGAATCAGCTTCATAACGCAGGCCCAGCTACCAATGAGCCCTTAGGTTCTCACAGCTTTGGGAACTATGTAGTCGATGGTTCTAACTATAATTCCTTTTCTCATTATCGGAGAAAAGAATACGTTCCATCGTGCTAGGATGACTACCCAAATCTCCATTCACTTTCATGTAGACAGAACTAAAAGAGCGGCCTTCATAAGTTCTCCGTTATAAAGTCAGGATTACGATCTAGTTTCTCACACCACTTACATATGTGTGTGTTAATTTCTATACATGAGTGGCGATACATGTAGTTTAAATTCGATTTCGAACCACAGATTTTTGAGAAATTTTCATGGCAATTATATTTACTCTCAGAGTTTTTGCCAGAAATCTACTGAGAGGAAGTCGCTGGAGAAATATTTTCTTATTTTTCGTTTTGTTTGAGATGTCTGACTTGGGTTTGACCCGTGGCTTCACGTCTAATAAGCCTATCTGCTAAAATACGGCGACTTCCCTAAGCGTTAGATGAAATTACTTTCACGAAAATGATCCCATCATCGGCATAAAACGCATTCTAATGAGCGTATAAAATTATATAAAAATAAAAAAAATACGATTATTTTCTGCAGTATAAGTTTTTCTCTTAAATTCACCACATTAAATTAAAAAAAAAAATCCGTGTAGAATACGCTTAAACACAATAAAAAAGAATTTTAATAAATTTTTTATCGAACATTCGGTTAATTTCTCACTTGCAGATTTTGTTATTGGCCTCTCTCCTTGTATCTTCTCCATTTACGTGTTTTTTTAAATTAATTAATAAATTTTCCCTTCACGGTATTTTTCCAATTTCATTTAAAAATTTCCTTCAGTGTAGTTTTCAATATTGCCTGTAGATCGTTTACAAAATTCTATTTCTTTTCAAGGAAAGGTTTACATTTAATTGTTATTATTTTTTCTTTATTAATTATTATTATTATTACTATTAATTATAATAACAACAATATGTCGCTCATCTGTTTTTTATTTTCATTTTCATTTTTTTTTTGTGCAAAACTAATCAGTAATGCATTTAATGATCATTAAGGTTGTTACAATAATAGCTTTTTTTGTGTAGTAAGATTTGTTGCTATTGTTTCTTTCATCGTTTATTATTAAAAAGAAAAACGATCACTTCTCGTTCATTCATTCATTCATTCCACTTATTAGCAGAAAAATAAAAATGTTATGATGTGTTACCCACCATTCACCCCACACAGTGTCTCACTATCGGCAAATAAAGAGAGAGAGAGGGAGAATTTGAAAATAAATAAATTAACAGTAGCAGTAACATAAACATCATTGTCACCCACCACACATCCGTTCACCCGTTTGTTATTCAATAAAATACGGTTTTATTTTACCCTCTTAGAAGAAAATGAAATGCAATAAAAACTGCAAAAACAAGAACAATTTACTTTACTTGAGTAGTTTAGACAAATCAAATACCTATACACAATATTCACACATACATATATACATACATACATACATACAAATACACATTTGTAGCTTGAAAAGTGCATAAAACCAATAAACAAACGCGCTAACTGCCAATCAACAATACACGTGACTACGTAATTACAACAATTGCACTCATTTGCTGTTGTTGTTTTTCTTTTTTTTTTTCAAAATACAATCTCAATTACTCTTATAAAATTATAAATAAAGGTTTATATGTGTATGTGTGTTTTATTTGTTGTTATTGTTAAATTACTTTACTTCGTTTATACTTACATTTACATTTACATTGTTTATCGTTTTATACTCGCTGTACATCGTTTAATTTAAAATAGTACTCGTATATAGTACATGCTAATGTTGTTGTTACATACAATAACCAAACAATAACAATAATAACAACAATTTAATGGTTATTTGATTTGTATTCTCCTCTCATTGTGTGATATTTTTAAAGTACATACAGGAATTTGGTTGTTGTTATTGTTGTTATTACTTGCGATTTTTATTTTGTCTATTCTATTCTATTTTCTTTCTCTGTTGTTGTCATTGTTATATTTTAGTCATGTTACTGTTGTTGTTGTAGAATAATTATAGAAATCATTTAAATTTAGATTTTAGAGATCACTTCACTAAGAACGGAAGGTTGCTCCACTGATTGTCGTAGAGTAGTTGAGGTGTGTAGAGTGAGTAAGCTTTTGTGATGAAAATGAGTATGAGTGTGTGTGTGTCTGTGTTTTTGCGTGCGTCAGTAAACACAATACGATATAATGTTTACCTTTATTTCGCTTACAATGCACAGATTTTTTAAATGCTTGTTTGGAGTGTGGTGAAAAACTAATATTTTATGGAATGCAAATTGAATGAAAAATAACGGGTGTAATGAGTAGTTTGATTACTTTGTTATGCAGTTGTGTCCTAATACTGGATAAAGTTAAGATATATAAAAACTGAACTGAAAAAGATTGCATTGCCGCCACGATCTGGTTCTTTTGTCTTTGGGTTGGTAAACAAAATTACACGCACTCACATATAGGGCTAGATGAGTTTGAAGAAATTATCAAAATATTGTGAAATAGTAAACCTGCGATTTTATCTTCTTCTTCCCAACAACAACTAACTACGGTCTGAAGCCACCGTAGTCTAGTAGGTAGTGTGTTGGCTTATTAAACACGACATCAATATTCAAACTCCAGGTCAGATATCTCCAAAATTACGAAATATGAAGACAATATTTTTTCGGCGACTTCCTCTCAGCAGACTTCTGGCACAAATTCTGAAGTCAATAAAATTGCACTGAAAAAGTTTCTTAAAAAAACACAACATACATAAGTGATGTGAAAAGCTAGGTTGTAATCCTGACTGAAGAGTTGTAATGACCAATTATGTATGTTTTGTAATAGGTAATATCGATGTTACAGCGTAACCGTATAGTAAAAAAGTAAGCTATGTCCAATCCACTACGTGGCAATCCACACTTCTTGGCTACTTCTACCGCCATCTACTCTGGAACACTATGTGGTTTCATTTTGACTCTGAGCAGCTGATTAACGATTAAATCTTTCTTTGCTGTCACAATTTAAAATTATTTTTAAATTAAGAAAAAAAACAAACTGTATTACCACAGCTTCTAAGGGATTGCTGTGTTTTTTACAGCAACAGAAATTGTGATCAAACGATCTTTCGAGAGGACAAAACCTAAATAAAATTGTTTCAAAGTTGCTGGAGTCTGCACAATTTTTTGTTTTTATTGTAAAAATTTATTAAAATTTTATTATTTTCGTAACAATTTAATATAAAATAAAATTTAATTTTCTTTTTTTTAATCTTTTTTTGCAGTTTCTTTATTAAATGTCTCATTCAAATATACGATAAAAATAGAAAGAAGTTTTCTAAAAAGAAAGTTAAACAGTCTACAAGTAAAAAATTAAAATTTTAAAACTTTATTAAAAAAAACAAATAAACGGAACTCTTTGAGTATAAAACTATAATGCCAAGCCAAATGTGAGAGTAACAGTGTTGAAAACTTTCTTCTTTTAAGGCTGTGTAGAGTAGGCATTAGAGGAGTTGTAAACGTTTTTTTTTACAAAGAAAAGTAGCGACGGACAAGTAGTGAGACAGAAGAGAAGTTTTTAAAAAATTTTTTTTAATAAAAATTTATAATAAAACAGGCTTTAAAAAAATAAAAAAATTAAATCAAATAAGTGCTAAAATTAAAGTTACAAAAAAGAAATAGAAATTAAAAGTAAAAAAAGCATTAAAAGTGTAATAAGCCTTATATTTTTTTTTAAAAAGCTTGAAATAAGATTTTTTTAATTAAATTTAATTGTTAACATGTAAATGTGTTCTCCTTAATAGGAAAAAATTAAAGAAATAAATTAAAAAAATATTTAAAATAAATAAAAATAGAAAAAATAATAAAAATATTTAAAAAATTAAAAAAAAATTAAAATCCACCAACCGCCTTCGCTTTTTGCCTTTTCGTTTTACGAGTAATACATTACACCAGAAATTTTTAATTAAAAAAAAAAAATAAATAAATTCCGCAATCATACATTAAAAAAAGAAGTGAAATATTGAATATTAACATTTCATTATAAATTTAAATCAAATTAAATGAAATTATTAAATAATTGTAAAGAATAAATACATAGCCTAGCTTAGAATAGAAAAAGAAAGAAAAATTAAAAAAAAAATAAAAAAAAATTAACTTCAACTGTAATAAGTTTTTAGATCAGTGATCAAGTGTTGCCTTTGTTTTTGTTATTTTTTTTTATAAATTATTGTCATATTTAATTACACCGCAAAATATTTTATATTTTCATAAAAATTAAAATAAGAAATAAAAAATAAGCAAAAAATAAATAAAAAATAATAGAAATTCAAGCAAAAAAAGTGAAAAAAGTGTTACATTTTCCAAAGTAATTAAGCGTTTTTAAAATTTCAACATGGACATGAAGATCGATCATCAGCAGCAGCAACAACCACAATCGGCAACTGCTCAATCGGAAATGGCATCGCCATCGGAGGTGCCAAATGATCCGGGGTAAGTTCTAAACATAAAATAAAATGATAATGCAGTATCTATTTCTTAAGGTTATAAATCTTCACTTCAACTTCCCTTTTTAAATTATTGAAAAACTAAAATATAAGAAATTAATGATTTGTTGAAGTATACCATATATTTACTATGATTATCACTGTGATTTTATATTTTAAGTTTCAATGATAATGCAGTTCATAATATCTTTAGTTTGTTTCTCTCCTAAACGTGCATCTGCAATAAGAAGGGAGTGGTTGTTTACAATAGTTTTTAAGTGATTGATTTGTTAGTACAATATTTCAGTTAAATAGGTCACCTAAGAAGCCACACTTTCAGTTTCCCTAGTTCCGAAAGCGTTCAGAGCTCCTGAAGAAGTTATTTAACTCACAATGCCCTATGTCCACCCTTGACAGATCAGTGAGCTTATCTGTATAATAAACGCCTGTATGATAAAGTGTTTACTTGTCCACCAAGAGGTAAAGAAGAGCAATAAAAAACTCTTCCTTGTATACCATCTCGTAACTCATTGGCTTTATTGCTAAGATCAATGCGTCTCGCATGAGTACCCAGAATCTAGTATTATTATGCCAAGTATTGTTGTACTGTAGAAAATGGAGTGTTGACTTAATAGACACGAACCTGTAGTTCAAAACCCAGCTTAAAACATTTTGTACAAAACGAAATTTAAAAAAGAACGTTTCTCTCTTCCTCTCAGCAGCTTTCTGGCAAAAAATCTGGGAGTAAATAACATTCACATGAAAAGTTTCTCAAAAATTTATCGTTTTGAATCAAATTTAAACTGTTAATCCCGCCACACAACAGTGTGTGGTGTTATAAGTTAGGTTGTAATCCTCGCTAACGTGTTGTATTGGCCCTACATACATGGGGTCATCACCTAATCAATCTTTCAATTGACGATGGGAAATACCTTTTTCATGTGACTCTTAATTGTTGAACAAGTACGGCACATATTTTGCGGAAAGCTGCCATATACCGAAGTAATCAATCAAAGTTGAAACCACTAAGGCTTGTGAGATACCTATGGTTTCCAAAATCTTTCACACTTTTTATCACCGATCGGCCAACACCATATCATGAGATTTTTCAATTGCTTGGATTGTAGAGACACTGTTTTGCTTGTGCAAATATAGGTTCGTTTTCGGATTTTCTTGTCATTTGTCATTGCGAATTGCCCTTAACTTTCTTTTCCCCAGCTTCCTGTGGATAAGTTTCGCATTCATCAGGCTAGTCGCCTGGGCTTTATATTCAAAATATTTAGGCGTCCTTTTGAAACTATTCCCCGGTGAGCTTGTAATGTCATGTAATGTCTAGCCTTTACCATCACGGATTTCCATGCTTAGATTTCCTATGATCAACTTCGCCTTTGAATTTCTTTAATATTCGTGCTTACGCGGTAATCAGCTAACGTATGAAAAACTTTTCACAATCATTCAATACCAGACGAGATGTCAGACAGGGTAAAAGTTTACCCGCTCATCGCTGCAGGTGATTGTCGATGAAAATCGCTACCTCCAGAACTCATTCAGCAAATAAACTTCGTTGTCTGTGGTAGTCCAGTCGCTATCTGCTCTCAAAGTTGAATTTGCCTGTATTTTGAATTGAAGTTGAATTTTCCAATAAAAAATGCTTTGACTGGGTTTTTGAGTTCAAGAAGAAT
Source organism: Sarcophaga subvicina (assembly GCA_936449025.2). NCBI lineage: Eukaryota > Metazoa > Arthropoda > Insecta > Diptera > Sarcophagidae > Sarcophaga > Sarcophaga subvicina. The sequence goes on from OW388083.2 coordinate 78,203,844, forward strand.
TTTCTCTCAAATTTGTGTGTCTGACATATACGTGGTGTTTCAATATTGTGTTCCCATTTAGATTTGCCCCAGTACCTCGAACTGAAGTTGAATTTTCCAACAAAGAATACTTTGAACCGCTGCAGTTGGAGCATTATATGACTGCGTATTACGGCTCGAAAAGTGATTCGACATTCTGTTGCCAAAAAAAAAAAAAAAATTAAATAAGATTCGATTAATGAATTGAACTTTAATTAAGAATTTAATTTAAAATCAAATTGAAACTATTTTTGTTAAAAAAAAAACGTATTAAACTGTGCCAACAATTTATAATATTTTCTTACTCTTCATAAATATTTTACACACCTTTTTTATATTAATATTTTCATGTTGTTGTTGTTGTTTTTGTTTTTGCAAATTATTTTACAGTTTCTTAATTTTTAATCAAAATAGATGGGCGGTACAAATGCAAACAGAGGGATGGGTAGAGGCAGCCAGTCAGCTAGCCATATAAAAAACTGCACCAACAGGCAGGGCACATTAGAAAAAAATGAAGTGAATTTTTAAGTTGTTATCGTTAATGTAATAGAAATATAAATAAAAAAAAACGAAAACTTTCTACACGCACCACATTCATTATATTTTTTGAATATTTCTTATGGTTTGTGCCAGAAGAAGACATTCACACTGCAATTGTCCATGTGCATCTAGCAACCGCTTGCCCTTACTGATGATATACGCGTAGAAAACAAATCAACAACATTGCGTTTTAGTTTCTCTCTCTCATTCTTAAAACACCAGCTATTCATAGGAGCTGGTTACTTGTCTTTAGATGAATGGATGAATACTTCTGCTGACTGCTGCTGCCGAAGCACATATGTGTACAGGTATGAACGAAGTGCCACAATAAAAAATGACAAAAAAAAAAAAGAAAATAAGAAAGAAAAAAAATTGAAAAAAATAGAGCATAATGAGGTAGTACAAGTACTTGGAACTAAAAGCATAAACAGGCAATACATTATACCGTTAAGAATTACAAGTAATAGAATAAAATTGCAAAAAATAAAAACAAAACAAAAGCAATGACAACATTAAATAGAAATAAAAACAGCAATAACAACAATAACAACGGGAATGGAAAACTGAAAGCACACAAAAAGCAAAGTCAGAATCATACGACTTTAAAGAATTATTTTACAGGTGCTTCGTTTATTTTACTCGCTTCTCAGTTATAAAAGAAAATTTAGGTGAAATTGATACTCATAAAGCCCTAAAGAGTTTTAAAAGTTTTGACAAGGGATTGCACTGCCAAAACTAAATTCATAATCATAGACCGCTTGGTTACAGAGCGAATATCCAATTGGCGTGGGAACGCAAAAAATAATGAATAAGGTTTTCGAAAACCGCAGCTTGTACGAGGCGTACATAAACCAGGTATAACCACCTACAAGACAACTGATCATTCAAACCTGAACTACTTAATCTCGGTAAGGAAACCATTGAGAGCAAAGCTGTCAGGATTACTAGTGACTGTATACAGACGACCCGATTTCGGCATCTGCGTGAGGAAACTAAAATGCTTTCTGTCACATAATACAACACACTACCGATGAAGCAATTCCGGGCGTCAAGCGACCTTTCTTAGAATTTCAATCACAATTTCATTTCAGTTCACAATTTCATTATCTCTAATGGACTAATGATACACAACATTTGCATGAATTGTGTTTTTAATTGCCTCCGGCTTTATCCAGATCGGCATCAATTCATGCAATTTTACATTACATTTCTGACTGTTTTGTAACACAGTGAATGGTCTCAACAGAACTTGTTCCACTCAAAACGATTTATCTCACAGAGATTTCAGATAGAGATTTTAGGAAATAGCCACCAAATTGGTTCATTCATTCTTATTACTTAGAATTTTCTCAACTCTCAAAATTATACCAGCTATCCTACTACCACTACTAACGTTGAAGTCGTCGTAGTCTAGTAGGTAGTGTGTTGGCTTTTTAGACGTAAAGCCCAAAACGAAATATGAAAAAAAAAATTTCTTCGGCGTCTTCCTCTCAGCAGATTTCTGGCAAAAACTCTGAGAGTAAATAAACCTGCCAGGAAAAAGTTTCTCAAAAATCTGTCGTTCGGAGTCGTTAAACTGTAGGTACCGCCACTCACGTATAAAATTAACGCATACAACATGAGTGGTGTGAGAAGCTAGGCCGTAATCCTGACTGAAGAGTTGTAATGGCCAATTATGTATGTATGTGTATGTATCCTACTACCACGGTGCGAAAGAGGGCCCTCTGGACTACCATTTGCATATGGTCTTTATGGTGTACTATATGTTCCAAATGGCCATTGATCTTCTAGAGAATTTTCAATAAAAAAATTGATATTTTCAAAGCCAATTTTCTCAACACCATATCACTTTATATGTGACTATGTAGCTGATTATATTAACAGGCCTTGGACACTTCCTTTGCATATAGTATGATACTCATAGACCTAGAGTATTTCCCAAAATTAGCTCCTAAACGAGTGGGGCTAGTTCAGATATATACTGTTAAATAGCTAACAGTGCTCTGTTAAGGGAAAATTTTGTTCTGTTAAGTGGAAATTTTGTTCTGTTAACACCAAATGTGGCGCTGCTAAAATTTATGGATTGCGTCTTAGATTTTCAAATTCGAATTTATCTTCATACACATTAATCTTCATACCTCTGATCCTTGCTAACATCTGTATGCAAAGGGTTCAATTTTAACAGATCCTCAAGTGTAGTTATGGGATAGGTTCTCATTGTATCGGTTACCAATTCAAACTGCTCCAATGTATCTTATCAAAATACATTTGAACTGTTCGTTCAAATTGTTCCTACCCACCTAAACAATGACCACATAGATCACAATTTACAAAATACATTCAGTGCTTAATTTTACTGTAAGTCTTCCGCATATCAGTATCCTTGGATTTGCATGACATGAATTCTATATGAGCCTTCCGTGCCAGTTTATTGTTCAGTAATATCCCCAGATAATTTGTTTCTAATTACTTTAATATAAACTTATCCATGAGTCGAATATTCTTCTATTTAGGAGCTATCCTCCTTCTGGTAAATGGTCGTGCTGTATATCTTTGCAGCCGATACACTCGGGTCAGGCAATTTCACTACTATACGATACACGATAAACTGTCGTTTTGTCAAATAGATCGTCTGGTTTTGAAGGACTAAAAAAATAAGGTATTTTTGCGGTCTTTCAAACGAATAAAAAAATTTCGTAAATATCTTACGAAGACTTTGTTTTATTTAATTTTAAAGATAGGAAGCTTTTAGAAAAGACCCTGTATTAGTGAGTGCTTGGGTTAATTTAGTCTGTTTTTTTTGTTCCTCTAAAATACATTTGAACAAAAATGCTCTTACATTGACTCTATTGATCAATGTTAAACAATTTCGTAATGAGCTCTTCCTCTTCTCTTTAGAGCTACTGCCGTAATGGTGATTTAATGAACCCCTATTGCACTCTTTTTGAAATCTTAAACTGCTTGATCAGCTGTTGATATGTTAGACTGACTATACAGAGTGAAGTTCGTCATTCGTATCTCCTTCTCAAGTATCTTGGAGATCAACAAAATTCTGAAGTTTTTCAACTGTTTTATTCTGAGCGGGATCACCGCGTCACCTCACTGTCAATATTTCTAGGATTTTGGTATAATTTGTACCCACCTTTTTACTAGACAAGGGTTTCAGCATTAGACAATTCTTTTAATCGAATACTGTACTCTAAGCACTGTTAATAGAAGTTGCTATGATGTGATGAGTTTTAAAAGGCAATAGAAGCACAGCAGCAAAATTGAATGAAATTTATTAGGCATTGTCAAGATTTAAACCCAAATGGTGTGCCTTTTTAAATTAAATCTTCTGGATTACTTTTAGTGCATCAGGATACTTTAAATATTAAATCCCATAACCTTTGATAGCCCGATAATAACTTTCACTTAGTTGTGATCATATCCAGTAATAAACTAAATATGCCTTAATGATCTAATGCAGCGCTAATCCCACAAAGAAATATAGACCGACAGACTTTTATACGTTCACATGAAACGAAATTCATGCGTGCAAAGTCGTTTGTCTTGTAGATATGTTTTAGGGATCGGAACGTTTGTTTTGAATGGATGGAATAAATACACAAATACAGATACAGATACAACAACAACAACAACAAATACAAATAAAACTAAAAATACAAATAAATTTAAATCTAGAAAATATAGAAGAAGAAGAAGAAAAATAGTTTTTGCATAAATCTTAAATTAATTCAAAAAATGCATCTGATGACGTTAACAGATGCAGTTAGAAAAGATAGAAAAAAAATTGAAAAAAAAGAAGAAAAACGAAACGAAATGAATCAAATTTACATGTAACACACGTACATATAGTACACAATCTGCCGATAATAGGGTATTTTAGTTTGAGGTGTTTATAAGAAATTGCTTATTAAAAAGAAAATAGAGTGTCTTTTGATATTTTGAAAAAATCTGTGGCACAATGCAGTGCACTTGCAGGTTTGGTCAGTGACTTGCATTTTTTGGACGATGGCTTGCATTTTTTTGATCATGACTTGTATTTTATGGTTGATGACTAGAATTTTTTGAAAGTAATTTTTTTTTTTTGACGAAGACTTGTATTTTTTAGACGATGACCAGAATTATTTTGAATGATGACTTGCATTTTTTTGTACGATGACTTGCATTTTTTAGACGATGACTTGCATTTTTTAGGGCGATGACTGTTTTTTTTTTATTTTTCGTCGCCTATATCTCCGGCCCCAAGTACAAATCGAAAGTAATGAAAACTGTTTTGATATCCTTGATACCACAGCTATTCATTTCCTCCACTTCTTAATCCGATTTAATCCAATTTATTTGGATTTTTGTTGCTCATTTGCAGCAAACAATTAGCTTCGTCGCCTATATCTCCGGCCGTGGATATAAAGTGGGATACCGGCAGCAAGTCCATAATATCCATCATCATTTACAGACATTGTTAACATAGTGAATGTTTCTAGCTCGACTTCTCAAATTTCTCAAACTGAGTTCTGAAGATTTTCACCTTTTTCGCAACGAAAAAAAGCCAACGATACAGTCGTTTTTGAACGGAAAATATTTAGTGAACTGTTTATTACCCGGTTATATAATGAAGTCGTCGTAGTCTAGTAGGTAGTGTGTTGGCTTATTAGACGTAAAGCCAGGGCTCGGGCCCCAGGCCAGACATCAAAACAAAATACAAAAAGTATTTCTTCGGCGACTTCCTCTCAGCAGATTTCTGGCAAAAACTCTGAGAGTAAATAAAATTGCCATGAAAAAAGTTTCTCAAAAATCTGTCGTTCGAAGTCGACTTTAAACTGTAGGTCCCACCACTCATGTATAAAATTAACACACACAACATAAGTGGTGTGAGAAACTAGGTCGTAATCCTGACTGAAGGGTTGTAATGACCAATTATGTATGTATATAATGCTAGCTTTACTTTAGTAGTTCTGCGTAGTCCTGTCAATTAGTATACAGGGCTGGTGACATAAGGCGTATAGTCTCTAGGCTTAAGGCATGAAAAGCTGGTTGTTGAATTTTATTCCTAAATAGGATGAATGTGACTTTTAAGGTTTCATTGATCTTGTTTGTAGATCATTGATCTTGTGTAGATAAACAGTTGATTAGCCTATTACATACTATTCCGATGATGTGGTTTGTAACCGTATCAACAACAGATCAGAAACAAACCTTGAACAAATATTTTTTACATGAAATTAAGGCATATATGCCAGCTTTGAAATGACTTCTAGACACTTCGAGGATTCGTTGAGAACTCCATAATAATGTCAGAAAAACTTGACTTTACTTTTGTAATAAAACTAATATGAAGGCTATAGGAGAGACATCTCCATAGGATTATTTTCGCACGTTGACGATTGTTTTTACCTTTTTTTTAATCGTGAAAAAAGGCGCCAAAATCATAAATCAAACATCTTTGTTAGCAATACCCTGTATATAGTTTACATATACAATTTATATGAATCAACGCAATAAATAGACTGACATATACGAACGGACAGACGGTCGAAGTTCTGGACGGACACCACATATGAAGACAACAAAACACATTCTATTGCTTCCTATTCTGTTGGTTTCATCAATGTGGCAAATGCATTAGAATATTAAAATGCATTAGAATTGAGAGAGAGGGCGAGAGAGAGAGAGAGAGAGTGAGAGATACACTTGTAGGGCTCCTTCATTCATTCATCCATTCAAGAAAAGTGATCCGAAAAAGAAAGAATGAAATTTTTCTCAAGTTCTTGTTGCTTTTGTGGCTGTGCGAATTTGATGTGGCAGTCACACTATGTGTTGCCACCATTGGCCGCTTTAGCTGGATGGATGAAAGTAGAAGAAGAAAAGAAGTAGACAGTGCCAGCCAGCCAGCCAGCTAGTGGATGTTTAGTGAAATGACTGACTAACTGGTTGCTTGGCAGGCTATTTGTCTAAATGACTGGCTGGCTGGTTGGCTGACTGAGTGACTCTGTGAACATGTTTCGGCTGAGTGAGTGCACTCATTGCGGTTAATAAGTAAAGTTGCAACAAGAGTTGAGTTGTGTGCTGCCCTGCTCGTATTCGTATTCACATTTGTATTTCAACGGTTGTAGGGCAGCCAAGAAGGAGATGAAGATGAATAGCAAAGTATTTGAATAAGTTTAAGGAAGTTGAAAAACCGTTCATATTAAAAGACAAGAAAAAAAAACAGAAAAAGAATAGAAGAGAATTAGAAACAAAATAAAATAAAATTTAAACAAATAGAAAACGTAATGAAAGAGGAAAATTACAAATGTGAGGCTATTAATATAATTCCTCACTTTGTTCTTTGCCAAAATATTTTTGGTCGCCTAAGCGTCAACAATTATCCAAAAGTGCATCTGAATCAAACGAACAAAAACAAACGAAATGGAAATGAAAATTTAAAATAAATAAAACAACGAAACAAAAATATGCAAGTGCGAAAAGAAATATACCCACGATAACTACAGATATGAGTGTTATTTGTTGATTTAAAGACTTTCACGTTTTAGATTTCAACGCCTCTCCGTTGCATATGTATGTGTTGAGTGAAATATTGAAGATCAATTCGCTTAGGTCACGATTATTGAACAGTTAAACTAAAAGTTTGCATCTTCTAAAAAACATCATTCAAGGATCCATTGGCGAATCCATATCTCGCGACATATTAAAATGTGAAATCTTCTTGAACTGTATAACTGTAGTAGTACTTAATCGAGTTCATTTATACGTACATTTACTGTCGTGGCATCTAAGATTGTCCAGGGATGTTGAGTGTCTCTGGAAGTGACAGTGATTCGACAGTTAACCTCGTACGGGTACCTCAACAAGCGAGTATTAAAAGTTAACACACTTGCAAAGACTAGTACAATAGGTTTGCAAAGAGACGAACAAATGATGTCTCAGAAACTTCACTCATTTGCAAGGGAAGGAAGGAATATAGTTGTGTAGACCCCAGACCAATCATATCGGTTATGGATTGTTAGCTTATGTGCCAGGAGTTAGATGTTTTGTACACAATTTAAGTCTCGTAGTTATACAGCTTGGCATCTGTAAGGTCAAGAACAACGTTGAAACGTTAAAATGAGTGAAAACAGCCTTAGATTAGGTAAGATAATTCGAAGTACCTAAAAGTCCTCTTTCATTGTGATACCAGGAGACGCTAATTAGACAGCATTTTCACCGTACAGCCAACCAATGCTGCTTACAGAGCCAAAAAACTGTCCAGTTTTAAATTTGAGCAATGGGAAGTTCAGTGACAGCGCTGTATGAGGTATTTGACATTATTCTTGTCATTCTCATTTTCGCAGCCATGACAGTTGTCATACCGCCCAATTTCCAAGCGCTATGTACCATATGTCTTCCTATAAGACAATGTAAAATGATCATAGACTAGCATAAAACCATATTGCCCGTATACTTTTGCGTATACTGTCCAAATGCCTGCTTTGCTATACCATCGCTATGCTGACGGAGAGTAATTTGCTCTCTAGTAAGATTTCCCAAGTCAGAAAGGCATTAGGATTTGTCCCAGGAGCTGGAGTAAACTTTTATCCAACTTGTGCTGAGAATCAGTCAGACTGCGGACTCTTAAATAATTCCATCGATAATGGAGCCTCTTGAAAACCATGCCGAATTCAAGTGCAGATTGGCCATGGCTTAGGGAGACTCTTTTTCATGGCAATTTTATTTTATTTATTCTCAGAGTTTTTGTCAGAAATTTGACACTGTTGGAGAAATCTGATTTGGGGTTTGAACCGTGGCCTCACGTGTAATAATCCAACACACTACCCACTAGACTCCAGGCTCTGTCATAGTATCGATAAAAAAAATAAATAGAATCAATATTCGGGCACGGTTATTAACATAACTCGCGGACCGAATTGATCATGTACTTTGTGGTGCAATTCCAAGAAATTTATGTAAGCATCATCAGTCTATTCAGCCGCAGCATGATGTTTTGGTTTAGGTTTAGGTTAGAGGACCTGCAGTTGCCAATTGAGACAAGTACAGTACCCGGAGCTCAAGTACAAACGTTCTAAAGGAGAGTGGATAATAGAGGAGTTAGGGAAAAAAGGAGAGGAAGAAGGAAAGAGAGAATAGGGAAGTCTAGGAATTACTCAGACTAACAAACACCCACGAGAGCGTCAATACACTATTGAAGCCCTAGCACTTCTCAACCAGTTCAAACTAATAATGTTTCTATGGAGAGCCTTAATGTCGGCTCTTGACATAGAATTCAAACCGTCAAAGAAGCCCCTGCCAAGGGTCTTCAACCGTAACCTGCTAAGGGCTGGACAGTTACAGAGGAGGTGTTCGATAGTCTCCAAATCCTGCTCATCGCAGCATACCCTACAATAGTCCGCCTGGGATCTGTTCCAGATCCTTCTAAGCGATTTAATCTCGCAGTGCCCCGCAATAGACACAATAACTAACCTTAAACTGGCCTTATTCAAGCCCAGCAGCCAACCTGTTCTTACACTGCCTATAGTAGGCCATAGACTCCTAGGTACATAACATCTCGATCTATTCCCCCAACGCCTCTGTTCTTCCCCCCTGACCCATCCATTGATGAGGTCGTAGAGGTGGCAGTTTGGGGGATCAGGACCAACTATCAAATCGCCCTCAGAATGTGAACCTAATCTAGCGAGAGCATCCGCCGTCTCATTACCGAGTATTCCGCTATAAATGTTGTTTATAACCTGCCTTTTGTTCGAGACATGTAGAGTCAAAGAATACTTGTTTAGGGCGGTCGCCAAAAGCCCAATATTAGAATAAAAACCATCAAAATTTTTATTTGGAATATGTGCGCAGTTAATGCAATGCAAAAGAATCATCTGCTTGGATATCAAGTACTTGACAGGCAGTTATCCTTGCTGATTGAGTATGGTCGCAGTACTAGAGGGCCTCTGAGCGACAATAACAGTATGTAATAAAATGTACACAAATCTCATTCAAGCCTGCGAACTGTAAGGTGGTGCACTGGGACCTACAAGAACCGAATATTAAACTGTTCAAGCACGAATGACAGCTGAAAGTAGTTCCTGTTCTTAAGAACGAAGGTTTCAAATGCGAAACTTATCCTTATTTTACTACGGCCGCCCACGTGCTTATCAGAATAGCTTGTGTTATAATATTGAAATAAGCATTGGCCGCCTTTCTCTATTCTGTTCTAAACATATAGTAGTAGTGTAGTGTATCATAAAGCCAGGCTTATTACTTTGTTTTTAATTTTTTCCAACATGATTTAAGTGTAATACATTTTCTCGTTACTTGCGAAAGAAAATTAAAGGCGTTACAAACAGTTGTAGAACGCATAAATATCTTTCCAGCTGAGATTTTGAATAGAAATTAAAGAAACAAAAAAAAATTCAAAATTTCTATTTTAGGCCCGTCCTACCAAAAATAGAATTAAACTTCTGTGGTGATGATGAAATTGCCGATAGTTTTTTAACATTTGAAGTGTTACGATGGCTCTTCACTTCACTTTTGCTACTTCTTTTTTGTTCTTCTTTCCAGCACAATTTTAAATTTTTTTTTTACTTTTTTTTGGGTTCAAGTTACACAAGAGTTGGTTGCAAAAGGCATTTGCATACAACTGACTGTGTGGACTTATCTTTGTATTTCATCTAAATGTTTTGGATTTTATTTTCTCTTCTTCTTTTCATTTCGTTTCTTTCATTTTGTTGTTGTAATAGTTGTTGGTGTTGGTGGTGGTGCTTTAGTATGTTGTAAGAGCAATTGTTTGTGGGTCTATTTCCTAGACTTTATAGTTTTTTTTGTTTTGTTTTCTTCTACTGCAACTACTGCTCGAACCATTTGATTGAAAAATCGCCACTACTTTGCGGCTCTACGTAAACATGTATTTACGTACTTGCAGTTACACACATTCATACGTATGTAAGTATTTTATGTAAGGGACGTTCTACATTATTTGTAAACTTATGAGTTTTTTCTTACAATTTTTTATTTAAAATCTTGGCCATCACACTGTGTATGAGTTTGTGTGTGTGTATGTTGCTTTGCAGAAGTCTTTAATGGAGTTGTAGTTGCAGTTGCAGTTGCAGATGAATGCTAGTGGTAGTGGTAGCACTAGAGGAAGAAATTTAAAGACCATTTGCTATAAAAGCGACAGCAATAGCTTTCCACACGATTTAATCTATGCATAGCAAATAAACTTAATTTTATTTTCTATTTCTCTCTTTTTCACCCTCTATTTCTCATTTCTTTCCTTGTATTTGCATTTCTTTTTGTCTGCTTTCTTCTTCCAAATATCATTATAAGATTGTTTATCTTTTGAAAGAAAAATAGTAAAGGAAACTTACGCTAAAATGTCTTGTCTACATCAACTTCTGCATTCATATTGTATTTGAATAATACTTGCTATTGTTGTTCTGCCTATATGGCCCACTTGCTACGTTAAGTAAAATAAATGCCGTATTTCCATTGATTCACTAATACGTTTTGCTTTAAATCGTACGCGAATCAAAGTTAATAAAATATTTTAAAATACTACCTGGTGCTTCTTGAATCTCGAATCGAATTTTCTAATTTTCTTCCAACATTTATTGACTTACTCACTCACTGCTTTGCCTTCCAAATTACAAATGCAAAAGCCTACCAAGTTTACACTACCATAACCATTACACATCTCCTCTTAATTTTAACTTTTAACTCAACCCGCCCATATTTGCCATTTGCTCCTCGTATATCTTAGTAGCTTTTGCATGCTGTTCACTCTCGTTGAGGCGCCATAATTTTCAATTTTACAAGATTGCCACACGAAATTGTAATAATTTTTGTTGCTGTTGTTGCTAACAGTCCAAACAATATCGTAAAACTCATGTGAAGTTAACAAGTAACGGTTTTTAAGTATCAACGTTAAACTACATCTGGTGTAGGACGTACACAATGGGTGGTATAAGTGGAATTGATATTCACATACAATGGGAAGGAATTCTGAAAAGAATATAATGGCATCGTAAGCAAACTAGAAAAACGACAATTTTAGCCACTCTTAAGTACAGTAAAGGGCTTTAGGGAACGATTAGATGACGCTTAAAATAGTATTTTGGAAAATTAGGGGTCCTTAATATGAAATTCGAATGTGAAAAAGTGTTAAGACAGAGATTAGTACCAGAAGTCAAAATTCAATTCGGGATTCAAACAAGCGTTATAGGAAAACATTCCGATTTTAAAATAAATCTCGTTATTCCTGTGATATTTATTGTAAAAAGAATGGCCAAAACTTCTTTATGACACTGACCTCCTCTAATTCGTATTCACAGCACATGCGAGGGAATGTCAGCATGCCTTTCAATACAACAGTAGCCTATGTGAGCCATGTGATTAAGGAAAGCGAAGCATTAGTCCTGTGAACTCGCAGTACTCTAGTAAGTAGTATGTTGACTTATTGCACGTAAGGCTATGGTTAAAACCCTAGGTCAAGTGCAACAAAACGAAATATGAAAAAATATTTCTTTGGCTACTGTACTCAGCAGATTTTTGGCAAAAACTCTGAGAGTAAATAAAATTGCCACGAAAAGTTTTTTAAAAATCTGTCGCCCAGAGTCGACTTTAAACTGTAGGTGCCGCAACTCATGTCTAATATTAACACACGCAACATAACTGGTGGGGTGAGAAGCTCCATCTGATGTCTTCTTCAATAATATTTTGGAAAACCTTATTTTTCACAAAGCGAAAGAGTCACGAATAGTGTGCCACAGTCAAAGCTTCTTCACCGATTCGTTGGAACTAATTACAAGTTCTATTAACATAATCATGCTTCTCTGGAGATCCAGAACTTGCATAACCGTGTTAATCTGATACCATAAATCCAACGTAGATGACAACTTCAACTAGTTGTAAACGATTGCAGTCTCTACGTCTAAAGCAGTATAAGATTTGAATATTCTGTTTGGTCTCCCTTTACGTCATTTTACGATCATAGAAATTAAATAAAGCACTGCCTAGTAGATAATCAAACAAGTTGTGTTCTTGGTTTCAGAACTTTGTGGATGCAACGGAGTTAGGCGTTTCTGAATTGTAGTGATAATGAAACGCATTACCAGTATTGTCGTCATGTCTAGGAAATCTTTTTTATGAGTAAGTCTCATATTTATTACAGTGTTTGCTAAGAATTGTATGGTTTTAGAATTTCTTTTTTAGAATATCACACGTCTTTGTTTTCGAAATTTCAGTAAAAGTGGCTAACATTTCAGTATAAAACAGCCCTTTAAAATCGTGAATTGACAAGATGTCCACAACTTTCGTTACTCTTTTTCAGGCGTTACCCATGGGACATGAGTTTAGCTTTGAGGTCCCCTTAGGGAATAGCCAGTAATCCCATCAAATCCCACCTAGTTCGACAGTAAAAATATAGCACGTTTCTGATCACCAGTCGCACCATGGTACCTTAGTCCTGCTTCCCATGGAACAGGAATAAATACTTCCACGTTTTATAAAACAGCTCCTTTAATTGTTGCTAATTCAGACATAGTACATCTAATCATATATTGTCCAGTAATTACAAAAGTAAAGAACCTGTTTAAATTACAGCAAGGAGCTAAAGAGAACTCTGGTTTCTCCTCAAGAGTAGGTTAGCGGTGTATTCTTGCGAGCCAACCATTACCCTTGACAAAATTGTCAGTGTCACATCCTTGAGTTTGTTTAGTTTAGTCAGTGAAATCGACATGCATCCGTGTAGTTAGGTCTGAGATCTTATATGGTGCACAAAGAAGGTGTTGTACCCATTTTTCTTTTCCTCATACTGGTTTAATGGGTTACTTAAAGGAGGAATGAAATCTTTAGAATTCTTTAAGCCTTTGAATGAAACGTTTTAAATTTTTTTCCTTTCTGCTGTATTCGAACCCGAGATCACTACAGCACAATGTCACAATATTTTTTGGGATTATCTAATGCTTCGGATATATAATGATCATACTCATTAAGGGTAAGAAATCACAGTAGGTAGTGTGTTGACTTATTAGACGTGAGGCCACGGTTCAAATTCCAGGCCAGACATTTACAACACAATGAAATACGAAAACGGCGACTGCAGATTTGTGGTAAAAACTCTTAGAGTAAATAAAAAATTGCCATGGAAAGTTTCTAAAAACTCTGTCGCTAAGAACCGATTTTAAACTGTAGGTCCCGCCGCCACTCATGAATAAAAATTAACACACACTACATAAGTGGTGTGAGAAGCTGGTCGTAATCCTGACTAAAGGGTTGTAATGACCAGTTATGTATGTATGTATGTACTCATTGAGGACTTAATTCGACAACTGTCAGCAGTCTAGTATATATTGCTCATCTGAGACACTAACCTGGGGTTGTCTTTATGTTTCAGTTGACTTTAAAGCCAATATGGGTTCTTTTTTAAGGAAATATTTTCTTTGCTAACGTTTGGACAGAAGGTGTTATTTCGATGTGATACTCTGGTACTTTCTCTTATTCTTCAGGCTTCAGGCCCTCAGTTTGGATATTTTCTCATAATCATATAATCTCTTGCTAAGACGTTCTTTATCGTAAAACGTTTCAGCATAAAGGCGTTGTTGCCAAGAGATTTTGTGCGAATTTCGTGGAATAATTTTTGCTTAAATTTTCTATAAACGGTGCACATATAAGTGAAGAGGCACCCGTTAAATCAATATTTGAGAATAAAATTTTTTTATATTTTTACATCTTAAAGGTGCTTGTTTTAATAGAATGAGAATAGTTCCATTCAAGTTGAACGGATGCGATTAAAAATCAATTGAATTACATGCGTTCACAATGCAATTTAACACTGATTTTACAAACTAGACCTTGTCTTATGCTAACTTTTACTCTGGCAAACTTTTACTGTGTAAGTGTGTGTGTGCAAGTATGTGAGTGAAATAAATTTGTTGTCTTTGTTTTGTTCGTGTTTTTTCTTTTTGTTTTGCTGTTGCATGCTTTTCAATAAAACTGTTGCTGTTGCTACATGAGAACATGCTGCCAACATCCTTTACATACAAACAAACATAATTTGTCAAGTGAAAAATTGCTCAAAAAAACAACAAAACTTTCAAAGATGATGATGAAGATGATGACGATAAAAAAGGCAAATAACGAAGGGAAACTAACAAACTATTAAGACAGTGAGTTACATAGTCAGTCAGTCAGTCAGTCAGTCAGCCAGTTGATGTGATAGTGCTTTAGATAGACAGTTAAAGCCTTTAAACTGTTTTGTTGTTGTTTTTCTAACTCTTTTTTTCGCAATGGAATCTCTTTAGACAACTTATAGTTGCATTGTGGCAACAACAATAGCAACAACACGACAGAAACGAAGAGGAGAACAGAACAGAATAGAAGAGAACAGAAAACCTTAATTTGGGTTTTAGAAAGAATGAATGAAAATCGGTGTAGCCGTACACAACACCACCAACCCCGGTATCTTCCAACATAAAATCTATCTTTTATAGGCAGCGTCAACAACCTCTATTCAATAGCGGGTGTTGTAGTTGCTATCATTGTTGTTGTTGTTGTTGCTGTTGTTTGCAACAAATATAAATAAATTCTAGATTTTTTGTTGTTGTTGTTGTTTTGGGCTAAGAGTAGAGAGAGACAGAGCGAGCGACCATGTTGTCAAGCTTGAAACATGTTTATACTGTGACAATGTGTTGGTTATGACATCGCCAGTTATGCTCAGATATGTATGTATGTAGTACGTATGTATATAGAATGTATGTACGTATATATGTATGTATGTATGTATGTGTATGTCAGAGCAATTTGTATGTTTTCATTGTTTATGTAGAATTCTGTAGTTGTTGTACATTTATTCATTCGTTCGTTCGTTCATTCATTCATTCATTCATTTGTTTGTTCGTACAATCCATTCGCATGTAATACAAAGGGTGTGTGAGTGGTGTATCTGTGTGTGTGTGTGTATTGGTGTATGTCTATCTCTATAGTTTAGCTTCTGCCTCAAAATTACTGACTTTCCGTTGCAAATATTCCAATTTTTTTTTTGTTTTTTTTTGCTTTGTCGTCTTGTTTTGTTGTTCGTCGTTTTCTTTCATAATTTTCTATGCAACAATGAGCCGCACAATCATTTGCCTACAACTATGCCTGCTTTATGTGTATAAGTTTGTCTATATGTATGTATGTAGTGGTATCTATGCCTCAAAAAACTGTGCTTCTTTCCATCGCCACCACCACCAGCTCCACCACTACCACCATCACCATTATCCGTATACCACATGTATAGTATATTTGAGTATATTTTATTTGTAATCATTTTTGTTTTTATATTTCATACAAATTTTATATATGTAGAGTCTAGTATATGTACTATCTATGTATACATACTCGTATGTAGGTGACTTATTATGTACAACAACAATAACAACAAAAACAACAACAAGAAAATAGGGAATTTACTAAAGAATTATTCTAAAACGAGTACGAGAATGAATAGAAAGAAAGTCTGGACAGTTTTGTGCAACGAACTGCAAGTACTTCCTATAAGCTTTTCTCCCAAAAACAAAAAAAGTGATACACTGAGGATATCATTTGATTTCTTTGCAGTCTCAAGGGACATTATTTTCCTCTGCTTGGTAAATAGACACACGACAAAATGGCTAGAGTTACTTAGAAGAAGATATGGAGATATCCTATAAGTATACATACATACAACCCTTTAGTCAGGATTACGATTACGACCTAGCTATGTGTTAGTTTTATAAATGAGTGGCGGGACCTACAGTTTAAAGTCGACTCCGAATGACAAATTTTGAGATGCTTTTTCAAGGCAATTCTAATTACTTTCAGAGTTTTTGCCAGAAATCTGCTGAGGGTCATTTGACGAAGAAATATGTTTTATATTTCGTTTTTTGGAGATGTCTGACCTGGCCAACACACTACCTACTAGACTACGGCGACTACAAGCACATATAGGAGGAGTACAATTTATCATATGGTCGCAGTACTAAGACACCTCTTTACTTAGTGTGCTGAAACAAAAAACATCGGTAATCGACTCAGAGCATCATTCAATGCCTTCAACTTGAATGTAGTAAGATTGATGTCGCTTTTATCTGTATTTGCTTACTGGCCCGATTTGAATGAAGTTCACTTAGGAGTCATTCTTTGCTACAGCTTTTCCAAAGGCTTTCCCCTTTAGTTAAGTTGTTCAACTCGATAGTTGGTTGGGAGAACTCTTATTGAACATTCAGAACTATCTGACTTTTTCTATCAATCGAAATAACAAAAACTCTCTTGACGTTTTGGCAGAGAGTCGATTAGGCATCTAACAGGCATAATTGTTGGGCGGAGTGTGGTCAGAAATATGGCCAGAATTACTCAGGATAAAATACACTCTTAGTAACTGCTCTACTGAAGTTTAAATAACATATTTTGCATTGAACCTAACCAGGATACTCTTTAGAACCATCATAGCCATTATAATGCCAACTCGCCTCTGAGAAAACACGCTCGGTGGCGTGTAAAGCCTAGTAAGGACTTCTGTTGAAGCAGTAATGACAAGGAAGAAGAGAAGACGTCTGAATATTTTTTTTCTCTGAATATCTTTTCTTTCCTTGCCGGGAACTTGATACCTGAGATGCAAGGTTCTTGGGCATTGCGTGATTTTGAATACTTAGGTGGCGTTTTCGTAGCTGTTTTGATTATGAATTCTGAAAAAGTTGGTGTACCATTGCGATTTTTTTGAGATATTACCGCAGCCTTAAAATATGAAAATACTCTCGGAGAGCCAGTCTACCCTCTAGGCTCTTAGCATTTGTACATTTGCATTCACAGTATTATTGAAATGTCACAACAACTCAACAAGCTTGTCACTTAGAATCAATTTACTTCGATATAGAATTTAGAATATTAAGGCCACAAAGAAATGAAGTGGCATGTGTGGTAAAATCGGATTGCTGGACATTCATTGGAGGAGTGTCTAATCTATATTTCCCTTCAACAACTTTATATTAAATTAGACAATGTGAAAATAGTTCTAAATTGCCCTAATGGCCTCGATCGTTTCAAAACAAATGTTCTGAAATTGCCAGAGCATATCCATTCACTATAGCTGCAGTAATTCAATTTCGCTTAGTGTAGTTGCAATAATGAAGGCAAAAATTATATATTCTGTGAATTAAAGAAACAATTGCATTTTAAATATAAAAATACCAGCAACAACAACAACAACAACATCAGTAGCATCAGCAGCAGCAGCAGCAAGTATAATAAAAAACATTTGCCAGTGCTATTGCTCTATTCACGTTGGGCTTCGTAACGTGAGACATGTTACTTCACGACACGAGTGTTTGTTCACACAATTGTAAGCCACATACCGTACGAATACGAGTACAATCAGCTGACACATGCATAAATACACGCCTGTGTAAGCATGAGAGAGACATAGACAGCCATACACTCGCAACAAATTCGTAACACTTTTGGAAATTTGTTGAGACGTTTAGTGGATGTGTTTTTTTTTGGGAATATAGGCCAGTCGTATTCGAATGGGTAAATTTTTCTTTTTTTTTTGCATAATTGTGATGAGAAAAGAAAAATACGGATACATGTATAATCTGCCTTATCACCTTGAAACGAACCCTGTGATGATCCATAGTAAGTCTTGATTTAAAAACGTTGGTGGTCAAAACGTAGATGGTACTGAATCTTATAATCCATGAATTGAATCCTTAGCTCAGGCATCTTTAAAAAAGAATTATAAAAAAGATTTCTTATTTCGGAAACCTCCTTTTATTAATCTTGTGGAAAGACCTGTGAGGGTAAATAATTGCCATGAAAATGTTTTACAAATACGTCGTTTGGAATTAACGTTAAACTGTAGGACCCACCCCTTACGTATGAAAATAACACCCACATCACGAGTGGTGCGTGAGGCTAGGTTGTAGTCCCGACTAAAGGCTTGTAATGGCCTAATGTAATTACTTAACTTTAGGTGATCTCAAATCCATCTGATTTGAAAAAAGTCTATGCCTCGCTTTATATTCCCTTTCGCTGAGTATTCTCAAACATCTCTTCCTAGTCCACAGAAAAGTTCTGATCACATCAGCGGCATTAAAGCTTCCTTTCTTACAAGCACATTGCAATGAATTTCTACATGATCTGGGTAACTCTATTTACCCAGACAGTTCCATACTTTTTTAGAGGTAATCAAGTAAGGACCAAGTGCTGATTGTATTGCTACATCCGGTCCTTTGTACTTTTTGTCAAAGTTGAGCTCATCTTTTGATGGCATCATACTCGGGGATCAAAAAGTCGCGTTCCTATCCAAATATCTGCTTTCGACCCGTCTGTGTATCACAGAATATTTCCTCTTTTTAAACAGTGTATAGCCTCTAGGTTACTCTAATCAATTATGTTATCAACATTTTCCAAAATCACAAAATTTGTTGGTTATGGTCAAGGTACAGTTAAGAATCGAGTCCTCTTTTAAATCTCGCATTGTCTTTCATTAGCCTACTCATAGTCTTTAAAGTTCTGGTCTTTACTACGATGTGCAACGGATTTAAATCTAGTAGAGCCTCCTCCAAGGCCGTTGTAGGGCACAATTTCATCGCCTTGCTTATGCTAAAATGCAAGAGAAATATTTCTTTGCAGAGTTAGATTAGAGGTCGACTCAAGTTGTTAATACCGAGTGATGCACCTCCTAAAATGAGAAAAATGAAATGATACATCCTCAAATTAAAAAATGTAAGTCAATGGACAGCAAGAAGAATACTTTGCAGTATTGGCTACATATAGCGCCTGTGAAAAAACTATAACTCGCTAGAAATTTTGCTAAGGGTCACCATAAAGGGGCTGTTGTTGGCTGGAAAGGAAAAATTTGGTCAATCCAAAAACAATATTAGTGATGTTGACTTTTGAAAAAATTCAAAACCGTCACCGTATGAGGCAGAGGGGTTATTTAAATATTTGCAGACCCATTTTAAACCTTTTTGGGGGACATGAATACCTACTTGTGTGAAATTAAATTCGAATTTAACTAGCAAAGATAGAAACCAAAAAAATTTAACAGAGGTACTGTTAAAGTTAACAGAGCAATGTTACGTGGTTTACAAAAAATACAATATAGACCATCCTACCCAGACACTGTACTACTATGTTAATGCTTTCATGCCCGATGTTCCCTATAGGCAACATTGTACATTTTTGTTCATAAATTCCGTAATTTTTAATTTTTGTAAAATATTTTTTTTTGGAAACAAGCTTGGTTAAAAACGTGTAAAACCAGAATACGTAGGACTCTGAATTTAATATCACTTCATATTTAGGCCATGATTAACAAACACATGTCCTTAAAAAAATTTTAGCTCTGGCCCAAAAAATTCGGGCATGAAAGGGTTAACATAGTGAAGCTTTCAAGCCTGATTTATCAAGTTCCAAAACATATTGAATGTCTAGCCTTTGATTCAAGTAGCATTCCTTAAAAATCTTGGAAATATTGTTCGGTAAGAAGCATTTTCTATTAAACTGTTATGCCCCAGTATACCCAACAGTTCAAGAGCCTCATGGACTCCTTTTACTCACAGCAGAACTTTTGGCAGAACTGGATTCATAACCATCAAAAAAAAAATCCTGCACTTAAACGCATTTCGTTGAGTGTAGCTTTTAATAAATGTGACTCTGCCATGCATTTCAAACAAAAAGGCAAGAGAAACAAAAAGAAAAAAAAACTTAAAAATTAATGCATGAGGTGCATCTTTAGTGGCCTCAAACATATTTGCCTCTGTTCATGCTGTTGCTGTTGCATGAACGCCAGAGTGACAAATGTCAACAGTTACTAGTAACGATCCCCACCCCACCTACTGTCTGTATTCTTAAGCATTAAATTTAAGGCTTATCAAAAATTCACTCTTTGCGAACAACAACTAGAACAACAACTGGAACAACAGCAACAGCAAAAAAAGCTAGAATACAGGAATGGCTTGCTGGGTTGCAGCAGTAATAGTGGGAAAATTAAGCTAAAAGTGGACACACGCTCTATAAATGTGGGTGTAGATAGAGGAACAGGGAGATGTAGAAAGAGTGTTGGGGGTGGTGGGTTAGCAATTGAAATTATTTTATAATTTTAAGCAATACTCAAGCGCTGATGGCGTTTATTTGAAATGCAAAAAAAAACATTTTTACGTGCTGCTTGCGTTTTTTTTTCTCTCTAACATGAACACTTTTAATGAATGGGAAAATGTGTTGCTTCTTCGTTGTTTTTCTCGTATTGCAATTCGGCCAAACAAAATGCTTGAGAAGATGAAGCACACAGTCTGCCAGTCAGCCAGCCACCACTATTCATTGACGTGTAGTGTTCATGTGATTTTTCTTTTTATTTTTTTTCTTGTTTATATTTTGGATTTTATTTCAGTTGCTTTTTCTTTCTTGTCTGCTTGGGAATTGATATGATTCTCTTAAGCGTTGTGTGATGTTTGGGGGGGGGGGGCATAAAAAGTGTCGGGGCATAAACGCAAAAAGGTGTGCATATATGCGGGAGTTTAGTTGCATGGATGGATAGATAGATGGATGGATGGATGGTTGGTTGGATGAATGTTACTGTTGCCTCTCTCTCTCTTTCTCTGTTGTTGCCGTTTGCTGTTGTGTCACACAATATGTATGTGACTATTTTCTATGCCACAACATTAGATTGCGTGAGCATAGAAGAAAAAAAAGCTTAAATTTCAGCTCTGGCATTCATTAACACAGCTGAAAGGGAATTAAATATTGCAACGATGGATTACTACAACGACAACGTCAACGACTATGCAGCATAGTAACACAGGCTAACATAAAAGTTAGGAAACAAAATTTCAGATTTGCTGTGGCATTGTATTCATAGGGGAGAAAATGGTGTGGCATTTTTGGTCACAGACAGGGCAATAAAATAAGAAGAAATTCGAGAGAAGTAACAGATTCCCTACATCATTTAAGTTAGGTTAACATCGCAGCCTGCTCCCTTATCCTATTTTGGTCTCCTATAAGGCCCCATTGTAATACCAATAGCACCTGGGCTAATAAAAAAATTCAAAGACATCACGTGAGATATCACGGAACGAAGTCTTGACTTCAATTGAAAATTTTTATCAATCGTGAAGCTATTGTTTATACAACATCGAACAACCTGAATAATGATTAGGACTCCGTTGTTGTTCAAGAGTACTGAAACAACAGGAATGACGGCCAAGTCTGACGACTGGAAGACCAAAGAGATCTTTCTGTTTGTTTTGTATGAATGGTTGGGTTCATTAAAAGTTGTAGCAGCCTCACAGAGTGCATATTAATTACATTTCTCGCTGCAATTGCCGCTGAAGTCACCGCACTTGCCACTGTAGTTGTCGCCGTAATTACGACTGTTGTCGCTGTAGTTGAGGCTGTAATTGCCACTGTTGCCCGCACTCAGGCATGTGCAATTGCCTATCCTGTTTGGTATTTCTCATCCACGATGATAGTTTAATGAAGGCTTTTATACAATAAATTTTGGATGTCTGGGAATCCTTTAGATCAGGACAATTCAGTTCCGAAAAATTATTGAGATATATTCAGTTGTTTTCTCTTCTGTCATATTGAGGTATTCCCCATTCATAATCCCCTTTTCATAACTACTTTGAGGTCTGCCTTTGGAACAAAATTCAAGGAATACAAGTCTAGTAGGTCAGTCGGCTTTCTTTCAACATAAATCAGATCAAAGATGGTCGTGGATCTTTACGATTCTGTGTTGAAGGGCTTGACGATCTGTGTTTCAATCACAGCCAACAGAGGCTCTACCCAGCGAAAATTAGTAGAAGATCTCTAATCTAAATTAGGTATGTATGGTTTCGAACTGAACTAAAACCTCTTCAGCTTATTTATAGCAAAGAATTTTAATTTATTGGTTTGAGTCTTGCCTAATCCGCAATTTGAACAAGGATTATTTGGATCTGGGGAATTTTATACGTCATCTTCTTATAACAAACTACTGTGTTGAGGTAAGGTTAGGTTTGAGGACGTATAAATAGATAGATAGATAGACGTATAATAGATAAAAAAGATCCATTGTAATTCCTCCTAGAAGAGAGAGAGGGAGAGGATTGTAAAGGAGGTAGGGAAATTGGAGAAGGAGAGGAAATAGGAAAGGGAGGTTATAAGAGACAGAGGAAAAAGGATGGACCACAAACACACAAGATAGCGCGACTACAATCTTGATGCCCTAGTACATCACAACCAGCACAACCTGTTTATGAATCTGTGGAGAGCTCTAATATCGCTTCTCGACAAAAAGTCCAAACCTTCGAAGAAGCCCCTGTCCAGAGTTCTTAACGTTAACCTACTATGGGCTAGACAGTTGAAGAGGAGGTGTTCGATAGTTTCCAACTCCTCCTCATAGCAACATAACCTGCAATAGTCCGGCTGGGATCTGTTCCAGATCCTTACCAGCGATCTAATCTCACAGTGCCCCTGTAATGAAACCAATAACTAACCTCAGACTGACGTTATCTAAACCCAGTAGCACACCTGTTCTATCAACCTAGACACGTAGATGCATAACATCTCGATCCACCCCAACACCTCTGCTTTCCCCCCTGATCCGTCCAGTGATTAGGCTGTACATGTGGCAGATTGGGGGATCGCCTTCAGAATGTGTATCAAAATTACTGTGCTTAAATCTTGGCTATTCTTCTAGTTCATACATACATACATAATTGGTCATTACAACTCTTCAGTCAGGATTACGACCTAGTTTCTCACACCACTTATGTTGTGTGTGTTAATTTTGCACATGAGTGGTGGGACATACAGTTTAAAGTCGACCCCGAACGACAGATTTTTGAGAAACTTTTCATGGCAATTATATTTACTCTCAGAGTTTTTGCCAGAAATCTGCTGAGAGGAAGTCGCCGAAGAAATACTTTTTGTATTTATGTCTTTATGTCTGGCCTGGGGCTCGAACCCTGGCATTACGTCTAATAAGCCAACACACTACATACTAGACTACGGCGACTTTAAGTTAGTTGTTCTTAATCAATGAAGTCTGGATTCTTATAGAAACCGTTAACGAATTTGCTCTGTTATTGTTGCTCTTCCTAGTTTCCTTGTTGTTTAACTTTTGTTTCACACTGTCTTTGTCTGCAAATATTGTATGGAATCTATTTTTCCCAATAGCCATGTTGTAGACAAGTTATTATTGTTGTTGTACTTGTTATTATTGTTTATTTACCTAGAAAAGACGAAATAGAAACAACAGCAACAAAAACAACAACAAAAAATAATAAAAAACAAAAACAAAACAAACACAAGCGAACTAAATCCTAATGAACTTCTCCACTTCTATTATTTCACATTCACATCACTTTGGTGGTCATGTCCCATTTGTTTTTATTGCGCTGGTGGCGCAATTCTAATACCATACCGAGTTGTGCGAGGCTTTTAAAAAGCTAGAAGATGATGATGGCACGCAGTGCCGTTTTCAATGTAACTTATTGATGTCAGGCGACTGGGTTTTCTGCCATTCTACCTTATGCTGACAGAATAGTAATTAAAAATATTTATTTGCAATAAAATCAAATGAAATGAAAATAAAAATGAAATGAAAATACTCAACGTACGACAACTATCAATGTACGAGTACGTTTCTATAAAAATGGATGAAGAAGAAAGCGATTTTCTAAAATACTCCTTAGGTAATAGAAATAATTAAAGCGTAGAAGCTTTAAAGCTCCTCCCCCCTCTATACAGTTGCAAAGCAACAAGTTAAGACTGTAATGTATACAAATATGGAGGCGTTATATTAAATTTTAATAATTTGTCACAGAATTATTCATTAAAATTCAGTACATTTTTCCTGTGGGATAGCAAATATTGAAAATATTAGTTTAATGAAATGAGAGAGTAACCCACTTTTCATTTCAAATCTTCTTAATACATAAGAGCAGAATACGTGGCCGCAAATATCTTCCTTTTGTAGACAGTCTTTATATTCTGATACTCAATTTTGATTATCGCAGTGCTGTTCAGTCTTTTCGATTTTCATTTACATTTTTAAAAATGCTGTAAAAAAGGAGTCCCATAAAAAGGATTCAGAGTCAGGAAAATTTTATGGCTAAAGTATTAAAAAAAAATCAGACTCTTCGCAGGTTCCTCGTCAGTTCGTTCAATTTTTTATGTAAAGTTTTGTAAATTTAAAGTTTGAGGCATTAGAGCAAGTTAGTGCGTGATCTCCTTTATTATTTTATATGTCAGTGTCGGTTGCATTTTCCAAATTCTTGTCTCCTGCCAGCAACGCACAATAAGAACTATTTTACAATGGAAGCCTTCCTACAGTTTTCGTAAAGCGGCTTTGGATATTATGTGCGATAAACTGCCAGCTGCATAGAGAAAGTGCAATGCCTAGGATAAAAACAGCGAATAATGAGCTTTAAATTACCTAGTTTCCCTCTGATTACGATAGTGTAAGTTCGTATATGTCACGTATACGACGTAAATATACGATTTCTAAAGCTCAAGAAATGGACTTGAAGATGGCCACTCAATTGACATGGGATTCGAAATCTGAACAGTTAAGAGGTAAACCCCCTAGATTGGCTTCCCAATCCAGAATGTACTCTATTGCTCTTTCATTTGAAGGTTCGGATCACATTTTCATATGAAAAGATTGTGAGGTGGCTGAAGTCGCTGTTGTCTTGTAGGTAGTGGTGTAAATCCTAGCTCAGATATATCAAAAAAAAAAAAAATAAAAACAGGAAAAATAATTTCTTTGGCGACTTCATCTTCTGGAAAGACCTTTGAGAGCAAAAAAAAATTGCCTTGGAAAGTTTCTCAAAAATTTGTTGCCCAAAGCCGACGTTAGAACTAACACTCATGGGTGATGTGAGAGACTAGGCTGTAATTCTCACTAAAGAGAGGGTCTTGTCAACAATTTGGAGTTAATATAGAAATTTTTCAAACGAGTGATAAAAACAACTCCTCATTTTAATTTTATACATAAAACCTGTTGACTTAGTGACTGACAAGCTACTCGATAACATCTTCATGGCTTCGTGGTTAAGTATTACTATTACGTGGGTTAACATGTTACATAAATTCCTTACCCAAATTCACAATCACTTCTGGGTATAACATAGAGAATGGAATAGATGTCTTTTGCTAACTTGTTGACAGTTGTAATGGCTCCAACTATCTGCTATGGGCAGACGACTCATCGAATGATACAGATATTCAGTTGGACAGTTTTAAAGACAACATCTTTTCTAACGAAGAACAACCGAAGAATTTCTATCTTTCCCGGACAGAGAGGCAACGTATTTTATGGATACAGAAGCAGACAGTCGTTTGTCGGGTGACTGATGTCCCATAAAGTTTTTTTAAAGTTAAAGTGACAAGAGCCTTTGACATTACAATGGCATTGAAGGCCATAGCACTGGTCATATCCGTGATACGGCATATTTGACCCCCTTTTAATCAATTGCCTGAACTTACCAGTACTAAAAAAGCTATCTTTGATTTGTATTAGATTGTTAAAGTTTTCCCGAAAAGGGGAATTTTAAAAATGGGACAATTGCTTACATCTGCTACTGAGATTTTGCTTTGTTTAGTTCTGAAGAGTTTTGTTAGCGAAAAGACTAACAACTTTCTGATGTTAAGATCAGTCTTGGATAGGCTTGAATGGTTGTTCAGAGACATGTGCTTAGCTTCCTATTATACCGACTACATAATATTCAAGAAACAGCCGCAGTATGGATACATAACAATCCAATCCATCTAAGCATTCTAAGTTCATGGTATAGTCTTTTCAAATGATTTCGGACTTAACCGTAGATCGAGCTTTGTATCAAAAATGATACATTTCAATTTTTGAGACGATATAACTTTAATACAGAAAAAGTTAGATGCCTGATATTTTTTTAATTCGTTAGTATTGTTATCGCCATTATTTTAAACCAAAGAAAAAAAGAAAATTTCAAACAGGACTTAAAAAATTCAAAAACTTCATAATTCTATCTTATGTATCATTTTTGATACATACGACATTCCTAGGGATTCTTTGGTGTAATTTTTTTAAGTTTTCAAAAGATTTTGTGAAGTTTTATCGGAAATAATACATTATTTATGATATTTGATAAGGAATTGAAAGTTAAGTGTTGGATGAAGTGAAAAAGTTGAATTTTCTGTTCTTGATATTGATTGAAGCAGTCGTAGTCTAGTATGTACTATGTTAGCTTATTAGACGTCAGACCAAGTTTCAAGCCTCAGGTCAGACGTTTCCAGTTTACAAAGAAAGGTTGTAATGACCGATTAAATATGTACATACGTACGTTAATCGAAAAGGATGGTACTGCCTGCAATAGAGAACCTTGTTACTGGTTTGGGAAGGCACATGTTGTGGAATCTTTCTTACTGCTCTTCTCAGATTTATCTTCCGTGACAGACAAACGTTAGAAAAAAGTGTTTCGTTCTATGTTTTGTTCCATAGATATTACAAAAGGATAATATGTATGTATGTACGCATGAGATAACACATTATTCGCTTTGATAAAGTGCTACTCGGAAGTGATGATACATTTATACCTATTACGCCTCTTCGAAAACTGAGCTAAAAGTATTTCAGCTTTTAATAATCCCAATAATTTTGTCGCTCTAGATTATTTACTAATTGAATTTTATGGTCGTTGTAAATTTCGTACATACATACATAATTGGTCATTACAACCCTTCAGTCAGGATTACGACCTAGTTTCTCACACCACTTATGTTGTGTGTGTTAATTTTATACTTGAGTGGCGGGACCTACAGTTTAAAGTCGACTCCGAACGACAGGTTTTTGAGAAACTTTTCATGGCAATTTTTATTTACTCTCAGAGTTTTTGCCAGAAATCTGCTGAGAGGAAGTCGCCGAAGAAATACTTGTTGTATTTTATTTTGATGTCTGGCCTGGGGCTCGAACCCTGGCTTTTCGTCTAATAAGCCAACACACTACCTACTAGACCACGGCGACATCAAATTTCGTCATCAAAAATTTCGTGGTCCACCGAAATCTAATCGGCAGTTTTAGATTCAAGTGCATGCTAAGTGAGTAGCAACTACTTATAGCCGTATTTGGGGAAACTTGTATCTGGGACATCAGAGAGGAATGTAAGAGAGAACATTGTTATTGACATAATCGATGTTCTATTGCAACAGGAAACTTTTTTACCTCACATGACGTCGACAACAAATGTTTCTAGCGAAATATAACAATGGTTTGGGCTATCAGGTTTCAGCTAGACCTCGATTGGGAGTGTTACTGATGGGAGTGACAATAAGCTGCCCCATCTAAACAATGGGAAACTTATAAATCCCCATAAAGCAAAAGAGCTAGATGTCAAATTATTACCACCTAGAAAAAAATAAAACCAAGCTCACATAAAGTGTTTAATTTTTACTTACAAACCCATGCTACAACGTACATCATGTCAAAAATTTTGGCGTAAATTTCATAAAAGTGATAATAAAATATAATAATTGTAGTACCGTAATATAAAAATGAAACGAACACGAGCAGCTGCAAATGCCTACTGAATAAGCTTTATTTGTAAATTCGAAAAGTATAATTGTTCAAGTTAAAGAATTAAATTAAAGAATTAAAGAATCAATGCAGCATTGATTTCTTATATGAAGTTATTCTTCATATTCGTAGTATTGGGTGGCGTATAAATATCAATACTCTATAATAATACAAAATAGTTTTATTAAAATGAACTAAAATAAATAAAAACATTTAAATTTTGTAACAAAATCTATCAATAATTGTGAAAATTCTATAAAATACAAGTATGTATCAAAAATGATACATAGCTAGAATTATGAAGTTTTTTTAAGGCTCGATCTACGGTTAAACAATTAAGAAACTTCGTTTTCCTCCGTATAATTCAGCCAGGAATCCGCTACGATGATAACATAAACAGCTTTAAAGAAACCTCAGGTAACCCAAACGATTGGGAAAGAGTAGAGTTCAATACAACAACCAATAACATTTTCACAGAAGTCGTTGTTGCTAGGTGGTATCCCTTTTTTACTAAGCTCTACTAGAGTAGACTTATCATCCAAGAGTTGTACCCCGAATAAATTGTGCTTGACTTTATTGCCTATTGGGTTATAATATCTCGCCTAATTTCCAAACACTGTTGACATTTATTTTATCTCACTAAACATAAAACTCTGCAGGCTCAGTATAAGAAAGATTATAAAATACCATCCCCTCACACAAGTGAAATACGACTTTTAGACGAAATATTTTGTATAAATTTTTGCCAATGTTCTGTGAAATAATAATTGACTGTGACTTTGACATGTTTAGAGGCAGACACAGTCAGACAGTTGCACGGACACTACGACAGTCATCCGTCACACATTTTTCTCTGCTTTTAAGAAAACAAAAAAAAAAAAACAAAAAACTTTCCCATGTGCAACACACAGACAGACTGCTGTAGTAGTTACAATCACAAAATTTTCAACATTTTCATTCGTGCAACAGCATCATTACCATTTAATGAACAGAAACACAAAAAAACGAAAAAAAACAAAAGTTAGTAGATGCAACGACGTTGCAAGTTGTTGGCGTTATTGTTTTTATTTTTATTGTTATTGCTGTTGTTGTTGATGTTGCAGTCTATGACTGTGACGGTGACAATGTTATGCCAGAGTTGGTGTGTTTGGGAAAAAGTGTTGATTGCTCATTTAAGCGAGTGTAGGACAAGGCCATTACTTTACAAACCAAATTCGTTTACGAAATTGAGGAGGTTGTTTGTTTTACTAAATGAAAATTGACTTGCTTATAAAATTACAACAACAACAACAGGGACAACAACAGCAATAATAATAATAAATGCTAGTGCGAATAGATTTATTTGAACTTATTTTTCTATGCATTTAAATGCAATGCAATGCAACGCATTTTATTTACTCTGCCCTTGTACCCATACAGACTGTAATACTGGCCCAATACCATTTATACATACAACAGCTGCTGCTGTTGCTGTTGCTACTGATTTAGCTTTGCATCATAATGGATTTAAATTCTCCCATAGACCTTAAAATATTCAATATTTGTTTTTATTCTTACGCAAATTGTAGAGAATTGTGTATTTAATTCGTTTTATTTGCTAAAAAAAAAAATAAAAGTTCTATGACCACCCCATCAAACGGCCTTTAGTCCCTCCTGGCTGTTGGCTATTTAAACATGATTTTGTCTATTTTAGAATAATCACTCTCCTATTATACTCCCTCTGCTACTGTTTTCTGGAGTGGCACCTCCGTCATTTCATTTCATTTCATGCATTCGTCATTTGATGATTGGCAGTTTTTATTTTGTTCAGTTGCTTTTAAATTTGCCGTTAAAACTGACTTAAACAGCGTGTTGATAAAGGCAAAAGCAATCAAATCAAGTGGAAATCAGTTGGCGTTTAAATATTTAAGTTTTGCTCAAAGGCATCAATAGATGAAATAATTTTTATCATTGATTGAATCATGATTAAGCAGTTTGCTGGATATTTGAACAGAATTCAACGACTGTTTGATTAACCCACTCAAGTTATATTGGTAAAAAAGGCAACTTAAATCTCAATGAAAACTACCATTCAATTTTCTGGAGTTTTTAGAAGCTTTACAACATTTTTTTTTGTACTGACATTGCATTTTCAAACAATTATTTCAAAATTTTTTTGTAAAACCACTCCCGATGTTCGCTACTGATATTGTCCAGTTTTATCCTACTTTTAACATTACATTTTAAGTATAAGTACACTTCTATAAAGACACAATTTACATGATTTTGTGGATGCCTCACAGACTCTTAAAAGTAATTGTTAATGCTCCTCATATGAAGCAAGGTTATCGCATACGTTTGAAAGATTTCATGAGTGTTTACAAGATTAAATCCGTAGACTTTAAGGAAATAAAACTTGCTAATCGTCGTTGTAAAAGTCCGTTGAATATTTCCGTATATGAAAAGCATGTTGATTCTGCTGTAGCTTCTGGAATGTCTTAGTGACACAAGATATTAAAATGATGCAGTGCCAACTTATATTTTCTTAAAATACCAGGTTGCCATAGTTAAGTCGTGGAATTAAGTACTTAAGAAAAGGAAGATATGTTATCAGCCAGAGGCTGTTGTAGATTAGGTCCTTATAAAGTTATAAAATGAGTGGTTTTCCAAGCATTGTTTATAAAATACTGAATAATCTTCTTTTCCTCTTTATTTAAATATAATTTAAGGAATGCAGTTCTCTCTATATGTATATGTGAAGATAGATTATCCTAGACACAAACCCTGTTAATTAAAATAGATCTATTATGTTGGTAGCAGAGTTTTGTTAAAAAAGACTAGAAAAAAGAATTAAATCCTCGATCCAAAAGAGGTAAATTTCAGAAGCTGATAACTTACGTTCTATAGCCAACTAATGTTACAAGATATTGTGTAATAAGATCACCAATGAATAGATATAAATATTTACGCAATCCATACATAAATCAATATATGTCTATCAATTAATTAAAATAGGTCAACATGAGCGCACCAAGTGGATTATTGTTTAAGCATGTTACTCTCAATTAGCTAACAGAGAGGAATTCGCCGATGAAATAATTTTTCATTTTCATGGGGTCTCAAGTCTAATAAGGTAACACACTAGCTACTAGACTACAGCGGCTTTGATACATACATGCATAATTGGTCATTACAACCCTTCAGTCAGGATTACGACCTAGTTTCTCACACCACTTATGTTGTGTGTGTTAATTTTATACATGAGTGGCGGGATCTACAGTTTAAAGTCGACTCCGAACGACAGATTTTTGAAAAACTTATCATGGCAATTTTTATTTACTCTCAGAGTTTTTGCCAGAAATCTGCTGAGAGGACGTCACCGAAGAAATACTTTTTGTATTTTATTTTGATGTCTGGCCTGGGGCTCGAACCCTGGCTTTTCGTCTAATAAGCCAACACACTACCTACGAAACCACGGCGACTTCAATACTTTATATAATATTTATATGATACTGTATAACATACAGTAAGACCCCGCTTAACGCTGCTCCACTTAACGCTGTTTCTGTATTACGCGGCAGTTATGTGTGCAAATGAACGGCCATGTGCCAACCAAAAGCGATGTACTATATAACGACAGTGTATGCTATGTATCTTTTTCAACGCCCTTTTGTTAAGCTTTCCAGGATAAAGCTTCCAACTGTATTTTCAGAAGTCGCAATCGCAGTCCGAACGCTGTTTCGTTTAGCGTTGGAACTTATTGGAACGTATCCCCCGCGTTAAGCGGGCTCTTACTGTAATTCTGTAAGTAACATAACAAAGTTCTTATTACAAGAGGTTTGCGTCTATACTAGTAGATTTTAAAATCTGTCTTTTCACACATGGTTTCTATGAAAACAGTCCGATCAACGAACAATTCTGTCTAATCAAGTCTTATATCATCAGCCTTATAACTTTTGTGACAAACATCCTGAAAGTGAGGCTGATAAATAAAAAAATAAATAAATGGTAATTACAACCCTTCACACCACTTATGTTGTGTATGTTCATTTTATACATGAGTGGCGGGACAGAGTTTAAAGAAACTTTTTGATGGCAATTTTATTTACTCTTAGAGTTTTTGCCAGAAATCTGCTGAAAGGAAGTCGCTGAAAGGTTTATTTTATCATACTTAATTTTGTTGGAGTCGTCTGACCTGTGGTTTGAATCGTGGCCTACATTCAGTGGTGTTGTGCTAATTTTTTTTACCGGAACGCGTTCATCAAAAAATGCCTCAAAAATTAGAAAAAAATCAGCAATTCTTTTGCATTTTTTTTTTCAAAACGTCAGCCAATTCTCGTTATCAGAAATCATCTTTAGTTTCGAAACGCATTCCTGTCCAAAAAGGAAGTACTGGAACGACGTTCCGGAGCGTTCCGGCTCGACAACACCACTGCCTACATTCTAAACTATGGCGACTTCTAGTGAAGCTGATACTGGTAGACTTATTCTAATCCCTTTGCCTAAGGCGTTCTAACCAATTCTGTGTCTAATGTTTGCATGTCTATCGATCTAAATTAATTCCTTTGTCAAATCCGTTGCCATCTCTTTGAAGCAGAATACCTTCGTATCAATTTTCCTTTTAACCCAACAATCTTGGGGTTCTTATTGCTTTACTCAGAGTGAGAGAATTTTGGCTTCTCTTTTTATCTTCTTCTAAGAACTCCACTATGCTTCCACCAATGTTGAGGTTGAACTTTTATAGGCTAGAATGTTGCCTTATTGTCAAAAATCCCGCTTTACTAAGGGCTGAGGTATACAGCTGAAACAAGGTAAAATGTTCAGCAATCCTAAACTCTTAGGAATCATGTAAAAACTTTACCTTATTCTTTGTGAGGTGAACGTTTGAACCATAATAGTTTTATAAGGTCGACTTAGTTAAACATATGGTGCCTATTTTCTTCTTATAGTAATTCCTGAGCAGGAGACAAGTGTTCTGAAGATGTCTCAATATAAAATTGACAGACTAGCGATTTGTTGATTTAATCTAATTTGAAAACTACAAGGCAACTTCTCATGTTCATACTAAACGTGCTCTAATTCAAAGAGATTTTCTTAATCAAATTTGTCTTGTCGCAGTAAATAAGTTTTTCGAGTCCCTAGCTACGTTAAGATCGCGAAACATATTTTAGAAACAATGTGCGGTTCCCTTCTTCCTTCCTTCTTTGCCTTGCTTCAAATATCTATTCTTTTGGTGAATTTAAGTGAATGTAAGTAAACCAAAAATAATCACTATTTAGTTAACACCTGCTATACATATAAATGTAAATAGATTGATAAATGCAGAGTAAGTTTGTTCTTTGCTCTTCTCTTGATTTATTATTTTCTATGCACAAATAAATAGTATGAATAAGGCCATTGATGGATTGATAGACGATAAGTTCATAAAGTAGACTGACTTGGCAAGGTGGGGGAGGGGGGTGAATTAGTAAATGAAACTGAAAGCCATGGTTTTCGTGTACTTAGTTCTTGTCTGATGTAAAAAATTACAACAATTGCATAACAGAGGTCGTGCAATCGCACTTTTCTATTCTATTTGATTCCATTCTCTTGCTTCCATTCCATTCTATTCTATTTCAATCTCGTTTTTTTATTTTATTCACACATTGAAGCTAAGAACAGCTTCTAGGTTTAGCTGCTGTAGCTTTAGCTATAGTTGGTTGCCATCGTTGCGAATCAGTGTATAAATTAATAAATTAACACAGCCAACATACATACATACGTTATAATAATATTGTAATAACAATAACAATAACAGCAATAAAGAAACGACAAGACAAGAAAAAATAAGAGGGAGGTAGGAGTAAACAAAGGCTTATTCATTCATTCGTTCATTCATTCATTCATTGATTCTAATCTTATATTCTGTTCTGTAACAAATACTTTCGAATATACACTCGTGTACTTTAACAAGTACAATTACAATAACGTGTCTCTATATAGTAAGTAAAAATCTAAAATATATAGTATATCGGATGTGTATGGCGTATATAGCATATGCGGCTTTTGTCTTTATAAATCTGGAAAAAGCCATAAGAATTTGCCAGTGTCACTCCAGTTGTGTTCTTTATATTCTTTCTTATAAATTTATAAAGTCATGAATGAATTGAACGAATGAATGAATGAATTAACGATTGACTAAATGATCATTGAAATGATTCATAAAGCAATTGCACCGGCTGTAAATATTGTTGACATCTCGTAGGAGACATTTGGTAAAACTTGTTTTATTTTCATCAATGGCTTATTAACCCTAAAAGGTCTTTTAAAAAAATTAATCATTGAATCCAAATATCAACAATTAAAACATATCCTAAGAATAAATTTATATGAGTAAATATACCTCCTAAGATTTTTTCTGGCATGAAAAATTTGTTCGTATTTGTGACAGTATTTCACGCTTCGATTGCCCAGTGTCCGTCTGTGGCTCTATGCTGTTTCATCTTATTCTAGCAACTATAGTGACTTGAAACCAGTCAAGTTTACAGCTTAATACGATGTTCTAGTGTTGATTACTGAGATCGGTTAGTGAGAACACGTAAGTTAGTTTTGGTGTATCATTTCCTATAGTACCACAACGGGCTGAGTCATGTGTAACCTATCCCCCGCAAATTGTTTTGAAAATTGATCTAGTATTCCTAAATAGTTATCCTTAATGTTGGGCGATACTTGGGAAAAAAGATATACGCGACGAAGCTTATTGTTTTCTTCAAATGAGCCAAAAAACGTGCTCTGTATTAATGGATGTTAATCAAATAAAAATGGACTTTTGGGAGAAATGGAACTGGTGGGTCTAAAACGTTTGTTTGTTTGTCGGGCGTAACTTTTGACCAGAGATGTAAGTGACGAAGCTAAATGTTTTCTTCAACAGAACAACCAAAACTTTTCTATATAAATCGGGCAAAATTGCCGCATTGAAATCTTTTTGTCGATGACTTGCGTCTGTTATGAATGGCATCCATTTCTTGTGTCGATAACTGTCATTTTTTTGGTCGCTGACTTCCACTTTTTTGTCCGATGACTTTTATTTTTTAACCTTTTGCTTACATTTTTTTGGTCGATAACTTGCATTTTTTTGAACGATGACTTGTATTATTTTGATTGCTGACTTGCGTTTTTTGGTCGATGACTTGTATTTTTTGCTCGATGATTTGCAGTTTTTTCATTTTTGACTTTTTTTGGTCAATGACATACATTTGTTGATGATGATTTGTATTTTTTTTGGACGGTGACTTGTATTTTTTTGTCGATGACTTGTATTTTTTGTATTTTCGATGAGAAAGATATTAGATTCGTTGCCTGTATTAGTTTCGACGCCTATATCCTCGGTCCCAAGTAACGTCCGATCGTAATGAAAACTTTTTTGAAATCCTTGATACCAAGGCTATGAAGCCCACCATTCACTCGCAAGTCTCTTTTTCCCGATTCAGTCACATTTATAAAGAGCCGTTTTTGTCTTTGTTTCATAATTCGAATTTATCTTCACGCACATTGCGAATAATTGTTGCAGCTTTAAACGTGGAAGATGTATAGGGCAATAATACTCAATATCATGAACTGTCCTAGAATGTAAGAACGCGATTAAGAATTACTCTAGCCACGGCACTGTATATAATATATGGTCACCTAGTCGTCAAGAAGTGATCGCTAATGAGGAAGCGAATATTCTGTGCAACTGAGTCAAAGTATTACATGACGTAAATTTGAATAAGTGTTTGAATTAGTGTTTTAAAAACCTAGTTACGAAAATGAACGAAATATCGGAGCAAGGTTTGGTTAGGTAGCGTTAACACACACATACAGTGGTGTAAGCAGACTGTATACATGTATCTATGCGTTAAATGGCGATAATGTACACTATTAGAAAGAGTAGGATAAGCAACCCAGACTCACACAGCTTCATCAGGGATAACCAGAGTGGCGTTCGCAAAATACTCCCATGCAGTGTTGGACAGTGACATATTAAGTGAGTCGATACTTTTATAACGCAAGGGGAGGAAATACCTCTCTATTATGCAGTGGTGTTGTGCTAATTTTTTTTTTACCGGAACGCGTTCCGGACTCCGTTTCACGGTTCGGAAAAACAAGCTGGTTTGTTCCGATTTTTGTTCCGGTTCGGGTTCGGTTCAAACCCTTGCTTATAAAAATACATATAAAAATTCGTCAAAAATTAGAAAAAAAAATTAGCGATTCGTTTTAATTTTTTTTTCAAAACATCAGCCAATTCTCGTTATCAGAAATTATCTTTAGTTCCTGAACGCGTTCCTGTCCAAAAAGGAAGTACCGGAACGACGTTCCGGAGCGTTCCGGCTCGACAACACCACTGCTATTAGGCAGTGTTTAACTGTCGGGGGATGGTACATACCTTTAATATTTAGTCTAATCGTGACCAGTGGGAATCCCTATCATATAGGGAGACATATGTCATATTGCAGATGTGATAGCCGTTCTAGTTAGCACATCTGCAATACAGTTTTAAATATGTCCCTATGCCTAGGCACTCAAATAATGGAAACTTTAGAATAATTCGACATTCCCTGACATTCACGGATAATCTTGGAATATCTGACCATAACTGGCTCTTTGGAAAGGCAATCGATTTAAGTAGATTAACTAATTTAGTTGATCTATGATTATTTTAATTCATACAACTAATTAGCTAGCAACAGCTGTGTATAAACATACACTTACATACTGTATTTCTATATACAAAGAAACTTTTACGTGCATTACATTTATCAGCTGCTGTAGCTCCAACAAATCCATTAAGAAGTCAACGTTACAATTATGAATAATTCATCATCACTAGCAACAACAACAGCAACAATAACAACAAGAACAATAACAATAACAACTGAACTAGTAATAGCGAAATCTTTGTCGTTACTACTCATTATAAACGCCAGCAACATCATTATCATCAACATGAACATCAACGTTCTCATCTCATCTCATCTCATCGTCAAAAACAATTGCTGATCAAAATTGTTTATGTATGTGCTGTGTGTGTGTGTGTGTACCTGTGTATTATCGTCAGTCACTCTCAATTGTTGCCCGCCTTGTTGGCTGGGATTCTTGTGTAACAACGATAAAGTTCTGTTTATTGTTGCTTTGACAAACTACGTATGCATATAGACTCTTTAGAGATGTTGCTGCTGTTGTTGTTATTGTTGTTTTATTTATTATTGTTTTAGACAAAATAAAATTTCTAATGAATTACAAATTTATTCAAACAAATTGTATGTCTGTCTGTCGCTCTGTCTGTCCCTCTGTCTGTCTCTTTGTCTATGGAAAATGTAAAACATTACAGTGAATTTGTTATTGTGTACACAGAGACAGTTGTAGAGGATGTTTATGAGGGAGAAATGGAAAGAATAAGTCAATTATGTACATGCATGTCAAACGTACAGAATGAATATCTTGATAAAAACAAAAACGCAAAAGCAAAAAAAAATTTGAATTTGAATTTGAAAAAAATCTTTTCTTTCCGTTTATGATCTTGAATTTTTCAGGCAATTGATAGTTTCATGCATAATTTATTATGGAAATGGAAGGTGATCAGTATTGACGTGTACATGTTTTTATAACAATTCGAAACAAAGTAAATAATTTGCATTTTTTCTTGTTATTTTTTTTCAACTTAAAAGATATGATGGATTGTCCTCTCACATTCTCAGATAAAAGCTGTCACAATCGACACATTTTTCTTCACTTTTTTAACATCGTTTCGAGTCTAATTTATCAACTGATGATGCATATAATGAAAGGAATTCGCATAAGCTTTGAATCCTTCTGTTGCGTTGCATATTCCCTACGGCAAAATGATTTTATTTAAGCATAGCTTACAAGACTTTGTATTGAACTTTTTTCCATACATACATTTTTCCATACTTTAATCAGGATTACAATCTAGCTTCTCACACCACTTATGTTGTGTGTTAATTTTATATATGAGAGGCGGGTCCTACAGTTTAAAATCGACCCCAAACCACAGATTTTTTGAGGAACTCTTTCAGGGCAATTTTTATTTACTCTTAGAGTTTTTACCAGAAATCCGCTGAGAATTAGACGTACACTAAACGGTATGTATATGCCACCAGACATGAAGCCCTAATAATTCATTGTGACAAGACTTTTCCACACATTGCAAGAACTGTTAACTGCCTTGTGGACTAGACTCTATTTCGTCCGTCTGCTTTTTATTTCGATCTACGCAGACCATTTTCGGCTTATCGATTAGAGTACGACCCACGCAATTGGACATCAATCAGTATGTTACAGAAAAATTCCCATTGATCGTAAAGCGCAATCAATAGATGTAAGACCCATGGAAAGTTGTGAGGGTATAGCAACTGCAACAGAGGCATTTGCTGTTTGTTGGAGGTCGGGTTCGTTTCCATTCAGTTCCAGGACACAGAACTGTGAACGAGAGCGCTGATGTCCTTCCTGTATTGAGTTCTCATTGAATTAATGATGAATCTGTTTATTTTTATTTTACATTTGATGGCTCTATAGATTTTTAGGGAAACGTGTTCGGGAGAGAGCAGAGGATCTGCAAGGATAGATTGGAATTTTGCGTAACCGGAATCTTTGGCCATCTATCAATTGGGTCGCTGTTGTGCCTCGATAAGCCCAACGTGAGATTCGTAACTAGATTTTCGACGGAATACTGCAATGACAGGTCGTTTGTGGGTGTCTTTGACAGATTTTAGTCGTATTTCTTCAGTGTAAGTTGTAGTCTAGTAGGTAATGTGTTGGTTTATTAGAAGTGAGGCCGTAGTTTAAACACCAGGCGACTTCCTCTTAGGAGATTTCTTGCAAAAACTCTGAGAATAAATAACAATTGCCATGAAATTTATCTCAAAAACACGACGTTCGAAGCCGGCGTTAAACTGTAGGTCCAGCCACTCATGTATAAAATTAACACACACAGTGTAAGTGGTGTGAGAAACTAGGTTGTAATCCTGACTGAAGGGTTGTAATGACCAATCATGTATGTAGGTATGTATATATGTAGGTTGTAGGCTAAAGAGTAGACGGTAAAATTCGGTGGCAAAATAAAGTTTTCTACCCTGGAGAGGGTTCCCCTGAGAGTTTGTACTTTTTGTCGAGGGTAGATTCTACTTCTCTCGTTCCTTAATTTTCCTTTCCTAGGAAGAATACAGTGGACTACATAACTAACTTATTTTCTTCTTTTTGCAATAATGGCTGCGTATACGTTCTCCAACTTTGCTACCTAGCTTGGTAAGCCCTTTTTAGCTATGCATGTCAAACAACGAATAGAAAATTGCTACTAAGTTATTAGGTTTCAAAATTGTTAGTCTAAAAAGAAACAGGGCAATTCTTTTTAGGGTATTTGAGTAACTGGGGCGTTTTCCATAGACAGTAGCTAGAAGCATATTTGATTGCTGCAGAGTTTACATGTTCAAGCATCTTGAAGTGACTTTTACCGCAATTTAAGCTGCAAAACAGAGTAAATTTTTGAGGTTTTAAGGACTTTAGCATGGTATCAGTAGATCTAATGGCCTCTTTATTTCTTTCTTCGTTTGCTTGTTGTAGAAATCTAAGGAAAGATTTTAAAAATGTTTATTGTTTTTGGTTTCTACAGTTTTTCAGATTCTCCATATTTTTGTGTGTTTTAAAAAACTTTTGAATTCTTTAAACATTTTTTCCAATTTTTTTTATAAAGAAACTTTAACTGTCTATGGACAACGTTTAATACTGCATCAATCACTAACCCACTTCTAGGACACAAACCTACAAAGAAGAAGGAAAGAAAAAAAAAAAAACAAATGCACTACAAAAAAATATCCTTTTTTCATATAAAAATTCTGTTTTATTTTTTTTATTGTATTTCATAAGAGAGAAATAAAAGGCAAGAAAAAAATCAGACAGAAAGAAAGAAAGGATCCACAATGTATTGAAATAAAAGCCAGGAAGAAGAGAAAACAAAGCGAAAATAATGCCAGATATGCTATGATAAAAACTAAATACAATACAAACTAAAGACAGACGGATGGACACACAGACGGACGCATGGACGGACGGACGGAAGTATAGACAGACAGACAGTTGGGCTCATATGTATGTGTATGGTTTTATTATTTTATTTTTTGTTTTATGAATGAAAAAAAAAGAAAATTTATAACGAATAATAGGATATTCACTTTATGCAACATCAACTTGCAACAATAAATACTAAAAGCAGAAACAAACAAAAAAATGTTTAAACTTTTCCCCCTTCTGTCCTTCTGTCCTTCTGCCCTTTTCCATTTCCTCACTTTTTTGTCTTTTTTTTGGGGAAACTTTAGGAAAATATTTTTTCCATTTTGCAATACACAGGACCATATTGAGAGACACAGAGAGAGATATGATAACCGTATGGTAATGGCAACAATGAAAACAACAACAGCAACAACAAACACATGCAACATTAAAATTGTACCCAAAACCCAGATATAATTTATTTTTTAATGTTTGTGATTGTTTTTCCTTCTGTTTTCTCTCTTTATCTGTGTTTTCCTTTGTTGATTTGTTAATAAAAAAAATTCAAAAAATATTGTTGCTGCATGCAAA
The DNA here is from genome assembly GCA_936449025.2 of Sarcophaga subvicina. Lineage (NCBI taxonomy): Eukaryota > Metazoa > Arthropoda > Insecta > Diptera > Sarcophagidae > Sarcophaga > Sarcophaga subvicina. The sequence continues at coordinate 78,244,531 of OW388083.2, forward strand.
ACTTCAGGTGACAAGGTCACTGTAAAGTTGCAACAGATTTTCACGAGAGAGAGAATTTATTTTATTTCGAATATTTCACACAGTTTTTTGCATTAAAATGCAACATTTTTTAAATGAATTTTATTTTTTTTTATTATGAATACACGATTTCATTAAATTAAATGCCTCTGACGATGAGTTCATTTAATTATTTTAATCTGAATTGACATTTGACACTGCCATTGCTTGCAATTTATTTCATCCTCGTATTGTATGCCATAGATAAAGAAGCCTCTCTTAACCCTTTGGCTTTCCCTTAAATCTACTGGTGCTCATATGTACATACCTTCGTTATAAAAACCAAATTGAAACACAGTCTGTTACTTTGCACGGCAATTGTAGTAAGTGCAGAAGAGAGAGAGATAAAGAGGAGCAGGTTGATTAATTGTTGTTTCCTATAGACGTACATTTAACTTCTTTTTATAAACCCAATTGGAAAAATTAAAATTTTAAAATAATTGAAATTGAAATTGAATTTGGGCCCTCAAACTGGCGTTAAAAATTTGCAGGACTCGATAAAATCGTTGCCAAAGCCCTGAACATTGTATCTAAAGCCGCAAGTAGATGGTTCTACGACAAACGGAGCGTGCAGAAACTCATTGTGATCTATAACGGAGTAAAACACTAGAGCTCAACTGCTCAAGCATATTTTCTTCCTTGGTATTTTGGGCAAGAGACCCTTGACAGCTGTTGGCAAGGTAATCTGGTACGCGAACGTCATCCATATTTCAATTGCGTCAGTCTGTTGTGCGCTCACCAATGAAAGATATCAACCACCCATGCTAAATTAGGTTAAGTTGTGGACACTACTTGAAGAGCAGGGCTCCATTTAGATCGGATGATCTGTGTCCAAATCAGGTATCAAAAATTCATGGTAGGAAACCATTCCGTTTTGAAAAAAAATCTCGTTGTTGATATATTCTTATTCTTTCAGTCAGAGATGACAAGGAAATGCGAGGCCAAAATCTCCTCATGGCACCGATACATGAGGTGAACGCTAGTCTCCTACAGAAATTTTACGGGGAAATGCCCCTTCTAATAATACAATTGCCTGTGGGAAGCTTAAGATTGCCGAGGATGGCCACGGGATTGAGGGAAAAAGGACAATCAGTACTTTTCTTATCCAAATCAATCCAACAGAACCCAGCAAAACAATACGTACGCACACACGTCGCAAATGAAGGTGAACCGCTTAACTGAGTCAATCGAACAACCTACAAGGGTATCAGCCCTTGTCAGTTCATTGGCCATTCATTTTCTAACGGTTTTTATGTGTCTTGGGACCCATACACATTTTTTCTCTTGAGATTACCTTGCGAAATCTCTGACATTATAGGCGAGGGTGGGAGTAGGATTGACGTTCGAGGCGTACTTGATTGCAGCCTAGCTGTCCGAGTAAATTCGAAGGTTTTCATCGAAAATTCCTTCACCCAACAAACGACTCCGAACGACAGATTCTTGACATATCCTTTTTATGGCAACTTTATTTACTCTCAGAGTTTTTGAAAGAAATCTGCTGAGAGGTAGCCGCCGACGAAATATTTGTTCGTTTTTCGTTTTGTTGGAGATGTGTGACCTGGAGGTTAGAACCCAAACCGAGCTTCGTGTTTAATAAGCCAATACACTACTTACTAAACTACGGTGACTAAATTGACTTTTATAGACAAAAAATAAATAAAATTCATTGAAATTTCATATTCTATCTAATGTCTAGCAAAGTCATATCCATTCTTATGTGTACAAAAGCTGTGTAATTTCATTCTAAAAAGAAAAATATGTATGATTTTTATCAACTTATCGAATAAATATACTTTCTTCCATAAGATTACTGTTTCTATAGGGTTGTCTTTGCTAAGGTTCTATTACAATTTCTTCACTTCCGTTTGTAATCAAAGATGTTCCTTTTAATTGTTTGTCAATTCATTAACATACTCTTTTCATACTCTCAACAAATAAAACTCTACTGAGAATTAAAATGCAAAAACTATCAACAACAACAATAAATAACAGAAATAAATAACTGTAAACTCTTTCTCGCACTCTTGCTGTTTTTATACCCTACAACTCAGTGGAGAAAATTTAGTAAATGCTGGCTTTAGATGGTATTCATTATAGATTTTTATTGCCGACCAAAGTAGTACGACTGTTTATGAGTATTCAAGATATTCTGCAACAAACCCAGCGACCTACACCTAGTCTGTATTTATTTCGTTCAAATGTCTGTTACGACTCTTTTGAGTCGAACGCATTCGAAATGTCTAATTTTCTATTAGTCGGGCATACAAATTAGGTTGAGTTTGATCGATGGCATGCGTTATGCTGGCTTTGTACCATGCTGTGGTTTGTGACTTATCCGCATACACTTACGACTTAAGAAAACTCCACAACAAAATTCTAACGGGGTCGCATTGAATGATTTTGGTGGTTAGATCTCATCAAATACACGTGGAATGACTATACCCTTAAATCGCTCGTGCTGCATTTCCAATGGCAAGTTGCGCCGTTTGTGTCCAGATAATCCAATTCATTGTCCTTGACAGTGATGACCTGGCCACAAGAAAAAAATTTAACGAAGTTCAATCACACGAATTTAATGATCAGTTTACATCAACTCCGCACTAGATAACCATGCAATCAAATCTCACGTGTATGAGCTGTGAGTGGAATAAGCTCTGTGAAACGTAAAGTCGTTTTGTTGAAATCACATGTGGCTGGTGTCCAGATCATCCAATTCAGGCCAAAAGAAATTGGTAACTATCGATCTATAGTGCTCGCCGTTGATAGTGGTGGCTGGCCAACGTCGTTCTCAAAGACATATGGACTGATGACGCTACTAACCCTAAATTTATACCAACTAGGAGTGCATTGGACGCTCTTGGATTCCATGTGAATTGGGAATGTTCCAAATTCCAAACTTTTTGTGTTCTGGTACCCATTCATCCAGAAATCGGCATTCAGGATTAATTTTTCCATCGAAATTTGGATTAATGCCAACTGATACAGAGCACATCTATCGAACACCCGATGTTGTCGGATATGGTCGTACACGGTGATTTGCAAAACAGTCTGAATAAATCACAATGAATTTGATAGATGTAGACAGATGACCGTTATCGGCCGGCAAAGTTTGGGTGTCGCTGTTTTGAAGACAATATATTTAACTTATGCTATACAATGCAGTTAAAAGCTAAATAAGTACGGATATTTTACTGAGTAAATTGTGTCAAGGGACTGAAGTATCTACAAATTTTTGAAAGAAAAACTCTACGACATACGGGTCGAAGTCGCCGAAAATATATTTTTCATATTGGAACTGACAAGAAGTTGACCTAGTCTAGTAGGTAGTGTGTTGGCTTATTAGACGAAAGGCCAAAGTTCAATCCCAGGTCAGACATCAAAACAAAATGCAAAAAGTATTTCTTCGGCGACTTCCTCTCAGCAGATTACTGGCAAAAACTTTGAGAGTAAATAATATTGCCATGCCTATACTGATGCTGCATCGTAGTGTTCTAGCTTATCATTTAGAACAGTTTAAACGTTGTTCCTATAATATTGTTACATTTTTAACTTTTAAAAACGTTTAAAATATGAGCTCGTAGATTGCAAATAAAATAAAAATAAAATTGTCTTTAGTTTTAAATAAAATTCTTTATTATTTGCACAATTCTGTGTGCCACTGTTCACAACCTTATGTAAACAACATGTAAACAATGTAAACATCGTTGTTTACATTTATTCTTGTAGTCTTGTTTGTGTATTTTTGTTTACTTGTTTACCATTTTTTATGCTGATGTCTGTTGTTATATTAAGCACTACGATAATTTGTAAACAGGTTTGTTTACTGCATTGTTTTGTTTTTGTAGCTTTTGTTTATAATTTTAATGTTAAGCGATGTAAAAGCAAACCACCAGTATCTAGATTTTTCATTTTCGTAACAATACGCCAGAGCCAGATAATACTCAAGAACAAAATAGTTATCAGCATATGGCATTCGGAAACTTCTGTATATTTTTCCATGCTTCGTCTCAGTTTCATATAAAAGATTCTGTAGCGAAACTAAGCCGACTGTAAGAGAGAAAATTGTAACAAAAATCCTATGCCTGCTTGTACAATATGAATATGACGATTATTATTTTATTGTTGTTGTTGTTGTTTTATGTAAATAGCAAAAGACTTTGAACTCTCTCTCGCTCTCACTCTATCTCTCTCTCTTTGTACATTTTGAAGACCTAGAGAGACAATTTTATTAGCAAATCATTACTGACTCAGTAAAGATTACAACTGTAAACTGAGGTATGAATGTATGAGTCACAGAGTGGAAAAGCATATTCAAAATTTTAGCAATGTATCCCTGTGTGGATGTGCATAGTTTCTCCCGTATATTCTTATACACTCTTGAGCTGCTCTTGCCTAACAACACAAATTAAAAATTTTCCAAAGATTTACACACAGATTTTTAGCGAAGGGTTAAAAGAAGGATAGAAAAAATACACAAAAACGTGGAATTTTGTTGTCGTTTTTGTCGAATTATTCCAGTAGTTTGTTGTTGTTGCTGTTATTGTTTTCTAAGTTAGTTCTTTTTGTAAGTAATACTCTGCTCTCTTTATTTAAAGATTTTTTGTTTCATTTGTTTCATTTCTTTTTATCATTACTTGTGTAGTCGTTATCGTTAACGTTGTTGTTTTGCTTTTGTTGTAGTTTTTGGTTTATTTGATTCCCATTTCGTTCGTTTTGTTAAAAGGCAGCTTAAAAACAATGCTTGCAAGCGGCTTATTTTAATGATGACAATAATAGATCATCTTCTCCATTGTTTAGCAAAACTAAACAAAACTAAAACGCCAAAACTGCGGCAATAGCAGCAATACTTAGAATAGACTGTAAGAGAAATGGAAAGGGAAAGGAGGGTATATGTTTTCTTGTGTATTTACATTTCGAGTTTGTCTTATTTGTCTGCCTAGTCTTTAAACTACTCTACCTTACTGTAGCACTCTTTCACATTCACTCTGTATATTTCAATTCTTTTCAGTCTGTTCAGTTCGTTTTTTTCTGTTATCATCATATTCTAAATACTCGTAAATGACTGAGTAAATGAATGAATTAAAATAAAAGTAACTATTGTTGTTGTTTTTATTATTGTTGTTGTTGTTATAAAGGCAGCGCAATTTTTTTTCCATCTGTATTTAGTTTCAACAATTGTCATCTTCATTCTCATCGTCATTATTATCATGATAATCTGTGCTATACATGGCATGTGTATGAATTTTGTTTCCCACAGTGGTCTTTAGTTAACGCGAAAACCTTGCTGTCATATTGAAAAGAAGAAACAATTGGAAATCCTGTTCAATTAGTGGCTTCTCCGCTGTCCAAAATTAAAACAAGTATTTCTGCGATAGAAGCAGATTTGATTTCTCTCAAATCCAATTGATACTGGCTGAACACCTTTAATCTGATCTTAGCAATATACCCACATATATTGCACAAAGTGCGCTCTGTAGTTTTATCCTTCTGCAGATAGATGCGGTTTTCCATCTCATTCTGGAGGTGTAACCTGTTGATATGATGTTTCATAGGTATATGTCTTCTTAGTAGAAGAAATACCCTTGTAATCGTTTGGTCTGACTCAGTCCTCGAATTTCTATCGCTCCTCTCTCAATTTTCGTCCAATTAAACCCAACAATGACCTCTGGATCAATAAAGTGTTTGTTGTGGACCCTTGTTTCCTCTGTTCTTCAACAATTTAATTCCTAATGATCCTGTATCCATCGAATTGTTGCAGATGATTACAACAACCTCCGGCTATCCGCGATTTCAATAAATATAAAGCCAGTGCCCTTAGTGTAGATTTTGTATCTCTCAGTGGTTTTATGTCATACATACATAAGTGGTCATTACAACCCTTCAGTCAGGATTACGACCTAGTTTCTCACTATGTCACTACACAATATTTTTGCCTAAATCTGAGATCAGGTTCTCCTCCATATACCTGCATCTGCCCGTGATCCATTCGAAAGCCACTTCTGGCCTCTGTGATTAAGACACAAGGCCCAGTTGAAAGCAAATCTTTGGTGTAAATTTTGAATTCCTACGGCCGTGATCGAGCACACGATCATACGATACGAAATGCAGTCTTATTGAGACGCTCATGCCACCAATGTTCGAAAATTGAATGTGTAGAGGAAAAAGCCTGTTGCGCTAATTATTGCCAGATTTATCTGTTTCTGGAGACTCTCTTGTCGCTTACTAGCTGTCACTTTAGGCCACTAAATCAATGATACATATGCAAAGCATACATCCAATAAATCATTTTAGAATCTTAACCCCATGTCTAGTCCAAAAGCCTACAGCAGATTCGCATGGCCCTTGCGCGTCTTTTCAAAATACATATTGCCCTAAAGGGAGGGTCCAGTATTGTCTGCTATCAAGAAGAAAACCCATGTATTTGTTTTTATATTTGACAGATTCAATAACCACCAAATTTCGGCTTTAACCTATCAATCAAAGAGATTACGAAGATAATTCATGAGCATGACATCAGTCTGGAATACAGCACTTAGTATATAGTCTCACAAACCTGCTGTATTTACCAGTAGTGATTGCCATAAGATCAATCAGCATGCCCTAAAATCACGCCCAATCGGCATTGTAAGAAAGATCACAAAAGTGAAAGCCCCTTTTTGGTTTCTAATGATAAACTTAACTGTCTTGCTCTTATTGGCTGTAAACCACAAAATATTGATGAGATCATCGGCAATTTATTGAAAAAAGTTGTTAAACACTCGCCCTTAAAGTTAAGTATTATATGTGTGTGAAAATAAGTACGAATTTAAAAATCAAAGACGCAAACCCACACTTTTAGCAGCGCCACAACTTGCCTCTAACAGGTTAAACTGCTATTAACAGAGCACTGTTAACTATTTAACAGTGCAAATAGTAGATTAATCTTCTACTTTGCAGTTATTTCAGGCTATTGCCATAAAATATAATCCTCATTATTATTTGTGAACAAAAGTGTTGAAATGAAAAGGATGGTTGGTGGGGGTGGACGAAGATTTTCTCAACTCTCAAAATTATTCCAGCTATTCCACTACTACGGTTCGAAAGAGGAGCCTCTGGACTACCATTGGCATATAGTCGGGTAGGTGTACTATTTCTTATATGTTCCCAAATGGCCACTGATCTTCTAAAGAATTTTCAATCGAAGTCAATTTTCTCAATACCATATCGCTTTATATGTGACTATGTTGCTGATTTTATTAACAGGCCTTGGAACCTTCCTTTGTATATAGTATGGTACTCATAGACCTAGAGTATTTTCCAAAATTAGCTCCTAAACAAGTGGGCTTGTTCAGATAGATACTGTTAAATAGCTAACAGTGCTCTGTTAAAGGCAAATTTTATTCTGTTAAGAGGAAATTTTGCTGTGTTAACGCCAAATGTGGCACTACTAAAATTTATGGATTGCGTCTTGGATTTTCAAATTCGAATTTATCTTCATACACATTAGCGTTATAGAGATGTGACCTAGAGCGTATCATGGCCGACACCAAACAGATGTCGCAGGATAAATAATTGTTCAGCGATGGGTGTGCCAACATAGTTCGTTAGAAATTTTTAGTAATTTATTGTTAATCAGCTATGGTATACATAGTTTTTATATAATGTGGTCTAATATAACCTCAAATTCTGTCCAAACTCGTTTCGTAGTCTTTTCACACAAATAAGTCCTAAATGGATGCACAAATCGAAATTCTTGTGGCAACCAGCTTTAAGAGAATCAGAGTTAAATCTGTAATATTATATAAGATTGTTTTTTACATTCTATTGATGTATTTCTTCTTCGATTATATCAAAACCTATGGTCGCTGAGAACTGAAGGCTAAGGCTTTTCATTAAAAAACAAAAATACTCTCCAGTACAGCCCACTGTGCCACTATTTGTTTTTCTCCAGCATTTATACGATTTTCTGTTGTTATTTGCGGTTTTAGAACAGCGTCAATAAAAGATTTCATTCTTCTCTCCTCGAAATGAGACGACGACTGGCAACAAATAGATAAATTTGTCTGTCATCAAATTACAAAACAACAGAAAAAAATAAATAAAGAAAAAGATAGAAAAAAACCACAGTCAAATAATTGTTAAATTTGTCAAAATCTCAACAAAAACAATAATTAAGCATTTGAAACAAAATATTGTAAAAACAATTCGAAATGATGGAAAAACGATTTTTTACAATCAATCTGAGCGACGGAATGAAGTGAACTGAACGGATTAAAAGAGTCAGCAAAAAACGAAAACATTTCAAGCATACTAAACGTTAGAGTGATAGAACTTATGATTTAAAAAGGAGATCGAATACTTATCAACTCTATAAATTGTCAAAATTAAAATAAATAAAAAAGTACTTAAGAGAATAAAAAGTACCAATAATAATATAAAGTACCGGCAGTTTTGCTTCTTCTTCTTAATCGGAATTTAAAGTCAATAATATAAAATATTTAAGAAAAGCTTTTTGAAACGGCAGTCTGATTCCCATGAAATATTTCAAAAGCAGTGACAAGAAAAAGTACCAAATTTTTTTCCTTCTTTCGGAAGTTAGGTCTACTGTAGGTGAAAGATTTTTGATCACATAGAATTTTTTGATGGAACATGTCTAGCCTATTAAGAGGCTTGCGAAATGGCCACCTACTTGTTGTAAATTAATGGCAGAATAAGTAGAATCGAGGTTACAATGGGCCTTTTTAGGACCCAAGTAAGCTATGCATTTTAGGACAGTTGCCAAATTAAAGTAAACTCCATTTGTTGATTGTGATTTGGTTTTTTAAGATGATAGAAGAAATCCTTCAGTCTATCAGGTTTTCTAATTACCACTTCTGATCGAAAATGGTGAAATATAACTCTGATCTACGGGTCAATATCTCAATGCCTAGTTGGAGATTTCTCACCAAGGCAAAGAAAAGAACGAAGATGCTCATTAATGATGCTTAAATCTCTTCATTACAACCCAACCGCCATGTGACCTATATAGGGTCTTTCAACATAGACTTACGAACTTTTATAGTAAATGACGGGCATTTTGTTAATGCCACATCTGTCAAAACAATTGTCATGTATTCAGTCTGTTTAGCCAAATCACTATGGCTGACCATAAACTATAACGTGTGTCCGCTGAATGGGCTCTAGAGCAGTTGGCAGTTGAACCTGAATTTCATCGAAAAATCATCTTCAGTGATGAGGTGCATTTCTAGATGAATAGGTATGCGAACAAACAAAATTTTCGACTTTAGTACGATACCATATGAGATGCAAAAGCGTTCAATGTTTTCCTGCTTACGTTGAATTTAGGGTTAGTGGCGTCATTGGTTCATATTTCTTTAAGAAAGACGTTGGCCAGGCCACTACTGTCAACGGCTAGCACTATAGGTCGATGATTACCAATTTCTTTTGGTCTGTATCGGATCTTCTGGGCACCAACGATATGTTGTTTCATCAAGTTGCGTTTCACACAGTTCATTTCATTTACGATAATATGCGGGTGAGATTTGAATGCATGGTCATCTCACGTGAAGGTTATATGAACTGGTCACTGTGTGGAGTTTGACCTTGTTAGCCTTTTTTTTGTGGAGTTTTCTTAAGACGCAGAATACGAATAAGCCACAAAATAAAATGATCGTCAAAGCCAACATAACCTAGGTCATTGAACAAATTCATCTTGATTATGTGTTGGAGTTCTAGAAAATTGGACTTTTTCGATAAACTCCACCAAAAGAAGCCGTGGTGGACATTTGAATGATGTTACATTCTGACAATAATGCCATCAATAGGTCTTTCAAATGAATAAAAAGTTTGTTGACCCTTTGTTTTATTTAAATTTAAAGTTAGTGTAAACAATCCCGAAATATCGTATATTTAAAATATATCATGTAAACTCTATTACTCCTAATTTACTACTTCTTTATTTATCGTTATTCTCTTTTTGAATAAGTAATGACATTGAGTTGTCATTGACTTTAACACTTGAAACATACATACTTTGAAAATAACATGATAATTTTGTAAAACTCAGTCTAAAAAGATTCACCAAAGAGTAAAGAGTTAAATAAAGAGTATTTTTTTATATTTTTAAAAAACGAGTTTGAGGTTATTTGGGAAATAATAGATTCTTCCACATTAGAAAGTAGTTAGACTTAGAGCTATTGAAAAAGTACCAAAATATTCCCTTTTTTTACTTACTCTGTGGTTAAGTTTGAAAATGAATACCAATTTATTGTTGAAAAGCTGAAGAATAAAATTCAAATGAGTTTCGAATTTAGTTTCTACGTGTATATAATAAACTATAGAAAATTTCTGGTACCAGTTTTTCCTTTTTTAGGTATTTTTAACCCCCTTTTCCGAGGTGTTTATAATTTGAAGAAAAAAATTGTCTGTTTTTTTCTGCACTATTAGGAAAATAAGCAAAAAGCATAAAATATTTGTTTTTGGACCCATCACCTAAAGTACTATTTCTTAAAATTATATTACCCATAAAAAAGTATTATTTCTTAGGAAATTTTTAAAATTTAATTTTCCATACATAATATACATATTTTTTTATGATACTTATTAACTAAATGCTAATCATTTTGTTTTTCTTTCCCCTTTTACCCTTTCCCACCATCATTTTAGGAAAATGTTTATTGGTGGCCTAAGTTGGCAAACAAGTCCAGGTAAGTTACATTTGCAAATCTTTTATAAAATCTCGTATGTAGTATATGAGCATCGCCAATTGCTGCTGCTGCAGCAAAGGGTGTGAAATACTTTTTAGCAACGAAATCCCAATTATTTATTCGTGCTTCTTTACACAGCCTGAATACTTTTATTGTTGTTAGCGAAAAAAAAACAAAAAAAAATCCTAAAAATTTATTAACAAGTATGTGCGGTTATTTATGAAAATCGTTTACGAAATTCGAATTTTTTTTCTCGTTTCGTTTGTGAACAAAAAACTTCCACTCTGATTGACTTTTGTATGTCTGTCTGTCTGTCTTGTCTGCAAATTAAATTTTAACGAATTCACAACATTTGCAGCATGTCATCATCGTTTCGTTTCAAATAAAATTAAACGAAATAAAAGAATGATGATGATGAACAAAAAAAAGAGAAAAACTTTAAAAAATTATAAACGAATTTATTCAATTCTTTACCCCCTTTTAACTATGAAATGTTGAGATTTTTTTAATTCTCTTATGCAAGAATTACAAAAGAGTGAATTCTTTATATGAAAATAAAGTTAGGTACACAGCTTACTAATACATACAGATAAATAAATACTTTAAAAGAAAATTCTAAATAAAAAATTTAGTTTTTTACCTTTTGGTACTTTTATCAAATAAATAGTACTTTTAATAAAAAAAAGAACTTTTACAATGAAGTATATAGTTTCCAAAAATTGAATTTTTTCACAGAAAATAATATTTTGATTGAATTAAATATGAAGTTTAATTGTATAATTTACAAACGATTTTTAATATGTAGTTTTTCTTCACAAAAAGTACTTTTAATAAGAAAAAGTTTTAATAAGAAAAAGTCCTTTTGAAATGTTTCAGAAAAGAAGATCCTCTTTATAGTTTTAGTTGAATTCAACAACAAATTTAAATGTAGAATTTACAAAATGTTCTTTCATACATATTTTTTTACCCACATAGTATAATAGTACTTTTAGTAAAAAATACTTACGCAATGCAGCATAAGGTTTCCGAAGACTAAATTTTTGAAATGGAAATAACGTTTTAGTTGGTTTAATAATGATGAACTATGAACTATATAGCCGTAGAGTTTACAAACTGTTCTTTAATAAGTACTTTTTCCCCAAAAAATAGTACTTTTCGTAAAAAAGTACTTTTACAATACAGCATATAGTTTCCGAGAATTGATTGAATGAAATGAAGTTTTAGGTAAGGTTAAGTTAGGTGGTGAACCTTTCTTGAAGGTAGGTGCCCATCTTATGCCAGCATTTAGGCCCATTGTGTTACCACAATCAATATTTAATGCGGGTGTTAAACATTCTCTAGAGGAAACTAACCCGAGTCCAAAATAAATTACTAAATTGCAGCAATCTTTATGTAAGAGAGTTTGGTCAAGGAATTTAGAAAGTGAGAGGTCAAAATTTTCGTCTTTTATGACAAGAGCGGTGGATTACCATTTGAAATGAAAGACAGTTTCTTTCTACTCCTCTTCCTCCTCTTCTTCCTCCTCCTCTTTTGGCAAGGCTACCAGTGGTCTGTGAGAATTTATATTGTGTTGTGGATGGCCATACGATTGAAAGACAGAAGATGGTCGGTCTTCTTTTTATCCGTACGTGTCCAACTGAGTACCCTCGTACACTTTTGCTGCCACCAAGATTAAGCATCTTACGCTTCCATTTCACAAAAAAGTATTAAGTGCTGGTCTAAAGCAAGCAAAACGGCTGGTGGCAAACAAAACGATTGGTTTCCTAAGCAGCTACTTGCACTTGCCGTAGTCTAGTAAGTAGTGTCCGCTTGTTAGAGGCGAGGCTGCGGTTCAAACCCCAGGCCAGACATCTCCAACAAAACGAAATATGAAAAATATTTCTTCGGCGACCGCCTCTCAGCAGATTTCTGGCAAAAATTCTGTAAATAAAAATTCCATGAAAAAGTTTCTCAAAAATAAACTGTACATCCCGCCACTCACGTATAAAATTAACTCACACAACATGAGTGCAGTGAGAAACTAGGTCGTAATTCTGACTGAGGGATAATAATGATCAATTATGTATGTATGTAAGTGGGTACCTGTCACGAAGTACTCAAATACTTTGAATGGGTTGTATTGGCAAGCATTCGCAGAGGAACAAACAGATTTCTCAATTGACCATCTAGAACGTCATGGTCTTTATACGAATTCCAGACTGTATTGTTCTGGAACCCATTCAGAATAGTGTTTCCTTAACAGTGGAACACTCAGCCGCCGTTTGTTGCAATTTATACTTTTGATACAATTGATTCTATCCGCCAGTTAGAAATTTCGAAATCCGGCATCACTACCTGTAAAATCTTTAAGTTTTTATGGCAGGCTATGCAGCAGGTAGTGAGGGACCATAAGGAGAGAGGACCACCGACTACCATCTCTCGTGGAATTTTTAATGTATTGACGATATAACCTTATTTTACATGTCAGAAATTCGCCTATAGTACTGGATAATGTTCCTTCAGTGAATGAATGCAAAAATTCTGAGCAAAAAAGTGTGACTTCTTTTATGCAACTGCTGCCATAGGTGGCATGCAACAACTCTGTTTGCATTTTTATTTTATTAATGTATTGGTGTGTGCATTCATTTGTTCAATTGCCTATTTGTTGTTGTCAATGTTTTTATTGTTGTTGCTGTTGCTGTTTGTTGTTCTTGTTGCATTATGGCCACATATTTTTTTGTTCTCGTTGGATACGCATGATTTATTCCGAAATAAATAGTTTTAGGGTAACATGTATGCCGTGCATCCAGTGTTGTTGTTATTATTGCATTATAAACAATTGGATTGCAATACATTAGCAACAGCAACCAAACAACAACAGCAACAACATCATCATTATTAACAATTAGAACAACATTATGCTTAACGATAATGACGTTGATTATCATCTACAATGTTGTAGTAATTCATGTAATTCATGAGGCACCGTTCTTGGCATCTCTCTGTCTCTCTCTTTCTCTCTTTTCTGTCTTGTGTCGTATGCAAAAATGTTTCGAATTGACCAACAAAGCATTGCCAAGATTTTTCCCCTCTATACGGTTGCTCTGAGTTTCTTTCATTTCTAATGCTAAAACGATATGAAATCAAGCAGAGGAACGTAACAAATGAGCCCAACGAACAAACAAACAAACAAACCATTCAACCAACTAATCAGCAGCAACAAATTATTGTCGTTGTTCGTACATTTCGGTCCACCGTCATTAGTTTTAAGCGGAATATTTTTTTTAATTTTCTTTCGTTTTTTATTTTTATTTTTTTTTTAATTCACCACATGAATAAGTGAATAAGTGAGTGAGTACAAGTGTGCACGAGAGTGTAGCGGTGTTCATTTTGCTTCGATCACATAATCAACATGTGTTTTTTTTCTATTTATTTTTGTGTATTTCTTTTAAAATAATTTTTTTCGTTTAATTCTGGCAATAATTTTTCTTTCATTCTTTCATTTTTAATTTGCACGTAAATTTCTATTAAAACGTATGGCCAATCGACCAATATTTAGACCACATCAGTGGTGAGTAGAGGAAAGGCGGGAAATGGTGTAGCCTAGACTATAGACTGGACCAGTTGATTGTAAAATTTAAATTTTTTTTGTGTGTTGAATTGAATTGCTGCTCAATAGACCATGAAATTTATATTCAATTTATTAAAAAGTTGCTTTTAAAGGATTTGACATTTTTGTTATTGTTGTTGCTGAAAATTGCAGGTGTTTTGTGAAACAACTTTTTAAAATTTAACAGTCCCAACTGAATTTGTATGTCATTTGTAGAATGCAAAAACATTGTTTTCATTACAAAATTTGTTTATGATATCAGGAACTAAATCAGATATGAAAGACTGTCCGCAACAAATTGAATTGATACTGAAGTTGCCATCATTATTGAAGTGAACAAAACTTTTTTGCCTGACCAGATTTTATGGTGTAGTCTTTTCAAGGACTTTTATATAATTTACTTAAACTTAAGCTAGGATTACAGCCTAGCTTCTTACACCACTTATGTTGTGTGTGTTAATTTTATTAATGATCTGCAGAACCTACAGTTTAACATCGATTTTCGAATAACTTTTTATGGCAATTTTATTAACTTTCCGAGACTGCTGAGAGGAAGTCGCCGAAGGAAAAATATCCCTTTTTATTACTTCGTTTTGTTCGAAATGTTTGAAGGCAAATTTGAACCACGGGCTCTTGTCCAATAAGACAGCACACTGTCCACTATACTAAGGTAGCCTCAATTCCGTTTTAAATACAAGACCTTAGACTCACTGTTTGAACACAATGCTCGAAATCACTGTGCGAACTAGACTTCAAGGTAAACGACAAGCTTCAATGCATTTAAGGTCAAATAGAAAATCATACATACTACACTGACATGCATAGAATGTTTAAGACATTAAATCCATTCGATAATTTTACTCATGCTGATGAGTTGACTCTTCTGAAAAACGTATTCCTTCTTTATCTAATGTGTTTAGGTATGCTTTTGAAATATCAACCTTATTAACTAGGTCAAGAGGTATTGTGTGAGAGAAAAGAGGGAGTAGTGTTTATTGATTTCTATTTGTTAAGGTCGCAAGTGACAAGAAAAACTACAGGAAGAAATTTACACATAAGAATAATGCGACCACGAACGTACCTGACCTACAAGAAAGAAGAGTGCTCCGCAAAAATATGTAATTTTAGGAACACAATCTCTTGTAGTAGTGATAGAACAATGAAACACAAGGCAAATTGAGGCAAATACTTCTCTTCGCTAAACTGCTCATTCTATGCCTACTAATATCCAGTTGTAAAATCCACTAATTTGAGACACCTAAATGATCCCAATCTTGCGCCTGTGTAGATGGAATTCTTCTACAAAAATCTGGAGTCACTTTCCAGGCATTTCTGTCCTTGGTTGTTTACTTGGCGAAAAAAACTGCAAAACCTTTCTGCTCTTTCTCGACAAAGCAGTTCCTTTAAATGTAATATTCCGATGGTTCCCTGTATAGGTATGTATTCAGACCTGTAGTAACTCCATTAAAGCTGCATCTTGATTACTAAAGTTTAGTAAATTTTGCGTGATCTAGCTTCGAGATTGTAGTCATGTTTCTATTTCATCTGGACCTAGCAAGTCGTTATTTTTGAAAGTATGTACTCGTAATGCCATCACTAATGTATTTACAATTGAATCTCCTCTTATATATTCATCTCCACGAGTTCGTCTCAATTTTGATTTCATTTCACTTTAAAGGCGTTGGTGCTTTAAAGACCTTATAATATGTCCAGCAAGTTACTTTAGACACTAAAAGAATACAAACCCAGGACATTGGGAAATTTTCTACAAATATAACCAGGTCAAGATCAAAGTTAAAATCGTAGGGGATCGGATTCGTAGGGTTTTAATGATTTTTTTTGTATACTGGGGCAATATTGAAGCATAATCTGAAGTAATAGTGATGGAACACAAGCTACATTGCCACATTGCGAAGCAGATCTAATGAATCTGTAAGGCTACATACCCTATCGTCTGTAATGAACACCTTTGCCCCCTTCTGTACGCGATCGATGGTGCCTTTGAGGCACCAGCCCATACATTAGAATTATGTTCTATGTTCAGTCGAATATTGGTGGCGTTGAAATGAAGTGAAGAATTTCCTGCAACGTCTTAAGAAACCAAAGCACTGTAATGTTTCTTTCGGCACTTAGCTTGGTTCCAGCACACATACATAATTGATCATTACAACCCTGCAGTCAGAATTACGACCTAGTTTCTCATACCACTTATGTTGAGTGTGTTATTTCCATACATGAATGGCGGAACCTACAGTTTAAAGTCGATTTCGAACGACAAGCTTTTTAAGAAACTTTTCATGCTAATTTTTATTTTACTTTCACAGTTTTTGCCAGAAATCTGGAGGTCGCCGAAGAAATATTTCGTTTTGTTGGAGACGTTTGACCTGGTGTTAGAACCCTGGCCTCACGTCTAATAAGCCATTACACTACCTATTAAACTACGGTTCCAGCATATATCACATTAAATTCTTCATGACCAGAAATTCTCACATAAATGAAGAGGAATGCCATTAAAAGCAATAAGTTTCGATAAAAGTGCACTCCGCCCCTCTCAAAAAAATTGTTCGATGAAGTGCTAGTTTCTTTTGTTTTACAAGTTAATGGCTAAACGTGCTTTCCATAACGTTCGAAGACGTGAAACTAATTGCTATTGAGTGGTAGTTTAGAGGTTCGTTAGTTTCACTAATTTTGGAGAATGTCGTTAGTAAATTTAGAGCAATATGACCAAAAATGTTGGTGAAAAGTCGAAGATCATAGTAGGTTTTGGAATACCATTTAGCCCAGAAGGCTTATTTACGGCTTCACGAGCCGCATACCACAACCGATTTCAGTTTTATTTTAATTTTGGCGATGCCCATTAAAATACATTTTCTTTGTAATATAAAGACATTCGTTATAGTGAAACTTCACTGTTATTAGCAATTTTAGAAAATATTTTCTTTTAATTGCCACACAATTA
Source organism: Sarcophaga subvicina (assembly GCA_936449025.2). Classification (NCBI taxonomy): domain Eukaryota; kingdom Metazoa; phylum Arthropoda; class Insecta; order Diptera; family Sarcophagidae; genus Sarcophaga; species Sarcophaga subvicina. The sequence continues at coordinate 78,261,821 of OW388083.2, forward strand.
ACACTATTGTGTACCCCTGGTTATTTAAACTGAACGCTGAACAACTGAGCAATTCATTTGCTTTTCTGTGGTTTTCCGTTGTTAGCCTGGGTTCCGCTGCTGTTATTTTGCAATCGCTAGTGTTCGAATGTTTTACGTTGAATGCGAAAGCAATTGACTTGGCAATTTGCGCGTAAATTTTAAGAAGAAAATTTCATTTTTATTTTTGGTTCTCATTTCACGTTGATTTAGAATTTCAATTGTATTTGAATTTTTTATTTTCTTTTGCTTTCTCTCTTTCTTTCTTTCTTTCTCTCTGTTTTATTGCTTTTCACTTTTCTGTTTCAATTTCATTTCATTTATCAATTACAAAAATTCAATTGATTCTGTTACGTTTGCAATATCTAGATAGCGATACAAAAACAATTTAAATTTTCGTTATCGAATTGGCTGGCTGGCAGGCAAGCAGGCAAGCACACAGGCAGATGCTTTTTTTCGTAGTCCGTATGACAGTAGAGTCGAAAACGTAATACGGAAAATAACAAAAACAAAAACAGAAACAACAATAATAATAAATAAGATATAAAAACTCAATAAAATACATACACACACACACCTAGTTGCACTCATACACGCTTACTCCTGTATTGTAGATACTGCCATAAAGGCAATTGACTTTTGAGGCGGCATCTGTCTATTGCAACATATTCTTTCAAAATCATTATGCCCTTACCTCGTCTATCTGTCCGTCTGTCTCTATTTATAAGACCAGCATCTGTATTTTTAAGTATGTCTGCGTAGAGTGTGTATGTGTGTGTGTGTGTATGGCTTTATAAATCGATCGATCTGTGTTCCTTCGTTCTCTTGTTATGTCTGTGATTTTAATTTTAGGCAAAATAACCCCCTCGTCCTCCAGACCTCACAGTCTACGCATAAAGTACGGCACCCATTTAATGGTCCTCCCCCCCTCCCCCTGTATCACTAGCTTTCTTTTCTCTTTTAAGAAATTATTTTAAAATGTGACTTTCAGTCAAACGGATTTAATGTTACTGCTGGTGTAGCTGTTGCTGTTGCCGTATGTTGCTGTTTTACCGTATCAATATGAATTTGGCGGATCAATAATAAATGCCACACGATGTGTGTGTGTATGTTTGTGTGCAAATAACGTGAGAAGTCTGAGTCTGGTGAAATTTTTGGCAATTGCCTGCCAAACGACCATACTAGACATCGAATTATTAAGAACATATCCGGGGCGATACTTGTTTATTTTCGTTTCGTTTCTCTCTCTATTCGTTTCAATTAAATTTTTAATTAATCATGAAACAGCACCTAAAACTTGCAAAAAACGATGAAATTTATTTCAGTTGTCTGTGAATTGAATAAAAAAATTTATTTCAAGACAACAACAGAACGGGTTTCTGTGTAAGGAATTATAAAGTTTTTGTTCCAATTTTAGAACTAAATTTGTAAGGTCAACCGCTGTTGTTTTGTTTACATAGCCGCCGCTGTTTAATACGTACGTTACGTTGTGTTATGCGGCACGGTTTTGAGTGTCACTTTAAGCAGAAAAAGTTGTGTCCAACTGTAATATCATGTTTCAAAACGAGTTATGCCGGAGATGTCGAATTAAAACCACCAATCATAAGACCTTTTTCAGCCTAGACTTGATTAGGTTAGTTTAGGTTAGTGTGGTAGCTTTAATACCAAAAGCTCACTTGAGCACGCATAGCGACCCGTTGTGATGCCACAGGTGAACACGGTCTTTGTACTGACGAAGTTCCTCCGAACCAAGGAGGGAGAAGTTGGTCAGGGCAAGCGCTGCACATTCTTAAAGCACGACTACCCCTGGCTGGAAAACCAGCCAGAAAGCTTGATAAACGAGTCTATATCCTTAACATCAATAGACGATAGCTTTATCAAGCTGACAAGGGTTGGAAAGCCAAATAACCTATATCTGCACCTCGCAAGAGATGGGTATTGACAAAGAAAGTGGATAACACTAACGGCGGATCTGCACTAACGTTAAATGGGAGCCGCTAGACTTGATAATCTCTTTCCTTTTCTGCCACATCGTTACATTAACCTGTATTCGAAACAGTTGGCCATGACATTGAATCTCCCTCTAAATATAGTCTCTAGGCTGGATACGTCCACTTTTATATAACCTCTCAATGAACTAGAGTGGCTGATGTTATATTAGGGGCAGATAAGTTACGAGAACATACAGGATCCAATAAGCCTCAATCGGTATTTTATTCTTACCAGCTTATGGTTATGAATACCTTTACCAGCGACACTATGGTTCATGCCATCGAAGCCGAAAACGGTTCGCATGAATCAGATTCTTAACAGGCCAACTTAAACGCCCATTTATTTCTACAGGAGTCATGATGACCTGAGACCTACATAAACGGCATTTAAGCAAAGAGGCTGAATGTATTGACTGCAATTATGCACTCTCTTACCAACAGAGAGAGGTTTTAATGTGCATTCGAAGTGCAACAACATCCGCCTGCCTGTGAACTCTAAAATAAACGTGCCTGTTCCGGCATTCTTTCTAAATACGCAATATCTGCGTGTTAAAGATAGTCCACTTATCGGGAAAACTGAAGTGATCATTTCGATTGATCTCGTCAGATAAAACTTCGTATTCAAACCACAATTTATCTTCATGCCACACGTGTAGACTCTGATATCGCAGGTATTATTGTGATTGTCTTTATTCCATTCCGGACATTAAGGAATTGTTTACTTCAAACCTGTTACCTTAGTATTCTATATACCAACGACGGTTACTGACAGCATAATAATCGTCGTAGCCAGTCTGATAGTTTCCCGAGAATCCTATCAGAACCAGAAGCTCCAACAGTTCACATTCCAGAAGTTAATCTTATTGCACTTCAGACAACTGTAAACTGAATAAACACTTCCTGTACTATACAGCAAAGTAATGAGAGCTTTAGAAGGAGATGCTAATAATTAAATAACGACCCCAATAGAGGTTAATCTATTATCAAGCCGTAAGTAATTTAGTCGCCGTAGTCTAGAAAGTAGTTTGTTAACTTATTAGACGTGAGGCCACGGTTCAAACCCCAGGTCAGAAATCTCCAACAAAACGAAATATAAAAAAATATTTCTTCGGCTGCTGTCCCTCAGCAGATTTCTGGCAAAAACTCTGAAAGTAAATGAAATTTTCCATGAAAGCTTTCCCCAAAAAATCTGTCGTTCGAAGTCGACTATAAACTGTAGATACTACCACTCTGGACTTGAACTAGATATATAGCATCATAAAACCGAAAGAAATAATTGAACCATACCAGTGCGAATTGAAGTCCGTCAAATCCGGGAAAATACTCATGAAATACCCATGTCTGCTTAACGTTTGTAATGATAGAACATTGACAAATTGAAGAACCGAATAAAATCATTTTAGACCCAAACTTTCCAGAGATGGAATTATGAATTGAGATGAAATTGATTTTCACATTTAATTTTAAAATTTTTACAGAAAACCATGAGCAGTATAACTAGATAAACCACCACTTATAATAATATTTTTACGTTTTTACCCTTTTAAAATCATTTAAAATATGAGTACGTATATTGCAAATAAAAACAAAAAAAATTTGTGTTTAGTTTTAATTAAAATTCTTTATTATTTGCACAATTCCGTATGCCACTGTTCGCAACTTGATTTAAACAACAACAATTTGCTTTATTTTGTTTACACTCTTCCGCGCATACATTAACAATTGTTCGTTAGATCTTTACAACGGAGATCTTCAAACCACGATTATTCCCTTCACACCCAACGCGTCTTCACACAAGACTTACTGAATTTTTACTGATCACGTTGCATGCTTTGTCTTGTCTTTTATATTGCTGGTTAAACAGTCTGATGAATGCTCTTGAAGGAGAATGACTTTGCCTTCGCGTAATCTCTATAAATGTAAACCATGTTGTTTACGTTGTTGTTGTTTGTGTATTTTGTTTACGTTTGTCCTTGCAGTGTTGTTGTTGCCTGTTTGTTTACTTGTTTATCACTCTTTTTATACTGATGTTGTTGCTGTATTTTTGTCTGTTCGTTGATCATGTAAACACGTCCATTGTTTTGTTTTTGTAGCTTTTGTTTATTATTTTAATGTTAAGTGATAACACCATTTCCTTTTACGTAACAATATTCATTTTATTGAATAATCTAATCCTAATCCTTAATATCTTTAAATCTAAAAATCTTTTTGAGTTTATTTGTGATTAATGTCGCTCTGCAAAAAAAATCTTCCAAATCTATGTCGTATTCTCAAATGATTTTTGTCTGTGGCTCAGTGGTCACATAACATAACATTGTTATTGTTTTCTTTTGTTGCCAGTGTTGCATATGTTGTTTTTTTATCCCTTTTTTCTGTTCTCTTTCTCTTAAGAAATATTTCAAAGCACAACATTATGTCAATGGACTCAATGCCATGAAATGAACTCACAATGTTATTCAATGCAATGAAATTAATCACTTCAATTCTCAAATGCCGATTCAAAAATATTTGAAAACAGAAAACTAAAACACTGAATACCTATACAAAAAAAAAGAAGAAAAAGACTTAAAATTTAGGTAAAATCAAAGAAAGAAAAAGAAAAACTTACTCTCTCTCTCTCTAACTTACACATATACAAGCTTAGAGACTCTTTTATAAATAAATGAGACGAGAGATCCCTTTTTGTTTTGTTTCGTTAAAAAAAGAAAAGAAACGAACCCCAATATTAACATACAAATACAATGACACGTAAGAAAGGAAACACATGAAGGAGACTTACTCACTCTCCATTGATAAAAGAGTATTAAAAATAAGAAACAAAAACAAAACCAAACAAAACAAAGCCAAAAACACAACAAGAAAATGAAAATCGAAAAGACAACAAAACTAAATGAAAACTACTAAAAAGAAACAAAAATAAGGGCAAAAACCAAAACAAAAACAAAGATGGATGACAATTTTTTGGCACAGGTACAAAACTACAATAACAATAAAAGCAACAACAAAAAAAAAAGAACAAACTAAATCATGTTGTACAACAATACGGCAACAATAATAATCCAAATAATAATGATAATAATTACAACAACTAAATAAGAAACTTAAAACTAAATACACTCATAATATATCCTCTAATACTAGTGCATGCAAGAGAAAACCAGAGAGAGTTCGTGTATGACTGTATGTTTATTTACTCTTCCACATTGTGAGCCTTAATAACAACCAGTAGTTGGACAAGTAAAGAGGGAAAACTAAAATTATAGAGAAGAGAAATAACAATCGTAGAACGAATACAAAATAATTGAAATAGAAATTACAACAACAACAACAATAATGATAATAATAGAGAAATAATAATACCAGTTACTTACTGTATATCCTTCAAAGAGAGAGAGAGAGAGAGAGTTTATTAGAGAAAAAGTGTAAGCCATAGAAGCATAAAACATCACAATTAATGTCTAGAACGAGTGCTTTAAAGTACTTCAAGTGATGCCAATATTGTTGTAATTAAGTGGATAGAATACCAAGTAGCAGCAGTTTTGGCAATTTTTTCTTAGAAAGGAAAAACAAAAAATTTTAAAGAGTCTTTTTTGAAAGTGCTTTCTCTCTTTAAATTTACCCACAAATAAAACAAAGTCTGTGTGGGATAACATATATGAAATATGCCTTTTATTAAAGACCGCCACAGCTTCCATAAGTTCCATAAATCAGGCTATATTTGATCGATGACATGAGTTATGTTGGATCGTTTTAGTCTGTGGCTTATTCGCATACACCTGCGACTTAAGATATCCCAACAAAAAAATTTTAACGGGGACCCATCGCATATCGCCTCCACAAGAGATAACCATGCCCTAAAATTATTCATGCAGAATATCCAATGTGCCGTGTACTGTGTGGCACATAGTGACGTCCTGTTGAAATCACAAGTCATTGGGGTCCAGATCATGCATCAAAGTGATAATCAGCGACCAATTGCGCTCGTTGTTGACAGTAATGGCCTGACCAACATTGTACACAAAGATATGTATACTGAAGACGCCTTCATTCGAAACCGTGGCTTTTTCGGTAGGTATTGAACGCTTTTTGATCTCATGTGAATTATTATCATTCCAAATTCGACAAATTTAGTTTGTTCACGTACTCAGTCAGCTGAATGTAATTTGTCGATAACAATTCAAGTCAGTTGTCACCTGCTGCAGAGCACATGCTGGGACCATATGGCGTTGTCCCTAGTCTTTTACCTGCACTTCTTGGGTCAGTTAAATTTTGTACGGGTGTAGGCCCAAATCACGATGCAAAATTTGTCAAGTTGTGGACTACGAAAGGCCGAGTTTATGGGAGCGAAGTGAAATTGGCTGCCTGGGATTCTCCTGCACACTCTCTCTGCAAGCTTTTCGGCAAATCTTACGTTTCGTTGGTCGATTGTTTTTTGACTTGAATTTACACCATACAGATGGCCAATTTATCGTCAATATAATCAATAATCTGCTAAGCTGAAAAATCTAAAAACGAAACAAAGTCGTTAGTGTATTGCGTAGTATTTTGGATTCTTAAATAAAATCGCGTGGTTCAAATCCCAGCTCATACATATCGAAAAATGAAAAACTATTTCTTTCAGCAACTTCCACTCACCAATCTTCAGGCAAAAATTCTGTGAGTAAATAAAACTCCCCTGACAAGTTTCTCAAAAATCTGTCATTCGGAGCTGATTTTCAACTGTAGATTCCGCCGCTAATGGGTAAAATTAACACAGACAACATAGGTAGTCTAAGAAGCTAGGTTGTAATATTCACTAAAGACTTGTAATGACTAATTATGTAAGGAAGTTTATAAAAACTTCTTAACATTAAGCATTATTTTTAAAAAACTTATGTTTCACTTCGTCCACGTACCAAATTTAAAAGAAATGCGACATGAAGTTAAAAAGCTATAGAGAATGAGTTTGTATACCACATTGGCATCACTAGTCAGTGGTGAATAAGATCTTCTTATACTCTCACACACACAGGTGTATACGCACTGTCTTTAATAGTTTTCATTTATTTTCCGTTTTCATATTTTTTTCTTTTTCATTAAATTTTCGTTTGCCGCCGGTAGTTGTTTTGCTTATTGCTGTCTGTTTCGTTGCTGCCTAAACGTATAAATGGGGCGGAGCAATCAAATTCAATAGATTATCAAGAGATGAGCAAAAAACAAAACAAAACAAATTTTTTCTTTTTAATAAAAACAAAACGACGACAACAACAACAACAACGACACTAAATATATTATAAAAACAATTTACAAAGTGATGGCTGGTTTGCAAAACACAACAAACAAAAAAAATGAGACACGCAAAGCAATATAATTATACGCACACACACTAGCACATGAAATCAAATGAAGAGAAAAAGCAAAAAAAAATTTATTGGCATGCCAGCACACATGCACATAAACATACGCAAGTAAGCCTTTGAGAGAGAAAAAAGAGAGAAAAAGGAGAGAGAGAGAGCATCATCTATTATTTCTATTTTGTTTCTGTTTGTTTTTGTTTTTGTGTTTATTGGGTTGCTTTTGAAATTCTTTTTAACGGAAATAGGTTCGGAAATGACTGTTTCTTGTTGTTTCTGTTGTGCTTGTTCTTATACAACATAGACAAGCAACAAAAACAAAATTTGTTTGAACTAATATTATGAGTAATAAACCTTTTTATTAGGCCACATACACATACACATACACATACACATACGCTTAAAACATTTATGCATATTTGTAGCAAAAAACCTGTGTATTTGAGTGAATGTGTGTTGGCTTTGCTTAATGGTTTTGGTTTGTGTCTTTGATTGTGATGCTGCATTTCAACACATACATACAATCGTATTCGTAACTGTTTCCTTTTAAATATACCATATGCTACTGTCTAATAGCTTCCAAACAAGGACAAAAATTCTAAGAGAGAGCAAAAGGAATAGAAAGAGAACGAGACTGAGAATTTATTTAAAAAAAACATAAATACACCAATACACCAACACATTTTTTGGAATTCTACTGCAGTGGGTGATGTTTGGCTTGGCTTTTGTGATTGGATTGTTATCGTTATCGTTGCTGCTGATGTTGTTGTTCTTGCTATTCTTTAGAGCCATCCATACAACTTCATTGCATAATTGCGTTTGGCATCCAAAATAGTCTCTGGCCATTTATAGAGTCAGTTTTTCTTTTTGTTTGTTTTGTTTTATTTCGTTGTTGGCATATTAGTTTGATATGATATGTATATATATATGTATATATGTATATGTGTGTGTTTATTTTTTCTGTTGCCGTTTTCTTGGCCAAGTAAATACTCTATTGGTTTGGGGGGTATTAATAAAATAAATTTGATTTGATTATATACCGCAGTCCAATATTGCATACCGCAAAATTACTGATAATACACACACATACACACTCACATTACTAGCAGTAATTGCAGTTGCAGTTGTGAGAAAGATAAAGCATCACAAGAAGAGGAAAAGTAGCACAGCGATATAATTACGGTTTAAAACTAACTTTAATAAGAAGAGTTTTCCTTTATTTAAGAAAGGTAAACATAAATCTTTTAGCAAAATCAGTACTGTTAGCCTGGATGTGTTTAAAACTGAGCTATGAGCTATAAGTTCATAATTAAACAAGCAGTGTAATGAAGTTTAACTTTTAAAATTACATAACATTGTCTTAAAAAAGGTCTTTTTAAGCAAAAGCCTTTCTTACAAGTTCGATTTTCAATTTAAAATAGGAATTTATTGTGTTAATAATTTCAAAATGCAGTATTTTCAATTAGATGGCATATTTTTTATACACTTTTGCTCACTTCTATAACTTTTATAGTATTTTGAAGACGAAAGCATTTGTCTTTACTCCTTCAATTTGTGAAAAAATACCGCCAAAGCACTTTAATTATTTATTGAAGCCTTTCTCGATTAAATACCATCGCTTTCAACAAACAAGAGGCATTTGTAACGTTCAGAAGTGCTGATATTTACAATTATTGGAAGGAAAGGCCAGGTTTGCTGCAAAAAAAGATAAAATCAAGCAAAGCATGCAAAATCTCTGGAAGTCATTCCAGCGACAATTTTAAAATGCTTGTTGTCACCACAATTCATCCAAAATAAATGATTCTCACACCACGTATGTTGTGTGTATTATTTTATTTATAAGTGGCGGGAGCTATAGTTTAAAGTCGACTCTGAACGACAGTTTTTTGAGAAACTTTTTCATAGCAATTCATTTTCTCTCAGAGTTTTTGCCAGAACTCTGCTGAGTGGCTGTCGCCGCAGAACTATTTTCTTAATATATCGTTTTGTTGGAGATGTCTGACTTGGGGTTTGAACCATTGCCACATGCCCTCATTACTACTTCTATGCTTTGAATAATTACTGGTGACGAAATTCATTAAGACAAATCGAAGTGAGAGAAATTATGTGAGTTTCTGTCTACCGATCTAGTCAACACCAAAGACGAACGTGGCGCAAGGGTTTTGCTCTTTTGTAAGCTCTTAAAATCTGACAGATGATCGCAGGGATCACCTTATTTCTAAGCTTTTTTCCACTTTCTTTAATCGAGTTATCCCTGGCTAACCAGGTGATTACTCTACTAAAGAAGATTCTACAATAATAGTCGTAGCTCCAACTAAATTTCTTATTTTTCTTAATGATCCTCTCTATTGTAGATGACAGTAATATTTATCATTCAGATTCCTTTGTCCGTAAGCCAACCCTTTGGATGTTAAACGGAAAAGATTGACTCATTCGACTCTAATCCACAGGTAATCGTCGTATGAAATCATGCACATAAGGTCGATTTTATTACCCGAAAGAACCAATGTTTTTGCTGATTAATAAGTGTGCCAATAAAATTGACAAAGTCATCCATTTGGGACACAAAAATTCAAAGTGATGTTTGCTGGAACCAGAATATTTTTCAATTGCTGACAGAAACATTTCACTGCCTTAGTTTCTTAAGACAATGCGGGTAATTCTTGACTCCATTTAAACCCCTTATCAACTACATCACCTTTATCCGATCATCTTTATCCGGCTGTGTATAGAACACTACCCATACGTAGGAGCCGGTATTTCAAAGTTTCTTTTGAGACATATCCATCGTACTGGATAGACCAAGATGCTGATTAATGATGGAAGAGTGTTGAACCCTATTGATATATTAGAGCAACAATGTAATATGGGTTTAGTTTCAGTGTTTTATCACCATTTTAACGGAAACTTTTTTGGAAAAAGCCTTATTTTTAGAACACTTTGATTCGTGGTCGTTTGACCAGTAGCTCGCAGACTACATTCCACAGAGAATTCGTTCTTAAGCCGCACTAATAGCATTTAGAATGATCTTTCTGTCGAACTTTTTCCTGCCACATTAAATATGAATATTCTTTCCTCTTTCCTTCCTCTCATAACATATTTTCCTTGTTCTAACATCACGTTCTGCACGAACAGGGATCATTTCCGACTATTAGGTTAGGTGGCGCACTCTCCTCCCACATAGGTTAACGTTCAAGCCCATTATGATACAACAATTATTACCTTGATATTGTGGTGATTTTTTTTGTATTGGAGCGTTCAGTCAGTAATAACAGGTTAAGTGAGAGGTTAAGTACCTGCGCCTCTTCGTTGCAACAGCAGGGCACTGATGGTAAAACATGGATTCTTTTTTATCACAACTCCTGCAGAATTCATTCTATCGGTATGCCTTCCAATAACACAGTGGTCGGGGATAATCAAAATTGTGCAATGGATGGTCATGCGATTTAAAGATAAAAGTGAAATACAGCAGAGTCTCCCTGTAAAATTGCGAAGAATACTTGGATTAACTGAGACCACCGAACACATATCGACGCCTCCGTTCTATAACATTCTAAGTCGAAAAAGTGTGTTTTGAGTTATGAGCTCTCAAAGTTTTCACGCGATATACGACTAAATGTGTATTCTAAGAACATTTTTCCCTATAACTTCGGAACGGATCGTCGCATCTTAACCAAATTTGACAGTATTTAAGTTAGAGACCGTAAAATTTAAAAATGCAATAACATTTAAGTCCGTACAAGCTCAAGGCATTTAATCAGTAATGCATACAAGAGTTACCTTTGGATGATCCAACATTTTCCAGAGAAATTCTTGAGTGTTGGTTCTATATAAAGAAATAATACTATGCATTGTGCTATGATTCGCTTAGAAATACACGAAATACTCGCGCAATGAGCTTAATATTGGCGTGACAATGCTCGGATATATGTAAAGAACGGATTGGGAAGCTTTAAGCCAACCGCTCTTGAGTCCATATCTGATCGAAACGGCTTGTTACTAATTTTGATTCAGAAAGCTTTATTTGGAGTATGTTGAACAGAATGCCCTCAAAAAACCAGCCCTGTAGCAAAATCCATACGTCATTGCCAACAATGGGTGATGATTATAAAACTAGCCATCCAGTGACCAGTTTTTAGGTGCCACATTTGTAAATTATATCCCCAGGTTTTAATTTTCGTTTTAATACCAATAAAACGTTTTTTATTTCTTTTTTAAACATTTACGAGCCTATTTAATGTATTCGTAGACAAAATGAATTTTCAATTTATTTTTGTTTCTGTTTTTTTTTTTGTAATTTCTTCTTTGTACACCCATGAAATGTAAATCATCAAAGCAAATATTCCAATCAAACACTCAATTTAAATTGTCAATCAAACGATCGATCGTGTATATTGAATATAATTCCGGCTAACGCGCGTTCAATAAGCAAACGAACACCTTTCGTTAAGTGTGTAAAGAAACAATTTAGGAAACGGGCAAATACAAGAGATGAGAGGACTTAGATTTCTCAAAAATAGAAATCAATTACACTGAGAAAATTCGAAGGCTATTTATGGATACAAAGTTATAAGGGAAGTTAAGATGAAATTTTGTAAATTTTAAACATTGTTAAGCAGTTGAATGAATTCTTTTTTAATAAAATGAGAGAGATGGAGAGAGAAGCATTTGCATTTTATAATTTCTTTCAGTGTTTCTAATTTCAGTTCGTAAGGAATTTGAATTTTTTTCTTAATGAATACGAATATTTTTTCCCCTTTATAAACTATGTATTTCACCGCTGCTGTAATGAATTGAAAGTGATTAAAAATTAAAAAAGAAATGAAATGAAAAAAAAAATACTCATAAGAAATATTTTTTTCAAAAATTTGAAATTTGTCAAGAGATGACAGGCAACAGAAAAAAAAACAAAACAAACATCACCACTGCAACTGCCTAGAAACAAGAAAATAATTTTGAATAGAAAATTTCTAAAAAAAGGAAACCAAAATCTAATAGAAAATATTTGCGTATCTGCCTTTAAGTTTGTCTGTCTGTCTGTCTGTCGTTATGGTTAAGTCATAATTTCAATAAATAAATATGAATTTTCAACACATTTTCATTTGTTCGTTCGTTTGAGGCTATTGCCGACGCTAAAGTGACAAAATATCGAGAAAATTTTTTTCCAATAGTTTGTATGTGTAAATCATCATACAAATGAACACTATTTTTAAGTTTGACAAAACCAATCTGTCAGTTTGAAACAGTCAATGGTTTTAGGTTTACAGTTTTACACACCAAAAAGTATTGTTTGTCGGATATGTACGGAGGAAATATGGTATCTGTAGACAGGAGATGAATTTAGAAAGAAAAGAAAAAAAACAATGAAAAGATTTGTAAATTTGTTAATAAAAGGAAATGAAATAAATTGATTTCCGAATGAGTAAATATTAGAAAAATTATATGTACATTAGGGTGTCATTTTTTGAGAGCTTTAGAACTTATAATAATGTTACCTTTTTACTTAAAAAAAAACGTTTAAAATATGAGCTCATAGATTGCATAAAAAATAAAAATAAATTTGTGTTTAGTTTTAATTAAAATTCTTTATTATTCGCACAATTACGTGTGCCACTGTTCACCACTTGGTGTAACAACAACAATTGCTTTGTTTGTTTTGTATTCCTCTGATTACACACTTTGCATAAACAATAACAATTACTAGACAATTGTTCGACAGATCTTTGTAACTGAGATGTTCAAACCACGATTACTCTTTTCAAACGCACCGCGTCTTCACACAAAACTGACTGAACTTTTACGAACTCAATTGCTGCTTTGCCTTGCCTCTTGTATGGCAACGTAAACAGTTTGATGAATGTTCTTGAAGACGAGTGTGCATGACTTCGCATTCTCTAGATCTCTATAAATGTAAACATTGTTGTTTCATTATTGTTGTGTGTGTATTTTGTTTACATTTGTTCTTGTAGTGTTTATGGTTGTATTTTTGTTCACTTGTTTACCATTTTTTATTATTTATGGTGTTTGTTGGTATATTTTTGTTTACTTGTTTATAATTTTTGTATGCTGGTGTTTGTTGTTATATTACGCAGTGCGATAATTTGTAAACAAGTTCGTTGTTTTTGTTTTTGTAGCTTTTGTTTATAATTTTAATGCTAAACGATGTAAAAGCAAAACACCAGTATCTAGATTTTTCCATTTTCGTAACAATAATAATGGTATGTAGGTAGGTAGAAGTGGCTGTCCCCTCGATGGAGTCATGAGCGGACACACTTAGGCCGCACACAGGGCCCATTGTGATACCACAGTTTCACATTCTCCCCTATTCCAGGAACCACTCTGAGCTTCCGATGAAGCGACTCAGACTGCCAATATCCATGCATGACAGTTCATCTATGTCCTCCATATAGTAGGCACCCAGGTGCCTCTTTCTCCTCTGAGCAAGTGCCGGGCATGTGCACAGTAGGTGAAGAATAGTTTCATCCTCCTCCTCATCTTCACAGCTTCTGCAGAAATCATTCGCGAGGTGTCCAAGACCAATACGCCTCGCATGCGTTCCTATAATACAATGCCTCGTAATAACCCCGATAACAGCGCTGAGCCTGCTTTCTTGGAGTCGCCGTGCGCCTCCTATCCAGCCTTGGCCAGATTTTTTGCGCCGTTCTGCCCTTATCCGAAGCTGCCCGCCTACTTTTGACAAGGTCCACGATTGCATTGTCAATTATAAGCCTGCAGGGATCTCCAATGTAGAGAATTCATCAGAGATTTCGATGGTCGTGCCCCTTCTGGCCAAATCATCCGCTCTGCAGTTGCCGGGAATATCTCCATGTCCCGGTACCCATTTTTCGCTTGTGAACATTTTTGTCCACAATAATTTTCACCGCAGCCTGAATTACAGACATTTCCGCCTGACGCTACAGTGATCTGGTAGCCCTATAGCTTGGATATTCCAATTCATTTCGAATATATACCAATTCCAACGGCTCCTTCCAATAATAATACAAGACAGAAATATTTTGTTGTATACTCAGGCAGATACTTTCATGGCATTTATTTCAGGCCTCGATTTCCATCAGATTTGTTCAACTTTCGATTACTTTTTCTAATACATCTGGCACCATGACATTAATGGACGACTGAATATTGGCTGTCAAGAAACCAAGAGTTGCTGATTTGTCGGCATAAGCCAAAGGCTTAATGTAGCCTCATAAGAAGTAATGCAGACTACTTCTGCAATGAAAGTTCTTGTCAATCTGATTCTGCAATAAATTCACTCTTTAAGCACTCTGTGTTACAAGTTGCCCCGACTGTCACTGATGTTTACCCGGTTCTCGCCATTCACTGTAACAACGTCATCTTCTTACTCAATTCGAAAGAAAGAAGGCCAATCGCACTAATCAGTTAATTCTAATGGCTGTTACGATGATTCGTTAATGTTTGAGCTTATTGACTGGTCATTTAAGCAGCACTGCTCATCGTTGGTCAGTTATAAATGCAAAATTCGTAGCAAATAATGATCAAATGGCTTCAATGCTTGTACGAGATGTACATCCATTATAGGCACGAATTCCAATTTTCCTTGTAGTCGAAGGACCATGTCCAACAAATTAAAAATGAAGTCGAAGCCACATTTCGGCGTCTTCTACAAGATTAGGGCTGCAGTTGCAGTATTCTCTTCGGAGCGCAAATTTCTTTGTTTCATTGATGAAATTGGAAAACATTTTGATTTTGCCGAAGTCATGGAAATTATAAAAAAATCTGTTGATTTTCTGGCTTCAACAAATCGGTTTCCCTATGGCATGTTAGTTCGCCGATTAACGCCTGGATTATAAATTTAATGTAATACTGAGAAGCCATACACATATTCGGATCAGCTGCCAACAGCTCTCATTTTGTTAAAAAAAAAATTGCAACAATAGCGATATTTATCGCTTATTATTATTATTATTTATTTATTTTATTTCCCATTGGAATTGTTTGATCCCCCGGTTGGCCATTGACTTGTAGCCTCATGATGTAGAGTAGACCCTTTGGTCTAATCAGTATCTTACACTTTCAAGGATAGTCCGCCACCTAACGTAAGATCATGATATCTGCGATGTATTTCATTTATTTTCTCTCTTTTTGGTGTCCGACATAAATTTAGAATTCCGGTTGAGGACAATTTTTGATGACTAAAACCAGTATATGAATACTTTAGGTATTCTTCAAATCTTCAGGATTTGAACACAATGTTTTGATGGTTTTGTAGTTTGTAGTTCCTATCTCCGTAGCTTTTTTATTTACTTAAGTGGCCATCAAAAGTTTTTAATTAAAGTTAGAACACAGTTTCTCACACCATCCTTGTTGGGTCTAACGTTGACTCTGAAGGACAGACTTGAAAAGTATTTTTCAATATTTCGTTTTATTCAAAACATTAGAGCTGAGGTTTGAACTCAAGAGCTCACACGAATAAGATATCATGGATGATGTGCGAAGCTAAGATGTAATCCTTACTAAAAACCAAAATATTATGCGTCGTGTCCCTTTAAATTTGAAATTACTGGGAAAGATGCACACAAAACGAGCCTTAATAATTGTAATCGAAACAGTTTCTACTTAGTTTTTGAGCATTTATCAATTGCGTTTCCCAAGTTATGCTATGCTTATTATAAGTGAAGGACCACAGTACATGTGTTCTACAAAAAAATTCAATAATTTTTAAAGAAATAAATTTTTCAAACTCTTTTCTATGGGTTTACCTTCCCCCAAAAATATCCGATCATCTTGTCAATATAAATGAATGAATTGTCTGTCTGTCTGTGTGGTTGTACATACATACGTACATACTTTTATTTCATTTCAGTGTCTATTTGTACGTCTATCTGTCGTTATGTATTTTGTTACTGATGAATTATGTACATTACATGTAACAATTTGTGCGTTGCTTCGTTCATTACAATATTCATGAATGTAGACTTCGAACAGAAAAAACATAAATTTTGTAAAACAACAACAACAACCACAAATATAAATTGTTATAATAATGGGGGTAAAGTAAAGCAAAAAGATTTCTATCTTTACAAAATTGGAAGAAACAAAACAGAAATTTTTTTAAAAAAATATTAAGACACAGTAGCAGCATACGACTACAGATAGCCGCTCCATTCCATTCACAAAAAAAAATTGTGTACAATTTTTCTATGAAAACTTGCACACCAAACACTCATTGTGTAAAGTTAAGGAGTATTGGTAGAAGAAGAAGAAGAAGGGTATCTTCATGCAACATACAAATGAAAAGTATGACATTCATGTTAATCGTTGAATATCTTTGGATGCCTAATAATTATGCCTCTTCATACAAATGAACTGAACTCAATGATTTTTCTTTTATGCTGCATCTTTTTTCTGTTTCGGTTTCTGCTCTGCTTTAACCCTACTTTATGTGCTGCTTTTTAAGAGATGTTTTCGAAAGAAAAAATGAAGTATTTGATAGGAACATTGACACTCTTAGAGAGGGGACAAAGGGGGGAATATATACACATATTTTACGTTAATGTATGTAAATTACTAATGCCTGGTTATTTTGAGTTTTTCTTCTATAGGCCTAGACAGTCACAATTTTTATAACGAAAAAAAAAATTTTTTTTGTTTTTAAAGATTTTTATGAAACCATGACTATAGCACGTGCTTTTATGCTTTTTCAGAGTTTATTTTTACAAAAGAATTGAATCCTTTTATGGGAAATTGTTGAGCAATAGATTATAAACAAATCGCAGGAATTGGGCTTAAATTTTCTGTAAGCTTCCGTAAAAGTAGTTTCCATCAAATTCATTATCAAATGATCACCTCAACTCTCTAAAACTACAAAATTTGTTGGCTTTTTGAAACGTTTCCCAGAGCAGTTCATAACCTCAAACTTCTAAGTGAATTTCTTACGGGTGATCTGACAGCACAGCTATAGAGAGCCACAATCACGTATATAGTTTATGTCCCACACGCATGAACAGCTGAGCATATACATACATACAAACATAATTGGTCATTACAACCCTTTAGTCAGGATTACAACCTTGCTTCTCACACCACTTATATTGTGTGCGTCAATTTTATACATAAGTGGCGGGACCTACAGTTTAAAGTCGACTCCGAAAGACAGATTTTTGAGGAACTTTTAATGGCAATTTTATTTATTTAATCTCAGAGTTTTTGTCAGAAATCTGCTGAGAGGAAGTCACCGAAGAAATAAATTGTCGTATTTCGTTTAGTTGGAGATGCCTGACCTGGGGTTTGAACCGAGGGCTCACGTCTAATAAGCCAACACACAACATATTGTTCAAATGTAGAGTTTTTAATAGATCGAAATGGAAAAGTTTGGAGAGGCACAGGGTACATAACATTTCCACCATAAATGTATAGGATTTGCTAGCGTTGAGTAGGGAAGCTTTAGACCTGCTAACTGAATTAGAAACCAGGCCGTAATGTCTTGTAATTGAGCATGATCTATACCAATAACTATTAGTCATTTGAACCAAATGCTCTGTAGCAAATTTTTCGAAATAGTAACCGTTCTGGAGGTTTGTATGCATCTTAATTACCTGATTACAAACAGAACCTCCCAAACAGAGTGTATGAATAGGCCTCGAATTGCTAGTTTGCCATGTTTGGGAAACGTTCACATCATATTAGCTCATCTTCAATGCTCTTAAGTATGCCAACGTGTCAATTTGTTCTATGAATTGGTCGTTACAACACGAACACCAGATTCATTAGACGGCATTATGACACAGGTGGAGTTAGTAACATTCCCTGAATCTAATCAGCAAACTCTATGATTTTGCAAAATGTTTTGCGTGGAGACTGAATACTAAAAGTGAATTCAGTAGTCTTGAAAACCACGTAATTTGTTAGTACAACGCTTTAATCAGAATTATAATCTAGCTTCTCACATCAGCCATGTAGTTTCATGGTAATTTCATTATTTTATATTCGAACGTCCCCGGCCTCACACAACCCAGCCTCACCCGACCGCGGAGGGCTCGTCCCCATTACGTAGGGACACGTACACAATACAGTCCGGACTGTAGCGGGTAAGGGAAAAGTAATGGCAACGAGAACATAAATCAGCTACAGAACTTAATCACAAGCTGAATGAAGTAACAAAGTACACGCAAAGTTTTTACCAAAAGACTGCTGAGACGATGCTACCGAAGAAATATTTGTTCAAATTTTCTTTCGTTAAAGATGTCTGAGCTAGGGTTTGAATCACGGGTACATGTCTAATAAACCAACACACTACCTGCTACGGTTTTTTTCAAATACTATTAGGTGAATTAAATTCATGCTATGGATTGTCAAATTACTTCAGATTTAAATTAATGGTGGACGGTATTGTTACGTCAGAACAATATCCTTGAAATAAGCGAATGAAATCCCATTTATAGCAACATCTGGTTTAACGTCAATAGGAATGGAACATATACAAACCCGAATTCGAACCATTTCGAGGTACTTTAGCACCTGATAAGTTAATAGTGGTGAGTACTCTACGTTAATGAATAATAATATCGCTTACAGAAGCCGCAAGTTATAGGTCTTTTATTTTGCAATTCATTAACGCCTCACAGGTTCCAAGAATGTGTTCCGACAATTCATTCTTATCATCACAGAATCTACTTTTTGCGTTCGAGACAACCGTCATTTTGAATATTTTGAATAAGTTTACTGGGAGTTTACTGTGTGCCCTGTCAAATGATTCAGGCGTATGACTGTAGCTGGTAGTATTAAGATTAGCTTATGGATCTAAAGCGTTTGTTATAGTTTCTTATCTAAGGTTAATTCCTTAGCTAAACCTTATTTTATAAAGCATTTCAGATCACGATTAAACTCTTTTAAAGCGCTGCATTTAAAATCTTTGTGTAGTTCGAAAATAAATTCATAAAGAAATCCTCTTATATAAGCAAGACATACAAATACAAACTACAACAACAACAACAACTATTACAAAAGAAAGAGGAAAGAAATAAATAAAGCAAGAAATAAAGCAAGACAGAAAGAAAAGAAAAGCTTTTGTTAAATTCTATTCTCTTGCTCTACTGGATTAAATCTTTAAGTCAGCAGTTTTCAAGAGTAACTTGTAGGCAACTTATAATGCTAACACTGTATTGGTGGAGAACACCCACATACACAGATACTAAATGTATAAATGTATATGTATGTGTTTAGCCTATAAAGTAGTTTGTAGTTTGTCACTTACGAGTACAACGACTAAGAATATAATGCCAAAAGAAAAGCAGTCACGAGTGTACGGGTGGTACTGAACTGGTATTGCAATGCCTAAGCGTAGCATAGCAAACATATCTATTAAATGCTAGCAATTGAGCATAAGAGTTATGCTACTAGTATGCTATGGTGGTGGTGGTGTGGTGGCTATGGTGGCAATAGTAAGCGAGTAACAGACATTAAAATACTACAAGAAATTTATCCACTGACTGTGTATTTGGTATGTGCCAAAGAAGCAAATACCTCGAAAGTAAAACGATAAGAAGCATAGAGAGAAAGAAAGAAAGAGAGAGAGAGAGAGAGAGAGAGAGACAGAAAAAATAATAAAACCGGAACACTAGAATATCGTAGCAAGAACCAGTAGAATAAAAAGGAAGCAACAAGAAAAAAATCGACTTCAGAAGCAGAAAATCTAGTGCACTGTTATAAAAAGTACCCACTTAAGTTGGTTACGACTTGACTTGACTTGGCTTGGTTTGGCTTGGCTTGCTGCTTTGGCTTTGCCTCTATGACTGTCGGAGTGATGTTTGATTTGCTTGTTGTTTAGTACCGATTCATGCACTCACTCACTCACTCTATCATTTATGCAATCGTTGCCTCATTTATTTATTTGTTTCGTAGTTTTATAAGCTGTGTGTTTCTATGCTACTCTCTTACTAAACGCTGAATCGTCAAATTTTAAGTTTTACATCATCGTCATCATCAACAACACCATTGCCTTCTTAATCGCCATCAACGTACTCGTCACCATCGTCATCATCATCATCGTCATCATCATTGTCATTATTGTAGGAGGCTTGTTTAAGCATTTTCTATATTTTTTAAGTATGCAGTGCTTAGACCTCCTTTTTCTTGGCTAAAGAAAATACCAAAAAGCATAAACGGTTTAGTTCCGCATTGTCACCCAATTTTACTGATTATTGTCACAGACAATTAGCAGTGATGGTTAGAGAAAGAGCACAAGTTTCAGAGAATTGGGTGATACGTTCAAAGCATTCTCAAGCAATTTTAATGATTCTTTTCAGTGTAACAGAGTGTAGAGAAAGAGTACAGTTTTATGTACCACTAAAACTTTCGGACGTATCCTTTATCATTACAAAACGCAAAAGTTCTTTACCATTTAAATGGATTATCAGTACATTTCCTAAAGTTTCTTCTGCTAACCAAATGCAGCTTAAACACACTAGATGGCGTTATGGAGATAAGATTTTCTTCTAAACAGTTTTTTTGGACAGTGTCGTGCTTGCTTGAAATGCGGTTGTTGAAACATTCGTCACAAATAGCCACATAAATCAACTACAGCCTAAGCTCATGGCTGGACGACGCCGTAATTTAGTAGGCAGTGTGTTATTTTATCATACCCAAGCCTAGATATTTCGAACAAAGGGAAAAACAATATGAGAAAGTACCACTTCTTCTCTTTCAGAAAAAACTTTGAAAAGTTTCTCAGATCTGTCTTTCGGAACCAACGTTTAATACCCAACATGGGTGGTGTGAGAAGTTACGTTGTAATCCTATTGTTCTATTCGGTCTATTCCCTCGTGATAACTTTCTCTGTCAGTGAGACTTTTCCTTGTCAGTCTCTAGCTAACCTTCAGTTTATGAAGATAAGCATTCGGATGGCGGCCTGGACGTCATATAATTTTGTTATATTAGGCCATCTCTATCACTGTATAAGCTGAATTTAGAATATCTTTCTTTGGAGATTGTGTGTTTCTCCATGAGCTTAGAGTATTTTTGTCGATCACGTTCACCTTCGTTCCTTTACACTACTAGCCTTTGACTCACTACCAGCTTTATACCACAATATGGTAACGTGTAGTTTCCGTCGTCGGCGTAGTCTAGTAGATAGTGTGTTGCCTTAGTGCCATAGTGTTAAACGAGATCTTGTAGTTCAAACCTCAGTTCAGAGATTTCGAATAAAACGCAGCGACTTTCTCTCGACAGTCTTCTGGTAAATAAAATTTCGATGAAAGGTTTCTCAAATCTGTTGTTCGAAGTTGGCTTTAAACTGTGAAGTCGCCGTAGTCTAGTAGGTAGTGTGTTGACTTCTTAGACGTAAAGCCCGGGTTCGTATCCCAGGTCAGACATCAAAACGAAATATGAAAAAAAAAATATTTCTTCGGCGACTTCCTCTCAGCAGATTTCTGGCAAAGGCTCTGAGAGTAAATAAACCTGCCATGAAAAAGTTTCTAAAAAATCTGTCGTTCGGAGTCGACGTTAAACTGTAGGTCCCGCCACTCACGTATAAAATTAACGCACACAACATGAGTGGTTTGAGAAGCTAGGCCGTAATTCTGTCTGAAAGGTTGTAACGGCTAATTATGTATGTATGTATGTATGTATGTATGTTCCGCTACTTATGGATAAAATTAATACATCCCTTATGGTAAACGTGAGAATCTAGGTTGTAATCCTCACTACAGGGTTGTAATAACCAGTAAGTAGTTTCTAAAACTGATTTATTCGCTTTTATTATAAATCATTTTGAAAATCACAGAGTTTGCTGACTCGGTGCAAAGGTTGTTATTACTCGATGTGCGTCATGATGTTCTGATGTATGTCGTTTTCGATTAGTTTTCCGTTATCCTAACCATGGTGACTATGCTTCTGAGGTCCACTGTCGTAAGTAATAGACATGAATCTCAACCGGAGCCATTTTCAAGTTCGTTTCGTCTGACCACACACCGACTTCGAGATCACAAAAGAGATGACAATAATTAAATTTCTTCCCAAGATTATATTGAAAGCCTGTTGTATATTGTTAGTGTATTTAGTGAACTGTTTTTTCACTTAAACAATGTCCAGCAAGAGTTTAATAGACCATCTAAGAGTCGTTATCTTAAGAGCTCTTTACACACACTCTTGACTTCTTTTCTCACTTCTTACTTCTGTAGTGTCTGTAATTATTACTTGTGATTAGCTTAGTGAACTATGGACCCTGTTATTCAAAACAGATTCGCTTTCGTAAGTTTTATATGGGGCTTCACATTTAGTGGAATAACACCACAAAGTCTTATTGGTAATGCAGTTCTTGGTGGGTCCTATTCCTGGCTTAAGTTAATAGAAGAATTACAAATAAACTGGAATTTTTAATAATCTAAACAACAAAACAATTTCATTTGTCGCAAGAAATAAAGAAAAACAAGTTTTTGTTGACAACTTAAATGACAAGAAAGTTTATATCTTGTCACTCAACATCCATCACAGAATTGTTTAATTTTGTCACACTGATGTCATCCTTCCTTTCGATACCAGAAAAGAAGTGAAGAAAAATAACCGAAACAATTTCAAGGAAAAACTTTTGAAATTTCGAAACTTAAACTGACCTCAAAATAAGTTTGAAACTAAAGAAACAAGATGACCGCCGCTACAAAACGGAAACAGAATTCAAAGTCTTGCCCAAAACAAGGGAAATTATACGGGAAACAGAACAGATGTCACATGGACATGCACGCTTAGCACAGTTCCCTCTGTTATAGTGAGGAAGAGGGAAGGGGAGCCAGAGAGAGAGGCTTGATGTACAATTCAATTTAAGACTTTCGCTTTTATTTAAGCCAAACAACTACAACAATTTCTCAACAAAATTTTGTTCATCTTTGTATTGTAATTTGGCCACAAATAAATTTGAAAGCTTGTCATGTTGAGAATACAATGCAAAATCATGTGTCAGTTGAAGTAATCATAATTTCTTTGGCTTGAAAATGAAAGATTTGAAGGGAAAAGTGTATGTTTGTGCTATGAATGGACAAATGTTGGAAGGTCAGGCGATAAGGAATTTAAAATAATGCAAAATTATTTTGAATTCCTTTAAAGGCGCATTAAATTGTGCTGCTTTATAACACGAAGATATTTGTCTGTTGCTTTTCATGCATTTCAGACTCAATAAAGCCGTGTTCGAAATAAAGAGCGTTTCAAGCCCAATCTATAGATTCTGTGATGAGGGACAGCCAGGACTGAAAACTTCCTTCTAGGTTGTCACGTATGAGCCTTCGTCAATTGGTTAAACCAATCGGTGACCGAGCTTCCTTAATTTTATGCTTTTAAAGCAGAGAAGATCGTCCTTTATGCCAGGCTTTCGCTGATGCCGACATCAAATATCAATTTCACCGGAACATCTTTTTGTGATGAGGGATAGCTAGGCCTGTAAACTTCCTTCTAGGTTGCCACGTATCCATTTCGTAATAGGTCAGTGTGTGGATATCATTTTCAATTCGCATTGGAACAAACAACTTGTGTAGAACTTTTGTCTCGAATACTTGTATTTGCATCCTTGCAGTTGCATCCTTACGTAACGGCGTTCATACTTCTGCCTCCCAGAAACGCAAGGGATGAATGAACGACTTGTAGAGCATCAGTTTCCTCGCACAAAAGAGGCTTCTTCTAAGCAAATGTCTCTTGAGATCATGATAGCATCTGTGGTTTAAAGTTAACATCCCGCCGAGGAGCATTAGTTTCCTCGCACTAGAGAGAGGATTCTGCTACTCAAATGCTTATTGTGGTCATAGTAGCACTTGTTGGTCGAATGTATGTTTGTCCGCCGAGCAGCATTAGCTTCGCCGCACTGTTGCTCAAATGCTTATTGAAGTCATAATAACATTTGTTGGTAAGAGTACTACTATGTTTGATACACAGACTGCTGTTATGATCGATGGTGACGGCGCAGCCAAGGTAATAAATTCATTCGAATCGCCAACGGCACACAAGCCGACCATAATCTGAGATTTTATTGGCAGTTTTGCTATCATTTACTGCCAGGCTCATCTCGGCAGATGGTAGTAGTAAGGACACCAGTAACATCTGGCTTGGAACGCTAAACAATGTCGCTGTCATGAGAGCACGCAAGTAACTGAACATTTGTGATGAACTGCCGTCGATTGCAGAATGCTCTCCATGACGCAGTTGGTGTCACCCTAAAGGAAACCTTGAAATTCATTCAAAAGTTCGCTTGGATTTTCTCCTGAAGTCGCCGTAGTCTAGTAGGTAGTGTGTTGGCTTATTAGACTTGAGGCCTCGGTTCAAACCCCAGGTCAGACATCTCCATCAGAACGAAATTTAATATTTCTTCGGCGGCAACCTCTCAGCAGATTTCAGGCAAAAACTGTGAAAGTAAAATAAAATTGCCATGAAAAGTTTCTCAAAACTCTGTCGTTCGGAATCGACCACCCATGTCCAAAATTAACACACACACACACAACATAAGTAGTGTGAGAAGCTAAGTCGTAATCCTCACTGAAGGCTTTTAATTGCCCAATTATGTATGTGTGTAAGATTCTTTCCTACATTGTTAATAGCAGTAGAAGTTGTTCAATTTCTTCGCAGGAAAACCGAGGTCAGTCATTGCGATAAAAATGTGATGCCTGTCGGGCTAACGAATGTTGTCTTATAGTAGATATGCTGACTTGATTTTCATGGGTCTTCTTCAGCACGTTCCGTAATGTGAATATCTGATCGATGATAGACTTACCATGTCTGAAGACACATTCACAAGGTCCAATCAAATCCTTAGTCCTTCGCTTCAGTCGTTCAAATAATACGCTCGCAAAAATCTTACGTACATTAGGAAGGAAGCTCATATCTCTGTAGTTATCCAATGAAAACCAGAAAAAAATTATGAATTTATTGGCTTCTATTAACTTCAAGGATAAAATATGTTCCATTGGTTTATTAAAATATAAATCTTCAATAGAAATAATTTTCAGTAGAAATAATTGCCAAAATAATGCCATTTAAAGATGTTGCTTAGTTTCCTGTGCAAAACGCATTCCAAGAGGCACAAGAATATTTAAGGATTTTTGGTTAATAAACTAGAGGAGACACAATAATGCTTTAGAACAACTCAATAAAAACTTCATATTGGTTTTTTTGTTTTCAGCCAATTCTAAACTACAATTCCCCCTCTCTTTCCGGCCTTAAAAAGTAATATTAAAAAGAGAGAGAAATAAACTGAAGAAGAATTTGGTGAAAGAAAAATCTGGTAATGTATTGTGGTGGCATAGCAAAGGAAAGGACATGTTGCTTGGAAAATAACTGCCTTAAACTGCCAAAAATGAAAAAGTGTCAAGTGCTGTTTGTTGTTGTTGTTGTTGTTGGGGTTTTTGTTTTCATTTTAATGCCAAAAAAAGAAATGTAAAAACACAACAATTTCTTGTACTCCTTGTACCTTGTATAGGCCACCAGTATAATACTGGTGCCCATAAAGCAACTCCTGGCAAATAGTTTTGAGGAGTGAGTGTGTTGTGAGCACACTCTTAAGTCAATGTAATCATTTTATACAAAACTGCACTTCACATGTGTTAGAGAAAAGAAAAGCAATCCGCAGCCAATTCTCTCTTCAAAAGGGAAGAACGAAAATGTCAGGATATTCCGACGTTTAGTGGCATAGAATAGCAAAACCAAGTCATGGAGGCATTTAACTAATAATGACGATATTTTTTTGGCAAACACTGAAAAAATAGGCCTGCTTTTATATTTTGTTATTATTCTTCTCTCTCTCTCTCTCTTTGTCCCTCTTTTTCTGCTTTTTCCTTTATTTTTATTACGGTTGTTGTTGCCACTTTTAAATATTTCTTGTCCTACTCCTGTGTTGTATTTTTATTTTTCTTGTTTCTTTTTGCTTGGTTTTTGACTGTGTTTAAGGCATTCAAAGTTGGAAAACGGAAATGCTTAAATAAATGCAACATTTCATTATAAAAGACACACACAGTAAAGGAAGTCAGGAAGAAACAAAAAAAAAAACACAAAAAAACATGGGAAAGGAAAGAAAAATATTTAAAATGAGAAAAAAAAATGAAAATAAATATAGAAAATGAAGTTGTTTTAATGAGATATTTAAACTTAATTAAATATTGGGTAGGGGTTGAAAGCATTTCCGCAACAATCTACAAAAACATTTTATTATTAAGTTCGTATGCTTTAGTTAAAGGAAAAACGAAGCCACTTCAATATATAAAGAAAGTAATAATATTCACCTGTATTCGAACCTAGAATGCTTGGTTTTGTATTTAAGTTCCTTAAACACTATACGCCAATACAATGTCATTTTGATGTTAAAAATTTTAAAGTGTTACGTTTAAATTTTATTTTTATTTTAATTTAAACAATGAATGCATTGCTACATCAGTTTTTCAAGGTTATTTTAATTATCGTGTATAGATCGCGTAGTTTAAATTGTACTACCCTCAATCTACATAGAAAATTGCTGACATATCTCTCCCAATGATGTTGCCCTGACAAACTTCGGAATAGTCAGCAATTCCAGTAAGCATAACTCCTTCTCTGGTGTTTTTTACGCATTCAGGTATTTGCTTCTGAGACGTATTAACGCAGTTTTCAAGTATGTGTTCTGGTAATTTATACTCCTCATCACAGATTCTACATATTGGCCTTAAAGACATTCGTGTTCTGAACAATTGTTCTTTTAGTCTTCACTGCACGGTCCGAAGGGCGGTTACTAATCTCTGTATAGTCTGAAGTGTGACTTCAATCTCTTCTAACGGGTGATTTTTTAGCTATTATCTTTTTGGCAACACTGGTTTAAACAGCTCACACACGTTTCGTGTTTTGTTTCACTGTCAAACATCTTCAGTTTGGTGTATAATTTAACCATGAATCGTCTTACAAACGAACAATGCTTGCAAATCATTGAATTTTGTTATCAAAATGCGTGCTCTGTTAAGAAAGTTCATCGCGCGCTTCTTCCATTTTGTGGTCAGTTTCATCGACCCACTGAAGCGGCTATTCGGGCTATTGTGACTAAATTTCGCACCAAATTTACATTGTTGGACATTAAACCACCAACACGCTTACGTAGAGTGCGAACTGAAGAAAATATCGGAGCTGTATCGGCCAGTGTTAATGATGACCGTCAATTATCGATTCGTCACCGTTCGCAGCAATTGGGCCTCTGTTACTCAACAACGTGGACAATTTTGCGGAAGGATTTAGGTGTGAAGCCTTTCAAAATACTTACTGGTGCAAGAATTGAAGCCGAACGACCTACCGCAACGCAGAATTTTTGGTGAATGGGCTCTTGGAAAGTTGGCCGAAGATCCACTTCTTTATCGAAAAATTGTGTTCAGCTACGAAGCTCATTTTTGGCTCAATGGATACGTAAATAAGCAGAGTTGTCGATTTTGGAGTGAAGATAGCCAGAAGCATTGCAAAAGCTACCAATGCATTCAGAAACAGTCACAGTTTGGTGCAGTTTATGGGCTGGTGGCATCATTGGACCGTACTTCTTCAAAGATGCTGCGAATAGTAACGTAACTGTAAATAGTGAGCGCTACCGTGAGATGATATCCAACTTTTTTATTGCCCAAAATGCAAGAGCTGCATGACATGTGGTTTCAACAAGACGGTGCCACATGGCACACAGCCCGCGTAACAATGGACTTATTGAGACGCGAGTTCGGTGAACATTTTATTTCACGTTCGGTACCGGTCAATTGGCCGCCTAGATCGTGCGATTTACCGCCCTTAGACTATACAGACAAGCCCGCTTCAATTGACGCATTGGAAGACAACATTGAAATGTTGGAAAGAGTATGCCAAAATTGGACTAAGCGGATAGACCATTTGAGGCGCAGTCGCGGTCAACATTTGCGTAAAATAATCTTCAAACATTAAATTATTTGGACCGTACTATCGATTCAAATAAAGATTTCATGCATTTCTCTTAATTTTATGTGTTTTTTTTGAAAAGTTTTCCTATAGCTCTTAAAAAATCACCCATTATTTATTTTCTTGGTGAACAACTGTTCTTCGAGTCTACACTGCACGGTCAGCAGGGCGGTTACTAAACTCTGTATAGTCTGAAATGTGATTTCAATCTCTTTCTATTAACTTTCTTCGTTTTTCTTTACCATAAGTATTCCAAACTTCAAAATTTATTTTCTTATTCTCATCTAAGTGCTCATTGCCTGATTTACGCCTTGACCTGTATTCCAGCAGAGTGTAATCCTTCTCAACTGACTAATCTTGTACAGATTGTATCATACTTTTCTCTAGTCAACCTTATGTTAATATGTTCCGCCTCCCCACTATATGGTCTAGATTCACTATCATACTATTCAGGCTGCTCTCATCATCATCCTTTCAAATTCTTCAATAGTTTCTTAGTGGTGTTCATTTGAGGGTAACGATTGTCAAAATACGAGGAGTACAATATATACAAAATTATTGTTATTTTGATGGTCCTCAATAAAACATTTTCTTTATACTTCTTTAAGGTTTCTTGGCTTCTTAGAGGAACTGTTAAACTCACCGCCCTCCATTGACAATATTTCCAATGTTTTGTTGAATTAATGCCCCTTTTTTAATGCAAATTATAGGTCCTAAACTCATTTACTTACTTACATACTTAATTCGTTGTTAAAACCCTTTAGTCAGTATTACAACCTAGTCCCTTACACCACCCATGGTGTGTGTATTAATTTTGATCCATGAGCAGTGGAATTTACTGTTTAATGTCAACTCTGGACAACAGATTTTTGAGAAACTTTTTCATGGTAATTTTATTTACTCTCAAAGTTTTTACCAGAAGACTGTAGAGGGAAAGTCGCCTAAGAAATATTTTTTTCGTATTTTGTTTTGTGCGAACTATCTGAGCTGGGGTTTGAACCACTGGCCCTCGTCTAACAAGCCATCATATTATTTACTCGACTACGGCCACCTCTAAATCCATTTAACTGCAGAAGATTGATGCTTATTGGCTAATTGTAGACTTTATATGTGAACACTCTACTCAATTACCATTGCATTTCAAATACCTGTGTGCAAATTTAAATCACTTCTGCTCGCCGCTAAATTTTCTGCCGCTTATTATCTAGTTGTGTTAGATATGGTAGGCCCTTTGTTGCCGTTATAAATTAAAAATTCAAAGTAAATTGTTAATGCGTTGATTTCAATTAAAAATCAAAATTTATTAAAATTTCCATAAAAAAAGAAAAAGAATGCCAGTAAAATTATTTCATCATGCGTTATCACCTCTGACTGTCTTCCGTTATTTACGTACATATTCCTTCCGTTCAGATCACCTCACTTCACCTCAACTCACCTGACATGACATTTTATTTAATTTTTTTCGTCTTCTTTTTCTCTTTTTGTTTTCTTTTTTATGCAATATGTTGCTGAACTATTTCAATCCACCTTCATTGTTAAAGATTTTTTGCTCTCTCTCTTGGATTTCTGATATCTGATGACAAACACATGTACACACACTTACAAATACTCATGGCTTAACACACACATACGTATATACATTTACGTTCTCTCTGGTGTTTAACAAAGTGTTGATGTAATAGTGTTGGCTGGTTTGGCCGCGTTTGTTTGGCTGGCTGGCTGTTCGGCTGGTGATGATGATGCCCGGAAGGAATTAAAATGAAATAAAACTTGTTCTTCTTTGTAGTTGTTGTCCTTTCAGCTTCCCTGTCTGCCTGCGTACATCTGTATATGTGAGTCTATGTGTGTGTGTATGTGCGTCTGTGTTTGTCTGCCCATTTTTATTTTTGGTCGTTTTTCATTGCCAGCGTCTAAAATGTCTGTTTTATTACTTTTACTCTCTTCCTGAATTGAACACGTTTTTCTTTTGTTGCTGCTGTTATCTGCTCATATTTCTGCTGCTCATGATGCTGCTGTTGCTGCTGCTACTGCTACTCCTGCTGCCCTTTTCAATTGTTGTTCGAATGTAGAAAATTTCTACACACACTCTGGGTTTAGTTTCCCAATTCCAATTGCTAAAGCATGTCTGCTAAAATAATGGTTTACGGATAAAGGAGTCAGGGGTCTAGGAAACCTATACGTTCTGCTGTACTCCATTTGAATTACAATTACAACTCCATGCTGTTATGAATGCAATGTAAAGCGTCAGTATTTTCTTGTTGGCAATGTAAGTGACAACCATGAGGATCTTTATTTACTGTGTCTCTATGTCGGTCTCTCTGTCTATATATGTGTGTGTGAGTATGTGTGTATGTAAGCAATTTTGTGATTCACTCCTTTAATATCTAGTCTAAGTATGTAGGTATGTGTGTACGATTTTGTGTGTCTGCAATAACTTTCGGGTGAGTGAATAAGTGAGTGAGTGGGTGTCTTGGAAAGTGACAGACAAATTAAATTGAAATGAAATTTGATTTTTAATCGTATAACCTTTATAAAGGAGGAGCAAGAGTATTGAATACCTTTTTAATATTCACTACTAACAACAGGTGAAGTATTACGAAGAAAAGAAAGGAATATTGAGAAAAATATTGAGAAAAACGTGCTAACACGTCCCTACATCTCCTTAGTATATTAAGAAAAGCGATGAAAAGTATTATACCAGCTATTGTACTGTCCTCAATCTATTATGTCTGCTCCAATCCTGTTTTTGTTTTTTGACTGACTCAAGGATGTTACTCCAGGACGGTGACAGTAAGGCTAACTCCCTCTACAGTACATGATCAGCACATAGGTGTTTCCTACTTAGATGTGTTAACTTATCACTAAACTCAAGTACATGTTCCGCACATTAAAAGCTACATAATAAGCTTGGGGCGATTATAATTCTATAAGTTTACAGTTCTATGCCAAAAGACCGGTTACAATCCCCAGCCATCTTCTGTATAATCTGATGCATGGTGCATTAACTCTCTACTCATTTTATTTAACCAAAAAAGTTTCTGTCTCTCTTCATCCTTCTTTCTCTCCAAACATCTCTTTCTCCTTCTTCTCTGGCCTTGTCAGCGGCACGAAACATCATCTGCGTGCTCATTGCCAGGAATTTTGACGTAAAATGCGATCCGGAAGAAGATGACACTCTATCTAGTTGATTCAACTGGCCCAAACAGCCCTATGCTATCTTCGACTTAACTTTATGTATATAAATCGAATGTTTGGATGGTGGTCTGACTATCAAATTGTATTAATAAGTTCCGACCTTTGGTACTGTCCAAGTTGAAGTGAGTACATCATTCAATGGCGTGGTTCTTGGGGTCATCCGCTTATAAGATATCTGGGAGTTTGAACAAGGTCTTTAAGTATTTCATTCTGTCACCGAACTCTGTAATACTATCAGATTTTCGCCGTCTTTATATTACACAATGGTACCAGTCTTAAAAGAGGCTGTGACCTCTAAATCATTCCATTTGCTTTTATTACATCATTGCGTTGTCAAGCATTTGCCACAGGAGGGATCAACCGCTTTATTTTTCCGGTCACCTGATGAATCCCGTGTTAGACTTGTTTTCCATTGTCCTAACCATAGCTCTTTAGGCTTTGCTTTTTTCAGTAATATATGCAACGGGCTTAAATCAAAGAGACATTCTAGCGCCGCTGTCTGCCACTGTCCCCATTGTACCAACGTTTTTCTATCTTATCGAACTTCAGTTCGTCCTGCATGGCCTCTCAATAGAACCATGACTTACAACTGGACTAACCATCATCGTATACATTCAGTACATAATTTTTGGATTGCATATCAATATTTTTCAGCAAGCCGTCTGCCTATGGCATGTTTTGCTTTCTTTATAATACTTTACTGAAGTCGCCGTAGTCTAGTAAGTAGTGTGTTGGCTTATTAGATGTAAAGCCAGGATTCGAGCCCCAGGCCAGACATCAAGACAAAATACAAAAAGTATTTCTTCGGCGACTTCCTCTCAGCAGATTTCTGGCAAAAATTCTGAGGGTAAATAAAATTGCCATGAAAAAGTTTCTCAAAAATCTGTCGTTCGGAGTCGACTTTAAACTGTAGGTCCCACAACTCATGTATAAAATTAACACGCAACGTAAGTGGTGAGAGAAACTAGGACGTTGTACAATGGGTCAATTCGACCTCCGGGTACTGTACTTATTTTAATTGACAAGTACTCGTCCTCTAACCTAACCTAACCTAATACTTTACTACCTCCCATGTCAGTTTAAGCCAAACGTGGAGTAATTAATTCTTAATCGGCTTTCTACATTTAACGACAGTTCTTGATCTCATATTAGCATTTGCCTATCAGTGAAGATATTTAAGCTATTAAGTCAAATATATATATATTATCATTGGTCCAGATCATATCTTCCCTAATCGCTCGGACATCCACTTGAAAGACCGTATTATGGTCCGATAGAAGGAGAAATAGTTTGGCTCCTGGTATTGGTAGAGGTCCATCCACATCATATCTCAATGTTTACGAATCCACATCGGCATTTGAGGAATGGATCCGTTGGACGAAGAAAGTCGATCTAATATTAAAGTGTTGTAATTGGTCGTGAGTAATACGTTAAGCATTCCGTTGTTGAATTCCACGTTAAACGAGAATTCATCCAGTATCTGAATTGTACACTGACAATACAATTTGGAACTCAGGGTGATCTATTTCCTCATTAGCTAAATATGATACGTCCCACTGACCGCCTCATTTCAAACCCGTATCTCAATTGGATGGATGAAGTATGTTGTACTTGTTCAACTGGATAATCCCCTTAAAGTCTTTCGGTACTTTTTCTTTCTTGTACTGCTTTTGATTCCAAAAATATTTCTGTGCTACAGTTTTCAAGGAGTACTTTTGTAGCTGGTATGTCTTTTTTTGAAAGTACTTTTTCAAAAAGTGTTTTTCAATCGTTTTTTATTTCATTATTTATTTTTAAAAAGTACTTTAGATGGATGAACTATGTTGTACTTGGTCAATTGGATAATTTACTAAAAATCTTTTGGTACCTTTTTTTCTTGCTCTTTTTTTGATTCCAAAAATATTTTTTGTTACTGTTTTCAAGAAGTACTTTTGCAGCTGGTATATTTTTTTGAAAGTAGTTTTTTCAAAAAGTATTTTTCAATCTCTTGTTATTTTGATAAGAAAGTACTTTTCCCTTTTTTTCTTTTAATTTGCAGAAGAAATTAGCCTTTACAGAAAGTACCTTTTGTGAGTAAGATTGCTTTCGGAAGACATTTTTTTCTGAAAGTACTTTTTTCAACAGGTACATTTTTAAAAAGTATTTTAGATGAATGAAGTATGTTGTTCTTGTTCAATTGGATAATTCCCTTAAAGTCTTTTGGTACTTTTTCTTTTTTGTACTTTTTTTGATTCCAAAAATATTTTATTTCTACTGTTTTCAAGTATACTGCTGGTATATTTTTTTTAAAGTTCCTTTTTTCAAAAAGTGTTGTACAATCGTTTTTTATTTTAATAAGGAAGTACTTTTTCTCAGAATGAGTTTTGTTTAATTTGCAGAAGAAATAAGCCTTTACAGGATGTATGTTTTGTGAGTAAGTTTGCTTTCAGAATACACTCTTTTCTGAAAGTACTTTTTTTAACTGGTACATTTTTAAAAAGTATTTTGGATGGATTAAGTATGTTGTACTTGTTCAATTATAAAATTCCCTTAAAGTCTTTTCGTACTTTTTCTTTTTTGTACTTTTTTGATTCAAAAAATATTTCTTTGTTACTGTTTTCAAGGAAAGTACTTTTTTCAAAAAGTGTTGTTCAATCGTTTTTTATTTTAATAAGAAAGCACCTTTTCTCAGGATGTGTTTTGTTTAATTTGCAGAAGAACTAAGCCTATGCAGAAAGTACGTTTTGTGAGTAAGATTGCTTTCAGAAGACATTTTTTTCTGAAAGTACTTTTTTCAACAGGTACCTTTTTAAAAAGTATTTTTGAGGGATATTTTCTCTGAAGTATGATTCCAGACAGTAGTTTCTAATTTTTAAAAGTTAGAAATTAGAAAAAATTTAAATTCTCTTGCCTTATCAGACACACCACGTATTCTATTTTACCTATTTAACATTACGTTTGGTTTAGTGTCGTTAATGGTGTTGTTGGTGTTCACAAATTTAAATGTCTTCACCGTTATGCTTACCCTCTAACTTAACTATGAAGAACAGTGTCATCATCATTACCATCACCATCACCATCGCTAAACACCATTACAAGACCTGCTGCTCTAAACCATAAGCCAAAAACGAAAAGAAAACATGACGTAGAAAAAATCACATAAAACTCACTATACCTGGTCTTTTTTATTTCAAAAAATTTAAAAAGAGAGACAAAAACAAAATATACGACAAAGTAGTAATTCAATGTTTAACTGGATGTGCAATATCCTTTTCTAAAACACACAAACACGCACACTCATGCAGACAAGCAAACATTATTTTTTTCTGCCTTCCTACTGAGCCTTTAACAGAGCGAACAAGAATGAAAGAGAGAGGTGAAGAGGGAGAACAGAGAGAGAGAGAGAGAGAATATATATTGGCAACTTCCGGTGCGACGGTGGTAGTAGCGTAAATATTTCCATGGCACTCGTTTCAGTAACACCTCGCTCTCGTGCCTCTGCATTTGCTCACTGCTTGCCACATGTTGTCGTTTCACGTGTCTGGGCAACGCAACAAAAATGTCTTGTAAACATTTTCTATTTTTCGGGCATACTAGCAGGGGTATGGGTACCTGTTAGGCTTTGTATTCATAAAAATATTGCCTTCTCCCTTACTCGTCTCATGCGCTGCCTAATTCGACTGGTCTCCTGGTTGCTTTACGCCAAAATATCTCACTTAAACAAATGAACGGAATATGAGTACGCGCGACAAGAGAGCGAAAGCCTCATCGATTAAGTTATTACCAAGAGTACAGGTTACGTGTGTCTTATTTTCCATAACATCGTTAGCCAGCACGATGATGATGATGATGATGATGTTAACGTTGAGGTCTTTAATGAGCGTAGAAATAATCAGTTTTTGTTACTCTTCTTGTTCTTGTTGTTTTTTTCCTGTTTTCCTTGACAATAATTAAATTTTGTTGCAACACGACGACGAGCGTTAGAATAGAAAAGACCGCCTTTATTATAATTGCTTGAGAATGATGTCTTAAAAATTTATTTAAAAAAAAAACATTGTTCCGTTCCATGTTTCCATGATGTCGTTTAGCATTTTGTGTCGAGAAAGTCTTGTCCTCTGCCATGAGTGTAATAATATGTGACATTGTACACCCCCTATAGGCGATGTTGTGGTAATAAGAAGTACCCGAAGTGTTAAAAAAATGAAAATTAAAAGAGGAGATAAAGAAGCTAGAAAGCGCATTTGATAACACGTGTCACGAGGTCATAAATACGACATTAGATAGAAGACTTATAGAGCCTATAATATTTAAATAGATTGCCGAAGTCCTATGCAAAAACATATGCAGGGAATGAGATACTAAGCGTTAACACAATCAGGGAATGCCCATAAAGTGGAGTCAATTTCATCACCAATGTGTACCTTTGTTGTGGATGAACAAAACTATCTGAGGCGGGCATTGACAGCCAGCGATATGTACACGATATAGTCTTGATGACTAAAGGAAAATCTAAAGAAACTCTTTGTGAAATCACTCAATGAGGTCGATGGCTGCATGTTAGCGGACCTGAGGATATACCCGCGCACGACTACAACAGTACCATTTCAAAGATGCAGAAAACTTTCTAAGTGAAAGAATATTGGACTCCTAGGTGAGATAAAATCATAGAAAATTTAGGTAAAATATTTGCGAATATCAAAGAATAGTTAATTGAGGTGGAGGACTCATTTAGAGAACGTCTAAGGAAAAGCTAGAAATGCCAAATTCTGAGAATCTTACCCACAACTTATGCACTGGATGTACACCATGGTGGTCAGACCAATAGTGACCTATGAGCCATTCTCTGGGTAAATAGAAAAATTCAGAAAACATCATGTTTTCATATAAAAAAGACACTGAGAACCTGTACGACAAGGGCGATGGAAGATGTATAGGATTTGTCTGGTGTTTAAGACCAGACCTTTGACGAATTAGTTAACTTCCTTAATTGGTCATTATAGACCTTTAGTCAGGACTACGTTCTAGCTTCTCACACCATCCATGAGTGACGGGACCTCCGGTTTGACGTCGACTCCAAATGACAGATTTTTGAGGATCTTTTCACGGCAGTTTTGTTTTTGCCAAAAAACTGCTGTTCAAGATGTCTGAGCTAAGGTTTGAAACACCGCTTCTCGTCTAATTAATACTTTATCTTCGGGAACTTTTGGAGGCTATGTTTAGAATAATGGGAACCTAGTCTAACTTAAAATTCATTCAAGGGTTTCGTGGCTGAATCATTAATCGAGTTGCTGACAGCCGCTCTCCTTAACTTCGCAACGAATCTTAGTTGCAATAATTATTGGAGTAATCTGTCAGCCACATACTCTCTTCAAAGAAGGACTACTTTGTGGTATGCAGATGGGTCAAGAAGAGATCTTGGGACAGGAGCAGGTGTTTGAGACCCAAATTAAATATTCGGACCCTATAGGTAAACTTGCGGATGCCTTTCAAGTCCATTCCATCAAAAGATGTCTCAATACAACTTGAATAAGAAGTAAAAAACCCAGTGACAGTTAAGCCGCCATTAGCGCACTCACCTCTTAGGAGGTTAAATCGAAAATAGTATGGGACTTGGCAAAGAGCAGGTAGACGAACTTTCACTATGATGAGGTGGAGCGCCACAAACTTTATGCTGAGTTTTTGAACGGATATTTGAAAAGGTGTATTCAACAAAATGGAATATAAAGAGAGGTAAAGACTCTTCTCAAAACAAATTGGTTTGATGAGGCAAACAAACTTTATTTCGAAATTAAAATAAGAGCTTTGAAAATTATCTTTAAAGGAGCTTTCCCCACTATGCGATTTCAGTACATAATCAAGAATATTAAATTGTTTTAAATACACTTTTTAACACTTAAATTTACCGCATCTCTTGCAACAATACGATCACCCTTCACATAGAATGGCTTGTAATTTTTTTTTAATCTTCCATTGGCCTGTTTTTTTTATTCGGTGTTGTGCTGTCTTCTGCTGTACTGTGTCTGTTTCCAAAAAGAAATTCATTCTCCTTCACTATTACCACTTGGTGTTTAAGTTTTACACACAACTGCATACTACAACAATACATACATAGTTTCTAGACAATAAAATCAATGATGACTGTGAAGGCACAAGATGTTGAGAAGGAGGTTTACAATATAAAATAGCAGCAGCAACAACAACAGCAACAACAACAGCAACAATGAAAGCGATAACAACAATAGTATTTCATAAATGGAATCCTTTTTAACAGGCTTGTCACGAAAATGCAAGCAATTGCAACAAATTGGGTCAGACAATGCGTAGAAATATGGGATTTTTTTTTTGTCAGTTTTATTTCGTTCTCTTTTCCTCTCCTTTTCTCTTTAAAAGGAACTTTTGTTGGTATTTGTATAAAATATTAGGAAGTATTTATGCCGTAAAAGAAAACCAAAAATAAATTGTTTTCTATAATCGATTCGAACATACATATATTTCGTAGAGGAAACTATTTAAAGTTGAAACTTTACTTTTCAGAAAAATATGAGCTGTTGGGTTTAAAGGAATTTGAAGTCTATTTAGGACGCGCTAGATATCCTTATCACTCCTTAGAAGCAAATCGTTTTCATTTATCTTCCTGATAAAGCCTTGATAGTACCATCTTGAAGATTTTTTAGAGGATAAAGGTATCGAGATCATATTAAGATGGGTTTGCGACTGCTAGATGTTGTGGTGATAACAGTTTTCTTTATCACAGTGAATTCCAAAGGCATACATAACATACAATTTTTCACCCAGTATTACAACCTAGTTTCCCACACCATGTATGTTTTGTATTTGGACCTACAGTTTAAATTCGACTCCGAACGACAAACTTTTGAGGAACTTTTCATGACAATTTTATTTACTCCCAGAATTTTTGCCAGTAATCTGCTGAAAGGAAGTCACCGAAGAAATATTTCAGTTTGTTGTAGATGATCCGGTTTTAATCGTGGTCTGCACTGCCCATTAGACTACTGCGTCTTCCAAAGGCATTTTTTGACATTGTGAAATACGGGCATAATTATTTCACGCCTACTAAAATAAGAAATTTAGTTGGAGATAGAATGGAGCGTTGTGGTACTCTTAAATTTAACCTAAGTTCGTCAGACCTTATTTAACAGCTTTAGATCTTGTTGGCATCTAAAAGCTTGATATAAAAGTATCTAAAAAACTTCTGTCTTCCGATACCTCAGACAGTTCGATATATAGGACCTCTCCATAAATAAACAAAATGTATGTGTAAGATATTATCAGAATTGTTTATTTGTTTGAAAGACCTTTTGATGCAGTAACATCACTCAAATGCCTGTCGCTGCTCTGCTGACTGGAGCGCATTCGAAATGTTCTATTTTCCATGACTTTAGTGCATAAATCAGGCTAAATTTGACCGGTGTCATGGGTTATGTTGACTTTGAAGATTGTTGTGCGCATACACCTGCGATTTAAAAAACCTCACAAGAAAATGTCTAACCGAGTCAAATCACACAATCGCTGTAACCAGCTCTCATCACTTCCACGTGAGATGATCATGCCCTCAAATCGTTTATGCATAATATCCAACATGACATGAGCTTTGTGAAACATAGCGCAGTCTTGCTAAAACTACATATCGTTGGTGTCCAAATTATTCAATTCAGGCTAACAAAACTTTGTAGTCATCAACATATAGTGGTAGTCTTTGACAGTGAAGGACTGGCCAATTTCATTTTCACAGACTCAGATCAGTGAGATGATCTTGCGCTCAAATCGTTTGTGCATAATATCCAACATGACATGAGCTTTGTGAAACATAGCGCCGTCTTGCTAAAACTACATATCGTTGGTGTCCAAATTATTCAATTCAGGCTAACAAAAGTTCGTAGTCATCAACATATAGTGGTAGCCTTTGACAGTGAAGGACTGGCAAATTTCATTTTCACAGAAATATGAATCTGTGACTCCGCCAATATAAAATCCCCACCAAACGGTGACTTTTTGAGATGCATTCGATTCTATTGTATCTCATGCGGATTGGTATCATATCACATTTGTTTGATCACTTAGTAAATATTTTTGTTCAGAGATGCCTAAGAAGAGAAATATACTCTTGTAAGCTTACTCGGGTACGGTACCATACGGCTGAATTTTAAAATTGTAGTTACAGGTACGTTATTTCATAATATTGAAAGAATTCAGGTTAAAGACCTTAAATAGAGTTTCGTGGTTAGATTTTTCGTTGAGTCTATTTGTGAAAGACTCGTTGGAAAATTTTTGACTGACTTCAGTGCCATCTAGAAACAGTGTTCTCTATGGAAATGTATGGAATTGTTGCATTGAATGTAGGGGTGATTGGGATGTGATACTACTGAGTTCTACTTTTTGTCAAGAGCTGTACTTTTCTCAAATTTCCATGATGTTTGAGAGCTTCTAAAATCGAGTCTGTTAATTTGTTTAGAAGAATTGCTTGTCTTTCATTGTATTTAAAGATGGGTTGCTTCATTATATAGACAAGCACTTTGACTATTACACCACGACAAAAGACTTATTGCAACTAATGATTACTTTAATACGCTTTAAATCGTGCATCTGTGTGCGAATTTACTTTTAATGGCTTTTAATTCAAGGGGTTTTTAAGCAACTGATGTAAATTACAAACCAAATTTTATTGCCTATACAAGAAAATGGCTTTAATTGGTTGCTTTCCAACTGCATACTTACGTTTTTGTTTTTATCGCTTTCTAAGAGTTGTAGTACAAACGTAATAATTTATGATCGAATTTGATCAAATTTGACCCAAGTTGACAATCTGAAAAAATGTCTCGTTCCAGAATTTTAAAATCTCGATAAATAAAAGAAGAATTTGCTTAAATCGACTCGCTAATTGTTTTGGTTTTCATAGCTCTGTCAGTTAGCAATACTCTAAAGTAAGCCCTTACCAGAGCAATGATACCACAGGAATAAAAAATATAATTTGATTTGTTGTGTTTTTATTCCATATAAAACACGATGTAATTTCTTATTTTCTCTTTTCGTATTACATTTCCAATCATCTAGAACAGAAGGTTCTCAAAAGGACATCTGTGTTTATCAAATATTTGAATTCATTTCTTTCATTTTCTTTCATCTCTCTGTTGCTCATTTTTTTTCGTTCTTTATTGTGCGACAAGGATTTCATTTTCATTTTTGGCAGCCGTCAAATCAAACAAACATCTCTCATAAACGTGTAATAGACATGTAAAGTAAATGCTCTATAAATAGTACACAGACATGAACAACAACAGCGATAACAATAACAACAACAACAAGAAATAGAAAAAATAAAAAATGATTTTATTTAGTTGCTCACGTTTTGTGTAACTTAAACTGTAATTGTGTCTGTAAGTCTGGCATTGTGTAAATGCCCCAAACACGTACAAATTTTTGCAACCAAGCACCACTCACTCGTTCTTCGTTGAAGAAGACTTGGGTTGATTTGTTTTAAAAGTGTATGTATGAGAATGTAACGGTATACATAGGTATGTACATGTATTTGTTTATATTTTGTCTGTTTAACTGTCTGGTTTTTTTAATGCATTTATGCTGCTAAAAAGTCTGGCAGTAATAACACGCGCGAAAAAGGTCAAGTAAAATTTGTATGTCAGTCAGTTACACTTACTTACTGTATATGTAGCTGGCTGTTAAGGTATGCAGTAGAACAAGAAAAAAAATCAAAAAAAATATATACAACATGTCTGTTTCCGCTTCCGTTATAACATTTTATATAAACTAAACGAAATAGAGGGAAGAAAACCACCGAAAAGCATATTTTTAGGGTTTTCCTTAAAGCCTGCGACGATACAACATCAACATTAAAAACAAATAAAAATCATCGTCGTCTCCTGCATGCTAACCAACTCCATCGTGTTATCAACAGCTATAACATCGTTAACATTTAACGCCTTCGTTTGTAAACAAACGAACGAAGGCTATTAAAACGAAACACGAAACGATAACAATACGACGATACTAAACCGACTACCACAACAATAATATGAAAACAAAAAAAAAACATTACACCACCAACAACAACAACAAAAACAATACCAACAATAGCAAAAAATAAATCATTTGCATTGACTCGTTTCTATTGTTTACATTATTAAAGTTTCATGACCTGGAGCACAGACGCAACACACTGCTCTACATATACCGTACAAAAATACACACACATACATATACATTTATACAGTTATACATGCTCCCTTCGTTTCCTCTGTATTAATATGGTCCCCATTCATCCATATACACATGCATATGTATGTATATAAGGGAACGTGCTTGACTTTTTGTGTTCTCTTAAAGAGAACCATAAAAGCAAGAAGCAGAGCAAAACAAAACAAACTGACAACAACAGCCAAAAAAAAAAATGAAAAATCATCAGGCACAACAGAAATCATGTAATATTTACAACGACAACAACAATGATAAATAATAGAAAAACAAAAACAAAACAAAAAATTAAAGGAAGCAAGCCTCCAATTTTAATGCTTGCGCTCTCTCTCTTTCTCTCTATTTTTGTGTGTTGTTCTCTGTATTTTGTTCCTATGAATTGTTGTTATCTTAATGTTGCTTAATATGCAACAACATGTACTCACTTGTACATGAAAATACACATCAGCACACAAGGAAACCCAAGCAGTGTTGAGAAAATCTAATAGAAACTTCAGAAATTTTCTGAAATTTTCTTAAATTTTAAATAAAAAAAAAAAACAAAATTCTTAAGTACAATTAGTTGTACAGCTGTGGTGTAAATAATGGCAGTACATGTATGTGGTGGTGTTGGAGGCTAGGTTGTAATCCTGACTAAAGAATCTTAATGACAAGAATCACAAGAAAACTTTTTTTAGAATTACAACTTAGCTTTTCACACTAACCATGTTGGGTGTGTAATTTTATCCACGTTGAAGGAACCTCCAGTTTAATGCCGACTCTAAGCGGCAGACTTGAGAAACTTTTCATGGCAATTTGATTTACCCTTAGGATCCTGGCTGGACAAATTTCATTAGCTAAGAGAAGTGTATCGACTGAAGGTGGCCTGTGAGAAATCGAGAGTTTGATATGGGCACTGAAAGACAAGAATGCCAGCGGGATTTAAAGCATACATATCTACGGAGTTTTTGAAAACAAACTCTCTGGTGAGTGCACAGCTGCTGCAACTACATTCACTGTATCTGCAAAACAAATCACCTAGACGAAGAAATGGAAAGCAAAAATTATAGTAGTATTGCCTTTTGGAATATAGGGAACACAATTATTACAAATACATTGTAATAAGGCATTTGCAATGAACAGGTTGATTTTAAGCAATTAGTAGAGTGAAAAGAAGACTATTTTTGGTCTTTATAGAGCCCTTAAGGCTCCCAGAAATTGAAACATTCTTGTATAAAAATCGCTAAGCTCTGCATTCTCTGTGAATGCAAGGAATAGATTGATTTCAAGCAATTATCAGAGAGCAGAGAAGATTATTTTTGGTCCTTATAAAGCTTTTCATACCATTAAGGCTCCCAGAAGTTGAAACATTCTTGTATAAAAATACTAAGCTCTGCATTCCATGTGAAAGTGTTATCAGTTAGTCAGTAAATAACACAGTTGGCGATAGATAAGGCAGTCTTTTCTTCGCGCTCCCACTTAACTTAGTTGTAGCAGGACAATTCAGTCATAATGTGGTTGTTGAGCAACGTCTTAAAGATCTAAGATTTGACGATATGCAATGCAAACTATATTCAGAAAACAAATGTGACACATACTTGCCAATTTAATTTGCCCCAGATACGGATTTCAATTCTTCTTAGATCTTTGTATCGTTAGAACAATCACAGGCCGTTCGAAAAGAGTTGTAGCATAACGCTTTTGCTAGGTACAACCGGTTGAGAAACTTTTGGCAATTGTTTCTCATATCGAAATTTTCAAAAACCAGAATATTTAACACGGAATAATGGAATGCCGCATGAGCTGACTTAAAGAAAACGTAAACACCCCTAAAACGTTCTTGCAAACAACGTATCTTTCCGTAGAACAGTAAAAGCAACGAGTTCCTATGGCACAAAACTTGTTAAATACAAAGACAGCGAGTAGTCAAATCCAGGAAATGGAGGCAAAGATATTCTTTTAATAACCTCTAGTGATTAGTGATGACATCACAAAAAAGTGAATGACTACAACGCCCAGAGTACACAGAGGAAGCGTGAATGCAGTCACATATGGAGACAACAGATTTCTGGCAAAAACTCTGCGAGTAAATAAAATTGCCATGGAAAAGCTTCTCAAAAATCGGTCGTTCGGAGTCGACTTTAAACTGTAGCTCCACGCCACTCATTTAAAATTAACACACACAACATAAGTGGTGTAAGAAACTAGGTCGTAATCCTGACTGAAGGGTTGTATTTGACGAATTATGCATGTATGCATGGGGACAGCAGCTTCATACAAAAACATTACAACTTAGTAAAACATTAATAAAATAAATAATAAAATTAGGAATAACAAAATATTACACTTTCAACAAAGGCATGTAGTGCTTGCCTTTATTTCCATATTTCTGGATCAATGATTGAACGGCTGAATGATTGAAATTCCAATCAATACTAGGATTTGTTTTTAATAACTGAAAATAATACAAAAACATCTTCAGATTTCGGTTAAATTGTCT
This sequence comes from Sarcophaga subvicina, assembly GCA_936449025.2. Taxonomy (NCBI): domain Eukaryota; kingdom Metazoa; phylum Arthropoda; class Insecta; order Diptera; family Sarcophagidae; genus Sarcophaga; species Sarcophaga subvicina. The sequence goes on from OW388083.2 coordinate 78,305,926, forward strand.
TTAATGTTTTAATTTTCACGCTCTGGTATATTTTTTTGCTAAACATTTTGAATTTTTTTTTTAATTGTAACAAATTAATTCGTATTATTTTCTCCCACACTGTACATGTATATGAGCTCAAATTGTAGTATATAAGGCAAAAAATAAACCGGGTTAGTCTTTTATTAAAATTACAAACACTCTTACACACATGCTTAAACTCACACACACACCGATACACATACACTCTTTCCCTTCAAGTCCTTTTTTGCAGCTGCAACAAAGTGCATTTGTTAAGCACACTTTATATACTCTTCACAATTTATATACATTTGAGTGTGTCATTTCCATTCCTATATATGTATGTATATGTGTGTTTGCGAGTGTGTGTTTCGTTCATGTATATGTATTGTATTATTGTTATTGTTTTTAAATAATTTGCCTTTTGTACTGTTTTTGTTTGTAAAAAACTTTTGTGCACGTGACTATTTCTGCACAATTAAAAACCATGTGCTAGTAATAGTAAATGAAACCGTTATGTTCTCTTATTAATGCTCTCATTCTCTCTGTCTGTGTCACACTCTTAAATAATAACTTCCTGCAAACTATGCTCTTTTCTACGAAAGCTTTTTCTGTTGTTTATTACGGTAAATGTTCTCTTTTTCTTTTACTCTCTTTCTCTCTCTCTATCTTTTATTTCTCGTAAATTTTCTTGTTTACATTTTATTCCGTAGAGTGTTTGTGTAAATTTATAAACAATGATTCTGTTTTTGTTTTTCCTTCTGTTGTGCAGCCACGTAGATTTTTATTTGTTTTTTCATTTTCCGAACTGAGAGAGCTTTTTTCATTCATAAAATTTTTCTTTTATTATTTACAATTTACATGTGTACCGTAATTGTTTTAGTTGTTGTCATATGGTTGTCGTAGCCATTGTAATAAAATGTTGCGATAATGTTAAAAAGCTTTACTAGATGGCGTTGTTTTGAATTTGTTTTTTTACTTTGTAAGGAGGGGAAATAGTAAAAATTTAAATTTTTAAATATTTTAATTAATTTTTAATTACTGAAACTAAAAAACATAAATTAAAATGAATAGAAATTGAAAGAAATCATTTATTGAAGTAATGAAGTCATATTAAATCCTGACATAGATCCCGAATTTTTATGTAAGATGAATGATGCATACACCAGTTGTTGGTCCACTGAAATTGAAAATGGCAGTGAATAAATTGTTTTATTGTATGCCTCAAGGTTGTTCAGCTGAAAGTGCAGCAAAACGAGAACTAATGAATGCACAGAAACCTACTGAGACGGCTTTCTATGTTAAGAATGAAGTAACATGAGTTGGAAAACTTAGAAACCCATCAGGCGGCCATTTTGTATTTGTTCCAAAACCGATTCTACCTTATAAAAATGTTATGCAACATTTGCCGCTCATGATTGTTCTAACGATGCAAAGGTCTCAGAAGAATTGTAATCTGTATCCGGTGCTCATTAAATTGGCAAGTGTGTGCCGCATTTTTTCGTAGAGCTCCAAGTTTTCGGTTGCATCTAAAAAATAGTTTTCATTACATATCCTCAAATATTAGATTTTTTTCTGCATACTGCAGATCTTCATGACGATCCTCAACTACCACATTATGGCTCTGAACTCAAATCTGTTTCTATTATTAATGCCTTCTATAACTAAGTTATGTAGTAGCAAAAAAAATCGTCTGAAGCACTTATTCTTAGAAATATCACAATAAACAATATAGTCTTAGGCTAGGAAGATCAAAAGTTTAAAAATCTCCGAAGGTAGAATCAAGAATGCTTCATACTTAATCTTTTATTTAAATTTACTTGATCCTTTATTATTGACGTGTTTTCATTCTAGAGACTTATTTCTGCTCGTTAAGAAGACAACGATGAATTTTTCTTAGACATTTAAGCTAACTAACTAGCTAACTAACTGTAACTATATTTATGAACACCAATAGGTGAATGGTCTTAAAACAGAGTACTTCTTCCCATTTTTTTCCCTCCAGTAAATAATATTTACGTAGCAAGAGCACACGGTGTCTTTAGGAATCGTTACACTAGCATACTTTGGCATTGCTCGTCGATAGGGCGCATCAATTTATCCAAAGAGTATCACACCAAGGCAATTGATGAATCATGCTCTTAGATAAATTTAGTCTTTCTGGTGGCAATCGTTACATACTGTATTACATTATTGTCATTTCAAATTGTGAGCATTTCCACCATTTTATGGAAACTCATTTCGGGTTAAATAGCTACGTCAATATGCAAAATTGTTGTATTTGGAGTGAAGACAATCCGCAAGTCATTAACGAGGCTTCATTATGACCATTAAAATTAAGTGTTTGTGGCGGTATATACATACGTTGGCGGTGTCATCTGTTCGTCTTTCGAAATGAGCAAGAAGGTGTCATTACTTTGGGCTACGATGACTTAATTCTTATTTTCAAAAAGAAATTAATCAGCTAAACATCAACTAAATTTGGTGTCAATAAGACTGAGCAATTAGCCATTGCTGAGGACTTTCTTTTCCTGTCACTGGTTCACTCTTTCGATCAATTTAACGGCTCACAATTACTTTTAATGGCGCTATGTTGTGACTTGTAACTCTTGAAGTCTTGGAGACCCGATATTCAAGCCATCATTGACGTCATATTGCTGTATTAAAAATGTATTAAAAATAAAGAATGACGCTATTGATAGAGTAAATGTAATTAAGTATTTGGGCATGATGATTGATGAAAATTTAAGTTTTGATGATCATTTAAAGTATATTGGAAACAAAATAGCAAAGAAGATTGGAATATTAGCTAGATCAACTAAATTAGTAAATAAGAATTATAGGATTAAAGTTTATAACCGTATAATTTTACCACATTTTGTTTATTGCCCTTCAATACTATTTCTTTTAAACACAACTCAAATGCACAAACTTCAAAAGTTGCAAAATAGGGCTATGCGTATTAGTTTAAACAAGAATTATGATACAAATATAAGGAGTATGTTGAACGAGCTAAATTGGTTGAGTGCAAAACAAATTATTACTTTTCACACATTAAAATTTTTTCATAACATAAGATTTGGAAAGTGTCCTGAACATTTAAATGAGAAATTACAGTGTAATCATGAAATTCATAATTATAATACTAGGAGAAAAGATAATTATACATTACCATTCATGAGAACTACAAGTGATATGAATTGTTTAGAATACAAAGGAATTAAAAAGTATAATGAACTACCGAGTAACATAAAGGATTGTGAAAATATGATTTTATTTAAGAAACTCTTAATTTCATATAGTAAAAATAATTAATGTATTGTATATACATATATCTAGGTTTAAAAAAAAACCGTAAGAATAAATAAAAAATAAAAAAAGGTAGTCAAAAATTGGATCATATAAATCAGAGTCACGGTCCACATATACTGGAAATCGTGTTTAAAAAATTAAATGCCATGGAATTACTGGCAGAGAACAATAACAAAATTTCTTTCGACGAATAATGCTGTCTTGTATTATCATTTTGAGCTCTCAAGCTTTTAAAAAAAGGGGAAAAATTAATCCGCCGTAATACCATGTATTCGAATTGCTTTAATGAGAATCCCATAACTTGTGTTCAGTATATCAATCCCTTTAATTTGATTGTGCCTGGTCTTTCGCAATATTTGTCGCATTTTTACGTGATAATGGGTCAAGCTCTTTGGCGTCTCAATATTAGTCTATTTAATCCTACTTGGCCTGCTCTTTGGAAATATTTGTCGAATATTTCCTTGTCTATATGATCAGCTCTATGGCGTCTCAATTACTCAATCACTTCTCACACATCTGTATTCAGTATAATGGTCATTTGTGAATGCACCTGGTAAGTTAATCATCCTCAATTTCAATAATCGTAGTCTCAAATGTTTTTGGATGTATAACTCGTAATTATTTGTGGAGTTGTATAAGAAGCTTTTCATTTTCAGATACTGCGAGTCCACAGCTTTATTCTTAACCACCGGTATATTTTTATGTGTCGAAAAATGCCTTCAAGGGGCTGCCTTATGAGAATGACAAGGACTGAAAAAAGTCTGCAACTGAATCATGTCAACTTTAAGATGCTGTTGTCAAATGAGTTGAGTTGAAGTCGCCGTGGTCTAGTAGGTAGTGTGTTGCCTTATTAGATCTAAAGCCTCGGTTAAAACCCCAGGTCAGATATCAAAACGTAAATATGAAAAAATATTTCCTCGGCGACTTCGTTTCAGCAGATTTCTGGCAAAAACTCTGAGAGTAAATGAAATTTTCGATAAAAGGTTTCCCAAAAAATCTGTCGTTCGAAGTTGACTTTAAACTTTAGATCCCGCCAAGCATGTATGAAAACTAACGCACACAACATATGTGGTGTGAGAAACTAGGTCGTAATCCTGACTAAATTGTTGTAATGACCAATTATGAATGTATGTATGTGTTGTCAAATGCAGTGACCTCATTATGTTCTATACTGTTGAAATGATAAAGGAGTTAAAAATGCGCCTTGAGTGATAAGGTTACTCGAATACGTTTGTACTTTCAAAGCTAAGGTATAACACTCATTAAAACGGATTTTTGCTCTTTTCATACTCTGTCTACAGAACTTATCAGAGTAATGATCATAGTACGGAGATACTAGAAGGTAAATTAGACGATTCTTATTGCGTACATAAGATTAACGCGTATATTTCGATATAAAACTTCAGTTACTGTTCTCATCACAACCGTACACTGCATATTGTGGTAGAATATACAAGAAAAAGAAGCCTCCATAAGCCTCCGAATAATATTGAGGTTGGTGGGAGTATTTTAGTCGCCGTGTTCTAATAGGCAGTGTGTTGGCTTATCAGGTAAGGTAAGGCATATCCCAACTAAATGAAATATGAAAAAATATTTCTTCGGCGACTTCGTCTAAGCAGATTTCTGGCAAAAACTCTGAGAGTAAATAAAATTGCCATGAAAAGTTTCTTAAAAAATCTATCGTTCGGAGTCGACTTTAAACTGTAGGTCCCACCACACATGTATAAAAATTAATGCACACAACATAAGAGGTGTGAGAAACTAGGTCGTAATTCTGACTAAAGGGTTGTAATGGCCAATTATGTATGTATGTATGGGAATATTTTTATATGCTCTGCTAATGTCGTAGTTAATTCTAATGCTCTCACATGTTCCATAAAATGTCCATTAAAATATCAATTCATTACGCTAATAGCACTACTTACCTTTACATAATGGGTGCTTAGCCTTCTTACAAATGGAAACCCATTTAAGGAAATTATATTTTATTCGTTAATTTTTTCGTTTAAAAAAAAAGCTATTGGCGCCACTTTGAACAGAGTTTCTTATTGTGAGTTGTTTCAAGTGCTTATTATGGAATATTTTTTTTTTGGTAACTTTTTAACTCTGTTCCATCGTATAAGCACCGTGTCACCGTCATTATCGTTTAGAAAAAGTTTATGAAACAAACATGTCTTTCTCTCTAATATTTGAAGTGTGTTTTTCCTTATTTTTCTTCTTCTTTTATTTCCCTTTGCCATTTCAATAGTATTTGCAACAACTTATTGATGAGATGGCAATGCCGAGTGAGTGCACCATGGAAACCTTTTAAGAGTTGCATTTAATTCACCCTCACATACGAAACATATCCTTTGAAATAATCGCTGCTGTACATAGTATTTTTATCCTCTTTTTAAAAATTAAAAGTTTTTTCTTCCTTACTTCTGATGGCTTATAATGATGACAACGTGATGTTGGGCAAGAAAACAAGCAACATAAGCATTTAAATGCGGAGGGCAGGGGGCCACGGAATAAGTCCACTTTTGGTATACAATGCTGGCTAGTAAATAGCAGCAATAACAACGAAATTAAAATTTTGTTGTTGTCGTTGTTTAGAATTGCATTCACAATATAAAGAATACACACGTCCACCCATAAATGTCAAACAACATTTGAAAATGTCCTGTTTTTTTTTCTTTCGTACTTCTATAGCCTTTGATAGGTAATATGCTGGAGGCCAAAACAAGCAGAAAAATTATTTTTTTATTCAGCCACTAATCCGTGACGTTTCATGAAGTTGCAAGTAAACAACTTAACGTTTACGTTACGTTCGTGTGCTGCACTTACCGTAAAAGCCATCTTTCTTGGCTCCATTTCAATCTATTGACGCTCTTTTTTTACTCTCGGCTTTCACTCACTCGAAGTGTGTAACCAATAGCAAGTAATGGAGTAGAATTGAAATTGCATTTGCTTAAGTAGGCAAAAAAATAGAGGAAGAAAAACCCTTAAAAAAACTTATTACATCTGTCTACTTATTGGCTTGATTTATTGCCTTTAATTTTTAAATTTTTTATTTTCTTTTTTCCAAACGATTTTCTGTATCTCAAGTTTAAGCCTCATCATATACCGCCAAAATATTCTCTTCTAAAAATACACGTAAAACATCAACGAAATCCTTTTAAATTCTTTTCTTTTTAAAGGAAAAAAAGTGCATCTTTTACCAGCTACACAGAAAAAAAGAGTAAAAAACAGAGAGAAATTAAAGCAAGACAAAGTTTTCTCTAAGAAATTTTGCTTTCAAAGCCATAATTTTTGGGTGGACGTTATCCTATCAGTCTACATTTTAAATATTGGCTCCAGTGTCAAATAGCAGTGAGTTGATGTAAAAAAAAACCAACAATAACAACAAGTTTATTTTGAAAAGGAAATTTTAAATCTTGATTATACCCCACTACCACATCATGCATCATTTTTAATTACCCAGTAAGCCATTAAGTTGGTTAAATACGGCTGAGTATACTCTTACATAGTTCGATTAAGACACTTTGCTACTACTGAAAAACCAATGTAAGACCAAGCAGATAGTATAGAAGGTACATATATCCCCTTAGGCCAATTGTTGTATCATAATTGCATAGTTCCTGCAGTCTTGGAACCATCCAAATGAGCCTACTTGGATGTCCTGTACTGACAGATCATTTTGATCATCTTCATAATAGACAACCAAGATGCTTTGTTCTTTTTCGGCATATCGATTGCTCTGTATCCAATAGTTGAAAGAGAGTTTCTTCCTTTTTCTCGTCTCTAAAGCTCCTGCAGAATGGAATTGCCTTCCGTATAAGTGTCCATAATGCATTATCCAGTAATGACTTCAACCATCAAGCTGAGCGTGCTCCCTTGGAATTGCCAGAATTTGTTATTGCTTGCATTGCCAATTATAAGCTTGCAGCTCTGCGATGAGGTTTCTAATGTGGAGAATGAATGGTTATGGCACGTCTGCAATTTCCTGTGGAATTTACGATATCTATTTCGCACCGTTCCGTCAGCTCGTTGAGAGATTTAGAGACAGGCATATACCATTCTAGACCTCGTTACATTACAAACCAGTACTCTATCAACTGCCTAGTTATCATAAACAAGTCCTATATCCTTTCCAGAAAATTGTTAAGTTTTAATAGCCCTTACGGTAACCTAAACGGTTGACTTATCCGCCTAGAAGACTTTACGGTGATGCGGTAGTCTTGTGAAGTGAGCTGTACCTGCTGATTCTAAAAAATCTACTCCCCATGAAAATTTAAAAGAATCCCTTTGGTTGAGCATTGTACCATTTTCTCACTCTCTGGCACGGGTGTTCTTAATTTCTTCGCAAATTTATAGCGTGGTGTTCTGTATTCAATACTCTTTCTAATTCCAAATTTCCTTAATATCTCCAAGTGACCAATATTTTTTGATCCGTGTCAATGTCTAGTCGAAAAGAGTTGCCGACTAGTTTAGTTTAGGTCCAGTGGAAAAAGAAGTAAAATTATCTTCAGCGTCGAGGTTAGTTGTGCAGCCGAGAAATTAAAATTGGTGTGACCTTTGCTGTAGAGATAGATAAGCATGCCCAAGCTAGTGAATCATAAAAGTCATTCATCACGTTAAACTGCAGATCAAACTGTCTCCAAGAATGTTTCCTTAATGTTCTTGATGACTGAATGGTCCGGCAATTAAATCAGTGGTTATTCTTTATTCAAATGGGATGCGATGATGAGACACACCAGTTATCGGACCACATTAAATAGCCGCTTTGTTAAGTAACATAATTGACAATACTATGAAATCCATTGGACACACAATGTAGGTGATGTGTGAATCTAGATCGTGATCCTGACTAAAGGATAATAATGTCCAATAAAGTGAGTATATTATGGCTTTGCTCAAATATAACAACTCTTGATCTGCGATAAAAATACGTCCACTATTTAACCATAATACTCTAAAGGCAGCGCACAGTTAAATTGATCCCAAAAGTTCCATTCTCTGGATCAAACGAAACAAATAATTATCAGAAGTAAATACCTGGATGTGAAGGTCTCAAAACTTGTTTAGCATTAGGTAGTGTTGTCAGGCGAAATTGTATTGTGTAAGTAAGTCGACGCTAAACTGTAGGTCGAGCCATTCATGGTTAAAAAGCACACAACATGGGTGGTGTGATTGGCTAGGTTGTAATCCCGGCTTAAGATTTTTAATGCCCAATTAAGTAGGTGAGTAATTAAAAGTGTTTGCATATTTATAGGAGTTAAATTTACACACTTTTTGTGTGTGAAAAGAGGGAGCTAACTATAGCAAAAAATTATAATTGAATGTAAATTTGTACATATATAATTGGCCATTACAACCCTTCAGTTAGTCATGTTGTGTGTGTTAATTTTATGCATGAGTGGCGGGACCTACAGTTTAAAGTCGACTCCGAAAGATAGATTTTTGAGGAACTTTTCATGGCAGTTTCATTTACTCTCAAAGTTTTTGCCAGAAATCTGCTGAGAGAAATATTTTTTCATATTTCGCTTTGATCTCTGACCTGGGGTTTGAACCGCGCCCTTACGTCTAATAATCTAACACACTACCTACTAGCCTACGACAACTTTGCATATTTATAGGAGTTAAATTTAATCACTTTTTGTGTGTGAAAAGAGGGAGCTCATAATAGCAAAAAATTATAATTGAACATAAATAATGGCATTAAATAAGACAATTTTTTCGTAAATAATACGGTATAAAAATGGGGCATACTTTAAGGGACTTAAAGATTAAAAAATTGTAAATTGCATTTATTGTTATGCTTCCTTCTTTATTAAAGAGATTCTAATATAAATAAATAAAAAATTAAATAAAATTTCTCATAATTGTTCTTAGTATTACATGTTCTTTCTACTTTTTACTACTGATATGTAAAACTGTTACCTATTTTAAGGCGTTTATTAAGGTTTATATTTTATTTTCTCTTTTTTTTTAAAAAAAAGTTTTTTAGAATCATGCTTTTATCCATTAACCAAGTGAATAATTGTTATTTTACGATAACAGCATTCATATTTGCATTCCAAAATTCTACAGCATGTTGCCAGATGGCCATTATTACACCCACAACAATAATAATAAAAATAATCAAAATGGAATCACCTTTGATTTTAAAGAGAAGATTTTGCTGGCTGCTCTGCCAAAACCAATTTTCTAATCTTAAATGTTGCATCTTAAAAACCAACCACACAATTGCAGGCCGATTGGTTTATTGGGTAATATTTTGGGAAGAGGAAATTTATAACTAATAGAGGCAATAGAAATTTATAAACACAACCTATATGTATGTGACTATAATATACACAGATAAAGAGACTGTTTTTTCGTTTTTTTTTACTCTCCTTTTAATTTTGATGCACTTACATTTGTAATTGTGTTGGTATTGGTAATTGTAATGGTATTGGTATTTGTGTGCATATTTATTACGTGAAACATTTGTTGTATGAGTTTTTGTTTCTTGTTCCTCCAGAAAAAAGTAGCAAAAGTTTGCCAAGAAATAATTTTTTTTATTTTTTTTTTTTGGTAGGCTTTTGGCTTTTATTGTATATGAGATCGTAAGAGAGGCAACCCAAAATAAAAAAGACAAAGATACAAGCATTTATGAACATATGAAGTTTTGTGCCCTTTTTTGTTTTTGTTTTTCGAATAATCAAAATGGCAGTTTGCAATCGTCAGTACAAAAGTTTCCGTATATTTTTTTTTGTTCTTGTTGTTTTTGAGGTGCAAGAAAACTTGGCGCTAATTTTGACAGTTACAAATAATAAAAGTTTAAAATGTCAAATTTTATCTCTCTTTTAGCGTATGTAATACAATAAACACAGTCGAGACAGACAGACAGACATTTTTTCATATCTAAACTGTAGATTTTCTACGGGAATAAAAATTTATGGCCACGATCTTTTTTCATTCTTTTTTATTTCTGAGGATTTCAAGGGTTAAAAAGTAAATGAATTTGTGGCATACACTTCAGTTGATTGTAAAACTTTAAGAATTTACTGTCATAGTCAAGCTGCTATGAGGGGCCTGATGATGTTAAGTATAAACTCGACATCGGTTCAAGAAGAAGATGTCGCAACTCAGTAATCTAGGCCCTCAAACCCATATCTTTTTGAAATGAAAAAACTAATGAACTTTCTATGAGTGCCTTGTTGGATTTAAAATGTAGGAATTCCTACTTGGAATATTTATTTTTGATATGACTGTCGTTCATAGCCTAGTTGGTAGTGTGTTGGTTGACCCGGGTTCAAACCCCTGGTCAGACATAAAAACGAAAATATGAAAAAATATTTTTTCGGCGACTTTCTCTCAGCAGATTTCTGGCAAAAACTTTGCGAGTAAATGAACCTGCCATGAAAAGTTATTCAAAAATCTGTCGTTCGGAGTCAACTTTAAAATGTAGGTCCCACCACTCATGTATAAAAATTAACACACACAACATAAAGTGGTGTGAGAAGCTAGGTCGTAATCCTGACTGAAGGGTTGTAATGACCAATTATGTATGTTATCTATGACTGTCATCAAGAAGGAACTTTGCAGACGCGGAAATACACCCGATTTCACTGCAAGCAGTTCATCCTTTAATGTGGAGAGCTTGATAATGCCAGTTAATTAAAAACTCTTGGTCTCCAAATCTTAGATGATATCGGACAATAATATTAATGCCTTAGGCGTGTTGTCAACCACTACAGATCTATTCAAGAGGGTAGCTCGGTATGTTATGGCAATATAATCAAGCAATTTATTGTACAAACAAATCGTAAGTGTTGTGCGTTTGGGGTTGGGTCTGGGAAATAGATTGTGGTAGAGAGGTCATCCTATTGTTACTAAAAAGCACCTTTGCCCTCTTCTGTATGTGCTCAAGATTATTGTCAAAACGGTTTTATTGGAGAAATAAATACACTTTTTTTCACTGGCCCTAAGTAATCCAAATATTGGGCACATCAATATAAAAATGCTTTTCAAGACGCAATTCGAAATCTTGAAAAAATCATTTGCCATGTATTTCTGTGCGAGTGCAAGCAAATTGCATTGAAAGTCCTGGTATAGTTTCCTCCTCTTTCTCGATAAAGCAGCAGAATGATGTTCTCCGATCCGACATACACTCGAATAGAATGTGACCTAAAGTAACTCCAACTAATTCGCTAAAGTTCAGTAATTTCTCGCGGTCGAATTTTTGTCGAAAGGATTTCGGTCTTCAATCACCTCTGTATAGGAATCATGCAATCCTTTTAAAGACAGACATCAAGATCCCAAGCCATCATCAAGTTAGTTTTGGAGACTGAAACAGAATTTTATCTGATGTGAGAGGTTATGTTACTTTGGAATGTTTAATGGGTTACTATAGATCAATGATCTTTTCGGAAGTCTATGTCTGTCTTAGAAGGCAATAGTTTTTAGAGACGAAACAGGAAGAATCTGAAGGCTTTCGTGTTATTTAGTTAATTATTTCTGTTTTGTTTACGACTGACAAATATGGGGAGTCTCCATTGAAACAGGACAATGGGTTCTGGAAAGGAGCAAAGAGGAGGAGCATTTATGGACGCAAAACATGAATCTGTTACTATTACAAAAAAATTTTCGGCAAGAAGAAACATTTTCTTATATGGGTAGAGTGGCTAAAGCAAAAATTCTCAAACGGATGTGCTCTATGTGACAGAAGAAAATATGCGCCGTTCAGGCACAAGAATTTGTATTTCACTTGAGCACAGTCCTCTACAATAATACAGTTGCTATAACATTATTACGAGGTACAAATATTAGTACAGAAATTCATGAGTATGTAAGCAAAGGTCACATTATCAAACATTCCATTTTTTTTTGTTTTCCCAAAATCTTTTTGTATATCCGTTCAGATTTAGATTTTTCAAAATCTTTATTTATCATTTAACATTCTGTTCGTTCTATTGTATTCGTTACGTAAATAAGACCAGAAAAAAAACGAAACGTAAAAAAATATCACGATATTTGCATTTACGTTTTACGTTTTACGTAAATAAAGAAGAATTTTTTAGATTTTATTTCGAAATAAATTTGCATTCCTTTGAAAAAAAAAACTTGAAGCAAAAACATATTGAAAGAGAGACAAACATGGTGGAGCCATGACTACTGGAATAATGATTAGAGTCATAAAAATATTACACCATTTCCATACAAAAAAACAAAAAAAGAGTTTCAGTTCATAGATGGTCAGAAATCACAGCCTAGTAGAACAGTCTAACCCAGTTATTTTATGGGTCAGGAAGTCTTCATGTTTTTGAATAAACAGGTCTTTTCTATACTTCCAACTAAATACACCACTAATGTCAATACCACACAGTTTCCCAAATTGTTATATGGGCTGTACAACCAGTCAGAATTTTTCAGGTTTTCAATTGCTGGAACCATTCTTCAAGTAGCTTTTAATATCTTTGGCTGAGCTGTAAAATTGTGGAAGCTGTGGTGAAATTATATTTTTTTCTTAAGAACGACACACTCATACTTACAAGGTCTGGCAAATATCTGCGGCTACCGTACATAGCAAAACTTAGAACCACAATGTACTTTGAAGGGAGTTTGATTTTACAATCAGGTCGGTAAGCTCTAGCAACATGAATTGCTCCATTGCAACAAACACTAAACATAGTGTAATAAATTTATTCTATGAGGTGTATAGTGCCCCAATAATTAAATACCACTCCACTTTATTCGATACAAGTGGCCGATTAAACGCTTTGTTTGTTGTCAGTTGTGGCGCCAATTTCACGATTTGTTTGTTGTCAGTTGTGACAGGGTTGTGTTACACAGTGGTTTGTGTAGAATATGATCTTATTTCCGTCTACGAAGCTCGATTTTAATGGTTGCTTTTGCTCAGAGTTGAGTTTTGCTTATAGGTAGGTAGGTAGATTTGATTACCAAAGATAGCTTAAGATCACATATCGACCCGTTGTTGTGACTCCATAGGTATGGGCAAGCCCTGTACTAATAACGGCAGAGACTGCACTTTTTAATAGTGTTTGGCCAGAAAATCTCCTGGGTTCGCCGCAAACCTACATAGATAAAGATCTGGATTGTACTGAGATCACTAAGAGCAGCATTCCATGCTTTGCATGCATACAAGACAACTGTCTTCACGTGGCTGGCAAACGTGTTAAGTTTAATGTATTGAGAAATGTGTTGCAGTTTGGCATAAAAGTCCTTTTTAGAGCTTCCGTTTGTTGCAGCAACACTCCCCAGATAACACAATGAGCCTGACGTTTCCAATGTAAAGTTTATGATATTTAGTGTGTTTAATCTCATGGTCTTCGGTTGTGGATATATTTTTTCTTAAGACCATATCATGCCGCTTTCACCTCTAATTTGCTCAGTTTTGACTTAATATCTTTGAAGTTTTACTATAGCAGACATTCATATGTCTTTTCCATATTACAATGAACTTATTGAGAGATGAGTTGAGTAAACAATTAATCCCATGGTTTGGAAAAGACCTTTGGCTGCCATATTTATTTTTTTATTTATTCGAATCCTTTATGAGACATTCACAGCAATTTCACTAAAGAATTCCCTTGTTTTAATGCTTTTTCTGAATGCTTAAAGTACAGTGGTTCACAGCGAAATTCGTCCTCTTGTATAGTGTGGATCTTTGAAACGGCTGCTTGAATGCCATTTACATCTCTTTGCCTTTGACATTCGTACTTAAGGGGCTGCCTCTCATATCCTCACGCGCAATGTGCTAGGAGTTGCGTTTCCATACAAGGATACAATTAGTGATATGAGTCGCTCTGATATATCCTTTCAGCAAAGGGTGTTGAACGCCTTTTCAAAGTCAGGAATAATGAAGATTGCTACTTCAGCTGTATTTTAATGATTTTGCTGGGCCTCTTCATGTGATCATTGCCAGACTTGCCAATTCGAATGCCATCAAGTTGATTGTGATAGTCGTTGTCGTAAGTAACTGCCAGTCGTTTATTGTTTACTATGCTAAGGTACCACAACCTGACAAAACTCTGAGAGTAAATACAGTTGCCATGAAAAGTTTCATAAAAATCTGTTGTTCGGGGTCGACTTTAAACTGTAGGTCCCGTTACTCATGTATAAAATTAACACACACCACATAGGTTAGGTTAGGTTAGGTTAGAGGACTTGTACTTGTCAATTAAGACAAGTACAGTATTCGGAGGTCGAATTGACCCATTGTACAACGTCCTTAAAGAGGGAAGGATAATAGAGGGAATAGGATAAAAAGGAGAGGATGTAGGAAAGGGGAGAATAGGAAGCGGAGGAATTGCACAGACCAGACACAACAAAAAGGGAGAGCACTGATGAAGCACCTAGCACCTCTCAACAAGCCCAAGCCACTAATGATCTGTTGAGAGCCTTGAATCGGCACAGAATTCAAACTCTTAAAGAAGGCCCTGTCAAGGGTCCTCAACCTCAACCTACTAAGGGCTGGGCGGTTATAGAGGAGGTTTTCGATAGTCTCCAACTCCTCCTCATCGCAACATGCCCTGCAATAGTCCGGCTGGGATTTGTTCCAGATCCCCTTCAGTGACCTAATTTCGCAGTGCCCCATGATAAAACCGACAACCAACCTTAAGCTGGCCTTATCCAAGCCCAGCAGCCAACCTGTTCTCCTACTGTCCACAGCCGGCCATAGGCATCTAGGAACAAAAACATAAGTGGTGTGAGAAAGTAGGTCGTACCAATGGCTGAAGGGTTGTTAAAAATCTATGAGCACAGATTTACAATTAACGCCGAAAAATAGGTCTCTAAACAAAAAAATCCTTCTCGTTGAAGACCATATGATGTCTGCTCTTTGTCTTATTTTGCTAAATATTTTTAAAACTTGAAAAACTTCAAAACCACGGTGTTTTATTAAGAAATTAAAGTTGAAAATGTAAAATAATTTTTGTTTTCTCAATGGAAACATTGTTTTACACTTTGTTTTCGTAATTTTATTTATTTTTGTTTTTTTTTCTTCTGTTTTTTTTTTCTAAAAAAATATTTTATTTTTGAATTTAAATTGCAATAGAATTGTAGATTCAGTTGGATTCACTGGGACACTTGGGTACTGCATGCGTATCTACCGTTCGTATCTGTTTCACCTTTTCGTGTGTAATTGCATAGAGATCGCATGGCGTATAAACAATGCATGTGTATGAGTGAGTATACATTTGCATGCATTAGCAAATGATTTTTATTACAAAAACATGGAGAGAGAGGAGCAAAGGTATGTGTGTATGTGTGAGTACACAGTGTAGTACACATGTGTAGAAGAGATTTAATATTCTTTGAATAGAGATTAATTAACATGCATAAATAATAAAAACAATAACAACAAAAACTACAAAGTAAAGACTAACTTAAAAACAATAACAAGGACACATGCACACTCACAGAGACACATACGAGTATATGATACATATGCATTTACTTACGGGTTTCTACAATTTAATCGCTTTTATTACTCTCTTATGCTCTCTGTATCTGTTTCTGTATCTGTCTCTGTGCTTTTGTGTCTGAGTTTTTGGTTTTTTTTTGAAAATTAATTTTTTTTTGTTTTTATAAATTGTGTGCATGTGTATGGAAAAGTTTTACGTTTTCCATTCCATTTTCAATTTTAATTTCGAAAAAGTATTTTTAAAAGTGTTGCTGAATGTGATAAATGCTGCGCAATTCAATGTAAATTGCTTGCGGGAAAACAAAGGAATTCATTTTGTTGTTTTCCTTTAAAAAAAAAAAAAATCCAGAATAATTCGGTATTGTTTCTGGGAAATTAAATATTCTTGAATAAAACGAAAAATATATATGCTATGTACGTATACTTCGACTTTCTTATGACGTAGTGATTTACAATTAGAAGAAAAGTCATTTATTTCACTGATAAAAGACCACAGCGTCCTTGAGTAAACATAGTAGCGAAGGGTTGAAAAGGGACAGCTAATGATTCATAATAATAATGATAATTCAGATTAACCCGCTTTAACTATCAGCACATAGACTTCGTTATAAAGCATGACATACATACAGACATAAAAAATTGGTCATTAGAAACCTTCAATCATGATTACGACCCTGCTTCTCACACCACTACAGTTTAAAGACAATTCCGAATGACAGACTTTTTGAGACTTGATGGCGATTTTATTAACACTCAGAGTTTTTCCCAGATATCTGCTTAGTGGAAGTTGCTCCAGGAATAATTTCTCATTCCTCATTTTGTTGAAGATGTCTGACCTGGGTTTTGAACCGTGGCCTCACATCTAATAAGCCAACACATTACCTATTAGAGTGCAGCGACTTCATGGATGATACCCTTAGATTATGTTAAAAATAAAATTAAAGCAAACAATAGTTGCCGTAAACCGAGTGAGACAGGGACATTCTTTCTTTTGAAGTCATCAATTGCTGAACAAAGTCTCTCCGCACTTTTTACTCCCATTCGCTTTCTTAACACGTTGACTGCCGCGGCAATTTTCAGAAAACTTTCCAAAAAACGACAATTTGATTTTTTCACATTAGTGAGTACGAAATAACTCGTAGTTTGGCGCCCTAGAAAGGTACGCAATCTACGAGTTATCACGTAGTCGGCTGTCAACCTGTTAAGGAACATTGGAGCATTGTTGCTTTCTTTCAGTTCCTTTTATCAGCAGGTGGTCTATTGCAACAAGTCTAGAATGATAGGATTTTTATCTATTGTTGCTTAGAAATAACGTCCTCTGTGGAAATGTATTGAATTGTTGTTTTAGGGAAACGTACACAATTCTACTCCAAGAACTCTTACTCTTTCTTTCTTTGTTGCAACAGAGATCATGCAGCTTCTGCGGTGAATTATTGGGAGCTTATCACACAATAATGTTGCCCTCGGCTATAACATACATACATAGATCATCTAATTCTGAGCTAAACTTTGGGCAAACTTTACCAATATTTCGACCAAAAATGTCACTAGTGGCAGCTGTAATGCTCGACGACTTAATCTTTCGCAGGCTTATTCCTACACAAGAGAAACTTGACGTAACCCTTCAAAACACAGACTAGTGTAGTTAAATTACATCATCTTGGCAACCAAGATTAAGATTAGTTGTTCACTAAGCTTACCTCTCAACAGGTTCATTGAGTAGATTAGACTATGCCGAGGATATACAGTCACACAGATAATTATACGTACCCCCCTAAAAATCATTTTTTTAAATGATTATATATGGACAAGTCAACTGATTTTTGCGCCAAATTTTTTGTTTTCCGTCACAGCCGAACAGATTATATTTGTTCCCATCACTAAATATTACATTCGCCCAAAAATCAGTTGACTTGTCCATATATTATTGGGCGAATTCCAATCGTGGCTTTTTTTCAGCACTTGGCTGTGGAAACCGTTTTTTCTCAAAACACTTCGAACTGTTTCGGAATGCACAATAACACTGTGATCACTTTCCGCGGTATTTCGTATTTCTTAGGCTGTAGTCCTAGGATTTTTATCCACAATACATTTTATATACCGGGCTACCCTTGGAGAAATTGTATACGAAATATACGTCGTACGTATAATTTTCTGTGGTGCCATATTGGTTTTAAGCAAACTGCAGTCACAAATTTATAGATTTTGGGAATCTTTTTTCTTGCTAATGAAAAGACATTTTAGATTAGAAGTTCATTACTTTTTAAAAAATGATTTTTAGGGGGGTACGTATAATTATCTGTGTGACTGTACATATGCCTACAATCGCATAACTTGAACGATATGAAGCCGAAATTGAACAAATCGGTGTCTGAAGCGGCTCGATATGGAATGAAGATAAATATACAGAGAACCAAGGCCATAAAATTTGTCACGGGGACAACCAGAAACTTCACATTAAAAAAGCGACAGTTTGAAAACGTCCAGCCATTTTACTAGCTGGAAAGAGGTACTAAAAAAGCTAGAAAAGCCTACGGCCAACACTCCTCATGTGGAACTTTTGACACATTTCACGAAGCCCTAAAATACTCACTCTCCTAAAAAACTCTCTGTCCTAAAATACTCTGTATTTTCAATAACCATGTGGAGTCAGTTGTATTATACGGATGCGAACCATGGAATACAGACCTCAGAACAATTCCCATCTTTGTTAGCCGCTGATAGAGACGATTCTAGAGGTATTTTATAACCAAACACTATCAGCAACTCTCAATTTAAAGCACTAACTGGCAGACCTTTATTGAAATTGAGATCCGTAGGTGGAAGTAGAGCTGGATTGCCCGACAAATTCTTACTGAAATCTCTATGGCAGCTGTCGGAGGAAAAGCCCAAGCCACACCTCGCACCGATAGTTGGAAATAGAGTCAGTAAAGTTCAGTAAATCATGCAATGAATTAAAGATACTTGCAGCAAATGAAGCAAATGATATTCAATTGTTGATGCCATGTACTACTCTTAAGGGCGAGAGGAATTTATATGAATGAATACAACTCGTATCGCTTTCCAGTGTTTTTTTGCTACCACATCCAAAACAATTTCAATTTTTCTATTTTAGGCAAAAAAGGTAAATAATTATTGCACGATACCTTGTTCCCTTGACTTGAAGAAGAGTGCTGCAAAGATGCCGCTGGTGGACTAACTGCAAGACACACTGACAGCTCTAGAACTATCTCAAGCTGCTTTTCGTATCAATTTCGGTAATTCTGCTTGGTAATGTATCTACCCATTGAGCTAAAATAAGCTGCGTCGCTGAAGATAATGTTTCTCCAGAAACTCACTTCTCCACCCAATATAAGCTTTCAAAATATTTTTTTTATTGCGTTTGTTAGTTTATACGGGTTGAAATGGCAAACCTTCATTTTAGCCATTGTGACATGTCACGAATCTTTCTGTTTTCACTGAAAAAAATTTCAAAAATTTTATTTACGCAACATTCTTAAACAGTTCTACTACAAATCTTTAATGAACTTTCAAATCAGTTGACGTAATGATGTCACGAATTGAATTTTGCTACAACAAAAGCGATTTAAATTTTTCCAATTGTGCCAACAACATAGCCCGAATTGAATTTTAAAAAATTTGACCCGTTTACCCAGCCTTAAAAAAAAGAAAAACAAAAAAAGGAATTACCATAAATTTCATTAAAGAAAACAATACCCAGTAGAAGTTAAACAAAAAACCTGTCACACTTTGTTGGCCATTTACACTGGAGGCAATTTTGCCTACGGGCGGCAATGGTGGTGGTGTTGTATTAATTAATTGAATACATGAAGAAAAATAAAAAATGAAATAAAAATTCATTACAATTTATAAACGAAATATAAAAGCAAACTCGAAAAGAGTGGCGGAAGAAAAAAATTTAAAAATTGTTAACAAACTTTGAAAAACCCTTGCCACGTATTTAATACACGGATTGAATAAAAAAAATTTCTTTTCAAATTTATTTCATTTATTTTATTTTTATTTTTTGAAGGGTTTTATGCTGGTGGTATGAGGTGTTGGTGTTATTTATGTTGCACAGAAAAGAGAGAAAAAAACGGCATTGAATGGCCACCAAAGTGACCAAAAATGCTTTAGTGAAAGTGTTACGTTTAAATGAATTTCATGAATTGCCCGTTAGTATGAATGGTTGGTGGATCTCTTTTTTAACCAGCTTTACTAAGCTTCCTTATGTTCTTTTTGTTACGTTTTTTATTTTTGTGTTTTCCAAACAATTTTTCACCAGGTTTTAATAAAAATGTTATAGATTTTGCAACAGCTTCAACACGCACTTATACATCAACAGCGATTTATATCCCGTTTTCCTTTTCAACTCTCTCGCAACTCATTCCCATTCATTCTCTCTTAAGCTACCGTTATATTCACACACTATGTGTGAGTGTGTGTGTGTGTGTGTAGTAAATCAAATGCTTGATTTTTATTTAACACCTGTAACCGTAACTCTACCTCTCTCTCCTTTCCATCGCATTCAATCAAACCCTGGGAATTGCATAAAAAAACTCTGTCTCTGTATTTGTATTTACACATGTGTGTGTTTGGGTGTGTATTTGTGTGTATTTTTTATAAACTAAAAAAACTTTTTCATACACTTACAATTCAACTTCCTTTTATTTTATGCAAAAATCCTCTTTTAAAAGACGATAATAAATAAAATGCATCCTTTACTCGCCCCCATCCCCTTCCACGCTTTTCATTGGCATCCCCCGAAATTGTGTTTGTATTTCCCCCCATAACGTATTTTAAGTGTTAAATACCCGTCCAGGCATTCAGTCATTTATTCTCTGCTCTTCACACTCCCTAAAGCTTCAAAACAGAAAAGAAGACAAAAAAACCATTCATCGTTGGCTGTCAGTCTGCTGCTGTTTTAGCCTGTACGTTGGCCTTCCTTTCTCTCTCTCTCTATGACTCTGTCTCTGTATTGCCTGCAGTTGATGCCTGTTGGGGTTTTAACCAATTGAAATGCAAATTCTTGTGAATGAATTTTGGCTCCGTTTTTTTGTTTTTTTGTTTGCTTTATTATTGTCCTTGTTGTTGTTGTTGTAGGAGCTACAAATGAAATAAAAACTCCAGCCACGCATTTTGTTCCGAAATGCATGGACAGAACAAGGGAATTGAAAAGAAAATTGTACGTAGTATGTGTCCAACGCTTTCGTTTTTTAGTCTTTCCAGAAACTAGAAAGGCGATAGGAGCTTGCGGTTGCACAGTGGTTTTATTAGGAGAAATTTTGTGTTCATCTCTTAAATAAATTTCATATTAAAGCGTACAGATTGCCAAAAAAAAAAGGAAATTTCGATCTCATGTAACTGCTTAAAACAGAGTTTTCTGACTATAATGCGTGGAAATAAAGCTTGCAAAACAACACAACAAGTGATAGGCATTACTGTATGACATTAAAAACGGTTAAAGCTTTTAGAAAGGAACGAATTTTCTGACTTAAAAGAGATTGTCATGGCTGTATATTTATGTAAGCCGGAATTTTACTTACCAATTACTCTAATCTGCCTAGAACGTATTGACTTCGTTCTAGGGCTCATGGGAAAGAGGATCTGCATATTTCAATCAATTGCTTTCAGAATAGATTTGCGGTCTTATTTCATGGAACTTTTAAGAGGGTTCTCTATCAAACAAGAATCGTTGAAGCGATCGCCACTACTGTGTTACTTGTAGGAGGACTGTAAACTTTTCCTATTTAATCAAACCATGACTCTCGTGTAATCAGCCATTACTTCTGAAAGGCTATACAATGCCATGGTTTATATATATTTTAAATTCTAAAAGAATTTCTTTCTTCTGTAAGAACTTCTCTATATGCTGCTTTAGAGCCAGAGAATTGTACAACAGATGATCTTTTTCTTTATTTCTTTAGTTCCTTAAAGAAGCATAGGGGTGCCACAAAGTATCTTTATCTTATTATAAGGTTTTCTTTTTGTCGCATTTGGGTTTTCGAAAACCCAGAGGACTCATTGAGCCGTATTTGTTGAAACTTATAAAGAAATTTGAAGGACTAACTGCGATACAGATGCTGTCAGTGCTGTGCACCTTCACAATCTCCACACTGCTAAAAAAATATCGCTTTAATTCGAGAAATTTTAGGCCTATAAGCCAAATTTGTAGGCTTCATAGAGTTCTCAGCAATTGCGGCCACTTTACAACTCATTATGTCTTTTTGTGCATTTCGATTTGTATCTTCATCCACATAAATTACATCTGAGCCAGTAACTTCAGCCGGTTGATAATTCACAAAGACGTAGATATTCCGTTTTGGGGTGCTGCAGTGGCAGGCGTTCAATGCTGACATTTTGAAAAAATTTTCTTATGAAATGAGGCTCATTTTTCATGCGATGATTACGTCAACAAACGAAATTGTTGCATGTGGGTTTCCCAGAACCAAGAGTTGTTACTGGGCCGTATTTTTTTGAAAGACTTATTACCATGAGTTTAGAGCACTGTGGACGTATGAAAAAAGATTTATTTTTTTGGTCTGTAAATGAAGCTTATGAATTCGGTGGCAAGTGGTCATGCGGCACGACCGATTTTAACTACATTGCATGAGACATTACGAGAGAAAGTAATTTTACGATTTGGGAATGCCAATTGCCTACCGAAATCATGTGATTTGACACTATTTGATGTTTTGTAAGGCTACTTTGAAATCTATGTGTTCGTGGATAAACACCCTTAAGCTTGGATCATTATAAAACCAATATTTGTCAAGTTATCGTTGATATACTTGTCATAAAGCATTTCCATCTTATTATAAGGTTTTCTTTTTATTCTTGTTTTTTGCAATTTCATAAACATAAAGTTTTTCTAGTTAAACATGTTATTGGTAACAGGTTCTAGAATGATAGAGTTGCCATCTGTTGCTGCTTGAAAACAATGCATTTTGTAAAGATATATTTCGTTATTGTACTGGATGTAGTGGTAAGTAACTATACTCATTGAGTTCTGTTCTTTTGCAAGAGATGCACTCTCTGATCTTACCACGATGTTCGCTGTTAATATTATTTTGTCTAGAGAGCTCTAGTGTTTCAGGCTGGGAATAAAGCCTCTTCGTTTTTGTTGAAATTTTGATGAAAAATGGTTGACTTTCTGAATACATTAGACCAGTAAAGCTTGCTGAAAAGCTTTATTGAAAAATTGTATTCGAATCAAAGATGCTTGAATTTGTAGTCAAGCATTTTAATCACAATACCCCACCATTTCTGAGAATGCCATTTAGATTCGGCTTTTTCTTCATCATTCAAACAAATATTCGTTTATTCAGTTCCCTATCATTAAGCAATTACAAAATTCTCTTCTGACACAGTCGAAGTCAGGCAGATTTAAAGAATAACTGTCAACATTGGCTCCTATATTTTCTACGTCCACGTAACAGTCATATTGTCTTATTGCCTTTTTATAATATCGAGAGTACCTGGCCACCTTGAGTGTTAAAATAAATCTTATTTGTATCCAAGGAAACCTAACCTAATCATACATTTCCATGTTGTTTGGGGAGATACAAGTGCAAGTACGGGCACCGTTCTGGAGGTCACCTTTGGAGGATATCACTGAATGGAAAGGTTTTGCAATGACTATCAACGTAAAGTTGGGGATATCTCCACACTCTTTCGGACTAATGTTAACATACTGGCGCCGGAATTAGTTTTTTTGGTACGGTATTCTCAAATAAATATCCTGGAATGTCAAAGAATGTCGGCAAAAAGGCATGTGAGATAGAGATTTAATGTTCTTTTTAAGGCAAGAAAAGCTAGTCCTTGAATTTCATTCTATAAAGAATGAAAGAAGAAGAGTTATTGTGTCACTCCCTTTACTAATTAAAAGTTGAGTTTAAATGCGTACCAATCTCACAATTTATTACAAAAACCTTTACACGAACGTTATTACTCTGTCATGTAAACTCTGAGCCTTGAATAATACCTTCACAACTTTGTCTTCTTGAAAAATTCCAGGAAGTTTGGATGTCCTAGAGTATTGTATTTATTTGAAGAAATCTTAGCCAGATTAGGTTAGGTCAGGTGGTTCCCATTTAGGCCAAGCTATTATGCCTATTATGCTACCACAAGTAAATTAAACGTCAACAATATACACCGTGACATTCAGACGCTCCAAGTAATGTCCCTGATTTTTCTCAGACATTTTCTTTAGAGATCTCTAGAATAGAGTTCCTAGCATTTTCCAAATCGTTCGCTAGTATACAGGACAGTAACATCTGTACATCGCGTTGCAAATTTTGTAGAAATAAAAAACTCCAAAACATGCTTTTCAAACCCATGTTTCATTTCTCCTCACTTACTCTCATTGCTTTTTTAAGACAATTCACTTTAAGCCAATTTTCTCTCTCTCTCTCTCTTTCTCTACCTTTATTTACTTCAGAAACTTTTTCATCAACACCGCTAATGTGCAGCAAGTGTTTTATGGTCAGATTTTTTGAAAAGAGCTCTACGTTGTGTATGGATATGTGAGTGTAAGCATGTGGGAGAGAGAGACAGAGGGGGGGCTAACTGGTGTAATATATGGAAAACGGATTTTTAACTTCAGCAAATTGTTGTTCCCCCTTCGTTTTATTTTTTATTGCGTTTTTTTTTTGTATTTCAATTGACTTTATCACTAGAATTCGTGGTTTCCCTGTTTCATTTTTTTTCAATTTTTTTATTAAAAGGATGAGAGTCCCTTTATTTCTTTTACTTCTTTTAAAAGTTGTTGAATTCGTATGTAAGTAAAGTTTTCTTTTTTCTTTTTCCTTTACAAAAAAAATATTTTTTTTTTGCAATTCTATGGAGTGTTTACCAACGCTTTTTTCGCTGATTTAATAGAATTTCTTTTTTGTGAAGCTTTTGTTGTAAAAAATAATCTTAAAATGCTGTTCCAGTTATTTTCATCATCATCATCATCATCATCATCATGCTGTTCCTTATGCATGAGATTTTTTTGTTTGATTTCCATACCATTTTGGTTTTTTCTTTAACGACTTCACTTCTTCTTTTTTTATTTAAGGATGTGTTTTATTTAAAACATGATTTCATATTTAAAAAAATTTAAATTCTTAGCAAATAAAAATATTTTTAGAAAACGTAACTGAGCTGATGAACGACAAGCTGGTCCAAGTTATAAAACCTCTAAGCCAAATGCGTATATCAGCATATGATCTTTTAAGGTCTCCACTGCTCATTAGTTTACCTATCACTCAACCAAATATTGTGTTAAAGGAGAATATCAAGTTTACTTCATCATTCAAACAAATATTCGTTTATCAGTTCCCTGTCATTAAGCAATTACATGCTTATGATACCGTCGAAGTCATTAAGATTTGAAGAATGCACACGTACTGTCAACATTGGCTCCTATATTTTCTAGGCCCACATATCAGTCATATTGCCTTATTGTCTTTTTATAATATCAAGAGTAATAGTCATTATTATTATGTACCTTGCAACCATGAGTGTTAAAATAAATCTGAATTGTATCCAAAGAAACCTAACCCAATCAGACATTTCAATGTTGTTTGAGAAGGTACATGTGCAAATACGGGCACCATACTTGCATATCAGCTCTGTTACATACGTAACAGTGCGTTTAAAATCTAATCGATCAGTCTTCTAATGACTGGAAGTCAGATTCTGAGAAAAGATGAAACAGATGTGGCATATCAAGAGATCAATCTTAAGAAATTTATTGAAAATATTGTTGCCTTCCCAACATACTTATCGCTTTATACTGCCCCTAGAAAACCCTGCACTGATCCGGGAATCTGTCCGACTTCCAAACAGTGAATATTTACACTATACATACATAATTGGTCATTACAACTTTTCAGTCAGGATTATGGTTCTAGTTGCTCGCAACACTTATGTTGTGCGGACCTACAGCATAAATTTAGATGCGGTGCTAACAAATGGGAAATTAAAAGTAACAAGAGATTCATTAGATTCATTGAAGACGTTATTAATGTGTGCGTTTTTTTCCTCAAGGATTTAATGTGAATTTTTTTAAGGAAACAAACATGTTTTTGGGTGGAAGTTTTAGGTATTTACGGGTAATTTTATAAATTCTAGAAATTTAATATGACCAATCGCTTGTATAGACCTCTAAAGTATTCACATACTTTAAGTTTTTGCAGCTATTGTTAGGTGTATTACTCTACCTTCAATTTTTGAATTAAAAATTATTAAAATTTCTGTTTTTTTCTTTTCATTTCAGGTACATATTGCTTCTTAATAATTCAATATCATGAGCTTTTTCAACAATCCTAAGTAAAAACTAAAATTTAGAAAATCAACATAAATAGACTCTGAAGATATCAGTTTCAAGAATAATTTTGTAAGCAGTCAGTTTACTTACTTACTTCCTTGGTCCTTACAACCCGCCTTCAGTCAGGATTACAACCTAGCTCCTCAAATTTTTATCCATAAGTGGGACAGATTCCTACAGTTAAAAGACGACTCCGAACTACGGATTTTTGAGAAACTTTTCGTGGTAATTTTTTATTTACTCTCAGAGTTTTTACCAGAAATCTGCCGAATATTTTTTGTCATATTTTCGTTTTGATGTCTGACCTGTGTTTTGAACCATCGCCTCTAATAAACCAACACACTACCTGCTAGATTACGGCTACATAGACACTATAACACTTTTTATTTAATCATTAAGAAGATTGAATGTTCCACAAAATTGATTCAACTGATATCGTATAGGGGTTATCCGTTTAATGACTTCAACCATAGATCTGGAAAGGCTGTTAAATTTTCTTCATTTGAAGTGTTAATTATTTGGAAGAAGGATTACCACAGACGAATTCGCGTGAAAATGATCCAAACCTACTACAAAAGTTTGAATTAAATACGGCCATCTTTAGAGCATTATGGGTTAATAATCCGCTTGTTGTACCGGAAGTTAACAAAATTATAAAGAAATTTGAAGGGATTAACTGCGATACAGATGCTGTCAGTGCTGTGCATCTTCACAATGTCCACACTGCTAAAAAAATATCGCTTAAGTTCGAGATATTTTGGGCCTATAACCTCAATTTGTAGATTTCACAGTGTTCTCAGCAATTGCGAGCATTCTTCGTCATTATGTCTTTTTGTGTATTTCGATTTGCATCTTCATCCACATAAATTACATCTCAAGCAGTAACTGCAGCCGATTGATAATTCCCAGACACCTTGATATGCCGTTTTGGGGTACTGCAGTGCCAGGCGTTCAATGCTGACATTTTGAACAAAATTTTCGTATGAAATGAGGCTTATTTTTCATGAGATGATTACGTCAAGAAACAAAATTGTCGCATTTGGTTCTTGGTTTGGGTTTTTTTTTGAAGACTTGTTACCATGAGTTTAGAGCACTATGGACGTATGAAAAAACATTTTTTTTTTGGTCTATAAGTGAAGATTATGAATTCCGTGGCATGTGGCCTCAACAAGATAGTCAGTCATTCGTAAGACTACTTTGAAATCTATGTGTTCGTGGATAAACTCTCCTAAACTTGGATCATTATAAAACCAATATTTGTCAAGTTATCGTTGATATACCAAAAGTGGTCGGAAACTATCTCGATCGGATCGACTGCCGGAACCACTCCAGAGCCAGTCAAAATTTTATTTCGTACTCGGTTTAAGCATAACGAGAAAATGGAATTTAAACCGAAATCATCGCTTAATGTGTGTCTTATTTAACCATCGCCGTAGTCTAGTAGGTAGTGTGTTGGCTTATTAGATGAGAGCCCATGGCTCAACCCCTGGCTTATACATCTCGGCGGCTTTTTCTCCTCAGCCTTTTGGCAAAAACTCTGAGAGTGAATAAAATTGTCATGAAAACTTCTCAAAAATCTACCGTTCGTAGTTGACTTTAAACTGTAGGCCCCCTACTTATGTATACAAATTAACATACACTACATGGGTGGTGTACGAAGTTAGGTTGTAATCCTGACTAAAGACTTGTAATAACCAATTTTGAAACCGAAAATAGCATTATTTTCGCTTTTTGTGAATTCAGGCCTGCATTATTTTCTCGGCTCCATTTGGAGAGGATTTCGAGTGCTAGAGAAAGTTGTGAACTGATTATCAGATTCACTTACTATTTCAAAGCCGTTCTCCACGAGAATAGTAAATGGTTTGTTAAAGTTAATATTGTGGTAGGTAGCAAAGAAGATAGTTTCATGTTGTATGTTCCTGCTGCCCTAGACGAGCACTTGGCTTTTGTACTGTTTCTATAAGAAAAATAAGCCTTAATAAGGCTTCCAGTAAAGTTAATTTTTAAATTCTGTTTTTTGATTTAAAAGAATAGATTTTAAAAATCACTTTCTAGTCTATTTTAAAATTCATTGTATTTGAAATTCAATTGTGACTGTCGTATATCTATCGTTGCTTTTTAGGTTGTCTTTGTGAAAAGTCTTTAAGAAAAATTTGGCAATTGAAATGATGAAAAGGAACAAATTATAGTAAAAATTATATAAAAAAATAAGCCTTAGGACTGAAATTTTATGGTCTTACACTCTAAAAAAAGAGAAAAAAAACGCAGGCATTATCATGCTGCGTCAACCAACTGAGCCAGACTTTCAAGTTCTATTTTCTGTTTTCTAGTTTGAAAATAAAAAAAATTACAAAAGAAATCATTGTGAAGTTGACTTTGAAGTTTTCTTTTTTTTTTTTTAATAATTTCGCGGTCTTTTAGAAAACACAGGTGCTTTACAATTGTGTCTTCCTTTTCTTTCTTTTTCGACATTGTATTGTTAAAATGCGTCCTAGTGTTGATGGTGGTGGTGCTGCCTGCGTGCCTTATATGCCTCAAGGATACATTTGTCTTTACTTTTGTATTTTTTTGGGCATTTATTTTCGTTTCGTTTTTCTTCTTTGATTATATTTTTTAAATTTATTTTATATTCTTTTGTTAACACTTTAGCATTTTCGGATTTCAAACAAACAACATCCATTTGCAACAGGCATAGTGAATTGTGCGTTATAAACTAAAGGTAGAGGCTGACAAATTTTTGTCATACCCTACATCAGTATAAATAAGGAGGGGGACTATTGGACTCTATAGACGTTAAGCGAACTCGAACACGTCCAATAAGCCACATTATCTTATAGACTACGACGCTTTTTTTAAACCAAAATCAAGTAAATTTGCTGCACTACAATGTAGGGTCGTCATACAGTCCAACTTGACTCGTCTTAAACGTTTCGTCTTGTTTTAGACTTAAATTCTCTTGATTTCTTTTTATGAATATTTTTAAAATGTAAATCTTTATTATTTCTTCCTCTGTTTCTCCCTCTTTCCTTTTTTATTTTTATTTTCTTTCAATGTTTTCTTATGTTGGCTTTTATTTCCTTTCGAAATTATTCAAAATGTCTTCGAGCCTCCGTATTGAATTGAAGGTGTTGGTGTGTGGCGTTTTTATTTCAATAATTTTCTTCACAATTTGGTTTTTTTCCTTTCATTTTGTTCTTCAATTATTTAATTTTTTGTTTGTTTATTTTGTGTTTTTTATTCCAGTTTTCCTTGGAATTCATTTATCTTATTGATGATGGCTTTTCTCCCCCAAATAAAAGGTGTTTACCGAAATGACCATAAAGTGTGTCTCTTTTTTTCTTCATCATTTCATTTCATTTTTTCAATTCTTAATGAAGATTTTATTTGAATACGAAAATCTTTGTGATAAAATTCATAAAAAAAGAGGAAGAAAGAAAAGAAAACGATATTCAACTTGAAAATATTCGTTCTCATCATAAATTCATTTGTGGTGGTAAATTGAATTTTTATAACCCAGGCAAGCAGAACAAAAAGGTCAAGAAAAGGTGATCATTTGCCTGAATTGTTTCAATGAAATTGATTGTACTTCACCTACTCCTACTGGTATGGCATTAGTTAAAGAAAATATTGTATTTGACAAAAGCAAATCCTTTTTTAAACTGAAATGTGAAAAATCTTGAATTTGAATTTTTAGAATTTATTCGAACAAAGCCATCTGCTGGCACTTCTAGGGTTTTTCATGCATATTTTCAGCAGTGAATAATGAATCAAACGAACTTTACAAGTTTCAATAGGCAACAGTACAAAATGGTTTGTGTCTCTGCTAAAATGTTTAAGGCCTGCTGCACAAATTCCAGAAATGTTCATAAATTTTGTTGTAAAACTATTCAGTAGAACTCATTTAAGTAGTTACGTTCGACATACAATTTTTAAGTTAACGTAACCATGAGCGTCAACTAGAGACACCGTTTTGGTTGACTACCACACTGCTCTAGACTGGCACCGACACATCGGGTATAAGGGAGTTATTTGATTCAATACTTGATATCCTGAAAATGTCGTGTAAGAACCACTCACCAAGTACACTATGGCAGTGGTTTGTTAAGGCTAGACAGACATAAGTGTTTAACTGTCTCCTTCTTTTACTCTCTGTCATTAATGATTCTCAATCAGTCTGAATTCGTCGCTCTACTGCAACTTACGACTGGTGTGTCTGATATGAGATAGGTCTCGACATCATACAAAATCCAATAGGCCTCTACTCATAATTTTTCCTAAATAGGTAGTAGTCGTGAATATCTCTTTCAACCCATCACATAGGCAGAACCAATTGGTTTCTGCATGAGCCATCTCATTTCATAAGAAATCCCATTGGTTTTGGAACCATATAAGCGTCACCCAGTAGTAAGAGACTGAGGGTATCCATCACATTTTCATATACCGAGAGAAGTAGTAATGTACTATAAAAGAGCAAAATTAGTTGCTTATATAATGAAAGTACAATCTGGTATAATTCTGGGCATATTTCTCTAAAGGCACATATCTAAAAGACAGCTGTAGTGATAACAAATAATTTTCTTGTCCAAATTTAAGAAATTATCACTGTCAATTTGTAACACTTAATCAGTAATATTTGAAGTTCTGGAATCATGGTTTATGTCCTTACTAAATAGGTAGTTCTATTTACTTAAAATTTTTTGGGAACGAACACGACTATTTTTAACCGCATTTTAATTAATAATTGTAGTTGATATTTAAGCCAGTATTGTTGTGACTTAAGGGAGATCGATGGATTAAATTTTGATGCAATTTCAGTTTACAATGTGTCAACGTTTGAACTTATTAAACCGTTTAAAGGTTTGCTTGCTAACCAAGAAACATTAGTTCAACTAACACGTAAGGCGTTCTTTATCAAACAAATCCATGGTGGATAGGATAAAAAAACTAGCATTGCAGTAATATCGAACAGTGAAGGTTGCTTGCTAAATGGGTTTTTGTATTGGGTGAGATCTTCTCGTACCTAAGAGTTGCCACTGCTTGAGTTTTCTACGGCGTTCTTTGTTGATGTTACAACATGTCTCTTACATACATTCATACCTAACTGGCCATTACAACCCTTCAGTCAGGCTTACGATCTAGCTTCTCACACCACTCATGTTGTGTTTGTTAATTTTATACATGAGTGGTGGGACCTACAGTTTGAATCCGTTTTCGAACGACAGATTTTTGAGAAACTTTTCATGGCAATTTTATTTGCTCTTAGAGTTTTTGCAAATAATCTGCTAAGAGGAAGTCGCCGAAGAAATATTTTTTCGTGTTTCGTTTTGATGTCTGACCTGGGGTTTGAACTTTGGCCTTACGTCTAATAAGCCAACGCACTTCCTACTAGACTACGGCGACTTCAATTCGAGGCACATGATGAAAATTTTACAGGGTTTGAATTTTCATAGCTAGGGTTTGCAGTCTTGTACTCAATTCACCACACAATCTTACAGTGGGCAAGTGAACTTAAATCTTCCTTGATAACTGTACAGCGTTCAAGGAGTTGTAACCATTCTACATGAAGACGGGCTTTCAGTTTAATTCGTTATCGGTTAGGATTTCTTCAAATGTTGGTAATTACAGTCTAACATTCGAGAGATTTAAACAACTGATTTGACAATGTAGTCTAGTAGGTAGTGAGGTCAGTGTTCAAACCCCAGGTCAGACATCTGCAGCAAGACGAAATATGAAAAAATATTTCTTCGGCGATTTCCTCTCAACAGATTTTTGGCAAAAACTCTAAGAGTATAAAATTTTGCCATGAAAAGTTTCTTAAAAATCTGTCGTTCGCAGTCGATTTTAAACTGCAGGTACCGCCACTCACGTATTAAATTAACACATACAACAGAGGTGGTGGGAGAAGCTAGGTCGTAATTCCGACTGAAGGGTGGTAATGACCAATTAGTTATGTATGTATGGTAGTTATGTATGTGTAAGGATGTTTCAACTTCCCTTTCATTGCACTTCCTGGTGATATATTGAGATTTAGAACCGTAGAGGTAACCAATATTTGATTAACTTTATACTATGTACAGTTCGAAGTTCTCTGTAGCCCATAGTAAAGGCTTCGTTGCCTTTGGTGGCAATATGAAAAACATTCACAATGTTAGTCCATTATGAATACTATACGATCGAAAAAAATCGAACTAAAGTTTTGAGAAGTTATAGGCATAATGAGCTTAAATGCTGGCATAAGTGGGATTTTTCCTTATAGGGTGTGTGCCATATAACATAATCTAAAAGCATCTAAGTTTTTAGATTTTTAATATACTGTGAATCTATTGGCTTCTGGAAATTCCTTTAATAACGCAGCGTGTATCAGCTTAAATCGTTTAATAAAATTTACTTGTTTTCAATGTTAAAACACTTGTTTTTCTGAGTTTTAATAGTTTTTAACAATTTTTTAATATTTTTCCTTCAAATCCATAAAATAAAATGAAGTTACATTGTAATTAAAACCCGTTAAATAAACACCGTCAACAGCTCGTAAAAATGGTATGAAAAAAGTAAATGAAAAGTAAAAACAGAATAGAGAAGCAAGCACCAGATGCTTTTACTGGCTGTTAAAATGTGAATTTTTACTGTGAAACGGCAACCAACAACGCTGAGAACAAAATGCAAAATCTAAAGGCCTGCACTGGCAAAAAAGGCGGTAATAAAAACGAATACAAATATTATTAAAATGGTTAAAAACTATAAGTGGGTTTACTTAACTGGCTATTAAGTATTTATGATGGTGACTACTGCTTGCAGTATCAGTAATTATACTCACTCTTGGGCTTGGGATACTTTAAGCGACTAGTACTACCACCATAAATGGTTCAGAGGCCACAACTTCATTAAATGTGGGTGGAAAAAAGAAAATAAGAAATCATAGAAAAGAATTTTATTTTTAGTGGCAGTAATTTGAACTCCATTGAAAATTTGTGTCCTCTTCTATGTTAACAAATTATCACTGGAGTTAATAGGAAAAATGAAAAGAAGTGTTGTAAAGTAAGTTCCTCTATTTTAAGGATATAAAATGTGTTGCTGTGGTGGAACATAAAATAAAAAGCGTCTGCATATTTTTTTTCAATGTCTTCGTTGCTTTGTTTCAGTTTCGTTAGTAAAGGTTTTCCTAAGCAAGTGTTGTTTACTGTAGCAGATTTTGCGATTATGGGGTTCTTATCTTACGTGCCATAGAAATAAAGATCGCTATGAAAAGCTATAGGCTTGCTGTATTGGATGTAGCGTCACTTGACTTTATCAAATTTACATTCTGTACATGACGACTAAACAGCACAGTATAATATCCGAGGGAGTTTCCTTCTCTTGGATACGCCCTTAATGTCTACATAAAACACTAGAAGATCTTTTACTTCAGAACAATTTCGTTACTCCTTAGAGTGGCAACCAATTCCGATTCGTTTCCTGTTCATATAGGAAATTCCTAACAAATCTTTGTTGTCCCGACAGTTTTTTTGGGACATTTTCCTGTTGATACATCCGAAATGCTGTACACATTTCCAAATATGTGTTCTAATGATTCATTCATAGAATCAAACTTATTGCCCTTGTGATAATCCCTACTTCAATATACTTCTGGATAACTTATAACACGACTGAAATCTTTTCTCATTGCAATTGCCCTACAAAGTTTCGATTTTCTTTAATCCAATTGGCTTGAGAAAACTCTCCACCTGTTTTCATCTTCTCTTTCATTCCCTACCAGCGGGGTGGAAACCTCCTACCCACATTCACATCTAAGCATTCGTAGCCCTGTATTCCTGTATGATCTGAGGTCAAAACATCCTTTCTGCGAAACAGAAACGTTTTGCTCATGTCAGTGACATGGAAGTTGCTCTTCTCGCAAACACATCTACCTTTTCGTTGGGAGAATTGCCCATAGCATCCTGCAGAGATTGAATATATTTCCCGTGACTAGCTGAATTACCTTGCCTAGGCAGTGCCTAGCCGATAATGTCTTGAGAATGACTTGACCGTCGCCGTAGTCTAGTAGGTAGTGTGTTGGCTTATTAGACGTAAAGCCCGGGTTCGTATCCCAGCTCAGACATCAAAACGAAATATTAAAAAAAATATTTCTTCGGCGACTTCCTCTCAGCAGATTTCTGGCAAAAACTCTGAAACTGAAAAAGGTTCTCAAAAATCTGTCGTTCGGAGTCGCCGTTAAACTGTGGGCCCCGCCACTTATACAATTAACGCACACAAAATAAGTGGTGTGATAAGCTAGGCCGTAATCCTGACTGAAGGGTTCTAATGGCCAATTATGTATGTAATGACTTGACTTCTGTCCAAGTTGAAATGACCACATCTTCTTACGATGTAAACATCTCTTTGGGAGCCACACGTGTGTATCTCCATATTCTCCGAATCTTCCATTCCAAAATTGAACGTCTTCTTGCCTGTTCCACAATCAGTCCTGGACCCATCCATGTGCTATAGAATGGTTTCTCTCTTAAAATAATATGTGGCTTTCAAATTCACGTCCTCTATTCACTTTTATTACACAGTCTTGTTGCGAAGCATTTTCCAAAATCGTAGAGTCCAGGGGATGCTTAAGAAGATGCTTAAAGCATTTGTCAAGTCAGAGGATATCATACTCTGATAAATCTCTCATCAAACATGTTTCTCAGTATTCTAGCCGTAGGTTCCGTAACTTTGGTATGTATCGAGTTAAAATCCATCTGAGCCTTCAGACATGCTGTCGCACAAGTGCAATGCGCACTTATCAGTTATACTCAAACGTAGCGACACCATCTAAGCTGTCTTAAAATTTGGCAAGGACCTTACAGGTTATAATTGGCTTGATTCCGACCATAATTCTGCGCTCTCAGATTTTCCTACAAACGTTCTGTATATCGTTAAGGTATGCTAGACTTTCTGTAAAATGCTCGCTATTAGAGCCTAAGAAGTTAATTTTCCTTTCAGTATCTCCCATTTCTATCACAAACTTCTGAAGAGGTTATCATGTGAATCGCCTTCCATAATGTACGATTAACTTTCAAACACTGTCATCGTAACTTCAACCATAAAGAGGCCAATACTTGCGTGTTATTACGCATAAATCAACTTCTGTTCATCCTGACTGTATGATCAACAACTTTTGCTGTAGCGAACACTAATTGATCAGAAGCTTCTCTTCTCGCAAACATATCTGACTGTTCGTTGTCATGCATTCTGAGAGGACCTGAGATGTTGTAGGGGTTGACTCTATTAGCTGAATTAGCTTACCCATGCAGTTCCATGTGCAAATGCAGCAAACTATGGATATCTTTAGCTTTCCGCATTCGGACAAGCCTTGAGGGAGGCGTAAAGAGGGCAATAGATTAAGAATTTTTGTCAAATAATGCTTAGAAGTCTGCACTGGCTGTTATATGAAGAAACAACAAAATTTTGAAGAAGTTAAGGAAAAAAATAAAATTCTTGTATAGGGTACATTATAGTCAGTTTAGACCGATTGTAACTATTTCATTTCCTTTGCTTTTTTCATTTGCTTTTCCCCTACCCCTCCCACCACTCAATATACATAAATGCAATAAAACTGTTTGCAATATTGCATTTCATTTACTGTAATTGAAAAGTCGACAACATAATATTGCATTAGAATTACTTGCAACTTCTCAGACTCCATGACGACAGCAACACACTTTTGGGCATTTAAACTGCCAAAGGCTTACACGCACACAAAAACATACACACACACATACATACCCACTTAAAGAGAGAAAACGCCAAGGCAAAGCTATAAAATAATGATGATGACACTTGAAAGAGGTGACATGAGAATCTGTTACAACAGCCAAGCAAAAATTCGTAAAGGAAATGCCACTACTACAGCAGCAGACAAACTCTTGCAACAAAACTGGCTGCAAAATTAAAACGCCTACAACAGCATTTCCTAATGATGATGATGATGATGATAATAATCATTACGGGATGATGATCATTAATAGGATTAGCATGCAATAGAGATGCATAAGGAAAGACAAGAAAATCTCTGACACACAGTAGAAGAAAGCAAGAAAACATCTGGTCTTGGATGACAGCCAATACTACGAGAAATGCATGTGTTGCATATACACTCATAGAGATAACGAATACTCTTATAATAGTACCATAAGAACAACAACAACAACAATAATTACAATCATAATCATTATAATGACGTTTGCGACTAAAGCGTTAGAGTCGACAGCATCGATTGGAATTGAAAATTGGAACATTAGCAACAGCAATAGCAACAATAACAACAACAATAATAATAATTTTTTTGGTTCGTTTTGTTGTTGTTGGTTTTCTATGTGTTTCATGTAATTGAATGTGACAGTAGACATGAATTATATGCGTGTTTTGATAATTACACTGACATTTATTATAATTTTTTTGACTCGCTGCGAATGTGAATATAATTTATGAATTTGGTTGCATTTTTCGTTTTTGTTTTTCTTTTATTAACAGGCATGGCTGTGTTTGTTTGTGGTGTGTGTGTTTGTGTGTTTAGATAAATTATATTCAATTACTTTCGTTAACCCATTGCCGGTGAAAATCCATTTCAAAGAATTATTTTCATTCTGCGACCACTGGTTTGTTTACAGTTTTCACTTCATTTATCAAGTTTCCTAACACTTTAGGGATTTGTGTGGGATTATTATACTTTTCTCAAAGGAAATAAAGTACGTCCAAAATATTTAAATTTACGAGAATCAATATTGAATTTTATTGTGATGCTGTAGAGATGCAGGAGTACTGTCCTCAATCTACATAGGTTATCACTATAATACCTCTCTCAATGCTATTCTCCTGATAAAATCTTAGATTTTTGTATCAGTAAGAATAACTTCCGGGCAAGCATTTGATAAGCACCGAAGTGTCTCCTTCTGAGATCCATTAATGTTTGAAGACTTAAAGCGATTAATATTCGAAACAAATATACTTAAGTTCTTTAGTAATCGGTCAGAATGTCTACCTGTTAATATCTTTGGCGTAATTCTAGATAGTTACATACATAATTGGTCTTTACAACTCTTCAGTCAGGATTACGACCTCGTTTCTCACACCACTTATGTTGTGTGTGTTCATTTTATACATGAGTGGCGGGACCTACAGTTTACAGTCGACTCCGAACGACAGATTTTTGAGAAACTTTTCATGGCAGTTTCATTTACTCTCAGAGTTTTTGCCAGAAAACTGCTGAGAGGAAGTCGCCGAATAAATACTTTTTTATTTTATTTTGATGTCTGGCCTGGCGCCCTGGCTTTTCGTCTAATAAGCCAACACACTACCTATTAGACCACTTTGAGATAGTTTGATGCATAACTTCATGATTTTCTGATTGTAATTATCCAGCAAAAGTTTAGTTTGTCGATCCTTTTGGCTTTCTCTAATTTTTATTTCGCTGAGTATATCCTGCATCTTTTTTTCCCAGTCCACTATAAGGTTCTGGCTGTATTTGCAATGTGAAGGATCCCCTCCTCGCAGTTATTGCAGTGATTTTTTACATAAGCTGTGATACAGCGAAAGCTGTCCTGTTTATACAGTCTGCACAGACAGGTTTATATGCTATTCTCGAGATTTTCTCAAATAATCCGAGAGATTGAATCTCTATTGTATGTAGTATTGCTACATCGAGCTTCTCTTTCAGATTGTATTGCTACATCGTTTTTAGAACTTCCCATTTAAGTTGAATTGGACACATATTGCAATGGCGTAGATTTGTTCTTGAAAGATACTTACGAGTTTCCACCTATGGGCCCAAACGTTCTAGATTCTGTGTTATTTTCTAAAAGAGTAGGTAATCTCCTAATTGGTTCTGGTTCTGCTAAGGGAGCAGTTAGGGAGAGAGCTGCCAGCCACTCGATTTGTAAGATAACGATGTCCTTGCATATCTTAGACGTGTGTTACACTTCTCCCCCATTATCTCAATCATAGTATCCATTCTGGTCCTCAGTACTATCTACAACGGCTTAATTTCAAGATAGCCACCAGCTGCACAGTAGGACTGGTCCCCATGGTCTGGGATACCAATACGTTCCAGTCTCTGTAGCCTATCCCAATCCATCGGTACTGATTTCAAATTCATTCTTCCTGCCCATAACTGTAGGCCTATAGATCACAATTGGTTTGAACATCAAGTTATACCTCCAATGCATAATTCTTAGGTTGCACCTCCATGACTTTGCATACTATTATAGCAAGTTTAGCTCTCTAGGAAATGCCTAAGGTGTCAGAAATGGTGTCTGCTTTTTTGGTGGTAAAATCTCAGCCAGAATTTGAATGTAGTTTTATCTAAGAAGTATTTGACTTTTCTTGTAAATGGTACTTCATTACCGATTTACAATACCAAGATTTCATTGATTGATGACTACCAAAACTCTCTTAAAATTTACCTCTTGCCATCAAAGCTATGTATGTTGTCCGCTTTAAGGACAATGCCTGCCTCAGATAATTCAAGTTACAATCAAATCCCACACTAATAGTGAAAAAGAATCCCATCTTGTGAATAACCTCTGATGTGTATAGTACCTCTACCATTTATTTGTTCGTCAAAGGGCCTACAGCTTCTATAATTGAAAAAAAAACACAAATAGTCACCGCCATGACGTCTAAGGTCACCTGAAAGGTTCTCCCTGTAAACCTACAAGGGCCGTTTCAGTAGATTCGCCCGTCCCATATACAAAGGTACAGGATGCAGAGTCATATTTTCAATACCTCATATCTTATGTTGTTGTCCATCACTTTCTCTAGTGTTTTCAACGTCGAAGTTGTGAGAATATTCGACTGAAAGGCTGTGGGTATGTGAGCATACACTCAACAGCTAGGCTACTGCAAAAGATCATGCGATTTGATCCCATTATACTATTCCTGCTTTAGAGGACAACAATGTAGATGCCATTGGTGAGATACCGGCAGGAATAAGTAAATCAAAATTGGATTTCATGAATGGACAACTCACGGTGAAATAACATTTCTTCGGCAGCTTCCTCTTAGCAGATACTTCAGCAGGCAAAAGTTACTTAAAATTATCTTTCAAAAGTAAGCAAAATTTCGTTCTAAAACTGATCCTTGGCCACTTACTTTCTTACTTTATTGGTCATTATAATTCTTTAGTCACGACTACAACCTAGCTTGTCATACCACCAGTATTGCATGTGCTGTGGCTAGACCTACAGCTTAAATTCGATTTTGAGCAATAGAGTTAAGGAACTCTTATTAACTCCCAAAGCTTTTTGCAACAAGACAGTCGAGAGAAAGTCGCCGAAAGCAATATTTTTTTCGTATTCCATTTTGTTCGAGATTTCAGAGCTGGGGTTTGAACTCACGATACACTATCTACTGGACTATGGCCTCTAATTATTGAAATCATCTGTTTGTCCCTTGTTTCTTCCATTACACTCTTATTATTTCGATTACTTGACCACAAAGCATTTTTACGCCATTCTACAATGTAATACAGACTGACCAAGTAAAAAAATATGCAACAAAAATGTTGAATTTTTTCTTTGCTTTTCTCGTTCAATTCATTTGATTTTAAAATTGATTGTTTTGATTGCCTTACACTGTACGGGCATGCCATACAATTGAAAGCGGTCATGTGTTGAATTGTATGCTACAGAGTAAGTGCACCGGTGAGTGCAGGTAAGTGAGGGTGGGTGTATGTGTGTGTGTTTGTATATATGTTTGCAATTTAAATAATTTAAACGGTACTTGAAGAAAATTGCAGCCGTAATATGCAAAATTATAGTCATTTTAGTGACATCAGCTATTAGTCGATGCACTACTTCTACTTCTCTCACAGATACTTACATATTTACGTGCTCATACACACCATACACGTATACAAACAATTACAATCTATTTGCAATGTGTGTGTATGGGTGTGTTTACTGTTATTTCAATATATTTTTTTTGTTTTACTGTGCGGGCTGTGATCATGAAGAGGTCAAATAATATTGTCAATAACTGTAAAACAAGCGCATCTAATGGGCATTTATCTATAAATGTCTGTATATATGTAAGTGTATGTGTATATAGGGATGTGTGTAACTGTGTTTAATTCAATATAAATTAAATATAAACTCACTCACTTACACACTTGCAGACGGACAACATCATTTATCTCTTTACATTCAAACATGCATTCATTGAATGTGCCAGAGTTTTTTGTGTTTTTTTTTGTTGTTTTTTATTTTCATTTAAACGTTTCACATAAACAACAATGACAAGTATTTTATTGAAGGCATAGTTGTTGTTGTTGTTGTTGCTGTTATTCACATAGTTTACTAGCTTTTCAGTCAAGCATATTTAAATATGGTAACGTCAAGTTTAAAGTCCTAACTGGAAGACAATTCTGGATTTTGTGTTGTAAGCTGTAGGACCAGAGATAACTGCAATATACTCGAGGATTTGGATCTTGTATATGATATATTTATGTACGTATGTGAAGATAAATTCGAATTTGATAATCCAAGAAGCAATCCATAAATTTTAGCAGCGCGACATTTGGCATTAACAGAAAAAAATTTTCTCTTAACAGAACAAAATTTGCCATTAACAGCATACTGTTATACGTTTAACAGTATCCATCTAAATAAACCCACTTGCTTAGGAGCTAATTTTAGGACATATACTAGGTTTCTGAGTACCATACTATATACAAAGGAAGGTTCCAAGGCCTCTTGATATAACCAGTGATATGGTACTAAGAAAATTGGCTTTGAAAATATTTATTGAAAATTCTCTAGAAGATCAGTGGCCATTTGGGAACATATCGGAAACAGTACACCTACCCGACTATATGCAAATGGTAGTCCAGAGGATTCTCTTTTGAACCGTAGTAGTGGGACAGCTGAAATAATTTTGGCTAATTGGCCATGCCATACATTTTATGTCAATAATCTGCAATAACTGCAAAGTAGAAGACTAATCGACATATTGCCTCTGTTAAGCAATTAACAGTGCTCTGTTAATAGAGAATTTTGTTAAAGGCAAGAAGTGGTGCTGCTAAAAGCGTGGGTTTGCGTCTTTGGTTTTATGATTCGAATTTATCTTCACACACATGGATGATATACAGTGCTTGACAAAACAATGGAAATATTTTCAAAAATGTATTTAATCGGACGAAAATTTAACATGTTTTTTAAAAATCGACAAAACATTTGTGGATCTTATTAATATGCACTGTTATTAACGTTTCTGTATATTAAAATTATGTATAAAAATGAATTATATAATTCAAAAATGAAAAAAGTTTCCAAAGTTTCCATTGTTTTGTCAACATCAAATATGTGAATAGAATTATTATTTTTTAATTACTGAATTATATAGTCTTTTTATATATTTTTTAAAATACAGAAATGTTAAGAACAGTGCATATTAATAAAAGGCATTAATATTTTGCCGATTTCTTAAAAAGATTTTTAAATTTTCGTCCGATTGTAACACATAAATAAATTTTTGAACAAGTTTCCATTGTTTTGTCATGCACTGTATGTCTACTCTCTCCCAATGTCACCAACATGCAAACAAAACTAGAAGACTTAGAAAGTTTAGTGCGCATTGTTGGACTTGCGATATATATTAGAGAAACCAAAGCCATGGGAATTAACAATGCAACCATTGACAACATCAAGCTGCAGAGCAATACCTGAATAATAATACCTGTAGGCTCAAAATACGTTTCAGAATATTGAAAAAAATTTACATTTTAAAGTTATGGATTTTTAGATCCGTTTTCATCTCTTCTGGGTTTAAGCACTGGTAGGCAAAGAAACTTTTTCTATGTTTTCGAACTCGTTTTTTACTTGAATTTTCACTTCATCATCATATTGCCAACGTTTACTGCACATTCTCTTCATTGGAAAAAAAATTAATTCTGAACATCTCGATTGCTCGTATAACGTGTGAGATGTAATCGACCTTAAATTAGCTTTTGGGATCATATTGCTTCCATAAAGCATTTCCATTTTATACGGTTGGTTGCTGTTACTTTTGTGTCTTTCCATGCAACATTACACTGTCCTAGATCTTGGAGTATCGAAGGTTTTAAAGTGTTCCCTGTTCAGCCAGGGCCTTGAGGATTCCACTCAAGTGCCATTCTTGTTGTACTATCAGTATGCTTTCTGTGACACCGCCGTTCCATATTCATTTCCTAAATTTTATTTGTGTTATAATGGGTTCATCGTTGGCAAATTTCAAATTTCAGATTCATGTTGCTGATGTTATTAGACCAGCATACCTTGCATATAATGCTGAGGCACTTGTTGGTGAATACCTATAGTGTTTGCATGATGATGTTCGACACTAACCAGGTTTTACTTGCATGCAACGTAGTTGATTTTGCACTTGCGTTGAATATACTGAACTTAGTTCGTCTGGATATTTGTGAGCTTCTCCATCTTGACTGCAATCGTTCGAATGCAGCTTACGCTTTATAGAGCCTGTTATTTATAACTGACTTGAAGTCGCCATAGTCTAGTAGGTAGTGTGTTGGCTTATTAGACGTGAGGCCACGATGAAAACCCCTGGTCAGACATCAAAACGAAAATATGAAAATATTTCTTTGGTGACTTCCT
Source organism: Sarcophaga subvicina (assembly GCA_936449025.2). Taxonomy (NCBI): domain Eukaryota; kingdom Metazoa; phylum Arthropoda; class Insecta; order Diptera; family Sarcophagidae; genus Sarcophaga; species Sarcophaga subvicina. The sequence continues at coordinate 78,348,578 of OW388083.2, forward strand.
CTCAGCAGATTTCTAGCAAAAACTCTGAAAGTAAATAAAATTGCTACGAAAACTTTCTCAAAAATCTGTCGCTCAGAATTGACTTAAAACTGCAGGCTCCTCCACTCATGTATCAAATTAACGCACACAATATAAGTGGTGTGAGATACTAGGTACATAATCCATACTGAAGGGTTGTAATTACCAATTATGTATGTATGTATTTATAAGTTTTTCTGCACCGCTAATTTTTTGTCACTATACTGCCTAGATAGCAGAAGCTTATCTACGATTGGCTTTGAGCAGCATGGCATTCATTAATTGTTACAAATAAAAAATTCATTAAATTTTTAATAAATTTTTTAATCTTTTAAAGACCTACAGTTCTAAAAAAAATCACCCATTAGTTTGGTCTGGCTCATTAGCCAATTTTTAATTTATTTTCTACAAATCTTCTTAACCTTTACCATGTACCAACCTGTACCTATTTAAAGTTGCCTCAGTATTAATTACATTTGCAGATATGTATGTCTGTCGAATTGTCATATGTAAGTTTATGTTTGTGTGCGTGTATATGTGTGTGTGTATACATATGTATGTATTTTATTTTGTTATTTAATGTTTTATATTCAAAGTTCAATTAAGTGCATAAACATTTTTGCAATAACATGCCATGCCATGCCATGCTATGCCATACCAATACCATGCTATGCTATGCTATGCTATGCCATGTTATTTACCTGTTCAAATGCAACTGAAAAAAAAAACAACAGCAACAACAACAAAAATTTACAAATAGTTTTAGTTGCAATACAATAACAATAGCAGCAGCAACAAAAAAAAGATAAACGAATTTAAATCTACAAATAAAAGCGATATTGAGCTAGTGGTGCCTGCTGATAGTTGAGGGGTATTAAACTAATTGTAAAATAAGATTAAAGTATTTCAACAATTTGATTAGATGCGCGGCTAAAAATTTATTTGTCACTGCGAAAACGGTGAGGGTGAGGGTGAGGGTGCTGGCAGTGGATACCTGTGTGATTAAAAGAATTTTGTTCAACATTTTCAGTGAAAGTTTTATAAATTTAAAGGTATTTTTTAATGGATTTTTAAAAATAATTAAAATCGATGTGTTTGATTAAATAGATCGTAAAATCCATTACAAATTCGGTATGATATAGGATTGAGATGGAGACAAGGTTTTTTCAAGTTAAAAAGAACAGGGATTTGGAAGAACTCAATGCTCTCGACTTAGGAAATAAAGTGCTAAGAATCTAAGTTACAATTGAGGTAGAAACTGTTTCTCCTTAGTGAGAAGGAAAACTTTTACGATCTCGGTTATACAATAGAAACAGTTGTTGATATGCCAACTGTCAATTTGTACACATACTGTCAGAAGTTGTCACAGATATTGAAGATAATTTGACTGCTTCAGCGATAGACCTTAATAAAAAATATAACTCAGCAGTACTATATGTTGAAACATTGGTAATGGTAAGCAATGTATCGTCCAATCCCGTTTTAAACGCAAGCTGTACAAGGCGACTTGTCTAGTAGGTAGTGTGTTGGCTTATTAGACGTGAGGCTACGGCTCAAGCATCTCCAACAAAACGAAAATAAGAAAAAATATTTCTACGGCAACTTCTTCTCAGCAGACTTCTGTTAAAAATTCTGAGAGTAAATAGAAATTGCCATGAAAAGTTTCTCAAATATTTGTTGTTCGGAGTCGAAGTTAAACTGTAGGTCTCGCCACTTCCAAATAAAATTAACTTACCCAACATGCTTAATGTGAGAACCTAGGTTATAATTCTGATTTAAGAGTGCTGAGGAATTCGAGAAATGTGATGAGATCTGCTATAGTCTATCTGCGTTAAGGATACCTCTTCATAGTCAAAAACTGAACTCCCTCCTTACATCGCCCTTTATTTACTTCTCACTGATAAAGTGAAGTACGTAGTGTGTAGTGTAACCTTGTAGCGTGCAAGGACAAATAGGTTAAAGGTTTTCACTGACACCTATTGGTGGCTGACTTGACCTTCCCTTAATTTTCAAACTGCAATTCAAACTGATCACACAGTTTGATGAATTTATAAAAGTATTAAGTTTCAAGTGAAGATGCAGTAACAGATTATTGTTTTCTTAAAGGGGACATGCGGCTGAAAATATTTGCAATCTGGTAGTTATTATTTTGGTGCTATAATCTATCGTACTTCCCTCATAGGTTATCCATATAATTTCTTCTTGTATGCAATCAAGTGTTTTTTAGGGAATCGTCACACAATCTATATATTGGGTTTGAGACCCAATTCACAGAATGACTATGGAGCCATCAAGAGCGTAAAAGATTGTTCGAAAATTCGTCTGCTTGCTTATTGACGGGTAGAACTGGTATAGGTGCATTGCAGTCGTTTCCTTAGTTTTCCTTGCTTCTTCATTCACAAGACTATTACAATATTTTTCTAGTCGCATAGTCTTTCGTTCAGTCTCAATCGTAATATATTGCCAGGTAAGCATACGGCTGTAATCCGCAAGGACCTGGGTCTAGAAGAGTTTCAAAGGTCCCTGACATAGAAGTTTGAAAAACTCTGTAAATAAGGAACTTAGTTGAATACAAATCAGATACACTTTACACCTCTTTACCGGCACTACATCAGTATTTATGTAAAGTTTGCCCATGACTATGTTATAGGCGGTTCATTCGTTGACTTTAATTTGACCTACTTTCCACTGCAACTGGTATGTTATATGTCGCACCATATAATAAAGAGCAGTTGTTGCAATTGTAATTATGGGCTATCATAAGAACGTCTCGACAGTTTTTTGTCGTTTAAGGTTTCAATTGCGTCTGGTTTACTTGCAATAAATTTACAGAAAAAGAGTCCATGACGTTAAATCACACAACAATAATAAAAATAATAAAGCCTTTATCATAATTGCTTTATAAGTACGTGTTTATCTATTTTACATACATTTGTATGTATATTTTTGAAAATATATATATATATATATATATATATAAATATATATGTATATATAATTCCCGATTTAATCTCATAAGAGCCGAGTTTGACTGTCAGATAGTATTGCTGTATTCTGTCTTTTATACCTTCCATTCAAATTGAATTGAGCAAATCTTTCGACGACATAAATTTCCGTTCCGGAAGATATCCGCGAATTGAATCGGAATATGTCTGGGATCAAAAACTCTTGCTCCTGTCTTAAGATTCGTTCTTGACCCATGTGTATACCATAAAATGATACCTCTTTGGAGAGAGAGAGAAGCAAAGAAATTGTAGAAGCATTCGATGAATAAATTATGCTGATCCTAAGAACCAAAAGAGATCTTGTTTCTGCGCTCGCTAAAGCAGACTAGGCTATCTCGGACAGACTCCTAAGTGCCTACAATGGAGAACTACATAAAAAAACAAAGGTACTTTGATTGCCACACGTCATACAATTTTTTGTTTGAATGTGAGACATGTTTCAGTTGCATATTCAGCGTTACTACTGATTGGTTTTGTGTGGTCAGCATAACACCCTAATCATGCTGCATTCATGTTTTTATGAAATCCTGCAAGATGCGGCTTTTTCCTGTTGCTAAAAAAACAGATTTTCGTTGAATGGGGTTATAGAAACAAGTTTCTCAGAACTGCTTCGTAGAAGATGATTGTTCTCAAGAAGTATAGCATAATCTAGGCAGCCTAACTACCATATAATCATTTATGCATAACTGCACCTTATTGTTAGATTTACTTAAGAATTATTATCGTTAAATAATTGCCGGCCATTAAAATAGTTGAGAATAAAACAAAATTTTAATTCTTTATGAGCAAAAAAAAAAAAACAGCAAGAAGAAGCAAAAAAATAATTTGCTTTTCGTTTATTTTCCTACTCGTTTGGAAATGATAAACTGACTTGACTTTATCATTGACTGTGGCAGGCATTGCAAGCAGCAGCCAGCAGTGGCACCACTCATCATTTAAAACGGAATAAAAGTGTTTGAAGGACGAGAGAAAACAAAAAGAGAAAAGAGGGGAAGGGGAAAGGAATAATTATTTAAAATTTTTATTTGTTTGTATCCCCAACCAAAAAAAAAAAGAAGTTTTAGACGTTCTATATTTCTAAGCAGTAAAATCCAAAAATAGCAGTGAACACTGCGTACAAACTAAGCGTATCAGAAAGAAAGGAAAAAAAAGAAGAAGAAAAACTTGAAGAAAATTTTGGATTTTCTTTCAAAAGCATTTCCATTGTTTTTAAGCAGAAGAATCATAGAAAAACTTTCTATTCTTAGGGATTTTCTTTGGGGTTTTCTTTTTCAAAAAACAGCCACTGGCTTCGCTTCAGCTACGACCACAGCCACAGCCACAGCCACTGACAATGAGTTTGAATGCTTGGTTGGTTGGTTGATGTGAAAAGGCTGGGGATGGGGCTAGAGTTGGTTAGGTGGATTGACGTTAATAGTGACTATTGGTAAAGCAAACAATGCCATTGAAAAGTTAAAAGTGAAAAGCAAGATTTGTCATGCTCCAATACTCCTCTGAACACTTTAATTACCCCGAAAAATACAACAAAAAAAAAAAAACAAAAATTGTCGAAGAAGATGAAAAACTTTTTTAATATGCAAGACTTGCTTGCTTACAATGAACAATAATTCACAATGGCAGCATTTTTCGTTGGGCAAAACTGGACCATTTTGATTATCAAACAAAAAAAAAGAAGAAGAAAACGCTTGCTTGCCTTCCTACTATATTTAGACACTCTCTGTCATTTATGCTTCAATTGGGGCCAAAACTAGTTGCCTTGCCGCCTGTTCATTGAAGCGTTTTTTGCGTAGACTTCTTGCTTTTTTCCCTCTTTTGTCCATAACGTTTTAAAGTTAAACGTACCACCACCATTTACTTTGGCTCGCCAACTCTTCATTGTTCAGTTTTCCTCCCCCTAAAAGTGTGCATGGTTAAGTAGAGAAAGCAAAAAAGAAAATCTCTGAAAATTTTTAATGGCCAAAATCGCTATGAAAACTTCTTTTGTTCCATTTTTCTAAAAGATTTTGAAAATTTTGGTTTTTTTTCTTTCGTTTTCCTTGCTTTCAGTTTTTGAATTCAAGTGTAACCAGAAAGTTGCTGTGGTTTTTTTTTCGCCAGCTATTTAGCCATTGCCTTTATGGCCATCATTGGAGTTTCGTTACGTTTTCACACTCTTCTTACTCCTTTCCAGCTAAAAATAGTTTGTATTTAAAACGTTCATCTATGTTTTCGCTTTACTTTTGCACTCATTTAAGTCAAATACTTCACTTCACTTCATTTTGCTTTTCTTTTTTTTTGCATTTAGTTTTTCTTCTTTTCCGTTTATTTATTTTTTTTGACTGAGTGAGTGGCTTTGTTTAGCGACCACTTGAATGGCTGGAGGGGCGGGGTATAATTTTACACTTTTCTAGTGTAACGATGCGTAAAATGTGCCAAAATGAAATGCAGCTTATCGTTATGGCAAAAGTAACGGATGACAGTGCGTTTACAGTCAGTAAATACTATGGAAGTTATAAAAAAAATTTCGGGGGTCAATTGGAAATTTAAAGAAACAAAGAAAATTCCATTTACTTGGTAGCTACATACATACATATGTCGTTGAATATATTGGGGGATTCTATTTTATGGCCGGTGTTAGACGAATTCATCGAGAAACCTCAGACTGCTATGAGGAAGCTTATGACTACAAATACTCCATTTGGTTTTCCTGGCTTTTGTAAGACTTTATGTTCAGGTGACAGACCCGGATGCATGGGTTAAAGTATAAGAACACAGAGTGATGCTCTTAAAGTGCTTCACATTTCTACATGACTTGAGGGATTTTAAGAAGAAAATTGAATGATCAGAAGCTATTGTGGTGGCTTCACTGGAATAGGATAGAAGGAGGAGGTGTCACTTTCGTTGAAAACAAACCGCACTTGAGTACGAATTACACTGCCTACTAATGAAGCAATGCTGTAGAGTTAGCAGATAAGTCTTGACCAACCGGTACCTCTAGTCAATCCATACATAGGCTTCATATGCCTCTAAAATTAAGCTGAAAACGACCTTATAAATTTAATCAGGCTCCATATTCTTATTCGGTTTTCATATTTATTTTGTCTAGCCTTCCTTCTGTTCATACTTTTCATTAATCAAATTTTCCGGCTAAGCAGGTGATAGGATTAAGCATAATATAGCCACCATAATGCAAAATTGTGCTTTTCCAAGACAAGAATTTTAAGGTTTACTTATCAGGATATATTCGAAGGAAATTCTACTTCTGGGAATCTCCTTACATGGGAGAAATTGGCGCTTCACTTTTTGTCTCTTGTTCTGAAAATCATGCTTATAAGAAAATAATCTGAAATAATAAAAATGGAGGCATTAATACAAGCAATTCTTCTTAAGGATTTTATTCGGGAAATGGTCGAGATTTTGTCACCATTCAGGAAATATTGAAATTCATACTCAAAGGTTTTTTAATGGCTAATTTTATTGATTAATTAGTTCCTAGAGTTTCACTGTTTTTTTTCGATTTTAAAGAATGCTCACCACCATGTTTGACCATCTTTAAAGTATATTTTGGATTGAAATCTTACATCTTAAAATGTAAGAAGACTTATCCATCAAGAATTAAATCCAAAATATACTTTAAAGACTGTCAAACATGGTGGTGGTAGCATCATGGGATAGGTGTCACTCTATTATTATGGTGTGGGTCCTCTGTACCGTATCCAGAATATAATGAAATCGGCTGATTACACTGAAATTTTGAAAAATACAATGCTGCCGTATGCCGAAGAAAATATGTCACTCATCTGGGGCTTCCAGCAGGGTAATGACCCAAAGCATACGGCAAGGTACACAAAGAATTGGTTCCAGGACAAAAAAATATTGATGTTTTAGAATGGCCAGCACAGCCCCCTGATTTGAACCCAATAGAAAATTTGTGGAAAGAAGTTAAAAGGGCAATCAGGGGAAAGTGTTCAACAAATTGCGACGAGCTTTGGAATGTTATGGATGTGTATTGGATGCGTGGAACGCAATACTCCTACATGTTTGTCAAAATTTGGTCGACTCAATGCCTAGAAGATGTGCTGCTGTTCTGGATAAAAAAGGATCCGCAACAAAGTACTAATGTGGCACTAAGGCTTTAAGCAACAATATTCAGTATAAATATCTATTTAGTTTCACTTAGGTTAGTTATAGGTTTAAGATTTCACGAAGTGTCCTTACTGAAAAAGTACTTTTTTTCCATCAAATGGTACATACGTACATACATAATTTGTCTTATAACCCTTCTAGTAAGCCAGCACACTACCTATTTATTTATTTATATTTAATACATGTACAGGACAAAAACAGCTGATTCGCAACGTAACAAAACGTAAAAGCCCCATTTAGTCAAACGTTCATGGAACATAATGTAACATACGTTCGCTTTTTAGAATATGAAAAGCAATGCAAATGCTTACCGATTGCTCATCATCAATGCTGTTCGTAATCTAAAAACGAACATAAGTTCCGTGGACGTTTGGCTAACCGGGGATAAAGTCTAATTCTACTTTTAGCATTGCATTGAACATGTTGCTAATGCATTACTTGTTGAAAAACGTAAAACGTAAAATATGTAGTAATAAAAAAGTACTGAAAGCGTTGCTAGGGTGCTGCGGTATTTTTGAAATGAAAAAGTACTGAAAAATGTACAACAGTACTGATTTTTTCAACACTGGGTGGTAGTCTTCTCGAAACCATATCAATACTTGGTTTTGGTTTTCAATGTACTCGTATGAGAATGTTAATTCTCCAAAAGAACTTTGCATCAGAGTAGAACATTCCTTTACCAATCTTACTTTTCAATTCTATTGCCAGTGATAGTGTGATAGTATAGTCACAATAAAACACAATTTTGTTTATGAAACGTGGGATATTTTTCTCCACATTTTATATTACGTAGTATTAAGTGTATAGCACTTCCCTTTTAATTGGTTAGCTAATGGAGTTGACAAGAGTTTACATACATGATTTTTTATGTTCCAAAGCCTTTCATTCTTCATACATTATTTACTGTACATTGCAACAACTTATTTTCTTATTTCCAATACAAGTGAATTCTTTGTTTAAAATATTTAAAATTGTTCAGCTAAAGAATTGTTAAAAGAATAATATTTATTCTCTTTTTTCCTTTTCAGGTAAGTCAAGTCAAGTAATGAATGGACACCTTCCAGTATGTAAGCATTATTATTATTATTCTTTAATTATGTTTCAATTAATTATACCATGACTTCCAATGGAGACATTAAACGAAATCAAAATAGTAAATAAATAGGAACCGAAACCGTACATACTTATGAATATGGCTCAAATATTTTGAAGTCGTTGTAGTATCATAGATAGTGTGTTGGCTTATTAGACGTGGGGCCGTGGTTCAAACCCCTGGCCAAATTAAACAAAAAGACGTATGAAAATATATTTCTATGGCGACTTTCTCTCAGTAGTCTTCTGGCAAAAACTGAGAGTGTAAAATAAAATTGCCCTGAAAAGTTTCTTAAAAATCTGTCGTCGTTGGTGTTGACTTTAAACTGTACGTCCCGCCAATCATGGACAGAATTAATACACACAATATAAGTGGTGTGAGAAGTTAGGTCGTAATCCTGTCTAGAGGGTTTTTATTGAGCAGTTAAGTGTGATAAAATATTTAGTTACCTACACTTCAGACACTGAAAATACTTTGTGGCCATACAGATAGAGAGAGATCATGAACTTGTTAAGTTTGTATCAGAGTGATTTAAAGCGGATAATAGTTTTTCTTACGTGTCATTCAACTCTACAAATGCATTTACACATAAGTAGGGCAAATAATATATAGATTAAGAAAATGTACGGAAGATAACCAAAAGGTGCAAGACTTTCAATGTTAGTGGCTAGCTTCTGAAAGCATGTGATTCCAATATTTTACGGATAACACGATGTCAAAACCTACTCACCTACCACTTAGTAAAGACATCCAAGACATCAAATCAATTTTCAGGGTTGATATCTCTCTTTGGAAAGCGCTTAGCATGGTGCTGAGATGTTTAGGTGCATGTCGATCAGAGGTGAGCAATAAATAGTTTTTCGCTACTCATAAGCACTCATGAAATTTTGAATACAAGTGAGTCAACAAAATTGAAATTTAAGTACTCTGATTCACTCATACTTTCTACAACGTTGATTTATAACTACAGGTTACAAAGAGTATGAGTACAACGTTGACATCAAACTCATAACATTCGAAATATGTTTGGTTCATAAGCCTACTCATACTCATAGAAAAAGACTTCGAGTGACTCGAATCATTCAACAAAAGTTAGTTGTTGTTGCATTTATAAACACAGAAAAAAGACACATAAGGGAAAAAGACACAACCTTCTAGTGAGTATTGTAGTGTTCGTATGCGATTCATACCTATTTTGTGATTCGTGTATATGTTGAGTTATGGAGAGTCGAAATTAACAACATCATGCGTGTTGTTAAGTATGAATATGATGACTACTTCAAACTTTGAATATGAGTAGAGGTACCATGATATTAAAGTAAGTATGAATGCGTACACGTATCAGAAATTATGAGTATGATTCGATTCTTCTCATCTTTTTGAATACTCATTGCTAATCGCTGATGCCAATAAGGCAAGGGACCATCTACTTTTCTTTTTCTATATTCTTCTTTCAAAGTTTTTTCTTTTACAGAAATAATGAATAAATTACTCAATAACTCATTCGGTTTTATACATCCAGTATTATAAACTTTTTTCCCAACCTGCCATAACTTCAGGACTGTGTATGAAACACTCCTCATATTGAAACCCAAAAACAAAACAATCATCCTTCATAACATTCGTCAGAATCTGACAATAATAATATGGCCTGCAAATAGTAGCAATTGACACTATAACACCTGGCTATTTTATTATTATGGTTGTTGTTGTTTTTTCTTTTCGTTTCCATACCATGTTTAAATACAAATTGTGAACAATCACACTGATTCTTATCACACACAAACACTTAAAATAAAAGAGAAGGAGAGTGAGAGAGAGAGAGAGTGAGAGAGAGAGAGAGTGAGAGCAGCAAAGAACTCATAATAATCACACCAAACCAAAATACAAAGTCACTCATTGACATTAACGACAGAATAAATGGTTGAATGGCTAGGAGAGTGACAGAAAATTTATTTTTTTTCCCCAATGTCCTGGTGGAATAAAAACAACAAAATCTAGATTTCAGTAGAACTAAACACACCCACCTTTCACGCACCCCTGTCCTTAGAACAGCTCATGAACCTGTAAAAGTCCAGCAACGTTTCATTAAAATCGTTAATTGTTGATGTTGATGGCTTGACTGTGATAGTCTGCATAAATGAGCGAGCGACTGAAGGACTAACTCAACAACAAATACAATGGGTGCTGTGATGGCACACACACAATTCACACAGTTTGTTTCGTCTGGTTTGGGTTCGGTTTGGTTTATTCGTTTATTCATAGTGAAAGCGTGAACTTAATACATAATGCACAGGCAAAATATACCAGGCGGTAGTGTAGAGTGTGGCTGTCGAGCGATGGGTGAGGTAATGATGGAATAAAAATGCCATTAAGTTGATATTTGATTAAAAGTCGTCCTGCTGCAAATTGGTATCGAGCATATGAAAGCGTAGAGAAAATAAAAACCCAGAGAGAGAGAGAGAGGAAGAGAGAGAGAGAGAGAAATGAAAATCCAAATAGAAGTTTTAAGTTGGGAGTTGCAAACTAATTAAATAGAAAATTTCCATTCAATTGAATTGAAACTGAACGACTAATTTAAATGTGATTACTTTTAACAGTTGGCATCCATTGGACACCTACACTGAGAGAAACAGAAAATGTATACGCTTTTCAGAATGCTTTAAAACATTCTAATGTGCTTGCATAATTCATGCCAAACTATAAAACTGCTGTCATTAGAAAATGAGAACCATAAAAAATGGAAAAAAATTTATATTTTCTCTCAGTGTACTTAACTATAATCGAATGCAAATAAAAAAGGTTAAAGTTAAAGTAGCACAACAATGATATCAAACTAAACACATCCATAAAATTAAACTGCTATGGTGTGCTCAGTCATTGATCCAGTAATGAAAACAAAAGTGCGATGTTTTCAAAAGTCAAAGGCACACAACACAGGGCAAGAGTATTAAAATCTTTTGCCATTAACAAGTCCATTTAGCCCATTTGACAAGTGGTCATAGACAAAAATGATTCATGCTCTAAAAGCTAGAAATGATTGATGATTGTACAGCATGTCGCCAGTCAGTGTTAAGAAAATATTTCGAAAATCATATTTTTTTTTATAGGAGAAGAATATTCTTCTTTAGTTGTTTAAAGATTTAAGGGGGGGGATATGTTAAGTATACATGAGGCAATTTATTTTAATCCTCAAACCGCTCTTTGGGGGCAGGGGAACTGCATTCTTTCAGCTACACTTTACTTTAACAATCTTCATTCTATCATCGGCCTCTTTTATTTTGGAAACTGATGAATGCCATCAAATGTACTGGCTTAGTGAGTAAGGCATGATTGTAGTATTGTTTTTAAGTTAAAAAATCAATTACTAATGATGAATGATAAGTGCGCCCTAGCATTACTATGATGCTTTGGCATCAGTAATCGGTAAAAAACGTAATCGTGGACGTGCTTGATAACGTACTTCTAATAATTTCTACAGTTTGGGTTCAAAAAATAATAGGGATCGAGTAGATCCTTTCACGAATGGATGTAATTCGATGCGGTGATATGATTTCGCAAATGACTGCAGTGTTCTCTAATTTGAGATTTCTACAATTACCAGGGCTGTGGACTGGCATTCGTATCAATACATACATACATACAAAATTGGTCATTACAACCCTTCAGTCAGGATTACGACCTAGTTTCTCACACCACTTATGTTGTGTGTGTTAATTTTATACATGAGTGGCGGGACCTACAGTTTAAAGTCGACTCCGAACGACAGATTTTTGAGAAACTTTTCATGGCAATTTTATTTACTCTCAGAGTTTTTGCCAGAAATCTGCTGAGAGGAAGTCGCCGAAGAAATACTTTTTGTATTTTATTTTGATGTCTGGCCTGGGGCTCGAACCCTGGCTTTTCGTCTAATAAGCCAACGCAGTACCTACTAGACCACGGTGACTTTTTATTCGTATCAATACAATGCCATAAAAGCCTTGAATGGTGTTTACCTGATATCACTACGTGGCCAATCAGTATTATTTGGGAGAAACATTTATAAATCGGGAACTAAGAAGTTGCTCACTTACTTCTCTTTACTTTAAATTAAAGCGCTTTGGATTGTGGTCTGGCCACTTTGTGATTACAAGAAATCATGCTGTTTTAAGGGACTCATAGGCTTGGTCATTACAAACCTTTAGTCAGGATGACTACCTAGTTCCTCACAGCACTTATGTTGTGTGTGTTAATTTTGTGGATAAGTGGCGGGACCTACAGTTTAAAATCGACTCCGAACGCCAGATTTTTGAGAAACTTTTCTTGGCAATTTTCTATTTACTCTCAGAGTTTTTGACATAAATCTGCTGAGAGGAAGTCGTCGTCATATTTTGTTTTGCTGGAGATGTCTGACCTGGGGTTTGAACCGTGGCCTTACGTCTAATAAGCCAACACACTACCTACTAGGCTACGGCGACTGCGTGGACATAAGTTATTCATTGTGAGTTGCTGCTGCGTTGGTCGTCATGAGAGATGATTGTGTCATGCTCACTCTAATAATTGAAACATCTTTATCTACAAACGAAATGGAGGAGGATGAGAATATCATCCATTATTACACACAAGACTATTGACGCACCCGCATCTACTTATGATGTGAATAGGTTGAAACTATAGCCCACTTAGTCTGCGGTATTCCATTACATATACAGCCTGTCATTCACTTCTCCATCAAGAGTATTGACGCAGCCGTATATGCTAACAATGTAGCACCTCGGCCAAGCGATGTTAATAAATGGAGTAAACTTCTTGTAAAGAAAAGTAGATTCTTTTGGTGTTCTAGAACCTCAGAATAGTTTAAGTAAGACTTAACATAGTCATGCTTAACATATGGGATTTAATATAGTCAGTTTATTAAGGTTAGACTGCTATGCCTAGTTCGGATTAATCGGAATTCCAGTCGGATTAAGCGAGTTCTAGATGGTATAGCTTAATCAACTTTTCCAATTTCCCTGCTGTTGGCTGAACAGGTATCGTTGATGCCTACAAATCGCTGGAGTTTATTTTTTGATATCCATTAGTTCGAGTAAGAATTCGTTTGGCACAATCTGACAAACTGTCCCTGGACATTGTAAGGGTTTCAAATGGTATCATCAATATTCTGAATACTTCATTGGAATAGAGTAGTTATTGTTTTCACATCAATAGTAAGAATTTCCTTTTGGTCTTTACGTAACAGTAGCATTCAACCCAAGCATGGCAAGATTTCTTTTGGATGTGGTTCATTTGGTCATATACTTACTCCAGTTTATAGTCACTTAGGTTAGGTTAGGTTAGAGGACGTGTACTTGTCACTTAAGACAAGTACAGTACCCGGACGTCCAAGTTTCTCACACCACTTATGTTGTGTGTATTAATTTTATACATGAGTGGTGGGACCTACAGTTTAAAGTCGATTCCGAACGACAGAACTTTTCATGGTAAGTCTTATTTACTCTCAAAGTTTTTGCCAGAAATCTGCTGAGAGGAAGTCGCCGAAGAAATACTTTTTGTTTTTTGTCTTGATGTCTGGCCTGGGGCTCGAACCCTGGCTTCTACGTCTAATAAGCCAACACACTACCTACTAGACTACGGCGATTTCAAAAATAGTCACATTCAAAATTTTTCGGCCATGCTCAACTAACGTTTCTCATGGGTGGAATTGTATTGAAAATACAGAGTCCCACTATTACCGGCTCGAGGGCTAACCGAGATGGTGATTCGATATTTCCTTACTACACCAGAAAATCGAACATGGAATTATTGGTAAATTCTATTCCACAAAATACTGAAAATCTTTTTATATTTTCCCCTTACTCCCCTTACGTATGCTCTAGGTGGCCTTTTACTGTAGTAAGATATTGACAGCATGTTGCATAGAATATAATATTCAAATAAGATTGGAAACCTAACGTCAGAGCACAGACGTTATTCCATTTGAATGTACTCTTAGAACTTTAATTCATACATTTTGAAAGGAATTTCTGGTATTGTAGTTCAAAAAAATTTGTTATAATCTAGTAGGTAGTGTGTTGGGTTATTAGACGAGAGCTTGTAGTTCAAACCCCAGCTCAGACATGTTGAAATAAACAAAATTTGAAAAAAATATTTCGTTTGGCGACTTTCTCTCTCTGAAAGTTAATAAAATTAATACGTACAGTTTCTCAAATCTGTCGTCCGGAGCGCATATAACATGTGTGGTGTAAGAAGATAGGTTTTAATCCTAACTACGGAGGCGTAATAAGTAATTTAGTGAAAAAGTCTACCAAAACTAAAGATTTTCTCTTTGATTTTTGCTTTTCAAAAAAATTTCAAAATCGCCCACATACAAATTTTCCAATTCTTAGGATCTCAGAAATTGTTCATTGAATTGTTCCTTTCATCATTCTCTTAAGGAGTAAAACTCATTGGCTGTAACTCATAACTCTGCGTAAATAAAAGCTGAAAAACTGTCATCAACTATTGCCACAACGTTATTCAACGCTATTAAGTCAGCCATCAAACATCAACATCAACAACATCAACAACATTAACAACATCGACAACATCATCATAATCATTATCATCAACATCTTTACCGACCGTTATGTTGTTATAAATTTATAGTATTTCCGGTTTCTTTGTCTTGTGCTTGTAATTTTCATTTGCCACAAAAGTACGATGACGAACGTACTCATCTCATACCTGTATGAAGGAGAAGACCGGGCTGGTTGATGGCCATGATGATTTTTGCAGATCAATCTACAAAATGAAAAAAAGACTGAATGAATCTGCTGCATTGCGTCAATCATAATGTTTTTTTGCGGTTGTTGTAGTTTTCTTTTTTTTTTTCGTAAACGAATATTACTTTGGTTATCCGTAGACATTTGGCTGTTTGACAGCATGCCATCACCCATTCATACCACATTTGTTAGAATTTTTATGTTATGGAATCCTTCAATCTTCAATCTTGAATAAATGTAATGACAACAACAGCAGCAGCAATAATAATGACGACAGGAAACGAAAATACAACAGCAATACATACATACATACACAGTTCTGTTTATGAAGATACAAAAAGCATGGAAAGATGAAACCAAATCAGACCAAACCAGGCTCGGGCACAGACACCGTCAGAGTAATAATCATAAAAAGGCTACAATTTTATCTAATCGTGGTTGTTATGCAATTGGCAACGCGTTTTATGGTTGTTGTTCATGTCGATGATGTTGTTCATGCTTTAGTTATACGAGTACAATATTGTTGTTGTTATTGTTGTTGCTGTTGATAGAGAGTACTTTTTTTTGCTCTTTATTTTTTTTTCTTGTTGCATATTATCACATAAAAGTGCCACTAACATATAATAATGAATCATTTTGCGGTCATATGTTAAGGCACTGGAGCACAGCAATCTAACCAGGCAAGCAGGCAGGCTGGCCAACAGAGAAACAGAGGGTGTATGAACAGCACAATACAACAGACAACAGCAGCAACCATTACTAGCAATGTTTTTTACTCCCCTAAAACAGCATGTGTATGTAAATTATGTACAGATTTTACAGAACGAAAGAAAACGCAAGCAAGCGAAAGAGAGACAGACAGAGAGAGAGAGAGAGAGAGAGAGAAAGTTTGGAATATTACCAACTCTATGGCTGGCTAACTCGGTGTCTGTGTGTGGTGTGCATGTCTAATTCTCTGGGGCTAAAGTAAAAGAATGATTGCTGCTGATGCTGTTGTTGTTATTGTTGTTGCCTCTAAATGAACAACATGTTGGCAACGAGTGTATCTTGTAATATCTGTCTATCGGTCTGTCGGTTTCTATATTATTCCTGTTTTGTATTGCTTTTATTTATTTATTTCTGTTTATTTCTGTGTCTTCTCCTGTATTTTTATTCCTCTTTCTGCCTAATCCTTATAACTCCTACTCCTACTCCATTGCCAATTTCAATGAGACTCGATTTCATTTTATTCCTTCTTCTTTTCATCTTTTGAGCACAATAATATCTGCGTAATCAGTAAATGTTGTTGAATACGCGGCATGGAAATAAAAGAAATGGGACGTAATAAGCAAATATGGTATGCAAAATGGAGTATGTGCACAGTGGGTTGAGGTATCAGCATCTTATGCTACATGGATGGGCTATAGAGAGGTAGGATACAGAGTGAAATATTCAGAAGCCATAGTTCAACTCGATATATAAACTGATTCCCGAGTTGTAAGAGTGGAAAAACAGAAAAAACGGCGAAGTAGACTACTACATAACCCAGATGCTGACCGGTCACGGATATTTCAGAGAGTACCTGCATCGCATGGGGAAATGCCGCTCGCCATTCTGTATCTATGAAGAGAAAGAAACGTTAGATGATTCCGAACACACTTTCTTCAGCTATTGACGATGGGCCGAAAGCCGTCAGCGAATCGAAGCTGAAATCGGCGTCATTAGCTCTACAAACGTCGTGCTGAAAATGATAAACAGTAGAGAGAACTGGAACGCAGTAAAACACTTTGTAGAGCACGTCCTGCGAAGGAAGAAATTTGACCTAAACGCAGCAGACTGAGAATAGAGCGGAGCCTGGAAGCATGGAACTGGAACATATGCCAGAACAGGGGTCCACCTCGAAGTAATACAACCGTGGTTCCGAGGTGGAATGATTCCCCGGTGAGGAGACAAGGCGGGTTTTTAGCGGTATACCCAGTGGGAGAGTCCGATATATCATGTCTGGTGACGAC
Source organism: Sarcophaga subvicina (assembly GCA_936449025.2). Taxonomy (NCBI): domain Eukaryota; kingdom Metazoa; phylum Arthropoda; class Insecta; order Diptera; family Sarcophagidae; genus Sarcophaga; species Sarcophaga subvicina. The sequence continues at coordinate 78,365,550 of OW388083.2, forward strand.
CATCATGAATGAATAAAGCATATTCCCTCCTTCCCGCAAAAAAAAAAATCGTTAAACTCGAGAGCATCTTGCAATCAGAGTCTTATGCCTTGGAAACATGTGCTACATGCAGCTTAGATAGGAAGTACAGGGAACGTGTCTTAACAATATTGTCTGACAGTCAGGCAGTCTTTCGTGCTCGTAGCTGCTATTCGATTGACACTAGATTAGTATAGAATTGTTTGGTTAAGCTGAAATAGGCAATAAGTCACCCTTTGCTGGATCCCAAGTCATATGGAAATTCAGACCAATGAGCTGGTAAATGAACTTGCGAGTAGATGAACTTCAACGCCTTTGTTTTCAATCGGCGGAGGATTAGATGAACATAGACGAAGACTTATTTCAACAAAAATTGGTTTCATGCAATTTTTGCTGGAAGAGATTTGACTTAAGCATAATTCCACTGAAGGATAGCCTAAGTATGGTTTTCCGACTGAACATTGTCGAGGCCTAAAGGTTTAATTCACAATTGAAATTGCTTCAGCCTCATATGCAGATTCGGAGGAGAGGAAAATGTATCATCTGAAGGGGCATACACAGAACCTGAGTGAAGTTAATGCAACTCAGCATGCTTGGTGCTTATCATGTACTAGGCAGTAAGTACCCGTCAATAGCAAAATTTTATTCGTTTGAAAGACATATTGATGCCAGTATATCTAGAAACCACGGCTTTTCAATTCAATTTTCTACGAATTTGGTGCATAAATAATGCTGAACTTGACCGATTTTTCATGTATTATGTCGGCTCTGAGGACCGCTGTAGTTTGTGGGTTATTCGCATACAAGTGCAAGTTAAAAAAACCCCACAGGAAAACTGTTTAAATCACACGATCTGTTTGGCTAGCTAACATGATTTCTACATGCAATGAATGGGCATGAATACCTCGTTCAGAATACATATTCATTGTGACATGAGCTGTGTAATACGTAGTGCTAAAGAACTTCATGATCAACCCCTAGCCTTAAATCATAGTTGATCTCTCCACAAATGGCATCATTCGGTTTCTTTCCCCACTTTCAATGCCATTATCACTACAATTACTGCCTCTTTCGTTTTAGTTATTGCGATCTTGAACATAAACATTGCAACGCAATATGGAAGTTAAAAAATTACCACAATGTTCCATTCTCTCCCTGATGCATCTTCCCTCGTATATTATCAATTTAGACTAGTTGTCGGTGTCAAGATCAGCCAATTCAGAATAAAAGAAGTTAGTAATCATCGATCTATAGTGCTCGCCGCTGAAACAGATGGCCATGACAACATCGTTCTCAACCGATAACGCTGCCAGCATAAAATCCACAAAAAAAGGGAATTTTTTTGAAATGCATTAGACACTCTTGGATCTCTTGTGGATCGGTATCGTAATAAATTTTCGTTTGTTTACATATTAATTTAACTAGAAATGGTCTCCAGTTATCAACTGCTCGAGAGTCGTTGTCTATGATCGTCGCCTCAAATCGGATCCATTGATTTTCATATTCTTCTTGAAAGAACAGTACTTTGTTCAATACAGTACTTCATTTATTGGATTCTGTTTTAGGTTCACATATAAAAATTTTGCAGGCCATTGTGCAAAATTGTAAATCTGCATATTTTCCTCAATTTTTTCTTTCTCCTTCGTTCCTTTCGCATAGCATTGCATTATATTCTACCATATTTTGTATATTTTTTGCTCACAGTTAATTATCTTAAACCAGATATTTTCACAATTTTGCTGCATTGGTTTCGGTTTTTTTCTTTTTTTTTTTTGTTATTTTGGTTACAAGTAATCATCGTAGTGGGCTTTTGTGGCTAAACTGGCACGATGGGTTAGTTGGCTGTTTGTTTTCCTTAATGATGGTGATTATTTTATAATTATTCTCGTAATATATTAAAGCCATTATTCACTTGGCCATAATTGTTTCATATCTTGTCTTCTTGCTGCAGTATCTCTAAAGCAATATCTTTTATGTATAACCAGCTAACATCACAACATGTCTTTATCCAATATTCTGGCCAATATTCCCAATAGCAGTGTCATTTGCTTCAGCCATAAACCATATGACAGTGGCTTTAAGATTTTGTTTTTTTTCTGTTTTGTTTATGCAGACAATAACAAACATTTTTGTTGATAATTTCCACAGGCATAATTAAAGGAAGTTAAAGTCTACAACGTCTATTAAACGTAATTTTATTATAAATGTCTGATAATCAGCAATCTGCTCTTCTCCTGTCATTTCTTCTCTGTTCTTGCTAGACTTCCGTATCCTTTAGAGACAGTCTCTGGCAAGGTTTTTACATTCTGTGACTCTTGCTTACCTTAAACTGACTGACGAAGACAATTTTGTGTGTGGTTTTAAATAAATTTCTTACAGAGACATTCTATTAAAGTTTTTGGCATGCAGATGGAAAGGGTAAAAATTAAATAAATTTATTGCCAAGCCATAAAAGAGGCTGGTTGGCTGGATGGCTGGCTGTTATAAGGTTTTAATGAATGTTTTCAAGGCTTAAATGGCATTTAGAGTTTAGTTAAATATTTAAAGGATTATTTAATATTTAAAGGATTATTTATGAGATTTTCAAAGAAATTATAAATTTAAGGTGCTGTTTTTAATTGCTACAGTATTTAAGCAGCATACTTTTTAGCAAAATTTAATTTAAAAGTAGGCTACGGTAACAGACAAAACATCTTTTATTGATTGATGTTATGATTGTTGGGGATCTTTTCTAAAATATTTTATTTAACTGCACTCATTGTGATATTTTGCCATAAACCTAGGCCTGTTTAATAAATTTATGATAATTGTAGCTCATGATTGGAAGCAAATTTATCTAAAAATGGTAGGCTCATAGAAATTAGAAGTTTCTTTCAAGACAATCCTTTCCGTTTTTAACTGATCGGTAGTTCTAATCGTCTGAAAAGTAAGAATAGAATATTTTTATAAGTATACATACTATTATGCAAGTGATTGACATCAATCATTAAAATGATTTATTGTTTAGAAATTAAAAAATAAACACCTTCTGAAATATATTGCAAAATGATTTTGATTGATGTGGACCGTGTGATTCTTACTCGTACTAACTGGAACATATATAAGGGTTGCTTGATATCAGTTATTAAATGTTCAGATTGACATCAATCACAAGGAATATTTTATAGAAATCTTTGCGAGATTTAATTTATGTTAAGCAAAATTTTTATGGTTTTTGATGGCTTTTTTAATTTCTAATTTCAAATCGATTATGAAATTATAACCGTTATATCACGTTATTGCTTGCCAGTAATTGTTATACTGCACGGCTATCAAATTGATTTTTATAATGTCTACCATAAACACTAATGGACGAAAATCCTTTCGAATATTATCTACATATTGATTACTTGATGTGCTATGAAATGAATCGATTGACACAATCAGGAGCAATGTAGCAATGGCAGTTACAAGCCATGATTAAAAGCACGTGTGTAATATTAAGCTAGTAAAATCGTCCACAATCTTCACTCCAAATTAATGTATTTTCTTAGTTATTATTCTTGGCATTCATTAGGTATGATTGAGTTCAATTATATGCTATGATTGATGGCTTAAGCTTAGTAAGACTAGTTATGAGATGCTTTTGATTGCGATCAATTTTTGTGAAATGCTTTAGCCATGATGTATTTGTCATAACCTGTCGTGATTGAAATCAATAACAAAGAAAACTAGACGTCAATCATAAGATGTGATTGATCCCAGTTGTTCATTGGTTATTTTCAATTTAAACCATTTGGATTTAAAATTGTCATTACTGTTGGAAAGAGCAGGAGAATAAATTTAAAGTCGTCTGCAGTAGCCTGTATATAAACTGTAGTGATTGATGCCAATAACAAAGTACACTTGATGTGAATCGTAAGATGTGATTGATGCCAGTTGTTCATGTGCTTAATTTAAATTTAAACCATTTGGATTTAAAATTTTCATTACTGTTGAAGAGAGGAGGAGTACTAATCTAAAGTTGTCTGCAGTATTTCGTCTTGTATTCCTTAAAATAATTATTCTTGTTGCCTTTAAACTGTTTTTTGTTTTGTGGGTGTGATAATTTTTCTCTTGACGCCTTGTATCGTGTTATGCCATGCTGTTAATTTTTTTGTTTTTCTTTTGGGGTTTAATTTTAACTGTTGCCTGCTGCCATTGCCTGGGGTTCGCCTCATTCATTTGCTGATATTGCTGGCAATTTGGCAACAATTTTATAATAAAAAACACAACAACAACATCAAAAACGAAATAAAAAACGTCGTTTTGCAGTAAACGGATTATACTCAAGTGACAAATATGAAGAGATAATAGTGATAGAGAGAGAGAAAAGAGGAAAGAGATAAAGATAGACTTTATCGCTAATTAGATAAACTATAGATTCTAGCGAGGTTCAACAGTTAATGTATTTTGGCAACTGTTGCAATATTTTAGCAGCAACCAAAACAGCTTCCATAATTTAGCAGTTCGAGACACTCTGCCCAAAAAAAATGATACTGTGATGCAAATACAATAAAAATAAAAACAATATGAAAAAATTATAAACTTTACAAGATAAAATAAATGAAAGAGAGAAAGAGTACAACATTTAATTTGACTACAATTGGCACAACAATCGCATGGGGATAAAAGCGATTTTGAATCACTCGAATTGTATCTTCTTTAACTGCTACTTTCATGGCTTTATAAATATTGTATATGAGTACTCTTGTACACATATGTATATATGTAAGCCATTATTTTTTATTACTGCATAAATAATTTTGTTGGTTATAAAATTTTTGTGGGGTTTGCCGGAAAACATGCACATAAAATATTCACATAAAATACAGGCAACTATTTTTCAAGCATTCTTTTCTTCTCCAAATTTTGCTTGCTATGTTTGTGTGTGTGATTTACTTTTTTCAGTGAATTTTTTTTCCAAAATATTTTCAACTATGCGCTGCTCATCTTGTTTTGTTGGTTTTTTGATGAAATAATTTTTTGGACAAAAATAATTGCCATAAATAAAAACCAAATTAAAAACAAAAAAGAATATGTTTTAAAAGTGAAATATTATTAAAAAAAAAACACAACAAAAACAAGAATAGTTAACATACTTTATATGGTTTTATTTAAAACATGAGCTAAAATATTACAGGCATATATGTTGTTATCAGTCGAGTGTTTGTAAAAGTCATTGAATTTTTAGAAAATAATTCTAAAAAAGATTGACATCAATCAGCTCTCAGTTCTCTCAGCTCTCTAATTCTGCTTGAAGTAGAGTGGATCCACTTAAGCTAGAGTTTCATTTGTAATACCATAATGAACATTCAACTCGGTGATCTATAATGCCCTTGAAAACAGATCTGGCAATTGCTGCAAATAGCTTCAATCAACTATGGTAAGAAAATCAAAAGTTAAGTGCATACATACATAATAAGTAATTACAAATCTTCAGTCAGCTTCTCACACCATTTATGCTAGGTGTGTGACCCACAGTTTAAAGTCTACTCCGTATGACAGGTTTTTGAGAAGTTATTGCCAGAAATTGGCTGAAAGGAAGTTGCCACAGAAATATTTTTCATATTTCGTTTTGTTCGAAATGTCTGACTTGGAGTTTGAATTGTGGCCCCACGTCATTCGAGAAGTTAACTACTTCAGGCAATAATCGGCTATTGACGCACGTAATGGAAGATAGAGTCTTCCTCCTGGTTGTATTCACAGCTCCAGCATAACTCATTTGAGGGCACTCTTGGTAACTCGGCATGCCTTTCAATAGGAAAGCGACCTGTAAGAATCGAGCGCTGAATGGTCATGCAACTTAACCGTTTGAGTGCGAATAACGACGCTATAACGACGAATAGGTAATGCGCCAAAATCGCGGTTCGTCGATTTAGCGACGATTGCTTCAGTCAGAGTTTGGCGTTTAGTTAGTGAGGACTGCTGCGACTGTTATGGATACAAAAATATTTTTTCTCAATTTCTCATAGCAATTTTCAATTAATTTACCCCAAACCCATAACACTCAAACGGTTAAAGAAAGAAGATAAATCGCATTTTTCTTATACATATCAGTCCTGCAATATTAACATTCCTGAATGAGAATGAACGTTAAGGTGTCGTCGTTGGGAATTTAATTCCAGCCTGGTTTTCGGAGTAATTGAGAACATTTCCAGGGAAAGCATTACAACGTTTTAAAAATGGCCAAGCCCTCCACCTCCAAGAAATACGTCAGCCAATACGAAAGATTAATATCAAAAATCTATATCATTCCACTTACTCTGTCCAGCATTGAAGAGTAGAAGTTGCTGACCGAAATTGTAAACTAAATATTGTATCTTGAAAGTTATGTGGAAGCGTGTAATCGACCTGTATGTATCTCTATCTTCTCTGTTGTATCTTGTTCATAGTCCATGTTTGAATAGCATTAAACTTAATTAAACATTATCAGTTCAGAATTCTCTTTTAATAAAATGTCGGAGGGAGGCTAATACTTTCCTAAAAAGAGAAATAAAAAATATCTCTGGCACAACACAGCGATTAATGATAACCTTAAAGAGCAACATATCAATATTCCTAAGAAAAGTGTCCCCACAAAGTGGGATAACTCATGGGGAATTAATCGCTACAGTCATAAATCTTTGGCTGTTTTTAGAAATCCTATACTAAACGTACAACTAATGCTTATGCAAGTTTATGCTTAGCCATAGAGTCCCTTGCGAACATCAAATAAATGTCCATATTTCTCCAGGAAATGGTAGATTTTTCAAAGATCTCCATCACAAGGTGTATAAGAAGTTAGACACTTGTATACACTTTCGGATAATTGCAGGTTATTCAGGCAGTCATAGTTATTGTCAGGCTATTAAACGGCTGCTTTATAGCATTCCCTAATATATAGACAGCCTGACGTGAAGTCCTTTGCTAAACTTCCTTCAACGTTGAAACTTATCCATAAAAGGAATTCATTTCTCTGTGAAAAGCGAAATATTCGAAGGACTTCATCATGTGGTCCCCTAGGAATTAAGCATTGGCGGAAACAGTACTTTCGATGAATTATGCAGGACATTCATGGAAGTAAACAACCAACTAATCATCTGTCCTGCGTCGCTTTGAAGACAAATACAGCAGAAACTTACTCCACAGTTAAATTTTTTACATGGAAATGAGAATTTGCTAGTCCGCCAGGATGAACTGGGCGTATTTGAATACAAGAATCTTATTTTCTCTCTTGTTAGGACTTTTACTCTGTGGAATCTGTTCTTATGAGTCACATGTAGTCATAATTTGCTAATCGTTGCAATAAGACAGAGCCTGTTACTTAATATTTCATTGCATTGAACTGGTGCTAATGATAATAAGGATACCGAGAACCTTATTACTGACTTCTCTAATAAAATTTTTGGAAAAAATAATGAGTAACCTTTCCCCTGTTTATGAGGGAATGATTTCATTTTATTTTCTCACTTAGATATTCACTATGTGGTCTCTATCCTCAAGAGACACATCCTAGTAGGAAAACATGGCTGTCTGCTAGTCGATCCCTTAAGACTTTTCAAGAAATGAAGAATCGAAGGAGAAGGTAGAGAGTGAGAGCATTTTAGCACTAGTTGAGAGATTTCTAAGAATAATAACCCTAATGAAATGATACGAAATAAAGTTAAAGAATATTTCATTACACATAATGGCAAGCATCAGCGCTTTCTTTTATTAAATTTGGTAGCCAATCAACTAATTTAAGTAGGAATCTGATATGGAAACGTGCGGTGAAAACTAAACTAACATCTCAAGTATACTTTATATGAATATGGTAACTAGAAATGTTATCTTCTCTTCTGTAATCTGCATTTTTAGATAGAAAATCGATTCAAGGTTACTTAAATTCTAAGCAACTTCGTCAAGCATGTACACAAGCATAAAAAATTGTAACACTTAGCATTTTGAAATGTATAAACTTTACAACAGGCTGAAACATGCTGTCGATGAATGCGGGAAATTAGGCTTTCGGCGTATATATGCTACAGAAATCTCTATTGATTGATATTCATCATAATTCTGTTGTGATTGACATCAACCCTCTTAATTTTCTTTTTAAATTTCATACATTTTTGTATCAATAATGATAACAATCTAATGATTTGACGTATGTCTTCGATGTGTGACATAAAATCTCTTCTTATTGCTGTTTCCTTTCGTTGTAATCCTTAGAGCTTTAAGGTTCGCAGAAGTCGTTTTAAATTTATGTTTTCCCCCCTTGAAACTTATTTCACACATAAAAAACCATCAAAAAAAGGAATCAGAATTTTTGTTTTTGTTTTAAAATGATTGCAGTTAAAATAAAGCACCATAAAAACAAAAAGAAATAAATAAATAGGAAAACAAAATAGAGAGAGGGGGAGAGAGAAAAAACGATCTAAAAAAGGCAAAAACTTTTTGATTGTTTCGATTTGTTGCACATTAAATAATATATTTGAACAATTTTCACCTCATCCAGTGGCTATAAAAAAAATTGACATATACACTCGCATATACACACAAAGCGCTTTGTGAAAAATATAAACCAATGTATACACATACAAACGTACAAACTAACATAAACTCTCATCATATGGAAAACATTTTTGATGGTTCGTTGATGGCTAAAGTCAGCAGCACAAAAACAGAAAAAAAAAATATAAAAGAATTGTAGAAAAATTTAAGAAATTTAGAGCAAAAAGTTGTGATTATTTAGAGTATGAATGGCTCAGTTTTTTTTCAATTCTTTTTTTATTTATTTTCTCTAAATAGCTAGCAATAGAAGTTAAGAGCGTGAAAAACTAGATACACCGACCACAGTAAATTCATTTGTAACATTCCAGAGCAGTCAACGACGGTAAGAATTATTTAAGGGAAGTATCCGGGCAATAGAGTTGCCAAGAGGTAGTTTAATTTGTTAAAAAATCAAAATTTAAAATAGATTTTAAAACAATTTTTAAATCGAAGAGAATTCAGTCCTTAACTCAGCCACCTAAACTTGCAATAACTTGCTAGAAGCTGTAACAGCCAAGTTTTAACAACTTTTGATCTGTTTTAAGCGATATTGGAGCTTTGACGACTATAGATTAACAAAAAAGCATACTCAACTCAAAATCACAGTCATATTGTCATAAAAACGTTTTCTGAAACTGAATATAGAAAGTTTGACCTGACTTCATCCCAGAAAATTTCGGTAAAATAAACATACATACATACATAATTTGTCATTATAACCCTTCAGTCAGGATTACGACCTTACTTCTGACACCACTTATGTATGTTGTGTGTGTTAATTTTATACATGAGCGGCGGGACCTATAGTTTAACACGTTCATCGCCACGATAATATCAGAAAAATTTTCACATGGGCCACGGTAACTTTGTTAGATAATTTAGTTAAAAATGTGTCAAGGAAACTTAATGTATCGCAGAAAATTTTTTTTGCCAAAATTTCCGGAAAAACACTATTTTTTATGTCACACATATATGATTGACATGGCTCCTGTAGAACTTCTTAGCGTCAGACACATATAACTGACATGGCGATGAATGTGTTAAAGTCGATTCCGAACGACAGATGTTTGAGAAACTTTTCATGGGAATTTTAATTACTCTCAGATTTTTCGCCAGAAATCTGCTGAGAGGAAGTCGCCGAAGAAATATTTTTTTCATATTTTCATTTTGATGTCTGACCTGGGGTTTGAACCGTAGCCTTACGTCTAGTAAGTCAACACACTACCTACTAGACTACGAAGACTTAGAGGTTGTTAATCAATTCACAATTTAAACTTGAACACTGAAGTTTGAGTCGCTTTAAATAATCTAGTAGGATACATACAGACTTCATCTGAATTTTAATTTTTACAATTGGCCAGCATTGGAATATGTAAACCTTAAATGGTTTAAGAGACATACAATGCGATTGCTCCATTTTTTATAGAGACGACCTTAGAAGCGTGCAGGCATAATCCAACGGACGTAGCGTTATTTCGTTCGCTCGAACAAGTGTGCCATAGGTCCGTACTTGCGATTCCTCTGCCTATAGATGTAATCATGTTAACTTAATGGCAAATGCTTTGAAATCATTTCTATGACTTTGTTGTCTTAAGTTAATTTTCGAGTTCATCATCTTTTCCGTCATCGCATCCCATCGTTTCTTATATACTTATCTAATTAGTCATTACAAACCTTTCGTCATGATTACAAGCTAGCTTACCGCACCACCCACGTTGTGATTTTATTCATGAGTGACAGTACCTACAGTTTAAAATCGACAAATTTTTGTTTACAAACAGAGTTTTTGCCAGTCGCCTGCTGAGAGGTAGTCGCCGAACGAAATATTTTTGCATCACATGTCGTTTTGTTCGTGATGTCTGAGCTGGGGTGTATATAAACAATTTCATCTTGGGACCCTTACTCTATATGAACAAAGTATAAATATGACTGCATTTCGCTAATAATGACATTAAAAAAACGGGGTATTCAGCTTTTAATTGAGTGACAATACAAACGAATGTCAAGCTCGCATATGTTGTGAATATAATTGAAAAATCTTCAAAAGTGTTGAAGTCTTTAGTCCCGCAAAGATAATTCATCATAATTTTATACCGAATATCCTATAAGTAGGATGTGCCAGACACACTTCCGTGTTGTAACAACGCTTTCATTTAGTTCATAAGGTTTTGAACTTACGGGCAAGTTCTACATCAATTTTACTTCTCAATTAAGAGCCGGGTATTCCCCTTTTATGATGTTTCTTGTACATTTTATGTGAGTGACAAAATCCTTGAATTTCGTCAAGCGGGATAGGATATGTCACGTCATGATAGACTAGCAACCCCACAAGTAAGACAGTTACTCGATTGAAAGAAAACCATATATAAACACTTGAAGGATCTTCGCGAGTTAATGAATTATTACAGAAGTGACCTTATTCCACACTAGTTGTGGATTAATAGTATAAAGAGCATTGCGCTCTAGCTTCTTTTCTTAAAGTACCGGAGTGACCTCAATGGTCCCCGACGAATTACAAAACGGTACTCTGGCTAAAATCGCCGTAGTCTAATAGGTAGTGAGTTGACTTATTAGACGTAAGGCCACCGTTCAAACCCCTCTCAGCAGATTTCTGGCAAAAACTCTGGGAGTAATTAAAATTGCCATGCAAAGTTTCTCAAAAAATCTGTTGTTCGGAATCGACTTTAAACTGTAGGTCCCCACTCATGTAGAAAATTAACACATACAACATAAAGTGGTGTGAAAAGCTAGGTCGTTATCCTGACCGAAGAGTTGGAATGGCCAATTATATATATATGTAAATATATACTCCGACTAGCCTTACTCTGTACTCTCCAGCCAAGAATCGCAATTGGTGAAGCTTCAAGAGGTAATTAATGGACACCTGTTTTGTGACTACAACACTTGAGGCTTCCTCCTTACTATGACATCAAACTGTAGCAATCGATAAAAGAATTAAATTCTTTTTCCCATTATGATATTAATTGTCTTCGCTTTGAAACATTAAAAATGTCCAATATGGGGAGGGTAATTTGAAGGAAATACTGTATTTAATAAATAATAAATGATACTCCAAAAAAAAAAACTCGACTTTTTGAAGTACAAATAAGGTCCCTCAAATTCAAATTATATTTTAAAAATGGACCACCACCTGGTATTGCTATCAATTTATTGCTGCAAAAGCTTTGTCAATTGCCTACAAGAGAAAACAATTGCGTGGCTTAAAGCAAATGTCTTTCTCCTACTCCTTCTCCCGACCGTTGCCGCATTTAATTTTATTTCCGAATCCAAGCAGTGACAATAAATCAACGTATGCGAGAGTAGTTGTTGGAATCTTTTGTGAATTATTGTCCAATTAATTAATTTCGAAAAACTTTCTTTAATCATATCTGGCAACTCTGTAAAATGCCAACAATAAATGGCACCAACACCAAAAACAATAATAAAAACAGCACAATAATAAGAAACGACGTTAACGGTAGAAAGTAGCAAATATTTGTAACAAACATTACAAATATATTTTGCACAGGAATGTGAATGTATTTTGTATGTGTATGTTTGTTTGTGTGTGTCATTTATTAGTGAGACAGAAAGAGATAGGGAGGGGGGGGGGGCGACAGTGTGCTGAAATGAATTGTGTTACACATTTCAAACGGGCTCTTCTGTTTTAATACATTTGACCATCCGCCTTCACCTAGTCTCACCCTCTCACCTTACCTACAAACACACACACGCACATATATATATACATATATTTACACATAAATCCGTGTTATACGACTCTCTCTCACTCTCTGAATTGCATAAGTTTGTAGAAAAGTTCACTGTGCATGATAAATAGCTTTCACTTAATATTTCAGTAGAGAGATGTTAGATGAATGGGTCCGGATAAAGGTGTTTCGGGTCATTTATCAGACATTTCAGTTTTTGTTTTGTATATGCACACACCACACACAGATACAGATACACATACACAGTGTATATGTATGTGTGATCAGCAATGGCAGCATATTTAACAGCCTCAATTGTTGCAAACGAGTGTGAGAGGCAGGCCATTGAATTTTGTTTGGTTTTGTTGTTGTTTTTATATTTTTTTGTTACTGGTTTATTTATACATGCGAATGAACACATTTAGATGACGACCCTTGAAAAAATAAGAGAATACAAGTTCCACTTCCACTGCCATTGCCAACGCCACTATGATTTTCACTACCACCAGTAATGTTTGTTGCCATACCTTAACACCACATATTGTGTATGGATATACAGCAGGAGTTGGCTAATTATAATTGGTATGAAAATACCAATTTTTCTTTTTTCTAACAGCCTAACTGCAAGAGATTCACATTTTTTTTTTACAAAACCATGGGTGAGAGAAAGCAATTTTTCTGCAGAATTTTGTCAACTGTGATGCAAATGCAGTTAATTTCTTTGCTTATCATGTTAACCTATAGGACATTTTTTTAAACTGCCGTCCTCTGCAGCATTCTGAAGCTACAAGAGTCAATATACACTTTGATTACCAACAAAAACAGTACTCTTGGTTATGAATTTTTGGGAAATATTTTTTTGTTTTGAGCTCAATAAAATTATTCTTTGTCAGGAATGTCAATGCATAGAACGGTGTTGATTCAATACCACATTTCAACCCTTCAGTCAGGATTAGTTTCTCACACCACTTACGTTGTATTCGTATATGGTGGGGCCTAAAGTTCAAAGTCGATTCCGAATGATAGATTTTTTGAGAATCTTTTAATGGCAAATTTTCTATTTACTCTCAGAGCGTTTGTCAGTAATCTGCGGAGAGGGAGTCGACGAAGATATATTTTTTCATATTTCGTGTGTTGTTAGAAATGCCTGATCTGAGGTTTGAATCGTGATCTCATGTCTAATTAGTCAACACAGTACTTACAAGACAACGGCGACTTCAAAAGTGCCATACTATCTGCAATTTAAAATCATAAGAGCCGTGTGGCAGCCATGTCTCGTCTTTGGTAGCTTCAGTTTATGTTGAATTGAGCTCATCTTTCAATGGCGTACTTCTCCACTAGGTAGGTATAAAAACTCCGGCTCTTATCCCAAGATTCCTTCTTGACCTATCTGTATATCGCAGAATAGTCACCCTTTTAGGAGATTATGTAGCTCCAGACTACTTCATTAAATTTTGTTACTAAGTCTCGTTTCTAAATATTTCCAAAATCCTTAGAGTCTACTGGCTATGTCTAGGGCACAGTTAAGGAGCGAATAATTCGATTCTGATGAATCGCGTTTTGGACTTGTCCTATCATTATCGTATTTTCTACATGCAAAGTCTCCAAAGCTCTGGTCTTCACTACCGATATCCAGTAGAATTAAGTCCTACAGACTTTTGGGACAGGTTTTCTTTACCCCCTGTTATATCAACATAAGCTTGTCTCTGTATTTTGTCCAAATCGACTTGAACTGTTTTCAAATTTGCTCTGTTTGTCTAGAATGTGGTTCACATCCAGTACAGTAATTCCTGGGTTACATTCCTAGAATATCCTTGCAAGTCTTTTCCATTCCATTCGTTATGACATGTCTGGCCTATTTTGAGATAGAATCCCCTATATATGAGCCTGTACAGCCCCTGCACTGGCAGACTTCTTCGATGATGTTGGTGGAATTTGGCCAGTACAGGAACTGCGTTTACCTGTGGCGTCAATCAGGCTTACCACTTCGAGCTAACCTATGAGCCTTTAATTTACTGTCTAGAAATATTTCCTGATATTATTTTACCCCCTGTTTCTGTGATGTTATCTCACCCTGTAGTCGAATATTAATACAATTGGGGAGTTTGCTCTTCTAAATGGTTTACTTAGGTACTAGGTTTCATGCTCAAGCCCACTGTGGTGCACTAAGGACCTAAAATTTCAAGAACTTCTTGATTAATCTCTTCAAATTTTCAATTTCACCAGCATCTCGTTGGCAGTTGAAGACCGCCTCAGATAGTTTTGTCAAAGCTTTATCCGTTCTAAACTAAGCTTTTAGCGTTCTAATGCCGCAAGAGAGGCATTACAGTACAGTGCAGGAACAGTCCAGTACAGGAACAGTACAGTACATAAACCCTACAGTACCATGTATGACTTTTGTTTTGAAAGTACGTCGAAAGCCGATATGGAATATAAGAATAGAAATATAGTACAGTATAGTACAGTACATGAACCATACTGTACAGGAACAGTACATCAGAGGAACAGTATATTACAATAAAGGGCAGTACAACGCATTACAGTACATGAACTGTATAAATTTTTTCTGTTTCTAATTAATTCCCCTCCATTGCTCAATTTTATTATATGTGCCGGTCTCTGTCTCTCTCTTCCAATAAGCGTTATAAACATTAAGCCAAAATAGAATTGGATTTTTAGGTTTAAAACAGACATTCATTGTGTTCCTTTTTTGTTTCATTTCCGGACCAAAAGGTATATGCAGTCGGAGCATAAGTTCCGCAAAAATTTCCAAAGGCAATGGCAACAAACAAATTCTAACACACTCTCAATCTGGGGCTTATTCTGATAATAAAATGAAAATGAAATAAAAAACAAAAACAAATTTTATGCGATTAAATACTGAAAATATTAAGAATTCAATGTGGATATGAGTTATTAGTTGGTTTTGGTACTTTTTTTCGTTTTTGATACGCCTTGTCTTTTTTGCTGGTACCGTAAACAGCAAACGAAGAGCTTTAAAGGCTGTTTGTTTTGCTAACTTAAGTTTGGTTTGGACTTTAAACTGATTTGAGGGCAGCAGTGCTGGTAGTTCGGCCATTAAGCTTAAGCTTTAAGAGAGAAATAAAACTGCAAAAAAGAACATAAGAAAGGTAATACGTAGGCTGGAAGTGTAATGGATACCAAAAGAAAAAAATTAAACTTTTGAAACTCAGGTGTTTTTGTGTGGCAAGCAAATGGCTCTCATGAAGGTTTTTTATTTTACTTTTGTTTGTAACACAACCAAAACCAAAACGAGAAACTGAGTCATATATAGGCTTACCTTACAATTGGCTGTAGTTGTTGCAGTTGTTGTTGTTGTTGGATGTATATGAAAAGTATTTTTCATTTTGACAGGTATAGTGTACTTAATTACACTCATCTTAAGCAAAAATAATGTTTCTTTCGTTTGGTTTCTCTTGAGTTTTTCTTCAGGTGTTAAGTATTCAGAATCTTGGTTGTTTTTTTTAACCACTTTCTGGCTGCTATTTTAAATGCCTGCTATTCATACATGTAAATAGTTTTTCTTTTACCAAGTGTATGTACCGTACATATGTACGTTTTTGGGCTCTTAATTTTCTTCACCTGTTTTCTTTTCCTCTACCCCCATTCACATCCCTTTTTTTTAATGATTTACTCGGGTCTGTGGTTATTTTATTTTGCATTGAGCTTGTAGGGAGGAAGTACGTTTTGAATAAATTTTTTGTTTTTGCTTCTTGTACAGGATTTATGTTTTTCAACCTTGGGTGAGGGGTCTAATAACTGCAGCTTGGAAATGGTGTAGAAGGAGTTTTGAAAAGCATCATCAAACTCAATTAATTTCATATGTATGAAGATGCAAAAAAATTAAAAAAAGAACGAAAGTAAAGTTAAAAGAAATGGTTTCTGAAACAAATATAAATGACTTGAGAAAGCCTTATTGGAAATGTGGAAACTAAGGACTTTTCAAGCATCATCGGAAAACCATTAACAGCTTAAAGTTTTTCAGTTTAAATTAATCGCTCTCGTTAATGAGATCACATGCATAACATAACATAATTGGTAATTACAACCCTTTAGTCAGGATTACGAACTAGTTTGTCACACCACTTATGTAATGTGCGTTAATTTTTAGACATGAGTGCTGGAACCTACAGTTTGAAGTCGACTCCGAACGACAGATTTTTGAGAAATTTTTCACGGCAATAATTAAAAATAAAGTTCTAGGAAGTACCGATGTTACGGGCTCTTTTGTCGTACATAAATTGTGTCTTTATTTAAACAACAAAAGTTGGCGCAATTACTTGCCTTAACATAAATCGCATATGACACGACTATTTTAAACTACTTCACTACTCTACCGATCATCTTCCTTCTGTGCTACTGTTTGGATCCTTCTTAATTTGGTGTCACAAGAGAACAGTACAATTAAGAACGAACTCATAATAAAACTCGCAACCACTTTTGCTGTCCGATAGTCCCCTTGAAGCTATAAGAGTTTTCATATAATTGGGCGCTGTTATCACTTGATTGTGATATTTTTTTAACTAAATTTGAAACAATGGATATTAGGTGAGGTTAGGTTGAATTTGCAGTCGTCTCAATAATCATAGTTTTCTTGAGTTTTAGAAGGTCACGATACTAACTGTTCTGTTATAAATTTACAACGCCTGGTTGGTTCCAAATTTTTTTCTTCTTGGTTCCCCAAGACCGATCGAACATTTACAAAAAAGATGTTATGTAATCTTCTCTTTTTCTTTGTCGTTATATTTACTCTCTGTGACAGACATTTCCAGTCTCCAAGCTTGTGCGTTTAGAGGCCAGTATCCCAACACAACTGTTGTGGGAATTCAAAGGTAGAATCCGGTAAGTTTTAACACAAACTGTGTTGTGCACATATCAGCATCGTGTCAGATTTATCTAGTCTCTCTGCCATTAGATTCATTATCTGCCACTTTTTCTGGCACATTAATGATGCTTGGGTGAGACCAGTTGTTCGCTCCTCTGTACGGGAATGTCAATTTGGCAAGCGTTTCGACTTTATAAACTACCTGCCGCGTCCAGGATAAGGATCGAATGTCTCGCTACCTCCTTTAAAAATACCTGACATTCTTGGACAATCTTAGATGTGGTGTGCATGCTTTTTAGGGATCTAATAACCGCTTTATGGTCTTCAAATCCTCTTAATGCGATATGCTCTGATAACTGATTCATACAGGGTCTGTCGTAATAACTATTACTTCAGCCTGCCTAGTACAGCAGAAATCGGGTAGTACAAGAGACGATCTAAGCCTCAGCTGTTCGGGCTAGATATCACATGGATCACATTGTGTGATCTGTATCATCACTAAATACCTAGATGACATTATTTGGGAGATTTTTTAAAACCAGATTTCGTGTAGTCACTAGGTATGTCCATATCAATTATACCAAAGATTTTGTTATGACAATACCAAACAGTAGTACTTACGCGGATAACTAATATTATTTTTATTAAATTACTCATACGCTATGAAGCACTGAATATTATTTGTAGATATTGCAAGAGAGGCACGGGTAAGGGCGTTGTTTAGATCGTTTTTGGCTTTTAATTTCAATATCATTTTTCTTCGTTGTTAATTTACAATCAGCTTGAAACATGTAAATACTTCCGTGATGTATTGATAGAAGAATATAACCCATACGATATATACTCGTATGTTGGAATAGAGACCACAAGTTTTTATATTTACATTTCTTCAGGACAATTCCACGCAAAAAGCTGCTTGATTTCTTGACTTTTTCTTTAAATGATACAGATGCTGCATCTGTATTTTTTCAACTTGTGATTCCAGGGCAGTATATATTTGCCGAGTCTATATGTTGTTATGCTTAATCAGCTCCATCGCCATTTTTTTTGCTTTGGGGTTAAATATAGAAAGCTGGCCGTATTCTAGCACAAGTGCCGGCTATTTTATTTCGAAGAAACCAAACTCTTAATATTATTATCAAAGTTAGTCTACATCTTGTGATTGTAAGGCTAGGGTAGGTACCAGTGGTTAAACCTAATCTAATCCGGGTATCAAACATTCCCTAGAGAAAGTCAACTTTAACTCCCGTATATATCTTGCTAGTGAAGCAATCTTTATATTGGGCAGTTCAGTCAAAGATTTCGGAAAAGGAAAGGAATGGTCAGAAATTTTCGCCACCTTACCCCAAAAGAAGGGCGCCTATGCATAGAATTAAGAACACTTTCTTTCTGCTACTCGCTCATGCGAAGTTATTCATCGGAATGTCAAGTCTTACGACATGCATTCCAAAAGGATAATGGCTCGTAAGAATCTTTACATGGATGGCCATGCGATTTCAGAATAAAAGTAAGTCAGTCTTCTTCTTATGGATATAAGAGTCCACCATAGTCTAGCAATATTGCACGTAATTTTCTAAAGCCAATGAGATTGGCAACGACTGTAAAACGTACAAATAGTACCCAGTTTTACTGAGGCTATCGAAATACCAATGCACTGTAGCATGTAGAAGATTCCGAGTTACGTTCTTACTATTATTTGGTTTAAAGTTTAGATGATAACCTTCGAAAAAGAAAAATTACAATCATTTCAGTTATACGCTTAAATCTACATTCACTTAGGATGATCTGAAGTATAATTATCACGCTGTGACACACATATGTACGTATATTCCATTGGATGATATTTTATAATTGAGTGATAATTGCAACTGCCAATGGTCATTAAAGCCCTTTAGTTAGGGTTACGACTTCTCACACTACTTATGCAGTGCGTATTAATTTTTATACCTGAATGGCGGGGCCTATACTTTAAAGTCGACGCCGAATAACAGATTTTTGAGAAACTTTTCATGGCAATTTTATTTGCTCACAGTGTTTTTGCCAGAAATCTGCTGAGAGAAAGTCGATGTCGATGATCACACTACCTACTAAAGACTAAAGCGACTTCATCTATTAAAAATGTTTAGTTTTTAATATTGTTGTTGCTGTAACAGTTTTACTTATTCCAGACTTGACACAAGACACTCGCAGGAAATTTACTGACTCGATTAGTATTGTCTAGAGTAAAAGATGTGTTAGATTTTTACGCCTCTCTGCACAGTTAAAAACCTGTGCATTACCATGCGGTCCTCATTGGCATACTGGGAATTGGTTTCTAGTGTCTGCTATAATTTCATATCCATATGCATTTAACACTCCGCAGAGCCCAATCGAAGCGTACATTCCTCATCTCTCTTTCCGCAATCTCAGGTAGATGTGCACTCAAAACCGTATCCAAATTGTAGCTGGTTGTTGCCTTTGCTAGTTATATTCAAATTTATTATTGTTTTCATATGATGTACTCTTTAAAATGCTAGGGAAATTCATGGAACGCATGGAGCTTTGTAAGGCTGGTACCCCAAAATAATCGATTACAAATTAAATCATCATTTTACGATCATGGAATAGAATAGAATTAGAATAAACCATGGTTACAATAAACTATACGTGTGACACCACCGCAGATATTCATACATACATACATCATCGGTCATTACAATCACTCGGTCAGGATTACGACCTAGCTTCTCTCTGCACTTATGTTGTGTGTTGATTTTATATATGAGTTTAAACTCGCCTTATAACGACAAATTTTTGAGGAAATTTTTCATGGCAATTTTATTTACTCTCTGAGTTTTTGCCTGAATTTTCTGCTGAGAGGAAGTCGTCCAAGAAATTTTTTTTCATATTTCGTTTTGCTGTAGAAGTCTGCCTCCGGGGTTTATGGCATGTATGTGAACACTTTTATGGTATAAAATTGTGTTTAGAATACAGATCCAAAGGCAATTAACAGATAAAACACTTAGACTTCTGCAGATATTAAGAAAGGAAATCTTTGAATATCTTGTCTTGAATATCTTGAATATCAACTGTAGAGAGCATATCGGTATCAGAAAATTAATTGGGTCTCGATAGGTGCAGTATTAATATTTCGAAATCTGTCTCATTCAGTTCCATTAATACGGTTCATATTTAAGAGTAGTGCACAATAGCTTAGCAGCTCGTTTTTTTTCCAAGGCATTCTTAAAATGTGGAAAAATTCATGTCTTATGGGCTGTACTCTTTCCGAGTATTTATTGCTTCAAAACCCTTAAACTTCCCATTAGACACAGCTATATACACTGAAAGTTTAAGTTGTTGACATTTGAAAAGCATAACTACTTGGGATTTTCTATAATCGCAACATGAGTCAACTTATTGTAGAACTCAACCATGCTTACCTAGCAACTGCAAGCTGTTACAAACCACTTATTAGCCATGTGGCAGAGGATTTCTCTTTTTTCTTAGGCCAGTAATACTATATATCCTTTCAGTTTTTAATTATTTTCAATCTATTCTAGTTTACGAATGCTTGCTGCTAATAACAAGTCCTTGAAAGCCTTTACTTTATTAGCAGAGGGAAAAACCAATAGAAGGCATTTAATATTTCGAAATTTTCCTATTCGGCAATTATAAGCCCAAGCAATCGACTTTCATAAATGGCAACAATAAAAGTTTCAAACTAAACACTTGTCCCTCATCTAACGTTCTAAACAAATTGCCTTTTATTCGTCAAAAATTTATTAACAAACTCGGCAAAAGATTGCGTTCAAAGTATTCCAAGTGCTGTAGGGAAATATGAATACCTACCTACTGCTGTTGCTGCTGCTGTTGGTTGGTATTCGTTCAGGTGTAAGCCAAAGATTTTATATGATGTAATTACGTAAGCATATAGAAGTGTACACGTGTGTAAGCGTGTTAAGGTAAAAGTGTATGGAATCTCAAGCACCTGGTTTTGTATGAAATTTGAAAAATTCAATTTTTGGTTTTGTACCTACACTTAGTTGAGTTGAGTTCTTGCTTGAGTTGTGCTGGTTTTTTTTCTTCTTTTCGTTTCGTTTTTCATATTTCGTTACTGAAGCTGATGCTATTAAATGTAGAAACGAACAAACCTTCATACTCGTACATCATCATCAGCCTTAATTTATAGACTCAAATTTATATTGCGTTTGCTACAGCCAGCCAGCCAAGCCAGCTACACTTATGGTTACATGACTAAAGTAAGTAAAGGTTGTTGGTGTTTTGAGGGGGAGCATACAACAACAGCCTTATGGAAATTGTTTCCATTATTATTTTATTTTGCAAAATGTTGTTATGTTTTGTTGTTCTTGTTCTTGTTGTTGTATTGGTGGAGTATGTGGATTATTGTAGATTTTAATTTTATTGTGTTTTATGCGGTTTAATATTGTAAATGAAATAAACATTTTCTATTAAAAAACCGAAAAAAATAGAAAAAAAAGCAGAAAAAAATGGAAAAAAATATGAAAACGTTTAAAGAATATTACTTGTTTACAAGCATGGTTACAAATATTAACTAAACGAGGGGATGTTTCATTAAAAATATGAAAATTTTTCTTTATTGTATGGCTGTTTTTTGGAGCTAACGCCTATCTAGCTAACTGTCAGGACACGTACAGAATTTATTTTCAAAAACGTCACACAACTATTGAATCAATTGCATCTGTATTCTTAATCAATTACATGTGATCTTAATGTCGACAGATTCATGCTGTGCTGAGACAGAGTACCCGACAATGCTTTCTAGTATTTAACAGAAATTATCTAAGGATTCATGTTCAACTTGCAAAAGGAAGAAACATAGAAGACTGTATGCCTCCTATCAGCTGCAAGCATAAATTTGTTCCATAATGCATCATACAAGCATTGATGTAGTTAGACTCCCAGTGGAAAATGCAGCATTAATTTGGTGATAAGGATTACTTGAAAAATACTTAAAGGAGGCCAGTTGAAATCTCTGAATTTTCGCAGATTATATACAGTGGACAACGAAAGTCTTAGTATGGTTATATAAAGGGTCCGCAAAATAACTTTTTTTTTTTGAAAATGCTTTAAAAAAAAACTACTGAATATTTTCTCAAATTTCTTTTTTTATTTGAAAGTACAATCTTTCCGGTTAATAATGGAAAATAATTTCATTCAAATGGCTGCCTCGGCTGGCCATGCAGTAGCCTACGCGATCGGTCCAATTTTTAAGCACATTATCGATTGTGTGCAGCTGTATTTCACCAATGGCTTCACGAATATTGTCCTTTAAAGCGTCAATTGCCTCTGGCTTGTCGGCATAACACTTATCTTTGACGGCACCCCACAAATAAGAGTCCAACGGTGTCAAATCGCAGCTCCGAGGTGGCCAAACGACATCAGCTCTGCGGCTAATAATGCGATCTTCAAAAACAGGGCGCAAAACATCGAGTGTAGCTTCGGCTGTGTGGCACGTAGCGCCGTCCTGTTGAAACCAAATGTTGCCAATGTCCTTCTCTTCAATTTTTGTGAACAAAAATTCGTTTAACAAGGCCCGATAACGATCGCCATTGACTGTAACGGCCACTCCTTGCTCATTTTTGAAGAAAAATGGCCCAATTATGCCTCTGGACCAAAATGCGCACCAAACATTGACTCGTTTTGGGTGCGTCGGCTTTTCAATGTATGCGTGCCCCAGATGCGACAATTTTGCTTGTTTACATACCCGCCAAGATCAAAATGAGCTTCATCTTAAAAGATGATTTTTTTTTGCCAAAATCAGCATCTTCTGTAAGTCGATCACAGGCCCACTTAGCGAATCGAAAACGCGTTGGATGGTCAATTGGCTTCAACTCCTGAACCAATTGGACTTTGTATGGCGTCATACCAAGGTCTTTATGCGAAATTCGTCTCAATGATATATCCGAAATGTTCAATTGCTGAGAACGACGGAGAATTGATTTGATGGCGCTTCACGTACACTTTCAGCCACAGCAGAAATATTTTCGGGTGTACGCACTGTTTTTGGCTTTTCACGCTTTGGTTTATCGATGAGGATGCCAGTTTCTTTCACTTTTTTCACAAGATAACGAACATACGGAGCTGACAGTGCTTCTCTTCTTCCAAAATCCGTACGCAATCTTCGCACTCATTCTGCTACATTACCATGATTTTCAAAGTAATGTCGCAATATTTCCCAGCGTTGTTCCAGCGTATACACAACCATATTCGTTCAGCGGAAGGATACAACTAATTATCTGTCAAATCAGACATGAGCTAAGTGTTACCATTCACGAAATAAGCACTAGTTGAAAAAAACGTTAGATGGCGGACCCGATATTTTGACAAAAAAGTCCCCACAGGCTTAATACTCTTGCACAAAGTCCCGATATGACTGCAAGAGAGTATTTAAGAGATCATTTGAAAGAACGGTTATGTAATCGCTAAGCCTCAAACAAAAGTCAACCGAAAAACTTGCTCATGGTGCCACTAGAAAACACTAAACAAAACTTGTACATTCAATTTCAAATGGGTTAAATGGAGTGCTTGACCTTAAGGGATATTCTACTAAATACAAGGGATAACATTTTCATATATTAGTCCTTTGAATTTTAAATTTACTCAGGGTTCTCCTTGGGCGTACCTATAGAGTCATCTGAAACTTTTAACAATTTTTCTCTTGTTTTATGAAAAACATTAAAAAATTGTTTGTTTTATAATACAACAGAAATAAATTAATAAAATAAATATAAAAACTATAAATTTTTATACAAACTTTTGGCTAAAATACATGAAAATGCTAAAATATATTGTCGTACTAGGACTTTTGCTGTCCACTGTATGTATCATCGAAAGTGGTATATTCAGGCCCTTAAAATCGCAGGCCTTAAGGATCACTGTGATCTCTATTTCATTTTCCTTTGTTTCAGTAAAGGTAGGTTTCTCTCCGAATCCTGTTGCATTTTTAAGATTCAAAGCAAATTCTAGAATGCCAGGGTTGCCACTTTTTATTTCCTCTTCCTTTGTTTAAGGAACATTAGATTTCGCAGAATTAGTTTATCCCCCCTCCTGTTTCCTGTTGTTTGTGATTCAATTTTTTTTCCATTTAAGCTTGTGATTCGCCTTTCATATTCTAGAATGCCAGGGTTGTCACTTGTCAGTGACTAGAAATAATACTTTGCTGAGCATAGTAGTGCTTTTTGAGCAGATATTTCATTTCTTTTTTCTGTGATTTTCGTTGATAATGTTATCCCGTGTTTAGTGGCTGGCCTAGGTGGATATTTATAGGGGATTATTGTATGATGCCTCTTGATTTGAAAACCATTATAATGAGAATATTTTCTAAAACATACCTTGATTGCTGGAATGTGTACTTTAAGCATTTTAATAATTAAACCACGATTAATCAAGTTATTTGGCTCTTTAGACAGAAATTGGTTCAAGCCACTCATAAGTACTGGATGTATTCTACTGGCGAATAAAATTGATACGTTAAAGTAACATTAAGACCAAGAAATCCCTTGTGAAGCCTGCCGAACAGAATTAAAATAAAGTTTGTAATAAATGGTACCAAGTTAGTCTTTCCTTTTACTTTAAAAATGTTTGCCACTCAAAATCTTTTTATTAAATCCCATCATTTCACAGGTGAAATGACTCATATGCTTACCTATGTATATGTATTTTTGCGTGTGTGTGCTTGTTGTTTAATTCATAACACTTTTTGTGGCTCATTAAAATGTTTAATAAACTTGGCATTTTGTCGTTTAATCCGCTTCCGTTTCGCTATTTCATTTAATATTTCCTCCCCTCATACCCCATTCCACCACATACCACACGTTTATAAACTCATCATACCAATAATAACAACAGTAACAACAACAAAAGCAACAACAACAAACCAAATAGGTTTTCCAACAAATGCCAACCAGCCAGGTTTATTATTTATAGAGAGGCCTGAACGAAAGGAAGAAGCGTTTTGTGGTGCGAGTGGTGGTGGTTGTGGGTTGCACAGAAAAAAGTGGTTAAACTCGGTAGATTGGTTGAGTTTTCTGGTCGACAAATCCAAAAAGTTAAATGCCACATATTTTATTTGTGATTCTTTTCCGTTGTTGTTGTTTTTATTGTTTTTGTTTTTTGTTGTTTTTCTATAACGTGTGCTGTTGTGTGTTTTTTTATTTTTTCGGTATTTGGCCTGACATTTGTCAAAACTACAATGGCAACGACGCATTTGCGGTTTGAATTTTGTTCTCTCGGTTTGTTTGCGTGTATCGGTATGAGTTTTACCCTGTTTTCTTTTTTTTGTTGTTTGTTGCGTTCTATTTTGTTATGTTGGTTGTGACATTGTTTTTCCCCATGAGTTTAACCCATTGACTTGTGTCAATCCAATGTTTTGTTTTTTTTATGAGTATTTTCTAGTATTTTTTTATTTTTCCTTTTTTTTCCTGCTAGTTCGCTTTGAATAATAATGCCCTTGGCAGGCGTATGAAACAAAAAAAAAAAAAAGCATCATGACTAAGGACTTACAGTAAAGACAACAGTTTTGTTGACAGCAGCATATGTCCACCAGGACTAGGACTAGAGCTCTGATGCTTGTTTAAAATGATTTGCATTGTTTTTAAGTTATCCGTGGGATATCCATACTTCTGTCCATTGCTGGCTGCTTTGTTTTCGAACTTCTTTTCACTTCTCGGAAAGCGTTGAAAAGGTGACATGACATCAACTGATACGAACAATATCTGGTACTTCTAAAATACTTTGAAGCATTATTGCGACATGAAATAGTCAGTTCTGAATGAAATCAGCAATTTGTAGGACCCATTGCCTTCTATAGAGATTAGAATTGTATGAGCCTAACTCTCTTGTTAACTTAGACCATAGTCTTAATCTCCTTAATCTTCTTCTTGTTGGCGAACTTTAGATCCATAAAACCAATCTGCCACACTCACTAAGGTGGGAAGGATTTAAGAAGAAAAAACAATAAATTGTGTTGGCGCAGAGAATGCATAATGTAACGTAAGGCCATGAAACTACGGACAGCAGAAAGATATCGGTTTTCCTATAAATATTGAGAAAATTTTTAAAACACCAAGTAGTAAGGAATAAGGCTTATAGCTGCAGGCAAACTTGTGATCAGTGCATTACCAAGTAGTGGAAAGAAATATCTGTTCTGCTGATAGGCATAAGCAACCCAATGTATAAACTATACTCGTCAAAAAAACGAATAGAATGAGGCTTAAAAAAAGAGTCAGAAAGTTTTGTGACAATTTTAACTTTTGTTAAGTAATTCTAGTGAATAGGGGTTTCAGTATTGGGTTAGATTGCTGTCCCTGAGTATTCTGAGAGTAGAGACCGTTTTCTGAATCATCCTTGTAGACCCGAAAAATATTTGTTCAGCACAGAAATCGCTTCAAGTCCAATACGTAAATATTGTAATGAGGAAACAAAGGCAAGACAATTCAAGCTGCTGAAAGCATATTAGACAAGTTATTTTCGACAGGAGTAACATGTTTCTGTAAGATCAACGATTTTCGACGTTTGTGAGTTTGTATGAAAATAATTCAAGAAAAGTTTTGTGTTCGAAATCATCTGCTTAAAGAATAATTCACATTCAAATACCATTTTCGCAGTAAAAAAGTCATTCCAGAACTTGTCTGGAGGTTTTCTTAGTACTTAATATGTGAGCAATATGTTTATTCTCTTCGGGCCACTGATAGTACTGATACTAATTAGCTTAAATAATAGCGGATTGAGGATTAAAATGGCTTTTTGATCCACTCATCCAAAGTGCAGCTTCTTGTCAATTATAACTCAGTTCGTCCAGCAACCAGATTAACTATTTTAATGGGTATGTCAACAAGTGCTCAGCAAGTATGTGTGTATCAGTATATATGGATTGTCACTATGAATGACTTTTATCACTCAGTTCTACAAAATCGGTGATCAAGTGCTTAATCGTCTACTCTGGGTCATAACACAAACTGTGGTTCTAAGTGTCAGATATTGCCATCCTGTACAGAGCGTTATTGGCAACGAATCGAAAGTTCCATTAATGGCATTATGTGTGGAATATAACATCGTTCAAATGTATCACACAGCTTCTCTGGGCTGAGCGCATTCGAAATGTTGAATTCTCCAGGACTTTGTCGCAAAAAGCGGAATAAATTTAACCAACAGCATAGGTTTGGTAGCCTTGTGGAACTTCTGTGGTTTATGATTTATGTATTCGAATATTTCCTCGGTTTAAGAAAATCCTATAAGAAAAAGTTAAACAAATTCGTTGACTCGATACAATCATATTGCATTGGCTGAACCAACGTATTAACAGGATCTCGAGTAAATCAGATCTGTTCTATAAAAGCCTTACTAGACTTCCTTCAGAGAGCGGGAAGTTGTTATTTGAATAAGTGTTTAACCTGTCCTGTTTCTTTTTTTTGTTCGGGGAATAATTAATTAAAATGACACTGGTAAACCTTAGTCAAAAGAGTATCATTTGTGACTAAAGTAAGACGCGAAAGGTATTTTCGTTGTACCAACTACTGACTGCGAGAATAATTTAATTTCGATTTAAAAAAAATACTTTAAATTCCCTTTTCTAATTGCGTGTTTAAGATTACCTAAAAATTATTATCCATAGGCCTTTACTTTCACCTTCTGATGATGTGATGTTGATTTACTTTCAAATCGATTGCCACAGCCTTTCACTTACTCACAGTAATCGCATCATATTTCTCAAACTCATTTCGAATTCTGTTGGAATCACACAGATTTTTGATTTCCAACAAACTTACTTGTTCACTAACTCAACACTAACTTAACGTTTTATTTTCTTAAACAATTTTCCTTCAGCACCCCCCTCCCCCTCTGCACCATGCAATTCATTATCCTGGTTTTCATATGTATTTTAAGCAATACACTTTCACCAGCAATTCTGCTTCTACTGGGTCTGGTAGTTTTCGTATGATAAATGGAAAGAAACACTCAAAGAAAATTGTTAGTATTCAGTAGGCATTGAGTCAACTTTGCAATGATTTCACAATTGAAAGTAGGCTCTGAAAAAGTAAGAAAAAAAGGTCTGATACTAATGTAGTCGGACCGGACCGTAGGTCTTAACACCCAGCGACTGCCCATAATTTTTTCTTGAGTGTACTTGGCATAGAAATAAAAATATCATCCAACATATAAATCTGTATCCGAGTGTGTGTGACTTTTACTCAATTTGGATGCTCTTTTCAATTGCAGACGTTGTCAGCAATTGCTCAGATTACGTGACTGTCATTATGATTCAAAATGACACATACAAACACACATTTTAAATACCTCCCATTACCCTTACTACTACACACTACTCGCAAAAGTATGTAGAAAAGTACACTACAAAGCTGTCTGTCTATGTGTATACACGTGAGAGTGAAAGAGATTTAAAATTGTATTTGAACTTGTACAAACCGTTACAAATCTATAGATTTTTCAATTTCCGTTTCCTTTTTGTTAATGTTCTGTTCTCTTTTTCCCTCCATTGCTATTCTGGTCCATTTATCCCTTTTTTGTTTGTGTTTGTTAGCCATTTCTATGGCCATTGCCATTGTCATTGCTAGTGCCATTGTTGCCGTAACTGTTTTTATTTCAATTTTCCGCTCGTATTTTATTTTTATTTCGTTTCTTTACGGTGATGTTATTTTAAACAGTCAGTCACAACATTAACGGCCAAATAATCGAAATTATTTTCGTTATTTTGTTGTATTCGTATGCCGTACTTAAAGCCTCTGGTATGTTTTACAATAACCTGTAACCAAATAAATAAAACGACTGAAATAAAAGAAAGCAAAGGAGAGAGAGAGAGAGAGAGTGAGAGAGAGAGGAAAACAAACCTGACATGAAAGTTAATGTTGAATATAATAGAAGTGTATTAAAGAGAAATGAAATGAAATAAAATGCACGTAAAAACTAAATTAGAAATAAATAGCTTAGGAAGACAAGGAAAAAGAATGGCAGACGGACAGATGTACGTTGAGGCAGACATGCATAGATGGTTCAATAATATTCTGTTTTAAGTATTTTGTACACAGTCGTACACGTGCACATAAGTCGTAACTCAAAACCTTCAGACGACTATCAGCCAATGAAACAAAATTCGAATTGCATCAATAAACTGCACAGTGGGCTGAGGCTTATTTTTAATACCTATCTTTCGTATAGAATATTTATTACAGTTGAGATATAGAAACTATGCAGTCTCGTGTTTGCAACAGAAGACATTCTACACTGAGCGCCATAATTGAGTCAACAGTTTTGTTCTTAAGTATAAATTGAATGAATTGTTGTTTTTGTTTTAACATTTTATAAGTAATAAATAAACGTTTTTATTTTTGGAACTTTATTCGACTATTCTCATTTACTTTTCTCGCTATCCTAGGAAAATGACTTATTTCAGTGGTGTTTACTCACTTTTGGCTCACACTGTATGTCTGGACTTAGCTTTTATTAAGATCTTACAGACCTCTCAGTGAAGTAAATCGCATTTTTTCAGTACTAATAGCGATCTACCATATACATATATGGTTTCCCTATAATGTCTCCTGCAATCCTGTTGTGATGCTGATCAACCAGAATATAATGCTTAGCCTCAGTGAGGATTACTCTCTTTTGTCTAATGCATGTTCCCAGCTGATGTGCCTTAATGGCGCACAGTTTTTAAGGTGGTGCTTACATGATTCATTGTCCTTACCACACAGCTTTTGTATTGAATTTAAGCAACAAATATTCTTTAAATCTGTTTTTGTCGGTCAGAAGGTCAATTAATATTCTTAAGACTACTTATGCATTGTCTGATACTCAAAGGCTTAAATCTATTTGTTTAATAATAACTTAGCAAAAGCTTAGATTTTTACCAATTCATCTTGCTTGAGTAGAGTCATGCACACTCTCTTTGTGTTTCCATTCCCAGAGACGTCGTCACACGCCACAAAAAGATTCTGGACCCATAAGCATGGCCCCATAGGCATCACCCCATAGGTACAACCTGTGATTCAGCGGAAGGTGATCCTATTTCTTCTGCCTAGCTGATTCAACTTGTCTAGACAGTGCCAAACTAATACGGAGTCAACCTCATATCCGCTAAGGCAGTTTAACCGGCAGACAGTATTAGTATGTCCAGTCCTCTGTACTTCACGTCGAAGTATTGAATTAATCAGTTCTTGATTAGCTTGCAAGATAACCACTAGTGTAGCCATCGGTTTCGCCTATTTTATTATGCAAAACAACACCGAAAGTCCTATTTAGTTACGTCTTTGAGCCTAGTATATATGCTACAAGATTGTCGCCTTTTAATTAGCCTCCGCATATTTATTACTCATATTCGTTCTGAAACATTACCTAAAATTAGAGATTGTTCGTTGGTTCTGTCCAAAAAAACATTGAATGAGAGAGGTGTATGCTACTTGATCTGTCTGTTCCCAATGTCCTCTTATGAAGCTCCTCCTTTGTCTTCAATTGTCTGCTTGGCTTTACTTCTATTACAGGGCAGGTTAATAATGCTCTTGTACTATAAAATCAATGAGTGAA
The DNA here is from genome assembly GCA_936449025.2 of Sarcophaga subvicina. Lineage (NCBI taxonomy): Eukaryota > Metazoa > Arthropoda > Insecta > Diptera > Sarcophagidae > Sarcophaga > Sarcophaga subvicina. The sequence continues at coordinate 78,396,216 of OW388083.2, forward strand.
AGTTTCTGTGTCTTATCCAATTCCATGTGAACTGTTTTGAAATTCTCCATGGCCTGCAGAATGCAATGGCTTTATAGGTCATAGGTAAACTCACAAACGATTTTTCTGCAACTCCTCTGAAAATTCTTATGGCATGCCCTCCATGTAATTCTACTATTCTGTATAATTCCCAGATACTTTGACTAAGCTTTTCATGAGAACACCTCACCTTCTTCTTCAATTGTCTTCATCATCCTTGTAAATAGCCTCAATTAATTATTTAAGAATTCATCAGAGAGCAGATTCTCGACAAGCGTTACTCTCCCCCTAAGCGTTTGGTTAAAACTTCTGTTAGAGGTACCCGCTACTATTGAATTATTCGAGCACCAAAGCAATGTAGCTTGTACTTTTTACTTTCGCAAATCACGTGCTTCTATGTCTGACACGTTTTTGTCATAGAACACACTGATCGTTTATACAAGCCCCTCTGTTTCTTTCAATGATAGGAGGCACAAATCAAGTGTTCACTTATTCTAATTCCGCTTTTATTCTTCTTCCAACTTATTTGCTAAAATTGGCTCTACACACAATATGAGTAGAACGTATTCGCTAAATGCTGGTCCATTTGCTTTTTAGAATTTATGATTTAACGCCTGTCATAAAGACAATGCTACTGTAAGACAGTACCACCCATGCTGAATTGGTTTCCAACTGAGCTTCATCTGCAGCAGCAGGCAGGCAGCTCTTTTAAGGAAAATAATTGAACTTGTAAACCCTTGGACTAAGCAGGTCATAATCATTTATTCTTTGGTACCCATTGATTATAGGTCCGTTATAAATATCTTAATATGTGCTTAGACTGTTATCCCAAATATAGACTTTTGGAATGCAAAGCTAGGTTCTCCTCTAAATTCTTTGGATATCAAAAGTGATGCGGTTAGATGAGAAGATGGAATGTGGTGTACGTATCTAAAACTTTGATATAGTGATTATATACCTGATATGGAGTCCCGTATAACTGTAGTATCTTCCAGGCGTAAGCCATGGCTTTCTTAAAGAGCGAATAAATGGCTGCTCAATAGGAGAATAGTCTAAAGATTATGTTACTTTCGGAGACAGGCAGGCTGCCATAAAATCTGTCTTATCGACGTCCAAGCTTGTTTTTTTTCGCAAATTGACGAATTATTACCAGGTCTGTTTTATATGGGCCCCTGAGACTGATACCTATTTGGTCTCTGTCTTCATTGGATATCACCTATAGGAAGGCATTCTTCCCGGCTTGGCACCTCCTTTCTAGACTTCGGGAGAAGCGTTGACTCGGAGGCAGAGGAAGCACGCGTGCGGTAAATCGTAAATCTGAGAAACCCATTTTAGACATCCTTGTTGGAATCGTCTGAATGTATAATAACGACATTGCCTGCGTGACTTGGGCTAGAGGACTATAAAAGTCTTTCAATTAAATGGAATGATATGGCACAGTGGGCCAACCAATAGTCATAAGTGGGCATCATACGCAAGAACCTCCATTCCATTGTGCAGACCATCGTGCAGTATGTGATTATTTGTATGCCTTTTTGAGATTCAAAGTAACCTTTACTCCAACCATTAAAAACAAGCAGGTTTTGTAGGAGTGTGTATGTATGTATGCGTACAAGTAAGTGTGATTCAATCAGCCATTTTTCCTGTCTTCCTAAGATTTATTTCTAATAACGTGCCTCTCTATCACACAATAAAATGAAGAAGAGTTTCTTTCTCTCTACTTGTTGTTGTTGTTGCTGTTTTAGCATCAACAAGTTTTTATTTCGATTTTATATCCTCTATTTGTGTGTATACACATACACATATATGGCAGTTTGTGTGTGTGTTAGTGTATTTAAGTACATCTAGAGATGAAATATTTAACAAACCCTTTAATGCCTTTAAAGTGTCGTAGATTAAATGCAATTTGTTATAGACATCAGAGACACACTGCCTCTACCTCTACCTCTGCCACTGCCACTGCCATTTTCATTGCTTTTATTGTCTCTCGCCTTTTGCCTTTTTCAGCTGCTGACTGTCTGTGTGTGTGTTTCCCCTTTTAAGTCGGTTGCTGTAAATAAAAGACGGACAAAAAGAAATAAAAATTTTTACTTCGAAAAATAAAAGAGTTCCGTGTAATAAAGTCATGTTATCATGTGTCTGGGTGAGCCGTTTTTTTGCTCATGATTTTCTATTTGATTTTCTATTTCCATTGAATGAATGAATACATGTATGTATGTGAGGATATAAAAGTAAATACTTAGTAGTCGTTGATATTTCGTTGATATATGTATGGTTGTGGGAGCATATTTTTTTGCATTTGATTTGCTTCTTTTTCTTCTTCTTCTCGATTTTTAAGATTTATTTTTTTATTGAGGTGTTACTTCAATTTGTCGGAGCTTATGTAGAATTATGGCCAAAATGCATTTTTAAGCTGCTTAAGTCCTTTTGAAGATTAAAATCATCATCAATTGTAAGGCTTTACAAGTATTTTTTGAGGTGCGGTTGAAATGCATTATTTTTTAAAAGAAATATTTTTCAATAAGTATCAAAGCTTTGATAAGAAAAGCAAATAAATAAAGAAGGTTTTTTATTAAAAATATATTCAACAAAAAAAAAAAAAGAAAATACATAAATCACGTTGAATTTGAGCAATGTTACATGTATGTACACACTCTCTACGGAAGATGACCATGCTCCACAATTAATATCCAACCAGGGGAACAAAAATGTTTCAAGAGGAATACTACCTGCATGCAGAATAAATCTTGTTATAACAGAAATCGATATATGACAGCATTAAGTCAGTGATGTCTGCAAAAGAGAGCTCAAAACCTCTACCAATTTATGGCAAGAGCAGAGCACTGAAACATGAAGTGAAAGATTCTTTGTTCCTGCTTCGGTTCTTTCTGCTTTTAGGTCCTCTGCAATGGTATATCACAGCAAAAGCGAGAGAACTCCATCTTATGGCGTGCCTGTATTCAATTCCCTTGCTTTATAAGACTCTCCAAAGCAAACAGTAATGGTCCTACTGATTAAGAGTTTCTTAACAAACTATATACGACAAGGAACGCTACCAACGAGTATTGCTTGGATGTCAGAACTTTCTCAATGTTCTCCACCAAGGAGTTCACACAGCCTCAGAGGATGTATGCTTGGTGTAGGCAAGTTGAGCATACGGATAGAGCAGGAATGTAGTTAAATCGCATGTATTTGTCTTGAATCCTTTATAGACAGGATTCTACCACTACCACAGGATTCTACCACTTATGTTGTGTGTGTGTTAATTTTATGCATTACTGGCGGAACATATATTTTTAAAGTTGACTCAGAACGACAGATTTTTTAAAAACCTTTCATCGAAAATTTGATTCACTTTCCGAATTTTTGCCAGAAATCTGCTGAGGGGCAGTCGCCGAAGAAATATTTTTTCGTATTTAATTTGGTTGGTGTTGTCTGAACTGGGACTTGAACCGAGGTCTCTTAGGTAACAAACGAACAGGCTACCTACTAGACTACGGCGACTATAATGTCGGATTCCTAATAGAAATTTCCTACCTACCGAATATTGGACAATAGTTCCCAGTCGCAGTGGTCTACTAGGTAATGTGTTTGCTTATTAGACGTGAGGCCCGAGTTCAAACCCCAGATCAGGCATTTCCAACTAAACGAAATATGACAAAATATTTCTTCGGCGACTTCCTCTCACCAGATTTCTGAGAGTAATTAAAATTGCCATGAAATGTTTCTTAAAAATTTGTCATTCGGAGTCGACTTTAAACTGATGTATAAATTAATTAACATTAGCGGTGTAAGAAGCTGGGTCGTAATCCTGACTAAAGGGTTGTAATGACCAATTATGTACATATACATATATGTAGTTCCCAGAATAATCAGCTAACCTTACTAATCTTATGCACACCACTGGCTTTGTGTTTATGCTTCTCTAAGCTCGTATATGAATGAACCTTCTCTGTCTGTTTGGTTCAAAAGCTGCGTCGTTAATACATTTGTAACCTCATTACCTCCTCCTCGAATCTGTAATTCAATTTTCATCTTTTTTTTCTGTAGACAGAATCTCTCCACATATAATTTTCTCCATAACCCATCAAAAACTGAGTCTGGTAATAACTGACCTCTTCATGTTTGCGGCGGTCCACTCTCTCAATATCGAAAGTAATTTGAATTGTTGTATTGTATTGTCAATCTGAATTCCGTCAGTTTGGCGAGTTCATCTTTTCTGCGTCTCTGGGTTTTTCTTCTTTGCATAGCCATTTGAAAATTCTCCGGCATTTTTGTTTATTGGAACTAAGTCTGTCTTTACACATGACGCTTCAACATATATGATGCATAACGCACTACAGACTTGGAGACAAGTTTTTCGGAGAATGAACTTCGTAATAATGCATACGACATAGTTGACTCATAGAGGACAAAAGAGTTTTCTGAGAATACTAAGTTTCTTTGGTGGTCTTTGATTGCCTTATCTAGGTCATCATTAGAACTAACAAGTCGAACATCTTTTGACAGCAATTTGACTTCTACAATCCTTTCCAACATTTAAAGGATAAATGGAGTTAAACTAATGAAATGGAGTCTAATATAGTGGATATAAACAATCTTCGGTTCTCTCCACTGAACAGCAACATGAGAGAAAGGCAACATAAAGAACGGCCAAGGAATAGATTCACCATTTTAGTTGATTTATTTATTCCATTATAATGCTTGAATCTTTCCATTTAAGTAAGAAAAACAATTTTAATTAAATGACTGCTTCTGGATTTTTAACATATTTCGAGTGGTAACTTTAAAATCATAATCTTGGGGACCAATTGATATTGAAAAAACTTGCAAGTGATGCAAGTTTTAAGATGTTTAACCTTGACCTTTTGCCCCCAACACTTACAACAGGTTTTAAAACTTTAATTATTATTTTCTAAACAACTGCTGTTGGAAATATTGTTACAAATGAAATATGTACGTATTCTGGTGAATTAAATTTTTTAAATACAATTTGTCTCAACAATATTGACACTAACATGCAAACACTCTCTCAATACGAGTATATATTTTGAAAAAGGTGCTGGGGTGGGGGAACAGCAACAACAATCCAACATCTGTCGCCAACGGAAAACAGAACTGACGAAGTAAAATTAAAGTGACTGTAACTGTAGCTGTAACTGTATGACATGGTCGTGTCACTCAATGTTGTTCATATTTTGTCGTTAACTTCCGCACATCACTTATATTGTGTAGTTCAACAACTAAAGAAACATTTTACTATACCAGCACTAATCTTCTTTCTCCCCCTCTCTCTCTCCCACCCCTCTTCACTGTTTGCTCTCCATACCATGGCATAAATATTAAATATTTAAAATCACTGTCTAAACCAAATAAGCAGCTGCTACCGCCCATGACCCATTTGCCATGTTCGAAAATTTATTATTTAAATTGCAAGAGAAAGAGCGAAAGAGAGTGAGAGAAAGTGATGGTAAATAGCGGGGAAGATGATGTGATGTTACAAAATTGACATGTGTGTGTGTGTGTGTGTGTACGAGTGTGTTTTCCAAGTCAAAGTGGGTGTCTCTGCTTGTCAAAATTTATGCCTTCATTTAGTGTTTCGTTAGAATTTTTTCTTTTCACTTTTCCTCTCAACGAATGCTCTTCATTCGTTACCTTTCTTTGCTTTTGTTTGTTTTTTGCTTTTCTTCCGTGTTTTTTTGTTTTTTTGCCAGAGTGATATATTGTTGTAATTGCTATGGTTGTTGTTGTTGTTTTTGTTGTTGCAGTGATTAAAATTATAATTAAATGGCGTAACGTCTGGCAGTGCGCCCTCTCTTAATTTCCTTTCCTTTTCAGTTCTGCTTTTTTTGCTTAAGCCTGACTGTTTTCAAAGGCATCACCATTACCAGCGCCGTTACCATCACCGTCATCGCCATCATCATCATCATCAGGTGGTAAAACCTCAAGATGATGTGAAGCTGCGTAAAATTAAGTTTTTAAGCCCAGTATGAGACATTTTAACGCCAGGAAATGAAAATTCAAATAAAACTCAATAACAGCAGCAACAATAATAACAACAGCGACAACAACAATAAGAACAGGAATCAGTAGCAATAGTTGAAATATAAAACGGAAGAAACTGTCTAAACTGTGTTATAGAAACTCAAAACAAATTTGAATACATTGTTGAGAGTACGAGCACATCAATTTTGATTATGATTGGATCGACAAATCGAAATTGCTGGCTACACGTATAAGATGGAAAGGGGGGGATGGAGAAGCTAAAAGGAAAACCTGTAGACAAATTCAATTAAATGCACTTTGGCTACATGACTGTTTAAAGGGATGAAGGAAACTAATATATTAAGAAATGTGCTGAAGGTGGAGCCCTATAGGCTATTAATTTCGAATGTGGTATGATGAAAGAAATTTTAATTACTTGGAAAACATTATGCAGGATGTCTCTTAAGATAGAGGAATTATTTATTAAATCAAATCTTAAAAGTTGCTTTTTCATCCCAAGTTACACTGACGCTAAAATTGTGGAAATTTTTTCCTTAATTTGGGAAGACCCATCCTTTTCACGTAAAGTTACGTTGCACAAAGGTCTGCTGTAATACGATATACTGATGGTAAAAGCCTTAGTGTGTTGGCTTATTAGACGTAAGGCCTCGGTTCAAATCCCAGGTCAGACATCAAAATGAAAATACAAAAAAAATTTTCCTCGGCAATTGCCTCTAAGCAGATTTTTGGCAAAAACCTTGAGAGTAAAATAAAATTGCAATGAAAAGTTTCTCAAAAATCTGTCGTTCGGAATCAACTTTAAACTGTAGGTCCCGCCACTCATATATAAAATTAACACACACAACATCAGTGGTAGGAGAAGCTAGGACGTAATCCTTTCGTTCTCTAAAAACAACGCCTTGTGTTAACTTGCTTTGTGTGTAGTCTTGAGGAACTTAGACGTCACGCATATAAATTATTCTAACCATCTCATCTACAATACAGTGCAATGATCATAAACTGATGATTTAATTTGTAATCGATTATTTTGGGGTATCAGCCTTACAAAGCTTTATGCGTTACATGAATTTCCCAAGCATCTTAAAGAGTACATCATATGAAAGCAATAATATATTTAAATATAACTAGCAAAGACAACAACCAGCTACAATTTGGTTTGAGTGCACATCTACCTGGGATCACGGAAAGAGAGAATGTGAGAGATGAGGAATGTGCGCTTCGTTTGGGTTCTGCGGAATGTTTAATGCATATGGATCTGATATTATAGCAGACACTGCGAACCAATTCCCAGTATGCCAGTGAGGACCGCATGATAATGCATAGCTTTTTAACTGTTTAGAGAGGCGTAAATATCTAACACATCTTTTCCTCTAGACAATACTAATCGAGGCAGTAAATTTCCTGTGACTGCCAAAATCATTTTTTTTTATATATTTTTTCTACACCTTCGATCAAGTCTGGAATAAGTAAAACTGTTACAGCAACAACAATGTCAGAAACTAATGAAGAGCTAATGAAGTCGCTTTAGTCTTTAGTAGGTAGTGTGATCATCGACTTCGACTTCCTCTCAGCAGATTTCTGGCAAAAACTCTGAGAGTAAATAAAATTGCCATGAAAAGTTTCTCAAGAATCTGTTGTTCGGCATCGACTTTAAATTATAGGTCCCGCCATTCATGTATAAAAATTAATATGCACAGCATAAGTAGTGTGAGAAGCTTGGTCGTAACCCTAACTCTAAAGGGTTGTAATAACCATCGGCAATTGAAGTTATCAGTGAATTATAAAATATCATCCAATGAAATATACGTACATATGTGTGTCACAGCGTGATAATTATACTTCAGATCATCCTAAGTGAATGGAGATTTATAAGTACAATTGAAATGATTATAATTTTTTTATTAGGAAGTCTACGCAGTTAAAATTAAAACCAAATAATGGCCAGAACGGTACTCACAACCTTCGACATGCTATACAGCATTGGTATTTCGATAGCCTCAGTAAAACTGGGTACTATTTGTTCGTTTTGCGATCGTTGTCAGTCTCATTGGCTGTAGGAAGTCACGTGTAATGTTGCTAGACTATGGTGGACTCTTATATCCATAAGAGGAAGACTGACTTACTTTTATTCTTAAACCGCATGGCCATCCATGTAAAGATTCTTAGGAGCCATTATCCGTTTGGAATGCATGTCGAAAGACTTGACATTCGATTGAATGATTTCGGAGGAGCTATGGTTTTGAGTAGCAGAAAAAAAGTGTTCTTCATTCTATGCATAGGCGCTCTTCTCTTGTGGTAAAGTGGCGAAAATTTCTGACCTTTCTTTCCCTTTCCGCAATCTTTGACTGAACTGCCCAATATAAAGAATGCTGCATTAGCAAGATATATACGGGAGTTAAAGTTGATTTTCTCTAGGCAATGTTTGATACCCGGATTAGATATCAAATATGGTATCACAATGAACCTAACCACTGGTCTAAGTGGTACTTTGTAGGGTTGTCTGCTACTTACAATCACAAGATGTAGGCTAACTTACAGCCGGCTTATTTATCTACCATGTAGGCTGTATTTATTCTTTCTAATCTCCCTTCTTTTCTTCATTCTTTCACTGACATGTAGAGTTAAAGGTTGAAAATTAAATAAAAATCACATTTTATGCTCAAACAGCAAGAGAAAAATAGCGAAGCAATGACGAAATTAATGATGAAAGCTGTGAGAAAAGCAGCATTTACTCGAACCCTTAAAAAGGAAAAACAGAAAAAAAGAGGCAAGAAAAAATGCGGGATAACATTTATTTACCGGGTTTTTTAACGATTTCATTTTCAAAAACGTAACAGGAAAAGAACATAAAAATTAAATTAAAAAAAAGGAAAATTTTAATCAAAATTAAAAACGACACACAAAATTTAATTATTGAACGTTTTTTTTTCTTTTTTGTTGCTTTCTACAAGGCCTTAAGGGCATAAATTTTATATTTCGGATGTCTTAATAGAACAAGAGAAAAACAAAAAAAAAGGAACCAGGGAAAGAAATCATTTTAAACTTCTTAATTACAATGAAATTTTTAGAGACTTTTTTTCTTTCTAAATATGCTTTCAAGCACACATATTCGGCTTTGGCTCTGGGTGAGATCAGTAGCAATAAAAACAAAAACAATTCATTTCTAAAAAAATAAATGAATTTTTAAAAGTTATTCATTCATTCCTTCACACATTTATTCATTCGTTTGTCTATTTTAATTGCCTTAAAATTGTTTTAAAAATGTTTCTGAATTTTTTTCCATTTTTTTTATTTAAAATTTCTTTTTTAATTTTATTTTACCCTGAAATGAAATTTTAGAATTTATAGTTTCATGTGACAGCCAAACAAGTGGCACATTTGTTCTCGAATTTTATTATAATTTCCCTCCCCTTTTTTGTTCTGTTCTGTTTTTGTTTTCCTTTTCGCTCTTAAAATCTGTTTAAAAATCTATGCAAGCGCTGATGGATGTTTTGTATGCAAAAATGTTCATCACAAGTTCTTTATTTTGTGTTTTCTGTTTCTCTTTTCTTTAATTTCTTTTATGAATCCATGTATTCATGTATTCTAAATAGTTTTGAAAGAAATTTGTTGCATTTGTCATGATAATTTTTTTTATTCTTTTCCCGCTGTCCACCAACCATATTGCTAAGATTCGTTTACATTTGAAATGGCAACATGTCCATACAGTGCCCAACTTCTTGATCATATTGCTGCGGCTGCGGCAATTAAAAATGTGATTGGGTGTCGGAAATTTTAAGTAGGTTTGGAAGAGAATTTTTCCTTAAGGGAAGACAGGAATCTTACATAGAGAATGTTGGATTTCTATCTGCTAAAAGAGTAATTAACAAACCTTGCTTGCTAACCTTCATTATTACATACATATATATATATAATTGGTCATTACTACCCTTCAGTCAGGATTAGGACTTAGTTTCTTTCACCCCTTATGTTGTCTGTGTTAGTTTTATACATGAGTGTCAGAACCTACAGTATTAATTTAAATGCGTTGGTAACAAATGGGAAATTAAAAGTAAGAAGAGATTCATTAGATTGAAGACGTTATTGATGTGTGTGTGTTTACTTACGGATTTAATGTGAAAATATTTAAGGAAACTAACATGTTTTTGCGTGAAAGCTTTAGACATTTGCGGGTAATTTTATAAATTCTAGAAATTTAATATGACCAATCGCTGGTATATGCTTCTAAAACAGCAATTGTTAGTCATATTACTCTACCTTCAATTTTTAAATTAAAAATTATTAAAATTTCTGTTTTTTTCTTTTATTTTCAGGTACGTATTGTTTCTTAATAATTCAATATCATACGTTTTTCAACAATCGTAAGTAAAAATTAATAATTTGAAACTATATGTAGGCTCTTAAGAATACTTTTGTAATCAGTCAGTTTACTTACTTACTTCCTTGACATTTAGAATGCGCCGTCAGTCAGGATTTTAATCCATAATTTTTATCCATTAGTGCAGCAGAATCCTACAGTTAAAAGACGATTCCGGACGACAGATGTTTGTGAAACTTTTCATGGGAATTGTTATTTACTCTCAGAGTGTTTTACCAGAAATCTACTGAGAGGCAGTGGCTGAAGATATATTTTTTTATATTTTGTTCAGCTGGAGATGCCTGACCTGGGGTTTGAACCGAGGCCTCACGTCTAATAAGCCAACACACTACCTACTAGACTATGACGACTATAATTTCGGAATTTCTTACCTACCGAATATTGGAGATTAGTTCCCTGTTGCCGTGGGCTGCTAGGTAGTGTGTTAGATCACTAGACGAGTGTCCTCGGTTCAAACACCAGATCAGACATCTCCAACTAAATGAAATATGACAAAATATTTTTTCGGCGACTTCTTCTCGCTGGATTTCTGGCAAAAACTATGAGAATAAATAAATAAAATTGCAATGAAAAGTTTCTTAAAAATTATTTATAAAAATTAACGCACACAACATAAGTAGTGTGAGAAACTAGGTTGTAATCCTGACTAAATGGTTATAATGACCAATTATGTATGCATGTAGTTCCCAGAATAATCAGCTAACTTTACTAATCTTAGGCACACCACTGGCTTCGTGTTTACGCATACCTAAGCTAGAATATGAATGAACCTTCTCTGTCTGTATGGTTCAAAAGCTGCGTCGTTAATACATTTGTAATCTCATTAACCCCTCCTCGAATCTCTTCGCAAATTATTTCCACCAGAACCCACTAAAAACGGAGTCAGGTAATAACTGAGCTGTTCATGTTTGCGGTTGTCCGATCTCTCAGTATCGGGAGTTAATTTGAATTGTTGTGTTGTGGTGTCAAGCAATGGAACTATCGGCTACTCTGAATCAATTTTCCATGGAAAGGCTTCCGTCAGTTTGACGAATTCATCTTTTCTGAGTAGCTGAGTGTTTTTTATTCGAATGGCATACGTTTTAAAAATTCTCCATCAGTTTTATTTATGGAGACTAAGTCTGTCTGCACACATGATGCTTCAACAAATATGATGCATATCGCATTACATCTAAGAAACTAGACTTCCTAATAATGCCAGGTACCAGATAGTTTACCCATATAGTATAAAGGAGTTTGCTACAACTGAGAATACTAACTTTCTTCAGTGCTCTTTGAGTCACTAATCTAACTAATCTAATCTAACTAGAACTAACAAATTGATCACCTTTTAACTGCAATATTCGGCTTGTTGTTTATAGTTTAATCAGCTCGATTATAATTTCAAGGAATTTTCTTGCTCCTATAGATACAAGTTTTACTGCATCATCATCTGCGAAGCGAACAAGTTGCATCTTCTCTGTTACTAAGTAAGTTATGTTACATGATGCCTTACAATAGTGGGCGGCCTAGAGTCATTCCTTCCAGACTATTATTGAACATGATGCCATTGTCTGTCATATACCACGGTGTTCTGTTGTCCGTCCGATACTTCTAATTTCACAGTAACGATTTTATGTTGATCCATCTCGATGAGTTAAAGACATTCTCTCAATTTTTTATCACCTCATGAGATGATCATGCTCCCAAATCGCTCATGCTGGGGACATCCACGGTATGTAGCATCGTTCTATTGAAACCACATATCGTTGGTGTTTAGAGTATCAAATTCAGGCCTAAAGAAGTCGGTAATCATCGATCTGTAATGAAATATAAATTGAAATCCACATCAAACAATAACTTTCTCGGAATGTATTGAACGCTCTTAGATCTCTGGGGGATTGATATCAACCCGAATTTCATTCAGAAATGGGTTTCATTGTTAAAGATGATATTGCGATAAAAATTAGTATCAGTTGCCAACTGCTCCAGATCGTTACGTCATTGATAATGACAGTCCACTGTTGTAGCTTCAACAAGATGACCGTTAGCACCTATCAAAATTCAGAAGTTCCCGTCGGAAGACCCGGCAGAATTGCACGCTTGTCAAGCTAAGTTCTCTTTAAGTTAAATATGAATGAAAGTGCCGATAAGAATCCATTTTTTATCTTTCGAAAGAGATAAGCTTAGGTGATGCTGTTCATCAGTTCGATGAATATTATATTCACTGGCTGCGTTGTATAGTTGGAGGCTTTGAGCGACTTATTTGGGCAGATCGATGAAATGATTAGGCGGTATACTAGGCTATTATGGCCCAGGCTTGACCGGCTCCTAGAACAGAAAGTGGACACTGAATTTGGGTTGAGGATCTATTAGGACTTTAATAGGTTTTCGAACAGGGAATCGTGATGTGAAGACATGGGCTGGCTTGTAAGGATTCCTACTTTCGGTAGGGTTTGAAAAAAAGGGAGTGCCTTTACCCATGTTCTTCAATGCACAGATTCAGGATTTTTGGTCGATGTTAGTTAAAAGGGCTTTGGGGAATGACTATCAATCAATCTTTGTGCATACTCCGTGAAACTTTTTTTTACCCCCAATATAATTACACAGAAATAAGTATCTCATGTCGGTGCTGATGATTTCATTTGATATTTAAAGCAGGCAGTTGTGGCGTTCTCGTAAAGCAACTGTCGTTCTCATATTCTTCTCAAATCATCTCATTTTATATTCTTTTAGTTCGTTTAGTTTTTTTTCTTTTTTCTTTTTATTTTTTATGAAAATTTATGGTGTTGTTTGCATTGTTGTTGTTGTTACACTTGATGACGTATGAAGATGCATGTTGCTTGTTTTAGTGGCATTAATTTTGTCGGCCAACAACTCAGGCCACCATTTAGTCGTATTTGTCGCATGGATCAACGCTTGTGTTTTTGTGTGTTTGTTTTGTTTTTCTCTTTACATTATTTAATAGTGTTTGTTGTTGTTGTTATCTGTAGTCGAATTTTTTTTTATGTTTTTGGTTGGCATTTAAAAGATGAAAACGATGATGATGCCGATGATGATGCTACTGATGCTGATACTGTGATGCTGTTGTATTATCGTTGCCGCTGCCGCCGTTTATTTAAGCATTTTATATGCCTTTAAGCCTTACCAAAAGCATTTATCATTTGTTTTGCATTGTTTGTTTTTTCTTCTCTGTTTTTCTGTTGTACAGTGTAGTTGTAAATTATTTTGTTTTCGCGCTTTTTATTTTTGTAATTGTTATTGTGGCTGCTAATAAAGTGCCTTCTGTTGATGGTTTTATTACAGTTTATATGTGTTGCACGCAGTGTGCAACACTCTTGTAATGTTTGTTGAAACAATTGCCACAATTAGCGAGAGAGAGAGAGAGAGTGAGAGTGTTTTTTCATTTTTTTGGTTTGCGGGGGTTTCATTAATTCATACATTAATTCATACATTCATCCACTCATATTTCTATTGATTTATTGGCTGACATTTAGTTTTTTTTTATCGTTCGGTTTGGTTTTTTTTATATTTTGGTGAGTCGTTATCGTTTTTATTGCGTCATTTAAAAATAAAAAATTATGCTCATGATTAGAGGATTATTTCAAGTATCGTTTAATGGTTGCGTTATTAATCTTTTGAAAAAAAAAAACTCTTCTAAATTGCTTTAAAACGCAGAGGAATAATGATTCATAATGTATTTGGTTATCTTCCGGAAGAATATTAATATTTATTAGCACAGGTAATGGCTTTCAAACTGTAGCCTTTATTTTAAATTACCACACTGGGCTACAAAAAAAAAGTATTTTATTGCCTTGAAATATTATTTTAAAATCGTGTGAAGTTATAGCTTTAGACAACGATTTGGTAAGCAAATACTCGTACGAGGAAATTTTTCCTCAAACGTCGGTTGCACTTTCTAAGTTTTAACCACCATCCACAACGACAAATTTGTTCCCGAATAAAAGCTTTTATTTTACCTGATCGTCTTGGTTACTCCAACAGGACTTTTTCAACTTTAACAGTTGATAACGACCTAGACGCTACATCTGTCATGTTAATTGTCATTTCTTTAGTTTGTTTATAACATTCCTTTGGATGAGACGATAGACAACGATGTGTGTTCGCTGAATGAACTCTGAAGCAGTTGGCTCTAGTTTTCATAGAGAAATCGTCTGCAACTTTCAGGCCCAAATCTGAACGATTACTTGCCTATTCAATTGGGACGACATCAGTTCACATGAGATCCAAGATCATCCAATGCATCCCGAAATGGGGGTAGATTTTCGACTGGCGGTGTCATCGGTTCGTATGTCTCTAAGAACGATGCTGGCGATGGCAACACAGTCAATGGCAAGCACTACACATCGATGATTACTAACTTCTTTTGCTTTGAATTGACGGCGCAACGTGCCACACAATTCATGCCAGTTTAGGTATTCTACACAGGCAATTTGAGTGCATTCTCATCTCACGTGGTAATGATGTCAACTGGCCTCTAAGATCGTGTAATTTTACCCGTCAGATATTTTCTTGCGAGTTTTCCATAAGCCACAGCGATGCCATCAGTCAAATTCAACGTGATTTATGCGCTAGAGTCATAGAAAATTTACCAATTCGAAAGTGCTCCAGCAAAAGAAGTCAAGCGAACATCTGAAGGAGGTTATGTTCCTCATCAATAGTCTTTCAAATGAATAAAATAGCAGTACTCACTTCGTCAGTTGACAGAATGGCCACAGTACGAATCAAGGCTGCCTTAAGGGAACCAATGGGGTACATTTTGTGGTATACCATGTTATTTTAAAATAGTTCACAATTTGTTATTTAGGGTCAAATTAGGATAGCCAAGGGTCCTTGTGGAAGGTAGAAGTACGCTGGTAAGTTATTTCGTCCAGCAGAATCTTGCTGGAAAGTCCAAGGCTGGTTGTGGAACATAAAACGATTAAGTGGCTTTGATACAGCCTTCAAAATGGTTTCGTTTTTACCCATTTCTTTTCAGAAATGGAAGTTAGTAGCCTCATGACTGAAGCTGGGTAATGACCGTTTTAATATGTGTCACCAAAAGACGTTTGCAATTTCATCTCAATTTTTTGTTCAAAACTGCTGTCAACGAATGTTCGATAAGGCATTTGAAAGCCCTCAGTTTGAAGTCCTTCATATATTTTTTAACTTTGATGAGTTGCGGCGTTCGAACTGTGCCGGGACGGGCCGATCTGTGGTTTTATTTAACATCTCCAGTCTACTCAAAATAGTTTAAGCACGGACATGCGTCTAATTTCAAGCGAGCAAAGCGTTTCAAAAAGACATTCTTTTCTCATGGCGCACTTAAATAGTGCTTTATAGCAATATGGTTCTGGAAGTTGCTACAGTCTAGTAGGTAGAGTGTTGGCTTATTAAACGAAAGCCCTTGGTTCAGACCCCAGCTCAAACATCTACAACTAAATGAAATATAAAAAAATGTTTTTTCGGCGATTTCCTCTCAGCAGAGTTCTGGCAAAAACTTTGGCATTAAATAAAATTGCCATGAAAAGTTTTTCAAAAAGTTATTGTTCGGAGTCGACTTTAAACTGTAGGTTCCGGCACTCATGTATACAATTAACACACATAACATAAGTAAGTGGTGTGAGAAAATAGGTTATAATCCTGACTAAAGGGTTGTAATAAGGGTTGACATAATAAGAGATTTGTAAAATTTGCAACTTTTTCAGCTTCAGCAATAAAGTTGATTAAAGAACAAATGGGAGAATCTCTTTTAAACTTTCTTTTTGTCAATACGGGTTTTTTGCTATCTTTTTTACCTGACATGTAAATATATAAGCTAGAATAGTTTATTTTTACAATTTTAAAATAATTTATTTGCTGCAATACTTTATAGTAATAACTCAAAAATATAATTTATTAAATTATTTTATATTATTTTTAATTGTAATGTTGATAGTTTTAATAATAAAAAAAAAAAAAAATTTCTGGCAAAAACTCTGTGAGTGCAATAAAATTTTCATGAAAAATTTCTCAAAAATCTGTCGTTTGGAGACGCCTTTAAAATGTAGGTTCCGGCACTCATGAATACAATTAGCACACATAACATGGATGCATAGCTGCCACAGAAATGAAACATCAAATCGTCAAATGTTTGAAAAAAAATCGTCAAAGGCGTTCATTGAAATCGGAAAATAATCATAAAAAAAAATTATTTAAATGTTTTTAAAAACAAAAACATATAAAGTCAACACAATGCACGGCATAAGTAGAAGCCATCCCCTGAGTGTTGGTAGTACGAAAAAATAATGGCACTAGCCTTTGTCCTTCCGATGGTAATATTAGAAGCTACGATCGAATTTTTAAAATTGTCTGCAACAGCAAATGATAAATTATGCTCAACTACGAGGATAGTCCGATTTAGGGGTTGTAATTTTTTGGCTTTTAAGGTATTAAAAAGGCATAAAATACAGAAAAATCATCACCGGTGCTCGTAAATAATTTAAAAATATAATACTTTACTAATTGTTATTATTAACATAAATTTCCAATCGTAAGAATTGCAAAGTGGCTTTGTACTAAAGTAAAGGATATGATTTAAATTATTCATTTCCAAAAATCGTCAAAATAAGGGTATAAATCGTCATATCATCAATCAAAATGACGATAAATCGTCAAATCTGTCAGCTATGCATGGGTGGTGGGCGAAGCTAAGACAGAATCCTAACTAAAGGGTTCTAACGATTAAGAACGATCTTTCAAGGATTATATTTTATATGGTATGTTAAATTCTTTTATTAAAATAAATACGTTTTAATGTTGCAACAATATTTGTGCCTCTTCTTAATATAATAAGAAGTTACAGTAGCCATTTAATGGCCTTTAAAAACGAAATTCTGAAAATTTTCTTTTATGGCAACGAGAAACCTGTTTTAAATTCAAAACCATATTTCGTATCCCATACCAAAGAATGAAGGAGGCTACCATCAACAACTCAGTACCAGTATTGCCCGCATTAAAATTCTTTTATTGAAGATTTATTGAAATAAAAAATCCTTTGGTTTCACCCTGAATATTATGACACTTCTGGCAAAATGACACTCGTTTTTATAAGTTCGATTGAAGGGGTATTAAAAAAACATCGTTTTTTCAATCAATTTTTCATCTTTATTTACTGACAATTTGTTTTAATTTTAAAATAATTTTTTTTTTATATTTTTGTGATAAATAAGCACAACAAAACTGTCAATCATTTAGCAAAAGTAGAGAGCAGAGGAATAAAAAAAGAGGAAAATTGAAATAAAAAGGAAAATAAAAAATAAAATATTGAAAAAAAACAATCATTGCTGATATTATTAAAATGTTTTATTCTTATTTTTTTTTCTTATTTATTTATCTTTTTTTCTTTACTGCTCAAACGTTTTTATTTGAGAATCGGTTTTTTTCACACCAATTTTGTTTCCAATGCAATGCAACACCTGCCAGTGTTTATTCGGTATGATATTAACACGTACAATTTTATTTAAATTGAATTCTAACGGCAGCACAAAAAAAAAACAAACGAAAACAATAAAAAGCAACAATGAAAATAAAAAATAATAAAAAAATTATAAAATCATGGCAAAAAAAATAATTTTAAACTTTTTATGGTGTTGGAGATATATAGAAAGGGATACCCTACCTTGATTAACCAAAAAATGTTGAAGTTTTCTCAGAATTCAATATGAGACCATAGTATGTATGTGTGCGAAAATAAATTCGAATTTTAAAACCAAAGACTCAAACACACACTTTTAGAAGCCCCACTTCTTGAATCTAACATGGTAAACTTTACTATTAACAGAGCACTGTTAACTGTTTAACAGTGGCAATAGTAGATTAGTCTTCTACTTAGCAGTTATTGCAGACTATTAACATAAAATATAATTGTCATTATCATTATTATTTCTGAACAAAAGTGTTGAAATGTAAAGGATGGTTGGTGGGGTTGCGGGGCCGACATGTTTTCAACTCTCAAAATTATTCCAGCTATCCCATTACCACTGATCGAAAGAAGATCCTCTTTCAACAACAGGGCGCAAGACATCGAGTGTAGCTTCGGCTGTGTGGCACGTAGCGCCGTCCTATTGAAACCAAATGTTGCCAATATCCTCCGCTTCAATTTTTGCGAACAAAAATTCGTTCAACATGGCCCGATAACGATCGCCATTGACTGTAACGGCCACTCCTTGCTCATTTTCGAAGAAAAATGGCCCAACTATGCCTCTGGACCAAAATCCGCACCAAACAGTGACTCGTTTTGGGTGCGTCGGCCTTTTAATGTATGCGTGCGGGTTTTCTGTGCGACAATTTTGCTTGTTTACATACCCGCCAAGATCAAAATGAGCTTTATCTGAAAAGATGATTTCTTTTGCCAAAATCAGCATCTTCTGTAAGTCGATCGCAGGCCCACTTAGCGAAGCGAAAACGCATTAGATGGTCAATTGGCTTCAACTCCTGAACCAATTGGACTTTGTATGGCGTCATACCAAGGTCTTTATGCAAAATTCGTCTCAATGATGTCTCCGAAATGTTCAATTGTTGAGAACGACGGTGAATTGATGTTGATGGCTTTTCACGCACACTTTCTGCCACAGCAGCAATATTCTCGAGTGTACGCACTGTTTTTGGCTTTTCGCGCTTTGGTTTATCGATGAGGATGCCAGTTTCTTTCACTTTTTTCAGAAGATAACAAACATACGGAGCTGACGGTGCTTCTCTTCTTCCAAAATCCGTACGCAATTTTCGCACACATTCTGCAACATTACCATGAATTTCAAAGCGTATACACAACCATATTCGTTCAGCGGAAGGATAAAACTAATTATCTGTCAAATTAGACATGAGCTAAGTGTTACCATTCACGAAATAAGCACTAGTTGAAAAAAAACGTTAGATGGCGGACCCGATAGTATGGTACTCATAAACCTATAGTATTTCACAAAAATTAGCTCCTAAACAAGTGGGCTTCTTCAGATAGATACTGTTAAACATCTAACAGTACTCTGCTAAGGGCAAATTTAGCTAAGAGGAAATTTTGTTCTGCTAACGCCAAATGTGGCGCTGCTAAAATTTATGGATTGCGTCTTGGATTTTCAAATTCGAATTTATCCTCACACACATGACCACAGTGGGATCCATTCATATTACAAAAGATCTTTGCTTAGGACAAAATTTTAAATCATTGAGTTCATCTAGTCAGGGTTACTACACAATCTAAATGAAATTTCACATTATTTTCTACATAATGTAGAGCAGTTTACAGTCTCTCTGAGCTTTCGTTTGTATTATCCTTTCAATTATTTCTCTAATACTATTGTTGATGTCATCATTTTCTGGTGTGGTGTGTGCGTCCTGTTAATCTCTAACATACACAGATGTTATTGGCAACTAAAGAGGGCAAACAGTCGTAGTTCGTTATTACTTTTCATATGTTTTATTTGATTTTCGACTTATGAAAGCATAAGAAAAAAAAAATGTAAAACAAAATAAGAAAATCAGTACAGTATAGTTGCAGAGCGATGAGGTTGACTTTATGATACTCTACACCGTGACATATTTTTAGAATTTAATACGCTGTTAAATTTATTGCATTCTAATGCCCTTAAATACAGCACTCACAATATATTTTCTTATGTCTCCTGAGCTTTGATTCCATATGAGAAAAAATGGCTCGAGATTGTATGGAGCTGTAGGTGTTGATACCATAAATATAGCTCAACCGGTGCATTTCATTATTTGCCCTACTGGAAGGACAAGTGCAGTATTCAAAACAGTGAGATACTGCATAACATGAGTAGTGCGGGATACTACAGCGAAGGTCGCCCGAAGTTGCGAGCGTAAACCCAATTGAGAAAACTTGAATTGTTCAATGCGGCAATAGCTGCTGTAGCCTACTTATTTAATTGGTCATTACAACCCTTTAGCCTGGATTACAACCTAGCTTGTCACACCACTAATATTGAGTGTTAATTTTATCCATGATTCCATTATTCATTATAACGGTACCTATTGTTTAATGTCGACCACGAACAACAGATTTTAGAAACTTTTCATGGTAATTTTATTTTACTCACGAGAGTTCTTGCCAGAAAAAAATTGTTTTTTCTGTCTTTTGAAATCGACTTCAGAATGTAGCACAGGCAACATGGTTGTGAGAAGCTACTCCATAATGCGGTCTAAGGTTGAAGCTCATAAGCTTCAGCTGCTTCCAGGCCTATGTTTCTCTCCTTTTAGCTTTAATAGACAATTCAACCGGTTAAGTTTTCTGCTAATTCATCTCAAAACCTAGGATTTATAATATAATATCGCAGATATTCTATGAAATTAACACAAAATCAAATTGTGAGTGAACATTATATGAACACTGAGGTAGAAATACTCCTTTAATTGACTCTTTCAGTCTAATATGGGTTCCTAGTCACACGGAAGTACTGAGTAATTGTGTAGTTGGTGAATATGCTAGAGCTGACAGCGAACATCTGACCGAACATCAGTCCACTTATAAAGAGTAAGTGTACCTTTGACGTATCTTGTGCAGTGGGCAAATCCCGAGCTGAGCTGATTTAAACTGAACATGATGCGTACAGTCTCCTCTCAGTCTCTGCATATTGTTAGTCATTCGAAAAGACTTCGTTTAATTGCAAATGTCTTTTGTATAGATTTTACTTTGGTTGAATGAGATGAGGGAGGGTATGGTGCTTTGCATTGGTCAATGTCTGTCTCTGTCTTGATGTAGTGCAATGAAGCTTTTGTTACTAGATATCGAATCGATTACTAAATTCATTAAATTTCCGGCTTTATTTTAAGAAAATCATGTTTTATTGTGAAGTCCTGATGCTAACTGCTGAAAACGGTTAATTAGAGCTGGTCAGTTAGTTTTAGGGTCATTGCTTCAATTTGAATTAACAAATCTGCCATTCTCTGCTATCATATCTCAGATGAAGGTTACAAACGATTAAGTGAAGATTTAACATGTATTGACTGTAACCGATTTCTTATTAAAATACTTGATTACTTCCTGAGAATCTCACCAAACTTGATAAACATTTCGCTGAATTCGATGTTTTGACTGTAGGGCTTAAAAGGAAAACAAGAGAAACAAGTGAAAGAGGATAAAGAAAGAAAAAAAAAACACTCATACAAATCCTTCATATCTAAGAAAAAAAGAAAAAACAAATAAAAATACAAACCTTTTAAACTCTCACATTTTAGTTGATTACGTTCTTATTTTACATTTTTCTTAATACAATATTTTATTTTTATTTTTTCTATTTTGTTCTTGTTTTTGTATATAAGTGAGATAAAGAGGAATTGGATAAGGGGGTAGTGTTTCGAACTTCAGGAATGTTGAGATATTTTATTGCACAACTAAAAAAAATTTATTTGATTTTATTGAGTTGCTGTTTAACTTTACAAAAATTTTTCCCGTAATAGATTCTTTGAAATGCAGTGAGAGAAAATTAGTATTGGCCCTATAATCTAAGCTGCGCAGGAGTTGGACAAATTTAACCGAAAATTATATCGGGTTATACATACATTTAGTGGCTTTAAAACTGTCGGTCTTGCAAGGAGGCTACCTATTAGATGTTTTCCATCTAAAGGTTCATTTATTTGGTGACACATCATGTGGATCCTTTAACAAACAAAGAAAGCGAAAATATCGTTAAAACTAGCAACAAAAGAAATTAGAACTTTGCATTGTTGCAATATAGCCCTTCTGTTGTAGAAGCGACATAAGATAATCCGAAATTGTTTCATTACGCGATGTCCTCAGCAATTAGGCCTACCCTTTGGCTCATTATGCCATATTTTGTATTTGGATTTAAGCCTCCGTTTACAATAAATTCCAACTCACTTGACAATTGAATCATGTTGGACAGCAAACTTAAATATAACAAGAGCTCTATAACAGAAGTACATTGGACTACATCGCTTAAGACATTGTTTACTACACATAAACAGACATATTGGCGAAACAAGTGCCTGCGAGCACAACAATAAGAATGTGCACTCTAAGAACATGGAAGTACAGTAGCGATGGTCCTGTTAAAATCTTGGGCATAGTTGCTGTGGGTACTTTTATTGACTGCATTATAGCTGGAAGGGATTGATAGATCCTTTACGTCTCGTTTACACCTCCAAGAGAGCGTTATCCAGACCACGTGATATACGTGGATGTGAAATCAATTCAGAAAACCTAGATCTTAGATTGTCCCTTGCACGACTGGAAAATAATGCCGATTCACACATACACACATACATACATAATTGGTTATTACAACTCTTCAGTCAGGATCACAACCTAGTTGGTCGCACCACTGTTGTGTGCGTTAATTTTATACACGAGTAGAGGGACTTACAGTTTAATATTGATTCCGAACTACGATGTCGTTCATTTGATTTACTCTCGAATATTTTGCCAGAAATCTGCTAAAAGGGAGTCGCCGAAGAAATATTTTTTCATATTTCGTTTTGTTAAATATGTCTGACCTGGGGTTTGAACCGAGTCCTCATGTCTAATAAGCCAACACTAGACTGCAGCGACTTCCACAGCTCTATAACGGAAAGTTCATTTGAATTCCTTCATGGCATAAACATTCCTTTGTAGAGTTCATCTAAGTAATCTCATAGTATTCATAACGAGCCACTGGCCTCTGAGAGTGCTAGCGCAGGAACTGCGAGCACCTCATAAGGACTCATTTTGCTGTAACGACGTGATAGAAAACAAGATCACACAACATATTCCATATCATTGTCCGGTACTTGAAAAGCATAGTATTTAAATTTTTTTATAGATCGTGTCTAGCAAAAGGTGTTTTGGGGAGTCCATGCCCTCATTAGTTTATCGGGTTGAATGGGAGTTATGCTTGTGTGACGGAATTGGTATTACAGCGGGATCTTCTAGCACCCAAGTAAACTGTGTTCATTGAGGAGACTTGTCTTTTTTTTACAGTTTTTGCTCTAAAGAGCTTATTTTCTTAGAATTTATTTCAAGAATTTTGTGATCAATTCAGTACCTCATATTTTTGCATATTTTCATTTTAGAAACATATTTTAGCATACTTTTCCATAGTTTGCTCCTAAAGAGCCTATTTTTAGTAATGCTTTGTTCCAAAAATTTTATTTCGGAACCCTGGAGTTCTCAAAAATTTTTGATTCCATTTATTGCGGCATATTTGTTAATATATTACAGGCTTATTATCGCATATTTAAGCATTTTTCATTACTAAAGTCTCTATTTAAGTAAGCTGAGCCCAATCATGAGCATATTTTTCACTTATTTTAGCTTATTTTTCTAGAATTTATTCCAAAAATTATGGAATCAATTTAGTACCGCATATATTTGCATTTTAGAAACATATTTTAGCATATTTTGCTCCTAAAGAGCTCGGTTCTAGCAATATATTGATTTAGAAATTTTATTTGCGAAATTCTTAACCCTGGAGTTCTCAATAATTTTTGTTTGAATTTATCATGGCATATTTGTTCATATTTTACAGGCATATTGTTGCATATTTAAGCATTTTTCATTGTTAAAGTCTCTACTCAAGTAAGCTGAGCCTAATCAAGTGCATATTGTTTACATATTTTACTCTAAAGAGCTTATTTTCCTAGTAGTAGTACCGTATGTTTTGCATTTTAGAAACATATTTTAGCATATTTTTGCATATATTTGCATGTTTTTGCATATTTTAGCTCATAAAGAGCTCGTTCTTATCAATGCATTGGTTCAGAAATTTTATTTGGGAAACTTCTTAACCCTGGAGTTCTCAATAATTTTTGCTTGGATTTATCACGGCATAATTGCTCATATTTTACAGGCATATTGATGCATATTTAAGCATTTTTCATTGCTAGTTTTTTAACTTTGGTTGTTTTAGTATATGATGATTCCATCATAAACAATTTTTTTCTGTGCGTATAATAATAATAAAAACTTCAAATACAAATAAGCATTCGAGGAAAAGAAAAAACTCTTCTAAAAACTATTTGAAGTTTGCTTTTTGTTTTCTTTGCCTTTTTTTTGTAATACAAATACTGATACTACTGAATGAACTATTAAAATGAAACGAATGAACGAAAGAATAACTCACAGTAAATGAATGAAGAAGATTGAAAAAAGTAGGAAAACAAAATATGAAAGCAAAGAAATCATTTGAATTTGAATGTGAATGTGAATTTATACGAGAATATATCAAAATTTATTGCTTTCAGTTATTTATTTACGAGCATTATACGTTCATATTTAAAATGCTTATGAATTGCGGAAACGGTCGGTGTTCTAAGCCCTTAAGTCATCACCTTGCTTTTTGTTTCTTTTTTCTTTCTTTTTTTCTTTCTTTTATGTTCCAAATGCAATCATTTTGCCTTCAGCTAAAAATGAATGAATTTGTGTTTACAAAAACCGAAAAGTTTTCGATTACAAATATGCTGGCCCAAGTGTTAAGTTTCATTTGATTCCACACATACACACTATGATGCCTCAAATGATAATGATGGGACTTCAGTTTTGTTTTTGTTACGTTTTCTTTTTCTCGTTCATTTTTTTTCATTTGCCTATTTGTATTCCGATCTCTCAAGTCTTAAGGGAACAGCATCTTATGAGGGAATAAAAGAAAAACAAAAACAAATAAAAGTTTTCTTATTCTTTGTTTTGTTGTCCTTCCCTCTCACATATAGTATATCCACTGAGGATTAGTGTCATCCCTCATCCATCTATGGTTGTGTGATTTTGTTTTGGTTTTTTTTTTGATTTTTTTTTCATCCTTGAATTCCAAAGTGTAAAGTAAAACACATCACACGTGTACTTTGTATGTGACTGATGGCATAACTGCTTAAGTGTCAAAGTGAGGCCAGTGTATGGGTGGGTGAGCAGTTGTGGAGTGCGTGCGTGTAGTTTTGTTATCCTTGCCGAATATTGATGTTACTCTGCTAAAGTGCTTCCGTTTGTTTTTTGTTTTGTTTTTTGTTTGTATTTCGCTTTTATTTGTTTTCGTTTCATCTTAAAACTCTAATGAGACATTTTTTACCTTAAGCCCTAAGAAAATATAGAAATAAGAGTAGCAACGGCAGCAGCAACAGCAGCAGTAAAAATAATATGAAATTCCCAAGATGGTCAACAGGTTCTCAGGCAAATATTTCAAATCCAAAGGACAAAGAATCAATCCAATACAAATATTTTTTTATTGGGAACATATTGTTTTTAATATTAAAAAGAGGTGACCCTTTTTTCTCAATTTTAAATTCTAGTTTTGAATTCTAAAGAGCTTGTAAGGACTTATATCGTACATGAGTTCCAAATAGTGATTATCTGATGTAAAGGGACTGTAGGTAAATCATTTTCTTAAAGAGCTTTATACTGCATGGTCAGAGACCTATTTTCTTCTAATAATGGTCACCTTAACATGTGTCCTCTTAGTCTCATATGCTACAACCACTTAAATGACAACAACAAACAAGAAAAACTAGATATTCCATCCAAAATGGGTGTCTTGTTGACCACATGGTTTGTTACCAAGAAAACAGAAATTAATTGAAAACAAATAACAACAATTATAACAATAACTACACCTCGACAACAACAACAACAACAACAACACATAACACTAGAAACTCTCTTGAAATCTCAATTTTTTTTTACTTTCTTTTCAAAACATTCATTCAACCGCTCAACCGCTCTGCCAGTTTATACAACGAACCCCATAATAACGTCGGAATTAAAATATGTACGTCAGCTTCTATTTAAGCCTGTCATTTAATTAATTTATAGAACATAAAAAAAGGATTTAAACAATCACTATAAAATAACGAAAATAGGCTCATATTTAACAATTTATTGAAATTAATTTAAAACTGTTGCTGCAGCCACTAATGTTGCTACTGCTGCTGCTGATGTCTAAATGGCTTGGAATTTTGTGGTGAAAAGTGGAGTCATGTTAACTGTTGCAATTGCTGTTTAATAAAAACGACAAAAACAAATTAAATATTCTTTAACCACATACCCAATATTGTACACATACATATATGGTGTATCTATTATAACTGCAGTGAGGAGCAGAAGTGAGTATATGTCGATATACGAGGTAGTTTAGTTTCCATAAAAATATTATTATAAGGATGATCTGATGAATTCAGATAATAACGCACATGTACGCAGTTTTGCACCCAAAGGAATCTTATATGTTAATAAATTAAATTGTAAGGCGAAGATTAGAATAAAATATGCACTTTGAAGTATTGGTTGTTGGATCAAATCCTAGTATGTACTGCTAAGGCACATGTACTCGGTTTTGCACCCAAAGGAATATCTGTAAATAAATTAAAGTGTAAGGCGATGGTTAGAAAAAAATTCACATTGCAGTATTGACTAAACGCTACAATCAAACCCAAGCTTGCACTACTAAGGCCCATTTATTCAGTTTTGCACCCAACATAATCTTATCGGTTAATAAATTAAATTGTAAGGAAATGCTTAGGAAACAATGTGAACACACGGGTTATGGGGTAGGGTTAGTATGAGGATTAATCTGAGGGTTAGGGTATATAATGCACAAACCTTTTGGTATATATGTGTCTGTATGTATAAATAATAAGTGTTATATAGGGTTTTATATTTGCTTGTATTTTCTTCAAACGTTATAAACGTATTTTATTCTTATATTTATTCTCTTAAATGTTATATGATTATGTTTGTATGTATGTATGTTTATATTTACAACAATATGTATTTTAATTTGTAAGGTTTGATTTTACAGATTGTATTATTTCACAATATTATTTTATTATTTGTTCAGAATTCAAATTTCCACATTCATGTAAAATAATTTTATTCAATGTAATTTATTTAGAGTTCAAATTTAAAATATAATAATTTTGTTCACTGTAATTCACGTGAGGTGGGTTGGTTTTTAGTTGTCCGTTGTCGATAATTAACTGAACTAAAAGGATATATACAATCCTTTTTAACCTATTGAAGAATGTGTATACGTGATGTGTGTGGTGAATTTTGATATGTATGATGAATGTTGTGGTGTTGGTGTTATTATTGTTATTGTTTTTTAAAGATGTTTGTGTTGTCCTATTGGAAGTCAGGGTTAGGTTTTCGTATTTGTTCACTCGTGTGAACATCCTCCCGGGCCGGCAACCTGTGAATAAAAACAAATTATTTTTATTTGTTCAACATTGGGTTAGAGTGTGAGGGTAATTATAAATTAAAATACTTTATTATATTTTTTTTTTTTTTTTTTTTAATTATTAAGTGATCCCATAACGAGCCAACCAAGCGTTGAGTCCTGTGCGATAAGCGAACCGCCATCGAGATGAATGGTATTTGGCTGTAGAATGGTAGTGTATAAATCACCACCAATTTCCATGGCCACAGGTGAATTGCTATAGAATTCTGGATCAGCTAGAGAAATCCTGCAGAATTTTCCCTTTATGGCTGGGTCCAATCCTTGAGAGTAAGGTGTTTTGGGTAAATCATTTGCAACCTTCATGCAAACCTCATATTGTATTGTGGAGGCCATGTTAGGTGAGATTATGACCTTCACATATATACTTTCATCCACTTTAAACGGTCTTAATGTGGACTCACGCACGAACGCTACACCTATTTTCGAGGTCGTTAGGCTAGGGTTTAATAAAGCTCTGACAAGTTGCTTGGATTTCTCTGCTATGACTTGAACGACAACCGTAGGCACAATGGTCTGGGTCCTTGACGTTGGTAATGTGGTTATTAAACTTGGATTGACAATTGTTCGTGGCGCAGGAATCGGTAACGTGTTTCTTCGTGATGTTGTTGGTGGGGATTGTTCCTTCTTGAGGTCCTTCATAATACGATCTGGGCCGTGTAGGGTGGTGTGGTGTTTGCCATTACATTTTTGACATCGGGATTTACTCGAACATTTTCCAATCAGGTGATTCCTGGCCAGACAATTGACGCAATAATGCAATTTAACTGCGGTTTTATATTTCTCCGCCAAGTTCATCTGTTGAAACTTTCTGCAGTTTGTCAAGCTGTGATTAGCTTGACAAATACCGCAACCAAAATGGCGTTTTGGTTGACGCTTGCCATTTTTTTGATTGGGTTTTGGTCGAGATCCATTGCGGTTGGAACTTCCACTACGGTTGTTTTTGTTGGGTGCCATATCCTGTGTAAAAGAAATAGGTATGAATGAAATGAAGTGTAATGAATGTGTTAGTTGGTTAGACTGTTAGGGTGAAGGGTGAGTATATGAATAATAGTTACAAGTGGATAAGTGGGTTAAAAAAGGGTAAGTAAACAACTAAATGTTATTTGGGTTACACTAGAAGTGTTAAACTAACTAGTGGGTAAAATGACAACTTTTGTTATTGGTCGAGTTAACGTCCCGGACGATGTCCGTATATCGACTACTCTGTTTCGTCCATCAGAGCCAGTGTATGTTTTAATGACTCGGCCGAGTAACCACTCGTTTGGAGGTAAATTGTCTTGTCTGATAATAACGATGTCGTCCGTTTCAACTTGACGTTGAGGGTTCTTCCACTTGTATCTCTTGTGGAGCTCTTTAAGATATTCATCTTTCCATCTTCTACAAAGGTTATGATGTTGAATCTTTAACTTTTGCCATCTGTTTGCCAGGGTTAAATTCTCATTGCTTACATCGGGTTCTGCTGGGGTTAAAATAGGTGATCCAATTAAAAAGTGTCCTGGAGTTAAAGGGTTAAGATCCTGTGGATTCTCGCTTGACGGGCTTAAGGGTCTTGAATTCAGGCATCCTTCTATTCTCGCGAGAAGCGTGGCTAGCTCCTCAAATGTGTACTTCAGGGTATTCATTTTCTTTAGATGAGCCTTAAAGCTTTTCACTCCCGCTTCCCATAAACCACCCATGTGTGGTGCACCTGGGGGTATAAAATGCCACGTCAAATTTTGGAAACTGCTAGCAGATGTAACGGAACCTTTTAATTGTTTAATGAATTCCTGTCGCTCTTTCTTCAATAATTTGCTAGCTCCAATGAAATTTGTCCCATTATCAGAGTAAATAGCGACAGGGCATCCCCGCCTCGAAAAAATTCGTGCGAAAGCTGCCATAAAAGCTTGGGTTGACAAATCAGATGTTGGCTCCAAGTGAATAGCTTTTGTTGCAAAGCAAACAAAAATGCATACGTAACCTTTTGTTATTCTACATGCTCTGCCATTATATACTTTAATGTCGAATGGTCCTGCAAAATCAACTCCCACATTCGTAAATGGTTTATTAATTTGGGTACGTTCTGGTGGCAAGGCTGCCATAAATTGGGTTGTTTGTCTATTCTTATATCTAGTACACGGTGAGCATTTGTTAATTACAGCGCTAACAAGATTCTTTAGTTTTGGAATCCAGTATCCTGAGCGTATTATTCTCAACATAAGTTGGTTTCCGCCATGTAGGGTTATTAGGTGCACGTGTTGGGTTAATAGTTTAACAAATGAACTGCCGTAGGGTAATAAAATCGGGTGTCTTTCAGAATATGACAAACCGTTGGAATTTGCTAGTCGACCATTTGCTCGCATTATATTTGCGGAATCTAAAAATGGCGTTAGGGTGAGCAGGTTACTTTTCTTGGGTATAGGGTTTCTTTTCTTCAAACAATGATATTCATCTTTAAAATATTCAGTCTGACAAAGAATGATAAGTCTATCACGGGTAGATTTGATCTCTGTCGTATCAAGTTCAATACTTGGGTGGGTCGTTAACAAATGCAATCTTTCGTTAACTAGTTGTGGGTAATTTCGATCAAGAATTATTCTATCCTTTCGAATTGTATTGTTTCGTTTATACGATACGCGGTCACAAAATCGGTAGACATATGTCATTACTCGTAGAGCATTTGAGAATTTTGAAAATCTTGATAATATGTCTGGGTTCTCAGCATTCGTATCCAAGGAAGGGTGGGTATTAACGGTTGTAGTAAACGACTGACTAACTTTCGCTTCAGCTTGAGTTGTGAAATTTTTATGTGTTGCTGGCCACTGTGAAGCAGATTGCTTCAACCATGATGGTCCATTCCACCATAAATCATCATCTTTAAGTTCATCAGCATTGCATCCTCGGCTAGCCACATCGGCAGGATTATCATGAGAAGCCACATGGTTCCAGTTGTCCACTCCTACTGTTTGCAGAATTGTTGAGACTCGATTTGCCACAAAGGTGTTCCAAGTGTTAGGGTTTTTGCTGAGCCAGGCCAAGACTATCGATGAGTCGGTCCAAAAATATGACTTATGTAAGGGTAGGTTAAGTTGGATGAGTAAATTTTTTGTCATATTTGCCAACAACACTGCCGCACAAAGTTCAAGTCTCGGTAAGGAGATTACTTTGATTGGCGCAACTCTCGTTTTAGCGAAGAGTAGGGTTACGGAATTAGGTCCGTCTACGGGTGTAACTCGTGCATATAGACATGCAGAGTATGCTTTTTCAGAAGCATCTGAAAAACCATGAAATTCAATTGTAGCTGTAGGTGAAAAGTTAATCCATCTTGGTATACGAATTCTATTAATATTGTCATAAAACTGCAAAAACTTTTGCCATTTTATAAGGGTGAATGGGTCAAGACATTCATCCCAAGCTGTGTTATCTTGCCAAATTTGTTGCATTATAATTTTTGCAGATATTACAATTGGCGCTAACCAACCAGCTGGGTCAAAAAGACGAGCGATATCTGATAAAACAGTTCGCTTTGTGTATGCCGATTTCCTTTCGATTAAGGGTACATTAAAGAAAAATGTGTCCTCTTTCGCATTCCACCGGATTCCTAATGTTTTGGCATTATTCGATTCCGGAAGGTTGAGTAAATCCACATCAAGTAGGTGTTCTTCGGGTAAGTTCTTCAACAATTCCTTCGTATTAGATATCCATTTTCTTAAAGGAAATCCAGCAGAGTCAAGAGCCGAGATCAATTGGGTTTGGCCCTCTTTAGCTTCTTCAATGGTGTGACCTCCGGCTAAGACATCGTCTACGTACATATTATTTCGTAATATTTGCGAAGCGATAGGGTGGGTTTTTTGAATGTCTTTAGCTAATTCATGTAGTGTTCTAATAGCTAAGTATGGCGCACAATTGACACCAAAAGTGACCGTTTGCAGTTCGTAATCCTGAATGGGTTCGTTGACGCCTTTGCGGAATAATATCCGTTGGAACGGAGTGTGTGTAGGGTTTAACATAATCTGCCGGTACATTTTTGTAATGTCGGCATTATAAACTATTTTGTAAAAGCGCCATTTCAAGACTAGTACAACTAAATCTGTTTGTAGGGTAGGACCAGTGTATAGGGTATCATTAAGGCTGATGCTGTTCGAGGTTTTGCTAGATGCATTAAAAACAACTCGAACTTTTGTTGTAACGCGATCAAGTTTAACAACAGCGTGATGGGGTAAGTAATAATGTGTGTTTGAAGGTGTGTTTGGGTTATATTTTATAAGTTTCATATGACCTAGTTCGATGTACTCTTGTAGCACGTTATCATATTCCATTTTGAGTTCTGGCTTTTTCATCAAACTTTTCTCATTTCTTAAAAATTGAGCCATAGCCACATGTCGCGAGTTTCCTAACTCTACAGGAGGGTATATGAAGGGAAGATTTACCTGATAACGGCCATTCGGTAATCGACGGGTAGTGGTCATATAAGTTTCCTCACAAAAGGAACTTTCCTCTGAAACTTTGGGTTGGGTGGGTACATCCTCAATTTCCCAGAATTTGGTCAAAACTTTATCAAGCGTGACTGAACTGAAGTATGAAACTAAGGGTTGTGTATTGTTTGTGTTCTGAATAGGTCCTGTTAAAATCCATCCAAATTCAGTTTCTTGAGCTATTACCGTATTAAGAAGATCTTTTCGTACTCCAGATTTCAATATTTGAGGGTAAAAATCGCTGCCAATTATAAAATCTATAGGTCTGCTTTCATAGAACCTTTTGTCTGCTAATTGAATATCTTCCAAATCTTTTATAAGGGTTGGGTTTAAGCTTTGGGTGGGTAAATTTTTCGTTAGTGTTTTCACTACAATTGCTTGGATATTCAATTTGAAATTACTATTGGTATTCGAGCGTAGAGAAACTTGACACATTTAATCCAGAAATTTCTGCAACTATGGGTGTAGTGGGTAAATGTAATTTTCTTCTTAGTTTATCCGTTATAAATGAGAAGTCTGAAGCTGGGTCAATAAGAGCTCTGGCTGGAAACAATTCTCCTTGGACTTCTACATTCAGAACTGCGGTTCCCAATAACTTCGTTCTGTCATCTATGGGAATGGGTTTGCTCGATTGTGTGTGGGTCGAGAAAGACTGAACGGTATTTGATAAAGAAGATGCTTGGTTATCACCATTATGTGGGTTAATTCTTGAATTTGGTCTATGCAATAGACTATTATGTCGTCCACCGCAATATCTACAGATGAATGTACTGCGACAAGCTTGTATGACATGACCGACGGCCAAGCAATTGTAACATATTTCATGTTTCTTTACAAACTCAATTCTCTCGTTTATTCCGAGTGAATTGAATGACGAACATTCCCTCAAGGTATGGTTTCCGTTGCAAAGTTTGCAAATTGAACCATCATGTTTAATTTGGATGCTTGGGTTTGATTGGGTTGAAGAGGGGAATTTTTGTTTGATTTTACGTTTGTTTTGGGTGGGTTGGTTGTGAGTGGGTGGGTTTTTTGTTAATTTTGGTTGATCCCTAGGGCTCTTCCCATTTGACTCATTGGTTATATTATGAAATGTCCTGCCTCTTCTATCATGTTGTGCTCTAATCTCTTGGAATTGTTTGGGTTTTGGATGGGTAGAGTTATTGCCATGGTCTTGGACATTATTAACCGAAGTTAGTTCCTTAAATGTGTTAGTCAAGAACACATCTAAGTCAGTCCAAGAAGGCATTTCTGCACAATCTTTTAGGGATTTTTCAAATTCCCTTCGGGTTTCCCTAGGTAATTTTGATGTACACAGGTATACTAAGATAGGATCCCACTGATCCGTATCTATGTCCAAAGAGTTCAGATTTGCAATACAGCAATTTATCCTTCTCTGAAGCTTTCTTATAGAAACACTACACATAGTGCTTACTAAGGGTAAATTTAAAAGGGTTTTTAATTGTCCGTTGTCGATAATTAACTGAACTAAAAGGATATATACAATCCTTTTTAACCTATTGAAGAATGTGTATACGTGATGTGTGTGGTGAATTTTGATATGTATGATGAATGTTGTGGTGTTGGTGTTATTATTGTTATTGTTTTTTAAAGATGTTTGTGTTGTCCTATTGGAAGTCAGGGTTAGGTTTTCGTATTTGTTCACTCGTGTGAACACAATGTACTTTGCAGTATTGACTAAATGCTACGATCAAACCCAAGCTTGCACTGCTAATTAGTCATCCTTAAATTAGTAACGACCATACAATCCATCCAATCCATCCAATCTATACAGTCCATCCAATTCATTCAAACTAAGTATCTTGGAATCTTATGGGACAGTAAACTAAACTGGAGTTTGAATAAACAATCCAGAACCACTATGGTGGCAGTTGCTCTTTACTGTTGTTACAAAACAATTGGCCTCAACAATGAGCGCTGGCTGTTTGTACGGATCTGCGGTGTGGTGGCTGGCTTTATCGAAAAGTTATCAACAAACTCCTTTGAAAAGATTATGTGGGCGATGGTAAGAATGAGACTGAGTGCCACACGTGCCTGTAAGTATAATCCTGTAAAAATCTCTGTGATGAGTTGACTACACTATACATGAACCCGCTTTTGATGCTAGTACCATTGGATCCTATTATGATTATGGTTCTAAACTCTCAGAAAATGCCAAAAAAATACTCACTCACGTGTCCTAATAAAAGGAAATTAAAATCCAGGTTTGATTAGTTTTTGTCCTCACATGGGAATACTCTCTTTTGCTTCCCACTGTAAACACCGTGTATATGCATTTGCAAATAAATAAAACAAGTGTCATGATGATCCTGTAGATTTAATTGAATCAGTGTGTTAGTGAGTTTATTTTGTTTTTTTTTTTCTTGACATCCAACGTTAAAACATATACGCGCACACACACAACACTCATTAATTTAAACACATCGTTTGTGTCATTTTAGTATTACAATGTTGTTGTTGTTGTTATTACTGTTGTATGCTGTTATGTTTGTTTTTTTTAATTCTATTTTCCTACTGGTTTTATTGTCATACCATTTGGTGGTTCTTTAATTTATTGTGCTTAACTTGTCATAACCATATAAATTGTTTTTCCTCTTCTATTCATTGTTCTCTCTCTCGCTCTCTCTCTGTCTCTCTCTTCTATCCCTTTGTTTGTCCCTTTAATATGTTGTGGTGTTACATAATTATCATTTAAAAATTAAATCACGCTACAATAACAACAAAACAAACAACAACAATATGAATTTAAAAAAAAAACAAAACTTCACATGACAGTGGTGTTTCTAGAATTATGAATAATTGTTGATTTATTTTGCAAAAAACTTCAGATAAATATACTGCATATGGCAGACAGAATTGAAGTGATTGGCGACGAATTAAAAATACCCTTTGGTTAGGGAAAATGTATAAACTTTGTCAACGATTTATTAATAGAAGAGGCCAGAAGGGCGCCGTTTATTTAAAATTCGAAAATAAAAAATTTTAATTCGATCTTTTCTATGAGAGTCTATTTCTTCGTTTACGAATATAAAATATTAAAATGGGAGAGATAGAGTTGGACACACGGGTCGCCAAGATGAACGCCATAGTAAACGTGCACACGATATATATATAAACGCCTGAAGTGGTAAAGAAGGTTCACAAAGTATTATTGGCTAATCGTTGCCTAAAATTGAATGAGAAATCGAAAATAATATAAAACTTGATCGAAAACTTGCAGATGAGAAGACTGAGCACAGGTTGTGTAACGCGTTTAATCGCAATGAATCAACACCTTGGTATTGAAGGTGTTTCAATAACGTATTTGGCGATCCATCGAAATAAATTTGTAACCGTTGTTGAGACATGGGTCCATCACTTCTCCTCTTAGACGAAAGGACAGTTCAGATTATATTGTACTGGTTGCTTGCTGGTTTCCCTGAGGGTTCGTAAACGTTCCTATAGAACCAATCAGTACTTCTAGCAAATCTGCCAGACTTGACAGCGACTCATTTTCAAGGCTATTGTATTTCGAAAAATTATTTCACTCATGATGCCTTAGTTTTCTAGTGTCCTATCACCTCTCCTTCTTTCGCACCCAACTAGCTCTTGCAATAATCGTAACGCGGGCATACATCCAATCAAAGAGCATCTAGTAATTATACTCATAATGAGGCTGATTAAATTCCTGCCAAGAATCAATAGCGTTTTAAACCGTATCACTCTAGGTATTCTCCAAAGTCGTAGCATCAGACCAGATAAGTTCTGGACGTTGAGTCTTTGGCAAGTTACGCGATTGTATCGGGTTTTCCATTTAGTAGTTCCAAGACCACCGCAAGGCTGTCAACTGTTAACTACCTTTCACTTGAAGCGCCTATTATTTAATAATAGATTTTCCATTTGCAAATAGCAATCGTTTAACAACCGAAGAAAGCGTAAATATCTTTAAAACTGACAGACTGGATGTAATAATCGAACTACTGTGCAAGGAATTGATAAAATTATAAGAAAATTTGATGAGACTGTAAGCGTTATATACAGTGGACAGCAAAAGTCTTAGTACTCGAATATATTTTAACAATTTCATAGATTTTAAGCAACAGTGCATAAAAATTTATAATTTATATATTTATTTATATGTAGTCGCCGTGGTGTAGTAGGTAGTGTGTTGGCTTACTATTCGTAAAGCCCGGGTTCGTATCCCAGGTCAGACATCAAAAATGAAATATGAAAAATAAATATTTCTTCGGCGACTTCCTCTCAGCAGATTTCTGGCAAAAACTCTGAGAGTAAATAAAAAATTGCCATGAAAAGTTTCTCAAAAAATCTGTCGTTCGGAGTCGACGTTAAACTGTAGGTCCCGCCACTCACGTATAAAATTAACGCACACAACATGAGTGGTGTGAGAAGCTAGGCCGTAATCCTGACTGAAGGGTTGTAATGGCCAATTATGTATGTATGTATATATTTATTTTATTAATTTATTTCCATTTTATTATAAAACAAACCATTTTTAATGTTTTTCATAAAACAGGAGAAAAAAAGAACATTTTCAGATGACTCCATAGGTACCCCCAAGGAGAAGCCTGAGTAAATTTAAAATTCAAAGGCCTAATATATATGCAAATGTTATTCCTTGTATTTAGTAGAATATCCCTTGATGTCAAGCATTCCATTTGATTGAATTGAATTGAATGTACAAGTTTTGTTTAGTGTTTTCTGGTGGCACTATGAGCAAGTTTTTTGGTTGACTTTTGTTTGAGGTTTAGCGATTACGTAACCATTCTTTCAAATGATCTCCTAACTACTCTCTTGAAGTCGTATAGAGACTTTGTGCAAGAGTTTTAAGCCTGTGGGGATTTTTTTTGTCAAAATACATATATTGCCGTACTAAGACTTTTGCTGTACAGTGTATGTGATCAGGCCCTAGGCATAATCATAATGTACATGCTGCCGAAAATATTACTTCTGTTACAGAAGGTGTGACGGACACACAATAATTAAGCGCATGTTACTGCTCATTATGGCATATTTTGTGTTTGGATTTGCAGCGCCATCTATATAAAATCGAAATCATGCAATGATTAAGCCTCGTATATCGTAATATATGATGGGTTGATAGAGCAACAGACTTTCAATGCAATCTTCAGCCATGATTGTGAAAATGCCATTACTTACTTACTTTATCGGTCATTACAACCTTTTAGTCAGGATTAAAAACTAGCTTCTCACACCACCCATGTTGTGTAAGTTAATTTTATCCAGCAATGGCGACACTTGTATTTTATTTATGCACATTTCGAACGTCAGATTTCAGAATTTTTTTCCTGGAAATGCCATTGCTTCCTAAGTTTGACTGTTTGACACACATTATGCTTTGGAGAAGCATAGAAAATATCTCTGACAATTCAGGACACGAACCACATAGTACGAACACTTTTGACATTATTTTATAAGAAATTTTCTGAAAGAATAATTAAACGTTTAGGCGACTTCAATTGATTGTCAAGATCATGTGAGTTAATACCGTTAGATTTTATTCCTCTAAAGTTAAAACATTTGAAAATCAACATTCATCGAGTTATTGCCCAGACTTCTTCCGTAATATGAGCAAAAGTAGTGCGGCCAGTTCTAATCCAGAGGGGGACCATTTAAATTATTTTGTATTTCATACGTAATGGCAAGGACCAAGCATTGAAATGAAATAAAAATTTCAACGAAACATGACTGTATGTGTGCTTTACACGTTTGAAACCGTAAAATGGATAACCCTTTATGTCTTTTGTATATTTTCCCACCGTCTTGGAGAGATCCGAATGCTAAACCTTCCAAATAAAATTCGTAATATGGTCCTACAAAAGGAATTAAATTTTTTATACAGGAGGCCTATTCCTTAAAATTTCATTTCATAACCAGGAAGGAATCTCTTTATAAATTAATTTCTTCCATCTCCTGGCAAACAGTGTGATTAACAAACAGTGCCTTGTTATATTTAGTTTGGCAACTTAAGTTTTCATACAACTAGCAACAGCATAAGTTTTGTTGCATGACCTTCTCAAATTATTGTGTTGCATTATTGCGTTTATGTTTTATAAAGAAAAAAAATGGAAAAAAGAGTGCAAAACAAAAGCGATTATTTTTTACCCTTTAGGAGTTAAAACTCAGACACAAAACTACGCCAAAGTCAAAGTAGTTGTTGTGGTAATGCATGCAGCATATGCAACTGGTGGTTATTATTGGTCTTTATGCTGCCAGTCAAAGTGGGCTACCCGACGCTGAACTCTCTCCAAGTGTCGTTTATTTCGTAATATTTAAACGGAGTTCCCCTTGTAGTCATTATAGTTTTGTTTTTGTTTTTGTTTCTGTTTTGCTTTGTATTGTTTTTGTGGCAAAAAGTCGCGCGTCTAGTGTTGCAGTAACAAAATCATTTTACCCAAGAGGAGGGTATATAAATATGGGTAGCTAGCTGTGTTTGTGCCACAGAAAATTTTAAATGGCACGCGTTGCGTTGTTGTTTTTATTGAATTTTTTTTTTAAATTTTTGTTTTTATTGTACATAACATCAGTGGAGATTTATGTTGCATTATAATTGTTAAAGTGTTTTTGCTGTTGTGGCAGGATGTAAAGCAATTGTGCGTATGTGTGTGTGTGTGAGTACAAGTGCCTTTTAACTTGGGGTACGCAGTGCTTTATATTGTTGTTGTTGTGGCTCAATTTATTGATGTACAACCATATAAAATAGCAATAAAATGTGTTGAGCCAAGAGCCAGTGCCAGCGCCAGTGCCTTGCCCGGGTCCCTTTTCTTTTGTTTTCCTTTGTTTTTCTTTTTTTATGAAATGAAGAATATTCAGTGCGTCCAGATTAGCTTTATTTAAATTGTTTGACAGATGGGCTTTGGATCGCTTTTTTTTTTCTTTATAAATGGCTGCAATTATTATTTCTTTTTTGTGTTTTAAAAATTGATTTTTTTTTAATTTTATAGGGCAAGTGTTGAATTTCTTTGTAGTGGCCAGATTTAAAAATTCATAAAAGAGAGCTGAAGATATTGAAAATACCTCAAATAAAAATTGCTTCTTTTAGGGCTCATATTTAAAAAATTAAGTCGTCGTTGTCTAGTATGTAGTGTGTTGGCTTATTAGACGAAAGCCTCAAGTCAAACATCAGAGACAAAATATGAAAAAATATTTCTTCGGCGACTTCCTCTCAGTAGTTTTTTGGCAAAAACTCTGAGAGTAAATAAATTGCCTTGAAAAGTTTCTAAAAAATCTGTCGTTTCGGAGTAGACTTTAAACTGTAGGTCCCGCCACTCATCTATAAAAATTAACGCACACAATATAAGTGGTATGAGAAACTAGGTCGTAATACTGATTAAAGGGTTGTAATGGCCCGTTATGTATGTATGTATGTGTGTATTTAAATAATCTGAAGCCTAATTTGAAAAGCTTTTAATTGATTTGGTAACTATGATATCAAATTGGCACCTTTATTGCTGTCATATTTAATTGGTCATAAGAATACATCGAGCGCGATTACATCACAATCTTGCGCCTCATACCAACCATGTGCTGTGCGTTAAGTTTATTATGAGTAGCGGCGACTACAGCTTAAGGTCGACTTCCAACGACAGATTTCAGCAACTTTTCGTTGAAAACTTACTTATTGCCTGAGTTTTTGCCAGAAGACTGCAAGGAGAAAGTAACCGAAAGAAATAGGAATATTTTCGTATTTTGTTTTGTTCAAAACGTCCATCTTATAGTTAAAACCAAGAGCTACTTACTAGGCTACGATAACGACATTTTGTTCAATGGGCTTCGTTTTGGATATAAAGATGTGTTGGAGCAAACCAAATATTATTAACGGCATAAGAAAGGCATCCATTGTCCTCTATGCTTGTAACTAAATGTTAAAGAAAAGATGGTGCGTAGAACCTATAATGACGCACTGGATTTATACAGAAGTGGTCATGTTAATCCAAACCTTCAGGTTGTCCTTTTGTGGGACAACAAACTTAAAGCTAATACGACGGTTGTAAAGATCTGCCTCCTTAATTGTTAATGATAGCATGCGTACGGCGCATACATTAGCAATGGAGATAATTATGTATATGCCTCATTCCACTTGATCTTTATTGTAAGGGTTTAACGGGTAAGGGACAGTGTCAGGAATGAAATACAGATCAAGTAAAGATCCTGAAAGATTTTGGAACTTGCTTACATAATACAGCAATACGGCTTCTCAATGAAATTAAGGACAATCATTCCCTAAAAAACAGGTCTTTAAAAATAGAGCGCTCCAAATTTAATAGAGTTGTAGGTTGTGAAATTTTATCGGAATCGATCGGATTTCAGATGGAGATGTCGGCAATACGGGTTGCTATAAGGATTACTGAAGATTTAAATATCCCCAGGCGGGATATTTGCATATTTCCTTCTTTCAGGGTGCTATCAAAGCATAGAATTCTAACCTGATGAAATTCCAGTCGGTGTATAGCAGATATCGTTGAACTGTAACGTGCGAGTATAATTGATATGAGTACCACGACACAGTAACATTCCTTGTAACTCTAGTGCGGCCAGTTCAATGAATTCTCCAATGAATTCCCTACTTTGGAATCCGTTTGAGGATATAATTGACCACGCCATATAAGCGGCTTCGAAAACGGAGTTAACGGCACAGAAAATCGGGCAAAAGCTAGATGGAAGGCGCACGTATTGTCTGCCTATAGTTCAAAGAAGCATGCTCTGTGTGGTTATTGCGATCATAACCGGGTATTGCGTTATGAGCACTCACGCAAGGCGCATGGGTTTTGGATCTGCGAGCATATAATTGACCACAATATTTAAGCAGCTTCGAAAACTGCGTTAACGGCGCAGAAAATCGGACTAAAGAGGTCATAGTTCACAGAAACATGCTCTGTGAGGCTATTAAGGTCACATGACTGGGCATTTCGTTATGAGCACTCACGCAAGGCGCGTTGGACTTGTACACTTGCAAACGCTTTATGCAGAAGATGTAGAGACGACGAAGAGGAAGAGACTGTTCTTAACCTTATGAGTACTAAGCAGTAAAAGGCATCTTGGTATAGATACATAAGCAAATGAAGGAACTGTAAAGAATGGATATTGACAGTCAGAGTCGCTTCATCAGAATTTTGGAATGGAACGGAACTAGGAGAAAGTGGAAAAACTGTGGTACCACCTCTACTCACCGTCTCGCTTTCTTTTCAATTTTTTAAATGCAATTTTTATGTGGTTCCTTATTATCTTTACTTAAGGGGTTAACTGAGGAAACGTGTGATATACTATGTATGTGGACCAAATGTAGCCATTGTTAGTCTTACTTTTCCAATTAAACCATGTGCATAAATGGAATTGTATTGGAAGTGTCTCTAACGCTGTTGTAGAGTTTATCGTTAAGGTTCAATGAAATTCTACTGAATACTCAGAGTGTTCTACTCTACTCAGAGTGCTCTACTCTACTCAGAGTATTCTACTCTGCTCAGAGTATTTTACTCTACTCAGAGTATTTTACTCTACTCAGAGTATATTACTCTACTCAGACTATTCTACTCTACTCAGAGTATTTTACTCTACTCAGAGTGCTCTACTCTACTCAGAGTACTCTACTCTATTCAGAGTATTCTACTCTACTCAGAGTGCTCTACTCTACTCAGAGCATTTTACCCTAATCAGAGTACTCTACTCTACTCGGAGTACTCTACTCTACTCAGAGTATTCTAGTCTACTCAGAGTATTTTACTCTACTCAGAGTGCTCTACTATACTCAGAGTATTTTACTTTACTCAGAGTTCTCTACTCTACTCAGAGTATTCTACTCTACTCAGTGTATGCTACTCTACTCGGAGTACTCTACTCAGACCGGATTATTCTAGAGTTGAGTCTGTAGTTTGATTAGACAAAAATCTTAAAGAATAAGTTCTACTAAGCGACAAAAACAAACGGTCAGACACCATTTGAGCACAAGTAATTGTCACTCTGTTTCTGCTCGTAAGACACTCTGTTCACTTATTCCTGAAGAACAGATTCGCTCGTAAATTGGTCACAAACTAAGTTTTCCATGCGATTTCGCTTGTAGTGTTTTGAATAATTTTAAAGTCCTGGTCTTTATGATTAGGTACAGCTGATGAATTTTCAAATACTAAGGGTGTTTTTTACAGAGGTATAGAACTTTAAGTTGGCATTACTTTTCAAGATGGCGACCGATTTAACAGCTGTCAAGTGATTTATTCTCAGTTTGGTTTGGCAATTCATCATGAATAGATTCACGCCTGAACAACGCTTGCAAATAGTGCAATTTTATTTCGAAAATAATGGTTCTGTGCGGAAAACGTATCGCGCACTACGTCCATTTTATCGTCGACAAAATTGTCCATCAGAGCAGTTAATTCGATTAACCATGGAACGTCTTCGCACCACGTTTACTCTTATTGATAACTCGCATCCCCAGAGACGCTGTACGGTGCGTACAGAAGAAGCTATTGCTGCTGTAGAGCGTAGCATTGGGGAAGACCCGAATGAGTCCATCCGCCATCGAGCACAGGAATTGGATCTGTGTCCATCCACTTTATGGAAGATTTTGCGGAAGGATCTTGGTTTGCGTGCTTACAAAATCCAACTCATGCAAGATTTGAAGCCAAAAGATCATCAAGTAAGGCGTAGATTCGTCGAATGGGCCCAAAACGAGATTACCGTTGTTCCCGATTTTCATAAGCTAATTTTGTTTAGCGATGAAGCGCACTTTTGGTTGAATGGCTACGTCAACAAACAAAACTGCCGCATTTGGAGTGAAGGTAATCCTCAAGTGTATGTGGAAACACCGTTACATCCAGAAAAACTGACTGTTTGGTGCGCTTTATGGGCTGGTGGAATCATTGGTACGTACTTTTTCAAAAACGATGGTGGCCAGAACGTTACAGTCAATGGTGATCGGTATAGAGCCATGATTACTAACTTTTTCATTCCTGAATTGAATAACCATGATGTCTAGGACATGTGGTTTCAACAAGACGGCGCAACATGTCACACAGCTCATGCCACAATAGATTTATTGAAAGACACGTTTGGTGACCGCCTAATTTCACGTTTTGGACCTGGGAATTGGCCTCCAAGATCTTGTGATTTAACACCGCTAGACTACTTTTTGTGGGGCTATGTAAAGTCATTGGTCTATGCGGTAAAGCCACAAACGCTTGACCATATGGAAGACAACATTCGAAGTATTATTGCCGATATACGGCCACAAATGTTGGAAAAAGTCATCGAAAATTGGACGTCCAGATTGGACTACATCCTCGCCAGCCGTGGCGGTCATATGCCAGAAATCATATTTAAAATGTAGTGCCACAAGATTATCTTTCGGATAAATAAAATTCACGTCAATCGAATAATCCATCGTTGTTTTATTGCAACTTAAAGTTCTATACCTCTATAAGAAACACCCTTTATTTAAAGCTTTTCAATTAATAAAATTCCTTTCTTATCTCTTTTTCGTTGCAGAGAGTTTAAAAGACTA
The DNA here is from genome assembly GCA_936449025.2 of Sarcophaga subvicina. Taxonomy (NCBI): domain Eukaryota; kingdom Metazoa; phylum Arthropoda; class Insecta; order Diptera; family Sarcophagidae; genus Sarcophaga; species Sarcophaga subvicina. The sequence goes on from OW388083.2 coordinate 78,439,791, forward strand.
TTTTAGCCGTTTCGGTGAAATTTCAGAGGCTATGGTTATGAAAGATCCAGCGACGCGAAGGTCGAGGTAAGTTTCCATTATTTTTTTAAATTTTTTTACATTTTTGACAACATTACGAAACCAATAGAACTACTGAATAAGCTTTTTTTCCTTACGATTGAATAAAGTTTCCTTTGGCGAACATTAATTTTAAAAATATTCGATTAAACTTTACAAAGTTCTTTCTCGGCTTTTTTCTTTTTTTTAATTTGGAGAAATGCAAATCTAGAGAATAGCATCCCCTTTTAAGGGGTATAACCTGTCTTCTCTTCACACACACATACACACAGCTGTTGCATTTCTAAAGAAAATTTGTGTTCCAACGAAATCCAAAGAGAAAGAGAGAAGAAAAGTTGCTAAAATTTTACCTAAGTATTCTAGTGAGAAGGAAGAAAAGAGGAAAGAAATGAAAGAAGAAAATTTTATTATTACAACTGCTGCAACAACAACAATTGTTGTATAAGATATTAATGCTGTTGTTGTTGTTGACTCTCTTCTAGCAGTTATTTTTTCATTCTTTCTCTTGAGCTTCTTTTGTTTGGTAATTTTTGCTGTATTTTTAGTGATTTATAGCCGTTCTTAAGGACTTTTTGATCTTTCGCAGAGGTGTCGAGTTGAAAGTGAATGAAAATGTGCGAGTGAGTGAGTGAGTAAGTCACAGAGTGATTCGGGAAAACGAAGTCAAAGGACAAGTTAAATAAAACTTATGAAACGATGGCAGGGCCAGGCTGCACACAGTGTTCCAAATGGAATAAATGAATGTGAATAGAATGAATGACTGAACGAATACATGAACGAATGAATGAATGATGGTTGGAGTGTATTTTAAAGGTTAAAAACACATAAAGAATAAATAATACATACACACATACATACTTACATACATACATACACAAGGCGTTAGGTTAAAACAAATAATACCAAGACCAACACCAACACCCACATACACACACTTTTAAATACAAACACAGGGCAGAGCAAAAAAGTTTTTTGTTTCGTTTTGTTTGAATTTTTGTTTTTGAAAAACTTTTCTAATTTGTTATTTTTGTGCTCTCCTCCAAGTTATTGTAGCAGTCAATACTGTGGTGGCATAATATGTATGGTGTTGTTTGCTTTGGCAGCCTCCCTGCTCCCTTCATGTAACACAATATTCCTAACACAGCTAGTGGGTAAAGCAATGTTGAGCTATTTTTCCTTAGCAATAGAATACACCATACTTTGGTGTTGTTGTTGTTGTTGCTGTTGTGTTTCAATAGTTCAAAAATTTGTTTCTCTTTCGAAGAATATTTGTTTTACTGGGTGTTTAACTTGCACCTTCTAAAGCATGTTCCTTAATCTGTATGTTACGTTTGTATTTCTTTATGTATGAATGGTGGGCTGATGTTCCTCCTCCTGTTGTGTTAGTGAGTTTTTTTCTCTTTCTCTCTCTTTGTGTGTATTATTTAAACATTTATTACTTTGCTTAAGTTTAAGTGAAAAAATTTCCATAAACATTCTTTCTTAAGCGACATTCAACTTGTTATTGTTTTCAACCAACTTTGCTTTATTGTTGTTCTTATACTTGTTGTTCTTATTGTTGTTGTGGTTGTTGTGCTATATTGTCTTCTTATTAAATTGTACTGCAATCATTTTGAGCATCAGTAACAGCAAAATGAAAAGAAAAAAACAAAGAAGAGAACATATTGGAACAGTTCAGTAGGAAAAAGGAAAGATTTTGGAATATTCCCACTAAGAAAAACTGATGAGATCTGGACTATAAACCATACCATTGCGAGTTCAAATATCGGGGTTCAATCCCCTCAAGGGAAGTACCCAAATAGCAATAGTGAATACCAAGGAAAGGCTAGGCAACATCATCTCAATGAGCAAGGTTCCTAAACCTAAACAGAATACAAGAGTTTAGAAAACTGTTTCGGACATCTTTAGTAGATCAAGCAACTGCTTAGTTTGAAAAGAACTTGATCAACGAAATTAAAAAAAAATGCAAAGAAAAGATTGGTAAGATGGAGATGTTTCATGGTAGCTTCATGCAGCATCTTATTGGCACCAAAAGACCATCCATACAGCCTCATGATGATATTCTAGATGATGAGTTTCATGTTTATATTTTTAATGCCAACATGCGCGTAATGGATGTTTTGAAAAAAAATAGCGGATGAAATGCTTTGTTCTGTATCATTTGATAGAGATTTACATTACGATTTTACATTTTCTATGTTAATTCAACTAAATAAATCTCCTTCGTTTAGAAATACAAACATCCAATATAGCTTACCGAACAGAACGAAGACGCCATCTTTAAAATTAACATGCGGTTCTACTATTAATCTTAGAAACTACTCAATCATATCAAATAGTCAGGCATATAGCTCAGGTGCAAATTGCAACATTTTGATTACAACCTAGCTGCTCACACCACCCATTTTTTGTATGTTAATTTTGACTACTGAATGCTGAGATCAACAGTTTAACTCCTAGAGTTTTTGTCAGAGATCTGCTGAGAATCTTCATTTTGTTTGAAATGTCTGAGGTGGACTTTAAGCCACCGGCTTTTGCCCAGTAAGTCGGCATAGTACCTACTGCTCTAGGGTGACCGAAATTAATTCTTATCCTTATAAATCTTGTCCTCTTCCTACTACGCAGCAGTCTCATCACCGTAGGAAGATACTTTTAGGAATTATGTAGAGGTTAACAGCAAAGCGTGAACAATTCCTCTTCATAATATTCCACCAGCCTTTTATCTCTTTTGCGTCTTTAATATATTTTTTGTAAGAATGCTCCACTGCCTCGGCAACGAAATTAGTCGCTCTCTTTTAACATTGTGCCATTCGCCGTTAAGCTATCAACTATACCATTTAGGGCCGTTAAAGTTGGGTTTAGTTAAAGGTAATTTTAGCTAAAGTGAACTTTAAAGTCACCTTTAACTTCTTTTCATTATTACAACCTAATGATAAAATAAAGTTAACTTTTTGAAAAATATGGCAGTGCCGGAGCAATGTCGATAACACTGCTCAATTAAACAAGGTTTTTTAAATGCAGTGGCAACGACGGGCTTCGTTTTTTATTGGGAAGTTTAAACATAAATTTTACTTAAAAAGTCCCTCTCAATTTAGCTTAACGCTCACTTCAACCATATTGTCCACTTGGGTATAATAATGAAAAGCAATTTATCTACCCATTAAAATTTTCTCTTTAGTTAACGGCAAGTTGTAATAATGGCATTTAAAATGGTATGAAAGTCTACTGAATTCAGAGAATCGAGGAACATGTTTTACCCATGCATAACAACTGTGGTGCTTGCTTTACCTCATAGATTGAGATCTCACACACACAACTTTGAAGATCAGTTGAGTATTTCACAGTCCCTCTTCCTATATGCGCCTTCTCTATTCATCAAGCCTTGGATGGCATGTCGAACGTTAGGGATGTTATCTTATCGAAATTAATTTGACGTAACAAGTCGAATTCTGGCTTAAATCCTTGTTGTTATTAGGAATGTCGGATGCCAAACAACTAAAACCGTCTCCAATGTCAACACAGCCAATTGAATGTTTTTCTATTACTTACACTCCCTCTCATAGTCCTTTTTATGTTTACAGACCTATGTTCATGGAACATTCGCAAGTACGTATACATTGAATTTCTCTAATTAAATAAAGTAAAACTTATTGACTGCGTTCTAGTTCTTCTCAGATGGTAGTTTCATAATCAACACCTAGAGTTTATAGAATGAATGTGTTCAAATAACTAGAAGGTCGGTCGCTTAAGCGACAACTAGAGGCGTAGAATGTTAACCGCTATCGTAACACATCAAATTCTGTATTATTTTAAGAGATCGCTTCTGCTATGACACAATCCATAGCTTGAAGGATGTAGATATTCAGCTATGCTTTGACCGGTCTGAGGTCTAATCTTGACTAAAAACCGACTTTAAAGGATAGAGGGGCTAAACGACATTCTCGTCTCAAAATTTTGCCTTCAGGGCCTCAATAATATCTGACTTATCAAAAGAGATGGCCATCTTGAATAGCTTGGACCTGACTCTCCGCCTTCATCTTTCGGGACTTGAGAACTATGTGGTCCGCAAAACAAGCTATGCTCGTTGGTATCAACAACTACCAGACGCAGTCTGAAAGCTTGTTTCTCGTAGATTTTGTTGTAAGTGGCTCCAAATGGTCAAAACTGTAGTTTAAAATCTCAATTAAATGGAGTATTATGATTTGTTGTACTTGTTTAACGTCTTGCCTAAACGAGTTGTTAAAGTTGTTTGCAACAATAGATTGTTTCGTAAAAACACTTCAATAATCTCTAAATTTCTTTAGATTTCCTACTGGGCCACTTGCAGGATAAAGTTTTACATGATTTTCATATCTCTTATACAGCATACTTCAGGGGGCTATCATTGAATTCACTTATAATTCCGTTCTTTTGTTTTTTTTTTGTTCTTTTCTGTTCTGTTCCGTACACCGTTCAGTTGTGTCCTTTACCCCAAAACAAGTTTCCTTGAAGACAGTTATTGCTTTAACACCGTTATGTTGTAGCGGCAATATTTTCACTGTTTTTTCCTCTTCTTATTGTTGCGTTATGCGTTGCGTTTTTTAACGTACTCTCTCACTCTTTCTCTTCCTTGCCTCTCACCCACCTGCCTGTTACATTTTTTAATACACGTTTAATGCACACCGTTTACGTGTAACGGAAAGTGAAAAATTTTCAACATTAAAAAGGAAGAAAATATTGTGATGCTCCCTCTTGGTACTACCGTAGCTCCATTGCTGTTGTTTGTTTGCTTGTTTTTATTGTTATAACTGCTGCTACTACCGTTGCCCGTTGTAATGTAACGGTATTTTCTTTGCACTGTTCGTGCTTAAACGTTATGATGCCGTTAAGAGTATAAAAAGTAAAACGAAAACCCTTTTAAATCGCTATAAAACGTTATTGTAAGTTCATAAAAATTTCGTCGTTTTTACGTTGTAGTCAAACCCTAGTCCACCTACTCCCCTCGCAACTTTGTTAACATTTTTGCTCGTTGGGAATAAAATTTATAGGCTGAGAAGAGATAGAGAAAGAGAGCAGGAAGAGGGGTGTGGGATGAAGTATTTTAAAATGCACAAAAAATATTCGTGTGTTCATTTTATTTCATTTATTTATTGTTTAATTTCCCCATACAAGTCAAGTGAATAATATTTTTGATTGTTCTGTGTATAGAGAGAGGATATCATGCAGCAGCCATATTTTGATTTATCAGTCTTAAGGGTAATAAAAACTCTTACGAGAATATCTTTGGTAGTTCAGGAAACAATTGGAGAATTGTTGCAATAGTTTGTTCAATGATGTTGCAAACTTGAAATTAATTTTTTTATATTTAATTGGGCACAGATTTCTAAAATATTAATCTAATCTGCGGACGGAAATAATACTTCGCAGAATTTCGGCTTCGAAATCCTATTCCATGAAATTCTGAGCATTAGGAATCTATTTGAATTGTATTACAAAGACTCAAAGGCAGTCGCATTACATATTCACTACATACTGATGGCAATCCATTAGATCCTATATCGACTGTATATCGACTGTATAGAATTTAGACTGCAAAGTCTCCTGTTTCTGTTGGAGACTGCTATTATTATTGTCGTGTAAATGTAAGACATACGACAATAATGCTTCTCCTAGGCCTAGTACTTGATACCCTTTCATTCGCGAAGCATATGTTGTGATGATTCATTCTCCTCATCAAAGAATCTACAGATTAGGCTTCTGAAGGATCCTATTCTAATCAAACGATCTTTGAATCTACTGGCTACTCCTGCATGTCCCCTACATACACCACTCAATTTGAGTTTGTTAATTTTATACATCAGTGGCGGGACTGAGACGAGAGCAATTTTATTTGATCCCAGGGATTTTGCCAGAAATCTGCTAAGAGGAAGTTGCCGAAGAAATATTTTTTTTCATATTTTCGTTTTGATGTCTGACCTAGGGTTTGAACCGTGGCCAATGCACTACCTACTAGACTACGGAGACTTCTTCCTCCTCCCTTTACAAGTACTTAATTACCAACGTAATTTGTGCAAGCTTTTGGCCAGAATTACAGCCTCCTTCTCACACCACCCATGTTGAGTGTGTTTATTTCTACATTACTGGCGGGACCTACAGTTTAAAGTCAACTTTTGGCCAGGATTACAGCCTAACTTCTGACACCATCCATTATGAGTGTGTTTATTTTATACATCACTGGCTGGCCCCCGGGAGTTTTATTTCAACTCCGAACGACAGACGCTTGAGAAACTTTTCATGGTAGTTTTATTTACTCTCAGAATTTTTGCCAGTAGACGGCTGAGAGGAAGTTATGAAAAGAAAATTTAAGATGTCTGATCTGTAGTTGGAACCATGGGCTCTCGTCTAATAAACCAACACTCTGCTTAGTATACAATGGTGACTTCCCATTGTAATTAGCCAACAAAAATTTGAATTCTTCGAAACCAGTTTAGCTTGAAGCCTCCGTTTCTCTTCATACTCCCTTCCACTGAATATTAACTTCCAAATGTTGAACTTCCTACTACTCAGAAAAGTTCTGAACTAATCAGCTTGTTTATTCCAGCAAATCCTTATACTGCCCTTTTGATCTGGGATCTAATACATGTTGATCATATTTCCCCTGTGTAGCTGATTCAGCTGACATTCAATATTCTGTGTAACATCTTGTACTACAAATGGTTTGAACGAATTCAGGAGACTTATAGACTATATTCATTCGTCATTGGGAAAATGAACGTACTGATTGAACTTAGAACTGAAAAATTAAGTCCTTAATGCATACGCTGAGGACACAATTTGCTTTAGTTTCACCTACAAAATCCACTGGGATGTTGATCCTTGGGAATATGGAATATGCATCCAAAACCTAGAAGTAGTTCAAACCTAGAATAGTTCACTTTTCAGGAGGCGGTAATAGTGTGTTCAGCTCTTGAGGATCTGGGACTAAATATTTTTCGCTTTGCAAACAATGCTTTTAGAAAGTTTACAGAAACACTATAAATGTCAGACGGGAGTTACACGTTCCAATAGGCGTTACTTTTGATAGGGTTTAAAGGCCGCTCAAATAGTTTACTAAATGCGAAAGCAACTAACATATCATATAAATGTTGCTACAACACTAGCTCTCTACTATTATGTACGAGGATGTATTGGCAATTGCCTCAATTCAAATAGAGAAAATCGGTCAAGGCCGCTATTATAGCTGAAAACGAAGAATCGTTTGCAGAAAACCGAAAAAACCTTTTGCCATCCATTCTGTCACGTGCTTTCTGCCTCTCTCAGCAGCAATATAGCAATTTTCAATGTCAATATAAAATCCAATATGGGACATGGAATCTTGCTACTCGCGACATTCAAGAAATATAAGCGTTTGCGTATTATTGTCTTCCCAAGATTGTTGCATATGTGTTGTCTAGCCAGGAACGGCTTTTCTGGATTAAAATTAAATGAAGCAAAAGGCGACAGAAACGCTTATGGTGGGATCAAAAGGAACAATTTCCCAACACAAGCATTTAGAAGGCAGATTGAATTTAAAGTGGCCTGTTTTAAGGATAGGAGAGGAAAGTGAATGCAAGAATACAGACCAATATTCGTATGATCTTTGTAGGATCAATTGGTGCATTTATGTTTACAATAGAATTTTGTCTGTAAGAAAACCATTCCTGAATGGATTAAAAAGGAAAATCGTTGCTTACAGTCACTGATCTTTTATGAAACTCTCTTCCTGATGAAGTATTTTATGCAAACAGAATCATATAAAAAATTCCGCAAACACTACTTTCACTTTCCGTCCTTTCGCTGTGTATTTGTTAGAAACAGATTTATTGCAGTGCATGACTAGGGTTCCGTTGCTTAGTGTTAGATTGAACATTGTTTTTAGGAAGCATTTATAATAACGCATACTGAAGGTATGTACTTACTTTTAGGCGGTACTATGCCGACTTAATCGCAAACAATGGACAACTTGTTAAAACTTAAATGAAGTCATACCTTTGTTTTATCTGGATCTTCATTGGAAAGACTGACTTTAGAATCGAGATCCTAATATGTTTCTTACAATTCCACTTTAGTTTTGTAACTTTCGATTTCTCTTAAGTTTGAGTCTTGCCGTTAAATAGCGTGAAATATTTGCCTATAGTCCAGTGAATCTCAGCAGAGATTCAACCAAACGAGGGCTGCAAATTCAAACCTCAGCTTTGATATTTAAAATGAAAGAAAACAGGTAAAATCTCTCAGGGTGACTAAATAGCCATTAAAAGGCTTCTCAAATCTGCGATTTGGGGTCTGTTTTAAACTGTACGATTAAATTAACAAAACTAGGTTGCAATGTTGACTGAGGAGCTATAATGGCCGATAATACATAAACTTCTCTTGCATTCGTTGCAGTACGCCAAATACTTAAAAATTTCTTCGCATCAGCCTTTTACCTTCGGTGAATTCTTTTTCTTAAAGAAATAATCGATCCAGTACGTGCTCCATCATAGGCAGCTTCTTGATCTTCATGGCAGAGTTCTCTGAGCAGGTTTCGCACATGTTACTCTTGGCATGACTAGTGTTTTCAACCACTTCTTACTATCCTAAACCTTTATGTCCCTGTAAAAAACAAAAACAATAAAGTTTCGAATTCTTTTTTGACCCACTGTAGATGCTCTCATGTTGCTATTCTTTGTTAAAATGAAATGGGTTATGGTGAGTAGTCTTTATCGTTGTTTAAATACCATTCAAGTTCGTTTTCGTAATCATGGTGCAAGTGTGTCTAATGTTTTTAGATGCCAAGAACAAAGTTCTTTTCTTACTAAATACCCCTTCTCCCCAATGTGATACTACGACGGTAATATCATCTATTTTATACGAGAAGTGCGTGAAACGATTTCAGGTGATATTTAATGAAAATGTTGTACAGAAACAAAAACAAAAATGAAAAGAAAAATAGAAGAAGACGAAGAAGTAGTTGAAGAGAGAGGAAGAGAGAAAACATTAGACAAATTCAATTAAGAAGATATATTTGCTTTCTCACTCCATTCCATTTCCATTCCATTCCATTCTATTCTAAACAGTTATGCCCCGTTATATACTTATGAGAACACCCATGCACCCATACACCCTTGTTTGTATGTCGGCTTTAGCCACAGCCAAAAGAGTAAGAGATACACGAACAAATAGTACAACCTTTAACTCTAATCTAATGAGTTCCTAACATTGTGTCAGTACCTATCTGTGTATGCTGCAGGAGGAGTATGCATGTGTGCGTGTCTGTGTGTATAAGAGTGCGTGTTAATGAGCCTGTAGATGTTCATGTATTTTATTTTAAACAGAAATGAGAGAGCAGGTATGGGAATGTGTGCAAGTGTGTATGTTTGTATGTTAGTCATAAAGTATGTTTTTAAAGATAACGGTGATTATCACGTTATATTGTGTGTCATATCGTGTCGCCTCGTATCGTTTAATTCAAGTAGGTGTTTAAGACTTTTACACACACAAATACATTCGTATATACATTGTCTTTAACATTTAAACTCCTTTATTTCCTTCACACTCACTGTATCTATCATTCTTTCTCTCTCTCTCTCTCTCTCTTAGTCGCTGTTTTAATTTCTATGCTAAACTCTTGTGTCTTTATGTTTCTTATCCTGTTTCAGTTTTTTTTTTCTTGCTTTCAAATTTATTTGTCTCTCATGTTTTTCTCTTTTTGGTTTCATTTTAATTTTCAAATACTTTGTAAATGAATTTGATTGCTTGAGAGAATGTGTGTGTGCGTAAAAGGATATTGCGTATGTGTATTTAAGAGAGCATTTAGTGTGTAAAATTGTTGAGAATGTGTCATAAATGGTACGTGTTTTAAGCTGTTACATTTTCAAAATATTGTTACCAGCTTAGCGGTGATCGCTACTTTAGGCATTGGGATTTAATTATAGTATTTCACTCTGTATGTCGATCCTTTTCTTAACATTTTATTTTAAAGAAAGAACATAAACTGTACTGAGTGCAGTGCTATGGCCATAACAAATCTTTATTATTCAGCAAATTCTAGATTTTAGATTTTGAAAATATTGTATGAAAGAATGTATTCCACAGTGTATTTTCTGTGTAGATACAAGTACCTTAAATGCATACGAAGTGCCGTGATAGTGTTCTTAACCAAAGTTGGAACAACACTTTCCATAGAACGCCATTTAAATATTCATTGTTGAATACAGCTCACGCAACAAGATCGGTTGTGAAACCTTTTTTTGAAGTCGCTGTGGTCTAGTAGGTAGTGTGTTGGCTTATTAGACGTTGAGCCTCAGTTCAAACCCCTGGTCAGACATTTGCAACAAAACGGAACGAAAAATGAAAAAATATTTATTCGGCGACTTCCTCGCAGCAGATTTCTGGTAAAAACTCTAAGAGTAAACACAAATTGCCATGAAAAAGTTTCTCAAAAATCTATCGTTCGGAGTCGACTTTAAACTGTAGGTCCCGCCGCTCATGTATAAAGATTAACGCACACAACATAAGTGGTGTGAGAAAAGGGTTGTAATGACCAATTATGTATGTATGTATGTGTGAAACCCTTTCACAACAGTTGGATTTTAGTGAGTCCCTTGCATTACCCGATTACAGTTTGAAATAATGGCTACAAAGATTCTCGCTGCGCAAATCCTGCATAAGAGAAAACCGTATTGAGCGCATGTCCACCACAGCTAAGGCTGTCTTAGAATGCCGGGTGTCTCTGAAGAAGATAGGGAAACACACTACTCTCTAATAGTATTGTTGGTACACGGGGGCATTGTAGGTAACCACAAAGCCGATACAATTTTATTGAATTCTCACCTGAGATTAATATTTCTCTACAGGACAGCAAAAACATGGTGCCACACAAACTGCAATTATTTGTCACAGAAAGATTCGATAATAATTCCACTTCCAGAGAGATCTGGTCTGGATTTAAAACAAAATTTGCTCTAAAACTGACCACACTTATCTTAGAAACCTTTTAATATTTATAAGAAGACCCTGCCCTCTGGGTGTACACGGTCGAATACTGAGAATAACTCATAATGTCTTCTACAGAAACTGTAACGACCAGGAAAAAGAGAAAACCGTAGAATATCTTCTCTGACAATTTCTGAGACTTAAGAACCTGAGACCAAGGTTTCTTTGGCATCCATAATTTGTTTACAGAACGTGACTAGGCAAAGGTGGTTTGAAAAGTGTTGGAAAAACCAGTGCCGCAATGTGACGACCTCATAAGAATCATTCCCAATTAGTTGGCTGTCAATTTCAGCGAACGTTATGATCTCAAAGGCGCTGTAGCCTAATAAAGGGTCCGCCAAATAACTTTTTTTTTTGAAAATGCTTTAAAAAAAACAATTGAATATTTTCTCAAATTTCTTTTTTTATTTGAAAGTACAATCCTTCCGGTTAATAATGGAAAATAATTTCATTCATTCATGGCTGCCTCGGCTGGCCATGCAGTAGCCTACACCAGAAGATGCCGATTTTTGCAAAAAAAAATCATCTTTTCATATGAAGCTCATTTTGATCTTGGCGGGTATGTAAACAAGCAAAATATTCGCATTTGGGGTACAGAAAACCCGCACGCATACATTGAAAAGTCGACGCACCCAAAAGGAATCACTGGTGCGGATTTTAGTCCAGAGGCATAATTGGGCCATTTTTCTTCGAAAATGAGCAAGGAGTGGCCGTTACAGTCAATGGCGATCGTTATCGGGCCATGTTGAACGAATTTTTGTTCACAAAAATTGAAGAGGAGGATATTGGCAACATTTGGTTTCAACAGGACGGCGCTACGTGCCACACATGCGAAGCTACACTCGATCTTTTACGCCCTGTTTTTGAAGATCGCATTATCAGCCGCAGAGCTGATGTCGTTTGGCCACCTCGGAGCTTCGATTTGACACCGTTGGACTATTATTTGTGGGGTGGTGTCAAAGATATGTGTTACGCCGACAAGCCAGAGACAATTGACGCTTTAAAGGACAATATTCGTGAAGCCATTGGTGAAATACAGCTGCACACAATCGATAATGAGCTTAAAAATTGGACCGATCGTGTAGGCTACTGCATGGCCAGCCGAGGCAGCCATTTGAATGAAATTATTTTCCATTATTAACCGGAAGGATTGTACTTTCAAATAAAAAAAGAAATTTGAGAAAATATTCAATTGTTTTTTTTAAAGCATTTTCAAAAAAAAACTTATTTGGCGGACCCTTTAGATGGTGTACTGGCTTATTAGACGAGAGCCAGTGGTGTTCAAAATTCTTTCAGAAACTTCCACTCAACAGTCTTCTCGCAAATACTTACTTTCTCAATTGGTCATAACAATACTTTAATCATGATGACAATCTAGCTTCACACACCACTCATGTTGTGTGTGTTAATTTTATCCATGATTGGAGGGACCTACTGTGTAATATCGTCTTCTGATCGACTGATTTTTAAGAAACTTTTCATAGAATTTTATTTACTCTCAGAGTATAAGTTGCGGAGTGGAAGTCCCTGAAGAAATATTTTTTATTATTTTTTAATTTTGTTTTGTTTGAGACATTTGTTTTGGATCCCATCGAAAAGACTAGGGAGACCTAGAGGAGGACTTCATAGGGAACTGATTTTGGATAAAGATGGATTAAGATAAAGGTACCTCCGGAGCATCGGATAAAACTGACTGAAGACAGGACCACGTTCATCTCTTCGTCGATTCCCAAATAATGTTTTTATATGCTGAGTGCTGCCTTATCCTTCAGATGCTTTGTGGTCCGCATTGTCTGTATGTCGTATCCATCGGTTGTCTGCAATATCTTTTCTTACCCTGAATTTACTTACTTTGAAATGTCTCCAGAATTTCTATTTTGCTGCCATTCAGCAACTGTAAGCAGATAGGAATTAAATACACGAAGTTAAACAGTGTTTCAGTGGTTCCTAACCATTTATGCTGTTCAAGGTTTAGCTTGATGATCAATTTTCTATATTTGCCAGAGCGTTCTATAATAAAACCAAAGCAGCACAAGATTGATAACCAGATATGGTCGTACACAGGATATGGACATTTTAGCTTGCTCTACTGTATAACGCGCTGGAGGGTATCATAAAGTCGTTTCGATTTCTTTTTTTGAGTTTTTGATTTTGCCACGTTAATAAAACTTTCTATAATTTAAACAATTTTTAATTTCTTTTTGTTATTATTATTGTTGTTGTTGTTCTTGTTTTTCTTAACACATACACAACCCGTTTATATGGCATGTAAAACGTTTGAAAATGCGTTTAACTTCTCTTAATGAGTCTTACAAAACATGGAGAAAAGAAAAAAAGGATGAAAAAGAAAACTGGAGGAGAGGAATTACTTTTAAAGGTTTTTACGGGTCTTACTTAGTTAAAGAGTTTTTCTCGTTCATAAGACAGTGTTAAAAAGGGTTAAACTTTATAAATCATTTTCAAGTTTTTATAACTTTTTTCTCTTCTCTACGACAGGCACAAACAACATGCATATCTCTTGGCAGATTAAAAGAATTTTTAATTCTTTTTATTCTGGTGTGTGGGTTATGGGTTAAAGAGTTTAAATATGAAATAAAACATGTCAGTAGCGATTTGTGGAACTTTGTGTTTTCACTGGTTAAATGGGCTTTACAACATTTAGAGAAAGGTACAGCTGGAGGTATAGGCAAACAGAGGGTGTAAGTGAGAGAGAGCGAGAGCGAGAGGACATTCCTTATGTAATTAATTTTAAATTAAATGAGACAGTGTCAGGTGGCATAAAGGAGAATATTTTCTTAATTATTGTATATGTTATCCTTAAATTCCTTATGAATTCCTTTACTAGCAAAGTAGAAGACGAGAAGATTCTTTAAGGGGTTTTTCAAAGAGAAAATTCTTGAAATGTTTGCCTTTATTAAAGAGTTAAATTTATGTGGAAGTAAATTGCAGGCTTTTTGAGATTAAGGGCCTATTTAGAGATTTTTAAGACTTTAGCTTGTACTGACAGCATAGAACTGAAAGAATCATGCGAACATAAACAATGGATCATGGCTTTCCATATATTTATTGATCATTTGATCAATGCCATAAAAATATGGGCAGTTTGCTATTGAAGTCCTATTTGTGAAGTTAAAAGAGTTTTCCTTCTTCCAAGAAGGCAACTGCGGTGTTTTTAAAAATTGTCTCTGTTATATCTCCTACCTTGTGTGTTCACCTCCTCAAATCTGTGACAATTGAAAAACACAAATTTTCGTAATGTTCGAAGCAGGCCATTGTGTCCGAATCAATAAAGGCAGATGCCATATTCCCTATGTCCCGCTAGAAACTGAATCAAGTGATAGACAACCACTCTTTGTTTTAACTACGTCTCTATATTTGAAATTATTTCGTATCATCATCTTCCACAGTAGACGCACCTTCGCTGCAGCTTTTAATCGTACTGTTCTTACATGAAAGTTGTCTGATATTTTGCTCTGAAGTGTGTAAATGATAAGAAAGCCAAGTTAAAAGAACCATTTCTTGATCCATTTTAGAAAACACGACATACTTGTATGCTTTTATGAAGATTTTAGCACAGGGTTTGAAGTTGGAACTTTTGTCTATTAAGCCAAAGCACTACTATAGGGCTGGTTAAAGTGCTGCAAAATCCTTGATATTGACACGCATATCCCCTGCATTCACCTTCGATGAAGCCATGGCATGGCATGTGTTGTAAAACCACATGAAGCAATGCCACAGCGTTAACTGACAGGTCCTGATTAACAAGTCGCCGTAATAGGTAGTGTGTTGGCTTATTAGACGTAAAGCCCGGGTTCGCATCTATGGTCAGGCATCAAAACGAAATATGAAAAAAAAATATTTCTTCAGCGACTTCCTCTCAGCAGATTTCTGGCAAAAACTCCTGCCATGAAAAAGTTTCTCAAAAATCTGTCGTTCGGAGTCGACGTTAAACTGTTGGTCCCGCAACTCATGTACAAAATTAACGCACACAACGTGAGTGGTGTGAGAAGTTAGGTTGTAATCCTGACTGAAGGGTTGCAATGGCCAATTATGTATGTATGTATTTATGTATGTAATAATCTGCAATGAGCTAGAAAGTCTGCTAGCAAACTAACGCACTACACACTGACCAATAGTGCAGGTTCAAGCACTGAGCTCCTATGTTTCAAATGAAAAGGTTTTCAAAATCCTTGATATTTACAAACACATCATCTCCCTTCACATGACTATGTAATATATATCTTACGCATGTTGTATGTGAGCTCAATGTTTACTTAAGCGCACATAGTGGCTCGTTGTAAAACCACACGAATCAATGCCCTAGGTCCTGAATATTTTCGAGCCAGACCTGACTAGGTTTTCTGGACATAGGTTTTCTTTTCCATCTTTCTTTTGAACGATATGAACCGTCATTTTATAAATTTCCCAACAGTAAAACGGCCGTTAAATCATCCCTGGAGAGTGTGTATATCACATTTAGAAACAAGTCTTCTTGGAGTACCAGTGCCAGGCATGCTATTAGCATGTTCTTTACTATCCCCACTTTGCTCCTGAGTTGTCTAATGTGTGACTAAATCATCATCTTTCCACACATTTCTTCTTAGTCTACAGTAAGGTTCTGTCCCCATTAGCATCAGAGTTTGAACCCCTTTCCACTGCCGTGCTAATTGCATACTATTTGCAAGTTAAACTGCATCGAGCCGAGTGATCGGAAAGCTTTCTGGCTGTCAGATAATACTCTCATGTCCCATCCTTTGGTATTCTGATTAACAATTCTTAAAAATGTGCAACAAGATGAGTGTCTTGATATCAAGATTGAAAACCAGACTGAACGTTTAATAAATTAAGTACCCCAGCGATATTAAATAACGGCAACGCCATTAGACTATTGTAAAAAGGATGAGAAAAGACGAAAGTTGGTAAATAAAACATGAAATATTATTTCCATTCATAATCTTTCTGTAAGCTTCTCATCGAAGGAACCTGTAAGGTTAGATGCAGCAACAGAGATGTCGATACAATCGAATTTAAGCAGATTATTAGGGCTCTTCCAATATAATTTAGGCCAGGTAAGGCAGAAAATTTCTTCCTTAACCCGTGATTTGTCAGTGGCTAAAAAATATCTTTGCATAATGAACAGTCGAACATAGGGGTACAAGGTATACCCATATATATATATTCGACAGGTCGGGTCTGATCCAAGAAGATCATCAGCTACACTTTTACTCAAGATATTCCTGTGACCAGAAATTCATACTAGATCAAGAGGATATTTTACTCAGGATCAATTCAATGCAGGATCAACTGATTTACGGCCATCAGCTCGGTCGCCGGTCATAGCTTAGTAGGTAGTGTGTTAGCTTAATAGATGTGAGGCCACGGTACAAACCCCAGGTCAGACATCTCTATGAAAATGAAATGCGAAAAAATATTTCTTCTTCTCAGCAGATTTTTGGCAAAAACCTTGAGAGTAAAATAAAATTGCCATGAAAACGTTTCTCAAAAAAGCAGTCGTTCGGAGTCGACTTTAAACTGTAGATCCCGGCACTCATGTGTAAAATTAACACACACAACATACATATGTACACATGTAAGTGGTGTGAGAAGCTAGATTCTAATTCATTTTAAAGGGTTGTAATGACCAATTGTGTATGTATACTTGAAGCTCGGTCTGAAACACACTTTATTCAATGTAGGGTGCTCACCTCTTCCTATAACCCAGACTAAGGAAATAAGCACAACAGATAGACTCAGAGCGTAGAAGACCATTCTAGAATTGCAAATACAATCGAACAATGAATTCCAAAGTCTTCAAGATTATATTAAATGTGCTACATTAATACTGTTAGGGGTTTCACACGAGGGCTTTGTGTGAGAGATTTAACGCTTTTATTATATACGAAATTTAGTCATCAATTTCTTTCGGGAAAACTGATGATACCATGAAAGGACAAGCTACCCTTATATACTCGAAATTTTTCAAGTATTTCTTTGTTTGCTCTTCAGCGTCATTTCACATGTAGTCGCCATTGCCTATTAGGTAGTGTGTTGGCTTATTAGACGTGAGGTTTATAAGACTGTTGAAGTCTCAGGAAACAATATTTCCTAGACAACTTCCTTTCAGCAATCTCCTGTCAAAAGTTGTGAAAAATATTAAAATTGCCATGAAAAGTTTCTTAAAAATCTGTCGTTCGGAGTCGACTGTAAAACGCGAATGTTCCGCCACTAATGTATAAAATAAACACACACAACATGAGTGGTGTGAGAAGCTAAATTGTAATTCTGACTAAAGGGCTGTAATAACCACTATGTATGTATGTTCATTATCATAAGAACCTGAATGTCTGAAACATCCTCAATTTACTAGTCTTCCAATTTGTGCTCGCATGACCAAATGTAGTTGTCTATCGCTCTTGACCTTTGTTCTGGTGAGAGATTCAAAAGATCTGATTGTTGCGAGAAATTCACTTCAACTTCCTTTTCTCTTTGCATCACATTGCTAAGTAAGCCATAAATAACCGATATTTTCTTGCCATTAAAGCTGATCTCAATCAACATATTTTTTGTCTGCTTTTAAACCCAACTTAGTTTTTTTTTGCTAAAATAATAATAAAAACAACAACAAAGTGATAATTTTCTAAGCCATTGGGCATTTACGTCTGCAACTACTCATATTATTAACTTTCTCGCTTTCAAAGACAAAATAGAAGAGAAAGTTTTGCCAGAAGACAAAGACAAGGCGAACCAAAAAAAAAGAAGAAAAAAATCGTATTTTATGCGAGGCATAGAAAAGTAAAGGACACAACTTGTCACAGGCCATGATGCAAAGCCCAACATTTTATTTTCATCCCCTAAAAAATATCATCAACGCCAACAAACCCCAGCATCGTCATCATCATTATCCTCGTCACCATCATCATAATTTTCATGCGGCTTCAGCATTACCATCGCTGTGTGAACTGCTACAACTTTAAGGCTGAAAACAAAAGAAGATGCAAAATAGCTAAATTGCAACAACAAAAAAAACAGAAAAAATTAAGACGAAAAAAAGTTGCCAGAGAATAAATTTTCTCTCTGAATGGCACGACGTAAGAAGTAGCAGTGCGTGCTTAAGAAGTTGATGTCTCCGTATGAATTGTTGCTCTAACGCTGCAATGCTTGTATTTACAACACTTGCAACAGCATAATTTTTAATATAAAAAAAGGGGGCAGGCTTTAATGCTGTTCTAACACTGCTGCATTTGCTTGGCTTTCATTCATGATTTTTTTCTTCAGTTTTTTTTTCTTGTTTTTTTGTTTGTTTTTTCTACTGACTTTGACTAACCAGCAAAGAAAAAAGCCACTTAAACATGCTTCAGTTGAAAATATAAAAATCAGGAGACAAAAAATAAAATGCGTTACAACAAAAAAACGAATATTGTGGCAAGAGAGTGTATGTGTACGACACAACAGCAAACACTACATGCAACTAAAAAAGAAAAAAAGTATCTAAGAACAAGTGGCATGTATTTGTCTGAAACATAAACGCTGGTATATTGTTATTGTTGTTGCTGCTGCTATTGCTGGTGTTTAAACATTTTTGTAGGCTTTACTGGTGCTGTCCTCTTTTCCATTTGGGACATCATCTTTCTACGACCCCCCCCCTTTTTTTGGTTTCATTTTGAATTTCTTTTGTTGCTGCCTGCCTTTTGTTACGTTTTTATCTCTGTTTTGTTAACAGTGAATGAATGAATGGAAAGAAAGGGGCAAACAAAAATTGCAAATATTTTTTGTTGATTATGCAACAAAGAGTAGAAGAGATTCTTAAGTGGTAGACTTTTGAACGGAAGTGGCCATGCAACAACACGCAATAACATGCTGAAAAGAGGAACTTGTATACTTGTAAAGCAGATGAAGAAGCACAAGCAGCAGCAGCAGTAGTTGCAACAACAACAGAATTGAAAAGCAAAAATGAGTACAACATTTTTCATAGATCATGCGGAGGAATGAAGGAATTGAGTAAACCACAGTAACTCTATTGGGTTGTGGACTTTAGGCATCATTGCACAATTAGCTGATAAATCAGACGCCATAAGATGACTTCCATGAGCTAATCTTTATCATTACAACATACACAGAAGCTAGTAATCACGCATATCGCTGGGGTTAGATGGCTGTAGTGAGTCTTAAGCCTTTGTGCATCTGCTGTTATTTGCAGCACTCAGCCGCTTAGTCAACGATCTGCTCTCTGGCTGAAAGAGGTAATTTGGTGCCTAACATTGTCCACTGAGCAATAGTTTAGTTATCTTCAAAGCCCACAATAACCTCTAAGTCAAGCTTCTTCAGAAATCATCATCCTCTCTGAAAAGCCCTCTATTTCCTCATAGGATGGGATGTGGAATTAATTCCTTTTAAATCCCCTTTCTGTCCTTAGCTATCTCTAGCGCATACCACAAAGCGATCTCAAAGAGACTCAGTTCGGTTTAAGAATCCTCTTTAAATGAAGCAGTGAAAATGATTTGAACGTTAATCTATAGAATACCAAGCTCAAATTGTTTCCAAGAAAATGTAAGATCCCGAGAATCCAAAATTTCAGACTAGGAAGATTCAATATAAATTTATCTTTTATGGCCTAGAGGTTTTAGTCTATTTCATGCTCTTATTAATTAATTTAGTTTTTTAATATTCGAAAATCAGGCTTAAATTTATTTTATTTGTTTTCTCCGGAATTTGAATCCGTTTTACTAAGGTTACTACACCTCATCGTCTTGCTGTGACAGGCTTTGTTTGTCTAAATTGATCATTTATGTCTGAAAATTATGAAAAGACAAACTTATGTTAACATTTTTTTCTCTGTAGAGTTAATATTCCCTTAGGATTCGGTTCATATTTTTTTTGGGTCGAGACGTACATACGTATGTATGTATGTATGTAGATGCCATTGCTTTGATAGCAAGAGGTATTCAAGTCGCTGATGCATGGCAAAGCGAATGAAGATAAACCCGAGAAAAATGACAATACAGTAGCGTTTACGAGATTTGGAAACTTTCTGAATGAAAGAACACCACATAATATGGAGGCAAGATATCGGGCAATAGTACTACGCAGTAAACTGGCAAGGAAGGCTAATAGGCAGAACATTTAAGGAAGGACCAACTAGGGTAAAAGTCTGACAGAAAAACCTTGAAGATGTAACTCAACATTTATGCATTGGACCACTTATTTAGCAAACAGCACAAACTTTCAAACAGCTTAGATGGTGTTGAATACGACCCCTGATATTAACATATGTTGATATAGACGTGGGGTACGAAGCCTGTCCTTCAGCGACAATGGGAACTCTGTTGTTCCAGAATCGTCTGACGCACCGTGGTCTGACCTCTCTTCCACTGAATCACATCAGAGTGATTGCAGCGACATGAGGGGGGCTACATAGTCTTTTCAGAAAGGCATCGTTCTGTGGTACACGGGTATATCGGCGAAAGGTAATGAAACAGTTAGACAGGGGGAGAACCCAAATTGAATTATTGATGGTCCAAGTGGTCGAAATAAGTGCTAAGTTCACGGAATAGGAAGTACAAAGGGTGGAACCTAGACTTAATATCTGTCAGGTTTACTCGAGTATAGTTTAGAACTGGCTGTGTACGTGAAATCAGTTGGACTGGCGGCTGAGCATCAATGTCATGGGATTAGAACTTCTGTGTAAAGTGGGGAGAAAAGTTTGAAAGGCTATACTCGAAAAAAAAGAAAAGATGGAGAGAGGCTAACATTACACTCAATCGCATTAAAAAACCGTTAAGGAATACTGGTTCAGAATACGAATCGTTTCAAGTTCAATATGAGGATTGTTTGTAAAAAATGATTCACCAGTACACATACTTGGAAACATTTGAGTACTTTTCGAGCTCTACGCAGGGACCTAATCATGCTGATGCTAAACAACATTCTTAAGATCGTTACAGCAAGAGGTTTCGAGGCAACTGGTTTGGAAAGATGTTGGGAAAACAACTTTATAGAGTGAGGACTAGAGTACCATTGCTTTATAACCTGAAGCATATCAAAGCCTCTGGTGATATATCTGTTATGTTGCGTGAAAATTTATCAAAAATCGTTCATCAGCTGCTCCTTAGTCGATCTGACTTTGTCACCATTTGGATATAAAGAGTACCAACCATATTTGCTTGCATTTCAGTTGCTTACCACACTGATTAACTTAATTTGTTTAACCTACACCTGCTGCAATTAATTAGGGCTTCTCTAAAACTTATCTAGAAATTCTTTTAATGCTTATAATGCATATGCAAGTACAAACAGTTGCTTATCTGCTCTGAATGAATCTCAACTCAACACATTTTTGGTTTGATTACAAATAGAATCAGAAATGAATTCTTGTTGTCTTCATTCACTTCTCATTCTCATCTTAGACTCTTAGAACGAGGGCAGATGATAATTTTAGTTGAAAGAAAAAACCTAGAAAAAGAAAATTCATAAAAAGGGTTTCCCAATCAACAGCAAATATGAGTGAAAATGCAAATGAAGCTGTACAGGGTTAATATGCCTGCATGCATGCTGATGCTTTTTTTTCTACAGGAGACGGGGGTGCAAAGTTTAATTTACAGTTACTCGTCGTAGATATGTAAGACAAAAGAAATCATTTGCAATGTAATACAAGATGTAGGCCGGTTAATACATCCGTTTTCGGTTTGAATTTAATACATCAACAGTCTGTCAAGTCAGCCAGTCAGTTGCTACAGCATGAGCATCAGGAAAAATCTTATGCCTCATCTGTATCTATATCTGCAACATCATCATCATCATTATCAGCATCAGCAGCAGCAGCAGCAGCAGTATTTTCATCATCCTCATTATAGTATGTACAGCCATTGTTGTTCGTTTTTTTTTGTTGATTGTTGTTGCTTTTGTCAGCGTCAACAAACAAATACAAACTAAAAACCAAGTGGAACAAAAAAAAAAGCAAAAACATGCAAAGAAACACCAACAACAACGTCAACATCATTTGTGTATGACTTTCATCAACACGTGACTTAGACGAAATCAAATTTAAACAATAACACTGACTGCCACAAGCCTATAGTAAGCACCAGAGGTGATGTTGTAGAAGATGGTGATTCAGTTCTCTGCTTAAGGATATGTGTGTGTGCGTACATGTGGGTAGGCGTATGAGTATCGGATTAAGTTTCCTACTGTAAACAACACTGGCTCAGGGGGAGGAAACAATCCTTTTTTTTCTAGATGCTTACAATACTCTGTATAAGATTTATGCAAGTAATTTGCAATGCCATACAGTGTAGGGTAAAGTAAAACGGTTAATTAAGCCAAGACATACAGACACACATTGAGAGTATTCGAAAGAAAAATCCTATGTAAGGTCTTCTGTCCGGTGCTAGTTGGCTATGATTTTCACATTCATTCTAATAATAAGCGCTATGAGCTCCTCAATGACATGGATATTGTGCACCAACGCATTGAGCCTCCGGCTGTACTGCCTCGGCCATGTCGCTCGGATGGAAGAAGACGTTCCGGCGAGACGTATAATCGATGCGCGTTTTGTAGAAGTCGGTGAAGAGGACAACCTTGTCTACGATGGAAAGACCAAATTGATGAACCCTGTAGTTCATTAGTGGTCACAAGAAGCAGAGGCGTATAGAAGGATGTGTGAAAAGCAAAACCAAAAACGGGTTGTTAACGGCCAATTAAAAAAGTCAGTAAGTAAACTTTGGCTAGAAAGAAACGTTCTGGGAATAAATTCTGAGTGCTTAGTACTTGTTCGTTTAAGGGTACCAAGTGCCGAACAATGAACACAAAAGATCGCCTTTTCTTTCTCATCATTATAGTTGTCGATGATGGTGTTAAGGGATATTCCCAGTCTCCAAGCGTACTCAACTTAAGGCCACTGCCCCGTTATCATGTTCCTAAGATAATATCAGATTAGGAGAGCCTCTTCTTAAGGTACCAAGTGTCTAACAATTATGGGGAAGTTGTTTAGTGGTCTCCTCTTCTTTCTCGTCATTACATTACAGTTCCCACAAAGGGCGTGAAGACATATTTCCAGCCTCCGAGCGTGCGCAACTCAAGGCCACTGTCCCGTTGTCGAGTCCCTAAGATGCGATCAGATCATCCTGTTTAGTTTTTGTGCACATAGGTTTGCTATTTCATCTTTCTTTTGAACGGTATCGTCATTTTGTATATTTCCTGACAGAAATCCCTAGAGTGTGTACCTCACATTTAAGAACAAGTATTCTTGCAAACCAGTGCCCGATAACCAAGTTCTCTGCCATCCCCAAGTTGCTCCGGTGTTGTCTGATGTGTGACTAAATTCTCCTCTTTCCACCCTTTTCTTCCCCGTCTAAAGTCAGGCTCTGGCCCCATCAGTATCAGAGGATGATCTCTTTTCCCATGCCTTGCTTTCCAAAACTGTTCCATACCATTTGCAAGTTAAACTCAAAATAGCCGAGCCGAGCCGAGCCGAGCCGAATAGCTGCCCGACCGTCAGATGATATTCTTATGTCCCATCCTTTGGTATATCCTGTCCAATTGAACTTGGAACGCATTTTTAGATATCAAAGACTTCCCCTTGTAAAATAAACGGGAATCACTTCGTATATCCTGCACAAGAGTTGTTCCTTACAACCCGCAAAAAAATCGTTATTAATTTTGTCACCCACTGTGCTACTCTTCTTTGTACATACGTAGACGTTTGTTTATAAGCCTGTGTATAAAAAGGATTTGCTCCTCTGTAGCACACTCATTTACTGTGACTGTGTATAATTTTGCTGTGCAATTGTAGTTGAGTGATGGATGAATAAATGAATGAATGAATGAATGAATGAACGAATGAATGGAACGCTTGACTGAATGGCTGTTTTTCTTTGTTGGTTTGGTTTAGTTGGTTGACTCGTTGGCTTGTTTGTTGTGTTTTGCAGGGTTGATTGAATAAATTTTGCAAAAGTGTGCATGTGTGCATGTAAGTGTGAGTGTGAGTGTGTTTATGTTTGAGTTTGTCCCTGTTTGTTGGGTTACAAGTAAGTCACTTGGCTTCACAGTAAATTATGCGTAAGCAAGTCTTTCTTGCCTCCTCTCTTTGCTTGCTGTCGTGAATGTTTTGTTTTAATTCGTTGGTTGAATGGTTCGTTTCGTTTGTTGGCATTTCACTAAGACCTAAAATGCCATGAAGAAACAACAACAGCAACAAAAAGGATGTAACAAAAACAAGTGATACGAACTGAAAATCCTAAATCCTAAAGAGCTCAGCTCAGGCACTTTTATACGCAAAACGCTTCAAGGACATTGTCGTCATCATCATTATCATCATCATCAGCATCCTCAGAATCATCAACATTCTCATCAGTGGCATCAACATTTTCATGCGAACATGAATGCCGACATTGTTGACACATTCTATGCACACATACACATACACAGACACACTTTTAAATTCCTTAAGTGTAAGTGTAAGTGTAAGTGTAAGTGAATCGGTAAGTGTTTGCTTGTGTGAATTCTTTACAAATTGCCTTTACACACATGCGTTTTGTTTTTCTGTTTTTCTGTTTTTCCTCTTTTTCTTGTCATTTTTATTGCGTACAGGAGGCCTAATTTATACCGACTCTGTCCATGTATGGTAGCAAATTGAAAACCATCAGAGATGGGATGTCCATTTCAAAGAATTGAGGTTTTGAATTTTGCAGTAACACATGAAATTTCGTAAAGTAATGAAAGCCAATAAATTTTGGGTCAATATTTACAGGTTTTGCTCCTGTGCATGATTTTTTCCATGAAATTCTTGAAAAAAATGTTTTCTCTTGGAACGTGTTGATGTTTAAAATCAGCCGTACAGAGAATACATCCACATTAAAGCCACATTTTTTTTGTATTTTTAATAAACCTGGTAGCTCGTATATATTTTGGAATTTTAATAATGCTTTCTCACCTTTTTTTCATTGAACAATTTAACAAAAAGACGAAGAAGAAGAAGAGGAAGGAAAAAAGTGTACATTTTATATAAAATAGTGGCAACATTTAATTCGTATTTCTTTTTATTTTTTTATTTATTTCGCATACATTTTACTCTTCGTGTGTTTTATATTTTGCATTTGACACGAATTAATTAAGCAGAACGCCCTCTGTATAAATTTCAAACACTATTGTTGTGTTGTTGTCATTTTAAATGCATACGTACACATGCATACATACTTGGGTATACACGTGCACCCATACTCTCTTGTGTTGGATAATAAATACAAATATATATGCGCGTGTATGCGTATGACAGCATAGCATAGCACAGTACATACGTGTGTGTTATTTTTCTTGCATTCATCATTCACTCTCATTAGAATTCTTTGTGTAGCTGTAATAGTGACTTAACGGTATAGATATGCAAATATATACGAAATGTTTCTACACAGTTATGCTGTATGGCAGGAGGTAGGGGAGGGAGGTAGTGGTGAAACTGTAGTGGAAAAATCTTTAAATACTTGTGCTCTCATAAATACACATTCCAAACGCTTTCTCACTCACTCTCTCTCTCTCTCACCCTCTCTAGTTATATTTCTCTTTTTTCTTATTTCTTATTTTTCTTCGCCTTATTGTTATTGTTAATATGATTGTTGTTGCTGTTGTTTGCATATGTAAATCTTATTCAGTTTGTTTTTCGTTTTATTTTCTAATCCACTTCTAACCTCAGTTTGTATTTTAGTTTCTTTTCATTCCATACGCACTCACACAGGCTCACACATTTTGTATTTCGAATACCCTACCCTAAGTAGCAAAACAGACAGACCATCGCCATAATCTAGTAGGTAGTGTGACCGCGGTTCAAACCCCTGGTCAGACATTTCCAATAAAACGAAACGAAATATGAAAAAAAAATTCCTTGGCGACTTCCTCTCAGCAGATTTCTGGCAAAAACTCTGAGAGTAAACAGAAATTGCCATGAAAAAGTTTCTCAAAAAATCTGTCGTTCGGAGTCGACTTTAAACTGTAGGTCCCGCCCGTCGTGGATAAAATCAACACACAACATAAGTGATATGAGAAGATAGGTTGTAATCCTGTCTGAAGAGTTGTAATGACCATTTATGTATGTATGTATGTAAGTAGCAAAACTGATGCAGTTCTAGTGTGTAATTGCCCATGTTGTAACACTTTAAAAAACCAATCTATTTAGTCCGACCTATCCGTGTTAAGCTCTAAAACAACAAACTGAATTGTTTATGTGGATAAGCTCCTCATAAAATATTGTAAATTTAGTTAAGGATCGAAAGAAAAAATCGAATCAAAATGTCCATTGTAGCGTAGCATACAACCCCAGTCCACTCAGGCTGACTGTAATATTTACTCACTGATTGTAATTCTCGCATTTTGTATCCACTTATTTTGCTTTTTTTTTTGTTTTGAACGTTATTTTGTACGCCTTGTTTGGTTGACTGACTAGCTCACAGCTTGGCTGACTATTTGGTTCCCTTTTATTGTTGCTGTTGTTGTTGTTGGTTTGAGTGTAGGAAGAGGGTTCATATGTGCATAAAATTGAATCTAAATTTACAACAAATTGTTCTCTGGAGACACATTATTTCACATTTTTTTCTTTCTTAAATTCTTTTTCTGGTTTTATTTTGTTGCTATTGTTGTTAGTAATGTTTTTTTATTTTTATTTGAAATTATTTTTTTATTTTCTTTTTCATTCATTCATTTGTGTGCGTATGTGTTCATATTTTTTTTTATTTAATTCTGACTTTTAAAATGTATTTTTTTTTAATTTTTTTATTTTCACTTTTTGAATAAAATGATTATTTTTCCTTGTGTGTGTCTAAACTTTTCATAAATGCAAATTGTTAACAACAGCTTAATTTTACACCATTTCCAAGACACTACAGTCAAAACTACAATGTTGTAGTAATGAAATATTAAAGCTTTGGTTGTTCATTCCTTTTTAAGCTTTAGAATTTTTAAGAAGTATAAGAAGATATTAATGTGTTACCATTATCATCATGAAGGAAAAATTTTTCTCCGCAGTTGTAACCTTAATTTCTCACTCTGTACTCGCCGTAGTGTAGTAGGAAATATGTTGGTTGGCTTATTAGATGAAAGCTCAAACCCCAGCTCAGACATCTCAAACAAAACAGAATACGAAAAATATTTCTTTCAGCGAATTTCTCTCAGCAGTTGAGAGTAAACAAAAATTGCCATGTAGTTTCTCAAAAATCTGTCGTACGGAGTCGACTTTAAACTGTAGGTCCCATCATTCATGGATGAAATTAACACACACAGCATGGATGGTGTGAGAAATTGGTTGACTATAAGATCGGAATAATGAATTAAGTATGTAACTATTCGAGCACTATAACCACTATACCTCCTCTTCCTATTAATTTTTATTTTTCGACTTCTGTTTTCAAAACAGTAGAACTTAAAAATGTGGTACAAATAGTGCCCGTTTTGAAAAACACCGGCCGTGATGCATTGCACTACATTTACGTGTAATGTTAACCTTTGTTATCTGTGATCGATTTCCATCTTTCTATCAAGATATGGATTCAATGCAAATACTATGAGGCAAACCTCTAACCATGTGAATTTCGTTATTCTGAAATGAATGATATTCCAGTGAGAACATTCTGCAAAGGAAATAGTAGCCTGTCGGTTAAAATTATAGACTATTGGTAGGGTAAGGCATAATCCTTCAAACATACATACATACATAATTGGCCATTACAACCCTTCAGTCAGGATTACGGTCTAGCTTCTCACACCACTCATGTTGTGTGCGTTAATTTTATACGTGAGTGGCGGGACCTACAGTTTAACGTCGACTCCGAACGACAGAATTTTGAGAAACTTTTTCATGGCAGTTTATTTTACTCTCAGAGTATTTGCCAGAAATCTGCTGAGAGGAAGTCGCCGAAGAAATATTTTTTTTCATATTTCATTTTTTTTATTTCTGGCCTGGGATACGAACCCGGGCTTTACGAATAGTAAGCTAACACACTACCTACTACACCACGGCGACTTCAAACATTAGTTCTTTAAAATTTTCAGCCTATGGCAGGAAGTTGGCTTGTCTGATTGAATATTTCGGGCGTTTCTTGATCCATACTCGCTTGAAACGAATTGTAGCTTGATTTCATTTGTTCGTAAAGTTATGACTCTGCTGGTAAGTCCTGGAAATGTAACCCAGGAATTATGCACTGCATGTGTACTGTGATGGTGAGACTAATAGTGACCAAGCTCACATGAAGTCGGGCAAGATATAGAGAATAGCGGCGTGCGTTGGCTTAATAAAGGCATTGAGAACATGTCCTTCACATGGTAGTGAAGACCTAAACTTTGGAAGCTAGGTTTAGGTTGATTGGAGACAAATCTAACATGAAATTCATTAGGAGATTTCGTGACCTAAGGAATCGATTGGATTACAGCTCCCTCCTTATCTCTCTAACTGGCCAGAACCAGTAGAAACTATGAATTTTAAAAGTGCTTTGTAATGAGACTGAGTAGCACAAATGGATGTAGTAACCAGGAAACTGCATA
Organism: Sarcophaga subvicina; assembly: GCA_936449025.2. Lineage (NCBI taxonomy): Eukaryota > Metazoa > Arthropoda > Insecta > Diptera > Sarcophagidae > Sarcophaga > Sarcophaga subvicina. Next base: position 78,468,360 of record OW388083.2, read on the forward strand.
CTCTCTAAAAAGAAGGACTATTTTGTGGTATGCAGTTGTTTCAAGGACGGAACTTGAAACAGGAGCAGGAGTTATAGATCCCAGAATGAAATATTGAGAGCTCATGGGGAACTTGTGGATAGCCTTTAAACGGAAACCTATGTAATCGAATAATGTGCCCAATTTGAGTTGGATAGGAAGTAAAAAATACATGACATAGCAGTTTTATCTAACAGGCAAGCCGCTATTTGAACACTCGTCTTTTGTGAGGTTAAATCGATGATAGTATGTGACTGGCTAGAGAAGCTGAATACACGAGGTAAGCAGAATAAGGTTACTCTTCGCTAAATCCCCGGTCACGTGGAAATTCTCGGCATACAATAGACGATGTAATAACAATAAAGAAATGTCTCCTCTAGGTCCAACAAATAAAAAGCATTACCTTATCGTCATGAAGTTTTAACATTGAATCGGTTGGATGGTTGGGTTTAAATTCGATTTTTTGTCGTTCCTACTTTTGCAGAACAGATCCATTCACCGCATGAAAAACAATATTTTTAATCAAGAATCTTGAAATGAGCCGCTAAAAGAGTTTCGATTTCCTAAGGAAAAGGCAATACAAACATCATGAGCAATTAATTAGTTTTTAAGGAATACAATTGGAAATGGTGTAGGATGTGCCGTATTATTATTCTTCTCCCTTTACACTGCTTAACTAGCGTTATCAGCAGCAATTGTTTGTCTGTTAGTAAAGCTCTGAATACGTATATCTGTGTGTGCGTGTGTATTTATGAAATGAGTTTATTTTATAGCTCAAGTGCCTCATCTACTTTATTCCATGCTCTACCCCACCCCACCATCACCATCACCATCACCATCACCAGCTTTAGAATTCTGGTGATATCAGGTTGTTTCATCATTCATGGTGTGTGGTTCATTGAGAAACTCATTTAAACTTTACAAAACCCATAATATGGAGAGTATTGTAACACAAAATACTTACATGCACTTAACGGATCTTTCATTCCGTTATTTCTTTATTCTGGCCACTTGTATTGTATTATTATTGTTTTCATTGTTGTTGTTGTTGTTGTTTGCCATAAATTATTATCAATTTTACATGATTATCAGCCACCACATGTACGTCTACTTTTACTGTGAAGCTGTGAAGCACAACAGAGAGGGAGAGAGAGATGGAGAACATTTTCAATATTCATGTGATTATCATGCGATGATAAATTCGTCGATTGAATATAAATGAGTCAGAGAAATTAAGACATGCATACACACTACTCCAGCATACAATACTTGTTACAAAGCATATTAATTAGGATTAATGTGACCAGAATTTTTTACTTTTAAGAAGATTATTAAATCCGTAGATTTGTTTTAGTTTGATTAAAAAAATCTGCCAAAATATTATGGAAAGAAAGTTCAAGGTTTTGATTTTTTAAGGAATTTAGGGGTCACATTAATTATCTGTTACATGAGAGTTTGTTTGTGGTTAAGTATTGCTGTTGTATGTAGTAGTATTAGTGGTAAGCATCTGTTCCTGTACTCTCGTAGAGGAAACTTTACATTATTAATTGTCATTTACAATAATTTTATCATCTTATCCGTTAAGGATGCGAGAGTATTTCGGTAATCGAATTGATTCAATAAAGCAAGTCTGTTTCAAATTTATGATGTAATCTTGCTAACTATACATGCAGAGATGGATGTTGTAATTATGTGTGTGAAGATAAATAAGAATTTGAAAATCCAAGACGCAATCCATAAATTTTAGCAGAGCCAGACTTGGCGTTAAAGGAGCAAAATTTTCTCTTAACAGAACAAAATTTGCTCTTAACAGAGCACTGTTAGCTATTTAGCAGTATCCATGTGAACAAGCCCACTTGCTTAGGAGCTAATTTTAGGACATACTTTAGGTCTATGAGTACCATACTATATGCAAAGGAAGGTTCCAAGACCTCTTAATATAATCAGCAGCCGTATCCGTCTGGAAAATCCAAGTTGTTTAGGTGTTAATTTGGGAAGTACTCTAGGTCTATGAGTACCATACTATATGCATAGCTAGGTTCAGATATGACATTGAGGAAATTGGCTTTGAAAATATCAATTTTTTTGCTTGAAAATGCTGTAGAAGATCGGTGCCCATTTTGAAACATATAAGAAATAGTACAGCATTAAGACTATATGCAATTGGTAGTCCAGAGGATTCTCTTTAGAACCGTGGTAGTGGGATAGTTGGAAAACTTTGGAGAGTTGAGAATTTGAAAATCGATTTTTGGCCAAAAATATATGAAAATTCTCTGGCCATTTTGGAACATATAATGATTGGTATACCATACATTATGCAAATGGTAGTCCAGATCTTACTCGAACCGCTAACCCACTAAGAAGGAATAATTTTTAGAGTTGAGAAAATGTGCCTCCTCTACCCCCACCAACCATCCTTTACATTTCAACACTTTTGTTCACAAATAATGATGATCATAAGGAGAATTATATTTTATGTCAACGGTCTGCAATAACTGCAAAGTAGACGCCTAATCTACTATTGCCACTGTTAAACAGTTAACAGTGCTCTGTAAATAGCAAAGTTTACCCTATTGGAGGCAAGAAGTGTTGCTGCTAAAAATGTGGGTTTGCGTCTTTGGTGTTTAAATTCGAATTTATCTGCACAAACATGTTGTAATCTTGTTTTCAAATGAAACTCTAAATATTACAACCTTGGAAGTGAAGACGCTTCCTTTTCATATTTCAAACGTTCCATCTCTGGTTAGCTTCTTATCTTTAGATTTGATTGTGTGTTCATTTTTATGGTCATTGTTTTTTTATGGCTTCCTAAACGCTATAATTTGTTTATGATTCAATTTAAACTCCGCATTTCAAATAAAAAGTGTTGATATTCAGCATCACCCACAGCATCAGCATCAGCATCAGTTTCAAATGAAAATGAAAATGTTTTTTTTTATAGAGACGTGCCTTGGTTTTTAAATCCGCTTAAAAAATATCCTTTTTTTCTTTGAATTTCCTTCAATTTTGTTTTTTAAATCTTGCGGCTTTAAATTTTCAAGCGTGTGATATTCCAAGCAGCAAATGGTATCCTTAATTATTTCGTTGTAGAATTTCTACGAAATGTACGCTTTAAATAATTGAATGAAAGCAAAACTGATTAATTGTGCATTTATTTGCTTCTACGAAAAATGTTTTCCAAAAACAACACAAAAAATAAATTTATTTTAAATGAAATACCCAAGAGAGAGAGAGAGAGAGAGAGAGAGAGAGAGAGAGCGATATTTTAAATAATTTTTCATTTTATTTTTCCATTTGCGTTTTTAATTACAATTTAATTTTCTTCTCTTTCGAAATGGCAACGAAACCAGTCACTGAGAAAAATTTCGGTGTTAAAAGAAAGTTTTCGTGTTAATGAGCTAAACTAAAGGAGAAAAATAACTCTTCCTTGGTCTTTAAGTAATCGTAATAAGTGACAGAAATATCAGCAATTGCAGCACTCGGCTTTTATGAGATTAAATCGAAAATAGTATGTGACTGTCTAAAGAAGCTGAATCAGCTACGTATACAGAAGAAGTTTCCCCTCTGCTAGATCCCGGGCTATGTGGTTATACTTTTGCAATTAGAAATGAGAATCAGGTTCTTTGGCGTAAAGCAAAGTTTTTGGTCGATTCCTGTAGAAGATTTTCGGTTCAGTTTTTGTGTCATGTTAGGTTAGGTCGGAGTGGTAGCTCTGTTATCACAAAGCTCACTTGAGCACGCATAGCGTTGTGATGCCACGGGTGAACGCAGTCCCTGTACTAACCAAGTTCCACCAAAATCAGGGAAATGGAAGAAGTTGGTTAGAAGAAGTTGGCTGCACAACAAATTCAAACGAATTATTAACCAGATATTGGTATTGCAGAACTCTATACATAAGCACGTTTTGCGTTTAATTCAGCATCGAAATGCCTTTGACCCACTCTAATGGTAGTTTCAACCAAAACTGAGGGTTCTGCGGCGCTCTTTGTGATGGTTTTAAACCCATAAACCTGAACAGAATTACATTAAATTTGTATTAATTGACAAAAAGTCAATGACAAGTTATCCGTACTGATGTTATATGGTCTTCAAAAGGGGACTTCCGAACTGTGGCGTTTGGTAACGGCCGTATTTTTGAAGCTACATTTGTCAAATTGATTGTTATTTATTCAGTATGTTTTACCTAATCACCTTGCACGACCATAGGTAACAACGTGTCTGCTGCTTTGCAGCAGTTCGCAACTAAATTTTTATTGAAAAATCATCATCAGCTATGAGGCTCGTTTCTTGATGATTGTACCCATTGTGAACAAAAAAAATTGTTTAATTCGGCAAGAGCGTCCAATACATCCCGAAAAATAGCTTCTATGGTGTGGATTTTGGGCTGACGTCGTCAACATTCCATAGACCGTAGTCTAGTAGATAGTGTGTTGGCTTATTAGACGTGAAGCCACGGTTCAAACTCCAGTTCAGACATCAAAATGCAAAATATTAAAAAAAATATTTCATTGACAACTTCTACTCAGCAGATTTTTGGCAAAAACCTTGAGAGTAAAATAAAATTGCCATGAAAAAGTTTCTCAAAAATCTGTTGTTCGGAGTCGACTTTAAACTGTAGACTCGGCCCCGCCACTCATGTATAAAATTAACACACACAACATAAGTGGTGTGCAAAACTAGGTCTTGATCCAGACTGAAGGATTGTAATGACCAATTATGTATGCATGTGTCTTTGGCGGGCAGTATAGGTTGACGATTACCAACTTTTTTGTTTCCTAATTTGGATGATACGGGCACAAATGATGTGTGGTTTTAATAGGACGGCACTATACGTGCCACACAGCTTATGTCTCATTGGATATTCTGCACGAGCGACTTGGTGACATGGTAATCTCACGTAGGGGCGATGAGAACCGGCCAGCAAGATCGTGCAATTTGACCCAGTTACACTTGTTCTTGGGAGTTTTCTTATATTGAAGAATAGGCAACAAAGTCAACATAATCCACGTCATCCTTAAAAATCAGCGTGATTTATTTGAAGCGGCAAATCGTATGAAATTGGGGAATAAGCAGCAAAAATATGTCTCTTAGGGCATAATGGGTGTCTTCGCAGTCCTCCTTGAATAAAATTCTTGGAATTCCTTCATCTCTGACGTTATTCGAAGAGTTGGACATACCAGGATTCCGAGTGGTGTCGATTTGAGCATTTGGAAGCTGAGTTCGGGTTTCGAAGGATCGGGTTTTAATTTATGTGCATTTGACTATCTTTCTGTGCTTTTTGGAAACTCGGATTTGATTTCAGTTTGTACAAGCATCCGGAAGGCTCTTCTATTGAAATACAGGATAATACTGTGTTGGGATGGTAGATGAGCTGTCAAGGGCCAACCTGAGTCATCAGGTTATTAAGCAGAAAGTAATCAACTTTCTATGGCGAAGATATCAGAATCTGCAAACTACAATGATCCGGATTCTATCGTTCAAAGCTGGAGTATGTTCTTTGGCTAAAGAAAATATTGACACATTTTTGGTGGTGATTTTCGCCTGCTGCAGTGTTTATGGCAATGTGAGGTTACTAGCGTTTGTTGAGCTCATACTGTGTTTCTACTCTGGTGTGAATGAAATAAGTCTTAAGTCTTTCGAACAGCTACCTCCGATGGCATTTGTAAGTTAGCCTTCTGACAAGATTTTAAAAATCAAAAGTATCAGGAGGAGACTCAGTTGCTTTAACTTCATTCCCTTTATTTTCTATTCTGCACATTTACTATTCCGTAGTATTTTTTATCTTTTTGATGGATTTACCGTACGACTTAAAGACCTTTTGTCTTGTGCTCCAGTCTATCAAAAATGTACTTTTAAATCGAATGTCTTTACTTTTGCGGAGCCCAATTTCTTCTTGGATACTTTCGTGTTGTTTCAGCTCTGATCTAACGACAGTTGACGAGCACTGAAGGGTAGATTCCAAACGTCTTTAACAACCTTGTGGTACTTTTCTCCAGCCACAAATATGGAAACAATTTCACTCCTAACTTGGAAAAAGATTTGAAATGTAAACAAAAGTTGCATACATTTTACGTTCACATGTTTATGATTTCTCCTTCAGTGTAAACTAAACATGTTACAAAATTAGTTTAGTGAGGGAAAGGGGGGAAGTGTGGAGGGGGGAATTGTTGTACATTTTAAACTGATATTACTTTGCTTTACTTTTCTGCAATTCTATTTCATATTTTACAACATAAACTTGTACGTTTCACTTACTCATACCTCGGGGATATAATTTTCTCTTTAAACATGCAAGTCTAACAGTGAGTGCATATGTATGTGTGTATGTATGTATAGGTGTTGCCATACTTATGATTAACTTCAGGCTCGCTCTCTCTCTCTATCTCCTCCCATACATAGTTATACAAGCTTATGATTTACACACCACACCTACACACACAAATATAAAAATGCAAATGCTTAAAGGTGTGTGTGTGTGTGTGTGTAATGAAATGTTGCATATTTTAGGGGAGTTTCGTATGCTTCTCTTGTCTTGTGTCTTTTATTCGAGATAACTTTTGCTGTTGATGTTGCTATTGCTGTTGGTGTATATTTTATGTTATTTTGATAAACTTATTCCTGTAAATATATTTAATTAAAATGCTTATTATCTTGCACTGCATTTTAATGAGTCTATCACAATTTCAGGCAACAAAAATATAAAAAGAGAAAGAGAGAGAGGAGAAAGAACAGAAAAAAAAAACTGACACTCTGCAACAAAATTGTATGAAAAATTTTGTTTTTGTTGTGATTTTTTGTTTCTTTTTCTTTTCGTTATTTAACACAGACATGACTACACTTAAGTGTAAATGTAAGTAAGTGCGTGCGTTTCACTATTCCTGGCAAGAAAATAATCTCTTCTCTGTCATTGTCTACATTCAGGCAGTCAGGCAGGCAGGCAGGCATCTGTTACTGTCTATATCTTAAGCTTTAACAACACATGCTTCCATACATACATACATATTTGCAATACAATCCAGATAAGAGTGCCAGTTTGGTGGCTGATGTATTTAAGACGAAAAGAAACAAAACAAAAAAAAAAGCACGGAATGAAAGCGGATATTGTTGAAATCTACTGCTGCTGCTGCTGCTGCTGCTATTTTACATTAAGAAACTTAAGATTCAGTTGCGTTTCGTTTATAAATATATTCGTACTCGCTCTCTGTCTCTTCTTACCCTCCTTATACAACGTTTACTACTTAACTTAAGTCAGCCCCAGTTAAGTTTGCATTCAACTCAACTCAACTCAACTCTCAACTGCTGCTAAAGTGTAATTAACGACGATTCTGTTGCAATTGTGGCAATTGTTTTGGTTTTAAAATCCCAACAGTAATAAGTATAAGAATAACAGCAACAACAACATCAACAACAGCAACACTAACAACCATCCAAAAGCATAAGTGTAATGCACAGTGCCAGCATTGTGCATTGCCTTGCCATTGCTTATAAACGGTATTCGCTTTTGCCTGCCACATTTGGCTGTCGTTGCAATATTTTTGTTTCTCTCTCTCTCTCTTCATGCCATTGTTTAAGATAGCGTATGTGTGTGTATGTTTATAAGTATGTGTGAGTATATTGGAGTGCGTATAAGTGATACTGTTTTACAGCATTTACTGGGTTTTTAATGTTGAACGTTAACAATTCCATGTCTTCATATACAAAATGTTTGTAAATGTAATGAGAAGACCATTTTGTAACATAAATTATATGATTATTATAGGGCCAGTAGGGAGAGTTTATCGTTTTTGTGAAGTCTAATGCAACAACTAGAAAAGTAAATAAGAATTCTGTGCCACCTATTTCGTTTTGTTGGAATTAGGACCGTCATGTATTACGTTCTCCTTTGGATTGAAATACGAATTAATATTCTTCGAAAATATTTAAAATATCAATCTTGTCTGTAATTGTCATTGCTCTTAACAATTGGTTCGTCATCTGGCGCAATTTCGATTGGTTTTTGTCGCGTAGAGGTGCCTTAGTATCCCCATAAGGTCTAGTCCCAATCTCTACACGCTTTAGGTTTGGTACTTGGTGTCAATAAGGTGTTTACTTCTGTTTTACATTCACTCCTCGCATATTCTAAAAGTTTCTTCTGAGGATCTACCTATTGGATTCCAGTTGATCTCCATTCTGAAGAAGTGTATTTTAAGCTCAAAGTATTCTGTCAAAAGACTCCAGATTATTCCTGGATAGCCGGATGTATGAAAAAAATTTCCTTTTATTGTTATATCCCAGTAAAATATTTGTTTTTCCTTATCTTCCATTTCGCTGAGTATACTCTTCAGTTCTTCTGAGGACGCAGAAAGATTTTGCCTTCAATAGGAATTGGAAGCTTTCAGAAGTTTATCTGTATGCTCGCTATAACGAATACCTATATTGCATGGAGTATAGCAGAGGGTAACGGTAACTATATTTCCCTTGTCCAACTGATACAGCTCCATCAGACAGTCCCATACTATTTTCGACGACCTGAAGTGTGTTGGCTTATTAGACCTGAGGCCACGGTTCAAACCCCATGCCAGACATCTCCAACAAAACGAAATAAAAAAGAATATTTCTTCGGCGACTTCCTCCCAGCAGATTTCTCGCAAAAATTCTGAGAGTAAATAAAAATTGCCATGATAAAATTTCTCAAAAATCTGTTGTTCGGAATGGACTTTAAACTGTAGGTCCCGCCACTCGTGTATAAAATTAACACATGCAATATATGTGGTGTGAGAAACTAGTTCGTGATCCTGATTGAAGTGTCTTAATATGTATGACTGTCAGATATTATTGCTATGTCCACTCCTTTGTAATTTTCAACATATTTTTACGATGGCGTAGGCTTCTGCTTGGAAGATACCCGTGAGTTTTCCCATGGAATCTAAAAATTTCGCTTTGGCACCACAAACTCCAATTTCTGTCTCAGTAACTATTCTCCACCTATATGTATACCACATAATAATCCCTCTTTTAAAACAGTATGCAACCTCTAGATTACTTGATTCAGTTTTGTTTCTAAATCTCGTTGCAAAGAACTCTACAGGTTCTGTTCAGAGGCATTCAAGAAGCCATTCTGTGACACAAATTAGATGTGGTATATATACTCGTCGAAGTCTAGTATGTGGAGTGTTGATTATTACATAGAAGGCCACATTTCAAGCCCCAGACATCAAAATATGAAAAAATATTTCTTCGGCGACATCCTCTCAGCAGATTTCTGACAATAAATAAATATAATAAATAAAATTGGCATGAAAAGTTTCTCAAAAATCTGTTGTTTGTAGTCGACTTTAAACAGTAGGTTCCGCCATTCATGTATAAAATTAACACACACAACATGACTGGTTTGAGAAGCTAGGTCGTAATCCTGACTCCTGGTAATCCTGGTTGTAATGTACGTATGTATGTACAATGGATACAGACTCTCTAGATATTTAATGGCCGCTTTACTAGCAGTAAATAGAAGTATATCTCCATTCGATATACTTGATATCGGCTTCGTACAGCAGCAGTATTTTTCAGTTGTGAGATTCTGTTGTTTATACATCCAACTTTGCTGCTTGATTTGAATCCGCTAGTAGATGATGTTATCTGACAGCTGTGAACCTTGAACACGTTGGGATCTATCTGGTGTTTCAAGACCTCCAACACTCTTTAAGTAACTTGGATTCATTAAATCAATTAACTTTGGAATTGCCTACATCGTCATCGATGCAATATGATAATTATCCTCGAATAATTTATCCATCATTTAAATCATGCACAATAAATCACGAATTTTTCTAGTCATCATTCCTCATGGGTATTCAGCTATTGCCTCAACACACATACGCAACTGAGCTCTCTCTCTCTCACACACTCTCTTGAATATCCTTTTGAATTTTATAAATAAAATTGTAACGACTCAGAGAGACAGACAGACAGACAATACATTCATATAAGGAATCTCTGGTAAATTGTACATTAAATTCCATAAGAAACTTACTTCGTATTCGACTGCAATAAATGATGCTGGTTGATGGTATTGTTATTGTAGTTGTTTTAATGCTGCTGTTGCTGCTGCTGCGATTGTTCATTTCATTTTGTTGCAATTGCTGTTGTTATTGCTGTGTTGTTGTTAATATTACTGCTGAGATTTTAAAATCTAAAGAACGAGAAGAAAGAAAAGTAAAGAAATTTGATTTTAATATGGTTTTCATACAAATAAAATACAAGAAAACGAAATAAATACGATGGAGAAAACCCAAGAAAAATTTCTTAAACTGAAATTATTTCGAGACTAGCCTTGTGGCAGGAAGAGAGAGAGAGCGAGAGAGAGAGGAAGTGTAACACTATAACAGACTTAAATATGGCAGGCATGTTTCTTTGTCTGTATTTTTTGATTTTCATATCGAGTCAGTATTTATGAACGAATGAAATAATTTGCTTTTGTTTTTTGTTTTTTTTTTGGGAATGAAATGTGAATAGATTTGTATCAGTTACTTGGGCTTTAAAATAAAATTAAAATCTTTTGTATTCAAGTCTGCCTTATGTATGCACACACATGACTCGTCTGTTTAAATGCCAAAAAGGCAAACATTTTCTTTCCATTGTTTTTCTCTGGCAATTGTTTCGTTTGTGCCAAAAAGGAAACTTTAAATTAAAATAATTATTATTTGATATTCATTCTTAACTTATGGTTGAGCCATTGTCCTTGACAATACATATTTAAGGACCCCTTTTTTTATAGCCAATATGCCCCTTTCAGAAATTTCTTGTTGAAATTTAATTCCATAAGAAAACAAAATATGCCCACAGATTTATGTAAAAGCCATTAAGTAATAAATTGTTTGTATTTAAATCTGAAGATTAAGGATGATAGGATGAAATTCTGGAAGGACAACAACAACAACAACAAATATTTCATTTAAGTAATTTTAAGGAACTCTGGGAATAGTTTTTTGAGATAAAATATAACAAATATGGCTCATTAAATTTATTAAAGGAGATTAATTCGCTATCCCTGCATTAATTTGAACTGAAAGTTCATTAGAGTCTTTAAATATTCCATTTAAAAACTCGATATTATAAGGACAAATTGCAATCGTTTGAAATAATTCCTTAATATTTACAAACAGCTACAATGAATTCTCTCCATTGGGTCCTATGCGAGGCACGATGTTTGTGACCTCTCCAGGCCGCTTTCTAATTCTAGTTGGGATAGCATCTAGGTGTATAATAGACACCAAGTTTTTTATGTGTTATCGTGAGAAGCAGCTTTATTGTGTGGCCATAGAGCGATATTATGTGGCCATAAGTTGCCGTAATCTAGCAAGTAGTGTGTTTGTTTATTAGACATGAGGCCTCCGTGAAAACTTCAGGCCAGAATCGAAACGAAATTATAAAAAAATATTTTGTCGGCGAGTAAAAAAATTACCATGAAAAAGTTTTTCAAAATTCTTTGGTTCGGAATCGTCTTAAAACTGTACGTCCCGCCACTCATGTATAAAATTAACACACACAACAACATAAGTGGTGTGAGAAACTAGGTCCTGATGCTGACTGAAGGGTTGTAATGACCAACTATATATGAATGTATGTATGTATGAAGGGTCTGTGGGGTTTCTGATAAAACCACTGCACTTTGCTATGGGTTAGTGTAAGCGCTTTCCAGTTAGATACAAAAATATTTGCAATATTCTTCAAAGGCATTGCATTATATACACTTGAATAGTCTTTATCTCACTAGAAAATAAACAGTTGGACATTCGGACACTGAATTTCAGATGTTCCCTCTATCTTGAATAAGTTGGCAGTCACAATACCAGAATCGGATAAAGTGGGTTAATAACTCACCTGGACGTAAATTCACTGTTCCTATGAAAACTACAAACTTGCAATTACAAACGTTACCCCATACAAACAACCATTACGGTGAAATACAATACAATACATGTGTAAAAACTTCAGTAGTACGCACCCTACTAGTTCCAGAGAAGTTGTTCGCTACAATCCGCAACTTTTAGGATTGCGTGACTTAAATTGACCAGAAGTAGAACTCCATACCTCAGTAAACCTTAGATTTATACACTCCTGCGAATCAAGCAACCTACGTAGATAGATGAAAATAGTATACTGACATGCAGGGAGGGCCACAATACATACATAGATCAGCTGAAATCCCTGTAGTGGTAGAATAATCGAAGCAGATTTGTTTTTCACCATCGTAATTTTACTTATGCTGATGCCATGCACCAACAGAAATTTCTACAAAGCAATCATTTACCAGCCGCCTGTATAGGATGTTGTCCTAAATGGAACATGCCAGTGGAATTTTACATATGGGGTCTTAAAGACACAACTAAGTGAAATTAATACCGAAAAAGAGCCACCAGCATTCTTATACTCACGGGAAACCATTGTTCCATACAATGCGTGAACCAAATCCGTCGTATATTTCTTCCCTTTTCCATGCTTAATTTGCTTCAGTAGGGGTTCTTGATTGATTAAGCTCTAGAAATTCATGCCGGTACTGACGTTGGCCCAGAATACTGGGCATATGACTCCAGGGCACTTGATGCATAGCTGTAGCTTCTTCGTAATCGTGTGCGATACAATCCAGGTTTCACTTTCAAACAGATTTTTTACCTAATTTTGTACGTTTTTTGCCCCTGTGTATATTTCTAAACCTTTTACAGTTGACAGCAATCGTTGTAAGGCAATCATGCCGCCATTTGATGTCGAGATTTGCTTTCTTGTTGTTTGATTTTGTCCGTTAATAGCCAAATCCTGAAGTTGCATTCAGAAATTTCTCTTCTCTCTGAACAAGCATGGCGCTAGACATTGTCTAATACAATGCTGCACACTTACGGGGAATAAACGACATTCTTGTTAGAAGAACTAAAAGTTCTGTATCCAAGTTCTTAGATGATGTGATGTTCGAATTAATTTCTGATAAACGCGCTTTTTTTCAATGCTTTACTTATGATCGTCTGTTTCAGAACATCTAACAATATTTACAGGGAAGTGTACACAATTCTAAAGATAACTTTATAATAATGTGTAGAGTATTACGGCGATCAAACCAGTAGCTTCAATTTAGCAAAAACTTGCGGATTGAAATCTCCACTGATTTCATGACTGCTAGTGTCTTGTTAGGTATGGTCTACAGTCTACAGCGATTATAATTTTAAAATGATGTCTTCTTTGCAAATTGGAGGCAGCCTTTCTTTCTCTCATGTTGATGTAATGTGAGGCTGCAGAATTTCAGCGATGATTAGAACTTTAACGTGCTGGGTTGCTGCAACTTAGTTTTCATCTTTAGTTACATCTTCTTTCGCATTTAGACTATAAGTGCTTCGAGATTCCCTGAATTATTTAATGCAAATTCTCTGCAATAAGATGTTACTTTTTTTGAAACACCGTTTGAGTAGTCTTCAATGTTATAAATATATCCACATATCCACTTCTCTGGCTGTAGCTGATAGCTCTTCCCTATACATATGTATTTGGCCATTACAACCCTTCAGTCAGGATTACGGCCTAGCTTCTCACACCACTCATGTTGTGTGTGTTTATTTTGTATATGAGTGGCGGGACCTACAGTTTAAAGTCGACTCTGAACGACAGATTTTTGAGAAACTTTTTCATGGCAATTTTATTTACTCTCAGAGTGTTCACCAGAAGTCGCCGAATAAATATTTTTTCATATTTTGCTTTTGATGTCGGACCTGGGATTTGAACCGTGGCCTTACATCTAATAAGCCAACACACTACCTACTAGCTTACGGCGACTTCTAGGAACTTTATTTTGCGTGATTTTCGTCTTTAGCAGTATTCTTACTTTTTGTGGCATCATAACTCTGATTAAGTAGAGAAATATTCTCATTTCAGGTCAACCAAACTGAGTTAGGATCGAAGCTGTTTAAACCAACATTTGCGATTGAAAAATTCCTTCTCAACTTTAAGGACGTGTGGGTTTCTCGCTTTCAAAATCGATGTTTATTTCTTTCTGTATGAAAACTTTAATTAATTCTGCATTACTTCGTGCTCCTTTCTGGATGAAAAATCTGTGGGTGATAGATACACCATATTGATCATTACGTCATCACTGTGTCTGTTGGTGTTCCAGAACCTCATTTATTGTCAGCTTTTTCAATTCCTTAAAGAAACAAAACATCTTCACGATCTCCATATTTTTTTCTTTCTTTTCTTTGTTTCAGTTGCATTAAATAAGTTTTTGCAGCTTAACAGAGATTGCTCTAATATAACAAGTTCTAGGATGTTAGAGTTGCCATATATCTTATAGTTATATTTATTGGGTATATTGGATTTTGTCCTGAGGTTCTGACGTTTTTACCTAATCTTTCTCAAACGTAGGGTCCGCCTTCTTCTTCCTTTAATGTGTATTGTAAAAATTATCTTGACTCAGCGTCGACGGTTAGAGGGGGTGGCTTCCCAGATTAACTATTTAAAAGGAAATTCAAAATAATTTACAAAATTTTTAAAAACAAGAGGAACATTTTGAAGTTTTCTTTCGACTTTGAATCTTAATTGACTGCTGCCTGTAGTTATATTTTTGATCGTCATTATTCCTAACAATGTCTTGCGCTTAAATTAGAGAACTTCCTTAGGCATGGTATTGCCATGTTTTACGTTTTTCTATTGCAAGTACTTAATAAAACTGTTGCAATAATTTTGTTTTTTTATTGAAAATCCTTTTAAATTCATCGCTTAACTGCAGTGTACACTAAAAAGCTGGTGTTTTTTTTTCAGGCCACTTTATAAATTTTCGTTTTTCTGTTTTTCTGATTTTTTTGTTAGTAATATGCCCAACTCCTTTAAACTATAAAGAGTTCATGTCTCAAAAGCTTTACTTTTCAGCTTGATAAACTGAATAAAATTCCGTCAATTACTGATGAAGTGCATACTGCCAATCAGCCACTTGAATTTGTTGTGATGCAAACATTTCTTTTGCTCCTCCACAAACAATAACTCAGCTCTGCTCAGCTCAGCTCAGCTTGTATTTACTTTTGCCAATTGCCAATTGTTGTTTAAATAAAAACAAAAGAAAATAAAAAAACTAAAAATCGGATCAAAAAACAAAATGGAATTAAAAAAAAAAACACTGAATTGGACTGTACTGTACTGGACTGGACTAGGGACTGCAATTGAGAAATTGCTACCAATTAGAGTGTCCTTTTTCTAGCTGAGTTTTTATTCGTTTGTTTAAATATCCTCTGACATTTTATCGTTTGTTTATCGTTTTTATTAACATTTTTAGCATTTTTTTGTTTATTTTCATTTGCAAAGCAAAAACAAATTTTTTGTTGTCGGGCGCCGGGTCCTTTTGGATTCCTAGACACTTGCTGACTGACTGACAGAAAGACAGACAGACTAAGCGAACGATGTGAACTCTTTTCATAATATTTGCATAATAAATAATGAAATGAAATGCAACATAAAAAAAAAAATATTTGCATTACACTTTATTGTTTTTATTTTAAATTATTTCAATATTAACTTTATTTTCTCTCACACTCTCTCTTACTGTATTTCTGTTTCTTTTTTTTCTTGTATTTTTTTACAGAGGATTCGGTTTCATAACCTTCAGTGATCCAGCCAGTGTAGATAAAGTTTTAGCTCAAGGTACACACGAAATAGATGGTAAAAAGGTAAAATAAATATAACAACAACAAAAAACAAACAAAATTATTTACTTTTAATTTAAATTTATTTTTATGTTATTTGAAAACAATATCATTTCATTGAAAAAAAAAACAATTTTTTTTTCGTGGAAAAATTCCAAACATTCCATAAGCATTACTGACCACTTTACACTACCATCCTCCACCCCCATCACATGCATTTTGCTTTAAATTTTCATTCCCTTTCATACTGCAGCCGTATTGAAGCCTTTGTTTTCTGTGATTTGTTTGTGCAACGTTTCTTTATGTTTTAATTTCATGTTGACACAAAGAAAAATTGCCAAAAAAAAATAGCAATTCGTCCATAGTTTAGCTATGCAAAGAAACGGCTTTCAGGGATTGGTGGTGAGCACAGATAAAAAAAAAAGAAGAACTGAAAAATTGTTTGTAAACAATTTTAATTACGACACTTTATGTTTATGTAGCTCAAACGCTACAAACGCTTTTGCAACAGTTTTAAATAAAAAAACAAACAAAAAAAAAATTGAAAAAAAATTTAACTCACGAGCCAAACATGAAAAAGAAATCCAGGACAAAAGCTGCTGATGAGCATAAGAGTAGTGGTGTAATCACTAAACATATGACAGCCAACATATTAAAGCATCTATTGAACGATGCTACTCGTATTTTGAAATAGGCACTCGCATATGGAATAGAGAGACACACGGAGAGAAAATATGATGCCAATGGATTAACAATGTTGATGCTGAAATGTTTTGCTTTTTAAAATATATTTTAATATAAGGTGTTGTAAAAAGAAATCCAATGCTTTCAAGCCAACTTAACACGGTTTTGTTCTCATATCAATCATACTGTTATGCATGGATTGCATTGACTGCTAAGGCGTTTCCAACAAGTTCTTCAAACTCGTAAATGGTCTGTTGAACAATAGAGTCAGAAACTATATTTACAACGGTATAAGACAATCTCCTAAACTACGTAATACATTAAGTGATGTAAGGGGCTACTTCCCCATCTTTTCTTTTTCCTATAAGCTATCTTTCCTGTATTCCAACATAATGCACCACATGAATAGTGGTCATCTCCTGAGTGTAAAACGAAAGAGGCTTTTCATATGGACTACTGGACATATTGTTGCAGAAAATAATCTGAACTGCAGGTGTTAAAGCTACGGGCACAATTTATATCAAGAGATGCACACTGCATCTGCAGTCGCCATGGTCTAGTAGGTAGTGTGTTGGCTCATTAGACGCGAGGCCTCGGTTCAAACCCCAAGTCAGACATCTCCAACTAAACGAAATATGAAAAAAATATTTCTTCGGCGACTTCTTCTAAGAAGATTTCTCGCAAAAGCTCTGAGAGTAAAAAAAATTGCCATGAAAAGTTTCTCAAAAATCTGTCGTTCGGAGTCGACTTTAAACTGTAGGACCCGACACTCATGTATTTACAAAAATTAATGCGCACAACACGAGTGGTGTGAGAAGTTAGGCCGTAATCCTGACTACAGGTTTGTAATGACCAGTTATGTATGTATGTATGTGATGCACACTGCAATTGGTAGCACCTGTCTCTGCATATACCGATAAGTAGTTAAAGAAAATAGTTTCTACCAGCAAAGAGTCTACACGCATTGGACACCATGTGAGTGTCTGTTTACCTCGGTACCGACTTAACTAAAGCGAATAACATCAGGTGTAAGATAAAACGTAGAATATTTCCTGTCAACAGATGTTACTTACTTACTTTACTTAATTGGCCATAACAACCCGATTAACGGATTTCGGCCTGCCGCAACACGTCCTTCCAGGTGCCTCTGCTTCTTGCGCGCCTACGCCAGTTGGTCACACCAATCGATGACAGGGCTACCTCGATTTGGTCCTTCCAACGGATACAAGGCCGTAATCTGAGAATCAATAAGCCGCGCGTCTCCTCTCGTCGATAACATATACTTTGTTTTGCCCTCATTTACTGCCAAACCCATCTTAGTAGACTCGCGTTCAATAGCATTAAAGGCAGCAGTAGCATCTCGCTTCGTACGCCCTATGATGTCAATGTCGTCAGCGTACGCAAGCAACTGGACACTTTTGAAAATTAGTGCCACTGCGATGCACTCCTGCCTTTCGCAGAACACTCTCCACGACGAAGTTGAAGAGGTCGCATGATAAGGGGTCGCCTTGTCTGAAACCTCGCACGGTATCAAAAGGCTCGGAGAGATCCATTCCTACCTTGACGGAGCTGCAGGAATTGCTCAACGTCATTCTGCATAGCCTTATCAGCTTCGCATGTATACCGAGCTCAGACATTGCGGCAAAAACACGATCCCTTATGGGGCTATCAAAGGCAGCCTTATAGTCGACAATAAGATGGTGTGTGTCGACTTGTTTCTCGTGGGTCTTTTCCAGGATTTGGGGTAGTGTGAAGATCTGGTCGATGGTGGACTTGTCAGGTCTGAAGCCGCACTGATAAGATCCAATCAGTGTTTTGACGAGTGGCTTCAGTCGTTCACACAATACGCCTGTAAGAACCTTATATGCGATAGGGAGAAGGCTTATACCCCAATAGTTGGCGCATGTAGTAGGGCCTCAGGTCAACAGATGTTATTTTGGCTTAGCCGGGTAATTAAAAAACAAGGCAAGGTAAGGTA
Source organism: Sarcophaga subvicina (assembly GCA_936449025.2). NCBI lineage: Eukaryota > Metazoa > Arthropoda > Insecta > Diptera > Sarcophagidae > Sarcophaga > Sarcophaga subvicina. The sequence continues at coordinate 78,486,693 of OW388083.2, forward strand.
ATTAAAAAAACGGCAAAAAAAAACTTGCACTCCATCATGTATGATTACACAAGCACTTGAAATTATTTTTGAGGAATTTGGATGGAATATTTAACAGAAGGACAATCTTGGATAGAGAGCAATATCGGCTTACTTTGAACCTTGAATTGTGTGGTGGTCTACATTCCGACATTGTAGTAACAAAACGATTACACAGCAAAGGCTAAAGAGACTAAGACAAGTTGTATTAAGGAGTGGACCTACACCATCATAATGAAGTTTCTAGAAGTGATCCAATAGGAGTTTGCATAAGGGGGAATTGTAATCTCAGATTTCAATTCGGAAGACCTATCGATTCTTTGTATGGAATGTGCGCAAGATGAAGCACATGGCATTCTGTATGATGTTCAGCCAATCGGATCCGGTCGGATTGTGAAAAATGCTGTAAGTAAAGAAAAGATTAACAAATTGTAGATTACAGTATTTGTATTATGCAGCCGTTCTTTACCTGTTTGCAGTGAAGGCAAATAAAGTGAATGAATGAAAGGAAGCCAAATAATCGCTAGAGCAGAACATTCAACACTGGCGGACCTCTCGTATATAATTATTCAACAACAATTTGCAATCCTCTTACCCCGCCGCCTTAGCAATTGTCTTGTCGTCTTTCCATATTTTTTTGTTTTTGCATTTGAGTACAATGCATATCCGTCGAATGAATACTGTATTGAAATCTTTATTTGTTTCACCCAGTTATGAAGCTAAGCTCTATCAATGCGAAATCCATTTTACTTTGTAAATGCAAATCGAGAAATGCGTCAGAGTGCAGTACAAACTTTCGTTAACAAATATCTGCTCAAGAATCTTCGCATATGTATCTTAGAAATGAGTAAAACACATGGATTTTTATGAAAACTGAGCAGTCACATTCGCACATTAAGAAATTTAGCACATGCTATTGCCATAAAAGCTGTAGATAAGAATCCACTGGAAATGGTAAAAACAATATCATACACATGAAAATTCAGAAGCCACTGATCTGTCACGGGATACAAATTGAGGCATGAATTGCGAAAGATGGAGTTTCTAATCCACGAAACGGAGAATTCGAACTTAAATCAGCTAAAATACATTTAAACCAGAACCGAACTAATTAATCATGATGCAACAGATTGTGTGTAAAAGAATTGTAACTAGTGAACGAAACAAGCAAATATGTATTCTGTAAGCTCTGGATGCTTTGAGGACTAGATGAAATAGACTAGCGTTGTATTATGATGGCTCATATATGGCTTAAGTATCTAAATCATCTTCTTGCGCTGAAAACTGCTTTCACTTATGCACTATCATTTTCGATAACTTATTAGAAATTAAAAATTAGTTAGTAGAAGTTAGGATTAGTGAGTAGAAGTATTTTTGTCCCAGCTCTCAAACAAAACATACATACATACATACATACATACATACATAATTGGCCATTACAACCCTTCAGTCAGGATTACGGCCTAGCTTCTCACACCACTCATGTTGTGTGCGTTAATTTTATACGTGAGTGGCGGGACCTACAGTTTAACGTCGACTCCGAACGACAGAATTTTGAGAAACTTTTTCATGGCAGTTTATTTCACTCTCAGAGTTTTTGCCAGAAATCTGCTGAGAGGAAGTCGCCGAAGAAATATTTTTTTTTTCATATTTCATTTTTGATGTCTGACCTGGGATACGAACCCGGGCTTTACGAATAGTAAGCCAACACACTACTTACTGCACCACGGCGACTTCAAACAAAACACTCACAGAAATTCACTTTTGGTGTCCAAAGCCTAATGTTACGCTGACAGAATACAATTTATTTCCGCTATTGCGAATGATTGTTTTCTTTCTGAGGCTGCCTCATGGTGTGGAGATGTTTTTCCTCTTCAGGAGTAGGTAGCCTCGTTAAAATTGATTCCAAAATGACTGGAGAGTACTATGTAAATATTTTGGAAGAAAATCTTTACAGCAGTGAGGAGGAAATGGGCTTGGGTGAGTTTATCTTTAAACAAGGCAACGAACCCCAGCACACGAGTAAGATCGCTAAAACATATTTTGAAGAAAATAATGTTGAAAAATTTGAATGGCTTGCTCAAAGCCCAGATTTAAACCTCATAGAGCATTTTTGGGCTATCTCAGATGACAAAAACCCGATGGAGTCCAGAACAAATATTCAAACAATTTGGGAAAAACTGCAAAGTACAAGTACTTTGAAGAACGTTGCGCTAAGTATGCCGAAAAGATTAATAGAAGTCATAAATAACAAAGGAGGAGCAACTTTGTACTAAATTTTGAAGTTATTTAATTATTTATAATATTTTCTAGTGAAGTGTTACTTTATTTTGTCACTTGAAATTCCTTATGTGCCATATAGTTTCTATTATAAATAGAAAATATAAGGAAAGAATTCAATGTTAAGATACTTTTTAGATAAAATATTAACCGAATTAAAAATGAAACTATAATTTATAAACATTTGAAAGCAATAAACATATGCTTTAATCAAAAAACAAAACATTTTACAAACCGCACTTTATTTTGTCCGACAGTGTACATAATTGGTCATTACGTTACTTTTTATACATGATTGGTGGTACCTACTGTTTAAAGTCGACTCTGAACGACAGAATTTAAGAAACTTTTTCATGGAAATTTTATTTGCTCTCAGAGCTTTTGCCAGAAATCTGCTGAGAGGAAGTCGCCAAAGAAATATTTTGTCATATTTCATTTAGTTGGAGATGCCTGACCTGGGGTTTGAATCGAGGGCTCACGTCTAATAAGGCAACATACCAGGTACTAGACAACGACTATTGCTTCTTCAGACAATTCAATTGATGATCAAAATACTGTTCAGTGTATTTGCATTACGTCGGTTCAAAGTACATGCATATGAGTTTTTTTAAAAAGCCCAGGAATGTCAGCATTTTTCAAATTCTTTTTCTTTGTTGCCTTTTGATATGACAAAGAAATCTCAAATCTAATAATCACACCTCTTTAAAAGTCTTTCAAAGATGGATGGATGGATAATTCATAGGCTAATATTGACGATTGGGAGAAAAAAATACAAAAAAAAAATTAAAAAGAGGATGACAATGTTTGCAACATGAAAAGTTTTAGTTGTGTGATGTAAAAAAAACAGGGACGTTCGATTTTCAACGGTTAATAACCGCCATCAGTAGAATTAGTTGTCTTTTATTGAGTCTATTTTGCAAAAGCATCATGTACGACCATAAACAACAACATGTGTTTGCTGATTGGACTCTTCAGCAGATCTTTAATTTCGTCGAAAAATCATCATCAGCGATTTCTGACTTAATGGGTATGTAAGCAAAGTCTAATGCATCAAGAAGTCAAGTCATTGTTTTGTGTAGAATTTGAGATATTTTGCACAAACGATTTGAAGGCATGTTCACGCCACGTGTAGATGGTGTGATGGTGTGGTACAAATAAATTACAAAATACAGTCATATTCAATCATGGCATTTTTAAAATTTGATCTGGGTTATATGCCGGAGTAATGGAAAATTGGACATTTTGATGCGATCTATCCAGAGAAGCCGTGGCGGCCATTTAATAGCATTACATTATGGCAGTAAACAATTTTACTGATATCTGTCACTCGATTTATCCTTTAAATGGAAATGATTTAAATTAGATACGATACGATACGCTTCTTTTAGCATTGAATCTGAGGTTTTTTTTACTGACGAAGCGATCAAAAAATGTAATAAAAGATGATTTGATTTGACTTTGTAAGACGGAATAGGTGATTTTTATATGCTTATTCTTCCATACTTTAAGGCGTAGGAGGGATACGATATTGCATAGTTCTATTGCAGTAATCTCGCGCCTCAGCAGAATTTGGTATCATATGCACGATGAAGGGAACATAAACAAAAATACTTGGATGATGACGCTTTTCAAGATCTCAAATGTATTCAAAACGAATGTGCAGCCCTTGCGCTGACCAACTTTTTCCTCTTCCCTGATTTTGGTGGAACTTGGTCAGTACAGGGACTGCGTTCACCCGTGGCATCACAACGGGCCGCTATCAGAAATCAGAGCTACCACTCAGACCTAACCTAACCTAAATCTTGAATGGTGTTATTTAATTACAACTTAGGAAGCTTAGTACTGATGAGTGTTAGGCAGGATTAGACTTCGGTAATCGTTCGGAAGCTGCGTTTATTTTTTCTCTATTTTCGAACAATTATACTGACATGCTAATTAAACTAACTAGAAGCTGCAAAGGAGGACATACAAGAAAAGTAAAAATAATAAAACTATGCAGCGATCTAACCAGGTCCTTAAAATGAGAACATGAACAACTTTTAACGATCTCAGGTGTCTGCTCGATAGACATAGAAAGACGCAATAAGTCTGAAAAGCAATGACTGGAATATAAATATTGACGAAGCTTTCGAAATCAAAATGCTTATCAATGAATGTTAAAAGCAGGATATTTCGCTCAACGTCAGGTTAATAATTTTATATGTGTATTTACGTTCTTTCCAAAGGCCTGATAATATTGTTCCGATTCGTAAACAAATCATTTGATAATCGGGCTCGAAATCAAGGGAAGCAGATTGAATAGAACAGGAGTAACAGATTGAACAGAAAGTCTAGTGACGACATAGCCGGAACTGTAATTTATTTGAACACACAAGATGTGCGCATGCCTCTGGAAGAAACAAGTTCATAAAGAAGTTACTAAGACGGAAAAAAGATGGAGTGAAGCTGAGGATTTGGCTAATTATTCTTAATCGCATAAGCTGCCTGTTCTCCCTCAAATAAACTACGACTTCCCATGCCTTACTAGTCTGAAATGTGTTTTAAAAAAGGGCCTTTAGAAAGGACTTTTTTTCTATTGTTTTTAATAAAAAATTTTAATTTTAAATGCTGGTTTATAAATTTTATAGGCAAACGAAATGCTTTTATAGGCCAAATCTCTTTTGTTGTTTTTTTTTTGTATTTATTACAAATACAATAATTCTCCTAAAACTTATTCATTTGGAAATCAAAATTGTTTTTCTGCTTTATTTACGTTTTTCCTGTTTTCCCAGAATATAATTTTTTCTTTTTAATTTCGTATTCAATTTCAAATGAAAAATAGAGGCAACCAAAGAAACAAGAAGATGAGAATAAAAAGCACAACTTTTACTCTCACTTCAATAGGTTTTCGCTTTTGGTGATGGTTTTAACGTTTTATTTTTTTAATTTTTTTTTTTCGTTTTTTCTTGATTCTAAAAATTTTAATTTACACTCTATATCCGTTAATATTTCTCACAAAAAAACAAAAAAAAAGATTTTTTTCCTGTTGATTAGTCTTTTTCCCTCTATTTTTTCCAATGTTAAAAAGTTATTAAAAAAAGAACAAAAAACGCATGATGAAAAAAACAGAAAATAAAAATCGATTTCCTTTAGTTATAGAATTTCGGAAATCAATTTCAGAATTTATTTTAAATAAACCAAACATTTTTTTCTCCTCCTTTTTTTCCTTTTTATTTTTTTTACAAAAATAAATTGAAAATGAAACCCCCCCATCCACCCTCCTGCGCTACTGCTTGTTAATATTTCTAAACTATAAGGCTGTGTAGCCATTACTGGTTTATAGCATGACAGCCTGTGTATACAACGAATATTTTTGGCTGCATTCATTCACTCTGATTAATTTCATTAAAAATCCCAACATATTCGTACACATGTGCGTTAAACTACTGGCTTACTGTAAAACACATCCCTCTCTCTTCCCCAACTATTGCAGCAATTTATTCGATTTATTAAAGCCAAAACAAATTGAGAAGCATGTCGAAGGAAAAAAACTATACTTTTTCCCTTTGCCATATAACCTCACCAGCTCCTGCTCTTCTGTTCTGTTTTTTTTGCTTCTCATATTCAAATTGATTTCATGCCAACAACATGTTTAGTCAACTTAATTGCTAAAAATATTTATCGTTAGTTTTTTCTCTTTTTTGTGATAGTAAACTAAGCAAAGCATAGGGTTTTCCATGTCATGTTTGTGTGGACACACACACACATATTCATTTTTTCATGGGGGTCAAGTATCCTTTTAAATCCCTTTTTTTCTCTCCCAACAATCTGCTGAGGCAGTCAGTTTAAATGAACGAATGCAGAACGATTTAATGAATGTTTGTTTAAATATTTCTCACAAGCAAGTCATGTTTTCTAAATTATTAATTATTTAAATTTGTCGTAAAAACAAAAAAATTAAAAATATAAAGCAGTCTCATCAATTAATTAAAAGCTGTTCATTAAAATCGGTATTTAAATCAGTCGTAAAACATAGAAATTAATTGGAATTTTTTTTATATACGTCTACCTACCATGCACTTAAAGAAATTTTTTGTTTTGTAAAATTTTTATATCTCAAAAAAGATTTATGAAAAGTATTCAACGCAATTATCTTGGTTTAAAAGAGAATTCTCTGGCTTAGTCTTAAATCATTGCTTTTTTACATTTTCCTTCTCTCTAAATGGACTTATGTTCAGCGCTCCAAATGCTGTACGATGAAGTTATAGAACCTCAAGTAAGATTTTCCAATTGATTTTGTCAATAGCGAAGTATGTATTTAATCCGCTGTTTCCTGTTGCCTTAACGGGTTCATTTTATAGGGTCTTCTTTATTTTTAATAAAGGCTGTTCTCCTTTTTGTTGAAGCCATTTAGTGAGACTGTTATGCCAGATTTCCATGGACGTATATAGCATTCAACAGCAGTTAGCAACTGAGCCTTATTTTTTTTTTATCGAAAAATCATCTTCAGCGATGAAACCGATTTCTGGAACGTAAATAAAAAAAATTGTCGAATTTTGTGACGATTCTAATCCAGATGAGATCGAAAAGTTATCCCGAAAAAGTCAATGTTTGGTGACAAACAAAATTGTCGCAGATGTTCCCTCTATCTTGAATAAGTTGGCAGTCACAATACCAGAATCGGATAAAGTGGGTTAATAACTCACCTTGACGTAAATTCACTGTTCCTATGAAAACTACAAACTTGCAATTACAAACGTTACCCCATACAAACGACCATTACGGTGAAATACAATACAATACATGTGTAAAAACTTCAGTAGTACGCACCCTACTAGTTCCAGAGAAGTTGTTCGCTACAATCCGCAACTTTTAGGATTGCGTGACTTAAATTGACCAGAAGTAGAACTCCATACCTCAGTAAACCTTAGATTCATACACTTCTGCGAATCAAGCAACCTACGGAGATAGATGAAAGTAGTATACTGACATGCAGGGAGGGCCACAAAACATAGATCAGCTGAAAACCCTGTAGTGGTAGAATATTCGAAGCAAATTTGTTTTTCGCCATCGTAATTTTACTTATGCTGATGCCATGTACCAACAGAAATTTCTACAAAGCAATCATTTACCAGCCGCCTGTATTGGATGTTGTCCTAAATGGAACATGCCAGTGGAATTTTACATATGGGGTCTTAAAGACACAACTGAGTGAAATTAATACCGGAAATGAGCCACCAGCATTCTCATGCCCACGGAAAATCATTGTTCCATACAACGCATGAACCAAATCCATCCTATTTTTCTTCCCTTTTCCATGCTTAATTTGCTTCAGTAGAGGTTTTTGATTGATTAAGCTCTAGAAATTCATATCCGCATATCCGCTTCTTTGGCTGTAGCTGATAGCTCTTCTACATACATATTTGGCCATTACAACTCTTCAGTCAGGATTACGGCCTAGCTTCTCACACTACTCATGTTGTGTGTGTTAATTTTGTATATGAGTGGCGGGACCTACAGTTTAAAGTCGACTCTGAACGACAGATTTTTGAGCAATTTTATTTACTTTCAGAGTTTGTGCCAGAAATCTGTTGAGAGGAAGTTGCCGAAGAAATACTTTTTGTATTTTGCTTGATGTGTGGCCTGGGGCTTGAACCCTGGCTTTAAGTCTAATAAGCTAGCTCACTACCTACTAGCTTACGGCGACTTCTAGGAACTTTGTGTGATTTTCGTCTTTAGCAGTATTCTTACTTTTTGTGGCATCATAACTCCCTTAGAAGCAGATTCAGTAGAGAAATATTTTCATTTCATGTCAACCATACTGAGTTAAGATGTTTATTTCTTTCTGTATGTAAACTTTAATTAATTCTGCATTACTGAGATCGGGATCGAAAAGTTATCCCGAAAAAGTCAATGTTTGGTGACAAACAAAATTGTCGCTATCAATTCACTCAAGATTCAATAGACCTTAAAACTGGTGACGCTTTCGTTGCTTGTTTCTTTAAGAACAACATTGGCCAGACCATCACTATCGACCGCGAGCTCTAAAGGCCGATGATAACCACCTTTTTTTGACTTAAATTGGATGTTCCGCGCATCAACTACATCTGGTTTCACCAAGACGGCGCTATATTACACGCTCGAGATCGTTCAATTTTACCCATTAGATTTTTTCTCGTGGGGTTTTCTTAAAGAGCACGTGTAGAGTTATCAAAGTTAACACTACTTATGGCATAGGTCAAATTCAACCTGATTTATGCTCCAGATTCATGCAAAATTGAGCATTTCGAATGTGCTCTACCCGAAGAAACTGACCTGGTCATTTGAACGATATTACATTCCATACGTAATGGTATCCATCGATGTCTCAAACGAATGAAAAGTTTCGGTGTCACACGCTTTCTTTTATTTACATTTCGAGATAGGAAGCTCTTTATGAAAGACTCTTTATACTTCACTTAACAGTGTCATATGGTGACATCAGTATGGTATGTCATAACCATGACAATTTATGTCAGACCTTATCGAGAGTTAGCGAGTATGCTGGAATAGTATTGTCTTGATATTGTCCTTTGCGCGTTCTTAGATTTTGTCAAAACAATATCGCCATTCGTCAGCATTGTGGTAGTAACAGCGTCATTTCTGATTAGCTTTTGGTGATTGCGTATGATAAACAACAAATACATTACGAGAAAAGCGATAAACAAAAATCAGAATAAAATAAAAAAAAAACTACAAAGAAAAACAATGAAGAACAATAACAAATCAACAGTAGGGTTCTAGAGGTTGTCAAACTGAAAATAAATGAAGTCTAAAAGTAGGGATAGAGAGTTATATTATGTCTAGAAATCGAACTTTCTCTTTTATGACCAAGTTACACTTAAGGATATACCGTTAGCCATAGTCTAGTGATCAGCGTACGTTTACTGGACAAGAAACCCCGACGACAAGGTCTTCCATGATGTAGCTAAATAGAACACACCAGACAGGGCTGGAAACAAATTACGATCCTTAGCAAATAGTACACAACAATAGTGTGAGTAGTCTGTGATCCTGATTGAATACAACAATAAACGAAGTGTAGAACGACTAAAAAATGTGATCAGATTTTAATTTGACTACGTGAATAAGTTTTACTTTAAACGTCCTAAGACTGTAAATGGAGGATTGAAGAATAAGAAGTTAACTACGAACTAAGCAAATTCCAAATTTTATACGTCTAACTAATGATAACCTTACCAAATCTCAATGCACCTACGACTCCAACCACTTAAACACAATCGATACATTTTTGTGCATCATCTAATGGATTTTGTAAACTATGAAGAGTTAACCTAGTACGTAGTATCTTAGCTTATTGGAAGAGCCCGGGATTCAAAATATAGCTCAGACATTACGAACAAAACGAAATATGAATGTCATTCGAAATCGTCGTTAACCTTGCAGGTTCATATACCTGAGGTCTTATTCCTTACCAAAAAGTTGCAATGACTAAATTAAGCAAAAGATGAATAAATATAGCGAAAGATGATGTAACCAGTGGGTAGTAGTAAAAAGCTGGATCTATATATGCTATTGCATTATACATAGTGAAGTTTAGCCTTTGCAGTACAATGATTTATTTATAGAAATATGTTAGATTAGGTTATCGTAGAATTTAAAAAGTACTCAAGAGAAAAGTTGGAAATATGGAAAAAGTTTTCTAATAAATTTATAATATTGTTACGTTTTTACCTTAAAAAAAACGTTTAAAATATGTGCTCGTAGATTGCAAATAAAATAAAACGAAATTTGTGTTTAGTTTTAATTAAAATTCTTTATTATTCGCACAATCCTGTGTGCCACTGTTTACAACTTTATGTAAACAACAACAATTGCCTTTATTTGTTATTCCTCTGTTTATACTCTTTGCATAAACAATAACAATTACTAGACAATAATTCGACAAATCTTTGTAACGGAGATCTTCAAGCCACCATTACTCTTTTCAAACAAACCGCGTCTTTACACAAGACTAACTGAACTTCACTCACTGATTTGCCTTGCCTTTTATATGGCAGAGTAAACAGTCTGATGAATGCTCTTGAAGGCGAATTTTCATGACTTCGTCTTCTCGAAATCTTTATAAATGTAAACATCGTTGAACACATTTATTCTTGTAGTGTTGTTTGTGTATTTTGTTTACATTTATTCTTGTAGTGATGTTTGTGCATATTTTTGTTTACTTGTTTACCACTCTTTTATGCTGGTGTTTGTTGTCATATAAAGCAGGACGATAATTTGTAAGGTTTGTTTACTGCATTGATTTGTTTTTATAGCTTTTGTTTATAATTTTAATGTTAAGCGATGTAAAGGCAAAACACCAGTATCTAGATTTTTCATTTTCATAACAATATTTACAATTCATTTGTGGTAAACCGCTTGTTAGAATATTTTATTTTTATTTTTATTTTTATTTTTATTTTTATTTTTAATTATTTTCTAATTTCCTGTAATTCAGATAAAATTTTTACAGAAATTGTAAAGAGTATGCATTTTTTAAATTCAGCATTATTTCCTTTCATTAAGCTGGTATTATTATACGAAAACCTAAAAATATTTTAGTTTCTCTTCTAAAATCTGTTTCAATCCTCATAAACCAACATGAAAAAGAATTTTCCTTGTGAAGAAAATTTTACTTACAAAATCACTTTTGCTGTATTATTTGCCTACGGCTTCCTAAGCCGGGCAAGTGTCTTAAACAAATCTCTTCAATACAAATATTCTGCTTAGTTTGCACAACAAAAATAGAAAGAAAAATAGAAAATTTAATTGAATCAATGCTATTCAGTTTTGTCCATCATTTCGTTTTTATTTCCTTTTAATTTCTGTGCGTGGTCCATAACAATTTTGTGTGGTTCTTTTTCTTTCTCTATTTCCCTTTTCTTTTTTAATTTCATTTTTCCCATTAAAAAAATACGTTGTTTTTTTCTTGCAATCAAAAAAAAAATAATTTTTTTTCTCATATTTTTCTTACAGGTCGATCCAAAAGTAGCATTTCCCCGAAGAACACATCCCAAAGTAAGTAAAAAAAATAAAGAAAAATTAATAGATTTTTACTCTCTCTCTACATATTTATGTATGTATCTTATATAACTTGTCGTATAGCGAGTAATAAAAATATATAAGAAAAGAAAGCATCGCATAAAAATCCAAAAGAGCCTCGAAAATTAATATAAAAAAATGAGAATGAAAATGAAAATAAGCAAAAAGTACTAACGGGGGTGGGGGAAGTAAAAAAAACCACATAAATGATGGTGAAAAATGCTTAAAAAAGCAAAAAACAGAAAAAAACAGCAAAAAGAGTATGAAAATCTACTAAAAAAAGGAATATTTCATAGAGTGATAATAGGCGCTTAAGCGGTTTTAATAACGAGCTTTAAAAACGAATATTTATTACGCTCTCCAAACTGTAAAGCAAGAAATTTAAATAAATGCCATAAACAATGCCACATAAATAAACCACAGCGAAATTTATAGAGCCAATGTTAACAGACAAGACTTCTTGTACATAAAAAACAAGCTGATAAAATAATAATTTTTTTTGCAAATTCAGGGTGATTACATAACAACGTCAGGGTGATGTGTGTGTTATCCTCCTCTCCTATGGCATTCAGTATTAACTAACGTGCAGCAAAAGATAGATCATATCGTATATAGTGTCTGCAGAAAAGGGCTTCGGAAATTTAAAAGTTGAAAACGGCCATATTGTTGAAGCTATGTATGTCTGTCAAATTTTTGTTGTTATTTATTTCCTCTGTTTTGTCTAATCACCATGGTTGTACTAATTCAACTATACGTGCAAATAATAAAATTGTTTTTAGTAAACTGGATGTTCTCTTTGGGCAACGCACCGCGTGCTTCGCCTATTTTACGATCTTCATAATTGGTGGATATACTTGTAGCCATTGGATCAGTAAGCGATCGACAAACACCAGTACGTCGCTGAAATACTAGATCTGTTGAAAACAACGACCCTGTCAGTGGTAGGGTGCAAGAAAATCCGAAGCAGTCAATTTCGTGTCGCTCAGAACACCTCAAACTCGAAAGAACTCGCAATTTTGCAGCTCACAACTTGTCCACTTTTGCATCGTGACTTGGGTGTGCTCCCATACTGAATAATGAAGGCGTTCACTGAATGGGCCCTGGAACAGTTGCCAACTGAACCTAACTTGCATTGAAAAATCATTTTCAGTGATGATCAATGGATCACTGGATCAATGAGTACAAGAAGAAATAAAATAAAAATGTTGGACTTTCCCATGAGATCCAAGTACGTCCAATGCATTTCGAACAAGTCACTGTTTGGCTGGCGCCATCATCCTTCCATATTTCTTGCGGAATGACATTACTCAGGTCATTACTGTCAACGGCGAGCCCTAATCGTCGATGGTTATCAAATTATTTCTGCCTGAGTTAGGTAAACTGGATACCAATGATATGTGGTTTCAATAGAGCGCTATGTGCTACATATCTTATACCACATGCGGTATATTACGTGAACTATCTGAGGGCATGATCATCTCATGTGCACTGCCCACCAAGATCATTCGACTTAACACTGATAGTGGGGTTTGCTTAAGTTGCATGGGTATGCGAATAAGTCATAAACCACAGCGGGCATCCAAGCCTATATAAGCTATGCCGTCGGTCAAATACAGTCTGACGTAATCATCAAAACCATTGAAAATTCGACATTTTATATAAGCTCTACACAGAGAAGTCGTGGCAGATATTTGAATGATGATTATATTCCAAAGATAAACCTTTCTGTGATGGCTTGCACACACTTTGTTTTATTTAAGTTTTAAGGACAGGAAGAGCTTAAATAACACCATAAACTGTAAATGGCCGGTACAACACTTTAAAAACCGATTTCTCCATGGCCCGTCAGTTGGGTGGCCGTCTGTTCAGGAAAATATTAATCGTGGGGGGTTAACAAATTTCTAAGAATCTTCAATCATGTAATCAGTACTTGTACCTCTTTGTTTCCTTCTAAGAAATATACGGCTGTACACAAATTTTAAGATGATAGGTGACTACCTTCTGTCATTGTCTGCAACTACATTATCTGTGAAAACTTCGTTTATGGCGTCCTACGCTGTCTCAAAAAGTAGGACAGTCTGTCCTTATATGATGTTTGTTGTTAATGGGGTGCTCCTTGGATGAATTATTTGGAGGGACATTAAAAACAAATGCAGATAACACTTTCTTATTCTATAACTCCTGAGGTCTGTTTTGTAGATCATTCACTTTGATCAGAACTTAGAATGAAACTTAGGCATGCTGTGTGGCTGACTATTGCATTATTAATGATTATGGTTGATGACTAGATCTTCGGCACAACGCCTTTGTGAGGATCGTCAATTACATGGAGGATTTTCCCTATTATGGCCAGCATTGCCTAGAAACAAGGAACGGTGTATACGAACCATCCGGATGGGTTGACTATTTTTTACATTTATTGCGCACTATTGATACGAAACTCGATTAATTCATTCAAAGTGTTGACCATTGTTTGCTACACATAGTCTTTCCCCACATTTTTAATTATCGTTTGGTTTTCATGCGAACAGAACTGCTCGCTAAGGGCTGACACTAAGAATGAATAATAAATCAGTGCCACCCAATGATTTTTCACGTTCTTCTTGAGCATTACGGCTTCTGAACTTTATCATTCATTCATGCCGTGCGTGTTGAAATCAGTAGAATAGTAGTAGGATAAGCAATCGATGTACCTTAACTACAGTTTTTTATGAAGTGATAGTAAATGAGAGACCTAAATTCCATATTAAAGACACAAACCACATGTGAATCTAATGTCTTTAAATTAAAATAAAATCTATGGCAAAGGTAGTGGGTCACCATGGTTTTCATTCTTAACTTCACAGGAGAATATGTTGTTATAAAAAAAAAGTGAACGTATTTTAAATATTTTCTTATGTTTGCTTATCGTTTTCCTGAATATGATTTCCGTTTCCGCTTAATATTATCGAAATATAATTCTCAGATGCTGGAGGATTATACACACAAGCATGTGAAGATATCTCCGTTTTTATCATTCTTCTTCTTTTACTTGTAGTCTATGAGCTGCTCTAAGAAAGAGAAGGGATGAAGGAAAATATAATCGCCTGCTTACTTATGTAATTTTATTATTTTTATTATCCCAGTTATATTGCACACTTTCATTCTCGCTGTGGTTGTAAGTGAAAGTTTCACAAAGAGGAGACCCTCATATTAAATGCCGTTTAAAGCCATAAATCCTTACCAAAATGACTGCTTATGAACATCACCACATGAAATGCAAATTATATGCTCCATACCGCTTACACTTACTTACCAATGCAAAAGGCAGGCTCAGCGTTAGAGAATAAAATGCAGACAGACTTTAAGTAATAAATAGATAACAAGATATATTATCTCACACTCAAAAAAAAAAAAAAAAATATTTCGTAATACGAATGATGGTGTAACAGTGGTTTTGAGAGCTAAATGTACATGATTAAAAAGCTTGAGATTTTAATTTTAATGCTTTTACTTGTAGTTTATCGTGTGATCAACTGTGTAAAAGTAATGTACCATACTAAGGCACATTAAGGCGGTATAAAAAAAAATGAAATTCTGCTTCTCTCTATGCAAGTAACATTTAGCGGCCAGTAACTATAACCCAGTCCCTATAAGTTTTTAATTCATTGTGGGTAAAAATTCTTTAATGTGTTCTGTTCTTCAGAGAAGAGCCATCTCTTAGAAGATTTGATGCCTTATGCGTAGCCTACTGAAGCCTAATTTAAAAATACAATCCTATTTCTATTGCTCCTTTGTTCTGTCTCCCAATATCATGGTTAGTCACTTTTTTACCAAAGAAAAAAAACAAAAATTCTGCAGAAAACTTATGAAATCTGCCACATGAACAGTATTTTGTTGTGATAAAAAAAGAGAAGAGAAGAAAATAAACCCACTCGTACAATTTTTATTTTCTTTCACTTGCCTTTAAAAATTTTAAAAAATATTGCCTAAAAGTGCCTCATTGAAATACTCAACTAAGCTGCTGTATGTCACTGTACACTTACTTTTATTTACATCGACGTGTAAAATACACGAAACCTTACTTAAAGGGCAATTTACATCCAACAATGTTACCCTGGTGTTTTTCCCATATTAAGTACAATATTCCGTTATAATTTCGTTCAGAACTGTAGTCAATGTCAATAACATTGCAGCTCCTGTTCCACTTACCACTGGATAGACTCATCTTCTAAGTCCTTACGTCATTAAATTAATCGGTTGCATTGTGTTCCATTGTTTTGCGATCAATCATATTTACATACTATTTATAATAATTGGGCATTACAACCCTTCAGCCAGTGTTACAACCTAGCTTCTACCTCCTCACTGTTCGACCTGTCTGACCTTGTGTTTTAACCGTGGCTTCCCTCTGCTAACATAAAACGATGCAGGACAAGATCTGCGTAATATTAATATTCACTCCTGTCCTGTAATTCACATTTTATCACACTTAGTCATACTGCAACTTGCATACTATAAGGCTTGCTTCTGGGCATGGCTATTCACAGGTGTCTTAACATCGTTTTCCTAGGTATCTAGTAGCATTAGTTGCCTGTGGCTTGGATGTTTAAACTTTAGGTTAAGTTACAGTGCTGAATAAAACTCAACAACTTGATCCTGTCTGTCACTACAACTTCTTTCCATTGAGTAATTAGAGAAGAGTGAAAGGTTTTGTATCAAGTCAAAAAATTGTTTACCATAATTGTAGAACCTTAGCTTTACTTCTTGAGAAGCCCTTGTAATTTTTTCGTATTACACTTTGTCTCTACTTCAAGCATTAGCAACCAACAACAGTAGTGTTAAAGATAGCTTTTCGCAATAGCTACAGAGTGAGTTCTCCATGTATCTTATTTTTTTAATATTTTTTAAATGAAATAAAAAAAAGACATCAAAACACGACTCTTATAATAATGTGGTCAAAAAAGTGGTAAAGAAACCTACACAAAAAGGTGGAGATTTATTAAGATTTTTCCACTTTTGCTTTGCTTTCATAAGGGGAATAGAGACACATAAAATACAGCTGAGCCAAATGTTTTGCGTTAAGGACAGAACGATTGGTGTGGCTAATTTTATTTTCTTATTTGTTGAAGATTTTACTACACGGCTATTACACTTAAATTGTGATAATAATTCCAAGAATTAAATATCGCGAGTTACTCCGACTTTAGTACTATTGGACTGCTACATTATTTGGTAAAGAAAGTTGAATTTTTGGTTAAGTTTGTATTGCTCTCATAAATATTTTATACATATTTATACGTCTATACGATATAGTCTAATGTTATTGAAGTTGTTCCCTTATCTGTTGACTCACTGCTGTCTTCAAATCGTATGACCATCCATCGCACAATGGCGTTTCTTACGATCCTTTATACCTTTATATCCTTTAGTCATGCCGAAAGACTTGGCATTCCATCTCTAATGACTGCTGCAGAATCTGTAGCCCTGAAGAGGAGAAAGAGACTCTCTTTCACTTCAAGTGTCTGTTCCCTACTTTTTTCATAAAGGTTTTTGACCCCTCATTTTCTGTAATCGTTGACCAAGCTCTCTATTATAATGACTGCTACATTACTTACTTACTTACTTAATAATTATCACTAATAATGCGATTAACGGATTTCGGCCTGCCTTAACACATACTTCCAGGCGCCTCTGCATCTTGCGCGCCGACGACAGTTGGTCACACTAATCGATGACAGGGCTTTCCAGATTTGATCCTTCCAGCGCAATCAAAGTCATTCTCTTTATCAACTTCCGCAGATCCCCGCATCAAATACTCATCTCGCTGGAGTATTCTCCTCCATTTGAACGACATGGCCGAGCCATCGCAGCCGCTGGATGTTAATATGCTGCATATGTCCCTGAGGAGCTCATACAGCTCACTGATCTCAAGGCTGCTGCGTCAGTGCTTAATAGGATCAATGCCTCTCCACCATAAAAACCACGGGGAGGATGAAAGTCTTATAGAGTATTACTTTTGTCATACGAGAGAGGTCTCTACAACTCAATTGCCTATTTGATCCATAGTAGCACCTGTTAGCAAAAGTGATCCTGCGCTTGATCTCCAGACTGACATAATTTTTGATGGTAACGGCGGAGCCAAGATGAATAAATTCATTGACTATATCGACTATTTATCGACCGTAATCTGAGATCCAATACGCAACACGTCTCTATAACATATACTTCATTTTGCCCTCATTTACTGCCAGACCCATATTATTAGACTCCCGTTCAATACCACTAAAAGCAGCAGTAACATCTCGCTTGGTACGCCCTACTGATGTCAATGTCGTCAGTGTACGCAAGCAACTGGATGCTTTTTTGAAAAATAGTGCCATTGCGATGCACTTCCGCCTTCCGCAGAACACTCTCCGTGTCGCAGTTGAAGAGGTCGCATGATAAGGGATCACCTTATCTGAAACCGTGTACGGTATTAAAAGGTTCGGAGAAGTCCATTCCTACCTTGACAAAGTTGAACGAATTTCTCAACTTTATTTATCAGCTTCGCAGTTATACCGAGCTCGGGCATTGCGGCAAAAACACAATCCCTAATGGGGGGCTATCGAAGGCTGCCTTATGGTCGACAAAAATATGGTGTCTGTTGATTTGTTTTTCGGGGGTGTTTTCCAGGATTCGACGTACTTACTTCCGAAGTAAGCGGTAAGTAAGTAAGCTTTATTGTTTTTAAGACGTATAATCGTGACTTTGAACTCTTCCTGGCTATGCGGCGGAATCTCCACGCCGTCATCATCGATCGGGCTCGATACATCATCTCTAAAGGCGGTATTGGTGGAGTCATCGCCTTGTGGCAGAGGAGAGAATTGTTCCCTCCACAACCTCAGTACCCCCTGCGAATCTGTTACCAAGTTTCCATTCTTGTCTTTGCAGGAAGATACTACAAACATTCATACATACATAATTGACCATTACAACCCTTCATTCATTCAGGATTACGGCCTAGCTTCTCACATCACTTATGTTGTGTGTGTTAATTTTATACATGAGTGGCGGGATATACAGCTTAAAGTCGACCCCGAACGACAGATTTTTGAGAAACTTTTCATGGCAATTTTATTTGTTCTCAGAGTTTTTGGCAGAAATCTGCTGAGATGAAGTCGCCGAAGAAATATTTTGTCCTATTTTGTTTAGTTGGAGATGCCTGACCTGGGATTTAAACCGTGGACTTACGTCTAATAAGCCAACATACTACCTACTAGACTACGGCGACTTCATAAGATGCTACAATAGCAAGATTTATTTTGGACTCGGTATGGTTTTCTCAAGGAAATAGTTGACCCCGCGTGTATAATTAATTGTAGTATCACAATGAGCCTAAATGCTGGCTTAAGTGGTAGCTCTTCCTTAGAGGGTCCACCAACTAACCTAATCCAAAGACATATGTGTAGTAGACTATCATAAGATTGACGTGAACCTATTTTGTATCGTTTACTTTGTTTCATCAACAAATCATTAAAAAAACTCCCCGCTAAGCTTGAAACATTAGATGGGGTTTCTGTTTTGCCCTTAAGGAACTTAAAGCATTTGTTATAATTGAATTAAAGGCTGAACGTAATAATTTGTAAACGAGCTAAAATCGCTCAAAATTCCCTAAAACCATTAATAAATTTTCCATATTCAATAATTGAATACACATACATACATACATACACATACACACAAACAAAAATATGTATGTATATACTAACATTATTACAATAAATATGAAATTGTTTCTACTCATTTAACTTAAATAGCCTTTCTCAGCATACCAAGCGTATGAGTAATATTTGATGTGATTAATTTGGTATACAAACCATAACACTCATACGTCTGCAAAACGTATGGGAATTGTGGCGAATTATTTCACAGTCATGATCGTTATTATGATTACAAAGAAAACAAAAATATTTCTTCGTTAGAAACGAATACTGCGATTAATATTTAATTGATTTAGAATTACAACAACAAATAGCAAAAGTAAAAAAAGGAGAAAAAAGATTTTAAAAGAAAAATGAGTTTGAAACCTTAATTAAAAATGAAGGGCTGAAGCAGGAGAAGAAAATAAAAAAAACAGAAAATCCAACGAAGAAAAAATTTCTATAATTTTTAATGATTCAATTAAACTCATTTGAAATAAATTTCCATGAAAATTACAACTGATAATCAGCAGTTTTTTCTGACTGATTTTTTTTATTTGCTTGCTTTTAATTCATAATGATTGCCGGTTTTTTTTGTTGCCGTTCCCATTGCCACTGTGTGTGCGTCTATGAAATTGTAATAAAATTTTCATATTTGCCGAAAGCAGGAAGAAAAATTGTTTTAAAATAATCCGCTTAAATGTGAATTTCAACATGGAAAACACCCCGAACATGAAATTATTTAAAACTCTGCGAAAAAACGAAAAAAAAAATAAAAAACAAAAACTGCTGAATAACCAAATAATTATACTTAAAGTGAGCGGGGGTAGTATATAGTAGGTAAGGGAAAGTAAGTGAGAAGAAACAAAAAAAAGGGAATTGAAATAAATTGTGTAAAAACCAGAAGCAATAAAATGCCATAAAAAAATTGGAATCAAAATAGGGCAAAAAATTATACGTATTATTTTTCATTAAAAGTTAACGAATAAAAAAGTGAAAGTTCTTCTTCATTAACAGCTCTATTATTTATGAATTACTTTTTAATGTGATACTATTTTTTCATTAACTTTTTATTTAATTCAAGGATTTAAAAGTGAAAATCTGTACAACAAATCAAAAATAAAAAACTGAAAATAATCCCCGTTTAATTGTTACTGGGAAAAAAGAGGGAAAACAGAATAAAAAAATTATATTTGCATACATACATACATAATTGGCCATTACAACCCTTCAGTCAGGATTACGACCTAGTTTCGCACACCACTTGCGTAATTTTATAAATGAGTAGCGGGACCTACAGCTTAAAGTCAACTCCGAACGACAGATTTTTGAGAAACTTTTCATTGCAATTTTATTTACTCTCAGAGTTTTTGCCAGAAATCTGGTGAGAGGAAGTCGACGAAAAAATATTTTTTCATATTTTCGTTTTGATGTCTGACAAGGGGTTTGAACCCCGGCTTTAAGTCTAATAAGCCAACACACTACCTACTACACTACACACTACATACCTACTAGACTACGGCTATATCTGCAGAGGTAGTAAATATGTTCATAATTTCATATCAGGCCCTACTATTCTTGTGCTTATAATTACTTACTTACTTACGCCTCGGCTTCTCCCGCGCCTACGCCAGTTGTTCACACCAAATGATCTGGTTTTTCCAACGCAAATAAGGTCTTTCTCTTAGCCGATTTCCGCAAGTTTCCGCATCAAATACCCACCTCGGCGGAGTATCCTCCTCCATTCGAACGATATGGTCGAGCCAGCGCAGCCGCTGAATGTTAATACGCTACAGTACGTCCATGTCACTGAGGAGCTTATACAGCTCAGACTTGGATCAGATGCGCAAATTATCGCCAACTCGTACTGGACGTAGGACTTGTCTCTCGATTACTATCAAGGCTGCTGCATCAGTGCTTAATAGGGTCCATGCCTTTGCGCCATAAAGAAGCACGGGGAGTGTGAGCGTCTTATAGAGCATTAGTTTTGTCGTACTCAATCGCCTATTGAAACCATAGTAGCACCTGTTGGCAAGAGTGATCCTGCACTTGATCTCCAGACGGACATCATTTCCTTGACTCTATCTATATAGATTTGTTTTCAAATGTCCAAACGTAAGGTGGTTGTCCGTCTAGAAACGGTCATCAACGTAGCTCCACTGTTTTCGGTTCACACGAAACTGAATTTGTACGTCAAACTATATTACTATACACCGAATATGTACCGAAAATACTCCATGTGGCATTGAAATGATATCTTCTTAGGAATAGCTTGGCAATGAACGTGGTAACAGCGTTAAATTGTATAGTCTTTTGGGCAAACTGATGTCTGATGTTTCTGAAGTCATCTTGTTGCAATCCTATAACATCCAGTTCATAATCCTTAAATGCGGATCAAAACATCTGGAATATTGTTCTAAGGACTAACGAACAAGAGTACTTCTATGGTTATTTCAGAAATCAGAAATTACTACACCACTTTTCCTTATTCCTGTAGCTTTATCACAATCAATTTCGGGTCCTCCTAACCTTTTAGGTGCCAATATTGCATCTTGACATAACCCCGAGTGAGAAATAAGCTTCACCACTGCAGAAATTGTCCTTTTAAAAGTCTGCCTATTGCTCCTACACACGGTATTATGAATGAAAAGTTAGTTATTGTGTGAAGTGGATTTTATATGATTAGAAGTGCATGTGAAGTTGTCACATTATCTATCACACTTCTCATAACAGATCTTTTGGCAGCGTGTTCATTGCGATGATGCATTGGTCTGTCTACATCTGTATCATTTATATTCTTTTCGAATTTCTTTGCGTTCTTTGTGGATACTAATCCAATAGTGCTGTCCTTGCCATCACTACTTCCTTTCCCATGTTGCAATTGGCATAGGCTCCTGCGGTATATTTCTACATTTGATATCCAATATACTTGTCATAATTTAACGCAGGGATCTATAGGCAAAACTCTGCCACTAATTGTTGATTTCAATGTTATTGTGTGCTAAGTTTCGCGTACCTACAACAACACTGAGAGAATGTTGCTCTCGAACAAAGGTATTTTTGTCTGGGCGCTGATATGTATAGATTATGTATGTAGGTTAGTGAAAGCAACTATAAAACTTTTAATTCTGTACAGAATATCAACTTCATGGGAATTTACTTATCCCAGATGCGTGAAATCTGTAATTTATTCACTGTTTCGGCCACATATAGTAACTGATATACAGTGCAGTACAGGCTGATTCATTTAGGGATTTCTAATCCGACGTATAGTCAACGGTTTGCCATTTTACATACATACATACATAATTGGTTATTACAACCATTCAGTCAAGATTACGACGTAGCCTCTTACACCACTTACGTTGTATTTAAACATGACTGGCGGCATTTACAGTTTAAAGCCGACTGCGAACTATAGATTTTTGAGAAACTTTTTCATGACAATTTTATTTTCTCTCAGAGCTTTTGCCAGAAATCTGCTGATTTCATTTTGTTCGAGATGTCTAACCTGGGGTGTGAAGCGTGGCCTACTAGAACACGGCAACTTCACTAATGACAATTCTTGCCATTATGTTTATATCCTCTTTGCAATACAAATGAATTCATTTTCAATAAATGCTTGAAATAAAAAAAATTTCATCAACACAATTAAACTGTTTTGTTGAGAGAAGTAAAAAATTCATTGACCAATAAAATCAATTTTCCAACACTTTAAGGTTTAAGGCTCTTAACAAAGAGTTTTTTTTTCAACCGAAACTAGAGTGATTTAGCTAAGCTAGTAAATCTATTATTGAAATACCCAACACTATAGATGACAAGAATGAAAAGGTACTTAAAAAACTTCAACAAAAAAGTAATAAAACCAACAACAATGAATTTAAAGAAAAGTAAAGAACAAGAAAAAACAAAAACTAGAATTTATCCTCTGGCCAGTTATCACTTTCATAGAACAGAATGTCTAATAAACAAGCACCGAACAAGTACAACACCAACAACACAATGACTTTTTATCTTTGCAACAACAAAGACAAAAAATTGCAAAAAAAAAACCCAAAGTTAAATGCGTCATTTGGGGACATCAAAAGCTAAAAGAAAACTATCACTGTAACACACACACACACACATACACGTACAAATAAACAAAAGAGAGGAAAATAGAAAAAAGAGTTTTAACAAGAATTCTATGCCATTCTACAGTTATTCTATGACATTCATTTTCTATATTTTAATGTCATTGAAAACATTGCCACATAAAATAGTAGAAAACAACGAGTGAGAGCAAGAGAGCAGGAGAGCAAGAGAGAGAGAAAGTAAAAATGACGAGACTTGTAGAAAAGTTCATCTACAATTGAAATAAATTAATTTCAGCCATTGTGTTCATTCAAACTTTATAAAATATCATATCAAGAGCAGCACAATGAACAATGGCAGACACATACAGAGAAAGACAGAGAGCATAAAAGTGATATTATATACCTACGTATGTTTGTATGTGTAAGTGAGTTTTAGACATTTAAATTTATATTCAAGGAAACAAACAACAGCATAAATGTTTCATATGCTGCTGCCATCAAACATTTGTTGTAGGCAAACATGTGCATACTCTTTCTCACTCTCTCTCTCTCTCTGTCCTAGTTGAAATACTTTTTCCACTGTGTTTGAAAATCATTTTAGTTGGTCTCAGTTTGTTGTTTTTGTTATTGTTGCAGCTGCAATTCATTTCAAACTCACACACACAAAATAAAAAAAAAACTTTTTCACGTTGAGTTTTTTAAAGTTCAGCAGCACATTTGTGCGCTCGTATTGTGTTTTAAGTTTCTCTATTATTATTATAGCTGTTGTTGGTGCAACTATTGTTGTTATTGTTAAATAAGTATTATATTCTACTTGTACGCAGAGAGCCAGAATAAAGTTGTATTTACAGTGACTGTAAAAATAATAGGGAAATGAAGTCGGGTGCTATTGTTGGCTTAAGCTACTTGGAATAATTTGCATCAGGATTTTCATCAGATGATTTCGTGAGCTAATGAATCAAATGGCAAATAGAGTCCCTTACAGGACCCGTAACCAAGTGGCTACATACATTACATTAGTAATAGTAGTGTTTGAAATGGTATAATCAGCGAAAGAAAAAATAAAGAGAGGCTGAGAGACTCCTCTCTAATGCGATTCGAGCAATCTAAAGTTTTCTTACGAAATTGCAATAAAACGGGAACTAAATACACTAGGACCTTGATTATCCGTGATTCGATTATCCGGCAACATCAATTATCCGGGATGGAAAAGAAAATTTTTTGCATCGACTTAATTTTATTTTGGATCGACTTAAATTTTTCTTCATCGTTTAACCGTGATTATTAGCAAAAATTTGTTTCCATTATTTTGGACAAATAAGCAAAAAAGGGGAATTCCCTCTTTAGTATACGATGAGTCAGTATACTGTTCCCTGTTTTCTGACAATATTATTTTTTTTTATATTTTTGAAACATGTATGTATATAAAATCCTTGAATTATTTAGTTTTTATATATAGCCAAAATTGGTACTCAATTAACCGGGAAAATAGATTATCCGAAATGCTTCCGATCCCGACCATCACGGATAATCAAGGTCCTACTGCAGTGTATCAAACTAACAAGAAATAATATAAATTTGATAACCTACCTTTTGATTGGGCTCTCTATAACCGAAGTACACTTGTACAGAGTGGTTATCGTCCTGTAGATTCAAAGAATGAATGAATAGACTGATGACGAGAGAGAATCATCAGGTACACATACTTGCATTCCAAATTAGCATCTGAGTACGAATCAGTGGTTTAGCGGGGAAGATTGGGTAGGTATTTAAGAGAAAGGTGCTGTCAAACCGAAAAGATAGACACACGTAGAGCAGTGAGGAGGCTCTTGTGAATTCACAATGAATATTTTCTATTATTTCTGAAAGCAATTGAAGTCACCGTAGTTTAGTCGGTAATGTGTTGTCTTATTAGATGTGAGGCCTCGGTTTAACACAACGAAACATTAAAAAATATTTCTTCGGCGACTTCCTCTCAACAGATATCTGTCATAAACTCTGAGAGTAAATAAAATTTCCAAGAAAATTTTCTTAGAAATCTATCGTTCGGAGTCTACTTTAAACTGTAGGTCCCGTCAGTCATGTATAAAATTAACACACACATCATAAGGGGTATGAAAAGCTAAGTCGTAACCCTCTAAGTGAAGCCTTGCAGTGACCAATTATGACAGTTCTGAAAGCAGTTGAAGCTCTTAACAGAGTTAATGGGTTTCCTAACGTCTGCCTTAGGTGGTTCAGCGAGCGAACATCTAAGGCCATGACCTTCCTTCTCTTGCGATATAGCACTAGGTACGTACAGTATAAATACAGTTTTCTTTCTCTCTCTCTCCCTCTCTACATTTTTGTCGAAGCCAATAGTTAAGTAACTGGGCAGGCACTTATTAGCTTCTAAGCCTCTACAATAAAGGTCCAATGGGTGTAGAGTGAAATTTCCTCAAGCATGAATTTAGCTGCTGTATATAACGCATAAATATTAATGTTGTAGGCAGATCAGCTACCCGTACGTCAAAATATGCAAAAGCATTCAATTCATCTCGATGACGGATTAATTTAATTTGAATATGCTCTCATGCTCACTGCTCTGCTCTGTGTGCCCAGGATAAAATATTATTGAGCTGAGAACTTGTGTAGAATAACGATTACAAATAATCTAGGATGTTTCAAAGACTGAATAAACAGTTTTTATCAAATATCTTATTAAATGCTTACTTACGATATAGAAACTGTTAAACATTTTTGAGTGCCCCTATTTCTTCTACCAACACTGTAAATATCCAAACAATGTATGTAATTACATTGAAATTGCTCTTTAAACTTTTGTTTCATTGTATTATTACTCTACCTTTCACACTATTTCTCACACACACACACACACACACACGCTATCTCTCTCTGGCTTTCGTTTTCGTGCTCGCTCTAGCTTTTACTCCTTTCCAGTTGGGTTTTACAATTGAAATTGCATACTCTTACACTTACACTCTCTCTCTCTCTCTCTCTCTCCCATACTTATTTCAATTTATATTTTCAACATTATAGTTTATATATGTATGAATGATTGTGTGTGTGTGCTGGTGTGTTTGTATGAAACTGCAACAATAAGATGTTGCTTCGAGGCACACAGTTAAAAAACAAAAAACAAAAAAAAAAAAGAAGATGCCGGTTATAACGAATAATTGAAAGTGTAAATTAATTATAAAATGAGTTGAAACTTTATCTCTCCTCTTTCCCCAACTTTTCGAGATTATTTTTTTTGCTTCTTTTTTATTTCTCGTGAAATTTTTGTATGAAATTTTGTTGTTTTTGATTTTTTTTTCATTCAATGTTTTTATAAAAATTTGTGTTTAACGGGTGAAAGAAAAAAGGCCTCCTTTTTTATTTTTGAGTGTGAATAAAGGGAAAGAGAATTTTATGCCAAATTATTTTGCTTAATTATCTGTATTCGATCACGCTAATGTTCGATTACTGAAGCGTTAGCACATGAAATGGAAAAATCGTGCAGGATTACATATAAGAAGATAAGGTTTCTAAGGTTGCTTTGCAGAAACTAAAGGATGCCAAAATAAGTCCTCCAAAGTTAAAGACAATTTCAGCAACAGTGTGAAAAGCTACTAAAAGTCATCTCAGCTTCAAAAGATTTCATCAAGAATATTTGCATATTTGCCTTTAAACTCTTCTCAATATCTGTATGAGACAGGCAGACTTTAACAATAAAATAGTTCTCATCCCTTTGAGAAACATCCAAGATTTCTTAATCAGAATATATGTCATGTAGGATGCATTTATTATTTACATTATCAAGCTGCGTAGGGTATACCTATAATACCACACCCAATCCTTTTGCTTTGATAAACTTTAGAAAGGATGACTGCCTGTTCTAGTACTTGATGCACACTCAAGTGTTTCCTTCTGGGCTACATTAAGGTCCCAAGCATGTGGTGCTTCATTATTCTCATAGCAGAGCCAATATTTTCGTTTTAAGACGATCCCTTTTCTAAACAAATATTCAGACTACTAGTGAATACTCCTATGTATGATTCAAATCGCTTCTTATTGTAATTATTACAGAAAATTTCAAACTCTTATCTGCGCAGTTAAAGCTTCTCTACTCTCAGGCCTAACTGCTTGGGATCAACACAATTTGCAATCGAGCAGCAGTTAACCTTTTCCCCAACTAACTGAATCAGATTCTCTAGACGTTCCCATACTATATGCGAGCTGAGTGCTAGGCTTGCGGCTTGGTTGTCAAGGGTTATTTCCATTTCTTGCTAACCAATCAAGAATTAAGCAGATAGACTTCCGCTGGAAAAATGAACCTACGTTTTAAAGTCGACTACAAATTACACATTTCTGAGAAACTTTTTACATTTACTCTCAGAGATTTTCGCCAGAAATCTGCTGAAATATTATGTTAATTTTCCCCTGAGGTTTCAAACGTGGCTCAAATCCAATAAGCCAACACACTACCTACTCTAGACTACGGCGACTTCCCCAAGTACATGATGGTACATTACTGGATAGTTTTCTCATAATAGAACCAATATTTCCGGCTTCAGATGCTTCATATGTTGTACAAATGTTTGGAATACTAGCGTATATTTATATGTAAGTAAGACTCAATACGCTTCTCATTGTAATTATTACAGAAACTTTCGAACTCTATCAGGGGATCAACTGAATCAGCTTCTCTAGACGGTCCCATGACGCATTAATTTTATTCAAGCAGAGTGCTATAATCTTGGTTGCCAAAAGGTGGTATTTTTATTTCTTCCAAATCAAACTGAATTGAGCAGATCTGCCTGCCGATTACGTAAAGTTCAGCTTGGAAGGTACCCACAGTTGTTGCAAAGGGCTCCATTATTCTACGCTGGAATCGAATATCATCATTCTTGGTTCTCGACCCAGTCGAGGTCCCTTTCTTAAAATAAAATTAAGTCTCGTTGCGAAGCATTTTCCAAAATTAGAGGGCTCTGTCAGCTTTTCGATTTGTCAGATTATGAATCTTGTGTCAGACATGTTTAGTATTATGGTAACCATAGCACCCCATGTTGTCAGGGCCTGGTTATACTAGCACACGCCAGTATTGCTTCGTATAATTCTTGCATTGCATTGCCATGATTTTCTACTAGTCTAACGTTGTGTCTATCATTATGGGCATGTTTGGTTTAATTCAAACGCTTTCTATATGGGTTTATCCAGAAGTCGAATATTTTTTTCATTCAGGAAATTTTTTCCCTCTCTCGCCTTTTTATAAATATTCCACGAACCCAGTCGTTTACTTTATAGTATACCTTCTTCATATATAAGCCTTTATACCGTTTTAATCCAGTTTCCAGTAAACAGGTTTACTGTCTCCCATGCAACTAAAGTTCATCTCCCCTAAGTTTATCTGTACGTCTGTTGCATTTTTTTTTTTTTTTTTGGAATTTTCCTTTGGGCTACGATAAGTTGTCTTTTGTCCCAAAGCTATTCATTTCGTAACTTTGCCACCAACCAAGTAGTACTGCAGAGACAAAGACTGATTTTCAAAGTTCGAATACTTGAAGAGTTTTTGTTTTACTTTCAATTTCGGTAGTTTTTTTTCGCCTCTGTGCTATGCTAACCCGTCTTTCGTTATGGTTGCGTTTTGCAATCGCCGCTCATAAAACTACATGGACTTCATCAAAACTAAACAAAGCGCAGATAAAAGTTTTCTTCGTTTCTTATCATCCGCAAGTCGCTTTCCATTTACTTAAACATGTCTGCCCCAGACTTCTCGTTGATTGCAGGATTTGCTTCCTTACTCGCTTCCTTGCTTGATTTAGTGAAGGTGTTGGATGGCTGTTGGCCACTATTGCCAGTCATTTATTTTACAAGTTTTTCCAGTTGTTGTTGCTTTTCCCCCTTTATTCTTTGTTGTTGTTGCCTTAAGCTAAATGTCCTTTAGTTATTTTCCATTCGAAGTTTTTTTGTTGTTTTTTTAAATAAGTTTTGCTTGTTTTTTCCATGTTGCTGGATTTCTTTAAGCGACAAGTGTTGGTAATAAAATAAAAATGAAGAAAATAAAATCAAGTCAACAAATAGAAAAAAAAACGAAAGAAAAAAAATCCAAAGAAAGGAAGAAAATGTTGAATTGAATGCAACATTTTGGTCAGTGAAAGAGCTACACCGTTTCCAAAGAAATTTTTGTTAAAATTTTTGATTACAAATGAATTGATTGACACAAAAATTGTTGCATCCTTCTGAAATCATTTTTATTATTGATTTTCACCAACCTTTAAATTGTGTTATTAATATCAGCAGCCATGACCATCTAATTGTAAAAACAGAGCCGTACAATTTTCATATCACGTCAAATGGGTACCAGGGCACAGTGCCATTATGGGAAATTGCAAAGCATATGAATATGGCACGAACTTTCGGGTGACTTCTCTACATTGGTGTCTCTAATTACAGAATTGTTCGTGCAGTAGTGGATTCCATAAATAAAGGCCTCACAGAAAGGATCCTTTACTGTAGATTGCATTCGATGTACTCATGCAAGACACATTGTTCTTGGCAATATTGTCAATGACCTCTGAAGGAGATGCATAGCATCATTTCTTGAGCTTTGTTCTAATATACAAATAACATCACTGATCTATCCGCGATAGAAAGACTGATATATTACCACGGATCCCAAATGATCGAAATCAGTCTACCCGCTTGAATAAGAGCTACCTTTAGCTGCCTAACTAACTTTAACTGTCCAAATATTTTTACTAACATCGTAAAGCCGGGAAGATATAAACGAATTATGATTATAGCATAGCAAAGAGCTCTTAAAATCTTTGAAAACTATTTTTTTTTTGAGATCATAATGATCGTAAGATAGGCAAAGATTGTAGGTTATGCCAATACCTCTTGCTCTTCTTCTTAAGAAAGTCGCACATTGTAGAAACTATATTTGAAGAGCTCTTATAGGTTATGATATATAAGGTGTCTGAGGTACACCCTAAAGGTTAAGATCTTACTTCGGTAAGAGAAGCCAACGAAAACCCGTGAAATAAACAACCTTCATAGAAAGCCATCCCAACGCCAAAATAAACTACATATCTTTTGGTCAAAGACAAGATAACAACTGCCATTTCATTTGCTACAAGAGGTGAGCGACATATAGTCTGGCACAATTTCTCAGTTTTGCAACTCCTGCGGACGTCATGTAAAGGAATGTCAAGTCTATCTGAATGTTTTATAAAGAGGCAATCGATTCTTTTACGTTCGCAATAGTGCAATGGATTGTCAAACTATGATCAATCCAGCAGAATGTAGCAATGCTGTACATTTCCTCATGCTACCACAGAAAATAAGCTCCGCTATTCACTGCCTTATTTGGACAGTTCGTTAGCAACGCAATTATCGGCTATGTTCACATGTTCTCAAATACATGTAAAAGTTATTGTCTGACATATTCTGAGAACTTTCAACGGTCTTTAAATGAGGACCGATATTGAAGTGACGCTTTACCGTCAAGTAAATCGGAAGATTTTCACGAAAAACCGTATGTCTCAGCAATAATTTCAGGGTTTAGAACACTTTGATGTAGTCGGACAGACTATTCAAATACAATATCTATTAGTTAGACACCTCCAGTATTTTTGAGCTATCGGTATATTCTTCAAGAGCATTCTCACAAACATCTGTATTGCAAGACTAGTCTCGTAAGATCAATGGAATTGCGAAGTTAAACCTCATGCCTGGAAAATTATAACGCTGAGTATGTCTATGGCACATCAGGAATGCAGTACGTCCATAGTTCAGATCACGACAGGAGTCAACTGCCAGTAGCTCAGACCTCTGCAACAATAGGATTGTGGAGGGGAACTGGTTGAGTATAGCAAAGGCACCCTGGTAGTAGCTGGCAAAGCTGTGCTCCTGCACAAGTAAAATTCTCATCATTTTTTGATCTGAGATCTTAATGAGATATTAATATGTGACCATATTTCCAGAGACTGATATGGACAAATACCTCTCCCATTGCTAATCAAATTCTTATTTCATTATTTTAAAGTTTTTTTTACCAAAATTCTTCGCCTATTCCACCAACCAATTTATTGCTATGCCTTTCAATAGATGGGTATTAAACAATCGTAAGAATTTTTTTTGAAAATGTTGATCCAGTGGTGTTGGAATGTGAACAGTCGACACAGATAGCGACTATTCCAACTTATTGAACCCGAAGACTTTTAAATCAATTTTTTTACAAGTCTTTTACAGAGTTTTTTAAAAAGTTTAGTTTTTACTGATACAGCTGGAGAGTGAACAGCAGGCCTAGAGCAAGCAAAGCTGTTAGTCAAGATTGTTTTCGGTTCTTTAATAATTAGGCAATGAATTGAACTTAAAGGGTTGTGCTCTGTTTATAGGCATGGTAGGTGCAATTAAATTCCGAAACCTTTCGTTTGCCATGTTATTTTTATTCCCTGAGGTTTTATAAGGTACAGGTTATGCTGACTGGTCTCAATAGAAGTTTTCACTCTGTAACATTTAAAGTCCTATGACGAAGTAGAGTCCACTTATCTTACGACACCTGACCAGATGTTTGGGTAAATGATGTGTGTAAAGATAGATCCGAAATTGAATACCCAAGAGGCAATCAATAAATTTTAGTAGCGCCACATTTGGCGTTAACAGAACAAAATTTTACCCTTAACAGAGCACTGTTAGATATTTAACAGTATCAATCCGAACTAGCCCACTTGTTTAGAAGCTAATTTTAGGAAATATTCTAGGTCTATGAGCACCATACTATATGCAAAGCAAGGTTCTAAAGCCTCTTAATATAATCAGCAATATAGTCACATGTAAAGTGATATGGCGTTGAGAAAATTGGCTTTGAAAATATCAATATTTCGCTTGAAAAGTCTCTAGAAGATCAGAGGCCATTTTGGAACCTATAAAAAATAGTAGACCATACAGACTACATGCAAATGGTAGTCCAGATTGTCCACTTTCGAACCGTGGTAGTGCGATAGCTTGAGTAATTTTAAGAGTTGAGAAAATTTCTGTGCTTCATCCCCACCAACCATCCTTTATATTTCAACACTTTTGTTCCCAAATAATAATGATCGTAATGAGAATTACATTTTATGACAATAGTCTGCAATAATTGCAAAGTAGAAGACTAATCTACTATTGCCACTATTAAACAGTAACATTGCTCGGTTAATAGCAAAGTATACCCTGTTAGTGTGGTATACCCTGGTAAAAGTGTGGGTTTGCGTCTTTGGTTTTTAAGTTCGAATTTATCTTCACACACGTGGGTAAACGTACCCTTTATATCACAAACAGCTCAAAATATTTATGTTGACTCAAAAATATAGGAAAAAGAGCAGCATTGTTTTTGGATAAATACCATAATAAGCACTGGACATTAGCGATCTTAAAGCCCGGACATTTTCTCTGAACTTAAATCAACAGAGATGGTCATAACACTAAGAAAACTAAGCTATTGTCAGCGCTTAAGAAATTCTTATTAGTTTAATTGCTTACCATGACAATTTCAAGGCATTTATGATTGTGCCTTTAAAATACTTTACGTTTTCCTAGACTATTAGGAAATAGTGTAAGTCCATTAAAAACTTAAATGCAATTGCTGACTCAAAAAATGGAAAAGATTCTCGTATTGAAAATGAAATGATATGAAATAAACTTGTATGTATTATTATATACTTTCTATCGTAATAGTTGTTGTTGTTGCTGTTGTTATTATTGTTGTTGTTCTTACAGCAATATTTCTTATTTCATTTTTATCTGCAGTTTTTGGTTCGACTGTGACACTGACTACTCAGCATGATTATATTTTAAAAGTATTTCGCTCCTCTACTCCTCTACTCTACTGGTCTTCTGGTCTTCTTGTGATTCTTTAGCTTTTAAGTTTCATGGTCTCAATGATACTTAAATTGACATTTACAACCGAGTACGTATGTGTGCATGTACATATGTATGTTTGTTGGTATGTGTGATTGTCTTCCAAGAAGTAAGGAAGTAAGAAACAACAACAAAAACTATCACAGAGTTTTACAAAGAAAATAATAACAACAGAGTGATTAAAAGTCAATGAAGCAGAGACAGGCTTAAAGGCAGGCTGATTTTTCAGTCAATTATTTGAAATTAGAAGAATAAATAAATAAAGTTAAATGGATTTATAACTGAAATATTAAGCAAATTTTCGAAATTTATTGTGACTGCGCCACCGAAACACATCAAGAACTCCACTATTTCTGATATCAGCAGGCATAATCTGCAAGCTTTTGTACTTTAGATTGTTATACTCCATAGATGAGTTCTTAAACCACAATAACGTGAAATAAAATATGTTCAGAGTTTCAGATCCAATTACCATGCGAACGCACCCTCAACCTAGCCGCTGTTGGCCCTCTTTGAATGTCCCAGAGTCACATCTCTTGGTAACCAGGATATACTGACATTCTGGTAAACTGTAGAGCATATGAATATGGTATTAACTTTCAGGCGACTTCTGTACATTGAGAATCTCCAATAGATTCCGTTAATGTCTGACTAAAAGAAGGGCCCACAGAAAGTCTTCATAAACTCCAAAGGAATACGCTTAGCATAGATGTTGAGGTCATTACTAGACATTGTATATGGCATGCTTATGCAAAACGAATGGCCCCTGACAATATGGCCAACGATTACTCGAGAAGATGCAGAGCATTCACTATTGGGTTCATGCCCAGACTTATGTTGTAAGATAGGAAACCATCTGCACTTCTACAATACAGATATCCGCACTGATATATGCAGAATGAACATTGAGAGCTTCAGTGGCTCTAACATTATCAGAATTGGAAGACTTTCCTGTATTTCAAGCATTTGCTCATTTGTAAGCTGTGTCGTACAGTAGAGCTACGAATTTATATACGGTATCAAATCCTTTCATTGCCTATACATCTGCAGCTTCGATAAGCAATTTCTTAGCAACATCTGACAATTTTAGTGGCTTTAATGCAGCCATGTTATCTGTGGAAATCATAACTGCCTTAACTTTGACAATATCTAAGATCGTTCAGCGTGGACTTAATGATTTGCTCAGTGGCAACGGTACACTCCATAACATCATTGTTTATTTTACAGCTTTCTGTGCTACCAGTTTAGATCAAACTCAATCAAAACTGAAGACCAAATTTCCCAATCATATGTATGTTAACCCACCTGTCCCGTATATCATTCAAAAATATGACCATCTACCATGGCCATAACTCAACACATCGGTGAATTATAACGACTAACCATGCCCATAAGCTTTATCATAAAGCTGTAGTGTGGTTTACAACCCATATCATGCAACTTCCAATGCCATGTTCTCAATAGCTTCGGTTACACCAAGGCAGGCGAACTCTCTTAATCAACCCATTTTATTTAAGGTAGGTAGCTGCCTCAATTATCCAGCAAGCTATTGCCACATAAGTTCTCATGGGCCAAATACTGACAGTATTTTTACTTCTTTTTTTTCTTACTTTCATGAACGGGTGATTTGTAGGTATGTGGTAGCAGAGGGCATGATAAGTTTGTCATATCTGGTTGCCGTGTAACAACAATGGCTTCTAGGTGTTGTATGCAGTTAAGGGGATCTTTTCTGCCTGACGCCTGTTCTCTTTCTTAAAAGATTGTGGTATCTAAACTTCCTTTGATGTCTGTTGCTAAAGATATCTTATGTAGGAAATGAGGATCATGGGATTTTTTGGATACATTACTTGGATGATTCGAAAATATTTCGGAATATTTTATTGCCTTCTTAGACTGATAAGGCTGATATATTTTGGGTGATTCTAAGCTCGTCTATTCTAATCCCCTTCGTGTAGCACATTGAAATCTAAGAACCGTAAATAAGATAAGCTCAAGCTCCCTTGATTATTCCAATTTTTTTTAAATCTTCCAACTGCGTCGGTTCGAAGTTCGGCGTAAAAAAGTTCATCGTAGAAATAAATGACAAATGTTTACCTTACCCTACGTACCCTTTTAAGTCATTAAAGATACAAACCATGAGTACACTTTTATTGTATTAACTAAACAGGGTTTTTGTTTCAAAAATTTCATGTCACACTGTTTAGATTTTTTGTGTGTGTATGTGTGGACACTTATACACATGGCATGTGTAACAATTACTTTCAATATAATTTGATTGTATTGAATGATAAACAATCTCTACTACAAATACATACAAAGACAGTAAAACAAGAAAAATTTATAAGAGAGAGAGAGAGAGAGATAGAGAGAGAGAGAGAAAGCGAGAGAGAGATTAACAGCAATTGGTTGAGTGTAAGCTTGAAGTCTATTGTCATTTAAAAGCACATTTATGTTGTGTGCGCCCTCTGCGTAAGCACTAGTGTGTGTTGTGTTGTGTATTGGTGACATTTGATGTATGAGTGTTGTTTGTAAAGTTCTCTTTGTACTTGTTTTTAAAGGATTTTTCAATTATTGTTTGTTGTTGTGTTGTTATTATTGTTGTTTTCATAGTTAACAAAATGTCTTCGAGTTTTATGACAGTCTTTCGATTCATTGCAAGTGTGGATAAGTTTTTCTATTCATTATCCAGCGAGGGATTGTTTTGTCTCTTGGGTAGGAAGTGTTTTTAAGTGTTTGTTAGTGTTCGAGGGCAGATACTGCTGGTATCTGGTGTGTGTATAATTTTTGAAACTTACTTCTCGTAAGTAATTCTTTGTCGTATTGTGTGTTCTTTAATGCTGCTAATTTCACACTTGATTTAAGTTTAAGAAAACAAACTGAAAAATGAAAAGAAAGAGACGAATTGAAAATCAAAGTTTTTCATTAAAAAAGAAAGAAAATATCACAGTTTAATTTAGTTTTACAATTGCTTTTTACGAACAGAAGAAGATTTATTTCATGACCAAAATAAAAAAAAATATTTTGTTTTCAAGCTTTATGAGTTTATTTAATGCTTAAAACTTAAGGTAATCAATTACTGTTTTTTTTTGTTTATTTGTTTCCTTATTTTCTTTGACGAAATGTTTAAAATCAAAATAAAAAAGTCTTGCTTGAGAGCCGTAGAAAACTTCTGCAAAAAATAAAAACGAATACTGAAAAGAAAACCTTAAAAGAATTCAAAGGAAATGCACAAGAAATCCCGGCTTTACCACGGAAACTTGCCACATAATAGAATGCAAAAAAGAAAACAAAAAGAAGTTCAAATCAGTCACTTTATACTTTCGGGAAGTATTCCCAACTGCGAGAAATAATGACTGAAAATTATTGATCACTTCAATATTTTTTGATAGAAGTAAACGCGCTCTATTCATCATAGAGCTTGTTAAGCAACTTATTTGTCTAAGTTATGGCCAGTGTGGTTATATAAGGGATGTGGAAACTTTTTTGATCGCGAAAAATAGATTTCGCTTGAACTTGTATGAATTCCAAGGGAATAAACGGTTTACCCTGAACTTTTAAAGTTCAGATTTACACAATTTCAGTATGCGCTGGTTTAAAATTAAAGAAGGGCAACACACGCCGTGTTGGCAACTTAAATATATATGGAGTTTCCCTAGAATTTGAAGGTACTAGTGTTATATCGGGTCCGTCATTAAATACTTGTCATCTTTAAATTTTACTAAAACAAAGTTTTTGTGAAATATTATTGAAACTTTTTGTTCGGTTCTATAGATGCCACAGATGTTCACCACAGCTTCTCTGGGAAGAACGCATCCGAAGTGTTCAATTTTCTACGACTCTGACGCACAAATCGGATTGAATATGAACGATGGCATAGGTTATGTTGGCTTTGTGGATCATTGTGGTTTGAGACTTATGAAAACCCCACAAGGAAAAGTCTATCGGGCTCAAATTGTACGATCTGACTGGACAGTTCCACTCACTTCCACGTGAGATGTCCATATCCTCTACTCGCTCGTGCAGAATACGAAATCTCTCATGATATTTGAAATCATCCGAGACATCCCACAGTTATGACCTGGCCAACGTAGTTCTCAAAGACATATGGACCAATGACTTCACCAGTCGAAATTCATAACAAATGAAATGCCTTGCACACTTGTTGCATTGTTCACCTACCCAATCAACCAGAAATGGGTCAAATCGCTGAACATGCGTTATGGATGGTAGTGTGGTAAAACAGATTGAATAAATGGCAACTAATTTGACAGATGTAGTCTAGTAGGTAGTGTGTTGGCTTATTAGAAGTGAGGCCCCAACTCAGACATCTACAGCAAAACAAAATATTTCTGCTGCGACGACTTCCTCTCAGAAGGTTTATGGCAAAAACTGTGAGAGCAAATAAAATTTCAATGTAAAGTTTCTCAAAATTCTGTCGTTCGGAGTCGGCTGTAAACTGTAGCTCCTGCCAGTCATGTATAAAATAAACGCACACAACATAAGTGGTGTGAGAAGCTAGGTTGTAATCCTGACTGAAGGGTTGCAATTACCAATTATGTATGTATGTAATTTGACAGTTCAGAGGTCCCTGTGGGAAAAACCTAAATTTTTTCCAAATTCAATCTGCTTAAAGAGCTGGCAGATGCAGCTTCAATCATCTGCTGTCATCTGTCAAAGTTGGGAAGTCCCTGTAAAGTAAATCTGTTTAGAAAGCATTGGTTTCGTATATTTATAGGCCCTGGGAGTACTTTAATCAACACCAACTACTAGCACCAGCTAATAAAGTTCTGCTTTGCGGAATCACAAATCACTTCAGTTCGTGGGCAATGAAATTGCTAATGGACTAACTAGGGATATGATTGCATATTGTTTATCCACCTTTATTTATCCAGAGCCCCACTGTGGGCTAGACTTTACAGAAGTCAAGGCAAGAATAGACCATCAGAAACTCTCTTGGAGAGTTCGCCTGGGAACTGCGCCAAACCTAACGACTAGTAGGCCCTTTCTCATATTAAGTACAGCCTTTTAAATTATGGAAGATGAACATTGGAAGCAAACAAGCTTTCTCTTCGGAACAACCTGATATATCATTTCAATAGAGTGCGTTTGAAGTCGCCGTAGTCTAGTGGCTAGTGTGCTGGCTTATTACAGGAGAGAGAACGAAACGAAGTATGAAATAATATGCCTTCGGTGACTTCCTCTCAGCAGCTGATAGCAAATAAAATTGTTATTAAAGATTTCTCAAGTCAGGCGTTCGGAGCCAGTGTTCAACTGTCGGCCGTAATACTAGTTCCTAAAAATAACACACATAACATGGGTGGTGTGAGAAGCTAGTTTGTAATCCTGACACTGAGGTCACAAGACTCTATACTTCTACCACTCGACTACCAAGATAACATAGGAAAGTACATTGTATCTGGTAAAGTAACTATACTCTAAAGATGTAATGCTGGTGCATAGAGACCACTTTATTTTATTAGAACCAACCGGTTGACTTGCAAATACATACACTCACACAAATACAAAGAAAACGATAAAAATGTAGAGCAAAAAATGCAACGGAAGCTGTAGAATGTTCGTACAACGATAAAGAAAAGAGTAAACAAAACACAAGAAAGCAAAGAAAAAAACATACGACTGCAGCAGCTATTAAGATAACAAGTAAAGTACAGCCGCAACAACAATAAAAACAAAAAATTAAACAAATAACGTTTAAGCAACAAAATCTAGTAACAAGTAAAGTGAAGAAAAGAGAAGAAACCGGAGGAACTGTAAAAAAGCGAATCTACAACTACTACTACAGCAACAGTCGTTTAATGTTGAAACAAAAACATAATCTATGTTGTGTCTCCCAGCAGGAGACAATACATCATCACCATTAACAGCAGCCACAATAAGAACAACAACAATTACTGTTTCTTTAACAGATCGTATCTCTCGAAAACACAACCGAAAGGCAGTCGACTAGACTTGATGTCTTTGCAAAACACAACAAACTTTTGCTTACAACAATGCACACACACACATACTCTTCAATGCATAGAATGAATATAAAATTTTGTAAACAAACAATCGTTATGTGTAGTAGAGTGAGTGAATATGTTGTATATTTTTTTTTCTCTTCTTAATCTGCCTGATTTTTGTGGCAAAAATTGTTTGGGATTTTTTTTTATTTTTTTCTCTTTTGTGGACTATCATTGGTTTTTACGTTTTGTGTACCATTTTGTATTTATTTCATTCTTTAATATGTTATCATGTACTCTCTCTTTTCTTTACGTTGCAGGTAATTTTTATTTGATTTTATTTTTATTTGAACAGAGAAAGAGAGAGAGCTTGGTAGGGGAGAAAGAAACACAAAATTTTTAATCAAATTAAGGCGATTATTTTACTGAGAGTTTTTAGGCTATTTGTTAAAGTGTTGGTTGTATTGCATATTATAACAACATCTCTAGGGCTAAAAGGCAATAACAACAACAACAATAACTACGCGAAATATATTATTTTGCCTGGGCACTGTAGCGGTTGGTCATAATGTATTAAAAGCGCATACCAGGCCAAGCCAAAAGCAACAATAAACATAACGCTACTGTTTGTTTAGGAAGGAAATTTCATATACTCCTGCACATACATACATATATACAACACACATTGCATATACAAATAAATATGAAATATTGAAACACAAAATGCACTGTGGGTAAGGTGAGGAAAAAAGTGAAAAAGTGAAAATTTTATTTTTACTTTTCGAATTTGTTTTTGAAATAAAAAGAAAACGTTTTCAAAGATAAACCGAATGAAAATGATTCCATTACTTATATCTGTGATACAAACATTTTTTCGTATAATTTTAAGATGCCACGCCTACTCTGCTGGTCTCAAAGTTGTTCTACAGTAGAATATATAACAATAAGCATGGCCCACCTACAAGCTTAAACTGTAACAGATGTTTAAAGGTTCTAAAAAGTGGTCTGTTGACTCTTAAACTTTTTGAGAATTTAATGTTCGCATTAAAAGTTAGTTTGTCTCTATCCTTTACACAAATCTTATCCTGTTGCTAAACTTGCAACTAAATAGAAAGAAAGTCGGCAATGGTTCCATCCTTTTGAACTTACAAATTCTGTAAAAATTAATTGAAAGAATTAATCTGCACGCCTATACTTCAATTGCGGTCATTTATATGCGTGGGGGTAGTCCCTACCGGTCGGTGAAGAGTTGTTCGATTGTGATAACATAGCGAAGAAAAGTCTGCTTCATTTCAGTAAATTTTTATTAACTTTTCCATGTACCTAGTGCTCTCCTTTGTTGCATATGATCAAACTTAAATTTAAACTAAACTAAATTGCTAGACTATCTATTCATCCATAAACGTCTTGCTCTCTAATTAACTTACTTTACTGGTCATTAAAACCCTTCAAATAGGATTACGACCTAGTTTTTCAAACCACTTATGTTGTGTGTGTTAATTTTATACATGAGTGGCGGCAGCTACAGTTTAAAGTTGACTCTGAACAACAGAATTGTGGGGAACTTTTAATGACAACTTTTTTTTGCTCTCAGATGTTTTGTCAGAAATCTTTAGTTCGGGTTGGGTCTAAAATCATGGTCTAAAACATGGTTTAAACCGTGGTCTTACGTCAAATAAGCCCACACCCGACCTTCTCATTTGCCTAAGTCTTAATCTAGTGAAGTCTCCATCCAAAATTTTAAAAGCAGCCTTTGGGTATTCGAGTAACCGTGTCACTGCATTGTAAACAGTAATAAAGATAATCCTTCTATTCATTCCAATATTGATAATGCTACCTCCCAACTACAGTTGTCAATTTATAGATTCATTCGTGCTGATCTGTACTCGACTCATATCTCCATCGATTATGATTATTCTTCGAAGAAACGACTTTCAATGACTATCGTACCTAAACAAGGTCAGAAAGTGTCTACTTTTTCTATGATTTTATTGACATTGAACCAGTACCGCTGGTATATCAGCGGCACTCCCATTTTGCATTACCATTCTTTGTTCTTCGAATGATACAAATTTGTCCGTAGGTTGGCTCTGTTGTTGCTTAAACGAAACATTGAAGCGTTCATATTGTTTCAATGAACTAGGATAGCTTCAGGTATGAGTATTTAGGTTTTTACAAATAATGATCACATTATAGCCGACATATTAAGTTGCGGTTATCTAAACTGGTGTGAGAAGCTAGCCCGTATTCCTGACTGAAGGGTTGGGATGACCAGTTAAGTATGTATGTATGTATCTAAACTGGGTTCTAAACTCCTTTGAGAATTTTCCGAATCTAGCGTTATCAGTATAATTCCGGATGATATGAAGGAGATCCCAGGGTAAATCATCCTCTGGCTTTACTGTATTTACAGACACCGGCTGGACTTTGTCTACTTATAGTGGTGAAATATAACTCGAGGATAAACGCAGTGTCTTCTGCAGCTTAGTATCACAACATTTCGTGCGAATATGCTGATCCACTTGCACAGCTAGGCTGTCATAAAGTCCCTTGTGAATTCTGTATCGATGTCCTAACTTATAAATGACTGAGGCTGGAAATTTTGAATAAATTTTACTCCTTAGCAAACGTTTAACTCTGTAAAAGAGACGGCCTGTTTAACTTTCTAAGTTCTAGGCTGGCTGAAATCCAAGCAAACTGTGGGGCTCTGCCCGCTAAAAATTCAACTCAAAAGGTAAACTCTTAACTCTATCCACAATCCCCTAATAGAACTGTCGGAAAAGAAATTGAAGCACCTTGCCTAACACATAAGCGAGACTAAATAGCTCTAAACGTTCCTAATAGCCGCTTTCAGAGACTTTTTGTTAGAAAACCTGATTGTACAATACAACTAGGTATGAACCTATGTTCATCAACTATGTGTTCAGACACCACCAAACTAACCTATTCTACGAATTCGATTTTTTAAATTTTCCTTTTGTTTTCGACTTTTGTATGATAATCTAAACGGAGTGTAAATTCCTGAACTTTAGGCATACTTTAATGGCTACGGAGTCACCGTAGTGTAGTAGGTATGGTGTTGGCTTATTAGACGTGGTTAAAACACCAATTCAGACATATTTCTTTGGCGACTTCCTCTCAACAGTCTTCTGGCAAAAACTCTGAGAGTAAATAAAATTGCCATGAAAAACTATCTCAAAAAAATCTGTCGTTCGGAGTCGACTTTAAACTGTAGGTCCCGCCACTCATGTATAAAAATAACACACACGACATAAGTAGTGTGAGAATCTAGG
The DNA here is from genome assembly GCA_936449025.2 of Sarcophaga subvicina. NCBI lineage: Eukaryota > Metazoa > Arthropoda > Insecta > Diptera > Sarcophagidae > Sarcophaga > Sarcophaga subvicina. Next base: position 78,528,929 of record OW388083.2, read on the forward strand.
TCGTAATCATCCTACCTAAAGGGTTGTAGTAGGATCAATTAAGTACACATGTTAATGCCAATGGTCGCATCGTATGGGATATCAGAAGTTTTTGTCTCGATAATGAATGTAACATTACCAGATGTTGTCCAAAATTATTAGGAAGAAAGTTTCATGTCCAAAATATTGATGGCATTATCATGTACTCCGGCAGTTATCCTGTCATATTCTTTGCGCTTTCAAAGGATTTATCTGTAGCATCACAAATATATGTAAATTGTAAAAGAAGTTGTGTTAAGTTGTTGAATATTGACTGGCTAAGAGTATATATTGGGTTTAGTTAAAGTGTTTTCAATTTTAAAGTCTTCTTATTACTTTTCAACAATACTTAAAACGGCATCACGGTTTACCCTCTCATGCATAGCTTATTGCTGTGTATTACTCTACGGAAGTGAAAGTAAAAAAATAATGGCGGTGATAAACATTCCGTTATCTGCTATACTACCAGATAACGGATAATGTTTTAACACTATTCCCTGTGGCATTTGCCACAAATATGATGAGAACTTTTCGTAATATTTTATCAGAAGAAAAAAAAAAACAAGAAATTTTAAAAAAGTTTCAACAAAATTATAGAAAAAAATGCAACGCAATTGCAACCGTTTTTTCACATTTTTTTTTGTTCTGTTCTGTTATTGCAACTCAGTGTAGCATGAAAATTAAACGTTACAAAACTTTTTACCTCCACGATATTATTTTTTTTCCTCTTTTTTTTAGACAGTTGAGGTAGATGGAAAAAATGGTTATAAAATATGCAAATCGCTGTTGTTGCAACGTTAAGTGGTCATCATAATCATTTATGGGCTGAACATTTTAACCTTTTTTTCTATCTTCCTCTCTCTCTCTCTCTCTCTCTGGCTTTTACTTGCCGTTTTGCTAGACAAAACCTCTAAACAACAAACTGAACTGCATGTTGCCACAATGTTAGTAAAAAAAATCACCAACAACAACGGCAACAAATTGTAAATGTTAATAGATGATGCCACAAGAAAAAAAATCCATAAAAAAACGGAGAATATTTTTTCTCCATTGTAATGCGTTGTGCAAGGAGTGGAGGGCAATATAATGAAAATCAAGTCAAGTTATTAATTTTAAATGAAACACTTAAAACGAGGCTGTAGGCTAAAGCTTTGCAATTGTGTTTTAACAAAGGTGGCCACATTAATGGCCTGCTTTAACCCTTGCCTATGCAAATTTGTTCAAAAATGAAAAATCCACAAAAACCGCGTTTCATTACGCATCTGTTAGAAACCAAAAAAGGCCAACCAGCCAGCCAGCCAGCCAACCATTCAACCTTACTAAGAAAAAAAACGAATTATTTTTCAAATATTGAGCTTTTATGGTGGTTTCATTGTCTGTTTAATACAGGCAATAAATGTTTTAATCATGGAAAAAGGTTCGGTTATGTTGAATGCAAAAAATAAAAAAAAATATGAACCAAAAATCAGTTTTGAAACGTGTCATGTTGTCTAATGAACATGCTACACTCCCTTCCTCTATCATACCTGTGTTACAAAACAAATTAATATTAAATTGTGCCAAAAACCAAATATATTGCAATGATATCCTCTTTCCACTCCTTTCCTTTCCATACGCTCATTTCTCCTTCCCCGAAAAATGAATTTCATTATGACACAAAAATTATGAATTAACACCACCAACAAATTATTGTAATTCCTGTTGTTGTCCTTTAGGCTGTGCACACTAATAACACTCGGAAAATGTATTTTTTTTCTATCAAACTTTAAAAACTTCAATATTTGTAATTTACACTCAAAGAAAAATATTCGTAAAAAATATTCGTAAAAAATATTTTTCTTTCCAAAATTTTTTTAAATTTAAAGAAATACGACGTAGTTTCATGCACCACTTATGTTGTGCGTGTTAGTTTTATACATGAGTGTCAGGACCTACACCATAAATTTAGATGCAATGGTAACAAATGGGAAATTAAAAATAACAAGAGATTCATTAAATTGAAGCCGTTATTGATATGTGTGTGTTTTCTTAAGGATTTAATGTGAAAATATTTAAGGAAACTAACATGTTTTTGGGTGGAAATTGTAGGCACTTGCGTGTAATTTTATAAATTCAGAAATTTAATATGACCAATCGCTTGTTGTATAGGCCTCTGAAGCATTCACACACTTTAAGTTTTTGCAGCAATTGTTAGTCGTATAACCTTTTATTTTATATTAAAATTAATTCCATTTCGTTTCTTCTTTTCTTTTCAGGTACGTATTACTTTTTAATAATTCAATAACATAAGTTTTTCAACAACCGTAAGTAAAAATTAAAATTTAGATAGTCTACATAAGTAGACTCTGAAGATATAATTTTCACAAATAATATTGTAATCAGTCAGTTTACTTACTTAATTCTTTGGTCATTACAACCCGTCTTTAGTCACTATTACGTCCTACCTTCTCACACCCCGCCCATGTTCTGTATGGTAATTTTTATCCATAAGTGGCGCATTCCTACAGTTAAAAGACGAGTCCGAACGACAGATTTTTGAGAAACTTTTCATGGCAATTTTTTTTTACTCTCAGAGCTTTTGACAGAAATTTGCTGAGCGGAAGTCTCCGAAAATTTAATTTTTCTTTTTTCGTTATGTTCGAGATGTCTGATCTGGGGCTTAAACCGTGGCCTTGCGTCTAATAATCCAAAACACTACCTACTGGACTACGGTGACTTCAATAGGCAACCTATTATTATAGGCAACCTAATCCTATAAAGTGCCAGACTAAGAAGCTCTATCGTCTGCAAATCCCCCAATCTTATATTTACTTAATAGGCCCCTAGTAAGGATTACAATTTAGCTTTTCACACCACTCATCTTGTGTGGCGGCACCTTAACTAAACCTTAACACCGACTCTACAAGACAGTTTTATGTAGTATTTCATGTCAATTTTATTTACTTTCGAAGCTTATGACAGAAGACTACTGAGAGGATGTCAAAGAAAGAAAATTTTGTAGTCATGTTTTGTTTTGTTGAAGTTGTCAAACCGGAGGTTTGAATTCAAGATCTGTCTTCTAGACTACTGCGACTATAAACTGCCGAAAGTTACTACCAATTCGGCAGTAGCCAGTTAAACTATCGTCGATAGATGTTTGAGGACTTGTAACTATAGAGCACTCTGATCTATTCTTCTATTCATTTATATCCCAATTAGTTCGTAGGCGGATAGCAAATTTAAATATTAGGGCCATCAACCATATCTTCAATCGAGTGATTTTCTCTTATTTTCAGAATTAACTGTTTGTTCCCAGCAACAGGTTGCTATAGAGTTCTTACAGTCAGAAGGCATTTGGGTCTTTTACCGCACCTATCCTATCGCCCTTACGAAAGCTTGACTGATGACGAAAATCGCTTCAGAATTCGCATTATAAGAAGTGAAGTCAGCCGCCGTCTTAAAAACTACTAATAACTGCAGCTGAAGAACACCCAGTTTATAATACAACTTTAGTTCGAGAGTCTCACAAACGATTCCAGCGTCAGTGTGCATTTTTAATTTCGTTTCATTAGTAGAAATGAGTGTTCTGGAGCTTTGTCTGGAATGGTTGTAATAAGTTAACAACCAAAATTGGTTTCCTTAACTACTAATTAATGTACAAGATGCCGGATTTGTTGCCTTTCACCATGTGCCACTTCATTCCAATTCTCTTTCTATTACTCTTATGAATACATTCCAAGTAGGAATTTCTTTACAACATGCCGACCAATCCTCGATAAAAAATGATGTCACATAGATTTCTTCAAAGCTTGTAGAAGCTTCGACAAGTAAGAACCCTTTACTTAGCATGTTTATCTCTCCTCATGCCGGAGTTAGTTTGAAGAGGCGAATGTACTCTTTGGGACATAAATTTTTGTTTAAAACAAAAAAACTCAACCTATATAAAAATATGCAAAACTGGCGGACGGGGTGGCCCATGCTAGATCTAACTCATTCGAGTGCTATCCAATCACACCGAGTACAAGAGATATTTTCGACTATTATTCTGAAATAACAAATTAACAGTGAAAGGCCTTTGCTTCCCCTGTGGGACTATGAGGCATACCTGGCCTGAATATGATATCAAGTGCTTTGGAGCATAAGAGAGAGTACACGGAATGTATGCAGACCTGTGGTTTCCTTACCGGGCGCTGACTGATTAGAGATCATGCCCCATAGTTTGGATTATGATGCGGAAGAAGAGGTTTACTTCCCTTGTTTCGATCCCCTCCGACTAGTATTTTTTTCTAATACCTTTTGTACAAAATTAAGGCAGCTCAATCTGTTTTCAATGCTTCTTCATATGATGATAAAATATTATTTTTTGGAATTGCAGATAGCTGCCAACTTTTGTCACGATTATCACGATTCCTAACTGCTCCAATATTCACAGCAAAATACCGTGAGATCCTGATAGTTTTTATGAAACCGCTGTCTACGTTAATTTCTTCTTACTTTCCATCGACCTCAGCTGTTCCTGTCTATTCCTGTGGACCACTTAAACAAATACAAACATTATATGCTGCTTCATGTTCTTGTGGACTCAGTGTACTCTCCAACTAATTCTTTTTCACTTTAAATATTAAAAAAATTATTTCCAAACTTTCACTCATGAATTCACATTCACGCATTCAATACATACCCAGCCATGGCTGAATTGCAGAGACTTTTGAGGGCCTAATTTAAAGATTTTCAATGGAATTCATTCATCATTTTTTTATTAGACTCATTTCTCTGACCTTATTTAACTTCTTCTCGCTGTATTATACTGGTAAAAAGGCCTCTCTGCTAGGCTCTTGCTCTTTAAACTCCAGTTCTTTTACGTACCTATGGTATACACTTTTCAAAAAAAGAATTCATATGCGGATGTGCGTCAATTTACATGTGAGAGTATTTAATATACACATGCATACATTTGCATACCATTCATGATGAATTCATATGTATGTTTAGAGAGCAAATATTTCAATTCAATTCTGTTTTCGTATTTCGTACAAAACTACATGACAAAAATTAAATAACAGGAGTGACATACATGCCAGATAGAGGGAGAGACACACATAAAGAGTGAGTGTGATAGAGAGAGAGAAAAAGAAATTGGCTAAAGTTACAAATTTTAATATTAATAAATTGTAGTTTTTGTTGCTGTTGCTATTGCTGTTCGTGTTGGTGTTGCAAAAACGTGTAAATTTATTCTGATTGAATTTGTTGTCACCAAACACTTGGACAAAAGCAAAATGAAACAAAATGAAATGAAATAAATTAATAAATTAAAGAAAGAGCACGTCAGAGAGAGAGAAATTATTCGAAAATGGATTTTGAATTCAAGGTGAATAATTGGGGTAAGCAATTGCCAAAATATTATTTACTGGTATATAGACACCACACCACTCCTAAGTAGTCAACCAAATAGGTATTTTCTTGTTGTTTAAATTTAAATGAATGAAATTATAGCATGTGATAGAAGGGAGCAGCTTTATTAAATAAAAGTTTGCTTTAGAATATGTAAGAGCCCGTAGTTATACATACCACATCAAGCGATAAGCCAGAACAAATGGCTAAGTCCTTATTAACCTGTATTGGGCATTAGGGCTTCACATTTAAAGTATAATTAGAATCCGGCTGAAAACTAATCTCAAAGTTTAATGAACTAAGTGATCAAACCTCCAGCCTTATAAGAAAATAACATAGTTTAGTAAGTAGTGTGTTGGCTTCTTAGATGTAAGGCCTCAGTTCAAACCCCAGATAAGGCATCTCGAACGAAACGAAACACGAAAAAATATTTCTTCAGCGACTTACTCTCAGCAGATTTCTGGCAATATCTCTGAGTTTCTCTAAAATCTATCGTTCGAAGTCGACTTTTAACTGTAGGTTCCGCCATTCAAGTTAAAAGTTAATACACACAACATAAGTGGTGTGAAAAACTTGGTCGTAATCCTGACTGAAGGGTTGCAATGTATGTATGTAGGTTGAGCGAAATAAGAGAACCTTGCATAGAACTGGAAGCTGACAGGTGCAAATAAATCTTTTTCCCTGAACTGATCTACAATCTACAATTATTTGCAGGCAAGCAAAGTCTTCTTCTCATGCCTAGGCATTATGTAAAGCCCTGTTACAATAGCTGCAGTGATAGACATGTCTCCACGATTCAATTTAAACACATAATTGGTATGCTTCCCATCCAGTTTAGACCCGATGAGTCTGGCAATAGAACATGATTCTTCTCAAATTTTGTGCGGATTGGCATTTGGTATATGTGTGCTTGCTTAAGCCTGTTCATCAGCTGCACAATCACCCAGGATAGCCTCGTGAACAGGAATCCATATTATACTGCCACAAAACTGCTGCAAGAGTCTATCAACAGAGTTTCGGCTTATGCCAAACAGTTTAGAACTTGACGATTGCACCCGATTTTATTGTCGAATTGTTGTCAGAGGGGTTAGAAATACTAATAGTTGGAGAGCTCTTACTTGTGATCAGGGCACCAGCGCAATTTTTGGCCATTAACTCGATCTGAGAAACACTTTAGTAGTCAACAAGGCGTAGAGATACCTTATTCTCAGGTTTATAATCGTCCTTATAAACTTCTACAGAATCCCCGGAGTAGACAATGTCAGAGAACCAGTCATTTCTGCTTGGAGTTCTGTGCCCAGAGAAGTGCAATGGAAGGCGTGACTGAGAGTGGTACCGCATTACAACAAGCTCATAAAGCATAACAAAGAGACAGTTTGTAGGGATAGTACGCCAAGTACTCTTCATATTTGTAGCAACAGATCTTCTCACTTTATCTAGAAGACCATAAGGCAACTTCATAATGAAGGTTAGGTTCGATAAACATCAAACAAATCCAGTAAACTACAATAGAATGAAGTCCTCATTTTGTCCCAAATGTCCTACTGCTTTGATGCTTTGTGACTCCTTTCAGCGTGGTTGCTTCCTCAGCCTAATTTTGGTGAGTTTTCCCCAGCCTCTACACACATAGATGCAGAATGCAGATAGATGTAGAATGTCCTCAGCTCAACCTGTTTCATTTTGCTCTGTTTATTCTGCGTCCTGTCTAAACTTAGCCCCAAGAAAGAGTCTTATACCTGAGTCCCTGTTGAAGAAGTCATCAATGATTTGTCAGAAAAGAAAATTAGTTTACTATGAGCTCAGGAGGGTGTACAGTTTTAACAGAAAAAAATTATGGTGTTTGAAATAAAAGGAAAGAGTTACGATCACTCATAGTGACTAATAAGCAACTCTAGTCGGTATCTGTACATTTTGTACAATCCCTTCTGCTCATTTATCATACAAAAGTGTCCTCAACATGTGTTCACGATGATAGAAAGTATTTCTTTACTGTAAATGTTGTTTGGGATTTCATTTTTATTTATTAATAAACACGTGTGTATGCGTAATACAATATTATATGCAAACTTTTGTGCCTGCGTTGGTGTGGTAGTGGTTGTCATTTATATACTGAAATGAGGGACTGAAAGCGGGAGAGAGAATTGTGATTATGATTCCTTTCAGGTGACACTAACAAAACCTCAAATGTAATCAACTGTTATGTTTTCTAATGCCACTGTCACTGGTGTTTTTGATATCTTTAGTGTTTGCTGTTGTTGATGATATTGTTGTTGTAAAAATTTGAAATATGTGTGTGCTTTATAATTATTTATAATTATATTAATTATAATTGTTGAGTGTCACATTTTCTTTTTTTCATTAAAAAAAAAAAATTTTAAAATTAAAAATTAAAAATTATTTAAAAGCATATTTACTTGAAACGGATTATTTAACTAAAAAATTGAAAATAAAAATGAAATAAAAGTGCTTCTAGTCCTGCTTATAGTTGCCTAAAGAGAAAAGTGATTTTGTATTATACATCGTTTGCGGTTAAAGTATTGTGTTCCTTTAAAATAATTCCTCCTTTTATACTGTGAATATTCTGTACCAAAACGCCTTTCTGCATTATTTCGAATGACGTCCATTTTGAAACCAACCTCAGGCTATTGACTCTCAAAGTCTTATTTTTCTTTACTTCAGAAGGTCTGGTTTTTTTTAATTGGTTTCGTATTTCGGCATTCTTTTCACGATATTAAATACCCCAGTTTGCTCTATTTTTCCGTTTCCGTTACAGCATGGCCTCTGCTGCAATAGAATAATGTATGTTTAGGGTGGTCGCTTATGTATTTCTTCACACTAAATATCCCTGATCTGTATCATAAAATAGTTTGTTCTACTTTTTCTTACCAGGGAATATGTTTTGCCGTTGTCCGCTTGTAGTCGCCGTAGTCAAGTAGGTAGCGTGTTGGTTTATTAGAAGTGAGACCTTGGTTCAAACCCCATGTCATACATTTCCAACGAAAAACAAAATATGAAAAAAAAATATTTCTTTGGCAACTTTCTCTCAACAGATTTCTGGCAAAAACTCTGTAAAAAAAATTTGCCATTCTTAAAAATCTGTCGTTCGGAGTTGAGTTTAAACTGGGGGGTCCTACAGTATGTATAAAATTAATACACACAACATGAGTGGTGTAAGAACCTAGGTCGTAATCCTGACTGGATTGTAATGGCGAATTATGTGTGTATGTCGTCGGCTTCATCTTTTCTTGATCTTTCTTTTTCTCCTGGTTTTACTGGATCTCTTTTAAATAAAGATTGAGGAATGGTATCCCAAGCAAAATGTTTGATCACCAGCTCGGATAATGATTTGCTAAATGAGGACAAAACGAAGTATATTTTATCGACAAGTAGTGAAATTGGGCGTATTGGATCTCAGGTTACGGCCGATAACTGTATTTTCGATGTAGTCAAGGAACTTACATATCTTGGCTCCGCCGTTACCACGAAAAATGATGTCAATCTCGAGATCAAACGCAGGGTTACTCTTGCTAACAGGTGCTACTATGGTCTCATTAGGCAATTGAGTAGCAGAGACCTCTCTCGTACGACAAAACTAATACTCTACAAGATGCTCATCCTCACCGTGCTTCTTTATGGCGCAGAGGCATGGACCCTATGAAGCACTGATGCAGCAGCCTTGAGAGTATTCGAAAGAAAAGTCCTACGTAAGATCTTCGGTCCAGTGCGAGGTGGTGATAATTTCCGCATCCGATCCAACATTGAGCTGTATGAGCTCCTTAACGACATGGACGTTGTGCAGGTTATTAACATACAGTGGCTGCGCTGGCTCGACCATGACGTTCGAATGGAGGAGGATGCTCCGCCGACGTGGGTATTTGATGGGGATTTTTGCGGAAGTCGGCGAAGAGGACGACCTTTGGAACTTTGGCTTTGGAAGGACCAGATCGAGGAAGCCCTATCATCGACATTGAAGTTTTTTTTCATAGAAAAGTCAGATTCAATCTTTTAAAGCACTATTAGACGTTAATAGGTTAGTTTAGGTTAGCGGGTAGCTTGCCGTTTACAGGCAACTACACTCGTTGGCCAATATGGACTATTGTGTCACCCAGTGTAAGGTAAGCCCCCTTATCATGACAGACGTTAGATATTAATACAATTTGTTCAGCTTGTTGTCTCAGCAGCTAGAGTCCTGAGTTCTAGCATCACAAGAGCAATTGCAAGTTACTCCCTAAAACTAAGGGCACTTAACGATTGCCATTCTCTACAGATTGGGCAGACAGTTAAGATTTAAAATAAATTTTTCTTCTATTTTAAAAAGTAAACAAAAAACAAACACGAGTTTTGTTTTTCAATTAATTTTTCTTTGTTTTCTTGCCCGCATTTCTTTCCTTCACTGTGTATTCAATGTAAATTAATTTCGTTTGATTTTAATTTCATATCGATTTCACTCTAAATGGTTCCCCATTCTCTTGTATTGTCTTCTATTATTTGTGTGTGTCTGTCAATTATAGAAACTTTTGACCCATTTAATTTACAACAACAACAGCAACAACAACAATAAAACTAAATGAAATTGTTTAATGCTCCCCTATAAACTGTCTTTCGTTTCTTCTTCCCTTACTCTCAATGAATTGTTGAACACAGAAAAGGCATGCAAAATCATGTTTAACAATAACAATAAATAAGACATGCAAAATAGCAAAAAATAACCAATAAGAAAAATATAAAAAAAGAGAGAAACAATAATAAAATTAAAATAGATTTTCTCCCCCGATGACAACAATATAAACCAATAACGATAACAATAACAGCAACAACAACAGTAGATAATACAATAGAAAACCAAAGTTAAAAATCCTGTCTTAGAATATTGTAAAGCTTAACAAAGAGAGAGAGAGAGAGAGAGAGTGAGAGAAAGAGAGGGGGCCTACAGTTTATAATAAACTGTGACATTTTTCTTATAGGTTCTGTGTAGAGGGTCTTTAAAGCGTGTGATTCTTTTTCAATGATAAATAGGCAGAAATGGGATGAATTCTATTACACTAGGTAACGGTTTTCATTCGAATTCAAGTCCATATATTTGAGTCTTATATTTGAGACTGGAAGAAGAATTGTCATTGGGAACCTGTAAATGTTCGTGGTGGAAGACATATAAACACCAGGACTAAATTGGTTCCTGCTGTTCAAAAAAAAGCGAAATGTCTTTCGCTATGGCTATGTTCTCAGTAATGTGGTTTCCAATTACCAGAAACCAATACTCATAAGACTCAAGGAAATAGAGGGGCGAAATCGAACTCTGATCTAATAAGCAAACACAGTACCTGCTAGGCTATGACAATTTCAATACCTACTATTCCAATAATTTCTTTCCGGCGCCTTTTAAAAGAAGACTTTCTGATCATTGCGCAGACAAGACGCCCTTGGTTAGAAGTTTTTCGTTTTTCAAAAACTGCCATCGCAACGACTGTGACAAAGTAGAACGGCTTTAAGCAACCGAACCAGCCGCATTGTTACATTATTGGCCTTTGCCAATTCAAGCAACTCACAGTGTACTCTTCCAATAGTCAAAACGGATTGTGGCGTCAAAATCACTACAACATAATAAGGATTTCTGATCACTTCTAAAGGAATCTGTAACTACCATCTGCCAGTCGACGGTTGATAGGCCACGATTTCATAATTAAAATAATCTTAGAAAAATTTGTTAGAAATTCCACAAAGTTTTTCATCAATGTCGTCTATTTAATACAAGTCTAGCGCTTTCGGATAATGCCTTAGGTAGGTCGGCTGTTATAAGGAGCAGCATCAGACTACAGGGAAATGGAATCGACCAGTGTTGTTACATTCTGCAGAAGCATCAAGGGAAGTCCTTTTTAATTATTATTATTACCACAGGTTGATAAATGGTATAAGCGCTGACGTAGGAGATCTTTCGTGCCATATTTTGGTCAGGGCTGATGAACCACAAGACCGTCGTTGTTATCAATTCAACAACTTCATCAGATGATATCCTGTAAGCTACATTCGTACACCAATGGATTTCTTACTTACTTACTTAGTTGGCAATAATCCCATTTGTGATGATACAAAATTCTATGCATCGTGGTCAAGTCCGCATTTTCTCCAAATTTTTTGCAACAAGCATCGAGGGGTTTTTCTCAACATAATCTTTGTGAGCCCCTCGCATTTGAAAACTTTCACATTTTGAAAACTTTTCTTGTTGCGTACTAGTGGTTAAATTGAACATCCACCTTCTCAATAGTGGACATTGATCTGATCATGGCGCTCCTTGGATAGTTGCCTTTGGCACTCATTAAATGTTGTGACCGAATATGGCGCATTCACCCAACGATTGAAAAAAAGTGGGGCCAGTCGGAGCTAGTAACTTGCCTCTAGAAATTCAAATTTAGTATGGAAAAACAAAACAAAAAATAAAAGTTTTTGCCGGTATTTTACCTCTTAAATGTTTTACCAAAAGATATCTGCTTTGATGTTTCTGACGGGCGTAGTAGATGGTCCTTAAGCCCTTTTCTGAACTGACTGTCGATCTAAATTTTCCTCCTCAGACATCTCGAACGAAACGAAATATAAAAAAATATTTCTTCGATGACTTCCTCTCAGCAGATTTATGGCAAAAACTCTGAGAGGAAATAAATTGCCAAGAAAAGTTTCCCAAAAATCTGTCGTTAGGAGTCGACTTTAAACTGTAGGTCCCGCCACTCATGTATAAAATTAACACACACACAACATAAGTGGTGTGAGAAGCTAGGTCGTAATCCTGACTGAAGGGTTGTAATGACCAATTATGAATGTATATATATGTATGTATATGTAGTGGTGAAGAAGTTTTGCTGATATAATTCTACTCTTTCTCCAGATGTGGCTTGATAAGGACATTGTCTCTATTCTTCAACGTCGTCTAACCTTGATTGAATTTATTTAAACTAGTTTCTGAAGGTCTATCACATAACAATTAAAACCTCGTTGCCCTATCTTCAGTGTGAAATCTCTGACTTTGTACTTGCAACAATTATATTATGACTATCATTGAAACTGTCATAAACCTTTGCCAAGAAACTTAAACATGAAAGACTCTATATAATACCTACACTCTGTTTCCTTTTTTTGTGTCTCTTTTTCTTTAGTAATCTGTAACAGGATTTTGAAAATTAATTTGAGTCATTTAAATTACAATACAATACAATGGCAATACAAAAGCAATAGAAAACATGTATTAGTATGCAAATATGTGAGTGTAAGTACTTTAAGAACATGGTTATAATCAAATCCAACAACTACAACAACAAACACAATACAATAATAAAATTTGAAATGATTATGGTAAGCATGACGTTGGATCGTCATCGTCATCATCATCGTCATCATCACCTCCATCACCAACAACATTGTCATTCTCATGATGAACATGTTCGATATACAAGCAGAGACACAACGACAAGACAAGACAAGACAAGTAAACAATACAACAATAATAACTACAGCTATACATAGAGTAATCCAAAGAGTAAGTTTAGGCACAATGCAAACGACCCCACCACATAGAATACAATACTCGGAGACAAATACGAAGCAAAAAAACAAATACCGAGTCAGAAATAGGAACAGAAACAGAAACAAAATATTGTAACAAAAAGTAAAGTTCAAATTAATAAATACCTACGACAACAACAATAGACAGACAAGTTTTAGAAGTTACAACCAAAAGGAAACGATAGAGAATGAATACCATTCCACCACCCCCTATCATAGTCACCATAGCCATCATAGGCAGCATACCCACTGCCATCATTTACTTTTTCCGTTTTCTGCTTCGAAGAGAAAAGAACAATAAAAACTACAACAACAAATACACAAAGACGAACACAATTGCAATATTTTTTCTTATCAAATAAAAGCTTATATACACACACATACACGCAAAACCAACACACATATAAACACTACATGAACTCCATCTCCCTTTGCTGCCACTCATACTCCTCGTATATTTACTTTTCATTGTAAGCAACAACAATTCCTATAACAAGCTAATGAAACAAGAAATTTTGTATGAAGTAAATCGAATGGAGGTGGAAGCCATAAGTTTAGTGTAAATTATGGCCGTCATTAGTTTTGTAGACGAGCAGTCAACAACAACGCAAATGGTTACCCTACACTATTTCAGAAAGTCTAACAACTCTAATTTGTAGCATGAGATATAAATTTTTTAATTGTATGGAGCATGATACAAATTTTTTACTACATTTATCCAAAGAATCCATATGAATGAAGAACACTGCAGAAAGGATTGGATTGAGGCTGTGTATTGATGACCAAGCGAACCAAACTGCTGCAAGGACAGATGGAGAATACAAAAACTCCGTTTTCTTTTCGCGAATTTGTTTGACGGTCCCCACTAGTATAAGGCAGGAATGTATATTATCGTTGAGTTTTTTACTGATCGCGGTCGACAATATACAAAAATTACGTATGTCTTCTGAAACAAGTTTCAAGATATCTACAAGTAAAAGTAAACCCTATTAGGCAGGAAGTCAATCAATGATATGCTGAACGCGGAAAATCAAATTATTACTCGCGTGGAAGTGTGTAAATAGAAAGGCGGTGGATATGCCACACACTCCGAAGGCTCACTGACAATACTGCTTGACAAGCGTTTCATTAAAAGTAAAAGAAATAGGTCTACTAGAACGTGAATAAAGACGATAGAGGCTGAGCTGTGTAGAAGGAAACTACTCAACTGCTCTTGCCAGCCAATCATCCCCCAATAGAGTTCCGTGTAGGAGGATGGCTAAGGCCTCGAGCTCTACTAGAAGTTAAGAATTGTTGAAGTAAAGAATGTAAAATATCTTTATAAGGTTTCTGTTAAAGATTTACTATCTTTGAATATTTTAATGCACAACATAAAAATCATTTTTAGATCGTGCTTCACGTGCTTCTATGAAAATTTTGTCTCATGACATACGTTTTATATAAATTTTGATTCATGGCTACTCAATCTTCAGAAGTTTTTTAATTGTATGTTATAGATTTATTTACACTTGAAATTTTGTCTCACGACATAAATTTTATATAAAATATATATCATATTTAAAAAATTTACCGCATGACATATTTTTTTGTTTTGAATTGTATGTTATAGGTTTATTTTCTCTTGAAATTTTGTCTCATGATATAAAAGTTTTCATTTACTCAGTTTCGAAATTTTATCGCATGACATAAAAAATGTTTTTAATTAAGTTTGGCTTTACTCTTTTTTTTAACAATTTGGTTATTTGATTGTTCACTTAGCGTTGTTTATAGCCATTGTATACCCATTGATTTTCAGTTCCGTTGTTTTCCTTGTATTTGCTTTCTGTTCAACCTCAATTACAGGCATTGACAGGATTGAGTGGATTTTTTTACTGTTTCTTTTTTTGTCGTTATTCTTTTATTGCATATGTGCAAGCCTGAAGGGGAGAGAGTAAGAAGGAATGAGATATACAGAGCGTGGGTACAACATTGTTAACTGAAATTGGCGCTTTTCCTATTGTATTGAAATTTCTGTGATTTGTTGTTTATTGTGCCGATTTGTGCAAAACAAAGACAAGCAAACAGACAGACAACTTTTCTTAACATCAGTTTAAAATACTTCTTTGTTTGAATTACCAGGCAGAAAGATTTTGTACAGGATGACAGAAATAAGAAAGAAAAAAGAAAAAAAAAACAATGGCAAACGTAATTAGGGCGAAACTGTAGCTCATCCGGTTCCTATTTGGTAAGCAGCTTCCTTTCGTTTGTAAGTTTTCATTTGAAACTTCATGGAAGGGAAGGAAGGATCAAAAGAAAGGAAAATAAATTATTGGGTCATGTGAAAAGAATTCTAGGCTTTTTATATGTACTATTGATGGTCATCCATCAGTAACGAGTTTGAAGGCAATTGATTAACTTATCGGTCTAACAAAATGGCCACATTGTTTTGAAACGATATTCAACGCTTTTTTTGCTATAAAAAGTAATTTTGCGAAGGATGTGCTAAGAATTCTTTAATGGAAAGTCGATCCATTAAAGGATCTTTAATTCCTTTCAGGAAATTTTGATACTAAAGACGCTCCCTGCTCTGCTCGATGTGCTATTGAATATTTGGTGAAATTTTGTAACACGCAATGACATCGAATAAGGGGATGATTACCAGAAAAATTCTCAACAGAAAATATTTTGTGTGCCGGTTACCTAAGTTAAACTAACTATTCCTACGTCGCTATATACAGAGGCTCATTTCCGTCAATAGGATGCGAGCATTTGCAGTATCCTGGACTCTGTTGCGCAAAGTAACAAGAGAGCTTATCATCATCCTTGAATCATGTGGCGTCCACTGTACTATTGCGGATTTCACAGGCCACTATATTACCGGAAGGCTTGTCAAAAAACTTGCTATTCTCTCGAATAAATACGGCAAGGGCAGGCAACTTTCACTGAAGTCTCCAAAATAAAGAATGCAACACTAACAGCATTTATCTTAGTCTCTGGATGGTTTTCTATAGAAATTGTTAGATCAATGGATTGGATATTAATTTGTGGTACCACAAGGGGCCTGACCTGTGGTCTTTCAAAATCGATGTGCCACCTAGCCTAACCCCAAAGTCTTGTCTTGCAATTACACATAAGCAGGCCACACTCATCTTTAATGAATCGCCGCTTACTTGCTTGTACTCAGCCGTGACGTTTTGATGCTTCTGCCATACATACATAATTGCTCATTACATTACTTTAGTCAGGATTCCAGCCTAGCTTCTCACACCACTTATGTTGTGTGTGTTAATTTTATGCATGAGTGGCGGGACCTAGAGTTTAAATTCGACTCCGAACGACACATTTTTGAGAAACTTTTCATGACAATTTTATTTACTCTCGAGATTTTTTGCCATAAATCTGCTGAGAGGAAGTCGCCTAAGACATATTTTTTCATATTTCTTTATTATGTAAGATATGTCCGACCTTTGGCTACGACGACTAAGTGCTTGTACCAGCTACTTTAATTTGTAGCATGATATATAAATTCTGTAGCATGAGATATAATTCTTATAATTCTTCTTCTAATTAATGTGTAGCATTAAATATAAATTCTGTAGCATGAGATATAATTCTTATAATTCTTCTTCTAATTAATGTGTAGCATTAAATATAAATTCTGTAGCATATGAGATATAATTCTTTAATTAATTTGTAGCATGAGATATAAATTCTTTAATTCTGGTTTTTTGTTTAATTTTTCAATATTTTTAAGGCAATGATTTTACTCACGCTCTTTAAACCATTTAAACACAAGAACTCTGTACCAAATACAACCAATTTTCTTTCTTTTATACCATCTACCCCTCAGTCTCTCTACCTCTCTCTGTTTTGTCACCCATTAAATAACATTTAATGTCACAAACAACAAAAGCAGTGAGTGAAAGAGAGAGGGAGAGAGAGAGAATACAGGAAGAGAAAAATGAAAGGCACCCAGTTTGACTTTAAAAATTAAGCAGATGATTCATAATGGAAGCTTAACAAGATATTGATGACACTGTTACTGATACTCTCACTTAGAGAAGGAGAATTTTGTGTTAATTGTGCTCGTTCTCAGATGTCTACCGATGTTGTGTATGTTTGGCAGGGGGTTTGGGGGCGAGAGCAAAAGTGTTTTTAATTGCATGCAGGTGTCAGACACACAACGTTAACAACAAAAGCTTTCATTTTTGTCATTTTCTCTTTTTTCTTTTTCTTTCTTTAGGGTTTTTCTTTCTTCTCCTTCCATCTTTCTTTTTTCTTGTATTTTGGTAAAGAGCAAAATAAACACAAACAATGCACATACAATGCTATACGCATACATACATATGTACATACAAAAGATGTTTTTTAAACAAATATACACCTGCAGAGTTAGACATTGGCACAGCAGTATACCAATCTCAGTTCCAAGGCATATATGAATGAGCACATGAACACTCATATATGTATGCACATATGTATGTGCGTTCGTATGATGCTTATCTTGTACACACATACATTTTTTTTTAATATAGAAAATGCCAATTGTATGGCATGAACAATTACCACACTTTCTTGTTCTCTCGCAAACACATACTCACACATTGTTTGCGTACCTCTATATGGTATATGTATAGAAGCACTAAAGTAAACAAAAAATATCTTTTGGAAACAGTTGCTGTTGACTAATTAGTAATGAAGATGATTTTTAATGAAAAAACAAAACATATCGCACAAGGCCAATGACATTACCCTCCTAATTCAAGTAATTTAGAAAATTTAATTACCATCCGGGTTATTGTGTTCCGCAAGTTTGTAGGACAATCCCAAATAATGTCCTTAGCTTTCTCACCATCACTTTCTAAAAAATTAACAGTCGTTAGCCTTCGTGTTATCTCTGACAGCAGTGATCTGTAAAAAGGCTCAAGTCTGCATTCCAGATTTTCTTGTTAGAGATTATGAATCCTTTGGCCTGATATAGGTTGACAACATTACTATGTATATTGCCTTCAGTATATTATTTCTGTGGCTTTTTGCAAATTCAGAAAGTAAATTTGCAGCTTATTTTGCCAGGTTGTTCAATCCGTAGCCCTCTTATTCAGTCCAACACAAAAGAGTTAAAGTTCCTTAACATGTCAAGACGGTCGAAGCACTCACTTTCCATTTGTGAGGTTCTCTTCGTCGTTTGAAGCTTTATAAGCGCTTCTGCTTGACTATACGAAGGTTCAGGGCAGTTTGCCTCGCACATACTTCAGCGGCAAGAACTATCGCGTGAATAATTGTTTGGAATCGTTTTTGTTCTTTCATTTTCCAGCTTGGATCCATCGGTAAATCATAGCTGCAAGCCCGTAATGAAGTTGATAGAGTATCCTCTTTAGTTTTCTTAGTCATTGGCAATCACTATGAAGTTTCGGAATAAAAAAAGAGAAGGCCGCATAGAAAAACCCTTAAGAGCCCTAAAGCGTGTTCACAAGAGTGATTTTAATATCCGGAATATAATGAGTGATGAATGTCTCAGGTGAATATTTCCAAGGTAGAAAATGTCGCCTCTATCTTCCTGGTGGGAATTTTAAATGAATATTCGTAAAACATCTGCAAGATCCAAATATTCTTATGATCGTGATAAAAGGCCGGATTTGTTCAGATTTGGTAAACGGAACCTTCTGAGAAATAACGTACATGTCTTAATGAAGAAGTCCTGAACAAATAACGTCTCAAGTCCAATGTACACATATTTTGACGAGGAAAACAAATAGCCAGATCACATGCTTCTAACCTGAGCTGCGTTAATATATTTGAGAAGGAAATTCTTGCGTGTTTATCGAATACTAGGGCAGGGAATTGTCTTTACTGACTCCAAACAACATCATAACGTTTGTCTGAGCAGTAGGGTTGGTGACTTTTCGTAAGGAAACTCATTTGGTCGCAGTATTTTAGTACACATATGCGATAATACAATCAGGTTAATAATACTCACGGCTTGAGGTTGTTGTTGCGACAGCACTACGATGAGCTCTCCATTTCTTCGCAGCTCTTATCGGGCGTAGATATTTGATGTTTTGAAACACTCTTGAGGCCTCTTCTAAGGTGGATTTTAACTAGAATTTGGTTGACAGTCAGGTTGTCTTGGAGACAACAGAATCGTTTTAGTATAAACCGCGAATGGTTCGTGTCTGTAAGGACAAAGCCGTAGGACCATTTTAGTCTGGACTGCATGTTTGTTGACCTCGTTGTATTCCTGTGCACAAAAATGCTGATAAGTTTGCGAAATTAGGTTTTCAATCGTATGTTGTTAGGCTTGATAGTTATAATCTCCTGATCTGTATTCATCCAAAGATCAGTCTGGAATATGGTGCAGAGTCCTACATAAATAGGAGTCTTTGACGATAGTCGACGATGGTGGAACTTATTGCTGGGTTTTATTATACTCAACTTGCGATTTATCTGTTGTGATTCTGTTCTTTCTAGAGCATTGTGTTGGTCATTTGCTATCAGACATTTGTCACAGATCTCAAACAGATTTCTAAGGCATCTACTGAGATGAAGAGGAGTTAGGGACTATAAAGTAACAATTCTGTCGCTGACTGGGTCTTTGTAGCAGAAAATTTAATACCATGGAATAAAGTTTCTTGTACGATTTAAATCGTCTATCGTGAGCTGACATCAAGGCTTTCCGGGCTGAATTGACTGAGGGATGTGCTTCCATCCTAGTTTAACTAATTCCTCTGCACTTTTCTTTCACTCTCTTTATTGCATTTATTTTCCTCAGGACTCTTCTGTCACAGCGACAGTTCTTTATACACACCACTAGCCTCTGGAATTCCCTACCAAATTACATCCAAAAGTTAGGCAATGCAAACGCGTTCAAAAAGGAGTTATTTAAATTGTTCTCTTAATGAAAAGTTTGTTACGTTCTTAGCATGTTTATTATATCGGTTAAATATTTATCCTTACTTTTCTATACCAATTTTTGTAAATATTTCTTTTTTATATCTTTAGTATTCTTTATCTTTTTTAACTTTTTTATTTTCTTTTTATTTCTGTAGTATTGTTAGTTTCCCTAAAATAATTAAATAAATTAAATTATATTTCTACTCAATTTTAATATTTTAATATTTTAATTAATTTGTTTTTTATATTAATTTGTTAGTTTTACTTAATTTCTTATATTTCATAATTTTTATTATTTTTTTATGTTTTATATCTTATTGATCCTTAGCATAGCCCTATAACTTATAAGATTAAAATCTTGTTGTGTTATGTTAATTATAATAAATAAATAAGTAAATAAATAATTTCCTTCCACTTTGTACAATGAAATCAAAGGTTTCCATGACTTCTGAGTGTTTTTTTATTTGTCACGTCTTCAAAACTTTGATAAGTCTTCGCAAATATTAAATAATTCGTAACATGTGAAGAAGCTATCTTCAGCTCTTTACATCAATGGCAAATTTTTGATTTGCATTTAAAGTCTGTCCTTCCTCCTTAAATAAGCCAGGAGGAGGGAGACAATGCACAGATTTATACGACTATTTTGTATGCCTAAACATTCTATTCAACATTCTACGTAAAGTTTAACTCCTGATACTAAAACCTGTTAGGGTTTTTACACTTCAGTTGGAAATGCAATTTCGAAATTGTTTACCCCATTACTAATTTGCAGATTTCAGCTGTAGTTATGCGTATTGAGAAAAGAAATCTATGAATGTAATGATTTTATAAAGATTTTTCTCTTATTTTGCACAGAAATTCTTTATTGAAGTGTTTCTTTATATATGTACGTGTATGTGTGTTTGTGTGTGTCTGTGTATTTTCATTTTTTTGTATACCATACAACAATTAACATACTTCAAATACTTATAAAGCTTATGATGATGACAATGAACGATGACGATGACGAAGACGACAATGATTCTGATGCTGATGCTTAATGCTGATGCTGATGCTGTTGATGATGATGGTGATTGTAATGTCGTCAATTCTTTTCTTACCACACATACATCCGGTATGTCTTCTACAAATGCTGTATGCTCTTCTTGTTCTTCTTCTTCTTCATCTACTTTATAATTATTGTCAATATGAATGAAATACATGCACAGTACAATACAATACAACAACATATGTATGTATCTGCTATTAAAGCAATTGTCTGTGATACTAACAGACAAACACACAATCACACATAGACAGACAGACAGAGAGATCCATAGATAGACTTTCTGTCTCATCTCTTCATGCCATTTGCTTTGCTTGTTTATTTGTTTTTGTGTTTGTGTTTGTGTCTTAAAAATCCAAGCAAATCTGTTGATGTGGATAATGTTGATGGCGATGATGATATTGAAAAGATGATATTTTAAATCTCTCTCACTCTCTCCTCATCGCTGTTTCACTCTCTCTATCTCTATCTCTTTCATTCTTTCATCTTAATTTTCTTTTTTCTTTATTTCTCCAACTGAATGTATTGTATTGTTAGTTTTGGTTTAAGTAAGTGCGTATGGCTGTGTATGTGTATGTTGTGTGTGCCATTATTAACAATTGTCAGTGGGCTGAATGGCTGACTTGTCTGTTTGTTGGGTTGTATAGATGGCTGGATGATGATTATGGTAAATTGACAACAATAACTATTATAAGCCACAAATAAAATACTCCAACTCTACATACACACGTTAGTACATACACTTATGAATTGATTAAAACTGTATGACATTTCAAATTATTGGTTACGAGCAAAAATAATTTCCGAATATAGGATAACATTTTTTCGAAACAAATTTTAAACAGAATTTCCATTAAAAATTAAATGCAGACAATAAAGGAATTAAAATTCCATACAATAGATTAAAGGCTAGGATTACCTTCTCTAGAGAAGTGATTCACAGATTGCAAAACTAATAACCCAGCACTTGGTGATATTCTTTGGTTAAAAAACCTGATGAAACCTTCTAATAATTTTATGTTTGTATGGCATAGAGCCGATGCAATTGACTTCCAGTCTGTTCTATTCCTCTACTCCTCTTTAATTTGCCGTCTACAGGAATGTGAAAGGCATACTTACTTCGCCTGCCTTGTATTCTCTGGTCTATGGACTGCCTGTCTGATATAATTCTTAGCGTATTGCCTATTCATTCCTTTCCACGCCTCCTCACTGCAAGCTGGATCGATTACTGCTATGGTACGGCCCACTATCCAAAGAATTTGCGTAAGCATATGTTTAAAAAACCTGCATAGTTTGAACGTCTACCACCACAGCTCCACGGTAGCACTGACTTTAAATTCGTGTTAAATAAACTCAATTTTGTCCTTTTAAGCCAAATGTATCTCCACACAGAGTTTTAAATTTTAAATGCTTGCTTGACTTTAAGATGTCTGATGGATTAGAACTCCTAGATAACTCATGCACAGCCTTTCATTATTTACTGAATTTTAGCGTAAAGTGTTGGTCTTCTAACATGTCTGGCCTTTTCCTAAAGTAGTTTCAGTTGCACTTGCATGTCAGCGAATGAGTGGAAGAGCAAGATGTTCAAGATTTTCTACTTGGCGTGTGGTGCTAATGCTGTTCTCTTTCTCTGTTTCTGGTTTTCTATACGCATCATTTGATCCTAAAGTCAGTGAAATAAAAATGCAGACAACAATAGACACCTTAAACGATCTTACAATCTCTTGAAACGTTTCTAATTAAGGCATCAAGCTATGGGCAAAATTTTTTTTATTTCCCGTGTGTTCCTCTATGGAACATGTTGTCTATCACAAAGCGTCATCCAAACTCTGTGCACCGAGAACACTTTAAAAACATTTTGTCACACAAAATTATTTTAAACTTGTTTTTCATAAATATGAGAGAATCCATTTATTCTGCTAAAGAAATGCACTTTTACCCTTACCCAACATCTGCTTATAATTATAGGTATTCACTTGCAAACGTATACACTTAAATAAACACACTATGCACCCTCAACACTCACAGTCACCCATACACCGAAACATTTACTGAAGAATTGCATGAATGCCAAGCATATTTATTTACATACTCAGACAAACACACACCTACTTACATACACACACATGTATTTTGATTATTTTGTACTCCCCAAAAGAGTCTTATTGTCTCACCTTGCACTTATTCTCACTCTTTTGTTGAATGCTCGTTCACCAACACAGTCTACCGAAGAGTTTTGTTTCGTTTGCTTAAAAAAAAGTACAAAATAATGCAAGAGTGCTATTATATATGTATACATATACGTACATACGTATATAAGAATTGAGCAAATGTATGTGTGTGTATGTTTATAAAACAGTATTTATGCATTTTGTGTTGATGAGCCGGAAATGTCGAAACTTTTGTTGAAAACGCAAATTGATTTAACAATTGCTTCCGTTTTACAAACTACACTAACACACGTGCACATACATATGCTATCTACATATATAATGGCAGTTTCTATGGTGTAGATAGACTCCTCGTTATTGAAGATTGTAACGTTTTGCTATACACTTTACTAGCCACGAAATGTCTACTTAAGGCAGAATATAGTTTTTGTCTACAGATTGTATACGATTTGATAGATGTTATCCTAAGAGTCTTTGGATATGTAGAGTTACAGTTTAAAATGTAGAACAGATCATACAGTTCATACAGATCACATGGGCATCATCGCTCAGCTTCAGTTATGGTTTGGTGAAATGTTTCTTGCAGTAAAGTCAATTACTTGCATTTCTGAAAACAAGGGGTCAAAACAATGGCTAAAAATTGCCACGGAATCGATTTAGAAGCTAGTGTAATGCCACTTAACCGTTTCCAAAACCGGATGTGGACATCTCAGCAAGATGCTGCGCCAGCTCATTAAACAAAAACAACTGAAACCTGGCTCCAAACATTTTACCAGCATTCATCTCCTGTAAATAATGGCCCACTGGCAGCCGGAATTTGAACCAGCTGCACTACTTATTGTAGGCATGGCCTGTCATAAAAAGTACCCCAAACGTTGATTTTTTTAAGGCAGCTTTGCTTAGCGAATATATTTCCAATAAACTGAAATTAATGAATTGCGATTAACGCTCGAATATTTGAAGGAGTAAATGGCTATTGAGGACTACCTATGACTGGTACAGTGGATCCTCTTTCGTATGCATATTTGTGGCAATTTTAATTACAATTATGATGGCAACCTAAAAAGAGTTATTCTTTCTACAGTTGCTATTGCTTTCGGAAGCATTCCCTACATATACAGGGAAGTTATGATGACAAAATTATTCGAATATATGTATATAGTTAGCCAATTAGTGATTCCAAAGTTGGCAAACTTCTCATTTCTCATTTCTAACGTGTTCCATTTACGAACATGGATAGTTTTGCAACCAAAAAAATGAATAAAATCAATCGACTTCAAAAATGGTGACTGAAACGTGGCTACTTTACCAGCATTACTGGCTGTGTTTATATGTGTCATAATAGACCTACGGTGCAAGAGATTGTCAAGACTATTAAGAAATTTAGAAGTCGCCGTAGTCTAGTAGGTAGTGTATTGGCTTATTAGACGTGAGGACACGGTTCAAACCCCAAGGCAGACATGTCCAACAATACGAAAAAATATTTCTTCGCGATATCATCCGCTCAGCAGACTGCTGATAAAACCTCGGGGAGTAAATACAATTTCAATGAGTCGCTATAAACTGTAGGTCCCAACCTGATAAAAACAAAGCGCACAGTGATGTGGGAAGCTAGATCGTAATCCTGACTAAAGGATTGTAATGACCAATTATGTATGTATGTATATTAATAAATTTAACGTGTATGAAAATAAATTCGAATTTGAAATCCCAAGACGTAATCCATAAATTTTAGCAGAAGCTCATTTGGCGTTAACAGAGCAACATTTCCTTTTAACAGAAAAAAATTTGATCTTAACAGAGCACTGTTAGCTATTTAATAGTATCCATCTGAATAAGCCCACTTGTTTAGGAGCTAATTTTAGAAAATATTCTAGGTCTATGAGTATCATACTATATGCAAAGGAAGGCCTCTTAATATAATCACCAACATAATCACATATAAAGTGATATGGTATTTAGAAAATTGTCTTTGAAAATATCAATTTTTTGCTTGCATTTTTTCTAGAAGATCAATGGACATTTTGGAACATATAAGAAATAGTACACTATACAGACTATATGCAAATTGTAGTCCAGAGGGTGCTCTTTCGAACCATGGTAGTGTAATAGTTAGAATAATTTTGAGAGTTGAGAAAATTTACTCCCTCCATCCCCACCAACCATCCTTAACATTTTAACACTTTTGTTCAGAAATAATAATGATCATCATGAGAATTATATTTTATGTTAATAGTCTGCAATAACTGCAAAGTAGAAGGCTAATCTACTATTGCCACTGTTAATCAGTTAACAGTGCTCTGTTAATAGCAAAGTTTATCCTGTTAGAGGCAAGATGTGGCGCTGCTAAAAATGTGGGTATGCGTCTTTGCTTTTTAAATTCGAATTTATATTCACATACATATAAATTAAAAGAAATTGGAAACGTTTTGGATGTGGACAGACCTGCATATCATCGAAGTGTACTCACTGCCAAAAATAAAGCCTCTGTTAGTGAATGTGAGGCGTAAAGCTCGAATTTGTCCATTCCATGATGTTTTCAACAATTGGAAGTATCTTACAAGGCAATATGTGGTATCACATAACTAGTGAATCTCCACCTTCACAACGTCGATAATATTCTCATTGTGTGTAAACGACTTTCAATGCAGTTTTCTCGACTAAAATTTCAATCAGCGATGTACCCCTTTTTCTCATTCAGTGGTTATGACAACAAGCTAACTTGTTCCATATGCGCATCACAGAATCCAGAAGTGAATGTGGAACAGCCATTGCATCCGGAAAAAGTGGTTGTTTAGTACACATTATGTGAAGTCGCCGTAGTCTAGTAGGTAGTGTGTTGGCATATTAGACGTAAGGCCACGGTTCAAACCCCATGTTAGACATCAAGATGAAATATGACAAATATATCTTCGGCGACTTCCTTTCAGCAGATTTATCGCAAAAACTCTGAAAGTAAATAAAATTGCCATGAAAACTTTCTCAAAAATCTGTCGTTCGCAGTCGACGCAGTCGTAATCCTGACTGAAGGGTTGTAATTACCAATTATGTTATGTATGTTCGTACAAATTATGCTCTGTAGGGGTCAATGAGCCTTATTTTTCGAAAAGGACCCTAAGAACACTTTTGTCGCCCATTCAGTGCGCTATAGCAGCATGGTAAAGGACTTTTTGCTTGCAATTGTAGATATAGAACGCAATCGATTGTGGCTTAATTGCTGGAGACACTACCAGAAAGAGAAATTTCATGATTTGAAAACGTCAACTGGGCACTAAGATCATGGTTTTTGACTCCATTTAATTTCTTTTGGGGGAAAATCTATACCTAGACGGATAATCTCATAACATTGGAGCTTTTGTAAAGCATTTACCATCGACATACCGGCTGAAATGTTTCAAAACGGGGTTGTAATGTATTTCAAAATGATTGACGGATGAAACCAATCCAGATACACTGATATAAAAGGCAGTGCTCAGGTATTATCATGAAATAAAAGTTTGCTCGAGGAGTTCTTCATTTAGCTTAAATTTTGAAACCTTAAATTGGTTAACCCCTATCAATAATACTTGCAAATATACAAACATTCAAAGTAGAGTGTGTGCTTTGGTGAAATGAGAGGGTGTTACTCATGAAGACAATCATACAATGACACTGAATAACAGCAAATTGTGTAGGGAAACGCAAAAAAACTTGTACTGTTAAGAAAATAAGCATTTTTCTTTATTTCTTTTCATATGTTTTATGAAAAATAAAAAAGAAAACATTTTTGTTTTTTTCCAAATCATCATCTACATTAACAACAACAATAAAAATTTCTGGAAGGTGAGAGAATATTTTTTGTTATATTTCGTGGGTTTTCATACATTAGGACTTAAAAATAAAACATTCATAAATACATACATGCATACATGCATAGGTATGTGTATGTGTAAATAAATCCAACTTATTTATGTAAATATTTAATGTATTTACCATAATGCATGAGTGTATCGTATATTTTAAACTGAAAATTTTGTAGAATTTTTATAAAAACACACACAGGGAGTGGCCAAATCCCATGAACGCTAAATTCAAATTTTCTTTTTTATTTCACTGCCATCAGTTGAATCTTTTAAAAAATTTGTTTTCACAATTTCAAAACAAAGTTGAGATGTAAATATTTGTTTTATTTTGTATGTGACCACTCCCTGTAATATGCGTAATAATACC
This sequence comes from Sarcophaga subvicina, assembly GCA_936449025.2. NCBI lineage: Eukaryota > Metazoa > Arthropoda > Insecta > Diptera > Sarcophagidae > Sarcophaga > Sarcophaga subvicina. The sequence goes on from OW388083.2 coordinate 78,556,163, forward strand.
CGTCATATGCCACTTAAATATGCGTTTTTTTCCACATACATTTATGAGTGTTTATAACAAAATTTAGTTGTTGTTTTGAGGACAATATTATGTTTTATCTGTTTGAGTTGAAAATCTCCATCTCCATATTCTACTCATCACTGTTATTAGGCTGCCGCATTAAAGCGCCTTCATGACAGCCTTGACAAAACCTACTAAAATGTTTTAAATGTAAATTTCACTTAATTTTTTTTTGTTTTAAGAACGAGGGTTGTTTTTATTTGACGTTAAATATGTCAGTGGTGGCATTAGTTTAAGAATTATTATTCGTGTTTATATTCATAGAATTAAAAAATTCTTTAAAAGATTTAAAAAAAAACTTTTTTTTCTAGGAAAATAGTTTCAGAGCAAACAGGTATAGCAGCTTGAGAGATTTACGGATTCACAGGCTCACAAAATATCACTGTCTACGTTGTACATAAACTCAGTCACAATTTTATCAAAACAATTTAAGTTTAATGAGTAGCGAGGCTCTCTTCTCATTACATCATTGTGTTGAGGAATCGATAGAATATCGTAACGTATGCCACTTCCGCTCTACTAGAAAGACTAATAAAAGATAGGAATGTTTAGAGTGATTTATTCGAAATTTTAATCAATCAATCAATGCACACATACATATAGTAGGGATTACGACTTAGGTTCTTATGCTTCTTATTTTCTGTGTGTTAATTTTATACATGAGTGGCAGGACCTACAGTTTGAAGTCGACTCCGAACGACATATTTTTGTGAAACTTTTCATGGCAATTTTATTTTACTCACAGATTTTTTGCCAGAAATCTGCTGAGAGGAAGTCGCCGAAGAAATATTTTTTTTCATATCTTCGTTTTGATACCAGGACTGGTTTTTGTAGCGGGGCCTTACGTCTAATAAGCCAACACTCTACCGACTAGATTACGGCGACTAATCAATCAATAAATAGATGAAATATGATATATGATATATGCATTCAGAAAGACACAAAATTTATATGAAAACTCTAGACTTACGTTGGAAATTGGCGGTCCAAATAGTGAGGAATTATAAATGAAGGGAATCATATCTTGTATTTCATGTTTAAAATACCAAAACTTTGGATGCTTTTAGCTTCAAATGGTATCATGATTCAATATGTAACAAAGAAGCTGAAAACGACCTTAAGCGATACCTTTTTTCTGTGGTCAAAGGATTAAGAGTCACAAATATTGCCGTCCTATGCATAACATTAGCTAGAATTGTAAGCCACATACATACATAATTGATCATTACAAACCTTTAGTCAGGATTACAACCTAGTTTCTTACATCCCTCAAGTTGTGTTTTAATTCTATCCTTGAGTGGCGGAACCATCAGTTTAAAATCCATTCCGAAAGACAGATTTTTGAGAAGTTTTTGATGGTAATTTTATTTTGTTTGCCGGAATTCATCGCCAAAGAAATATTTTTTCACATTTCGTTTCGTTGGAGATATCTGAGCTGGGTTTTTGAACCAAGGACTCGAGTCTAATAAGGCAATACACCACCTACTAGACTATAGCAACATTATAAGCTACATAGTTAAGATAAGATAAGCAACAAATCTTACAAATCCTATCATATTCCACAGTGACACATTTACTAGGGAACCCTTTTCCTGCAAAGTACTTGTAGCGTCATACCTTATTTTAGCTTTTCATAGAACTTTTTCAGCTAGTACAATGGTCGTTATGTGAACATCTTATATAGTGTGCGAAAGTTTGACCCGGAAGCCTTACTAAATTCCCACCAAGATCCTTACCTTGCCAGATAAGGTTATTATAACTATTCTGGAAGTGAAAATATAAGAATACACGTGTTCCATCCAGCGTTACCGTTGGAAATTTTGAAGAAGTCGCACAAAAAGGGGATTTTTGAAAAAAAAGTCGCACATAAAGGGTATTTTGGCAGAAAAAAGGGGCAACATTTTTAAAAGAAAAGAAAATGAACTAATATAGATAAAAAAATTAATTTTTATTGGATTTTGTAATGTACATTAGCCAACATATAATAAGTTTATTTTTAAATAATTTTCCCAATTTTTATAATAGAAAAAAATTTTTAGCCAACAATTAATAAGCCTAAACAAAAATTCTAATTTTTTTAAAATTATTTGTTCTGTTTTATTTCTTGATTGAATTTCATTCAAATTTATGAACTTTAGGACATTTAAACTTCAAAAATAAAAAATGCATTTTTAAATTTATAAAAATTCCATTAAATAAAACTTTTTTTGCTAACCCACTATATAATAATACAAAAACACAAAAAAAAACTATTATTATAACTAAAAAACAGCGTATTTTGTAACAAATTAAAAAAAATAACAAAAAATATAATATATATTTTAAAATAAAAAAAAACAATTCAAAATTATACAAAATTACTAATTACATTTCAAATAATATGATAAGATGAAGTCGCCGTGGTCTAGTAGGTAGTGTGTTGGCCAGGGTTCGAGCCCCAGGCCAGACATCAAAATAAAATACAAAAAGTATTTCTTCGGCGACTTCCTCTCAGCAGATTTCTGGCAAAAACTCTGAGAGTAAAATAAAATTACCATCAAAAGTTTCTCAAAAATCTGTCGTTCGGAGTCGACTTTAAACTGTAGGTCCCACCACTCATGTATAAAATTAACACACACAACATAAGTGGTGTGAGAAACTAGGTCGTAATCCTGACTGAAGGGTTGTAATGACCAATTATGTATGTATGTATGTATGATAAGACTTAGAGTACATAGTATTTGGAAAATTTTTGTATTAAACAAACTGAGATCAAAAAGTTAAACATAAATACTAATTTGGTTACAACGGTTCATTTTAGAAGTAAATAGAAACATTTTGTAATAAGTTAGGTATGATATATAGTTGTACATTTTATATTATGTTATTTATTTATATGTCCTAATATATCACAATTTTATGAAAAAATATATCATAATGGAAGGCACATTTTTTATAACTTTATTGTTCAGGCATGGAAAATAAAAATTCTGAAATTTAGATTTTTTTCAAAACAAAACAACAAAAATAATCAAATTACACAAACTAGTTTATAGATTATTCAATAGACTAATCAATAGAATAGTTTATAAGTTATTTAATACACCAGTCCATAGACTAGTAGTAATCTATAAAATAGTCGATCGAATAAACCATTGACTAATACAGTTGATTAATTCATGGTCTATTTAAAAAACTATTTCAAATGCTATTTAAAAGACCACAGAAGTCAATAGAATGGTCAATATATTATATCATATACTAGTATAATATATTTACTACTCTATAGACTACTATACATATATGTGGACTGGTCTATTAAATAGCCTTTGAACTAGTTTTTTAAATAGTCTATGAACTAGTCTACTAGTCTTTGAACTGGTGTATTAAATAACCTATAAATCTACTCTATATTGACTAATTTATTAACAAGTCTATAAACTAGTCTGTGTAATTTATTCGTAGTTCTATGAAATACTTAGAAATTAGGATGCAGCGATATTTCTCAAAGTCAAAAATGACTATATTACTTAATTTTCCATGATTGTTTTGGTTTATATATTTTACAAAATGAGTTTTTATATATATTTCACAGTTATATTAGTATATTTACATTCGATTAAATTATTTTTTTGATAAATTAATTCTTTTTTATAAGTTCATCGTCAGGCACCCAATTTTCCAGGTCCATGTGTCCACTTTTAACCTATTCGATAACTTATTTTTCATTAATGTTAGTTGCGAAAAAATTCTTTCTGCCGACGCACTACTATATGGCAGAGTAAATACGTAAGTAACAAATTCATATAAATTAAGGTACAAATAATTATTAAGCCGATTTTTTAAATTACCAATTTTCTGCCCAAATTCTTCTGGATTTGTAATTTTAAAGATATTTTCATATGATATATCATTCATTTTGGTTTCTAATATTTTTAATTCTTATATAAATATATCAGGTTTACTTTTTCTAAAAAAGGGGAAAAAAGGGTCAAAAATCTTGAAAAGTGTCAGATTTAGTTCATTTTAGTAAGGGGGCACAAAAAGTGGCGGGGTCGCTGAAAAAGTGTCAAATTGCGACTTTAGTCGCTCAACGGTAACGCTGGTTCCATCCTTCTTTCGTTCACTTATAGGAAAGTGCAGCAATCTCATGGCATTCATTTTCACAAAATCGACCAGATTTGTCAGTGACATCTGAGTCATTGCAAATATGGAACATATTTGGGAGGTGTTATTCGAATAGTTTTATCTCTTTAAAAGTCAAAGGAATTCCTGTGTGGTGCACAATATTTCCTTTTTCTTTAATTCCCTCCTAATCATCTATCAAGTTCTACAGCCCAACTAAAGCTATGACAAGAGACGACCCCTTTAATCGAAGACTCGGCTGCTTCTTTGCACAGAACGCTGAGCATGTACCCAGAAGTTAAAAACCAGATTCCTTCTCTTCCTCGCCTCTGAATGTCCTGAAGGAGTCATTTATTATATGGTCAAAGCCAAAGCATATAGCAGGAGTGCTTAGAGAGCTCCAGTAATAACTCTCGCAACTTTGCTACTCGTGCTACTTTAACAGATTTGACGAAATATGCTACACTATCTTGTCTTTATTCGAAACCGCTCATGCAGCGTTAAGGGAATCTGTTCCTACATTTGCAATTCCAAGCTTGCTGGTTATCATTTGGGTTTTCAATGAAAAAAATTCCCCTTAAAATTTCAATGATTTCAATGATTGTAACTTACGCTCTACAGCAGCAAAGCACAAATTAATCGCTTTTAAATTTACGTAGAACCAGGAAGAACGTAGAACGTCGTTTGAAACTCAATATTTGCACATACGAGTTACAAAATGTTTGTGGAGACTTTCAACACTGATTCCTATGTTACTTGCTCAATATTTAAAATCAAACACGTATCTTTAGCTGTGCACATGCACTCATTTTATAAGGTCAGCAAGTTATGTTTGCAATGTTTAGGTTTCCCAACAGATGCCTTAATTTTCCATATTTCCTCTAAAAGGTTTAAAAAATTTCCTGCGAAAATCGATCTTAATTTCGCACAGTTTTTACTTTCAACACCTTACTTGCCATTTACGAAAAAGGATAACATTTTTACCTTTACCTCTTGCATATAATTATGAAATAAAAAGGGAAAACCAAAAAATAAAATTTAAATTCACCAAAAAAATTCAACATCGTAATAAGAACCCACGAATTTAATAATTTTTTAGGAGCCCACTAATGTGGTTGATATAAACGACAACATGCTTAGAACGGAAACAGTTACCTGTCTCTGTATATGAGTGTCAATGTGTGTAAAATGTGGGCAATGGAGGAGATGAGAATTTTGTTCGGTGAGATCTTTATGTGTTCACATATAATATTCTGCATACCGTTGTAGTAACTGTTTGCCTCCCCCTTAAATATATGCAGGAGAAGTTTATACATTCACAAACACACTCGCAAATAAAACTGAATTCTTACACATAATCATACAAATGTATACACGTCGGGCTGAAATTTCTGTTTTATTTTTCTTAAAAAAGTGAAAAATACGTATCGAAATACAGTGGGCATAAAAAAAACCAAATATATTGCAGTAGAGGATTGATTTTGAAACAGATTTATGAAGTTTGAAGTAAAGTTTTGATAAAACAAGTTGATCTGAATGTGTTTTAATGCCTTGGGTTTTTTGTTACTCTCAAGAAGAAATGCTTCCTAGCCTTCGTTCGATATACATACGTTTGGTGATTTTATTCTCCAGACTCCTTGCGGCTCTTCTTTTTTCATATTTCTTAAATCAGAATGAAAATTTTTATATTCTTTCGAATATGAATCAGGATTATTTTAGATTTTTTGTAACCAAGAAAGTCGCCGTAGTCTTGTAGGTAGTATGTTAGCTTGTTGGACGTGAAGCTACGCTTCAAACTTCAGGTCAGACATCTTCAACAAAAACGAAAGAAATTTGAAAAAATATTTCTTCAGCAGCTTCCTCTCAATAGATTGCTGCCAAAAACTCTGAGGATAAAATATAATAACCATGAGAAATTCCGCAAAAATTTATCGTCCAGAGTCGTCTTTAAACTGCATGTGCCTCCATTGATGTATAAAATTAGCACACACAGCATAAATGGCGTGAGAAACTAGGTCGTAAGCCAGACTGCAGGGCTGTAATGACCAATTATGTATGTATGTATGTGTTGTGGTCAAGTACCACTTAACCAATCCACCAACCGACGCTTGAAAATTTTGTGAAGTCAATCTCATGTTGCTTTATTTTGGCACAGTGGTTCTCTTGCCACTCAAGGCCCCAATTTTTTTTATAGATTCAATCTCCATTTCAGAACTCATTTCTGGATTATAAAAACCCAAAAAACATCTAATCCGCATCTTACCACTTGATCGATTAGCCGTGGAAGTATGCCAGGAGTGTTCTAAAGGACTGCTTCTTCAGATTCGCAATCATTACTACGTCTTCTCTTGACAATTCATCTGCAGTTTCATTACTTCACACATAACAATGCCATGAAACCCAACACATTAAAAACCTGTTCGTATCCAGAGGCATATGAAAGCTTTCCTGTAGAACTGAAATCAATCTTGAGGTAAAATAGTGTCCAGTCAGTATTCGTCGACCTAATACATTCCAGTACTGGCACCACTACCTTTGTGATGGCATGCACTTTAACCTGGAATATACTGCATTCATCAGGGAACTTGTTGATAGCTTACTATATCCATCGCATTAGACCATCGACCCACTGCCAGCATCATATTTATAACCGAGCTAAGATTTTTGTTGCCAAGTATACTAGCCACTGCTCCCAGTCTGAAAAAATCGCTAACACCAGCTTGTGGAAGTCACGCGGCCTGATCATATAGTCCGCGAAGACCGGACTTATGGTCGGTATGCATACATTTGTGTAATTCTAGAATGTCCAAATTGTCCTACCCTTTCAACAGAAAGGCCGCATGAGCCTTTATTACAATCTACTGACCATAAATTCTACTCAATTTTATTCGCCCATCCGCCAGCTGTATTTCAAAAGTGTCATCAAAAAGCTCTAAGTTAATATGGGCTTCTCCGAAGCTATAAAATTTGATGCCTTAGAGTCTTCAGTTGGATTCCTTGGTCATCTTGGTTTGGATAATCCCCAGCACAAGAACAATTTATTTTACAAGAATTAGTTTTTTGGGAAATCAATTTTGAATTAGAAATGCTAAAAAGAGTAGTTTTTGACCCTCTGTCGTCCATATGTTTTATTTTTTTTATTCCTTTTTCGTGTTCTTTAACTTGCTTTTTTTTATTCATTCATAAAACGCATAAATGTTACGAGCATTTATAATTTATGTTCTGTTATCGCTTTAGCCGTTACACACATACACTCACACACATGCACACACTTAATTCAACACCATCAAACACAAATACAAAAGAAAAAAAACATTTCTTTTTGCCCAAAAATGGTTGATTTTTTCATTATTTTTGCTGAAATTTTTTCACACACACACACATACACATATACGCACTGTAGTAAACATCTTTAACTACTTGTTTTATTTTAGCATAAATAACAAAAACAACAGCAAAAGAAATATATAGAACCAGACAAATAGCCAGCCAACAATGTAGCAACGGCAGCAGCAGCCACTCAGTCAGCCTGGTGGTGGTATTTCAGGAAGAATTTTTGTTTTTATTTTTATAGCCACACGCACCTCTACAGATTTGCTTTGAGTGTATAGCACGTATGTATGTGTGCGTGTGTTTGTTTTCCGGTTTTTGTTGGTGTTGACATGTGAGAGAGCAAATGTATAAGTATGTGTGTGCACTATTTCATAGCGATATAAAAGAATTATGGCATATTTATACACATACGAGCCGAGCGTACACTCAAGTACTTGTATGTGTACATGTGGTATAAAATTATCGGTATTATAACCAAATACCACTACAAAGAAACTTGAATGTGTTATGTTTAAGCTAATGTTAGTAGCTATGCTGTTAAAAGCAACGAAAGGTCAAAGTAGATTTCCTCATTACGACATTTTTTATTTCTTTTTTTTCTGTCTTTATCCGGTGTGCACGATTCACAGTTTCTGATGCCTACGTTCTAAACCAACCCCCTATAACCCTCAACCACTCTATCCTCGCGGGGCTACCGTATTTTAGTACTTCGCGGAGGGTTGGTGAGCTCTAAAGCTTTCTCACATCAAATTAAATTTCGCCTTGGAATGTCCAACCTTCAGAGTTCCAGCATAACTTCAGCCATAAGCAGACTGTACTGGCTCTATAGAATTTCAGAACTCAACATTTTCCCTATAAACTGTTTAAGCTCAAAACTCATTCCCCCGGGCCATCTAAAGCAGGGGCAGCATATTGGAATATGCTCCTCATCTTCGTCCTTATCTACACAGTTGGCGCATATAGGGGTGGTATCATGACAAAATCTGTGCACGCATCTAGGACAAGGGGTTCTATTAGGGCTAATGTCCATCTTCCCCCTTTCAACTGTTCCCCCATCGTGACACATCACAACATCTAGAACGATGTTAAGTAGTAGGATCATTTGGGACTTCTCGGCAATGAGCATACATACATACATAATACAAAATTGGTCGTTACAACCCTTCTGTCAGTATTACGACCTAGTTAGGTTAGGTTAGAGGACGTGTACTTGTCAATTAAGACAAGTACAGTACCCGGAGGTCGAATTGACCCATTGTACAACGTCCTAGTTTCTCACATCACTTATGTTGTGTGTGTTAATTTTATACATGAGTGGTGGGACCTACAGTTTAAAGTCGATTCCGAACGACAGATTTTTGTGCAACTTTTTTCATGGCAATTTTATTTACTCTCAGAGTTTTTGCCAGAAATCTGCTGAGAGAGAGTGGCCGAAGAAATACTTTTTTATATTTCGTTTTGATGTCTGGCCTGGGGTTGGAATCCTGGCATTACGTCTAATAAGCCAACACACTACCTACTAGACTTGGCAATGAGTAAGCAGACGTACTTACCAAGGGGGAGGGGGATCTTCCACATTGTTAATCGAGCTGGGAATCTTCTATGGAATGGAGGCGAATATTTGTATAGGTATGCTAAACAAAATAGGGAATAAATAGAGAGACAAAGATTCTTATCAATCCAACTGTGCTTGAGGCAATCAAAACTTATGTTGGGAAATTGCAATAAGTGGAGATTTAAGTCTCGTATCACACTTCTCGTATCGGAAATAACCCGAGGTATACACTTTTGAAACGTATGAGGCATTAATGCATTCCAGAAGAAAACACTTGGGTGCATACCAAATGCTGGACAGGGAACTGGCATTGTTGAAACAGTGCAGCATACCGAAGTTTGTCAGCACAATAGGCTTAGACTTATAAAATACAAGGGGAGTACAATATGGTCGTAGTGTACTGATCAAATTCTTAACTCCCTCAAGAGTAAATAAAATTCAATCAATTCGTCAGTTAAGTTGTTTTTTTTTGTAAATTTTTTAAAATTATAGAAACTATGCTAGGCTTTGCTACAAAACAAGGTTTGAAATCACCAGGCAAAGATAATGATTGCGTGGAAATTTCCACGCTTTAGGGGATTTGTTGGGTTTCATATAAAAATCTGAGTGTAGGGTATTATATATTCGGCCTTCTCTTTTTTGGCTGTTGTTTTCCTCTTATTTTCATATTTTCTTTATTTGTTTAACGATATGTACGTACTCGTATGCTGATGTGTTTGTGCGTTTACTCCTGTGCGTTTAACAACTGACTGACCTTCGCTTAGTATGAGTGCCGGTTTGTTTTTACTTGCATACATTTTTATGCACACATACAAATAAAAAATTTTATAGACTCACACACACACCCATATCTACATAGAAAACCTGTTTAGAGGTTTTATGTCAATAATTCGTCTCTATGGACTGACTGTACGTATGAAACGAAACGAATTTTTGTTTGTTTGATTGTTTATTTGCTTGTTGCGATAAAATAGTTTTTCACATTTCGTTGTAATTGTTATTGTTGTTGTTTCTGTTTGTTGTGGAGGTAAAAGTTATACTTTTTTATTCGAAACAATTTACTTTAATTAGGCCAAAAATAAAGTGTGCTTTTAAATGCTGGCATTTAATGGCAGCATGGAAAACGATTTCCTGAATTTGTTTCTTTTTTTTGTTTTGTTTCTTATTTTTGTTGGCAGTTTATTTTACACAAAATTTGAAGTGTTTTCTCGCAATACATACACATAAGCTGTGAATATTAGCTGGTAATTTTGTTTCGTTCAGTTATAGTTTCCTCAATGGAAGTGCAATGTCGCGATTCCCTTGATCAACTCTCCGAGACACAGGGATACCACGTGATATAATTATGCAGCTGATGAAATGAAAATGCTCGATTTTGTTTCGAATTTTTCCATGAGATGAAGTAAAACCATCTTTCAAACTGTTCTGAAAAAGGCTGGCTATTCAAAGAAGATGGACTGAAATTCACTTTTTTTAATTAAAAGCCGAGTACAGGACAAATGACGACAATGTGGGCTGTGGCATAATTATAAAGAGTTGTGTTGTTAAACTCTTTCACAATATACCTCACCTCTTCCTTCACTACAGCGTTTCCCAAGCAGATATTAGAGCTATTTTGAAAGCGTAATGCTTGCTGGGTTGTAGATCCTTCTTTCGAAAATCTCTTGCGATTAACTACCAAATAATGGTGGTTTCAACGGCCATCCGTGATTATTAATGCCAAGAATTTCTTAGGATAATAACATAACTTTCGAATGTAACTCTCACAAGGATTTCGCTGGAAACTGCATTGCTTATCAGCTGACCAGGATCGGTATGGAGTTTACAATCTCCAACATGTTGTAGGGTACAGATATTCCGATTTACAAAAATTGGGCTGTTATCCACCCTTTTGGAGGCCAAATCTCGTTGGCAATCTCTGCTTGACTCGTTTGGATAAGTAGAAGATCGAGCTCAAATGAAAATTTGCTACAATAGCAAAGATTTATTCTGAACTCGGTGTGATTATGGTATGACAATGGGCCACGTCACCTTCTCGAAAATAAAATGAAAATAGTCAACCAACATCGGTAAATAGGTCTTGCATTTCTCTAACTACTTACTTATTGTATTTTACAACCCCTTAGTGAGGATTACGACCTATGACAGGTTGTTAGCTTTATCCGTAAGTTGCGGGACCTACTGTTTAAAAATCGAGATTTTTTGATAAACTTTTCATGGCAACTCGATTTACTCTCAGAGTTTTTCGCCGGAAGACTGCTAAGAGAAATTCGCCGAAAGCAATACATAATTGGTCATTACAACCCTTCAGTCAGGATTACGACCTAACTTCTCACACCACTTATGCTGTGTCTGTTAATTTTATACATGAGTGGCGGGACCTATAGTTGAAAGTCGACTCCGAAAGACAAATTTTCGAGAAACTTTTTTGGTTTTGATGTCTGGTTTGAACCCTGGCTTTTCGTCTAATAAGCCAACACACTACCTACTAGACTACGGCGGCTTCAACAGACAACGGCGCCGAAAGCAATACTTTTTTCGTATTTCGATATGGTCGATATTATTGAACAAGGGGCTAAGCCACGAGCTCTGGTATAATAATCCAATGCACTACTTATTAGACTATGGCCACTTTCAATCATTTGGCTTCATCTGGAGTTTCTGATGAATCCATTTAGATCCACAACATCCATTCACAATAGATCAGAGCGATCATGTGCAAAGGAAAAGCTAAAGACTTCCTTCTTTTAGAATAAAACGCTAGGTTGGGTATGTAGCATCTTACTCTGCAGTTAATACAGATGTCAGTGGAAATGAAGACAAATATGTCTTTAAGGTAACTCATAACGGCATAATGTCCAGTAATAGCACTGAAAACTATGCTAATAGCGTTTCCTTGGATTTGATGATAAACCTGATCCGTTGCTCTATCTTGCCCGTGTTTAAAGCCATCCTAATCCTCTGAATCTGAATGGGATTTCCAATATTGGGAACACACCCGAAAGTTTGATGGTTGTACTATATCCGGCCAATTCATCTGCTCTGTAGTTAACCGGTAACCATGTGGTGCGGAAATTGCCTAGCTTTGCGTCATATTTGACAGCGTTGTGGCTTGTGGCCGTAGCTTATTCTAGATATCGTTGTGTGAAATCCACTAAAAGCCTACATATGCTTTATAAACTTATGGAATACAAGCACATTCCTTGTCATTGTACTGCACTTCTAGATATCGGCTTCGCCTCTTGGCGACATTATTATGCGTTTGCAACTTAACCGAAGTTATTGAACGACAATCACATTACTTGAATCCCTAAAGGAGGCCTTAGATTGGTTGGTATTGAATTTTAATAACAATTCTTTATGACAAATGCTTAGCATTTGTTTACATAAATTTCCAATTGGGTATTCAAAACAATCAAAGTTTTAAGTGATAATGTTACCATAGCAGCAGACGCTATTTTGTTGGCGGGAAATACTCAGACAAAATACCAGCCTGCGCTTTAAAAACAAAACAAAACGAAAAGCAAATACAATGCATTACAAAAATAGGCTCTCTCTGTATTTTTATAATAGAGAGAGAGAGCACGAATCAGGCGCAGGATTAAAGGAAAATACTCTCAAAAACAAATGTAATACAATGTTAGTGAAATAAATACAGGACATTAAAATAAATGAGAACATTTAGTGTGCAAATGAGAGCTTTGTGAATAGAGAGACAGACCGAGAGAGAGAGAGAGAGAGAGAGAGAGAGAGGGAGAGAGAGAGTGGAGTTAATAAAAACTTTCTCCTACACAGTAAACAGTTACTTTGTTGTAACAATTTTCAGGCTATAAACTAAACTCGCACTATGCTAAAGAGTGTTAAAGGGAGCCTGAGAGAGAGAGAGCGAGAGAGAGAGAGAAAGGTAAAGAGAGAGAGAGGTGTTGTTGGACTTTAAGATATCTGTAACGGAATTTTGTTTTTATATTTTGCTTTTTCAACACTTAGTGTTAATGGTGTTGGTGTTTGTGGGAGTAGTGCTCCAACTATTCTACAATATTTTATGCTCTGCTCTGCGCTCTTTTAGTTCCGTTCTGTTTGCTTCTTTCAAAAGCAGATTTTTGCGTGCATTTTGTAAGAAATTATTGCGTTTCACCGAAGTAAAAACACAATGTCTCTGATGATTATTTTTGTTTTTTCTCTTGTTGTAGTTGTTGTTGCTGGCGTGTGATTTTAAGTGAGTGAGGGCACACATACAAAATGTATTTAATTCAGCTGTATAGTGGGTTGAGATCCTACAGTTCTTTTTGTCCTTTTTGTTTCCTGAATTCGGGTTTCAATTCCTCTCTCTCTCTCTCTCTCTGCATGTTTGTGAGCCTGATGGTGGTGTTGCTGTTGTGTTTTCTTTTTCGTAATTTTTGGGGTTTCTTTCTATGTTTTACTGCCTTTTCTGCTGCTTCCATTTAGGCCTTTTTAATTTTCGACTCTGCAAGTGCATGTGTATGTTGTATGTGTGCGAGTGTAAGCTGTTGTGTTTGTAATGAAAGCGCGTAATAAGAGCATTAACTCACATTGTTACCAGTGTCTGGGAACATTGACGCACGTAGCGCAATGTCAAGTTGACGTTTGTTTTTTTTTCTTTTCTTTTCTTTTTTGATACTTTTACTGGTGCTTTTATGTTTTTGTTTTACAGTGTTGCTGTAATGATTTTATCCTCGTTTGCTAAGCTACAAAAAAGTATCCAAACTTTTGCTTTTCAGTAACACTGTGCCATGTTTTGGGGTAATATTTTGGGAAACTCGAAAATGTTTTGAAACAAAAAAAATGTTTCTTGGGGATTTTAAAAAGCCAAAGGCCTTTACAAACCCTTAAACATATTTTAAATCCTTTTTTCATTTCCTTTTTAATCTTGATTTTTTAAAATAAAAATTTATTTTCCATAAATAGTTGCTGTTCGTGATTTTGTTTTTGTTTTATCGTTTAAAGTTAAATTGTTTTAAGAGGATTTTCCGTCTTAAAATGCATTGATATACAGCTTACGGTAACAGCATCCACTGGGTTTTTTTTTTGTTTTGCGTTTACTTCGATTTTATTTATAGCTCTTGCGCACTTATGTGTTATTGTGGCATACAATACGGAGAGCAACTTGCTCAGCCACATACTCCCTCCATAGGGCTTGTAAAAAAATTCGATTTTATTCGTGTAGCATCCGTGAGCATAAAGTAAAAACAATTTGTGGTTTTACGCGAAACAAAACCAAAGAATACCAAAAGGTGGGTTAAAAATGGGGGCTTAAAATAAAGAGATTCATAAAATAGATCCCAAGAGCTTCTCTGTCACTCTGAGTACATATTAAACCCGCAATTGAAGCGAGAGAGGTTTGATCCTATCGCCAATCCTTAGCGATTTGAAATCTTCTTCATTTTCAGCGCGTTTGTGTCCACAACAGAGTTGTAATTATCTTGTCCAGTGTTTAACGGAATTAAATTCAGTTCTTTTGTAGTCGCCATAGTCTAGTAGGAAATGTGTTGGCTTATTAGACGTGAAGCCACGGTTCAAACCCCAGCTCCTACGTCCCAAATAAAATGATATGCGAAAAAAAATATTTCTTCGGCGCCTTCCTCTCAGCAGATTTCTGGCAAAAGTTCTGAGAACAAATGAAAATTGCCGTGAACAGATATCTAAAAAAATCTGTCGTTCGTAATTGATTTTAAATTGTAGGTCTCGCCACTCATTTTTAAAATTAACACACACAATCTAAGTGGTGTGAGAAGCTGGGTCGTAATCCTAACAGAAGATTAAATGGTCAGAAACTGATGTAGAACAGAATAGAAGAGAGTGGCCGTTTTGTGGAAGTCAAAGATCAATTGAGCACGTATTACTGGCCACTAAAGAAGCAATGCCGTAGGGCTAAGAGACAAGACTTGATCAACCGGTTTCGACAACCTACATAAGGGCGCTCAGTACTTTAGAATTAAGCTGAAAATGAGCATGAAAATTTATTCAGGCTCCATATTGGTAGTAAGCAATTCATTATACAGGCAGAACTGTTACACTATTTCCTTAACATGTGGTAGTGATAGGTATCATTTTAACTTTTGGTTTCGGTTTTTTTATGTATTATTTTTAGTGTATTTCTATCGGTCCCACCTCAAAATGACCTCAAAAGAACTTTGCATCAGAGTAGATGCAATCTGTTAGCAATTCCATTGCAATTTACGTAGCATTTCGTGTATAGAACTTCATGGGAATTTTTATTTGGCATTGCGACTGATTTTTCGAGTTCCAAAGCCTTTAATCCTTTATACGATTTATTGCACATTTTATCAATATCAACTTACTTTCTTACTTTAAATACAAGTGAAATCTTGTTAAAAATATTGAAAATTGTTCAACTAAAGAATTGTTAAAAGAATAATTTTTTTCTCTTTTTTCCTTTGCAGGTAAGTCAAGTCTAATGATGAATGGTCAAATACCAGTATGTAAGCATTATTATTACATTTTTGAATTAAGTTTTAATCAATTAAACGATAACCCGCTTGGAGATATTACTTCAAATTAAAATCAAAACCATAAAGAAATAGCAAACAAAGTCGTACCATTAATGCGTGTGTAGTCTAGTAGGTAGTGTACTGGCTTAGTAGACGTGAGGCCGTGATTCAAACAAAACGAAAAACGAAAGATGAAAAAATATGCCTTCGGCGACTTCCTATCAGCAGTCTTCTAACAAAAACTGTAAGAGTAAATACGAATGCCATGAAAAGTTTCCCAACAATTTGTCGTTTGGATTCGACTTTAAAATGTAGGCCCCACCACTCATGTTTAAAATTACCACACATAACATATGTAAGTGGTGTGAGAAGCTAGGTCGTAATACCGACTGAAGGGGTTATCGGTTTTTAAAAGAGAAAAATGTAGAGTTCAAATGTGCAATTTCGTTCCATGACAAAAAAAAAAACAAACAAAAAAATGGTTATCTGATATGCGCTAATCCATGCCTGGAAAGCTTTCTTACTCAAACTCTCTTAATAGATGGTGTAGACATAATGAAGATCTCCTTGCGCACGATCTGGTTTTCGTTAGAATAACGACTGGTTAAAATGGTTATCTGATATGCGCTGATCCATGCCTGGAGAGCTTTCCTATCCAATCTCTCTTAATAAATAGTGAAAACATAATGAGGATCTCTTTGTGCACGATTTGGTTTTCATCAGAATAACGACTGGTCTCTGTTCACTTCCAGTTTTGCTACTTTCACGATAAACATCCTCAAAGTTATGAGAGCCATTAACTTCTTCAATCAGAAAAAATTAAGATTAGTTTCAATCTTACATTGTCCTTGTATTTCTTTTAGAATTATCGTTCTCTCCTTATTTGTCCGCAAAACAAGTTCCTTATTATTCCATGAGTTCCTTTAAGGAGTATAAAGTATCAACACAATCATCTTTCCCGTTTTTTTATTCCGCTGTTTTGCATTCTTTTCTTTAATCATAAAGATTTTCCATCTACATACGGCAAATTCTAGAATTATAGGGTTACCATACATATATGGTGTGTCAGATGGTTCTTCCAGCGCATATCGGAATTAAGTTCGGTTCTCTTGGTTTTTATTCCTCTTTAAACTCTCATTCGGTTTTCATCAGATGTCATTTCATTTGCCCGACAATAGACAATTGACGTGTAATGAGTTTCAAATACATATTTGGAAACCCTGTTAAAAAATTGAAGTAATTGAAAGTATCCTAAGTTCAATTCTACGTGTTGTAAAGCATTGAATTCAGATAAGAAAATTAAAAATTTTAATGGTTTTAGAACGTCGCCAACGCCTGTTAATTTTTCTAAGTGTAACTAACTAGATGAAGAAATATCTTCTGGCAACACTGTTTATTAATCACAAATGATTTTTGAATTGTTTCTCTCAAGTTGCTCTCAATTTTGCTCTCCCTATTATTACAGTTACAAATTTCTGTTCTCTCTCTCTCTCTCTCTCTATTGCTTTACTTACCACCATCTCTTACTCAACCCATGTCTACTCCGTGGGCCCCTGTAATATTCCTTAATAATATGGGCCTTCTCGCCATTAAGGTAGAAAAGAATATTTTTACTGTATTTGCTGTTGTTGTTGTTATTTTGTTTTGCTTTGCTTATGCTTTTATTTAATTTGATTTTATTTTTGTTTTTTGTATTTGTTTTCAAAGTAACGGTATTATGTTTCCTTTAAGGAAATAAAATGTGTACGAAAGTGAATTTTGTTTTACAACAAAATAATTTAAGAAATACATGCAATGAGTGAGAGGAAGAGAGAGAGAGAGATAAAGAGAGACAGAGAGGAAGAAAGAAAAACGTAAATAACAAAAACAATAATAAATTGGCAAATAAATAATAATAACAATTGTTTGTTGACTACAATAACAACAGAGATAACCAGAGCTTTGAGGACGGGTGTGGAAAAGAGAGTTGCTGAGGATTAAATAAGACGCAAAGAAATCAAGTATGGGTCTGCAAAAGAACATTTTTTATTTCAATTTAAATGGGTAGGCGAAAAGGTTAGGTTTTGGGTGTTTTAAATTATACTTTTCAAATTTGTGTACATTTTTATTGGAAAAAGAGATATGTTTTGTTACAAAAAGATACTTTTTATTGCAAAAAAAGTACCTTTTTACAATAAAAAGTACATTTTATTGCAAAAAAGTATTTCTTTTCTTAATTAAATATTGTACATTTATCAAAAAAAAAATATACCGGGATACTTTCGAGTTAAGTACTTTTTACTTTTTTTCTTGTTTTTTAAAAAAATGGTACTTTTTGCCAAAAAAAAAAGGTTTGTTTGGGCATTTGAATTATTAAATTTTAAATTTTTCTGTACTGCTCTCAAATGGCAGAAAATTATTATCAATTTGCCATAATCCTTTTGTAACCACATCTGCTTGTGGCTAATACTCTCATTAATTTTAAGTATTTCTATTAATTTATTCATAATTTTATTGAAAATTTGGTGCACATTAGCCTTTTATTACACTGAGAGTGAATTATGTTGTAAAGCACCCACTGATGTCAAAACAATATGAAGAATGAGTTAAAATCCTTAATGATTTGGTTAAAAAATATGTCCCTTTTGAAATCATAAGTGCTCAGCTCAGTTGACGCTATTATGGTACTGTATTGATCTGGAAGAAAGGTGTCTTGTGATTCAAGCAGACCATGTCGATAGGGTTTACTATCTTTCAAATGACTTCTGTGGTGTCAGTGGGTCGAAAGAGGAGGACGTCCACGTTTCGTCCATACTGTTAATACAATCACATTTGTTTCATATTTTGAGCACAAATCACGGGCAATAGTTTCCTATAATGATATTTTTCAATAAAAGCCAAAATTTTTTGATTAATCCTGATTCTTGAATTTCTACACCCAATAATTATAGGAAAAATACAATAAAAAATAAAACCATTTTTAAACAAATATTTTAACGAAATGCTATTGAAATTTGCAAAAACCTATGGTACAAATAGTTTTTATTTCTGGCATACTATTGCCGATACACATGCTAAAATCTGTGTGTGTATTAGAGACCTTATATGTGCTACAGACTCAATGCGCTATTGCGTATCAGTACATCATATACGTACGTATATATTGCAGTGTCTATAAGTAGATTATTTACTATATGCTACTGTCTATAGCATACGCTATATGCTACAACTTTCTTATATTCTACATACAATATAGTAAATATGCTTCAGTTTTTAGTTTACTACTGTTGGTAGTACATGCTACTGCTTATAAATATGATACATCCAATGTGTTATACAAGTTACTAGCTTTGCGTTTACTATTGCCTACAACCTATGTTATAATCACTGCTTTTTCTATAGTCAGTACATCGTGTATGCTACTGTCTCTAAGTATGCTACATCATATATACTTGCTAAGGCTTATAAATATGCTACAACCAATAAATTGTGTGCGTTACCGTCTTAAGGTATATTATTATCCTGGATATGTTTATGCTACAGGTGATATTCATCCCATATATGCATATACTACTGGTTATAAGCACGCTGTAGTTTTTTATTTTTATTACCACCAATCTACAGTCAAAGTATTACTGTTTGCCAATATGATCAGCCTATTTGTTGTAAGTATACTACTGCGTATATGACGTATTTTATATATTGCTGTCACTAGGTCTATTACGTCTTATTTACTGCTGTAACTACAATTATTCTACAACCTATATGTTAGTGACTTTAAATATACTACAGCCTTAATATATGTTGCTGCTTATCAGTATGCTACAACTTATTTCTATTATTGTCTATTCATACTTATGCTATTGCGTATATGTGCTATTCCTTTTAAGTATGCTACAGTCTACAAACAGATTACTGCCTATAAGTATGCTACAACCTCTATGTTTATACTGTTGCCCATTAGTAAGTAAGTATGCTGAGTATATAACTGCATATACAACTGTGTATGTGCCATATCCTCAAATCATTTATTAAAGGTTACCTTATTTGGGTTAAAACTGTCGGTATTTTTCAATGGATTTTTTACATTAAAGTCCCTTTTTGATTTCTTTACCAACTAAAAGGCCAATATTTGTTGTTTTAATCGAGCATACAGCACAACTAAATAAAAACAACACGATTCTATATCCATAGAATCCATTTGCTATTTCCTAAAACACGACCAACCATTTCCACACTTCCTTCGCTACTAAAGCAGGCACGCAGTCTAAACACATTAACGTGTTTCTTACTCCTACGCATTGATTTTTTTTTGGTTTGGTTTGTTTTTGTTTTTCAACGACAACCCTTACGTATAAGAAAACAACAACAATAGAAATAAACAAAACATTGAAATTTAATCTTTTACTCTCGCTCTCTTTTGAAATGTCTCTCTCTCCCTCTCTCGAAAGTAAATTTTTAATACAGAAATACAGGTTAAAACATGTTTTAGTTTGTAAAAACAGAAATTGTTTACATTTCCGGTAAAATGTTGTCATCTTACGCTCTCAAATTAGCTTACTCTCTGTAAGTTACTCGTGCACACTCTCTCTTTCTCTCTCTCTGCCTGTGCTTTTTACATGTTTTTGTATTTCTATTACGAGCATGTATGTTCGTTCTCTCGGTGTTGTTTTTATGAATCCTTTTTGTTTACTGTGTGTGCTGTTTGTGTTCAAGGGGGTGTAATAGGTATGCCTGCTCTCTTTCTCTCTATTTCTGTGTGTGTGTGTGTGTGGTGTGTTAGTAAGGTGGAAGTTTTAGATGATGACAGAGTGAATAAATGTGATTGTTTTGTTTTTGCTTTCTTGTTATTATTGTTATTGCTTTTGATTTTGATGCTGCTACTGCTTAAAATTTTCAGTACTTTGCTGTGCTGTTGTTTTGTTTCATTGCATATTAGAGACGACATTCTTGCTGATTTTTATTTTTTGTTTCTTCTGCTTTTGTGTGTTTGTGTTTGCTCTCCCTCTATGAGTGAGTGCATGTAAGTGTATTTCGTAACACAGGAAAAGACAAAAGCACACCAACAACTTTACTTGTTATGTGTGTGTTTGAATGTTTTTGTATTTCTTTTTTGGATTTTTTGTATTTGTATTGCCGCTTTAGCAACGCATTGCTCTCATTAAGGTCCTTTAGTCGTTATCAGACAAGCGAGTCCATCAGTCGTTGCGTTCCTTAACCGTGAGAGTAGCCTAGTTCACATTAAATAACAACAACAAAATTTCTTTATATTTAAGAAAATAAAAAGCAAGCAAATCGCATTAAATTAATTGGAAAATTATAAAAAAATAAACGGAAAAATAAATAAAAAAAATATTTGTAGTAAAAAATAAAAATTTAAAAAAGGAACATTTTAGCTAAAGAAAGTATTGTATTAACGTCGCACGTAACACTTTCAGTAAAAATTTGTTGTAAATTCTTGAAAACGCTCTTTAAGATACATTTCTAGAGAGCGAGAGGAAATAAATCTAAAGGAATACAAGCAAGCAATCAATTTTAAACGTCAACGTTAATTTAAACAGGAAATATTTTTTTTTGTAAAAGAAAAGAAGCCGTTAAGAAATCCAATCTATTAACATTTAAACAAAAGCCTGGAAAAAAGGAAATCTTTTTACGGAAATAAATTTTTTGTGGGCTATAATACCCCCCTCTTGATGAAAAAAATAATTAAAAATTAATTTTAAAAATAAAATAAATTTAAATAAAAAAGCAAAGCGTTTAAGTGCAATCATCACTTTGTAGTAGAGAGCTTTAAAAAATATAAAATTATTTATAAAAAAAAGTAATAAAAATTTCAATTTAAAAAAGCTTAAAAGAAAAAGAATTTTTTGTTAACCAAATAAATAAAAATTAAACAACGGAATATAATCAAAGAGCTTCTTGTTACAGAAAAAGTTGTGAATTCTTAAATAAAATTTAAAAATAAACCAAAATAATCATTTAAACAAAATCGTTTTTTTGTTACAAAAACAAATTTTTGTAAAAATAAATTCTTTAAAAAAACCCAAAAATATTAATAAAAAACAAAAACCTAAACCCTAATGAAATATTAATAATAATAACTATAAATAACAAAAATAAAAAGCTTCTTACACACAACACACGCAAATACAGCTCTACTTTGTTTGTTAAGATAAAGAGCCTTAGCATACTTTTAGGCTCTTTCATTTATTAACCAAAAATATACCAATAAAACAAAACCAAAATTTAAAAATTATAAATACCAGCAGGCTTTGCTTATAAGCTGTTGGTAAGCATTGAAAAAAAAACCCACAAAGCAAAAACAAAACCGAGCGTATCTTTTTTTCTTGAAAGTGTTTTAAAAAAGCCAACAAAATTTCACACTTTGGAGTAAATCTGTTTTACGTTAAGCAGCCAGCGGAGATTTTTCCACCGCCCACGCAAACTATTAAAGCTATAAGTCCGCCAGTGCCCCAGCCCCCCGCCACCATACCAACGAAAAAACTTGTCGTAAGTAACGCATTCAAATACAAAAACATCAATCAAAATTTTCTTATTAAATAATTAATTTAACTCCTTAAACTATGCCATGAAAGAAAATAAATGCTGACACATAATTACAAGAACTGTTCATATAATATTGTTCAGGACTTGAAAATGTAAAAGATGGGAACTTAATAATCATTGTAACTACTTTCATAGAAATTTGTTATTTACTTTGTTGAGTGTATACCTAAAAGTAGGCTAAGAAAGTTAATCATTAATAACAATACAATTGAAAAGGAGTATAAGCAATGGCAGGAAAAATATTTCAATAAACTCAACAAATAAACAGAAATAGAGCCTATATATATGCTTTAAAAATTGATATATAAAAATTTGAAGTCTTAAAGTAGGCAAAGAATTTCTTACTAAAAAGTTACAACTTCAAGATATTCAAATGTTTTCAAATAGTTTCCAAATTGAAAAGTTAACTGTAGCATTCCAAAACGGTTTTAATAACTTATTAGAAAGTTAGAAACACGTAATACAATTATTGTTATACATATGTCAGGGCACTTTAAGAAGTACAATAAAAAAGATTTAATGATTTGTGCCACATAAATTATACTTAAAGAAAAATTATTGAATATTTCTACTCCCCGAAACTATGATGAAAACATTTTTAAAATTATCCCTGACCAATATCTTAATATTGCTTAAAAACTAATCAGAGTACTTTTCAAAAAAGCTTCAAATTCCCCAGAGAAATCTCAAAGAATATGCAGATACTAAAATAAACATTTTTATTCACCTAAAAGCATGCTGAAGAAAATTTTAAGTTTTGTTTTTTATCTAGAAGTATGTTTAATAATATAATTTCATGCTGAAAAGAATGTCTAGATATTTCAATCTATAGATCAATGAGCTTACGTTTGAAAAACTAACTACAGCACTAAAAACATGTTCAATTAATTAATAGTTTTATTTTTACTTACCCGAAAGTATGCTACAAAAACCAACATTTAAAAGAAAAATTTACTGAAAAATTAATTAAATATTGGACATTTTTTTTGCAATTTTTATAAAATGTTGTACTAAATGTAGGTATTTAGATTCATTAAAACTGTGCAAGAAATAACAAATTTTCATTTATACTCCCAAAAGTATGCTACAGAATATTTTTTAAAGAGTCCAGTTTTACCAATATCATCATAATTTTTGCTTAGAAATTATTATTTAATTTTTTCACATTCTAAAAGCAAGCTCATAAACATTTTTATTATATTATCGAACAAATATTGACTAAATCAATTCCCTTTAAGAAAATGAATATGTTATAAAACTAGTATGTGGTAGAAAAGAAATTAATAGACCGTAGATTTATTTAACAAATCTATCTGCTATATTCTATGTTTCTCTATTGTTTAATTAGTCTATATTTTCTAAACTACTCTATATTTTCTAGTCTGTATTTTCTAAACTCTAGAAATAAATTTAGAAATTTAAAATTAAAATTAGAAATATAGTACGCTAATAATTTTATTTTAAATACCCTGAAGTATGCTTCAATAACATTATTAAAATTTTACCTCCAAAAGTATTCCAAGGAAAGTTATTTTAAATTTCTTACTTCGTAAAAGTATTCTGAGAGAAATATAAAGAAATCTATCTTTGTAGTAGAAAATTCCATCATGTAATTATTTTACTATTTGAACCGTATTGGAAACGCATTAAGAGGAGACCAGAAGTTTTGTCACAACTGTGTTGGAAATAAATATTTTTTAGATATCCTGAAGTATGTTCAAGGAAATGATTTTTGGTTTTATACTCTTCCCGAAAGTATGCGAGAAATTAATATTTAATGCTCCCCAAAGTATAGTAAAATACTATTTTTCCACTCCTAAAAATGTGCTGGAAAATATTCTAAATAGTTTATCTCACTATATTTATTAAATTGTATGCCGATATAGCAATGATAAATCTATTAAAAAATTGCTATATGGTTAATAACAATTGCTTAACTTCAAACAAATTGTATATCATAAAAATGAAATTTATAATAATTAAATTTGATTTATATCCCCAGAAATATGCTACAAAATATAATATTTCACATTTTAATATCAAAAAACTATGCTATAAAACTATATTTTTATCTAAAAACCAGAGTTAAAAAGCCAAATTAATTAGTTCAATTAGTCTACTATTGAGAAAATAATAATTGAACTGTTAAAAATGCGTAAAAACTGCTTTAAAAGTTCATTAGGAAAGTTTTAAAATTAATAATACCAATTTACTATTCCAAAGGTATGCTTCAAAAATGAGAAACGAAATGTTTATGCCTAAAGTATGCTACAGAGCATATGTGTAATCACATACATCATCTTCTCTTTTAAAACAAATATTTAAAAAACAGATTTATAGTGAAAGTAATCAAAGAGATCTAAGAGATAACCACTAAAACTATGCTGAGGAAAGTTATCTTTAATATTTTATCTCGCAAAAGTATGCTGAAGCATATAACATTTATATTCATTCGTTACTATTCATACACTGAAAGCATTTGAAAGGCAGACGTATAATCAAAATCGTCTACTATTCCTATAAAGTAAATATAAAAATCATTTGTTTCATTGAAACTGTTTTAGTGATACAATTTATCCTGCTAAAAAATATGCAAAAGAAAATATTTTCTTTCTGCCATTAAAAGTATACAAAAATAGATTTATTTAGTATGCCCTTTAAAGTATGCTTAGATAAATATTATCTACAATTTAAATCCTCTAAAAGTATGCAAAAAATACTACATTTATTACAACATTTAATCCCCTTAGAAAAACGATTATTCTAATCAAAAATTGATTTTTAATTAGAATCAAAAATTGATTTTTAATTAGAATGCAGCGAGAAAGCATTGTGGCATTTTCAAAAAGTAAAAAAATCCATAAAAAGCTCCGAATTTTGAAAGTAATTTTTATTATTTCGTACCCCAACGGCATGCTGCATCTTCTTGTGTTCTAAAAAAAAAAAAATAAACTAAACGCAGCGAGGCTTGAATGCTTAGCGAATATGACTAATTTCTAATGGTAATATGGTCCGGTTTTGGCATCATTGTAATGTACGCATTGCCACTACTGTAAGAAAAAGTATGATGAATTTGTCGACGTCAATTCGTTCTCAGCAATTGAGCTCACTTTACGTCTCATTGTTTCGTACTGTATATCAGTAGGTCCCTTCACCTATCTAAAGTCGAACTTAAGCAAACAGTAAACAGCAGGCTGATCATGCAATAGAGAGCAAGGGACTTGCTGAATGGTGTAAGAAACTTCGTCTTAATCTTGATTGTGGTTGCTTTTCTTTAATTGTTTCGTTCAAATAAAGAAATCGTGGGCACTACAGATCATTTAGTCAGCTTCAAACTGCTCATTTCAGATGAATAATATACAAGTCCAAGGGTTTGGCCAAGTCTTAGATATTTATTGTAATGCATTGCTAAAATGCATTAACAGATTCATTCTCCATATCACAGAACCTATATACCAGGCACGAGGTGTTTGCTGTTCTGTTACTAACAGTAGGCTGCTCGTGATTGGAACTCAAATCTCTACTCATTATGAATATCCAATAAAAGTTTAAATTGCCTGAAATCTGTTTATTTAAAAAAGAATCTCCATCTACACTTTGGCTAAGTATGCCTTTTCGAATGTCTTCTCGCACTCCACAGAATACTTTTGGCCCTATCAGTGACGTAAAAACTACTCTCTTCGCATACTTGCCCTCAAGTCATGAAGTACCACATGATCCTGGCACTTGTAATATAAATTGTTTCAAATCAAATATCCTTAAATACAATTCCCCCCCATTCATGACTAGTCCCGTACATCGCACAAATAAGATTTCTAGTTTCAGCCGAAAACCAGGCCCTTCTCTCTTTCTATTCTGTTTTCAGTTTTCAAGACTTTAATTTAAAACGGCTCTGATGATGGGGAAAAAACTTTCCCGCTACCCATTTAAGTGAATGTCTGCCCTCTGATTATTTGTTAATGAAAGTGTTTGATTAACTGGAACACCTTAACCGTGAACTTTTGAAACTGAACCCTTTTCTTCTAATACTATCTTGATGATCCCGTGTCCTTTTATTAGTTTTTCTTGGTGTCCTTATTTTTATTACGATTTCTGTTTACTTTTGCCTTATCCCTACTGCTGTTGTTGTTTATTTTGTTGTTGGTTTCTCTGTTTATTTTTGCTTCTGTCGTGGGCCTATAAATCCTGTGTTTATTTTGCTTGTTTCTGACATTTTTCCTTTTAATACTGCGCCGAGTCTATTTACTTGGCATGTCTTTCTTTTATCGTTTTTTATTTGGTTCCTACAAATGTTTTTTCTGCTGTTGTTGTTGCTGTTGTAGCAATTTGTAAATAAAAGTTAAATATGACGTCAATAAGTAAAAGTTCTTCTCCATTTCTTTTCTTTTTTCTTTTTTTTGTCTCATTTTCATTTCAACGTAATTTACTTTTAATTGATTTGCCAAACATTTTCTCGTGTACACTTCTATTGTTTGTTTACCGACCCATTGACTCTTTTAAAGAGCAGGTTGCAAACAGAAAAATCCACCGTTAAGGGGGTTGCTTAACAGTTTTTTTTGTATTAAAAAAGGTTAAATTTTTCAGTCTTTGAAAAAATACTTCTTACAATTCAATGTAGTTTTAGACAAAATTTAATTTTTAAATTGATCGTTTATGTAAAATCCTTTCTTTTTAATACTCTATACCCTACACAATACTTATTGATAAGGATATTTGACGGACCTAAATGTCCTGTCATTATGTGGCAAAAGCTCTGAGAGTAACCAGTTGCCACGAAAAAACTTCACGAATATGTATTTCGAATTTGAGGCTAAACTATGGGTATCGCCACTTATGACTAAAATTAGCGCACACAGAATGGGCGGTGTGAGAGGCACAAAGCTAAACCTTTTTGCTTTCCTAATACGCTTCGCACATTATTGTCGTTCGTGATACACTTTTTATTGTTCGTTACTATTAACTTGATCTTTGAAGTTTGTGCGGATGTTTTCAAAATGCTAGGCAGGGTACGCTGTGGTATATTTATTGAGGATTTCTAATATTAAATTTTCTCATAGGCTGCCTGATCACTGCAGTGTTTAGCAGACTGAAGTCATAGTCATTTTGAAAGCGGTAGAGATCTTGTTGAGTGGCGGGATTTTCCTGAAAATCGATTAATTTCTGTGGAAAGCTAGACAACGATTAAGTCTCTCACGAACGTCATCTGGCATCTTTTAAATGTAACTTATATATGGGATTCGGGACTTAGGAATACCACTGCTAACATGTTACCGTTTATTTTACATGGAGCCGCACATTTGCTGGAACGAAGACATGTTTAATATTGCTTGACTAGTTTAATCCCGTATGCATAAGGAGAGACTGATTCATTTCTTTCCTTAAAACGCATGGTCATGCATAGCCTTTTTGAGATTTTCAAACTTCACTGTCCAATTGGAAGTTATGCCAATAGACTTCGTATTTCCTCGAATGGCTTCTGCAGGAACTGAGGAAAACGAAGGGACTATGTTCCTTTGTCATAAAGCCCCGAAAAATTCTCATTTTTGACACCCTTGACTAAACTCTCTATTAAAGAGATTATTTGTTCAGATTGGTCTCCTTTAGGGTATATTTGATGAAGACACCTTGGTGTTGTAGGCAACTTTCTCTCAGCAGTCTGCTCGTTCGGAGTCTAAGCTAAACTATGGGTCCTCGCCACTCATGAAAATTAATGCGCCCATCAGTTGTAATTCTCACTTAAAGGTTGTAATGACCAATTCAATTACTAATTTTGTTTGATCACCAGCTTGGGTATTAATTTGTTGCTTCTTCTTCTAAGAAGGGTCCTCCATCTAACCCAATTTATAAAAAAATTGTTCGTTTTCATACTAGAAACGTAGATCCGGTCCACTCGACCTTTTTTGGTTGAAAATTGAATGCTTGGTTACCTAGCAAACAACCATGCTGCTTAAGTATCGGTCTTTCTCATGTTTTTCGTCCTTTGTTTGAGTAGAGCATAATTATCAGATCGAAAAACCTTCTGTCTGTTCTGTATAGCAATACTGTCGGGTAGACAAGCTATCATTTGAGCACTCGAGTCTTTTGAGATTAAAGCGGAGATAGTATTTGACTGTTTGGTTGGCAAAATAAGGTTACCCTTTGCTGAAGCCCAGGTCATATGGGAATTCTTGGCAGCGAGCGAGCAGAAGAACCAGAATCCTTCTATCAAGATGAAGTAGTTGTTTGCAAGATAAAGCTCAACAAACGGGGACAAAAAAGAGAGACTAAGATTCTTCTCAATCCGTGTCTTTTTTTGGTACTCTAAATCTTTCTTGGGAGATACAGAGTTCACCTATTCAGAATGGAGCCCAAAAAGTAGATTTTTAGACGATGAGTATGAATTATTGGAGGGTATTCTTGGAACTTGTGAGGAAATAATTTATGCCTGAAGGAACTCACGGGATATATAACCGGTGCTGGGCCGTTAATTGGCATTATTGATATCGAGCAGCATCCTAAGGTTTATTAAGGGAGAAGGCTTGGCGGAGACGTTTTAAAGTATAAGGGAGATGTAATAGACCATATGGACGCAATATTTGGATACGTTATCAACACATTACATAAATTTCTTCAAAATTATACGATCGAAATTGAAGATAATATTTCCTTGCGGATTGTTTTGTTAAAGCATTTTCGGTCCATATTTTTTACAGAAAAAATTGATTTAATGAAGTGTTCTGATAGGTTCAAACAAAACTTAAAATGTTAACTTCCTAACAAGCTATAGCATTGTTTGGTACAATTAATATCACCAGAGATGTTATGTTGTTTTAGAGCCACAATTATTTTCTTCCTTTTTAAACAATTTAAAACTCATTTCTAAAGCAAATTACGAATAAACTATGCACCATACTCTGTAATTTAAATGCTTGTGTTAAAGCATGAAATTCGTACCCAAAAAAAAAAGAAAAAACGAAGAGAAATAGATGGGAGAAAAAAAATAAACGTTTTACTTTATGCTGGGATTAAATAAAAATAACAATTTATCATTTTTGTTTTTTGTTTTTATTTTCGTTCTTTTTTCTCTATCTCTCTCTCACTCTCTTCCTTTAGTTTTCTGGCTCATATTGTTGTTATCGTTGTTGGTGTTACTAACAAAAATGTTTCAGGACATTAATTAATTGGAGAGAATACTGGGTATAACGAACACTAACAACATGAATACACTTGCAAAACTCTCTCTACATCAGAGAAAGAAATGATCGTCAATAAAGAAAAACATAAAAATGAATTTCTAAAAAAACACAAGTGTGTGTAAATGAGTGAGTGTTGTACACATTCAAACTAACATGTGTTGTAAAAGTCTTATTTTAATACTTGGTGTTAGTGTGCACATGTATGTTTGCTGTTGTAGTTGGTTGTGTGTAACAAGTAGCACTTGTTTAAATTTAATTTAAAATCATTGTTTTTTTCTTCTCTTTTTTTCATTTTACACACACACTCACTCCCTATCTTTGTATTTGTATTCTCTTGACGTTTCTTTTTCTTTTTTTTGTTTTTATTCTTGTATGTAACAATTATTCTGTTACTCTTTGGTCGACGACTCCTGGTTAAGCTAAAGCTAAAGCGACAGTCTAAAGTTTTGTAATGGCAGAGGAAAATTTTGCTGGAATTTTTTATCTTCCGTCGGCTATTTTATTAAAGCTTTTACTGTCCTTTATGCTTATCTAAAATGTCCTTTTTAATAAAAATTTCAGTTTCTTTTTCTACTTTTACGTTCTTGCAACAGTTGTTGTTGTTTTTGTAGCATTTTATTAATGTAACACCTGTGTGGCGACTGGGGCAGTCCGGTTTATATATGTATTTATGTATGTACAGTTAAAGGCTAAAATATTTCCAAAAAGTGGTTTCAACACTTTATGGAATTTTACACAAATATTGTGTCAAAAATTAAATGCTCAGGAGTAAGCAGGAAGTAAGAGCAAGAGCGAGAGAGAGAGAGAGCGAAGTAGACATAAAGTATGTGAAGAAGTGTAGAAAATAGTAACAGAAAAGTGTAACAACATAAACTTCTTACACACACATATATAAACATAAACATGAACGACAATAAAAGATAAATTGACCAGTTTGCATACAACCTGCACAAGCCCCTGAATTTATACTCTAATTTATGAAACATTTTTATTTTGTAAACTAAAGACTTTAAGGATTATTTTGTAAGGATTTAGATGAGTTTTTTTTTTAGATTTGTTTAAAATAAATTGTCCATTGATGTGTCCTAACTTTAAATTTATGTTTTAAATGAGATTAGGTTGCGAAAGGGATTTTTCTTGAAGCCTATGGTTGCAATTAGGATAACAGTTTGACCTTTAATATCTAATCTGAACATCAAATATTCTGTATAGGAAACAAAATCGACTTGAAAATAAATCCTTCTATTGCAGTAATTCTTGTTTTTTGAGAGAGGGAGATAATCAAAGACGCCTGAAGACAACAATTTAATAGCGACAGCTTCTTTATTGAAAGAAGTAAGCATGGCCACATGTAGTGAAATATACTTTCTTTGTCCTCCTCAGGCCCATTGTTCCTGAAGAAATCAACCTCGGTCAAGCCTATTAGCTTATTTTAAAATAGGCCAGTGGCTTTTTGTAGGAACAACTAAAAGATGAGCATACGCTTTAAGGATTAAAGTGACTCTGTACTCTTATCTTATACAAACGAGTCCAGGATAATCTAACAATATAACGCGTACTTTACCGCTGCCAGAAAAATTGAACCGCCTCCACTTATAATAATGCAATAGTTTAGTGGACGTCCCTGTTATTTAAGTAAACTATTCTTATTCACATCAGTTCTGTATAGCTTAAAAGTATTGTACTCTTGCTAACGACTAAATTGAATTTCCCTATAAAATGATTATAAAATACCTATGCCTTGAAAAATGTCGGAGATTATGACTCTACATTTTTTAGTCAGGATAACAGCTATGTTCTCACACCATCCATGTTGAGTGTGTGTTAATTTTATTTCAACGTAGATTATGAAGGTCAGATTTTAGTTAAGCGTTTTCATGGCAATTTTATTTACTCTCAGAGTTTATACCAGAAGACTGCTGAGATGATGTCTGAGCTGCAGTTTGCCGTCCCGGGCTCTTGTCTCATAAGCCAACACATAACTTTTTAAACTACAGCAACTTAAACTCTGTACCATAAGAGATCAATTCATCAGATATACAATTTATGGAACCCATATGAGGGTTACTTTTGAATGTTACTTTAATAAATTCTTGACATTCATGGATAAGAACGCATGTCGAAGTGGCATACACCACGGACGTGATTGTAATCTGGCTGTCTTTGAAAATTCTGGCAAAATTCCATTACTAAACAGACAATGTACAGCTTTTAATATGGCCCTGACCTCAAACTTTATAACTGTCACCATAATGTATATATCCGACAGTCTTTACATACATACATAATTGGTCATTACAACCCTTCAGTCAGGATTACGATCTAGTTTCTCACATCACTTATGTTGTGTGTGTTAATTTTATACATGAGTGACGGGCCCTACGGTTTAAACTCGACTTCGAACAATAGATTTATTTACTCTCAGAGAGAAATCTGGGGTTTCGTACCGTGGCATCACGTCTGAAGTCATCGGTATATACATATGTACATATCTCAGGAACATTAACAGGAAATTCCTGATAGGAAATTCATATTTCCTAGAAGAGAAAATTATTCAATTAACCTTCTTGATGTTAAAATTGGCTTTGTCACCCTTCGTGTAGCGTCAACTTGCGATCTTTTTCGCCCATTATTGTAGTACGTTGTCTGCTTTTAATCGCTCTTATTCGCACTGTTCAGAAATATTTCGAATTTGTTTCGTTTTAGCCGTGAATCCTTGACGGAATAGTGTATCATTCATTAAATCTTTCTCTGTTAATTCGAGTGACAAGGAGTGGCGCCAAACATGTATGTGAAGATAAATTCGACTTAAAAAATGCAAACCCACACTTTTAGCAGCATCACTTCTTGCCTCTAACAGGACAAACTTTGCTATTAACAGAGCACTGTTAACTATTTAACCGTGGCAATAAGTAGATTAGTCTTCTGCTTTAGAATTATTGCAGATTATTGACATAAAATGTAATTATCATTATGATAATTATTATTTGTGGGGATGGAGGACGGAAAGTTTTCTCATCTCTCAAATTATTCCAGCTATCCCATTACCAACGATCGAAAGAAGACTCTCTGGACTATTATCTGCATATAGTCTGTATGGAATCCTATTTCTTATATATTCCAAAATGGTCACTGATCTTTTAGAGAATTTTCAATCAAAAAATAGACATTTTCAAAGCCAATTTTCACAATACCATATCACTTTATATGGTACTATATTACTGATTGCATTAAGAGGCCTTGAAACCTTCCCTTGAGTATGATATGGTACTCATAGACATGGTATATGTCCTAAAATTAGCTCCTAAATAAGTGACCTTGTCCAGATGGATTCTGTTAAACAGTTAACAGTGCTCTGTTAAGTGACAAGGGGGTCTACCGCGCAGTGGACAACATAATGGTCAACATGGCTTGCGAGTGAACTTGCTTGTGAACGGCAAGCTACCCGCTAACGTAACCTAACCTGACAACCAAAAATCGAGTCGCTTAAGTTTATTAAATTTTCTTCAAATGTTTCATGTTTTATAATGAAAGCGTGGATCCTTAGGGAAATTCACGTTGCTTATGTGACAAAAAGGCACTTCGCTGCTGTTTTTTTAGTTATGCCTCCGTAAACATTATAAATTTATTTAGCAGCCTGCAACAATATTTCGAATTTTTTACTAAGTTTTCTAAAACCAGATTTTGAGGAAAATTTAATTTTAAAAATGCCTTTCCAACAAACCAAAGTTTTAAATGTCACCTTTCAAAAACGTTACACTGTTGCCTGATGTCATTAATATTACCAGGAATATTAGTTTTCAGAAACATCTCCTTGATTACTTTTCTAAATTGATGTTAAAAATATTTTCTTTGTATTTATTTGGATTTAAACATTTTTAACACATCTTCTGGTGCCATTAAATCTTTAAAAAAGGAAAAAAAACGAATATAAAGGAACATTTAAAGTTTTACCAAGAAATTTTTAGAAATTATTTACAAAATAAAAAATCAAAAATAAAGAAGTCAAATAAACCCATCTCTGGTATGGTTTTGCTGCCATTACCAAAGTTAATGTGTGTGCTAAACACACACATACATACATATGTACATATAAGTATGCACACTTATACTTATACTTGTAAACTTACATTAATGAAAATGAAAAAAGCAACAAAAATAGAAACTCTTTTCTACTCTTAAAATAAAGTGAAAATAAATTTTATGTAAATGTATGTGTTTAAAATCAAATACACAGTAAGTGTTTACTTAAACTTTTTCCCTGGGACTAGAGGGTTAAAGTAAAATATGCACTCGTTCGCTCGCTCTCTTTCCCACACACGCACTCACTCACTCACTTTCCACAACAATTTTTGTTTGCTCTTTATGTGTTCACTGTTACTTAGTTAAGAAGAAACTTTTTAAATTATAATATTTAATAAGAACAGCAGAATCAAAACAAAAGGCAAAAAAAGAAAGAAAGAAAAAAAGAAGCAAAAAAAAATAAAGAAAACCCTCAAAATATTTTTTAATAAAATGTTGCAATCAAAAGCACTCTTTATGTCGAAACTCTGTCTCTCTCTTTCTCTGCTCCATGCTGCTCTTACACACTTTTACACTTACACATGAACACCTCCTACACACTCACACAATTACTGCTGAAGTGAAAACCAGGTTTTTCTTTCTTTATGAGAAGCATGTGTGTAACAGCAAATGTGTCTGTCTGTGTTTTGCATTTGTTAACTCAAACACAACTCCAGTCGTCACTCTTTCTCTCCGTGTTTTTCTCTAGTTTTGTTATTAAAGTTAAAACACTAGGAAAAATATGCTGCATTTATGTACATTACGCACACATATATGTATGTATGTATGTATGTACGTGTATGTATATGTAAATGTAGGGAATAAAATTAAATGATAACAGAGTGTGTGTGTGACTATGGATGTGTGCTGGTATAAGTGTAAGTACAGGTGCAATGTTAAATAGTTTCTGCTGAAAAAATATTCATGGCATGGCACCATTCATGGAAATGGTTTCAGTTAAAATTTAGAAATTATGGTTTGTCATCAATACTGACGCTAGGTTAGGTTAAGTTAGGTTACTTGGGTCTATCCAAAAACGACTTGTAAACTTTGGATAACGTCCATCTTGTTGCAGCAACATCTGGTAATTAGCTTTGCCAAATTATCACGGTCGGACATATAGATGTCGCCGTAGGCTCATTAGACGTCAGGCCACGGTTCAAACCCCAGGTCAGAGATTACCAACAAAACGGAATATGAAAAAATATTTCTTCAGCTACTTCCTGTCAGCAGATTTCAGGAAAACTCGCTGAGAGTAAAATAAAATTGCCAGGAAAAATTTCGAAAAAATTTATCATCCGTAGTCTTAGTCTTTAAACTATATATGTATGTCCCGCCACTGATGTATAAAATTAACACACACAACATAAGTGATATGAGAAACTAGGCAGAAATCCTGACTAAAAGGTTGTAATGACCACTTATGTCTGTATGTATGTGGATATATGTAGCACTCAATAATACCTGCAAATAATAAAAATGGTTTTATCAGATTGCGTGTGTTGTTTGGTCAACGTACCGCCAATTTTACGATTGTCGCATGTGGAAATTCCAGTCCTCTGGTTCAATAAATGATCACAAATAGCCTTACGTTAAAGAATTGAAAAATCTGCTGATAACATTACCGCTGTCTGTTAGAGTGTATAGGATAATCGCGTCGCACACAAGAATACAGTGTTTCGCAGACCACAACTTGATATATTTAACGTCATGGTTAGACTTGTACCCGTAAAAACTCAACTGACCTAGGAAGTGAAGGCTAAAGACCACAGACAACATCACGTGTTCGCTGAATAGGATGTGGAGCAATTGGCAATTGACATTAATTTTCATAACATAACCATTTTCTTCGATGAGGCCTATTTCTGGATGAATTGATACACGAATAAATTTGGGACGAGAGATCCAATGCATCTCGAGAAAGTTACTAACGTTGGTCGTGCCATCACAATCAACGGTGAGGGGGCTATAGGTTGACGATTAACAACTTTTTTTGACCTGAATTGAATGATCTAGACTCCAAAATTATGGATTGGTTTCAATAAGACATTTCATGTGCCACACAGTTCATACCAAACTGGATTTTCTGCACCGTGCGATTTGATCAGAAGATCACATGAAGGTAAAGTAAACAGGAGTATATGGTCCTCAGAGACAACACACACCATACCATCCGCAAAATTCAACCTGATTTATGACCCAGAGTCATGGTAAATTGGATATTTCGTGCTCCACCTAGAAAAGCCATAGCGGACATTTGACCGATGTCATATTCAAAATCAATTAAAAAATTTCGATGATTTCCCATACTGGCCCATTAAGCTTCTTTAAACAGTCCCCAACTATCTTCGATTTTACTTCATAAGAGCCGAGTCCTCGAATGGTAGCCCGACTATCAGATAGTATTGCTATGTACCGTCTTCTGTAATTCCTTTTCAAGTTAAATTGTGTATACGTTTAGATTGCACAGATTTCCCCTGGGAAAATACCCAAGGGCTCTCTATATTTTATTCTGCGACCGAAAACTCCTGTTTCTGTTCTAAAATCCGTTCATGAGCCATCTTTATGCCACAAAAATAGCCTCGCTTTTAAAGAGTACGCAGTGCACAGTATACTCTATTCATTTTTGTTGCTCAGTTTTGTTCCAAAATTTTTTAAAACTCATTAGAGTCTGGTCTGGTTCTGTCCAAGGATGAGGGTAATGAGATACCTATCAGCCAATCGATTCCTTGAGTACCAAAATTCCGTAAAAAAATTTCATGGTAGACTTGTCTACCGTCAACTAAACGTAGACGACAGAGCTTTGTTTTTTACAACCATGCGCAGCGCATTTAAGTTCAACAGAGCCTCCTGCATAGCTGTATGGCAGATTTTGTTATATCTGCCCAGATAATTGCCGCATAGTTCACTGTTCACTGGTCTAAACCTAGACAGGCTGTAATTGCCAGTTGGCAGTATACAAAAAGAACATTGGTCGTCGTGATGGAAGTTATTATATAATAGTATTTCCAACTTTTTAATATGTTTTGTGGTTAAAAATAAAAAAAGTCTTCTAAAAATCTTTTAACCTTGCCCAATCAATCCTGGTCCCTAATGATGCCACTCAATATTAATAAATTCCGCTCCGTATACATTGTTCAACAATCTATTTCAAGCCTATTTTATTAAGAGACAGCCTTTACTACAGAAAATCGTTTTATTTTGTAAATTGTAGTTGGAAATTTTCCTTAAATTTTATTAATTTACGTCCTCTTTTTTTTGATTTGCGTTCATTCCTTTGCTTAATTTTTATTCACACTGCCATTCAAATGATGCCCAAAACATGTTGTTGTAACAACAACTGCCAATTGCAGGAAATATATATGAGACTGTGTGTATGTATATATGTATGTACATAAGTAAGTAGTAGTGAAATCGATACGATGCTTTTTGTTTTCAATTTCAGTTGTAGTTAAACGACCCCTATAATCCTTAATGGGACCTTTCAATGTACAATAAAGCCAAATAAATTTATTGTGAAAACTATTTATTGTAGTAAATCTTCTGGATTGTGGTAAAAAGCTCAAATGGTGTTACAATCTAAACAACAGATCTACTTACTTTCTCTCTTTCTCTCTCTCTCTCTCTTTCTCTCTCTGTGATACACACACATACTGCATGTGTTGTGATATAAACAAACAAACATTTTTGCAATACAAATATTTTGTAAAACACAAATGAGGCTTGAATATAAATATTTTCTCTCTCTCTCTCGCTCTCTCTTTGCCACAGTCTCTGTCTCAGTCTCAGTTTCAGTCTCACTCAGCCTCCGTCTCTCACATAAAAATAAAGTTAAAAGACCTATTTTTTGTTTGGAACATGTTATAGACGTAGATGAACTTAAAAGATTTGATATCGTTTCAGTAATTGTTGTGCTTGTGTGTGTATATGAATCTGTGTGTACGGCTTTGTGTTTGGTTTAAAGCAGAACTGAATACCCCATACACCAACACTTTATTGTTTAAAATAATAACGAAATAAAGTATAAAAATACACTCTTATGGTATCGTATACAAGGAAACAAGAAAAATAAAATGAAAACAAATTTGAAAATTTAATAGTAAAATGAAGAAAAAAAAAAAAGAAAAAATCATGAGAGAATAAAATCTGGCATATGGTTAGGCAAACATATTTAGATATTCGAAGGCTGTCTGTGTGCACTTTTTAGATTACTTGAATGGTGTTTTCAAATGCCTCATATCGCTTATGTACTAACTCATATATACATATATACATAGTTGGTCATTACAACCCTTTAGTCAGGATTACGACCTAGCTTCTCACACCACTGATGTTGTGCGTTTTAATTATATACATGAGTGGCGGGAGCTACAGTTTGAAGTTGATTGCGAATGACAAATTTATTTTGAGAAACTTTTCATGTCAATTTTATTTTATTTACTCTTAAGAGCTTTTGCCAGAGATCTGCTGAGAAGAAGTAGCCGAAGAAATATTTGTTTATATTTCGTTTTGTTGGAAATGTCTGAAATGGGGTTTGAATCGTGGCCTCACATCTAATAAGCCAACACACTAGCTACTAGACTACGACAACTAACTAATAGAGGAACTAGAAAATTCTCCGACACAAACTAAAGCCACATTCAAGTTCAAATCAAAATTTTACAATTCAGTTGTTTCTTATAAACAAAGTCGTCTGTGGAAGTGTATTGGTTTGTGTTGTACTGTAAAGATTTCTTTTTTGTAAGACCTGCTCTTTGTAAAAAGGTCGGCCTTTTCTGTTATTTTCACAGGACCTCTCTGTGGGCTCCGGTAGTAGAAGACATGGATCTTCCCGTAGGTATTATTTGAAAAAGTTCGAATGACCGTTAAGTCTTAAAATCATAATTTTCGGCTTCTCAATGATTTGAATCTGCTTTGCTCGAGTCTTCAGTCAAGCACTTTAACCCGTTTAAGTAAGAAGGAAAATAAAAATCGTTGGGTGCATGAACGTATATATGTCCCGAACTCTACAGGATTATTACTAGAGTGTCAGTTATTTGCGGTTGTTAGTTTAGAGGACGTGTACTTGTCAATTCAGACAAGTACATTACCGGAGGTCGAATTGACCCATTGTACCAGAGCGGTTGTTACATCGCTCTTCTTTAATATGTCGTGCCCTAAACATTTTTAGCGAGCTAATTTGTATTTACCAAAGTGTGAATATTGCTGCATACCAAACGAGGGGCTTTAGAATCTCAACAATGAAGCTTAATTTCCTTCTGTCTGCTATAAGTGGTTTCAGCTCATTTCAGGATTTTTTTTTATCAGTATCGGGTAGTAGTTTGTATAGGACACTCCCGATTCGTCTCCACTTCCGTATGAGAATTACGATTTCAATTGACTTCTGTACGGTTTATGCCCTAAGTTGTGTATTGCCGAGAGTGTTTGAAAATCCTCTGTAGATTCATTTCTAGCATGGGTTGACAAAAATCTGAATTGTTCTGAGGTCAGTTACAACGAGTTGCATTCCTTGATTAGGATGCAAATTAATTCACATGGTTGTTGAAAAGTATTCTATTTAGTACTACGCAAAATGTGTAACAAGTTCCACAATGAGGGTAATTGATCGTAGGCTTCTTTGGCCCTACAAACTCGGTCGTCAACGTTCTCTTTAGAACAACCCTTCGTTGTAATAGCAAAATGACCGAATGTTTTCAATCTGCTGCTATTGCAGTCTGGAAGTTTTTGGTATTTCCTGTGTTAAAACTCATGGCCTTGATCTATCTTGAGACCATTATGTACCGCTTCAACGTCCTATAATATCAGTTTTGCCTGCATGTCGTTGCAGTTGTGAAATTCACGAGTCTATCATTTGAACGTCTAGTTAAACTCTTTGTCTGTGAAGGAACTTTTATTACAATTCGGTCAATAACCACATTAGAGAACAAAGGCAATAAAGGCTGTCACTTAGGAGGTCACTTGCCATATACTTTAGTGCAATGCGGCAGATTGCATTTCTATACAAGGATACAATTAATGATACGTATTGCTATGGTATTCTCCTACACAAAGTGCGCTCATGTCAATAAGTATCAGGTAGAATGATGATTGCCACTTCTTCGTTGACGGAGGATAATTGATTCCATGATGGAATATATATATAATTTTACCAGATGAATCGCCTTCATTTAACTCATAATTCTTATAAAATCTTTATTCATCGAATGCACGTAACCATAGGAAAGGAACATTTTTCCATGCAGTTGTTAGAAGCTGCAAAAATGTCCCTCTCAAAAGCTTTAGTGGTATGGTTAGTTTTCTTTAGGAAACTTTGATGTCCTCTCGGTATTGGTCAGGAGTTTCACAAGCAGGGATTGCAATATACTCGAACATTTCAGTAACTCTTTGAAAAAGTACACCTCATTTAAGATTCTGAACGAAGGATTCTCTAAGCAGGTTTTCGACTATTTTTTTTTGCTCCATTACATACATACATACATACATAATTGGCCATTACAACCCTTCAGTCAGGATTACGGCCTAGCTTCTCACACCACTCATGTTGTGTGCGTTAATTTTATACGTGAGTGGCGGGACCTACAGTTTAACGTCGACTCCGAACGACAGATTTTTGAGAAACTTTTCATGGCAATTTTATTTACTCTCAGAGTTTTTGCCAGAAATCTGCTGAGAGGAAGTCGCCGAAGAAATATTTTTTTTTTTTTTTTTCATATTTCATTTTTGATGTCTGACCTGGGATACGAACCCGGGCTTTACGAATAGTAAGCCAACACACTACCTACTACACCACGGCGACTAATATTTTGCTCCATTAGATCACTTAAATGAGCTGATGTGAAAGTGGTCTTGGAGCCTGTCACCACAATTATTATTAAATATATGGAGACCAGGAAAAATAACAGATTGGAAGGGAAGTCTACTCGAGTATCTCGATACCCAGCACGCATTTATGATTTAAAAAGCAAATCGAAATACTGGTAGTAGCACCCATTATGAATAAAACTGTTACGCAATCTCCCTTTAATTTCTCAATGCGGGCTCATTATGTCAGGCATAATCCTGATAAACATGGCATGTAATTTCAAACGTTTGAACTTGAAATCCCTTCCTTGTGTGCATTTATCACATGACCCTCGTTTTGCATGCACACAATCCTTAATAAGTTTCTGTTTTTTTTTTTTTTTGGGGGTTTCAATAGAAAATGAAAAAAATCTGTGAAAAACTGGAATGAAATAAATGGTTAAAATGCCATAAACAATTCAGAAGAACAAGAAGGAGAAAAAATCTTCAATTCATTCAATAGATTTTCTTTTTCTTCTTCTTTATATTTTCTATTTTATTTCAAAACGATTTTTTTCTCTCAAATTTTTTTAATTTTCTTCAGAACACACATGCCACAAAATAAAATATAATACAGTAACAACAACAGCAACAATACTAATAACATTATAAACGAATATAATACATGAGAATGGAGAGTACGTTTCTGCAACGTTTAGTTTATAAGGCCCATAACACATTAGAATACAAAACGTAACCAAAAACGAAATAAAAAGAAACCCGAACGAAAAAAGAAACACAATTTGTCCAGACCCTTTTTCTTTAAATAGAAAATAAAGAAAATAAAAATAAAAAGGAAAACGAGCAAATCCTTCTTCCTTCATTGTATAACCAGTGTTCGCCCGTAAAGCATTGGGAAAAATTGTATTCCATGAGATCCCATTAAAGGCAATCGGAAATGGCTAAAGAAGCAAAAAGGAAAATGTAAGAAAAGAGAAAATTTTTGGTTTAAAACCGAAAAATAAAACACAAGAACCCTTAATGCTAGGAAAAGTGTAACAGCATCAATGGATTTAGTGAGGAATGAGCCCCCCCATGCTTTAGGCAAAATAACAATGAATTATGGCCCATCTATTGCCCAGTTTTATCGCCTTTAACCGTATTTATTACAACACAACTTACAACAAATGAATGAAACGAAATAATAGATTGAATAGTGAACAGTAAAGCCATCAAATTTATTTATCCACTGTCTGTTGACAATACAAAATGGTGACCGAATAGAAGAACCTGATCCTTTATGCTCAATTTTGATGTTACAATTTCGAATTCCTTTTCTTACATTTTCCTTCTGGCAATAATTGCGGAAATATTAAAAGTTGTTGGTTGTAATCGTGCTTCTTTCTTTTCGTATGTTTTCCACAAAAAGGGCTTTTCTGTACAGGCTGTCGTCCGGACGTAGAATGCTTCATTTGGAATGAAATTAATGTTAATGAGTTCACTAGAATTATCCTTTTGTCGACAATCAGCTTGACTTGACAATCAGCTCCGCAATGCTGAATTAATATGTCGTGAATAATTTGAAAACAATGCTGCTCATATTCCATATCATGATGAAAATGGCCTCAGCTTTATATTCTCTGTACTCATTATTCTCTTAACAAAATCTATACATGGGGATCGAGGTGATATTCACTCATTTTGCTGTGCCCGATCAGAAGGTCGATAATTATTCTCAGGCTGCTTTTGAATATTCTGACGAATAACTCAAGTCTCTTTCTCTTGTAATTACCCGACAAAAGTTTAGGTTGTTTGAAACTCATTTGGCTTGAAAGGAGTTTGTGTCTCTATCCAAATTTCTCTTCCTACATAACATAATTGCTTATTACAACCCTTCAGTCAGGATTACGACCTAGTTTCTCAAATCACTTATGTTGTGTGTGTTAATTTTATACATGAGTGGTGGGACCTACATTTTAAAGTCGACTCCGAACGACTGATGTTTGAGAAACTTTTCCCGGCAGTTTTATTTACTCGCAGAGTTTTTGCCAGAAATCTGCTGAGAGGAAGTCACCGAAGAAATATATTTTTTTTATTTTTGTTTTGATATCTGACTCTACTCCACAGAAAGACTCACAAGCATGCCTGTCTTGTCATTCTCACATGACCTGAGATTTTACTGCATAACTGATTTAGCTTGTCTAGGCAGTCCAATCTTATGAGCGGAGTGCTTTGACGGTCATTTGTACTTCCAAGTCGACTTAAACACATCTTTCTATGGCCTAGACTTGTGCTCAGACAGTACCAGTGGTTTTTCCTACGTGATTGAATTATTTCATTCTGGCATGAATATTCCTAAATTTGTCCTCTGTTCCCTCTCTCAAACAGCATACTAATAGCTTTCATTACTCAGCCTCATTTTAAATCATTTTCCGGATTCAGACTCTACGATTCTGTTTCAGTCCATGGACCAATTAATCAAAGGGCTGTCAACTACTTGATGTATGAGGTCATAATCTCTCCTGATAAGTTTCGTATTTGGCTTCTTGGCTTCAAAATTTCAATTCCCACTACCGTGCGCAACAACATCCTTACGCTTCCTCCGTTTATAGCAACAAACGCTAGTTTCAGTAACTTGTACAACTCCATCTAGGTTGTATTTGAGCAAATATCACTCTCACCATCATGGTATAGATT
This sequence comes from Sarcophaga subvicina, assembly GCA_936449025.2. Classification (NCBI taxonomy): domain Eukaryota; kingdom Metazoa; phylum Arthropoda; class Insecta; order Diptera; family Sarcophagidae; genus Sarcophaga; species Sarcophaga subvicina. The sequence goes on from OW388083.2 coordinate 78,598,945, forward strand.
CAGTGCATAAACTTTGGGTAACACCTTCAAGATTTCTTTGCAGGTCCTCTGCATACCATTACGGACTATCTTGAAATGCTCTCTCTACTATTCAGTGATATTTACAGATATTTTACCTTCTGCTTTCGAGATAATATCTCAACCGGGAGTGGAACATTTTTCCATTTCACAGGTTTTCCCTTTCATGTATGGATTTATCGTGCTTGATATGCACCATCACCGTAGGCTAGTAGGTAGTGTGTTGGCTTATTAGACGTCAGCCCTCGGTTCAAACCCCAGGTCAGACCTCACGAACAAAACGAAATGAAACATGAAAAAATATTTCTTCGGCGACTTCCTCTTTGTAGATTTATGGCAGAAACCCTGAGAGGTAATAAAATTGTCATAAAAAGTTTCTCAATTATCGGTCGTTCGGAGTCGATTTTAAACCGTAGGGTCCGCCACTCATGTATTAAAATAACACACACAACAAAAGTGATGTGAGAAGTTAGGTCGTAATACCGACAAAGGTAAATTTGCGGTTGTAATGACCAATTATGTATGTATGTATGTGTGTATGTATGTATGATATGCACCATCAACTTATATTCCCAAGAACTTTTTGCATGATGTCGCAGTCACCGTAAATTTACCTTTGGCCATTAGATTTATGTCATCTACAGTCAAGGTACTCCTCACATAATTTCATAAAGATTTTAACCACAATGGAGGTCCCCATTAATGATGAAAAAAGACGCTCCTGTTGGCAACTTCTAGTTGGAACTCTAAGATCGAGTTGTTACTAAGCGAAATATGCGCTTTGATAGCATTTTGACTGACAAACAATATTTTAATCCCACCAGAAGAACTCCAGTGCCTCTGAATTTACACGCTTGCGGAAGACCCATCAAGACTTCTGGTTAACATTTTTTTAAGATCTGCTTAAGGTAAGGGATAATGACGAGTTGGGAGATTAGGAATTTCCTTTCACGTATTTAACCACCAAGGTAGAAGTAGCCGTAGTCTAACGGGTAGTGTGTTGGCTTATTAGACGTAAAGCCAGGGTTCAAACCCCAGGTCAGATATCTCCTACAAAACGAAATATGAAAAAATATTTCTTTGGCAACTTCCTCTCAGCAAATTTCTGGCAAAAACTCTGAGAGTAAATAAAATTGCCCAATGAAAAGTTTCTCAAAACAATTTGTCGTTCGAAGGTCCCGCCACTGATGTATAAAATTAACACACGCAACATAAGTGGTGTTAGAAACTAGGTCGTAATCCTGACTGTAATGACCAATTATGTTCGTATGTATGTAAGGTAGACAGCTATGGTGCCTTTCTCTGAAAACCTAGTTAAGTGTTTCTTGTTGTTGTTGGATGCTAATTTAACTTATCTTGTAAGATATGATGTAGTGATAAGGCCTTGTAGGTGTTAACCAACAACTAGTAGTGCGCTTATGAAAACACTTCTGAAAACACTATTTCACCAACAAAAACTGTCCCTTGTTATTTAAAGTCATTGTGCTCTCCATACATAAAACATTGTTTTACATTTTTCTATTGTTGTTATTGTTGTTGTTGTTGTTGTTGCTGTTGTTCTTAAATCCTATGGCTCTGGTATCGATACAAAAACCCTGCAAGTCCTTTTCAATATGTATTTTCAATATTTTATTTTATTTCTTTTGTTTTTTTTTATTGTTGTTGTTGCGTAAATTGTTTTGTATGTGTATGTGACAAGCACTTCAATATTACGAACCCACTTGAACCACAGCCACATTTATAAAACCCTATATTTGGCACTTGAAATGACTTAAATCCACTTGGACTGCTGTTGCTGCTACTACTACTACGACTACTATTGATGCCACTGCCACTGCTGCTTCCACTTCTGAATGTTGTATTTATTTTGTTCTCTACTTCTAGACTATATATCACAAGCTCCTCCATAGCCAGCTCTGCTTCCAGAGCCAGTCTTTTCTTTTTTTCGTTTTAAGCATGTGCTTCATACGTATTGAATCCTTTTCTTCTTTTCTGTTTTTATTTTACTCTTGTTTGGCAAAAAAAAGAGAAGAGAATTTTTTAAAAACAAAATAAAAACGTATAAAATAAAGGGAAAAACTCTTTATAAATTGCCATTTACTTTATATAGTGTTTTCGATTGCTTTTCATCGGAAAAAAAACAAGAGAAAGAAAGACGAAAAAAAAGAAAAGTGGCAGAGACTGAAAGGACAAATTTATAGACAAAAACACCCTCTAGAAAATAGACAACAAGAAGGATGTCAAATATTATAGACCAGCAGACTAAAAAGAGATCGTTTTTGTCATGTTAATAAATGACTGGCTGTTTGGCTGGCTGTGGCACACAATAAGTGACTGGCGGCTGCCTAACTATATAGCATTGTCCTGGATTCTGCTGCTTTTTTATTTAATTTTTCTTGTTAAAGCAACTGCAGCCGTTTAAAGAAAAATCCCTTAAGAAAACAAGAAAAACTGCGGCAACGCTTACAAATGTTTTCCTTTAAATTATTTCTCGTATATGAAGTCCTGTGATCTATTTTTATAGGGACTTAGTTTCTTGATTGTTCCAAAAAAGCGCTCTGCGTATCAAGTGATGTGTAAAAAACAGGAAATTCTTGTTCTCTTTGGTGGCAATTTTATTTTTTTTTTGTTTCCCTCTTTTGGTTGAAAATAAAAAGGACTTCCGTTGAGCTGTTGTTTTTCTTTTCGATTATTTTGTATGTGCAAGCACCACTGTGTATGTAAAAGTGTATTCTGAAATTAAGGAAAATAAAAAATTTGGTCATTGAAACACGTTCTGTTTTTCTAACCATCAGCGACTGCTTTAATTTTCTTTTTTTTACTTTTTGTTGTTGCTCTTAATTTTTATAGTCCTTCTAACAGCAGGACATTCCTAAGATGTTTGAAAAAAATAATTTTTTTTTTTGTTTGAAACCAGGGATAATTAATATGTACCATGGAATAAAGAGACAAAAAATAAAGTTCAAAAGTAATAAGGCACTTGGAACAGAAATTTTTAATTTTATTTGAAGTACAAATTAGTTTGATTCACTGTCATTATGATGACCTTGGCAGAAGGTTTTTTTTGTTATGATTGAACCTAAAATAATAAATTAGGGTCTCTTAATTTAATGCTTATTTAACTAACCACACTCAGGGATTTTAAATTTCTTGTTAAGAAATGTCAACAAATATTGCCTTCCTTCGTAGAAATCTTTGGATTCCAACAGTCAAATTTCTTTGAAATCTATTTTCGTAACTTGTTTTTCGGCAAACAGCGCTATATTCGGAACATTTCCAAGAATGGGTGAGCCACTTAAAAGTTTAATTTTAAAAATGCAATCCAACAATAACGATTTAAGATTTTGCCAAATTTTTTTATTTTTGTTGTCGAGTACAATTATTCCGGTTAGAAGTGAAATATTATTTCATTCATATGTCTGCCGTGGCTAGCTTCACAGTACCTTAATAGACCGGACCAACATTCGTGCACTTTATCGAGTGTATGGGGTGACATATCGGCAATGGCTTCACGAATGTTACCCTTCAAATTCTAAATTGTGCCTGGTTTGTCCGCATAACACTTTTCTTTAACGACGCCCCACAGAAAATAGTCCTACGATGTCAAATTGGCTTCTTGACGGCCAATTGTCATCATCTTTTCGACTAATTAAACGGCCATCAAACGTTTGACGCAATAAATCGATTGTGGTATGAGCAGTGTCGCCGTAGTCTAGTAGGTAGTGTGTTGGCTTATTAGACGACGCTTATTAGATCAAATCGAAAATGTGAAAAAAATATTTCTTCGGCGACTTCTTCTCACCAGATTTCTGGCAAAATCTCTGAGAGCAAATAAAATTGCCATGAAAAGTTTCTCAAAATTCTGTCGTTCGGGGTCGACTTTAAACTGTAGGTACCGCCACTCATATATTAAATTAACGCACACAACATAAGTGGTGTGAGAAGCTAGGTTGTAATCCTGACTGAAGGGTTGTACTGGCTAATTATGTATGTATGTATGTATGTAAATGGCCATCAAAAGTTTAACGCAATAAATCGATTGTGGCATGAGATGTATGGCAAGTTGCACTATCATGTTGAAACCAAACATTGTTCACACAAAAAAAATTGTTGGTTATCATGGTGCGATAGGGGCCTTCATTTAGCAAAATGGTCGTTCCTCTCCACAAGCCGCACCAAATATTCGCACGTAACGGGTGAATTGGCCTTCTGTAAGATCACGTGTGGGTTTTCTTAGCCCCAAATACGGCAAATTTGCTTATTAACGCGTCCACCAAGATGAAAATGAGTTTCATCCGAAAAGATGATTTTTTTTTTGGCAAAATCGACATATTCGTGCAGTTTCTCTTTGGCCCATTTAGTGAAACGAAAACGTAGCGGATAGTCATGCGGCTTCAACTCTTGAACCAATTGAGGCGTCATAACGAGATCTTTTCGCAAAATTCGATGTAGACTGGTGCGAGAAATGTTTAATGATGACGATGACAAGTTGATGTTGATGGATTCTCCTTCACACATACTCTAAGCCACAGCTTCGATACTTTCGTCTTGGCGCATCAACTATGAAACCAGCAATACTTTAGCAATAAACTTACGTATACCGGGCACTTTTGGTTCTCTGTGCGACCAAATTTTGTATGACATTTTCGTGCCATTTCCGACCAGTTTTTCTTTATTTTGTAAATAAATTGCCAATAAATCCCAACCTTGCTTGAGCGTAAATCAATTCATTACGTTGTGGGATAATATACTGAATTTTGTGATAAAATAGAAGGACATACATAAGTATTGCCAGATAGATGGCCCACCCGATATAACCTTAATGAGGTAATAAAAACGAAAAAACTAATGCTAACAGTTCGTTCCCAAGTGATAATGCTTTCAATTTCAAACAAACAAAAGGTGAGGAATTTATGATTTAAAGTGTTAAAATTTGCTTTCCATCAATTTGGATAATAAAATTGAATGCATGGAATGCTTTGGGAAAAGTTTTCAATTGTTTTTATTTCAACGTTATTGGCGTATGTGTGATTAATACCCGGGTATTATAAACTTTATGTCTATTAGGTCAATTATTTGTTTAATAGTCCATCATTTTAGAAAAGTTTTCTTTTAAAAAATTTTTATTTTTTTAAAGAAATTTTTATTTTTTTTTTGTGTTTAAAATTGTTAATTTGCATGGTAAGCTTTTGGTTTATTTTCTATAGAGAATCATTATAAAGATTATTGTATTCCTAAGAGTAAAATTTGATTAAAAAACAAAACAAAAAACCCAAAAAATATTTGATTTACATATTTAATCCATAGGATTTCTTAACAAATTTGCAAGGGATTTTAAAAGATGGCCTTGGGCATGATTATTCAATTTCATGAAAACAGGAAAAAATTTAAAAAAAAAAAATAAAGGGAATGTTCATTTAAAAAGGAAATTATTTTTCAAAATTCTTGTACTTCTTATTTCGTGTTTCTACAAATAGTTTTAGTTGTGAGTGGTTAATTAAACAATTTCTGAAAATGTTGTGAAACTCTATTGGTGACTGGCAACAGAAAAAGGCTGTGCATCCCTATCGGAATCCATTTCATCTTATTTCCACAATAATAATTGTGTCTCCTTTTATTGGCCCAGTTTATCAAAGATAAATTCCTTGGAAAAGAATCGTTTTGCATACGATTTTTGTTACGCATACTTACTTGCCATGCTTTTTATTTATGCACTATTTTGCTCGTATTTGAATTCCTTTTTAATGCTTTAAATCCTTTTACTGTTCCATGGTTTTGGTTTTGTTGTTGCAACTTAACAATCAGATTTATTGCCACATTATTCCGTTGAAAGTTATAACTTTTTCACACACACACGCACCCACCTACGCACATTAAACAGTTTCATGGAAATTTACCGTTGATTTTTATTCAACGTAACAGTTCAACGCTGACACAGCAACAACAACAACATCAACATCAACGAAAATATAAAAATCAAAAGGAAATGAAAAAGAAAAAAATATAACGGATTATTTTAATGTGTATGCGTGCGTATACTATGATAAACGAACAGAAAAAGTTTCATTCATTTTGTCTTGCCATCAAACCATCATATGCTAAGTGATAACCCAAGTGGCCAATAGCCTTAAAATGCAAGAAAAAGAACTTTAAAGAACTTTAGTTTTTAACTTCTTCTTTAGCATTCTTTCTTAATTATTACACACTTTACTATTTGCTGTTAGTTTAAATTCACACTTTTCGATTTATTGGGTTCATCTGACAACTTCACCTACAAATAACCCAAAGAAAAAAAAAATGAATTCAATTTACAAATATTCCATTTTTGTGGTGCTTTTTTTTTGCTTCTCTTTTACTCTCTCTCTCTCTCTCTTCTTGGTTTTTTTCTTCTCACTTTTTTACGTTACTTTTTCCGTATTTTTGTAATTTAACACCGGTTTTCCCTTGAGCTTTATTTTCACATACTTTCCCTCTCCATTCGGTTCTTAATCTACATTTTTTTATAACGATTTTCCTTTAAAAGCTACGATAGATTGTGGCGGTATTTTGTGTTTAAACTGATGATTTGTACAACATAAGCAATAATTTCCAAAATTTTTGTTTCTAAGTCAAGTGTAGGAAATTCCTCTGGATAACCCTTGTAAACTAAATTAGAAGAAAGTTACTACCTACAAAATTTTACTTTTATTTAAGAAAACCGGTTCCGGATTTTAAGGATCTCTTATGTATATACGGACTTCAGAAAAAAAAAATTGATTCCCGATGTAACATCCACTCGAATATTACCAAAAATCATAAGTTTTGGCCTTTTTGGTTAGTATATCTCAGAAACCTGGTGTCACAGAGTAATTCTGCTGCCGAATTCGATGCACCAAGAAGTCGCCGTAGTCTATAAGCCAACACACTACCTAGACGTAAACCCAGGGTTCGAACCCCAGGGCTCAAAACAAAAGACAAAAAGCATTTCTTCGGCGACTTCCTTCTCAGAAGATTTCTGGCAAAAACTCTGAGAGTAAATAAAATTGCCATGAAAAGTTTCTCAAAAATCTGTCGTTCGGAGTCGACTTTAAACTGTAAGTCCCGCCACTCATGTATAAAATTAACGCACACAACATAAGTGGTGTGAGAAACTAGGTCGTAATCCTGACTGAAGGGTTGTAATGACAAATTAATTATGTATGTATGTAAGAACACTTAATAAAAATAGAGTCTGGTTTTTGGATTGCCGGCCTTTGTAATTAATGAATAACTAAAGCCATTTAATTTTATTCAGCATTGACCCGACTTAATTTTCTTGAAATATTTAGTACCTCTTTCAAACTTTGCTATTCAGGACAGTTTCTTTGGTAGTCACTGTCAGAATTGCAGTAATTTCTGGGCTGGTTGACCCTCATTTTCTATACCGAATTTTATGTACATTTTCCGATCCATATTTTAAGTCAAGAAAAATATTCGTAAAGAATTTTTTTCTATAAAACTCACAGAAAATAATACCTATTCGTATACGTTTTACACTAATTCGTCCCTTTGTTCACGATGTAATGGATGCTAGGTTTACAGATTTATTTGCTATTCAAATGATCAACGAATGTACAAGAAGAATCTTATCTTATTTTCAGCTATATGGGAAAGAGACACTACTGAGTAAGAATGTATGATTTCCAGCAACAAGTCCCTTTACATTCCAATATATCCATTGTATTTTATTGGCTGACTTTTCAATTTATTAGTAGAGTTGGCTACCACACCTTCACCTACGTCTGAGCACGGTCAATAACCCGAAAAAATGATTTTGAGCCTTCGCCCTATATATCGACGCCTCCACTCTATAACGTTCTAAGTCTACTTAGAAAGTTTTTAATTTTCTTGCATTTTTAAATTCTACGTTCTCTAACTTAAATACTGAATAAATTTGGTTAAGATGCGCCGATACGTTCCGAAGTTATAGGGAAAAATCTACTTAGAATGCGCATATAGTCATATGTCTCGTGAAAACTTTGAGAACTCATAACTCAAAACACACTTTTTCGACTTGGAATGTTATAGAACGGAGGCGTCGATATGAAAGCTGTATTCCATTTTCGATGCCATATTAGTGATGCAAGTAATCTAGTGGGTAATGAGTTCGGTTATTAAACAACAGCCCATGTTTTATCCCCATCAGAAATCAGCAATGAATCGTTTTTTCGCTACTCATAAATACTCATGAAATTTTGAGTATGAGTGAGTCAACAGTATTGAAGTTCAACTAATCTGATTCATTCATACTCACTACAATATTGATTTATAAGTATAGGTTGCAATGCGTTGACATCAAACTCATAACATTCGAAATATGTTTGATTCATTCATTCATACTCATTCAGATTCATAAATTTAGAAAAATACTTATAATACTCATAAATGATTCGAATCATTCATCAAAATTTACGGCTTTAGTTGTTGTTGCATTTACAAAAAAAAAAGAAGAAAGAAAAAGACAAAAACAGCATGCAAAGCAAACACACAGCCTTCTAGTGAGTATTTTAGTGTTCCTACGCTTAGCATACGTATTTTGTGATTCTTGTAAATGTTGAGTAAAGGAGAGTCGATCTGAACAACTTCATGCGTATTGTTAAGTATGAGTACGATGACTACTTCAAACTTTGAATATCAGTAGTATGAGTATAATATTAAAATTAGTATGAATGCGTATAAGTATCAGAAATTATGAGTATGATTCGAATCTACTCATCTTATTGAATACTCATTGCTGATCTTTGATCCCCATCTTAAATATATCGAACACAACGAAAATATGAAAAAAATAATTCCATCAGCGACTTCCTCTCAGCATTTTTGTGGCAAAATCTCTGGAAGTAAAATAAAGTTACAATAAAAAGTCTCTCAAATCTAACGTTTGAAATCGAAGTTAAACAGCAAGTTCCGCCACTCATGGATAAAACTGACTCACATAGCTCGTTTGTTATCCTGACTAAGGGATTGCGATGACTAATTAGATTGGTTGGTAAGCGCTAGTAGTGCAGGTGGTATGGAGATCAGATGAAAGGAAATAATTCTTCCCCTATCTTAAGAGAACTAGGCATTGATGAATATCGCATTAAATATACTTGTACAGAATTTCAAGAGAAACAAATCCTGGGTGGGCCGACATACCCGGTTGCTGAATTTCAAAACTGCTATGTCTTGCAGTGGGCAGCGAGAGAAAGAGGGAACTACTTCAGTTGGACAAGAAAACGTTTCGCATTCCAACAGGAATTCTAATGGAACACTGCTCTGTTTGCATTTTTAAGACTATTGCCTCTAGTGCTTGCAGCTCATCGAGATCGTTCCCAAGAGCTATGGATTCAATAAAACAAAATTGAACACAATTTAATTTTGATATACTCCGATGGCAGCAGTATTTTTTGCCTTTTTAACTGGCCATTACAATCCTTCAGTCAGGATTACGGTCTAGCTTCTAACACCACTCAAGTTGTGTGTGTTAATTTTATACATGAGTGACGGGGACCTACAGTTTAAAGTCGACTCCGAACGACAAATTTTTGAGAAACTTTTCATGGCAATTTTATTTACTCTCAGAGTTTTTGCCAGAAATCTGCTAAGAGGAAGTCGCCGAAGAATTATTTTTTCTTATTACGTTTGGAAGTCTGACCTGGGATTTGAACCGTGGCCTTACGTCTAATAAGCCAACACACTACCTACTAGACTACTTAGCTCTATGTATAGTCGAATTAAATCTTCCTAGTGGTGTAAAGTATCACTAAGTCGACCTTGGCCAACTACTGCCACGTTGTTGTTCCTTCATTTATTTTTTGTTTGACCTTATTTTCGAATTTTCCATATTTCATTTTGATGTTGTTGTTGCCGATTTTGTTGTTGTTGTATTGTTGGCCATAAATGGCGTTGAATTGTACCGTAAATGACTTACATTTTTCGAAAAATACTTACGAAAATAAGAAGAAAAACCAGAATGAGAAATCCCACACTTTTTTCTTCTTTTTTTTAAGGGAATAAAAATAAAGAAAACTGTGTATAAAAATGATGTTGATTTACTTCTGTCATACACTGTATGAAATCCTGCTTGTTTTTATGCAAAAACAGAAAAACATAAAATTATTTCGATGTCATGGAGGATAAAAGAAAACAAAATTTTTTGTGTTTGTGTATGTAAGTAATATAGAGAGTGTATGAGATAGAGAGAGAGAGAGTGAAATATAAAGTGGGGGAGAAAGAGAATGTGAGAGATTGAAAACACTTGATATTTTTCACACATCTTTACTTTAACAAATGGTGACATCTTTTTAACATCATCAACAATAACTACAAAATTAACAACAAATATAGTGGATATAATAGCAACAACAACAACAACAAAACACAGTCAATTTAGTAAATTGATGAGGACAACAAGAATTTTCTTTTTTTACCACACTTATCACAACAAACAAATCAGTTACAGTGTCAGTTAAAACAAAGAAAATATTTTCTAACAAACTGTTTCAATTTGTTTTCCCATACACTGTTTCCATACACAAATTGCTTATAATTATTTGTATGTGTATGGGTATGTAAATGTGTTTAAGAGTAATTGCTTGTCTTGATGAAACGGTATTTGCCATACATTTACATGTAAAAGCAAAAATATTGAAAACAATTCATATTTTCTTTATTCTCCATACCATCAGCGAGTGACAAAGTAAGTCTGCTGATTGTATTCTGTCTTGTATTCTGTCTGCTCTGTGTTAAGTATAATTGACATTGTTACTTGAGATCAATCAATTTGATTTTTATTACTCGTCTGTGTTCATTGTTATGCGAGAGTACTGTCATAATAAAAAAGTTGTGTCGGCGTTGTTAAATTAAAGGAAAAAAGAAATACCAGCATAAAATATGAAAACGTGATGAAGTGTTAATTTCCATTTAACAGAAGACGTATCTAAAAAAAAAAACGTTACCAGCAGCACTTCTTTTCAAAGGAAGCTAAGAAATTAAAATGAAATCAATTAAACAGTAATACGGGCTTTGTTTTCTTACTTTCTTAATTTTGATATTTTCAATTTTGCGTTCAAATTTTTAATACCAAACATGGGTTCTTATTTTGCCTGTTGAGGCAAGACGGTGCTGTTAATTAGCTTGAATATGCTTTTTTTGAATCCTCCAACGAAATCAGTAACAGATGTTGCTTCTGATTAGACAAAACAATTTATTTGAGTGTTAATTTATCTTGTTTTTGAAAAATTTTCTCATGTAGATTTGGCTTAAGGTTGATACTTGTCCACAGCCTGCCAATAAATTGTTGAAGTGCAGCAAGAGCTCCAAATTTCCCCATGTTACTAAAGGTTCTGCCAAGCGATATAAAGCTTAGTTCCTGAACATCGTCACGAGGTGGTATACTTCTATTCTTTTTTTCTACTTCCTTGATAACCTGATCGACCTGAATTTTCAGCTACGATTTTCTAAGTTAAGATTTTTATATCTGCAACGACCCAAAGTTGTTCGTTGCCAAAATCGTTTGGCAACGATGGCTTAGTTTTACAAAAATTTCAGCTTACTTCGTATGCTGTCTGTAACAAACACATCTCATATCCGTTGTGAAGCACAGACTTTGAAGAAATTCAACTTCGTTCCGTCAATGTATGCGTTTGAATTTCATTTGTTCATTTCAAATTTGCGCCCCAGTATCCTCGATATGGAATTGATTTGTATCCTTTCAGTAACCAACAGTATCCCAGTTTTCCTTGCATATTTCTGAGTCTGAAGGAGATACAACTCACTGGTAACTCTAAACAACAGAAATAGATTTTCCACTAGGTTCGCAGAGGCTCACATATGACAATTTAGCTTGTTTGGGAATAACTACCGATTCCGACGTAAACTTCATTGCGAAAAAAAAGGATTTTGGCAAATCAGTATTGAACGCCTTTCAGCCTAGCATTCAAATAATATTGTGAGTGATGAACCAGCTTTAATTGTTACGTAAATTAGTCTTTATGTGGTTGGTGGTACACATTCAAATATAAAATACTCCGTCATCAGGTGTTAAGTGGACCTAATTGCCGTGGAATCGATGAATTCTGTTTTTTCGCCTGGAAAAGATTTAACAGATTTTTGCCAGTTCGTGCATTGCAATGATACGTAGGTTACATCACAACTGAAACGCTTCCAGTCCCTTTAAACTTTTTTGTAATCATAGTAATCCTTTGTAGGTAGTAGTAGGTGGACCATAATTACTCTGTAGTGCTTGGAAGGTGGTGACCTTTGAATATATCAATTTTGTAGTAATTTTTTAAATTTTTTATGCGTTTTGTGGTTATTTAACGATATATTGTCCTAAATATCTTGAGAATCTTGTGTTAAATAAATGACACTTTTGTTGGAAAACATGTAACAGACGACTATCTTGACAGGCAAGCAATATCGGACAACCCAAAGTTGCATTACTGCGAAATGAGATTAAATTTATTTCGTGGGCTTGATGTTATGTTTTCTTAAATTTAGCCAATGAGCTCAATGATATCATTTTTGTTCTTTAAAAAGAATGTTTCATTTTAGTTGCTCCAAGATTTTGTTTTCATAAATTAATTAAGGTTTCTACATATCACCTTACTTCCTCTATTTTAAGGTTAAATAAAGTACGTTTATTTACCTCATGTAATAAAATAATTTGTTAAACGAAATCAAAAAAAACGAAGAAAAAAATCTGAAACTCAAACGCCCCCCCCCCTGTGTTGTAAAACCCTGACAGTGAACTTAGGAAATGCCATACAAAACAAAAAAAGCAAAGAAATCTTATGCGAACAAATTTGAACTCAACATTCCGACTGACATCGACGCATAATCTTTGCATAAAAACCAGTCAGCGTATGCAACCAAAATGAATACTCCTGTTAAAAAAGTAAAAATAAACGCCCTAAAGTGTACTCTCCTTATGCTCTTCGAGTAAAAATTTATCATTTTATCAACGCGAACCACACACAACACAAGTCAGCCATCCATCAGCATCTTGTTGAGAAATTTTTTTAAAAAATAAGTGCTGGGTGGTAAATCAGAGAGACAGAGAGAGGCAGAGTAAGGGACAATAATCTTAAATATACATACATATGTAGACGTAAGCAGTTGTATGTGTATGAGTCTTTTTCTGTTATTTTGTTGTATTTTTATTTACATCTTTTCCTGCTCCACTGCTTTAATCAGGGAACTACCTTTTTGTTGTTTATTTTTACCCTATGCCGCGATATGTTGAGCGTATGGCAGGGTGGAATACATTTGCATTGTGGTGATGCCTTTAATACCTGAAGAAGTAAGGCTTAAACCATTATTAAATATTGCCAATGATTTGAAACCGTTTTTCCAAAGTAGATTTGTGCATGTCCGCAGATCCTTGACCGGGTTATTCCAAGTTTGTAAAAATCTCAGAAACGTTCTCTCAAGAATTGTCCAACCAGACTACTCCTCCAAGAAGTTCTATGTAAAAGTACTGAAACCTCGAAGTTATTGTATTCAACCTTTTCTTCCATCCATCTTGAGCAAATTATCATTTTATCTTCTAAATTATATCATCGGGTATGATAAAGTCTGTGTGAGATATCATCGACAATTTTTATCCGTTTGAAAGACCTTTTGATGTCATTATTTGGGGAATACAATATCGTTTAAATGTCCACCACGACTTCTTTGAGAGACTGGATCCGAAATGTCTTATTTTACATGATCCAGGCGCATAAAGCAAACTAAATTTGACCAATGGCATCAGTTATGTTGGCTTTGAAAACCACTGTGGTGTTGTTTATTATTTGCATACACCTGCTTCTTAAGTACAACTTTAAAGACCAGGTTTTACGGAGTCAAACCGCAGTTCACGTTACATCCACGTAAGATAAAGGCTTAATATCGAATGTAGCATGAGCTGTGTGGTCCGGAACGCCATTCTCTTGAAATCACAAGTTGTTGGTACCCAGATTATTCAATCCAGATCACATAAATTCGATTGAATTTTGCCGATGACATGTGTTATAATGGCATTTTGAGGACAGCTGAACTTAAAAAAAATCAAATCACACGATATTCACGCCCTCAACTCCTTTGTATAGAATTTCCAATGTTGCAAGAGCTGTGTGGTTCATAGCAACGTCTTGTTAAAATCTCATGTCGCTGTTGTTCAGAAAATACAATAGAGTCTGATTGTAGTCGGAAATCAATACTGCTAGCCGTTATATCCCTAAGAATAAGTCTAAACTCTTCACCCCATCTGATTTCAAACGAAAGTGAGACAACTCTGTGTGGGCCAGTGCCTCGAAGTCTACTTTAAGACTTCTCAACTGTGCATAATAAAGACGGATATAAAACAAAGGCGGTAGCAGCATTGTGATAATGTGGTAGTTGTTTCACTGTTCTATCGCTACTACAATGGATTATGCTTTAGGGAAATAAATGGACTCATTCCCTAAAGTCACATGTTTGGGAGTTGCACTTGTTTTCCTTGTTTTCCCAGCCTGATTGTGGTCGCCCGGCCATTGGAGCGCATAACGTATTACAGAGAAAATTTGTTATTTAGTGATACTATTTGGGACAGTCTGCCTGCAAAAGTTTTTTTTCTAGTCCCTGCAACATAGATTGATTCAACTCTGAAATCCATAAACACTGTTCTCTTATTCCTCTTCCATAGGCTCTTTTCCAGGGTATGACAATTGCATTTCTACTTGAATTTAATATTTCCGTTTAAAGAGTGCCAATTCTGTTCTCAATGCACATCCGATACATCTAATTCTCTAGGAGTTGCCTTAGCTCCTCCATTGAACCACTGCAAAATCTTTTCATGGAAGAAGGTTTTTAACCTGTAAAGATAGTCCATAGATACGAAATCCTTATAAATTTTCATAAAATTCCTCATAACTGTACCAAATTGTGTTACCACAATTTTTTCTAATTTCCATCAAGAATTGGATCCTTAAAGGGATTAAATTTTTAAAATTTTTTTGGAAAATTTTGAATATTTTAAGTCCTCTTTTCTCTGTAACAAAGTGATTGACAAATTGCAGAGAACTTGCTGACCTAAGTATTCCATACACATACATTGCAGTGTAGAGTATAATACAGTTGAGGTAAACCAACTATCATGGAGTTTCTTTCGAGTGTTTTTTGAAACCAAATTTATATATTTTGTTGCTGAGATAAATTTGTATGGGCTTGTATGTATGTGTGTATGTGTATCTATAGTTGCATTATTTGCGATTTATTTTCATAAATTCTAACACCCACCATCCTCCACTCTAGTAAATCAAAAAATTCTCTTTTCATGTGTTGCCTGTTTTGTTTCGATTTTGTTTTTCTTTCTCTCTCTCTCTGTCTGCTTCACTTTCTATGTAAATAAGCTTTGGCGGAAACTATGTGCCTATGTATGTATTTGTGTGTAAATGTAAAATGTGTGAGCAAGACCGTGTAGCTGACTTCAAATAATCACTTGTCATATAAAATTCGCAGAGTTTTTCTGTGCGATTTTTTCTTCGTAATATTTTTGCGCTCCAAAAAAGAAAAAGGTTTTTAAGAAAGAATTTCTACGTTTCGCCATTGCTGTCTCTCTCTCTCTCTCTATCTCAGTTTTTAGTTCTGTATTTATTTATGTACGTGTGTTTGAAGCAATAAAACAAATGACGACAGTTTAGTTTAGATGGCTGGTTGTTGACTGGTTGCTTGTTTCGTTGGTTAGTTGGTAAATAATTTCGCAAATCTGATGATTTAAGATCTTTCATTCTGTTTGTCTCCTGTTTCTTTTTTTGTTTCATTCGTTTTTCTTTTTGTCTACAACTGTATGTTGATTGTTAATATTTTATGGTTTTGTATGCAAACAAATGCTTTTCGTGGGTAATTTTTTCGGTGTTTTTTATTTTATTTTTAATATTTATAAATGGGGTTTAGTTTTTTGTTGTGATTACATTTTAAAACAGTAGTAAAAGATTATTAAAAATTTTTTGAAAGGCAATTTTTTCTTCGTTTATATTGTTCGAGTTCAGTCGGGCGTATACGTTATATTAATTTGAAAGTATCAATATTGCGTAGACGTCATGGCATATCATTGTAGACGAACTAGAATGTTATTTAACGGTGCGTATGAGTGTTATTATAATTCAATATGAAGTATAGGTTAAATAAACGGTTTAGAGAAGCAAGTTTAGTTGTAAAAGAGTAAAAAGTAATTTTAAATAATAAGCAAATACTCTGATAATTAAATAAAAGTGCAATAAAAATTTTCAAAAATGGCTTCAGTTTTCCTCAGCTATTCACGGCTGTCTATTGCAGACATAGCTTTTAAATAAAATTTTTCTAATGATCAGCATTTGCACTGATTTTTGTGGAGATATAAGGTGGAGAAAACATAAGGCTAAGTGTGATTTGAAGAAGGCTTTAAACTTGTAATAGAATACCATAAAAAGTGCAATCTGATTTTAGACCCTGTATTCTGTCATCATAAGACCAATTCTCACATGCAGCATTCTTCTCTAGTATAAGGTGGGAGACGTTAAGCGCAAGTATCACATGACTGTTTCGAACAAAGTGTAATGCCGGCATTTGCGGTCCATAAATTCCACATAACTAGTAGCAGAAGTTTGTGAGCAACGCAGTTCAGAGTAGGCGGTGCTGTGGCTCCTATAATATCCAGCGAGCAATATAATAAAACCCATTGCATTTAAATAGTATCCATAGTGGATTTGGTTGCAGAATAAGTTCTAAGATCAGGATATTTTAAAATCAGACGAAGTTGTTAACGTATACTTATCACAAGCGGTTGTTTAGAATTGCAGTACATCGAACTCAGTGTTCATATAATATCTAACGGGCAGAACCATAGAACCCATGGGATTAGAATACCCTCCACAGTAGAGTTGCTTGCGAAATAAGTTGTTTAGGTCGACGTGACCTTGATCTTAACAGATGAGTCAAATACGGAAAAGTGGAGCGAGATGTAATGCTCAAAAGTTCTATTGGCAACATTGAATATATTCAATGGATTAATGCTTTCACATCTCACGAAGTCGCCGTAGTCTAGTAGGTAGTGTGTTGGCTTATTAGACATCAAAACAAAATACAAAAAAGTATTTCTTCGGCGACTTCCTCTCAGCACATTTCTGGCAAAAACTTTAAGAGTAAATAACATTACCATGAAAAGTTTCTCAAAAATCTGTTGTTCGGAGTCGACTTTAAACTGTAGGTCCCACCACCCATGTATAAAATTAACACACACAACATAAGTGGTGTGAGAAACTATGTCGTAATCCTGACTGAAGGGTTGTAATGACCAATTATGCATGTTATGTATGTGGATTTTTGATTTGCCTACCTTGGGCGACGTCATGTCGAACATTTTTGGATCCTAAGTTATTTGGACATAAGAGGGAGTCGTTTTGCTAACGATTTATCTCGATTTTTACTAATTGGTTAAAGGCGAAGAAAAAAAGGGAATTTAATTCGAGACTTAACTCACTAGACTTCGATTGTTGATATCTGTGTGAACAGTATTGCATCGCACAATGCTCCCTACTCCAATGTAGTAAGGTCGTTGACTCAGTTCCGATGACTGCATGTTAAGCTGATGGGGGCCCCAAGAAATTCGAATATCGAATGCAGAGATATTGATGAAGAGTACGCTACTAACGAAACATCGCTAAGTATGGCCATTAAACACTTTGCCTTGATTAATCAATAGATAATAATCCTAAATGGAGTTCAAGAGGTCTGATATTAACAGAATAATCTGACGTTTTATGTAGAATAGAAAGTAGAAAGTCCTCTTTCATCCTCTGAGAAACTTGATTAGGCATGTAAGCAGCAAATATTTATTGGGCGCTGTATGACTAGTAGGTAATGACATGAGGCCACGTTTCAAATCCCAAGTCAGACATTTTCGACAACACAAAATATGAAAAAATATTTCTTCGGCGACTTCCTCTCAAAAGATTTCTGGCAAAAACTCTGACAGTTAATAAAATTTCCATGAAAAGTTTCTCAAAATTCTGCCGTTCGGAAACTACTTTGAATTGTGGGCTGCGCCACTCATGTATAAAATTAACACACGCAGCATAAATGATGTGAGAAGCTAGGTCGTCATCCTGACTGAAGGACGTTAAAGACCAATTATGTATGCACGTATGTATGACAAGATGTACTTGTGATATTAGGTTTTGTAACTTTCTGGTTGAAGCTTACACGTTAACACGTTAGTTCAGATTTCTTTTATAATCAAGGCTGCTTCATATATCGCCCCCAAATCAGGCAAAATTATTCTGGAGTGATTGCTCGCTCTCGAGAGTACTACACATGTTGCACTTATCAGTATAACATTTTGCAAGGGCAGCAAGTAAGTTCTCAGGCAAAGCCAGGACATCAGATTATTCTGCAAATTATGTATGATGCTGTGAACAGAATGAAGTATAGAACCAAAATTCTTTAAGCAGTTGGCGATAATATAAATATCTCTACGGGTCCTTACGGGTGGAATTATTGCACACGATATGACAGGACATTTACCTTAGCGTATAGCCTATCCATATTTCAATTATTACAGGAAATATTTTAAATGAAGAATGAGAACAACCGGAAATATTGTAAAATGGTCGTATAAAAATTCAAACACCCTTTCCTTCCATTTTATTTAAAGATTCTCCTGCGAATCATAAGTTTAAATTTATTTCAATCCTCCTTTATAATTTGATTATATTTACACTCGTACCCAAATTTAATTAATCACTGGGGGTTTTTCAATTCCCTCTCAAACATTTGCCTTCAAATACATTTGAAATCTTTTAACAACAGCTCTACACACAGCACAGCACACTTAGTAGCTATCATAGACATTTTCATGTTTGGCCTGGCATTATAACCGTAGGAGACAACTTTATTATCTCAAATAACAAGTGTGCTTACGCATCATAATTCCACTTATTCGGCAAATAATTTATGGAGAAATTTATCTCAAGAAGAACTTCACATACACACATACATATGTACATGCAAACGCACATATACACACTCAACACATCTATACATTTTGAATTTCAGTCATATGCGGTAGTCCTTACCATAAAACATGTGTTACGAGTATTTACAGGATTTCTTTACATTTTTTTCTTCGTCTTCTCCTTATCTGCAACAGAAGTTTCGCATGCATATCAAAAACCACAAATTGTATGAGATGTGAATTGATTGTAAGGATGAGAGCATAAATAGCACAGGAATATTGTATTCCATTAACCAACAATTCCTTTTCATACAACGTTGAATGCATATTCTACCTACATATCTACCCGCCAACTCATGTGCCGAATGTTTATATGAGTTGTGACTTTTTATGGGTTATGGAAGGATTATAAATTTTCTTTCTTCCTTCCAGGTTCTACTTGATGATGATAGGTGTACCCTACGGTGCATTGTTATAGAGCTGGGGTTATATGCACAGACATTCGCAAAGATGGAATAAAGTTTAAAAGGTTTATGAAGAAATTTTAGTCAAGGGTTAGAATAGTGAGAAAAGTAAAGATAACTGATGCTTTGATGTTGGTTTGTTCACAGATCATGGTATTAAAAGGCATTCTCACTTTGTTTACTTTTCGTTAATAAGTTTGTATAGGTACTGATGAATTGACATATTTAATAACAACATATTTGAATTGATTATCTAAGGTACTGAGAAATATATTCTCTAGCTTTTTATTCAGTCTCTTTAGAATTCCTGAACAAATTTCTAAGCCAAGCAGTTTCAAAAGACACTTCACTTGTTACAACGTTTTACCAGCAAAATAGCTATTTAGACGTCCAACAAAAAGCTAGTTTGTAGTGCCAGATTGGGCCTATAGAGACTCTCTTTTAAGAAGCTTTTCTGTCAAGTATATACAATTTTTGGCGAGTCATATAGCCAGCTTTAGAGTTTAAAATTGATTGTTTAAAGATTGAGAATAAATGATTCGCTTCAAACTTTATCAAACACTCAACGTGACCTTGATTGACATCAATTTATGTTTTGGAATCTAAATAGGGGGAGTTAACAGCCTTAAATCAGAATTTTTTTCATTAATGGTGTTCGTCTTTAAGCCATTTTTGTTTGGCACTAAAGAACCGCTTAAAAATGCATTCGATTTCAGCAGAAATTCTCTGACAATCATTCAGTTAATGTGGCGGACTTTACCTAAAGAATGTGGTCCAACTTAAGGCAGAAGTTATGCCCATTGCGATACGACCATTTAATGTCCAAACCGGGCATGAAACAATTCTTTTCGGAAATCATGGTGACTCTAAAATAAATCTTGCTTTCGCAGTAGTCGTTCAAACATAACAGAAAGTGGAAAATTCACCCCTCCTTATAGCAAGAGATGGGCTTAGAAGCATAAAGTTAAAAACAGTGTTTTCCTCTTCCTCAGCTCTACAGTTCCCGCAGAAGTCATTCGAAGGAATATAAGAGCTGTTAGCATACATGCTATTTGCGGCAATAGCGCAATGGATGACCGTGCATCTAAAAGAGGAAGACAATCAGTCTTACTTAACAGTATCAGCTTAATAAAGTCTAACAATTTTGAACGGGTATTTATGCTTGCAACGAAGTTGAGCCTCCTCCATCCTTTTGACAGAGACAATCAAAACACCTTTCCCTTGTAATATGTGAGAGATTTTGAGCTCTGTATTAGCCCTAATCAGTTGACTAGTTCTGCAATTCGAATGATTCAAAATTTCGTTGCGATATTCTTGTCATTCATGAACAAGAACAATTCTAGGAAGGCAAATTCTATCACCCAACAAGCATGATGACATTCGACTCAAAAGAATTATAGTGCTCTAGCAGTCTATAGGACAGTTTAGTCCAAGCCGGTTGGTTAATCATATTCCTTTACTTTATTCCAAAAGGACATCTGTGCTGTGGATAACCATTATTTTTTAATATATTGTGGTTGATCTTTGGTACATTCTCTACCTTGCGATTGCTTGGTTAGCGGTGCTCTGCTTCCAATTGGAAATTACGTTCTCTTTCTTAGAGACTAAAAGACCTCGTCGAGGTTCATAGTTAACATTGAAATTTTTGAAAACAGAATTATGCAAACGACTGGGGCCGGTATTCAATAATTCAATAAAAAAAAACCTGTTACAGGCTATTTTTCCCGATATTTCACTCAATTTCGACAAACTTTAAAACCTTTTATAAGAGCAACGTATTAAACTACTGTGTTCATCAAAAAGTTGCCGTTGTCTAGTAGGTGGTGTATTGGCTAATTAGACGTGAGGCCGTGCAGACATTTCGAACAAAAAGAAATTTGAATATTTCTTTTACAACTTACTCTCAGAGTTTTTGCCAGAAGACTGAAGAAATTTGAATATTTATTTGGCAACTTCGTCTTCTGGCAAAAACGCGGAGCGTAAACAAAGTTGCCATGAAAAATCCTAAAAAATTCAACGCTGTAGGTTCCACCACTCATGTATAAATTAAACACACATAACAGAGGTGGTGTGAGAAGCTGTTTGAGGGGTTCAGTAAATAAGATTATCAAAAATATAGCCTGAAATGTGGTCTCGCAAAAGCCCGTCCTTTTAATACATAACTGTTGGCAGTTAAAAGCCGGTCAATGCCGTGTAATGCAAAAAAAACCCAGTTATGCAGTTCAAAAATACCCTTTCAAATTCTATATGTAGTGTGCATCTAAAATCATTTCTATATTCTCTAACTTTTATTATTTATTTCCCTTTTTTATATTTTTCTTTTTTTTTTTTTTGTGCTGATAAATCAAAAAATTTTTCTCATTCACCAGCCGCCAATTTCATTTGCCAACATACCAAACACATTTTTGCTGTTCATACTTCTCTATTGCCGATGAGTATGTATGTATTGTGTTTGCAGGAGACAGGAATAACAAACACAAATATTTTCATCGCGATTCTTTAAGGTACTTAGGCAAACACCCACACACACTAGGCACACACATAAGCACCCACATATACAAGAGAAATACGCAACAATACCAAAATACACACACACACAAATAACTATACTCTTCAATAAACCTGCATTAAAAAGTATCAAGCGATGCATAAGTGTGTGAGAAAGAGAAATAAGAAAAAAAAATCTGCAGAATATATAGGAAATCAAGTGCGTCTATTCCTTAAGTATGTGTGACGTTATGGGTTGCATATTAGTTTGCGAGAGCTTGCATCTCTATTTGTCGACGCAAGTTTATTGATGTATGGGTGGGTGGATGTAGACATCATTGTACGTCATTGGAAAGTATTGCATTTCAATATTTTTACTTGAAGTTCAACTCGAGTTTTAGTTTATTATTAAGATATCTCTCTTGAAATGCCAATGATATGTACACAGTGGTGGCTACAAAAATAGCAGTTTTAAAGGAAATTATTGAAACGATAAAATTTTCTTAAAGGCCTGAAAAGATTTTACTGAGGAGCTAAAGACTAAAGAAATCACTTCAGACGAAAGCAACGGAGCCAAAGAAGAAATCTGCAGCGATGATCCAATTCTACAGCGATGATCGAAGTCGAAAGCAATATTTAATCTCCACTATAACCACCTAGGATTTTCCAAAATCATTTCTAATTTCTTGTAGCTACTACCCTATCATCAGCTGCTGGTCATCTAAGTTAAATTGTTGAAATTGGAGAAATGAAAGGAAAAATAAATTTCGTATATTTTTTTCCTCATTCTTTCATCGTTTATTTGTATTAATTTGAGTGTGTATGTATTTGTGTATTTTTGAATAGAAATATTGATTTGAAAACATCATAAGGAATGCTGATTCAGTATAAATAAATGCAATGCAGTACACTCGAGAAAATTCACGCATCAAATTCCCGTCTCGATGGAACAATTCTCTTCCATCCGAATGAGCCGCTGGATTTTAATACGCTGCACAACGTCTATGTTATTGAGGAGCTTCTTCAGCTCCTAGTTGGTTGCATTTACCCTCCGAAAATCTAATGGCGATATTACGAAAGGTACCATTGAGTGTTAGAAGGTGTAAAATAAAGAAACCCGAGCAGTAGTACACAACAGCTGCAGTAAACACAAATCACTACCAGAATTACGTAGAAAATCTTGTTTTCCGCTCGATAAACGTTAAATAATCAACAGAAAGTAATAAATTTATGAGGGCAGAGCAAAAATTCCGTAACTTCTTGAATTCCAATATCTTACTGAACACTCGTCCTATCAACAGGCACGACAGAAATTTGAAATGAAAATGGAAAAAAGTAATTTACATGCAGAAAAAGTAAAAATCCATAAATAAGGCTACGTAATGTTTTCTTATCCACCTATCACTAGATTTGGCATCCATGGAATTTTAAAATAATTCCGAATTCAACAAGATTAAACTACTAAAGCTGGTGTACTAAAAGGCTCTTCCCTATCATATCTTCTCTTTAACGTAGTTTCAGACTAGGCTAGTACATAGGGGAATAAGAGAGGGAATAAAATGACTACTACCGCAAAGCCACGCTACTGAAAAGAAACCATAAGAGAAGGGACTAACCATCTCACTGCTGAAATAGTCAGATTGAAAGTGAAGCAGCAAAAATGGAAGTAACAACCTAGAACGACATAAGATCATTAGCATTGACATGAATTTGTTTGGAATTAAGTTTTGATGGCCAAAGGAATTGTTTAGAAAAAAAGCAAAAGAAATTTCTTTCTGTTGTTGGTGACAAATGACTCATGCATAACATTGTTTAGCTGAACTTTACAAATTTTCCGCCTTCCAAAAATTACGCATTAAATATATAAAAAATAAAGAGAACCTCCTGATGCTCAGCATTATTATCATTCTTACGTAGCGTAATTGAAGCGCTTCAGAACTATTTGAAGTCATCGATGTTAAGAATGTGGTTCTCAGAGCTTTCATATGTTTTAAAGCCTCACTAATAGACATGATAGTGACCAGGCAGTGATTGCTCTGGCGAGAGAGAATAATGAACTGTTTTGTTCTCTCTGGATTAAGATTCTGGAAACTTGGTGTCGCTGTAGTGTAGTCTAGTAGGTAGTGTGTTGGCTTATTAGGTGTGAGGTTACGATTTGAATCCCAGGTCAGACGTCTGCAACAAAACAAAATAGGACAATTTCCTTCGGCGACAATCTCTCAGCATATTCTATTAAAAACTCTAAGAGTAAATAAAAAAATTGTCATAAAAAGTTTCTCAAAAAATCTGTTGTTCGGAATCCATCTTAAACTGTAGTTTCCGCCACTAATATATAAAATTGTCATGTCATGTCATGTCATGTATGGACTTGGTGGGTTAGGTGTGAAGTGTACATATGCACTTCAAATGAATTAACTATTTTCTTTCGCTGAGTGTAGAACCTGCTCTTGCTCTCTTTCTAATAAAAATTGTTTTCCCCACATATATTTATTTATGCACACAGTCACTCAGTCACTCATTCATTCATTCATTCATTCATTCTATATTTATATTCGATACTGTATGTTGTGCTCGTACAATATTTTTCTTTTTTTGTTTTTGTTGTATGAAAAATATGAAAAATGTTTTGTTGAATTATAAAACAATTTTGCTGAAATCTGAAAAATCTTATTCCTGTTGTTGTTTGTATGTTGTCGGTATTGCTGTTGTTGTTGTATTCATGAATGTCATAGAGAAACAAATATTAGATTCATATTCGTAGTGAGCACACACATAAATTTTATAAGAAAATAAAGTGGAATTTAATGTTGTTTTGCTGCTGTTGCTGTTGTTGTTGTTATTGTTCTCTTCTGTTATTTCTCATCTTCTTTATTCTAAAAATAGTAAAAAAAATAAAATAAATAAAAACAAATAAAAGAAAATAAAAATGATATTGACAAGCAGCATAGCACAGCACACGTTTCTGCGTTTTATATACGAATTTAATCTGTTTATTTTATTTCGAATATTTTCTTTCCGATTGTTTTTTATTTCATTTTATTTTTTAAACAATATGACACCTGATTTGTTAGCAAAAAGATGGTACATGTACAGCATAAATTTAGATGCCGGGGTAACAAATGGGAAATTAAAATAACAAGAGATTCATTTGATTGAAGACATTATTGACGTGTGTGTGTTTTCTTAAGGATTTAATGTAAAAATATTTAAGGCAGCTGACATGTTTTTTGGATGGAAATTTTAGGAATTTGCGAGTGATTTTATAAATTCTAGAAGTTTAATATGTCAATGGCTTATATATGTAGGCCGGCTAAAGTACTCATACGCATTAAGTTACGATTGTTACTTGTATTTCTAATCTAATTCCATTTCTTTTCTTCTTTTCTTTTTAGGTACGTATTGCTTTTTAATAATTCAATAGCATAAGTTTTTCAACCATTGTAAGTAAAAATTAATAATTCAGAATACCTAGCGACGACCTGACATAAGGCCACGGTTCAAACCCCAGGTCAGACATCAAAACGAAATTATGAAAAAAAATATTTCTTCGGCGGCTTCCACTCAGCAGATTTGTGGCAAAAACTCTGAGAGTAAATAAAAATTGGGACGGAAGTTCTGATGCACGCTATTACGAACTCTTTTGTTATTGGTCATTACAACCCTTTAGTTTGGATTACAACCTCGTTTCTTATACCATCCATGTTGTATTTATTCATTTTATCAATGAGTGGCGGGAATGACTGATTTGAGAAGCTTTTCCATGGTAATTTTATTTTACTTTAAAGTTTGTTGACAGAACACTGCTGAGGAGAGGTTGACGAAAAGAAGAGTTTTTCATATTTCGTTTTGTTCAAGATGTCAGAGCTGGAATTTGAACCAAGGGTACTCCAATCTACACATTATCTACTAGACTACGGCGGCTTCTTATACCCTTCAATTTCACATGTGTTCAGTCGAAGATATTGACAGTTGTGCAAGTGCCCTCATACACATTGACGTGCCCTCATACACATTGTCGTGCATACTGGACTGTGAGCTGATACTCAGGCACCAGTATAGTGCATAATCTAGCGACGCATAATTTCTGCATAAATCACGTGATGAGACGGACGCACCACTGTATTTTCCGTAATGATAGGGACTATGTAGTTTATGTGTAGGGGAGAAAGAACTTTGATTTAAGTCCTCTGCGGTTTAAGCTAATTAACCTCATAAAAATTGCCTAATTAGATATCCGTTCTAAGAAATTCATTCACAACACGTTTTTTCAGTATGAGACTGTGGGTCTGCAAGATATTCTCATATGCTCAGGAGCCTAAATGATGTAACCATTCGAAGAATTTGTATTTTTCATAGAAATATGAAGTATTCTCGACCAAGCTTGGGTATCTATATGACGCTGGAAATAAATTTATGACTGCCTTTCTATTAGATCAGATAAGTAGGTTCTCAGTTAATAACTCAACTATTATTGCTCATGAGTATAGTCCTGATTGTAATGATGTGATCAGTCCTACGCATCAATTGTAGCGGATAGTCTTTTTGTGTCCATTCTTCGGTTAGGCCCTTATAGCCATCAACACTGGCTGAACATTTACAATGCCATTGATATGTCAATTGAGTGCTAAAACAATAGACCTTCAATTCTAATTTTTTGGAACAAATTTTCAGTCCTTTCTCTTACCACCGTAACGTTTAAAGGCAAAATGATCGCATATGGGGCTTTGAGAGCCAAAGAGTGATTGCGGCAAAGGTATTGCATCCGGACTGTTTGGTCTTTGCTCGTATTTTTTACAAATGACGGTGAAAGAATCATTGTCTTCAATGCAGAGCACTATGACCATCTGGTAACCAACATTTTCTTTTTTCACAGCAATTAAAGACTATGCACTGGACAATGTGTGGTAGTTTCAACGAGACGGAGCATAAGACCTTTCCAAAAAAAAAAACGCAATTTCACGATCTGGCAATCAAGATTATGCAATTTGACGCTGGTATACTTTACATCACTTTAGTCTGAAGTCGCCGTGGTCTAGTAGATAGTGCGTTGGCTTATTAGACGTGAGCCTTCGGTTCAAACCCCAGGTCAGGCATCTCCAACTTAATGAAATATGAAAAAAATATTTCTTCGTCGACCTCCACTCAGCAGATATCAAAGATATAAAAACTCTGAGAGTAAATAAAATAGCCATGAAAAGTTTCTCAAAAATCTGTCATTCGGAGTTAACTTAAACTGTAGGTCCCGCCACTCATGTATACAAATTAACGCACACAACATAAGTGGTGTGAGAAACTAGGTCGTAATCCTGACTAAAGGGCTGTAATGACCAATTATGTATGTATTCTTTACGTCAAAGACTGTAACATGGTGATAATCTCCTACCGGTGGAGGATTTGTGAACTGAAAATGTACGGTAACTCAGTCGAAAATTACTTCAAATTGCTCAACAGCTACAACCCCAGTGTCCAGAGGCAAAGTTGTAGCATTACATATATTGAAATGAAAACTTCACTTAAATCCTGGCTTTACGTATCTTTTATTCAAAATTACTTTTGAACGCACGATTCAAAACTGAAATCAAAAAGAAAAGAAAAATTGTTTTTCTTTTCTTGCACTTTTTCAAAATGCAACATATTTTGTGTTTGCCTCTTCAAAAAGAAGTTAAAGAAAGAACCTTTTAACTTTTGTTCATTGTTTTCAGCAAAGGAGAAAAGAAAAAAGAGAAAAGCTCTGTTAAAAAAAAACAGAACAAAATTCAAATACGAAAGACAGACAAAAAATTAAAACTGCAGCCAAACTTAAGTCGAAAAAATTTTTTCCTTCAATTTCGTTGAAAGTCTTATGCTGGGCTCCTTTTCCCCGGCTATGCTTTACATATTTATGTATTTACGAAAGGAGCGGAAAAAGTATAAAAATAAAAAAACAAAAAAAAAACTGGTACGAAATTAAAAAAGTACTTTTAATATTTTTACTTCCCCCTCTATGCTATCTGCAGTTATGCTGTGCTGCTGGTGGTGGTTGTCGAGTTGAGCAAGTTAAGCTGAGCATGACTTGAGTACTTTTTCATTGAGTTTAAGATGTAAGAGAAGAAAATGAAGAACTTTTTGAAAGTGTTGTATGTGGGTGAGGCACTCGCTCGCATTTACAGAGTTACTAGCCAACGTCTAGGGAGGTGTGTTACAAAAAAAAAAAAAAAAAAAAAAAAAAAAGGATTGCATAGCCTAAGGCACGGCACTAGCATTTGTTGTGCCACATTCAATGCTTGCTAAGAATTTAAGACAATCGTCTTAGACTTTTATGCACACACACACTCACTCTTGTAAAACTTTACATTTTCTCTATTTTTTCTATTCTTTTGTTTGTACATGAAACAAAGTTTATGCAAGAGAGCAAGGCAAACAGAAGAAGAGAGAGAGAGAGAGAGCCTGCCAAAGGACTTATCAATGTGCATTAAAAAAATTTACTGATACTAGTTGAGGAGTGTGTTTGTTGAAGTCTTTTTTTTCTTTTGAGAGTAAATGTTGCTGCCTCGAGTGCTGACTTGCCAAGATGTTACAATATTGAGTTAATTGTTTGAAATAAGTGCTGATGGTTACTCTCATCTCTTTTCTAGCTTCCTCTCTCTCTCACCCTTTCACTGCATGCTTTAAAGAAAACTCTTATGAATGTATGGTTTTTTTGTTTGATTTGTATGAGAACCCAACATCATCTTATGAAGGATACACTTGTGCTTTAATTTTCACGTTCAACTTTTTTATGTAACCTTTAAAAACGCCATAATGTTTCCCTGTTAAACGAGGCTTAAATGTACTTAGCTTTAAAACAGAACGTTTTTATTTCTTGGCTGTATAAGTAAGTTAAATGCGGAGATTCTCGGAGAACTTTACTCAGCGTATCGGGGGTATCTTTCTTCTCTCCAAAATTCAATCCAATAACAATTCAAAGCAATCTCAATGCCATTACTATAGCTTCTTTGGGCGGCTGAAGTGCCCCTCAAATAGAGACTTGATAACGTAAGCTCTCGCCTTTGCTATGTAACCTCATTGGAGAAGAAATCTTTATGCAGTCATTGTAACACAAACATGACGACAGGTGCTCTTAGAACTACATCATCTAAGGCGCTGTTTGTTTTCCTTAACAAGCTACCAAACATGTTGGTCACGAATACAACAATGAGGTCAAGCACGGCAACTGCATGACCGTATAGATGCTGGCCAGTTCAAAATCTTGATTATTGAAAGTCTGGTTATACTTTTGATATCTAAACCCTCTTTCAATCGTGTTTTTACATCGATACTATGATAATTGTTTGCACTTCCCAGAGCATAATAACCATTGATTCACTGACGAAACCAGATTAAGCGACAATGCCGGATGTGGAAACCTTTCGATACCAATAAATCTTAGATTGTTCATAGCACTACCCGAATACTGTATTTCCGCAATGGAAATTCCGTATCAGAGTATATCGAGTGACTGTATAGCAGCCAATAGATCTCTAGAGTGTGAGTACATCACATCCAAGATTGTCTAAAATGCCGGATATCTTTGGAGGAGATTGTGATTCGGTGATTCCCTTCATCTGGGTTTTGCAATATGTGGACATTGAAGGTAACACTTCATTAGTTTGATAAGACATTGAACCTTCTTATAGAGCTAAGACAGATCTGGCCCCTGTTAGTATGTGCCATAATTGCAATACCTGACTAGAGTTCATCTTAGAATCCTCGTAGCAGATACGAAGTAACGCTGACCTATGACTACATATGTCTAAAGGTTGGGAATAACTTACAATGACTTCTTTTGAAACTGAAGTAACAATGAACACGTTCACGCCGGCGCTTTAATTCATGTCTGTCGCCTACGGGCGGCTGCGCTGAATACTTTTTGCTCTATCGTGACGTAAACTCTCAGGTATTTTTTCCTGCAGTCGAACTGTTAAAGATCTAAATATTTGCTACTACGTATCGTCTAATAGCATGATCAATTGCGTACCACCAGTGGTACACGCCGTCCGATAAGGCAGTCTAGTGCGGGCCACCGGTGGTACGCGCCGCCCGATAAGGCAGTCTAGTGCTTGCGTGAACGTGTTAATCATTTCATTTGATTTGAGGAGTCCTACTCTTTAGATGGCTTCCTTCTGATTCAGCTTCGCCTTGAATTCAGCTAATTGGCTAGTATTCTTCATGTCACTGCGAAGAACTCGCTATAGTCTAGTAGGTAGGGTGTTTGCTTTTTAGACGAAAGACCGTGGTTCAAACTCTGGCTAAAAAAATATTTTTTCGGCGGCTTCCTCTCAGCAGTCGTCTGTAAAAGTTTGTTATTTAAAGTTTCTAAAATCTTTTGTTTGGAGTTGATATTGAAATGTAGACTCAGTCAATCGTGAATAGAATTGAGAAGCTAGATTGTAATCCTGACTAAAGCGTTGTTTGTAGTGACCAATTGTTGCTGCGAATGATGTTTATTGTTGATAATATTGGTTGATATTATCGATCCTTAATATACAATTCTGTCTTTTAACGGCTTGTGGGCTTTAACTCATCTTAAATGAAGTCCTCTTTTTTAACACAATTTGAACTGGCTGTCTATGAAGTTTTTTTTTTTTTGTTTATGGCAAGAAACTTCATGTGGTTGGCCAGTCTCATGAAATATAACGTCTTTCGAATTGATTGCATATTCCAAATTAGTTGCGTTCCATTCAGCTCCACTGTGATCATCATCAAGCTGAATTTAAGCAGCTCAAAATTTATGAGGGACTTATTCAGATTGCTGTATCTTCAGCTATTTGTCGTTGGTATTAATTCGTTTGGTTGCTTTGTCTTCATAGAAGTTATCTTAAATTGCCAGTAATTGTCAGTTCGATGCAAAAATTAGATTTGAGTCATACAAAATCGTCCTTTTGTTGACTTCATGGTGACTTAATGATGACTGAGTACAAAACACCAAGAACAAATGCAATTTTATCCCATCGGCTACCAAGGGTTGCTAAAGACCTACTGCCATACCTAAGAAATAAAGTGTGCAGTTTCCTCATTTTTGGGTGCATACAAATGGCATGGCAAAGAACGAGGGTGGCCTTCATCCCAAAATCTTGTATACTCTCTTAATTCATGTTGGAAAATGTTTTAGAAAACTGCGCATTACTACATATGAAAAGGATGCTAATGCATTCCAGGTGCATTTAAGGCGGGCAGAACTTGTCAGATAGCTTTTCTAGATTTAGTGGGAGTCAGCGTAATAATGCTGTAAGTTGTTTTTAATTTCCAAAATAATCTTAATGAAGTGAAACCTCTCTGTCAAATTTTTCTGATATTCAGCATGGTCTCCGTGCTGCTTATTAAAATCAGCACTTGAGAGCGCCCTACAAACCATCTCTCGAATATAAAAATCATTGGAATTTATATGACATAATCTGTAGAGAACTTCTTTCAAATTGTTTGATCAGGGTCAAATGTACGCAAATTAGGCTTTAATTGTATAAAATTGGACATATTCAAACAAAAAATGGGGGGGGGGGGCTTTGCTGTCCACCCTGTTTCATTTAATGGCTAAATAAGGATAAATTATTGATGTTAACCCTTTAAAATGCTTTAAATATTAAATGTTAAACAAACACACACAAACCTTGTGTAAAATATATACCATCTGTTTTGAATCCCACATTTTTAATTTATACACACAATACTTGCAATATCGAAAGGACATTCAATAACTGGAGAAGGAAAATACAAATTTACGATAAAACTAAAACCTGCCAAAGTTTATATTTGAAATTCAATACTGAATACGAAATAAAATAAAAATAAATAAAGCAACAAAAACAAATTGTCTAAATAATAACAAACATGGCCAGTGTTAGTAGAAGGAGTAGGAGCAGGAGCACTAGTAGTGGCAGTAGTAAAGGCCAATAACAGAACACAACAGAACAGAACAGTAGATTGTACAACAAAATAAAGTCATCAGCAAAAATATACACACAAGCCAAGTTTTGTAGGAGTTACCAGCAGTACGGACCTAAAACTTTTTCATTTTCTATTTATTTTCTCTTTTCAGTTTTTTCTTCTCTTTTCTATTTTCATTTTTCGGCATAAAATAAGCAAAAAAAATCGAAAAAATTTGAAAAAGAGGAATTGAAACTGAAAACTATGCTGACTTACTTTGACATATTGAAACGGGTGTTTTACACCAGTTGGCCTGGCCTGTTTAGTTTGGCTTTTAAGCAAAAATGTAACAAAAACAGACTACAAGTAATAATACTAACAAATTAATATTGATTTTCATTTTATAAGACGAAATATTCTTTAATATTCACCCGTACATTTATGTCCGCTAGTTAGTGAGTGACCTTTTCAGAGAAAATGGTACTATTTCGTTAACATTTCAATTGAAGAACTTTCCTCTTCAAAGAGTCGTAGTATACATTAACAAAATTGTTGTAGAACAACTATTTTTAAAGGAAACTGCTGTGAAATAGTATTTGAAAGAGATCCGCTCAATTCGGAATAGATTTTAATAAAAAGTATCAGTAGGAAAAGAGTACCTAGAAGCTCTTCAATAAATAAAAAGATTGACTATAAACAAGGAGATTTCGGTTTCCTACATAGAATTTGTAGGGAATTGTACTAAGCATTGATATTTTATAACAAAAATTTTTTGTCAACGTAACTTGTTTTAATTTTCATTGAGCCAATCAAAGTTATGCTAGTCAAGCTCGGCTGATTTAAATTTTCTAAGCAACCAAATAATTTGCTTAGCCAGCAAGAGGTTGTAATCATTTGGTAGTAAGTTCGTTCACCGTACACTAGAACCGTAAGAAACCCCCTACCCTATGATGCCTGAACCAAAATTTGCCTCCTGTAGGCATATATCTCTGATTGTAAAGAGATAAGAATAGAAAAAAATTACATCGTGAATGTCCCAAAAGGTCTTTCATATCATAAATATGGTCGCTGTACTCATGCAGGTATTTAAAATGCCTTCAATAATTGTATGTGTATCACAGGAGTTATTGTGAGTTTTTGGAATTTTAACATCATCTTTGTAAATATTACCAGAAAATATTGTTTCCCTCCTCATCACAAGAAATAGAATATATCATGGTATTGTCAATGCGATCGTATTATGGATCCTTACACGAGTAAGGCCATATGAATGTTATATGCCAGTACTGTTCACTAACCTCCATTAGTTTTTCCAAAGTCTCCAGCAACTGTTATACAATATTTTAAATCATTTTGGATCTTAAATTTTAAGAGCTTTACTTTCCTGGAGGGCATATGTTTTAAACAACATGCCCAAGACAATTTGTGGTATTGTGGCTCTATGTTACCTTTAATCTATACAGAGTTGTACTAAATATAATGTCTTCCCCAATCCTCTTATCTTCACAAACTCCGGGGCTGCTGCTCAATGTTAGTGAAGACAACTAAACCTTCAAAGTTTGTCATACATATATACTGAGATTGAATAAATTCTGCATAGATGTTATTTGAAATCACATTACTAGGTCAAAAGGCTTGCTGCTAGTAAACAACCAATGAGACCCATGTAATTAGTATTGAATTTCCAGACTTAGAGCTGATTTCAATTTATCTGTAATGTGATGTAGTTTGCCGTCGCTGTAGTCTAGAAGTAGTAGGAGCACGTTTTCTTATTACATACATAACATACATACATAATTGGCCATTACAATCCTTCAGTCAGTATTACGGCCTAGCTTCTCACACCACTCATGTTGTGTGTGTTTATTTTATACATGAGTGGCGGGACCTACAGTTTATAGTCGACTACGAAGGACAGATTTTTGAGAAGCTCCGCATGGCAATTTTATTTACTCTCAGAGTTTTTGCCAGAAATCTGCTGAGATGCAGTCGCCGAAGAAATAATTTTTTCATAATTTCGTTTTGATGACCTGGGCTTTGAACCGTGGCCTTATAAGCCGGCACACTACATACTAGACTACGGCGACTACCATTCTCTTATTAGTTTCACAAATCTGTCTTTCCTGTCTTTCATGCCCGTCGAAGTTAAACTGCAAGGTTTCACCTCTCGTGGATAAAATTAACACATACAAAATGGGAGGTGTGAGCAGCTAGGTAGTCATCCTGACTGACTAGGGTGTAATGACCAATTAAGTGAGGCAGTATATGATTTTCTTCATGATCGTTTATCCCGCCGATTATTTTTATCCAAACTGTTTGTGTCCCATTTTAAAGTTCGCCTTATAAGCGCCCAAGTAAGAATATTTAGGAATGGTGGTGTCACGTCAATATTTTTACAGCATTAACGTTCGCCATTACCATCCTTCTGCTGGAATCTGTTGAAATCGACTACCGACTTAAAGTCAAAAAGTGTGCCTGGTCGCCGGGCAACTCCTTTGAGGATTGTTCGCGGTTGTGCAAGCTGGAATCTGTCGAAATCGACTTCCTTCTTGAAGTCAAAAAAGGATCTGTCAAATTCGACTTTCACTCTGCCACATTTTTCATAGGCCCCAGATAGACTATAGCAATGATCACAATCAAACCATTTTACATGCTGTATGGTGACGCTGTAGTCTAGTAAGGTTAGGTTAGGTTGGAGGACGTGTACTTGGCTATTAAGAAAAGTACACTACCCGAATTGACCCATTGTACAACGTCCTAGTTTCTCACACCACTTATGTTGTGTGTGTTAATTTTATACATGAGTGGTAGGACCTACAGTTTAAAGTTGACTCCGAACGACCGATTTTGGAGAAACTTTTTCATGGCAATTTTATTTACTCTCAGAGTTTTTGTCAGAAATCTGCTGAGAAGAAGTCGCCGAAAAAATACTTTTTGTATTTTGTCTTTGATGCCTGGCCTGGGGCTCGAACCCAGGCTTTTGCGTCTAATAAGCCAACACACTACCTACTAGACTACGGCGACTTAAAATAGTAATAGTCAAATGTAGTCTAGTAATAAGCACATTTTTTCGGCATCTTCAAGTTTGTCAAAAATCTTTAAATTACAGCTTATGCTACTCATGCAACAAATTAACGCACAACAACCTGAGTGCTGCTAGAAACTAAAGGCTTGTAATGAACAATTTAAGTAAGTTGAGTATGTTCTCCAATAAAACAAAAGATTTCGGGATTCGAATAAATTGATAAACTTTGCATTAGAGATGAGCGATCCAGTGAGTTTTGAAGAACGTTGTTCTCAGTGAACGTGATTTGTTAATCACTGTTCTTTAAAACAGTGATGCATACTACGAAAAGACTACTAAACAAAATCAAAGTGGTGTCATCAATGTTATTATTTTTAATGTAATTTTTTTTATATGAAGTTTGACAATTAAGTTTCACAGAAAGTTCATGTATAAAAGACAAAAGTAAATAATCAGCATCATCTAATAGTAATTCTGCCTCGCTCAAAATAAAATGAAATAAATTTGAGTATGTAACAATTTTGAAAGAACGACATTATTAGTAACTGTTATTTGGCAATTTCAATCACTGTAGTCACCGTGATTGAATCACAGTTTTGAAAATATCGCTCATCTCTACTTTGCATTATTTCAGTAATAAACTTTATAATGTTTTAGCTATGGTTGATGTTATTATTTTAAGTCGTTTTATGTAGAACTGTTACAAAGGCTCATGTTATTATTTCCAGATTCATTAATCGGGTTTTTTGCAGCTTAACATAACATATTTGCCTACAGTATCAAGTTCTAGGATGATAGGGTTGCCAACATTCACTGCTGGGGAACAACACTGTGTGTAAATATGTATTGGCTAGTCATACTGGCAGTAGTTATAAGGAACTTTGCTTATTTAGACATTTCCTCTCTCATGTAGTGGCGATATGTGATATGTTTGTTGTGATCTCCGTTAATTCTTTATAGGAGTTTAGCAGCCTACCTGAATTAATAGTTTTAAGAGGAATTGAAGTCTCTAATTTTTTTATTTTTACCTTAACCCGGGTTTGAACCTGGGACTTAGGTTTAGCACTTCATTTAGCAAATTATGGCACATCAATGGGAATATTAAACTCTTTTAGGACAGTGAAGTTTATCTTTAAAAGTACTGCTTGTGTTAAACACTTGAAACAATTTTTGTGGTCTTTAAGAGCAAAGCCCATCTATTCAGCTGTAGATGTGTCGTAGTCATGTATTAAAATTTATATCCACTCAATATAGGCAACAACAGTTTCATCTTCATATACTTGGAGAGTTCACATTCTCCACATTACTGCCAACAGCAGTTGCAGCAGCAGCAGTAAAATACAACAAATGCGTATATCCTGCTGACTAACACACTCTATGGCTCAATATTGACTATTAACTCACGTACTTGGGTGATATTGAAAAATTGCAGAAAACACAAGAAAAACACAAAAAGAAAGATATTGAGAGCCTGTGAAACTCAATGTTCAAAGTTCATTTTATACAATGATACTGATGAGTTTTTCTTTTCTTTTTCTTTTTCTTTTACCATCGAAAAAGCCCTTTACTAAAGCCCTTAAACTACCAGTAGCACGGCCATGTCTAAGCTAAAACTGCTGCAAATGTAAGCTTGAGTATGCGGCTGGTGTTAGTTGTTGTTTTTTAACTCCTACTTTTTCTTTAAGTAATCACCTCTAGAAATAACTGTTAGTAAAGTTTAATATTTGTTGTTATTGCTATTGTTGTTGTTGTTATACGTACATATGTCTGTCTGTGTGTCTGTCTTTAACAAGTTTCTTAAGAGTATTTATCTTTTTTGTTTGGTACACTCCCTTGCCATAGAGACTGGCTGCCAATACATTTGCTGGTAACCAAATACCCTTATAAAGCAGTTCATGGATTTGATGGTATGTGTGTGTAAGCGTATGTGTGTTTATGTGTGTTAGAATGCTTGCCCTGAGGTGTTTAAGTTTTTAAGACCATTTCTATTACGTTTTTAGTTTCTACGAGAGACGAAGAGAGATAAAAAATGAAGGAGATTCGAAAAAAAGGATAAGAAAACTTGTGTAAGACAAACATACTTAAAGTTTTTATGCTGTGACTTTAGTGTGTTTTATTGGTTCATTTTTGCTTTTGGTGCTGCTATTATCTCCTCAGCTTTTATCATCACCACCACAAGGTATACGGGCTTAGAGAACCCGACTGTATTAGTATCTGTTTACTAAGGGTTTTTCTACTCTAAAGATACAAAACTTGTGTAATATCATGTTATTAAATACTGCGGGAAATTCGAATAAGTGCACAAGGGAAATGTAAATAAATTTCAAAAGCATTTGTCTCTCAATGCAGTCGATCAATACTATTCCATTTCCTTTTTTTTTTATTTAAGTTCTCTTGTTGCCATATTTAAATTAATGCGCAGTGTAAAGCATACAAGTATACACGTATATTTGCAGTGATCCATATTAAATGTATCGTTATTTGCATTTCTTGTACGTGTTCGTGGTGTGAAAATTACCACTTTAGGATTTTTGTTTGTTGTTGCATAAAAAGAGTGAAAGAAAGAAAAAGAAAGAAAAAAAAATACATTCTCTCAAGCATGAATACATTCACACAGTCACACACTCGTAGATGCAATATAAACAATACAAAACAAAAACAAAAATTGTTTAAGAAATAAAAGCAAATATTAATACTCATGGGTTTTTTCTTATAAAAAAAGTTTTTTTCTCTCCATCTCTTTCTGTCGTTCTCTTTCTCTTTTTTTTTTGGTTTTTTTTTCTTTAAAGCCCATGTGTACGTTTGAGTAATCGAGCAAATTGTTTGTGTAGTTGTGGTTATGATGAGATTTTCTTGGTGTTTTTCTTATGCATTGGTATACGAGAGAGACTGTACTTATGTATATTTGAACGAGTATGTCTGTGTGTGTGAAGTATTTGCTTAATTTAGTTTAATTTCTTTTATTTTTCATTTTAATGCTCAAGAAATTATTTCTGAAATTGTTTTATTGGTTTCTCTGTTTGCAGTTATTTTTTTTTTGGTTTTTCTTTGCATTTTTAATTGTGTTTCTTCAGTTTAAAAACAAGAAAAATGCAGTTGTTATGCACCGTACGCCATAATATATTATTTTGATTTACATTGCAAGTTAAAGACTGACAGTTACACCTAATTTTTATTTAATAAGTGATCGATCTTTAATGAGTTCCATGTAACTTACATGGATGTAATTTAGTTTAGCCAATATGGCCTTACGCCACGTAAGAAAAGATCATGTAGAGTTTTCATTTAGGTCCATTGTGCTACTACTACTACTACTACCAATAAAAATTTAAATAACCTTTAAGCTTTATTCAAGATTACAACCTATTTTCTCATACCACCTATGTTGCGTACGTTAATTTTCCATGAGTGGGGGCGCCAAGTCGCCTCCGAAAGACTGATTTGAGCAACTTTTCATGAACTGTTTGGAAGGAAGTTATGCGAAAAATAATGTTTTTTTAATATTTCTTTCTGTTAGCGATTTTTGAGGTTATTTGAATCACAGGCTCTAGTCTAAACATACTTCCTACTAGACGACTACGCCGACTTTCGGATGCCTTATAGACTCAATTTAATTAAAACAAATTTCATTTTACCTCAACTCCATAGTAGTTAGTATAGCGATGCTGGCCACCCATTTTTTAACCCTGGTTGGTCATTTTTGTACAGTAAGGTTATTCTTTGTTGAATCGACGAACAATTAAAAAGAAAAAATTTTACGTTTGCTCACTGCAAGCTTTCGGTATCAACTAACGTTGTTGAAAAAAAGAGCGAAATTTGGACAAAAATAAAAGAGTTATTCGATAAAGAGTAAATGAGCTTCGTCGATTCGACGAACAGTAACCGTCCAGGGTTAAACAGATCTTCTCTCGTACCCAGAAGTCAGCCTAGGGGACATCTATATGTGGATCACAAATATGTCGTTACGATTTGATTTATGTTCTGGCCAGTGCGAATGAGTTTATTAGTCCTTTGATTCAAACAAGTCTTATAATAATCCCGCAAGGATAATTCATGAACTACCATGATCGTCGTTATGACTTCCGAGTTAACAGGTAATAAGCAAACCGCACCCGCTGGTTTTATATTTAACTGCGAGACGTTGGTGTAAATGTCGAAAGAATTCAGTGGATGATCACACGAGGAAACTGTATTCGGATGTCGGTGAATAAGCCACTGAGCATCAGAATCAGCTAGACTGGATATGTGAAAGCAATTGCTTGATGGAGCTGTCCGCTACATTTATTGTTATTGAATGTGATCAACTACAATACAATGACCAAAGTAAAGGAAATATCTAGGAGGCTTACCTTTCGTTCCAAAGCACAAAGAGATACAAAGATTTTTTTGTCGTTTTCCAACAGTGAATATATCTTGACTTCCAACAAAAATATCCGAATTTGACCATCTGTTGGAGCTACAAATGTCAAATTCCGTCTCATTTATTCATTCTGTTATCCTTTCATCACTCCTTAACTTCTTTCAATCCATTTTTATGGGATGTTCCATGGGACAAAAATTTTCTAAAAAGCAGTCTCATAGTGTTCCATATAAGAATCTGAAATATTTTTCTAACTTTTTTTTGTCATAAATGGCATCTCTGATTAATGC
Organism: Sarcophaga subvicina; assembly: GCA_936449025.2. Classification (NCBI taxonomy): domain Eukaryota; kingdom Metazoa; phylum Arthropoda; class Insecta; order Diptera; family Sarcophagidae; genus Sarcophaga; species Sarcophaga subvicina. The sequence continues at coordinate 78,638,426 of OW388083.2, forward strand.
CCACGGACAATTTAAGAGTGTGGTCTTTTGACCTTTTAAAATACAGTTAATTACTGTGAAAGGAAATTGAAAAATGAAATTAAAAAAAAATTCTATATTTAGCTGGCTAAACGAACTATTTGTCATTAATTACCACTCAAGACCAGAAAGAAAATAAAATTTTCAGCTTCAAAAAATCTGTTGAAATAAAAATTGTCCTCTTTATGCCTCTGCTATCAAAAAAATACTCAAACAACTGTGTATACGTATGTATGTGTGTGTGTAAGTAAGAATATGTCTGTTTGTTAAAGAAATAAGTGACTGTAACTGACACATGAATATAATTTGTCATCCATTACCGTTATTATAATAATGGCAACGTTAATAGTAATGATGATGATGATGATGACGATGATAATGATTTTAAAAGTGTAACAGTGTAATGGCAAGGCCAGTCATATTACTGATACAGGATACAGTCAGTAATGGCGTAGCAAATATGATAACAATGATAGTAACTGTAAACAGGACTAAAACGGTAAACTGCTGCAATACAATTATAATCATGAAGCTAATGGCGTTAATGGCAACAATCATGGCGGATTCTAGATTTAAAGGTAATTGAGATGATTTCAGTAAAAGTTGAAAACATAAAGCATTTGGCCTTCAAAAGTGTTTACGTTTCTTTGGAGTGTTATTTTGCCGAAGAAAGGAATTTTATTTTCTAAAAATCCTTGAAAAACCTTCAAGTCTAACCTTGAAAATTAACATGGCCCTCGGATTGCTGCTGTTCTACTCTTGATTTGGATTTCTTTTACGCTTCACTTAACTAAGAAGAAAAAAAATGAAATTAAAAATTTTGGGGGGTTTTTCTTCTCATGGCTGTGTCCCCCTAAAGATTCTAATAAAAATGAAACGTATGCTTCTGTTTCATTACACTTTGTTCTACACAAAAACAAAAACACAATTTGTAATATTTTTTTTCTTCTTCTTGATTATTATTCTTGTTGCTATTGTCGTTGTTGTTTTTGTCGTTGTTGTATTATCAATGTAACATTTCATTGTCGTGATTAATTTATGCGTGAACTTTTGTCTGCCGTTAATTTATCATTGTTAAAACGTTTTCGTTTCGTTTGCATTTGTTTTTATGACTGCGTGTATCTGTCACTGACAGCTCAACAGGGAAACAAGGAAAAAAAGAAAAAAAAAAAAGAAAAAATAGAAAAAAGCAGAACCCAGTCAGTCATACATGCGTGTTATAATTTTTCATAAACATGTAAAGCAGAACATACATGACAGTTAAAAATGACAAACTTTAGGCTGAAAGTAATTATTAGAACTTGTGGTAGAAAAAGATCTATAATCTCTCATATAAATGGAAATGGAAAATTTTAAAAATTGCTGGTTCTCCTATAGAGAGGTGGTCCCTGCCAGTAATCAAAAGTTTAAAAAAGTCGTCTTACCTTGGTAACCGAATCACCGCAGACGGTGCAATCAAAACGGCTATTAAGCAACGACTCTTGACTATAAAATGGGTCTTTATAAGCCTTTTAAGTTTATGGTAGTACTGGCAATTGGAGGCATAATATCTTCTCCTCTTTACATACATAATTGATCCTTCGTAATCCGGATAACGACCCAGTTTCTCACATTACATATGTTTGTTGTATGTGTTTATTTTATACAACAGTAGCGGTTCTAATACCTTTCAGTCCGTATTAGGACCCAGTTTCTCACATCACATACATATGTTTGTTATATGTGTTAATATTATACATCAGTAGTGGTACCTACAGTTTAAAGTCGACTCTGAAGGACTATTTTTTGAGAAACTTTTTCATGGCAATTCATCTTCTCTCAGAGTTTTACCCAGAACTCTGCTGAGAGGCAGTCGCCGAAGAAATATTTTCTTAACATTCCGTTTCGTTTTGTTGGAAATGTCTGACCTGGGGTTTGAACCGTGACCTCACATTTAATAAGCCATTGCACTAACTCTCCTCATTATCGAAGTTAAACATGATATGTGTTAGTGTATGCAACGTAAAGATGACAAGCTTTCTTCAATCATTGTCTTGGAAATATTCTGGGCGTATGTCTGACCCCTGAATTGCATTTGCAATTCTAAACAAAACAAAGAAAATATAGACAAACACCCACTGCCCTGGTGACTAAATTGATAGAATAGTGTTAGATTGAGTACACATTACAGAGGCCGACATAAAAGATATCTCTTCAGAGGCATTTGCATAGAACGCAAAGCTGTAGTCGCCCGCTAAGGTCATGTTAGCCAACAAAGAGTCTGAATGCTGCACACAAGTCAAAAGTAAAGCTAAAGATTGTAAGAAATTCATGAATTTTTGCAGGCACAATCGCATGGAATACTAATCCTTATATGAACAGAAATATACCACATAATTCTGTTAGGTTGTTAGTTAGGCAGTGGTATTTGTTGTTATTCCCTAATAAATTATGGACTGATTAATAACTTTGCTTAACTACTACGTGCAGCTGGTATCGATTGGATAGGAAACATTACAGGCAACAGCTGTCACTGAATCTATTTTAAAGTGTCATTGTGTAATACGTATGAAGGACAAATGACTACTGCACTCATTGCAATCGATTAAAAAGCGGTAGAGTATTGGGCACTTTATTTTCTAAATCCCCTTTCTGGCTCGAGTCACTCTACCTTCACTTGGGCCAGCCTTTCTTAATAGTCTTGCGAATATCGTTAATAGAGATCGAATGAATATATTCAACCTTTAGTTGGTATTCAACTAAATTGTATGGAATTCAGGCCTTCAACATGGAGTTCTGATGCTGGTTTTGAGGACTGGTTAATTAGGGCTCGATAGTGTAGTGCTAGGGCATGGTTTCATTTGGTATCACCACGTGTGCTCAATTGAAATTTGATTTAAAAAAGCTGTCCTTACCCTATACCCTATTTTAGTCCAAAAAGAATTATTTCGTTGTTTTGAAGGTATTCAGATCATTAATAATTTACCTGCTTATGATTTTTGCAGAGTTTATAGATCTTTTAGACATAAAACAAGTATCAGACTTTTCCCATTCGATTTGCCCTTTCTCTATAGTCTAATACAGTTGTCATTACTTGATGTCGAATTGATTTCTAAATCAAGTTGCATATAAAGAACGTTGAATCTTTCAAGTATTAAAATCAATCCTTTTCGCATGGTCTCATTCGGTAATTGCCTGGAGATCAGATGCAAGTAATCAATCTCCAAAGAGCTGAATGGGTGGTTAAACGCATATGAACGATAAAAATTCCTGTCATATGTGCAAGAACATATAGGATTGGGTTCATAGAGCGTAGATCATTAGGAAAAATAGTCAATAGAGTTGAAAATGCAGGAGTGGCAACCGACAGCAACAGCAATATGTCTAGCCGTCTCGGCCTAAAGCTTGGGAAATATTCGTATTACCAAATTTTTGAAAGCTCACCAGTAGATCATCCATTTCTGAAATCGTATAATCTTTCTAGATATTCCATACGCTATTTGGACACATTTCGAATTTGGAAGCAACGGTAGAATTCTATCACGTATTTTTCTTCGTTGTATGGCAAGAAATTCTTTCACTAGGTAGTGCTTTGAAAAACGTGTATAAATTATATAAAAAAAGAACGCCCGATAAGGTTTAAAACTGCTTACAAGGCAAAATACATTTAAAAGAAGACTGTGTAATGGTTGCTTAATCATCGCTTGAAATCATTATGAAAACCTATAAGCATCTCAACATGCTGCAAGCACCTATGCTATGGTGTAGGGTATAAAAACTTTTTTTTAATAATTTTTAGTTTATTTTTTTACATTTTTTACAACAATAATCAACAAACCTGATATCAATGTAAATGTGATTAATGTTTTACAAAAAAAAATAAAAAAGATAAAAAAAAATTTTTTAAAATTCACATAAAATTCAGAAAATTAAAAAAAAAATATAGAATCCATCAGCGGAAATGGTTTACAGATAAACACATACACTGGTACATGTATATACACACACACGAACCATTGCAAAAATAAACAAACGCATACCTAGCTACACAATTTTCAAATATTCACAGCACGTTCAGAGATCTGATTGTATGAACTCCCCACACACTCGTACATTTTCAAAAACACACACAGATAGTGTACATTCACTATCTAGCTCTCTCACTCTCTCTCTCTCTCGCCATCTCTATTTAGCCATGTATTGGCATGTTTTTTTTAAGCATGTATTTGTGTATTATAACATTGGGAGGGCATTTGCCAATATTTTTTGTTCTGCTTCTCTTTTCCTTTTCATTTTCTGCCCATTTTTAATAGTCTAAAGCCAGGGGTAGCAGTATTTCCTGTCGTTTGTATTGGTTTACAGCCATGGGGTGGGGGCGATGTTTTGTATGAATTGTGGTGTTTGTGGTGGAGTGTGGTGTTTGCAACCGAAATTAAGAAGAGAAAAAAATAGCAAAATATTATCAAAGTTAAAAAGTTAATGATAAACAGCAACAACAACAACAATAACAATAATTCCGACAGCAACAATAAAAACTAAATGTTTATGCGATACAGCCTAATAGCACACTACAAATTTTGTTCTTTTTTTGTTTGTTTTTCTTGTTTTTGTTTAAAACAATACTTATATTTAGAATGTGCTTTTTGATACTCTTCTCTAACTGCCTTGCCCTTTCTCTGCCACCTCCTACTCTAAATGTGTCTATGTATGCAAATAGAAAAAGAGAGAAAGAGAGAGAGGCAAAGAGCGTACGGGATAGGCCTACACAATATGTATGTTTTATAGGTTTTTAGTATTTAAAATGCGTATTTGCTTAATATGTGTATGTTTGTCTATGTATGTGAATGAGTGTGTGTCTGTGTATGTATGCGTCTCTTTTATTTGAAAGTTGAAACCGCGTATTCATGAGGTTTAACCTCATTGATAGTGCTTGTGAGTTTTCATGGCTTTTCTGCTTTTTTTCCTATTTTTTTTTTTGCTATTATTTTTGCTATTTTTGTTGGTATTTTATTTTTCATTCGGGTCAGCCTGTGTTTGGCTTTTACGGTTTAAATTCTCTTTTCTCTGTTTTTACTTTTATTGTTCCCATTTATGGTTCATTGTTATTTTAATATGTATTCACAGATAAATACTAACATTTGTATATCCATTCTATACGTATTTAATTTTGTATTTTTTTGTAGGCATATGTATGTATGTGTGCGTTGTTTGGCATATTAGGTAGTGGTGTATTCATTGTTTTTAACTTTTATTGCCAGTGTTGGATAAGTTTTCGAAATACTTGTCAAACATAAATTTTGTAAACGAGTAGGAAAGTAATTAAATTTTTTTGGGAAAAATTAGGAAAACTTAGTCAGATTTTGCAAGGATATATCAAATTTGTCTTTTGGAGTCGACTTTAAACTATAGGTTACGCAACTCATGTATAAAATAAAACGCACACAACATAAATGGTGGAAGAAGGTGGGTTGTAATCCTGATTGAAGGATTGTAATGACCAATTATCTACATATGTAAGCTTATGTTTAATTGATAGTTGCTCCTACAAGATTCAATTGCGAAATCACTGTCCTAAAACTCCGATCTTCTGACCGGCATCTCTCAAACATTTTGGTAATTTTATAAAAGAATTCTTGACACTTTCTGTCAATAAATTTTGGGTGAACAATAATCGTTTTTACCAAGATCCCAAGTACCAGATAATAATAGAGAATATGTTTCATGGTTTCTCTGGCATTACAATTTCTACAGCAGCCGCTTTAAGGTATTCACAGTTACCTGGCGGGTGCACACAGTCGCCAGTGTACCGGTATTACTGCTGTAAGACTCCCTAGATGGTCTCTAGTCGTGTTTAGTTCTAATTTTTTCTATTTATCAGTGGATTCGTTATTGTGCGAGATAATTTGTTTGTTTGTTTCATTGCAATTTTCTGTTTTTCTAAAATGTCAGTTTAAGTCGCCGTAGTCTAGAGGTATTGTTTTGGCTTATTAGACGTGAGGCCTCGGTTCAAGTCAGGCATTAAAACGAAAATATGAAAAAAATATTTCTTCGGCGACTTTCTCCAGCAGTTTTCATGCAAAAACTCTGAGAATAAAGAAAATTGCAATGAAAGTTTCTCAGAAATCTGTCGATCGAAGTCGACTTTAAACTGTAGGAACCGCTACTTATGTATAAAATTAACGCACACAACATGAGTGGTGCGAGTTAATTCTGAGTAAAGCGTTGCAATGACCAACTACGTATGTCCCAGAAGAGGTAGGTAGGTAGTCTTCGAATGATTTAACATAGACGCTCGGTATTCTAGAACAATCATTAAAAGAATACACGTTTAGGAGATATAATAGTCGCGTTACTCTCTTCATTCTGTATACCCTGATACTGCATTGGCACAGTGGCAGTCCTTGATGCCATTATTTCAACCTGTACTCCTGTAGTATTCTTTCTACTGCGATTGTGTAGTATATGGAACAATCTAAGATTAAGCCGTTCTCAAAGGATTCCTCATTCGTGTGATCTGAAGTCGTCAGTTTATACTTGGACGGCTTACTTTCAAAGGCGTAAATCATTATTCTTAATGATTCCTTCCGTGTTTTCATTATAAAAGCAGGCTCAAAAGCAAATTCAAATACCAAAAAGTATATCTGGATCAGTTATACCAGAGATTATGATATGACCATTGATGGTTCTATACGTTCATGCTTTTGTGGCACTTAGTCTCGCAGTCGTGTTTGAAATCACTTCTTTTTACAATATGACTGGGTAAGTATAGTAAATAATCCCTTAGATATTATAGTTCTAAGGACATCTGTTATCATGATCGGTATCGTACTCAAAATACGCTCAAATTGTGTCTGAAGATTTAATTTCTCCAAATACCGCTTGTAGTATAAATAATGCTACCTTAAAAATATTCAGTCAATTGCAGTCAAGTCAAAAGCGTTCATAACTTACTTTTCCTTTTACACAACACTGTACCTCCAATTTTTAGTTCAGGCTCTGGTTATATAACGGGAACCTGGTTTCGTCCATTTGTTTTTTTTATTTGTCTTCCTGTTCTGTGGTTTGTTTATCGGTTTTTGCAATTCATTTCCGTTTGCAATATTTACCAGAGGAGGCCATGATGGTTACAATTTGTTCCAAAAAAAAAAAAAATAAAAATTATTTTCCCACTTCCGATTTAAACAGTAAAACATAAGAGAGAGAGAAATCCAAGAACTGATTTAAACAAAAATTACTTAAAATAATAACGCAAATGATTGATTTGAAAAGTATTTTCAACAAATTAATGAAATCAACAATTCTTAATCCTTCGTTAACAACAACAGCAGTTATGCCGTTTCCACTAATTAACGGCGAGTTTGTAATCATGATTAACATGTTACGAAGAGCAATATTTACTTCCCCTTACTGCAGAAATTAAACCCAGAGGAAAGTCCTAGTTACTTAAGAACTACGGTTGCTATTTCAGCCGCAACTAAGCTACACAGTAATAGTAAGTAACAAGGAGAGAGAGAGAGAGAGATAGAGAGCGGGAAAGGGGTAAGAGGAAAGGGAATAAAATCTGATTTAATTACAATTTATAATTGAATAACAGTTTTTGTGTATTTTTAACCCCTTCTACGATTTTCATTTACACGCACTTTCTCTTTCTCTTTCTTTAATTTCCGTTAAATACGTTGAAATCTCTTAATTTTTGTTTTACGTTCTGCATGTAAATATTCCTCCACGGGTGTTGTGTAAATAAATCATTAATTTGATGAAGGAATTTGAAAATTTCTTAGGAATTAATTTCAATTTGAATTGCTGCTGCTGTTTCGCTTCCTCTCTTACTCTCTCTCTCTCTAGACACCTTATTTGCGGTTAAAGTCATTACTTTTGCTTTCTCCAAATAGCTGTTGTTTATATTGTAGGTGTGTAGGCGTATAATTAATGTGTAATTAAATATTACTCATACGCTTGGGAGTAGTGGCTGGGAAAGGCGAAGTTATAAGAAATTTTGAATTTGTTTCCACAGCGGATTGTTGTGAATTGTTAATTATGTTTTAGCGTTTTATTTGCATTTGTAGCTGTATTTGTATTTGTATTTGTACAAGATTAAATAAGAAAAGAATATATTTTCCTTTTTTTTCTGGTTTCTCCGAACAGTTGAATTGTAGAGAAATTTTGCTCGGAAGGCAAATTAATATTTTCATGAAATTTCAATATTTGATTGGTTTCATTTGCAGTTTAAGACGATTAACATTTTAATTAATAACAGGAAAATATCTCTGATGACTGTTTGGGTATTTTTATTAACAAATATTTGTAGAGGAATTTAAACTGCAGTAATTTAAGTAACGTAAGTTGCGCACTGCCTAGATAGCTTACATAGGGTGGAAAAATTAAAGGTTTAAAAATGCAATAAAACTAATACGGTTTGAAATTTTTGTGACGCACAATTGTTCCAGTTAGAAATGGAATATAATTTCATTCACATGGGCCGTCGCGGCAGGCCTCACAGTACCTCATTCAATCGGACCAATTTTCTTGCAGTTTTTCGAATGTATTGGATCGAAATTGAAACCAATACATTGAAATCAAACGTCGTTCACATCAATACTTTGTACTCATGGGTGAATACAAAGAAAACGGTTACCATTGTACGATAGGTTGACCATAATCGTCGCTCTTCGCCACAAGCCGCACCAAATAGTCATTCACATTGGGTGCATTGACTTTTGTAAGACCATGTGTGAGTTTTTTGAGCCACAAATACGGCAATTTTGCTTATTAACGTACCCACCAAGGGTAGGAAAGAATTTTTTTTTTTTTTTGCAAAGTCGACATCATCATGCAGTTTCTCGTTGGACCAATAAATCCCAACGTTGCTCAAGCATAATTCGATTTATTACGTTCAGTGGAGGTAATGTATTGAACTTTGTGACAGAATAGAATAACATAAGTATTATCAGATGCTAAATGGTTTAAATTTAAACCGTTAAATGGCCCATTTGATAGAATTACTAAGATTTTTAGCAAATTAATAATGGGACTTTATATTGGCTAACAAGTTTCTAATGCTTGCTCCTGTGATGCCAATCCAGCGCAGTTTGCTTGTCAACTCATATTTTTATACATTTTGGCATGTTTAGAGTTACTTGAAGATTGAAGTTTTAAATTGTGGACGTAAGAGATGGATTCATTTAAATGCAATTAATTTAATTTTTTTTTCAAATTCAATATTACTGGCTGGCATATCCTGAAATTTGCATTAAAACAATTAAAATTAAATTTTAAAATCGAAATGAAATTTTGCTTTAATGAAAAGAAATTATTGTCGAGAAACCACAGAAAACATTTGTTTAATTATAGAGTTTTATAAGCATTTATTTGTTTATTTATTTAAATGAAATGTACATACACTGCTTCAAAGCAATTGCAACAAAAGTAATACACTTGCTACCACTCCAAGTAGTACATGGTAAGGAAAAAACAGAAAAAGATTTCGTTCCATGGTTTTAATAGCAAACAATTGTAATGAATTGAATTGTAATGCCTTTTTAAAATGCCATTAAAGATTTGAGAAAATTGCAAATGAAGAAAAAAACATTTGAAATCTTTAATATATTCTTCGATTTTTAATTTGTTTTCTTCTTTTTTTGTTGTTGTTGTTGTTGTTGAAGACAATAGTGAACGGATGCCATGTAGAGAGAAATCATTTAAACATTTGTGGTTACCAACTGCTGGCTGGCCAACACAATACGACAACACAATTCATGAATATTAATTTGATTTGAAAACCACATTTCTTTACTCTTTTATTTAAATACAGAGTCGGACATTGAAAGATAGAGAGAGAGATAGAGAGAGAGGGATGGAGACAGAGAGTAGAGGGTTAAAGAAAATCCCTTAAGGTTTATAAATGAATGTATAAATGTATAGATATCTGTCTTTGTGTGTGCCTGTGTGTGTGTATAACTATTATTTTAAGAAAACTTTTAATGAATTTAAATAAAATTTTCCATTTTATTGATGCAAAAACTAACAACTTACAACTTTTATCATTTCGAGTGCATGATAAAGGGGGATGAGAGGAAGTGTGTATGAAACAATATCTCTCTAATGAAATCAAATTAAATTTTATGTTAAATGTAAGGGAAAAAACAGTAAAAAACATAAAATCTAAATAGAGAGACTCAGAGAAAGAGAGCGAGAGAGAGACAGAGAGGGATAAAAAACAGTAAAAGTTATTTGTCATTGTTAAACAAGTCAAATGCAAACACACACAGTAGAGTTATGTAACAAAAAGGTCGTTTGTCTACATTAAAATAGACAAGTTTTTATTATTAAATAATTGTTATGAAAAATTAACACACACACACACATAAATACGAGTACATGCAATGTCTCTTCCACCCTCATACTGCTTACACTTTCCTGTAGAAATAAATGATAAACTGTGTTGAACCTGTCATACGCATATGAGCTCTCAGATACACGCTCATTAATCCATACTAACACATGTCTACTGGTTTTTTGTATATGTTGTCTCTCTTTCTCCGTCGCTCAAACATACGCACATATTGTCTGTTTTATTTTGTAAAATAAATCATGTTTGTTCTTATTGCTGTTTATTTACTCAATTTACGGGTAAGTTCACCAAACACTTCTCTTCATACCTTGCTTTTAAAGAAATGCTTCTAATCAAGATAGTATTTAAGGCAAAGGGCATTGCATAACCTTCAGTTTACCTAGCCTACAATTTTAGCACATTCTTTACACATTTTTTACTGAGCATTCAGTATCCCGTAAAGCTAAAACAGACAGAATCGTGGATCTCTTACAATATTGAAAGTGAAGCCTTAACGAATGAACTGGAAGAAATTCATCTCATTCAGTTATGTCTGGGACGTAAACTATTTTTCAATTTACTCTCCCCATTTCTGTAGCAAAAATTTTGATCCAATCCGTATCCGAGTTGACTAATTTTCTATGACTCTGGCACATTAATCAGCCTGAATTAGCCCAATGGCAAGGGTTATATTGGCTCTGAGAATCGCTGTGGTTCAGGGCTTTTTAGCATACATATGCGAAGGAAGAAAATCTCCCAAGAATGTATAATAGCCTCAAATTACGCAAACTCGATGACCAGTTCACATCTCGTCCACGGTAGATGACTTTGCCCTTGCTCGTGAAAATTATTCAATGTGGCACTAGTTGTACAGCACTTAACTTTGGTTTGTTCAAAACACATGTCCTTTATGTACAGATTTTACAATTCAGGCCGAAGGAAGTTGGGTAACGTCTACCTCTAGCCTTCAACCTTGATAGTGATAGCCTGACCAACGTCGTTCTCAAAGTAATGTGGACCAGTGAAGCCGCCCGCCTAAAATCCACATCAAACAGTGATTTTTTCGGGATGCTTTGTCCGCTCTTGAATCTCATTTGAATTAAATCGTCCCCAGGAAGACGATTTTTTTCTACGGTCCATTCTGCAAACACGGCGACATGTTTGAATGGTGATTTCGCAAACATACTCAATAAATAGAAACATACAAATAATAGAAACTATGTAGTCTGTTGTGTTATTAGACGTGAGGCCTCAGTTCAAACCCCCAGGTCAGAAATCTCGATCAAATCAAAATATGAAATATATCTCTTCGGCGACTTCCTCTCAGCAAATTTCTGGCAAAAACTCCGAGAGTAAAACAAAAATACCAAGCAAAAGTCTCTCAAGAATCTGTAGTTCGCAGTTGACTTTTTAATTTGATGGATTTAGCTTCAACAAATTGGTCGTTATCAAATATTAAAGTTTGGTAGTTTGTGATTGAAGATCCGAAAATTTAAACCACGTTTGGCATGATCTATTTCACGTCATATTACACAAAGAAGTTTTCAAAGTTCCACCTGGAAAGTTCATCTGCCTCAATTCCATTGATACCAACAGTGGTCAAAAAGAGTTATCTCTCCCTTGTTTGTTCAACCTGTTTAGACAGTTCCATTTGAATTCCACAGAAGGATAGAACGTAACTATTTTAATTCAGCTTTGCTATCGAATAATATTGCAGTCTTCGGCGTTTTTTAGTTTCTTCTTTCGATGGTATGAACTTCTGATTTCTCCATGAATTCTAGGCGCTCAAAAATCTCCACTGTTATACCGCCTTCTCTTTTGACTCCTCTTGTTCTACAGATTGATCCGCCCGCTTAAAAATTATAAGTATATGTTGTCTTTTACTTTACGGAATATAGGTTTTCAACGATCAGTCAATTTGGTTGTGGGTCTTCAGCTCTTTTAATAAACTTCATTATCGAGCTGTTAATGGCTTCTTCGGCTTTCTTGTGGATCCTAATTCCTAATTGTGCCACGAAAGGCCTGATCAATCCATCCATCCATCTGTTACAGCTCACAGCTCACAGCTCACAGTCGTTGGTTGTTTATGTTGTTCTTCTACTGAATTTTTAGTATTTTGCGGAGAGTAGTGGGCGAAATAATTGTTTTTAATTCCATTCAGAACATTGTCATAGGATTCACTTGATGTTGTATTTGTACAAGGTTTTCTTTACAGGTGGCGAAAGGCTGATAGGTTTTTATACTTCTTACTTCTCTTATCCGTTCTAAAGTATTTCCCAGACCTATAGAGTTTTCGGATTTTGTTCAAGTTAGGCTCACATAGGGGGCTATCGACAATATCTCATGTGATAATGATCCATAAAGAAACTCGTGTTCTATCTTTTCCCATTTTCCTAACTAAAGTCTCTAAAGGTCTTGATTTTTCTTTTGTTATGCCACTGTTTTATATCCTGGGGGCAATATAACTGCCAGTAGCTTTTGCATTTGTAAACGATCATAGGATTCCTAGCTATAGCATTAGTACGGTTTGTAGTACAGGTTTTGCATTTACGAAAACTCTACAATCGAGTAAAAGACAAGTCTACAGAAAATTCAAAAGAATGCCATAATTTATCTTGCGTTCCTTCGGCTATAAGGGTAGTAGGCTCAGTTCATTTGCCTCTCCATTAAAAAAGATTTCCAAAATGGAACTGAAATCGAAAAAATTAGTCTGTTTTGTCTCAAAGCTCCCATATTCGCAGAGAAATAGTTTTAAAGTGGAAAGCTGTCAGTCTGTGTAACTTAATACGAACGAATCTAGACTCATATTGAAACTCGTGAGTTGTTCGTTTTGGATTTATCTTTTGGGTAAAAATGCCAATCCGTACTTTTCCAAAAAGGAACTCAAATTCTGACAAAATTGGCACTACATCCTATATTCTTATGTATGTATGTGAAGATAAATTCGAATTTAAAAACCAAAGACGCAAACCCACACTATTAGCAACGTCACTTCTTGCCTTTAACAGGGTAAACTTTGCTATTAACAGAGCACTGTTAACTGTTTAACAGAGGTAATATTAGATTATTCTTTTACTTTGGAATTATTGCAGACTATTGACGTAAGATATAATTCTCATTATGATCATTATTGTTTGTGAACAAAAGTGTTGAAATGTAAAGGATGGTTGGTGGTTTTTAAATTTTTGGCCGAAAATCGATGTTTTCAAAATTCAAAATCTCAACTCTCAACTGATCTGCTAGAGAATTCAAATATAAAAATTTATATTTTCAAAGCCAATTTTCTCAATACCATATCCACTTTATATGTGACTATGTTGCTGATTATATTAAGAGGCCTTGGAACCATTGCACATAGTATGGTACTCATAGACCTAGTGTATGTCCTAAAATAGCTTCTAGACAAGTGGGCTTGTTCAGATGGATACTGTTAAATAGTTAACAGTGATCTGTTAAGGACAATTTTTGTTCTATTAATGCCAAATGTGGAGCTACTAAAATTTATGGATTGCGTCTTGGATTTTCAAATTCGAATTTGTCCTCACACACATTATATTCTTAAGGTAAAATGACCCATATTTGGCTGTAGTCTAACCACTGGCTTCTTTTCAAGTGTAACATTCTACAAAAACAAAAAGTTCGTTTCGTCTTTCGCTTGGAAAATCACTCCGTTAAACCACAACTCATTTTAATGACTTTTAAGCAGTTTATATCCCCCTCCCCCTTCCAACACTGCTTCTTCTAAAATTTTTCTTAGATTTCGTTGCTGCTGTTGTTGTTGCTGTTGTTGTTGTGAGTGTCATTGTTTCCTTTTGCTGAAAAACTTCATCTGCGTGATTCTGTCCATCATCGTCATAGTCATCATCATTACTCATGTTGTTGTTCTCGTTGTTGTTGTTATTGTTGTTGTATATGTACAAGTGTGTAATCCTTAAACCATATAATTGTGGTTGTTGTTGAGTCTTGTTTCTTGCCTGCAAAGGAAAGAACAAAAAAAAGGACTCGACAATTAATGTTTTTGGAGAAGAGCATTTCGACTCTGAAATGTTTAGATGATTGTATTATAAAACACATACACACACGCGCACACTTAAACAAAATAATTGCCCAAAAGGATATATGTGTAGAACGCTTCGAAATGACGAAAGAACTCTTCTTTCTTCTTTATAGAGAAACATAGACCGAGAGAGACCAAAGTGGAAATATAAAAGGAATCCTTGTGACTAATTGTGAAAATGGCACACATTTAAGAAATAAATCTTCTCACATACACAAATACCCCAGAACATATACGGAATGAGAAGCTCCTTCTTTTCTGTCTGTTTTTTTTTGCGAGTGTATCAGTGTTGTTAAATCAAAAGCTGTATTCGTGTTACCAATTAAAAAAGGCCACAGAAAAAGAAAAATAAAAAATATTATGAAAGAAAGAAATTGGTTTGTAACAGTTGACGGGCGTTAAACAGAGCACGACTTGGTTTTCGTTTTTTCTTTCTTGTATAAGCGTGAGGTCCTCCTGTTTAGTTAATGAGTTTCCATCTTGTTTTTCTTTCTTTTGGCTGAAACTTAAAGGCAATAATTTTGACACGCCAGGTAAAGAAATGATGGCATTCTTACCATTTTAAACTGAAGAATTTATATGGAATTTATTTCAAGGCATGAAAACATATTCTCCCCTCCCCCCCTCTCTTCCCATGGCATTAATTTTTCCAATTTGTAAATGATAATTCCCCCCACCCTCCTAAATCAATTAATTCTTTCGTTTCGAAGAAAGTTTTGCCATTCTTTAAGTGTTTTAATAATGAAACCAAAAAGAAAAAAAGTTTGTGGTGTGGTGAATGCCAAAATAAAACAATAAGAAAGTCCTTACGAGTTTTATTATCCCCTGTATTGATCTTAATAAACTTCCTAGGTATTCTAATTGGTGTTTGTGTGTCTAACGTGCAATCCATGTGGATTAAAACATTTCTGGGAATGAATTTTTATTACTCACGACATGTGCGTGTGTCTGTCTCTCTGTCTTTTGGATAGGAATTGAAATCTATTGAACTAACTTTATTCATAAACAAATTAGAGTTGAGAGACAATAATAACTTTCAAATTGAAGGCATTAAACCTTGATGACTAATTAGAGCGCTACGTTATAAAAACTTTCAATAAAATTGTAAAGTAATCCTAGACACTTAACCTCAACTCTTTTTGTATAGTCTTGTGATTTTGTAGTGACGAAGGGTTTTGGTCCTCAATCATCATCCGCCTTAGTTAAAACGCTCTTGACCCAATGCTCTCCTCAATCCGTCGAGCATATCTCTATCTATGCTTCTTTGGTATTAGCAATGAGAATGCAGATGAGCTGAAAACAAAAAATCAAAACCTTACTGCAGAGTAAGGGAATATATTCGGAGAACGTTATGCTTGTTAAAAAAAACCATAAAGCGAGGCAGTCTCTCGAGGTAAATACAGTAAGAAGCGATTTCTATCATGCATCAGACTACCCAGTAGCAGCCTAAAAGTAGTTGACATAAACAAACCTTCGAGTCCAGTATGTAAATCCTGGAATAAGGAGTATGAACCAGTGCAACACCTTCTTATAACATTATCGACATTATAGAATCACAGAATGAAACACCTGAACACCGATATCATATCACCTTACCGACAGCCTACAATAGCCTGAAATTTGTCAAGGATATAATATTATGGTCGTGGTACTTCGGCATTTCTACATGGCAATAGAAGTCACCATAGTCTAGTAGTAAGTGTGTTTTCTTATCAGGCGTGAGGCCAATGTTCTTCAGCTACTACCTCTTGACAGATTTCTGACAAAAACTCTGAGCGCAAATAAAATTGTAAATAAAATAAAAAGAAAGTTGTGTTTAGATTTAATTAAAATTCTTTATTATTCGTACAATTCTGTGTGCCACTGTTCACAACTTTATGTAAGCAACAACAATTGCTTTGTTTGTTCTTCCTCTGCTTACACCCTCTGCATAAACAATAACAATTACTAGACAACTGTTCGACAGATCTTTGTAACGGTGATCTTCACACAACGATTATTCTCTTCAAACATACCGCGTTTTCACACAAGACTGACTGAACTTCACTAAGTGAGTTGCCTGTTTTGCCTTGTATTTTATATGGCAAAGTCTAAAGAATGTTCTTGAGAGCGAATGTTCATGATTTCGCCTTCTCAAAATCTCTATAAATGTAAACATCGTTGTTTATAATTGTAATGTTAAGCGATGTAAAAGCAAAACATCAGTATCAAGATTTTTTCATTTTCGTAACAATATGTTCAACCAAGCGATATCAGCAATTTGATCTAATTCCTGTAGAATTCCAAGTATTGGTGCAACATTGTCTACGTATATATGTATCTATGGAACTTAACATACATCACGATTTTATCAATTTAATAGTCCTCAACCTTTAAAACAGGATTTGAATGTAGCACGAAAGATTAAATTCATTGCAATAAATATCGGATCCATCGGTCTACAAGTATATATTCCACAGTCTAATCTGCTCTGAAATGTATT
Source organism: Sarcophaga subvicina (assembly GCA_936449025.2). Classification (NCBI taxonomy): domain Eukaryota; kingdom Metazoa; phylum Arthropoda; class Insecta; order Diptera; family Sarcophagidae; genus Sarcophaga; species Sarcophaga subvicina. Next base: position 78,655,292 of record OW388083.2, read on the forward strand.
CACGTGATCAGTAAGTCAAAAAAAGTGATTACAATATAGAGGTTTTCAACAGACACAAATTATTTTTGCATTTTAGTTTAAGAAGTCGCCGTAGTCTAGTAGGTAGTGTGTTGGCTTATTAGACGTGAGGCCTCTGTTCAAATCCCAGGTCAGACAGCAAAAATGAAAATATGAAAAAATATTTCTTCGCGACTTCCTCTCAGCAGATTTCTGGCAAAAACTCTGAGAGTAAATAAAACTGCCATGAAAAGTTTCTCAAAAAATCTGTCGTTCGGAATCGACTTTAAACTGTAGGTTCCGCCACTCATGTATAAAATTAACACACACAACATCAGTGGTGTGAGAAGCTAGGTCGTAATCCTGACTAAAGGGTTGTAATGACCAATAATATTTGTATGTATTTTAGTCTACCATAGATTTTTATGATTAGTTTTGTGTGATCAGTATCGAGTTTCCTGATAAATTTCCCTGAATGACAAATTTGGCATGTAAAGGACTCTTTTAGTGTAGGGTATATAAAGTAAATGAAGGAATTATTTTCCATTCCAAAAAAATATTCAATCATTTAGATGATACCCGAACAATTTATTTCATTTTGTCGTGTTTTAACAGTTTAATTTTATTTTCCTTCGTTAGATTTTCCTTTTTAAATAAACCGTTCTTCGAAAGGCTAATTTCCTATTAAAGGACTTTTCCTCTTGTCAATAATTTTCTTTTTTACCCCCATTTCTACATTCTTTACAGCCATCATTACAGTTGTGTGGCATATCCAAAGAACATTAAGGTTTTAATTTGTTTTGTACAACAACAACAACCACAGAAAAATGGAAGAGAATCATAAAGATAAAATGATTTCACTACATTCATAGATATTCTCTCCAATTCCACTTTCAATGGCATTTATTAAGATTTTCCTTTGTTCGTAACATAAAAATAAACGAATAAAAAAATTATTTCTGTGGCTGAATTTATAACAAATTTATGGCATTCAAAAGGGGCCTGGTATTGTATTGTAAATGATATAAAAAGAAGACGAAAAAAAAATAATAAATTTTGTAACACAGAAAAGAGGAAAAAATTACAAAGAAACGAAATAAAATTGTGGCAGCAAAAAAACAAAAAAAAAAATACAGAAAAGAATTGATGGGTTATTGTTGTTGTCGTTTTTGTTGTTGTTATCGAGTTCGTTTATTTTTTGGCTTAATTAGAACATTCATTAATCAAATCAAAAACATACTTTTGAACCAAAAACATTACAAAAATAAAAAAAATAAAAATAACGCAAATGATATAAGAACACGCATGAGAAAAGAGAGAAACGAACAGAATAACTGACAGACACCCAAGGAAAGTCGCATGAACCAGCCGCATGGAATAGAAAACGTGTTCAACAACAGCAAAAAAAAAGGTGGCACTTGGCAAAAGAAAAAAGGCAGCCAAAGCAGACCTTTCTAGAACAACGAAATTTAATAAAAAAAATGAAACGAACAAAATAAATCGAATACAAATACTCCTTCCTGCCTACAGTAAATCGTATAAATAAGGTGCAGTAGAAAGAAATCCCTTTCTCATCCAAAAACCTCAAGGTTTTTTTTACAAAAAATTTGTTTTTACTAACCGTAGAAGTGGTAAAATCCATCTGCACTCTATACGTTAACTGAATTGCAATTTTTACCATTAAATTTAACAGACACAGACGTAAGCGGATATCAAATATGTGGTACCCGGTGAGAATTTCACAATCCCTATATATAGCCTGACGTTTTTCCAAATGGAAAACCCTTCTTATTTTTATTTCTTTCAGATGTCTGTAACAGTCTATGACTGTGAGCAGTGACCTGAGCAATACCAATGACAACCATCTTCTCTCGGTATTAAAAAAATTATTTGAACGCTGGCAAATCATGAACGGACGAGGAATCTTGATTTATTTTCATGCTAACCTAACCCGAATTGGGTAAAAAGATTAGCATTTTGTAACTTAAATTAGTCTTTCTAATATTTCGGTTATTGCCCTCATTCTCACGTAGTCTTATGTATTTTGCAGGCAAGCAGGACGTCTTGCCTTACCTGCTAATGGCTTCCTAAGATCGTTCGGAAAATACGGCTCTTTGTTCCTCTATCGAACTGTAGGCAACTTGCATTTGCTAGAACTAATATTACTTGGTCGCCATGGTCTAGTAGATAGTATGTTAGCTTATTAGATGAGGTGAAGCTACGGTTCAAGCCCCTGATCATACATATTTTTGAAAAAATATTTCTTCGGCGACTGCGTATCAACAGATTTCTGGCAAAAACTCTGAAAGTAAATAAAATTTCCATGTAAAAGTTTCTCAAAATAAATCTGCCACTCAGGAGCGACTTTCAACTGTAGTTACCGCCACTCATCTATAAAATTAACTCACACAACATGAGTGGAGTGAGAATCTAGGTCGTAATCCTGACTGAAGGCTTAACCAATTATGTGGTTTCAGCTGGATTTTACAAAATGAATGTGTAATGTAAAACCCCGGTACTAACTGCCAATACCGCTAAATAGGAACTTGGCAGCGATTCACTTCATATGGTATCACAGTGGTCGGATATGTAGGCTATTAGTTTAATAAAGCTGTCACTCTCTCCACACCCTTGTGAGCCACATCTTCTGGAGAAGAGTTAGTTATTTTTTTTGGAATACAAATACTCTTGGATTATCTACTCTTGAATTAAATATTGACAACAAAGATCTAATGTAGGTTTACAGTCGTAGAAGTGCTAGCCTAGCCTATCAATTCAAACAATTCCAACAATCATACAGCAAAACTTTCGTGAAAGTCAATGTAAGTTTCAACACCGTTTGTTCCGGCTCAACTCGATACGTTGACGATCTACTTTGCTTGACATTGTTGTAAGTGACACACTCTTCCACATCAATTATTTTTAGCTGCAGGAATGGTTTTGTTTTGTGCAATTAAGCATCGATTTGAAGATGGAAACTGCCGTTCATAAATTTTACCGTCTTTAGCTCATGTGCAAACCGTATATTTAGTAAAACAGATGCGAGAAATGAGATATAATCATAGCAATTAAATTTGGGTCCAAATAAAGGTTTCACTGATGTTGGATGGGCTTTTCAATCGAAGAGTTGGTGCTGTATGGACATAAAATCGATTCAGGGCAGTGCTATTTTCCTATTATTACACAATGCATGCTGATGAGTGTGGTAATGGGTAATCTTTTACATTTTCCTCTTCTATATCATTCCAACTGCCATTGTTATGCATAAGGACATGTTGCAACATGTCTACAACCCTATTGCACAACGCTGATGCAAATCAATTGCAAAAATTTCCTGTAATCATAATGGAATCAAATCTATCCTACCATAAATCCTAATAGGTTCTCTGACCCGCCTGTTCTGGGCTGTTTTTCTTAGAGCACAGTAACTGTTTTAACTTTTAGTCAGAATAGTGGAGAATCATGTCACAGATAATCGCAAAATCGCAACTTGGGATTAGAGAAAGGCATTACTTTTTTTCTTCTTCTGTAGAAGTCCATATAATCTTCTGCAGTGTGATTAGTAACCAATCGTTAGTACAGATATGAACAGTAAATCTATCATTAGCAGAAGAGGAAGACAGTAAACCATGTTTGTGGGTGAAGAGTTTATTTCCCACCAGCATAGAAATGTTTCCTACTATTGGTTCATGTATCTGTAATCCTATTTAAAGCCATGTTATGCATCAAACCACTCTTAAGCTAAGCTTTAGTATAAGATTTTGAGCAGTGTTTTCATAGAATTATACTGAAGCAACCTTATGTAGTCTCCGTAGTCAAGTAGGTAGTGTGTTGGCTTATTGGCGTTAGACCACGTTTTAAAATCAAGGTCAGACATTTCGATCAAATCGTAGTATGAAAAAATATTTCTTTGGCGACTTTCTCTCAGCAGAATTCTGGCATAAACTCTGAGTGTAAATATAATTTCCAAGAAAATGTTTCTTATAAAAATCTGTCATTCCGAATCGACTTTAAACTGTAGGTCCCTCCACTCGTGTATAAAGTTGACACACACGACATAAGTGGTGTGAGATGTTAGGTCATCGTAATCCTGACTGAAGGGTTGTAACTACTAATTATGTTATGTATGTAATCTTATAACAAGGAGTACAAGATCTTGTCATTTATAGTCTTCCTCAGAGCCAACTTCACATGTTTCACCGATATGCTAGATATTTTGTCAATGGGTCTCCACAAAATGGGGAGGTCCACAAAATATATTCATACACCCAGCTGTGCTTATCGATCTTCTACAGGTATATAAATCAGTACATGCTCTCTTTCAATCTAAAAATCTTGCAATCTTATTCAAAAATACCCAGTATTTCCTGAAGAGGATGAATATCGAATGGACTTTGTTCTTGTACCCATGCCTACATAAAAACACTTTTATGGAATAGAAAATAAGCCTCTAAATGCCAAATAAGAACATCTACTGGGAAACTAACGGATTTATATTTTACTACACCTCGCAATCACATTTATTTCAGTTTCTCTTTCTTCTTATACAAGAAACACTATCACAGAAACACAGTTGATAAGGCCAAAAAGAAGAGAGCGTGTGAGAACTGTATTACTAACACGAGCACAAATCTATTCACAACATACCATCCATGTAATCATACGGGCAGCTGTCCTTTTGATTTGTTTTTTCGTTGAGTAAATCTACTGCCGAAAATCCTTGAAGCTTGAAAATAGAAAATAAATGGCAATAAATAAATGAAATGAAAGCAACAACAACAACAACAGAAAAAGAATAAGAAATAAAAAGGACAATTGATAAGATTTGACAAGAAATAAGCCATGTTTTCGTTTAAACACCAAAACTAACCAGCAATAAATCGTAATTCATTCCATTTGCCTTTAAAGGCAGATGTGGCGGATATGGGTTAAATCCTTAGATATACCGAACTAAATTTAATGGTATTGGTATAGACAAATAAAAAAAAAACAACAACAACAAGAAAATAATAAAAAGAAAATAGAACAAGTCACACCTACGATTTGCTTGAAATATTTGTTTAACCAGCATATTTGTTTCGTCTTTTTTTTTGATTTTGTCATTTAAAATTTGGAATTTTCTGTTGTGTTTTTTTTGTAGATTTTTGTATGTTTAGATCTGTGATTTGTTTGTGTCTGTTTTATAGGCCAACCGAAATATGTTTGACAAATTAAATGACAACCAAAAGTAATTTGTTTAAATTTAACTGGGCTGGCCTTAAAAAACTATTCATTTCGAACAATAAATTTTACGGAATTATTGTCACATTAAAAAATGGCCTTTAACACGCCATGTAGGGGACATTTTTTTTTTGCTTTTTTGCATTTTGTGACATGAATATCTCAATTTGGTCAGACATGTGTTCAATCAAAAATTAAAAATTATTCGGCAGTAAAGAGGTGTGAGCTTTTTTGTAGAAGAGCATGCATGGTGTTGTTATTTGACCCACTTTGTTTGAAGCCAATATTACTATAACCTCTGTTCATATTGCATCTTCTGGCGTATAAATTCCTAACGTTGACAAATACTGAACTGACGGAGAATCTTAATTCATTTGCATGCTAAACTGGCTTAAATTAAGTGAAAAGTTTAGCATTTTGTAGCTTCAATCAGCCTTTGTAAACATTTCTGTTAGTGCCTTCATTCTCACGGACTCTTACGTATTGGATAGGCATGCAGGAAGTCCTGACTTATCTGCTAATGACTACTTTAGATCGTGATGAAAATATGGCTGTTTGCTAGTCTCTAGTTCGATGTAGGCATCTTCCATTTGCTAGAAGTATTATTATTTGGTTTTACGGGACGAATCTTTAATGTGAATCTCCGGTACCAACTATCCAAACCACTAAATCACAACTTAGTAGCGAATCATTGCATATGGTATCAGAGTGGTCGACCATAAAGCCAATAAAGCCTTTAGTCAGGATTACGACCTAGTTTTTCACACAACTTATGTTGTGTGCATTAATTTTTATACATGAGTGGCGGGACCTGCAGTTTAAAGTCGACTCCGAACGACAGATTTCTGAGAAATTTTTCATGGCAATTTTATTTACTCTCAGAGTTTTTGCTATAAATCTGCTGAGAGGAAGTCGCCGAAGAAATACTTTTTGTATTTTGTTTTGGTGTCTAACCTAAGGTTTGAACCGTGGCCTTTCGTCTAATAAGCCAACACACTACCTACTAGGCTACCAACTATCAAAACCGCTAAATCACAACTTGGCAGCGAATCACTGCATATGGTATCAGAATGGTCGGCCATAAAGCTGTCACTCATATATAAATTTGGCATTTTCATAACCCTAATAAAGAACTTAAAATGTCCTACCAGAGCTACTAATACGTTCGCTTAAATATATCAATTCACATACGAGCGTTCGATTTTTGAGAGAAAAAATTCAGATTCGAATAGAAGATCTCTTGGCCATGATTTTTGTACGAAATAGGGAAAAAATCCATTCATTGCCTGACATCTCCTCTGCAGAAGGGGAGCTGTTCAACCTCTAAGTTAAGCTAGCCGAATCTGAACGAAGGAAGTCTCCCGACTTGATAGTTGTTATGGCGTTTCTGGCTCTATTCGAGGGATACTCTCCGGTTAGGCGATCCATCGCTTAACTTCTGCAGAAGTTCCTTCTTTGGGGAAGCCTAGTCCTCGCTTTAGAGAATGCTTGGAACTTATTTCTCACGCTACTCTCTGAGTTTGGGATAAGGAACATTGTTTGCTACATATATTAGTCTGGGTAGCTTTGGCTAAAGAACTGTTCCTAATGCCGTACATTACAGCCTTTTAAATTTAATGAAATGTGACAGCACAATGGGACTAATAATTGTCGTAAGTGGTGTTGCAATACATAACCTCGATTTGAGCTCATTAGCTTGTTAACAACTGCGAAAACCTATGATGACGAAACGCTATAAAAAAAAGTTGTAAGGATGCAGTAGGTCAGTAGACCTAGAAACTGCTTAATTTAACGTATCAAACGGATTACAAATTGCGACTAACCGCTAGCATATCGTCCATAAAGATATGACCGCCTTATAGTAGCAGCAGTTTACTTGTAATCCTACTACTGATTAAAAATGAAAAGACTCCATTGGTTTTTAGCTATTCTATCCATTAATTTATTACGAATATGTTGTATAAAATTTTTTTTCTTAAAAATTATTTGCATATGCCCTTACTAACCTAAGATTGTTTTCTTCTTGTTTCTTTTCAGGTAAGTTGAAACCAAAAGTTTTTTGTGAATTTATATTCTCCTATCAAATATAAACTCTTATAATTTGATTGTAAAACTCTGGTAAGTTTTTTTTTCTATATTCGTTCAGCAGCGTACTTTCGAAATAGTTTCTCTACAAACTGAATTGGATTCTTATCGACCAAAACTGGTATTCAAATTAATACTAAAAACTCGTGTGATTTAGAAAGCAGAGAATAATAGAATAAATATAATCGACTAAGTCCCTTAATTCAACACTTTAATGTTCAATTATAAATTATTTTATAATTAATATTACATTTACCAGCTCTCACTGTTTAAAGGAAAACTTTTTTAAAGCTCACGTTACTTCTGCAGAAGTTTCGAATAGAAAACAGGGGAAATAATTCTTTCCATCCTTGACGGTACTCTCTGTCTCTTGGCTGGTACATTTATTGGGTGCCCTTGTAGTCTAGTGTGTTGACTATTAGCGTGAGGGTCGTGGGTTCGATTTCCATCAGATACTCTGGTCTGTAACACTACACCGAGCATATGATCAAGTTACTCCGCTCGTATATAATTAAAATATAATTTGTAATTGTATTGGTACATTTATTCGCCTGTGTAGTTTGAGCTAAAGAACTGTTGCTAATGACTCACGTTGTTGCCTTTTAAATTTATGATATGTGCCAGCCTAATGGGTCTAATACTTTCCGTAAGTCGTGTTACACCTTGATTTGTGGCCATCAGCTTGTTAACAACTGACAAAGCCAGGGATCAATTTCATTTTCAAGTGAAATCGAGGGTAAATTGAAAATATTGTATAGAGCGTCATAGAAGCAGCTTACTTGCTGTAATCTGTAGTCCAAATTGCAAAAAAATTGGTATCGACAAGAAAAACTTGCACATTTTTACTGTCAGAAACAAATTTCAATACAATACTTTACGACAATAAAATCCATGTCATAAACTTTAAAGGACCGATGAGCTGTTTAAGCTTAAAACTATTTGAATTGAATCAAATAATAGAGTTTCAGCAGCTAATAACATTTTTAATTTTCTTTCTGTTGTAAACTAAGCTTGTGTTATTGGATTATTTTCCACTTTTACTTCTACTTTTACTAGCTTTGTTCTTATTTTTAATTCTGTAGTCTAGCAGGCAGTGTGTTGGCTTAGTAGACGTAGAGGTCACAGTTCAAACATCGGGTCAGACATCAAAACGAAAATATGAAAAAAAAATATTTCTTCGGCGACTTCCTCTCATCAGATTTCTGGCAAAAACTCTGAAAGAAAATTTAATTGCCATTTAAAGTTTCTCAAAAAATCTGCCGTTCGGAGCAGACTTTAAACAGTAGGTTTTGCCACTCATGTATAGAAATGAACACACGCTCAACATAAGTGCTGTGAGAAGCTGGGTCGTAATCGTGACTGAAGGGTTGTAATGACCAATTATGTATGTATGCATCCAGAGAGAAGCTCTTCTACGTTTTTATCCCTTCAAACACTACATTTAGTTCAGCAAATTTACTCATAAAGAGGCGCATGATTTCGTCTTCGTTTTGAATCCACCATTCAAAATATATTATCAAAATATTCAATATATAACATCCAGACATTAATGAGTGTTTGTGATCCATGTTCCACAACAACAAAGCAAAATGAATTTTAGTCAAGATCAAAATTGTTTAATCTTGACTTTCCCTGTTTTGAATTAAATTCTATACTACGTCAGATAAGCTCCCCAATGCCGAAATTACTCTGCATAATATGTTGTTTGCATTATCTCTACTCCAATCACTTGATGTGACTGTGATGGCTATCGTGCGTACATTATTATTTGGCCTCCATCGGCCATTTTGGTATTTTAAATATTCCCCTCTTAGCCTGCCTTTCTTTGTAAAATGCCTGTCACCGAAATCAAGTTGTTAAAGAAAAACTATAATGTCGGTAAATTCTAAAACAACACATTTGTTTCAAATAAAAACACGAAGTAAAACATATCATTTTACAAAAACCATTGAAAAAAATAATAATTTTCAAGAAAAAATTCCAATAAAAGACACTAAAAAAGGTAGCCTACGACATGAACAGTGTTATGCACGGCTAAGTTTTTCTAGGTTTTCTCCAAAAATTCAAAGTTGCTTTAAACACAAAACAAAGCATTGCTCAGCATTATTTTTTACGTATTTTGTGTCAGGATCGACAAAATACGCATAGTCCAAAGAAAAGAGACATTTTTCTTTTTTTTGTAATAAAAAGTTTTTAACAAAAACAAAAAAACAAACAAAAACAAGAAAGAAAAAAATAGGAAATAAAAATGTTCATTCATATTAAAAATGTTCAACTGAAATGTTAAAAACAGGATGTGTAACATGGTTCAGAGGCTAAATACAAATGCTTATGATGCACACATACGTACATAGATAAGCATACATGCATAGAACGAACAACAACGATATACCATAACAATTTCCCCTATAAATATGCAAAGACAATTACAATCATTCATACATACACGTACGTACACTCATTTGTATAGCATTACTCTCTCATAAACTTATAACACACACACACACAAACACTCACACATACAAAGAAAATTGTATACAATATGAACATTTACAAATAAAGTGACAACCAACAGTTATTATTATGCATAGCAACAACAACAACAACAAAGACAACAAACGAAGAAAATAACAACTGCTACAGCAATAGAAACATGTACAATATTTGGTACATTTAAGCTCTATAAACAACAACAACAACAACAACATTCACTAACGAACAGGGCGACAACAACAACATCTAAACATACAAAATTCAAATAGAACAACTAAAAGTAGTAGTAGAAGAAGAAGAAAGAGAAAAAAATTATAATAAAATGTCACAGCAACAATATTAACAACAACAATAATAATAACAACAACAATAATAATAACTACAACAAAAACAACAACAACATCATCAAGCAATAATAATAGTAATATTGTATTCATACTATTGTATATGCACACATACATACATACATACATACATAAATACATACATATGTAGTATAGTTAGAGAGTGCAGTTGTAAATGTTGTTTTTAGTATGAGTGTATTATGTGAGATTGAGAGAGTGGTAGAGCGAGTGAGAGTTGTAAATGTATGCGCATAAATTAATAATTAATTACAGAGAATTACATTTCACAAGTATTGTATTGTTGTCGTATTTGTATAATGTGTAGATTCCTGTTATTCCCACAATATTCTGCCCCTCTCTACTCTCTAATTTTTTCCCCTCTCTCTTAGTTTAGTGTCTTTCTCAGTGTATGTGTTAATACACTATATTAGTGAGGTTCATAAACAACAGACTACTTTTTTTTAGACGGACAAAATAAGTACTTTCAGCCAACCTTGCTAGATGTAACGCATTGGGTTCTATGAAAAGTAATCGTGGTTTTAAACTAAAATAGCTTTCTGTTGAAATTAAATTTTATGAAATATATCCTATATAAGCCACTAATACATAATTGGTCATTACAACCCTTCAGTCAGGATTACGACCTAGCTTCCCACACAAGTTATGTATGTTGTGTGCGTTGATTTTATACATGAGTGGCGGGACCTACAGTTTAAAGTCGATTCCGAACGACATATTTTTGAAAAAATTTTTATGACAATTTTATTTACTCTCAGAGTTTTTGCCAGAAATCTACTGAGAGGCAGTCACCGAAGAAATATTTTTTCATATTTTCGTTTTGATGTCTGACCTGGTATTTGAACCCTGGCCTTAGGTTTAATAAGTCGACACACTGCCTACTAGACTACGGTGACGTGCACTACTACCTCTGCTATTTTGCGAGAAACTTCGTAATTCTATAGATGAGGAACTAGACCCAATGAATTTTAGAGTCTCTTCAGTCCATTAGTTTGTTTACTATGTCAGGCGCTGTAAGATTCGAGATATATATGGTGGCTATATAATAAACTCACAGCCATTAAACGTGTGTGTGATCTGGTACTTGGGCCAACTCGGATATCTCATTATTGCCCTTTATTGCCGTATTCGAACAGTCGAATTAGGATCAGAACTTGAGAGTTTTGGCCAGCTGTGGCAGCTTTCAATAAATACCCGCTTCCAATTTCACTAAACTCTCGACATTATATTGTTAGGCTTTAATAGAGGAATTGTTACCGACTAAGCTAAGCCACAGTGTTTTAACACGCTGTCCTACGTGCATATCGTAGAGCAGCTCATGGAGATAATTGTCCTCCATTCGGATACAGCAATAATTGCCATCGAGAACACAACTTAAAATCTAGCATATAAATTTTGTTTCGAACTCTTTGATGGAGGCTACTTCTTACTGCAAATTATCACTTCTGCTTTCGCATTGTAGATAACCACGGTCAATGTGAAGTAGAATATTAGTTTCGTCTTACAAGAGAGATCTCTAGTACTTACTTGCCTATTAAAATCACCATAGCATGTCATTTTACGTTCAATCTTGAGGCTATTTAGGTAGACAAGGTTAATATATTTCCCAATAACATCTAAGCTTTAATTGTAGACTAAAAACTGGAATTTGTTAATATTATAGTCTCATTGAGGTCCGAAAGTTGTGCGACCAGAGAATATATTTGTTAGCTTTTAATCCGTATCGAGTGTTCCTATAATATCTCTGCCAATCTTGTTGCCTTGACAAACTGCAAGCTCCCGTTTGCTGACGATCAACTTCCTTCACTTGACAAGCATACTGTAATTGAAATGGTTTTTATTCTCAATAAATATTCTTTTTGAGTCACAGCTTATAATTCTTAATAATCTTGTAATCGATACGCTGCAAGTCACTACATGTCCACAACATTTACTTTGTTTTGCTGTCATTTACTGTCAAACCCCCTTCTTGGCAGGGCTATGTCCTAGAGAGCCTGCAGTGCTATGTCCTATGAAAGTAGACAAATTTGTAACAAAAAATAGTATCAGTACGAGAAAGTGCCATTTTTTTCGTTGCAATACTCTCCCCATAACGGAGTTGATTAGATTACATGATAAGGGATCGTCTTTCAGAAACCAGCCAAGTTATCAAAAGTTTCGGGGAGAACCGTGGCATCTGCAGGCGTCACTCAATCTTATCGCCTTCGTAGTTGTACCGAACTCAGGCATTGCAAAATAAATGCTATTCTTCTATTCTATTCTATTAGCTGTCAAAAACCTGTCTTATAGGCGACAAAAAGATGGTACGTACCGAATTCGGTTTCTACTAGATTGGGCGTGGAGAAAATATCTAAGCCTAGAGCCAATCACTGTCAAAATCAGTGCCCTTATTCGTTCACACAAAAAGTCTTATACGCTCTATAGTAGGTAGACAATGTTAGAGGGGAAAAAAACAAAGAAAACTTAGGACCTAATCAGCAAATTTTTCCAGCATAAATCTGCAAGCAACGAAATTCGTGCGCATTAGCAACATGCTTCCTCTGGCCTTAATTAACTCAGCGTTTAGATCATAAGGGTCAGCAACATTGTCGAAAAACGATTTAGACCTAGCTGAGCTATGAATGCCGCTCTGTATCGTCATAATCGATTGAATTCGATACAATTTGATGTCGTTATTGTCTCCCAATATCCTACAGAACTGTGGCCTTCGGAACATAAGCTACATTTCACCATCCGGATCTCATTTTGCGTCTTTACAGGAAAATAATTCTTCTAATAAACGTCAGAACCCTTTTGTAACATTTTCGAGCGTTTCGATTTCCTTACGCTCTCCCATTGTGTGCTTAATTTTCTTCGAATAAAAATTGTTACATGCAAAAGGAGCTTCACTGTTTGTCGATTTCTCGACTGTCTTATAAAGGTGTACTGTATGGCGCTGTTAATATATTTGGTTGTGTAGCGCTTTACAATTGGAAAGCTAAATCACGTACATATATAATTGGTCATTACAATCCCTGAGTCAGGAATACAACCTAGCTCCTCTATGACCACTTATGTTGTGTGTTAATTTTATCCATGAGTGGATACAATTTAAAGTCGAGTCTTGTTTCATATTTCGTTTTGGTGGAGACGTCTGACTTGGGATTTGAACCGTGGCCTCAAAAGCTTTCTAAAACCTGACACCATTTCTCCAACTATTTTCCAATACGTTTTTGGGCCACTCTACTACAGCTGCTTATAAAATGTATGAAATTTTGTGTCTCCTATTTAACCAGTATGTGTTTAATGTGGGTGTAACTATGAATAAATGTGTCTGTGTGTCTACATATATATATATATGTATGTGTGTGGAATACCAACACTAACACTACAATTATATTTAACAATGTACCGAAACAATACAAAATAATAAAATGTTGAATAACGAACGTAAAGAACAATCAAACAAAACTATACACAAACGCATACACGTTACAAAAAAACAATAAAAATTTGTTTTATTTGTATTCGTATATTTGTATAAGTATATGTGTATGTGTGTATAAGTATGTAAATGTTCATTATTGTTATGCATAAATAATAGATAATGTTATGCATTGAACATACATACATACCCATACATTCTCACATGCAATCAATTCAGACATCCGTTGCCATAGAAGCTAGAGAATGTGTGTATGGTGCGTATATGAAATTTTGTGTCAAATATTTGCTTATTTGTATACGTATATATGTGAGAGAGTGTATATATTTAGTTGTAGCTGTGTGACAGTTTGCAGTGCTTTAAAAGGTGGCAAGATTATTAACGTTTTTATATCACATTATTTGCTTATTGGTTAAGGGAAATAGTCACACTTGGTGACTCAATATGTTCGGCAATGAAAAAAGGAGCAGAAAGCAGTATAATAAACGAGAGAGTCTATCTTAGAACAATATGACGCTCTTTTTTCTTGAGTTTGAAAGAAGTTCAATTATAGTCTGAACCACGTTATTACGACTTAACGTAATCGTTTATTTTTGCTCCTCATGATCACAGACCTCGATGGTCTAATGTTAGACCGTTTTTCTGAAAGTGAATATCTGCTCAGACTGCTGCAGGCTGCTGCTACATAATCGTTATCATTTTGGAGTCTTATTGATGTAGTGTTTCAACATATTTGACTAGAATGCTCAGTCGCCAGCCATAATATTATCTCAGTTTTCAACAGATGAATCGAGGAACAATGTAGGAAAACGTGTTGCTATCTTTTTTAAGTGTGTACTGATTACGTTACCCATTCTACTACTATCTTGGCAGATATCAGCGCGATAAAAAATACAATTTTGATATCACGTTCGAATTTTTCGTTTTGTTTTTAAGCCTAGCTCTCAGGAGATGACTCCTATTCCTGCTGTGCATTGTGGTGCAATACAGGAAATATAGTTTATAGAGAAAGGAAAGAGGGGAGGTAGTGTGCGACAATACTCACATTTCTGTGTCGTCACCTCTTTTTCCCGAGGATTACTACGTAATAATTCTCACTTTCTTTTTCAAATTGTGGTTAATCATATACAATGTCCTAAAAACAATCAGACGTTCAAAAAAACCCGGACTCTATGGTGGAAATCGAATCCACGGAATTGGCATTTGAAGCTCTGCACACTAGCAGCTAGACCACTGAGGCACCCAGTCAACAACTATACCCAACTGTTAAAAATTTTACGCCAACAAAAGGGCGGTGAATTAATCTTTTAGTGAGTAATTCAGAACAAAAACAACAAAAGCCTTAAATGGGATTACTATTCCAATTACTTGGGACCTAGTTAAGGATTGGTCACAATTTCCACAGAAAAAAGGAGGATCAAAGAGGCATAAAATAGATTGAGATGTATGGGAAGTTTTAAAACTATTGATAAAGTATTTACTACAGGTTACAGCTTGCTTGGAAGCAAGTTTAAATACACGAAATTCCTTGCAAATTATTCTCAAGGAAGATGAAAAACCGTACAATTCGTTCTGCTCAACAACGTTCTGTTCAAGCTCTAATAGAAACGAAAAGCAACATTTTAAGAGATATCATATCATTTCATGATCTTGAAGGTATTGGCGTCACATCAGTAGTACTTCCCAATAAAAAGCCGTTTATGAAACAGAAGTAGCCGTAATCTAGTAAGTAGTGTTTTATCTTATTAGGCAAGAGCCAGTGGTTCAAAGCCTAGTTCAGGCATCTTGAATACAAACGAAATATGAAACAAAAAGTACTTCTTCATTCGAGTTTCTCTACGTCGTTCACATCAATATCATGAAGAGCGGATACAAAAAAGTTGGTTATCATGTTGCCATAGGTGTCTCCATTGACCGTAATGATTGCGCCGCCCTAATTTTCAAAGAAATATGGGCCAATGATGCCTCCGCTCCACTTGCCACACCAAACAGTCACTCGTAATGGGTGCATTGGCTTCTGTGAGACCACATGTGGGTTTTCTGAGCCCTAAATACGGATATTTTATTTATTTACGCTCCCACCAAGATGAAAATGAGCTTCATCCGTAAATATGATTTTTTTTACAAAATTGACATTCTTGCGCAGTTTCTCGTTGGCCCAATAAATCCCAACGTTGCTCAAGCGTTAATCGATTCATTACATTCAGTGAAGTGACTGGGAACACCACTGGCAATATCCTGAAATCTGATTAAACTGATCACCAGATACGAAGCAGTTATGTTTTGCTTAAAATTCTTTATGAATTTTCATATTTGCAACAACCTAGCATTAGACTGATTAAATCCAATCACTTCAAGAACTCATTACTGATTTAATTTAGGTCGATCGATAGTATTAACAGGGTCTAACATTTATTATATTCATATTCTAGTGTGGAAGAAATAAACCAAAGTAACGAAATTGCACTTTTTAACCTCTGCTAATATTTAATCCTCAAAACAATTTAAAAAAATCATATTTTTGGTCGTTTCCCCCCTAAATTTTATTGTCGAAATACA
This sequence comes from Sarcophaga subvicina, assembly GCA_936449025.2. Lineage (NCBI taxonomy): Eukaryota > Metazoa > Arthropoda > Insecta > Diptera > Sarcophagidae > Sarcophaga > Sarcophaga subvicina. Next base: position 78,671,432 of record OW388083.2, read on the forward strand.
TACATATACGTATAACGGCAGCACCAAAAATAATGCCCCCAAAAATAATCCAAAAAAAAGAAAAACACTCATATTTCTCCCTATTAAATTGATTACATACACCACTCTGTCTCTCTGCCATTCGGTTTAAGCTCCCTTTTAATACAATAACACCTCTGTTAGGCCGAAAGCATAAATGGGCGTAAAGCAAGGGGGGGAGTATAAGAGAGAATAAAAATTGCAAATAAACAAATAAATGTTTTTACAGTTTATTTGTATTAGTATTTGTGTGTATTTGTATTTGTGTGTGTAATTTAAAATTCTTCCCTTAAGCCTTTTATAAACACTCTCCCCCGATAAACGTGTACACACGCACACGCATATACCTTTAAAACCATATTACAGTTAAGCATATCAAACATTGCATACTCGTATGTGTAGTTGTGTGACAAATGCTATCTGCCTCATTAGTTAATATTTTTTTGAGTACTCTTTTAACATTTCCTCTCTCTCCCTCGTCCTTTCTCTCTCTCTTGCACTCTTTATCTCTCATTGGGTTTTTAATTTCACAAAATTGTTTATTTTGGAATTGCTTTAGTCATCATTATTATTATCGTTGCTGTTGTTGTTGTTATTGTTGTCGTGTGTATTAAAATCAATCAAGTTTAAGTACCTCAAATCTATTTTAACACAACAACACACACTGCCACCACGCATACATGTATGCATACATAAATATTGCGTGCGTTGGAATGTATATAGAGTGGAATTAAAAGAGAGGGAGAGTTAAAGAATGTGTGAGAGGAAGAATAAAGTAATTTAATGTAAATAATCTAAAAACCAAAATCAAATAATAATAATCAGCACATTGTTAGGGATTAAATTTTTAACACAAACACAAACACACACATTCATATACAAATAAGCTCATACAACTCTCTCATACGCTTACATACACTCATACAATAGCTTATTAATATATTTTCTCTCCATATTTTTTCTCTGTGAACACATTGTGCTGTTATTGTTGTTGTAATCATTATAGCTGCTATTGTTATGCTTATTATATGCTCACACACATATGCAAACACAGGAGGGACTCATGCATGCATGAATACAACGAGAAAAAAAAAAGATTCAATCAAAGCTTTATTAAGAAAAAAAACGAACAAAAAACAAAATTGTGTGGCATAAAATTTAATTCGCTAAATAAATAAACAAACAACTGAAATACAATAATAAAAAAAAAACAAAATATTCAATATCTACAGATTACATTTAACAGTTGTGTGGCAAAGAATAGCACTGTTATGTACACAATAAAGAAGGCAAAAAAACATTATAAATGACCTTGAGGCTATGCAAGATTTAAAATTGTGATCTGGCTTAGGCAAGAGTTCTTCAATAGTACTTTATACTATGTTCAGATATGCACTTTTATTGAGTCAATATTCGGTTAATTGCGTACAATGTTTTAAGTGTTCAGGCATAATAAGATACGCAGTTCAGCTGCTTATTCAATATTCATTTGACAGCTGGCAAGCAAAACAGCTGGTTGTTTCAATAACATTGTTATTATTTTGTTTTGTTGTTTTTTGTTTTGTTTGTCGTTGTTGAATATCACATTTGAGTTGTCAAATATCAACAAAAAGTGTTCGGTTAATTGTAATATGCTCACTAAACACACTTATGTCAGTGCTGCATTTTAAGTTTTACTCAATATTATAATAATTTACGTATTTATTGCACAATTATTAATTGAAATGTTAATGAAATATTGAGCTCAATAAAGGCGTTTATTGCAATTTACGCATCGTGCACATCTGAACACCGTATTAGGTTTGTTTTAAAAATGAGGATTAATATATTTGACACAAACGTTGGTCATATTTACGCGCACATATTTACAATGCAATCGCCTCAACTTATATTAGAGATACCTGCACTTCTGACGGATATTTTCTTTGAGAACTTTAAGGATTATACACTCATGACCTTATTGAACGTCTCAAAAAGTAAAAAAAAATGAAATCATCCGATCTTAGCATTCAGAACAAATCACTAAATGACGAATAAAACGACTAGGAAATGCTGTCCTCAGAATTTTTCTTGTATGTAATGTGTAGTACGTCTCAGAATGTTACATACTTTACCTAAACTTCAAATTTATACAATCTGTGTAGAAAAAAGTCTGTTACGCTCATCTAACCTGCAGCGTTTTCGAAAATAAGTACGACTCATTAGTGTTAGTTAGTTATCCTTCAGTTGATTTAAGGCCAAGCCTAATTTGAGAAATTTTTATGGTAATTATATTTTAATCTCAGAAACTGCTAAAATTCAGACAAAAGAGTTGTAATAACCATATAATTAAGAAAATTGAGAATAGATTATGTCTCTAGCAGTTGGCTTATCATATCTGCAATTTATAAGGAAACACTTTGAAGTCTGGACAAAATTTCAAGATTCTCTAGTAGATGTTCATGCGACGACAGAAGATATTTTCAGCACAGTGGCTGTTTGGAAGCTGCCTAGATTAAACAGCATCTCATGAAGTGCCGTACTCTTCTAGACAAGTAGACTAGCACTAAGCAATTTCCTAAGACGGGAAATTTACGCATAAATTCACTTTGTGCCAACACCTACATCGAACAATTGTTCCACATTTTAGAGGAGTTCCAAATTCTTGTCTTATTAACATGCATTTCGTATTTTTTTACTTAACAAACGTCAAAGACGAACTGACATTTACAATCATTTATAAACTTATAGCTTTTTGTACTGTTAGAAAATGACGTTTGAGACATGATTACGCCCTACATTTTCTTGTAGAAAAACAAATAGAATTTTATTGCAACATCTTGGATTTAAACAAACATTTGAAGAGTGACACCAAAAGCAACACAAGTTACTAACGTATAGATTGCACAATCAGATTCCAAATAGCTTCTATAAATGTTGTCACGCAGACGTTCTCATGCCCAAGATTTCATTCATTCAGGCTCATCACACCATCATGTAGTAGGGGCAGTGGTGTTGTGCTAATTTTTTTACCGGAACGCTTTCCGGACTCCGGTTCACGGTTCGGAAAAACAAGCCGATTTGTTCCGGTTTTTCTTCCGGTTCGGGTTCGGTTCCAACCCCTGTTTATAAAAATACTTATAAAAATTCGTCAAAAATTAAAAAAAAAATCAGCAATTCTTTTTAATTTTTTTTTTTTCTTAACGTCAGCCAATTCTCGTTATCAGAAATCATCTTTAGTTCCGGAACGCGTTCCTGTTCAAGAAGGAAGTACCGGAACGACGTTCCGGAGCGTTCCGGCTCGACAACACCACTGAGTAGGGGTATGTCTAGCTGGCTGAATTTCATGAGCTTATTTCTCTGCTTGCAATTACGTATGTATGTATATTTCATTAGGATTTGTGTATTCTATTCTGTAAGGAACACTGTTTTGGAATTCTTGATACCATGAGCATCCAGCGCACTAGACCCATTTCCCCTGAAAGTCCACTTTTTTATCCGATTTAGCGCCATTTACACAGAGCATATTTCGGTTCTGTGCTCATGTGAAGAAATCAATCAGCTTAGGCGTCTATATCGCCAGAACCAAGTAATGCTGAACCGTAAGGACACACTTATTTTTAAATCCTCGACAGTATGGATTCTGTAGACAAATGTACCGATAGTTCTATTCAGGCCACGTTAACGTAGTGAATTTTTCAAGCCTGACTTATCAAATTAAAATATTATTTGAATTATACCACAAATTGGATTTTATTTGGGACACCTTAGGCTTCAATTTTTGTATACCTGCAGAAAGTCCGATTTTTTCACAACATCTATCATCCTCCCCAGACAATGTTGAAACAAATAAATTTTGTTTTCAATTTTCAAAACAATTTACAAATTACCAGAGAAGTTGTTCCGCTCAGGAACGTGTGGGGTATATTTTTTATGGATTGGAATAATTATTTAATAATTCGTCAGCTATAGCATACATACATACATACATAATTGGTTATTACAACCCTTCATTTAGGGATTAAGTGCCTAGTTTCCCACACTACTTATGTATGTTGTGTGTGTTAATTTTATACTTGAGTGGCGGGACCTACAGTTTAAAGTTGACTCTGAACGACAGATTTTTGAGAAACTTTTCATGGCAATTTTATTGGGGTTTGAACCGTGGCCTTACGTCTAATAAGCCAACACACTACCTACTAGACTACGGTGACCTAAAGCATCTTTCGGTTATTTAATGAATTTAAAATTATTCAACTGTACTAAGTGCTTTTTTTTGTTTTTTGTTTTTTCTTTTCCATTATCTAAGATTTCGTTCTATTTCTTAACGTTTTAATTGCTAATCGTATGATTTTCAAAACTAAGCTATGATTTTGCTTGTAGCTGTGCTCTCTGCATATATACGTGTGTATCTCTGTGCGTGTGTGTATGTATCATAATTTTCCCTAATGTTTAAAAAACTTTTTTTCGTTTGTTTTTGTTTTAAATTTTTCATTTGTTTGGGTATTTGTTTTTCCCCTAAGCTGCTCTCCTCTCTAAAAAATAAAAAACGTAGACCATGATTTTTCTTTTCTAAAAAAAAACGAAAAACAAAAACAAAAAACCAAAGAAGGGTTAAACAGATGAAAGGATTCTTATGTCTTTTATTTCATAACATTTTTTTATATGCCTTTTAAATAAACATTATTTCTGTTCTCGTTTCTTTATTTTATATTCAAAGAAATTGGCAAAAAACGTAAATATATGAGAAAGTAAATACAAGAACAAGAACAACATGAATAAGTAAACAAATCCATCAATCTCTTGGAGAAAAGAAATCTTATTTCCCTTGCCCACTTTTTTCCGTTTCCGTTTCTATTTTTTCTTTTTCTTCCTTCATTTTCATTTTAAAACGCCAAACCACACACTGAATACTGATGCGTTAAGTTCACACACAGTGGCATAAGATTGATTGATGGCAGAGAGAGTTCATCGGAAGATCCGTTTAAAATACTCATCATCATCATCGACTGGTGGCTACACCCACCCACACAGAATATTCTTGAATTAACGAGTGTATTTTTCTTTATAGTATTTGACCTATTAAACGCTGGTTATGTGTATTGAAGTTATTGGAAAATATGCTCATAAAATATTTTTTAAAAAAGATGAAATAAAATTATGAACAAAGCAATCAGGGAAGAGAACAAAAAAGTGACCCTGAGAAACAACCCTTTCATTGAGAAAACTGTTGGCATTTCCATGATTAATTTTATTCTGATGTTTGTACGATGTACAGAAGTCCCCAGTAATTAAACACGATTGTTTAACTTCTGTTCTGGGTCAACAGAGTTATGTTCATGTGCAAGTAACGATGCAAAATTCGCGAGCTGTTTTTTTTCGCAAATTATGAGTATAACTCAAGGCTTTAAAAGGCTACCGGAATACTGTTATTGGCAAACCACTTAGTTCTGAAATAAAGAACACCAAAACGGCATATAACAGTAGTAAACAACTTAACGGGATAAGGAAATGGCATAACTGTAGAGCAGACGATCTTACCTTATGTGATACAATCACCGAACTCTACTATGAATCCTCCATTGTGGGAACCACTTTAAAGGCCTGCGGACTCTCAAAACATTTATGGAGTCTGTCAACGCCAGATAGACGACTTTGTGTTTTGTTAGAACAGCGCAGAAATTTCAAAGGAGAACGTTTAGTATGAGCAATGAGTATTCAAAAAGATGAATAAATTCGAATCATACTCATAATTTCTGATACTTATACGCACTCATACTTATTTCAATATCATACTCATACTACTAATTTTCAAAGTTTAAAGTACTCATCATATTCATACTTAAGAATACGCATTATGTTGTTGATTTCGCCTCTCCTTTACTCAACATTTACACGAATTACAAAATAAGTATGATTCGCGGACGAACACTACAATACTCACTAAAAGGTTGTATGTTTGCTTTGCTTGCTGTCTTTGTCTTTTTCTTTCTTCATTTTTTGTAAATGCAACAACAACTAAGACTGTAAATTTTGAAGAATGATTCGAATCACTCGAATCATTTATGAGTATTATAAGTATTTTTCTAAATTTATGAATCTGAATGAGTAGGCGTATGAATCAAACATATTACGAATGTTATGAGTTTCATGTCAACATTGTACTCATACTCATTGCAACCTGTACTTATAAATCAATGTTGTAGTGAATACGAATGAATCACAGTAGTTGAAATTCAATACTGTTGACTCACTCATACTCAAAATTTCATGAGTACTTATGAGTAGCGGAAAAACGATTCATTGTTGATCACTGGTATACATATATGTATGTACCAAAACACACTTATTAACGGGTGATTAGTTTGGCTGTTTGACTTTTTGCATACATTTTTTTACATTATAAAAAAATTCGCCACGTGTCTTATAACCAGCCTTGCCATTCGCCAAGTTTTCCTTTTTTTCCAAGTTTTTCGAGACGAAAAAAGCTTTCATTTAAATATCTTTTCTAACAAAACAATAAATAAATAAAAAATAAGTGTGTAGTTCACAGGCAGACCAGGTCTCCAAAAACTCCAATCGAAAGCCTATAAAAATGTTTACTACTTTTTTACCAACATTTTGAAAATACGAAAAGAAATTCACAATAATTTTGACTTTAATTTTACGTATTTATAGTATTATAGTGTAAAAAAACCCTTTGCCTAAGCCTAAACCCTTTCTTACTCTATTCAGTATCTAATTTCTCAGTTTAAAATGGTATAACATGCCCTAAATTCTTAAAAATCAACTCCCATCTGTCGTACATTTTGTGGTCACCAAAAAACTTAACAAAAATATTTTGTTGATAACAGTTACTACGCACAATAACAAAGTACAACACAAACAATTTTGCGTAGTGCAGTTGTTGTTCTTGCTCTTCTTAAAATTGGCGAAACACTTGTTCAAAGTTCACCAACATCATGCTCTTTTTATGATTTACTCTCTCAGCTCTCTATTTTCAAATTGCAATGTCTATTGAGTGTTTAGTGTGTGTTACCTGTTTCTGTAGATAAGTGGTTAAAATTTAGTGTGGAAGACTAAGATATTAATAATATTAAGATATTCAGCAATTTTAGTACGTTTTTTAATGTTGGCGAGTGGATGTAAGGCAGTTACATATGTAAACTGTTAATGTACTTTTAAATTAGAAAGTCCTTTTGTACCATATAAGTACTTAAAAGACAAATCCGAGGATGGCAATACTAAAGTTTACTTTGTTTGTCTCTTTGTTAGTTAGAGAGTGTAACTCGCATCTATTGTTCGGGTGGCGTCGAAAATAATTAATTGTCGCGTAAGAATTAAAATTCGTTTAAATGTTTATCAAATAATTTAAATAAAATAAGTGTAAAGTGTTAAATATGTGTGTGTGTAAGTGTGAGTGTAAAGTTATATAAAAAAGTTAATTATTTTCAATATCTTTTTTAATAAAAAAGTGTTAAATGCATTAGGGTAGTTTAAGTGTAAGTGCGTGTGTTTGTTTATATGATAAAAGTGTTATAAAATGTGTGCCAAAGAAGAAAATTGTTTATCAAAGCAGAAGAAGAAGCAGAAATCAGGTAAAACAATAACAAAACTTTAACGTCATTATAACTGTAACGTTCTTAATAACCGACGCTATTTTTAGAAAGCACCTAAAATATACATACAACAAAAATCAGATTATTTTTTTCCACTGTTTGCTGTAAACATGATTTTTCATGCTTTTGTTAGGCTCTCTATTTTTAAAACACTTGTTTTTAGTTTCACTCATTCATAAACTCTCTCTCTCTCTCTTTCTCTCTCACTATTGCCATTTGCATATTTATTCTGTGGATTTTTTGATTTCTGTTTGGTTTTAACATTTTAACATATTTTGGAATATTTTTCAAAAATATTTCATGACGCGGGGGGAACGATAGAAGGGAATGATACAGAAACCAAGAGCGTAACAATGCGTTGTTCTCATCGTGCGTTTTTGTTGTTTGACCACTTTTTTATTTATTTTTCTGGTGTTAAAAACAGACGTAGGCACCAATGTCCCTCAGGGGAAGAACATCTTCGGCTTTTTACACACATAGAACACGAACATAAAGAATGTTCGTTAAAAAGAGCGTAAAAATCTTGTCAGTTTTTGAAGAAGAAGGTTCATGTCGCTTTTTTCAGACTTCAATGATACACCCAAAGATATATCACAGTAGTATTCACTAATGTCAATGAGAAATGATTTCGATTTTTGGAAGAATACTTGCCAAGTTTAATACGGTGTCTTAGTGCAATACAATTTTTCTATATTTTCCGATCACATATACATATCATTGGGTTAATAAGTAGACTTGACATTATTACTAAAAATTTTCCTCTAGGTTAACACATGCCTATGGTTATGGATTAGTGAGTGAGAGAGAGCAAATAAGTTGAGAGAATTTATTTAATTACAGCCATATAAAAGTGTTAGTAATATACTCTATTTTTATTTTCATTTCATCAACATACATATGTAAAGCTGTCTATCTTTGGCTTAATAATTTTGGATAAATAAAAATAAAATAAAACATCGATTTTATTATTAAAAGAACATAAAGCTATCCATCTTTGGCCTAAAAATTAGGCCATGTTTTTTTAGATAAATAAAAATAAAAAGAATAAAAAACCATTTTTTATTAAAAGAAAAAAAACGAGCATTCCAAAGCATTTAAAAAAAATTATACTATGGGACGAAATAAAATACGTCCAGCTAATGACATAGCACATTTTTAACACAAAATATTCTTCGAGTGTTATTCTGAAATAAAATGATAAAGCATCCGCAGCACATGTATTCTTGTCGCAGTCTGATCGACAACTAAATCAAAAAACACAAGAATACATACACATGTACATACGTACGATGAGAGCAACACATTGTTACGCTCTTTGTTTGTGTTGATTTTTGGTGAGAGCGGGTCGTAATGTTACGACCCGCCATAAGAAATTTTACTTCTACATGATGCGTATTCTTTATATCCATATTCTTTGGTTTTACTCATCTTCATTAACAATCATTGACGTCGTAAAGGGTTTCTCTATCATAATCATGTTGTAAGATCGTAATAATGATGTTCAGCTGCTGCTGTGGGTTTTTTATCTTATTTTTTGTTTTGTTTTCTTTTTCAAGACAATGCCTATTTGTTGCCTGTGCTGAATGAGTATACCTACATACATATTTTGCTTAACAACAGTAATAACTCAGGAATTTAATTGAATATATAAAATTTTGTTCTTTTTTTAAATTAAATTTATTTTTTATATATAAATACAAAAGTAAATAAACTTCCAATGTGTTGGAAAGTGATTTTAAAAAAAAGCTTATAAAACAGGTTCTAATTAGAAAAAGAAAAAAAATAAAAAAATATTTGAAACGTTTTCGAATTCCTAAAAATGGTTTCTTTTACGTCGTAGGAATGGCAATGGGATATTTACAAACGGGTACATACATACCTATATTGGAAACGACTATTTATATGTATGTATGTACATTTATACATACATACATATGTAAGGGGTATGAATAAGAAAAAGAGCACAGTATTCTCCAGGCTGCAGATGTACCAACGAGTATACTAAATCGCTAATAATAATAATATTATTGCTAAATGGGCACTTATGCACTATGTACTGATTTTGAATAGTCGGTAAATGACTTCTGCAGGGGCCATGGAGATGAACGAGGAGGAGTATAGTGTTCTTCGATTTTGACCACATTATCAGCACTAAGTCCGAAGTAGAAAAGGCACCTTATATTGTAAATGTTGAACATTTGGAGTATAAGTTGTTGTGTCGGAAGGTCCGACTAGTTCAGAGATTGAGTATCCCAAAGGGTCTTAAACGGTGTAAGTTAGTCTTTCTTCTGCCTGAACTTACTACGGATGAGTATAAGAATGACATTCCATAGAAGACGAAATATGAACACTTGGTTTATTTATCCACGATATTGGTATTGAAAATGGAACTCCCATCCGCTCAAGTGCATCTTTGAATGAAATGTTTTATAAATGAATTTGTTTTAAATGAAAAAAAAAAAGAAAAGATTGGTTATCGATAAATATTACAACGAAGGCCACTCTAAATCCTTTCCTCTTCATTTTATATTTTTAGATGAATTTAAAATTCCATTTTAGTGCTATTAATTAATCATCTTTAGGAATAGAAAAAACAGAAAAAAAACACAGAAAATTTCTCATTTCATTAAATATTCGTACAAAATTTTATGGAAGCCCTTCATTTATTTAAAATATGAAAGAAGAAAAAAACATATTTTTAAGCGCTTCTCTCTTAATATTCTTTTTTGTTCATTTCCCTTTTAAAATGGAATTATTTGCCACTTTTCTGCTACAATTTCATTTTCATTTCCATTCTGTTTTAATTATTTATAAATCCACTTATTGCCAACCAACCTTGAATGGGAGGGGGCTTGGGAAAGAGAGAGAGTGAGAGAGCGAAGAACCAACAGAAAAAAGGCAAACTTAACTTTTCGTACTTTTTTGGGATTTTTCTTTCTTTTTTTGTGCCATAGTTTAACTCAATGAGCAATTTTTTCTTTTGTTTTTGTAGATTTTTTTTCTTCCCTGGTTTATAAACCGAATTCAGTTGTTTTTGCTACTTTAGCTGAAACAAAAGAAAAAAAAGGATGAAGAAAAAAAGTGTAATGGAATCTGGAAAATAAAGTTCTTCGGTTCATATACGTATAGCGTGTAGCACATATAAAGTTTGCAAATTGCCTGTGCCAGTATGCCAGTTCTGATATGATTTGTCACACTTTCCGTTTTCCATACTCTCCTGCCATAGTGCTTTAGACGTACAACTTAATCATGCCAGCCAACAGTTGAAAACTTGAAATAATAGAAATGCGTTCCAACACTTTTATTTCCCTCATTCTCTCTCTCTCTCCCTCTGCCTGTGTTTCTCTCTGTTCCATAGCATTGCTTCACTTCAATTTCAATTTCGCAAGATTTATTATATGATTTCCTTCACTCTCCCTTTTATCCTCTCTTTCTCGTTCAAACCCTTTCGGCTTTTACATGTATGGCGTATGTGTGGCTATGTGTGTATTGCTGTCACTTTGAATTTGAACTTTTCATTTTTCGCACTCTTTTTTTTGCATGATTTTTGTCTTTTTCTTGTTTTTTTTTTGCCAATGATTCTCTCCATTTAGATGACAATTGAAATTGTTTCTTGTCATTTTACGAAGGTTTAGATTCCATTCTTTTATTTTCTATTGTAAGCAAAAAACTTTGTTCTCCATTAGCACATTGAAAGCGAAATGGGAAATGTATGCCTATTCACAACGTTATTGGTATTAAGAACGAAAGTGTTTGAATTTTTTACAATCCAGAGCATTAGAAGCGCTGTAAATAAGCTCAGCACAAGTGATAACTGATTGAATAAGCCTCAATTTGGAAAATTTAAAACGGAAGCGAAATTTAAATTTCATTTCCCGAACTTACTGTCAATCAAATATTTCATTAAAGGTAAGAGCACAATGTACCTTCAGGTAATTATTGACCGTTTTTCTGTTTAAAATGGAAGAGCTGAACTCGTTTGATGTGTAGTTTTCACAAAATGGTGTCACATGCCACATTTCATACGATACCATGACGTCTCACACGTACAGAGCCGAAACGCTGGAAAAAGTATGCGAAAATTTTAAGTCACGGCTATCTTCGCCGATGACCTCATTTATTTGAAATAATCTTTAAAAGCCTTTAAGGTACCGTACCAACTGAATATTTCGTTTTCTGTGTTTCTTTTTCAATTTTCACAACTCACACGATTAAAACTAATACGTAACAATACCTAACAATTTTTCCGCCAGATTTCTAGAAGTTTTACAACTTTTTTAGACTAAGATGTACGTACCCAATAAACTAACTTGACAATGGCACTTTCTGTACACCCAATGCAAATTGATTCTTATTCTGTCATCTAGAACCTTTCCTTCCAAATAACAGGACGAAATCTTTCATACAGATAAAGCTCCTATATGGGTGTCAATTGTCGTAATTTTACCAACTACAATCAACCAATCACCTGTACCAGATACTGCGGAAAGGCATGGTATGTTCGCGGTTTGTTCAACTTCTGTAGGTTATTCTTTTAATTGTTCACTCTCATACCGGCTGTATTACTATTATGACATTAAGGATGTCTGTATTGCTCGTTAGCACCCGAGTTCATACCACGCATTGTGTACATTGCATTTTCTACCATCAGTAACAAACCGCATTCATCATCTAATTTCGATGGTCGGCATAGTTCCGACACTTGATACTGGAGACATATTGGTGAAACGCCGTGCCCGAAGCGGTATGGTCAAGTAAATCTGATTTATTTTTAAAAACCTCGACCGCCATATTGGATCCGCCATTTTGAATTTTTTGAATCTGAATGAAGATCTTTAATCAACGACCCTAAAAACCCCTGAGTAACAATTTTCAAGTAAATTTGATCAATTTTTAAGGACCTCCGTAATGTGTTTCTTTTTCTCTTGCACCCCTTGACAAAAACCCACCCCCTACTTTAAGGGTGCATGCAAACAATTTGGCTTTTTAGGTGTTTCCACCCCATTTTTCTCGAAAACCTGACGTGATGGAAAGTTTTTGAACCCAGATTCGAGTTCAGCGCGAAACACCTGGAGCCATCTTATTTGCACAAAAAAAGTCCAAATTTGCAGTGCTGTGTAATTGATAAGTATCACCCTGTGTTCATCAATTTAAATCGACCAAAAGCTTTACCTTATCATTACTCCCTATGAATCGGTTTTAAAATTCAATGGCCGTCGGTAGTCCTGGTATATATTGCACTTTTACGATACAAGGAGCGAGATTAGAGCCTTGCTAGTTTATTGCTTTTTGCTTCTTCCATTCCATTACTACCGGCAGAACTGCGAAATCTAGGTGGTATGTACGCCACAGCGGAAGGTCCAACTAAGGCAACCAGATAAACCAAGCCATGATGCTGCAGTGTATAACGAATGGTTGTATCTATGTCAAGATTTATCAATGTTTACTCTAGAAACTCTCTGAATGAAGGAGAGGGGATGACTCAAAACTTTTTATTAGACTAATATAAATACATAACATACATAATTGTTCATTAAAAACCCTTTAGTCAGGATTACGACCTAGCTTCTCACAACATTTATGTTGTGTGTTAATTTTATACATGAGTGGCGGTAACTACAGCTGAAAGTCGCTTCTGAGTGATAGACTTTTGAGAAACTTTTCATGGCAAGTTTTCATATACCCACAGAGTTTTTGCCTGAAATTTGTTGTAAGAGAAATCTGCTAATATAGGCGGCCAAAATCTATGCTGCTAAGTGTTTGATAAAATTATTGTTTCGACTGTGGTGTATTGTATGAAAAAAACGTTAAAAATCGAGGCAAATAATCCACAGCTTGATATTCTATGTTTTGTTTTAAAGATAATTTCTAAGCTGGCGTCCCAATAACTGGCTTGAAAATTTCTAAGTTGCATCATGAATTATAATAGATTTGTTCGCAATATGCCTTAGCATCATAAGCAGCAGACGTCTTAATTGTGTTTTTGCCTATACCTTGCATTTGTTGTTTTCACAAATTTTTGTTTCGCCCCCATAAGATAAGTGAACCGTTTCGTTAACTTGGTTAACTTTTACAGAAGCTGGCTTTGCAAGGAGTTATGAGGGCAAGAAGCAGAAGACAGCATAATAAGTCACAGGAACCAACAAAATAAATGTAAGGGTTACTATCGAAAGCATTAAAAGTGTTAGACTTTGAACAACAACACCAACAACAACAGAAAAAACGGAACCATAAGATATTACGCTCACCCTCTCTTTTTTTGCTACGCTCTCAAGATTCATATTGAAATCTTTTTGCTACTTCGAGCTTGATACGGAGTATGTGTGTGTGTGTGTGCTTAAAGGTGTTGAATAATTTTCATTTTACCACAAGCTTATGTACGTATATTGTACATGTACATACATACATATATACTGTATGTGTTCATGTACCAGTCTATGTAAGTGCAAGCGTTCGTACGCTGTGCGCTTGTGTCTGTGTGAGTGCAGGATAATATCATTTTGCAAGGATTACAGTAATAATTCATTTAAACAATTTATTATCAAATGTGTTCATTGTATTGTGTGCCTCTGCCGCCTCTTGGCTTTAGAAATGCTTGCATTTAAAAGCTAAAATTAAATGCTTATCATGCAAAAATGAGTTGCAGTTTTATGTCCACGATTTTGTTTTGTTTTTTTGTTTTTTTTTTTCCTTTTTTAGGTAGCAAGTGGGTGGGGGTGGTGGCAGAGTAGATGGAGGCACATACTGCAGTTTGGCAAGCAGAAGATTAATTAAAAAACATCTTTTATATGCATGTGGAGAGATAATAATGCCAAGTACTAGTAAATGTTTGCCATGAAATTGAAAAATTCATTTTAAAATTAATTCTATAAACTGAAGCGCAGCTGTAATTAAAATTCTTGAAATGGGGTTTAAAAATTTCATTAATTTATTGCATTTACTTTAATTATTCCGTATAGACACTTAGAAGTAATACGAAATTTGTACCATTCTTTACAAGGGCTCTTGGTAAACCATTACTTTTGAAGGTACTACCAAAGTATTCCATAAAAGACTTGACTTGATTTAATTTTCTTGGGAAAAAAAGAAGTACCTTCCAGTAACTCAATATAAAAGCCAATATATTTTAGTTTTTTTTTTAATTTGCACAAAAGTACTAAAGCAAAGGTACTTTTTTGGTACTTTTCTAACGTGCAAAAGATTTTTAAAAACTAGAGCTTTTAAATTTTTGTTACTTTTTTGTTGTTAATTTTCCATACTATTCGACCAATTTGTATTAGTTACTTTGTTGGTACTTTTCTAACGTGGAAAAGGGTTTTAAAAAGAAGATTTTTATATTTTTGGTGCTTTTTCTGTTAATTTTTCATACTATTTGACCGATGTTGTTTGTGTTGGTTACCGTTTTTGGTACTTTTCCTTTACACCTTAGAAGATTTTTAAAAAGAAGATATTTTTACATTTTTGGTACTTTTTTGTCAACTTTTCGTACTTTTTGGCCGATGTTGTGTTTGTTTGAAACCTTTTAACAGAAAATAATGCTTAGGTTTCTAGTATTAGGGTCTGACACAAATTTCGTCTAGGAATTGTCGGCTAAGGTCACGAAAGTTTTTTTTTTGCTTTTTCTGTGATGGAAAACGGTACTGAAAAATTTTAAGATATTTCAACAATGTGCCCGATAAACTTAAGAACTTTAACAAGGGAAATTACCTGCCTCACACTTGATTGACACACTGGAATACATTAAATCCATACATAAATCAAGTATATTGTTACGTTTTTACCTTTTGAAAAACGTTTAAAATATGAATTTGTTGATTGCAAACCAAATAAATGTAAATTTGTGTTTAGTTTTAGATAAATTCTTTATTGTTCGCACAATTTTATGTGCCACTGTTCACAGCTTGATGTTACCAGAACAATTTGCTTAGTTCGTTATTCTTCTTTACAGTTCTGCTTGCGTAAGCACTAACAACTGTTCGGTAGAACTTCACAATGGCGATCTTCAAACCACGATTGTTCTTTTCACACACAACGCGTCTTCACACAAGACTGACTGAATTCTTACTACTCTTACTACTTACTTACTTACTACTCTTGAAATCGAACGTTCGTGGTTTCGCTTTCTCGAGAACTCTATCGCGTCTTCATTGTTGTTTGTGTATTTTATACACATTTCTTGTTGTTGCGTTCTCGCTTACTTGTCTATCCCCTTTTCTTTCATACTGATGTTGTTGGTTCACGTGTAACAAGTTCGTTGTATTTGTTTGTGAAGGTTTTGCTCATTTCAATGTTAAACGATGTTACACCATTTCCATTTTCGTAACAATTTGTTTTGATGACTCATTAACCTCTCATCACAGAATGCCAGTTTACCTTTAGTTTACCCTGCCAAACAACTTTTCCAACTCCACACAGAGGTTCTGGTCACATACGTTTCGAGGTACAGGTTTTCTCTTTGCAAACTCAGTTGATTGCTTATTCTCATAAATTTCCATATGATCTCGGATCTAGTAGAGAGTAACACTGTTCCCCCTGCCTATCTAATTTAACTTGCACAGAGGATTCCATACATATCTAAATTACTTCAATAGCTGTTATAACTCAGTCTCGTTGCAGAACATAGTCCAAAATTATTGATCATAAAGACAGATATTTTATTAAATAAAACTCACTTCAATATTTAGACAAATTTGTAATAAAAGTATCCTGTTTGCCACAATTTTGTATAATTTTAATACACTTTTTAATGACAGTTCTTCATTTATATAAAATCTCCAGGATTAAGCTCCTTGAAAATAAAATTCCGATTTGCCGTTTTGACTTTTTAATCAAATCTTAAAATTTTTTTCTTAATTTCATGCCAAATTTACGTACCTTCGAGCAGTTTTGGGCTTGAAAAATTATTGCGTTTTCTATCTTGATCTTTGTGAAATAAAAATGGTCTTTGTAAACATGCATCACTGTCACTTCGTTTGAACACACATAAATACACACATGCACGTAAACATTTAAAAGAGAAAAAGAAAGAAAAAACAAGAAAAAAATACAGACAAACAGATGGTTTGTCAGGCAGACATGAAATAGAATTTCAAAGCGAAAAACATGAAAAAGAGAAAAAAATGAGAAAAAAAGAAATCACAGTTGAAAAACGAATTTAAAAAGGCAAGACACAGAAATAGAGCAGAGCAGAGCAGAGCGAACGAATGCAATGTAATTTAAGGCAGCATACAGCTGCAATTACAAACACAAACACACATACACAACTACTTGTACAAGCTTAGGCAGTTGCCAATGAAATAAAATGCTGGTGCAATTTCATTTCAGACACATACACATACACGAGAGAGAGAGAGAGAGTCTATAAGGATAGACATGTTGCATTCAAGATTCATTTTAGAAAATATTCTACAGACATTGAAAACATAATTCATTTCCAGCGAAAGATAGAAAGAAATAAAGGAAGAACGACGGCAAAATGAAACAAGCCAGGCCAAGACCAGCCATTGCTAGGCAGGCATTCATTTGATTTACAAGAGTGGAACAAGATGAAGGACTTTCAAAGACCCATCTAAAGAAAGAAAAAAAAGAAAGGAAATATTAAAAAAAAAATATTCAACAATCTAGTCGTATATACTGCTGCTGCTGCTGCTGCTGCTGGCAAATACAATAACACACTGAAAATTCATATGAAGGAAAATTTCCAACATAAAAATACTTACAAAGTACAGAGTGAGGGAGAGATAAACAGAGAGTGCGAGTGAATGAGGAAAGATAAATACTAAGAAGTTAAAATATATTGGGTGTACAACTAAAAAATGTGGAATTTATGGCATATAGGAACGAATGGCAAATGTATTCCAAGTGATGACCATTGTCAGCTGAAACGTTTTTCCTTTTTTTGGTAGTGCATGTACTCAGTGATGAAAGAGTTGATCATTCTTAAAAGCCCACTCAGTGTCTGATAATGGTTACTTCAAAATAAGCGTTTATGTTGGGAGAAACGGCATTGTGTCAAGCAAAAGATAGTCTAACAAGGCAAAGGCAGGCGAAGTAAAACTGCTCAATCGCCTGTCAGCACAGCCTCACTTGATACGAATGAGTCGCATTCCAAGTTGCTGCCTTTGCTATTTGGTCTGAGTTTAGCAACTCATAATAAATGGCAGCCTTTTATCACCACTTAAGGCAGAGAATTTCGTTTAGAACAAGCATTGCTGGATTCATTTCTCGATCACCATCGCTGTAAAAGTGATAATGAGGTCCCATTATTAATTCAGAGTTTCAAATTATTGCTCAAATTGGGCACCCAAATTCTCCTTTCAGTGTCCCATGATTTCAAATCGCATTGAAGCCAGTTTCATAGCGACACTATTAGTTCCATTTGGACTTACTTAAGCACTTCCTTCAATCATCATCTCCTTTACACTTTGATGGTAGAACTTTCCCGACTTCCTACTTCTAAAACGTCGCCTGCTAATGTACGCAGCACATAATCTGTTTGGCCAGAATACCTTCTTTCTTTAACATGCTGTAGCCAAACTACCGTAGGCGCAGTATGTTAATAAAGGGTGCGTTCGTAAATTCAGAAAATTTTTGCACCACTCGCGGCAGTAATGCCCAGTATTGTTGCTAATGCGTGATCAGCTGTTGCAGATGCTTGCTACTGCACAATAACTAAACAGAATTTGCTTTTTAGAACGTTCTGCAAAAATTAAAAAAAAATGTTCTCAAAATTAATAATAGCAAATATTATTGAAAATTTAGACTGTGGACCTAAGAGCTTTCTTTTCAATTATAATAAAAAAAGAATAAGGAAAAAAATTAAAAGACTTATGGCTATTAAAAATAAATTAAAACTAAAAAGAAGGCATATTCCTAAAAAAAAATTACTTTGAAGTAATAAACCGGTATCAAGATGATGTACTCTACAGCCATTTTCTTATTTGTTCCTTTGTCATTTCAAAATCCGGTTTGGTTTCTTTAAATTTTAATAAGATTTTGCCCCACAATACTGACTTCTTCTTTCTCCCTTCTTGGAAGACCGACTCCATATCCAGTCTAGTTCGTATTATTAATTTTTGTACGTTGAATGTGAAATCTTCCTCGTAACTAAAAATATAAATAATTAAAATTTTCTATAACAATATCGGTTAAATTTTATTATTTTTCCATTTTTCGGCAAATAAAGCAAAATTTTCTTTTGTTTAATAACTTTTATTTCACGAAACTTCAATGTTGTCGAACAAATGGTTTACCGCGAACTATTGCAACTGAAATTAAATTGTTGCTAAATTTGCAAAAATTTGCGACAGCATTGCCATTTGTCTGCAAAAAAAAAAAAACGTTCGACGCAAGTCACTGCTGCCAAGTATTGCATTTTTGAACATTTGATTTTTATTATGCTGCAATGTTGCACAACTACTGCATTTACGAACGTACCCATACTGAAGAGCTTATAGAATTCATTGTTGATTCGGATGCGGAATTATTATATATATTATCGCTATTGTAGTGATGATGCGTGCAACGACTAAATAAATTACCTGATCACCTATTGTCGTGATGAAGTGTGATGGTACAATATGCGATCGTACAATATTTTTTACTACTCTACTACTATTCCAATAATATCACGCTTATTGTGTTGACAAGATGTCAATAATGACAATCCCCTGCCCAACACCTGCTTTGCTCTCAGGTGTTTCTTTTTTGGGATGAATTAATGCCTCACAGATTCCAAGACATTCTCATCATCACAGTTTTTTCATGTTGTGTTCGTGATGTTCTCCATTCTAAACAATTGCACTTTGAGGCAGCAGTGCTGTATTAAAAGTTTAGTTTCCAACCTCAAGTTATTCCTGGACAGTCTAATGCATGGCTCGAATTCCCTCTACTAAATGTCAGATTTTTCAAATTTTTGTGACGCCACTTGAAGCTCTGCCTCAGAATCAATTGACTGGTATATCGGTCTTGAAAATCAGTACCATATAAGACTGATATAAAACAACAGTAGTTGCGGCCTAACGTTTGCTTTCAAAACTGATCTAATTGTTGCTTTTCCTTGCAAACCTAATTGTTGGAAATCCCTTGCTCGAATACAGTCCCGCAGCGATATTTGCCGCTAATTTTTCGACTTAAAAAACACTACAAGTTTAAAACGTGTGTTATAGTAGTTCTTAAAGTTTTTTCAAGTACTTCGTTAGGGACATCAGGACGTAATGTTTCCAATTTATACACATCAAACTTGTTTGGGTATGTACAATGGGTCAACTGGACCTCCGGGTACTGTACTTGTCTCAATTGGCAAGTGCACGTCCTCTAACTTAAACGTTCGGGTTACATACGTGATTTTTGGTTTCGACGCCATCAGTTGTAAATCTCGCAGAGCATTTCTATTACTATGAAGTGTGAATAAAAAATTCTGTAATGAATACCACATTTTTTAAGTCGTAGACCGAATAACACATAAGCTCTACAGTATTACGCTTTTGCCTCCCACAAACTATGCTTTACTCTTGAAACTGATGTTACAAAACGCGAACAGCATGCGAGTGTATATGTATGAGTGTGAGTGTATGTGTTAGTGTGTGTGTTTAAGTGCAAGTTAAAGTGGCACAATATATATGACAAGCCGTTTGTAATCTTCTTAATTTCCCAGCTTAAGTTCAAATCATGTTCTATTTTTCATTAAAAAAAGAATCAAGAGGAGAATCTTGCTCTCTCTCGCTCTCTCTCCATAACCACCCACTACACTATTATACACGCCGACTAATACTATTACAGAATATAAAAACGCTCTGTAGTATTTATTTCGGGAGTAATATTTTTAATGTGATTCATCTTGTTTCTCTTTCTCTCTCTCTCTCTCTCCCTCTACTCCCACAAGTCTTAAGAGCGAACAAAAAAAAAACTAAAAATTCGAACAAAAATTCTACAATAAATACAAAATTTTCGTGTTCCTTAAATTATAAATGTATTGGGAGTGTATGTGTATGTTCTATTAGTGCTTTAATACATTTATGTATGTGTATGTTGGTGTATTTGTATTTGTAACTATAAATTTGTTGCTTTTGTATTGGTTGTTGGATTCTCAAAATAAAAGTATTCGCTACCGAAGCCGTGTGTTTTTGTTAGTTGAACTGGCTGTTGCAGCAGCTTTGTAGTTGTCTATGTGTCTGACTGCAGCAGCAACATTTCAGTTGGTGGCATTGAATAATTGTTACAAATTTATTTTTATCTTGTTTTTCTTCTCGTTTTTCAATTTTTTTCTTAATTTGTTTGTTTTTTTTTTTGTTTTCTTTTTTGTTTTTGCTCAACGTATTTAATAAATTAAAGCAAGACTAATTCGTTTTGGGCATGTGTATTGGAAAATATACGATTTTTATTCTAGTTTTTCTCTACGTTTTCTTCATTTTCTTTTTTCAAAATGTTTTGATAGAAAATTTTTATTGGAAAACATTTTCGAATTCTTTAAAGTTCTTCAAATAAATGAATAAAAATTCCAAAAACACAAAGAGAAATAAATTAAATTTAAAATTGTGGCTTTCATCTTTAATTTCGATCAAACTGGATAGGATTTGGAGGCAACTAGCCATACACAATAGGATTCGGCCGGTTCCTATTCTATCATTCAATTATAACTTCCACCAAATCCATAGTATTATGAAGGCAAGAATTCAATGGAAGCCATTGTGGTTGCTCAAAACCCCCATGTGCCGTATGAATTCTTCAGAAGTCTTTGTAAAAAATTTTCTTCAGCTAGGCGTTTGCGTCCAGCGGCTCGTAGCCACTTGTTTTGAATACCTATGCATATCTGGTCAGACATGTCTGATATTTATAAATAGCTGGGTAGGTAGTTAGAGATGCATATCTAGCCAAAAAGAAGTTCAATGCATACACTTAGATCATATTAGGCCCATTGTGATATTGCGGCTTACTATTTTCTTTCAGTCCCAAAAGAGCTTCTGATGAAGCAACCCGACTGCCAATCTCTATGCTTGACAGTTCTTTTAGATCGTCTATGTTGGAGACACCAAGATGTCTTTCCCCGGATTATATTGGGCTCTTGCTCGGTTGGCGAAGAAAATTCTTTTCTTTCTCCCCTTCTCTACAGCTTTTGCAGAAATCATTTGCCTAGTATCCAAGAACAATACGCCTCGTTCCAATAATGCTATCCCTAGTAATAACTCCAACAATCATACTAAGCGTGCTCCTTTGGAGTTTAAGCAGACTTTCTGTGCGCCATCTCTCCTGCTTTTAACAGATTTTCTGCGTTGTTCTGCCCGTATTCGAATCCGCCCATCCATCATTAACGGAATCCATGATCAGATTGTAAATTATAAGCTCGCAGGCCTTTAAAGGGATTCCTAAAGTAGAGAATTCGTTGACCGTAACTGGCCAGTAAATTTGTCACTTTCTCCTTGTACCCATATTCTGCTACCTAGTTGCGACATCTGTGACAGCTATACTTCGTCTTGGATTTCTTTGTGTTGGAATATACTGTCTTGATAGTCGTCTGCAAAAGAGTT
Organism: Sarcophaga subvicina; assembly: GCA_936449025.2. Taxonomy (NCBI): domain Eukaryota; kingdom Metazoa; phylum Arthropoda; class Insecta; order Diptera; family Sarcophagidae; genus Sarcophaga; species Sarcophaga subvicina. Next base: position 78,693,573 of record OW388083.2, read on the forward strand.
CAGTCGTTGTGTGATCATTTGTTTGCCAATCGTTATTGTTGTTATTGTATATGAGCAACGGTTAAGTGAGCGCGTTCGCACTCACAGGAACTGGAACACGGTATTACTGAGACAATGGGACTGCTGACGACTATGTTGGATTTCAATATCTTGCATATCCTAGAACGAACCTGACACACATGATTAGGATTACGTTAACAAGAGATTAATCCAACGTCAGCTGGATTGGAGAAATAGGGGCACTCCTTGCTGGATCCCAGCTCACGTTGACATTCAAGGCAATGCACGAATTATGAGTAAATTTTGGAAAGCAATATCCCAAGGCAAGATGCCGTGGTCTAGTACGTAGTGTGTTGGCTTTCTAACCACGAAGCCGTTGTTCAAACAAAAAGAAATATGAAAAAATATTACTTCGGTGACTTCCTCCCAGCAGTCTTCTGGCAAAAACTCTGAGAGTAAATAAAATGGCCATGAAAAGGTTTCTCAAAAATCTGTCGTTCGGAATCGACTTTAAACTGTAGGTCCCACCATTCATGTATAAAATTGGCTAGCTTTACGTCTAATGTTCGTTTGCTGCAACCTATTCAGCGCTAGTAATGTAAAGGTCTTTGTATTTCTTAATGAAATAAAAGCATCATTGAAAACATACTTTTGAAACCAAAAAGTGGATTACCCTTTTATATTTTTTTTGCTATAAAATACAATTTTAAGATACTTTACGTATCACCTTGTTTTTTTTTATCAGGAATCCGTTCTTCAAAAGTTTTGTTTTAAAGAATTCAGTTTCCATTGCCTATTATTGCCTCTCTAACACGATTGATAACAATTTTCTTTCTTTAAAGAAAAAAAAGAGAAAACGTAATTTACTATACATCCAGCAAAACAATTTAACCCCTTAAGGTACATGGGTATCTACTCCTTAAAATATATCCACGATGAGATTCCCAGTAACACGAAAGAAAATGAAAAAGTAATAAAAAACAAATTATTGTTGAATATCATTTGAAAAAAACAAAACAGGAATATAATATTTCACTCTCTCTCTCCCTCTTCTCCACCTTTCCTTGCTAAAGAAATTCAAAATAATAAGTTATAAAAAACAACAACGATAACAACGCCAAGTACATGAGAAACAAGACGAACAAGCAGAACAATAATCAGTTTTAAACACCTCTGTGAACACTACCTTAGGTTATAAAATAAAACAGCAACAACAATAGATTTTTCAAAAGTAACAGCAACAACAACAACAACAAAAATTAAATTATTATTTGATAATGAAAAAAAAACGAAAACGAAAAAGGAAACGAAAATGTTAAACTTGTTCTGATAAAATAAAATGAAAACTACCACCAGCCACCACCACCAACACCCATTACATTTTGTCGTCATACTTCTGTTCTCTCTCACATCATACTCTATAACGTGTGTGTGTGTGTGTGTGTGTAAATATGCCTTGAAAGCTTTGGGAAATAACGTTTATTTAATATTAAAAGGATTTATATGACATTGCCATACACCGTGAATGATGAAGATGCGGTATTTTATATGCGCGATATGTTAACTGAAGTGTATGTGTGGCATTCAAGTGAGAGAGAGTAGGAGAGAGAGAGAGTGAGAGAGAAAAAGTGTGAGCGAAAGTATGCATGTATGTTTGCAAGTGAAAATTGTTTTTTTTCCTTCGTTCGTTCGTTCATTTCTTTACTCGTATTTGGCTTGATTTTCAGCTCAACTGCCTCTGTTGTTATCGCTGTAGCTGTTGCTGTTGCTCATGTTGTTGTTGCTGTAGATTTACATTTTATACACAAATTTTGTTCAACTTGGCAATTTGTGGAAAATATTAAGGATTTAACGAGTTTTTTCCTTATTCTCCTCCTCTTCTTTTTTTTTTGTTCCAATTCTCGTTATTGTTGTAAATGTCACTGTTTTTTTTTGTATTTTATTTCACTGCCATACAAAAACATTTTTTATTAAGCAGTGTTGGAAATACAGTGAATTGTACAATTGAAACCAATATTGTGGGTGTAAGAAATCGTTGTGGACTGTGTCAGATTGATTAAATTAAATGAGAGACCTGAATCATGCTTCTTGGAAAAAGAAAATGTTTATGAAATGGTGTATAAAGTCTAAGGCTCGACATGAGTGAGGGCAACCATCAGTTAACTAAAAATTTGTAGTTGACAAAAACATATTTGAGGTATGTTGGATATTATGGGCCTGAAATGATGTCCATCGAAACTTTTTGATACTCTTGCTGATTAGCTTGCCAAAGAAAGCTTTAATTTTTTTGTCACATGTTGCAACGAAATTGAATTCATCAACGATGCACGTAAAACAACAAGAAAGCAAGGAAATAGAATCAGTAGCGGCGGTATGTGAGAAAAAATTAAACACGATAATATTAAACGAAACTTACTACTTCCAATTAGCCCATTTGTAAGATTCAGGGATCAGGAGAGTCAATAAAATGAGGGCTTTATGCTTTAGGATAACAGCCTACATACAAAACATAACATAATTGGTCATTACAACCCTTCAGTCAGGATTACGACCTAGTTTCTCACACAACTTATGTTGTGTGTGTTAATTTTATACATGAGTGGTGGGACCTACAGTTTAAAGTCGACGCCGAACGACAGATTTTTTATTTACCCTCAGAGTTTTTGCCAGAAATCTGCTGAGAGGAAGTCGCCGAAGAAATACTTTTTATATTTTGTTTTGATGTCTGGCCTGTGGCTCGAAACTTGGCTTTACGTCTAATAAACCAACACACTACCTACTAGACTACGGCGACTTTTATAACAGCCTACACACATTCTTAATCACACTTTAAAAGTTAGCTGCACTTGTCTGATATGTTTCATTGCAACACATGTGACCCATTGTCAGTGGTATTATTGTCAAGAAGTGCTAAAGTATTACGACCTTACTATATATTGTAGGGCACTCAATCTATGTCGGGTATCCCTATATTATCTCACTCGATCCAGTTGTTCTCAAAAACTTTATAGTATTTTTCGATGTTAATAAAGATAAATCCCTGTCAAGTACTCTATAAGCACGCAAGTGTTAGCTTCCGTACGTGTTCTGTTGATTCGTTTTCCTCTTAGTACGATGCCCATTCTTAAAGAATATTTTTTGATTTCGAATAGTGCCCGTTCAAGTCTCTAGTTATTATCGTCTCGATAGCCTTTTGCAGAACTTAAATTTCTTTCCACCTTAATTGCTGAGCAAAGGTTTAGGTTATCTTCAGCCTATTTGGATTACGTTTCAGATGAGTATTAGCTTTTCTCCATCATCCTTTTGCCTTTAGTCAAGTATACCCTGCAAAACTTGTCTTTACATTCTACAGAAAGGTTCCAGCTTAATACATACCTGCATAACATACATAATCAGCCATTACAACACTCCAGTCAGGGCTACGATCTAGGTTTACACACTACTTATGTTGTGTGTATTAATTTTATTGATAAGTAAAGTATCTATAGCTTACAGTCGACTTGGAGTAACAGATTTTTCGACAAACTTTTCATCATGGCAATTATTATTTTCTCTTAGAGTTTTTTACCAGATATCTGCTGAGAGGCAGTGGCCGAAGAAATATTTTTCGTATTTAGATTTGTTGGAGTTATCTGATCTGGGGTTTGAACTTAGGCCTCACGTCTAACAAGCCAACACTAGACTACGGCGACTTCAGCTTAATAACCGCGGCGAAATTAGACGTCCTTGTAGGCTCATCTTGAAGTCGCCGTGGTCTAGTAGGTAGTGTGTTGGCTTATTGGACGAAAAAGCCAGGGTTCGAGCCCCAGGCCATACCTCAAAATAAAATACAAAAAGTATTTTTTCGGCGACTTCCTCTCAGCAGATTTCTGGCAAAAACTCTGAGAGTAAATAAAATTGCCATGAAAAGTTTCTCAAAAATCTGTCGTTCGGAGTCGACTTTAAACTGTAGGTCCCGCCACTCATGTATAAAATTAACACACACAACATAAGTGGTGTGAGAAACTAGGTCGTAATCCTGACCGAAGGGTTGTAATGACCAATTATGTATGTATGTAGGCTCATCTGTCTACTCATTGTCTTGGATTTCCAAATGATCTCGGTCCATAAGAGGTTGAACCTCTCAGTCTCAAGTTAACTTCATAGGAATTGAATGCTTGTGTTCCGTCCTTGTGTACCCTCTGTCTTTGTTGAATTCAGCCTTACTTAAGAAAGAATTCTTGCCACGGGTATCCCAATGTTTCACTAACGTTCCTGTGCCACTTTTTATCCCAGACCTATGCGTCTCTCTTCTAAAAAAAGTGCCTTACATTCGGTTTACTGACGCAAACTCGTTGTGAAATATTTTCCAAAATTATTAATTTTACAGCTTAGGCGGGAGCTGTCTGTCATCCACTCAATTTGTGTGCTTACAATGCCTACGTATAAAAATATCGTGTTGGACTTATCTCCAATGGCTGTGGCACACCGTTCAACTAAAATTCATTACGCCGCGCTATATCAAAGCATGCTAATCTCTGTATCCTATTTAACATCAATTGATCTATTTTCAAATTCTATTTGCCTGCAGATAACACGGCATGGTATGACCTTTAAGGTCACCTTAGTTCCCATGCATAAATACAAAGGTACAACGATAGTTGCTAGGCAAGCCATCTTTAGTACATACCATATCGAAGCAGAAGTGATGATGTACTTGGATTTGCCGTTTTAATACGAAGTTATACTTTTATACCGCACTGTTATCATTTCACATAACCAGGTTTAAGCTGTTCTCGTGCTTCTAATCTTTTTACTCCATTTTTCCATTTTTTTTTTTTTGTTTTGGTCCTGTTCACAGTTGCTCATTGAAATTTGTTCACAGAAAAGGTAGTGAAAATTATGTTGTGTGTGTGTGTACTTTGTCTTGTTCAAAAAAGAACATAAAAATGAAGGAAAATTTGAATTTAAATTTACATTTATTAGAGTTAAGGGATTTTCCCAACAATAACAAAAACAACAGCAACAATAAAACCTAACAAATATACACAGCACCAGAATGAGCATGAGAGAGAGAGAGAGAGAGAAATAATGTGAAAATAAAATTTTTGTAACAAAAGTATGTAAAAATTTTAATGATTTTTTCTGTATTTTTTTTTTCAATTCTTTACAATATTCTCTACAGCAGCAACAACAACGACAACGAAAACAACAGTTAGGCAAAGAACCATGACGAAGAAGGATTTTCTTGTGTTCAGAGAAGAAAGGGTTTCAGAATGCTAGTCATTGTCGTTGTCATTGTTATAAACGGCATTCATGTCTTTATTTTTGTTCAACACACATTATAATGTTGCTGTTGTTGTTGTTGTTGCTAATATTGAGGTTGTTGTTGTTGTCGAATAAATATAAATAATTTACACTTTTAAAATGTTACGAACAACAACAACAACAACAATAAAATTTTAAAATTGATTTGTTTTTTTTTTTGTTTTTTTGCTTGTAAATAAAAAAAAACCATGCTCTGGAGGTAAGACCATTATAAGCAGAAAAATAAGAGCAGGCAGACACACAGCAATCCTTTAATGATTTCAATTGAAAAAGAGAAACAAGAGGGGAGAAAAAAAACTTGAAAATTTGAATACTAAATTCCATCAATTTTCATATTTCATTTGCAACAACAACAGCAACAACAAGAAACCCCTTTAATATTCATAAAAGGCCTAATTTCTGAAAGGAGGAATACGAAAGGAGTGAAAAATTTGCATTCCAAACAAATTGCTGAGGCAAATTATTTAAGCCAAGGCTTATAAAAGTGTTTTGAAAGCAAAAGTTGAAAACTTTATTCATGAGACAATTTATTTATTTTGAATTTTCAATTTTGATAGACTTTCTTCAATAAATATTTCAATTAACACAGGAGCCTATTAGATATTCAAAACAGTTTGAATTCATCTTGATTACCACCTCAAATAACTCCAGAATGACAGACGTAAGGAAAACAGCAGCTTTGTTGAAGCCAAAGTTTCCTTGGGCACATGCGGTGTTACATGAGACAATGCCCTCGAACTAACTGACAATTTGTGATTCACAAATGTACTCTAAGTCTACAGTGTCCTATGAAAAGACTGGCTATCAGACTCAGGTTATTTCTTTATACTCTCAGATCCCATTTTACTGAAATATCCCGAAAGTTTCGTTTGCTTAAAACCCACTTGGTTTTGTTGTGGCAAATATTTTCGCCTCTTTTTATCCTTTTCCTTTAGTTGAGCATCTCTTTGCAAATATCTGTTCTTACACAAGAGAAGGCTTCCACATCAACGGCGAGGCAGCTCGAGAATTACTACATGTGTACTTTAGACATACAGTAACCCAGCAAAAGAAGGGTTGTTACCGACCTCAGGTTATTCATGACTAAAATCTCTTCTCAATGTCAGTCCAACAACATTAACTTTGATTATCTTACACACAGGAGAACAACTTTGCCTCTGTTAAACGCCACTTTCTTCTCCATAGAAGGGTTAAGCGATGCTATACATCTAAAAAAGGAAGCATACTTCCTAAATATCGATAACATCTAGGGCATTTGGATTGTGAGCTCGAGAATTCCTACATGACCTGCAATACAGCAGATTCAGTTTCTTAAGATAGTTCAACACTATCTTCGATTTAAGCTCATAACAGTGAGCGAATGGCTTACTTCGGTCTTACAGTCAGAAATTATTTCTGTGGCCTGTCTTTTGTACTTCTTGCAGGGTACATAAGCAACGTACCCGTTGCTTTATGCATTCATTAGCAATCAGTTGCAAAACCTCCATGTTTCTTACATGAACTAACAGAGTAAACATTCTGTTATGGAGGGTGAAAAGACTTTTTACACAACAATATGCGAAAATGTACTAAAAAGATCACATACTCATGAAGTAAGGTGAAGGGAGAGCTATACAACCAGGTTTGTAAGGTAATGATGTGTGTCTGGTAGATTTGGAAAGGAATCCTACCAGACCTACAACCCTCGCTTAGCTTCTCACACCACTTATGTTGTGTCTGTGTGTATGTTAATGTTATCCGTAAGAGGCGGGGGACCTACAGTTAAAATCTTTTCATGGCAACGTTATTAACTTCCAGAGATTTCTTCCAGAAATCTGCTGAAATATTTTTTCATTTTTCGTATTGTTCGAAGATTTTTTGACCTGGGCTTTGAAACATGGCCTCATGTCTACTAAGCCAACACACACTACCTACTACACTACGGCGCAGGCATATGTCTTTTATTTCTTTTATTCCCGAAAATCTAACAAATTTTTAGTGAACTGAGCTGTTGACACCTACCAAAGAAAATTTTTTATTTTTAAAATACATACACCAGCAAAACCTATTCATAATTTATGCAAATACCACACGTACATTTAATTATCTCTCTCATACTCTGTTTATTTCTTTTCTGAATTTCTATTTTTCTACACAAAATAGAAAAAAATACACAAAAAAATACAACAAAAACTATCACATTATCAGCAGCATTATTATCATTCATGATTACAATCAACATCATTAACACTATCAACACCATCAACCGTATCATTATTGTTGTCGTCGTTATTGTCGTTATTATTTTTATCGTCATCTACCAGCCTTCAACACAGCCAGACCAGCCCTCTGTCAACATTATTGCCACTAAAATGTTGCTGCTATTCATGCCTTGACTGTAAGTATATGCCTCAGCTTGCTATGGTTTGGCTGGCTTGCTTGGCTTGGCTTGGCTTGTTTTACCACAAGGGAGAAATATTGAATTTTTTTCGTTTTCTTTTTCTTGTTTTTGTTGTTTTTTTTTTCATTGTAAATTAAAACTTAAATATTAAATTGAATTTTACACTAAAGGAACACATACAACAACACTAACAGCAACAACAATGACAACAAATACAAGTCATAAGTAATATCAGAATTTGAAATCACAAAAAATTATTTTTTTCTAACAACAACAACAATAAATGAATTTTTACTTTTCCCACAATACTTCTACTGTCTCTCATTGCCTGACGATATTAATTGTACAAGAAATAGAGGCTAAAAATGGTGGCAAAATCCAAAAAAACTGTTCCTTTAGTTTTACAGCGTTTACTTGAAATGTTTGTGAAAGTGTTAGTATGCATACGTGTATATAAGTGTGTGTGTGTTAGTGCCTTCGTAAGCACCCCTTTTTTCGCCGCCTCTTTAAGTTTAATTTTAATTAGAAAAAGAAACGAGAGGAGAGAACAAGCCACTGCTGATTATAAATGAAATTTGTTTTGAGACATTTTAAGTGCGACATATGACAGCATTTTGATTAGCGGTTTGACGGGGGAAATAATGTTTTCTTTTTCACTTGGAAAATTGAATTTCTGTTGTTTTTTTTTCTGTTTAGAAAGATTCTTCATAATGAAAAATTAGATTCTTCATTAAGATTTGATTACAAACCTTGAACGTAATGACATGTGCGCTTACTTGTGCCAACATGAAAATTAATATGTACGTATGTATCTTCGTATCGAACATACACTGCTCCTGCAATTGTAAAGGCATTGGGAAAGCAGCTTATCATTGAGGAGAAAAACGGAATGTAATGTATATCATGTATCTTGTAGATACATCTTGTGGAAAAACGGAAGAAAGAAATGTTTTTCCAGAAATATGTTTAGCGAATGTAAACATATTTCGCAGAAGAAGGAAATATTAAGGTGCAAAAAATTCTAGAATAACAAATAATAACCCGGGTAATAGTCACATAATAATCAAATAAGTCACACATCAAAAGGACAATATGAAAAAGTATTTCTTCGGCGACTTCCTCTCATCAGATTTCTGGCAAAAAGTCTGAGTAAATAAAATTGCCACGAAAAAATTTCTCAAAAATCTGTCGTTCGGAGTCGACTTAAAACTGTAGGTCCCACCACTCATGTATAAAATTAACACACACAGCATAAGTGGTGTGAGAAATTAGGACGTTGTACAATGGGTCAATTCGACCTCGGGGTCTTAATTACTTGTACTTATGTGTACTTGTCTTAATTGACAAGTATACGTCCTCTAACCTAACCTAACCTAAATAAAAAGCTCAGTATGTTTCCTAATTTTAAAAAAAAATTTTTTTCTACGATTTTAGTTACTTTACAGCCCTAGAATAAAGATAGAAATCCCTCAAAGGATTTGAAAAGAAGGAGAACGAAGGAACGCAAAATAGTGCAGTGCGTCCCGGTTCGCAAAACTTAAAAACGTTTTTTTCTTTCGAAATTCAGTTTTGCAATCTGCCGACCACGATTTAGCAAAAACTGCTTGACTGATATCGCTGATATTTTGAGACAAGTAGTTTTAGCCCCAACTAAGATATTTTTTGATCCATCAAAAATGAATAATTTTATTAAACAATTAAGGTAGAAAGAATAAGCGAAAACATGCCAGATTCTCGTCGTCACTAACAAAGCACAGCTTGAACGAATTTACATATCCTTACCACCAGAAATTTTTCATTCATCGTGTGCCATCCAATCCCAAGGTCTTCTATATTTCGAAGGTGTTCTGTTGTTAAATCTATACAGCGAATTTCAACGTTGTCATGTTCCCGGACTTCAATTTCTGACCAACGATCCCACTGAATTTAGAAACTCCACTTATCCATTACGTGATGTATGTATATCAAATGATATGCCAATATGTGGTGAGTTTAATTGCATAGGCAAAGCCCTAAAATACTGGCAGAAATACTTGCTCGAATTATGTGCCTGGTTTGGCTAACATCAGAAATTCTATCCTGGTATGAAATATTACTGCGCCGCCGTATATACCGTGTTTGGGAACAATATTACGCTTCCAACGTGCTGATTTTCATCATGGAAGACCATGTGCGAGTCAAATAAATGCATTACCGGTAGTTCAGGTTGTAGAAAAGCTTTTCACACTGTCGCATTCCTTCAGAAAAAGGAATTGCTGATTTAGGTCTTAATACGTACTGGGACTGGACGAGCTGTATCTGTTTTAATTATGTTGGCTTATTACACGAGAGCCCGTGAATCAAATTCCAGCTCAGACATCTCAAACAACACGAAATTTTCCAAAAATATTTCCTCCGACGATTTCCTCTCACAAGTTTTCTGGCAAGAACTCTTCTCAAGTCTGTCATTCGGAGTTGACGTTAAACTGTTGGTCTTCATGGATAAAATTAACACACACACACACAATATAGGTGATGTGAGAAGCTAGGTTGTAATCCAAACTTACTTATGTACTTAAATGGACATTAACAACGGGATAAACCGATTTCTGCCTGCCTTAATACACCCTTTCAGGGGCTTCTGCTTCTTGCAAGCCTTCACCAGTTAGTCACACGGATTGATGACATACTTCCTCGATTTGGTTCTTCCACCGCAGACAAAGGTAAATTAAAGTGAAGTGTTGTAATGTCCATGCAATTTTTCTCTCTTAAAACTTCTCGTGTAATAAAGTAAAAATTATTTGTGTTGAGTGGTCATGCACCACCTTGCCGTCCCATTCATAGTCTTAAATTAGAATCTGAAACAGTCGTTTTTCATAACGCAATAATTCCCTGTGCAACGTCATCTTCTAACAAAAAAAAAAAGAAAAAACGGCCCAATGACACCATAACAGAATAAGTCGCACCACAGAGTGCCTTTTTCACAACTGAATGGCTTTTCCAACTTCCTCTTCGGGATTGTTCGAGCGCCATATGCATTTCTATTGTTTGTAGCGTAATCATCGAGAAAGTAACGACTCTTCTGGCTGAATTGCCAAAAATTTTCGTCGAAGTCAAACCTGTGCAAATCGCTGAGATTGTGAATGGCCACATATGTACGTACTTAACATAATTGGTCATTACAACCCTTCAGTCAGGATTACGGCCTAGCTTCTCACACCGCTTATGTTCTGTGAGTTAATTTTATATATGAGCGGTTTAAAGTCGAATCCGAACGACAGATTTCTTGAGAAACTTTTTGATGACAATTTCAATCAGAGATTTTGCTAGAAATCTGCTGAGAGGAAGTCAACGAAGAAATATTTTCTTCATATTTCATTTTGTTGCAGATGTCTGGACTGGGGTTTTAATCGTGACCTCACGTTTAATAAGCCAACACACTACCTACTAGACTAAGGCGATTTTCTGAATGGTAAACGGGCTTTTATTGTTGATTGACTTTGATTTTTTTTTTATTAAAACTTGTTATATATTTTATGTCTCATGATATAATTTAATTGCAATTTAATTTAAAAAAAACTTCATAAGCGTCTTTGAAGCAAAAACCTTAAATAATTAATAAAACAGGGCGTTTAAAATTCTGCTTAAGAGTGAATCCATCGTAAATTAAATGCAACCATATGTGGCTGTCACTTGTTTCTTCTTTTATTTTTCCGTTTTTTTAGTTATGAAACTGTTTCTCTCTTATACTTTTACCAACAATAATGCATGTTAACAACAATAACTACTACAACAATAATAACAACAATAATAACACAAAAATATGAAATTTTAATTCCATTTTTTTGTTTCTTTTTTTTTAAATCATAATGCGTGTATGCAGTGTTGAAAGAAAGAAAGGAAAACAAATAAAATCACACCTTCTACACTTGATTTCAAAAACAACAACAACAACAACCTTTTCAACACTTGTGTTCTCCGTTCTATGTTGTTAGTGGTGTTGGTGTTGTTGTTTTTGATGTAGCTGTTAACATTTTTCCTGTTTAAGCAACGATTTTCATCTCTACACAATGTTTTCATATATACTTGTTCTCTCTCACACTCTCATTCTCTTTCTCTTTGCATTTGTGTATTTGTGTGTTTGTGTTTCTGTTTGTATTTGTTGTTACTGTTACACTTACGGTATATTCCCCAAATGTGGAATGTTGAAAGTTCTTTTGCTTGTGGCATTTAACTCATAGCAATAATGGTTAGCATTTTACAAATTTTGTTGTTTAAACTAACGCATGCACTGCACACACACACACACACGTATAGACGAACAAATAAACGAGAAAAACCTATAAAATGCTTGCACTCTCTCACGCACTAGCACACGTGCACATACGCACACACACACAATGTAAAAGTATTGCAATATTATGCTTAAGTATTGTGGCAATTGGACTTAAAACAGCTTTGCTTGGTTATAGTGCTTGGCTCTCTACTAAATAGTGTTGGTAAGTTTTCTTTTCTTTTTTTCTTTTTTGTTCTTCCTTTTTGCTAAAAACCTCCGGTTAAAGTGCTTAATATATCCCCAATGCACACACTCGTACACAAACACTCATATACACTCAATTAGAAAGAAAGAGAGAACGATAAGAGAGCAAGCATAAAATGCAAAATGCATACATATTTATATGTATGTACGAATATGTGCGTGCTACTGGTATTATAATGCAACATTGTTTCATTTGCCAACAAACCATGGCCTGCCTGCTCTTAAATATTCTCCACTTACAGTCTCTGTCTTAAACTCTTTACAAAAAGAAAAAAAAGTACAAACGTGTGTGTTTTTAATGTTACCGCGTCTGTGCTTATATGCATATATGTATGTGTGTCTGTATATATGTGCATTTGTTTTGGAATAATAATTCTTAAAAACATGATTGTTTTAATGGGATAAACAGCGTGATTACAAAGCGACGTTTTGTAAGCATTTACCAAGTTTTTCTTCTCTCGCTCTTCTTCTCTTTTGCAATATTTTTCGTACTCCTGCAATTATATAAATTCTAAATATTACATATATGTGTATGTGTCTTATGCATGTGTGTATGTTTAAAATAATCGCATGTATTTCCATCCTACCTCCCTCCCTCCCCTGTTTGGGAAACTTCCAACCACTAGAGAGTCAAGTTGAAATTTTAAAATGGACCTGGGGTTTTGTTCTTTAAAATATTTCTTTTTTTTTGGCCACTAAACTAAATATAATTATAGTTGTTAGAACACATATACGAGGGTGGCTAACAAAGTGATTAAGAGAAATAAATTAATTACAACATGTTGCATTCGTTGAAATAGCTACACGATAAGCTATTTCATCTGCTGAGAGATGGCATGCTGCAAACTTTTCAACATTTTATTCCATACAAGATAAAAAAGAGGATTTGGAAGTTGATGAAAAACACATATTTCGAGATGGATTGGTCAACGCATTCATTGACCAAGTGTCTTCAATAGACTTGCATTCCCTAATGATTGCGTAAATCAAAGCTGCAATATTCAATACACTATGATTCTTTGCAGCACATTTCCAACTACGGGCAAGAGGTTGATTTCTCAGGCCAGACTTTTTGCTGTGACCTAATGAAACCACGATGCGATTAACAGTAGAACAGTAGAAATAAAAGCTGTTGTCAGCGACCATAAGATTAACCATTCTAACGAGATCTGTCAACCGTAGTACATCTCAGAATAGACTCTTATCTGTCCTTGTATAAATAATCGGCTTACGAAACAGGATAAATTGACAAAATTAAGCCTGTACGGAAGAAATAGATGCTGTGGAGTGGTAGTAGCCTAGTAGGTAGTGTGTGGGCTTATTAGACGTGAGACCGCGGGTCAAACCTCACGTCATATATCTCCTACAAAACGAAATATGAAACTTATTTCTTTTGGGGATTTTACAATGGGTCAATTTGACCTTCAAGCAGTGTTGCCATTTGCCAAGTTTCCCCTTTTTTCCAAATTTTTTGAAATGTTAAAAAGTTGTCCTAAAAATTGTTTTCTAACAAAAAAAGTTTTTTTGCAAAAAAATTCAAAATTTCAATAAATTCAACAATAACACAAAATATTTACATTTTTAAATAAAATATTGTGTATTTTATTTGTCCCGGGCAAAAGTAGCAAAGAAACACCAATAGAGGGTAACGCTGCCTCCAAGTATTATACTTATCTCACTAGCAAGTACACTTCCTCTGACCTAAGCCTTCGAGGACTTCCTTTCATCAGGCTTCTGTCAAACAGTTCTGAGAATAAATAAAATTACTGGGAAAAGTTTCTCTGAAATCTATCTTCCAGAGTCGACTTGAAACTGTTGGTCCCACCACCCATTGATAAAATTAACATACACAGCATGGGTGGGGTGAGAAGCTAGATCGTAATCCTGCCGTAATACTAAGACAAAGTGGAGTTCAAATCGGCGATTGCAGCAAGTATATCGGTCTTATGTTTGATTAAAAGGCTAAATACTCAATCTGTATAACTGTTCAAAGTCTCTTGTGCAGTCTTCTCTTTCACAAAGGCAAAGGAACCCAAAATATGACGCCTCAGCAGTTGGTATTCTCTGGGCTACTATATGAACTGATTTTAAAATGGTCATCTTTTCCTCCAGCTGAACATTTTGTCCACGATATTTGCCAAACCTCTTTTAGCCATTTTAGAACTCCTATCTATCGACCAACTGGCCAGATTGAGAACTACATAGATGGGTGCTAAAACATTTTGGAACAAAATCTTTATTTTGTCATATATTTCGTGCTGATTCCGTTCGGGATCCGTCCGTTTTGCAATTTACTTTTAATCCCAAAAAAGCGAACACTCGTTATAAAATTTTCTTACCCTCTCTCACTGCAATAAATATAGGAGTTTACAAAATTCAAGGGACTAGGTAAAGGAATAGTTTAACCTCAAAATTTTTGTGGGCAGATCGAAGGTTGATCGAGGTTTAAATTTTTTCAAACGAATTTCAAACGTTTTGGTCCATTTGCTTCGCTATATTTTATACAATTCTTTAGTCTAAGACCAGTGCTCTGTGCTTTGCATGCCAATAAAACAATAGTGAATGAAAGGAGTCTTTTCCACAGCAAAATAATCGAAAATCAGTTGATTGAAGGTGATCCAATGGCTACTCGAATAGTGTGGGTTTAGATACAGAAACATTCAGCCTTAGAAAAGAATAAAATTACTAACAATTATATTAGAACTGAATCATCTTTCGAATATGTACGATCTGCATTCTAAACAAGTGTATTTTAGGCATACAGTAACCCATCAAAGGAAGGGTTGTTACCAACGTCAGGTTATTCGTGACTCTAATCTCTTCTCAATGTCAGTTCCACAATATCAGCTTAGATTACTTTAAACAGGAGAAAAAATTGTCTTTACCTCTGTTAAACGTCACATTCCTCTTCACAGAGGGGTTAAGGGATGCTATACGTCTAAAGAAGATTACTTCCTTTATCTTGATAATATCTAGGGCATTTGGATTGAGAGTAGGACCTGATTTTTTTAAATACATGGGTTCAAAATAAGTGGATATGTGCTGGATTATAATTTTATTTCGTTTTACTTGAGGTGTAGACGTTAAACGTTAGTAATAAGAGAACTACATGTCTAACTAAGAGCATATAATAGTGCAAACACTAGGCCAGCATCCTATACAATGGCTTTTGTATGTCTGCTTGTCTATTATAAACCACAGTTTCAAGTCTGTGGGTATTTTTTATATTTTATGAACTGGCAAGTGCTGCAAACATTTGGAAAATTTTTTTCAGGGGATCTAGTACGAAGTAGTAAGGACTTTTAGTACGTATGTATATAAAGACTGGCTTAGGGAACACGATCAAACTAATATGATAACGACAAGCAAACAATGTATTGTAAGTCTACCGCTTTTCCATGTAGTAAATTGTGTCACTTACTTACACAGAAACTGTTGTTGAATATGTAGTTTACACATCTCGCATATTAAGCCCAGGATATTATAGAATTTGATTGAAACGCTTCAAAATATCCATTCTTAGGATGGAGTTTGATACGCTGTAAGTACTCCAGATTATACAACGAACACAAGAATTAGAAAAATGAAGGGAAAGTAAAAGTTTGCAACAATTTTGAAAAAGCTTCGTCAAAAAGCAATAGGTTTGAGGGCTTCGAAAACCTATTTAAAGCGTTATGAATATCTTTAAAAATATTAACTTCATTGTATGCTTGTGCCAAATAATTTATTAAACGGTCTACGTAATGTATTAAAAACCAACTGTATAACCGCAGCAAACTTTTTCATTACCCAGTAAACACAATATGAGCGTAAATAAGTTTGTATAGCTGATTTTAAGCTGTGTAGTTGCATAGCATTCTGTAATAGTTTCTATATAAGTTTATGCTCACACCAACACATTTATAAATCCCAATTTGTTTAAGAATTTTTTAAGTATACTTTTCATACACACCAACACAAATGCAAACAGGATACAGAGATTTTCATATTTTCTTGCACTTTTACGAGAGCAACATTAAAACGTGTTACTCATCTTATGCCGGGCAGCTTGCAACCACTACCTTCACAGTCATCAGCGTCATTATCATCACAATTATAATCGTTATCATCATCATCTTGGCTCGTTGACTGGTGGTGGTGGTTGTGCTTGGTGTGTGGGTGGGTGGTAATGGCCAGGAAAATTCCTGTTGTTTCTCTACTCTATCTTTGGCCATTCCTCCTGCTGTTGCATTGTGGTGGCAATAACGTTGTACAAATTTTGATGCTGTTACTGGTCGAGTATAATACATACATACTCTGACTGTGTATGGCTGTGTGTGTTTTTGTGTGTATGTTGTAATTTAAAAATATTTGTTTTTTGTATTTTTACTCTTTGCATTGTATACCTCACATATAAAAAATATAATTGAGAACCCCTTGCATCTTGTTTTCTTACCATGTGGCATATTTCACATGAATTTTCTTTTGCTCATACAGCTCTACACACACGTATTGCAAAACTATGTTGCTGGCATAGACACACTCATACACACATACCTACGTACGTACGTACACTTATGCAGAGAGAGAGAGAGCTTTTTAGTTAGTTTCATAAAATTCAATATGGCACAAAGATAAATGAGAAATGGGCTTAAAGCTGTTAAAATGTCATCAAAATAAACAGAGTCGTTAATAGGATCATGATTTTCAAAAATGGGAAAACAAAACTGAATGCCATCCCACACACAAACACAAGCACACAGCAGACACACATTATGTATACATACTTGCATTTAAACACTGACACTGATGAAAAATAGCCAAGTAATTATTATTTTAAATATAAAATAAGGATGTGTGTCAGTCATACACATGGATTCGTTTCCTTGTTTTTCATTTTTTGTTTTGTTTTATGGTGTACAAATTAGAAGATTTTTGAAAGCGTTTTTAAGTTTTTCTTTCTAAAGAAGGATTATTTCATTGCTAAAGAGATAATGTTTTCTAATTTCTAATGAAGATTTAAGAGGAAAAAGAATTTGTTTCCTCTTTTTTTAAGATATGAATGAACAACTTGAAAAACCGAAACTGAGAAAATATTACTATTTTTATATACGTAAACTATTATTACCTTCTTATCTTTTAAAAACATTTAAAATATGAGCTCGTAGATTGTAAATAAAATAATAATAAATTTGTGTTTAGTTTTTATAAAAATTCTTTATTATTCACGCAATTCTGTGTGCCACTGTTCACAACCTGATGTAAACAACAACAATTTCTTTTCTTTGTTATTCCTCTGCTTATACCCTTTGCATAAACAACAACAATTACTAGACAATTATTCGACATATCTTCAAACCGCCAATATTCTCTTCAAACGCACCTCGTCTTCACACAAGACTGAACTTCACTAACTCACTCGCCTGCTTTGCCTTGCCTTTTATATAGCAGTGTAAACAGTCAGATGATGAATGTTCTTGAAGGCGAATGTTCATAATTTGGCCTTCTTGAAATCTCTAAGATTAAAAATCATTGTTTACATTTATTCTTGTAGTGTTGTTTGTGTATTTTTGTTTACTTGTTTACCATTTTCTTATGCTGGTGTTTGTTGTTATACTTAGCAGTTCGATAATTTGTAAACAGGTTTGTTTACTGCATTGTTTTGCTTTTGTAGCTTTTGTTCATTTTTTAATGATAAGCGATGTAAAAGCAAAATCCATACCAGTATCTGGATTTTTCATTTTCCTAAACAATTTGTGGCTTATTTAAAAAATTATTAAATTGAGAGTTGTTGTAGTATAGTAGTTAGTGAGGCCATAAATCAATCCCCAGCTCCGACGTCTCCAACAAAATGAATAATGAAAAAATATTTCGTCCAATGGCTTCCTCTCAGCTGATTTCTGGCAAAAACTCTGAAAGTAAAATAAAAATTGCCATTAAAAGTTTCCCAAAAAAACTGTCGTTCGTCTTTAAACTGTAGGTACCCCGCCACTCATGCATAAAATTAACACATGCACAACATGGAATGTGTGATGAGGAAATACAATCCTCAGACCATTTAGCTGTGAGACTAATGTTCTTCACAAAAAAACACATGGGAGGTCATAAAAGACTAAACTAGAAAGTTGATCGTCCTTCTGATATTCGAGTATAGTGTAGTAGATCGCCTGGTTGTAATACTTTAGAAATAATAATAAAGCTAATATTATACCATAACTTTGAAATCAACATCTAAACAACGATGTCAATAACATAACTGGAGTATCCCCCGGTATAGCCCTTGAAGCCTATAGCGATGTCTGCAAAATACTAGATAGTGTAGACTAAAGGATATGTATTAAGAATTCCGGATTCTTTCGTACTGGCTAACTGACCACTGATTATACGGTGTTGGGATATCTTAATTTATTTTAACAGCAAGGCTGCGATCTAGTCAGCCGGTTTTTCGTACCTGTCCATGAATGCTGGGTATACCCCAATTAAATTTTAAATCATTTTAAAACGATTCTTGTATGGGCTCAAGAAAACTTCAATACATCACAGATATAGATAGTGTGATTGCTTTAGTTTACCAAATTACCCTCCTGCCCTTTTAGTTGAAATATTTCTGCAACACTTCATAACAGATATAGACAAACGGAGGACCAGATTATCATTTTTCCTTAAAGCCTACAGCAATCTATTGAACTACTGCGGCTCACACAGGTCATTGCTCTATTGGAACGCTTTGCAAGGAACTTAGTATTCCCTCGAGTAATTTCTGCAGGGGTTGTGGTGGTGGAAGAGACTATCTTTCAGCTCCTTTGTAAGACCGAGGCCGAGGCCTTTGCTATGAAGAAGAGAACGTTCTGGACTTTTAATTTTCTACCGTCTATGAGTCATCGGACGCCAATATGATTTGTTGTAATCGTTAGAATATGTTTTGGATTCGAAATGGTTTTCAAGAGGGAGTATTAAATATTGGTTTGTGCTACTATAATGACTCCAAATTCAGGCCTAAGTGGGATCTTACCCCTCTAGTATGGTCTGTGACCTAACCTAATCTCATTTAACCGAGGATTTTCAACAACTTGTGCTATTTTTGTTGATAGTGCTGCTAGGGTTAAGCTTTTATGCGTGATCCCCACAAAGAACAGATGGAGGAGCTAGTTAGTCATTGTATTTACGTTTTTCTAAACCGAAATCAGCCCCTAATCTGAGAAATTTTGTCTGTACGTGCATTAGTTTAGGAGACACAACCATCCGAATTTTTTTGTTGTCTCCGTAGTCTAGTTGATAGTGCGTTGGCTTTTGAGGTGTTAGGACACGGTTAAAACCTTAGGTCAGACATCTCCAACAAAAGTATGAAAAAATATTTCTTCGGTGACTGCCTCTCAGCAGATTTCTGGCAAAAAATCTGAGAGTAAATAAAATTGTCATGAAAAGTTTCTCAAAATTCTGTCATTCGGAATCGACTTTTAACTGTAGGTCCAGCCATGTATAAAATTAACCCACACAACGTAAGTGCTGAGAGAATCTAAGTCGTAATCCTGACTGAAAGGTTTTAAAGACCAATTATGTATATATGTAACCACCATAACTTATTTAAACAAATTTGCAGGGATATTTACTGCTCCGCTGCTTTTCAATCTGTTTTCAACACAGTCTATGTTACTCCAATGTTCCAATTAAAAACCCCAAGAAAAAAGTTTTTAAATCTTGTTGAAATTCATTTTTTTTTTATTACTTCCAATTAGTTCCGTTATTTTAACTTTAAAAGGAAACCAACTGTTTCTTCATTTTTTTTTATTTTTTTTTGTCTATTTATTTTGAACCCTTTTTCATTAATGAACTCCAGTTTGTGGCGGGGGTACTCGTGTTTACCCCCTTTTGAATACTTAAGTATGATAAAATTATTAATTTTTTACTCTTTGGCACTTTATTTCATATTTCGTAATGGCATTTAATTTTAACTGAACTCTTCACTTACATTTTTGTTTTTCTTGTTTTTTGTTTCTTCTCTTGCAGATGGTGACGAGAACGAAGAAAATATTTGTGGGTGGCCTATCGGCGCCCACAACACTGGAGGATGTCAAAAGCTATTTTGAGCAATTTGGTCCGGTAAGTAAACTGAAACCTTTTTTCAATAAACAGAGATGAAGAGAAGAAAAAAAAACAAATCGAATAATAATCACAACGAAACACATGAAATATGAAACTCTAGGGTTTGTGGTAGGGAGCGGGGGGTTCAAAAGTTCATAAATTACTTCAAATGACAATAAGTGGGACAATGTGTGTGTGTATGTGTGTGTGTGAGCCTTTTAAGTATAATTTAATAAATTGTCTTGTCTTTTTAAATTGACTAAAACACACTCAGACACACACACACATACAAACACACACTTTCGCTTACGTACATATGTATATTTAAATTTATAACTTAAGTAATCAACAATAAAACATTTATTACTCTAAAGACTTTGAAACTCTTATCAAATACATACACATACATACACATACTTACATAAACATACACATACTCACTGACATTTATGAACATACTTTTTGAATACTCTAATTTTATTACGTATAGAATTTCTCACTCTTCCTCTCTCCTTTGCATTTCCCAGTACTTACTTATCTCTCTGTGTCTGTACAATTACTGAACACAGAATAAAATTTCTTCAGAGAGGTGGTGGGGTGGCAAATGTGTTAGAGTGTTAGAAACAGACCACATTTTTTCGGTTACATTTATTCACACACACACACTCAGGCATTTACGCATACATTTACAAACATTTTCTTATGTATGGGGTTACAAACAAATGTGATTAAATGAAACGAAATATGAATTTATGGCTTTAAAAATTGATTTCTTTTTTCTCTCTATCTATCTCTCTCTCTTTTTCGTTTAACATATTACATGTATATATAAGAGCCAAAACAAGTGTAGAGTGTAGAGGAGAGTAGAAGAGAGCGTGGACCGTTATAAATTTAAATTGAGTAAACATATGAAATCCATTTACATACCAAGAAAATTTTTATTTTCATTACATTCATTCATATTTACTGACAAATATTACAGGGGTTGTCAGGTTTGAATTCATTTTTTAGAATACAAATAAACGATTACCAAGTTTTGGTGTTGACAATTGGCATTGGAGTAAGGGATTGTCAATTACAGCCTCCGTACACGCCATTTTTAGTTCCAAAAGTCTAAATATTAAACACACATAAAGTTATGGCTACAATAATCCAGATTGACCTAGCCGCGAGTCCTTTATGTGACAATTTTGCTTAGTAGCTTAACTAAATTTTGAGAATATTCTACAGAGAGACTTGCGTCGCTTTCAAATAATTCGAGGTTGATGTCGTATACTTCAGCTGTATTCGTTTTCCTGTTCACTATATGTACAGCGTAGGTGATTTTAATTTCATGCATTACTAGTATCGCATTGCCATTGCCAAGCAGTTGCAATAACAGTAGGAGCAATTTCCACGTCTGCATATCCCAGCTACATGAGCTGATAATATTAGATTTCGTATCCAAACACTTTGTCAGTTTTTGTCTGATACTCTAAAGCGATTCAAAATAACATACTGAGCTTACAAGAAAGGTTTCGAGACTTCTATTTGAGCAGAATTTTTTTTTATGGTGTGCCTCTTCTCTAATTTATTAGAAATCGAAGAATTAAATCCAAGTTCTGGGTTCTTAGAGGTTTGTAATACGCTAAGCATGTTTAAGCTGAATTTTAAATTGGAATTAATCCTTCAAATCTACCAAATGTCGGAAACACCAGTGATTTGTAAAACTCCTAGGACCACAGAATCAAAGTTCACTTGACAACACATTGCCTGAAGCCATATGGAATGATGCTCCAAAGGTAACTGATAAACCTAGATTAATCAGTCAGCTTCAAATTAAAGTATGATTCTCTCGCCGTGGTCTAGTATGTAGTGTGTTGGCTTATTAGACGTCAGGCCTCGGTTCAACCCCAGGTCAGGCATCTCCAACTGAACGAAATATGAAGAAATATTTCTTTGGCGACTTCCTCTCAGCAGATTTCTGGCAAAAACTCTGAGAATAAATAAAATTGCCATGAAGAGTTTCTCAAAAAATCTGTCGTTCGGAGTCGACTTTAAACTGTAGGGCCCGCTACTCATGTATAAAAATTAATTAATAATTAAATGGTGTGAGAAACTAGGTCGTAATCCTGACTAAAGAGTTGTAATGACCAATTGTGTACGTATGTATGTTCTCTTAATTCTTAAGAATTAATTGTTAAAATTCTGGTTAAAACAATATTTTTAGGTACTAAACTGAGTGAGAAAATCAGATATAACTACCCACAGAAGTAATTTAATATCCAGGCAGGACTATCGCATAAGCTGTTGTTAGAAATGAAAAGTCTACTTAAGAATACTGTGCTCCTGCCCTGATCATATATATGTATATACATAGGTATTGCCTACTTGTCATAGTGGAACAATCTGTGAAATTGGAATCTCCATTGTAACTATTTGTCGTATACTCACAAGTATAACAGCCGATTCTAATTATATCTGAATGATTCTGAAAAATAAGCGGTGGATTATATTGAAAAGGAACTCGTGTTAAATGAACCTGTATTAATACGAGAGATCAGCAATGAATCGTTTCTTCGTTACTCATAAGCACTCATGAAATTTTGGCTATAAGTGAGTCAACAATATTGAAATTTAACTACTTCAATTCATTCGTACTCAGTACAACATTGATATATAAGTATGAGTACAATGAGTATGATTACAACGTTGACATCGAACTCATACCATTCGAAATATGGTTTGATTCATATGCCGACTCATTCAGATTCATAACTTTAGAAAAATACTTATAAATTATTCGAGTGATTTGAATCATTCATTGAAATTTACAGTCTTAGTTGTTTTTGCATTCACAAAAACAGAAAAAGACAAAAGCAAACACACAACCTTCTAGTGAGTATTGTAGTGTTCGTACGCGAATCATACTTATTTTGTGATTCTTGTAAATGTTGAGTCATAGAGAGTCGAAATCAACAACATCATAAGCATTGTTAAGTATGAGTACGATGTGTACTTCAAACTTTGAATATGAGTACTATGAGTATAATATTAAAATAAGTATAAATGCGTATAAGTATCAGAAATTATGAGTATGATTCGATTCTACTCATCTTTTTGAATACTCTTTGCTGCTCTCTGATTAAAACCCACAATTTTTTAGACATATCAACACTGTCATGAAATATTATTGAAAATGACACTGCAACCTTAAAAACCTTGTTTTAATACAGAACAACTTACCTACATATTCCCATGAATTGATTTAATGCACTTGTGCGAGGGATGACTGAGTGAAATTTATTGAAAACTACTTCTGCTCAATGCCTTCTGCTGTTTCTACAAAAACAAACAAAACTCTTACGGTATTTTATTTGTAATTTATTTAGCAACCCTCGCATAATTTTTGTTAACCTGCAAGTAAATTGTTTCTTTCAATTTTTTTCTTCTTTCCTTTTTCACATTTCTTTTTCGTTATTTTGTCCATAAAATTTTCCCAAGAATGTATGGAAAATATTATCGATTGTATGGCAATGCCATTCATACTCTCATAAATGAATAAATGAATTGACTTAAAAGCAATAACAATAACAACAACAACGAATATAAGAAAAATGAATAACAAAAAACATTTTTTTTTGGTTTATACACACATACACACACAGAAATGCATACTCAAACTCATGCCATCTTCAATATCGTATGTGATAAAAAGAAAAACAGTTTTTAAGAGCTCTTTGCCAAAAGGATTTCATATTGACTTACTCTCTTCCCCTTTTTTATTACTGTCTCTATATCTAAAGCTCTTTCTCGTTTTTTTTCATCTTCTTTTTGTTAGCATTGCAAAATTACATGTTGTTGCACAATGTTTCATAAATAATTTGATTGACTTCTTGACAATACTTGTAGTGTGTTCTGTGTTCTGTTTTCTTCCATCGTTTTGTTTGTTTGTTTACTTATGTATGTGCTCATGTATTTGTGTGTGAGAGAGCATGTGATTTGTTTAGGAGTGCATTATTATTGTTGTTTGTGTGTGTGTGTGAATTAGTGATTGAAGCAATGCATGTTTTTCGTACATATCCGAAGGACTCCTAATGTGTTATTACTCGTTATTGTTGTTGACTTTCTTTATACATATTTTGTGGGATAGTAGCAGAAAACAGCAAAACGAAGCATGCATGCATACTATACAGTTATGCCATGAGCAAATTATTTAATCTGATTATTTTCAAAACAGACATTTGGAAAAAAGTTCTCTAGAAAATTTTAAAATACTTGAGGGCAAACTTTATAGATTCAAGCCTAGGGGCAGTCAAGTCTCGAGACTCACATTCAATATATTTCAGTAGACTGCTGAGAGGCTTGAAGTAGAACAATAGGCCATCAAATATTTGTGAAAACTTTCTTTCTCTGCTATCGGATTGTATGTGAAAACTGTACCATTTCTGTTTTAAGATACTGAAATCATTTCGAATACATCCCTGGAAGTCGCCGCAGTCTATTAGGTGGTGTGTTGGCTTGTTAGACATAAGGCTACGGTTCATTCCCCAGGTCTGACATAAAAAACGAAAATATGAAAAGAAAAATATTTCTTCGGTGACTTCTTCACAGCAGATTTCTGCCAAAAACTCTGAGAGTAAAACAAATTGCCACCCATGTATAAAATTAACGCACAAAACATAAGTGGTGTGAGAAGCTAGGTCGTAATCCTGACTGTGTATGTATGTATGTAGAAAAATGGCTTTCTTATGGTCTCCGTTTTTATATTACACTCTGGTCGAATCTCAAGGGTCAGGGGCCATCTTAGATGCATTATATGGTGGGAAATTGAAGCCTTACATTTAGCTCGTGGTAAAAAATTTCTTGTCTGCACCTGTATTCGAAGTTACTTTGTCCGGGCTTGTAGTCAAACACTTTTATTACCCTAAAAATGCCATCTGAAATGCGAAAATATTCAATTTATCCTTGAAATAATGGAAATTGCCAACGTTAACCATAGACTCGGCCACAAAATGACGCATTGGGTACACAGCATTAGGCTATGGAGCACAAAAGTTCAGCCTGCATTATTATTACGGTAGCATTCAGAACCACATGTACTTTACAACGCTGAAAATAATTTTGGTCTTCCTCTGCTTCGCCTTTACTGTAAGGGCTCAGGAGGCAATATTAGTAAGAATCTATGGGTGACTGTACAATGGCATCAGGCATGTATGTGCTTATATTATGTGATACCAATTTAGTCACAATCCGATAGGCCTTGGGGCAAACCCCATCTTAGACATTTCAAATGGAACGAAATATAAAAAAATTTTCTTTTCAGCGTCCTCTTTTCAGCACTCTGCTGGCAAAAACTCTCAGAGTAAGTAAAAATGTCAAAGAAAAGTTTTTCAAATCTGTGGTTCAAAGTTGGCATCAAACTGAATGAACAAAATCAACACGCACAACACGGTGTAGGTAGGAGAAGGTATACTGTAAACCTGAGGAGAATATTGTAAAGGTCAATTAAGTAAGTAGACTAAGGCTTCTCTAGAATAAGAGAATGCTGTGATGCATTTTGAGAATCATGCCATTGAAATCCTCACGTATGAAGTTGTGGATACAGGCATCTTTTCTTAAGTCAGGGTGTTGTAGGTCATTCGATATGGTAAACGAATATTGCTGAGCCTTTAGGTGCAAGTGTAATTCATGCTGTGTGTGATGCTGATTTTTAAGGCTAAAAATGTCTCTTGTAAATATATTTTCGTATTTTCTGATATCAAGGCGCCTGTCAAAACATTGAATTCTATTCGACGGAGCTCTAGAACGGTCTACAGTTACTGAGAGATAGTATTACACTATCTGGCAGAGATAGAATTACATTGCGTTGGCTATTTAGACGTGATGCCTCGATTCAAATCCCAGGTCTGCAACAAAACGTAATAAAAATAAAAGAATATTTCTTCGACGACTTTCTCTCAGCAGATTTCTGGCAAAAACTCTGAGAGTAAACAGAAATTGCCATGAAAAGGTTTCACAAAAAATCTGTCGTTCGGAGTCGACTTTAAACTGTAGGTCCCACCACTCATGTATAAAATTAACACACCCAACATAAGTGGTGTGAGAAGGTTGGCCGTAATCCTGACTGAAAGGTTGACCAATTATGTACGTATGTAGCCTTACATGAGGATACAGTGGCATACGGAGAAACTTCTGAATGAACTATGACAACCAACAAGTTTTTGGGTAAGTTCCCCACATTGGAGATCAAACTGAGAACATTTAAGCTCAGTATTGATAATGCAGTAATCGATTTAGTTAACGTGAACTCGTTACTGGACATTGTATTCTGAATACTTATTGAGATTCACTTTGGTGTTGGCCACGGGGCCAAATATTTTTTATTTACCACAAATAAAATTTTAATAATTGGTTTTGTAATTGAATAGAATCTAAAATTTTGTGTGATTTCATGTCATTTAAACATTTTCGGTTTCCAAAAAAAATAAAAAAAAAAATAAAGAAGCACCCAATGGCATAAATTATTTCGTTTGAATTGAATTGGAAAAAAATTTTAAAATTGTCACGAACTTTGAAAACCCAAAACAAAAAAGGAAAAGAAAAAAGAAGAGTTCACATCATCCACGTGTAAGTGTATATGCACGAAACTTGATTAGAAAAAAATTTGGAATTATTTATTTATTATTTAGTGTAACGTAGATTTCTTATATAAAAAAAAGGATTTTTTAATTCATTTGCATGAGTTTCTGACAACATTTACGACTACTTGTAATGCAACAATTTAAACGAAAGGAAGGTAATAAACAAAAGTATCTGTCATACAGTGGGTGATAAAAACGTTTTCGTAAGAATTTTTTTGAATTTTTGAGTACCAAAGCGTTTATTACCAGCCACTCACTGTTTTCAAATGAATTCTTACAAATTACATTTTTGTTACAACAGTGCATGTAACCACTGTCTATGTGTGCATATACATATATACATGGCTATATGTATGCCAGAATGAAAGAGAGAGAGAGAGGACAAGTTTAGTTTGTTGTATTACAGTACAATGGTGTATAATGCTCGAAGCTATTCCGGGAAAACAATTTTTGTTTGATCAATACATAATCAAATTTAATCTTGACAAGAACCAACAAAAAAAAACTAAAAGAAAAGTAAAGAAATTATTTCGATTTCAAATGAGTGCAATACATGCATACATACATACGTACATATATACAACCTTACATCATCAGCTCTCTTTAAGCGTTGCTCCTCGGCATTTATACACACATATACAGACAGACAGATGTATACATTTTTACAATAAAACTAAATAAATGGAAATTAGAAATGAAATGAAATTAATTTATTTAAAAAAAAACCAAAAAAAAAGAAAATAAAAGAAAATGTACTTGTTGTTAAACCAAGCAATTGTTGTAATTGTGGTTGTTGTAACTATTAAATAAATGTCCTTGTTAAAGATTATATACATATGTATGTATGTATGCATTTGTATAATTATTATTATTATTGTTGCTGTTGTTGTTGCTGCTTTATTTTAAAATGAAAACAACTTTTACTCTTGTGTGATTTCTTTCAATAAAAATCAGATAAAAATACTTTTCAATATTGGGTGTATAATTTAAAAATGCGGCATTCTTGTATCTTATGTCTCTCCCAATATGGCATTTATTTTCACTGCGTTAGTTACTAAGCGAAATAGAATAATTAAAGATTTCGAATTTTCTTCTTGAATGTAAACAACAAAGCATTACTCATGCGCGCCTTTTATTTAAAAAAAAATTCTCTGCCCCACATAGATCGTTCACAGACGTTTATCTTGAGTATTTCCTACAGTTTTTTAGCGATCGTAAGACGTTTTTTGCTACTCAGGAGTAAGGCTTTCAATGTCAACTAAAAATGATTATGAGTTGCAGGCATTAATCCATGAAAATTGTGGTCAAGTTCCAGCAAGACGTACAAAGTCATTGGCAAACACTGATGCAGTATGTTAGTTAGGCGGCAGTTGTAAAACGCTTGCAAATAGCAGGACTAACCGTAGAGTGAGGAAATTGAGCCGACAGCCATAGAAATAATGTTACAAATTTCATAAAAATAATGTAAAGTCCTTCTAACTTCAAAGCATCAAAGTATCTTCATATACATACATATTTGGCAGGACTTGAAGATGCCTTCTATTGATACTCCAGTTTGGACTAAATCACAAATACCTTGAACGTACAATTTGCATTGACGTCTAAGCCCAGCTTTATCATTGAACTATTTGCTTCCTTCATAAGAGATCTGCTCCATAATTCTGAAGAACTGTAGTGTAGCATTAGTGAGTCTTGTCTTAATGGAATTTTTGGTTTTCTACGGCATAGTTCTACTAACATTTGTGTAAAAAGACTTTGCAGATGTAAACAACTGTATGGAACTGTCAACAATTTCTGGATGAAACAAACTTTCATCTTTTAATACGATCAGAGTTTTTAAGAGCTAATATGAGTTAAACTTCATGCAAGCCTTCATAAGGCGTCTACTCAGACATTTTTTTAGAATTTACTAACCAGCGAAAACTGTTAGCCAAAGGTAATGTACAACAAATATTCAATTCATGCTTGAAACAACGATAATAATAGGCACAGTCACAAAATGACGTAGTGTGTACACAACATTAGGCTATGGAACACAAAAATCAACTTTGCGGATGGCAACCGATTACCCCTGCTAAGGTGAATACAATGTTCAGCCTGCATTATTATTATGGCAGCACTTACGTTACGACGCTTTAAATGCTGCACCTTTACTGCAGCAGGGTTCGTTAGGTAATATTAGCTATAGTCTATGGGTGACTGTACAATGGCGTCTGATATTGAGTATGCACCCTCAGGCATGTATGTGCTTATATTATGTTATACCAATTAAGTCACAATAAGGGAGCCCTTGGGGCAAACCCTATCTTATAGTTTTCCTGTTAATGAAGGGCTAAAGCACTTGATCGATTGATGATATAGTTCTACTCTGCTCCCCCTATCGGGTCCTCGGGAGATGAAACCTAGTTTTTAGGAGAATAATTCCATGTGCTACATAGCTAAGACCCTTTACAATTGTCTCTCTGCTGAGACACCCTACTAACTGCGTACCTTCCGGGACATTGAGGAGAAGAAGTTAGGATAGTAGAGTTCAAGACGATTAGGAGACAATGGAATACCTATTCCGGCTATTCGTAAAAGGAAATTTAATACCATGGTTAAGGGTTTCTTTATAGGTTTCAACTCTCTCTATTGGGAGGCAATATTCAATCCCTTATGAAGTTTATAATTGTTCTGCGTTTTACTCTATCTGCATGCAATGGTTCCGAATATTTTCCTTGAGGTTTCTTGTATTTGCGACTAAGGCTATATGCGTCCTTGTCTTCCTTATCTAAATCAATCTGCTGGTGCGTTAACTAAAGAATAGAATTCAAACAGCAAAGTTCAATTGCAAGCAAGTAAGACGAGTACCATATGAGTTGAAGCCAAAAGACATTGAAAAATGTTTCTGCAATTTTTAAATAAAATCACGCAATTATTTTTAAAGGTACCGCGTTTTTAAGTTATAAACCCAATAGTTTTGTTGTTGCTGTTGCTGTTTCTGTTAAGATAACAACAGTAAAAGCATGCAAGAATACATGTGTGTTAAATCAAATAAAGGGTTCGCAATGTTTTAATGTTTTATTTAAAAGAAGAAAACATTTATTTAAACTCTTAAGAAAATAACTGTTATTGCAGTAAGAGCATAACACTGTAAAATATATTCATTTTGAAAGAAAAAAAAATTAAAAAAGAAATAAAAAAATAAATTGTGAATTTTATTGTTAAAAGTATTCGTTTAAAATACATTCTACATATTTGTGCATCCCAAACATGATTTTGTTTTTAAAACATTTGCATTTTCTTTTATTGTGATTACAATTTTTTTCTTTCGATTTTTATTGTAATTTTTGCACAATAAAATGAATTTTCCATGTATGTAGCTATGTCTACTGCAAATCTATTGATTTTTTTCTTTGATTTTTCTTTTCGAAATATTGTTTCAATTGCAATTATTTTTTGAGGTAAAATCTTGGCAGTTTGGGATAAGAAAATACATATTAAATGAATTTGAAATTTTCAAATAAATTGTAAATTTTATTCGACATTTTAGTCTCCAATACCAGCAAATGTTTGTTTGACACTGGAAGAAAAAATATTTCTTTCCATTACATGTCAAAAAATAGCCTGGACTTGTTTGGTTACAAGCTATTGAGTATTTAACACTTGGAAAAGTTTTATTTTAAAAAACTCTGTGATGTTTTTGTATTGCCATTTCTCTCAGTGTTTTAACATTTACATCCTACTTTTCTTGATAACATATTATTGGTTTAGTGATGTTCTTTTGTTATTATTTTAAAATTTTATAAAACAAATGATTTGTAAAGAATTAAATGCTTGTAAAAATACTTGGAACCCATTTCGGAATTGAGGTTTTTTTAAACAAAAATTAAGAAAAAAAATTATTTAGAAAATATTATTTTAAAGAAAATGAGTGGTCAAAAGTAAATAAATGCTCAGTTTTTAATTGAAAGTTTTATTTCCAGGGAAAAAGAAAAAAAATCTGAAGCAAATAAATATTTTCAATGACATAGCTATGGCTGCAGTCCTATAAAGTTTTTTATCCAGTGGATGATTCAACGAATATTTTTGCTATTGTCCCGTACAATCAACCCTCATGTAACGTGGTGAATGAGTACCTCGTTGTATGGAAACCGCGCTATATGAAACTCGAATTTAACCGTACAAGCCAGGCTAAACGTAGCGTGTTCTATGGAAACCGTCTACCGCGTTTTATGGTAATTCGGAATTAGTACAACTCACATCATTCGTACTGCGTTGTATGGAGACCAAGAAATACAAAAGACAAGATAAATTATAAATTATTTTTATTGAATTAAAGAGTTCATACAAAGATTGATAAAAAAAAAACATGAAACCCAAACTAAACTAAAAGAGTGTTTTCCAACAAAAGTAAGAAAGACTTTTGTAAAATTATTGTCATCATCACTATCAGATATGTGTAGCCTAACTCGTCTTCTTTTAATCGGCAAAATGTCTTCCTTACTTGGTTCATCTTCACATTGGTTTTCGTTTTTAACTCCACTAAAACCTCTCTATAGGGAGCTAAGCAATTTCTTAACTCTCTTTTAAACTTTGCGCTGCGCAAAAAAACTTTGAAATACAAATTTTTTTCCATCATATAGGTTTCCACTGCCGGGATAAAACAATTATAAAATCAATCCTAAATAAATTTTGAGTCATCCAAGCTTTCTTATTCGGTCGAAAGAATACAGGCAATTACGGCTTATTAATGTTTATAATTACACGGGGATTTATTATCATTGGTTTTCCTCGTCAGGCTCCCTGATAGATTTCTGCACGATTGAAGGGTGATACATTCTTTTGAAAGTTAAAACCTCTGAGCACGCCTTTGATTTTTCAGCATGAAGGTCCTAGTTGGTAGTTTTTTCTAATATTATGCCGTCTCATCAGCGTTAAAAATCTGATCAGGTGAATAACCTCCTTCATTCGTAATTCAAGCGGAAGGAACTTATGAGATGTTGTTGAACGGAAACCGCGCTGTAAGAGTACCGCGTTATAAGAGGGCTGTCGCAATTTCAGCTCCGCGTTATATGGAAATTGCGTTCTGAGGGTACCGCGTTGTAGGAGCACTGTCGAAATTTCAGCTCCGCTTTATATGGAAACTACTCCTGAGAGTAACGCGTTTTTGGAGGGTTGACTGTACAATAGTTTTAAGATGTCTGATGTAATCTAAACTGCACAAATATGTTCAGTTGCTTCAGTTTCTCACTCCAAAGTACCATTCAAAGATATTCATCGGCGTTATTGACGAGAGAATTTGAAGTTTTAGTCAACATAGTTTACTAAAAAATGCGTCAACAAATGAGCGCTCGAACTAGGGTCCGAGAGTTTTAATTGTAGCCCCAGCAACTTCAATAAAAGAAATATTTCTTTTGGCTACCACCTGCCTGTCAGTAGTTCTTTGGCGAAAGTTCTGACTGCAAACTAAACGAATTGCCATGAAGAAATCACTCGTTCAGATTCGATGTTTCACTGTAGGCCTCGCCACTTGTGGATAAAATTAAGGCACACATCAAATGTGGTGTTAGAAATCAGGCCGTACGTAATTCAATCTAAAGAGCTAGAATTTTAAAATAAAATTTTATTGTTTTAAACCTTTACATTGTCTTAATGAACTTAAATACTTACATAATTAGTCATTACAACCCTTCAGTCAGGATTACGATCTAGTTTCTCTTTTTTCTGTATGTGTGATAATTTTATGCTCTGAGTAGCGGAATATACAGTTTAAAACCAAGTCCAAACGATAGATCCTTGAGAAACTTTTCATAGCAATTTTCTTTAATCTCAGAGTTTTTTTCAGAAATCTGCTGAGAGGAAGTTGCCGAAGAAATAGTTTTAATATTTCCTTTTGTTCGAAGTGTCTGAGCTGGGGTTTGTACCGTGGCCTCATGTCTAATTAGAGAACACATACATATGTACATACATGCATGCATAATTGGTCATTACAACCCTTCAGTCAGGATTATGGACCTAGTTTCTCACACCACTTATGTTGTGTGCGTTAATTTTTATACATGAGTGGCGGGACCTACAGTTAAAAGTCGACTCCGAACGACAGATTTTTTTGAGAAACTTTTCATGGCAATTTGATTAGCTCTTAGGACTTTTGCTACAAATCTGTAGTAGTTTTTAATATTTCCTTAAAAACTTTCAGATGGGTTTTAGAATAAAACATTCCTGTTATTATACGACTCAAAATCCTATAAAAATATCGTTTAATTATTTCATTTCACAATTTTTCCAGAGAGAGAGAGAGAGAGAGAGAGCTATCACGATGCCTAATCAGTTTGTTCATGATATCAGTAGTTTTTTGGATTTCATTTTGATTCTCTCTTACATACCATCTCTGTTAGTATGGGGTTCACAGATATTGTGCATTGTTAACACCATTAGACAGACAATTATACCAACCAAAGGCATCAAATCCAAGATTTAAAATTTATACGTTCAAATATTTTGATTTATTGTATTCAAAAAGTATTTAAATTTAACTTTACAACTTCCATCATCTAAAGTTACATAGTCAGACTGAAAATATTGGGAAAAAATAAAGAGAAACTCACTCATTTACAAACGTGGTAAGAGAGGAAGCCTTAGAAATGAAAATAGTTTTAAAACAACTTGTTATGGCAACCAATAAGAAATAAATCTATTGTAGAACGAAGAAAAAATAATAGAAGAAAAAAAATAAAAACATACAAGAGCTGTATGTAGTAGACTATTTTTCTTTATTTTAAGCAATATTTTCTTTTAACTTCCACTAACTTCCACTTCACTGCCACCCTGTGTTGCCACCACACACTCCATCCCGCTTAAGTAAACATTTCCTCTTTAATACAATATTTACATAAGCTTTGAAAAAGTCCTTCGTTTTTTTTTATTTTTTTTCTTCGATGAAAGTGCAGCGGTAGCTGAAGCAATAGTAAAGAAAATAAATTTTCTACTTGAAAAATTCAAAATAATGAGATGCAAGTGATCCGTTTCCTAAATAAAAAAACCAACTCAAACTGTATGCGAATATAAAGGAAAATCGTTAAAAATGAAAAAGAAATAAAAGAAGAAATAAAGAAAACAAAAATACGTTTTCAACACCCTCTGTAGAGAGTTGAAGCTTTAACGGCGTTACAGATTGAAAATAAATTGCAAATTTTTATTATTCTTTCCACTCTCAACTGACTTTTATTTGTCTTTTCCTCTCGTTTTTTATTATTTTTTTTTTTGCATTTCAAAGATATTTTATACATTTACCTTAATTTACAAACAAACGTGGGCCGTTACGAAATTAACCAACCTAAACTAAAAGTTAAACACATTGAAAATCGTATTAAAATATCTTAAAAAAATCTTGCCCACTCTTGAATAAACATGTGAATCTAAATCAAGACAGATGTAAAACGAAAGGCCTACTAAAGATCTCCTTACTGCTATATGGTGGCAGCCTTGTTAGTGTCATCTATAATAATAGGCTACAAATCGAATAATTGTGACAAACCTAGACCCTCAAGTCCCTTGTGATACTTCGAGATAACACCAAATAAATAGAGGCTCTATCGTAGAACCTGTCTGTGGTATTTACAAAACCCAAAACAAAGTCCAGTTGTGAACACTGAACAAATAAATCCTTGAAAGAAGCGTATATTCTCACTAGAAGTCTTTCAGTGAGCTACATTCAGGGCTACATTCAAGCTCCATATATGTCTTACTATGTTCTGTTGTCATAATTAAGGCTGTGTCGCTCCTTTTTCATTCGCATTAAAGAACACGTGAACCTACTGAACAAGATGGGACAAAAACGTTTGGCTATGCAGCATTTACCATTACCTGCTTATCTGCTATTTACTTTCTCTTGCTACGGATTAGATTTGGAGAAGAGCCTACAAATCTCCACGCCTTTCAAATCTGGTGAAACACGTAAATTGGTGCCAGCACTGACAAACTCATACATACATACATAATTGGTCAGTATAACCCTCCAGTCTGGATTACTACTTAGCTTTTCATACCACTTATGTTGTGTGTGTGTTAATTCCAACCATGAGTGGTGGAACCTATAGTTTAAAGGCGACTTCGAACGACAGTTTTTTGAGAAACTTTTTCACAGTCACTCAGAGTTTTTGCCACAAATCTGTTGAGAGGAAGTCGCCGAAGAAATATTTTTTTTCATATTTCATTTAGTCAGAGATGTCTGATCTGGGATTTGAACCGAGCCAACATACTGCCTACCAGACTTTGGCGACTTCATCTCATCTGCATCTGCGTATTTCTGGGTTCAGCCATTACATTAAGACACTGGTAATAATCGAGGGATTGCTGGCCTTTAACAGCCCAGTCAATTTGTTGATTTGAACAAAGTTCCAATACCGTCATTATAAAGTTCTCAGTCTAATCAACATTGATGCCAAGCTATACTGCGGAAATGGAAAAGCACGGCAATATGATTGCTTCTTTTCTTGATGAGACAAATAATGTATGTATGGACAGGACTGTGAGAAATACATACAAAAAAAGCATTCTAAGCAAGATAAGGTTTAATTTTCTAACCTATTTTTAATCTTTGCTTGCTGGAAATAATTCAGTCTCGTTGGATAATCTTTCCCTGCGACAGTCTGATTTCAGCAGCAGTTAGTAGTAGTGTTCCTTGTAGTCTACCAATGCATGGCATTAGCTCGGCAACAATCGACATCCTATTTTGGGCTTGAGTGGACTGATTGATAGGGCTTTGCATATAGTTTTTTCTGCCTCAAGCTTTTGTAAAGATTCATTTTTTCATCGTCTGTAATGATTGATAGCAAGCAAGCAGCATTTTTGTCAATGATGTTGTGTTTGAATGAATCCATCTGCTGGAAAACATTTCAAAATTTCTCTTCAAAGGGCTCTCAGTTTTTTTTTAGGATTTCGATTAGTAGTCCTTTGAAATTGTCTGTTTTACCTGACCAAATGAAAATTCTGCTTGTTTTGTGAGCTGCTGCATCGCACAAAATATTTTGAATAAATTTTGCCTTCTTTTTGAATTTTAGAACCAGCCTCGTTTAGCTCTCTCTCTCTCTCTACCTACTCTTGATAATTGCACACACACAGCATGTTATTTTAAACTAAATCAGTGCTAACATACATACATCCTCTCAAACACTCTTACACAGTGTACGACGATGATATTTAAAACAGTGTTTGTGGTGTTAAAATATTTGATAAGCATTTAGAAATATTGCAACACTTACTAACACTGTTACACACGCAAATACTGTAATTTAAAGCAATGAATTGTGTGCTGGTTTTCCCTCTCTATTTTTCTCTTTTTCTTTCTCTGTCACACATATACATACATACACTTCTAAACAGTTATGCACACTTAGATATCATTCTGCAGTTACTGCAGTCTTTATTAAATTTAGTTTTTATTGCTATTGCTTGTTCTTGTTGTTGTTGATGTAGTTGTTGTTGTTGTTATTTTTAACTGTTATTATTTAATAGTTTCCTGTGTAAGTATTTAACTGTATGTGTGTGTGTGTGTGTTTGTGTGTATTTACAACAATTTGTAGAGAAGCTGTGTGTCTGTGTATGTGTACTCTCAATTAGTTTTTGTTCTATTTTTTCGCAAATGCTTTTATCTTTGGAAAACAAATATTCTCTTGGATTTTCTATTTTATTTTTTTTCTTTCTCTCTGTTTATTTGAGCCATAAATGTTGGGTTTTAAGACAATCGTTCTAATTTTTATTTTTATTTTTATTTGGTTTTCATTTTAATTTTTGATTTATTTTTTCTTTTTATTGGTTTTTTTGTTGTTGTTGTTGTTTTTGTAATATTGTTTTCAACATGTTGCACATTGATAGGCCTAATAGGATTTTAACCCAGTTTGCATATTTTAAAAGAGAGGCAATAATAATAAAATGGCTCTTAAATAAATTGCAATCTCATAAATTATTGTTTTAGAAGTGTTTACGGCAAGTTATTCCAGGAAATTTTGAGAAAAAACAATTTTTTTTTGTTTGAAAAGACTTTAAATTAGAATAAAATTTAATTATAAAGGTATTATCAATTGTTGATATTAGATTTGCAGCTTGAGAAGCTACAACAGAAAAAGTTTTGCCATACAAAACAATTTTTGAAAAAAATTTTCTGACATGGTATGGAAATACCAAATACTCTCGTGCAACTGCAATTATATTTAGTAAAAGCTTCTCTATATTCGGATCAAAATCATTTAACTAGCAAAGAACCTATAAAAAATAGTTAAAACATACTACCAGCGTGTGATAATTTTTTCTGACATTATGGAACGTTTATGGTCTTTATAATGGACCAGGAAAGGAACTGGCAAGCCTGTGAATGTTTTGATCACTAATTGGGCACTAAAACGCTTTACTAGGATTAGCTGACCTAGCTTATCTTACCACAAAAGTGGTGTGAGTTAATTTTATCCACAAATGGCGTGATCTACAGTTTAATATCGAATTTGAATGATTGATTTGAGAAACTTTTCATGCCAATTACAATTTTTTAATGATCAGTATATATACATACCTTCGTCACTTTTTTTCGAGAATTGCTTTTTAGTATTCTTTAGCTTTTTTCAATTATAAGTAATTACAAATAATGTCAGACAAACAATCGCAGAATCACAAACAAGCAAAATTTCTGGTGGGAATCGAACCCACTCCTGCGGCACTTAAAGTTTAGCACACTAGGGATTAGGCAATCGGGGTAGCCGATTGAATTTTATTTCGAGATGTTGAGTTTTTTGTTCTAGATGTCTGAGCAGAGTTTGAACCATGGTCTTCCATCTTATAACCCAAAATACTACCCATTCATTTGCAGGGAATTCAGATATTGCTTCTGTTAATTCCAGACCTTCCGCCTTATAGCTTATTATGTCGTATTTTGTATTTGTAGTACCCCCTCATTCACATAAGGTCTAACTCACGCAAAAAATGAAGCCAGCTGACCATTGACAACTCTATCGAAGTACTAATTGTCAGCTAGAACAAGAAGCTTTCTTCAGCGAACTGAGTTAACAGATTGACAAGCAACATTTGTATGGTATCCGGCTCGGAGATTGCATAGGTGATTGTGGAAAATTCTTTCCATTCGGAAAAATTGTATGCTTTTTGTGCCTTATGGCCTTAAAGAACCATTATGTTCAGTTCAGAGTGCTGTGACCATATGATAACCAACTTTTTTTTGGTATCCAATTAAATGTTACGTACTGGATGTTGTTGTGTTACAAGGTACACATTATGACTAATTTTGCTGCTATTACAAGAGAGGTTTCGAAAAATAGCGTTTTCACTTTGTGGCAATGTCAATTGGTCACGAAAAGCATTAAACGTTTTTGAGAAGCTACGTCAAAGACCGTATCTATGCATATTAGCCGCTAATGTTGGAGCTGTGGGTATGAGGAAAAGGTGGAGTTTGTCTTTCACCTCATGTGTCAGGGCCCTATTCTTGTTATAAAGGGACAGCAATCCTTAACCTCCTACTTTCTAACATCATTGAGCGATTACTGCAAGATTTACTTTGTATTTGTCTTGGTTTCCAATATGAAATGCTTAATCACCGGCAGGTTTGTCAGCTGACTTAACCTAAATTATCTTGAAGAAAAGGTTAAAAAGATCATCGTATTTAATGATGAACAATACCTTGAATAAATTTGTATTGTACGAATGTAAGTAATCAGAGAGGCAAACGAATAATCTCACACAAGCTTACTTATTTTCAAATTAAAAATGGAATAATGAAGCCACTTGTATAGATGCTATAGAAACCTGGCCTGCTATGGATACAGGCAGAAGAACTTAACTAAAGTCAATCCTAGGAATACATAAGTCTGTAGTAAACTGTTTTATACAAGCCCGGAGGCAGAGAATGCCTCATTGTATGGCACCACAAATTTATTGAAAATTTACATCTAATCGTGGTTGATTGTAATGACATCCCTACCAGTCGCCATACCAGTCGTCTAGTGTGTTGGCTTATTAGACGTGAGGCGACGATTCAAACTCCAGGTTAGACATCTTCAGCAAAACGAAATATGAAAAAATATATTCACGACGTTGGGTGCCCTGGTAGTCTAGTGGGTAGTGTGCTAGACTATTAGCGTGAGGGTCGTGGGTTCGATTCCCACCAGAGACTCTGGTCTGTGACACTACACCGAGCACATAGTCAAGTTACTTCGCTCGTATATAATTAGGATATAATTTGTAATTGTATTGTAATTAATAAATAAATAAATAAATAAATATTCACGACGACTTCCTCTCAGCAGATTTCTGACAAAAACTGTGAGAGAAAATAAAAGTGCCATGAAAAAGTTTCTCAAAAATCTCTTGTTCGGAGTCGACTTAAAACTGTAGGTATCGCCACTCATGCATGAAATTAACACATGCACTACATAAGTGCTGGGAGAAGCTAGGTTGTGATCCTCACTGAAGGGTTGTAATGATCAATTATGTATATACGTATGTGTGTAAAACCAATAAGCGTTCAATGGATCCTTTGTATACAAGCCTAGAGGCTCAGAATGCCACAGCACCTCTTCTTTGCCATTGTACGACACTGAGGCACCTGAGACGAAACATACAAAATTTATTGAAAGTCTACATCTAGCCGAAATTGAATTGAATGAAATCTATACCTTCATAAGACTCTCAGGATGCTTGAGAAATGCCAACCTGAAATTATAGTTTCTACTGTAGTACTATCGGCATTTTAAAGGGATCGTATGGGAACTCAAGTAAAAGTAAACTTTTACTAAAGCGGACGATATTTTAATTATTTAATTATAAAAACCACATAAATTTGCCTTACCAAAATTACCAAAAGAAATTACAATCGCCTGAAAATTTAATGGTGTTTTGAACGAGAGTATGAGAAATTTAATTGAATTCCATTGAATATTAAAATTATTCTAAAAATAAAACACACACTCCGGCATGCATTTTCAAAATTTCATAATTCGATTACAGCTAAGCAAACACCCACATACATATGGATAAGTTCTTAAATAATTTGATATCCGTAAGCCTTTTGTAGCATGGAAGATATTCAATCTCTGGAAAAACTTTTGCGTTATAAAAACTCTTCTCTCTGTTTTCATAGTGTCAATACGATGAATATTATTTACTTGTGTCAGCTATAAATATAGAAATAAATAACACAATAAAATTATAATGAAATAAACAAACGAAAAAAGCGAAAGAAAATATAAATTAAATATAGAAACATTCATTCGATTCGCTTTAATTTTCATTTGCAGTTCAAGTGTTTTGTACACGTTTTTCTTGTTTATTCAGTCATTCATTCTGTCATTCATTCAATTACTGGTTAATAATATTTTTTTCTCCATTGACTTTCTTGGCACAGAATAGTTGCTCAATGGAATAGAAAATCAATTTCAAACAACGTTTTTTACGCAATTAGCTTTTCACTTTAATTTTTTTTTTTCAAAAATTTTTTGTTTTTTATTGTGAAAATATTTCAACAAAAATTTTCACCGTTTGAATCTGAAATTCCATAAAAAAAATATTTCATGTGAATTTTTTCCTCTTCTCTCTCTTTTTTCTTTTTTTTTTTTTGTATATGTATTGTAGTTAATGGCATAGAAAAAAAAACGAAACGTGAAAATTAATTGAAATTAGTCGGGTGTTGTTATGAAATTGAGTCAAAATAATTGAATCATTAAAATGTTGTTGTATACTCTCTCCTCCCTCTTTGTGTATTTTTCTTTTCCTGTTTTTTCTTTCACTACAATTACACCACAACGATTTGTGTGCGTGTTTTGCAGTAATTAATGCCATACAGCAAGAAATTAAAGGAATGTCGGGCATTCAAAGAAATCCTTTAATGTGTGCTGACAGTGTTAAAGTGTTTTGTAAAAGAAAATTCAATGAAAAATAAATTTATTGCCTCTATTCAATATCATTCACTAGCATTTAATTATTAAAAAATTTAAAAAGTTTTTATTAAAATTATGTATCAAATATTGCCACACCGAATATAAAGGGTGGGCCATTTAAATGTTTAAATTAAAAAAAAAGCAAAAACGATTTGAAATTTTGCCAAATTTATTATTTTTGTTGTGAAGTATTATTTCAATCATATGTCTGCTACGGCTGGCCTCACGGTACCTTATTCGATCTAACCAATTTCGTGCACTCTTTCGAGTGTATGGGGTAGTATCTCGGCAGTAGCATCACGTAGGTGGGTTGTCAAATGCTTAATTGTCTCTAGTTTGTCGTCATAACACTTTTCTTTAACGGCACACCACAGGAAATAGTCCAACGGTGACTAATCGCAGTTTCTTGGCGGCCAATTGACATCACCATTTCGGCTTATTAAACGGCCATCAATCTTTTGACGCAATAAACCGATTGCGGTATTAGATGTGTGGCAAGGTGCTCTATTGAAACATCGTAGACATCAATACAATGAAGACCAGGTAGACAAAAATTGGTTTTCATGGTGCGATAGGTGTCTCCATTGAACGCAATGATTGCGTCATCCTCATTTTCAAAGAAATATGGGCCAATGATGCCTTCGCTCCACAAGCCGCACCCAACAGATACTTGTATTTGGTGTATTGGCTTCTGTAAGACCACGTGTTGGTTTTCTGCTCCCCAACCCAACCGCAAATATGATTTTTTTCCAAAATCGACATCATCATGCAGTTTCTCGTTGGCCCATCTAGCGAAGAGAAAACAAGGCTGATGGTCAACTTTGAAAGCCATTATTCTGAGATCTTTTCGCAAAATTTGACGTAAACTAGTACGTGAAATGATGTCGATGACAAGTTGATGTTGATGAATTCTCTCTCTAGCATACTCTCAGCCATAGCTTCGATATTTTTGGGCGTACGTAAAGTACGAACACGCTCATATCTGGTCGCATCAACAGTGAAGCTAGTTTCACGAACTTTACCAATAAACTTACGTATACCGGGCACAGTTGGTTCTCCTCTGCGACGAAATTTTGTACGACTTTTTCGATCATTTCTTATTACATATTCCGTATGTATGTCTATCGCTTCCATTTCGTTATTTTGATTTCCAAAACTATTGCGTTTGGCATAATAACAGCCTCAGCTCAACCAATAAATTCATGTGTCTACTCTGCTAGTATGCCTACAAATATGATGAATTTATTTCCTTCAAAACAAAACATTTTTAAAAGTCCTTTAATTATCCTTTTAATTTCATATAGTTTTCTCAAAAATTCAGGTGACCACACAAACATTGTTCATTGTTACCATAACGAATTAATTGCTGTCCTTTTCATTATACTTTTTGTTCTTCAAAGGAAACAAAAAAAAGAAAAACTTTTCCTGGTTTTTACCTTTTTTTATTCCGAAAAGTCATTAATTCTCTCTTCCCTCAAAAGGCAACCGAAGAGAACAGAACAGAACAGAACTGAGCAACGGCGAAAAAAATAAAAAAAATCCTTTTTATTTACTAATTAACTAAATAAGACTTGTATTTATGGTTTATCTCAGTTGCTTTTCGTTCTTTTATTTGCTTTTTGTTGCTGTCAGTCGCTGATCATGACGTATAATTAATATTAAGTGGCTGCAAAACCAAAAAAAAGAAACGAAAATTAAAATAAAAAATATTGCTCATACGCCTAAAAGACAGCCAATAAGTACAATTTGTTAATGAATTGCAAGGGCAAGGAAAGAGAGAGTAACCAAAACAGATAGCAATGAACTAAACTGAATGAAACCCGAATAAATGATACCCTAACTGAGAACAAAATAAAATACTTTGGCAATGTAATCTGTTCGACAAATATGTAAATCAATCGTTTGACTTAAAATGTACTTTAAAGATTTCTTATAGTCTTCTGAACGGTTTTAACAGATGTTGCTCAACAGAAATACCCATAGTAGCAGAATCCATAAGGACTATTAAAGTTACTAAAGCTCCGCGACTATATCAATATCTAAATTGCTAGGGGCACACAACTCGTTTGGTTCACACATGCACTGGGCGATCATATTCCATAAAATTAAGTCTCTTAGTAAACGAAATTAGGCAGGCATCTCGTTAGTCGACTTGATTGTCAACAAAAGTGTATCCATTCCTTTTTAATCACCTCCACAAAGCCTTATTCGGCTTTAAAATAAAGCTTTCGATAACCCTATCTTAACTTACTTCAAACAAAGTTTGAAGCCAAATGCTAGTTTTTAAGCAAAGATTATGCTAGTGTTATACGAAAGGTCCGTCACAGCTTGGAGAACCAAGAAGATTTTTTTTCTCCGACTTCCTTGACAAACTTCTGACTACAATAAGAAACTCTGGTGATTATAAGATAATAAAAATTGTATTTTTTATTCCTTTTAAGTTCTTTGAGTGACATAAGGCTGTTTGCCACCTCTTCTTTTATAATTTATTTACGCTTTTCCAGTTTTATTAACCGAGTTTTCCAGCAAAGCAATTTATTGATCTACTGTGCTGGTTCCAGAACAACATGGTTCCCATCTATTGTTGCCTAGGCCAGTGAAATATAATTGCTGTGGTTTCTTACTATAACTACTAACAATCTATCCACATCTCAATCACAGTCCTTAATACGTTAAGGAACCAAATCTGCTTCTCTACTCTTCACCCGGCATATATATGTATGTACGTATGCCTCTGTTCTACTCAGTTAATGATCAAATGCTTAAAGGGATTAAGCCGATTGAGAGAGGGGATATTTTCTTCGTTGTAGAATCTATGGGTACTAGTCTAAAGTAGTCGTAGCCTAGTAGGTCATATGTTGACTAATTAGACATCTGCAATAAAACGAAATAAAAAAATAATATTTCTTCGGTGACTTCGTCTAAGCAGATTTCTGGCAAAAACCCTGAGAGCAAATAAAATTTGTAAGGAAAAGTTACTTAAAAATCTGTCGTTCGAAGTCGGCTTTAGACTGTAGCTACCGCCACTCATGCATAAAACTAATACACACAACATAAGTGGTGTGAGAAACTAGATCATAATGAAGGGTTATAATGAATAATTATGCTATGTAGGTATAGGCTTGGATATACGCTTTCTGTTCAGGAACTTATTGCATGCTTGAGAGCCAAAAGTGCCCGCAAATTTTATAAAAGAGATCTTCATACTCATGCCTCCAATGCAACACAGTATGTGATTACATGCTCCATCGCTTCTTCTTCCTTTCAAAAAAATCTACGTGTACTAGTATTCTGTTAAACCATTCTGTACTCGTATTTACTGAAGGCATAGGGAGCTGTTAGCAAGTGTTTTTAAGCGTTTTCTGCCCAATTTGTAAGCAAAATCCTCTATGCTAACATCAAAGCTAGTGTCATTCCCAGTTTTTGTCACGATAAATGACGACTACTTCCTTTTCTGCGACTACTTCCTTTTCTGCGCCATCACAAGATGGAAAGGATCCGGTGAAAATCCATCATTTTCCCTTTCTGCATATATTTCTGGCATCTCAAGTGTTTAGTACCCCAAAAGTCCTAAAATTCGTACCACAGTAATTTGATTCTGAGAGACCATGTTGTTGAGCAAATTGTGAGATTCCAAGACTACCCGGGAGTCGTGTTCTACACTTTATTAAAAATTAAATCGGTTTAACTCTATAAAGCGAACAATTGTTTCTCTCCTGCATCAAATTAACTCTTATGTATGACTGACATTGGGTAGCTTAGTAGAGTTAGAGTGTCAGACAATTCTATTTGACATATTCAGACCACCAGGTCCTACAACTAACCTAAGTCCTTCTCAACGTCGAAAATACCAATCATTTCGACATCTGTGACAATAATAGATCCAACAAAGAAATAAATTCCAATTTTACCGGGCATCAGAAAATGTTTTCATTCTTACTTCCACATTTGCGTCAAAAGCCGCATGCAAGTGCTATATTATGCATGTCCACATACATAAGCTAGACTATATCGCTGCGTGGCGGATATTAACTTTCTTCGAATTCCATCGACTACTTCGGGGAACGGTGAAAATATTTTGTTCAGAAGTTTTCAGA
Organism: Sarcophaga subvicina; assembly: GCA_936449025.2. Classification (NCBI taxonomy): domain Eukaryota; kingdom Metazoa; phylum Arthropoda; class Insecta; order Diptera; family Sarcophagidae; genus Sarcophaga; species Sarcophaga subvicina. The sequence goes on from OW388083.2 coordinate 78,738,479, forward strand.
ACCCAAAAAATGACGAAATGTTGGCGAAAACTCGCAGAAAATACCTCTTAAAACGCTATTGAATGGACTTGGCAAGGCATCCGCGAATGAAACAAAACCTTACACACTTGCAGTTTAGAAACTGAAATTAAATTCCTAGTAGGCATTAAGTAAACTCGCTTTAAATTCATTGGTTAAGGCCATATGCTTCTTATGGAAGAAATGGCTATTAAAACATGAATCTGTGTAGGGTGCAAAAGAAAATGTATCTAAAAAAAGAGATGAAGAGACAAACTGAAAAGAAAAACAAAAAAAGAAATGCAACAAAACATTAATTATCTTGTAAATGTCTGGCTATATTCTGTACCTTTTTTTTTGTTCCCTTTTGTTGTTGCACCAACTTTTCTGTTTGCATTCTCGACTGTTTTTTCAGAAATTCTTTGTCTTTCTTAATTCCACGTTGAATTTTTTTACACTCTGTTTTGCTGAGCTCGTTAGTGTTACAGCAATTTTTTTTTCGCTTCTAAGATTTAAAAAATTGTTTTCCAGGATAAATAACAAAATTGGAAAGAAAAAACAACGGTGCCTATAGTGCATTTGGTTTAGATTACTTTGGCTGTTTGTTACAGCTGCAGCTGCATCAGTAGTAGTTACCAACAGACGACGCCGACGACGACGAGGACTAACAAGACTGATATTTAATACGCGTACTTTGTTACTGTATGCAATTTATAACATTGTGTTGTTGTTGTTGTTGTAGGTTTTTCCATCACTTTGTTCTCAGACACTTAAATTTTTCGCAACCATTTTTAATTCTGTCATGACTGTTAGCCAGTGTTTCTATTTTCTCCTGTTTTTTCAACTTTTTTTTTTTGATCTGTCTTTGCTTTCGTTGGAAAAAATCTTCATTTTAGTTAAATTTTGTGGTTTCCGCTTTCTCTCTCTCTGTTCCTGGCTTTTTGTTTTTGTTGTTAATTTAATGGCTACGGCTAATACTGTTACTGGTTTTGATATTCTTTACATTTGTATTTGTATTGTGTTGATTGTATTGTGTTGTGCTACAGCATCCTGGTTTTTCTCAACTGGTTTTACTACACGGTGTAGAATACATGTGCTGTGCAACTGTAAAGAAAAATAGAAAACAGGAGAGTGAAAGAGAGAAAGATAGCGTATGTGTATGTGAGTTTCTCTTATTATTTGTTTACTTTCCAGCGCTTCAGTAAATGTTGTTGCTGTGCTGTGTGCGTTTATTTGTTTTATTACGTTTGTATTGGTGTATGTGTGCATTCATTAAACAGCAACTGCACTTATATGTCGGAGTGTGTATGCGTGTGTGTAGGTGTATTACTCTGTATATCGTTTGTATTATTCGTTATTCGTTATTTGTTAGTTTTTGTTTGTTGCGGTTACTTTGAGTAACCAGGCGTTCAGGCCCAGTTAATCTCCTGGCAAACATTGGCTTTTTGTTCTCTTTTTTTTTGTACAGATTTTGACCACAACACAGCGCAAAGATTTGTGTGTTGTCCACAAATCTATTCTGTTTATTCATCTATTTTTTGTCCATTTGCTTTCCTCCGTTTTACTGTTTAATGTTTCAGTCTATTTTAAAGTATTAGCTCCCACTTCTTTGTTTTGTTTTGTCCCGGCTTTAAATTTATTTTTATTTATTTTGTTGTTGTTTTCATTCTCACCGTCTTTTATGTTGCATTTTTCGATTTATTTTATTTTTTGGGAGATTTTCGGAAGAGGCTATTAAAATTTTGCTTTTAGTATTTGGACCCAATAAACCAGTAACATCGGAATATTAACACTGGCCTCATAATAGCATATTTGCAGTGTTTACATAATTTTTTTCAAGATTACGACCTAGCTTCTCACATCACTTATGTTGTGTGTGTTAATTTTTTATACATGACTTGGCGCTACCTACAGTTTTAAAGTCGATTCCGAATGACAGATTTTTGAGAAACTTTTCTTGTCAATTTTATTTACTGTCCGAGTTTTTGCCAGAAATCTCCTTCACATCTAATAAGCCAACACACTACCTATTCCATTATGACGACTTCTTATTATCTTGAAAGATTTTCTTCATTTTATCCGTCAAGGACATTAGGTGTTAAGGCAAACATTCTTTCGTCCTTAAATGAATTGCAGTCAAATAGCCAGTTTACAGTTGAGGTTTATGTTACCTGTGATGAGGGTCAAGGGCTTAAGAACTGCTATAATCGAACTTGAACTTTCAAGGGATAATACGGAAAATATTTCTTCTACTATGAGCTCCATTCACTGTTAAGATGAACCAGTCGCCAACAGATCAGTAACCAATGAATTGCAAACCGTACTCATGACGACCCACACTAAGATACATAGCACACCACAGTAAAAGTGGTTGCCAACCAAAGCAATAGATTTACTTAGGTTGTAGTTGGGCCAGTATGGTACCACAGTTATTTATTTCCGCTAACACTGGAGCCTTTCGGAACTTGTGGTGGCTTCTAATGTTAATTTATAAATTAGTAGGATCATCTGCATCCTCTATTTTTCAATTAACGCTAGACATGTATTCAAATGATGAAGAACAGCTTCTTTGTCTTTTTCATCTACACAGCTCCTGTAGAAGTCATTGGCTATGTGGCCATAGTCCTCTCCCTTCAGTACCCAGAATAAAAAATCTAATAAAAATTCTGAGCACCAAGCAAAGCGTGTCCGTTTGGACTTAAAGCAGATTTAAAGCTATTCAGATTACGCAGGTTCTCCATATAGAAAACTCAGTCGCGATTTCTTTGTGTATATTCTGATAGCTATCAGAAAGTATGGTGATAACTTTTCCAGAAGTATTTTCATCTCCAAAAATCATGAGCACAGTTCATAAGGGTGACACTTCCGTCTGAAAGGCGCTACAATGATTCAGCAGCCTATTGCAAAAAGACATCTGCACCCATGGAGCTAATACGTTGCGAACTATCGGCTAAGGTTGATATTAGCTACTTATCCCTTATAGTATATGTAGAGAAAAAGAGGAGTAAAATTATGTCCTGTGATGACGTAGGTACGGTAAGCAGTGCACTAGTAAGTCAGGCATATTTTTATCCTCTAATCAAGTGAAGGTTAGCTGCCTGTATTAAATTACCACTTTAGGTCGTATGGGCGACACTCAAAGACGCTGTAATAATTGGAATCTTTTGAATTACACCGGCAAACTTCAAATACTGGTTGAAACATAGGTTTGTCTGGATAGAATCTGAAACAATTTGAAGTCTTTTGTCTTACACACTTGGTACTGCAGTGAAGAACTTGAGTAGGTGGAATAATCGATGTGGCCATAGTTTAGTTTTCGATTCAACAGATAACTGTTAGCAGAAGAGCGATAGGTACACTTAGATACACCATGGGAATCATTACATGATTTGAGTATAATTTAGCATAAGCCGAGATGATGGAAATGATGGCAATGTCTTCAAGACGAAAGGAACTATTGAGATATACTCTTTGGCATGCACTTATTTCGACAATTAAGTCCGAATATTACAGAGAAATTGTTATGAATACACTTCTTAGCATTACAGGAATATTGGCAGAAAATCTTAATTACAGAATTCACTCTCCTGTGCCGGTAGCATGTCCAACCAAATTTTGATATCTCAATGGTCACACTTGTCTCTTTTAAATGTAGTTACGTATTTGCCTAGGAAGCTAGTCCCCCTAGTACTATGACACTGTAGATGTTGTAGATGTTTGCGCCATTCGCACTGTCAGTAGTCAGCTTTGCGTTGTATTAACCACAGCCTGACAGCCTCTGACATCTTAGACAAATACAATATAAAAATATATTGCCTTCGGCGGCCCCATCTGAAGTCTTTTTGCCATTCGAAATGGACTGTATTCATCACTCTTGGATCATGGACCACACAGCTTATAGTTAATCCTGACTAAAGGGTTGTAAAAGCCAACAACGAATTCATGTCCAGTCTAATCATATCCTGAATCGAAATGGAGAAATCGTGATAATTATTCTTTACCTATACGTCTTACTTAGCTTAAGACCCTAACCTTGATGGCAGCATCTTCTTTAAACTTAATTGAATGTCGTCCGCGATCTGAAGCGATGTTTTGAAATTCTTTTTTTGTTTTCCAAAATAAAAATGTTTGCTGGTTTATTTATTTTTCAATTGTACGACTTTGTTATTGGCATGTTTGTTTTAAAACTTAAGCCTTTTTGTTATTGTATTGGTTGTTGTTGTTGTTGTTGCTGCTACATTTGATGTATTTGTTGTTTTAAGAAGTTTCTACAGAATTTCTACATTTGCTGCTGCTGCTGTTGCGGTCGCTTTGTTTAGTTTTAAAAACAATGACTTTGAAAATGAAGAAAAAAACAAAATAAATCCGTTCGTTTTTCTCTCTTTATTGTCTATTTTTATCTTTTTGTTTCCCCTTCATTTTTCATTTACTAGTTTGCGGGGAAACTAAATCGAAAAAGCAGTGGTTTTCCTAGAATAAATGAAAGCCAGAAAAAAAATTAGAAAAATAGAGAGCGGTTCGAACGCAATCATAAGCATCTTTTTGTTGCATAAAAACGTTATAAAAATATAAAACCAACCATAAAAATATTTAGAAAAATAACACAAAACAAAATGGAAAAACTGAAAACTGAAAAAAGAAAATTAAAATATGAATAGATGGTCAATATTTTAGGTGAGATTTTAAGCTTTAGTGGCAACATAAGCCTTAAATCTCACCAAAAACCCTCCAAAAAAAAATACATTGAAAAAAAATTGTGGTTTTCCACAAATGCAAACGATAAATATTTGAAAAACTATTTAGAAAGATAAACGAAATACTCGATAAAATGAAGGTAATGGAAAACAGAAAAGCAGCTAACAATTCATAAGAGAACAGGCAACAAAAAGTAGCTAAGTTCTCTGGAAACTTAACTCACTAATGCTCCCTGCCGAAATGTCAGCTGATGCCTGTAAAGAGTGGGCCATTTAAAAGTTTAAATTTAAAAATGCAATAAAATAAAAACAGTTTGAAATTTTCTCAAATTAGTTGTTTTTTGTGAAGTTTTATTTCAATCATATGCCTGCCACGGCTGTTCTCACAGTATCTCATTCGATCGAATCAATTTTCGTTCACTTTTTCGATTGTATGGGGTCGTATCTCGGCAATGGCATCACGACTGTTGACCTTCAAATGCTCAATTGTCTCTGGTTTGCTGGCATAATACTTTTCTTTAACGGCACACCACAGAAAATAGTCCACTGGTGTCCAATCGCAGCCTCTTGGCGGCCAATTGACATCACCTTTTAGGCTAATTAAAAGGCCATCAAACGTTTGATACAATAAATCGAATGTGGCATGAGATGTGTGGCAAGGTGAATCATCCTGTTGAAACCAAACATCGTTGACATGGTATTGATCATGAAGACCAGGTACAAAAAAATTGGTTTTCATGGTGCGATAGGTGTCTCCATTGAACGCAATGATTGCGTCATCCTCATTTTCAAAGAAATATGGGCCAATGATGCCTGCGCTCCACAAGCCTTAGCAAACTATGGGTGCAATGGGTGCATTGGTTTCTATAAGACCATGTGTGGGTTTTCTCAGCCCCAAACACGGCAATTTTGCTTATTAACGTACCTACCAAGATGAAAATGAGTTTCATCCGAAAAGATGATTTTTGTTAGGCAAAATCAAAATCATCATTCAGGTTCTCATTGGTCCATCTACCAAAGCGAAAACGAAGCGGATGGTCATGCGTCTACATCTCTTGAACCAATTGCGCTTTGTAAGGCATCATACCGAGATCCTTTTACGAAATTCGACGTAAACTGGTACATGAAATGTTCAATTCTTAAGAACGATGACGAGTTGATGTTGAAGGATTCTCACGCGCACTATAAGCAACAGCTTCTATATTTTTGGGGGTATGCACACTGTACGAGCATGCTCACGTCTTGGCACATCAACAATGAAACCAGTTTCATGAACTTTTGCAATAAACTTACGTATACCGCACTGTTGCTTCTTCTCTGCGACCAAAATCTGTACGACTCTTACGTGCAATTTCCAACCAATTGTCTTTGTTTTGGAAATAAATTTCCAATAAATCCCAACGATGCTCAGGCGTAAATCGGCTCATTACGTTCTTTTGAGATAATATACTGAATTTTATGACAGAATAGAATGACGTAAGTATTGTCATATTCAAAATAACCGATGGTTCAAATTTGAATCGATAGAGAGAGAGAGAGAAAACTTTTCTTGGCAATTTTATTTACTCTTAGAACTTTTGCTAGAAATCTGCTGAGAGGCAGTCGCCAAAGAATTATATTTCCATTGTTCGTTTGATTTCTTGCCTAACGTTTGAACCGCGGTCTCATATCTAATAAGCCAAGACACAACATGCTATACTACGGCGACATCAAATCTTAGTTTCTTAGTCCCCTTAGTTTCCTTAAGTCAACTCTACTTTTTTTACTGTGTGATGTTCCACGTTTTCTGTTTTTATATTTTTCCCTAACCGGGAACTAAAGTATGAATTCCTTGTATTTTAATCAAATTCAGGTCTAATAAAACTTCCTTTAAAGAACAAAAATTCCTTGTTAATGCCATTTTTAAATATTTGATTCTTATTAAATATCTTCATCCACTTATTTAATGTTCATCTTGTAAAAAATGTATACATTTTAACGCCTTTTCATGATTTACGATTCGTGGATACATGATTTCCATGAATTACATGCATTATGCGCATAACGCAACATATTCCATGGCCTACCTATATATGGCAACCAAAAAATTGTAATCTTCTTAAGCCTGGAGGCCATCCATGTCTTTAAGTGTATGAAACTCGGTAAAAACAAAACAACAACGAAAGTAGGTGAGCATAAGAGGGAAAAATATAAAGAAAAATAAAATAAAACTTAAGGAAGTTTTTAAATAAATACTCAAAAAATAATACAAAAGAAAAACAAAAAACGAACAAATAAAAAAAGAAATATAAAAGTGTAGCAAAAGAAAATATAAAAGAGAAAAAAATATGAATAAAAAAAAACGCAAAAAATATTTATTTAAAGAGCACACACACGCACATATAAAAACACATGAACGCACGCACGCATACACAAAGTTAAGGAAAATAAAATGTTTTTCTGCCATTTTGCTTGAAATAAAAAAAAGAAAATCCAAATACGAAAAAAAACGAATCACTCACACACTCATTGCCATAGAGAAATATGTACATTCACCCACACACACCCACACATACACACGCATACGTTGACAGTATGTTTTCTTATTATTTGTTTTAAAATAAATACCCTGTGAATATTCCTTATTTACATTCAGAAAATATTTCCTCTTTACGCTCACACACAGTTTTGTGCAAAAGTGTGAGTAAAGGGAGTGAGAGAGAGAGAGAGAAAATGGATGGTAGGAATAAAATTCCCGTTCATAGTAGATGAATTTATTGCCTTAGGCGATCATTTATCCGATTTCTTTTGTGTAAAGAGACTATTGAAGAATGGAAAGTATTTACAACGAGTATTGAAAAGTTTTTGAAATTTTATAGAAGAAATTAAGTTCGATTATTTGAAAAACAAATCGTTTTGAGTTGCAAACACAGATTTTGTTTCAAGTTCATTTAATTTAGATGGTGTAAACTGAATAAAAATTGGGTCACAAATTAAAATTTAATGCTCTTGGCACCTGGTTCTGCAGCAGAAGTGTATAAAGTATTCGCAACTACTTGGAATAAAACATAGGAGATAAAAATGCCTAGTACTTGAAAAATCTAAGGCATGTCAACTATTCCACGTATTCTTTTAAGTCTTTATTCCCATTCGATGGACTGATATATGGAAAGTATAGAGCAGGAAAGAGAGTGCCCTGAAAACAATTCGCATTTAAGAGCATGCAGTTCCTATCAATTCTCTAGAACGAGATCAGCTGTTAACCATTTATTCCCGTGCTAATGCAATGGACGAATGCTGCTACCATTCTGTTCGCTGATGTAATAATCGATGTCTGTTCATCGAATCGCTAAAGCCATTATGTACAAGTAAAAACTAGAATGTTAAATTTTGAATAGTTATCAATCATAGGACAAGGCTCAGCAGTTAAATGCGTAGATAGCTTCTGCTATCGAGGTATATTGTGGTGTGAACGAATTGCAAAAAAAAAAATAGAAAAAATTGAACTCCATATGACTGTCCCTTACCGAAATACTCTGTACATGAGCTTTATACTTTTCAGATACTTTGTCTACATTGTTTGTGATATATTCCCTCACTTAGAAAACTTAGCTTTATAATTAACATCCACATAAACCATCTTGAATTAAAAGAATCTCTTCAAATTTGCATCGTGGTTCCAAACCGATCTCTTCGTTGGTATAGTCAATCAATGCCCGTTTTAAATTATTTCTTCATGGATTTCTATTCAACCAATCTCCAATTTAGTGGTGAAAAACCTCAGCTTTTTGGCCATCTCTAGGGGCTCTGTTATACCGCCAGATATCGTTTCTATACAATGCCTTGTCTATGATTTCGTAAGCAGTGTTATTGCGTGCGCCCTCTTTGCCAAAAAAAGCGCAAATAGTCACGTTCTTCACATCTAAAAGGTCATGAAGGACTTCATCTAAACCTGCAAGAGTTATTGTTTATGATACAGTGGTATTCTCTTCGATGCTGCACATTTTATATCCCTCTTTCCGTTAAGTTATCAAAATAAAAGATGTTTAACTAATTAGTCTAAAGGATTTTGGGGTACTGTGTCCTTTTTTCCGCTTCGAAATCAACTTTTCATCCCTTTTCAACCCTTTTCATCTCCAGTCTCTTGAGGTAAATCCATGAGGTTAGTAGCAACTGAGCATATATTTATTAGGTATGATAGTAGACTTCCCTTTTGCCTCTTTATAGTGGGAGTTTTTCTTTTTCAGAGTTTTGTATGACGAAAATCAATTTGCTGTCATATAATTCTCTGCCTGATAAACTTATAAACCATAGCCTGACTATTTCTATTTTGCCAAAACTAGCTGACCTACCTAGCTGGGAGTACGTTCGCGAAAGCATTACCGTACTTTCTAGTTCGTTATTCCTATTCTATTATTCTAAAAGCTTTATGTAATCTTGCAACCTTCTATGTATATTCTAAGCTCTCGCAGAAAAATCTTGAAGCTAATATGTTTAGGTCATCTTATTTCCATATTTTTATTCTATAAGTCTCGCTTTATATTCTTGTCTGCGTCTGTTACGCTTGTTATATTCCCAAGCCTACAAATTTTGATTGTAAATGCAAAAAGATCACTGTTCCAACAGGCTGGGCCTTTCACTCTGACACTACGTTTCTCGTACAACTACAATTAAAGGCGTTTAGTGTTGCCCTACTTAACTAAAAAAGCTTTAATTTTAAGAGTTCCACTAAAAACTAAAATTTTAAGATTTTTGTGCAACTCTATTGAAGCAAGTTACGACCTAGCTTCTTATATCACTTATGTTGTGTGTATTATTTTTGTACAAGAGTGACGAGACCTAAAGTTTAAAGCCGGCTCTGAACGACAGATCTTTGAGAAACTTTTTCATGGCAAAATTTATTTACTCTCAGAGTTTTTACTAGAAATCTGCCGAAGAAATATTTTTTTCATATTATCGTTTTGATGTCTGACCTGGGGTTTGAACCTAGGCCTAGACATAAGGCAACACACTACCTACTATACTACGGCGAAAGTATTGCTCATATCAAATCTTTCTTTCTAATTTAATTTTGTTAGTAACGCATAATTATTTTTCTTTTTCTTTTCAGGTAAGTTAAAACTTTCAATTCCTCTATTCATCATATTAATAATTTTGTAAGTATTTGAAAACATTTCCATTTAATTCATATTAAAATTCAAAACTTTTTTTGGTCAAACTACAAATGTTTCATAAACAGTTCTTTAAATTTGAAATCATTAAGTGTTTATAGTTCTTGAAAAGAAAAACAATTGCAACAACTTTTAAAAACTTAATTAAACTTAGAAACAATTGGTATTGTATTGTTATTGCTAATATCTTAGAAGTAGAGCAATGAAACTAAAACTATTAACAATTTTGTTTAAAGAGTTCTTGTCACGAAGGCTTTTAATGAATTGAAGAAACTAAAAAACACGAAATGGAAAATTGTATTGAAATCAATTGATGTGAATATCTTGCTACAGCATAATTTTGTTATTATAGGGCCCTAGAAACTGTAGCTTAAGCTCTTTGTCTTCGGTTTAAGTTTTCATTTTTATTATTGAATTTAATTGTTTATGTTTTGCTACCAAGGTAAAAAATAAAACATACTGAAACGATTTCCCAATATATTTTTTTCTGCGTCTTTCGTCTCAATTTGTTTCGAGATACACTAAGATCTTCAGCTGAAGTGAATTACACTGTCAGTATCTAGAATTTACATAATTTACATCATCATTCCACATAATGCTAGGCATGAGCCCGATACGTTAAGTGCAGTTTGTTCCTCTTCCATATCTCCACAGCTATTGAAGAAGTCATTTGCAAAGTGTCTAAGCCCTATGCTCTTTTCATAAGCCCAATAATGATCCAATCCAAAAATCTCACGGATCATGCTCCTTTGAAGTTTAAGCAATCTTTCCGTGCGATTTCTATCTAACTTTTGCCAGATTTTCTTTATCGTTTTATTTGTATCCATGGTCGCCCAGATGTCATTAACGAAAGTCGTAATATAACTCCCTTAAATAGAAAATTCATTGGAAATTTCAATGGTTGTATCACTTCTGTCCAACTCATTTGCTTCTAATTTACCGGGACCTGGTACCAACGTCAAGTCTGGTACAAATGTGATGCCATCTCCTTGAGATGACTGCGAAAGTTATATACCGCGTTGAAGCTCATTACCATGGAACCCAAGACCTTGACAGCCGTCTAGCTATCACAAATATTAGCTATGCTGCTGCTTGAATTGCAGTCACTTTCATTTGGGTGCCGATCTCGAAGTTATCTGATGGTCTTGTCAATTGCCGCATGACTACAAATTCAAAAAATTGGAGCCTGAAGTGAAAATTTGAACGAAGTCGTTAAAAATGAGCACTGCTCGCCTTGTACAAAGCACTGTATTCAAAATGAATGGACGTCTTGAATTTCCTAGAAAAGTAATATCGTAGTACATTCCTACACTCCCTAATTTACGCTTGAGCCGGGTTGGGGTTTATTGGGCCAACGAGAAACTGAACGATGATGTCGATTGTGCAAAAAAAAATCAACTTTTCGGATGAAGCTAATTTTTATATTGCTGGCTACGTTAATGTGCAAAATTTCCGTATTTGAGGCTCAGAAAATCCGCACGTGGTCTTACAGGACCACGCAATGCACCCATTACGATTAACAGTTTGGTGCGGCTTGTGAAGTGGAGGCATCATTGGCCCATATATATTTTTTTTTTTAATTAGAACGGCGCAACCATTACGATCAAAGGAGACATTTAGCGCACCATGATCACCAATTTTTTTTACCCGCTCTTTATAGTATTGACGTGAATAATGTTTGGTTTCAATAGGATAGTGCGCCTTGTCACACATTTCATGCCACAATCGATTTATTGCATCAAACGTTTGATTGCCGTTTAATTACCCGAAATGGTGATGTTAATTGGCCGCCAAGAAGCTGCGATTTGACACCGTTGGACTATTTTCTGTGGGGCGTCGTTAAAGAAAAGTGTTATGCCGACAAACAAGAAGCTATTGAGCATTTGAAGGACAACTTCCATGATGCCATTGAAGAGATATGACCATATACACTCGATCCGATCGAATGCGAGGTACTGTGAGGCCAGGCGCTGCAAAAGCACTGGTCATTACTAGTCTTTTTCTAATTACAATCTTCCCTGTATTCCAAAACTATGCACATCATGAATAGGAGTCATCACTTAGCGTTGGTCTCAAAAAAAAAAAAGCAAAAAAAACCTAAGAATGAAAGAAGTTTTCTTCGGGTCCTCTCTTGCAATATCAGCAGCAGTTTTCGCATAAGTGTAGCCTATTCATCCTCATTTTCTCTTCTTGATTTAGACGTGGATTGGTTGGTATCTTGTTATTGAACCCTACTCCTCTATTTGTGGCCATTAGCCAGCAAACAGTTGTTCATGCATACAATACAATTATTTCATCATGCTTTGAAGCATTATGCTACTCAAATGTACTCCTTTCTGAGGTCTAGTAATAAGCTGTAGAACGTTTTATTTCGTATATAAACAATGGCTTGGCTTATCGTAATCGGTATTCCTATGCCCTTTCAAATGATTTTTTCTGTTACACCGTATTTTTTTTTTGACATCCAATATTTTTTGAAAGACAGATATTGAATTTTAAGAACCTGAGTTTTTAAAGCAGCCATAAGGCTCTCTTAATAGTATTTGAAGGTGCTCCTTTTTTAATCTTTTTTCTGTTTATAAATTCTGTCTTTAATTGGCTCTTGTTTGTTCTGAAACGTAAATTTGGAAAAAAATTTAAATGCGTTGTCGACTTCTGCCTGCTTTATTTAAAATGTTCACAAACTTTTTATGTGTGTTCGTTTAGCTGTTGTGTTGTTGTATATTTAATAATAATTACACATGTTCATGTAAACACTTTAATAATGTCAGTGGGTTTGAGTATGTGTGTGAATGTGTGTGCATTTAAAAATGTATACATATGTATGTATGTGTATGTATGTGTTATAAAATAAATGATAACGTGTGTTATTTACCTCAGGGAATACTCTTTCCATTGTTTGCTTTCCTTTTTTTTCTGATTCGCTTATATGTTCGTTTCGTGTTATAACGGTTTTTATAACAAAATTAAAACCTAAAATAAAATTTAAATCAAATGAGAGAATTAGTAACTCTCACCGGATGAGTTTATAAGAAGCGAAAAGAGAGGGATGGTGGGCGAGTGAATTTTTTTTACTTTCTGTTGTTGTTGTTGTTAATGATAATGTTTGTTGTTTGGTGGATTGTTTTTGTATTTGTTCTTATTATTTAAATATGCATATTACATACATACATAAATGTAAATGTGTTTTATATGAGTAGAAACTGTGAGAGACAGAGAGCGACTCTTTGTGTATGACACTGGCAATTAAACTTTGTTTTAAATTGTTACAGTCTGTAAAGAGAAAAAAAATTTATTTTTTATGACTTTTTATACAAAACGCGTCGTGTGTTTTTGACAAAAAAATGAATGAAAAAAAAGCAAAAAATATAATAATAAAAATCTTGTAAACAAAAAAAAAAAACAGAAAAAGAAGAAAAAAATAAATGAGTAACATTAACATTCAAATCCCAAGTGAAAATGTGTTTTCAAATTAATATGATTTATGGTGGTTTTTATATTTCGTTTTCGGCGAAAATACAAAACAAGATAAACAATAAAAAAAAGAAAATGTTTAAAGAAATGGCATGAGAAGCCAACAATGACAATATTTAAGATATTTATAGCGAAGTGTGCTACATATTGTATTTGATATGGTGTTTGTAACACCAGGACTATTGTAAATCTGCTTTAAATCATTTCCAAGTTATTTAAAAACTTGGTTGTATTAAAGCTCTGAGTTCGTCGAAATTGTTTGAAATCCGTTCACAGTTCTGTGGAAAGACCAAAAATTTATTTAATTGTGATTGTTTTTATAAAACTTCAGATGAATTCTAAAATAATATGGTACGTAGATAATCCACCATTATTACATACATATAGCCATACATACGTACGTAATCGGTCATTACAACACTTTAGTCAGGATTACGATCTAGCTTTTCGCACCACAAATGTCGTGTGTGTTAATTTTATACATGAGTGGCGGTAGCTACAGTTTAAAATCGACTCCGAAAGACAGATTTCAAAGAAACTTTTTCATGGCAATTTTATTTACTCTCAGAATTTTAGCAGAAGCCTGAAAAGAGCAAGTCTCCAAAGAAATGTTCCTTTATTGCTCAAGAGAAGTATGACCTGAAAATTATACAAAGATTAGCCTTATTTTGCTATATTGAGCATCTGCGGCTTCAAGAATCTTGGTTGTTCAAGGACTGTATGCATTCTAGAACAATATTTAAAACACTCTTAAGTTTCACACAAATTGCAGATGCAGTACGGTCAGGGCCTTGATGGATAGATAGAAAACAAACTTACGTACACACTATAGTATTATAACTTGAAAATCTCTGAGTTCAGACGAAAAATGAAGTCCATTTACGCTGTTCTTCAAACTCAGTTGTACCCTGTAGGTGGAACCTCGACTTTGCTGGCCAATGAGTAACTGAAGAGTAGGCTGGCCCACAAGTTTTGAATTATCTTTTCGCAGATAAAGAGCCTGTTAGACTGAAAGTTGTAGTACAAATGTTGCTTTAAATTGGTCACAACTTCTTAAAAAACGCTGTCTATAAACTTAAGGCACATGATCTACATTTATAGCTAACAATACGATCTTGGATATTTATTTTAAAAGCTAAAAGTTTTGAAAATATATTGCCCATCCATCTTAATCCCTAAGAAAATAATTCATGTCAAAAATCTACAAAATTAATTGCAAAATAATGACAAGATACCAGACGATACCAACGCTAATTTTGAACGCCTCATTGAAAAGCTTTTCCTAAGCATATCAGTGAATATCATTTACGCTATGAAACATGTTGGCTATAAATTCAGAACAAATTTTGCATTAAACTTTACGAAATTTCATCTAAGGAATCTTATAGTTGTTATAATGGCCTCTGAAAATAATTCACAATGGCTTCAGCAAAAGCTGCAACGACAAGGGCGAGGAGACAACATGTTGTCCATTATTGTCTGTTGCTTGGGAACCTAAGCAAAAGAATTCTTGGGTTCCCAGAATTTATTGACAGATCGTGTCTTGGCTTCTTAAAATTTCAAACCCCAGCTCAGACATTTCGAACAAAACGAAATATGAAAAAATATATCTTCGGCATCTTCTTCTCATCAGTTTTCTGCTAAAAAAAAGTCAAATCTAATGTGAGAAGATAGGTTGTAACCCTGATTGCTCTTCGACACCCAATTAAGTACGTAAATATCTCAGTAAAGTGAGATACCAGCCTCTAATTGCACTCAATCACAGACTAGGGAACACCTCACAAAGACTTCTGCGGAAGCCATAATGACAAGGAAGAAGAGAACACCATAAAATACCTCCTCTGCGAACGTTAGAAAAAGCATTTATATCCGCATAAAGTTCGGATGGCTGAGATATGCCAACCATGAGTTGTATTTGTCTAATGGAATAGGTTAAATGGTGTTACAAGGCTTATAGTTGACAATGACCTGATTTACTTAAATACATTACAATACAAATTTAATGAGATTTTGCGAAATTATTCATTCTGTGGAGTGTTCTTGAGTTAGAAGGTATTTTGATTTGTTCGCGGATTACCGCCAGTCGGATTTCAAATTTTTGAAATACTTGGTCAAGTGCTCCTTTTTACCTACCACCATCCACTGTTTTATATTCTAATGGTTCTCATATATGAGTCATCTGTGATTACCATTTGGAAAATACCAGTTGACTACTGCGACCTTCCTACGTTAATGTCTCTCTAAATGTTGACTTCGGCAGAGAGATTTCTGTTCGTCGATTAGCCGAACCTAATGCTAACTCATCCATCAGACCACTTTTCTGTCTTCGCCATGCTCAATGTACTCAGTTTTCCCTCAAACTATATTAGTAAGGCAAGGCTACCATTGAAGTGTTTTCTGTTCGAACTATATTGTCTTTTCAGATTATCAGAAGCGATATGAGGTATGTTTCAATTTGAAGACTTTTCAATGTTGGCTATCTGATGATATAAATCAGTTTCTCGCAATAACCACATTTAACCGCTATAAATAGCAGTAACTTGAAAATAAAAGGCGCTAGCGAATGACATATCATGAAATGCTACAATTCCAGAGATTACTTTCTAGAGCTACTTTCTAATACTATGCAACAGCTAACAAAGCTCGCTAAACTTTAACTAGCTCAAGTGAATTTAGTCCTTCTGTAATGTACTCGGTCAGCCTTGAATGCCTGTAACGCTCTTATTTTTTAATTTTTATTTTGTGTTTGTTTCACTTTGGCGACATATGCTGTTGCGACTTTCAACCATACGCCATAAATACTTACGTTCGTAATAATATTTTTACTATTAGCGTTTCGGTTTATTTTCGTTCTGTTTTGGGTTTTTTTTTCTTGTTCTGCTATTCTATTTTGCTTTGTAAATGTTTAATTTGTAATAAAACGTTATGAAAAAAAAAATTAAACGAAACGCAACGAAAAAAACAAAAAAATTAACAAAATCTACTCCCAACATCGCCACCGTCACCACCACCAGCACCAGCAACATTGACAACAACATGAACGGCAACAACAACAACAATAATAATATTACGAGAGTATTTTCATTTTCCCATAAAATTTCATTTTAAGTTTTAAAAACGACATTTAAATGAATGAGTTCAGGCACATGTATCATAATTTATTACACATTCATGGTATTCCAAACACACACACACTTACATATAAATATGACTTTGTATGTGCATTTATACAACTAAACCAATAACGGTACATGTACTCATTTATGCATGTAAGTGTGTAGAATACATTTGCCATCATATTTTTGTTTCTCTTTCTCTCTCTCTTGTTTTTTTTTGCTCTTCCGTTTAAGTTGGCAATGTTGCTGTTGCTAGTATTGCCATCGGTATGTGTGAGTGTGGTTGTGTAAGTATGTGAATGTGTTGGTGTGTTAATAAATATTTTTTGGTATTACAGTGGGCAAAATTTCAATTAAATTGAATCAAAAGCCGACTCTGGTGTTTTAATTTGAAGACGGAAAATATTACTCTACTGCCCTTAAGTGCAAGTGTGGCAAGCAAGTGACCTTTCAATAACGTTCCGCAATACGACGTAGCACAAAAATTGGCATTAAAAAGAATTCCCTTTTAAAGAGACCATCTTCTGCACGTAATATCAATATAGGCATGCTATAAATAGTATACATATAAGTGAGGACTATATATACTACTATGCCCAGTAGCAGCATTTACTTTATGGGAAGTAGGTTTAAACATGGATTGATGATGTATTTCCTGTGAACTCCAGGATTGCAATTTTGTGTTATTTCTCTCTAAAGGGTTGTGTTCAAGATTTTGTGGTTTTCACATGTCTTGACAGCAGTCTCGATTTAAAATACTCACGTTTAGTAGTTTTTTTGCAAATACCAATATCGTGGACGAGCGATAACCGTCTTGGCAGTCAGCTATCTTCATTACTAGTACACTCTACTACTCCAACCAATGCATTATTTGCTATCCTCGATTGGCTTCTCTCTGAACTTTTATTCCAGCAAAGGACTGGTGGCATTAAGACTCAATACAGTTAGCTTCTATTCCAACTAGGGCTAAGTATATGCCGCAAAACTGATGGATTGATTATATGGATTCTTATAATTTTCTCAGTAAAAATTTTAATTTCAGGATTCTAACAAGGCACTTCTTCTTTTGCAGGAGTTATGGATGTGAAGAAGAGGAAGGAGGTTTTCGTTAGAGGACGTGTACTTGTCAAATGAGCCAAGTACAGTATCCCATTGTACAAATGTCCTTAAGATGACAGGATAATAGAGAGGATAGGAAAAAGGAGAGAAAGTATTAAAGAGGAGGAAGAAACTATCTTTTACATCATGTGTCAATGGCCGATATTGGCATTTCATTTTTAGTAATCTTTGCCTCAATTCCCAAAATAAGTCCAAATGGTTCCCTATTGGAAATGTTTAATACCTCTGTTCGAGATTGTTCTGCAGTATTACAATGGACATAACGACGACCTAAGTGGGATCTTATTCATCAAGGCTTGTTCGCCACCTAGCCTATCCATTTTAATTTAACAATCTTTGCTTAATTTCTTACTTAATTGGCCATTAATAACCCGAATAACGGATTTCGGCCAGCCGCAACACATCCTTCCAGGCGCCTCTGCTTCTTGCGTGCCTACAACAGTTGGTCACACTAATCGATGACAGAGCTTCATCGATTTGGTCCTTCCAACGCATACAACGTCATCTTCTTCGCCGACTTCTGCAGATAACCGCATCAAATACCAGTCTTGCTCCAAATCCACTTTCCTGTCATTACAGAGTCTCTGCAGAATCCGATGTCTGGCATTTGCAGCCTTCGAGACTGTGTGGGCCATTAAACTGCTGTTAATTTCCTAAAATAGATTTTGATTACGTCTAACACAAATATTATTCAGAATATCAGGCCATATCTCCTGGTTTGTATGTAATAAAATTAATTTTTCCGTCTTTTCTCTGTCGGAATGAGAAAGATTTGTGTGCAACTATTTATTTATTTTCTGCTTCACAGAGGAACGTCAGTCTTACATAAGAATACATTTGAATTTTCTGTTGTTGTTACCCCTTCATCAGCAATATATATGAGGATTTAATGCCTCGTTATCTCTTCCAGAGACACCCGGCATTCATGGGTAATTCTAGAGGGATGTGCACAATTCTAGGGCCTTAAGACTTTCAGTAAATCTGTCAGTAGTAAGCCTGCATTTATTTCCTCTCGATGTAATTTAATATCGAATTCATAAGCAGCCGTTTGGAAGCCATAATTTCAGCCTGTATACAATACTACAGCAATCGAGTAGTGCAAGCGGACAATCTGCATTTCACTTTTTCGTATGCAAGGCGATCTCTGTGTACAGAATGTATGTTTTGTGGAACCAGGATCGATTGGAATACCCAGATTAATATTCTTATCTTTTTGTCCACCGTGTGCCTTTTTTTAGTTTTTTAAAATTTTCTTTTTGTTTTTGTTTTGGTTTTTTACTGTTCCTGATTTGGTTTTTGTGCCAATTGCTTTATATTTCATGAGTATTAAAAAAAAAAATACAAAGAGCAAGTGAAAAATAGATAGAAAGAGTGGGAGAGAGAGACAGAGTGTGTACAATGATGTTTTAGTTGTATTTGTACATGTTGTTGTAACTGTAACAGCTACATGTATACAAATTACAAAAAAAAAAGTAAAAAAAAAAAATAGATAAAGAAATATTCGTTATTTTCTTGCATTGAAACTCTTTTTGCCAGCTGCTGCCTGTTCAAATAAGCCAAAAAACAAAACAAAAAAACTGTCATCTCTTCATATACATACATACGTACAATATAGCAATACATATAGCAAAGATAGCAACAATAATACCAACAACAATAACATAAAAACCTATAAAACCAAAAATGAAAATGAAAATTACACAAATTTTTAATACCACTTTTGCAATATTTTTTAGACTCTTTTTGTTGTTATTTTTTTCATACTTTTTCTTTTAATTTACAAGCATAACAATGGCACAGACTTGTTCTGATGAAACAGAAAAAAAGGCTCATAAAAGAAACGCTAAAGAAAATACAGAAACAAAGAAAGAGAGACAGAGAGAGAGACAATTTTAAATAGAAAATAGACAAGAGGTTTTTCAAAAACCTTTACAAAATTTCAAAATGAAAAAAACAAAGAAAGAAAGCCTTTCCCTTTATACAATAGCTTGAAGGGCCTTTTTTCGCTGTACTTTGGTTTTGGGCTTTCAAAACAAAAATCATCGTTAGGTTTTGTGAGTTACAAGAGTCTCTTTATAATCAAATTTATAATGGTGTTATGCAAAATGCTATATTTTCTATAGGTTTATAAAAAAATATAGATTCTCCTGTTCTTTCTTCTTCATTTTTTTTTTTTTTTATTTTGATTCTGATTTTTTATTTGATTTTATTTTTATTTTTTGCATTTGAAGCACAATTCAATTTTGTAGCACAAATGAAAAAAAAAATTTCAAAAAATAAGATTGAAAAACCAAAATAAAATCTACCACCACCACCTCCATCACTATACGTTTAATAAATAAAATGGAACCCGTAAATTGTACGGCAGAGTATACACATGTTTGTGCTTTCAAATCTAAATGTTGTTGTCATTGTTTTCAGTTGTCGTAGTTATTGTTATTGTTTGTTGGTTTATTTTATATTGTTATGATGTGCATAAGCAAGCCTTGTGGTGATGACGATGATGTACGAAAGACAGCAACTCTGTGTGTGTATATGAAAATGTTGAAATAGAAAAAAGTGTTGTCAACGTAACAAATCAGTTTTAAATTGTTGAAAATATTATTGCATTCCCACATACACAACCACATGGTACACACATACGACTATACATACCGGGTATGTAAATGTTGTGTGTATGAATTTAAAATGTGGATTTTAGTGTATTGGCTACCGGGGGCTAAAAACGTTTGCCACGATCAGCTTATGTTTTTTTTTTAACCATAAACAAATCAATCCGGAAGCGCATACAAGTGACAGTGGTAACGAATAGGCAATGGTCTGTACCTTCTATTTGGTTTTTTTCTGCTATTTTCGAAAGAGTTTTTAAAGATGTTGCAACATGTGGCCAAGACTTGATATGTATTATAGGGCAACAGATTAAAGTAATCTGTCTAGCATTGTCATTTAAGTTTCGACAATTTTCTATGTTAATAATCTGCTTGGATTATAGTTAGATCTGCTTTGTCTTCTATCAGCGATCCGACTTCAATTTTTTATTTTTTTTGTGTTTGAGTTCCTTTCCAGCAGCAACTGTTGAAAACTTTTAATATTTTAGCCCAACAATGTTCTAAGAAAGCACAAATTTATATTAATAGAAAAACAATGAAGATGTTCTGCTAAAAAACATTCCATTTTTTTGGCTAGTGACTCAATCTGAGTAATTTTCGTTTTAAATTATCTTATGATCCAATTTCAACAGCTTATAAGAAATGATGCCCAACTATTCTCACTAAATACAAAGCATTAGTTTGGTAAGTAGGTGGAAATGGCTGCCTACTTAAAAAAGTTGGGTGGACACACTTAGGCCATATATATGAGCCCTTGTGATACTATAGTTTTACAATTTCCCCTAATCTTTGAACCACTAAGAGCTTCAGCTGAAGTGACTTACGCTGCCAGTATCTATCATGGACATAATAAATGAACATCATCAATCCACATATTGCTAGGCATACGTCCAATAAGTTAAGTTCAGTTCGTTTCTCGTCCATACATCCACAGCTCCTGAAGAAATCATTTGCAAAGTGTCCAAGACCTATGCGCCCACACTGCAATGCCCAATAATGATCCAATCCAACAATTTAATGGAGCATGCTCCTTTGAAGTTTAAGCAGTCTTTTCGTGGTCTTTCTATCCAGCTTTTGCTAGATTTTCTTTCCTATTCTCTTCGTATCCCAAGCCACCTAATCTTCATTAATGGAAACCACAATATAACACCCTTAAATAGAAAATTCATTGGAAATTTCGGTGGTCAAGTTTATCTTCTTCGCAGTTACCGGAACCTGGTACAAACATGATACGGATATTTGAACATTCTGCTATCTCGTGGAGATGTTTGTGCGAGTTATATACCGTGTTGAAGCTCATTACCATATAACCCAATGCTTTGACGGGCGCCTAGCTATCAGAATATATGGTAATATTTACCTTTTCCGCACATGTTATTGCTTGTAGTTGTTGCTGCAACCAGTATGGTTGGTACACCTTTAAGACAATCTGGTAGTTATCTGCTAGTCTTGTAGATTGCGGCATGATCACCGAATCCAAAAATTATTCTCCAACCACAGATCCATTCAATTTTGGAGTTGAAGTAAAAAATGAAAATCGACTTTTAATGACTCTTGGCTTCAAGTTTTGTAGTCTATTACTTCATTACTTTGGAATGAAACCTTTTGTTCGGAAAAACTTTAATAATTTCGCAAGTTCTCTTCGAATTTGTGTACACGCGCCAAAAAATGCTCCAATACATTTCAATTGAACTTTTTCAGCAGATTTTAGTAACCTTTTGATATCTATCGTATCAAAATTACCATGTCTGTCTGCTCATTAAACACGTTGTGAAGATATTCTCCACTAAGAAATTGCTGAGATTTAGCGACAATGTTTTTTTTCTCATTTTCGATTTTTATCTTCCGTAATGCCAACGTTCAACAGAATATGGCATCTGTTGTGCATACAGCATTTTTAAATTATACACCCAATACCAAATTTACCCACAACTCTCTCTCTCTCTCTCTCTCTATCTCCCTTTCTCTCTGTTGTACTTCATCAAAAAAAATACGAAAAACGAAACAATCAAAAATGTTTGTGATTGTGATTGCATGACGTATGAGCATTATTTAATAGAATCTAAAATTTATTACTCATACGTTTACTAGGCAAAATAATACTAAATAAACGACAACAAAAATCTATTGCATGCTTTTAGGGCATACTCTCTCACTCTTTCCTATACTGTTACAGTTTTACTACATCCTATTGTATGTTTAAATTGAACATAAAAGCTTGTGTAAGTTTGTTTTGATTTTAAATTGCAAACTGTTACCCTTTTTTTTGGATATTTATTGCGAAATTTTTTTCATTTGTTTTATTTAAAAGGAAACAAAAAATTAAATAAAATTTTTTAACAAATTATTTACAAAGTTGTTTACGAAAATACTTACAAATATTATAAAGGAGATTAGTTTATGATATATTCGTATGTGCATTTATAAAGTATAAGTAAATTATAAGGAAAACGATTAAAATTATATAAAATCCGGTTTAAATGTTGTAAAGAATTTCATATTTTGAATAAAAAAAATATTGCATAAAACAATTATAATTGATACATTGAAATAAAATTTAAAAAAACGCTTAACAGAAATATAAAAGATTTTAGTTAGAAATTTAAAAAAAATTAAATGCTATTGTGTTACATAAAAACTATTTGTTTATGGAAAATTATTTCAACAGAAGTTTTCTTTATTGAACATCCATTCCAATTGAATATATGTATGTATGTATCTTTGAGACGAGATGATTATGTTGAACCTTTTGTGACTTAAAATCATAATTAAATGTTTACTTAATTTACAGTTATAATCCTTAAATGGAATACAGCTTTTGCTGGAAAACTGTAGAGAAGAGGTCGCCGAAAGAATATTTTATTTCAAGGTAGCTGGTTAGGACTAAATTACCAGTGCAGTGCTTGCAATAAAGTTTTCCAATGGCTGACAATGTTCTCATGATCACAGTGATTTTGTTAACCAATTCTAGCCATCAGAGCAGGTTAAAAACTGCCCTTTTCTGTTGGACAATCGCTAAGGATTGCATTGTAAATGCTATCATCAAACAGTTAATAGAACGTCACTTGTATTCAAAATCTATTGATGTATGAGAAAATTGTTTATTAGATTGCAGTGAATATGAATTCCCATTCCTGTATCCTGAAAAAAAAATTAAAAAACTAGCCCATCTTACTATAACAGAAGAGTTGAAATCACACTAGAAACAATTCAAGCTACTCAAATTATAAACATTTTTCAAAATCATTAGAAAGAGTATGGAAGATAGGGAGGCTTAGGTAGATAGGCTAGAGTGATGTCACAGGTAAGCGCAGTCCCTGTATTGACCAAATTCCACCACACTCATCGCAGAAGTTGGTCAGGGGAGAAAGGCGTAATCCAAAAATATTCACATTCACGCTTGCATTCCTCTATATGTGATCTTTTAATCCATTATGACCAGCAGGAAAATGCATTGGGATATTCAAATTCAACCGAATATACTTTAAAACCACGGAGCGATTTAAAAGCTGGAGTCTAATATAAACTTTTACGTGCCTCAACCGCCATTTAACGCTCCAGTGTTCAATTTGTTCGACAATTAACCAAACTTTTATTAACAGCAGTGCTCCATAATATGATTGCAAATCTATGTGGGGCGATGACTATATGTATATTAATATTGTCGTTAAGCAGGGCCATAGTCCTGAGACCATACGATCTATTGTACTGCCTTCACGATGTCCCTAAAATATCTCGAAGCCTACTTTCTGACAAACTTTAGGATATTTCTCAGTGTGAATAAAGAAGTCGCCGTGATCTAGTAGGTTGTGTGTTGGCTTATTAGAAGTGAGGCCTTGGTTCAAACCCCTGATCAGGCATCTCCAACTGAACGAAATATAAAAAAATATTTCTCTGGCGACTTCATCTCAGCATATTTCTGGGAGAGTAAATGAAATTGCCATGAAAAGATTCTCAAAAATCTGTCTTTCGGAGTCGACTTTAAACTGTACGTCCCGCCACTCATGTATAAAAATTAATACACACAACATGAGTGATGTGAGAAGCTAATCCGTAATCCTGATTGAAGGGTTGTAATGACCAATTATGCATGTACTATCAACCACATTTCTAGTCCTGATTTTATGTAAGCCTTTAAGTCAACCTGTCTAACTGAGAAAATATTAGGGCACTTTCGCTTGAGTTTGCAGAATACTTTTGGCATATCTGGAAAATTCCATGCTCATTGCAAATTGAATCGATATGTTTCGGTTGGGTCCATTAACACCATCACCAACGCCTTCAACTGTTTCAGAGCCAGCTGGTAAATACTGGTACAGATGAGATCAAACTCGCTCCATCTTAAGCCTCTAACGCTCTAATTTTTTATGAACAAATAACTGAACCACAACCACCATTCCTGGGATACCCAAATCTTGCCACACATAAAGCGAGCTTTTTGTAAAAAAGTATTGGTGCTGCTCCATCCACTGTATTGAATTTGAATGGCGTGAAATTTATTAGTGCCTCCCAAGCCGATATAGAAAATTTTTTATAAAATTTATTTCAAAAGACACACTATTCCTCATACTTAAATGCTGTTTAATTAACCTTAAGTTAACATTCAAGTTTTTTTTTTCTATTTCACCTTAAATCTTTCGATTTACTTCATTGAGTTTCAAAAAACCTTTGTCTTAAGAGATGTTTTTTCTTTTCAAAAGTCTTTAAACAAAAAAATTGCCTTAAAAGATTGAAATTAAGGCAGCTCTACTGCCTTATTTAAATGTGTACCGTATTATATAACCAATACCAGCTATTAATAGCACTTAAAGAATATGGGTATGAGGCATAAAGTCTTATCTGCCATTTATCGACTTTTATATTTCAATAAAACGAAATCTATTATTTGGAGAGAGAAGATACAACAGCAAGCACAACTACTACTACAACAGTTTCTTATACTACTTTAAGGGGGTCTTCCTTTTTAAGTTCTTTCACTAGCCATCATTTCATCTTTTGTGTTCATTTATCCTCTTTACCAGCACGCACACTTAAAACAGAAAAAGGCCTTAAAGTAGTGGGTGATATATAGAGAATGAGAGGGAGAAAGAGAGAGAGAGAGGGAGCAAGAGATAGTAGATAAGTTGGGATAAAAAGCAAAAGCGTAAAATAATAAATATATTAAGCCATTTATGGGATTTAATGCCTTTGAAAATGCGAGAAATAAGAGAGACACAGAGGGACAGAGAGAGAGAGAGAGTGAAGCATAACAACATCAATGTATTGTATGTGAAGTGCTGGAGTAAAGAATCAAATAAAATCACCAGCAGCCAAAGAAAATCTCTCTCTCTCTCTCTTCGAAAGCGATATCTTTAAAAAAAAAGAGGAAAACATTACTTAATAAGTTGTTTGTCTGTCTATCTGTATCTGTATTTCCCTACTGGTCTCCATTATAGTTGTTGCTGCTGCTCTTGTTGGCTTCCCTTATCGATATTGAAAATAATTTCTGTTTTTCTTCTGTTTTTTTTTGTTTTTTTAAATACTTTATCCTTGAGTGGATTTAATGTTTATGTCTTTAGTGAAATTTAATGTTTATCTTGAAGGTCATTTATTTTAATGGCGTTTAAAGCAAAATTGAAATTATTTCTCTTTTCGGATTTATTTCTCTTCTTTGGAAGAGAATGTGTTACAATAAAAATCGCTTTTCTTTCTTTGTCTTCAATTCATATTGTTTTTCATTGTCTGCAGACACAATTGAATTCGACAATAGAATGAAAATTTCTTCTTTTTAATATAAAATTAAAGATCCATAGCTTTAAGGCGGTCATGTATTCGTTGGAAAGGTTACAGATTTTCAATACAAATGTTCAGAATTCATTTAACAGCAAACAATAAAATTTTTGCCCCTCAAAGCCTCATATAAAAATATTGGTCTGAGAGCGGTCACAGTTTGCGAATTTCAAACAAAAAGCTTTTCAAAGTCAAATTTTAATTGTGGTGCTAAATTCATTAGAAGTCTTGGGAGAATGAATAGAATTTCTAAATTGCATGGAACACACTGATATTCTTAATGTATAGACATAGTTTTTACGTGCTTACATACAAACTTAATTGGTCATTACAACCTAACTTCTCATACCACTTAAGTTAATTAATTTTGTACAAAAGAGACTGGACCTACAGTTTAAAATCATCTCCGAATGACAGATTTATGAGAAACTCTTCATGGCAATTTTATTTAGTCTAGGAATTTTTGCCAGAAATCTCCTGAGAGGAAGTCGTGGAAGAAATATTTTCGTTATTTTCAGTATTTCGTTATTGTTTTATTAGATATGTCTGACCTGGGGTTTGAATCATGGCCACGAGGCTAATACGCCTGCACACAATGCACTAGACTACGGCAACTTTATACATAAGGTATCTTAAAAAAGGAAAGAACATTATTGGAAACAATTGGTTATGGTCCCATAATCGCTGAGATACCTTCAAAGAAACTATCATGTTATCTACTTGGTGGTATCAAAAAGGCCAGCTTGCTAATTCTGTTATGTATCGTTTAACACTGAAGAAAGCGTAAAAATTGTTGAAATTTGGTACAAAAATATAAACATCACTCGTGGTAATCGACCTGTTCTTCAAGAAATTTGCGAGATTACCAATTAAAAGAATTTGAAGAAGCTGAAAGCATTTCAGGCATGCTCGGGCATGTACTCATTGACGAAAATATGGTTTCTGTTAGAGAATGTGTGGCTAAAAATTAAAATTCCATGGCGTTCATAATAATTGAGTTTATTTTTCGACATATTATGGGGTATTTTGCCCTTGTACCGCCGTCTAATTCACGCAACAATTAACCCAGTTGACCATTTACAATGCTGTAGAAATACTGATTGTTTGTTAGAGTAACAGGGTTTCATTGCTTCGTCAGCGAGGAAACTCATTTTTCATACATTGGTTACGTTAGCAAGCAATCAAGTTGTTGCATATAGCACTCCGAGAACTTTGTGAAAAAGTCTTTACATGACAGTCTCTTCCTTCTCCTCTGATCCTCAGCTCACGTAAAAACCATTTGCGGGAATACCATGTCTTTCGGCATGCCTACCAAAAGGACAGTGGAACGTGAGAATCTCTATTGCACGATCAATGGCTACGTGATTTAAGGATAGAAGTGAGGATAAAAGTGTCCACCAGAGTCTAGCAATATTTCTTGTACCTTCTTGCTGTCAACGAGACTGAGCCTCTCCCTGAAACGAAAGTCCAATTGAACTGAGACAATGGGAATACCAACGCCCCGTAACATGTCGGAGAACGCGGGACTCGTACCTGTTCTGGTCAGCTTATAGACATGTTCAGCAATGGAATTTCCAACGATATCCCTATGTACTGGCACCCATTTAAAAATTATCTTTGAATGATCCGAAATATCTCTGAGAAATCCTCGATATTCTTGCACAGGGATGGACGTTGAAACTAAGTTCTTTAGAGTCTTAATCATACCCTCAAATGTCGGACATCAAGAGATTTTCAGGGAAAATCTCGCCACCTAACAAGCATTGCATGGCTTTCAAAATAACCAGGAACTCCGTCTGGACAACACTGCAGTGGTCAGGCAACCTATAAGAGACTTTAATATCAGAATCCTTCATAATATACCACAGTCCGTTAAAGGGTTACGTCAAAATCTTGTATACACGAATAATTCTCTACCGGTTGAGCATTTGAAAACCGTTATTCCTCAAACCTGCGCCCAGTTATCGCCCGAAATATACAAAAAAAGTTATCAAATACTACCTCAAAATGATCGATTGCTACAAACAACTATGGCAGTCAACAGCAGCAATTTGCACAAACGTCTTTAATGACAATTTTTCACAAACAAAATTATTCGTCAAAGACAGCATTTGATGGTAATCTATTGGTGGTACGTCCAGACAAAAAGAAAGTCTCTACTAAACACTCTAAGCTCAGGCGAGTCAAAATCGTTATGGTTTGTTTTAGGTAATGTAGTACCAGTGCTGTTATATTTCACAAGTCTACATATTTGTAAACGTCTGCATCTTTCAGTCTTTCCAGTTACCGACACTAAACGCTGGAATTCAGAGCTGGATTTTGTCCAGCCTATTTCATCAAATACACAGAAAAACTTTACTAAGCGTCAATCCCTGATGAATTCTGAAATCCATCGTTTTCTCTGGTTACCCTTCTCCTCAAATTCGGCAATTCTATGTATTGCTGCACCCATTGAGCCAAAAATAAAAATTCAAAATCGTTATTTAAAGGTCGTCATCGTAAAAGTTTAATTTCTGTTGAAGGTTGTCTTGCCTTAAAGGTTAACGTTTAACAACGAGAGTCTATATAATCAATTTTCTTTAAAGCCCTGCCTCATATTAAAATGAATACAATTTGGTTGGAAGAAACGAAAAAAAAGAAAATCATTTAAAACACCCCACAATTATTGCTGACAGTTGCTGATTTACAAAGCTTACCTATGCTCCATCTCAAACAAACACACACATACATACACAGAGAAACGTTCACTGCAACAACTCAAAACAAAGCTTACGTATTTATGTATGTATGTATGTATGTATAAACAAATAACAACAACAGCCACAACATATAAACGGCCTCCCATTCATTCATTCACAACTGAATATCGATTTCAATACTTTCAGTGAAAAGGATCTGTCTTTTGAAAATTATCAAGTTGTGAAGGGGAGTAAATGGGGGAAGGCAAGTGGATGTTGTACGGGATAAGGGTAAGGGGGGTAAGGAGGTAAGGTCGTATAAAATATTGTAATATATTCTTATCCGTCTGGATTTCCACTCCATTGATTAGGGGATACTAAAAGTGTCAATTTTCTTTTGCTGCTGCCACCAACCACTACCACGGCGGCTGGTATTTCTGTTAAGGGCTAAACAGTACAAGTTCTGTTGGTGGCAGTGGTGATGGTGGAATGAGAGCTATTTTGAGTAAGAGCAGATGACATTATTAAGACACTGTTGGAAAGTTTTTTGTGTTTTCTTTTTTTTCTAGTACTTCTGTGAAGCAGTTATAAGTTACAGGGATCTGACAACTGTACGAAAAAATCATAAAAAAATTACAGTGAAGGACATTAAGTATTCGTTTACCGCGAGATATTTAATTTCTATAATTAAACTGCAAAAATATGCCGTCTTTGCTGTTATTAGGCCTCCAAACTTACTGCGAATATAAACCGCTTATGCATGAAGACAAACCAAGCAACAGAAGAGCAATTAAAGTATCTCACAACTCAAGCCTAAAACTGTAATTACGGGTAATACTTGACAAATTATTCAAAACAAAAACCATGTTTATCATGAGCTCAAGCCCAGTATATCAACTTTGATGGCCTAATTATATGCCATACATGGTAGTGGCACAAGCGTATTTAAAAATTTCTTGACTGTTCTTTAGAGTGTCTCAGAAGAAATTGTGCAGCCATTGCAAGATTCAATAAATCCATACCTGCGTATACAGCCAAAAACTTTAAAAAAGTGAAATACATCCCTTATGCCAACATGCTTCACTTAATTGTCCATTACAACCATTCAATCATGTTTAAAAATTAGCTTCTCACACCACTCATATAACGTGTATTATTTTATCCGGTGAAAGGAAGTCGCGGCTCTGGTCTAATAAGCCAACACACCACCTGCTTGACTGACTACAGTGACGGCGATTTTCAAAACTAAAGTCAGTGTAGTGACGTCTAAGTAAGGTGACGTCTCAGTAAGGCGACGTCTCAGTAAGAGTGTAAGTATTTGAGGTCCAAAACATCCTGATGTAGTAACAAATACACTCACAACGAGCGACTGTCTGACACAGATTTTTGTCTGGAGGCACGATTGTACATGTAGTTTTAGTAAGACCTACACACCGCACCTGCAACAACCTATTTATTGCAGTAAGGACTTCCTGTCGAACACTGATTTTGATCAGGCGACACGATTGAAGATGAGGCCGAAATTGCATTCGTTACCGGCACATAATAAAGGAGTTCTTGTGACCTCTACTAGAAGGCTGGCATCTGTACGACATGTAATTTCAGCAAGACCTGTCACACCACACCTACTGCAATCAATTTATTGTCGTAAGAACTTCCTGTCTGGCATACGTTTGGGTGAAGCGGTACGATCAAAATTGTATTCGTTACGGGATCATAATAAACGAGTTCTTGTGACCTCTACTAGAAGGCTGGCATCTAGACGACATGTAGTTTCAGCAAAACCCGCCACAACACGCCTGCAACTATCAATTTATTGCAGTAAGGACTTCCTTAACCAACCATCTCAAGAAATTTTGATGTTAGTGGGTCACCAAGATAATACAGCTTAACGACTTAAACTAATGGCGTAAGAATACGAAGGAGAAGTAGGAAACTGTGCAACATATTTGCAGAACTTCCGGCTCATAACGCAAGGAGTCTGGATGTTTGACTATTTATAGCCCTAGAGAGTATCAGTTGCTTAAGACAAGCGGTATTAGAGACATTGTCCATAAAGCTTGATGACATCTTGGAAACCTAAAAGTTTAATGAAGGCAAAGAATGTAGCTGGGCGAACTATTTTATGAACAGGCCGGTTTCAGTCGAATAAAGGATAAGGCTTCTAAATAACAACGTGCTTCGAGTCTTGAAGGATAAGTTGGTTATCCTTAGAAGGATGGATGAACACGAACAGAAGATTTAGAGATTGGTATTTAGATTATAGAAAACATATCAACAACATATTTTGCAAAATCACTGCAACTAGAAGGTCTTAGTATCAGATGCAACTCAGTTTCAAAAACAGATCTACTCGAGGTATGCGAGGTGGCTATATATCTGACTGTGTTTGCCGCCTAAGTTAAATCTGATGACACTTTATTAGCCTAACCATTTTAGAATACAGTTGGTTGCAGTTTATAAGGCGTTATCACATTGGCCCACATGGGTAAAAATAAGGTAGCATTGCAGTAAATTTATAAGCTGTTTGGTTCAAAGAGAACGCAGAGAAGGATTTCGAAATAAAAATTTATTTTGGAGGCGGCAAAAGAGTTCAATAAAACTTTTATATTCTGAGGCACATGAACCATAAACTATGCATCTATTTTTATCCGTGTGGACCAATGTGATAGCCCTATAAACTGCAACCATTCGAAGAGACAGCTTTTCACTCTGGGGCAGTATGTCTAACTATGGCCATCTATCTGCTAATGGCGCTAAAAAATTATATTTATTTATACGGCATGTATAAATCATTCTCAACATTTGTGCTTCACTGTATTTAAAGTGCGTATTCCACATTTTTATTGCCAAAAAGTTTTTGGGGCTGTAGAATGAAAAAAAAAAATTAAGCAGTTTATGAACTTAAATCAGTTTGTGTTAATGAGTATCAAAAGAGGCAGACAGAGAGACAGAGCAGAAGTAAGAGAGAAAAGCAGAAATGTGTGCCAGCAAATGCCTGTCATTTATTTGAGATTAAGTTGAGGAAACATTAAATGAATGTGTCTCAAATAAATATTTCTCGCATAAAGACATCATATTGATGATAGAGCTGTGTATGCGGGCACAAAGGGAAGGGGATAAAGTGCCATTTAAAGGCTCATGATGATGGCACTCTTAGTGGTAGTTTAATAAAATATTTTTAAACATTTTTGAATAAGAAAACTGGTCTCAGTTAAATGAGAACACTTACCAGACGTTAAAAAATCATTTTTTATGGCTTTAGCTAAAAGTGTGTATAGGGAGAGAGTGACAAAAAAAGTGACGACACAAGATTGATTAGCCTGATAAGCGAATGTCATTAAATTTTTAGATTTTTTTCGTTTGTAGGTTAAAACAAAAACAAATACAAAATCGAAAAAAAACATTTAGGTTAAGCAATTTAGAACTCTAGCAGTGTGGTTTGGTTGATTTCAAAAACCATCACTTTTTGACAGGCGTTGCCCTTTTTCTTTCTCTGCCTTATCAATACCTGCCCTAAAAGTCTGCGGGTTTTGTTACAATAAGTGACAATTTATTTATTTTTTTAGGGTCTTCCATGTTTTTTCATTAAATTTTGTTGTTGTTTTTGTTTTTAATAGAAAAAAACCAAAAAAAAATAAATTTATTTTCATTATTCATTACCTTCGTTATCAAATCGATTTTGAAAAACAGTAAAAAACAGAAAAAAATACGAAAAAGAAAGGCGTTGTTTTACCATTTCCATTGGGTTTCTGTATCGTGTGCCGTGCTATTTTTAGTTTCAAAAATTTTATTTCATTTTGTATTTCCGTTTTATGTATTTTTTTTCTCTCCCTTCTGTGTGGCTCTCCGTCACTACAGGAAGCATTTGAAATCGCGTGACTCTCATCAAAATATTATTGCCTGCTTCTAGGCACTGATCAAAAATATTTTCACAAAACCTGTTTTGGAATAATGAATTCTTTTATTTATTTATACAATACTTAGTGTATTTTTTTTTGTTTTTGCAATAAATAATAGAATTTGTTTTATTTTCTTTTTTTACTCATTCATTTCATTTTAGTTTTTTGATTTTTTTTTTAATTTTTATGAAACCCAAATACTCTCAAGTGGTGCATGTTCCTTTTTTTGTTTTTTTTTTGTTACGGAATTTGAAATGCAATTGACATGAAAATAAATTAAATAAATTAAACGGAAAACAAAAAAAAATACAAATAAAATTTAGTTTTATTTTTCCCCCATACCAGAGGAATATTTAATCAATATATCATGAATAGTGAGTGCATGTAAATATATACAGCGATAAATAATAATTAAAATTTAATTGGAAAAAAATAAAAGAAAAAATACATATACATTAGGAAAGGGTTCCATCAGTTCTGATTATGGAAACAAATGAAATCAATCAATTTCTCAAGAGAATTTTATATTTCATATCATACTTCCTTAACTATGATTAGAAAATTTAAGTTTCAAAACCCTATTCAAACATATAGGGAGACGACATCATAAACCATAAAAATCGGAGAATATTTATGTGCAGTTCCGATATTATAGGCTCCTCTGTTATATGCTACCGTAAGCAGAAAATCTTTTACTAACAATAAACAACAGCAAACAATTGGAACAGTAATCAACTGGAACAGTAAACAACTGCTCCATAACCCCCGAATAGTTTATATATTATCGCCTATCAGAAGTACACGACCTGCCTTATTATGATGTATTGAATATAAAAAAAGAAGACCATCTATGGAATGAAATTCCCATCAAATGAACGCCACGGTCTTGATGACTGGCCACTATTCTTTTCATGACATTTTATATGAATTTTTCACAGAGATGTCGCTATAACACACCAATAACTTGAGCTCAGGAATTGTTTCTGGTTTACTTAGTTACTTACTTCCATGCGCATTACAATCATTTAGCCAGGTTACAAACCAAATTTTCACACCACCCTTGTGTGTATTAGTGTTACATTTTTACTCTTTAAAAAAGTTTAAAATATGAGCTCGTTTTAATTAATATTCTTTATTATTCGCCACTTTTTACAACTTGATGTAAACAACAACAATTGCTTTGTTCAAAACTTGAAACGCACCGGGTCGTCTTTCCACAAGACTGACTGAACTTCACTAACTCACTCGCCTGCTTTGCTTTACCTTTTATATGGCAGAGTAAACAGTCTTGAAGGCAAATGTTTGTAGCTTCGCCTTCTCGAGATCTCTATAAATGTAAAAGCAACACACCAATATATAAATTTTTCCATTTTCACATTAGTTTTATCCTGTAGGCACCCGTATCAGGCCTATTTTATAAACCTTTGCTGTTTTTGTTAAACAAACTTTTGAGAGGAAGGCGTACAAAGAATATTTTCTTATTATTCGTTCTGTTCCTTGACCCAAAAATTGTTAAGAGGAAGTCAACAGAAGAAATATTTTTTTTTCTTATGATTCGTTCTATTCGAGATGTCGGAGTTCATGTTTGAACCCAAGAGCTCTAATATAATAAGCCGTCTAGACTATCTACTAGACTATGGTAATTACAAATCGAGATTTTACGAATCTCCAAAGGATAAATATTTTCTGGCGTTAAAGAATTTTTGTTTGTTTTTTTTGAAAATCGTTGCTGCAATAACTCGGTAGTTTTAAGTGCGGTGTGTTAAGTGAGGCCGTCTTTTAATTTTTTATGGAAACCAACACTCACGAGATGAACCCTATACATGCAGTGCATTATGTTGGAATACAGGAAAGAGAAAGGAAAGTAGGATACTGTGGGACAAACAAAATTTTTTTTTGAATATTGATTTTTATTCTCACTTTCTGTTTCTATTTTAAGTAAACATACATGTCACAATGTCGGACAAGCAATCACAAGCACCCAGGTTGGGTTGAAGTACTAACTTTGATTACCAAAGTTCACTTAAGCACACATAGCCGCCCGTTGTGACGCCACAGGTGAGTGCAATCCCTGTACTGACCGAATTCCACCAAACAAGGTAAGAATTTGTCAGTGGAAACGGCTGCATATTAAAAGCACAACTACCACCCCACGCAATAAAACCAGTCTGAAATTTTAATAAACGAAAATATATCCTTAAAGGATATCAATGGACTATAAGCTGACACAAGCACTCAGAGTCTCTGGTGAAAATCTAACCTACGACCGAACCACTTGAAGTTTAGCTCAGTACCAACTAAGCCATCGGAGCATCCAAAAATCATATGTCAGCCAGATCCTTGTCGAACGGTTTAGACTACAAGAACTCTGTTATCCTTTTTCTATAACGAATGATGTTAACAGCCGCTTTAACAGTCGCAACTGCACCTAGGCAGTTGTTTGTTATCGGTGTACTTGCTTCTCACGGAATTCATGAATTTTTTCTGTGCTTTAAATTCGATCATTTCGTGCATTCAATAAACCCTCCAACTGGATATGCATTCACACTCTCGATCAATGTTTTCAAGAGTCCGATCTTAGTAATTTAACGTACAAGAGTCTTACTGTTCTCAGTTTCTTCAAATTTTTTGTAGACTTTTCCAATGGTAGATGCATTGGTTAGCTTTCTCGTTTGAAAATTCTTCTTCCCAGATCGAAATTTATCACAAATAAATTTCTGCTACTTTGCAAAGCTCATTCAGTCAAAGATTCCTCCGTATATGCTTCTAGCTCCTATATTTTCTTTGTAATATTTACATACATACATACATACATAATTGGTCATTACAATCCTTTAGTGAGGTTTACAAACTAGCTTCTCACACCACTTATGTTGTGTGTGTTAATTTTTATACATGAGTGGCGGGACCTAAAATTTAAAATCGACTCTGAAAGGTAGATTTTTGAGAAGCTTTCTCATGGCAATTTTTTTTTTATTCACAGAATTTTTGCCAGAAATCTTTTGCGCGGAAGTCACCAAAGGAATATTTTTCTGTATTTCATTTTGCTGGAGATATCTGATCTGAGGTTTGAAACGTAGCCTCACGACTACCGCGACTTTCTTTGAAATGTTGATGTTCATTTCAGGGTATGCTTAATTTAACTAAAGTTCCATATTTGGGTAGCGAAAATCCGAAACACAACCCTTTCCATTATGTTTAATCATCAATTTTAAATTTATTTCAAACTTATTGTTTTCTATCCTTTAACTTCGATTGTTTGAAAAGCTGCTTTAAAATTCTTCTTCAAAAAGTTCTTCTTTCCTAGAAAGGCGTACATATTTGAAGAGACTACAAAAACTACTTAAAAGTTCAAGACTGTCTGTCAGACTATTTGAGTTCTTCAATACGCATTCGTTGTTATCAATACCATTCGATTTCCTCTTTCTTCGTTTTACAATTCTTCCTGCCATAATTTCCTTTCTTTTGCTTAATGATAGAAATAAAACAAACGAAAAAAAAAAATAAACACAAAAAAGAAAATGACAAAATTATCCGTTTTTTTCCTTCGTTCTTTCTTCTATTCAGTTAAGTTATCTTTTTTTTTTTGTTTTTTGTCTTGTGCTGTCTTTGTTTTGTTACTTGTTCAAGTATCATGTAACGTAGAACTATAATGGCCTGGCCGGGTCTAGTCTGGTCTGGTCTGGTCTGGTCTGGTCTGGTCTGGTCTGGTCAAAAACTTACATGTGTTATGGCATTATGTTACAAATTTTTGTTGCTCGTCTTTGTATTTGTTTAGACCATATCTGCATATTGTTTTGCCTGGTTTTTTCTGCGTCGTTATTTTTAAGTTTTCTTGGTCAGGGTTTTTATTTACTTTTTCTTTATTTTTTCTTTGTCTTTTTCTTATGTTACAAAATGTTGTTATTTTTGTTATTGTTGTAGCATATATTTTTTCTGTAAATTCTTTTTATTTTCGTCATCAGTATATGGCCGGTATTTTCTTGAGTTTGAAGGAACAGAATCTTATTTTCTTGTTTAAATCTTCTTAAGCTTTGAAGGTTTCGGATAAAAACAAAAAAATTTTGCAATAAAAAATTGGAAAATAAAGAGAAAACAATACATGTTGACTGTTTACTTTTTAGAACAAATGAACTTTTATGTCATGTTTATGTAGACAATCTTTATTAGGGAGAGTTTCCAATAAAAATTCTTTGTAACTTTGTTATAAAACTTTGAGAATATCTTCTTTAAACTTATTTTCTTAAGTTGAAAAGCCGAAATAGTTAATATTTGTTGCCACTTGAACTGCTTTTAGGGAAAGCTTATTAAAAAAAGTAAGATTAAGGATATTTTATCCTACGCAGTTCTTGCATTTCTTCCTCTTTTAAAGTCCAAACCACAAAATACAAAGAAATAAATATTCCTATGTCGACTTTCTCTCTGCAGATATCTGACAAAAACTCTGAAAGTAGATAAAATTGCGAAGAAAAGTTTCTCAAAAATTTGTCGTCCGGGGACTTTAAACTGTAGGACCCATTAATCATGTCTAAATTAACACACATTACATGGGTGGTGTAAGAAGGTTAGTCGTAATCCTTATTAAAAGGATGTAATGACCAATTCGGTAGGTATGTACATATGTATTGTTATACCTAAATCCGAATCCAATCAGACAGACAAAAATCTCCAAAATAGAAAATAACTCTTTCCACATGTAGTCGCCTCCATGCCCATTGCACAGGTTTAGAAGACTGGTGGGTAATGTGTTGGCTTATTACACTACGACTTCACCGCTCAAACCATCAACATTCTGAAAAAGACACCAAAAACGCATACAGCAAACTAATACACACTGATGTTGTGTGTGTAAAAATATAAATGAGTGGCGAGACCGACAGTTTAAAGTCGATTCCGAACGACAGAGTTTTGAAAAACTTTTCATGGCAATTTTTTTTACTCTCAGAGTTTTTGCCAGAAATTTGCTGGGAGGAAGTCCCGGAAGAAATATTTTTTCATATTTTCATTTTAATCCTGGGGTTTGAACCGAAGGCTCAAGTCTAATAAGCCAACACACTACCTACTGTGCCACGGCGACTTCATAAAACTAATTGCCATGAAAAATCATCTCAAATCTAATATTTGAAATGGACGTTAAGATTTAGTTGTCTCCATTCATGGGTAAAATTAACACACACAACATGTCTGGCATGAGAAGCCAGACTGCAATCTTAATTACTGGATTGTAATGGTATTGGTAGCAGCTGTAGTCTAATAAGCAGTGTGTTAGACATGAGGCCACGATTCAAACCCCAGGTCAGACATCTCCAGGAAAGCGAAATACGAAGAAATAGTTATTTATCGACTTCCTTTCAAAAACTCTGAGAGTAAAAGAAATTTTGCCATGAAAAGTTTCTCAAAAAATCTTCGTTCGGAGTCATCTTTAAAATGTGGGTTTTGCAACGCATGTATAAAATTAACACACACAACATAAGTAGTGCAAGAAACTAGGTCGAAATCCTGACTGAAGAGTAGTAATGAAAATCTTCTTTCTCCAAAGAAAGCTTCTTTATATTGCTAATGTTCTTGATTGATACGGAAATCGTCTTCCGATATGAATTATTCGAAGTCTTTTAATTTCTAAAATTTGGAGACCATGACGAAACTGTTGCTGCCTTCTTTTGGAATCGAGTCTCGAAGGCACAGATTTTACCAGCACTTTACAAACCACTGCGGCAATACCAATTAAAATTTAAAAAAAAACTCTCATGAATTAATTCTATTGAACGTCTACAAAGTATACAAACATTTTTAAAGAATATGTTAGCTTTGTAGCCCTAAGAAATCTCTACCACCCTTATATTTACACATGTATTTACGTATGTAAATAACATTGGTAATCTTAAGCGAAAGGAAAATAAGAAAAAGAATTCCCATATTTTTCCTTGATTTGTTTCTTGCCCTGCTGTCACAACATTTTAAAAGATTTTCTTTTTCTTTCTTGTTGTTGTAATTTATTTTTATTTCCTTTTCTTTTTTTTTTTGTTGTTTAGGTTTTATTCCTGTTTTAAAATCTTGTCTCTGTTTTTCCTCCAATCTTCTTCTCTCCCCCCCATATCTATTTTTATTTATTTATTTATGTTGATAAAATGGAAAAAATTTATAAAAAACAGATAAAACTTATGGAAAGGGAAGTAAACACACATACACACATACAGATAGATTTTCCATTTGCAATTTAAAAAATCATGTAAATAAACAGAACGAGAACAGAACCAAACAGATGGATTTCGAAAGATGGAAGAGAGAGAGAGAGAAGGGGCGCCAACGTACATATGTGTATTAGAATATGTTTAAAAACAAAATCATTGAATTGTTATTAATATTGGATGTTTAAAGGTTTCGTTCTTATTTTTATTTGCATTCAGTTATAGACAGGAATAGAGCTTAAAGGAAATCAAGGTTTTATAAACAAATTAAGTGAAGAAAATATTGATTGCTTATCCGCATCCAAAAAAGAAATAAATCACATTTAATTATTTCCCCCAAGTCAAGGAATCATTTGTACTTTGTAATGAAGTTACTCACAAGATTTATCCCTGATAGGTCAATTATATCAGTTATATCGTCTGCATGGTAAAAACTCTGGTAATTATTTCTCATACAATATAAAACTGGCCATGTACACACACATAATTGGTCCGAATAACTCGTCAGTCTGGCTTACCACCTAGCTTAGCATACCAATTATGTTGTGTGGGTTAATTTGTATACATGAGCGTGGT
Organism: Sarcophaga subvicina; assembly: GCA_936449025.2. NCBI lineage: Eukaryota > Metazoa > Arthropoda > Insecta > Diptera > Sarcophagidae > Sarcophaga > Sarcophaga subvicina. The sequence goes on from OW388083.2 coordinate 78,777,751, forward strand.
GGGACCTACTACAGTTTAAAACAACAAATTTTTGAGAAAATTTTTCACGCCAATTTTATTTTATTCGCAGATATCAAATATATATACACCAGATATCTGCTGAGGGAGAGCAAGTCGCCGCAGAAATAATTTTTTCATACTTCGCTTTGTTCGAGATGTCTGACCTGGGGCTTGAACCGTGTCCTTACATCCATCTAATAAGGCAATAAGTCTAGTCTAGTAAGTAGACTACAGCGACTACTACTGGCCATATAACCAAATTTAATGCATCTTGCATGATTACTGACTTTGCTAAGACGCTTGCTTTTCTTTCACATAATATTTTCTCTAGACACTTCACGATCTAAAGTTCCCCAAATTCTATGCGGAATTGATTATACATTGTATGTGCTCAAGTGAGCTTTGGTATCAAAGCAGCCACTTCAACCTATCCTAACCTAACATAAGCATGTCTGTACTCTCTGACAGCCAAACTACAAATAGATTTCTTTCGCGTGCAACCTTATGTTCCCAAGTAGTTGGAATATAATGCAACTCCTCCTAATCTACTTCCGTGGCAGTATTAGACTGAAGCTAATGTGGCTGACTGATGGAAAGAATATCAGGAGTAAATGAAAAAAGATCTGATCTGACTTGATCTAGAATTCTATGGAAGTCTAAAACCATGATATTATCCTTAAGAATGTGGTAAGCTGTGGTATTTTTCTAAAAATGTTAATATTAAGGCATCGGGTCACGGTAATATCCACAACTTACGCTTATCCCGATCGTAAGTAAAATATCTCTAACTACTAGCATTTCTATGCTCTCTGGAAGTCAAGCATCGGCAACTAAATTTTTTGTGGGTATAACCATACATGCATACATAGCTAATTGGTCATTACAACCCATCAGTTAGGATTACGACCTAGCTTCTCATAACATTTATATTGTATCTGTTAATTTTATAGTTGAGTGGCGAGATCTACTGTTTAACGTCGATTCCGAACGACAGATATTTCAGAGAGTTTTTCATGGCAATTTTATTTACTCTCCAAGTTTATGCCAGAAATCTGCTGAGTGGCAGTCGCCTAAGAAATGTTATCTCTTTTTTTTGGAGATGTCATCTCATGTCTAATAAGCCAACACATTATCTACTAGACTGCGGCGACTATGTTTAAAACTGAAGAACACATAAAAACTGTTGTCGGTTAAAAGGTAAATATGGTCGCGATAATAGTGGCATTGTGCACTAGAACTGTGCATCTCAATTTGATCAAGATGTTTAAACCGTGACCTCACCTCTAATAAGCCAACACACTACCTACTGGACTACGGCCACTTAAGAAGAGTTTAACCTTCAGTTGCAAATTTGTTGGCATATGACACAATTCCCTTGATTGATTCTCACAGTAGTTTGCGGCAATTTAACATGGCCAGAGAAGTACCATGAGTAATTCAGTAACTGATGAACCTGCTAGAGCAGATACATTTCTACAGAATGCCTATCCACAATATTTAATCCCTACCTCTATAGAGCTAGGTTAGGTAGTTTGCATTGGCAGCCTCCTCAATCAACACAGTCTGCCTGGATCATTAACGGTCCCACTGTAACATCGAGTGGACGATACTATATTCCTCCTCAACCTGTCTACATTATCAGAAGTCATATGATGGTTAGCCAAGTCTACCTACATATTACGCAAGGACCCGTAAGCAAAGATAAAGTATCACAGATGTGTCTACGATTAAGCTTCAGCCATAGATTGATACGTTTCCTGTTCAATTCAGGCCTGGCGAGTTTGCCAATAAGACATGAGTTTCCCTCAGCTAAGAAAAAAATAGTTTCAAAATATTTGAATTCAAATCCTATGAGTTCTTAAACCATGTATGGCTTGCATTGCTATTCCATTTCATTTGTTAGAAAATAAAATTTTCATTAAATGCCCTTTTAAATGCCTTCGAGTTTCTTTAATAATCTTCACTTCGTAAGTAAGCAGGTGTTTTCGTTACCTTTTCTTCTTTTTATGTTGATTTCATTTAATGCAAATATCCCTGTGCTATGTTTTCATATTTGTGGTAGCAAAAGAAATGACCCTAAAGGGTCACATGGCATTCAAAATAGTAGATGCACAAAGACCTGGGAATCACTTGAACAATTTGTTACTTTGCAACACAACAGTCAACACATTGAACACTGAACGAGAGACAGCCAAGCGATAGAGAGATAGAGCGTGAGAGAGAGTGAAAGGGAGAGAGAATAAAAACAAGAAAAATTAGAAAAACAAATTAAAATGTTTTCCATTTTTTCTCTTCTCATTCCCTCTCTTGCTGTCTGTGTTTCTCTTGCTATATGTGGTAACATGCAATTCTTAATTTGTTGTACAAAAAAACAAACGAGTAGCAGTAGGGGCGGGAAGAAGAGAATGAATGAATGAAAACAGAAAAAAAACGAGGGAACTTCTAATAAATTGATGCTGGTCAGACAAGGAAATCCTTAACGGCTCACTGAATCTGCTTATTGCTCTTATTACGGCTAACAAATGTTGCCGTTTTTCTCTCCATGTTGTTTTAGTTGTTGTTGTACATGCTGCCACACAGCTAATGCTATTGCTATTGCTGCTGCTATTGCTACTGCTCATGAGGTTGCTTATGCTGCTTTTATTTGTTGTGCTTATTGTTGTTGTTGCTTGTAATGTCCTTATGACTTTAAGCCATATGCATAGAGAGAATGGGAAACACACACAGAGAGAGAGAGAGAAAGCAAGAGAATAAAAGGTTTCCGTTTCCATTACGAATTGTATACATTTATAGCAACATTAATACTAAGCAATACACACACACGTACATAAGTTCTTCTTAAATGTTGTTCAGTTTCTTTTATTGTTTCTTTTTGATCACCTATACACAGACGCCCTTTAAGCTTTAAGAAAAAAGTAAAAAAAGAAAAAAAAACGAAAAAAACATGTGAAGGGTCCGGGTAGAACTACAGAAACTAAAAGAAATACAACACAGGGGTCTCACAGGTGAATTCAATTGATTTTATTACGTTACACAAAATGGATAACTCTGTCAGTCCGTCAGTCAGTTAAATTGAATGGTTAGTTTGTTGTTTTTGTTGTTGCAAGTTATTGTATTTCAGCTTTTTTTAGTTTCCATTGATACGTTTCTTTCGTTTCTTCTGTTTCTTTTCTCTTTCTTTTCATTTCTTTTCTATTGCTTTTGTTGTTAAAAAGATTATAAAAAAAACCCGTACAAGAGATTGCTTAAATGGAAATACAACAACAAAAAGAAAGGAAAGAAAAAAATTATTTTACATTGATTGACTTTTTTTCCCATAGATTTGCTAAAAGGGATGAGCACAAGCATGAGTCTGAGTATGGCTAGGGAAGGGTTATGCCAAGAAAATTGTTCAATTTAATATGTTACACACTCTGAGCAGTCTGGTTCGTCTCTTTTTTTTTTTTCTTCAGAGGGTGGTCTTTCTAACATTATCAAATGAATAATTCGATTTGCTTTTGTTATTAAACTTTTTTTCTCGGTTTTTTTGGGGGAGTAAAAATTAAATTTCAATCAAATAAAATTTAAACGCAATTTATTGAAGTCGTTTAACTTTTATGGGTGATTTGTTTGCCTCAAAATGTTTTTGATTTTTTTGTGATTGGTCTCTAGTTCTTCAGATAGAATAAAAAGTCACCCAAGTGACATGCATACCATACGATCTAGAATACTCCCCTCAAAACTTCATAATGTATTCCATTTTATATCTCCTCCAAGTCTATTGTCTATTGTCTATTGTCCAAATATCAGAACGCATTGATAAATCCAATCTGTTATGTACCCAAGTGTGCCACAGGTTCCAAGAATGTGCTCCAAGGTTTCATTCTCATCTTCACAGAATCATCATATTGAGCTCAAGAGAATTTCCATTCTGAATATTCTCAGTCTATGGTACACTGTCAAGTTACCATACATATGTACATACATAATTGGTCATTACAACCCTTCGAGCAGGATTACGACCTACCTTCTTACACTACTTATGCTGTGTGCGTTAATTTTATATATGACTGGCGGGACATACAATTTAAAGTCGACTCCGGACGACTTATTTCATGAGAAGCTTTTCATGGTAATTTTGTTTTATTCTCAGAGTTTTTGTCAGAAATCTGTTGAGAGGCAGTCGCCAAAGAAATATTTTTTTATTCATATTTCGTTTTCTTTGAGATGTCTGACCTGGAATTTGAACTGTGGCCTCACGTCTAATAAGCTAACACACCACCTATTCAACTACGACGACTTCACATATGACTTACTTATATAAAGTGTCTTAGTAGAGTGAACATAAAATCTGTTTCCTCCAAACCTTGTTGCTCGCTATTGATATGGACATCGTAGAATCTGATGTGCATCCATATATTTTCTTCTGGAATGCGCTAATGTCCCACAGGCTTCAAGAAAGTGTTCCAAACTTCATTCTCATCGTCACAGAATCAACACGTTGCTTTCGATACAATCCCCTTTCTGAATAAGTCTACTCTGAGCCTACAGTGCACTGGTAAAATATCAGTTATCAAATTCAGGTTATTGAGGGATAGTATTGCGATTTCCTCTCTTTGTTACCTCCTATCCAAGCAGAATTTATCACATCTTGCAATGGCACAGATTTTTGTTTAAAAGGTACCTGTGAGCGTCTCCATTGTCTCGAAATATTAAGCAAAAAATTTGGGAATCAAAAACTCATTTTGCTGATCCAAGATCCGTCAGTTGACTATGGAGGTGAGTGTCATGTCCATCGCAATTCTCGTACAACTGTATGACACTCAAACCTAATCTTATTCTTTTACTTTCGGTCTACGAAATAGGCTTCAAATATGCGTTCAATTCCCTATGTTCGATTGTAAGCGTTTTCATACTGTTTGCAATCGTTCGAATACCGATCCTGCTATTAATGACGCCTGTCTTGCTACTATTACTGACTTAATTTGGGACCTATCACCTCAACCATATTGTGTGAGTCTAAAGCCGACTCAGAACTACAGATTTTTTGAAAAAATTTTACACGGCAAATGTATTTACTGTCAGGGTTTTTGTCCAAACGCTGCTGAGAGAAAATCATCGAAGAAATATTCTTTTAATATTTCTTTATATTTGAGTTGTCTGAGCCAGAGGTTGAACCACGACCTCACGTCTAAAAAGCCAACACACAACTAGTAGAGTACGGCGAATTTTTTGCCACTATGCGGCGTATAAATCCGAAACTATCTATGTATTCGAAAATTTCAGCATTTAGTTTTAAAGATATAGTTCTCTTAGTTCTAATAGCAGCCGATAGACACTCAAGATTGTAAGTTTTTCTTGCATGTTGGAGAAATTGTATGAAAGTGAACAAATGTCTCTCGCATATACCATATCTTGATATGCTGCATGTAATTGCGCTCTCTTTGAACCGAGATATCATGAAGCACTCATTGCATCCTGACAGCATGATGACAAACAATTGGTACCAATCCAGCGATGATCTGAAGTGATGGAGCGATGCTCTTATTGTGTAGAACTGAGAGTTCTATTTTTCCGAACATACTGTACTGGATTGATTCGACTTATTATTTCAATTATCTCTCTATATGTATAGAATAGTATTATGCAAGTATTAAAGACTGCCTTGTAATACAAGAAATATAATGTCTGTGGGATTTGACTGAACTATTCAACTTCTACTTGAACAAAAACCTGTCCATTCATCTCCAAGTTTTCTCTTCTTTTTACTGCAGTGTCAAGTATTGATACATTCATACAACCCTTCAGTCTGGATTACGAAACATGAATATTTTAATTAAGAAAACCAATACCAGACGTGGCTTACTAAACATAAGGTCAGACATCTCCATCCAGAACGAAATATGAAAAAAATATTTCTTCGGCAACTGACTCGCAATAGTCGTCTGGCAAACACTCTTAAAGTAAAATAAAACTGCAATGAAATGTTTCTCAAAAAAAAATCTGTCATTCGGAATCGACTTTAAACTGCAGGTGCCGTAGCTATTGTATAAAATTAACACACACAACATAAGTGGTTAGAGAAGCTAAGCCATAATCCGGACTGAAAGGAGGTAATGACCATGTATATATGTATGTATGTATGTGAAGAAGGAACGTATCTGCCAATTTTACATGCTCACACTTCAAATTGTAAACTTAGAAAAAAGATTCTTTCCCAATTCCAATCATTATAATAGAATTAAAGAATTCCAGAATCTGTAATTTCACCTCTACGACCACCCTAACATATACTCAACGTTAAATTCTTACGAAAATCAAATAAACATCAATCATACGTCAGAGAGTCGGAAATAAGTTTTCAATTTTTCCGACATATTAAATACGGCAGATTATAAAATAAATCCAAAAAATCAACAATAATAAGAGAATAAGGGGAAGTAGTGGAAGAAGTGGAAGGAGAAGAAGAGGAAGAAGAAGTAGAAAATGATAATATTTTCAATAGAATTCATAAATAAATAATTTGAAATATTCACATACAATGGAAATGTACATTTTAATCTATTTATGAAATGAACCACACAAGCAAATTCACATGTACATGTGTATAGTACATGCACTCACTTACGTTACGTAAAGCAATTGAAAAGGAGATACCTTAAGAGCAAAAAGGAATTAGAAATAGAAAAAGACAGAGACAGAGTGAGCAATGGAAGCAAAGAAGATTAAGTATTTATTACTTTTAACACAAATTACTACTACTAATACAACAACAACAGCAACTACTACTGCAACTTCTGATGTCTGTCCACCAGATGTCATATGAAATACGAAAATCATATCATATGAGCAGCTTTACGAACAAAAAAAAAAAAACGAAACGAAAAGAATGAACATAGTACTGTTGTATGAATGTATCTATTACTACCTATTATTTATTGATATTCTAGGACAAGAAGAATAAGAAGTTAAAACTAATCAAAGTTACTAAAATGATAGCCAGGAAAACTTTAAAGGAGAAAGAGAAAGAAAATGTATTTTTTTTATTCATTTTTAATGTTTAAAGCTGCTTATTTTTCTACACTAAAGTACAGGGGATTAAAAGTCATTGAGAATCAAATATGAATGTAAAAAAATTATCGAAGAAGATAAAAATCTAAAGAATAAAATACCTTGTCTGTCTCTTTCTTTATTTATTTTTTTTTTCATTTTAATATAAGGTAAGGTATTCTAAGAACGAAAATTAAACGAATAAAGGTGAATGTATATGAAAGCCTGTATAAGAAATCAACTGTCATGTTTCCTACCTACACAAACACAAAAGCAGAAAAGGATGACTTTTACGCGCCTACTATAAGCAAGGCATTTCAAAAAGGGGTGCCGGAAAGCCTCAACTAAAGCAAGGTGTTAATATTAAGTATACGAGAAGAAATATAAGCAAGGAAAGCTTTATTTTTTAATATTTTCCTTACAACTCATACGTTAAGCATTAAAAAAGTGACATTAAAGCTGATTTTCTAAAAAAAAAAGCCATTTTGATTTTGCCACTCATTCATTGCCATAAACTCTCTTACACACCCACACTCGCACACATGCAAAATCAAGTGCTAGGATTTGCATATGTTGGCAAATGTTGAGTGTCAGTGTATGCGTAAGTGCTTAAAGTGCTGCACATAAATATGCATGATTTTGTTAAATTGAAATTGTCTTGTTTTCAGTCTCTCTGCTTCTCTTTCCTCTCTTTCTCTCTATCTCTGTCATTCTTCCTGTCCTCGCTTGCATGAGTGTGTGTATATGTACGAGTGTGTATGAATAGAAAAAGATGTGTAAAACGCTGTGATTTAAAAGAAAATGGAAATTCAATAACTACCACTATATAGTGGTGGTCAAAATGAAAAGTATGCGAATAGTTAAAAAGAATAACGGAATACGACCGATATTGCCTCTTGATTATGTCAGATAGTTGGTCGGCCTTTAGGTCAGAGGTTCAGCCTGATAATACCACAAAATAGTATTCAATTCAGGAATCAAACTGGGTAAAGCATCCCGGTGAAAAATTACAGGTAGAAAGTCAAGAGTATCCATGACATCACATGACGTCTAAGATAGTGTCCTCCTATTCGTGTAAAAGTAATGTGACAGAACATCAAATTTACTGGTATGCTTTCCAATGGGCAAACGCTTAATGGAATCAAAATTCTGCAATGAATGTTCTTGTGATTCAAGGGAATCACATAATAAGTCCGTGTCCTCAAGCTGCAAATGAAGATGAGCCTTCGTTTACTTGATTGGTTGTTAGAATATGAGGTACTTAAACACACTTACGATCAAAGTTATTCGCACACGTTTACTTTAGAAAACTATTTGCTGGCGTCTAGTTTTAATCATATTCGAATCATTATTGAAACACAACACAATTGAACCATATCATCAAGTCTTAGCATCAAACTCAATTGACCATAAATGGTCAATTGGTGACCTACAAGCAAAAACAGTGGCCCATCAATGTTTGACAATCAGTAAATCAATTACTATTAGCCGCTTCTTTCAGGTTAAACTCGCTAATTGTTCAGTCATTAAATGCATGAATTCATCATTCATAAGAAAAAATTTCCATTTGCAGATGCAATTGCTTTTTGATAATCGCTTCTGGAATTGAGAGAAATGTGTTTTATACACTAAAGAAAATTTTCTTCGAGAGATTAGCATTGAAATCCTGTATCATCATACCTACAACGTTGTAAATGATCAACCGGCTTTACTTGTAGCGGAATTTGAACAATTTCTTTTTAAAGGAGCAAATTCAAATATTTATTGAGAACGCCATGAAATCGACAAATTCGGCTTACCTCCCAACCTTTTCTCAATGAAAGAAATATTTTCTGTAATGCTGTGATTGTTTCTAGTTCTAGTGTACAGTATACCTATTATGACGACTATATTCACCTTCAAATGCTTTTAAAACAACAACAGTTTTTAAGTGTGCTTCAGTTTTAAACATCACATCACATGAGGCCTCTGTTCAAGCTCCAAGTCCGACCAGGCATGTCGGTTCAAAACCCACGACTTTCTCTCAGCAGATTTCTGTTAAAAACTCTGAGAGCAAATAAAAATTGCCATGAAAACGGCTGTCGTTTGGAGTCGACTTTAAACTCTAGATCCTTCCACTCATACAAAAAATTAACACTCACACAAAATAAGTGGTGCTAGAAGATAGATCGTAATCCTAACATATAATGTATTAATGCTCTTAAATGTGAAAACGGATATTTAATAGCAGATGGCTTTGAAACCAATACTACCAAGGGCTCAGTGAAACCACAACTTTACTACTTCTAGCCTTAGATACTGCACTAGAGGCTCATATGTTTGGTGTGTAGTTGATTTCCACATACTGCCCTTGATGTGAGCTTTAGGGAACTAGTATATCCATTAAGACAAATACAGTCCTTTCAGCTTGTTTGTATGAACATCTCTTAAAAGTGAATGCCTGGGCAAAATTTTCAATTCAATTAATCCTGTTCGGTGTTATAATATCACAATGTTTGATAAAATTTGAAAAGCTCCAAAAAGTAGATACTCCATGTGGTTATGTTTGCCTTAGAAATGCCTACAGAATAAGACTAAACAGAGTAAATTTAACAATAACAATAACTTAATAAGGGGCTGAACTTACCCCTTAACCCATTAAAAATCCACCAAAAGCACACTTAAAGATTTGCTTTTGCGTAACACCAACTATCACACATGTTTTTTAAACAAAAAACTCATATGAAGCCTGAGTTTGTGGTTCGCTAAAACCGCTGTCTTGCTAATCTTAACTGTTTTAAAATCTCTGCTCCATAAATACTTGAATATGGCAATTATAATAACGATACCGTGTCTTTCAACTTTCCCTACAGCATTTGCCTTTACTGTTCATCAAACTTCCTTAGCTAAGAAATAAACGAATACAAATAGACAATGCATGCACACACACACCCTCAGCCCCACCACGTAAATAACATAAAATCGGTTATAAGGAATTTTTATTCACACAAAGAAATTGCCTGCAATTTATGTGCATTTATCGCGTGATTTTCTTTTTCAATATTTTTTTCTCACCCTACCACCCCGAAGCCATTACAATCCAACATCGTGCACAGCCCCATCGTATATTCATCTCAATTCTATGCCAGGATTCTTTAGATATTTATGCACCATAGAATCGGGCCATAAAAAAATGAAGAGAAGAATAAAAGACTATAACGACAAGAAAAAAAGAAGCAAATAAAGTCCTGTTTTTATGCGCTCTCAGTCATTCGGTCTCTGTCTCTCTTGAATTTCTTTTTTTATGCCACAATCATTCAAGTCAAGCAAGAAAAAAAAACACGAAGAAAAAGAGAAGAAGAAAGAAAAATCTGTGCTCGTGTATATTGTGCCCTGATGATGGTTTTATGTTCAGATTTCGATTTGTACATGTTGCCATAATAACATCGTTGTGTGTTGTGTTGTGTTGCGTACGCGTATATGTGTTTAACTGGAATGTGTGAATATTAATGTCTTTATATGTACATACATACGTACATATACATTCTCCTCACTTCAATGCTTTGCTGAAAGAGAATTTCCTTAAACAATTCCTCTCAGCCATATGCTGACTATCGTCATCGTTGGTGGAATTTTTTCCATTCATTCCTGTGTCGTTGTTCGTCTTGAGTTTCAAATTCGTTTTTTTTTCTATTTTGCTTCATTGCAACGCGCATTCAAGTGTAAGAGCTTAACGCCTCAGTGGTAGACAAATCCTTTTGCAATGATGATCGGGTCCTTGTTGAGTTCTCTTTCATTTATTTTTATGATTCTATTATTACGAAATGGGTTAAAGGATTTCCTTGCTTAAACAGAGGAGAGAGCTACGGAGCATTTTGAAAACTCATTTTGATTTCATTCGATTATTTTGAGTTTTGTACGGAGTAATGAATGTTTTTTCTTCAGAATTCATTAATTTTTATGAATAATTAAAATATTCATTAATTTTAACAAAGCGTATAATCAATAGCACAGTTTCTTGTTGTTCTTGAAATGACTTACTTTCATATGAGAGTCCTTTATGCTTGCCATTATCGAAAATTACATTGTTTTGCTAAACGGAAAAGAATTGTTTCTGGCTGGCAATATGAAATGAATGAGAAAAATAATTGGCGTGATGGAATTCTAGGCCGTATAATAAGTTTAACATTCTCATTAGGACTGCTAAATGAGACTCTTATTAGACTTGAATCAACTCATTCCTTTACTTAACTAGGACATGTCTTAAACAGTATCAACTAACATGTTATAGATGGTCCCAACAGCCATAGTGCAGTGATATTTTAATTTCAGGGAGCTTTCCTTAGTCTCTCGTACGCATCGTTCCAATTACAATTACATTCATAACAGCACCATTTTAGCAGCGCCACGTTTGGCGTTAACAGAGCAAAATTTTCCCTTAACAGAACAAAAGTTTGCCCTTAACAGAGCACTGTTAGCTATTTAACAGTATCAATCTGAACAAGCACACTTGTTTAGGAGCTAATTTTGGGAAATACTTTGGGTCTATGAGTACCATACTGTATGCAAAGGAAGGTTCCAAGGCCTTTTAATATAATCAGCAAAAATTTTTAGCTTGAATATTCTCGAAAAGATCAGTGGCCATTTTGGAACGCATAAAAGTACACCATACAGACTATATACAACTGGCAGTTCAGAGGGTCCTTTTTCTTCCCGCGGTAGTGGTATAGCTGAAATACCAACTATCGTTTACATTTCAATATGTTTGTTCACAAGTAATAATGATCATAATGAGAATTATATTTTATGTCAATAGTCTCCAATAATTGCCACTGTTAAACAGTTAACAGTGCTCTGTTAATAGCAAAGTTTACCCTGTTAGAGGAAAGAAGCGGAGCTGCTAAAAGAGTGGGTTTGCGTCTATGATTTTTAAATTCTTCACACACGTAGCGAATTATGACTCATCATGCTACATCTAACAATAGCCACAACTCGGCGTAATGAAGGACTTATAAATTTTAATAACAAAATTTATTCTGGGACTTCCTGATGATTCTTGAACGACTTCACAAGTAGCAGCAGTTTAATTATAACAGGGGCCGTATAGCTTCAAACTCCGAACGAAGTTTACGAAAAGCTTGACTGAAATTTATCCAGAATTGGGAGAATAAATTTTCAAGGCTTTGGGACAATCATCTGGGTTACTTTCTCTATTTCTTACTTCCATACATATATAATTGGTCATTACAATCCTTCAGACAGGATTACGTTCTAGTTTCCCTCAAAACTTAAAAAAAAAGTGACGGCGGACGAACGATAGATATTTTGCGACAATTTTTAGAAATTTCAGAAATCTACTGAGAATAAGTCGTCGAAGAAATATTTTTTCATATTTGGTTTTGGATGGAGATGGGATTTAAACCGTGGCCTCACGTCTAATAAGCCAATAAACTACCAAATGAACTACGGCGACACCACATTATCATACTTCGTGATTATTGCGCCTCCTTATTGGTTCAATCTTTGCGCTAAATACGTTCATTCTAAGCATTCATACCTACAAATTTAAAACGAAAAACATTAACAATCTACGAATGAAAATTCAGAATTTTTGCCAGAACACTGTTAAGAGTATATCGACAAAAAAAATATTATTCTCATATTTCATTTCGTTCAAAATGTCTGAGCTGGGGCTGAAGTAACGAATTCCCGACTAGTAAGTGAACCCACTACTTACTAGGCTACTGGAATTTCGTTTTTATATCTTAAGTGCTAATATGTACGAAGACTATATTTAAAATGTTAAGAATGAATTATTTTTATAATGCTTTGTGCATTTCAATGGCCCCTCAATCCATTATACGTTTCTCGTAAACCAGCCCCCTATTTATTTCATTACAGGCCTTAGTAGTAATGATTAAAAAAATGACAAGCAGACAACATAGTATTGGTGTTCCAAGGAATTAATGAAATTAAGTGCGTCATTGTTTATTATGACGATTTTTTGTCTCATCCATCATTAGAAGCGAACAGGCTTTGGAGCTACCCTTCCTTTTATTACAGTTGTATTCTATATTTGGTCAAATGTAGGTGTTATAGTAAAGAAGACTGATATAGGAAAACAGAGAGAGAGAGAGAAAAGTACGCTGTTTAACGTGAACATAGAATTGAATTCTAATGCTAATAACATCAATAGCATAATGGGTGTCGTACCAATAGTATCGATTACAAGGCGAAAGTTCAAGTGCTATTCACTCAAGAAGAATCAGAGCATTAATATAATGTCTTCTGTAACTATAAGTGCTGTATATATAGAAGATCCAGAAGCTCTTGATGTTTGAATCATGTTCGCAGAGACCAGCATGAGATGATTTCTTAAGACGGTAAAAGAAATATTTAACTCCATCTGATCTCCTTATTATTTACAACACTTATATCCGATTGAAAATTAAATACTACTCTGTTCTACGGATCGCATTCACGTCTATTTTAAAGATTCCCGACTCCATATAGAAGATGGTAAAGATACTCATTTATGACAGTTGGGCATCCAATTTTATTGATTCATTACAACACCGTGGGCTTTTGTTTTTCACTGATTAATCTCTACTTCAAAGGAACATTGGATTAGAGGAATTAAAAAGACTTCTTCCCGAAAATGAGAACACGAGCACGTGATTCAAACCTTAACTCAGTTACTTTGAACGAAAAGAAATATGAAAAGATATTTTTGAGGCAACTGCTGATAGTCTTCTGGCAAAATATCTGAGCATAAGTAAAATTGCCCAGAGAAGTTTCTCAAAAATCTGTCGTTCGAAGTCGATTTTAAACTGTAGCTCCTGCCACTCTTGGGTAAAATTAGCACACGCAACATAAATTGTCAGATTAAAGAATTGTAATGACCAAATAAGTAACTAAGCCTACCTGAAAATTGCTAATTTTTTAGTAGCACACCTCAGTCATGTAGAGCTCATCTGTTCACACAATGTATTACCGGGGAAATTCGTTTCTGAAGCTACACTTTCCATATGTGAAACTCTATATGCCACTATACTTCTAAAAAATATTACAATTTACACCATCCATCCATCGAATTAAATTTATTTCCATCCATCAATACACAGAAGAAACAAAAACAGTTTGTGACTCACTGCATATACTGCAAAATATTTCCACGTATAAGTCTTATGAATATTTACACACACACAGATATACGAATAACGTGTACATAAACTGTCATAAATAATATTTTCAATACGAAAATTGATGCGCTGTATGAAGTGATTTTTCTCTAAAATAAATACACATGAACAGTTAGTTGAAAATGCAATACAATCTTCTCACCCGTAAACTCTCAAATATAAACACATACGCAGTGCATACATTGCATACATAGAAATGTAAGATGGATGTGTATGTGTTTCGAAGAATGTATTGAAAAATGCACCAAAGAAGCAGGAATTTTTTTTGTTTTCTTTATCATTCTTGTACTCCCGCATATTTTCTTAACTTATGTAAGACAATATTTTAATGTAGCACACCCTCGCTGGAAACAGTGGCACGCAAAAGTAAGGATATTTTCCGAAAAAAAAAATTGTTTACTTTGCTTGTTTCTCAGAGTCTTTTTTTATTCTTTTTATTTTTACTCGGCACTGTTTAGTTTTTTTTTTATTTCCAATATAAAGAATGACTGTAAGTCTGCATTAATTTTTTTTTGCTGAAAGTCAAGTTACGGCAAGAGATGGCGGAGAAAGAAAAGAAGTGTGTTGCAGGAAAATAAAAGAAACCCCAATGTTAAGTTTTTCTCCCGTTTTTCTTTTTCTTTTTTTTTTGTGGATTTCCATGGTCGTTTATCATTTCTGTATCAATCAATTGCAGCATTTATAAGCTGCTGCATACAATAGCACACAACTACAGTAAAAAAAAAGAAGGGAAAAAGTGAGGAGTTTTTTTTATATTTTCTTTGGAATTAATGGTGGCGGTGATAATGCTGCTGTTACTGGTACTTGATGACACATTTAAGTTGCATGGCATTAAATATTACGATGAACACATGTTTCCCTAAAGCAAAAAAAGTTTTTTTTATTGCAATTTTAATGGTGTTTTTCTATGGCTTCAAATGGCGGTAATGACTTTTATATTTTATTGAGTAAAATATTCCTGACGATATTCATTTAAAATTAATATTCAAAATTAAAAAAAGCAAAAACAAATGCTGACTTAACTTTAAAGTTAACTTTGGTTTTATTATTATGCGAGTACATGTAATATGTGCTGATTAATGATAATTCACCTAAGTGTTCTAAGGAGAATGTACGGGTCATGGTACATTTAGTTATAAAAAGTCTTCCTACAAAAAGTTAGGCGCACTACACAAACTGCAGAAGAGTGCATCAGAGAGTTTTTGCTATTTGTGGTATGTTGGTTTCGTGGGATCTGTGGACGCTGTTTTAGTTGTAAATTTTCGAAATACGTCAGGCCATTGAAATAATATAGACCGTGTAAGGAGTACAAATAATGGAAGACCCAGTTTTTATGGTGATCACACTGTACTGTAATACAATATGAGACAGTTTGATGGTATGTATTGCAAGCACAGGAAGTAATGTCCGACTCAATTGTATCACGAACTGTTCGAACGTCCTTAGTTGGATCTTAATTTACAACTTTATGACATACAGGCACACACATCATTCGTCATAAGAACACTTTAGCCAGGATTTCTATCTAGCTTTTCACACCATTTATGCTGTGTGTGTTAATTTTGTACATGAGTGTCGGGACCTACAGTTTAAAATCGACTCCGAACGTTAGATTTTTGAGAAACTTTTCATGGCACTTTTTACTTTCTCTCAGTGTTTTTGCCAGATATCCGCTGAGAGCAAGTCGCCAAAGAAATATTATCTTTCATTTCGTTTTATTCGTGATGTCTTACCTGAGACATGAACCGCGGCCTTACGTATAATAAGCGTAGACTAGAGCGACTTCAAGCTAATCTCGCCACATTGTAATGCCCTAAGGCTGTTAGGTGGTATGTATATTTTGCAAGCAAATGAGTTTATATCTGACACTGTTGCATCACGGCCTCTTAAATGTTACACTATTACGTCCTTAGTTGGATTTTAATTTATAATTTTATTAGGTTTAAAAGATATTAAAAAAAGAATTTAATTACAATATTACTGATAATAATCTATATTTTTCTTGTCCTTAACTAACTTTATTTGTCTTTCTTTTTCTTTCTTTTTAGGTAAGTTAAATGGACTATTGAATGTACAAATAAAAATCAAAATTTCACAAAAACTCTTGTAAGTACCAAAATGAAAAATAAAAAAATTTTAACGTATTCCGATAATAACTTAACGAAAGTCAGCCTACAATTACTATTGCATTTTCCTTACTTATTTACTTGATTGGACATTATAACATTTTAGTCAATGCGCGGGACCTACACTTTAAAAGTCGACTCTAATGACAGATTTTCTTTGAGAAACTTTTTCATGGCAATTATATTTATTCTTAGCTTTTTGCAAGAAGACTGCCAAGAGAAAGTCGCCGAAACAAATATTTTTTCGATTTGCTAGGGATATCTAAGCTGTGGCTTAAAACCCGCACTTCCGTCTAATAATCCAACACACTACCTACTTGACTACAGCGAATTTGCATGTAACGAATAATCCTAGTAATGAATTACCCGCCATACAAAAGAAAGTTTAACGTCAAGACATATGAACTAGGCAATCAATTGAGGTCACCAAAACTTGAAATTACTGACAAAATCAATGGCACATGGCCCCATCAGTTCAGTTCATAATTTTTAATTGTAGGCCAAAAAAAGTTTGCTATCATGCGGACATAGCTTTATAAATTTAAAGAAACAGGCTTTCAGCCAATTGCGAATCAATTACAGCCCTATTACGCCTTCAATCACTTCAGGGTTTTCCGAGCCTCCGAGCCCCATATGCTTCATTTTCAATATTTATTATTTCCAACACAATACATTCTATTCGCACTAGATATCCAACATATTCCATACATATATAGCATACTTACATAATTGGTCATAACAAACCTTCACTCAGGATTACAACTTAGCTTCTCACACCACTTATGTATGTTGTGTGTGTTAATTTTATACATGAGTGGCGGAACCTACAGTTTAAAGTCGATTCCCAACAACAGATTTTTGGGAAACTTTTTCATCGCAATTTTATTTTGTTCTCAGAGTTTTTGCCATAAATCCGCTGAGAGGAAGTCGCCGAAGAAATTTTTTTTTAATTTTTCATTATATTCGAGTTGTCTGATCTGGGGTAGTCCCCTTGGTCTTATGTCTAAGAAGCCAGCACACTACCTACTAGACTACGGACTTCAGTGACGGTCATGTGGTCATAGCTTTATAAATTTAATGTAACGGTTGTGCAGCTAATTTCGAAAAAAATACAGTCCTATTACAGCTTCAGAGAATAATGCTTACCAATCGCTTCAGGGTTTTTCGAGACCCACATGCTTTATTTAAAATTTTTCGTATTTCCAACACAATGCATTCCATGGAAATCGGTTATGTACAGCGTATTGAATATCAATATTCTGACGTTTTTAGTTACGACAACACATTTTTCACAAGAAGTATGAGTATACAACACACACAAAAAAACTCTTTGTATACAAACTAAACAGTTTCTACAAATTTGTTGATCGCTCTTGGAATTGTTCGCACATTCGATAACTTTTGTAAATCAAACTTCCACCGAACCTTAATTGATTTTTATGGAATATAATTGAAGTCAATTGCCATGGGCAATGAGTACACACACATACAGCTGTTAAATGCCAAAGGCAGAGTACCACTAGCGTTCAAAGAAAATGAAATTTGCAAGGTAACCTGCAACAGAGAATTTCTAGAGAAACAATTTATGAAATCATGCTTCCATATCATATGCTGACGTATTTGAATAACCGTTCTAATACTTACTTACAGTACTTCTGCCAAAGTTCCATAAAAATACTCGCAACTGTGTGTTGTCCTCTTTAACTTTTCAGAACATTTTCCATTCAATTATTTTTTCCATCTTTTTCTTTGTCTTTTTTGTTTTTTGTCTTAACGACAGAATTGTTCAGAAAAAATACTTCATTTCGAGTTTTTCTTTCAATTTTTTCTGTGAAAGTTTTTATTCTATTTTTTTCTTTGATACTCTCATGCTCTCATCCTTTTTTTTGTTTTTGCACAAACTATTTCAAAAGTTCGTTGTTGTTGTTTTTTTCACTCGTTTGTTTGATTCCGTTTAATTTTCATTATTTAAGCGGAAAATTGTTATTTATGCAAATTGTTTAGTGAAATGTTGCATGCAACAGCAACGGCAGCAATAGCAGCAGCGGCGCATTCATTAATAAAATGTGTTGAAAATTTACCGGCAAGCATACAGACACCCGTACTGAAACGAGGTGCCAATTAATGCCTCCGGTTGCAAATTGTTGCAAGCAATAGATGCCAAAGAAAAACGAAACCCACAACAAGCAACAAAATTAAATTGAACGAATAATGTTGTTGCTGCTTTAAATTTATTACAACAAATTAAAGTAATTGATTTAATTTGTGAAAAAAAGAACAAAAAAACCAATTTTTTTAAACAAGAAACAACAATTTTTGTAATACAAGGACAGAAGAAAGGAATTTCAATATTTTAAAATCGCCAAACATTTCTTATTTTGCTTTTTAATTTACAGCACTTAACCCTAAATATTGCCTTAACACTTCATGACATACATATTTCTTATAATTCCCTGAGTAAAATTTCTCTTTGATTTTTCACTTTCATTTCCTTTAGTATTCGTCTTTCGTATGATTTTTTTTTTATTTCCTTCAGTCTCTCTTGTTTGACCTGAATTCTATATTGATCTGATAATTAGTTGTCAAATCCAATTCAAGCCACCACCAGTCAATTTTATGCGAATTTCTCCTACTCCCTGTCTCTCTCTCTATCCTCCTCTCTTCTCCATGCGAGTGTGACTTCTACTTACAAACAGTTCCGTAAATAAAAGTTTTCTTCTTCAGCCCATAAAAACTTTCATTTCCTAATGCTCTAATTTCTGTATTATTGCACAGCTGTTCACATATACATACATATCGTCTCCCTCTCTCTCTCTCTCTCTCTCTCATACATACACACACACACTTGCTTTTACACAGTGTTATACATAATGAAATAGACCTTCGAACATAAATTAGGCATAAAAAGTTAAGATTTAAGCAGGAAATTAAGAAATTTTTTTTCATGTTCATGTTTCTTGTTTCATCTTAATTAAACCGTAACAAACTACTAATGATTACAACAACAACAACAACAGTAATAAAAATAAGAAATATTAATAACAACAACAACTTTATTAATATTGTAGTACATTGTTGTTGTTGTTGTTTGATTTAAAGATTTATAAAAGAAAACAGCTTTTAAGCCTCAATTCGCAGTCAATAATCGTGAGACTTTAATAAGAAGTTTGGTTAGTATTTTTTTGGTACCTTTTTGGTACTTTTAAGTCTCCATGATTTCCCTTTTTTCAATAAGTTTTTAAAAGTTATCTCCTTAGCATAAGGACGTGAATTTTTAAATTTTCCATTTCTTAATTGGAAGCCTAGATACTCTAGTACATTATGGCTTTGGGCATTCTGCTATCCAGTTCTAGGCTTCTAAGACTCTGTCTCTTGTAAACCTTTTCGTGATAGAAAATGTCACACTACAATTTCAATTTAGGAATATTGGTACTCTGATATGATCAGCCGCTGTAGTCTAGTAGGTAGTGTGGCTTATTAGAAGTGAGGCCACAGGTCAGTCACCTCGAGCGAAATGAAATATGAAAAATTTTTTCTAGGCGGCTTCTCTCAGCAAATTTCTGGTAAAAATTGTGAGAGTAAATCAAATTGCCATAAAACGTTTCCGTTGTTCGAAGGGGGTTTTAAACTATAGGTCCTGCCCTTCATGCATAAAATTAACACCCACAACAAAAGTGATGTGAGAAGCAAGGTCGTAATCCTGACGGAAGGTTTGTAATGACTAATTCTGTATGTGTGCATGTATGCATGACATGTTCAGCTATTGATATGACTATGTAGGCTTTGGAATTTACTTCGAACAGCTAAGCTACTGTTGAGTGATTTTAGCCAACAAAATGACCAATTAATCATGCTGCAAAACCGATCTTGATTAAGTGATCGCCAAATGCTAGTAGCATTTCTATTCTCTCTAACATCCTAGCAACAAACAGATCTGTTTCGAGTGCAACCTTCAGGTCTAAACTTGCTGACATATGCCACGCGTCCCTTGGCTGACATTCGTCACAGTTTTGAGTCAATATGTAATATAATTTGACGTTTCCAGAGATATTCTGCATACGTCTGTACATGATGAGCTTGCTATAATCTTGGCATCCGCCTACCGCATAACGATTCAATATAATTGCGGTTACTCTTGTAGCTGATAAACTTCCTAGTGCCAGTCATATTCCGAAGCAAATACCACTGCACATACCGTGATTAGAGGTATAATTAACTGTACAGCTTTTAAGCAAATGTATTTATTGGCCGCTGAGAAATCTTGGATTAGAAAAAACCTGGCCTTATTTTCAGACTGCCAAGGCATAAGTTAAATAGAAAGCATATCAAGCAAGATTGATGCTTTCTACAAATTTTCACGGTAAGGCTGACTTCTGTACTGCAGAGGTTGTAGATCGGATTGTTAATATCCTTCTTTCTGGCTCGACATATACTCATTGTTTGATTAACACTATCTCTATAGTCTCTCTAAACATTATGGTACATAAAATTATTAAACTTAATATTTAAGTGCGGTAGTCCAATAACAACAACTTGCCCCTATCTATGCTTAGATTAGCTTTGATTTAAGAAAGCTGCCACCTCCATCTAGCCCTTTGTATCCTTGCTATCCTAAAGCAAAGGGGAACCCTGATTCTCTTAACTGGCATCTGTCAGTTTACTACTGCCACAATGTAATTTAGTTTGTGTATGCTGGCTAGCTGCTTTCAGAAAATGAAAAAATACCCTTCAAATTGCTCCCGCATCTCTCTTAGTATACGGATTTAGAACCGAGTGGCTGTAAAAACGTTTGGCCAAAAGAGGTTTGATTTTAACGATGAAATCACTACATTGTTGGCCGAATGTTTGTCGTTAATAAGAGTGATATTGCAAATGCTTCTGAGTATTATTCAGATTCAGCCTCAGCCTACAGGGGTAGCATATTGGGACCCCTTTCAAGCGCATATTAACCATAAACCTTGAACTGCTTTTAAACTTTGAAAGTTTTGCCGAAAAGTCTACGTTCTTTAGTTACAAAAAAATAATTAAAAAGGGCACCCACTTTTTGTGTTCTTTACTTCAATTTTTCTGGCAAATATTTTTGTTAATAGATCCCTTGATCAGTTGACAACATAAGCAACCAACTGTGCGTTTAACATCTCGGCCATTTAATTTTATTTTCAAGTTTCTCTTCCATTTTTTGTTCTGTTTTTTAATCCTTATGTTTTCTGGTAAACGTTTTCATAAATCACAAACGGAAATAGAAGTCAACATTTTACACTCACACATACAAACCGATAGAAATAGAGAAAACCAACAACCTACACCTCTACACACGAACTTATTCTCTAAAAACACAGCTTCCTTTCGCTCTTACTTCGTTAGGGAAAATAGGCAACGAATTATAACAAGTAAATGAGTAGACGTCTACACCAAAATAAAAAAGAGAGTAAGAGAGCGTAAGGAATACCATCTAAAATACAGTGTGTATGTATTGGTATTTGTTTTTATTATTAAAGTGTAACTTTAATTGTGTGAGAATGTGTGTATGCAGGGGTGTGTGTGTGTTCGTTATTGATGCTGTTGTTGTTTAGTGTTACATGAACCTAATTAAAGTAAACGCCTATTTATGTCCACTAATGTCCTCTGGGCTGTCGTTTGACATGATGTTTTCCAAGCACATGTTTGTAAGCCGTGTGGCTGGTTAGCTGGCTCTGCTCAGTGCGAGTATTGTTGTGCCGTTATTGCTGTCATTGTATTTGCTAGGATCCGGCTATTGTTATTGTTGTTGTTGTTGTTGTTGTTGTTGTTGTAGTTGTTTGCTTGTTGATGGGTTCAATTATTTTATGCTTTTCATACAAATTGCTTAATGTGGCATGCATTTAACAAGCATTTCTTGTTTTTTTTTCCTCTCCCTCTCTCTCTCTCTGCTTTTTATTCACTTATTTTCGTACCCTTTAGACCCTTTCACTCAGCATGCCTTACACATTCTCCTCCTTGTGGCAAATACTTGCTTTTATTTAAAATTGCGGGTGGCATTTGATTATCAGACTCACATTCTATGTTGTATGGTTTATAAGTATAAGGCTGGCAATACTAATGGATACCAGCGGAGGTTTTGTGGAAGGGAAGGGAGGCTAGGTTTGTAAAATACCCTTTTTTCTGTAATGTTGCGTTGAAACGTTTTGCATTGCACATAATTGTTGTTGTCCTGGATGTCAAATGTAGTAGTAAACAGCACATAAAATTTTATATCAATAAACAGCAGAGACACACAAAATGCTGCCACAATAAACTTTGCCCAGCAACAGCAGCAGGGGGTGTTTAAAAACGAAATGGACATTAATTTCTTGCAATAAAAAATGGTCAGGGGAAGGTTGCCTTAAAGTAAGATTTTAAAACAAATAAAAAGCATTTGATGATGAAATTATTTGTAATTTGTTGAACCCTTCAGTGCTACACTCACGGTAGTTCCATTAGAAATGCCATTCAACTTTGTAGGTTTTTGCCAAAGGCTTCATGGTTCTCCATAAAAACAAAGGAAAGTGAAAATTTGTCTTTTACTTGAATTTTCTTCCGAAAAAACCGATTCTTGCTATTCGATTGAAATTTTAACCATAGCTCTTATATATTTTGTATTTGAATTAAAGGTTGGAGGACTTTAATTGAGCTGAGCTGAGCTTGAGCATCTTATAAAACGTTTCTCCTGATGTTTGCAAGGGAATTCGCTAAACAAAATCTGATATAACCGGATATATCCCCTATAGGGAAAGGAATTTGAGCACAATTTCTGCGAAACAGTTTTACGTCCACTTTTTTGCATATTTCGGTCGACGTCTTAGGAAATGTTGGTTTAGAAATGCTTCAATGTTTTAAGGATTATTCTTTTAGATGCGGTCATGGACGTATTCCACATCAAAAAAAATCTAACAGCTTTATATTGTATGATATTGGCTTCTGTAAACGTCTTTTTGTTAGTCCAGTTCAAAAAAAATTCGTTTATCATACAGCCACAAGGCTCTGAATCGATGGTAATGATGCTTCCACGATCATTTCGAACAGACAGACACTGTATTTTTGGCAGTGAGCACATTATCATGATGATAGGCCGGTTTACATGTTAACGCTTATCTTAACATGTCTTTATACTCTTGCCAATTTGCTGAACAGCAGGTCAAATATGATCGACCATAATCACACTGTCTGTAATGCTCGAAAAGCGACGACGGTTGAGTTATCACCTTTCAAGCAGCCTTAAGAATATTTAGCAAACCATTCATCCACTGAAAGACACAGTAAATGAAAGACTTTCAACAGTTGACAGCCTCGCCAAACTAATGGTTTTGTAATCTGCCAATGGCTGTCCATTAAGCGTCCCTTATATCGTAAGAATCGCTATAATTTGTCATATTTTAACCGACAACTGTTATCACTGCTACATCAGCATTATAATTTGTGCATGGTGAGCTTCAAACCATCCCCTTTAAAATTATCTGAACAGCCGCTGTCATTACTAATTTATCTTTTTTAGGCTAAAGTCACATATGTTCAACACGTTTACAACATAAATTCATGGATAGTATCAGCAACTAGTTAATTTTACTTAATTGATCATTACAACCCTTTAGTCAGGATTACAATCTAGCTTCTAACACCACCCATGTTATGTGCGTTAATTTTAATCAAGAGTGGCGTGACCTACAGTTTACCGTCAACTCCAAACAATAGATTTGAGAAGGTTTTCATCAATTTGATTCACTGTTAGTGTTTATGCCCGAAAACTGCGGAGAGGAAATCGCCGAAAAAAATATTTCGTTTTGTTCAAGATGTCTGGGCTGGGGTTTAAACTAAGGACTCTGGCCTTATAAGCCAACGGACTTCTTAGACTGCAGAGACTTCTCAGCAAAATCACAACAACAAAAAATTTTAAGGCCATCAATATATGTTTGGCCATTGTCTGCTTCTGGAATATACCGTTTCTATCTTTTCTGTTGCTATTCTGGATCCATAATGCATACATACATAATTGGTCATTACAACCCTTCAGTCAGGTTTATAGACCTAGTTTCTAACACCACTTATGTTGTGAGCGTTAATTTTATACATGAGTGGCAGAGAACCTACAATTTAAAGTCGACTCCGAACGATAGATTTTTTGCGAAACTATTCATGGCAATTTTATTTTCTCTCAGAGTTATTGCCAGAAATCTGCTTAGAGGAAGTTACAGAAGAAATATTTTTTCATATTTTCGTTTTGATGTTTGACCTGGGGTTTGAACCGTGGCCTTACGTCTAATAAGCCAACACAATACCTACTAGACTACGGCGACTTCAAGTTCAGTTTATCTACCATATTTACGAATCTCCGGACCTGAGAGCAGATGTTGTCAACATAACCAAGACCTTCCAATTTGGTGTGTAGACATTATCCCTCTTCCCTGCATAATTGTTAAATATTTACATCACTTGATTTGCGCTCTGGATCCATAATGCTTACGTTAAATCTTATGGAGTAATGCTTAGCTTCTAGGTAATCAAAACAGTGCCCCTATGACTCAAAATGAAGTCTTCGAATTCCCTAATTTTATCGATATTTTCGACAATTGCTCTTCAAGCTGATATCAAGCCAACAGGAACATAGTAAATGAAACCTAACCTGGCGTTTGTTTGACTCTTCTAGTGTTACGTTAACCTATTTAAGCAAATTTTTAGAAATTCTGTTGCTCGCTGAAAAAGAACTGGTCTTGTAAATGCAATACATACATTACATACATACATAACTGGTCATTACAACCCTTCAGTCAGGATTACAACCTAGTTCCTCGCACCACTTATGTTGTGTGTGTTAATTTTATACATGAGTGGCGGGACCTACAGTTTAAAGTCGACTCAGAACGACAGATTTTTGAGAAATTTTTCATGGCAATTTTATTTACTCTCAGAGTTTTTGCCAGAAATCTGCTGAGAGAATGTCGCCGAAGAAATACTTTTTGTATTTTGTTTTGATGTCTGGCCTGGGGCTCGAACTCTGGCTTTACCCCTAATAAGCCAATACACTACCTACTAGACTACGGCGACTTAAATGCAATAATGTCACAAAATTACTCACTGAATTGGTGATTACAACTCTTTAGCTCCGCACACCATCCGTTTTGTGTGTTTGTGTGTGTTAATTTTATCCATGAGCGGCGGAACGTCAACTTCGAATGAAAAATGTGTTCATGGCGGTATTTATAATTCTCTATTCTATATTTTCTCTCAGCTATCCTTCCCCAATTATAAAAACAGCGAACAAAAATACATCCGCTTACCGCAAGTTTTATAAAGTCACGTTTGTAGCTCGTTAACTCATTACGTAAAGCATTTGTTATGACGCATTTTACAACAACAGAAAAAACAACAACAACTTAAAATTTTATTCTATTTTTATAACAAACAATCAATGAATGACTGAATGACTAACTGACTTTTTGAACTTGTCTCCTTAAACTGTAACAGTCAGAGTAAAACATCCTTATGGCCTTTTGCCTCAATCTCCCCATCTCTGGCTCTCCAGTATCTATGTATTTACGCAACTGAATGAATGACTGACTTACAGATGCTTATGTTTGTACACATGATTTGTTTTGTTTTACGGCCATTCCAAGTGTCATTTGAAATTATGGCTGACTTTCCTGGCCTGTAACTCAGTCTTCTCAATGTTTTGTTTGTTTTCTGCAATTGCCTTATAATTGCTTTATGACTCTGATAACCTCCCCAGTGTGACCAGTGTTCCCAATGGCCCCAATGTCTTTGTGTCCATATGTAATGGTTCATAATGTAATTGCTAATGCATGTGCGTATGGGACGAAATGCTAGGAAATGGCATGAATGGCTGCAGTATCACTAAATCAAGCGTTTTA
This sequence comes from Sarcophaga subvicina, assembly GCA_936449025.2. Classification (NCBI taxonomy): domain Eukaryota; kingdom Metazoa; phylum Arthropoda; class Insecta; order Diptera; family Sarcophagidae; genus Sarcophaga; species Sarcophaga subvicina. The sequence continues at coordinate 78,803,968 of OW388083.2, forward strand.
AACATGTTGTCAAAAACATACTTGTTGTTCTTGTTGTTGTTGTTGTAAAATGTCTCGTTAATTTAAGAAGAAAATTTTTGCAACAACAAAAACCCAGCAAAGAAAACAAAAGCAAGCAAAAGCCGTGTATACCCAGACACAAATCATTGAATTGGGAGCCGGTTTTTCTGTTCTTTTTTTGTTTCTTTTGTTCTAAAGCCGCCAGTGGCATGGGCAGACAGTTGGTTGATTGCATAGACTTTTAATTTCTATCCGTTTCCATTTAATGTTTAAAGGAAAAGAACAGCAGCAAGAACAACAACAAAATTTTTTTAAAAAAAGTGACAAATTCTTAAGAAATACTCACATGAACATAACTCGTACCTATCATATCAACAATATGGTCTCTGTCGTTAATATTGTATGTGAATGCAGAGATGGAAGTGTCACAATGAATTCCATTTTTTTTTTTTCGTATGTAAGTTTAATGGTTTTGTGCACTGTGGGATGATATGCACACATTTGATGCACAAAATTTTTACTTTTTTTCTGCGGGAGTTTGTGTTTCTAACTCCTACTAGAGATAATCATTAAATCGATTTCTTATCAAATATTGCTGTCACAAAGCAATTTGTCCCATTTATTCATTATTTTATTGCTTGGAACCATCCATAAATTCCAAATAACCGGCTATCTCGCCCAGACTTAAAATTAAAATTTCGTGTCACATGGCCTACATTTATTGACCAAAAAGAACCCCACGACCAGTGGAGCTTTAATTGCCTGATGATTAGATGGGTAAGGATTATTGGCGCATAAATAAAGAATTCAGAGCGTGTTTTTTTGAATTAATCGGCCCTCAGAAGGTCGTTAGTTGTGGAGTAGCATGCATAACGAGCAGGAAGAGTTCACTTTTGAATATTAACTCTGCAGACATTAGCTGGTAACCATTCCCAAGAAAACAGGGCCATAAAAACTGGGAACTGCCATCTTAGTTTCAAAATAAGTTGCAGAAAACTGTGAATATCCGATTTAAGATGGACGATAATAAGCAAAACTGCTTGAAGTCAATATAAACCTAAGCAAAACTCGTGGTAGTAAAGCTAGGAAGCACAACAGTATGAGGAACCCATTGAAATTTGCGAAATATTTTAACAACAGACATCCTTGGGTGCTGTAAACTATTTCTCCGATGTAATAGTGAGTGAATACATGGACGAATATTTATTTTTTCACTTCATCAAACAAAATAGAGACGCAAGATCTATATGCCTGCGATCACCACCCTACTGTTTATAAGTTTCCAGAGATATCAAACGAAATTTACGAATTTATTGTTTGTAAAATATTTTAGCTTCAGGACTAGAAAATTTAGTCTAGTACAGTAGTAGTAGTAGTAATGAGGCACGGTTCGAAGTCCAGATCAGGCATCAAAACGAAATATGGAAAAAATATTTCTTCCGCGACTTCCTCTCAGCAAATTTCTGGCAAAAACTCTCAGTGTAAATAAAATTGCCATAAAAAGTTTTTCAAAAATCTGTCCAGAGTCAATTATAAACTGTAGGGCCTGCCGCTCATGCTTAAAATGAACACACACTGAATAAGTGATGTAGGAAGCTAGGTTAGTAGGTAATCCTGACTGAAGGGTCGTAATGACCAATTATGTATATACGTACGTGTATCTCAGCGCAGGAATTTGTTACTCAAATCACACAATAATGTGAACTACAACAGCTCTTATCGAGGGATGGAGAAACATAAAATTAATCACTTTGAATTTTCTATCACACAGAATAGGCCAAAACCGAATTTATACGTGTCTTCTAACTTTAAATTTATAACCAAAATTTGGAGGACTTAACACTGCCTTCGTACCTAATAATATCTTAATATCTTGTTCAAAATCGAGTGCAAACATCAACACAAAATACATGCCGGTAATCAATGATATGGCCTTATAAACGCCTAATAGCGATCGCTATTCTACTTCTTCGGTATCCATGTCTTATAATTTTCGTGAAGAAGAGTCCAAATAGCGCGACCATATGATATATTCTAGTCCCCTCCAACTTTATAGTGCATCACTATAACGCCTTTTCCAAGCCTATTGTCCTGACAAACTTCAGGATGCCGGTCTGTGCTAACAATGGCAATTCCCTACCTAATACCTAAAATGCCTCCTTCTGGGACGCATTAAACCCTCATAGGTTCCATATAAGTGCTCTGATGATGTATTCATCACAGAATCTATACGTTGGACTGGACACAAATCCCATTTTGAATAAGTATACACTGAATTTACGGTGTCCAGTAAAAATATTCGTTACCAACCTCAAGATATTTCTGGGTATTCTGATGCATGACTCAGTTCTCTTCAAATCTGGAATTTCAGAATAAAAATTTTGATTGCCTCACACCCACTTGGTGAGACATTGTCTCTCTTTATCTTTGCTTTCCTCCCTTCCAGGGAGATATTGCTGCACAGTTTGAAAATCCGCCAACACTTTGAAACTGATCCACATTCATGTAATATGTTGACGAGACATGAAACCTTTGCCTTTAAACCCACTGTCTCACACGTAAATATTTCAAAAAAAACATTAAAGAAAAAAGAAAAGAATTGTCTGTTCATTTGTCCAATCATTTGTTTGATCCTGCCAGAGTATCTGTTTTTTTATTTTTCTTTATTCTTCACCGTTTTTTTTTTATTTGTTTCCATCGTTTTGTTTGTTTCATTTATCTGACACATCCCCGATGTCTTGTAATTTTTAATACAACAACGACTGTTTGATATTACCCCCCCCCCCCCCCTCCCCCACTCTGTCACAACCTCTTGTTCCTGCTGCTCTTGCTCTTATTTTTTATGTTTTTTATAATTTTTTTGTTTTTCTTTTTGTTTTTGTATTTATTCTGCCATTATTTTATACTTATTCGTTTGCCGTTTCATTTAATTTTTGTCTTCTTCTTCTTCCGTTTGAGTATATTTCTGCCTCATTTTCTTTTCCCTTTTTTATGACATCCTTGTGTGTGTGAATGGGTGAAACCCAACAGGCTGCCAGTGTCTATGATGTTGATGTTGCTGTTGTTGTTGTTATTGTTATGACTGTCTATCGTAAAGTCCAATATAATGTCGTCCCTGTGATATACAATAAAAAAAAAACGAAAAAGAGAAGTGTCCCCGTCTTTTATACGGTCTGTCAGTCAGTTTCTGTGTCAGGCTGTCATACGCAAAATGTGACAATTTGTACGTAAACTCTGTTCATAATTGCGACAGTAATTGGACATAATGCGACAATATTCAACTCTTGACTCTCATTTCTTCTCTTCTCTTCTCTTTTCTCTTAGCGTTCTCCTTCTTCTTCTTCGGGGTTCCCTTTTTTGTATTACGTTGTTGGGGAAAATATCCACACATATACACACACATTCACCGAGTGTGTACTCTACCCTAGTGTGCCTCTATTCCATTTAGCTGAAGTAGTGGGTTGTATTGGCTGTTATCGCATGAAAAACGGTGTCCATGGCTGAGCATGATTTAACGGGGGTATAGAGAGACGTTAGCGACTAAAAGGCAAATGGCTTTGGTAATGATGGCATTATGAAGCCTTTTTTTCTAGACTCTCACTCTCTCCCTTTCTCTCTCTCTCTCTCTCTCTCTGTGTCTTATACTATGACTATGACTTTTATTTCTGGTCACACTTTTACTTTTTGTTGTTGTTCTTTTAGTTTTATCCCGTTTTTTTCTTTCCTTTCTTTATATTCCCTTCTATTGTCTTCGTTATTCTTCTGTTTTTTTTTTTCTTTTTCCTGATTACTCTTTATTTCTGTTGTTTCATCTTCCGTTTGTCTTCGTAACAGCAACAGCAACAATACTAAATATTTCCTGTTTTCAAATATTTGCTTTAGTAATGGTTGAGCTCTTTTATTCTTTCATATATTTTTAGTTTTTTCCTGTACTCTCTCTCTCTCTCCCTCTCTTGTCTACTTGTAATACTCATTTAATTCAGTTGATGTTTCATTTTAATCAGTTTGTTTGATTTAAAATTACCAACAGGGGTCAGGGCTGGCAAGTTACTGTAGATTTTTTTAAGAAAAACATGACGATTTTTAAGAATGTCCATTAAGAAGGGCGAAATAATTTCAAAAAAAAAGGAAATTAAAATGCATTAAAATAAATGTTTCAAACATTTACTACGGGCTAATTAAAAGGGCTCATGGCATATTACATTTATGGCAGATTTCTGTGGAAAATAGTCTTCTTAAAACGGAGAAAGGCTGTTAAAACGTTAACACTCGTCTCAAATCTCTTCTCCATGCATTCATCATTCAAGAATCTAAAACATCTTTGTAGCTTAAAAACAAATGTACTGGAAACAGTACTATTCCCTACAAAAGTCTGCATTACCACTGACAAAGCCTTTATCATACTGAGGCAATACTTAAGCTGGGCTTGATATACTCTCTACTATCTAATGGCTATGTCCAGATATCATGACATTAGATAGGCATGGTGATCTCCCAAATGAGGGCTGTTACAAATTTTAATCGAGGCGCTAAAAGAAGTTACATGACGACTTGATTCCAGTCCAGTTAAACTGGACATGCTCTGGTCAGATAAGTAAAATAAGGTTGCACTCTGCTGGGTTCCAGATGAAGTGGAAAATCTCGGTAATGAGAAAGCAAACGAGCTTGCCAGGAGGGGAGTTTTCACTACGTTGATGGGAACAGAACCTTTCTTTTGAAGAGGAATACATGATATCTGCATGCATTCTATTTGGAAATGTATGCTCCATGAAAGGAAATATAGAGAGCGCCAAAAACTCTTCTCAAATCAAGTGAGTTGGAGGCAATCGAAACATTTCTTACGGAATTACAGATCTGTAGGGAATTGAGCCTTGCATCGGACTATCCAGAAATAACCTGATTTTGGTAACGAATATTTTTACAGGGCACAGTAGACTTATTAAAAATGAAGTTTGTTTCCAGTCCAACATGTAGATTCTGTGATAAATAAATTATCAGAACACTTACGTGCTACCTGTGAGGCATTAATGCGTCCCAGAAGGAAGCACATGAATGCATATGCCGTGCTAGGCAGTGATTTGCAATTGTTGACATCGAGCAGCATCCTGAAGCTGTTAGGGCATCAGGCTTGGAAGTCCGCCGCACTGCCAAGGCTTCTCTTTACGATAACATGGCAGATGTGGATGCCGAAGAAGAAGAAGAATAGCGATAGTATTAATTAAATACCGGCATGTCTTTAATTCTTATGTTCGTTATGCATGCCTCAGACATCTGACCATTCTGGATTAATCTTAATTTGGTAATTGGTCTTTTGACAGAGCTCTGTAGCCTTAGAGTAGACTTTTTCAGAATTGGGCGTTTCGTGCCCTACATGTACATAGGTTCTGGGACTATGAGAATGAATTATCATAACACATTCTTGGAGCCTGTAGAGCATTAATGCATCCTAGAAGGCATCACGTAGTTGCATACCAGGTGTAGGGAATTGTAATTGTTGGCATAGACATGACATCCCGAAGTTTGCCAGGACAAAAGGCTTAAATAAGACGCTAAAGTTGGAGGGAAGTGCAACAGATCATATGGTCGCACAACTAAGGCACCTCTTTACGACGCCAATATAATTCAGCTGTTGTTTTATAGGGAGACTGAAACTGAATGAAGCAGCATGAAGGTGCTTGCAATATTACTAGACTCCGTTGTAGTACTGTGCCTTTTTTCTTCATATAGTGTGGCCATAGTAGGTAGAGGTGGCTGTCCATCTAAGAGAGTTGGATGGACACACTTGAGTCACTTAGAGCCAATTGTGATACCGTAATCCCCTAGTCTCGCCCGATATTCCCTAGCATGACCATACAAAGCATTATTGTGGTTTTGATAGGCCATTGCCTTATTGAAAGGTATGTTGGTAGAGTTGGTGTTTCCTAGAATGCCACCTGCAGAAGCTATGGGCCTGAGAAAGAGAAAGCGTGTACCTCCTACCGCCTATGTCTGTGCACGGATGTTTCCATGAAGAAGTTGAGGGTCTTCGATTTTCGTTCCCTGTTGCCTTTGGTCGTGTATTGGCTTATTAGACGCCAGGCCTCGGTTCAAAACGCCAGGTCAAACATCTCGAACAAAACGAAAGCTGAACAAAAAAATTCTTTTTTCGGCGACTTCCTCTCAGCAGCCTTTTAGCAAATACTCTGTGAATAAAAACAATTGCCATGAAAAAAATCTGTCATTGGAAGTCGACTTTAAACTGTACGTTCCGCCTTTCATGTATAAAATTAACACATCACATGTAGTGTGAGGAGCCAGGTCGTAGTCCTGATTGAAGGTTTGTAATGACCAATTATGCATGAATGTATGTATGTTGCCCTTCTGTGATCACTGTAAAATAAGGCCTATTGTAGTAACGAGAATAATTTTGGAGTTGGAATGGTTGCCTATGAGGAATATTTTATCCTCGGGTTGGAAATTGATTTCTGGCCTAACTTTTAGCCAAGTTGGGACCTAACACACTACCCAATCTAACTTAACCTAAAGAAGGTCATATGTTCAGGCCACAGTTATCAGTAGAAAGGGAGATGATCGTTAAAAAATAAATCAGACTCTCCAATGCCTTTTCGATATACACCTTAGCATTATATTCGTGGGCCTGTAATGTGCTCCCAAAATAAATGTAAGAAAAACCATGTAAACTATATACCAATTTCAATTTCATCCTCTCGTCTTTGTAATGTCCGGCTGAAAGTGTCCACCATAAAATCTTGTAATATCAGAAGTCCAATAGCTAGGCAACGATATAGAAAATATTTCATCATTTTAATGTTACTCTCATTAACTAAACATCGATATTCTTTGTTTTTGTAAAAAAAAATAAAAAGCCTTTCCAACCTAAATTTAAAAGTCATGCTAAATGACTCAAAAATTATGGCCACGAACTTTAACGATTTTCATAAATTTTTACAATCTTACACACTTAGGAAAAAAAATAAAAACAAAAATACAATGAATGAATAAGAGAATATCATTAAGCCATTATCTAAACTTCTTCGTGGCTTGTGTGTGTTTGGAAACAAACCCAGGATGGTATTGATTTCCGTCAATATGCTTTGCATTTCGGTTCTTTAATATTGAATTTAAAGCCTCATTTTTATGGGTTCATTTATTTTTACAACTTTTCCTTTTTCCTATCCCAACTTTCTTTCATTCTTCCTCTCTCTCTCTCTCCATTCAGCATTAATTTACGTATTTACCATACCACCACATAAAGACAAACAACAACAACAAAACAAATATAAACAGAAAAAGAAAGAAGGAAAAGAAGGAATCAACTGAACATTGTGAATTTATTTTATACACTTGACTGCAAATGATGATGTTTCTGTGTACCACTCACACTACCACTACTACTCACACAGCGAATATGGCCAAAATAAAGTGGCAAAAATGGCAGCATAACGAAATTTTTATTTTTAAAGCACTTACACACACACTTGCACTCTTACTCTACAGCAGGCATCGTTGTGAAGCTAAAATTTAATAAAGATGACAGTGGAATTCTATTTTTTCTTTTAAAGGGGGTCTGTGCCTCATTTGTCTGTGCATAGTTAGCCAAGCAAAAAAAAAAAACCAAAACGCGGCTGCTGTTTCAGCTCATATTTTATAGGCTCTTGAAAAGTGTAAAGAAACCATGAACCTTTTCCTTCTTTCGTTTTTGTGCTGCTGTTTACTTTGCCGGTTACTGTGAAAATATTTTTGTTTTCTTCTGTCTTATCTCCTTATAAGAAAAGTTTTTTATTTTTTTTCACTTTTTTCTGATTTTTTTTGTTGTCTTTTTTTGTTATCGGCTTTATTTTAGTCTTTCTGTTGTTTTCCTATGTGATTCGCATTATTTTCTTATCTTTTTCGTGGCAGTCTCGAGTTGATTTTTTATTTTCTTAATTTCATTTTGTAAGATTTTGGTGTGTGTTTTTTTTTTCCTGTCTCTTTACTTATAAATTTAAATATAAATGTTGCCAACATTTTGTGAATATTGAATATAGGGTGCGGAACTAAATTTTAAACAAAAAGAAAACTTTTCGTAATCCTTAAGGCTTGATACACTTGCGTCAATCTAATCTCAATCGTAGAAGAACATCTAATTATTGCTCAAGCACTTGAGCTCTTTCACAGTATCCTTTCCTGCATGTTTTAGTTTTTGAAAGTAAAAAAATGGATGCTAACTCCATTGATTATGATGTCTCAATCCTGATTTTATTAACGATTTAAATAAAATATTCTTTACAGCGGAACGGATCAACAAATTCGTTATTTTTTAATTTTGCAACATAGTCTTGTTCTAAGTCTCTCTTAATCTTCCTCTTCCAAACATCCGTTCCCATGCTACAAAAGAGTTCTGGTGCTATCAGCGGAGTGCAAGCTCCCCTTTTCGCATGCGCGTTTTCCTAGAACCTAACATAGGTTTACCTGATTTGGCCTACTTAGACGTTTCAGTCTTACCTAACAGTCCGATTTTATACTCCATTTTACTTAATAACAGCCTAGTACTCGATTGACTGTCAGATAGTATTGCTATGTCCTGTCTTTCGTACTCTCTATCGAAGTTGAATTGAGTATATCTTTCGATGACATAGACTCCCGCTGAGAATATGCCCGGGAGTTTCGCCATGGAATCAGAATACTTCTTTTTGGACCAAAAACTCTTGCTCCTCTTTCACTAGCCTTCTGTATACCACAAAAGAGCTATTCATACATACATACATAGTTGGTCACTGCAACCCTTCATTTGATTGCGGCCTAGTTCCTCACACCACTTGTGTTGTGTGTGTATTAATTTTTTATTTGAGTAACGGGACTTACAACTTGCAGTCGATTCCAAAACGACAGATTTTTGAGAAACTTTTTCATGGCAATCTTATTTACTCTCAAAGTTTTTGCTAGAAATCTGGTGAGAGAAAATTGCCGAAGAAATATTTTTCTTTTTCATATTTCGTTCTGTTCGAGTTGTCTGACCTGGTGTTTGAACCGACATCGAGGTCTCATGTCTAAAAAGCCAACACTTTACCTACTAAACTATGGCGACTACACTCAAGATTACTCGATTCATTTCTGTTACTAAATCTTTATGCAAAGCAATTCACAAAATCATAGAGACTATTGGCAGAGTAAAGGAGGGAGTTGTCAGCAAATCGATTTTTTAAGTCCCGTAATCCCCTAATAAATTAAATGCTAGACTTGTTTCCCATCAGCCTAACCGTAGTCTCCATAGCTTTAATCTTCAATATCAAGTGCAGCGGACTTAAATTCAACAGGACATCTAGCGCCGCTGTATAAATGTACTCATTGTCTCACTCTCATTGACAATACACGCTTGTCTTGATGGCTTGTCCCACTCCATTTGATCCGATTTCACATATCTGTACAGCCAATTGCCTCTACAGGGCTGACCATCATAGTATACATCCATTGCAGAATTCTTGAGTTATATACCAAAGATGTACCTCTAAGCCTTCTGCCTTTCCCCAGATACTCTGTATGGAATCTGCGTGTCGATTTTCTCTATATTGTGTTATTCCTAGCTAGCTGACCTCTATTTTCTGTGATATTATCTTACCCAAGAGCTCAATATTCTTCCATTTAGCAACTTTTCTTCTTCTTGTAAATGACACTATTGTTGTCTTACCAGGGTAGATCTTAGACCGACTGTCATGGACTAACAAAATGCAATCACATGCAAAGGCTGGTAAAAAAAAATTGCACATGAGATTGAATTTATACGTCCCATACATCGACTTTTACAGAAGCTACATTTTCTCCATTATTGCCCAGTAGTTGAAATTCTGCCACACCAAGGAAACAACGCGAAACCTCGTCAATTCTGTAGTTTTCACACGATTGTGGTTGATTGTGAGCAAACGTGACAGCTCACAATAAAGTGATCGTTCAAAATCGAAATTATTGAGCCACGTGCGGCTTCTGTTTACCTTCAGTGCTAATAGGGTCATAACGAATTTCAATAAATCAATGTTGTTTCATTGTAATACATGCTAAAGAGTTCCTGTACAACTTTGCCTTAGCATGTGTGCTATTTTTTCCCGCAATAATAATGCTCAATGCGCTGTCTGCTGTTAACGGTTATCAAACACAAACTTAATGACAGTAATATCTCAACTGAAACAGTGCCTGTACAAAGGAGCTCTGTTTTTTTCCTTCTGCTGCATTTTTTTTGCTGGCGACACTTTCTCTTTCAAAAAGAAATCGATATCGAAAGACAGTAATATTTCAGTTTAAGTGTTCAAAAATTGTAGGAAATATTTGAACTCGCTTAGAGTCCAGTTAGTTGTCCTTGACTATTAATTTTTGCTCTTTGAGTTACTTTGCTCTCTTATGTTTATTAGAAAAGCTATTTCGATTCAATTTCAATAGGATTCTATCTCTTTACCCTGTATCACTGTTATCCAGAACTTACATACCCCCTCTAACAATGATTCCTTTTTATCCTCTACCATACCATACATCTTCATCGTCGATCAATTTGCCTAACGAGACGCTTACAAGTACCGACATTATCATGAAAATCATTATGAAAATAACACACACATTGAAGGAGAAAAAAAAAAACAAAAAAAGCAGCACAAACGACCAAGAGAAAAAAATGGTTTTCATATGAGTATATGGTCCATTACCATATTATGGGCCATATATACCCACTCATATTCACACACAAAAACGATGCACACGCATATGTTTTTAAACATTTATTTTTACATAAAATTCAAACACACACAAACACATGCATAGACATACACATTTACATGAACATATAAAAAATAATATTTCAATAAAAAAAACCGTTACTCTACCATTCACTTACAAAAACAAAAACGAAAAAACACACAAAAATGTTTTACAGCTTTTGAGAAAAACAAAAAAAAAACATGAGAGAAAAACCATTAATAGCAGCTTTTATAACTGTATATACATATATCCATATGTATGTAGATATGTGTGTATATATGTATGTGTGTATAAATACCATTTGCATGTGTTATAAATGTAGAAAATTTTTGAGTGGTTTTGTAAAAAAAAGCTAAAAAAATGCAAAACAAAAAATGAAAATTTTTTTTAAACAGAAGAGAAAAAAAATGCAAGTATTTTGGCTAAAAGCTAAAATTCTAATAAACAAATGAATACATTTACAAAAAACAATTATGTCAATGTATGCTTAAGTGTATGTATGCGTGTGTATATGTATCTACATTGGAGAGAGTTATTAAAATGCAAATCAGCATTTTGAAAAAAAAAAATTTAATGGCATTAACCACAGGGTTTTTACACAAAAAAATCCTGGCAGGAAATATAAGGTGTAGTCATAAGAATTCTATTGTTCTGGCATAAAATGCTACTCGATGACCCATTTACATTTTACTTCATATAAAAAAAGAAGTTATTTGGCTTGCTATCCGCAAGCATTCACCTCCGAAGAAAGATGGATTCTATCATTTCCAAGTTTTGGGTGGCAGTTGGGTTGTATCCGAAGATATTAGTGAAATATTTTATAGAAAGATATGCTTACACACAATCCATGATTTTGTTTATTTATTTATTAATTACAATACAATTACAATTATATTCTAATTATATACGAGCTGAGTAACTTTGGCCATATGCTCGGTGCATTGTCACAGACCAGAGTCTCTGGTGGGAATCTAACCCACAACCCTCACGCTAGTAGTCTAACGCACTACCCACTAGACTACCAGAGCACCCAGATTTTGTTTAATTTTAACTCTAATTCTAATACAATCATGCCTATATACCTTATCATGTTAATCCTTTACCCATAGGTCCAGATGATTGGAGCGAAATAGGTTAATAACTAATTTACAATCGCACTACGGCTAGTGGAATCTTGAAAATAGGACCTATATTAATGGCGGATAAGAATTAAAAGGGCTGTATTCGTCGTAAGTCACCGCAGTATAGTAGGCTTATTAGACATGAGGCCTCAGTTCAAGCCCCAGGTCAGACATCTACAACAAAACGAAAACCGAGAAAATATTTCTTCAGCAACTTCCTCTCAGCAGATTTCTGGCAAAAACCTTGAGAGTAAATAAAAATTGCCATGAGAAGTTTCCCATAAATTTTGTCATTCGGAGTCGATTTTAAACTGTAGGTCCCGCCACTGATGTATAAATTTAATACACACACAACATAAGTGGTGCGAGAAGCTATGTCGTAATCCCTATTAAACGGTTGTAACGACCAATTATTGGTGTGTGTATGTAGCTCTGCAGAGTAATTCAATCGTACAAATCTGGCCGCCTTCTCGTAATTTTTTTTCTGTGAAACCAACATGACCATCATCAAGTTGTGAGACAAACCTTTTAACTAGAAGATGAAAAAATACAAAGAATGTATATGCTTAGGTAATATTTGTTATTCTCATGAAGCATGTCGTTTGCTGGCCGATTTGTCAGTGCAAATAATACTCTCATTTGGGCATTACAAACCTTTAGTTAGTCTTATGGCCTAGCTTTTCATGCCGTCTTGTGTGTGGGATTAATTTTATCCATGATTAGCGGTGAACCTGAATGACAGATTTGCAAACTTTTCCTTGCAAAGTTTTTACCAGAATACTGCTGGCAGGAAGTCGCCGAAGAAATATATTTTCCATATTTCGTTTATTTCGGAGTGTATGAGCTGGGGTTTGAACCACGGTCTCTTGTCTAATACGACAACTCACAACCTACTAGACTACGGCGACTTCAGGCAAATTAAATGCAGACGTCGTTATTGAAGAATTGCAGACAATAATACATAAAATATAGCATGAGCTTCTTGAACAACAAACCTAGATCGTACACAGTTCGCGTTAGCCCAAGTCGTACAAAAAAGATCAATCATTATAGGCTTCAGAGTTTGATCGATTTTATCAAGTTTTATGATCGATTAGTAGATAGAAATTCTTTGTGTGGTGCTATTGGTATTAACTTAGGAGTGTTCTATATGTTGGAATATTTATGTTTTGCAAAGTAAATCGGAACTGTAGTTGCATGAAAAATAAACCGTACTGAGTTAAGTAACAAGCTTGGGAATAAAAATTTTAATTACCATAAGCCATCTACAGAGAAAAGTTTTTTTTTGTTGTAGTCGCCCTAGTCTGGTAGGTGCTTATGAGATGTGAGGCCACCGTTCACACCCCAGGTTAGACATCTCCAACAAAACGAAATGTGAACAAATTTTTCTTGGGCGACTGCCTCTCAGCGGATTTCCGTGAAAAACTCTGAGAGTGAATAAAATTTCCTTGAAAGAGTTTTTCAAAAATCTGTCGTTTGGAGACGACTTTAAACTGTACGTCCTGCCACTCATGTATAAATTTAATACACACCACATAAGTATTGTGAGAAGCTAGGTCGTAATTAGGACTGAAATGCCGTAACGACCAATTATGTATGTATGAGAGTGACAGCGTTCCTAATCGATCGAAACAAATGGTAGTCTGAAGGGACAAGGTCTACGCTATACAGTAGGTAAGGTAAAACTTCTCATCCACTGTTTTCCAAACAGTTTTTGACCGACTCGGTAATATGTCATGATGGAGAATTACGACCTTGTGTCTGGTTGCAACTCGAACTTGATTGAACCTGTACCAATTTATGTGTTCGTAAGGAAAATTTCTTAGAAAATTAATGAATTATTTTGAATTTTCTACTTGTATTGTAAACAATATCAAAGCATTTAAAACCAGACATTTAAACTTTAAAGTTTTACGCCTACTCCTTAGAATCTTAAGGGATGTAGTGTTCAATTTTCTTTGATTATTTTTTCCCCATTTCATATCTTTACTTCTACTAATTTATGGTGGTATCTCCAAAATATTTAAATATTCTTTCTTTTTATAGAAAATAACTATAATTTTTAAGTTTAATATTTAAGCCTTAAGCCACTAATATTTTGTTATTTGTTGTCTAAAAAACCATTGGTAGTCTATTTGGCAATTTGGTGCGGGTTTATTGTTATTCATGCCGTTTTCCTTTTGTCTCTTATACTTTAATCTCTACGTAAAACCCGTGTTGTTTAGCATCTACTCTCCTATGCCATAGCCGGGCTTTTGTTTTTCATTTCGGTATTGATAACAAATTGAATGATATTGATAGAATAGAAAGGCAACAACAACAACAAAAGTAACAACATTAGTAGCAAAACAAAACTACACACTCGGTAAGCAGACATAGCAACAACACTAACATCAATATCTCTATCTTTGTACCTGCAACAATTTCATATACAATCTATTAAAGGTAGTTGTGGCAACGATAGCAGTAGTAGTGGTGGTGGTGGTGGTGGTGGTGTTGGTATTGGTGGCAGTGGCAACATCCATTCGAAAGAGAACAACATTAGCAGCAGTACACTTTGCATATAAAATATCCAGGATACTTACGGATTCAAAACAACAATCATTTACCCGGGTTTATGGTGGCCCTTTTTTTCTCCAAAAGAATATCAAGCAACGCTTTTTATTGCTGTTGCTATTGCTATTGTTGTTGTTATTGTTTTCATTCGCAACAACATGGCATCGTTGTGGCAGCGGAAATCTTTTTGCCAGCAGTAAAGGTATGATTGGTCGCATAGAAAATGGCAGCAGCAAAGGCAAATGGAAGATGGAAAGAAAACCAAAAGCTGCTTTATTTTTCGGGTTTTAAGCAAATGGATTGGATTGTTTGTAAAAATCGTCAGTTGAGTTTTTTCTTACACTCTAAAACGAAAACACTCAGAGAAAAATGTTAGTGAAATCAACGAATATACACAAAAAAAATTGTTTTTGGAAGCATTTTCTCCTTCCTATTTCAATAAGGATCGGTTGTAGTTGAATTAATGCTGACGGACTTTTTGTTTTACGCAAACGTATGTTCTTTAGAACTTGCAAAGTCCGGATGCCTTGACCACCATCCACAAATTTTTACAAATTTCAGATTCCAGGTAAATGCACTTAATTTTGTTGCCCTGTCTGAATTTAAAATGCCAAGTGCTTGTCTGACTTTGCTTATATTGATATTAAAGTGATATTTTTGATCAGCTTGCATTATAGATTATGGCTTTTACTAACAGAACCTCATCAACCTCATCTATTACTGCGCGATTCATGCAGATCCTTTACTGAACTTAACCATAAGTTTTCAATCTCTTTAATGTTTATTTTCAAACCAACTTGACTTGCTGTTTACTGAAGTATATTCAGTTTACATACATAATTGGCCATTACAACCCTTCAGTCAGGATTACGACCTAGCTTCCCACACCAATCATGGTGTGTGTGTTAATTTTATACTTGAGTGGCGGAACATTCAGTTTAAAGTCGACTCGGAAAGACAGATTTTTTGAGGAACTTTTTCATGGCAGTTTATTTTACTCTCAGAGTTTTTGCCAGAAATCTGCTGAGAGAAAATCGCCGAAGAAATATTTTTTCATATTTCGTTTTTGATGTCAGACCTGGGCTTTGAATCGTGGCCTTACGCCTAATAAGCCAACACACTACCTACTAGACTACGGCAACTTCAAGTTCAGTTTAGCTTCCACATTTACGAATCTCCGGACCTGAAAGTAGATGTCATCAACATAATCAAGACCTTCCAATTTGGTGTGGACTTTATCCCTCGTCCCTGCATAATTGTAAAATATTTATTTGAGTTGTTGCTCAGGAAGTTTATCTCAATTACACGATACTTAGTGTTGGTGTACAAGCCTTTTATGAAAGATATTCTCTTAGTTGATATTTCCATTCAGAGTTATGGTTGGCGATGACGTATGCAAACCAGCATGTTACTGATTGCTTTTGTATCATTCTAAGATTATTTACTTGCTCGGTATGTGATGTCTGAGGACGAATTCCAGCTTGTTCTGTTTTAAGACCCATGTACTATTAATTACATTGTTGTCCATGCTGCGCTTTTCCGCGACATCAAATATTTGTATTCCGTTTCGTATTCATCATCATATTTTAAACATTTCTGTAATACCAAATTTCTGAATACCAAACACAGTTCCAGAATTAGTAAGTGGTTGGTATTTCATTTTCCAACTATCTTGCTTTGGACTGAGGTGCTTGTGCTTTACAATGTTTGTTTCGTTAGCAGGAAGCGTAGGTGAGGTGTATCCACTCCCCGAAATTTATTTTTATAAAACCGTCATTCTAACTCGGCATCAAAAAACAAAAGGGGCTGTTCAGAGAAAGCATAAGTTGAAAACTACTGTCTTGGCGATTTGACCAGCACTCAGACTAGTCGCCTTAAAATATAACGGAAAGTCTGAACCTTATGCTAATCTTTATATAATAAACAATGAAAAGACTGGGCATTAAAACCCTTTTGTCAAGATTATAACTCAGATTCATACACCACCCATGTTGCGTTTATTAATTTCATCCATGAATGGCGGGGCCTACATTTTAACGTCAATTGCGAACGACGGCGATTTGTAAAGCGTTTTATGTAAATTTTATTTATCCTCAGACTGTTTGCTAGGGAATGACATCGAAAGAAATATTTTTTAATTTTTCTTCTTGTTTGAGATGACAGGGCTGTCTTTTGAACTTAAGTGATTTCTTTTAGTAAGCAAACGCACTACATAATAGACTACGGCGACTTTAAGGGATATTTTAATCATTTGAACTTTGACACTCCCATTCATGCATTATTAGTGGGATTATGGCCCAAATATTCATACTTTCTTACTCTATCTATTGTTATTATTTATTTCGTTATTGAAGCTATCGTTACTGGCTTTCTTTCTTTAAATTTAAATAAAGTTTGTATGAAATATCGTGTAAAAGATCTACAGAGCCACAGATGTGTGGAATATAATGTCGTTAAAATATCCGGCATGGCTTCTTTGGGTAGAGGGCATCCGAAATGTTCCATTTATCATGGCTCTGGCTTATAAATCAGGCTGAATTACAGCTACGTTCAATGACCGTGCCCTGAAATCGATCATGCTGAATATCTAATGTGTCGTGAGCTGTGTGGCAAGTAACGCCGTCCTATTAAAACAATATCTCGTAGGTGTCCTTATCATCCAACTCAGGCTCAAACGAAGTTTGAAATCATCAACCTATAGCGCCAATATTGTTCCCAAATGCGGGAGCCAGTTCAATATCCACACCAATTAGTAACTTTTTCGGAATGTATTGGTTGCTCCTTAATATGGTTTCGCCTCAGCTTCGACAATTTTCATTGTTCACGTATTCGTTCATCCACAAATGGTCCTTACCGCTAAAGCACGTGCTACGTTTCCCAAATCGAATATCCACTTTAATGTTGTTGAATCCTATATCCGTCCATAGAGATTTTGCATAACTGAGTAATTAATTGACAACTGATTTGGCAGATGTAACTTCAACAAGATGGTTGTTCTTAGTTGTTGAAGACCCTGTGTATTGTAAACCGTACAGTAGTGAAACATAACGACCTAAAAGTTATATGTTGTTCATCTGGTCTATAGTTAGATTGGCAGATCTCCCACTTTCTTAAACTTAAATGTTTAAAATGTCCGTCTCCCAATACGCTTAGAAGTAGATAAACTTTAAGAACTTCACATTCTTAATTGACCTAATGTTTCTGGTATCCAGAGAAGTAATTGTCATCCTCGTTATTAAAGCACAATGAAACGTAAGAAAATTCGTATGTGATTCAGCTCTGATCCGCTACAGAACTACGCTTAAACCGGAGAATGACTGCCGCTTTGACTTGCCTAACTCTCGAGTGTTCCAAACGTTTGGCAATTTGTCAGCCTATGATTGGAGCGATGATATCAAAGGGCGATGCACCACAATTGAGTCCCATATGTAAGTAGAGATCCAAATCAACCGAAGCTCCATTGCATAGAGCTCCTTAATATCCTGTATTAAAGTTGTCTACCTTTTATAGCAATGTTTCAAAGCGTTGCTTAACAACATTGTAGTGTACAGTATGACAAGACAATCAATGAATTTGAAATTTTAATAGTTTTTCTACACCTTCTCTACACAAATCTTGTGAGAGTAACTCTCAAATATGTACACACACACATTAACTCACTTCCATGTGAAATATTGTAGCGCGCTTTGTATCTCTCTATTAGTAACAAATCAATAGCTTTTACTCTCCTTTCTATCTCTCCCTATCTCGCTCTCTTTCGTTTTTTTTCAACACACTCATACATTCACGTATTTTCTTACTTACAATCTTACATTTTAAACCCAGTTGAAATAACAGTTTTTTTCATTCACTCATTGCTTTCTTTTCTATTGTAGTAGTTGTGGTGTATGGTTGCAAAAATTTACCAGGTTCATTTGCTTAAAGTCGGGTTTACATTAGAGGTTATTTACTTGACAACAACAACAACAACAATAACTACAGCAAGAACAACATTCGCATGTGAAATGTTTCCTTTTGTTATTTTATGATTTCATTTGTGCTCCTCTCTTTATGTATTTGTAACGCGTTTCTTATAAACGAACGTGCCAGTGGTCGTTTTAATAAAAGAATACAAAATAATGCCATAGAAGCGTGAATGAGAAACAAAGAGAGGGAGAGAGAGAGAGGGAGACAGACATTTTTGTATTCCATTTTAGTTTTTCTGGTTTTATTGTGTTAGTCTTTCTCAGTCAGTCCAGGTACCAGTACTACTATTGGTATTGCTACTGCTACTGCTACTGGTACTGGCTAACAAGAGCAAATAAAACATGTGTTGTGTAGTGATTTCGAATTAGTAGTAGATGTTGAAGTAGATGTTGAAGGGAATAAAGAAAACGTTTGTGGTAAATAAAAGCACTACACTACACTACCTTAACAGTTGCTATTTTGGGAAAAATAATCTTATTAAAGAGGTGAGAGGCTGGGGGGAGGGAGTTGGAAGATGTTAAACAATTTTATTTATGACAAGCATAAAGTGGTCTTTAGTTAACTAAAGCTTATTCAAGGGAAAAATCATTGATAATGATTTGTTTTCTTTTGTTTTGTTTTGTTTTGTTTCTTTCTTTCTTTCATTTTCAATGTAAGACAATGGAAGAAGAAGAAATATTTCAATAAATCCAGAAACTGTCATCAGGGTTTTGTAAAACTATGAGAAATTTTTTAGAGAATTTTTAAATATTTAAGGAATCTAAGAGTGGCTTGTAGAGGTTTTCAAAACTATGTTACACATACATATGTATGTACATAATTGGTCATTACATCCCTTCATTCAGGATTACAACCTAGCTGCTCATATCACTTATGTTGTGTGTGTTAATTTTATCCATGAGTTGTGGAAATCAGCTTTGCATCTACCGTTTATAAACTTCGAAAAGGCTTGTGAATCCTTACGTAATGGATTGAAAGCTTAAAAGCCTAATAAAATTTATGAATGGTTGCCCTATCTGGCCATTGCTTTTTAACTTTTTAACTGATATCATAGAGCAGCAATAACTTGGGCCATGTTGGAGTACCTTGATTCCACAGATAATATTTTTTAACTCATCAATACTTTTTCCACTTACCTACACTTTCCTCAACATGGAAAGCTCCTCAATAAATTCTCTTAAACTGTGTCAAGGCCTTTACTGGACTGCAATTAAAAATATCTTCTGCACGTCGGAGTGGATTTCATTTTATGGTAATCCTGTTGATATCGCCTGATTACCTTATAAAAGAATGGTTGACCCAAAGTCATTTGCATTTTTGTCAGAGCCTTTGAATGGATATTGTTTTCGGCCAGAACACACAGACGCTCTTACGAAGGCACGAGTAGCAGCGCACCGTGTTTCACAACCATACAAATCGGTAGATTTTATATTTTCATTAAATATTGCCGTTTTTGTACGCTGGGATATGAACCGATGATCTTCAAATGGCTCCAATTGGCTCTAAATCGTCCAGAATATCTTTTGTAAACGATAAGACAACAGAATTGGGTGACATCCTCTGTTTCGTTTGCATTCAAAAATAATTTTAAAATAAATAAACTGTCTGTTAGGGCACTCTAGTGTGCTAGACTATTAGCCTGAGGGTCATGGGTTCGATTCCGACCAGAGACTGCTCTGTTAAATTACACCAAGTACCTGGTCTACCTAACTCAGCTCTTAATAATTATTGTATTGGAATTAATAAATAAATAAACAAACTGTCTGACGAAATCAATCTGATCTTCTTAGTAAAGTCTGGCAATTTCTAACTTGTTTATTTGGGAGATATGTAATGCTGCATCTTTTGATATACAATGAAATGATTTTACAAAGACATTTCTGCACAACCATACATATGAGCAATGAGTATTCAAAACGATGAGTAGATTCGAATCATACTTATAATTTCTGATACTTATACGCATTGATACTTATTTTAATGCCATACTCATACTACTCATACTCAGAGTCTGAAATACTCATGGTACTCGTACTTAACAATACGCATGATGTTATTGATTTCGACTCTCTATGACTCATCGTATACACGAATCACAAAATAGGTATGATTCGCGTACGAAGACTACAATGCTCACAAGAAGGTTATGTGTTTGCTCTGCTTGCTGTCTTTGTCTTTTTTGTTTATGTGTCTTCCTTCTCCCTTTGTAAATGCAACAATAACTAAGACTGTAAATTTGGACGAATGATTCGAATCACTCGAATCATTTCTAAGTATTATAAGTATTTTTCTAAATTTATGAATCTGAATGAGTAGGCGTATGAATCAAACATAGTTCGAATGTTATGAGTTTGATGTCAACGTTGTACTCATACTCATTGCAACCTGTACTTATAAATCAATGTTATACTGAGTACGAATGAATCAGAGTAGTTGGATTTCAATACTGTTGACTCACTCATACTCAAAATTTCATGAGTACCTATGAGTAGCGAAAAAGCGATTCATTGCTGATCTCTGATGTACATGCTATAGTCTGAACATCTGCGTTGGAGTAAATTTAAACTTTGTTCATTACGTAATTGAAAATTACAGCATTTTTGTTGGGATTACTGACTAGTTGGTGTATGTTAGTTTTAACTACGATTGCAGAAACCTACAGTTTAACATCGTCTACGATTATCAGATTTGAAAACATTTGCCAGAAAACTTTTGAAAGGACAATGCCGAAGTAAATATTTGTTTTTCTTTTTCTAAAGATGACAGGTCTGAGGTTTGAACTCATTAGCTCTCGTCTTGTTGTAAGCCCATACACAATCTAGGCCACTATAATGTGCATTCGAGTGAGGGTGTTGGAAAAGTCTTTAGACAATTCAATTCTCCTTGCAGCAGTAAGAGGAAATCCAAGATATTTGGATGCCTCTTCAATTACGATAAAATTAGGTGACGTATAATGAAACCAAAACTTCTTTATATTATCATGGAAGATACAAATCGGCGTAGTCTAGTTCAAATCCGAAACCAGACATCTCCAGCAAAAAGGAATATGAAAAAATATTTTTTCGGCGAGGTTGTAATGACCTATTAGGAATGTATGACGTAAGTTCTGTCTAATTTGAAAAGCGAATAGATTTCGATTGCGAGGTGATGCTGCTTAAAGTAGCCGTTCTCTAGTCTCGCTAATTGAAATTATAGAATTGGCCGTTTCTAAATATTCTAGCGATTGAGGTGTTTACAATCTGGTTATCGGTGAATGTGTCTGAATCTCGTCTAAACACTACTGACTGTTCACAAAAGACTTAACAACCAAAAAGGCAATATTATGAGCCTTTATGAGCTATTACTACATACCAAAATGGTAACAAAGTGAACTGAAAAGTTCACTAAGATAATGCCAAGACTCCCATGAGTCTTTTATGATCCCCCAAAACTTTTTAACATGTCTGACATTCATTTGCTTGGGTATCTACAAGAATCTCTTAATGGTAACAAATCCGGGTTCCCTGAAAGCCATTTAATAAACATTTTTCTTAGATGAATCATAAAAATTTAAAAGAGATTATGGAGGTCAGATACTTTTCATCTCACCTAATATGTGCATTCCGTAACTCTTTAAATCATGGCCATGCCATGAAAGGAAATGAAACACATTTTTATGGCATCGATTTCAAATTTCCACGGAAAATTTTTGCCAACCTTAAGGGCATTTCCTTCTTTATGACAATTCACACACTCACATACTCATTTAATCACTCACACACCTTCTGACGCTTGCAATCATATGTGACAATATGTCCATAAAGAGAGACACAGAGAGAGAGAGAGTATATGTAACCGATGTTGGTGATATTGAATGCATTACAGTGTTACCAAAATGGCAATCACTACAACAGCAGCAGTAGTGGCAGTTGCAAAACCAACCAAAAACAAAAAAAGGACAAAACAACTGCAGTAACATTAGCAAAAAAGGAAACAGAAGAAGAAGAACAAGTATAGAAACAAGGACAAACAGAGTATAACGCAGTTTATTAAAATTGTTATGTTGGTTATAAGTCTGCGAGGAGAGAATGCTTATACATACAGTGGACAGCAAAAGTCTTAGTACGGCAATATATTTTGACAAAAAAGTCCCCACAAGCGTAATACTCTTACACAAAGTGCCGATATGACTTCAAGAGAGTATTTAGGAGATCATTTGAAAGAAAAATTACGTAATCGCTAAACCTCAAACAAAAGTCAATCGAAAAACTAGCTCATGGAGGCACCAGAAAGCACTAAACAAAACTTGTACATTAAATTGCAAATGGCTTAAATGCAGTGCTTGACCTTAAGGGATAGTCTACTAAATAATGAGGATAACATTTTCATATATTAGGCCTTTAAATTTTAAATTTACTCAGGCTTCTCCTTGGGGGTACCTATGGAGTCATCTGAAACTTTTCCTTTTTTTCTCTTGTTTTATGAAAAACATTAAAAAATTGTTTGTTTTATAATAAAACAGAAATAAATTAATGAAATAAATATAAAAACTATAAATTTTTATACAAACTTTTGGCTAAAATACATGAAATTGCTAAACATATATTGCCGTACTAAGACTTTTGCTATCCACTGTATATGCACGTGTGTGTGAGTATACATGTATGTAGCATTAGATGATTTGCCAAGCAAAAGTATTTGCAATGGCTGGTTTGTTATTCGTTTTTATTTTCTATCCCCCTTGCAACCGACAAGCAATTGCAACATCTATTATTGCCATACATACGGACATACAGAAATGTATGGTGCAGCTGATACTACTGCTGCAATTTTTATTATTGCATTTCATTTTCATCTTCTAGTTGTTGTCATTATTGTTGTTATTGTTGTTGTTATTATTGCTGTCTGTTCTATTTGATTTCCAAAAGATTTAGCGCAGAATTTCAATTTACTTTGGCAGATGCCAGGTGTCACCAGCACTAGCACTAGCATCAGCCAACGAACCAAACAGCCAGTCAACCAACCAACAAAATGTGGAAAAAGAGCTTCAAGGGATGCTATCCGAACAAAAACTCCGCCAACACCTTGTATTGCCAGTGACATATAGAAGCTAAACTCATGCTGACTTTGTTTCCTTCCACCATTTTTTTTTACTTTTTTATTTTTGTTGTTGTAATGAAAATACTGGCTTATATACAGAGAACGAAAAAACATCCTTGATATTGAATATTAAATTACTATACCACACAACAATTTTTTTATTTTTTTTATTTATTTTTTTTTCAAAAAACGGCAAAAACGATACAAATTCTGTACCATATTTCCTTGTACCCCCCAAGATCCTTTACAAAGATATCGTCTTCCCATCTTTTCTCTTGTTTCCTCGTTAGACACTGTTTTTTTCTATGCAATCTAAAAAGTAATAACGTTCCTTGGCCTTCTTTTCATACAGAAAATCTATCTGGCATGGCTTCGAAGTTAACATGTGCTATTGATGATCATCATCATCATGAGCTTACACCCACTTTGACTGCCCAATTCTCAGCAATTTTTGTTACCAATTCCCTTAGCCTTTATCAGTTGAGAGAGGTTTTTCTGTTTTCTTTTTTTTCGTAAATTTTGAGAATGACGACCATCAGTTGCCTGTCAAATCATATTTATTATTGTATGTTTTCATTTGTAAAATTGCTTTTGAGAGGCTGTGATTTCATGTGTATGTATGAGAGTGTATGTGTGTGTGTACTATATAACCTGTCAAATAAAATATACACATACACCTAACACACTTTGAAAAAAATTTTCGGGTTTGTTTTTGTTGTATAATTCAATAGGAGCTTAAAACTGGTAAAAATGCAAGAAAAATAAAGGGGAACTGTTACTTGCAACAGGGGAGATAATGGCGTATTTAAAAAGTGCTCTCCACTCAAATATTTTGTGCAATAAATCTATTGTTTATTGCAGCCAGGGTTCTAAGTTTTGTATGAAAATTATTTTAAGGTATTATATGTACACTGGAAACTAAAACCCTACAGACCCTCTTCTTTGTTCAGGAGAATGTTACAACTTGCTATTCTTGTCTTCAAGGAATGACGACATGTAGCTTATGGTAGCTTATATAGCGCCATACACATACATTATCATCTATCTGAAGACTCCTAATGTTGGCCAAATTGAATGCGTTAACTGCGGATCCACGAACACGATTATGTTGCCCTTACACAGAAGTAAAGCATGCCACGCTTGAAAATGTCATTCTGTTTTTTTTTTTTTTTTAAGAAGACTAAGTATTCCAAAGATGAATCTGAACACTAAGCTTAAATGGAAATCGAATTTTTTATAGGCCAGATGGCAGAGCATTTTTGAAGGGTAAGATCCGACTTAGGCCCATTTTAGCGCTACAAATCGGCATCCAATAGCAAATATTTCCTGTAGACAATCAATCATCGATCGCAAAATAAACAACTCTATTGCATTAATTCTTATTTTAGAGAATTCCATTATACATCGTAGAAAATTAGAAGTCAAGAACCTCCACCTCTTTATAGCAATAGCTGGACACTGATACATGAGGTGAAAGATTGTCTCCACCTTTTTATTAGATCCACTGTTCAAACAGAATTTAATTGAAATAATTTCCAATAAGGAAGTGGCCCGCAAGAAGTCGCCGTAGTCTAGTAGGTAGTGTGTTGGCTTATTAGACGCAAAAGCCAGGCCAGGCATCAAAGACGAAATATAAAAAGTATTTTTTCGGCTACTTCCTCTCAGTAGATTTCTGGCAAAAACTCTGAGAGTAAATAAAAATTGCCATGAAAAATTTCTCAATAAATAAAAATCTGTCGTTCGGAGTCGACTTTAAACTGTAGGTCCCACAACTCATGTATAAAATTAACACACACAACATAAGTGGTGTGAAAAACTTGGACGTTGTACAATCGGTCAATTCGACCTCCGGGTACTGTACTTGTCTTAATTGACAAGTACACGTCCTCTAACCTAACCTAACCTAACCTAAGTGGCCCGCAAGAACTGTAATAGTACGATGTATAGCCATGCGATTTAAGGTACGAAAACAAACAGTTTTTTTTATTCTATGCAGTTCAACAAAGCCACCGAAGTTGAGTCTCCCTGTAAAACAAAAGAAAAATATTCAGTTTAACCTATGACTTGTGTCGGAGATTGTAAGCTCAATAACATTAGTGGTTGGTTCAATTGCCAATGATATTCTTATGGCCTGGAACTCATATAAGAGTTACTCTTAAAAGATTCGAAATTTACGTGAGAAATCCCTTACATTTAGTGACGAGATGACATTTCTGAGGGTCTGATAGCAACATCATCGTCCCAATAAATTAAGAAATTCTCAGAGAAAATCCTATCAGCCAAAAAAAGCACTGTGGTCAGGTAGTCTAAAGAAAATATAACACCAGGACCCTTAACTTATATCCCACAGCTTACTCTGTTCAACATTTTAAAGCCATTATTACTATATTCCTCAAGAGACATACCGGAAATCTTAAAATCAGTACTCCTTTCGAGAAAATTAAAAGAAGAGGCTATCCAGTTGCCTTTCTTCTGTTCTACAAGAAAACGCGTCTGCACTTACCATTATCGCTACATTCCTGTAAAAGTCATCTGAGAAAGTTAAAGTGACTTCTTGTGATACTTCCAAAAGTCAAAATATGTATGTAGATTTGAGTTGTAGTGATTAGATAAACACTAAAAACAATGTTTCACAAAACAGCTTAATCGTGTTATTTATAAGAACCTACGTTGCATCCATTAACTGTTAAAATAAGAACCCACAATATGTATGGTGTGAAAAGCTAGGCAGTAATTAGCTAATCGGTCACCCTCAGTATTTTTTTTTTTGCTGGACTCAGCACTTGTATATCTCCATTACAATTCTTAACAAAATAAATAAAAATTCAAATGAATTTCTTATGAGCATAGGGAAAGTTAATTACGACACTCAGTATTCATACAAACATACATACATACATACATACATAATTGGCCATTACAACCCTTCAGTCAGGATTACGGCCTAGCTTCTCACACCACTCATGTTGTGTGCGTTAATTTTATACGTGAGTGGCGGGACCTATAGTTTAACGTCGACTCCGAACGACAGAATTTTTGAGAAACTTTTTCATGGCACTTTATTTTACTCTCAGAGTTTTTGCCAGAAATCTGCTGAGAGGAAGTCGCCGAAGAAATATTTTTATTTTTCATATTTCATTTTTGATGTCTGACCTGGGATACGAACCCGGGCTTTAAAATAGTAAGCCAACACACTACCTACTACACCACGGCGACTTAACACTCAGTATTCCCTTACTGAATTTCACGTAATACTTGTTCTTCATCCTAAGGTTACAAGATCTTCTTATTTTGGACACAGAATATGTATAAGATTTCCTGGTCATTGTCGAAGTCCAGTTAAATGCAGTTTGTGCTCTTCGATGTAATTGACATTGTGTTACGATATTTATATATTGCAGTATGGATGTTCTGTGCCCGTTTTCATGGTCTGTGGTTTTCTTTCAGCTTCATCATGAGGTTTACATCAATCACGACAAATTTTCGTCAATAAAGTTATGATGTTAATCGCTTTAATTTATCCCTGCTTGCTACATATTGTAAATGACCAAAAATTGTTTAAAAATTCTTCAGAAACAGCGATAAATAAAAACTTTCCCTTTATTTCGTTTTTCTTCTGCAACAAACTAAGTCTTTCGATTCATAGAGAATAAACGACAGACCTCTAGAATAGAAAATAGTAGCATGAGACTGTAACCTGTAATCGGTTCAGTTCTATGCCCTATGCCCTTTGCTTTCTCATTGAAAATGGTTATTTTAGACTGTAAGCTGTACTCGATTCAGTATCATTTCATATGCCTTCTGTAGTAAACGTTTTAAATTTCCATGATTAGAGAACCGTACATACATACATACACACATAATTGGTCATTACAACCCTTCAGTCAGGATAACGACCTAGCTTCTCACACCACTCATGTTGTGTGTGTTAATTTTATACATGAGTGGCGGGACCTACAGTTTAATGTCGTCTCTGAACGACAGATTTTTGAGAAACTTTTCATGGCAATTGTATTTATTCTCAGAGTTTTTGCCAGAAATCAGAGAAAGTCGCCGAAGAAATACTTTTTGTATTTTATTTTGATGTCTGGCCTGGGGCTCGAACCCTGGCTTAACGTCTAATAAGTCAACACACTACCTACTAGACTACGGCGACTTCCGCCCATACAGTTCTATTAACACATGGGCATTTATAACTAAAATTCTCTCCGTAATAAATAACTGCCGGGGCATGCACATGTATTTGAGATATTCGTTCTATGACATGAACGTAGCCATACCTAAAGAAGTACATAGGCTGTGTGCAGAGTATTTGATGCTATTTTTCAAAAGGTAAAAAAACAACAAGAACGACAACAAGAAAAATCGCGTTAAAAGCCAAACATGGCCAAATTATAGAAATATTCTCTAAATACCAACAACAAAAAAAAGAGAGAGAAAAAATTTGTTCGCCTACCTCTTTGCCTAGCTGGCTAAAAAGTTATCAATACCTTGAATTGAAAAAAGAAAAACAACACACATATTCTCACGAATACAAATGTCAGAAACCTGCATTTGCTACACCCACAAAAACACATACATACACACAAACATACACCTACATTAGCAAGATATGCTTGCTATACGTGTAAATCCCTTATGAGCAAAGCAATCACACAAATATTTGCACAATTTTTTCATGTTGATTTTGTTTTAGGGGAGAGTTTTTTCTTTTTGTTTTTTTCCTCAAACAAAACTGAGAAGAGGAGCAGAGTGATTGATTGTGTGTGTGTGTGTAAGAAAAAAAAATTCAGTTTTAGTCGTTTACTTTTTTTTCCGTATTGTTTGTGTTGTTTTGTTTTGTTTACCGTATAAAAATGTAAATTTACAGATGGATTTTCATAAAAAATTAGAAATCAATAGTTTATCACATACATACACATACACAAACATACACATACATATATAGAGGGACAGAGTAAAAGAGAGAATATTTAATAGAAAATAAAAACAAAAATTCGAAAACTTTTGAAAATTGACACAAAATGTTTGCTTTTTAGGAAAGATAGCACCAGATTTCTATATGAATATTAAATTTGGCTCAAACTAAATCAGACAGTTGGTTGGCTTTGAAAAGTTTTTCCATGAAATTTTGATTGAAATAAATTTGAGTGACTAAATAATGGACGTTTTATTGAAAAATATTTGTTATTAATGACCAGCATAATGTCATCCCTTAAGTCAGTATTGAAGGAAATTAAAATTTTTAATTACAAAAACCTTATAGGCTTGAAGAGCATATCTCTTTGTCTCTGCCTTCTTTGTGTCTTCAGAAGGCACAAAAAAGTATTGTTTGATTTTCATTTAGCTTCTGATGATTCGGCTATCGAGCCTTTATCTCTGAACTATCTGTTATCTCTTAAACATAAAAACACTTGTGCCCAAATC
The DNA here is from genome assembly GCA_936449025.2 of Sarcophaga subvicina. Classification (NCBI taxonomy): domain Eukaryota; kingdom Metazoa; phylum Arthropoda; class Insecta; order Diptera; family Sarcophagidae; genus Sarcophaga; species Sarcophaga subvicina. The sequence continues at coordinate 78,832,839 of OW388083.2, forward strand.
TAATATTTATCGCCTGCTTGAAGTACCTTAGCAGGTCACCTGCATCACTACATGCTATCACCGAAATTTAGTGTAAAAGTCACTCTTCAATATCCTGCAATTGTAGGTTTTAAAAGCTGAAGAGTTGCAGTGTAACTAGTGTCGAAGACTTATAAAAGTCCATTCTGTACTAACATTTGAGCGAATTACAAATCCTGACAAGGATGTAGGAACTCATGCCAAGTAATTCTTAAAATCATATAAAATCCTGTAGTCCTTCATCTGCAATATGTTGGTTCTGAATAACAGTTACTCGCCCTATTTGACAAAGGTTGGCATAGAAGTATTGCGAGTTACTGCAAAAAAATTTATTTGATGCTCTACATCAAGTATATGATATGGGAGATGGTAATCTTCAGCAAAAGAAATCTGCTGAGATTTCTGTCAAAAACTCTGAGGGTAAATGAAATTGCCAGGAAAAGTTTCTCAAAAAGCTGTCGTTCGGTTCTGCCACTCATGTATAAAAAATTATCACAGACAACACAAGTGATATGAGAAACTGGGTCGTAATCCTCACTAAAGGGTTGCAATTATGTATTTATGCAATGACCAAACCGCCCATGTGGTAACTGACGTTAAATTAATTTTAAATGTTAATTGAAAAGTTCGAATGTATTTATCTTTTAGTCCGGACTTGCCTGTCGGTTTATTCGTGTCTCTACAAATAAAATTTTTTCCACAAAATCTTCAGCCGATTATTGCTCTGAAGAATTTACAATCACAGTTTGGTGACCACAGTGGCGTATATTGTAGTTGTAAGAATTGCAATCGTTTTAACTGATAATTAATTTTCGAAATTTTGAAACAGAGCTCTTGGAGATATATTGCGAAAAGGATGCATGGTATAAATTTTTCTAGTTTTTATCAACGAAATGACAAAATCTTTCTTTAAGAGTAGCCAAAACGAATACCAATGATAGTTAGTTCAATAAAAAGACTAAACCACTGCGAAATTCATTAAAAAATGTTCTCTTACGCGTTCTGCTACTGCATACGCATCTCGCATTGGTGTACAATGCATTGAATACTTCTGCAATTGCAAGAAATTTTAACTCGTGCAGCTTTTTTATAGCATTTAAAGTCTTGTTTTTATTGCCATTCATTCCTGTTGTTATTTCCATTAATATTTATGAAAGAAAAAATCTCTCTTTTTTTATTTGCCATTGCCTACCCATGACTCTTTTGAATGATTTTTCTTCTAATATAACTCTTACGTTAATGCTATGAGTACTACACCATAAGCATTTTATATTTTCTAATTCCCCTACTGCTGTTTCGCGGCATATAGTTTTTAAATTATTAAAACATAATAACTCTGCATCCTTGTTACTCTCACACACTGCCTATCTCTCTCTCTCTCTCTCTCTCTATTCCACTTTCTCCGTATAGCAATTATCTTTTTATAATTTTTAAGTATTCCTGCTGCTGTTCCTGTACAGCATCTTGTATGCTTTGCCATGTGGCTGGCTGATGTTGCTGTATGGCTTTAAGCCTTAATTTGTGACACGTGTTATGTTTTGCATATTTTATACGCCAGCAAATTCATTTTCATTCTTGCACCTTCTTTTTTGTTTGTTTTTAGTTGAACTGAGTTCTATACAGCTCAGTTTAATTTAATTTATGTGCGTTCATTTGATAGTTTTGATGTTTAAATAAAGTGTGGCTACAGCAGAGAGAGAGAGAGGGTAAAGGTGAACTTGAATATTTTGACGAGGTTAAAATTCAAACAGAACTGAACTGAGGAATCATTAAATTCGTTTTATAATAATGTTATTAATTTCCAAGTTGGCAACACTTTTTCTAACTCTCTAACTTCCTTTAATTGGCGCTAAATTTGTCGACTCTTACTTATTTTTCCTTCTTTCTTTTAAATATTCTTTCTAAACTCTGCTTACAAACAACTCTCTCTCTCTCTGTGTGTTCTTTCTGCCTTAATGTGGTGTATCTCTCTCTCTCTCTCTCTCTATCTCTCTCTCTCACTTATTTTTCTTTTTATACGCCAATTAAATTGTGTTATTAGTTTTCGCCTCCAAACTGCTTGTTTAATTTTTTTCTCTTTTTTTATTTTTGTTGCCTGCTTTAAGGCGTTTAGTAAAGTTTTATTAAAGCCATTGTAGCATACATTTTTTATAAGCCAAAGCAATAACTTTTCTCTACTCAATTATCTTTTAAAAGTGTTGTTGTTTCTTCATTTAATTTCTTTTAATTTCTGAAGTGTAGTTTTAAATTATGAACGAAACTTATTAAAGGAAAATATAATTTTACAACTATTTTAAGTAATTAAACAAGAAAAAACTCTCTTTTTTCTATTTTGTATTTTCAAATATTTTACTAAGATTTCTTTCATATTTTTCTCTCTTTTTAGGTAAGTTTCAAAAATGATTTCAAACCCATATTCATTACTACCCTTGAAGTATGCAACTGTAAGTAATAGAAGAGTATATATTTTATAATGTTTTATAATCAAAAACAAAATTTCTTAATTTAGTTATAAAAGATAATTAAGACAGGAAGAGTGTAAAAAAACTAGAATGAAATTTAACCAGTGTATGTGAGTAATTATTCGTACTCTGATATTAAAGAAAATACAATACAACAGCATATATTCGTAGTTATTTAAAGATGGATAGACGCCGCTTACCCCAACCACTTTACTCCAATTATTTACTTTACTGCTTGCTTGGGCTTCAACTCGTTTTCTCTGTTCAATTCAAAGGCAATTCTGGTGATATGGTTTGATTGCCTCCTAAGGCAAGAATTGTCGATCACTCATTTGCCAAAGCCTCTGTTTGGCTATAATTCTCAGTCGGAATATGCAGATGATCTTATGAAGATGGCTGTTCACGAACGCCTTTGTTTTTCACATATCGCGAGTGGCAGCATGGAACTTGTTTCGCAACTGTACAAGAAAATGGGTTTTATATTTGATTTAATATAAATATTTTGATACGAAAAGATAAAGACACTAAGTTCTGAGGCCATTTGTAAACGATTATCAATATTCTCTAGCGATCCTCCATTTATGTAGTAGAACCGATTAACGTCCATTTACAAATCATTACTGGGACGTCATTGTATTATTTTTTATTCGACACGGCCCTCCAGATGACGCCACTACTTAGTTTGCCTACGGCTTTCACAAATTCTTTGATACTTAGATGCAGTGATGAAGACCACTCCGCGACAACACCCAAGGTCTTTATATAGTCGATCCTCCATATGACACCATAATACAGTTTGTCCACGGCTTCCTCAAAGTCTTTGATACCCAAGCTCCTTATGTAGTCGATGATAGACATGTAATCCATGCATGTATTCCAACTTGTTCAGCTGCCTCAAAGCAGGTGTCACACTGTTTGCAATTGGGTATCACACTCAGTGCATTGATGTATCTGAAACCTTTAGAAATTTTTCGATGCTCTATTACTCGTCAGCAATTTTATTTAATTTAAGCTTTATTAGGTCCTGCTCACTTGTTTTATCAAACTCCTCCTCCATATTTTCTTGGCCAACTCTTTGATTTCCTACAAAGAAGATTTCAATTCAAGGCTTATCGGCATATTTTCTCTGATTATTTCCTAAGTGTACGCTAAATACTTGACTTTATCATCCTCTTTAGAATAATTTTGATTCTCATTGCTTAAGGCGTTTGACTGCCGAATCATAATGCCAAGGTAGTATCATTTATGGACATGTTCTACTTGATTGTGGCCTAAAACGTATGTCTTCCTAGGGATAATTTTCGAAACAATGTTAGCAGAGTGGACCAGTAAATCATGAGTATTTGAGTGATATTCCAGTGTTTGATAGCCCGAAGTGTCACTGCCGCATTTTAAACGTCCCCAACCAAGAGGTGGGGACTCAACTTTTTTATCTTTCTATTTGAGCGGAATATTCTCATTATGTAGCGAACCCTCTGGGATGGTGAGGAAGTCTCAAGACGGAATGGTGTGCTCATCTTCAGGGATTTGTGGAAATTTGATAGATGTTTTAGTATTTGAATCTTTGGTGAGGATTCCGAAGTGGAGTTGCTATTTGCTCTTGGGACCATAGTTGGCCCTGCTCATTTAAATGTGTACTCTTGCGTGATTTTCTTTCACAGTAAGTTGTTCTGAGGGCAATTGAGTCGGTGTTGTAAAAATTACAACTGCTTCGTTATTACAGGGGCTCTATATCACCCTTTGAATCAGACCGCATTCTATCTTTGTTTTATTCCGGCACATAGTGTTATATCAGGCATGATTCTGATTATCAGATTATAGATCTGCTACCCGAATGGACTTATTAAGAAATGGATTAGAGAGAAGGCGCAGAAGAGCAGGGGCGAGAGATCTGTATTGTTTGCATATGGTGGCTTTTTTAACCCTGCTGGTACTGAATACATTCACTGGGAAACTGATGGCAACGTTTCTCATGGCACATTGCAGGTCTAGTTGCTGGCAACAACCAGGGATGAATGCCAACCGGACTATTGCAGGCTATGTGAAGACAAGGACGAGTTCGAGACTATAGAAGCATTGTCTGTAATTATCGAGAAGAAGATTGAAGAAAAAGACTGAGTAACTAAGTCTTCGAGGCTTCAAACTTTTTGGTAGGGAAACAACATTTGAACTTTCTCGAAAGGAATTAAGCTGCCTTAGGAGTGCACGTTTATCCTCGCGTAGTTAAACCGTTCTCCCTTAGTCTAATAGCTTATTATAGATTCTTATTCTCCTTATCACCGCATTATTAATAATTCTGTCGATTAAAAGAATGCAAAGTTTCATTTCTGTTACCGTGTCAATTCTGCAGAATACTGGTAACAAAGAATTGAGATTTCTCTGTAATTTTTATACTGAAAGCAGTACGCTTTCCAGGGTAAAATTTCTGATGATACTCTAGTGATTGGTTATTCTTTAATTTTTCATTGTAAATTCTATTCAAAATCATGTTTGGTATCCTTTCTACATTTGCCATCATTTCCTTGGCTGCAAGTTATTATTTTCCGATTTTTATAAAGAAATAAGCAATTAAATACAGCAATTATCATTAAGAATGTAGATGTATCTGCACACATACTGGCAATTTTAATGAATTGTTATTCCTTCATAATTGATTTCTTTATTTTCTCGACACCCAAGAGCAAGAACAGAGAAAATAATCATAAAATTATATTGCAATGAAACAATAATTCGGAAATTAACAAAGAATTTCTACGTAATTATAAAGAAATTCAAATGAAAATTTATGCAAAATTATTCTTCATACAGGCACACGCACACATAGACACACATTTCAATAAAATTACTCTCGTGCTTCAAAAAATAATCTCAACTACTACACTCTATGCATATAATGTTTGTTAATATCTTGTATAAATACAGCCAATAATTATTGAAATACACACACATTTAAATACAAGGCAAACGGAGAGAGAGAGAGAGTGTGTGTGTAACAAATAATCATAACACAACTATTGCCAAAGGAAATCCATGAAAATAAATGCAAAGCAAGTAAAAGAATATTCAAAAGAAAAACAAAAAAGATTTAAAGAAAAAAGAGAAAGAAAGCATTAGAGTGAGAGCAGAAATGAGTTAATAATATTCATGTGTATGTGTGTTTCAATTATCTTAATATATATGTATTGTATTGTATACAATCACAGCTGTTGATATAAAAATTTTATCATTTTATTCACACAATTGCTTTTTGAGTCTCTTGCTCTCTCTCTCTCAGCCTCTTTCTAAGCTGATGATGATTTCTTGTCTTACTTCTCATTTATTTAAATTTCTTTTAATATGTTTGTTATTATTGCTATTACTGTTGTTGTTGCTGTTATTGCTGCGTATAAGTATTTTAAATGTTCTCAATATCCCCAAATGAATACTTAGCTTATGAATATATTGATGAAGCAGATGGAAATACATACTCAAATTGAGGAGGGTAGTGGTTTAAATTTAAATAGAAATTACGGAAAAGGATAGGAAGTTGATAGAGAAGTAATAATGATTGAAATGCCATGCTTTACATACAACAGTGCGTTGTAAAAGTCAGGCAATACTAAAAAAAATGTTTTTTTTATTTGCAACTGTTTTATAAAATAATTACAAAACTAAAGAGCCATAGTGTTACTATCTACATGTCGAAATCCGCATCAGAGGTCCACAATGAATCGTTTTTTCGCTACTCATAAGCACTCATGAAATTTTTAATATAAATGAGTCAACAATATTGAAATTTAACTATGTACTCTGATTCATTCGTACTCAGTACAACATTGATTTATAAGTATGAGTACAATGAGTATGAATACAACATTAACATTGAAATATTTCATAACATTCGAAATATGTTTGATTCATATGCCTACTCATTCAGATTCATAAATTTAGAAAAATATTTATAATACTCATAAATGATTCGAGTGATTCAAAACATTCATCAAAATTTACAGTCCTAGTTGTTGTTGCATTTACAAAAAAAGGAAAAAAGAAAAAGACAAAGCTAGCAAGCAAAGCAAACACACAACCTTCTAGTGAGTATTGTAGTGTTCATACGTGAATCATACTTATTTTGTGATTCTTGTAAATGTTGAGTCATGGATGAGTCGAAAACAATAGCATCATACGTATTGTTAAGTGTGATTACGATGAGTTCTTCAAACTTTGAATATGAGTAGTATGAGTATGACATTAAAATAAGTATGAGTATAATTCTATTCCACCCATCTTTTTGAATACTCATTGCGGATCGCTGATCCACATGCTTTCATCAGCTATATTGAACAAAATAATTACCAGAAGACAGGAAAGGCTATGTAATCTATAACTTCCAACAGAAATTTATAAATATCGCATACTTTCTTATATATTTCTAATCACATATTATACATCTCGCCGTGGTCTAGTAGGTAGTGTGTTGGCTTATTAGACGTAAAGCCAGGGTTCGAGCCCCAGGCCAGACATCAAAACAAAATACAAAAAGTATTTCTTCGGCGACTTCCTCTCAGCAGATTTCTGGCAGAAACTCTGAGAGTAAATAAAATTGCCATGAAAAATTTCTCAACAATCTGTCGTTCGGAGTCGACTTTAAACTGTAGGTCCCGCCACTCATGTATAAAATTAACACACACAGCATAAGTAGTGTGGGAAACTAGGTCGTAATCCTGACTGAAGGGTTGTAATGACCAATTATGTATGTATTATACATCTGCCATCAACTTCAATTCTAATGGAATTTTCAGAATAAAGAGGCTATGAAAGCATTGTAAGCAATGCTCTTCAACTGCTTGATAATTCTAACTTTTTTAAAAATCCACAACAAATCTATACAATGATTAATTTCTAATCATAAAGTCCTAGAAATGTATCTCAGCAGAACTCTGTTTTGGTACACTACAAGCCTCATTGCATATATTACAATGAAATTTAGGGCAGACCAGAAAATATAATTAAAACCATAAGAAATTTACTCTTGAGTTCAGCATATTTGCAGTTTTACAGTTTTCAAAATCTAGAAAATTTTAAATTTTTCTATATACGTACGTTATTTATGGTCTCAAAAGCTACTGTCTATGTGTCCGCCTTCTTCATCGAAGCACCTCCTGTACAGTTTACTTTCAAAGAAGTTCCATCAAGCAGGGGCCTGCAATAACTTCGTGATTTTTTAGCAAAATTCATCAGTTTTGTTATGCTCGTATGATCCAGTATGGACCAGTCAACTATATTTCCACAGTCGTGTTCAAAACCCATCAGTTATTTCGAAATATGTAGTTTGAGAAATTATTCAGGATTTAATAGTCAACCAGCTTTATTTCCTTTTGTCCTGATGCCATTTGTCAGTCATAATCCACACTGTTTTGTTTCCCTATTCTACAAATGAAGCACTTACTTTGGCTCTTATTTCCCTTGGATGCATGAGTCTTCTAGTAACAAACTATCCTTAAATTATTTCCTAGTTGCTCCAGTAACAGTATTTGTATTTATTTCAATGGAAACTTCCTTCGAAGATGTCACTCTGCATTCTTTCCAAACCAAGAGGTTGCATTGTACGATTTTTCTCGGCAACTTAAAAACCTATACATTTTCAGAGAAGGCACCATCATTTGTTTTTACATTTATCGTGGTCTTCCAGAATTAGTTAAGTCAGCTTCGTATACCATTGTCATACTTTCGATTACAGTCACCTGCCTGAGATCTCTAAACTGTTGTGTCTAAATATGGTAGAAAGCGAGGAATCATAGAATATTTCAATATGCTGGCTTTTATTGACAGGCGTATTAGGGATCCCTAGTCGCCGTACTCTAGTAGGTGGTGTGTTCGCTTATTAGACTTGAGGCCTCAATTCAAACCCCATATCAGACATCTCCAACCAAACGAAATTTGAAAAAAACATTTCTTCGCCTACTTCCTCTCAGCAGATTTCTGCCAAAAAAAACTCTGCAAGTACATAAAATTGCCATGAAAAGTTTCTGGAAAATCTGCTTGGCGATTAGATGTATTATCTGATAGATTTGTTACACTCGTATTTGTAACAAAAGTTCCCGAAGTGCAGTCTTTCATGGCCGCTAGAGGCAGTTACACTTTATCATTACCAAGCAACGAACTTTTTTCTTCTTCTTACACTTGCTGTCTTCTCTCTATTCATTTCAACCAGCGCCTGAATAGCTAAACTAACATTCTTTGCATGATCATAGTGGAGTATACTAACACATCATCTGCTTAAGCCATCATTACACTTTGCTTCATAACAAAAAGTGTCTTAAAACTGCATTTCGTTGACTACCCCTTGATAGTCTTTAACGGGCTATTGTATAAAGGAAGGCTGGATCAAAACGGAAATTCTAATGCCAATCAATTTAATGACTGTGCGAAAACTGTTTCCTCAACACTGTGTATGCCAATGTATTATGAGTTGCATATCGACTGCTCTTCCTTAGCAATAAAATGCTGCATCATCAACATCAGCATCGTCTTCGTCTTCGTTTTCGTCCTGAGCGTCAACATCATTCAAACTGAAACTCAATCTTATATGCTCGTGGTTTTATTTTCCTTCTTTTTCTTTGCTTCCCTGTATTCTGAACAATAAAAGTGTTGTTGCTTGCAAATGCATTCTGCAATTTTCCTTAGAAATTATTTCGTTTATCTTCCTTCCGTTCTCGCTTAATCCTAAAGTGCAGCTACAGCTTACTCTCTCTCTCTCTCTCTCTCATACGAAAACACACACACATATACACCCTTATGTATGTAAGTGTTTGCAAGCGTATCGTTTATCCTACGTTTCATTTCTCATGGAATATTGATGGCATCTAATGGCACATGACGTGTGATTGTTGCTGTGTAACAGTGTGAGTGTCAGTGTTTAAGTGTGCATATGTTTAATAGTGTTAGTGTGAATATGAATGATTTCTTTTTGAACAACAACAACAAAATGAAGAAAAAGAAGAAGAAGATAAAGAATAAAATTAAATTGTTTTGGTTTGTTACTGTTTCCTCCGTTATAGTGGAAAATCGTATTCGTTGGTGCATAACAACACACAGCGCAGCATAAAACTTTTGAAAACGAATTCGTATTCAATTGAATTGAATTGAATTGAATGGAATGGATTGAATGAATTGAATGGATTGTAAGAATTTTAAATGACAAATAAAATGTTTAGTTTGAATTATTGATAAACTTAGAACTGATTGTCTAAACGTTACATTATGGGAAAGGAGCAACGGAGAGGGAAGTAGAAGTAGAAGTTGAAGAACAAAAATGCCAATGAATTATAAAGATAAGGAATGTATGCTGCATTTAAGTGTTTTACGTTTCATATAAGAAAAGGATTAATGAGACCACAATGCATTTGAATGAAAAGGGAATAATGGGAAAGTGATAAGGATTTTAGTTCTCCAACCCCCTTACGATAATGAAATTGTAATCGGTATTGTTTGTCGTTAAGCGCACAGTTGGGAGGACACCCAAATCAATATTCAACGAGAACTTAATTTTCTTACAAATTTAACAAAATTAAATTTTTTTGAATTTTACGTAAAAGCTTGTGACATCCAAGTAGTAACTACTGTCTGTTGGCACTAGGTGGCATTGATGGGCCATGAAAATATATTGATTTGTTGTATTGGGCATAAGCATGAGGAATTTTGAGTGATATTCCTTTTCCCCGGATTTGTGGCTGTCTAAACTAAGCTTATACTCCGCGTTAACGATTTTATATTCTTTGGCGGAGTTGACTACATACATGTTTGACGAACCGTAAACAATTTATTACATTTGCCAGAAAGGTTTTGAAATGTTTATTAGACAGGCCAAGCTTTACACCTTCTGAATATTATCAGTTTAGCTACATACATACATATATATTAAAGTAGTTTGATAGCAAACTTTTGGTAAAATTAAGTGCGACAAAAATGCATGCTCTCTGCTAATAAAATGCATAAGTTTTCCAGCGATGGAATTTTTGATTGAAAAGGACAGCTTAAAGGTTCAGTACTGGTCCTAGAATAACTAGGTCCAACTTCGGCATATCGTAGTAAATATTTGTCTTCTCTAGGCTCCCTTAATGAAACATGGCCATTACTTCCAACGGCAAGCACTATAGATCGATGATTGCGTACATGCATACATATATAATTGGTTATTACAATCCTTCAGTCAGGATTACGATCTCATCTCATCACTTATGTTGTGAGTGCTAATTTTAGTGTGATTTAGAGTGGCGGGACCTGCAGCTTCAAGTCAACTTCAAGCGGCCGATTTTTTTGTGGCAAAGAACTATTTTTTTACATTTCTTATTGTTGGGTTTTAACCGTGGCTTTACGTCTAAGAAGTCAACACATTATCTACTAGCCTCTATAAAATTATCGCAGCATTATATAAGGTGGGTGATTTAAAAGTTTAAATTTAAAAACGCAATAAAATAAAGACAGTTTGAAATTTTCTCAAATTAGTTTTTTTGTTGTGAAGTATTATTTCATTCATATGGCTGCCACGGCTGGTCTCACAGTATCTCATTCGATCGAATCAATTTTCGTTCACTTTTTCGATTTTATGGGGTCGTATCTCGGCAATGGCATCATGAATGTTGGCCTTAAAATGCTCAATTGTCTCTGGTTTGTAGGCATACGACTTATCTATAACGCCACTTCATAGAAAATAGTCCAACGGTGTCTAATCGCAGGTTCTTAGCGGCCAATTGCTTTCACCATTTCGGCTAATTAAACGGCCATCAAATATTTGATGCAATAAATCGCTTGTAGCTTGAGATGTGTGGCAAGTTGCATCAACCTGTTGAAACCAAACATCGTTTACATCAATAACATGAAGAGCGGACACAAAAAAATCGATTATCATGCAGTGGTTGTGCCGACTTCATTTTCAAAGAAATATATTACTTCCGCTCCACAAGCCGCACCAAACATACATACATACAGTCAGGATTACGACCTGGTTTCTTACCAAACAGTCACTCGTAATGGGTTCACTGGCTTCTGTAAGACCACGTGTGAGTTTTCTGAGCCCCTAAATACGGCAATTTTGCTTATTAACGTAGCCACCAATATGAAAATGAGCTTCACCCGAAAAGAAAATATATTTGACAAAATCGACATCATCGTGCAGTTTCTTGTTAGCCGGTCTAGCGAAGCAAAAACGAAGCGGATGGTAATGCGGCTTCCACTCTTGAAGCAATTGAAATTTAAACCGTAATCTTTTCGCTAAATTCGTCGTAAACTAGTGCGTAAAATGTTCAATTCTTGAAAAGGATAACAAGTTGCTGTTAATGGATTCTCACGCTCACTCTCGATATTTTCGGGAGTACACACTATACGAGCACATTCACGTCTTGGCAAGCAGTTTCACAAACTTTAGCAATAAACTTGAGTATACCAGGCACTGTTGGTTCCTCTCTGCGACCAAATTTTGTATGACGTTTTCATGTAATTTCCGATCAATTGCCTTTGTGGTGGAAATAAATTTCCATTTAAAGCCGACTAGAATCAAGCGTAAAGCGATTCATTACGTTCAGTGGAGATAATATACTCAGTTTTATGACAGAATAGAATGACATAAGTATTGTCAGATTCGAAATACCAAATGGTTCAAATTTATACCGATAAATGGCCCACATTTTTGCCTTAAACATTTTTAATTGAATTGCTATTTAAAGTTTGTAAAACTTTGCTAAATTTTGTTAAATTTTAAATTAAAAGGATTTGTTTTATTCTTATTCACCCTTTTAGTTGGTCACATGCCATATAAATCACTACAGTCGTCTTCCCCTTATTATCCCACTGTATCTTTTGGGTCCACTATATTTTTTTTTCGCTTGCATTACAATTGCTCTGCATGCTGATGCCGATAACAATATTGTTTCAGCTCAAATAAATCCTTCAGTATTTTTTTCTATTTTTTTTTAATTTTTTTTTTACAAGAAATACGCAAAGCAGTAAAAAAGAAAGAATTGAGTTGTAAAAAGCGAGAAAGATAGAAGAAGAAAAACCCAACAAGAACAATTGTTACATTTCAATTGTATTTCTAGAATATTTTTTTTTAGTTTTTTTATCGTCTTTTTTGCTCACTGTTCTTGAATTATTAAAAAATTCACTTTTTATGCACTTGCACACGCAAATGCCAAACACACACACACACACACACACAAACAAATCGCGCGTTATACTACAGTATTTCTTCTGCCATAATTTCTTTTTTCTTTTTTATTCATATCTTTATCTCTTACAATTTTATTTTACAAGAATCTTGTAAAATATTTTTCTTTTCTTTTTTTTCACGATTTTTTTCCACTGCCACTAGCGCAAGTATTTGTATTCAAATAATAGATTTATTTTATTTCAATGCTGCTGTCTCTATCTCTCTTTCTCTCTCCCTCTCTCTGTCTTTATCTTTCACCGCTAACTTCTTGCCTGACTTCATCATAGAAATTTTCAAATGTTTGCTGAGAACATTTTATATTTTTGTAATAAACATATTTCTTTAGTTTTGTTCTTGTTGTTTTTCTTTATTTCTTTCTATTTTTTTCTGTATATCAAGTACATAGTTTTGCCATGTTATTATTTCCATGCTTCTATTTTTACGTTCTTTAGTTCTAGTAGAAGCAAGCTTTTCAGCCACTTCCTTTTCCTTCCTTTTTTTCAAAAGACCTGGCATCGTTTGTTCCGCCAGCCTCTATATTTACTGCCTTTATTGTTGTGTTTATTGTTCTCTAATAGCAGTTTTATCTTCTATTGACGTTATGCATACGAACGAAAGAAACATTTGTTCTTTCTTTCTTAGCTTTTTCTCTCTTTAATATTTTTTTTATAATATTTCTTAGCAAGAAAATAACATTTACATTAGTTTCGTTACACTGTGCATACAAATTTTAATAAGAAATTTCTAGAATTACATCCCTTTAGCCAGGATAGCAACCTAGCTTACCACATCACCACAGTTTAAAGACGATTCGGAACAACAAATCTGAGAAATTCTTGATGACAATTTTATTTTACTCTTAGAGTACTGCTGAGTGAATTTTTTTTCATATTCATTCAAGATGTTTTAGCTGATCCTTGCACCACAGACTCTCTTCTAATAAGTCAACACACTACATACTAGACTACTAGGATTCTTGCCTACATATATACAACCCTTTAGACAGGATTAAGACCTAGCTTCTCGCATCACTTACGTTGTGTGCGTTAATTTTTATGCATGAGAGGTGGGACCTACAGTTTAAAGTCGACTTCGAACGACAGATTTTTGAGAAACTTTTTCATGGCGATTTTATTTACTCTCAGAGTTTTTGCCAGAAATCTGCTGAGAGTCGGCAGAGAAATATTTTTTGGTATTTCGTTTTGTTGGAGATGTCTGAGTTGAGGTTTTTACCATGGTCTCACGTCTAATAAGTCAACACACTATCTACTAAACTACGGCAACTAGACCTCCTCTTATAATCAACAAAATTAGCCTGATGAAAGGGCCACTATTGTTAACCCCTTCAATTCTTGTCTATTCACTAATAATGGAAAAGAGATTGATTCTTATTTTCGCAGTGTAAGAAAATTATTATCTGGCGTCTTCAATTTCAAACATTATCTTCGCTATTTGAAGGAACTTTCTATTTAAAGTTGCCTGCACACAAGTCTACCCACGTGTGTCCACCCTTGTTAGTAAATTCCTCATTAAAGGAATTGAGCTTATTTCGTTCTACCCGTTGCAAGTGGACATAAGGTCATTCCACGATATATTTACCTTGTCGGCCTTTCGAGCTATCGATGCCAGGTGTAGTTTGAGCATTCCTTTCGACTTCTGCCATCGCGATTCCAGTCAATTGGAAGTCCTGGTTGTTATACACAGTGGTTGACATAAAACATGTCCGCAGCACTCTCACTTCAGTCTCGGGATTTGCCCGATTTATGTCCAGATTTTAGTATTTCTGAGAGTGTAAGAACAAAAGTGCCGGTGGGTTCGTTTCAGGCACTGTTTGACTGAGATCTCAATTGTCTTATTGCATATACATATATAAGTCAACTGACTTTAATAAGGTGATACAAATGTTTAGTTTAGTCTGAAGCTAAATATATTAGACTTGTCTTATCTATTCATACAGTTCTCAACGTCTTCTCTAGAACCACCGTTTGTTATAATAATGCACCCCTGCTCCACCTACAAAAACAAAAATTTAATTAACCATCAACTGTGTTTTCAACTTGGTTTCATTCGTGCCTACACTGTAAATATTTGCAAGATTATAGATTTTTCTATCACCAACTGGAATTTTTATACGGAATTATGGATTATTTAGTCCATCAATCTGGAACACTTCATATTCATGACTTAAAGTATGTTCATTTCTCCATAAAGAACTCAGTCAATTCCATGTTATAGAAGGCTATACGTACTCATCGTAAGACAAATGACGTTGGAAAATGTTTAGGAAGACATGAGTCAACAGTCCAGGGTACCGTTTTTTTATCATTTTTAGAGTGTATATTTGGTAGTCTTATTTGCCTGTTACAATGTCAAGAATATCTTGTTTTATAGCCGATATATTCGAAGATATTTTCGAATACATATTCGATTCAATTCTGTTAGAAGTGTTTTCCTAATATCCATCCATAATAAAAATCCTTACATATGGACTTGACGTACGGCCCTTTGGGTACCATATAAACATTTGCTACTGTACATAGAACATATAATGCAAGATAAACACTCATAGGACATGGTTGGCCTACTGTGGTACGATCATTAAATTAAAGGGAAAGTGAACCTTTCGACTGGAATCATTCAAAAATCATCTGTATCGTGGAAGTCCTGGTGTTTCGCTTCTCTGCGTCATAATTCTGGACATGTATCCAATAAGAAAAGTTCAGTTCCGTTTTCTTCTTCGATTCTGTGGCCCTAAAGTAGTCCTTGGAAATATGATCAATACCAATACGTTTCACACAAGTCTTCAGAACGTTATGGTCTTGTAGTGACTTCGACAACAATACTGTCAAGTCAACTTTGGTATTTGAGCATAGTTCCTGTGCGCCGTTCACCAAGCCTTGGCGAGATTCGAAGCTGCACACGCCGTATTGATGGAATCAATTGCTTACATTATTAACCTTAAGCCTACAGGTTCTCGAAGAGGTTCCGAATCTAGATAATTCTCCCGGAAGTTCAATTATTGCGCCACATCTGTTCAATTCATTCCCTCTGCAGTTTCCCATAATACCATTATGTTTAGATACGTATGTGATTGAATATCTTATTGCTTTGCCGTAACATTAAGAAACTTGTAGCTGCTATAGGCCATCCTAGAAGTTATTATGTTACTCTTATCACCACTGCCCGCATGGTTAAATCTTCTGCTTGGAAATCTTTGCAATCATGGCATGCTTTTCTAGTGGATTATACCCAACCATTCATTAAAATTTCCATGAAATTGTTGACTGGGTAAAGTAAAGATCAAAACCACATAGAAAAGAGTAGCCTACAGAGGCCCTATTGGGTCTGGATTCTTTGAACGACTGCTTGTGCAGTATTAGACGTGAAGTTTTCGGTCGATAACTTACATTTTTTTTTTTACAAATGATTTGCACTTTTCTGATTGATTTGTTTTTTTCTGCCGATAACTGTTGGTTTCCTACTGGCATAATTGCTTCTGGATTCTTCGAACGGCTTTCTAATTTAAAGAGCAGAAGCAGACTTAAGAATTAAGACTAATGTTTTGCAATTATCTTCTGAACTATTGTTACTCACTGTACTTTGTTGCCGTATATCAACGTTAAATCTCTTTCAATGGTCCTCAGTTTTAAGCACATTTTTCTTATGTTTTTCGTTGTTGTTCAAAAGAAACCAACTGCTGCATAAAGCAAAGGCCTCTGTCTCTTTGAATGGGGCTGTGGAGAAATTAAATTGAATGAATGCAGTTACGATTGTTGCCACTGTTGCAAGTGCAACATCTTTTGAACAATTTTAATATTACATTAAGCAGGAAAGGAAAGAGACTCAAGAAACGGATGTTAAGCTGTTTTTCTGTTTTATTTTTATTTTCTTTACATATTTTTTTCTTTTCTTTGGATACCTTCTGTGTATTTTTAATATTTTAACAACTGCTGCTGTTTGCTTCAGTAGTCGACAGTCGTCTTAAAAAAAATATTTTTTTTATTTCATTTTAATGCCTCCCAAAAAAGCAAAACGATAACAAAAACCCCTCTGTTGAGAATATTTTAATATTTTCTATGATTATTGTTGTTATTATTTGTCCAATTGCTGGTCGGTTTCTTTGTTTTTATCATTGTTGTTATTGTTGTTGTTGTTGTATGTAAATAAACTTGGTTTTTCTTTTCTTTTCAGTACATAATTATTAAAAAATTTCTTTATTTCTGCCAAAATTTCAAGTTTAATTTGAATTTTTGGCAAATATTTGTTGGTTTGGCCAACCATTAAGTGCTTGAGGTTGTTAAAAATGATTCACTATGACAATTGGACAACAATTGAAATCTACTCGTGGAAATAAGATAACAACAGCGATGTATTAAAGTTTTCTGAGTTTTATTTATATATAAATAACCAGCTGCCTTGGGTTTATGAAAAAAATCTTTACGAAAGTCAACAGACAGATTTTGTCATCTTAGGTACACACCCATAGCTGCCAGATTTGACGATTTGTCGTCATTTTGACGATTTTGAGCTCCAAAAATATCATATTGACGATTTGACGATTTATGCCCTTATTTTGACGATTTCTGGAAATTAAAAATTTACATCATATTCTTTACTTTAGTACATTAAAAGCCACTTTAAGCTTTGCATTAACTTTGCAATTGTTACCAATCAAATTTTCCATCAACAGGTATTTCAGCAGGTATTTGAATCCTTCTTTGTTCACCCTGTAATATTCCTGGAATCTGTAAAGGCCACATGATTTAACGTCAAACACAAATATTTTAGTATGTATAATTCTTACTATATCTCAGGGAGTGATAGTGGATTCGATTCATGTCGAATAGATCTTCGCTGCAACCTTTCCATGGATAGTTTCTCCTCTTCTAGCACCAAAAAAACGAAGATATACGCTACTCGTTTTTTAATATTTGTATTTTCTTTTGAAAAATAGTTGAGAGGTAATTCACAATAAACAATTTTTGGTTATGCAACATTTAGAACTAATTCACAATAAAAACTTTTACTCCCAATATATTCGTAATACAGATTTTTTTTTTGTTATGGGAAAAAAGTTTACTCCTACAATTGCATTGAATCGATGCTTAATTCCAAATTTATGGCGTATACTTTCTATTTAATTGTATTTGAACTATATTACTCATACGCATCATATTACATGTACTGGAATAGTTACCCTGAGAAGTATGCAATAAAAACTTCGATTTTGTCGCGTATGAAACTAATGGAATTAAATATAACTCATACGTCACATACATATGTTGAATTTTACATATTAAATATGAGCATAATGTGAGTAAATATAATGGATTGGCGATCTAAAAGTTTAAATTTAAAAATGTAATAAAACAAAAATAGTTTGAAATTTTGATAAATTTATTGTTTTGATGTGAACTAAAACTGGTCCGGTTGGAAATGGATTTTTATTTCATTTATATAGCCGCCGCGGATTTATGCCCTCATTTTGTCGATTTTTAAAAATTAAAAATGTACATCATTTTAGTACATTAAAAGCCACTTTAAGCTTTGTATTTACTTTGCAGTTGTTACTATTGGAAATTTATGTTAGTAAAAACAAGGAGTAAAGTAAAGGGTGTTTTTTATAGAGGTATAGAACTTTAAGTTGAAATAAAACAACGATGGATTATTCGATTGACATGAATTTCATTTATCCGAAAGATAATCTTGTGGCATTACATTGTAAATATGATTTCTGGCATATGACCGCCACGGCTGGCGCGGATGTAGTCCAATCTGGACGTCCAATTTTCGATGACTTTTTCCAACATTTGTGGCCGTATATCGGCAATAATACGGCGAATGTTGTCTTCCAAATGGTCAAGCGTTTGTGGCTTTACCGCATAGACCAATGACTTTACATAGCCCCACAGAAAGTAGTCTAGCGGTTTAAATCACAAGACCTTGGAGGCCATTTCACAGGTCCAAAACGTGAAATTAGGCGGTCACCAAACGTGTCTTTCAATAAATCTATTGTGGCACGAGCTGTGTGACATGTTGCGTCGTCTTGTTGAAACCACATCTCCTGGACATCATGGTTATTCAATTCAGGAATGAAAAAGTTTGTAATCATGGCTCTATACCGATCACCATTGACTGTAACGTTCTGGCCACCATAGTTTTTGAAAAAGTACGGTCCAATGATTCCACCAGCCCATAAAGCGCACCAAACAGTCAGTTTTTCTGGATGTAACGGTGTTTCCAGATACACTTGAGGATTACCTTCACTCCAAATGCGGCAGTTTTGTTTGTTGACGTAGCCATTCAACCAGAAGTGCGCATCATCGCAAATCGCAATAATCGGGAACAATGGTAATCTCGTTTTGGGCCCATTCGACGAATCTACGCCTTACTTGATGATCGTTTGGCTTCAATTCTTGCACGAGTTGGATTTTGTAAG
The DNA here is from genome assembly GCA_936449025.2 of Sarcophaga subvicina. Lineage (NCBI taxonomy): Eukaryota > Metazoa > Arthropoda > Insecta > Diptera > Sarcophagidae > Sarcophaga > Sarcophaga subvicina. The sequence continues at coordinate 78,851,944 of OW388083.2, forward strand.
AACGCAAACCAAGATCCTTCCGCAAAATCTTCCATAAAGTGGATGGACACAGATCCAATTCCTGTGCTCGATGGCGGATGGACTCATTCGGGTCTTCCTCAATTCTACGCTCTACAGCAGCAATAGCTTCTTGTGTACGCACCGTACAGCTTCTCTGGGGATGCGAGTTATCAATAAGAGTAAACGTGGTGCGAAAACGTACCATGGTTAATCGAATTAACTGCTCTGATGGACGATTTTGTCGACGATAAAATGGACGTAGTGCGCGATACGTTTTCCGCACAGAACCATTATGCAAGCGTTGTTCAGGCGTGAGTCTATTCATGATGAATTGCCAAACCAAACTGAGAATAAATCACTTGACAGCTGTTAAATCGGTCGCCATCTTGAAAAGTAATGCCAACTTAAAGTTCTATACCTCTATAAAAAAACACCCTTTATTATATTTTTAAGTTACTTTCGAATACCTGTGATGATTTTTCTGTATTTTATTCCTTTTTAACCACTTAAAAGTTGAAAAATTACAACTCCTAAATAACCTCGTAGTTGAGAATTATTTATCACATGTTGTTGCAGACTATTTTAAAAATTCTAGTATGGCTTCTAATATTGCCATCGGAAGAACAAAGGCAAGCGCCGTTATTTTTTTTTTCGTGCGACCAACACTCAGGGGATGGATGGCATTGAGTTTGGAACCATGTTTTGAGAAGAAGAAAAGAGAGAACAGTGTTTATGGACACTAGGCTTGTATATTTTTATACCATTAGTAACAGGATAGACCTCTGCAGGAATTGAGTTCCACATACCGATACAGTTCGACTAAAAAACGTATTTTTACTGTAACTGCAGTGTGCGATCCACTGGCCAATCGACCACATACGGATGTGCTGGCCGTAAAAGACGAGCGTTATATAGGAATATATGAATTTCGGAAAAAAGTCCCCTTATTTCGTTCAAGCAAACCCATTTTATAATAGCGAGAGAACAGCGAAACACAAACCACATTGCAACGATGCTCCAATGATTCAATGGAGTTGGATACACCACCGTCATTAACGAGATACTATGGCCTCTCCTGTACACGGTCTAGAAACCGCAAAATAGACGTTGAGGCACCAACCCATACATGAGACTTGTATTCCAATCTCTGTCAGTTATAAACGGTGTAAATAGCAAGATCGAATGATAAGAACTTAAGAAGGAACTGAAAAATTTGTCAGCATTACACTGAATTTGCATGCTCAGAACATCAAAAGCTTCTGACTCCTTAATATCTACACCGCCCATAGATATAGATGATGTAATATTATTGCTGCGCTTATGTGTCAATAAACCTTAAACAATTTTTTCCTGAAAATGATCCCAATTTCTCCATTTTTGGAAGAAAAAATTATTAAATGAAGATATGTACGTGTAATCATCGATATTGTACAGAACCACTGGACCCAAATATATCCACCACGTTGCCTATAGTCTTCTCGGAAGGACGATTATGGCGATCGTCACACAGAACACCCATTTTGATAGCACAATTTTATTACTTGCACGTGTTGTTAAATTCTATATCCTGTTAACTATGAAAGTTCGGAAGTCAATTTTTTTCATTTTTGGCTATTAAATCAAAAAATTCTATTGCTGAAAATATAAATTTTTATGGCTTCATATACATTCTTTGAAGAGAATGCAAGAAGGGGGACATTTATTGAAAACATACTAAAAAGTTCCCAAGCACTGTACTTGTTAGCCAGTAAGACAATGGCCGGTAATAAAGTCTCTCTTATTCATTTTTATTTAAAAACATGTACTGTCGAATGAGGTCAAAGATTGCTGGCTATATGAAAATCACTGTTTCTAACCTGCATAGTATCATGAATTTGATAAAGATTATGGACACACCCACCCTCTTTCTTAATCTGGTGATGATGTCTTCGCCTGCGGGCTCATATCCTCCCTTGTGGCTTCTAGTGCCATGGACTCATATAATCCGAATATTCAACATTTTATCTGTCTGATTAAAATTGGAGGCACTGAAGAGAATATTGTTTGGCCTAAGGAACGGGCCATTCACTAGTTTACAGCCTCCTTGATAGCAGTAATTTCTGTCTGCAGTGATCTGGAAACCTAATTGATATTTAATTTAATTTTAAGTTTTCTCAAGAATATTTCAAATTCAACACTTTTCTAAGTGAGTGTACCATTCAATGAGCTATATTTCTTCAGTCTACACTGCAACCACATATACACAGAATTCTAAGACTTGCTATTGTTGGCCATTAAATGCCACCGAATTTTGATGAGCTGATGTTAGGAGGGAAGAAAAAGGAAAAATAAAACCGTAGTCGTGTTAAGAATGCAGGGATTGATACGCCAACTGTTTTTTTTTTTTGGTTCCAGATTTCTGAAATTTATCAATATGTTGCCATATCCAGAGTCCTTTAATAAATTTTCTCAAATAAATTTACAAGTTTAACATCAGCATCAGTAAGTTGCATTGGAAATCAACACGAATAGCGTCACTACAATAATTGGTTATAACAACCCCTCATTGTGGATTACAACCTAACTTCTCATACCATTCATGTTGTGTGTGTGTTAATTTTATACATGCTTAGCGGGACGTACAGTTTAAAGTCTACTCTGAACGACAGATTTTTATTGTAATTTTATTAACTCTCAGTGTATTTGTCAGAAATCGGCTGAGAGGAAGTTGCCGAAGAAATATTTTTTTATATTTCGTTTCATTGGGGATGTCTGGGCTGAGGTCTGAACCTTGGTCCCATGTCTAATAACCCAATACACTACCTGCTAGACTACGGTAACTAGTCATTATAAGCAAGAGGGAAATGCAGTATTAAATATGTTGGCTTGTTATGTACCGTGTCCTCAGTGAACATTTTTCACAAATAAAAATTTGCGTAACGCATTCCATTTAAATGCCCCCAGGGTGCCCTGGTAATCTAGTGGGTAGTGTACTAGACCCACTAGATTAGCGAAAGGGTCGTGGGTTCGATTCCCACCAGAGACTCTGGTCTGTGACACTACACCAAGCATATGGTCAAAGTTACTCAGTGCGTATATAATTAGAATATAATTTGTAATTGTATAGTAAATAAATGCCTCCCAATGCTAGTAAATTGTATAGAAATGAAGCCACTGCCTTAAAAGAACTACACGAAGTTCAAGTATAGGAAACGCGCTGTCGTATACGAATGCCTTTAAAATCTGAATTAAATTTTGAAAAAACTATTAATTTCGTAATCATAAAAAGAAAACGATGGTAATCAATATTGACCATTAAAAAATTCTCTCATCCTTTCGAGGTCATTTTCAATTTACTTTCCATTTTAATCCAAATGAAAATTTTCTAATCAAAAAATTTCAATCAAAATAATTTCATATGAGAAAAAAAAGACAACAGTAAACATATTAAATAAATTTTGATTAAAAAAAAAAAACATAAAAAAAACATTTTTAAATAAATTCCAGAATAACAATGAAATTTAAACAATTTTTCAAATCTGTCATAAAAAACACACACACACATATACATACAGATTTACAATCGCAAAAAAAAACACAGAATGATAAAAGAATCATTCTGGTGTAAAAGCCATTATAATACATACGTACATACACCTTCTCACTTACCTATACAAACTCATCCAATATTTACCTTAACATCAGTTATTCATGCATTCAATCATTCATTCATGGAATTCATATTCCCAAGCCATGAAATCTAAAAACCGGAACATACAACAGCAGCAGCAGCAGCACCAGCACCAGCAACACCAACAACAATAAGAAGAAGACTGAAAAAAATGGCAAAAATACAATAAAAACAGAGAGAAACAGAAAAAAAATACGAAATAAAATTGTGCATTTAATTTAAAATTTTAATTTTCAATTTTCAATTTCACTTTCTTCCTGTTTGATTTCATTTAAAACGTTATCGTTATAGAAATGGAAACACAGAGCAACAAAAAAGAAAAAAAAACCAAAACTTCCCTTCAAAAAAACCGAAGCAAGAAAGACAAACAATTCCATTGAAACGGAATAAAATGAAATGAGTTAACAACGAATAGTGGCATACCTTCCCTCCAACCCCCAGCCTTTTCTGCCGCCACAGACATCACATTTAAATGCAAAAATCAATTTGCAGTCAAACATTTAGAACAACAAATAAAAACGCGTCCATGAGGACTTGCTCGCTCTCATGGTAACGATGATAATAATGATGATGATGATGACGATGATGATGTTGTTGATATTCATCATCATCATCCTGATGATATTGTCATGGCATGTTGATGAATTTTTATAGCAAATTTTCCTTTTAATGCTTTGAGTACAACAACACCAACAGCAACAACAAAAGAAATAAAAAAAAATGAAATGGTTAAACAAACCCACATAAAATATTTTATAAAAACCGCAGCATTGCTGTTTTTCGCATCACATATTGAACTAGGAATAGATAGGCGGACAGACATATCCAGACGCACATTGAAAAACTGTTAAAAGTTTTTTCATTATTTTTTTCATAGTTTAGGAATCTACAAAAAAAGAAGAAAAAATGGCGAAAAATAATTCCCATTAAAGTAAAAACGCCGCTTTATAAGGGAAGTTCAAAAGCGGTGAACTTTTCTAACAACATTGACTTCAAAATGCATTTTAAATAGGCCAAGTTCTTGTGAGGTTTTTTTTAGCGACTGTGGTCTTCAAAGTTAGCATAACTCAAGACCTCGATCAAATTTAACCTGATTTATGCTCCAGAGTTATGGAAAATTTAACATTTCGGAAGGGCAGACCACAAAGGGAAGTCGTAGCGAACGTCTGATGCCACACATAATGGTATCGATATGTCTTCCAAACGAATAAAAAATTTTGATAATAAGGTAGGAATTTCTTTAGTAGGGTATCACTATTGTGTCTCCTTCAAGCCTATTGCTATTGCATTGTTATCATCTGTATTGTGGTAGTGCCTTCTCCATACAGTGTTTTGTATTTTTATTAGGGGAGAGAAAAGTGTACATAACAGAGATCAGCAATGAATCGTTTTTTCGCTACTCATAAGCACTCATGAAATTTTGAATATAAGTGAGTCAACAATATTGAAATTTAACTAAGTACTCTGCTTCATTCATACTCTTTACAACATTGATTTATAATTACAGCTTGCAATGAGTATGCGTACTACATTGACATCAAACTCATATCATTCGAAATATTTTCGATTCATAACTTTGGAAAAATGCTTATAAACGATACGATTTCAACAATGGATCAACAGCAAACAAATGTTTCCTTAGTCCACCGTTGCCAACCTCAAGTTGTTCCTGCATGGTCTGATGCATTACTCAAACATCCTCTTATAAAAAATTTTCAAAAACCAACGTTTGATTGTTTTAAACCCACTTGGTTTGAGAAGAGCCTTTGCTTATCTTTATTTTCCTTTTTAAAGTACATAACCCTTCAAGCAACAACCACACCACTCTACAGAAGTGTTCTGGCCCCTCTGCTTGCTCATTGCCAAAAACTTCCACATGACTTGGGACCCAGCAAACTGTGACCTTATTTTCTCGATTTCAGCTCATAAAACCCGAGTGCTTGATTGACATCGTGACTCTCTGGCTAACATAGTGTATATCCAGTATATAATTCCTGGATTTCCTTTGAAGCCTTATGTATATCATTATGGATTATCTAGGCTTTCCTGAAATGCTCTCTTCATCTTATGAAATTTTTCCTTGTCAATTTATTATCCAGTCATATGCCCAGATACAGATATTTTACATTCAAATTCTGTGGTATTATCTCAGCCAGGAGTTGAATAGTTTTCCATTTAGGACATGTTCTCTTTCTCGTAAACAATGCTATTGTGGTCTTGAATGCGTGTATCCTTACGGCCTCAAGCATATTTTATCGACTTACAATCTAAAGACCTCTTTGAATGAGATCGAGCAGAGCTTTCCTGTAGCCATTAAGACTGTATCATCTGCATACTCTTGGCAGTTGTTATACGCCTCAGATAGTTTTTTCAGGAATTCATCCACAACCGATAACCACATTAGTGATGAGAGGATCCCACTTTCTGACCCACTTTTTGTGCAAATGTTTTCTCAGATCATGTATATAGGCTCTATACCCCTTCTAAAGTTGTGGAAGTAGGAAAATCTTATACGACGTCAATATAGGATAATCCATGATGACTTTGGTATTGTCCTTCATTAAAGCATCAATCACTAGCTTGCCTTTTTTGGATAGCATTTGAAAAGCTATAAGTACCGCTTAGCTTGTGTGGACTTAGCCACGAATGTCTAATGAAGGCTTTTTCATGATTATTATTTGGTCTTGGCAGGGAGAGTAAAGAAAACTTCTTGTCAGAAAATTTGTAAGTGGTTCCACAGCATGCTGCTATAAAATTCAGCAATCACTTGCGGTATTTTCTTCTGGTCACATGAACCATGCTATTCAAAAAATTCATATTTTTTTTTTTTTAACATCATGTCTATGTATGTATATTGGCATGATGAATGGAAAAAAAGCAAAACTATTATAGTTATTTTTGCCAGTTTATAGCGTGTTTTTGTTGTTTTAGTTTTTTGTTTTTTTTTTATTTTTATTTCAATATCAAAAAAAATTTTTAAAAACTTCAGTTGCTCATATACAATATCATAGTCATACACTTGAATGATTTTCAATTCAATTTGTAATCAAACAAACGTGATATAAACGCGTTGTTCTCTGATTTTTTTTTTGGTTTTTTGTTTTGCCTTCTTCTTTAACTTCCTTCAATACCACATCCGTTTGATATTCTTTTACTTTTCCGATACGATTCTCTTTCTGTTTCTCTCTGCCTTGCTGGTGATTTTGGTTTGATTTTGTTTTTATTTCAACTATTATTGTTAACACCACTGTTCATTTCACATTTACTTTCACATTTTATTGTATTTTGTGACGATGCATTGTGATGAATGATGCAATCATCTGTAAATGAAAATATGTGGTGAGTTCTACTACAGGTGAAGCATATGTAGTATTGTAAATGGACTTTTCTTTTTTGATTTGAAGGTCTTACAAATATTTTCTTTCTATTTTACAAAGAAAACTTATTTGATTTTTGGAAAACTTAATTTTCAACGTTCAATAGGTAAACTAAACTTGGCTTTAATTAAACTTATTGACTCTCTACTGCTGCTTTTCGGAAGAATACAGTAATTATTGGATTAAAACTAAGGGTTTTTAAGCAAATTTTATTTCCATTTCAATCATTTTAGTGTTGTAATGCATTCGAAATGTTACTCTCGTATTTGTGCCAAATTAATTTCTAATTTTTTCGTTCCTGCCTTTTGTTCATTCTCAGGTAATGAAAAGTGACAGAAAGAAATCTCATTTCATGGTTGAACAATAATTTCATATAATTTAACTCAAGTTTCTCTTTTTTTCTTCATTTTACTGTGTGCTGTGTCCATCAATTTCTTTCAATGATATTCTCCTTTGCAATCATCATTACTTTTATGTGCAGCCAAATATAATTGAAATTATTTTTAAAGTTATGAATGAGACTTTGGAAAGCAATTAAAGGAATTGGTTTTTAAAATACTTTTAAAAAAATTTGGTTGCAATAATAACTGGATGCTAAAATTTTATTTTTTTATTGCAATAAAACTGTATTTTTACGTTGATTACAAAAACTATAAAAAGATTGTTACTAGACCCATTGGAACAAAAGTTAATTGAATCACGAATTATAATTAATGATGTCAAGTCACTATAAAATGATTCACTAATAAAAAGAGCGTAGCATTTAAAGACGGCTATAAAATAGAAGGATATAAGAAGAATAAAAATTCTAGGAGACGCACTATGTGGCATTTTGCCTGAAAACTTGGCCAAAATTAATAGACGTGTTTTATGAGTTAATGGCTGGAATTTTTTGATAGTGTTAGTGATAATTAGGCCCAACGATGAACCCAACTGAGTTTGTTTCAAATCGGTCCGTGATTTCGCCTAGCCCCCATACAAATTCCCTTCGAAATTCCACTTATTTACACATAATTATGGTAATTATTCAACAATCATGATAAAATTTAGCATGGACCAGTTCTGTGTACTAAGAAATGGTGGTGTAATGTTTGGTGAAAATCGGATCACATTTGACCCTGGTCCCCATATAAAGTCCCCTTTAGAAATTCATGTTTGCGCTTATAAATGGCTTAAAAACATCGGTATCGTGATGAAATTTTGTTATGGTCGGTCCATAATAGCCCCTTGGTCCAAAATAGGGCCCCTTAAGAAAATATGTTTAGCAATTATAATTGGCTTGAAAATTTTATTACCTCGATGACATTCGACATGAACATGTTTAATATGAATGTGAATAATTTATGATCACATTTTATTATGATCGGATCATAAGTGCCCCAAGGTACCACATGCGGTCCATTAGGAAAATCTAACATACATCTCATATTGTTATAATAGTCGATAAACATATGTAATTAAGTTTTTAAACTTCTATGATAATTAATATTTATTTATAATATTTATTTTACATTATTTAATACTTAACTTAAAAATACTTAAAAAGTGAAACTAACTACAATCGTTAAAATCGTTATCATTTTCATCATCAATGTCAGGAAGGAGTAATTTAATAGTATCTGATGAAAACGCTTTTCCTTCGCGATTTTTCTGTACTGCAGCTTATAAATGGGTCACTGCTTAAAAGTAACCTATTCAGGACATCTCGATTGGTATCGCTTCTACTGAATTTCCTCGCATAATTCGTACGCCATATGGCTTTATTGCCTATGGCTTTATTACACTAAAATTTTTAATTTTTCAAATTTTAATTTTGAAAAAATTGCCAAAAATAATTGCGCAAACTTGCGCAAACTTTTTTTCTTGTTCTTGAATGTAGAGAGTTCATATTTTCTTGTGGTATATAACATTAAACTACTAAAAACTACTTTCACCTTTAAAATCCTTATCTTTTTTTTGGGTAGGATAAAAAAATGTGAAATATTTATTATTTTGAAATTTTGAACGAATAATTTTATCATTAATATATGAGATATATATAAAAAAAAAACCTGAAAGTAGCAGTTGCTCATACCTTTCAAATAAATCAATATAAAACCTCTATTCGTTTAGCCACAAAAAAATATCATATAAACCTATTAAAATTTCAAAAAAACACTAAAAACGCACATAATTTTCTTCACTTTCCTGACTTTGACATCGTCTCAAATCTACAAATCTCAACTTAAAGTCGTGAAAATTCAATATATAATGCAGAATTTTGTTGTCTATCGAAATGCATACTCAGTTTCTTAAATTTATTTAAACTCATTTTTGCTTTTTTGGCCAGCTTTTCAGGGTAAATGCCACATAGTGAGACGTAACGTTAGGTCACAGAAAAGCAGAAAAGAAGTCGCCGTAGTCTAGTAGGTAGTGTGTTGGCTTGTTAGACGTGAAACCAGGGTTCGTGTCCCAGGCCAGACATCAAAACAAAATACAAAAAGTATTTCTTCGGCGACTTCCTGTCAGCAGATTTCTGGCAAAAATTCTGAGAGTAAATAAATTGCCATGAAAAGTTTCTCAAAAATCTGTCTCGGAGTCGACTTTATACTGTAGGTCCCACCACTCACGATAAAATTAACACACACAACATAAGTGGTGTAAGAAGCTAGGTCGTAATTCTGACAGAAGGGTTGTAATGACCAATTATGTAATAAGCAGAAACTCAGTTGTCAGAAGTTGGCAAAAGACGCTTTGTGTTGATATGGAAATTGTAATGCTACTCTACGATTTAATATATTCAAAGATTTATATGAAAATGCATTTTTTGTAATTTATAATTATCCTGTAGAGAGGTAGAAGTACTGCGCCCCAACGATATTGACCTCAATTTATATGTATAGGGTATCCATATATAGTAAATTCCAACCTTCATGTCCTAATAACCTTGAGAACATTAACTCACTACCTCATACTTTAACTCTGCACCGATTCCACGAATGTGTACCTATTAGGCTAGTAGCGTTCCTTTTCTAAAGCAGTGATCTTTGAGTCCACAGTGTTAGATCAATAGGCCGGTTATTATATTCTAAATATGTCTGTGTTAGTTACTAACTTCGTTGGTTATTACAATCGTTTAGTCAGGGTTTCTTACGAGTTTAACCTATAAATTATGTTATTAGTGTCATTTGTAGTATGCATAACAAGTCTCTCGTAATGTTTTTCTGGTTAATATTTTAATCCGAGTCAAATTTAATATATAGGGTGGGTGATTTAAAAGTTTATATTTAAAAACGCAATTAAACAAAAATGGTTTGAAATTTTGCAAAATTTATTTTTTTGTAGTGAAGTGGCCTCACAGTTCCTCATTCGATCGGACGAATTTTCGTACACTTTTTCGAGTGTATGGTGTCGTATCTCGACAGTAGCATCACTAATGTTAGTCTTCAAATGCTCATTATTCTCTGGTTAGTCAGCAAACGCTTTTCTTTAACGGTGTCCCATAGAAAAAAGTCCAACGGTGTCAAATCGCAACTTCTTGTTGGCCAATTGACTTCACCATTTTTTCTAATTAAACGGCCATCAAACGTTTGTCGCAATAAATCGATTGTGGAATGAGATGTGTGGCAAGTTGCACCATCCTGTTGAAATCAAGCATAGTTCATATCAATAACATGCAGAGCGGGTATAAAAATATCGTTTATCATGATGCGTATCTCCATTGACCGTAATGGTTGTGCCGTCCTCATTTTCAAAGAAATATGGGCCAATGATGCCTTCGCTGCACAAGCACCAAACATCCTCGCGTAATGGGTGCATTGGCTTCTGTAGGACAACGTGTGGGTTTCTGAAGCCCAAATATTTCTTATTAATTTTCTTACTATTTAGCCACAAAGAGGAAAATGAGTTTCATCCGAAAAGATGATTACATCGTGCATTTTTCATTGGCTAAAATTTCCAATAAATTCCAACGCTGCTCAAGCGTAAATCGATTAATTACATGGAGATAATAACAGAATAGAATAACATAAGTATTGCAAGATTCGATATAACCGATGGTTTAAATTTAAACCGATAAAGGGCTCACTCGATACTTACGCACTTTAAAGATGTCTAAATTACAGAAGCAATATTAAAAGGATATTAAAATTAGAGGCAATACTACCATAACACATTGAACATAAAAGTCTGAAGCAACACAAATTTGTTGAATGATTTAAACTGTCTGAGCATAAGTGCTTGAGATTTCATTATTCTGTGCTCTTTTATATTTTTTTCTTGAGTTTTTAGTCTTCTAATTCCCAATATATAATGCCTTGAAGTGTTGGTTCGTTTGTTGGTCAATCTCTGGGCTTGAGTTGGGTGTTGATTTACATCGGTTTTGTTTTAATTGTTGCAGCAAATTATGCCATTTTTTTATTTTAACCAACAAATTTTTTTATTATTCACAGAGCCCATGGAAACTTATTTTATTTTGCTCAATTTTTTGTTGGTTTTTATTTTTTCAAAGTAAATGTAAAATAATTTGAGTAGCCATGCAGCAGTCACTCATAAATTCTTTAAGAAACTCTGTAAGAATATTCGTATAATTCTTATGGACATTCTCTTGTGAAATAATTTGAAGTTGTCTTTTAGAAAACCATAAATTTTTGCTTCTGTCGACATTTTTTCAATTATTTTCTTTAATTTTCCTTAGAAAAAGAAAACTAAAAAAAAAACAAAAAAAATAATGTTTCAACTTTTCTTTTAAACCAAAATTTATTGCAAGTCTTTTAAAACAAAAATTTTGAAAATCTTTTAAAATTTGTTTTTGTTTTTGTTTTTGATTTTTTTTTGTTTGTTTTTTTTCATATTTTTGTTTAAGCAACTTCATGTCCTTTTCATGCTGCTGTTCACCACATAATTTATCATCTTTTGCAAAATGTTGTTGTTCTTCATCTATAGCAGCAGCAGCAGCAGACGAAGAAGGGAAGAGTATTTAGAAATCATTGAAGAATGCGAAAAGTAAAGTTTATAAATTTTAAACACATTTATTTGTCAGTTTTTTAGAAGCAAATTGTTCTCAAATTGAAAAAAGAAAAAAAAAACAAAAACCGAAGAAAAAGTTTTTTGTCTTCTACAGATTTGTTGCTGTTCAAAGTATAAAAGATTTCAAGATTTCAAGACTTTTTTTTGTATTTTTATTGTTTAAAATCAGCAAAAAAAAACTAAAAGCCGAAAAAGGAAAAGGAAAATAATATTCAAATTATTTTAAACCGCAAACATATTCTAGTTTTTCTATCTCCATTTCTGCATCTTTTAACTGCAAATAAATTTTGGAGGGCTTGTGGAGTTTGTTCTCCTTGTATTTTTCCTTTACTTTTCTCTTCTATTGTTTAGTTTTTGGCAAATTTTGTGGCGTTCTAACTATTTTACAGGAAAAGAGGGAGAGAGGCAAGAGTTTAAAGGAACGGGTTAGTATTTTTAGTATTTTCGTATTCAAGTCAGACATAATTGCTGTCAGTTTCTTTTATTTTCTTTTTTCTTGCTTTTTTTTTCTTTTTCTTGTTGATGACAATTTTTTGTTGCCTTCTGCTTAAGAAACTTTTCTTTTCACTGGCTTTTATTTAAAGCCAAAATGATAATGTTGCCTCAGACGCTGCTGCTGATGTTGCTGTTTAAAATGCTGGTACATGCAACATAATATTTTTGCATTTAACCACTGCTCTTGGGAAATTGGACAAAAAAAAACAAAAGAAAAATTATCATAACGAAAATGAATTTTTGGTTACCGGGTATAAGAGATTATCTGCCAATAAATACAATTTGAAAACAGTTATTTAATGTTTAATGGTTTCTCATTGTAATATTTCTACAGAGATTACCTTGTTCGTAATCCACGACTCGTTTTCAAACTTAAAATTTTCAATGCATTCATCCTTTAGTCAGGGTAAGGACAGACAATAGAAGCAGAGCCCAGAAGGAACAATAAGCCAGGATATTTAATTTAAGGAAAAGTTTTTTTTTCCTTTTGTTCCTTTCAAACAAAGGAAAGAAGTATACCCTCTGGGCTAAATCCATAGAATCGAATGAATGACAAAGCAACTCACATTGCCTTCTACAAGCATTTTTGCCCGGTACTCTCAGCACTTTCACAAACACTCGCTAGTGCTGAGCATTGAAACACTAAGTGGCAGACGGTCTTTTCCTTCGAGTTGCAACTTTTGCAGAAAACACCCGCGGACAAATGGCCGAACTTTTTTCCCATTAGAAAATATCCTGTAATTTCCCAGACTACCTTTAGCAAATGCCCTAAATGAGCTATTTTATCTTCTTAAGATTCGGTCAGGTTAACACAAGCGCTGAAAAGATCCTTTTTTCTACCCTGACGTTAACAATGAAACATGTTTCTAATTTTTGACCTAATTATATCTAAGGGAGCGTGGAGCTCGTAGGGGACTTAGCAAACAAATATCCGAACAACTTCTGGATTCCAGTTTCCATATCCCAAGAAACTTTCCTCTTTCTAGATAAATAGGCGGCATTCATGAACAAGTTTGGACGTTTATATGATGTTCGAAAGTGACACTATGCCACCGTGGTTGTCCGAGTGCATCATTATATTTCACGAAATATTTTGCAGCTGAGCTATAACTTGCCGCCTGAAAAACACTGTAAGTCTCTGTTATCCAAGTGCTCAATATACACAACACATCCCTTTTCCCCATCTAATTTCAAACTACAGTATGTATTACCAGAGAATTTATTGAAGGATCTACTTTTGCGTTCCATCAGTCTATATTCGTGTTGGCGGTGTCCTGCTAAAATCATTACAGCGGAACAAGGGCCTCGCTTTAGACAGCAGCTCAGTGATTTTAATCCGATAGCCAAAGAGCAATCTGTTACTGGGGATGAAGCTCATTTAGAAGTTTTCGTTATCTACTTCCAGTTTGGTAGGGAAAGAAGATCTTGGCATGGGTTATGATCATTAAAAGGTTGGTTGCCTTAAAGCAGCTTTTCTAGGATAAACACAAGGAACAAATCGCGTTTAGGTTGACCAAAGTTTGCTTTCTTTTTTTAATTTTTGATATTAAAGTTGGTATGGGTTGTGGTATGCATAGCAAGTTTATGTATCTTAAGAAGCCTTGGTAAAAAAAATTTAAAATTTCAAAATTTATGCTGCAACACATTGAACATCATTTTCTGAAGCCACAGAAATTTGTTGAATGATTTAAACTGTCTGAGCACAAGTGCTTGAGGTTTCATTATTCTGTGCTCTTTTTATATTTTTTTGGTTGAGTTTGGTTTCTTTTAAATCTTCTGACCCAATATGTAATGCGTTGAAGTGTTGGTTATTTTTGTTGGTCAATCCTTGGGCTTGCATTGGGTGTTGATTTGCATTGGTTTTCCTTCTTTTTTTTTGTCAATGACTGGGAACTGAGTAAGTGGTTGTATTAATAGTTATACATAGATAAAATTCAAGCCAAAAAAAGGAAAAAAATATTTTTTTCAAACAAATTTTACTTACAATACATTGTCCTGTTTTTGTGCAATTATTTGTTTTTTTTTCTTTTTGTTATTTCATTGATTTTTTTCTTTAAATTTTATTTTAGTTTGTATTTAGTTTTCATAAAAATATTCTTTTTTTTCTATCTTTTTTCATTTTATTTTGTGTGTTCTTTTTTATATTTTTTTCTATTTTAATTAAAAATAAAAATCAATGCTGTTGCTCACTTTCATTTCTGTAAACATTTTCTCTACATTTGTTGGAAAAAATCAATTCCTTTTTTATTTATTATTTTTTTTAATAATAAAAATAAATAAAAAAAAGCATTTCTGTTCTATAATGTCATATGGGTTGGCAAAATAGAATTGAAATTTATTTATTTTTTTTTAAATTTTTTTTTATTTTTTTATTTAATAAAAGAAACAAGAATATTTATTTTTGAAATATTTGCAAATACTAAAACTATGCAAAAGAGCAACATTATGTAGCCTTTTTTTTAAATATTTAATTTTTTCCCCTTGTATGTTAGTTTATGAAAACTTTTAAAGTAAATGTTTGCTACTGAAATATATGACAATATTATTTATTTATTGTAAATTACAAAAGAAAAAGACAAAAAAAAAAATTTATTTTTCATACTATTTTTGGTGTAAATATTCCTATGGCAACGACTATTGGAAGTTTTTGCGTAACAAAAGACAAAAATTTTTAGCAATTATTTGAAAGAGCATTACAACCATGCTTACATCTTTGAGAATGACAGAAGAAATTTACGAATATTATGCACAGAAATAACTTTAAAACAGCTAACACATGATGATTGAAGCGAAAAAAAATTTAAGTATGTTGCAGGCTTAGATGTGATAGGAGCATGATTTTTCTTTTCTGTACACTCCATTTTGCTACTATATAGTGAGTTGATTGATGCCAAAGCCCTACATAGTACATGCATAACATCATTACAACAGTTCAGTCAGGATTACAACCAAGTTTCTCATACGACTTATGTTGTGTGTGTTAATTTTATCCATGAGTCTCCAAATGACAGATTTTTTTGCGAAACATTTCATGTCATTTTTTAATCACTCAGAGTTTTTGCCAGAAATCTGCTGAGAGGAAGTCGCCGAAGAAATATTTTTTTCATATTTCATTGGAGCTGTCTGACCTAGCAATTAAACTGTGGCCTCGCTTTTCTTGGAAATTTTATTATACTCTCAGAGTTTTTGCCAGAAATCTGACGGAATAAATATTTTTTCTTTTAACTCGCTTTATTATAGACGTCAGAGCTACGACCTCGCGTCTGATAAACCAATACACTACCTACTAGACTACAGCGACTTCGTCAGTACTGTATATATTGTTGCGTTTTTAACTTTTACACACGTTTAAAATATATGCTCATAGATTGTAAGTAAATTTGTGTTCAGTTTTAATTAAATTCTTTATTATTCACACAATTCTGTGTGCCACTGTTCACAACTTTATGTAAGCAACAACAATTACTTTGTTTGTTATTCCTCTTTGCACTTTTTTGCGTAAACAATAACAATTCTTCGACAGATCTTTGTAACGGAGATCTTCAAACACACAGCGAATCCGCCCAAGACTGACTGAACTTTTTACTGACTCCGTTGTCTGCTTTATCTTGACTTGTATATGCCAACGTAAACAGTCTGATGAATGTTCTTGTTTGCGCTTCGCTTTCTCGAAATCTTTATAAATGTAAATATCTTTGTTTCATTATTGTTGACATTTATTCTTGCAGTGTTTGTTGTTGCATTATCATGTAAACAAGTTTATTTGTGGCTTTTGTTTATAAATTTAATGTTAAACGATGGAAAAGCAAAATACCATTTCCATTTTCGTAACAATATTTTCTAATTCCTGTGTCTTAGTCTGTTAAACCCGAAAGATTGTGTAGATTTAGTGATGAGCTGTTCTTAGTGAACAAACGTACATAAATGGGATGGCTCGATAAGTTCAACTGGCCATTTTAAGCGTGTTATATCTATTAGACCTTGTGCTTATGCTATTCCTCTGTGGAAACAGTAGATCAAAGTGCAAGTGTTATAAAATTTTAAAAATAATTCTTTTGATGACTTCCTCTCAGCCGTCTACTGGCATTTGACGGTCAACATAATAGCGCTTGGCGATCTAGTCTTGTGGACATAGGTTTAAACCTCAGCATTTCGAAAAAATGAAATAAAAAAACATTTCTTTTGGCAACATCGGCTCACCAGTCTTCTGCAAAAAGTCTGGAAGCAAATAAAATTGCAATGAAGAGTTTTTCAAATATTTTATGCGACCTTACACTGTAGGTCTCGCCACACATATGCGAAATTAACACTCTTAATATGGTTTTTGTGAGTAGCAGCTTGTAAACCTATCTAAAAGAATTGTTATGACCAATTAAGCACGTAGAAGATTTATAGTTTTAAAATTCTGTACATAGCTGCACTGAACTCGAAGTTTCTAATAGGATCCTAGCATTTTATGTTCTAAATTGTGTCCTTATTTTCATGACAGAATTTGAAAATAATAAATTGGAATGGTTTTCATTTACATCTCTCTATTAGTCGAATTTTTTATTTAGAATGATTCGAATTTAGAATGGCCCACAGATTCAACTCTTCCATCATATTTAAGCTCTGAAGCTACCACCAGCATCTCACAAGGTTATAGGTTAGCCTTAGCATGATCGACAGAAGAAACATACATACATAATTGATCATTACAACCCTTCAGTCAGGATTACGATCTAACTTCTCACACTACCTATATTGTGTGTATTAATTTTACACATGATTGGTGGGACCTACAGTTTAAAGTCGGTTTCGAATGACAGATTTTTGAGAAATTTTTCATCACAATTTTATTTCAGTTACAGAGTTTTTGCCAGAAATCTGCTGAGAGGCAGTAACCGAGGAAGAGAGTCTGAACCGTGGCCTCACGTCTAATAAACCAACACATTACCTACTATTCGACAGAAGAGAACAGTTTTCAAACATAGACTCTTTTTCCAAGACTATCACTCCTTAGTGTTCCATTAAAGCCCTTGGTTATCGTAGTTCAAATGCATTGAGCGATTTAAAACGAAAACTAAACGTTTTACTCATTATGTTTGCTAATGGAAATCAGTTTTATTTTATTACACATTATTTTCCTAAAAAATTGAGTTTTGAACTTTGATTACAAACCGTAATTTATGTCGATTAGAGATTCTCTTTTTTAAAGACAGCCTATAAATCTTTATTATTTCTAATGAGCTCATCTTGAATAGTTAATCTCATCAAAAATGAAATAAAAAACTGAAACCATTTTACCCTTTTCTTGAATTTATCCTGCTTCTTAATCTACAAATGAAAGTTGTTTCTTTCGTTTTTTCTTTCTATTTTTAATAATTTGTTACTCTTGACAAAAATAATCCTTTATCTTTAAGGAGAACTTTCGTTCGCTGTTACTCCTCTAAATAAACAAGACATTTTTGAGTCTTTTTTTCTTCTTTCTTTTCCAACAATAAAAGCCCAGCAAACAAAAGTGAACACAAAATGAAGATATAATGGAAAGAAATAAAGAAAAAAGGTCATTTCGATTGAAAGTTTGTTTTTATTTATTTATTATGATTATTTTTCTTATTTTCTTAATATTCCACTAAGCCAAACCAAGAAATTTAACCTCTTACTCAGTGCCTTGCCTTGCGTTCTCTTTCCTTAATTTTTGTATTTTTTTTTCTTCTCTTCTCTTAACCCTTATAAATAAATCTCATTATGACAACCCTCTTCAATGAGTTACTACGTTGTTGAAATACTTTTTTTTATAATTTTTTTCATTTCCCTTAAAGTCTAGAGGGAGAGGGGGAGGGGAATTCAATCTTTATGAGAGAGTAAATTGTAAAGGATGCTGTTGTCTGGCTATGATGTATAAAGTGTGTGCGGTTTTCGCCAGGTTTTGGTGGCAAGTGGTCATGAAAAATATGCGTTTTTTTCTGTTGTTTTATTCGTATTTATGATACAAAATAATGTCAGGAAACGAAGCAATAAATCTTAAGGAATAAACAAAATCATGAACAAAATATTTAAACTCCTCCAACATTCCCCACCATCCTGTATGTAAACAGAAAGCAACAACAATTTTCTCAACATTAAGAAAAAGTACTGGGGTTTTCTGTAACATTTTCAACATTAAGGAAAAGCATCGTTTTTTCTTTTCCTTTTGAGAAATTTAAAAATATTTTGCTTATTCAGATATATGGTATGTATGTATGTATGTATATATGCATTAAGAATTCAGTATATTTTAGTCTCCTTTAAAAAAATATTAAAAATGTTTAGAATCTTACTTTTAAAACACCCTGAAATAAGGATTAAAATTTTTGCAAAGAATATTTTTAATGCCATTACTTCCTAGAAACTTAATCAATGATAATCCTCTTTGCTTAAAAGAAACGAATTTAATTTACCATTAGAAGCCTATTTTGAAATATTTTTAAGATCATATTGTAATGTTGTAATACTGGTACTTTTCTATGGAAGTACTTTTTGCTAAAAAAAATTCACTTAAAAGAAAATTGTACACAGTTCCTGCAAGTAGGCTGTATTTTGTAGTCTTTAACTTCTCCCAGTCTACTCTCCTGAGATGACTTATGTCTGTTAAAATATTTTTCCCAAAATGTTGGCATTACGAGATTGAAAAAGATGAAAGCAGAATAATGATATTAAAAGGTCTTGGATGGATGTCTTCACCACATGCCCTGCATTTATTATTATCTACAGCGCCCTTCCGTTTTATAGATGTACGTGTAATGCGGAGTGACCTGTAAAAACGCTCATCGCAATACTCAAGTTGCCTTTGTTTAGTGGAAATCTCATGGTTTCCTTCCCCTCAGAATAGTCCAAGAAAATCGTTGGCTTGATTTTCATTGTCTTATCCAAGTGTATCATAACACTCTATTACTTTACTTAGCTTAAATGGTCATTACAACTCTTTGGTCAGAATTACGACCTAACTTCTCACTTCTGTCATGCTTTAATTTTTAAGAGACGACTACTAGCATCAGATTTTAGAGAAACTTTTCATGGCAATTTTATTTAGTATTTTCGTTTTAGGTAATAAAAATAAATTTGTGTTTAGTTTCAATTAAATCCTTTATTATTCGCACAATTCTGTGTGCCACTGTTTACAACTGGATGTAAACAACAACAGTTGCTTTTTTGTTATTCCTCAGTTTATATCCTTTGCATAAACAATAACAATTACTAGACAATTCAAACCACGTCTTCACACCAGACTGATTGAACTTCACTAACTGACTCGGCTGCTTAGTTTTGCCTGCCTGTGTGATGAATATTCTTGAAGGCGAATGTTCATGACTTTGCCTTCTCGAAATCTCTACAAATGTAAACATCGTTGTTTACATTTATTCTTGTAGTATTTTTTGTGGATTTTTGTTTACTTGTTTACCATTTTTTATGCTGCTGTTTGTTATTAAACTAAGCAGTACGATAATTTGTAAACAGGTTTGTTTACTGCATTGTTTTTTTTTTTGTAGCTTTTGTTTGTAATTTTAACGTTAAGCAATGTAAAAGCAAAACACCAGTATCTAGATTTTTCATTTTCGTAACAATATTCTAGAGATACTTTCTTATAGAAATTAAGTACTTTTTCTCAATATTCATTCTTTTGGTCCAACCATTTTAAATATTTGTGGTTTCCTTTTATCAGTTTTACATTCCAGAATGTACCATTTTACCAATTTATGTTTTTTTTCCATTTTCCAATTTCTTCTGCTGATGTTTTTATGCAATCTCAGCAAACGTTTCTTGTTTTCTTTTTAGGCGAAAACCTGCTACTTCTGTAGCCACTGCTAACAATTGTCCAACAGTGTATGTATTTGTGGGTGTGTATGTATTTGTGTGTGAGAGTGTTAGTGTGTTAGTGATTTATTTGGCAACCACATTTTTTGGTTGTTGATTGCATTTTAATCCTGCCATAATGAGCAACACTTTTTTAGGCTTTACTGCCTGCTCTTCTAAACAGCCATTCTCTTGTGTTATTGTGTGAGTGTGCATGTGTTTGAGTAAAACATGAAATTTATTAGTTTCTTCAATTCTTTCATTTCGTTTTTTCTCTCTTTTCTTCTTGTTTTCTTTGTGTTGCTAAAAAAGAGAAAATAAAAACTCACATTATTTTTAGCTGATGACTGCGACTAGTGCCTGTTTTGTATACTCGTACTTAAAGAGAACGAGAGAGAAAGAGAGTGGTAGTGAAAGAGATAGTAGACCAATTATTTTTCTTTTTGTGTTCGTTTTTTTTTTTTTTTGTTAAAGCTTCTTTGTTTTGCGGTTGAAATATTTATTATTTTTTTCTCGTCCTTTTTTTCTTTTTTTTTGGTTTGTTGGTTTTGGCTCTGCATAATGAAGAAGAAAATAACGTTTTTGATTTTAAAAATTGAAATCATTTGTTTGGAACTAAATTGTTTGGGTTAGAAAAATATTGCTCAGGATAAAAAAGGACCGAGAGAGGGGGGGCGGTAGTAAAGAGACACAAAAAGGATATTAGCAATTTTTTACCGTTTGATTAACAGTAGGACATTTTAGATGCAAAGTTTTTTTTTCAATCCTTTCTTCATGGATTCCTTTTTGGGGTTTTTGGGGAAAATTAAAATTATTGGAAAGTCCTTTATTAAAGGGAGGTAAAACTAAAATATTTCATTAAAAAATTAGAAAGATAAAGACAATTTTTCCTAATAATTTAACAGAAAAGAATCTAAATCTAAGGAGAGATGAATTACCTACATGATAAGGAATTTTTTTCAATAAGGGAAGATTGCCACGTTCTAAAGCCTCCACAAAGTGAATTTATGCCTAAAATTTGCTGTGAACATAATACCTCGCTGCAAGCGACATCGTATCATTTACATTTCAAAGCTATTTCACTCCACCCTAAATTGTTTTATTTTATTAATTATTAATTGTTAATTATAATGCAATAACGAACGGAGTATCTTTGACCATATGCTCGGTGTAGTGTCACAGACCAGAGTCTCTGGTTGGAATCGAATCCACGACCTTCACGCTAATAGTCTAGCACACTATCCACTAGACTACCAGGGCACCCGGTTTTATTTACATTTCTTTAAAGGACATACAGCTGTTACAATGCTTCTCCCCCATCTTCTTAACGTTTATTCATCATTTTTTCTAGCTAAGCAGTTGATTGATACACTACAGTAGACCAAACAGTACACTATAGCAGGACCTAGGCTGGCATTAGGGACAGATAGTAACTACCGTCTCTTAACTGATGCTGTCGTTGAGTTTACTGTTTAAATTCTTTTTGAGATGACAGTGATCAGAGAGCTTCCTGACGTGTTGAACTTTTTTATCTTTTTCTGTAAGCAAAACTAAATTGCTCAGGTTTATATTTTATGCCCTAAAGGTTCTTCTTCTATACATCAATAATTGCTTATTACAACCCTTCAGTCAGGATTACGACCTAGTTTCTCACACCACACCAGTGGCAGCTTGAAGTCGACTCCAAACGATTAATTTTTAAAACAAATTTCATGGCAATTGCATTTTCTAAAAAGCCAACACACTACCTACTAGACTATGGCAACATCTTCCTCTAAGCAATGCTTCAATTGCCTTTTTTAGCTTTGGAGTTAGGCTTTAAAATTCCTTCGCACATAGAGTAATCGTCATCAACTGCGTTGTAAAACAATTCCTGCGATTATATGGTACGGCTTTTTGCATTGATTTTAAAATACCCATTCTTTTCTCACCCACTTCTATGTTTGTCATTTTTGAAGCTTGGCTTCTCATGAATAATTTCTCGGTACTGCATCATGGTCAGTCTTTTTTCTTTGACTTTTCGTGACTTCCCACAGTAGCACATTTGCATTCGCATCGTATCCTGTAAACGGTATCAAAGAACAAACGAAATTCTCGAATTTTAGGCGATGCATGCATGTACATGCATCCCCAAAAAGTCACTGTTTGGATTGGATTTTTAGCTGGCGAAATCAATGGTCCTTCAAAGTTACATACATACATAATTGGCCATTACAACCCTTCAGTCAGGATTACGGCCTAGCTTCTCAAAGTTATGTGTTTCTAATAAGAGCAAGCACTATAGATCGATGATTACCAACTTCTTTGGATGATGTACACTAACTGTCACATAACTCATCCTACATTGGATATTGTGCATAAGCGATTTGAGGGCATGGTCATCTTAGAAAGGAAGAGATGTGAACTGACCACGGTGAACGACCAATCAATATTGTGACAAAAAAAAAGTTCAAGAGAGTATTTAGGAGATCATTTGAAAGAAAGGTTACGTAATCACTAAACCTCTAACAAAAGTCAACCGAAAAACTTGCTCATGGTGCCACCAGAAAAGACTAAACAAAACTTGTACATTCAAAATTCTAAATCGGTTAAATGGAGTGCTTAACCTTAATGGATATTCTACTAAATACAAGAGACAACATTTTCATATATTGGGCCTTTGAATTTTAAATTTACTCAGGCTTCTCCTTTGGAGTACCTATGGAGTCATCTGAAACTTTTCGTTATTTTTCTCTTGTTTTATGAAAAACATTAAAAAATTGTTTGTTTTATAATAAAAGAGGAATAAATTAATAAAATAAATATATAAATTATAAATTTTTACACAAACTTTTGGCTAGAATTCATGAAATTGCTAAACATGTATTGCCGTACTAAGACTTTTGCTGTCCACTGTATGTTTATATACACATACAACGGCGACCATAAAGCCAACATCACCCATGTCACCTGATTTGTGCACCAGAGTCATAGAAAATTGGAAATTTCGAATGTGCTTTATCTAGAGAAGCCGTGGCGGATATTTAAACGAAGTTATATTACACAAATAATGGCATCAATATCTCCTTCTAACAAATAATATAACACCGACTTCGATGATATCTCACACACACCATATTTTATTTGAACTTTAAAACAGAAAGTGCTTGACTTCAAGATTCATTTTCCTATTTTTTTCTATTTTCCATCATTACTTGCGTATTTAATTATTGTGGTTGTTGCCTTTTATTAAATTAAATTAAATGTTTTCTGTTGTATTTTTATTATCATTTCATAGACTCTATCATATTTTAAAAGAATGTCTCTGCCACAAATTTTTAGATTGAAATTTTGATTGAATTGCAAAAATTTCAGAGACTCACTCTTCTTTCTTTTTTTTGCCTTTTTTGCCAACCCTTTTTTCATTATCATAAGGCTAATAATGTTACAACAGCCAAAAAGAAAAGAAGAAAAAAGAAGAGAAAATTCTAAAGGACTCTTACATAAATGGTCAAGACTATATTTTATAGCCAAATAACTACAAAAATAATAAAAAAAAATAAAACAACGATAACAAGGCTCTAAAAAAAGAACTGCTTTTTAGTCTGCTAAATGGTTGGTTTACATCAAAAAGAGGACCATCTACAGCAGCAGCATCGGCATCAGCACCAGCACCAGCAATAGCAACATCAACGAGTATTTAACAAAAACTGAATGAAAGAAACGAAAGCAAAAAAAAAAACAATTTTTAACAATTTTGCAATTTATTTTAAAAACTACAAGAAAACGAAAAAAAAAATTGTGGGAGCAAGAGAGAACGAGAGAATAAAATTAAATGAAATAAAGTATACAACAATGAATAAAAAAAAACAAGATTTCAACTGAAAGAGCACGTTAACTACAACTACAATTACAACTACAACTACACTTTACTTTAAATTTTGTATAAAACTACACAAACACACACTGACACTCTTGCAACCATACACACATTAAGTTAAACAGACTCACAGAGAGGAAGAGAGCGAAAACAAAATATATATGACTGCCGGGGTGTATGTATGTATGTGTTTGATTGGTTGAGTGAGTACAGGGTACATGTAATTTATTAGTGACAACAAACATTTTAGCAGGATTCCTTTTTCCTACAGCACATGCCAACTCTCTGAATATATTCATACAAATTTATACTCCTTCACACAGACCCACACACACATATGCACACTTTCCTGTACACTATACTCGTTCATACATACATGTGCACTCTCATCAGTTTTACTGCGTATGCACACACTCACTTACACGGTGTAATATTTATAAACAGTATGCCACCACATAAGACCAACAGTGTGTTGTTAACATCTACAGGGTATTTGAAGTTTAGTTTTATAATTTGAAAATGAAAGTGTGTTTATAAATCTAATGTTAGAGGTTGCCACAATTTATGGAAGGCATAATTCTGTTGGTGAAATTGTCGTTAACATGTCGTCAGAACAAAGGCATTTTTTCTCCAATTCGACAGTGATTGTTGCGTTATCAGTGAAACCAAACCAAATAACCTAACAACCCTAGCTGTGAAATTGTTCCATATGCTCTTAACATTAAATTAGGTTGGTTTGCCTCAACAGGTAGAGTTTACTTGGTTCCTAAAAGCTCCAATTGTAACACTCCTAACTGGTATCTCCCAGCCATCCGGGAAGTTTTAGGAAATTTATTCAAATCGTCTTTGCGTAGACATGTTCTGTTAATAATTTTTTGGTACCCCAGAATTCTTCTTCTTACAATCCCAAGTCCCATGCAATGACAAAAACCTTGTCCTTCCCCAAGAATATTTATTGGATTAGAAATTTATGGATTTATGAGTTATGTGACACCATGTATCGTGTAAATGTAGAAAGAAAGTTTAGAGCAAGATCTGTACTCCGCCTGTACATTGTGCTGCAATTAATCTCTTCGATGGAATGGAAACTACGGATATTGAATTTGAATTTATTTACATCGTAAGACAGACAGAAAAACTTCTGCTAGAAAGCTCCGCATTCAAATTGGATGGCTGCAGAACCCATTCTCTCTGTATTGCCTTGAGAGATGAACCCACCAATTGTTCATATATGGATGGCTTTCCTGAGAAACACAAGCTCTTTTCTCAGAGTAGTAGGGGTAAACCAAATAAAACTCATGTAATATTGCAATGGATTTAGAAAGACGACATTGCAATAAACATGGAATGCCAAACGAAAATGGAGGTCTTTAACGACTAGAGACTAGCAATCAATCAAAAATGCAATGAATGTAATCATGTAGATCGCATGCTCATTGTAGTCGTAAGAAGAAACGCCGTAATATCAAGGCAGCCAACGGATTAAAACCCAGAGAATGAATGTATGTATCGTGGTGAGAGATATAGACGGAAAGGATGATTACAGGCAATAAGTGTCATTCATAGCCAATAGCATATGTCATATCCTGTGGAATGTGTCCATCTCTTAAATAAAAAGGAAAATAATTTTTTTTCTTCAGTACACTTTCCAAAAACCATAAAGGCTCCTCCAATGGAACTTTTCTGTTCTCTGCGTGGAGATGTCCTTCTTCGCATCTGCTTTCATAATCTAATATAACTTGACCTACCGGTTCTTCAAGAGTTTGATTTGATTTTCGATTCATTGAATAAATTTAATGGAATGTTTCTGTGGAAACCATATACATTGGTTCCAACAGGCGTCTCAGCCTTACAGCACCTAGTTCTCACACCACTTATGTTTTGTGTTTTAATTTTATACATGAGTGACGGGACCTACAGTTAGATAGATTTTTGAGAAGCATTTCATGAAAATTTTATTTAATCTCAGAGTTTTTGACAGAAATCTGCTGAGAGGAAGCCGCCGAAGAAATATTTTTGTATTTCGTTTTGTTGGAGATGTCTGACCTGGGGTTTGAACCGTGGCCTCACGTCAAATATGCCAACACATCACCTACTATGGCTATGACTATGGCGACTTCCGGCACACACATAAGCTATCAATTAAGATTTTTGCGATCACCAACCCTATTTTTCATAGAAAGTCTATATCTTTTACAAACTTTTTCCAATACTCTGCCCTAAGATGACTAACATATGTCTGATATAGTATAGCCCCCAAAGAATTGAAATAAAAAATGTTCCATCGTCTCCAAAAGTATTCCATCTTTTTGAAAGTGACGAGTATAACAACCAAAACAATGATTTCGAATTTTCTAAATTTAGTTTGAACACAATCTCCAGTTTGGCGGTAGTTTTAAATAATAAAACAAAAATTATCCAAAAGAAAGTCCAACTTGAACGTCCCTATACAAATATGAACGCCATCCAACAAATGTTGCTTGCTGTAGTATTATAACAGGAATAAAATTTATGCTGTATGTGTGTGTGTGTGTAAGTGACATTAGCAACATAGACTGGAGTACAACGATTTTAGTCATCGTCATCTAAACTAAACCAAAAAGAAATTCATAAAAAAAACAAGAACAACCAAAACAAAACGGTAAAAAATTAAAGTCTTTCTTTGTAGAAAAGTTGGAGGGCGTAGAGAGTATAGAGGAAGACACATAGAAAATAGAAGAGACGCTACAGACAAAACATAGAAAATCGCATAGAAAAATTGCTGCATCAGCATTAGTGTCAGCGTTCTCACCCTTCTCTTGGTATTAAACACGACACAACACAACACCCAACGATGAATGGGATCTTTTTATCGTTCTTATTCTTGTTGTCGTTGCTGCGTTAGTGGTAGTTGTTGTATGTTGTTGTTGTTGTTGTTGCTATTACATAAATATGCATCAGCAGAAAATAAAACGTAACAAAAAGATGAAACCATTTCAACATTTTACAGAAACAGAAGCCATAACATGATGAAGGATAGAACCGAACAAAGCGACACAACAACAGCGGTATGGAAGCCATTTAAAATACACACACACATACACAAGATTTAGAAGCACAACACAAAAAGGAGTGTAGTTTCTTACAGGCTACCAAGTACACTGCAGAAAACGTTATGGTTCTTACGACCCTTTAAATCTATTTTCGTGGAACAACAGATAAGCATTATAAGTGGTTTGTGTCTTTAATAACTTTCCGGATAGTAATCATCATTCATTTATTCTCAGTTTAGTGAACGAAATAGCACGGAAAGCTTAGATTTACTTTGTCAATATTCAATACATAAATACAGCTAAAGTTCAGCGATTGGCTACCAACCATATCGTGAATACTTTCCATCCCAGAGATGGGATGGCCCGGACTAGCCTTCGATGACGATAAATTGAAACCTTTTTTCCAAGAAGATTGAAAAATATTTCAAAATCAAATTCAAATTATTCAAGTCATGACCGTGCTTAACACTGCTCTAAGGATTCCTATTCCAAACAGGACCTCAAGTAACTGTTTGGTACACCTATTTTCAAGGGTGGCGATATAGGTGGGGGTTTCTTCATCGGAAGAATTCGGGTTTGAGTTTTATTATAGACTTGATGACAATTATCGTGTCTCTCATCTTTGCGTTATAAAAGGCCTTCGATTTCATAGCCAGCTTTCCTTCCTATAATGCGAATGATTTTCGAGGACAGTTAACCAGCTCTGAAGGCAATAGGAGAGGACTTATGTAATTTGCATATAAGAGTCTAGGTATTGGGGCGAATTAGGTTCTGCGTGTTTCCGGAACATGGTAATACTCCTAGAACGGGAAAACTGAAGTTCCTCTTGCTAGCTTAGATGATCGTTTCGTAGATAAATTGCCTGTTAAGCCAAGTATTCTAATTTGCCATCTTTATGGGCTTATCAAGGAATAGAGTCGTCGGAAGAGACTGAGTCGTTAGAAGGAATTGTTGTTGAATGGTTGTTATACCAGGAACCTTTTCTTAACAATTGATTATGGTCGAGCTGACTCTCTGTTGAAACCCAGTATACCCAACGTTAATGGGTAACTTATGGATAATCGTGAATTCAAGACACTAACGATGACCGGAGAGAGATTTCGACAGATTTCATCAAATTTTATATAGCTTATGGGAAGTGAAGTAGAAGTTGAAGACTATAGAGCATGATCTCCATGGTTGTTTGGCTTTTGCGTAAAAGTAGGTTGTTCACCGCGCAGACGGTCACTTGAAAGTTTCAACAATTTGTCAGGCGAAGATATTCAGATTGCCGTGAGGTTTAGTTTGAGATTGCCTCTGCTTGGGTAATGTAAGTTCAGCATTGATGATCTGATTATTCTATTTTATGTTTATCTTTACTCTTTTTTTCTTTGCCTTTCTCTTCTCCTTCTTTATTTCATTCCTCTTTTTCGATGTTCTCGTTTTGTAGGACCAACTCAATGGGTTGCATGGTTATTTATGGCCATATACGTTCTCACAACACCAATTTGGAAACTTTTGTAAGCGTCAAGCTGCTTTGACAAGCATAAAAACTAATTACTACACCAACTAAAGCCGAAGAAAACATTTAAAAACGATTTTATATCTACGACATGGGGCTCGAAATCTATAAAAGCAAGTCATTCATTGAATTATTTAACAAACAATGAAAAATGAATCCTTCGTGACAATCACAAGCATTATCGCAAAATAAAGTTTGATCAACAAGCCATATCCACGTCCAAACCGAATGTCACAAGCTTCAAAGTACATACAAAATTTGTCATTACAACCTTTCAGTTAGGATTGCGACCTAGCTTCTCAGATCATTTATGTTGTGTGTATTAATTTTATTCATGAGTGTTAAAGTCAACTCTAAACTACAAATTTTTGCGAAATCTGCAGAGAGGAAGCCGCCGAAGAAATTTGTTTCCATTTTTTTTTTTTTTGAACGGTGGCCTCACGTCTAATAAGGTAACACACTGCCTACTAGAGTACAGCATCAAAGCTTCAAAATAATTTTCAGTATTCTCTGGGACCGAAAGCGTTCCCATTTATAATGACCTGCTGAAATTAGGATATATAGCCACTGTATTCAGAACACAATTCACTCGTTTATAGCTACTATGAGCTGAAAAACGATCAGAACATGGTGTCAGATATAACGCCGTATACGTCAGACTAACAGCCATCGCCCAGATAAAAACTATTTACAAAATAATGTTTGGGAAGTTTTAAGCCATCCGCCTTATTATCATTGTCCCCTCCGACAATGATTACATTCGATCGAGGCAGAACTTTACTTCACATTAAATGCTTTTCTGAGAAACTGACTTGACTATACATCTCAAGGAATGAGCAGATTTTTTGACTTTGTAATCTTCTGCCAGAAAGATGGGATAAATAATCTCAGCTAGCTATGTTAATAAACTAACCAGTGTTTACTACAAAAGCCTCAAGATTTCTGCTTGAAAGCATCCGAATTTATTAATTTTCGATATGCTTGCCATGCACTTTCTCTTAGTGTATGTATGTTGTATGGCATGAAACTAAAATATAACCTTTAAAGGGGGGCTGGGGACGGGGGTCACAATATACAATATTTATCTGAAAACACTCATGTGTTTAGTAACCCTTAAGTATTCATTTTATATTATTTGTATATGTATTTGACTCTTATCCACAGCATACACATAAACAATCATAACTTTAAATATGTATTTATAAAGGGCTGTATACGTACATGTAAGTCGCCTATATAAATATGTTTTCCCTTCTAAAACAGATTTAATGTCACAGTTTTGTTTTTCGCATGCCAGTGTTGGCAGTTGTGATGAGTGATTTGAAAATGCGTTACAACAACAACAGCAAAAATTAGAAAACATTTATTTTTTGTCCCCTTTCATAGTGGGTATTGCTTAAAGGGGCTATGACGTACCATACATACATCGAAACCCCCTACGAAACATTTGCAGACAACCAACGATATGTGGAGAGGAAAAATTTTCAAAAAATTATTTTTGATTTTGACTTGTTGTTTAGGGGGTACCGAAATCATTATGGATCTTAATGTTTAATATGTATGTGTATGTATTGGCCGTTATACATACAAACATACGTTTGTATATGTTTTTAACTTATTTTCCACTTCAACTTTTTAAAACCTAAACACACAAAGCCATTTGCATTATGTTGCTGATTTTGTTTTATACTTGGCGTGTGAGGGATTTGTGGCAAATGATTTTCTAATGAAATATTGAAATATTTTATTAATGATTTACAAAAAAAAAGAAACCAAAGATGTGATGAGTGGATATTTGAAAAATGTAATTTAAAATTCCAAGGAAATGTAATTGTGATGATGGAATGTTATGTGTTTTGTTCGAAGGCTAGGTTAGAAAGTGATAATCTTTTAGGAAATCTACTCAAAGCTTGAATGTTGATGTTCACTATTTATACTTACAGACAAATGAGTAAAACTTTATCAGCTACAACTGTTATACACACACCTTTTTAGTCATTTCAACTATTTAGTCAAGATTACGGCCTAGTGTGTCACATCACCCATATCGTGTGTTAATCTTTTAAACGGTTAGCAGGATCAACAGTTTAATGTCAACTCCAAACGAGTAAAGCTTTTTCCATTATAAATAGCCAGAGCAGAGCTTTATTCAGAAGAGGTTGCTCAAATACATGTTTTATTCATATTTAGTTTTAACTGATGTTTAAGCACTCGTGCTCTTGACTAGTAGCAAGCGCTCTATCTTGTGTAGAGTGCTACGACATCAAGTAGAGTATAAGCAGTGATGATATACATATTTCTCATCAATTGGTGTGTTTATCAGGCGTCTCTTATTAGGGAATTTCGTTATTTGACAGTTGATAGCGGCCATTTTGATGAAATATCATCTGTCGAATTAGGATATGTTTTGGCAACAGCAAGTGCAAATAATGAAATGTTTTGTCGAAGTTGGTATCCGCTTTGGACAAAATATCGCTTTCAAAGGCCTCAGCCTTTCGCTGACCACAACTTGGTGAATTTTGAGTCAAGACTGGGGTCTGCATACGTACAAAGTCAACCGTCTTAGCAGCTAAAGATAAAACATCATACGCAACGATGTCGTTCGCTGAATGGGCTTTGAATCAGTTGACAACAAATCCGAACTTTCATCGAAAAATCATTTGCCACAGTAATGCCCATTTCTGGATGAATGGGTAGGTGAACGAAAAAAATTCTCAAAATTGGAACGACACCAATGCACGTGAGATCCCAGAGAGTCAATTACATCACGAAAAAATAACTATTTGTTGAAGATTTTAGGTTGGCGGCGTCGTCAGTTTATATTTCTTTGAGGACAACGTTGGTCAAGCCATCAGTGTCAACGGAAAGCATTATACATCGATTATTACCAACAGCTTCTGCCCTGAATTGCATGATCTGGACACCAACTTCGTATGTTTTCAACAAAGGCGGCTGTCATGTCACATTGGAATTCCCACGCAAACGATTTGAGGGTATAGTCAACTGACATGAAAGTGATGTAAACTGACCACTGAGATTGTACGATGTAATCCGTCAGGTGTACGTGAACTGACCCCAAACAGTCATTCTTAATACCAACATAACCCATATCATCGGTCAAATTCAGGCTGCTTTATACGCCATATGTTAGGTTAGAGGATCCGGAGGTCTATTTGACCCATTGTACAAAACGCCTTGGAAAATTTAACATTTCGAAAGAGCTCTCCTCTCAGAGAAGCTATGGCGGATATTTAAGACATGTTATATTCCACTTATACTGGCATCGATGGTATTTCATACAGGCTATGTTTTATTTAACTTTAGAGATAGGAAGCGTTCATTCAACTTTTCCTATGTATTCACATTATTTTTATGGGAAAAACTTTTAGTGCAATACTCTTTCCTGCCTCATATTCTGTAAATGGATTCAAATATATTGTCAATAAACATTTCTCTCTTTTTCTCTTCACTCATTACGAATTTTCCTGGTTCCAATACCATGCATTTCATGGCAGGGTTTAGAGTGAATAAATTGTTTCCATAGCTTTTGATGCAATAGTGTAGCTAATGCAGTTGCTAGAGCAGAAGCACTCCAAACAAACAATTGGCAATACACATATGAACATTGGCGTGGCTCTAATCGCCTAGGCTGCCTATTACGCAGCAGAGCTATTTATTAGTTGCTGATAAATCTTGAACTGAAAAAAATTTTTGCATTCTTAGCAGACTCAACCTGCGTAATTCGTATAGAAAGCTTGCCACATTCACCAATTAAAATTGAGGCGTAAGTACAGATTTTTCACTGTAATTATTCTCGCCTGCCATTTAGTAATGGGTAGGCATGCGAAGAGACTTTACTTAGATTTTGGTTGAAAACAGAGTATCCGTTTATTTTATTTGCCAATGTCTGTCTGCCTCTGATATTTCTCATATATAAGCTTCGTTTATAGAATTGTTTCGTGAGCCAGTCCGGTTTTAAGGTGAAATTCTGATGCTGATTGCCGAGAACGGTTAAGAGAACTTGTCAGTTAGTTTTTGGAACATCATTTAAAGTGAAATCACAATGTACTCTTCTGTGGTATACAAGAAATCTTCGATGCTTCTTCCTTTTATCCTAACATCCTCTGTGAACATATTGAATGCCAAGTGTCGTGAAACTATTTTAATTAAAATTAATTTCGATCTTACAGTGTCTGCACAAAAAATGTAAACAAAACCTGGCTTACTTTATATGGGTAAATTTGTAAACAATTTTTCTTTTTTCATAGCACTTCGATTGTCATTCCTCTTTAAACCAAATTCATCACAACATTTCTGCTGTAAAAAGAAGTGAAGACCAGTACAGAAAATTCATTCTTTTAATGTCTTTTCATGAAATTGCTCTAAACATTGTGAAATTAGTAAGTAAATGAGTAAATTTGCTAGCAACACACATGCAAAATGTCCGTTTGTATGCGGGAGAAATGTATTTCAAACCCAACTTCAAGCAGAAAAATATGTGTTCCGTTACGGAAAAAAAAACTGGGAGTACATATGTACATATGTATGTATGTACTATGTGTGTTGCACAGAGATAGAGAATGAGAGGGGAGAGACATTAACGCTCATTGCTTTTGCAAAATCTCAATTGAGTAAACTGGGTGCAAATGTGTGCAAATGTTTGTAAATGTTTTCAAAACATTTCCCAGCTTAATTACTTGAAATTGTTGCTTTCATTCGTTTAACTTTTTCTTTCTTTTTTTTCTTTTTTTTCTTTTTTTCTTTTATCAGAAAACTGTTTAAAAAGAAATTAAGTTTTCGAGAAATTTTAGAATTTTAGGTTTTTGTTTTTGTTTTTTAAATGTGTTTGAAAATTTGCAGAAAATTTCTTTGAAAATTATTTTCAAAAAGGAAATTTTTCTCTCTTTTTTTTGCTATTTAAAAAGAAAATTTTCCTTTTTAAATTTATTTACCGAAAACGAAAAGTCTTCTTTTCCATTTTCTTTCTAGTAGATTTGGTTGATAGTTGTTGTTGTTATTGTTGCTGATTTTTATGTACAATATTATATACCCACAGTATTCAATCATTTTATTTTGCAATCATGATAGAGAAGTGAGCTATTATTTGGCTTTTATGAGCGCATAAAACACAGAATACAAGCAACAACGCAGTTGCTTAAGCAATGCAACTTAAAGGCCACACATCATTGGCGTTTAAAAGGACCCAAAGCGCTACACACATATACAGCCAGTTACACACACACATACACAACGCTTACAGACACTCATTTTCATGAAACAATCAAAATAAAATGAAAGAAGAGTAGAAAAGAGAAAAACAAAAACTAAAAGCATGTTTTACGAGTATGACAGAAAAAATAGCACATCGTACACCAAGGGTATGCATAAGAAAAGAAAAGCGAAAAATCATACAAATTACGAAAAACCAACAGAAAAGTTAAGCTCGATCAAATACGAATATATGATGCCCTTCAGCTTAATGCCACTAGGAACAGAACTTCTAGTGCCAAACATAATACATAATTTGTCATTACAAGCCCTCTTAGTCAGGATTACAACCTAGCTTCTCAAACCACTTATGTCATGTGTGTTAATTCTATACATGAATTGCGGGACCTACGAATTAAATTCGACTCCGAATGAAAGATTATTAAGAAACTTTTCGTGGCAATCTAATTTACTCTCAGAGTTTTTGCCAGAAATCTTCTGAGAGGAAGTCGCCGAAGAAATATTTGTTCATACTTTTGTTGGAAATATCTGACATGGGGCTAGAACTGAGGCCTCACGTCTAATATTCCAACACACTACCCACTAGACTACGACGAATGCCATGTAACACGTCGGAAATTATGATGCCTGACCCGGGGTTTGAACCGTTGTTCATCAGCGGCGACTTCTCTTGTGCCATAGACCAAATGAAAAGACCAATGAGTGCTGATTTTATTGACTAAAATTTCATGTAAATTTGTGTGACACGTATGGTCATTTGTAGGCTGTCGTTAAATCCTTTTCAAAGGATTTCAGTCATATTTAATTCCTAGCTTGTCTGTGAATGTCACTAATTTCTTTGGAAAATTAATTAATCATAGTAACACATGTGAAAATTGTATTTTGAACGTACTGACCAGTACGACCACCACAATAAAGAACTACCTATGTATTCCACTCGTATAGAGGCTCTCTTGGTCACAATTGGCTAGAAATTACAGAAAAATTCCATTCTTTGGCTAAATTTTCCTGTATAAAAGAGAAAATTTGTTTTACAGGTCTACTGAGTTATTCTAATATTTATCCAGGGACGATGAAACAACTCCTTTGAATCCCGACTAACTTAACAGACCATTACTTAAAAGACAGGTGCTCACGTCGGTTATTAAATGGCCACTCACATGATTTCTGCAGAAGTTGCGATATGGAAGAGAGAAAATAACGTGTGCTACTTGATCGGTGACTGACTAAAACTCGCTAAAACTGTTAAACGCCGAGTTCATGCCAACAACGCGAATTTGATTGCCTCAAATGCTCTCACGGACAGTGGCACTGCTTTCTGCAGAGTTTACGCCATGGATCCCGTTTATATTTAAGGTCCTAGAGCATGACCCGAAGTTGGTAGTTCTTATAGCAACCACACTTGGACACACATTCTCGAAACAGAGTACCCATGTAATTTTTTAACAAACGGCGCACAATAAAACAATTCAGATAGACTTAGTACCTCGTTACATACATACATAACTGGTCATTACAAACCTTCAATCAGGATTACGACCTAGCTCTGCACGCCACTTATTTCGTGTGTATTTATTTTATACACGAGTCTAAAGTCGCTTCCGAAACCAAAGATTTTTGAGAAACTTTTCATGGCAATTTTATTTAATCACAGAATTTTTGCTAGAAATTTGCTGAGAGTCAGTCCACGAAGAAATATTTTTTCATGTTTCATTTTATTGAAGATGTCTGACCTGGGGTTTGATGTGTGGCCCTACGTCAGGCTAGAATTTGACTCTTTTACTTGGGTTTTCTCATTATTTAAGCGACACTTTTAAGAAATCAAAGCGGAGTCATAAAAATGAATGCCAATCAAGGGCTAAAATCCAATTTAGTAAGGCAATCTAGCGCTTTCTCTTAATTACGTTTTTTCTTACGTTTTATCACACCCAAGATACCCTTATGCTGGCATCAACAGCTATGCCAGTGTAGAGTGCTACAAAACCAAGTAAGAGTGTGTGTGTGTGTGTGTGTGAAAGAGTTAAAGAGTGCTATACAAACACAAATACAACTGACGAGACTTGTTCACACTCACATACACTCATACACATACACACGCATATTTCAACAAGCTTAAAAGAGAGAAAAAAATGCAGGCGTTTAAACAACGAACAGAAAAAACACGAACACTCAGATGACTGTAGAGACTTGCACTTGTAAACTAATGCATGCACGTTTACTTAATGCACATGCATGTGAATGTATATGTGAGTATCAGCGATAATATATACATATGTATGTATGAGAGCTGATATGTATTTGAATGCATGTTGGCATGTATAAAAAATAAACAAACACAACAACAAACGGATGCACTTTTATACAAAAGAAAAGAAGCAAAAGAAAATGATGACGATAAGGATGAGGATGATGGGGATGGGGATGAGCATGAGGATGATGATGATGAGGACGCTGAGTACAATGAAAATGTTGATGATGAAAGTAACGGTTTGTTAAAGCCTTCCCTAAGCGGATGTTTCGTTCATACTCTTATCGTTTAAATAGAAATGAATTATGTTGTTGTAGTCATTGTTATTGTTGCTGTTGTTATTAATGTTTATGTTGCAGTTTTTTTCCCATTCTTGTTTTTTACGTTTTCCTACGTTTTGTTTGTAAACGACTAAACACATAAATGTTTGCATTATCTCGCTTGCTCTCTCTCTCTGTCCCTCTTTCTCTCCATCTCTGTGTGTATATTCTATCGCTTTCACCGCACTACTGTTGTGTCTTTTAGCCTCTGGTTTTTTTTTATTAGAAGGCATGTGTTGAAACATGCATTTATCAAACATATTTGTGCTTGGGCTTGTACATGCGACTATGTATGCATGTATGTGTGTATATTTTTAAAACGATGTTTTTTCTCTAATATTGCAGATTTTTTTATTTATGTTAGTTTTATTTGTTATTTGCACAAGAAAATATTCTTTTTAACATTTTTTCGCTTTTGTGTTCGAACAGGCGCCTGAAAACAAATTAATTTTGATTCTCTTCTTTTTATTTTTTTTAATAAATTCCTATCATTTATTTGCGTTTTCTTTTTTATTTTCGCTTATTTAAATAAATAAACTCAAGCTTTAAAAAATTGGTTTCCAAACTGCATTTTCATAAAGCGCTTCCTTGGGCTGTGAGATTAAAATGTTTTATACTGCAATACTACATACCAAATTCAAATGTTGCATGAAGAAAATATGAAACCAATTGCAAGTTTTGAATCCCGAATAATATTCCTATATTGTTGGTATATGTTGCAATAGGCCATAAATGTCAATAGACAGCTCAACAAATAAGTTACACGATGTGAAATTCATTTTACAGATTGTACAGTTGTTTAAAGCATTCCATTTTCATCATTGCATGGCTCTTCTGTGAATTTATTTTAAGATCATCTTTGGCAGCCTAGATTTCTATGTGATATTGACTATTCCATAAATCTCGTAAACCTCATGTACTCTGTGCATATTATTCAGTGCTCAATTTGCATACATTCATGTATACATACAGAATTGGTCTTTGCAATCCTTCATACAGGATTACGATCTAGCTTCACACGCTTCCATACTTTTCTTTAACGACGCTCTACAGAAAAGAGTCCATCGACGTCAAATCGCAGCTTCTTGGTGGCTGATTGACATCAGCATTTTGCCTAATTAAACGGTCATCAAACGTTTGACAAAATAAATCGATTGTGGCATGATATGTGACGCAAGTTGCAGCATCTTATTGAAACCAAACATCGTTCACATCAATGCTATGAAGAGCGGGTATAAAAGAAACGGTTGTCATGGTTTAATACGTGTCTCCATTGACCGTAATGGTTGCGCCGGTCTCGTTTTCAAAGAAATATGGGCCAAGATGCCTCCGCTACATAAGCCGGGCCAAACAGCCTCTCGTAATGGGTGCACTGGCTTTTGTAAGACCACGTTTGGGTTTTCTGAGCCCAAAATACGGCAATTTTTGCTCTTCATCCGAAAAGATATGTTTTTGGCAATATCGACATCATTGTGCAGTTTCTCGTTGGTCCATCCACTAAAGCGAAAACTAAGCGAAAGGTCATGCGGCTTCCACAATTGAACTTTGTAAAACGTCACTCCGTGATCTTTTCGCCAAATTCGGCGTAAACTAGTGCGTTAAATACTGAATTCTTTAGAACGATAACGAGTTGCTGTTAATGGATTCTCACGCACACTCTCAGCCACAGTTTCGATATTTTTGGGTATACGCACTGTACGAGTACGCTCATGTCTTGGCACATCAACAATGAAACCAGTTTGACGATCTTTAGCAATAAACTTGCGTATACCGAACACTGTTGGTCCTTCTCTGCGACCAAATTTTGTACCACATTTTTGTGCAATTTCCAACCTATTGTCTTTGTTTTGGATACAATTTTCTAGTAAATTCCAACAGAAATCGATTCATTACGTTCAGTGGAGGTAATATACTGAATTTTGTGACAGAATAGAATAGAATAGCTTCGAAATAATCGATATTTCAAATTAAAACTGATAGATGGAACACCCGATATAACAACTTGAACCCAAAAATGGCAAAAAGTTGTCGATAAAAACGGAAACATATTTGGTTTAATAAACTCTTTTGGAATTTATGAAAATATGATTTCATTTTTCTTAAAATTTCTATTTTTTCAAATTGGCCAATATCTGTTTCTTTATAGGCCTTTAAACTATATAAACTGCGAGTATGTGGTATGTATTAGTAGTTACAAGAGACTTGGAGGAATATGCTATTAAAACATGAAACATTTGACTTTCCAGCGCAAAAAAAACGTATATTATTATTTATACAGTAATATAGGCTTTTCGTTAATCCCGAAATAAAGCGATTTAAAAATCAATTTAAAATTTAAATACATTATGCCAGAGGGTGAATATTAATGCGCAAATAATTGTTCATTCAAGCTTAAAGAAAAAGAACTGAAATAAAATGCTAAAATTTTTTGTACTCATATAACGAAAAAAAATTCATTTAAATTTCTTGTAACAATAAAGGAAATTTGTTTTCAAGAGCGGTTTTAAAAAATTTGTTTTCATTTCTTTTTTTTTATATACAGTCACCAACCACTTGGCTGTTAACAAATAATTTGTTTCAAATCTTAAAAAAGAAATCTAAAGAGAACGAATGAAAAGAAGGAGGGAGGGTGGAGATAAGGAAACATACACCCACTTTCTTCAAGTGTACAAAACCTTCATTTCCTATTTTATTCATATTTAAAAAGGGCTTTTTCACACATATTTATACTAATACTAGAGCATTTAAATATACATACATAAGCGAGTGAGTGCCTCTCTGTCTCTCTCCCAGTTGTGCATCTAAACATTCTTAACAATACCCATATGAATATTTATATGAGTTTTTAAGATTGCAGAAACATGTTCTCGTTCCCTCTCTTTTACTCGCTGGTTTTTTTATTTTTTAAGAAAAGTAAAGAAGGAAAATAAAATCCCCTTAAAGTCTCATCATCAACGTCGTCTTTGTAAACATGCTGTTGAGTATATAGCAGCGACTACAAGTCCTTCTTTTCATTTTTTCTTGCTTTCTTTTTTTTTCTTCTTCTTTACATAAACAAAACAACAACAAAAAACGGTTGATTTTGCCTGGCGTTCTTACTTGCCTCTTACAATGACACAAAAATAAACACGAGTGTAGAAATGCACTCAACAAGATTCATTTTACAAATGCATTCTATAAACATACACTAACACTTAAGCACACCAATACACCCACACAAATCTGAATGTAAATACTGTTTGCTT
Organism: Sarcophaga subvicina; assembly: GCA_936449025.2. Lineage (NCBI taxonomy): Eukaryota > Metazoa > Arthropoda > Insecta > Diptera > Sarcophagidae > Sarcophaga > Sarcophaga subvicina. The sequence goes on from OW388083.2 coordinate 78,891,742, forward strand.
GAATGTATGTATGCGTCTTGTGTTGTATTTTCTTTTTATGAATTTGAAAAAACAAATAAAAAAAGTAAACACAGAGAGCGAGAGAGGGAGAGAGAGTGGGTGCCAAGAAACAAAACCAACTCAAATTGCAAATGAAATGTAAAAATGGAAATAAAAGTGGAAATAAAACGAAAAACGAAAAAAAAACAAATTCAGTTTGTAAATAAGCGTAGCCATACGTTTGCAATTTGTTTTTATTATTTATTTGTTGTTACATTCGTCATTGTTGTTGCTGTCATTATTGCTGCTGTTGCTGCTTTGGTTCATATTTGTTTACATTAACGCTTATTACTTCAAATACAAAAATAACCACTCAACTCATTTCTTTTGTATGAATGTGAGAGTCATATTTCTTTCTTCTTCCTCTTTGTATTTCTTATTTATTTGTTCTCTCTCTGTGTATGTGTGTGTGTGTAAGCATTAAAATTAATTATTTTTCTGCATTACCTTGCAAAAGCATAAGATGCAATAATCTAAAGTATACTGTAAGGCAGCTGTTAAGAAAAGCAATAGATTGCATACTTTAAAGGGCTTTAAAAAGAATCTTTTGAATTTTTTTCATTTTTTTAAGATTTGAAAAGATTAAAGTACCGTTATTTTCGTGACATTAATTTTTTCTAAATTGAAATAAATTTTAATAATTTTTTTTAATTCATTTTAAAACTAACTTTTAATTTTTATTTGCTTTCTTTTTAGGTAAGTGTTGCCTTCAATTATCCAAATTACAGACCATTAGTAAGTATTACATTGCAATAATCTTATGTACTCTGTGGTAGCGCTTTTTATTTAGTATTTGCGTAATAGTTATTCTTAACAAATAAAACTAGCTCGATCTCTAGCACAACACTGTTCAGAATTTTGAAACTTCTGTATATTCTTCCATTAGTTGCACTTTCTCATCGGTGAGATTGGCGTATATTTTCACGGCTAACCTCTACAAGTGTAGTGCATTTTTGTAACTATGGGCTTTAAATATGAGTACGAGTCGGATTGTAAGTGACAGAAAACATTTCAAATCCTTAAACAAATTCTCTCTGCAATGCAGTACTCATCGCATTGACCAATTGACCTCGAACTGATATGCTTTACGCGGTAGACATGTACCACGTAAAAATAACCAATTTTCGGAGCCTAGTGCTTTCATTTTCTTGTTGCTCATTTCATTGAGGAAATTATAAAACTGCGAAATACAACGCATGCCCCCATGAAGCAATGGAGATGGATATACAACAGTCATTAGTATGTACCTTCGCTTTCCAATACACGCAATCAAAAAGCCTCAAAATAGTTCTTGAGGTACCGAATGGGTATAAATGGTGTAAATATGTAGTAAGGAGATCAGTATTCAATTTCTGTTCCTTACAATTGCTTATTTCGATTCTTGAAAAATATTTTGGTTCCCCCAAACATCGCATTAATTTTTCGTGTCCATCCTCCTATTATGTTTTGCTCATAAATAAAGTTGTCTCTCTCGAATCTATTCGTTGTAATCCATTGTCTACAAAACAGTAGTTTGAATTAACCGTTAAGTTAGATTAAGATAAGGTATATTAATCGCCGTAGTCAAGCACGTAGTGTACTGGTTTATTAGGCGAAAGCACTTCATTCAAACCCCAGCTCAGACATGTCAATTAAAGAACAAAATATGAAAGAATTTCTTTTGGCGACTTACTCTCAGCAGTCTTCTGGTAAAAACTCTGAGATTAAAAAAAATTGTAATGAAAAATTTCACAAATCTGAGTCGATGATAAAGTGTAGGTCCCTCCACTCATGAATAAAATACACAATATGGGTAGCGGCGAAGGTAGGTTGTAATCCTGGCTAAAGTGAGTTAACTAAGTTGAATATAGGTTTAGAACATAGAGGTCTCCTGAACTTATCTCACGGAATCCTATCTATAGCAAGCCGAATAATCTCATTTCTGTCAAAGATTACTGAGCCTTATGGATTTGCTCTACTATTAGCAGTATTTCGTTGACTCGTTTCCTTTTTCATAAACTGGAAGACTTTGAAATCGTTGATAAGCCTATTTTACTCTAAATTTTATTCAAGCCTTTTTGTTGCAAATTTCGAGCCATCCATAAAGGCAGCAAAATCATCATGCTTGATACAAAATCTATACTATTTTCTAATTTTATTTATTTTCTATTTCTATTTTTCTAAGTACCGCTCCTCCCCCAATTTTACCTTCGTAATTGCCATGCGTAATTGCCTAGCGTAATTCATCCGTCTTGCCTCTTGATAGTTTTAAGTCAGTTTGTACTCCCCTGACTCTGTTTATGAGCAAAACTAATAGAAATGCCAGCAAAAAAAATGTCAACAACTGCATACCGCGATGAGTCCACGATTTTTGAGTGGAAAAAGAACTTTCAAACCCTTTCTAGGTATCCCATTACCTAGACCACTGAAGGTAACATTGAAAGAAATGCCACAATTAATAGGGAATTTCCCGCCATCTTAACTTAACTGAATCAGAAACTTTTCTTCACATTGATGGAATCATTCACTTCACTTAATATAGGCGACATGGTAGGACATGAAAAGTTTAAGAAAAATTTCCAAATGAAATTTGCTCAGAGAATGGTGCTGTCAATGCTTATTCTGATATAATAATGGATTCCAATCAAAGCACAATGCATTTAGATTGGAAGAGCTCAGGAAAATCAATTCGAAAACACTTGCTACGATCAAATCATGAGTGTTTTCCTCATTTTTCCTCAAAATCAAAACCAAACTTAATTTCCATCCGCCACAGTTGGTTATTTGGTTGATACCTTGATTGACTGTCAGTTTGGTTTATGTGGCCGCTTATAATACCACGACCTTAAACACAATATTTTGAACTTTAATTAAATCACTCGAGTACACTCACTGAGTGTAACTCAAATCCACCGCGTAAGATCGCGGTATGTAAGGAGATTCTCTATATCAAGACATGATCACATAACTGCTACAGCTGTAGTCTTTGGTATATGAATAGTCTCAGTTCTCATAAGAACGGTCTCCTCCTTTGTCAAATTGTCACAGCAGTACATTAAACTGTAATCCAATACGTCGGACATGACCTTCAATCGGCCAATTACGAGTTAGCACAGCCACCAGTTTGGGTACGTCTATTCGATGTGCCTGAAGCCCACATGAACATCGCTTAATAGAAGAGGTTAAGGTTATTCCATACATCAGCGCCTTCTTATTATACGAGAGATGATAGTAAGCAATAGAAGAACAAGCGTAAATGCTTGAATTTAAATGAGCCCACACAAAATTCTTAAATTTTCATTTTTTTTCTTATATTTTTTGGTTAAGAAGCCAGTTTACCTCTTTTCTTTAATTTCAACCACCAGCAATTCAAATCCTTTAAAGGAAATAAAAAAGAGAAAAGAAAGCTATGAGCTGGTTACACTAGTAAATAAAAACTTATTTGAAGAACTTTTGAAATTAAAAAATAAGAAGAAGAAAAAAAACCAAAAATACGTTACAAATTTGTTGCTATTTCGGTTGCTAATTTTGCTGGAGGTTGTGTGCGTGCAAAAGCACTTGTAAAAATACTGAATGAAAGAAATAAACATACACACATATGTGTATACATACACACCTACATACATACACTAAACAAAATATTCAACTGAATCTAAAGCAGCTGTTGTAAGCTGTCAGTGGCCCAACAAACTCTTCAAGAGACGACAATTTGCACTTAAACACGTGCATTTATTGTATACACTGTAAATGCAAGCGTACGTGTATGTGAGTTTGAGTGTATAAGTGCATAAGAATGTATGTAGGATTTTAAAGCAAAAGTGTTGGAAAACATTGCCTTCATTGAGGTTGAATGTGTTTGTGTATGTGTGTGTTTCTTTTTTAAGATGAGTTGTGGATTTAAGTCTGCGTCGTCTATCTACTGTAGCCTCGTTGTATAGTGTTGCTGCATGAAAATATTTGAAAACGTATAAAGGCCACCACCTGTCGCCCTCAATTTAGTAGCCACTTCAACTTGTTTTCTGCGTTTTTTTTCTACTTTTTTTTCGCATATTTTTCTTGCCCTCTACTTGGTTTCTTGCATGGATCTCGGCTTCTTCTTCTATTTTTTTTCATTATTTTTCATTTCATTACGAATTGGCTGGTGGTGGTGTTGGTTGGTTGGTTGGTTGGTATTGGCTGCAACATGCAGCTGTGAATACAACAAGCAAACGTATTAACTGAATGCAACGTTAAGCAAACTTCGTAACTGTAAAATGAATTACAAAACAAATTCTATTGCAATTTGTGGTGTACGTGTAAATGGCAATTGCACGAGAACTCGCTGCCCGTATTATCACGGCAAAAGAACAGAAGGAGAGAGAGAGAGAGAGAGAGAGAGCGTATTAGAAAATGTACATTTAGTGTGCCTCTATCTATGATGCTTACCGCCACTCTTTGCGCTCCTTTAACTGTCATCGCCGTGGTAATTTTCCATGTTTAGCCACCATCCAAAGCTTTAATATCAGGGCAAAGCAATAACCAGTGAAAATGGAAAATGTATGCGAGTCGTAAGTGCAAATGTTTTCTATCTTCCTCCTTGCCATTATACTCGCAGGAAATTCTACTCACAGAATAGCTATGAAGGATAAAATAAACACACGAATGAATGAATGAATGAGTGAATGGTTAAATGGATAGTTGTATGGACGAACAGACAGACAGATGAGACTATCACGATGATGTTGTTGATGGTGCATGAGGTTGAAGAGGCGTTATGTAAATGTCTTTTCAATGACTGACGCTCTCTATTGTGGCCCCAAAAACAACGATAGCGCAACAATATCAACATCAACTATTCCACAAAACACTTTAAAATGCACATAAACACCCATACCAATGAGCTCTTACACTCACACACATGAACACTCAGCTCTTAGCGTCCACTTACCCAAAATCCTTTCATCTTGCGGAAGATAAATAAGATGAGAAACATATTTTTGGATAGAACATCTCTGAAATGGTTAGAACGAATTGTGGAAACACTTTTCCAATAAATTGCTTCACGCAAAACAAATTGAAACTCCAAAATGATCGGCTGCATTCATCATAATGGTGCAACGGAGGGAATGCAAAGGGGGAGTATTCAAATCAAGTTCTTGCATTTGAATCTTTTTGAAACTCTTGGCTTGTTAACTTTTGATACTGTGAGGACCATAGGCATTGAGCTAAGCATTATAAAATCATCAGTTACTTACAACGCCGTTCCCCTCATTTATTTAACGCTGTGGCCAAGCCTTTGCACTTGAATCTTTTAGGAACTCTTGAATTATTAAGTTTTACTCCTGTAAGGACCACAGGGCTGTTGCAAAGCATGCCCCATGTTTGATTTGCCTACTGAACAGGTCTGACGAGGTGTTAGGCTTACCATCTGGCTTGGCTGTGAACATGTCTTGGGTACTTTAGTGGTGAGTAACTTTGCTGATTGAGTCGCACCTTTTCTCAAGAGATAGTGATGCTTGACCTAGTTCTTTGTTATTGTTATCCACTCTGAAAGTAATAGGACTTCACGGGTATATAATTAGGAGTGTAGCCTCTTCAATTTTTAAATTCAGCAACTGTCATGAAAATGAAACCCTATTGTCTGCTTTATACAAACTCTGTGTCGCAACACTGTGCATTCAGATACGCAGTTTTCTGGCAAAAACTCTGAAAGTGAAAAAAATTAGGCATGAAAAGTTTCTCATAGAATCTGTCCTTCAGAATCGACTTTAAACTGTAGATCCCACCACTCATGTATAAAATTTACGTACACAATATAAGTGGTGTTAGAAGCTAGGTCGTAATCCTGACTCAAGGATTGTAATGATCAATTATGTATATATGTATGGGGATGCCTTTTAAAATACTTGTTGTTTTCAATAGAAATTGTTAGGTTACGTTCGATTTTTTAGGGAATTTATATCAAGTCCTGCTTTGGATAGTTCTGGGATTATTAAAGATAAGATTTATAAGCTCATAATTGACTTCTGAGAAGCGAGCAGAGTAAATATTATGAATTCGCTTGCGTTCAAATTTGCTAAGATTTGATATCACAAGTAACGATTTCAGCAGAAGAAACCTCGACGAAAAGAAAGAAATGTTAGGGAAGAAAGCCTAGTTACCTCTTTAATGAAGTAATAACGGCCTATATAAATCATTTGTATTTTGTCCTTGGCATTGGAGGGAATACAAATTAACAAAAAAGTTTCCTTTGCTTCGAAAGTGAAGTATTTTGTACCAACGAAACAACACTTCCAAAGCATATCATTTGCTGATCGAAGCTCAAAAAACATTCGCCTTAGTTTATTTTGTAGTGTGTTGGCATATTAGACCGAAGGCCAAGTTTCAGACCTCAGCATGGATATATCAAACAACTCGAAATATTAAAAAAAAATATTTCTCCGGCAACTACCTCTCAGCAGATTTTTGGCAAACTCTCGAGAATAAATAAAATTGCCATGAAAAGTTTCTCAAAGAAACTGTCGTTCGGAGTCGACTTTAAACTGTATGTTACTCATGTATAAAATTTACGCACACATCATAAGTGAGGGTGAGAAGCTAGGTCAATATCCTGACTGAAGGATTGTAATGATGAATGAATGTATGTATGTGTGTAGGTCAACCAAAATATTCAAAGGCGCCGTTTAGAAGTGTTGCTGTATAAAACTTGTTAACAAACGCGTGTAAACCATGAATATGTCTTAAAAATTATCATTTTCTGCCCATGAAAAACCTACTGATTGTGACAACCCGAAACTCAAGTTTAATGTCAGATTAACCACAAAACCGTATACCAATGACATCAATGTGTACTCTGTAGTTAAGGAAACCTATTATGGGCTACGAAATTTGAAGCACACGATTCCAGAGACCACAATAAAAAAATTGATTTGGTTTAGGTGAACATTAACCGACTGACTGACTGACATAGGTAACCCAACAATAAGCCATCGTATTTCTGCATAACAAAATTCAGCCGTATTTTACACGATCAGTTAAAATCTACTTTTGTAGAATAGTGATTGCGGAATCTCAACCTCAACCGCCATAAGTTTTGGACAACTTTTGCTCTTTGACTAGAATTTGCTTTCAAAACATAATGTCTGGGGTCAAATCGTTTCTTCCGGTTTTTTGTTGAGGAATAAAAAAGAGAAGACAAGATCTTCGTAGTTAACGTTTCTTGTCAAAAATGCTTAACAATTTTGTCAAATATTTTCCATTTTAAATACATTTTTTTTAATCGTATTCATTGCTTTGAGTAACCTGAAGCTGAAACCAATCATATCATCTTATACGCCTTGCAGCGTAGATTAAAAAACGCTTACAAATGCTTTAATGAAACTCTAATACCAAACCATTTAAAGTAAAAGCCAAAAACACAAGTGTTTACATGTGTCGTCCCCCAAAAATTTATAAAGGACAACCTTCGCTGAATATAGCTTAAGTGGGCTTAAATGCAATTATTGTCTCTCCAGTAGAGGATGAGAGAGTCAGTCACATAAATATGCATGAATTTACATTTTCTTCTTCTTTCATTCTCTGCTTAAATCTTAGTTACGTTTACCTTCTTTAATCGCCTGCTATACTCATCATCATCATCATCCTAGCTTGGGTCTTAGCTTCAACCACCATCATATACTCTTGAAAGAAAATTTTTGTTGACTTAATTTTTCCCCTTTGGAAAATTGTGGTTTCATTTCACCGAGTTTTACGATGTTTAATTTGTATTTTTGTTAATGCTAGTTGTTGTTGTTGTTGTCTTTAATCTCTACAAAATGAATGTATATTTTAAGCATACCCCACCAACACCCTCCACTCTCTAGGATTTTTAAAGCCCTTTAGGAAAATGGCCCACTTCAGCTGGTAAATATGCTTCTTAAACTCTTAGTAGTTTATGTGTGTCTCTCTCTCCATCTCGCTCTCTTATTTTTTGTCTTTTTTTGTTGTTTTTGGGTCCATTCATAAAATTAACTAAACTGCTCACGTTTTATGTACATTTTTTCCCTACCCATACATTCACTCATTCTTATCGTCCCATCTTACTCTCTCTCTATCTCTGTCTCTCTTTCTGACTTTCTAAACAGTTTTGTACATTCTGTTGCCATTGCGATTTCCCTCAAAATTTTGTAGTTTCCAGTTGCCAGATAAACACACAATTAAGGAATGTTTCCATTTCTGTTTCTATTTTCTGTTTCTGTTTCTATTTTTTCTATTTTTTTATACGAAGAGAAGAGAGCAGAGCAGAGTCTACGAGCATGGAATATTTAAAGGCAGTCAAATCTAGCCGAATAGAATTTTGAAAAAAGATTTCATTTCATATCCTTTCAATACAGCTTCCACTGTGTGTATGTGTATGTATGTATGAATGTGTGGGGGTTTTTACTAATTTCTCTAAAATGATTTTGCATGTATCTCTAGTGATTTGGGTTTGGTAAAGAGATTTTGTGTCCGTTTCTACTTCTTAGATTTAAATCTACAAGAATTATTTTTTAAATAATATTTGATTACGTTTCACATTTATTCATTCATTTTTTACATTTGTGTAGTTAAACTTTATTCAAGTCAAGTTTTGTACAATATTTTTGGCATTTTAAACGTTTCAATCTTTTTAGGGAAGAATAATCTGTCGAAACCTTATGACTTAAGCTTTGGTAGTAGGAAAGCTTCTTAAATCATATATTTTAAGGGTAGCATCTTAGCATTGGAACATTATGATTCAATTCATAGTTAAGTTAAGAATATTTAATTATCTTTTCATCTACATACATATGTAACTGATGTTACGTTGTAACACAGTACTTTTGAAAAGTATGGAGTGGGCCATCTATAAGTTATTTCGAATCTGGCAATACTTATGCCATTCTATTCTGTCACAATATTCAGTATATTATCTCCACTGAACATAATAAATCGATTAACGCGTGAGCAACGTTGGGATTTATTGCAAATTTATTTCCAAAACAAAGGCAAGTGGTCGGGTATTGCAAAACTTGCAAAAAAAAAGTCATGTTTTCGGATGAAGAACATTTTCATCTTGATGGGTACGTCAGTAAGCAAAATTGCCATATTCGGGGCTCAGAAACTCCACACGTGTTCTTACAGAAGCCAATACACCCATTACAAATGACTGTATGGTGTGGCTTGTGGAGTGGAGACTTCATAGGCCCATATTTCTTTGAAAATAAGACTATCATCGCACCATGATAGCCGATTTTTTTTTGTATCCGCTCTTAATGGTAGTCGCCGTAGTCTAGTAGGTAGTGTGTCGGCTTATTAGACATAAGGCCACGGTTCAAACCCCAGGTCAGACATCAAAACGAAAATATGAAAAATATGGCAAAAACTATGAAAGTCAAAAAAATTGCCATGAAAAGTTTCTCAAAAATCTGTCGTTCGCAGTCGACTTCAAATTGTAGGGCCCGCCGCTCATGTGTAAAATAACGCACACAACATAAGTAGTGTGAGAAGCTAGGTCGTAATCCTGACTGAAGGGGTGTAATGAAGAATTATGTATGTATGTACATATGTCTTCATGGTATTGATGTGAAAAATGTTTGGTTTCAACAGGATAGTGCAACTTGCCACACATCCCATACTACAATCGATTTATTGAGACAAACTTTTGATGGCCACGTTTAATTAGTCGAAATGATGATGTCAATTGGCCGCCAAGAAGCTGCGATTTGACACCGTTGGACTATTTTCTTTGGAGCGTCGTTATAGATAAGTGTTATGCCGACAAACCAGAAACAATTGAGCATTTCAAGCCCAACATTCAAGATGCCATTGTAGCGATATTTCAAATGAGAAAAATTTCAAACCGGTTTTTTATTGCATTTTTAAATTTAAACTTTTAAATGGCCCACCCATGTAGCGAAAGAACGCGTGCATTAGTAATTCCAATTACCATGAGCAATTTTCTTAAAATTTTTGGCACATCCTTATAATTACAGCTGATTATTGGAACCTATGTATTACCAGGTAAAAAATTAGGTTTAGTTACCAACTGATCCAGAGCCCATTCAGCGAACACATGTCTTCCGTCATTTCCTAGATCAGTTGAATTTTGTACAGTTGCAGGCCCAAGTCATGATGCAACATTCACCAATTTGCAGACTGTGAGAGGCCGAGTTCTTGTAAATGATGCGAAATCGACTGTCTTTGATTCTTCTGCAAACTCTCATGGTCAGCTACAACATTTTCGGCAAATCTTGTGTTTTATCGGCATACGGGTGTTTGTTGATCGGATTGTTTGGACTTGAATTTATCTTTCACAAAGCGAATAGCACTCCCTGTAGGACGATTGGGGTAATTGTATAGTGCAAGTGGTACCTTACCCGCACAGAACACCTATAGCTGATGGCCTCTCAACTCTTAGCCGAACCACATATTGTAAGCCACATATGTATAGCCAAATACGCTAGCCCCTATGCCATTCATACATACATTACAACCCTACAGACAGGATTACGATCTAGCTTTTTGCACCATTTATGTTGTTTGTGTTAATTTTATACCTGAGTGTGGGACCTACAGTTTTAAAGTCGACTCCGAACGACAGATTTTTGAGAAACTTTTTCATGACAATTTTATTTACTCTCTGAAGTTTTGCCAGAAATCTTATGAGCGGAAGTCTGCGAAGGAAATATTTTTTCATATTTCGTTTTGTTTGAGATGTGTGACCTAACGAGGCTTCACGTCTAATAATCCAACTCACTACCTACTAAACTACGGCGACTTCGATGCCATTCAATTGATGATTACTCTGTAAGTCGTTGTAGAACCAGTAGGATTAAAATTTTTGATTTACTTTCGTACTTCGATCGAAACTGCAGGGCGATTCACTAGTTTGGTTATGTATTCGAATGCCTTTCGTATGGTACTTGGACATTTTTAGCTTGATACCTGCACAAAAGAACATGCAAAAGAATAACCCGTGTAAAGTAAGCAAACAAATTTGAAACTTGGATTTGAAAGAGTCGTTATAAGAAGCGGAGGCTGCATCTAATTTGGTTAGGATAACTTGAATGCATTACAATGACTATGACAAGCTAACTTTTGTAGTTTTATCACGATGCTATGGATACCATATTAGCAGATATTTTGAATTCTTTTGTAATATTAACTGGTCATCGAGGTCATGTACTTTCTGTCCTTAAAAGTCATCACTTATTGCACAAATCCAACGAATAACAAGAATATATGAAGACTTTAGATTTATGCGTGTACTTGAGCAACGAAAAAATTAACTTTTTTTTCTATTTCCACCTTAGCATCTACAGCAATTACCATCTTTCCAATTTTGTTGGATATATTGATGTAATGACAGCCATTAGCGTGTTTTACTTTGAATATCTATTAAAAATCCATTAGAATTTTGCATAATTTTTAACAAAACTTTTTTAACACTGCACGCTACCTAATAACTTTGATAATTTTTTTCTTTTTTTGTGTTTTTGAGAAAGGCAAGCAAATGTTATTAAGCCTGCCTAAAAGGCTGGCTATTTAAGAAGCCTATTGATTACATACTTTCTGCCTTTCTCTGTGGATCGTATTGCTTTGCCTTTCATTGCGTGCTGCTTAAAGCTGCTTTAAACCATTTGACTTAAAACACTTTAAGCAGTGAAATTTACACAAGCTTTTCAGAAATCCTTTAAGCAAACAAACGATAATTTCGCTCTTTCAGCATATGCCACCCTCATCTCCTCCCCCCTCGTCCCACCCAATATCGAATCTTTTGTGTTATTAATAATAATCCTTGAAGAAGGAAGAAAAAAAGAAAAGAAAAGGAAAATAAGAAAGACTTTAAACTTTTTGCCTTACACAAGATTGCGTATGTGTGTGTGGAAGTGTATGCGTTCATTTGCCTTAAGGATATGGAGCGTTGATAGCGAGCAGTAGTAGTAGCATTATGCCAGCCATACAAAATTCTATTCATTAATAATATTTCATAATTTATTTCCATACCTCTGGGGAACTTGTTTGTGCTGGCTGACTGGCTGAATCAATTATGGCTTTTGGCTCAAGTATCACAATTAAACTTCTTTGTTCAATTCTCTCTTCATGCTCTTGTGACTCTCCCTTCTTCTTGTTTGTGTTCGTTCGTGTTTGTGTGGCCTCATGAGTTGTAGTTGTCTTTCAATCATTCAGTTTTGCATTCATTTCCATCCACTCATTCAGTTTTCTTTTATTTTTAAAGGAAATGCTTCTCTTTCATTATTTCTTTCTTATTTTCTTTCTTTTTGTTCTGCTTTTTTTTCTTTTTCGCAATTGAAATTATTTTTCTCTCTCTTTTCATTTTGTCCTTAGTATGTTTGAGGTCCTTGTTGTTGTTGTTGTTGTTGTATGATTATTTGATTGCATATTTTTGTCTTCTTAAGGGGTTTTAATAAGTATTCGTTACAATTTTAATTGAATTTTTTACATTATTATTCTCATTGTTGTTGTTGCTGTTGTTGTTGTTATTATTGGAATTGCTGCCTTTAACAGCTGCTACATGCTGCTGGTTATATGGCCCATTGTTGTCCTTTTGACTCAATACTCTGTATGCAGCAATAGCAGTAGCAGTAGCAGCAGCCAACATACAATAAAAACCAATAAAATTCAGAAAGAAATGAAAACATAATTGCAGATTCAATAATTATAAAGTGCCTACTTATGGTTATAATAAAACAGCAACAACAACAACAGCTAAAGCAACATCAACAATAAGAACAACAACAACAATGATAATCACAATATAAGAGCTTTAATACGAAACTACAACAAATAAGAAGAAAAAATATTCAAAAAAAAATTTCTTTTTTGTAATACAATTTCGAAAATATGGAGAAGAGATCTGAAAGGAGAGAGAAAAAGAGAATAAGTAAGGTTGAGTTGGCCAATTTAAAATCGTTTTATGATTCTTAATAATAAAATAATACACAGAACACACATATTCACTCTCCCACATATGGAAATATTTTCCTCCTTAAACTTTCTTTCAGTCCCCTCTCAAGTACGTAGTACGTACCTTAACACGCATGCAAAAATGAGCAAAAACAAAAGAACAAAATGTATGTAAAGTATTATGGGGGATAATAAAATGCATACACATTGGGAAAAATAATGCAAATGGACGGAAGTACAAAAAGGCATACGCACACACAAATGTATACACATTTACGATTACAAATAATGTTTTTCATTTCAATGTGAAATTAATGCTACTGGCCAGAGGTGGTGTAACACAGTATGCTTATTGTCTCGCTTAAAATGGAAATTAATGGTGAAAGGAAAAATTTTTTTTGATTTTAAAACGATAGAGAGATAACAAGGAAATGTATGGAAATACTGATATATAGGCAATGTATACACCAGAGATCGGCAATGAGTATTCAAAAAGATGAGTAGATTCGAAACATACTCTTAATTTCTGATACTTATAAGCATTCATACTTATTTTAATATCATAGTCATACTACTCAAATTCAAAGTTCGAAGTACTCATCGTACTCATACTTAACAATACGCATGATGTCGTTGATTACTCAAAATTTACAAGAATCGCAAAATAAGTATGATTCGCGTACGAATACTACAATACTCATTAGAAAGCTGTGTGTTTTTGTTTTGTTTCCTGTCTTTGTCTTTTTCTTTCTTCTTTTTTGTAAATGCAACAACAACTAAGATTGTAAATTTTTAACATCACTCGAATCATTTATGAGTATTATAAGTATTTTTCTAAATTTATTCTGAATGAGTAGGCGTATGAATCAAACTTATTGCGAATGTTATGAGTTCGATGTCAACGTTGTACTCATACTCACTGCAACCTGTACTTATAAATCAATGTTGTAGTGAGTACGAATGAATCAGAGTAGTTGAATTTCACACTCAAAATATATACCATAACACATCTCTGGTATATACTATAACACATATAATCATACATAACGGGTGATTAGTTTGACTGTTTGCTTTTCTCTATAAATGTTTCCAGTATAACAAAAATTCGCCTCATTTCCTCTAACCAGCCTTGCAATTTGCCAAGTTTTTCGAGATCAATAAAAGTTTTCATTTAAATTTATTTTCTAACAATAAATAAATAAAAAAAATAAGAGTGCCCTGGTAGTCTAGTGGGTAGTGTGCTAGACTATTAGCGTGAGGGTCGTGGGTTCGATTCGTACCAGAGACTCAGGTCTGTGACACTATACCGAGCATATGGTCTAAGTTACTCAGCTCGTATATAATTGAAATATAATTTGTAATTGTATTGCAATTAATAAATAAATAAATAAAATAAAAAAATAATAAAATAAACTCCATTAGGAAGCTTACAAAAATTTTAACTCCTTTTTTTACTAAAATTTTTAAAATACGAAAAGAAATTCATAATAATTTTGGCTTTAGTTTTACGTACTTAGAGTATTACAGTGTAAAAAACCCTTTGGCTAAGCCTAAACACCCTCTTACTCTATTCATTATTTAATTTCTCACTTTAAAATGGTATAACATGCCCTAAATTGTATTCTTAAAAATCAACTCCCATCTGTGGTACATTTTGCGGTCACCAAAAAACTTCATACTCATGTGAGTAAACAAAAATATTTTATTGATAACAGTTACTAAGCACAGTAGCAAAGTACAACACAAACAATTTTGCGTAATGCAGTTGTTGTTCTTGCTTTTCTTAAAATTGGAGAACACAAGTTCACCAATATCATACTCTTTTAATGACGTATGCAATTATAATTGCATTGTTGTTGTTTATTTTTATGATTCACTCGCGGCTCTCTATTTTCAAATTACAATGTCTATTGAGTGTGTGAACAGTGTTACCTATTTTTCTTACTTAATAAGTTGCTCTACACTTTTCGTTTTTTTTTATATTAAGGAAGGGATATAGTTCACTTGCATATGTAAACGGCTAATGTACTTTTACATTAAAGAGTCCCCTTTTGCACTATATGTGTACCAACTATACAAATCCGAAGATGGCAATACTAAAGTTTACTTGGTTTGTTTGTTTGTCAGTTAACCGTTTATTTAGAGAGTGTAACGCGCGTCCATTATTCGAGTGGCTTCGAAAATAATTAATTGTCACGAAAGAATTAAAATTTGTTTAAATAATTTGAATAAAATAAGTGAAAAGTGTTAAGTAAGCGTGCGTGTAAATGTGAATGTAAAATTATGGAAAAAAGGAAATTATTTTTAATATCTTTTTAATAAAAAGGTGTTAAAAGTATGAGCGAAAGTGTAAATGCAAGTGCGTGTGTTTCTGCATTAAAAAAGTGTTTTAGATGGTGTGCTGAAATGAAGCATCATATTGCATTGTTAAAAATTGTTCATCAAAGCAAACAAAACTTTAACTCTCTCTCACTATTGCCATTTGCATATATACTCTGTGGGCTTTTTGATTTCTGTTTTGTTTCACTCATCTTCATTAACAATCATTAACGTCGTAAAGAGTTTCTCTATCACAATATCACAATGAAAATTTTTTTCTTTTTTTAAATTAAATTTCTTTTTAATTTATAAATACAAACGTAAATAAACTTGCAACGTGTTTGATAGTGTTTTAAAAAAAAGCTTATAAATCATGTTCTAATTAGAAAAAGGAAAAAAAATAAAAAAAAAACATTTGAAACGTTTTCGAATTCCTAAAAATGGTTTCTTTTACGTCGTAGGAATGGCAATAGGATATTCACAGACGGGTAAATATGTACATACATATATCGGTAGCGACTATTTATATGTATGTATGTACATATGTAAGGGTAATGAATAAAAAAATTAGTTTCCAACTAAAAGCAGAGCACAGTAGTCTCCAGGCTGCAGTTTCCACTATTTGTACCAACGAGTATACTAAATCCCTAATAATAATAATAGCCATAAAAACCTTGAATTTTAAAAAAGCGCTATCAAAGGTACAAAAAAAAGTAATGGAAGTACTTTGAAAAATATTTGAATATCTACAGCGATTACTTCAGTACTAACAAAATTACTAAATAAGCTTTAGAAAAAGTACCAAAAAACTTTTTTGAATTGTAGTAAATTATCACTTACTTTCCAAATAAAAAAGTACCAAAAAACATTTTTTTCTTTTGTTTATTTTCTAAACTCCGTAATCTAGTAGGTAGTATGTTGGCTTATTAGATGTGAGACCGTGTTTCAAACCCCAGCCCAATTATCGAACAAAGAGAAATATGAAAAATATTTTTTCGGCGGCTTTCTCTTAGCAGATTTTTGGCCAAATTGGAATGAAAAGTTTCTCAAAAAATCTGTCATTCTAAGTCTACTTTAAACTGTAGGTACCGCCACTTATGCAAACAATTAACAAATACAACATAAGTGGTGTGAGAAGCTGGGTCGTGATCCTGTCTAAAGGGTTGTAATAATCAATTATGTATGTCTATAAGATTACGCATCCACCACATTATAGTATATGTTTTAGTTTATGTTCTGATTCTATTGTACAGATACCTAGTCCATTGCTATCACTCTGTTATAGCCATCTTTGGTCCAACTAGTCCTCATAGATAACCAAATTTTGTCTGACTAGATTATCGATTCGCTCTCAGAGTGATGCCTTGGTATATACAGTCACATAGATAATTATACGTACCCCCCTAAAAATAATTTTTTTTTTTAAATAATATATGGACAAGTCGACTGATTTTTGCGCCAAATTTTTTGTTTTCCGTCACAACTGAACAAATTCTATTTGTTCTCATCACTAAATATTACATTCGCCTAAAAATCAGTTCACTTGTCCATATATTATTGGGCAAATTCCAATCGTGGCTTTTTTCTCGGCACTTTGCTTCGGAAACCGTTCTTTCTCAAAACACTTCGAACTGTTTCGGAATGCACAATAACACTGTGATCACTTTCCGAGGTATTTCGTATTTCTACGGCTGTAGTCCAAGGATTTTTATCCACAATACCTTTTATATACTGGGCTACCATTGGAGAAATTGTATACGAAATATACGTCGTGCGTATAATTTTCTGTGGTGCCATATTATATAAGCAAACTGCAGTCACAAATTCATAGATTTTGGAATTTTTTTTTCTTTATTTAAATAAATGCGTCGTTATAGACGCTAATGTAAAGAAATTTTAGATTAGAAGTTGATTACTTTTTAAAAAAATTATTTTTAGGGGGGGTACGTATAATTATCTGTGTGACTGTATATGTACATATGTAATTGTATGTAACTTGTCTGATACCTCAGCATTATGCTTGTACTAGAGGTATAGGTCCTCAAGTATATTCGTATTACTCTATATCCTTAGTCATAGCATTTTTTCATGCTGAAATGTAAACAGCTGCGAGAATACCCTCATATCACAAAATTCATTCTCAGATAGGGATGGTTACATTAACAAGAGACACTGAAATTTATTTAAAGTACTTCTAAAAATCTAAAACATTCGAAATTACATGGATTTGGAAATGTCTACGTTAGAGGCTTACTGAACCGCTCGTACTGTATCAATTGTTTTGTGCAGAGGGACTATTTGACTAGGCTACAACCACCAAAGGTTATTGATGAATATTATACGATATACAAAAAAGTATCAGACTCCTATAATTTCTATGAAAAGCATCCTTTCTTCTTATTATAACATGATCGTATGATGTTTGACGTTAAATCGTTTTGTAAATATTATTATTGAAAGAAAATAATTGATTCCTCATTCAAAAAATTCAATCAATTTTATCAAACTCCCTTAAGTTTCATTTGCTTATGTTGCTTTGCTTTGCTTCAAAGCAACGAAATCAAATCCAATAATTCACATTTATTTCGTTTTAATTATTTTCATTCGCTTTCGTTTTTCACTATTTCCCAGCATATATAAAGCAAAACTATAAATTGAAATGCTAAGGAAATA
The DNA here is from genome assembly GCA_936449025.2 of Sarcophaga subvicina. Classification (NCBI taxonomy): domain Eukaryota; kingdom Metazoa; phylum Arthropoda; class Insecta; order Diptera; family Sarcophagidae; genus Sarcophaga; species Sarcophaga subvicina. The sequence continues at coordinate 78,909,658 of OW388083.2, forward strand.
ATATTATGAAAGACACACACACACACCCACTAACAAATTTAATTAATATTTACACTTGAATTAATTCCTTTAAACTACTACTTGAGGCCAACCCTAAAGTATGCTGCAATAATGCCTGTCTGCCTGCCAGCCAGCCTAGCCATGTGTGTGTTTGAGCATCAGGCAAGTGTAGGCATGTAAAATATGGAGTACACTTATGTGCAGAAGTGTATGTATGTGCCAATAATTTTTTTGTTCATCTCTTCTGCATAAAAATACTTAAAATATGCATTGCCTTGGTTATCATAGTGATTGCACTTCAATTATTTTCCACAAATTATGGAAGAAAAGATACAAACGGCTGAGGATACCAAAATTTGTTAACTCAACGGATATATGTTCACCATTATGCCTTAAGGGGGGGCAATTGTAAAAGGTTACAAAGGAAAGGCAGCATAAGTGAAGACAGAAAAAGAGGCAGAAAGGGACCTTTTTCCGTTTCGTCTTTTTATCGAGTAGGGATTATTATTATCGTATTAAGAGTGCCATTGAAGATATATAAATTATTAAATAATAATACAACAACAATTGTTGCAAAATCCAAAAAGAAAAATTAAATAAAACTTTCTGCCTATTTATAGGCTTTATAACTGATTAATGGGTTAATAAAATACCAACACAAAAACCAATAAAGCCATATGAAATGTTGTTTATTGATAACTTTTTTTAATTGCCTGAGGTTTTTGTGGCTAACAAAACCCGAGAATTTAAATTAAAAGGAAAAATAAATTGCATTCAAACATTATAATCATGATGGTTGGTCATTATGATAATTAACTCATGAGGTCATTATTAAAAAAAAAATGGGAGGCCAATTGCCATAACATTACAGTCAGTAGAAATGCCATGAAAATATGAAATGTTATTCAAAATATGTCTGCAGAACTTAAAAGCGAAGAGTTTTAAGTGACATGGAGTTGTTTATTGAATAATAGAATAAATGATTTGTTGGCCTAACGCTTTGCTTTAACGGCGGCCCACAGAAAATAGTCCAACGGTGTCAACCATTCGGCTAATTAAATGGTCATCAAGCGTTTGACACAATAAATCGATTGTAGCATGAGATGTGTGTCATGTTGCACCATCCTGTTCCATTACGATGAGCGGATACAAATAATTCGCGTTGCGATATGTATCTCCATTGACTGTAATGGTTGCGACGTCCTTTGCGCCAAAGAAACCTCCGCTCTACAAGCCGCACGAAATAGTCTATAACTCTTGAACCAATCGAACTTTGTTAGGCGCCATATCGAGATCTTTTCACAAAATTCGGCATAAAATCGATTTCTCAAGCACACTCTCGATATTTTCATGTGTACGCACTGTACGAATACGCTTTCGTCTTGGCGCATCAACAGTGAAACCAGTTTTAGGAAATATAGTAATAAACTTGCTTATATCGCGCACTGTTGCTCCTTCTCTGCGGTCAAATTTTGTACTGTAATCGTCCGTTTAATCATAGTCGATGTAATCATACTCTTGCCACAAAGTAGTGCACAGTTTTACCTTTACGTCTCGACTTTAACCAGACCTAGTTTGCTGGTTAGTAATCCTTGAGTTCAAAAATTATTTCGTTTTAAAGCGTTCAAGAAATAATTTAGAGAAGCAGAATGGTCTTTTCTTTTTAGCTCCGAGTCACGTAGCCCTCTATTCCGCTGTTTTTAAAAAAATTATTTTGCTTGAGAACGTTTTAAAAATAACTGCTTGAAGGTCATCCAATGATTTTTGAAGTTCTTTTTTTTTGATGTTTCTTTGGACATCAAGCTTCATTGACTATTTCGTTTCCAATTTATCGTATTCTAAACTTCTTAAAAGACCTACGAGGACATGACTTGCCCTATTAGGGATTATAAGATTTGATGACAAAATTGAGGAAGTAAATTTAAAAGCAAAAACAACATTTAAGTCAGAACAGCCCCAAAAATACCAAGAAATTATAATCGCCACAAACCAAGTGTAAATGACGAACCATTTGTCTGGATACCGCACTTTTTACTCATACCCATTGGCCTCTCAAATGATTAAATTTTTTCCCGTTCCTGTATCCAGAAAAATTCCCGGAGAATCTAATGTTCGTTTAGTTAATCAGACGATTATGGTGATGAGTAGTCGCCGTGGTCCAGTAGGTAGTGTGTTGGCTTATTAGACGAAAAGCCAGGGTTCGAGACCCAGGCCAGGACATCGAAATAAAATACAAAAAGTATTTCTTCCTTTCAGCAGATTTGTGGCAAAAACTCTGAGAGTACATAAAATTGCCATGAAAAGTTTATCAAAAATCTGTCGTTCGGAGTCGACTTTAAACTGTAGGTCCCACTACTCATGTATAAAATTAACACACACAACATAAGTGGTGTGAGAAACTAGGTCGTAACTGACCTAGTGTTGTAATGACCAATTATGCATGTATGTATGTATTATTGTGATGCAACACGGCTTAAAACATCAAGATAAAATAACAAGCTATTCAAGCTATGCACGACCATATTCAAAACTTGGCACTGAGCTCTGCCTTTGAAACCATTTTGTTATGGTATCGATATAGTAACAGTATAACTGTGGTTTATAGTTTCTGCAAAAGTTCTTGCGTGGTACTTCAGACTCAACGTGTGTCTATTCACAGCTCAATGTCTCGTTACATTTCCTATGAGGTTGCTAAGGTGTACTCTTGTTAGATTTAACACAAATCTAATGCTGCATATGTCCATAACTGGCCATAATTCACAAAAAATTTGTGTAACCTCAACACAAGTGGGTTCGCTGTCATTACAATTTGTAGAAGAAGATTAATTTACCACTCTGTAGGAGGACTGCCAAACTTACGTATGAATGATCATTTGAATTTTCTGCTGCAGCAGCCTTTGCAAGTATGCAGTTTTGTTGTTACCTTCAAAGTCTCTTGTACAGAAACCCGTCGAATATTTCGCTTTCTTCTCCAGAGACATTGGGTATCCTTCGACAATGATTGGTAATGGACAGTCAAAACATACTTTCTTACTTAACTAATCGGTCATTACATCTCTTCAGTCAGAATTACAACCTAGCTTCTCACACCACCCATGTTGTGTGTGTTAAGCTTATTCAGGAGCGGCGGGACCATCTACAGTTTAAAGTCGACGCCGAACGATGAATTGTTGATAAACTTTTCATAGTAATTTTAATTACTTGCAAAAACTCTGCGAAAAAAATATTTATTCATATTTCGTTTCGTTCGAGATGTCTAGACTGGCCTATGAACCTTGGCTATACGTCTAATAAGCCAACACATGACCTACTAGACAACGGTGCTTTCAAATCAACAGTAATTTATTGATGAATCGAATTCGCATAGAGGTGAACTACATTCTCACCTAATTTCTGACAGGATATGAGGCCTACAAGAGCTACCCAAATCATTATGGACATAATAGCTCATCACTAGAAAAATTCTCAAATACCAATAACACCTGCAAATAACGTTTAAACTAAGCTGTCTTTCAAAGCTCGAAGCGTATTACACTCCTGTTTGTCACTGAATATTAGAATTATTAGCCAAAATAAAAAACCGACTTTAAATATCATTTTATAAGAGAAAAGAAAAAAAAATATTTTCAAATGAAATTCTAAATTCATAAATCATGTGACAATATTTACCACAAAATGATGAATCTATCCATGCACCAACTTCACTAACCTTCACGAGCAAAAAAAGAAGAAAAAAAAAAAAGAGAAAATAAAAAAGTTGCATGCAACATGAAACAAGAGAAGTGGAATAAGGCTGAGGCACGCTGAGAATATTACATTATCAACCTTTAAATTATGACGCTGTCATTTGTATTTCGAGTGACAGCATCAACTTATTTTTTATTTCAGAACACGATGCAACAATGCATCTACCGCAGGTGTTTATATGAAGCACACAAACAATGTGGCAACAAATGTTGGACTTCAATCCAAAACAGAAAATAAAATAAAAAATTCGAAAAAAAAACAAAAAAAACGAAAAAATGACGAATCATTGTACAGCAGCTCGGAGCAGCTCTACAGTGGCAGCAATAATAACGTGAATTGTAGGTGTTGTTGTTATTGTTTTTGTTGTAGCCAGTATCTGAGCCGTTGGCCATGTTATCGTCGCTTACTTTTTTTGCTGTCGTTTTTGTTGCTGTTCACGTTACATTGTATAATTAATTTTTCTTGTTCAGTGGTTTTTTACAATCACCTCGTTTTTTCCAATTTCTTCTTCTTTTTTCTGTGTTTTTGGAAAAGGAAAGGGAAGCAATGAAGGTACAACATCAACAAAAATATTAAATTCATATAGCAGTAGCAGCAACAGCGATAACATCATAACGTTTGTTATGTTATGCATGCATTTCTTGCCGCTTGTAACGTGCAACATCAACACAAACACCAACACATCCTTGTTATGATTGAGAGAGAGAGGAAGGGCCAAACTGTAGGAAAGAGAAAGTGATAAAAACCTCGAGAAAAACTGCATGCATATGCATAAACTTTTTTACATATTCTCATTTATAACCAAAATCTACACACATACACACTCAAATTCAAGCACTCTTACTCCCTCTCTTTCTCTCTCATTCTCATTCTCATAAACAATGTTAAAAAATATTATGGTTTGGTTAGGTTCGGTTGGTATATATGTATGTATATATGTACATACACCAAGGCAATGTTGACAGCAGTGTATGCTTTTGGCACCGATTCGAGGCATCAAGTTGTTGTTGTTGTTCTTGTTAAATTTTTCATCATTCTGTTACCCTCTTCTACTAGGGTGCTATTGCTGTTGCTTTAACTATTGCTGCTGTTGTTGTTGTTGTTTTATTTTAGCATAACTTCCACTTGCATATTTGCATATATGTATACATTACTCTCCTATGCATATGTAAGTATATTTTCAAGTGTGTATGTGTAAAATAATCATATTTATCGCTAAGCATAGAGTGGCCAACAACTTGCTCAATGTATCGGCTCATAAGCAGCTTAAATCGAAAACCCCAAAATGTTCATGGTGGTTGTGTAGTGACAAACTAACCAGTAAAGTGACCACACAATGACGCATTTACCTCATCTCCATTGTATGTAATCAATGCCTTGCAACAAAACTATTTTGCTGCTACAAATTTGTTACTTGAGTGTTGCATTACTTTCAAGATTGGAAAGTTTCTCTAGGCTGTGGTTTCAGGATTTTTCTCTTTTTTTAAGAAGAATCACTTACAAATTAATAAAAAAAAGACGCAACAGATATGAATCTGCTGTTTAAGCTTATAGGAGAGTTACCGCAGTCATGATTAACGGAAGACAAACTTTAAATTGTGACCTACGTAAACTACCCCTACACCTGTCAAATGAGTATGCACTTCTGAGGTGATTAGAGCATGTCGTTCGCCATTTACGAAAATCAATATGAAAAGCTTTTTTTGGGTACTAAATAAAGCACAGCATTCTGCAGCTGCTTTGTTTCTATTTGTTTTCAAAATACCGTGAACTTTTTTCCAAAGTATCATGCATCTAAAAAGCAACATAATTTTCAATTTCAAAATTGTAAAGGAAAAATTCATGGCGTTCATATCATAAATGTTTTAGACTAATTCCATACCTACTAGCCTTAGGCTATTTAGTCTTCTAATTGGTTCATACCACGAAAGCTTATTTAAAATAGTTTTTACTGACCCTAGCATAAAATGGCCTCTGGGCCTTCAATTATATCTCGTTTACTACTTAAACTTTTCTGAGAATTATTCCATGTCTCTCCATATTTTTGCTAACTAACTCTCAACACTAACGTTCAATAACAAAGTGTTCCAGATTTTCCCAGGAACAATACGGTTTAGTGTTGCGTTCGTCTCGTCCTACTGGGGATTTGTTTGTATTACTTTCTGAACAGTAGAATCTATTCATTCAACAATTTATGGAGACTAAGGATCTAGGCGTTTCATGATCGGATCATTTCGGATCCTCACGTGTAATCTACAACCAGTTCGCCTGCACGCGTTGCGATCAGGCGTTTTATCAATTTTAAGCAGTCTTTTGCCACTTCACAGCGAAATGAACTCTTTTTAATGGACCCAGTCCGAAATAACTAACTGTCGCTATGGACCCATATACCATTGAAGTGGGTAAAGGCTACAAGGGCAGAAACGTTTTGGTCAATAAATACATAGAAAACCACCGAAAACTACTGCGGCTTTGCCTTTATTGCTTCATATAGAAAGAAGGCTAAGGAACTATTGTTTGTTTTTAAAAATATGGTACAATAAGAAACTGAACTGGTCTGTAGAGACTTCTGGAGAGTGCTAAAAAGATCCTAGCTAAGCATCTGCTATGGACAGGTCATCACCAACGATAGAGTCCAGCATGACTGGCAGAAATGTATTCTCCACGTACCAACGTTCTCAGTGGCAAAATAACTGTTTGCTCCAAAGTAAGATAATTATATTAAGAGGGTGATGCAAGACACGTAAGAATACCCAACTGGAGGACAATGGCTTAAAACCCTAAGTTAATTGCAAAAGCAGAATAAGTAAACTTAGCTTTTATAACATAAATCCAAAACCTCTATACGATTGCAGAATGACACGCTGGGAATCACGTAAGACTTGTGAGTATAATGAGATACTTTAGGTGCCAATGGTCAAAAGGAAAAATGCTTCAGTCTAAAAAATGCATCTGCACTTTGCAGTCATTTTGAATAGCCTACTGGTCTGAATATAGAATTCCACTTTGGTAAAAATTTCATTAAGTTGACAAAGATGAAATTGGAAATCGTGTTTGGTTACTCATGATTAGACTTCATAACCAAATCAGAATTCCCGTTTATCTATCGTTTGGCGCAAATTATTAAAATTATTACAGTTTACTGCATAATCTGGCGTACTTCTATCGCATGCGTCTTTTTTGAATGGACAAATGCAGTAGCAGTCGATACAAAATGGCAAAAGCAGTATGCATCCTGTGCAATTTCCAGCTCTGAGGAACGGAAATAAGAAAACTTGGCAGCTGGCATCTTTCCTTATTAGAGTTATGCCAAATATACTCCCCTGTTTCAGTTCAGTAGGGGTTTACGGATATTTGTATCTAAGTGTTCTAATGGTGAATATCTAGGTGATCATCAGGCAGCATGCTTTAACACAACTTACAAGAAATGGATTGAAGAAATGTTTTCAATATTTTAAATTTATTGAGTAATGTACACCTCAAACTCTAAACTCAACTAATATTCCACGTATGCAGGAACTTTCAAAAATCTCCACAATATTCCCAAACGTTAAGTGGCAGGGATCAGCGGATAACCAGTTTATACTCAGAAAAAATTTTATTTAGTGAATTAACGCTTAAATAATTACTGTAGAAGCTTCTGGGGAGGGCGGGGGAAGAAGGTCTAAGTCTATGGGCAGACGATTAAGCTTATTTGAGGCACCATTAATAACTTGGTACAAAAAGTAAGTCTTGATTCTCTCGACCTTCTCACTCTGCAAATAGTCCAGGTTGACTGTAATCTTTCTTTCTAGAAATTTATTTGGATAATTCGTCTCCTTATAATCTTGATATGCTTTCCATACAGCACTCTGTTGCTTATTGTACTTAAACTTACATATCTTGGCTTAACTAGCCGACTAACCGTAAGCTACTAACGTAAGCTGACACCAAAAATTATGCCGTTATTATGAAGAAACTTAAGTTAACTGCCTTGTTTAATTGTCTTCCTTCCTTCTTTCGCAGTTAATAAATAATTCTTTTAATTTTATTAATGGGGCTATAAACCCACAAATAACCAACAATACTACGCGTCAGTATATAAATTCTTACAGTAGCATGCATGCATGCATGATATGCAAGTATTCATGCTTGTGTCCACAACCTGAAGCTTGTCACAATATTTTGTTAATTCCAGCTTAACGCTCTCAACTCATGCATACTTTTGTTAAAAATACACACACACACACATGCACATTTTTGCTGACAGTTTTTCTCCTGTGGTAGTCAGTCACTTACATTTACATTTATATTGCCGAGTGATGATGATAATTTTGCATATGAATGTGTAGATATGCGTGTGTGTGAGTGATGTAATGGTTCTTACATTTATAAACTCATAGACTGGCCATAACCGCACAACTCGACATTTTGTTTTGACTCTTCAAAGACCAACAGCAGCAGCAGTAGCAACAGCAACAAAAAAAAAGGAGAAAGGAAAAAGCAAAACAAAAAATGGAAAAAACTTTAAACAACTTCCGTTAACGTTTGTTTTATGCTCTCATTTACAATTCACATGCAAAACTTGCACTTGCACACACATACACTCTAGAGAGGAGAAACAGGCTGGCATGCATACATACATACTCGTACATACATGCATGTGTATGTGCATAGTCATTTGCACCCAAAGGTGTTGTAGAAAAATATTTGTGCTTTTTTGGTTTGCTTTTTTCTTTCTTCCTTTTTTTTTTTGTAATTGTATGTGAATAGTTTGAGTGGTTTTACATACACACTCTTAGGGTTTTTTTTAACCAGGCTTTAAGTGCCATACAATATATGAGAGCATGTAGTGGTGGTGTGTTGGTGTAAAAATCTTCTTTATATTGTGTTACACATGAGTAGTTTTTCTTTTATATCTTCTTGCTATCTCTCACTCTATCTCTCTCTCTCTTGCTCTCTACTCTGTATGTCTCTGTTTCTTTTTTATTTAAACAAGTTTTGTTTGAATATTTTTCCTTAGTGACGTTCGTTTTAATTTTTCTTTTCTATTACCAATTCTGTTTCTGTTTCTGTTTCTATTCTATTTTTCCTTTTTTGTAACGGTTTATTTCATGTTATTTTAACTTCTCTCTTTTATTTATATTCTTGTTGGAACTATGCTTTACACGCTCTTAAGCCCCCTGTGGTATGCTTTAGATTTCTATTCCTTTTTTTTCTATTTTCTTTTCTTCTGTTTTCATTTTAATAACCACTTTTTCGCCTTTTGGCCATGTTCATCATATACCACGTTGAGTTACAGAGCACTAATACAAGCACACACACCCATACACTCCTCTAAAATATGTTTTATTGTGACAATGTTTGATCATGTCACTGGTTCTTACGCTCCTTCGTTTATGTGTTTTGTGGTTGTGTACGTGTGGCAGCAGTAAATGCCGGAAGTTATGGTTCATTCATAGTATGTGCCTTTATGTTTGCTTGTTTCGTTGGTTTATTTGCAAAAAAAAAATCAACAAAAAAAAAACACAAAATCTTCTAATATTTGCCGTATGAAATTGAAATAATTGTTTACTTATGAATTTTTTCCACACGTTTAATAATCGTTATTATTTTGTTTTCCCTTCTTCGCTGTTCGCCTTTGCTCTTGTCCCCAAAGGTTTATAATGCAAAAGGTATTGTCGTAGATGATTTTAATTGTTGATTTAAAATTTATAAATTCCAATGGGATTTGCAAGCATATTTTCAATTTCAATTTCGATTTGTTTGCCTTCATTCGTACCATTCCCATCCTATTCATTGTATTTTAATAAGATTTTCTTGAAATACAATTCACATTTTAATGGAAATATATTTTCTTTATTTACTTTCAGGTAAGTTACGCTGCTAATTTAAATTGAACCAAAAAAAAAGAAATTTTGTAAGTATTAAGAGCATGATTAATGGCTAAAATTATTATACAACCAAAGCATTTTCACTTCAACACCAGGATTTTAAAGTTAAAAGTTAAAAAGAAAAAATTCGAAACTGTTTTACATTTTATAAGAATGAAACGTAAATTTTGCGCGTCTTGCAATGTCTTACCAAAATTCCAACCAAAGAATAGAATAGATTTCATCTAGAATAAAATAACTTTCAATTTTGATAGCCAATACAAGTTTTGAATTGTAAATTTTGATCAAATTTTGATTTTTGAGTGCTTTCATCTCTTATGTCTGTTCCAATTCTAATTTCAACCAACAGCTTTTAAAACAGCCTTTTAAAACATAAAGCAAACCAACAAAAAAAAAACAATTTACATTTGATTATTTGCGTCAGATTTGGGTCTTCCTTACGTACTAATCTAATTTATAAACACAGCAATTTAGTAAGAATCACAACCTAGCTCTTCACACCACCCATATTGTTTGTTTGTGTTTCATCCATGAGTGGTGAGACCTCCAGTTTAAAGTCAACTCCAAACGACAGAATTATGGAACCTGTCGTGCCATTTTTATTTGCTCTCACAGAACACTGTTGAGAAGAAGCAGTCAGATATTTTAATAAGCCAATAGTTTATTACCTACTAGAGTACCACGTCTACAAAACTTTTTATCTACGCGTCATTTAACATCCGAAATGTCATCTAGTCCGTTAAAATTTTACTATCTACGAATCTGGAACTTTAACAACCGAAAAAAATCTTAAAAACAGTGAAAATTGACAACAGAAATGTTGATGATCACCTAGATATTCACTATTATAACACTAACATATGTCCGTAAAAACCTACTGAAGTGAAACAGGGGAGTATATTTGCCGTAACTAAAAAGGAGAGATGCCAACTGCCAAGTTTTCTTATTTCCGTTCCTCAGAGCCGGATATTTTGCACAGGATGTATACTGCTTTTGGCATTTTGAACACTGCATTTGTCCATTCGAAAAGGATGCATGCGATAGAAGTACGTCAGATTATGATAAACGGGAATCCTGATTTGGTTATGAAGTCTAATAATGAGCAACCAACACGGTTTCCATTTTATCCTTGCCAACGTAAAGAAATTTTTACCTACATTCAAACCGGTAGGCTATTCAAAATGACTGCAGACGGTAATGGAACATAGTAAAGCTTGTGCAGATGAAAAAATTTTTTTTAATGAACCATTTTTCGTTTGGACCAACTGTTCAAAAATTGAAATTCAAAAAACTTGCTATCCATTCGCATCTAATGTCTCTCATTATACTGACAAGTCTTACGTGATCTCCAGCGTGTCATTCTGCAATCGTATAGAGGTTTTGGCTTTATGGTATAAAAGCTAATTTTAGTTATTCTGCTTTTGCAATTAACTTCGAGTTTTAAGCTATTGTCCTCCAGTTAGGTATCCTCACATGTCTTGCATCACCCTCTTAATATAATTATTTTACTTTGGAACAAACAGTTATTTTGCCACTGAGAACGTTGGTACGTTGAGAATACCTTTTTGGCAGTCACGCTGGACTCTATCGTTGGTGATGACCTGCCCATAGCAAATGCTTAGCCAGGATCTTTTTACCACTCTCCACAAGTCGCTACAGGCTAGTTCAGTTCCTTATTGTACCATATTCTTTAAAACAAACCATAGTTCCTTAGCCTTCTTCCTATAAACTTCAAGCTTCATTCCTATATTTGGGACCACCACAATAACTAAGTTCCCTCACGATGTATTTAATTACTTTACGGGTAGCTTTAGAAACACGTAACTGAGAGACATTATATCGTAATTGCCGTCTGGTTAAATAAATTCCGTTACCAAAAAACAATGGTTTTGTATCGGAAGTACACTATACATGTATTCCTAGAGTATGTTGGAAAAAAAAAACTGGCACAATCTCAAAATATTCATAAAAATTTTAAACGAATCTTCATATTACGCAAAAAAACCGATTGGAAAACAAAAGAATATATTTGTAGCAGAACTCCACAATAGTCGATAACAATAAAAACCAACAGCGATAACAATTACGTACAAAAGAAAAAAATTAGAGTAAACCTAGTGACTGAAAATATTTGCAATAAAAATCCTACTAAACTCAGGTACCCTCGTATGAAAACAAATCTAAAAAATCTCTACCATCATCAACATTGTCATGATGATGATGAAAAAATACTTCAATGGCAAGCACAACTACAACTACAGCTACAACGACAGCAGCAATAACAATAAGGAACTTAAAGGAACGTAAAAATTACATTAGAATTGCAAATTGAAAACAACAGTAACAACAGAAACAACAATTTGGCTCAAATAAATTCCCATTCTTTTTTTTTCTTCATTGTTGTTGTATTGTATTGTAGTTGTTTTTATTTTTTTATTTTTTATTTTCTTACCTCAACGCCCCTTATTTTATGTTGCGTTAACAAATCGACAAAATGACTTTCTTTTCTGTATTTTCTTCAAAGTTCTCGTTCTCGTTGTTACTATTGTTGTTGACATTTTACTAAATTTTGTTTTAGGATTTGTAAAGGAAAATCCTCAAAGAAAAATCTTGAAATATCCGCGTTCTGTTGGTTTGATTTGATTTGGTTTGGTTTTTATGATGCGCTGATAGAGATCCAAGTAGTGGTTGAAAAAGTCAAGTCTAGAGCCCGAGGATGGCGAAAACGAATTTGGCTTACACTATAGTAAGCTTTGGCATCTTTATTATCGCAGAGGAATTGAAGTCCATTCCCACCCAACGGCAAATATTGTCCATCCATTTTCCCTTAGTCTTTGAACCATTCGTAGCTACTGCTGAAGAGACTTAGACTCTATACTATCGAACGTTCTATACAACGGTGCCTTTTTCTCCTCTCCATCATGGTTTTTCTTGAGCATAATGAAGAACAGTTTTCTCATCTTCTCTATCACTACAGCAGAAAACATTTGCCATGTATCCAAGACTAATGCGTCTAGAATGGATGCCAATAGTGCCAGTAATGACTCCAACAGCCACATTGTACTCACTGTGTGCCCTCTAATCAGCTTTGTTCATATATGTATGCTGTAGCACGCTACTCGCAGCCGCATTCATCAACCCAAAGTTGATAGAATTCATAACTGCATTGTAAATTCTTAGCCACAGGTCGTTAAATGAATTCCCAAAATAGAGAACTCACCGGATAGTTCTATGGTTGTAACATGTCTGGTTATCATGTCATGTTTATCTGGTCTACAGTTATTTGGAATAACGCTAAGTTCCGGTACCCAAATGATACGATCAGCATACTGTTCCGCAATCTCATTGAGACTTCGGATTTATTTATAAAGCTTTCTGGAGTTTGTTACGTTACAATACAGCCTGTATTGCCGACACTTCCGCCTGGAAGACGCTGCAGTGAACAGCTAGCTTTATGAATGGAGACCAGTGAGCTATACCCATCCGATTTGAAAAAAATTCTTCCAGCAACAACCACATTTTGTCTTGAAGCATTAGTAAAAATCTGAAAGAAGTGATTAACGAGGCGCATTGTACCGCTTTTTTCTTTAATAAGCTTCGAAGTCATATTGCGATATTATGTAGCCAATATTTCTGAGTGTCCAATATTTAATTTTAGTTACTGAGAGATGCCTTCTCAATAGATAGCGAAACATTTGAGGGTTACTCTGAACTGGGTTAATGGACACGAGGATATTGAGGGTAACAACAAAGTAAGCACACTTGCCAATTCTACGTCAGTTTGGCATTTCTCAGTAGAGAGGCGAATAAATGTTCTTTAACGCACGCTTCTCATAAACCCTTCGAACGCACTTCTATGGAAGCAGAACCAAAGTCTGTTTTAGGATCCTCATAGCAAATATAATCAGACATTGGCTTCTGGGAAGAAAAGGGAAAAGACCACATAAACAAAGGCGTTTCGTATAAAATAGATGTCTTCATAAAATTATGAGAACGACAGAGAAATTCCCAGCAAGGAGTTTTAAGATACTTCATTCTCCCGTCACTTTCCAATTCCAATTTAAAATCTAAAAACTCGTTGATTCTCCAGAACAGTTCCTCACCACTTTATCCCAGTACAACAACCCAAAATTGATAAAACCCTATCATTCTAGAACGTACTACTGCAGAATAATTAACTGTTTTGCTACAAAAATTTAAACAGCCTGAAGGATTTAAAACGCTACTATAAGCATAAAATGAAGAATGGGGAGGATAACTTCCAGATAACTTCCTTAATTTGAATTCTTGTTGAGTTAACCCTTCAAGACTTTTTGTGCACAAACCATGTATTTAAGATCTGTTGAATAATATGAATATGCCTTAATCTATAAACTACTGGTGTTTTCATACTGGCCGCTATGCCATACGGAACAGTGTTCCTTGGAAGTTCTCAAATATGTAACACAATAGCAAAGTTAATGCTCATAATTAGGCAGGATTCAATACGGGTGAGATTAGGGTGCCTGGTATATTATTATCACAAATATTTTGTGTCCTTAATACACCTACTCTCTTGAACGTTACTTTAAGTTGATGGTGGTAGTTAGTGTTGTGCAAATGATTGGCGCAATCAATTTTAATTACTCAAAATTTGGGAATCTCTGCCACCAGCAAAGCACGTTCACAGAAATTATAACAAAAGGCCAAAAATAAAACGAAATACAAAGAAATAAAAATTGTCTTCCTTTACCTCGATTTTAACACTCACACCGTCGCAAGCACACACAGACACAGGCACCTTTTTGACTACAAACAACTACAAATGAAAACGCGAGTATATGATATAAAAGTCAGGTGTGGTAGATAAATAAAATAAAAATGAAAATAAAATAAAAATAAAAATAATCAAAGAAGAAAAAGAAAATAAAAAAAAATACAACAAAAGACGTTATTCTGCCACTTTCTTACGCTCACCTTTAACGACATAAAGCTCGGCAATAACAACAATAATAAACATAAAAATAAAGAAAATAAAAACAAAATAAAATGAAAAAAAGTCTAGAGAATGAAAATAAGAGAATGAACACAATTGAATTGAATTGAATTGCCCTCCTTTTTTACGTCGTCGCTGTTAATCTCTTATGCTCCGCACAGCCCTTCCTTCTTTACCTATACCTTTGCCTTTGTATGTACGTTTGATATATAAAAACAGAGTAAGGAAGACATTTATGTGAAAAAGTATATAAAATTTTACTTCTTTGGCTTCTAACCTGTTCTCTTTCTTTCACTCGCTTTTTGCCTATTATACTCCTGGTCTAAATACGAATACAAATACAAACAGAAATGAAAAGTTTTACTCTACCAATGCTTTGACGTTTCATTTGATTCTCATTTTTATTGGCGATTTTTTTTGTTGTTATTTAATCGTGAATTATTACGTTCTACTGTCCTATAATGTGTTTATGAAATTATCTTTATACTCTCGTTGAAAAGCAAACTTCTCGAATAAATTCGAATTTAAAATTTTCATTATGACTGCTCTGCCACTCACTCATTCTTAAAGATTTTTATTCCAGGGAACTTTGTTTGCTTGAGGCTTTCTTAGGAAAACCAATTTTTGTTAGAAAAATTTGTAAAAGACGAAGATTTGTAGCCGTTTGTTTAAATATAAATTTCTAATGCGTGTTGTTAAAAGAAGAGAATGGGCAAGTGGCCACTGAAATTATTCTGCCAACACTTTTAAACAAAAAATCATTTTTTTACACACTATTTTGCAAATTTTTTTTAAATTAAAAGATGAGTGATTTGTTGCTAATTCTCCCACACAAAACTAAAATTCTAGTATTCCGCTTAGCCGTTATATAAGTATTGCCAACAGGCACAAAAGACTTCAGTTCATTGGTCAAAATCCCGTCTTATTAGACGTGAGGCCATGGTTCAAACGCCAGGTCAGACATCTCCAGCAAAACGAAATATGAAAAAATATTTCTACGGTGACTTGCTCTCAACATAATTCTGGCAAAAACTCTGAGAGTAAAATAAAATTGTCATGAAAAGTTTCTTTCACAGTCTACTTTAAACTGTAGATTCCGCCACTCATGTATAAAATTAACACACACAACATATATGATATGAGAAGGTAGATCGTAATCCTGACTGAAAGTTTGTAATGGCCAATTATGTGAGTGTGTGCTACACATAGCCGTCTTCAGAAATAAGCCACATAAATAAACAGGCATTGTTGTCTAGATGTTAAGGTGGTGTCAGTTAACCTAGTCTGGTAGGTAGTGTGTTGGCTATTTAGACACGAGTCCATGATACAAACTCCAGCTGAGATATTTCGGACAAAATATGAAAAAACAATATTTCTTCGTCGATTTCGTTTCAATAATCTTCCGGCAAAAATTCTTTAAGTAAATAAAAATTGCCGTGAATAGTTTCTCAAAAATCTGTCATTCAGAGTCGACTTTAAACTGTAGGTCTCGCCACTCATGTATAAAATTAACACACACAATATGTGTGTGTGAAGCTAGATCGTAATTCTGACTAGAGTCTCATTCAATAAGTGTGCGGCCGTAGATCTTGTTTGCGAGGACAACATTGGCCTCTGAGCAAGAGCTCAATAAGACTTTAATCATAATAATGTGCGTTTGACTTTCCCAATCTACTGGTCATGCTTTAAAATGTCCTTTAATGATATCGAAACACTATTACACTACGTGATCTAGTAAGTAGTGTGTTGGCTTATTAGATGTGAGGCCAAGGTCTATCCTACAAAACGATATTTGAATATTTCTTCAGCAACTTTCTCTCAACAGATTTCTTGCAAAAGCTATGAGAAAAAAAATTTTGACTTGGAAACTTTCTCAAAATTTCTATCGTTCGAAATCGACTTTAAACTGTAGGTCTCGCCACTCGTGTAAAAAATTGACACACACAAAGTAACTGGTGTAAAAGACTAGGTCATCATCCTAACTGAAGGATAAATTATATATGTATGTTTGTGATATGGAGACTTCCCAACTGTGTATCCCAGACTCTTGATGAGTTTTCTAGAATACAAAGCTTATACAAAAAGGCTAAGACTAAGATTTACAATTAAGATTAACTGGCCTTAGTCTTCAGCAATTGTCCACTTCCAGTTACAGGTTTTCCATGAAAAACCTTTTTTCCGCATGAGTTTGAACTCATGTTTGAAGGGTCCCCGAAGTAGAAATCTGAATAAATCTGTGTTTTTAATTCCCGTAATTAAATTTTGTCTATGTAAACAACAGTGTGTTAATAAGATCTTTATTGAAGCATGTTGTTCTCTGAACACCTCCCATTATTTCTTTAAAGTTAAAGGAAAAAACAAAATCTTTTCTCTTTTTTTTCTTCCTTCAACTTTCTAAAAAGTAAAGAGGAAAACGAGAGCCTTTGAAATGAAACGTGTGAATAGAAAATAAATTTTTTTCTCTTGTGTTTTCCTTTTTATTTTCTTCTTCGAAACTCTATTGTAAACGTTTTCTTAGAATAAACGCAAGTTGTTGGTTGGTTGTTTGGTTAATGAATTTTTATGGAAAAGGTAATTTCCATGTAATAATTACGATAAATAAAAGTGGAAGAACAACTTTTTGGTTAAAACTTTTCACACAAAAACGTTTTTAATTTCGTTTATAAATCAAAGATTTTTCTAAAAAAAAGATAAATTGAAAGAGAAATGATCCTTGTAATGCAAAAGTTATTGTTGTTGGAATAATAAATTTTAAATTCTAATAACAATAATAATGGTTTATTATAGGAAAAGTTATACTTAAATAAAGCCATTAGATGAGATTAGATTAAGAGAATCAACAAAATAAATTAAAAATATTTTTTAATTGGAATACAACGTAAATAAAATATAACTCCGGTGAAAGCATACAGCAGGCAATTTATGACAATGTGAGGAGGGTATTTAACTCTGTTTCTATTCATTAGATAACCGTCGGAATTTAGGATTTGTTTCAAGGTCCTTAAGTGCTGTCATTATAATAACGTTTCATTCATAATTGCACACTTTTGCGTAATACTACGAGGGCAATTCTGAAATTAGTTATTTTAACCAAGAAACCACAATACATTTATAAATAGTGTTCTTTATTTCGTAACATATCCCTTAATCGATTCTCGCTGCAATTTTATGTATTATTTAGTCCCGCTTCAGTTCTACTATTCACTTTTAAATAAAATATTGACTTCTTAAATGACTCCCTATAATTTAGTAACATCTGCTTTGGTATGAATTCATTGCTTAATTTCCAAATCGAAAGTAAAATGATTGAATAGCAGGTTTTTCTGGCCGGGTCTATATGGTATATACTCATAGCTCAAAAATACTGGACAAAATAGGCTGTCAAATATTCATTAAAGCTTCAAACGTTACACTTTCCGAGGTCATAATCAAATTGAAACGCTTTTTTGGTGGTCTAATTGAAAATTCTGAAAATCTATTCAATATCTCCTTTAAAAGATACTCGTATAAACCGGTTTCGATCAAGTTTCTAACGACTGGCACGTCAACATTCATCTTAGTCCATGTATGTTGAGGATTTCTCAGGGATATTTTGAATCATTTAAAGGTAACATCTGGAACCAAATATATAAAGGCTCCAAGGAAAGCATCAAGAATGCATTGCTTATGAACTGCTGAGGGATGATACATACATAGCTCGGAAATTTTACGGGGCATAAGTATTCCGATTGCATAAGTTAAGCAAAGAATTCTCTGGTCTCTTTTCTAGGGAGGCTTCACTTCGTTGGCAGTATGCCTAAACGTGCAACATTCCTATACTCCTTTAGAGTATTATGCATAAAAGTAGAAGACTACTTGTCTACTTTCCTTAAATTGTTTGGCCTTCTATTGCTTGTTGCGTTTCTCACATGCTACTGCCGTCTTGGAAGACATACCGAAAAACTAGGCATCGCCTCAATTGACATCTACAGGAATTGTAGAGCAGGGAAGGAGAATATCAGTGCATTGCTCTTACTAGCAGGTGGCATTTTTGACTTCTTATTTTCTCAGTCATGTTTGACTGAACACTATAAAAAAAAAGGATCACTGCAGAGAAAAGTTTTCTTTTGTAGCCGGATAGTGGAGAATCTTTGGTCCTTGCGTTAAATATTAATTTGTGATATAACAAAGAGACTTTACCTTCCAATGCGGGTCAGCTACCTAGCATAACATAATTGATCACGGGCAGCTCCCAAAATGCCTTAAAAGTTATTAAAAGTAAATATTGCCGTGGTCGTTATAGTCTAGTAGGTAGTTTGCTGGCTTACTAGACGAAAGCTCATGTGTTCAAACCTCAGTTTTGGCGTCTTGACAGTAAATATAATTGCCATGAAAAGCTTCTCCAAACTGTCATACGAAGACGACGCTAATATGTAGATCTCGCCACTAGTGGATAGAACTAACACACACAATATGGTGGTGTGAAAAGCTAAGTTTCTAATTATGTTTGATCCTTAGTTTGAATATTAATTTGTTGACCTAAGGACCAAGTGGGTCCTCTTGTCCAAGAAAGGTCCGTCATCTAACCTAACATAAAAAAATGTTTGGATTTCGTAAAACACTCAAGTTTTGTGTGTGTTACTCAAACATTGAAATATGAAAAAAAAATATATTTCTTTCAAAGGCTTCCTCTCACCACCCTTCTTGCAAGAATTCCGTGAGTGAAATATAATGATCATGAAAAGTTTTTCAAATTTGTGGTTCGGAGTCCACATTAAACTGTAGGTCTCGCCACTCATGAATAAAATTAACACACACAAAATGGATGATGTGAGAAACTAGGTTGTAATCCTGACTAAAGGATTGTATTCCCCAATTAAGTAAATAAGTATGTGTAAAAATTAATTCGTCAGGTTCGGGTCGCGCAATTTGTCATATGCAGAAAATAATTATTCAAGTTCATTTGGTGGCCGTAGGCCACGGTTCAAACCTCAGGTCAGACATCACAACGAAAATATGAAAAAATATTTCTGCGGCGACTTCCTTTCAGCAGGTTTCTAGCAAAAACTCTGAGAGAAATTAAAAGTGCAATAAAAAGTTTCTCAAAAATCTATCGTTCGGAGTCGACTTTAAACTGTAGGTCCCGCCACTTATGCAACACACACAACATATGTATGTGGTGTGAGAAGCTAGATCGTAATACTGACTGAAGGGGTTGTAATGACCAATTATGTATGTATGTACGTATGTGTGATATGTCATACCTGCGTGGAGCTCCTCCGAAGTAGTCCCATTTACCATGACTCTGGCGCATATCTCTGGCTGAATTTGAATGATGACAGAGGTTAATATTGGTTTTCAGATTGGCATTTGATCTGATCTCAAATGATGTAAAAAATATTTCAGATGCCTTTTTACAACAACTGGTTGAACCTATAACTTTGTTGTATTTATTTTAATAATCTTTCTTCTTCTACCTATGTACTTAAATTTCACCTCAACATACTTGAAGTATGTTGAAGTAATTGCCTCCATAAATCAAGGGTTAATGCATAATAACCATTAACTTTTACAAGCGTACCTTGAGTTTGTTGTGTCTACAAAAATTCTTGCTTGCACACGATTCTGTTGTAATTTTTACTGCCACTTCCCTAGGCCTAGACCATTCATAAGACTTACAGTCCACTCCATTAACTTCTCTTATCAACTTTATCTGTAAATCATAGTTTCTACGGTGATTTATAGTTGCTCTCACTTTATAATGCCAATAAATATCACTCTTAATTAAATGCCTCTGCTCTGTAAAAGAGTTTCGTGTGTTTCTAGCTTTAATTCCTAAATGCAAGCAATCGTTGACAAGTCGTTGGCTATAAAAGTCAAAATGCCTTTAAAACATGCATCTGAGAAAAGATTTTAAACACTAAACTTTACCTGACAGCCGAGCAAAACACCAAAAAGCACACACAGAAATTTATGGATTTGAGCAATTTTAACGATGAGCACAGCTAAAAGAACAATTTTCAAATAAGAGAGCAAAAAAAGTATAGCAAAAGATATCAACTGAGATTCGCAATTTTTTTTTTTCGTTTGTGTTTTTGTGTTTTTGTTCTGTCATAAAGTAAACAACAAAATGCTCATAATAATTTTAACGAGATATGAGCATAGAACATGAACGCTCACTTGCTCTTTCACAGTGCATGTATGTATGTATGTACGTTGTAGAGAGGATGTGTGCATACAACGGAGGATAACGAAATAACGTACCGGAAACCGGAAGGCAAGCAAGTAAGCCATGTTGATATGAATGTATGCATTTGCCTTCGTGCCGTGTGGTACAATGTTGTATTCATAAATGAATTTATGAATGAATATATGAACGAATGAGCGAATAAATGAATAAATGCTTACAGTCAGTAAGTCATTTAAACACAAACTTATACGTGGCGAATGCAGCAGGCAACAATAAAAAAAAATACAGAAAAACTGGCAGTTAAACAAAAACTATAACATTTGACTGTTGTTGGCTTATTGCTGTCTTTTTGTTTTTTCAGTTTTTTTTCAGTTTTTTTTTTTCTTTGTGTACACACGGTATATGCCACTGTTGGCCCAGCGACTGTACACACTGGAATTCAGTGGTAAAATAAAGAGAGAGAGTGAGAAAGAAAACAACTGAGTAGAATAGCTTTGGCATGTAACAACATTACAAAACTTAAAATCTTGAATAATTAAAGACACCAGAGTTCTTGGGCGTTTGGCAATTGGGAGCACGATTATTTTCAGTTATTCTCTGCCTTTGTTACTTGGATCCAGTAATGTACAGGAAGGAAATTTTAAAGAATTATGAATTCTGTATTGAAAATAGAGTAGCGGGGGAGGGGGCAATAACAGTGAAGATTGTTTTATGCTGTACAGTACACGTGTTTGGATTTTATTTAATGAAATAAAATTTTTAAACTTTAAGAATTCAATTTGGTTTTAAAAGATTACAATCATAAGACTATCGAGCAGACAGCAAGAGTATCTGCTATATGAAAGCATTTCAAAAGATTCCAAGTACTTTTCTCTACAGCCGTAGAAGTCCACCTGGTCTTTATCAAGATAGCTCCAATATAAGTCAATGCCAGAAAGCTGTCGTTGTTAAATATCTTCAACGCTTCATTTTATAACCTGTTCAATGGCTGATAATCACTTTTTGTTTAGCTTGACTAGGAATTTCGTAATGGATAGACTTACATCAGAGCAACGCTTGCAAATTAGTGGAAAATTTTTATCAAAATAATGGTTATGTTCGCCAAACTTATCATTCACTTCGTAAACTTTGTGGCATACATAATTGGCCTGCAGTTTTTGATTAAAACTGTGAAGATAAGCTCACGACTAACTTAGCCATATCGTTGAGCTCGTCACGTTTAAACAATGAATCAAAATTTTAAAAAATAAACGATAAGCGAATGAAATTAAAATTTCATTTTTAATTTTCTTTTAACTTCACTTTAACTTTAATCATGCACTTGGTATAGCGTTGTAATACTTTATTGACTCTGACTCTAACATATGCATGTGCGGCACATTGCTTCATGGTTGTATCACATACAAAAAGGAAGGAGGCTGTAAAGGTTGTTAAGAGAAGACAAATAAAACTAAAAAATAATTTTCAATTTGCCGCTACCGTTTACCATCATCTGACTTGGGTACTTTATAGAACATTGGTTTTGTCCACACTATTAAAGCCAGCACAGTAGATTAAATTTATAACGAACTACGCCAATACTGAATACTTAAATAAATTTCAATAACAATGAAGCTCCTTTTAAGTACTTTCTATCTTGAAATTTAAATAAAATAGTGTGCTTGAAGTCGCCGTAGTCTAGTAGGTAGTGTGTTGGGGTATTAGATTGGAGACCAAGGTTCCAGTCCCAGCCCAGACACTCCCAACAAAACGAAATTAAAAATATTTCTTCGGCGACTTCCTCTCCACAGATTTCTCCCAAAGTCTTTCAGAGAGTAAATAAAATCTCCATGAAAAAATGTCCCAAAAATGTTGTCGTTCAGAGTCGATTTTAAACTGTAGGTCTCGCCAAACATGTACAATATTAACATACACAACATAAGTGGTGTAAGAAGCTAGGTCGTAGTCCTGACTGAAGGGTTGTAACTACTAATTGTGTATGTATGAATGTATGTGTGTGATATATCATACCTGTGGGAAGCGCATCCGAAGTGATCCCATTTACCATGGCTCTAACGCACAAATCAGGCTGAATTTGAACGTTGTTACTGGTTAAGTAGGCTTTGAGACTGGCTGTGATTTGTTGCGATTGAAGACAAACTACGTAAAGTCTGACAGAGTTAAATCGTATGATTTCGGCTGCCAGTTTACATTACCTCCACGGGACATGACCATGTCCTCAAATCATTTTTGCAGAATATCTAATGCCGAATGAGCTGTGTGGCACATAACGCTGGCCTGTTTAAACCGCATACCGCTGGTATTGAGGTCATCTAATTCAGGCAAACAGAAGTTCGTAATATTTAACATATAATGGATATTTTGGAATGCATTTGTTGCTTTTGGAGGCTGTAGACTGGTATCGAACAAATTCGTACCTATTCATCCTGAAATGGATCACACCACTGAAGTATAGTTTTCCGATGAAAACAAGAGCCAGTCGCCAACTGCTTCAGAACCCAATCAGCAAACACACGTCATTGTCTATGGTCATCCATGATGATTTAGCAAAATAAACTGAATAAATGATAACCAATTTGACAGATATGGGTTCAACAAAATGGCAACTGTCAAAGTTCGAAAGTTCCTGTTGTATTTTTTATCTCAGCTCACTTGCTCTAGTTTTACAACAGGTATCGTCCAGGCAAAAGCTTCTAATTCGCTTGATTACCTCAGCTTTAATAATATTTTTTCTATACGCTGAGTTCATTATAGCCAAACTTTACTGTTTCAACCAAAAAATAAAAGAAAAACCAGCAGAAAAAAATTGAAAATTGAAACCTTTGTTCAATATACCCACCACACCAGTTCAAACGTAGCTTTACTTAACGTTGCTTGCGCTTGTAAACTTACTTTTGGTAATATTTACACTCATGCCTGCATGAAGGTCTGTTTAAATTTCATAAAATTATAATTTAATAATCATTTTCCCTCTTGTT
Organism: Sarcophaga subvicina; assembly: GCA_936449025.2. Classification (NCBI taxonomy): domain Eukaryota; kingdom Metazoa; phylum Arthropoda; class Insecta; order Diptera; family Sarcophagidae; genus Sarcophaga; species Sarcophaga subvicina. The sequence continues at coordinate 78,933,400 of OW388083.2, forward strand.
CTTCTTCTTTAGCGCTAGTAATCACAAATCTCAGCCGTCTAGTTTATTTCATAAAACAGGCACAGGTCATATATATTCACAAACACACACAGTGCATGGATCTAAAATGAATATCTTGAGCTGTTCTAGAAGGCAGTGGATATGCCATAAAAAATTCATTGAAAACATTTTAATTAATGAAAAAGCATTCGAAGTTCAAACATACACATACACACACACATGCACTTAAATCTCTATAGAAATATAATATATATGTAGAGTGTAGAGTAGAGCAGAGTATATGTTAGATTATAATCATGCATACTCGTACATATACTTATACTCTGGCAATGCCATAGCAAAGCCAGCCTCTGTCTATGGGATGCCAGCATGTACTTACAATTTTGGTTTAGAGTTTGTGTTTCTTTTCTCTTGAAAGATACAAAATTTTTGAAGTTTCATATCCAAGAAACTTTTCTAAAGGTTTTCTTCTTGTTTTTTTTTCTGTTTCTATTTCTTTTTTTATTTTATTGTGCATCTTTTGATTTTTTTTATTTTTTTCCCTTGTTTTGGTTTCTTTTAAGTTTGAAGAGTCAAAGTAAGGAGTTTTGTTTGAAGGAAACTTTTTAACCCAAAACAAAATGAAAAGAAAAAATTCATTTTGAATATGTAAAGGATTTAAAACAACGATTAGACAAGTAATATTAGAACGTATTACACTCAAAGAAATATATGTGAGTACTTCAATAAAGAAATAATTAAAGTTTGTTAGGAAAATTTGTACAGGATTTCATTTAAAATCATTTAATCTTGCGGATGAATTTTTTTGATGAGAAAGAAGAAAAAAGTATGCGGCACTACAGTCCGTAAATATCAATTGTGTCAGCTTCAGCATGAGGCCATCATTTCCTACATCATAATTGAGACGGAATTTCTTTGTCATAGAAAGAATTAAAATTGAAAGAGAAATCTGTAGCCATAGCTCCACGGCTTTAGCCAATTAAGTACGGGTACATCTCAGCAGAAAACCCATTAAAAGTTTCATTAAAAGAACAATAAGGTCAGAAGACCAAGAGTTAGGTGAACTTTCATGTAAAACTTAAATTGTTAGACTCCCTGTGGTGGGCTTAGGTGAGGTTAAGTGAAATTGGCAGCCTCCCCAATGAGAATAACTTTCTTAGGATCACTATGGTCTCTCTGTAACATAGATATTACCGTTCTACAAACTCCTGGTTGTTATCTCTTTGTCAACTCGATAAAGTCGATTTCTAGTCGCCGTAGTCTAGTACGTAGTAGGTAAGTTGGCTTATTAGACGTGAGGCCAAGGTTTAAAACTCAAGTCAGACATCTCCAACAAAACGTAATACGAAAATATATTTCCTAGGCGACTTCCCCTCAGCAGATTTTTCCCAAAATCTCTCAGAGAGTATAATAGGTAGGTTGAAGTGGTAGCTTTGATACCAAAAAGCTCACTTGAGCACTCATAGCTAGCCATAGTGTTTCCACGGGTAAGCGCAGTCGCCGTACTGACCAATCTCCACCGAACTCATGGAGGAAGTTGGTCAGCGCGGGAGCTGCATTCTCAGAGAGTAAATAAAAATGCCTTTAAAAAGTATTTTAACAATTTTTCGTTCGCAGTCTACTTTAAATAGGTGGTCACGTCACTTACGTGGTATAAGAAGTCGTAATCCAGACTGAAGGATTTGTAATAACCTGTTATGTATGTGTGTGCATGTAATTCTATTCATATATTTAGCAAAACACATTCCGCCAATAAATTCTGGTTGCTGAAGAAGTTTTCCCTTAAGGTTCCCAAGCTCGGCAAAAAGCAAACAGACGATCTTATGAGAAGTTGAACTTCCATGCTGTTATTGAGGCCAGAACCCTTCTGTGAAGTGGGAGTGGATGTTTGTAGAGCTATACTCAATAAAGGATAATTTAAAGAGAAGTTAATAATCTTCTCAAACCAAGTGGTATGGAGGCTACCCAACTCTTTGTTGGGAAATTACAATAAAAAGAGATCAGAGTCCTACATCAGAGTATCCAGGTATAACTTGAGGTTGGTAACTGACCTTTCTGCAGGCCACTGTAGACTCAGAGTACACTTATTCAAAAAGGAGAGTTATCCCGATTCCAACATTTAGATTCTATGGCGATGAAAATGAATTATCGGATCATATTTTTGGAACCTGTTAGACATTTATGCTTCAAAAAAGGAAACATCTGGGCACATAAGCACGTCGGAGCAGAGGCACAGAATGTCCCACTCATTAAAACTTAGGATCGCTTACATTATCTCAAATTCTGCGTAAATAAAGGATACTGCTGTTTCACAAACTAGTCCTTGCCTGCGTAAAATCCTATCCGCTTCCCTCCTCAAATTCCTGTAAAAAAAAGGGATGCTCCTGTTCCACAAACTAGTACTCGCCTTAAGTTGCAATACCTAGGTCAAAAATCCTACCAGCTTCCCTTCTCAAATTTAGAATACATTACGTTCGATCCATAGTTGTCTGAATATTCGGCAGTCTGTGCTATTCCGTCATGAAGGTCTAACTCTACACCTGATGACTTCATAGATCAGCCTGAAGTAGTGTCGCAGGAGAGATCCATCTGACCGCACATAATAATCACTGTACCTCCTGTTCAGGAGTCTCGTGATGACCTTCCTTCCGAAAATCAAGCAAATGTGGGCCAAAAAGCAGACATTATTAAGTAAATCTGTATCGATAAAGCACTGTCAAGAAGTGTTGATAGAACACAACTGTCTTGTACACTTACCACCATTTATATTCTTCTGCTCTTCACTTTTCCATGCTGCATTCTATCATAGGCATGACGATATAAACTCTTAAAAAGCCTTTTTTATTTTAAGCTGAATTCAATCGAAATTTTTGAAGTTTACAAAGCATAAATACAGCACCGAATGCCATGAATTGTGTTGTAACATCAAATTGTGCATTTCTAGGTCCTGAATCGAGTTTGTGACCCTTAAAATAATATGTTGTCGTCATAATTTCAATAATCTTTCCCTGCACTTAGTTTATCTTTTTTGTCGAGTGTAGAATTGCTTCCCTTATTTATTTGAAGTTTTAATAGCCAAGTTTTAGTTGGTTCTCCATAACACATTAAACCGCACCTTTACATATGCAAAAATTGCGAAGATAAAATCAGAAAAACAGAAATACGGAGGAAAAACTACACGAACAAAGCAAAATTCAATTTTGGAAAACAAATCCAAAGATGAAGTTGATGACGAGGGAACCGAAAAAGCATCTCCTACAGCTTTAAATACAAGTCAACTAAATGACAGCCTACAACCAACACAAACGTTGGAAACTTAGAAAACGACGGTTTAAAAAGTTTAAAACAGTTACGGGTAAGGACGTGACAGGCATTACCAACTGGAAAATTCAAATGAAAACCCATGATAAATACGAAAGAGAATGAAAACAGAGTGTGTGAGAGAGAGAGAGAGAGAAAATTTCGATTTGCTTAAAGTAACTGACATATGGCCTGTTATGCTATCACACACACACACACACACACACACATACACTGAGCCAGGCAGAAATGGATTTAATTCCTGTCCGAGATTGTTTTAAACCCAACAACCCAACACCCGCACACATACATTTGCTCGATTGCTTGGAAACCACTAAACATTTTTAGGTGCTCTCTCTCTATTCTATTTCTCTTTTTGTTGTTGCTATTGTTGTTGTTGTCGTATTGTAGCTAATACTTATGGAGCTTAACAAAAATGAATTTAAATTAAATCTTGGGTTGGTTTTTTTCTGTTTTTTTTCTTTTTTCTTTTGTAATGTTCAACGAAAACCCACTTAAAGCAACGAGTGCTCCAAAAAGTGCAGAGATTTTGAAGGCAATTCTTATCTGAAAAAATCTTGGGAAAATGTTGACTTTGTTTAAACCACAACAGGAATAAAGGCTTTAGTACTCAAAACTAATTGAAGAAGTAAAGGAGAAAAATGACTACAAATGCGATAGATTGAAATGAGGATCGTAGATATTTTTCAGTTACTGGTTGTTGTCCGATTTATAAAGAATTTTCTAGGATATGTTGCTGTTCCAAACTGTGGACCAGATTTCTATATTGTTTTAGGATATCCCGAAACATAGTTTATCCCTGAATCATTAAAATTATCTTACTTACTTACTTAATTGGCCATAACAACCTCTGCCTCTGCTTCGTGAGCGCCTACGCCAGTTGGTCACACCAATAGATGACAGGGCTTCCTCGATTTGGTCCTTCCAACGGATGCAAGGTCGTCCTCTTCGCCGACTTCCGCAGATTCCCGCATCAAATACCCGTCTCGCCGGAGCATCCTCCTCCATTCGAACGACATGGCCGAGCCAGCGTAGCCGCTGGATATTAATACGCTGTACAATGTCTATGTCGTTGAGGAGCTCATACAGCTCACTGTTGTATCGGATACGGAAATCATCGCCAACTCGCATCTTGCGTAGTACTTTTCTCTCGAACACTCTCAAGGCCGCTGCATCTGTACTTAATAGGGTCCATGCCTCTGCGCCATAAAGAAGCACGGGTAAGATGAGTGTCTTGTAAAGTGTTAGTTTTGTCGCACGAGCGAGGTCTCTGCTACTCAATTGCCTATTGGACCATAGTAGCACCTGTTGGCAAGAGTGATCATACGCTTGATCTCCAGACTGACATCATTTTTGGTGGTAACGGTGGAGCCAAGTTAGATGAATTCCTTGACCGTCTCAAAATTATTAAAATCATCACAAGCGGTTAATCCAGTGCATATAAGGCATCTGATACGTGGCAGAAGATTTGATGTTTGCTCAAGAATTTATAGCAAAGAGCACTGAATCAGTGTATTATTGTGATGCAAACACAATTTCAATATAATATTCCTTGCTTATTATAGCATTTTGTGGTACCAAGTGCTAATGCATAATGCTACAATAAATCCACTTCACAAGAAAGGAAACTTAGAAAGTCAATCAAACTTAACATACTTTTTTGCTTTCATTCATTCTGGCATCTCCTGGAGAGGCAATTAGTTTCGTCGTTTCAAAATCAAAGCCTCCATTTGTATACTTTTTGAAATCAGACCCGTGCATATGCTATTCAATAACGCCTGAATGGTTCCAATTAAAATTTAAGAAGTATTGGAACGAATTTAAACGATTTTTATCTCATAGAAAAAACTATTGTAACAATTTTGAAACGCACACACCTGCTTTTAATCAACGATCCTGCTGGTCTCTTGGCTTTATCATCTGCTAATATCTCAATTTCTGTCTGATATTTACTCTTCTTGAAAGGATTTTCCAACCCTCTGCCACTATCACTATGAAAGTTTCAAATTTGTAGTTGTGCAGTATTTAAATAAAATTGTTATAAGTTCTGACAAATGCCTCATGCTTAGCGCTATGGAACTAGAAGCTGATGTCATGCTAATTTATGAAAATTTGGATATTATTTCTGATTGTTTTTTATTTGTGGTCTTAAGCAATTGAATACAATCCTTAACTTGATTTGAAGAGCTTTCTCTGGATACATTACTTCAAAGGTCCCCCATGGCTATTTTTAGTGGAGCGCAGCCGACATGTGTAACTTTCCATGACTTTGGTGCATAAATCAAATTGAATTTGAACGAACGCATAGATTGTGTTGGCTTTTAGAAGCATTGTGGTTTATAGCTTATGCTCATATACCTCGCCGTAGTGTTGGTTTATTAGACGTGAGGCCTGGGGTCAAACCCCAGCTCAGACGTCTCGATCAAAATGAAATAGAAAACAAACATTTCTTCTGTGAGCTAGTCTCAGCAAATTTCTGGCAAAAACTCTGAGAGTAAATAAAATTGCCATGAAAAAGTTTCTCAAAAATCTGTCGTTCAGAATCGACTTTAAATTGAAGGTGAAATTAGCATACACAACAAAAGCGCTGTGAGAAGCCGTAATCCTGACTGAAGTATTGTAATTATGTATGGAAGTCATACACCTGCGCCTTAAGATAATCTTTCCAGAAAAAGGCTAACAGGTCAACTGACTGTTTCTTTGCATTGGACGCTCTTGGATCTCATATGGGTTGATATTGCCCCAAATTTTGCTTGTTCACCTAGAAATGCTAATGCTAAACGCTAAAGATGATTTTGCTATGAAAATTTGAGTCAATTTCCAACTGCTTCAGAGGCCATTCAGCTAACACACGTCGAGTGATTTGACAAAACAAACTGAATAAATGAGAACAAATTTGACAGATGTAGCTTCATCAAGGTGGTCGTTATCAACTGTAAATGTTCGGAAGTCCCTGTTAGTAGTTCTTGTATAAATATCGTTCAATATACAAACCGAAGTCTCAGTAGCCTAGTAGGTAGTGTGTTACCTTATTAGACGTGAGGCCACGCTGCAAACTCCAGGTCAGACATCTCCAACAAAACCAAATGTGAACAAATATTTCTTTCGGCGACTTCCTCTCAGGAAAATAAAATTGCCAAGAAAAAGTTTCTCAAAAATCTGTCGGTCGAAATCGATATTAAACTGTTGCTCCCGCCACTCATATATAAAAGTAACACATACAACAAAAGTGATGTGAGAAGCTAGGTTGTAATCCTGACTACAAACCGTTATCGATTTTACTGAGTAGCAAAGATTCAATTTGGAAAGTGGAATTGGATCCTATTCAACGCAATATATTTCCACTGCTGTTTGATCAAATATCAAAGATTCTTTGATTGATTACATTTCGTCTCTCATGTAAGCTTTGATTTCCAAGTATATTGCTTTCTTTCAAAGTCCAATTTCAAAAACATCAAGTCTTTGATCTGTACAACATCAAAAATTTGTCCAAACACTTGTTTATAAAAAATGGTCGAACGTCAAATAAACTATCAAATCTTTAAAATAGGTTCGCACACTAACAGAGAGTGAAAATCCATTAGTTTGTCACTGCAAAATTTTGGTCAGCATTTGAGCCACCCTATCTATGCATTTGAAGCTCTCACATTGATTTGCTTCAAAGTAATCAATTGATTGTCACTCGACAAATTGTTACCAAAGAAACAATTTTTTTTAATAATTTTTTGGTAGAGTATTTATAAAGGCCTACTACAACAAATCCACAAAGATTTTCAGGTATTAAATAATTTTTTCTCCCAATTATTAAAACGAAACAAAAATTGAATTAAAAAAAAAAACAAAAAAAAACAATTTTTTGACACTCAATTCTATTACACTACACCACTACCCCGACAAACGAGGCTTCAATGTAATCATTAGAGTGTTGAAGTTAAATACGATTTTAAAGTAAAAATGTTGTTATTGTTACTATAAAAAGAGAGAACGTTGTAAAGAAAGCTTTATGTTTTGGTCATATCGATCTGGTTTGGTTGGTTTTTTGGTATGCCGTCTCTGAATGTTGTACAAATGCGGGCATCCACAAAAGCCACAAATTGATATTTATCAGCTGCCACTGACATCATCAATACCCAGCAATCCAAACGACCAACTCTAACTATAGGCAGTCCAGCTTCAGCCTCCCAGCTTTAGGTACTCAATGGACAGAAACTTCTACAACATTTTGCAGCTGCTGGTTTAAAAGCTGTGAGCCATCGAGGCGCTTTGCTTTACATTTGATATTGTTCACTACAACAAAAACAAACAAAAAAAAACAAAACCAAAGGCATGGAAGCAAAAAGGGGAAAGGAAAGAATGTTAGAGTTTCATCTGGGGGATTATGTTGAAAATCCCTTTTTTAATTAAAAACAAAAAATCAGTGAAAAAAACTGAAAAAAACTGTAGAAGAGCAGCAGCAGGCAAAATTAAATGTAGATGACAACGACGATGAGATGCAGGCATACATACATACATACATATGTATGTACATGCTTTCCCTAACAGTATGTAATACTGTGAGTGGCATTAACAATCACTTTCACCAACTCAGTCACTCACATTCTCTCTTGTGACGTCTACACTAACATTTCTTATCATTTTCATTCATTTCATTTCATTCAATTCAATTTATTTGTGTGGCATTAAAATGGAAACGTCCATACGTCTTTCTAAAGACACAAAAAGTTTAACTTTCACAAGTCCTCTCTCTCTCTAAAGGTCACCATTTATAACTTCAACCTCCCCGTACCCCATTCCCCGTTATCCTCTATACCCCTGCCTTAATTTAGTGCCTTTAGCTTATTTAAAGCTGAGGGTAAGTAAACAAACACGTACCATTTTCAGAAAACAAAAGAAAGAAAAAAATTTCGAAATTCGTATTAAAAAAAAGAGAAAGAGAGTGAGAGAGAGAAAAGATTTGGCAAAATTAAATGTAAAACGCATTTAACTCGAAGAGATTAGAAAACATTAAAAAAAATTTATTCCACTTTTAACTTATTTTCTCATTTTTGGTCTTCAACGAAAGCAGAAAACCAAAAAGCAAGCAAAGAATACAAAAAACATTAAAAAAAATAAATGTTGCAGATTAATTTGAGTTCTTTTGCATCATCACCTCTCTTCGCCGCAACCCTTCCCATCTTTCATTCATTCTTATGCTTTCATGTAAATTTAATTGAAATTTATAGATGCACAACTGCTTGTCGAAAATAAGCATATCAGAGAAGGACGACTTTATAATCCTTATTTCCCTTCTTACATTCTATTACAAACTACATATTGTTGTTGCTGATGCTGATACTGATGCTATTGTTGTTGTTATAATTGCATCTGTATATGAGGGTATTTTTTTTTTATTTGTCGGACAATAATACATGAGAGTCTCGTTACTATTTTTTTCTCATGTAGTGGTTTAGAACATGTGTCTATTAAAAAATAAACTATTACAATAACAGCAACAACAACAACAACAATATGAACAATAAGAAGAACATGAAAATAACATCATACAATATTTTACATACACACACAGCATACATATGCTTGTTTAAGCTGGGTTAAGAGAAAAAATTTAATTCGTTTTGAATCCTGTATTACAAGGGATATTTGTTTGAAAGAAAAAAAACAAAACCCTCTTTTGAAAATATGAAAGCATTTTTCGTCTTTCAATACTGTAATCGAAATTTTTAAAAAATTTTAATGCCACTTTATTTATTTGAATTATGTGAGGTTTGGCGTGATGGGATATAATATTAAAATCTCGTCATGTACGTCTCAACCTTGGGTTATCATCGCAATGTGATTTGGACTTATCAGCTCAGTGTGGTGCCATGAAGCAAATAATAAGCCCGTTTATGCAAGTAGTCAGCAGGTTGCTTAGAAATAGCATTGAAATACGGACAAAACCTTTCCTGACATCAAAAGCCGTTATGATGATTAGTTCATTAAGGCTGTATCTAACCAAGCAACTCTATGCAGTCAAAGACAAAGCCGATTAATAGGAAAGAAAAGAACAAACTTCTCCCATTACAAGGCTTTAGCTAACATTTCGCCACCCTTGTCGTATTTGTTAATTTTATTCATGAACAGGGAGATCTGCAATTTGACGTCGTTGCAGTTTTATTTATTCTCGCCTAAGAAAATATTTTTTTATTTGTTCTTTTGTTCGAGATGTCTGTGCTGATGTTTGAACCACGGGTTCTCGTCCAACAAAGTACCCACTAGACAATATCAACTTCTTTTTTTACTTAATTTTAAATGCTGCACAAGTAAATATATTAAAGACCCAGTCCTCCCATTTAATCCCCTACCGTATTTGTATATTATATCCATACTCCAGAAGGAACTGGGAACCAATCATTTTCATCTGTTTCGGTTTTGTGGAGTTTATCGTAGTTCAATAAATTATTTGCGAGTTTCGACAATAAGTTAAGGATTTCCCATTAGCGTTACGTGAGGATTCCGTTATACGACTTTCGCAGAATATGGCCTATCACTCCATACTTTTTACATTTCTATTTTACAATAAAATAAATAAAAATAAATAAAATAAAATAAACAAAACCTTGTCAAGTTTGCTTCAGAAACTCGGCTGAGGTTTTAGTATTCGGCCACCAAATGTTTACTATAATTTATAAGCAGCGCTTCACGAATGTTTTCATGTTGGCTTTCCACTATTACACGCCAAGTTTTTGGTCCATATAACAAAACAGATTTCACACAAGCCTTATAGATTTCAATTACTTTTTATTTTCGAATATTACGAATATTATTTGTAGTGTTGCAAAAATCCTTTTACTGTTTGAATTCTACTATTTATATTCTGCTTGGCTTCCGTCCCTTACATCTTTATTCGCAATACTAAAACAAAATAAATCGTTGGAATATCGTTTCAGTTTTTCCTATAATGCATTTAAAGCCTACCTATTGCTATTCGTTGGGCAGGTGGATAAGTTTAGGTTGCATATGCTGTGTTGTATATCGTCTCATTTGCATATTCTAGGTTGGAGTTAAAATTTAGTCTAGGTAATAATAAATAACAGAAGGCACAAGGTGCTTTCTTGTTTGACACCTGATGTGTAGTCAGATTAAGCCACACTTCGTCTTCGACTTCTAAGCTATCTCACCATTTCGTATGGACAAATGAATATTCATACCAAAAGACCTTAACTGCTGCTTCTTATCTTCAGTTCTGTCTAGTAAGTCTAGTGAGTAGGATTCGAGAGTAGTTCTAACCTCAGCTCTGGCATTCATATTCAACAGAACATAGACCGGCTTTCTTCCTGAGCTAAAATAAGGGCATTTACTTAACTAATGTTAACATCGTACTTTTTATTTAGCATCTGTATATAATTCATGAACAAGGTGTACTATTTTCCGTAGGATGCCGTTGTCATACAACGCTGTCCATATGGACAATATGCTAGTATGGATGCCAAGAGCACTGCAGCTATAAATAGTAGGCATATGCACTATAGAATTCCATTAACTCCCAATCTAAGGATGGGTTAGATTCAATAAGCAGTCGCCTCAGTGAGCTAAGCTTGTTTAAGTCCTATGAGGTCCCACTGCAATACCAAAAGTACCTATACTCAGTCATTCTATAAGAAACATTCTTGCATTAAATTGTAAGCGGCCAAGTATACCTCGTCCAAGATTTCCAAATGCCGTACAATGACAGAAAAGATATTCTGTGGTCCTTACTTCTTTCTCGTGATTACAGCTTCTGCAGAAGTCGTTGTGAGGCATGTCCAACCTCCAGGTATAAACGCAAATTTTTTCAGCATATTTTCATAGCTGGCTGGACTTGTATGGTCTCTATACAAGTGGGTTCATTATCCCAATCTTGCCCTTGCAATTTATTAAGGGCCATTATTACAACTTGCCGTTAACTAAAGGGAGGGCAGATAAATTGTTTTTCATTATTATAAGGTAGAAGTGAGCGTTAAGCTAAAGGGAGGATCATCCTACTGGCAACTTTTAAAGTTAAGTTTATGTTTGATCTTGCCATAGTATATATTATTTTCAATATCGCAACTTCAAATATAAACAAAATATACAACAAAAAAACGAAGCCCGTCGTTGCCACTGCGTTTAAAAAACAAACTTGTTTAATTGAGCAGTATTATCGACATTGCTCCGGCACTGCCGTATTTTCGCAAAACTAAACTTTATCATTAGGTTGTAATAACGAAAATAAGTTAAAGGTGACTTTAAAGTTCACTTTAGCTAAAGTTACCTTTAACTAAACCCAACTTTAACGGAAAGTTGTAATAATGGCCCTAAGTCTTGCATGAATTCATCGTCTTGTCCTTCTGTATATTGATGTCAATCTCACATGTGAATTCATATGAATTTTCTATTTTGACATTCTTGGTTTATTGCCTTCAATGTCCTTGTGTTTAGGCACTTAGAAATCTATTTCAAGGTAAGGTTAGAATATTTCCTCTAGCTTTATCCGGCATTCTTGGATAATCTTAGCAGCGGTGTACATACTTTCTAGGTATCTAATGGCATCTAATTATTGACAGTAAAGGGGATCCAAAGACTACCTGTTATTTCTATAATTTTGTAATTTCCGTATTTGTAAAGATCTGTAAACTAAGTTTTTCTAAATTTTTGATTTTCTCCTAGTCGCTGTGTGAAATAAATGAAACAAAAGTGAGAAATAAAACGTTTATTGTATTTACCAGCTTATTTTAAGGAGTGAAAGAAGAAAATGTCCATGAAATTACGGATTTTAAAATTTCCTTAATGAATATCCTTGGCCCCTAACCAATAATTTAATTTCCTTCCAGCAATATGAGGAAAATCAAAAAAAAAAAGAAAAAAGTCTTGTGGCAATTTACAATTTCGTATTTTTCGTATGTCCATTTGCTCTATTTAGGGCTGTTTAAACTCACATCTGCATATAGAACTGAGGGTCGTCTCTGTGTGTGTCTAAAAGATGTTGTTTGGACGTCTTTGCCTTTTCATATCATGTTTAGGGATTTAGTAGTTGTGGTTTACAAAACATTTCTTTTTCTCCTTCTTCTTTTCATGATATTCTTACATACGATTTTTTAAAATTTTTTTTCTAAAATTACCAAAAAAAAAATTGGAAAAAAATTTTACACAAAAACATAAACTTGATGTAAATCTATAATACACATCATGTTCAAAAATTGGTTGAATAGTTGGGTGTACAAGAGTATAAATATATGTACATACATACATACATACATACACATGTATATATATGTAGTTTTGGTTACAAATTGATTTTCAGTGTCTTCAGCAGATAACAGCATTTGGTACGATTTATCATTTATAAATGGTTTCATTTTCATTCACTCAGTTTCCATTTTTTTTTTGCTTTTTTAAGGATTTTCCATTTTACGTACGTATGTATGTGTATGTGTATGTGTGTATGTGTAGGTATGCTGGATCAGGATTTTGAATACAAAACATGTTTAACACACACACACACACTTCCATACTTATATTAGCATGTAAACTTACATGATTTCATATACAAATGTTTGTAATCTGTATGGGTGTGTGAGTACACATATGTTTATGTATGATAGCAATTCATGTAGTTGTGTATGTGTGTGTATGTGTAAGCCTTAAATGGATATCAATGAACAGTAAATACATTATACTTTAATCCTATTTAATGTATCCCCTTTATTGTATCCCCATATAAATACATTTAAACTGGTACAGTGGAGCGTTTAAGATTCAAATATCGAAAAAAAATGATTTGAAAAGCTTTTAAAAATTTGTCCTTCTTTGTTGTAAAAGAGGCCACAAACAGTGAGACATACGGGTTACTAAGCACTTAACCAAAACCGATTCGTGTAATTTCTGATGATGTATCGGACTTACTTTCAAAGAATTTTACAAAATTTTAGATAAAAATTTCATTGACTGCGAATGCCAGTTTTGATCAATTTTTATACAATTTTCGATTACTTTACAACAAGTGTAAAATGTTTTATATTTGTTCTAGAACAGAACGTATTCATGCTAAAGAAAAAAAAACAAATATTTTTTTGAGGACAACACTCAGAAGATGACTCCTATCCATGCAGCGCATTGTGTTGGTAATAGAGGAAAGATAATTCATATGAGAAAAGAAAGAGAAGGTAGTGCGCCACAATTTTTAATGACCAGTGTAAATACCTTCGTCGCCTTTTGTTTTTAGAGTATTTCTCTTTAGATATAATTCTCACTTTCTCCTTTCTATTGTGAACAGCGTTGCCAATATTTTTTTTTAACTTCTTATTTCTGGGAAAAAAAACTTTGTATAAAAGACTTGTTTGTAAAAAAGTATCAACATTTTAAAGGAAACACCGGAGACCGGTGCTCTATATTGGTGTTTCTTTGCTACTTTTGCGCGGGACTAATAAAATACACAATATTTTATTTTAAAACATAAATGTTTCGTGTTATTGTTGAATTTATTGAAATTTTGAATTTTTCGAAAAAAAACTTGTTTTGTTAGAAAACAACTTTAATGACAACTTTTTCGCATCTCAAAAAACTTGAAAAAAAGGGGAAAACTTGGCGAATGTCAAAGCTGATTGTGAGTATTCAAATATAATTTCAACCAAACAGAATCAGACAATCGCAAATACCCAGAGTCTATGGTGGGAATCAAACCGCACTGCAAACTAGACCATCGGGTCACACAATTGCAAACACTGGGTAATGAAAAATTTCCTAAGCCTCTAAAGACCCGAGCATAAATCCATTGATTTTGCACTCTCTTTATATATATTTATATGTTTTGGTGTATAAATAAAACAATGATGTCTGTGGGTTTATGGAAACTAAATATCATCTAGAAGGCATAAAATCACCCACTATTGACTCCTAGTTAACAATACTTGTTAACAATTTACGTAAGACAAGGTGCACATAGTATGTGTACATGGGGTATTAAGAGGTTAATTCACTTTCCTCATCTCAATTGGCTTCAGTTTTATGGGGACTCGTGAGCAATTCTTGCTTTCGGCAAAATTGACGATTTAGTGTGCATTATGATCTTGAGTTTTCGCATTGGGGCTTTTTCCCTTGTTACTAACCCTAAAAAACCGTGGTGGTCGTCTACACTAAGCCTGTTAAAATCATCTTTAATTGACCTAATATTGGAGATTATGAACTAAACGGCATGAGGTTTAATGGAAACAACTCGTATCTACACAGATAATTTCCTAATTCTGCAGCATGTGAAAACAAACATTTGTAAGCTATCAGCGAGATAATTACAAGTATAATAAGGCTCGACTGCTGAGTATTTCGTTTACAATGGAAAGATCCAAACACCATAATGAATTTACAATTTTCAATGCGCCTGATTGTGATTGTTATGAGCGACCGTAACTACTGGGTTCTAAATAATTTTTTGGATAAAGTCATCTTTCGGATTAGAGTTTCAGGAGGGAGTGTCAGCCTTGTCCAATCTAAGCGCATCTGAGTACCTATAACGGTATGATATCACATAATGCGATACGTCAGAGATTAACTGACAAGTCCTGATTAACTAGTCTCTACGATCTGTAGAAGAAATTTGCCTTTAAGCTTTGTTAAGCTATCACAAAAGGATGCGCCAAATGAGAAAAGACCGTGTTGGGACAGAGACGTACATTGGCAAGTAAAGACATCCGCAATCTCTGGAGAAGTTATTTGGATGTAAACAAAGTCTCTCCACATACCTAACCATTATGAAATGACCCGTGGAAATATATACACATACAATGACTGACGTGTCCCTACAATTTAAACTAAGTAATCTGACAATAAAGCAGACAGCCTAACAAAGCTAAGCCTTATTTCCACACTCATATATCGATTGATATTCTGTAGGAGTATTGTCTGGTCTTGTAAGTTCATCAGTTGGCTAATTACTCTGGATATGCCTGTCATCACGAATCTGTGATAGAAAAAGAATCTTAAAATTCTCTAGTTTTATTCAGAAAAAGAATGTTTTCTTTTTGTTTAGATTTTTTAAAAAATTATTTCTCTTTTGCTACACCACTGTGCAATTTGTTAAGTATGTCTGCATGTGTGTAGAGCATTTCTGTCATGTTCTTTTTTTATGCACTCTTTGGCAGTTTGTGTTTATCACCAGCATGTGATTATTATAATGCAAATGTGTCTCTCTCTCTCTGTTTATGTAAATTAATATACAAAATACGTGTGTGTATGTGGGTACATATACACATGCATGAATATGTCATAGTGTTTGTGTTAGTTTTTTTTTTGCTGTAAATAAAATTGTATGTTCATTTAAATTTATTTTTGTTTTGTTGTTGCTGTGGCTGTTGTTGTTGTTGTTGTTTTTTGTTTTATTATTTTCTGTGTATTTATTTTTTATATTAAAAATGTGGTCAATATTACATATTACCACAGCATTTTATTTATCTCGCTTTCTCTCTCTGTCTCGCTCTCTGTCTCGGTCTCTGTTTTCATATACATTTACAAACTCTTTTATGCTCTTAGTACCACCGCTCTTATCCCTTTAACCGCAACACATTTGTTAATTTCATTTATAGTGACTTAAAAAATTATTCAAAAATTATTGTTTATTTCGTAATAAATTCGAATAAAAAAAAACAGAAAAAAGTAAAAAGGTTTTGCAGCTTTTAATAATGTTTTCTGTGTATGTATTTCAATTTAACTAAAGCCAAAGCCTTTGCAAGAGAGAATGGAAGAGAAAGAGAGCCAATACAGCCTATAAGCATGCAAATATATTTTATATTGTTTTTGTTGGAATGTATGTGGGTGTGTGTATTCGAGTATATTTTTCATATTTTGCGGTCTTAATTAATATTAAATATTATTTTTATTTTTTTGTACAACAACAATATTTAATATTTTTATTGAAATTATGCTTTGGTTTCTCATTTAAATAAAATGTTTTCAAATTGGATTCTCTCATTGATTCATTGGATATATAGTTGGCTAGGTTTTTATCGTTTTAAATAAAATATTTTCAGGATTTTAAATTTGCCCATAACATTCCGCTGCATGAGTTTAATTGAATGTGAGTGTGATTCAAAAAGGTAAAAATAAATTTATAAAGAAATTATTCATAACGAGGGTATAAAAAAAGAAAGGTTATTAGAAACGGCACGATTTATAATTGAAAAACGGGAATTTTTTATCTTTGCTTTCATGTAAATAAAATTCATAGAAAATTTCCAAACAAAAATTTCATTAAATAAAAAGTCGCCGTAGTCTAGTACATAGAGGGTGTAGGGTTATTAGACGTGAGGCCTCGATTCAAACCCCAGGTCCGACATCAAATCGAAAATATGAAAAAATAATTCTTCAGCGACTTCCTCTCAGCAGGTTTAGGGCACAAACTCTGATAGTGAATAAAATTGCCATGAAAAAGTTTCTCAAAAATCTGTCATTCCGAATCGACTTTAAACTGTAGGTCCCGCCGCTCGTGTATAAAAGTAACTCACACAACATAAGTGGTGTGAAAACCACTAAAGCGTTGTAATGGCTAATTAATGAAATTTTTGCTTTTGTATGCTCCAGTCAAAGGTATTAGCAAAATTACAGTTCCTCATTTGTAATATTTCTAGGCCATCTGATATGTAACAGGTCTTCACACCTTAATCTAGGCAAGATGGTGTGAAGACATCTCTTGGCTGTTTAATCTCTAGACCATCAAATTCGTAAATTTCTTTGCAATATCTTATCAATTCAATGGAGTAGAAATTATACAGCCATGAGATGTATTCGCAACATTTTACGAATCTGATGTGCTAGCTTAAGGTGCGAAAACCTATGAGATATTTTGAGCATCGATTGGCGACTGTTTCCACTGTGTTTTCGGTAAACGAAATGACAATAAATCATGCTGCAAAACCGATCTTGGTTAAGGGGTCTCTAATTACTAGCATTTCTACCCTCTCTGATAGCCAAGCGACAAGCAAATCTGTTTCGGGTGTAACTTGCAGGCAGGTCTAGGACGATTCATCATATCAGCCATAATATATGGGTCTGCTGTGAGGCACCAACCATGGATGTTGTCTATTCATGCATTTCTCAGGACCCTAAAATTATGTTCGACTTAAAGAGTAACTATAGCGTTTTTTTTATAATATTTTTACTAGCCTTTGAGCCTGAAGAATGTTCTTCTAAAACCAAAAACTTCTTAACCTCACTGTGAGCACCGGGTTTATCTTCAGATGATTTTTAAAGCTCTTGTAGGACGTATAAACTACATAACAACCATTAATTTTCTATGATGTTTCCATAAACTTTAGCATTTCCGTCCCTTCTGTTGACCTGTTCTTCAATATTAACTCGTTTGTAGGTGAACCGATGGTTTTTTTAACTTTTCGCTTTTCGTTTGCCAAAAGTAGCTGTCGTCTATAGCGTGTTGACTTATTAGATTTGAGGACCATGATTCAAACTCCAACCCAGGCATGTAGAACAGAACATAACATGAATATATATTTCTTTCGGCCACTTACTCTAGGTTGTCTGCTGTCAAAAACTCTGAAAAAGACAATAAAATTGCCTTGAAAAGACTTTTCCATTTGTTGTCTGGAGTCAACATTAAACTCTACGTCTCGCCATTTTCGGATAAAATTAAAACCCATTAACATGGGTGATGTGAAAAGTGTTGTAATAACCAATTAAGTAAGTACGGTAATGTGGTAACCTTGCGTTGGTCCTTCGTGTAATTGAGTATGTACTACTGCCGTACTCGTGGTACTGTCAATCGTTGTTTCTTCGCGATGTGATCAGCATCACGGTTGTTGTTCAATTACTAATCTCTTCCTAACATGCGCTAAATTGATTTCATGTAATCATATTGCCACCAAGTTCCATCTGGAATTATGTTTGGTTGTACTTGGGCTCTTCGTTATTTTTTTGTTGATCATATTTTCGTTTCCTTTACCGGTTTGCTTTGATTGCAATGTTACTTTGCCCTATTTTTAGAGCTACACGTTTTTATATAAACTAGCCCCTTAGAAAACAGGCACTGGTTTCAAGTTAGACTCATGTTTTAATGTGTTATCAACTCGTAGGATTATCTAACAGCGTTTTGTATTGTAATGAGAAAGAAGAGAATTCCTCATAATTGTTCATTATAAAATCACGATTGTATTGCGAATGCGGTCTTGAATTCGCTTACCAAATATCTACATAGCTAATGGCCTGCTACCTATGAATCTAACCTAAATACAACTCTCTATTATAACAATAAATATTTCTAAAGGCTGAATAAATAAAAGTAATAAAATTGTTTTCAGTTTTCTTTTGCCATAAATAGCATTTTCAAATACCTTTTCAGCCTTCACCCATGCCCGTTCATTTAGAGTTGGAAATAAACGACGTTATTATTAGGCCTGATAAGATTTATGACTCCGGTTATGTTAAAAAAATAAAACTAATTTATTTTCTTTGTCTCTCTCTCTGGCTTGCTTCATTGTGATAGAAAAGTTATATTGAAACCTTTTGTACGGAAATCTTTTCACATTCATTTTCATTTAGAAACACACGCACACACATAAGTCCATGAACCACCGCATTTTCATTTGCGTTTGTTTGGGATGTCATTGTTACTTTTCTTTCTTTATTTATTTTTTTTCAGTTATTGTTATTGTTGCCTTTTATTTAAGCCATTGTTTCAGTATTTTCTTTTTTTTATGTATTACTGCAGTAACTTTCATAATTTAGCCGAAAAAGGAAAAAAAACAAAAAATTCTCTTTGAAAGAACAAAAAAGTTAAATTCATTATATTTTGTCCTTCTAGATGTATTTGTGTATATGTGAGAGTGTGTATATGTGTGTGGCAGGCTATATAATGGAGTATTTTTTCTTTCGCCATTTAATTGATTGTGAGCATTTGTTTTGTCATTCTTAGAAATTTTATTAAAAGTTTTGGTTTAAGTTTTGAAAGAACGTTTTTCATAGGGTTTGGCTTGGAAAATTTACTTTGTGTCTGGGTGTAATGATCAATGTTTTAGAAAAATGTCACTTGCTGCAGGTATCCCACTATATATCCATGATATCAAGGATTCCAAAACAGGTTTTCTTACCACAGGTATAGGTGCCTAAGCTGATTGTTTTCTTCGAATGAACAAAACAAAAGTGTTCTATATAAATGGATCTAAACCGGATATAAAATGGACTTGTAGTAGAAATGGACCTAATAAGCTGGATAGCCATTGTATCAAGAATTCCAAAATAGGTTTCCCTACTGTCGGACGTTACCCAGGACTAGAGATATAGGCCACGAAGCTAATTGTTGTCTTCAAATGAGCAACAAAAAGTTTTCTATATACATAAATAGGGTAAAATAGCATAAACAAATTACGTTGTGCAGAGATGAACTTAGAAATTTTAATAATTCTCATTGAGTTAATATAAAAGTTATAGATCCAACAAAATATCATATTTTTCGCAAGTTGCATTTCTTTGGTCGATGGCTTGAATTTTTTTGGTCGATAACATGCATTTTTTTGTTGATGACGTGCATTTTTTAGTCGATAACTTTAATTTTTTGGTCGCTGATTTACACTTTTTTGGACGATGAGTTGCATTTTTTTGCCTTGATGTTTTGGACGATGAAATGCATTTTATAGTCGATGATTTGCATTTTTTTTTGTTATTGCTGACTTGCATATTTTGGTAGCTGACTTGAATTTTTTGGTTGGTGACTTGCAGTTTTTTGAGAGATGACTTGCAGTTTTTTGAGTGATGACTTAATTTTTTGGATGATGAAATGCACTTTTTGTCGATGAGTTGCAGTTTTTTGGCCGATGACTTTCAGTTTTTTTGGAGGATGACTTGATTTTTGGATGATGAAATGCATTTTTAGCACTTGAAGATTTTTTTTCGGTTTTTTGGCAAAATTACCAACATGTCTCACTCCTTCCCAACTATGGACGTGTCAAGATGTCCAGAACAAAAAAAGTTATCTTTAGTATCCGGCTGTCAACATTTTGTAGATTTTATTTAAATACTTCATCCATGGTTTAAAGCGGGAATAACCAAACAACCGTTCTAATAACCAATACAACCCGTCCATGAATACTGCAGAAAAATTAGTCGGTACTACCTATTGACATACAAAGAACGAAGTCACTCTAGCTTAAATTGCCAATAAAAAAAAACAAGCATACGTTGTAAGATGTAACAATATGTGTATTTCTCTTGCTGTTAGGACTTCTCGATTATCTAGTATGATTTAATTGTTGCCATTGCCGACATTTATTATAATTTTCAATTCGAAAATTAATCCTATGTTGATTTTGCTTAAAACAACATAAAATTCTACTACGGATGCAGTCGTTAAGTAGCAAAAGTTTTATTTAAATAATTCCAATACAGAGCTCAATACTCTTGCATTTTGCCCCTATGAATACATATTTTTTTTTTGTTTTTGTACTAATTTTATTATTTTCTTATGATATTTATAAATCATTTTAAGCACCCATTAAAATCTTCTTATCTAACCAAAATGTCTTCGACATTTAAAGCTTAACGCTTTAGCAAGTGGCATCATAAAAAAATTATTATTTTGCCATTTATTTTCTCTTTTTTTATTTTTAATCCAAAGAAAATTACACGCATTTATAACATCTACAATAATATGAAATCACATACACACGAACATACACATACAAACTCGTTGAAATATTTTCATAACGAAGCCATTATAATTCCTAGAACAGCTTAAAAGAAATATGAACTTATACTCATACTATCTTATAAACACGAATAGTGTATGTGTATGTTTTTAGGCTGAATACAAGAAAGTGGAGAGAAGCAATAACAATTGTACACAGGAGACTTTAACAGCAATCACCAACACATACACACTGAAGCACACAATACATTGTAATACACACTAACCGCACAAAAGAGCATTTAACCGAACAAGACATTTTGTAAGACACGCTCACTCACTCACATACAGCCACACATATCATGTGTGTAGGTGTGGGTAGTTGAAAATGCGTTGAAATTTGGCGCTCTCAACAAGAAATAAAGTTCCCCTACGAAATACGATACGATATTATTTGCTTAAGGGAGTATTTATGATAGAAAACGAACGAAAAAAGAAAAATAAAACGGAATTGATCTCTAAAAATTTGTATGAAATATAATGTGTTTATGGGGGATTTTTTTTGGTAAGCGTGTAAGGGAAATCCCCTAAAGAATTTTCAAAAGTTTTATTCTTTTTCCTTCTATTTTTTTTTTGTTGGTATTAACGTGATAAAACGTTCTATAAATTACAACATTATTTTGCCTTTAACCTCAAAATCATTATACATACGTACAACAACAAATTTAACTAAAGACGAGAAAAATCAATAAAAAAATAACTTTCCTCCAACTACTACAAAGGCAAACAAGAGTTGTAGGGGGCAGTATATGTATGTATGTATTTATGTATATGTTGTTGGTTGTAAGATGTATTAGATAAACATTATTTACTGGCAATAGATTTTACTTTGGCTACAACTTTATGGCTCTAAAATTGTTTTGTTAAGGCATATCTTTTACCTTATTTTTCGGCTTCAATAAACCAAAATATATTGAGCCCATGTATCCTTATTCTTGAAGTTTTATTACCCAAACAAAGCCCAAAAGTTTCATTGTCAGCAGAAGTTCTTTTTTTGATATTTTTTTATAGGCTCTACCAGCATACAGGAACTCAGGAACTGTTTAAATTAGCCAACTTTACACAAAGAATACGTAACGAATTTAAGATTTTTGTTTCTAGTTCGATACACTATATTCAGCGATATACAATACCTTAATTAATAGCAACAACTGTTTAGCTTCGTATATCAGCAATTAAACATTCACTCTACAGATTCGTCAATGGCAAGTCCTTTACCATCATGTAATTTCTTCAGGTTTCAAGTTATAAATAAAGTGCTTGAGGAAGGCAATTGAACATTATTTGATTGATTTTTTTTGATAGTTTCCCACTTTTGCCTAATTGTCGTAGGTGATACAATAGTACTGCAACCCTAGAATCCCTACAATCTCTGCTCCAAGTCTATTGCACTGGCAAACTCAGAATCCTGTTCGTTGTAAACTATAACGATACTCTGTCTAGCACATGATATTTAACCCAGTGTTTCTTTCTGACATGCTTTAATTCTCCATAGATTTCATGAATGTTTTGCCGTGATTCATTCACATCGTCACCGAATTTACTTGTTGTGTTCGAGACAATCCCCATCCTAAGCAAATGTGCTCTGACTCTACAGTGATCTCCTTTTATTGTAATTTCCTAGCAAAAGTTTTGATCACTTCACACCCTCTTAAATTGTGAAGAGTCCTTGGCTGTCTTTATCTTCCCTTTCATTGAGTATACCTTTCCAAACTTCTGTTAACACTTCAAAAAGAAAATTCTAGCCTCATCTACCTGTTTATTGTCTTGTATATCCACATAATCTACGACTCAGCAGAAGCTAAGTGCTCGAATGGCGGCTTGACAGGCAAAAATTACTTCTACGTTCCAGCCTTCAATTCAAGTTGAATTGAGCACATCTTTCGAAGTCATAGATCTCCACTTTGAAGATATATGCAAGTTCGCCATTGATGAGGAATATTTCATTCCGGAACTAAACACACACGAAATGCTTATTTAATTGGTCATTACAACCATTAAGCCAGGATTACAACCTAGCTTCTCACATCACTTGTGTTGTGCGTGAATTTTGTCTACGAGCAACGGAATATACAGTCAACTCTAAAGGACAGATTATTGAGAAAACATTTCAATTTTGACAATTTAATTTTCCTCTCATAGTTTTGCTAAAAGCCTGCTGAGTGGAAGTAGCCGAAGAAATATTTTTTTTTCATATTTCGTTATTCGAAATGTCTGAGCAAGGAACTGGAGCACAGGCTACCTACTAGACTACTGCGACTTTGACATGAATACTCCACTCATTGTGAAGCATTTTCCAAAATATTAGAGTCTTCTGGTTAACGATCAGTGCCTTATTTGTGTTAAGACACTGAATAACTCAGTTTTTCATTTCATTTTCGTTTGTATAACGAACGTAGAACTGTCAGCAGCATTTGTTCGCATTAGGTTTGCTGTAATAGATACTAGGACTTTTTGCTTACAAGCAATAATGCGTTGCCCTGTTGTATAGTCTGTAGAGTTAACGAAATTTGCTTAAGAATCACTATTTTATCAAAAGATTTGTTGTTATTATACAGTCTGTAGGCCCAGGAGACTTTCTACAAGATTTTTTTGCTTTCAATTGAATTCAAACCTGAATTGCTGGGGTTTAAGAGTTCAATAAATAATGGACCTTACATAAGTTATCCTAAGTAACAGAAAAATATTTCAAAACTTTATTTAACGACTATGTCACCAATATAAAAAACTTTATCTTGACTCTTAATTAAATGAAAAATCGCTGAAATTCATTTTTATTGTAGAGTATCAAGCAATCTCCCTTGAATAACGACAATCTCGTTAACTTCTGCTGTTTTTTTTATTTTTTTTTTCTTTCTTTTTTAGTTTTCTGCATCATAATTAGTGTTGTGGATTAAATACTAAACAAATTAACCGTGTTTTATCGCCATCATCATTCCCATCAAATGCAAAACTTTTTTCATCATAATCACTCATAAAAATTATGGCAATTTATTCAGAAATTAATGCCATCATCAAATCGCCCCTATTTTTCATTATTTTTCATGATTTTTTTTTAGTTGTTGTTTTTTGGTTTTTACTGACTTCGACAATCGATTTGCCATAAATGATGACTAAACTTTGGGATTTCAAACAATTTTAGTTTTTTGTTGTGTTTTGTTGTTTTTCTATTATTTATTGTGGTTTATGTTTTACCATGTTTTTTTTTTGCATAAATTTTGAAATTTTCATTCAAATTAGAAGCATCGTCAGCACAACATTAACAGCAATAATACGAACGACTATAATAAAAACAGCAATAATTACAACATTTAACAATACTTGATCGAGAACAATGGAAAAATTACAACAACTACAATAAAATATTTACAAAAAAGAGAAAAAAAAATATGATGGAGGGTGGAAAAACAAAAGTTTGAGAAGTTCAAACTATTGGAAAGGGGCCTTTATTGAACAGTGTAATCTGGTGATCATACATGCATACATACACACATAATTGGTGATTACAACCCTTTAGTCATGATTACAATCTACCTTCTCACACCACTTTATGTTGTGTGTGTTAATTCTATATATGAGTAGCGGGACCTACAAATTTACTCTCAGAGCTTTTGCCAGAAATCTGCTGAGAAGAAGTCGCCGAATATTTTTTCATATTTCGTTTTGTTGGAATTGTCTGACCTAGGGTTCGAACCCAGGCCTCACGTCTAATAAACCAACAGACTATCTACTAGAGTACGGCGACGTACCAATACCATGAACATTCTCAAAACAATATGAACCAAATTATGAACAGGCGGTGGCAGTCAAAAATTCACGTCAAAGAGTGATTTTTTCGGGATATATTTGAGCCCCATTCACCTCTAATTGGGACTCATCATGGATGATGACTCTGTGATGAGCATTATCTGTGTATTCAACATCTTAATAGAATTGTTGTCAGTATTAGAAAAATACTGACTCCGCCTTTCAATTTACAAACTTATGACTTAACTTGGTAAAGATTTCAATGCAAACAATGCTTTCAACTGGAACTGAACTGTAAAGAAAAGAAAACTTTAATAGAACTTTATTTAATTGACTCATCAAAAAATCACAATTCTTTCGAATTAATTAATTCGCACACAAAAAGAAAGCACGAAAAGAAGAAACAAGTAAGGAAAGTAAAATAATACACAGTGAATATTTTTCTCATTGCATAAGCATAATGTAGCCAGTGTACTTATGCCACATTAAACCAAAAAACAAAAACAAAAACCCTCTTTAATAAATGACAAAAACAGTTTTTCTCTCATTAATCCCAAACAGATGTGTAGCAAGCATTTCGACTTGCACCACTAGAACAACGAACAGCCAGACGGAGCGTAAGTGACAGCAACTTTATTAATGTTTGTCTATGTGTATGGCTGCAAGTGTAAATTTCCCAGCGGTTTTATGAAGGACAATGTACACCACAGCCCTTAGGATTCAAAACTTTGGGTGTAGCAATCACCAAAGTTAGCAGTCGATGAAATAATAAACCATCCTGTATTATTACTTCTCCCATAATAAGACGAAGTGAAAATAAAATTTGTAAAAATTTTAAATTTTTTTTTCAATGAAAATAAATTTAAATTCAATAAGAAGTAGATGTGGCGTAAGGGAACAGGATGCCTCTATTCCTGTTAACATTTCTGTTACCCTGACAAAATACAAGATAATGTTCAATGTCAGTAAGAATAGAACCCTAGAGTATACAAATACATATTCTGGTGATTCTTTCTGTTTTCAACTCAAGTCTTTCAGATTCAAACGCAACGTAAAAGAAAAAGTTTTCTTCACGGTGCCTTTTGCAAATTATTGGATTTTTTGTTACAGTTAAGAGGCTTCAATCTCTCAACAAATAATCCACCCAGCAAGCACGCTGTCCCTTAAGGGAGCACAAAACCAATAAGAAATATAGTACAAAGATAATGTCTTGGGAAAAGATTAGGAATCCCTGGTTAATATTTCTTAGCACCTTGCCCGGTGTAGTGGAACCAGAGCCTCTAGACTAGGCTAGCACACCACTACCTACTGAAATTGTAGCGGTAGCAACTGAAATTTGTCGTTTCGCCAGGTTGTGGCAGCTTGCAAATAAAGTTTTCTTAAAATCCTTCCTAAATATTATAATTTTACATTATCCAGCTTGGAAGCAAATGGCCTCAATTACGTTCTAACAACTGTTGCTATCGCGCAGTATGCGTTAGTTTCAGTTT
The DNA here is from genome assembly GCA_936449025.2 of Sarcophaga subvicina. Classification (NCBI taxonomy): domain Eukaryota; kingdom Metazoa; phylum Arthropoda; class Insecta; order Diptera; family Sarcophagidae; genus Sarcophaga; species Sarcophaga subvicina. Next base: position 78,959,638 of record OW388083.2, read on the forward strand.
ACAGGGGAATTAACAATGAGATTGTTAGATCGTAAGGTATACTATCCTATACATTCGAATTTTCTCCCAAAGGCGTTTTTTTTATTAAAGAATATGTTTTGTTAGGTACATAAGGGCCACAAATGGTATTTGGAAAAGAGAATTATGGGCGCAAATGTTTCCAGTCTCCCAACGGCAAAGTAGAGTTAGTTTGGAACAATTTGATTCTGAAACTGTTTGATTCAGATCGCGCTATAACTCATTTGGCATTTTTAAAGTTGTAAAGTTAGTCCATATTCACCTCTGTCACTTTTTGATAGAATTTTAACTTCCTGCAGATGCAATATAACAAGATGATTGCACTCCTATAATATTAACACCGACCAGATAAAGTTCGCTCAAACTTTTCGCATTGAACATTCTCTTGGGGTAGATTAGTTAAGGCGGTGGAGCCTCCTTGAAGGAAGAGGTCCCACTTAGGCCAGCATTTAAGCTCTCTATGATACCACAAGTAATATTCAACCCGCGAATCAAACATTTCCTAGAAGAAACTAATAGAACTACAAAATAAATCTTGCTATCGCTGCAAACATCTCATTTTTTATGTCAAATGCAGGGCACTTTGAAGCACATGAAGCGTGCCAGATTGCCAATTCTTTCGGCATACCTATTAAGAGGATAATGGCCCGTGAGAATCGTTATTGTGCGATGTATGGCCATGCGACTTAAGGATAGAAGTGAGTCGATTCTCTTCTCATTCAAGGAAAATTGAGCCACAATAGATTCATTCTATTTGATCCAATTTACACTCAAATTGGTTTCATGTCATGTACAAGTAAGCTTCTCTATTATCTAATGCTTTTTTGCATCTGCGACAATCAAGCGGGTACCAGTCGAGTGCTGTGAACATCGATCGTTTGACTAGTTGCCAGATCCGAACACGGGATTTGCTTACATAACTATCCTGTTTAAATCTCTTAAGATTTAAACGTTTATAACTGAACTTCATTTATTTTGAAAGCAAATGCTATACCAGCTCCTATTAAAGCTACAATAATTAGGTACGAGTAAATAGCTAAACAACTAGTCCCCTATCCATGTTACACTTATGTTTTGTAGTTGGGAGTCAATCCCCATTGAAATTGCTGGGAAATTCATAATAAATGCTTGGATGTATGTATGTTAGTGTGTCTGTATGTATGTATGTATGTCCATCATGGTTGCATTATAAATTTTGCCTCACAATCAGGCTTTATTGGTTGAATACATTTTTGATTCGCGGTGGGAGTAGCAGCAGCAACAGTGGCAGTGGCAGTGGCGGTGGCAGTTGTTATAATTGTTAAACGGAAGTAAATGGAATGGTTGCTGCTGATGCTGATTGTGGTGGCTAAGGGGCAATCGTAGCTCTGTAGCAGCAGTAGCAATTGATGTATGTATTGTTCAATGATTCATTTATAGGCTGCTAACAAGCCAACCTGCCAGCCAGCCAGCCTGCCAGTCAGTCAGCAACAGCATTGAATACAGTTTATAGGTGGTTTATGATTTTATTATGCAATTTAATTAATGGTATCCTCCTACTATTTTATTCTTGCTGCTGCTGCTGCCAGATATAATGTTGTTGCTGTTGTTGTTATTATTACTGTCGTATTTCATAGGTTTATTGTTGTTTATTTTTTATTTATAATTTTTGCATTTTCGTAGAGCTGGCAACAGCTTGACAACTGCCTGTCACAATAATGCATTAACAAGCGTTTAAATCGAAGGGTGGCGGCGGTGCCAAAACAAAACAGCATTTAATAAAAAGTACAATGTCAGCTTAAATGACAATAAAACAGCAACAAAAACAATAAGCTTTGTTAGCTTTCAGTTCCTCTCTCTCTCTCTGTCCTACCTTTACTTTTGCAATATTCAATATTTATGGTGGGGGAAGAAAAAATACACTTTTTAACAACGGTATGCCATACAAATAATTATTCTTCTTAAATATTAAACATATCCGCCCATCCATCTATACATATACATACATACGTTTAAACTATAATATAAAGATAGAGAGAGCGAGTCAATCTGTCATTTTATCATTTATTTTTATCTGAGCAGCCAAATGGCCCTTCTTCCTTCTTTTGTACAACAGCCAACAGGCAACAACTATCAGCCATTCATCCATCCATCCATCCGTCCATCGCATCACTTGTGCTTGTGCTCATTTAACGCCTGGCCAGCTTTTATAGTTTTAAACAGTTTTTTCTTTCTTTTAATTTTTTTGTATCTTTTTATAGTTTGGCAACTATGGGAATACGTTTAACCATTAAGTTACTCCAGTGGTTTAGTAGGTAGATCTTAAGTATCTTAAGCTAAGGGTAGAGCATATCGATTTGTTTTCAGAACCCTTAAAGCATATTTAAAAACTGTAACACACAAAACATATCAATGGCTTGAAACGCTATTTGGTGGTGTCCCTTTCAAATCCCTTTTGTCACTCAGTGGTAATAGATATTAAAAACAAGTCTGTTATTTCCAACTGAGTGGCACTAACGAACTAAGGAAACTTAAAATATAATTTCAACACATAAAATAAAATCTTGTTTTCTCGTTCGAAAATAAAATATGTGGCAGATTGTGGATGACATGTGCGTGTCTGTCATTAAAGATTTTATGGATTCCATTCCTAGCAGAGACTCTACTCTGTTACATTTGCTCATTTACTCCGAAAGAAAATAAATCGAGAATTTTAAATAATGCTTCTGTTGCAACAATTAAATTCATATCCAAAAATCCTTCTAAGCTGTGAAGGTGAACCCTGTAAACTATTCAGCACACTATGGAAGTCTTGAAGCTGCAAAAACTTTCATGAGCATTCTAACGTATTGACAAATGCAAATGATGGGAAGTTCTCAGTGCAGACCTTGGAAGTTGATGCTGCAAAATTCGTTGAGGGTAGCAGCTTAGTTGAACAAGCTGAAGATAGCAGGAATACTATTCATAAAAACTTTGGTAAAGTTTGGACCTTTGTGAAGTGGATGTTGATTACTTGGGACGTGAATCTTGTGAAGGTTAGGTTTGGTTAGGTGGCTATATGGCCCATTGTGTTACCCAGCGATCCTGTTAGACTGCGAACCCTTCTCTTGTCGAACTTAAGCAGTTGCCTAGTTTGCCTTTTGTCCACTGCTGGACACAGCAGTTTTGAAATTCGGCAACCAGGTATGTTGGACCACCCACGGTTTGTTGAATTCCATTCTACTTTTTCCAATTTGAGAAAGTATTTCTAAAGAGGTACATGTATTCCCTTTGTCTTGCTCTCCCTAGACATCTCCGATCCCTTCCATGCCAGTTAGTTCGCCTCTCCGTTCCCCTCTAATATAATAAATTTGGGGGTTGTATTGACGTATGTGGTGTAGAGAGTCCTGACGCCCTTTGATTTGACTGTTCACACATATAATTAAGTTCGAATGAGGTAGGTCCCCGGTTTCAACCAGGCGTGTAGCTTGCAAAAATGTTTGCCTGAAATACGCTGGCCTGGCTAGATAATCTGCATGACCCGTTCATCGCCAATTTGTCGAAATAGACCCCAGATTCAGTTCCGAATTCCATTTTTGTGCCATGGGTGAAAAGCGTTTATATTATCATTACAGATGTTTTATTAAGAAAATTATTCGAGGCAACTTCCCTATGGTGATTATCAATGATGTGCTGCATCATTTCAGATATCTTAAGCTTATGCAACACTAGATTTACAAAATGGTTTCTTTCATGCGTCAACTGATCAGACCAGCCAAAAATAAACTCCATTCCTTATACATCGCAAACAATTTGAATTCCTGGACATTCCATTCGGAATAAATAATTCGTCTGCTTTATTTTGCCGATATATTGTTGTTGTATTGATAATGGACTGAACGATTGTTGTTTACATGGGTCATGTGGTTATTCCATCTAGAGATCGGACAGAGAAGAGAATTAAAAATAATTCTTGAAGTCTTGGCCTAAAATTTACTTCATATTAAGTAGGGTAAATGAAAATTCTTGAAATTCAAGAAAACATTTCTAGTCTTTGTTGTTGAAAAGTCAACTATTTTGGCGTCTGGGGAAATGACCATTACAGTGGAAAAGTTTCCACTGCTTTGTGTTTTACATGAGAATAATTTTTAATTGAAAACTGCACTTTGAAATGAACATGTAAAGTGAGCTGAACTGCCAGATTTGTTCCATTCAACAATCTTTTTTTTTCGAAAATTAATTTGGATAGGTAGGTTTAAACGTAAAGCGGGAACAGTGTAAACTAGTTTGTAACGAAAGTTGCCACCAAATTGCAAAATATGCGGCTTCTTTTTGGAACCAAATGTTAAAAAAAATTCAGTCGTAATGGCCGAATTACGTTCGCTATTTACCATAACGGCAACTCCTTCATTTCGAAAGAAGAACTGTGGATGAGGTCATCGTTTTAACGGCTCAAGGATTGTCGTCGCTACGAATACGTAATTTTACCTATTGATGTCACTGACTACTAAACTAGAAATGGACAATTTCTTTCAGTTTTAAAAGAGCATTATCAGCGAAACTGTGACTCAAACGATGTTTGTTTGGCTTCAATCTTTATTCGACCAGTACTCTACATATGTATGCAGATAGTCAAGATCTTAACTTAAAATTTTTTGCCACTCGAATGGCAGATACATTTTCTATTAAATTTCATAATGGACAGTATGGATCTCTTCGGTGTGTATATTGTCTGGGTTTGGATTTAGAAGAGTAAAATTAGTGAGAAAATATTGAATGTCTGAATCAATACTGATTATGTTTACCGTAAAATGATCGCAAATAGATTTGTTTTTTTTTTGTCAAAGTAAATTTCCACAATTTTGAAATTTTTTTCTGGTGAAAAACAATTCATGGTAACATGCAAAATCTTTCTGAACAAAAATATTGACAGAGTTTGACATCTCTAGCTGTCAACTAATCCATATCAAAAATTCTCATGCAGCTAAGAAAACATCTGATATAGTCCCCATAGATTTGAGTTTTTTCCACGTTGCAGATTTAACCATTTCACATATGTAAGTATATAGTACCTTAAAAATTAAAGAATTACTATTATTTTATAAGGCATTTATAATTCGTTTTATACTGCAATTTCTTTTTTATACTCCCCATTTGTAGTGACGCTGATGATGAGATATCTTTTGTATTGTCGTTGTCGTTGTCGTTGTCATTGTCGTTGTTGTGTTTTTTTTCTGATCGCCATATATTTTTCAATTTGTTTTTCTCTATATGTGCTAACATAGTCTATAAGTGTGTGTGAGTGCGTATTTAATATATGTGTGTGTATATTTTTGTTCATTAATCACATAATGATTATACAGACGTTAATTACCAAATAAATGACTTTTATGCCAGAGCTATTAACAGGCGAACATACATCACAGATAGTGAAAAAGCGAGTGAGCGAGCGAGCGTGCAAAATTATAGGTGGTGGAGAAAAGTTTATCGAATAATGCTGGTATATTTTCTTTAAAAATTTGGAAATGATGGAAAAAGTTGTTGAGATTTTACTGACAATGGGTTTTTTTTACAAAGAATTCTGAAATCTTAGTTCCAGAACATAACATTCGTCAAATGAATTTCGTTACATCCTTACATTACCAGTGCGCTATCACTGAGATTTATTAATTCAAAATAGAAAAATACCACAATAGAATTTCAAAGATATTAATTTTTTCGTTCTCTAACCGAAATATGTTTGTGTTGTCTTAAGCCATAGTTCGTCTTTTCGGAAATCCAAAAGCTGTAAGAATATTTAAACGCCATTACAGGGATACTACAAAGTTGTACTGAGGAATTTCATCAAATGCCATTTAATTGATTTTCTTTGGTTCAAACTGGGATCAACAATAACCCAAAAATTATTTCCTCAAATGTCGTTCCTAGGCAAGGGTCTACAGTAACATTATCATCCTAAAGTTTGCTACAATAGATTAGTTAATGCAAAAAACCAGGAAAAAATCCTTATTTGCTCCCTACAGGAACCATACATACATACTATTACCAGTTAGTCAGAATTGCAGTCTAGGTTCCCACACAGCAATTGTTTTGTACGAATGACAGAGGCCTGAAATGCATGTGGATTCCGAACAAGTTTGAGATGATTTGATTGAAAAAAATGTTTTGCCATATTATTAGCTATCAGAGCAAATGTTTAAACTTAAAGCTCTTACCTAGTAAGCCAAGAGAATACTAATTATATTCCAAATCATCATCAAATAATCATCTAAGTTAGGCTTAGGATCTAGTTTCTCGTACCACTTATGTTGTGTGTTTTAATTTTATCTATGAGTGGCAGTACCTATGTACAGTTTAATGCCGACTATGAAAGACAGGTTTAAAAAACTTTCCAAGGCAAGTTTTAATATCTGGCTAAGTTTTTTTTTCAGAAGATTGTTAAGGATTACGGTGTCTCCTCAGCAATATTTTTTCATATTTCGTTTTACTCGAGATATTTGGGCCGAGGTTGAAACACACCTGAACTCTACCTACTAGACAACAGCGACTTTACTCACGTAAATTACTCCGGTGTACAAAAGCTGAAGTCACCGTAGTTTAGCGGGAAGTGGGTAGACGTGAGGCCACGGTTCAAACTCCAGGTCAGACATGTCCAACAAAGCGAAATTTGAAAAATATTTCTTCGGCGATGTCCTCTCTGCAGATTTCTGGCAAAAACTCTGAGAGTGAATCAAATTGCCAAGCAAAAGTTTTCCAAAAATCTATCGTTCGAAGTCGCATTTAATCTGTAGACCCCGCCATTAATGTATGAAATTAACGCACACAACAGAAGTGGTGTGAGAACCTAGGTTGTAATCCAGACTCTGAAGGCTTGTAATAACCTAATTATATATGTATGTACGTATGTACAACGGTCAGATAGGTCCAAAACAATGGATTAAGTATACAGCTGAAGAAAGCGCTACGTTTAAACGTCATATTTGCTGCATATCAATTGCCTCTCTACTTAAAACGTTCACCTGACCAGCTAGTAGTATTGTTGCAGCTCCAGTTGCTGAATTATACTGAGTTTGCACAAAACTTAGCTCGAGAAACATTTGATACAACCACTGTATCAATAGGCTGGTTTCCAGGTTAGGCAGACTAACGCTCTATTGAAAGGCTCCTTATTATGTGAGTTATTTTGGAGGAAGCTGCGTCGTAGTATATTTAGTCCAGAAATACTTGGAAGATACTATTCTATAATTATTCAAATTTTATTGGAGTAGTAGAGGACCTATTTTGAGCATAGAAATCTGTCTGCCTTTTTCTGAAGCCATCACAAAACATTAAATTCTAATGCCACCAAAACTTTTTCCTAACCCCAATAAATGCCATCACAATGCCTGCTATTAACAAGCACCCGCATGCATGCATATGAATAACTCACTATTTGTATTTGGATTGTTCATTGTGATTTAAACACACACACACACACACATACTACATGCCAACATACGTATTTATTATACAATACATCTTTTTATTATTCATATACAAAGGAATACATACATATATATGTATATACACATATACATATGCACATATACCATATACACACATATGTGTATAACATATCTATAAAAATTTTATATTGTATAACAGTTTATCCCTAATATGAATGAATATGTATTATATGTGCATATATTTGCTTATATTCATATACATATACGAACATACATACATACATATTGTATATATATGTACATACATACATTCTGCTGACATTGTAATTTGCTAAATTGAAAACTCTATTATTTTTTTGTTTTTTTTTTTGCGTTTTTGCCTCTGAAGGTTTTCACTGACATACAAATAAATAAAAAAGAAATAAAAAAAGAGAAGAAAAGAAATTATTCCCGCAGTAAATCTGATTTATAGATGGATATTTTGCTCGTATATTTATAGAATCAATAAAAACATTGTGAATATTGTACGACCGACAAGTATAATAAATAAAAGCCAAAATGAAAATATTCTCTCGTATATATTTTCATAAATTATTAACATTTAATACTTAACGATTCTCTTCTGCTTTCATTTTCTACGTCTTTTTTTTCTTTTTTTTTTCCTTTCTCGTTTATATTCATCATTAATTTTACCTGGGCAGATGGTTAATAAATCTTAATTTTTAATACAAATTATTTAAGATCCTTCACGAATTAATAATACAGCAATAAAAATAGGAAACAAAAATTCTGATTAATAATAACTTTTTCGACAAAAAAAATAAAAAAAATCTTGAACATATGTATTTAAAGTAGCTGGAAATGGTGCAACATATTAATATTCATATTATTTAAGTGAGTATTAAAATAATAAAGAAATTAAAAAAAAAGAAATTAGCATTTAGGTTGTGTAAAAAAGTTTTATGAAATTTTATGACAATTTGAATCTTAATTCTCTTTTTTTTTATTAAAAATAAATGTATTCCTTGGTGGTCTAGTGAAAAGAGTGCCAGTCTGTTAGAAAGATGGTCTGTAGTCGATAACCATCAGAGAATAAGGTCTGCCGCATTACTCAGAGCATAAGGTTTTGTTCACTACACTCCCTTTTATTAAGGCAGTAATTGAAATACTGTCTCTCAAGTATGGAAAAAATCAGCTTAAGTTCATTCAGTGTAGTGAAGCTTGCCCTGCAATATCAACAAATATTGCAGTGTAGTGTATCGATTTATTAAGCCCTGGGGGCAGACATCTGAAAAATAGTTCTTCAGAGACTTCCCATCACGAGATTTCTGACAAAAACTTTGAGAGTAAATAAAATTGCCATGAAAAAGAAGTTTTCCGAATAATCGATCGTTCGGAGTGGACTTGAAGCTATAGGTCCCGCCACTAAATTAACACACACAACATAAGTGGGTTGAAAAGCTAGGTCGTAATCCCGACTGAAGAGTTGACTTGAGAGCAGCCATTTTAAGCAATAATTTAGGTACTATGAGTATACACATCTCTATTTCCGGAATGAGTTTAACCACCCAATTTTTCTTTTCTTTCACTGCCCCATAGTCTTTAACACTTTCGGAGTACAAATTTTTTAAGAAAAGTCTAGAAACGTTGAGAGAGATTTTGCCTATTGAGTCCATAATAGCAACTGGCGACAAGAGTAACTATACTTTTAATATCCAGACATATATTATTTTTGCTGGTAACGACGAAATATAGGCGTTTAAGTTACTTTAACAGACCATTCTCCACGACAAAGTTGAAGAGATCATTTGAGAAGAGGCCATCAAGTCTAGTATTTCACATGGTACCAAAGGTCCTTGATGAAACTGCAGAAGACATTCAATATTATTGTACGGAACTTTATCAGCTTCGCATCGACACCGAACTCAGACTCTGTGACATGAATGCATTCTCAATCGAAGGCTATCAAAGGTTGCCTTTAAGTCGACAAAAAGGTGGATGTTATCGACTTGTTTTTTATAGGTCTTCTCTCCACACATACATACAAACATAATTGGTCATTTAACTCCTTCAGTCAGGATTACAACCTAGATTCTCTCATACAAGAGTGACTGTAGGTCCCAGTTTAAAGTCGACTCCGAACGACAGAATTTTGGGAAACTTTTTCATTTTATTTACTTTCAGAGTTTTTTCCTAAAGACTGCTGAGAAGCTGTCGTCCTACCTGCTGCACTACGACGACTACAATGGTAGGCTTAACAGATTTGGAACCGCTTTTACAAAGTTCAATCAGTGCATTGGCAAGTTGTTTTAGTTGTTCACACAATACAGTCATAGGAACACTTCTTATATGAAGTGGATATAGGATTATACTCGCTTAGTTGAAATATATCGTGGTGTCTTCATTTTAACAATAGTACTGATGACACTAACATTCTATTCATTGGACCTACTTTCTTAAAAATATATTTTGTAAATAAGTTGGGGCATGAGTCCCAATTTCAGCAGTTAGATTTACCGCCAGCAGCCTTTTTCAATGTCAACTCCTTACCACAGCCAACTTGTATTTTCCAGTTTAAGGCATCTACGAAATTTTTAGGACTCTTAAAACCAATGAATTTCCTATCAATATTTCTCCTTTTTTGGTAGTTACCTTGTATATTCACTTGCGCTATCTTCAAGAAACTTTACAGGCGTTGAATAGGATACAGCCATGCCTTCTCAAACAGTAGGTGTCAAAACATTCCTACCCTACGTAGTAAATTTCAATGGATATTGATGGAATGAAAGCGACTTTACAAAAGTCTATTATAAGTGTATGTAGTTGGCGATGATGTTATTAATTCTTTAGTAATTAATTTTGAAATTCATTTGATATTAGTTTTTCAATTTCATTTCAATCTCCTTCAGAAGAGAGATTCGCTTGCTGCCAATTGATAATTTGCAGTTAATTTTATTATCCAACTTCTGAAAGCTTTTCAATAATTGTTTTGCTTTGTTTTTGTTTTTATTTTTGTTTCATACTGTTTCATATGATTTTTTTGTGCCCCAAATGTATGGCCATTAATTAACACTTTTTTTGTAGTTTTTTTCTGTATTCTTGTTGTACGGATAGATTTACACTCCATGTCGTCTCGTATTAAATGTTTTCTATCGACAGCTAATTGTGCCACTCTTCCCTTTACCATAACTTCGGATATTTTTTCTTGCTCCCTCATATACACTCTCTATATATATTCAATTTGGTGTCAATTTATATAATGGACACTCACATAAACACACACAAACAAACAAAATATAAAATAAATATTTTCGCTTCGTTTTTTCCAAAAAAAAAAAACTTTGTTTTAAAACAAAATCGAAGCAACAAAAAAATCTTTTCATTTCAAAAATAAAAATTGAAAACTTTTTTCAGCATCCAACACTTTTCATAGAAACATTATGAAACTCAAATCTACTCGTATCCATTCGCTCATTTATAACTGCTGCCAGTGCTGGTTGCTGTTTGTTTGCTGGTGCGTTTCTCCTCCATTCTTCGCCCAAACATGTTAATAAAACAACAACTGCAACTAAAACAAGAGGAAAATTTTTAAAAAGTTAAAACAAAACAAAACAAAACAAAAACAAACAAAAAACATCGAAAGCAAACAAAATTCCATATTGAACTCTATACGACACTGACACTAAAGGCGAATAGATAACTATGTGGGGTGGTGGTTAGGTTAGGGGGCGGGAGGAGTTCAAAGCCAACAAGAGAAGGCCAAAGTCATCATTATGTTTTGTGGATGAGTGTTAGTGTCGCGCTTAAATAAAAAGCCGTCATTATCAGTTATTTAACGTTAATGGGAAAAGTTTAGAGCGTCAACATATGTGTCGTCTGGCTATAGAAGTCTTCTGCCAAATGAATGCCAAGTTAGTGGAGAGTCATAATAAAATGCTCAATGTATACGACTAATGTTTTAATTTAGAAAACGAAGAATTTTCAAAATGTTGTTGGCCATAGAAAAGTTAATAAAAAAAGGACTTGTTAAACTAAAAAAGAGGTGGGGAGAAGAAAGAAGAGAATAGAAGAGAGGCGGAGAGATTTAAGCCAATGGAAAATTTACGCTGAAATTGAGATATTAATGGATCCCAGTCGGACAATTTTTGTGAGGAGAAAAAGGTGACAACCATAGAACACATACCCTGTAACTATCTAGGCTCTTTACCTATCTGCAATGAGACTGAATACCTTGGGCATTAGATTTTTCAAATGTTTCAACTGTCCGTCACAAGCCAGCATTCAGTCTCTCATGAGATTTCTAATGGGCTTGGGCTATATTTGCGTTGAGCGATTAACTTCACTGATCCGTTTTCTCTTAAGTCCTTATCGTCTATTCTCCCTATTTCCATCTAAAGATCATTCTTTGTATGGCAGTCTTTCTCAGAATTTATTGCGCATCCGTTCCTGGTCGACTAGCCAGTCGATTGCTCAATGCAATACAGCAAGAAATTATTCTTTTGCTATCTCACTATCCCTATGTCGGACTCTCTTCTTGCTTTTTCCTGTTTTTTCTGTTGCTTATAACGTAGGGTCTTTTTTAAATGCTTTCTATCTTGAAATGAAAATAAAGCAAAGTGTGTGCTAGAAATCACTGAAATTTTTTATTTGATTTCTAAGCCATATTGTTGCCATGAAGAGTGAAATACAACAACGTTGCAATGTCCTCCTAGGTATATCTGAGTGGAGCAAATCGGAAATTTTCCATGACCCTGGCGTATAAATTAGGTAGTATTTAATAGATGGTATATAATTTGTGTTGTAGTCGCCACAGTCTAGTAGGTAGTGTATTGGTTTGTTTGATGTGAGACCACGACTCAAACAACAGGTCAGGACGAAATGTGAAAAAATATTTCCTCGGCGATTGCCTCTCAGCAGATTTCTAGCTAAAAATCTGTCGTTCGGAGTCGACTTTAAACTGCAGATCGCACCACTCATGTATAAAATTAACACACACAACATAAGTGGTATGAGAAACTAAGTCGTAATCCTGACTTCAGGATTGTAATGGCCAGTTATGTTGTGTGTATGAATTCTGTTAATTTTTAGGGCTGTTGTGGTTTATGGGTTGTTCGGATCCAACTACAACTTAAGAAACTTCACAAGAATAAATCTAATGGGGTAAAATTGCCCTATCTTTCACTTCACCGCTCTCGTTCATAATATCCAATGTGGCACGTAACATCATCTTGGTGAAACCATTCAACTGAGATCAAAAGATGTTGATAATCATCGGCATTTAGAGCTCACTGCTTATTCGCACAGAAATATGGAGCGATAATACAAGCTGCCCAGAATCCACATCAAATAGTGACTTTTTCGGGATGCAATCGACGTTTTTGAATCTCATGTGGATTGGTATCGTTCTAGATTCTAAAGTTTTGTTTGTTTAAGTTCCCATTCATTCAGAAATGGAAAGATGAATTTTCAATGACAATTAGGATCAATTACCAACTGCTTCAAAGACCATACAGCAATTTATGGTCGTTGTCTAATGGGGGTCCATGGTGATTTGGCAAAACAGGCTGAATAAATGACAACTAATATGACAAATGTTGCTTCAACGATATGTTTTTCTGCTTACAGCATAAATAGGGAGCATTCCCTGAATTACTAAGCGCAGTCCGATCCCGAGCTGCTTTTCAAAGGGATTGAAATGTCAGTTTACTTCTGTTCTTGTTGTACTCATGTATTTTTCTCATCAATTCTTTTTCATTATGAAGAAAACAAAGAACAAAATTATGTTTTTCTTGTTGTGCCAGTATTCCTAATAATTTACCTCAAATTATAGTTTCTAATTGTAATTAATCTTTGCACTAATTTTCCATTCTTTAATTACTTAATCACACTCATTAAGGCCATAAATAATTTTGTTATTATTGAAGTAACCAAACAAGTAGAATAAGCTGGTGGAGAAACTTTTTAATTAATATTTGACTTTCTATTGAATATGAAATAAAGCAAAAAGAAAGCAGCCTTCAAAAATTTCCTATTTGGTACTCAACTAATTTACACTCTTAGAAAACTTTATTTTCCTTCCACTTTCCCACTCTCTCTCTCTCTCTCTCTCTCTACCTAACGCTCCATGTTCTTCTGTCTTTTAAATTACAAAACTTTTGTCGATAACTACGGGTATATCGTTAGTTAATAGGCATCTTCAATGGTGTGTGAGTGTGTGTGTGTGTGAGAGATTGAGAGAGTATGTATCTGTTAAATATTGATTTTAAATCTAACAGGATAAATTAAGTATCATAAAAGACAAAGATTTTTATTAAGAAAACTAAAGCATACCCAACAGGGGCTGTTAAAAAATCAAAATCAAGTAGAGAGCAGGGAGTATGGATGGTATGGTTTGTTTTGGCTTGTCTCTTGGCTTTGCATGGCTGTATTTTGCCTTGCTACTCTTGATTATTATTACTTATATAAGATGATAGATTAGTTGTGTTTGTAGATTTGTGTGCGTGTGTATATAGAGGTAAAGTATGTCATACTTAAAGAAGTGCCATCATTGTATTCTTAAGTATTAATATTGATTGCTGTCTTTTAAGTGCCTTGAATAGAAAGACATTGAGACAGACAGGGAGATCTGTGCAAAGTGTGTATGCATTTAAGATTTAAAATTTATCTTTAAGATTGTTGTTGTTTAGTTTTAAGTACTTTTCAAAAATTTTAAGTAATTGAAAATTTATTCGAAAACAATAGAATAAGTTTTGTTTTTATGAATTCAGTTTTTCTTTATTTTTTCTAATTTTCAAATTGTTTTGTTTTCTTGTATTTACAGATAGAAGATGCCATGCTTATGTTCGATAAGCAAACAAATCGACACAGAGGTAAGTGGGTCAATTATCAAGAAAAAAAGAGAAATTAATGAAATTTTCAATTTTTAAATATTTAAAACCGAATACATTAAACAGATAAACTCGATTATCAGATGGAATTTAAATTTTTGATAATTTTCATTCCAAAAAAAATCTTTGAAATTTATTGTGTTTGTATTATTAAATTTCGTTTCAAATTTATTTTTTAAGATTGACATGAGAAAATGAAATGTTTGGAATAGAAATTCGTTCTCTTTTGCATATTTTGTGGTACTTTAAAATTTTTCTAATTTGGAGTTGTTAGTCTGACAATAACAAGGTTCACAGCAATACCTTTGAGGTACAACCGACTGTTTCAAAATATTTGATAAAGTAGTCTGCGATACATACATATATATCCTGCCTGCCTGGCCACTAAACTGCTTTATACGTCGAACTCATTGTGGCATTGAGATCGGAGTTATGCTTGTTAACATAACCAAAATCTTTTCAACATCCGCCCGCGCCCACTAATGTTAGGGATTCGCAAGAAAATTTCAGATTTTTCAAGTGTAACAGATCTTGAGAAAAAAGATTGATTCATAATCTTTAATAAAATAATCTCAAGTAAAGTGCTTGTGTTAACTAGAGCATACCTAGCCACACCATAGCCTCTAACCGTAGCACTTTACACGCTATTGCACTTTGAGCACCAACTTGAACAAAATTGGTCGCTATGAGATCAACGTCTACTAATTTTACGCAAGCAATGGTGGGAATTATAGTCACCGTAGTCTAGTAGGTAGTATGTTGGCTTATTACACGTGAGGCCTCGGTTCAAACCCCCGGATCAGACATCTTCAGCAAAATGAAATATGAAAAAATAATTCTTCAGCGACTACCTTTCAGCAGATTTCTGGCAAAAACTCAGAGAAAATAAAACTGCCATGAAAAAGTTTCTCAAAAATCTGTCGTTCGGGGTCGACTTCACCACTCACGTATAAAATTAACACACACAACATAAGTAGTGTGAGAATCTAGGTCGTAATCCTCACTAAAGCGTTGTAATGACCAATTATGTATGTATGCATGTACAACATAAGTGGAGTGAGAAGCTATCCTGCACTCGACCAACAAAGCCCTCAATTCTCTGATGACGGCGTCTTTACACCACAATAATTCTAGAATCTAAAGACTCAAAATACTAGCTGACTTCTGTACCGGCCTGCGGGACTTACGCAGTAAGTCACAGTGTCTTCTGGTCTCTCATAAATCTGAAAATATTCAAGTCATTTTAAACAATTTCTCACCATGTTTAACTTTTAAGCCATCGATTTGCATGTTGTAAAGAAGACACTTATGCCAGTAAGACTATTCACTGAAGCTGTAGATTTATTGAATAAACCATACCTAACGACTAAAAGAAAAGATTCTTGCATCCACTGGTCCAATTATTCTTAAACCATATGTCGAAATATGTACGGGTTCGTTTACCGAGATGTGTCACATCATTTTTCAATCTCTTTATATTCAGAATCATCATGACAACATAAACTTTGTCAGGAGGTCATAGTCATAGTGCAGTGCAATCAAGTTTTTAATCGTATTTAAGTCTTCACTTGAGCAACGTTTAATTCGTGCCACTATCCGGCCGTCTAAAAACGCTGACCCTTTATAGATTGTCTTGTTTATATTGAGTTTTATTTTCTGATTTCTGGAGTAATTTGTTTAAATTTTTATGAAGACGGGAGGAGACATACATATATAATCCATTTATTTAATATCCTCCAATATTTTGTAGAGCCATGAAACGTTTCTTCATTCACTCACCAATGCGTAGTGCATTACAGTTTTTCGACAAACTAATATAGGGCATATGGGACTTCTAACTACTACATTGGATTCATTTTCTTATAGGTATCTCTCTACTGGCAATTTATGTATTCTTCCAGAAATACATATTTCTCCATAAGATATTATTTTTACACGATATTATGTTTCAGAAATACGTATCTAAACTATTGTCGCCTTAGTCTGAGGTCTCCCTAATCTGTTAATTCCCTAGACCTCCGACTTCAACTTTGTTTGTTCTGACATTTAAAAAGTAAAGAAATTCAACGGAGAGATTTGTAACTAATGGTTATGAAAAAGTTTTTTGTAGATCTTATCAATCACGAATGAAATAAACACACACCCAGCTTAGGTGGCTTGAGAGGCTTGTCTATGAGAAGAAGGTGGAGAAGCTAGGTGGTATTCCTGGCTAAAAGGTTGTAATGAACAATTAAACAAGTAAGCCTGTAACCCTAACTACAAGACTTGTAATGGTCTATTATATTTATATATGTATTACCAAATTAATGATCAAAAGAATACTTTTGAGTTAGGCAGGCTTACTTATTTTTTATTAAGCATTGAATAGAAACTCTCTTTCGGAATGCCTTTCGTTACGGCAATCGTGTTTCCAACTGGCATTACAAGTTACCAAAAAGACTTTTAATACAAATTTACTTTTACGCTGTACTGTAGATTACTACATCTACTTCCCCCCTTTTCCATTTATACGATTCTTATATTTTTTTAACCAAAAACTGAAACAAAAAATGAAATGAAAAAAACCTCTCTTATTTTATGGCACAAAAACACACATTAATTTAAGCGAAATTTGAGAAAAATAACCATAAAGTGCTTAAGAAAAAAATACAAAAAACAATAACAACAACAACAAAACCACCAATAACATCAACAGCAGCAATTGAAGTTTATTTTTTTGCAATTTCGTTTCCGTTTTTTATGCACTTCCACTTTTTCGCTTCTCTTTTATTTTCGAATATTTTTCTCGATTTTTTTGTCGTTTTTTTTTGCATTACTATTCGATTTTAAATCTGTGAAATAAACAGTGTTGTTAACAAAAACAACAATGGTTGTTATGGTGGTTGTGATGGTGATGGTGTGTGCATGAGCATTTGTTTAAGTATGGCTTTCGAAGCACAGACATGAGCATTTGGCGCCATACAGTTTGTTTACATTTGAAGCACAATTTCTGTTCCTTTTATTTTTTTTTTTTTTGTTCACGTTTTTATTTTCTCATTCTTGTTTACCATATTTGTTTTAATGCTCAGCGAAAGAGTCCCTGAGAGAGGTTGAGAGGGAAATAGAGTTGCTGAAAAACAGGAGGTGCGTATGTATATGTTTACATTTGTTTTGGTGTCATAAAGACGAGACATTAAAAACAAACAAACAAACGAACAAACAACCCAACCACACCACACCAATATGCAGCAACAAATAACTGCACTAATACCACCATAAATATATTTGTAAACCAAAGTGAGTAAGATTGTATAAAAATGAGTAAAAAACGAAAGAGATTTCAAGCCATAATAACAATAACAATAACAATGGCTATTTATATGTGTATATGTATGTATGGGTGGAGGAAATGCATTTATGCAGTGGCTAAGTTAACACCAAACACACACTCATGTACATTAAATTCATGCTTTCACATGCATGCATGAAAGTGTGTTTAGTTAGTAAAACGGAAACTCCTCCTGTTTTTATATTTTTATTTCATTTAGAAACCAAATATTTTCTCAACAATTTTCGATTTATTGCTTTCGAAAAAAACTGAATATTTTTCCTTAAAAAAAACAAGTACAACAACAACAAATAAAAAGAAAAACCAGGAAAAGGAGCAGCAGTTTTAACACAATCAGGTGCAGCTGTATTTGTTGTTTGGTTTCTATTATTTTTTTCTTTTTTTTTTTGGTGTTTAGATGGCTTTATTAAAATGGTATTATTTTCACATTTATAACAGAAATTTATGGTTGAATGCATTTTAGATAAAGAAAACAAAATAAAAAAAGAATTAAAAAAATAACCATAAAACGGTAAATATAAACAAAACAAAACAAAACAAAAAAACAAAACGGCAGTTATCTTTTGTTAAATATAGAAACCGAAGTTAAAAATGTTATGGCTTATCATTGTACCAACAATGGTATTTCATTGTGTGTGTGTGTGGGTGAGTTATTTAAAGGAGGATACTAAAACACTTCCGGTTAGTAATGATATTTACACAACAATATAATAATAAACGTATGATAGAAAAAAATGGCAATATTTTTAAACCGGAAATATGCATACATATCTACCGTTACAGCTTTATAGTTATAAATATTACATGCAAATAATAATAAAAACAAGAATTTGTTTTTATTCTAAAGCTGTAAACGTAAGCTCCTTTTTTCATCCATCCACACATTCATTCATTCATTCTTTTTTTTCTCCTCTGTTTTAAAAGGAAATAAAATATTCATTGTTACCATTTGTTTCGTTTCTTTATTTTCATTTTAAAATGTTTATTTATTTATGAAAAACAACAACAACAACAAAAAAGCATACAAAAAAAATCACATAAATTTTCATCGCTTATTTAAATACGTAAAAATATAAAAGGAAAGTGTTAAAATATTTTGTTACATTTAAACCATTTGCATACACAGAAAAAAATACAATTTTATACTGACTTTTTGGGGTTGAAATCAAAATAAAAAGACAAGAGTTTTTGTATTTTAAAGGGGGAGCAATTTTATTTTGATTTGAATTTTTAAAAGGTATATGAACACAAATTAAGAGTTCTTGTGTGTTTTGAAGAGCAGCTTAATGTGTTAATACTCTCATCCATTCACCAAGCACAGCCAAAATCCTTGAATATGAATTTCATAACTTATGGTTTAGAAATTTTTAATTTTGGTTTAAATTTAGGTTTCAAAAAAACATTTTTTTTCTATTTAAGACCAACACTCGTGCAGTGCATTGGGTTCGAATACAGGAAAGATAGCTTATACGACAAAGGAATGAAGGGGGTAGTGCGCGGTAATTTTTTTAATCTTCATTTATTTTATTTTATCGTCATTTTTTTTCGAGAATTGGTCTGTAATAATTCTCAATTTCTTTTTCTATTTCGATTAATCATATAATCTCAACCATCAAACTATAATAAAACACCCAGAGGCTCTGGTGGGAATCGAACCTATGGCCTGGGTATTTGAACTACGGCATCTGTTCACCCAAATCTTATCAATCATCTAATGTCCTCAATTTGTACATGCAAAAATAAAATAATATCAAAAACATACTCTTTACATGTATGTATGTACGTGTTTGGAAATAATTTGGTCGAAATTAATCCAAATTTTTTTTGCCCTGCATCTATCTCTCTAGGTGACAGCTTAATACTGTGATTATAAAGTTTAAATTGAAGTCTGTTCTATCAAAATTTATACTTGAAACATATTTTTAGTTTCTAGAAGGTCTAGGAAGGTTTCCCAAACAAAACGATATAAGGAAAAAGGTTTATTTTTCCTCTGCGTAAAAATTTGTCCTCCTACGTTCTTTCCGAACATTCCGTTAAAATAGCGATAAAGCAGTCAAACTCAAACCATATATTGACGTTAATCTAATGAATATATAGAGTTTGATATCCTTCTATCACTAATTAGCACATCCGTTCTCTCCTAGAGTCAACGTAGTCTAATATGTAGTATGCCCAGCCCAAAATGAAAAAATTTGAGAAAAAATATTTCCTCGTCGACTTCCTACCAGCAGTCTTCTGGCAAAAGCCCTAAAAGTAAATAGAAAATAGCCATGAAAAGGTTTCTCAAAAATCTGTCGTTCTTAGTTGACTATAAATTGTAGGTGCTACTAGTCATATATAAAATAAACACTCACAGCTTGGGTGGTGTGATAAGCTAAGTCGTAATATTAACTTCTATCAATTATGGTCCATGTAAGTCTGGCAGAGAAAAAGATTCTTCAGTGAACCAGAATAGGTTGGCTTCTTGAAAGAATTTTTGCCACAATACTGACTCAGTGAGGCATTTACCGCTTGATTTTTGGCTGTTATCTTGGAGAGAAATTAAAAAACTACACTGTGTTGTTGGTTGCCATAGATTGTCAGGTTTAGCTGACCACAGCTCTTTCATTTATCCTGCTATTTTAATTTCAGTTTTTACTTCCAAAAAAGAAAAAAGGATTTTTAAACAAAAATGAGAGCAAACAACTTGCAGAAACTCGTTGTTTGGGTTTTAAAAGCATTTCAAAAGTATTACTGCTGCTGCTGCTACTACTATTCGTACTACGTTATTAAAGTCTTAAAACAAATAGAAACAACAGCAAAAACTAAAACAAACAACGAAATGGAAATAAAAGTTTGCGTTAAGAATTTACAGTTTTTGAGCCATCATATTTATAAAACAACAACAACAACTATTACAACAATAAAACATAACCACACAGCAAAAATAACTCTTTCCCTGTCAAAAAGTATCAGTTTGAGAAACTAGAAAGAAAATAAAACCAAAAAAAACCGAAAAAAATAGACACTGAAACAAAAGGGAGTAAAATGAGTGCAAAAAAAGAAACCAGGAGAAAATAGAGAAAATATTCTGTCACTTCATGACAGTTGTTTTGTAATAATATTTATGTATGAGAGCATCTGAGCAAAAAGACAACAAAAAAAACAGAAGAGAAAGGAAGAAGATTGAGAAGAGGTTTTTCTACACAATGTTTGTTACGAGTACATGATATATTATGACTTTTTGTTGCATGTTTTGTTTGTTTCTTTCTATTCTATTTTCTGGGGTTTTTTTTGTTTTTGGTGAACCCCCTAGACCACAAGAAACCTTAAAACCACAAAACTATACAGAGTCTTGGGGTATTTGTGGCTGCCATAAAAGTTTTATGAAAACGAATATGCTCTGCTGGTTGAGTTCTTATTTTTTTTTTAAATTTTTTTCTTCTAATTTTTTATTTTTTTTTTGTGAAATATTTTAACAAAGTTTATTTAGTTTCAGTATTTCTATTTCCATTTCTGTTTGTATTTTTTTATTATATTTAGTGGCATATTTTTTACTGCAAGAAGGAAGCAGGAGGCAAATGGCAAGATGCACGAGTACAGGCTTACAGGGTTATAAACATTTACAATTTACTAACTGTTTGTATTTATTACCAACTATTTGTTGTTATTTGTTGCAATTTATTGTTGTTGTTGTTGTTGTTTCTCTTAAATATAAAATTGATTTGCATATTTTGTGAAATTCATACACAAAAAAAAAGATTTTACTTCTCCTTCTTTAGTTTTGGAAAGAGAGGAGGAGGATACAAATCGTTTAAAAACATAAAGAAATGTTTTGTAAATGTTATGGTTAGCAAAACATTTTCAAACAAAAAACGTAACTTTTCCTTTTTTGTTGTTTAAAATAAAAGAATTTTTAATTTTTATATTTTTGGAAATGCAAATGCAGATGGCTTTCAATGCTTAAAAAATTCAGAAATATTAAGTTTTTACAAAATACAAGTAACATCCTTCAGTATTTTAAATGCTAAATGGAAAAACCTAAAAAATTAGATTTTCAAATCGTAAGCAATTGTTAATTAAACAATAGTTTTCTGTACATCACTGCATAATAATGCAATTGCTAACCAACTTATTCCTGCGTTTTCCAAGTGTTTGCTTGAAGAAGTTAACAAGGAAAATATTAAAAATTTAACAGATTTTATAAAGAAAGAGCGACCTATACACCACGATTTTTCCTGCTCAAGCAAATACAAATATTTTGATCGATATGACCGTGTAATGTTAGTAATTCCCAACTCCGCCAGATATATCATCCTCGCCTGGGCACTGCACCGTACTATGATACCGTATAACAGAATTATATCCGATACACCTATATAGATTTAGTAAACAACCTTCGAGAAAAAAATCCCAATTTCTTCCAGTAGAATTTATGCATCTTCTACACTTTAAGTATCGTTCCGCTTGTAACTCATGTTATTGTACACCACACCGCTGAGATATTTAGCACTCTAAATGACTTGGATCTCGATATCGGACAAAATAATAGGCAAGAATCGTTTGCGACTACAAAATGCAACAGTAGACATATCCACCATTGTGATTACCAAAATCAATGAATAAAAAATCTCCAGTGAATTCAGCAGAGTCTAGCAATACTGCTTCTAACGAGATTAAACCTCCCTGTAAAACGAACAGATAATGTTCAGAATAACTGAATTAATGGTAAAACCTACGCCTTATAACAAGTTGACTCTGGTAGTAAAGAGTAAAGTATTTGAAATCCTTAGTTTGTATGGGACCCTGGTATCGGACAATCAGATTTTCCCATAATTACCGATTAAGTACACACAGACAGAAGGCCATATAGACCCCTACTTACTATCATTCTTTATTAAACTCTTAACACGTCTTAGATTTTAGTTCCTGCGACGGAGCTACACTTTGCGTATTAAGTACTTCCGCGTGGATAACTATCGGCACCTTTTCGGATATTGCAGCAATTACCTCTTCGTAAACTGCGACGAGGAACTTTATTGTTTCATAGCAATTCTACGCCAGCATTATCTAGTCATTTGCTAATACTTGGTGTAGTAATATTGGTGTAGTTACCTCCATGAATTTCACGCCGTACAAAGGGATGTACCGTGTCCTGCGAAACGACGCCTATGGCCTCGTGGGCCATCATCTGTCCCGCACTATTTAGTTCGATGACTAAAATAACTGCCTATTATCACAATAAAGTTTCAACTAAATTAATGGGTCCGGTTAAAACCTGGATCATATTAAAACCTGCACAGAAATGACCGAATTAGTGTGTCGTTGTTATATAACATTAAAATAGACTCCATTGCGCAGCATGCAACAAGAATTTGAAATGGCTTCAGATTCTGAAAAAATTTGTCTGGTCACCATAACATGTGATGATGGCAACAGTTCATATCAGCAAAATGAAAGTCGTACAAGTTCATACCTGCAACTTCTCTAAGTTCATGCCTAACAAGCTGGAACTCACTTATAAACCACATTAAAAAAACAAAGCAAAAGCACTATGAGGCGGTATTGAAATTACTACATGTTCATTTTAAAATTAAGCTCTGCTTTTTCCTTTTTTCTGTTTTCGATAATTATCACAGTGTATGGCCTGCCCTTCTCCTGTTCGAAAACAATACTCCTAATGTTGGCCATTGACGCCTGCTTCTGAAGGATTGCTTGCTCGAGATGGTTTAATCATTATAAGTACTGCTGCTAATTCAATCTTTTCAATCACCAAATACTATGCGGCAGATTATAAACTTAATACAAGAATAGGTTTTTTGGTTCGTTAGAAATAACTTAGACTACCTAGACCTTCAAGGTCTTAATTTATAATATTAGACCAACTACCCACTGGTAAAATGGTCATGAACTGGAATCAAATCAAATGCATCGCTATCGACAAACCCAGGTGAAAGTCTGTTGTTGAACACATAAGTATACACACACAACTTAAAGAACAGAACTAAATATCGTATTATTTGTAACAAATTTTCTTTACAAATGTAAAGTTTTCATGTCGTTAAATAAAATTTATAGAATTGTAAATAAAAAACTAAAAAAATACAAGAAAAATTGATTCAAAATTAAATTTGTATCTCCTACACAGCCTGTCTATAAAAATTTCAACGTACACGCCATACACACTCTTAATATACACACACACTCATAAAACAAAACACAAACTAACATTTGTTATAAATAACACACATACTCATGCATTCAGAGAGAGAGAAGACAATTTTGCTCTTGGGTCCAATTAAATTAAAAAATACATATAAAGTTAAACACACACATACGCAGAGAGAGAGAGAGCTAGTAGAGTAGAATAGAACGTGGCAAAGGCAGAAGTACTTGTTAAATCTACTTGTTAGTCAGTGTTTCCAAAAAATACAAAAAAAAAGAAGCTCGCACTAGGCGAGTATAGAAGAGGTCTACTCTGTATAGTTAACAAACACTGCTAATGCACTACTTAATGCAACAAAAAAAACAACAACAACACTAAAACCGACAACATGAATTGCAAATACGTTTATATTGTATATACATATATATGTCCACATACAGTGATAAAAAATAAAAAGATGATGACGTTTTGTGTTTCGTATATACCGTATGAATGAGAGAGCGAACAAACATCAATTCCTTTAGAAAATTACAACAGAAATAAAATAAAACACGTAGAATAATAATGCTACAACAACAACAAACAACAACAACAACAACAATACAAACATGTTGGGAATTTGCAAAAGGATATGATGGTGTTAAGATAGTGTTGTCGTTATTTTCGTCGTAGTTGCAGTTGCTTTTGCTTGTATTATTTCTGTTGCTGTTGTTGATGACTGGATGTATGTATCTGATGATAACGGGGCATCGTAGTAATTCTATTCGTATAGGTTTATAGAGACAAAATTTAAATGTTCGACTATTTGTATGTGAAACCTGAAACTATTGCCTACGCTATGAGCGCCATGAATGCTACGTACGCCTGACACACATTTACACACGTGCCCAAGCAGTTACGTGCCACAATTGCTATAACACGTTTAGTTACAGCTAGGAGCTGTTAATTAGAAATAGAATTGTAAGAAAATACAGACAAAATTTCTATTGAAATTGTTTGTCGAATTGACAAACAAAAAGAAAAGCACCTTAACACAATAATAGTGTGTGCCGGCAGACTGCCAACATTTTTTTTCTTCAACAAAACTCTAATAAAAGCTTAGAATAATGCATAAGCAAAACACATGAACACTATCTTGTTACTTACACAGAGCAGGGATTGAATTACAAAAATAGCGCAAATAAATCAGCAGCAGTTGAAATTTTTTAGGTTAAATTTCCCACTATTCTAGTAACGTAAACTTTCCTTATGCACATGAATTGTGATGAATTGCAATTCGCATCAGGGCTAGAACTCCAGGACTTTGATCTTATTCGCTTTATAAGAAGCCTTCCATATCATATGATCGCGACTTTGATCACAGGCCACCTGGATCTTTAATTGGTTTTCGACCAAAGCTTTGACATCATTTTTCTTGTTTGCGGGAAATAGGTTTCTGACAATCCTTGTGCTGGTTCCAAAGAACTTTATATGGAAGCGGAAGTCTTTCAACCTAGAACAGAGTTCTCTGTAGCTATCGGTGAATGCGGCAAACTGTCGTCCCTGCTGAGATACTTTTCAAAGTGTACTAGAATAAACCACCTTTTGCTGGTTTGTTATGTAATCGTGCGTAAATAAAAATATTTTAGAATAGTCAGGTCGCACTGGCTTCGGATTAGAGAAAATCTTTTTAATGTAATTCCTGATAAAGTGACAAAGGAAGGGCTTGGTGAAAATATTGATCCAGAGTATTAACCGGGTCAGGTCAAGGATGCGTTATGGTATTCCAAACGATTTTTTTTTCAATACCCCTCTTGCGAGAATATGACTTCCACAAAGCATTTTTGCCTTGTTTCCGCTTTTTTAATTTAGTTTGTTCCAACTAAGCAGGTGAAGGGTGTGCTGTAGCAAGTCCTAGAATAATGGAGCGGCCATCTATCGTTGCCGAGAAACAGTGCCATACGGGTATGTGTAGTGGTAGGGAATCTTGCTGATTGTTGATTCCTACATCTTTTTCTTACTAGGTATCGAGCGATTATTAATATCTTTTTCCTAAGGAGTAGGCCTATATAACTTTAGGAAAGTAGTATAGAAGATTTTCTATCCGGATATGTCCTGCTATTGTCGTAAAAAATGAACCACTTGATCACCCCTAGACAATTATATATGTAAACTCTACAACCCATGACACCTTGTTAACTATGTATATTCGTCCGTCTGTATCATTCTACTCAAACGTTCTTCAACAGAAAAGAGCAACCCGAAAACCTAGCTCAAATATTAATTCCTTTGCTCTCTGGTAGTGATTCTCCTATAAAAAAATATGATTTTCCACTTATTCAATTAACACAGATTGAGAACCTATGAGATGTATAAGAAGTTTGTAGATAGAAGAAGAAGTTTGTCCGGATAGAAAACCAATGGTCGGTTTCTCCCATGGTGAGTGGCCAATGCAACCATTTGACCTTGTACAGTCCACTGTCGCTCTAAAAATATTTAATCCTGAGAGAGTGTACCTCCGACTGCTGCCCAGCCAAACACAAAATTAAGTATACTTTGGAGGCTGCCGGATATCCCGAAGTGATTCAGCACATATCAAAACAGAATATTTTTCTCCATACGGACTACAATATTGTATGTTTGCAAATGATCAAAACAATCCATCGAATGTGAATGAAAGGTACTCAACGTGGAATCAAAGGCACTCAGCGTAGAGTAACTATTCGAACACATATGTAACTATGTGCCAATATTTGACATCCCGCTACTGGCTTGTACCAGAGCACACAGAAATTTTATAAAATTCAGCTTGTAACGAACTTTTTTTGTACTCATCGTACAAGCAGTCGCCGTAGTCTAGAAGGTAGTGTGTTGACCTATTACACGTGAGACCCCAGATCAGAAATCTTCTATCGGGTCATATTATTCAAAAAGAGCCGTAGTATGCGAGCACTGATATCAATAATTTAATGTCCTGCCACTATTCCGAGTCAAGTAAATATGTGGAACCAGAAATCTTGAAAAGGATTTCCAAAAGCCTACCTTCAACAAGTACAATTTGTTTCTTTGTTCGACTATAAAAATAAAATTTATCTGTTCTAATTAGCTATCACGAGCTGTAATTTTTGTAGTTAGTCTATAACAAAATAACAACAATAACAAAAACTAGGTGATATTACAAATTTATTTTAACACTAACCATTATCTGGTTGATATTCATTGTCTCTCTCTCTCTTTGATTATGCCTCTACAAATCTATATGTGTGAAAAGCCATTATGCACACACATACGTATGTATGTATGTATATGATACATACGCTCTAGTTTTAACACATACGATTACATTTAATGCCAAGTCATACTCAAAAGATGGCAAGAGATGAGTTGCCATTAAATGCCAATGAATGCTTGCATTACAGAATGATATAGAAGAAGCAAAAATGATTTGAACATATTGGCAAAGGAGTACAGTGGTTGCAAAGGTAGTAAAATGGTTTAAAAAAATTGATAAAATTGTTTAACATTTCCTGACATAACCTAAGAAGCTTTGTCCTTATGGGAATTATTTATTTGAAACTCATATTTGTTTTTGAATAAAAGGCCTATTTATCCAGAGCCCTATATATGCCTAAAGAAAATTTATTAATAGGGCTTCTAGAAATGGAAACATTTCCTCTTTTAGACGATGTAATTTAAAAGGCAGCACCTGAATGTATGTAAACTCTACAGTTAATATTGAGAGGAATTTTTTTACTTTAATTCCCACTGTGCTTCGTTCCAGTTTCTCTTCAAAAGGTGTTAAAAAATATATAAAAGGCGCGTAGAGCAGTAAAAGGCAAGAAACTTAATTCTTTTTGTTTGTTTTTGTCTTCCTGTAACTATTTCAACGACTGATTGGAAAAACATGCCTGCAAAGGCTGTAGAAAAAAAAGAAAGGCGACAACATCATTGTTCATTATCGATGGCAACTATAAAATGTTGTCGAATAAAAACAACATCAGCTACAACAATAACAAACAATGTTCTGATGTTCATGTTCTGGTAGATGATACTTGTTCATATTGTTGGAATGGATGTTGCAAGTGAAATTTCTTCCCCAAAAAATGTTAACCATTCGGGGAGATATGCTGATGGCTGATATTGATGATGTGTTTTGCCTAATTACTTTTGACACATCATGTCATTATCATCTAGAACATCATCACTAATACAACTACGACCACTTCAAGCGTCAATGCCATCACCATTACCGTTACCGTTACCAACGTGCCATTCGTTGGTACCGTATTAACATTTTAACATCATCTTTTTTTTTTTACGACAGCCTGTATTGTTGCCAGCCTGGCTGCCTGTAACATTAAAATGTCAAGGGAATAATGGTGCGCTTTAAAACAACACTGTGTATGGCTCTGTGTTAAAAAAGGTGCAGCGGTAAAATGTCAATTTTATTAATAATTTTCCTTGTCATTTAAAAAAGAAAATTCAAAAAATAAAACGAAAAACGAAAAACAAAACTGATATGATTGATGTTAAAATCTAATGGGAAAAAATGAGAATTTAAATCTAATAAAAGGCTGTTGATGTTCAAATTCAAGGTGAAATTCAAACTGAAAACAGCAAGTTTTTACTGCAAAATTTAAAGCCAAAGTTTTCTCTTAACATCTGTTCATATATCACAATTTTGATAGGAACTCATCAATCTAAGAATTTTAGCGCAAACATTTTACGATTTGTATGTTTAAGTTCATGTATCACTCTTTTAACTCAGCTGGCAACAGTTGCCTTCCACAACTGCAAAAAAAAATTATAAGAAAATGTGCCGTATTTAAGCACTGAAGAATCTACGTCTGTCAATCTTTAAAGTGAAATTATTTCAGAATTTCTTCTAAGAAAAATAAAAACCACTTACTTGTAACAAAATATAACAATGATATGAACACCTGCCAAGTTCAGAATCTTAAACCTGCTAGATGGCGCAACAAACAACTTTCGTCCTTTTAGTCATATTGTGCATCATACTAATCTTCTTCTTCTTCCTTATTGGCCATTACAACTCAGGATTGCGGTCTAGCTTCTCACACCACCACGGCGGGGACCTACAGTTTAAAGTCGACTCCGAACTGCAGATTTTTAAGAATCTTGTCATGACAATATTATTTACACTCTGAGCTTTTTTTTTGTCAGAAATCTGCTGAGAGGCAATCGCCGTGGAAATATTTTTTCACATTTCGTCCTGACCTATGTTTTGAGCGGTGGCCTCACATCTAATAAGCCAACACACTACCTACTAGACTACGGCGACTTCAATACTAACAGCATGAGGTACTTTAACAGTCGTTAGGCTTTAGTATGGGTTACTTGTTGGCTTAATTCTAAAGGAATACGAATATTTGTTTGTATTTCAGAGATACCGTGGTGGCCTTATAATTAGAAACGACTTAGCAACATGTATGTTTGTTAATTTGTTTTACAGTTTTCACTGTATACCTGGGATCAAAAGCTTTGTTTGGAGGACGTCTTACATACGTTTTTCCATCAGATTGGGACAAATTGAACTTAGTAACTACTCGAAACACCGATCCATCACTATTTCCTCATTTCATTTGCTTCAATATGGAGTTCGCTTTAACCAAGTTACAGAGATCCTTGTTGCTGATGGCGCTTATCCACAAGTGTTAGCATGACATAAGAATTGAACCCAAAAATATTAGTTCGTCTTGATACTCGTATTTGTTGCAGTTTATTTATTTATTTATTTATTTATTTATTCTGTAGCATATCACATACAACAAGAAATTAATCTTTTAAATTACAGTATGTGATTATATAATATATTATTACAAAGAATGAAATATATATAAGACAAGTAATTAAAGTAGTAAAAGCAAATAGTATCGAAATAATAATATGTAAAAACAAGAACGAAAATATATGCATGTAAATATGTAATAATTTTACATTAGAATTTAGAAAATAAATTTTTTTTAAACTGCAAAGCGTTGCCATTGATTTGTAATGAGTTAGGTAACGAATTCCACAGCCGTATTGTATTTGTAAAGAACTGCCACTCAGATATCAAAGTTCGATATCTTAACTGAATGATTTGTTTTCCTCTATTTGATCTTGCAAATTGAATCCGATTAAATAGATAAGACGGTTCCTGCGTGTAGATAACCTTGTGTAGTAAGATTAATGCCTTGATTTTTAGTAAGTCCATTAACTCAACACCATATAACAATTTCGAATACCGAGAAGTACTATCATATCTTCGTATGCCGTAGACATATCTAATAATCGCGTTATACACTACTGTTAATCTAGCTTTACTAGCCGAATCGCAATAATCTTACTTTGCTGTATCGCTTTGCTGCATAAACAGCAACAGCTCTGCACATCATTGGCTCGTTTGTCCTGTTACATGATGTCCTCTGTGCTTACTTTGTTCGCCCTTAGGGTTTTGGTTCCCTTGATGTTTACCTCAAGTCCAATATTACGTACAAATTTTTATGAGTTGTACTGGTTTTGCTTGCATTTTGCACGAAATCTTATGTAAAAATACTCAAATCTTCGCGGGAACGTGAGTAACTTCATGTAATTCTTGTCCTCTCTGAACAGATTTCGTTGATTTCATGATATCAGTCATTATGCTTCTGATGCTGTTGCTGTAACCGTTTGGATGAACTTGCTTGCTTGCAATGCTTTTGCATAACAAGTTGTTTTCTTTTTTCCTTTCCTTCTTAATAATTTTAATATTCGCCTGTTGGTAGCGAACGCATTTACTAGACAACAATGCTCTTTACCTGGATAGTATGTACTATTTGGATTCCAAGACATTTTGACATTGGGTACAAAACGATTGCAAGTGAGCGGGCAATAGAATGTGCAACGAATTTAAAAAAGCATTCAGTGATGTCTCCTTTGAGTTAATTTTTGGTGTTAATCAATCGAATAAAAAACCAAATAATAACCACTCCATGATTGAATAATAGGAGGCTGTAGTATCTCCAGATTACTGTGGGCGAAAGTCGGCGGTTTGAGGACAAATTGGGTGCTAAATCTAGGTAGAAAACAATCCTGAATAATTTTTATAACAGCATATGGTGCTCTGACGGCAAGCACCAGCTTGTGGGACATAGCCAAACTTCGGTTTGCAGAGTCTATTGTAATATGGTAGAACCTGAGACTTTAGGGCATGTTCTATATCTCTACCACTATAAACAGAGGCGAAGATGGTCTTGGAGTTTTAGTTTTTGATGTCGTTTCGTGATGTGATGTATCTTCTCCTTGCTTTTACATCTGATATTATTATCTCTCCTTAACCGGCATCTTTGGTTTGCATTTCAACCTCTGTTTTTTCTTTGCAGTCTTAAATGTATCCATACTAGACCTTTTCTGGCTTCTGGATAGAGGAGTGAGCTAAGCTAATTAGCCTATGTTTTAAAAGCTAACGAATGTAATGATTAATCGTAATGACAATAATTTTTCATTGCAACTTGAATATTGGCGTTGTGGCCGATAAAATTTATTCCTCGAAAATTTACACAAATTGTGTAAATCTTTATAAATTTATAACCGCAATCATACCCCATGAAAACTTGCCACCATCCGCCCTTTCTTTTCTTTATTTTTCCTTATATTTCTTGCAACTTTTTCAATTTTGTTTTTTTTTTCTTTTTCTTCTTTCACCCATTCTTTGTTGAAATTGTTAATGCTGTTGAACACTGAACATATGCATGATTTATGAATGAGTATTATTAAGTCCTACTGAGCACAGTTTCAAGTGCAAGTGTACTCTCTCTCTCTCTCTAATTTTCTTTCTCTCTAACTATCTTCATAAATATGAACACGCACATATGTATATATATGTGTGTGTATTGGTTTAGAAATGATAGTGGAGATCTCATTGGCAGTGGCGGTAGTTGTAAGGCTTGATTGCAATGAAAAAAATCGTGATTTACTGCTACTCTACACAGTTTTTTTTCTCTTTTACTCTGCATATCTCTCTTATTTTTGTTTTCTGCTTGGGTTTTTTTTTGCACTCTATGGTTTTGTTTAACCACCAACACAATTTACCAGCTTTGCTGTTTTTGTTTTTAACTTACCTTTTTGCTTATATGTATGTATTGTACAACGCATTCTCTTATAACAGCTTTTAATTCCTTTTTAAGGTCTTTTATTTCCTTTATCTGGTTTCTTTAAACAATTTTTTTCTCTTTCTCTCTCTCTCCCTATCACCCTTACTTTCTCTATTTGTCTCTCTCTCCACACAGTTTTAAATCGATTGGTATGCAATTAAAAACTCGTTGCTTGCATGCATGTGACTGCATGCCTGTGTGGGAGTATAATTGGCAGTGAGACTTTTAAAATGTGTATTTGTGCGTGGGTGGGTGCGTGTGTTTGTGTGTATGCCTATTAATGTTAAAAATAAATTAGCGGTCAATATTAAATTGTACTACGAAGCCATAGTGCCTGTAAAAACTGTCAGTCTTTGTTTTTTTTTCTCCTCTTTTCTATGCATTGCAAGCAACGTTTTAAGGCTTAAATAATTGGTTTCAATTTAATTTTTATTTTGTTTTCTTTTTCTTCTCCTTTTTGTCATTATTGTCTTTCTTGTAATTGTAAAACAAATAAAAGTTCTTGTTTCAGTTCCTTTCCTTTTCGTATTATAATGACTTCTGTTTTATAAATATTTTATACGCTGTTTATTGCTGGTTGTTGTTGCTGATGTTGTTGGTTTCATTCTATATACTGTGTTGGCTTTTTAAAATGCTTGACTTGTCTATAATGACGCAAAACCTTGTCGTATAAATAATGCAGCAGTAAAATATTTATTTTTAGGCATTTCTTTTATTTTCCTTAAAGGGTGTAAAAAATCAATTGGCGGTAAGAGGAGTAAACGAAATTAAATGTAAATATTACAAGCAATTTTGAAAAAATACTATGGCATACTATTGATACAATATTGGCGTTTAACTTCAATTACAAGACAACAAAATGGAATCAATTATATGTACACTTGTCATTACAAGTGTAAATGATATCAAAAATATATGCGAAGTAAACAATTCATAAACATGCCTTTTAATAGATACCCGGCTTGATTTCTTATGTCTTTTTCACTTGAGGTCATGAATTTTTGCTAATAAAATGCCAATAATACCCATCGCCTTTCAAGATTATATCAATAAACTGTTATCTACCTTAAAACTGAGACCGTCGTACCCAATAAACACACATAATCCAGCTGCAGCTAATACCTAAGCTTGGTTTTAATATCTGGCAAGCTCCATGGAGCACGATTAGCATTGCCGCTGAATATTATAAATATAATCCGCAAATTTTGTTTAGTGGGGAGAATACATAGCTGGTATTGCCTTTGGGTACCAGCATAAGCGTCAAACAGTTTTGTGTTGTTTTCCACACAGCATTCTTATTGCTTTTCAATTGAGTGATTAATGAATTAAACAATCGAATAAAAATATAGGACCCAATGGAATATGACGGAGCTACTACACAATTTATATTTCACCAAAGATTTTTATCTCAAGAAGACAAATTAAGCTGTATTGGTTACTATCTCATCGCCACTAATATTTTCCGCAGCTGCATTCCTAACCAGCAAATAAAAGCTATTGTTTACTGTAAATGTTAGGAACTATATATAGAATCGAATTGCACAGAATATTTCGTGCGAACGAGCTCTCTTCCAATGTTCAATAGAGAATCTTTGATGGAAATACAAAATTGTATACGATTGTATGAAGGCTACCAAAATTTCACAAGAAATGTTTGAAGCAAATTTTCATAAATTTTGACCGAAATGACCAACTTTTTTCGATGATGATTCACAAACCGATTTTATACTTAATTCGCAAATGTTAATGTGTTATTGGGCATGGGTAGACTACATATGGAGATGGCAATGCGTTAACATCGCCAGACAATTGATTGACTGCCAAATGATCGGATTAAGCGCGGGAACTTCTTTAATGCCGTTCGCTTTATTTAATAATATTGATTTTAATATTTAAAAGCAGAAAGGGAAAAACTTTGGTAGACCTCTCTTAGTAATCTATCAGTATTACTCTCTAAAAGCTCATACTTTAAGGCTTCTATTCGGTCTGAATTCTTAACACAAAATTGCAAGTTGTTAACCACAACGTCTTGGACAACTGCAATTCTTATTATGAGCCTGATTTTAGACTTAAAATTAACATGAGAATTGAATAAGAATATTCATAGCTCTCAGTGACACTTGCAGCTGGCCTCAGCCTTAAATTGTTCCCCCAATTTTTAATACAAATATTCGGCTAGTATTTTCATGTGTTCCCTGGATTTTTTATACAAATATGCGGTCAATATCTTCATTTGGGACGGTTGTTTAGCAGTCACCTTCAAAGAGTGGTGTTAATTACGTTTCTTGCCGCACGTGCTTTGCGATGGGCCTTGGGGTGATACCAATCTGACTACCTATGAACAAAATGGCTAAGAGTGAAACTGGGTTTTAATTCAGCTTTTCTACGCTTACATACTGGCAAATAAAATACTCAGCATCCGAATTCAATACTATACAATATTGTGTTGCATGGATCTAAATGGAGGAAAATTTAAATTAAATTTAATTTTAAAAACGCTATTAATCTGGTATGTATGTATATAGGGCTGTGAGATGGGTAAGAACAAGCGCAATTTACAGTCGGGTATCTATAGAAACCTCGCGAATAAGCTATACACACTTTAATCCAGTCAAAAATGATGAGCATCTCAAATTTATAGGCTTTAAGAAATATTGTTTAAAGTTATTCCTTATCCGATTTCCTGCGCAATATCTGCTACCACTCCCAATAATTATAGATTATATGACCTGAGTGATCAGCCAAGCAATCCTTACAAATTGCTTTTAAGGAGCTTTTTCCTCCCCATCAAGGCATCTCTTGCATAAAATATGTATGTCATGACAATCGCATACTAACATCCAATCTTACATACATAACTGGTTTTTACAAGCCTTCAGTCAGGATTAGGACCTAGCTTCTCACACCACCTACATATATTGTTGAGTGTTAATTTTATACATGAGTGCCGGGACCTACAGTTTAAAGCCTACTCCGAACTACAGATTTTTGTAAAACTTTTTCATGGCAATTTTATTTACTCTCAGAGTTTTTTTTGCCAGAAATCTGCTGACCAATCGAACATTAACCTGTAATGATTTCAACAAGTTGTACCTCTTGCCACATTGTGCGTAGATCTCTTACGACATCGTCTGGGGCGTTTGGTTTCAGGGATTTTTTACGTTAATGAAAGTCAAGAACTTATGATTCCACAGCTTAGTATTCAGTCGAATGCGAGGTGGCAAAGATTTTCGCATCCTGTCCAACAATGACCTTTATGAGCTCCTCAACGATATTCTACGCTGTTCAGCGCATTAATAACCAGGTCCAGGTACGAAACACTAGTGACCGTTTTCATATGCTTCCTCAAGTTTGCCATGTAGGTTTAGACAGAACTTTTTCTGATAAGAGAGCGATCAGAAACCAGTCAATTCTGACGGTCATATAAAATCGAATGATTTCCAGAGTTCTCAGCCTAGTTTTTATATCCAATTTAAGAAATGATCGAAATGTGTTGCCTTAAAATTCTAAATTTATTTCCAATATTTCTCCAATTTACTTTCGAACTTGGCTTATAAAATCAAACTTTCGATCCACTGTAATGCCACATGCACAAACTTTCAGGAAACGGTACATAAACAGTTACACCTACTATATTGCTCTTTAAACTCAATCAAGGCCGTATGAGGTCTTCTGGCTGTTCATTATTAAAATTGAAATTTTCTAACGTTTTTAGCCATTATATTGCAAAATAACACACATACACACATACACATGCACATATATGTAAAGGTTTTCTGGCAAAATGTAAAACTACAGTCATGCTCGGAATAAGAAAATCAAACTGACTTAGAAGTTACTTGAAAAGGGTAAGAAGAAAAGCTTTTTGTGAGTTAAAGTAAAAGACCTCTAGCCTGCTGACCCTTTTTCTATTAAGTCATGTGTAGTGTGTGGAGGTGGCCTTATGGCTTTCAAACCTTTCTCATTTCGTTTCGTTTTTTCTTTTCCAATTTTTTTCTTTTTCTGTTTTTGTTTTTTTTTTTTTCTTTTAAGAAATTTGTCTGATGAAAGGAAAGGAAAAATAATTGACTACTGAACAGGCTATTGCCGTAAGTATTCCATGTAGATTTAATATCTTCATGTATGGGCCTTAAAAAGGAAGCCTACTTCTATG
This sequence comes from Sarcophaga subvicina, assembly GCA_936449025.2. Lineage (NCBI taxonomy): Eukaryota > Metazoa > Arthropoda > Insecta > Diptera > Sarcophagidae > Sarcophaga > Sarcophaga subvicina. The sequence continues at coordinate 78,995,686 of OW388083.2, forward strand.
GCCCTTAACAAAAGCAATTTTTCTTACGATTCATTTCGTTTCTCTCGAAGAAAAAAGCAATGAGTTGTTGAAGAAAAGCATGCATGAATCTTTATATTTTATAAGGATACATACACACACACACACACTCACACACATGCTTCAATAATAAGAAGGGAAAATAATGTAAATCCCTGGCTGTATTTGTTGGCCGTTTTCTACGTGCAGCATCATTATCAGCATCTTCTGCTTAACGTATCGTCGTCTTTAGGGAAATTTGACAAGAAGTTAAGTTTTCTTTCCCTTTTTCTCTTCAAAAAAAAGGAAGAAAAAATTATGTACCAGTGGTTGCTGCTGCCTTAAAAAGAAAATTAAATTTCCTTTTAGAAAATTTAAAAAAAAAATTGTTACAAAATTACAATTTCAATATAACGAAATAATATTTAAAAAATGTAAAAGTTTTTATTTCTTTTCTTTAATTTTGTTTCCCTTGTTCGTTTTTTTTTTTTTTGTTTGTTTCTTTCCTTTTATGGGGTAACAGGTGTTGAAGCATTTATTTTAATTTTATGCTGTTGTTCTCCATGGACTCCTATTTATTCGGATTGTGGTGGTGGCGGTGGAAAAAAAGTTTCCCCAGCATCTATATTTAAAATTAGCTTGTTTAACTAGTCATCAAGATGTTTCTCTCTCTCTCTCTCTCTCTCTCTGTATTTCTTTTTCTTTTTTTTGTTGTTGTGATTTTCTGTTTTTATTTCCTGTGCTTGTTTGTTTTATACAGTTTAGCTAGACTTCAGAGATTTAGATTTAGACTGGTTTAACGACAAACCACAGATTTAAAAGAACCTAAAGTTAGATTTTAAAATTTTTTGAAGTGTGTTAAAAAGATTTAAGTAAACGACCTCCAACTACTAGCATTTCTATCCAGTCTGACAACCAAACGGCAATCAGATCTCACAACACTCTTGCTTTAGTAAGAAACCCACTTAGCCTAATTTGGGTAGAGACCGTACCAATCATTTTAATTTAATTTCTATTTTAATTGTATCTTTAGTTACCAATCAAATGACTTCTGCAGTGGATGTCTCGGGTAAGGAAAAAAGACGAATCGTCCATTTTATTATTTACCACGGACTGTCTATGACTTGACTCAATTTCCTCTCATTGCGCTCAACCATTTTCAATAGTCTAACGAAGCTATCATTTACTAAAAATAATCACTTAGAGATTAAGGGTTTAAACTGTTTCATCCTGGTGGTAAAGCTTTAGTACAAGTACAATCATCGGAGACCATTCTACACATGTAACGGAAAACGATTAGATTAGCTTTAAATAAGGTAAACAGGCTGATTTCTCTGATACATACATACATACATACATAATTGGTCATTATAAACCTTCAGTTAGGATTACGACCTAGCGTCTCACACTACTTATTTAATGTGTGTTAATTTCATACAAGAGTGGCGGGATCTGTAACTTAAAGACGACTCCCAATGACAGATTTTTCGAGAAACTTTTCATGTTAATTTTTATTTACTCTCACAGTTTTTCCCAGATATCTGCTGAGAGGAAGTCGTCGGAAGAAAAATTATTTTTTTATATATTTCATTTCGTTGGAGAACTTGGTCAGTACAGAGACTGCGTTCACCTGTGGGGTCACAACGGGCCGCTACGGGTGATCAAATGATTTTTTGCCATCAAGGCTACAGCTCTAACCTAACCTAACATTTCGTTGGAGATGTCTGACCTGGGGTTTGAATCGCAGCCTCATGTTTTATAAGCTTCTAGACTACGGCGACTTCAATTTCTCTGATACGATCCTCTAATTGATTTCAGATAGTTGCTTTAATAACAATTGCTTGTTCTACACAAATCTAGAAAACTGACTGGCAAATTTACGCTTTCCTCTCTTCGTAAGTTTTCAGTCTGTCAACTTCTAGAATCATGCTGTTGAATTGTTAAGGTTATTCTTTTATTGTCATTCTATACGATGTTGTTGGCCTATTGACCAATGAATCTATTTTGTGGAATCAAAATCACCGGCCTGGCAAGGTTAAGTGTCTATCATCTGAAATGTCATTTATTTCGAATATGCTTCTTCATACATTTAGCAGACCAAGAAGAAATTCAATAATGGTCACAATAGATCTGCAGAGCAAAGAATTGACAAGATAATGGAGAAATTTAAGGAGACTGAATGCGCTATTGAAACTTGTGAAGTTATTGCCCAGATGCTAACGTATTGATGAGCAAAAAATGAGTCTGTACGAAAGCATTCCTTTACGTTTCAATTATTTTGCCTTTGCTTAGTACTTTAAACTTGTTTCTCTCTCTATCTTGCTGCTTCTTCATACAAAGCCCATAAAGTTTCTCAGGATTTTTCTCTGTATTTATTGTACTCCTCTACACAATGTTTGTCTATGTATGCGTTAAAGTTAGAGTTTGAGTTCGTAGACTAGTATGCGTAAAAGTTTCAAGTGTGAGTGTCTTCATTTCGATTTCTTCTATTTTTTTTTTGTTTAGATTCTCTTTTGCCAGAGTATTTTTTGAAAAGCTTCTTAATTAAAGTTGTTTTAGAATGCGGGCACAAACCGCCACAACAAATGGCAGGGCAAACTTTAAAGTGGAACTAATTTGTTTTAATAACAAACAATCTTAAAGGAATAGCTCTGGCAATACTAAGATTTTCATGTTGACTGTTTTCTTTTAGCAACTTTTCTTTCCTTCTGCCTTTCTTTCTATTTGGCTTTCTTTTAGAATTTCGGCAGTTGCTTAAATTGAAGTTGTTATGGAAGTAGTTCAAGTCGTTGTTGTCGTGGAAATGGAAGTGGATGTAGTATTAGTGGCAGCAGAGTACTGTTATAAAAACTGGTAAAACATTATTAAATTGTCTAATAAATGTTTTCACATTTTCTTTCACAATTTTCCAAGACTCAGCATTGCCAGGCAGGCAGAATTTCAGGAAATAGGGAGTAGGGCAAAAAGGAAACCCATCAACCAATAAGCATGTTGCAATATTTTCTTTTATTATTCAATTTGGAAACTTTTTAATTTCTTTTCTCATTTCATCGTTATGAAGCGTACTCTGCTGTGTGTGTGTGTGTGTGTGTGTGCGTACTCCTGACTCCAACTCTGATTTAGTCTTGGAGTCAGTCTGTGCGATATTTCGCGTTTTAATTATGCAAATTTTATTAAATTTCGGTTGGTAATACATGAACCGAACACAAGTGTTATTGGATTTTTATTAACGTGTTTCTCCCTTTTTTTTGATTCTGCTTTTTGGTTGTGTTAGCATAGCGTACAGAAAATGTAGAGAAAAAAAGAACAAAATTCCTTAATTAGGCTGGGATAATAAAATTGTACTTAATTGGGATTTTGGTTTAACGAGTGGCGATGTTTTAATTAAAATGGGCACTAAAATTTAAAATTTCTCTCAAACAAAATCATGGAAAAAAATTATTTTTAATTTCCAATTTACATAAAATCTGTTTTTTCGGTTTTCTTTTTTTCTGTTTTGCACATTTTAGATATTAATTATGATGTTGGTAAGCCTTTGGGAAGGCAACATTACATTTTGAACTTTTTATGAAGCTTAGTTTATGAAGACCACGTTAACATACATAATTGATCATTCAGTTAGGATTACAACCTAGTTTCTTACACCACTTATGTTGTGTGTGTTAATTGTATACGTAAATGGCCGCACCTACAGTTTAAAGGCGACTCTGAACGAAAGATTTTCTTTTTGAGCAACGTTTCATGACATTTTTTATTTAACCTCAGAGTTTTTGCCAGAAATATACTGAGAGAATTCTTCTACCACACGTCACCCAGGCTCACTTACATATATACCGAACACTGTACTTCATCTTAAGAAGAAAAAAGTTTGCCATTGTGTTCACATTGAGTTCATTTCCTAGCGGGATTCTAATATTCTACTGCCTCCACCTGTAATCGACTTGTTTATTTTGGCGAAAATAATCTGTAGAGCAGTGAGGCACTACTTTACGCCTTGAATGAAATTCCATCAATTGTTTCGATATCAGGGTCTACTCATTTGGCTACGAAATAAGTTGTGGCTTTGTAACCTCAGTTAAGTTCAATATAAATAACCACTAAACCCTAATAGATCGATTGTGTGCAGATAGGAATTTTGACCATTAAGGCAACATATGTATTTATATTCACAGCCATGCGACTATTCTTATCCATCGCGGTTGGTAAGATAGTTCATAAATACATTCTCAGCTTCTTTTCTCGAATGAAACTCTTGTGGATCTTAGTCCATCGAAGTTTCTATGGAAGTAAACCGGAAGCAGTTGGGCCGAGTTGTAATTTTTTAATGCATAAGCTGACCGTCCTTGTTGATTTGACCCAAAGCATCAATTAAAGGAAATATTTTATTCTAAGAGAGTTAAGAAATCTCGACATTTCCTGAACACGAATATGATATGAGACCCTCTTGTTTACCCATAGGTCACAGTAGAGGGTATATATTCAGACAGGTCGATTACACATCATGGACGATGGATTGAACTACAGCTTAATGACCGCTATTGCAGTTATGTTGTTGTGCAAGCATCGCAGGCAGTTGATCAATTATTTTCTAGCTACCTAGATCATGTTTACACGACAAGTCAAGCATTGCTGATCACTACAGTTGATCACTCACTTTGCAGGTACCCTGCTCTTAAAAACAGTTACCATATGATCTTTGGTGATTGGTTCTCTTCTGACATGACAAATATTGACGCAGGCTACTTCGATTGGACATAATGAATTTGAGTTGTTATAAAGCAAACCCGCACATCTTGACGTTCGTGGTAGTTATGTTAGCTCATCAACCAGCAGTACTCTCATTGTAGACTTTTCAGTCTTCACGTAAAGTACGTATTCTTCATCATCTATACATATTTATTAGTAATACAACTTAGAAGTATTTGTTACATGAATTTAAGTTTTGAACAGTTTCAACGTTACAGTCCAAAATCGTCCAAAGTTGGGGGATGGTTGAGATTTGGCTGTATTGTAGGTTATCTTGGTTAAGAGTCCTATGCAGGCAACTATGAGCAGGATATGTCGCATTATCGTAATGAAGATGTTAACGGTTCAAGCACTTTATTAACCATACGAAGATGTGATAAAAATCCTCAAATACGATGTTGGTTGGAATGCTAGCTTTGAAGCCAAAGCTGACTTGAGCATACATAGTAGCCCGTTGTAACGCCATAAGTATGCGTAGTGCTTTTATCGATGAAGTTGGTTAGCGCAGGAGCCGCACTTTAAAGCGCGACTCTCCTATAGTGGTGGAGACCAGCCTAAAAGTTTAATAAAGGAGGCTATATTCTTGATGTCCATTGATGATAAATCAGTTAAGCTGACAAGGAATGGAGAGGCAAATAACCTAAAGCTGCACTTTGGAACAGATGGGCATTAACAAAGTAAGTGGATAACAGTTGCCTTCTCTTCAAACGACCTGCACCCACGGCAGAACTGGTTTGATTTGAGCTGCAGTCTTTCCTCGTAACTTCCCATGACGTAAATGCCTGTAAGCATGGCCACTGTGGTCGATAGGACATTGCAATAACGTTCGAATAGTTGTTTGGTACACCTCAAATTCGTTGTGAGCAAAGTGAGTCTGTCATTGGAGCAGAATTCCTCATCAACCTAGGATTGGTAGGCTGCCACGAGGGATTTTTGCCTAATAGACTCAATTACCTAAGAAAATTTTTTCGTTTCAGATCGTACAACGAATATTTAATTCGTATCAAGTCAAGATACATATTGTTACGTTTTTACCTTTTTAAAAACGTTTAGAATATGAGTTCGTTGATTGCAAACAAAAATAGAAACAAATATGTGTTAGTTTCAACACTTTATTGTTCGCACTACTTTACAACAACAATTTGTTTATTCGCTATTCTTCTCTGCTCAAACCCTTTGCGCAAGCAATACCACTTGCAGGTTAGGTCTGTATAGCGGAGATCTTCAAGCCACGACTGTTTTCTTGCCTTCTACGTCTTACTTTTTATATGCACACGCAATCAGTCTAATGAACATTCTTGAAGTAGAACGTTCGCGGTTTCGCATTCTCGAGAATTCTATAGAGACTTCATGTTTGTTTGTTTATTGGTTCACATTGCTTCTTGTTGCGTTCTCGCTATTTGTCTATCCCCTTTTGTTTCGTACCGATGTTGATGCTTTACTTGAAACATGTGCGTTGTATTTGTTAGTGTAGCGTTTGTTAATCATGCTGATGTTAAACGATGTTTCCATTTTCGTAACAATATATTGACTTTTGAAAGATTGAGTCGTATGTTGTAAATCAAGTTATTTTGATTCGTTTTTCAAAATAAAATTGTTCTCAAAATCTATTAATTTGTGCAAACTTGTACAATAATTCTTAGTAGGTAAACTATAATTAAACGTTTGAAACAATATTTTTTTTTGTCATTCATTTTTATAAGAAAATCCTGCCTATGTAATGAAACTTGACATAATTCCATAGAATTTAAGCTGAAGACAATAATAATTCGCTGGAATTTTTCATTCTTACAATAATACGCTTACAATATTCCTTATTGTATTATAATTGTGTGGCAACTTAAAAAGAAATTACAATATACAATACATAGAATATATAAATATTCCGTATACAGCAGTCTGTAGATTTATTATTCAAATTCAATAATAATGATTGTATTTGGGAAAGAATAGAGGAAAATGGGAAAGAAAATAATGAAACTTTTTAGATTTTATGATTGGCATATTATTGATACGATTAAATTGCATGCAGAAGACATACTACATACTTTTACACACACATGCATATTGTGAAATAACAAGGACACTTGAAAGTATATAAGGAAAGGCAAACAGAAATCCCTGGAAATATAATTTTCTAGAAAAGAATGTTTTTCGATATTTTTTTCTTTTTATTTCTTTTATTTTTTTTCTTTGCAATTTCACCAAAGCCACCTGTACTTTTCGAGATTTAAATGTAGTTGTAGTAAACATACATACATACACACCAACATATTAAAAACATATTGTTGTGTATATAAAATACGCCTTCGTTTAAGCTAAAATACAAGTAATTTGCAATATAATGACTTGCTAACGAATAATTTATGCGTTCTGTTATAATACATACTACAACATGTATGAGTGTGTGTGTGTTATATTGTATTGTATTGTATTGTATTCAATACATATTCAATCTTTAGCAATATACTTACATATTTGTGTGTGCCTAGTATGCCTGTATACCATACGGTATAGTAAGTGTATGTATTAAGTACTTAATATGCTTATATGTGTATGGCATTAATTTGTAAATCTAAACATGTGTGCGTGTTTGTCTGTGTGTGTGTGCTACAACATATTTATACAAGAATTACTTACCCATACACATGCCTATAAACAACAATTTATTTCCCATACATATTTGTTTCTGCAGGTTTACTTCTCCTTCTCTCATTCTCTTCCTCCCCTCCCTCTCTTTCATGCTCTTTTACTTTCTTACTCTGCTGCCTTGTATAGGTTTTGAGCCACAACAAATCAAACACAACTATTGCCAATACCAATTGACAGTCATAATGTCAGTTTAGTTCAATACAATTGCCACATTAGTTAGTCGAAACACACACACACGTACAGTCAACCAGTCCGTCAGTTAAACAGTCATGTAGTCAAATAGTCAAACAGTCAGTCAATTCTTCATTTCTTTAGTCATTGAGATTTATTTCATACACGCTTATAAAACACAGACATAAACTCTCGCATAAACATTTTGTGATTGTTATTGAGAAATGAAAACGTATGCATGCACATATGAGTTTTTATTCTCTCTCGCTCTCTCACACACATATACACATTTTTGTTTCGTTTTATACGTAAATTTTCGCATTTAGAATATAGAGTGTAGCATGCATTAAGGCTGTAAATTGTTAAATACAGCATAACTAACGAGGGAAATTGTAAAGTTTTTACAATTTTTACAGGAAGTGAAATAATTTTTGTTATCAGTTGTTATTAAAACTATAATAAAAGCTTAAATATAACGATCGTTAATAGAAAGAACGAATTAAAGCTGTTGTAAATAGAATTTATGATACAAAAACTGATTCGCTGAAAAAGCTTTAGAAAATAAGTAAAACTGATTAACATAAAGAATCTCTCTTTTTGGTTTATATTTTTATAACGTAATACGGAATTCGTATGCTTATTGACAATAAATTCGATTATATTCTATTAGAGAGGCTTTTATTAAAAGGTTGTTTTAAATTTTGTTACGACCATCATCAAATAATGGAAACACCACGTCAAATAACAATTTTAAATATTTTTTTTTCTAATTTGAACCACCTTAATAAAAATTTATTCAATATTTTATTCAATACTTTATTTCATCCAGTTTGTATAAATACATGCACAATTTTATACTAATTTTTGGTAATTATTTTAAACATTTCATACAGAAGTCTGTAATTACCTACACATTCAACCACTTACTTACATACATACATGTATACATACATATGTACTCATGCCCAGTTGCTGTATTATGACTACCAGCATAAAAGAGCTTAAAAGTATTTTATTTTTTTAAATAGCCTGTGTTATTTATAATGAATTTAGCATGACAAAATTCACTGTCCGTCCTCAGTTTCAGTCATGAAAAGTGATGCGTAGAGAGGGATTTTAAAAGCGTAGTTTTAATGCCACCGTCATGTTGTCAAAAAAATTAGAATTTGTTTGAAAAACGCACTGAACGATGAACATTTGTATTTGTATTGACACATTTATGTATGTATGTACCAATTTCGTAATGCTATAAACATATGTACCAAAATATTACAAATTAATGAATCATTAATGAACCAAGCTATCAATATTTTCATTGTGAATATTGTCTCTGGCAGATGCCGTATTATCCTAGAATCTGCTAAATTCGACCAATCAGCTTCTTAGCTAACAAAATATAATGAAATTATTACCAAAGGCGTTGAAGTTACATAGAAATTGAAGTGCTTGGCTACAAATACGAGCAATACATATTTCGAATTTTAAACATGTTTTACAAATTTTCAACAAATTAAGCGGGTTAAGTCTCTCTCTAAATAATAAATCTAGAAAGCCCCCTGGCTACCTTCAGACAGGATAACATCGCAAAGCAAGGAAGATCAGACCATGGCACATCTTGAGAAGGTGTGAACAATACAACAACTTACTTCATTTACTACATTCATTACAACCCTTTCATCAGTATTACGCCGTAATTTCTCACACCACCTCTGTTGTGTGTGTTGATCTACAGGTTAAAGTGGACTCCGAACGACTAATTTCCTGACAAACTTTTCATAGGAATTTTATTTACTTTCTGTGTTTCTTGCCACAAAACTGCTAAGAGGGCGGCAGTTACCGATGAATTATTTGCACATATTTTATTTGTTTGCTTACGGATTTGAACGACAGCCTTCAATCTAAAAAGCCAACACACTATCTACTGACTACGTCCACTTCTAATACAACAACAGAATATATTTTCACAGAGTGCTTTATTTTTAGGAGATAACAGTAGGCAAATTGATTAATGAAACTAAAATGGAGCGAAGAAATAATACGAATATGAAAGAGATGTTTTGTTTACATGATATATAAAAGGATATTCCCAAAGAAACTGATTTATAGCCATGAATCTGTTAGGAAAATCTTTACAACCGCAGGAATAATTAATATTTTCAACAACAATGTGTTCTTTTTATATGAGTATCCTTCCTTAAAAATGCCTCCAAGCGATCAATAGTACTGGTGCATAGAACGGGATGCTACCAAATGTATTAAATCTCATGTGAATACCAATACGAAATCTTCAATTTAGTTACGACTATCTACTTAGTTCGAATTCAGAAACTTTATAATCTCCTGTGTTTTGGATCCAAGCAAATCTCATTAGCATATGCTCCGCCAAGGGGTCTTATTATAGTTAGGCTAGAAACAATCTCGATCCACATTAATATTGGAAACAACTATGTGTCATCAATTTAGTTACTCAGTCTAATATCCTTTGACAGCTCTGGATTAAAAGTTTAACACCACATAGTCCCTGTGTTTTGGATATAAGCGAATCTCATTATATAATGCTCCACCAGGGGCCCGTATTATAGTGTCCAAGTCCCAAATGCTTCTGAATTTCGTGGTGCCAACAACAAGAATATGATCACTGAATGGGTGGTTAATCATAACTCATGCATACAACAGCAACAAAGTCGTAAAAAATCACTTTAAACAACACAATGGTACACACAGCCATTATTACAGGAGAGGCTCATCGTAAAAAGGATAAATAAGCCAAATAAAGCTAAATAAGCCTCCTTACAATTCATAACTTTCTAAGACTCTGTCAAAAATTCCAGTAACAACGTTTAGGCTCTGTGTTGGTTGTTTGGCCTCATTTATAATACCAGATTAAGTTCGCAGCAAAATCTTTATAAAAAATTCTATATGAATTGGTTAAGAAATTTTGATCTTCTAATATCCTATCCCTAATGGCGGCGTTATTTTTTGTTGAACGATCGAGTAGAATACGCGCTGGTGTTTTCATGTCATATATTGAGTGAGTCGTCCTAAATATCTGTATTAAGCTTTATGATACAGCCTGAGAGAAAGGATGGGACCAGGCGATGGAACTGTATTATTCAATCCGGATTGTTTAATCATCAATCGTACTTGCAACTTGCGCAGAGCACTCAGTTAATGTATGGTATTGAATTTAGTTATGTTGTTGAGCCCTGTACTTACCTCTATACGCTAAAGATCATTGAGATTATTTCATTCACTGCCTGTAGTTTGAGAACGCAATGGATGTCATAAGCCTATATCGCTCTCTGAACGGGCATCCATGCAGGCAACGATAAATATTGGTTTCATTTCATCATCATTACTATAGTGATAACTTGGTATGACGATATATTTCGTCATACACGAAGTACTTTTGCAATAAGGATGTCGACATTTCCGTCGTGGACCGTTAACTTGCTATGACGTAGTATTTCGGCATACACGAAGTAGTAATTTGCCGTAATTATTTGAACGCATGAACTTTTATGCAATTGAGCAATAAACAACAGGTTAATAAATAAATTTAATTTTTTTTGTATTTGGAATATATAAGTGAATCAATTGCTAATACTGGCACAATTATTGGACGATTATATTCCCAAGTTTTGTAAAATGTCGTGTCCATTGATTCACAACTTTGTTGGATCTTGAGTGATATAAAACGAATTTTATTCAATCGTATATATTCTACCTGATGCTGTTATAATCTTAACATAGGAGACCCTGTATTTTTGGCAAAAGAAATGCTAATAAACTATTTAAGCTTAATTGAAGTAAAATACTTTTTTCCTCTGCCTAACATGAATTTAAGAAATGCTTTCAGTTTTTTTCTATTGAACTTCAAATTCAAGACTTTTTATTTTCAATCATAAAACATTTCTATGGACTTGCAAAATGGTTAAATGAAATACAATACAATACAATGCATATACAATGCAATACAAGATTAAATAGAGTCTTATTATTTTGTTAATATTAAGTATTCTATAATCAACATTAAATGTGTTTAAAATGTATTGACTTTTGAAGGATTATTACAATAAAACAGACAAACTTACATATACATATGTATATGTATGTATAATAAATATTATAATCAAATAATTTAGGAAATATTCCTACAATATTCGGTAGTAAGAGGCATACATTGAAAAGTCATCAGCATTAAAAAGCAAAGAAATCAAATTTTCAAATTGATTTTCATTGCAAATCAAGCAGACGCACATGCAAATCTCTTATACACACACACACATCCATACATAAACCATTATGTCCTTTATTTGCTATATGTATGTATGTACTAAGTAAGGTTAAGTCATTGCTATTAGTATGTAAATTAAATAAAATATCCTCAAGGTATTCTCATTTACGTCTCTCATATAAAATTTTAAACAACAACAACAATGGCAAGGAGTAGGATGCACAAGGAGAACTGTTTGACTAACTGACATTTTCTCCATTTGTAATTGTCTTTTGAAAAACGAATAAATGTCGTAAGAAAAAAAAAAAGAATTCAATACAATTGACTGCAATGAATGCTCTATGATGCATTGGCAGTCATTCACTCAGTCAGTCAGTCACTGAGGCAGGCATTCATTGTTTTCAAATTATACATGAAATGAATTTGTCATTGTAGTCTAATGAAACTAATAAAATTAAAATTTAAATTTAAATACAACTTTATATTGTATTTGAAGATATTTTCCATAATTAATGAAGATATTCCAGTTCATTCTTTTCTATTCTTCTTTTTGTTCAGTAAATTGTTTTAATGTTTAAGAATATTTAACTACAGCTTAAAACATGCTTTTAATAATGCCGCTCTATTACAATACAATTACAATTAAGTGAAGAGATTTCCTTTACACACACAACCAAACGAGATGTGACTGATGCCTTTCGCATAGCAGTGATAGAGGACAGAGAGTCTGTCTGTTATCGATGCTACATTAAGGCTGTGTACTGATCTCTCGATTAATTATTGCAAAAATCTTCCTCTATACAGAGGAAATATTTTAATTTCAAACAGAATTGGAAGATTATCTCGACTTCTCCACGTTTAGTATTTAATTTGCTTACTTTTAGATGAATCATGCCATTGCAAATGTTATTAAATTCTGTCTTTGTTGCTCCCAAAAGCTTTAAAAGCTCATATCTAGTTCAACAACAGCCGTAATAATGTAATGCGGCCATTCATACATAATTGGTCATTACAACCCTTCAATCAGGATTATGGACCTAGTTTCTCACACCACTTATGTTGTGTGTGTTAATTTTATACATAAGTGACGGGACCTACAGTTTAAAGTTGACGCCGAACGACAAATTGTTTGAGAAACTTTTCATGGCAATTTTATTTACTCTCAGAGTTTTTGGTAGTAATCTGCTTAGAGGAAGTCATCGAAGAAATATTTTTTATATTTTTGTTTTTGATGTCTGACCTGGGGCATGAACCGCGTCCTTACGCCTAATAAACCAACACACTACCTATTAGACTACGGCGACTTCAATTCTGTCTATCATAATCCCAGTCAAGATAATGCTCATACGCCGCCAAGTTCCTAAAATCATTTTACTCACAGGGCCATCTGTACGTAATATCAGTCCTCAGGTTTTAATTCTTATTTACAGTCTTCAGTCTCGCATAGGCCATTTCTAATACAAAAATTTATTGAGTCAACCGTTACGTCAGGAAAAATCTGAAGCTTTAGTCAAAGCATAGTGAATATGAAGGCTGTCTCTCATGTGCCAATCTACAATTTTCTCCGTTAATCTTGCGAATTTCTTTCCAAATTGGTGAAAACAAACTACAAGGCAATTAATCCTCATTGCATCGCCATTTTCAGGTCTGTACCAGAGAGTTAAACATACGATAGAATTGATAGTCCCTTCTTAAACTTATAAATTATACTGCGACGTATTGCCTCCACCCCATAACCGCAGACTACGTCCCGCAGACTGGCATAAACTCCAGCAAAACAACGCTCTCCCGCTCTTGTAATGCGCCTGCATGAAAGTTGCATGACAATCTCATCCCGCATTGATATTGAAGACAATTTTATACGCTTTTAACACACATAAGCTTTTTTCCTTGGACACACATATCTCACGCTATAGCACGTGTAAATACAATCTACCTGCCGCCAATGTTAACTAATTTGGAGGAATAAATTTTTCACTTTTGTCGGAGTAGGTAACCTTCTCCTGTTGGCATCGTCTTAAGATTGTAACAAAGCACTCCCCATGCGATATGGGTATAAACGAATCACATTACGAATTGCTCCGCCAAGGGTTCAAATAATAGTATGACTAACATCAAGTCTCATGTGGCACAAGAGACACTTAAGTTTTACTCTGCTTAAAGCACACAAACCCCCCGAGAGCTCAAATAACACTCTACTAGGTACCATAAATTTATGACGCCGTCATAGCCTTAGCATTTGTTCATACTTCCATTCTTCCTTCTCCATACTATATCGACAGTAAACTGTACCAGTGGTACATCTTGCATGCAACAATGGATGATTAATGTCCTAACAGTATGAGTACCAAGCTGAAGTTAAAACTGAAGCCTGAGTACTGAAAAGTGTGAAGATCACGTTACTTTTTCGTTGTAATACGGACACAAAACTTTCTCTCTACTTCTGAAACCATTCGTATCCTAAGACATATGCAACTTTTCGGTTAGCAAAGATAGAAATGGAATCGGGCTCTATGGATTACATGATAGTGTAGAGTATAAAATAGTCGCTATTGACTCTCCACTGTGTTGTACATAAATATGTACTGCATGTTCACATTTGACATTTTATTTCATTAGATTATGGCAACCTTTTTGTAATTGCATTTGCATAAGTAATTACGGGGGAATTATTTTATTTGAAATAATTGGCTTTAAAATGTTACAATTATTAAAGGAACTATTTAATCCATTGTATTTATTCTAATATTTATTATATTGTAAAAAGAAAAACAATAAAAAAAAATGTCTAAAATTATTTAACAACAATAGATAATAATTTAAGCCCAAAATGCAAAAACGAAAAATTACCAGAATCAAGGCAAATTAAGCAAATCGAATGAAAATTTTATATATTTTTAAACAAAAAAAGAAGAAAATAAAATTAAATAATAGAGAGAACAACTAAAAACATTTTCTAGATTTGTTAGAGGCCAACAAATTTGTTTTTTTTTTACAGGAAACAAAATTTTTTATTCAAAAAACCCCATCAAAAAAGAAAAACAAATCTTCAACCACGCTATTGACCTGGTTTAAGTTTACGTTAATAATGGCTGTAAAAATATAATACAGAGCCTTAATTTAATTTTATTTTATTTTGAATTCCTTCTTTTATTTCTTTTTCAATTTACCTGACAATACTCTTCTCTGGAATGAAAAACTTTCTGGTCTATTTTCCCTCTTAATAACCCAGAATATTTCGTATTGTTTGTGATGCTTAAAACGCCAGAGAAAGAAACTTTACAGTCGAAAACTACACAAAAAAACCTCATAATTTTATAACTTTTGCTGAAAAGAACTGAAACAAAATTTTTGAACTAGATTTTGCAACAGTAACTGCCACAATACAAAACTTGCAAGCAACCAGGCTTTTGTAAACAAATGAGAAAAAATTACAATTCAATACGACCATACAATACCCTACAATGAATTTTAGTCTTTTAAAAACAATTTCTAACTATATCGCTGGTATAACCTCTGGAATTACCAAGGCAAACTGGTAAAACAATTAACGAAACAAAAATTTCTACAAAACTGACTTGCATTACCCTTAACCACGTCAAAAACGAACACAATTATTTGGTAATAAAATAGCGACAACAACCATAGCAACAACAGCATATAAAACTCCAAAAAAAAATTCGCTCCTAAAGATGTCTGTTAGTCAGTTAAGAGAATAAATTCCGAAAAGTTTCCATTTTGTTGGCCAAAGGACTTCTTAATTGATGAAAACCGTCAGACAAACGTATAGTAGAGACACGGCATAAAGTCTCATTTAGACTAAAATATTTTTTTTATTTTTTGTTTTAATCTTTCGTAATAAAACAACAAACAACAAAAAGAAACAGCAACAAAAAGTTTTTGGTAAGCAAAAGAGAGATATAAGATGTAAAGAAGATCTAGAGTGTAAAGCGAAAAATTTTTTAAATCCGACCAAGACTGATGCTTTGATTTCTACTCATTCGATGTTCTGCTACGAAAATAGGTGTGACGTGGTGGATTAGGGAGTAGAGTTGATAAACTTCTCCTTTGGAATATAAGCTCTTTATCCCATCTACACTTACGCATGCAACAAAACACTCTCAATTGCAATTGATTCAATTGCATCTCATTTACCCTCTTACAAGTAGTGTGCTCACTCAAAAGGAGGACTTATCTGAACAGAAGGAATTTGTCTCTTAGGAAACTTGCTACATTTCTGCCAACATATGTTCGTGCTTGTTGAACAAATTGTTTTATAAGTCAGATTGGCCAAATGAGGACTTTACTTATACAGGATAATACCATAACGATTATGTTACTACCAGATGTAAGCTTATGAGATCATGAGTGTTCTAATTACCGAAGCTTACATACATACATACATACCTTCTCACACCAGTTATATTGTGTGTATTCATTTTATCCATAAGTGGCGGGACTTACAGCTTAAAGTCAACAACCAGCGACAGACTTTCGAAATACTTTTCATGGCAATTCTATTTACTCTCAGAGTTTTTGCTAGAAATCTGCTGAGAGTCAGTCGTCGAAGAAGTATTTTTTCATATCGACGCCTCCGTTCTATAACATTCTAAGCCGAAAAAGTGTGTTTTGAGTTATGAGCTCTCAAAGTTTTCACGCGACATACGACTATATGTGTATTCTAAGAAGATTTTTCCCTATAACTTCGGAACGGATCGGCACATCTTAACCAAATTTTGACAGTATTTAAGTTAGAGAACGTAGAATTTAAGAATTCAAAAACATTAAAAACGTTCTAAGTACACTTAGAACGTTATAGAATGGAGCCGTCGATATTTCGTTTTGATGTCTAACATGGGGCTTGAGCTGTAGCCTCACATCAAATAAACCAACACACTGCCTACTAGACTACGGCGATTTCAAGTTAACATTACGTACCTTTCGATGTTTGAATGCCCATCTCACGAAATTGTTTAACATTGACCAAATATACAGAAAGAGTTTTTCTCATATGAATTCTTTGTGTTTTCTAAGTGCTTCCTATCTGTAAATTTAAAAAATAAAACAAAGTGTGTATAAGATATCTTCGAAATTTTTTATTTATTTGATGAACCTTTTGATGCAATTAACAATGGTTTTTCTGGCTGGATCCCTTGAATCCGAAATGCCTAATTTTACATGGCTCTGAGGCTGACTCTAAGAAAACCAGACATAGGATGACAATTTAAGTCTACTATACGGTGTGTATTAAGTACAGCAATAATTCTAAAGCATGGAATTTAATCATAACAGAAGTGTGGTATCATATTTGAATACATGCTCCTCATTTGAAGTTAAAAAATTACCTTTAATTTCTGTTTTTTATTTTCAATAAATTCCAACAAATAATTGAAATTTAATTTAAAAAATAAATTTTTCCATTTTCTTGTTTCAGGTTTTGGCTTCGTTACATTTCAAAGTGAAGATGTGGTAGATAAAGTATGTGAAATTCATTTCCATGAGATAAATAATAAAATGGTAAGCTTATCAAACGTTCTTGTTTTTGAAATATTCAAAAGATTTAAAATGCATTAAAATTTATTTACAGGTCGAATGCAAGAAGGCCCAACCGAAGGAAGTTATGTTACCAGCTAATTTAGCTAAAACTCGTGCTGCTGGCCGTTCTGCTTACGGTGAGTTGGTAGTTTGGAGCAGTAATGCTAACACTAGTTCAACTGCAGTCGCCGCTAATGCATCAGGTGGCGGTGGTGGTGGTGTTGGTTCTGCCGGTACTCATGCTGGCCATACGGCAGCTAGTTTGTTCGGTAGTAATTTTGCTAATTTTGCAGCTGCTGCCGCGGCAGCTGCAGTTCCAGGCACACATCACCATCATCATCATGCCCATACACATGCAGCCCTCTTTGGTACAGCGGGCTCGGCAGGTGGTGTCAATACCACTGTGGGTGGTAGTGGTGCACCGACGGCTGGCTCTTTGCGTTATACGCCTTATCCATTGCCTACACATTTTGCTGCCGCTGCAGCGGCGGCTGCTGCTAATCAGCAGCAACAGCTGCAACAACACCATCAACAACAACAGCAACAACAACAGCAAAATTTTGCTAATGCTGTTGCAGCCGCCGCTGCAGGTACCACACCCACCCACACTTTTATACCACTTTCGTCGACGGCACCGGGTACCCCAACAGCCGTAACTGGTCACTCTCTATTACAATATGCAGCTGCAGCAGCTGCCTCTAATCCACAACAGGCTTCGGCCTTATACGATGCAGCTGCCATGATGGGCTATAAACGTCTACTGGCAGCTGCAGCTGCCACACAGCTAAGACCCACCGCCACAGCCAATAACAGTTTGGCAGCAGCTGCTGCTACGGCACCCTCGGCTCAGGCCTCTTTAAGACCAGCTACGGCTACACTAACATATCCATTAACCGATTTATTATCGGTACCGGGTCTCGAAGTGCCCACAGCCGCGCTTTATCATTTGCAGGGTGCAAATTCTCTTGGAATCTGACCACCTTCAGCGGTGCTAACACAACTAACACGTCCATAAATCTTTAAAAAAATATATGAAAACCATCTAATAAGAGTTTTAGAAACCCTTAAAATTAATTGAAAATTAAAAAGCAAAACAAACCAACAAAAACATTTTTTTCATTAAACATTTACTATCTTCTTACTATATATACAGTAAATATATTTAATTAATTAATTAATTAAATTATTAAAATTTATACTTAAAACTTAAAAAAAAAGAAAACAAAATAGTTGTGTATTCATATTAACATTTAATAATTCTTTATAAAGAAAACCGTATGGAAGACATTCAAATTTAGAAGTTTAATTAAATTAAGTTTGAATGTCTTTCTTAATTATGTAGGTAATTAATTAAAATTAAAAGGAAAACTTAATTATGAATGAATGTACATTTAAAAAATAATTCAAAGAAAAAAGACAAACAAACGATCATATACTTGTAAATTATTAATCGATAACAGTAATGCAAAAAAAATCTAGGTTTAGCTATTATTAAACGAATTAATTTATTAATTATTACGTACAAATATTTAATCATCTTAAACAAGAAAAAAAATATTTTAATTCTAAACAGTAAAAAAAAAATATTTAAAAAAAATACGAGATTCTATTGATTAACATTGTGTGTTTTGTCTAAACATTTTTAAATCATATTTAGTAATTATTTTATGCAAATAGTTTAAATCGTTAAACAAAATAATCAAAAAAAACCAACAACAATAACAATATCGTGAAACAATAAGTCCTTTAGCTAATATTGTCATTCAAGTATGTTTTTAAATAACCCGTAATTAACTCTTTAGGCTTTTTCGAGGACTAATTTTCAATTTTAAAATTTTAATTTTTGTTTTTTGGTTTTGTTTTTTTTCATATTTTTCTCTCTTTATTTTAATATCATTTCATTATTTAAATTAGTCTACTAAAGACTATTTTTTTATAGATTTTAAACGTAAATAACATTTAATGAAACATAAAGATGAAAATGTGAATCGGTTTGATCGATTTGTACGAAATGAAAAAAGTGAGATATAGAGAGATGTAAACACATACATATTACAACATACAATACATATTATAACCCTTTAGTCCGCATTACGACCTAGATTCTCACATCATTTATGTTGTGTGGTTTAATTTTTTTAAAGTAAACTCTGAACGGCAGATCTTTGTGAAAAACTTTTTCAAACTTTCAGAATTTTTGCCAGAAATCTACTGAGGGCAAGTCGCCGAAGAAGTATTTTTTAAACCTAGCCGAGATGTCTGACCTGCGGTTCTACTATAACTTCATATTAAATTAGAACGCATTTCGGCAACGATATTTCAGAGTTTCAGAAAAAAAACGTATATCATGTAGAACAAAGCTCTAAAGAACATACATTTTTAATCATTTTGTTGCTACCATCTTGATAGTAATATCGGAATACACTATGCGTATGAGTAATATTTTTGCTGCACTACTATACGATACATAAAGTATACGCCCAGTGGTATTAGTAAGCTAACCAAAAATTATTCAGATTTAGTAGACTTAAATAATACTTTGTAAAAACAAAAATACATTAATTTAATGAAACAGTCTTTAATTCGAAAGGAAATAATTTGTAGAGGAATTATTTTAGAATATAATTTTATTTTTCTCTATGGACATTGGTTCTGTGTTGAACATCAATTTTCAATTTTTCAGACTTCCACAAAACATTTCTAACTTTTTTCGGAAAGCAGTGTCATCAGCAAAAGTAGATTGTTGTATGTGATTATTTAATGACTTGCTTAAAGTAAAAATTAAATACAGAAATAGCACCAAGATTCTAACCGGAGGCACAGCGCCTGCAATCGCCTGAGCACTTACAAAACTATATTCATTAAAAACAAACTATCGGCCCTTCATAGAGCTATTCAATAACTCCACAATTTTAATTTGTAAATTTAGTATTAGGCAGTTTATGTATTAGGTTTTCAAGCCAAAACTTGCAGAAAGGTCGAGAAGCATTGATGAATAGGGTAGATCAATAAATGGACAGGTTATAACTTTACAACTAGTCAACGATAATACATGATGATATCGACTTTATTCTTTTAACTATCAGTAATCTCTCTATTTCCTTATTCCTTATTTTATACCAGTTCGCATGAGATGAATTAGTACAATTGGGGTACCAACTTCTAATCGCAAACATCTTCAAATATAATGTGAATAGACTTATACATCTATAGCAACAAGAGTAGTGCTCCTGTTTCTCTAAGAATGATTTTTTTATGAGAAACCCTACGAAATTTTTAAAATTATACCAATTCATTGATTTTCATATCTGTCTAGTCAGTGGTGTGTTTTTTTCAGACATCTCCAACAAAACGAAATATAGAAAAATATTACTTCGGTGACTTCCTCTCAGCAGATTTCCAGTAAAAACTCTGAGAGCAAATAAAAATTGCCATGAAATGTTTCTTGTCTGTTTTACCGATTTTCTGTAAAACATATGTTCCCTTTAGTCGAAAATACGCTTTTAGACAAGATACTTGACTTACTCGCAGTGTTATGTGCGTTTGGAAAGAATTCGATCTTTAGACATTTTAAAATAGTTTTACACTCTCAAAATCTTTTTTCTTAACACCAACACTAAGCCCTATTAAAAGAGAAGTCATTTGTTCACATCATATCATAGATAAACAGGATTAAGCCAACCAACTCGGTTGAAATACAAAATGGTCGACAGCAAAGAATAAGAGAAATAGCCAAGCCTATGTGAGTTATAGTTTGCGAATCTGAAATTATGCTTCTTAATATTTTATTCCCTCGTATTTTATCTTCCCGCTTATAAATGATATATATACATACATGCACAAGTATATATGGCGTGTGAGTAATTTTAATTACAATTTTTCGCAAAACGTATACACAGTGCTGCCCGTTAATATGAAACACAATCTGGATATCTCTCCCCCGTATACTTTTTTTTCATTTGTCACTATTTAGTTGAAGCAACTTAGCCAATAAGACTAAATCTTTTTTATTTTACTTACTTAACAACGTACATATACTACTACATATAAATGTAAATTTAATTAATTATTAATTATTATTGTATAATACAGAAACATAATCTTACAAAAAAAAAAAAAGAAAAAATATTCAGAAAATTAACAAAACTTAGGGGCTTAGAGGCCAAAATGCGTACAATTCGTTGCAAATACGATTAACAACAATAACAGTAACAGTAACAATTTAGGAATGTCATAACAATGTAGATAAACTATTTTTTTCGTTTTCTTTCTTTAGGAAAAACAGAAAAAAATTAAACTTTAATGAAATAATTTTTGTTTTTAGTAAAGCAAAAAAAGGTAATTTTATATGTAAGTAGAGAATATATTTAAAAACTATAAAGAATTAAAAGTAATTTTAAAAAGTTTAAACCAATAAAACTTATTGTAGATCATAAGTAGTGAAATGAACAGAAAAATTAAAACCAAACGAAAGAGATTGAAGCCAAAGGCATTACCAAAAATATGAAAAAATTAAAACGAAACGAAACGCAACAATTCAAAGGTAGAAAAAAACAATTTTTTTATTAATTGTGTACAATTAGAACATGTTTTTGTTTTTAATATTTTTTTTAAATTAGTTTTACAAAATATGTACTACGAATTAGTTCTGTCTGACAGCTCATTCATAAGTTTTCTTTCAATTTTTTTTTTTATTTTAATTTTTATTTTCAATATCTTGATTAAAACTTAATGTTTAAATTTTTATAAAAAGAATAATTAAAACACAAAAAAAAACTTTTTAAATAAAATTTTAAAACACTATTAACAACTTGGAAATGAGCAAGAAAATTGGCAAATAAAAAAAACGACAAACAAAATAATCAAGCGCATGTAAATATATGCAACAACAAAACAAAAAGAAATTTTATTTAAAAATAAAAGAAATATTTAACAATAGAGAGCCACAACAACAACAGCAACAGCAACAACAACCAAAACCTGGTTAAAGACCAGCAAAACGAACAAAATAATGATAATGGCTTGAAACGTTGTTAATGATCAACTAAAAGGATAATTTAAAACAATAATAACAACAATAGCAAGTAAATGTTGAACCCAAAAGGAATTTTAATTAACCCATCAACAACATTTGTTTAATACCAACAGCAGCAGTAGCTACAGCAACAGCAAACAATAATAAGGATTGAATAATTTTACTTTTTTATTGAATTTGTGTTTTTAATTTAAATTTCAAAAAAAAAACACTAAAATAGCTGACGTTTTTCTTTTTGTTAATTTCATCTAAAGGCCGGCCTTATTTTTTATTGAAATTTGTTTTGTTTTTTTATATTTAAATTTATTTTTTTTCTTTATTTTTTAAGTTGTAGCCCGAAACTCAATAGTCGTTAATTTTTCTACTATAAAAACTCTATCATTTTACGCCATTTATTTTAAAAACAATTTAGTTTTTCTTTTTTTTGCGTTTCTAATTTAAATCTGTGTGTGTTATTTTTTATATTTCTTTTTTAGTTTTAAATAGTTTTTAATTTTTCTGTATACCCATATACAACAATATTTATAAAAACAATATTTAATCTTTTTACAGAAACTCTAGTTTTTTAGTATGTATCAAAATTATAATAACAACAAATAGTACAACAATTTTAATCTACAACTTTTATTAGAAAAGTTGTAAATTAAAAAAAAAATGTCATGCAATATCAACGGTTTATAAGAGAAGAAGGTGGCCAACAAAACAAATAATAAATCACACAGGATTATAATTTTACAGGATATGATAGCGGAGCTATGCACATAGCCATTCAATTAATCATTTGCTCATAGAGCCAGTTACTTTAAATTTATAACAGAATTAAAACACAAAGCAAATCCGTTTCAGTGCTGAAGCCCAACCCTTTAAAGGTATTCAAATAATAATTTTTGAGACAAAGGCTTATAATCAAACGCTACAAAAAATGTCTAAAGTTTCTTTAAATCATCATTAATAAGTTCACTTGGAGATAATTCAGGCCATTGTTATACCATTTATTTACTTCCAAGTTATAGAATTTTTAATTCTTTTATTGATATTGTAGTCCATGAATGTCCATGAATCTTCAAATCTCAAGACTTCAATCATCAAATTTGCTGTGGGCTCTTAACCAAGTCCCAACTTACCTTGTCCATGACACAGACATATCAAATTTCATAAAATGTATAATTCAAGGCCCGGGTCCTCTCTTTCTAAAGATTTTTGGTGCGTTGCTCCATTACTCTAAATATTTTAACCTAAATGTGCAATATCTGTGGACCAAAAACTTTTAGAAAAATATATTCCTGGTTTCCAAGTAAAAAAAATTGTATCGGCCTTTGATCCACTCGGATATAATCAAAAATGCGTGTTCTTTTTAATTTTAAGGTTAGGATACCACGAAAACCTTGAGTCATAAAGCAATTTCTAAGACTGAATTCATTTTCAGGGAACCAAAAACCTTTTGAAAAGCAGTTTGGATTCTGGGTTAAGAATATTGTCGGCCTGTAATATGCTGAAAGAATTCCCGAAATTAATTTCCAAATCTCATTAAAGAACACATAATCCACACACTATACATATTACATACATATGTACATTGTTGACCATCAAGCCTTCTTTCCATCTTTCCATCATTTCATCTTTCTTTCATCAAGAGTACTCTCTTTCTACTCCACATAAAGGTTCTGGCGTTGCGGCATGGAGTAGGGTCACCCTCTGATCATAATTCTAATACGTATATGATTCAGCTTTTCATTTCGATTTCGGGTCATTTTAAATCATTTCATGTACGAGTATATTGTTGACAGATGCCATCAGCTGCAAAGAAATGCAAACTGCAGAGTTTCATGTTAAACGTAATGACCATGTAATGTAGAAAATAAGAAACCTTTTAGAAACACCTTGTTCTGATTATAATAATAATACAGTAAAGATTATAAACCTATCATAAAAAACAGTCTGTTCTGATAAACAAAATGAACAGAAGATAATCTTGGTTACATGGCGGTTAGTCAAACTTCCAGCAAGTACAACAATTATTACTAACAACAATCCAATTCATCATTTTCCTTCTATCAGTGTTTCATGTTTCCTCTTTAAGTCCATAGTAAATTCCTTGTAAATTTAAGGCCACAAAACATGGTGGTAATGTCACCCTGTATAGTGTCGATTACTTGAATTTCAATATATTTAAGTTCTGAAATAGAACTCAGCATTGCACAATAAAAAATAGGTTTCGTTCTTCATAAGAACCTCTTAATTGTAGCATGACCGGACCACAGCCTCTAAATCGTTTGTATTGCTTTCGACATATTACGTCTTTCTCTATTTTTTTTCTAGCTTTACAAAATCACAAAAACTTTTATATTTTTTTTTAATATTTAAAACGTGTATTTACTTTTAGTTTTAAGTGTCTTTTAGTTCTTAGATTTACTAAAAAGAATTACAAAAAACTTTTAATATTTAATATTTAATTAACTATCATTAATAGGCCTAATTTAGTTTAAAAAAAACATTATTATTAAATTTTAATTACAACGAAACATTGTTTGTTTTTAGAAACAAAATCTTTAAAAACTAATAAAACAATAGAGTATTAGTAAGCAAATAAATAATAATAATAATAATTAAAAACATACATACATATTTACTATACACACTATTTATTTAAATAGAAACAACAATAAAACTCAGTACACTTTAGTTCATAATAAATAATATTTTAGTAAATAAGATAAAATTGTTATTTAGCAAACAACTACTACTAAAAACATATATTATTAAACGTATTATTAACAACAACAAAATGTAGAAAAAAAAACAACAACTCTAATACAAAGAAAATTAATGAAAAAATTGTCTGCTTTGAAAAAAAAAACTAAAACAAAAACAATAATATTACAATGAGAGAATATTTATTAAATGTGTCTGTGTATTTAACAAATAGAGACTCTCTTAACTAATTTTTTTACATTCCATTATACTTTATACAATATATACATAAATGTATGTGTGTGTGTGTGTAACTGTGTTTGTGTATTAGTGTAGGTTATAACAAACAAAGAGAGATACTTACAATTGCAAATTCATATTTTTTTTTCTAAAATAATTATTAAAATTACTTTAAAAAAACAAACAAAGATAAACTCTAGTTCTTAGCCAAAAACACTAGATTTTCTAATACTCATTTACTCTTTATAATAATACTTCAGTGTTTAATTGATTTTAATTTTTTAATTTTTTGTTTTTCTTAGAAAAACAATACATTTTAAACATAATTTTAGTTTCTTCTTTTCTATACAAATATTTATCGATAACTTTTCTCTATAATTTCTTTTAGTAATTTGTTAAAAATTTACAAAAAAAATACTTTCGACGAAAACCAAAATATTAAAATCATGGTGTGGAATGTGTTTAATTAAATTCGATTTGTTTGCTTTCTCTTTCTTTTTTTCATTTTTTTCTTTCTCTTGCTGTACTTGTGATGCAAATGGATGGCATTTATGTCGTTGGGTGGCTATAGACAACATCATGTGGGGACTGGGGACATTACCGGAAGGTGAGTAAATTTTCATTATAAATACACGAATTCACGGTCAATGGTCTCTTAATTAATCATTTTCAACAGCATTCATATTTCCTTTGTAGTGGAAAGTATGTCTGCCAAATTTAACTGATAATTTTAACTGATAACAGTAACACTGTCCTACGATATTGTATGGACATTAGATGTAGGATGGGATTAATTTTGTTGCAATTCAATTTTATTTTTAATTTAATTAATATAACACTCGGTGCCAACTTTCAATAATCCAGCACTGCACCTTGTATTTTTTGCACAAAAATGTATAAAGCCGCACCACTGTGCGCCATTTCAAGTACATATAATTATTAATTTTCTGTTTACATTTTTTAATTTTTAAATTGTAAACTTTTAACCTTAAGATGGGAGAGCCTCGAAAAGATTGATTATATCATTCATATAAGGCATTGGAAACAAGTTTTCCGAGAAAAATACTTGTTAAGGATTTCAATGTAGAAACTCTCTAAGATGACTGTGAAGATCTAAAACTATAATCCTGGAATTTAAATATGTTTTTGCATATAATAATATTCACATATATATCCTTCAGAATTTGCCAAATATCTTAGTCAATCATGATCACGGTTTGTTCAACATCATCGTAAATAGTGTTTTAGTCGAAATAAAATTAGTATTCTTGAAAGAATAATGCAAGACTGAAAACTCTTCCTTGTGATTTCCACTATCACTTTGGACGCAATGAGGAATTCAGGTGGTATACAGGAAGCCTACATACATGCATAATTGGTCATTATCCTTCAGTCAGGATTACACCCTAGTTTCTCACACCACTTATGTTGTGTGTGTTAATTTTATACATGAGTGGCGGAACCTACGGTTTAAGGTCGACTCTGAACGGCAGATTTTTTTTTTTGAGAAACTTTTTCATAGCAGTTTTTACCAGAAAGTTGAGAGGAAGTCGCCGAAGAAATATTTTTTTTTTATTTCGCTTTGTTGGAGATGTCTGACCTGGGGTTTGAACCACTGCCTCACGTCTAATAAGCCAGCAGACTACCTACTAGACTACGACGACTACACGCATATTGTGTGTGTTCATTTAATCGAATCGAATCCCAACACCAGATCTATGGAATTTTTTTTGTCAATTATTTCAAAGCTTTCGCCAGAAGCAGGGGCAGAGAGAGTTTCCGAAAGAAGTTTTATTTTCATGTTACTTTTTTTCCAAATCTCCGAGTTAGAAATTGAATTGCAGCTAGAACTGGATTTGAATTAATTGTCAGAAACCTTACACCAAGATATAAAAAAGAAAGCTAACCGTAATAAAGGCACTGAAGTTGAACCCACAAGGGTTCCGAAATCATAATGTCAATTTTGCGATATCTTTGTTGATTTTTTAGAAACGCCTTCAGCGTAAAACTCGGGTGAAAAATTTAAATATTACGATTTTGAAGTCAATTTTGAATTATTTTTTTATCATATGGGTATTCTAGGTTGTTTGTAAAAATTTGTTAATTTCACTTTTTATAAGCGATGTCATGCGCATATCAGCGTTTTAATAGTTAAATAGCTTTCCGATAGTTAAATTGAAATTTTATTACAATAAATTGCCATTCGAGAAAAATGAAATTTTTAAATTTTGGCCACAAAAATGTTTCTCAACAAAGTTGCTTAAACATCTAACAAAATCTACAATAAAAACATGTTTACAAATACCTCCAAAAGTTTTTCCATCTCTGTAAAAACACAAATAAAAATATAATGCAAAATCCATTTTTAAAATTTTTGTAATTTTTTTAACAGGTTTTCCGGCGGCTGCTTACGCTGCCTATGCAGCTGGTCGTGGTTATTCGGGTTATCCTAGTTTTGGTTTACCGTATCCTACTGGTGAGTTTCATTTATTTTCATTGTAATTCTAATTAATTTTAACCTTAACTTATGATTGTTTAAGTTTAAGCATTCAAAAAATAACACTATTATTAATACAATTCAATAAACATATATAATTAACAATATAATCAAAAATGATTAATAATAAGAATATTAATTATTTATTTTGTTTTATTATTATTATTAACTTATAACTTAAGTAATATTAATAATTTAATATTATTTTTTGCAATTTTTTTTCAATTGGCCCATATGAATATTTTGTTTACTTGAAAACCCTTAAGAAGAATTAAAATTGATAAATTTTTATTGTATAATAAAATGCTTGATGCACGCTACAAAAAGAAAACAGACAGACAACGAACAAAATTTACTAAAAATATTATAAAATTGAAACAAAAATTCATTCAAAACAATAACGAAAAGACATATTTTTTTTAAATTTATAATTTTTTTTAACCACACAATTATTGGAAAAGTTTTTATTCGACGAAAACTTTTGTGTTTGAGTGTAATTTTTTTGATTTAGTTTTTTAACCTGAAATTATTTTTTTTTATTTTTTGCACGGGACTACACTAAAACCACATCTATTTTAACCAATTGCTTGTCTTGACTCATTTAAATCATTAATGTTTGCAAGAGTAACCCCCAATTTCTGTTCAACTCATTAAAAAAAATTTATTAAAAAAATTTCTTTTTTTTTATATTTTTTTGGTTTCTTTTCTTTTACTTTCAAATTTGACTTTTTCCTCATTTGCATTTGCGTCTCAGCTGGTGTCATGAGTGTAGTCCCGGAAAATCGTATTTTGATTGGTGATTATATGGTGGCTCCTCCCACAACAACAGCTTAAAACTTTCCAGTTAAAAACAAAAGAAAAAATAAAATATTTTTTTATTTTAATTTTAATTATTTTGTTTAATTATATTATTTGTTCTCTATTTTTTACATAAATAAGTGTTTTATGAATTAAGATAACAAAACTTTGTTTTTTTTTGCATAATTTTATTCCTTCAATTATTTTCTTCTTTTTTATTCTTTTATCACCAAAGACATGACCAAAAAAAACAAAAAGAAAACAAAAGAAAATTTTAAACAAATTATGCTACTTTATATAAACATACTAAATTTAAAACTTAAATTTATTTTTTAATTTTTAAACATTTTTTAATGTATAATTGTTTTTTTTAATTATTAAATAAAAGCCTTTATATTATGAAAAAAAACAACAAAACCAACTAAATATTTTGTTAATTTTTTCATTAGAGTTTTTGTTCATTTTAATTTAATTAATTTTCTTTTTCTTTTAGTTTTTTAAAAAAGTGTCAAAAAATGCTAAGAAACTATGTTTCTAGAAAAAGGTATATAAACATGTGTCTAAACATTTCTGTTGCTAGACAATGAATCTACATATACATAATATGATGTTTTTAATGACAAACCCACATAGTGTAAGAATTCTCCCTTTTTTGGCGAATCATAAATTTACAATCAACGTTTGTATACACATACATAATAGGCCATTACAACCCTTCAGTCAGAATTACGACCTAGATTTTCAACGTTTGTATATAAATCGCATTATCATGTGAAGAAAGTTGTAAAATTTTGGTTTTAAATTTGTTTCCAAAATTATAAAGGCCTCCTATGTAATGTTGAGAAACATATGGTTTTATAAATTTAAAGTAAAATTGTTCACAAAACTATTTTTTTAACAATTTCATCAATATTTATGACGATAAGGATTCTCAAGCATCACTAGAATGTTACCGTACGTGCTATTCCATATAGTCAGCTTTCTCCCTGTTCTTAGCTATCTCTTCCTTATACAAACTGTATTCCTATGCACCATTCTATTACATTCGCCTAGGATTAGGAATTATCGATCCCGGATTTCTTTCCATTCAATGTCTATCAAAAATATTCCACATCGTCAATTTTCTTTGGTCATTTTGAATCCATAGGTAGCCTAGTGTAATCACAATGTTACGACAACAACTAGGTTAGCTTATAGTTAACTTTCCCATACTGTTAATCTAGATTTCAATATCTGGAATTATTTTGTGGAGCCTTCGTGGACTATTCCATTTTCCTCTGTGTATACACATATTTCGCTTCACTAGATGGAATAACTTGATCCTTCGTTTTATAAAAATTAACCGCATTCTTCTCTTGACAATGTATGCTTGCCATGTTTGTAAAATATTGAGTAACACTAAGTCAGTTCGCTTTGAAAATAATAGTCGATTACTTTGTATAGGCCCACCTTTATTCAGCATTTGAAACTTTATTGTCTTTATGCAAGTCTCTACCAAATAACCACTTCGCCATTCCTTACGCTCAACAAGAAGGTGCATCTTCGCCATTTGTCTCTTCTCCTTTCGTGTATATGCTCTGCCAAATTCATGTTCACTGACTCCATCCAGAGTTTAATCAGCCCAACCATATAATGTTCGTATACAGTTACTACAATTCTGCTCGCACAATATGGCGACATTAATGACGACCCATGGTTACAGAATTTTAAAATCATAACCGGAGTCAAATATCTTTTAGGAAAACCTTTGAAGAACTCCGTTCAAAATGCCGTATTACCGTTGTCTGATGTGGACCTTCGAATCTTTGAATAGATATTGACTATTCGAATCAGGGGATCAGGTAATTTAACCTATAAACCGACTCAATGATATATTTCAACCCCATCGAGGTAATAAATGCACTTTTTCCTACAGATGCTTTACCCTCGATCGTCTTAATGACAAAACTTCATTTGAACATACCCACATAAAGCAAACCACACATTTGGGTGTCCTCCATGAGATTTTCTAATTTTATGAAATCAATATATTTTATTAGGTGCACTATAACGATCCAGTAAAAAGCCTAAACTTATCTGACGTGTTATCAAATAATAAAAGTGTATGTCTAACCTTCTATAGTGGTCGCCATAGTTTAATACGTTTGACATCTGCGAGTTCAACTAAAGCAATTACAAGAATACGAACAAAGAAGGATCAAATACAAAAATACATTGAAGTACCACAAAATATAGAATAGAAAAATATTACAATAACAAATCAACAGTATAGTTCTAGGACTTGCCAGACTGTGTATACATTAATAACAACTACAGCAAAGGTTGCTCTTTAGTAATATAAACTAAAACATGCATACACTGAACAAATGTTTAAATGGGAGAATTTTGATCTTTTTTTTGTGGAAGCTTCGCTCTTATTATTAATTTTATTATTTAATTATTAAATTTATTTAAATAAAAGATTGAAGAAAATCTCAACATAATAACATTATGATAGAGATCAAAAATTGTACTTTTAATATGACTTTTATATAGACATTAAACATTGCTTAGCAACTTTTCTTTTGCAACATTTACCGCATATACAAAATCACTGCCATGCGAACTTATGGTTATGTAAACTTTTTTGACACTTTAATTATTATTTTTTTTATTCACTATTTCTTATTATTTAAGCCATTAGTTAGGAAAAATTTAGGTCCAAAACAACATTTTTTCGTTAAATTTATTTTAATGCTCTTTAAATTTCGTTTAAAAAAAAAGAAACTTAAGAAAACCGAAAAAATGTAAGAAATATGTTGTAAATGTACTGTGTATGTATAATTTTGTAGGCTTGACTATATGTGGAATCGGTAGAAGTACGTTTGGTACGTGTAGTACGAATGCAGGCAGGCGGCCTGGTACTGGCAGCGGTGCCGGTACCCAGCCATCAACAGCAGGATTTCCTCATCAGGCGTTAACCCTACCCTTAGCCACCGCTCTAACACGCACAGCTGCTATTAAATCACAATTCCTGGGCATCAACAATTTTTAATAACTTTAAAAAACACACACATGCAAAGAGAAGAATAGAGAGAGTGCTAGGGAGTTTCGTAAATGAAACCCTGCTTGAGTACAAACTCAAGTCTCTCTTTACATCCTCCCTTAAGTATAATGCTTTGCTTTTCTATTCTTAATTATCAATTAAAGGGAGTGTTTGAAATTTCGTTGTCTTAAGAGAATAACGAATGAAAAAAGAAAACAACAACAAAACACGTAAAATTATTTACAACAAATATAGTTTAGCTAAATAATTACAACCAAAAAAAAAACACACGTAAAAAGCAGAACAATTTTGTAGATGAACGTTCGAAACGTTTGTTGAAACGTTTTTCGTTTGTAACGTTTTAGTAATCGCAAGCAGTATTGAATGTAGTTGGTTTGTTAGTACACGTACTCGTAATATCTCTCTCTTAACTTATTTTATATACAAAATACATGCATATATAATAACCACACACATACATACATATATACAATTTGAAATGATATTTAAACAATAAAACCACACACAGTATTAATCAAATAAAGAATTGACAAACACAGAACCATTTTAATATTCAAACTCAACTTAAAAGTAGTTAAAGTAGTTAAACTAATGAGAAAGAGAACCAAAAAGGAATCGTAGTAACTGTGCGTATGTCTGTCTCACTCATAAAAAAAAACAATTTAAACGTCAGTTTTAAAATTTCCTTTTTTTTCGTTCAAATTTTGGGAACAAAAATCATTAAAATTTTCTTCTATAATCTCTCGCCTGACGTTTACAATTGTTGTTTCTTGTTTCTCTGTGTAGCAATTAGTCCGTTTATCCAAACGTTAAGAGTATTTAATCATTATAGTCAATATAAGCGTAGTCAATAATAACTTATTTAATCTTTGTCTTAAAGTGTTAATTAAACGTAGTTTTCTCAGCCCCAATTTTCTCATACGATATACATATAAACACACACGTCTCAAGTATAACCCAATTAGACAGAAACGTGTTAGAATCTTAGATTATTAGAATATTATATTTTAATTTAATTGTTAACAGAAATTAATTATGATTTCGTCTCTTTTTTTAAATTTTCCTTTAAACAAATTATATACTTTTTTAATATTTATTGAATATCTTATAACCTTTTTTTTCTATAAACTTAGTGGCATAGTAGCATTCGTACTAAACGTTCGATTATTTAGTTTAAAAAAAAACATACATTATAAAGAAATATTAAATTATGAGTATTTTTTTAATTGTTTTTTAAGTAAATTATTTTTTTTTTATTAAAATATTACACATAAAAAAGTAAATTAGTTACATATTTATGTTGTAAACTCACTTCAAAAGTATTGCTCTCAATATTCCTGAATTAATCTATTATTCTTTTTTATTTTAAACTTAAAAATACTTATTTATTATTAGCAACATGTTGGTAAACATTTTTAAAATTATATGCCATTTTCAAAACCTTTACAAACCATTTTATTTCATTTTAAAACATAATTTTTGACTTGTAGTAACATGTTTGTAAGCAATTTTGAAATTTATAATATTGTTTCATATTCAAAATGAAATTTTAAATTTTATTTCTATCAACAAAAAAATTATTTTTACAATTTTTAAAATTAATATGCACTTATGTACATTACGAAACAATATTATAAGAATATTTCTGATTATCTATACTATACCATACACATACATCTAGTTTTAGGCTCCTCCAATTTTTAAAAACAAAAATATTAACTGCAATATACATAACTAATGCAACATGTTGCTAGATCAATAAGAATAACATTGTATCTATAAATGGCAATATTTAATACAACCTTTTCAAATCATAATTCCTCTCTAAGCATGGTTAGTAAACTTAGGCAACTCGTCTATAAGCATATACATATACAGCAACATGTTTCTATTAACATATGCAAAGTAATGTGTAACAAGTTTACGGCAATTCAATTTTATTATATTTTTTCGAATATATTCTTAAAGACAAATAGCCTAATCTATGCCTTATTCACATGTTACAATTTCACAAACCGCATTTAATTGTTCCCAGAAACATATATGTCAACATATGTTTGATTGGCATTATTTTCTAAGGGATATGACACTATAAGCCTTATCAGATTATTTATAAATGTTCACACATTCTTCTAGCAACATGTTTATTAAGTACGTGAGTTATTAGGGCTATGTCTACCAACATGTTGCAATGTTTTCCATAAAACATGTATCACATTACTATGATTTAAATTTACTTTCCTTATAGATTTTTATAAATCAAGGCAACATCTTGTAATTGTTTGAAACATATAATAAATTATAAAGCTTTTGTTGAAGGCAAAGTTGCTCACTATAAATACGTACAATATTCATAACATAAATTCAAATGTTAAAAAAATATTCTTTAGTCTGCACATACATTTTCCTGATTACAATATAGTAATATATTTATTTATACTTCAGCAACATGTTAAGACAAAGTGAATGGAAAGTAGGCAGTAGTCCTGATTTCTTATTTAATAAGTTTAATTTTCAAAAAAATTTTGTTTTTTAAATTTTTTATCTTAAGCAGCTAATATTT
Source organism: Sarcophaga subvicina (assembly GCA_936449025.2). Taxonomy (NCBI): domain Eukaryota; kingdom Metazoa; phylum Arthropoda; class Insecta; order Diptera; family Sarcophagidae; genus Sarcophaga; species Sarcophaga subvicina. The sequence continues at coordinate 79,029,894 of OW388083.2, forward strand.
TACTAAAATTGACTAGTAAACAGCATATAAATATGTGACAACATTGTTGTAACCATAAAACATTAGAATTTGTTGTATTACTGAAAGTGGCAAATTTGAAAGATTTACTAAAACTTGGCAACATGTTGCTATGATCGTTATAAAATGCATTTTCAATCATATGCATTTAATATAAAAAATAAATTTTGCGTTTTGTTGAGAAAAGTTACGTTTTAAATATGAAGAGAGGCTTCTACACATAATTTATGGTCAAATAGACAACTGATTTTGAAAATATATTGTATCATAAAAACACAAAAATGTTTCTATTAATACAAGGATAACATATACACACCAGCAACATGTTGCTAAGATCGTATTTAAATATAATTAGGTTACATTATTAGTTCAACACCAAAAATTGACAAAAGAGGCTTGTGGTTTTGACATGTTCGAATTAAAAAAAGTGGTTTATCATTGGAAAAGTTTTTCTACAAATGAATTGAATATGTTTCTTATTTAGAAACTGAATTTAAAAATAAGGTTATATTTCTTATTTTCGAAAACTATTCTGGTCAATTTGTTGCAGCAGCAAAAGTTTTTATTTTTATTTTTAATTGTAAAATGAATTCCTTACTCGTTCTTTTAATGTAGAGCAATATTTTGGATTATTATTTTTAATTGTAAAATGAATTCCTTACTCGTTCTTTTAATGTAGAGCAATATTTTGGAGGCATAGTTTGAAATGTTTTCGTTCTCATAAAAATATACAACAATTATGAAAAATATTTATATTTAAGCTTACAAAAAATTTCATATTTATTCACAAAATTCTTAAATATGTTTAAAGCTCCACCTCATTCTTTTAGCGCAACACATAAATTAGTTTTTCGTACAATTAGTCTACATTTTACTTAAAAAGTAATCGTAAAAAAGTAAAACTTTAGATATTTTATAAAATATTTAATGAATTTTTCATAATATTTTAATTTGTTTTTTATTGTGTTATTTTTTAATAAACATTTGATATTTTCTTTATGGTTTTATTATGTATCGTTATTAAATGATGTTTTCTTTATTTAAAATTTTATTATTTTGTTAATATAACAATTTAAACATTTTTCCCTTTTTTTTTGTTGAATTTTTTTATATAAAAATCTAAGTTTTTGTTACCCCATTATTTTAAATAAAATGTTGATGTTGCAAACATTTCAGTTTTTTATATTTTACTAAGTGATACAAAATATTTTTTAAATAAAACAAAACAGAAACTGAAAATTATGCAATTTTTTTACATGGGTATTTTTTTTAATCATATTGTTTCTTTTTTATAAAAATGAAAAATGAAACGCTTTTTTATATACAAGAAAATTAATAAAATTTTTATGTAAAATATTTGACACAGAAATTTAATATTTTAATATTTATTTATTACAGTCAATAAAGAGAGATAGAGAGAAAAAAACCAAATGCCAATAAACTGAAACAATAAATGTATAATATAAATTTTTTGATATAAAATTATTAAAGTAATTGGCCAAGAATTCTGGAATTTATTTCTTTTTTATTCAAAAGAAATTTTAATATTAAAATAAAAAACTTTGGCAAAATGTTATTGAGTATGTATCGGGTAGTGATATGATAAAACTGTTAATTACAATTAAAAATTCATTAGAATCTTGCTTATTAAATTTTATACAATGAGAAATTTCTTTCTTTAAAAGAAAGTCATTTAGGAACATGTTGCTTACATTGTAAGATACATAAATAATTGATATTCATAAACAGCGTCCTTACTACTAATCTTTTACTAACATGTTAATAAAAGCAAACTCTTTTTATATAATAGTTAAACTGCACAACAATATTTGGTACATATTGCCAATACATATAACAATATTTTAAAACATATAAAATTTCAATTGCTTAATTCTTGTCAACATGTTGCTACTAATATCATAGTAGACTCCTGCATATGTCATTTATGCCGTCTTAAGTCTTTATGCAGAGCAAAACTTTAAAAAAAGATCAAAAGAATGTCCAAAGATTTGTTTAATTAATAAATTATTAATAATTTATTTTAATTTTCAAAAATAACATCTTACATAAAGCCTTTCAACATGTTGTAAACATTTGTTGAATTATAATTTTATAAAAAAAAATGTAATATTTTTATACATATCAATAAGTCGTTAGCTTTAGAGGAATCTTAAATGTATAAGAAAACGAACTTATATGAAAAATTTTGTCCTGCAAAATTTTTTTATTAGCATGGCTTCTATCAACATGTTGAGTGGATGTGACATTTTTAAAGTTTCAATACTTATGCAAGCTATGTAACTATATTACTAGTAACATATATTTTTAAAAGAAATGTTCTGTAGGGCTTTGCAACATGTTGATAGGTAATGGGGAAATTATTGCAAAAAATCTCTTTAAAATGGAAATAGTTCAAAAAAGTTATGAAACATGTTGTAAAAATGTAGATCCTCTTTTTTATAAACGTTTCATTCATTTTTAATAAAAGCTTACAAAAATTGTGGCTACATACATGTTGCAAGAAACTGTTTGGCAATTAATATGAGCATATAAGCATGCTTTGTGGCATATAATTTCATTTTAGGTATTCTTTAATGTTGCATATATTTTTAATGGTTAAAATTAAAACTGAAACAACAAAAGTAGATGTGGATGTCTGGGTCATTACAGCCTTTATGAAATTTTCTATTCCAGTAATTACAGGCATTTTGATCTTATTTTTCTCTCTCTCTCTCTCTTGTCGCATTATAGAAAATAATTTTTTAATTTGGTTTTATTTTTTTTTTATTTTCTTTTTTAATATATTTTTTTAATCAAACAAATATTTTAAACTGAAAAATTACGAATCAAAAAAAATTTTTAAAACAAAATTTTTTGATTTTTTTTATAAATTTTTATATTAAAAAATGAATTGTTAATTATTATATATATATGAAAAGAAAAAAACTTATTGAATGACAAAAATAAATCAAAGAAAAAATATTTAAGCGTCTAAAATTAAAAATAATGAAAAAATGTGTTTTTTGAATCAATTATCCATCCATTTATTCTGCAAAACAAACAAAAAATGCAAAAAAAAACAAATCAAATATATAAAAAATATTTTGCAAACAAACAGAAAATAATTATTTAAACAAAAAACAAATCAAATATTTTTAAAAAATATTTCAAAAAAAAAACAACAAAAATTTGCATAATGCTTGTCCTTGCTTTTTTTACGCATATTTACTAATAAATAAAATTATATATTAATAAATTATTATATTAACAAATTGAATGATAAAACAACAACAAATAGCACAACCAAACAAACAATTAAAATTTATTAAAAACGAATATGACAACAACAACAAAAAATATAATTAATTTAATAAGCCAGCTAAAAATTTAAAAAACAAAAGGAAAAACCTACAAAAAAATATGACATGCATATTTATTAAGCTTAAAAACAACAAAAACAAAACTAAAAATTTAATATTTAAATGCAAAAAAAAAACTTATTTACATACATAATCATAAAAAAGAAGAAAAAATTTTAAACGAAAAAAAACAACAACAAAAACCATAATTAATTATTATATACTAAAACTATACTTTACATTTCAACACACGTACTTATAGACAAAACAGAACATTTAACACTGGCATAAGCAAAATACATATATACGGACCGATACATTTATTTATTGAACCACGAATTAAAACTGAAACAACAATAATTATAATCTGTTACTAAAACAAAACAATTAAATTAACAACAACAGCAACAAAATTAGGTATTTATAAACAAAAACAAATAAAGCAACAATTTAAATATACACACACACAGTAAAATGAATATGAAAATAAAAAAACATTTGCAAACTTTACTAAATTTTTTCTTTTTTTTTAATGAAAAAAATTAAAACACAACAATAACTTAAATTTGTTAAATGTATTGTGTGTGTACATGCAACACACTTATAAAACAGCTATTATAACAACAACAACAACCGCAAAAAGAAAAACAATATATTAGTAATAAAATTATTATTAAACAACAACAAAAAAACAACACAATAAAACAAATTCTATATATTGAAATTTAAATTTAAATAATTTTATTGTATTGTCTGTTGCAATTTGAAATTTTTTTTTGTTATTAGTTTACTACCCTAATTTAGTGTTCTGGTGATAGGCCCCCTTCGTTCTCTTGAGAAACTAAATGTTAAATATTTGAAGAGGGTATTTTAGCGTCGACAGTAACACAATAGAATATTGTTTTAATAACGGTTATTCTCTTACACACAGAACGTCTCTTCTCTACTACAAAATAGCTTTGTTGTCTTGCATTTTGAATACCTGATTTAGAAAATACAAAAAATTAATATTTTTTTATATGTATATCGGGATGCCCATTTTGCGATTTTAAAACCGCCAGTCTGGTATAGCTGGAAACTGGCGCCTCAAGTGTTATCTGAAGTGTCATTCATTTTAGGTCATTTAGCTATCGAAGAGTGCTTAAAAATAGTTCAAAAGGACTTAAAAAGTAATGCACGAACGTGGCCATTTTATAACATTACCGGGTGATTAGATAGAGGGTCAACCTAGAGGACTCACAAGCAGACACAAACAACTCAATAACTTTGAAAAATTTCAGGATGTCACTGGATATCAACAAGGGTAATTCGCTGTCCAGCACTTGATATGCAACGAGCTATTCTTTTAGCATGCATTAACGCCTCAAAGATTTCAAGAGAAAGTTTTCATGATTTATTCTCATCATCACAAAATCTACATATTGGGTTCGAAACGAAGTACTTTCAAAAGACTGATTCCTTAGCTTAGATTATTCCTAAATAATCTTCAAATAATATTTAAACATTGAAAATTCAGAAGCAAAGCAATCAGATGCGATCAGGGTTAAAGCCGAGAAACATTAAGAAACGATTTTATTAGTCAGAAATTAGGCTTGAACATCATCAAGAGCCTTTTTCGCTTCGAATAAATACTGGTGATGGAAAATAGATCTATAAAGACAAACACTTTCCAATACAAAAAAAATTTATAATCTTATGACCTAAAAACACTCCCTATGTAGCGTATGAGTGATATTTAACATTAGCATAAATCATACGCAATGTTATCCCACACATCAATAGCATTCATGCTCTTAACATTTACTCTCATTTTGTATTGTATTTGAGCCCTAAACAATAGAAAACCAAAAATGCTGAGATTTCGTTTCACCTTTTTTTCGCTTTGTGGCTTATGAAACAACAACAACAACAAAAAAACGAACAATCTATTAAAAAGTTGTAAAATAAACAACAACAATAAGCTAAAAGCCAGTATACACAGTGAAGAAATTGAAAATTAAACCTGCTCTCTTTCTTTTGTTTGCTCTCAATTCTCATTACCATAAACTTGTTAAACTATTCTCCTACACCAGCTAAAAACTTATTTAAAAGAAAATGAAAAAAAGTGAAAAAACGAGAACTGAAATGAACAGATAAATAACAACAACAGCAACATTATAAAACAATGGAACCATTGTTGTCTTATTAAAAACGAAAAATAATAACCTCACCTACAATAACAAGTTTAGTAGTTTAAATAAGAGAACGAAATGGAGAGAGAGAGAGCAAGAGAGAAGAGATCCAGTGATAAAAGCATAATAAACAAAACATCTAAACGCCATTTCTCTAAATGATAACATTGAAGAGAAGGAAAACAAAGGGTCAGAGTCGACCAGTTGTAGTTGCTTAACAATAATAGACAGGGTAATTGCTTTTTTGTAACATTTGCCTACTCTCACTCGCTCTCACTATTCCTTTTGTAAGTTTTGTTTTGTTACCATTTGTTTATGACAAAAACAAAAAAAACTAAACAAACTTTAAGTCTTTCTCTTTTGCTCCCTTTGTATATCATGTTTCCTTTTCTTTGTTGTTATGAACTGTTGTTTTTCGTACAACAATTTTAGAAAATATTAAGAACAGCAGTAGCAGCAGCAACATTAAAAGCTTGTGTTTATTTTCATTGTTTGTTTTCTACTAAGCCTGGTTATATCATGATTTGACACCTACTTTCTCTACTTTTTCTCTACTTTTTATTTTTATTTTTTTCTCTTTTTATGCTTTCCTTGGTTTTTTTATAATGAGAGTCTCGTATATAACAGAACAACATAAACGTCAACAAAAATTTTTTGTAAGAAATATAAATTCAAAGGCAGAATAGGGTCATTTTGAAGAAGGTCGGTCATTAAGAGAGAGAAACAACTACAAATACTGGCCCAGGCAAATAATTACACTGTATACGAAAGTACAACTACAAAAAAAGAAGAGTTTTGCAAAAAAAGAAGAGAAAATTTTAATACTTTTTCGGTAAGAGTTTCTCAAGAATTGTGGCGTGTGTTTAACCTTTAAAAAGGGGAAGCAGTGGCAATACGTTACAAATTTTTATGAGAGTTAAGAAGTATAGGGTCTTCTAACAGTAACTTTCGAACTTCGGTAGTTGATAACAGTCATATTGTTGAAGCTACATTTGTCAAATTAAATTGTCATTTATACAGTTCGTTTTTGCCGAATCACTTTGCCCGAATATAGACAAAGATGTGTCTTCACTGAATGGATTCTACTATGAGGGCCATTTCTAGATAAGTTGCTGTGTAAAGAAATAAAATTGTCAAGTTTGTAACAATAATAATACACATGAGATCCATGAGCGTGCAATGCACTCCCGAAAAGTCACTATTTGGCATGGATTTTAAGATGACGACGTCAGTGGTCCATATTGCCTTCTACCACTGCCAACGTTGAGCTAAGGCTAAGATTATAAATGTCTTTTAGCCTAAATTGGACAATCTGGATCCCAACAACATGTAGTGTTAACAGAACGGTTGTATGCGCCACATAGCTCATGCTGCATTGGATATCTTGCACGCACAATTTGAGCACATTGCCATCTCACGGTTTGACCACGTTATGTGGGTCTTGCGGGACTTGTTTAAGTCGCACATGTATCGGAATAGGTCACATACCACAGTGGTCCTCAAAGCCAGCTTAACCCTTGTCATCGTTCAAATTCAGCCTGATTTATGCGCCAGTGTCATGGATTATTGGACATTTCGGATGCGCTGCACTCAAAGCAATTGAAAAGTCCTTATAGTATACGATCCATATTTTCTAATACATATAGACCAAGGTGGATTCAAAATTTATCAACTTAGCAGCAGAGGTTTGAAAAAAGATTATTAATTTTCGTTTCTTTCGGGAAAATAGAGCTGATAGAGTCTCCCATCTACTTTTCTATTAATTTTCATTGTTACTGTTTCTTTAATCAAGTTTTTCCAGCTATGTACCTAATTCGGCAATTATAACAGCTTCTAGAATGATAGAGTTACCATTCATATATTAGATAAAATCCTAATCTTTCTCTGACCTTCCTACAACGTTGCTTTCATCCCCTCTAAAGTCATTGACCATGTGGCTCCCTAAATCAGTTATTTGGTAAAAATAATTGAAATTAAAATTGATTGCTTTTTTCTTCTTCTCTGAATTTACACCTCGATTGCTGTAGTCAAGATATTTCGTCCACTACACTTTGCCACATCATTAAAAAAGAGATGCTAAGTGGCAATCTTATAAATCATTGGTTTAAAATCTAAGGCCTCACATTGTTTTAAAATTGTTTTTTTCTGAGCCATCTTTAAAATAATTTTATTCTGTGGTTCCACGTGGGTTAAAGTTTTCGTTTCAAAACTAGCTCTCCTTATCCATCATTGTCATTCCTTTCATTATGGTTATTAAAAATCATTAACATTTATAGGCCATTGTACCTTTTACACAAGATTTAAATAAAGTTTTTAGGTTTTTAAGCAGAAATGGAAAAAGAAAAACAAAACAAAAAAAATAAAACAAGAGAAAGAAAAAGAAAAGAATAAAAAGGAAATCGTTAAATATTGTTACACAACAATAATCCACAATGAAAAGGATCAAAATGGACAAAAGGTTTACACACGGCAGCAGAGCCAGCAAAGGCAGCGGAGGCAGCAACAAAAACATGACAATAATAATAAAACAACTACAAAAAGAAAACCGAATGAAATTCCAGCACAAATCAAGAAAATAAACAACGAGTGAGAGAACTAGAGAAATCGCCACAAGGTCAGATTCATTTATACCGTCTGTAGAGTAATGAAGAAAATGAAAAATTTTTATAATTTATTAATGAAAACAAAAACCCCACATAAATTATATATTTACGTACTTATATTGACAATAATTTAAATTGTTATTACTATTTCATATACTTAGTATATAGTACATATATACATACATACCTAGCAATTTATATATAAAAAATCATATTTATATGTACACTAGAGAGTATAGAAGAATATCATCATTATTTATTGTGTTATTAAATCTTAGAGAAATTATTCATAAAAGAAAAAATAATTTTTATAAAATATTTATTTAACATGTTTTGTTTGTGTAATTAATTAAAAAGTTAACAATTTATGTGTGTGTAACGAATATAACGTATCGTATCGTAACGTATCGTATATTACAGAAGTAATTAATTAAAATTGTATTTATGTACATCAACAATTGCTGTTTGATTTGATTTAATTTGATTTAAATATTTTCCAATATTTTCTATAATATTTTATAATAATTATAAACAAAATAAATTACTACCATACATAGTATACAACCTAGTATAGACCAGTATTTAGTTTAAAAACTCAAACATTCAAGTGAAATATGTTAACCAATGTTAATTATTATAAATATTTACTTAATTTTTTCTTTTTGTATTGTTGATTTTTCTGTGTCATTTTTGTAAACATTTAAGTGGTAGTTTTTGTTTAAAACTCAATTATTATAAAATTACTTGGTAAATAGTCAGAAATTCTGTATAATTTGTTACAATAATTATCAACGGTAATAATTATCGTTAAAATAATTGCCTTCAAATGATATTATAAAAGAAATTTAATTATAATGATGACAAAATGAAATAACATGATAATATTTTAACATTGACAATAACCCAGTAAACCAAATGGCTGGCAATTAAAAATATTTTACAGATTATATTCGAAAATGTAAGGAGTTGCAGATCATTGAAAATGTTTTTAAAATATTTTTAAAATTGAATATATTTCATATAAAATAATATGTTCTGAATCCATTTGTGTTCCATAAATATCCTTGAAGAACTTTCGAACAACAAAAAATCAACTCTAGCAATATTGTGCTTACGATTGTATAAATAATATTCAAATCCCTGATTACAGAACGCGATATTTAAGCGCTTACTAAACATACATACTAAGGGCCATTATTACAACTTGCCGTTAAACTTGGGTTTAGTTAAAGGTAGTCGCCGTAGTCTAGTAGGTAGTGTGTTGGCTTATTAGAAGTTTAGCCAGGGTTCGTCATTTGGTCATTACAACCCTTCAGTCAGGATTACAACCTAGCCTCTCACACCACTCATGTTGTATGTGTTAATTTTATCCATAAGTGGCTAGACCTGCACTTTAAAGTCGATTCCGAATGACATATTGTTAAAAAACTTTATCATGGCAATTATATTTACCCTCAGAGTTGTTGCCAGTAATCTACTGTGAGAAAGTAGCAGAAAGAAATATTTTCATGTTTGTTTTCAACCTCGGCCATACGTCTAATAAGCCAACACACTACCTGATAAACAACGGCAAGTAGTTCCTGGTTCTTCCGCTGTCCCCCAAAGCACACAGCAGTTTTAATATTCGACAACCAGATATTTCGGACCAGCCCCGGTTTGTTGAATTCCATGCTTTTTTCCTATTTTAATCTCTATCGTCTCCTCCTCAGACATCTCCGATCCCTTCCGTGCCAGTTCGTCCGCTTTTTCTTTTCCTTCTATGCCTCACTCACCCGAAATCCAGTAGGGAAGAGTCCTTGAAACTCTTGACGCCCTTTGATTTAACGAGATGGGCTGCCAGCGCTTTAATTGCTGCTTGACTATCCATACATATGATCAAGTTCGAAGGAGGTAGATCATCAGTTTCAACCATGCGTACAGCTTGGTTAATAGCAAAAGTCTCCGCCTGAAACACGCTTGCCTGGTTAGGTTAATCTCAATGACCCGTTCAATGCCCGTTTATCAGTTTCACATTCCATTTTTGAGCCATCGGTAAAGATCGTTCTATCACCGTCACTACGTCTTGCATTTTTTGCCTATCTTTTGTGCAGTAGGTTGACTGCCCGATTGAAATTATGTTGAAATTTCTCAGTTGGAATTAAACAATAGCCTGTTGAGATAGTTCAGTAGGCTTACGAGTCCTATAATTTGCCGTTAGATGGTTAGTATCCCATGCAACAAAAGCAATCGTTAACACGATTAAAGGGTTTACAAAAATTTTTCCTTAAAAAATAGTGTCAAAAGTTAAAGCCAAATTTATTGAAATTGTCTGTTTTAATTACAAAATAATTTAAATTTACTTTGTAAATTTATTGCAGTATTCTATTGAAATTATATTGTAATAAATAAATATCGTATAAATTTAATTGATTTAATTTCTTTAAGACATTTTTCCTTTAAACTATTTTCTTTTAATTTAAACAATTACTTGCTATTTCTTTTCTCTCTCTCAGTGACTTTGACTGTCACTGTCTCTTTCTGTCTTTAGGTTTTAAAGAAATCATAAAAATAATCACCAACAGAGTTTAAAACATATACTGGCCACACATATTGTCATACTTTACATGCAAATAAAGCAGACAAATTTTTGTTCTCTAAACATGTCTAAAATCAAAGTAAAAAAGAAAGAAATTTTAACGAATTTTATTTTAATATTTTTATTTTGATCATTTCAATTATTTAAATTAATTGTCTTGCAACAATAACATGCAACATCATGACACAAGTATACACGCACCCAAGCACAATATGCTGGGCAATAAAATATTGGCTCTTTAAAAAACAAGTAAAAAAAATGTAAAGAAAAAAAACTGAATAAAAATTATTTTATTTCATTATGCCATAACTACTGCAACAAACACAAAAACAACATACAGTAATAAAACAAACTACAACAAATAAAATAAAATAAAATGTTTTAAAATGAAATAAAAACACAACTGATTCGAATTGAATTGTGTTAAAATGAAATAAATTGAATTGAATATTAAAAAAAAACATACACACACACATACATAGACAATAAAAAATTATAAAACCCCAGCAGGTATTGTTAAGGCCTAAAGCCTCAAATGTGTCAAAAACATATTAAATGTCAGTTTCGTAAAACAATCATAAATGCATAAATACCTACAAGCATGTATACATACAAACATCTATACTTACATAAATATACTCACTTCAATACAATCATATGTATCGAAGAGAGTAAAGGGAATTATTATAAACGTAAAGCAGGGATGAAAAATAGTTATTATTGAAGAATCGGGTACTTTTGTTTGAATTACTTGAATTAGAATATAACATATCTCTGATAGAAATGGAAGACATCACACTGCAATAAAGCGAAAACATTTTTCTGGTCTTGCCTCCACGTCATCAAAGCTGTCAAATCAAGAATTCCACAAAATTCGCTCCATAAAGAAAAAATTGTGGCTCAGGGTCCATAAGATTTTGGACTTGACAGTTTTAAATGCCTTAGGTTAGGTTAGGCTGTTAGCTTGCATATGAAAATTTTGCTTTTCAATGCCAAATTTAACAATCAAAATAATAGAATGTATGGATAGATATTTTAAGATCAATCTGAACAGATTCCTCAAAGCGAAAAGGGTCATCACCAAGCGCTGAGATATCTTCTCTTACGATGAGATCACTGAGTTGTATTTCTGCGAACCAGGGTGTAAAACCACTTAACCTTATAATAAGCCCTTAAGCCTTATAATAGAAAAGATGCCCTCTGACATTCCTGATTTCAGGCCCATTTGACTACAAATTATGAACAGTTTTAGAAGACATCGTTTGATACAAAAGATAGCTGAACATTAATTCTCTTCTTCTCCAGCAGGAGTCTAGTAGTGCATTGGCATTAGACATGAGATCACGGTTCAAACACCAGGTCAGACATCTCGCACAAAACGAAATACGAAAAAATATTTCTTTTTGCGCGACTTCCTTCCAGGACATTTCTGGCGAAAACTCTGAAAGCAATTAAAGTTGCCATCTTCTACGAGAATTGAATAAATACTAGAATATGTTAGGTTAGGTACTTTAAATATGAAACAGAACTATGTATTTTAAATCTTCCATGCCGTTATCGTATCCAATGACATCATTCAACTGAATTGTTTTTCTTTTATTTCCGTCTGTATAGTCAATGCAGACAAACAATCATTCGGAAACCATAGCTTATGGTACTCCCTATACATAAAAAGAGTACTATAGAAGGGCTAAAGGATTTTGTGCAAAAAGTACCACATTGTTCATCTCCGCTATGGAGATTTACCGTTTTAGTTTATATTTTAGAAGAGCAATAATAATATTTACGTTTCTATTAGTATGTGTAGTTTGCAACTGTGTATTGAAAGTATGCGTGCCTACTATAAATGTATGTATGTATGTACGTATGTATGTGTATGATTTGAAAATATTGTATCTAGTAAAGCTTCTCTATTTAATTTATCAAACACATGTCATTTTACAAAAATTAATTGGCATACTTTTAAGCTTTTCATTTACATACTCATTGGGGTGTACAGTATACAGTCTATACATACAGTCTATTTATGGCAGAACAACAATAACGATAGCCTATGAGTATTATGAAACTGACAAAATACCTCAAAAATAAATCGATTTGAGAGAATTTAAATTTTTAAATTGACAGTAGCTATGATACACTAAAGAATTTGACAGTTTAAGCCATTTGTATTGAGATTTATTATTTAAAAACTTAATGGCATTATGTGGTATCACTTATAATAACAAAAAATGGCAATTTAAAATTGTTTACATGCATAACTTTTTCTTCCATTGTTTCGCACTTAACTGTGATATAATGGAGACAGAAGTTAAAATAACATTTCATTTATTTTATGAGCAAGTACTGATTGATTTATTGAATGTTGACTAATTTGAATAGAGAAAAAAAGACTCAATAACCGAGTCTCTTATATGATAATATCTGTGATGAAAGACCATTATAACGTCCATTTAATAATCGAAACTTTTATGGTCATAAGACCATTTTTAATGCATCACCAAAATTATTCTTTCAAAAAATAAAACATGTTTCCTATTGCGAAGTCTATTCAAAGAAACAGACGACTTTCTGAGCTGCAAGAATTTTTATACTTAATTCAGCTAACAAAAATTTATACCTCAGCCTTATGAAATATGAAATTAAACTGATTTGATTGCAATGCCAGATCCCTAAAGAACTCGTAATTTTTTAAATAAATAACCAGATTCCACTCAATGTCTCTTTCGACTACAATGACGAAGTGCATTAAGAACTCTTTTTTTAACTTTTGCCTGTTGTTTACGCAGTGTTAATGTTACCACGACCTAGCGCTGCCCTTCGGGATGTTATCGCCAGTAGATCTTCAATATTTTTCTTAGGAATGTACTGTTGAAAGCTTGTAGACCGCAAACAACAAATCTGGTTTTTTATTTGTCATGAAATATAATTTTCTGCTAAGTTCCTTACAGGTTTTGGGTTGCACTATTGTTTAAACCCTGTAGAGTGTATACAAGTCTGATTTTTAACTTGTTATGAAATATAGTTTTTTGTTAAGTTAATTACAGGACTTTTTGTTCTTCACATGCTTTGGACGTTATTTACTCAGTAGATGATATTATCGACTATTCCTCTCTTAATATCTATAATCAACAATTATCCAAATTCTTGAGTAAACTTAAATCCTCATTTCAATAATATTAATCTTTTGTCTTGAAGCTGTCATCCCTATCTACATGCGTCTATGGTGGCTATATTAAGGAGAATATTGCGAGGTCTGGCCCTCCTTTTTATATGCTCATGTACATTGTTTGTTTGTGTTATATACCGGATTACTACAATATTAGAGGCAAAGAGTCAGGATTCTTCTTTGGGATTTCTTTAATGGCCGTGGGAACTTCACAATTATTCACTGATATAAAAACTTTCTTTCCTGGCATTATTTGGCTGGTGGTATGATGCAATACTTTGTCTTTTCTTTTACTTTTGACACTCGTATCTTTTTAAAAATTTTTTGTTGTTTTCCTTTTATTGAACCTTTAAACTTTTGTTTTTTCTGGTAATTGTTTTTCATATTTTTTAATCTGTTGTTTTTCTTCTACTGATCTCTTTAGTCCTCCTTCTTTTCTTGTAATTTTCCATTTCCGAAATGATTGACCCAAAAGACATGTTCAGTCTGTTGATTTCTATGACGCTACCTAAATAGCAAAAGCTATTAACGTCATCTATCGCGAGGATGTTTATTCACATTGCGTACATTTTATTGCTGTTGAACTGAAGCCGGATTTCTAACGCTGTTAAATTAATTTTTAATTAATTTTTAATTCATTAATTTAACATTAATTTAAAATTAATTTTTTGTTAATGATTTTGGCTATCATATCCTTACTAATTGTTCCTTAGGCAACATACTCCAAGTCACCAAGTGGTCCTAGATTACTTCATTTTATATCACTGGTCGGCCTATATGGAATATTTGCGTACTACTCTTCCGTTTTTTATGACATCATCCGTATGGACATAGAATATATTCTTGTTGCCTTACATATTAAATTCCATGTTGTTATACCATAAATGTTATACATACATACATACGTAGTTGGTTACTACAATCCTTCAGTCAAGATTTCAACCTAGTTCCTTATACCATTTACATTGTGTGTTAATTTTCTAGATGAGTGTCGAGACCTAAAGTTTAAATCGATTCCGAACGACAGATTTTTGAGAAACTTTTTCATGGCAATTTACTCTTGGAGTTTTTGCTAGAAATATGGGAAGAGGAAGTCGCAGTAAAAATTTTTTTCATTTTGCGTTTTGTTGGAGACGTCTGACATGGGGTTTTTAACCACGGCCTTACGCGTAATAAGCAAACACACTACCCTAGTAGGTATTACTCTTCAGTTATTTTAATAATCATCCGTTAGTATTGCTTATGATATAAGCACAATAAACGCAACACAGCAAAAGCAGCAATCTCTCTAAAAAAGAATACATGAGTGTGTATGGAAGTGATTATTTTAAAGGTATCACGACAACAAGCAAGGATTTTACTGCTTTGCTTTTAGGCTAAATTGTATTCGCAGCAATATAATAACATGCAAGAAATAAAGGTTTAAAAAACGCGATATGCTTTGCTGCTTAGGCTGCAATTGAAAAATTGTTGTGCTTGCTGCGTTGCGTTTATTGTGTTTATAGCATTACATGTTTAATTCATTGTTCTTACATAATTTCTATAAATGTTATAAACATTTGGAATTCTTTGCTTTTTTTTCTTATAAAAGGAATAAAATCTTCTATTCAACTTAAAATTTAAATGTTTTTAATCTACAATTACTAAAAAAATTTAAATTGCCTTAGATTCTGGTTTAAATGTATTTTTTCTCCTCTTTTTTTATAAACAAATGCAGAAATGCCAGTAATCTAATAATAAAAACAATTTGTTGATAATTAAGTAATATAGTTACATAGTCATGTTATTTTATTTTTATTTCTTTATTTATTTGTTGAAATAGCAGAAAAGAAAAAAAATCGTATTAACTTTTTAATAAACAATTTAGTTATTTATTAATATTTATTTACATATATTGTATTACAAATAATAAAAAGAAAATTCTACTATTATTTATTGTTTTTTTTTGTACTAAATGTAGTGCTAAATTCATATACCAAATATGTTCACCAGAAATATAATAAAAAAAAAACAATAAATATTTAATGAAAATTATAAAAACATAAAGAAACAAAAAATATTCTAAACAAAAATAATAATTGTTTGTAGTCAGCAGTTAACACAAACTATTTACATATAAAAAAAAGTCGCATATAAAATAATATAGAATTTTTAAATATATATTCATACCATTTTTTTTTCTTCCTATGTAAAATGTAATAAATCATAGAAAAATTCAAACTAAAAACAATAAATAAAATATTTATATATGTATGTATATGCAAACTAGATAGATTTTTTTGTTGGCCATTATTTTTTTAAACACCATTATTATGTAATAAAAAAAATAATATTAAAAATGTTTTTATTTCGACATAAAATACCATAACGAATATTTGGTAAAATTCTAAATCATAAAACTAAACTAAAATAATAAAAAAAATATTAAAAATATTAAAATGATTGTAAAAAAATAATAGAAAAATCAACGCTCCACAAAAATGTTGTTTAAAAGCCATTTTAATACCCACAACACAAATAGTTTAGCAATGCATGGCTATTTATGATTATTTTTAGTTTTTATATGAAAAATATTTTTATTTATTTATTTTTTTTTTTTTTTGTTATTTAAATCCACGTTTACAAACATAAATTCAAAGCGTATTTTATTTAAATATTTTTTTCATAATTTTTTCCGTTTCTTTTTTGCAACTTTTATTTATTTATTTTCTACAAAACAATACAAAATTTTTTTTAAATTTTCCTTTGATTTATATTATTCCACATTTTTTTTTTTTAATTTTGGAAAAGTTACTTTGTTATGAAAAGAAATCAAAAAAAAACGTAAAGGTGTAGTAAGTGAGGTTAAGTCATACAGATTGTATGAAAATTTCCTCGTGATATCTGTCGTAGGCACTACCAAAAAAATAATGCCAACCTCCTTAACACTGTCTCATACACACTCCATATCGTTATAGTAGCAAATCATACATGAGTGGCGGAACCTACAGTTTAAAGTCGACTCCAAACGACAGATTTTTGAAACTTTTCATGGGAATTTTATTTACTCTCAGAGTTTTTGCCGGAAATTTGAGAAAGCCGCCGAGAAAAAATGTTTTCATATTTTTCTTTTGTTGGAGATGTCTGACCTGGGATTTGAACCGTGGTCCCACGTCTAATAACTCAACGTACTACCTACTAGGCTAACAGTCCAACCATTGCTGCCGAAAACTCCCAAGGCAATGCTAGCTTAGTTTAGTTTCCTACATAGATTGACATGCTGCAATGATTCTCTTCTCTTTCTTCTTCATTCAAATAGCTTCTACAATGTTCATAATGTCAACAACACATGAGGCAGAAAGTACGTTAGAAAATGCCTGATCGACTTTGTCACAAGTGAACTATTGTTGCTTCCATTGATAGGAAGGACACAGAGTACCTCCACATCCAAGCAAAGCTACTGTAAATTTAAACAGTATTCCAATTTGTAATACTGCAACTGTCTATCAAGCGCAGTATAAATTCTCCAATTCCCTTTACATAATGTTAGATATGGACTACTTTCTGAAAGGTCAATCTGTAAAAACGTAAAATAGAGCCACTTTTCATGATTTTCCTTTTTAACAGCTCTTTTGCTATCACCTTCCTTGCATCTATTGTAGCAGGCTCTCGTTGCGTTGAACTGATGAATTCTTTAAACATGTTTTTATTATTATGATGAGGAACAGATTAGCCTCTATTTGGACAGGATTCAAAAAATTAAAATTCAAAAACTATGCTGCTAAATTTTTTTCGTCTTCACCTATGCTTGAGTTGATTTGCTCGAGTTTGTAGTTCAGGCCTTTAAAAAGGCCGAAATTCTATTTCTGAAGTTGAAACAAAATTGGTAAATTTATGGAGCAAAACTTGAGGTCTAATGAAACAATGCAAATGAGGTAAACGCACGTAATTTAAGTCATCATAGTCTAGTAAGTAATATGTTGATGTGTTGTGATGAGGGATCGTGTTTTAAACCGCAGTTCAGACATCTTAAACACAACGAAATTTAAAAAAAAAAATTTATTTCAGCGACTGCCTCTCAGTAATTTTCTGGCAAAAACTCTTAAAGTAAATAAAATTGCCATGAAAAGTTTCCCAAAAATCTGTAGGTCCTGCCACTCACGGATAAAATTAATACACACAACAGAAGTTGATATAAGAAACTAGGTTGTAAACCTGAGTAAAAAATTGTAATAAGCAATTAACTTAATAGATAAATACTTATAGTAGAGTCATAGTGAGAAAAGCAAATTGTGCGGCTTTGTATTCGGTAGGATTAATAGGGCGTAACTACTACTGATATCCAATGATAAAGCTAGAGCAACTTGCTGAAGAGGTTATTCATATCCTTATACTGTATTATAACATTCTAACTATTCTAAAACAGTTTAAAACTTTATATGAAATATATTCTCATCAACAAAATTTTACTTCTCAAAGTCCAAACGTTCTCTATAATGTAAACGAATTACCAAAATTTACGTTAAAAGATGATAAAATAGCCAAAAATTGTATAGAAGACGTGGATATTGTACATATATCAATTGTCTATATTTTCTATAGCGACTGTTGGAATTACCAATAGTTCTCTAAGAGACAATTTGCTTTACAGCGTTCGAATGTAATCAAAAAAGATGAAATAAAATTATAATAAAATTGCTGCACAGACATTACTCAGTACCTATTATTACATTTCTTCCTACCCTTGTACCACATTTGCTGTCGAGTGCATTTACAAATGTTAAAACACGATTAAAATCCAATGCAATTAAAAGACAATCTCTTAATTGTTCTTTCAAGCCTCTCTATTAATCACAGAAAATTAAGAAAAAGTTGCTATTTCTTCAGCTAACGTTTGGCATTTGACAATCCAATTAATGTTTTCTCTTTTTTTATATAACTCACCATAGGAAAACCCCACTTGAATAGTGAATAATGATTTTAAATTGTCATTTCTTCTTCAATAATCTTTGCATTGCAATTTCTAATGGAAAATTTTCCATTTTTAAAACACTCCCCAAATATTGTAAAACAATTTATCAGACTTTAAACACTCATTCTCACTCTTACTCTCACTCTCAGTCACATGTTAATTACGAAGAAAACTTTGAAAGTGTATTTTACTTTCGATTCTATTTGTTTTAGTGATTCTTTTTATTTTATTTTTTTTTTTATTTTTCAATTCTTATCTCTTTATTAAAAATCAGAAAGAAAAAGAAAATAACAAAAATAAATGTTTTTCATTCATTTCATACATTTGCTGTTGACATTCGTTCATTTATTTTCCCAGTTTTACAATTCATTTTTTACGTTTTTTGCAACCAACACTCCTTTAGAAACACAGCGTAAATGCTAATGTAACGCTGGTATTTTTCTATCTTTTGATTGTGTTCCATAATCAATCACTTGTTGTCTTAGTTTTCCAATAATTTTTATTTCTTTTAGTTTTTAATTTTCATAAAATAATTTTTTTTGTTTGTACAATCATGCACTCAAATACATATACGAGTATACAACAGCTGCTATTATTTATGATTTAATTTAGTGATGTTATCGAAGCAAAAGAGTCAAAAAAATTAATTAAAATTATGGATATTAGAATATACAGAGTACTCGTCGCCATATACACACTCTCTCTGGCTTACGATTAGAAGGTTTAATACCCTTTCGCTGTTAGACACATGGAATGCATGAAATAATAAAAAGTTTATCATTTAAAAATTTTAAAAAATTTAGATATAAAAAGTGACCATTGTTCCCTTTTTTTTATCGGAAAATCCAATCCCTAAGATAACATCACCACACTACCCGTTGTTAAATTTTTCTTAAGGAAATAACCACATCTTCTATAGTAACTATTACTAAATATTCGTATTGGTTTCGTATAGAAAATTTTCGCACTGAAATAATTTTTTGGTAGAAAATAATTCGATTGTCATGACTTCCTATAAAATATTCGTACTGACAGGATTTCCTGTAGAAAATATTTGCCTTGTCGAGATCTCTTATAAAAAACTTTTCTTTGTAAAAATGTTTCTATGTAAAAATTTGTTTAGAAAATACTCAGAATTGTGTAATTTCCCTCAAAAAATGTCCGCCTTACAAGTGTCTCATAGAAAAAAAAGGATTTATTTTTGAGTAGGTAAGGTTTCCTACAGGGAATGTGTGATCCTTGAAAGGGATATTGTTTTTGTGATATCACAATGTTCCTAACCCCTGATCTTCTAAAGAATCTGCTACCTAAACTAAGATACTAATATTTTCTTCTTTTCTATTCTATTCTCTTTAAGAGGTCATTCCTACGGGGTTCTTATTTATACGTTATCAGATAACCTTTTAAGCAATAATTACTTGGAGCAATAATTACTGGAGAAAAATTTTTCATATTTCGTTTTGTTGAATATGTCTGACATAAGGTTTGATCCGTAGCCTCACCCACTACCTACTACACTACGCCGACTTTAAATATATTCCTTACTTGGATGCCAGTGCTGATAAAATCCCGAAAAATTAAGTGAGCTTACGATCTATGTTCATCATTTACAATCTATACTTAAATATACAACTTTACGCCGATTACAGTAGCTCATCACTTTTTAAAAACGTCTATTTACTCGGCGGCCATTTCAATTAAATTTGATGTGATTGTTTCAAACCAAAATTTTTATTAAATTTTGATTTATAATTTATATGATTAATACTTCAAAGATAACTGATCAAATCGGCAAATTTTGTATTAACAACGGATTCCCCAAAACCGATCTGTCACCCAACCGATGCTTAATAGTTCCCCTGTCTTTCTTGTCGAATACGAATATATTTATTAAAAAGTCTCGTGCAGCTCATTAGTTCCATTGAACTTTTATGATGCTCTCGAGATCCTAAGGCGTGAATATCCTGTAGCTTTTAGAGGTTAAACTCACTATATGATCCTTTAAGGCTTTTTTATTTTGTATATTAATTGGGAGTATCCCAATAATATGTTCCATTTTCCTACATTCAATTCACTTTGTAGAGTAGTTATCTGTCACTTCACTTCAGTGTCATAGCGAGTTTTGTCTGCCAGTTGAAATATTCAAACCTTTGATACTTACATCACTTACTTTATGTAGTCGCAAATAAAGTCTCCAGATACTAGCAGCTGCTTCTATATCCAATACCAAGGCTTACGTTAAGCATGCAATGCCAAGTCTTCTGAAAAAATAAGTTTTAGTGTATTAGGAGATCCAATTTGAAAATTTACTTTTTAAGTCTAAAACTTAAGTGACTAAATTTCATTCGACAAGAAATTTGGACCTATTGATGATGAGAAGATTCAAAGTCTTAATCGCTGCAAGGCAATTCACGCAGTTATTAACCTCCATTGCGTCCAAGGCTGTTTAAGGCATACAAATCTTTTTTGAAAACAATAGAACAACAATCTGGTAGGTTTTCACATTGGTTCACAAATCTTTAGGTCCTCATTAGCCCTAAAATATAGTCCATAATTTAGCCATCTCTGGTAAAAAGTAGTATATGGAAGGAATATCTCTGGGTGTCAATACCGATTTACCAGAAATGTTTAATCACCCATAAAGTATAAACACTGATAAGATAGAAGTTTACATACATAGTTCAACGGATGATATTTGTTTAATAATAAATTATCGAAAAATCAAAGCCCTGTTATTCTTGTTATGTTTGTCCATGTGTTTAACTCAGTGCAAGTGAGTGAGTGAGTGTATATGGGAATGTAGAGAAATAAGAAGGCATAATTGGTATACATTGTTTTATTGATTATGTGTTAGTGTAAGCGTTATAGTATTATAACGGTATTAGTTAATATATTTGTTTAGCCATTAGTTAAATATTGATTAATAGTATTAGTGTGGCATATTAACATTTTTTTCTATATAACTATATATATACATACAAACATATATACATGTATTGTGTACGTATGCATATTTACTATTTATTATTCACATATTAATCTCTAATTTAATTTGTTTCTTTATATAATAAATACATACATATCTATATGCATATACTTGTATATAGTAACTATATATCATACAATATATACATATGAAATAATGTGTTAATGTATGTTATGTTTTCTCTTTTTTCTCTCTCTCTCTTTCTTTATTTCTTTGTTTTTTTTTTTTGATTTTTTTTTGTTACTATTTCTGTCATTTATCGATACGATAATGATAACCAATAAAACCACATCATACTACCACATCATTTCCTGTTGTATGTTAAAAACAAAAATGTTGCTTGTTTGGTTGGTTGGTAAATTCGTTTCGTTGATTGCTTGTGTTGCAACAAACAAAAAAAAAACAATATTTTTAGTGGATTTGAGTAACGGTCAACTAACGCCAAACAATAATACACCATTGCTAACTCAGGCATTATCGGGTAAGTTTTTTCTATTGTTTCATTTTATACAAATTGAACATACCGTTATTGTATCAAATAGTACGTACGTATGTATATAGAAAATATCCTTGTAATTAACCTTAAAGTATGTTTTAACTTTTTTGTAAGGGTTAACCAAACAGCATTTATAGTCATTAACTAGGTTTTGACAACAGCAAATGCATGATGTTTAAACAAAAGCATGAAATTACTTCATTGGTATACTTAACATTTGCATCAGATTCCTTATAGATTTTGTGGCAATTATATATTATTTCCCCTAATATTTACAATATTCTGTACAATAAACTCTGAGTACTTATGTAGTACACAATGATGTTTTTTTCTAAAACTTACTAATCCTGAAAGAGGGTCAAATTTACTTATCAACTAATATAAAGCATATGGCGGTTATATTGGATTCAAAACTTTAATAGAGGAATAAAATAATGAAGAGTGTAAAGAAAGCCATCGTAGCACTTTACACCTCTAAATGGGACGCTTTGTGCCTTTATCGGTTCGTCTCAAAGTCAAGTATACTTTACCGTGCTAACTATTGGTGGACAGTGTGCAGATATCAATGTCACTGCAAATTAATAGACAGAATGCGCAGCTGACCAGCTGCCATGTTTAACAGTTCACCCCATTCCACTTCAACTAAAGTATTATTTGCAATAAGCAATTGGTTCGCCTCGAAACTACTTTTAAGTCCAAAGGCTTCTGGCCTGAGGATCAAAACTGCCTGTTTTCCAAGTAGAGGGCCTGACCATATTGAAAGTAGCGTAATGCTTGTTGAAAATCTCTTAATTTATTGCACAGCTGGACAGCCTACGCTATGGCCATACCCGTTCGTGAATATCGGGTAATTCCTATATGGCTTTCAGGACATAGGAATCTCATCGAAATTTCATTGTTTATAAACTACTATTTATAAGATTTAAAGCAGTAAATCTAACTTAAATGCTAAGCTAAAAACACGGGCTTATTAAACGTCCATCGTTGCCAATATTAGGGACGTTTCGAAATCCTCCGTATGCCAAATGGAAGAGGCATAGGTCTGGGCTTATTGTCATATTGGTAGTTTTGAGGAAGATAGTGTGTTGACGTTTAGTTAGACATTGGTCCGAAGTTCAAAATCCAGTTCGGACATCTTCGTAAACTTCCGCTCAGCAGTCTTCTGGCAAAAACTCTGAAATTAAATAAAATTTCTCTGAAAAGCTTGTCAGAAAGCTGTCATTCAGATAAAATTAACACACAACATGGGTGGTGTGCGAAGTTAGGTCATAATCCTAACTAAAGTATTGTAATAACCAATTAAGTAAGTCAGTAAAGAAGATCTTAATATTATTTCGGATATCTTCTAACAAATCATGGCATGAATGTATTTACATCTGCCTGAAACGATGACTACATTGTTAGTTCTGACACTGGCGAACATGATACTTAAGTCCCCACGGACAAGCTTGAAGAGTAATATGAGAATATAGACTGAATACTTGAATTTTTGAGTCCATAATGTTGCCGTTTGGCAGCACCCTTTCATTTTTGAGGGGAAGTCTACTTCAGAAAAAGGCTGTAACTTAAATATACAGTGTTTCCTAGGAGGCTGATATCTTTGTGAATAATATCCCATTGATGATTTGGGTAAAAAACATAGAAGTCAAATAATAAACAAGCGCAAGTGAGTTCAAATTTTAGCTCACGAAAGATTTTTGGACACCCAGGAGAGAACTTATTTAAACAAAGGGGAATAAAATACATATTCATCTCGTATAGCTGTTGGATGACTGAGGGGCACATACGGTCTTCGCAGATTTTTTTAAGAGAGAATGAGAAATAAGCACTATTGTAGAAAGACTAAAATCTCTAGGTTCTTTATGGATATACGAACACGATTTTCGTTAAGACTGCCATTTGACGTCTCTAAATGAAGAAAAATTAAAAAAAAATAATATTTCTTTCAGCGATCTCCACTCCTTCGTGAACACCTTCTCAAATCTTTCGTTGGAAATCGACGTTAAGCCATATGTCCCACCACACATAGATAAAATTAACACACACCCTGGTGTAAGTAAATATTACTTGGTATTCCAAAGGAGCCCATCCTTAGCGTTTTTCGAGTTCTGATTGTTAATTTATGTGGTTTAAAATACAATACAAATGCGCTTTATGTTAGGATTTTCACTCGACTTGTTATACCAGGAAAATTGTAACTCGTTTTTAAACTTGAAACGCGTAGTCGTAGTAAATCACAACGTCTTCTTGTGTCTCTTCAGTTTAAGCTACTGTACTGAAATCTAGATATTGAAAAAATTAAAGCACAGTATGAGCAGGCTCGCATATGCAATGAAGGTTTTTCTGTTCATAATATCGAAGAAAGTTTCGTAATTTTCTTGTACGCTCAAGGAATGTTATATAATTAAGTGCATTTGTAATAAATATTGTTTTTTTTTTTTTTATTGGAAGATATTTTAAGAATTTATTTTAAAGATATTTATATTAAAATGTATTTAATGGAAATGTATGTCTTTCTTTTCAGTGATGAATAATTATCAAGCCGCTGCAGCAGCTGCTCATAGTTTTGCAGCACCATCGGCCTCGCCTCATACCACAACAACACGGCAGGGGTTTCCATCTACCAATTCGCCCGGGCCCACCATTGATATGTACAGTTCAACGGCCGCCGATAATGTGGGCTATGTACAGGCAACCAGTCCTCAACCCTCAGGGTTTCCCATTGCCGTGAGTCGAGCTCCACTCAACTATAGTCCGGTGAGTAGAAACTTTAATTTTTTTTTCTTTTTATCACTCGTTTCTTTTATTTTTTCATATATATGCACCACGATTTTTTTTTCTATTTTAATTAAAAGTATTTAAACTTTTTTCACTTAACCTTGGTATCCTACATTTTTATTCAATTTCCTTTTTGATCTTTTCTTCCTTTTTTTCATTCGTATTAAAACAAAAAAAGGTGTTTAATTCTTATTATTAGTCATCTCTACTAAGTTTTGAATGAAAAAAAAAACTAAAAAGAAAAGTAATCGTATTTCCATGAAAATAAAATTTAAAAAAAACTTTGTTTTATGCAAACATTGCTTGTGTTTGTGTTTGTATTTGTATTTGTATTGTGTTGTTTTAATGATAAATAGTTTAACGGTTATCGGTTCTTTACAAATCAATTAAGATTTCATTTGTCTTTCGTTTTTCCTTTCTACTATACGACTTCAGCATACTTTGTTTGTTTGATTTTTCTTTCCTTTCTTACTTTTCCAACATTAATTTCCGTTTCCGTTTGTTTTAAGTGTGTGAGTGTAATTTTCTCGTAATTCCTGCACCATATTGCGTTTAATTCTCTTGTCTTGTTATCTCTTGTTTGTTTTTGTTTTTTACTATAAAAATTCCCTTTTTATGCTCTTAATACGATTTCTTAGTCTCTTAGTCTTTCTCTCTTTCTATCTCTCTCTATCTATCTTTTTTTATTCTCTGTAATGCTGTGTAATTTTTAAACAAAAAAAATATTATTTTTTTATTCTCTCTCGTCTCGTTTCCGTTTAGATCTATTCATTGAACTTTGCGATGGCTAATATATAAGACTGAAATCCTAAAAGCAGTTGCACAAGGTAGGATTTTATTATTTTTATTTCTACTTTTTCTTTTGCTTTTTTATTTTATTTTTTCCATTTCATTTTCATTTCATACATTCAATTTATTTTCTCAATTTCTATCGATTGATTTCTCTTCCTTCTTTTTTTTGTGTTTTTTCCATCATTTATTGAATCATTATGTCTTTGTAATGCTTTAAAGAGCGTTTCTGTTTTTTTCTAAATGACTATTGGAGCGTATGATTAATATTTATTTTGTGCTTCATAGAGAGGCAGACCTTAATCATACGCTCAGTGTCTATTACACAATGTGAAATTAAAGAAAAATGTTTTTAGAGAGTGTTACTTATAGGCCTGTGTTAAGAAATTAAAACTGAAAGTGAAAGTGAAAAAACCGGTTTTTATTTTATTAAAAAAATATCCAACCGGTTTTGAATGTGAAATAATTTTTTAAATCCGATCTTATACGGATTTCTCTGTCGCAGATTATTGTCGTGTAAATCAAATATTAATTATTGCCCCAAGCGTTACAGTCATATAGGATTTTTTATTAATAGACGTCATTGGTGGAATTAGTATGTGTGAGCAAAGAATACTTATTAATGGAGCAATAGATACATATTTGTGCATATCTGTATATCAGTTCTCTGTGATTTCGCAACAGAAAAACTACATAAAAAACTTTACTACATCCTGTTTGGTGTCGAATTGCTTATTTTTAAATGCAGTGCAGAGACGATATTTCTGAATGCTTGCACACATTACTGTGCACCCTGAGGATGATTCAAGCATTTGTGATAAAGTTTTTTAAACAATTTTTTGGCCAAGACCACCATATACCCAGTAGACATAAAAATTCGGAGAAAAAAGGACCTCGATTAGTAGAGTGCTTATAAGGTGAGCTAAAGATTTTGTGAGAGCTACGCTAGCCAAAGCCGGCGCACTACTTCCGGAATCCTCTTCAATCAACTTGGGAATGCCACTTACCTCGTTCAAGCTGGCCATCGCTCGGAAATTCTTTCCAGACGCCAACCTATCCTGGATCAATGAGGAGCCCTGCTCCACCGCTAAGCTCACTTGGCCCTCAATGGATAGAAGGCTCACCAACCAGTTACTTGGACTTGGTCGTAACATCATCTCGATCACAATGGCCATGCTTACAGGCCACTGTGTTATGGGTAGACACGCGGAAAGAATGCGGCTCCCATTTAACGACTTCTGCCGTGCGTGCAGATCCGCTGAGGAAGAGGAGACTGTTATCCACTTTCTTTGTCAATGAACATCTCTTGCGAGGTGCAGATATAGGTTATTTGGCTTTTTCAACCCTTGGCAGCTTGACGGAGCTATCGTCCGATGCTATCGTTGATGTCAAGGATATAGCCTCGTTTATCAATGTTTCTGGCTGGTTTTCCATCGTGGGGTAGTCGTGCTTTGAAATGTGCAGCCCTTCCCCCTCCTTGGTTCGGAGGAACTTGGTCAGAACAAAGACTGCGTTCAACTGTGGCGTCACAACGCGTCGCTATGCGTGCTCAAGTGAGCTTTTGGTATGGAAGCTACCACACTAACCTAACCTAACCTAACCTAAGCTTGAATGGAGTTCACTGGGTTATAAGCGACTTGGAAGATCACGGTTTTATATGGTCGCAATGGCTATAGAGTAGCTTGGTAAAGATTCATTGACGCCCTACGTTTTATCTGACCTCTTACTTTTCTTAATATTTCATGAAAATAACGTATTATTTACAGTATATAGTAAAGTTCCGAAGACGCTCATGGGTATTCCGGTATATTGCAACAATTTACGTACTCGCTGTTACAGGGTTTTTATTTAACGAAGCAATAACAAAAGTCTCTAACGAAATCCGTTTAATATCAGTTATAGAAAGTGTTCCGAAATGTAACAGTAGAATCATTGTTCTTGGTTGACTTAATCGTCTAAAAGTTTTAAAAAGCCTGTAGTGCTGCTTAATATAAAAGCCAAACAATTGTGTCACAATAATACAGAAAATATAAGCCTACCTCTCCAACCACAGTCCACATAGGAGTTATATTACTATAGAATAACATCTCATATCTTATGAGATCCGATTGTCGGGAATAATTCCACTTACTTACACTACATAAGACATACCAAGAAGGACCAGCAATAAGTTAATTAATTTAAATGCTTTATTTTTACTGTCTTGTAATCAAGAAACTTGATTTTCTTGAAATCAAGAAAATAGTATTCATGGCACTGACCTATTTGTCTCTCCTTTCTATTGTGATACTTTACGGCTTTAGAAAAACAAACTGTGAGTGAGTAAACGCCTAGCATTTGTTTAATATGGGTCTGTTGCTCCTGCATTGGATCTACTGTGCTTTGGTTATTCCTTCACAAGTTGTGATCCATACCACTTTTCCTTTTCCCCGATTTTTTATTTATTTATTCGCAAAACTATTTTTTTTGAATTCACAAAATTACCCTGAGGTTTTAATAATTAAAACTAATCACGATTATTGTTGACACATTCTGATAATATTTTGTTATTGAATTTCGTGGTCTATGCAATACAATTTTTGCATTTGTTTTTATTCCATTTATTTTTCCAATTAAAATAATGCTATGAAATCTATTAATCTGCCATCTAATAATTAATTTGTAGTTAAAATAACTCCATAAACAAAAGCTAAAAAGTTTAGAATTTTTTTCCCCTCTAAATTCCTATGTGGGGGAAGTAAATTAGAAAAGCAAAAAATAGAAACACACGTAATGGAAAACACCCGAAGCTATAAACAAACATAAAAACAAAAACAAACAAACAAATTATAATAAAATTTATTTAAACAATAACTGAGGGCAACCAAAAAAAATCATTAAATAAATACTTTATGGACACATATTTGCCGGCTACAATGTAAAAATGAATATCCCCGCTAAATGAATACAGTTAGATGGAAATAAATCGCATAATTAGCACAAAACACATGTCAATGACATACAGATTATACAATTCACGCCAAAGGAGTTGGTAATCACTTTGAATTTTTATCGTACCAAATTCGGCAATTCTGTCCATCATCTGGAAATAGGCCTCATCACTGAAATTAGGGTCAACTGTTCCAAAGCTCATTCAGGGAACGCACTTCCTCGTCTATGATCTTTTACCTTCAGTTCTGCGCCAGTAGAATTTTGTGCAGATTCAGGTCCAATTCACCAATGCACCCAAAATTCGTCAAGTAAAGGTCTGCGAAAGGCCAAATTCTTGGGAGCAACGCGATATCGTTTGCTTCTGCGGAATATCACGGACAACGGCAATATTTTCGGTCAATTTTGCTGTTTGTCGACGTGCGGGTACTGTTTCATTGTTTGCTGAACCAGTGGAATCGACATTAACCATTACATTACAAATAGTCCTTTCGGTTCAACGATTATGAGGCGATCGTAAAATGGGTCATTGGATCACACAAGGTATCATGGAAAGAAATGTCTCTCTATTAGCAATATGTGGAACACAGTTTTAGCAAAAGTCTTTGCTGTTCCAAATCTATTGCCCATAAACACTAAATCCTTCTTTATTCTACCACTTTCATAATTTTTATATTGCAATACCGTGCACGATGGTATAAAATTTATGAAACGACGAAAATTTATACAATTTTTTGTATGTGCTATAATTTTGTTCTCAACTGTTCCCTATTGAATGTATTCTTTTAATATCATTTAGTAAATCTGCATAAATTAAAATTCCTAAAATCACTTTATAATTCAATTAAATATTTTATACCATTCGAGTCATATTATTTATATATGCCGTTATGCACATAACTACACTCACTAATTTAAATATTTAATGTCCACAACAACAATAACAACAATATAACAAAAATAAATAATAATAAATTTAATAAGATTGCATTGCAATTTGCTCGTTGTGGTTTTTAAATAAAAAAAAGAAAATTTCCAATCAAATAAACTGGGTATCATGCAACATATTGGGTTTTTTTTTTAAAGGTTGTTGCATTTGGATAACCAAAGACTAGGATATATTTAAGTGGTCTTAAAATTCATAACATTTTAATGTTAATTCAGCTGCCATTAAAGTATGAATTTTGCAATCAGATAACTTTTTAATTTTTTTAGAAAAACAATTTATCGGAATCTGTATCACATTAAGTTTGTCTGCATCTTCCTTTTTCATACAGCATTGGGAACTTTCTTAAACAGACTCTATTACCTCAATCTACGTTCATTCGTTATTCGCTTCAGTTTGTGCCAGTTTTGCCTCACTATGAATTTTCCAAAACAAACGTATACCAAGGTGTACTCCAAGATATTTTACGATGAATCATTTTATAGTTATTTTTTTGAAGTGGGGAGCATGTTTCCTTTTGTAACATAAATGATATCGACGCCTGCGTTCTATAACATTCTAAGTCGAAAAAGTGTGTTTTGAGTTATGAGCTCTCAAAGTTTTCACGCGACATACGACCATATGTGTATTCTAAGGAGATTTTTCCCTATAACTTCGGAACGGATCGGCGCATCTTAACCAAATTTTGACACTTAAGTTAGAGAACGTAGAATTTAAAAATGCAAAAACATTAAAAACGTTCTAAGTACACTTAGAACATTATAGAATGGAGGCGTCGATATGTGAACACACTTTTGGAAATCCATGATTGTGATATTGTTGTTGACAAAATATAGGGCCTTCCATAACATTCTTTGGAACTTTGACAGTTAATAACGGCCATTTTGTTGCACCTACATCTGTCAAATTAGTTGTCATTTATTCAGTCACCATAGATGGATTTAGCATTCAACAATTCGTTCAAATAATAAAATTGATTTATTAAAACGACTCCAATTTCCATTAAAAATCATCTTCAACGATGAGACCCAATTCTGGCTGAATGGATGCGTGAATAAACAAGATTATGGAATTTGAGACAATACTAAACCGCATGAGCTGTAAACAAGTCCACTGCATTGAAAAAGTCACTGTTTAGTGTGGATTTTGGGTTGGTGGAGTCATCAGTTCATATCTCTTTGAAAACGACGTTGGCCAGATCATCACTGTCATAGGCGGATCATTACCAACTACTTTTTCTCTGAATTCAAAGTCCTAAACACTAATGACATGTGGTTTCAACAGTATAACGATAAATGCCACACAGCTCATTATACATTGGATTGAGTAATTTGGAGGCATGGTCATTTTACGCGGGGGTGATGAGGACTGACAATTGACTCCGTTAAATATTTTCCTGCGTGATTTTCTTTAGTCGCCGGTGTATTCCAATTAACCACAAACTACAGCGGTTCTTAAAGCCAATATAACCCATGTCATCTGTCAGATCTAGCCTAACATGTTCGCCTTAGTCATGTAATGTTGGATATTTTGGCATTGCACCCAAAAAAGCCGTGACGGTCATTTGAAGATTTGAAGCAGATGTTGTCTATTGGTAGTGTGTTGGCTTTTTAGACGGTAGGCCACGGTTCAAACCCCTGGGCTGTCTGCCGTCAAAACGAAATATGAAAAAAAATATTTCTTCGGCGACTTCCTCTCTGCAGATTTCGGGAAAAACTCTGAGAGCAAATAAAATTGCCATGACCAGTTTCTCAAAAAATCTGTCGTCCGGAATAACCTTTAAACTGTAGGTCCCGCCACTAATGTATCAAATTAACATACACAACATGAGTGGTGTGAGAAGCTAGGCCGTAATCCTGACTGAAAGGTTGTAATGGCCAATTATATATCTATGTATGTATATTCCACTCATAATGGCATCAATAGATCTCTCACACATGTTTGTTTTACATAAATTTAAAAATATTCTTAGGAACCGACAAGCGGCTCCCGAACTTAGTTCTGATTACCGCTTAGACCGGCAACGCTCTCTTTGAACATCCTAGAGTTTCAAGAATTTGTCAATTTCCCAAGCTCTTATCAGATTGAGAATAGTAGCAAGGGCTTTATTCTGACTGTTTGGTTAATATAATGTCCTGAGCTGTCTAATTTATTAACGTATGTGCCAAACACAAATTCTGATTCTAAATAAGAGCTATTCAGCTTACCCATTCAGTATGCTTTCTCAATTTAGGAATGCAAGTTTAAAATGAAAAGGAGAATATTTTAAGCTTATTTAAAGTTTCGTTTTTTCTCCTGGGCTCAGTCCATCCTATTACAAATAATTATTGCCTCAGAAATAGTTTATCTCCTTGAAAACTTCTGTTTGTAATTAATTTTTAAAACTTCCCCAAAATAAATAGGAAACAAAGACAACCCTAAAACAATGTCTATCCTTTCTTGTTATGTCCTTATCATACAATACCCATTAATATTATCGTGAAAAAAAGAGGTGAATAAAACTTTTATAAATTTAATGTTTAACACAAATGTTAACGATGTTACCCTGCGGTATACAACTCTTTTGTAATATTTTCAACATTTTTTTTCTTTGTTTGGTTTGAAATCCACTATTAGGCCCGTATGCACGTAGTATTTCGTAGTATTATTGTATTTACCAAAAGGTTTAAATTTTATTAAATCATATTAAACATTATCACGATTAACAATCAACATTATTTGTTAAATTATTATATTTTCATTTGTATTCTTTATTCTTTTGTAAATATGTGGGTGACGGCTTTGTGTGTATTATTATTGTATAATAATTTTAATGTGTTTAATTTGATAATAAAAAAATATATATGTACAGTGGGGCAGAAAATAAAAAACACACACAAAAATATTCCACGATTCACAAACATACATAAATTTATGAGACATGAAATCATAGATTTCCATAATCTTCACAGTCAATTTAAAGCCTATATATTATATATATATTATATATATATAAGTCTAATAGGTAGTGTATTGACTTACTAGGCCAGAACTCATGGCCTCAAAATTTAGTTTTGACATCTTGAACAAAACGATAGAAATAAATATTTGTTTACAACTTGCTCTCAGCAGTATTCTGCCATGAAAATCTTTTCAAATCTATTTAAATTGTATGTCACCAGACTCGTGGCTAAAAATTAAAATACACAACATGGATGGTGTGAGAAGCAACTCCGTAATCCTCACTAATGGGTTGAAATGGCAATTTAGGTAAGGGTTGTAATGGCCAATTAAAACACTTTCTGAACGTCAATGTTCAAAGTTGCTCTATCAGCGTTCAAAATTATATCATGACATTTGATCTTATCATGACTTTTGACCAATCAAGAATTTATGGAGACACATGAGAGTGTGTCTCACTTTATGTCGAAGGAAGTTAAAGTCAAGACTTCCAAAAGCCTAATGAAAAGGCATCTTAGCATAGGAATTGTGGAGTTTAAATATAATCTTACTTTTGTTACCTACTGTGTAAACATTTTAGTATTTAAAACACGTCATAACACATTTTATTTGTATTTGCCATCATTTATTATAACTTTTTTATTGTTATGATGACTATCATGCGAATAATATTAAATAAAAATACGGTTATGCTTGAATAATTCGTAGACGAATAAACGTGTATTCGACCATTTCTTTTGAGAATTAAATATATCGTTAATACACACACATAAGTGGTGTAAGAAGCTAGGTCGTAACCCTGACTGATGAGTTGTAATGACCAATTATATATGTACGTATGGTTTTGGCCAAGAAAAATCCTCTAGTGCATAACATTATTCGGTGAAGCTTACATAGTGCAACCAATACTTAGTTGCATTTGCTGCCTTTGTCGGTATACAGTTACCAGTAACGCTTCCATTTTCTATGCTGCAAATTCTATGACAGAATTATTCAGCCATCACATTATGCTTTCAATCCATGTACCGTTGGGGAATGTAAGCCTCGCTAAACCATCGTTCACCACATCCTGCAAAACTAGTTGTGGAACGGTGCCTGCGTCCATGAACCTCTTCTGTACTGTACTGTAATATGCTGAACGCCATAGTCTTTCAGAGAAGTCAATATATTGCTTCAGTTATCCAAATTAAATGCATTTCTGCATTTGGTTACAACGCAAAATTGTATCTGCTGTACGCTTTCAGTCCTAACGTTTCTAATCTTAGGAACCCAAAGCATCTTTTGCAAATGTTATTCAAACCTTTAAGGAACTAGTTGCGTATTATTCCCAAACATTTTATCGACTGTCTCGGACATTTGCAGGCTTAAGGAGTAGCACTAAGCTCTGCAGCATCCATCTCCCTGAAAAAATTGCTGAATAAAAAAATTTTTATTTATTTCCACCTGCAACTGAACATTGATAAATTTCAGATGGGCTTTACTCTTGATGACAATTGTTATTTTCAAGCATCGTGTATGTGTATAAGGCATTTTCCCAAATTACGCCCATGGTTCCAGGATCGAATACCGATCTATCAACTCATTTTTTGGGGCCCATATCACAGCTCCTTCTACTGTGTTGTTGTAGTAACAATATAAGCTTTTTACTGCATACTACAGTACTTTATATATTTTTTTATCCTAATTATTCGAATAAACAAAAATTGTGATGAAATTTAACGAATAAGTTGAGCACCCTTATCTTTAGGTATTTTCACTTTTATAAAGCTTTGTATTAAACTTTTATTATTAAATTACAAACCTTTTTCTCTCTTTTTTTTGTTTTATTTTTTTGTTTTTTTGTTTTGTTGTTGTCTACGTATTTGTAGGGACCACTAATTCCTGCGGCATTTACAAATGGTTACCATTAAGTGGAGGCAGCGACCGCAACAAATAAAATCCGTTAAGCAGCGGCAAACAAAACCAACACAAATAATTAAAAAAAATTTATAAAAAATACAACAAAAAAAATATATAAAAATACACATGAAAAACATCAACAACAACAATTTGAAAATGAATAAAAAAAAGTCAAAAATAAAATAAAATATAAATGTTGCAATATTAAAACAGAAAAAAAGTAAATAAATAAAGAAATAAATAAATTTAACAAAAAAAAAATAAAGAAAACCAAACCAATTACACCAAATACATATTTACATCAACTCTACTATAAATATATAATATAAATAAAATTAAATTAAAACAACAACAACAAAAAACTACAAAAAATATATACATAATTATATATATATACAAAACAAAAACAAAAACTATATACCAAACATTTGCATTATATACAAGCAAAAAAAAAAGGAAAATTTAAAATGAGAAAAAAATTTTAATAAAAAAACGGAAATTTTTTAAAATCATTTAAAATTAAAAAAAATTAATAAAAACAATAACAACAACAACATCAACAACAACTACCAAAAGGACACAAAACAGGACATCATTATTAATTTTGTGTAGAGTTTTTAAAGGAAATTATTATAGAGATGGGCAACGCGAATAGCCATCATGTTTTAGCAGCAGCAGCAGCAGCAACATCAACTACAGCATGAGCTGCAGCATTAACTACAACTACAAGAACAACATTATGTATACAATTTGGACAAACTGCAACAAATCACTTTATATAATTATAAAAAATAAAATAACAATAACGATAATGATTATTATTACAAATTATTAATTATGATAACAAAAGAAAAAATTAAAAAAAAATAAAAATAATTATTTTTATTTAATAATTTTGTTTTAAATATTAAAAGATAAGTCAGAAGACAACAACAATGACAAAAATGTATTTGTAAATGATTGGAATATCTAAAATAAAATAAAATAAATTAAGAAAAATTAAAACAAAATACTTATCATATAGCAAATTATATAATTTACCTACCTGCCTAACCTCTCCGAACACCCTGTAAGAAAAATTATAATTTTTATAAAACATTGGCTCCCGCACCCCTTTCCTTGTGCAATAAATGTAAAAAATAAAAGCAAGAAAAAAATTATTAAAAAATGTTTAATAACGCAGTTTATAAAGAAAAAGTTATAAAACAAAAAGGAAAAAAATAATTAAAAAAAAACATTGATTGTACTTGTTAAACTGAACACTTTTGATTTAAAAAATAAACAAAAAGCAAAACTGAATATGAACAATGAAATTTCTAAAAAGTGAAACAAAAAAATTAATTCATAATTATGTGTATAACAACTTGTATAACACTTTGCTATATAATGAACAAAACACAAAAAAAAATTATTTATTTTGTAATTTTTGTTTTAAGTTACATTTTCTATTACATGCTCTTTATAAAAGTAAAATGGGTTGATATTAAGCCTAAAAAGTACCCTTTAGCAGATTTTCTTTATTCCATAAACAAAACAATTTTCACACAATTTCCAAAATAAAATTTCCAAAAAAATATTTGCTTCCAAATTTTTTTACTAAAGCTACCTTATGTAAAGCAAAAAAGTACCAATTACAAAAAAGTACGAACGAATATGTATGATACAAAATGTATGATACAAGAAAAAGTACTCATATTTACAAAAACACAAAATAATAATGTTTTTTAATGCCTAAATTTAATAAGGACAACAAGGTATAAACGGTAACTAAATATGTTTTATTAATAATCGATACCAATACTTAAAAAAATGTTGGTGTACTTTTTATGGAATTGTATAAAATATAGTATATATGATATGAATATAATACTAGAAAATTACTTTTTGTAAAACATACAAGAAATCTTTCATTAAGAAGTACTTTTTCGCTAAAATTTAAAACTTTTTCACTAAAAGAGGACGCTTCGAATCATGCCATTAGCTACTAACGGACATCTTTAGCGAACTAATAGTACTTTTTTCGTGCAGAAAAGTATTTTTGAAACTAATGGAATATATGGTACTTCTTGATTATAAACTAAATAAAAGAAACAAAGAAGTACTTTTTAACTAAAAACAAAAGATATAAGACGACTTTATTTATTAAAACTTAAACAAGTCCAAAACTTAAAATATCACGTTAAATTCGTTATAAAGTTAATTTTTTACAAATTTAAAAATAAAAATTAAACATTATGAGGCACATTTTCAATTAAAATTCCCCCAAATAATATACTAAGTACTTATTTATTTCAAAAATATTAAAATCTTGGTACTATTGTCGCTATGGATATATATGAAGGTATTCTAAATATTCCAGATAAGGTACAACATAACTTAGGGTGCCTAATTGGTAACTGGTTCTTTTTGTAAGAGTGTAAAATAAATAAAACAGTTTTTTTGTTTTGTTTTTTGCTAAGGCACCATTTAGATTTTTTGCATTTGGTACTTTGGTAATTTCTTAAAAACATATTCTCTCTCTAAATAAAGCTATGCATTCAGTTTTCTTAATGATCTTCTGTAGAAAACTGCAAAGTTGCCTAGGGTACTATATTAATAATTGATTATTTACTTTTCTATTTTACAAGAATATGTTCTCCTTTGTATAAGATACAAAATCTATTTCCCTTAAAAGTTTTTAATGAAATTGCAATTGTTATTAAAACTATTCATACCTTTTCTTTTAATAATCATGATTGTTTCAATCTTTAAAATAAATTAATTTCCTTTTATTTTAGCAAATAGTTAGGGAAATATGTTACTATTTAATAAATAAAGAAAAACAATTAAAATTATTAAAAATATTAAGAGAATAAAACAACATCAAATGATACATGATTTTTAAATAAAAAAAAAATATTTATATATAAAGACATACAATTAATAAATATATACGATATATTGTATAAATAAATAAATACATAATTTCATATATTAAAAGATAATTATACATATATAAAAATATGTATTTGTCAATAACAAAAACACAAAGTTAAAAATAAGAAACAAAAAAAAAACAAAAAAAACTTCATTGAAAAAAACGTAAATAAATCAGAACACTTTAATCAAAATCTTTAAGTATCCAAGTGAAACAACAACAGCTACAAAAGCAAAAACAATATACTATAATTAAATATATTAAATATGTTATATAAATAAAAAATAATTTTTTTTTTTAAATATATTTCTTTATTTAACTTGAAAAATAATTTCATTTTCAAACACTCTTTTTTTCAACACTGTATAAAATTAAGTTTTCACTTTCCATGGCATTTAAAGCCATTATATTTTAAAATCAATTACAAAAAAGAAAACACAAAATAAAAAATAACGAAATAAATTTAAAAAATAAATGGCCAATTTATGTGCAATTGTTAGTTAAAGAAATTAAATTAATAATAATAATTTAAATAAATTATAATTATTTTAAACAAATAAATGGTAAATTGGTTCAATAACATTTCATTTTCAAATATTATCACGTTGAGGACATTATTGAAATTTATTTATAATTTTTGTTTCTCTTTTTATAAATTAAAATAATTCCAATATTGGTTAAGAAATGTAAAACTAAACTTTCTCGCAACTGCTTTATAAGGAAAAGTAATAAACAAGTACTTTTTTTAATTTGTGACTGTAATTAGTACTTTATTACTATAAACAATATATAGTCTTAGTTAAAAGTACTAATTGTTCTATTAAAGCAAATGATTTTCTACTTTCTTTAAATACTGCCTTGATACACTACTATTTTAAAATATCTGGTAGTTAAAAGTATAAACGGCAAATAAAGTTTGTTGTTTTAAAGCAATATCTGCAAATAACAATAATATCATTATTTCAAGTTGTTAAAAAGAACATAAAAAGTCGTTTTAAATTTAGCAAAAATAGCTAAAATACAAAAACTTAAAAGAAAATGTTGAGGGAACTAATAAATTAAAAATTTAGAATATGAAACCAAAAAAATTCATTCAAAGTACTTTCTTTAAAATAACAAAATCCAATTATTGTTAAAAAAATATTTAAAAAAGGACTTTTCCTTAAAGTATTTGTCCAAAAGTACTTTTCCTTTTTTAACAAATAAAGCATTTCTTCGATGAATAATCTATATTTATATGTTACTACGAAAGTACATTAAATAAATAGAAGTCATATTGCAGATTTTGGTCATATCAAACCAATAAAATTAAGAAAAAATATAATTAAATTTTTATAAATTTCGTAAATTTAAAAATACATAACTTTCTTTAAGGAAAAAAATTTTAAAAATTTTAAAAGTACTGTTCGTCTGCTAGAATAATTTTCAAATGTTATTTTTAAATTGTACAGTTTATTAACAACCATTCACCAAATTTAATAACAAACTAGCAAAAAGTACTTTTTGCAAATAAACAGCTATAAATTATTAGATTGCCTGATATATGGACTAACTTCCATATTTTTATTAAAGTAGAGACTATACTAAAAAATGTAATTCATTTTAAAATGTAAATTATAAAAAGTACTTTTTTTACAAGTAAAAAATAATACTACATTGTTTATGACAATATGATACTTTTTCTTTCAGTGAAAGAGTACTTTTCAAATTTTGGTAAATAGTAACAACGATTTAACGAATTTCATAACAATTCAGTAAAAAGTACTTTATATGCAAAAATATACATAGCCAGATATAACGCTATGAAAAAGTACCTTTTTTATATAGAACAATTTACGTTAAAAATTTATTAATTTATTTAATTCATTTGTAATTATAGAATATTTTTCACGTGTGAAGAAATAAAAATATTAAATAATTATTTGAATTATAGAAATTTCTAACCAAATAAAAGTACTTTTTTGCAAGTATAAAATAATACCACATTACATACGATAATAAGACCTTCATCCAAAAATGTACTTTTTTCTTTATGTATAAAGCAATAAGTTTTCTTGCTTAAAAAAAAATTGAAGAACAATTCGATCAAATAAATCATAAGCTAAAGGTGCCTAATTTGTAATGGGTACTTTTGAACATTTTATACGAACATTAGTCGTTAGTCCGAAATATAAAGAATAATAAAGCAAATTTTCTGGCATAAATAACAATGTCTATTTAAAATCGTACAAGGATTCAAGTATGGGAAAAAAGGGTTTTACAATATATTTTTTTATTTGAATAGTCTTTTTCCCCTAAAAGTTTTAAGAGTCATATAAATTTCTTACATGAAAGAGATTGTTCCTTTTTCACAACTAAATAACCCTTAATGTTTTACAAGTGCTAAAAAGTACTGGTAATATATTTAGTTTTCCTTTTTTACATACCAAAACAAAATACTTGTTATTCATAGGAATTAACTTGATACAACTACATTTGAAAATAGTACTTTCTTCCAAATTAAAAGATAATATTCTTCACATCTGAAACTAATACAAAAATTAAAAAAGTACTTTTTTAAAACCGTTATAATGAGATAACGAAAAACCTGTAGTTTTACATTCCCTTAACAAATTTTTTTATTGTAAATGTTTTGTTACTTTTTTATTTAAAAATTCATAAATAAATTTAACATTAAAAAAATAAAACCAATTTAATCTAATTAAAAATTATGAGAGTGTCCTTACTAATGGTGACATGTGTCTTTGCTACAATAACATTTAAACTTTAAACTAATTAAAGGCAATTCTTGTTTGTTTAAATAATTTATAGAAATTTTATTATTTATTTAATAATGATTTTATTTTAAATAATTTAAAACATATTTCATTAAACAAGAAAACAAAAATAATTTCATTAAATTGAAACATACACAAACAGTAGAAAACTTGGCTAAATTAAGCAATTAAGAACGAGAGTTTTTCAAGTGTAAAAATGAATACATTTTTTATGGTATTAAATATTATGATTTAATATATAATAAAAGAGAATGTTATTATTAAACATACATATATAGAAATATAAAATACAACAACAACAACTACTAAATAAAAACCACAAAAAAGAAATTTAAAAACCAACTTGATTCCTGAAATTTTGCCAAATTTTTTTTTCTTTTTCCTATACTCATCAGCAGTTATGGAAAAGAGTTTTTTTATGTTTTTTGAAATTTTTTTTCTAGAACCATGTAAAGAACCAACAAAATATATAAAATATATATAAAACAACAACAACAACAATATTAATTACCAAACAACAACAACAACTACAAGAACAAAATGTTAATAGTTTTGTGAAACACCAATTTTTCAAAAAATAAAACCAACAGAAAACAAAAATAAACCAAATAATTCAAAGGAAAAAAAAACTTAATTAATAAATACTCTTAAAAACAAAAATCAAATAAAAGCAAAAAGAAAAAGAAAATTATATATTTATGAAAAAAACAGAGAATCATTAACAAACAATAAATGAAATAAAAATAAAAGAAAAACTTGTAAAAATATAAGACATAAACACAAATACGAGTACTAGTATTAGTTAGTAAAAGAAAAGAGAAGCAAAGTAACGGTTTAATGGAACCGAAAATGGTTTAACAATTAGACAGAAGTTGAAACCATTGTAATGTGGGCAAATGGGCATAAATGGTCGTAGATAGATGATACAGTTCTTAATTTCAAAAAAAAAATTATAAAAAAAATTGAAAAAAATACAAAAACAAATTAGTTAGGCATATGGTTAAACAAAAAACACATACAAAAACAAACAAAGAAAAAAGTAACAAACCGTTGTAACGGTATTTGTCCAAAAAAAACAAACTAAAAACAAAAATTGTTACTTTATTGAAAAAAAAAAAACAAATAAATAAATAAAAGTAAAAAAAACTACAAAATCTATATTTTTGCTTCTTCTTTATCAGTTTCTTTGGTTTTTCCCAACTTGTTTTCAAAAAGAACAAGAAGCTTAAATCTGGTATTAAGAAGTTATTAAATATATTGATAAATAAATAAATTAATAAATAAATATATTAAAAATAAGTTAATTATAAATAAAATATTTATATATATATATATACATATATTAAATAAAACAACAACAACCACTATAAACTAATTTAAATAAAATATTATATTGAATAAGTTATCAAATAAAAATTAAATTAAAAATAAATACCAACAAAAAAAATTATATATTTTTAAGACATGTTCAAAAAGCAATAATTAAAAACAACAAAAACAAAAAAATTATTATAAAATAATACTTATTATTTACATAAATTAAATTAAAACAAACAAAATATATATAAAAACAAAATAAAAAATACTATTATACAAATTATACAAGAATTAAATTTAATTCAAAATAATATTTATCTACTAAAACAGAAAAAATATTCTTGACAACAAAAACAAAGAAACTAAAACTCTAAAAATAAAATGACTGTCTGCAAATAAAAAAATACTAAATTTTCTAAAAAATAAAAAACGCTTTAAAAAATCTAATTTTATTGAAATACTCCAAAAAAAATTCTAAAAATAAAAGAAGAAGCATTTTGTTTATGGAGAGACTATTTTCAAGCAAAACATTGTTTTACTAAATTACAGCATTTCAAAAAAGTACCAAAATAACTACAATAAAATCAAGAGGAGCACTGAAAATATAAAGAACCTAAATGCTATTTTCTTAGCACTAAAACATTATCAAAAAGTACCAAAAAAAAAGTATTGTCAATATTTAGAAATGCATAGTACATAAAAAGTACTTTCTTTAGATAGCCTTCACATAGAAGAGCTTCTCCAATCTACCTTAATGGTCAATAATATACATAACGTCTTATATTGTGAAAAAGTACTTTTTTCAAAAACCAATTTTATAAAATCTTATTAAAGCATAACAAATGATTAAATGTATGCATTTTTAAACATCTTTTACAAAAAAAAAATTGTTTTAATAATAAGAGGGTATATTTCAAACTTATGTAATCCTCATTACTTCTGTTATTTAAGTACTTTCAAGATATAAACAGTGATAACAGCAGCATACTTTTGTAGAATTCTCACCAGAGACTCTGGTATGTTATTGTTATTGTATTTGTCGTGGAGAGATGTTTTATTACTACTTCCCTCAAACTTTATATTCCTCTAACGTCCAAGTTTATTGTCTTGATAAATATCAAGATACCGCTCGATGTCCGATATGCATTAATGCCCCACATGTTTTAAAAATATGTTCCGATTATAATAAGTTTATCTCGTAACCATCCAAATCCTGAATAAGTGTGCTGTGAATCTACAGTGCACGGTCAATAGACCGAATACCAATATCACGTTGTCCTTAGATAGCCTGATGCATGATTTAGATCTCGTTTTAATGTAATTATCCAACAAATGTTTTTATAATCTTAAACACACTTGATGTGAGATTCTCTTTATACTCCCTTTCGTTAAGAATACCAAATCTCCAAGTCTCAGCTACGATTCCATAGAAGGGTTCAGGTGCCATCAACGTCATGGATTATTGGGTTCTCTCCATAAACAATCGATTTCTCCTGCGTTTCATATAATTTATTATCTCACAATTATGAAAAAATAATTCTATTTTAAATTAAAAAAAATAATTTTTAACAATTGAAAACAACACAAGCAAAATAAATAAATCATAAAAAATGCGTCCTTTTATATAAAAAATAAATAAAAACAAGATCAATTTTAGTCAATTAACATCAAAGAAAAAAATTAAAAGCGTTTTTAAATATGAATTAATAAATAAAAAAATGAATTAAAACAAAAATAAGCAACTTTTTAAGCCAACAAATGGAAATAAAAAAATGAAGGATAATATTGTATGATAAATTATTAAAAAAAACGAAAGAAAAACAAAATGATAAGAAAAGCTTTAACTTTTTTTTGGGGAAAAATTTAAAACAAAAACCATAATTGTCAAGCTAAATGAATTAAACTATAAAAAAATGTTTTTTTTTAAGAATAACTTTATAAAAATGAAAAGATGAACAAGGTGATATGCAAACACAAAAAAAAGTAAAAATAATACAAAACCTTCCATAAAAACTTACATTTAAACACAAAGAAACATACACTTACAGGACAACAAAATTGATATGGAAATAAAATAATAAAATTTGTCAATTTCGGCTTTTTGTTTACCTAAAAAGAAAAATTAAGTAATTGATTAATTTAATTAATGAGTTAATTAAATAATTTGTTTAAAAAACATGTTTTGGTTGAAATTATTTGAATATTTGTTTTACTGTTGCTTAACTTAAACACTCTTACCCTCTTCCCTCTGTCTCTGTCTGACTCTGGATAACATATCATTTCTTTAGAAAAATATTTAAATAAAAATTATAAACAAAAATATATTAATTATATTATACTTATTATACATTTATTATATTAGTAGTAAAAAACAAATGAAACAAAAATATTTAAAAAAATAATAATAAAAAACCACACAACAACCTTACAAATTAAATAAATTTATATTTTAATGACAAAACAAAAATAATTTAAAAAAAATAAATTATTAATTAATTAAATTTAATTTGTTTATTAAAATTATTATATTATAATTAATGCTAAAGAATTTTACAATTAATTTAAAATTAATTTAAAAAACCAAAAATTAAATCTCACTCATGCAACAAGCAAGCACTTCTTTTCGAACTTTAAACAACTCTCTCCATATTTTTCTCTGTCTCTTGCTCGCAATCCCGTGAAAGTGTTAAAAGAGTATAATTTACCCACACACAAACACACATACCCATAATCCTTAACATTATCAAACACTGCAACACCTACTCATTTACATAAACACATGCATACATACATTTGAAAAAATGCAACACTTTTATACGTACACTAATTAACAAAAGTCATCATCTAAAAAAATTGAAAACAACAACTG
This sequence comes from Sarcophaga subvicina, assembly GCA_936449025.2. NCBI lineage: Eukaryota > Metazoa > Arthropoda > Insecta > Diptera > Sarcophagidae > Sarcophaga > Sarcophaga subvicina. The sequence goes on from OW388083.2 coordinate 79,074,382, forward strand.
TTTTTCCTATTAAGAAAAAGCTTATTTTAACATCTTTTAAAAGCTTTTTCTTATTTTCAATAATTAAAAAGTAAAAAAACAACTAAAAAAATATTTTTAATTAAACAAAAAAAATTATTGAAAAAGAATTAAAAAAATAATTATAAAATAATTAAATAAAAAAAAAGCAAATAACACTTTCACTATATTGACAATATCTTTATATTTTACACTATACTTATAATTAAATATATATATATATAAATATAAAAATAATTAAGAATGAAAAAGAAAAACAGAAAAAATTAAAACAAAATCTATTAAATATTAAGTGATGGTATCTTTAACAACAACAAAAAGAAAAATATTATATTATATATATAAAATTAAAAATAAAATAAAATGAATAAAAAAATTGTATTTACACTTAAAAGCAAAAAACAAAACAAAACAAAAAATAATCATACTATATAAACAATTTAACGTTAAGTTATTATACAAGAAAATAAAATTAAAAAAATTAACATTAACAACAAAAGAAAACTAATTTTTCAAAAGCAAAAAAAAATTTAAAAAAAAAATATGTATTGAAAAAGAAAACAAAAATAATGTTACAATCTAAGCTACATAATAACTTTATAGTTTTCTAATAAATACAATATAAAAAATAAATAAAATAATTAATATTATAAATTAATTAATTAAGACATTAACAGAGAATCATAAACTATTAAAAACAAATAAATATCTACGAAAAATTAAAAAAAAAATAATCCACCATTTTGTTTTGTAATCAAGCATACTTTCAATATTTTCATTATTGATAAAAAGTTCTTTAAAAAATTTAGTAAAATTTCCTATAAAAGTTATTATAAAAGTTCGTAAAAAATTATTTAATGTTTTCTACAAAGTGACAATGACATAAAAGTGTATGCCGTTTAATTCAACATAAAACTTGACAGATGAAAATAGTTCCAGAAATAAAGGCAAAAGTAAGTAAAAGATTTCTAAAAATGCATACATATGTATGTATGTAAACCTGTAGTGGAATAAAAATTTCTATCATAAATTATTTAAAGTTTTCTATAAAAGTTCTTAAACTGACATTGATATATTTATTTAAACTTTTCTACAAAGTGACAATGACATAAAAATGTATACAGTTTATTTCAACATAAAAACTTTACAGATTTCTTGGAAAAATTAACATATTTAAACCTGAAGTTGAATACAAATTTAAAATTTTTAAAATGACAATGACATAAAATGTATACAATCTATACAAAAATTTGACATAAAAATAGTTGAAAATTAAAAAAGGCGAAAACTTAACATTCAAAGGAAAAATACCCATAAACACGATATGAAATAGAAATTTTATTTGAAAAATTATTTCAAGTTTCCTACAAAAGTTTAGACGTTTAAATTAAAAATTGCAATGACATAAAAATTTTAGCAATTTATATGCACATTTGAGTAAAAAAATATTTTAAAATAAATTATCATCAGCTCAATATTCTTTAAATATAATAATTAATTATATTCTTTAAGTGTTTCAAAGTTTACAAAGTGACGATGACAGACAATTTTTAAAATTTGTGTTAAAAATCTGACAGATTGTGTACGGCAAAAAAAATACATGAAAAAAATATTTATTTTTGAAAGAGAACAATGACACAATGACATAAAAATGTAAAATTATATCGTACAAACACGACATTACAGATGTTTTATAAGCGCCCTAATCATATCTATACTATTTTTTTTTCAATACTGACTTAAAGCTCCAATAATAGCAATGACAACTCACTGAAAAAAAATATTAAAAAGAAAAATAATACCTGACCTAAGGCCTACGATGACTTTAAATTATATGAGAAATCATACACATGACATTACATATCATGACAATGTCATGTCATGACAAGACATTATATAACATCACGACATATTACATCATTTCATAATGTATATCAACACATAGTGTGAAATGAAATAAATTGGTGTGACATGACATTTTACAAAAATAATAACGGATATGATTTAGTAAAACAGGCTTATTTAGTCTAAAAGTCTAGTCCAATTTTTAATAGATAAGAACTTATTTTAAAATTTTGGAAGATGCTATTATTATAGCAGTACTAATAAATATTTTAACTGTTACAAAATATTTTGTAATTTAGTTAATTATTATAGTAGAATTATTGCCACATTGTCTCATTGCATTTATTACCGACTCTGGTTTAAAATTATTAAAAGTGTCCTCTATGTGTAGTGCAAAGATTTTTTATATGACTAACTTATGGGAGTAGAGTACCTTTGATAAATTTGATTTTAAAAAGGCAATGGTTATTCCTCATGTCGTAAGTAGAAATGAGGTTATGCTAATGGGAATAAATTCTTTAGGTTTGGTATGAGGTACTTCAACTGCCTTGGAAGTAAAGACAATCTGGAAGTCGGTCCAGTTCGAAAAATAATCAAAATATTTTTAATACGACTAATGTAATAATCGTAATTCAAAACGAAGACAAAAAGAAAATATTTACTGAATCAATTTGAATTCGATTTTGAAGCAATGCTGCTTAATTGCCTGAAAATTAGATCCTGTATGACTTTACAAGTCATAAAAACTGTTAACGCTTAAAAAAAAAATAAGAGATATTTTCTTAATTATTCTCTTACAAAACAAAGTTCTTTAAACAGCATTAACTTAAAAGTTATGTTAAAATTTCTTTATGGAAAATTCTTAAAAATTTTTTAAAAGCACTGATTACAAATAAATCGTGTCATTAATTAATTAATTCTTCTCAATAATTCAAAGTATACCACAAAGTCCCAATACGCTGTTTGAACGTCACTATTCTGCGTAGATAAATTGACTTTAAAAGCGTTAAAATATTCGTCATCTTTTCCCCTCCGAATATGATTTCTCGAAAACATTATTCTAAATCGGTGAATTAAAATAAACTAAATTTATTTGTGTTTGTTTTTCTGTATATACCATTAAAAAAATACGGTTAAATTTAAACAATTAAACTAAAAAAATAATGAAAAATAATTATAGTTTTTATATGTAAACAAAATGGAAAACTAAATAACTGCAGATACAACAGACATACAAGGAAAAAACAAAACAATTTAAGAAATTTAAATAAATTTTATTAAATAAATTATATGATCAAGAATCCAAGAATTTAATATGAATAAAAAAAATACTCTTTTTGTAAACAATATCACTAAAGAAGAACGAATGAAAAAATTAAAATTAAATTTTTATTAAATATTATTTAAACAAAAGAAAATGAAAAAAAACCCTTTAAATAATACAATTTTTGACAACCACAATAATTATAAAAATAATTATTAAAAAAATAAAATAAATAAAAAACAAAATATTTGTATAAATACTTTGCAAAAGGAAAGAAAAGGAAAACTATAAGAAATGGTAAGATACATTTTATGATACAAAACCAGCAAAACAAAAAAACATAATAATTATAATAAAATTAAAACAAGAACAAAATTACTTTAAGTATGCATGATACAAACTAAAACAGAAAAAAAGAAATGCAAAAAAATTTATAATTATTAAAAATAAAAAATAAAACATTAAATTAAATTGAAAAGAAACACAAAAACAAAAACAAAGAAAGCAATTATATTACGACAAGAAAAATGAAAACGTATTTGTAAACTTGGAATGTGAAAAGTAAAACACCATAAATTTAAAAAAGGAAAAACAAATAAATTTAATTTTTCTTTGTTTAATTAAAAAGAAAAAACTGAGTAACTTTACAAAAAGGTCTCTGACTCAGTTGTTATTAAATACATAAAAAAGTGGTATTCTTTTCAAAAAAAAAACCTTCAAACAAGAGGCATTTATTTCATAAACATATTTTTTATTAAAGAAAATATTTTTTTTCGTTTTCCTTCATTTTGCCTCTTTCTTTTATTAATTAATTATAGTTTTCATTTTACTTTGATCATTCAAATGATTTTGAACAGACAAGACATCCATTAAAACAAAAAAAAGGAAGAAGAAAAAAACAAATTATATTTATAAATAAAATATATAATTATTATAACATTATATATATAAATAAAAATTTAAAAATAATTTAAAAACAAAACAAAATTATATAAGTTATATAAATACCAAAAAAACAAAAAAAAAAAAAAACAACAACAAAAAAGTCAAATAATATTTAAGATAAATTATTATATAAATAAATAAAATTAATAATAATAATAATTAAAATTAAATAAATAAATAAAATGAAATGATTTTAAACAAACAACAGTGAAAAGTTATTTGAGAATTAATTAAAATAATGAAAAATCATTAATAAGACAAGAGAGAAAACATGAAGGAAAAAAAACCAACAACAACAAGAAAAAACTTTGATGCAAATAAAAAATAAAAATAAATAAAATATGAACATTGTTCAAACAAAAAAAATTATATCGTATGATAGAGCTTTTACTTCTGTGGAAGGTCATAAAGAATACAAGGTAAGATAACTTAAAAATACAAAAAATTAAGACGTAATGAAGATTGGGTTTTAGTAAAATATGTCATAATGGGTAACAAATAATTATTGAAAAAAGGACTGCACAACAAAAGTTCTTTAATATAAAAAAAAAATTCTTTAAATAACATAAATATCGCATGATATAATTTTTTTATACAGTGTTGTAAAGGTTGTCAGTTCAATACACAACAAAGATTTTGGTACATTAGTAAACAGTAGCGGATGGACAATAACAGTACATCCATTATCAAAGTTCAAATGTCTTCAGCCAGAAGTAAAGGATAGAAGACCAACCTAGGGTCTCATATCTATCGGCATACACCTAAGCCATCAATTAGGCTTATTGTGTGTTCACCACCATACTTTCTATAGAATTCTGTATTTTGTATAAATTTCCGTAACAGTTTCCAGTTCACATCTCTGATATGAGTTAGCGCTTGTTTCGATGTATTCACCGCATGCTCTGCATTCGCTTTTTTCCACCATGCCATACAGTTCAGATGTACATTTTAGAACGAAATGTCCCATAAGTATGTGATTAGTGTACTCAAGTCGCCTTATTTAGTTTTATAATATTAATGGTTTTCTCTTCATCAGTATTTCCCCAGAATATCTTTGTAATACTTCCAACTGTGTAACTATTATACAATAACCAATATAACATTTGCGCCCACTTGGCTTATAGTATATAATAGTCTGTCTCTATTAGCCAGAACAATGCCATAATGACTAGGTACCCCTATATGAAGCACACTCTTTCATGCCTGGATTAATTCTTAATCGCCTGTTTGAATCCTCTAACTGTCATTGATCCCGTATCCCTGGAAGTTGTTGGCCTCATTATCGTTTGACTATAACTAAATATATTCAAATCAATACTCGTATATGTCCAGTTACTCAAATTTAACTAACCCACATCATACATTCCCTAATCGAGCGCACCTCAGTTTGAAAAACCGTATTATGGAGTTGATGGTAAAACTTGGTTTCTGTTTCTTGTATATGGAGGTCCAATTCCGTCCTATCTCCATGCTTAGAGCCATCCATGTAGCAACAAGATCCATCTGTGCCGTGAATTCGTTTGACCAAGAAAGTCATTCTGGTATTGAAGTGATGCAATTAGTTGCTATTGATACATTACGTATCCTTTCGGATAACTGCTCAACCAGTGTCCCAATTACTATTACTATTGTTTCTAATGTTCTTGTAGGTAATGTTCTGATCGTAGCTCTTATCCTTAAGCAACTCATCCTTTAAACCTTCTGAATTATTTTAATGTTGCTTTTCTACCCATCGATATCCACCACACTACTGAAGCATAAGTTGGAATGGATCTAATTACGCTTCTATAGAGCCAGTCTGGCATTCTTAGAGTGAGGCGCCATGTAGAAGCTGAGGTCCTTCTTACTATAAACTTACTAGGAAGTTTCGTCTGTAACAAAGTTTTCATCAGATTTTTTTTAAATTTTTTTTAGAGAATTTTTGTTTTATTATAAAAAATATTTTAACAATTTTTTAAACACAAACACCAACAATAATTTTGGTAATTATTTTCTTAATAATTATTTTATATACGAATTCATATGTATATACAAAACAAATGCAATAACAACGAGGATTAATTCTTTTTATTTTTAACAGTCCCTTTGGACAAGTTCTCCTCCCACCATTTGGCATACCATTTAGCGCTTTTCTGTTGCGAAGTTTCCACATCTATAAGGGGCACATAATCCATATGAATAGCGGCTCTCAACCGATTAAACATCATAACAGATGCAGTGAATGAGCTTATGGCTCGTATAGAATACTCCATGGACAAGTTCTTAAAGGGGGCCAACAATTTGACAAACAGTTCGGTCAACACCGATAAAAAGAAAAACAAAAAGTGAGGCAAATACCAGGCTGAATGACGAATTCGGTATTTGTCACCCAATAAAGCCATTTTCTGTAGAAATCTGGAGATATCATTAATGGGTGTGTCATCGGTAACGAATACTGGCAGGCCGGCTATGGCTTTGGGATTTGTCTTTAGGGCTTTATAGGCACATATATGGCCCCAGGCAATGTTACCTAAAAGAGAAATTATTTTTTAAAAGAAATTTACCAAAAAAACTAAAGGCATTTATTCATTACCTGCATATGAAACCTGTTGTTTACCACCAGGACCAGCTATTCTGGGATAACTGTAGTTACGTTTACTTAAATACTTGAGTACAGTGGGCACAAATTTTTCATCTCCCTCACCATAAGTCAATGGTGGTCTTATAGCTGCTGTAACCAAATAATCCTTTTGGTTACTTAACATGGCTCCATTAGAGTTCAAAACTATCGTTTCAGCTCTTAGTTTTGATGAAGAGTAGCCGGGTATCAAAAAGTTCTTATCAAAATCGTTAGGATTTTGTGCATCATACTTTGGAGTGGGTGCTTTGGATTCTGTTTGATTTATGACTAAAGTAAACGTACTGTGTCCCTTGAATGGCACCATACAAACGGAGGCACAACTGGTGTAAATCAAACGTTTAATATTGTGTTCCACACAAAGTTCGACAACGGCACGGGTACCTGTAATGTTGGGGAAGTAAATGAGATAATAGTAACCGAAATAGGTTCACTCAAGAGAAAGGCGAAGATCTTGGCAAAAAGATTAGGATAGGAACTTGAAATGAAGGCAGAAGAATGTGGAAGATAGGGCACCAAAAGCTCACAGATGCTGATCCCTATGTATGAGAGCAATGGGTTCTACATAGAGGCTCATTTCGTGAATCACACACTGGCTTTGTACAAACTGATGCTTCAGCAGTGCGTTGGAAATCAATGGTTGGGAAGTGCTCCATTAGAAAATATGCTGGGATTAAAGAATATGGAATAGGGATAAGTGTTGCGATCAGACCATCACCTATAGTGGACCAGAAAAAATAAGGCATCTCTTAGAGAGTCAGAGGTACAAATCGTATCACCAGAGTAAAATTAGGATACTAGACCGATACTTCCTTAACACGAAATTATCGGAAAGGATGCCTAACGCAAGAAACTTCATGACTTTGGTAACAGATCGACTTTCTTCGTCAAACGGATCTAAGGCACAGATGCCCGTAGGGACTAGTCACTCAAAACATGTCGATAAGACGGGACTGAGCCTCTATTGTAGAAGAATCAGAAACCGAATTATGCTTCCTTCTTTAAAGTGGAGGTTCGAGTGATTAGGGAATATACGATCGAAAAATTTGTTATAAACAGATTTGAATATCGTCACTGATACTCAAATGACAATCAGAGAAATAGCATATGATATTAAGGACTGTCCTAGAATGTAAATAGACGATTACCAATTACTTCAGGCAAGGGACGATACATAAGTACCCAGCCATCATGAAGCGATTAATCTCTCTAATAGAGCCAGAGTATTACAGAACATAACTTTGGATAACCCAAAGCCGTTTAGTGCATTGAAAACTAGACTACAAGAATGCGTAGTGAAAGAAAATGAAAAGAATTACGAGGATAGTCTCCAGCGACCCTAAAGGAAAATTATGTATTGACACTGAATAAAGCTGACTTCAGTACTCTGATGAGACACTCAGCTTAAACCGAATAGGTGAGTTAGATAATAACGAATGCAGACTATGTGGTGAAGACATTAAACCGATGGATCACTTTTTACATCATTACACAGCTAAAGACCTCAACTTTTTGGGAAAGACACTACACCAGACATAATTTATCTCAGAAGAATGGACTTAAAGAAGCTAAAGAGTTTGTAAAAAATATATACCTCCTATGGAAAGTGTGGTTGGTACTTAAAACAAAACTACTTGATGGCATGAGACCCTTGATCTGTCTCCTCTCCTTCATACCACATACCTAGCTACCTAAAAACACTCTTCATCGAAAAAATGTTACAAAATTCAATGAAAATTTCCAGCTTTTTCGTTAAAAATACATTAAATTTTCTTAAACACCGACCCAAAGTAATAGGTTTTCTACAATAAGTAGAGCGATACGTGTTCTAAATCTATGTTCTTTCCAAATTGCATTCAATATCTTCGTAAAAATTCTTACTTACCATCTACATTGACACGATCTAATTCCTTGTAATTGGGTGGATATCTGAAGCTGATTAAGGCAGCACAATGAAACACCGTATCGACACCTTTGAAAGCATCCACTACCGTTTTAGGTTCACAAATATCACCCACAAATGTAAGTAAATTTTGCTTTTCATCTATAAATTAAACACATGTTGCGTTGTGTTAAATGGTAGAACTAGAAAAATTAATTGCATTAACAACTTACCATCAATTTTATTTTTATAGGGCTTTAAGTCCACTGTACGTATTTCCTTGATATTTAATTCGTTTTGATCTTTAAGCAATTGCTTTATAATGTGTTGACCTATAAAGCCACTGCCGCCGGTAACCAACACTACTTCACCACTTTCAGATACCATGCTTCTGTTATTTCAACTTAAATGTTATTATTGTAGAGACTATAAAAATTAAAATTATAATATAATAATTAAATGAAATACTTAAATAATGAAAAAAAAAACAAAGTTAAGTATGCAATAATGTAGTATCTGTATTGTTGTATGTATAGGTATGATATTAAATAAGTTACGAAAAATTATAATTATTTAGAGAAAATCAAGTTTGTTAAGTACAGTTTTATTTTTATTTTTTATTTTATTTTTTTTATTATTTTTTTCATTTTATTTATTTTTCTTAACTTTACAATTATGCGGAAAACTATGTTAATTATTTTTATTTAATTTTCATATGAAATACTACTCAATAGAAAAGTAACAAAAATAAACAATGCCACCACAATGGATACAAAGTTTTAAAAAGAAAAAATCACAAACAACAAAACAGAAACAAAAACAAAAATACACAAAAGATCTTGTGTAATGAAAAAATTAGCAACAACAACAACAAATAGGAAAACTAACTATAAAATAAAAGTAAATGGTCAAACGTTAAACAATTTATGTGTGTTTGTAAAAGGTACATAAAACAGAATTAACCCCTTTAGGAGTTCTGGGGTCTTTAAGTAATTCCATCAGTGGTAGCATGTGTATGTACACATATCGATTTGGAAACTCTTTTTGAGTCTCTCCTTATAACAAACATTATAGACAAACTTTAGATAGTTTTGTTAACCCTGTAAAGGGTCACGAGGCCTATGCTAAGTGATACAATTCGTTCCAAAGCATATGGTAAAAGACTTCAAATATCCTTTTAACCTTATAACTTGCAACTTAGGAGGAGTTCTGTTAATGGTTGTAGAGGCTAATCTACATAAAATACTACCTTTTAAGTCAAATTTTGTATATATGTGAACTTCAAAGGCATTATTATTCCTCAGCGTGATACTACACCTTGAAGAAATCCGATCACTTATTGCAAAGGTATATAACATGGCATGGAGTCCATGATTTTAAGTACATATATATCCACTCAAAGTCCGTTTTAAATCAAGTCAAAATAGTCATTCACCCATTAACCTCCTACTGACCAAAGCTGGTCGCCTGTTGGCAATTTGGAGCGTAAGGAGGCAGCTCATTGTAGTTTTTTTTTTTCTTTTTTTTTTGTATAAAATTTTAGCATTCTTTCACAATCAATATTTTGTGCCAATTACTGCGTCAGTAATGGGGACTTCAATGGTTTTCATACCAAAATTTCTTTAAAATTTTCATCTAATAGACTGCCTTCACTGCAAGTTGCAATATGAAGCTACTTAATAAAGCGTTCTGTGCTATCCCATCACAAACTTTCTCTGTCATGCTTAGCTGGCTTCCATTATACGACTTGAGTGCCACTAAGAACTACTACGCTGTCAAATATTCGCTGTGGACACTTCTCTACTACACCACATTTTGCGAGAAGATTTCACACTAGAATTCGAATATGTTCAGCTTCAAGCGGTTCTGTGGAAACCTTCACAAACGGTTCTAAACTTGAGAGTAAGGCGGGCTGTAGTATTTTCTCCGAAGCCTTTTACCCTTAAATATTTCTCCATTTCTCTTACTACTGACAGAGTTCCATTTCCGTCACTGCGTAAGTGACATTGATAGAGAAAGAAGACAGTATTGTTTACTTTATTTCATAATGTTAATCCCTGGCTTTATGTAGACTTTTCTCAATTCGCTCACTCTTTTCCGATAGTCTAAAGGAGCTGTAATATTTCGGAATATGTCTTGCCCCATAAGAATTAATTTCAACATACAAACGAGACGTAAGACATGGTCAAGCAATGGTGGTCCCCCTAAGGCTTAAACTGATAATCGTTTATTAAATATGATTGAATGGAGTCTAAGCTCAACTCTTTGCAGATGCATGCATGCGTGTGTCTAGTCATATACGATCTAATTTTCATTTCTTGCTTTTATTGCAAATGCTTTCCTTGAATAAACACAAATTCATAATTCCCTTATATTATAAAGCATTTAAATGAGGTCTGTTAGTTCTTCATAATATAATTAAATAAAAAAACAAGTTTGATTCGTTGTTGTTAATGTTAAAATTTTTTTAACCTTTTTTTAGGTTTTTGTGCTTCAACTTGGTTTTGAATCATAATTTTGGGGTCTTCTTTGATTGGTATTTGTTGGTATTATTTTGGCCAGGGTCAGTTAATACTGCATTTAACGACAATGGCTAATTTATTAATACATCTTGTATTGTTATTGTAAAACTCAAGAGGTTTTTTTTTCTCAGAAACTAAACTTTGTTTATAGTTTTGTGTTTACTCCACCGTCCTACAAACCCCGAAATAACAAATAAAAACCGGTTTCTCTTTGAAAGCGTCTCTTTTAAAGCCTCTCTTTTGAATTAATAATTATTTCCGTAATGTAAACTTGTAAAATCATTCATTACAATAATATTTGCAAAGGCAGTCAGTCTTCACTCCAATTTTTTAAAATTATATGCACTTTTGTGAAAAACAAAGAAAAACTTACCTTTGGAAAATTTATAAAAAAAAAATTAAAGAAAATATTCAATGAAAAATTCGCGTAGTCCGTAAATAATGTCTTCACTTTTGACTTGTTAACTTGATGTCTATTTAATGAATAATATTAACCAACTATTCGCAATGTAAACTAACGTATAAGACAAAAAATTTAAGTTTAGCTTAGAAATAAAAGCTTTGAATTGAATTACAAAATACATTAGAGAAAGAGAAGTACATTCTCTTAAATTCAAGCGAAATAAAAACTATAGAAAGCTTTTTACAACAACAAATTAAAAAAAAAAAAAAAACTTCGCAGGCCATATACTATACCTCTAATGTACTACGTAATGTAGAAGAATAAAGAGAAATCCTGTGAGAAACTTAAACCAGGACGTTGTGCACAAAATTGTGCCAGCAGAATAATAAAGTCCAGCATTCACCAACGATGGACAGCAAACAGTCGAGTTCACCCTCGAGAATTGAAACGCATCTGGCCCTTAAAACACAGCCACAGAGTTCCTCTAGAAGACAGTAATGAATCGCATCGAACATGCCTCCAACTTAACATGCACTCTATTAGGAACTATTGCACAAATGTCCTTGTTCACATTATCGAAAGGGTAAAGGATGACTAGAAACGGCTTCATCCTATAGGCTGATACATATGTGTGTATAGACAGCAGGTGTATTATTTAAGCGAGTAATAAAACCTAAAATGAATGAATTGTGTAGGCAATACTAAAGCAAACTTCCGCTAACTACCATAAAAGGAGTGTATTTAATAACGAATGGAATAAACAGAATCTATCAAATTTTCTGATTCCAAAGAAAACCTGGTGGTGGTAATGTTTTGAGAGGGCAACATAAACCACATTTCTAAGTTCACGGCGAGTTTACGGTAGTTGTTTAAGTAAAATGTTTGTGAAACGTGCTGTTGAAGGAAAACGAAGTTATTAGCATTATTAAACTGACTTTGAGTCTATATTTGTCAATTTAAAAAATTATGAAACAATAAGTCCCACATTTGGTCTCAACCACAGGTTCACCGAGCGCAGTGTACAATTAAATAAGTGTACCATGTTTTGATGGCTTTGTAGATAGACAGAGCAACGGTTTATGGTCTCGAGAACAATTCCGTCATGGAATCGAAATCGCAGAAGGGTGTTGGATTTCTATTACATCTTTGGTCGTGTATGGCTTCAGAGAACGCAAATCTATTAATAGTAGACATTAAGCAAATATAAACTAATGGTTTGCATTGAAATTTCATATACCAATACCAATTATACCAATTTTTTAGTCATAATCGCACACACGAAGAATTTTTTTTAAGACACATTTGTCCAATAAATTGGACGAATTTAAGCGGGTTCATCTTTCTGTATTTAAATCTTGCAACAGATCAATTAAATATGTCTCTACACATTTTAAAAATCGAATCTGGTTGTAAATTCAATGAATTCATTTTCATATTTCCTTTTGTTCAAACTTCCTTAGTAAGACAAAAAAATTGTTTTCGAGTAATACTGTTATTTGTGTTTATTTTAAACATTTAAAAAATGTTTAAACAATTTATTAAACATAAAATTTTTGCTTTTATAAAAATATACAATTCCTTTCTTTTGTAAATAATAAGATTTGGTTTGAAGGGCCACTAATATTCAAAAATTTCAGTTAAACCAGATAATTTAAATTTGTTTTTTTCTTTTTCTTTTCTTAGAATTATTAATAGCCCTTAAGGATCGCTTATATAAAAGACAAAGGCTAAGTACAAAATAACATTAAAAATTTGTGAATATACAAGGTATAGTATATAAAAATAAAAATACAATAAATATTATATCATATGCTATTTAACAATGTCATGCCATATTGCAAAATTAGCCTAAAGTTATTTAATTAATAGCATTAGGTGGCCACGTACATTGAACATGAGTGTTAAACGTCCTTGTAAGTAATCCTATTACAATATGATAGCATTTGACTTCTTAATCTTAATCTTTTTTATACATTAAGGTTCTTTTTTTAATTCTTTGCTTTTTTTCTTTTTTCTTTCAATAATTTAAGTAAAGCTTTACAATGACAATTGCAATTTCAATAATAAAAAAATATAGTAAAATAAAACAGTAATGTAAAGAAATAAAATTTAAAAAAAATAAATTTTGCTATAAATTTTGCTTAAGGCAGCTTGGTGTCTTTTGATTTTTTTTTTTTGTTTTCTTTTTAATATACATTTAAATCTTTGTTTCTTCCTTTAAGTACTGCAATGGTAACATATTTAATTTAATTTTTTTGTGTTAGTAAAGAAGGCATTTCATTTAAATAGGAAACCTGAAGCTTTGAGTATAAATGTTTGTTTTTGTATAATTACATAGAAAAGATAATATATGTATGTATGTATATACTATATAGTTAAGCAGTTTGTAACAATATTCGATAGTCTTGAAGTACCGATTCTTATTTTTTATTATGATTATTATAAACAATATACAACCTAAGTCTTTTGTGTGTAGTAGTAGTGCCCGTTGTTTAAGCATCCGTAGATTGGTCAATAGGATAAAGCAGATGAAGAGCGGGAACCAACTTTAAAATCTTTGTACAGAGAAAAAACTGATATCTAAAAAGAAAATGAGAATTATAAAATTTGTTTATGAATACTAACCGAATATAAAATATTTTGTTAAAAAAATTGTTGGGACTGTCGTTTAGAACGAACCTAAAACAACAAAAACTTCGGAGTCGATGTTAAACTATAGGTACCGTCACTCATGGATACAATTAACACACCTAAGATGGGTGATGTAAGAAGCTAGACCGTAACCATGATCAATAAAATATGGATTTAACACATGCATAATTGCTCTTTACAATCCTTCAAACAGGATTACGACCTAGCTTCTCATACCATTTATGTTGTGTGCCAATTTTAACAAGAGTGGCGAGACCCACAGTTTAAAGTCGACTGCGAACGACAGATTTTTCAGAAACTTTTCATGGCAATTTTAATTACTTTCAGATTTTTTACCAGAAATCACCTGAGAGGAAGTCACCGCAGAAATATTTTTCATATTTCGTTTTGTTGAACCCTGGCCTCCCGTCTAATAAGCCAACATACTACCTACTAGACAATGGTGACTTATTTATGAAGATTTAATTATGAAAGGAACAAATCACAGCTTAACCGGACGTGCGGTAAAGCAGATTTCTCTGAGGACACATACAGAAATAAGAACCAACATCACATATGCAAGAAGGTAAGAACTTTGTCAAAGTACTTAGATGCGAGAAGCTTATTTATGTTAGATTTTAGTTCTCCTGTGGAAAATAAAAGAACTTGATCGCTTACTAGTTCGTTTCCAACTCTTCTTAAGTAAGACCATTCGTTTACTAATGCTAAGGGTAAGCAAATGTTTCCTCGATTTCGAAAAGCAGTCAACCTTTGCTCGCGGTAGAAAGATATTCACAATGCCAAATTTTTATATTCAAACCAACACAGCTACAAGAACTTTTTTGGATTTCAATATGAAAAACGTTTCTGGACAGGATGAATTACAAGCACGGCTGTTCAAATAGAAGTCTTAGACTGCAGCTTTTTCATTAGCTAAACTGTTTAGCACATCGGACTGTGTCCATATTTTCCCGAGCTTTAGAAGAAACAATCGCAGTATGCTCCGCTCTTTGTAGGCGATGAATAGTATGACAGGTGAAGGACCATTTAGAAATTTCGATAAGAATTATTCCACTGATAACCATTTAGTATAACGAAAGACGTAATCAATCCAACCAACGATTTGGAGAAATAAAAATTGTTGCATTTAACACATACTTTCTTACTTACATTACAACCCTTTACTCACAACTATGACTTAACTTCTCATATCTAGCATATCTCATATTTTCTCATTCTAGCACTTAACATATCCAAGACATTTTCTAGAATTTGGTACGTTTTTATCCAAACTTATTGTTTTTGAAACCCTAAAGTAGCCTTTAATTTATATCGAAATTTTGGAGATTAAAATTGAATTTAGGTTTGGATAAAATTCAAGGATACCACAAGATTACTTTTTATCTACAAACGATCAGTGTATTTTTAGCGATCTGCTGGCTTTAATTTATTGCATATTCATGTAATTTTCTTTAAGCTACGCGTAGTTTACATACTGGGCAGTCAGAAGCTGATGTTGAATACTTCAATAATGACGAAATACTTATCTAGCCAAGCCTAAATATATATATAGAATATTTGTCCACAATTACCCCATTGAGTTTTTATTATTTATAAAAGTCTACTTTTTATTTTACAATATTGATATGTAGTTATCAGTAAAGGCTTTTGTTTTTGTTTATATTTGTAATATAAACAGAAAAGTACATGTGAACTTTATGCGCGTAAACAAACTTAATAATAACTGCTACATTTATTACACCCTCTAACAAAACAAAGAAAAAACCGTTGGTCAAAGTTTCCTAACGTATCTAAAATATTTAAATTTCTAATTTACTATACAGCTGAAAGTGATAATAAATGATTATAAATTTTAAGATCTTTAATAAACACTATAAATCAAACAATTTCAATTAAATTTCTTCTCCGAAACAAAACAAAAATAAATAAAAAAATTAAAAAACAAAATTTATTTTGTTTATGGGCGGCTATAAATGATTTATAGTGTTTTTTCATTTCCATTTTGTATTTGTTTGTATTTAAATCACTTACTTTATCTTTCAATTGCTGACATAATTGTAGACCAGCTGTTAGCATTATCAAAACCTCATTTAGCCAATTAACCGAGGCTTCCGCTTGACAAGTGTCAAATCTCATAACACCTTGAATATTAGTCAATTGATAAACGGCTATAATCAATTTGTGCGATTGCAAATAGAAACTAACAGCTAAATCCTCGGATAAATTTGGTGACAATGACTTCTAGGGGGAAAGTAAAGAGATCGTTTTTTTAAATATGAAATGATGGTAATAAATATTAATGGACAATGCTTACCATATTGCGTCCCTTTATCAGTTCATCTATTGGCTTCTTCTTCGGTATGATTAATGACAGGCGACCTCGTTGTAAAGCTCCCAGTATATTTCCCACCACATGTAATACTTCATCGGAGGTTCTGCAATTGAACATTGATAAGAATTCATTAAAAATAATAACAAAGAAAATTATAATTAAACATTGCGAGTAATCAGAAAAGCCATTTAAAAATAAAAGTTTATGTATGCGTCGCCTTATTTCTTTGTGGGTGGGTGCCTCTTGAAAGTAAATTAATGATTTAAAATATTAGTTTTGTTTTCGAAAAGTTAGATTTCTAAAAATAAACAATTTTTCAATTGCCTTCAATTATATGGAACGTATGAAGGCGCATATATTTTATAAAATAAATAAAACTTGAAGTAGATGATGTTTTTAATTTTTAACCAATTCATATGTTATTTTTGATATTAGATTTGTTATGCTGAATATGCAAATAGGTTAGCTAATATGTTAGCCTATAAAAATCCACAAAATAAATTAAACTTCCAAATCCACTACATGGCCCAGTACAGTCTGCAATGAAATTAATTAGGTTGAGGCTTGTTTATACAGAAAAATCGAAAACTTTTGATGGTGTTGTTTCATGGTAAATTCAATATTTGTGTTAAAGAAGTTGAGTAACAGTTGTCTGCTCTTTCTAGGTAAATATCCTGACTAAGATATTAACGAATATTCGCAAAGTACTCTCTAATTCAGGGTATTGGCTTTAAGATATTATCTGAAAATCGAGCAAATGTGATTCAAATGGAATTATGGAATTATGGAGTCACGAATTTACTAAAAAAAGACTAATAAAAGTTGGCACAAACACGGTGTGTTTAAAAATGGAACATTTACAAGCCCAAAGAACTGTTTCCTCCTTCACCACATTCCCTTCCACTAATGAGTTGTTCACGAATATTGTTTTGAAACATTCACAAGAATTATTATAAAAAAATTAAAAATAACTATAGAAACATTGACGTCAAATAGTGTAATAAATTTAACTTCATCGTCAACCTACAACTCTACACACTTTTAAGTTAAAATAAAATCCCTTGAGTTTATCTTCTTGCTCTTAAAAGTTATAAAAATCAGTAGAAAAAAACTCATAGAGTAGTATTACTCACTTAAAATGATACGAATCATCAACGTCATCAATATGATTGATGGCCTGTTGCAAATGATTGGCAGCATCTTGTACCTGTTGCAATTTCCATGGGGAATCTTGTGTTATGGAGGTGCGTTGAATTTGATGAGGTGGCTTTGATAACTTAAAGCTAATGTCCTGCAAAGGCAATTAATTGGTGTTAGCAATTCTATAGCATTCCAATATACAAAAATATTCATTAACTTACCGCCTTTGTTATAGTATCACCAGTTAATGTTAATATGGCTTTCAATTGGTCGGGCGGTTGCACAGAGAGTATAAATTTTTCAGTCTTTTTTCCTTCATTTTCATATAGAGGCACGGGAAATCGATGGGCACATTCCTGCCGTTAAAAAAAACAAAAGCAATAAATTTTTTTTATTAATTTTTAATGTATTAAATCAAAATAAAGCTGGGGGTTGGTGGGGCAGTTATGTGGGATGTCGATAATGATTAAATGGAAAAATAAAAGAAGTGATAACAAATTTTTTTTTACTCTTTCAGTTCAACTTACAATGAGTATCAATTTAAGTTTTTTTAATAGATGATGCACTTCCTCTTTTAAAACCCACTCAAATTCCATTTGCTGTAATACGTAGAATATGATTTATTAAAAATGTATTTTTAATTTATTAAATTAATTATCATTTTTATTACCAAATTTTTGGCCTCTTGTTTTTCTGCTTCCATCTTTCTTAAACTATTGCTGCTGCTGTTTTGGTTTAGGTTGTAATCGTTGTCTTCCTCTGGGTTACCAGACGTCGGTATTTCACACCATTTCGGGCTTTTCATTTGCAAAATAGAGGAGGAAGAACTACTGTCTGGGTATCTAGGTGTATAAGAAGAAGAATTGTAAAGAATTAAAAGAAAAACAAACACACATTGAAAAATTTTGTGTTTTTCTTTTCCTTTTGTATAGAAAGTGTGCTTAAAAGAAATTAAGAAAAAAATACAAAAACAATGCTTACCCTCCATCATATTCAGGCACAGTCGCCAGAGGGCGCATCTGTTTACGGTTTGTGTATGGGCTGAACGACCAATTTCCATTACTAATTTTGCAAAAGTAATTTTTTGAAAGAAAACAAATATGGTTATAATAAAATAGTGTTGCCAGAAAATAAAAACTTTTGTAAAAGATCGGGAATAACAAAATTAAATTAATTCATAGTTTTTTCGAGATGTTAAAATGATTTCGAAAAAAATTATAAATATTCCGACAAATAATTTCCAATTTGTAGCTTTTTTGCAAGCGTTTTTAGGCAGATGCAGTTTGTAAAAGAAAGAAGAACAGGCAGACAGTATTATTTATATGTATATTATATTTGCTTATATTTGTATAATTTATATCTATCTGCAGGAAACTTTAAGTCGATAAGAAAAAGTCTTGTTCTCATCCCCTTAATTTATTCCTGTCTTTGAACAAAAGGTTTTAAAAGAGAGGAAAAATAATTTAAATGTTATTTTTTAAACTTAATTTTTAATTTGCGTAATAAAAAGAATTTACTGACAGTGGCAACCTAACCCAATTTATGTACCGTGGTTTTGTTTTAACCAAATGGCGCCACTAATGTAGGTGAAAATTACTTATTCTAGACACGCACCCGTTAATGCATCACATACGGTACAATGGTTTATGATAATACATGTTCCGAATAACGGTATTTTGGTGAATTTCAACCTTATTCGCCACGCCCGGAAATTCACCACATTTTGGAAAAACTCACCACAGTTCCAAAAAATTCACCATTTATTCTAAACACAAATTCATATTAATTTTTTGACCAGATGAACAAAACCATAAAATATAAAAAATAAAACCAATAGAAACTGCAACACTGATACGGATATAAAAAAGTGATGACAATATGCATTACAATAAGACGCTTGCAAAAAGGAAGGAATGATGAAAGATTATTTATGATTGTGATTTATTTGATGACTCCGAAATGGAATTGAGGGTTTTCAGAGATCGATGATAACTCGCTATGTAGTATGTAAGTACATTATTTATAATTAGTTTTATAAAAGTTTTAGAAAATATATAATATATTTTAGTTTCGAGATTTCAAAATAAATATATCGACGAAATTAATTTTATTATTAAAAAAAATTTATTTATTTATGATCACTGATAAATTTTAATTTTATTTATTATTGTTTGTTTACCCTCTTTGTTTGTACTGTCGTTTTTTAAATCTAAAGATACACAAATTTTAAAAAGCATTTATTTATGAAGGTTCTTAAATTTTTCATGTCTGTATTTGTCACTTTTGGTTTTTAGTCTTAATTCATTCTTAAAATGGTTGTCAGAAGAAGTTAAATTTCTAAAAAAATGTGACTGGAATTAAAATTATTTATTTTTTTTAGTAAAATAATGAAATTCTTGTATAATAATAACTTTTTACCCTACTTTCTGTATTCCGAACTTGAAAAATTACAATATATTTAATTTACCTTCCATTCTACTTCTTCGCTATATTTTTTTCTGATTCTCAACAATGAAATTTGGATTGAAATAAAAAGTCTATTTACAATTTTTCGAATACACGATTTTCTATTAATTTCGCAATTATTTTTAAATGTAGACATCACTTCAAAATTATTGAAAGACAGGGACGCTACAATCAAAGTGTAAATAAAAGGCGGTTTATTTAGTTAAAATTATTACTAACTTTGAATTATCGAATAAGCCAAGCTTCAATTGTTAAATATGTCGACTTTCCAACGGTTGGAGGTAAGACTACAACGTCCAAATGCTATTTTTGAGAGTTGGCTCGAACGCTGGCTGAAAGAGGCCGAATCTAAAGGCAGCAAATCTCAGTATAAGTTAAAAGAAGCTCTGGAGGCTTTGAAAATGTATCCACTGCCTTTGGCTTCGGGAAGAGAATGCGCCATATTAAGAGGTTTTGGTACAACACTCTGTAATTTAATCGATGAGGAAATGAAAAAGCAGCAGTCCCAAGCCCAAACTATTTGCCTTAATAGCAGTTTATATGAGAAAGATATACAACAGGTGGTGGATGTGCATAAGAAATCCAAGAAAAAGCCTGTGGAACCGAAGGAAAAACCTATCAAGTTAACGAAAAAACAATTGAAAGCTATGAAAGAAGAAGAGGAACGCGTAAAACAAGTCACCATGAGTCCGGGCATATTTAAAATTGTGTTATTGGTGGACACCCAGGAAACAAGTGGTAAAAATAAAAAGACCTTAGACCAAACGAGGGGATATTTAGAGTCCCTTGCAGTGGAGTATGAAGTCAGACGTTTAACTGTGGGTGACTTTCTATGGATAGCCCGCAATCAGGAGGGCGATGAATTAGTGTTGCCTTATATAGTTGAACGCAAACGTATGGATGATTTGGCTTCCAGTATAAGAGATGGTCGATTTCATGAACAAAAGCATCGTCTTAAACAAAGTGGTATACAAAATGTAATCTATCTAATAGAAGATTATGGCGACAATCAGCATCTGGGGCTTCCTCTAGATAATCTTAAACAAGCGCTTATCAACACTTTGATACACAATAATTTTTTTATCCAACACACTGAAAATCATCATCGCTCAATGATCTACTTACAGGGCATGACACAAATGCTGGAACGCCTTTATCAAGATAAAGTGCTTATAAGTTGTGATAAAGATATTATACAACCTAGTCAACCCAGTCAGCGCATGGTTGGTTTATTGAAGTTTAAAGCTCTCTATGATGATTCTGCACGTAATGCTCAGTTAACCATACGAGAAGTGTTTGTACAACAACTCTTGCAACTGCATTCCTTATCGCTGGAGAAGTGTTTAGCTATAGTGGAGGTGTTTCCTACGCCACGCTGTTTATTGGATGCTTATGAAAGTTGTGAATCTGTTAAGGAGGCTCGAAATCTATTAGCAAATATAAGATGTGGACAATTGGAGAGACCATTAGGTGAGAAAATCAGTCAAACTCTATATGATTTCTATTGTAGAGATTTTTGATTTCATTTAGAATTAAATAGAATTATTTGGTTCAGATTATAAGATTGGTTAAAGAGTAATTTCAAACATTGTCATTTTAATATGTTTGGAATGTAGTAAGGATAATAAAAAATTTAATCTTAATTCTCTAAAGCAATAAAAAAGTATTTTTTTACGATCAAGTCTCAGGGAATGGCTATTCCTCTTGCAGTGCTTTTTGTTGAAACTAAGAAAATAGATTATGAGACAGAGGGAGTAGTGTTTAGTTGAACAGACTTGTAATGGAGTAAAGATTCTCATATTGTCAATATTTTCTAAAGCATGCTGTATGACAATGATAAAAAAGTATAACAAGAGTGTACAAAATTCAAGATTATCAATGACTATGTCTAGTACATAAATCATTATAGGCCCAGAACCTCAGATTTTGGTTGCAAAAGATCTTGATGTGAATGAATGGCTGGCAATTGATTTAAAAAAGAATCGTTATTACGCAATATTGTTTATTGAATCATATTCAAGATATACTTCGCCTAAAATTTTAATTCTATGTCCACTGGAACAAGTATATTTTTAAACGCTGAAAAAAGTATTCAAGAGCCATAGGTTCTGCACACAATGCAACAACAAAATTTCACATATATACTGCAGAAAACGGAACACAGCAGTAATGCATGACTCGGTGTTGAGAAGCTTTTCGATCGTGTATATTAAAAAGCGGAGTTGCCGTAGTCTAGTAGGTAGTGTGTTGGCTTATTAGGCGTTAGGCCACGGTTCAAACCCCAGGTCAGGCATCAAAACGAAAATATCAAAATATTTCTTCGGCGCCTTCCTCTCAGCAGATTTCTGGCAAGAACTCTGATAGCAAAAAAAAATTTTTTCAAAAATTCGTCGTTCGGAAACTTATTTCCTTTAGTGGGTATTACAGCCCTTTAGCCAGGATTAAACCCTAGCTTCACAAACTATACTTGTAAAACGTTGACTGTGATATGGCAAGTTTTTCATGGCAATTTTATTTACCAAAAGACTGCTGATAGGAGGTCGGCGAAAGTATTTTTTTATATTTTTTTGTTTCGAGAAGTAAGGTTTCAATCAAATACCTATTTGAATATGATAACCTTACACATTGAATATAGCTTTATCGAAATAAAACGTTTTCCTGCCGTCATTTGAGTATTTTTGCTAGTACTAGTGGACTACAACTGTTTGTGATTGTTTGGTCAGTAGACCGCAGAAGGCTTTACTAAGTACATTCGCCTTTTAAACGCACTATTTGTTTGTGGAACATTTTGTGCAAAAGACTTTTTCTTACATTTAGAAAATTAAATTCTCATCACGAGACCTACTTTTCTAGTTTCAGCATAATGCACTGCTCGAAATTAGAGCCTATTCTTTGAGTGCTTCTTGTACAAAAAATCTGATCTCAAACCAACAATGTAGAATTATTTAACCTCTACAATTTTTTGGAAAGTAAATAGTGATTCATTATGATACTAATTCGAGTTTCGAAGCCTTTATAAGATTTAATTTCAATCATTGTACGGAATGGATCTGAATTAAAAAACCATAAGCGGGATATTTGATTTAAATACATTTCGATTAATTTTGAATTTATTAACTAAACGCACTTGATGAAAAAAATATGTTTAATATTGTTGGAATGTGTATTCCAGTATAATTTATAATTTAGCAAAAATCACAAATATTATAAATGTTACGTTTTCAAAGAGAGTAAAGTAATTAATAATCAAAAATTTTGTAGAAACTGTTAACGGTAAATCCCTGTTGGAAATTTTCACTTTCATATCTTATTCATTACACAACAAATTATTCATTACACAAACAAAATTTTTTGTTTGTTTATATAATATGGCTTTTTACGTTTTCCAAAATTCTTTTTTAAAATCTGTATTTACAATTAAACATGTTTAACTAAATTTAATTACAAAGAACAATTTTTTATTACTTGACGGGGAATTATTATTATTTTTATTATTTCTTGCACATGGCTGTCTCTTTTATCTAAATTTGTATATTATCGACACAAATGTTTATGCATAAGCTGTTTTGTTGTTATCAATTGACTTATTTTAATGGATTATTAAAATACAATATGTACGTATTTTTAAACACTGACTCACAAATTCATCAAAATTTCGGTTTTTTCTGAGTTTTACTGGCTTTTCTAATAAAACTAGTTTTCAACCAGCGGCCTTAATTCAAATTAATGAAAAATGGTGGGTCTTATGTTCTTAAAATTTTGTAATACAGTTTTTTTGCTTTTTGTTTTTACTTAAAACAAATGTTTTTGTTCTTATTTACTCTAGCCATAGGCGGAAATAAAATATAAAATTAAACATATTGTTACATTACTAAGGTTTGCTTTAGGCAAAAACAAAAGCAAACAAAAAAGACAAAAAAAATGTTTTTGTAAATTACACGATTTCTTTTTTTTTTGTGTTTTCTTTAAATGCACATTCTTTTGTCTTAACACAATCTTTATAATATATTTTTAATTAATTATACTTTTAATATTTAAAATCTACACACAAACACATACCTTTTTTGAGGCATTTTTGATTTGTAACGTGGTTGATTTTAATTAAGGATTTTCTATTTGGTATTAAAATGACAAACCAAAAAAAAAAATAAATATATCACAAGATCTATTCGGTGAAACACCCGCACTAAACACAATTTTATTATTATTATTATTTTTTTTCTTATAAATAATCTATACTATATGTATGCTATTAACAAAAAATCACCAAGTTCTCCCCGTACTCAAAATGGTTAAAAGGCAACTAAATGAAAAATTAAGCTTTTCAATAATATTCACCTGCAAAATAAACGTTAAAACATGTAGCCAGTAAAATCGTTGTTGTGGTTGTTATTGCTGCTATTCTATTTTGTTGTTTTTTTAATACTCATTGTGCTATACTGTAAAACTCTAACGCCAACAACAATTATAAACAAATAGAAAAACGAAATGTATTTAAATATTGGCGATATAATGAATACCCTATAAAATTTCTGTTCTTTTTTTTATCGAAATTGTTTACAATTGCGTGAAATATTGGTGTTTGCAAAATTATTTACATCATTTGACTTCATTTTGTTTATGTTTAAATTTAATTTGAATTTATAATTTTTTGAAATTTAATATTTATACTCATTTGTAGAGTTTATTTACGGTTTAACTTCTTTTAAAGTAATTGCTTTGAATTGCGAATGAATTGCAAGATATGTAAACAATTTCAGAGTATATTTATTATTTTATATTATTTATTTAAATATATTTTTAAATTTCTAATTAATATGCGAACAAAATTATATTCGAAAATGACAGTACAGTTCTGACACACAATTAAATTTTAAAATGTTTGTGTCTGTGCATAAAATATACATTTTTATTTTTTTTTTCTGATTCGAATACCCTCAAGGTCTTTCAAGTTTGAATTTCGTTTTCGTTAGTGAATTAAATAAATTAAATGTATGTGCAGATTCTAGAATTTGTGAAGCACGCAAATATCCCTCGCGTGCGCGTTTACATATGTTAATACTGTGAGTGAAATAATTAATGATATTTTAGTATACATGAGCCTTTAACTCAACAATTTCACGCTAAATGTTCTCTTTCACGGTTGTATTTGTTTCAAGTTTCTATTTTTCTGAATTTTGTCTTAATGGTAGTTCCACAGAATAGTCAAAATACTTTAAATATAACAATATTCGAATTTTTTTTTACCAATATCCGAATTTTTTGAATATGTTCTTCTCAGGCAGTTCATTTGTAAAAGGACAAAGTCATATGAAACTAGCTGATCTACATGTTCTAAGACATACATATCAGTGAGAGTTCTGAGCGTGAGTAATATTTTCTGTTTACGTTATATTCATTAAAATGGAACGAAACTTATATTCTCAGCAAACCATGCAAAGGAATAATGTGTTATTTGTATTAGTTGTATGTGTTAGTTGTATGTATGCCATTCAACTGACAATCTTTTAATCTTCAATTCAATTTCAGTAAATTCTAAAAATTTTTTTCTTGAGATTTTAGAACAGAAATTAATATTTTTGATAAAGAAACTCATACTTGTAAAACCTTGTATTTGTCAATATGTAACATAAAGTATTGTTTGACTATTTGTCCGACAAAACACAATTCACAAAATAATAAAAATAATTTGAATTTTCGGTGTGATTTTACTCATGCAAAAAGTTATTCTGGTCTAGAGGGCAAATATTTGAGGTCTCTTACGCCAATATAAAACTTAATTTGCAATAACCTTTTTAATATTATAAGTATTAAAATTATTAATAATTGAAACGAATTTTAAAATATCGTATACGAGCGTAAAAAACCAAAACGATACATTACAACAGAATATACATACATATGTAGAAATTGTACACCATATGCATTTAATTTGTTTTTATTAGGACTCTTTCTTCATTGTAATTAATTTATTTATTTAATTTAATTAATTTATTTATTTTATTAATTTATTTACTAAAAGTTTAATGTTACCAACATCTGTGCCAACGTGATGACACCGAATTTAAAAAAGGTAGCTCATATCAAATAGCGTAAATGTTATAAAAATGCCGTCTAATAAATTTAAACAAAATATAAATAAAACATAAGCAAATTATCGCAATGAAGGTATGAATTCTCATTAATCCAACTCTCCAGCCAGTTGGACTAACTTGGCAAGATAGTAAGTTAAATAGCCAGCTTGCTGCTAGTCAATCAAAAGTTTTGTGATAAAAAGAAAAGTTTCAATACTAAGCACTCATACACACACTCACAACCATACGCTGAGATTTATACATTCGATACGATCAATATCAAAAGAGAAATTGTGATTTTATTTTCTTATGTTTTATTTTCTTCAGATAGAGCGTAACTAACACGTTCGTAAAGCATGACTTTATGCAAAATTTATGCTCAATTGAAGACAATGTTAAATGAACATTATCTTATTGAAGTTAAGTTTTGTGGGTGTGTGTTTTTATTTATTATTATTTTTTTATCATTATTTTTGTATCATTATGCAAAATAGCAATGCTTACGATTAGAAAAAGTTTATTTATCTTTAGTTGTTTTTCTTTTATTGTTATGTTAGTAGATAGCGCGTGTTGTTTGAAATAATAACACTGAAAAAAATTTTATTATTTTTTAATGTTAATGTACTAAACAATTGAAAACTTCTAATAAATCCAAGAAACCCATTTATGTGATTTAATTTAAAATCAAATGCTTTTTAAAAGCGTTATAACAAGAGTGCAATAATTTCTTCTATGCCTCTAATCGATTAAATAAATAAATTTTTTTTTTGCATGTGCTTATGAATCATTTTTTTTTTGCTTTGAAAAATTATAGACACAAATAAAAAGAGACAAAATTCATACCTTTATGCCAAATTTTATTTATTTTTTAAATCACAGTGAGTGATATTTAATAACATGCAGTTGGCAACAAGCAAATTGATTTTTGTTATAATTTTTCCATATCATCTGGAGAGAAATTCAATATTTATTTTAGCGTAATGTGTGAAATCCTTTTAGACCTTCTTGTCTATGCTAAATGGGATACTAAAAGAGGCATTAACATGCCTTCCTTTTTCTGTCGATATATTGCCTTTAAGGTCTGCAAAGTACCCAAGGATCAAAGTATAAAATCTCACCATTTATTTATAAATGCCAAAAATTAAGATAGATGTCGTAGGACACTTTCAAACTGCCCAACCCTTAACCAGTTAGCAGTCCTACAAACTACATTATTTTTATGTCCATAGTTTTGATAAAAAAAGTTAAGACCAACTCTTACAGATGCAGGCACACTAATGTGTATCTGCAGGCATTTCTCAAATACTCAGTTACAAGACGAATTTTTGCTAAGCTTATCATCATCAGTTCCTTTGAGTATCCAGTGTAAAATATGCACATTTCCTCTCGTACGACTCCAAATGTTGACCATTATGCCACTAGCTCTTATTAAAGTATGGGCTGAACTACTAAATCTAGAATCCACGGAAAATATTAAAAGCCGAGATCCTGGATTGTGTCTATTGTACTTCAGCAGGTGTAAATAGTACTAGAAGACCTGGAATTTTTTTTTTTTGATTTTCAATAGCGAGTTCCGAATCGGATTTAAATATATGAGGTCATTGCCTCGCATTGTTCAAAATCTAATCTTATCAAATATCTAAAAGTTCATTAAGTTTTTGAAATTTTACACTTTCTGGTGAAAAATATAAGTTTAGTTTTAGCTGCATTTACATATACAACGACAGCTTTGCTCCTACCGTCTTTTGATGTGATGTCGTTGGTTCAACTTTTGCCGCGTTAGACATTGTTTAAAACTCTCGCCTCCTTATAGGAGATAGCTTTTAGCGAATTATTTAAATCAAGTTTTCACATTCTTTCCACCATATGGAGTTTAACGCCGTTCTCGGCATTGTTGTTATTCCCATGGTTGATGTTATAATCCTATAACCATAAAGACAATCAGATCTACACTCTAGAACGAACCGAATTTATTTCGGAAGCGGTGGATACAGATAACAACACTACATTTATAGATGTATAATGTGAAAGGCACACTCAATTGCTCTTCTATTTTTTTAAAAGTGCTTAAATAGCGGCATAACCTGGTTAAATTTGAGAAAAACTGATATTTTCTAAATTTTTGCAGGAGAAAGAAAGAATTGTAAATTCATTCAAATTCAATTGGAATTCTAAATTGAATTCTTTACAAAGATTCAATAATAATAATAAAAATATTGTTTTATTTGCCCACTGTTCTTTTAAATTAATTTTATATTATTTTTTTTATTTCATAATAAAATAAAAAAAACGATGTTTTTAAAAGAGATACAGAAAGCTTTACAAATTCTCTTCAATTCTCTTAAACAAAAAAGCTTTGTTTCAACTGAAAATCGTTTACCACTTTATTATTATTATTCTAGCAAAAGTGAAAACTTTTCAAAAAGCATTATTGTTAATAAAACTTTTGTTAATAAAATTAACATTATTGATAAGAATAAACTTAATGCACTAAGTAGTCAAATTAAAGAAAAACACTTAATAATTTTTTTTCAATCAGTATTTATTACAAAATTAGAGAGATGCATTTAAGAGGACATGGATTTATTTGTGCCGGTGAATTGTTTTTATTTAGTGTATAGGAAAGATGATAAATTTTTTGATGCTCTTGGGTTTTAGTATAAAAACGAAATGCTAACTGTGCTATACTATAAATCAAATG
The DNA here is from genome assembly GCA_936449025.2 of Sarcophaga subvicina. Taxonomy (NCBI): domain Eukaryota; kingdom Metazoa; phylum Arthropoda; class Insecta; order Diptera; family Sarcophagidae; genus Sarcophaga; species Sarcophaga subvicina. Next base: position 79,103,243 of record OW388083.2, read on the forward strand.
TTTAACATTTAACGAGTCTCAGACGCACAAACTACAACACATTGTTACACAATTATTATTGATGTGTTTAATGAATTTTCTATTCGCCTGTCATCATTTCCATGAATTCTGCAATAAAAAAAAATAAATTTTATTAGTTTTCTTATTTCTTTTCAACAAAAAATATCAAAAACATGCATATAAATTATAAAATTTTAATGAGACAGTTTTTCAAATCTAAAGAAAACTACATACAGATGTACGTATGTATGTATGTATGTACGGTCATAAATATGATTTTTATTACACACCTGTGTAGGAAGCAACAGATCTTTAAACGAATTATTTCTTTATTTTGCTTTTGTATTATAAGAATTTAAAATACTTTTATGGCAAATTTATTTATTTATTTTATAGTTTTTGTGTTATGGGATATAATATTAAAAAAAATCGATTTTGTATTTTTATTATTTGAACAAATCTTCCATTTATCTCTAGGAAAACTGTAGGTTTAATCATAATACTTAATAATTTAATTAGACTTCTCACTATTATACATATAAAAAGGAAAGTCTTTTGATCCCTCTACTATCAGAGTCATGCTGTTTGAAACGTTAAATTTGTTCGAACATTGTTCGAACTGATTAAAGTAATAATACCAGTCGCCGTAATCTATATGGTATTAGGCATGAGGCCGTTGTTCAAACAACAGCTCAGACATTTCGAACAAAATGAAATTTGTGAAATATTTTATCGGTAACTTCCTCTCAGTAGTCTTCTGGCAAAAAATCTGAGAGTAAAGAAAATTCCTTTGAAAATTTTCTCAAAAATCTATCGTTAGGCGTCGACTTTAAACTGTAGAGTCCTGACACTCATGTATAAAATTAACACACAGCATGTGTTGTGTGAGAAGCTAAGTCGTAATCCTGACTAAAGGATTGTAATGACCAGTTTAGTAATTAAGTAAGATAACATATGTACATAATCACTGTAGCCCTTGAAATGTCTCTGCTATTTAGCAACTTTGTTTTTTTTTACACTACGAGGAGTGAAACTATTATGTCTACCTTTTTTTGTTTAAACTATGTATTTTGTCCCTAAAGATATTTTTCTATCCTACTCAAATGTTCCCTTCATTTTCTTGTTACTCGCTTTATTAATTAAAAAGTCTGAAGCAGGTTAATTTAAAAAAAAATTATCAGTCATTCCTATACTTGGATAACATAAAATTTGTGTTGAAATTGAAAATTGTAGTCCAGTGGCATTTATACCACAAACACACACATAAACAAGTCTACCCCATGGACGTTTCCATTGTCTTTTTCAGATTTTGTCAAAGTTATTAATAAACCATGTATAATTTTTGAGATAACAAATGTATTTATGTATGTATGTGTATATACATATATTTGGAAAAGTATTAAATGTCAATTAAAAATATCACTAACAAATGACTGATAATACATATGTACGTATACAAAGCAACAAATATTTTATTAATTTTTTTTGTTTATAAATTTCGTTTAAATAAATTTAATTGTACATGAAACCATTAACCATTGGTGAATTTCTCAGAACTATTTTCTTGGTCTAAAAATGTTTTCGTCTATTAATCTAAATTTTCATGAACACATGGATTTATTTTATTTTCAAAATTCTTTTTGATCTATCAATAGACTCTGTTCATTCGATCTGCCTATCACACAAACAGTTTATTATTATACAGGTTAATGTATTTTGTTTTATGACTTTATTGTTAAAACAAATAATTTAAGCAATTTGTTTATATGGGTACTGTTTTTAATACGCTTTACACAATACATTTCGATTTACTTTTCTAAATCGATTTTTATTTTAAAACAACAAATGCTAGGTAACGAAATGATTCTAATTTCATTTGAATTATTATTGAAAAGCAATACGTATTAGACAATACCTTTGCAATTAGAACAACCAGACAGTATAACTTTTTAATTATTATGTGAACCGTTAAAAAAATAGTTTTTCATTGCTATTATTAAAAATTGTGACTAGTTTTTCCGTTACTGATTGATAATTTAGCTATTGGTTCATAAGTTAACTTGTTGATTCTAGTTATGTGTGTACATGGCATATTATTAAAATTATGATAACAACTTTGATTTGGAGAACTTAATTGATAAGTACAGTTGGACATAGATTAACCGTGATTCAGTGATTCAATAATAAAAAATTTTTATAAGGTATTCGTTTGATTTTTACTTTGTCTGATGTTTAAGTTTGTTTGTTGGTTTGTTATTATGGCATTTGAGAAAAGCATTGATATCAGTAAAGTCGAAACAAAATGAACTATTGCGAAAGTGTTTTTCTGTTTATTGCAAAAATATGACCAAATAATTCCTCTAAAGGGTTAATACAAATATATCCAAAATATTGGAATTTATTATTTTATTAATTCGATTATCGGATCATAAAAACGATAATCAATACAATATAATCTGGACGAGCTTTTCTGAATGCAATTTCGATTATTATATAAATACATACATTGTTTTCAATATTCAAAGTAGGGAATTAAAATATTCCGTTACAAAGCACTTATTCTTGTAATGGAATAATCTATTATGGACGTCTATGATTATCTTAAGTGTTGTAAATAACAATAGCGATAGATTGATAGAACTAAAATCTTTAGTTTTAACATGAGATGTATTACCTCTCTTGGGAATAAAGACAATCTTGCAAAGTATTCAGTTCAGGAGAACTTAATCGTAAGGTAACTTTAAGGCCTGTAGGTTATCAAAAGCCACGGTGCAAACATATCCATTCTTATTCTTAAAAGGGTTTCAAATAAAGGTCATGATGAGGCCTTTTAAACAAGTGGGGTTAATTGAAGGCAGTAAAATTCTTCTACTATTGGATACCATTCAGCCACATCTAGTTATAGACTTTTTATTACCAAAATGTGCATTTCATACAGCTTGTGGATTAATACCGAACTTTAAAAATATTCTACAGGCTTTTAAGAAGTTGTACATATATTAAATGCTTGGAATGAAAATTCTTCAAAAGTTTTAAATATTTTTTTGAAATCACATGCTCTCTACTCAAGGCATTTGTGTTCACGAAATAAAAACCTTTTTAAAATCAATTATCATCACTTAAGTATGTTAAGATCGTTTGTGATAAAAAATATTGTTGAATATTTTGTATAGACTAGTTTGTGTCAAGTTGTATTATAGTTAAAAAAAAAAAATAAAAAAAGATATAAATAACTGTTTTAAGTAATTTATAATGGCATTAGTAAGCTCTAGATTGAGAGCGCTATAAGTTTTTGAAAAGTTCTTGCGACAATGAAACAATTTTAGTTTTCTTTTGACTTCAATCCTTGACGTAGTTTCAAAGTGTTTCGTAGTATTGTCTAAATACAATCACTTTTTATCCTTTTTAAAGTTATTTAAGTAATACATAGACTGCATGTCACTTTCAAATTGCATATTATTAAGTTAAATTTAAATTCTGTACTCACCATCGAAATCAACGGTACCGGAACCATCGGAATCGATTTCTTCAATCATAATATCCAATTCATGTTCAGTCAATTGATCGTCTAATTCTTTAAGGATTTCCTTTAAGCAAGTGGTGGGAATATAACCGTTGCCTTGTTTGTCATACAAACGGAAAGCTTCGCGTAATTCCTTTTGCATAGCTTCAGCATCTTCTTCAACAATGAATTTGGCTGCCAATTGAACGAATTCGCAAAATTCCAAACGGCCGGATTCTGAAATTAACAAATGTTTAACAAATTAATGAAATGTTTAACAAGTAATATGACAATATTACATATAAGTCCATTGTTTTAATACTTTAAGTATTTTCTTTTTGTTTTTTAATTCAACTTACTATCTTCATCTACTTCTTCGATAAGTTCTTCAAGGATTTTCTTATCAAAGGGTTGACCCATCAAACGCAAAATATCGGCTACCATTTCAGTAGGGATACTGCCACTCTTTTGGTTATCAAAGCTGTTGAAAGCCTTTTGCAAAACTATAAATTTACAAATTAAAAAATTTTAATTAAAATTTAAATATTTTTTCAAAATAAATAATAACTAGCTTACCAGCAATTTGCTCGGGGGTTAAATCATCATCCTGTTGTTAAAAAATAATAAAAAAAAAATATTTTTTATAAGTTTTTGTTTTTCATTTCAAATTTACAAGAATGTATTTTAACTTACAACACCGTAGGCACTCATAGTGGCAATAGTTTCCTGATTAACTTTCTTTAGATTTCTTTAAAAGTGAAATATTTCCGTCGATAGGAACCTCCTGTTTGTTGTGCGTTCTTTCTCCGACTAATTATTTCAAAGTCAACATTTATTCCAAAATCATATCGTTGTCATACTCGCAGTTGCCGTTTTTGTTTTTCTGCAGCCGTTGTAGCAGCCGTTATTACTATAATTTTCATATGCCTTCATTGTCATCGTAACCGGCCCACACAAAGTAAATATACGATATTATTAAACGTACGCATTCATCCAACCATCCCTCTGGCCATCCATCTAGCTAGCGATCCATGTATTTTTATACATGTTGTTATTGTTTTTTATAAAATTTTTAGCCTGTTTCTATTCTGCTGCTGCTGCGTTTAAATCTGTATGCTACTGTTTGCCATCCATAGCACTGCGAACACTGTGTTCCATTTTTTTGTTTTTCGGCTGTTGATTTTTTTTTCTTTTTTTAATTGTTATTTTTTCTTATTTCTTTAGTCGAAAAATACTGTAAAAACTCATAAAATGCTGCTGCATGCATTCTCTATAGTGGTTTGCAAATGATTATAAATTCAATTTTATATCACCCATTCTTTAACCTCTTACCCCCGTACCTCACCATTTTTATTTGTTCTCATATTATTGTTTAATGTCTATGTTCGAGTTGTTGTAGTTGTTGTTTTTTTTATATTTTTTTCCTTTTGGATCATCATCGTCTGTTTATAGTGGAAAAGCCGAAAACAAAACATTTCTTATTTTTTATTTCAAAACAATTCTCAAACAATTTCACACATTGTATTATACCCTATAATGGAAAAGTTTTGGTATGCTTTCAACTATAAACTTATCTCGGTTGGGTGAAAAAATTAAGATTTGGAATCTTTTGATAAGTAAAAGAACTTGAGTAGTAAGATGTATGTGAAAGGACTGGCTTAATAACCGTAGTGTTGCAGAAATCCTTACGCGATGTTCTTTTTGACGATGTTTTTATTTCGAGCATAAAAATTCCTATTGGACTCTGGTTGTACAAACAGATTTAAGGGGTTTGCAATATTGTTACTTTCAACTCCATACTAAATTAGTCGACTAACTACTCAGCATTCTTAAATTTGCGGAAACTATTTGCTAGGTTTGTTGAGCACAATTTGCACCATTTTTTTTATTGAAAATAATGAAGTTGAGACATCAACCAATCTCCATAAATCGGGTAAAATTCAATCAAATTTAAAAAGGATGATGACTTGCATTTTTTTTTTGGTTGATGACTTGCATTTCTTGAGTCGATCACTTGCATTTTTTATACAGAGCACTTTTTTACTCGACGAAAAAAATAAGCTTTGGAAACTCTGCAACTCTGTAATAATTTTCTTCAGCAGCTATTAGAAGAGTCTTTTGCCAACAAATTAATTCGTAATAAACAGAAACATATAATAATCTCTAGATAACCGGTCCTAACTGTAAGTTGAATGTAAAAAACCTGGAAACCAAGCTGCTGAAAATTTCAGAATTTCTGATTGGTCAAAGCTAACCGATTTTGGCAAGTGTATCGTTTAGAAATCCAATGATTAAAACTAAAAGTTTAAACGTAGGAAATCAGTTTATACCTCTTCTGATCGAATTAATAATACAACAAAACTTGTTTAATAGTCAATCCTTGCTCTGTCACCCTTTGGGGTGGATTAACGAAAGTTATGGAATCGTATCTCCACAATTATCGCTTATAATACACTTTTCAACACCAATGAACATTCACTTCAGTCATAGGTCGGTTTGTTATGATTCAGCAGTGATTCAGAAGCGGAAACTTTTTCAACAATTAATTGTCCAAAACGTTTGGCTTTACCGTGATGTTGTGATGAAGCTAGAATTGAGACTAATTGCTTTTTGTCTTAACTTAATTGGTCATTACAATCCATTATTCAGTATTACACCACAAAAATTGTCAGTGTTAATTTTATCAACGTGTGGCAGAACTTACAGTTTAACGTCGACTCCGAACGACTTGGCAGTTTATATACTCTCAGAGCTTTGGTCAGAAGACTGCTTAGAGGATGTCGCAGAAAGAAATATTTTTTTAGTATTTCGTTTTGTTCAAGATATCTGTGCTGGCGTTTGAACCACTACAGTCTCTCGTGTAATAAGTCAACACACTTTCTACTAGACTACGGCCTATCAGAACAATGAAATGCTACTAACTGCTTCAGCCAACTGGCATTCGTTTTTATTTTCACTGAATCAATATTGTGAAATATGGCCGATTTTGGCAATTGTTGAGTCAAATAATAAAATAAAAATTTTCTTCTGGCTCAGCCCAACTGGCTTGATCTAGTCGCATTTATAGTACACGGTACACAGATCCGTAAAACAATCTACTTGAAAAATTGGAGGTTTCCTTTCACCATAGCCTTTACTTAGCTAACCATATATTATTGACTACAAAGTGATTAAAATAGAGCTCTAAGGACTTGAAAACAGCAATCTGGTGTAAAATTTCCTCTAATAAAAAAAGTAATCAAATGTTACTTAAAAATTTGTAAGAGAAACGTATTATACTATATTTGTGATACTCCAATAAATAATCCTGCCTATATGTGTGCATATTTCCGATCACTTATATACTTAAGAAACACTGTATTTTAGTTCACAAACTAATTAAGACACTGTAAATAAATATTTATTTAAGTAATAAAATTACGCTCATGTAAAATGTTTAAATGTTTATGGTAAAATAGCACGTTCCTTCTGGATGTGCAATATTCTGCCATCAAGTGATAGTTAAAGAAAAGTGAAAGCATTTCAATTAAATGGTTTGAAAGTCTTAAAATGCTTCAAATCATAGAAGTTCGTATGTACGTATAAACATCTATCTCTATGTATGTATGTATATATTAGACTTCATAAGTCACTTTATGCCTCATATTTGTATTAAATTAGATTTAATTTCTATAGCAAATTGGCACACGAGAAATATTACATTTATAGGTCTTGTTGACTAAATTTTTTGTTGTGTTTTTTGGATGCAAAAGAAAAATACTCTCGACAAAATAAAAACAAAATTATATGACAAATAGACAAAAGCAAAAACAAAAACCAAAACAAAAAGCAAAACAAAAATTCACTAATAGCTTTGCATGTAAAAGCACAAGACACAGAGTAATTAAAATTCAAAAAAAAACAGGGACGTAGGACACAGTGGGGGATTTGACAAAACAGACAATTATTGTTCCTTTGTCCTTTGTTTAGCCCCTCTGTTCGTTTAGGTTATTTTGACAGCCGCCTCAATAGTCATAGCTTACTTGGGTTTTATAAGATCCCGTTTAAACTCCGATGTTATCTATTGTGCCAAATAATTACAATTTCTATGGTTGGCATCTCTTAGCCATACTGAGAGTTTTTTTAAGGTGTGAATTTTATTCAGATTGCCCTTTGACTATACACTTTCTGCAAATGAATTCTGGGTACCTAACAATTCTTAGGTTTCCAAGCGCCGGGCAAGAACAAAGAATATGTTCTGGGGTCTCCTTCTTTTTTCCTCATCGTTATAGCTTCTGCAGAAATTCTTAAAAGGCATTGCTGGGCATGTGCACCCAGTGGCCAGAGTCCCTTTTATAACTGCTTTCGTTTCTGATTATATCTATATCTGGTCAAATCTATGTTATCTGTGCTAATATCTTCTCATGCCCCCATCACGTATTTACGGTTTTATATACTTTCTTTTCTTAACCGCTTGCTGCCTTAAAATTTAAATAAAACGAATTGTTTATGTGAGATATCATAAAAACTTTTAATTTGGGTGAACTACCTATTGATGGCATTTGTGTAGAATATCGCCACGAGCGCATCCGAAATGTCCAATTTCCATGACTGGCGCATAAATTAAACTGAATTTGACCAACGGCACGGGTTATGTTAAGTCTGAGGACCGCTGTGGTTTGTAGCTTATACGCACATGCCTGCGACTTAAAGAAATTTCACAATAAATAGTCTAACAAGGTCAAATCAATGATCAATTCACATCATAATAGTTGTCTAGGCTATCTAGATCGGGTCAAACGAAGTTGATAACCATCGACCTTTAGTACTCGTTGTTGTTCTCAACTACATAGGGACCGATGACGCCGCTAGACCAAAATCCGTATTAAACAGTGACTTTTTCGGGACGCATTAGACGCTCCTTAATCTCAAGTGGATTAGTATGTTTCCAAATTCGACTATTTTGTTTGTTCGCTAACCTCTTCACCTAAAAATGGTTCTTCGATGAAAATTAGTTACAATATCCAATCAACATTTTCATAAAGTAATTTTGTTATATGCACGTTTTGTTGAACGCAATAATCATCTATGTTGATTTGGCAAACTGAATAAATGGAAAATAATTTGACAAAATGGCCGTTATCAACTGTTAAAGTTCGGAAGTCCTATAAGTTATAAGGCTGCAGGTGGTGATGATCAGTTATATTTATAGCTACTCTGTCTGAAAGGTCAGTTACAGTACTATGTCCATGAGAACTATCAAATTCATACGTTTTGGAAGTTATTATGCTAGTAACACAATAAAAAGGAAAGGTAATATTTTGACCCCTATAAAGCTTTGCCTTACTTTCCAATTATTTCTGTTAGGTATTGTAGATTGTTTTCCCAATTTTTTGTTACTTTTTCGACTCTTCTATTATGCAAGCATTGATTAGTTGGTTTTGGACACAAAACTAACTTCAAACTAAATAAACATGAAACTTATTAGTTGACAATCTTGTAGTAAACGCTTCTGTTGGACAACGTTCTACTAATTAAATATAAAAATAGGCATAATGTTGCCGTTACATATTTTTTTGTCTCTTCGCGAGATAACAATAACATACCTATCATTCGGCATCATCGTTGGGACTAATTATTAACCACAAAACTGAGTGATGCTGAGCTTCTATTTTCCTTTCCTTCCGTGCTGAACTGAGGTCGTCATTGCCATGTTTTCGAAGTTAATTAAAAAATTGCAACAGTTATAAAATGATCTAACTAATGGTCCTCTTATGATAGAAATTTTCTAAGTATTAGAGTAGATTTTTTCAATACTCTAAGGTGATAATTTTATTTGTTTACCTTCTCATGCCAAACCACGTAAGGTTCGTACCTTTCACCAGCACTATTTGATTGTTTCCTGTTGAAATTAACGAGTTGTAGATGTCGCTAATGGCATGTATGCGATCTTAATGATGGGCTCACAACAAACCTACTTGATGGCTTAAGTGTGAGATAGTTATGAGACCTTAGATGGCCTCCTCTCCTTCAATCTTCCGATCTACCTATCTGCATACCTAATAGTTGTCATACTTGTAAGGCAATATAAAAAACTTGCTTTGTATATATTTGTATTTTTGCAACCATAGTTTTACCTTTTCTATCTTAACAGTGTATACCACATAAAATCCACTGGAATTAAAAAAACATTAATTTTGTTTCAACATCAAACGAATACTATCTACTCTTTTTTTTAATACTTTCATAGCATATACAAAATTTCTTAACAATATTATTATCTGTTATACATTTAGCGTCTTCGGCGTAGACATTAAGTCGGCTTATCTCTGGTACATCTATTATGATACTATTATTTTGTCTATTATAAATTAAGGTAGCATCAAATGAAGCTTCGTTTGGATTAGTTTCAAAGTTCATGCGATATGTTTGCATATCTTTATCTTTAGGATTAACTTCATGCAATTCCAACTTTAGATTGGCCTCTTCATTGCCTTTAAACTCCAAAGGCGCACACTTTTTACCATAACCTAGCCTATTTAAATAGGCATTCATTTCTTTTATCACTAATTTGGTGATATTTTGCATGGCTGCCGAGTGGCTATCCAATCTCCGATATGGTGTACAGGTACACCAATGATCATTTATACCCGCCTGCTTACACATACGATTTTCGTCTACTGGCTTAAAAAGTGTATGGCACTCGGGACAACTTAAAGGTGTGCCCAGTGAATTATCTACGATGTCTTTACCTTGGGCAAGTATAGCCAAATGCTTTAGTGTCACATGAAAATCATAAGGACTGGTTAAACGGTGTTTGTTAATCTTTAATGCCTCGGTGAATTCGGGATATTTCAGTTGAAACCACTTAGGCAGTCTTAGGAAAAACATAGGCAAACGCTCTTCATTATAACCATCTTTTTCGGAACGTAAAAATCCCCAACGGGCACCATGATCACTGAACAATACCACCACATTGTTTTCTAAAATTTCTTTTTCATGCATCTCATTGAAAAACTCCACCATACGCTCATCCATCGTATGAGGATCTCTCCAATAGTTGTGACTGAAACTGTTTGCCCAAAACAAACCAAATATGGATTTACCCAGAAATCTTTCAGCAAATTCCACACCAAATCCATAAATATGTTCCGCTGTACGTCTAGGTCCCAGGCAAAACTTTAGGCCTGATAGTTTTGTCACTGGTAAGTTGTCCTCCATGGACATTATAAGAGGACGTAGATAGTAATCGGTGGGTTGTTGTGCAAATCCCTTTCTAAGATATGTAAATGTGCTCATACCACATTCATCTTCCGAATAGGCAGTAATCAAATTCTGTTCATTAAACAATTTAAATAATGTTGTACAGTTGTCCAAAGGATATTTGTGTGAATTGCAAATCTCATCAGCCTTTTCCAAACTATAACCCGTAAAAATGGCCATCAAATTGGGATATGTATTGTCATCCACCTGGAAATAGATAAATGATAACATAATTAAGGAATTAGAAATATACGGTGCACAAACAGCAGAAGGATATTTTTTGCAAATATAATACAGGATATGAGATATCAATTATATAAGATACAGTAAAAAGAAATCTAGTATTTGTGCTACTATGCATTTGGTACCATTTACCAACGCTGTCCTACGTCTTAAATATGACCCTGAGAAGTAGATGATTGCACTTGTTAAGATGATTGTCGACTTATTTTCATACTCATGCCTACAATAAAATATTCAATATTGAATTATTAGACCAAAAAAAAATCTATTAACAACACTAATAACTTTTCGATAACATTTCTGTAGACAATTGTTTTTTTTTTTCGATTAAATGGCTGTTGAACAGTATTGTGAGATGCTAGATCGGAATCCTGACTAAAGGTTTGTAAGTAGGGCTGTATAAATTTGTTACTGAAAACCAAAACCAGAGCGTAATGATGCAGAAAGTTTTTTCTGATAAAAATTTTTTGAAAATTGCGTTTTCGATAATTAAAATTTGTTAGCGATAACAGAAAATGTCCGCTGAGGTAAGTATTACTGTAAGCAATCATTTTTAGACAATTTTTTGTATATCGAAAATTACAGGAAATATTTTATAAAAAAAGAAAACTTAAAAAAATTTTGGAAAAAAAATTTAAATAATTTTTAAAATAAAAAAAAACTTTTTTAATATTTTTTAATAAAGTAAAAATAAAAGAAATTTCTTTGATAAAATCTGATTAACAAAATTAAAAAAATTAAAAAAAGTTCTAAAAATTTTACTTCTGCATGATAGTTTACCCGTAACAAAAAGTAAAAATGTACAAGAATTTGTTCGATAGCAAATCCATTTTATTAGCTTAGGTTAGGTTTGAGGATGCATACTTGTTATTAGGGCAAGTATAATACTCTGAGGTCAAAATGGTCCCTTGTAATACGTCCTAGAGGAGAGAGAGGGAGAGAATAGTGCAGGAGATAGGAAAATTGGAAAAGAAGAAGAGGTAGGAAAGAGATCCTTTTTAATAACAAAAGAAAAAATTTAGTCCTAACCAAAATATTTTAAATAATAATTGTTTATTAATATTATGTTAATTAACTATTAAAGTTACCTTATTATAGCCCGATAATTCAAACCAACTATTATTTTGTAAATATTGAAAAGTTTTCGGCATAACGCGGCGAAAATTAAATTGTGATACAGCATCTATGCCAAATAGTAAAATTCCAAATGGTCTGTTAGTATTTTGGCTATTCTTTTCAAGTTTTTCTCGAACTTTTGGACGTTCTTGTATAAAAAATAAACCATCTTGATATACTACGGTATTGTTTTTACTACATTTCACCAGCATATAGTCAATATCATTTGGCACAATGAAATCTTGTTCAAATGGTACACAGTTTAAAGTTCTTTTGAAAATAAAAACATTTAAAAATAATAATTTTTTTATTTTTATAAGAAATATTGTCGATTACGATCCCTTATTTTTTATTTAGAGTTTTTGTTACATGAGATCGTGTAATTTCACTTTTATTAACCCTTAACTGCACTTAATTTTTATATTTTTTTTCGAATTTTTGTATCTTTAATTATTTTATAAAAAAAAGTACATATGGTGCTCTTGTCTTAATGATTACTAATCAATTGTACAAAAAAGACAAACAATTAAACAGCAATTCCTTTTACTTTATCTCCGAAATATAATATTTACGATAAAAAAAATTTATGTTGCATAACTTAACTAATCACTCTGATAAAATTTACCAAATTTGACTTTTTATTTTTTTATATTTTGAAGTCGCCGTTGTCTAGTAGGTAGTGTGTTGGCTTATTAGACGAAAAGCCAGGGTTCGAGCCCCAGGCCAGACATCAAAATAAAATACAAAAAGTATTTCTTCGGTGAATTCCTCTCAGCAGATTTCTGGCAAAAACTCTGAGAGTAAATAAAATTGCCATGAAAAGTTTCTCAAAAAAGTTTCTGTCGTCCGGAGTCGACTTTAAACTGTAGGTCCTGCTACTCATGTATAAAATTAACACACACAACATAAGTGGTGTGAGAAACTAGGTCGTAATCCTGACTGAAGGGTTGTAATGACCAATTATGTATGTATGTTTTTTTTATAAAATTATAATTTTGATTAACTCTTTTCTTTTTTATTAATTTTCCCTAAAAGTAAATCCATTACAGAAAACTGCATGAGATTACTTTGATATATTTTTTACTTGCTAAAAAATCTTGTTTAGTAAAAACAAAAACAAAAATAATCCCCTTTGCTTTTAGGTGGAATTTAAATACAAACTGTAGACATATATTATGTCTTTCCAACTTTGGCTGTTAATGACAGTTATCTTCTTGAAGCTACATCTGTCAAATTACCATCGCCATAAACATCCTGCAGGGAGGACTATTCGCAATGTAACGGATGAATTCGAGTTCGTTTAGTAGACGAACGACCAATATCAACGATCTTTGCCTCTTTCCCTAAAAGTATGTACGTATGTAATTGGTCACTACAACCCTTGAGACAAGATTACGACCCATCTTCTCACACCACTTATGTTGTGTGTGCTAATTTTATCAATAAGTGGCGGGAGCCTACAGTTTAAAGTCGACTCCCAACGATAGATTTTTCATAGCAATTTTTATTTACTCTGAGTTTTTACCAGAAATCTGTTGAGTGGAAGTCACCAAAGAAATATTTTTTCATATTTCGTTTTCTTGGAGATGTCTAAGCTGGGGATCTAATAAGCCAACACGCTAACAATTAGACTACGTCGACTTCTGTCTTTGTACCCTTGTTTAGGCTAAACAATTTGAAGACTCAACGAGAATTTAACTATGCAAACGATCTCACTAATCAAGTGGTATCCTTATTTAGTTAAAAAAAATTAAGGCTCTTCAAATATTTTGCTATGCAAACGATCTTAATGACCTGTCGAGAATGGATATTAGGAGTTTAGCTGCACTTTAATAGAAATTTTCCGTAAAAGTGTTCAGGAGAATTTGAGGCAGTCGATTTCACATCGTTTACAAGAACTAGACCTTTCGCAAACCACAAATTGGAGAATTTGGCGTTCTACAAAATTTCACTAAATCAGGAACTGAATTTTTCATCTTATGATATTACATATCTAGCACATAAAATCAATTAACGATTCTTCTTTTCGGAGATGAGATCCTTGTGTTGTTCTTGTTGAAGTTTCGGAGAAAAAAATATGATTTTCGATTGAGTTCTGTGTGTGGAAAAACCCTGTCTCTGAAGATCCTTCTCAGGCCATTTAGTCTGTCATTATTTCACCAAAACACTCACTGGGTGTGCGATGTTAAATTTAAACATTTTTTTAATTTATTTTTGGTTAATTTAAGGAACAAACATTTTAATTAGTGCAGTTATGGGTTAATAAGCTTTAATAATATTTTTCCACTGATTTATTTATTTCGTTTTTTTCCTTTGGCAGGCCTCACATTTTTATCTTAATCATTTCTTTTTTTTTTGTATATTTTTTTAAACGTACTTTGTATCTTTTTCACCTTTTCGCAGAATTTTTTGATAACAACACTCTAATGTTTCACTGTCATTTTTGACGTATGCACTCTTAAGATGCATATCAATGTGTATGATATATTTTTTAGTTGAAGCATTAAATAGTTTAACTATTAAGAGAGGCTTGTCTGTACAATTGGGTGCCACTTGTGGGGTATAATCACTCATATAGATGGGATCAAAAGGATCCATGGACAGCATATGACAATTATTGTTCCAAACTAAATATCCTTTAGGTGGCGTTTCGGGTATTTGAATTTTTTTAGTGTCATTCGCGGTAACATTTCTTTGTTTGACTTCAAACAATTGAAAGCGATCGCGCAGAACGACTACAGCATCATAGTGAAAACCGTTATAAATTGTTATGAGGATACACACCACCAAAGCAATTAATAATTTCGTTACAAATTGCGTCTGATCTCTTTCACTTGACATGTTTAACTGTCAATAAAATTCATAACCGCTATAAAAACTTTGCCTTTCTATTGTAGAGCTAGGCTAGCGGTACTGAATGTTATGAGGTATTGCCTGCAAAATGTGTGTTAACAAACGCTTGATAACAAATTTGGCAGTAAAGAACAAAAGTGAGTATGTATACGAGATTACCTTTATAAAATTGCAGAACACATTACTTTGACTTTGCATGGCTGTGTGTACCTATATTGACATTAGCAAACAAATTGATTTCATACAACTTTTGTTTTCACCCAAAAAATCTAAACATTTTAACAGTTGTTCTAGCAGCGATTAAAGAAACAAACGATAAGATAAGACAAAGAGTTAGAACCATATCAACATACTTATTGAAATATAATACAAGTATTCATGAATGAGTTTTTCACAATTTGTTCAGAACGTCGGGCACATATCACTCGTCATAAAATGAATATTCTTGTTAACGCAGTTTAATTTAAAAAAACCAAAGACACCAAAAACAAAAATTTAAATGGAAAATTTGCGACGTATGTTGTATATGAGATTTTTAATAGAAAGATTCTGTAGTTTGTAAACCACATTGTTTTGATACGATGGGATTTAAGTGGCTTAGAAATATAGATTTGTGATGATTTGACTGATTATGAGTTTAAAGCACAGAAGTGAAAACTCCAGTTAAGTCTATATCGGAGATAAGATCCTTGTGTAGTTCGCGTCAATTGCGCAGCTGTTAATGAAGTTTCTGACAGAAAAAAACATGATTTACGATATAAAAAAAATTGAGTTCTGCGTGTCAAAAAATCCTGTCTATGACGATCCTTCTCAAGTTATTTAGTCTGTACATATTTCACCAAAACACACACTGCCTGTGCCTTATTAAATTTAAACATTTTTAAATTTATTTCGTGCTGTCGACAATTTTAAACTCAAAAATACACCACTCTCTGGAAAACGAAATAGTAAGAAGTGTTTTCACTGCTCAATTGTTGAAAATAATTGACTTAAGATTTAATACAGTTTTTCGGAAGTCGCCAAAAGAAATATTTTTTTTATAGTTCGTTTTGCTCCATATTTTTGAGCCGAGGTTTTAACCACGGACTCCTGGCTAATAATCCCATACACTACCTACTAAACTACATTGACATGTATCCTTGTTTAGGTTAAACAATTCGAAAACTCCACGAGAATTTAACTATGTAGACAAGCTCAATAATCTTTCGGGACTGGAGATTAGAAGTCTATGTGGCTTCATCAGAAGTGTACAAATATATTCGTCGCTAACAGTACATTGTGAAAAATATAATACACCTAATTCTGTTTTTACACGGTCTTTTTTACACGGTTTTGATATAACACGGTTTGAAAATAAAATATTTTTAATTTTTGTTACACGATTTTATTCCATTTAGCACGATTTAAAATTGTTTGTGCTTAATTTTTTTTTTTTGTCAAATTTAATTTTTGCAAAGTATGTTCATATCACAAATGTAAGGGAATTCCCTTTTTGCGGGTACAAGCAAATTTACTGGGCAAAGCAAATGTAAATGGCACAAATTTAGGGGAATTCCCTTTTGTGCATACAAGCACAAAGGTCAGAGCAATTGAAATGTGTTAATATTTTGTGTTTGGTAAAGAAATTTTTTATTGGCAAATTTGTTTTTCTATCGTTACATTAAATTTAACGCATTAAGATAAAAGGTAAGCCAAAAAAATATTTTATATTTATTAAGTTATTTATATTTTTAATTTTGTTAAATATTTTATGAATCCCTAAAAGAAAATGTCAAATACAAAACTTCTTAAAAAATCTTTGTTTTTCACTAAGTTTAATAGGTTTTAGAGATTAGGAACCAATCACCTATTTTTGCATACGATCAGTGTCTTTTTTTACACGGTTTTTTTTACACGGTTTTTTCTGGAACCAATCTACCGTGTAGAAACAGAATTAGGTGTAAATAAAAGCCATAAACAATGCGGTCTTTGAAAGCTTTACGAATTTCATAAATACCAGAGTGGTGCTGAATCCATTCTAAATTTATTTGGTGGTACTAAGCTAATCGGTTCAGTGACCGATAATAATTGTACAAGTACTTGCCATTAAGATGCCAACCTGCAATACCTCCAAACTATAATCGTACGTAAGACGTGTCGCACAATTATGGCCGAGATTAAAACCCGTTAAACAGAATAACAGTTTTGTAATAGTTTTGATATGATATCAGTTTTTGTTTCCGTATCCATCATAGGGCCATTTGATTCAGAATTTTGTTAGGTTTGTATAAATAAAAACACATTATAATCTAACTAATCTCATTCATTAAACAATTTTATATAAATCTTGCAAAATTTATTGTTTATCAACTATTTACTAGAATATATATTATGTATGTATATATGATGTAGTCTTACATATATTTCCATAGCCTTAGTCGAAAAATAAATACAGAAATGTCACTTTTATCTTTATAAAACACTGATACTATTACTTCCTCTTTTCGTTTAAAATAAAAAGTACTTTACCAGTCTGCAACAATTTCAATTAGTCAATAGGATTGTATAGCCTTATCGTTGGCGATAAATATTTAATAAAATGTTTCAAAAATAATGTTTATAAGTTTTGTATACTTTTATCACTTAAATTTTAACAAAAACGATTTTGATTAGCGTTTTTTTTTTTTTTGTTTTCTTTCAGTTGGGGGTAATCGAATTGAATCGGAACTAAAAACAATTTAAAAATATACTTTTACTCTTTGTCAATTGTCATAGATTCATTAATAGAGAGAGAATGGCTAGAGCTTCTATGGATTAGTCGCGGTCTCTTGTGTGTTTGTGGTCAGTGTTATTCTTTCATCTCCTTATCCTGCCTTTCCTACCTCCTCTCCTTTTCCCTATCTCCCTTATTATCATCTCTCTCCTTTAGAACATATTAAAATGGGCCAATTTGATCTCCGAGTATTGTACTTGTCCCAACAGCAAGTACACGTCCTCTAACTTAAAACCTAGTATTAAATAGATTTGTAATTGCCTGTTATTTGTCTGACATTAAATATTGTCTGACTTACAATAGAAAATACAAAGTGAGAATTAATCTAAAAAGCAATTCTCGAAAAAAAGTGGCAAAGGTATATTCACTGTCCTTGCTTCTATAAACAATATTTCCTGCATTCTAACACAATGCACTGCATGAATAGAACGCATCTCCTGAGAGTTGGTCTCACACAAAATTTCGACATCATATCTAAATGGTACAATATGATGGAATTTTTTGCCATTCTAAGCTTATGAATCAATAGGAAACACAGATTCGCGAACGTTATATTCGACCATAATTACACAACCACATTTGAAAATTGTTTACAAGTCTTTCTAAACTAATATTAATGCTTTTCTTCTCCCCAGATATAACGACAAGGACACCGTCACTATGACTATGATTATCCAGCTAAACATGAAGACCCTCTGGATCACATCGTCATACCTCGCGCACGACTATGGATTCTCTCTCCTTTAAGACCTAATTGGTCGAATAGCAGCAGATGCGCGACTATGTGGGATTCCGGTCATTATCGGAACCTAAGCCAAATCCCACCATACGATGTGGGGCAATTCCGGTACCAACGAACGTGGTGAGTGCCTCTTTGATTTTATTATTAGTAATAAGCTTGAATTCGCCGTAGTCTAGTAAGTAGTGTGTTGGCTTATTAGACGTAAAGCCAGGGTTCGAGCCCCAGGCCAAACATCAAAACAAAATACAAAAAGTATTACTTCTGCGGCTTTCTCTCAGCAGATTTCTGGCAAAAACTCTGAGAGTAAATAAAATTGCTATGAAAAGTTTCTCAAGAATCTGTTGTTCGGAGTCGACTTTAAACTGTAGGTCCCACCACTCGTGTATAAAATTAATACACACAACATGAGTGGTGTGAGAAACTAGGTCGTAATAATGACTGAAGTGTTGTAATGACCAATTATGATGTGATGAACCAAGCTTCCTTACTTCAAAAAGAAGGGACATGTTCTTACCACCATTAAAACAACAAGTCGCATTAAAGAACTGAGAAATATTTCCACATTTGGAGCACAAGCGCACAGTTTGTTCTCTAGTTGACGATAAAAAAAATTTTAAGACATTTTGCTTAAAAAGCATTTCCATTTCAAGTCGATTGAATGTGTAATAACTTATCGCGTACAGTCTTTGCAAAGCAGATATCAATTATCATACATACAACAATGAATGTAAAAGAAATTCAATGCACATATCTATAGAATAATGTTCGCAAAAAAAATAAAATGGAACAAGCTACACCTATTTCAATATCAAGTCAAGTTTACAAGTCATGTTATGTATCAATTTATCGAAAATTTTTACAAGTTTTTAATGGAATCGTTGGCTAATTAAAGTAACAAAATTTCACAAATCGATTTCGCAAAATGTCATTTCGCTGTTGGGTGTTTACTGATAAAACTTTTAGAAATTTTTTTTTGCCGAATAGAAAATAATTACTTTCTCAAAAATATCAGTATAGGTGCTTTCAAATGATATGCTATTTAATGATATTTAAAAATGTATACGAATGTTGGAATTACTACAAGAGATGTTAAAAGGAAAATCTTTCTTTCTTTGGCTTTAATAATGGTCATCAGGCATTGTATGTGTCTAAGCAATAAACAACCTAAATTTATACAACAATGGATGAAACATGAGTCCTTCATTTTACAATAGAATTAAAATGAACGCCATCTGAGCCAGCTCGTGGGGAACCGACTCCAAAACGTCCAAAGATGCAACAGACGGGTGGCAACACAATGGCATCAGTATTTTGGTATGAGCATAATATAATATGCATCAACTATCTTGAAAAGGCCAAAATCATCAACAACGACTATATCGTAGCGTTAGTGGAATGTTTGAAGGACCAAAAACTTTTCAGCCTAATTGTTATTCATCACTGTTTTTAAGCTTATGCTGATCACATTAAATTTGAAGGTCTAGAAATATCAACAATTTGTGAGGTCGCTGTAGTCTAGTAGGTAGTGTGCTGGCTTATTAGATATGAGGCCTCGGTTTAAACCCCAGGTCAGAATCTAGGTCATACTCCTGACGGAAGGGTTGTAATGACCAATTGTCTACGTATGTATGTATGTTCATATGTGTTCACTTCAACGAAATTGTAATTGAAAACCAACCCATTCAGAAAATTGCTAACATTCCAAATTCAAAGTATTTGCGATCAGCTTTATTGTTCATTGAGCTGTTCATTAATGAAAATTTCAAAATTACAATTTAGAGGATCATCAGTACTCTTAAATTGATTATTTCTAGCCAGATTTTAAGAAATTTGTTGTTTCGAAAATGCGGCCTTAAAGTCTGTAAAGAAAGCTTTTTTCCAACCACATTTAATTTCAATATTTAATTTCGAATCTGTACTTTCTTTTCATTTTGTATAAAGAGGACACTAAAGTGGCTAAAAAATTATTTCAAAACCTATTTACGACTCCCTTTGGTACTTTTCTATTTAAATGCTTTCAGTGTGTGTATCGTGGCGTATGATTACTTTAATTCCATAAAAACCGTAAATAAACAAAACAAATTACACTGTTACGGTAACCCTGCTTTTATATAATTTCATTTAATAATTTGAAATAAATTTTTAACATCTTTTATAAAAAATAGGTATTTCTATAAATAACTATAAAAATAATACCCGATTGTGTGTATAATTCAAAAATAAATGAGCCTCTTTCATACTAAGAAAGTTATTTTCAATACCGAACGCGTATTCCAACCGCAATATAATGTTAGACTATTAACGGATAAATTTTATTCTCGCCTGGAACCAAGTAAGGAATTAGCCAGAATTCCATACTATGAGCAAGAACTTGAAAAGCGCATACGCTATGATGCGCGCGATAATTTCTTGGCACCTATAACAACAAATCAAGTGTATGGATGGTTAGAGCGGTTGGCCGTTCATTATGTGGATGAAACGGATAAATTTATTTTAGAGCATAAACGTTTTTGTCCACCTGATCTTAAAGTATTACAGCAAGTATATATGGAGGATAAAATAAAGAAAGCTTAATTCATGCATGTTTTTTTGCACGCGTTTAGGTACACGTTTAGATATGTTTTTTTTAATAAATAAATATATTTTTTGTAAAACGAAAAAATAAATATGTTCTCAGTTGGGATAATTATGTTCTCAGTTTTTGTTAAAATTACCTGGCACATGCCTAAAAGGTACACAAGCCGCGGTTACTAAGGTGCTACTTATTTGTGTTTGTTAAAAGAGATCGCACACTAAAAACAATTGAATTTTAGCGTCAATGAAAATGATGCAGTTCACAATCGGCGTGAACAATTTTAATTCAAGAGTTTAATACTTCCTGTAGTCTACACCCAAAACTACCATCGTTGAAATGATTTGTTTTTCGTTACATTTCAAATAATTTCTTACCGTTTACTTATAGCAAATGGGAGTGAGGCTGTGCTTTACATGCCTGGCTTCTCACATCACCGATTTTATCCACGAGTGGCTAGACCTATATTTAACGTTGAATACTATCAAACGATTTGGGATACCTTTTCATGGCAATTAATTTACTCAGAGTTTTTGTCCGTAGACGATTTGTTTCATATTTCTTCTTTCAAACAGAACTTGAACTTATTTGCCTTGGTCTAGTAAGCCTACGGTGATAATAATATACTTCGAATAATATCGAATACAGCTTTTAAACATCAAAAGAAATCCCATTTCGAAACTTTTTTCGTATTATTAGGATAGAGAATGATATAGTCGTTATGATTTCCTTCAAATTATAATTTTTGTTTGTTCCCAAAGTTTATTTTCCCATTTTTTTCCATAATACATTATTTACTGTGTTTCTAAATAATACAAAAGATATATGGAATTTATTTTCTTAATTTGTTTAATAACGTTGGAGTTGATAGTGACAACGCTGATAAATTTGTCGAGCTATTTGATTTGTCATTTAAAACACTTGTGTTTGTCGACGTAGACGTAGAAGATGCTGTAGAGGAATTATTCAATAAAGCTGTCAGCGTAGCATGAGATGAACTTAGGTTACTCGATTTAGTTTTCTGTTGCAGTATAGTTTCCGTTGATGTAATACTAGAGGATGAAGTTGATGAGGCTGATGACGATGCTGCCGACGTTGTTGAGTCGCTGGTTATATTTGAGGATACGGTTGCATTAGATGTAGCACCCAATGATTGTTGTGTACCTAGAAGTAAAGCATTGCGTAAATGACTATTGGATTGTTGTTGTTGTTGCTGCTGCTGATTTTGAATCTGCTGCTGTTGCTGTGGCATTTGCTGATGTATTGTAGCTGTAGTGGCTCCAGCCATGGAATATGAATTTGTTATAAGACCTCGACTTTTTATATTTAAATCGACGAAAAATACTTTCATTTTTTGTATCATAAACTCGGGTACAGTGAATGTCATCATTACGCTTAAATCTATGGTCGATTTATTTTTATAGTTTTCATGTGTTTGATACAAACGACACACTTCATCATAGATTAAGAATAAAAAACGAGAATTTCGATTCTGTTGCGGTATAATTTGTTGGTTTATTAACCAATCACGATCTTCACTATCGGGCAAATAACGTATTAATTCCGGATGTTTACTGGCTAAACGTTCTTTGCCTTCTGTGCCAAAACCAAATGCTTGATTGGCTTGTACATCTAAAACGAATTTTGTGCTGGTTGATATATGTGCCGTATTCCAGAATATTTGTCTTCTGGGATGTGTTTGTGTTTGTGGTTGTGGCTGTTGTGACTGTACGGTAATCAAATTTGTTGTTGTCGCTTGCTGTGTCAATTGTTGTTGTTGTTGCTGCTGGACAAATGCCGTTGTGTTCTGATTTTGTGACACATTTGTTTCAATTGTTGCCAATGATGGCAATACTTGAACAATTTGTTGTTGCTGTTGTGACTGCAAGTGCTGTTGTGGCATTGTTTGCTGTATAGCTGTGGATTTAATTACCATATTATCGGGTAAAAACCGCTTTTGCATTTCAAATACACTCGATGTGGGTTTGTTTGGTACTGGTCGTTTTAATGTCATACGCACAGCATTATTTTCCGAAATATTTGAGTTAGAAGAGCTGGTACTGCTGTTAATAGCAATCTGTGGTTTGAAGCGTAATATCTTGTACTGGGATTTTGCATTCTCCAACAAAGCGCAGGACATTTTCTGTAACTAAAATAAATTTAAGAATTTATAATACTGGTGTAATATTTTATATTTAATCACAAAAAAGCGATAATAACTGCATTTTTTTAACTAATAGTTCGCTAAGTTGTTGTAAATGGTAGAACATATTGACAGTTTTTCCCTCGCAATTTTCTTATACAAACAAAAATGTTAAAATAAAGCAGAGATTACATGTACAGTGTACACAGACTTACAGCGTCTTCATTTATGGCACCTTGACCCAAATTCTCTTTGATGTTGTTAAAAGCTGGCTTAAAGTAGGTCTGCAAAATACCATTGAAATCAAATATAAAAATTTTGAACATACACGTACACAAATAATATTTAATTTACCTC
The DNA here is from genome assembly GCA_936449025.2 of Sarcophaga subvicina. Classification (NCBI taxonomy): domain Eukaryota; kingdom Metazoa; phylum Arthropoda; class Insecta; order Diptera; family Sarcophagidae; genus Sarcophaga; species Sarcophaga subvicina. Next base: position 79,126,765 of record OW388083.2, read on the forward strand.
TATAAAATGTTTAACCATTTCATCAATTTCTTTGTCAAAAGCTGATTGCACTGCTATGCGTACCAATTCTAGGGAACGCATAGCAGATTCAGCTGAAGAACTGGTTAATGGTGTGGTATTGGAATAACGTTGGCGCAATTTTTGTAAAGTATTTTCCGCCATTTGGGGTGTTGTAATAAATTTCTAGACAAAATAAAACGAGGAAAATATGTATACAATTTGAGAAAAACGATTTAATTAACTAACCATGGTGGTTTCGTTGGTTTGCTGATGATGGTGACTATTAGTAGAAGTGTTTGCAGTTATGGAGGTTGTTTCTATTTTTGCAGAACTATTTGGTGGACTTGCCACGCTAGTGACCATGGAATGAGTGGTCTGATTGGAGCAATTTGAGTCGTCTGATGAGGAATTTAAGCCACCCATAGGTGATCTATTTGCCTCAGTTGAAGAAGCTGATGTTGAACCTGTGTCACTTAAAATTTTCCAACCGCGTTGTATTACCATTTCTAATTGTTTATTCAATATTTATAACAAATTATTCTTGTTTAGTGAATAAAATACGTGTGTTTATGGTTTGATTTTCAGTAAGACTGGTATTTTGTATCCTTTTTAGGAAAACATAAAGCGCATGTCTGAAATGCAATGTAATCAATTGCATTTATTTACAAGCCAATATTGTTGATAGTTTTATTGTTGTTTAAAAATAATCGATTAAATTAATCGAATAAAAGAGATATCATAAAATATTTGTTTTTCCCTTGATTAGACTCGAGCCTATTGAATTAACCAGGACAAATATTTTTAATTTCTTATAAATTATTCTACGTTTAGAAAGAACATCTTTTTGTATTTTTTTTTTATTTTTTGGTTCGAATCTATTAAGATTAAATTTCTTGCACCAACAAAATTGTCTATTTTCCTTGTTAGCACGTCAATTTTGTGTTATCTTATAATTAACTTAGCCTATAATAAAGCTTTTTATTATATTTATGCATTTAAATTTCTATTAACATTCGCCTTCTAATTCAAGCCTTTTCTCAGCACTCAATATTGTTTGCAGTAAATTGTCTCCTTGGTCCTCCTCCACTGTTGACGCCAGTTCTTCTTTCTGTATGGTTTCCTGCAAATCCATATCTTCCACCTGTTTATTTCTCATTCTGCTGTGTTTATGTGCAAGTTCTTTATCAAATGCCTCCATATATTGCCAAGGATTATCTCTGCAATATTTGTCAGGCGGCTGATAGCAACTGTTAACTTGCATATTCAATACATCACTTATCATAAATGGGAAAAGCCAACATACTAAAGGTGTAGAGCCATACACATAATGAGATTCTTTGTGATAAAATAAATAGCCATCCAATTCGGGTTGGTTATCAGGCCATAGAGGATAACTTTGCAGAGCCATGGCTATACGTTCTTCATTGGCCATGTCATAATAGTCCAGTAATTTGAAACTTTTCACTTCATCAATCTTATATTCTACCATTGTGTCCTCTAACTCGGAAAATTTTGATTTTAACCAAAAGAATCGAAATTCTGTTTCACAATCCTTTAAAGGTATCGAATAATGTAAAGCATCTAAGACATAAAACGTGTCCACATCTTTATTATAAATACAATCCAGTATGCAAGAATCATGTTTTGAACCAATAAGACCTCCACCTGGTAGCAAACTGGAGAAACTCATGCAATAACGTTTATTCTTGCTAAACATTTTTGTTTCTCCTTTAGAGGATACCACTAAGCAACGTTGGCCTTTTGGACATGGCACTAAAAACCATTCATCAAAATTTTCAGGTTTTTCCTTTAACCATTCAGACAATTGTAGCTCTACATTAACTATGTCACTGTTTATATGTCTTTTACGATGGGATCGTTGTCCTATTTTGTTAGTGGGTTCATTAAATTTTCTCTGTTCATCTTGTTCTTCTAGGCGTTTAAGTTTTTGCTGTTTCAGCAATTGTTTTCTGCGTTCTTCTTGCCGTTCATGTCTATTGATATTTTGTTTATAAATATCTTGGAACATTGCGATTTTGCAATATAGAAACGTTTGTCAATTATGATATTCCTTAATTGCTTAGAATTTGTTGTGCCGGTCACCTGTTCGGTAAACTATAAACAATGAGTTTAATATCGTAGAAAAAATTATGCCAAGTTTGTTTACATATAACAGCCCTGTTTTAAGTGCACTAAAGATTAACATATAAAACAATGATTCTGTTTAAATGTTTTTAAATTAAAATTTAAATCCTAATTATTCAGCCACAAAGGACAACTCTATTTATTTATAAATAAAAAATTATCACTTTATAAATATACATATGATAATAATATGTTTAACACTCAAGGCTGTTCTAATATCGCTTTTAAATAATTAAAAACGGCTAGATGGCATCACTTATTTTGCAAGTATGGCAATCCTGTTTTATCTGTACTTGCTGTGTAACAGTACTCATGAAAAATGCAGAAATTATCCCGTTTATTTTGGCCGGTTCTGGTGACTCCTAAAAATGCTGTGACTAAAAATGTTGAAGCTGTATCCAAAAGCCAAAAGGTATATTTAAGTATAAATTGAAGTTATAAAAATAATATATTTCTTTTTTAAGCTAATGACCGAATTGGGTCTCCTAAAGCCGGCTACACATGGTACTTTTCAAATTATGCCACTTGCGCAACGATCTTTGGACAAGTTGTGCTCATTGGTGAATGAAGCCATGTTAATCGTTGAAGGCCAAAAAGTATCCATGCCTATTTTAACTTCATCCTCCTTATGGAACAAGTCGGGAAGATTAAAAGGTGATATAACAGAGTTTTTTATTATACGTGATCGTCATAACAAGGAATTCTTATTGAGTCCTGTAAGTTGTTACTAAAATAATAATTTTAACTCAAAAAGTAATTCTGGTTTTTGTCGTAGACTCACGAGGAAGCTGTTACTGCCATGTTAGCCTCTACAGCACCAATTTCATACAGACAATTACCTCTACGTTTGTATCAAATTGGACCAAAATTTCGTGATGAATTAAAAGCCCGTTTTGGCTTAATGCGTGCAAAAGAATTTCTTATGAAGGATATGTATACATTTGATCGTACTGAGGAAGAAGCAAGAGCTACTTACGATTTGGTCAATGAAGCCTACACAAAGTTATTTCAACAATTGGAAGTTCCCTTTAAAAAAGGTATGAAAAAAGTAGAACAGTTATGTCATTAAAAAATTTATTTTGGAGTATAATGGGTCGATTATGGATAGCAACCGAAACTTTAAAGTTTCAGTTATAAAAAATTTTTTTCTGCAACTATAAATTCAGCAGCGCAGAGAAGTTCTGTTGCCAACCATAATTGACCAATTAATTTCTATGGATTAGCTTTTATGTTATTTTATTCATACGGAACTATTAATTTTCATATCGACGCCTCCGTTCTATAAAATTCTAAGTAGAAAAAGTGTGTTTTGAGTTATGAGCTCTCAAAGTTTTCACGCGATATAAGATGTGTATTCTAAGTAGATTTTTCCCCATAACGGATCGGCGCATCTTAACCAAATTTTGACAGTATTTAATTTAGTGAACGTAGAATTTAAAAATGCAAGAACATTAACAATGTTCTAAGTACACTTAGAACGTTATAGAATGGAGACGTCGATATTAGAAAGTGTAAAGTACAAGGGAAAATAGTTGTAGAGCTCTAAAAATAAAAATTTCATTTGTGTACCTATAAACACTATTTCAGTTTGCTCAAAGTATTGAAAATAATTTTAAATTGATTTAAAGAAACAATCAAATGTAACTACTTCATTTTTGTGCTCATAGAATTTTAATAGAAAGTATTTATATTGCTTTCATATAATTTTAACTTCTTAACACTTCCGTTTCGTTATTTATTGAATATTTTGTCAAATATATTTAATTTTCTATAGTGGAAGCCTGCACCGGTATGATGGGTGGTCAAATTTCGCACGAGTATCATTATATCTCATCGGCTGGGGAAGACAATTTATTGCATTGCCTGAATTGTAATTATGCATTTAATGCTGAAGTATCATCGGAATCGTCTAGTTCTACGTGCATTAAATGTCAAAATTCCAATATAGAACAAGTTAAGGGTATGGAAGTGGCGCATGCGTTTCTTTTAGGCGATCGTTACTCGAAAGTATTTAATGCTACTTACTTGCATACCGATGGTAAACCAAAAACATCTATAATGGGCTGTTACGGTATTGGAATAAGTCGTATATTGGCCGCTTCGTTAGAAGTATTGTCTACGGAAAATGAATTAAAATGGCCAACACTATTGGCGCCCTATGATGTCTGCATAATAGGACCCAAAATGGGTAGTAAAGAACAAACAGAGGCTGAACAAGTTGAAAATCAATTATGCGAAGAGATTTCAAAAATATACGATCAAGATGTTATACACGATGATAGGAAATATATGACGATTGGTAAACGTTTAATGGAGGCTAAGAGGTATTACTTAAAAAGTTAATATTTTATAATTAAAGTTTTAATACCCTTGAATTTGATTTATTACAGAGTTGGCTATCCTATTATTGTGGTAATTGGTTCAAAAGCTTGTGATACTATACCCAAGATCGAGGTTATAATAAAAAATAATACAATGGAGTTAGAATTAAACAATGCTTTGCAAGAATTAAGTAAATATAAGGAAGCTAAGTTAACTTTAATACAGAAGTAAGTTAAAAATTTTTTATTTTTACTTTATTTAGCATTTATAAATTTGTTAAATATTAACTATAAATAACAATAACATTACGAAAATACCAACAACAGAAAATTATACATTTATCACAAAGTATCCAAATACTATTTATTAAAAGGGTTTATTTATATACACGAATGTAATTCAAATCATAATTTCAATAAGATCTTTTATTGACCATAGTCTGGTGTTGGTATTTCGGGATAGACCTTCAACTGTGGTTTCTTTGGTACGGGTGGCGGCATACTTGTGTATGACCATGGCAATTGACCTCTTAGTTCTTCGCTAACTCTTTGATTTTGCATAGGAAATTGGAAATTATCATTGGTGGTTGAGTAACGACTATTTAAGGGCGATATGGGCGACAATTCCTGTTGATATTGTGCAGTTTGACGCTGTGTCGTATAATTCAATCTATCGGGATGGGTGTCAGCGTTACGATACGTGGGCGAACTATCATCGTTAGCTGGGGATACATTCGGCGAGGGTGCTGAAGGATACATAATTGCTGCCGGCACTATTGGCGATTGTACATTATATGGTCTGACGTTTTGATTTGCCTGTGGTGGCATAGACGATTGTCTATCAATTTGTAATGGCGTAGGTGTATTCACTTGTGGTTCTTGTTGGCTGGCAATAAATGCTTTTTGCACTTGTTGACTTTGCTGTTGCAGGAATTGTGGTTGTTGTTCCTGGAATTGTGGTTGCTGTTGTTGTTGCTCTTGCATTTGAATTTGTGAAATCTCTTGACGTGGCTGTGGACTTGTAACAGGAGCAGTACTAGTTGTGGCCAAACTATTAACACTGCTCTGTTTTGATGAGTTCTGTAAAATAAAAATGCAATAATATAGGGAAAAATTATGCATTCTTTGAGTATGTAAATATTTTTTTAAATTTCTAAACATTACAAGAAGTTATAACCTGGTAAAAGCAATAAGTTTGAATAGCTTCAAACTTCAACTTACCCTTTTTGATAACGTATTCGATAACGATATGCAGAAACTCGAGCCAAAGATGTTTAATAACCAGATTAAAATTACTCGTGAGCTAATGCAAGCCATGATTACGGCTGGTGTTATAAAATAGGCATCGAAATTCTGAAGTAATTCTATAACCTTGTCATTAGTGGTAATGCCTAAATAATGAAAGGTTTTTTGTACGCTCTGTGAATTAAAAAAAATTAAACGCTTATTTACTTTTCTAAATTATAAGCGGAAAGAATTCTTACCGTTGTATTTATAATATCATGTACAAAATAGCCTGTAGCAACAACATCTAAAATACAACCTGCCATTATGGCAAGAAACCATGGCCAAAAACATAACGCATTAATAGTTTTTGTTACTGGACCGCAAAGTGTTGTTATTATGGCCAATGATGTTATAACCCATAGAGCACTAATAACAGCATATGTTATCAAAAATATATATAAACGATTCTCTACTATTTCTGCTTTGTCAAAGTCTACTGTAAGAATTATAGAAGTAGGCACATCGGCCATGGTTACAGTTGGATTTCCACATTCTCTGTCTGTTAAAGGAGATAGATTAAGATATTTTTGAAATTAAAAAAAAATTAAGTATAAAAAAGTGAAGCTTACTCATAAAATATATCAAGTCCATGGCAAATTGAAATGGGTTTTTGCTAATATCGTAGATTTCATTTTTGCATTCTCTGATAGTTATGCCCCATACTGATAGACCCAAGTAAACACCGCCTTGTAGCTTTAAAGGAAATAAAAAGGAGAAGTTTAAACGATTTTTAATAATTTTTCTTATTTTTTTTCTCTTTCGTAAATTTATTAATTAACATTAACTAACTCTCTGTCCCGATAAGATAATTTATTTTCTATTTACGTCTGAATTTTTTCAATGATGGAATTTATCACGTTTTTTTTTACTAGATTGTCAGGGACTTTTTAGCCACACCAACAAAATTTTTACTAATAAATTAAGTGTATGATATACGACTAGTGATAATAAGAATTTTGTTATAAAAAATTTTAAAGTGAATCATTCAATTTATTTGATATAAAAAAATTAATTTATAAATGAAAGAATTAAGCAAAGCGTTAAAATATATTTGTGTAAAAAATTAATGATTTTGTAAATATTTTGATCATCGACATTAGTAAAGTTTTGACTACTTGCTTTCTACCAAATCATATGGAAATTTGTTAACCTACAAAGATAATTCTTTAAAAAAAAAGTTAATATTGTTAAAATTTAATTAACAATCAAATATTAGTCATTGATTATTGCAGCATTTACATTCTAGTCTGTTTTCAATTTTATTTTACAAGCTTTTTTATCTCATACATGAAAATATTAATTTCTCCGTATCGGTTACATATGGCCTTCTGTTAAAATCAAAACAAAATTTTCAACAAGAAACTCTTTAACGGAGATAATTTTTATCAATTATTATTATAACCGGTTTTATTAAATATTAAATTTTAAAAACTAAAGTGTTTTAAAGTATTAGATTGCGGAATACAAATAATATTTACATGGCATCCTATGAGACGAGTTCAGTTTAAATTCAGGAGTATGTCAGGACTTTGTTCTATCCCAAACTCTTTTTACTAATTTTTATTAAAGTTCTTCTCTCTCTGACTTATGATTCTAACTACTCGATTTTACTTCTCGAAAGGCCCAATGTTGTTCATTGACTCAGAATTAGGGAGTCAAAAACTCTAGATATGAAAATTCAATTTGATATTCGCTAGAATCGATATATTTTTTAAGTGTCGAAAGAAGCATTCACTCCATTCTATTTGATCTCTTTACTATTGCCGCTACTTATATCCAACCGAAAACGGAATACAACTCTCGTGTATTGGTCGTTGTCTCAGAGTCTATTTTGAGGCTTCTCTATTACTGACTAATAACGGTAGGGAATCCAACTCTATTGGAACTTCATTGGAGCACCATTACAATGTGGCTTATGTTTCAGTATTCCATTGCTACTACAACGTCTACCGATACAAAGATAGTACTATCTGAGGAGACTGGAGACGTTAAAGACCGCCCCGATGTATATATTATTACTAGCACATTTGGAAAAAAAAATAGGATGGAAAAAGGTCTTTTGGTGAAGCACGCTGATAACAAGTTTTCACGGTGTAGTTAAAATTTACGGGATGTATATACGGTCATCTAAGGATGAGTCTAAACCGATTCCACCCACCTTCTGTCGTGGTTTAATTGAGTGTCTTACGATTCTCTACCTTGCAATTCTGCAAACAAGAGCTCAAAACATCGGCTAAAATTAACAAAAAAAAAAAAAAAACGGGTAGGAAGCTATTGGAATACAACATAAGCGCTTTATGCACCAAAACCAGCGATGGCCGGCCACTCTGGCGCCAACACATAAAGCTAAAACAACCTAAATCTGGCTCCGAAACAATTTACCAGCAATGGCTCTCTGGCAGTCCTGATATGAATCTGCAGGGCTACAAAATGTCTAAAATTATAGAGGACATAGTTGCTTCAAAGACAGACTTGATTCGTTCTGTGGCCAATTTTCCTATTGACGAGGTGCGTGCGGAAAGTGAATATAGATCAGTATTAAAGGGTGCGTGAAGAACTTTTGTATTTATGAATAAATTAGCCGGCTGTTTCCGTAAGGGAAGTGATTTCAAAAGATAGCAAATTTATAAGAAATACACTCAATTAGTGAAATATTTTTGAATAACTCTTACAAATTTTTAATCATTTTGTCTATCAGAAATAGGGGTTTAAAGTGGTATGCTTTTGTAAAAGTTTATAAAGCAAATGTAATGCATAACTTGGTTTTTTCGTACCGGCTTAATTGTTCTTTTTTTAATTTGTTTTTATTTTCGTTATTCAAATTCTAGATTTTGATTTGAATTTCTAAGAATTTTAAAATTATTTAAAAAAAATTAATTTTTCGATATTCTATTGCATGCTATCAATAACGCTTAAATGATAATATTTTTAAATAATTTAGTATTAAGAATTAAAATCAAGGCATTCAACTTACCAGTATAACAACGGCCATAAAAAATATAAAACATTTAGCAAATCCAGTATTAACGCCAGCGTTTGCCATTTTGCCTTTATTTTTCAAATTTATTTGTTTAAATACAATTTTAAAGGAGCCGTTTTATTTCCGTTTCTTCTTTAATTAATTAAAATATGGCACTTCTATTACGCAAACATAATAGGATACGACCAAATAAACGCGTTCTATTTACCTTTAAGTGTAACAATAAAATAGCAAATAACGTATTAAAGTACGAATCGAACGGGGTATAATAAAAACTATGAATAATTTTATTATTGCAAATGATCACCAAAATACCAACACTTTACCACAGTTTGCTTTCTACAACACCACTTGTGAAATAAAAAAGTTAACGATTATTTAAGTCTGTTGTATATACAAATTTTGTTTTTGTTTTTGGTTTTTTCGTTTTCTACCATATCTTATCAAATTTATAATGTGTGTTCATTATTGGGATTTTTATTTATTATTAAACGATATTAATTTCTTCCCTTTTTTTTTTGGCACATTTAGGTGAACAAAACACAATTCTTTTTAATATTTTTTTGTTTTTATTTAAAATTAAAAAAAGTAATAAAATTAGTTTTGTACTAGCTTTGAACTGTAATAAGTATAAGAGTAAACACCATTGTGCTATTTGTTGATGAAAACAGATATTGTTTATACAACAATAAAAATGATACTATTCTATTTATTTAACTGTCTATAGAATTCTGACAGAGGGTAAGGAAAAACCGATATGTATACGTTTATAGAATATCACTCCCACTATTACGTTATCGTTGTTATTGTTATTATTTTCTAATATAAACAATGAGAAACAGGGAGACTGGCAGATACTAAAGATATGTATTAAAAAAGAAATTAAAGATAAAGTTTATATTATAATATTTTCATTGCATTTGTATTACTGTTTTGTTAAATAAAATAGTGATGTAGATTCATTAAAGTGCACTAAATGGTTTAATATTGAAATGAATTTGTAGAAAATATCTAATATTCTAGATTCCAAATAAAAGATTTCTACACACTTTGTGAGACAATTATGCATGGCCTGTAATTGTTTCAATTTCTTTCATTCGAAATTTCCAATCATTTCATATTCACATGTTCACAAAATTTGTGAATAAAATTTGTAATCGTTCGGTTTAGAGGGAGTCTGCTAGAAAAGCGTCACACGTTTAATGAGATGTAATGTAATTTAATGTAATAGTAATGCATTGAATATGGGAAGTCATATGATTCAGTGGGAAGAATATGCCAGCCATAGTTTTGAAAAACTGACTGAACTTTTTCCTGTGAAAAACTTTTTATTTCATGAGCCTTATGTCATTGTTGCCAAATATGTCTGAGATGTTCAATTCTTTTAATCAAATTAAAGTTGAAGATCGTTTCAAATATTTTCACTTTTACGACCTGTTCTATGAAAGCAGTAGAAGAGAATACTGTTTCAAGTCCTCCAAACCATCATTGATATTGCCAAGCGCTTAAACCACAGGAGGATCACTTGTTTGTTTACGAATAGTTGACGTATAAATATTGTTATACTAGGGCACAACCCTCTCTGTCTGAATTTTAATCTCATCGTATCATAGTTAGGAATGTAGAAACAACTGGTTGTCTACTCTGATATCACAGTTTTTCATTTGTTCTCGGAACTATTCTGAGCTTTTCAGACTGTCAATCTCTATGACTTTCAGTTCGATTAAGTCATCTATGTAGTAGACATCAAGGTGTCTTTTGATCCTTCGGCATGCTGGACATGTACCAAATAGGGGAAGAACATTTTCCCTCTCTTTCTCATCTCTACAGTTTGTACAGAAATCGTTTACCCAGTGTCCAAGAATAATATAATTCGCTTGAGTGCACATAATGCAATGCCCGGAAATTACTTCAATGGCAATACTGGGCATTTTTCTTTATAGTTTATACAGACTTTTTGTGTGACCTCTGTCCAACTTTGGCCAGATTTTCCATGCGGTCCTGCTTGTATCTGAAGCCGCTCATCCGGATTTGATACAGTCCGTAATATTAATAAGTGTTTCGGCAGCCTTATGCACTAAACAATTCCAACCAATTTCGAAAAATTTCCTCCACCGACAATTATATTTATTTTAGAGACATCAGAATAGATTGGAAGATATTTTAGTATGTTTTTGAAACTATGCCTCATAAAGCTAAAAACCCATAACATATACAATTGCTTTCTTTTGTCTTGTATGCATAGATCCGAACACCTATAAGTAAAGTGTAGTATTCTCAAAAATTTTGTCAATCACAGGTTAATAAATTATCATGCAAATTGATATTCACGCACAATATTTGTAGATCTTTCCTCTCAGAGTATGAATAAATTGTACGGTTAAGAGTTATATGAGGACCCTGTATAAAAGCTATTATAAAAGCAAGTTTTTTTTTATTTAAAACGTTTAAAAATTTATAAAACTTATTGAAAAATTCCCGGCTTTTAAGTATTTTCCGTTTAAAATAAAATTTTAAATTTGAATAACTTTTAACGTATAATTTTTAACATCTCTTTTTTGGCTTGAAAGAGTAAATATGTATTTTAAATGTATCACTTTATTACATTTGCTTCTTACAGTCTCTTTTTTATAACAATATTTTTTAATTTAAATGTAAACATTTATGTTTTTAAAAATTTGTCTTTAAATGTTATTAAACTTTGAAACAAATAGACATTCAAATTTATATTTAAGTGCACTTAAACGTTATGATGTTTTCATTTGAGTAAATATCTACAATATTAGCACACTTTAAGACTGACTCATTATTATTTAAACATGAGGAGAATTGATTAAATAAACTTTTCGGGTTTTTTTTTTAGATAATTTAAATTTTTCATTATCTTTCTTTCGCTTTGCTTTCACATTAAAAAAGTGATACAAAAAATATAATAAAAAATGAAAATAACTTTTCTGAGCGCTTGTTGTTATTTATTATTAAAAAAAATTCAATACAAACACAATATGGTTTTTATATTTATTTTAATTTTGTTGTTGTTGTGCGTTTGTTTTTGTAATTTATTAAAACGTACAAATAAATAAATTTGAAAACAGAGCTCGATTATTTCGTTAAGTATTGAGTTTAACAAGTTTTCAGTTAAACACTTCGCCGGTTACTGAATTAAAATGATAGAAAACAGTTTCGGAAAAAGGGTTCTTACTGAACACATTGAAACACAAAAAAGAAAAAAAAAATGCAAAAAACAAATTGAATTGAATTATGAACAGCTACATACATGCAGATGATAATATTCTTTACATTTTATATTTTGTATTACTGAAGTGGGTTATTGTATGGTATATCCATATAAAAATCTATATATTTAACGCAAGAACTATAGAATTTTATAAACGATTTGTGATAAGATAATAAAATACCTGGTATATGTGCTATGCATAATATAAAATATATATGTATGTATGTACATAGTATAGTATGGTTATCATTAAACACTCTTTATATTTTGCTTCTATTTTTTATGTTCAATTTCAACGTTGCCAAAAAAAATTTGATAAAAAAAACAAACGAAAAAACATTGAATTCTATTAATTACCAAACAAAACAAAACGGGAAAAAATTAATTACTACGATAAAAAGTTGTTAAATTGTAGAGAAGTTGCAATACTCTTCTCTCAAATATTATTATTTAGACTCTATTCTGTATAACTTTCCCAAGGTAAAAATTATGCATTCATCATTTAACAAATTGTTATAGGTTTGAACTTTTGCTTTAGGTATACATTTATTTAAAAAAAGCTTTTAATTTAAATGTTTAAATTTATAATTTGAAGGTATTACTCATAGCGAAGGTGTTTTCCTTTAACCCTATTCAAATAAAGTACATTTAAATTCTTTATTTAACTTGCATTTCAATACACTTTATTAGGGTTTCATTATTTATATATTTCTGATTGGTGATAATGTGTTAGAATAAGCTGCTTAGACCTATGCCTGATACGTAACATATCAGCATCATGACTGCTGTCATTGAAATTATCCTACAGAATAACTCACTTCTATTGTGCCAGTATTACAGAATAATAAATCTGCTATAGATGGTTTCATGGGTAAAAATACAGCATTTATGGATCGACTATGGATGTCAACCGAACTTCAGATAAACTTACCAGTCACCAAAAAAGTTTTTGAAGGCGGCAACAATGTAATTGAAATTCGCGTGGTATTCGTGGTTGACTCCTTAATCTAGTCATTCAATAACAGATATTTTAAGGAAGATTAGAAACACTACGATATCCTTATAACGAAAATCACATCATATTAAAAGGTCATACATATTAGGGGCACATTGTGTCTAAGCTTAACAACTACATGTCCAACTCCATTTTGTAAAATTGTACTCAATAACTAATACTGAACAAATTATACTCAATAACATTCTTTAAAACCATAACGATAGAACTAATTATAGCTTTTCATTTTCTAGGGAGACAATGGATGTCTTGACGAGGAGTGGTGAAAGAAAGATAAAAACTTTAAATTAAATTTCTGCTGCAAGAGTTGCCGTTACAAAAATTAAAAATTTTAAGACCAGAAACATTTCAAAGGGGGCTCATTACTGTATACATATATTGGATATTGGCCGAGCTAAGGTGAGTCTATTTAAAAATTTTTTTACATGTCATATCATATTAATTACTTTGGCGTTGAATATTTTTTTGAACTTCATAAGTTCTTAATTTTCTGAGTATGAAATCCTATGACAATGTCTTGCATTTTTAAAATGGTAAAATAAATTTAATTTCATCGGAACTCTTTACTTCCAACCTCACCGTGGTATGATCGATTTTTTCTCAGTACTTCGATGTATTATTCTTACGTCAGTCCATCCTATTGTTGGTTGTTTTGCCAAAGGATAATAGAATATTCTAGATTATTCGAATAGAATTCTAATGTTATGTTACAACCACGTACGAGAACGATTTGATAGCTTGTGGTGTATTAGTTGATCGCTGAGAACCACGAATTGTTTTCCTAAAATTCTATATTGGAGACAGTAGAAAAATGTATTGTCGTTGGAATTGTATGTGGCAGGAACGCCTTCTGCAGAAGAACATTTCATATACGAATAATGAGGCTAAAGAACGTATTCTTTCAGTAATGCATTGTTCTGTCCTTTGGCTGCAGTCGTGGTTGGATGTGCCTTATTTTAGGATCTGTGTCACCTTGGAATCTATTCGTTAACCTTCAAGGGCATTCTATTTCCTTTGTTAAAAAACATATTATTGTGTAGGACAAGTATTTTAAATAAGTCATCTAAGTGGCAATAAGGTTATATGTGCAACACTGCAAACTAGTACCTCCCCACCGGCGAGACATTAGACGGAATTTAGTCTTTCGATTTTTTTTAGAACTTTATATGCTACACGATGAATTGTCCATTACGCTGTGTTCTACGCGACATATGAGTTCTATGTAGAAATGATGGTACTCCACTGCGTGGAGTTGTCGGAGTGCTGCATTTAGTATAAATGGGTTCATATTAAGACTCTAGCTGTCATATAGATTGTTTATTGATTGAAATTTAGCAGGTATTTGTTTATCAGCAATTTAAAAAAGAAAAAAGTTTAAACATTTGCTTTTTTTTAGTGTTAACAAAAAATGTACTTTTGCCTTTGACTGTACATGTAATACAATATCCACAATCGTAAACAATAGATTTTAAAGAAAAGGAAAACTTAAAATTTCATTCACATACTCGTAATCGTTGTAAAATAAAATGGAAATTATCATCAACTGTTTACATTATCTTGTAAACGTTTTTTTATATCGTTTTAGATATTATTTTACTTGTTATTATGGATAAACTTATTCAAAACAAAACAAAAAATGTATTCAATTTGAACTTAAAGCCCATTTAAACAAATAAAAAACTGTTTGATTTTTAAATCAAAGCTTAAAAACGTAGTAAAGCTCATTTCGTAAATTTTAATTTTGAAATGTACGTAGTATGAGTACAATAGTGTAACGCTTCAATGAATTTTTTCTTTCTATACCCTACACTCGTGCAAATCGAAATTAATACGGGAGATTTAAATTTAATGTTTAATTATTATTATTATTTTTTTTTTTTTTTTTTTTTTTGAAAAATAAAAATGAATTCGATTAAACGCAATTACAATCTTTACATACATAATGTTCAATAACTTTATGGGAACAAAAGTTTATTTTTTTAAATTGGCGTTACACCAAATGAGAGCTTGTAGTACTACTATCGAGTCTTTCATCAAGCTCGTCCTACCTTTAAATTTGAATAAAACAAAGTGTGTGTGAAATATAGTCAACATTTTTTATTCGTCCGAAATACCTATTGATACCATAATCTGCGGAATATAACAGCGTTTAATTGACCGCCATAGCTTCTCTGCGAAATTTTCAATTTTCCATGACTATAAATCGGATCGAATATGACCCATAATATCGATTATGTTGGCTTCGTGAACCGTTGTGATTTGTGACTTACTTCTATTCACCTGCCTGAAAAAGTCTAACATGGTCAAATAGCACGATCTTAGTAGCCAGATCACATCATCTCCACGTGAAATAATTATGTCCTCAAGACACTGGTGTACAATAGTTAATCATATGTCGTTGGCGTGTAGATCATTAAATTTCAGGTCAAAAGAAGTTGATAATCGTCGACCTATTGTGCTCACCGTTGACGGTGATGCCCTGGCCAACGTCGTGCTCAATAAAATATGGACTGATCACGCCTCAGCCCCAAATTACCACCAAATTCGCTGTGACTTTTCCGGAATGCATTGGATATCGATCTCATGGAGATTGGTATAATTTCAAATTCTACAATTCTGTTTCCTCACGTATCAATTCGTGCAGAAATTTGCATCATCGCTGAAGATGATTTTTCGATGAAAATTAGGATCAGCGGCCAGCCTTCAGTTCCTAGGTCAATTGAATTTTTTACGGGTGCAGTCAGTTTGTCAAGTTGTGATAGGCGAAATCCGAAATCGACTCTTGGATTCTTCAGCATACTTTCATCGCTTATCAACTGACTGATAACTACCCCATAATCCTTTCGAAGAAGACACGTCGTTGTCTGTGGGCAATGTCTATCTATTCATCACGATTTGGCAAAGCAGTCTGAATAAATGACAACTAATTCGACAGATGTAGCTTCAACAAGATGACCGTTATCAACTGTCAAAGACCCGATATATAATTGAAGGCTTTTATTAAACGCTATTCTTTGATAATTTGTTTTGTATCACTCGAAAACTTTTCTATTCGAATGAGTTACAAAATTTCTATAAGCAAACAAAAAAAAAAAACAGTAAATTAAATAACAATTATTTATTTCATCACATAAATGAGTAATTTAACACTATGTATACATGTATATACAGTTACACATACAGATATACATACGTATGTATACTAGAGTATAAATAAATAAAAAATCAAAGATTTTTGTGATTTTTGGATTGTGTTAATTGACAAAACGCCTTAAGATTTATTTGTTTAACGTGTTTATTTTGCAAAAAAAAAAATGAAAACAAAATAACGAAAATTGTTCAAATGTTAATAAGAAAATAATACAATACTTTCTACAACTGTTTATGATTTGGGCGTATGTATATATATGTCAATATACTATAGATTATATGGAAAGAAAAAAATGATAAATAATACTGAGAATTTTTCATCACATGATTTTGTTTTAACTGACAAAACGATTTGTGTTTAATTAATTTGCAGATTTTTAAAAAACATTTTTATGTAAAATGGTTTGAAATGCTTTAAAACTGAGGCCTAAAAATAGGCAAGAAATCCTTAAGAGCATTTAGATAAATTTTGAAAAGAAAAGAACGCTTTTAATTAAAGAAGTTCATTGAAATTAATTTTAAAAATGTAGCTAAATTATAAGAAATGATTACAACAAAGTTTAATAAATAAAATAAACGTTCACATTAAGCAAATATTTGATCAAAACAACATAATCCCTATTTCTTTCAAAACTTTGACTTAGTGCAAAATAAGAAACTTTGAATGAAACATGCAAAAGTAAATATTCATCGATTATTTCAAATCAATGATTATCTGCAACTGTTTTACGTGTTTTTTTTTTCGTCAAATATTTACTGAATGTAAACGTTGTTTAATACTTTTCTAATTATTACAATTCTCCTTATTGTGATTTCTTACACGAAAATACACATACTATTTATAGAGAAAAACGTAAACATTCCAGGAAAAAAAATGCATTCACGTAAAACCGATTGAATATCACTTCAAAAAAAAAAAAAAAAAAACAATAACAAAAGTACCAGTAACATTATTAGTTTTTAAATGAATTTTTTTTATCAATAATAATAAAAAAAGAAATAAATTTATTGTATAATTGTAAATCCTTAAAAACCATTTATGAGATAGTTTGTTGTTATATTAACTTCATATCCTGTCTACCAACCACACTTAAACACGTGCCGATAGAATGATAGGTTCAGCTTCAATTTCGGCTACTTTTTCTTTTAATTCTTCTTCGGCTTCTTTCAGCTGTTCAATGTTTTTAGGTGTGGTAGATGCTTCTAAAACAGCAGTTTCTGTTGAACTTGATGATGATGTTGATGGTGGTGTTGATGTAGCAGTAGTACTCGTGGTGGTAGTTGTAGTGCTATGAGAACTATCCTCAATGGTGGTGGTTTCTAGGGTAGTGGCATCGGTGGTGGTGGTTTCACTATTAATTAAACTTTCAGTAGTAGCTGTAGTAGCTGTAGAACTGGAAATTTCCTCTAATTTCGATGCTGACAAATTAGCCAAGCCGGTAATTTCTGTTTTCGATATGGTAATTTTAGTAATTTCATGATCCTTTGTTTGATCATCAGCATTTACGGTGCGTTTCAGTTCAAATATGGGTATAAAGGCTACACCGCCTGTATGAGGATGTATGGCAATACGATCAATAACTATGTGAGCTGGTTTACCATTACCCTCTGGTACTTTCTCGGTAGTTTGCAACAAGACTTTATGTGTTATGGGCGCCTCACTAGTTGCGGTTTCTGTCAAAGCTGCTTTTGTTGTACTTTCAGCGTTTTCAGTTTCCTCTTGTGAATGGCGTTTAGTAACCTCATGTTGTGTGTCATGTTCACTGGGTTTTATTTCCGGTATATGTACATTTTTATCAGTCAAAACTTTGTTAACACTTAAAGCCGAGGCAAATAGGCCTTGTTCAAAATCGCCAATTAAAGAACTTAAAGAGATCTGCTTTAATTGTCTATCGTTGCTCTCCTCGTAAATGCGTCGTTTAACTTTAACACTCTCCTTGATGCCTAAAGGCAATTGATCATTCCCTAAGAAATCGGTCACAGCATCGTTATGGTTTTGTGGCACTGGCATGGCTTTGGTTACGGCAATAGCCAAACAGACTACAGCAATAACTTTAAATAACTTCATTTCGGGAATTTTGAAGATTTTTCTTTAAATTAAAACTCCGAAATTTTTATTGAAATTATTTATCTGCACACCACTTTATTTCTTATTTTATTAAGCCGCTTTCTATTACGTATCTTAATGCTACGACTGAAACTTATAGAATGATTCGTTTTTTTTCTCACTGCCATACTTTTAAAGTTTTTTTTTTTTTAATGACTGTGATTTTCTGTTTCTCTATTTTATTTAACTTATTTTTCTTTTGTAGAGAAAAAGCTTTTATTTCAATTTTTTTAATGCGTATGAGTTAAAGGTGTGAATTTATTTTTATTGAAATTTAATTTAAACTGCCAAAAAATCATTTTAAGCTTGTATTAGTTTTGAGAAAATTAATATTGATTTAATCAATTAAAATTTTCCCTACAACATTGCACACATTGTGAATAAGTGTTGGGCATCTGGGTAAATATTTGCACAGATACGAGTACAATAAATATTTTAAAATGCTTTTCAAAAAGTACAGAGACTTTATATGAAAATTGCATAAAATATATGTACCTACGTACAGTGTACAATGGGAAGATGCCCTATAAGTTCCAGTCTTGTTTACTGTCTGTTACAAGCTCTTTCATTCTTCACACTTCTATTCACGCAACTAATATCTGATTTTTAAAACTGTCTATTCTTTAATCAGAAATTACTCGCCGTTCTCGCAATCATGAATTTGTGGTTGTAGGCGAACTCCTATTTTAAGTTCTTTTTTGTTCAGTACTGAATTGAGCATTGTTAATTACATTAAGCTGGATGAACGATTCTGACATTTGGCGTAGTAATGATCTGCTGCAAAAGCCAAACTTGAGATTTTTGAATTTGTCGATTCGGTTGAGGCAACTTTGATGTTAAGATGGTGAACACTCTGTAAAATAATAGTCCTCGCATTTCTGAAGCGGGTATGGACTGGATCAAACAAAGACCAAACAAGAATTCACAAAAAGCTAGTGTAAAAGAGAAGACAGCTTTCAACAAATGCCGAGCTTTAACATGGATAACGACACGTCTGAAGTTTTGGGAATGAGATTGGTTGTATCTACCATATAACCCGGTCTTGGCACGTAGTAGTTACCACTTTTTCCTATCTATGACGAAAATTTTGTCGGCAAACAGTCCTCTGCAATAGAAGTTTGTGAATACGCGACATGGCATCTGTCACGATTGTCTGATTTATTCGACAGAATCATGGAATACATATTTTAATATTTGGATGCGCTCCATCTACAGCAGCCGCGACAGATATTTGAATTTGATATTATATTCGACACATAATGGTATCAATAGGTCCTTCGCTCACACGCACTTTTTATGTTATATAAATTTAAAGATAGAAAGAGCCTAATGAAATACCCGATAACTTTATAGGCCTTTGCGTTCGTTCTACTTCGAACGAATAACGTTGTGTAGTAGCTTTAGTGTGAATCTAACCGTGTAAATGTTAGCTCACGTGATACATAATAGCGTGGGATATTTACTATATTGGTCATTACAACCCTTCAGTCAGGATTACGATCTAGTTTCTCACACCACATATGTTGTGTTGGTTCATTTTATCCATAAGTGGCGGGACCAACAGTTTAAAGCCTACTCCGACCGATGGCTTTTTGTAAACTTTTTGTGGTAAATTTTATTTATTCTCAAAGTTTTTGCCAGAAATCTGCTGAGAGGAAGTCACCGAAGAAATATGTTTTCATGTTTCGTTTCGTTCGATATGTCTGACCTGGGGTTTGACCCTGGGCTCACGTCTAACAACCCAACACACTACCAACTAGACTATGACGGTTTCGACATATACATTAAATACAACACTGAACCCCTCCACTCTATGGTACACCGACTGCAATTGGCTTGGGAGTACTCAAACTGTTACCTTCATTAACTACAAATTTTCGAAATCCCGAATACCGGGATTTTTAAAAATCTATGCCGTTTGGCATCCCTAGTTTCAATATCTTGAACTTTTATATTTGCTATCAATGTAAAGTCGATTGTAGGCGTACTCTATTAAAAATTTGTGTAATTTCATTTGAAATAATTTATACCACATACAATGTCCGACATACAAATTTATAAATAAGTCAATACGAATGTGGTATTTATGGAAATTTTCTTAAAAATTAGAACTTAAAATATTAAAATTTGTAAATATTTTTGAAGAATTTTATTGTTGCTCAAAATCTATTTATTGGATTAATTTTTTTACAAGCAATAACTGCGTTTTGAAAACGGTTTGGAGTACAATTAAGAATTGTTTACACGAATTTTTTGATTAATTTTTGTTTGTTTGTTTTGTTTGGAATATTAAAATATTTCCATGTTTTGATATTATTAGCAACGTCATTAATAAAAGTCTCTAATTAAATCTAATTATAACAAGTTAGATCTTATTTTTCAAATAATGTTACGTTTTCATAACACAATGATTGAATTTCATTGAAAAACAAAATTTGCAAATTTGTTGTCAATTGATTAAAATTCAGTTTTAATTTGAATTTTTTTTTCAAATGATTTCTTTTTCTTTTTTTTTGCAATCAAGAATAAAATATAAACATTTCGTGCACAGTGTAGCAACGGGTTCAAATAGGAAGGCTACAAATTAAGTTCAAATTTAATTGAAGACTTTGTATTACCTTGGACTCTCAACTGTATGAATACCACCATTTGTAAATGTTGTGTCGATATTTCTAGGCCACACAGTAATATGGAGATCATTGTCTTTGATAGTAATCTATGCCGAGAAAGTCCTTATCCTGATCACGGTATTTGCAATTTCCATTGCCCATTGTCCATTGTCAGTGTTAGACTATCATCATTCCGGCGGTCATATCGTTTCTTTTAAATTCAGAATTTTTTCCATAGGCTTTTGATAACAGTTTTTACCTTTAGAGATAGATTTGATAACAACTTGATTTTAATTACCTACTTTCGTTTGTTACACATTCCACAAGTGTTTGCTTGCACCGCTACCGTAATATTAACAGCGCAATCAGTACAATGAAAAATTGTCATATTTGTGGCTCAGAAAACCCACACGTGGTCTTTCAGAAGTCAATACACCCATTGCGGCTTGTGAAGCGGAGGCATCATTGGCCCATATTCCTTTGAAAATAAGGACGGCTCAACCATTACGATCAATGGAGACAGTATCGTGAAACTGGCCACACATCTCATGCCACAATCGATTTATTGCGTCAATCGTTTGATGGTCGTTTAATTAGCTGAAATTGCGATGCCAAAAGACCACCAAGAAGCCGCGATTTGACACAGTTGGATTATTTTCTGTGGGGCGCCGTTAAAGAAAAGTTTTATGACGACAAACCAGAGACAAATGAGCATTTGAAGACCAACATTCGTTATGAATTTACCAAGATTGGTCCAATTGAATGACGCCATGTAAGGCCAGCCGCGGCAGCCCCTTGAATGAAACAATATTCCATTTCTAAACGGAACAATTGTACTTCACTAAAAAAATAATTTGGCAAAATTTCAAACCGTTTTTGTTTTATTGAATTCTTAAATATAAACTTTAAAATTGCCCAATCTACAATATCATGATACTATTTGAGGATTAGTTTCTAACTATTACTATTAAATGTTCAGTTGTATTTAATCTCATTTGCTAAGGTATGGTTCCATTGTAAAAGACTTTATGACCGGCATAGCATTGACATTTTCTTGTCTACGATCGATTTGTAGCAATATTCCTGTCAGTCTGAATTTAATTAATCAAAATGACCACAGCCTTTCGAAACCACAGACATCAGCGACTGTATATTACTTTCTGAGTCTCTTGCTTATAGTACCAAGGACTTAAAAGATCTGTGTGGCAAGGGGTTCCCTCGCCTCTCTTGGCTATTTGAAACTAATATTTTTCCCGTATCCGCCTTATTTTCCACAAAATTTCGACATTTACTTGGTTAGATTCGAGATTGCATTGTTTTAGTTCTCGGAGTAAGTTAGGTTAGCAGGTAGCTTGCCGTTCATAGGCAATAAAATAGCCATGAAAAAGTTCCTCAAAAAATCTTTCCTTCGGAGACGACTTTAAAACTGTTGGTTCGCCCCTCATGTATGAATTTAACAGCAGCTAGGTTGTAATCCTGACTGAAGGGGGGTTGTAGGCACCAATTTAAGTATGTATGTATGTATGTGTATATGTACGTATTGATTGTAAATAACAAATGCTATTGGAAAACCCGGTTTAAATGAAACAATTTCTATTTTTATACATCAAAACGCACGAGTTCTTCTTTTGTACCACAATATTTATAAACAAAGTTTTTAATAATTTTCAAAATAAATAATAATAATAGTGACATAATCCTAATAAAATAGTCACGATTTAATTGCATACGATATGTTTTGATCTATAATTGATGAATATTGTATAAAAATAGAAGAAAATTATGATCGTGTTATTTATAGCCAATTGAAGTTTTGCACAAGTCTCTTTCACCGATAAATTCACAAATAAAATTAAAGAATATTTATTTTACATTTTGCTGGTACATATGTACATACATATCGTCATCTTAAACGTAAATGGGCATAGAATAACTATTAAAAAAATTAATTATTTCAGATAAACGCCCTAGGTTTTTAAGAGACATGTTTCTTTCTTAATAATTCATAATTGAGTTGCGAAGAAATCTAAACAAAGTTATTCGCTTCGTAGAATTGTAACCAGATAATCGGAAAAGGTTTGAGTCGTAAAAACCCAGTGACTAATGAATCTAGAAAAGTGTCACAAATGGCAGAATGAACAGTCGAAATCAATTGGATCGTACAGAAGATTGTACTGTTTACCACGAGAACTTAAAGAACCTTTACCGCAATTGTTTTGTTATCACAACTTGGTGAACTTTAAACAGAACAAAAATCAAGTGATTACTCCAAGAACTTTTTTATAACTCTACATAGCCTTTCTGGTTGAATTCGCAGCAAATTGATCACGATTACAACTTGAATCTTCACTTTCAGTACTAAAATTTATGTTTTTAACTGAAACAAATACTCACACACTATATATCCACTAAACATGCAGTGCCATTGTATTGTAATATCGAAAAATAAGTTATAGGACGAGGGAAAGAGGAAGTACTGTGCGATATATTGGTGCTCAATTATTTATTTTTATTTTTTGATAACAAATACAACTTCTTCGTCTCGAATTATTTATAATTTTTCTAATAATTCACAAAGCACAGCAGACCCAAGAGTTTTCGATAGGAATTGAAACCTCAGTCTCCCACATTCGCTGATTAGCATACAGCTTAGTAGACTAAGGGAACACGACTGGCACTACCCATTTCAGAAAGCGTTAACGTATTAAATAAAGTAAACCCCGAATATAGCTTCTACGCATCTAGATTGAAGATCAATTGGAGAGTAACTAATAGAACTGGCGACTAATTCAACGGTGCATTGTAAACGATAGTTGCAAGGACCATATACAAGTTTTTAATCATAATCAATTGTCTTGTTGTCGCTGCGCAGTAAAATTCAAACAAATCAGAATCTAATCGATTTTCAGTAGAGTAAAATATCTTTAAGCGCCCAGAATATGGATCGTAGACTCTTTTATAATCAGTACTACAGCAGCTACTTAGTCTAAAAAAACTCCGTTATAATCCGGACCGATTCAAAAAAAATGTATTTTGCTATCTTTACTGTATTACAATACAATGAATAGAAGTCATCTCCAAATAAGTTCCAGTGTTTTCAGCAACAGAAGCCTAAACCACAATTAAATGAGGAGTTCTTTGAGGGGGAATAACGTTCCAAGCATTATCTCGTTTCTAAGGAGAAGATTTTAATCATAGAATTGTTCTAATTGTCTTTGGTTTAAGAAATAAAAAAGTTTTGTTAGCTGTAGGTAGATAGAAGCATTGTATTTCATCGTTTCAATCCATAGAAATTCAGAAAATTATTCTGCAGGAATTTTTCGTATCTTTATGTCGGCGGGCATTTATGGTGGTACTTCAGTTTTATAATAGTCTCCAGTCCATTGCATCTTAATAACAGCAAACATTTGAAGGAAGTAGTGACACTGTTATATGAAAAAAATTACAACACGTGCTCTGTATTTCAAACCTAACAGATTGCATAACTAATGAATCATATTGAAAAAAATTAAATCGTATTTTAACATCAACAAAAAAAGAGGCTGACTGTAATACGTGTTACTTCAAGAACTAAAACAGTGCAATCTCGTATCGGAAGTCGCCATAGTCTAGTAGGTAGTGTTTTGTACTATTAGACGTGAGGTCGTGGTTCAAACACAAGGTCAGACATCTCCAACAAAATGAAATACGAAAAAAATTTCTTCAGCGGATTGCAGTCAGCAGATTTCTGGCAAAAACTCTGAGAGTAAATAAAGAATTGCCGTGAAAAGATGCTCAAAAAATCTGTCGTTCGGAATCGATTTTAAACTTTAGGTTTTGCCACTCATGGATAGAATTAACACACATAAAGTTGGAGGCGTGAGAAGCTAGGCGGTAATCCTAACTGAAGGGTTGTAATCGCCAATTATGTTGCTTATCAAAGCCACTTGAGAACGCATAGCGGCCCTTGGTGGAAAAGGCAGTCTATGTATTGACCGAACTCCACCACCCATCAAAGAAGTTGGTTAGCGAAGCGGTTGTATGCTAAAGCACGAATGCCCTATGCTGTAAACCAGCCTGAAAGTTTAATAAACGAAGCTATATCCCTGATGTCAATGGATGACAACTCAGTTAAGCTGACAAGGAATGGGGAGCCAAATAACCTAAATCTTCACCTTGCAAGAGATGGACATTGACAAAGAAGGTGTCTTCTCTCTCACAATGACCTGTAAGCAAGTCATGAAGATTAATTAATTTTTAATCAATATCGTCGAGCATGTAATTTCATTAAAATACATTTTTTAATTTGTGAAAACCATTACTAAATGATGAGCCGGGATAAAGCCTTTAAGTTTTCAATTATGCCTTAAGAGTTTTACTCAAAACCACAAAAAAAACTTTCTTTTAATACTAACCACCAACATATGAATTATTTTTTTTTTGTTTTGCGACTTTTAACAACAAATTAGGAAGCGGTTATAATTAGTTTGAACAACGAAAAACAATATCGAAACAATAAAAAAAAAATAAACAACAAATTAAAAAGTGTAAATTGAAATGATTTTTTATTGGTAAATTTCCATATAAAAAAATTTTATTTTTGAACAAACAAATTAAATAACCTGATAATTTTATGAGCCTTAGAAACAGTCATGCCACGCCCACATTGACAATGATACACACATAGGAGTAGACTTATTTCTGTAATACTCAAATAAATTTCAATTTCACTGGAAATTCGTAAAATATTTTCCAACTATTTCAGCCAAATCGGTAATAATCTTTAACGACACAGAATCACAAATTTACAGCGTAATAATGCGCATTATATACTCAGCAAACAATTTTAGCCTAATTTAAGGCTTTAAACACTGTTATACTGATAATCTTTTTTAATTTAATTGAAGTACGATTATTTATATTTTCTTTAAATTATATTTACCTGTTAATTGTCCAATTTGACGTCATGTTATCTATCAGATTCAATTTATTTGTGTATGCTTATAATCCCGATATGAGTAATCATAATTGATATTGAACACAGTAATAATTCATCATCAATGTTTTCAAATTGACGTTGTACGTTTGTCTGAGATGAAAAAAAAACCATAAAATCTTGTGATTTCCTTGGCTTTCAAATAAAAACAAAACAATAAAATAAAAAAAGAAAAATAAAACTTGTAAAATTAAAAAAAAGAAAAGAAAACGAAAAAAAAAAACTTAAAATTCGTTTTAAAAATAACACTTAATAATCAATAAATATTTACTATGAATTATTTATTAGTTTATATTTAAAATACAGTGGGGACCCGTGTTGTGATCTGTTGAAACGAGTTTAGTCGCGAAGAAAAACAGCATTAATTAATTGATATATCGTATGAGAGGGTTTTCCTTCCTTTTGGAATTTGATGCTCCTGTGTGATCCAATGGAGAAGGCATAAATCCACAAACTGCGGGTCGTGAGCACCAATATATCGAATACTATTTCCCATTTCACTTTTTCTATAACTCTAACTGTATTCACCGCTAAAATAGGGGTGATCATGCTTTGAATGTTGGTCTCAGTTAAGAAAAATGCAGGACTAGCCCGCAAACTAGGAAATTGTAGCAGTAAATCAACCAATATTAGATTTATTTTCTTTAAATGCTTTCTTATGGAGATAGATTTCAAGATATTTAAATATTATATTCAATGGATAACTGTTTTTAATAATTTTTTTTTGGCAACTGTTTAGCATTGGTAGCTAGTTTAGCTTCATCAGAAATATAATTTTTAAATCAGAATGAATGAAATCAGAATTGTTTCCAGCATTTCAAAATCCTTATTTTCTATGTTCAAATATATAAGAGAACAGTGAAGATCATTGCATGATCGGTTTATATCTAAAGTCATAAAATTCCACTAAATTTTATTGATGGACAGGAAGAAAACGGAAGACAGGCGAAAGCAAGTATTGATTGGCTCATAAATTATTTTTGTGAAGCATTGACTAGTTACACGCTAAGAAGAAGTTGCTCTTGATGGACTATCCAATTAAATGCTTCAATAAAGCGATATAATGCAAGCGAACAGGCTTACGTCGGTTCTCAAAAGTTTTCGGGTAATCGTCCCATATTGGCCGTTTATAGGTAGTGCAGGTATATAGACCACCAAAGAAGTTTTGCAGACTTATACTTCCAATGTCCATTAATCACAATTTATTCAAATTATGCATATGCTTTATGCAAGGTGCTCTTTCTTCATTCGACATAGTGCTGAGCATGTACCTAATAGGCAAAGAACAGTTTTCTCCTCTTTCGCAACTCCACCGCTCCTGCATAAATAATTTGCCAAGTGTACGAGACCAATGAGTTTTACATAATGTAATGTCCAGTAATTACTCCAACAACCGTACGGAGTGTAAATATCGGATGAAGTGAAGCAATTCTTTCGACCTCTGAAAAGTGTGGTGGTTTAGTGAATTCTGATTTTAGAAAAAATAGCTTCGTGATCTGATCCTCATACATGACATATATGGTTGTTTCTGCGAAAAAAAACAGGCAATAGATAGACTAAAAGAGAAGAGTAAATAAAGATAATTGGAGATAAAGCAGAGTCCCTGAGAAAGCTTGATATAAAAAAGAAATAATGAAATTAGGAAAATCCCATAAAGGCATATTAATTTGATTATTCAATACACTCATTTAATTGAGTCCAGAGGTTTTGTTGTTTCTCTCCAAATCTGCACTACATTATCTTTGATAGGTGATAACAATTTTTAGATACCCCAATTTGATTTTTCACAAATTCTCGGGTCCCACTGTTTTAAATATTATGATGACATTATAATTTTTACTATTAATATTGCGATCCTACTGTTGCCGATGCTAGGAAACACGCTCCAAAACGAGCACAATTAATTAACACATTTTGGCAAAATCAACAAAAAAAAAACCTCTCCTCCAATTCTAGCACTTTTCCGCTGAACTTATCCACTGATTTTTTAAAGTTAAATCTACTCTATACACTTACACATACTCTATATGAGAAATAATAAGTTTTTTTTTCTTTTTTTTTTTTAATTTTAAATACCAGATTGGCAATTAACAACATGTATGTTAATTACCTGAGGAGATTGTATCGATTTAATAGCAGACAATCGAGAAAATGCGGATTTCATATAAAAACTCCTAAGATGATATAAAAGATTGCTACAAAATTTACTTGAGTTCAAATCAATACGTGTTTTAGTCGGGCACTGGTGGCTTAAAAGCAAAACCTATACAAGCGTGAGCGGTCGTACGAAAAGTTTGTATTTGCGTAGTTTTGAGAAAGTTTTCCCCCCAAACACAGAAAAGGGACTACTACAGCATTTGCAACTTTGCAAACAAGAAATTTATTTTTCATTTTGCAAGACCGAGAAAAAGAAAGATGAAGAGCCTTCAGGTTATTGCTTTGTGGTACACATTCGCTACCTTGTGCGCCCTTTGCTGGTCTCTGCCAGTATTAGATGCCTCCTCAGGCATTGACAATGAAACCATAGAGGGATTAAAGGCCGGTCTTAATGATACACCTAAAAACTTGTAAGTAAACACAGTAGTTTGATGTATTCTTAAGCCTTGAGGACTAAATATAGAAATTACTTACTTTTTTTTCTTTATCTATTTCAGATATGTAGTCAAGGCTGTGGTTTATGAAATTGGCATTTTGACGGAAGTCGATGATAACGATACAACCAGCTTTGAGAGTCAAGAACGTGTGGATCTTACCTTCTTCGATGCTCATACCAATCAAAGTCACATTGATTTGGGTAACATCCCCTTGCCCATACAGACGAATGTTAGCGGCCAAGTCTTGACAGGCATTGCTCCCATTAATATTGGTGCTTTTAGTAGTGCTTCTGAACTATTACAAACACTACCCTTAACGGGTAGCATTGTTAATATAACCCACAGTGATACAGCATTCTATCAGCTAACCCGAACGAATGCCAGTGATAATGAAAAGCCTAGAATAATAAGTTCAGAGGAAATAGCCAATATACCTGGAGCATCTTCTTTGTTACCTGCATCCTCATCAGCGCAACCAGAGAACGTTGCAGCCAATACCTTGGAGTCTCGTTAGTTATCATATAGAATTAGTTTTTTAGAGGTTAGAAAAGACTGGCAAATTTAAATTACAAGAAAAAAAAGCAAACAAAATTAAAAAAAACGCAATACTTTTGTAGTGAAAAATTTACATACACATAGTCTGTAGTAGATTGTTTTTTATAAATCATATATATATATACAGATTCACAGAAATCAATATGTAAATATATAATATAAATCAATATATATATATATGGATGGATCTGTATATATAAATCAATATCTATATGTATACTTATATATAAATCGATATATATTTATATATATATATATGGATATCGATTAGTATATATATAGATATTTATTTATATATATATATATATATATATATATATATATATATAAATCAATATCTATATATATAAATCGATATATAAATCATATCTATATATACTATATATAAATCGATATCTATATATACTATATATAAATCGATATCTATATATACTATATATAAATCGATATCTATATATACTATATATAAATCGATATGTATTATATATATATATAAATCGATATCTATATATACACAAATCAATATCTATATATATACAAACCAGTATCTATATGTATATAAATCAATATCGATATATATACAAATCAATATCTATATATATACAAACCAGTATCTATATGTATATAAATCAATATCGATATATATAGATAATATCTATATATAATATCTATATATAGATAATATCTATATATATCGATATTGATTTATATATATATATCGATATTGATTTATATTATATATATATCGATATTGATTTATATATATAAAAATATCGATATTGATTTATATATATAAAAATATCGATATTGATTTATATATATAAAAATATCGATATTGATTTTAATATATATATCGATATTGATTTATATATATATATATATATATTGATTTATATATAATCATATATATATATATATATTGATTTATATATAATCATATATATATATATATATATATTGATTTATATATAATCATATATATATATATATTGATTTATATATATATATAAATATATATATATATCGGGCCGATAGCCTTGGTTGCTATTGCCTTGAGAATATAAGCTAGACATAACTAGTATTATAAGGTAATAAATAAATATATATATATATATATATATATATATATATATATATATAGAGCCCTGCAGCACATTTTTTCACCTCTGTGAGTTGCTTGTTGTTAAATTCTGCTGCTGTCAGGTTTTCGCTGCTCTTGGAGACAGAATGGTGTTTAATTGTTCTCCATAGCTTTTTTTTGTGCCTTCACCCTTACTGGCACATGTGGGAATGGGCAGCTGGCTAATGGTTTTCTCGATGTAAGCGCCGAAACCAGTCCAGTTGGCTTAGTTGTAGTTAACATTGGTATACCTGTCTGGCTCTACGAAGTCTCTGTTCTTCTCGATGCTGACCACAATGTGAATGTGATTTGATAATAGGGCTTTGTAAGTTTGCCAGGCCAAATTTGTTTCATCGATTTGGTCGGCTATTTCTGCTTTAGTGATGCGCATTGATATCATATATACGTCGGTGATTTCAATATTCGTATGCTGCGTTTTTACTGATATGAACATCACTTCGAGGAAGTCGTCGGGATTTCTGAGGACGGGTAGCTCCAACAACCGTACTGAGGGTACTACTTTTTAAGCAGACTGCATGCGTCCTCTATCAAGTTTTGCACAGAATTGCTATACCATTCTTCGAGCGTCTGAAGTTGACCATACATAACTGCATTGTCAGGTCTTTAAAGGGGTTGTCCACTTTGGAGAAACAGTTCGATAGTTTTCCCAAATCCATTCAGTTCATTCATCAACATCATATCGTACGGCTACCATATTGAAATATCGGCGATTGCCATACACCGTTTTGGAGCTTTTTGAGATATTTCCGTTCCTAATTCTTCTAGCCGCAGCATTTATTGCCGGCACTTTTGCCTGACAGACGCCTTATGTATTGTCCATTTAGTCTGGAAGTATAAATGGAAATATGAATGGAGTCATTAACGAAGAGCACTGCATCATTTTGCTTACCGAAATGGATATTCCAAACTTCCCTGAGTCAATAAACAGTCTCCTTGCTAAAAACTGTGGTGGTTGATCAGTGGAACAAACGGCAAAACATCAACTGTTGACAACTGTAAACTTGCTAAGAATTGTAACTTTTATCAAGCACGTTTAGGCAGGGCGGTGCTGTTAAAATTTTTTATTGCAATCGACAATACAGATATTTGGTCGACTGCAAAATCTAGACTTTATCTATTAATGAGGATAAAAAAGAAATAAACAAATCGGTCATTAAACAACGCAAAGTCAATGAAAATCGTTGAAAATTACCTTTAAACTTAAAACTGTTTCCCCCTTTTTTGTGATTTGTTTGCCAACTGGATTTATATTGATTTATATTATACTTCCACTGCAATTGTACATTAACTGGTGTCTGCGAAATATATTAAAACTATTCTGTTCGCATGTAGTTTTTAATTGAAATTCTTGACAGAGAAATTGAAAATGAAACAGTACCGGCTAGAGAATAAAAAATAAATAAATCGGTTATTTTATTAATGCAAAAGATATGAAAACCGTTTAAACTTACCTTTAAACTAAAAACTCCTTTTTACTTTAACTGCAATTTACTTCCACTGCATTTGTACATTAAAGTGCCAGTTACCCAAACGTACCGTAGCGAACGTTATCTTTTTAGCATATGGAGAGCAATGTAAACGCTTTTCGAAACGTTCTCACTCGTTGGCAAGACGGAACAATCTGCATAAAACAGAATTCTCTCATGTTTTTACGAGACATTTGAATATGAGTGATGGGGTTATTGTATGTAGAGTTGCATTACGGCACAAATGCTCTCTTTGGTGCCTTCATGATTATTAAATATAAAATTTTTAAATTGTTACGTTATAATGAAATTTGTAATTTTTATGTACAATAATAATAATAAAAATTATTTTATAATATAATGTTTATACATATATACATAATATAAATATATATAATATAAATATATAAAATATAAATACTTATTGTTATGTCTCTATTGTGCTCACAAATTTTTTTTAACAAAATAAGTAAATAATATATATGTATGTATTTTGAGTAACGAAGTGGTATGAATTCTCCTTTTTGGTACTTTCATATACGTATGTGTATTAATCGTATATATTAAGCTTTTAAATTTAAATATAAAAAATTATTTTTCTTTAAATATTATTATGATTGTAATGTGTATAAAAAAAATTTTGAAACATAATAAATAAAAAATATATATTTTGAGTGGTAATGTAACGTAAATGCGATTTTTGGTACTTTCCTATTTATACATACATCTTTTTAATTTTTAAATTTTTAAATACATATTCTTATGATTCTAATGTTCTTAAAAAATTATAAGAGTATTGTTTATTATTACTATTCTAGCTAGAGGTATTGTATTGCAATTTAATAATAATAAAAAAAATCACTTTGAATAGAACGACAGTGTACTTTCTATGTATGTAGGTAAATTCCATAAATATTGACTCAGATTCAAACAAAAATGCAATATTCCATAATATTACAAGAATAAATATTCTCCTTCGCAACGTTTTTACGTGCCTTACGCTTGAGTAACCAGCCCTTAATTAGTGTCTGCGAAATATATTGAAACTATTTTGCTCGAATGTAGTTTAAGATAACGATTCTTGAGAGAGAAATTTCAAATGAAGCAGTATCGGCCAGAGAATAAAAAATAAATCGATTACTTAAGCAATACAAAAAATATGAAAACCATTCAAACTTACCTTTAAACTAAAAACAACTTTTCCTCCTTTGTTCTGAAATTTTCTCTACTGTTTGTTTGCCAACTGGAATTATATTGAAAACAGCATCCTTTCACTGCAATTGTATATTAACTGGTGCATGCAACGTTCTTGATAGAGAAATTTCAAATGAAGCAGTATGGGCCAGAGTATAAAAAATAAATATATAAATCGGTTATATAAGCAATACAAAAGACATGAAAATCACTCAAACTTACCTTTAAACTAAAAATCACTTTTTATCCTTTGTTCTGAAATTTTCTCTACTGTTTGCTTGCCAACTGGAATTATATTGAAAACAGCATACTTCCACTCTATCAACTACAAATGGAGAAAATTATAAGAATTCGAAGTAAGCGAAACCAAAGTACCGAACTAAAACTATGAGCTCATGTAGAACCACAAGCAAGAATTTTGTTGCGACCAATCGATTACCACATTCGGCCATCTAGTAGTTTCTCTTGATCTTAAGAAGAAGAAAGCTGTTTGCCGTGTTTTCCCTTGGAAATGGTGATAACTTCAATTGAATATTTCTTTTAAACTTTTAAGAGATTTTCTTCAATGTTGAGTTGTATAATTTAATTATTGTTTAACAGAATGAAAACAATGTTTGAATACTGTTTGCTTGTGTTTTTAAAAGGGTTTGCTTTTTATTATATTTTTATTTATATTTTAATAAGTAAGAAGGTTTGTTTTGTTTATTTTTTTTTTGTTTGTTTTGAAACTAAAAATAATAATAATAATAATATAAATTATGTAATAATTATAAATTTACCTTTAGTATATATACCTTATCGCTTTGTTTGTATTACGTGATTTTTTGTTTGTTTTTATTTAATTATTATTTTTATTTTTGTTTTAATTTAAAGTAGTGCCTTATGATCGATCATACATATGTTCACTTTTTTTTGTTTTAAATGGATTTCGTTTTATAATATAATTTTCATAATTATAATATTTTTTTTCTTTTATTATATTTATAATTTAGTTTTTATTAAATAAGAATATAACGTGCTAAAACATCATATTAACAATTTCATATTTCGAAATGAGAACGATAACAATCATTCTCTTTTTTCGCTCATGATCTATATGTATAAAAAACTGTCATAAACTAAAATGCACGTTAAATAAATTTGACAATTTTTTTAATTTTTTTTTTAATTTTTTTTTGTTTGTTTTGTTTTTGTTACATATATATATTTATATACTACTGTACTACTCTTATTATGTATTTATTTTTTAACTAATGTACATACCACATGTGGTTTTGTAACTTTATAATTATGTTTGTTTGTTTTCTTTATTTTTTTTTTGTTTGTTTTTTGTTTTAATTGTTAATAACTTTTTCCGATTTCTTTTAATAAATTTTGTTTGTTGTTGTTTGTTTATTAAATGTGTTTCTCTTTTTCTTTTTGAATATGATTGAATTTAATGAAGTAAAATTATATGTTTTAGATACTTCTTCCGTTTATGTTCGAAAACGAATTTAATTATTCAGTGTACGCTTAAATAAGATCTAAACTAAGATACAAAAAAAAAATATGGAAAGTTATGCTAAAACGAACGTTTCGAACAAGAATTGGCCATAGCTTATTATAGGTTAGGTTACGTTTTTATATGCATACAATTCTTTGTTGTTGTTGTTGGTGTTTTTGCAAACATTGCATTATGAGTAGGAAGGAGAGGAGTAGAGGAGGCAGGCAAGGTAAAATGATAATAAAGAAGAATGTAAATAAAAATATGAATAGAATCGCTTACGTGTTTTATTTTGTGAATGGAGTAGTGAAGGTGTACATATTGAATTAGTTTTTATGTTTCATGTTGTCTCTCTAAAATGGTTGGCGAGGAAATTTGAGTGATTGTTGTTAAATTAATATTTTACACAGCGCTTAATCTTCGAACAATTTGTTTTTAGCTTTTAATTTATGAACCAACTTTTTAAAAAAATTTTATTTTGCTATTAATGATAAAGGACCTTCGAGGTATCTTCTGAATTCATTACATGTATTACATATTAGGAGCAAATCTTGCTGACGTCCCTCTCTATCTCTCTCTTCGTATTGCTAGCAAGATTCTAGCATTAATATTCTGTTGTAAATCTTAAACCGATTTATCGTTGTGGGATGTTCCTTCTCGTTTTGTATGTTCCAAACGTTAAATTAATCTAAAAAAAAACCAAAAAAAATTTTAAAAATATCTGAAGTATTTTAATTCATTGCTTAAATAATATTATCGACGTATTAAAGGTTTCAAATCGATGAAATGGGAAATAAACGCAGTTACTTGGATTTCATTACAATTTTATTTAGTTGAACTCTACAAATGATACAGCTTTGTGTAAGAAAACTGAAAGACTTTATTCAGAATCAATACAGATCACAACGTTCCTGTACTGATCATGTGTGCACAGTAATGACAATCCTCATTATACCTCAATAATATGGATTTAGGAAGGGACGGTCCACTGTGGACGCGATACGGAGGGTGGTCGATATTGCAAGAGACGCAATAGAAGGTGAAAGATGGAGAACGGCACAATTTTGAGCTTTATATAGCCATAGTCTCGGTCGCTAAAAATAATAGAAATAGAGGAGACGACGAACATAGCGGTTCAAAAAGGTGGCGAATGGCTTAATGCGGCAGGATTGACACTTGCTGCTCACAAAAAGGAGGCAGTCTTAATAAGTGGCAGGAAAATAGTGGAGAAAATGGAAGTGATATACTTTCGCCGTCTCGAGTATCCAGGATAAACAGCAGCTATAAAAGCGGAGGAACGATGCCATGCCGTTTGTGCATGGAAGTCGCGATGGGGGAACAGTTTAAAGGGAAGATGGACATTTCACCTTGTCCCTTTGAATGGAGAACAAACGTTGCGAGCTGAACTACTACGTGACCCAGTTCCTAACTGGTCATGGATGCATCACAAAGTACCTGCGCAGATTTGGGCATGATACTTCCCCTATATGCCCAAACTGTGTAGATGAGGATGAAGATGCGGATCATATTCTATATACTTCCCCAGCTTTAGATGGCCCGGGGAAACAGAATTCTATGGAACCAATACAGCCTGAGAATAGTTGAAAGGAACCACCGAAGGTTGGAGGAACGATGGTGAAATTTGGTTTAGTGTGACAAAGCTTTAAAGCTAACCAGCCCTCCGCGAAGTAATACCTTACAGAAGTCCCGCGGCTGGAGAGTGGTTGAAGAATGTAGGGGGGTTTAGTACGTAGGCACCAGTGATGGTGAATCGTGCACTCTTTTGTGGGAACAAAAGTGTCTTTCGAAGATTCCTACCTCCATGACGCCCATGACGAAAAAAAAACATTATATCTGAATTGCATAGGCTTATCTGCACTGACAGCTCTGTAATACACGTGAAATATTTTCGACAGAGTAATTTGATCACATGAGTAATTTGTAGTTAATATGTTGAGTACAGTTTCAGACCTTGTACTGGATTCAATTATATACAATGCGCATTAGAAGGGGCATTAGTTAACTTATAGATAACCTACTGGATATAGATAACGACTTCGGCAGAAAAACTTCTCATGGCAATTTTATTTACTTTTTACTATTTTTTTAGCAAGAAATCTGCTGAGAGGAAGTCGTCGAAGGAAATTTTCATATTTCGTTTTGTTCGAGATGTCTGATTTGGGGTTTGAACCGAAGCCTCACTTCTAATAAACCAACACATTACGTTCTACACTATGCCGACTTCTTTCGTCATAAAATAGGTAAAACAGAGGTTGTTCGGATTACTATCGGTAATGATTAAAAGTTCGTTCTTGGACGTCACACACCCTGCTATTTGGGAAACGTACTATCCACAGCTCGAGATTTGTTAAGACATTGTGATTAAAAAAATACACTTTATTTACTGCCATTTAAAAAAAAATATCAAAAATATTATTGCTGCGCTAAAGCGGACTAAACACTAATTTGCAACTCAATTACGCAGATCAGAGAAAATTGAGTTAATTGGTATTAGTACTCAGTGTTCACGAAACCGGTGCAACTGAAGATGTAAGAC
Source organism: Sarcophaga subvicina (assembly GCA_936449025.2). Lineage (NCBI taxonomy): Eukaryota > Metazoa > Arthropoda > Insecta > Diptera > Sarcophagidae > Sarcophaga > Sarcophaga subvicina. The sequence goes on from OW388083.2 coordinate 79,163,582, forward strand.
AGATTCCAATAAAAAAATTTATTCTGAGTTTTTGTTTAAACTTGAAACCATAGGAATTGTTGTATGAATATATATTTAAACCCCTAAAGGTCAATAGAGAAACTATTTTTTGTAGCAACCAACCTTTATATAAATATTCGAAAAAACGATGCATGTTGTTAGATAACGATCTGGGAATGCTTCAAGTGCCATTGAATCGAATTAAAGAAAATTTAAATAACGTCTTTATTGTTATTATTAGTGTTGTTATAATTAGGGTTGCAATAAATTTCAATTTCGTTTAATAGTCGCACTTGATTTCCGAATTTCCGAACTATAACACACAAATGAAATGAATAAAAACCTCTAGAAAAAAAAATATTTTAAATTTCTTTTAACTTACCAATAACATGGGTATCCATATTGGAAATGCGAGATTTCGATGCAGGTTGTGGTATGATTGTGATCTCATCATTTATTTTTAATGGTTTTAACAGTGAATCATTGGCAGCACTTAAACTATTACGCCCTGAACTGCTGGCGGCTGCAGAATTCGGAACAGGTGAGTTCTTTTTACCATCCATAGCTTTTTTGGCCACAGTACTGTGTGCTGTATATACATGAGTTTCAAACTGTTTGTACATACCAAATGTGGCAGTACAAACGGTACATTTATATGATAAATGTGCTGGTTTTAAAGTCATATGATGATCACGCGATACATGATTTAGTAGTTTCCACTGATACATCTTTTAAAAGAATAAGAAAAATCAATGTTAGACATTAAAAATATTACAAACAAAAAATTTAATGATAATTTAGAAATAAACTTACTCTGCCGCATACTGGACACCGTCCAGCATCTTTGCCTTTATTAGCGGCTTCTTGCATAGAGCTTGTTACTAAGCCGTGAGAGCCTAACAAATGGCGTTCCAAACCCTGATCGGTAAAGAATCTAAATTGACACTTTTGACAATTCAATGGTGGTCGATTATATATCATCTTCGGGTGTATCTGATTAATAAAAATTTTATATTACTTTTAAATTGTAAATGTACGCAGCAATTGAATTGTGTAGCATACCTTAACCTTGTGCATCCATTGCATATGATTGCGTAATTGTTCCAGATCCTTGATATAACCATCACAAATTTCACAAATAACAAATTGAGCTTTACCACCACTAGGATTCTGACCTGGTTTCATGCCAGCGGGTGGTACTTTGCTAGTTGATGGCGCTTGAACTGACGTTCCAGCAGTTGGTTGACGAGGTAGCGGTGTTATTGAAATACTTGGTTGTCCAGTTGTCTTCTTGCTAGCTACATTGCCTTGAATTATTTGTCCACCGGCACCCAATTGATAGTTGTTTGGCAATACCACATTTGTAGTAGCGGGATTTCGCACTTGATTGGCGGCTCTCATCATTGCACCAGTATTTTGTACATTCTTGCCAACAGGTACGGGAGGTGCCCGACCTCGCAGCTTGTTGGCAGCATTTTGAGCCGCTAAAGCTGCAGCCTGTAGATTTCTAGCTTGTTGTTGCTGTTGTATTGAAGCTAAGGCGGCCTTTTGGGCTGCAGCCTGTGCAGCCATAGCCTGATACGCTGTGGCAGTGGCCACCAGGCCGTGACGTGGTTTGAGACGTGGGATTTTGGCTGGAGCCTCCCAATCGTTTGGAGGTGCCATATTCACTTCTGGTCTGAATTTTTTCGCACAGACAGGTTGATGGCGGGCTAATTTTGCTTTTCCGTTATCTTCAAAACCGCAATTGGGACATTGATGATAAGGCAACGGTTTAATTAGACGTGCTTTGATGTTATGCACAGCTTCCATATGGTACACGATTTCAGTAGCGTTACGTATTTCGAAAATACAAAAATTACACTTGTACAATTGACCATTCATATGGGGTGTCTCATAGTGATTCGCCATGGACAGGGCAGATTCAGATTTGAAATTACAGAACTCACACCGCTTCATATTAAATTTGAACGGTGAATTCTTTTTCTTTGAAGCCTCCATGTTGGCAGTTAAAGCAGCAATTGCCTTTTCGAAATCAGTAGTATTGCGACCCAGACTTTTGCGCATTTTACGTTTCTGCAAGCGTATTAAATCGTTTTGAACGAATTCTTGGACTAGGCCTACACCAATATCCATAAAGAATTTGCCCAAAGGACTTTCAAAATAGTTTTCTTGGCCAGGTTTTGCGTCTGTAGGCTGGGTTGTGGGAAGGACAGGTTTAATTGCTCCCTTCAATGCCGTAATATCGTCAGAGGCTTCCTTGATGAGTACTTTGGTGCGCACGCCGGATTCGGAGTCTTCATCATCATCGTCGTCATCTTCAGATTCGTCCTCCTCTGACCATGATTCATCATCCCTCTCATCACCACGCCGGCGTTTCTTTTTCTTCTTGGCCTCCTCTTCACGATCTTCTTTGTTTTGTTCCGTCATCATGTCAAACTCGTCAGACTTATCAACGTCATCGAAATCATCTTTGGTGAAGGAGAATTTTGTTTCCAGTTCTTTGAGAACATTTTTCAATTGCTCGGAAGGCGGTTTCTCATAAATATACGGAACTATAAAGGATGGAGCTTCTAAAACAAACATTTCATCTGTAAGGCCCGGTAGTATATTAGAATTCGACGCCGTGTTTAAACCCGATAAACTAGCCAATGTTGCTGTTGTTGTTGTAACCGATTGTATAGGTGCACCAACAGGCACTAGCTTTGGTGGGCCGGGAACCGTAGCAGGCGTAATATTTACAGGATATATGTTACCATCTGGTACACGTTTAGGTGTTATTTCCTGGATGCCAACGGGTGGTGTTATTAAAGATCGCGGATCTTTAATACTTATTTGTGCCGGCATTGGAGGTGCGTTATTACGTTGACGTTTGCTTGGTGGCTGTGAATCTTCACTAACTGAAGTTTCTATTTTGCGTTTTGTGAGATCATTCGGTGCTGGATTATCATCTTCGATTACCACACAGTCATCATCATCGTCATCATCAATAACTTCCGTAGGTTTGGTAGCAGTGGTAGGAGGAGGAGGAGGGGGAGCTGTTTTTGTAATTTTGGCGGGCTGTTTATCATTTTCATTCTCTGAATCGGAAGCGATAAGCACAGCACCATCTGAATCATTTTCTTCTGTCTTCTTATTGCTGTTACATTCTTTAATGCTAACATTAGCGTTAGGAGGAGCGGCAGGGACAGAATTCGACACTTCAGACATTTCAATATCAGAATCATCACCCAAATCAACAATACCGCCATCGGTTGGAGTCTTCTCTTGGCTACTGACAGTGCCATTTTCTTTTTGCGCAACTTTAGGCACCGCTAACGGATCGTCAGTATGATTGGAGTTGTCATTAGAGGTATCGTCAACATGATTTGTACTTTTAGATTGTAAAGAACCGTCCTGACTTACTCCACCGTCATCATCGTTATGTGTTGATTTCTTCGTTTGAGCATGGCTATCATTTGTATTTGTATCATCATTTTCGGTGTCGGCATTGTGTGAAGCTTCCTTTTCTGACAAACTATTTACACTATCCACACTTTCTTCTCCTGTTTTCGGTGCCGAATCACAATTTTGCGATATGCTCTCACAGGCATTCGATGAATCTTCATTTAACGTATTTACCGACTTAATGGCCAGCTCCTTAGGATGATGAGGAACACCACCATTTTCAGTTGATGATGTTATTTGTGAATCATCTTCCTCCGTATCAACGCCATCTACATCCATACCTTCATCTTTACGATTTATTATAGCATTATTATTGTCGTTGCTAATAGAACTACTGGAACCATTCTGTTGCTGTTGTTGTTGTGGTCGCTCATTTGCATGACTGTTGCTAATACTCAAGTTGGTCGCTTCATTATTTTGTATATTCGCTGACAAAGCTGACCCACCTTCCGGTATTGAAACATCAACTTCAGTCATATTTAAAAAAAAAACAATCTTTTATCCTGCAGCTTAACTTCAATAGACGGAATTTGTTTTTATTATCTCGTTAGTTCTGTAAAAACAAATAAATTGAATAGAAAAGTAATTAATAGTAGTAAATGAATGTGGTAACGGTGATGTATTCTAATGAATGTTGATATGCTATTTTCCTGTTCTAAACCTCAAAGAAAGTGTTTATAAGATTACTAACAAGCAGCGGAGAGAAGCTTACAAAATTAAAATTGCTAAAGCTATTTAAAGGATAAAAGATAATTCCTTAGCAAACAAAATACCAAACGAAAGAAGTATTTCAAAACTATGGGATCTTTTGAAGAGACTTCCGAACTCTGATGGTTGATAACGGCCATCCTATTTGGGTGCTTTTTGAGAACGACGTTTGCCAAGCCATCACTGTCAACAGCGAGCATTATAGGCCGATGATAACCAACTACTTTTGGCCTGAATGATCTGGACACCAACGACATGTTGATTCAACAGGACGACGATACGTAGCACACATCCTTGTCACATTGGATATTTTCTGTCTCAGCAATTTGAGAGCACGATCATCTCACATGGAGGCGATATGAACTGGCCATAGAAATCGTGCGATTTAACTTCATTACACTTTTTGTTCTGGGGCTTCAACTTCAACCTGATTTATGCGCCAGTGTCATGGTAAATTGAATAATTTAAATGCGATCTGCCTAGGGAAGTTGTGGTGAGCATTTAAAAGGTGTTCCACAAATGATAGCATCAATAATCTCGCATTTAAAAAAGATAAGAAATAAGGGAATTTTAAACGCACCTACACGTAAGTACTTTGGATTATCAAATTAGATTACGTAGAAACGAGCACTAGAACATACATGATTGGAAGTGGCCTAGAAGGAAGGAGATATCGCCATGCTTTTTTCTCATAAACGTCCCCCAGACTTTTGATGCAATTCTCAAATATGTACACCGTTAGTACAAACGCTTATGCCATGAGACAATTATTTAACTGGCTGTGAAGTTACAATCAGAGAGGCAGATCTCTAAAAACACAACAGTCGATTGGACTCGTTATTGTCGAGTACAGGTACCTTAATACAACGATAATACAATCTAAACTTGTAAGAAAAAACGTTTTTATATACGGATTGGTTACTTAAAATAAATGATAAAAAAGTAACGAAATATTGTAAGTTTATTGAGAACCTTGCAAAGATCAGTTTTGAAGCTTTAAGTCATTAGGAAAAACTAACTCAATTTAAATAGTTTGCAAACGGTTTTGGATTTTCGTAGTTACATTTTATATGCCAATAATATTTAAACTGAAATGGATTTATGAAATGAGTAAAAATATATCATTAGCAATTTTGTTTTTTTGTTTTTTTTTATACCAATTTTTGGCATGTACAAAGAAAAACTTATTATAAGAAAATATTATCTGCTATATAGATATGTACATACATACATATAGAAAATATTTTGATATAAGAATCGGTATTCAAGTCGGTGTTATGGTATGAAATATATAAAAATAAATGCTTACGACCACATTAAGTCTCACTAAGCATACACATACATACATATACGGTATAAGTAGATTTATATAAAAAAAAGCATAAAGATGTATGTAAGCTTATGTATGTATATACGCATATGTATGTATGTATGTATGTATGTATTTATTTAAAGTATGTATATAATACAAACTCTATGTGGTATGTGGCATTGGAGTATATAGTTTAATGCAGCAGCAGAATTAGTGACAGAATATGTACATAATAATACATACATACACTAAAACATTTATATATTTACATACATACATACATATATTTAATATATAAAAACAAACACTCATACATATATAAAGAACTGACTGACACAAACATCACGATTATAAACAGCGTGCACAAACTGACAGTCAGTCGATTGTATGTGTACACGTATGGAACCACAGTCAGTCAGCCAGTCAATGAGCTAGTCAGCTCGTCTGTTAAGCGAGCAGGCAGACCGACAGACAAACAGACGGACAACAACACGAACGAACAACTACTTACTAGCACCAGTTCCAAACGACAGCGAGAAGTTTTTACGAAAAATAAGCAACATTGTTGTTGGTATGATGATTGTATTTGCTAACTTAGCAAGAGCTAAGCGGAGTGAAGCAGAGTGGAGTGGAATAAATTGTTGGTTAGTCAGTCAGTCATTCAGTCAGGCTGTTATTTGTTGGATAGTGCGACAACTGTTGGGAAAAATGGCATGAGTTTGCAGCTTCTGCTAAAACATTAAATAATAAATAAAAAAATTAAAAAAAAAAAACAGAAAGAACACAAATTGAAGAACGATGACGACGAAGTCAACGTGGTTTTGATAATGTCAGTCAGTTGTTGAGTTTTTTGTTTTTTACCTCATACTTTGGTCTTGCTTTGATTCAAGTTGAGTTAATTGTAACAGCATTGGCCAATATTTTGGAATGGTTTTATGTCAAACCTCTCGTCTAATACAATCCACTGGAACTGTAAGGTAGCAGGCAGGTCATACAGTGGTGCTGCGAAGGATGATGATGATGTTGTTACAATAAAAACAGTGTTGGTTGATTTGCCGTGCCAAATGGTGCGGCGGCAACGGAGTAAGAGTTGGAGTAACAAAAATAATTACAACAAAGTTTTTTGACCGGTTAACTGTAACGCATTGAATCCGTAGTATCAAAACAAGCACACACAACACTCTCGAGAACCAACAAACAACTAAATGTTGCCAAATAAAGAGCAACAATATATGAGAGCGAAAGTGTAAAAGCATTGTTCTCTACTACTTCTTATAAAACCATACATAGAGTTGTATTTGAAATGGATGTTAAAGTCGTAGTAGCAGGTAGGGCTGTCATTTATTTTCAATTTATAGAAAACACCAGATTTAACTAAAATACCCAAAAGGGCTACCATTTGTTTTTGCCTTGGAGGTTATGGTTTTTCGTACAAAAGTTTTGCACTAGTTTTGGGTAAAATTTACGAAAATAAAATTAGTTTCACTGGGAAATTGAACATATGTAAATACGTAAGTCAAAAGCATAACTATTAAACTTTTAACAAAATTAGTAATATTTGTAATCATAACAATCATCTTAGTATAGAATTAGAGGATCGCACAGGTTGTTTAATGGCATTAGATAGTTAATCAAAAGTGCATATTCATACCGTTGCTGTTAGGAAAACTTTTCAAATCCACTTAGGATCACAAATTTTAAGTCTTGTAAGGTTCAGCTAATGCATGCATTGAAGACAGACAACCATCAGCGTCTTTGACAAAGATAACTGATTATTATCTGAAAAATGGGGACGAAGCCTTAAAATTCAAGATTAATTTTGAAATTGACGAAAAATTATCTAAATCTAGTGTAAACGAGTACTTGAAAGGCATTTAATAAGTATCTGTTATTATTCATAAATTATATTAATATATATATTATATATATATATATATATATATTAATAAATATATATATATATTAATAAATAGAATGAATTTTAATTTCGTTGTATATTTAATTGTAGATGCAATGACATTCGAAGAGAGAAACGACCACTGAAGGATATTCCCTGCTAAGATTAATTGAACACAATTATGCTGAAAAACTATTACTTCGAGAAATAACAAGAAAACTGAAACATAAGATGCTGTATTTAATCAAAATTTGAATATCATACTGGGTATTTTGTGGTCATTCTAATCTAAGAACGATAAATTACATAATATTCAATTTTATGCTAATCAATTGACAAGTAATTTTATATGCTTAATTAAAATAAATATAATTCTTTGGATGTTGTTTATACCTATGACTATTAATTTTCGACGTTAATGCAATTAATGTAAGTATAAAAAGTTCCCCTTAACAGTGCCCTATTACGACAGCTGGGAAACACTGTTAAAGTAAAACAAAGGTAACACTAATCACGTAGAATTTAAAATATGAAAATAAATACCAATAAATAAATTCTTAACTGTGTTAATTGAAATAGTAGACCTAAGATATAATTAAATTGAAAAATAAACATTTTAATAAAATTGTTAAATCAAAACAGAAAATGTTAGAAGTATGGTAGTTCTTTTAAAATATAACTTTGTATCTTATGGATACAAAACTGTACCTTAACTTAGCAACACTGTGTAAACTTCAGAGATACTATTTTAAAAATACTCTTTAGACAAAGAGGGTTGTTTTTGCTCCAAAGAGCGAACAGCCAGCAAGAGCATATTGAAAGGGAATTATGCTCTTAAATAATAAAAACATTTGTTTGGGATTCTATAATAAAATGTCAAACAAAAACGAAGATATCCAACATATTCAACAATTTTTGACAATTTCATACAGATTCATCACTTACATTACAAACCTACTCACAATGATTGCCACGAATATCATAAACAAAACAAAACACGAAGAGAGAGAGATAGAGAGAGAGTGAGTGAGAAAAACAAAAAGAAAAAAGAGAAAGCAAACAAATCGTCACACAACAAATGCCGCTTAAATAACGTGCTGCTGCAGTGTATTTTGCTTCTATTAAATGAAAATAATGTAAAAATGTGACCGTCAACAACACAACAACTGACCGTACAACCAAACGACCAACCAACTAACCAACATAGATTAGATATGATTTACGAACATTAGCAAGAAATGTCAATTATTTTTCATTTTTCAACATAATTTTATATTAAAAATTAAATATTTTTTAATTTCACATTTAATTATAACGGTTATTTGGAGTTTTCCAATTTCTAGTAACAACTTTGCCAACAATTAAATACAAGTGTTGCCGTTATGTTTGAAATTCAATTTTTTCAAATAAATAAATTTTATTTTTACTTACAATATATAAAAAAGAATTTACGTACGACACAAGAATAGCGACAGAAAGAGAACAAAAATTGGAACAATAAAAAAAGTTGGAAGATGGATATAGCAAAACTGTTGATAAATATTGAACAAAAGGCATATGATAATAAAATATATAAAAATATATACTAAAAAATATAGAAGAAGCAAAAGAAACAAAAAAAAGAGGTTGAGTTCTTTTTTCGCTTTTTTTTTTCTATAAAAAATACAATAACAACAACTACAACAAAAATTAAATGACTGCCAATTAATAATAACAAGGTATACTTATTTTCGTTATACGATTTTAGTAACAGCAAAATTCTAATTTCCTTATTTTAAAAATTATATTTCATCCTGAAACCTATTTGAACTTTTCACCTTTTGGAAAGTAACGCATCATAAAGTAGTATAGTTTTAAAATTCGGCATTTAAAATTACGAATACAAACTGTACTTTTTGGTAAAGTTCTTACAACACATCCTGCCCATTTGATACCCCCTATCTATCACTCTTCTCACGTTCATAATGTGACATCATAATAGTTTTTTAGGAAATTGATAAATCATACTCATTGTTACTAACGAAAATAACCTGAACCTGAATATCTTTTTTTTAATTTCTTTCTAACATACATATGTAGTATATGCAGTTTATATTATTTACATAATAAAGTTAATCAAACTTTCATAAAATTATGCATATCCAATAGAGACTTCTTATATACATATGTACATATTTAATATACCAACTGTATATGTACATATATTATAAAAAAATATAATTTTGTAATACAAAAAAAAAAAACTAAGAAAATAATTCTAATATTTAAAAAATTTAAATAAATTATTAATTTCCCATTATAAAAAACTCCAAGATATTTCTAATATTTAGTGAATTATACTAAAATATATTATTTAAAAAATTTCTACATCATAATTTTTATTTAAAGTTCTACTTTTAATTGCAACCATTAAAAATATATCTAAAGCTTAATAAAATATAATTTTATATTACAAATTCCCATAAATGCCTAAAAATCTAGACCGATCGTTCTACTATTAATTTATTCTACCATAATTGTACACTTTTTTGTTGCTGATTTGAATCGAATGTTGTATGATTTCATTAAAAGAGCAACAAAGTAATTACATTCCCATTTATTTTTAAAACAAAAATATTCCGTAAAATTTTTTAAAATAATAAAAAATAAAACCTCTAATTTAGAAAATCGCAAATAACTTTGTAAAGTTAGTCAATAGATTATTAAAATTCATGTTTTTAAGTATGCAGAATAAAATTAAAATCGCTAATGTAAAATAAAGAAAGAAGTAGCTATTCCATTTTTGCCAAACCTAACACAAAAAATATACAACTAAAAAATATAATGAATGAACTAATTTGAGTTTTGAGTTGCTCAAAATCAATAAATATTCAGCAATAGCAAAAAAATTGTTTTTTTTTAAATTAGTTTAAAACAAAAGAGTATTTTTTGGCGAAAGAGTAGAGAAAAGGATGTAAGATTTTTACAGTGGATAGTTAATATTAATCCTTTTCTCGCAAAAAGTGAAAATTGACAAATCTGAATCACGTAAGAATACGGAAAAGAGTCCCTAAAGAGCATGCAGACACCAATCTGGATATGAATTAGCATATCATAGTAACATTATTCAAGGTAATTAGACGCCCCTTTCTCAACAGTAAAATCCTTATCTCAACATCATTCATAAGCAATACACAATAACTAGCATTACAGGCAAATCCGAATGGCTACCGCAACCAGGATGCTATCCATCAGATAACATAATGTGTTGTTGACAACACTTGGTGGCACGCTATCTAGGTAAACATGAGAATCATCAAATAGTGAAAAATGGATCTTCCACTCGAGGCATTCGACAAGACTTACTACGTCTGCCAGGACGCTATAGTGTTTGAAGACGATCGATTGGCAGTGATAAAGGCCATTATATCAATTTACTATCCAAGCAAACGCACCCATTAGGGTATATTTGCGATCTATGAAGTTCAACATACTAATTTATAACCGAGAGAAAACACTATTTCCTGTCTCCAAAGATCTTTCGACACTTTCCAATCTCTCATTTTAATTGAAGTGGCTCAATATGTGGTTCATAATGTTTTCATTATTGTTTATAAAAATCATTAAAATTATTATTTATTAAATTATTAGTTTTATGAAAGCCAAAGAAAAAGAGAATAAATATTTTATGTGATCGTCTAACCTAGTATTCAAAAAACTCGATTTAATATAAAAACGTTTCTTAACCGCAAATAACATCATGTTTATTTTTAATTAGAACGTTTATCTTAATAATTCTACTAAGACATATAAGTTTAGTAATCAAAAATTCCAAATTTTAAAACAAACCCAAGATTTTTAAGTTAGTTAGCTTTGAATTTGTTTATTACAAACTGTCAATAACAATCGGCATCACTACTTCAAAAAATAATATCAAAACTGAGAAATATCTGCTAAAAAGCTCTGGCATCTTTCTGCCATAAAAATAATCAGTAATAAAATAAAAGGACGAGCGGAAATTGAGATCATGAACATGAAGCCTTTCCATGGCTGTCAAATTGTAGATGGAATTCAACAGACTTATTATGGTTGTTAAATCGAAAAAGAATGTCGACAATATTCATACCAACTAAAAGCGGGTTAATAATATAAACTGTAATTTAAATAAATATTTTAATAGACAAATGGTTTTGTGCGGAATGCCTAGTTTTCTTTAATAACTTTTTCCCAAATACCAAACAATTATTAAATTAAAAAAGTACATAAAATTAGACAAAAAAAAATTAACTTAAAACTAATGTACTATATGTACATATGTATCAATATACAAATTTATTATAATTTTATTGATTTACCTGCAATATTCAGCATTTACATATATGTATATGTATTTAAAAAATACATATACAGAAAACAAAATTCTTTTTTGTTTCAGTTTTATTGATCTTCCTCTTCTTCCTCTTCGTCGGGGTTAAAGGATAATTTTACTGCGTTGTTGCTGACTGATTTTTTACTTGATTTACTGCTTTTTGCTTTACTCTTATTTTCAGACTTTGTATCTTTCGTTGATGACGATGATAAGACAGCCTCTAAGGCTAAATCCTTTTTTGCAGGTTTATGACGCTTGCGAAAAACGATTGGTTGATTTAAATCTGCAGGTGCTTCAACAGCTTCTGTAAGAGGGAAAAAAAGAATAAAGGGAATTATCATTAAGTTCGGAGTTGTCTAGCAATATTTTCTATAATTTTATGTATCACATGTTAAATATTTTCATTCAAATTCTTCCAAAAATGCTGGGTTGGAAACATTACACATTAGATTTAATTATTCTTGGAAGAAACAATCGGTTTTAATCCTAATACAGGGGGTCTCTTACGCTCAAAAGCCATCTTTAATTTTATACTAATATTGGCTGTTAGTATTGGTAGTAAGAGTAGTGTTTTCTGAATAGAATTCTATTTTACTCGGGCACAATATAAAAATAATGATAATCCACTAATCTAGTGGGTGAAAATGTGAAAGCCTCATAAATCCATAATTGTGAATATATTTGGTTTTTAAAATCGTTTAACTGTGCATTGGTAAAACACCAACGTACCTACAATTCAAAACAATTAAAAAAATCAGCTCGAGTTTTACGAAGAATTTCACTCTTAGGCTTTATAAAATTAGATTGGGATTAGAATTGGTATCAAGCGATCAGTACTGTATACCTTTTTATCTTTTAGTATAGCAGCCTCCAAGTATTCCATCCATTTTATGTATTTGTTCTGTTTCAGTTTCATTAAATAAGTTTTTTTAGGTTTAGCAAGTTCTGGGCAGAAATTATGATCATCTGAATAAAATTAAAACTATCGTATGCGCTAATAAAAAAATCTACTACAAAATAAAGAACAACTTGACATTCGTCTAATCCTTTTCATACTCTCCAGGCCATGGGAAAAGAATCTGAGCTACAAATCGTATTGCCAGAGCATAATTGTAATACAGAATCGAAACTCGTTTAACGGGAAATTACTCGGTGGGATGCCTAACATACTACTGGGACCATATGCATTACTTTGATCCCAGATCGATTTTCTTGTTCAAACGAATCCATTGTACAGATGCCCGTGGGAACTGCTACATAGAGCGCTCTAAACATGGAGATAACATGGTACTTGGTCTATATATAGAAGAAATAATACAGTCTTTATAGAGGAGGTTCGCACGATTTGGGAATGTATATTTGGGCTTGGTAAACTTAACATATAGATTTGAATATCTTCACTTATAGTCAAATGTCAATTAGGGCAATAACATCCATGGGTACGAAATCTAGAACTGTCCTGGAATGTAAGAAGGCGATCGATACTAATTCAGGCATGGTACGTGTTATATGGGTACCCATTCATCAGGAAGTAATAGGAAATACGGACGCGAATAATGACAACTTAATGCCTTTTAGTGCAATAAAGACCAATGAAACAATAAAAGAGTAGGAAGAATTGCGATGATACTCTTGGATGATTCTGATTGCAGAAAAACCTTGAATATATGGAGGCTGAATAAAGGTGACTTTAGTGAACCTAAACTGGACAGATACAGTAGATAATAATGAATACAGGGCGTTTAGTGAAAACATTGAAACGATGGAACACTTATTATGTTAATGCCTAGCATTGGCAAGTTCGAGATCTCAATATTTCCGTGATGATGGACTAGAAGAAGAAGCTTGTACAATATACAGACTTTTTATAGAAAATATGATGGTTAGGTACATGATTCAAATATAACAGAATGAATCACCTATCTCTACTGTACTAAGGGAAAGTATAGCGAATTCTTACTACGAAAGTGGCGTGTGGAAGCAGCTTTTAAAGAAAGTATGTAACTTCTTTTGTCAATTTTTTATTTCCTTAATAATTTTAAAAATTCAGAAATTATTTAACAAAATCAAAATTTCCTCGCATTTTGATAGAAGTTTTTAAGTTTTAAACAAAGTATATGTAGTTTTTGGGATCGTGTATCAAACTATATAAAATGTTAGCTGGTTAATGAATAAAAAACTTGGAACATAATGGATATACAATTAAAATCATATGTATGTATATACATATATACATACATTTTAATATACCATACTTCCAGTATTTTAACTCTTTCTTTCTTTTAAAATAATAGAGATTCCATTATTAAATAGATACATTTTCTAATATCTGTATTGGAAGCTTATAAGAGATATCCCACAAGTGTCACCATACCATTGAATATAAACGCATAAAACCCCTACTCTGCCACATCCTGGCTAATAACCCCCCCAAACGCCATAAAAACAAAATTCTGTAATGAATATGCTATAGATAGGGGGTATGAAATGTTGTTAACGGTGTTGATGACTTTAACTAGAAATTCTCTACGAACAGTTAATAAATATTTCGGATTTGAGGATATTTCCCTCCTACATTTCTGAACTTTACTACCCGTTATGGCCTGCATACCTACTGTCAATGGAAAAGTTGATTGTATAGATGGGCATTAAGATGAGGTGTTAAAGGAAGACTTGTAGGCAATTACAGGGGAAGAGGAAGCGTTAGCAGAAATGTGTAAAAAGAATACGCAGTTATTGCTTTCTACTTTAAGGCGATAATTTATCATTGATTATGATATTTTCTCTCTTTTCGTTTTACGTTATTGTTTCTCCTTGTATGTTTTTTAATACACTTTTTGATTTGGCTTTCTTTCTTTTCTCAAATAGGAAGGCAGATAAACAGTCGGGGATAAAAATAAACGCTTATTTTTAAGCCAATCAGTCTGTACAAATATTTGTAGAAAAAATCTAACCAGTATTGTTTTTTGTTTAAACAATTTAAATATTAAAAAAAAAACTGGTTTTTTTAATAAAATCTCTTGGTAAAATAGGTAAATAAAAAAATCAAACGATATTCCACTCATAACAAAATAGTGAAACGAAAATTTCGCTGTTGCAACATAATCAGTTCGAGAAACATCGACAGATATTTTGACTTTTTAGTTGTTTTACTACAGTGTTTACATATAATTGTATCCACTTTCGTATTTATTGCTAAAAGTAGCAAACTTTTTTAAAAGGTATTTAAGAATAGGGAAGGTAATAATTGTAAAACGGCAAATATAAATTAAGTTAATAAGTTTTAATAGATTTAAACCAGCTATTTGATTTTTTTTAGTACAGCTTTTAGCCGGTTAGATATAATATCCGTGTGGCAATAACAATAGCATCTGTACCAACCCCTATTAGCAGAATATTTATAAGAGGTTGAAACATAAACCTTTTACCACTTTTTGTGAAACATTTTAATTTGGATTCTAATGAAACATGATTCGCATAAAGCAAAGCAAATATAGATTTTATAATTATTTAAAAATGTATATGAATATTTTTAATGCTACGATTGTTTTTAACTAAGAGAAGACTTAAGTTTATCTCCAATTGTTTTTTTGAAAATATCTTAATTGTAATTAATTAATTCCTTTAAAATTGAATTGAGACTGCTTTTAAATTAAATTTTGGATTATTGTAAATTGTTCAGCTTTTAACGATTTGTTAGTTCTAATCGCATTTAATCGTTTATTTTTACTCAAAATTTATAAATGAATTCACCTCTGCCATTGCTTAAACCACCGTATGGCCTCTACATACAAAAGTGAAGAGTCTTTTATTTGTACATATATTTGAGCTGCCGATTCCAAATTTCAGCGATATCATATTATGGTTACTTGGAAAATATGGTTGGTGTAGCAAAGAAGGGGGTTCCCACTTTAAACTTTGTTGCTAAGACATTATATAACACTACTTTGATAAAAACAAGATCGTTAATTTGTTTGAATCGAAATGAAATTTAAGTTATTTTCGACTAAATTAAAGGTATTGAAAGTGATTCTGGTGTTTAATATCATCCAGGAATTTAGTTTTATTACATATGATGAGTGTTTTTTTTCTAGAACACATACAACCAATTCTAATTTCACTATATTCCCTCAGTATTTTGTAAAAGTTTTGAAAATCTAAAGTTGTGTGACATCTGGAGGGTTACAAGGGAAAAGTCATTGAACTTTATCGCCAAAGACCAACCATAAACTGTATTTATTACAACCATGAGATGTGGTATTATTTTTAATCAGACAATCTATGGTTTAGATGGTATTCCTAAGGGCAAACCTATAACAATATAAGGATTCCATTATATTGTTTAAACTAATGTTCAGGTGGTAAAAGGAAATCTTGATGAGGGCTGAAGTGAAAGAGGTAGCATTAGCTGAAATGGAAAAAAGAAGACGCAGTTATTTCTTTCTATTTTGAGACGATAATTTATCGCTGATTGCTATTTTCCGTTTTTACTGCATTGTTTCTTTTATCTTCTTTCTATTTTATTACATATTCTGTTTTGGTTTGATTCCTTGAAAACTTTTTTCCGTTTGTTATATATGGTTGAAGTTTTTTGTTTTAATTAGTGGCCATATTTCCTAAGCAACCATTCTCAGTCAGCAACATTACCAATATTATCTTCTTATATTGTATATTGCTAAGCATTCTCTCGTAGCAATATTATTTTTAAAACTAAACCATTCATGTTGGCTTGTTGTTGTTGTAACTGTTTAACTTCACTTTCCTTGCCTACTGCTTGATGTACTATCGGTCCGTCCGTCTGTCTATTTGTTTCAATAGCTAACCTCTGTCTGTCCACATGTATGTCTGTCCCAAGCAACCAACCATCGTCGTCTTCTTTTTTTGCCTTGTTACCCGCTTCCCGTGCCTCTCTAACCCATTGTTGTTGGTTTTATTGCGCGGGCTGTTTTAGCATCGTTTGACGGCAGCTGTTGTTGTTGCTTGATTTGCTTTGTGCTTCATTTTTATCATCATGTTCGCTTTAGCGGAGCCCCAGTATATTTTTTGTTCACTTTGTTAATGTGTGCGTATAATATGTGTGGCTGTGCCTGTGTGTGTTTGTGCATAAAAACTCATAGAATTTACACTAATTGAGAGGGTGCTCCGCTGGCAAAAAAAATTTTTAATGGAAATTTCTTAAAATCTATTTGCTTTAGCAGCGGAACTATAAATTTCACTTGTTAAATAAAGTATATCACTAAAGTATCATGGTTTTAAAAGAGTTTGTACGAAATATTAACTTTGTTTATGAAAAAATTCAGTTTTTTTAAAACATTTTTTTTGAGGTTAGAATTTTTTTCCATTTTCATTGAGGACTTCCAAAATGGTGTGTAAAATTTGAAAATCCTTTGAAATTTATAATAATTACACTTACTTGCAGTTTACATGGAATTTGTTTTTAATTTAGTTAAAGTTTTTTATTGAAAATGTTTTTGTATTTTTAGGTTTTTGTTTTTTTTTACCTTTTTATAGTACTTTTTCTTGCTTTTGTTTGTTTTCGTTTAATAGAACACCGTTATTTTCAAGTTGAGATATTTATTTTTCATTAAAAAAACCGAAAAAATCTAAATTGTTAAAAGTTTTTTCTTTATGCTTGTTCTTGTTTAAATTGAGTTTTTTTTTCTTCACAGATATTTCTTTATTTTTTTTTACTGTATTTTGTTTGCGAAAATTTGTTGGAAAAATGTAGTCAAAGAGGAGCGTGGAAACGACACAAAGCAAAAAAAATAACTAACGACAGACACAACGCTCGACTCTGACTCAACTAAACCCAAAATGACAGCTAAAAAAAATGACAGAACAACATCAACAACAACAACAAAAGCGAAGAAGCAATAAAAACAAGTACAGCAAGCCATGGACGGACAGACACACATAGTACAAAAACATTAAATAGAGAGCCGGAAGGATGGACACCCTAATAAGAAGATAACAAATGTCGTAACTCTTAAAACTGAGTTGCTCTAAAATATTTACGGCCCCTTATAGTCTAATTAGTCTTACCCCGTGCTAAACGCTTTTCTTCAGCAGCCACCTCTTCGGCAGTAAGATCACCTGAATTCAGGACGACAATTTGTGGTTTTTCGTCTTCACGCTCCGGACGCTCTTCACAGTCCGATTCACCACCGCTACCCGTTCGATCTTCGAGTTTTTGTCTCTTAAATATTTTAATATAATTAATACACAGATAAACAAACAAAACAAGTATCACATCACAAAATCTCACACCTTTGTTTCCACCGTAGGTCCCTCTTTATAACCAATTTGTTGTTTTAATTGTTGCAAAAATTTTGGATCTTGTGGCTTAATATAGGCAATATTACGTTTAGACATAGTTCTTAACAATTTTAACACTTATCGAAAACCCCATCGACTACTTGTTTTATTTACTTTTTCACTACAAACACTGAATTTTTAATTTACGATCAGCCGGAATAATTTCTTTTTTAATTACACACGTTGTTTTTCGTTTTGTTATGTTTACAATGCACAAGCGTTTGGCAATTTGCGTTTTGTTTTGATTGTGAAAGCGTACAAAAAAGAAAACGAAACAGGGTTGTATTGTTTCGAAAAATATGAAAAAAACAAAATGTCAAATGAACAGGGTTGTATTTGTAAACAAAATACAGATGATATGCTTTTAAGGAACTGCCAGCATAAGAAGAAAACCGTGCACAGTTAAAAATACTATTGCCTCAATGATATCAACTGACGAGGCATTGCTGTTGTTCACATTGCAGGGTATCAATCGTTCCAACCGAAGAAAGTTTCAAGCAGAATGTGCACCAACTATAGAATTGAGGCCAAGATATTACTAAAGTTTCGATCTGTGTGATAGTCACAGCAATAAGCATTCGTCACAATTCCTCTGGAATACGATATCTGAACCTTCGTTTTGTGGTACAAATAGAGAAAATAACCCATTCCCCCAACATCTTTCAGAGAACATCATTCAGGTATGCACCACCGAATGAAGATCACGTGACAAAGTCGAATGTGGAATCTTTTCGGTTTAACCTTAAATTGACTCTTAAACAACTCGATTACATACATACTGATAGCATAGTAGCCATTGGATCCTTAGAGAGAGTGTAACCATATAAGATTTTCAAAGAATCACAGAGTTGACCCACTGGTAGCAGTACAATACAAATCCAGGCCTTTCAAACCCCATAGTGGTCAAACATAGACACTTGCTTTTAGGCATAAACAAAGAAAAGCTGAGAATATTCCACAACGACTTTTGCAGAAGCTATAATGATGAGGAAGAAGAGGTGCTAACCGAATATTTGCTCTGTCATTCACAGGCACTTGAGTACCCAGTAATTCTCTATAGATCTTGTCTATCCAGAGAGATTTGGGTAAAAGCAATGTCTTAAAAAAATTGTTCAGATTTCTTAGGAAATATATATGAGCAAGGAGTATATACATACGTACAGTATAATAGACACTAGTAAGCTTCCTATACTGCTAATTCGAAGTCACTTTTAAGTCCATCTAGAATTTTTGTTTTAATTTAAATTTAACCGTTAAACTTTCGTGTTGCTAATAAATATAAGAAAAGCTCTAATAGAACTTTGCTAATCGCCAACAGCTGCCATATATTGAGGCTGTAATAGGGGTTGTTTGAGTTATTGGAGTGTTACAGGGTTTTCAAAATCAAAAGCATCCATAACCTGGCATAAGTAGTAAATAAGTTAAGAATTGCACTAATATTTATAAAAACGCACAAGTCGACAAAAAAAAAAAACATTCAATAAAAAAAATTAATAAAAAATACAAAATTTTTTAAAAATAAAAACAATTAAAAAAAGAAAACAAAAATAAAAATATATTTAAAAACAAGAATATTGAAATAAATTTATAACAAATTAACAGGAATTGTTTGAAAACAAAGCACAATAATTTTTTTTGCAATAGATTTAAAGAAAAAGGTACGGAGTTAAAACAAAAAAGTGTTTATAAAACGAAAGTGCTGCCAAAAGTATTTTTAAAGAAAAGTTTTAATTTTTTTTAGTAACTTTTTAACTAAAAAAATATTTTTTAATGAACGGCTTATTCTTTAAGGGCATATCTTTTAGTTAAAAATCATTAAAATTCCTTTAAACTGGTCGTTGTCTAGAGAGATGTTGGTGGAAAAAATGTATGTTTTAGTATAGCAAGTTAGGACCGTAATGCGCATGTACCTTTGTACTGCCCCATCTATGTATGTACATATATGCATACCGTACATGTCTATTTTATTTGGCCAAACATTTGCAAAAAAAAAAACCAAAAAAATAAATTAAAGCGTTTAAAAAAGCTTTAAACGCCTTGAAATTAATGCATAACGCACCTACCTACTGTCTATCTGTCTGTCTGCCTGTCGCTTTAATCTTCGTTTTATGTTTCATTGAATAATTTCTATGTTTTTTTTGCTTCTAATACTTTTTCATTGTTTTTATTGCTGTCATTCTCTTTGTTTTTTTTTTTTTGTTTACATTGACCCGAATTTGTGTTCGCCCCCTCTCAACGTTTAGGAGTCTACCAACCAACTGAACAATCATCCAACCAACACCTGTACTGCACTGTTTGTTTAATGCCCATACGCCCATCAAACCAACACAGATTCAATGGCTGCTGTTTTAAACAGTTGTGCCAGCAACACCATTAGCAGCCGACAACACGATATTAATTTCAAATCATACGAAGGATATCACCATCATCAGCATCATTTACCCATCGCTCAGGCAGCAGCAGTAGCAGCAGCAGGCGTCGTTTCATCTCAGACCACTCAGTTGTCGACAGCTTTGGGCAGTCAACAGTATTTAAATAATTTGCAGCAACAGCTAAACGATAGCTGCACTACCACCAGTACAACAATGTATCCTTCGCTGCCAAAATATCACCGGCCCGCTTCAGCTTCGGTGGCAGCCCAACAGCAAATGACAACGCCTAATCAACACCAGAATACATATGCTGGCAACCATCATCACCAATTTAGCTCATCATCTTTGGCCTATGGCATGCCTGTAAGTTCTGGTTACTCCTCGCAACATTCAACTTTGCAGAAATCCTATGCATCCTCCTCGGTACAGAGATCTTCAGCCTCGGCTGAAGCTTGTCGCAATTATTGGGGTCACAGTCATCCCACCTCCTCGGCTCTTTATCGCAATGACCGCCATCACACAAAACGTAAATCGGCAGTTGAGTTGTTGGCCGAAAGTAAACCGTTCTTTGTTAAGACCGATAATATCATCGAACGTACCAATTTTGGGGCCAGTACTTTAGTATGCAGTGGTAAAAGAGGACGCAATGGTTCCAATGTTATATTGGATGAGGGTAAATATAATCCTTCATATGGTGAAACTACATATACCGCTGCTGAGGCCGAAAGGCGTTATGGCTCATCTACAGCTCATCGTCGTTCTTCACACATACACTCACAGTCAGCTACTCATCATCATCACGCAGCCCACAATTCTCATCATAATTCGCATACTAGCACTTCAGCGAATACCTCTATATATCATGGCAAATTTCGCATGTCTATGTCGAGTGATGGTTCCCAGGAACATGATAAATTGGCTCGCTATCGCAAAGAGCATTTTGGTGAACCCATTATTTTAAATGAGGTAAGTTCCATTTCAAACACTTTGCACGGTTTTTTGGATTATTTTTTCTTTATTCCAGACAAAATCGGTTTCATTCGAGGAAGATGTGGCCTTTCGTATTCCTCCGCCTGTATATTTTTCCCATAATATGTATGATAATGGCGATGAGCCTTTGGTTTTAACCGAGAACTATAGACCCATTAGTCCACCAGCTGAGTACGCTGAGGATCCAACAGATACTCACAACGATACAAGACCACGGTGAGTAAAAAAATAATCAGGGATATGTAATGAACAATAAAAATTGTTGCTTTTGATGAACCCCTTTAACGTATGTTAATTCTTTTATTAACCTTGCAGCTACAATTATCAACGTTCATATTCCCACTCGCATGAGATGGCCAATGATAAATCCAAATACACTGCCGCTTCATACAATATTAACAGCCATAAATCCCTGCCCGATTTACACACGCAAATAAATCGTCATTCACCACACAGCGAAATCTTAAGCTGCTGTAGTCGCGGTAACCGTTCTATCAAATCGGCTGGCGAATCATCGTTAAATCGAGATTCGGGTGGCTCCTCGGGTCACTATACACATCGCAGCGAACCCTGCTACCGCCAACATCGAGTCGAACTGGAACGTGAGGAGAGAGCCAAGAAATGCTGCAGTGCTACCACGCGTGTAGAATATAGGCGTGATAGTGGCTCCTCAACGCAGCACAGTAATAATTCCTATTGCGATTATACATGCAAGCCGTTGCACGATAATTATGATGCACCAGACTATTTGTTCAATTTTACCACACCCGAAGTACCGGAAGCCTTTCAAGATGACTATATACCACCATCACCACGCTATCAAAGCGAAGATACTCGCTACTATAGTTCCTCGGCCCATCAAATACGCTCGGGACAGGGTTATATGAAACACAAAGCCTCTTCCGATGAACCCATAGTACAATCGCCCGGCTCTCAGCCATCTATTGAGGACATCAGTCCACCGCCCATACAATTCAAGCGGCAAAAGTGCATACGATTTAAAAGACACAATCGTATTTCATTGCCGGCCCAGCCCACAGCACCACCTCATTCAGCTAACGATCATTCCCATCACACTTCACCCATGGATACGTACAGGCGTTCGGAACAGCCGCGTTATTTCTTTCCAAAATGCTTCTCAGCCGATGAGTACCAACAGCAGCCACAAGCACAACATCATCCACAGCCCCAGCATCAACATTCATTAACACAACAACCAACAGCACAGCACCAGCATCAGCATCAACAAGCACAATTACCACAAACTCCACAACCGGGATTAACACAACAACAACAGATTAAAGAGTTTAGAGATCAATATGCCAATCATGCTCTACGCCGTTCTCAGGAATTGCTGCATACACCCTCAGAACCTCTAATGGATTTGGAGAAATTTTTTGATCGCTTAGGCTTAAACGATGACAAGTTCCACGAAATCTATACTTTTTCGAAACGAAAGCACAGCAACGGCAGCAGTGACGGCAGCAATAGCACCGTATTCTTTTCAGATGTCAGCACTGTGGACTCAATGCGTCTGCCGGATAGCACCGAAACGCAACCACAGGCCACACAAACCTATCGACCCACTGAACCACCATCGATTGTTGAGCGTAATGCGCGCATTATCAAGTGGCTCTGCAACATACGTAAAGTTCAAAATGATGTTAATTAAGGTAAACAGAAACAGAAACAAAAACAACAAAACAAAAAAATACAATATTTTTGTTAATGACTAGGAATTAAACTCGGAATACTTATTTAGATGACAATAGGAGAAGAGAAGATGTTTGGTAAGGAGTTGAAAAAATAAAAATTACGAAACATAGGGCCTTAACAATTTCCTTCCATTTTGTCCTATCTAAAGCTAGGTTTTTAATTGTGCGTGATGTATAACCTGCTTCAAGCGCTTCTGAGTCTGCCTCTTTTGCTACTACCCAGTGGATTCCAGTTCAAAGCTGAACGTGCAATATTATTTTGCACTTCTTTCCGGATTTCCCATAATATTAGCTACTGGTGTGTGATCAACCATTTTAGAGGTGATATTGCGCCAGAAGGTTTGTACGATTAACACGGTAACACACTCTTTAATACCGGTAAGCATACCAAATATGTCCGGGTGTTAATGTGCGTGAAAGTGCAGATCATTGGTATATGCTAGATTTTCGATATTGCCTTGAATTCCGCAAGTAATCTCTTTACAATACAGAAATATACGAGTTTTTACCGTGCCAGGTACAATATTAAATAATAATGGATGAGCGGCTTGAATTTGGCCGTATTTGGCGGGTGGCACTATCGCGCAAGCTTTCGATTAGGCGAATGATTTTGCTCGGCTCTCCTTTGCATTCAAGTCAATAGAGTTATGAGTCCTCCGTGAGTTCAGACGACTGGGGTTTGCTATCCCATTTTGAAATACCATGAATAAATTCGAAATATTCCTAAAGTTTCTAAAATAAAAAATGGCCGAAACATAGTTTTAAATAAAACTACTTCCGAAACAATAATTTCAATTTAAAATAATTTTTATTGGCGTAATAAAATTCTGTAACTATTTTCAAAATTACTTTCGAATTTCATTTTTTTTCAACTCCTTAACGAAATCGTTTAATCTACGAGTATACTTACAAAATTATTTACTAAAGAGTGCAATAAAAAGAAAAATAAATCTTTCGAAAAATGATTTCAGTATGTAGTATTTAAGTGTATTAGAAAAGAAGAGAAAATAATAATAATTTATATTTAAATATAGTTAATTAAGTTATTAAATAAACATATACGAAATATTTATATTTAGAAAAGGCTGTGTGGAGTGTTAAGAAATCTTATTTTTGAAAAATCAAAAAGAGAAAAAAAACAAACAAATTAAAAAATATTTATTGAAAATCCTGAAAAATATTTATTTCCCACCCAAAGATCCATTGAAACACACTTATTATATATTTTTATTCAATACTATTAGTCGATTTTAATAACTGTTTAAACTAATTGGAATTTCTCTGTTTTTTATTCTATTATGTAACCATTTTAGTGCCAAATTAATATTTTTTTTAAGTTTATCAGAGCAATAAGATTTTGGAGGAGATATTATGGGGATAGCCCATAAAGTTCGTTGAGAGTATAACAGATCGTATGGTCGCAGTATTAAGGTATCGCTTTAGAATAATATGGGATTAGATGGAAGGAATATGTGATGATTTCTTAGGATATTGAAGTTCTTCTGGTATTGTTATGTGATGGCTAGGAATTCCAAGAACCACCCATAATAAACTGCCTGAACTAACATAAAGTGAAGGTAGCGTAATGCAAAATTGTGTTTGGGCGTGATTGAGTTCTACTGCTCAGCGAACTAGTAACCTAATGACAATTAGTTCCATCTCATATCAATCGAGCAGAAAATTAAAGATGCTGTCAACCACTTTAGCACACTACCCAATAGATTACCATAGCATCTTATTTTTAAATTGTATCCAATTTTATTTATCGTTTTCATACGTTATTATTTAAAACCAATGCTCAAGAACCTTCAACGATTTTTAGAAAAAAATTAAACTTACATATACAAGCGTACATATATCAAAACTTATATACCTTTAAAAAATATTACAAAAAACGACTACAACAAATTTAAAAAATATATATATAAATAAATATGTATTCTTAATACTCGCAACAGTTTCTTGATTTTTGCAAACAAAATTTAAGCTTAACTTGAATTTATGAATACAAAAACGTTTATAATAATAAAAAACCAAATATAACAAATACAAAAAATGATTATTAATTATTAAAACCAAATACAACAATATTGTTAATTAAATACATAAAAACAAAACAAAACAAAAACTAAAAACCAATTATTTACTCTGACAACTGAAACAAATTCTAAATTATTATTAGCGATCTTTTTTTATAGCAAATAAGTACTATATTTAATTAAATAAACGTTTTTTTTGAAAAGTTTTCCACAATTAGCATCAAATTTTAAGATCAAAACAAAACCAAAATAAAAAAATATTAATTAAAAAGGAAAGAAATCAAAATTTGAGAAACAAAAATTGAAATAACTATTGAAATGCTCAAAATATTACAAAAAATTAATTCAAATATTTATGTATTAAATAAAATTGAATAGAAGCAGAAAAAAAAGTAAATAAATTGAAATATTTTGTCAATAAATTAAATTGATATGTAAATTAATTTAAATAAAAAACTATATACACATTAATTACAAAACTTATAATACAATTTAAATAAAAGAATAAAAAAACCAGAGTTCATTATGAAAAATTGTAAATATTTTAATATTGTCAACAGCTTCTGCTTGAAATTAAGGTACGTTACATTTAAAATACTGTTTTAATGTGTCAAATTAAATAATTACTGAAATTCCAACAAATTTTAATATAATCTTACTTACTTCCGGCTGTTTTGAATAAACAGATACGCTACTAACAGTCTTTGTGCCCTTAAAATACAACCCTTCTTCACTTCTCAAGCACTACAAAAAGCATCTGTGCTTCAGTATTAGTTACGAACGGCATTATCGTGATCGCGTGTGGTGTTTAGTAATAATTTTTCGAGCGGTTTTTAATAAATTAAAACCAACAGAAATAGTTGAATACTATTTAATTATATTAATTATATAAGTTTTAGTATTGTTTTCATAAAATTAATGTAATTGTGTGCGTTATAAGTGTAAAAAAGTGTTTTCTTTGTTGAATAAAAATATTAACGGTAGTTTGTGAGGGCTTTGTAGGTTGTGCTTTTATATTTTTTTCCAGTGCAAGTGTTGTGTAGTGTTCATTTTATTTTGCATTCGCGCGATTTCTTTTTTAGCGAATTAAAGGTAAGTAAGTAAATATTTTATATGAAATTTAATCAAAATTATCGATTTATATGTTTATTATGTTATAATTTTAATACTTATCTTTAGCTGAATATAAATCGTTTTTAAGATTAAATACATTTTGTTTTGGTTCAGCATTCAAGCATTCATTCTGTTGGTACTACACAAATACGGAGTAAGGGGGAAGAAGTCTTATAGGGTATTTTTAATTAAATGCAAGCTAAACAAACATTTAGAAGATATATTAATTTATTGATTAATTACAGTACAATTACAAATTATGTCTAACTATAGAAACGGCGTAATGTAGCAGATTACAGTTTCTGGTGGGAATCCAACATACGACCCAAACTGTAATAGAGTAGCACACTGCACACTAGACTGTCAGTAGATATTTATCATGTTTTTTAATGCGATATGTGCGCATCCATATGTATTAATGGAAGTTTAGCTTGAAAACACTTAACTTTAACTTTATACATTGGTTTGTACTTCAATTGTTTGACATCTAGGAGAGAAAGAACCCTTTTTTGTCAGATTTTTTGGCAACGGCTCTGAGAGTAAATTATTGCTATTGTCGTTCGGAATGGTCGATCAATTTTCAGTCCTCCTTACTTAAATGCTTAATTGTTCACGATAACCGTTTATTTAGGATTATAATCTATCTTCTTCTGTCATTTCTTTGTGGGTTTTAATTTTATTATTGTTTTAATCATTTTATACGACAAATGTGGAAAACATGTCACGGCAATTTTATTTACTCTCAGAGTTTTTGTCAGAAGACTGCTGAGAGGAAGACGCATGAAAAAATTTCTTTTTACATTTTGTTTTATTCGAGATGTCTGAGAGGGGGTTGGCTTCCGTCTACTAAGCTTATATACTATCTAATACTACGGCGACTTCTCAGTCCTCCTACTAAATACGTGAAATTAACACACAATGTAAGCTCATAATAAAATTTTAGTGTCAGTTACTGATGACTGATGTTACAACTTGCCGTTAACTAAAGGGAGGATTTTAACGGGTAGATAAATTGTTTTTCGTTATTATGAGTACCCAATAAGATAGAAGTGATCGTTAAGCTAAAGGGAGGATCATCCTACCTTTAACATTTAAAGGTCACTTTATGTTTGAACTTGCCATATTATATATTATTTTTATTATGGCAACTTCAAATTTAAACAAAATGAGCATATACAACAAAAAAACGAAGCCCGCGGTTGCCACTACGTTAAAAAAACTTGTATAATTGAGCAGTTTTATCGACATTGCTTCGGCACTGCCATATTTTTGAAAAATTTTATCTGTAAGTTGTAATAACAAAAATAATTTAAAGGTAACTTTACAGTTCCCTTTAGCTAAAGGTATCTTTAACTAAACCCAAGTTTAAGGGCAAGTTGTAATAATGGCCCTTAACGTGTTAAAACTCTCAATTTGTAATGGATGATAATGTAGCAATTGAACGAAATATCGTAGACAATAAAGTTTTTTTTGCTTCGAAAATACGGAACTTGTTTCCCAGAAAGCATAATTTGTATAAAGTTTTGCTTTTCTTCTTCATATTTAAGAAAGTGCAGTTGATACACATAGAATCGGTGGATTTATGTTACATGGCTTTTTAAACAATATATTGACGGCTCCCGTTTTATTAAAAAAATTCTGTCTTCCTTTAAATTAGCTAATCTTGGCGGCCAATTATTGAAATTCCTTTCTCTCTCTCTCTTTGCAATAAATTCACTGTCTGCGTTGTAAGTCGCCCTTTTTTATTGAAACCATATATAGGTCATATCCAGAACTTCAACACTTGTCAACAGCGTACTATATTACACTCTGTTATCGATAAGCACATATCCGGCTGCATTTATAAAGAAATTGGCCTTTTGAAAAAAGATTTCAGTCAGTATTAAGACCTAGCTTCTCACATCACTTACGTTGTGTGTGTTAATTTTATACATGAGTGGCGGGACATAGAGTTTAATATCAACTACGGACGACTTATTTCTGAGAAACTTCTCGTAATTTTTTCTTTACTCTCAGAGTTTTTGCCATAAATCTGCTGAGAGGAAGTTGCCGAAGAAATATTTTTGCATATTTTTGTTTTGATGTCTGACCTGAACTGTACGTGTATGTATATGTAATCTAAATTCACTACGTAGTTCCCATTACATCTAAAATATAAAGACAATTTTGAATGTAAAAAACGATTTCAGTTGCAAATGTCATTACATTTAATGTTCTTAAATTCTATTATTTTTTTTTCTGCTCATTTGATTACATTTTAAATGTTTAAATATTTCGAATAATTAACACAATATTCGAAATTTTAATTGTACAACCATTTATACGCTGGCGAATTATCATTCCTGTTATGCTTATTGCTGGTCATTGTCATTGAAAATCATTACAAGTGTTCGTATACGAAATAATTTTTATGTTTTACATACACTCTACACTATGCCAAATAGGAAATATTGTAAGAAAATATTATGTAGTAGAAAGATCGTCCTAGTCAGATAGTCCAATAGTTTGGACTACCCGTATGTGGAACTCCTTACCTGCAGAGATCTTTCCTGCCACATATAGCATAGAAAGATTGAAATCTGATGTCCACTAACATTACTCCCTGTTCTCCTTCCCATAACTTATTTCCCTAATTTCAACACAATGCACTTCATGAGTAGGGGCCGTCCCGTATGAAGTCTTATAAAAGCACCCATAGGCAGTATTGGGTTTTGTGAGCTTTAAAATCAGCACTATTCGCACGATCTTTTCCGTAGGTTGTGTGTAGCCCACATAGATGAGTATGTTAGCCTTTCATCTCATTCTCTAACTTGATCTATGATAAAAGGATTACAATGCTTCTTTGTTTTCTGATTCGAAAACTTTATAGACAGTCTATTCGGTGACTAACATTACAATTTTCTGCCAAGTATAGGTTATCAGAAAAGTATAGTTGACCTATCAGAAGCTTTCTTTTAACTGTTTCGCTATTCCTTTTGTGCACATTTTGAACGGAAAAGTAATAACTGCATGTCCCTTATAACGATTATGGCTTATTGAACATTAACGATCTTTTTTATTCGTTATTCTTGACATTTTGGGTAACTTAATTTTATTTCCAATCCCTTACCCCCTACCAAATGTTGTATGCACATTTACAATATGCTTGTGGAAAACCAAAAATTCCCTACGAAAAAAAGAAAACAGAAAAGAGCAGGGAAAAATAAGACATAAAAATCAACGAAACAATGTCACATACAATGAATAAAAATCAAGTTTTAATTAATGAATATTAAAGGTTCAACAATGTGTATGTACGATACAATACAATACAATACAATGCGATACAATATAATACGGGTATAACGAATTTTTAATGGTTATTGAGGGGAGTGTTGTAATAATAATAATAATAATAATAATAATAATGGATACAAAAAATATCTTTTTATGATACCAAGCTACATACATACATACATACGTACAAGTAATAATAATAATTGTAGAATATTGGTATGGTTATGACCAAAGTAATAACGAGAGAAGTTGCTAGCTGCTGTTGGTAGTTATTGGCTACCTTAAGTTATAATTATAAGGATATTTAAATTAAGCAACACTAAGGGTGGGTGGTCATACAAACCTTAACGACCTAAAAGACCACCCAAAAGGCCACTACCGCCACCCTGGCCACCACCAAGAACACCACCCAAGAGGCCACCCCCACCGCCACCATTGCCGCCACCATTGCCACCACCATTACCACCACCACCGCCGCCTAAAAGTCCGGTGCCGGCTAAAAGTCCGTTGCCGCCTAAAAGACCACCAAGTAGGGGAGTACCATTAAGATTTAAGAGGCATCTAAAACAGTAGAATAGCCGAAGCAGCTTAGTAAAGTCATTAAAGAACCATAAACAAATTCCAGGCAGACCTACCCTAGATCCAAACGTATGGCATGTTGACAGGCGTATTGATTCAAACACTAAACAAATTCCGTAGATAGATTTTAAATTTTAAAATAAAATAATAATCCTTAGCTCTCACTTACCTTTAACATCTCTGCCGAGGGTATGGGACAGCTCTGTAAAGTTACAGGTCTACCCGGCAAACCCGGTGATGTATACGCATTCTATTTATGAATTTTCTTGTTTAATAAACATTTTTCTTCTGAAAATAGTATTTAAATTATTTATACTTACTGCTGCCTGTGCTGTCACCTAAAATATTGTTTAAAAATAATAAAAAAAATTGAGATTTTTAAATATTTTAACTGTTTAACAATAAAAACAGCACTTTACAATGAACTTACCCAACCGCATAATGTAAAAACAATAACAATCAATAAATATTTTGCCATACTTCAGGTTTAAGTTCTTAATCAAATCTTAGCGTTCAATCGTATTATACTCGGCTTTATATAGCCGCTTCCACGTTCAATATTACAGAATATAAGTGTGATTCAGAATTGTAACAATTGTTTTATTGTTCCGGCTTTTTGTTTCTTAGAATTTAGGTCACATTGAATTATTATTTTGTATAGAAATTTAGGTTAAGGATTGTTATCGAATTTATGGGTTAAAAAATCCAGTTGTTCTCAACCTTTTTTTTGATCAGAGATTAAAAATAAATATAAACTTAAAGTCAACTTTCCTAAAGAAGGATAAAATAGTGCGGAGGATAGGGAAGGAAGACTCTAGCCCTTTGCGTCTCTAAAATAGTCAAAGGCAATATTTTAGGGCTTAGGCCTGCCTTCATCTACTGGTTCTTTTGGGCCGTAGTGAAGCTACACTTGCTTTACGGTGTTTATGTTTGATTTACTGATATATAGTGTGGGCAAGCACTCAGCTATTCTTATCACCAGTGCTCTCTGCCTCACTTCAATTAAAGCATTACATATTGGCTATACTCAAAGCGCAGTAGAGTGTTTGGTTATTAAGCGAGCGGAATATTTTTTCGGCTTCTTCCGCTCAGCATTCTTATGGCAAAATGCTAAAATTGTCATGAAAAGTTTCTCAAAAATCTTTTGTTCAGAGTTGACTTTAAATTGGAGGTCCCACCAATCTTTATATATGATATCTCAGACAATATGGGTGAGAAACTAGGTCGTAATCCTGACTGATGGGCTGTAATGATCAATTAAGTAAATAAGTTGCTATACTCAATTCCTTCCCCTCTGACCTTCTACTGAAGCAGAAAGCAGAGATGGTGGACCTGCACTGCATTACTGGAAAGCTATGAACACATTTTCTTGGTTCGTTTAATTATATGATACCGACTGGAGATTTCTAATAATCCAAAAGTTTCTAGGTATTTAAATCTAACTAGAGTCCTTATTGAAGTCGATGGATTTGAGAGTCCGTGGTTCAAATCCTAGCTAAGATATTTCGAGCAAAACGAAATTCGAAATAAAATATATATTATGTGCACTTTCTTTTTGATAGACCTAGGCCAGTTTGATATCAAAACTAGCGCTGACATACTCTATCCTAGTACACAGTCATAGTTCAGCCCCGTCAAGGACCAACAAATTAAAGTTATATTGCAGGATAAGAAAATAAAAACAGTTATGACATGGCTTTTCTAGGTTATTTTTTCACACTATAATGAGTCCCAAAGGATAATCCGAAACTTAACAATCAAAGTGTTCCAATATTATACAAGTATTCAGTAAAAGTCGCCGTAGTCTAGTAAGTAGTGTGTTGTGTTATTAGACGCAAGGCCACGATTCAAACCTTAACTCAAGACTCAATCAAACCGAAATATAAAAAATATATATCTTCGGCGACTTTCTCTCAGTATATTTCTGGCAAAAACTCTGAAAGTGAATGAAAATTGTCAGGAAAGATTTTCTAAAAACACTGTCGTTCGGTGTCGACTTAAAACTGTAGGTCTCGCCACTCATGTATAAACTTAACACATACAACATAAGTGGTATGAGAAGCTAGGTCGCAATCCTGATTGAAGGATTGTAATGACCAACTATGTATGTACATATATATTCAGTAAAGTTTACATTCAAAGTATCAGTATCCAAGATCAAAATATCAGTTTTATTAAATTTAAAATATCTAAAAGAAGTTTATTTATCACAAATTAAATGTGGATAAATACAATTAAAAAATATTTTTAATAAATTTCCAAACGTGTTTAAATACCTTCCCCCATTTTAACTACAAAATTTCTTAAAATGACACAGAAAACAGTCAAAGTAACAATAAGTACTTCTTTCTCCCAAAAAAATACAAATATTTTCCCTTTTTTTCCTCCAGTTGATGTAAATTTTCTACTTGAACGCTTGAGGTCGCACACGTACCAACCATTTCTAATGGAGTTCATACTCCTCTCATGCTATTTTGTTCCAAAAATGCTAGCATAGCTGTTGCTGATAAAAGACCATTTTTAAAGAAAGAAATATAAAATATTTACTGCATCTATTATGGTGTCATTTCCATTTTTATAGATTTTCATTCTCTTTAGGTTTTGGATATTCCTTTCGATTTTCTTGTTACAAAAGCGTATGACTCGTGACTTATTAAGAAAATCGTTCATGTGCATGTTTTCTTTTTGGTTTTGTTTCTGCTTTTGTTGCTTAGAATGAATAATTGCCTGCGGTTCAGTGATTATCACAAGAAACAAGTGGTCAATAATATGTTAAAAACAAATTGGTTTTTTTTTGTTTCCTTTCTGTTGCTTATTGTTGCTCCTGTTTTTGGAATATTTTTCCAGAAAGCAAAAACCAGAAGAAATCCGATAATCGATGTTTTTATTTAATTGTGTATACGTTGCATGAATATTTTGAATTTTAAACTATGCCGCATAATTTTGAAATCCTTTTAAATACTCCAGAACTAAAGTAAACATTTTCGATATCCTGCTGCTTTCCGAAAATAACCTACACCTCGAAATTTAATCTCTACTTTCTATCCAAATTATTGCCCTCCTTTCTTTAGAGTACTTTAAATTAATGTTTGATTTCTAAGGGATTGTACTTCGGAGCTTTCAAGCTGCTACAATGAGCTCTTATTCCGCTGCTTTCGGTTCA
The DNA here is from genome assembly GCA_936449025.2 of Sarcophaga subvicina. Lineage (NCBI taxonomy): Eukaryota > Metazoa > Arthropoda > Insecta > Diptera > Sarcophagidae > Sarcophaga > Sarcophaga subvicina. Next base: position 79,196,856 of record OW388083.2, read on the forward strand.
TTGCATTTTAAAATTCTGCAATAAGTTTAGCTTTTGCTCGCTTCTACCTTCTGCACATCTTTATATTATAAGCTGATGATATGCTGTTTATCATAGAACTGATCACTTATAAGTTTTTATTTACCTAGTTTTTGTTTTCAGAGCAAGAGCCCTTTTTGCGTTTATTAGATGGACCTCTTGTCATTTAACTCAGAGTGCTTATCAGTCCTGATTCGTTCCATAAATCACTGTTCATTGAGACAACATATTTGAAGTTCTTGACACCTAAAGTAACTATGCTGTATTATTTTTGCCTTCTCAAGACCTTAATTTTCTCCGTTTTAAAATTAATTCATTAGCAACAAGTTTAATTTGTCGTTAACTTTCAGGCGCTATCCTATCGCCTCTTTGGGAGCTTTAGTGTTTCTCTTGTCTGGGCTCTTCGGCACAGGGACATTCCAGGCAACTGTTGGGCCGATTAGCTCATCAGAGCGGGTACGCTTTTTCCGAACCCCCTCCAATCAAACTGGGTATACCACTCACCTCGATTAAATTACCTAACCCCATCCTTTTTAATGAGGAATCTCACTCCACTGCCAGACTCACTTGGCCCATTATGGATAGAAGGCGTACCAACCAACTACTCAAACTCGAACGCAGTGACATCTTGATCACACTGGCAATGCTTACAGGTCATTGGGTTTTGGGAAGATGTGCGGAAAGACTGCAGCTGCCATCAAACGTCTTCTGGCAAGGGTGTGGGTCTACTGAGAGGAAGAAACTGTTATCCACTTTCTTTGTTAATTAATATATCTTGCGAGTATTTAGGCTATTTGGCTCTCCATTTCTTGGTAGTTTAACTGAATTATCATCCATTGATATCAAGGATATACAAACATAATTGGTCATTACAACGCTTCAGTCGGGATTACGATCTAGCTTCTCACACCACGTATGTTGTGTTTGTTAATTTTATAAATGAGTGACGGAATCTACAGTTTGAAGTCGATTCCGAAAGACAGATTTTTAAAAAACCTTTCATGACAATTTTTACACACTTTCAGAGTCCGCCGAAGAAATATTTTTTTTTATATTTTCGTTTCTAAGTCTGACCTGCGGTTTGAACCGTGGCCTAACGTTTAATAAGCCAACACAACTACCTACTAGACTACGTCAAGGATATAGCTTCGTTTATTAAACTTTCAAGCTCGTTTCCAGCGTAGGATAGTCGTGCTTTAGTGTGCAGCCCCATGCGCTTATCAACTTCTTCAATTAGTTTAGTGGAATTCTGTTCGTACAGGGAGTGAGCTTACCTGTGGCGTTACAACGGGCCACTGTGTGTGTGCTCAAGTGGACTTTGGTAATCAAAGCTAAGACTCCAACCTATCTGCCTACTATAGATGCGTGTGATCGAGCATTATTTGGAGGGACGTATCCTTTCTCTGTTGGCCAACGTTCACCGTTGATTGTTACTTCCAGACTCTCCCAAGTCTCCTAAAGTTGCAACGTCGCTGTTTTCGGAATAGCCATGATGCACGATGAAAGATTCTGAAGATCTGAATTAAATAACTTCTTGGATTTTATATGAAATTTTACATTTTCTCCATCCATCAAATTTTTGTCTTCATATGTAGAGCTTTCATTGCGTTAATTAAGTTAAAGCAACAATGTAATCTTTACATGTCTACAAACATATTTTGCCGTATTCCATATTCCCTGGCAATAATATTAATGTTATCCTTATCAGATACGAATGGCAAACTTCACAGTAAATTTTGATATAAAATTACTTAGCTTTACGGTCATTCCCACTCCCACCCAGGAAAGTGTATACACAATCTCTTAACTTGGCTATTTGTTGTAGTCCTTCAAAGGCAAACAAAACAAACAAGCGACACAACGTACACATTAATTACTAATTGCTTGGAAAACAAAAAAAAAAAAAAAAATTTCTGCAATCTTTGCTAAACGCCCACTTGCCAACAAATATTCGTTTAAGCGAACTCAATTTCATATTCGTAGATTTATTTTATATTTAATATCCGTTCTAAGTAAGGGGGGTAATTTGGCAGTTAGTCTCCACCCATAGCCACCACTGGCAGCTGACTGATTGAAAATGATGGATTACGAAAAATCTATGTTGCAAACCACATTTTTTGTTTTTGTTTTCGTTTTGAGATGGCCTACTATTATCAATATTTGTTGTTGTTGTTGTTGTTGTTGCTATAGTGTTTTCCCAACATTAAATGAGCAACGCAACGGCGACAACAACAAAATGAAATCCATGTCCTGGCAATAGCATGGCATTTTGTCCATGTCTCTGTTTATTTGAAGCGCGTTTAAGCCCCAAAAATGTCTGTTTTTATGATGAACGTTTTAATTGTGGGTTATTTGTTTAATTGCTTTTGAGTATCTATTAATGGCTCGAAATAAACGGCACTTAATTGTTTGTTTTTGTTGCCACTTTTTTCAGCCATCAGCCGGCCGACACATGTTGGCAATTATTTTGAGAAGAACAGGCCTTTTTTTCAAATTGCCAATTTGTATTAAAATTATAATTCCTAAAGGGCATGTTAGGAAATTAAAATGCAAATAAAAATAATCGTTGAACGGCTATGGGTGAGAGGGAGGCCTACTTATTGAATTATAAAAATTAAACGGACAGAAAAAAACAATGATTTTAAGGTGAATTTGAATTTGTATTCAGAAACCACAGAAGGTCAACATTTTAACTGGCTTATATGCAAACAATGTGCACTGCCAGCCAGGCAATTAATCAGGAAATAGTTTTAAAAATTTCAGTACAAAAAGCCTTTTAGTTCACACTGGCATACCCGAAATTGTGTTGAAGCAGTTCATTTCAAATTGAAAGTTTCTTTCTCTTCCTAGAAATAAATATGATTCTCATAATTTAATAGCCTTTCCAGCAAAATTGCCGAGTTTTCGGTTTGGTCAACGGCAGTTATGATGTTATTAAGCGGTCGCCGTACTCCAGTAGTTAGTGTGCGAGTCCAACTCAAACATTCTGAACAAAAGGACTTCCTCTCCGTCGTCTTCTGGCAGAAACTCTGAGTGTAAATAAAATTGCCAAGAAATGTTTCTCAAATCTGTCATTCGTACCCGATGTTAAACTGTAAGTCCCTTGGATTGCAAAGTTCTTGGCAACATTCTCGTTCACAAATTAGTTTCTTCCATACAAAGCAAATTTAGTCACTTTGATCCTTAGCCATTTGAACCATTTTTAGAGCGAGATTTTCTCCGCAAATCTCTTGAATTATTCGGACAGCTAGGTTGCGATTAAGGCCCTAACCGACGTATTTTAAACTCTTATATGGGTTTCGGGATATAGGGATGTCCATGGACATTGCATTGCTGATGAATTGGCTAGAACCGGTACGGAGCTAACAATCTCATAGGTATTCCAACTGTTTTAGTTAAATTGGATATTATTCACTCGTTTTACAAAGAGGCTAAATCTGGTTGGCAGCGAGAAGCTACGTGCAATATTAATCGATTCCGCTGAACACGTATGGATGAGAAGTGAACCGCCTCATGGCCATCCATTGTACAACAGCGATTCTTAAAAGTCATGTAGAATGACTTGGCATTCCATCAAATGGCTTCTATAGGAGCTGTGGGTCTTAAAAGGTGAAGAGACTGTTTTTCACCTCATGTGCCAGTGGCCTGCTCTCCTCCTAAAACGATGGAAATTTTTGATTTCTCACTTTTAGACATCGGTGACCGAACTCTCTAATATAAAGGTTAACTCAGGTGATCCGATGTGTGTACAATGGGCCTAAACGCTGGCCTAAATGGCACTTCTTCATTTGAAGCGGTTAGTTCAAGAGGACTGAAGGAAATGGAGATATTGTTCAGCTTCTCCCAAGCTTGCTATGTTGATTTCGTTGGCGGGGTTCGCTTTATTCAATCTGTAGCTTATTGTTCATAAAAAACCTATGTCGGTGCTTTGGGTTAGTTTTACTTTAAAGTGTGTGAGTATTAAAGTATTGAGTATTCCATTCAAAATCAGTTGTCTGCTGAACTGTATAGAAGAAATTGGAGATACCATGTGGATCATGTGCGAAGAGGACAGGGATGCCGATTTAGATTGGAAATACTGTTTAAGAGTAGATTATCTGCCGGTTGACCTCTATTCATTAGAAGTAGCAATTTTGGCTTAAGATCTACAGTAGAGGTAAAATACATCAATATTAGGAATGGGTTTTGGTTTTTACTGTTCAAAGTAAATATTTATAAAATATTTTGTATATGGATAATTATCAGTAGGCGTTGCACCACCTACGCATAGAGCATGTATAGAACACTATCAATTATTGAAAAAGTTTCTTCCACATTTATTAAAAAATCTTCAAATCATGCCAATTTCTTGCCACTGCATGGTAAAGAAAAAAAAATTGGATTATTTTTTTAATTAAGACATCCTCCATTTGTATGGGAACTTTACCGCCCACAGCTTGTGCAACTACAGACGATTCTTTAAAAATATACGCCGTAAATTTCTAGATTCATCCTCTTAAATTTTGTATCCATTCTGACCTCGTTTAATTATTTTCACTTGCCTTTAACGAGCGTTGTTACTCTTCAAAATGTTTGTTTTGGCATATTTAGCTAAAGTGTTGGTATTTTATTTTAATTTAAAACCATTTACTCTGGAATTGACCACTTTGTTCGTTCCGTTTGCAGTTGTACATCATCATCAACATCAACAACATCAACAACAGCATCAACATCATCTGAATGTGCCAAATGTTTTTGAAAATTTTCAACAAAAATTCATTTTAACAATTACAAGGCAATTATTTCCTGCAAATGCCTACAAAAAAAGAAAAAAAGAAGAATGAAAATGGGGAAAAAAGAAAAGAAGGAAAGGAGGGCGAATATAGAATTGACTATAAAAGTATTTTACACAGTTGATGAGTGTTTATTTATTGTATTCGTATTGCTCGTAAAACAAAGACTGTTTAGTTGATGATGACGATGATGAAAAATTGAAATTAGAACAATGCTGTGTGGAAGTGGTGAGAGAGTGGTGACAAAGCAAAGTCTCGAAAATTACTTTCTATTTTTCTATTTTTGAAAAAAAGAAAAAATAACGGATTTAAACGATTTAAGAATTTTTTTCACTGTAAATTTAGATTCAGTTTAAATGGAAGCCAATAATTTGAAACAATATTGACGAAAGAAGGATTGTTTGACGAAATAAGCGTATGTATTTGAAGAACCTTTTCAAACATATGTACCTTAGTTTATAGTCCGTCAATGATATCATAAATTGTCGAACCTATTCGAGATTATTTAATTTGCAAATCGCAAATTAAGGCAGCTCGTGCAAATACTATACAATTACTCCTGTAGCCTGTGTTTTCCAACGGAGGTACTAACCCGGTATATCTACAAGACATGTATAGTATATGGTAGAATCAGGATATTTATTTCATGCGTCTCAATTCTGAGATAATCTGATGTTGATAATCGGTCTTTTGACAGGGCTCTGTATACTCAGGGTATACTTATTCAGAATGGAGTTTTTCTCGACATGAGAGTGAATCATTTGTACACATTCTTGGAACCTGTTAGGGAATAACGAAGAAATCTCTGGCGACATATCAAGTGCTAGGCAGAGTCTTGCTCTTGTTGATACCAAGCAGTATCCTGAAGTTTGTTAGGGCGATAGCCCTAGAGAGGGATACTCTGTAAACCTTAAGGGAAGCACAATTGATCATAAAGTCACAGTAGAAAAGCACATCTTCACGACAATAAAAACAATAATAATAAGTGGGAAGTTTGTAATTAGAAAATGAGTCAGTAGGCTTATTCGGGAAAATTTTTCCGTATTTCTTCGTTCATAATACACGACTTCTGTGAAAGCAGCCAGTATTTCTCACATAATTAAAGAGGTTACTCAAGATCACATCTGCAAAGTATTCCAGGCCATGAAAGAATTAATACATCGGGCATTTTTCTATATAGTCATATAGTTTCCCGAAGGTCCCGTCCTCTTAAACATGGGTTCGATCATACAGTCTCTAATAATATCGCTAACAATTTTGCAATTTAATCGTGTTCTTATGATCCTATCTAGACTGTATGGAATTAGATATTCTAAAGCCTTGATTACTCAGTCACATCTGTTTCCATTCCTTCGGACCCATTTATTAGTCATACATATTTTAAATTCCATGTGGAGGGACACAAACGCTATTTAGTGCCTCTGTCATAGCCATGGGTAACTAGTGTGCATCGGTCATTTTAATGCCAAAAACTTCGGGAAGTCTTGCTGATCAAACTACTCTCTATAACCCAAATCCTTTAACTGCTGCGTTAATATCTAAAAAATATCAAATTCTGCTATACAACCCTTTAGTCAGTATTACAACCTAGTTTCTCAGATTGGTCATGTACTGTTTGTTGATTTTTATCCATTACTGATGGTACCTACAGTTTAACAGTGACTCCGAACGACAGAGTTTTGAGAAACTTTTCATTGTAATTTTATTTACTCTCAGAGCTTTTGGCTAAAGACTGCAGAGAGGAAGTCACTGAAATAAATTAAATATTTTTTCATATTACGTTGGGATTTGAACCACAGTCTCTCGTCTAATAAGCTAACCATTACCAACTAGACTGTGGCGGCTTCTAGCATGAAACACGTATCTATCTGTCATATTTATTATGGCGTTAATTTTGAAAGACTAAATACTAGTTTGCTAGCAGAACCCGAAATACGTTGTTATTAATGGGTTATATGGGTAACCGTTCCCATTTAAATATTCCCACCATATGTCCAGACTCAGACAGTATTGTGTCTGTCAACTGTGTCAACTGTTTCCACCAATCCTGAATGAATTGATAATTTTTATTTAACACAGTAACGCCAAAATAATTATTTATTTCGGATAAGTTTGTAAGTTACATTTCAGCATTTTCAATATGGCTAGAGAGGCTAATCATTGAACTTTATTTAGAAGAGTACACAGAAATTATCTGTTCCAATACGTAGACATTGGTTCCTAACTTCCCCCCGTGTTTTAGCAATAAAAACATTGTATTTAACAGTGTTGTAAGGCATTTAATGCTTTTTTTTACCAAAATAAATTCAATCATTTTTTTTACAAAGTCCATCTTTTAAGTGGCCCTTTAATTTGATATTCTTTTCAAAAAAATCTCTTATAAATATTAATAAATATTTTGCCAAAGATTATAGTTGTTGACAGGATGGATTGAATTTTCAAAACAAAGAAAATACAAAAGTCAACTTAACCCCAAAATAAAATTTTCAATTTTTCCTTTCTTTTCCTTTTTTTCTTTACCTTGAAAAGGGTTCTTCGCTTGAGCATCTCCAAGTTGCAGCGGAAAATTTATTCATTTCGTTTCGTTTCATTTTATTTTTTATTTGCGTTTTATTTACTCGTTTTTACGCTTAATTGTTTAATTTATAAGTTTGATAGGTTGGTCGGCCGTTTGGTTGGTTGTTTGGTTAGTCTACTGACTTGTTGTTGTTGTTGTTGTTATTAAAAAAAAGCAAAAAAACACTTAAAATCCACCGTGAAATGGGATAGTGAAAGTTTTTATTCTCTATTGTTTTCGTTTCTCTTTTTTTTCCTTTTCAAACAACAAATATTTTCTTTTAATCTTTTATACCATATTGTTGTTATTGTTTGTGTTACAATAAAAGCAACACGAAATTTAATCAATTAAAAAAGTTTTCCAAAAGGAATTTTCACTTTATTTACGTGAAAACGTGCGTATGCGTGTGTCAGTGCTATGGAGGACTTGTACAAGTATCCGCGTTAAACTTCATGAATCATTAAAAAATAAAATGCGAAAAAAAAACGCAAAAAATGAGAAAAAAAAGTGAAATGTTATATTTAGAATTGAATTATTCCTACACACTGCACCCTACAGCATTTGACAGGGGTTACTGTATTGCAATGATCCTTTGGTGTGTCGAGTCTCAAGCTATAAAACTGTGTAGCTGCCAAGACGCTCAGAATATTTCTACACAGTTTTTAATGCAAGACACATCGAGTGGGCGTGGCAGTTGTTATTTAATATAGTAAAGATATACAAAATTCTTACAAATATTGTCACATTAAGAATTTTCATGCCGCCTGGCTTTTTCCAGTCAGTCGGACCTGCCTTAGATCTACCCGCCTTTGGTAGTCTTTCAGTTTTGTAGACTTTAAGTTAGGTAAAGTCTGCAAAGCACTTTATACTTTCTTCTTTGCCTCTGAAAATCTTCATTGAACCTAAAGACAAAGCAGATCAATAGAGACAGTACTACGCATTCTATTGAGATGTATTGGAAGATCAGTGGAGGATAAGGAACACAAGCCGGTAGTTATTCTTGCTAACACCGAGCAATGTCCTGCCGTTTGCAAGGAAAAAAGGATTGGGGCAAATAATCGCATATCTCCAGCATCTTTACACGACAATAATAATAATAATAATAACGGAGCTTGGTGCCATGCTCTATACAACAGATGCGTATACAAATAATGTTGCTGTTGCCACACAGGGCAAACATTTCCACCGGGAGAGGGTGCTCTGAGGCAGAGTTTAATTCGAAGGAAATAGCTTTGTGTGAAATCATTTAAAATTGAGCTTGAATTCTTCTCCATAATTAGGCTTAGAAATATTTGAATGGAATTGCAGCTGGTGTGAAAGGTCAAAGACTTCCGATGCTGATTTCGAGATTACAATAATAATCACCCTAAAATCCCTACGCTGTCGGGCCTAAAAGTTACCTGTGACTCTTTAGTATGATGATTCAGCCCATTTACTTTATATATAGCGGTTGCATAGTGGTCATCTCGAATAATCATGAGCAAAATGATAAGATCAAGTGCAATGCACTTATGACAATTCATATTAAAGTGCTTGTGTGACTTTGTTCTGGACACTTACTGATCTGTTGAAGAAATGTCGATTATTAATGTTGAGAAAGTAATGATAATAATTTGACGAATATTGGTTTGAAATATCAACGTTAGGGAATGTAGCCACGGTGTTTGACGTGATCTCGCAGATATAAATCCTCCAAATTTCATATATGAAAACATTGCTTGTTGATGTAACCACCAAATGGGAAATAAGCAGTGGTGTTATGCTAATTTTTTTTTTACCGGAACGCGCATATATAATTATATAGACAGGGCCGATCCTGGGTAGGCGGCCGCTCTGTGCGGTGTCATGAACCAAATTTAACGACGGGGGTGATTTTCCATAATAATCCTGGCGGCGGCATTTATTTTTTAGGTCTCATGTCCCAAATTTGACGACGGGGGGAGGGAGATTTCCCCAATTTTCGCCCGTCGTCAGAATCGGCCCTGTATATATCATAAAAAGGAAAGGAAACGAAAACCATTACGAAACCCATTTTGTGTATATGTATATATATACAGTCACACAGATAATTATACGTACCCCCCTAAAAACCATTTTTTTAAAAAGTAATGAACTTCTAATCCAAAATTTGTTTACATTAGCGTCTGTAACGACACATTTACTTAAATAAAGAAAAAAGATTCCCAAAATCTATGAATTTGTGACTGCAGTTTGCTTAAAACCAATATGGCACCATAGAAACTTATACGTACGACGTATATTTCGTATAAAATTTCTCAAATGATAGCCCGGTATGTAAAAGGTATTGTGGATAAAAATCCTAGGACTACTGCCGTAGAAATACGAAATACCTCGGAAAGTGATCACAATGTTATTGTGCATTCCGAAACAGTTCGAAGTGTTTTGAGAAAGAACGGTTTCCGCAGCCGAGTGCCGAGAAAAAAGCCACGATTGGAATTTGCCCAATAATATATGGGTAAGTCAACTGCTTTTTGGGCGAATGCAATATTTAGTGATGAGAACAAATATTATTTGCTCGGCTGTGACGGAAAGCAAAAAATTTGGCGGCAAAATCAGTTGACTTGTCCATACATTATGACTTTAAAAAAAGATTTTTAGGGCGGTACGTATAATTATCTGTGTGGCTGTATATGTTTATTACAATAATAGGAACGTTGAATAAAAATTTGTTAACAAATTATTTAATACGCTTAGTAAATACTCAAACAATATTGCATAAATATTTTTAACAATACATGAAAACACTAATGGTTTTTATAAAATATTCCAAATAGGATTATGTTCAGGATCTTGTGGTTGAATTTTCCTTGTTTTGTTGTCATCTGCTGAACGATGAGACCTTAACCAAGTTTTTACATTATCATCTGGTTTAAATAATTGTTGTGGTGGGCCATTCATTTTTATAAATAAAAGATTTGCTAGATTTTCAAAGCGTCAGCCAATTCTCGTTATCCGAAATCATCTTTAGTTCCGGAACGCGATTCTGTCCAAAAAGGAAGTACCGGAACGACGTTCCGGAGCTTTCCGGGTCGACAACACCACTGGAAATAAGCTTCTTTGTTGAAAAACATTTTCTCCAGCACCTAATCAATTCTTACGCCAATTAAGCTGTAATGATTCGTAGGATTGGCCTGAGAAGTTGATAAATTTCATGCCAACGCTTGATTTTATATGCAAGCCTTTCAGTCTCGTCAAATTGCATGCCACTTTCTTTCCCAGGATCATAGGCAACATGTAATACGGGAAAAGTAGGAACGTTTGAATCACCATTTTCACTAAATGAATGATACATTAGATGCAAGATATTTGAAAGCTGGCAGCCTTGCTAGACGCTCAATTTTGACACCACTAAATGAACAACTGATTGTAGAGTTTTGTATTGTATAGTCACTCTTGACCGACTGTAGTTTTCTTATACGCTGTAATTTACTTTGTTTTTATTGTTGTAAGGTGGAAAGAAGAAAAAATTAAAGATTTATACGTTATTTGCATAATTTGTTGTTTTGGTAGAAATAATATTATTGTTTACGCCATTCCAGTTACTTTTTTTTTCTCTTTTACGCCACTCGAGTAAAGAAGGTTTGACTGGAATTGGTTTGTACGTGTTAATTTTATGCTTTTCAAACATTACAATGGCCCGACTAAAAATAACACGGAAGCAAAACAGAATTCCCTGTCAAAGTTTCTTTCTCTCTCCCCCCCCTCTCTCTCTTTCTCTCTCTCTGTTGCTAAAACACAAAATTAAACATATTTTTTTAATTGTTTTTTTTTCATTTCATTTCATTTTATTTTTGTTTTCTAAAACCTACGAAAAATACAAAATTAATTATAAAAAGTGTCTATAAAAATAAATAAATACGTGTTGGATGTTTTGTTCTATCATTCTTGTTTTTTTAGTTGTTGCTTAAATAAAATAATATGGTTGTATAAAATATAAAATATTAGTCATAAAATCTTTAAATACATATCTATTCATATGTCATATTTAAAATGTTTTTTTCTTCTCTGTTTAATTGTCTGTTTTCTCAGCGGCTACAATTTTTAAATCGTCTTGTGTTAATTCCGCAATGTCAGAGGCTTCAGATTCCTCTACAGCAGCCGTTTCTGCTTCTTTAGTTGTGCTAGTGGCCACATTTGAATCATCAGCAGCTTCGTTTACCTCTTTGTTTTCCTCTTCTGGGTTTTCTGCTATCTTTTCTTTTTCTATCTCTTCTGCAGCTTGAACAGCAACTTCATTGTCTGCTCTTTCTTTGGTTCTTTCATTCTAGCAATCGGTAAAGATCTCTTTGTATTATTATTTTTTTCTTTTGAAAGAGTGTCTTCAAACTTACCTCTACTGGTAGTTGATTGAGTTCCTCATCTTCATGAAAAGCTTCTACCAATTTGGAATTAACTTGACTCAATGGTGTATTACCTTCTCTGATGTAAACTGGTACATAACCAGCTCTGGGAGGAAGTTCTTGAATGGGAGCCGCTAAAAAAGGAAAAGTTAAACATTTTAATTACGCAGTTATTTTTGTTTCAAGGTCTAGAAATGTTATAACAAACAAATATTTGCTTAGAATCCTTTTTTGTAGGAGAAATAGTTTAAAAACCTTCACCAATGTCGGTGAATATATATAAAATTAATACGTCCTTCTATTATTGTCGAAATACCCTAAGGTCTCTGCATTAGAGTCCTTGCAGTTTATCAGGCATCGTTTTAGTTGCATGAGAACTATCAATATCGCTGACGTTTAACAGCTAATATGTCAAATTGTAGTGATATTTCTGTTCAGTAAGGCTTGGCAAGTCTTTGTGAATCGCTTAACGGTAGAGCAACGCTTCCAATTGCGGACATTTACTTTGAAAAAATTAATCTGTTTGCAAAGTTCATAGAGCATTACGTTCATTTTATGATCAATATAATGGGCCTAATGGACAAGCAATTTTTAGAGCTATTGAACGTTTCGAACGAAATACGAAACAATATTTTTTCGGCTATTTCCCCTCCGCAGATTTCTGGCAATAACTCTCAGAGTAAATAAAACATTGCCATGAAGAGTTTCTCTGTTGTTCGGTGTAGACTCTCGTATAAAATTAATTAACACACACATCATAAGTGGTGTGAGGAGATAGGTCGTAATCCTAACTAAAGGGTTGCAATGACCAATCATGTATGCACTGTAGGTATGTATCGATCGTCTTCACACTAATTTTACTGTTCTCGGTACGAAACCATCAACAAGATGGTCTTTGAAGGGAATATTCCTGCTATAGCATTAATCCCGAAGAAGAAGAAGAATCAAAGGTAAATTAAATTATAAAACACACAAAAAGCTGTGCCGAAGGTTGGTTTTTTAAATGTTCCAACATTTGCGATTATCGCGTCTCGACGTAGTTATACAAAAAATACAATTTCATCAGTTGATTTCACTAAAATGTGAAATTGCTCTTTCCGGAAACTTTTCGTATAACAATGGCAATATGTGACGTGTTGTATGGCTTGTAGGCACGTCTGGGTTAAACCATACACTGTCCGTATCATAGTCATCAATTAAAGAGCAAAAAAAGTCGGTTATCATATGAAGGTAATGGGTTTTTCAGAAGAATTTTCGAAAAAAAATCAGCCCAATGATGTCTCTAGGCTATAAGGCACACCAAACAGACTATTGTTGGAAAAATTATCATCAAAGGGCTGTTGCTCTACCGCATACATACGTACATAATTATTTATTGCAACCCTTCAGCCAGGATTATGAACTAACTTCTCACACCAATTTTTGAGAAACTTTTCATGACAATTTTTTTATTCTCAGAGTTTTTGACAAAAATCTTCTGAGATGCAGTCGCCGAAGAAAATTTTTTTCACATTCAATTTTGTTGGAGATGTCTGACTTGGGGTTTGGAGCGTGGCCTCGCATACAATAAACCAACACACTACCTACTAAACTACGGCGACTACAATCCATTCAGGAATTTCACGGTGTTGTATCAATTTCAGTTGTTGCTTGAGTGGGATTCTACAGGAATGGAGATCCAAATCCACATGAAATATGAGCCTTAATAAGCCGTATTATAACTCCATTTGCTCAGAGTTCCGTGGCATCGAAAAATTCATATTATCCGCCACAATTTCTCTAACAGAAGCGATATTTTCAGCAGTTCCAATATTTTTAACCTTCTTTATAAACTTGCCAGCCCCTCGTGAAGAGACACACAGTGGTTAATTGAAACGACCACAATCACTCTATAGTGCTGGAAAACTGACAACCTTTGGCGAACGTTTAAATTACTTTTACACATTCTTCTGTTGTTAGGGGACCCATAGTCGTAAATGGAATACTTTCCACTAAATGAACTGTACTTCAGATGAAAGATATTTAGCACAGAAAGATATGTAGACAGCTATGCTAGAGCGATGATTTTGGAATCATTAAATCGATAACCTGATATCAATATTTCTCTATTTGAGCAGCATATTTTCATATTTTTCCGGTTAGAAAAATAGACATGTATGTGTATGGGTGTGGGCGTGCGTATGTATGCATATGTAAGAGTTAAATCCTTAAGGCCATTAATTTATTGTTTCTTTTCACTCTCACCACATTCATATCGTTGGATATTAATTTTTATCCCTTTTTTACCCTCTCTCTCTCTTTCTCTCTCTGTATGCATTTGCTCTTCCTCTCAGTGTTTGGTAAATAATATTCAGTGTTGTTAGTAGTTATTGTTGCCTTTATTGCTGTGTTTACTTTTTGTATTTGCTTTTGTTGTTGCTGCCGTTGTTATTGTTGTTTATATAAAAGAGGCACAAGTGTATTTTGAAGTGAAATCAAAATATCGCCGTAATTATTATTTGTTTAACAATTCGTATGTAATTTCTTTGCTCTCTTTCGTAAACTTTTGTAATATTGAACGTTGAAGGATTGTTTAAATGAAGCGCGGCGGGCGGCCTATAAGGCAAGAATATTTTTATTTACAAGTATGTTTACAGGCTTACGTATGTATGTCCATGCATGTGTGTATGTGTTATTAATGTGAATTCTTGTTAAATTGCGTGCTTTTTTTCCTCTTTCTCTTAATTTTGCAAAAATTATTCACGTTCACGTTGTATTTGTTCGGCAACAACAACCCTGAATGTTGTCATTAATAATTAATAAATCAATCAGACTTCACTGCATAAATATCGTTTTATTTTTTGTTGTTCTTTATTGCCAGCAAACTGAAGAATATGTATGAAATATGTACGAAAGAAAACTAGAGAAGAGAACTAATATTTGCTAAAAGATTTTTATTTAAACACAAACATTTTATTCATCTCATCTTGTTTCCCTTTAATTTTGAATTATTACTCATACTCATACAAAAGTTTTACATGTGAAATAAAATTTTTAATCATAAATTATATTCGAAATATATTCAGCGTTTTTTGTTATTGAACAGTTAAATATTTATTTTTGTTTATAGCTTATGATTGCTTAACGAGTTTAACTTTTTAAAATAGCATGAGAAGTGCTCTTAAATTATTCACTATGATTTCAATAGCATTATGGAACGGATGGTATATAAGTACTGTTCGGGAAAAAATTTCCTGTACGTATCTGCAAGATTGGTAACGAAATTCACGCAATTTTTAAAAAAGTATTGGGTAAAGCACCTTGGAAACTAACGCTCAACCGTGTTCAGCATTACAAGTGAGATTAAGGGATCATTAGGCTTAATATTGTAGCTTGATAGGGCAGCACTAGCCAGTACTCCTCAGATAATTGATGAGTTTACGTTTATAATTCAACATTCAACATTCATTGACCGTCCAAGTATTTCTGTCTACTTACCGAACAGATTTCTGATGTTGCATAGAATATGCTATAAAATTCCCTTTCTTTGTCTCGTGGACTCTTGCATAAGTTGTTTGACAAAAATCCTAGTTGATAATCTCTACGTATTGGTTTTAGATTAATACTGAAGGAAACATTGAAGGATGTAATTTGAAGTGGTCGAGATTTACATCAGGGCTACATGGATCCTACTTTTCAGTCTTTAAAAACTGCATTTAAACTCTGAGTGTCTCAATACTCGAACAAGCTTTATATTAATACTTTTCTATATATGTATGTACATATGTACTTTGCTTTTATATAATTCCCTTTGTCACTATCCACCACGCTATTAATTTCTACAGCGTTTAATTCCAAATCCTGTTATAGCGTATATTTTCAACTGTAAGACCGAATATTAGTTAGGAAGTCTGTTTGATTCAGATATCTTCTTACCTTTAGAGAAGAACATATTCGACCTATCAGAGAAGACTAAGGCAACAGATCCAGATCGATTATGCAGAAGTCAATCAGCACGTTGTAGTACAAATAATGGTGGTATTATTTTCTGAAGATGATTGTCGATTGAAGTCGCTGTGGTCTAATAGGTAGTGTGTTGGCTTATTACACGTAAAGCCAGGGTTCGAGCCCCAGGACAGACATCAAAACAAAATACAAAAAGTATTTCTTTGGCGATTTCCTCTCAGTAGATTTCTGGCAAAAACTCTGAGAGTAAATAAAATTGCCATGAAAAATTTCTCAAAAATCTGTCGTTCGGAGTCGACTTTAAACTGTAGGTCCCACCACTCATGTATAAAAATTAATACTCACAACATAAGTGGTGTGAGAAACTAGGTCGTAATCCTGACTGAAGGGTTGTAATGACCAATTATGTATGTTATGTGGGATTGTCAAACTCAAGAAGAATTTGCAAAATTATTAAAAGCAGCAATTCTGTAAGCGACAGAATTGTTTAAAAACAACATAAAGCTGAAACATATTGAAAAATGCTTTCATATGCACGAAATATTGCTTGAGCGTTAATAAAGATTAAGATTTGCATCGAATCGTTATTGGCAATAAAAGCGTTTCGAATACGAACACTAGAAGTGTAAGAAATGGATGTGTAACTCTGCGGTAATGCTCCTTATTCGGTTTGACTGGAAGGCAGTCGATGGAAGTACATAAGATACCTTATTCAAACCCAAGCTTAGACATTTCACACAAAACATAATGCGAAAAAGAATTTTTCTTCGGTAACCTTCTCTCAACAGCCTTCCGACAAGAGCTCTAAGGGTCATGATTACAACTTGCCGTTAAAGTTGGGTTTAGTTAAAGGTAACTTTAGCTAAAGTGAGCTTTAAAGTCACCTTTAACTTCTTTTAGTTATTATGGCAGTGCCGGAGCATTGCCGATAACACTGCTCAATTAAAAAGTTTTCTTTTAAACGCTGTGGCAACAACGGGCTTCTTTTTTTGTTGTATTCGCTCATTTTGTTTATATTTGAAGTTGCCATATTGAAAATAATATATAATATGGCAGGTTCAAACATGAACTTAACTTTAAAAGTTAAAGGTAGGATGATCCTCCCTTTAGCTTAACGCTCACTTCTACTTTATTGTCCACTTATAATAATGAAAAACTATTTATCTGCCCGTTAAAATCCTCGCTTTAGTTAACGGCAAGTTGTAATGGCCCTACGAGTAAATAAAATTTCCATGAAAAGTTTCTGAAATCTGTCGTTCGGAATTAACTGTTAAACACAGACAACATGGGTAGTGTGAGAAGCTAGGTTGTAATGACCAATTAAGTTAGTAAGCAAGTTAACTCCAATAATCATTCCATTGGTTTAAAAGGTTCTGCAATATACGATTACAATTTGGAAAATATTGGTTGGGTAGTCTGGCCTTATTCCTCCAGCCCTTGTAGCGTCCGACTAATATTGATTTACATGTATTTAGAACGCTCTCACTTCAGAAGAGGTGACCGAAATGGTTTGGCTCGTCCATGCTCCTATGGCCTAGTGAGTTTTGTGTTGAATCGATGACGAAGATGTGGAACTGGGTATCAAAAAGCTATAATTTAGCTTCCAATATTCTAACAAGACACGATGCGTGAATAAGTATAACCTTCAGAGTGCCTGGTCTTAAAATATTTTAATGAAAAGTATTTCAGAAAAACATGTTGAGTGAACTGGTAGGTTCTGTGCTAGATTATAGAGGTCTGTTACACTATACCGAACATAAGTTATTCCAACACATTACCAACACAATTTTGGAATCATAACTTGATCTTAATCGCAAACTCTTTTTAAAAATGTTTTCTTGATCAAAATTACTTCAACAGCATTAAGAAGGTACATAAATCAACTTGTTAAACTGACGATACCCGTCCTTCAATGCTATATAGTCTGTATGCTTACAAAATTTATTTAAAATTGGTTTTTATTTGTAAAAAAAATGAAGTCATTGACTTGAATAACAATTTTAAAAATATTCGTTAAATTTCCTACCTACCCACGTACCCAATAACCAATAACAGATTATTCATTTTAATTAATTTACAATGATGCGGATGATGATGATGAGATAATTTAATTGTTTATTAATAACCACGAGTTAAAAGCTTAAAATTAATTTGAACAAAGGAACAATAGTTTATTAATAAATAAAATTAAAAAAAAAAATAAAACATAAGTAAACAAGCAATTATTATTGTCTTCCTATTGTAAAGTTGTTCGACGTGTTGGCAAAATCATGATCATCGTCAGTTTGGCTTTTAGCCAAGTTAAAACATTTTGTAAAACAACGTCAACCAGTTGTTTCAAAAACAAATAGAAAACATATCGACCACAACTATTGAATACAACATATTTTTTGTTTGTTTTTTTACCACAATTAAGGTTTCACTAGCGGTACATTTATAGTGAAGGTTCTTTGAATCTCACTTTACTTACGAATATGGGTTTATTAACTCTACTCTACTCTACTCTATGCCACTCTATTCTGCTCTACTTACCAATGGCAACAACACAAAATACTGTCATTAACACTATGAATTGACTTAATTTGAACATATTGTCTGTGGTTCTTCTATTTGCTGTTTTCTTTCTCGAATACAAATTTTTTTTAATTGTTTTTATTTTTTAATTTTTTAAGTTCTTTTACGTTTCACCACAATTTATAAACTGAGCATCGTTAGCGCTTGAGAACGATTCTTATAAATTTTAATTTTGCCTTAAGAGCTCTGTTTTAGCCACATTGCTAGCTTGTGCGAAGTTGTCAATGAATTCATGATTTGCGCGAAGTGCCTTTTTCTTTTTTTTTTTAATTGGATTGTGCTCTTAATTTGCTTTTTAATCTTCTCTTAATTCTTTTTTTCTATGTAATCTTCATCGTTGTTTCATGATGCTCTTTAGTTGATTGAAATTTCTCTCTCCACAAACTTCTTAAGCTCATCTTAAACTTAAAGTAATCGTAACAAAAAGAAATTAAAATTTCTATTTTCAGCTATCGTAAACTACTGAATTGTGCATAATGGGCTTAAGTCTGTTTTTCTATTCAAACTTACTCCTCTAGGGAGCATTGGGCCGCTTTTTCTATACATAGATCGTAGTAATTCGACTTTACTTCTCCATTGTAAAAGTAATTTGTGTACGATTTTCTTCAACTTAATGATATTTGTCGTATTTCGTTTGATTTATGCGCACAGATCTGAATCCTGGACATCGATACATCTTCGAAAATGAGGCAACTGGCACTGACTGTTGTCGACAATGTTATCTCAAATTTTTCTGAGGGGGCACAAAATAAGTGGAATTTATTTTTGTCATTTGTTGTTTAATGGGCTCTCTGGCCTTTTTTGAGACCAACAATCAAGTGCTGATCCTGATGCATGCAGTGCATTGTGTAGAAATATAGGAAAATTAGTTTATAAAAGAAAGGAAAGAGATGGCAGTGTATACTTTCGCCACATGTTTTTTTCTAGAATTGCTTTTTAGTAATAATTCTCACTTTCTTTTTTCTATTGTAAGTAATCGTGTACACGCAATGTCAGACAAACTATCAGACAAACACCTAGAGTCTCTGGTGGGAATCGAAACTACGGCCTCGGCACTTGATGTTCAGAACACTAACGACGAAGTCATCAGGGCACCCAAATGCTAAGGACAGCGGAAAGTCTGCTTTCCAAATTAATTGCACTGTATACGCGTTATTGTAAAGAAATGAAAAAAATTGATTATCCCTTTGCACTCCATTGCAGAGCCGGTACGGATACAGGTTTCAGTTTCTTTTTGAGTGTACAATTGGTTAAGATTTTTAGAGATACTTTTCATCAATGGCTTGGCACAAATTACAAGTATGGATTCCGTCTGTCTTCTCTATCTTTGTAAACAGCTTAGAATGTCTGTAAAATTTTTGCCTTCATTAACTACACATTGGCACATACAAATATCTTAAGTGGACAACTATTAGCTTATCATAGTAGGTAACACATGATACCCCGCAATGAATGTATGAACTATGATACATGTAAAAGCTTTTATTTCTTGAAGACCTGTTGTACATGTGGATCCATTGTGGTGAGCACAGCATAAGGTTGCCGGTATGATTTCATATTTGTAACTGCCTTAATGGTATCAACAGGTTTTAAGCTTGTTGAAACTGGAATAATATCTTCTCAAATTCATAATTACTTAACTCAACTTAATTGGTCAGTTTAATCCTTTAGTCAGGATTACAACTGAGTGTCCCACACCACCCATGTTCTATCTGTATGTGTTAATTTTATCCAAGAGTGGCAACACCTACAATATATGGTCGACTTCGAATGAAAGATTTATTAGAAACTTTTCATAGCAAAATTATTTACTTTCACCGTTTTTCTTAGAAATCTGCTGAGAGGAAGTTTCCGAAGAAATATTTTTTCATATTTCTTTTCGTTTGAGAGATCTGGGGTCTTTTAGTATTGCCACAAATAAAAAAAAGTTGTTTAATCTGACCCGACCTAACCTAACCTAAAATATTTAGGACACTGATGTCCCATATGAGTCAAAGGTTTAATCTTGTTTCCGCTTAACTATAACCTAAACTAACCTGTACTTAACTCTTTACTTATTATTAACCAGCAAACTAACCCAATCTAATCTATACTTACCTCTTTCATGTTTCCTTTTTTTGCCAAAATTGACAATATTTCAAACATTATTTTTTATTGTTGTTTTTTCTCATGTTAATGTTGTTTTTTTTTGGTTTTATTATTATTTTTTTTTAATATTTTTTTCATTGCTGTTTCAAGGCTCTAAAAATAGTTTACATGGTTCCACTAAAAATGTAGATATAATATAATTTTTATATATATTCTTGTAATAATATATATATATATAAGTATATATGTATATATATTTATATATAATATGTATATATGTATGTATGTATAAGTTCATGTCATATAATATAATTATTTTAATTTTTATTTTTCATTATTTATTGAATTTTATTATTCTTTAATATTTTATTATATCGTATATAAATACTATAAATAGTATATTTTGTTTTATTATTTTATTTTATTTTTATATTTATTTTTTCTTTTCAATTAAAAGTATTTCATTTCATTTCAAATGTTAATATTTTCAATGTGGTTTTGTTCGATTTTTACTGTCAATTCTATTTGTTTTGTTTGTTATTAATGTTGCTGTTATTACTGTTGTTGTTGTTTGTTGTTGTTGTTGTTAATATCGTATTTAATAAATGTCGTATGGGAGGCATAATGCATTTCTCCAATTACTTTTGAATTTCTCATTATGAGTAATGCAGGACTTATATTTAGTAATATGTAAGTGTATAAGTAAACATTTAGGAGAGAGAGATATAAAGAGAAAGAGAGAGAGCGGAAGATAGTGATATTAATATTGCCTTTATTCAATTTGTTTTCGTTTATTTTTAACAAATTTTACAAGTATGGGTGAGATTATGTAAAGAAAAAAATAAAAATCCGTTAATCATATATTAATATTTGAAAAAGAGATAGAGATAGAGAGAGAGACAGTGAAAGAATCTTATTACAAGTAGAGTAATAAGTTTATTTATTGTATTGATTTACGAAGTTCAAGTGTAAATAGAAGTGCTCGTGTTTGTTTTAGTGTTGGTAATGTTTTTATTTTATTGTTTTACACATTATTGTATAACTGTGTATGTATGTGTGTGTGCTTGTTGCTGTTTGTCCGTTATTATTATTTTATTCTCTTGCATTCTGTTATACAGTATCCATGTAAATTGTCTGTATGTGTATGTGTTTACCATTTAAATTTAATTCTATTGAAATTTAAATTGTAAATTATACAGGATTTTTTTTATTATTAAAATATTAATAATTAACACTCGCTTGGCGATTTGTTTAATTAAAAATCGAAACTCTAGCTACAGTTTATTGATGTACATATTATTAAAGTGTTCTCTCGTAATGAATATTTAGAGTACAATTTGAAAGAAGAATTATTTACTTGCGTAAATAAAGAAGGGAAACCACATAATATGCGTCAAATAATGGGATATAACCTTCTTCCTATAGCGTATAAGGTTCGTACAAGCGTATTGTGTGAACAACAGAACCCGCTCGTCAAAGTACTGATTGGACCTTATCAGTGCAACTGCAGACCTGTTAACTCCAAAATGAATTAGAAATTCACTTTACGTTAAATCCTGGATGCGACACACACTATCTTTATATTGAGTATAAGATAGCTTTTAATAGCCTTAAAAGGAAGCATGTTTTTGCCACAATGTCTGAGCTCGGTATTTTTGCATAGCTAATAAGGCTGTGCACAATGACATTGAGCAAATCCTGCACCTACATAAAGAATATCTCCGAACTTTTTAATACCAAGTGAGTTTTATGACAAGATGACCTCTTCAACTTCGTTATGTAGAGTGTTCTTCGGCAGTCCGGAGTTCATCTCTATTGAGCTATTTTGCCAGTTGCTTGCATAAGCTGACAACATTGATATCACTGGGCGTACGAAGAGGAGTTCATCATCATGGATTTCGCAGTAAACGGCGACTAAAAGGAGTATACATCGACAAGTGAAAATATGCGGCATATTGGGTCACGGATTACGAGCGATAATTACACTTTAGATATTGTCAGTGAATGTTTTCATCTAGACTTCGCTGTCAACAGCAGAAATGATGTTAGTTTCGAGATCAACCGTACGATCACTCTAGCTAATAGATATGATGTTCTCAATAGACAATTGAGTAGCAGAGACTTCTCTTCTGCGATGAAACTAATGCTGTACAAGCATCTCCACTTGAGAGTATTTGTGAGAAAACTCAAACGTTAAATTTTCCGTTTAATGAGAGTTAGCAATGTTTTCTGCATTCGAACTAACAAAGAGCTGTATGAGCTTCTCATAGCAATAACGTCTAGCGACTGTATTGGCTTGGTCATGTCGTATGGATGGAAGAGGATGTTCTGGCGAAATGGATATTTCATATGGGGATAAGCGGAAATCAACTTAGAGAACAACCTTGCCTGCGTTGGAAGGACCACTTACTGAATTACTCTAGAATATATTCTAGAGAAGCTTTAACTGTATATGCAAAAAACTAAGGTTAAGGATAATAATGACAATTGTTTGTTTTGGACATTTGTAGTTCATAATGCATGAAAGCGATAACAAGTTGAAAGAAACAAGCAATAAATGCAGACTTACTGTTTGATTTAAAGCCCGTCTTGTAAATTCTGGCAACTCTGTTTCTAAGCTGAACTATTTACGCCTTAATATATACAGTAAATTTTTTGGTATTTTTAAGTTACGATTTAAATTTCAAAATTTAAATTTAACAAAGAGAAAAAATCTCTTTTCGAAAGTACCCTGATCTTTTCTTTACTTTATTAGCGAACTTTTTTTTGATTACAATTTAAATTTTAATGTCATTAACATATTGACTGCTGCGGCAATTTTCAGAAAACTGTCCGAACAAGCCAACATTGACTTTTTGTTCTTTTCCCAGAAGCCATTTATCGATACTGGCACTGATATAATACGATCTTATTCGTAGCTACACAAAATCGGCAGGTTTAGTGAATACGTGATAACTCGTAGTTGGCACCCTAGGAGGGAACACAATCTACGAGTTATCTCGTAGTCGGCAGTCAACGTGCTAAATTCAAATGGCTTTTCAGTTTGTTTCTTCTAAGGTTTAAAGTTTGTTTTTTCTAGCATAAAAGTATTGTGTTTCTGTTTAATTAATTTAATTTTTTTACGTATTTTTTTTGACAGTTTTTAGCCTCAAAAGTTTAATTTTAAATGTTTGATTTGCTTTGATTGATAATTTGTCTTTAAAATTTTAATTATTTTATTTAATTGATTTGCATTTACGGTTGCGGTAACGGTAACGGTTTCCATTTTAATACAATATTATTGTTGAAGTATTTTGAAAAATAATAAAAATGTATTTCTTCTTTTGGAAATTTTTCTCCATAGTTTTTCTTCTTCTTTAATTTTTTAATTATAATTGTTATGTTATGTGTTGTTATATTTAGTTTTTTTTAATATTTTTTTTAATTTTTATATAATTAATATATTTCTTTATATTTGTTTGCTTGAACTCTAAATTGTTGTTTTACTTCAAATGTACTGTGAAAATCGTTGTGAATTACTAAATTATTTTTGTTTTTAATTTATTTTTTTTTAATTTATTTTTTTCTTTTGTTTTAATGTATAAATATCATTTAATTGATTTAAATAATATTTTTTTATTATATATATTATAATTATTCTTTTTTGGTTTTTAATTAAGTGTAAAATATTTGTTTTTAATTTTTTTTTAATATTTTCTATTTTTTAAAGCCAAAAGCTTGTGTACAACTTATTTTTGTTTTAATATATTTTTTAATATTTTTTTAATTTTTTTTTTAATATTTTTTTTATAATATTTTTTAACTTTATTTTTAAGTCTTTTGCCGTGTTGTGTTTTTATTTGTTTTTTTCTTTACTCATATTTAATATAATAAAATATGTTTCTTTTTTTAATTTATTTTAATTTTTTTTAATAATATTATATGTATAATATTTATTATATAATGTATAATATAATATTAATATATGTTTTGTTAATAAAAAAAATTGTTTTTCTTTTTATTTGGTGTCTTTTTTTCTTGTATTTGAGTTTTATATTGTAATTTATTTATTTTGTTTTTATTTTTATTAGTAAAAACTACTGGTATTTAAAAATAATTTTAAACTCTACTGACTAGAATTTTATTTCATTTCTGTCTCTTAGTTTTAAAAATATTCATTACTTTTGTTTTATTATTGTTATATATAATATATACTATAATTAACTGACTAGAGTAAGCCGTTTGAGTATTGAAAGAAAATGAAAAAATATTATATTTGAAGTCTAAGTATTAAAGAAAATTTATTCCAAACAAAACTCACCCGCAGATCTTAAAATAAATTCAGCATAAAATAATTTAAAATTTAAAATTTATTAAAAATGCCTTAAACTACAAAAAATGTTGTTTTTAGATACTTTGGTATATTTTAAGATTCTCTAAAAACTTCTATCTTTATTATTATTAGTCGTACTGACCTCGATTAAAGTATAAACATACACAGCTTTTTCATTACCTTCTATATCTTTAAACCTTCGAGTTGAAATCTTCGGAAAAAATAGATAAATATAATCGGAAATCTCGGAAAAACAAATGAACTAAAATTTCGTTTAAAATAGTTGGTTTGAAAGAAGAAGTATCTACTCGATGTTCCGGAATTTGCAGAGGAGGAAAGAAAGGAAAAATTAACAGAGAGAGAAAGAGCTGCTAGTGATGTTGCAACATGTTACACATGTGGCCATCTTATAAACAGATCACGTGGTTCTTTCAATTTCGGGCAGACTTGATTCTATTAGAAATAGGATGTACCTATTTCTGAGAAGGCTTAGCGATTGGGCATTCGGTCGCAGTATTAAACAAAGGTTGCATCCTTCGCTAAAAAGTAGAAGCTGAACTGGTACTCAAGGATGAGGCTTATTTTAACTGAGTAAAAATTGAGTTCAATAGAGATTGATCGCTATGCTTGTAACAATGTGTTGGGGAAAAAATGCAGTCTAGGAGAAAGGATGACTTACAGGCCTATCTTAATCTACAGATGTCAAGTATGGTGGCTAAGACTTCAAAGTTGAACCTGATGCAGCGCTTACAAAGCTTTGCCTGCATTACTCACTGTAGCAGCGCTAGCACTGAAGATAATTTTATGCTTTATTCCGTTTGATATATATTGCGAAGGCTTGAGGACTAATATTAGTAGGCGTTTCTGGGCGTCTCGACATTATCATGCATCAATTACTAGTTACGCAAGTATCCTGGCAGTTCAAAATTTGGGACTATCAATATTCACATTGTACTTACGCTAGCACCAAAAATAATTTTATGCCTACTTCTGCTTGATCTTTACTGCATCGGCTTGATAATTAAGATTAGTAGGCGACTCGACGTTTTCTTGGATCAAATACTGATCACGCAAGGATATTGAGAGTCCAAAATTCGGGACTAACGGGAGTAATGACTACATGATACTGTGATATAACTTCTGATAGCTGTAAATTTAATGGTATTGGTGTTTTTTCATAATCGATTGGAATAGCCTATCACTGCCGAATAACTGTTGCAACTTTCAGGCGAAGGTATCGGCAATATAGGGTGCGTTGAGTGTTATTTATTTCCAGATTCAAATATTTACAAGTTAAATCAACACGTCCGGCACTATTCCTCCTTGAAATGTAGCCACACACTGTGTGTTAATAACATTAGAATTTTGTGATTTAGAAACACTTCACCTAACAAGAAATTTACAATAAAATTAAGGGTTTTTATGAATGACATAACCTCCTGCAAAAGGTCTGAAAGTATGACGCACTCGTAGTACTCCAAATAATGAAAAAGTTGTAGTCGGATTCATATTATTTTTTCGTAAGCATTCGGTTAACGATGTCAGTCTCCAGAGAAAATAAACCAAATATAAATAAGGAGTTAGTGTCCTATAACTTAGCTTCTCAATTTGATTTAATTGAAGAAATAGAAAAAGTTTCATCGAATCTATCTAACACTGTTACCTTTGGTGAATAGCTTTTTTGTAGTGGGACACACTACATTTCATTACATGATTTCTAATATATGGGTAACCGAACATATACATATTGCGTATTCTGTTAAATACATAACATTGTTCTGTTAATTTTAACATTGGAGGCTTTGTCGAATGTGTCTTCACACAAACGCATATAGAATTTTATTTAATCTTTATTTACCCTGAAATTAAATCGCATTCAGTCCATTATTATTTAAGAACAAATAAATTAAATTATATTTGGATGATGGGCAGTGGCGGTAGTTTTAATATTTCCATTTCGATTAACATCTCAAAATCGGTCCGCCGATAATATATTACAATTCATTATTATTCTATAGTTTAGATTATCATATGATTGATTGAATTATTAGTGAATTAATTAAAATTTTCTGATAAAAGTACATTAATTTTTCAATTACAAATACGAAAAGATCTCAGGCGAGTTTTCTATTAATTTTTTATTTTTATTTTTAATTTAAGTATGTGAGTATATTTGTGGTTTATAATTTACAATAAAAATTCTAATTTATTTTCATTTATTTTATATTGTTTTTAAGCTATTTCTTTTTAGATTGTTTTTATATTTTTCTTTAAAGATTTTGTTGGTTTTATCTTTTGAAATGGAAGTATAGTTAAAGGTACTAGTTATTAATAAAAATGTTTGTTTTAATTATTTCATTAAACGATAATATTATTATATTATTATAGAGAGAGGGTATGTTCTTTTTTTGGTAATCAAATACAAAAAAAAAAAAAAATAAACAAACATGTTCTAAGAAGAAAAACTCTTTTATTTGATTTACAAAAATATTTTCTTAATTTTTAACAAAATAAAAATAAATAAATAATAATATTTCTTTTTTTTATATACAAAATTTCTATTTTATTTAAATACGTATTTTATATAAATTTTAAGTTTTTGTTTACAAAGTACTGTAAATGTATCTGTAAATGTTTTATTTGATTATAATCGTTTTATTGTTTAATTTATTACAAATTTTATATCTTTTTTTAATTATTATTTATTTATTTATTTTTATATTTAAAATATTTTTAATTAAATCACAAAATTGTTACTGCTCTATTCGCTCAATTTATTAAATATTTTTTATTTTTTTTAGTTATATTTTTTTGTTAATTTTTATTTCTTATTTTATTTCTAATCACTAAGTGTATTTTATTTATTTTTTCTTCATCTTAAATTTTAACTTATAAAACTATAATTCTAGTATAATTTTTGTTTTAATAATTTTTTTTATTATTTTTTTTTTCTTTTAATTTTGTAATATAAGTGTATATTATTATGTTGTTGTTTAAAAAAATTACTGTTTTCTCTAATTATTTTATTAATATATATTCGATTTAATATATATTTTATATAATATATTGTTAATAAAATTTTCTTATGCCTTAGTTTTTTTTTGTTTAATTTGAATCTCAAATCGTTGTCGTTGTTCAATTTAAGTTCGAAAAGTTTTCAATTGAATTTTAAGCCATTTTGTTTTGTTTATTTTTATTAAAATTTTAATTTTGAAAATCAACAAAATATATATTCTTTTTTGACTGAAATTAATTGACAAAATTTATTTTAATTTTTGTAATTAAATTTAAAAATAAAAATCAAATATTATTTGGTTTTTTTTATTTCAATTTCTACTCACATTAGTTTAATTGCCAAGAGTTTCAAGTGGTTTCTTTTTGTAAAAGATAAATTAATTGCTTTCAGTTACAGTTTATTAATTTATTTTTATTAATTTATTTAAAGTGTTAGTTACTTTTTAATATAAAACATAAGTAATACTAATTATATTTATGTATTTATAAGTGATTTCATATTTATTTTATTTACATGTTTTAAAAATGAAATTATGAAATGGGCCGTGACATCAAAAATATTCTTGATGACACACCATGTTTGTGAAATTTGATTATCCTAGCTTTACAGCTAATTCCCCAATGACATATAAATTAATAAAAATCACGACACTGCTCCGAACCATATATGTACATAAGTAAACAGTTTAATCGATTGAGGCCTGAATATCGTTTTGCCATTGATTTGAACAATTACAACAAATTGGTTAAGAACTAACAAATGTATTGACCATAGCCAGCGAACACATTTTTACTTTGAAATCGTTGTAATGAAATAAAAGGTCTTATATTTCCCTAAATTAGTTTGCAGGGAATATGATAATAAAGGTCGGCACAACCAGAGGAAGCCCTTAGGATTGGGAACTGCCAAAAATAATGTATAGCTTGGGTGTAGATTATCTTTTGACAAAACTATTTGAAGAGGATATTGACAGCCAATGATACTAATAGTCTTGATGGCTACATCTTACAAAAAGGTCTTGAGATTGTGACCGATCAGTGTGGTTTAGGAAAAATTCAAAGTAATGCAAACTAGTACAATTTTTAAGAAAGGAAAAAGCTCTTAAACGGTAGAATATTCGACTTCTGGATGAGATAATATCATAGAACCTGGATGTAAGATATTTGATGATGTAACTAAGGAATTATGCTCTGGATGTACACCATGATGGTCAGACTAATAGTAAACTGTGGGGCTAGTATTTGTACAAACAGAACAAAATAAATATAGTTCGATAGGATACGAAGACTGGTGTATGTTGATATAACAGGGGCAATGAAAACTTGAATCATTCGTTTCTTTTGGATATAAGTCCTTGAAGATCAGAGCTTTGAAGTGATTCAGATAATGGGAGACAAGTCAAATACTGCCTAATAGCTGTCATCTGAGCATAATCAGTAGACTGTGAGATTTTGGGAAATGCTTCACAACGATGCTTTGTAACAAATTGATTCGGATAACCTTGAAAGCTACCTACTCTATTAAAAGAGGGATACATTTCGTTTTCGAAGGCCTGGAATAGATTCTTGCACAACAGCGAAAATTTTTGTTCCCGGAATGAAATATGCTGAGTCCATTGGAAAACTCGCTGGTATCCATCAAGCGGAAATCTATGCCATCGAAAGATATGCTCAATTCATCTAGGATAAAAGCTGTAACTGCTAGGTATAGTAAACACGGTTACCATCCATGTGATGTGGGAATTCGAGGTAAAAACTTTGCAGATGAGCTTACAATGAGGGCAGCTTCATGCCGCTGATGGGCCCAATGCCAGTTCAGTTGAGTCAAATGTTTGGAAAGGTATACCCAACGATATATAAGATAAAGACAGGCAAAGACTGTTCTGAAAGCAAATGGGTTTGAGATAACGAAGACTTTTGTTGAGAAATTACAATAAGAAGAGATTTGAGTCTTGCAACAGACTTACTTATTGGTTTAATTGGTTATTACAGCCTAGCTTCTCACAGCAACCATGTTGTGTGTGTTAATTTTATCCTTTAGTGAAAGGAGTTTAAAGTCGACTCCTGAACGACAAATTTTTGAGAAACCTTTTCATGACTATTTTTTTATCCTCAGAGTTTATGCCGGAAGACTACTTGGGGATAGATGCCATCGATATATTTTTTCAAATTTCGTGTTGTTCGAGATGTACGAGCTGGGGGTTGAACCACTTCACCTCACTACCATATAGGCTATGGCGACTTCATGCCCCAGACTATCTAAGAATAGTCTGAAGTTGGTAATCGATCATTGGCTGGTCACTACTCAAATTACCCTTGTTCAGG
Source organism: Sarcophaga subvicina (assembly GCA_936449025.2). NCBI lineage: Eukaryota > Metazoa > Arthropoda > Insecta > Diptera > Sarcophagidae > Sarcophaga > Sarcophaga subvicina. Next base: position 79,226,823 of record OW388083.2, read on the forward strand.
ATGGACATCGTCTCGAATAATTCATTAGAACATATTCTTGATTCAATAGAACATATTTTTTGGCATTTTGTGGCCAACAGTGGTGTTGTGCTAATTTTTTTTTACCCGAACGCGTTCCGGACTCCGGTTCACGGTTCGGAAAAACAAGCCGGTTCGTTCCGGTTTTTGTCCCGGTTCGGGTTCGGTTCAAACCCTTGTTTATAAAAATACATATAAAAATTCGTCAAACATTAGAAAAAAATCAGCAATTCTTTAAAATTTTTTTTTAAAACGTCAGCCAATTCTCGTTATCAGAAATCATCTTTAGTTCCGGAACGCGTTACTGTCCAAAAGGGAAGTACCGGAACGACGTTCCGGCTCGACAACACCACTGGTGGCCAATAATACATAGCAGAAGGGAAAATCTGTGTTTGTATCAAGAGTTGGTATCCTAAAATTACATTAAATGCAGTTAAAATCAAAATTAATCTATTGAACAGCTAAGTTGTTAGCATTTTATGCTGTATTATTTAAAATATGCAAATATTTCAAATATGACCTTGTGACCTTATTTCGGTAATACTATGTTCAGACATGCACTTATATTGAGTATATCGCAATAAACGGCATTATTGATCTCAATATTTCATATCAAATGTCAATTAATTATTGCTCAATAAATTCATAAATTGTTATAATATTGAGTAAAACTTAAAACACAGCACTGTTATAAGTACGTTCAGTGAGCATATTACAATTTTACGAACACTTTCTATTGATATTTGAAAACTCAAATATCAAAAACGACAAACAAAAAAAAGAAAAAAAAAACAAAAGAAAAGCAATGTTGTTGAAAAACCAGTTGTTTTGTTTACCGGCTGTCAAGTGAATATTAAATAAGCAGCTGAACTGCGTATATTGTTATGTCTAAACACTTAAAATATTGTAATCAATAAACCGAATATTGACTCAATAAAAGTGTATGTCTGAACATAGTATAATACATTAAGTTATAAAATAATGAATATGAAATCACTTTCAATATACTTTCAAACTCATATTGAATTAATTTTTTTTTAGAAATTAAAAGTAAATCATATAAATTGAAAATACTATATATTCGCTTCAATCAAAACATAAGTTATTCTAAATAATGTTTTTTATTTCATTATATTTATTTTTTTTTTAATTTTAATATATTATTTTTTTTTGTAATATTATACAATTAGTATTGTCCTTTTGATATGTTTTTTTTAATGTGTTATTATTTATTTTCCTTTAAATCTATGTATATTTTTTTAATATATTTTTCTGTTTCTAAATATAGATTTTCTTTAATTGAAATTTAATAATTGAAAACGGTTTTAATAAGAATTTTTTTTCTGTGAAAGAGTTCTTTGACTAGCATAATTATTTTATAAGATTTGTTATCTATTTTTTGTTTGTTAATTATTTATGCAAAAAAATTGGGTTTCAAGTCACTATTGTTTAATATTGGAAATATATTGTATTGTATTATACTTGATTGGTTAAAGTAATAATAGTCGTGTAAGCCGCTTTTAAATTTTAGAGTCTTGTTTTTATTTTTTGTTTTAAGAAAATTTTGTTTAAAAATTATTTTGTTTTTTTTTCTTTTTAATAATATGGATTTGATTTCTTTTTTTTGTTTTCTATTTGTTGGTAATTGAGTATAAATTTCTACGCTATTTAATGGACGTTATATTTTACTATTTATTTTATTTTTTTTTATTTTTTTATTTGCTTTTTTCCATTTTAATTTTTTGTTTGTTTTAATAACAAATGTTTGTTTGTTTTTGTTTTATAATGCAAATGGTTCTATTTTTCTTTTTATTAAAAATTAATTTTATCTTAAATTTAAACATGCTAAATTTTATTTTTTAAATTTTTTCCTGTTTTTTTATGTCTTTTTTTCTATTTCCTTTTGTTGTTGTTATTATTTTGGACCCTATTTTAAAGTTATTTAAAAACAATAAAAAAAGAACAAAAAAATGTATTTCTATATGAATTAAATTTTTTTGTTTATATTCTGAGCCTATTTCCTATATAAAATTCTTTTAACCTGTTTTGTATGAAAGAAAAATCCTAAACTTTTAATATTTTCTTTTGTGCATTGCTAATGGTGTTCGGTTTCTTGTTTATTTTTATTTTAATTTTTTTCGATAATTAAAACTATTTTGAGCTGTGTTTTTAAATAGAAAAAACTGTTTGGTATTACTCAACTTGGGTAAATTTTTTGAGAACAGGTCCACTTAATTATGAGTATTTGTTAGACCAAAGTTTACGAAAATGTCTCGTAAATATCAGATTTCCTTTTATAAGCAACTGAATGCATATGTTTATGATATCGATACGCGGACACTGTTTCTGGTCCTCTATACAGCGTTAAACAATATAACTTAAAAAATTTTCAAATTAATAGGGAAGCGGGGAATTATTGACTTTTGTTTTCAATACCATACATAACATACATAATTGGACATTACAACCCTTCAGTCAGGATTATGACCTAGTTTCTCACACTTCTTATGTTGTGTGTGTTAATTTTATACATGAGTGGCGGGACCTACAGTTTAAAGTCGACTCCGAACGACAGATTTTTGAGAAACTGCATGGCAATTTCATTTACTCTCAGAGTTTTTGCAAGAAATCTGCTGAGAGGAAGTCGCCGAAGAAATACTTTTTGTATTTTGTTTTGATGTCTAGCCTGGGGCGCGAACCCTGGCGTTACGTCTAATAAGCCAACACACTACCTACTAGACTACGGCGACTTCTTCGATTTCATTGTGTTAACGTGGTATATATGCTAGTATGTTTGCTGCAGGCATAAGATATTCGATAATCGCAGCATAACATAAGACTATACCAGGATTGACAAGCTTGTTAGGAAAAATGCTAGAAACGATAAAAGGCATCGAAGTAAATACAGCAATCTGCAGCTAATATTCAAGAATGTTATGATTTCAACCTCAAAGTTACAAGAGAATCTGGTCTGTCTAGATCCTGTTCCATCTTTCAAGTCCGATGTTCGGCACTATTGCGAGACATTGAAGAAAATAGTTACTACCCTTACAAGTTTTTATAAAGCGTTGTTTGAAGAGAATAATATCCGTACTTTGGCCTAACGAAGTTCTCTATGAAACTACACGAAGAAACGCGAAATATGACATCGTAAATGCCATATCATATTGTAAGAAACAGTAAGTCATCTCGAGTATAGCCCTCGAACTGATCCCACAGAAGAAAACGAAAAAAACCGGTGAATAGGTGGGAGCGCATGGTGAATGCAGAAGTCGCAGAAAAGTCTACGCATAAGCCACAAATTAACACAATAAGCTTAAGGCCAGATTTTAAATCAATTCGTGAGGTACTTATTTCCAACTATTCAAGCTGCGAGCGAATATGCACTGATTAACATCTGTCGTATGTCTTTGCAACATTTATTCACAATCATTCTGTATTGTATTGGTTTTGGTCATCCGGGGAATAACGCTGAGGCTTAACAATAACTTTCAACTGTAGCTGTCTATATAAAGTTGAACACACACTGCATCGTTGTAGCAGATAGATATTAAGATGGTGTTGGATAAATTGTTTTCGGTTTCTATCGTTGGTCTTAGTGTCGTGAGGATCGTGAGGTAAAGATCGGTGTAGATTATACATGAGTAGAGGGACCTACAGTTAAGAGTCGATGCCGAAAGACAGATTTTTTTTGGAAACTATTCATGGCAATTTCATTTACTCTAAGAGTATTTGCCAGAAATCCACTGAGAGGAAGGTGAATAAACATTTTTTTTATTTCGTTTTATTGGTGATTTCTTGACCTGGAGTTTGAACCGTGGCCTCACGTCTAATAAGCCAGCACAATACCAACTAGACTACAGTGGATCCTGTGGATCTGGTGTTTAGAAACTTCTGTAGTACAATTAGTACAGTCTAGTCACTGTCCGGCTTTATAAACTTACAATAATATATGTTTACTTCTCAAAAACGTTCAGGTTTACGTTTAGCGGGCCTTAAGACAACCTCATCTATTGCTCAAACTCACATCTTTATTGTTAAGCTTTTCAGCACTTTAAGAAGAATTTCGTATTTGTTACCTCCCTATGTACTCTAAATTTACCCAAGCTTTTCAGAAGTGATAAAATAACTCAAGTTTAAAAAGTTTTCTCTAATAATGGCGTGAAGGCTTTTCTTTGCTCATTGAAAGCATAGAAAAGCTTGGTAAAGTTATGATGATTCTAATGATTAAGAAAAGATGGAGCGTTTTTTTTTTTATATTGCTGTGGTCTAATGTTGTTGTTAATAAATCTGTTAAACTGGCTAAGATTGGCTGATTTCGTTTTTTAAATTGTTTTTCATGCATGCGTTTTATGCAATTTAATTTGTCTTTTTGTTTATAGTAAAATATATGTATGTATTTATGTATATATGTATGTATGTATATTTTTATAATAATTAATATTTTTTTTAATCATCTTTATATTTAGTGTATAATATAGAATTGTTATTAAATTAATAAATTTATATTTTATTAGTAATTTTTTTTTGTTTGTAATTTTTTTTATAATTTTTTTATTGTTTTATAATTTTAATTAATTAATAATAATTGTAATAATAATTTTGTATAAATAGAATTTCTACTTAATGTTCCATAATATTCGTTGCATGGGATTTTTACTTTAAGTTGTTGTTGTTGTTGTTTTTTAGCTATTTTTTATTTTGTTTAGCTTTTAATTTTTGTTTTGTTTTGTTAATTTTTTTGTTATCTTAAGATACTATTTTTTTTTTCTTAAAAAACCTAAATTTTTAATTTGTATGTATTTAAATAGTTTATGTTTTTATTTGTTTTTAATAAATAAATAAATAAATTATTCTTTTTTTTTCTTCATATCATTATATAATAAATAATTAAAAAAAAATTGCTTTGCATTATTAATATTATTTTAATTTTTTTTGGTTTCTTATAAAAATGTCTTTCTTTTTTCTTTTGCAGGCCTAAAGCCGCTGTTTTAATTTAATTAAAAAAAAATTAAAAATCAATTGTTTAACAATCTAAGGTAATATCTCTTTCTTTTCTTCTTATTCATTTTTCTGTATTATAAAAATTATAATCTGTACATTACTTTACTTAAATTAAGGATCTTATTAATTTCTTATCGTAGTATATGCAATTTTTAAGTACTCCCTTTTTATTAGTAAAAACTAATGGTTTAATTTATCCAAGACATCAACCAATATGCTCTACTGAAAATCAATATTTCGTTTTAAATAACATTCTAAATTTTAATTAAAAAACTAAAACGAATCACGAATCAAGAAGGAAAGAATCAAATCTATTTTCGCATACGGGAATTGTACTTCCGGTACTATAAACTTCAAGCGAGAATATTTAATTTCCAACACAACTAATACATTTCTGAGAATATCATGCCAGCGTTATTAGTTATTTGGCCAATCAATTGGTATTTAATCTCTGAATACATACTAGCTACAGCCTTAGCTACTTTGTCAATCCGTGTCTGTCTTCCGGATATAAGTGCGCCATTCTTTACGAGCTATGCCGTTCAAAATTTTCCGTAGCCGTACGTTAAAATCCATTTCAGTTGAATCTTTGGCTTTGTCGCTTAATTGTCATTCAATGCCAGTGCCAATAATATATTCAGTTTGTAAACATCTCTCAGCAATTATCTGTCTTAAGTTTTAAGGACATGCCAAGCTGCATTTCAGGTTTCACAACCACACAAAACAACTAAGCCGACCTTCAATGTTAATATTTGATTTTGACATTCGTTGATAATAATATTGATTTACCGTCCTAAAGCTTACTTTGCCGATTTGATACGATTTTATCTACCCATCGTGGAGTCATCTGACTTTGAATGATCATTATCAAGAATTATTGAAAAGTATTCCCATTTGATTACTATCCATGTAAGGATTGAATAGGCCATCCTTTAACAAGTCTAATTCTCAATTGCCTAAAAGCTATCAATAGCGTTGATTATCAGGATTTATTCTTTCGCATTTGTTCGATTAAAATGAGTATTTCGGATACTAATCCCTCCGAACCTTTCTAAATCGTTCGAGCTTTCAGACAAGTATTCAGTGGCTTGCGTACGCCGACGATATTGACATGCTTTTTAGTGCTGCAGAACGGAAGTTTTCAAAACCGAACCAATAATGAAAAAACCTATGTTTTCGACAAGTAGGGACATGCGGTGTATCGGGTTCTAGGTTAACCGTTTGACGCTGTCGGGGAATTCATTGATTCCGTCTGAAGATGAAGCTTTGAATTACTCCTGCCAACAGATGCTATTATCGCTCCAATAGGCAATTGAGTAATAACGACATCTCACGAGCGGTGAAAGTAATGCACAGCAATAATCTTCTCCAAGCACATCTAGGACGCGAAAGCATACACAGATACCTAGGGACTATTTAAGAGAAAGGTTATATTCAAGACCTTTTGTCCACCGTTCGTTGGTAATGATTTGTTGTATGTTTAATTGACGTCATTAATAACATGGTAATTGTTTAGCGCAATAATATCAAGCGGTTACGCTCGCGAGAGAAATATACAAGGATTAACGGATTTGGACAATTTTGTCTGCGTTAGAGAGTGTAAGTTGAGGAAGACACCGATTGATGTAAGTAACTAACATAAGTGCGCATGAAGCAGAGGCATCTGTGAGTAAGTGCTAAGCTAAGAAAGAAGAATGAAATATTTGAGATGTTATCTTAAAAGGAATGCCGAAATTTCTTTATAAAGCTTGTGTTTAGGTTAGAGATAAGTGGACTAATCACTTGTTGCGCCTGCTGTGAATATTGTTGCCGGTTGTATACTTTATGGCCATTTAAATCTGGTTAATGAATTTGAAAAAGTTCAGAAATATCTGCAACGTCTTTAGAACCTCTCGAGCGACAACTTCAATTTACCCTACGATTTGTAGGTCAGGAAGGATCGCTTTGGTATAATAAATATACACAATTTCTAGGGCTGAGTATTTAAGTGAAGAGAAGAGATTTGATTTTGCTGAATCCTAAACATGAGTAATCTTCTTAATATAATGCCTATTGAATGGTTGATGTTCTTCAATAAATTAAACCGAAAACTTTCCGATTTCCTTAGCGACCCATATTATTTTAAAACTAATTTGCTTTATCTCTATTACGTAATAACTAATCTAATGTATAATATTTGCTTTTTTGTTGTAATTGAAATTGTTGTAGGGTTTAATTGGTTTTTTCTTTTTTGCATTTTTAATAATTTTTTTTCGCAATAAATTTCATCGTTTCTTAAAACAACTAAAATTCCAAACTTACCCAACTCTCTCTCACTCTCTCCCTCTTTCACGAACTGTAGCTTAAGCTACAATAATATCTTCATCGTTATCTTCACCGGAATCCATTGATTCCATGCTACTATTGAGACTGTCATGTATTCGATTATATTTTTCGGTTACATCAACACTATCGCCCTCATGGTCGTTTGGTTGGCCCATCTCCTTAATGCAGGCCGATTCCAAGTGTTTGTTGAGATACGATTTTAAGGCAAAAGATTTGTGGCAACGTTTACATTCGAAATTCTTATCAACCGAATGGGTCATCATGTGGGCCCTTAGATTGGAACGATCGGCAAAGGCTTTGCCGCAATGAACACAAGCATAGGGCTTTTCGCCCGTATGTGAACGTAAATGACCCTGTAACAGCCAGGGCCGTGAGAACAGTTTACCGCAAATGTCACAGCTGTGGGAAAGTTTGTGCGTCAACAAATGCATGGCCAAGGCAGGCATCGATACGTAGGCCTTGCCACAAGTATTACACTTCTTAGCCGACTGGGAGTCCAGAGATCTATGAGTTTGCTTATGGCGTGATAAATTACTGGAGGTGGCATACTGCTTGCCACATTCTGAGCACTTGTAACAGCCGCGTTTAGGCTTTTTCGTGGTTTCCGTTTTACCCGTTTGTTCACCTTTCTTTTTACAGGCCTTGGTACGACCATCGACTATATTAAGAGATATTTTCAAATCACTTTTATTGGAATTATCCGAGAAGTCGGTACGCCAAATATGCAAGGGCTGATGGGAATTTGAGTGGCCGGACTCCGAGGAGGAAGACATATCGATATCAATATCCGATGAATGATCCGAATTGGGCGGTGTTAAAGGTGAACAATTATTCGAATTATTCAGGCCATTTTGATGATGATTAAGACCGTGGTTCAGCTGATGCTGTTGCAATTGGGCCTCATATGAGCTTATATAACGAATTTTCGACGAAGTACCATTCAGATTGTGATTATGATTGTGATGTTGGTCAGTATCAATAAAAACATTTAAATTATCGGGTTGTATAATACCGGCACAATGTGTTGCTGTTGGTTGTTGTTTGGAAGAACTTGATATCTCTTGCATTTGCATTTTACTTGCATTCGCCATGCCACTTTGAGAGACAATTAAGGACGTGGGTGCATGGGCTGTTAATAACGCCGAAGAGGCTGTATTCGTTTCCTGTTGATGCATTATTGTTACCACACAAGGCGGTGTTAAGGGCGGTAAACTCTGCGAGAGTGATAATAAATCATGAGCTGCCTCAGTCTCTTCAATGCTGCGCTCACGATAGGCTTGTGTTGTTGGTAGGGAGGAATTTTCAAGTTTTATAACCGCCTTTTGACTGTTGTTGCTGGTATGATTTCCACTAACGCGCTGAGGTGTTGAATTTAAACCACCAGCTGGTGGTGCATAGAATATTACTTTACCATCTTCGGTTGGACTGCGTCCGATATATTTGCCGGTAAATTCTTTTGGTGTTTTAACATTGACAGTTTGGTCCATATTTAAATCTGAAAGAGGAACAGATTAAATACTGGGTGTTAGGTATGCTAAAATAAATTAAGTACCAGAATAATTATTTTGTTATGATCGATAATAATCAGTTTTTCTGTTAAGTTTAGTTTTTATATTGTAAAAATAAATATTGTTTTGTAGTTAAAATAGTACTTTCTTGCTAAAAAAGTACATTTAAAAGAAATATGTACGTACCATTTAGTGATCTGTAAAAGGTAGTGTTTCGGGGGAATTGGGGTAAAAGGTCCAAAATAAAATATTTATTTTAAGCCAAGAAAAATATAAATGGTATTAGAAAAAATATAAAATGTTTCTAAATAAAAAACATTACCTTATAGTTTGGGGGTTGATCGAGAAAATGATCAATTCCTTTTATTTTTCTTCTCTTTTTTCTTTCTTCCTTACATTCCACATAACTTAAGCGTATTTACACTACTTAATACATTATACTTAAAATTAGGGTGACCAGCGTAAACATCCCGCCCCCCTTGCAAGGGTGCAACAAGTAGGAACGGGAAGCTACCTGGTCAAATAAAATAAGGAAATCCAAAATTCAATTAATTCAAAATTCATTAAAAAAAACAATTCATAGCAAAATATAATAAAGAGAGAAAAAAAAATAATTATTTGCTCAATACATTGATGACAATTGTGGCACCAGCAGAGTTGGGTGTTGCAACCACATTGTTGTTGTCATTGTTGTTTCGAGGCTGGCAGGAACACTCACGAGCTTGGCTGCGGGTTGTGCTCTTATTGTTGGGTTTCCGTAGACTAATCCTTTTGTTGTGGGGAGTATTGGACTTATTGCTGTTTCGATGTCGAAAATGCAGCATTGTGTGGTGTTTGCCCAGACATTCCATACACCGCTCCCTACTACGGCAATTCTTAGCAAAATGGGACTGGGCCAAACAGTTCGTGCAGTATTTTAGTTTCTTTACTGCGCCCAGTCGCCTGTAGGGGTTCAAGCGGCGGAATGCCGGGCATTTTTGAAGGGAGTGATGACCTTTGCACAAAAGGCAATTTGAGACGTTGCGTTTCACCACTTCATCCAGACTCTGGGTTTCTGGACGTTCCACCGTAAATTTTCTGGGCACTGCTTCGGACATCTATAAATAAAAGGACAAAACAAAACAAGGAAAAAGAAAGAACGAATTAGTTCTGACTAGGGTTAGGGAGTAATACGAGCTTAACAATAGGCCGTGTTAGAACGCCATTGGCAGTCCGAACGTCAGCCACTCGTACTTTCGAATCCGATCCTACATAAACGCGCGAGATACGACCGAGTTTCCATTCGCTCGGAGGCAAGTTGTCGTGTCGAATCACGACAAAATCATCAATCGCGAAATCGCGTTGGGGACATTTCCACTTGTTGCGCTTATGGAGTTCAACTAAGTACTCGTCCTTCCAGCGACGCGCAAACAAATGGTGCAGAACCTTCAATTTTCGCCACCTATTAGCGTAGGTGAGAGATTCCATTGACAAATCAGGTTCAGGGGGTGAAAGGATAGCACTTCCCACAAGGAAATGACCAGGGGTTAAGGGGTTAATGTCTGAAGGGTTATCCGTCATGGGACAGAGTGGACGAGAATTCAAGCAAGCTTCTATTCTTGCCAGCATGGTAGTGAATTCCTCAAAAGTAAACTTTTGAGCATTAGATATTTTCCGCAGATGGGTTTTAAAACTTTTCACACCAGCTTCCCAGAGGCCACCCATATGTGGGGCTCCGGGAGGAATGAAGTGCCATTCGACTGATTGAAAAACGTTCTCCGATATAATCTTATGCTTCAATTCGGTAAAGAACTTAGCTTGATCCCTTTTCATCACATTCGCTGCGCCAACGAACGCGGTTCCATTATCCGAATATATATGTGCGGGGCAACCTCGTCTGGAGGAAAAACGAGTAAACGCGGCCAGAAAACAGTCCGTCGATATTTCATTGGTGGCTTCCAAATGAATTGCCTTTGTGGCGAAACACACAAACACCAGCACATATCCTTTAGTGATTCGACAACCACGTCCAATATAGGATTTAATTTCAAAAGGTCCAGCGAAATCTAGACCAGTATGGGTGAAAGGACGAGTCAATGTCGTTCTTTCTGGGGGTAGCGCAGCCATAATTTGCTGACCCAAATTCTTACGATAAATCGTACAGATCTTACAGTTATGAATAACTGTTCGAATTAGGGTTTTAAGCCTAGGGACCCAAAACTCCTGCCGCATGAGGCGCAGCATTAAAGACAACTCAGCATGTACAGAGCATTTATGAAGATGCTCCAAATATAGTCGGGTAAAATGACCATTGTAGGGGAGTAATTTGGGGAAGCGTTCATCGTAGGTCAAAGTCGGTGATCGAGAGAGTCTTCCATTAACTCTCAAGAAACCATTCGAGTCAATAAAAGGGTTGAAGGTCAATAGAGGGCTCTTACGAGGCAAAGCAGCTCTCTCCTTCAAAATTGAGTATTCGGGGAAGTGTGAACTTTGACATAAAATAATCAACCGACGCTTCACGAAACTGATTTCGTCCTGAGTAAGTCCTATTGACAAGTGTTTCCGAGATAACTCATGGGTTTTATTGGCGGAATGGTAAAACCGGAAAACGTAGGACAATACTCGCAACGCGCGAGATAAGTCCGAAAATCGGCTCAAAATTTCCTCAGTGAACGTTGTCGTATTGACGTTCACTCGAACCACACGTGTCTCAAGATGGGTACAGGGTTGGAATGACGATTTCGGCCATTCAGAACGTGGAAGTCTTAGCCAAGTAGGGCCCTTCCACCAGATGTCAGAATTGACGAGTTCTCTGGCTGTTATACCTCGACTAGCCAGGTCAGCAGGGTTATGATGAGATTCCACATGATTCCAATTATCGATGCCAATAGTATCCAAAACATATGAAACTCTATTCGCCACAAAAGTTGGCCAATGGCACGGGGGTTTCTGAAACCAGGACAGAACTATTGTCGAGTCTGTCCAATAAAAAGCTTTCGCATTGGTAAAATTCAGCTCCGTGAGGAGTGAATGTACCATTTTTGCCAACAGAGTTGCACCGCAGAGCTCTAAACGGGGTAAGGTTTGCACCTTTACTGGCGCAACTTTTGTCTTGGCAGCGAGCAAATGAGTGAATATTTCACCTGACGGGGTTTTGATTCTGCTATAAAGGGTGGCAGCATATGCTTTCTCAGAAGCATCACAAAATGCATGAAGTTGTACTTCATACTCAGGGTTAAAATTAACCCAGCGGGGGATATTAATCCTGCCGATGAACGAGTAATCATCGACAAATTCGCGCCACCTGTGTAACGTCATGGGTTTCAAACAATCGTCCCATTCGGTTTTGTCCTTCCAAATTTGTTGCATAAGTATTTTAGCGACAATTATTTTGGGTGCTAGCCACCCAACAGGGTCAAATAGCTTGGCTATTTGAGAAAGGACAGAACGTTTGGTGACTTGGGTAATATCGGGCGTTGGAGATGGCTTGAAGAAGAATGTGTCCAAGCTCGCGTTCCAACGTAAACCCAACGTTTTAGCAGTACTAGCATCTGAAAATTTCAAAAAATTGGAATCCAATAAATGTTCGGGGGGTAAGTCTCGAATAAGACTTTGTTCGTTCGAAGTCCATTTCCGCAACGAGAAACCAGCCGACTTCAAAACGTGAATTAATTCATCGCGATTATGAATGGCCTCCTCAATAGAATGTGCACCCGACAAAATATCGTCCACGTACATTTGAGTACGCAAAATGGTGGACGCAGAAGGGTAGTTTGACTCACAGTCGCTAGCTAATTGGTGCAACGTTCTAATTGCCAAATAAGGAGCACAGTTCACTCCGAACGTCACTGTTCTCAATTCATAATCCTCTATATCTCCCTCGGGGTTTCGACGAAATAATATCCGCTGAAAATGCGCCTGATCCGGTCTGATCAGTATCTGCCTATACATTTTCTCTATATCAGAATTAAAAACATATCTGAACAGTCTCCAACGTAAAATCAGTATAGTTAAGTTAGACTGTAAAATTGGTCCAGGGTGTAGGACATTGTTGAGACTAACACCGTTCGAAGACGGGCTTGAGGCATTAAAGACTACCCGAAGTTTAGTCGTAGTACTATCGGGTTTAAAAACAGCGTGATGTGGCAGGTAATAATTAGAGTTGGGAGAATGAGCTAAATCGGCGCTGACCTTTGTCATGTGACCCAAGGTAGAATATTCCTCAATAACCGAGTCATACTGACTCTTAACCTCCGGGGATTTAAGTAATCTCGCTTCATTCCTCATGAACTGCGAGAGGGCTATTCTCCGGGAGAACCCAAGGTTCAAACTGGTCGGAAATTCGGACCTAAAGGGCAAGGTAACCACATAACGTCCCTCCCTATTTCTAGTGGTGGTACGACGGTACAAATCCTCACAAAATTTGTCCTCAGCCGAAACTTTCATAAATTTGGGAACTTCCTCAACTTCCCAAAACCGAGTGATTTGGTCGTTCAAGTCCAAATGACTGAAAAATGACACGATAGAGTGTAAAGAATGCGGCTGAGGAACTCTACCAGTAAGGACCCATCCAAATACGGTCTTCTGGGCTATAAGGGAACCTTTAGGGTCCCTTTTTACGTCGGTCAACATAATTTGCGAATATACATCCGCTCCCAATAGTAGATCCATATGGCAGCATTTGAGATCCGAAGCAGGGATTTCGGACAAATCGAAATCAATTGTGTCTTTCAGTGAACACGTAGGTAGGCGACCAGTTAGTTGCTCGACCACATAAGCATCAGTCTCCAAGTGAAATTCTGGGTCAATGGACGAACCCAAGGAAACCGAGCAGATTTTAGTAGAATTAGCTGCTATCGCTCCATTCAAACCGAGTATCGTAGCAGCAGGGGCAGAGAATGTTGGAAGATCCAGCTTTCTCTGAAGTCTCTTCGAGACAAAGGTAGCTTGAGAGGCAAGGTCTATCAATGCTCTAGCAGAATATCTTACGTCGTTGAGCATGATATCTACTACAGTCGTGGCCAGCAAGACTGTAGAATACGGGGTGGACTGTAATTGTGTCGAAAAATTTCTAAACGAGCGAGCCTCGGCAGAAGTTGATGGTTTCTCCACCAAGGTTTGCTCAGAACGAGAGGTGTGCTCCGGAATAGGAGCAGAGTGACTTGATGTCGCGGGAGTTGTTGAATTATTTCCGGGTTTGGGTCGAGAGGGGTTAGGGGCTTCAGTGCGATGAAGCAGCGAATGATGCCTTTGTTTGCACATATAACAAACATTAGTGCTCTGGCATCTTCGAAATTCGTGGGAGGTTGCCAAACAATTCGTACAAATTTTGTTCCTTTTGGCAACATTTATCCTTTCGCTCACTGACATCCTGAGAAACTTGGAGCACAATCGAATGGGATGATTATCCGAACACAGTGTGCATTTTTTCGGGGGTATATTAGGAGTGACCGTTGTCCCAAAACTCTTAAACTTTCGATTCTCCTGAGGAGAATTTCGGGTACGATTATTCACTTGATTCGGATTGTGACTGCCAATTATATCAGAAACAGATTCTAAGGTCCGATACCTCGCAGTCAAAAACTCGTCCATGCTGCTCCATTTGGGTAAGCATGAGTTAGGGCCCTGGGACTGTTCCCAAAGACCAAGAGTATTCTCAGGTAATCGGGTGGAACAAATATAAACGAATATGATGTCCCAATTTCGCGTTTCAATCCCGAGCAAGGATAAATTAGTAAAATAAATATTTTATTTTGGACCTTTTACCCCAATTCCCCCGAAACATCCGGTTCGAAGGACCAAATGTTTCGGGGGAATTGGGGTAAAAGGTCCAAAATAAAATATTTATTTTAAGCCAAGAAAAATATAAATGGTATTAGAAAAAATATAAAATGTTTCTAAATAAAAAACATTACCTTATAGTTTGGGGGTTGATCGAGAAAATGATCAATTCCTTTTATTTTTCTTCTCTTTTTTCTTTCTTCCTTACATTCCACATAACTTAAGCGTATTTACACTACTTAATACATTATACTTAAAATTAGGGTGACCAGCGTAAACAGGTAGTTGCATAAAATTCAATCGTTCACTTATGAACTGCAGGAGAATTTGAAATTTCTCCAGGGGAATAAACGCATTATTTTATTATTTCACATTCGTACTTTTCATAGCCGAAAAACATGAGTTGAGTACTATACGTAAATCTTTATTTTTCAAAGTCAATCGGCTTTCAGCATAAAAACCTGATTGTTGGGGTATCCAAATTAAATATCAATGTAGTCAGAATTGAAGGTATAATCATAAGGCCCAAAGCTTAAAAGTGGTGCTATATAATCCCGAATAAATTAATTCCCACTTCTTCCAACGCCAGATTGTATGTGATATTCGACGCTCTTGTAATGGAGTATAATTTTTGACCAGATTTACTCAGAAGTCCGCTAATTTACATCGGAAAAACATTTTCATCTTCCATTACTGAGTGAATGGGTTCGTGAATAAACAAAAATTTTCGAATTTGGGACGACACTTATCCACAAGCATTCCGAAAAAATCACAGTTTGTTGTTGATTATTAGCTGGTGGCATGTTCGGGTCATATTTCTTTGAGAGCGACATAGGTCAAGTCATCACTGTCTATGGTGAGTGCTGTAGGCCAATGATTACCAACTTCCTTTGCTCTGAATTGGATAATTTGGGCTCTAGTAACATGTGGTATTAACAGATGGCGCCACATGTCATACAACTCATGGCTCATTCCCATGAGCGATTTGTGTTCATGATCATCACACGTGAAGGTGATGTAAACTGGTCACCGAGATCGCGTGATTTGACTTCGTTAGACTATTTCTTGCAGAGTTTTCTTAAGTTGCAGTTGTAAGCGAATAAGTACTTGAAGTCAACATAACCCACGATATCGATTAGTTAGGTTAGGTGGTGGGCCCCCTCGAAGGCAGAGGTTCCATTAAGGCACGGATTTGGGCCCATTGTGATACCAAAATTAATTCTAACCGGTGGTCAACCATTCCTGATTAAATTCAGCCTAATCTATGCATGGAAAATTTAACATTTTTGATGCGCTGCATCTAGAAAAGCCATGACGGATATTTAAACGTTGTTATATTCCATACATACTCAAACGAATAAAAATTTTTAAGAAATCTGACATTCACTTCATTTTATTTAAATTTAAAGATAGGAAACTTTTAAAAAGGTGATTTAAATAATGTACGATTTCATGGGCCTGAAGAAAGCTTTGTACCCTTAAGAATGCTTTCCGTTAATATATACAACGCAAAGAATAAAGTTGAGCTTGAACTACTTTAACTCTGCTACAATATGTCCCACCATGTATATCGAACTGTGTACATAATCCTCCAGTGTAAATTCTCCTTCCTTTTGGTATAACTGACTGCTCGTTTGTGACCCATCATCCCTGGTTTGGCCATTAACGGCATTAATAATTCGGCGATTATTTTCTTATTTCTTTTTCTATTTGTTGTTGTTTCTTTTTTTGAAAATTACGCTGTTGTTGTCTGAGTATATAGTTGTTGTTACATCTAAGTATTGATTTTGCTGTTGTTGTTAGTCAATACCATAAACACCCCATTATATGCATAGAATTCAATAACAAGTTGATATATTCGAGGAAAAAACAACCATTTTATTCATATTTTCATATAAAAGTAGTCTATTGGGACAGTGAGGATAGTAGGATTAAGCACAGCTAAACCAAAATATTAAAAAACCAAAATATTAAAGCACGGCAATATTATCTGATATACATAAGTAAGTCACAAATCCTGAAATTGAAGAAATAAGTTTCCACTGTAGCGTTGAAAGTAAATATTCTGAGAACATTACATTATTTCAGTGCTTTGAGCTTGAAACAAAGCGGCTCGAGAGGTCTATTTTACGCGATAATTTGTATTAAAGTGACACTAAAGTCACGAAAGCAAAAAATCGTGTTGAACTTTCTTTACACATTTACAGATTATAAAGCGGCGTCATATCTTTAACAAATGCTGCCTTCAATAACATACACACCATTTAAAAGGGTAAACAATTGACATTTCGTCTTATTCATTGAAGGACTAACAGCAAATTTTCATTTCCTTCTTTAATTTGAAATAAAGAAGAGTTGCAGCACATCGACTGCTTACCAACGCCTTTCCTGAGTTATGTTTATCCTTCTAAGCCAGAAGCTTAGCCTGTTGTCCTATTAGACGCATGTGTTGTTCTACTAGACGAGGGCACGAGAGTTCAATCCTCAGCTCGGACGTCTTGAAAACAAAGGAATATGAAAAAATAATATTTTAGTTGGCGTCCCACTCTCAACAGTTTTCTGGCAAAAGCTCGGAGAATCAACTAATCGCCATTTAAAATCAATCTCAAATTTATCGTTTGGATTGTGGACCATAGTCGTGACCTGAAGTGTTTTAAAGGACTACACTGCGATCACAGAAGATCAGTCGTCCTCTAAATATATGATTCTGAGTGAACAGAGAATGTGCTCTGAGTTGTCTGCGGTCGGAAGATACCCCATTGAGATGTTAAAGTCTGTTCAATTGAGCAGAAGCATTTTATTTCATATTTTCCGCTTGGCTTGTCCCTGACCGGTATAAATATCTTTGTTGCGGTTTTTCACAAATCTACAAAATTTCTCACGATATGCAGTCAGATAGTTCGTGATCTCATTACTTTTGTGTACATAGAGCCAATCCGAAGAAGTTCAAGGAATTCACTTATTTTTGTACTGATTGTGGCGAATTAACGGCTTTAAGAGCCTCTTGATTTCTCAAAAGTATATCTCACTCTCCTATAAAGACATTCACCCACACGTATGCCAGTATCAAGAATTTTTGTCTGAAAAGTTGTTGCGTAGATACCCATTACAATTGATTTTCTAAATTTGAAATCTCTCTAACATTTTTTAACTTGGATGCATTGCTATACATTCATTGTCATTCGTAGTCACCCGAAAGTTTTTGAAGTTAGTTCCACGTCAGTTAACATCTTTTTAAGATGAGGTGACTTCAGGCATTAATACTCCACCATAATTCTTGACAAACTCTAGAATTTCTGATCAAACTCAAGAATTTCAAAACGTTGAAAAGCGGTGACTTTCTCTCAGCACGGAAAAGTCTTGAAAAGTGTCTTAAAAATCTTTCGCTCGGAGTCGACTTTAAACTGTAGGTCTCCGTCAGTCATGTACAAAATTAACACACATAGCATAAGTAGTGTGAGAAGCTAGGTTGCGGTCCAGATTGAAGGGTGTCATATTTATGAGTTATTAAATTTCGGTCAGACGATCTCAGAGTGTCTATAGGCTTTTGAAGAGAACATTGATCGAAAACCATATTGAATGTGTGACTAGGCATAAAATCATAATATTCCCTTCACGACAAGGCTCGCTGTTAGGCTGCAAAACCGGTTAAAAAATATTTAGAAAATCATGTGCATTATCCAACATCCATTAGTTTGCGAGGAAGTCGTCTCTCACTGAAATACGCTTCACAACAAAATTGAGAATTTCAAAATGACTTTATGAAGTCCTGGCCTTATAAAATAAGGAAATATTTGAATAGCAATGGGAGATTATATTCAAGGGTTTATTGTCTTTTGATTTGTGCTTATTTTTCTAAAGTGTACCTATTTTTATGGCCTTAATTGTATTATAATTGTTCGTTTCTATTTCCCAAAATATTGTCAATATAAGGAAGAAAAATTTCTAACCAAAACTCCAATAATAAATATTGACATTAATATTATTGTAAATGTAACAACAACAACAAAAATAGCAATAAAAACACAAACATTAATTTTGTTTCATAACAAATATATGAAATATTTTATTTTGTTATTACACTATTATTATTATTGTTATTATTATTGGTGTTATTGTGGTTGTTGTAATTGATCATTAAGCAAAAATTTGTTAATTAAATTTGTTTGTTAAATGTTTATGAAACATAACACCAACCCCCCTCCACCCCAAAAAAAAAAAGAAATAAACAAAGGAATGAATTAAACTGTCTCTTGTAATTCTTCACAATTGAAAAAAAAAAACAAAACAAAATATTACAATAATGGGCGGCCGAATATTTAAAAGTTCAAAAGGGTTCATCAGTTTGTTTTAAATAGCAAAAGATCAACCCTTCAACCCGATGTCAAACAGTATTTGTGCAGGCTTTAGTTTGACATAGAAATTTTGGAGTTTCATTTTTTGTTTGTTTGTTGCGTTTAAAAATAAAATAAAAGAAAGCAAAATCTCTTTAATAAAGTTGACATGCAATAGCAAATGAGTACGTCTTGTACAGAAAATAATCAATTTCTTAACAATACCTATAGTTAACAATACGGCTAAACTTGGCTTTAGGTTTAGATTAGCGGCTAGCTTGTCGTTCAAAGGCAAAATTCACCAATTGTATGTCCAATTGTATGACCAATTATGTCACCCAGTATGAGATAAGCCCCCTTCTCATGATCCGTTAGTGATGGGTTTGAATCACCCCGAACTATGGATAAAATCGTCCAGTTCCCTTAGTGGCATGTTCGCCATCATGCTCAGACCATCAAATGTTCTGTCACCCAAAAACCGATGACGTCTGTCCTGAAGTGCATGGCACTCGCATAAGAAGATTTTCACCGATTCCGTTTCACGTTTCCCGTTAGAATTCGAACCGTTTTCTTGTCGGACTCAAGTAGTTCCCTGATTCTTCAACACAGCACTTTTGAACGGTTTGTTGAATTCCACGCTGCTTTTTCCAATTTGGAAAAGTATTCCTGTAGAGAAGTCACCGTAGTATAATAGGTAGTGTGTTGGCTTATTAGACGTAAAGCCAGGGTTCAAACCCCAGGCCAGACATCAAACAAAATACAAAAAGTATGTCTTCGGCGACTTCCTCTCAGCAGATTTCTGGCGAAAACTGTGAGATAAATAAAATTGTCATGAAAAGTTTCTCAAAAATCTGTCGTTCGGAGTCGACTTTAAACTGTTGGTCCCGCCACTCATGTATAAAATTAACACACACAACATAAGTGGTGTGAGAAACTAGGTCGTAATCCTGACTGAAGGGTTGTAATTACCAATTATGTATGTATGTATGTATGTATGTATTCCTGTAGAATACAATCCTTTAACGTATTCAAGCACTACACGTGGTTATCTTATAATTCTTACAGCCCAACCCTCACGTGTCGAGGAGATGTAAGAACTTACGCACCACATTTAAAGTGATTCCGAAATTGCATGGCTTTATGCGGTGTTCAGATATGCACCTTTAGTGCGTAAATCGCAATAAACGCCATTGTTGAGCTCAATACTTCATATAAAGTTTCAATTAATTATTGCGCAATAAATACGAAAATTGTTATAATATTGAGTAAAACTTAAAAAATACAGCACTGTCATAAGTGTGTTTACCGAACATATTTCAATTAACCGAAAACTTTTGGTTGATATTTGACAACTCAAATGTCAACAAATGAATATTGAATAAACAGCTGAACTGCGTATATTATTATGCCCGAACACTTAAAATATTGTACTCAATAAACCGAATATTGAACATAGTATTAACAGCCGCATGACTATTCGAAAGTATATAAACTGGAGTACCTCTGGGTACTTGCAACATTGTTGGTTAAACTTTTCTAAATCAGAACCCATTGATTCCCGCCTCTGTTCCACAATTTGCTATTTGCTATATACCATACCTGGCTACCCAGCTAGAAGTTGATAGATTTCACTCAGAAGTTTCAAAAACAAAACAAATTCTTGCTGCCGTAATGTCATTGCTATGGATAATCGGATTTTTATACAAAGTTTCTAAGTCTCCAATTTTTAATACAAAAATTATCTTGAATCTCAATGCCCAAGATCCAGTCATGATCAAAGCCAGTGGTGCACTTCAATTTCTTGGACATTTTCTCATTATAGCCGTGATACCAATTCATATTTTCTTAAAACTTTCGGGATGATTGAAAAATTCTTTTTAGAAATTATAGTACCTCGGTACACTATGCAAGACTCAAGAATCTTCTATAAGAAACCTCTTTTAGTTTTGATAGATTTAGTTGCACTTCCCAGCTTAACATAATATAGGCCTTATCATACATAAAATCTGTGTAACAGGACATTGTTAACCCTTTCATGCCCGAATTTTTTGGGCCAGAGCTAAAAGTTTTTTAAGGACATGTGTTTGTTAGTCATGGCCTAAATATGAAATGATATTAAATTCAGAGTCCTACGTATTCTGGTTTTACACGTTTTTAACCAAGCTTGTTTGCAAAAAAAAAAAATCTTTTAAAAAAATTAAAAATTACGGAATTTATGAACAAAAATGTACAATGTTGCCTATAGGCAACATCGAGTATAAAGGGTTAAAAGCTTCAGAAATGCCGATAAATCTACATATTGGGTAGAACAGTTTAAATTACAAAAAGAAAACAGAATTACACCGCTGATAGGCAAATTAAAATCAATGTAATGGGAAGTTTTCCAAGTTATTTAAATGCTGATCCAATAAATGTTCATTGTAGCCTTGCAGATAGTGTGTTCATTTACTAGACGAAAGCTTAATAGTTTATTTCCTAGCTTTGACAACTTAAAAGAAATTCTTGGAAACAAATATTTCTTTCGGCGGCTTTTTCTCAGAAGTAAGAGAACTGAGTGAAAAGCTTCTGAAATCTGTTCTTCATAGTCGACGTTAAGCTGAAGGTACTGGCACTCATGAACAAATTTAACACACACAACATGAGTGGTGTAAGAAACTAGGTTGTAGTCTTGACTAAAGTGTCCCAATCGAAAATTAACTAAAATGCATGATTTTCGTTACCTACGAAGTAATACGAGCAGATAAACTTGTATTAAATTTTACAAAAACTTCACGGCAATGTAGGTTAGTATGTAGTCGCATTGACTTCACAATGAATTTTTTATTTGCAGTAATAATTTTAATAATTTTTTGTTTATCACATGTAATCTGTGCATTAAATATTTAAACAATTTCAATTTTCAAGAGTACATTTTCATATCACAATGATTATGTAGACTTAACTTTTGCTAACAAGCAAATCGACAAAATAAGAGATTTTTTTCTTCTTCATTCTTTCGATTTCGTTTCGTTATTGATTTTTATAGAAAAACAAACTTTAACAAGTAAATTGCAAATAAAATGTAAAATGGAAGAGAAAAAAAAAGAAAAGAAAAACTGAGTCATGAATAATATTTGATTTTCGGATTATAAACTCATATGCAAAAAAAAAAAGAAGAGAAACGCAAATCTACTCGAATATGTTGGTAAATATTGCTTAACATGTTATTAAAATATTATTGAAGAAAATCAGAAAAAACAGCATTTAAAATGAAACAAAATGATGATGATGGTGATGCTGATGATGTTGACGAAAAAAGAAAGTAGAAATATAAACATTTAGTTGCCTCAATCATAACATCGTTTAAATATGCACATTCATGTACAAGAATTTATTTGCCAAATCAAGAGCAAAATAGAACAGAACACAGAAAGAGACAAATTTGTTTGCACAAGTTAATGGAGACACCAAGGAAAATGTTTTCACAGTTGCCTACGAAAAATACCTTCAAGACATTTTCAGTCTTTTAAAGAAAGTTAAAGAAAAGGTCAAAATGGTTTCTCTTTTTTTTAAGATTGTTACACGCCAACACATACTAGCAGTTTGCTGGACAAAAAGTTAAGCAACAAATTCAACCTTAACTTGCCCTAAATAATAATGGCCGAAATGGTCGTAAGGTAGACTACAGAAAAGCAGGCCAAGAGCCTTACAAGTTAGACCATAATTAACTGACAATTGAGTAAAAATATTTATTTTTCACAAAAATGAAGAAAAAGAAGAGCACATAGCTGAAAGAATTCCTTTCATGAGTGGCATTGTTTCCAGCCAGTTATTTATCTGTAAGTGATGGAAGAAACTCAAATTCATTTAATTTTCTCTCGTTTTGTTAAGGATCTAAAAGAGGGAAAACTTAATACAATATTTCGCTCGTACAAATAATATTTTTCTATTAGTTTTTCTAATATTTTCTTCACTGCTTTCCTAATAATACACGGCTGGCCTTTGGCCATTATGTTTGTTAGTCGTTGTCTTATTGTATTGGCCATTTTCGTTTAGTTTCGTTTTGTTGTCAATAGCCATAGCAATTGTATGAGATTAATTTAAGAATATTTACCCGTGTTATTAAGTATTATAGCCTATAACTGTTTACATGAAATCATATTACAAAATATTTCTAATTTAATACCGGTTGTGTAGTCCTAATATTTTGTGAGGCCTTTAATATTCCTTACAAGAAATCATTATTGAGATGATGATGATTACTAAACGTTATTTTATGCATTGCCATTATCAGCAAAAAAATATTTTGTTGTTGTTGTTCTTGTTGTCATCAATACAGTTAGTTCAAAAAGTAAATGAATTGTGGCCACTAAAAAATAGTTTTCAAATTTACTAGCGCTCTTGTTTACAAGAGTGCTTCATTGAAAATGATTAGGTTTATCGGATAACGTGCAGTTTTGATTTCTCCATTGGTGTTCACATGAGATGCATTCTATTTCCTTTTTTCTACAACATCGGCCGAACAGTGGCATTAAAGAGGGTCTTAACCAATGGAATATGCGAAC
Source organism: Sarcophaga subvicina (assembly GCA_936449025.2). Lineage (NCBI taxonomy): Eukaryota > Metazoa > Arthropoda > Insecta > Diptera > Sarcophagidae > Sarcophaga > Sarcophaga subvicina. Next base: position 79,250,316 of record OW388083.2, read on the forward strand.
GATAAATGAACGTTGCCATATGTCACTTAAACTTAAATTCCTTGAAAGTGATTCCTAAAATAAATACACACAAGAGTATGGAGTTGTTCTCCAACGCTATGTCTCAAAAATCATAGCTTATTTGGATCCTATTAGCCTTAGCAGATGTAAATTCGCTTTCAGCGCCATTGGAATTGCATCTTGCTATTGCAGCAATATTTATATTAGGGAGTCGGAAAATAAGAGAAGAAAGCTTCGTCTCTTCATGACAAGAGTGGGGCACTGAGACATAAGGTGAAGCACAGTATCTTCCTTCTCCCCTTGTTCAGGCCCACAGCTCCTGCAGAAGTCATTAGTTGGAATGGTGAGTCTTTAAGCAGTTTTCCGTAAATATCGCTACTGTGCGATGTATGGCCATAGCATGTAAGGATTCACGTGTCCAGCAGAGTTACCTTTGTATGATCCGAAATTTCTCTGAGGTATTCTCGGCATTCATGGACAAGGATGGATGTTTAAATTACGTCGGTTAAAGACTTAATTGCAGCATGTTTGTTCGACTAAATCAAGAGATTTCCAGAGAAAATCTAGTCAATCAACAAGCATTGCGTCGCCTTCAAAGTTGCCATGAACTCTGCATGGAAAACACTGTAGTGGTTTGGCATTCTGCGAGAAAGTTTAATATCAGGACCTAGCCCAAACATCTTAGAGTGTAAGCCCCAAGGGTTCCATTTGAAAACGCCTGGAGCAGAGCTCCCTAGTAGAAATTCTAAATTCAAATGTTCTATTCAAAAAATTGTAAGGTATCTTACAATCGATTCTAGTGTGTCTATGTCTTATCAGAATAGCAGCATGTCCATAATTCAGATTGGGCCAGGATTTGACTGCATTGAGTCTTACTGCCACCTACTCAGCTATTTTAATAGGAGGTCGGAGAAGAGTCAGTTCAGCATAGCAAATAATGCCATGAGTGGAATGGACCAGAGCGCATTAATCAGAACTTCCTCCAGATTTAGATTTAGAAAACAGAATCATAATCGAATAATCCAGCCCATTCAGCAACCCTCAGGTTTTTATCTGGTTATCGGAGTCTCTGAACTATCAACTTTCCTTAACTCGTTATTCACACTGCGTAAAAATCACTGTGGAGAACGAGTAAAAAATACGGAAATATGAGGTTTCAAGCATCCACATATTTTTAACTGTCTATGAAAGAAAGTTCCGTTCCAAACATGGTCATTATAACACTTCAGTCAAGTTTGTGACCTAGATTCTCACATCACTTATGCTGTGTGTGTTAATTTTATACATTAGTGGCGAGATCTACAGTTTAAAGTCGACTCCGTACGACAGATTTCTTGAGAAATTTTACATGGCAATTTTATTTACTCTCAGAGTTTTTGTCTGAAATCTGCTGAGAGGAAGTCGCCGAAGAAATTTTTTTCTATTTTCGTTTTGTTGTCTGACCTGGCGTTTGAACCGTGCCCTTGCGTCTACTAGACTACAGTGTTAATATACAACAAATTCTACGAAAATTATTGTGGGGTAAATATTTTATTTGTCTTTGGTTTGATCACGTTCTTATATTTCAAACCGTTGATTTACTTGTTAGCATCGCTGTAAGCGTACATCTCTCAATATTTGTTTCTGTTTTCTTTTTTTTTGTTGTTGTTGAATACGATATAATTTTGGCGAAAACATCAGTATTAAATATTAGTTTTCATAGGTTTGAGGCTATTTATACATAAAATTTATTAAAGATAATGACCGTAAATATCCTTTGGGCCCAAAAAAGAAAAGCTACGTTGCAAACACAGCTAAAAACGCAATGTTGAGAATTGTAGATGAAATAAAAAAAACACACACATCACCCCTAAAGGATAATGCACATGAGTATAACAACAAAAACAAGAACAACAAGAAAAAATAACAAATAAACTAAAATAATCCAATTGACTATTGTCCTACCCTTTCCCTCTGGACCGACCATTGGCAATAAAACGTTTTTAGGGAAATGGACGAAATTACTTTACTTTTTGTTCATATTAGTGAGCACACATTGCGGTTGACATCCTTTTCTTCCTTTCTACACAAAAGAATTTGTTATGGAGGATAAAGGGAATGTTTCCCTTGCCGTTATCGAATATGAAATTGAATTGTGTTTGGCGAAGGGTGACAATAATAATATGTTGGGGGACATTTGTATTACCATCACCACGAAATTGGTGATTAGAAGTGAGAAAACAGGATAACTTTTTTGGCGATATTACAAAAACAGGATAACTTTTTTGACGATATTACAAAAACCTGATTTAAGAAAAAATCATAATTTAAAGGCGTAAAGCATTCGGTACACTAGTAGCACTTTCGGACACTTGTGAGCCAATCTTATGGCCGTAATACCAATTCCTAAACTGATTAAAACAAATAACTTTAAACCCTAGTTCATGAATGCAATTTGTTCAATATTTTCAAAAGTTATCGAAACTATCGATAGTTGTTGTGAAGTATTCAGAGTTTACAATTCGTTTAGCGCAGTAGAGTATGGTTGTCGTAAGAGTTGTTATATCGGCAATATGTCAAGCGTACTTTTTGAAAAATACATACAAAAACAATTAATTTTTTCGAAATGTTTGCTTTTGGCCTTACAGCACAGTTCAATCTTTAATAGCCGCATGCATCCTGCTAATTGGAAAATTCACCACAGCATAAATCAAGGCTGTCTTAAGATATTCAATGTTTGGGTATCTTTTGTGTCAAACCACGTCTTCAAAAACTGTTCACAATTTCTAGTCCAGCGGGTTCAAATCAGAGTTGCCAAAAGGCTATTCTTTAGAGGAGTTGAATGCTGGTGAATTATTTTTAAATCAGATTTTGAAACGCATTAACTTTAAGAACTGGGATAGAATTTGAATGAAATCTAGACATCGTCAGTGAGACCCTACCAAACCATGATTATAATAGTGGGTGATGACCATTTTCGATCTGAGGGTTCAATACAGAAGCAAATAACACACAACTTTTTTCAATAAATTATTAGCGTGCTTTATCAAAACATCCAGTATGGGTTTGAAAGTTTTTTGTTATTTTCTTTTTGATAATTCGAATCATTTCCTGGGTCATAATTTACTATTTACGAAGCGAATTTCGTTGAATATTTCATTTGATTGCTTTGAGGACTTCTAACGTCTGAACTATGCGTGGCCCGGCAGCGATCTTTAACATTTCCAGAGTGCTCGAACAATTCTGTGCAACGGTAGGTGAATATACTACTAAAAGATCACCTTTTCTCTTATCATTCATAAATAGCGCTGCAATAGCGATCCGACCTAAAGTTTAAAGTCGACTCCGAACGAGTTTTGAGAAACTTTTCTCAGAATTTTTGCAGATATCTGTTGAGAGGATGTCGTTTATGAAATATTTTTCATATTTAGTTTTGTTCGAGATGTTTGACTTGGGGTTTGAACCCTAGCCCCACGTCGAATAAACAAACACGCTACCTACTAGACTACGGCGACTACAGATTCTCATTTCAAAATCTGCAAATTCATCTTAAGGCAACCACTATTCTGAACTTCCTCTACTTCTCTGAGTTACTGTCGTCAAACTACTCCCAGATAGTCTCAAACCACTTTACGTTGTAATTACCTAACAAAAGTTTAGATGGTCTCAAAATCCATTTGGCTTGAGAAGATTCTCATCTCTCTCCATAGTCTCTTTCACTCCTATACCTTTTTAAATATCTCTTTCCATTTCACATAAAGATCTGGTTCAATTAGCAGCATTAGCTCCACTCTTCGCGAGATCATCTGTCGGCTCGTTGCGGTGAACTGTCACATAACCGGGGTTTCAGGGTGCCTAACGTGTTCAGTTTGGCTAAACAATCATACGTATTCTTTTCGAGTTATCCTCGTACGAGACGAGTGCTTTTGCTGACGGCAAAACTGCTAGATAGATAGACCTGTCCTTTGTACCTCCTGTCCAAGTTAAAATGAGCACAACTTTGGATGCCTCAGAATATCTACTTTAAAGATACCCGCAGGTTTCCGAATATTTCATTAAATGCCTAATACATCCTCTGCTGCTGTTCTCCACTGTGTGTTCTCCACCCATCCGTATACTCTTTGGACCCCACCAGATTTTTCTGCCATTATCCTAACCATAATCTCCGTAGCTCACTCTCATAGGCAATAGAGGCAGGGCAAGGAGAAGGTATAAACTCACATTAATTCGGCTATACTAACACATCCCAATCACTGTTGTTTATCTTCTGTAAAAGACTGAGTAATACTGTATTAAGAAAGTCAGAAGCTTCAGATTGGCAAATCTTTATGACAGGTTGCTTTGGACTTTGACTATAAGTGAAGGACAGCTAATTTGCTGGGCCTTGATCGTATTAAGCTTTGGAATTTGAAGTCAAATCTAATTAGCGTATAGGATCCTGTGTAAAAATACTGCGGAACTCTACAGTAGTTTGTCGTTTGCTTTCTTGTAGTGTGCTTAAAGGACATCTAAACCCAATCTACTTGTGGAGATTATATTCTCTTTAAATTTCTAATACGACATTATATAGACAAGTATTCAAATAAATCGCGAATAGAGTATGTTTGCATTTGCCCAATATTTCACTTGATTACATTGTTTTCTTTTTATTTTTTAGTTTTAACACACCCCATCTCTGATTTTAAACGTTGCTAATAAACTCTAGAATGGTTTTTCAATTTCCAATGAATTTTGTGTTTGTCTGTGTATGTATGTTTTTAAATTCATTTAAAACAAACTCGATAAAAAGCATTTAAATCGACTATCAATCGAAACAAATAACGAACTCCCAACTCTGTGTTTAATTTATTTCAACCGCATTTACACATCCGTTCCTGTTGCAAACACAAACTCATCGTGAATTGTTATTATTTTAAAATAGCAACAAAAAAATCTAATTTTTGTTTGCTCTTGTTGTTGTTTTTTTTTTAATGTTTTCATTAAAAATTTCTATCACGTTTCTATTGTTGCTGTCGTCGTTGTTCCCATTGCTGTTGCTGGATATCCTGTTGCTTTTAATTTTTTGTCTCTCTAATGCTTGTAATTGAGTTTTTTTTCATCTTCTCTTCTCCCTCTCTCTCTCGTTTCATTCCGCTTTATTTTCAAATCGTTTGGTTGATGTAGGAGGGGTGGAGTGGGGGGAAGGGAAACAATATTAATGATCACACGTTCTGTATGTAAAAATAGTAAAAATAACAACAAAAACAACTACAAAAAGGAACGAAAAAACAACAACAGAATTTAATAGAATATTTGGAAATCGTTTTCATTCATTCATTCATTCGTTCATTCATTTGTTCTTCTCTTTATGGTTGTCGCTGTTTGTTGTCATCATTGTTGTTGTTGATGATTGTCTGTCGGTATGCTACAGATTTTTAGATGCTTTTAATGCCATATTTTACATTTTATTTTGCCTTATTTGCTTATCTTCATTGCTGCTGCTGGTGCTTATTTGTTGTTGTAACAAGAAAACAAAGAATATTTCATTTACAATCACTTTTAATTTAATGCGCAAAACGTTTTTCTCTCCAACAATTTATATGCGTATGGTGGTGGTCTTGCATTCGTTCTAATACCGTCGTAACGGGTGGGGGTGTATAAAGTTCGGTGCGAGCATGCCAAAACAGTTCTCAAAATAAGCTGACCTAATAAAGAAAGCACAACAAATTTGGAAAAACTGTCTTTATTTCTTAAAATAATTTCCCTTTTGTTGGATCTCTGCTGTGAACGATTGCTCATGCTTCGATTCCACTTTTTGTACAGAGTTTAGCTTCGTAAACATCTATCAATGGCTAGGATCTACGTTTTCATTATTGGTTGTAGAAAACAAGCCGAAAGAACCATGCAATTCTGACGAATAGGGTGCTGGATCAAGCAAATCGAACTGATTTTGGCCTCACAATAGTGGATGTTTGTTGTGAGGACGACTTCCTCTCAACAGAATTCTGGCAAAAACTCTGAGAGTAAAAAAAAATTGCCATGTAAAAGTTTCTGTCATTCGGAGTCGACTTTAAAACTGTAGGTTGCGCTACTCATGTATAAAATTAATACGCACAACATAAGTGGTGTGAGCAGCTAAGTCGTAATCCTGTCTAAAGGGTTGTAATGACCAATTATGTATGAGAGAATGAAGATGATCCACCAGAACACACACTAGGAATCTGTAATTTATCTCTGATGGATACTCTTCAGGGGTATATCAAATAAGCAGGTTGTTATGCTTGCTGCCTTCAAATAACACCACGAAGTTAGTCTGAGCAACAGAATTAGTAGAGACAGTATGGGCCGTAGAATAGATCGTATGGCAGCAGTACTATAGTACATCTATACGACATCACCACTTGCTGACCATGAGACAGAAAAAATGATTTTCTCTGTGGCGATCGAAGTAATAAGCTACCTTACCTCACATTTTAAAGTAACGCACCTTGCAATATTAAATACAAACGAACGCCTTACATATGTACATATTTATGCTTATATAATATATGTAAAGTTTATAATTTGCATTTTTAAAATTTTCATACAATAGCTTTGCTGTCAATGCTGTTGTTCTTGTTATAAATATTGGTTATGACATTGTAATGTACCAGCCAGCAACAATTTAATATTTTAAAGGGTTTAATTTGAATAATTAGATTAATTTAATATTCAATTTATTCCATTGAAATTCCTTTACAACAACAACAGCAACAATAATAACAGCACGAGCGACAGCAACACGAACACCAACGCCATCACACACACAGGCACAGACACATTGTAGACAATCACTACAATATGTGAGTATTTGTGTTGCATACTTTTAAGGGCAAAATTTCAATTGTAATGAAATTATTATCCAATCCTTCTTGTATTTTGTTGTGCTCCCTTTGGATTTAATTTTTTTTATTTCTCTTTCTTTCTACATGATAAATTGCAATTTACCTGTACTGTACTGGTTTTTAATAATTTTATTAACAAATAAATGTGAATAACAAAGCAGAGGTAGAAATAATCAAAATTTTTATTTATTTATCGTATGCAATGCGATTTTTATCGGTTGTTGTGGTGGCACGTGTTCAAATATAATTTTGTAAAAGAACAACAACTGGGTTCATGTTGCATAAACCATAAAAGCTATTTTGTTATACGTAGGCTTCATTTGCTTATTATCGGTAGTTTTTTTTTTTCATAGAAAATAAAACGAATCACCTTTGAAAATAATTTCGATTCGTTAAGCCTTTTCAAGGTTCCTCCCTCTATGTAAACCGCACAAAATAATTGAAAAAAAAACAACAGGAATACAAGGTTTAATCGTCCTTTAGAATTTATTCTGTTGCTTAAATTTTTGTCATCGTATTACATGGTATACCCTACTCAAAGCCAGGCTAAAGTAGGTTTCAAAAGACATTCCCTGATCCCTTACAGGCGAGGTACAAGCATGTACTTCTTTTGGCTTCATAATATTGTTCTGTTGATTGTAGCTCTAATTGTTTTGAACCCAATGCTAGGTTATCTTAGTTGGCGGTCCTCCCTTGAAAGACAAGGTCCCATTTAAGCTAGCATTTAGCTAACTATGACATCCAATCCGCGGAACAAAAATTTCTTTAAGGAAATCAATCCGACTCTAGAATAAATCTTAATATTGCAGCAATAGTCGCCGTAGTCTAGTAGTTAGTGTGTTGGCTTATTAGACGTGAGTCCACGGCTCCAAACCTCATCTCAGACATCTCCAACAGAACGAAATATGAAAAAATATTTCTTTGGGGACTTCCTTTCAGCAGATATCTAGCAATAATTCTGAGAGTCAATACAATTGACATGAAAAGTATCTAAAAACAAAAAAAAAAACTGTCGTTCGGAGTCGACTTTAGACTGTAGGTCCCGCCACTCATAAAAATAGTACACACAACGTAGGTGGTGTGAGGAGCTAGGTTGTAATCCTGACTGAAGGGTTGTAATCTCTATATTGAAGAGTTTAATCGATGATGATAGAAAATGAGAAGTTAAGAACAGCTGCTGCAGATGCCATTCGTTATCAAATATAGTCGGTCAGCATGGTTCCCAACAAGACAGTAGCTGGTGAGAATCACTATTATGTGGTGGATGCCCACTCGATTTTAGAGCAGAAGTCAATCAGCTCTCTTCTTATCCATACAAATCCAGCAGAGTTAAGCACATTGTGCATGTACGCCTTGCTACGGATAACGAAGTTCAGTCTCCCCACACTGCGTTATTGGCGTTTCATAAAAATGTCTTTATCTTAGCGTATTAAATGGGTCGTGTTTAATCAACGAAAATATTCTTATTTCCTTGTTTTGTACTTTGCTCTCTCTCTCTCCGTCTCTCTCTCTTATTTATTAATTGGACCATGCCAATAAGCTGTTGCTGTTCTGTTTTATTGTTCACTTTTCGTATTTTCGATTTCGATTTCTGTTGATTTTCCGCCTGCTGCCAATAAATTTTGTGTGTGTGTGTTGAGCGCGCGTTTTGTGTGCAACAAAAGATGTGCCGCCGTATGATATGCTCTGTGCACGCTAGATGCTCATCAATTAAATTTTTCCCCCTCCCCACAACTACAGTTTAACTGCTATTGGAAGCAAACTGTGTTGGCCTAACTTGTCCTTTAAAGACTAATTTTTTTTTTTGTTATTCTCTAGGTCATTTGGTTTTACATGCTGTTGACAATGAAAACAAATTAAAATCATCCTTTTGTTTTCGAATTGCCACGCCCATCAATTTTTAACGTTTTACATCCTTATCGTCCCGAACTATATTCAGAAGGTTAATATGAAAACATTGTATTTTTGTGATGAGGTGCTATCCCCCAAATGTTAATGAGTATATGACATCGATATGCGCAGCTATAAGGGAGTCGTTTCTATACGATTTCACTTGCTAGGGTCCGTTTCAATTCTGCTCTTTTAAATGTTTCTTAGCAATTGTAAGTGCTAAGAATGAAATCCTCCATTACCAGTGCTAAGCGTTGTCAGAGCGAAAACGGGAAAGGTTTCTGTAATGAAACTTTCTGGATAGATGGACTCTTCTGACATCCATGATCAGCTTACGAGTCGATGGGTACATTTGAATCTCAAAATGACTAGGAATAATATACAGTCACTTCAGTTATGGTTTTCCTCGTCGTCAAGAATGGTAGTGTACTCCTATGATTTCTGTGATACTCTTATTGAAGTAGCCTTACTCTAGTAGATAGTGTGTTGGCTTATTAATCGTGAGGCCATGATTCAAACTCTAGCCCAGGCATCTCGCACAAAAGGAAATATGAAAAAATGTTTCTTTGGAATCTTTCTTTCAGCAGATTTTTGTCAAAAAGTCTGAGAGTAATTAGAATTGCCATGAAAAGTTTCTCAAAAAAAAAATTCTGTCGTTCGGAGTCGACTTTTAGCTGTATGTTCCGCCACTCGTGGATAAAATTAACACATACAACATGGGCGCTTTAAGAAACTAGGTCGTAGTCCGGACTGTAGGGTTGCAATGACCAATTTTATTGGCCTTAGAGCGTTTAAGAGAGTTACACTAATGTTAGTAGGCCTTGGCAGCCAATGGTTTAATTATAAATCTTCCTGCAGCATGATCAGCTCAGTTCATTTTCGTTGATATTTGAAGGGGAGTTTAGCGTCCTTACTACTGAAGGTGGTATATACAATGCCGATTGACATTATGGTTTGGATAACGTTGTTATAAACTAACACTATGAGGCTTCATGCGTTTTTCATAAGGGTAATGTAAGAAAGTAAGCAAGTAAAGACTAAGAATCTTATTCGTCTTGTACTTGTCGTCCTGTAACATAGTCTAGTGGGTAGTGTGTTGTCTTACTAGATCAGAACTCTAAGTTCCTTTTTGCCTAACCTTACCTAGATTCGTATCATATTCTTACCCACAGTGTCACGCTTTTAAACACGCAAGCAGGACAGTGTCGGGATTGTTATATTTTATGTTTGCTAACTAATCAGGGCCAAGTGTTAGCCATGCTGCCACGTTATACAATAATATAGGAATTCCCACTGTGGCCTGGTGTTTGCATTATACTGGTGCTGTAATGAGTCATTACCGTTGATGGAAAAACAGTTTTCCCTGATGAGATTGAATGTCGCTGAGTGACTCTTATTTACGTCTTTTTCAGCATGTAAGCTAACGAATATTGTTTTTATTGGTAGAAAATTATTTAAACCTTAAAAGTTTTTGAGATTGTTCTCCTCAGGAATTCATTTTTTTTATTTTATTTTTTTTTTTTGAATTCTAAGTTGCGTTGCCAAAACAAAGTTGTTGGGTTCCTTCATTTTTCGTTAAATGGCTGTAAAAAGGAAAACTCATTGATTTTTGCTGTTTTGTTTTGTTTTTTTGTTGTTATTATAGTTGTTGCTGTTATTCCTGCTGCCATTAGTTGTTTATTTTTGTTCTACTTGTTTTTCTTTTTATTTGTATTCCTTTTTGTAAAAAACAATGTGTTCCTTTTGATTGTTGCGGGCCCTAAAATGAATGGTGGTACCAACAGGCACGAGTGCCGTTAACATAAATAGAAACGCCAACTGAGTATTGGCCTACTAAAGGCATAAAAATTGAAAAAAAAAACAAGAAGAAAAAAAAATATAAAAATCGAAGGTGGTATTTAAACAATATCGACCCCCTTGATACCTTCTCCACAAAAAAAGGAAACCAAAGTTGTACAGTCTTTGGCTTTGGCATTCGATTAAAATTCATATACGCGGCGGTAGGTGGAAGAGCAAGTGAAGTACGAGTATGTCTATGGGTTTCTTGGGTACCAAGACAAACAGTTACAGACCATAAAATAAATAACAATAAATACATTTTGAAAATGGAAGGTAAATGGTAAACGAAGCAAAGAATGAAAAAACAACAACAACAAAAAAATATGAAAATCGATTTATAAACTTATAATCAAGTAATTAAGGATTATTAATCGAATTTTAATATCCTTGCTGTAAGCTATTTAAGACAACAGGTGTTTTTAACAAATTATTTATGAATTTTAAAAATAATCTTTTAAATTATAATGGGGATAAATATGGTGCCTTAAAATACCAACCATTTGGTGGTTGAATAAATTCTTGAACAGCAACTCAAGGGCAATTATGAGTTGAAGAAATTCTTTTCGCCAGCTAATGATAATCATAGTCAAGTTGTTATTATTTCGTATTGAGCTGTATGTAGGCTTCTTTTCATATACAAATACATATATATACGACATATACATATATTCCCATCGATTTTATAAGAAATATAGGCCCTCAATAAGACTTTCATACTCACTTTGGCTTTCTCTTTCCTATGAACGTTTGAACTGATAGTCCTATACTTCGATTTCTTAGTGTGATGCCCCCTATGGCATTATATTGTGGAGTGTATTAAGTTGTAGCCACAGCTATTAACACTTTTTTTGTTTCGACAGCCATAGGCTTGGAATGCTCCTTCAACCTATTATTGTAGACATAGACATGGTGGAGTTTATGTGCTCTATCTGGCAAAGAGAATACAATCAATACTAATCAATTCGAACTTTCTCGAGGTTCATGCAAGCTATAGACGATATCTTCCCCTGCCTCGTCTTATGTGCTGTTTCTTTAAAACAAACAGTTTCAGAAGAACTTCTGTTTTTATGGAGAACACAAACAAAATTGAGAGTTTTTGTTAATTAAGGCTGCTGTCAGTTCTGCTCTTAAGCTAGTGCTATGCGCTGAACCATCGACTCAAATTATCACGAAATAGATCATCTTCAGCAATCAGGCTCATTTCTAGGTGAAAGGGTACGTGAATAACTAAAATTATCAAATATATGGATGTTACCGATCCCAATGCATCTTGAAAAAGCCACTGTTTAGTGTGAATTTTGAGCTGGCGGCGCCGTCAGATCATATTCCCTTAAGAACGATGTTAGCCAGGCCATCACAGTCAAAGGTGAGCACTGTAGAACAATGATTAGCAACTTCGTTGTGCTTGAATTGGATGATCCGAACATTAACGACATGTGGTTTTAGTAACTAGCTATTTGAGTGCAGGGTCATCTCACATCGAGGTAATGTAAACCCACTACCGGGATCGCATGTTTTGATCGGATAAGAATTTTTCTTGTTGGATTTTTATTAGTCGCAGCTGTATGCGAATAAATCGCAAATAACAGTGGCCTTCAAATCTCATGTAACACATCAATCAAATTTTATAGAAAATCCCACCCAAAGAGGCCGTGGCGGATAATTGAAGTCGCCGTACTCTAGTAGGTGGTGTGTTGGCTTATTAGACGTGAGGCCACGGTTCAAAGCCTGGGTCAGACAAAACATAATATGAAAAAATATTTTTTCGGCGACTTCCTCTCAGCAGATTTCTGCCAAAAATTCTGAGAACAAAATAAAATTGCCGGGAAAAGTCTCTCACAAATCCGCCTTTCGAATCGATTTTAAACTGTATGTCCCGCCATTCATGTATAAAATTAACACAACACAACATAAGTAGTGTGGGAAGCTATATTCTAATCCCGACTGAAGGGCTGTAATGATGAATTATGTATGTATATGTATTCCACCCATAACGGTATTTATAGAATAAAAAAATGTCTATGATATTTCACACACACTTTGGTTTATTAAAATTTAAAAATATGTAGGAAGTGTTTAATAAAAGACCCGATTTTTTTCATTAATTGCTGCTCCCAGTTGCTAATTTTATAAATTTTTCTGAATTTTTTTAGATTTTATTCATCATTATTTCCCTTTAATCTAAAATATTAATTGTCATACTCGTATATCGTTTAACAGGCTATTAATATGCCATTGCTTTGCCGTAATCCTTTTTTATGGCACATTTTCAAATAATCATTTCGTTTGTAAATCATCATCACGATTTAAAAGTACATTTGAAAACGTTTTGTAGCTTTTATTAGAATTTTTTATGTCCAATCCATTGAGTCATTTAAATTGGCTTAAATTGCTGAATTAAATTCCAATTAAAAATTTTAAATACTGAAGCAAAACTTTTTTTAAGTTTTCTTAATACTCAGCTTCAGGTTAGAATGGATGGCATATACTGTTTATTGGAAGGAATGAAATTATTTGGAGTGAACGTTAGGTATAATATAATAATCAAAGAAAATCGAATTCATCTGGTATGGTTTAAGCAGGTTAGGATAGGTTAGGTAAGGATTATTACCTTCAGTTTTCTCCTTTCAAAATAAGAAGTCACTTTCAGATTCTTAAACAAGAGTATACTCAGAAAATACGTTGGAAACCACATTCTTTGCAAGTGGCAAATCACTTGCTGGACTAAATTCGGGACTCATTTAGGATTCGGTATTTGAATCTTTAAAATGTTTTATCTAATCTTGTTTCATGCTGCATTCTGTCTGCACTCTGAATATCCACAATACGTAACAACAAGTCACCAACTATAGTCCCACTCATATCTACCTGGCCGCCAATAAATAATAATTGGATAGGCAGGATTGTAACTTGGCACTCTACGCTATTCCTATTGTATGTGTTAATTTTTTAATGGATAGACGGACCTCAGGTACACCAAACGACAGATTTGAGAGACTTTTTCACGGCATCTAGTTACTATCATAGAAATTGCTAGAAGACTGTTGTGAGGAGAACGTAGAAAGAAATATTTCCTTCCATGTCTTTTTTCAACATTTCATAGCGGATCACTGCTCCACGGCGCCTTCCGATATGAATCCGATTAGCTCTCTTGCGCGATAAATATAGGACCCCTTGAAAAACTTATGGTCCTAACGGCCATATGGTGAATATTAAAGACTGACAGAGTGCCTATAAACCGCCAGTGGGATCCATCATCAGCATTAGATGCCAAGAATTACCTCATAAACGGCCGCATACTAAATTTTATCTTATGCAACGGCGTTCGTCTAGTCAGGTTTAATACTAATGGACCTGTTTGGTCCATCATTACAAATGCAGAAAATTGATCAAAAACTCTAGAAACGTGGTGGTCCAATTTCTGACAAGGCCGCGGTAGTCTTCATAGAAGAAGAGTTTTACCATTTTAACATGTTCTTGCGTCTGTCGCTCGTATTTAGTTCGTTGCTCTGAATTTAGTTCTAACGAATCACTCAGTTGACTTGCATACTCTTCTCGCATTCTGTATACTTCAGATGTCCATAGTAAAGGTTCAAAGACTTACTTATTCTATTAAAAAAAGTACTTCGCGAATGTGTTACCATAATTGAGCTAATGTATAGCGTGTTAAAGTCCCGCACATAGGCTCTTGACCGCTTGAATGTACGATCCAAGTTTTAAATTTCAATACAGATTCATAAAAAATGATTTCAAGGCCTCTAAGATTGTCATAAACTTTATATAGGAGAGTAACTAAGGGAATGTGTTCATTTCACACAAAATATCTCACGAAGCTGAGGTTAAACTGCGTACCATTCAGTAAGAGCTAGGCTCGCAATTTATGTTCCTGTATAGAAGAATAGAAACTAGAGAGAAAAGGGATCCAATAATACTTTAAAAAGAATGAAGGTCCTAAATCCTAACAACACATTGTTATAAAATATCTGGCGATTTAAGATTACATCGTATCATAAAGAAATGAGAGTGTATGTGAATTATTTTTAACTCTGTATAGCCTCTTTACTTCTACCATTACCCCACAATATCTGTTTTTGTTCTGTTACACATATCGTTCTGTTGCTTTTGTAGTCGCATTATCCTTGTATTGTCCTTTAATGCTGAATTGGTTTTAAGTTTAATTGCTTTTGTTTCACCTTTTTTTTAAAGTTCATCTGACCAATTTCAGTTTTTATGGTTTTCTAATGCCATTTTAAGCAGTGAAGCCAATTTTAAAGGATATTATTTAAGCCAATTTAGTTTTGATTACATTAGGAAGGGAATTTAATGCTTACTTCCGAAGTATTCAAATGGGGAAATTACATTTTTTTTATCAGACTTTCTTCATTGGCTTTAAGTTTAATACACTGAAAGTACTGAAATAGAGGCGACAGAATAAGGACGAAGTATTTTTGTTTGATTTTGTAAAATTATAGAAGAATAAAAGTTTACATTGCTCTACTCAGTAAGTCTCAGTCTTCAATGCAATGGCAGTTTAATTATTTTTCTTATCCATGTTCTTCATGTTCTTCACATTCTTAATATTTTACGCAATAGTTGATGTGATTCCACCACTACAATCAAGTTCAAATAAGGCTTTCAACTAAGCCTTTTGCAACTAAAATTCTATATGTAATCCTGTCAACAAAGTTTCTGGCGAATTACTATTGATCTGTGCTGTCTGGAGCTGACGTTGCAGATCAGATCTCCTCTCTTATTTCGATTTAAGAGCTCATCATAGGAGAATATATAGAATAAGTTTAATTTCTCCATTGCGAAACAAAATTCTAATGGCCTCAAAATTTGCTTTGGCCTCTATTTATTCCAGCTCATCGCTATTGGCTTCCAGTTGTTCGATATTGTTATCGGTTTTACACCATTTAACTTCAGCTTAAGCAATTTGTTTTTGTAAAGACTAAATGGTTGTGGTGCTCGATACTTACTTAATTGGCTATTACAACCTTGAACTCAGGATTATTATCTATCTTCTCATGCCACTTATGTTGTGCGTGTATTAATTTTATCCGTAAGTGGTGGCACCTACATTTTAAAGTCGACTCCGAATGACAGTTTTTTGTATTGAGAAACTTTTCACGGCAATTTTTTATTTATTCTCCGAGTTTTTACCAGAAATCTAACTACATGACACCGCGGTACGACTTCACGAGGAGATTCAGGACATCGGTTCCGGACAACGGGGGCTGGAAGGGTGGTTCTAAGATGAACGGAGCGGTTGGCAGTGGAATTTTTTCGGAATCGGTTGGAATAGCTCAGTCTATAAGACTACCAGACCACTGCAGTGTCTTTTAAGCGGAGGTGGTGGCTATACAGGCTGCGGCGAGTATAATTGGGCACGGAAGGGTCTCCAAGCGGAGCGTCACCACACTTTCTGATAGACAGGCGGCTATCAAGGCTCTGAGCTCTAATGTGATGAACTCCAAGACGGTGTACGGCTGTCGCAGATACCTCACGAGATAGCGGAACGATATGACATCCATATCGAATGGGTACCGGAGCACAGTGGTATTCCGGGTAATTGTAGAGCTGATTAACTTGCCAGGTGGGGCACGACCATCGAACTCACCGATGAGTTCTCGAATCTGGGCATACCTATGAGGACCTGCAAGCTCATAATTGATAATGCGATCGTCGATTCTGTCAACGACAGATGGGCGGACTCGGACACGAGTAGAACAGCTCGTAAAATCTGGCTAAGGCTGGATGAGGGGCGCACAATGAGTCTACTTAAACTCCAAAGAGGCGCGCTCAGTGTAGTTGTCGGTGTCATTACGGAACATTGCTTTATGGGTACGCATGCGAGGCGCATTGGTCTTGGACACCTTGCTAACGACTTCTGCAGAAGCTGCAGAGATGAGGAAGAAGAGGACACTGTCCCTCATCTGCTGGGTCCATGCCCGGCTCTATGCCAAAGGAGAAGGAAGTACTTGGATACTTACTACATGGATGATCTGGAGGAACTGTCAGGGATTGACATTGGCAGCCTGAATCGCTTCATCAGAAACTCCGAATGGTTTCGTGACTAGGGGATAACGGATGACTGTGGTAGCACAATGGGCCCAATGCGGCCTAAGTGAGTCCATCCAAAAAATTGTTCTTGGAAGGGCAGCCACCTCTACCTACCTACCTACCTACCAGAAATCTACAGAGAGGCAGTCGCAGAAGAAATATTTTTCATATTTTGTCTTCACTGAGATGTCTGATCTGGTGTGTTGGTTTATAAGACATCACACTACCTACTAGCGATGGCTACTTCTGTATTCCATTGCTGGAAATCTCGGCTGTAGTTTCAGAAAAACTTTAACTCAAAATGAATAGAAACAAAGGCGGTTGTCAAGCATGTTGTATAATTTTTAAAAGCACAACCAGCCTCTAAAAGATAGAACCTGTAACCTGTAAATATTTGCGATAAAATTTCTTTATTTCTCAACATATCCTTTTTTGCTTGTTCTCTCTCCAAGTTCCCATTCTCTCATATGTTTACGTATTCAATTTGTTTAAAAATAAAAAATTCTTTCATTTAAATAAATAAAGTTTAGGGGGGGCTCCTTAATCTTTAGTTTAAAACAAATTTGCTTAAATAAGTTAAACAAACAATTTTTTAATCAGCATTAATTATTTAAAAAAGAAACAAATTTTCACAAATAAACTCACTTGTTATTGCTTTTGTTTCGAAAAAATTTTATGCCTGCCATATAAACTCTGTGTGTCACTGACTCATTGTCTTACTGTTTGTCGTTTTGTTACGTCTTCTATTTTTGATTTGTTTTTGCTTGTAAATTTCTTAAATTCTGCTTGACTTTATTTTAAATGTATTTTGCAGTTTGTCTATTAATTTCTAAACCAATGTTACGTACTCTTACTTTTATTTGCGCCTATACGCATCCTATAAAGGGTTATATAATATTGGGTGTTCAAAAGTAAAACCAAGTAAAACGTGCAAAAAGCTTGGACCTTGTCGTTATGTAAGAAATATAATGTCAGTTAGATTCTGAATAAATTAATTCCTTTGAGGTAGTTTGCGACCCTGTTTGTACATTTCTCGTAGCAGCTTGAAGCTAACTTGACTAATGTTGACTAAATGGTCTAATATTAGGGGATTATTCTCGTAGTTCCATAAAAAACTTATGACGTCATATCCCCTGACTTTGGTAGCCAATCGACATTACTTACTTACTTAATTGATGATTCCAAACCTTAAGTAAGAATTACGACCTAACTTCTCACACCACTTATGTTGTGTGTGTTAATTTTATTCACAAGTGGCGGTACCTACAGTCCATAGTAAACCCTAAACGACAGATTTTTAAGCAAACTTTTTCATTGCAATTTTTTTTACTCTCAGAACTATTTGCCAGAAGACTACTGAGTGAAGGGCAACAAAAGAGAATTTTTTTTAATTTTGTTCGATTTATCTATGCCAAGGTTTGAACTACGAACTCTTGTCTAGTAAGCCAATACACTACAAAATCCAAATTCAACACACTGTAAATTCAAATGCAAAATACGTCATAATGAGACGTAAGGTAGGCTTTACTACTGAAAACACCATGTTACCAAAGAAATCTGAAAATCTCTAGCGGCAGCAATGTTGCGCAGGACTTATCGCTTCTGTAACGATTCAATTCTCTTAAATTGTTTAACAATCTTGCCAATTCCTTGCAAAATAGGTCGATTAAGATGGCCATAAAATCAATTCGTGCTGTAAACGTGGTACAGTTTCATTCAACACTTCTTCTGAACGCAGTTTTAATTATTTCAACATCTTCTTCGTTTGCTAAACGGTCGACATTCTTAATATGAAAACCGCTATTGAAACCACTAAATGGATAACTTGATTCAAATAAAAATTGCCTGTCTTTCCCTCTTTGAAAACACACACACACGCACACATACACTCATTTGTGGCATACATGAGACGAGACAATAATTTTTATGCCTTAAAATTGTCACAGAATATATGAATTGTTGCTCTGTTATTTTCTTTAATATTTATGTTTTTGTTGTTGTTGTTGTTGTTGTCGTATGCCAAGAATTATAATATAAAACCAACTTATTAGAAGAGAACCATTAAATTTGGTTAATAAAGCAATTTCTATGCGGGTGCGTCTCTTTTTGCGTTTTTTTTTGTATTTTTTTTTTAATTCAAACGTAAAACAGAAAAGGAAAACAACATGAACTACTCTACTGTTTTTCTGCTTTCCTGCTCCTTTTATTATTATTTCTATTTTTTTATTTTTTTTGGTAATTCATAACACATTTCATATCCCACTCTCTTTCGCCATAATTATTCTCTACGACTTTGTTTTTCCTACTAAACAAGATGGCAGTGTAGCTTATTGTTTACCATTTTTTTTGTATACATGTGCGTATCTATGTGTGTGTGCATGGGGGGTATATGCGTATGTGTATTTAAAAATAAAGTTTTCTTTTTAAATGTTATGTACGTTACCACCTCAAGCATGGCCATATTTTAAATTTTTTGTCCGTATTTGTTTTTTGTTGTTGTTCACTTCTTTTTAAGAGTATTCCAATACGAAGTTTTTTAATCCAATGCAAGAGAGAATGTTATAGAGAAGTGGGAGAATACCGTTATAAAGTAAAACAATAAAACACTGTACGCAGTAGAATAGGCAACAGTTTTCTCATTTGTTTTTATTTTACGAGTCTAGTATGGGAAGTTATAAAAGTATTTCAGAGTTTTAACTAAAGTTTGTAAGCGAATGTTTAAATAGAAAAAAAAAATAACTTGGAAGCAAGAATTTAAAATTTAATATTTCCTGAAATTTTTTTTTGTTAATCACACTGTTACTTTAAGTTAGTGGCAGACTAGGCAAATATTTGCTGAAATTGGCGTAATCAACTGGCACCATAATTTTATTTTAATAATTTTTTTTTGGTTTCTTTAAGGAGCTTAGAGCTATCACAAAATGTCTGTACATTTTCTTATTCAGTTGCTTTTTTCATTTGCATTATTTCAGATTTATCAAGTTCTTCTAAGCTGATGACTATTTTCTTGAAACAAAATCGGTAACGATAGGGTTCATTAAGAACATAAGAAGGTCCTAGGATAATCGGATTATGTAATAAGATGGGTGGCAAGGTGAGAGGTTCCTCACAATGATAGGTGGTCATTCCCCACATATATCGAAATATTTATAGGTATACGTACTTTGCCAATTCGACTATAGAAAATCTTTAATTCGACTGATAAGTGGGTCCAGAATAAATTAAGTAGGAGGTGGTTAACCAATATCTGCATGATCTCTGAGTGTCTGTGAAGTAGATAGGATCATAAAAAGACAAATCATCTACAAAAGTTTTGTAAACGGCATATATCGCTGTTTGGAAAAGTTATTAAAGGGCACTGGATGGAGCGATTTTTACACTTTTTTATATCCCGAATTGTAATTAGGTTTATTCACGTGGCCCCTCATTAAAGTAGTGTAAAGACACCGTTTCCTTAAGTATCACATCGCTCGCAGCCGTGTGTCATTTGTAAGATTGACGTATTCGAGGATGTCATGGATGATGGATCGCTGAGGATGTTTTCACACTGCCTCCTCCTTCCTCATTACCACAGCTCGATAATGTTCATTGTGCTGTATTCTCATAAGGCGAGCATGGCCACCAATCAGCCAGATTCCAATTAAAACCGGATTTAACCAAGATACACCCCTATTGTCCCGATAATATGTTCATATTTTTGATTGCATTCTTTTCTTGTACAACTCAGTCGCTTTAATCACACAGCTTAGAAGAGTCACTATATTTTCTACGGTTACCATGGTTATATAATAATAATAATTATATTATAATTAGAAGGATATCAAAACAATAGAAGTGCTATCTTGAAGATATGTACTGTTGGCTGAACATCTGAATCGTTAAAACAAAATTTGTTACTCTAGCATTACGGTTATGCAAGCGTTCACTTAATTTTCCATAATCATGCCTTAGCCCTTCTTCAGACGGTATTTGTTTGGTTGAGTCTTTTTTCTGTTTCCAAAACATTTGTGACAGTAAAGACTACTTCAGCCTAAAAGTTCAAATCTTAATCGATAAGTGATAAGTAAATAAACAAGTTGAGCCGTTAGTTAATTAAGCTGTATTTGCCATCATGACTTTCTGTCTTTGTTTTCTCTTTCACTTATACTATTGTTCCTTACTCTTCTCTCTCTCTTTCTCTTTCACTATCTCTCTTTCACTCTCTTACTTCTGTTGCCACTGTGTGTTGCTTGGCAAGGTCCTTATGCGTTTATTTATGGTTTATTTTTTAAACTTTTCTTCTTTCTCTCTCGCTCTCTCTCTCTTACTTTGTTTTCTTTGAAATTCTTTAAATATTAAAATAAAACTGTTTATTATTGTTGTTGTTAACAGCCAAAAGTATGCTAAAGATAATCCTATTTATGGTTATTGCTGTTGTTGTTTTCCTTGCTACTTTTAAATACTTATAAATAAACCAACAATATCAACAGCAACAGTTTAAATACAACGAAACAATGATGAAGAGAAAAGAAAGAAAGAAAATATTTTCTCTCTGTTTTCCTTTATGTTTTTAATGTAATTAAAAGCACGTGGTATAATTTATGACAAGAAATAAATGAAAATTATGAGTGGAACAACACAAAGAAACAAATACACCAACAAAGAAATCATTTTAATGCAGAGTTGTATCTCTGTGGGGCTCATTAAATAAAAGCAGAAATGTCAGGAGTTTATAAATTAAAACAAAGGAAAGAAACTCATTGAGAACCGTAATGGTTTGGTAGCTTCATTTAAGTTTATCTTGAGGTTGTAAAAAAAATTTACTTTAATTCAAAACCAACCGCATTAAACAAAGCCCACTTGACTGCAATAACATCCTGTTGTCGTATCATTTATTCCATAATATGTGTCCTGAATATCAGACTGGCATTCCACGGTAATCCTGATAATTTTATGAGATTCTATCTAAATCGCCTCTACCTAGACAACAAAATTCAAATTTATTTGCCGTCTCATGTTCCCTTGTGGCTCACAATGTTAGAGAATACATTGATAAAATTTCCTCTTTTTACTCGTACTTATAGCTTCCGAAAAAGTTGTTCTTTATATGATAATTTCAGCCTTTAGGGTGTAAGCCTTTGATCATTGAAATAGATTGTGGCTAGATTTAAATCAAATCGTGTCATCCGGCTTAGATTTCCTCGCAAATGAGATTAAAACTCACATGTGTGTGAAGATAGACTTTAAAATCTATCTCCCCAGACGCAAACCAAGTCAGTTATGTTACTGACAGAGCTCTGTTAAACAATTAATTTGAGGTGGGGAAAGAAAAATAGGAAAATTTAATTAAATTCCTGGGTAAAATAAAATAAAAAAGCAAAAGTTGATAAAAATAAGTCCTATATTTAATCACTGTTACAAAATATTGCGTAATAACAATTACAATAAACAGATAATCACACATTTCCGAAAGCTAATGTAATCCGATAAATAAATCAATATCGGGATAAATCGGGACAACATGGGCGGACAGAGTAAATTGTTTTTAAAGCATTGTACGTCCCTTTAACTAAATCAGATTTCAGAATTTAAAATCCACTGTACGTCCTTTTGCGGGAAAACAGGACAACATGGGTGGATAAAATAAATTGTTTTTAAAGCATTGTACGTCCCTTTAACTAAATCAGATTTCAGATTTTAAAATCCTCTGTATGTCCTTTTTTGGGAAAACAGGAGAGAGTGGGCGGAAAAAGTAAATTGTTTTTCAAGCATTGTACGTCCCTTTGACTAAATCAATCGGCAGAACCCTTAACAGAGCGAGTTTTCACAGTAGTTTTTGAAATTTTCTGAGATTTCTGATTTTAAAATCCACTAAGTGTCCGTTTGTGAGAAAACAGGTCAACATGAGCGGGCAAAGTAAATTGTTTTTAAAGCATTGTACGTCCCTTTAATTTAATCAATCGCCAGATCCTGGGGAACAAAACACAGGAAAAATTGGTGTGAGGGACAACACAAAAAATAAGGTTTTTATGCGATGAGAAGCCTGAGCCATACAAGCCATAAGGTGGATGCATTAAAGGGTTCAGGCAATTACTTACTTAATTGGTTATTACAATCCTTTAGAAATGATTACAATCTAGCTTGTCATAAGACTTATGTTGTGTGTGTTAATTTTATCCATAAATGGCGGGGGACTTACAGTTTAATGTCGTCTCCGGTCGACAGATTTTTGAGAAACTTGGCATGGCAATTTTTTTTACTCACATGGTTTTTGCCAGAAATCAGTTGAGGAAGTCGCCGAAGAAATTTTTTTCATATTTCGTTTTGTTCAACCTTAGGGTTAACGTCTAATAAGCTAACTCACTACCTATTAAACTACGGTGATTTGGAGCAGATAGTATGGTCTTAAAAATTGAAATATTGAGCTCTTATGGCAGCACCCAGTATAAGAAACAACAATACTTTGCTTTAAAATGCCCAAAACTTTGCTTCATTTTTGTTGACTTTTCTCTACTTCCTTGGCTTATAATAATTGTCCTTCGAGTATAATTTCATCACCTAAGGTATGTATGATACACATACAAACGAATGCTTTTAATGCTACTGTACATTACACATTATTTGTTGTTGTTGAAATATAAAATTTTTCTTTTGTTTTCCTAACTTTAATAGGAAAAACAAAAATGCCAGAACAAAACAAAAAAAAAATTGTTAGGAAAACATGTTGCGCTCTTGATATTTATTTTTATTTTTATTTCTCTTTTACTTTTTCTAATTCAAAGTCTATTATTGTTTTTGTTTTTGTCTTTAATCATCAGAAACTTTTCGTCACATGGTATTCTGAAGTATGTGTGTTTGTGAGTGTGTATGTGTGTCAAATCTTTCTCCCTCTCTCTCTCTTGTATTAAGTGCTGGTATTATTATAACGTAATGCGGCATAATTGAAAATCGATTTACGGGCCTTAACAAATGGAAACTTAAGTGACCATCAGTATATACTTGAGGAAATGTACCTATACATACGCAATATGTATGTATGCATATTGCCACGTAAATGTGTTGGTAGCTTTACATGCGTACATGTGAACTTAAGTACAAAGGATAGAGATTGGTCATTAAACAGTGGGTAGGCAGTAATTTTTTGAATAGATTACAAGGGTGATAGTTATTTGAAAATAAGTGAAATACAGACAGGGTCTTTCAACAGGTACTTACAAAACTTAGCAGTCTTGGATAAAGTCCAGATTGTTGAAGTTACATCTGTCAAATTGTTGCCATAGTTGTCGTTTATTCAGTCAGATTTGCTCAATCATTGACGACCATATACCACGAAGTGTGTTCGGTGAATGAGCTCTGGAGCAATGGGCAACTGACCCTAGTTTTCATTGAAAAATTATTCAACGCTGAGGCCAATTTCTGGATAAACGGGTACGTGAACAAATTAAATTCTCGAATTTGAGACGATGAAATCTGGAAAAAGACACTGTTTGTTGTGAATTTTTGGGTCGGCGATCATTGGTCCATATTTCTCTGAAAACGACGTTGGCCAGATGAACGCTGCAAACACCTTAAGTCGATGATTACCAATTTCTTTTGGTTTGGATTGAATAATCTGGACTCGAACGAAATGTAATCTCACCATCATGACGCAATGTGCCACAGTAGATATTCTGCCCGTGAAATTTGAGGTCTGGGTCACTTCACGTGGATGTGTTGTAAACTGCGATTAGACTCCGTTACACTTGATCTTTTCGGTTATACATTTGTATGCGATTAAGACACATACCATAGAGATATTCAAAGCCAACATAACCTATGTCATCGATCAAATTCAGTCTGGCTTATACGTCAGGGTCATGGAAAATTTAATATTTCGAATGCGCTCTACCCAGAGTAACCGTGATTGACATTTAAACGATGTTATATTCCATACATAATGGATCTTTTAAACCAATAAGTTCAATGAATTTAAATATGAGAAATGTTCAAATGGGGACCCTGAAAAACTACACCAAAAATGGGGAAAAATGTCCTCCAAAAATACCCCAAAAATTTTCTAAAGTGTACTGTAAGAATGGGTAAATCCCAGGAGTGGGATTTCAGTCGTTGTAAACGTGAATTAGTGGAGACAAAGCTCTAAATTTTCAGTGTCTGTCGATTCAGCTGCAGAATCAACGACACTAACAACAAAATGATGATTTTGAGTAATGTTCAGAGCAGTTTCATTTAAAAACAATTCGATTTTATGTTTAGAAACGCTTAAAGCGATACAGAAGGTATCAGACATATTCACTAGGTCAATTTTTTGAATCATTTGGTACATAAATTTCCAAATGGGTGCAATGAAATGTCCTTTTAATGATACAAAAAACATAAGATTGTTCATCAGTATATTTGCACTTCGATATACAATTTTTTTATTTTAAAATTAAATTGTCTTGTTTGCTTCGCCTTATACTTTTTATGGCCCACTGTGCGTTATTGGTTTAAAGTTTTACGAATATTTTCTCTTTTGTTTTTGTCTATTTATAACAGTTGTTACGAATATGTATTCTTGTGTTGGTATAGTGTAGGTCACGCAAAGATATTAATAAGACTTACCGTTACACTTAAACGCACACATACACATAACTAAGGATAGGAATATACAAGATTTCTCCGTCTCTCTCTCTCTGTTTTGTTCTTTTATATGCACGGTATATAGTGGTATGTAAATACATATGTATGTTTGTGTATAACGTTAGAGGTCTCCGTAAGTTTTGTTTACTTTACCTGTTTTGTTTGCACAGTCTCTACCCCCTTCCGGCATCTGTTGTTGCCTTTTTAATAACCACCACCGCCCAATTGTTACATGCAACAAGCTTTTCTTTCGATAGGCTTTTCTTCTTAACAAAAAAAAAATGAAAAAAATAAAAACGACTCTTAAGAGTTCTGTGGTATTGAATGAAAAATAAACACAGAAAAACAGAAAACCTTAAAAAACGAAAGCAAATAAGTCGTAATAAAAATGGAATGAAATGAAGGAAAATAAAAACGAAATCTTGGACGAACAGGTGGCCTATAATAACACGTTTCTTAAATTCTTTTTCGCTTTTATTTTTATTTGTTTGTCACACCGTTTTTTTTTGTTTTTTTTTTATTTTTTTATTTGTTTGTTTGTAGAAAATGTGCGTGTCGAACTGTCAAAATGGTTTTCTGTGTTGGTTTTTTCTCTTCTTTTTATGGTGTTGGTTTTTACATTTTAAGCAGAGCAGTGTACTATTAATCGAATCCGAATATATGATGAGCTTACAACGATTTCCACATAATTTATCTTTACTTGGTTACTTACACAAGTAATTACGGAGTTTTTATTTGGAAAATCAAAATCAATATCCTGCTGTGTTAAAGCGATCAAAGGGATTCAAGTCGTCTTCATGCAGAACTACACAGAATTACAGAAAAACCTAACACATGCAATATCTTGTAAACTCTTAAGGTATTTCTAACGATAAGCAGATGGATAAAGGTATGAACAGTTGACTCTCGTTCACATAAGCGTCATACTACACTCGGTACCACCTTCATATCTTGAAAAAGTCCTTTCGACATTCTAAAGAGATGTTTGTTATGCCTCGGATCTGTGTCCTTTTAGTGGCACTTGCTTAACAGCATCTGTTGCATAAAAAGTGGGTCCTTTCTTCTTTATTTCATCATAAATTTTTTCTTTGAAAAGCTCATGGCATTAACCATTTGCATGATCATGAACCTGTACCACCTAGAATTTAGCACTCCTGTTCTCGTAAATAAGGCCCTGACATATCACTTCATATAAGTGATAATGGGAGATTACCTACTCTACGTAATAGCTCATCTCTTAGTTACAGCCTAGACCAGGATCACAAGAGTGTTTGTGTCCAACAGTGTTGCTGAAACTACTGCTGTTAACACACTTGTATTTGCGTCAGCCATCTCATATACGAAAAGGACAAAATGTGTAAAGAAGAGGACTAGTAATGCAGACCTAATGTTATTGGAAGGCAGTTCCGCTTCGTTATCAGTAAAACTAAGTACTCAGTTGTGTCCAAGGATTCCTTTTTTTTTTATTTAACCCTTGTATTATCCAAATATAATGACGTATTGTTGTAAGGCTACCAATACATGTTTAAATGTAAATTCAATAAAAACCGTTCTGTTATATCTAATGCCTTAGACGTAGACATTCTCTTTGATAAGAGCTAACACAGTCATAATCGTTAAAATTCTTATGATTGAGTCTCTTTTCCTTAAGCGTTTGGTTTATGCAGTGGTAGCGTGTCCTTTATTATTTATAGAACAAGAAAGTTAAACTAAAGCCTCAGTTTTTTAACGAATTAATTTATTACGATGTTATTCTAATAAATGTAAGATTTCTGAACGGTTTTATCATCAAACAAGGGCTTATAGGTGGTTGCCTGGAGTTGAAAACCTACAGGCGATGTAATTGGTGGATTGAGATCAGGATCTTTGAAGAGTAGTCTTTCTTACGCCGACCTCTGCTAGATAGAAACTAACGAACCAGTATGCGAACCAGATCTATGAAAAGATTCAGCAAGTGGGAAGGCACATGAGGCATTTTGAAGTACAAAACACCATTAGCCATACACCATAACAGTTGATATGCACACATCCGTAAAAGCTTTAATAATATGCGGTTCATGTAGGAAACTATACGATCAGGATACGATCTTTTCTACAAGAAGACAATACATGCAGTTTGAATACAATTTTTGTAACCGTACAATTTGAAGGGCATCGTGCAACAACTACAACTATTATAGTATTGACCGTATCATGAAAATATCTTAAGCTTTTTGTCAGAAAAGTTCTTACACAGAAATCTTCTCACTTATAGGCCGCTATGGTAGACGAAGTGGCCGTAGTTGTTATACAGAGGACACAGTCTACTCGTGCATGCACCTACAAGATAACGGCTACGTTCTTTAAGATTTCTGGTGTCAGGCTGTGCTAGCCCATAAAATAAGAAGAACTCTCTAGCCTTACATTAGTCCAATGGTGTTGTTCATACATGATTGGTCATTCCACCCCTTCAGTCAGGGTTACAACTTAGCTTCTCGCACCACTTATGTTGTGTGTGTTAAATTTATACATGAGTAGCGGCACCTACAGTTTAAAGCCGACTACGCATAACAGATTTTTTTGATAAACTTTTCGTGGCAATTTTATTTTACCCTCAGAGTTTTTGCCGGAAATCTGCTTCACTTCAACATAAGACATGAAAACTCTTTTGGAACATAAATACGATTGGAATTTTATTATACAGAAGGGTACTGTATTACCGTGAATTACAATTCAGGTATCAGCAATCATGGAAGGTTTTTCATTATAAAAATATGGCAGAAGTTTAGTGGCTAGGTCGGTGTTCTATCTGTTCACACGCATTTTATTTACTCTCTTAGTTTTTGTCAGAAATCAGTTGAGAGGAAGTCGCCCAAGAAATACTTTTTATATATCGTTTTGTTGGAAATGTTTAAACTGGGGTATGAACCGTGGCCGTACATATAATGAGCTAACACACTACATACTACAGTACACTTCAATTCTGTTGTTAGCCTCGGATAATTTCTGGTTCTACCAACTTTGATTTCCAGATATTTGGTTTTGTTTGCCTCTGTGAAGTTTGCTTAGTGAAAAGGATAGAAGGTTAAGTGGTATCATTACATGGAACAACGGCTTAGTTGTAAAAGAAACCTCTTACCATTGCTAAAGCAAAGTTCATGTAAACTGTGCTAACCACTGTAATACCAGGACACCTTAATATACTAACATGTAGTCTTGGCAAAGCCCAAATTACGAGTCAGTTTAAGATTTGATGCATTAGATGGTTCATGGAAAGAAATATATGCCAAACCTCGCTCTACATTTACTAGCGAGAACTGGTTATTGCAATCTCCACAGCTGAGGTAGTAGACGTAATGCCAATGCCAAGCACTGTATATGTCCTCCTATGAGGCATTGTCTATTAATCGCAGACATAAGTACGCTTATAAGTGGAGTCATAATTACATGATTATGCGACAGTTACTCTCAGTCGGAGTCTATATTGCATCACGTCTAAGTTTGGATGAGCATGTAAGAAATTCCAAATGATAGATGATAATTCTCGTTCTTTAAAACCGGATTTAAAGACTCCATAGAGATATTCACCAAATTAGTAGAAAATACAGTTGCGGAAACCTCTTTTTTTCTAAAGGATATTTCATAACAAAGAAAGGTTTTTCTCTCAGTTTTTAGTTGACGAGGAGACTCTTTTCTAACCCTCTTTGTCTATATTCTGGTTACCTTCTCCTTTCTATTTTTACCATTTTCTTTTGGTTTCTTCTTAAAAATTTAAAGAAAACTTACCGTTTTTATTTGTTGTGGAAGCTGATGTTAAGTACACATTAGTTGTTGGCAGTTGTATGCGTTGTTGATGCTTTTGTTGTTGCTGTTGTTGCTGATTAGTTATCATATTAATATTGCTGATGTTAGTTGTTTTTGTAACATGACAAGCAGTTATGCTGTTATTGCTGGCACCGCTGTTGCTGTTGTTGCTACTGCTGCTACTGCTAATACGTCGTTGTTTATCTTTGTTATTCATTTCGACCAACGATTGAGCCGCTGACCACTCCAAACGTTCACAAAATTCCTCTTCATTGTCCTCAACATTGTCACTGGCCACCACTGAGATGGCAGTTGTAGCAACGACAGCTGATGCTGCCTGTGGTAAAGCACAATTTGCGACAGGCAATGGTAGCGATGTTGCTGGGGTTGCTGATGGTGGTGGCGGTAAATCCTGTGCTGCCATAGATTGATATGCGGCATTTTTATTAATGTTGTCATTAACCACAATACCAACATTACCACCATTACAGCGGGCTACTGTAACTGTATTGTTGTTGTTGTTGCTACTGCCGCTGTTGTTGCTGTTAATCGTAGTAGAGGGGGAGTTGGAGTTTGTGTTGGTATTGGTATTGCTGTTAAGGGTACTTATGCGTCTGACATTGTTTAAATCTGTAGATTTTTTTACAATATAAATTGTAGCGGTTTGTTGTAATTGTTGATGATGTTGCTGGTGTTGCTGTTGCCCCACCAATTGTTGTTGTTGGTGACGCAACTGTTGCTGTTGCTGTTGTTGTTTGGCATTTTGTAAAGCAGTTCTCGAGCTATGATGCTGGTTAACAATAATGCCACACGTCTCACTTGGTGGCTGAGAATTTTGTTGGTTTAAAAGTGTTGTTGTTGCTGTCGTTGTTGTTGTTGTTGTATTTTTTGCCAACACTATTTTACTTGCAGCCGTTATACACTCCACAGACATTTTTGTGGCATTAAATCGTTTTCTTTATTACACTTCGTCCTTTATTTTCTTTAATTTATGTTGCTGTTGTTGTTATTGCTGTTGCCTTTAATACCAATACTCTCCTACTCTGCTAGTTCTTATAGAGGTTTCGTATGCATGCATGTGTGTGTGTGTGTGAGTAGGTGTAAATGCGAGTCAGTGCTATTGTTTCTCTTCAAAGGTAGCCATTGTTTTTAACACTCTCACTCTCTCTCTCTCACTATCTTTCTGTTGCTCTCTTCCTCTGTGTATGTTGTTTTACTTTCTTTTGTCAATATTTCTCTTATTAAAGTATCAATACGCGTCGTTGGCTTGGCTTATTTGAAGTTTTTAAAAGTTGTCATTTTTCCTTTACCGTTGTATTTTTTTACCGTTATTTTCACAACAATTTTTTTAAATGGCGGTCATTTTTTGGGTCTATTTTTTCATATTGCGGGGTTCTTTTCAAAGATTTTATTTTAATTTTAAACTTTTATTCGTTTTTCTTTTTAATTATTTTTTTTTAAATTTCTTTTTGTATAATTTTTTTATTATTTGTTTTTTTTTTGTATTTTTTTGTAATTTTCTTAATTTTTTCTCATTTATTTAAAATATTTTTTTTTATATTTAATTTTGTGTATTTCACAGGTTTAGGTATTGCTTTCGTTGTTTTGGTTTACTAAGGGAGGGGGTTTTTATTTTAAAATTTTTATTTTTTTTTTTGTTAATTTTTCTTTTTCTTTTTTCTATAGTTTTCCACTATTTAATTGTAATTTATTATTAATTGGCTTAATTAATGACTTCTGATTAGTTTACTAAGAAGTTAATTTTGTTTTAATAGACTGAAATTGAAATTGCCAACAGATTAATGTTTAAAAGGGATTCTCTTACATAGAAATGTGCTGTAAAGATAAGAGAAAAAATAGATTTTTTAGTTACAGATTATTTAATCGTATTTAATAATAACTGAATAATTATTCTATAAAAAAATAACTCTAAAAATAGTAATAAATTTAAGTTCTTAATACAATTTAAGCGTAAGAAACTTCCATACATTCTATAAATTCATTCGAGTTTCCACAATATGCATGCCAGTTCACTCAAAAAGATCGAAAAAGTTTGGCACCCAATGATGAACCTGACCTGATTATCGAGAAATAGAGGCGGAAAAACAAATAAAAAAATAAGACTGCACAAAACTGAAGGCGCATTAAGGCGACTGGAATCAGTGTGGAGAAGCCTACAGATATTTAAAAGAGCCAAGCATTGAATATTCAACGAATGTGTTTTTTCGTTTCAAGGAAGAATTATCTTTTACAATTGCTCATCTTCTAATTAAATAGCAGATCAGTTTAATGCGTCTTCGAATTATATGTGTACAGAAACGTACCCTACATTACGGTTTTCTCACATACAGACCTTAACTTAGACTTGATGCAATACAAACATTGAAAATGAATTGAAAAACTGAGAGCAACTGACGCATAATGATCAGGTTTTTATGATTCCATGTTGACAGTAATCGCACGCATACTTTAACAGTTACAGATAGAGACCCTATAGTCGTACTTATGTCTGCGATTAATTGACATTGTCATGTACAGTGCTTGGCATTGGCTTTACGTCTACTGCCACAGCTGTGCAGATAACAATAACTAGTTCTCGATAGTAAACATTGAGCGAGATTGTCATATTTCTGGACTGAATCGTAATTTGGGATCAGCAAAGACCACATGTTAGTTTAACTACAGTGTCCTTGTATTACAGTGGACAACACAGGTTACAAGTACAATTACTATGCTTTAGCGATTTTAAGAGGTTTCTGTTGCAGCTAAGTCGTTGCTGCATTTTATGGTACTACTTAAGTTTCTCTCCTTTCCACTGGGCAATTTTTCTGAAGGCAATTAAAGCCAAATATCTGGACATCAAAATTTGTATGACCACAAATTATTAGAGGCTAACAAAACCATTGAAGTCTCCGTTGTCTAGTATGTAGCATGGTGGCTTATTAGACATGAGGCCACGCTTCAAGCCGCAGGTCAGACATCCACGTAATCAAAACTATGGAAAAATATTTCTGCGACGACTACCTCTCAGTAGATTTCTGGCAAAATCTCTGAGAATAAATAAAATTGCCATGAAAAATTTCTCAAAAATCTGTCGTTCGTCGTCAACTTTAAACCGTAGGTCCCGCCACTCATGTGTAAAATTAACACACATAACGTAAGTGATGCATAACCAAAGCTAGGAAAATGCGATCTTACATAGTACGGCTCAAATATAACAACTGTAAACCGTGTAAGATGGAGACGCTATCTGGTAGCCACGTGATTCCTAGAAGGATAATGGGAAATAAAACTTCTATTATTTTAAAACCAAATCTCCACGGAGATGAGATTGTAATCAATTCTTTATAAAACCCAGTAATTTTTCTTTACTGTCTGCACATATTCCATGTTTCTTTGTTATGAAAACGTGTAAATAATTTATTCGATGACTTTTGCTTCAACTTAAACGAATAAAAGCCATTAAAAAATAAACCGAATTTTTTTATTTCAACGAAAAAGATCTTTTAAACAACACAAGAGACCAACAATACCTTTGCCCCCAAACCAATACAAATAACAGACAAATAAAAACATTCAATTGTATTAGTGTTGCCTCACAGACGCACTAAAAAAAAAAAAATACCGAAGACAACAATACAACAAATGAAAAGGTAAATAGAGAAGAGAGAGAGAGAGAGTGTATGTATGTATGTATGTGAAGAGAGAATGTATAAAAGAAAAACGATTGAAATAATTTCTTATGAATGCATTGGTTTGTTGTTGTTCGTAGGTTGTTTAACCATTAAAGTTTTAATTGAATTTTTAATGAAGACTCCTCACACACGCTCGTACACACACACAGCCACACATAGTCAAATACTGTGAATACGAACAAGAACATTAGCATCGTCATTGTCGGTTATGGCAACAATAATAATCGCCAGCCATAACAGCAAACAACGACTGTAATTTGCCTTTAACCGTTATTATTGCTTTGTATTGTACATAGCCAACAGAAAATGGACAGGTTTTTTTTGTGTGTTTTCTCTGGCTTTTGCTTTGGCCACCTGTCAGAGTATTTTTCATTACAAACGCTCATACGTTCACACAAACCTCTCTCTCTCTCACACCATCTCTCTATCTAAATTTACGCACACACACATACATATTTAAAATTCTAACGCTTTGTTTTGTTATTTCGTTATTGAGTTTTCTTCTTACATGCTTATGTATGCATATGTGTGTGTATGATTAAGAAGTGTATGCGAGAGAGAGAGAGAGAGAGAGAGAGAGAGAAGGAAAGGTGTGAGTAGTTGCAAAATAGCCAACTACAAAAATAAATAAATACAGGGTTCTTGAGACTTTTGAGTAAATTTTGTTTTGTTTTTCATTTTAAAAGTCTTGAGAATTAAAGCAGGGTAAGGAAATAAATAGTCTGTGTACTTAAAAATCGCATAAGGGCTTTCATACCAAAATGATTGACTTGATTTTAATTCAGCTGAATGAAGTTTTCAAAGTTCTAGACAAATAATCCATTTCTCTTTGCTACACCTTACATACGCTAGGTTAGAGGACGTGTACTTGTCAATTAAGACAAGTACAGTACCAGGAGGTCGAATTGACGTTAAATGCCTTAAAATAATTCGACCTCTGAACACTAAAAGTAGCGTAACACAAGTATTGTTTGACTATTTTTCGGCAGAAAGTGTTTGGAAACAGAAATTTTATTATTCGCTCGACACTAAGGTTACCAGGTGACGCAGTAATATGACTAAAAAGTTTATAATTGTCACTCACTAGAAAGTGCCTACAGCGATTAATTTCTTTCCAAAGAGCTACCGACTTGGTATATCCTGAATAGGGGCTGTGGGACGACATTTTCGAACCCATATAAGGTTCAGCCATGTGTCCTAAATATTCAAAACTGAACTTGGGCGGCTGAAAGCAAATAGGGCTTAAGTTAAGTTATCTCCAGTTCAAGTTTATGAGCCTTAGTCGATCAAAACAGAAGTCGAAAAATGTAGAGAGTAATGTTTAAGATCCAACTTGTTGGCAGCCACATTATGTTGACACCTAAAGTTCTA
This sequence comes from Sarcophaga subvicina, assembly GCA_936449025.2. Taxonomy (NCBI): domain Eukaryota; kingdom Metazoa; phylum Arthropoda; class Insecta; order Diptera; family Sarcophagidae; genus Sarcophaga; species Sarcophaga subvicina. Next base: position 79,284,397 of record OW388083.2, read on the forward strand.
ATCATTCAGGAGCTTCTGAATGCTTTTTGTAGAATGATTACAAAGGAAGTAGACATAGTAATTGGGTTAAAAGATCGTGTTACTGCATGAACAATCGGAATGGGAATAATGTTGTAAAATCGTATCGTACCTTTGGAAGCAGAATATTAAAACAAAACATAGACATAGCAGTTGATTAAATTGCTGTAAATGTTCTTAGGAATCTGAAACATCGAACGTGTTTTCAGTATGCAGAGGCTTGCAAGCCATTGCACCACAGGCTCTTCTGAATATAACTTCGCTTAACATCTCAAAGCAAGAGAAGATCGCTAGGCAGGTAATCTCTATTCATATGAGGGGAACACTTTGGGAACACAGGGAAACCCTACTGGTTGTCCAATGATTTTGAGGTGGAACAGAAACCTTTCTTTACTTGTCTTAGACTAGCACAGTTCTTAGTCCTGCTCTCAGTTTCTCTAAGAAATACAGCAAGAGTGGGAAGAAAACCCAAAATGGCTATAGGAGACGGATTTAAAACATTTCTAGCAGTGCGCACAGGAATTGTTTCATCCCTATCACTCCGATACTTTATATACGTGATAACTTTTAGTGAGGACATCACAATCTTCTCGGCAGAATGCTATCCTATCGGCAAAGAGGGGATATTTAGAAGGATACATATGATTAAATACAAAATTCTTCTTGGATAATCAGTCTCTTCTCAAGGCATGCAGTTTCACAGTTAAGTCAAGGGCTTTACTAGAGCCTTCAACAACTCAATCGTTTAGAACCTAATAACTTTGGTGAGAGTAACAGGATATGCCTGTAATGAAGGAGTTGAATATCTATGCCAAAAGGAAGCTTAGATGAATTTCTACGGAAGCCTCCTGAAAGAGTAAATGGGGAATGGTCGACATAATTTGTGAAGAAATATTGGGTTGGTACTAGAACGATTCTCAGCTGTTATTAAAGCACTGTATAAGCGAAATACAGCTACCTGTTGTAGATTATTTATTAGTAAGACACTATCAATTCAAATAAACACCCTGTATTCCAATATTGTTTTTAATCAAGAAACAATTTTTTTCTTTTGCCTGGTATTGCTATTTAGATTGCCTTTAAGTTTATTTCTCATATTTTTCTTGCCTACATATTTATTCTAAATTTTTTTTTGGTTTAAATTTTCCTTAACATTTTATGTTTTGGTGTGTGGCAACACTGGTTGCTTTTGTTTATTATTGTGCACTGAAGTAGAGCAAACAAGTGTGTTATAAAAATGAAACTGAGAAAACATGGTATCATAAAGGAGAACAGTAAAACACACACAGATGCGCGCTCTCTCAGTCTGTCGCTCTCTCTTATATATGTTGATTTAAACGAAGTTGTTTTTATAGTTTTCATAATATTGAATTTGTTGTAATTGTAAATGTGAGATAGAACGAGAGAGAGAGCGAGAAAGGGAGAATTAAATGCAGTATTTTGTTAAAGTTTATTTTTTATATTTGAAAACATTTAAGAGTCTTAAATAAATTTTGTTGTTATTTTTCTTTGTTCTGCTTTTGTGTCTATATTTGTTGTTCCATTTTAATTTGTGTTTTAAATGCTTCCCGAAAATCTGCTTTAAGTTGTCTGTTTTAAGAACGAGGCTAGACGATGTTTCGAAAGCACACGAATGCTGATTTCATGTCAACAACAATTTCAGCCGAGATTTGTTGTTTCTTTTTAATGCTTTTTTTCTGTTAATGTGTTGTTGTTTCTGTAACGTTTCATTTTAACCGCCTTTTACCGAACTTCTCCACTCAAAGGCTGACAAAAGCAACTGAAACTGTTTTGAAATCATATACCACTACAGCAACAGCTATAACAATAACAAAAACAACATTTAAGGATTTACATCAAACAAAAACAGAGAATTTTTCTTTTTTTTGTTTTTGTTTTCGAAAGGCTTTTATAAAAAAAACTAGAAGGATATTAAGTAATCACTCACAATAAGACGTTTTGAGAGGAGAGAAAAACGTATGAGAAGCAGAAAAAAAAGAATTTTTGCCTTTGTTGTGCATTTTCTTTAATGAATTTTGTGTCTTAAGGGTTTAAAAGATTTTCTTTTTACGAATTTTATAGTTTTTTTCAATTGCTTCTACTCACTTTCTTTATTATTTTCCGTTTTTCTTTCTTTTTTCTTTGAGGTTATGACCAGCTTAACTGTTTCTTATTATTCTTTATTTTTATTTTTTCCTTTGTTGTTGTTTTATATTTTTAAAAGCATTTCTTTTTACGTTTTGTCTTCATCATTTTCAACACTTTTCCAGCTTACAAAAAGGATATTTTTTTTGCTTGTTGCCTTAAAAACTTTTCTTTTTTAGATTTTCATTTTTAAAGAATTTTTTATTCTCAAATATTTTATTTCGTTTGGATAGCAACAGTGGATAAAACAATAATATTATGCACAGAAAAAAAAGAAAAACAACGTTTAACGATTTCAAGAAATTAAGAAATGGCAAAAAGGAAAGCAAAACATTGATTTGCTAGTGAATTGATTTTTTCCCGTTTTTTTTTGCTTTCTTTCTCTATTTTTTCGGTTTTATTTTTTTGTAGCACACTTTCTTTAAACAACAGTCAGTAGTTTCTCTATTTTAGTTCAGCATAAAAAACCAAATATTCTCTAAAAATGTTTTCTTTCATACCGTAATTGATTATTGAACAGCGAGTGTAAAAACTTATTTAAATTGAAGTTGAAACAAAATTAGTTTTAGTGAAAAAAAAAACGGAAATTGTAGGAAAATTATTTAAATTTTATTTTAGTTTTTCTATTAATTTTTGCACAGTTTCTACGGATGTGCGTCAGTTTTTGACGTACCACTCCCTTCTACTGATGAATAACAAACAAAAAGTGGTTTTCAACTGTTGGTCGTCGTCGTCGTTGTCGTTGTCGTGGTATATGTCGTCGTCAAAACATTAACGCTCCATGTTCTAAGCCCACCGCCTACTACCCATACTCCCAGACAATGGTACAACAGTACAACACTTTATATACACAAACATTAAATATTTGTTGCCATTATTGCCATTTTTCGTTTTGCATTAAAAACAGTTACGCACTTTCCTCTTATTTAAATCATCAACGAGAGAGCGAGAGTGTATGATAAAAAGTAAGAGAGCAAGAGAAGAATTTTTAACACTTGTATCACAAACCCAAAACAAAATCAAACCAAACAGCCAGAGAGCCTTCTAAAACAAACATACTCTCTCTCTGTTTCGCTCTCTGTTTCTCTCTTGTTCAACAATTTCTCTCTAACATATAGGATATGCAAGTGTTTGTTTGTAAATTGCAAGCTCAACATGTTTAAAATCAAAGTATTAGTTTTGCTGTTATTGTTGGTTTTGTTGTTGCTACACTGCTGTTGCTGTTATTGTTGATACACGACATGAACACAGGGTGTTTTTTCTGCCTAGAGAAAAAGGGGTGGTAAAAAATAGTTGATATTAGTTTAATACGGTGGGTCGTAAGCGTGTAAACAAAAAGATTCTCTCAAAATGTTTGAATAAATTCTAAGAGATTTTACAGAATTCGCTGTAACTTGACACTATTATGCGGCTCAGAGGCCGAGTTCATTCTTTTTCAGGCTTAACATTGTTGCCTTCATTACTCCTCTTATTTCAATTCAATTATCAATTATCAAATAACAGGCGCACCAGCCGACATTAAGAGTTTTTCAAGTCAAAGATTAATGCCAGTACCAGAGAGGTTACAGAAACATAGAGAACTACGCTTGTAAATTCAAATTTAAATTAAATCTAATCGACAACAAATCTTCGTAGGCTAGTAGGAGGTGTGCTGGTTTATTAGACGTGAGGCCACGGTTGAAACCCCGGGCTAGACACCTTAAAATATAAACAAATTTTTCTTCAGAGACTTCTTTTCAGCTAAATTTCTGGCTAAAACTCTGGGAGAAAATAAAATGCCATGAAAAGTTTCTCAAAAAATCTGTCGTTCGGAGCCTACTTTAAAACTGCAGGTCTCGCCATTCATGTATTAAGATTAAAACACAACGTAACTGGTGTGAGAAACTACGTCATAAGCCTGACTGAAGGGTTGGAATGACCAATTATGTATGTATGTATTATGTACGTATCCTACGCATTTGACACAACGACGAAAGACATGCTTTTGCATTATCAATTGCCAGAACAACCGTTTATTCAGACTTTGGATAACGTCTGCTTTTTTCAGATATCATAAGGAGCACTTATGAGCAATGATACAGAGTGAGGTCGAAGTAAAAATGTAAAATAAGAAAAAAAAAGACTTCTGATGATAGTTGGACCTGCATAAAACTTCATAAGGCACAATTTTGTGACATGCCCTAATTGTAAAACGTTGTATTGAAATATACGAGATTCGAAAAGTATTGAAAGAAATGTAATCTTTCTTCGCAAAGTAAACAATGATCGAAATCCAGAAGAGGTGTTGTCTGAAAAGAAGAGGGACGCGATTATCATGTTCATAAGAGTTAACGAAGTTTTTTGAACAGCCGCAGACATACATGTGAGAAGTAATGGATACTTAGAAAGAAGAAAAAATATTTAGCTTCTCTGCCAAGTGATAAAATGTGGTTATTCGGAGTAGTATTGAGGAAAACCTTCCAAAAAACCTTCCATGATAGCTGATACCTGTATTGCAATTCACGGTAATACAGTACCCTCCCATATAATTAAATTTCAATCACTTTTGTTTTCCATAACAGTTTTCTTATCTTAAGCTGAAGTAGACTGCATTAGCTTAAGTCTCACATATATGTATGCATTGGTCATGCCGATTCCAGGTCTGCCAAGCAGTCTTATCAGTAAGCTTTCTGGATGTTTCGATTATTAATCCCCATTTTCTCTTTATGATTTCGTATTGACAGGTGGTTGAATTCGTAGTTGATCTTTATTTTTGGCATTGAAATTAAAATAGCAAACTAATTCCAATTCGCAGAGTAGCACATATGTCGGTGGAGTAAACAAAAAATATTAAAAATTTTAATTTTTTATTATCACTTTCTGAATCAGGAAATCACTAAAAATATTTGTTTTTTATTTAATTATAATTTTATTTATTTCGATTTCACATTTTATTAACTTTTTTCACTTGTTTGCCCACTGTGCACAAGTGCAATTGCCATTTTAATCACTGGGAAAAACAATTTACGGCATTAAAACTAATCCGCTTACTTTAGAAATTTCAATTTTAGATTTTTTCTTTTTTATTTTACATTTTTTTTAATATTTTAAATTCTTTTTTAAGTTTTTTTTTTTAATAAATTTAAATAATAAAAAGAGAGAAATTCAATTTAATTGAACGAAACTCACTCACCTTCTTTTATTTGTGTGCTTAAAGCAACTCCGTAAAATATGCACTAAAATGTTTTCTACTCTTTAAAATGTGTTTTCATTTGAGGATTCTGCAGAAATGCAACCCTGCCACACATAACACAAGACGGACGCGGACGAAAACAGAAAACAAAAAAAAAACACTAGCAGAGAAAACCAACAGTTATTCGCATACAACAAGTAGCCGCGCAACATATTATTTGAAGAATGAAAGCAACAACAACTATAACGACAATGTCTACGAAGGCACAAATAAAGAGCAAGAAGAAACAAAAGAAGAAGGCAAATAAAAGAAATCGTGCACACACACTCCCACTCGCACTCTCATTATCGTGTTTCTAAAGAAAAGCTACAAGTGTATGAAACTTCCGTTTTATTTAGTGTAGTCTCGGGCTCTCTCTCTTCTCTATCTCTCTTTGTGTGTGTGTGTTTTTGAGTTTTCTCTCTGTTAAGGAACTATCTCTCTCTGTATTTTATAGCACATGCTCAGTAAAGCGACGACCTGTAAGCTTCCGGGTTTCTGCCCGCACACACACTTGTGGATTGTTTTATTACTCAGTAAAATTGTTGTTGTTCTTTTTTTACTATTGTTGCTACTCTGCCTTTTGCATCGCCATGCTGTTTATATTTTTGCAATTCGCTTTTAACGTCTCTTTCTTTCTATCATTTCAGATTGTGCTTCTTCTTCCTGTTTGTTGTCTATTATTTTGATTGCAGCAGCATTGAAGAAGACCCGAACGAAAAATACAGACAACGAGATAATGCAAGTGAGTATTAGTGTAGTACATATTGAATATATTTGCACATGTGTGCGTGTGTCCGTGTGCATGGTGTCCTCTTTATTTCTGTCAATCCTTTGTGTCTGGCTGTATTGCTGATTGTTCTTCAAACAATTATCATCAAACCATCCATCCAGTCATTCATTTAGCCATCCAACATCAATTCAAACATTTATATGAGCATTTCATATAAAAATCTCTAATAATTGTTGTTTCCTTTTATTTTCACTTCCTTTTTCTGTCGTTTTTTTCTTTGTTTCTGCTTCCAGTTTCTGTTCTGCATTTTGTGCCAATTTTTCATATCTCAAACACTGTAAGTGATTAGAGGTATACGGGGTTCTGAGTTGAAAAGGAATCCAAAATTATTAGTTTATTAAAGAGGTGCAGTGCAGAGTGAAGGGCTGTAAAAGATTCCAAAAATTTGTTATTTTTCTTATTACTTTGGCTCTTTAGCAGTGATTGCTCGACCATTCCATATTCTTGAAGCTTGAACCCTGTATGTATTTACAGAGCACCCATGATGTACTTTAGCAGCATTGTTTGCCTACTTGTCATCAGCACTAAAGAGCATCGTTCGTAATATCATAAATGTTTCTCCTTTCATCGCCATTCCAAATAAATAATTGCCGAGCTTTTAACATATTCTTTTAAAACTTCGAAAGGATATGATTATTAAATAATTTTAACTACAGTGTAATCTAATCTGAGCTTGATGTCAAGATCCGTAGTGGGATTCAACTGTCATTGCTAGGTATTTAGCAGAGGGAAGGTTGTTACGGAACTGAACAGCTAGAACTAAAACAGTTTTATTGCTAAAACGGGAAGAAAGAATGCTTCAGTTTCCATTCTGGGATTAAAGTCTCGTCATGTCTTTCGTCGCCGTAGTCTAGTAGGTAGTGTGTTGGCTTATTAGACGTAAAGCCAGGGTTCGAACCCCAGGCCAGACATCAAAATGAAATACAAAAAGTATCTTCGGCGACTTCCTCCCGCCAGATTTCTGGCAAAAACTCTGAGAGTGAATAAAAATTGCCATGAAAAAAGTTTCTCAAAAATCTGTCGTTCGGAGTCGACTTTAAACTGTAGGTCCCATCACTCATGTATAAAATTAACACACATAACATGAGTGCTGTGAGAAACTAGGTGAGAAACTAGGTCGTAATCCTGACTGAAGGGTTGTAATCACCAATTATGTATGTATGTATGTCTTTAAAATTTCTGTAATACAATGCCTGAAATCAGAGATTTGTTCTAATAGAACCTGTGATAATGCAAAGACATATAATATATATGGTAACATATAGGGCTATCACAAAGGATCTTCTCTTCTCATCTGATTATTGCTTCATTTTATTTCAGTTTCATTTATTCAGTGTTTCTAGTTAGCCAGCTGATTGGTCCACTATAGTAAGTTCTAGAATGATAGTTTCTTCATCTCTAGTTGTCTAGCAAGAGTTCAAGCATCCTCTTAAAGGGGATTGAATCGAGCGTAGAGGTCAGGAACTTTGCTGATTATGTTCTACTGTCTTTAAGAAGCTGCGCTGTCTGACATTCTTTTCACATTCGCGCGTGGTATTATCTTTTTGGTGTCAGGAGTTAGGATGGTTCTTGGTTTGATTATGTGATGGATGATTCAAGCCTCAGGACTTTTGAAAATTCAAAAACCATGATTCAAATTTGTTTTACATTACCGAACCGGGAGCACTTAATTTCATTTTTGAAATATATGTTGATGACCATATTATCTGAAGAGTTGTAAATTCATGTTTTCGTCTTCATCATAGTTGAAATAGGAAGTCTTTGATTCTTGTTGTAGTTCAGCAAATTCGAGTATTGCTGGATATAAGAGACTATGGAAGTACAGAAGCTATGGTTATGCCATAATCTGGGATATGCTTGGTCTAAATACATGAACCTGCTTTCGATCCTGGCGTTACCGCAGAGTTCCATTTATGATAATGCTTTATACCTCCCAGGAACACTTCATTCAATTTTTAAGTGATGGATCGATATCACACAACAAATTCGGATGTGAATTCTTTCCAGAACAGCTGAATATTAAATCGTCTATGCACTACTAGACTATTGTAGTCATTTTTAGGCTAAAATAATGGCCATAAGAATTACCAGCGTATACCTTAGTGTGGTATACGCATATCTACCAACAGTAAAGCGGCAGTGAATGTGTACACCACATCCAAGATTGTACAAAAATGCCGGGTGTATAGGAGGAGATAGCGAGGCATTCTTCGGTTCGCGGAATTCATTTGAATTCCTTCATGAGATTGGCGTTTCTCTGCGAAGAGGAAAACAAATGATTTCACACGAATGTGATAGTGAACACACTTGTGGAAATACCAGGCAGATCTGACACGTCTTGTAGATATGTAAAACAGAATTCGCATTAAACGTATTAAGATTCCACCTAAGAAAACTCATAGCAATTATAATGGTACACTGGTCTCTGAGTGCTCTCTCTAGGAGGATGGAGTACATCATAACGACTTTTGCAGAAGATGCAACTACGAGGAGGAGGAAGAGAGGAGACCACAGCACATTTTCCCTGCCATTGCCCGGCGATTGGGAATCTAAGAAGAAGAATTCTTGGACACCTAGAATTTATTGACAAAATATGTGGATAATATCGGTCTTACAAGGACCCAAGCAAGCTGTGCCACAAGCAAGCTGTGAGGCGGCTGCCAGTTTATGAGCTACCTACGTAAGGCCTTTCATTCAATCAGTGTTAGGAATTGATGACCATAGAATCTAAATTGGTTTGAATCTACATAAAAATAAGTGTCGTCTTACTGAAGTTGTTTTCAAAACTTAAAAAAAAACATTGTTAAGTATGTTAACTGTAACTCTCGTCAAACATCTGGGATCTTATCTGGACTCCTATAAGCATCGTAAATCTTTTCGAAAAATGAAATAATAATCACAATGCTGTCATCCAGTAACCCAACGCAGGCTATAGACTATAGCGACCACTTATGAATTTTAACACTTCATTTATGTATGGACGTTGGGGGTGTTGTCCAGTCATTGGTTTCATAACTGAGTTTCTTAAACACGGTACGGATTCCGAATAGAATCGAGGATTTAAACATAAAAACTTGTACTAATCCATGAGTATGGATTATAAATGATTACTCATTAATAGGCTTTAATTAAGAACTTCATTTACATTTCTGTTCTCCTATCTTCTGTTCTTTATAACCCAGAAATCTTGTGTTAATACGATTGAAATTTAAACAATTAACCTTTACATCCCTACCCTTAAGGAGCTTTAAGGGGAACTAAAGAACTTTTTCAGATTTTGTGCTGCTTAGAATCATTTATAACACACAGGAAATAACAAACAAGTGGTGGGATTGCCGTACAGAATTCGTTTCGTGTTGTTTTTATTTTTGTTTGTTTGGTTTTTTCTTGTAACAAGACACTGACTGAATACCTCGCAGCAGGTGGTTTTTAAGTAAAACTGATTTTCAAGGAGGGGATTTAAAATGAATGAAAAAAAGCAGACAATAAATTATAACAGAATATTATTTAAAACAATGGTGTGGCCGACAAGGAAATGGAATAAGAAAAAAAAACCAACAAACAAACAAAACACTCCTTGAAATGAAACCCCGACAGGATAGTACGGATTTCAAGGTATTTATGGCTTTACATTAAACGGTGGTGTGACATCAACAAGTTACTTTACGTACACTTTTACTTTCCTTTCCCTTTACTTTGTTTTCCTTTCGTTTTTTTGCTTTAACTGGAAAAGCTTTCAATCTCTATTCTACTCTACTCTGCTCCTTTGTTGTATTGTGTTGAGTTAAGCATGGCAAAAAAAAGGACTCATCACTGTCACACCTGTCTTGCAGAGCAGACGAATGCCAAGGATTGAAAAGGTTTTTCACCAAAAATTTTAAAACCCGGTTATTTATAATGTTTAGACATTTGAAACGATTTAAAATTTCCAGGAAAAAAAAAGAAGATTGTTTTAAACCCTATTGCTAACGTCATTATCAGCATTAACCCTCCCACCCACTATAATCATTGTCATCAGGCTGAAGCTAAAAACGATAGAGAGAGAGAGAGAGAGAGAGAAGATAAAAGAGAAAAGGAAGAAATAATTTTTCTATACTTTAGCAGGATTTCTTACGTTTTTCCTTCTCCAGCATGTCTCCTCTTGAGTTGAACATAAAAAAAGTGGGAAAAGTTAAAGAAAAAAACGGACAAAAAAAGATTTATTATCACAGCTTGACAAAGTGTTTTGTCGAAATTTATTTATATTTAAGCCATAAAACAACAACAACAACAGTAACAGTAGCAATAACAACAAATATAAAATTGAATGAAATGAAAAAAATAGAAATAAAAGCGAATGAATGAAATGCCAGTAAAACAATTTCAATTCGAATTTTATAGCAACCAACACGCAACACTATTATCCCGTAGCCTTTTGCCATTTTACCCGAACTCTCGCTCTCTAAACTTCTGTGTTCATTTTCTTTCTATTACACTTAAATCACTACACACACACATGGCTGTGTGTATGTAAGCAGCATGCTCTCTACTCTGCATTGCCTCTCACTTAACCGTGATCCTATTTACTCTACTGTTTGCTTATATATATGTGCCCCTTAAACGTAAGCATGTATGTTGCATGCTGCATGTTGTGTATTGTATGTGTTGTATGTAATTTTATTAAGCGTTTTTATTTGTTTACTTAACAACACTGATTTGTGGATTTGTCCTTGACGTTTTATTATGACCAGTTATCAACACCAACAACAAACCACGCGATTTAAACTAAAAATCAACCAAAAACTGTTGCAACTTTAACGGCAACGACAACGACAATGACATGGACATGGACATGACTTTAACGTCTTTAGTTGAATTGTTGTGACTCTTAAACATGCAACGTTACAAATTTTCTTACACAACTGCAACTTCGAGTCCAAAGGCAAAAGTAAAACAATTTCTTGAATTTTAAAATAAATAAACCCGGTAGGAACTTACTTATTAAGGATTACAATCTAACTTCTCATATCACTCATGTTGTGTGTGTTAATTTTATCTATGAGTGATTACTCAGATTACTTCATCACTTCAGGCACAATATCTCATTATTTTAACTGAAAATTGCTTTCCAATGTAAAAACTTTTCGAACATCCACTGGAAATAAAATTCATGATCGACCTTCAGGATGTAGGCAGTAGATATAATGGCGTTAATGTTACAGTTAGAGAAAACTAGGGTGCGCTGCAGTTCAATAAAGCAATCAATGAAGTAGGAAATCCTCACTACTTTTACATTACCATTATCTCTCTGAGGAAGGTCGACTAATGGCAAAGCAGCCAGTGGGCTAACTACATTACTTACTTTGGTATGACAGTTATTCGGGATTTAGTGCATCCGAAACAGGCTATTTTAGTCTGTCATACTACGATATGACCAGCGAAGATTGTGAGTTTTATAAGGTTTATAAGGCGACTTTATGTTTCCATAGCTCTTCAATATTTCCTGAACGTAAACGGCAGATAAGCGCTTCTAGAAGAACGACAAAAACTTTGCTAATAACGTCTGTTGGTTGTCTTGCGAACACTGCGAATGTGAAAGAAGAAAAGAACTAGGCAATCTTAGATCAAATATATCTACGAATAAAATGTAGGTATTGAGTAAACGTTCTATTCAGGGCGATTAAAATCGATGGTATTGATACACAAGATATCGACAATTAACACTTGTTAGATGGCATTGTAACAAGATCATTGTATCGGGCTTCAAATATACCCTATGTTAACAGTGTCTTGGTAGGATGACGGATGATGGATATTGTGAAAAAATGGGACCTGCTGTACATATCCCACTGTATACAAATTGTAGGCTAAGGTGTCCCTAATAAAACCCAATAAGTGGTATATCCCAAATAATTTTGGAACTTGAGATATCGGGTTTCAAATATACCCTATGTTAACAGTGTCTGGGTAGGATGACGGATGATGGATATTGTGGAAAAATGGGACTTGCTGCACATATCCCACTATATACAAATTGTAGCCTAAGGTGTCCCCAACCAAAACGAAATAAAAACAATATAACGTCTACGTAGATAGCATTGGGTAGCGTTTGAAAAACTATTTCACTGTCTTGTCGTCAAATATCAGAATCAGGCTTTTCAACTAGGACGTCAATTGGATAGAGGTCCAGGGAGTGCTGTTGCCTACGGCACCACAAATCACATTAGCTTTGCACTCCAAATTTTTAAACGCTGATGCAAATCCAGTTGCTGAAAGTTATTGTTACGTTTTTACCTTTTAAAAACGTTTAAAATATGAGCGCGTAGATTGCAAATAAAGTAAAAATAAGTTTGTGTTTAGTTTTAATTAAAATTCTTTATTATTCGCACAATTCTGTGTGCCACTGTTCACAACTTGATGTAAGAACAACAATTTCTTTCTTTGTTATTCCTCTGTTTATACCCTTTGCATAAACAATAACAATTACTAGACAATTATTCGACAGATCTTTGTAGCGGAGATTTTTTTCTCTTCAAACGCACCGCGTCTTCCCACAAGATTGACTGAACTTCACTTTCTCACTCGCCTGCTTTGCATTGCCTTTTATATGACACGGTAAACGCTCTGATCAAGGTTCTTGAAGGCGAATGTATGTGACTGACTTCTCCTTCTCGAAATCTCCAAAATGTAAACTTAGTTGTTTACATTCATTATTGTTGTTTGTGTATTTTGTTTACATATATCCTTGTAGTGTTGTTTGTGGATTTTTGTTTATTTGTTTACCATTTTTATACTTGTATTTGTTGTTATATTAAGCAGTACGATAATTTGTAAACATATTTGTTTACTGCATTGTTTTGTTTTTGTTAGGTCAGTGGATGTCTGCTTGATCAGATCATAAAATTCCGACCGATACATTTCAAAATGCTTGTTTTTATTTTCCACTTTTTTACGTTTACAACACCTGCTTATCCCACCATAAATTGCCAATTGGGTTCCATGAGCTCTCTTGTATTTACTTTATTTACGCTCGCATTTCTCTAATCAATTTGAAATTTGTCAACGTCATTTGACAATTACAACAAATAATAACAACGACGGGAAACACACAATTTAAATTGTAGCGGTAAACTATTTAAAATGACTCTCTCATTAACCAACACTTACATACACGAAACTTAAATAACTGACTGAAATTGCACACCAACACTCCACTCCTAAACATTGCCAACACATGTACTTGTATACTCGACTTGTATCAGCGTAAATTTATTATCGTCGAGCATATTCATTCATTCGTATATTGAGTAAAAGTGTAACCAGATAACATTAATGGCTAGAGACCATTAAAACCATTACATTGAGAGAGCGAGAGAGAGAGTTGAGAGGCCGAGAGTAAATGAAAGGTCAACAGAATGAATTTTGTACAGGAAAGTAATGAATAAAAATGAGAAAAAATTGTGCCAGTAAACGAGTGTACGAGTGGAAGAGTAGAAAAGTGCTTAAGTAATGATGTTATAAATTAACGCAATTAATTTGTTGTTATTATTGTTGCTATTGCTTGTATTTACTACCACTACTACCTACCATTTGAAATGATTTGTTAAATGACACCGAGTGAATAAAAATATAATACGATGCATACCTTAAAGGGGAACAAAAGTTTTTTGCATATTTTGTGGCGTCAAGAGTTCTTCAAATATTTTGTATATCATTCAGGCGAATATTTGCGTTGAAAATAATTTAAAAAAGGAAAAGTTGGATAAGCACTAATGCTTATTTATTCAGCACTAAATGAATATCTTGACCTCTTTTTATGGCACCCCATAGCTCTGATACTGAATTTTTCGTGTTCAAACAATAATTCGATCTGTGTGTTTAAACTTAGAAAACTACGTTAACACTGTAAGACCGAAATACTACTTTGCACGCATCGCAGCAGTGGATAACACGACTTCTTAAATTTGATTCTTGTAGCGCCGTATTAAGTATCCGTCTCTTTAGAAAGTCAATTCATTCCACCTCGACACCGGTCCTAGACTTTTTATTCTGCTTAATTTACAGACTCTAGTAGCAATAACTTCCACCAAGGACCTTAACTGCTCTCAAAGATATTGAGCGATATTCACTATATCTTTCTAAGCGGCTTTTTCAAGGAGTAGATACCATGTCTTACTTTACCTGCTGCATATGTCCTCCCACATTTGATGTTAAACTGATGAAGAATTTTGAAATTTTTAGTACCTTCATCGTAGTCAATTACTTGTAATCATAGACTTCAGGTAGAGTTGACTACATCTCACCAAGATGTCTCCAGTCCCCGTGCTTTAGGTCGAGAGTTGACAATGCAATGAGGAGTCGCCGTTGTCTAGTAGGTACTGTGTTGACTTATTAGACGTGAGGCCACGGTTCAAACCCCAGTTTAGACATCTTCAGCCAAACGAAGTATGAAAATGTATTTCTTCGGCGACTTCCTCACAGTAGCTTTCTGGCAAAAGCTCTGAGAGTTAATAAAAATTGCCATGAAAAGCTTGTCAAAAAATCTGTTTAACGGAGTCGACTGTAGGTCTCGCCACACATGTTTAAAATTAACACACAAACATAAGTGGTGTGAGAAGCTAGGTCGTAATCTTGATTGAAGGGTTGTAATGACCAATTACATATGTATGTACAGTGAGCGTCAAAAGAAACTGTGCACTAAGGATAAAATTCTAACAATCACCAAACTCACCTTTTACTACTTAAGAAGAGTGCCCGACTGGCAATGAAACAATTTTAAAATAAAAATAACGGTAATTTATTAATGTATACTTTTTTAATGTACATTTTCTTTTGAGGCTCACTGTATCTAGACCATGCAATGAAGGAGAGGCCAAAAAGCTTAACTTGGCTTTCTTTCTGCTTTCTTTTTTATCAATTGCTTTTGTTTACTTAATTACAATTCCTTTTCTACTATTATCACGGGATAAGTACTACTGGGTTGAGTTTGATTTGTAGATGTCATATCAGCTGGATTACTTTCGTGAATAACCACGATATTGTTGTTGTTGTTGCTTAAAACTTCTCCACTGTGACTTACATTAATTAAGCCTGGTCTGTGAGTGAAACTCAACTCAGGAAGTCTCTGAAATTAAAAACGAAAAAAAAAAATTGATCGGAAGCTGCAATCAAATTATGTTTACAAAGCCTTTTCATACGTACCAATATGCCGATGTAGCATGCAACGCCACCAATTGTATTGAATAGCCATAGTATAATGCCCCGGCAGCAAACCACTGTTACAATTATAGGTGCTACTACAAAGTCCCCTTCGTAGCTGTTTAGGAAAACAAACGTAAGTTCATCGGTTTCAATGCCAAGATAATTCAAAAATGCTTGTGGTGTCTATTGAAAGAATAAAAAAAAGAAATTTAAATAAAGTTTTTAAAATTCCAATTCAGAATTTACCTTTGTCTGGGTAATATCATAACCATATAGGCCCGTTGCTACCACATCCACAACACAGGCCATCAATACAGTGATTAACCATATGAAAAAGACTTTTAGACTCTGAGGTTTTTGATATCCTGTAATACGAAGTCTTCTGAGAGACATGAATGAGAGGAATATAAAGAAGCAACTCAATATTGTGTAGATGACAAGGAATACATAGGTGCGCAGCTTAAGAGTTTCAACAAAAGCCCAATCTGGTTTCAGGGTTATTGGATGATTTACGGCAAAATAGGTTATATTTGGATCACCACAGGATTCGTCTGAAAAGTGTAAGAAAAGGTGTTCGTTACTATATTCCTAAACTGAAAAGGAGGCCAGTCTTAGGCCACTGCAAGTCCGAATCAAGTTGATTATGATGGTGAGATTACCTTACTTATGCTGGGGTTCATTAAAGGATCAGGATACCTAAAGAGCTACCATATATTGTATAAAAAAATATTTCAAATTACCTTGTAGATACAGCAAGTCCATGGTGAATAAATAAGGCTGCATAGCAAAGTCTGTAACCGCTTGATCACATTCCCTCATAATTAGGCCCCATATGGAGAAGCCTAAATAAAGGCAGCCTTCTAACTAAAACCATAAAAATGAATTAAAAATTTTGAATTCTTTTAATGAAACGGGGTGTTTAAGGTACATTTCTTCGGTTTAACTTAGTCAGTTGCTTGTTTAAATTTGTACGCTTACAACCAATTTATACGGAGAACAAACAAATTTGAGGATTCCCTCCCTATTGGATACAAGTTGATACTTCAGTAACAATTTCTTTTGGAAAAATCAAGCAAAACTGACTGAAAATGAAAAAAGTTGACAGACAAGATCTCCAGATCTTAATGCGAAGCTCATGAGATGATACATGATGTGAAAAAACGTTTGTTTCTCACGTCCTACAAAAGACTATCGGCATGGCTTCCAATAGAAAAGTAGCCTATGAGAAGAGCTATAATGCAAGAGCTTCGGAAGACAATCAATCTGCTAGCAAAGTCTAGCAATATTGCACGCACTCTCCTGATGCGAAATTGAATCTCATGGAAAACGGTCTGCGATTGCTAAGGAAAACGGAATAGTTATCCCCCATAACATTGGGTACCAGCCGTGGTTAGTTCATAAGCAATGCAATTCCCTCCGATATCCCTGAAACCTCCATAAGAGTTGTATTGCATGATACGAAATTTCCAAGAGAAATCTGGGCACTCGTGGAAGTGGACGCACGTCAATGTGACACATGCCAATGTGACGCACGTCAATGTGACTCACATCTTTAGAGGCATTATCGTAGTCTGGCTGTTCGAGTAAATTAAAAAAGTTTCTGGAAAAATTCCACCAACAAACAATAATTGCGACGCTAGCAATTTTATTTAGAACCGTTATTAGATGCCATAGCCAACTCTCTCCGGCATTTTGAAGGCATTGGTATACATCGCCAGAGTACCACCGGAAACCTCCAGGTAATCAGACCGAAAGTCATTCGTTTGTCCATATGATTTACGTTTGAACGTTTTTACTTGTGGTATTTCAAGGCTGCTATGATGAACACATGAGCGAGTATAGCAAAGGATAGAACTGCCTTGGATGACGTCTTTGTAATTCTAACTGATCAGCAGTGCTTTTACACATCCTTGGATCTTTTAAGTCAATGTTTTGCAGATTAAAAGATTATCACAAGTGGAGCTCAAACATATGATCGATTGGCATATTTCACGATTTTCTTTGGCCGGTTATGGTAGAGTTGAACTAAGGACTTGCAATAAGCACTCCAGTCACGAATTTTAACAAGTTTCAATCCCCCTCTCAATTATTTCATGCAGGAAGTCTTTTTATTTCCTTTCTTCCGGCCAGGCTGGACAACCTCTCAAGAAAGATTTGAACGACTTATTGAGCAAGCTTTCTCAATTAGACAAACCAATTGATTTTCACAGAGCTTGTTATTTCGAAAAACTTTATGAATCTAATGGCAACTCTATCATCATCATGAAAACACTTGTTACAAAAAAATGGAACAGCAAACTCCTTCGTAAAAATTCTGCTTGATGAAATCATTAAGAAAATTTAATTCCAACAGGCAGATGACGTAGCGATTCAGATTGCAAGTTAGTCGCTCATTATGATAGTTTGTAGTTCCAATGAAAGGGATAATAATCTTGTAACGATCTTATGATCGTTTTTACTCACCAATGTTAGCACCAAAACAAATGCTATGGCGCCAGCAGACATTATTAATTATTTTTATTTCACTGTTAATTCAATATCGTATCGTTATGTTCGTTCGACTAAAACTCTTAAATAATACATTTATATTTAAATCATAAATAAAATATTTTTTTATTCAATTTCTCTTTGTTATTGACAATGTTCTCAGTTTCTGAAAAATCCCACACGATAAGATAAAGGGGTGGTATTAGTACGCTACAGTGATTCATGCTCAAAAAGCGATTACAAGTTAATTAATTTATTTATTAATAACAACAACAAAAGTTTATATTTTCTGTTTTTTTTATCAATTTATTTATTTTTCTTCTTCTTCTTTAATTTACAATAAAAATAAATATTGAATGCTCTTAGGAAAATTGAATTTTTGTTTTCAAAATTTTTTAACTTTGATTACCATTCTGACTAGTACTTGAAGCACTTCGACCGTTTGACGTAGTAGCAATTATCTCGTCTTTTGGCATTTTCTGTAATGAATAAAAAAATGCAGGAGATACATATTAAAAAATTGTTAATTTTTTTTAATGCTCAGCAACAAGAATTATTTACGATTCGATTATTCAAAGAATACTTCATAAGATTAAAATTTAAAAAATATAATATTATAAGAGGGTTTTTTGAAGCAACAAGGTAAGCAGCAAGCTTACAGCACATATTTCCTTACATTACAATCCATTAGTTAGGATTACAAACAAGCTTCTCACACCATCCATGTTATGTGTTAAGTTTATCTATAAGTGCCGCGACCTACAGTTCACCGACGACTCTGAAAGGCAGATTTTTGAGAAACTTTTTTATGGCCATTTTTTACTCTCAGTTTTTTTTTCCAGACGATTACTGAGAGGAAGTCGCCAAAGAAATATAGTTTTTCACATGTATTTCGTTTTATTCGGGATGTTTGACACATCTACTAGACTACGGCTTCTTTAACTCAAATCACACTCTGAAAATATGTGTATGTGCACTAACGGTATAGTCTGAGTCATTATTCTTGATTAGGATATAGGCACTTATGCAGCCTTTTTGTTTCAAAATGGCGTATCTTTCTTATAACTTTTTTAGGAGTGACGTTAGTCCCACAGTTTCTATAGAAACAGTAGTAGGAAATATTTTGATTCGAATATAAATCTGTCTATTCCGATATTTGAAGAGTTCTGTCATAGATGACAAGAAATTGAAGACAGGAAAAGAGCTCCGCGTCTTCATAGCAACAACTGGGCACTGTTACACAATGTAAAAGATTATCTTCCACTCTTTCTCATATTCACAACTCATACAGAACTCATTAGAAAAAATGACAATGCATTCTACATAACTTCATTTTTGGTCGCAGCTATTGCCATGCGTTTTAAGGACAGAATTTAATCAGTCCTCTCTTTCAGCAGATCAATTCAACGAAGTACAGCGATACCGTACGTAATTTCATGCTGTCTTCGATGGCAAGCATTCTTATCCACCGATCAAAAGTTACTGACGCAATCGGAAGAACTTTGCTCCTTGTCAACTCGGAAACTGGAAGCTCTGTACTCTCTTGTCAGCTCATAAACACCTCGATTTACGCCGATGTTCTTTTCAGTAACCGAATTTCCCTAAGAACGGCATTGATAAGTGCCTTTGAAGTATAGATTGAATGAAAGTGAGTCACGACTTGTTCTTTGTGGATGGGGCTGTGAGGCAAGGTAATACGGAACCATGTAACTACAAGGATTTCAATCCTAACGCTAGGAAAGCCACTTACTTTTGAATATGCGAAGTCGTTGTAGTCTAGTAGGTAGTGTTGTTGACTGATTATACGAAAGAAATAAAGAAAAAATAATCCTTTTGGTGAATTTTTCTCAGCAATCGTCTGACAAAAATGGTAAAAATTGCATTGAAACGTTTCTCAAGTCTGTCGTTGGGAGTCGGAAAAGAATTACCTCACATAATATTGGTGGTGTTAGAAACTAGGTTGTAATCTTGACTGCATGTTTGTAAGTAAATAAGTTACTAAACCTAGTTCCACTTACCAGTATGTATGACAGGGAATTACTAATGCCCGATAAGTTGAGTAGCCAAATTAAAACAATTCTTGAACTGATACAAGCCATGACAAGTGACGGTGCTAAGAAGTAGGCATCATAGTTTTTAACAAACTCCAGAATAGCATCTGAAGGAATTATGCCCAAAAACTCAAAAGTTTTAGCAGCA
This sequence comes from Sarcophaga subvicina, assembly GCA_936449025.2. Lineage (NCBI taxonomy): Eukaryota > Metazoa > Arthropoda > Insecta > Diptera > Sarcophagidae > Sarcophaga > Sarcophaga subvicina. The sequence goes on from OW388083.2 coordinate 79,304,430, forward strand.
GACTGCAAACAGAAACAGAAAATGTTAATGTGATAATAAGTTAGAGATGGTATCTGAATCAAATTTACCGTGGTATTAACCATATTGTAGATATTAAAGCCTGTGGCAACGGCATCTAGAATACAACCTGCAAAGACTACAGCAAACCAAGAACCATAACTTAAGAGCTTAACACCTCTGTGGCCACAACAGAAACAGGTCAATAGGCACCATATAGATGTTAAAATCCATAGAGTGCTTAGGATGACATAGCAAATCAAAAATATAAAATTACGATTTGAGGTAGGCTCTGCTGAATCAGTTAAATTCATGGTTACCAGGCCCGTACCACTAGTGTAGATTTGGGGAGGACCACAGGCATTATCTGAAAAAGTTTTTAAGCAAAAATATTTAAATTTTTCATTTCAATTGATGAAGTAAATAGAGCAGGGAACTGACCATAAAAATAAATCAAATCCATAATGTAGGAAAAAGGCTGCTTAGCAATTTGGGTTATTGCTTGGTCACATTCTCTTAAAACCAAACCCCATATGGCTAGAAACAGATAAAGGGCGCCCTGAACCTGTTAAATGAAAAGGTTATTAAACTTTGATTATGAAAACATTGCTTCTTCTTCCTCTTCTTCTTTACCAATATTAAAACTGGCATAAAAAATATCCAACAATAGCCCATGTTTTCTTATTTTTTTTTTTTAATTTTTCCCACGAAATTTATTTTCGAAAGTCCGTTGCTGCTTAGTTTTGTACGAAAACTATTTACTGTTAGAAATTTTAAGTTCATTTGTCTGTCCATTTGTTTGTATCATAAATGCTAACAACAACAACTTTAGATATAAATTTTTGCCAATAATTCAACTGAATTCGATTCATTTCAACCTAACTCTGTCTGTCGTACATGTGGGTACAATGCGATATGCGCGGTGATAGTGTATCTGTTCCGTTACTACATAAATTAATCGTCAGCCGATAAGATAATTTCGTGTACTTTTTATCGATAAAAATTTGTATTTGTTGTTGCACAAAATTTGTTTATGCGATAATTGATTTTTTTTCAATTTTTTTTTTCATTTTTTTCAAAAACAAATCACATTTAAGCCATTATAATCAATCAGACATTACCACGGCACGGTAGTCAATTAAAAAAGTTTTTTTAGGTCTCTACCTTTATGGACTAGCCTGGTTATAAAGTACTCTATACTGCATTGCTTAGAAGTGAATCATAGTTGATACTATTTCAACTAATCAAAGGTGGGCGGAAGGTAATCCCCTTAAAAAAAATGTAAATATAAATGATAAAGCAAAGTGAATAAATTCTAGTGAGTTAAACGCTACCAATTAGTCTGTGAATATTGGACGTAGTAACTATTTTTACTTTCTATTATGCTTTGTGATAACATATGGTTTCCCGAAAGCATAGTCAGCTTACTTGACTTCTTGCTGTGATTTTTGCACCTTCCCATGTCAGATTTTGCTGTGCTAGGTTTTTGAAGTTACCGTAGTCTAGTAGGAAGTGTATTGGATTATTAAACATGAGGTATCGGTTCAAACCACAGCTCAGACATCTCCAACAAAAACCAAAAAAGAAAAAAGAATATTTTTTCGGCGACTTCCTCTCAGCGGATTTCTGTCAAAAACTCTGAGAATGAAAATAGGCATGAAAAAGCTTCATTGGGAGTCGACTATAAACAGTAGATCCCGCCACTCATGTATAAATCTAAAACACACAAGATAAGTGGAGTGAGAAGCTAGGTTGCAATCCTACACAGAGAGTTGTAATGCATTGTAGCTACGTATTCCACTATCTCGCCGTCCTTATAATACGACCAGGTTTCCTCTTAATGCAATGGCCGATCTACCATCATTTTCCGTATTTCGTTTAGTTTAGTATGTATGTGTCATTGGACAAGTTCCAAAAATCCGAGTTGTTGTTGGACCAGCAGATTCACCAGAAGATTCTGCGAAACTGGTTTATAAGAAACTGCAGCTTTTGCGTGCCTGTGTTTCAACTAAGGATTTACTACCGTACAATATACAAACAAACATAATTGGTTGTTACAGTCGTTCAGCCAGGATTACGACCACTTATGTTGTTGGTGTGTGTCAATTTTGTACATGACGAATGACAGATATTTATCATTGCAATATTTATTTACTCTCAGAGATTTTGCCAGAAATCTGCTGTGAAAAATTTTCTTATTAGATTTCGTTTTGTTGAAGATGTCTGACCTGCGGCTTGAACTGTGGCCTCACGTCTAATAAGTCAACATACTACCTACTAGACTATGACGGCTTTTAGGTCTGCCAATTGTCTTATTTGAACTGAATAGTCTTCAGTTGTTTTACACGAGGGCTCAACTTCGTTGGTAGCACGAGAATACAGGCAATACTGTTAGGATATTGGCCTTATCTTGATGAGAAGACGACTAATTGTTGTCTTTACTTTCTGTGAAGACACACACAAGTAGAGAGACGAATAGTCTCATCAGTTTCATTTCATGTGTTACCCTTTTTGTAACTCATCTTTGGCTATACTCTCCAAAATTAAGATTCGTTGCAAAAGCAATATTTATTTTGTAGTTGGGGTGATTTTTTATATGCAATGTTTCATCCTCCGTGTGGTGTTTAGTGGTATCCGAATGAGATTAACCTCTGGTCTAAGTTGTATCTTACCCTTCACGACCTAACCTAACCTAAGGTTCTGCTACTAGGTTCACTGAGTGTTTTTATTTCAACTTCTTGCTTTTTCTCTGTGTATCCCTTACATTAATATTTTTGCAAATGAAGATTTAGACCAAGAGATTAATATGATTGATTTTTTACCATTTTAGGTAAATGCAGTATTCGAATTTACTCACAAGGACATCGATATGGGTAAGTGATATGTAGATAAGTTATGATGTAAATATTGGGGAGACAAAAAATTTCTTTCTGCCCTGGTCATTGCTACCCTTGCTAGTAGGATGAAACTTTTCAAGAATGCAAATGGCGTTTATCAAATTAACCACAACTAAACTACTCAATGTTTAGTTGGCCACTTACCACTAGCCACTAAATAAAGTAAGGAGAGGAGCTGTTGGGGTTTGAGCCGTAACCTCACGTCTAATAAGCTACGGTGACTTACGTACAATATAGAGTACTTTCTACAAATTCTAAATTTATTTCATCTGGTATGAGTGAGCTTTTGATCACTGATTGCAATCGTTCAGATTGCTTTGTTGAACTTGGAGTTTGATTCTACCATGTCATTCGTTGTCACTCTATTGATGCAATCTAAAAATCTATTTGATTTGCAGGTCCTCTATGGTAGGTAGGTAGGTAGGTAGAGGTGGCTGCCCAACCAAGAAAAATTTTTCTTGTTGATGGACACACTTAGGCCGCATTGGGCCCATTGTGCTACCACAGTCATCCATTGTCCCCTAGTCTCGAAACCATTCGGAGCTCCTGATGAAGCGATTTAGGCTGCCAATGTCTATCTCTGACAGTTCCTCCAGATCATCCATGTAGTAAGTACCCAAGTACTTCCTTCTCCTTTGACATAGAGCCGGGCATGTACCCAGCAGGTGAGAGACAGTCTCCTCTTCTTCCTCATCTCTGCAGCTTCTACAGAAGTCGTTGGCAAGGTGTCCAAGTCCAATGCGCCTCGCATGCGTACCCATAATGCAATGCCCCGTAATGACACCGACAACTACACTGAGCGCGCCTCTTTGGAGTTTAAGTAGACTCTTTGTGCGCCCCTCATCCAGCCTTGGCCAGATTTTACGAGCCGTTCTACCCGTGTCCGAGGCCGCCCACCTGTCGTTGACGGAATCGACGATCGCATTATCAATTATGAGCTTGCAGGTCCTCATTGGTAGGCCTAGATTCGAGAACTCAGCGGTGAGCTCGATGGTCGTGCCCCGCCTGGCAAGTTCATCAGCTCTACAGTTGCCCGGAATACCACTGTGTCCCGGTACCCATACGATATGGATGTCATATCGTTCCGCTATCTCGTCGAGATATCTGCGACAGCCGTACACCGTCTTGGAGTTCATCACGTTAGAACTCAAAGCCCTGATAGCCGCCTGGCTATCAGAAAGTATGGTAACGTTCCGCTTGGAGACCCTTCCATCCCCAATAATACTCGCCGCAGCCTGTATGGCCACCACCTCCGCCTGAAAGACACTGCAGTGGTCTGGTAGTCTTATAGACTGAGCTATTCCAACTGATTCCGAAAAAATTCCACTGCCAACCGCTCCGTTCAGCTTAGAGCCATCGGTGTAGATTTGTACGGAGTCTCTAAACAGGTGGGTCACACCACCCTTCCAGGCTCCGTTATCCGGAACCGATGTCCTGAATCTCTTCGTGAAGTCGTACCTCGGTGTCATGTAGTCACTGCTCCCGACAGCTCCAACTTCCCTCAGGATTCTTGCGTGGCCTATGCCCGAGTCATGCCACTGTCCAGTCGCCCAGAGACGTTTACTTATTTTAGCAGCCACTCCCCTACAGAAAAGGTCAAGCGGAAAGAGGCCCAAAATTATCTCCAGTGCCGACGTAGGTGTAGTGCGCAAGGCACCACTAATGATAATACAGGCAGATCTCTGCAGTCGCTGTATTAGTTTCGAATTAGTTTTAATTTCAAGGGATTCCCACCAAACTAGGCATCCATAGGTCAAGATAGGTCTGACCACCGCTGTGTAGATCCAGTGTGTCATCCTAGGTCCTAGGCCCCATTTTCTCCCCAACACTCTGTTACAAGCATACAGGGCAATTGAAGCCTTTTTAGTTCTGTTAATGATATTCGATTTCCAAGACAGTTTCCTATCCAGAATAAGCCCTAGAAAGTGTGCCTCCTGTTTGAGTTTCAGTTCCGTCCCGTTAAGTTTCAATGGACGAAATGTCGGTGGCTTGTACCTTCTTGTGAAGAGTACTATTTCCGTTTTCACCGGGTTGACACCCAAACCACGTTCAGATGCCCACACGCAGACCCTCCTCAGAGCCAGTTGCATCCTATCTCTGATAGTGTCGACAAATCTTCCGGAGATAACAAGAACAATGTCATCCGCATAGGCAATTGCCTCACATCCATTTTGTTCTAGTATCACTAGTAGCTCATTCATCACCAGATTCCACAAAAGAGAAGAGAGTACTCCGCCCTGTGGAGTTCCCCTCCCTATAGCCCTGGTTGTCTGTGAGCTCCCAAGTGTGGGGTAGATTGTTCTCCCACAAAGTAGCTTAGTTATCCAGTTCACTATAGTGGATCGTACACCCAGACTATCCAGCGCCCTGGTTATAGCGCAAAGTTCCACATTATTGAAGGCTCCTTCGATGTCAAGGAAAGTAGCCAGAGTGTATTCCTTCTGTGCCAGCGATTTCTCTATCCTGCACACCAGGCTATGTAGGGCAGTCTCAACAGACCTCCCCTTAATGTATGCGTGTTGTCCCCCGGAAAGGAGATTTCCATCCAAGGTCTGACGCAGATTCACATCCACGAGTCTCTCCATAGTCTTCAATAAGAAGGAGGATAGACTTATGGGTCTGAAGTCCTTGGGTGTAGTATGAGAGTTTCGTCCAGCCTTCGGTATGAAGACTACCCCCACTTTACACCATTCCGACGGTATATGGCCCATCCGAATACTGGCGACAAACATCGCCCCAAGCATTCCGATGTGTTTCATTTCCAGACGTTGCAAGAGGGCCGGATATATTCCGTCCGGTCCCGGAGATTTAAACGGTCTAAATCCGTCTATCGCCCATTTTATCGCGTCCGCAGACATGATCGAGCAGTATTCCCACTGTGATTCACTCTCCGAGACGGTTGTTCGCGCATCCGAACCTTGTCCCGGTGGAAAGTGGGTGTCCACAAGAAGATCCAAAGTTTCCTTCTCAGAGTTGGTCCATGAGCCATCCTCCCTTTGCAGTACACTGGGTATAAAGGATGTTGTCGAGAGAATTCTCCTTAGCCTAGAAGTTTCGTTGATAGTTTCCATGTTGCTACAGAAATTTCTCCACGAGTCCCTCTTAGCCCGTCTTAGAACTCTCTTGTATTTTCCAAGGGATACTTTATAGTCCCTCCACTGATCCGCATTACCGGACTTTCTCGCCACATTGAAGAGTCGTCGTGACTCCTTTCTGAGCATGTCCAGATCCCGGTCCCACCAGGGTGGTTTTTTTCCACCCCTGTTGACCCTTTTCGGACATGCTTTTTCAAAAGCCCCTACTATGACCTTTGTGAATTCAGCTACTGTAGCCTCAAGTCCAGAAATACTATCTATTCTACAGCTCGTGAGTGGGTCCAAGCCCAGCCTGACAAGGCGATCATAAAGATCCCAATTCGTATTTCTAGGGTTTCTAACCGCCCTTACAGTATTGTTCCCCCTACCAAGGGAAAATTCAATAAACCTATGATCAGAAAAGGAGTGCTCCTCCGAGACTCTCCAATCTCTGACACTATCATAAATATTGCCGGAGGTAAGGGTTATGTCCAAAACCTCCTTTCTGTTTTTCGTTATAAATGTGGGCTTATTACCCGTGTTACAAACTAATAGGTTATTAGATATAATAAAATCAAAAAGAGACTCACCCCGTTCGTTGACGTTCGTGCAGCCCCATATAGTGTGATGAGAGTTGGCATCACAGCCAATCAGCAGGCCAACATTTGAGCGCTTTGCCTCTGTAACCAGTCTCTTCACTGGATCTGGTGGTGGGTGACTGCTTAGGTCATGCGGCATGTAACAGGAGGAGATCCAATGTTGCTTACCATTGATCTCCGCCGTTAGTGTGGTTAGGTCTTCATTGCTGAAATTAGGAAGCAAATATGCCATTAAGTTGTTCTTAATGAGTATACAGGATCTGGGTCTACCTACACATTTGGCATGGACCAGCCTATAATTTTTGTGCCCTAATCCACAAACCTTATTGGCTATGGACCATGGTTCTTGGATCAGGGCTATGTCTTCTCCTCTGTTCGCCAGCCGGAGAAGTAGTGCAGCCGATGCTGCCTTAGAGTGATGGAGATTTATTTGGATTACTCGGACCATGGTCTGTTTCATCCTCTCTCCTCTCCACCATCGTGATGTCTAGGCCATAATCTTCTTGATCAGCCTCGTCCAGGAGATCAGATTCCCTTAACAGCATATCAAAGGCAGATGCTATATCCGACCCAGTGGAAGAGAGAGAGCTAACTCTGGACCGGGTATGAATCTGCGTTGAGGATGCTGTAAGGTTATCCTCCTCCTTTTCTTCATTAACTGATGCGCCCATGTGTTCGTCTTGTGGCTTGTCCCCCTGAGGGGCGTTGTCACTCGACTCCATGGGGCGATTATCCTTTTTATATACTTTTAGAATAATATGTTCAAATCCAAAGGCCACCACACCATTGGATTTTGCCAGGTGCTCCAGGGATTCCTGATTGATTATGATAGTCGCACAGCGAGATCCATGGCGCTCCTCCAACTTTGCAATTTTCCAATTGTGTGTTGGTAACTTTGGATTGCACATTTTTATTATTCTTAGCACTTTTTCTGGCTCCTTTGGAGTTAAAGGTATCCAAGAGCGTGTTCGGGGTCTGCTAGGTATGGCATCCTTGGGCACTACTTCTAGTTTGGCGCCCTTCCAGATTTCACCTACCCTCGTTATGGCGATGGAGAAGAGATCCAGGGCTCTCTTATCGGCACACGTTACTAGCTTCACGTGTCCTTGGTGCCAGCCACACATTTGGTAGACTGGAACTGGTCCCGGATTCTCCTCCATTACTTCTAGGAAGACGTCTGCAAGGGCGTCTGCTACAAGTCTCCAGTTCGACGGTGTAATACTGCCGTCTGGATCTGAGCGATCTACAACCGCCATTTCAATGCTGTCTTTTAGCACCTCACTGTATAAGGTGTTGGTGCGATGCGAGCTGCGTGATTTTTTAGCGCCTGGAGCGTCTCCATCAGAAGATCGCTGTCTTTTGACAGCCACCTCCGTGGTCGACGTCTTGTCTAGTTCTTCGAGCTTTTCCTTGGCCCAGGCCAGTGATTGCGCTTCGCGCTGCGTGCGGTTATCTATTGGGATCTTGGAGATCCTGTCTAGAACCCGCTTTGCGCTCAATCGCTCCCTGTACCTCTGCTTCGATTCTTTCATTTTCTGAGCCGTGTCAACCTTTACATTACCAAGGCCACTCTTGCTGGACGAAGGTCCGGCTTTTGGAGCAACCTTGCTTCTGGAAAGGCCGACGCTTTTGGCTTGTTGTGTTCTACTATTTTTTGAGGTACTAGGTTCTTGGTCTGCTTTAGCATCAACCAAGTCTTTTCCCTCTTCTGTGGAGACGGGCGTCGGCTTAACACCCGTACGCGGATTTTTACGAGTTCCGTTCTCGTCCTCACTAGTGGAGGTGTTTTTCAGATTATCCTTTATTTTTTCTAATTCATTTTTCATTTTTGGTCCCACGAGTTGCGGATAAGGGGAAGGTCCACCTGAGCAGGGATCCGCTATGCCCAGGTAAGGCTAGTTAATCCTGGAGGTCGCCCGGTATCCAGGATACTCCGTTAACGACTGGGATATTTTTGATGGGCCCCCAGCCAGGCTGACTATCGGCACGGGTCGTATAACACCTTAGTCCAGCCCATACCTCTATCCTATGGTGAGAGCCATAATTCATTCGACCTACAATCAAATGAGTATGGACTCCCCCCTTGGCTGGTGGACACCCCATCGGGCAACCACCATTACCAGCCGACACCCACGTGGAGGGTTTGGTAGAGGATTTTCGTCGGCCTGTCCTCTATGGTAACGTTGTTTGTAATGAGCAGTTTTTATTGAAGTTTGAGTCATCGAGAAATTTACTTTAATCCGTTCTGATAGCACTGCTTCCTAGTCGACCAGTGACAGAGTTTCGTTGAAATTTTCATCATCAAATTTTGCTGCAGTTTTGTGTAAACTTCAATGTCTTTCAAACGTCCACTACGATTTCTCTGGGTGGAATGCATCCGAAATGCCAAACTAGCAATACCTCTGGTTTATAAATCAAGGAGAATTTAACCGGTGGTATGGGTAATGTTGCTTTGAGGCACGCTTTGATTTGTGACTTATTTGCATACACTTGTGACTTAAAAAGCCTCGAAAAAAATTTAACTATCCTCGTGCAGAATTTTCAATGTGGTATGAGCGGAGTGGACTGTAGCGCCTTGTTGAAACCATATGTAGCAGGTGTTCAAATCACCTAGTTGAAGCCAAAAGAAGTCGAACTATATTGCTTACTATTGACTCATTAATGGATGGCTAACATCGTTTTCTATGAAATGTAGATGGATGACAGCGGCAACTCACAAACCACACAAAACAGAGACTTTTTCAATACTCCTGGATCTCTTGCGGATTGGTATCGTCCCACAAATTTTGCTGTTCACGTACCCTTTCATAAGAAATGGGCTTCTTCGTCGTTTTCCAAGAAATGTGAGCCGATGATATCGACAGCTCAAAAACCATACAAAACAGAGACTTTTTAGGATATACTGCATGCTCTTGATTGCTCTTTGTATGATTGTTGTTGATTGTTTTTGTTCACGTACCCATTGATTTAGAAATTGGTTAGAAATACTTATTTAACTTAGCTGAAAGAGTTTGATGCACCCACAAATTATCATTAGTTTCGTTGCTTACAAACACCAATGATGGTTTTGCCTATATGTCGCCGATTAAAGTAATGAAATTATGAGGATAACAATTGATTATCGTAGATACCCTATAACACATTGGTCATTCATTAATAACAGCAGTTTTTTATTACATTAAGCCCTCTTACATAGTCTGTCTTACCCTCACTGGAATTCAATTGTTTTCTTTTGGTTGGATTTATTTGGAATTCTTTTTTAATCGAATTCTGTTGTCATTCTTATGCAATGATTGACTACAAGAGAGGGATTGTTAAATGACAAAAATATTCCTGATGATAATGATGCCTGAGGATGGTATTGAACTGATGGTATTTTCCTATACGATTATCTTCTGTTTGATTGTTTATCGTTTTATTATTTTTCATTTAAACACGTCGCACCATAAGCTGCAACTTTCATCAGCGATGAAATGCATGCAGTGGGACATTTTAAAAGTGCCTGTAAAAAATCAAATATTGGCAAAGATAGGTTGCGAAAGTGGCTATAAAATTTATGCTTCTAAAGGTTTATTGTTGGGGGCAAGTATTTCTCCAATTTGTTTACCAAAAGGGGAACAATTACACAGTTTGGCAATCCCAAGATGACTCAACTGTATCACACGCCTAATCAGCATTTTCTAGCGACGTTTTAAATAAAGCAGTTCAACGCATTTGTGATGTGTCAAACCAATTTCTGTCAAGTAAATCTATTACGTTGAGACCTATGATAGCCATTGAAATACTTTGTCAATTAATGAAATAATTTCTCTTCAGCGTAGGGTGCATTACAAATGACCACGTAGATAAATGTCTTTAAAGTATTTAAAAATGTATCACCAGCACGTAGAAAATCAGCAATGAAAACATCGTCAGCAACAACAACAATAAATTTGGCACAATTTTTATGCATTTTTCTGACACTCATCATCGCCCCCATGTGCCGTCTTACACGAATTTCATACAAAGACGACTTAATAATGGTAAAAGAAAACATGCAACATGATCTCAGGATTTGTTGCAATAACATTGGCAGCAATGTTGACAGCAGTTCATGATTACGCTACGATAAGTAGAATAAGAAAAACGTACGAACAAACAGTGGTAGAGGTGGAGGGATGCAGTAGCAAAAGAACTAAATTAGTTGAGCGTGAATTTGTTGCAAATGGCATTTGCATGTTCAACTCGTTGTTCATCCATCATTTGTGTGTGATTTATTGCAAGAAAATTCCGCTGAAAAGAAGAAGAAAAACAAAAAAAAGGCCATTGCTTTACTTACCAACACTAACAAACTGTGAGGATTCAGTAAAACAGCAACAAATACAATCACATTTATGATGCTTTTTTCTTCATTATTGTAAACACCATCGACACATACTCATTGAAAGCAACAAAGACAGGAACAGAGCCAACGATAGATGGAAATAGGGAGACACCTTTAGCCATGCATTTATTCATTCATTCATTCCCTTCAATCATTCATTTGCTTTTGCCTTCACTTGTACTGTATTATGGTGTGATGGTGCTCTACATGTGGTGCCACACTCGTATTTTGTTCATTGCAGTGAGTGTTAACGTGTAAATTTCGTTGAAGAAAAGCGTGCAACACTTGGTTTTCCTTCTGTTTTATTATTTTCTGTTTCATCGTTATGGGTTTTCTTTTTTTTTTCGTTTTCAACTGAAAAAATTCTTTTCTTTTGCTTGTATTTCCGTATTTTGCTTTCCAAATGCATAAATTTTAGTCTTTTTTTGCATACTAACCAACACAGCCAATAATTTCTTTTTTTGTGTTTTTTTTCGAAAGACCTGTTGGAAAATTAATGGAGATATTAAAGAAAGAATTCCGTAGTATTTAGTAGCTTAAAAGTAAGTTTTTCTAAATACGAACTAACATGGCAACCTAGGGGCTTTATAGGCCTCTCCAGGCAATGTAGAAAAACCAGGCTGTTTTACCGTCCATAGATTAAAATTCGACTACTTTAACCAGCGATGTAGCAGATAGTCAACTGCCGAGTGAGATTTTTTTTTAAATTCGAGCCTTACTTTGGACACCTATGCGTGGTTCACTGTTTAGTTTGACATAAGTTCATGCCAATTCGTCACAAGACTTTATTTCAGCATAACTGAACGTATGTATTCTCAAGGGCTGTTCTATCAGTGAGTAGCCATATGATTGCCATGAGAATACCTTTGAGTTCCATCTGAGAGACACATTCCATCTGGTAGACATCCTACATTAGGATTTCCCTTTTAATTTCGAGTCATGAGTGAATACCTTCAAAGAAATTGGAAAAGTATCTGATTTATCGTTCGAATAGTCTCCGCATTAGTCAGGATTACGACCTAGTTTATCACGCCACTTATACTGTGTGTGCTAATTTTATACATGAGTGGCGGGACCTACAGTTTAAGGTCGACTCCGAACGATAGATTTTTGAGAAACTTTTCATGGCAGTTTTATTTACCCTCAGAGTTTTTCCCAGAAATCTGCTGAGAGGAAGTCGCCGAAGTAAAATTTTTTCGTATTTCGTTTAGTTCGAGATCTTTGACCGGGGTTTTGAACCGTGGCCTCACGTCTAATAAGCCAAATCATTACCTACTAGACTACGACGACTACTGTTTTGGATAACACTGTACCATACAATCAATTGAATGGATTCTGTATTCTATGACGACGTCTCCTTCCCATACTTTAATATTTCCTACTGGCCCTGTTTGCTACTTCTTGTTGTTGTTGTTGTTGTTGTAAACCAAGCCAGTTATTGCTAGCAGTTACCACACTATAGCCACTATAGGAGCAATAGGAGATTTATACGATTGCCAAACTAAAACGACATAAATCGACATTTTTGCGATTGCATTACAGCATTACATTACAACGGCACGTTATAAACGTTGCAACGTTTTGTTGTTGCAAGTTCCTTCTGGTTTTTCTACACAGTTTGATTTGTTGTTTCTTTCCTTTTTTTTTGTCTTTGTTGAGCTTTTTATTCCTGCAGTATATCATGCGCGTATTTACTGTGAAATATTATAGGATTCGTTGATACTGCTGCTGCCATGCCACTAAGGAAATACACAACAACAACAACCATCACTACAAACATGCAAAAGAAGGACAACAAAAAAAAAACAGGGAGAACGAAATGAAGTTTATGCAGTTGTGTTATGCCATAATAAAACTGCATGAGTCTTCTTTTTTTTTTGAGTTCTGGGTTCCTTTATTGGCGTTCCGTTCGGTTTCTTTTTAGGTTTTATTGTAGTTTTCTATTCAACAGCGAATTCAACCAGCCATTCATCTTTCTAAATATCTTCTGCATACTCGTGGTACATATTTCCTTCATTCGTAATTCATTTTTTTTCTCTTTGCTTTTCTGCATTCATAAAACTTTGACAAATTCAAAGTGTATGTTGAAAAATGACAGGATTTTCGATGAAATATAAAATACTGAGACCAAGAACACACACACAAAAAAAAGGAGAACAAGTACTCTTTTACACATAAACATACATACTCTTATATACGTGTACAGTTCGCAATGAGAGTTCCAAATGACACTAAGTACCCTGTACTAACTGCGATGCTACACTTATTGCAGGACAAAAAAGAAAAAAAAAAACATGCAAACATTAATAAATGCTTACAGCACAGTTAAGTTAATTAGTAATTGCCTATAAATAGAACAAAATAAACTACAAATATTAAATTAGAAATAAAATTATAAAGAATTTTGCTTAGTTGCCTAGGTAATGTTGGGTTAGATGCCAGATCCTCCTTGATAGATAAGGTCCCATTTTGGCCAGAGTTTAACCCCATTGTGATACCATTTATTAGTATCCAGACCAAGGATCACACATTCTCAATGGGGAACCAATCTTTATTATGAAGAGTTCAGTTGAATATAAAAAAATTAGATGTTAAGAAAAAAAAACTGTGACCTGAGGTACTCCATGTCCTCAGACACACAACTCCTGCACGGGTCATTTAAGGCAATACCAAATCTATTGGCAATGCTTTCAATTGGACAAAGGCCTATGTTCTTACAGGCATCGCAATGTTGTAATGGATGGCCATGTTATTGAAGGACAAAAGAGAATTAGTTCTCCCTTTTTTCGTAACAGTCCTAGATGGTCTTACAAAGTTGAGTCCCCCTATAAAATGTTTTATATACACTAGTAATCAGAAGTAATCAGAATGCCTAAGCACTGTAGCAAGTCGTGTAATCTGAGCTCTGTACTGGTCAGTCCTTGAGCAACGCAATATACTTCGAAATCGACATGTCCTCTGAGAAATCCGCGGCATTTAAGGACGAGAATGGACGTCAATGTGACGTGCGTTAGAGACTTAATCGCAGCCTGGATGTCCAAGTACCAACATAAAGTGTAGCGTATGGTTTGACAAACAAATTTTTTAATAGTCATGGGCCTTTGGGCGAACGTTAAGGCACGTACTGATGTAAGTCAAGACAACTACGAAATAATGAATGGGAAGGACTTATCCCACATTCCATTTCAGCTCTTTAAAGTAAGTGAGTAATCATAATTAAACCACCCAAGAAGGGATATGCAGAAGCTAACCAGGTAGATAGAGGTGGCTATCCATCTAAGGCGTTTGGAGAGCGGCCACATAGGACCCAAGGTGTAGTAACTAGAAACTGCAAATTATAACCGATAATGTGCTGGCCATTTGGTCACACGAAGTATATCATCGCTTAAAGCTTTGGTTCACATACCGCTGATGCCATAAACGTCATACGTATTAGGCTGCCCAATATTTACCAACTTTACCAAGCAATAGAACACTTAATTGTCAGGCGGTATGTGACTATCGATAGAGGACTATGCCCCCGGGACGAGGATTGGAAATATTGACGTAGCTTTGGTGATGCGGTAGTGAAGGAGCCAGGTAAGCACTTCCTGTATAACCGTCGCCGTCATTGTGTGTTGGTTCATTGTCAAAACAAGGCCCACCTCATCAAGATATCTCATTTTGACGAGTTAGAAATAAGGGATATGCAATGACATGAAGTTGTGTGTGATGTGGTATTCATCACAATGATTCCAGCTTGCGATTGCAAATGTATGTGGAGAGCTGACTTCTTACATCCGTTTCTCCATGAGCATTCCATTTCTATCATCAGTTCTATGCTTCCCTTTACTACTTATCTCATCGTACATGATTACTTAACCTTGTAAATCTTAATTACTAATTAGTTTATACCAACTGCAAAATTATTTATAAATGTCTGTTTGTGCGTTTAGCTGAATTGAGTTTACATCTTCATAAAAAAGTGTGTGCATCTTCAAAATGTATAAATAAGTATGGAATGTGTGTGTGTGTGTAAGTATATTTGCATCGGTGTGATTATGTTGTATTGGAGTATGTATGTGTATGAAAGAGTATTTCAGTGTCATATAAACCACAAGATAAATGTGTTTCTTGAGAGGATTTTCATAAAGGACAACAACAACCACAGCAACAACAACAACATCATCTCGAAAAATTACAACGAATACGAATAATGAGTACGATTTTAAAATTACATCAACTTAAGTGGCGAGTTGCTGATGCTGATGTTGTTGCATTTGTTGTTGCATTTGTTCTTGCATTTGTTGTTGAATTTTTTGTTGCATTTGTTCTTGTTTAACTGTATTAAAAGAAGGTTATAAAAACAAAAATTTCTCACAAGTAACAGCTACCGTTTAAAAAAAGGTCTGAATGTTCTGTGTCAGTCATAATGACGTTTAAGATAAATTACTTCACTGAAAAGTATGAACGAGAACAAAAACAAAGAATAACGAATTGTTTTCGTGCTTTTGAAGGCAACTACACACTCATACATAAATATATACATATGTAGACATATGAAAGAGGGTTTTCGGCTTTCTTGTACTCAAATTAAAAGTCTGTTCATAGGAACTAAGTTTTTTTTTTAAAGCAACAGAGTTTCTAGCCTAAAAGTTTTACGGACATATCTTTGAGCTATCCCTTGTAGTATAGCGACAGGGATTAAAAGGACCTTAATATTATTGTTTATGTGTTTGTGTAAGTTTTATTAACAAAATATTGTCATAAGGTGCTGTTGGCAAGTTTAGTGTAGTTTAGTTTAATTCTTCTACCGTTTGTAGGTTTATATCATGCGTGATAATATTGTGGCTTATATAAGATATTAAGGGTAAAAAAGGGTCTTGATATTCTCAAGTCCTGTATACCTTTTCCAATTAAACCCTTTTTTATTATTTACTTCAGCTTTATCCGACTAAACATCGAATACGAATGCAGGGATCAATGCCTGAAATACTATACTAAACCTTCTTAGCTACGAACAGAACATTCCCTTTGTGATGTAGTCTATCTCTGAGTCAGGCATATGACTCGGTTTCTCATACAATCTATGTTGTGTTCCTTAATTTTATCCATGAGTGCCAGGGACCTAAATTTGGATGACAGATAACAGAAGATTTTTAATGGTTTTCCTTGGGTTTTTCCCAAAAGACTGAAGAGAAGCTGTTATTATAAAAATATCTGTCTTTATATTCGTTATTTCTGTAGATGTCAGAGATGAGACTACGCCAACGACGATCTTACTATTACCACACCCTAGCTATGGTAGAACAATAGACTGTAAATGGGTTCTCCTTTAGTTAAATATTATTTATTTAATTGGTCATTTATAATTCGATTATCGGATCCTTCTATGCGCCTCTGCTTCTTCCGCGCCTTTGACAGTTCGTCACACCAATCGATGACAGTGTATCCTCAATTTATTTCTGCGAACGCAGACAACGTCATTCTCTTCTCCGACTTTCGAAAATCCCCACATGAAGTACAGATCCTGCCGCGACATCCTCTTCCATACAAACGATATTGCCGAGTCAGAATAGCCGACGGGTGTTAATACGCTTCACAACGGCTATATCGTTGAGGAGCTTACACAGCTCATTATTTGATCGGTAGAAGTTTTCCCTCGAATGAGTGACTGATAGTGTTGAGCCATAAAGAAGCATAGGGAGGATGAGCGACTTCTATATAAGTTTCGTCGTACGAGGGAGGTCTCTGCTACTGAATTGCCTATTGAGACAATTGTAGCACCTGTTGGTATGATTGATTCTACGCTTGATCTCCAGACTGGCATATTTTTTTGCTAGTAAGAGCGGAGTCAAGATAAATGAATTCTTGTTTAAAGGACTAAATCGTGTGTTCAAATTTCAACAGTCTTATGTCCACAGAAACTGCTTTCATTTTATTCCGGCATAATACAATTCAAGTCCCATTCACTGGTTTACAAACAATTTAAACTCGTTTCATAAAATTTACGAAGAGAGGAGCTATTTTTCATAAGGTGTTGCTGCTATTAAAACCGATTTAATGTTGGGAATGGAGGTCTTATTGCTAACATACAAAAATAATTTTTAAAATATCGGCATTAAAACTGCCGTTAGTCACTTTCCCATTGAATTAAAGTTGAAAAAAAAACGCCTGATTTTTATACATTGCCATACCGTACCGTGGCATGTTTATTATGTTTGCATGACAAATTTTAAAAATCTTTCAAAGCAAAAACAATTTATAAAACTCATACAGAATTGATCATCATGAGCTTAGATTAAAATTTACTCTTTTAATTATCGTATTCATCAGCAATAGCTTCCATTACTTTGCCAGCAACAACAATATCATCGTCATCATCCGAAACTAATTTTATTCTGCCGGACGAGAAAACGAAAACGAAAAAAAAGAAAAAAAAAACTATGGAATGAATCAACGTTGTCCTTTATTTCCGTTAAGTGCCATTGTTCTCAAGCTAAACAAAGCAGCAGCAGCAATAACAACAGAAAATAGTAGGAGAAGAACAAAAAATTGAGAACCAAACCAAGAAAGAAGAACTTGTGCATAAATTTATAACAAATTGAAGGAAGAATAAGCGACAAGCAAGCGTATGAATATGCAACACAGTAGCTGCGTCAGTCGCATATTAAATGCCAGTGGTTTAACCGCAAACGATCCGAACGAAAACCCAAGTGAAATCTCCCGCTGCTGTAACACAGCAGCAGCTCTAGAGTTATGGGGGTTTTATTCACTGGTCTCTCTGCTTTAATTCCTTTGCATTTCAAATGACGTACTTTTTTCTTGCACTCTCGACGAGACATGCTTTTTTTTTGTTTGTTTTTGTTTTTATTTCTGTTGTATATGTGGCACAATACACCACAACAATAACAGCAGCAGCAGCAGTAGTAGTAATGAAAAGAAGAAAGCAACCAAAAGAGATCAGAAAAAAAATTTATTGCGACAACTTGTTACGGTTGGTAGAAGACGAATTAAATACGAAAAAAAAGAATCGAGGAAAACGAAAAAAAAGAATCGAGGAAAACGAAAAAGAATTAAAATTATATTCTGCTGCATATTTAAATGGGCTAAAATTCATACACACACACACTTATGTGTAGAAGAACACAAAAAATTTCAGAGTTGAAATCCTTTTTGACTGTTGCTGCATCTAGTGCTGCTACAGCTACCGCTATTCCTGTGGCTGTAGTTGCTTTTGCTGTGAATATTTTAAACATTATGACTCCGTCTATTGTTGTCGTTGTCGTTGCTGTTGTTGTTGTTTATTGTTGACCTTATTTTTTGTATTTTTTTTTTGTATTCATTTTCTTGTTTCTGAGTTCCAGTAATTTTTGTATCTTTATTTTGCTTGATTTTTCTTGTTGTCGTCGTTGCTTTCAATTCCTTTTCTTTTATGACATGAATATGCAAATCTTGCTTTAAAAGGATTTGAAATGAAAACCTCACCAGGAAAATAAACGAAAAAAATCCCCAAAAAAATAATGGAAGAAAATTCTATTTAACGCTTTGTTTGTATTGTTTTCTTAGTTTGAGAAAGGAAAAATGGAAATGGAATTCTGTCCTAATTTCATTAGGGTCAAGCCAAATACCGGATCATACGTTTCTAAATTGGGTCAAAAATTATTATTTTATGCCAAAAATTTTATCTTTTTGCTGTTATGAACCTTTTATTGAATGAAATTGTTAAATGATAATCGGTGGGGTGAAAATTAAAGAGGTTAACAGCCCATTTGCATTCCATAATGTTCAAATGATATGATGGTTTTCAATACTGTAAGTATAATGCACTTACCTCTGTATAGTCTACATGGATTATGGATTTCCACAAAAATACTGTTATTCGATTGCTTTGAAAACTTCAAATAAGGATTCTACGACAGCAATGCTAATTGGATACGTGGACATACAAGTTAAGATTGTAATCGGAACAAATTAAGGAACAAAGGATTATCACAAAATATCTCTCCCATCTTCCTATGCTTTCTACTTTCGTTAACGTTGCTTGTATAATCCAGTTTTTTCAGTAAAGCTGATGAGTTGTCTAGAGATGATAGAAAATAATTACTATCAAATCTTCTTCTTCTTACTTCTTAAAT
Organism: Sarcophaga subvicina; assembly: GCA_936449025.2. Taxonomy (NCBI): domain Eukaryota; kingdom Metazoa; phylum Arthropoda; class Insecta; order Diptera; family Sarcophagidae; genus Sarcophaga; species Sarcophaga subvicina. Next base: position 79,323,477 of record OW388083.2, read on the forward strand.
CTGTAGTTCGGAGTCAACGTTAAACTTAGGTCTCACCACTTATGAATAAAAGTTAGACGCACATTGGTGTTGTACGAATGTAGGTCGTAATCTATACTAAAGCGTTGTAATCGTTAATAATGTATGCATGATGTATAGTTGCCGTAGTCTAGTAGGTTGGCTATTTAGACGTGAGGACACGGTTCAAACCCCAGGTCAGACACCTCCAACAAAAACGACATATGAAAAAATATTTCTTCAACGAATTCCTCCCAGCAAAATTCTCAAAAAATTTGTCGTTCGGAGACGACATTAAACTGGTCCCGTTACTCAGGTATAAAATTAACACACATCATAAGCGGTGTGAGAAGCTAGGTCGTAATTCTGACTGATGGACTGTAATGACCAATTATGTATGAATGTATGCATGTTTAGGACTGAAGTTTGAAACTGGTGTTTAGTAAGCCAACACACTACCCACTAGATTTTATTACGTTGCTGTTGATTACCTATTAAAAATATTAGTGCAGGTAAGATGCGATTTCCATTTCCAGCACAAGAGTTCGTTAATAGTGATTAAATTTGACAAGACAGTACTCGAGCTAATTATTGGCCATTGCCTAATAGAGGTGTATGCAATGGTGTTTCACATACTGGCTTCTGCAGAAGTTACAAAGATTTGGTAGAGTCTGTATCCAAGGCTTACTTCCTTCGCATTTTTGTCCTTGAATTTTCTGTCAGGAGAAATGAATTCGCATTTTAATTGTGTTCTAATGAATCAAATAATTTCGTTACGCTACTGCTATCGATAAACATCATATGAATTAAAAAAAAACATACTTTATAATCTTCTGGGGACATCAAAAGTTTCTGAGACTATAGTTTCATTTTCCACATTTGACATCTTCTCTGCCCCAGAATCGAGGCTTCCAGAGAATTGATACCGTGACTTTCTCGAATCATATTCTCAATTGTCTGCTGTTTAGATGTATGTGATCTACTTTGCTGCATTGAATCTCCTCTTTTTTTCATTTTGTCCTCGGTAATGTAGCCGCATTGGAAGTTGTCAGGCGTTGATGGATTTCATTCTGTTCAGTCACATGTTAGAATTTAAAAATGATTCTTAATTTGGCAATTATTTGTTGTTGTTGTAAACAAATTGCATTGTTTTACTTTATTGTTGGACAAGTAAAATTTGAAAAACGTTTTCATTTTTATCACAGTTTCCAAATGTCAAATGTTTTGTCCGTTTTGGTTCATTTCTATTCTAATACTCTGTCACTAAGCTCCGCACTACAGTTGATAGTGATAGGTATGCGAGTTTTTTAAAATGCCTGTCATTATGAGTATTTCCTTAAGCGGTTCTGGTGTGGACGCCTGAAATCACATAAAATGGTTAAGAGTCAGGCTCACAAAAAAGACAAACCAATCTACAACCTCTATAAAAGTTATTTACAGGTAAGCGAAATCTCTACGCATGCCTATCCAAAAGGTATAGTCATGGAGATATCCTTACAATCTAAGTAAGTTGAATTAAACACTTTCAATCCCGTTTGATCATTTACACAATTATTTGGGATATACCTGCAAGAATGAATTTGTTTTAGATTTTCACTGAACTATTCCGAGAATCTATGAAGCGAGTCTTGGAATTCCAACCAGGTTAGATCTCAATATTGCATCCGCTAGTGATCTGAAAGTTGTCTGGCCACCAGATAGTATAGAAATGACAATAGTTTGAAATTTCTTAGTCAGTATGAGTTCAGCAGTTCAGCACTGCACCGGGTACTGTACTTGTCTTAATTGACAAGTATATGTCCTCTATCCTATGAGTTCAGCAGTGTGATTTATGGCTATTATCTTGGCCTGAAATAAAGTACAGTAGTCAAGGAGGCGGAGAAATATTCAAAGATTAATCCTTTTTACAGGTTGCCTTACTTTAGAACCGCCACAGAATGCCCAGGATACACCACGTCAGGGGACAGGTGTAACGAATTTCACTCAGAGTTTGGGGACCCTCAGAATAGTTGAGTATCTTAGAGGGAATAATGTGCCAGCATGACAGAACATTAAGTTGCATTGCGACAAGTGCCGTATGTTATATGGAAAGTAATCAAGATGGAAGACACTTAAACATATACTTCGAAGAGGGCCTTTGTGTGTGTAGCATGTCTGTATTACAACAGATCTCCTTAGTTTTTACTTCACATTACAATTTTTATTGTGGGCAACTTCACCAGAATACAATTCCATGACCTACACGCTAAGGATCGAATCATTCCACACGATATTTTGCGGCATAGGACATCATTTAGTAGGCCTAGGCCCTTTATGACTTTCTAACTTGTTTTTAAATATTTTTTGAAGTGTTTTTTGTTATATTTTCAATCTCAAAAACACAAAAAAAGAGAAAGGAAAACTGCATTGATTTTTTTTCTCGCATTTCTATTTTATTGTTGTTGTTATTTATTTGAAAGCCTTTAGGGAGTTCTATTACAACAAAAACAAGTTTTTCCATTAAGTCAATGAAATAAATGAACAGCGAATAAATGCTGGCTATCATGTCATTTATTTACTTGTTGGTATGGTTTTCCCTTTTTCGGGAAAATCTCCCAGCAAACAGTATTAGGTAACCGAATAAGAAATGCTAACTGATACTGAATTTTGCACGAGGCTTACGTATAAAGACGCTACTGTACAATTGCGCCCTTAAGAACAAAAAACAGTGATAACGTTACACATGTTGATGACGTATGATGAATGTATGGCTGGTATATGACTTGTAATGTGGTGTTTTAGTAACATCAAAAAAATGTTCAGGTATTCTCCTCTATTTGTTGTTATTACTATTTCGATTACAACAACAACATTTACTGTTTATTTACTGTTCCAAAAAGAGAAATCTAGAAATAAATTTCGTGTTTATTTATACCAGTTTTTTTTGTCTTCTTTCTTTGTTTTTTTCTTTTCTTTCTCATGTGATTTTGTTTTCATTGTTGTCTCTTGGCATGGCTATATTATTTAACAATACAAACAACAAAGAGAAGTCAGCTATGGAGAGAGAGAGAGAAGAGGGTGAGAGGGAGGGAGAAGTATAGCAACAAAACGATTACAAGTGCATTTTCATTATTTTCTCTTGGTGTCATTATTGACAATTTGACAGTTGATAGTTTCAGTTCTTCTTTCTTTTTTTTCGGTTTTTTTCTCGTACTTTCCGCAGCGATTTTTGTACAGCAAACCCCTATAGGTGAAGTAAATGTATTAAGTTTGTAATAACGTTTGCAACACCAAATACTCTGAGTACTTCTGATGTCACAATCATACCAATGATGAAATCTTCAACACAATGTGGACAATTATCCTCAATTTAGCCCAGTCCCTGTCCGTTTTTTCTTCTTTGGGAAACCCAGTTTCGTGGTTAACTTCGTTAAACGTATAACCGAGCAACCAGAACATACTTTCCTAAGGTTTGTTTTTTTTTTGGTCAATTAATCAATAATTGAATCCCGATACCCAAATTTTTCTCTTTAACGGAAATCTAGGCGAAGCATAAAGTACTCGTAGAAGAATATAGGGTATATGGCTGTAGTACTTTTTGACTTTCCTGCTCGTTTATACCGCTACTGCTGTGTGTTGTTTAGAGACGTGTGCGTTATTAAAACATAATACAGTTCGTAAAAAAGAGTTCGCATACGAATAATGCTCGTACAGGAATACATTCCCTTACAACATTAGGATTGCTCTTAAGAGTTTTAATGTTTTCTAGAAATGTATAGATTTTGCCAGGAATGTTTTGATTTACACTAGTTCTGCAGCACAGTTTCTATAAGTTCCCAGACTTGTTTTGATAGACTTCGAAAGTTCATATGTTTGGCAAGTTCCCTGTTACGCAGATGAAAAATCAAGATACTGGTGTTTTGCTTTTACATCACTTAACATTAAAATTATAAACAAAAGCTACAAAAACAAAACAATGCAGTAAACAAACCTGTTTACAAATTATTGTACTGCTTAATATAACAACAAACACCAGCATAAATAAATGGTAAAAAAGTAAACAAAAATACACCAACAACACTACAAGAATAAATGTAAACAACTATGTTTATATTTATAGAGATTTCGAGAAGGCGAAGTCATGAATATTCGCCTTCAAGAACATTCATCAGACTGTTTACGTTGCCATATAAAAGGCAAGGCAAAACATGCGACTGAGTCAGTGAGTTAACGAACTTCGAATGTGATGATACCAATTCATATGAAATCTTAAAGCGTCACTGTTTGACGTAGATTTTGGACTCGAGGCCTAATCTTTCCATATTGAAAACAGTGCGGCGTTAATGCATCTCCAAATGAAATACTTATGAACCATGCTTAGATTTGTCATCCGTAAGTGCATTGTGGTATCCTTTATGGATTGAGGGAAATGAAACTGACCGGATAGTCGCAGTACTGTAGCACCTATACATGACAATAGCAAGAACTCGAACGATAAACGAGGAAGGAGCCTTCAAATAGTTTTTTTCATAAGAGGTTTTCTTAGTATAATCAGTACTATTAGGAGGCATCTTTGATCACAACATTAAAATTTGCCTCTGAACCTTTAGTTTCAAAATCTTCATAAAGAACACAGGTAAACTTGTCTGCTGAAATAGTAGAGATGGGTGTGGTTTCAATTTAGTGTGCACATACATAATTGGTCATTACAACCCTTCAGTCTGGATTACGACCTAGTTTTCATACCACTCAAGTTGTGGGTGTTAATTTTATACATGAGTGGTGGGACCTACGGTTTAAAGTTGACTCCGAACGATAGATCTTTGAAAAGCTTTTCATAGCAATTTTATTTACTCTCAGAGTTTTTTCCAGAAATCTGCTGTGAGGAAGTCGCCCAAGAAATATTTTTTTATATTTCATTTGGTTGAAGATGTCTGATCTGGATTTTGAACCGTGGCCTCACGTCTAATAAGCCAACACAACAACTACTAGACTACGGCGACATTTAGTGTGTACGTTTTAAATAATTTTACGTCAGTTTCGTAGTGAAAGTAAAAATTCTCATCGTTGTATGGACACTTTTCTTCCGCACTATATTTAATATTATGAAAGTAGCTGCTGTATTTGTATGACTGTCTCTTGGCATTTATACAACGCTGGTTCATTTATTTGTTTTTGACTGGGAATGGTGTTTTTATTTTTGAAAGTTTTTACGGTTTTTTTTCTTTTCTTGTCTCCTTTTTGGTTTGTTTTGTTTGTTTTTGGCGAAGCAATAGTGTAACTGTCAATTTTCAAATAATGTAACCAGGCTCAATCAATCACTCACCTGTCAAATGCTTTGGGTTATTTAAAAGCAACAACAACAAAAACAATAGCAATACTCGTACAAATTCCATTCACCTTTATATGCTACATAGCGAATATCATATCAGTTTTATTAATTTCTCCTTTGCAATGGCTACTTTTCACTACACACTACACGGGTTTTAAGCTATCTACTAAGGGATAATTGCCAATGCTTAACTTTCAGTGTTTGGCCATGAATTCTTGTGAACATAGACTGTGTTTCATCAAAAAGGTGTGTGCTTTCTTCGAAATAACCACTTGGTGGTTGGCTAAGGACGTGTATAGTGGACCAACCATTGAACTTGTTCGAATCGAAATCTTTCCCTTTGTGCTCTTTGCTAGCGAGTTCGTCACATTTGTTGATGTAGCTGTAGCATTACCATGACGTTTCCTTGATTTGTTATTAATATTTCCCTTTTTTTGTTTGATAGTAAATATTATTTATGATGATGAACATCAAATTACAACAACAACAACAACATATAGAGTTGTATGCAAAAACAACAACAAGTCATTGAATATAAAATTTACTCACGTTACATGATTTTTCTGATTGGATTTCATTTCATTACATTTATTGGATGTTTTCAATGCGAAAAATGGGAATTATCTTCTAGCAAATCGATATTATCGGTAATTGTAATTGAAAATGAATATTTTGTTTTCTGCTCTAAAATTATGAGTTTTATAGTCTAATTAGAGTCTTTTATTCCAAAGTTATGCAATAGATGGCAGTGATAAAACAACTCCAACTTGAAGTTGCCGTAGTCTAGTAGGTAGTGTGTTGTCTTGTTAGATGTGTGGTTACAGTTCAAACCCAAGGTCAGACATCTTCAATAAAACGAAATTTGGATATTGCTTCGACGACTGATGGCCTGGTCAACGACGTTCTCAAAGAAATATTTAACGATGAGTCCAAAATCAATTTCAATCTACTTTTTCAGAATGCATTGGATGCTCTTGAATCTCATGTACCAAATTCGACAATTTTTTTTGTTCAAGCACACATTCATTCAGAAATAGGCCTCATAGCTGAAGATGAGTTTTGTATGAAAATTAGGCTCAATTAGCAATTGATCCAAAGTCCATTCAGCTAACCCACGACTGAAATAGCAACGAATTGTCATGTTTGGAATTCCCTGTTGGAAAATCTTATACGATATAACACTGTAAACTTTGCTATTAGCGGAGCACTGTTAACTGTTTAACAGTGGCAATAGTAGTTTATTCTACTACTTTGCAATCATTGCAGACTATTGACATAAAATTAATTCTCATTATAATCATTATTATTTGTGAACATAGGTGTTGAAATATATACCATGGTTGGTGGGTATGGAGAACGGAATTATTCCAACTACCCCACTACCACGGTTCGAAAGAGGACCCTCTGGACTACCATTTGCAAATACAGTCTGTATGGTGTACTATTTCTAATATGTTCCAAAATCGCCAGATATCTTCTAGAGAATTTTCAAGCAACAAATTTGTATTTTCAAAGCCAAATACCGCAATACCATATCACTTTATATATGCTGATTATATTAAGAGACCTTGGGACCTTCCTTCGAGTATGATATGGTACTCAAAGGCCTAGTACTTGTCCTAAAATTAGCTTCGAAACAAGTGGGCTTTTCAGAAAGATGGATGCTGTTAAACAGCTAACAGTGCTCTGTTAAGGGCAAATTTTAACGGCAATGTGGCTCTGCTAAAATTTATGGTTTGCCTCTTGCATTACCAAATTTGAATTTATCTTCACACACATAATGAAGATAATGAAGATCACACACATTATTTTGAAGATAACGTGAAGAGTGCTGCTTTTCAAATATGGACTGTAATGTACCGCCTTAAAAAGTCTAAAGTCTTGGTAAGCGATTCACGTCGCCCAAATGTGATGTTACTCTCTGGAAACTTCTCATGCAATGCTGTCAAAATCGTATGTGTTTTGTAACTCATGACATCGTGTTGTGATAGCCACATTATGTCCAGTTCATAAGCTTCAATTGCTGACTAAAGAATGTCGATTGTTCTACCCGACATACCTTCTGAATTGAAGCAAAGATTCCTTCAAGGTCATTTTCGAAGTAATGCCATTATAATGCTGCTCAGGCCTGATTATGTTTCTTTTAAGTTTCTTTCAACGTGCCCATGTTTAAATTACCGCTTTCGTAGTTACTTTTAACTATTCTTATGTATTCGTATCAATATTCGGAAATTGGGAACCTTTCATCAAGTGTGTGACACTTTAAACTGTGGCACTGATCAAGCTACTTACATACTTATTGGTCATTATAAACGTTTAGTCAGGATTACGATTTAATTTCGGTCCGCTACATACATACATACATAATTGGCCATTACAATCTTTCAGTCAGGATTACGGCCTAGGTTCTCACACCACTCATGTTGTGTGGCGGAACCTACAGTTTAAAGTTAATTCCAAACGACAGATTTTTGAGAAACTTTTCATGGCAATATTATTTACTTTCAGAGTTTTTGCCGGAAATTTGCTGAGAGGAAGTCGCCGAAGAAATATTTTTTTCATATTTCGTATTAATGTCTGACCTGGGGTTTGAGCCTTGGCTTTACGTCTAATAAGCCAGCATACCACCTACTAGACTACGACGCACACACGGCATGGGTGGTGTTTGAAGTTAGACCGCAATCATTACGAAAGCGTTGTAATCACCAATTAAGTTAAGTATTGGCGTGAACTGACAATGTTGCAATGGGTAAATATTGTGGGGTTAATTGCGTTTGATGCTTTGACATGTAGACCATTAACATCTTCGCTGGGGTCACAATATTATTCAGATGTCGACGAAAGTTTTCACGTTTCTTGATGTGTTCTACTTTGAGTAACCTCCTTGCTATTTACACATCACGTATGATCTGATGTTGCTCTTAAACTCATTCCCTATAATTGCATATTTTTAGTTATAAGTAGTATGCGTCCTTTTAGTAAAGCATATGCCTTGGCAAGTAGATTCTGGTAGATATTATTGATAGCATTTGATTCTTTGCTGTGCACTTCATATGTGGTGTACGTGTTTTGTAATATTAGCAGATCTAAATCTAATAGTGGAACCCAATGGCGAATAATTTTAATGCAATCCAAAATTCAGCAATATCATTGCACCGCCAGATATTACATACGCTCTGGAATTATTTACAATTTGAATTATATTGAATATCCAGTCAATTTTCATCGTACACAAGTTTTCATTCAGACGAGTTTAAACTAACAAATATTCAAATACAAAGAAGCGTAAGCCAGTCCTAGTTTATAAATCTTATTTTGATATCGTGGCTTATCTCAAAACTCTGATTATAAGGCTAGAGCAGCGGCTCACCAGCTACATTAGGTACACAAATCTTACAATCTTTAAATATAATGGTGGTGTGTATCAATGGCCTTTAATCCTTATTCATTGAAATTGAAAAGACCTTTTTAACAATTAAACTCTTTCGTTTTCTTTTACAACCAATTTCGGTTTAGATTCCTGAGATAAAGAAAACTTTAAAATACTCCCCCAATAGTTACTTTCCAGAGTATTTTTGCATATGTTTTCAGAATATCTTTTTCAATTTCATAATAAAACTTATAAAACTTTTACAACCAGCGGCATAAGCTTATCATATAAAAAAAATCCTGCACCCTTTTTAACATTTTTCATTATCATGTCAACTCAACTCAACTCGTAACTTAAGCAAAAAAGTTATTAAACATTGAGCTCTCGCTCTCCCATTTTCTTTTTTGTTTTCTTTTTTTTGTACTGTCAGTGGCTTATAAATTTTATTAACGCCATCAAATTTGAAAATCTACACACTCAACAGCCATGAAAGCTGTGTTGAGTTCGACTTTAAATAAATTTTTAATTCGTGTTTCTTTTATTTGCATTAAAACCAGGCATTAACAAAAACGGTTTCACATCAGAAATAAATTTTTGAATCCTGTTTTGTTTCCGTAGCAACACATGCATGCATACATATGTATAACACAAAAAAGTCATTGCAAAAATATATAAAAACAGATTCTTATGGTTCTTTTGTTTGTTTTTTTTTTTGCTCTTCTTTCAAATATTTAACGAACAAAAGAGAAGAATTTTAAAACTCATTTCGTTTATTGCATCCATTTATGTGATAGGATAAATGTGCATGGGTGTGTGTGTGTATGTGTCTAAGTATGTACATTGAACATTTTTTTCTGTTGCATACTTTTATGGATTGCTACTAATAAATACGCATTTAACCACCCACATAAATAGCGTAGAAGATATGAGTATTTTTCTCTTTTACACACACACACACACACAAACAACATTTAGACGCATGCATGGTTCTGTTATAAAATATCAAAACTATTACATGCTTAAGCAAGTAAAAAAACACCTAAACATTCTTGTAAAATACGCTCACACATACATAAACTAGAATATAAATGCATTCATATTCATAGAATTTATTGACTAACAAGTGTTACAACAATTTCAAATCCGCAACAAAAAAATTTCAAAGAGCAATCCTCTTTTATACAGACAAAATGAAATTTTCGAACGGATTTAGAAGAGTAAAAATCATTGAGAATGCGATGGTAGAAGACGAATTTCGACAACCGTATTTTATTCGTGATTTAAACAGAATTCAGAATGGATTACATAACTAATAAAAACATGTTCTACAAAGGCGCTGAATGCTCCATTAGACTAAACCTTAAGCCATGGAGACTTTGGTCAGTCTAGTGATAAATAAGTTACCGTAGATTGAAAAATAGAGTGGCTGACGACTTTTTTCTTAAATGCCCCCTTTCTAACGAATAAAAAAAAATTCTGTAATAAATAAATTAACGAATGAGGCTTGGTGGTTGAAGTGAGTGTAGCAACTTGGCAGCTAAGAATTCTTTTAAGAGAAGGAATATTCTATCTTATACGAATTGGTCGAGGACAGGTTGTGGAACAGAAACGAAAGTGTCCAGTTTTAGATTGAAATATTCGGAACCCATGAAAAAACTCGCATCTGTCTTTCAAGCAGTCTATGCCATCGAAAGATCAACTCATCAAGCAAACACAAAGGACGGGTCAAACCTCTAACGGCCACTCCACCACTCGAGAACAGTCTGTACCTGTCGTGGCAAGCAGAATCAACTAATCTGGGACCTTCCGGTGGACCCTAAGTAATGTAGAAATTCACAAACATCAGCAGAAAACAGAGCTTGCGAGGAGGGAAATTTCTATGGCGCTTATAATGCCAAAACATTTCTGTGGGGTTTTGAGAAAAGTTTGTAAAGGTATACTCTGCGAAATGAACGATGAAATTATCGGGTTTGGAGAAAATCTAAACTTTTAATTGATACTTGCAATAAGAAGAGATTTGAGTCATGCATCAGACTAAACAGGAGTAGTCTGAGAATAATAATCGACCTTTTGACCGAGCTCTGTAATCCTAAGGAACATGTGTTCACCCAAAATGTATCAAGAGAACGGAGAAAAAACGTATTAGGAACCTATGTAACGTGAATGAAACTGAGAAATATAAACTTGGAGGCGTATCAACTGGGAGTTATTCATATTAATACCGAACGGGGCATAGGTATTGAGAGGGACATTAGGGGGTTGCCCTATATAGATCGAGTACAGTGCAATAAGTAGTAGTCCAGCACCCTTACTCTATAAGAATAATTTTCAAACCCTCTTGGATCAGATTTCCATCTGTTAATTGCTGTCAAGGAATAATACACACAAGTATACTTCCTAATGGATGCGGAACTTGTTTCTTGACTGTAGTGATTCGAAACAAACTTAAATTCTTTGTTAACTGGGGCCTAAGGGACCTTAAGATTTTCTAGCCAAAAGCAACAAAGAACTGCAGGCGAAAGTGCAAGTAGGTGATGTGAGCGTTAAATCCGTAGACATTACAACAGCAGAAAATCAAGAAAACCTGAAAGTTTGTCAAACATTGTGGGACAGTTGATGATATGGTTGTTGTTGGTCCTAATCCTCCAATTCGTTACTCCTATGGACTGTTCGGGAGCTGGGTGCGGAACTCGCTCGATAATGAAATTCAATACAGCCAATGTAAGAACGGTAACGAAGTTCCTTAATGGACATTATGCTGTCAGGTCGTAGACGAGTTTCTGAAGCAGATCTCAGTCGAATTTTTGTAGTGTATTTTGGAAATGAGAATGAGTTGAAGATGATAGCATATCGTCTCTGGTACCATTGGGCTAGAGGTTCTGGAGAGATCTCTCGATTGGCACCATTAAAGCCAATACAATGAGAAAATCGGCATCATTCTCTACTAGCACGAGAATAGGAATATTTAGCTCGTGTGAGCCACGTAAATTCATTTGGAAATATGGAAAAGAAAGTGTTGCTGTGTCGTTTCTGAGAGAAGGTTCCTTTGAGAAATTATTTGCTCAGTCAGTAGCCGATATCCGATCACTGGCTGATCCTCATTAGCCTGATCATTATGTTTGGTTTTCTGGCCCTTTTCTTTCAATTTCTACCTCCCAATTCGTTTACTTCGCTTGCATTCTTCTTTCTGGAAAGAATAAAATGGAACGCCCTGGTGTTCCCCTAACAACTTGCATTCACTTGTATCTTGCATCGAAAGTATTCAAAACCCGAATTGTAGTCGTCAGTTGTAAAAAACTTCAAAATACTGTTGGCCCATAAAAAAAGAGTCTCCACCCATTTGCATTATGTGTGTGTGATGCGTAAAAAGAGTGAATGACTGAGTACTGAGCGAGTTTATTTAATGACACACAATAATATGCACATTTTCTCTTGTTGCTGTCATTTTTATCGTGCAATTTTTGATTTTTATAACTCTGAGATGCACCATCATTCTCTCATCAATTTGTTCACATAAAAACCCAGAGGAGTCATGAGTTTTTTTAAATGTGTTTGTCACTGGATTCGTTAGGACTCTGTAAGTGCGTAATGTTATATAGAGCAGGTTATAAAAATTTAATTCATCATCAAAATTGTAATGCGCACATACACATACACACATAAAGCCAAGCACACACACATGCATTCAAGTTGTTAAACAAGGCCATATAAAGTGATACGCCATGGCACTCATCTTAAAATCTGGGAAAACTAATAATAACGGTATTAAATGAAAACTATTTGAATTTGAGTTTAACGGCAGAGAAAGGCTTTGATAAGACTGTTTTAAATGCTACAACATCAAAGAATTCATATGGGTTTTCCTAGTCAAAACTAAGAGATCGAGTTTGAAAATGAAATTTAACTCCACCTAGGTGACAAGTTTAAGCAATACCTGGCTGTTTTCTAAGGTTTAATCAATCAAAAGCATTTAATTTTTTTTAATTTCCTGGAATAATATTTCAGAGATGTTTGTATTGATTTCTTTCGTTGTTACCCACATTGATAACAAATAAAAGTAGCATGAGGACAAGCGTATCAAATCAATATGCAAGTTGCGTCGCTAAGGTTTGGCAATATTGTTGCCACTTATGCGTGTTGCGTGTGAAAACAGATGAGTATGGGAGACCATTTTTTAAGATAAAAAGATGGAAGATTTACATAAAAGTTTGACACAGTGGTTATAAAATATAAAGAAATGAAATTTGAAGCACCGAAAGTTAAGTTTAATAACCTCTGATATATTTCTTCCATTCTCTTGGCCTTGCCACTATTTATAATTAAACACTGAGGTTCAATGGATCTCATGAAATTTGATTATCATTTAAAGAGTTACAACTACAACGGCTGTATATTATATATGGTAAAAAAATTGACACTTTTAGACTTTCCTCTATATGTCAGATTACGTTCAACTGGCAGCCGCTTCGATAAGTACAGCTTACTTGTGTTCTTTAAGATTCCGCTTGTAAAATCGACGTTAACCACTCCTTCATATTATGATGAATGGCATCTGAATTTGTGAATTTTTTTCAAATCCTCATTGTTTTCCTCTAAATTTCCAGTGTCCAAGAAGTCTCTTCTTAGGTTTCCAAGCGCCGGGCAAAGGCGGAGAAGAGGTATGCTTGAGGGAAAAGATGAAAACCGTGAAGACTTTAGATCAAAAACAGCAGTATTGTAGACAAGTTGCCTCGATAATTGCCGTTGTAGTGTTCATTTTCTTCCAGTGCTCAGTAATTCTCCCGTTTTTTAGAGCTTAAGTGCGAACGAACGCAGCTGAGTAAGTTGGGTGTTGATGTAACACTGGGTGTAGGATAAAAATGTGAACAGAATAGATGTAGAATAGAAGCTCTTGTTATCCATCATCCAGTTCGTAAATATTACCAGGGTGCTTGCCAAAATTAAACGCCTTAACAAAGAAAATGTTTTGGTTGAAAGGCGTCCATTAAGCTTGGCGAACGGGAAGCTGGAATTTTGTTCGCCGCATGACATTTGTTGTCACTGCATGGCACCAGAGACTGTTTTCGGACGAACATACAACACTGATACTCCCACCCCGGTAAGAGTTGCTGAAGCTGTCATCGGTGACGGTGATATAAAAATCTTCATCGCTGGCTCAAAAATGTAATGTGGCACTGGATCTGTTGTCCATTCCGATATGCTGATACTGGAGGGGTGGGTCATACAGATTACCTATCCAGTCCAGTGTATTTCAGACGGAGATTTTTATTAACTGGTTACAAGGACTGAACCGGTAGCAGGAACCTACCTCCTTAAAACTTGATCACGCTGCAATCAAAGCGCTGAGATACCATCTCGTCAAATCAAAGGCGGTCAGGAGCTGCATAGACTCTCTACACCATATATGTACGTCCACAAAACCATCGGCTTTATTGGTTTCCGCGCCACAGTGGCATAGACGGAAACAAAAAGACTTATGAACTCCTACGGAGGCGATCGGAGATGCTTGAGGAAATGACGATAGATTGAATATATGTGCTGCTGCAAGAACACTTTTTCAAATTGAAAAAGCACCATGGAATTCAACAAACCGTGGGTGGTCCAACATTTGGCAAATTTTCAAAACTGCTATGTCCAGCAGTGGACAGCAGGAAAACCAGGGAACTACTTGAGTTCAACAAGAGAACGGTTCGCATTCTAACAGAAATTTGAATAGGACACTGTGCTATTGGCAGTTTCGCTGACAGGCTCTCAGTCGCTCCAGGATTTTGCAGAATCTACCAGGATCTGGGAGAAACGAAACCGATACGACACGTTTTATGTGAGTGCCCTGCACTTCAAAACATTAATGTGAACATTTTGTTGTCCACAATTTTTTTTTAAATTCTCTAGATTTCAGCGCACTGTACCCATATGCCTAAAGGATTTTCGAATTATGACAGCTTAAAAATAAATTTTATTTTTTAAATGACGTTTTTGCCACTTTGGCCTTTTTGAGGGTCAGGTTGTTAACAATATTTTGAAGATCGTAAATCATTTCAAAATTGCCACAGAAAAAAAGCATTTAAAATGAAATAAATATTGAACACACTCTTACTATTTGCAGAATAGACAACAACAACAACAACAAAATAAGGTAAATAAGAAATAGGTTTTCAGCAGATCGATCAAAGCCAGAAACAAAAGGAAAAAACTGCCAAAAGAAAAACGTTTGTTATGTTCGCATATGATTTACTACTACAGCAGACAAGACAATGCATGCATGTGTAGGTGTGTACGAAATTTGGCATTTTTATTTGGCATATGTAGGCTTTTCAAATGCATACATATGTGTGAGGATATGTGTGAGTGTGTGTGTTGGATATCAATTCAGATGACATAAACTGGGTTAAAGAAGAAAACGAATAAATTCAAAATAAATTCATAGATTTACGTGCTGCTGATTATGAAAAATCCACAAAAATTAGGTTTTTTTTTGAAAACGTGGTGGAAAAAAAACTGAAAATAAAACAATAACAACAAAAACAGCAAATGATTGTGTTTGCCAAAGACACAGAGAAAACAAAGACGGTAAGAGGAGAGTAGTATAGAAAGGAAAAAATAGACTTAAAAATGTGAATACTCAACAGAAGAGTATGAGTATTTGAGAGACATCTTCCACATTTAAAAGATGTATTTTGGGGGGATGAGAGTGGGTATTTAGTTTTCAGATGTATGTGTTTATGGCTGGGTGCGTGTGAGTGTGTGAGTATAAGTATTTTGTATTTCTCTGCGATTATCCTTTGTTTACAAAATAAACAGATGAAAATATATTTTTTTTTCATGTATCGCTTCGTTTTTATTTGTTTTTGTTTTTGTTGCGGTATCAGTTTCATTGTATTGTTGTTGTTGTTGCTTGCCATTACATATGCAAAACCATAAATTTTCGAATTACAAACAGCAACGCAAATCATTATTCAGCACAAATGCACAATACGAACAAACAATATGAACTCACACATTAGCACATGTGTACCTATATACATACACACATCTCTTTTATATACTCTCCTCACATACTTATTTACGTAGGCTTATAAGTGGAGTTCATGTTTTAAAAACCCACCTCGATTTTCTTACTGTTTAACCTTCTTTACAGCATTTTTTTCTTTTATTTTTTACTGTTTTTTTTTTTTATTTTTCGTGGCATTTTAAAAATACCAAGATAATGTTGGTGTTAAGCATTGTATGCGAGTGGAAGCGCTTGAAAAAAAGTTTTTTTTTCCAAACGGTTTTACTTTTAAAACAAAAAAAAAAAAGGAAAAAGAAACCTGGAAAGATTATGCATCATAATTTAGAAAAAAATGTGTCGTTTTATTTACTCATGCACAATACACGTTCTCTCGCATATGCACACACAAACTAGGATGTCTGGTTAAATTCAAATAATTCATGTGTTTTGTTCTTGAAACATTTGAAACAGTAATTCAAATATGAAAACATAAATTCATTATGTATGTATATCGCCATGTATTCTTTACTGTTTTAGTTTTTTCAAACGTTGTATGGGCGGTAGCATTTGGGAGGCTCATTGCCGAAACGCTTTTGTGATATACTACATTATGTCACTTCGAGGGCGGTTCTACAATTAGCCAACCTAGAGGAGGAAATACAAACAATTTTGTAGCTTAGGTAAGGTTAGCGGGTTGCTTGCCGCTTAAGGGCAAGTTCACTTGGTGGCCCATATGGCTCATTGTGTTACCCTTATCATGATCCATTAGTGGTGGGTTTGCACCACCCCGAGCTCCGCATGAAACCGAAAAGTTCCCTTAGATCTTCAAACGTTCTGTTACTCAAAAGCCGATGACATCTGCTTTAAGATGCAAAGCACTCACTTAAAAGTTGTTTTACTGATTCCCGATGTGGAAGAACCCTGGCAGCTTCTGCAATAATCCTGGTAAGACACAGCGAGCCTGTCTGCGAAACTGCCAATAGCGCAGTGTCTCGTTAGAATTTCTGTTAGAGTATGAATCGTTCTTTTGTCGGACTTAAGTAGTTCCCTGGTTTTCCTCCTGTCCACTGCTGGACATAGGAGTTTTGAAAGTCGGCAACCACTTATGTTGGATCACCTACCACCTGCTTTTTTCAATTTGAACGACTATTCTTGTAGAGGAACATATATTCGCTCTTCAGTCATCTCCTATCCATTCCGCGCCAATTAGTCCACCTTTTCGTTTCCTTCTATGCCACAGTGGCCCCAAACCTAGTAGAGACCGGTGTTATGTCGACGTACATATATGGTGTAGAGAGTCTGTGCCTCTCCTGATGCTCTCTGATTTTACGATGAGGAAGCGCTTTGATTGCTGTTTGACTGTCCGCACGTATGCTCAAGTTTGAAGATGTTAGGTTCCTAGCTTCAATCATATCTACAGCAAAAATTTCCGCCAGAAATACGTTGGCCTGGTTAGGTAATCTGTATGAACCGGTCAGTCCCAGCTTATCTAAATAGACCCCAGATCCAGTTCCCCATTCCATTTTTGTGCCATCAGTGAATATCGTTATGTCACCCTCACCCATTACAGCTTTAGCAACGTATTCTTCTCGTGTGGAAGTATAAGTTTTGAACAAAAACAGCTTGGCACATTGGCCAGTCCACAATAGCCTGAATTTGTGTAAAAGTGCAGTACCTAAAGTTAGTTTTCGTCCATTAACATGTTCGAAACTCTTAATCACTCTAATCGTAGATTTCAAATATGAAAACCTTTGTAAAGTTAAAATACGGAAACACTAATACAACCATACATATACTGCTCAACTTAAGAGAGATAGAGAGCACATAATGAATATGCATGTGTTGGTTTAATAATAGATTCATATGAGAGAGGGAGAGATATTTTAAAATTTATATACTCAACTCTACTATTGCATGTGGGCGTATGTGTAAGAGTGTATAAAATTGAAGAGTAATTTTGTTTGTTTTAAAGTATGTTTGTATGTATGTGTGTAAGATCAAGAAGTAAACAAATTTTCATTGCAAACTGCTGCTGCTGTTTAAACTCTAGGCCAAATATATCATTTTGGCTTAAACCTGTACTCTGCCGTAATCTAAACGAAATAGAACGACAGTGAGAGGAAAAACAGAAAAAAATAAGAATCTGCCACTAAATAATTCAAAATATTTTCGAGTTTAAATGAAAACAAACGGTTTTCGTAGTGTGTGTTGAGGACTATTGTTTATATCGTTCTTATAAAGGGTTAACCATTTTGCGGTTTCAAAAGAAAAGTCAAATACAATCCATATAAAGTTATACTTCCGATGAAACATTTTCTAACAAGAATGCTTGGATCATGATCGCCTGTGGATAGGTAGAAGCAGTTTTCATGAACGTTTTCGCACATTTCGTGGGGTATCTCGGCGATAATTGAAAGGATGTTGGGCGTCAAATGCTTCAACGTTAGCGGATTAACAGCACAGTTTCGGTACGTATGTACGGTGGTGTCGTGTGTCTCATGATAATTACCGTTCCGTTCATAACTTTGAATTGCTGGGCAAAAAAAGTTGTTTATCATACGGTCATACCGCTCTGAATTGACGGTAGTGGTTCCTTCAGAGTCTTATTTGGAAAAACTCGACCCAACAACACCATATGGGCATTCTCTTTCCGGGCAGTCTCTTTCCGGGCAGTCTCTTTCCGGATTCAATGAATATTTCACAATTTTTTCCGGATTCTCCAAACCTTAATGTGACAACTTTGCTAGTAAAGGTGTGGATGTGGATGTCCTAAGATAAATCAAATTGCTGAGAACGCCAAATTCGTTCTTTCTGTAATAGAAGCAATATTTTCTTAAGTGCGTACATTGCGATGATGCATAGGTCTGCCCAATTCCTTGCACCGTAGGTCAATTATGACGGCCCTGTGCTAATCGAAAAGTGAAATACGTTTGAATCGTTACTGTTGTAACGAATTTTTTAGACCTTTGAACTTTGGCAGTAGAAAGTGGACATCTTGTTGAAGCTAAATCCGTCAAATTGGTTGTCATTTATTCAGTCTGTTTTGCCACCTCAACATGGACGACCATAGACAACGATCTGTGTTCCCTGAATGGGCTCTGCAGCAGTTGGCAACAGTAAGTTTCATCGTAATATCATCATTAGCGATGAGGTCCATTTCTGAATGAATAGGTTAGGTACGTGAACAAGCATTGAATTTGGGATAATACTAATCCACATGAGATACAAGAGCGCTCAATGCATTCCAAGAAAGTCACTGTTTCGTGAGAATTTTGGATTCAAATTTCCTTATGAATGTCTTTGGCCATCACTTTCAACTGCAAGCAATTCTTTTGGGCTGAATTGGATTATCTGGACACCAACAACAAGAGGTTTTAACAGGACGGCTCTACGTAACGAGATCTTAAGATTTGACGCACGACTGTTAGACTTTTTCCTGTTTGACTTGTTTGACTTTCTTAAGTCGTAGGTGTGCGTTTAAGTCACAAACCACAGCGGTCCTCAATGCCAAAATAATCCATAACGTCGATCGAATTGAGCCTGGTTAATGCGCCAAAGTCATGGAAAATTGAATATTTCCATCTATTGAATGGCCCACCCAGAGAAGCAGTGGCAGACATTTGAACGATATTTTATTCTCCTTTGTTTTGTACAACTTTAAAGATAGGTAGCACTTATAAAAGACCCTATAGTACGTCTTTAAGCGTTCTTCGGTCTAGTTGTTTTGAAACCACTAAATGGATTACCCAATATTTTGTGGGTGTCGAGATGTGGCTTCTGAGTTTTTGTGAAACATTTGAATTACGATTAAGGTAAGAAGTGAGTAGCTGTGCGTAGGTTGGGTAGGCTGGGTAGGGTTGTAAATCTTTTCCTGTTTTTTTTCTTCTCTTTTTGTTGGTGTTGTTGTTGTTGAAATGTTAACTTTCATATTAAATGCGGTTGTTATACTTGACATTTGTTAAATGTTTTTTGCTTTTTTTTCTGTATTTCTTTTATTTTCCTATTCGCAATCGAAATGAAATTGTTCGAGGAAAAGAAGAAGAAAAACGAAACGAATTGTGAAAATCACCATTTGTGGCATAAGAATTTATTTAAGGAGGGAGGTGTGGAAGGCAAGTAGCCTACCAAGCACATGTGTAACATATTTCGTTTGTTGTATTTTCATAACGGTATTTGAATTTAAATATTTTCACTCGTTCACACACACACATGCTCCCAAAATGTAGATTATCCTTATGCTCTCTCACACATAAATACATACGTACATATGTATGTACGTACATCTATGCAATAGAGAGCAGGAGCTAGAGCAAGATGGAGAAGGTATACTAAGTTGAATATATGGCGTAAATTAAGATTTATGATGCGTGCGAATTTGTAATAAGAAGCCATAAACGCTTTTTTATTTTTCAACACTTAAATGCAGGTTTATTTTAGACATTTTCCTTGTTTTTTATTTTTTTGTTTTTGCTCAGCTTATTTTGTTTTTTTCTGCTTTTTTCACCAAGTTTTACAAAACGTTGTGTATGTTGAATTACTGATATTGTGTGATACACCTGGTGTGTGCTATGCTATGCAAGAGAGAGTTTAGGTAGAATGTGTTGACATACTGATAACGATTTACAACTTTTATGGCAACATTCAACATTTACCATAAAAATGCATAAATTATTGGATCAGTTTTAGTTTTAAAACAAAAATAAACGAAGAAAATAAAACAAATAAAAATAAAAATGAAAAGAAAAGAATTTATTTCGTAATGGAAGTCTTAAAAAGTGAAATTAAATTAAATATTATGGAATATATATGAACGATTTGTTTTATATTTAATTATTTAATAATTATTCACAATTAATTTATGTTAATTTAATTAAATAATTTAAAATATTTAAAACCTTGACTTTGAAAATTTTAATCAAAATTGATTCTGTTTTTTTTTGTGGAAGATTTTTATTGCTTCGTTTGGCGTTGGTTTTCTATTTCAGATAAAGAGTGGGCAAGAAAAAATTTGGGTTTTCTTCAAGGCTTACTTAGGTGTTCGTTTATCACAACTCGATTGGACCAAATGCCAAGCGTTGTATTGAGCTTTCATTTTCAATTTCTAACATCAGGCGTTGACAGCCTCTTCGGTAAAATTCCCCAGAATCAGTTTCAAAATATTTTAGCCAACGCAACTTCTGCTGTTTAATGTGTTTTACAATATCGATGGGTTCATGGTTCAAACGAATGCGTAAAGGTAGTGGAATACAGTCAGTTGACGATTTTTTGTCCTCAACCTATATACGGTATTCACGTAATGTGTCCTGCAATCCTGTTGCCCTTCTCTATTCGGCATCAGTATTATTTGATAAAAATCCAGATGTTTCCTTCTGAGATGCAGTAATACTGCATAGGTACCAGGCATGCCTTCTGGTTACTAGTTCTGGGCTTTGAAGTCATCTTTCTTCTAAAACAATTGTGTTCCGGTAAAATGCCGGATACGATCCTCAGGTCAGTTCTCGATAGTTTGGTGCATACCTCAAATAACTACTCATTGTAATTATTCAACGAAAGTTTAAATTGTCTTAAACACAATCTCTCCCAAGCCCTCTCTCTACTGCATATAGAAATTCTCATTTCATCAGCACAAGCTGATCTTTTCGTTGCTTGCCGCGAATTCCCACATGAGCTGGAATCCAGTTGTGACAAGCTAATTTAGTTTTCCATTTCAATGTCGAGTAAACCTCATAGAAAGGACCACTAAGGTGGAGATTTGACAATCAGATAGTATTGCTATGTCACGTTCTACATACTTTAAGCGGTATTCTAGTTGGTTGTGTGTTGGCTTATTAGACGCGCGGGCACAGTTCAAGCCCCAGGTCAGACATTTCCAGCAAAAGGAAATTTGAATGTTTCTTTGGTGATCTTCTCTCAGCAGATTTCTGGCAAAAACTCCGAGAGTAAATAAAAATTGCCATGAAAAATTTCTCAAAAATCTGCCCTTCGAAGTCGACCTTAGGTTCCGTTCACTTATAGATAATATTGTCACACACAACATAAGTGGTGTTAGAAGCTAGGCAGTAATCCTGACTGAAGGGTTGTAATGACCAATTGTATATAGAATTCAGCAAATCTTTCGAAGGAGATAGCTTTCGAATTTATCTTTGAATTCTAAATATTTCACTTTGGAACCCATACATGTCTTTCTACCATACATATACTGAACAGATCTGTGTACCATAAAATAGTCCCTCAATTAAGAGAGTATAGAGCAACAAAATTATTCTTTGCACTCGTATTACACATTCTCTTTGGATTTCCGAAATTCATAGAGTTTACTAGTACTGTCCAAGCGATTATTAAGAGGAGCACCGTCAGCCATTCGATTTGGGTAAATCACGGAGTCCCCCTTATGAATGCCGCGTTAGACTTGTCAGTTATTTACCTGCATGTCTGTAGTCCTCGTTATCATATACACATAGCTTTCACCGCCATTGCAGAACAGGAAGCCAGCCCGTCTCTGTATACTCTACCTGAACTATTTCCAAGAGTATAGTTATCAGACGTTTTATTACATTTATTAGTCCATTGTGTATGGCGTATTGTGTGCAGTAAGACCCCGCTTAACACTGCTCCGCTTAACTCTGTTTCAGTATTACGCGGTAGTACAAAAGCGGTGCACTATATAGCGACGGTGTAGACTATTTATCGTTTTCAACGCTCTTTTGTTAGTCTGTCCAGAATAAAGATTTCGACTGTGGATGGAACACATCTTTCCTGCGTCACAGTTGATTTATTAGTTGCCTCGTTTAACGCTGTTTCGTTTAGCGCTGGAACTTATTGGAACGTATCCCCCGCGTTAAGTGGGGTCTTACTGTACAGATAAGTATTTCGATTGAATTGCTTCATTGTATCGATAAATTCCACCGAGTGTTTTCAAAGCATCGAGAGGACAGAAAAACTGCATAATTTTATTAAGCTTAATTAGAGGCCTTTTCACGGTCGCTTTGTGATTTGATGAATATACAGTCACAGAAAAAAGTTTATATACAATGGTGGATGTATTTTTTTTTAATAACTCCAGGATATAATTTTTATATTCGTTTTTGTCTTCAAACATTCTTAATTGTAACTGCCTCAAACAATGTTGTAACATCTTTTTCGATTTGATAAAACTCACCGGTGTATGTAGATTTTTTTCTGTGACTGTACAAATGGTTTAGCTTCTAGAACCGCAATGAAAATACATTTTCAGGCCGTACTTTCACTAGGAAGTAAGGTTAAAAATACAGGATATTTTGTGCGGATGTCAGACTCCGAGAAATACTTGCCATACATGAATCTTTCCAAGGAAGATTGTTTATTAACCCTATTGCTACCAATTGAACAGTCTAATAGAAGGCTTAATTTATTGTTTCCCATGACTTTATAACATTTGAAACTGATGTTAAACGCAAAAAACGACTTCAAACGGAATGTTGTGGTTTCCTTAGACTTTTCGTCATGGGAACTACTTTGACTTACAAAGAGTTTTTGTTATCTTTTGTTTGTTTTTGCTTTTTGTTTCTCTTACTCAATTAAATACTACAATTAAAATATAATTAAATAAATATGCCATGATAGTTAATAAACACTGAAAAAAAAAGAAACTTGTAAACGTTGTTTGACCCCTGCCACCAGAAAAGGAAACCCACTTTAAGGGCCACTAAGTACCACCTGCTTCCCACCAAACCAACCCAAATCTAAAACTCGAAAAAAAGCGTGAATCTAACATGCAACTTGTAATTGGAAAAGGATACAACTGCCGCACACACACACACAATACAAATGTACGTATACATGTGTCACCTGTTTTACAGTGAATAGTTTTCATAATGATCGGTTATCAGTGACACGATCGATTGTTAAAGCACATGTCCAACAACAACAACAACAACAACGACGACGACAATAATCTTTTGGGTAACAGGACACACAAAAACACGAGTGTAAACTTTTAACAGGACATTATTAACAAATACAGGATGTTGATGTTGTATACGTACGTATTTACTTTCCATTTCAATTCCGAAACAGAAAACGACTTAAAAAATAATTATTTCGTCCTTTAGTGGGTTGTACAAGAACAAATACAATAAATAAGAGTACGTACAACAACTACAACAACAACAGCAACTACAATTACCAGAACAAGTACATTTTGGTTACACAGGAAAAAACAAAAATTAAACAAAAAGAAACGAAAAAAAACTTGGGTGGCTGGCTTTTGTTTTGTTTCCATTCTTTTGTGTGGGTTTCCAAATTCAAAACGGAAACATTATTTTCCAATTTACGTGGATTGCAACAGACCGTACCACAGCACTGCACACCACACCACACCACTCTACTATGCTTATATAGTACATCCTGACATGTTTTATTGTTGTTGTTGTTGTTGTGGTGGTTAAACATAACAATTGTTATGTTATTTTGCCTGTTACTGCTCCTGTTGTTGTTTGTTGTTGTCGTAGTAATTGTTGTTGCTTCAACTAGTAATTACTTGTACAACTTAAATAAAATGGCAAAAATTGTATTCAATTCAATACAAATAAGACCCAAAAAAAAAAACATTACCGAAATAGCAGAGGAAGAAGAAGAAAGACGAAAGCGAAAAAGTTTTTTCTTTTTTTTTCCTCCAAACTCTCTTCCCTCGAGGCAATGTTGAAACACCAGAGGGTGGTTGGTTGGTTGGTTGGTTGCTGTTTCATTTTTATATGCGCCTATTAAAACGGAACGCATTACACAAAAGTACGGCTGCCTGCCATCCTTTCGTAACCGACCATATGAAACTCCTGTTTGATTAATTGCCATTGTATTTATGATCTCTGTTCCGAAGGAAATTTCTTTGTTTGTGGCTTTAATTTGCCTTCATTTTATTGCGACGTCAGCCTTGTTACACTGAACAAAATAACAAGGTGATGTAGAAACGAACAGTTTTCATAAAACTTCAGACGATTACGATGAAATTCTTATTGAAATCGGCTTAAAGATTCCCATTTATTACAATAAAAATTCCTACTTACACACTTAATTGGTAATTACTATCCTTCAGTCACCTTGCGAATGACTTCTGCAGAAGCTGTGGAGATGAGGAGTAGGATGAGACTATTCTTCACCTACTGTGCACATGTCCGGCACTTGGTCGGAGGAGAAAGAGGCACCTGGGTGCCTACTACATGGAGGATTAAGATGAACTGTCATGCAGTCTGAGTCGCTTCATCGGAAGTTTCGAGTGGTTCCTGGAATAGGGGAGAATGGAAAATTGTGGTATCATAATGGGCCCTGTGTTCGGCCTAAGTGTGTCCGCTCATGATTCCATCGAGGGGACAGCCATTTCTACCTACCTATCATTCAGTCAGGATTACGACTTAGCTTCTCACACCATTTACGTCGTGTGTGTGTTAATTTTGTCCAAAAGTGGCGGTATCTGCAGTTTAAGATCGACTCTGAACGACAGATTTTTGAGAATTTTTTTCCTGTCAATTTTATTTCATTCTCAGAGATTTTGCCTGAAATCTGCAGAGAGGCAGTTGCCGAAGAAATATTTTTTCAAATTTTGTTTTTCGGGACATGTCTGACCCGGGGTTTGAACCATAGCCACTCATCTAATAAGCCCATACACTACCTACTAAACTACAGTGGCTTCAATCCCTACAGACTGTATAATAAGTGGTGTATCCAAATTGGTCAAAAATTCATGGTAGACATTGAAAGTGTCTCTTAATTTGTTGCACATCAACAATGTGAGATATGGACTACTAAGCTTGGGAAGGCAAACAAATTTTGTTCATGTAACCTAGCGGCTTTAGTGCCCTCCAAATAATTTATCTAGGAAGACCACTGATCTTCAACAATTATTTCTATCGTTGTGGACTTTGTTACACTTTACGGAACACTAATTTGAGAATATGCAAGAAGAGTCTCTTTCTCGTGGAGGACAATGTCCAAAGAGGCAATTATTTTCTGGATCTGGAGAGATGTCGTAAGCTACATATATACATAAGCTGAATCGGTTTTATAGAACGCAATCAAAGGATCTTCCAATGTATTATAAAACGGTGGGGCGCGACATCCATGTGTTAAAATATGGATTCGTATGCCAAAATATATTGTATTATTACCTCCCACAGATCCGATCCAGAAGCATTTGACAATAATTGAACCCAGAAAATCTTCGGGGAAGGTGTTTCCCTGCAGATCACCTATTGAAAATTGGATTACAAAGATGCGTCCATTAATTATTAATAATTTAATCTTTTAAAAACTGTGCGAACGAATGGCGTTGAATTGAATACATATTTCAATGACATAGACTTCAGCTTGTAAGATACTGTTGGTTATTATTCATTATTTACCTCCATAAAAAGTTCTTTAAGGCAAAATTCAACCCAACAAGCCAGTAGATTTTCATAATAGATTTCAACCATGTCGTCCTAGAACTTACTGCAGTAGACCAAAAACTATCTGTTTGGTAGAAAAAAGGAAAAGAAAAGAAGATGTGGCAACCCTACGTTCCTTGAAGTAAAGTATACAAAAATCTGGTGCGGGGCAATAGCATCATAACCACACTCTAGTTGCCTGAACGACAGCCGTAGCACTGCAAAGCTAGAAGAACAGGAGTTGATTTCCAGACTCAGTGTTGTTGCCTGTGACCTTTGCTGGCATAATTTTTTTTTTCTGATTAAAAGGGATGTCAGCTTTGAAATGTAGGACGACTAGTCGGGTATATAATGAAACCGTCCTCTTCATATAAATGCCTGGTGAAATTCAATTCTGTCACAATAGTCCTCAATGTGACATAGTCCAAATGTGTTTGATGAACAGGGTTAGAATGAAGAAAGAAGTTTGAACAGTTTCAAGGGCGCCTTTTTTATCAAATTGTTCATGACAATCATATTCAGATGGCAATCACTCTTATTAACGCGACAATGTATTGTTCTACCACTTCTCTTAAAAGTGTCCTTACTTTAGAAGACTTCTTACCTAAAGTTGAAACAACTTTAGTTCGAAAGACCTCATATTCCTGGGGTACATTCCTTCCATTCACCAACCACCATGCTATGCTCAAGCCATTTAAAAAGTTAACACAACATAAATCAGGGAAAGATCTTCGCTAAGTCCTAAAAAATGGGATTAGAAATGTTCTTTCCTTTCCTCTGGCGTACCAGGTTTTCAAATCAATTTCTTTTTTTGCAGTGTACCTTCTGTATTCATTATTGTTTATTCCTCTCTCTATATGACCGACTGTATGGATGGCTGATTGCAGCCGCTATAAAAAATAGAAAGAAAAATTCACAATAAAAGAAGCAAAAAAAAAAAAGAAAAGACTTTGAAAATAAAATGCCAAAAATGTTTTATTATCCCTCAAAAGTTTCTATGAGTCTAACATTTTCGAAAATGTTTCGAGAGAGAGTTTTCGTTTGGTTTGGGGCGGCTATTGCTGCTACAAGGCGAACGAATATTGCCACGACTATTATTATTGGTATTACTCAGCCCATCATGCCATGCATGGTATCATTATAGAAACGACGCCGCCTTCTTGGTTTTTTGATGAACAAGTGCTACAAGTGCTTTAGATACCATAAAGAAAGAAATCAGAGAGTGATTTCTTTTTGACGCTTAGGCTGTTAAGTTTAACGACCCCCCGGGGCCCTTAAGCAGCATAAAGTTTAATTTCATTCTCATACTCCGATTTGTTTACTTATTTGTTTGTTTGTATGCATGTTTGTTTGTATGTCTATAAAGACTATTTATTTTTTTTATTTACACACACATACCATTATAGATACACTGAACTAAAATTTACATACACTTAATTTTCTGGTGTTAAAAGAAATGAGAGAGAGGGGGTGGGGAGAGAGAGAGAGAGAAAGAAAACAAATTAAACTCATTAATTTTCTATACTCAAGTAGTGTTCGGTAGGTAATGTGGGCCATGAGTAAAAGATTTCAATTATTTCAGTCATTATGTCAGATTTATTAAAGCTTTTCTGTGTGAAATTATTGATATTTGTCAAGGTGTGGGTAGAAGTAAAAATTAAAACAACAATAGGAGGTGTGCTATAAAAACGAAGACGAATTTTCATTTTGTCTATCCATACACGAAGTATACTTTTTCATTTATTATTTGCTCTCATACATCCTTGCCAAGCATATCGATTCTGGAGAAGTCGCTGCAGATGCTAGGAAGACCACAAAGACGAACGGTTTGTTAGCCGATATATTGTGCTGCACTTATTCTAAGTAGGAAATGCCTACAATGTCTCCTCCAAAACTATGGCCTGACAACCTTCAGGATGCTACTCGGTGACGGAGTACCTCGCAGGTTCCTGGAATATATTTTAATGATTGATTTCACTCATGGATTCGATATTGATTGCTCCAAACCAATTTTTTATGAGACATCTTTACATACATAACACAATTACCACCCTTTATTAAGGATTACGTCCTAGATTCTCACACCACTTGTTCTGTGTGTGCCAATTTAACACATGAGTGGCGAGACTTACAGTTTAAAGTCGATTCCGTACTACAGATTTTCTTAAAAACTTTTCAAGGCAATTTTATTTACTCTCAGATTTTTTGCCAGAAATCTGCTGAGAGTATGTCCGACCTTGGGTTTGAGCGCTTGTTTTACGCTTAATAAGCCAACACACTACCTAATAGACTACGGCGACTTGGAGGAGACACCTTTGTCTCTCTCTATCTACCCTTTTATTGAGTATGCCTTACCAAACATCTGCCTTCACTTCAAAGAGAAGTTCTGACCCCATCAGAGGCATGGAATCTCTCTGTTACATTACGAAGCATTTCCCGGTTCTGTTCAGAATAACGTTCGATGGCATAGGCTACGTTGTTTTTGAGGATCGGTGTAGAGTATGGCTTTTCACATATACCAGGAATTTAAAAAAATCCCTCTAGAAAATGTGAAATCGGTGTACAGTTCGCAACACCCCCGCATGAGATAACCATGTTCTCAAATCACTCGTTTATAATCTTCAATGTGACATGCACCAAATGATACATACCACAATCAAAATGAATCTTCATATTTTCATTGGTCGAGATGATCACATATAAGGCGAAAGAAGATAATTCTTATCGATCTACTGTAATGATCTGGCCAATGTTGTTCGCAAAGGCTTATGATATGATGACACTGCCATAAGCCACATCAAACAGTGAATCTTTTTGGATGTTTTGAATGCTTTCTAAATCTCATGTGAATTGGTATTGTTCCACATTCGACAATTTGTTAACGTATTAATTCATCTAAAAATAAATCAAGTGAGGGTAAGTTGCTCTAGAGCCCATTCAATAGACGCACGACGTTTGTATATGGGCATCTATTTGTGATTTGGCAAAACAGATTGAATGTCCACTACTAGTTGGACAGATGAAGCTTCAATAAGATGACTGTTATTTCAAATGTCAAAGTTCGGAAAACCTAGTTTAAAGACCCTGTTAATGAAACCGATATATAAGAGAAGTAAACTTGGTCTTCTACGAAAATGAAGAATCTAAATACTGGTGTTTTGTTTTTACATCACTTAACATTAAAATGGTAAACAAGTAAACAAAAATACAGCAATAATGAAACAACGATGTTAACATTTGTAGAGCTTTCGAGAAGCGAAGCTACGAACATTCGCCTTCAAGAACATACATGAAACTGTTTACCTGCCATGTAAAAGGCAAGGCAAAGGGTGTGAACAGACGAATAACAAACAAAGCAATTGTTGTTGTTTACATAAAGTTGTGAACACAGAATTGTGGGAATAATAATGAATTCTAATTAAAACTAAACACAAATTTATTTTTATTTTATTTGCACTCTACGAGCACATACTTTCAACGTTTTTAAAAGGTAAAAACGTAACAATATGCAAATTATATCAACATAACATATACTTTTTCTCAAATTGCGAGCCTGGTGTATGAAATATGCTGTATGTAGTGTTACAGTCCAGACTATGGTGTGCATCAAATCCACCACTCTATCATTATGGTAGATTAAACATCATTCCATTGAGCCTCAGGGCAGCCAGTTGATGAATTAAATTGAAAAGAAAACAACATGAATGTGTCCAGTGTTAGAAATCTGAAAGAATAGTAAAAGGAATTATAAACGTGAATAACAGCAACAATTATCGTCTGAATAAATATTTGTATTAAAAAGTAAAAACAAAAAATAATTCATAAAAAAAGGATACAAAATATTGAATTTTTTCATCCTTCTGTAGAAGAATATTGAAAAACTGAAACTCGAAACAAAATGCAAAACTGCAAAATATGTGTCCCAAATTTCTGCTCCTTAAGTGTTCCTCTATAGAAGGGTCTATTGGTCTTAATGATTTGTTTCCAAACAAAAAAAAAAACATCCTTTTTTTAAGAGGCAAACAACAGATTTTTCTGAATGCAAAAAGGGAAAACTATAGAGGGTCATATGTGTCTAAATAACATGTATGTTCATCTGCGAGTATTTATTTGGATAGAAACTAAAGAAAAAATACAACCAGACCTGGTATGGAAATGTCCACAAATTTACCCTTGATTTGAATTATGGTCATACAATAAAATAGGAAAACGACCAAAAAATAAAAAACGGAATGGTTATGGACACAGAAATAGCTTAAAAAAAAGAAAACGGAAAAGTAGAATGTATTGATCTGAATCCAAACGTATCGAAATGGAACTAAACAACAGGCATGTAAATAATGAAAGAACGAGAAAAAAATGGAAGAAGGAGAATAGTTTCACATATTTTTCGGATGGCAATTTTCAGTCATAGATTTTATTGAACTTAAAAAATAAACAAAAAATATTATTGGTCAAGGGAAAATGTATTTTTCCTTTAAAAAGAATATTTTTAAAATATAGCTGATATGCAATGATTTGTTATGCGGTTATTCTTGAAGTTATATTTGTCCATCATATTTAGTAAACTTAAAAAATTCTACATTTGGTTACAGGAAAATATGATTTATTTCAATAAATTGCCAACTTTGGAACTTACAGTGACTCTATCACAGTTCTACATCATAGATGTTATACGTCTTTATATGGATATTAATGGGTTGTAAGGGACATTACTCATTTTTAGTCATTCGACAATTCTCTGAAATTACTTACTCAACATTCATTCAATGACTTAACAATGAATTAATTATAACACATATTTTTTTAAAATTTGTCATGGCTATGGTATGGTTCACCGTAGTCTAGTAGGTAGTGTATTGGCTTATTAGACGCAAGTTCAAACCCCAGGCCAGACATCAAAATGAAAATATGAAAAAAATATTTCTTTGGCGACTTCCTCTCAGCAGGTTTATGACAAAAATTTTGAGAGGAAATAAAATTGCCATGAAAAGTTTCTCAAAAATCTGTCGTTCGAATTCGACTTTAAACTGTAGGTGCCACCACTCATGTATAAAATTAACACATACAACATAAGTGGTGTGAGAACCTAGGTCTTAATCCTGAAAGAACAGTTGTAATGACCAATTCTGGATGTATGGTATGGATTAAATCCACGATTTGGTGTTATATTTACTAAGAATATGATCGACAATGATGAAGCTTATTATAACGATCGTTGGAGATGACATTAACCGTCAAAGTGGTAACGCAAACGCTAAGAGTTCCCATAAAGATCGACAAGTCATCCACTGGCAGTCGTCTAAGAAATTTATTTCCATACGTAGAACGTTATGGTGTTAACCATACCTACATCGCACTATGTGGCATTTTGCCTGAAAACCTGGCCAAAATTAATAGAAGTGTTTTATGAGTTAATGGCTGGAATTTTTTGATAGTGTTAGTGATAATTAGGCTCAAGGATGAACCCAACTGATTTTGGTTCAAATCGGTCCGTGATTTCGCCTAGCCCCCATACAAATTCCGCTCGAAATTTCACTTATTTACACATAATTATGGTAATTATGGAATAATCATTATAAAATTTAGCATGGTTCAGTTCTGCGTACCAAGAAATCATGGTGTAAAGTTTGGTGAAATCGGATCACATTTGACCCTGGTCCCCATATAAAGTCCCCTTTAGAAATTCACGTTTGAGCTTATAAATGGCTTAAAAACATCGCTATCGTGATGAAATTCGGTATGAACGTGTATTTTGTAAATCTAAATCGTATTACCAAATTTTGTTATGGTCGGTCAATAATTGCCCCTTGGTCCAAAATAGAGCCCCTTAAGAAAATATGTTTAGCAATTATAATTGGCTTAAAAATTTTATTACCTCGATGAAATTCGACATGAACATGTTTAATATGAATGTGAATCATTTATGATCACATTTTATTATGATCGGATCATAAGTGCCCCTAGGTACCGCATATGGTCCATTAAGAAAATTAAACATACATCTCATATTGTTATAATAGCCGATATACATATGTAATTAAGTTTTTAAACTTCTATGATAATTAATATTTATTTTACAACTACAATCGTTAAAATCGTTATCATTTGCATCATCAATGTCAGGAAGGACTAATTTAATAGTATCTGATGAAAATGCTTTTCTATTCCTTCGCGATTTTTGTGTACTGCAACTTATAAAAGGGTCACTGATTAAAAGCAACCTATTCAGGACATCTCAATTGGTATCGCTTCTACTGAATCCATATAAGGCCGGCCATATGGCTTTTTTGCTTATGGCTTTATTACACTGCGTCTAAAAATTTTAATTTTTCAAAAAAAGGGTAAAATTTTCAAAAAATCGCCAAAAATAATTGCGCAAATTTGCGCAAACTTTTTTTTTTGTTCCGGAATATAGAGAGTTCATATTTTCTTGTGGTATATAACATTAAACTACTAAAAACTACTTTCACCTTTGAAATCCTAATCTTTTTTTTAGGGAGGATAAAAAAATGTGAAATTTTTATTATTTTTAAATTTTGATCGAATAATTTTAACATTAATATATGAGATATATATATATATAAAAAAAAACTGAAAGTAGCAGTTATTCATACCTTTCAAATAAAAAATAAAATCAATATAAAACCTCTATTCGTTTAGCCACAAGAAAATATCATATAAACCTATTAAAATTTCAAAAAAACACCAAAAACGCATTTAATTTTCTTCACTTTCCTGACTTTGATATCGTCTCAAATCTACAAATCTCAACTTAAAGTCGTGAAAATTCACTATATTATGCAGAATTTTGTTGTCTATCGAATTGCATACTCAGTTTCTTAAATTTCTTTAAATTCATTTTTGCCTTTTTGGCCAGCTTTTCAGGGTAAATGCCACATAGTGCATCGTTACAATTGATACTTAAAATTATTAAATAGTAAGGCCCATTCTTTTCGCGTGACCTCTTATTACAATACCTAGATGGGTTTCCGGTTACTGTATATTGCATCTTTAATCTTGATCAGACCTATGCCCTAGGCGAAAAACCTGCGTTACTATCTTGCAATCCTTGAATCAGATAATCTAACGTCAACTTTAATTGGTAATAAAATTGACTACAATGTTCTCGCGGGATGGTGTACAGGCAAATGTCAGCTTTATGCCATTTTGTTTACAAATTCTGGATATTATGTAGTAAGAATCCTAATATCCACCAAAATAGTCCCTTTCGTAAATGCTTCTAATAAAGCAATCATCACTAATGAACATTAAAAGTCATCACCTATATATTACCTACATCTCAATACAATTAAGTTTCAAAATTCCGATAGCTTCAAGAGGAAACTAACATACAGTTTAACCCTAAGAATCGGAATGAAACAACAATTCAAACAGTACACTTTGCCTAAAACTAAAATTAGTAAATTGATCGCTCTCCATTGAATTTGAAAATTTAAGCGTAGAACTAATCTTAATAAGTTGATATTTTATGTTTTCTTGGAAGGCGTAGGCAATCGGCAGTAGCAAATTCGAAGGAGAATAGTACCGACAATTAGGCCTAAAAGCATTACAAACAGAGTTCGTCGACAATCACCACGCATAGGATTTCGTTGATAGCATATTTTAGTTTGGCGGTTGTGGGTTCGATGCCCGTCGAAGGCTATGACTTATTAAACTTAGATAAATTTGAAAAAATGCTGGTCGTAAGAAAAATCCGTTTTGATTCATTCTATCACGTAGTCTAGTAGGTAGTGTGTTGGCTTGTTAGATGAGAGCCCATGGTAGCATCTCGAACACATCGAAATATGACGAAAATATTTCTTTCAGCACCTTTCTTTCAGCTAACTTCAATCTTCCATTTTAAGTCATTCCATTAATGAATGGAATTAGCACACACAACATAAGTGGTGTGAGCAACTAGGTTGTAATCCTGACTAAAGGGTTGCAATGACCAAAGTAAAGTAAAGTAAGTAAGTAAGAGGCCAAAGCCGTGTTAGTGATGGTCTTTGTAAAAAAATGAATGTACAATAGGACTTGTGTCTGAGCATATGTGATTACTGTGAAATAATATTTGAAGAAACTGCATTGATGAGGAACAAGAGGAAACTACACGGTATCTATTGTTCGTCCTCTTGCACTGAAGGAACGTACGCAACAATACTTAGAATATCAAATGATTTATTGGTGTGACCTAGTTTGGCCTTGTCAGTTTGCTTAGAAGTAAAGTTTAGTTTTACGCTAATTACTGATTTAGAATATAGTCTTAACGAATTGATATTTGCCCCTCACCAATATATTGTATCATTTATTGAATGTGTATGCTATAACTGGCCATCACTGTTGTTATTGTCGGGTATCCTCATATGTACATGTATGAAACTGGGGCCGGTGGGGAGGTCTGTTATAAAAGACATTTGGGTTAATATTGGGTGATTTGTGTTTGAATGGATTTTCAAATCAATTGATTCAGCAGCTTGACTGAATGAGATCTGGTTTTTCTGTTGTTTTTTTTATTATTTATTTTTGCATTTTTTTTTCTTAGTTTCCCCTCAAAAATATTTTTCTTTTTTTCCTTTTATTTGTGTATGAAACCCTTGATATTGTTGGCGTGCAGAAATATTGGTCAAAAAAACCCCTGAAGGTGGTTAGTGGTAGGAGAAAGAGAATGAAGGATTTTGGATACAACAGAAATACAGACAGAAAAACTAAACAAAAAATAAAAAAAAATCGGAAAACAACACTTCTACACATGTTTAGATTTGTTGCCATAGTTGTTGTTGACAATATTTATAACATACGAAACGATAATACGAAATAAACTCCTTTGGTCACCAAGGGGGCGGCGTATGCGGAGAGGGAGCTTTTCATTTTCAAGCATAACACTTTTCTTTTGATTATTAGAACAGCTGAACAACAGTAAAAGAGGACGTTGGGTAGGGAGTGGTCGCACTATTGAAGCCTTAAGGGGATTTGAGGGAGGAGGAGTAAATGTTCGTAAACGTAACCAGTTTGTATTATAATGGGTGGTAAATACTTGTACGTGTTCATATTATACAACAAATATATGAACAAGATTTCCATGTTTTTTTTTCGCTTCGCCTACATACATACATATGTTGGCCAAGTTGTCGTTCAAACTAGCAGGCGAATGTTTTGAAGGTTTCCTTTTTTTTCCGAAGAGTTTTAGAGAGGAGGACTTTTAGTGGGGTGAGGCCGGGGGGATGTATAGAGAACATTTAGTCAGTCAATGTCCACTTTTTCGGCCAGCTGTTGCTGATGTGTGTCATTGAATGGAATTTGTTTTATGATGACTGTTCCTTTTTTTCTTCTCTTTCTTTGCTCTCCACCTCTCTCTCCCCTTTACACATGTCATTCCAATTGTTGTTGTTTTTTGTTTAGAGGGTATATTTAACAGAAAAAATAAACGAAAAACATTTCAAGATTTTCATTTCATTTTCGTTTACTGGTTTGGCGTTTTGTGTCCGTTTTCGATTTTAGTTGTTTTGTTTTGTTTTGTTTTGCTTTGTTTTGTTCTGTCTTAAATTGCTAATAAACCTTGTAAGTGGCGATCATTCAACAGCTGTCAACTAAAGCAAATAAATTTGGAAATTTATGGAATTTTTTTTCTCTCTCGTAATACTTGAATATATGAACGAACGAATATGACTGGAATGGACGAAATAAACGAAATAAACAAAATGAATGAATGAATGAATGAGTGAATGAATGAACGTTATGAGTGGGTATGAACAGAATGACTGAATAAATGTCTGTTTATTTTGCATTTTTTATACATGATTATTCCCTTTTTTTCTTCTTGTTATTCTTGTATTTATACTTTACATATGGTAATAATCTGTATATATTGTCCATATACCATATAATGTTTTTACTTTTTTTTGTTTGTTTTTGTACAACATTTTTCCAAATTATTGATATTTTTTTATGCACAGCCATATATTAAACAACAAAAAAAAAAACAAGTTCTTGATTTTCAACAAAACTTTATGAAATATGAAAATGAGACAGTTTAGGAGGGGGAAAGTATGTAAAAGAGAATAAATTTAACTCCAAGAAAATTAAGTGCTACCACATACGTATAGAAGAATAAGAAGTTTCTGCCCCAATATGGGACATTAACTCGTCGCTTCAGAAATGCTTAAAAAAACTTAACTAAAATTTTTAATCACAATTGGACAATTCATACGACTTTGTATCGTGTATGTTGTATTGCATACACTTTTTGTTTGTGAACGCTCAATGCTATGCTGTATTGTTTATTTCGTATTCCAACCGCCAATAAACGATAAGAAGAAGAAGACCAGTATTCATAATTTGATTTTCAAGCAACAAAATGAAAACTATTACGGAAAAAAGTAAATTAATTAATTGTCTGTGCGAACAATTATAATTTTGAAATGTTAATTGTTGACTCAAGTTATATAGAAAATAGTTTGTATTTTTATTCTTCTTCTTAATTACTGGCATTTACATAAACTGATAGCACGAAACCAATACTACTTTTAAAAACATATGAAAAACATGTGTATAAGTGTATCAGATTTTTATATAAAAATTATCAACAACAAGCATACACTGTTGTATTTTCGTCCAACAATACACGCCATGTGTGAATTGCCCAAATGTCTTGCCAGATAAAGTTCTAAATTTTCATTAACGCTTGTGATCGTATTGAATATTTGGAAATGTTCGTCTTCAAATTATCGTTGGAGGGTTCTAAAATGTAATGACTCTGGTAGTATTAACTGGGTCAGTGAAGATTGTACTTTATTTGAAAGAGGAGATTTTAGGCTTGACTTTGCTGGAAGACTTTATTGAAATTTTGGACTCTCCTTGAAGGACGAGATCCCACGTAGACCAGCACAAACAATTACACCCGGGGATCTTACATTTCCTAGAGATCAACTCCAGTCTATTTTAAATCTAGCTATTGCAGCCAGGCCACGTAAGACCATCGTTCAGATATCTCCTATTAAACGAAAATATAAAACAAATATTTCTTAGGCGATTGTCCTCAGCAGATTTCTGGCAAAAATTCTGATAGTAAATAAAATCGCCATGAAAAAGTTTCTCAAGTCGTCGTTTCTTCTGTCGTTGGGAGTCGACTTTAAATTGTAGATCCAGTCACTCATGTATAAAATTAACATACACAACATAAGTGGTGTGACAAGCTAGGTCGTAATCCTAACTGAAGGTATGTATTGCAGTAATCTTTACAAAAGAGGGCTCGGTCAATGTCAGACAACGAGAAAGAGTGGTTAAAAATCTCTGTCTCTTTATGACAAGAGCTGGGCACTGACACATGAAGTGAAAGATAGCCTCTTTCCCCTACTCAGACCCACAGCGGCTGTAGAAGTCATTTGCCGAAACTCTGAGCCTTCCGGCATGACTACCAAAAGGACATAACAGCCCATAAGAATCGATATTGTGAGCTGGATGGTCATGCGATTTAAAGACAAAAGTGTCCAGTAGAGTCTAGCCTTATTGCACATACCATTCTGCTGCCAACAAGATTGAGTTTCCCTATAAGAAGTGTTGGGTGATATCTAATTGAAGTCGCCTTTTCTAGTAGGAAGTGTGTTGGCTTATTACACGTGAGGCCTCCGTTCAAAATCTAGCTCAGTCATCTCTACAAAGCAAAATATTTCCCCGGCAACTTCCTCTTAGCAGTCTTGAGGCAAAAAACTTTGAGATTAAAAAAAAATGGTCACGCAAAGTTTCTCAAAAAATCTATCGCTCCGAGTCGACATTAAACTGTCCGTCCCGTCGCTCATTGACAAAACTTACGCACACAAGGTGGGTGTTAAAATCCTTACTAAAGGGTTCTAAGGCCAATGAAGTAAGCAAGTAATTCAAGTAAAACGGCCTGAAGCGGTTAACAGAAATGGTTTTGTATTCCATCACGACTAGTCTAAACCTCAGACACCGTTTATGATACAATAGCAACTGGGAGAGATTGTGCCTTTAGATTGTCACTTGTTTTGATATGTGCCAAAAAAAAACGGAATTTAATCATTTTTTTTCTCTCAGAAGATTCAAATTGAACGAATAAATATTCGACCTTCATTTATGTCCACTGCTTTACTATAAAAGTAATATCGTGATGTCATTCAGGCCCTTCAGTCAGGATTACTGTCAAGCTTCTAGCATCACCCACGCTGGGGATGTTGAATTTATCCATGAATGGTGGCGCCTGTAGTTTAAAATCGATTCTGAATTACAGACTTGAGAAGCTTTACATGACGCTCATAGAAAGAAATACTTTTTTTTAATGTCACAGAGAGATTCTTAATAACTAAACATTCTTGGACAAACTCTTGGTTTAGTCAGGGAGTTCCAAATCCTTTTTTAACCGTGTTTTTCAACAATACAAACCTTTAAATCCAATATACATACATACATACATATGCGTTCGTACGTTCCAGCTATTATCTATGAATTTATTAAATTTTATTTTCTTTTTGTTGTGTGTTTTTGTTTTTATTTGAATGTCAGTCATACTGTGATTGTAATTAATTTATGAAACGCTTGACATTTGATTACAATTTTTTTTCTGGGAGTATTTTTATCAGAATTTGTTTTCCATTTTCATTCCATTCCTCTGAATGTGTTGTACACTTGTGGTGGCAAATGTTTGCTTCGGCTTAAACTGCTTATATTTTCCATTCATATTTTTGTTTTTCCCCCCAAATTCCATGTTTTATGTTTTCCGGGGGGGTTCTTTTTTTTGGATTGTTTGTTTTCCTGTTTGTTTTTATAGCCACAGTTCCAGTTTTTTTTTGTTGGTGGAAAAACGATATTTCCACATTAAATTGTAATTAAATTTTTATTTTGTCCAACTGCCTTGGAAAGTGTTCATAAAATTTTTTCCACAACCCCCACTCGACTCAAGAGTAGTAAGTTTAACCACCTGTAAAGCAACAATTAAAATCAATAAAAAGATTAATCGTACAATAGCATGTAGAATTGTTTACGAAATTAAGAAATTATAAATTTAAGCGAGATATAGTATGTTGTCAACATTGGATATGATATTCTTAATATATGTCAGTACATATTTATGACAAATATTTATGTGTGTATTCAGAGTATTTATAAAGTTGTCAATATCCATTACGTTCTCTTTAAAGTAATTCCCCTCAAGTGTAATACAATTGTAATCATTAAAGCAATTCCGTGACCTACAGTTTTAAAGTAGACTCCGAACGACAGATTTTTTGAGAAACTTTTCATGGCAATTTTTATTTACTCTCAGAGTTTTTGCCAGAAATCTGCTGTGAGGAAGTCGCCGAAGAAATATTTTTTCATATTTTCGTTTTGATATCTGACCTAGGGTTTGAACCATACGTCTAATAATCCAACACACTACCTACTAGACTACGGCGATTTCACAGGGACACATTTGTGTAAAAAAAGACTTATGATTCCGTATAAGTCTGCGATGCAGCGAAAATGTTAAAGATGCCAGAAGAAGTTAAGCCCCACAGTCTACAAAGCAAATGATATTTATATATCGGGTACATCAACAGGGGCTTTGCAACTTTGGCAATTGATAAAGGCCAATTTGTGAAAGCTACATCTGTTAAGTTACATACAAACATACATTGGTCATTAAAACCCTTCAGTCAGGATTACGACCTAGCTTCTCATACCATTTACGTTGTGATGCAGCAAGTGTCCAATTAATTACGAAAAGGCACTGACCTTCACTGTCAATGGGTCAAATGAGACGATGATTAGCAACCTCTTTTGGCATTAATTAGATAATTTGGTCACCAACGAGACGTAGTTTCACCAGAATGGCGCTGAGTGTCACACATAGGATATTCTGCAAGGGTGATTTTAGGGCATGATAATCTTACATGCAGCTGACATGAACTATCCCACCGAGATCGTCTGATGCGACTTCGTTAGACTTTTTCTGGTAAGGTTTTCTTAAGTCGTAGGTGCATACGAGTCCTCGCAAGCATTTAGAATTTAAAAATGTGAAGAGCTTAGTGATAGACACGACAGTGTAGGTGAATATTACAAGAACCTACTGTCCAAGTATTGTCATCAGACACACAATATATGCTCATGCTATGGAGTGGCAACATACTGACATCTTTCTTAGGCTCATATCTTCAGCACAATGCACTATCTGAGTGGAGACCACCTATGGCCGCAAAAGCAATGTCAGATAATTTATTCAGAGATTTTCTACGTATCAATCTTTTTCAGTTTGTTGAAAAGACAGAACAGTAATAGAGAAAATAGGTTCTCGTTTGAAAGCCAATGTGTGTCAGTAATTTGGAATGATATGTACTCAGTATTTATGAGTGACAGTTTAGTATCTGAAGCCTAACAGAGACTATGATCTCCTCATAACCATTTATAATCAAACCATTTACTTAGGAATCGACAACACAGCATCCGTAGAAACTAAATTTAAATTTATTTCAAGTATTATTCTGTTTCAACTTCAACCACATTTTTATTATAAATCATGTCTTTCTCACTCTAACGTCCCATTCTCTATTCTATTTCAGATGCCAGCAAAATTTGTACTGCAAGAGTCCATATTGGGTAAGTGTTTATGCTTTTAAAATTAAATTACAGATGATGTCATTACTGTTATTGAGACGTTAGATTTTGGGATGTTTATAGTGATAGTGTTCACTATAAAGGTATTCGGATTTCATAGGATCCATTGTGAGAATGAAGTGAAGTAAAAGAAACGGTATAGAGAGAGTAAAAGAAAAATGTAGTAAATAGAACAAAGGGAACCACATTGCTCAGCTAGTGTAACCTCAAAGCATCGGCTTGCAATAAAAATTTTAAAGCCTGAAAGAAACCCTTTCCCAGTGTTATCAAACTTCTTCCATAAAGAGCTCATACCCTGCAAAAATACGGCTCCGATCCTTCCCATGTTCTCGTCAGTGATCTGTCATTACAATTTAATTCAGTTACCAGTGAAACGATACGTGACCAAAGACTTCAAGTCATATGGCACTGATATATATTTTCCCAACCAGTCTGTTCCTTCTTCCTAGTCCATATGCCTATGAGTCTACAGCGTTAGCAGAATGAAACATTGAGGTGAACAACCGCATATAATGTGCGTCATACCTCCTGTTTCCAATAAATACTACTATGCTCTAGAACCTAATACAGACTGGCCGAATCTGATTAAAAGGTTCCTATGAAGTCCTTACAGTTGCACACAAATCTCCATTTACAAAGGAGCGATCCTTTTGTCCTGGAGGCAGATTGACTGCCAACAAAAACAGTGTTGGTAAGGTAAATCATGGTCTCATTCAGTTTATAACGACACTCCATTCAAAAATACTTACCAAAGGCCTCATCAGTACCAGTTCCACTATATAGATTCGAATCATTAATAAAAAATTCTGCCTGTACTGAGAGTTCCCCATTACTGTTCCACTTAAAACTCCCTGGGATGAGGACAATCCTCAACCTAGAGCTAAAATAGCCTCGGAAACTATATTATTGGTGATTTCAATCATACGTTCTCTTCTCATTATCGAAGAACAAACATTTAGAATGTCATCCACGAGTGATTGCTCGTGTATTGTTTCCAACAGTTTGATTTCTTCAAGTGCATAGCACTACGTGGTATATAATAATTGATGTACATATAAGCCAAACCATGCAGAGAATAGTATGAAGAGCAGCTTCTTCTAACTCCGATAATACAAAACTCACACTCCCACACGGGAAGAATGGTTGCTGAAGCTGTCATCGGTGCCGGATCTTCACCTACGTCTCAAAAATGAAATGTGGAACTGGATCTGAGATGTATCCCGATAAGAATACTTTTTCAGACTGAAAAAAAAACAGTTTCGTGAATTTCTACGCTGCTGTGTTCAGCAGTGAACAGCAGGAAATCCAAGGAACTATTTAAGTTCAACAAAAGAAAGATTCGTACTCTAAGAGGAATTCTAACGGGACACAGCCCCATTGGCAGTATCGCTACCAAGCTCGGTCTGCCCCACCAGGATTACTGCCGAAACCGCAAGGATGTGGAAGGAACGGAATTGCTGCTACACCTTTTCTGTGAGTGCCTTGCACTACAAGACAAATGTCATTGATTTCTGGGTGACTGAACATTTGCGCATGGCGTCAAACATGCCACTAAGTAAACTGACCGGTTTCATCCGGGGTGTTTCAAACCCACCACTAACGAATCATTTCAAGTGAGCTTACCTTATGCTGGGTAACACAGTCAGCTATATGGGCCTGTGAACGTCAAGCTACACACTAACCTAGCCTAACCTAACCCCGGTAATAATCTATGAGCCAATTTACATATATACATACATACATAACTGGTCATTACAACCCTTCAGTCAGGTTTACGACCTAGTTTCTCACACCACTTAGGTTGTGTGTGTTAATTTTATACATGAGTGGTGGGACCTACAGTTTAAAGTCGACTCCGAACGACAGATTTTTGAGAAACTTTTCATGGCAATTTTATTCACTCTCAGAGTTTCTGCCGAAGAAATACTTTTTGTATATTTTCGTTTTGATGTCTGAGCTGGGGTTTGAACTCGGGCCTTACGTCTAATAAGCCAACACACTACCTACCAGACAACGCGACTGCTACATTCTTTGCAATTAAATTCTTCACTTCTTAAAATCGAATTCGTTGTTTGACCAAGATTTTTTGCTGCATATGGGGAGGGCGTATCAATACAAAAAAAAAAGAAAAACAAAAAAAATGAAATGTAACCAAATGTGTAACCAAAAATAAATCGAATAATTCAAATGTGAAAAACATTTTGTTTCTCTTTGAAATCTCATGCTTTCCATATTGTTCTCTTATTTTAAGTCATAAATTATTGTCGCATTTATGTTTGTGCATAAATACGATGGCACATTAACCCAAGTCGAATGTTCAATAACAACAAAAACAGAAAAATCGTACAGGAACCTCCCACAACGTAAACGCCTCATATCAAGCATACACCACCCTTCACTATTTCCGTTTATCCTCTGCAAGGCCTTAAATAGGATAAACGGAAGTCGAACTATTCAAATGTGGTCCATGTGTGTGTATGATAGAGTAATTTTTCCTTTTGTTTTTTTGAAACTATTTTTGTTTTCGTTTTGTTGTAGCCGATGCTGTTTAGCCTTCGAATGTTGGAATTTGTT
Source organism: Sarcophaga subvicina (assembly GCA_936449025.2). Taxonomy (NCBI): domain Eukaryota; kingdom Metazoa; phylum Arthropoda; class Insecta; order Diptera; family Sarcophagidae; genus Sarcophaga; species Sarcophaga subvicina. The sequence goes on from OW388083.2 coordinate 79,366,724, forward strand.
ATGACAGAAATTATGTTTGTCATTGGGGGCGCCACCAGTTACCGCTAAAGAAATAAAAAAAAACGCACCCACACCTCATTTGAAATTATAAATACTCGTGTAACATATTTCGTATGAACACAGAGGCTGCTTCTTCAAACTGTTATTCTCCCTTGAGCATGGCTGTATGCCTTAAAGTCCTTTCTTAACAGCTTTTACTGGCTTTGAATGTTGCAAGAGATTCTCAATGAAAATGTTGCCGAAAACAAAACAAAACGAAAAAGAACCTGAAATATATGCGTGCGTGCGTGTTTCTTTATGCTTTTATTACAAATTTATTTATTTTGTTGTTTTTGTTTTTTTTTTATTGTTTTTGTTCGTATATGTTTGTAAAAATAACTGTATTTTGTTTGTTGCTTTCATTTTTAAGCTATTTTGCTTGCTCGCTCGCCTGTTCAGTCGTTCGTGTGACATTTTTAAAATTTATGGTTCTACAGCCTAAGGCGGGTTCAATTGCTATCAACGAAAATCCTCACACTCTTTTGCTTTCGAAACAATAGGCATAAATAAGCCCCAAACACCACATGACTTTGAAACAACAGCCACCACCACCACCGCCACCACCACGACCATCAACTCTATTCTGTAACACATAAATACTGTATGTTACTGTTACCAGTAGCGTTAACCAGTGTCGCTTACATACATACAACAAACAACAAATACAATAATAAGTAGGGTATTAAGCGTATTACATGAAATAAATGTAAAAATAACGGTATAACTTACAATCTTCTTAATAATCTTGAGATTTTTTTCCTTTCCTATTATTTTTCTTTTTATTATTCGCAACTTCCATACCTCCTGAAATCAAGTGTAAAACAAACGAGACTTTTTCCATAATTTTCTCATGTGGTTTTTTTTGCTACTTGCGTCCGATGAATTAAACTATTTACAGTGGTATAGCGACCTATGGCTCTTAGTTACAGGCCATCTTTCAACAGCGTCCTTAAATTTTATAACAACATCTTCCTGGAGCAATTTTTGTAGCTTTTGAAAGAGAAATGCCAAATCACTAGTAAAATAAAAAAAAATGTTGTGAAAAGAAATCCATGAGTTACACATAAAGTTTGTATCTTTTCTTATAATAATAAAATGTTTCCATTCATTCTGTTCAGTCCCAACCGACACCGTTTTGTTCACAAACTTATCATCCTTTTCTTGGCAATCTTATTTACTTTGAGAGTTTTTGCGGATGGCTTTCATTTCTTGTGCGAAGACTTGCATTTTTTTATTAATCATTTGCATTTTTTGGCCGATAACTTGCATTTTTTTGGTCAATGACTTGCATTTTTTTGGTCGATGACATGCATTTTTTAACGATGACTTGTAGTTTTTGAATGTTTATTTACATTTTATTAGACGATGTCTTGCATTCTTTGGTTGAGACTTGCATTAGTTTTGGACGATGAGTTGCATTTGTTTGGTTGATTTTTTCGTCGCCCGTATTAGTTTTGGCTTTAAGTAACGCCCTACCGTTACAAAACCTGTTTTGTAATCCTTGATATCATGACTATCGAACCCACTAGCTCCCAAGCAAGTCCATTTTTTATCCGATTTAGCCCCATTCATAGAGAGCAGTTTTTGTTGTTTGTTTGAAGAAAATAATTAGCTTCGTAGCCAATATCTAGGGTCCCAAGTACCGCACGGCCGTAACGAAAACATGTTTTGGAATCCTTGATACCACGAATATATTATGGGATAACTGCGGCAAGTCCCATTTTTCCACAATATCGATCATCGTACCCTGACATTGTAAACCGAGTGAATTTTCAAAGTGCAAAACATTCATTCTGAAAAGATGGGATTGGGAAAGTAGTGAACGGCTCTATACAAATCATTATGGTTAGAATCTAGATGATGTTCTGGGAGGAGGCCTCCTCTCAGAGTAGGCAGTTATAAGTAAGGCTATTGAATCATTGCAACATCTTTTAGGCCCTACGGTGATGATTATTAAATGTTACAATATCCATAACGGTCTACAGCTTAGGGAAGGCTATTCTGGCATTCCAAGAAACTGCAAACATCGAATTTTGGCATGAGTTCTTGACATTGGCAAGTTGATTGAGAGTAGAGATGCAGTCTTCACTAAAGCCGAACGGATGGCTACGGCTAGATTGTGCAGTAAATATACTCAAGTCTAGATGAAGCTCGTAAATAAAGTCTGTTTAAACTTCAAAGGACTTCCATAAGCGTTATTGTTAGAGTTATTATTGCACATTGGATTCTAGGAACACATCTAGAGACTCACTGGTCGCGGCCACATAAGTAATGAATTCGACAAGAACAAACAGAGGTAATTGTTCTTCACCTCATTAGTAAATGTTATATTACGTCGCAGGAGAAGTAAGCAACTAGATTTATATTATGCAGAGGATCTTACTAATCTGTAGGCATTGTCAGAAGCTCCGGACTGTTCTGGTGTAAGGGAAAACTTAAAGTATCTGGTGTCACAATAGGCCTAATGTCACTAAAGTGTGTCTAGTCTCATTGCGTGGAGTCTTCATAATTGTCTTAAGCAATCAAAATTTAATAAAATTGTCATGAAAAGCTTCTTAAAAATCTGTCGTTAGGAGTCGACTTTAACCTGCAGGTACCGCTACGCATGTATAAAATTAACACACACAACTTAAATGGTGTGAGAAGCTAGGTCGTCATCATGATTACAGGGTTGAACTATATGTGTGTCAAAACATCCTTGTTCACTACAGTAGCAGAAAATTAGGCCAAACCTTTGGGAAACCTTCTCTTGAGTTACAGCTTCTGCTGAGCCTAAATTTTAAGCCGATTTTTTTTTGGATTACAGCCTCTCAGAAACCACTGTAAATTGTTAGAAAAATTTGGAAAATATTTGCAAATAAATTATTTTCAAAAAGTATGCGAAACAAAACAAATATTTTATACAATTTCTCGTTTCACTCTCTCGCTCTCTCTCTCTCGTTCTCTCTCTCCCTCACTCTCTCTTTTACTTTATCTTTATCTTTTTTATTTCAAAAGTATGACTACTTAAGCAAGAAGACTGACTGGTCTTTTCCTTTGAATAGACAAACTTAAAGACAAAAAGTCTTTTATCTGGCATAAGAGTATTTATTTTCCTCATATCGAACATTAAAATCACTATTCGTTCAATGCCTCACCCAATTCGCTTTCCATTTCCTGTGTTGTGTTGTGTTTGTGTTAAGGACTTGTGTGGCACAATTACCAAAAACAGTGGAAGGAAAAAAAGCCAGTTGCCGCCATATTTACTACCGCATCGATATAATTAATCATTAGATTTGTAGATTTCCTGGATTTATTATAAATACTTAACATTGTTGCTGTTTTTCGGTGTGAGTTGTTGTATGCCAACATTGCCAACAACTTGTAGTCTTTACACACAGTTGATGTGGTTGTTTTTGTTGTATATATTGTTTCCTTTTTTTCTCTTCTCTTTATAAATTTATTTATGAAAGTAAAAGCAAAACCAAAACAAAATTTGAAATTTTTTTTTCATTGTGGTTGCTTTTGACTTGCCATGACAACAACACCATAGAAGGCCCATGTATTTTATGAACTTCTTCCCTCTGTGTGGCATGCCATCTTCTGTAACTGTAAAGGACATAGGAAACAGGGAAGAAACAAAAATATGGGCTTATTTGTCGATAACACGTGCACGAGTATGTGTTTTTGTTTCTTAGCAAAAATTGGAATTTTTTTTCCTTTCAATGAAAATATTTCGCAAAAGCCAATATGTTTTTACTAATCATGGCAACAATGTTTGGTATTTTGTTGTTGTTATTGTTGTTATCTGTTGTTTTTATAAAATATTTGGTTTTTTTTTTCTTCTTATTGATGAGGCACGATTTGACGTCATTTTAGCGATAAACATCATCTAAATGGCTAAAATACTTGTTTAGCACAATAAAAACAAACTCGATTCCTTCCTTAAATTCATTTTTTTCCCGCAACAATTTAAAAAAAAGAAGATTTTTCGTGTTATGCACTGTAGTCCTTTAAAAGAGACAAACAGTCGCTTCCACAGCATTTTTATCAATGACTTGACTTAATTCTTTTGTGCGCTCTGTTTTTATCCACTAGTGTCCTGTGAAACAAAAAAAAATCGAAATTTTTATGCTTAGGTATGGATTGATTAATGGTACCTTAAAGGAAGTTTTCAGAAACCAATTTAAGTTGCCTTAAATTTAAACTACATTTTGCGGAAATTAAAGTTTTTTCTTGCATTTGAAAACCAACAAATTTAAATTCGTAAGTCTTCTAACCATAATGAAATGAAAATTTATTTTATTTCTCTTCTATAAATAGATTACAAAACAACAGGCATCATTTTAGCTTTTGCAGCTAAGCATAGCTAACCATACGATTAAGGATGTTAAGGATTTTTTGAGGTTATGCTAATACTTGCTCGGTCACACGGATAGTTATACTTTTGGGTTCATAATTAAGAATCAAGGTTTTTGATTTTCAACAGACTTCAATTAATTTAAAATTTGTTAAGCTACTGACCTAACAGACGTAAGGTAACTGATCTTTTAAAGGTCACTAGTGCTTGTACTCTCATGCAACACTGCGAGCCGCTATGCTAACATTTGTCGTTTATGTCCACCAAACAAATATACACTCTTCCAACAAAGACTTTCGAACGCGCATAGTTGAAATGAGTATTTAGTTGTAGCCACTTTCGCCAAGCTTCGTGCAGCGTATTTTGTCTGTTTTTCTAAACCACCATGTGTGATCAAAGACGAAGATGTGTTTTCTTTGAATGTGCTTTTGAGCAGATGGCAAGTGACTAATTTTCATCGGAATATCACCCCAGCGATGAGGCCCATTCCATGATAAACGTATACGTGTACGAACAAAATTGTCGAATTTGGGACGATACCTATTCACATGAGATCCAAGAGCATCCAATACATTACGAAAAAGTCACTGTTTAATGTTGATTTTAGGCTGGGGTGTCATCTGGTAATATTTCTTTGACAATGACTCTGGCCAGGCCATTACTATAAGCACTATAAGTCAATGATTATCAATCCCTGAATTGGACGATCTGGACACCAACGACATATTGTTTCAAAGGGATGGCGATATGTGCCACATAGCTATATGGAAGTTAACTCATCGCTGATGCCAAAAGAAGTTGGCAATCATCGACTTTCAGTGTGTGCCAATGAAAGTGACGGGGGGCGTTCTCAAAGAAAGAAGAAGCAGAACTGATGATGTTGCCGGTCCAAAATCCTCTACACGATATTACTCTTTGGATTGCATTGAACGATCTCATGTCGATGGTTATCGTTCCAAATCCGAGAATTTTGTTTGTTCATGTAGCGATTCATCCTGAAATTTTCTTCATCACTGAAGAAGATTTTTCGATGAAAACTAAAGAAAATTGCCAAATGCTGTAGAGCACATTCAGCGAACACACATCGTCGTCTATGGGAGTTTGCCTTCAGTTTCTGGGTCAGTTGAATTTTGTGCCAAGTTCGGGCAAAAAATTTGTCGAATTGTGGTCCAGTATTTGGTGTGTTTGCTTAAGCATGTGTTTCAAATTCCTGCTCAGACATCTTGAACAAATCCAAGATTTTTCTGGTGACTTCCTTTTAGGAGCCTTCTGGCAAAAACTTTGAGAGTAAACAGAAATTGTTATGAAAAGTTTCTTAAAAATTTGTCGTTCGGATTCGACGCGGAACTGTAGGTCCCTCCCTCCACTCGTAGATAAAATTAACACACCCAACGTGGGTGGTGTCACCAGTTCGTTTCTAATTCTGACTAGTGAGTTGTAACAACTCATTAAATAAGTAAGTGATCTGCGAAAACCAAGTTATTACGAACGGCCTCTGGTTCGTCGTCATAACACTTTACTTTAACGGCGTCCCACAAAAAAAGCCAAACGTTTGATGCAATAAATCGATTATGGCATGAGATGTGTGGCAAGTTGCACCATCCAGTTGAAACCAAACGTCGTTCACATCAATACCATGAAGAAAATCGGTTATTATGATGCGATAGGTGTCTCCATTGACCGTAATGGTAGCGTCGAGCTAAAGCCGCTCTACATGCCGCACCAAGCAGTCACTCATAGTGGGTTCATTGGCATGTGTAAGACCACGTGTGAGTTTTCTGAGCCCCAAAGATAGCAGTTTTGCTTATTAATCGACCCACCAAGATGAAAATTAGCTTCATCCGAAAAGATGAAGACGCAAAAACGACATTGTCGTGCAGTTTCTCGAAGCGAAAACGAAGCGAATGGTCATATGGCTTCAAGTCTTGAACGAATTAAACTTTGTAAGCCGTCATACCGAGATCTTTTCGCAAAATTCGACGTAAACTGGTGCGTCAAATGTTCAATTCTTGAGAACAATGACGAGTTGATGAGCGATTGAAAGCACACTCTCAGTCACAGCTTCGATATTTTCGGGTGTACACACTGCACGAGCGCGCTTACGGCTTGCCACATCAATAATTAAACCAGAAACACGAACTTTGGCAATAAATTTGCGTATACCGAGCACGGTTGGTCCTTCTCTGGGACCATTTTCGTGCAATTTCCGACCAATTGCCTTTGTTTTGGAAATAAATTTCCAATAAATCCCAAATAAATCGATTCATTACGTTCGGTGGAGCTAATATACTGAATTTTGTGACAGATAGAATGACGAAAGTATTGCCAGATTCGTAATAACTGATGGTTCAAATTTAAACCGATAGATGGCCTACACGATACAATTGGGGCCAAATAAATAAATATTTTTCTTAAATAAACGATTTTTTTCAAATCAACTTTACATAAGTAATTAGTGGATGAAATCTGCCTGTAAATAATTCTTATGATTTCAAGCCCTTTTATGCCTCTAAACACATTTTGTCTAAACATAATAACATAGAAGGACACATACTCGTATATCATGTCACTGCCACATACGAGTACAGCCATATGCAGAGGCCAAAGATTAATAGACGTCTCGTAGCCGGGCTCGTGAACTCAATAAAAATAATGATGACGATTAGCGAAAATCTCTGCATAAAATCAACGAAATTTTTACAATTTACAACCAGAAACCAAAAGTAAAAGAAAGAAATCTACCTTGAAAAATAAATATCGTTGAAGATGTGAAAAATTGTGGACACATTTTGTGGCATGTGTTTGTCGCAAAATGGATGTCTTGCACTGTGTGTACACTGTACACGTAGTGGGCGAGTGGCTTTTCGCTAAAGATGAGATTGTCAAAGACAAATCCTTTGTGAAAAATGTGTCATTTACAGTCAGTGGAAATAATAATGAACAACACTAGCAGCAGCAGCAGCCATTAGTTGTAATAGACGAGTGGCAAATATTTTACACTTAGAACAGTAACAACAATAAAATATAAATTATAACACAGTACTTATGTACACAGTATACTCGTACAATACAATATGAACATGCAACAATAAAATACAGGACAAAACGTTCAAGAAAACAACGTTAAACGTGTTATAATAACGCGCGGCTGTTAAAATTCTACAAGAAATCTTTATTGTTGCTGTCCTTGTTGTTTTTGTTGTTTTTGTATAACAAGTATCACGGCCATTTTGTACAGTTTTAGCCAAGTCATAAAAGGCAATTTAATTTAAATGACTTTAAACAAGAACAACAATAACAACAACAACAATATTCAGAGAGAGAGCGAGTTTTTCGAAAAATACCTTTCGAGCTGAAAGTAAAATGAAAAGTTTCAAGAAAAACAATTGAAATATTTCATACCTGTTGTTGTTGTTGTTGTTCTTGTATTTGTGGGTAAAATATTTTCACACCTCTTCGTTTTAAGCCATGCCTTTTCCCACCTTATCTTTACCATTTAAAGTTTATCAGGGGAGCTTGGTGGTTAATGGGAAACGAAAGGAAGAAAAACTTCTTAAGAAAATCACATGCAACTGGTGCCAAATGAATTTCTTTTTATTCTTGTTTTGTTTTTAAATTTTTTCTATTTTCTTGAAAATTTGTTTGTCCTTTAGTTGTTGTTGTTGTTGTTTATTTTGTTCTCCCGTGTAATTTTTGCTGAACTCATGCCATTAACTTTTGTTAGATTAACATGAAATTAAAAAAGTTTCCTTTCTTTTTTAATTTTCTTGAAATCATTATTCATCGTTACGAATTGAAAACAAAATTTCGAATGAAAATTTCGAAAGTCAAGAAGTTGGAAAATTAAAATAATTTTAAAGATTCTTTCACAAGCATAGAATTACAACAACATTTAAGAAGCGTTCCGTGGATGTTGATTTTTTTCCTGCACTGTGTTGGTGTAAGAAAGGATCTTAAAATGGAAAACGTTATTGAAGGATTTGTTTGAGAGTTTTTCCCTATATTTTCTGAGTTAAAAATTTTATTTCAAATATTTACAATTATGTAAAGGAAAGTGTGTGTTCTGGGCTGAGCTTCCAGCTACAGAAATATTATTTCCAAATCCACGCCATCTTTGGCTGTTTTAAGGCTAATGTTTCACTTGCGGCCACAACTTTTTTATTCGTATGTATGCAGTTTTAATGGATATCATCTTACTCTCAGTTGAGGTTTTCTAAAGCATGAGCGAGTTTTAATTTCAATTTTATCAGCCGCTCTAAATCTCTATGAAGATCCATGAGGTCCTTCTCGTTTTTCTACTATGGGTCTGGCAGTAAGTGAGGACAAAACAAAGTATATGTTATCGACAAGTAGAGACGTGCGGCATATTGATTCTTAGATTATGGCCGATAACTATCACAAGTATAGTCAATGAATTTATTTATCTGTGCTCAGCCATTACCACCAAAAATGATGTCAGTCTGGAGATCAAGCGCAAGACCACTCTTACCAATAGGTGCTAATATGGTCTCAATAGGCAATTGAGTAGCAAAGACCTCTCTCGTATGATATACATATCTAATACTCTACAAGACGCTCATCCTACCCGTGCTTCTTTATGGCGCAGAGGCATGGACCCTTTTAAGCACTGATGCAACAGCCTTCAGAGTATTCGAGAGTAAAGTCGTACGTAAGATCTTCGGTCCAGTGCGAGTTGGCGATGATTTCCGCATTTGATCAACAGTTAGCTGTATAAGTTCCTCAACGACATAGACGTTGTGCAGCGTATTAATATCTAGCGGCTGCGATGGCTCGGCCATGTCGATCGAATGGAGGAGGATGCTCCGGTGAGATGGGTATTTGATGCGGGGATCTGCGGAAGTCGACGAAGAGGGCGAGCTTGTATGCGTTGGAAGGACCAAATCGAGGAAGCCCTGTCATTGATATGATCAACTGCCGTAGGCGCTCAAGAAGCAGAGGCGCTTGGAAGGATGTGTTGCGGCAGGACGAAATCCGTTAATCGGGTTGTGAATGGCAATTTAAGTAAGATATTTTTCAATTATAGCTTACTGAACTGGTCATTACAACCTTCTAGCTTCTCACACCACTTACGTATTTTGTGTATTAATTTTATCCATATGTGCTACAGCTTAAACCATATTACGAACGACAAATATTGATGAAACTATTCATGGCAATTTTTAATTTTCTTCTTAGAGTTTTAGCCAGAAATCTTCTAGTCCAACAAGCCAACACACTACCTACTAGACTACGGCGACTTCAAGTATTCTGATAGTTTTATAAAATTGTGGATTTGATCAAATTTACATTCGGCTAAACACGTCCTGTCAGAGGAACTGTTCTGTAGTCTCCACGTCTGCCTTGTCATTACAGACTTTGCAGAAATCATTCTGATGTAGTAGTGGCCTCTGAGCCTTCGTAAACAGAGCCATTGTCCCCTTGAAACTACAGTGAGGTTTCTAATATTGTCTGGATAGATTTACAAAAGTGTTTTGTTTCTCATATTTCCACTGTCAGTCAGAGTTATGTGGTTTTCGTAGAAATAAGTTATTTACACCATCTTTGCTGTTTGCCTCTCTGAACAGGAATGAGAACCTCATAGATTCGAATTAATTTGGATATTTTATTGTATCAGCCTTTGCACATGTCTTAGCTTTGTTAGTTCTTTGAATATTCTCATCTCGTGAGTCTCTGTAAAATGTTTTCTTATTTCCACGAGACACACTCGGTATTTTGGAACAATAAGTAAAAACAAACCCGCTCTTGATAAGCTCTGATAACAGATTAGCACAGCAGCTGTCTTTGTGGCCGCTATTTCAGATAGTTTACTACTATCTGCTGTAAGCGAATAATTCAAAGAAAAATTTAAGTTGAAAAAATTCCACATCAGACTTTGTTGCATGATCTGAGTCCATATTATTGAAAAACCAGCATCAAAAACAGTTTTCTAGTCTTTGACAGGCATTGATAGATCGCCTTCATAGTTTTTTGAACGGAGTTGGGTTCGAAAAACGTTCTTCACGAAATCTATATAAATGTAAACATCGTTGTTTACGTTTATTATTGTAGTGTTGTTGTTGTATTTTTGTTTACTTATTTACCATTTTTTATGCTGGTGTTTTTTGTTATATTAAGCAGTACGATAATTTGTAAACAGGATTGTTAGCTGCATTGTTTTGTTTTTGTAGTTTTTGTTTATAATTTTAATGTTAAGCGATTTAAAAGCAAAACACCAGAGTACAAATTCTTCATTTTCGTAATACTATATTTGGCTTATGTTTTTGTATGTCGACGTAATAAAATCAAATGAAAATTGCAATTTGAAAACTTTTATTCGCCTTTAACCTCGGAAAGAAAAGAAAACAAATTTTCATCCGCATCCTCAACGAATAACTGGTTTTTTAAACTTTTTTTAAGGGCAGACCCTGAAGTCAAACACATCCCATATTGCATTTAATCGAAAACTTTTATGTTTATTTTTATTTTTATTATTTATTGTGTGTTGCTATTTTCGATACATTTTTTTGTGTTTTTATTGAGAAAACTTTCATCTTTAATTTCCTTTAAAAAATCGATTAATTTTTCTAAAAACCAGAGAAAAAACAAAAAAAAAAACGAATTATATTGTAACGATGACAAAATAACGTTCTATTGAACCAAAAAACTGGCAAAAAAAAGCGGGGAAGAACTCTAAAAAAAAGTTTGTTGTAAATAAACAAAAAACAAAAAAACATCGACGTCATTGCCAAAATAAAAACGCAACAGTAACAACAATAACAACAAGAACAGCTAAAAGATATAGGAAACATATCTAAAACTGATACAAAATCACTAAAAATAACAGCAGAACAACAGCAACAGAACCATCGATATCAACAACAAGAGTGGTAGTAGCAATAGCAGCTGGAGCAGGAGGTAAGAATATCAGTTTTAAAGAGGAGTTTTCCTTCTTTTTGCCAATAACTTTTACGTACGTGTTGTTATTGTTGTTGTTTTATAGGTGTATGTATGTATGTATGTGGAAATGTATTGCCAAGTAAGAATATTAGCTGTACGCTTATACTTACAGACAGACATACTTTTTCTTTTTTTTGTTGGTAATACTGTCAGGACAATAACAATAACAGCAACTGATTTCAAACAGTGTTTTCGTTGAAAATTTTGTTCGTTTTTTTTTTGTTAATTTTTTTCGTTGCCAATAAATTGGAGTGTGAGTAAAGTTTCCTGGATAATAGTAAACATTTAAAAAGTTTCCAATTTTGTTTTTTTTTAGATTTTGTTTCATACTCGTTCCGATTACTGCAGTGTTACCAATTGCTTTTAAAATGGATTTCATTTAAGTGCGGTGCGGTCGTTACAATATTTTTGTTGGTCTGTTAGCGTGTGCAGGTATATAAAAGACTGAATTGTAGGAACATTTTGAATACTTTTATATTCCGTGCATACATTTTTTGTTTTTATTTACATGAATAAAGAATTATACAAGAGGAAAAATCAGAGTGAGATATTTAAGGTAATTCTTGGATCCAAACTTAAAAATTAAAATCGAAATTCAAAATTATAGTAAACTTTACCATACGAGGCGAATCCTTAACAACTTTGTCTTAATGGAACACAATATACTCATATTATAGGTAATATACTCATATTATTAAAAGTACACAACTGTATTGAGCACAGGAGAACAACTCGGACTCTAGCAATTTGAATAGAAATACTTTTCTGGTTGTCAAGATTAATTTGGACATTATTTTTGCTGACCCTCAACGTGATTATAACGTTCTTTACTTGATGCAGGCGTAATAAAATACCCCAGTCACCACTAAATTCCTTCGTTTATTTAAATGACTACACTATTAAGGCGTCAAATAGATCTGTACATCTGGATTCTACTAGAGTTTTACATGCCTTAAGTTGACACCTTTTTCCATACGTACATACTTACATTCTATTTTAAGCAATTATCAGTCCACATTATGTCTCATTTCTACGGCATCCTGGAGGACTTTATTTTTTGATGCCATTGCATCATGGGACTTTATTAACATCAATTTGAAAGTAGAAATTAATAATCTCTCCTATAGGAAGCTTAATATGCTGCTGTTTTCAGGATAGCAATCTTTTGATTGCACTTTTATTCCTCATTTATTCACACTTGGGGTTGTTTATCGGCATAAACTTGTGGAATTATTTGGCTTCCGCTCATTGATCTAACGGTCATTGCAATCCTTCAGTCCGGTTTACTATCTAGTTTCTTACACCACTTAATGTTTTGTGTGTTAATTTTGCCTATAAGTCCTACAGCTTAAAGTCGACTACGAACAGCAAATTTTTGTCAAGCTTCTCATTGCAATTTTATTTATTTTCAAAGTTTTTGCCAGAAATCTGCTGAGAGAAAGTCGCCGAAGAAATATTTTTCCATATTTTGTTTTGTTTGCAATGCTTCAACAGCACAATCAATTGGTCTGCAGTTTTGATCGATCGTCCTAACTGTCAAATCATGGTGACGTAATATAATAGTTAAAGGACTACATAGCCGGGCCATATGGATTCAATATCCCGAACGGGAAGAGAAACAAATATTCATCATGATTATCGAATTTAAAAAACTAAGAATCATCTATCTGGGCGACCACCGGATTCCACAGATTAGGCAAAACCAACAATGAACTTCATTGGAAGGTTAGACAGCTACACCTCTTAATAGAGAGAATAAGAATCAAGGAACTCACTATACCATTTCTATATTTAGTAGAAAAATCCAATCGATTTTCGCGGATGGTGTTGCGTTTAGGGAACAATAAATGGCAACATTATCTATGATTATACCTGCTAGAAACCTGTTTTTTAAAGATCGTAGAAAAGTCATGAAAAGAAATCGAATCACGTTCAGTCTCATTGCAAGTATCTGGTTGAACTATATCACCCAAAATGATACTGCAAACAGCAGCATTCACTGTTTTATTGGCCTGGACATCAAATTCATTTCGAGGTTCGTCTAGGTATTCTCTTACAATAGAGTATAGCTAAGACATTTCTTTTGTTAGATAACTAGCTGTGAAATAAATTTTGCTACTCCCGGACTTATTGTACAATAGCGACACATATAATTTAAACATACATACATAATTGGTCTTTACAACCCTTCAGTCAGGATTACGACCTATCTTCTCACGACACTTATGTTGTGTGTGTTTAGTTTATATATGAGTGATGGGACCTACAGTTTAAAGTCGACTCCGAACGACAGATTTCTGAGAATCTTTTCATGGCAATTTTATTTACTCTCAGAGTTTTTGCCAGAAATCTGCTGAGAGGAAGTCGCCGAAGAAATATTTTTTCCTTAAGTCTAATAAGCCAACACACTACCTACTAGACTACGGCGACTACGATATTATTTAGACATTCGGGTTTATTTCTCTGGGATACTGATTTACTTTTGAACCTCATTTTAGCACAAAGTTCTTTCCCGTTGGCAATAATAAATCTGACGTCTAGTGGGTAGAGTGTTGACTTATTAGACGAGAGCCTGAGGTTAACATCTCAAACAAAATGAAGTACTAAAGATATATTTCTTTTGACGTTCTCCTCTCAGCAAAAATTCTGCCATGAGAAGATTCTTAAATTTGTCATTGGAAGTAGACGTTAAACAGTAAGTGTGGCCACTCATGGATACAATTAAAACACAAAGAAAAAACATTGATGGCAAGATAAGCTTGATTATAATCCTGACTAAGGGTTTGTAATCACCACTTAAGAGAGTAAGTAAATCCTTTGTGTTGTCCTGATTCACCTACATTTGCTGCGTTTCTTAAATCACAACAGATATGAATCTGTAATTTAGAACGAACTTTGTTTATTTTCTAGAGGGTATTATCCAGGGACCGAAAATAACTGTTATTTTTGAATTTTTGATTAAAAAAAGCAACCGCAAGGAAATGTCGGAGAACAAAACCAAGTATACCATTTTGATTGTCTTGGACCAAATTTTTAAAAAATGCGATGCTTTTTAAAAACATGATTTTTATTTTTTAGAAAAAAAATAATAGTTATTTTTTGATTTTTATTTTTTCTAGCAAAAATAACAGTTATTTTTGACTTTTATTTTTTCGAGCAGAAATAAAAGTTATTTTTTGACTTTTATTTTTAAGAGCGGAAATAAAAGTTATTTTTTGACTTTTATTTTTTCGAGCAAAAATATCAATTATTTTTGACCTTTATTTTTTCTAGTAAAAATAAAAGTTATTTTTTGACTTTTATTTTTTCGAGCAGAAATAAAAGTTATTTCGGTTTTTTCAAACCCTATTACACAGAGATTAGTGTTTAATATACCCAAAACTTAATTCTAATAATTTTCTAACATAAATTACTTTAATTTTTTTAAAGAATTTTTTAATAAATATTATGAATTCATCATGAATTAAAACAAAAATAACTTTTATTTCTGCTCGAAAAAATAAAAGTCAAAACATAACTTTTATTTCTGCTGGAAAAAATAAAAGTTAAAAAATAACTTTTATTTCTGCTCGCAAAAATAAAAGTCAAAACATAACTTTTATTATTGCTCGAAAAAATAAATGTCGAAAAATAACTTTTATTTCTGCTCTTAAACATAAAAGTCCAAAAATAACTTTTATTACTGCTCTTAAAAATAAAAGTAAAAAATAACTTTTATTTCTGCTCGAAAAAATAAAAGTTAAAACATAACTTTTATTTCTGCTCGAAAAAATAAAAGTTAAAACATAACTTTTATTTCCGCTCGAAAAAATAAAAGTCAAAAATTAACTTTTATTTTCTGACTTTTACGATAAAAGTTATAACAGTTACGGTCCCTGGTATTATCAATTGGACCAACTTGAATACTAGGTTGTTTCTTTTTTGTTTTGGTTTTATAACGACTTTTTTTGAGTTCTGCTCTGCTCTGAATTGAATATGTAAGCTCTAGTAGAAGTTTAACCATATCCTTATGAGGACTCTGTTTTATATTTATATTTCTCGTGTTTGATTTACTTTACTGCCACGATATCATCGGTGAAACTCATGAAGGTTGCTTCTTTCGGCGTGGTTGGCAAATAGTTTTTACATGACGGTGAACAGGCTATTCAAAAATAAGATGTTGTCATTTGTTGACACTAGACTATTTTGTTTAAGACCCGTGAAGTCTCTCTTACACTATAGCCAGGCCTTATTCGAGATCTGGTTTACAACACTACAGCTGATATTGGTGAGATACCGCCCATTTGGGGTTCATAACTAAACCCCATATGGCGTAGAAGTGGTCAATATTTTCGCGAAGTAATCTTTAAACAGTAAACAACGCTCCTGTTAAAAATATCGCGTCTTAATTTTTACCCACCAGACCAAGTTAACTTTGAAGTTAATTGTGTTCAATCCTTGACGGATCTGTGTTATCTAATGGTTGTTGGTGTTTTTTATTTTTTTTTGTGAAGTGTATCTGCTCATCATGTGTGTTCAAAGTACAAGTTTAGTTAGTGGCTCACAGTACTCCCATATCTCTATACATACATACATATGCATGAATTTATGTGTGTTTAATGCATATATGTATGTACGTATGTATGCTTAGCTGAGTGTTATCTTAAGTACACGTATGTAATTGTGTTTCAACAAGCGCAACCCCTCGCTCTAGCCAGCCGAGTGCTTTGCGTGTGTAAGTTGCAACAGCAACTGATACATTAACTTGAAAGCGATTGGTGGCTAAAAGTTATACAGACAAATAACTGAGTGTGTGTGTGTATGTGTTGCAAGAATGTTTTTGTAATAAAGCAACGGCCTTGATTTATTGAAATTTGTTGTTTTTCGTTTAACAGCAACGAGAGAAAAAAAATTCACGACATCAACAACAACACCAGCAACTTGCCTCAAACTTTGTTTCATGGCTTCAACTCATTTCTGTTTATTGTTCGTTTTTTTTTCTTTGTGTTTGAAATTTTATTTTTCGTTTCATTTGGCATACAAGCGTTTACAAAAACACAAAAACAGAATAAAAAAACAACAACAGCAACAATATTTTTCTGCAACTTCAATAAATTACATTTTCGTGAATCCTTTCTCTTCTTTTTTTTGGAATTTTTTTTTTATTGCTAATACAACAGCTACTTTTGTTGTTGCTGTTGCTGCTGTTGTTACTCTAGTTGTTATTGCACTTTTGATAGATTCTCCTTGTTGAGAACATGTTGTTGCGTTTTTTGTTGTCTGTATTGTATTGCTGGTACACTGTTGGCTGTCCTTTAAGAGTGTGAAGCAAAGTAAGTCGCAGTAATGAATGGTTTTAATGTTACGGATGACATTTAAGTAAAAGAAGAGCAGCAGCAACAATAATTTTTGGACTATATTTTGATGACGTCATCTGGATATTCCATTAAAAACAATTTTTTTGTAATAAAGGGTTAACCATTCTTCGATTTCATAGTATTTTAAGTAAAACGTACATACAACTTTTATTTGCAATTTTTTTTATGTATTTTCAACGATATGAGGCTCTAATAGGGTGGTGATACGTGTTACACCGCTCATGCCACATTGTATACTCTGCACGAGCAGTTTTAGAGCATAGGTTAGAGGACGTCTACTTGTCAATTACGACAAGTACAGTACCCGGAGGTCGAATTGACCCATTGTACTTGAGAGCATGGTCATGGTCACTTCACATGGAGGTGGTGTAAGTCGGTCGCCGTTTGACTTCGTTAGACCATTGCTTGTAAAGTTTTCTTAAGTTCCAAGGCCACAGTGCTCTTCAAAGCCAACATAACCAATTAAAGCGTTTAAATACAACCTGATTTCTACACCAGAGTCATAGAAAATTGTGTTCCATGTGTTCCGCCCAGCGGAATGTTATGTTTGCCCATGAAGTCGCCGTAGTCTAGTAGGTAGTGTGTTGGCCTATTATACGTAAAGCCCGCGTTCGTATCCCAGGTCAGACATCAAAACGAAATATAAAAAAAAATTTCTTCGGCGACTTCCTCTCAGCAGATTTCTTGCAAAACCTCTGAGAGTAAATAAACCTGCCATGAAAAAGTTTCTCAAAAAATCTGTCGTTCGGAGTCGACGTGAGTGACATGAGTGGTGTGAGAAGCTAGACCGTAATCCTGACTGTAGGGTTGTAGAGGCCAATTATGTATGCATGTATGTAAGTTATGTTTGCCCAATGTTATCTCCAGAGCATATTTTGCACCAAATTGTCACTTTTTCCGGATCAAATTTGTTTTTCACAATCGCATGTGACGAAAGAGTGAGAAATTAGTTTCATCGCCGAAGAAAATTTTGCTTAAAAATTAAAAATTGAACGCCTGTATATCAGCAGCATATCTGCGGCGTTGTGAATAGTTAACCTACTTTAATTGCCGCTGAAGTTGTACTTTATAAAGTGGTTCAAAGCCAAAGTCGGAATATGTCATAATAACTGGTTGAGATAGGTTGTGGATTGCTGAGAATGCCGAATTCAAATTATCCGCCACACTTTCTCTAAGGGAAGCAAAATTTTCAGCAGTACGCACACTGTGATTATGCACAGGTCTGATCATAACTTTAGAGAATCTTATCTCTTAAAATTATATAATCCTTCCAATTGGTTATACAGTAGGTCGATTATAGTGACCATAGTTATCCTGTAATGCTCGTATATGAAGTCAATGTTCAATGCCAATTCCATATCCTTTAGTAAAAAAACATTTCAGATAAAAAAATAATTACAGCTGGCAGGCTTACTTCACTGGTTTGAATTAAAAACCACTAAATGGATAACCTATTAGTTGTTATTTTACTTGAACTATATTAGAAGAGTTTGCTTCGTTCTCTACTTGAAATGAAATTAATTTCGAAATTATTCTTCTGGATATTAAAGGATATTGAAACGAATATGGCAACATATGAAAAGTTATTGTAAAGTTTCAAACGACTTTTAAAAAACTTATCGATTTATAATGACAATACGACAGTCTTAAAACGCTCTTTTGCTTTTCGTTCATTGTGGTCTGATGGGATTATACGCCAGTCTTCAAACGGTCTTTCAAGCTGATGGTTGCTTTCGATTCATTGTTGTCTGATATGAATGGTTTCAGCTTCTACCACTATTTGTTTATTTTTAATGTTTTTATATCCAAATGTGGTTGCCTGGGTGGTAGTCTTCATAAAGCGTGACCAATAAGTCCATCTTTTCGACTGCGGATATCCATTTTGATGAAAATTTTTTCATTTTGAACGTGGCGCTGAGGATTTTGCGTTATATTTAAGCAGAAGATTTCTAGAACCCGAAAAAATTTAAATTATCTTCAACAAACTTTATTTATTTGCGAAGGAAAGATGGGATAGGTTAGGTTAGGTTAGAGGACGTGTACTTGTCAATTAAGACAAGTACAGTACCCGGAGGTCGAATTGACCCATCGTACAACGTCCCAGTTTCTCACACCACTTATGTTGTGTGTGTTAATTTATACATGCGTGGTGGGACCTGCAGTTTAAAGTCGACTCCAAAGGACAGATTTTTGAGAAAGTTTTTCATGGCAATTTTATTTACTCTCAGAGTTTTTGCCAGAAATCTACTAAGAGGAAGTCGCCGAAGAAATACTTTTTTGTCTTGATGTCTGACCTGGGGCTCGAACACTGGCTTTACTTCTAATAAGCCAACATACTACCTACTAGTCTACCGCGACTTCAAAGGATATGGGATACTAAACCCATTTGTATAGGGATAAAACATATGTGGTCTGCTGTGAATGTTATATAGTATAGAAGGACATTTGAATAAATGCTAACCACAATCCGTTTTAGGAATCTCTTTGCTTTTCAACGAGAAACTGGCCTTTGGATATACAAGCCACATTTGAAAACTTAACCTAAACTGAGATCATTTCAAGGTGTTTTTTATAAATCAAATCTGCATAGGGCAAATGACGTCACATAGGTTTTAGATATTTTTAACTTAATTAACCTAGAGATCCACTGTGAATTCCCAACTCAATTTATATAATTGTAGGCTTATTTGGAGCCTTGGGATAATTGTTATCGTGTGGTCTAGATTGCGAAACCACTGGATGTCTTCCTTTTGAGACCTACAAATATAATCCCAGATTTCTTTAGGTTTTGTGGATACAAAACTGTATTACAGTGCATGCGTTGTATGGAACGGATGGCTTATCAGAATAAAGTAGTTTTGTAGCATTAAAGCTTGTGACATCATCAATTTGATTTGCTTTTGTTTGGATTTTATAATTGTACTGCCCTGAATACGTGCCAATTATAATCTTTTTGAATAAACTCGGATCATTCAATAAATCCACTAAAAACTGGTACCTTTTAAACAGCGTAATGTCTATGACACAAGATTAGGGTAAAAGGCCATAATAGAAGACCGCCATCAGTATCATACACTTGAAGTCTTTATCTTTTATTAGCTTGGATTTATCATCCTGCGGTCTTCTCAAAACAAAGCCAATCCATGTCCGTTCTCACTTTGGTGTTCCGCTCGGTCTTTGCGGGTGATTTTTATTGAAACCTACCCTCAACTAGAATTTATTTCAAGTTATTCCCCAAATCATTTCACTCATACTACAAATTCATAGGGATTTATACTCCATATCCAGAGTCTGATGTTAATTCTTATGGTTTTTAAATGATCCTCGTCATCTATTCGTTTAAAAACATATAGGCTAATGACAACAATGTGTATATTTGTTGATTAAAAATCAACATTTTGTTTAAAAAACAAAGAAAAAAGTTCATAATTTGCGTATATGCGTTACGAAACAAAACAAACAAACAGCAAGTGAAACAATTAATTCATCAGGAATTTTTTGAAAAATATTTTCAACGCGTTCGTGGATGAGTTAAAACAGACACTTTAGAGGTGCTGATTAAAATATTGTGGCAAGTACGTACACAAGTACATGGTGTTGCTTTCTGCAACACCTCACTTTTATGAACAAACAAAAAAACAAATAAATTCACCCACACACAGAAGCATGTGAAGGCATTTAAGCTTGTAAATTTACATTGAAAAATTCTTTTCAGCACGCATTAAGAGCCTACTAAAAGTGTCACCAATACACACACACACATACAATATAACATACCCCTACTTAGACTTGCACACGTACTTGACATAAAACGTCAAGTGGCTCTTCCTTACATATTGCAACAGCAATAGCAACAGCAACATCAATACAAACACCAAAGCTTCTGGTATATCATACACCAACGACGGTTGCATCCTCCACAGTGCTTATATGTATTGTACAGCAAACTTGTCAGTGCCGATGCCTATGAATGTCTCTGTGGTGGTGAGAGAAAGACACAAAAAAAAACAAATCTTTTACGCATAAATTTGCTTATTTTTCATGAATTTCTTTTGGGGGCTGCTTTTTTCTTTTTTTTTCTTCTTTGCTTTTCTAATAAGAAAGAATTTTTCTTTTTACTGCTGCTGTCGCTACTACTACTACTACTACTGCTACTGTTGCTTCTACTTTTTTACTACTTGAGCACGTTATGTGGCAACGACAGATGCATGGCATTGTAATTAAAAGTGAATGGAAATGACGACGCAAACACATACAACACACAGTCATACTGACAAAATACCATTTTCTTGTGATTTTGCTTGAAAAAAAAAAAGAAATTGTGAAACAGAGAAGAGCTAAGGAATAAATTAAGAAATTAGAAAAAACAAGAATCTTTTTAAAGAGGGGATATTAATGGAGTGAAATTCCATAATATTTCAGGCATCTTCATATCGGGTGTATTCATTATACATCCCCCAAGTTATTCTATATTGTGGCTCCGTATTAGACAATAAAGTCATGAAAACAGTTCCCAATATTCGCTCCTTCTTAGGCCATCAGTTTTATTTTGAGTCAGCATTTCTAGCTCGTCTTCTGCTACATCATCTTCTGCTGATCACCAATCAGTTGGCAGAGGTTTCTATCGAAATATTTTTTTAATTAAAGTATGAAGCTTGCTAGGGTAGGTAAAAGTGGTAGCTTTGATTACTCAGGCACACTTGAGTACACATAGCGCAGCATAAGCGCAGTCCCTGTATTGACCGAATTCCTTCAAACTCGCCGCACATTGAAAGCAGGACTACCCTATGTTTCAAACCAGCCTAAAAGTTTAACAAACGACGTTTTATCCTTGATATCAGTGGATGATAAGTCCTTTAAACTGACAAGGAATGGGCATCGACAAAGAAAGTTGATAACAGTTTCCTTCTCTTTAATAGACCCACAACTTCGGCAAAAGTCGTTCGATGGGAGTTGCAGTCTTTCCATATATCTTCCCATAACGCAAGCATGGCCACTCTGATCGTGATGATATTGCGATCAAGTTTGGTTGGTGTGCCTTCTATCCATTATGGGCCAAGAAAGTCTTGCAATGGAGCAAGATTCTCATTGACCCAGGGTAGCTTGGCGTCCGTGAAGAATTTTTGACAATTTAACTGAGGTAAGTGGCATACTCTATTCTATTGACGAGGGTTCCGAAAGCAGCGCACGCGCTATGTCAAGCTCGTTCGCCCTGCAGTTGCCTCATCCAGTTTCCTAATCTGAAAACAAATTTGTACAAAGAAGGCATCATAGATGCCAGAAGGAACCAATTTACTGCACGTCAATGAAAAGTGACGATGAAACACTAAAAGTCGCCATCGTCTAGTCAGTAGTGTGTTGGCTTATTAGACGAGAGCTAGGAATTCACATGCCAATATTTCTTTTTGTGACTTCCCCTCAACAGTCTTCAGGCAGAAACTCTGAAAAGTTTCTCAAAACTCTGAGCACAATAAAATTCCCATGAGAAGTTTCTCAAAACTCTTCGAAGCCGACTTCAAACTGTAGGTTCCGCCATTCATGGATGAAAAAATTAACACACACTACATGGGTCGTGTGTGTAGATAGGTTTTAATCTTCACTAAAGGGTCGTAGTGACCAATTGAAAAAACACGTACCAGAATTGAGCTATCTTAGCTGGGATTTGAAGCACACACTACCTACTAGATTACGGTGACTTTCCGTCGTAGTATAGTAGGTAGTGTGTTGGCTTATTAGACACAAGGTCACGGATCAAACAACAGGTCAGAAACCTCCAACAAACGAAACAACGAAATATGAAAAAATATTTCTTTGGCGACTGCCTGACTGCAGATTTCTGCCTAAAACTCTCTGAGTGAAATTAAATTGCCATGAAAAAGTTTTAAAAAATCTGTCGTTCAGAGTCGAATTTGAACTGTAGATCCCGCCCACTCATGTATAAATTTAACACCCACAACAGTGGTTGTGTGAAATGATAGGTTGTAATCCTGACTAAAAGGTTGTTGGTCACTACAACCAATACTTACATCAAGTAGCACAACATTTTTTAAGTAATTTTAATTGTCACCAATTCCAATCCTGTACTATAACTTTCCGTTTATGATCGATTTATAATACGACCCAGAAGTCTACTCTGACACATACAACTTATACTCCCCCTCCAATCAATTTTCTTAAATTTACTCCCCTTTTCAAATGCTCCTTCTTGTTCAGGCTGTATGGGATATACGAATCCGATTCGTATATAAAAACCAAAAACAACAACATATGCATTGTGAAATCAGGACAATAACTATAAGAGAAAAAAAGAAGCCAAGAAATGGAAATCGTTTACGCCGCATACAAGAGAAAATCGTAACCAAAACAAATTAGTCGAACAACATATTCCCACGTTCAAGATTTTTACGTTGCTGGCATTGATGCTCTTAATGGCTTACACAGGACCTTTTATAAGAGTATATTTGGTGTATGCAAAGGACTTTTATAGTGGAGATGTTTGTTTTTTCTTTTTTTTCCTTTTCTTTTAAAGGATTTTGTTTTCCTCTTTCTTCTTCTTTATTTTGGCAATGATTTTTAAAATTCTATTCAAATCAATAGATTTTTCTCATCTCATATGGTGGTAAACAAATCCATGGAATGAATGAGAGAAGTGAAGTAGAGGAGGCAGGCAGTATTAGAAGAAATACTTTATGGCAGTATTTTTCTTTAAGAAAGTCAATATGAGTCTCAGTGTGTTTAAACATTTGAAAGTTTGAAAATGACTTTTTTAGGTTTTAGGGTTGGGTTTGCTTGTTTTTTTTGTCTTCTTTGCCTTGTTGATTATAAAGAAGTCAATAATTGTAATTCGTCGTCAACATGTCATTGTATTGATTGTCATTGTTGACATTTTTGTTATTGTTTACGAAGCCCTGCTTACACTAAACAAAGGAGCATGCAAAGAAGGGAATAAAAAGGATGTGAAATTAAACACGGGGTTATCCTTTATTTGTTGTTTTTTTCTCCTTTTTTTGGTTAAGAATTTTGTGTACAACTTAAGTTATTATTATAGAATTATATTGTTATCGCAAATGCCATACATATGTACACACATACATACATACATACATTCAAGGAATCCCTAACAAATCTTTTGCTATTTCCATAGTAAACTACCCTGCAGTTTACGTGAGTGTATCTATATTCGGCTGCCTATTGTTAACTCGTAAATTGATTGGGTATCCTTCAATGGAAATAAAAAGGCTTCATTCAGTCTCTCTCTCTTTTATTTTATTAAGCAAAACAAATACAAATTCAAATACAAATACGCTTAACATTTCTAACAATAAAGCTATTTTCTATGTTATCCTCTAAATGTGTGTGTGTTTGTTTAAGTGTGTAAGTAAAGTGAAATATGATCTGAATTCCTAAGAAAATACTTGGCATGCCTGAAAACTTAAAGATTCTTGAAAATTTTTGAATAATTTTTGTTTTTTTTTTTGTGTAGTAAATAACGTCGAACGTAACGTCTCGTAACAAGACGTTTAGTTAGGTTACGTACAAACATAGAAGACCTTTTTTTGCTTTCTTTCTCTTTTTATATTTAGAAAATCAACTTCAATATCAACATCAACATCAACACGATGTGTGATTAAGTGTCGTGTCTCTGTATGTTTAGATTTCTTCGATTGCCTTTCAATCTGACAAACAATACTCATAATAATTCGCTGTTTATTTTTCTTGTTGTTATTGTTGTTGTTTTCCTTTTATTTTATACGCTGCGTTGACTTCGCTGTCATCAATTTATAAAATGTTTACACAAATTAAGATTCCCATACATTGTTGTACCATACCATCCATGTACACACTATATTAGCGTTTAGTGATAACAGTGGAGCAAAAGCTGGAAAAAAGTGTTTTTTTTTAATTGCAAAAAAAGAACTAAGTTAACCAAGTTTTATGATAAATGTAGAGTGATAGCATCCCTTATGTAGCATTGTTGTCCATATTCAGGATGTTAAATCGAGGGCTGCAGGGCTGAGTACTATTGGCCTCTTAGAGGATCTTACATTTAATAATCTTCTTACTTACTTCATTCGATTTGTTGTTGCTGATCCTGTACGCGAAATTAACATGATGGGGTCTTAACATTCAAGTAAGGGAGATTGTCGGTGCTATCTATACCTGCGAAAGAGAGGAAGTTATATCCTGATATCCCCAATTACTACAGCACCGAACAAAAGGACCACCAACGTTACTTCTTAGGGCTCTGTACTTCAACATACATTATAGATTGCGTTGTGGATTCATCGTTGTGGGTGATATAACGTTATTTGTTGTAGACAAACGGCTTGATGTTCTAAAAGCAAAGTGCAATGATTGTATCGAGAGTGCTGGCTCAATTGAGAGGCACAGAATTCGGAATGAAAATTGTTAAGATATAAAGTATTTTAGTAACAATGATTGATGTAAGACTGAGATTTAAAGAAAACTTGGCAACTGTTGGCGTTAAAAAAACGAATCGTACGCTCTCTCCTTTAATGCTGAATGTTGTTGGTCCTCACAGTGAAAATGGTGGCTTCTGGCAATGGCTGTGGTTTCAATCGCACAAGATGTAATATCCGGGAAGGTGGAGATGGATATCCACAAGAAAGAGCGTATCAATCCAATGAGAAGAGTCAATTCTCAAAATATTGGTCGCAATTGAAAAAACTTTGTTCATCACTTACAGTGTTGGAAAAAATAATAGAAACGCATCAAAAAACGTTGAAAAAATCTCCATATCATTAGGGACCCGCCACCCTGTTTGACTGTCTTTTTTGTGCATTTTGGATAAAACTCTTTATTGGCAGGGCGACGTACAAAACATTTTTCGTCTGATGGAGCACTTTGTTCCAATTTTTCCGACTTTGGTGTTATCTAGCAAATTTTAACCTTTTTTTATATTTTTGTTTTACTTAAAAGAGTTACTGACCTTGGACTTCGAGCCTGTTTCTTATAGTACCGCTTGCTACTGGAGCTTCTAGTATATTTTTAAGCCCATTAGATAACCCAAAAGAATTTTTTTTGGAATGACGTACTAAAATTTGATCAAAACGCGAGGACGTTTTCCTCTTTCTTCCTCTAGTTTCGATATATTTTGTATAGTGAATCACTTAAATACTTTATATTTAGAACACTGCATTATGTGGGCTATTTTTCCAAGTGATAAGCCATCGGATTTTAACTTAAGGATAACATTTCTTTCAGCATCAGTGGTATGAACACCTCGGCCCATTTTTTAAAAGATTTAAAACATACACTCAACACGAAAATTTTGCAAATGGTCCAAAAAAAAGTTTTTTTTAACTCCATTTTTACCACTTCTAAATATTTCATGTAAAAAGTTTATTTATTTTAAATTTAAACACGGTTTTAGAAAAACGTTTCTATTAATTTTTCCAGCTAAATTACGTATTTTTTTTACTTTTTCCTGAAAACTAATAAATTAAAAGAGAAGAAAGCAATAAAGAAAGCAAATAATAAAATCCCCTTACATTAGCAAGAATTTGACAGCAATTTCCAACTATAAAAGTTTATAACAAAAAGTATACAATATTTTAATGATGAACTAGGAATCGTTTCTATTATTTTTTCCAACACTGTATATCGTTGAAAAGTTTGTGAGTGATTCTCAAGCGAAGATATCGAATACAAATTCTTTAATAGTAAACGGATACTGGTGCCATGGTGATTAGGTACGTCACATGCCTGTTGGCATACACCTTAGCTTCAGTAGGCATGTTGGGGTGGATGAGTTAAGGGGTACTAATCATGCATTCTATGGAAGTCTGTGTATTATATAAGCTTCGTCCTCTCCAATCTTCTGAGAAGTCTTATGTTTTGGCGTAGTGTCATCACTAAAATATTGTGATATCGAGCTCACGAAGGCGGGATAATGATGTTTTCATCATTTGCCATCAAGCCAATGCGATACTGATGTTTATACATGTCGGAAAGACCGGTGAGCACGCTCATTGGTGTATTTAAGTCGCCCTTATTTTTTTTGAAAAACTCGTGGTTTTCCTCCTGCCGGAATTGCTCCAAAGTGTCCTCGTAACCCATCCTACTGTGTCATTATCACATAACAGTCGACGATACGTTTCAATCCACTTTCTTAGCTTGATTTTTAACGTACTGAAAGGCATTGGATTATCCAAGCAATTAGCCAAAATATTTGATTCCTCATTACCGATTACGCCTCCTTGACGACTAGGTACCTATATAATGGGTTCTATTCAATGAATGGAGTAATTGTTTATTGCCTCTTCACATTCCAGGACTGTTGTTGATTCCATATTCCTTGATATTATTGCTCTAATTGTCATTCGACTACCATTAAAGGTATTCAAATCCCTACATTATTATCACTGGCCCAGAGCATGCATTCCCTAATCGCACGTACCTATACTTGAAAGATTGTATTATGGTGCGATAGTTGGAGCCATAGCAATGTACCCGTTTGAACAAAAAAATCGGTCCGGTATTAAGGTGATGCGATTATAAGCGAATGATAAGATAGGCATCCTGTCCCATAACCAGCAGAAGATGTACCGCAATGCCGCTCTATATGGAACTCATATCTCAATCGGTGCTATGAAGAGTATTGTTTCAGTAGTCCTAGGAGTTGTATCCCACTGTTATCCACTTTATTTTTTTTTGGATTTTCCTTCCATCAGAGCAATCAGTTGATTAACCCATAAAAAATATTTCTCTTACGACAACGAAGAAGAGGAAGAAGACAAATGAAGAATATGGCAGGAGATGTCATTGATGACATGAAGTCAGTCAATTTTCCTGCCGTAAATGTTAACACAGCCCTCCACTGGCTTCAATGTCTTGACAAACTTATGGCAGGCAGCAGCATATAGTGAAGTGGGGTGGGGGATGGTAACATCTATCCTTTCCTAGGAATTTAAATGTAAACGCGAGAGTATGAGTATGATTGTGTATGCGTGTGTGTGTGTGTGTAAATTGAGTGTGTATTTTCACATGAAATTAAGGTAAACACAATCACTTCACTTCAATTTGACTTTATACGACTGATTCGATGCGATGCGATTCGATTCGTTTCGTTTCTTTTCGATTTGTTTTGTTTTGCTTTCAACAGTTAAGTGTGTGTGTGTGTATTTAGCCTGGGAATCTTTTCGAATCTTAAGGTTAAATTTCAAAATTTCTTACAACATTTCTACGTTCTATAGTTGTTGTTGTCGATGTTGTTGTTATAGAAACAACAAACATACCTTTATTAACAGTTTACCACGTTTACCAGCCAACCAACCAACTAAGTTTTTCACCTTTTTTTCATCGCATGTTTTTGTTTTGTTTTTGTATTTCATATGTGTTGTACTGGAAGCACTTTTTTCCCAAATGAGCTTCTCACGGCCCTTGTGTGCGTGTCTGTGTGTATGTGTGTATGTGCGTGATTTTAATAGCTGGTAATTCAATGCCAAGCGTAAAACGAACGATTGTCAACATTACAGGTTCCAAATTCGAAAAGACGATGAAGACGAAGGATAAGAAGAAAAAAGTTAAAGAATTGGACTCACATGGCAAATATTGTTTCGTTACTGTTGCCACATATACTTGCAAATGACGATGGCGGTAGGGGATATAAGGAGGCAATAAATTCAACAATGAAAAGAAAGAAAAAATGCTTTTAAATGACACACAACACTCAGAAAATATTGTCGGATAAATAAATATTAGAAGAAGACAGAGGGAGAAGCAGGAAGAGAGAGAGGAAGAAAGAATGTGTTAATTTATGTCAAGGGTTGTGTTAAACAAATTTGAAAATTAAATGAAAATTATGAGGAAGAAATTTGGAACATAATACGAGATAATCTGGGGGCGTTTCCTTCAATTAACCGAATTGCAATTTACCCAATGATTAGATCCGATTTTTACTTTACTTCAGTTTAAAGTCTTATTTAGTCTTCTGATGCATACATATGTTTCAAGGCCTACCATTGGAGGCCTATCGTATAAGGTCTTACGGTCTCTTGTCAAGAAATTTCGGTATTTACTCGACCTTATTTGAGTCGTGCTCAGTTTATTTGCAGTTGCTTTTCCAATTTCCAAGAGAAGTTGCTTTTTCGCATCCCAATTCATTCCAAACATGTGAAGAAATTGCTTGAAACTTAAGTTTCTTCTTCAAAAAGAAGAAGAGGATTTGGAAACTTTATCCGGAAGTTAAAAATAGGAACCCCACACGAAACACTTGTTGAAAATTCGCAGTTTCGTGATAGTGGATACGTTGTTTGATAAATAATTATTTGTCAAATATTTGGCCATTACAACCCTTCAGTCAAGATTACAGCCTAGCTTCTCACACCACTCATGTTGTGTGTGTTAACTTTACACTTGAGTGGCGTGACTTACAGTTTAAAGTCGACTCCGAACGATAGATTATTGAGAAACTTTTCATGGAATTTTATTTACTCTAAGAGTTTTTGCCAGAAATTTGCTGAGAGAAAGTCGCCGAAGAAATATTTTTTTTCGTTTCGTTTTGATGTCTGACCTGAGATTTGAGCCGAGGCCTTGCGAATACATTACCTACTACGATTTCAATCATCATACTCTGGATTAAAATTTGTGACGTTTTTTGCTGAGATATCAGTATTGGAACCTCTAGAAGAAGAATTCTACATCTTCTACTATCTGATTACGCTGTCTCAATAGTGAAGTATTGCTGAATTGAATTATTGCATTAATTTGGTTTTCTTCAACAAATTCTTAGATAAGGCATTAACTTGTTACTGACTATCCTCTAACTGGTGTACGTAGAGAGATAAGTCATTTTTGAATTCGACGTCGCATAAGAGTTCTTTCTGGTACCGCCAGCCAAGTTTACTTTACTGATTTATATGAACAAACATCAGTAAAAAGAGTACGAGGCTGGAAACTGTGATATTTTGCTCCACTGGTGACCATGGACTAAAGTATCTATCATATTGGTTATGGTAGTTTCCGATGGACTAATCGGTGATGATAGATGTAGAATTAATGCGATATACACAACATCTTTATCAAAGGATCCCGTTTGTATTTTGTAAAGTATGACTTCTATTACAGAGGCACAGGTTCTAAATTTATTTACAGACTGCATTCAATAAATAAGACTTCCTTCAATTGCTAAAAAGTTTAAAATTTCGCCCTTTTAGTATTGTGAACGCTGGGCCTTTGTACCACTAGTTAGGTATACAAAAGCCGGTCCCATGCCAATTCCTCTAAAAACAGCTTTCTCATCCTCAACAACTTTACTTGAATCTTTTCTGGCTACAGTACTTTAGAGGTCAAAATCTTTGCCACTGTTTGGCTCATTTCAGAGAAAATGGGAATTGCTTTCTAAATTTCCCTTCTTGAAAAGTGACTATAGTGTGACAGGAAGATGATCCGGTGTTTTACAAATTCTAACATCGTAATCTCCCAGACCGTACAAATGTACTGGAACGAAGTAAATGATGACTTTTTTGCGAAAGAGAACATCTGTACTGATAAAGCAAATTTTGCTCTGCGTAGGGCTCGTGAAAACAAAATTAACGGACCTGAATTTGGACAGCGGCTAATACTGGCTAGAGTCTATGAGCGTCATGTCACTCTAGAATCCTGAAGAAAATTCGCGAACGAAGTTCATAACGTCCATTTCGGGCCGAAGTGAATGAGAAAATTGAGTAAACGAATTCGCACAAATCCGTCATATTTCGGTGTCGGTGGTTATTACTCATTCGATAAGGCTAACGGATTTTTGCAGCGTCTACTAGGCCGTAGTGTTTACAATACGAGCTCTATTGATGAATATAAAAGGCAACAGTATGTATGAAAATAATATTTTCATTACCTTCCGGTACTCATTCAGTCTGTCAGGGCACTGTGTTCTAGCATCACGTTCTCTTGTCTAATGCTGAAGTGAAGCTCTCAAGGGGAATGTAAAGAGTACGATTTTCTCGTCACGTAGATGAGTCAGAGAAGACTATTGTCTAACTTTTGGATGACTTTCTTTCTTTCTTATTTACTCGTATGGCCAATACAACCAGGATTACGACCTATCTTCTTACACCAGCCATATTGTGTGTGTGTGTGTGTTAATTTTATTCACTAGTGACGATCTATGGTTTAAGTTGACTCCAAACGAAAAATTGTTGAGCAACTTTTCATGTTCAGATGAAATCGTCGAAAGGAAATCGTTTTATTCGAAATGTCTGGTCTGTGGTTAGAACCATGGACTCACGCTGAATAAGCCAACACACTACCTACTAGACTAAGACGACTTCAATGACTTTGGGTGATTTTCTCTTTTGCGAAGCCCATTGAAAGTCACAGGGTACCAGTGAATTCAGAAGATGCTGCAAAGGATTGTATTAGAATTCAGGAATTCTGATAGCCTCCTAAGGTATTTAATTTCACCTTTTGGCAATAACAGTAATTGTGAATTAAGCTTTCTATTGGCTTAAAATTTGTTAATAAACGCCATTCGTTTTAAAGTAATCACTGTGCTGTTAGGGAATTGCTTTTTAACTTTCTGACTGATTTTCTAAGATTCGTTGACATTCAAATACATTTTTTATATTCCTTCTCATTCTCTGCATAATTATCCCAGAGATTTTATAACTTCTCGTCTTTATTCACACCACGAATCCTTTAATGTTAAATTCAATTTCGTTTTTTTCCACCGGAAATGTATTGTTTTCAATTAAATCGCAGAAAATGCAAGTTAAAGCAGATCCCACGTTATTTTTATGAGAGTATTTAAGAAACAAAACACAAGCAACAACACCAAGAACAACAGCAACAATGATAATAAAAAGCAACAAAATAATACAAAGGCAATCGCAGTCAATCGCTGTTACAATATCTTACACACGCACTGTGAAACGGATACACCGAAACGAAATCAGATCTTTCGATTGCTTCGTTTAGCAATGACACGTACATGTCGATATCAATGTCGATAGCTTCAATCAGGAGTGACATCTTCCGTTTCCACAGTCATTTCCCTACCCACCAACACCACCATCAACTCTGTTCCGCTAACGAGTAGGAAGAAAAAGAGAAGGAAGAGAACTTCCGAATAAAACCCCGCATAAAATTTCTCAAGTGAAGACATTTACATTCTGTTAACGTTTAATAGCCGAGCGGATGGTGGCGTGTGCGATGGTATGTGTGCGTGTGTAAGTGATCCAATCATTACATTTACATTTACGTTCTACATTTACATTTACATTTTAGGTTACTTTACTACGTCTACTTTACATTACAATTGCATGTCTTGTAACCGTATGGTTGGTTGTCTTCTTCTTCTTCTTCTTCTCTTTCGGCTGTCGTGTGTTTTAAGGTTGAAATATTGAAACTTATTTTTCACATGCCAAATACTCATGCAATCCTTAGAGCAGAAGTAGGAGGTAAGGAAGGGAAATCAGCTCTTCTTTGCTGTTTTAATAGCAGATACATGACAGGACTTTTGTTTCTCAAATACAAATACAACATTGCTGTGTTTGTTGTTCGTGTTGCTGTTGTTGTTGTTTTATTTATTGTATTGTAATAGCGGTTAAGGTAAGCAAACATTCCAATAGTGAGTGAGAGAACGTATGCAAAATTCTGGTTTTAAGACACCGTAACACAGTCGGAAGTAAAGACTTCAGCCTATAGGGGCACAAAACGGAAATCATAGCGTAACTCGATACTGTGATACGTGCCATCCGAAAAAGTACAAAAAAAAAAATAAACCAACAACGGTTGCTAAAGTAACAAAAACAAAAACAAAAAAGAATGTGAACAAAACAAAAAAACCGACTGAAACGGGCAAGTTTTTGTTTAAGCAGCATGAATCCTTTACTTCGCTTCCCTTTTTCTTTTTATCTTTTTTGTTATTTTTTTGTTTAACAAACTTACCTTTCTCGGCTGTGGCTGCTCATAATTGCTTAAAAAAAAAAAAACAAAATTATTAAAAGGCAACAAAACAACAGAAGAAACAAGAGAAACAATAACAAACATTATATCGACGCTTTATGAAGCTTAACTATTCAGTCATTTGCTGTATTAGCACCACATCATCATCCCTGAACTCGTCACATTAAACCACAGGTGTTTATGCCACTCAAAAAAAAAACAGAAAAAAAATTGGAATACAAACAACAGCAGTATTAGAACCAGCACAACGTGTTCTCGTTTTTCGTTTGACTATAAATTGTGACAACAGCCTAAACCGTACGGTAACTAAGTAATCAACCCCTCACCAACCCTCTTTCGAAACAATATACGTCTGTAACACTATTTCATATTTTGCAACACTATTTTTTGTCAGACACCCCCTGCCAAGTTTACCCACCAGCCAGCCTACTTGCCGCTGGTAAGCAGTTATTCTTCTTAAAGCTTAATGGCATTGAGAAATTTTAGTAGAAAATTACAATAAGTAAGTGGTTGAATTCATAAGTGACTTGGAACACCTAAAAACTGGTGGAAAGAAATCCAAGGTCATAAATTGACTCGCAGAGTTTTTGCCAGAAGGCAATTCTTTTTGTATTCCTTTTTTTTTTAAGACGTTAGAGCTGAAGCTTGCATATTCGAGTACTTGTTTTGTTAGTCAACACGTTAGTCAATAGACTACCACAACCATTCTATTGTATTGCAAATAAAAACTGGCGGGTCGAATGGCATATTCCAGTAGGATCTTCTCTGTCTTCCTAAGCATTGTCTTATCCTAAGGGTCATTCTAATCCAGCCAAAGCCGACCTTTTGTTTATTCCAAGAGACATAGCCAGTGAGATGATATCTCTGGTCGTATTATCCTCAGATAAAGTCTACTGCCGTATGAATGATTATTCACCTCGTGTTCTTCTCTTTAAGACAACTGTTTGACCTGGCACTGTTGTCAAACAACCTCCCAATGCAACCCCTGATCTAACTTCTGTTGTCCAGTTAGTATCTTATAAGAGTCACGTAAAGCCTGCAGTGGACCTTACTCATACAAATCAGTCAGCAATTTCCTTGCCAGTGATTCTGGATGGATTCGAGAGAGCACGACTTTTTTCGCTTATCGAGTTGATGAACCCATCAAAGATCTTGCGGACTAGTCGCGGTGTCATTGAACACAAATCCTGTTCCAACTTTAAATACGTAATCAATTCGTACCAGGTCTGAGTCCGAAAGTGAATGTGTAAGGCCCCCAAGTAAATAATTAAGTTTTAGATACATATGTCGGCGCATATACTTACTTACTTGATGGGTCATTATCACCTTTTAGTAAGGACTACAACCCATTTGTTGTGTATGTTCATTTTATTCATTTGTGGCGAGATCTACAGTTTAACAACAACTTCGAAGGACGGATTTCAGACTCTTTTCATGACAATTTTATTTATTTTCTCAGAGCTTTTGCCTGACTACTGCGTCAACTTATTACCTACTAGACTAAGGCGACTTGCAGAACATGGGAGACACTGTGGAGTCTACTGGTATGTCATGCAATGAAATGTCTTTGAGAACTGCAGTAACGTGCTGGTTGTTCATGCTCTCTTACTTAGCTTCGCACACCACCCATGTTGTGCGTGTTAATTTTATACATGAGTAAGGAACGGGCCTACCTAAAGTCGACTCCAAATGACAGATTTTTAGAGAAACTTTTTAAGGCAATTTTATTTACTCTCAGGGTTTTTGCCAGCAATCTGCTGAGAGGAAGTCGCTGAAGAAATATATTTTCATATTCGTGTTGTTTCGAGATGCCTAAGCCAGTGTTAGCTAACACACTGCCTACGGGATGTAATTCACTAAAAACGCAACCACTCCTAATATCGAGGGTACTCGAGGGTTGCAGCGGCTAGCAAAATATTTACGTAAACTGATAATACAGCGACGGTATGATACCTGGCTAAACTGAGGCAATTGGATCACCTACGGTGGAAGTTGGTAGCTGTTTACCAGCTCCATTAGCTAATGCTTTATCCATGCCAAGTACATAATGGCAAGTGCACACCGCGAGGTCTAGAAAGCTACAGCCACCGGGACAGCCGATTCAGAAACATGAGGGGGTAGAATGGTCCGTAGAAAACAGAAAATTTGGTCGTGCCAAGGGGAGAGTCAGTGTCAGCCATGGTCACCAACGGCTGACGGGTGGAGGGTATTTATTGACTCCCCAGTCTAGATTCGTAGTGTTTGGTAAAGCGTAGGGCCACCTCTAGCAAGACGTGACGATGTCACGCGCTAACGGTCTTGATACGGTAGAGGCTAAAGGCTCGAAGCAGCAGTAATCGCATGTCCCTATCTTGCGGAAACCGCTTGACCCCTTATTACCCGCTATTATCACCACTTATTTCAATAACTTGAAAATTGGCCCAGGTAAACATATACGTATGCATGAAAGTATGTGTCACAATACGTAATGTGATACATTTACAATGTGATACGTTGTCGTAATGAAAGAATGAAAAAACGCACTAAACGCGAAACTATTGCCAATATGCTGCATCTATAGGCAACGTTTTTAAAAACGGATATGAAAAACGAATTCATACGAGTTTCTCTTCAATAATCAAAAGCCAAGAAAAACACAAAATACCACGAACCATTGCTCTAATAAAAACTCAAAGCTTACGATTCTCTAACTTACTGAAATACGAGAGTATTACGGATATAACCCAGTGAACAGTTATAGTTTTTTGATAAAAAACAAAGAAAATTGAAATCGTTTTTTTTGAATGAAAATTAATTTGGTTTTTAAAATTTTTGTTTGTCATCTAAAATGCTTGCTGGGTTTATCTAGGGGTACATGATTTTGATTATATATTTCTGTATTTGTGTATGTGTGTTTTTTTTGAGTTCATTTATGTTAATGAAGAGTTGAATCCTGTCGTGGTACGGCTGTTGCTACTATTGCTATTGCTGCTGCTTCTGATGGTTGTTGTTGTTTTTTGTATTATTATTGTTCTTCCTTTTTAATGCGGCTATGGCTTCCAAATTTAATGAACTCTTACACACTTGAACTGTACGGTTACTCTATACAGCTCCTATACAAGCAACAATACCTATACGTAGCAATAAATGGTATCGATTACCAATTAGTGGCAGCAACACATATTCTACAATAACAACAACAACAACAACAGCAACAGTAATACAATATAAATGAATAAGAAATTTAATGAATGAAGGAATGAGCAAAAAAAACAAGTTTATGTTGTTGTTGTTGTTGCCTCTTTTCATTTTGTATTTTAATTTTGTGATACCAGACAACCAGTCTCCATACATTCAAGGCGAAATGAATATCGACACTTTGAAAATAATTAAGAAAGTTATGCTCAGTAGAGGCTGGCTAAAGCACACCCTTCCCTTTGGTTTTTGGTGTGTATAATTAAACTCGTATTGTTTTTGAATTTATAATCTTAACGTGGATTTAATTTGTTAACAAAACAAAGTTGATTTTAAAAAGTTCAATAAAATCATCGATCCAAAGGTCCAATTCGCTTTAATCATGCATTAAAGTATTGCTTAAGATTATGGTTTCCAGCTACCAGAGAGCTGCAGAGAGTGCAGGTATTCACAGACGGATTCAGATCATATTAGAATGTAGGATGTGGAATCTTAAATTATCGTTTAGACCCCCAATATTGCGATACCATTCAGAGTAAAATATTGGCCCCGCTTTGAATCCGGTTTCACAGTATATCGATCAGGGATATAGTGGTATTTACTTCAAGGTTTATCCACACCAAAAATTGTCTGTCGGCTACCTTTGGCAGAGATAACTCGTACACAGTTTGCTTATTTAGGAAGGAAGGATAAAATATTGAATTTTCTTGCAATAGGCAAAAATAAATTTGCATTAAACCTAACCAGGATCCATCTAAGAAACCTTATGCAGTCACAAGGTTGCTGTGGCCCCTATGCATACTTATTTGGAGGCTAGAAATATGTACCTCTTAATTACTTCTGAAAAGGTAATGACTGTAATAATGAGAGGAGATGACTAGAATCTTCTATTTCATCGTCTGACACTTGTTAACGTGAAGCAATGACTCTTGGGCCCTCAAAACTCAGCAATGCCAGTGTAGAATTAAATTTGTACGACAGAAATGACCACAGGTATTACAAAGAAACTTTATTGGACTCAAGTTAACTATGTTCCTTAAGTCGGCTGTCATTTTTCCTAAAGCCAACATGAAGTCGCCGTAGTCTAGTAGGCCGTGTAGGTTATAACACGTGGGGCCACGGTTTAAACACCAGGTCAGACATCTTCAAGAAAACGAAATGTGAAAAAATATTTCTTCGGCGACTTCCCCTCAGCAGATTTCTGACAAAATCTCTGAGATAAAATTGCATCGAAAAGTTTCTCAAAGATCTGCGGATCGGAGTCTACTTTAAACTGTAGGTCCCGCCACTCATGTATAAAATTAACACAGACAGTATAAGTGCTGTGAGAAGCTAGGTCGTAAGCCTAACTGAACGTTTGTAATAATAAATTATGTTTGCATGTATGCGCTTCAAACAACAGCACAGCCAACAAAAAAAATATTTCTTTAGGCGACTTTCTGCCAGCAGTCTTTTGCCACTCTGAGAGTGATAAAATTGCCATCAAAAGTTTCTTCAGAAGCTGTCATTAGGAGTCTACGCAAAAAAGGAGTAGGTGGCGCAGCTCATGTATAAAATTAACTCAAACAACAATGGTGGTTTGAGAAGCTAGGTTCTAATCTTGATTCTTGAGGGTTGTAATGTTCAATTGTGTATGTCGTGTATGTACGCCAGGCTTCTTAAAAATTCTCCACCGAATTGATGTTGATAACGACGTCTAATCGACATTTTGTTGTCTTCTTCAAGACTTCGCACTTAAACAGCAATATTCTCTTCGGTAAGCAAATTTCATTCATTACTGATGGCTTTGAAGAGAGCTTAGTGCGAAAGCGTCAAAAAAATGTGTGAATTTCTTGATCATTAAGGCAATTGTGTTGACCTTAATAACCTTTTCAAAGTAAATGTCCGCAATTTGAAAGCTTTGTTCTGGGGGTTAAACGGTTTATAATGGTTTGCCATAACCTTACTGAAACGATATGTGAACACAGTTTATCACTCCCAGCATTCTCGATGTGAATAGTTTTCATGTAAACCTATTGATTTCAGGAAATTTAACGCTGTAAAGTATATTTTGTTATATGAACAGTGTACAGTATTATAAAAAAGATTTTAAAAGCTGACTTCCGTGCATTTCGAGACCATTCCATATGTAGCCTTCAACATGAGAATGTAGGGTATAATTACTGAAAATAAATTTCCTTCACTTGGCACATCATCTAACATTAACGTGCCGATATGTTGCATGCATTGTCGTCGTTCAATTGTAACGCAATGCGTAGATATTTTAATTAGAACTCTAAAAAACTCTTATAATGTCAGGCAGCCAGTCAGCCAGCCAAACAGCCAGCCAGCTAGGAAAAAGATTTTTACCTCTACAAGTACTTTCAAAATATGTATCATTTTTCCCTTTGCTTCCCCTTGCTGCGTTCCTTGCGAATACATCTTTCATTATCTCTTCTGCTCACTCTCTACCCAACCAAAATGGGAGGAAGTCGTGATTGGAATGTAAAGATTTGTTGATGACGATGACGACGTTAAAAATTTCTCATGTAGAATGGGAAGTTTGTTTTTCCTGTTTTCCGATTTTTCTTTTTTTTTTTTTAATTTTAATGAATATTTTTTTTTGCTTTTTCTCTTCTTGGGCATAAAATTAAAAAGAGAAAAAGGAAGAGAAAAAAAAATACGAATCGAAACGTATTAAAACGGTTTTTAAAGCGTAACTGATTGAATTTATTGCCATTTTTTATGTGCGGCATAAATTGTTGTGTCAGAAAGTACGGTTACGCTATATATGGAGGGAGGTGGTATTGGAAAAAAGGCGTGTAATGAAGGTAAACGCCAGCATGACAATGAGGCAGCTGTCAGAGACTTTGGTTTGATTTCATAAATTAATTTTTATTTTTTTTTTTGTAGGAAAGAATTCATTCAGGTTTCAACTGTTGATTTAGATTTTCAATTGCAGTAAATTAAGGATTTCGAATACTGTTGAAACTGTTACAATGAAATTAAGGCAGCAGGTAATGGTGTGATGTTGTTCTGTACAAGGATCAGTTCGTAATTTTTCTTTAACATAAGGATAGTTAAATTAAGTTTAATGAGAGAACTGTCATAAGCATTTTAGTAAGAAGGCAGTCTATACTTCTAAAATACTTCATAACACAATAGATTCAAAATTTCCAAATTTAGAGATTTTCGCGACTCTCTTGTGTACATACGCTCAGAGTCATACAGAAGACTCCATAGAGCATAAGCTTATACTCTTCGTTAAGGCAAAGCTGGCTTGTGTAATTTTCGATATACAACAGAGAAAACACAGCAAATTTAGAAAGAGTTTTCTCTACTTTTTCTTTTCGTCCTACATGCACATTTCAGCCCCAATAGTCTCTCTATCGAACGCTTTGGGTTTTTTTAGAGTTACTATCACATTCGGGGCGAAGGTTCAAGTCTTGGAAATTCGCCAGGGAGGTTGCACACTAACAGTCCTGCTTTAAATCTTTCTGTGTTCACTTGGCAGTCTCGCCAGTCTCAAACCAATCAGATAACATTTCGTGTCCCCGCAAAACATATCCAGGGCCAATTAATTACTGACATTTGACGGTTACTTCTTTGTTATGAAAAGTTCAAGGTCATAGTATATATGCTAGCGATTATGTATGGGTTTTGCTCTTATATTGAATGACTTTATATGAGCGCTAATGCATTTTCACCGCGTGGAGATTATGGAGAGTCCCACTGATATTAATCTACACAAGCCCTTGAACGTAAATTTCCTAACCATAGGTCAGTGAATACATTCAGTCGTTGAGATTGCCTAACGTGTATACCCTAACGTCAAATACCCTAGCGTGTAGCAAAGGGAAATGGCTAACCTAGAAGTAGTATTCCTTAGGAGCTTGCATGAATATAGGGACAGCTTTTAATAATGTGGAACTACAGAACACTATGGTGAATTGGTTATCGAAACTATTACGTGGAAGGATAATCCATACGACGCAACAGAGCTCCCCTGCCAACTCCCATAGAAGCTTGTTATGAGATAAATGCTATTGTCTAAAAGTCTGAACAGATAAAGTGATTCTTTTATTTGCCGTCAAACTAATGAATCTTATTAGAGACAGCATGCTACTGCCCACAGAAGAGTTAGCAAGTTTTCCAGATAGGAATCCTGGGAAAACGATACATTTTATTAGAAAGTATGAATCGCCGCTTTTCATCCATTGAAATTATGTATGTAGGGCGGACTTTGAACTAAATTATGAGGCAAACTTACTAGCTTTTATGCCAGAAATGAATGTGACCTGGAAACCGAATATACTTAACAGGTTGAAAAAAGCCCCTATCGCCCACTACCCTACACTACACTACCACAAAGTGGTGGGGGGAAGAAATTTCTGACCCTACTCATAAGATCTATACAGCAATGGCCGAACCCATCTTCTTAAGGATTACTGGTATGGTGAGAATACCTCGACATAAGAATTGATCTGGAGAAATCCTTTTGCAGTCGTCAGACATGGCTCACTTGGTAGGGCTACTGGAATACTGTAGCATTTTCCAGCATCGGCCATACAGGCTGAGATAACTATTATTAAAGTTTAAAATATATCTGCAAAGAATTATAGTTAACTCTCTGGTAGCCAAGCGGCTGTCTAAGAACTGGATTTTGACGCAATGAAGATCATTTGGGTATCGGAAAATAGTAGTATTCCAGAAAAAGTCGGAGGAGATGAACTAGCCAGACGTGGCACTAGAAATCGAACACTCAGTTCGAAACCAGTTACAGTTCTGCGAGCTTATAATTAACAATACAGTACTAAATTATGTTAACTCCACAGTATCAGCTTCGGATGCCGACAAGATAGCTTAGCAAATCTGGACAAAGCAGATTGAAGGGCATATGGTGTTTCAGCTCGGTGTTTCGAACCAGTACTGGGCATTGCGTTGTAGGTTGTCATGCATAACGCATTTGTCTTGGATATATGGTAAATAATTATGTAAGACAAAGGGAAGAGGACGAGCAGAAAACTGTTCTTTATCTACATGATCAGCGCAATGTCGGAGAATGAGAAAGCAGACGATCTTAATGATCTATTGAGAATGGAGATTAGAGTATCTGGAAGGCTCCAGGTCTCGGGGAAATGGACGACTGTCCTAAGTGTGTAATACACCTAATTCTGTTTTTACACGGTCTTTTTTTACACGGTTTTGATATAACACGGTTTGAAAATAAAATATTTTAAATTTTTGTTACATGATTTTATTCCATTTAGCACGATTTAAAATTTTTTGTGCTTAAATTTTTTTGTCAAATTTAATTTTTGCAAAGTATGTTCATATCACAAATTTAAGGGAATTCCATTTTTGCGCGACAAGCAAATTTACTGGTCAAAGCCAATGTAAATGGCACAAATTTAGGGGAATTCCCTTTTGTGCATACAAGC
Source organism: Sarcophaga subvicina (assembly GCA_936449025.2). Lineage (NCBI taxonomy): Eukaryota > Metazoa > Arthropoda > Insecta > Diptera > Sarcophagidae > Sarcophaga > Sarcophaga subvicina. The sequence continues at coordinate 79,407,934 of OW388083.2, forward strand.
ACAAAGCTCAGAGCAATTGAAATGTGTTAATATTTTGTGTTTGGTAAAGAAATTTTTTATTGTCAAATTTGTTTTTCTATCGTTACATTAAATTTAACGCATTAAGATGAAAGGTAAGCCAAAAAATATTTTATATTTATTAAGTTATTTATATTTTTAATTTTGTTAAATATTTTATGAATCCCTAAAAGAAAATGTCAAATACAAAACTTCTTAAAAAATCCTTGTTTTTCACTAATTTTAATAGGTTTTAGAGATTAGGAACCAATCACCTATTTTTGCATACGATCAGTGTCTTTTTTACACGGTTTTTTTTACACGGTTTTTTCTGGAACCAATCTACCGTGTAAAAACAGAATTAGGTGTACTTTTGGGTTAGTAGCCATTTCCACCTACTTATTGACCCCAATACCATTCATGCGCCCTACTACATCTGTACTTTTGTGATTTATTCTGAAAAGTATTTCATATGCAACAAGATTTCGTAGCAGCGGGCATATGTCACTACAACTAAGGGAGGCTTTTGTAACTGTTTTCCATTTCGTATCATTGCCTATATTAGACTTTATGTTTATAAAATTCATCAGACTTTCTAAATTCTCCATGTTTCACAATTCTTTAAAGAATTTTTCAATATCGTTCTCTGGCTTTAATATAAAAATTTGCAATATCCACACGAAACAAAATTTTCCTTATAAGTTACCCTCTACTTACACCACTTTTCTGGCTGGACAGAGATAATTGCATCTCCCTCTCTCTCTCTCCGAGGAGCATGAGTATTATTTTATTATTTATTTACTTGTAGCCTCTATTATTTAATATCTCCAGCCACACAGATTGTTATTTATGGATCAAGGTGTTGCCGTAAATTTGTCTAAAAGGGGATATTATTCGTCCGTCCACTCTTGCCACAAATTTATGAGCAAAATACGAGTATCTGTACACCAAACAAAAGCCAGTGTTATGTAAGCAAAAAGGCTTGGAAGTAAGGAAAATAGTTTTCTCATGTTATTAAAGTTATTAAATCCGTATGTTTGTGAATATAGGATGTTACGATCGAGTACTTACCAAAATATGTGAAAAGGTAAAACGTTTAGAATAATTTAAACTGTAGCATTTCTGTTTGTTTAGAATCGTCGTTTTTGTTTTCGCTGAACATTGATTCTTCGATTCGCTGTCTTGAGTGAGATTATCTTCATTGAGACGTAGAGATCTCAATGTACTGAACTTGGGTGGAATAACGGATTACATTTGCTTCCAGATTAATATTAGATGGCGTTTTTCTTTGCACTTACATGCTATTTATATAGGTTAATATAATATAGGTTATATTTCTGTAGTTGACTGTAGTGGTTGCGCCGTCCTCATTTTCAAAGTAATATGTGGGGCTCCACAAGCCGTACCAAACAGTCACTAGTAGTGGGTGCATTGGCTTCTGTAAGACCACGTGTGGGTTTCAGAGCCACAAATACGACAATTTTACTTATTAACGTACCCATCAAGGTGAATATGAGCTTCATCCGAAAACATGATTTTTTTTTGTCAAAATCGACATAATCGTACAGTTTTTCTCGTTGGCCAAATAAATCACAAGGTTGCTTAAGCGTAAATCGATTGATTACATTCAGTGGACATAATATACGGAATATTGTGACAGAACAGAGTGAGATAAGTATTGGCAGATTCGTAATAACCGATGGTTCAAATTTAAACCGATAGATGGTCCACCCGATATTTAGTTGAATCCATCACTTTTTATTAAAAAAAAACTCGAAATATATTCGTTTAGAAAATTTTGATAATTTTCTATTTTTTATTTTTCTTTGTTAAAAGAATTTATTAACTATCGTACGTAACTTGTATACTGTTTAGTTTAATTAATTGAAAATTAAAATATTCTCATTATTTTCTTCAAATTATAAAGGCAAAGGATATTAATTTGCATAAACAAAAAGAAACCTCTAGACTTTGTCTGTATAAGCATCCATAATTTCTATGAAGGAAGCTTTCAAAAAAACAATATTTTCTGAAACAGAGTAGACAGTTGAAAGCATTTTAAGCCTTGCTTAGATACACAAATTATCTGCTGTAAAGGTATGTTGCAAGTGGGTGGCCAGAAATTTAAATGAAAACCACAAAATAATTGCCAATAAGAGGAAAATACCAGGAGCCGACACAAATTGTTGCATTCTTAGTAGACAATGTAGAGAGTAGGTGGCTCGTATGTTTGGAAATTTGTTTGAATTTGTTTGTCACAGCATGCCTTTGAAATGTCATATGCTTAGGAATAGAAAAACTGTATTCGTTTAATGGGGATTTCAATAAATTTTTGATTATTGCTTTTGCTTTTGGTAAAGGAAATGCTGCTGGTTGCTTGGTGCCTTTTATTATTTTTAATTTTTTAATTTTAAACTTTAGTTTATTGACTTTAAGCTGTAAATAAATAAACTGCATGTGTTTCCAGTCCCGTTTTATGGCTTTTCTTTGCTGTCCAACAAGCTGAACATTTGAAATTATGCTTCGCTGTGTAACTATATTCATTCGGGATTTTCGTTTCTTCTATTTGTGGCTCTAAAACAAACCATCATTAACGTTATAATAAAAACCCTAAATAGCCAACATAAACTCTCTGTCTTTCTCGCTCATAATGCTGTTACACTTTCACACACCGACCAGCCATAAAGTAGCTGGTGTTGTGTAAAGTGGTGCGGCATATGCAAATAAAGCATGTGACGTGTATAAAATTTTATTTTTCTTTCAACTCAGACACTTTTGCTTAGACTTTTAGGCCAAATTTATACAATTTTTCCTGCAAGGGCCCAGTGGAAAAAGTTTAGTTTTTCTTACAATCTAATCATTAAATTTCCTAGTAGGTTATATACAAATTTCTGTTGCAGCTTTAGCACCCAAAAATACTAGAGGCGTTCTGTGCAAAAAAAAAAAAAAAAAAAAAGTGGCCTAAAGCATATGGCATTAAAGGCTATAATTTTCATAATGCAAAAACAAACAAGCACAGTGGCAAAGTATCCTTAACAATGCCTGACGACCATGTACATATATACGTACAAAGCCCAAGGAAAACTACAAATTCTATTACCACAACTCCTACAATTCTTCTTAAGCCCGATGGTGGTTATAAACATGTTGACGTCCAGCCAGCCAGCCAGCCGTGTTAGTCGTTTTAGGTGCCTGTATGTGTGTTTATTACTAGGGGGTTGCATTTGCTTCAAAATATGCATGCAACACTTTCTATCTTCTGTGCAATTTTTCCTCCTGCTTTTTTTTCTTGTTGCTGTTGTACAATTTTCGTCATAATGGTGCAGCAATAACAGCAACAAGAAGTTTTTCATTTTTATTCCTTTTCAACGTACATATTTGAAGTTTTACTGCATTTAACGTCATGCTAAATAAAGGCTGAGGGCAGAAAAGCCGGCTGGCTGGCTGGCTGACTGGCTTGTACGGCTTGATAGGCAATGCAATCGAATGTAACGATAACCAGAGTTTTTCCAAAAAAGAGTATCCTTAACACAAAACAAACCACAAGTTTTCAGAACGTTGTTGCATTTTCAAAATAATCCAAAAGGAAAATAAAACAGAAAAAAAACACATTTTTTTCTTCTTCTTCTTCGTAAATTGCCAAAAATTTGTGTTGCAATCAACCTGCACTCTTTCAAACAAACCCGGGGAACTATTTATGCATCATGCATGTGTTCCATAGTGTTGCCATTAGTTTGGTTGGTGTTATTATAACAGTTACAACTGAACACCTGCCCTCTGCTTTGCTATTTGTGGGCCATGAATATTTACCGCAACACTTAAGGCAACGTGCAGGTTTTCTCTCCTTTTTTTTAAACCCGTTATGCTAAACAACGTACACAGGTTTAAAATACGTTTTAAGCTTGAAATAAAAAGTTTCTTAGACCCGATCCCTCCTCCCCCCTCCTAAATAACAAAACAAAGTTTTTCTTTTTACAACAATAAAATCCAATAGAAAAGAAAAAAAATTCGTTGAGAAATTCAAAAAAAAAATCACAAAAAAAATTCACAAAAAAAATTCACAAAAAATTATTTTCATTCGTACTTTGTTTTGGTGTTCCAGTATTTCGGTATTACCAGTGTTTCGGTGTTATAAACGTAAAAGAAGCAACATTTGTTACAAATTGCATTTGTTTCGTTATTGTTTTTATAGAAAAACCTACTAAATCCAACAAAAGCATGTAAAAAAAAAGAAAAAAAATAAGAAAAAAGAAAATAACAAATAATTTTGTTTATTCTTTTAGTTTTTCTGTTGAAAGAAACAAAAAACGAAAAATAAAATCAAGAGAAGAAAAAATTATTTATAAAACTTTGTAGTTTTTATAGTGCCTATAAAGGAGAAATCCTTATTTAAGCTCTTCTGTACAGTGGTGAGCAAGGAACATATTTTCTTCAAGATTTGATTTAAGTTAGGTTAAGTGACGGACTATTCTTGAATGGTCAGAAGATCATACTTACCCCACTATAAGATGCAAACCTATATCCAAACCTGGGAATATAAATTCACTATAGGAATCCATTCCGACTTCAATATACAGTGCTGTTCAAAAAAAAAATAGATTCACCTGCTCTCCGTAATGTTTACTATATCTACGTCTCTTAGACAAAGGACTACATGTTAAAATCTAACTGCACTTTGTTTACTGACCTCTTATGAATATAATTCCGTTACATTTCAAAAATTTGAAGCGTCACTCTTCTTTAATTAATTACAAGTATAGATTTGGTTGTGATGTTAGATCATGGTGAATCTATTTTATTGAACAGCACTGTATATCTTGCAATTGCCGTAATTTTGAAGCGTTCAGTTAAAGATGACAAATCATGAGAAGTTAATAACTTTCGCCTCTTCATAGGGTGTGTGACACACTGATGCATGTGATGCAAGAAAGTCACGTTCTTGTCCATGCGTCGTTTATTGCAAGAAAAACCTTATATCTTTGCATTAGAACTGGTTAGTTGCTCCAATGACCGATTTTAGTCGTGTTTAGGCTTTGTGATATGATACAGTGAGCGTCAAAAGAAACTGTACACTGAGAATAAAATTGTAACAATCACCAAACTCAACTTTTACCACATTTAAGGAGAGTGCCCGAAAAAATTTGAAAATATTTCGAAATTTTAAGTAATTTTTTTGTTTCCATTTTAAAAACTTGCAAAGAAGCAATTTTAAAATAAAAATAACGGTAATTTATTAAAGTATATTTTTTAATGTACAATTCATTTTGACGCTCACTGTATGATAAACTTATTCACAAAAATATATATTTTTTTAAATTTAAGGTACGGTCGTTGGATCTGCTTCAGCATTCTGTTTTCAATGCAAACATATTTTTTATTTAATAGTTGGGAATCTTCATTGAGCACTTCATGAAAATGAGTTAGAAATACATGGAACGGTTTATTAGCACTGATATTCGTTGGAATATAATCTTTAGAATTTGTGAAATCAATCCTACTCTCCACCAACCATATTGCATTTTGAGATTTTTTTTGCTTCTCTGGAAATAGGTGACGATTTTCCTAAAGCGCTTCTCATGTAATAATACTGGTTCAGTTTTTACGTACTTTTAATTGTTCTACAACAACTCTTTAGTCAGGATTACAACCGAGATTCTTCCAACACTTATAAAGTCATCGTAGACTAGTAGGTAGTGTGTTTGTTTATAAGACTAGAGGCCGCGATTCAAACCACAGGTTAGGGAGTCTCCAGCAAAACGAAAAAGAAAATATATTTCTTCGGCTGTTTCCTTGTTGATTTGGAATTTGAGTAGGCCTACCGCGCGCTTTTCAATGGGGTTACCAAAGGAGTGAGTCATCCAAAGTCACTGAAGTCATAGTAGTACAGTAGGTAGTGTGTTGACTTATTAGACATGAGTCCTGACAATTTTCATCAATGTCATAGAAAATCTGCTCCTCTTAAGCTCTTCAGCTTTCAGCTTCCCTATACTATTATCTTTAATTCAAACTCATAAGAACCGATTGCTTGAATGGCAGGCTGAGTGTTCATATATTAGTGCATGCTTGAGACATATGGACACCTTGGGTGTTACTTGTCAATCGACTTCTACTACTGGAATTTTAAGGTCACATATACTAGCAACTATTTCCTCTATGAAAAGAAGACTCAAGTAAGACCATATGAAAGGCTCCTCATGACCACTGTCCTTGAAATAGTTTGAAAAAAAGAAGAAGAAGCAGAAGGAAACCTATTTATAAAAATTGTTTGGTTGTTATTGTTTGTAAACCTCATTTCATTGGTTGAATTTTAAAACATTTTGCTGCTGCACTTTTTGTCCTTTCATACGACTTGCACCCAAAACCACCCTGCTCCTGCCTGTTTGTGTGCATCGACTCTAATAAAAATGAATTGTCTGTGGCTGGGGCTGCATCTTATTGTAAGTGTGTATCTGCATTTGTAACTTGTTTGTCTGTGTGTGTCTGTGTTTATTTGAGTATTTTGTAAGCTTTTCTAAAGTACATAATGAAATTTGCTGACAGCTTTTGTTACAATCCCTTATAAATGCAAAAAAGCCGAAAATGTTCAGGCAATACTGTTGAAACACAGAAAAACAGAAACAGAAAAAAAGGGACGAAGAAATTGTTCACTTGCAAATTCAAAATTTCATCTGCTCTTGCAGCATTTGAAAAATTCTATTCTATGACTGTATGTGTATTGTTGTTGTTGTTGTTGGTTTTCTTAAATCGTTTGCCGCGTTAATGATACGGAAACGTAAAAAAAACTATTTTTCTTGCTCTGCCAAGTTAAAATGAAAGCCAACGGAAAAGTTTTTGATTCTTTTTCGATGTTTTTTTGTTGTTGTTGTTATTGTTTCTGTTTTAAAATCTTTTGACGTTTTGTTTGTTTTGTTTGTCTATTTGTTTGTGATGCGTCATAAGTTGCCAGCAAACAATGTTTCATAGAAATTAAACAGGCACAGACACAAAGAAGTGCATTCGCCGTGGTAAATAATTGCACGAGAAAAAGCAGCTGCGTGTTGTCTAAGGTCTAAGGTCTCTACGCCAAAGCCTCTGTTTTCTATGAAATACAGCCAACACTTAAGGAAAGGCTTCTACTTGTGCGGTGTAAGAGTTTTGTATGTAAAGGAAATATGTTTTTGGGAGTGGAAGTAGTTATGTAGGATGGGAATTTGTTATGGAATTAAAATCTTTAAGTCTAATTGCATTGCAGGAGATTGAATAGACTCTGGATATAATAAATGCTTCATTGCGAATAGTTTTACTGGCTAATCGATCTTAAAAGGGTGTGATCTACAACGAATATGTTTTTATTCCATTGTAATACTGGTAAATAAAAATTTTCACATTTAAAGCTAATACTGGAAGCATATCAAGAAAGGCCAATACAGCGTACTTTCATGGTATATCAGGTACGTCCAGTGCATAATTCCTGAGTTACATTCTCAGGATTTTTCTGCAAGCCTTTTCTGAAGATTTCCCTATATTAGCCCTGAAATATATACATCCATCACCTTAAGACAGCTTAAATCGAATTGGATATGATACAAAGACTAGTCTGTGTTGATATATACTTACATAATTGATCATAATAACCCTTCAGTTAGGATTACGATCCAGCTTCTCACACCACTTATGCTATGTGCGTTAATTTTATACATGAATGGCGGGTCTTACAGTTTAAAGTCAAATCCGAACGGCAGAATTTTTTGAGAAACTTTACATGGCAGTAGTATTTACTCTCAGAGTTTTTGTCAGAAATCTACGGAGTGGAAGGGGCCGAAGCAATATCTTTTCATATTTTCGTTTTGATGGCTGACCTGGGGCTTGAACCGTGGCCTCAGGTTGAATAATCTTATAACTACCTACTAGACTATTACGACTACGACGATCTACAACGAATATGTTGATTTATTCCACTGTAATACTGATAAAAAAAAGTGCCACACGAAAAGATAATACAGCGAACATTTCAGGAAAGACCGCCATATCGTGCCATCAGTGCTTAGTTCTTGAGTTACATACCCAAGATTTCTCTGTAAACCTTTCCTAAAATGTTCCTTATATTAGCTCTAATATACATCCATCATTTTAAAACAGCTCAAATGGAATTATGAATGCTACAGAAGCTACTCTTTGTTAGTATCACAGTGACAATAAAAACCAATACCACAGCGGCGCTGGAAGCTCTGTTGCATTAGTCTGCTCAACATGGTTGTGAAGATCAAAGCATTGGAAACTACGGCAGGATGAGAAGGTTCCCTCTTAACTGTCCTTTGGATCGAACTAGTAGCTACTTAAGACTTTGAGCAAATATTTCGCAACAAGTAAAGCGAAGGAAGTAATCTGGAAACTACATACTATTTTAAGCGAGGGACCATTTTATGGTATAAAGATGTGTAAAGAATGTATCTTGGGGTAGGCACTGAAGTTCTTGGTCTCAGAATGAAATATTGCGAGATGTAGGGAAACCTGCGGATATCTTCCAAGCAGAAAGCTATGTCGGCGAAAAATGTATTCTTATAGAAATGTCACGAATATCACACAACGCTTGCATGCATTCATTTCAACGGTACTCGAATAAGCTTATTTGGAGATGATATATCAGTCAGATGGCAGTTCTTTCTATAAATGAAGCCTTGGTCCATGGTTATCTGTAGAAGAGCAGATATGACTAGAATTTACTAAGAAAAGTTTGTTATAAATGATAAGAAATTAAACTGAAGATGGAATGGTGGATACTTTTAATGATTCTGACTTTTGAACTTCGATAGGGTAATGCCCACAGAAGCAGGAAATTCGTAGAAAAACTTTACATGCCATCTTTTTTAAATGCATGGACGATTTTTATCTTTCATTATGACATCAAATTTTATATTTTCCCACACAATTTGTAGCTGGCGTCATAGATCGAAAGGGTAGGTTAAAGGCCTTTTTTTCTGTTTCTTTCTCAACCTCTTTACAAACATAACGCTGCAGGACCTTCTACTTTGCCTCGGTCAATTTGATCAAACCAAATTATTCAATGATACTCCGAAAACGGTAATAAATTCCCAGGCGTTTTCGAATAATTTGTTTAATAATCATGAGGAATATTTGTATTACAATTTACTCAATATCACATGTCAATCAAAATGGACAAAGGAAATTATAATCCACAACAACAACTTTTACAATGCCACATATAGCCACATACATACATACAAACATAGCCTAAACTGTATGTTGCCTTAATAATATTGCATATGCCACCGAATGCGCTTAATGTGTCAAAAATTCAAATTATTTCATTTTCATATCAATTGCTGCCGTTGCTATTGCTATTGCTGTTGTTGTTCTAATCGACTCACATTTTTCTACGTAATGGATAAACAATTCCCAAAACTTGTTGTTTTTATTATGATTGTTGTAGTTTTCATAGTCAATGAAAATGAAAATGTTTCGATATCCTAATTACCAAAGAACATTTGTAGCAGACAATCGGTGGCGTGTGTGTGTGTGTTTGTGAGTGTGTAGAAAAGGTGTCTGTATAAGTGTTATCATAGATCACACCCTCACCTAAACTGAACTCACCTTGCCATTAAACATCATTCTCTAATAAACTAATGTTCTTTGTACTAATATTTAATTTAATCTCTAGGAATACTTTAGTGTATGTTTTCCCAGTTACGCATCAGGTCTTGGGATACAATTAGAATGCTGTTATGGGTCATTTCACATTAATTCGAAAACCGAGTGTTAATCAGTAAGTCTGTTTATATCATTGGTATGGTTTGGTTCCTTTGTCACACACGTCAGAACTTATCGAATTAAAGCTGGAAATAAAGACACAGAAATTGCAGTCGTCTAAGTCATTCATGCCAAATGATGCTTGAAGCATGATTGACGAGTTAATTTTGGCCCGCAAAATTATGGAGAAACATTTCATGAGTACCTAGTAATAGGACTTATTGATCTAACCATCGTCTAATAAGAATTTCAGGTAATTTAGCCTATGGTATTAACAAATGGTTAACCAAGGAAGAAATCGTCGTAGTCTAATATACAGTGTGTTGGCTTATCAGACGTGAGGCCATTCTTCATGATGTAAGCCCTGACTGAAAGGTTGTAATGACCAGTTATGTATGTATGTACGTAACCAAGACAAGATCAGTGGCTCTGATCTTAAACGAACATTCTTCTGATCAAATTGAAGCATCTTTAGAAAAAGTGTAAGTCTTCAGGACGCTAATCTAGTTGTAATATTCTTGGAATGGTCAATTCCTTGCCTTTCAATCGTTGTACTGGATACACATTAAATTTGCAGATTTTTTGTAGGTAATTGATCACACTTTCAAGATCCCATTTCTAAGATATTTGATATTTTTGAAGAAATCACCTCCCAGGTATTTCTGTCTACGTTCTCTGAAAGCCATAAAGTCGTGTAGACGTGTGTGTGTATTTTTGTCTTCTTTTTGGCCAAATCCTCAAATCTGAGCCTATTGGAGTACTTTGGCACTAAAATAACTTAAGCAATTTGATCTTATGATCCTGCTTTGATTACAAAGACTAGCAGATTTGTGGTTTCCACTAGGGGCTTGAAGATAACATTTTGAATCACGAGACGATACACATAACATACCGTTTTCCAATGCCTGACTACCAATGTATGTCAACTTAGCTAATCACTTCAGAGACAATATGCAGTTGCATATGGAGATTGTCGTTATGGTGAAGTGGTTCATCATAACCTTACTCGTTTCATACCTATACACTTAGAAATCTGAAGGAACTCTTATATATCCTTAAAACCACTAGCCTCCATGCATTGTCTTCAGAAAAAGGGCAAAATTCCGTTTCTAACAGACAATTCCCTTCAAACATTAACTGTACTTTGTCGCCATTTTAGTTAATTGTAGACGTATTGGCCTATCTAGAAGCAAATGTATCCAATATCACCTTGAACTCCTCGAAAGAGCTCAAAAGGTTATAACTTACATCTGCATGTAATGTATTGAAGATGCCACTGCGTTCACTGCTGAGTTTTTGAGATTTGCTTTGTTAAGCACTGATTTAATACGTCAAGGAACTAAACCAGCTACTTCGATGGGAGAGTCTGCATGCCAATTTGGGTCAGCATACATGCGTGGGAAGTGTTCTGGATATTCCTCTTCCTCACTGCAGTATTTGTAGATACTGGTATGGGCTAGGTCGTAATCCTGACTGAAGGGTTGTAATGGCCAATTATGTTATGTTATGGTATTGGCCCTTTTTACAAGTACTTACTGCAGCCAGAATGACATGTCAGTGCTTCAAAAACTTTCTTAAGTTTTGTTGTCAAATTTCAGAGAAATGTTCGTACTCCTGTTATCGAGGCCGAGGAATTATTAGCAGTGAACGAGCACACTGTTGTCATTCTAGTATTTTTACTAACTTAATTGGTTATTACAATATTTTAGTCAGGATTGTAACCTAGGTTCTCACTTCACCCATGTTGTGTATGTCAATTTTATACGTGAGCGGCGTGGATCTACATTTTAAAGTCGGCTCTGAACGACAGATTTTTTGGAATGAATTGAATGGAATTTGAGAAAAGAAATATCTTGGCATCTTTTTGTTTCTCTCGGAAAATCGATTCCTATGATATCGACTATCAGCATAAATATTACATCCATTTACAGGTCCCAATTTATACCATATTATGCCATGGAATGCCTCATATCTGTAGCCAGTTATGAGAACATTTAGTAGAGTTCTGTAATTTTTCGCTCATTAGCCTTGGGTGTTTACATACGAATACGCATTCACATATAAATTTTATTTGTCGTGGTATTAGAATTCTATTGTCATAACACCCTCCACCACCATTCCACCCATTTAGTGTGTCTGTGTGTCTGCAGTATTTGTTTGTCTGTTCGCATTTCAATTTGAATTCCGTTTTCTTTTTTTCTTTTGCTTGAATCCCTATTCATTTGGTTTTCTGGTAGAACACATTAATTTTGTTGTTGCTGTTACGTCCCGTGAGAGTTTTGTATTTAAGCATCTGGCGTCAATCATGTGTAAACCACAGGAAAATTTATTTCGAATTGTTCTATTAGTTCAACTAATAACTGAGCATTTAAACTTTCAATACACATACATACATACGTTGTATGTACGTTGTATGTGAACGTTGTATTCATTAACCAACCACCCTCTCGTAACTGGATTTTTGAAACAGCCTACGTACTCACTACTACCCTTCTGTAATGTCGCACTTTGCTGCTGCTTCTGCTGCTAAAAGAGATATTTTAGTAGGAATAGTGAGAGGGTTAAGTATGTGTTGGTTTTGTATTGAAATCTGCGAGAAGATTTTACAAAAATTCGCGTCATAAATTAGACAAAATGATGATAAAAATTCCACTAAAACTAATGGATAAGAAGAATTCCAAAGCCGGCGTCAAATCTTGAATATAAAAAGGAGTTTCAATTTGGAAAATTTTATTGATTTTTTCACCGTTTCTTTGGTGTTGTGATTTTAAAATAAAATCCTTTTGAAGGCTTTGAAGTACGTAAGTACTTATTTACTTAATTGGTAATTGCAACCATTTAGTCAGGATTACAACCTAGCTTCCTACGCCACCCATGTTATGTGTGTTCATTCTAGTGATGAATGACGTTTTACAGAATTTTTTTGTAGAAGACTATCGAAAGAAATATTTTTTCGTATTTCGTTTTGTTCGAATATCCCAGCCAGAAACTGAGTCATGGTCTCTCGTCTAATAAGCCAGCCCATTGCAAAGGTCTAAGCTTTCTTCTAAAACCCATGATTCTATTGTTTTTGCTTACTGAGTCTTTCTTATCTCCAGCCTTTTTATTTTTTGGTGCTCTGGTCTCTGGGAGGTCAGGACTTTTTTGTACGGTTTAATGGGAATATCATTAAAGAGACGAAAATCATGTTGAAAATCGTTTCACGTTCTTACAGATTTGAACCTGCATTGCAACGGTTTGTCGTCAAGTACTAGAACATACCTTTGTGTAAGTTTTGCTGTTTAAAAATCAGATTCAATCAAATCCAATCCAATTAGCTTGTACCAAGTAAGATTCTGTTAGGACTATTAAGATGTTTACTAATGGATGCAACATATTGGATAAAATAGGCTTTGTTGGGTATAAATTAAGACTTGCGTATAGCTTTTTGACCACTGCAGTTGTCTAACAGTGTTGTGATTCAATGTTAAATTTTATGTGATGGGTGCCAGTACATCGTAGATATCTTTAGAAATCGCACTGCTGAAGTACTTCTCAGGACTGTTAATGAGCACACAATCACAAACTTGTTACAGTGTATAGGTCTTCCGATTGCCTCATTTAAACTGGATATTTTCTAATTGTTTTACAGGTGGTCTCAACTTGGTTGATAGCACCAGGAGACATGCAATATTGTTAGGTTTCTATGGCCTTACCTTGATGAGAAAACAACTGATTGTTGTCCTTACTTTCTGTATGGATACCCATTGTCCTATTGTGTTTCTTACACGCCACTGGCCTATTGGTAGGCATGCCTAGAAGGAGGAAAAAACTCAAGTGTTAGTCTCACTTCATGTGTTACAGAGCCACTCTTACTATAAATCATCTTTGACTGTACTCTCCGAAATAAGGATCAGGTGCATTAGCAAGATTTATTTTGTAGTTGGGCGATTTTTTATAGGCAATGATTGATTATTTGGTTGAGTATGTAGGACGTTAGCTTATTAGACGTGAGGCGACAATTTAAACCCCAGGTCAGACATTTCGAACTACACGAAATATTAAAGAAGATTTCTTCGGCACCTTTCTCTCGGCAGATTTCTGGCAAAAATAAAAATGTCATGAAAAAGATTCTCAAAAATCTGACGTTCGGAGCCGACTTTAACTGTAGGTCCGCCAATCATGTATACAATAAACACACACAACATAAGTGCTGTGAGAAGCTAGGTCGTAATCCTGACTGATGGGTTGTAATAACTATTTATGTATATATGTATGTATATGGTCCTCCGGTTAGGTAGTGTCAACGTGTGGCCTAAGTGGGACTTTACTCTTCACGACCTAACCTAACCTAAAGTTCTGCTACTAGGTTCACTGCTTCCTTTTATTAAAACTTTTTGCTTTTAATTCTTTCCATTTCTTCAAATTTTTCTGTATTTTCCTTACATTTATACTTTTGAAAATGAAGATTCAGATGAAGACAATATTAATATGATTGATTTTTTAACATTTCAGGTAAATGCAGCATTCGAATTTACTCAAAAGGACAGCAATATGGGTAAGTGATATGTAGATAAGTTATCATGTAAATATTGGGGAGACAAAAATCTCTTCTTGTTTTAATCACAGTAATCAAATGCATTTTGAGGGAAGAAAAATATGAACAAGAAATATTTCATCTCATTAAGTGAAAAAAAGTTTTATGTTTTACCGATGATTCGGTTCAAAGTATGTATATCTCGACATTCATTCATGCATACATACATAAATACATAATTGGTTATTACAACCCTTCAGTCAGGATTATAACCTAGCTTTTCTCGCCGCCCATGTTGAGTGTGTTAATTTTTATCCATGAGTGGCAGGACCTTCAGTTTAAAGTCGATTCCGAACGCCAGATTCTTGAGTCTTTGCCAGACGCTGAAGAAATATATTTTTCATATTTGGTTTTGTTGGGGATATCCGTTCTGGGGTTTGAACCGTGGCCTCACGTCTAATAAGCCAACACAATACTTACTACGACGACTTTTAGATTAAAGCCGCTGCCATTAAAGATATAAAAAATAAAAAGTAAACGATAAAAAAGTCATAATTTGATTGAAGATTAATGATTTCATCTTTTACACAATTATCGTAAATTTGTCAAAGTATGCTATAAGCAGGGCCAGCATTATACAATTCAATCATTCCAATCATCATCATTGCAAAAGACAAACAATACTCCAGTGAATTAAATGCTACAAATAATAATTACCATATAGATGCAACATATGGTATGAATTTGTGAATGAATATAACGTATGTATGTATATGCTAAACATATGAAAATAAGAAAAACAACAACAACTATAAGAAAAAGAAAAACTAAAAATTTTGTTGCAAATTAAGCAACACCACTACTGTCGCTATCATTGCCACCCTTGTTGGTGGGGTGATGAACATTTTCAAGATGCAAATGTCGTTTATCACATCAACCATAACTAAACTATTCAATGTTTAGTTGGCTAGATGACTGGCTAGTTGACTGAACAATTGGCCATGGTATGTTGACCAACTATCCACTAGTCCCACTACCCATGACTGGCCATTAAATAAATTAAGGGGAGGAATTTCTGAATTTATTTGTATGACGATGTATTTGTACTCGGCAACAACGCCGCATTCATTGCCATTCTGTTAGACAATTGTAACCATTATTCATTACATTTAATTTATGAATTATGCATGTTTATGATAGATGAACGAACGAATGAACGAATGAACCAGCGAACGCATGAACAAATGAATGTATGAATAGCAGAGAAAAGATACTTTCGTTTTGTCCATATATTCATACTGTAATGTATGCTATGTACTGTATGTATGTACATCAATGAGTGTTTGTTGCATACATCATGTCGATTTATTTACAACAATAACAAAAACCAAAGAGGCAAAAAGAAAAACAGAATTGAATTGTAAGTAATGCTGCAAAAAAGCAAAAAGAAATTGACTTATAAAGTTAAATTCAGTGAATCTTTTCTAATTTGGGGGTATACAGTGAGAGAATGGCAAACAACTCTTGGCTTAAGGACAAAATATTTGCATTTCAGGATTGTTTATTTCATGTTAAGGTCATGTGTCAGAAACGAAGACAATTTTAATATTTTTTTAAAATTTTTGTCATGTTTGATTTAGTATTGCGACACCATACTGTCTATTGTAATCCTCTGCCTAGAATGTCTACTCTAAGCCTATTTCCCTGACAAATTTCAGGACGACGTTTCTCAACGTTAACAATGATAATTACCTACCTGACATGCACCCGGATGTTTTCTTCCGGAAGGCATTAACGTATCACAGATTTTTCTAGTATGTGTTCCTCGTAGTCTAGTAGGTAAAGTGTTGGCTGATTAAACGTGAGGCCACGGTTCAAACCTCAAGTCAGACTTCTCCAACAAAACCGAGATTTAAAAATTTTTTTCGGCTATATCCTCTCAGCAGATTTCTAGCAAAAGCTCTGAGAGTTAATAAAATTGCACATGAAAAATGTCTCAAAAATCTGTCTGTCGTTCGTAGTCGACTTTAAACTGTAGTTACCACAGGATACGAATAAAATTAGCACACACAACATAAGTGGTGTAAGAAGCTAGATCATAATCCTGACTGAAGGGACTGAAGGATTGTAATGACCAATTATGTATATATGTACATATGTATGTATGTTCCGATGCTTTGCAATGTTTCATCACAGAATCTACATGTTGTGTTCGAAATAAAACCAGCCAACTAAGTCTACAGTGCTCTTTCAAAAAGGCCGGTTACCTACCTCTGGTTTCCAAACTCTGGTCTTATGCATAACTCAAGTCTCCTGTTATTGTAATTTCCCTATAAAAGTTTCGATTGCCTCAAACCCAATCGGTTTGAGAAGAGTTCTTGCCGCTCTTTATCTTCCCTTGCGTTGTGCATACCTTTTGGGCAAACATCCGCCCTCACTTCACAGAAGTGTTCGGGCCCCATCTACAGTGTGGAATTTCCGCACAAGTGCTCGCTCGGATGGCGACTTAACTGAATTAAGCACATCTTTAGATGACATAGACTTTCGTTTGTAAAATACTCATGAGTTTTCCCATGGGATCGAAGTAAATTATTCTGGGTTCGAAAACTTCTACTCCTGTTCCAAGATCTATTCTTGACCCATCTGTATACCATGAAAATTGTCCCTATTTTAAAAGAATATGCTGTTTCCAAATTACTCCATTCAATTTTGTGCCGATTTTACCAGCTATTGTGGCAGATTTTAAGTTTGAATTACATCTCCGTCATTATAAACACCCGCAGCTAATTGTGTGCTAAAGCCACAGGCTTTCTAATAAATTTTTTTGCCAACTTTAAAGCTCATATCTTACTTCGTGGCTAGGTCAAGAAGCAAATTTTGTCACATATGTGACCCACACAATACCCAGATTGTGGAAAAGTTACGGCATTCGGAAAAAGAGACTGTTAGGGGCGCATTATTGTTTGGAGGTAGTGTTGGCCTGTATTTTTATGAAAACGTCCTTAGAAGAACCGTGATCTTCACGTTAGAGAGCTATGGCCTTGGGATAACCGACGTATTATGGCCTGCAATCGAAGATTATAAAAAATTATTTGGTTTCAAAAAAGACGTTCTCACGAGCCGCAAAAACCGATTGATAATGGCTTTACTGCATGAGAGGTTGCTAAAAAGAGTAATTTCGGTTTTTGGCAACATAAATTGCCCAAAAGATTCTTGCAGGGCTATGTTAAAGATCGTATCCCAGATACTTAACTGACGTTAAGAGCATTTTTCAATTTTTCACCTAGACATGGAAAATTATTGGGAAACTGCCTCAAAACTATTGACTGAAACAGTAGCTAGGCCAACTGAAGTGATTGGAGCAAATTTAAGATTGATTTCGCATGAAATTTTTTGATAAAATATTGCTACGAAAATGAAAAATTTAGATACAAAACAAACCTGTTTACAAATTGTACTGCTTAATATAGCAACAAACATCAGCATAATAAAAATGTTCAACAAGTAAACAAAAATAAATAACAGCGATGTTTACATTTATAGAGATTTCAAGAAGGCGAAGTCATGTGCATTCGCCTTCAAGAACTTTCATCAGACTGTTTACTTTGCCATATAAAAGGCCAGGCAAAGCAGGCCATTGAGTGTAAAGACGCGGGGTGTTTGAAGAGAGTAATCGTGGTTTGGAGATCTCCGTTACAAAGATCTGTCGAATAATTGTCTGGTAATTGTTATTGTTTATACAAAATGTATAAACAAAGGAATAACAAAAAAAGACAATTGTTGTTTACATAAAGTTGTAAACAGCGGCACACAAAATTGAGCGAATAATAAAGAATTTTAAATAAAACTAAACACAAATTTATTTTCATTTTATTTGTATCTACGAGCTCATATTTTAAACGTTCTTAAAAGGTAAAAACGTAACGATATTAACAGTCTTTTATAACCGAATTTCTAAGAAATGTCTATTGCCCCCTACCAATATGATACCGAATGTTATAGAAATGATTTGTAGGACCCGTTTCTATTATTGTAGGCTCAACAATGGTTTTTTGTTCATGCAAACATTTTCTATGTCAAGGTTTTATTTGCAAATAAATTAGGCAACAACAAGCAACAAACAAAATAACAATAACAACTGCTACAATCATAACAAGATAAACTAGAAACTGAAATAGAGCAACAGCAACTTTGACAATAACACATAACAACAATAGTGTGTAAAATAAAAAATTAAAAATACAAAAACATTTTTAACAACAAAAGAAATTAAAAATGTATGTAAAAATAAAAAAAAAACTGAATTTAATGCAAAGGCAACAAGCAACATGTGCAAGAGTATGAGCACTTATACAGCAAATGTCTCTCATGAAGAGCTTTACAACATGGACAAGTACCAGTATGTGTGAGCTTTTTTTTGTTCCTTGTTTTTGATATTCTTTTTACAAACACAACAACAAACAATACAACAATAGAAGCATAACAAGGACATCAACATTGTGCCTCTATTTTTTTTGTTTTTGGATTTTTATGCATCTGTTGCAATTGTAACTGTGTTACAATTTTGTTGTTGTTTTTATTTCTTTATTTTATTTGTTGCTGTTGCATGTATGAGTATTTATTTACGGAGAGAGTTTCATTATTTTCGTTTATTTTTTTTAATTTTTTTTTCATGATTATTTGCGCTAATTTTTGTTGTACAAAAGTGTGTTGGTGCTGTTGCTGCTGCTGCTGCTGTTTCAACTAAATTTGTTTGCCAATTGCCATGTGTATTGTTGTTATGAATTATCAACAATTGTTATAACAATTCGCTGTAGTTTTTTTTCTGTCTCCATTTCTATAAAAACATAATATTTATATGGCAGAAGGACATTTACAAACTTTAGTTACACTTTAGTCCAGGATATTTCGTAATCCCTACCACTCTGCTGCATAAAAACTGCGTTAAAAAAGCAAAAAAAGCAACAAAACTTATGCAGACTGACAGCAAAAAGTCCGACGGACATTGTGAGACATGGTACCCCTGAGTAATAAATGGCATTTAACATTGTCATTGTGTTGCATGCAAACATTCTCTCATACCTACAAAATATTTTCATATGTTGTTACCATTTTACTGCGATTTTCTCTATTTTTTTTTTTTTTTTTGAAAATTATTACATGCCAACAGAAATGAAAGCTGGAGGGGGGAGGGAAAAAACGCGAGGAAAATTGTTGAATATGTAGACAAGTGTCAAATGAGTGTCACTATGTATTTTGAGTGCGTTGCAAAAAAATTAAGTGTCCAAACTTTTACACAAACACACACACATAAATACACATTTCCAAATCCAGTTGTTTGCAAATCAAGTTACACTGTTTCCCTTACGTTCATAATAAATAATTTTATTTAATGAAATTTTGAACTCAATCAACATTGCTATCCTGAAATCTAAAACATCATAAAACTCTTGGTTAATCGCTTATTCGATTGACTAGATTTTTTTAGGAATCTGAACCGCAAAATGGTCTGCAATTTATCAGAGTTTTTATGAATTTTTTGGGTTTGGATGGTTCAAGGGCCACTGTGGTTTATTCGCATACTACTGCGGCTCAAGAAAACCTTACAGGAAAACGTCTAACAGGGAGAAGTCTATCTATGGCCAGTTCCCTTCACCTCCACGCAAGATAGCCATGCCCTAAAATCCCTCGTGCAGAATATCCAATGTGGCATGTGCTGTCCGGTACTCAGCGCCATTCTCTTGAGACCACATGTCCAGATCATATAATTCTGGCCAAAAGGAGATAAAAAATATCAACATATAGCGCTCGCCGTTGATAGTGATAACCTGATAAACGTAGTTCCCAAAGAAATATGGGTGGATGAGGCCGCTAGTTCAGAATTCAATCCATACAGTGACTTTTTCGGTATGCATTGGACGCAATTGAATCTCATGTGGATCGGTATCGTCTCAAATTCGAAAATTTTGTTTCTTTAAGCAACCATTCATCTAAAAATCGTTGAAAATGATTTTTCAATAAAAAATTAGTTTCTGTTGCCATCTGCTCCAGAGGCCATTCGCCAAATAAACGTTGCTTCTTATGGTTGTTTAACTCAAGTTTCTTGTAGAATGGAATTTTGTACAGCTTCAGACCAAGCCAGAACACGGGATTCGTCAAGCTATGGTCTCCGAAAGGCGGAATTCTTGTGAGCGTCGCTAAATTGACTGCTTTGAATTCGCCAGTGGCGATGTTCTCGGAAGATCTTACGTTTTGTCGACGTACGGGTGTTTATTGATCGTTTACAGAACCATTGGGCTCGAATTTATCCCTCACATTGCGAATAGTCACCTAAATAGGACAAGTATGATGATCGTATAATGTTTGAAGCCCACCGTACTTTTTGCGATAAAACAATTTTTTTATTTACGCGTGTTGTTGAATATTAAAGGGTGGGCCATTTAAAAGTTTAAATATAAAATTGCAATAAAAAGGAACGGTTTGAAATTTTGGCAAATTTATTTTTTTGTTGTGAAATACAATTATTCTGTTTGGAAATAGAATATTATTTCATTCAAATGAATGCCGCGGCTGTGGTCTCACAGTACCTTATTCGATTGGACCAATTTTCGTACACTTTTTTGAGTATATGGGGTCGTATCTCGGCAGTGGCATTACGAATGTTGGCCTTCAAATGCTGAATTGTCTCTGGTTTGTCGGCATAACACTTTCTTTAACGGCGCCCTACAGAAAATAGTTGAACGGTATCATATCGTAGCTTCTTGGCGGCCAATTGACATCACTATTTCGGTGAATTAAACGGCCATCAAACGTTTGACGCAATAAGTCGATTGTGGCAAGATGCACCATGCAGTTGAAATCGAACATCGTTCACATCATTACCATGAAGTGCTGGTACAAAAAAAATCGGTTATCATGGTGTGATAGGCTGTCTCCACTGACCGTAATGGTTGCGCTGTCCTCAAAACGCAAAGACATAAGTATTCTCTTTAATTTCTTCATCATGTGGAATTAGTGTAACTGTGTTCTGTGTTCTATGTTCATGTAATATTATGAAATGACGGGTAATGCCCTTAGCATGTATTTTATGTCGCTGTCTATTTTTCCTTTCCTTTTCTCTTTTTTTTTTAATTGTAGTAGTGTCGTCCAATATGTCACACTTTAATTAAATTTATAAAAATAAATTAAAATGCCTATAAAAAATAAATAAAAGTACAACCATATGAACAGCAATACGGTCAACAAAAACAAAAAACCAAAAACAAAAACAATAGCAGTCAATATTTTCATACTCATACAATCGAATGTAATAGAATTTAAAACATTTACACTGAAGTGGTCGTATAAACGAATTTGCATTTAAATTTACTTACTTAACACACATACACACACACTCATACACACACAAACAATATTCAAATAAATACTAAAACATTACATTTACGTTTTCATTTACATTTACACGTACGCTTTTTTGTTTTGTGTTTCGGGTTTTTGCATTATTACACGAAATGTCAGTAAAAGTGTCAATTAAAATTTAACGGCGTTTTTTTTTTGTTTTTTTTTTGCTTTTTGTTTCGCGAAGTTAAATTTGTAACTACTTTACCATGCTAACGCAGTGATTGGCGAAAAACCAATATAACAGGCTTCTATTTGCCTACAAAATCCGCCCTCGCTTCAGCAGTTTTGTTGTGGTTTCAGAATGAAAGAGGTTTAAAGGTTAAATTGTAGTTAAAATTGTAAATTTATTTCAAATGTCATCATACGCATAATTTCTATACAAAAATTGATTAAAAATTTTTTTGTATTTGGCTTTGTTTTTGTTGTTGTTGTTATTGTTTTTGTTATGCAAATTACCATGATTTTACAAAAAATTGCAATAATGGCAGGAGTAGAATGACATTGGAATTGTTACATGACATTGGTTCATGTCAACCAGTCCAATTGACGGCTTGTTTCGTTAGGATTTGCGGTATTTGTTAGTTGGTTGGAGGTGAAATAGAAATTTTGTTTTTATTTTTAGAAATATTTTAAATTATAGTCGATGAAAATTTAAAATTTAATTTCAATTAATAATCCACATACCGCGAATGTTCTTCCCTATAGGTATCGATAACTATAGTTTGACAGCTAAGGATATCAGATGTCAGAACAATGTTTCCGAATTGCAGAAATTTTCTTCGAAAGAAAACAAATCTGTTCACGATGTTCATAGACAACTTTGTCGCCTTATAGTCAACATAATCAGCCTAGTGGGCAAGTAGTCCTTAGCACTAATTTTACACTTTTCGATTAAAGACCATCAATAAGACAAAGGTATGGGCATATCTAAAGAATATTAATGCTGTAGCACGAAGTCTTTAAGAAGATTTTGAGCCTTTATTAGGAAAAAGGTAGACCAGATTTATTACGTAAAGATCTGGACTTCCTTACTTACTTAATTGGTCATTAGAACCCTTCAGTCAGGGTTACGACCTAGCTTCTTACGCTTATGCTGTGTAATTGCTCATATATGGTCAGAGGCTAATTTTGGAACTGAGAAGGTATGTTAATTTGAGAACAAGTACTGCTATAGTGATCCTTCCTTAATTGGCCAGTTCGTTACACCAATCGATGACATTGCTTCCTCGATTTGGTCCTTCCAACGGATACAAGGTCGTCCTCTTCGCCGACTTCCGCAGATCCCCGCATCAAATACCCGTCTCGCCGGAGCATCCTCCTCCATTCGTACGACATGACCGAGCCAGCGCAGCCGCTGGATATTAATACGCTGCACAACGCCTATGTCGTTGAGGAGCTCATACATTTCACTGTTGGATCGGATGGGGAAATTAGCGCCAACTCGTACTGGGCCGAAGATCTTACGCAGTACTTTTCCCTCGAACACCCTCAAACTCAAGACCATACTGATCAATAATCATAAACCAATTATATCTGTCTTAGAAAGGGGAAGGAAGTAAAATAAAAGAAAATGTATAGAGACAGAGACAGTGAAAGAAAAATGCAAAAAACTAAGCAAAACGATAAGTTAAGCGAGGATACACACCTCTCAGCCAGTTTAATTGTATTGTACATCCCCGGAGATTCTGATAAACAGGTTAAACCCTTAAAGAAACCGATTCTTAGATTCTCGTTTTCAACTTCTCCTCAGACCCACATTTACTTACTTACTTACTTAATTGGTCGTAACAAAAATTTAGTCAGGATTCCAAATCGGCTTCTTACACCACCCGTATTAAAGTTTACCCTGAACAACGAATTTTTGAGTAACTTTTAATGGCAATATGATTTACTTTACAGAATATTGCTGAGAGATAGTCGCCAAATAAATATTTTTCATATCCCGTCAGTAATGCTGTGTGTGTTAATTTAATACGTGAGCAGCAGTCGACTCCGAATGACAGATTTTTGAGAAACTTTTCATGGCAATTTCTATTTATTCTCAAAGTTTTTGCAAAAAATCGGCTGAGAGGAAGTCGCCGAAGAAATATTTTTTCATCTTTCGTTTTGTTGGAGATGTATGACCTGGTGTTTGAACCGAGGCCTCACGTCTAATAAGCCAGCACACTACCTACTAGACTACGGCGAGTTCAAAGACGAACGTAATTCATAGAAGTGAATGTATACTATGTATTGCGTTTGTGTGGATTACTGATGCCGAGATTTTGTCTTTCACTTCAGTAATCAAACAAAGGAAACGACAATGCTTTGTTATACGAATATTGTTGCCATATTGCATCTGAAGTTTGTAATAATTTCCCAATACATTGTCTTCAATCTTATCTAACGCTAATCACAATCATCAATTTTTTTCTCCATAATTAACAATTTAAGTTTTTCTTTTTGTTTAGCATTTCCCTGCTTTCATTAATGTTCCTGGTTTTCACTTTTATCCTGCAGTATGTCGTTTATTTTCCTAACAGATGTTTAATTAACGTTTAATATTTATCCTTAACAATACGAAAGAAAAACTTTAATACCATCAACCATACCACTTAAGGGTACAATTTGTTGTATTTCTTTCCATTTTTTGAAAATTTTTTTCTTCTCTGTTTTTTATAAATAAATACTCATGATTTTTATCAGACAAACAAAAATTAAATGACATTCTCATTCTCATTTTTTTCGTTGCTTTCATTTAAATCCCAATAATGACACCATTTAAACACTTTAAAATTCTACCCCATAACTTCATTTAAAATAGGACAACGCTTACTTACATACTTACGTATGTACGCAAATATACTCTGATCCATACAGTTTTGTTAATATATTCTGTTACAATTTCACAGAAACAAATTTTTAACTGAAAATGAGCACAGTGGAGCGGAATATCAAAAGTCTCTGCTTTACCTCATGTAATGCAATATTTTAAAACGAGAGTTTATTTTCTAACTTCAGACTGTGCTCGACTGGTACTCACCTTTTAATGTGAAATAAATTGTTCCGGTTAGAAATGAAATATTATTTTATTCACAGTACCTCATTCGATTGGACCAATTTTCGTGCACTTTTTCTAATTTATGGGGTCGTATCTCGGCAATGGCATCAGGAATGTTGGCCTTCAAATGCTCAATTGGCTCTGGTTTGTCGGCATAACACTTTTCTTTAACGGCGCCCCACAGAAAATAGTCCAACGGTGTCAAATCGACGCTTCTTGGTGGCCAATTGACATCGTAATTTTGACTAATTAAACGGCCATCAAACGCTTGACGCAATAAATCGATTGTGACAAGAGATGTTTGGCTCGTTCCATCATTCTGTTGAAACCACACATCGCTCACATGAATACCTTGAAGAGCGGGCACCAAAAAATCGGTTATAGTGCTGCAATATTTGTCTCCATTAACTGTAGTGGTTGCGCTTTCCTCTTTTTGACAGAAATATACGTCTCTCCATAAGCCACACCAAACTTACCTACTTACGTAATTGGCCATTAACAATCCGATTAACGGATTTCGGCCTGTCTTAACACATCCTTCCAGGCACCTCCGCTTCTGTCGCCGCTACGCCAGTTGGTCCCACCGATCGATGACAGGGCTTTCTCGAATTTGTCCTTCCAACGCAAACAAGGTCGTCCTCTTCGCCGACTTCAAATATTCCTCTCGCGGGAGCATCCTCAAAACAGTCACTCCTAATGGGTGCATTAGCTTCTGTAAATCAACGGGTGGGTTTTCTGAGCCCCAAATACGGCAATTTTGTTTATTAACGTACCCACCAAGTTAAAAACGAGCTTTAACCGAAAAGATGATTTTTTTTTGCAAAATCAACATCATCTTGCAGTTTCTCTTTGGCCCATCTAGCGAAGCGAAACCAGGCTTCAATTCTTGAACCAATTGTACTTTGTGAGGTGTCATACCGAGATCTTTTCGTAAATTTCAACGTAAACTGGTGCGTGAAATGTTCCATTCTTGAGAACAATGATGAGTTGATGAGAGAGTGGAAGCACTCTCTCAGCCACAGCTTCGATATTTTCGGGTCTACGCACTGTACGAGCACGCTTCAATAATGAAACGAGTTTCACGAACTTTAGCAATAAACTTGCGTATACCGGGCACTGTTGGTCTTTCTCTGGGATCAAATTTTGTACGTCATTTTCGTGCAATTTCCGACCAATTGTCTTTGTTTTGGAAATAAATTTCCAATAAAACCCAACGTAAATCGATTTATTACTTTCAGTGGAGGTAATGAATTGTGAATTTTGTGACGAAGTATTGTCAGTTCCGATGGTTCAATTTTAAACCGATAGATAAAGGGCAGATGAGCGTGCTATAGGCAGCACTACTTTACAGATTTCACCAAGTATATAAATCATAGGTGGACCCTTGATCTCCTGAAAACTTGAGTTTGAGTTACTAAGGAAACTGTGAACTATCCTATGAACTAGGAGCTATATAGCCTTACTAGTTTCTGTCTGATTACCAAATATTGAACTTTACAGCTCTTGGGCATAGAATAAAACAAATACTTTCGCAAATACGTTCCACCACATTTTAACCCACTGTCAGCACTAGTTATACAGAAAAAAAAACAGCGAACAGCAGCGAATATCATTTGGTGGTGCTACAAGTACAAGTATCAGGTCCCTTAGGCTGAATATGCGTAATTTCTTTCGATTGCCATCTATGATAAAAGTCATGATAGTCGTTCGTATTATCAATATTATGCCAATGGAGGCAGAAAAACAGGAAAATGTGAAAACAAAAAAAAAACTGAAAAATGAGCAAAAAAAATATGGAAAATAAACTGAAAACATTATTTCTGTCATGAAATGCGTTTTTCTCCATGAAAAAAAAACAGAGAAATTTTCATAAAAAGAGAGAATCATTATTATCATTATCAACGAGAAAATTAACAAATATTGCCACAACGAAAGAAAGCCTCGCGCAATACCACCCCATTTTATATTCTTCCTCTTCTTTCTTTCTTTTTTCTTTTTCAACAGCTACAAGCAAATGTTGCACAAAGTGGCTGTTGGTGTGTGACTGACTGTCTGCCCGACTGTCTGCTTGTATACTTAAATGAAATGCAACAAGCATTATGGCAAGTAATGAATAGTGTTGCACGCGTACACTGACACTTTCACTCATACATACATATATACGTGCTGAAGAGACACTAAATGCAACATAAAAATGAAAATTTATAATTTTTGCATCAGGCTTTAAGGCGCTGGCAGAAAGCAACAAAGAAAATTATGAAACAACAACAGACACTGATACGCATTCTTTTTTACTGCCACAATGTTTTCCCTTTTCATTCATTCATTCATTCATTCGTTCATTCATTTATTACTATCAATGCTGATGCTAAAGTGGTTGTGGTGGCTGTTGAAGCCATTATACTCCAGTGTGTAGCAGCTACTTTAGCAACATTATTGTTGTACATGGTGTTCATAGTTCATAATAGCAAATGTGCCTCGTAGGAATAAAGTAAATGATGTAATAACCAAGTGAAAGAAGAGAATTAAACACGTACACACACATACACGTACGCAGAGATATTGGAATAGTAACAAGTATGTTTTATATGCGATAAGGGCAAAAATAGTTTCATCAGTCGTCGCAAGAAATGTCTTTACAATGATCCCATTGCAGTCGCCGTAGTCTAGTAGATAGTGTGTTGGCTTATTAGACGTACACGCAGTTACTAAAGTATACATACGGTTAACAATTCAGAAATTTTTGAACCAAGACCGTCTTAAAATCGAGGAAAGTTGTCAGACAATTATAAAGATTTTCAACGAAAACTGACTGGTTAAAAAATTTCTGGAATTTGTTAACCGTATGTATACTTTTGTGCCTGAGTGTAAGTCCATGGTTTTGAATAGAATGAAATGTGAAAAAATATTTCTCTGGCGACTTCCTCTTAGCGATTATTGGCAAAAACTCAAGAGTAAATGGAAATTGCTATGAAAATTGTCTAAAAAATTCGGTCGTTCGGAGTAAACTTTAAACTCAAGGTCCCGCCATTCATGTATAAAATTAACACACACGACATAAGGGGTGTGAGAAACTACATCGTAATCCTGGCTGAAGGGTTGTAATGACCAACTACTTTTTTATGTGTGCTATTGGCAAAAAAAACTATCACAATATATTTTCCAGGGTCCAACTAAAAGGATTTATTTTACAAATATGCGATTGACGTTATGGTTGTTGGTCCTAAATACCAATCTCTTTATCTTTTGGACTCACTGGGAAATCGTTACAAAATATTCACTGGGAGTATATATTGGGATGCTCCATAATTTTAAGTATTTTGACGTTCTATAGACAGTGGTAGAACTGTCTCGCTGCTGGAACCCAGTGAATCCAATGTGAAACTGTTAGTGATGTCAGGTAGCTAACTGGGATCTGCTGCAAACCTTAGCCGAAATTGTGTAGAATATGTATGGAAATGAGGGGCGAAAACCAGAATTAAATTAAGTCGGCGTAGTCTAGTAAGTGGCGTTCTCGCTTACTAAACGATAAACCGTGGTTCAACCCCTGACTTGGACATCTCGTACAAAACGAAAATTGTCTCTCAACAGTCTTCTGGCAATAACTCTGATAGTGCCGTGAAAATTTACTCAAAAATTTGTTGCTCAGGGTAAACTTTTATACGGGAGGTATGAGAAGCTAGGTTGGAATCGTAACTAAATGGTTGATTTGATTAGGAATTGTAGGCGATTGAGATTTCTTCGTTCTCAGAGGGTCGGTTTCTTTAAGTGTTTAAAATCTCTTTGAGAGCTTGATATTCAGGATCTCCGTGGGTGTATAATAAAATTGAACTGACTGAGAAGTGTGCATTCATCCACTCTCTCTATATCGTTTCTTTTATTTCACTTCTGCGCCTTTGCCTGTCCTAGACATAATTTGTTCATGACCATTGGATGTTTTTGCATTTGCCATTACGTATGTACATGTCTTCAAATTAACATACCTACTGCATCCTATAATTATAATCTGATCGTAGATGAGCAGTCCAAATCCTAACTTTCGTGATCTGGTCCACTACAGTTTCGAGTTGAACGTTTGCGCTTGATTTTGGTGCAGAAATTCGTTGAAGAAATTCTATGATTTTAGATTTTAGATCTTGTTTATAAATCACTCGTATGACATCGTAGAATATTTTAAAACCTTGAAATTTCTTTTATAAAAAGCCACTCACCGCCTGGTGAAATAAAACAGTGCTTACATTACACTACAGGAAGTCTCCAAGATTTACTTAATTTTTTAGAACGTTGCAGCAATGACGCTTCCAAGCTCTAAAAACCTTAAACTATCAAACTGTGAAAATGAAATGGACTGGACTTCAGCACATCGTGCTTTGTTAAATGACTTAAGAAATTACTGTTTCCTACAACCAATATATTTCAAACATAATTCCGCTGTAATAAAACAATGAGTTTAACAGCTTGTGCAAATTCATTGTCTACAGTAATGCATAAGTATGGATGTTATATCTCCTGTACGTTTGTGTACGCAAGAGTATAAGTTGAAAATTGTTACTTAGCATATAATATACACTCACATACACAATAATATTTCATAGTTATGTACGTTGAGGAAAGGGCGAATAAAATCCTCTTGTGATTGTTGCTGCGCTGTTGCAAGTTTTTGTGTTTGATTTTTAATTTTTTTTTTTTTCATTTTCATTTTAATTTTACGTATTGAACCACAATTAAGCAACAGTTAATAATATTTATGCGTCATCTGTTAGCATCCTGCTGCTGCATGCATTCTGTTACGTTCAACACTCATTACCACGGCTGCTCAAATAAACTTCACATACAATAGGGTGAGGGGGTTAAAAACGGCAACAGAACAACATCTTGTTAATGTATGAAACAATGGCCTCATACCACTGCCATTGAAATGGGTAACAAATGGTTGAACAATTTTTTTTTATAAGAAATAATAACATTCGGAATGTGTGCTTATCTTCATAGGTTATCGGCTCAAAACCCTTGCCGACTTTTAGACTTTAAATTACTACAGACGAATCGCTGGA
Organism: Sarcophaga subvicina; assembly: GCA_936449025.2. Classification (NCBI taxonomy): domain Eukaryota; kingdom Metazoa; phylum Arthropoda; class Insecta; order Diptera; family Sarcophagidae; genus Sarcophaga; species Sarcophaga subvicina. The sequence goes on from OW388083.2 coordinate 79,437,689, forward strand.
TTTAAGAACGTTTTCCAAAATCTCTTGGCTACGTCCATAAAGCAAAGGCACTTGAACATCTTGAAATCCATGTTCGAAGAGTTATCGGCGAAATACGGCTGCATATGCAGCTCTAATTTGTGAAAATTGGTGGTCCTTGTATTCGCCAGCAGAGTCGATTACATTTGCTTATGAAGGCCTCAGTTTCAATTAGTTTTGATTACTTATGCACGCACGTACGGTCCGCGGTAATATCTACCCGTAGATCCGTAATGGTTTTCCATATTTAAAGAAAATTTAAACTTTTTGTCATACAATGTCACTTTCCCTACAAGTAAAGTGAGTGATAGGGAGTAGTAGATAACTGTTTACTAGGCTAACACATTTTCTCTTTTTTCACGTTTCACGTTTTTTTGTTTTGCTCTTCATTCCCACACAGCTGGCTGTTGACTATAATCGAATAAGAGCAATTTGTCCGCGAATATTTACAAAGTCATTTATCATTGGAACAGCCTTTTAATATTTATTTAACATTAAGGACTTTCTCTGCCACTTTTTCCTTTCTTTTTACACGTACACACACACACACACTCATAAGTACACATTCTTTTATAACCCACTGTATTTGTAACAGAATTTCTATCGTTTTTCATATATTTTAAGTCCTTGCATTTTTTTTCATTGTGCCACCCCCGTCTTCGTTAAACTCCATCAACAAAGGCTATGTATGTGACTTGTTGAAGGCTTTCCTTTCGCTTGCTTGAGTTGCTCAATCACATTCAAGAAATATCCACCGTAAGAGGGAGAATTTCGGAGGGGATAGTCATTGAAGTAAAATGTCCTGGTATTGAATTTATGATGAAAGTTTGAATTTCTGTTGACGTGTTCTCAGTTTAAAATGCTTTATTAATGGTTTTGCGTGTTTTTCTCATTCTTGCTTTGCAAGAGGAATTTTCGTAAAGCGTGTGCAGGAAACAATGAATTACTGTGACAGTGTAATAGACTTGATTTTCCGAAAAGTTATCGAAAGATGAAGTTGTTTTCGCTGTGATTTTAATATTAATTACGTTCTTTTCTTTCATTTTATTTTCTCTTCACAGCAGCTACTTTTGGCAGGTGTAAGAAGAAGAAGAAAATAATTTATTATGGAAGAGTTTTTGTTTTTTTTTATTCGTCTTTTGAAGTGTAAAAATTTTCAAGTTTTCAATTGTTTTCTGCTCATGGTAGGGTCTAGAACGGATCTTAGAACTGAGATAAATAAAATATTCCTTCGCTATGATGTGCTCAGTTCTACTTGGATGTATATCTTCCTTTTACTCATCTAGGGAGCATAGGGCCGCGATACTTGGATAGAAGGTGCAAAAAACAGGACGTAGACATTTTATCTGCTAGTAAGACTACCATGCGAGCAATCGCCTTTTATAAGGTTAAATCAAAGATAGTATCTAACTGCCCGAAAAAGCTTATTAGCTATGAGGCTACGTAGGCTTATTTGTTATGAGGATTCGGTTCCAGGTCTGATATCTCCAACAAAGCGAAATATGAAAAAATATTTCTTTAACGTCTTCCTATAAGCAGTTTTTTTGGAAAAAACTCTGGGAGTAAAAGTCATGAAAAGGTTCTCCAAATGTCTGTCGTTCGGAGTCGACTTTAAACTATAGTTCCCGCCACTCATGTATAAAATTTACACACACAATATGAATGGTGTAAGAAGCTTGGACGTAATACTGACTGAAAGGTTGTAATGACCAATTATGTATGTACATATGTACATATGTTCAGCAAAGGGGAATTCAAAGAGTGCCTAAGGCTCTTCGCAAACCAAATAGATTTGAGGCAAACAAAACTGTTGTTTGGAGACTACAATAAGAGAGGATCTGAGTTCTGAGTCATGCATCAGCCAATCCAAGAATAACCTGAGGTTGGTAATCTGTCTTTTGACAGGGCACGTTAGACTCGGTGAACACTTATTCACAATGGACATATTTCGAACCCAACATGTAGACACTATGACGAGCAGAACGAACCATCGGAAAACGTTCTTGGAATCTGTAAGACATTAATGCATCTAGAATTTAACACATGTTTACACACTAGATTTTAGGAAGGCAGTGGGCATTACTAACATTGAGCAGCGTCTTGAAATTTGTCTGGGCAATAGGTTTGAAGGGGAAATTACAGTGGTAATCTACAAAGGGTGAGAGGAGTACAAAAAGCAAGGATATGCTTGCAAAGCATCTAAGCGTGCGGTTGTTGCCTATGTTTTTAGAGTAAACAAGGAACTATCAGAGCGCTCTACCATATTGGTTTGCCTTTCAGTTTCCCCAATCTATTGTTCATTCATCAAAGGTACCTCTAATAATAATATGGTTGTTGTAAGTCTAGTGCACTTTCCAAATTGTCCAGCAGCGTTTTAAACACTCAAATCGATATTAGACGAAGCAGACTCCTGTTGTGCATGTTAATTTAATCATTTAGTCATTGAACTTATAGCTAAACGTCGTCGGCGAACGATGGATTTCGAAAACTGTCGATGGCGATTTTTTTACTTTCACAGATTTTGCTAAAACACTCGCGAGAGAATGTTGCCGCTTTTTTTTCGAAGTATTAAGGCTGGGGTGAGAATCACCGGCTATCGTCTAATAATCCACACTATCTACTAGGTTACAGCAACTTGATTGCATTGATTCTTGCTAGGCGTTATGATGTCTCATTTTATCTTGATATTGAACTGCAATCGAAACCGGAGATATCTAAAATTTCCAGTGATAAGTTTCTAATTTCCTTGCACGTCCGTCTTACAAACTACTCCTTCAAACTTTTGACTGCTAATCGGCCAGTTTCCAACTTTAAAATTTCCCAAGAATTTCCTTAATCTTAATGTTTAAAGCACTTTGGCAGAGCTAATGATTTGCTAATGAAGCGAAAAACGCCGCATACAGGAAAACTCTGCAGTCTGCCGCTACGCGAGCCATTGTCGAGAAATATAGAGAGAGGAGAACGGATGATAGACGCCTTTTCAGACGCAAGAAGAGGGAGCAGGAAAGGCGTTAGCGTGAGGAAATCGGGTTACAGATGCAGGAATGACGCTCGAAAATTCTATCAAAAGGTTAAGCGTCTAACCGAGGGTTATAAGCCCGGAGCGTCTTCATGCAAAGATAAAAGCGGAAACTTGGTAACAGATCCGCAGGGGGTGCTGAGCTTATGGAGGAAGCACTTCTCTACTCTGCTACAAGACGACGACGACATCAATTCCGCCTGGAAGGATGTGTTGCGGTAGGCCGAAATCTGTTAAACGGGTTGTTATGGCCAATTAAGTAAGTAAGTAATGCTTTGCTCGTCAACACATTGCGAGATTGAGAGCCTACTTTTGTAGTGCACTGTTTTGGTACTTTTATTCGTTTCTTTAATAATGTTCATATTGGGACTTTTTCTCTCCTATCAATGCCATATTTTTTTTTTAGCAAATTAAAGGGTTAAGAGCCAACAGTACACAATGGAGTACTAAGGCAGAAGAAGATACAAAAAAGAAAAATAATTTGAATTCGAAGCCTTTGAACATTTAAATTTTGATGGAAATCCTTTTAAAACAAAATTTCATTTACTGTCATGCCATCATCATTCATTTCAAGGACACCTGGTGCCAAGGAGCCTTTTCCTCTCTGAACAGCTGTCCAAAGGCTTGTGGCATTAAGGAAGAGCAGAGAGAGAAAGAAAAAAAATTGCGACAAAAAACTGCGACAGCCCAACAATGATTTCAAATCTTGAATATAAAATGGAAAAATTATATCTGGGCTAAGCGTAGTGGCATAGTGTGGCATGAGGTATTTTTAAAATATTTATGTGGCATGTGTTTAGTTGGAAGCAGTAACCTCAATATTGGCCTGTTGCTATTTTTTCCATACATACTCGTATATTCTTTTTCGATTGTTGTTGTTATAAATGTTTTGCTCTAGTTGGCGTAGCTGGTGTTGCAAAATATGATTTTTTGTTCTCTACAGAGAGAGAAAAATGTGTGGCAGAAGGCATAAAATGAAATAAAAATAGAAAAAGAAATGTTTTATTTTGCATTTTTCTTTTTATTTTCGATTTTTCGCTCACATTCTCTCTCTTTTTTTTTATACGAGCCAAGAGTATGAGTAGAAATATTGAGCTCAACAATGGCCTCCTCAACATAACACAACAGCAACAGCATCAGAAAAGCAAAAGCAAAGCTAAAACATCTTTTACCTCTGGTATCCCAGTCTTGAAGTGAATTAAAATGAAAAGAAGGAACGAAAAGAATGAAAAAAAACCTCCAGATGATGTCTGATTTCTGTTTCCCTTTTGAAACCGAATGAATGAATGAATGAATGAAGGACCTTTTGTTGTTTCTAATGCTGCTGCTTCAGTCAAACAGTGTTTCATCTGGTTTCTAATAATGCAAGCAAAACAAACAAACAAACAAAACAACAACAATAACAACAAAATTATGAGAGAAAAAATAAACAAAATCTTTGTAAAAATCAAAATTGATTAAATTCTTATTGAGCCAAGATGTGAGTTCAAAAATGTTTCATTTCGTTTCCTTTTCCTTACCTTACCTTCCCCTATGTTTTGGATGTGTGGATGTTTGATATTCCATTCAATAAATTTTATTTTATTTCTCTTTATGCTGGTGTTTAATTTTAAAGAAAAAAAAAATCAAAATAAAAAAAAGAAATCAATTCCATTCATTGAATGCCACATTTTTGCACCCAAACAAAACAAATTCGTGTGCCACATGTCAGCATCTGGTTTTAGATTCTTTTGTTTGTGATTATTGTTGCAAATTTTTTATTTTATGATTTTTTGCATTGCCAAAGAAAACATATCCAAATATTGTAAAAGTCTTTGAATCTCTTTTCCTATGCCCTTAAAAAAGAAAAACACATGCTCATTACCTCTGGTGTAAAATTTGAATTTCTTAGATCTGTTTCTTTCGATTATTGTCTAGGATTTTTAGTAAAATTCCAAAAAAAAAAAACTTTGGGTAGAACATGCATACATTTTCAAAATCTTTAAGACTCTGGAACTTAACTTTTGGCGCCATTTATAACCTCAACTCTAAGTGCTTGCTTGCGCATGCTGCAATTAGTACAGAGTTTCCTTCTGACCTCGAAACCTAATGTATCATTCACGTTTTTCTTCGTTCAGAGGGTTGTGTTGTGAGTACTGTTGATCAGAATTGTTCTCACTTATTAACAGCCTTTTTAAAATGATTTGAAACGATGACGTGGCCTGCTAGATTCTAACAACTCTTCTCTCACTATAGTTACCCAACAAAAATTTTTGGATTGAGGAGTGATTCTGCTTCTCATTCTGTCTTCCATTTGACTGAGTGTAACCTTTCAACGGAACTGAATTTCCACATTACCTGACTCACATTACATTACAAATGGTAAACTTATTTTGTTAATGGTTAACCTTTTTTTCCTTGTCTTTTTGCTTCAGCTTAGCTAATAAAGAATCTCATACCAACAACTTATGGCAACTAAATGGTAGATAGTAGCGTGATTGTAAGATAATGTTGCTATGACTCGTCCTCTGTACCTCCTTCTTGAAAGGTTGAGCACAATTTCCCCCCAAATTCCCTATGGGTGCCTATACGGTACGGATGTTTAACTCATCCGTATAACACCGAATTTTTAATCACAATTTTGTAAAACCACAGAGTTTACTAGTTCTGTCCAATGGACAGTCAAAACGTTAGCTGTCACTCTCTTGGTGTATCAGATCACTATCTCATGGACTTCGTATTAAACCTATCTACCATTAAACACATCTTCATCTTCCCAACCATATGCAACGGATCCCATAGAGACCTTGTCGAATACCTAGATTTTTTAAAGATTTTGGAAAATCATGATTGTGGTTGGAGTTTTTCTGTCTTATGGCCATAAATCGTGTTGCTGTGAGTTTCAGGATTTACAAGTGAAATTTATAGGGATTGTCTAAAGGTTATATCGGATCTTTCCTGAAGTGCTAACTGTCTTTAATTTTAAATAAAACAAAGTATGTGTGATACATCATCGGAATTTTTAATTCGTTTGAAAAGCCTAGTGCTGCCAATTTGTATGGAGTAAGACACCCTTCAAATGGCTACCGCCGTTCAGTGGAAACCATGTTGGTAGACATCAAACTATAGTGTTGGTTCATGTAGTTCTCCATGAAATATGATGCAATGACGCCACCAGTCCAAAATCTATACTCAAGGTTTACTTTTTCGATATGAATTGGATGTTTTTCAATCTCATGTGGATTGGGTATCTTCCCAAATTTGACAATTTTGTTTGCCTATTCGCTAACGACGATTTCTTTGCACGCGTTGTTTAATGCTATATCCGTATGTGGTGATCTGGTCAAATAGACTGAATAAATGACAGCTAATTTGACTGATGTATCTTGAACAAGATGACCGTTATTAACTGATACACTTCGGAAGTTCCTGCCGTAAGACCCTCCAGAACCCAAAGCATTTTTGGTGAACTAAACTGTCACATGGCATCCTTTGCAAAATCACTTTGCCTGCTATTGAACGACCCAGTTATAGTGAATACCATAAACTTGTTAATAAGAAGCATATTTCGTTCCCGTTTAATTTCAGTTCAGAATGTCTTTCTGGATCTTATGAGGAATGTCCATCGATTTGACGAGATGTGTACCCAGCAGAAATTAAACTTAGGACCACAATTTTAAAGCTAATAAGGAGACTACTTGAAGTTACTGTAGTCTAGCAGGTAGTGTGTTGGTTTATTACACATAAAGTCAGGGTTCGAGCCCCAGGCCAGACATCAAGACGAAATACAAAAAGTATTTCTTCGGCGTCTTCCTCTCAGCAGACTTCTGGCAAAAACTCTTGAGAGTAAATAAAATTGCCATGAAAAGTCGACTTCAAACTGTAGGTTCCGCTACTCATGTATTAAATTAACACACACAACATAAGTGGTGTGAGAAACTAGGACGTTGTACAATGGGTCAATTCGACTTCCGGGTATTGTTCTTGTCTTAATTGACACGTAAACGTCCTCTAACCTAACCTAACCTAGAAAGATATTTCGTTCCTGTTTAATTTTAGTTCAGAATCTCTTTCTGGATCTTATGGAGAATGTCCACCGATTTGACGAGATGTGTACCTAACAGAAATATAAAACAGAAAACTTAAGACCCCAATTTTAAAGCTAATAAGGAGAGTATTTGACACCTAGACTTGTGATAAATTGATTTGGTAACCAGATGTCTATTCTTAATCATAATAAAGGGCGAAAATTACTTTATGTCAGGCTCTCCTCTAGCTTTAGGCCTTCAATATCAATATTTTAAATATATTGTGTTTGCATAACACACATGCAACATATGTATGAATGTATATGAGTGTATATGTTATGAACGTTATTTACAATTCCTTTTTCAATTTTCATTGTCCGAGTAGATAATGAATACATCAGCAATTCAAAGAGAAGAAAAAATTAGTTTTTAAACAGGATATTTGAAACACAATCATTACAAGGCAATAATAAAGTCCACAATTAAACTGCAACGTAAATAAAGAAAATCTAAAAAAATGGGGAAAAAAAATAAGAAAAGAAAAAATCCAATAAAAATGAAAGATAAAAGCGATTTTGCAACACTTACTATGCCACACACACCACATCACACCAGGCATCGTTATAAATGCTTCTCAATGTATGCCAAATCGAATGCAAAAAAAACGAGAAGGAGAAAGAGAAAGAAATTAATAAAGCAAGGAAAACGTAAACAGAAAAGGGGATTAAAAGTAACGACTGAAATCAATTTCGAATATAAAAGAATTCTAATTAATAAGATCTTATCAGCATCAGTTAGTTAGCATAGTGCAAGACAGCACAGCACAGCACAGCACTGCTGTATTATTTTTGCCATCATCTGACCATCATCAGTTCGTATGAATAGATAACCAGCACAACAGGAAGCAATTGGTGAAACGACTTTCAATTTAAAAATGGCCAAAAGCAATTGATTATATAGAATGACTTACGATGCACATAAACAGGAAAGGAAAGGAACAGACAGCAAAGGAAAGAAAAAGAATAGATAAAAAACCTGGGTAGTATGGTGTATAAGAAGTAATATTGGTTGTGTTTTTATTTTTCTTTTTCATAACAAAAGAATATGATGTTAAAAGAGAGCGGGAATTGGCACAATTGTAAACTTATTTGTAAAGGGGGGACCAATTAAAAGTTTAAATTTAAAAACGCAATAAACCATAAACGGTTTGAAATTTTCTCACAGTACCTCATTTGATTGGACCAATGTTCGTGCACTTTTTCGAGTGTCTGCCTTCGAACGCGTGCCTTCAACTGCTCTATTGTCTCTGGTTTATCGGCATAACACTCTTCTTTAACGGTGTCCCACAAAAAATAGTCCAACGGTGTCAAATCATAGCTTCTAGGCGGCCATCACCATTTCGTCTAATTAAACGGCCACCAAACGTTAGACGCAACAAGTCAATTGTTGCATGAGATGTGTGGCAAGTTTCACTATCCTGTTGAAATCAAGCATCGTTCACATCAATACTATAAGGAGCGAGTACACAAAAAAATCGGTTATCTTGCAGCGATAGATGTCTCCAATGACCGTAATGGTTGCGCCGTCCTTATTTTCAGAGAGATATGTGCCAATGATCCGATGTGCAAGCCGCACCAAACAGTCACTCGTAATCGCTGAATTGGCTTCTGCAAGACCATGTGTGGGTTTTCTGAGCTCCAAATAAAACAAGCAATAAACTTATGTATACCGGGCTCTGTTGGTCCTTCTCTGAGACCAAATTTTGTACGACATCTTCTAGCAATTTCCCAACGTTGGTTAAGTGGAAATCGGGTCATTACGTTTAGTGGAGGTAATGAAATGTGAATTTTGAGATAGAGTAGAATAACATAAGTATTGCCAGATTCGAAATTATTGATTGTTCAAATATAAACCGATAGATGGCCCACCTGACATTTGTTTGTTTAAAAGAAAGGAACTAATTCAATAAAACCAAATCAACGAAATGAAATTACGGAAGCAACCTTTAGGTATGATCCTTCCATACGGCTATTAGGCCAAACGGTTGAAAATATTTACCCGGATATTTTGAATGCTGAAAACAGTCTTTACGTTTATAAAACGAAACAGGAAAATTCTTTAAATACTTCCATTCCAATGCAAAAATATTAAAGTTCTAATGCCTTTATCTAGTTGCTCTCTTCATTCAGATGCCACCAATCTTCGGGATTTCAGTTTAAAACAGATCTTGTAATATATTCGTATAGTTTTCCTAGACTGACTTTTATTCAGCTTCTCTTACATACCTAAATTGACGAAAATATTCCAAATAATCTGTAATTTCATTCATCGTTTGCCAACTGATTGAATGCTGCAGGTATCCGTAGAAGTGGCGCCACATACCAGTATGGACTTGAAATAACATGAAGTCGCCGTAGTCGTTTAGTAGGTAGAGTATTGACTTATTAGACATGAGGCCACTGTTCAAACCCCAGGTCAGAAATCTCCAACAAACTGAAATATAAAAAAATATTTCGTCTGTGACTTCCACTCAACAGATTTCTGGCAAAAACCATTTTCAACCAAATGTGCCCTTTATTAATGTGTTAAATGTGATAAAATTTAAAAGGTGCGGTTTTCGCACCCAGTAGACTGATAGCTATTGGTTCAAGGATTCCTAAATAATTTTCGTGACGTTCGGGTAATCCTTGGGACCGAAGATATAGCCGACGAAGCTAGTCTTCAAATAAGCAAACAAATAAGTGCTCTATACAAATCGGGCTTAATCGAATAAAAAGTGGTCTTGTGAGAGAAATAGCCTTAGTCTCGGATCTAGTTGACTGGAAAACTATTGGATCAAGTATTCCAAAACAGGTTTTCTTACGGTCGGATGTTACTTAAGACAAGAGATATAGGCGATGAAGGTAAAAAAATCAATCACTAAAAGTATTCCATATAAATCGAATAAAAATGGACCTAGTGGGGAAAATGGACCTAATGGGCTGGATAGCCCTTGGATTCCATACTGGGTTTCTTTTCATTGGGCGTTACTTGGGACCGCAGCAACAAAAAGTTTTCTATAGCAATCGGTCGAAATAGGAGAAATAATGAAATTGTGGTGAAATGAACTTAAAAATTTTAATAATTCTCATTGAGTTAATATGTATTTATATGTATATATAGAACCAACAAAGAGTCGTATTTTTTGCAAGTTGCATTTCGTTGGTAGATGACTTGCATTTTTTTTTTTGCTTGATGAATTGCATGTTTTTGGTTGGTGACTTGTATGTTTTTGGTAGATGACTTGCATTTTTTGGTCGATTATTTGCTTTTTTGTGGTCGATGACTTGCATGTTTTTGGTTGATGATTTGCATTTTTTGGTCGATGACTTGTACGTTTCTTGTTGATGGCTTGCATGTTTTTGGTAGATGACTTGAACTTGTTGATCGATGATTTGAATTTTTTTGACCGATGACTTGCATTTTTTGGTCAAATACTTGCAGTTTTTAGGTTGACGACTTTTTTTTGTTGATGACTGGCATTTTTGTATTCGGTGATTTCCATTTTTTTGGTCCACGATTGCATTTTTTTGGTTGATGACTTGGACCAATTTTTTTCCTGCTAATTCGAAGAAATCAGTAGCTTCATCGGCTTCAATAGCTATCCAACCCATTAGGTTAAAAAACCGCATATAATTATAAATAATTTAATCGGAAACGGAATTTAAACTCAATTGAATTCCAATCTATATTCATAAACATACTACTCTACTCCTTTATATAATCTATACGAAAACTATAGCATTTAAAAAGCTTTTTAGGATGTTGTTATTAATTTATTCGCTTCGGTAACTGTATAATTAAGTTCGACATTTTAAGCACTTATTTTGGTTTATCGAAGAAGTGTTTGAAGTGAATTTATTTTATTGCAAAAATCCGAACATACACGCATATTTGATAGACACAGTTGTACGGTTTGCTTGCTTATATGAGTCATTTTACAATATGATGTTGCAAAACAATAACTTATGTCAACATGCACATCGCTATACTTGAAACCCCACTACGTGTTCTGCGGATCAGTGTTCACTTGGCCACAATTAGGCTTGAAATTTGTAACAAATTTCCATCATTGAATAACGCTTCCGGGGTAGAATAAAGGGATCTCTTTTCGCTTAATTTATGCAGAAGTTACACTGCGAAGGAGGAAGATACAGACACTATCAATTCACTTAATGTGTTAAAGTCCCAGAATATTTTCAGAATACTCTTGCTAATGCTATGCATCGTGACCTTTTTGACTGAATGTAAATGTGAAAATGTAAATGGGAACCTTTCGTGTTTTTGTGTTAAGTGACGCCACCCATAACTCGGAGTAGTAACTTTTTTCTTATAGCTTTTGTCCATCACTAGGGCATTTGGGTCAATTAAGCTTTAATTTCCTTCTAAGTTCACGAAATAGTGGGAATTCTTCAAACTTTAAGGACGTGTTTAGTTTCGAAAACTGTGGAAAGAGTCATGTTGCCCTTACATGATAAAGTTCATTAACATGTTGGTTTTCATTTATTTCTATTCCACTATAAATTCAAACCAAGTTTCAAATTCAACCAGAAAGACAAGCACATGACACTCGCTACTGCTGTAAGCTTTCAGAAAATAAATTTAAATTAGAAGAATTTTTTTATTAAAAAAATAATCAATAAAAACAAATTCCATGTGAAATAACCCGCATATGCATATGCCAATTGTGCGTGTTCACACATGCAAACATAATTGAGCCTTTCTTTATATTTTGAAGCATCTTTTTAGCACTTTGAGCAAATGCCAGTAATTCGATACTTTTTTTTTTGAAGTATTGCTGTTATGGACCTTTTTTTTGCGAATGGCCCTCTTAGGAAATAACCGTGCAACAGCAACAACAACAATAACAACAACATCATTTACACATATGATTAACTTGGCTTTACAAAAGTGGAACAATCAAAACGAATTGAAAAGTAACAAGAGATCGTATGCCAAATTGTAAGAGAAAATAAAAAAAACATGAAAAACAAAACAAGAAATCAAAATGGAAATACAAATAGAAACAGGAATAAACAGTTGAATTGCATTGAAATACAACATTTTCACTTTCTTTATTGTTACTATTGTTGCCAAATAGTTTATGAGTTGAGGTTTTTCTTTTTAATTTTTTTTATTCGCTTTCCACACTCGTAGAGTATTGGAATATATGTGCACATATGGCCAAAGCAGCATTAACAGCATTTGTAAGCTGAGCTAAAGGCTAGGCAAGGCGAGTAGGGGTAGCACAGCAGACTCTCAGCAAAGACATGAAAAATTCTTGTTTTTGAAATGTGGCCAAACGACTACCTGGGTTTTTTTCTATTTACCTTTGGCGTTTCATATGATTTCATTTCATTCCTCTCGTAGACACCGTATAACCTGGTGCATATTTTAAATAAAATGAATGGAAATAATGTACAAGGCGTCTGGCGTTTAGGAAACCCCTAAATGTCCTGTGCTCATAAAAATCTTGATGCCTACAATGCACACAAACACACACTCACATCGCATCGAAATTAAAGTTCAAAGACCTTTAATTCATTCATTGTGCCTGTGTTTTCCAAACACACAGAAATTTTCCTCCGTGTGGTATGGTTTTGATATGAAAATGCATGCAACAAATTTGACATGCTGTGTCTGGGATACATCACTGTAAAACAACAACAACAACAACACCAACCATAGAAAAGGTGCCATTTAGAACAATTTGGTGTTGTTAGGTAGGAAAAAATAGAAGAAATTCCAAACACAAGGATATCAACAATTTGATCGAAGCCTGTGTTGCATGTAAAACCATATCATTATGACGACTGGCCAAAAAAGAACGAAAGAGAGTTTTATAGATTGAAGGGCGCGTGCGCGCCTTTTTTTCTATTCATACTTTTGACCCTTAAAGGCTAACGTTCTTAGCAGCTGTTGTAAATTGTTGTTAAAGGAATTTTATTGAAATTTTTTTCTATTTTTTTTTAAATAGGTGTTCGAAGCAAATTATTCAATTTTTTTTAATTCGCTTCAGTGTATTTCCATTCATGCATCTCGTTGAGATTTCTGTTTGTTTTTCTTTAAATGCTGCTTCGCAGAGTTTAATCCAATTAGCCGATGGAATATTCTTTTAATTAACGAAGGTAAGTACTTAAAATAATTTTTTGCATTTCAATCGAAATAAATTCGTTGTCATTACATACAAACGAAAATAACAAAAATTATTTAAAACTTAAATATTATTAAAATAAAGTTCATTGAGCGCTCTCTAATGACAAATACCAAGTACATAAGAATTCTTGGGAAATTTGTATCATGAATTTACTTCAATATCTTCCATACAAGACTCATTCAGAAAATATTTGGATTTCATGTGGCCAAGAGTTATGCATTGACATGGAATTGTGTTCCATCCTTTCAATGCCCACAGTACATGCATATGCTTATTCGCTGTTATATTGGCCTAACTATGCCTCTCAAATGACTCCGTATAGTCTCCCGCCACAAAGGTACATCCATCATTCTTCCAAGTTGACTCTTATAAAGACTTAACAAGTTTATGGTCTTCAACTACAAGAATCATAAAGATTCCTAAAGAATCCTATTAATTTTAGACACTGTCTCGGTGTGCAAAAGCATCCCATGTGACATTTAAGGTCACTAGAAAGATCTCAGATTTTCTAATATCTTCCAACAGGAACTACTGAAATTTGTTAGTTAATACCGGCTGTCTTGTTGAAACTACTTCTGTCAAACTGGCTGTCATTTATTTAATCTATATTGCCGTATGTAGTTTGAAGTTGCCGTAGTCAAGTAAGTAGTGTGTTGGCTTAGTAGATGTGAGGCCCGCGGTTTAAATCCCAGATCAAACAAAATAATATTTTTTCGGCGACTTCCTCTCAACAGATTTCAGTCCAAAACTCTGATAATAAAAAAAAGTGCCGTGAAAAATTTCTCATAATTCTGTCGTTCGGAGCCGACTTTAAACTGTGGGTTCCGCTACTGACTGAAGGGTTGTAATGATGAATTATGTTACGAATGTATTGCCAAATCGCCGTAAACGACCAAAGACAAAGATGTATTTGCGATAAATGGGCTCTGGAGTCCATAAAATAATCATCTTTAGTGATAACAAAAAAAAATTTATGGAATTTGGGAGGATTCACGAGTATTCCGAGTATCCCAAAAAAGTTTGGTAGGTTTTCATGCTGGCGGCCTCATCAGTCTACATTTATTTGAGAACGTTTTCCTCCAGGCCATCACTGTCAATAACGAGCAGTATAGGCCGATAAAAACCAACTTATTTTGAGCCTGAATTTAATTAGTTGGACACCAACGACATGTGGTTCCCACAGAAAGATTCAACCTGCCACACAACTCAAGCAACATTGGTTATTCAGTACTAGCGATTTGAGCGAATGATCAGCGGTCGTGACGTGAATTTGTCATTGAAATCTTGCAACCCCTTTGTACTTTTTCTTATGAAGTTTTCAGGTGTGGCCAGGCCTACATAACCCATACATACATACATAATTGGTCATTACAACCCTTCAGTCAGAATTACGACCCAGGTTCTCACACCACTTATGTTGTGTGTGTTAATTTTATACATGAGCGGTGGGACCTACAGTTTAAAGTCGACTCCGAACGACAGATTTTCTGATAAACTTTTCATGGCAATTTTTATTTACTTTCAGAGTTTTTGCCAGAAATCTGCTGAGAGGAAGTCGCCGAAGAAATACTTTTTGTATTTTATTTTTATGTCTGGCCTGGGGCTCGAACTCTGGCTTTTCGTCTAATAAGCCTACTAGACCACGGGAACCACATAACCCCTCCTTACGGTAAAATTCAGCTTGATTTATGCGCCAGAGTCATGAGATATTGAATGTTCTGGATGCACTCTGCCCAGAGAAACTATGGCGGACAGTTGAACGATCCTATATTCCATACATTACAGAAAAACTTTCAGAGAAATTTCGCTTAAGAAAAGATTCTATACAAGGATTACCATTTGTCAATAAATTTTTGTAACTGCTGAATTTAATTCTCCTCTTGGATCTCGATCCCTTAAACTTTAGGATTCTTGCTTTTAGTGATAGTCAATCACCATTGTTTCTATTTAAAATGGGGCCGATCATGAGTAATATTCTAGGTTTCCAGTATTGGGACAACTATCAACAGCCCATTTATTGTTCCTACAGTTGATACAGTGCTCGAATGGAGTTTTAACTTTATAACGCCCTACCCCTTTGATTACTGTTGTGCCCGGAGAATCTGTACCTTTCCCATCCGTATTATTCAGTTGCAAGTTCTCATATTTTGCTATTTACTTGCTTTACTTATTGTTCCTTTGCCTAGATTGGAACTTTGTTTATCCTTAGACATCCTTTATAATCCTAAAGTTATAACTCTTTTACCCTCTATCCTTTAAATACACTATCATAGCATAGCAAATCAAATATCTCCATTAACTGCTGGTGTGTGTAAGTGTGTCTGTTTTATTATCCTGTATTCATGCACCAAATGCAATTCAAAACTCATTCATTAGAAATCCTGTTGTAGTTGTGTTAAATCCTCTTCAATTACTTTCAAAACATTTAAAATCTGTTTCAGAAAAATCTGTTTTTGAAAATATTTTTGCTTAAACCACTTGCGAATGAAAAGCAATTCAGTAAGCATCTGTATGTGTATGTATGTATGTATGTGCAGATGGTGTAAAAGCCAAATGAAATGCAGTTGTTAAGCACAACAATTTGTAGAATAAATAACCAGACACTGTGTACCTGACATGCAACAACCAACATTCTGACACTTCAGCAGCAAATTGTCTTCAAATTTTGTTTTGTTTTTTTGTGTCTTTTGCTTCGCTTAAACGTTTTTACAATTTTTATTTCATTTCTTTAGTTTTGCTGTGTAGTTTTTATTGTGTTTCAACTAATCCCTGATAAACACAACTCTTTACTTAACAAGCTTCACGCTCTTTTTCTTTCTCTCTCTCTCTCTGTGACAGTTTTCTGTTGCTTGTGTTGGTCTCCAAAGGCAAGCGTTAGACATGATTGCAGTTGTCCAAACGAAACGAATCCAACCCATGCCAAATAAATAAAACTTTTCTTGTGGAATTTCTTGTTTTTTTGTTTATTTATTTCATTTGAATTCGTTTGACAAACCATATGCCAACATATGTACATATGTATTGTTTGCTGGGTTATGTTGATTGGTTTACATTTATTATTTGCTTTGGGTACGTTAGAGTAGCTGGGCACACATTAATACTCTGAACAAATGTCTCCATTTAAGTGCTTTGTGGTAAAATGGTTTTCAGTGAAAATCAACCAAAACAACTCTTAACTTTTGCAAGGGAAATTATGAAGAGGACCAGGTAGACTAAGGCTAAATAAAACCCTACCAATAGAAGGATATCAAGAAGCGAAATTTGTTCATCTCGGTATAATACCCGCCGTAACTTTACTGGAATACTAATTAAAGTACAAATAATTATTGTGTAGGAATTATTAGAACAATCTCATCATCGACAGATAGAGTAGAGTATTTCGATCACTAATCAAACTTATAAAATTTTTTGAAGATATCTACCTCGTCATGGAAAATTTTATGCTAAAAATTTGATTTGAATGGTATACCAGGTGGGCGATGGGCGCGGCTAATATTGAGAATTTTTTTTCATAAGTTAATCAAATACATTAGTGCCAATGTTCAATGATCTAGGAGCACGCCTTAGATTTTTTGCACAAAAAGGTATGAAGCCACGGCTCTTTTTTGGACGACTATAAAACCTTTTCTCTCTTTCGTTGTTTTACACTTAAAGGTTTCGACTACTCGTACATACATAGATAATTACTTCCACAAAAATGGGTGTAAGGTATTATTTTTGATCTCTGAAACCTCTTTCCGAAATATGTGAAGCAATTCTTTCCCTAAAGTCGCCGTATTCTAGTCGGTAGTGTATAGGCTTATTAGACGTAAGGCCACGTACCAAACCACAGGTCAGACATCATCTGAAATTTTAGAAGTATTTTTGCGGCAACTGCCTCTCGGCAGACTCAAAAACCCTAAGAGTATATAAAATCGCCATAAAAAGCTTCTCAAAAATCTGTCGTTCAGATTCCAACTGTAGTTGTTGCCACTCATGTTCAAAATTAACGCACACGACACAAGTGATGTGAGAAGCTAGGTTGTAATCCTGACTGAAGAGTTGTATGACCAATTATGTATGTATGTGATTTAGACTGGCTTTTGTCAATTTTCTATCGAAATTTTTATTTCGCCAACCCACACTGATGCTCAAATTTATTCGATTGGGCTTGTGGACAAGACTTTTAGGATTTTATACGAGAAGTGTTTCTTGCCGAACTATATCGAGCCTTCTTTTGAAAGCTGAGGTCATCGCGAGCCGTACCTATATTACTTTTATGAATAAAGCCAGTAATGATGCAAGCTATGTGGTATCTATTGTAACGAGGTTACTTTAGTTTCAGTTTGGTGATGGGAGGAAATTGTTTTTATTTTATACAAGTTCCTGTATCCGAATTAGGTGGCATTACAGTAAGCCTGTTATTTGCACAGATGTTAGTACTTAAGTAAGTTAAGGTTACAACCTAGCTTCTTACACCATCCTTGAATTGCGTATTAATTTTATACATGAGTGGTGAGACCTATAGTTTGAAGTTGACTCCGAACGCTAGAGGTGAGAAACTTGTGATGAAAATTTTATTAACATTCAGAGTTTTTGCCAGAAAGACTGCAGGCGTTGTTCGAGATGGATTTTAAACCCAGCTTGATTGCTTTTTTTTGCCATTATCATGCTATAAAGCAAGAAAAACCATGTTATTATGACATTCCATGTTCATATTAAATGATATGGTTTTCTGACGTTAAAGTTTTAATCATCATTAGTGAAGTTTAAAATAGAGATGCGATTGGCTATCATAAGCCATTCTTGTATCGTGTTTTTCTTTTATAACAAGCAAGTTCTCTCGGAAGTCGCCATAGACTTGTAGGTAGTATGTTGGCTTATTAGACATGAGGCCATGGTTCAGGCCAGACCTCGAACAGAACAAAATTTGAAAAAATATGTCCGCGGCGACTTCCTCTCGGCTGATTTCTGGTAAAAACTCTGAGAGTTATTGGGTGCCCTGGTAGACTAGTGGGTAGTGTGCTAGACTATTAGCATGAGGGTCGTGGGTACGATTCCCACCAGAGACTCTGGTCTGTGACACTACACCGAGCACATAGTCAAGTTAATTCGCTCGTATATAATTAGGATATAATTTGTAATTGTATTGTAATTAATAAGTAAATAAATAAATAACTCTGAGAGTTAATAAAATTACCATCTGAAAAATCTGACGTTCGGTGTCGGCTTTAAACTGTAGGTCCCGCCAATCATGTATAAAATTCACGCATTCATTGAAACGTGCCACTTACTTCCCGTTGTCGTTGTGTGGATTATTTCGTTAAATCATAAGAGGACATTAATTTTTTCCATAATTGAAGTGTTACTTAAATAGGCCTTCAATGGTAAAATTAAAAAATTTTTAAATTTGAATAAAAATTTATTCCGCGATGAAAGTCTTCTAAAGGGCATGACACTTTATTTAAATAATCATAAGGAAAGCTAGGTGAAAATAGATTTTTCGAATTTTAATAAACAGTTATTGCAATCGTATCTAATTGTCTTTTAGTTGTCATAGTTGCCTTTTTACTTAAACCATCAATGGTAGGGTATTTGTTTTTGTCTCAACATTGAATGGCCATTTAAATAAAAATAATGTCTTCCTGTTGAAATTCCTTTCGTTCATTCGTTTTTATATCCTTCTTTACAATGTACAATTCAAATGAAATCCCGAAATGAAAAGCACTTAATCAAACTTTTGTTTCGCAAAACTTTTGATTTTTTTTAATACAATTTTGTTGTTGTTGTTGTTGTTATCGAAGGATATTTTTCAACAGCAATAACAAGGATTTTTTTTCCTAAAAATTTTATATCAAATTGATGTTACATTTGATTGCAGTTTTGACGCCTTTTTCCGGTTTGCATTTCCTTACATCTGGGCTTTACTGTTATGCTGCTCTTGTTTATTGGTGTGACTGTCTGTATGTCTGTCTGTCTATATGTTTGTCTGCTTTTTGTAAACGTTTTACAAACGTAATTGTAATTGTGAGTCGGTGTCTCCTTACAAAAAAAAAAAAAAAAAAAAAAAATATTTTCTTTGTAGAAATGTATACACATATGTATGTATATGTATGGCACAGTAACTGGGTGTATGTTTACGTGTATTTGAATAAAAATCCTGATTGGTTTAGTGTACGAGTGTTAAATTGTAGCCAGGGTTTGAAGTGAATGGAATTGAAATTTTGGAATCAAATTTGAAGTGTGTTTTCCATTTAACATTGGCACAGAGCATGTGTTCAAAAAAAGGGGTGGTGAGGCGCACTTTTTTTAATTTTGTTTTCTTTCTTTTTGTATTTGTAACCCATAGTTAAGTAGTTGATTGGCATTTGTTGCATTTCAAACGTAAAATAAATGAAACAAAACAACGATAGAAAGGAAAAAAAGTAAAAACGATTTCCATTACAACAAATTTCAATTCAAAATATTTAAAAATTTTGCAGAAAGTGAGACCGAGAGAGAGAGAGAGAGAGGGGAAGGGATGCATGCCTTTATTTGAATCAAATGGCAACGACTTAAATAAACTACAAATCTAGTTTCGTTGTTTGGCTAGATTAAACTTGTTTCACCATCACCCATTCTCACCATCATCATCATGATCATCATCTGTTTCAGCATCACCATCTTGTATGGCTTTTGCCCTGTCGTTGAAGAGTTTTTCGATTTTCTGTTTTGTTTGTAGGGTTCAAGAATTCGAACTGCAATACATACAATCAAATGACAAAAACGGATTCATTCGGTAAGGGGTGTTAAATAGAGAACGTATTCATATGTTGTTGCCTCTGTTGCTTTTACTATTGACGATGACAATGATGATGATTTTAAACTGAAATATTTTATTTAAAATAGTTGAAGAAGGAAAGAAAGTTTGCGTTCATTGCCCAATATAAGTTTTATAAGCGTATTCATTTAGCGTGTCTCTCTCTTTAAATGGCTGCATATGTTAGGGGAAAGATTTCGTTGCTAAAGTAATGGTTATCGAATATATCCGTGGGCCATAATAGTCCCCAGGTGACAAATAGGCAATAAGGCTTGCAATTCTTCCTTGCGTCACAGGCTGAAGAAGCAGGTTCAAGACAGGGAGTTATCGCAGCGTATTTAGAAAAGTTACGGTGCAGGATGTAATAAACCCAGTACCGGCAGTGAGCGTTGATTTACACGCGAGTCATGAGCAAATTATTCCTTTACGAACTGGTGCAACTGCAGAACAGAAAGATAAGAAAAAGTAGGCAGTCAAAAACTCTACTCCACTTATAACTTTCTTTGTGCCCAAGACTGCGTTTTTCGAAATTTGGAAGAATCCTCTTGGAAGGAAAGTCAAACATGATTGCCCATGGATGCCCAAAACCATCCAGCAAGTAAAAGCCATCCTATTCAACTGCGAACAACCAACCAACACAATGTCTTTAATTCAATTAAAAACGAGCCTATAAAAGTGGAAGCAAACATCACGTAGAATATTTTGAATCAACTACATAACAGGAAAAATATTAAAAATACTCTGGAGCGATCATGATGAAGAAAATACCAAATAAACGCGACTTATGTAAGTACACTGATGAACGACCTCGGGGAAAACTTTGATTTACAAGTACATATGAACAACATAGACGTGCCAACTATAACGAATGCGGGGCATGCCGAAACAAGATCCTAATATTTTATGAAATTATTATTTTCTAACAGACATAACTCATCTCTGAGGAGTGATATGCAAGAAGCTGAAGAAGTGTATGCAGTTTACAGAGTTCGTATAAGCAATATGACTGGAAGTACCCCTTATGGGCAGCGCTACTTCATCAGTGCTATTGTCTTTTAGGCGGAAAGGTTTGGAAAACGCCGTAGTGTAGTAGTTAGTGTGATGGCTTATTAGACGTGAGGCCGCGGTTGAAACCCCAGGTCAGACATCTCATCAACAGCCTTTCAGCAGATATCTGGGAAAAACTCTGAGAGTAAATACAATTACCATGTAAAGTCTCTCAAAAATCTGTCGTTCGGAGTCGACTTTAAACGGTACATTCCACCACTCATGAATGAAATTAACACTCACAACAGGCGTAGTGTGAGAAGCTAGATCGTAATCCTAACTGAAGGGTTGTAATGATCAATTATGTATTGGTTTCCGTAAGGCTTAGAAATGAGACAAAATTTGTGGGATAAATTATTTGAAGTCTTTTCAGAGGAATGGTTAACTCAAGTTAGAATTCTTTCGAATTTTCTGTTGATGCAGTCGTTGTAAATAGGTCTGCATTGTTATTAACCTCGTGACCAGGAACGCATATGAAGGTAACCTTTAAATGCCTCGCCATATCCTTTTAAGACACTCGACGGTTTTGGAAAATCTTGATGTGGTATACACTCTCTGCGGAGACCTCGTAGCATCCTTATTCTAGAGGATTTTTTAAGCCTGAATAATACAATCATTATAGTCGTCGTAGTCTAATAGATAGTGTTTTAGCTTATTAGACGTGAGCCCGCGGTTCATTTAATTCAATTTAAAAAGCAGATTTCTGGCCAAAACTCAGAGAGTAAATAAAAATTACCATGAAAACTTTCTCAAAAAAAAATTTTTCGTTTGGAGTCGGCTTTAAACTGTACATTTCGCCACTCATGGCTTAAATGTAGCTTAAGAAGCTACATATGTTGTAGTGCCGGCTAAAGGGATGTAATGACCAGTTATATATGTATGTATGTAATACAATCCGTGATTAAACTGTTTTGAAAGGATCCCACATATGGTTTAGTGGTTTCAATAAGTGAATACTTGAATGACGTTCAAGTGCAAACCATTATCAAAACAGTTCCAATTCGGCATTTGCGTTGTAAAACCAGTATCAAAAACAGGTTCAGGTATCGTGTAGTCCGTAGGCAGATGCAGCTTTTGGGATCTCTTGAAATTGCCAATCTCTCTTGAAATCCTATTTGGTTTCCTTCCCCTTACATGATATTTTGTTTGTTATCTTTCTTTACATAGTAAAATAACAGAAAAATTAAAAAGGGATGTTATTTTGTTTAAATGAATGAAAAGAAGAGAATAAAAGAAAACAAAGTTAAACTGCAAAAGTAGTTGTAATCAAGCAAAATATTTATCGCATGTAAATGCTTAATGATGAGAACCTTTTTCTTTCAATTTATTTCCTACATTCTGTCGCTCTCTCTCTCTCTCTCTCTCACACACGTTTATCTGTCTCTATTTCTTTTTAATTTTAATTCTAAAGAATCAAACGCAATCAGAATTTCTAATGAGTTTAACGTTTGCCAACCACAACAACGACAACAAAAAGAAAACTTATTTGCCAATAAGAAAAATTTAAACTAGAGTGTGTGTGTGTATAGTATAAGCATACATATATGAGTTGTCATAGATGACAACAACAACAATAACAACATGAAATAAAACAAAACAATAAACTAAAACAACAGCAAGAAAAATGGTTGAAACATAAAATATTTTAAAATTCAGTTGTTTTTTTCCTTCCCTTTTGCTTCAAATGAAATTGAAACGTAAAAAAAACGCTCTCTCTCATGCACACATATACACTCAGCGGCAGTACTAACAATAGAAATTAAGGAATAATGGAATAGAAAAGAAAGAAAGCAAGAGAGGAGAAAAAAAACGAAACTAAAAAAGGATCAGCTGCGATTGCCACGCGATTGTCACACTTTGTTAACACCACTGCTTGCAACATCAGTGGCACATACAAGCACAAAGGCACACGTACGCTCTACTGTTTAAGGAATTGAAACATTTTGTTTTTTTATTTATTTATTTTGCATTAAATATACATATGTGTGCGTGTGTATATGTGTGTTGTGTTCTATTTATTTTCTATATTCATTACAATTTATTGTTGTTGTTGTTATTGTTGTTTTGATCTGTTGGTTTATGTTGTGTGTCATTGTGAAAACAATTGACGATTTTTTCTGTCTTTTTTTTTATCGGCACAACAAAAAAGTTTTGTTTTCCTGTTTTTCAACTTGAGCGGATTTTGAAAAAATAAAAATAAATCCATGGAACCCTTATGCTTGAAGAGTTGGGCTGCTAACTTTTATTTGTTTGGCTGAGTCAAACTAAAAAGAGTCCTTTTGACTGTGTTAATAAGAGATCATGCATAACATTTTCAAAAGTTTATTTAAATATATTCTCTCACCCTGTCTAAAAAGAACATCTGGAACTGCTTGTATTTATTTCAATCGAATTAAATATTAACAGCGATAAACAAAAGATTGTTTGATATGCTAGGCAAGAAACTGAGGCAATTCAGGTTTGCACACGGGAATAGAAGAATAATTTTAAAAATTGCGAAGCATTTGATATACACATAACATAATTGATCATTACAACCCTTCAGTCAGGATTACGATCTAGTTTCTCACACCACTTATGTTGTGTGTGTTAATTTTATACATGAGTGGTGGGACCAACAGTTAAAAGTCGACTCCGAACGACAACTTTTTTTGAGAAACTTTTCATGGCAATTTTTGTTTACTCTCAAGTATTTTTGCCAGAAATCTGCTGAGAGGAAGTCGGCGAAAAAATACTTTTTGGCCTGGGGCTTGAACCCTGGTGGTACGTGTAATAACCCAACACACTACCTACTAGACTACGGCGACTTCAGATATCCTGGCAATAATCTAATCCCTGATCCCGGACAACATTAACAACGAACTTCTTGGAAAGGCATAAACTCTTGTGAAAGGATCCATAAGAATAATTCTTCAACAATGCAAAACATTTTTACAAATAAATTTCTTCTATTCAGAAACAGTTGGCAGCTCTATAATCTTAAAACTTGTTACCATATGTCAATCACTAACTGGCCAATGGCCAATATCTTCTCAAAGAAATCAACACCAAACAATGACTTTTTCAATATGCATAGAAAGCTTTTAGCTCCTAAATTCGGTAATTTCTTTTTCTCACGTTCACATTTATCCAAAAAATGGTTCTCATCGCTAAAGAATACTTTCCGATGAAAATAAAAGTCAATTGCCAACTGCTGCAGAGCACATTCAGCAACCACACACCGTTGTGCCTGATCTATTTTATTTTATATGTATAAAGGCCCAAGTCACGACCCAAAATTTGCCCTGTAATGTATCGCCTTGTTAGACGAGAGGCCACAGTTCAAACCCCCAGGTCTCGGACTGAACGAAATATGAAAAAATATTTCTCCCTTTCAGCAGACTTCTCGCAAAAACCCTGTGAATGTGTTATCACACACGAGACTATTTTTTAAACCGCTATTTTTGTTCTGTCAGTCACACACGAGACTATTTCATCTGGCATAAAATTGTATACATGTACTCTGACGCACAACGAAAGACTAAATATGCTCTATACAAAAAAATTTTCTGAACCTGCTGTTTTATAAATGTATGTATTTGTGTAGAAGCTGGTTGAAAAATTATGCCAGCAAAAAACCACTCTCCTCACCTCTCTTGTCTACAAGCTGCCATTTTGTGCCAGAATAATTGTTCTCGTGTGTGATTGCCCAATGAAATAAAATTGTCATGAAAAGTTTCTTAAAAATCTGTCGTTCGGAATCAACTTTAAACTGGAGGTTCCGCCACACATGTATAAAATTAACACACGGAACATAAGTGGTGTGAGAAGCTCGGTCGTAATCCTAACTGAAGCCTCCGATTCTCCTGCATGCTCGTACGTACATGTTTTCGAGTTTACAAAGCTTTCTACTACCAGTATACGACAGTATAAATTTAAACTCTTTTTTTTTGCAATAGAAATCCATTTTTCTCATGCAATCTTTAATTCTATTTAACTCAGCCTGTCTACTTTAACTTTTAAATACTTTATAATGATTATCACCCGGGGTCACCCTCACATTATGGTTTTCCTAATCAATTGCAATATAAAACCACAGCCATCTTTGAAGTCATTAGCGTTGACACAATCTCTTTACGGTTAATAACTGCTTAAAATCATAAACTGCAGACGATGAAGACAAGGCAAATTAACCCAACTACTACGGTCATAACGGCTGTCAGGTATTAGCAAAGCAGGCAGACGAACTCAGATGATGAAGCAGTACGTCGTTTCAATACTAAATGTATGTATGTCTGTCTTTGCTTTTGTCCCTTAATCATACGCGTAAAACTATAAAAATATGATTTTTGTTTTCTTATTTTGCTTTTAAAATTCCCACCGTATGCATGCAACACATACAAAACACTGCATACAACCAACAGCCATCCATTAAATACAGTGGCGTTAAGGACATCAACGCATGACAAAAAGAAAAGAAAGATATTCAGTATCTTCAGCAGTTGCAGTGCGGGGCAATCAAACAGCCAGTCAGTCAGTCATTCAACATCAGATAAAATCGTATGTGGAACGAAACTGTTTTATTTGCCTCTCTTCCATATTTCATATTTAATAATCCAATGCCATGTCTGAAGCCACAGAGAAAAAACAAAAAGATACCGAAATTATGAAGAGTTTAGCAAAGTTTTGTTCCCATTTCCTTTTGTTATAATTGCTGTTGTTGTTGTCGTTGTTGTCGTTGTTGTTGCTGCATTGGTTGGTTGTGGGAATCCTAAATGACATTATCTGTCTATGGATGATTGTTGTCAAACCCTGCTATTGTTTGTGTGTAAATGCGTATGCGAATTGGTCGTTCTATATATCGCCATTCATTCATTCAATCATTCAATCATTCACTCATGCAGTCATTCATTCATTCATACATTATTGCTTAAACATTTTTTAGAGGACAAAATTTTAGTTTATAAAGTCAGCACAATAATAATCCACAACCGCAGTAACATTTTGTCATACATTGTACGTCTGTCCGTCGTCTCATATATTAACACTCACATACGTACACACACCATTATCGTCATACATTTGCTAATACTTATACAAGCCCATTGCGATTAACGCGGTTTTAAAGCCAAACCATGTTATAATAACAACAAGAACAACAACAACAACATCAACAACGTTGACTATGGCTACAACAAAAATGGCAACAAATTTACAATTACGAGCAGCATTACAAACAAATGAACAAAAACAAGAAGGAAAAAAATAGAAAATAATTTTCACACACTATAACACTTAAACTAAATGGAAAATGAAAATCCACTGCTGAATAGAATATTTACAGTGAGTGACATAAATTGAAGAGCCAATAGGAAATTGCGACAAAAGTTTCAAGAGGAATACACCAAGTAAGCAGAGAAAGCCTCTTGACCAGAGGTGGATATCAACAATCAACCTTAACCTTAAGCATACATATAACATACAGCTCGAAACAGTACCAATTTCATCTTAAGAGCCGTTCGGGTAGGAACTAGTCCACCAGTATTCCACTTGATTCGTTATTACAGTGATGCAATACGTAATACTGGGTGGGCCATTTAAAAGTTTAAATTTAAAAATGCAAGAAAGCAAAAATGATTTGAAATTTTGTACACATTTTTTTTTTGTTGTGAAGTATAATTGTTCCGGTTAGAAATGGAATATATTATTATTCATATGGCTGCCACGGCTGGCCTCACAATACCTCATTCGATCGGACCAATTTTCGTGCACTTTTTCGAGTGTATGGCGTCGTATCTCAGCAATGGCATCACGAATGTTGACCTTTAAATGCTGAATTGTCTCTGGTTTGTCGGCATAACACTTTCTTTAACGGCGCCCTACAGAAAATAGTTGAACAGTATCATATCGTAGCTTCTTGGCGGCCAATTGACATCAGCATTTCGGCTAATTAAACTGCCATCAAACATTTGATGCAATAAATCGCTTGTGGCATGAGATGTGTGGTAAGTTGTACCATGCAGAGCGAGTACAAAAAATCGGTTATCATGCTGCGATAGGTGTCTCCATTGACCGTAATGGTTGCGCCGTCCTCTTTTTCAAAGAAATATGGGCCAATGTTGCCTTCCGCTCCACAACCCGCACCAAACAGTCACTCGTAATGGGTACATTGGCTTCTGTAAGATCTCGTGTGGGTTTTCTGCTACCCAAATACGGCAATTTTTCTTATTAATGTAGCCACCAAGTGAATATGAGTTTCATCCGAAAAGATGTTTTTGTTTTTGTTTTGGCAAAGTCGACATCATCGTACAGTTTCTCATTGGCCCATCTACCGAAGCGAAAATGAAGCGGATGGTCATGTGGCTTCAAATCTTGAACCAATTAAACATTGTATGGTACGTCTTGGCGCATCAACAATGAAACCAGGAACTTTAGCAATAAATTTGCGTTTGCCGGACCCTGTTGGTCCTTCTCCGCGACCAAATTTTGTACGATATTTTCGTTCAATTTCCGAGCAATTGTCTTTGTTTTGGAAATAAATTTCCAATAAAACCCAATGTTGCTGAAGTCGCCGTAGTCTAGAAGGTAGTGTGTTGGCTTATTAGACGTAAGGCCACGGTTCAAAACCCAGGTCAGACTTCAAAACGAAATATGAAAAAATATTTCTTCGGCGACTTCCTCTCAGCAGATTTCTGGCAAAAACTCTGAGAGTAAATAAAACTGCCATGAAAAGTTTCTCAAAAATCTGTCGTTCGGAGTCGATTTTAAAACTAGGTCCCGCTAGTCGTGCATAAAATTAACACACACAACATGAGTGGTGTGAGAAGCTAGTCCGTAATCCTGACTGAAGGGTTGTAATGGCCAATTATGTGTGTATGTATGTTGTTTAAACCGAAATCCATTCGTTACGTTCAGTGGAGGAGATAACATACGGAATTTTGTGACAGAATGAAATGACATAAGTATTGTCAGGTTCGAAGTAAGTAACCTATGGTTCAAATTTAAAGCGATAGATGGCCCACCCGATACATGAGTGGCGGAATTTACAGCTTAAGGTCGACTCCGAACGACAGATTTTTTCTCAAATACGTTAAACTTCCAAAAATTAAGTTGTCAACAGACGTTAAAAGCCATCACATATTGCGTACATATCTTTATTGGTTAATAAGATTTGCTCACTTCCAATAACCCCGTTGAGTTAAGGAAAAGCAAACCTAACAATACTACTAATGGCTACTAAAGTGCATCAGTTTCGTTCTTGCAGACACGACAATTCCTGTGTCACTTTGAAATTTTATTGTTTATTTCACTAAAAGCTTACAATTTCGTCATGCGATAACTTTTCCAACAGGGCCTTCTTATAGGCAAAAGTAGTCCCTTTTTTCTCTTTATTTTTATGTGGTTGGTTTTGTTGTTGTTATTGTTGTTGTTTTGTATAAATTTTGCATCACATTTTGTTGCTTTTATTGCTTGTTTTTTTTTTAATTTTAAATGGATTTTGTTTTTGTTTGCTGGTGGTGTTGTTGTTGTTATTATTATTATTATTATTTAAATTTGTATAAAGTGTACATAAACACAAATCTAAATTATACTGACTGAGATACACACACACATGCACACTCATATACAGTGTATATGTATGTTCAGAGTCAATTGTACATTTGAAAACCAGTGCATATAATTACGCCAATGTCACGTCTTTTTACTGCGAAATACTAGCAATAGTTGATCGTTGTTGTTGGTGTTGTTATCGTATACATACATACATACATACGTACATATTTTGCATATTCAATATACTTGTCTATCCTTTAGCAAACAAACCACAAACACACTTGCATACGCATTAACACATACTCACATGGATTTTTGCAAAATTGCATAGTTTTTGGCGCAAAACGCAAAACGCACCAGAGAGAGTGAAAAAGGAGAGAAAGAGAGAGAATTTTTAGTTTTGAAAAATCGCTTTTATTAGCTCATGTGGTTTTTGTAATGTTTGTTATTTGTTGTTGTTGTTGTTGGCGATGTGTTTGGGGTTTTTAATATTTCTGTTATTGCCGTAATAGTTGTTGTTGCTGTTGTTGTTGTTGTTTTAGCTCTTCTTTATCGAATATCTGTAATTGTATAAAATGTTGACTGTGTTGATTTTTTTGCTTTCCACCATCCCACACACACTCACATACACACACACTTTGCAAATACATATGTAAAGCAATAGCAACAA
Source organism: Sarcophaga subvicina (assembly GCA_936449025.2). Classification (NCBI taxonomy): domain Eukaryota; kingdom Metazoa; phylum Arthropoda; class Insecta; order Diptera; family Sarcophagidae; genus Sarcophaga; species Sarcophaga subvicina. The sequence goes on from OW388083.2 coordinate 79,466,957, forward strand.
CAACAACAAGAACAATAATAATATTTAGAAAATTCTGTAAAGTTGAAACCAACAAAAGCAAATAAAAAAATAAAAAAAAATGTTAAAAAAGCAACGTAAACTTGGCAAATTATATACAATCGCTGCACGTTGTAACACTTTGTTATTGTTGTAGTTGCCACTCCTTCGCTTCTCTGGTGGCCTCTAGTGATTTTTAGTTTTTATCAACACAGAGTGTGTTTGGCTCTTCCTCACTTTTTGGTTTAAATCCCCTAGAAAAAGTGGAAAAAAAGGTGAGAAAAAGTAAGCGTTGATTACTATTTTCGCTAAAGCCAGAATTCTATGTAAGTGAACTAAATGTGTGTGCGTGTATGTATACATGTATGTATACTGTATGTAGATTAGTTTAAGTGGAACTTACAAGCCAGTACGGGAGTGTGCATATACATATGTATGCATATGTACCTTGTGTGCAGGTTTCTAACTCACAAATTGCCAAAAGGTGTGGTATGGCAAGCGTTTCGTGTAAAAATAATACGAAAATCCTTGTTTTTCCTTTTCATTCTCTCTCTCTCTCTGGCGTGTGTGTGGCATCTCTTTCCCTCGTTTAAATGTGTTGTCATCATCGCTTATTATTGGCATTATAAAATAAAATTTTCACGTAATTTTTATAGATAATCCCCCGTGCAATAGGTAGTGAGTGGAAACTCAAAGTGAATTGTAAACATCATTAAAATGTATGAAAAAAGGGATTCATATTCTAATATTTTAAAATGGATTCAAATTTGTGTTTGAATATGTAAAACTGTGTTGTTGCAATAGTTTTATTGCCACTAATAGTGGCTGTGACAAGGATGTACAAATTGCTCGTAAATGAATTTTTTTGTTGCTTGTCTTGCATAATTTGTCGTTGGATGTGGTTGGTGCATTACATAAAGTTGTTTAAAGCTGCTTTGATGGTTGGCTGGTTTAAGCTTTAATATTTTAAAATGATTTGAACATCCAAATCGAATTAAATGAAGATTTTTTTGTTTTAAAGGCCAATTGATTTCAATCGCCTCAAATTGTTCAATGAATTTTTCTTCTGGGCTAATTTTCTCCCACTCTTATTAACTTACTTAATTGGTCATTATAACTCCTTAGTCGGGATTAAAACCTAGCTTCCCTTACCACCTATGTTGTGTGTGAGAATTTTTTCCATGAATGGTGGGACGGACCTACAGTTCCACATCGAATCGAAACGAAATTTTTTTAATGATTTTTCATGACAATTTGTTTTACTCTCAAAGTTTTTGCTAGAAGACTCCCAGGAAACCCTTTTTTATATTTCACTTCATTAGAGATGTCTACGCTGGGGTTTGAACTGGGGCCTTACGTCTAATAAGCCTATACACTAACTACTAAACTACGGCGACTTCAACAAAGCCATAACTCTATTGATTTTATTGTGACACATTGCTTGTATTGAAAATTTATTCAAAAGTTCGAGTCATGATATTCGGTTTCAGTGGTAATACGGCTGCTTAGAAAGGTAATACAGCTGATTCAAGTTGTCGTAATGGAACCACTTTTCATAGACATCGATGAATACAGCTTCTTTTGATAACTTTTAAGCGACATTTTGATCAAATGATTTCTACTTCTGAAACCTACGGTTTTACGGAACATTTTAGACTTGTGTAAGACTATTCGAAATCAGACCGATAATAGTAACAGATCTTCTGACCGGTCATTGTAGTCTTAAAGAACATTTCTTGAGAATAGAAATCGTTTCAAGGCGAATTTGTAGACTCTTGGTGGAAAGCCAATCTCCAGAACATTTATTTAGAACTTGTGCGGCGTTCAGGCATTTCTTCCTGTAGTAGACAGGAAGATTTGTCCGCGTTAAAGAATAGGGAGAGATTGTATTGAAACTCTACATAGACTAAAGGCAGAACGCTCAGACCTTTGAAGAACAAAACAATACAATACTGCCTGTATATGCTTGAGAATTCTTGTTTAAGAGGTTCCCAATGATTTTCTATATGTTTCTTCAGTTTGCCAACAATTTCAATGGAACAATGTCTTCAATGTCTCTTTCGAACTTTCGTGGGCTTGTTTTTCGTATTGAAATCAACGCACAAATTTTCACTCCTCTGTTTAATTCGATTAAATATATTCCGCGCAAGCGTAGATGTGCTTCAGGGTTTAGAAAGGGATCTTCAAAACTACGCGTTAGTAGTATGATCAATTAAATTAAATGTAGTGCTGAGAGAGAGCGGAGATTAATTTATTTGCAACCAACATTCACAGGATGTATTTTGCTGATGCAGCGGATGATTTTGGAATTAGGAAAATAGGTTATAAGAAACAAGAAAAAGGCAGTAGTTCTTCTGTAGGTGGCATGGTAGGTAGTGTGTTGGCTTAGGGCTTCATGCTCTAGCTCAGACATCTCGAACAAAACGAAATATGAAAAAATATTTGTTCGGCGACTCTTTCTCAGCAGTCTTCTGACAAAAACACTGAAAGTAACACAAAATTGCCATTAATAAAGATTCTCAAAAATCGGAGTTGACTTTAACCGGTAGGTCCCGCCAAACATAGATAAAATTAACACACACAACATAGGTGGTGTGAGAAGCTAGGTGATAATCCTGACTATAGGGTTGTAATAACCAATTAAGTTAGCAATCAAATCAATGTAGCTCCATCTAGAGATAACTAATGTTCCAATTAATATCTTTACAATAAATACTCAAGAGATCCCTACTCATGGAGGACATTTGTTGGAACTAGAAATGTAGAATAAAATAGGGAATAGTGTTTATGAAAATAATAACTTAATCTGTTTATATTATGTATCAGTAAACATTTCTGCAGGAAGGAACTTCTACCCGCAATACTAATAGTATGACTAAAGATTTCTCTGTGTAATACTCTGACACTCGAAGTCGTCGAAGTTGACTAGGTAGTGTGTTAACTTATTAAACATGAAGCTTTGGTTCTAACCCTAGGTCAAGACATCTCCAACAAAACGAGAGAAAAAATATTTCTTCGTAGGCTTCCTCTCAGCAGATTTCTTGTAAAATCCCACAGTAAATAAAATTACCAAGAAAGATACATAACATAATTGGTCATTACAACCCTTCAGTCAGGATTTCGAAAAAGCTTCTCACACCACTTATGTTGTGTGTGTTAATTTTATACATGAGTGGCGGGACCTACAGTTTAAAGTCGACTCCGAACGACAGATTTTTGAGAAACTTTTCGTGGCAATTTTATTTATTCTCAGAGTTTTTGCCAGAAATCTGCTGAGAGAAAGTCGCCGAAGAAATACTTTTTGTATTTTGTCTAGCCTGGGGCTCGAACCCTAGATTTACGTCTAATAAGCCAACACACTACCTACTAGACTACGGCGACTTCATTCAATTACCAAGAAAAGTTTCTCAAAAATTTGTCGTTCGGTGTCGACTTTAATCTGTAGGTTCCGCCACTTATGGACAAAATTAACCCACACAGTATAAGTGGTTTGAGAAGGTAGAACATTAACTGTGTGTAATAGAAACGCCGTCTGTTGTTAATCCCGTATTTTGCAGTCATAACCCCAATTACTTTTAAATTGTCACTTTCCCAATTTAAAGAATTTCAGAAATATCTCTCTCTCTCTAAGAAATTGTTTTAAACCAACTCATTAACTTGCTATCCTCCTTAAATGCTGGGAAACATTTTTTGTCATTATTTTCAAATATCAAATTGTAGGTGAACATTTGTTGATGCTGCCCCATATTGGTAAATAAAGCGTCAAAATTAAAGCCAAATTTACTCAGCAAATAAAAATGAAAATATTTGTTTGTATTTTTATTTTTTTAAGAGAAAAAAGAAAGAATAATATTTATTTAATAAAGTGGTTTTTATTAGTTCGAGAAATTATTTATTTTATTCCAATTGAAAAAAAAATATAAAGAAGAAGAAATAGATGACAGCTGTTTGATATACAAAAATTATGTAAAAATTAAAAAAAAATATGAAGAATCCTTAAAAAAAACCTTGAATTAAAATAACAAAAAATATCGAATAACATTTGAAATGTATGAAATGCGGCAGTTATAAGGAAAATAAACAATCGTTGCATTTACAAACAAATTCATTGACCTCTGGAACGGTTAGCAACGGCATTAAAGGCCTCTACCATAAGGAGTCTGATGAAAATTGTTCTAAGAAAACTAGAAACTTAGAAGAGATATTTGCTTGAAATGAAATTTTTTTATGTTTTCGTATGCTTACCAGGTGTTTTCAAAGAAGGAAAGGTTCGATAACCTTTCCATACTTGCCACACTAAAACTATGACTAGAGTGCTAATGCTGGAGGTCTTTTGGCTTTCAAACAGACAGCAACAGCAGAACCATCAATCGTAGCTGGTTTAGGCGAGTTTCTTCCTTCTCTCTCTCTCTCTCTCTCTCTCTCTCTCTCTCTCTCTATTTTCCTTTACATCATGGATTGGATGAATGAGGCATGAAATAAAAGAAACAAAAAAAAATATTCAGCTGTTGTTAATTTTTGTAATCGTTCTGTTCTATGATTATTACAATTCAGTTTTATATTCCTGAAGGAGTAGAATTGGTTTCTAAGGATATGTTTTAATCAAAAACAACAATAACAGCCAATAACAGCCATAAACAAATTGTGAAATGAACAGGCATGAAAATCCTGAATTAGTGAAAGTAACCATGAAACTGAAATTAAAAACAATGCACATGTCCTTATAAATACTACTTCATACATATGTGGGTAAAATATTTCACGTTAAAATGATTTATTTTAGTTCAGTTTTGTTTGCTTTTGAATATTTCCAACTGCATTTCATTTTGCCACTCTGTTTTGTTAAACTTATTCTGTCTTTCAATCACTTATTCATTCAAATATTATTCATACCCAACCCATTTTCATGCCATACTTACCGCATGCATTTGCATTGCCCTAGCAAAACGTGTCATTCACCCAAATCCAGCCGTCATCGTCATCTATCAAAATGCTAAGCAACAGTCTGAAAATCATTGGTTTATTACACCACCTGGTTCCTGTGTTTGTTGGTTACATTTCCGTGTCACCCTTTCATTCATTCATGTGCCAGGTTTTATTGCCTGTTTTTTCTTCTTCTTCTTTTTATTTTTAATTGGTTTCACTTTTATTTCATTTTTTCTTTTTTTTAAATTTTATTGTTGTTGTTGTCCGTATTCCAATTAGTTACGTTTACCAGGACTTTTAATTTTTGGCTGTAAAAAGCTTCAAGTTTTTTCTTGTTTTTAATATTGAAACTGCCTGTCTGCCGTGTAAAAACATGAAATGCCTAAAAAATGTTCTCCACTGCACCACCCTTTAGAAGTTCGTGGGTTTTTTTTCGGTTTAAATACTGCCATAGAATTATTTAAATTTCATTAATTCATTCAATTATTAAAACATACTTTAAAAAACCCCAAATACTCACTTTTCATTACAACCCTTTAGTCGGGATTGTTACCTAGCTTCGCACACAACCCATGGTGTGTGTGTGTCCATTTTTTCCCTAAGTTGGGCAACCTACAGCTTAGATTTGATAAACTTTTGATGGAAATTGGTTTTTACTCGACGAGTTTTTCCCGAAGACTGCTGAGGGCAAGTCAGCGACCGAACTATTTTTTGTTTTGTTAAAGAGGTCTGAGTCAGGGTTTGAACCACATGCTCTCATCTAATAAACCAACACACGTCCTACTGGACTAGAGCCGGAGAACGGTGAGAGTACCTTTTTGAACATTTAATTCGCTGGTAAAACCCATAGTGACGTATGTGTCTTTGGTGTGGTAGCCAAGGGCTTCGTTACTAAGGCCTAGAAGAGTACAGAGTAAGTTGCACGAAGGAGAACTTATCCGATTGATTTAATTGTACTGTTTTAAGATAACCTATCACTTTCGTTAAAATCACGCTCGAAGCTCATTTTAATAAATTGAAGTTAAGAAATATTCCGTGGCTGAAAAGTAAAGACATCAAGTTACGTTTTTGGGCTTAGAGGGTCTTTCTATGAAAACCAAATCCCAACAGTAATGACATGACGTTACCAAAAATGTGAATTCTGGAAAGCCAATTTCAAACTGAAGGGACTAAATTGAAGAATGTTGGAACTAAAATGGCAATCTATAGCTCCAAATGGAAAAGATGAACTCCATAGGGCCTATGCAATCGAAAATTGTGAGGAGAATAAAATAAATACACATTAATGTACATTCGGATTATTTTGAAAGTGATGAGCGAAATGGCAGACCGTCATCTGAACACGTTGGGGAAGGCTATTAACGGCATTTCATTTGACTGGCTTCTTGGATGTGAGTGTTGTAAGTGTAGTGAAATGGCAAACTCCCTAGTAAAATGAAGCTCAAATTTGCTTATACTTGATCCCTAGCTTAATAAAAGCCACAGTGATGATAGCCTTAGGAACTAAGAGGAATTGCATTTCATTTCTAATACCCAACTGGTAAATGCCTGATAACCTACATTTACTAACCAAAGAAAAATTAAGCCTTTCGATAAGATACTTTACGGGCCAATGTAAACTTTGGTACCACTTGAATCGATATGCTATCACAAAATTCTGTAGAATTTGTAAGAGTGACACTTATGTTGCCGTGGTCTAGTAGGTATTATATATTAGACATGAGGCTATGGTTTAAACCCCACGTCAGAAATCTCCAATAAAACTAAATATGAAAAAATATTTCTTCAGCAACAGTCTCTCAGCAGATATCTGGCAAAAACTCCGAGAGTAAATGAAATTGCCGTGAAAAGTCTCTCAAAAATCTGTCGTTCGGAGTCGACTTTAAACTGCAGATGCCGCCACTCATGTGAGAAGCTAGATCGTAATCCTGACTGATGGGTTGTAATGACTGATTACGTATGTATGTGTGTATGTATTGTACTGTATTCGTTTGACAGAGGCTTGAACATATTGGTTACGCTGGTTCAAAGCGATTATAGAATACCAAACTTCCAATAGCGCTTAAACTTTTTACGTAATAGGATGGGAGTTAGTTTAGATGGCTTTGTATAACTAAATATTGCGGATATTTCCAATCTTGAATAGGAATTGTTTCACAATATTTCAGCAAACACTTTAGGAACGCTTGAATAAACACTGACAATATGTACAGCGGCCGGGAGTGTAAACAATCTGAAAAATAATAGAGTAGAACGGTACCATAGTTTCAAAAGAATCAGGGATCTATTGTTAATTTTTTTATTTTTATTCTTGGATTCATATACGATTCACCATTGAATCGTACAACAATATTTCTTTCTCCATGATCGTTTAGGTTTTAATACGACCCTACTTGCGATGTCACACAATGGTTACCAAAGCTATTGTTCACTGATAAGATAGAAATCTCAATGAAGAAATGACTCGCCAATATATTTTTTAGACCACCTTTCCTAAAGGTTCCACTCAATCCCCTTAAGCATTCATCGACTGGCAGCCAGTTAAGTCAAATCCTTTATGAAAGGATAGCTATCTTCCATGCTAAGGCCAACATGTCCTTCAATAACTTCAATGTGTCTTGCGAACCAAACGAAATCAACAAAAGAGTTTTACAACATCTCTTGCCAAAATGTCCGTATATAAAGCAGGCAGTTTGTTCAAATCCTTTATGAAAGGAAAGTCATCTTCCATGCTAAGACCAACACATTCTTCAATCACTTCAGTGTGTCTTGGGAATCAAACGTAATCAACAAAACAGTTTCACATCATCTCTTGCCAAAATGTCCGTATATAAGGTTCCATGACGGTTATATTTAGCCACACATCCTATCAATATTATCCATAATAATCCTTTCGGAAACGCTTGGCATTAAGAAAAAATTGGTCACACTTTCTAAAAATTTCTTTGCCGAATTCAATAAAAAAAAATTATGTTTCCTTCGTACGTTTCCTAAGCAAATACAAACATGATTGCTTTTGAATGAATTTTATTTAAAAGTTGAGTGTGTGTGTGTGTATGTATATATTAGCCGAATATCCTCTTTTATGGCCAATACAGGGGAGCAGGCTATAACAAATCAGCTACAGTTACAGCACCAACACTGAAGGCAAGCAACACGCAAAGTTAAAGACATGACGCTTAGTGTTGGGACTCTAATTAAGGATATAAAAAAGAAATAACAACAACAAAAGCAGTAAAAACCATAAAAGAATAATAAAAAAATAAAAAAGACTGGAGAATATGAAATATTGTAGCAGACGCCATTAACGACGACTCAATATTGTGTTTTATTATCTTTTATAAAATATAACTCCTTCCTTTGCCCTTCTTTCGTATTCCTTTGCCTTTTTTTTTTGGATACAATAGTTGCAATTTCTATCATAAAGTTAAAAATCATACATACACACACATACGTACACTCTTCCATATAAAAACAGTCGTAATAAAATAAAACAAACAAAAAAGGATAAAATTCCTCTCTACTATGCTAACCAGTATTACCCAAAAAGAAAAACAAAAAAATACGTGCCGGATTCGTTTTCATTGTTTCAATGCGGCGAATTATAAAAATTTCTGTTTCTTTTGTTTTTTTTCTCCTTTAATTCGTTGCCTTATCGAATTACATTGAAACTTCCGTAATCGTAAGAGACTATGTTACTTTCTCAGTTGCTGTTGTTGTTTTTGTTGTTGTAATTTTTAATTTATGGTTAATATGACTTTAAAAGCGTCCTCAGGGGGGGGGGTAAGAATAAAATGTCAAAAAAAACAACATTTTGTTTTTGTTCTCTTTTGTCAGCAACACAATTATTTGTTTTAAGCCAACACGCTTGAGAATATGATTGAATTTTTCACTCTTCTGAGGATTTTCAATTAATATGAGTGATAAATTCTGTAATTTGTTTAATGGTTTCCTTAAGATTTCCTTAAGAATTCATGCTGAAAGTCTTGGTTGTCGAATAAGGGAAGTTTTACCTTGCGATTGGCATGTACACAGCAAGTAATTGAAAAGTTCTGTGTGTCTGGCATATGAAAAGGTGAAGTGGCTTTGGTTGCTTTTTTCTTTTTTATTGATTACTTTTGAAGAAATTACAAATTTGGAGAAAAATATCTCCTATCCTAAGAATCTATCATTTTTACATTGCCGTTTAGAAACAGACTGTCTTTATATTATTCACATTTAAACACGAGAAACTATGTTGCACTGGTCTGAAAGTGTACTACACTGCAAAACCCCATTTGTAACTCGAGTATAGGGGTTCGATCCTCCTCAAGCCAACGATTAGATTAAAAATTAGTGACGGACGTTGGGACTCATTTTTGTCTCCCGACTACATATTTATTATGTAGTTCTGCCCCACGAGACACTGCTTAATAGAAAGGCATCGATTAGGCGCCTCCTTGCGTGTGTAGCGTGAATGACATCTCTGACTGAACTATCTAAATTTAGAACAAGGGCGATCTCCAGTATATAAATGAGTCTTGATGACTTCAGTAAGAGCTCTCTTTCTACACGTAATGAGCATAGGTCTTTCGATTGCTTCAGTTAAACATGAAATGTTCCCTGTCATTTTATATGGAGAATCTACTTCTTTCATGGCATTAAGCTCATGCAGTTTGGTAGGTTCCTGTGGACTAATTGTCTTCTAATTGTGGTCGTCGTAGTCTAGTTCAAACTCTAGGTCAGACATTTTCAACAAAACGAAATATGAAAAATATTTCTCCGGCGACTTCCTCTCAGCATTGATTATGATTTTGTACAATGGGTCAATCCGACCTCCGGGTACTGTACTTGTCTTAATTGACAAGTACACGGCCTCTAACCATCCTCTCAGCAGATGTCTGTCAACAACTCTGAGAGTAAATAAAAATTGCCATGAAAAGTTTCTCAAAAATCTGTCTTTCGGAATCGACTTTAAACTGTAGGCCCCGGAAGGTCATTCAGGCCATTGCCCTATTAGAAGTCATGCCTCTAGACTCGGCTTTCACTCACATTACTTTATTTCGTTGACAGCACAAGGGATGGTGCACTATTACTGTGCTCTGCTGGACTAACCAGGATAAGAGAAGAACTGTTTTATCTGACAGTTCACTGTCCTACAGAAATGAATACCTATAGACTGGGTGTTCCCTTGCATGATCCCTGTAAAAGCTGTAAGCTTGGGAAGAAGGGCTAGACTAACGTTCACCCTAATTGTCAGTCTCCAAGTGTTTTAATGAAGAGCTGGCCGTACTTGAGTACCGCGTTTCCTGCCATCTTTGACTGAAGTTTACCGCAATACCGGGATTAATTTTGTGGTCATAATAATTTCTTATAGGGTGTTATTTGATTCATAGGAATTAAAATGTGCCTCAACTCTGGCTCGGAATTTTATACATCAAGGATGACTTACATATAAAGGGTCCGCCAAATAACTCTTTTTTTTGAAAATGCTTTAAAAAAAACTACTGAAAATTTTCTCAGATTTCTTTTTGTATTTGAAAGTACAATTCTTCCGGTTAATAATGGAAAATAATTTCATTCAAATGGCTGCCTCGGCTGGGCATGTAGTAGTCTACACCAGAAGATGCCGATTTTGGCAAAAAAAAATCATCTTTTCAGATGAAGCTCATTTTGATCTTGGCGGGTATGTAAACAAGCAAAATTGTCACATTTGGCGCACAGAAAACCCGCACGCATACATTGAAAAGCCGACGCACCCAAAACGAGTCACTGTTTGGTGCGGATTTTGGTCCAGAGGCAACGAGTGGCCGTTACAGCCAATGGCGATCGTTATCGGGCCATGTTGAACGAATTTTTGTTCACAAAAATTGAAGAGGAGGATATTGGCAACATTTGGTTTCAACAGGACGCCGCCACGTGCCACACAACCGTAGCTACACTCGATGTTTTGCGCCCTGTTTTTGAAGATTGCATTATCAGCCGCAGGCTAATGTCGTTTGCCACCTCGGAGCTGCGGTTTGACACCGTTGGACTATTATTTGTGGGGTGCAAAGAGGATCAAAGAGACAATTGACGCTTTTGAGGACAATATTCGTGAAGCCATTGGCGAAATACAGCTGCACACAATCGATAATGTGCTTAAAAATTGGACCGATCGTGTAGGCTACTGCATGGTCAGCCGAGGCAGCCATTTGAATGAAATTATTTTCCATTATTAACCGGAAGGATTGTACTTTCAAATAAAAAAAGAAATTTGAGAAAAATTTCAGTTGTTTTTTTAAAGCATTTTCAAAAAAAAGTTATTTGGCGGACCCTTTGTAATCTAAGCCAAGTTATCATATCAAAGTAGCAACATTGTTTGAAAGCCAAACGAAGTAAAAAAATTTCGTTACAATTTTCGAATTTTACAAATTAAGTGGCTTTAATCTCCTCTAAATCATTCATCCAAGCAGTGTACTTATACAAGCAATGACAGTTGACAACCGTATCGTCTTTGGGCGTGGTACAATAGACTGATCACCTTCTCAGTTGGAAAAGCTTGATCTCCTTGCAGATAATTTCAATCGCAAAGTGTTTCCCAGTCCACAACACAGTAAGAAGATCAAAGTTTGCATTCGTAAGCATCTCCAGCGCATGATGTAAGCAGCCACAAGAGACGTAATAGCAAATATTCCAACAAAATTGTGTATCTCCACATAGATTACAAATCGAAACTTTGCCTACAAACTTAAGTACAAACAGAGATTTGATGTGTGGCTCCCACATAAGTTCACACAAGTTTTCGAGTTTAGTGAAGGGGAAGGTGACTCATGATACGAAGTCAATAATGCCAATAAAACGGTTCTTAGCGAATCACTGCAAACTCCAGCAAGTAGTGCCAAAGCTGTGATTCAGCGCTTCAGCGTGTTTGAGAGCATACAAGACTTTGTGACCGGTTTCTCTGTTAAATACATACATACATAATTGGCCATTACAATCCAACACATTATCTACTGGACTACGATATTTCTCTGTTACCAGAATCCAAATTTAAAATTTTACGGAAAACAAAATATTTGACCAACGTAAGTGCGTACGATCTTAATGCTTTGGCCAATGACTACATCATACAACATCACTGGAGTCCTGTCAAACAACTCAATCAAATTAAAAATTTAAAAACTTGGTTTTTGTCTACAGCCCAGACGACTAGTGACTTCTTTTTTGCTTTCTATTACGGCAGGAAATTCAATTCTTTCTTTTGTATGCTGCTAACGGTCAATATCCTCGACATGGCAAAGAAATCTAGCGGTATTTATAAGTAAAGAAGAAGAAAAAGACAACAACTCCAAGAATTTTATCACTTAATTTAAATCAAAATCAACGCAATACAGAATCCCCAAAAACCGAAAATAATCAACGGCAAGCAGGTCAGGTAAAAAATATTCAAACATGAACAGCAACAGGAATGAAAGAAATAAAAAAAAGAAGAAAAGAAAGACAAGAACTTCCTTTTTCATTGAAAAGGCAAACATGCCACTCTTCAGTTTGCTTTATTTGAATCCGGACTTAAGAATTCTACTTCATTTAATGACTAATATCTACATGCACACACATACTTACACGCACAAACATATATATTTGCTTAACGCCTTCCTTAAGGATCAAAGTAATATCCGGTGTATGGTTTGCTTTGGTAGAATTTCAGCAAAAAAAAAAGAAAAATCACGTAAAAACTAAATCAAGTTTAGTGAACCCCCCTTTCTTTTTTATAATAAGAAATCAAATAGTAGTTGTTGTTGTTGTTATTGCTGCCAGCAGTATTTAGTTTAGCAGGACAGTACAGGACAGGACTTAATGACAGGAAAGAATTAAGCACCAGCCACATTCTACTTTCAGTATTGTGTTCAGGGAATATAGACGGGGAAAATAAGCAGCAGCAGCAACAGCAGCAATACAAAGAAATAACTGATTATGAAACCAATGAGTCATGCAACAATTGGTTCCACATGAGTTAAGCACACACACACACACACATATTACACACGCTTACACACAGGACTTCCGCAGCAAATGTTTGGGTTTTTTTCTTTCGTTGGGTTTGCTGAGAAAACGGAATCAGTGCAAATTATTGCAAGCGATTAAAATCTAAATGGTCAATGCACAAGGTGGTATAGACTTATCATCGTTTATTATCTCTCTCTCTCTCTCTCTCTCTCTTTTCTCTCTCTCTCTATCATGCCACCAATTGTTGCAAAAGAAAAAAAGGAGTAAGAAAAGAGCAAGAACAGTAAAGGGAAGAGAATATTTTATAAACATTTGATAACATTTTCTATTATTTTTACTTTTCTTTGTTTCTCTAATTCTCCATTGTACTGTACTTAACTGGAAAATATTAAACGATAGACTTTAAACAAAGTAAACATAGCTGGCAGCTGTATAACAGAACTTTAAAAGAATGTATTGAAGAAAAACAACAAACTTCTCTGTATATCATGAGATATGTTTTAATTCTCTTAATTTCTGTTAAAATCTCGACTAAATACTGCCTGTATTTTCCTTAGCCTGGCTGCAAGGGAGTTAAACGTGTTCATTATATCCTTAAATACATGCTGATGATGATGATGATGCTGATACTGATGCGAACGATAATGATTTGTGTCGCCGTTTCAGACACGTGCAGGAAGCAGTTCTACATTTAACTTGCTCGGTGTGCAAGTGTCTGTTGCCATATTTTTCATGAGCATATCAGCAGTATTTCATAAGCAATTTAGGACTCTCAGAGCGTGTTTTTAATGTGAGAAACCGCAAGTAGTTGTATTTCATTCATTTTTACCCATTCGCTTCGTTTCGTTGGGCCCCAGTGTAGTCTAGTGTAACATTTTAATGCTCCGAACTTAAAGACTCATTAGCAGACAAAGAGAATGCATTCGAAACGAATTTGTATCTGTCGCAGTAATATGCCAACAGTGGTTGTCCTTTCAATTCTGTATTGTGTGATAAGGTGGTTGAGCGAGAGCGTGTTGATAGTAAAAGATTCTCGTCTATTTTTTTCTCTTTTTGTTCTTTTTTTTCTTTCCTTTTGTCTTTGGTTTTATAAAACAATAACAAAAACGCGTGTTGCCCACTGACTTTTGCCATACATTTGTAATCAGGCGTAAAGATAAAATTTGCGCTTAAATAGTGCAAAAGGATGAATACCAAACGGCTTACGATGGTCACATTAAGAATTTAAGTGAATGAAAATGAAATTCATTTAAAAGAAAATTAAATTGCAAATAAAGGGTGTTTTTTATAGAGGTATAGAACTTTAAGTTGCAATAAAACAACGATGGATTATTCGATTGACATGAATTTTATTTATCCGAAAGATAATCTTGTGGCATTACATTTTAAATATGATTTCTGGCATATGACCGCCACGGCTGGCGCGGATGTAGTCCAATCTGGACGTCCAATTTTCGATGACTTTTTCCAACATTTGTGGCCGTATATCGGCAAAAATACGGCGAATGTTGTCTTCCAAATGGTCAAGCGTTTGTGGCTTTACCGCATAGACCAATGACTTTACATAGCCCCACAGAAAGTAGTCTAGCGGTGTTAAATCACAAGATCTTGGAGGCCAATTCACAGGTCCAAAACTTGAAATTAGGCGGTCACCAAACGTGTCTTTCAATAAATCTATTGTGGCACGAGCTGTGTGACATGTTGCGCCGTCTTGTTGAAACCACATCTCCTGGACATCATGGTTATTCAATTCAGGAATGAATCATGGCTCTATACCGATCACCATTGACTGTAACGTTCTGGCCACCATCGTTTTTGAAAAAGTACGGACCACCAGCCCATAAAGCGCACCAAACAGTCAGTTTTTCTGGATGTAACGGTGTTTCCACATACACTTGAGGATTACCTTCACTCCAAATGCGGCAGTTTTGTTTGTAGACGTAGCCATTCAACCAGAAGTGCGCTTCATCGCTAAACAAAATTCGCTTATGAAAATCGGGAACAACGGTAATCTCGTTTTGGGCCCATTCGACGAATCTACGCCTTACTTGATGATCGTTTGGCTTCAAATCTTGCACGAGTTGGATTTTGTAAGCACGCAAACCAAGATCCTTCCGTAAAATCTTCCATAAAGTGGATGAACACAGAACCAATTCCTGTGCTCGATGGCGGATGGACTCATTCGGGTCTTCCTCAATGCTACGCTCTACAGCAGCAATAGCTTCTTCTGTAATGCCAACTTAAAGTTCTATACCTCTATAAAAAACACCCTTTATTTACACTTTTTGTGTTTAAAAAATTTTTGTATTCCTTTCTGCAAAGAAGGATTTCATGCTAATGTTTGTGAAAACATATCCGATCGAATCAAAATCTTGTCTTTCATGTAAACCTTGGAAACAATCTGCTGTTAGGCAGTACCCGTAATGTTAATAAAATGAATTCCATACCGCTGAGCGGTTTTTACATATATACATACATACATATATAATTGGTCATTAGAATTCTTCAGTTAGGATTATGACGTAGCTTCTCACAACACTTACATATGTTAGGTTAGGTTAGAGGACGTGTACTTGTCAGATGAGACAAGTACAGTACCCGGAGGCCCATAGTACAAAACGTCCTTAAGAGGGTAATAGATTGAATAGGAAAAAAAGGAGAGGAATTAGGAAAGGAAGAATAGGAAGCGGATGAATTACATAGACCAACAAACAAACTTATGTTGAGTGTGCTAATTTTATACATGAGTTGAGAAACTTTTCATGGCAAATTTTATTTATTTATTTTATTTTATTTATGTTATTATATTAAAAAAAGAAGAAATTGTCTGCGTAACTACAATAAAACTCATTGCAAAGTTTCATTCGTTTCGCTGGAGGAAGCTAATATCAGTTTTAAAAGCTTTTTTCCAATATGTTTTTATTTATAAATAAAATAAAATATACATATATAAATATATTTATTAATACAATACAATTACAACTTATATTCTAATTCTATACGAGCAGAGTAACTTTGACCATATGCTCGGTGTAGTGTCACAGACCAGAGTCTCTGGTGGAAATCGAACCCACAACACTCACGCTAATAGTCTAGCACACTACACACTAGACTACCAGGGCACACAAGCTTTTATTTAAAGTCAAAATTCAACAGATATTGGCAATAACTCATGCAGCGCATTGTACCGGAAGGGAGAAAGAAGGGATAGTGTTTATAGACATTTGATTTGAACTCATTTATATTACAACAAAAAAAACTTCTGCAGGAAGGTAATTCTACTCGCCGATTGTGTGGCTAAAGAACAACGGAGACGATGTTCGGAAAATATGACTTCTTCCGTTTTCGAACCTTAACTGCTAGACCCTCAAAAAATTTCGAACAGCTAGGTAAAGCTTCTGAATCAAGACGGATTGTTATTTTGCCCACTGTTTGATAATTAGTACAGAATTTTCTCAACCAAAAAAGGAAAAAATCATTTTGTCTTAAAAAATTATTTTAACTCTGTACAATTGCTAAGTGTTTGTTGCTAAGAGTTAGGAAAAGTTTCTTAATCAGAACCGAGTGTTATTTCTCTATGTATCATAATCAGTGCAGAATTTCCTCAAGGTTTTGTTCTAACTAATGTGTTACCCACTAGAGTGGTAGACTCTAGCAAAGCTCTTCAAACTTAACTGATAAAGAAGAAACAGGGGTTGTCTCATAACTTAAATAAGCGGAAATAAACGTTTGAATTACAAATTAAAAGCCGGCTTCCTAAGAGTAACGATTGTTAATAGTTTATAGGTCAAGGGTCACAATGAGGTACTGATTGCCGTAAATTTCTTATTCATAATAATTTCAATTGTGGGAAGTCTTAGCCTTGTTCAATATTCCAATGTGTGTGATCAGTTTAGCAAGGAATTGAAATTCATTACCTTTTCCAAGGCAATCGCATCGATGCACAACAGAGTTAATACAGCGTAAACTGATGTGTCTGAAGTTAAAGCTGTAGCTTACAGTGGATTTTATGTTAACAGACACTATTAAGTTAACGTAATTGAAAAATTTGTAAAAGGGAGGAAAGAAAATCGATTAAAAATCACCAAAATAGGAAGTCGAAGATATACCTTTACCAAAAAAAAAAGGAACAAAAATATATGAAAATAACAATTTTCTTATTGGAGATAATAAAGTTGAAAAATCAAGAATTTTTATAAATATGCATACACAAACATACATACATATTTGGTCAATACAATCCTTCAGTCAGGATTACGGCCTATTTTCTGACACCACTTATGTTGTGTGCGTTAATTTTTTATAAATAAGTGGCTGGGCTTACAGTTTAAAGTCATCTCCGAACTACAGATTTTTGAGAAACTTTTCATGACAATTTTATTTCAGTCACAGAGTTTTTGCCAGAAATCTGCGTTTTTGCGATACTAAATTCCCGCCCCTAATGCCACGCCCTCTGTAGATTTTAGTGTGCAATTGTATAGAACTGATTTCTTAACTGAATAGTACATGTACATGCGTGTAAACGACTGAATGGTAAGTGAGTATGGTAAGTATAAAAATGACATTTGACGTCGACATGTTATCAGCAACATTTTTTTTCTCAAATACCAAGCGAACAGAACTGTGTAGGAGGGGATTTTCTTACAAATGATTTCGGTTTTATGGCTATAACATCGTTGTTTCAACGAGTTTGAAGACAAACTGTGTATCATGGGTTCGAGTAGAACTCTGGCTTTTTTGTGATACTAAATTCGCGCCCCCTAATGCCACGCCCTCTTTAGATTTTTGCATGCAATTGTTAAGAACTAAAGAGTACACGTTTATTTATGTATGTGATTGACCGCATAGACGTATGAGAAATGACATCTGACGTCGACATGTTATCAGCAACATTTTTTTCTCAGATACCAGGCGAACAGAACTGTGTAGGAGGTGATTTTCATACAAATCATTTTAGTTTTATGGCTATAACTGCGTTGTTTCGAAAAGTTTGAAGAAAAACTATGTACCATGGGTTCGAGTAGAACTCTAGCTTTTTTGTGATACTAAATTCACGCCCCTAATGACACGCGCTCTTTAGATTTTGGCATGCAATTGTATAGAACTGATTTCTTAACTGAATAGTACATGTACATGCGTGTAAACGACTGAATGGTAATTGAGTATGGTAAGTATAAAAATAACATCTGACATCGAAATGTTGCCGGCGACATTTTTTCTCAAATACCAGGCGAAGAGAAATGTGTAGGAGGTGATTTTCTTACAAATGATTTTGGTTTAATGACTATAACATCGTTGTTTCAAGGAGTTTGAAGAAAACCTGTGTACCATGGGTTCGCGTAGAATTCTGGCTTTTTGTGATACTAAATTCACGCCCCTAATGCCACGCCCTCTTTAGATTTTGGCATGCAATTGTAAAGAATTGTTTTGTGCACTGAAGAGTACATTTTTATTTATGCATGTGAACGACTTAGGGACCAGTGATATATCTTAATGGATGTTTTATGTTTGAATGGATAAGATTAGAATTGAAAAGCGTTTCTGTATTCAAAATTTTCAATTTGATTTTGATTTAATGAAATACATTCAGCAGCCATTTAGGTTTGATGGCACATATTCAGGAGTGTTACTCTGATTTGCTTAAACTACATGTATTATTTTAAAAATAAATGAAATCCCTTTCCTTTATAAAAAATATTTTAATTGAAGAATATCTTGCCTGCAGGAAGACTTATGAACTGCCATCTCTATAGATGAGTTTCATTTAATTATGATATGAACACGATATGCCACTGACAATGTTGTCAAAGGTTTATATCCCGCTTTGTAGTAATGGATGGCTAATGTTTCTTCTTGGCTTTTAGTTGTTGTTGTTGTTGTTGTTGTTGTTGTTTAACGTCATATTCCACATGTAATCAATTTTTCTTTTTGCATTACAAACATTGGCTTTCCTTTGGCTTTGCAAAACTATTTGAAACTCTGATAGAAACCAGAACCAAAAAAAAGGAAAACAGGAAAATATTCATTTGTTATCAGTGGCAGTGGAGAAAAAAATTTCCTAAGCACTGGAGAGTAATGAATGAATGAATGCATGGAAAAAGAAAAACCAGTTGATTTTGATAGAAAGATAAAAACAGAAAGAAAAAAACAGTTGACAACGTACGACAGCATAAATTAGTTCCATGTGAAAGAGCTTCACAAGGCAGAAATGGAATAAAAGCTGCTGCAACTGCTAGTTTTACGGCGCATGTTTCGGTGGCCCTTTGCTTACAGTGATAAACCAATTTCGTTTTTTTTTCTTCAATTCAATCTAAAAATATTGTAATATTACGAGTATTTGTTGTAGTTGTTGTTGTTATTATTACAAACGGAAACAACAGCAGAGACAACAAAAAGAGCACGTGCTGTTCCAACCCAGAAAATATAAAAAAGTAAAGCAAATCAAACAACAGCAACAACAGAAGATCATTAAAACCCTGAGGTTTTTTAAGAGAGGGGTGTTATGGTTTAAAAATCCTTTTCAGCATTGAGTAGTTGGGTTGCTTTAGAATAAAAAACATGCACCTTTAAGCCGTTTTGATTTAATTATTCAAATTTCAGTTTAAATCCTGTTTCAAATATACACGCAACACACCTTAAATCACAATCAACGCAAACAAAACCGTATTAAAATGATCATTCATATGCCCGTTTAAAATTAAAAGAAAGAATGAAAAAATAAAAAACCATCGTATACTAAAAAGGATCATATTCCTTTCCCCCTTTTTGTTTTTTGTGTTTTTTTTCATATTTAATGCTGTTTACTTATGATTTTGTTTCTGTCTTGTTTTTGTTGCTGTTCGTTAGGTGAAGCTTAAAAAATCGAAAATATTTCTAAAACACACGCACACAATGCCATGAGCCTTTTTACAACTCCTGCATGCAGACACAGTCCCACCAAGTATTTTACATGTTCAACAGAATGTTGTATGTACGTTGAAATCTTGCATAAAAGGGTAAGAGAAGCCTGCCAATAGTTTGTATAATAAAGTGGTGGTGGCTTGTTTCTTATGTTATAAGCAACAACAACAACAAACTTAAAAGCAACAATAAAAACAAAACAGAATTGCTCATTAGAGCATGCAACACTAACAAACAGACACATAAACAAATACAAAAAACACAGGAACACACTTCTTGGGTTGTTGGTGATCAAGCAAAACTTGTTTCATTTCATAAAAAATGCAAGATACACTGAAAGAAAATGTTCAGTTAATTATTGTCAAACACACTCAAGAAGAAATATTAAAAATTCTGAAATCCAAATAGATGGGAAGGAAAAATGATACGCATTGGCAGCCTTCATTTGTTATTCTTCTCAGGGAACTGTCAATTATTCCTCCACCAATATTGACATGGTACCGTTGTAGCGCCTTGGTGCGAATGGATACCACCAAGTGATACTTTACTCTGAAATACAACAGAAAATCCTCTCTAAAGCGTACTGTAAAGATCTGCGATCGTGTAGCAAAAATGTAACTGTAGCGGTTAGTATACCCGCATTTGATTCTGTAACCATTATGTCACCTCTCCTAGAAGATTTGTCTTGATTAGCAAGCTGATTGTGAGCTTCCATAAATTCCATAAAGAAATTCCTGTCAATTGACAATATCCACAGTACATGTTGAGTTAGTAAGTTTACGAACATGATTTATCTGGTATCGATTAAAGATTACAGTTTATGTATGTACAGACTCTAGCTTATAGTGACACCTGGTGGACAAAATCTGCCGCTTCTGGTGCTACAAATTCAATGAGGCACAAATTGAAAGGCGATGTCAACGCACCTGGTCGATCTCCACTTTTAGACAGACATCCTCCTTTAGCCTCACACTGATTAATTGCGGGAACACATTACATCAAACGTCTAAACACGTTTCTCAATTTGAGAGTCGCAATCTATTCGTTTGCCTACAGTTCGACACTTTAAAACCCTCATTCCATAGAATTTCGGCACGAACTGAAAGTAGTAGTTCATGCCAAAACTAAACACGACGCAATTTTTCTAATTTTAAAAATTATTGCGCTTCAAGGCTTTCACAAATAATTTATCCTCAAATTCCACTGATTCTTGACACCATCAAAGAAGTTAACATCAGTAATGAATACCAACTTTTGAGAGAGAGTAGGTCTCAATAACCACTTGATACTTGAACTCATTAAATTTTTACAAAGACAGTTGCTTCTAGGCAAAGACAATTGTCCACCATATCATTATAGAACCATTCTAGAACTGACACAAAGTGAAAATAAATACTAACATGATCAGAGTGAAGTTAAGTGGCGCATACTAGTTAAAGCTTATGATACTTTACTCGGAGTTTAGGACCATTGTGATACATACATACATAAATGATCATTACAACCCTTCAGTCCGGATTACTAACTGTTAATTTTTAAACATGAGTGGTGGGAGCTACAGTTTAAAATGGACTCCAAACAACAGAATTTTTAAGAATTTTGCCAATTTTCTTAACTTCCTGAGTTTTTGCCTGAAATCTGCTGAGAGGAAGTCGCCGAGAGAAATACATACATACATAACATACATAATTGGCCATTACAACACTTCAGTCAGGATTACGGCCTAGCTTCTCTGTTGTGTGCGCTAATTTTCTACGTGAGTGGCAGGATCTACAGTTTAATGTCCACTCCGAACGACAGATTTTTAAGGACCTTTTTCATGGCAGGTTTATTTTTTCTCAGAGTTTTTTCTAGAAATCTGCTGAGAGGAAATCGCCGAAGAAATTTTTTTTCATATTTCGTTTTGATGCCTGACCTGGGATACGAACCCGGGCTTTACGTCTGATAAGCCTACCTATTAGGCTACGGCGACTATGACGAGAGAAATATTTTGTTTTGTAGGATATGCGTGACCGAAGTGGTTTGAAGCGCGGCCTCATTTCTAATAAACCAACACGTTACCTACTAGACTACGGCAACTACTAGGAATGTTGTGATGCCACAATTTATATCCACCTCGGAGATCCAAAATAAATCTCGATATTGTAGAAGTATTTTATTTTGGGAAGTGCAGTCAGAGGCGGTAGTAAATAAAAAGTTTATAACCACCGGCAAACACCAAACCTAGTGTTTCTTTGGTAATTTGAGGGAATTTTAAGTCTATTGGCATTTCTTTCAATATGAAAGTAGTTTGGGAAAACTGCACAAGTGCGAGCAAAATATTATTGAAGCAATTGATTGTTTCACTAGAGCATTGTTCCCTCAATACGTACAGCACCATAATTTCTGATGGTTTTATATTCCAGCTGACTAGTCCTGTACCCCTATACATACATAATTAGTCATTACAACTCTTTTTCAGGATCTAATTTCTCACACCACTTATGTTGTGTGCGTTAATTTTTATGCATGAGTGGTGGGACCTACGGTTTAAAGTCGACTCCGAACGACAGATTTTTGGGAAACTTTTCATGGCAATTTAATGTACTCTCAGAGTTTTTGTCAGAAATCTGTTGAGGGGAAGTTGCCGACGAAAAATTTTTTCATATTTCGTTTAACTGGAAATGCTTGACCTGGGGTTTGAACCGAGGCCTCACGTCTAATAATCCAACACACTACCTACTAGACTACGGCGAATTCTGTTCCCCTATACGATAATCAATTCAATTGAAGAATTCTTCAGTTGCTCTACGAAGTATTGTTACTAAGAAACACTGTTATCGGCTGAGGTATGAAAAGTTATTCAGCGCCTTCCAGTGGAATACAATGTAAATATGGCTTCTTGCTCTTGTTGCCTAGATTTTTATTCGTTTGGAAAATCTTTACATGCCATTATTTTTGTAATATCGTTCAAATGTCTATTATGTGAGCAACATCTTCTTCTGGTCTTGGGTTCCTCTGACATATTCCTACCATATGTCATGTGATTTTTGGAAATTTTTCAAGATGTAACCTGTAATCAAATCCAATTTAATATCCTCGCTATTATTTTCAGCATTTAATGTCTATCATTTCTTTCAGTGTAGTTACACTTTCATACTTCAACCTAAAATTATGAATAAAAAATTTATAAAAACGAAAAATATTTCAATCACTCTTTTGGAAAAAATTGGGGTTCAACATTTGAAAAATTTGTATCGCATTTCTGTTTCAAATTTTTGTTTTTTTATTCATAATTTTACTTCACAAAAAAAAAGAATATTTTTTTTAGTGCTGACGCGTGGCTTGTGTGGCCAATGGCCATATGGTGTAGGTCAGTCCACGTTCTATAACTAATTTGTGAATAAAAAAATTCAATTCAACGACAGAAAAATATGACAAAAATAAACTTGAAATGAAAGAAAACAGAGAAAACGCCTGTTACACACACAAACTAAATGCTTGAATGCTTCAGAATGAGAGAGACAGAGATCATTAAGAAAACCGAAGCGAAAACTAAAACGAACAAACGCTTCAAAGCAGACGTAAGGACAAGCATGTAGGAAAGGTGGTATTGGTGGCGGTGGTGGTGATGGTGGTAGTTGGGCAGTAATTAGGTGGCGGTGGTGGTGGTGGCTCGTGTTTTTTTTTTTTTTTCTTAACGTCCTGTTCTCTTTGTTAATTCTTTTTTTAAATATCAAGCACACACACACACACACACAGAATAACATTTTTTAATGTCCTTTTTTTAAAGGAAATCATAGGGATTGTATTTTTCACTTTATCATGCAACTCGTATGTAACGAAGCGCAACATTTTCATGAAAACAGAAGGAAAAACTTTTCAAATAAATTTACATGTCCTTTGTGTTTGGTAAACTAAGCTGTCTGTAGTCTGTAGTCTTCATGACATTTGTTGATCTTATTATTACGATCGGGTGTCTGTCTAGTCTTCCTTCCTTTTGTTATTCAATATAAATGGGGTGGTTATGTTGCCATTCCTCCCTAACCCTATTCTATTCAGTGTTTTAATATTTACTTTTTGAATATTTTTAAAAACAATTTTAAAAGCATTTTAGGTTCATTATAGGGTTTCTTCATTGCAAGCCTTAATTTCCATGTCCATGTCGTCCTTCTTTTCATTGATATTTTTATTGGATTGTAGGGCTTCTTTAATTCATTTTATTATCATACTTGACAGCTGTATAGAACGTTACTTTCTATGAACTTTTTTTTATTTTTTTTTTTGGTTTTTAATTTTAAAAGAATTGTGTTACGAAAAATGTTGTGTACGAGTATTTTTCTTTAAAGTGCCTTATGTTCCTCGAAAGAAACCCCACTTAAGACAATTAAGAATTTAATGAGAAACAGAAATTTAAATAAAAAATAAAAAAAGATATAATTTTCACAAGAAAAAGTCGTTACTTTTGTAATGATCAAGTTGTGATCAAGAAAAACACGTCTCAAATGCTTTTACACGATCTTCCCACGACCTTTAGATGATACATCACTTTTTCGCTAAAAAAGGATTCCTAATGAATCATGAGTTCATTATAACTTCTAGAAAGGACGCCTGTCGTTCTACTGTTCTCTCATTAAGCGCTTCTGATTTTAAAATTTAAAGTGTGTATGAGATATCATAATCGTAGTCGCCGTAGTCTAGTAGGTAGTGTGTAGGCTCTGAGAGTGAATGAATAAAATTGTGTAGAAAAAGCTTCTCAGGAGTCTGTTGTTCGGTGTCGAGTTTAAACTTTAGGTCTCGCCACAGTGTGATGTGAGAAGATAGGTTGTAATCCTGACCGAAGGGTTGTAATGACCAATTATGTTATATATGTACGTATTGCGGTGAAGATGTGCCTTAGTACTGCAACCATACATATTTTCTACTCCCCCTCAGACTTTATAGAGCATTCCTGTAAAGCCTATTACAAGCCTATTCATACATACATAATTGGTCATTACAACCCTTCAGTCAGGATTACAACCTAGTTTGTCACACCACTTATGTTGTGTGTGTTAATTTTATACATGAGTGGTGGGACTTACAGTCATAGCTGCCAGATCAATGAGGCACCAAATCGTCAAATAATTGAGAAAAATATCATCAAAATCGTCAAAGGCATTTATTGAAGTCGTCAAAAAATCGTCAGAAAAAATTATTTATAAATAAATTAAAATTAAGTCAATGTATGTACATATCTGAGTTCAAAAACATAACATTTAAAACAAATTTGTTAGAAATTAAAAGCTAGCATCCGTCATCTTCATTTATTAATTTTTTTCCAAAAATGAAGAAATATTACATCATTTTCAGGAAAAAATTTTAAAGGTTTAAACAATCTATCCCAATGTTGTTTATTGACACATAAGCGCAGTAATAATATTGCATCATCTATATCAATATTGGCTGGATCCGACACATTTTTCAGTTCCTTCTTAAGATCTTATCATACAACTCTCATGTATGGGTCGGTGCCTTAACGTACGTGTACAGCAGAGGCCATAGTAGGTCGTTAATGACGGCAGTGTATCCAATTCCGTTGAATCATTGGAGCATCGTTGCAATGTGGTTTGTGTTGCACTGTTCTATCGCAACTATAAAAGGATTTTGCTCCAACGAAATAATGGGACATTTTCCCGAATATCATATATTCCTAAGTAACGCTCGCCTTTCTCGGCCAGCAACGTATGAAAAAATGCATTATTTAGTCGGATTATTCGTATGTGGAACTCAATTCCTTCAGAGGTTTTTCCTGTTACTTATGGTATAAAAATATACAAGCCTAGTGTCCATACACACTGTTCTCCCTTTCTTTTTCCCATAACATATTTTCTTAGTTCCAAACACAATGCCATCACCCATCCCCTGAGTGTTGTTTGTACGAAAAAAATAACGGCGCTTCCCTTCGTTCTTCCGATGGTAATATTGGGAGCTAGTATATCGAATTTTTAAAATTGCCTGCCATGACAAGTGATAAATTATTCTCAACTACGAGGTTATTTAGCAGTTGTAATTTTTTGGCTTTAAAAAGGACTAAAATACAGAAAAATCATTACATGTATTCGAAAGTAACTTAAGAATATAATACTTTACTCCTTGTTTTTACTAACCTAAATTTGCAATAGTAACAATTGTAAAGTAAATACAAAGCTTTAAGTGGCTTTTAAAATACTAAAGTAAAGAATTTGATGTAAATTTTTCATTTCCAAAAATCGTCAAAATAAGGCCATAAATCGTCAAATCGTCAATATGATAATTTTGGAGTCAAAATGACGATAAATCGTCAAATCTGGCAGCTATGCCTACAGTTTAAAGTCGACTCTGAACGAAAGATTTTTGTGAAAGTTTTCATGACAATTTTATTTACTCTCAGAGTTTTTGCCAGAAATCAGCTGAGAGGAAGTCGCCGAAGAAACACTTTTGGTATTTTTTTTTGATGTCTGGCATGGGACTCGAACCCTCTCTTTACGTCTAATAAGCCAACACACTACCTACTAGACTACGGTGACTTCAAGCCTATTACCCTGACAAATTTCTGGATGCTGCTCGGTGTCAACAAAAATAATTCTCTGCCTACCACTTGATATGCACTCAAATCTATTTTTCTGCAATACATTAATGACCCACAGGTTTCAAGTCCGTGTTTCGATTATTCATTTTCATCGTCACAGAACCTAAGCGTTATGTTCTGCATAAGTGTACTCCGAGTTTATTGAGTGTCCTGTCAAAAGACCGTTTAACAAACTCAGGTTATTACTAGTAGTTTGACACATCACGCAGATGTCGTCTTATTTTTGCCTCAAATTCTTTTGGTTTAGGAAGAGTCTTTGCCTCTTTTTATCTTCCATTGTCTTTCCAAACATCCGCTCCTACTCAGCGACTTGGAAGCTCTACTTGCTTGTTTATTGGGGAGAATTCCCATGTGACTTGGGACCCAACAGTATAGGGTATAACATTATTTACCCTACCTAGCCAATTTAATTTTCCTAGACTGTCCCATAGGGTTTTCGATTTAACCTCATAAGAACCGAGTATTTGAATAACGACTTGACTGTCAAATTGTATTGCTATGTCCTGTCCTTAATACATTTTGTTCAAGTTGACATTGACTACCGTTTAAAAGATACTCGCAGAATAATTCATCTGGCTCCAATAAATTGGTAATCGTAGACAATTTAGAGAGGGAGTTATGGCCTGGCCAATGTGGTTCTCAAAAAATATTTAAAATCCACACGAAACATTGATATTTTCGGGATGCATTCGACGCTCTTCTCATGGGGATTGTCGTTTCAAATTCGACAATTTTGTTTATTCAACTACCCATGTCATGTATATACTTTTCCTAACATAAGCTACAGCAATACGTTTTATTTACACTTTTATGCTGCTAAAAAAAAGCCATTCTTCTTGAACGTTAAACTCAATCGCTGGTGAAACTGTACTTCTGTATTGTACGACTTTTCCTCATGTATCTACCATAACTGTTGATTGCAACAATGTTGCCTACTTTCTTGCAGTTGCTAGCATTTCTTTTGTTTTTTTTTCAAGACTATTAAAGTTTCATTATTTTGGAAAACAATTTCTAATACAACCCTTGAAAAATTATTTGAAAATTATAAATAAAAAGCAAAAGAACAAAAAATGTGACAGCATAAAATCAAGAAAAATAAAAACTTTGAAAAACAACAATAACAACAGCAACAACTAACTTTTGTGCAACTTTTTTTTTTTTTTTTTGACAAAAATGCTGCACACGAAAGCAAACAAAGTTTTTTTCGCCTTATTTTTATGTATTGTATGCTGCTGCTGTTGCTGCTAAATTTTTTAAGTTCTTTTTTATTATTATTGTTGCTGTAATTGCTATTGTTGTTGTTGTTGTTGTTCTTGTTGTTGCTGTTATTTTATATATTTTGCTATTTATCATGGCAAGCTTGTCTTCAAAAATTCTTTTAATCTTATGGATGGATTTTTAGTGTAACTGTTTATAAATTTTGTTGGCCAAATGCCAAGTAATTTTTGCTCAACTCGAATGTTGTTTTGTTTAGTGTCCTGAATATAGAGATTTTCCTCTGTTTTCTACTTTTTTTATTTATTTCTGTTACAAACACAAACATACACATACAATTACTTTTAAAAGAAAAAAATTAAAGCAAAAAAACTAAAACTATTGTAGGTTCCTTTACACACATACAGATAGAGAGAGAGAGAGAGAGAGAGAGCCGCACTGACAGACAGTTAGTTGCATAGATATATAGAAAGATGACTGCCTAACATTTTATATTTACAATCATTTATTCATTCATTCAATCCATTCTCAGTCAAGCTAACCATCCATCCATCCATCCATCCATCCATCCATGCATCTATCCATCTCTAATACAACCAACCAACCATTTGTCTATCCAAGCTCACTATCACCTCTCTCTGCATTTCTCTGTCGCTGGTTTTTATAGATTTTTGGTGTTCAACAGTAGTGGGTTATTATATTTGCCAGAGTATTTCATCGTTTATGTCGGCAAAAACTGTAACAGCGAGTGTGTGTGTTTGTATGTGTGTTGAAAATTTTCGCAACTCATACATGTATTGCAGTGCAACAAGATTGTGGCACGATTTACTTTTTCCTTTTCGTGATTGGGCTCAACAATATACTGCACACACATACATACAAGCAACACACTTTTCTCTCTCGCTCTCTTTTCGTAATAAATTTGCAATGAAAATACTTGTAGCCTGGCTTTAGAACAGCAAATAACAACAACAACAATAAAAAGAAAAAAATCTAACACAGAAACATACTAAAAAATATTATAAATTGTGCTACAAGCAACAATAAAATCTTTAAACGAGTGTCGCTCCGTCCATCCGACCGTCTGTCTGTCTGCCTAACTGCCTGTCTGTCTATCATTTTGTCTAACTAATGTTATATAGTTTGTATGAAAACTAAAAAAAAAACGTTAAAAAGTTGGCAAAAATTCCTGATTGTGAGTTCAGCATTTCCTTGACTGCCTTTTTCGGATGTTTGGATGCGTGTGTTGTAAGCAACGTGTGCGATATACTGCAAAATCAATATCGCAGCAATTAAATCAATAGTGTAGCACTTAAAGGGTTAAAAAGCAATATATTTGCAGCAATTTGTTATTCATTTAAATATTCTTAAATTGAACATTTTAAGTTCTTGTGCATTAATGCACCAATTACTGATCGATCACCGCAACCCAAACTCCTACAAGAAGGCGAAAAAGATAGCAATGAATAAAGAATGCTGTAAATGAGCCAACATTTCAATTGACCATAATGATTGAGAGAATCATTAGATAATGGAACGTTTTTAGATATCTTTGTTCGGAAACCTTTTATTTCTGACCAGAACAACCATTACATTAGTACATAAAATGGCGTAGTAAATGATGACAATATTCACCTTGCTTTGATTATAAGAACCACAACCAGTTTGTTTGTATGCAGCCCATCAGGAATTATGAGGGCAACTTTAGGTCCATGTTTTTATTTCAATTTCTTCCCTTATGTAATGCGAAGATGTAACAAGCTAATGCCCCCGATCCTACAATTATTTTTTGACTTTCTCTATTACAATTTATTCGGTTAATATGTTGGATGTAATGGTAAAATACTTCGCAGATTGATTTCCATTCTTATTCAAAAGGCGAGGCAAGGATAAAAACTTAATGGATTAGATTCAATATCATATGTATTACCACATTAAGTAATGTCTTAAAGCTAACTGGCAAACATACAACACATTGGCTTCATTTGAAAACTTAACTGCAGGTGTAACGAATCTACAGAAGCTACCTTACCTTCTCAATAAGTTGCCCATCTTATTCTCTATAAGCCTCAGTAGTTTAAGAGTTTACTATATAGATTGTTTGAATCAATGTCTGTCTGAATAATCCATTCAGTCTCTTTATGTTTAACTTGAAAAGTCATGATAAAGAAATCGTTCGTCATCTCCCTGATTTGAACAAGGATTGCCTGGATTTACAGTCAAGACTTGAACCACTACACCATAAGTTCATTTTAGTTCCTTAGGAAGCTAAAGTTAAAGATATTTTGAAATATTCAAGTCGACTTATAGCTCGTTCACCATCTCTTCTTTACAATAGAGCCAATGGATACCTTATCCAAGGGTAGATTGGAATGTGAGTTAAAGTACAGGAAGCCAACGTTATATTCAAGGTGGCATACACCTAAGCCATCAAATAGATTTGCCCTGTGCTCACCATTGAGTGGCTACCAACCATACTTACTATGGGGAATCCGTATCCTATATAAGCTTCTTAACTTCATCCATTCTACTCCTCTGAGACGAGTTATGTCTGGTATAGTGGCTGCCTTAAAATAATGAGATATTGAAATTATGCAGACTGGACAAGATAGGAAAACATGACTCCACGCCAATACAGTACACGCATACATATTAGAAGGACTATCCCGTTAGTACGCTCAGCAGTGTACTCAAGTCGTTCTTATTTAGTCTTAAAATAATATTCGCCTCAAAGTCTTTGCAATTCTTTATTGTGTGTCAATTTTAAAAAGCATTGGATTATCCAAGCTTATAATATGTTATACTCTCGTCTATTAGTCACAATATTCGCTTTCTAACTAAGAAAATCCATTTTGTTTCAATTCCAATAATCGAGGGCCTAATCGTATTGTAGTTCATGCCATACCGGATACTCGGTAGGAGCGATTTGAGGGCATGATCATCACACGTGGAGGTGATGTGAACTGACTCTTGAGATTGTGCAAATTGAATGTTAGACTAACTCTCGTGGGGTTCCTTAAGTCGCAGGTGTAGGCAAATAAGCCACAAATCACAACGTTTGACCGTGGGACCTACAGCTTAAAATCGATTCCGTACGACTGATTTTTGAGAAGTTTTCCGTTGCAATTTTATTTTACTCTCAGAGTTTTTAGTAGACATCTGCTGAAAGGAAGTCGCCGAAGAAATATTTTGTCATATTTCGTTTTGTTGGAGATGTCTGACCTAGAGTGAAGTCTCCGTGGTCTAGTAGGTAGTGTGTTGGCTTACTTGACGTGAGGCCTCGGTTCAAACCCCAGGTCAGGCACCTCCAACTAAACGAAATATGACAAAATATATCTTCGGCGACTTCCTCTCAGCAGATTTCTGCCAAAAACTCTGCGAGTAAAATAAAATTGCCATAAAAAGTTTCTCAAAAATTTGTTGTTCGGAGTCGACTTTAAACTGTAGGTCCCACCACTCATGCATAAAAAAAATTAACACACACAACATAAGTGGTGTGAGAAACTAGGTCGTAATTCTGACTAAAGGGTTCTAATGACCAATTGTCTATGTTATGTATGTTTTTCTGAACTGGAGCTTTAACCGAAGCCTCACGTCTAATAAGCCAACACACTACCCACTAGACTACGGTGACTTCAGGGGGCATTAATGCATCCCAGAAAAATAGACTTGACTGCATATCAAGTAGTAGGCAAATAATTTTCTTTGTTTACACCGAGCAGCAATAGGGCAATAGGATTGGAAAATGCATTACAGGAATGCTCCGCAAAGTCTGAGGGGGAGTAAAAAAGATTGTATGGCTGTACTAAGACACCTCTTCACCCGCATGTCCAATAATAATTTGGTTCATCCACAAAAAGGCTCCTCATAAGTAGGATCGTCAAGTAAAACCGTCAAAAATTTACCACATTTGACTGGAGGTTTTCATGTACTCAAATGCCCACTGGCATTTGTTTGTTGAGACTAAGAGATCATAAAGAAAGTGTTCTGTTTCTCGTTGAATTGTTTACAATCCTGCGTTATACAATTATTCCCATTTCACAAGAACGTATAAAAACTAAATTCTCATGATTTGTCGTCATGTTTAGTGTATCAGATCTGCCAGGAGATAAATAAAATTTATCAACCAAATCGTCGCTGCAAATCATTCACGTAAAGTAAAACCAAAAAATGGCCTTAGAAGTAATGGTAAATTGTTAATAAAATTGATTAAAAAGAAAGAAAATCGTCTCAAAAATTCTTAAAAAAAGCGGGAAGACTGTGTTATGTGTCACATCAGAATCCTAATTTTATTATTCCCATCACTATAGCAATTCGTATTGCTTTAGACGCTCTTAAATAAAATTTCGTTTTAAGAAAAATTAAAGATTAAATGTCAAAACAAAAACAACAACAAAAACTACAATAATAAAATTAAATTTAATGCTTAACATTTCAGTTTTATGGCAACAAATTTTTATTTTTTTTCTTGCAACGGAATCTAGCGTTTCATTTCATTCATATGAGCTGCAATAAAGCTTTGCTTTTTTTCGTCTTCTTCTTCGATTGTTTTTTTCTTTTTTTTTTAGCCACCGAATTGTAATTTAAAGTTAATAGTAGAATAAAAAGGGGCCAGAAAAAAGGGATTGTAAAACGAAATGCATCAGTTTTTCGATTGTAAAGAAATTTCTTTTACGCCGCCCGTTCAAATACTCAACAAACAACACACTTTAATAATAAAACACAGGCACGGTCACAGCCACAACAGCAACACTGACAAACGAGCGCAGCAAAAAAAATGAAACAAAACAAAAAGAAAAAGAAAATAAAACAAAAGAAATTGGGAAAAAGAATTGTCTAGTAAATGTAAATAAAAGTTAAAACATTGTTGTTGTCTACTCTAATGGTGCAACAAGAAATTGCAACAGCAGCACCAGCACCAGCAACACTATCAATAACATGAACAAAAAATAGAAGAGAGAGCAAAGAAAACAGCAAAAACAAAACAACAAAAAAGTATTGAGAATTACAGTTAAATTTTTAAATGGCTGGTACAATTTATTCTGAGTGGTAAATTCATTTGATGTACTGAACACTATATGTACCGTTACTTGAGCAACGAAAAATGGCAGGAACAACTACAAACAAAAAAAAGTAAGAGAAACTAACTACAAATCACACACATACCCTTGTAAATATAAATGAATGAGCTCACTCTCTTTAACTATACACACACTCTCTCATACAGACACACACACACACACACTCTTATGCGAGTACATATACTCTGTTAAAACGCCTGAGGTTATACTTTGATATTTACAATTGCTCGTGTTTCTACAGCAATTTGTTGATTTTCGATGCAATTTTAAACTGTAGCCACTATAGTTTCATTTTTTTTTTAATTTTGTTTTTTTGCTTTTTTTCCGTATTTGTTGCTGTAATTTTTTTTATTCTCTCCACAAAGTTTATTTGTATTCAAATCGTAAAAGGGTGGTAATAATAGTGTGTGCAGCGTGTATTTGCC
Source organism: Sarcophaga subvicina (assembly GCA_936449025.2). Lineage (NCBI taxonomy): Eukaryota > Metazoa > Arthropoda > Insecta > Diptera > Sarcophagidae > Sarcophaga > Sarcophaga subvicina. The sequence goes on from OW388083.2 coordinate 79,500,058, forward strand.
TTTGTATGTAGAATAGTTACACTGTGCCAAGGGTTACAGTGATGGAGGTTATTAAGGCTGCAAGTATTTGTGTTATTTAGTACATGGAGAGCAATTTCAAGGCTATTTCTGAATGTTTGTTTTACGGTTTGTTTACCCTTTCAATGAGTACCTCAGACGGCGATAAAATAGCGAATTTTTGGTCGTCTATTATAGAATTTTTGGTCAAAATAAATCCATCTTTCAATAGATTCCTCTCAAAGGGGAATATTATCTTCGAAAATTTTAACAGTCTTTATCTCTTGTATTAAAATTTCACTTCTGAATCACACAAACGAATGTATGGAATGTAATCCAGATAAACTTGATTAAGCAATCGATGTGTTGCAGAGAGAATGTATCAAAACTTGCAGCAAATAATGTATTGTGGGCGCAAATTGCGATCCTTATAATTTCTTCATATTATGGTCCTGTTATAGTACTACTCCCATTTGATCTATTGTACTGCCTTCAACCTACATCCCTATAAAGGCACTCTCAGTTATTTTTTCCTGACAAGGTTAAAGACGTTGTTCGATATCAATAATGATAATATCTCGCTTAGCATTTGTGGTGCACCCAAATGTTTGATTCTACCTCATCACAGATTCTGCGTATAGTGCTTGAGGCAATCCTTATTATGAATATGTGTTCTTCGAGTTGCAATTTTTAAACTACACTTGGGTACTGCAATGCATCAAATTTAAGTCATTGTAATTACCCCACAAAAGTTTAGGTTAGATTAGGTAATGTAGCTGACACTTCTTGAAGGAAGAAGTCCCATTAGGTCATCATTTAGACCCGTTTTGATACCACGATCAATATTCAAACCAGGGATCAAACATTACTTAAAGAAGTACAACGTGAGTCCAGAATAAATCGTACTATTACAGCAGCCTTTATATTCGAGAGCACGGTTAAGGATTTTAGAAAGTGAGAGTTCAGAAACCTCCGCCTCTTGATGACAAGAACGGGATACTGGCATATGAGGTGAAAAACAGTCTCTTCCTTTTCTTCTATAGCTCACATCTGTTGCAGAAGTCATTGCTGGAACACCGACCCTTTGAGGATGCCAACCAAAAGCACAGTGCCCCATGACAAATGTACGATGAATGGCCATGCAAATTAAGAAGAGAAATGAATTGGCCCTCTTCTTATTCTTATGTGTCCAGCAGAGTCTAGTAATATTGTCTTTTGATGCCATCAAAATTGAGCCACCTTGTAAAACGAATGAATATCTAAATTAACTGAGCCTATCGGAATATATAATGCTAGCTTCGTAATGGCTCTGCATTGCCGCAGCAAAGCAATTTCCGATGATAGCCCTCTGCCTGTGAATCCACAAATAATGTGCGTTTTAATGATCCAAAATTTCTTTGAGAAATCCTCGGTATTCATGAGCAAGGACGGCTGTTAAAAATACATTCGTTAGGAACTTAATAGCAGCCTGGCTGTCCTAATAAGTCAACGGATTTTCAGGACCAACCGTGCCACTCAACAAACAATGTGTGTTGGATGCCAACCAAAAGCACAGTGCCCCATGACAAATGTTCGATGAATGGCCATGCAAATTAAGAAGAGAAATGAATTGGCCCTCTTCTTATTCTTATGTGTCCAGCAGAGTCTAGTAATATTGTCTTTTGATGCCATCAAAATTGAGCCACCTTGTAAAACGAATGAATATCTAAATTAACTGAGCCTATCGGAATATCTAATGCTAGCTTCGTAATGGCTCTGCATTGCCGCAGCAAAGCAATTTTCGATGATAGCCCTCTGCCTGTGAATCCACAAATAATGTGCGTTTTAATGATCCAAAATTTCTTTGAGAAATCCTCGGTATTCATGAGCAAGGACGGCTGTTAAAAATACATTCGTTAGGAACTTAATAGCAGCCTGGCTGTCCTAATAAGTCAACGGATTTTCAGGACCAACCGTGCCACTCAACAAACAATGTGCCGCTTTCTTGAGCTCCGCTTAGAAAATACTGCTGTGTTCGGGCAAGCTCTAAGTAAGTTTAATATCAGCACTTTTGATAATTTTACCACAGCTTACCCTGCAACGCATCTTTCAGTCATCGTTATACACAAACTTCAAGGGTTCCATTGCGAAGCTCTGGATCTTTAGACCAGAAGTTCCTGCTTTGAATTCTAAACTCAAGGGTTCTACTCTGATGCAATAAGAAATCATATAATCGAACCGAATTTGGCTGTGTCGACCAAAAAAGGGTCACTACTAAACATCTCTTCACAGTCCACAGAAAAACTGTGGCTCGTCCTACCAGCGGAGTGGAAGTTCTTACTTTGTCAGTCATCTGATCAATAACACGACATCAAGCCTTGCTTTTTATTTTTCTGTAGACACGTTTCGACGTATGATGTCATACTGTAGTAAAGGAGGTCAGTGGCTAGTCTGAAGACAATGGGTAATTTTTTGTTTGTTTTGTTTTAGGTTTTCTGGTGAATATCCTTTAGTGTGTTTCATGAAACACCAACAAATTAAATTTTTCTCTAATTTCTCTCCGTGCATTCAATGTCGATGATGTTGGTTTGATTTTTTGAAATGCATTTGCATGCATAGCCCCGCTGCTTTTTTTCAAACTCTTTTTATGGGTCGTTCGTTTATACGTTTGTTTCCTATTTTCTGTTTTTCGTTTTGTTTTATTTTCTTTGTTTGTTTAATAGACTTTTATTTGTTGCTGTTTTTGTAAATTTCTTTTTTTATGTTGTTTTTGTTTTCTGCAGCTAGTCAGCTCAATATTTTTGAGTGTGGGGTTAAAATTTTTATGAATTATTCAAAGGGCAAATAACGAAATTCATTTGAACGCCTTTGTTGCACTAAAAGGTTTGATTTTTAGACTGTTACAACAACAATAATGTCATGCCACACTCTATTTTACCCTGTGTCATCCACTCACTCACTCCAAGTATTGTTGCATTCAACAAACTTGCATTGTTAACAGTTTTTTTCGTTTTTTTTTTCTTTTCGTTTCTAACAGACTTTCATCACTTTGAAATAAATTATTAATACACTTGATTTTTAACAGATCAAACAAAGAATGGAAAAAAATAGAAAAAGAAAATTTAAAATTGAAAATTGGAACCAATCAATGGTACAACAAGGCGCTAAAAATACAGATGAATTGTTTTATTAGCAGGATATGATGAATGTTTAGGAAATGGTTTACAGCCTCTATTATTTGAATGTGATTGCAAGTGAAATGAAAATGAAGTGAGTTTCTTTATTGCGAATTTAGTTTATAAATTATTTCTAAATAGAAACGTAACTAGTTTTTCTTAGGTATAGACGAAGAGAATCTGCACTTATTGATGAATTATTTTTCAGTAGGACGTCTACAAACATAATTGCTTTGAAAAATGCTTCCAGGCTTGTAATTTTGAAAAGAAAATTTTGAATTAAGCGCCTTATTTTATCAATTTGAATCAAAAACCGTCTGAAATACAGGCTCTTTATTGTTGCCCTTTGACTGCGTTTACTGGTCTGTTTATCCAGTAATTGGAAACTGATAAATAATACACAGATATACTCCACATAGAAATTGGCCAACTGATGTAACGAACCTCTTTAATGATTCTGCATGGATCTAAACAGAATGCTATAAACACAATGAACGCAACACAGCAAACACAGTGGCAACAACAATTTGTTTGCTGTCAGTCGCGTTACCTTTAAAATAATCATTTCCACATAAGTACATACAAACATACAGCTGTGTTCAAAATAATAGGAGTGCTACCATGTAATATTTTCAAAGTTAAAATTTTTTATTCTACCAATTTGCAAAACATGATATATTTCAATGGTAGTTACAAAATACAAAAAAGAATCTCGTAATAACTTTAATGTTTACGATGAAATTGCTTAATTTCTGTGTTTACCCCTGAATTCAGTTGATCAAAAAATAGGAGTGTGAGTGTTCTTTTAAAAATAAAAATATAACAGCACATAATTTAAAGAAAAAAGTGAAAAATAAGTACGGCAAAATGTAGTTAAAACCTTTTCTACAGTGATTCACATAAATTTTTGTAATAGTGGGACGAGGAAAGCACTGTACTGAAGAAAAGAGAAAACTAATTAAAAATCTTCGAAAAAAAAGGCAAAACTTCTAAAGAAATTGAGGAAACCTTAAGTTGCTCCAATCAAATGATCGCAAATGCATAAAAATATAAAAAAGCATGAAACGCGTGGGCGCAAGCGCGAAATATCAAGTGTAGATGACCGCAGAATTCTGCCATACAGCAAAAAAAATCCTTCGGCGTATGCAAAAAAAAAATTCAAAAGGATCTGAGTCTTGCCGTAAGTAGCCCCACTGTTCGTAGGCGTCTGATGGACAACAATTTATTCGCAAGAAGTCCATGAAAGGTGCCATTGCTGACAAAAAAAAAAAACAGGTAGCAGCACGCTTAAAGTTTGCCCAGGAACATATCAATTTGCTGAAAGAAAAATGGAGAAACAAACTGTGGACCGACGAAGGCAAAATTGTTTTATTTGGTGGCATTGGGTCTAAACAGTATGTTAGATGTCCGCCCATCACCAAGTATAAAGTTCAGTATACACAAAAGACAGTTAAATATGGTGGTGCAAAACTAATGATATGTGGCAGGTTTTCATATAATGGTGTAGGCCCAATACATCCAATTAGAGACATAATGTATAGGAACGTCTATGTTGGCATTTTGAGAGAAGTGATGTTACCATACTCTACGCCTCTAAAATGGATATTCCAACAAGATAACGGTCCGGAACACACCAGTAAATTGGTAAATGAGTGGTTTCGGGTTAATGGGGTAAAGGTTATCTCGTGGCCAGTTCAGTCTTCTGACCTTAATCCCATAGAACATCAATGGGGAGATGTTAAAAAGTATGTTGCAGAGAAAAAGACCTTCAATTGCAGAAGAACTATGGATCAGAGTGCGCGATGCGTGGCATCAAATTCCTTTAAAGAGATGCCAAGATCTTATTGCTTCAATGCCTCGTAGATGTGCTGAATTCATTAAAAACAAAGGTTATTCAACCAAATACTAAACTAACTTTACTATTTTAAGATAATATCAAACTTTAGTGCCTTTTGTTTAAGAATTATTAAGTTGTTTGCTAACACTCCTATTATTTTGAACAATTAATTTTAAAAGTAAGCTTTATTTCCATAAAATATTTTTTGTTTACGTAGTTTTAATTAAATAATTAAGTGCGAAATTATTAGAAAATGAATTAGAAATAAATTTTAAGTCAAAAAAATTTGATATTTTCTTTTTAATTTTTCTTAATTTTAAACTTTGATCCTATTATTTTGAACGCAACTGTACCTGTCGAATCCGAACGACAAATTTTTGAGAAACTACATGGCAATTTTTATTTACTCCCAGAAATCTGCATAGTGGTAGTAGCCGCAGAAATATATTTCTTTACATTTCCTTTTGCTGGACATGTCGGACCTAAAGACTGTACCTACTAGACTACGGCGACTATCATTTCCATATGCACCCATGTGTTCTCTTTTTGAGAAATTGCTTTGTTTAGTGTGTTTATAGCAGAAGACTCGAAACTAAATGGCGATTGAATGGGACTGGTATCACTCAATAAGGCACCATTTGCCAGGCGGAAATATCCGCCATACGAGCTGCTTTCAGGACTATAAAAAATAACAATATATTGAGGATTTAGTTAGACAGCTAAAAAGCACCAGATTTTCAATTTGAAAACGGTGCTCTTAGAGCATACTTTATTTATATATAATGGATACCAGGTCACTGGTACATTCTGGAAAAACCACACTTACCAGCGAATATTTCTTATCAGGAATTCCGTTACCAATCCGTCATTATTTATACCCCATGTTCATCTTCGAATACTGGAGATGTCGAATACTGGGCACACGAAAAATATCCTCGAAATTTTAAGCACATTCAACATCATTGTTGGAGTCATTACACTAGAACCTCATGCAAAAAACCAGGACTTGCTCATCTAGTTAATGTCGTTTACAGCTTTTGGCGATTGGTTTCTAAAATTCCAGATGGTTTTAGGGAAACAACTCTTTGTAGTATCATAATAGGCCTAGCCTACGTCTGTCTACCCTTCTTTTGGGACAGCAACTTCTAGCGATGTATTTACCATACTCCACTGTACCATAATCTAACCTCAGAGGCATATATCCCAGCACTTCCAAATTCTTTAGAAGTTAAATATCTTGTACGACAAAACATTTACTTTTAAGTAATCCCTTGATTAATCCCTCCCCTTATAGCTCCAAAAGTTGAAAATTTTTTAACGTATAAGCTCAGACTATCATTTTCCAGTCAAATATAGTACAACGGAATTATGACGAATGTAGGTCAGCCTATCCCAAAGTCTGGAAATTTTCTAATGAAGTTGTGTAATAAATATCCTCTTCTATGGATGCGAAATATGGGTGCGATCATGCATGCATATCTGCACAAAGAGTCGCAATACAGTACTGTACGGTATCAACACCCGCTTTTCAAAGCAGGCAATAATGCTCCTGATAGACGTTAAGGTGGAAGAACATAAGCAGATTAGGGCCATTCTTAAGCGCTTCCTATCTTTAAATTTAAGTAAAACAAAGTGTGTTCATTCAATTGAAGGATCTACTGAAGCCTCATAGCCTGAAGAGAATAAAAATTTAAGTCATAAACTTTGCTGTAGGTCTTCTAAGCAGATACAGGACGGTTCCTTTAAAGAGCAGTTCAATGATAGCCCAACAGATCATTAAGGCATGGAGAAGGTCTGCCTTGAAATCATGTGTGTGTAGACAGGACAAATTTGGTAACAGCTGAAATTGGATTGGATAATGGGAACTAATGTCCTTGTTGATGCCAAACATCTCGATTTTAAATCCTTTAGATAAGATTTAATCAAGCTAAGCTAAGTTCTAAGCTAACAATTAAAATTTTTTAGGACATTGTTACCACTTTAGTTTTCAGGACGATTGAAGCCCACATGCTCTTAGCAGCGGAAAATTCTTGTTAAAACTGCAAAAACTCCCAAAATATGATCAGCGGTTGGAAAATAATTTTCATTTCTCTGGTATCAAAGTATTCTAAACTAAAACTACTGTTTGAATTATTTTAAGAATAAAATAATCTGTCGAGTGTGTGCCATAATTAAATTTTCTTATAAATACTGCTGGCTACTAAATTATTGCGTTTTTGCGTTAAAAAAAATATAAAAGCTTGAACAAGAATTCCTAAATTATCAAGTAAAAATTATTAAAAAAAAAACAAATAAACTTTACCTCTCTATTATAATGAAGTAAGAAACGCTCTGAAGACATATGCTTGTAAGGATGGCCCATCTGATTGTCGTCCCTTGGTGCAGCCCTTTTTTCGCACTGCATACACAATAGAAAATGATTAAGATTTCGAAGAATCATAAAATAATTGTGTGTTACATTTCACAAAAACAATTGAAAGTTTTATTGTGTAACAAATAAAAATTTGTTGAGACGTTTAAATAAAACATAATTAAGGTTCTGCTATCAACAGCTTTATCGCAAAAAAAAAGAAAAAAACAAATAAAGAAGGAAGGAAACCAAAAAAGCTGTTAAATCTTTAATCAAACAATGGCAACAACAACAACAGCAACGATAACAAAAAATTATTATTTGTTTAGAAACCAAAATGCAACAGAACATCCGAAAAAAAATGTAAGAAAAACTACCCTCCTTCGGCACATTTACCTCTTAAAGTGCACAGGCAATGAAATCGAATGGAAACAAAAACCTCTTCTGCCTTTTTAGAGAGCCCGCATATGTATTTTTACAACTCGTTTCATACCAGGTAGTGCAAAAGCAATGTCGTAATGCGAATACGTTAACATCATCGTTTTATCGCTACAAATCAAATTAAGTAATAAATTTTAAAGGAGACCATGAATGTTCTCAGATTTTAAGACGGCCCCTCAGTCACGGAGAAAGAAATTTTCGCATTCACTTTACTGGGAATTGTCTTCGTTCCTCATTATGACTTTGAATATGGAATCATATTTCTCTTGTATTTAAGCGGGCATGGTAGTAAATTGATCTCGGTTGACGGTAAGCAAGGAGCCGTTCTTTCGCGATTTACACTTTGACCTGGAACATCTTTGTTTTCAAAGTTGAAGTTTGTGGATTTTTGGGCAACAGCAGGTAGGACATTATCTTTTCGAAAACCTTTAAAGAATGAAGTTTGCTTGAGAAACTGAGAGAAATTCTTAATTTTTGCGTAGTAAGGGTTCAATGACAAAGAAATTCATGCTGCATTAAACAATGTGTCTAAAATGAATTAAATGAGCAGCAGAAAGTCATTCCAATTTTTCCGGGGGAAACATCCCTAGTTACCCATTGTAGTTTAACTCTGTTTGTCTATTTTAGTATTTCAGATGCGTATCTCGAAAAAGTAATATAAATTGAGGGAGTATCACATAATCCCTAAAGCCTTATAAAAGCAAGCGAGACGATGTTGTTTGTTTCGAATGCCAATGAAGCTAGTAGGGCCGTTGTATCATTATTAAGGTGGATAGAAAAAATAGATTTAATTGTTGCTGCCCCCTTATTGTTTTCTACTTTTCAATTAGAATTCTTCGTTACAAAATTGTCACTGATAACGTCGGAAATTCCAAGAGTTCTAGAGTTCGGCTCTATGCTCTAATAATAAGGAATATTATGTTCGACAGTGTAGTTTGTCTAAAAACACCGGAATAGGCAATAATGTTTGTTGTAGGTAGGCAAATATAGCACAGAAGATAAGCAACTAAATGTCAATAGGTCCACTACTTTTTGTCAATTTCAATCTTTTAGCCAGGATTACAGCCTAGCTTTGCATTTCACGAATTTTGTGGATGTAAAATGGCCGTCGAGTCATACAGTTTAACTTTGAATCAGAACAACAGACGACTTTCGGGCATAAATGATGAAAGCAGATGTCCATAAATGATATTTTTTAATTTCTTTTTAATTTTCCAAGATATCTGAGCTGAGTTAGGAGCTCAAGTGGTCTCATCCTGAAAGCCAATGCACAACGCATAGTGAGTCTATTAGGGGGATTAAACTCTCGTTAAACTCTATGTATTTAGATGTCCTTATAAATCGTAATAAGAAGGTAGTCTGTTCAAATTCTATAATGTGAACATAAGGACAGACGATCGTTTAAAATTAATGAACCACATGGCCTCTGCTTCCAAAAAAAAATTATTGTTCTTAAGGATGAAATAATACGAACGTACTCAGTATTACTATGTGGGTCACCACTAAGAGAGAGAGAGAGAGCTCTGCGCAGATCTTTGACAAAGCAGTGGTTAACTGCAAACTTTATAAACCCAACAGTTTTAGCACAAAAGAACTGTTTGAGCAACACCGTGTAGCAGAAGAAGATCTCTGATTTGCCAAAAAGAAATTGAGGCCTCTATGGAGAAATAACTAAGCAGATAGAAAAATACAACTTAAACTCAGTAGGGCTCTGAAGTAGTAACAATAAAAGTTCAACGAATACATAAAAGCTGCTAAAAGTTTTCTTGAAGGCAACGAGAATATTGCAGAAATCAAAAAAAAAATTGGACACATCATCTATAAGTTCCTAGTATCTCTATGCAAACGAAACTGTAGACTTAGTAGTGTTCACATGCTATGGATTTGTAAAATACAGAACGAAATTGTAATGATCGATTAGGTCGTGAGAATCGATAATATGTTGCACTTGAATGTTCTGAAAAACTCATACGACCTCAACAAACCGCTGATGTTCACAAACCCTTTGAGGAAATGCAAGCGAAACAAAAGCCACATGAGACTGATTACCTCAAAATTGTGAACAAATCAAAACATTTAAAAAATATATGATCCACTTACAGTATTTCGAATTAATTTTAAGCCACCCTGTGACTCACGCAAAAAATTAACATCCTGCTCGTTTTTCTTTGCTTTCCCTAACACTACTCCCTTTTTTTGTTTCAACTTTAAACTCAGCTGAAATTCCCAGCATTTGTTAAAAACGTCGTGTCGAGTGTTTCTCTTTTTTCTTTTTCTGGTTAACAAAACTTTCCATTCAATTGCTGGAGCTGGGAATGCAAAAAGGACACATTTTAACACACACAAAAAAAAGCAGAGAAGAAACTTTCTTAACATTTTGCGTGGATGCGTTGGAAAATCTTTTAAGCTGAAAATGTAGATATTTCTACAGTTTTTTATGAGTGCATGGGAGTTTCTCTTCAACTTCTTTTTCACAATGATCCCCAAAGCATAGATAAATAAAAATTCTACTTTTTTTTGCTTCCAAATACAAAAGTTTGTTGATATATGAGTATAAAGCATTTTATTAATAGGGGTACCTAGGGATCGTGGAACCAATTTCCTTTACTGGGTCTATGCTATAAAAATTACAATAAAAAACTTACTTTAACATACTAACACATCATCCTTGTCTTTTAGTTTTCATTTTTCTTTCCACACATTAACACTTAATGCGATTGATTTCTGTTTTTCTGTATTCTTCCCCTCAATTAAATAATTAATTCTTAATTAAGATCTTTGCCTGTTTAGTAACTTTTATGATATGATTTATTGCTGCTGTGCTTTACAAAATCTCACAAATTGTTGTGAGAAGAGAAGAGCAGAGAAAAAACAAATTGAAGTCCTTTTTCACAGCAGGACCCAATGAATTCATCAATGCTTGATGAGAAGAAAAAAATTGTTTGAAAAAAGGCGAAAAAAATGGGATTGTAGAAAAGAAACAAAACAGAACAAAATATCTCTTTTTGAAAAGAGAAAAGGTGAAAATAATTTTCACACTTAAACCCCAGTGATTAATAATTCGAAGAAAATCTGTTTTAAATTTCCGGTCATTAGGAAAACTAGTTTAAAATTGGTCGTCTTCTGCAATCATTTGCTTCTTAGAATTTGTAGTTTGGAGGCATTTTTAATAGAGTCTATCTATCCTATCTTCATATGATTAAACCTTGGCGCGTGACACTTTCGTTCTTCAAGTGCTTTATAACATTTCAGTACATTTAATACTAATTTCTTCGAAGTTTTTCTTCTGGAGAATATATTTGCAAATATCGAAAAGAAAATGTTTTGTATAATCCCCTTCTCTTTCTCCGTCAAATCTGGTCCTGCCACTGATATTCTGGAAGCTTCAGATAACAAGACAATCGGCGTCTTTTTAATTGAATTCATGTGGAATTTGATCCCAAATTCGAAGAATTTTAATTTTTTCGTGTTAACCCCTTGACGCAGCTTATACCCATATAAAGAAGTCCGAATTATAATATTGAATGCATCACATTCAAATTCTCTAAAATTATTGAATTATTGTTGTAGAACAAGCTAGGGACTGAATCTATTCAAACAGAGAGAAATGACTGGTTGTTAATCGTTCTGCAATAAATTAATTGTCCATGCATTAGTAAGTCATCGTAGTCGAGTGGGTAGTGTGTTGGGTTATTAGACACGAGCCCGTATTTCAAACCTTAGCTCAGACTTGTCGAGGTATGAACAAATATTTTTCAGACGACTGCCTCTTAACTTTCCCTCTGAGGGTAAATTAACCTTAAGCCTCTGATGTTCGGAGTCGACTTTAAACTGTTCCGTCACTCATGGACAAAATTAACCTACTCAACAGGGATGGTCAGACCTTGAAAAGAATCCTTAAAGAAACCAGGACACTGTGTATAAAAGTCAACATATGCCTAAGCCACCAAATCGGCTTATCCTGAACTCACCACTAAGATGTGACAATCATATAATCATCTTGTACACATTGGTCCGGCTTGTGAAGCCGACGCATCATTGGCCCTTATTACTTTGAAAAAGAGGACGGCGCAACCATTACGGTCAATGGAGACATCTATCGCACCGTGATGACCGATTCATGGTATTGGTCTGAACGATGTTTGGTTTCAACAGCATAGTGCAACTTGCCACACATCTCATGCCACAATCAATTGATTGCGTCGGAGTTTTGATGGCATTTCACTTAGCCGAAATGGTGATGTCAATTGGTCGCCAAAAAGATGCGATTTGGCACCGTTGGACTCTTGTCTGTGGGGCGCAGTTAAAAAAAGTGTTATGCTGACAAGCCAGAGACAATTGAGCATTTGAAGCCCAACATCCGTGATGCCATTGCCGAGATACGACCCCATACTCCAGAAAAAGTGCACGAAAATTGGTCCGATTGAATGAGGTACTGTAAAGCCAGCCGCTGCAAGAAACATTTCAAACCGTTTTTGTTTTATTTCATTTTTAAATTTAAACTTTTAAATCACCCACCCTATACTAATGATTTTTCTCACATCGAGGTCACATCACAGAATATTTCCAAAATTTCTTGTTCTGTGGTAGTAAGTCCGATATTTCCATCCACTCTAGCTTTATGTTATTAGCTGCATTATATCCGATCAAATCGTAAACGCCTGGAGTAATTGTAAGTTCCCTTCTTACAATCCAGGGCAGCCCTTGATCCCATATCCCTGGATGCTATTGTCCGAATTGTCATTTGAATAGCTGTGAATAGATTTCTATTCCAATTCGTCAAGTTTACAAAACATATACGCAAACGAAATAAAATTAAAAAAGTGTTTGTTTGGGGAAATATGTCCTTATTATGCTCCCCACCCACCTCTAGGAGTATATGTTCTATAGAAGCTTTTCATGTTTCGTACAAAAACTTTGTTCTTTAAGAATTTTGTTGTAAGAAAAAAAAGAGAAAAAACTAAACAAAGAATTTAAAAATTTATTAAAATAATTACAGTCTACAGTGTATACACGCCTACTGCCTTCATGTACAGTGCATAATAAAATCATGACACTTATACTTTATTATATTTCCTTTTAAGTTTTCCGTGATGTTTTTTTCGTTTTTTTTTTGCTTTTTTGTTGTTGATTTTGATGGTGTTCTTTTGATATTGTAACCGCCGAAACGAAAAGGATAAAGGAAACAAACGTTGGTCTTACACTCAATACGGAGTGTAATAAAAATAAAACAAGAAATTCATTTAATTTAAATGTTGCATGTTACCAACATTATAAATGAAATCAAAAATAAGAAAAAAAGAGAACAAATAGAAAAAAAGGAAAATAAAAATTATGAATAATAAATACAAATACACTGTAAGCTGTAAGCAAGCAAAAAGGACGAAAGCAAAAAAGAACATTTTAAGAAAAACGAAATGAAAGAAACAGCACATGCAACAGTTTTTCTTAAAGTTTTTGGCTAAAATAAAAAGAAAACTTTTTAATTTTATTAGAGTCTTGTGGATATATAAAGTAGGGGGTGGCCTTTGGTGCTGAAGCTAACGAAAGCAGGCAGGCAGGCAGGCAACACAAACACATTCACAGCCATCGAGGAGTTAACAGAGTTTGTTTATGACCTTAAGCTAAAATTTAATTGCTTAGTATACAATTGTTTAGGAATCTCAAGTGTTACATTATTCCCTAAAGGGTTTTCAAAGGACATTACTTTAAGTGTTTCAATTCATGCCACATTCACAATTTTTTTTTGCTATAATTTCCTATATAGAAATGTGGTGGGGTCTTAGGGGGGTATGTTGCTATAAATAAGGGGAAAATACTTGTTACGTGCCAGAGCATCATGAGGGGAAATTTATGTTAATCCAAGAAACGTTATGGAAATGAAACAGAAATATAAAAGACAAAAAGAGAAAAACTTTTAATTGATGGAAAAAGGAACAGGATTTTATTTTTAAAAATTTTTTTAAGAAATTTAAATATTTTTTAAAAATTTTATTGGAAATTATTAATGTTTTCCTATGTTTAAGATTTCAATTCCATTTCATAGTGTCCATAACATTCCAAAGAAATTTGAAATAAAAAAAATTTATTTCATATTTTGAAACTCTCTGCACATGTCCTTTTTTCTCAACACCAGAGACCTTATGAATGAGAGCTTAAGGACAGCAACAAATCCTTTTAGATTTTAATGTCCTTATTGTGTTTATCAATAGCCTGTCAGCAGCAACAGTCTGTCTGCTGTTGAGTATAGCACGAGTTATGAACAAAACAGAGAGCCATTCACTCGCACATTATGGATTCGCTTTAAATTTGTATTTTCAATGAATTCGCCTCAATGAGTCTCATTGTGTTTATGTTAAGGGTTGTTTGTTATTTTCAATTCCATTGCATACCTATGCGTTCTAAAGGTTTCATTGCCATTTGTTGTGTGGCATTAAGAGCAGAGCATACTAGTTGGGCATACAAGTTAAGGCACGACTATATAAGGGCTGACACTAAACGCTGGTGTTTTCATTAACCTCCAAGGGTTGCTTACGTTCGGTTCGCATTTCTATACTCTCTTTCTTATATAATATTCTCTTTGAACGGATCCTTAAGTTTAAACTTTTTTTTCCACCTCAAAAACCAATCAACAAAAAAAAAATTTTTTTTCTTCTCAACAACATAACAAAACAACTTTACTTTCCATTTCAACATACAAAACAAAAAAAATACAAATTTTATAACTTTTTTTCTCGTAAATTTAAAAAATTATTTACGTTTTTTTTTATTAACAACAACAACAACAACTAACCAAAGTTTAAAGTTAAAAAGCAAGAAAACAAAACAAAGGCTAAGAATATCAAGAAATCAATATTATTTAACAAAAAAGTGTGTTTTTAAATATAAAAATAACAACAACAATAACAAAATATTGAAACTATTTTACCGGGTTTTCTATTAAGTGCTGAGAGTAATAAAATTAAAAAAATCAAGAAAAAATAACGAAAAACTTGCCTTTGCTTCCGGTATACTAGAGAACAGACTGCAGCATTATTTAAACGAACAAAACGCAAAGAAACTTTAAAAATCAATAACGTGGCAATGCATTTCAGTTAAAGGCAATAAGACAACCAAAATATATATATTTTTTTAACAAAAAAAAAACAAAAAACCAAAGCAAAAAAAAAAAAAATAAAAAAATGAAAACTTAAAACCTTAAATAACAAAATCATAGATTTCCACGAGCCCTTAACTTTAGAAAAAACCAAAAACCAAACATGTTTTTAGTTCAAAACTAACTAAACTAAGCATATACATATGTTTCCCAACTCGAAAAAAAATATAATTTTTCTTTAAAAAAAGACTTTTGCTCGTGCTGAAATTTAAAAAATCCTACATTATTTTCCCTAAAACTCAATCCCTGTAACACAAAACAAACTTAATTTCCATTTCAATATCTTTCTTAACAAAAAAAAAAAAAAAATCAAAAAAAAAAAATTTACGATGCCACGTTGTTTAATGGCCAAAAAATGGAAAGCCTATCCCTGGCCCGATCGAGCGGAGGATAAATCGTCTATACAAACATCATCAAACACAACATCTAGTACGCCTTCGCCCACACCAACCTCAGAACTAAGCATACAGTTGGTTATGAAAAAGGATCCAAATGAATGCAAATCACGTCGTTCCACCATCGACGATGATGAAGAGATCGATGTTGTGGGCGATAATGTTTTAGTGCAAACGAATGCGGCCACAAATACAGCAACTGCTACGGTTATCATTAAATCAAGTGATTTAAAGTTGTCAACAAACAATACAACGACATCCACATCTTCAGCAACATCATCATCATCGTCGTCATCGTCTTCGTCGCCACCATCTTCTTCGTCCTCTACATCGACGACAGCAACGTGTTGGGGTCCTTCGTCACCTACAGCCGGAACTACAGCTCCTAGTCCCCCACCACATTCGCCAGAAGCAGCTACACGTGGTACTACTACTCTATATAATGGTAAGTTTATTTGTCTCTTTTGTTGACTCCTAATTTCCTATTTATAGTTGCTACTTAATAATTAATCTTGAGGTATAATATATTTTTAGGCTGTTATCTGTAATAAAAGTTTTAATTTTTATAAACTAAACTTAACAACAAGGATAAATAGACTGAATTGACTTTCATAAGATAAATTTCAATTGCTTAGGTTTTCCAGTATTTATGGGTTTAAAAAATTCGGATAATTAAAGTCTACTTATAGGCTTACATTCGATATAGTGGTTAAAAATTAGTGCGTTTGTTTGAAAAACAAATTTTTGAATATAAAATGAATCTACTTTTCATTACGAAAACAAAATATCTACCAACAGGTTTTTCCCGAAAATATAATAAAATTCTGATTTTCATTATTTCTAAGAATTATTCACATTTGTTTTTATAACATACTTTTAGGTTATAAATATCCAGTAATTTCAGAATTCCATCTCATCCAAGGGAATTAAAATTTGTTTTAATTTATTATGCATACATGAATTGTTTAATTCTAATGTTTTCCTACTAACAGTTTTGTGTTACGAGAAATTTGATTTGATTTCCAAAATTCTTTCTACATAATTACGATTATTGCAGCTTCATATTAAAGAAACATCTGAAAATTTTTTCTAGGAATATTTATGAAACGATGGACTACTTTTAGAGCAATTTAACAAAATTCTCCAAAAAAAATTAGTTTAGGGCGAAGCTAGATTTTTGCTTGTTTTTTTTACCTCGTTTCTCTTTATAAAATGATTGACTACTTTAAGGTCAATTTAATAAAGTTTTCTGTAAACTAAACTTTTATTTGAATTTATTTTAAGGAAAGAAGTATATTTTTAGGCAAAATTAGACAAATTTTAATATTTGCATTTTAAATTTTGATTTTCAAAACAACTTTTAAATCTTTCAGTTTTTATATAAAAAATAAACGAAAGATAACTTTAATTCTGTATCTTTTTAAAAAATAAAAATGTAGTTTGCATTTAGGCGCTTAATCTGTAGGAACTTATTAAGCACTTTTGAAGTCCATCAGAGGAAAGCGTTTTGATAAAGAATTACATTTTTTAACTTGAGTTTATAGGCAAGTATTTTAAAATATTTGTTAACTTTGGTGACATACTTCTAGGCTACTTTTCACAATGGAATTAAATTACTTTCACTTGTGTTTCCTTCAGTATAAAGAAAATATTCGGAATTTAGTTCTCTCAATAATATTAAGTTAAACAGACAAATTCAATAAAAATTTTAGGTTCCCAATCTAAATATATTTAATGTAATTTATCGAATAAAATCTTTTTGCCTGCTTTTAGGCATGTAAAAACTTCTTTTCTGCTTTCCTAATAATGATTTAAATATTTAAACTCACTACTGAAACTTTTTTCGAATTATTTTTACCACAGTTTTCAAAAATTCTTTGCTTTTTGCTGAAAAAATATCCATCTTAAGAAAATTATGGATTATCTTTGGGCATTGAATCTTGTAGTCCATTTGAACTGTGAACTGATTTTCTGTACTTATGCCATACTTACTTACTTATTTAATTGGTCATAACAACTCTTTAGTCACAATTGCGACACAGTTTCTCATAGCTCTCCATTTGTGTTTGATAACTTTATTAATAACTGGCGGGACCTAGAGTTTAATGTCGGCTCCAAACGACAGATTTTTAAGAAACTTTTCATGAAAATTTTATTTATCCTCAGAGTTTTTGCCTGAAGACTGCTGAGAGGAAGTGGCCAAGCTGTGTATGTGCTGGCTTGAACCAAGGGCTCTTGTCTAATAAGCTAATATACTATCTACTAGACAACGGCGATTTTAGATCAGGACATCAAATTCAATTGAGAAAGTTTAGGGAATTTAGTTCAATCCAAATTATGAACTTAAGCAATAATGGATTGTTAAATTTTAAGAATTTTTGAGCTAAAAATAACTTCATCAAAAAATTCTATCCTGATTTCCTAAAAGTTTTTAAGGCCTTATTTTATACAAGAATACCATAAAACAACTTTAATAATTTCAATTATTGCTTAAATAATATTTTTCTTTAGAAATAATACAACATAACATCTAGGACTAAACGAAAACTTAATGAATTTGTATAGTTTTAGGCGGAAAAATGAGTTTCAAATAATTTGCTTAAATTTTTCAATTAATTTCGAGTAAAACATTTAAACCAATAATTGAAATTTTCTTGAAATAATTTTTGAATTTTTAATCAACTATTTAAATACATGAAGCCAGAAAAATATAGTTCTTTGAAAACATAGCTTATTTATAGGCATATATTATAAAAAAATTTTATAATATTTTGTAATTAAATTGTTTTTTATTTTAATTGATATTTTTAAAACATTTCAATCAAATTACAGTAACATAACTACGTAGAAATACAGCGAAAAATACGGATAAGTTCTTGAGGTTGCCAATAAAAATAAATGATTTTTTAATTTAAAATAACAGTCCCCGAATCCATATTTAACTTCATTTATTCTTTTTCTTAAATTTAAATTCTAACATTATAATTTATATAAAACTGTATACAAATCTTTTGTTTACGGATTATTTAAATAATTCAATATAAATCCTAGAATCAATCATAAAAAAAGATACTAAGCTTTTCATATAAAAGATTTAAATGAATGTTAACAAATATCTTAAGTTAAAAGCTATAAGGAGAGCATACGACTTCAGTTTCAACAATGTTATGTTATGTGTTATACTAAAGATTTGTTTTAATATGTAAATCTAAATCCTTGAAGTATATTCCCTTTATTAGATTATAATGTTAACCCTTAGATATGCAAGATTTTTTTAATTTTGTTAAATTATTAGACGTGAGGCCACGGTTCAAACCCTAGGTCAGATAACTCCAAGAAAACGAAATATGAAAAAATTTCATATTCGCAGATGTCTGGCAAATACTCTGGCAAAAACTATGAGAGTAAATAAAAATTTCCATGAAAAATTTTCTCAAGGATCTATCGATCGGAGTCGACTTTAAATTATAGGTCCTGTCACTCATGTATAAAATTAACACAACACAACATAAGTGCTGTGAGGAACTAAGTCGTAATCCTGGCTGAAGGGTTGTAATGACCAATTATGCATGTATGTATGTACACACAAGTTATGAGTAAAACCTACAGGTTTGAATTAACCTTTATTATTTTAAATATAAACACCCTTACATAATCTATGAACTTAATTTCACATTTTTAGGTTATAAAATAAATTTTGTTGTTGCATACTTTCAGGTTTCCCAAACTGAAAATTTTTATTTGCCTAAAATAAATAATAAAATTGTTTATCATACTGATTAAGAGATATCTAAATGAGATATTGGGATTTTCTATTATGCCTGGGTGCATAGCAAACATAGCATTAAATCGACTTTTGGGTGTATCGGGCTAGTCATTTACTTGTAGATAAAATTGTAATAAAATGAAAAAAGATGGAACCCTCTTCACCGTGTACAATTGAGTAAAATTGCAATATTTCTGTAAAAAAATTTCCTGCTAATTAGCCTACAGATGGGTAATGTCGTCTGAAGTTCATTAAAATCTTACAATGGTTTGGGAGTGATTAAGGAGATTGATGATTTGCTAGTTTTCACTTTGTGTGAATTACATCTTCTAACTATAACCGTGGTAGCGGTTCTTTTATGGATTTTTTAGAGTTCAGTTTGATTTGAACTTTTTTCAAGCCTTGATGGGAAACTATAGGTTTACACTGGAAAACTGGCTAATAATTGATAGAAAAAATGTCTTGTTGATCATGTAAAACAAGAATATCATTGACAAAATGCCTCAAATGTAAGGTTTAACTATGCTACAACAGTTTTCTATAGGTCCATATCAATTATTGGTTTAAATAATCCCACAGTGATACATGTTGTTCACAATGCTATAGCATTGGGTTTTATTGTCCGATGTTGACTACAGGCAACTTTTTATTGCATTCAAAGGAATAGCTCTGGCTATGAAAAAGTTTTTACTGACACACTTTGAATGAAAATAGTAAAAAAATTTAAAAAATATTGCCTACTTTAAGGTGATATTTCACATCCTTTAAATAAAACCTTGTAATTCTCAATATCTTTTTTTATAAAACTAGTTTACAATTTAAAAATACTTCACATTACTTTGCAGTCTAATCTTTTATTAAGTTTTTTATTAAGGCTTACGTTTTCTAACCTTTTTAAGTGTAACTATTTTAAGTTCTATTTTCATATTGATTTTCTTAACCGCCTATTATTGTTATACAGAATATTTATGTTTTATTAATGAAAACGTTACAGTTTCTCTGTTTTGTTTCAATCTAAATTAAATATTTAAAAACCAAACAATTTCAGTCCTCCAATTCTGGTTTTTTTTCGTATTTCAAGACAATGGGGTTAGTATTTAGGGTATGGTGTGTTATGGTACCGTAATAAAAATCAATAATTCGTCTTAATGACGGTGTATTTAAAAGGGGTTTTGTATTGAAACCAATTCCAATAAATAACAAAAATACTTATGTACTATTGTAATAGTAATAATAATAATAATCACGATTGTACATGTTGGAATAGTAATAATAACAATCATTTTAAGGTGATACTAGCAAGTTAATTACTATAGCATAGCTTAAGGCGGCATGCCACTGCTACAACTACGACTATTGATAGTAAATAGCATTTAAGGTGGCAATAAGGAAAGGTGGTTTTGTGTCAAAAGCAGGAGAGAAACAAGGTTTGATGCTTTAATAATAAACACAGGATTTTTTAAAAAGAAATTTAAAAAATAAAACGAAATTTTCTTGTCGAAATTTTCTTGTCATTTCCTTTATTAAAGTTTATTTCAGTATATTTCAGTTTGAAGGAACAAAAACTTACTTTTTTATTTTATTTCACTTGACTTTGAATTCTTTTAATTCAAATGCTTTTGTGTATTGCCCCCGCTGCTTAATGGGTGGGTGGCGTATGCCGTTTGATTTCCATCTGTAAACTGTCGTGTTTTTTTAACTTCATTTTCTGTTTCTGTTCCTTTTCATTTTTTCAAGTCATATTGTTATTTTTATTGCTGTCTCAGTAAAAACACGCATTTCCTTTTCCGTTTTCAACAACTTTAGAAAAATTTCAAAAAAACAAAAAACAGAATTTTTTTTCTGCAGTTCATTTTAATTTTTTTGTTTCGTCTTTTTGTATTTATTTCGTTGTTGCAAAAACCTTAAAGGCATTTAAACTGAATTTCCTGGAAATAGGCAACAAAAAATAAAAATTTTTTCTTTTGCTTTTTGTTGTTGTGTTTGTTGATTGTTTTAAATTAAATGTTTTTGTATTTCAACTTTTTTTCTCTTTTCTTTTTTTTTCAAGTTAAACTTTTTTTAGAATGAAAATTGAAAAACAGCTAAGGAAAGTAAGAAAAAAAAACAGGAAAAAAATATAAAAAATATGTTTTCAATCTAGTCAATGACTTTTGACGAATTATGTCTAAGGATAAAGCCTAACGCCAGGGGTAAGGGTCGCGGCAAGACATCAAAAAGGCTTGATAATATCACTGGGAAAGGGTTGTTATTGAAAATTTAAGGTTGGGAAACAAACTTTAGTGAATTTAAGCGTAATAATACCGTCGCAAACAAATCAACTGTTAATAGGACATACAAACAACATACCTTCTCATACCCACCTACATATTTAAACCTATGCTCATATTCTTAGTCTTTCAAGTCTGAGTCGCTTTTTGAAATCCAATTTAAACATAATTTTCAATGAAAATTTTATATTTTAAGAGTATTTTATGGAGACCTACCATTTATGAACAACAAATGAAATCGGGTAACTGTCCACAGGAGACGCAACTAATTTTCGATAACTTTATGAAAAATTGGAACTTTGTTGTGGCTGTTTGGGTTATGCTGGCTTCTTGGAATAGTCTCTGTAGCTGGCGTTACTGGTGATCAAATAATCAGTATTAGAATGTGGCAAACACTACTGAATTCTAAATAGTGCCACCAGGTACTATGTTGGTTATATACAAGCCATCTTACTATAGAAATACATACACATACATACATAATTGGTCATTACAACCCTTCCGTCAGAGTTGTGACCTAGTTTCTCACACCACTCATGTTGTGTGTGTTTATTCTATACATGAGTGGCAGGACCTACAGTTTAAAGTCGACTCTGAACGACAACTTTTGAGAAACTTTTTTTTATGGCAGATTTTTATTTATTCTCCGAATTTGTTGGAGATGACTGACCTGGGGTTTGAATCCTAGCCTCATGTCTAATAAGCCAACACACTACCTACTAGACTACGGCGACTTCTACCATGGAAATGCAGCTCCTTCTATTTACTTAATTGTTTGTTCTCACATCACCCATATTCTGTGCGTTAGTTTTAACCAAAATTGATGGGAACTCCGGTTTAAGACGACTCTGAAGCATCGATTTAAGTAACCTTCACGCAAATTTTATTTACTCTCAATAAACTATAAATAAAAATCGCCGATAGCAATATTTTTCGTTTTGTTCGGGATATCTAAGCTGGGAATTATACCCAGGGTCTCTTGTCCAATAAGCTACCAGACTATCTACAAGACTACGGCGATTCTAAAATAGGCCTGCCAACCTTAAATTGCAATAATCTTTTCTGGCTAAAGAGTGATTTTCCCGCCTTTTGTTTTCTTTTAGATCCGAGCAATTGGCAAATTGTTTTGGCAGTATCTGAGTCTGCTTTATCTCTTTTTTATTATTTCGTTATGAATTCATGTTTTGCCCATTTTTATTTGTATATCGTTAGAGTTCGCCCTCAGGTTTATGATGTATTTTAGGTAATTACCACAGCTATCGATTACCGTTTAGTGTGACGATAACAGGCTAAACTGTAAGGAACATAAGATCCAATGTTGTTTATAAACTTCTAAGCAAGGCATTAATAATGTAGTGTACGTAGCTACAAGAGGTGTATAAACGTATACTGGAAAGTCTCAAACTGTTCTGGTCAATTTCTAAGCAAGGTTGGCTGGAGTCCCACTTCATTCCATCTGCATTCTTATTTCTGACGTATAAATCGTAATTCGAAGTCTACCGTGAGGATTCTTAATACTTATTCTCTTGAAAAAGAATTCCTTTTCCTGAAGATTCTATATTTTTAACTAAAAGCCATCTTCCTGTAGAACTCATCTATTCCCAGTCAATTTGTCAATGGATTGCAGCCAGATTTTGTTCTTTTGCCAGAAGCCTTTATTGTTTCCAATAATGAAAACAAGTTTGAATAAAAAGTCAGTGAACCATACTGTCCTTCTTCCCCGTTCTGTTTTCAGAATATTATGCTATTTGTGTAGATGATTTGAAATAAAACAAAATTTTTGAAAATTAACTTCCTTTGAGAAGAAAATTTTTCAGCATACCTTTCCTGTTGTCCTTACCAGTCATGAGGTATTAACACATTTGACGATCAATCGATTTGTATTGCTTGATGCCTATTATGATTACCAAAAAACTTTTATTGAAAATCTTTCATGTGGTAATTGCACAAAGAAGAGGCTTAAAAGACCATTTTTGTCTTTTTCAAAGCATAGCCTTACAACAGGCATACTTTCAGTAGAACGGCAGTGTCCTGTCCAGAGCCAATCTATTCAAATTTTTTACTTTTACTCAGGCTGTGTTGAACAATTGTAGGAAAATATTCCCAAATTTGGTGAAATATTATCTTCTCAGATGCGCCAGTTTGACAAGAGATTTGAATGATTCCTTTAAAGCTTAGAACAAAGCAAACTAAAAAAGAACCTCGAACTGGATGAAACCTATATACTCTTTTTACTGTGTTGTTTTCAAAAAAACAAAAAAGTTATCACATATAAAAAAAACAGAAAAAAACCAGAATGATTTGAAGCACAATGTAATGCGTTGTCAGCATGTTGCTTCAACAAATGTGTTGCATATACATCCATAAGTAGTACGAGTATAATACATAGTAGAGTGGTTTGGTTTGGTTTGGTTGGTATGTGTATTTGTTTGTTAATATTGTTGTTTAAGAGCCAGGATTTTTAGCCAAATAATACCACCCCCTTCCCCCTAAACAAAAACCCAGTAAGCATATAGACTGTTAGCAGCAAGGGAATGAAGAGGTAAAAAAGCTTTGGGTGTTTTATTTCAAGTACTTGTTGTTGCTTTTGTTTTCTTTGCCATCCTTTTTCAATTTTTTTTCTGTGTAACGTCTGGTAAGCTTGAATGAATGAACAACCAACTGTTTGTATGTATGTATGTATGTATGTATGTATGTATGTATGTATGTATGTATGTATGCATAAGTGTATGAATGAATGAATGAATGAATACATGCATGGCTGTCTAAATTGTAGACAGTCTAACTTGTCGTTAACATTGCTATTGCTGTTGATGTTGTTGTCGTCAACTCTTTTCACATATTTGTTCTTATTACATCCGTAGTTTCATTTCATTTCATATTATTTTTGTTCCCCCTCCCCTCCTCCCACACATCTTTTAACATTTTCTCTAATATTTCTCAGTATTTTTGCTTTTTTTCTACTTTCCTTGATTCCTTTAATGTTTGCTGGCTTAATGCTGTTGCCATTCTATAGCACGTGAATTCTGGATTTTTTTTTAGTCTTCTTTTATTATATATTTTTATTTTTATATACATATGCACATGCATACATACATATGTATGTAAAAAAGAGCTCTATATACTAGTATTTTTTTTTTGTATATAAACACACTCGTTTATATGGATTTTTCTCCCCATGTTGTGTGTTGTTTAAAGACCCCAAGGTCTCTTCAAATGATTTTCATTGTTATTTGCTGGATTTGTTTCTATTTTTTCTTGTTTATTTTTTTGCGTTTTCTTTTTTTTCATTCTGAAATAAAACCTTTCTTAACAATTTAAGTTAAACAAAATAGCATCAACAAGAAATACGCACACAATTTTAAATAAGAAGTGCAAAATTTTTCTCAAGAACAATTTTAATTCAAAACGAAATGTCCGAAAAACATGGGATTTTTTTTAGAGTAAAGCAAAGGTTTTGTTGCGGAGGATGGTATGTCCACCTGCTTTTTCGTTATTAACAATTGTTTTAATCTTATGCTGCATGGATCGAAACAAAAGACGATCACACGTTGCTATACATTTCTGGCGTGGTCTATAAGGCAGGTAAGGTGATACTGCCTGTAATTTTAAAATATTTTTCTACAATGTTGATCGAATGATTTTATAATGGAGTATATTATTTATTAATTACAATATAATTAGAAATTGTATTTTAATTATATACGAGCGGAGTAACTTGACCATATGCTCGGTGTAGTGTCACAGACAAGAGTCTCTGGTGAGAATCGAACCCACGATTCTCACGCTAATAGTCTAGCACACTACCCACTAGACTACCCGGGCACCCTATAATGGAGTAGGTCTGTCTCTCTATGTCTGGCAAAATCTTCTGTCAGTTTCGCTGGCATCAAACTAGTCTCTGCTAGAAGACCCTGTAGCCCTCCTTTAGTGTAAATGCTTATCTATTGGTCTCTGCTAGAAGACCCTGTAGCCCTCCGTTAATGTAAGTGCTTATCTATTGTCGAAGTTGATATACATACTCCAACCCGTTTCCTACCAACTTTCGACTCATCATCATATATTTCCTATGAATAGCGAGGAAAATTTACCCATTTGCTTTCCAATAGTGATTGTTTAGATAAATAAAGGCGATCACATAATGAATCGGCGACAAGGAGAAAAAGTTTCGTGCCTTTGTATGCCTAGTAAGCTGGGCTAGTAGTTTATCGATTTAATCTGAAAGCTGCAAGAATTGCTCATTGCTTCAGGGCAAGCTCAGTCAGGAATAAATTTAATATGGCGTAAAATACGTTGAAAAGTATTGTTCGCCGAAGACTAGTAACAAGCACGGTTTTTTGCGTTCCTACGTTGTCTTGAAAACGCTTAGACAAGCAGTTTGCCAAGTTATATCTGAACACCTAGAGATATGGTAACTGCTACAGGACATTCTCAGTATGAAGCTAGTTTAACAATACTGAAAATACTCTGTTAGATATAATCGTCAGTTCCAGGCACTAGTAAAAATAGATGGAACCTCATATAACAGATGGCACCTTTAATCTAACAATTTGTAATTTTTATTTTATTCTCATAAAGCATTTCTCTCGTCTTTCTTATTATTTCTTTGACTAGTTTTTAGTTTCATAATCACATTTTTTATTGCTATAGAGCTTAGGATAATATGGTTGCCATTTGTCATTGTCCAGAAATAACGTCCTCTGTAAAAATGTTTTGCGTTTAGAGACGAAGAAGTTTTTTCAATTAATTCCAACTCTTTCTTAAGACATGGCTTTGCCCGTCCATCGTATAATGTTCCTGCCTGGAAAAGTGTTTGACGAAGGCAAACAAAATTTTAAAGGCATCAAATCCAGTGATCTTGATACGAAATTACTTTTTCTGGAAACTTTGTAAGCAATAAAGCTCAAAAATCTGTGTTGTTGTGAGGCTCTTGGTACTGTCCACTACTGAAACCACATACCGTTCAGTTCATAATCTTAACATGCAAGCCAACAAATTTTGGTTATTTCACTGACACAGTGCTCTGAATTGACAGTAACGGAGCTGCCAACATTTTTTTTGGAAGCAATGTGCACTAAACAGCCACTTTTTCTGCACGAAATGTCTTTTCCACAATCACTTATGGGTTCTCCGAGATCTAAATGCGACAATTTTACTTGTTGACCGAGTGAGAAATGAGTTTCTTCGTTAAAGAAAATTTTGCTTGAGTATAAAGCATTGAAAACCATATCCTTTTTGGCGGTGTGAGGCCAAACGTGAAATACACGTTAATGTGCCGTAAGATCTACCAAACTGCTAGGAACACCGTAGAATAAATTTCTCTATTAAAGCAGTTTTCAAGTGTCTCCTGCTCTGATATCTGAAACACTTTCAGTCTCTTAAAATTTCTTTATAATAATGCTTGAATAGTGTTCACGTATCAATCACATTTTTTGTAGTCAGTTTTAACTATTTTTATGTGTATATTGAAAATAGCAGACTTTTCACTAAATAGACTACACTTCTGATGGAAGGTGTTTAACAGCTGATAGCTTTACTTTAACCACCATAAAGACAACCCGATTAAACAACAATTAGAAATTGAATTGCCATTTGATCTCCTCTCCATACGACCTGTAACACTTAAATTTAAAATCTATTGTTTTAAGAAAATTCCATTATCTTAATACGAACACTACTGGGCCTATATTCTTAAAAGTGCGTGTTTGTTTTCAAAGATTTTTGCTGTGATAATTCAAACATATTTTCTTTCATTAATTTTTTTTTTTACTTCTTTCTTATTGGGTTTCTTTCGCAAAACATTTAATTTCACAATTGTTACAGGCTTAGCCCATTATTCTAATTAAAAAATATTTTAAAAGGCCATTTATTTCAAATGCTTCTTGGAAACCCATCCCTGCATTGAAAAACAAAAAACAAACAGAAAACAAATCTTAAAAAATTATTTTCATTACAAGCCTTTTACAGCCCATAAATTACAAAGAATAACAAAAACAATTTCTTTAAATGCAACAAAAAATGACAATAAGAGCATTAAAAAGCAACATTTGATATCAAAAATTTCTGCTTACGAGTGTAGTTTAGTTCTCCTTTAAAACACATTCAACTTCCCTTCAAAAGTTTTAAAATTTTTTGCACACAAACAGGCTGGCAGGCAGACAGGCAGATAAAGATGGCAACAGAGGTAGATGGGTAGTAAGAAAGAATAACATGACCTAGAATGTGACACATGTCACAGGCATAAATCTTTATAACAACCCTTTCGTGATGCAAGTGCTTAATTAAAGCTAAAACCATGACTGTAATGATGATGATGATGGTGATGATGATGATGATGGTAACGTATGAAAAAGTTGTGCAGAAAAATCCCGTGGTCATATGTAACGACAAACGGGATGCTATAGTTTAAGCCCAAGGGAAAGTCCGACTTATATTTGAGGAGATTAATAGAAATTAAATCTTAAATTTGAAGAGTTTTTTAAATAACAGACAGTCGAGCTATATTATAGACTACAGCACATTTACCATTCTTTTACATGGTAATCGATAATGGAATTGAAACTGACGTGTGTTTACAATTTTGGCCCTCTAAAATAGAGCCAAATAAAGTAATAAAGTAGAGCCACAAGCCACATTTGCGATGGTGTTCTAAAGAACCCATAAAATTGGATGTGGTGAAGAAATCTCAAAGTAGACTTCGAGGCACTGACCCATTTCTATATGAATATAAGGGGTGTAAATTGTAAAGAGATGAAATGGAGTGAAATATTTCCTGCGCTGTCATAAGAAACCGTGACACTTGAATATTTCTTTCTACACTTCATGTATTTGATCACTTCATCGAACATCGCATGAAATCTTCACACAGAAGATTTGATTTCCAGATATTTTCACCATCAATTGCTACTGATGGCATGTGACACGCTTCTGAGTCAATAGAAAACTTTGAGTCTTGCTTACTTACTTATATAATTGGTCATTACAGTCCTTTAGTCAGGATTACAATCTAGCTTCTCACACAAGCAATGTTGTGTGTGTTAAATCTATTGATGTGTGGCGTTTCCCAAAGTTTCCCGAAGGATATTGAGTCTCGCGTTCATTAACCCTTTCATGCCCGAATTTTTTGAGCCAGAGCTAAAAATTTTTTAAGGACATGTGTTTGTTAGTCATTGACCTAAATATGAAGTGATATTAAATTCAGAGTCGTACGTAATCTGGTTTCACACGTTTTTAACGAAGCTTGTTTGCAAAAAAAATCTTTTAAAAAAATTAAAAATTACGGAATTTATGAACAAAAATGTACAATGTTACCTATAGGCAACATCGGGCATGAAAGGGTTAATATGAAAAAAAAAAAAATTCACAAAACCATGGTAAAAGACGATTTAAAAAAATTCCCACTTTAACAGAACTCTTGGTATGAAGAACCTAAAATTTTTAGCCGGAAACGAAATCTGTGTTACAATGAGACCTTATAGGACCCAAGTAGACAGTGCCTATTAGGGCGGCTGCCAGTTAATACTGACTTTAATCAGTAGCCTGTAGGTGTCGAAACGAATGAAGCCTGATTTGTAATTTCTGTAATGATGACTCTACTTTTTTAGGTATTTCTTCAATATATTCACAAACCAGACTATAGCGCGCAGATTGGCATTATTCTCTTTCAAAGTAACACCGCAGTCCAGGTTGATTACAAGGTTTATAAACTTTTTCTTTTCGATCCTCAAAAGGCTTGATCAACTGTCGAAGTGATATGAAAAACAAATACCTATCTTCACAGACTTCAATCGCTTATGCGTCCTGGGGACGATAATATTCTTCGTCGTACCATTTATGGTTTAGAGTTCGGGTAGATCTTGATCGAAGATTTAAATGCCTGTTTGGATATCATGGAAACCTTTCTGATATAGGCATCCAGAGCTGATTCTTTTTTAGAATTGAGAATATAAATTTCTGCTAACTCTGACTGCTCTATAAATAAAACCATACTCCGCGTTTTTCCTACGCATTTCACCATTATAACCTCGAGAATATCTCCTGGCAATGTTTCATTAGCTGTTGTAACAAACTTATACGAATTTTTCTAGACATACATACATACTTAATTGATCATAACAATCCTTCAAACAGGATTACGACCTAGTTTCTTAAACCATTTAAGCTATGTGTATTAATTTTATACTGTAGGCGGGGCCTAGAGTTTAAAGTCGACTCCTAGCGACTGATTTTATGAGAACCATTTCATGGCAATTTTATTTACTTTCAGGGTTTTGCCAGAAATCTGCCGAGATGCAGTAGCCGAAGAAATATTGTCTTTTCATATTTCGTTTTGTTGAAGATTTTTGACCTGGGGTTTGAACCGTGGCCTTACGACCATGGCGACTAGACGCTTAGCATAATAAATATGCATACCCTTGAGCCAATCGAGCACGAGGAAATTATTCCGTCCCAAATGCTTGCTGGGTTGTGCCTGTCCACATACTAATGATTCACGATTTTCATTAAATATTTACATAGTTTTTTTACATTTTTTTTTGCAAAATTTTCTAAATGGTTTGCTGGTTTATACAAGACATCATGCTGTCTCACGTGTATAACTTTTTTTTTTTTAGCAAGAGAACTTTATACATTTAATATGTACTTTCAATATCTGGAGTATTTTGTTAGCACAGAACGTGCTGCTCCCTCCTTACTACCAACTTTGGTTATAATTTTCTTTTCTTCTTCTAGGCATTAAGTTAGACTATAATGATGTGGGCTTTTAAATGACAAAAAAAAACCGAGTGAAATATACACAAAACTTTTAACATTTCATGGCCAAGCAGCTAATACGTTAGATTTTTATGAGAATCTTTAGTTTTAAAGGCTTTTACTCGTATCTGCGATAATTTATACGCATTGATATTTGCTTGGCACATCCTTTGGAAGGAAACATTTCGCACAGCAGAAGCCAAAAGTTAGTTCGGGTGTTAAGTTTAAATGTCGAGGGACTGTTGCTGTAACCAAGAGTGCCTTTAAAGAGGCAAATTTTTTTGTTGTTGTTGTGCCGCTTACAAACTTTATTTTATTTTTGCAACAATTTTTTATGTGCTTATGTGTAGCACATTACTACACTCTCGCTCTCGCTCTCGCTCTCTGTCTCGTTCTTTAGGCCGGCAAGACTCCTTTTGTTGTGCTGTGTGGCACAACTGCAATGCGACATTTTTAGTGCTTCTTTTTCGACTTCGTTTTTTTCTGCTTCTTTTTTTAATGTTTTTTTTTTGGAGTTTTTATCGAAGGGGAATTTTTGTCTTGTTGCTTCTCTGCAACACAGGCAGGCAGGCAGTTAGTAAGTAAGTTGTGTTTGTGCCGCCTGGTTTCCGTTTGGCACCCTCTCCTGTATTGGTATTACAACGTGGGTTTCTTCTTCTCTTCCATAGTTCCATATTTATAATGTTTGCCAATAATGCCTTGGTTTTCTTTCTCTTCAAAGCGTAGTATGGGAGTACAGGCGGTATGTTTAGAAAAGTAAAATTTTATGCTGCTAATTCAACACGTTTCCTACTTGTTGTTATATGGCAGTGGTATATAAATTTTAATGCTGAACTTCTTCCACTCGGCTACACATGTCTGGCATTAGGCTTTTTAGTTTGAAAATCAAAAGAAAAAAAACAGAAGAAAAAAAAACAGAAAATAGTTTAAGTATGTCTGAGAATGTTAAAGAGTTTCAAGTTTAAATTCAAAATATTTATTTTCTCTTTGTATGTGCTCCCCTCTCTTTTTAGGTTATAATCATGAAATATCCCCTTTACACTATACCGCGTACCTGCCTCGCTTAGAAAACGAAGTTACCGTCATAACCAGCACCTCAAATTTACAACAGCAACAACAAGCGCAGCCTCATCCTCCATATAATTATCAAACGCCTCCGCCTTCGAACACCAGCTCGCCCTCTTCATCACCCTCGACACGCAGCAGTTTATCAACGTCCTCTTCCGCCTCCGCCTCATCCTCCACTACAAATACGCCATCAATAACATGTGAACGTTTAAGTCCGCCCATAATACGCATAAAAACTGAAAACTGTTATAATGAAGATGGCGATACCAATAGCCCAGAGTCACGTAAATGTTATACAAGTACGGGGGCAGCCTTGTCTTTGCCACCCAAGAAAAAAGACATCTATCGTCCATATTCCTTGGATGATAGACCCTCGAGTGAACGTTTGCGTTTGCGACAGCCGGCTGAAGAAGATTTACATGCGGCCCATGCTATATTAGATCTCAGCGCCTCAACAGCTTTCCATCCGCCTACACAACCTCATCAGTTGCAACAAACAACACAACAACAACAACAGCATTTAACACACCAGCCTTTACATCCTTTGCATCATATAACCCAGGCCATACAATTACAACAGCAACAGCAGCAGCAACAGTTACATCATCTGCCTCATTTACAGCAACAATTAACCGAAGTTTGTGTATCGGTGGCCACTACCACACCCTCCATTGCAGATTTGGCTTTAGCGGCCAGTGTGGCTAATGAACAGCGCCCCAGATCCAATTCTTCCATGCATAGTTTACAAAGCAATTCGGATAGTGATAGACAGCCTAGTTCGCCGGCGGGCAGTGTGCAAAATGAGAACAATAACACCACAAATCAATTTCCTAAAACCAACAGCAACGATAGCACAGCTGCAGTTAAAACAGTGGCCTATACCTACGAGGCATTCTTTGTAAGTGATGGCCGTTCGAAAAGGAAAAACATTACCGATCCCCAGGCTGTGTTACAGCAAGAGCAGCAAAAGGCCAAATATACCTGTAGTGAGTGTGGCAAGCAATATGCCACATCCAGTAATTTGTCACGCCACAAGCAGACTCACCGCTCGTTGGATTCACAATCGGCTAAAAAGTGTCATACTTGCGGCAAAGCTTATGTATCCATGCCTGCCTTGGCCATGCATGTCTTAACGCACAAATTGTCCCACAGCTGTGGCGTATGCGGTAAACTTTTCTCAAGGCCCTGGCTACTACAGGGCCACTTGCGTTCACATACGGGAGAGAAACCCTATGGCTGTGCCCATTGTGGCAAAGCGTTTGCGGATCGATCCAATTTGAGAGCTCATATGCAAACCCATTCGGTGGATAAGAATTTTGAATGTAAACGCTGTCATAAATCGTTTGCTTTGAAATCGTACCTCAACAAGCACTTGGAGTCAGCCTGTCTTAAGGATGAGGCCGATATGCAATTCGATAGTACCAGTGATAGTGGCGGCATGACATCACCCACACCTACTGAGGATTATAATCACGCCAGCTATGCCCATGCAACGTCAGCAGCAGCAGCACTTCAACAGCAAAATGATTTTAAAATCAGTCACATACCACAGCCAGTGCCAGCAGCGGCTGTTGTGAAAGTAGAAGCCACGTTTGCGGGTTAATATGATGACATATTGTAAGTAGTTTTTAAACAAATTAAAATATTTCAAAAGAAGCATTCAAATGTGTTTCTTGAACACAGAAAATAATTTAAAAAAAAAGTTACGATTTTGTTTAACAAAAAATTTAAAAAAAAAGATGAAAAAAGCAACACAAACTAAAGGACAATATTTACATAAAATTTTACAGATTGAAGGAAAACAAATTAAATTTAATTTTTTAATTTATTTTTATATATGAATTATTATAGTAATTAACAATTAATTTATCAATTTAATTTAAGACTTAATTTAATTGATTTGCATTCATTTTTTTATAAATAATTTTAGTCGATAATTTTTGTAACACTTTTAAACCACACAAGACATCATAATACGTCCATTTCATTTTAAGTAAAAATCAACGAAAGAAAAACAAAATAAAGCTGAAGCTAAAATGTCATTTAAGCAATTTCTCTTAAACGAGCAAAACAACACTTAAGCAATCTCTTTAGAAAATATAAAAACAAAAAAACTTAAAAGCAATCTCTAGTTTTAGGCATAATAAACTCTCACTTACATTCCCATCCTCACTCACTCACTCACTTTCACTCTCTCATTATAATCATCATCACTTTGCATTACTTACTTACTCTTTAAGTACAAATATAATATAAATCATCATCTCTCACTCACTCTCTCTCTCTCTCTCTCTCTGTCTTTCACTTTTTCACATTTCACTCTTCAATATCGATTAAAAAGAAATTTTTCTTCTTATGTTGTGTGAATTAAAAAAAGAAACTTTTTGAATTAATCGCGAACGAAAAGAATGAACAATTAATTCCCTTGCGAAAAAAAAACAAAAATTTCGTCTCTCGCCAACAAACGAAAAAAGGAAATAAACTTAAATCATTGCAAACTAAAAAAACTGAATATTCTTCTCTCTCTGTCGCTCTTTCTCTCTCGCAAAAGTAAAATAACAAGATTAAGCCTCGCGGAAAAAAAATCGTTTGCTCTCGCGAACTAAATCTCTATAATATTATCTCTCTCATTCTCTTGCGAAAAAAATATTAAAAAAGTTATACATTCTCTCGCGAAAAAAACAATATTAGGAGTTTCTAATTCTCTTGCGTACAATAAAAAGCGATTTTTTTCTTTATCGTCGATAACGAAAGAATATAATTTGTTTCTATTTTCTCGCTAATGAAAGAAAATTTGATTGTATTCCCTCAAGAACGAAAAAACAATTTTATGACGCCAAAGAAATATGAATTTTTTAATCTCGCACAGGCTAAAGCTAATCAGTTTTCTTATTCTCTTGCTAACTAGAAAATACAAGAAAAACGAGAACAAAACGAAAAGAATTTTTCTAAAATCTCTCGAACAAGAAAGGGAAATCTAGCGAATAGAAATGTAAAGAATATTCTGACTTTCTCGCAAATTAAAAAAGGCTCCTGCTTTAGCGAAAATACTCATATTTTCTCGCGAACAACAAAAAAGAAATTTTTTTTACAAGAAAACTTTTGAAATTTCTTATATCCTCTATATTATAAGTACCATAAATAATAAAAGGAAGAATTTCTTATTGCTTTCGCGAATATTTTCTTAAATTCTCGCGAACGAGAAAAAATATTTTTTTTAAAAGAAAATTTTGAAATTTCTTACACTCTCCCTAATTCTAAGTCATATTCAACCGTGAATAATAGAAAGAAGAATTTCCACTTGCTTATGGGAATAAAGTAAGCCAATTTTCTTATCATCTTGCGATTGAAAAAAATTTATATTTTTTATACTCATGTGAATGAAAACAAAATTTCTGTTATTTTTCGCCAACAAAAGAAAAATAAAAAAATATTTCTATACTCCATGTAAACGATCTATGATTCTAATACTCTATATATATGAAAAAAGTTTATTCATTCCCGAAGGAAATACGAAAAATTTCTCATACTCTGGCAGAGACAAGAAATTTTTTTTAGTATTTTCTCGCAAACCAAAAAAAAAAATTTTTTTTCACGATCAAATATTCCTGCAGACGAAATAGAAAAGGAAAATTATTCTATACTCTCACGAATGAGAATTTCAAATTTCTTTTCATTTCGCGAATAAACGACGAAGCGATTTTTCCAAGAAGAGAATTTTCCTTTACACTCTTGCGAAAGAAAACAAAAAAACGTTAAAAATTTTGATATACAAAGTGTTCTTAAATTGAAGTTTACAGTAAGTAACAACAACAACAACTCCAACAACGAATATTGAAAATGTGAAAATTTGAAATTAAGAAATTAAGAAAGAAAATTAACTAAAATTTATACAAAAACAAAAAAGTAAAAACATCAACGAAAAGCAAATGTTTCTCAAACAACGAATTAGGCCATAAGAACTTTAAAATAAATATACATACTCTAGCAATATTTTGAATTAAAAAACAAAACTAAAATAAATAACTTATATAAAATTAAAAACTTTAATTACAACAAAAACAACAACGAAACATATACCCTAAAAGCAATAATTTTTAGTTAAAAAAAATACCAAAATTCAAAAGCAATTTAAACTTTAGAAAAAAAAACCCGTCAATTAAGTGAGTCATTTAAAGCAAAGAAGAAAACATAATTAAAGTTTGAGTTACAATTTGTTTTTTTTTAATTTTTTTTCGAATAAAACCCTCTTTGTCTTTTACGGTTAGTCTCCCAACTAGTCAATTAAACCATTCTTTTAGATTTTCTTTTAAGCCAAAGAAAAAAGAAAGAAAAAAAATATTTCTAATCGAATTCCAAAAATCAAAACCCAGTTTTCGAAACCAAATATTTAGTAATTGTAGTTAAAATCTCACTAGTCGCTGTAGAACAGCTAAATTAATTTAGGTTCTCTTAATTTAAGACCCCTTTATAGGTTATCCTGTAAGTTATCGCATAAGTTTAATTGATTTTAAGTTAAAATTAAGTTTACTTTAGTTTATGTATAGACTTACCATACTTCGTAGTAAACATTCCCAGTGTTTTAGATAATAACGTTAACGAAACCAGTGTAATTTCTAAGTTTACTAACTAACTGTAATTAATTATGTTTTATAAATATCTTAGTGCTTATCTATCTGTATATTCAACTTCTTTTTTGTTACCATTTTGAATATCTCTCTACCACTATTCCCTATCTTGCTTCCTCTATATTACTCTTAAATTTCTTCTGCCTTTATCTTAATCTCTACTGTTTTAGCTCGTCTTCTTTACTATCGTATGTATTTTAAGTTTTTTGTAGGCACCTATTTGCATGCTCTCTAATATTCTTGAACTGAAATCAAAGGAATTGTTAATTTCAATTAGAATTTCAGTGTTTTTATATCTGTATATTTCTCTTCCTCCTCTTTTTCTCTCTCCTTACTTTTCTTGTATTGTGATTTCTATAAACTATCCTTTATTTAAACTCTCTCTAGTCGTAGTTATATTAACTCTCGTTCCCTTTTGCCAAATCTCTATTTTGTTTTACCATGTAACATGTCTTATATTTTTACACCATATTTGATTATATTCTTACTCGTCCTGTCAACTTGTAAAACAGACTTGCCGCTTTCATTTTGATAAAAATTTTTATTCCCTCATATACGAAATACAATTGGTCAATTTACACAAGCCGTTGTATCGTTGTATTCATTGTATTGTTGGACTACTATACAACAGTGTATGCTTGTTGATGATAATTTTCATGTAAAAATCCAATACACTTATACACATTTTTTTCATATGTTTTCAAAAGTTGTATTGGTTTCGTGCGATCAAATTGTGTGAATACCAAAAATTATGAAGAAGAATACGACATACACAATACAGCACAGCATTGAGCGTTCACAAACAACCAAGTATATTCAATAGAACATACACGATACAAATTCGTGTGAATTGTCCAAATGTTACTTAAATGATCTCCTCCAGATTGTTAACAGCAGTTCAGACTTTTTGCACTTTTCCGACGTTATCTCGACGGTAACGTTTTCTAGAAATTTCCCATGCAGAAAAAGGCGTTCGTAGCGCCCTCTTGTTGCAACCACATACTAAGCGTTTTCATTGTAGGATTAGAAAAGTCATTTCTCATACGGTCATAGAGCTTTGAATCGTTGATAACTGTTTTATTGAAGACTTTTTATGCAATTAAGCTTAAGCTTAATGACTGAACGAAATTTTGTAAAAAAATCCAAATTGATCGACTGAATTAAAGCTCTAGAAACAAATCAGCATATCTTCGACGTTGTGAAAGGTCAGCTAGCTTTAATTGTTGAACGAATTGGACTTTATATATATATATGTCGATAAAAATTCAAATACAAAACATCCTAAAGAGCCATATTACAGGCCCAATTGCTGAGAACTCCATGTAATCGAAAAATTCATAATATCCGCCACACTTTCCCTAACTGATTATTATCGGTGCTGATACACAATTTTGACTATATCTGC
The DNA here is from genome assembly GCA_936449025.2 of Sarcophaga subvicina. Lineage (NCBI taxonomy): Eukaryota > Metazoa > Arthropoda > Insecta > Diptera > Sarcophagidae > Sarcophaga > Sarcophaga subvicina. The sequence continues at coordinate 79,537,277 of OW388083.2, forward strand.
TACGCTACCAGTCTTTTCAAATTTCTTTAGAATCTCGCCAATTTATAGCAAAGTAGAGTCGGTTATGACACTCATATTTACAGTGTAATGAACCAAAAGTGATGTCTCAATCACTGTCACTCCATTCAGTTTTAACTATTTTTATGCAACTTTTTTATTGGCAAGAACAGTGTAGTACTTCGGATGAAAGGTATTTAACAGCTGACTGTATTGCTAGAGCGGCGGTTTTGAAACCAATTAAATACAAGTCGTTGTCGTCTAATAGGTAGCTTGTTTGCTTATTAGACGAGAGACTATGGCTTAAACCCGAGCTTAAGCATTTCGAACTAAGCGAGATATGCGAATTATTTTGGGCAACTTCCTTTTAGCAGTCTTCTGGCAGAAATTTTGAGAGTAAAGTTGAAAAGTTTCTAGACGTTAAACTTTAGGCTTATGGATTAAATCATGGATGGTGTAAGAAGCTAGGTTGTAATCTTAACTGACGTGTTGTAGTTACCTTATAAATGCGAAGAAAAAACAATGCTATTTAGAATTTCCTAATATGTTATACGGTTTTCACGATTTATCTTTGTCTTATACCTTATCAGCTATTTTTTTTGTGTATTTAATGCTTTTAACCATTGTTATATGAAGTCCTTCTTATAAGCTTCTTTTAATGTACTACTCTCTATGAATGCATTGCACTCTTACTTCTGAAACTATTTAACTCCCGTATATTTACGCACGAAATCTCTTATACGTACACGATTTTATCAATTGTTGAACATTTTTTCTCAATTTCTATTCTTCAATCTAAAACATTTTTGAAATCCACGTACTTTTTATTGTCTTTCTGTTATACTTATATTTCTCTTATATTCTCTTTCGCTTATATTTCTTTCTCTCTTTTATTATCTTTCGCTTATACTTCTATTTCTCTCATATACTCTTTTGCTTTTACTTCTATATCTCTTACATTATCTTGCTCTTATACTTCTATTTCTCTTATAATCTATATACTTCTTTTTCTTTTATATACTCTTGATCTTATACTTCTATTTCTCTTATATCCTCTATCTCTTATACTTCTATTTCTCTTATATACTATACTTCTACAAAATTTTTGTATAAGAAATATATTCTTTTATAAATACTTTGTTTTATGCCAGTGTTACATCTAACCTTACTTATAGGCTTCCCCTGGCTATAAATGCATTATCCTTTTTTCTTATCAAACTGTTTAACTCTCGTTACCATAACTCTTATACAAATTTTATCAATTATATCTTGTTCTCTCGAAATTTATTCCTTTCTTCTAATCTATATTCTATACATCTCTTTCCTTTGTTTCTTTTTCACTTTATCTCTGCCTTCCTATTTAAATTAGTATTTTTGTTACTTTATATCCATTCTTATTTAATATTCTGCTCCATCTCTATCTAATCTCCTAATTCTCAAACATTCTATCTCATATTGCCGCTATCCTATATCTGCTAACTTTCTATTAGTGGAACCATTTTCTATGTTTGCTTTCTTTCTCTTACTCTTTTCATACGATAAACTCCACTTTGAAATTTTCTTGTTTCAAAAATAATTCAGGCCCAGTTGGTTCTAAATTTATTATACGCTTCAGGAATATCCAACACATAAACCCCCTCAAACTGTAATATATGCCAGCTATGCAGTAAAATTTTGTTATAGCTTTACGTACATAAAACTTTTTTTTATATGATCATCTACCGTTATTCCCTATTAGATAATATACAGTAATCAGCCCAAGATATCTATCTCCATACATTGGCCAAAACTAGTATGTCGTACTAGGCGTCGGTCCATTCGACGGTTTCTATCAATTTTCAAAACATATCATCTTAGTGTTAATGATTGATTTTTTGATTGAGATTTTAATAAGAATTCTCAACTATACATAGAAAACGTTTTTGTTATCGATTTATTGAAGGAAAATTTGATTGCTATTGATTTCCAAAAGCATCATAAGAGTGTAATCGATTTTATGGTTGTTGGCATTATGGTTGTTGTCGATTTTCTACATGAACTTTAGATGGTAAATTTTTTTTTCAAAAAAGTGTTTGTTATCTTTTTTTCACAGAATTTTTAAGCGATTTTTACAATGAAATTTCACTAGATTCGTTTCACATTCAAAAGTTATTGATTTTTATTAAAAAACTTGCGTTTTAAATTTCTGTTTTCTATTAAAAAAAAAACTTTAAATTATTAATGATTATCATTCCCTATATAAATTTATTTACATTAGTTTTAGTTTTAGTAATATTAGCTTCGTAAGCTCGTGTAATTTCTAGTCCTAGTGTAGTTTATTTTTTTCAGAACTGTTTAGCCTCTTGGTCATTCGATACTCTTAAAATTTTAACATTCCCAGTGTGATTTCTAGTCTTAATATAGATTTTATGTTTTGCCACGTGATCTCATTTTATTTTTTTACATTTATTGTTAATTTTTTATAAATTTTTTGTTTGTTTTCTTAATAAGCTTTTAATTTATTTTCTCTTTTTGTCCCCCTCTTTTGCTCTCTTATTGCATTTTTATGTAGTTTATGAATTTCCTTGGAATTTCCATAATTTTTCTAAGTTTTTCTTGCCTTTTGTCTGTCTATCTCTACTATGCTCTCTAGCCTCTCATTTCATGTCTCTTACTCAGTGTTCTGTTCTTAATTTCTCTTAATCTATTTTTTTCGCTTTATTTTCTAAATTTTCTAACTACCTCTCTCTCTCTTTTCTCTCTCTTGTCTCACTCCAATATCTGATTACTTTCCATCTAAACCTTGTCGTGTTTTTATGTTTAAAAAAATGCAATCGGAAACACATTTTTGATCTGTAGTCAATCTTCCAATCAGCAGCACCATTTTTCTCTATGCTTAGAGCAAAGAATTTTCGAACCAACTGGAACCATTGGCAGTTATGAATTAAAACAATGATATGTTATATGTCGCCGTAGTCTACTAGGCAGGGTGTTGGCTTATTAGACGTGAGAACGAGGTTTAAACCCCAGGTTATCTCGAAAAAAGGAAAAATGAACAAATCTTTCTTCGACTACTTCCTCTCGGCAGATTTCTGGCAAAAACTCTGTGAGTTAATAAAAAATTGCTATGAAAATTTTCTCAAAAATCTGTCGTTCGAAGTTGACTTTCAACTCTATAATCTGCCACTCTGTCAAATAAAACATACAACATGTGTGGTGTGAGGAACTAGGTCGAAATCCTGACTGAAGATTTGGTATAACCAGATTGTATTGCCATGGAAAGATAGTTTGTTTACACGGTACGGTAAAAATCTCTAAAAAGTTAAGCTAAGCAAAGATGTAATACCATCCTGTAAGTAACACCATATATGTACTGTTTTCCTATCACTTTGCAAATTTTTATTAACTAAAGGAAGAACATATTCTCTGAATTAAATTGTCTTTTTTTCAACTATTTTTGTTATTTTTTTTCACTGCTCTCTTTTAACAAGCTAAAAACTTTTGATGTTGAATATTTATAGTAAATTTATGAATTTTCTTTTCTATTGTTCTACGATTTTATTTATCGATTTATCTATTTTCCCTATGTTCTATTTTTCCTATGTTCTATTTTCCCTACGTCTACCCCAATTTTTTTCTTATTTTTCTCAACTATAAAGTCTTTTCTTCAAATTTATTTTAAGTTAAGATGTATATTTAAGCATAATAATCTAGTCTAGTCTTAGTTATAATCCTTATGTGTAGCTTGATTTTTAACTTATGATCTCACACTATGCAGTCTACGATTTTCAATGTTTTCCAAGCAATTTTCATCAAAGAAATGTTATTCTATGCTCTTTCCATATATTTTAGATTTCTCTCTCATATATGTTATTTATACAGATCTTTTAAACAATTCTTTTTTGAATTAAGTTCAACTTAGAAAAATCTACTTTCTTTTTTCCCTGATTAGAAAAGGTACCAATTTTCTATTTAAAATCTTTTTTGCGTAGTCTCTTGCTAATTTTATTTTTATTAACAAAACAGTTCTTTGTTCCTGAGATTTTCTCTTTTTTTTATAAATTATTTCGGCCCCTGTTCCTAAGTGTGCATTTCAGTTTCAACTCAATTAGATGATGAACATCATAAATTTAAAAACAAAAAACAAAGAAATTATTTCGCAAAACATTTTCATTTAATAGTTCAATTAAGTGTTGCCATTCTGAGCCTCTACACATATTTTCATTTTTTAAATACAATGGCAAACACTACAGTGGGATAAGGGTGCAATAATTAACTTAAATATACATATGTATTGTATTAGAAATTAAAAAAAAATCTTAGAAAATGAAACAAATTAATTAAAGAAATATTTATTAATTTTAACTGTAAATAATTAAAACAAAACTAGCTAAGTATAGTTCTCTTGACTTGCTTTCTTTACTCTTTTTCTCACTTTTTTTCTTTTAATTTCGAAAGACACTTTACTTGCTGTTTAAAACTCCCTAACTCTCAATTTATGATTACTCTATAATTACTAGCTTAATTTATATACTAAGTATAGACTCTTAACTTAACTTTAAGGCCTATTCTATATAATATATTAATTAATAATTACTAACTAAATTTATATCTAAAAAATGCTAAGGAAACGAAAACAAAAAGGAGATTATTTTTAAGAAATTTTTTTAATAAAACACAGTCTTAAAAGTGTTAACTCTCGCTCTTTAACTCTCTCTCTCTCTCTATCACACTCTTTAACTCAAACTCTTTTAATAAAATCTCTTAAAAAACAGTTTGGACTCCCTATCTATTGATCTTTAAATTTTGTTTTTTGTACAAAATTGTGTCAATTATAAATAAATTGTATAAAAATTAAAAACCAAATATTTCTCTTATAAAAACTCTTATAATTTTCTCTTATAACTTATGTTTAAATTAAAAAAAAATATATAAAAGTAAATTATTAAGTATTTTAATTAAAAATAAGTTAAAAATTAAGTTTTTATAATTAATAACGTTTTTTTTTTGCAACAAAAGAAAATTATAGCCTGACTAGAAACCTTTAGGTGAGCTACGTTAGGTATTCTGAGTGACATTCTTTACTTAAGCACAGTATTTTAATTAAACAACAAAATAGGAATTCGAAATTTTTTTGAATTTATTGTATCTCCGAACCCTCTTTTCCCTCTACAACCCTGCTCTTTTAATATGCTAGTCTTTTAAGATAAAATACAGAAATTTTAGAATTTCTTCAATTTTTTTTTTAACAAAGTCGAGTGTTCTCTAGTCACTAGAAACCCTAGCGTAATGGCCTTTGGTTTTTGTTTTTAAATAATTCTTATAATTATTTGAAATAAAATCAGCTTTTAAGGCGGATCTCAATGAAATAATTTTTATTTTAATTACAATAAATTGTAGTTTTACACAAACATACATACACATACAGCCAGTATAACCAAAAAGAAAAGTAAGTTTAAAAATGAAAAATAAAAATAAAATTAAATAAACTTTTAGTTTTTAATTTTTATTTTAAGTTTAACAAATTTTAAGTATTAAAAAATAAATTAAAAAAAAAATTAACAACTCGGCTAAAGTACCAAAGCAATACTCAAAAATAATTGAAAAGAAAAATAATTATAAAAGAAAAATAAAATTATTTATTAGTTTAAATAAATTAAAATGTATAAAAAAATATATATAATAAAACTAAAAAAAAAATTAAATAAAATTTTAAACAAAATATATATTTAAAGAAATACTATTTAATATAACTCCCTAAGGTTAATTTAAAGAAAAAAGCAATTATTTTTAGCATTATTAATACGAATAAAAATAAAAAATACATGTAAATAAATTAATAAAAAATATTAAAAAAATTAGCTAAAAATTAAAAACAATAAAATTGTACATTAAATAATATAAAGAAAATATAACAAATATTCAAAAGTAACAAAAACAACGAATTAAAAATGATTTTATAAACAAAAAAATAAAAAATTACATAAAAAATGAAAAAAAATTTTTGTTTCAAATTTATTTTTTCATTTAATTTTTTTTGTTTAAGTAATACAATAATATTTAATATTAATTTGTAATGATTTAATAAAAATGTTTTTATTTATGCCACCAGCCTTAAAATCGTCAATAAACTTTTTTTAAATCCTTGGAATATTTTAAACCATGCGGTTGGTAAGCAATTTTTTTTATTGTACTTCAAAAATTTAGATTTTCTGGGTCCCTAGGTAATCTACTGGGCTGTAGCTAGTCTAGCAGCTTTAGGGTTGTTTTCAAACTAAGTAAAACAAAGCATAAGACTCGTATCACTGCGCTCATAATAATAGTAATATAATTTCTTCGATTTCGCTTAGCGAGTAGTGTGTTGGTACTACTAGAAATGGACTCAAACGTTCCAATTCTGCATCTAAATCTTGAACCTTCCCTTCTATTTTAAACCAGTCTTCTGCTAAAAGCTAACTGCCATGATAAAATTTATTTTGCCACTCTTTTCGATAAAATTAATGCATACACATGGATTGGCCTACTTAAAGGATTGTAATGACCATTAATTTACAAAATTGAAAATTGTCTTTTGACTCAGCATAAACTTCTAAGTCTATTTTATATAAATGCTCAGTATTTCTGGCTGGAAACCAGAATTAAATGTATATAGTTTATGTAGATAGATAAGTATCAGCCACTTGTTTGCTGTCAGTCGTTCAACCATGTTCTAAAGCCAACGATTATAGTCTTTGGTTGTTGGATTTTATTTTAAAAACTTCAAATTAAAGTTGTAGTCGACTAGGCAGTGTATTGGATTCATTAGACAAGACGCCGTTCAAAGCCCCACCCAACTCAGATGTTTCGAAAAATAAAACGAAGTATGAAAAAAGGTTTTTTCGGCTTCTCCCTCTTGCCAAACGAACCTAGCCTGGAATGAAGAGAAATCTTTCTCCATTGCCAAAATTCACTTGGCCCATGATGGATAGAAAACCTAACAACCAACTACTCAAACTTGATTGCAATGTCATCTCGATTACAGTGGCCGTGCTTACAGGTCATTGCGTTATGGTAAGACACGCGGAAAGACTGCAGTTCCAATCGAACGACTACTGCTGAAGCTGTGGGTCTGCTGAAGAGAAAGGAACTGTTATCCACTTTCTTTGGTCAAGGCGCAGATTTAAGTTATTTGCCTCTACATTCCTTGTCAGCTTAACGGAGTTATCATCGATTGATATCAAGGATATAGCTTCGTTTATAAAACTTTCTGACTAGTTTCCAGCTTAGGAGAGCCGTGCTTTAATATGCAAGCCCTGTCTTGATCAACTTCTTCAATGAGTTCGGTAGAGTTTCTTCAGTAGGGGGACTGCGCCTACCCATGGCATCACAATGGGCATGCGTGCTCAAGTAAGCTACATACCTATCTCTTGCCAAAAGAAGCTTCTCAAAAATCCATCGTTTGAAGTCGACTTTATTGCATAAAATGCATTAATTGCTTACAGTTTATGTGTGAACATGTTATACAATTTGATGTGGGGAATATCGAATATGTGTACACTACTATTTGAAGATGTTGGCAATGATTCTTCTCATTATAGAGGAGGTGCCATGCTTACTAAATGTATTTAATATATTGAAAATTCATAAAAAATGTCTGTTATAATTTTAAAAAGAAGTTTATTAACGATTTCAAGGCTGTTTAAAGTATCAAAAGCAAATGAATTGTATTAACACTCATTCAAATGCTGAATCAAGAAGTAATTTTTGAAATTATTTTATTAAAAATCATAAAATTTTAAATTTTATTCAATTGTATTTAATTTTTTTCTTATGTTGTAATAAAGTTTAAAAATAATTCATTTTGTATAGTTAATATATTCTATTTTTTGTTTTTGTTTTAAATAGCGTTTATAAATATAAATAACAAATTAAATTAAATTAAAATAATTATTATTCATTACAAATGAACAAAAAGAAAAAAGAAAATGAAAGAAAAAATTGTTACAAATTACAAAATTTAATTGCATAAAGTAACAGTAATTTATTAAAATAATAATAATTATTATTAATAAGGCAACAACAATAAAAAAATATATATAACGGCATTAATTAAATACTTTTACCCATATAGTAGAGTAAGTATTTATAAAATTATTAATATGATGATATTATTACTTATAATAATATTTTTTTTTTATTAATAATACACAATTATTATTACTATTATTATTATGTTTATAATTATTACAGACACTTATGTATTTATTTATACAAAATAAAATATATTTAAAGATGAAAAACAAAAAACAATTAAATATTTATTTAATTTAAGAGTTACACACAAACAAAAATATTAAAGAAAAACACAAAAAATGAAATGAAATTTAAAAAATATACATACTGAATGAATTATTATGAACACAAAAAAAAATTGTAAAAAAAACACAAGATTTTGTTTTATTTATTTATGAGTTTTGAACTTTGGTTGTTACTTTTTTTGAACCACATTTTTAAGAGTCTCTACTACACAACACCACTACGGTTAGTTATGTTTTTTTTCATTCTCCCTTCCCTACTCACTTAGTTGTAATCAACCATAAATGTTTTCCTGTGCAACATTGTGGCAATATTTCAATAGTTTCCGTTTTATCTTAAAAAAAAAAAAAAATTATAAAAAAATAGAAAAAATTAAATATGCAGACTAATAATATATGCGATTGCATATCAGATTTTTCATTTTTATACGAGTGGAATTAATTTGTTCAAAGGGATAGTCTCACAGACTTTGATTAATTTATTACAATGGCTTCTAATATAGTTTGGATAAACCATTATATTATTAAACAATACCACTTAAAAAATTAGCACAATTTAAATTTAAATTTTATATCATCTTCCATAAGCAAATTCTCTCAATCACGCCACACATTTTAGCACGTAAGAGGGTTTATTTTTACGGCTCATCAGCTCCTAGTTCTGATGGTTTTTAAACTCAGTGCAAGATGGTGCTCATCACTACATACTTTACAACATCTCAGTACATGTTCACACATGGATTTGGCAACCCTATCATTACAGGACATTTAAAAGTTATCCAACTCGTAAGGTTTAAATTAGGGCAGTATTATGGTAAAATTTAAGTCAACTTTTCGGGTCATCAATTTTCCATTAAAGGTTTCTGCTGGTACACCTTCTTTCTAAAACCTTGTTGCTGATCACCTTTTATAACGACTTAGTATGTGCTCCCACATGGATTTGGCACATGGCAATCCTATCATTATAGAACATGCCAATGTAATCCGGTTTGAAAGGTTTAAAATAAGGCAGAATTATGGTAAAATTTAGGTCGACTCTTCAGGACACGTGTCTGATGGTACACTATATTGCTAAAACCAAGTTGCATCACGTATTGGGTGCTACAAACGACTTTTGTATCACATTTCGAATTCGTTAAAATTCAATTGCAACGGGTACTGCTCATTGACGTATTCATTGAATAGAGAATTAGGAACGTTTCATGATGTTTGACAACTGATAATTGTTGAAATTACTGACTGACGTACACTTAATTTTTATACCACTTATTCAACATACAGTGTGGTCGACTGGGAACCTAAATCCACTAAGTAGGAAAAATGGAGTAACCCTTTGCTAGATTCCAGTTGATTTGAGAATTCATGGAAATGAAAAGGACCAGAATCTTTCCAGTGGTTCAACGAAATTAAATACCAAAAGGATTGAAGAAAATCGAAACTTTTCTGGGGAAATTAAAATCAAATAATGTTTGAGTCATGCATTAGATTATTCTGGAATAATCTGAGCCTAGTAATTTGTGTTTTCATAGGACATTGTGGACTTCAAGTATATCTTTTCAGAATGAATCATCAGGATATATTCCTTTATTATTGTATTCCAAAAGGAGACAAAGGGATGCATATCAAGTGCTGGGCAGAAAATTGTTGTTGTTAATACTGATCAGCATAATGAAATTTTGTGTAGGCGATAGGAATTAAAAGTCTCCGTAGTCTAGTAAGTAGTGAGCTGGCTTATAGGACATGCGGCCGCGGTTTAAACCCCAGGTTAGACATCTCCAACAAAACGAAATCTAAAAGAAAATAGTTCTTCGGCAACTACTTCTCAGCAGATTTTTGGGAAAAACTCTGAGAGTAAATAAAAAATTACCATGCGAAAGTTTCTCAAAAATCTGTCGTTCTGGATCGATTTTAAACTGTAGGTCCCGCCACTGATGTTTAAAATTAACACACACAACATAAAAGGTGTGAGAAAATAGGTCGAATTCTTAGCTAAATGGTTGCAATGCCTAATTATATATGTAGGTGAATAGGATTTATGGAGACATTATACGTCGCTTACTGTTATTTGGTCACGAGTTGTGAGTTTTAAGCCGTACTGCCTGTATTGTTCAACGTTACCGCAACTTATGTGTTTTGAAATAAGAAAGATCTTTCCTAATGGAGCCCTTGTTGGTAAGTTTTTTTGACAAAATTATTGCAATGATGCCCTTAATAGATTTTACGATCAGGTAAAGAAGATCTAAAATATTCATTATTAATTTGATATATTCCACAAATAAGAAAGAACATTTTCTATTGAAATTTGCCTCAATTTGTAACCGTATTTATCCTTTAAATTATTGTTTTATTTGTTTATAAATTTCACGAATATTGTTTTCATAATTAAAAAGAACTTCTTTTGATATTTAACGACAAACCACACAACAAAGTTTTTTATTTAAAAAAAAATTACATAAAATACTCACATAATGTTTAAAATAAAGTGAAAATGGTCACAGAAATCAATAAATTTAACGTAATAATTCCGAAAAAGCCGAGGAAGCCTTAAATAAAAGATGTTCAACAATCGTGTACAAAGGCACAGAAAGCACATCGTTAAAGTGTTACAAAGTTCTTTAGGAATTCTGAAAATAATAACATTTCTCTTCAATTAGTTTCTTTAGTGTTTTAATACCCCGGCCACTACTTGATCGATACGGTTCAATGTGAATCCACAAAGTGTTACCACAATTCCGTAATAAATCTTGAAGCCATAAATAACTTAAGTTAAAAACCTTCTCCTTTTCATGGCGAGGTGATAGTTTTTTCTCCTCTGATCGACAGCTCCTGCAGAATTAATTTGCGAATATGCTAAAGTCTTTCAGCAAGCCTTCCAATAAGGCCTATGAGAGCTACAGTAGTGCGATAGCTAAACATGCTATATAAGGACAGAAAACAATTAATTTTCATCTTTTATCCATACAAGTCCAAAAGGCCCTGGCAATTTTCAGCTGCCGACAAAGTTAAAGCTCCTTGTAACACAAAGATTAGAAAACGTATACCGAAATACATGGCGGATATTGCGTACTCTAAAGCAAATTAGGCCAATATATCCGATGGACTGTAACCGATACAAGAGTTATGTTTAAATGAGCCGAAATTTCACTGAGGAATCCCTGACAGTCGAGGGTAAAGATTGACGTTCATCGGGTTCACTAAAACCTTGATCGCGCCCTCGCTACAAACATAAGTACATAATTGATCATTAAAATTCTTCAGTTAGGATTGCGCCCTTGCTTCTCACAATACTTGTGTTGTGTCTATTAATTTCATCCATTAGAGGCAGGACCTGCAGATTAAAGTCGAGTCCGAACAACAGATTTGTTTGAGAATCTTTTCATGGCAATTTTAATTTATTCTCAGAGAAATTTGCTGAGAGGAAGACGCCGAAGAATTATTATTTTCAGATTTAATTTTGACCCGGGGTTTTTATTTTACTAGGCTACCGCGACTTCAGCCTGAATATCGGACTAAATAAAAAAAATTTTCAGGAGTAAATAACACTTCCATCTGAAAAACACTGTAGTGATCAGGTAGCCTACATGGAAGTTTAAAGGAAAGTATAATGTGATCAGGAACACGAAATGAACAGCGTTTGTCCATAAGTCATCAGATTTTTTCTTAAACGAAGTACGATAATTAGTAGATTGGAAAGCATAGCCTAACCTTCAATTTAAATAGTGTTTGTTGCTGTTTACTTAGCTTGTTTTTCATTCAAGTAACAACGCTACAGAATTTGATGGACTTTGTTTCACACATAATTTCTAATTTCTTGTGTTTTTAATTTTTTAGGAAAACTAAGCCAAGTGGATACAATTCTGGATCATTTTTCACTTTTTTTTTAAATAAATTTTTCTTTAGCAAATACGATATATAAACGCACTTAATACAAGTAATAAGAACAGTACCTAGAATAAACATTAAGACAAAATCTTAAACAATATTTTATAAGAAGTTAAAGAAAAATTATTAAAATCATGTTAAATAATAAAACAACAACAAGAAAAAAAAATAAATTTTAGCATCTAGTAAAGCGTTCTACGGCAGAACGTCATAGGCTGGGCGGGATGGTTTTCTTTACCGAAAAAACATACAAACAAAAATAATTATTGTGATGAGTAAGATTATATGGAAAAATCCAACCTGACCCCTAAAGAAGACAACACAAAAAAACTTATTTAAATTTAATGTGATAAAACCTAAAAAAACAACGAATTATAAATTAAAATACAACGAATAATTACCAAATACAACGAATTTTCTCAAAAAGCAATTTTTTTCTTTTCGAAATTGAACTGGTTTAACCATTAAAAGCAATAAATTGCATTCATTAATAATGCTCAACGAATAATTATAGTCTCTGGCTAGCCTTCTAAGGAACAGAGTAACAATTACCAATTTCGACCAGTTTTATGATAGCAAAACATAGCCGAACGTATCAAAAAGCAATAAAACGTATTTATAAGTCAATCAAAACGTATTTCCGTGAAAGCAAGGAAATCATAATTAATATTTAAGAAGCAATATGTAAGCAAAACAACGAATTGTAAATTTTTATAAGCAATTGTACTCTAAATAAAGCAACAACATTAGAAATTAGAAAAAATAAAAATTAGCAATTAAGTATTGTACTCTTAGACAAATCTAATGTAAGCTACCAATCATTATTCATTATTCATCATCATCATTATTATCATCATCGTTATCATAAAAATTGCACCATTATTACTGCACATTATCACTGAAAACAAGTAGACACAAATATAGGGGTGCACTTCACGTTCTAGACACCCTAATAAAAGGGCACGCTCAAGTAATTTCTTTTGCACTCCAAAAACATGAAACGTAATGCATATTCCACGATAAACTTTTCGTTGTTGTAGAAATTCAGCAAAACATAGTAATCGAAAGCGTTCACAATGACAGTCTTTCAAATCTTAATTTTGGGTTGCCTACCACATGTAAATGATAAGTACAAAAAAGGCTCAATATTTTAACCTCTATGGCTCACACAGTCATCATCATAAACCTCTCGATTGTTTCTTCTCTTTATATACAAAATATGCTTGCCTTAGTTGCACTTTTCAAAAGTCAAATCACAATTAAATTGGTATGGCCTCTCAACACGTAAAGATTGACTCATATGGCCCTTTGAGACAGTCTTATAGTTCTCCTAGGTTCCAGATTCAATATATTCGTCATCGGCAAACCAATGACACTATCTGCTCAGTGGAAAACCAGGCGTTTGCTTGTTCTACAACATACCGAATAAGTGAAGAACTAGAAAATTCCCATTTTTTAAGCCATCCTGGAATCTACATATTAAGAAATCTTTCGAAACAAATGCCAAACGAAAGCATTTATAGAAATGATATCCTTCAATGCTGGGTCTCCCATTTACTATGCTAGAAGGTAACCAATGAAACGTTGATGCCTAACAAATGAAGAGGCTATCAACCCACACAGTACATCACAATCGCAATAAGTTGTGTCCATTTCAAAGTCAGAGAGAGTATGGATAACCAAAACATTTTTTTTATCTCCAGAATCAAACAACCTCTTCAACAAAACTGAGGATTTGTTCTTTCCAATTTACTGTTGGATTGCAATTTGTTGATAGGAGCGATCATAACCTTTTGTACGCCTTTGTATTTGTACGGAAAACTTCAAGGATTTTGCTCGAACATCATTGATTTATGGATTCGACATTGAAGCTGAAAATCATTAAGACGATCAAAAGGGAAAGCACTGCTGATCTCTATATATTGCTTTGCTGATTGTCTCCGTAATGTGGGAACAGGACCCTCTGAATTTTGTAAAAGCTGCCGTAATAGTTAAAAAAGCCAAAGTCTTCAATATCACTGTCAAATAAATAGGTGAACACCCTGTACAGACTACAGTACGATTATTATGAGGCTGTTAAGGTGGTCTAATGTAACCAGTATCACATATATCCAAATATCCAAATATAGTCTCAGCTCTTTTCCTACTCTCTGACAGTCTTATATCTTCGTTTTAACAAAATGCATTGCACATGTACCATATCGGTTCCTATATCAAGGAAAATCTGAACTTAATTCGAAGTTATGAAGCACTGTATATAAGTTTGTTAGAATGTTGTGATATCCAAGGAAAAAAATTGTAAATAAAAGTGTAGCATTGCGAACAAAAAAAAATTGTAAATGAGAGTTGTAGCGCAAGTGTATATCTGTCACTCTTTCCACAGATTATGTACCAAAAAACTTGTGAGTGAGAGTCGGTTAAAAAAGTAAAATTCTACCAAACTTTCCAGAATTTACATTGCAGAAAATTGTAAATGAGATACAGTACCGAAAGTGTAGATCTATCAGCCTTGCCAGAGTTTGAATTGGAAAAAAAATTGTAAATGACATACGATACTGAACTTCTACTTTTTCTAGAGTTTTATATTGCATGATCTTTGCGGCTTATAACTAAAGACCGCTGATAGATATATCAACCCTGCGATATATGATGCTTGGTCTCGGTGGAATCATTATACATGTAAACCTTAATAAACCATCTGACATTTGCATGGTATTTATTTTCTTTCTGGGAGTAGAGCCCACTACACCTCTGTTAAGATTCGTGGATGACACATGCTACCTTGAATAAGAGTGAGAGGACGTATTAGTAGAGGACAATATCTCTGCACTTCTGTTATTTTTTTTTTTTAACAACTTAATAAGACGTTACAAAACTATACCCATGCCACGAAGCAATAAGGATGTAAAATAACGGTTACACTGTACATAGTTTGAAAAGGCAAAATTCAGCAATTTTTAGGCATTTTGCACAACGTAATGAATATCGAAATGAAGGCATTCTGTAAGATATATAGTAGGCAGTAAGATAAGTCAAAAGTATATACTAGTACATGTTATCGAATATGTTATCGATTCGTGGATGACATATGGCGTCATGAATAGTAGTGAGAGGACTATATATACACTGTAAAAAATGTGTACGATTAATAGATCCATGCGATTTGTGCACAACTTAATAAGGCATTATAAAATTATACCCAAGCCACGAAGCAATAAGGATGTAAAATAAGCAATACACTGCATATACTTTGAAAATTCGGTATTTTTTCGACATTTTGCTCATCGTAATGAATAGGGAAATCAAGCCTATTCTGTAGAATGTAAGTATGCTGCATTATATGACAAAACAAAGGTTATCTGAGAGAATATAAAATACGTATCATGTTTTTGGAAAATCAGTGATACCCTTAAGGTTTTTTAGTAACAATTTTAATTCATAACAAATTATTTTAATTGATAATAAATAATATGTACATATGTATATGTACAAGCCTATTATGACTGGGAGTAATATACATCATAATTAGTA
Organism: Sarcophaga subvicina; assembly: GCA_936449025.2. Taxonomy (NCBI): domain Eukaryota; kingdom Metazoa; phylum Arthropoda; class Insecta; order Diptera; family Sarcophagidae; genus Sarcophaga; species Sarcophaga subvicina. The sequence goes on from OW388083.2 coordinate 79,552,960, forward strand.
AAGGTCATGAGCAACATTGTTATATATAAACATTTTTATTGTTTAAATTCTTTATTTTAATTTTAATAACACAGCCAATTAAAACCAATAATTTTGGGAATTACATTACGAAACCCAAAAAAAAATTGAAAAAAGTGATTTTTTTTTTTGTAAACAAAATCGTAACTTGTTTGTTATTATTTAATAATAAAAAAAAGGAAAAAAAATAAAACAAATTAGATTATCTTTATATATATACAACAACAACAAGAAAAACAAATACAATTATTTATATTTATTACATAAAAATGAAAAAAAACGGAGAAAAAAACGAAAAATTAAAAAAAAAGAAATAAAAACTAAAATTGTTGAATACAGAATACATTGTAAAGTATTAAAAAAAAAAAAATAAGAAAATTAAAATAAAAAATAAAATTAATTTAAATAAATAATAAATACATACAGACAACAACGAATTAAAATGACAACAAATAACAAAAAAAAAACGGAAGTAAAATCAGTAACGAAATTCCATAAAAACAACAAATGTGTATAAAAAATTGTAATTATTTAATAAACCAAGTTTTTATCTTTTCAAATAGTCAGCTAGCCAGTCAGTCAGTCTATCTGCAGTTTTTTTTTTGTCATTTTTTATAATTTATTGCCGGCTCCATTAAAATGCTCTGTTCTATTGGAGTATTTATTGAAAATGAAAACGAAATATTAAAAAAAGAATATGAAAACGATGAAAATAACAGGTTTACTAGCCTAAAAGTATGTTTTTCAATAAATTTTTTTTTATTAGGTTTTCCATCTAGCACATGAGACACATTGACTGGCTTTTTTATTAAGAAAAAACACACGACTTTTTTCCATTGTGTCATGTTTATTTTTTTTTGTTAAACTACAAATTCATTAATATTTAAACAAAAATCTAAAAAAACACACACACACGCAAAAAACTGCAAAGTGAATAAATGATTGCAATGGTTATAAATTTTTATGTCAGTTTTATGAAAAAAAAGAAACAGAAAGAGGAAAAGAATTTTTTTAATGGCTTTAATTTATTTAAAATTACTGTCAAATATTTTAATAATTTGTACATATTTATGTCCTGACATTGATATTTATTATGCAATTAGAAATATTAAAACTAATAGAGCAGCATACATTTTATTTTAATTAGAAAAAAATTACATTTTATTTATTACGATTTTAAACAGGAAAAAAGAAAGGGACTATATGTACCCACTTTTAATATAGCAGTTTACTATTTTCTGCTACAAGAATAAGGATTTGTAAAAGTGTTCACCTTATTTAGTGCCACGTGGTAAAGGCATTTAACATTTAATTTTATACACACTTTGAGGTTAGTAAGTCTTCCAATGGAACGCTATAACCTAAAATATATCCTCAATGGGCTATGACTCTAAAATAAGAGCGAGTGGTAGCGGAAACGTCATATGCCATTGATTAGCAATAGAGTTGAGTCCGTCTGATTCATTTTATTAATCGTGCCTAGAAGATTCCAAACACAGTTTGATATTTCAACTCATGTGCAAGGATTTCTGTGAAACATATTGAAAGTAATGATAAAGTATTGTTCATTTGTCTCTTTCAAAAAGATGATAACATTACAATGCTTGAACCTTGCTTTAATCCTTTTAAGGTAGTTACGAACACATTCTCTGAGATAACTTGACGAATGTAGATTTTCAAATGCATAGGGAATATGTGCACAGACCCACAGTCAAAGAAAAAAGTCTACATGCAGTGGTTTTTTCCAAATTGATAAAGACGTTATAGCGTTCTTAAAGAATGCTTGAAGAAGAACCAAATTTGAAAAAAATTATAACGTAGAATTTATTGGGAACAAAATATAAAAATTAGCGAGAAAAAAAGTCTACATACGGTGGTGATATATATAGACAGGGGTGTATGTAGGCTTTTTTTTTTGAATGTAGTTCGCGAAAAAAATCTTACGGCTTCCAATCGCATGATCTTGTTGGATAATTGAAGTCATTAAGATTTTGAAAAAAAATTCGGGAAACTTCCAGGTGTTGTACAGCTCGTGGCACTGTCTTGTTGAAACCACATACAGACTATTTTGTAGTCATCAATTGTAGATCCTTCCAGGAGCATTTTCGAAAAAATATATCCAATTACACCTCGAAAACAGTAGATTATTATAAATGCAATGACTTTACCACAATCATTTCTCGGTTCTGCAAGCCCTGCATGTGAATATTTTTCGAACTTACTTTACTAAATGAAAAATAAGCCTCATCGCTAAAGAAAATTTTGTTCGAATAATCAACAGTGTTGTGAATGGTAAACCTATTTCAATTATGGGCTAAGTTTGGTGAAAAATACCATGTAATGAGCATTAAGTTAGACGGAACTACCGAGAAGGCCGTGGAATCGACATTCTCTAACAAAAGCGATACTTTCATTATCGAATTTCTTTCCAACAGATTGCCATTGAAAAAGCAACTTTAAAGCCATTCTTTCATATAGTATCGACATGACAGTAGAATTTATTGGAAAACTACATATTTAAAGTGATATGAACAGAAGAGTTTTTTTTTTATTGTGAGATGACCACATCATTTCATCGACTTTGTATTTCTAAGGGATCTTATCGTGAGTGTAGGTTGATTAGAATATTAATTAGATTGCATGCTTACAATTTGAAATTTGTCATAGCCTTGGGCATCCATGTTATAGATACAGAGAATTAGCTGACGATTAGTAGAAGAGCCCTGTTGTTGCTGACTGTACTGTTATGGACCGGACAATTTTAGTGTTAAACTGAGGACCTTGTTAAAACTGTTTTAAAAATTGTTTAAAAAGTTTTCTGCGTTGTTTTAACGTATCCATATTTGCCGTGAACACAGGACACACACAAACATCAAAGGGCAGTGAAAAAAATTGAAGGGATTCCCATGCAGATTAGTTGATTTTAGTCGTTTAAAACTATTCGATTTGACCTCAAAACCTTTTTTGATACAGAATTTGCTAAGAAACTTCAATTGATAATCAATTTTACAAGCAATGATACAAAAGGTTTACTGTTCTGTACTGTATTGTCATGTAGAGGTACTAAAATACTTTGATCAAACGATCTATTGTACACTGATCGCGGCCTACCATATAGGGATTCCTTTATAATTTTTTAACCAACACTGTTGGCCCAACGAAATTTACAATGCGAAATTTACAATACAAGGATAAGGAGATGATGAAGAAAATTTTTAATTTTGTATCTAAAATATAAAGAGTAAAGAATATGACATTTCTTTGTTGCCACCTTGTATAAAAAGTAGTAGAGAATTTTGATTTATCTTCAGTCGAAGTAATCATTAAGTTTCTTACTGATTAAGCTTGAGCTATTCTTTTCAATCCTGGTTTGTTTGAACTTTTCCTATGATTAGTTCTGAGTGTAGTTTTATTATTATGATTATTAGCCTAACTGTCTACCTTAGAATCCAATAAATTGCTAAGATTCTTAATTCCTTATGTAGTTCATGTAAAAATTTCAAAGTCCTGTAATTTTAACAGTAAAATTGTAGCCACTAGCACCACCGATTTCATTATTATAACAATCAAAGGGATAGTGAGGCGATGTGATAGCGCATCACAAATGGCTTCAAGTAAATTAAATTACTTTTGTCATCACCACAATATGTAGAAAAGGACATAAGAATTTATGAATTTTCTTTTCCAATTGCATTTAATGACTGCATAAAATATTTAACCACACGAAATTGTTTTTCATTTGTAATCTGATAATTTTATTGTATTTTTAAAGAATCTTTTAAATAAATTAATTTCGACTTTTATTGTTTTTTTATTGCCGAATTCAAAGAATTTGTAGATTTTCATTGATTTTTATTTATTTAAAATGAAATCAGATTTTAAGCTTAAATACTAAATTAAATGCAATAAATAAGGCAATTTTATTGTTTCATTATTATTCTTATTATGGTTTTAAAACATAATAATTAAAGTGAGGAAAATAATAATAAAAATTAAAATAACAACAAATAAAAAGAAGACATTGTTTAAATAAAATTATACAAAAAGAAAAGCTTTTAATAGAATTGTTAAAAATTTTACAAAGCAACTTAAAATTAAACGTAGAAATTGATCAATAAAGTAAATTAAAGAGATTATAATCAACAGAATAATCACAGAGAATAAAACGATAAAAATGCAATTGTGATAAATGTATACATCTATCTACACTTCTAAAACAAGTCCAGTTGAGATTTTAATGAGGGCCTTAATCTTATCTCAATAAAAAATATTTAAATTGTTTTAATTGATGAGCGGTTGTAATGCAACTGGGTTCTCATTCGGTTGTGGTTTGTACAATACGCTCAATATATTTTCTTTTTAAAGTAAATTTTTTTGTAATATTTTTACGTCTTTCAAGATAATCAATATATCATGAGTCTTGTGTCGAATTTTTACCCGTGTTCTTATATTACATTATTAGCCATGCCAACTCTTTATATGAGGATTACGACTTGCTTCTCTATTTGTGACTAGGTATAATGAATTTTTGCGACAAAAAAGTGCAGCTAAATCATTTATTGCTCACTGAAGCCATTCTTTAATTGGTTTCATCAATTTTAACAAGCGAAAGATTTTGGGTTCGGAAGTAAAAATTTTGTCACATCCTAGTCAGCTTAAAAAATTTCGAAAATTATGAATTGAATGTCTTACTTCTCGGATTTTTTGGGTGAATTAAAGAGGAACCTGCATAATTTAAAGAACATTTCAATATATCTGCTACAGGCTGCATTTAAGCAAGAATATTTTCGCCATAGTCTAATAAGTAGTGTGTTGTCTTATTAGACCCGAGGCCATGATTTAAAGCCCAGGCCAAACATCTCGACTAAAAAGAAATACGGAAAAATATTTCTTCGGTAACATTCTCTCTGTAGATTTTTGGCAAAAACTCTGGGAGTAACTTAAAGTGAAGGGTTTATGTATGTTTACTATCAGAAAGACGAAGCTCACACATATACAGATGATCTAGAGTTAGAATATGTATTTGAAGTGAAACTCGGTTATTTACGAACTTCAATCAAGCAAAAGTTATAGGTATTCGCCAATAAGTGGCTCGGGATCATATGCAACACGGATCTCTGATACTTTACCATTGAGGAACGAATAATAATACAAATAAAACGTAAGATATGAGGAGAAGAATCGACAAATACTAATAATCCTGATAATATAATGAGAATTGCGTTAGAATGGAATCTGAACTAGGATCGTGTAATCGATTCATATTCGTAACTGGCAAATCATTCACTAAATAAATGACTCACGAGAGGTATTTACAGGGCACTGTTACCGTAAGTCTAGTGTGAATTTGGGACTGGTGATTGGAAGCATGTATGTGGAGACTATGACGGCATTTTATGGATTTAATTATTATGGATGTTATCTGTACTTAAGAGTTTGAGGGAATTCAGTGGTGCGTTGGAAGATGATTGGACGTTCCCAATCTTTGGCGTTTTCGGTAATCAATTTCTTAGGAAGGTTGCCCTCTTCGTTACCATTGTTGAGGGATTTCTTTTCCTATTTAATCGTTACTTAGATGTCCGTTATTTGGGCGTACAACTGCTTTCTTATACTTTCGCTCTCTAAGCGTAGTTTGGTTACCGTGTGATTTGTGGCAATTTTTTATTGTAGAGTTTCTTATTTATATCACTTGGTGTTGCTGCGTCATTGTGCCTGATGTAGTAGCTTGATGCAGTTGGTTGCCAGCCGGGAGTCATTTGGAACATAACTGTGATGTACAATACTCCTACGACCATACAATCTTACATGTGAAGACATGAGGACCAGAAGCTTTGTGAAGGACTTAACTTTCCAAGAAAGGTAATAGGCAAAAAACAATATACATGAATGATTCTTACAAATAAAGAGTTAGAAAGGCCAATAATACGTGGTAATTTAAAATATTTTTTTAACTTTCTTACATCTTTGCGAGCAAGTAACAGAGGTGCTATTTGTATTGTCAGAAAAATAAAATTTGTAAAATATCTGATGTTATTTAAGTTCTACGTTGCAAATAAGGGACGACATTTCAAAAAATGGCTTCTACTTATGTGTGTGCATATGTTTAAAAATTGAGGACTTTATGCCGTAAAGAAAAATACCACAGAGTTTTGTCACGGTAATAAAGACTTACCGTAATTTTTTATCATTTGTGTTCTTTGTGATTAGTCTGTAAATAAAGAAAATTTTCATGTTAAAAAAAGACCAATTTTAATAAGAAAAAAAAAATTAAATTAAATAACGAAAAACAAATCAGTTATAAAAATTAATTAAAACAACGAATTGGAATAAAGCAATTTAATTTTGTATTAAGAAAAAACAATGAAAAAATTAATTATAAAAAATAAATGAATGTATATACTTATTAGTATTACTTAGTAATAATAAAAATATTTTGTTTTTAAAAGAATAAAAAAAACGACAACATATTATTAGAAAAAATATATTTAAACATACAATACAATACATAACATAACATTTACCTTAAAAAAGCTAAACAAAAAAACTTAAAACTATAAAAGCCTATAACAAACTGAAAGCTGAAAACCAGAACAATTAAAATTCAATTAAAAGAAGTTATATAAAAAAAGAAATTAACAAAATAAATTAAATAATTACAAATTAAAACTATAAAACTACTTCCTAAAACCTTAAGCAAAAAAAAAAAAACAACCGAAATCAATTAAATTTTCATTTCTCTACTCTACTATATTTAAATAAACTCAAGACAAAAAAACAAAACAAAAACAAACTCTCTTAACAAGTCTTTTTAAAATAAAAAAAAATTTAAAAGGAATATGTACCTACAATATTTAAATTAAAACTACATCATGACAAAATTAATTGTAAATTAAACAAACAACTACGAAAACGAAAATTAAGCAAAAAATGGAAAATATTTTATTAAAAACAAAAACAAAAAGAACAAGTTTTAATAGTATTTAAGATTTACACATACATCTACACATTTATATATAAATATTTAAATACATGTATACCAACACACATTTATTTCATATACAAAATGTGGTGGTATTTGTTTATGAACTACATTTTATAACAAAAAATTTTTTTTCTTTCTTGTAAAAAAATATTTTTTTTTTTCAAACCAAAAACCATAAATTACAAGAGTCCACAAACTATCAATCATTAAACAGTTGAACAATTGCATGAATGATGGAATGCCTGAATGAACATTAAAAAAAACGGAAAAAATTACATAATAACTGCACTTGTAATAGTTTGTATAGAAAACATAATTTTTATATAATTAAAAAAACAAACCAGTATCGATATTTTAAATAAAAATTCAACAAAAAAAATTATTTTCTATTATTAAAACAAATACACCAGAAAAGGTCAATTTGTAAACATATTTTCTAATTTTAAAGAATTTCCCAATAATTTATTTCACATTTTTACATGGAAAAAATATTTAAGCCTGAAACTATGCTTTAATTTTTATTTACATTTCAGTTTAAAAGTATGCCATTTAAATTAAATACTAACCTTAAAGGTATGCTTTAAAAATTTGTATAATTTTATTGTAATTATTAATTTTTTTTTTAATTTCTTTTAAAATTATTTAAAAATGTATGAATTTTTTTTATTAAACAAAAATGTTATAAAAATACTCTTTAAACAACTAAAAAAAAAGAAAGCAAATTAAATACAAATAAAATAAAAATTGTAAGAAGTTAATAATGTAACCAGATATTAAGGCAAGTTTTGTAAATTATATTTTCATAATAAACCAGAATTAATTATTAAGTATAAATTTAAGAAGAAGAAGAAAAAAGTAATAAAAATAAAATGAAAATGAAAATACTAAAATCAACAACAACAACGACAAAATAAAACATGAACAAATAGAGTAGTAATGAATATACAGCTCTCTGACAATCATTTCATGTAAAAAGGAAAAACTCAAAGTAAGTATTCACATGGTTAACCATGTAATGATTTCAAAACCGTATGTTGACTAACCAGAGAATCTTGTTACATTCTGCATATAAGAATACCATGCAGAAGTCCATGAAACAGCTTATTTTCTTATTCCCTGTGCCATCCATTTATTAGTTTCATATGCATTATTTCAGTCTAGCAAGCCTGCCAACTGTTAAGTTGAAGTTGCCATTTGAAGTTTCATTTATTTAGTGTAAGCTTTGGCATTTAAGAATATGGATCTTTTAAGAGCAGAAGAACTCGTAAAAATCATTAAAATTAGCTCAATAGTGATTATGATCATTATAATCGATATACTGTACAAGGAATTGGAAATTTAAAAAGGGTGGAAGCATTACAGATGAGCTAAGTCTTGTTGAACATCGCCATAAACGCAATTTACTATCAAAAATAATGTTTCACTTACACATTACAATACTACCACTTAATCAGGATTACGACCTAGCTTCTCTCTAATTTCATCCATTAGAGATGCGGTCTACAGTTTAAAGTCGACTCCAAACGACAAGATTTTTGAGAAACTTTTCGTGGTAATTTTATTTGCTGTCAGGGTTTTACAAGAGATTTTACAAAAGGTTCATGTATCGTTTTTTTGAAGTCGCCGTACTCTAGTAGGTAGTGTGTTGGCTTATTAGACGTAAAGCCAGGGTTCGAGCCCCAGACAATCAAGACAAAATACAAAAAGTATTTCTTAGGCGACTTCCTCTCAGCAGATCTCTGGCAAAAACTCTGAGAGCAAATAAAATTGCCATGAAAAAAGTTTCTCAAAAATCTGTAGTTCGGAGTCGACTTTAAACTGTAGGTCCCACCACTCATGTATAAAATTAAAACACACAACATAAGTGGTGTGAGAAACTAAGACGTTGTACAATGGGTCAATTCGACCTCCGGGTACTGTACTTGTCTTAATTGACAACTACACGTCCTCTAACCTAACCTAACCTTCATGTATCGTTTGGTTCGAGAAATCTGGATATTGAACCAGTCTGTGAGTCTGGGATTTAAACCAATAAGCCAACACACTACAAACTATACTCAGTTGACTTCAATCAACCTTCACCGTGGCAGAATATTGGAATTAGACCATTGGCATCGATTATTTAAAAAAAATTCTCAGGTTGTACAGCAGAACTTCTCTGAAAATGATTGGGAACACTTCTGCTGTCACTTGCGAATTTTTTAATTCCACGGTCTATCTTACGGGTCGTTATGGTTCCAACCCACTGAACAAATTAATCCAACTGACAACTCCCAACGACGTACAATTATTGGATGCTAAAGCAACGTGTTTTCTACGTTAATTTTTCTGGAAAAATATTATTAAGAAATGAAGCTTATCGCACGTTCAGAGGTCAGAAACAAGGAGCTTGAGGAATACAGAGATGATTGCGAAGAAGTTATTGCATTCGGAAAAAGTGACTGTTTGGGGCGCATTGTGGTCTAGAGGTGTCACTGAAATGATTGTGAGAGATATTTATTTGCTGTACTGGACACAGCTAACTATCGACGTGGAAGCATGTACTGATTATCACATGCCGGGATTATGATAACATTATGGATTTAATAATTTGGGTATTAATCGTTCTTAAAAAGTGTGGACTTTCTATAGGGTCTTAGAAAATAAGGACTGACTACTTGAAAGATTAGGCGTTTTTAATAATGATGTTTTATGGAGGAAAATAGTAGAAAGTTAGTGAGAACCATCACCAGCCGCTTTCTTTTCCTAATATTCCTAAAGTTATATAATAATATTATATTATAGTATAATATAAAGTTAGTTCAGTGTATGCGTTTTGAAATACTTCAGGTTCACTTTGTATCTTCTGTGTGCTGTGTTGTACTTCATCTGTCTTGGCATCGCTTGGTAAACCATTATGGTTACCCTTGCGAGTGATTTATTTTCTAGTGCTTCATGGTTGTGCCGTTTTATGTTGTTCAATATATGGTGCCAATATCTTGGTACTGTCTTGGCCACCAGTCGGTAGTCAATTGAATCAACTAGTACTGAGTATAGTAGTTATAGTTAGTGATCGGAAGCTTACCGTAGTATTATACTCCTAACCATATGCTGGAAGGAGTTTACATAGTCCGAGACCCCTAATCGAGGAAGAATTTAATGAACATTGTCTACATACGTACTACAAACCAACAAAGTTATTAAGAAAGAAATGCCAGAGTTGTTGTGACGAGATGTTGTGTTGAACAATAGCGGTTCTAGACCAGTCAAAACATTTACTACCCTTGTGTGAGATTCATACAATCGGATCATAAAGTAGAATTTTTAATTAAAAACTTTTTGAATTCTTCTTATAATTTTCTCATCATAATTAATATTAACGCATATAACTTTAAAGCACTTGTTTATTTCAAAGTTAAACGACAAATTAAACGATGTTTTCTTGAAATTCTAAAATAAATAAATTCTCTTAAATTTTGCCTTCTTTTGTATTGAAATAAAACACACTTCGTATGTAGGTAGTGATGTTTATGCATTGGTTGCTTAGCAGGAATCGGAAAATAAGGACTTTATTTATGATTCCTTTTAACGGTAAATAAAAGTAGAGATTTTACTGTTACTTTTTATTTTATTTCCGTACTCAAAATCATACTCTCAAGCAAATACACACACACACACCCACAAAGTAATATTTTTTATAACTGAATGGCATCACATGGTTAAACATTTTAACGTACAGGGGATCGCATGAGTGGGTGAACAGTTATTTGGTGTTTCGTAAAGTCAGGTGTATAGTGGATATGCCAGAAAATGTGGAGATATTGTATAAAGCCGTTAGTGGTCTCAGCGATTCCTCTGCAATGATACCCAAAGTATTTACGACTGTTTTTCAGCCGAATTATTTACTTAGAAGATCATAATGAGGAGGCTTTAAATATATAGTTTTTGCATTCTGTGAAATCCCTCTTTTTTTAATAGTTCACTCACGTAGTTCAGATGGAAGAAAATGGGATTGTAAATCATTGAACAGCTACACAAAGTTATCCAAGTCCACGCCACTTTAGAATATATTGTTGTTGGTGCTTACTCATTTACACAACTCATAAAATTACAATTAAAAGCCTAATTGACGACTCCGTTTCCCAAAAATTAATGAACTTTTGGTCCTTTGCATTGACAGAAAATTGTCGAGAATTCCGGGACAGTGTTTTCAATGTGTTTGAACCGATGATAAGTAACTTTCTTCAGTAATACCTCGAAATACTTCTGAAAAGCAAATGTTGGTGTCATAGGTGGTGTCGAACAGGGCTATTCAGGCTAACTTTGTGAAACGGAATGTACATACATACATACGTAAATGATCATTACAATCCTTCAGTCAGGATTACGACCTAGCTTCACACACCACTTACATAGTGTGTATTAATTTTATATGTACATGACTGGTGGGACCTACAGTTTAATGTTGACTCCGAACGACAGGTTTTTAAATGGAATGTACTATGGCATATAGAATCATACAAACACTCCCCCAACAGTTTGCCGATTGTGGGTTATGCAAGCGATATGGTGGATTGGTCGTTAGAGACAAATGACTAGACATTTTGGAAGCAAACTGCAATAATTCTGCAGAGATGACTGAATGATGCTGTCTTCTATGTATTGGGACAAGATAGGCAAGGATAGTAAAGTGTTCTGGTGGCCACGTGCTAATTTGGAAGAGATTTGATTGGTATGAGTTTGAGCTTGAACCGTTTAAAAGGTCTCCTAACACTGTTGGACTAGGCAATTGCTCTAATATTCGTGAAGCTGTCGCTATATATCTACAAATAGACTTAGTCGGCTTTATAGTATTCAAGATGCAGCATAACGGTAGTTGATGATATCATTTTGTAGGATTTTTCAAATTGCGTATTGCAGGACAACCCAGTAAGCAAATGCAACACCGAAAACTCTTCAATATTTCAATGCTGTAGTCGAGGGCATTGATCTATTCAATGCCGTCCACGTAGAGTATTAGATTTTCGTATAAACTTCGCGAAATCTATCAATTAAATAAACCTCCGATGGGAAAACTGTGCAGTCTGACACAAATCTTAAGGGGAAATTCATCAGAGTAAGATGAGTTTTACACGGTCAAAGTATTTTACAAAGTATTTTGACAAACTCTTTTACATTTTCCTTTAAACCTTGTTTCGCTTTTGCCCGTTCAAAATTTATTTTGACAAACTCTTGATATTTTGTTGTTGTATATAAAACCACAAGCGTGGTCTAGTAGGTAGTGTGTTGGCTTATTAGACATGAGGCCTCAGTTCAAACCCCAGATCAGACATCAAAACGAAGACATGAAAAAATATTTCTTCGGTGACTGCCTCTCAGCAGTCTTTTCACAAAATCTCTGTGAATGAAATGAAATTGCCATGAAAAGTTTTTCTCAAAATCTGTCGTTCGGAGGTGACTTTAAACTGCAGGTCTTGCCACTCATGTATAAAATTAACACACACAACATAAGTGGTGTGAGAAGCTAGTTCGTAATCCTGACTGCAGGGTTTCAATGACCAATTATGTATGTATGTATACAACAATCGGAAAACGACGAACGAAGAATCAAAGTGTGAACTTACCCCCGCTCGTTTTCCCTTCTCTCCTACAAACTCAGAGCTTTTTAAAGTATTTTGCAAATTACTTTGAACGTGCAAAAGGCTTCTGAATATAGAAACAATTACAGGTCTCCGTTTTTGACCCATGAGTAAAGATCAAGGTGCGCCGCCTCAAATGACAGATTCAGCAGATTAGTCATCTCTGGAATTATTCTAATCTTTTATGTTGTACCCATCTCTCGCAGCATGCTGTCATTACCCATGCAAAAGTTTCTCAGTTCGCCTGATATCTGACTTCGAAAAAAGCATTTTGCAAATAAATCCAGGGGAGCTAGGCTAGCGGTATCTGAATTACCATACAGGGATTTTTTTTCTTTTTTTAGTACTCCAGTGCGAAGAAAGAAATCGAATTCACCCTATAACCTTATAAAAACCGATTAGTTAAGAATTTTGAGTTACTGCCAGGTTTGGCTAACTCTGCTTTTTATCAACTGATATTGAGAGTTTAAAATTTTTATTCCTTTTAAACAATTTAAATATTGTTGTTTTTCGATTTTTTTGCTGATTCCTTATGTTTATATTTATGCGTTGTGATGGTTGCAAATCCGATACTTGAAGCCACTTTTATGTGACAGTTTTTTTTCTTTTCTTTTTTCTTTTCAATTCATTCGAATTCTGCTTATTTTCTTTGGCGTATGACGGAGTAAAGAAAATATTAAAGGGAGAGCATAAGGAAAGAAATAAATTTTTTGGTAACGGATGTTGCCATTTTATATTTTGATTGTTATTATTACTGTTGTTTGGTTTTTGTTGTTGTTGTCGCTTTTTGAATATTGATATAGTCAAACTTAATATTTTTTTAAATGGCTTGAGGGCGGTTTATTGGGGTTTGTATGCATGTAAGTCTCTCGTATATACCCATAATGCGTAAAGTAGCTTAAAGGTAAATACACAACATAACACAACTTGAAAAGGTCCTTTAAACAAAGTTTAAGCAAATTAACTGCGAGTTTTTTTCTCTCTTTTTCAATTTCTTTTTTGTTTTTCTTTGGAGGTTGTTTTGCTTTATGATTTTGAAAAAAAATGGGAATAACAACAAGATTTTTACTTTCTTTCACAGACACACACATACTCCTAAGTTATTTACTAATACCATAACATTTTAATAAATTATTGGGTAAATCGTTTTATATCGTCTTTAAGTATTGGAATCTTTTCTTGAAGCAACAAATATGAGCGACAAAAAAAATAAAGGATCCCAGAAAAGTAAGAAAAAAATGGAGGAATTGGAAAATCAAACAAGCAACAGGGTTTTGTTTGTTTATATTCAAATATTTTTCGTCATGTTGCTTGTGTTGTTTATATTATCAAAAAAAAACTTTTTTCTTCCATAAAAATAAATAAATTTTTTGGGAAGAAGCTGAACTGAACCGAGCTCAGTTGGATAAAAAGAGAAAGTTAAAAAAAATATTGCCTACATAAACATTTACTTATCGAAGCGTAAAAATCAACTTTGCAGCTGAAATCTTTTCATTCACTCGCTCGCTCGCTCCATTCTTATTTTTTTCCTTCTCCCCTTTATGGGTTAAAGTTTTTGGAATGAATTTCCATTTCATTTTTTGTGTTTTCTTTTTTGCCACTCAATATTTAATGGAATGTTTAATTATAATGCATTTATTAGGAAATTGAAAACATATTTAAAACTGTGATAAAGGCCAACAAAAAAATAAAAATCATCACAAATTTGTAGAAAGAAAAAGTTTTAAAGGATAACATAAGAGAGATAAACAGAATTATTTAAGAATTTCTGTGCAAACTTATATACTTTTTAAGGAAATCATAAGAAATTTAATAAACCAATCAACATACATACACGATTGGTTATTACAACCCTTCAGTCAAGATTACGCCCAAGCTTGTCACACCACTTATGTTGTGTGTGTTAATTTTAAACATGAGTGGCGGGACCCAGTTTCGAACGACAGATTTGTGGGAAACTTTTCATGGCAAACTTATTAATTTTCTGCGTTTTTGCTGGAAATCTGCTTAGAGAAAGTCCCAAGAGAAATATTCAAATTTCAAATATCTGACCTGGGCTTTGAACCGTGGCCTAACGTCTAATAAGCCGGCGACTTCACCAACAACAGGCCCAAACCCATCTCTTGTAGTTTTTTTTTTTTTTTTTTTTTTTTTTTTTTTTTTTTTTTTTTTTGTAACAATATTGCAGTGTTCATTTTTTATAGGCGAATGTGGCCACGGTGGAATTTTAGTGAAATCTGAGCTTTTTCAAATAGTTTCCAGAACATTTTAAACTTTTATTTGAGCGATGCCACTTTGAAATTATTATGTACAATTGAATTTTTCACCTACCACAGTCCTATAGTCTCTTTTGTATTTCTGAGATTTTTAGGCGAGTGAAGCAGAGGTAATTCTCCATAATTGTATAGTACAACACCATATTGGTTTTAGTAATGAATTGCGTTGTGTGTGAAGATAGATTTTAAAATCTATCTGCACAGACGCAAACCAAATCAGTTAACAGAGCTGTGTTCCCACAAAAGGACAAACAGTGGATTTTAAAATCTGAAATCTGTTAAAACTTCAAAATCTGCTATGAAAACCCGCTGTGTTAAGGGTTATGGCGATTGATTTAGTTTAAGGGACGTAAAATGCTTTAAAAACAATTTGCTTTGTCAACCCATGTTGTCTTGTTTTCCCACAATAATGATTTTTCTTATCGGATTACAATAGCTTTCGGAAATGTGTGATTATATGTTTATTGTAGTTCTTATGTCGCAATAGTTTGTAACAGTGATTAACTATAGAATTTATTTTATCAACTTTTCCTTTTTTTCTTATTTTACCCAGGAATTTCATAAATTTTTCATGTTTTCTTTTCCCATCCTTAAATTAAGTGTTTTTTCAAGACAGTTTTGATTTCGAAATGGAAAACCATTCGAATGCTGTATGCAACAGGACTTTAGATTTAAATTTTAAATGAAAGAATTTTAGCTTGATTTAATATATAAGAAGGACGTCGATCCATCCGATCTATCCTTATATATCTGATTTAAAACGTTTTCTTCTGCTTCTTTATTCGTAGTGATGTTATGCTACCTCTACAGCCTGTTTTGCGCTTAGCAATATGGGATAAGTAATGTTTTATCATTTGTATGCACATCGGTATTGTTTTTGGAGCACATTGATTATTAGGCCCACGCTTTTAGCATATTCCCCAAGCCTTAAGTTAAATTTTGGAACGCCAGATAATGTCGGTGACATCATTGGAATTCATTCGAGACTTTGTTAATTGCCCAGAGATTCTTCTTAGACATGGATATTGTATTGAAGGGTGGGGGTGGGAACACCATACTATATTGGAGTTCAAGTCGGTGTGAATTTTGAATTCGACTTCCGGGTACTGTACTTGTCTTAATTGACAAGTACACGTCCTCTAACCTAACCTACCATGGGAAGGTTTGGGGAAGCTGAATCAGCTGGGTAAACAAAATAAGGTAACCATCTGCTGGTTACCAGGTCATGTGGGAATTCTCAGCAGTGCGCAAGTAGACGATCTTGCCAGGAGGGGAGCTCGCACGCCGTTGGTGAACCCAGAAATCTTCTGCAGAATAAAACTGAATGTCGAGAAGTTTAACATCCGGTGGTTGAGACATCACTTTGGAGCCCTTATTCTCAAATTTAGAAAAGTTATGACAAAATCCATAGAATGGGTATGTAAATTATCTGATAACGATTTGGACACCAGTGATATTCCACAGAGTAATAGAAGTCTACACCTCTGCAAACATATATCTTGGCTGCTCTATCTTCATTTAATATTATAATAATCCAGGCCAAAGCAACAACATTATGGTCATAACATATGGCTGAAGGAATAAAATTATTTTTAATCTTCTGATTTTGTTTTAACCCACAAACAAATGGTTTGCTTTTGTTTGTTTGTTTCTAAATACCAAAGGAAAACTTCTGCTTTAACATGTTCCCGACAAAGAACACTGAAAAAAAGGCGCTCTCTGGCAGGCAAAAGGAAAAGCAAAAATAATTCCCATTATGAACGGAAAGAAAAAAGAAAATTTAATCAGTGAAAAGTGCAAGTTTTTCCTTGTTTCTGATAAAGTTGTAGCTGCTACCCATACATAGGAGAATTTTAAAGTGTTACAGAAAAGAAAAGATCGCAGGGTGTTAAACAATTTTAGTGGAGATAGGAGAATATGAAGCCATAAATATAATATGGAGGGTAACTTTGCTTTAAAGATGAACATTTACAAGCAGATTATGAACCTCCTATGAGGAGGAGTACAGTGTTGAATAGTTGGTTTTTGTGCACGTTGTTGGGGATGCAAAAAACATATTTACATGAGACTCTATTGTTTTCCAAAAACTGAATGTTTTTGTTGTTCTTCTTTGTTCTTTGCAACAATGAATTGTTGTAAGTAAAGCTAACGTGGGTTGTTTTGCTAGAGAAAAAAAAACAAGAACGAATAAAAGAAAGTTTTTTTAAGCGTTTTCCACTTAAACATCATCGTCTCAAGAACTTCCTTCCGGCAAGTACATACGTAGAGTTTTTGCGTTCGCACCCAACTCAACTACTTTAACTCATTTACGTCGGGTGTAAGAAACAAAAGTGAGAAGCAGTTGCAGCAGCACGAGCACGGCCAGTGCCAGTGGTATACAAAATGTTGATGATGTTGACGATGATGATGCATGTTAAACATCACCGTTATTTTTATTTCTTGCTGCTGTCTTACGTTGTTCTATGATTCAATACTGCTGTGTGCAATAAGAACGAGAAAAAAATCCAACTGCAACTGCATTGTATTGCCATCGACATCGGCACCAGCATCGTCACACTTTTGCAAGTAAACAATACTTTAATGCAGTAAAACTTGTTGTTGCTGGTTGTTATATTTTTTTTTTATTTTTCTTTCACAAATAATCTCCTTTTGTAAAACAAAAAACGAAAAGAAAAACAACAAAAAATATGAAAAAAAAATTTTTTTTTCTGCAAAACTTTTTCATTCGATTATGATGGAAATGTAAAAAATTCATATACACCTACTTTGACTATTTGAAAGTTTTCAATGTACAAGAATATATTGTTGTTTTACTTGTTGTTTTTTTGTTTTTATTTCAACTACAAGAACCAAGCATGTAAAAATCTAAAAAGTCCTTCAGATCAGTTTTATACGAAAAAAAGGAATGAACACAAGCAACTGTCATGAAATACACTCAAAAAATGGAAATTTGATTGTCGAGGCTAATTCCTGAACAATAGAGCAGCTACGTTGGCTCCCATGATTAGGCTTCCCCACTTTTGATCTCGAAATGAAAAACCATTCGAATGCTGTATGCAACAGGACTTTAAATGTAAATTTTAAATGAAAGAATCTTAGCTTGATTTAATATACAACAAGGACGTCGATCCATCCGATCTATCCTTATCTATCTGATTTAAATCCTTTTCTTCTGCTTCTTTATTCGCAGTGATACTATGCTACCTCTACAGCCTGTTTTGCGCTTAGCAATATGGGATAAGTAATGTGTTATCATTTGTATGCACATCGGTATTGTTTTTGGCTCACATTGATTGTTAGGCCCACTCTTTTAGCATATTCCCCAAGCCTTAATTTAATTTGTTGAACGCCAGATAATGTCTGTGACATCATTGGAATTCATTCGAGACTTTGTTAATTGCCCAGAGATTCTCCTTAGACATGGATATTGTATTGTGAGGTGGGGGTGGGAATACCATACTGTATTGGAGTCCAAGTCGAAGTTGATTTTTGAATTCCAGAAAGTTTCATAGCTGCCACCACCGCCCACCCTCCAAACACAATATAATCTACTTATTCTTAAATAGTAATGAACTAAATGAGAATTACTTTTGTTATTCGTTTTCGTTATTTGTCTGAACGACTACAGCATCAAGTATTAACAGCAGAAGTATTTCTGAATTTACTCGTACACAAACGATTGTAGATTGTAAGGCAAACCACCAATGTTAATGAGAATAACACAGCAATGTTAAATGTTTAAAAGAATTTACAATATATGTATATATGATCGTGGTATTAGAAATCGATCGATGGAATTTGTGTTGCACTACACGAAAGTCATTACCCAAATGTTGCAGTGTTAAATAGATTCGGTAAAACTATTCGACAGCTTTTGAAAATCTTATAAAATTACTACGACTCTAGAGAGGTTGATGAACAATTGTGGAAGATTGATACGTGGTGGAAGCATCAAGCTTTATGACACAATTGTAGTCCCATGGTTCCCTAATATGGTATGGTTTGGCATCTATTAATTCTGGACGTCAAGAACATCTCAACATTGTTCAAAGCAAAATTATTCTTAGAAATTGGTCACCAAATTCTAGCTTGTAATCTTAAGTACCTTATTTTATTAGCAGGTCCAGGGTCTAAAAAAAAACTAGAAACTCCAACAATCTTCCAGGAAATACTCTGATATAGCGAAGCAATCTCCGATTTGTCATTCGGAATCGATGTTAAACTATATACCTCTCAACACCTGGGTAGTATTAAGACATCACATCACGGATAGTGCGAGAAGACCTAGCTTCGTAGCTTAGTTATCCTTAATAAATGGTTATAATGGCCAATAATTGAAGTCGCCGTAGCCTTATAGGTAGTGTGTTGGCTTATTAGACATAAAGCCCGGGTTCGTATCCCAGGTCAAGCATCAAAACTAAATATGAAAAAAATATTTCTTCGTCGATTTCCTCTCAGCAGATTTCTGGCAAAAACTCTGAGAGTAAATAAATGTGCCATGAAAAAGTTTCTCACAAATATGTCGTTCGGAGTCGACGTTAAACTGTAGGTCCCACCACTCACATATAAAATTGATGCACACAACATGAGTGATGTGAGAAGCTAGGGCGTAATCCTGACTGAAGAGTTGTAATGACCGTTTATGTATGTATGTAATGGCCAATAATGTAGGTATATATGTATAGCTTTATCTACAAGATAAAAAGGAAAGGACAGTAGATTTCGAACCCTATATGTGATTAGATCCGTATAGTTGATGTTCTATGGGGTAAACCATTAATGCAAGTACATATTACACGATTTACATTGATAGCCTTAGTAATACTTTAATACCCTTCCAAAGACTAAGTACTTTTCCTAAGTTTGTAGTCAATAGTTAGCCTAGAATTAGTTAGTTGAACCACACGAATCCAAACACATGGTACCTCCGGCAGCAAACTTCTCAACTACAATCAGCAGTGAATCAAATGACACAACCAATGAGCCAATAGCAGTCCCAAGACGTTCGGCCAGACAAAGAAGACCAAGGGTGTTGTTTTCTCCTTAGGCAGGGGAAGAAATGTTGTGTACGGGTATGATACTACCTCAGTATTATACTATTGCTAAACATATGGCAACTCCTTATCGACATTTGCTGTCAATACTTTTCTAATTATTTTCACTTTTTATAGGCTTCTCTGAGTGCCAACGGAACCTCACGTGCCCTTGCAAAAATCGGGGTGGCATCTGGTTTAAGGTGTATTTTTGATGGTGGTCCTTTTAGTTTACCTGCAACTTTGCCAAATATATTTTTAAATTCATCAAGTAACCGATTCAGTTCCTCTTGCTGTTGTGGCGACATTTCCGGGGATGTTGTTGTAATGCTGTTCACTTGGTTGGATGTCGTAAATATTTTAACAAAGTCTATTTCTTTCGCAAAATTTGTTATCCACTCTCTGCCCATTAGGGTGTCGAACTTGCCGTCTACGATGTATAAGTTAAGCCTGCGGAGGGTGTTTCCAATACTTACATTGACAGGAAGGCGACCCACACAATTTACTTTATGGCCAGAATAGCTTGTAAATTGTCTGTCTGTTGCTTGCAGTTTACAAAAAGGCTTAATTTTTCGTAGCGAATTCATACCCATTATAGAACAGGGAGAACCAGTGTCCAGTTCCATCTTCACAGTATAACCATCTATAAGTGTGGTTATTAACTTCCTTTCACTTGATTCTATCAAGTTAACAATCTCAATTTTGTTGAGTCTTTGCACCATGTCGGTTGGATCTTCTCCCTCTGATTCTGATATGCGATATGTCTTACTTCGACACATTTTTGAAATGTGTCCTACCTTTCCACATCGATAACACTTGGCTTGTCTAAACTTGCAATCATTCCTCAGATGTCTACCACCACATCCCGAGCACTGTGCACCGTGCGAAGTTGCCTTACCTTTAGCAGTATTTCGTTTATAATCCACCAGTGAGGGATGCAGTCTATGTATCTCCTCTTCATGAGACGGTTCTGATGTTGATGGGTTGATTTCTGTCGTCGTGGAGTGTGTTAGTTCCATATTGTGCGCAATTTCGTACGCCGCTGCAAACGTTTCAGGTTTCTTACTGATGATTTCATCACATACGTCGCGTGATCTCATACCACATAGGAGCTGCTCTGTTAACATTCGGTCGAGGAAATTATCATACTCGCAGTGAGCAGCATTTTGTTTCAGACGCAAAGCAAAATTTGCAATAGGTTCATCTTTGTCCTGTATTACTTTACGGAATTTAATGCTCTCAGCGTATTTATTTTTCTTGCTGTCAAAATGATTAGTTAGTGTATTTTTAATTTCGTCGAATGTTAATGATTCTGGGCTCTTCGGGCTAATTAGTATTTTCAATGCGTTGTTAAGTTCTGCACCCATGTGGACACGTGCGTAATTGTGGTATTCAGCCACAGATATTTTGGACAGTTGCAATGCCCATTCAAATCGTTGAAAATAGTCAGCTACGGATGCCCCATCATCTCTTTTAAATTCCGGCATAGAAAAAGCAGGTGACTTTAAAGAGGTTGGCATCGCAGGATTCATGTCCGCAACAGCCGCTTGTGTTGCATCTATAACTGCTCTGCGTATAGCTTCAGCTAAAGAGTCCGTTAAATTCTTCAGATCCATATTCTCCATTGATTTGCTTCCTTTAATCCTACTTCTGACACCAATTTTATATTTCCGAAATTAAAGTTATATTTTATTAATTCAGCAAATTCATTTTTATTAATTTTATAATGTCGTGTATATAAAGAAGTAAATCAAAAAGTGAAAATAATTAGAAAAGTATTGACAGCAAATGTCGATAAGGAGTTGCCATATGTTTAGCAATAGTATAATACTGAGGTAGTATCATACCCGTACACAACATTAGTCTTTGTGTGTTTACTGAAGAGGCAATGCAAAACCACTCTTAATCGCACAAGATCATCTTGTTGATCAAAGCAGTGCCAGCATATATTATTTCTCGGAAGATTCTTAAGTGGTTCAATCGATAATAGACTATGTGCAAATGTATACGTCTGCCTCATGCAAAGCGCATTAGTTTTAAACACATGTAGAGATGAAGAAGAGGAGGAAACTTTTCAACATTTATTGGGCATTTGTCCAGTAATATGACTGAGAAGAAAAGTCACCTTGATGTGTACTACAGAGATATTTCAAATGATCTGTCGGTAATCGATGCTAGCAGTCTAGGCTGTTTCATTGGAAATTACGAATGGTAACCCAATTTCTTCAATCATTAACTTCAAGTCAGCAGAATGGATTTCAAGAGTCATTTTCTAATTGCTGTGATAGTGATCTTAAATATATCACGTGTAACTTATTCTTTTAGGTCTTTGATGAAGTAACTTGCGTACCATGTTATTAGTGAATGACTTTCATGCATGTTTAGTTGCTAGATTTATACCTACAACATGAGGACAGGTTTACGCCAATGAGATTTTAGATGGATTAATGCTTTCATTATACTTATTATTATAAACTATGTAGAGCCATTTCGATTTGGATCTGGGAAATAGGGATAACAAGTGAACGTTCATTACAGTTCAGTCAATCTACATCAGGGGTATACATGATGTATGTATGTATTCATTAGAACCCTTCAGCCAGGATTACGATCCAGCTTCTCACACCACTTATGTTGTGTGTACTAATTTTATACAAGAGCAGCGGGACCCAAAGTTTAGACTTAGAACGACAGATTTTTTTTAGAAACTTTTCACTCTTTATCACTTTTACTCTTAGAGTTTTTGTCCGAAATCTGGTGAAAGGAAGTCGCAGAAGAAATATTAAACTCATGAAGACGGAGTTGAAGCTTTTCTACAAAACTGAGTGTTTTTTACTACTAGGCGACATTGTAATGGGACTAAATACTTGTACGTTTTCCTAGACAAGAAACTGTTCTAAAAGAATGTGAGACTCTAAGTACCATAGGTGGAAGATGGGATCTCAGACCGAACAACGGCGACACAATCTTGTGGCTCTGACGTATGGCTGCATAATATGATATAGAATTTGACGACGGTGAGTCGAAAGTTGGACAAACTGAAATGGTGTGGCTCCCTCTAGGCATATCAGAGACCATGGCTGTCGCAACACGCTTCAGGCTCGTGTGGATATTGTTCTGGGTTGACTTCCCACAAAGGAAGTAGTGAAGGTAGTGGCAGCAAGCAGCTTTGAAGATGATTTTAATAAAATTAGTAAATTTATGCATGCAAAGATTTTAAAGAATATCGATGAGAGCAAAAACAATATTTTGAGTTTGGTTTTAAAGAAATACACAGAAAATTTATGAAATTTCTCTAATTTTTCCTTCGTGGCTTTTCGGAATAAGAAGCAATGACTCGGTGTTAATAGATTCATGGAAAAATATGCGTTGTTTACAAACGACTCGGAGATGAAAGCTGGTGCTGTCGTGTAAAATATGTTTATTTCAGTTATTTACTAAAGGAGAAGTCGCCGTGGTCTAGTAGGTAGTGTATTGGCTTATTAGACGTTAAGCTAAGGTTCGAGCCCCAGGCCAGACATTAAAACAAAAATACAAAGAGTATTTCTTCGGCGACTTCCTCTCAGCAGATTTCTGGCAAAAACTCTGAGAGTAAATAAAATTGCCATGAAAAGTTTCTCAAAATCTGTCGTTCGGAGTCGACTTTAAACTGTAGGTCCCACCACTCATGCATAAAATTAACACACACAACATAAGTGGTGTGAGAAACTAGGTCGTAATCCTAACTGAAGGGTTGTAATGACCAATTATGTATGTATTTACTAAAGGAATTATTACTGCAGGCATACATACATACATACATAATTGGCCATTACAACCCTTCAGTCAGGATTACGGCCTAGCTTTTCGCACCCCTCAAGTTGTGTGTTAATTTTATACATGAGTGGCGGGACCTACAGTTTAAAGTCGGCTCCGAACGAAAGATTTTTGAGAAACTTTTCATGGCAATTTTATTTACTCTCAGAGTTTTTGCCAGAAATCTGCTGAGAGGAAGTCGCCGAAGAAATACTCTTTGTATTTTTGTTTTAATGTCTGGCCTGGGGCTCGAACCTTAGCTTAACGTCTAATAAGCCAACACACTACCTACTAGACTACGGCGAACTCAGGCATAGAATTGAATAATTAGAACCAGTTGAACAGCCGTGAGCTAATACTGTGAGTATCCAATCAGTATCAATAATTTTGAAAAATTTCTATGATTTGTACACCTCATTCCCTAAATATGTTACACACTTTACAAACTTTTTGATGTACTTATTACGTGCTACATAGGCCACGTACTCAAAAATCAAACAAATCTTCCTTTTTCTTAAATAAATTTCTTAGAAAGAATTCAATTCTTTACTTCAATACCAGATGAGCTTAAGCATATTATTTTTACTAACATTTACTTGGTGAGTGTAAATGACATTAGACATGTATGGTATGGAGTAGAACATTGCAATACATTTAATAAAATTGCATTTGTTAAATGTATACCCACATACACATGCCTGCCACTTTTTAAAGTTCCAAAAAGCAAAAAAAAAGTGAAGGCAGGAAGGCCGACAGGTAGCTAGGAAAACAGGCAACAAGCACTTGTTGTTAAGTCAAGTTCCTATTCTGTGCTATTACTGAGTCCCCTCTGTAATTTTGTATGAGTTTTAGTTTTTTTTGTTTTTGTTTTGTTGCTGTTTTTACTTATTTATTCTAGCATTGCCTGTTTATTTGGATTCACTTGCTACAATGGCAGCCAGGCAGCTAGGCAGCCACACATTCAGGGTAGTGTAGGAGAGAGAGAGAGAGAGAGAGTGAGCAAGTACGGTCTGGTTGGTGCAACACAACAAATAACATCGAAGAAAAATGAGAAAAAATAAATAGAAAGCCTTGTCAAATGGACAAAATTGAATTAGAATTGATTGAAAAATTAAAAATTAATCTGAATGCATTTACAATGATAATGACGATGATGACGATGATAATGATGAAAACGACTGTGATCAATATTGTATAAATGCACTCTACTTCTAAATTAGACAACAAGTACATAACATGATGGCCATGGAGTAGATGGTGTTGGTGTTGGTGTTGGTGCTGTTGCTGTTGCTGGTAACAGAGTAACATTCATTCCTTCGCTCATGCATTTATTCAACAGCGTCTAGGTGTACAAATACCCCAGCAATGGATAGACAGACGGACAAACATAAAATAGACTCGAAAATGTAACCATTTGTCTGCCTGACTGAATGACTGACTGGCTGTCTGTCTTAGATTGTTACATGTGCTGGAATTGTATTGCTATGAAAACAACAACAGCAACAAAACAAATATAGAAAAAAAGGAATGAAATTAAATCCTTGTTGTATTTAGTTTATTTGATTTTCTTGTTGTGTTGCAGCAACGACAACGACAACTGCAACAACACTAGAGTATAACAATTTTGTTGCTCACCTGTGTTGCTACAAATGCACCTGTAAAATTTCTAAAAAAAGAAACAGAAAAAAATCATTCATTTGGGTATTTCTCGTCCTGTTTTTCCATGTTTTTTTTTCTCTTATTCTTCGTAAATGTAAATAATTTAACCCTTTTTATGTTACCTCTGCTGCTGTTGTTGTTGTTGTTGCTATTGTATCATTTGTATAGAAAAAGTCAATCTGTTTTAATTTTTATTTGTTTTTATTTTAAAATGTTTTTCAATTTCTTTTTGTTCCCTTTTTTTATTTGGTAGATTGTTTAGAATGTTTTTTTTTTGTTTTTTGTTTTGTTGTCGTTTCGTAAACATTTTTTAAATTTCTCTTTGAATCCGTTATTAACAGTTGGTTCTTCCATTTGGATGTTTTTCAAATTTGGCCGTATGAATACGGCATGTGGTTTGCTACAGAGATTGTCAATCGCAAGGTTCAGAGTAGAAGGATTTTTTTGTTTCAAGATCAATTAAAAAATTGGTGCCTTTTCTTAGGGCATTTCAACCCTTCGAAATGCGTTGTAAAATCCAGTTATTTTATACACAAGTTTCTCAACCACTTATACAGACCAATAACCACCACCAGAGGCTCTTTAACTATGTGGAAAGGCAAAGCAAGAATTTGCCATGTTTAATGTGTTTAGTCCAACCATCAGTCAGGGCAATCAGGCGTCTGATCACAATGAACAAATCAATTATGAGGCACTCTGGATTTAAGGTCATAAATCAAGCACGTATGAAGTCGCCGTGGTAGGTACTGTGTTGGCTT
Organism: Sarcophaga subvicina; assembly: GCA_936449025.2. Taxonomy (NCBI): domain Eukaryota; kingdom Metazoa; phylum Arthropoda; class Insecta; order Diptera; family Sarcophagidae; genus Sarcophaga; species Sarcophaga subvicina. The sequence continues at coordinate 79,579,099 of OW388083.2, forward strand.
ATTAGACGTGTGGTCTCGGTTCAAACCCCAGGTCAGGCATCTCCTCTTCGCAGGCTCTATTGGAGACGACCACATTAAACTGTAGATCCCAACAATCATTAATTATATTTACACAAAAAAAAAAAATAAGAAATACAGAGGGGACTCAGTAATAGTACAGAGTAGAACATGATTTAACATGCTTGCCTGTTTTTCTATATACCTGACTGCCTAATTACTTTTACATTTTTCATTTTGTGCCTTAAGAAGATAGGTTGTAATCCTGACTAAAATGTCGCAATGGCTCATAAAGTATCAGTAGGTGGCAAATTTGAGTTGTAAGAGGGATTTACAATAAACAAGATTATAAAGCTTTCAGCCCGCTCCCATGAATGTGTATAATTTGGGATTATCTTGAGGGAGTTCCTCTTTTATTGAATTATGGTCCAATTGTAGACATTATAAAGGGTGTCTCAGTAAGAAAGCAATTTTTCATTTTAAGGTAAAAGAGTAAAAACACATATTTTCTGAAAAGATTGTAAAGAAAACATAATCCGATTAAATATCGAATAAAATAATCGCCTGATGAAAGGCCCTTACTCGTTTAATTCTACGCAGTGTAGTAGGTAGTGTGTTGACTTATTAGATACGAGAACATGGTTTAAACAGCAGGTTAGAACTCTCGAATAAAACAAAATAGGAGAGAATATTTCTTAGGCGATTTCCTCTCTGGCAAAAACTCTTAGAGTAAATAACAAATTGCGATGAAAAGTTTCTCAAAAATCTGTCGTTCGGAATCGATTTAAGACTATAGGCCCCGCCACTCATATTTAAAATTAACACACAAAACATAAGTGGTGTTAGAAACTAGGTAGTTATCTTGAAAAAAGGGACAGAATTTTATAGTTACGTGCCTGTGCCTCACCGATTGTTTTCGATTTATTCAAATAAACCCGAAGTTTCTTTAAATCCTAAAGAAGATATTGTACGGTTCTAAAACGCATGGTCTTGATGGCCAGAATTTCTAAAAATAAATTGTTCTGAACATCCTTGCTGCAATAAATTGATTGTTACACGTGCTCTGTAGTAGATGCTGTTGTTTTGCTGAAACCTCAAGTTGTTAAAAGCCATGCAGTCCAGTTGAGGCTATAAGAAGATTGTTTTCATGCTCCTGTTACACATGACGTTCCCGATCACTGCAATTTCGGCCTAATCTTCCAAAATAAATCCAATCACGCACCAGACGTGCTTATCCTTATACATATCCTTACGGACACATAGTTTTCTCATGGATTTCATTTAATGAATTGCTGGCAACTTCCATGGTCAGGCTGTTTTGAACTCATGTGTAAGTTGAATTTTGTACACATGATAGTGCAGGTCTTTTGCCAAAATCTACTGAGAAGTACTTCATGAAATTTGAGTTTCTGGAGAAGAATACCGTGTTTTTTAAGTCAAAAGCGCTTATTGAAGTAAAGTTTTCAAAATACCCATTGGTACGTGGAAAATTTCTTCATTACTCTTGAAAATTGTTTTAACTACCCTGCGAATATTTGATTCATTAGGTTGCACTTGCTCAATTGAAATTTCTTAAAATTTTTCGAGCAGTCTCAGCATAATTTTTAAAACTTCAAAAATCTGTCACAATTACAACGTTTTCTCTTTAATAAGGCGTTATATTCTTAAAAAATCAAAATAAATTAATGCGTAAGTGCACTGATAATCCCGAAATTGAATACAGAGTATCAGCTCAGAATGGATATGGATTGCTTATGTCAAATCCTGATTTGTCAACAATTTATAGCGACTCATGGTTGCCGTTTGCAAAACACGTGTTATTCTTTATCAAACCCGATTCGATTAAAAATTGAGTCGATTATGTTTTCTTTCCTTGGATCTCCATATCAAACATTTTCTTGAATTCTGTATTATTCAAGAGATATCGAACGATTTTTTGGGCAGTATTTAGCCTCTGCTTAAATGATAATTGCATTCGGCAGTTTTTTTTGTCAATTGTAACAACGCAAACAAAGTACTGCTTGAATGGATGCTATAGTATCAGGATTTTTTAATTCTTGCCTATAAGTCAACGTGGCAATTAACGTCGAGTAAGGCTTAGAAGAATCCCTGCATGTCTACTATTCAGGGACTATTGAAAGGCTTTATTATAAATTTGATTGGCTTCAAATGCTTATACATGGCGAAATATCATGATGGGGGCTGAGTCCAAATTTAATCTAAATTACTATAATAAACGTATTCATTTACCCGGTGTGCACATTATAGTACCCTTACTATTCGTATAATACCACACATCCTATCCTCATTTAAATTTAAATTAAAACTTTTGGTTCTCACTTACTCCTTTACAACATTTATTCTCGCTCGCCCCTTGCATACTTTACCCCATAACCAGGCAATGAAATCAATTGTTATTTACTTAAACAGCTGTAAAGGGAGTCTATTATTTTTATTTTTATTTTAAGGATATTTGTTACTGAAAGCCTAGACTTTAATTGTATACAACAACAACAGCAGTAGCAACAACAACAACTAAGTACATACATAGTAACAAGAGTAGCAATAATAGATTTTTATAAATTAATAAGGGAGTGCAGGAATGAACGAATGAATGAATAAATGAATGAATGTGCGTGTGCTTGTGTGTGTGTGTGTTTAGAAATTGAGTAGTAATCACAATTGGTTTCCTAATTTGTTATTGTTGTTATTGATATTGTGTTATTATTGTTGTTGTTGTTGCTGTTGTCGTAAATGCAATTTTCATTTCAATTATTTTGTGATTGACTGTCGAGACTTATCAAATCCAGCAAGCAGTTACTGTAGGATATTCAATAGTAGAGCCCCTCATAAAAGATTTATGAATTCCATATGCAACATGCCACAGCCGAACAAACACTCCTGCTGCCCATACTGCTGTTACACGTACATACACTTGGCATACACACAGTTTTCTTGGAATTTTCATGTTTTTTTTGGCTTTAAATTATTAATTTAAAATTAATTTTGTTGTTGTTGTTACTATTGCTGTTGTTGTCTTGATTAATTTTCATGCAATTAAAAGTATAATTTTAAGAAGACCACTCCTAATTGAAATCCTTATGGGGATTTTAATAAGAATCTTTTAATAGGAACACTCACACAGTGTTCAAGTTAAAGGCGAAAACAGGAGTCATTGTGCGGAAAATATAAAAAAAGTTTTGTGTGATATTACCGTGTGCCGTGTAAACATTTTTACGACGATTTCTGTTTGCCAAAAAAAAGAGACTGAATGAATATGGATTGAAATTTCTTGTATAATTCACGATTCAGCTTACAGAAAATGATTTCTTTAAGGACTGCTGGATTTTACATAACCATAGTTCAATGACTATTTGAATTCATTGACTCTTAATCAGCGACATATGAAGGAATCGGCTAGATCAAGAGGGCAAACTATACAGCATTTCCTGAGCTATAGGCACGATCTGAAGGAATACATATGGAAATACTTCTACTTATTATTTCCACAGAAATCGGCAAGCGATCTTAATCTCTTATAGAGTACGGAACGGAATAGCATTTAAGGTATGACCTTTTTCGTAACATATACTCCAATCTTATCGTTGGTTTTTAAGTACTGCGTTCCTAATTCTACAATTTACAGTAGTTTTTCGATTTAATGAACCTGATTGTTCTTCGGCCTATTTGCTAAAGAGAATTGTTCGTTGTATTCAGTACTAAGTTAAAAATGAAAACCGTTTCCTCATATTCAACTAACATATCCTCCAAAAATCGAAAAAAGAAGAATAAAACATAGAATGGTAGGGGAGTCGGACCTAGTGTGTTGGATACCCATGGTATTAAGTATTCCAATACAGTTTTCTCTATTGTCGGGACTGGAGATATAGTCGGCGAAGCAAACTTATACTATGTAAACAAAAAAAAAAGATCTCTTTGGTCAATTTTAGAAAGGTGTGGTTTTCGGACCTAGTGGGCTAGATAGCTATGGGATCAATGATTCCAAAATAGTTTTCATGACCTTCGTAAATTACTTAGGACCGGAGATATAGTCAACGAAGCTAATACTTTTTTTAAATTAACAAAAAAAAATGCTCCATACAAATCATTTAAAATCGGGCTGGATAGCGCTGTTATCAAGGATTTCAAAACAGTTTGTGTTACGAAGGGACATTACTTATAATCGGAGATATCGGTAATGAAACTACTATAAGTGCTGAAGCTAATATCTTTATCATTGACCAAAAAATGTTAGCAATCGTCCAGAAAATTTCAACTTACATATTGTTTAAAAATTGCAAGTCATCGTACAAAAAAAGCAAAAAAAAATAACATCCTAGCAGTCATCCAGAAAAAAGATTTTGGAATGCAATGCCTTACAACTATTTTTGTATGTAAAATGTGGCAAAAAGATGGAATGAAAATATGATGTTATATGGTCTGTATTCAGAAACTTGTTTTGTTCTTGTCTCTTCAATTCTGGGAAGTTTCAAATCGATTCAAGATTCTTAAATAGCAATGAACTAAATGAGAATTTAGAGAGAATTACTTTGTTCTTTGTCCGAAGCAATACATAGTCAAAAACACAAACGCTGTTGATGGTAACAAGCGTTGCCATTTTCCAAGTTTTCCTTTTTTCTACGTTTTTTGAGATGAAAAAAGTTTTCATTAAATTCGTTTTTTCCCTCTTTATTTGATAATGGGGCTGGGATTTGAGCCACGGCCTCACATCTAATAAGCCAACATAATACCTACTTGACTACGGCGGCGTCTAGAAAATTAAAAAATATTATATTAAAAGCAAAGAAAACGTTTTTTGGTACTTTTTAATTCGGAAAGTAAGTGATAATTTACTACAATTCAAAAAATACTTTGGTACTTTTTCTAGAACTTTTTTTATACTTTTGTTAGTTCTGAAGTAATCGCTGTAGATTTTTAAATGTACTTCTAGTACTTTTTTGTACCTTCTAAATGTACTTCCGGTACTTTTTTGTACCTTTTAAAAAGTACTTCTAATACTTTTTTCTTGTACTTTTGATAGCCCGTTTTTAAAAGTCAGGGTTTTTATGGCTGTTATTATTATTATTAGGGATTTAGTATACACGTTCGATATTGTGAATATCCCATTGTCATTCCAACGACGTAAAAGAAACCATTTTTAGGATTTGGAAAACGTTTCAAATATTCTTTTTAATTTTTTTCTTCTAGTTCTAAGTAGAACATGATTTATAAGCTTTTTTTTTTAAACACTTTCAAATACGTTGCAAGTTTATTTACGTTTGTACTTATAAATAAAAAAATTTTAAATCAAAAAAAAAAACATTTTTAACTTTTTCAACTAAATTCCTGAACCATAAAAAATGTTGTTAAGCAAAATAGACATAGTCATTCAGCACAGACAACAAATAGGCATTGTTTTAAAAATGAAAGCAAAAAATATAAAAAAACCCTCGGCAACATCTAATCATCATTATTACGATCTTACAACATGATAATGATAGCGAAACCCATAACGACGTTAATTATTTTTAATGAAGATGCGTAAAACAAAACAGAGATTAATAAACCCACAGAGTGCATATACAAATGGCAATAGTGAGAGAGAGAGAGAAAGAGCGAGAGAGTTTATGAATGAGAGAAATTAAAAGCAAAAGTTATTTAAAAGTAGAGAGCCTAACAAAGGCGTTGCAGTTATAATGGCGTTAAAATTTTGCTATTGTTTTACCTGTTTTCAGATTCTTCGGAGTTTCGTGCGAGTTGTAGTCGAGTGTAGACGTATTGAAAAAAGAAATGATCAGTTCTATACGTGAAAAAATTTTATTGTAAACTGAAATGGAAAAGAATTAAAAAAGGTCTTTGCCGGATTAGCATAGACTTTTGATCTCTCGGTTCAATTTATTAAAAACAAATAATTATAATTAAAAGTATTTGGAAAACTTATTGAAAACGATTAAAAAATTATAAAAACAGTTTATGGAAAGATTTCTAAAATTCTGTGAACTAAAGGAACTGTAAAGCCTGGAAAATAAATTTGGTGCCGCTATATTGCTTTTCTAGCCATTGCATTAAATGCATTCCAGTTAAGTTTGCTAGAAAAAGAAGAATAACGGAACTTTTAGCGGTTTGTTAAAAAAAAAAAAGGAAAGAATAATTAAAATATTTAAAAAACAATAACATCTATTTAAAACAATAAATGCAAAGGAATTTTGCTAAAAGACAATCTATTCAACATACAAAATCTTAAAAGTGATTGACAAAAAAGGCCAAATCATTGCGTAAACCTATACAGAAATGCCGGAAAATTCATGATTATAAATGGAAAGTATGAATGACGTGAACTTACTGCCTGCGCCAGATGAAAATCCTCCCACACAGTCGGACAATAACCCGAAGCGGAAAAGGATCGAAGGGCTTTCGCCCACAAATATTGACGTCTCCCAACTGGGTGAGAATAGATTTGCCTTACTTTCAGGACTAGAGGTCGAGAATACAGAGGACAGCCCTAGGACGAAAAAACCAGTTAAAATTACCAACACAAAGCCCAAAAATACGAACAGCTCATATTGTCCACCCATCTTCTTGTTTAACGTCCACATTAAACGGTTAGTCGAGCAGTTGGAAGCTAAAACGCCAAAAATTACATTTAAAATAAAGAATGTAAACCAACGAAAGAGTAAACTTTATCTCTCTGACCCACTGGTGCACACAGAAATGATGGCCCTGCTAAAGGAAAAGAATATTCACTCATATTCTTATACACCAAAGGAGTTTAAACAAACATCATTTATCCTAAGAGGTCTTTACCATGGTACCGAGATAGATGAGGTAAAGAGAGCCCTGGAAAAAACAGTCACAGGTGTCGTCTCGAAGGTAACGCGTTTCACAACACCATATTCTACTAAAAATGCATATGATACAGGATTGTTCCTAGTAACGCTTAACCCTGGTAAAAGCCTTAGCGATATTTCTCATATAAAATATCTCCTAAGTCAGACAATTCTTTGGGAAAAGCCTAAAAGAAAAGAAAAGGAGGTGCAGTGCCACAGATGTCAGCGTTGGGGTCACATAGCCAAAAACTGCAATTCTGAGTATAAATGTGTCAAATGTGACAAAAATCATCTTCAAGGTGAGTGTCAGCGAATGGGATAGAAACGGAAGCTCCTCATTGCGTAAACTGCGGACAAAGTGGACACCCAGCAAATTGGAGAGGTTGCCCTACATACAAAAAATATATTGGTGCGCGTAAGGAGCGTATGGAAAAAGCCAGAGAAGAAAAGTTGATTGCTAAATCCAACGTAAGCCGAACAATAAATCAGTCCCTACGATCCCCTGGGAAAACTTTCGCTAATTTATTCCATCAACATGAATCAATGCAAAAGCCTACAATAATTGACGATTTCCTAAAACTTGCAAACGTCTTTCTAACACCGGAGGAGCTACCACTGGAGCAACAAATTTCAAATTTCTTATCTGAATATAAAAATATGCCACAACATGAAGCAAAGTCAGAATTTCTTCGTCTTTTAAATAAGGTAAATACTAAATATGGTCCATAGAGTTATACATTTTATGACTTACGAGAGAAATGCAAACTGTGTACCTGTCTCCGTTTGTTATTATGAACGAGAATCTTGACAACGATCCTGACCCTTATAACGTACCACCATTCTACTTGAAGTCCACTCCTGGCACGCATAGGGGCTGAACATTTGGATTTTACTACTACGAGTTCATTAATTATTTAATTAATTATCTTTATACAGGAGTTTTACTCCATTCGTTGTTTTATATTATATTATTTATCTCATACATGAATATTTATTCGATGTTACTTAGTTTACTTGAGTACATTCGTTCTACACTCGTATTTATAACATAATATGTATGCATATTGTGTATTAGTTATGTTTGTCAATGAATTTAACAGACAATCGTTATTTATTGTTTAGATGTTATTTAGTTTTAAGAATGTTATCTACAGATATTTGCTCTGTTTGCGATATTGAAAGGCCGGAAGCAAGCCTTGTCAAACTTTCGTTTTTATGTACAATTACATTTTGTATACATATACTATTTCATTTTAGCAATGTAGCTTTACTCAATCAATGTGTTATTAGAGCAAGACGTATATAACTCTAAGAATATTGTTATTCTCCTCGTATGTAAGAAAATCAATGTTATCAGAAAATGAAGAAGACTTAATAAAATATACTTACTTACTTTTCAGATTCTTCTTCTGCTTTGATGAAAATTTTTTGGCAATACAACATGATGCTTCATTTCAGCACATTTTTTATAACACTTTTTTAATACATAACACGTACACTTGCTCTCATGCATTTGACACTTTTTTTATTAAAAGGATATTGACAATAATTTTCTTTTTTTATATAATTTTACGCAACCATTTAAACACACACATACTTAACACTTTCCGCTTATGTTATTTAAATTATTTGATAAACAGTTAAACGAATTTTAATTCTTTCGCGACAATTAATTATTTGCGACGTCAGACGAACAAAAGACGCGAGTTACACTCTCAAACTAACAAAGAAATAAACCACTCCACTCCCCAATATTAAAAAACGTACGGAAATTGCTGAGCATCTTAATACCAAGAAAAAGAGTATTAAGTACTCTCTCTCTCCCACACTAAATATTTTAACTACTTATGTACGGAGGTTTAGGAAACAGGTAACACTGTTCACACACTCAATAGACATTGCAATTTCAAAATAGAGAGGCGTGAGTGAATCATAAAAATAGACAACACAATGCAATTATAATTGCATACGTCATTAAAAGAGCATGATATTGGTGAACTTTGAACAAGTGTTTCTCCAATTTTAAGAAAAGCAAGAACAACAACATAACTGCATTACGCAAAATTGTTTGTGTTGTACTTTGTTATTGTGCGTAGCAACTTTTACAATGAAATATATTTGTTTACTCACATAAGTATGCAGTTTTTGGTGACCACAGAATGTACCACAGATGGGAGTTGATTTTTAAGAATTCAATTTAGGGCACGTTATACCACTTTAAAGTGAGAAATTAGAAACTGAATAGAGCAATAAAAGGTTTAGGCTTAGGCAAAGGGTTTTTTTTACTATAATACTCCAAGTACGTAAAATGAAAGCCAAAATTATTACGAACTTCTTTTCGTATTTTAAAAATGTTATTTAATAAGTTGTAAACATTTTTGTAGGATTTCTAATGGAGTTTTGTTAAGTCCAACAATTTCTATGAAAAATATCGATATGGGGAAACAGTTTCAGGAACTACGCACTTATTTTTTTAATCTGTATATGTATGTATGTATTTTATTTTTTCATATTTCTGCTTTTAGGGATTTAATTTTTTTTTAATTTACAAATAATGGCTTTCACATGGCATATGAACTCTAAAAACATTCTACATTTAGCATCATATCACTACTAACATCTCTGAACTTAGCTTATTTGAGAACTAAGAGTGTGCTCTCTTTAAATGAATTTTTTAACTCCCTCTAATAATTCTTCATAATGTTGTTCGTTTACATTTCTTTGGTACCGTTACTTATTGTTATTGCTTACGATATCGGCACTTGATATCATTTGTGTTTTTGTTTTGCATTTTTCCTTGTTTGTTTGTTTGTCAGTTAACCTTTTACTTAGAGGGTGTTCGTGTGGGGTCAAAAAAATTAATTGTCGCGAAAAATTTAAAATTCGTTTAATTTTTTAGCAAATAATTTAAATATCATAAGCGGAAAGTATTAAGTATGTGTGTGTTTAAATGTAAGTGTAAAATTATATAAAAAAGTGAATTATTTTCAATGTCTTCTTAACAAAAAAATTTTTAAATGTATGAACGAAAGTGTAAGTTTAAGTGTGTGTGCTTCTGCATTAAGAAAGTGTTCTAGGAAGTGTTCTGAAATGAAGCATCATGTTGCATTATTAAAAATTTTTCATCAAAGCAGAAGAATAAGCAGAAAGCAGGTAAGACAATAACAAAATTTTAACGCCATTATAACTGTAACCTTTTTAATAACCGGTGCTATTTTTAAAAGGCATCCAAATATCTGATTTTTTTTTACAATCAGCAACAATCAGATTATTGTTTGCCCCGTTTATTCATGTTTTGGTTAAGCACTCTATTTTTAAATAACTTTTGCTTTTAATTTCTCTCATTCATAAACTCTCTCGCTCTATCTCTCTCTCGCTATTACCATTTGCATATGTGCTCTTTGAGTTTATTGATTCTTGTTTTGTTTAACGCATCTTCATTAATAATAATTAACGTCGTAAAGGGTTTCTCTATCATAATCATGTTGTACGATCGTAATAATGATGATTAGCTATTGCAGAGTTTTTTTTTATTTTTTTGTTTTCATTTTCAAAATAATGCCTATATGTTGAGTGTGCTGAATGAGTATGCCTATTTTGCTTAACAACATTTTCTGTGGCTCAGGAATTTAGTTAAAAAAATTAAAAATATGTTGTTCTTAATTTAAATTAATTTTTTTTATCTATAAATAGAAACGTAAATAAACTTGCAACGTGTTTGAATGCGTTTTTAAAAAAAAGCTTATAAATCAGATTCTAATTAAGAAATAAAAAAAATTACAAAGAATATGTATTTGAAACGTTTTACAATTCCTTAAAATGGTTTCTTTTACGTCGAATGGATGGCAATGGGATATTCACAGTATTCAGCTAGTATACTAAATCCCTAATAATAATAGCCATAAAAACCTTGACTTTTAAAAAAGCGCTATCAAAAGTACAAGAAAAAAGTACTTTTTAAAAGGTACAAAAAAGTATCAGAAGTACATTTAAAAATCTACAATTACTTCAGTACTAACAAAAGTACAACAAAGTTCTGGAAAAAGTACCAAAGTACTTTTTGAATAGAAAAGTATCAAAGAACATTTTCTTGCTTTAATATTATTTTTTTTATTTTCTAGACGCCGTAGTGTAGTAGGTAGTATGTTGGCTTATTAGATGTGAGGCCGTGATTCAAATCCCAGCCCAGTTATCGAACAAAGAGAAATATGAAAAATATTTTTTCGGTGGTTTCCTCTCAGCAGATTTTTGGCATAATTGCAATGAAAAAATTCTCAAAAAAATCTATCGTTCAGAGTTGACTTTAAGTGTGTGTGCGTGAAGATATATTGTTAATATTAACAGAACCATGTTATGTGTTTAACAGAATACATAATATGCATGTGATATTAGAAATCGGTCGATGGAATATATGTATGTCCCACTGCAAAAATAAACTATTCACCTAAACGTTGCAGTGTTAGATAGATTCGGTAAAACTATTACAATTCTTTTGAAAATTTAAAATAATTACTAGGACTCCAGAGAGGATGATGATTGTAGAAGATTAGGATTTGGTGGAAGCATCAGGCTATATGAAAATTGGAGTCCAAGGGTTCCCTAATGGAAGCGAGCTGGAGTTCGAGAGACTACTACTACTATCATCTCAAGTAGGTTGCTCAACGGAAATCACTCTGCAGCCGATGATGTCGAATTAGACCATCGTTAACATCCCACTAAGTTGTTGGTCAAATAGACAGATGCAGGTCAAAAGCTATGTTCAAACAGCAAAAGGAATAGTAACAATGAAATCCACAAAATTTTTTATTATTTTATTCCGAAATATTCACTATTTGATGTAGATTTTAGGCTGGCGGCATCACAGTTCAATTTTTTTTTTTTTGAGAACGACGTTGCCTTAGCTATCACTGCCAGCAGTGAGTATTAAGAATACCAACTGCTTTTGGCTTGCATTGAATGATGTGGACACCAATCACATGTGGTATGAACAAGCCACACAGCTCATATCACATTGGATATTCAGCACGAGAGGTGGTATGAACTGGTCACTTAGATCAGTGGATTTAACTCCGTTCGATTTTTTCTCGTGGGGTTTTCTTAAGTCGTCTGTGTATGCGAATAAGTCGTAAGCCATAGTGGTCCATACGCCATCTGATTTATGCGCCAGAGTCGTGATAAATTGTACATTTCGAATTCGCTCAACCCAGAGCTGCGAAGGCGAATGTTGGAACGGTGTTATATTCGTCACTTTAATATCTTCAACTTTCAAGCAAATAACACATTCCGTTGATATTTGACACAAACTTTATTTTATTTAAAGTTAAAGATAGGAAGCGTTTAATGAAAAGCCCGTTATTATTAAGCCTTGTAGTTTAGAGTTGAGAGGTTTTGTGGTTTACCAAGTTTCTCGACCATGGAACAGAGTACTTAGAACATCTGATCTGCGGAAATTATTGATGGATATCATTACCATAATTTAGATGGTCATAATAACTTCCGTAACGATTATCTGAAAGGGTGGCAGTCATTACTTTGTCAATAAAAGTAGAAATACTAGGGAAGGCAACAAGAAATTCTGCCTTTGAAAGAAATGAATTCGAGAGGCATTTTAATCGCCAAATCTTACATTGGAAGCCTTTGTATAGTGTTATTTTAAGGTCCATTAAGTTGCTAATTACTTGGGATATCTGCGATATCTTCTGAGAACATTCCATATTTTACTTTGAAATGTCGTTTTCAATGCAATTGTTTAATTCACAAAGGTCCTTTGGCATTCTCCTATCTGTTAAGCAATAATAACCATCGTACTTATGTGTATTGGCCTATAAAACATGAGCCCCTGTTCAAACCCCAGGTCAGACATCTCCAAGAAATATGAAAAAATATTTCGTGAAAAGCATTTGATTATTTTAATTGGAGGACCCCGTCAAATCATATCGATTTATTATGCTTCAGGTTCTTTAAAGTTAACAGGAGTGTGTACTATATCAGGTCATCACTATGGCGTTCTCATGTCATGTGAGTACAAATCAAAACTGTGCCTAGATTTCGGGGAAACTTACCTAAAAGAAGAGCAAAGGAACCTGATGGGAATGTTAACGTATTTAAAAAAGAAAATTGTTAACACTGTAAGCCTGTTTATTAAATTTGTTAAATCCCTCGTATAAAAAGTCATTTTCGTTATTAATTTAAAACTTTTTTCCCCCTCATACATCTATAACGATATTTATTTTAACCACAAATGGCTTAATATGACAATTTTCGTATCAAAAAAAAAAAAAATCGAGAAAAACCAAAAGAAAAAACTTTTTAAATGAATTTTACAAACAAAGTTTTTTTTTTCAATTTTTTTCCATTTTTTTTGTTGAACTGAAGTGCTACACAATCGTTACATTTTCTGTTAAATTTAATTCAATTTAATTTAATACACTCACTCACACTGAGTGACATTTAACAATAAATATTTTGTAGACAACAACTGCAAACAACAGCAACAACAACAAAAACAACTATAACAGCAACAGGAGCAACAGCAATACAAATAGAACAGCAATCCAATGAAAAATTTAAAGGATTCACTTAATACAAGTGGGCAATAGGAAAATAGTATAGAAATATACAAAAACAACAACAGCAACAATAACAACACCAACAATAGGAAATAAACAACAAAATGTTTATAGTTATTGATGGTCAATAAAATAAAGGGGGGAAGAGAAGTCAAAATGTAAAGGCATGCCGCCATTAGAAAAACGAAAACGAATCGAAAACCGGATTGGATTGAATGACTGAAACAATCTAAAATTCAATCAATAGGACTTTACAGGTCAAATATGATTAACTTTAACTTTGTTGTTGTTGTTGTTGTTGTTGTAGGTGTCATTACTTGTTTAACAAACAACGAAATAAATAAGTAGAGAAAAAGCAATAAAAACTATTAAAAATTATTGTACAACACCAAGGATTTTTAAGGCGTAATAAAATTTAATCCCGTATAATCAGTTATACTATGGACTTCCTTCGATCATAAAAGAAATATTTACTGGCTTAACGAAATGAAATACTTTCTTCGTTGAGACTTAAAGTGTATTGTATATACTACAGTCAGAGATATTGTTCGATTTCTTTTAATATATAGTGCGCCACTATATGCGAGTATATAAGCATAACTCATACATGAGTACAGTCGATAGCAGCTGAAAAGTAATGAAAATATTTACTTACAATATATGCTGGTCTTGACTCTCTCTTAGTAGTTCAAAGTTGTATAAAACCTTACCATACATACATATGTAAATTCTTAATTAGACTCTTTAGTCAGGACACGATCTAGTTTCTCACACCACTTATGAAGTGTGTGTTAATTTTATACATGAGTGGTGGTGAGTGACGGCGCAAAATATCGAGTGTAGCTTCGGCTGTGTGGCACGTAGCGCCGTCCTGTTGAAACCAAATGTTGCCAATAACCTCCTCTTCAATTTTTGTGAACAAAAATTCGTTCAACATGGCCCGATAACGATCGCCATTGACTGTAACGGCCACTCCTTGCTCATTTTCGAAGAAAAATGGCCCAATTATACCTCTGGACCAAAATCCGCACCAAACAGTGACTCGTTTTGGGTGCGACGGCTTTTAAATGTATGCGTGCGGATTTTCTGTGCCCCAAATGCAACAATTTCGCTTGTTTACATACCCGCCAAATTCAAAATGAGCTTCATCTGAAAAGATGATTTTTTTTGCCAAAATCGGCATCTTCTGTAAGTCGATCGCAGGCCCACTTAGCGAAGCGAAAACGCATTGGATGGTCAATTGGCTTCAACTCCTGAACCAATTGGACTTTGTATGGCGTCATACCAAGGTCTTTATGCAAAATTCGTCTCAATGATGTCTCCGAAATGTTCAATTGTTGAGAACGACGGTGAATTGATGTTGATGGCGTTTCACGCACACTTTCTGCCACAGCAGCAATATTCTCGGGTGTACGCACTGTTTTTGGCTTTTCACGCTTTGGTTTATCGATGAGATTGCCAGTTTGTTTCACTTTTTTCACAAGATAACGAACATATTGAGCTGACTGTGCTTCTCTTCTTCCAAAATCCGTACGCAATTTTCGCACACATTCTGCAACATTACCATGATTTTCAAAGTAATGTCGCAAAATTTCCCAGCGTTGTTCAAGCTCATACACAACCATATTCGTTCAGCGGAAGGATAAAACTAATTATCTGTCAAATCAGACATGAGCTAAGTGTTACCATTCACGAAATAAGCTCTAGTTAAAAAACGTTAGATGGCGGAACCATTAGTTCTAGAGGGACAAATGGGAACTCTGCATAGGAATTGTATGCAGCTTAACATTTTATGCCATACTCCAAGCAGTGAATATAGCTTAACGCCAACACCATCGGCAATAGCCCATCCAAATACATTTAGTCCGCAACCGACTCAAGTACCACTACCATTAATGACCCCATAACCGATTCCAATACCACTACCAGTAATGACCCCACAACCGACCCAAGTACCATTACCATTACTGACCCCACAAATGAATCAGGTAGAGTTAGAAAGTACAATTACAGAATATATCGCGTCTTTTCAATAGTCAGAAATTCCCTATTTGTATGTAAATAGTTCATTTTATTTTTTTTTATATATCTAAGGCCGGGTTCACTCACAAGTTTCTGAAACATTTTTGGTTCGGAGAAATTTCTTGTTCACTGAGAGTTTTCTGCAGCATGATTCACCCATTTCAGAAACTTTGTTCGTAAAAACAGTGCTGCCATATTTAATTGAAAATGACGTAAATACATATGTGCACTAACTTAAGAAAGTTAATTATATTTGTGTCAAAATAAAGAAATGAAAAATTAATATTTATAACAAAAAATAAACAATATTTGTGGTTATTACAGTTTAAAAAAGTCAACTCCGTATGACGAATTTTTAAGAAATTTTTCAGTAGAATTTCTCTATTTACTCTCAGGGTTTTTGCCAGAAGTCTGCTGATAGGAAGTCGCCGAGGAAACAGTTTTTCATATTTCGTTTCGTTTGAGATGTCTGGTTTAAACCGAGGCCACACGTCTAATAAGGCACACTATCTACTAGACTACGGCGACTATTATAAAACCTAACCATTATCAAACAATGATTCACATGAAGAAGATACACATTTATTGTATCCTCTTGTCATCTTATTATATACACCCAGCAATGTAATATTCTGTATAAAATGCCAAATATTATCATACCGTATTAATTTTGAGCTTGATTGACGACTATTCGTGGTTTTCTAGTTTTAACTCTTATATGTTACTGGGTTAGCTTGGGTAGCTTGCCGTTCAAAGACAAGTTCACCCGGTGGCCATATGGCCCATTGTGTTACGCAGTGTGAGGTAAGCCCCCTTGTCATAATTCGCCGCCATGCCCAGATCTTCAAACGTTCTGTCACCCAAAAACCGATGACGTTACTATCTGTAGGCTATTTGTCGATATTTATAAAGGCTGTCTCTGTGAGAGTGCATGTGGCAACTTTGAAATTTGGAAGTTGTCATATGTATTTATTTCAATTATTAAAATGAAGCGCTTTATGTAAGGAAATGCGTTATAATTGTGCAAATTTATTACAAAAATTTTTAAAAACAAATTTCAGACGTCAAAACTTCGGAGAGTGGTATACAAACTTTAGTGCACTGTGGCGTTTATATACAGTAAACTTCCGTTTGAAAGTATTGCTGCTGTAAACAAGAGTGTCACAAAGTCGCTGCAGTGTAGTAGGTAGTGCGTTGGCTAATTAAATGTGAGGCCACGGTTCAAAAAACAAAGGTCAAACATCTCCAACAAAACGAAACTTGAAAAAATATTTCTTCGGCGACTTTCTCTCAGCAAAAACTATGTGAGAAATAAAAAATTGCCATGAAAACTTCCCAAATCTGTCGTTTGGAGTCGAATTTAAATTGTAGGTCCTGCCTCATGTATAAAATTAACACATAACACATAAGTGCTGTAGGAAGCTAGGTTGTAATCCTGACTAAAAGGGTTGTAATGACCAATTGTGGATTTATGTTAATTGCACGTAATATGTCCACCATTGGAAGAGTGGCATACAAATTTTAAAGAACTCTGGCGGTTATAAGTAAATTTCCTGTGCATCAACGTATCAGTTGGTCTCTTGAATGCACTCACGAAATCCATGAGCAATTGTATGGTGTGGATTTGTTTCAGAGGGTGTGATTTGTTAAAACCGTATGATTGGGCATTGCTTTTCGAAAAATATTCGTTGAAGGAACATGTTAATGAAATGCATGTGGCCTGCTGTAAATCAAAGTATCGCTGCAAGCCCAGAAATATAAATTCGGCATCGTTTCTTCACCTTCATGAAGCACTACGCGTCCAATTTCGACAACAGACCTCCATCTTCATGAACACAAACCAGTTCAAACCAGCAGTCAGTCCCGGCAATTGGTTCAATGTGTAATGAAGCAAGGTGAAGTCAATGTCGACTTTCGTAACCCGGGTTTCATTTGAGTGGCTGTAAAGTGTAAAGTGTAAATACACAAAATCGTTGAATATGATGCTCAGAAAATAGACATCCAATCCATGAGAAATTGTCCAATACTCATGCAATTCATAAGTCAGATGTGGAATTAGGTCAGGCGGTGTGATTGGCCTTGGCTTTTCTAAAGAAATGGCTGCAAATACAGTAACTTTGATGTGAATTCATTGCAGGAACATAAAAATAGAGTTCACGTGGTCTCAGCTAGTCGGCATGTAACTGGATGACATGTCAACAATGTGCAGTAATCGATTTATTGCAGAAACGACTAGCAGAACAAATTTTCTCCAAAAGTACTGATGTCTACTGGTCATTATAATCAATCGATTTAATGATATTTTTCATTGAAGATTCATATAATTTCTGGTGTAAGCGAAGCCACCGAATATATGACTTTTACTTTTCTTCTGTTTCGTTTTGTTTGAGGTGTCTTAGCTGGGGTTTGAACCACAGGCTCTCATCTAATAAGTCAACACACTATCTCACTTACACAATAGTTTTGTAAGAAATCATGTTCTCTTTCTAAAAACTGTCCTTAATGCTCAAACCATAGCTAATGCTGCCCTACTATGCCTGCATCAGTTCTATTTAATTGCCTTCACGTGTTTGGTTTATAACGTAAAACGTACACTTGGCTTCATGCTTGATGGCACATTTGTGCCGGATGTGATTGCAAAATAATGATTTATGATTTTTCTTCTTCTTCTACTTCTTCTTCATATACTTCTTCCATATTGGCTCTTTGTTCATATTTATCCACTTCTGCTTATGACTATGACAACTTTTCTTTTCTTTTCGATGGCATTCAGTTGGGCTTCATTTTATTTCAGTTTTTCTAGTTTTTCATTCTATGTTTTGTTGTTATTGTACGCTACAAATACTACAACAACTCTATTACTTTAAATACAATATCCAGCAGCCCAGAACTGTATTTTTTTTCTGGTAAAACTAGAAACACCTATTTTTTTGGCCCCCTCCAACTCAAAATACAAAATTTTTGTGTTTTAGTTTCAGTCAAAACAGGCGCCTGTAGACTTTGCCAAAAAAATTTCGGTTTTTTTTCTCTTTCTTTCTCTCTCTCCTTCTTTTGTGTTTTTGTACACTATTCTAGTGAAAATGGAAAAACTAAAATGAGAAGAAATAAAAGAAAAATTACTTTTACATCAGTTGGCTATTGTTGTTGTTGTTATTATTGTTGTTTTCTAGATGGGGAAAATTGAAAAGGAAAGTTCAAACATTAGCAACAGCCTTTGTGACTTTTTACATCGATTCAGTGTGCTCCTTATATGACTACGTCGTATACACGAGTGTACAAGTGTTGTGTGGCTGAGTGTGTGTGTCTGAGTAGAGGAATAGGAATAGGAATTGGAATTGGAATAGGAAAGTAAAGATTTATGGAGATTTGGGCGTGTTACTGACACACTATTCGATTGCCATCGAATGACGCAAGTCATCTAAAGAAAGTATAACCATAATTCTTCTTCTTCTGCTTCTACTTCTGCTTCTTCTTAGATCTGGACTTTTTGTCTTAATCACAAGAACAGCAACAACAACAGCAGCTGCCACAAAGCCGTAAAGAAAAAACTACTTTTGTAAGTAGTTTCAGCCAAGTTGTAACCGCTTCTTAAGCACTGAAATAAAATCGTTGTGTCATTAGTAATCAACTTATGGAACATCATGAGTAACGTTCCTCGTTCCCTGAGGATGATTTGGACATTTGCAATCGATTTGCAAACAAAGGTTTTTGTACGGCGGTATATTAAATTGTAATGGACTTATAGCTGTTGCTGTTGCTATTGCTGTTGTTGTTGTTGTTGTTGTTGCTGTTGTTATATAGTTAATAAATAATTCGATTAAGAGATTCAATCCTCTTCGCTTTTGAGTGCTTCACACTGAAACTGAAAATGCCAAGTCAATTAGAATCAATAGAAAATGCTGTGATTACAACGAACACTATAGGATCAATTAATAAATAATAACAAGAAAATCATTAACACCCAACCATTAGCACAGAGCTAATAATAACAATATATCCTTAAGTCAGAAGGAGTTTAAGCAGAGGAAACTTGATTTGAAATATGATTTTTAATATTCTATTTAAAGGGCTTAGCAGTGCTGTATTTAATTAGCTGTTCTCTATTCAATAGAGTGAAAATAAATCTCTCTATATCGGCTCTTCCAATATGGACATCTGAACTTTTCCAATTAATCATGGCCATCTTGTTGAAACCACATCTGTTCAATTAGTTGTCGTTTCTTCAGCCTGTTTTACCAATTCATCGTGGACCTCCGTAGACAGCGACAAGTGTTCGCTGCATGTGTTCTACAGCAGTAGGAAACTGACGCGCATTTTCATCGATAAATCATCTTCAACCATGAGGCCCCTTTCTAGATAAATGATTACATACATACATAATTGGTCATTACAACCCTTCAGTCAGGATTACGACCTAGTTTCTCACACAACTTATGTTGTGTCGACTCCGAACGACAGATGTTTGAGAAACTTTTCATGGCAATTTTGTTTACTCTCAGAGTTTTTGCCAGAAATCTGCTGAGAGGAAGTCGCCGAAGAAATACTTTTTGTATTTTATTTTGATGTCTGGCCTGGGGCTCGAACCCTGGCCGTTCGTCTAATAAGCCAACACACTACCTACTAGACCACGACGACTTCAATATAAATGATTACGTGTACAAACAAAATTGTTGAATTTGGAACGATATGAACCCACATGAAATCCAAGAGAGTCCATCGCACAGTCCAAAAAAGTAATTGTTTGTTGTGGATTTTAAACTGCTGAAGTCCGTTCATATTTTTTTGAAAATGACATTTACAGGGCCTTAACTGACCACGGCGAATACCAAGCAGATCAAATTATTTTATTCTTGAGCCTGAATTGGAAGCTTTGAATGAAAACTACATGCAGTTTCAATAGGATGGCTCTCCAAGCCACAGAAATCATGCCAAATTAGGTGTTCTGCACGATCGATTTGAGGACATAGTCATCTCACATGGTCAGACATCTCCAACAAAACGAAATATGAAAAAATATTTCTTCGGCGACTACCTCTCAGAAGAATTCTGGCAAAAATTCTGTGAGTAAATAAAACTGCCATGAAAAGTTACTCAAAAATCTGTCATTCGGAATCGACTTTAAATTGTAGATCCCTCCACTCGTGTATAAAAATAATACACACAGCTTAAATGGTGTGACAAGCTAGGCCCTAGCCCCGACTGAAGGTTTGTAATGACCAATTATGTAATTTTGTATGTATGTACGTATGTATGTATGTATGTATGTATGTATGTATGTATGTATGTAATTTGATCTGGCCACCGGGAATGTGCGACTTGACTTTGTTAGACTTTATCTTGTGTTGTTTGCTTAAGTCCGTGTTATATGCGAATAAGTCATAAGCCACAGTGTTCCTTAAAGCCAACATAACCCTTGACATCGGTCAAATTCAGCCTAGAAAATAATACACATCGTAAGCTTTCCACTCAGAGAAACAGGTATCAATGTCATCAGATATTTTAGCGATGTTTTATTCCACACATAATGATCTCAACTATTTTGTAACTGTAACTGTGTAAGAACTGTCTTTAGAGCCATTATTTCGGCCTCATAATGGGTAGTCTAAATTCTAGACCAGTCTGGTTTACTGAGGCAGGTAAGAAAATAGTATTTCTTCACCCAGAAACTACAAAAGGTCCACTGTAGGTGACTTTATAATATGGAGGTTACCAATAAAGAACAAGAAAGATAGAACAGAAGGTAGAATTAATCAAAAGAAACATTTATGAGAGAGTTTGTGTCAAAGTTGAGAAGGAGAAGAGGAGAGAAAAGTTTGAAAGGTTAGGTTGGCGGGTAGTTTGTTGTTGAGGAAAGCCGTTAGTGGTGGATTAGAACCACCCCGAGCAGCGGATGAAACCGGCCAGTGACCTGAGGGGCACGTTCCCCCCTGATGCTCAGATCTTTAAACGTTCATTCATCCAAAAACCGTTAAGGCCTGTTCTGAAGTGCGGGGCACTTGCATAATAGATGTTGCATCGATTCCGTTTCGTCTACAAAATGGGAAAAGATCATCATCGAAATCATTTTATCAGTCTACTAATGATCGAAATGAACATTAGGCCTCGGTTTAAACCCTAGGTTAGATATTTCCAACTGAACGAAATACGAGAAAGTATATATTCGGCGACTGCCGATTTCTGGCAAAAACTCTGAGAGTAGGTAAAATTGCCATGAAAAGTTTCTCAAATAAATTCTGTAGACTTTAAACTGTAGATCCCGCCACTCATGTATAAAAAAATAACACACACAACATAAGTGATGTGAGAAACTAGGGCCATAATCCTGACTGAGGGGTTGTAATGACCAAATTATGTATGTGTGTTTAGATGCAGTCTTGACGTTTACTTTCAAGACATTGCTTGACTAGGTCTTCCGAATAATGACACAGACTGTGCTGTTGTTTAAGACCAGTTTGAGAACAGAGAGAAATTTGCGAATCAATATTTTTAATAATTTTTTTTTTCGTTCAAATTTCTACTTTTAATATGTATTTAAAAATTGTTGAACTCGTTTAAAAAATTAAATCGTAAAACTAAAAACCTCTTAAAAATCCGTTATGCTTTAAATGACCCAATTTCCATAAAAACCTAAAACCTTCACAATTAAGCCGTTAACACTGTTATGTCTGCCATAAAATAAATTTTCCATCGAAATTGTTTGCTGCAAAACTGAGGAAAAGTTTAATTAATTTCATATAAATTTTTGCTTAAATAAGGGTTTCACTTACAACACAATAGCAGATTGAAATAGACTCCTTAATACAATTTAAAAGTCATCAAATGAATGAAAAAGCCCAGGTTGATCCACCAAATAATTTACTCCTTTTGTTTTAAGCACACTATGACAGTCAGGGTCTATTTATGTATGTTTTCCTAGTAAATTAACATGCAAAACTATCAGTTGTTTTCATATAAACGTACGTTTTATACGAAACTAAAACGAAAAACAAAAGCAGAGAAACAAAAAGTCCTTAAAGGGTCTTAAGGACACATGGAAAATACAATCAAAAATCCCATTTACGTTACAAATACTTGAAGTTAAATTCCAAGCATTCCTTCACACAGCCATAATACACTTTGTGTATGTGTGTTGTACTCGTATATGGGAAAAGGAAAAAAGGACACGATTTTTGTTTTGTTTTAATAGACTCATAGTGGTAATAAAGGGGAAGAATAGCATAGGGTGTGGGATGTGTTAAAGGATGAGTTGGTTGAATGCTTAACAATTTTAAATTATAATTTAAATTTGTTTTATAGAGTTTCCTTTTGTATATATGTACATACACCAGCACCTTTACCCCTCAAAGCAGTCAATTTACTGTGGCCCACTTGTATAGTCAGCCAGCCATACAGAAGATTTGAACAAAAAAAAAAAAAAAAGAAGAAAAAAATGGAGACAGTCAATTTCCATATTCAAATATTGGTTACAATCATTTTCTATCTTCATACTCGTACGTTGTACATTCTATATTTCATACATATGTACACAACCATTCATAAAATAGTTAAAAGAGAAAATGGGAAACCCCCCTCACTCTGTGTATAAATGAAGTGTTGCATAAATTTTATTTGCACGTCAAATAAATTGAAAATGTAGCTGCTCTAACTATTACAGATTTTTGTATTTTGTTTTTGGAAAAGTTTTCCTCCCCACCTCCTCTCAAACTCTTAAATGGCAAATTGTATACCATTGCCCTCTGGTCGTTATACCATCTCCATCACCTTCTCTTAGACTTCCATAAAATTCAGAGTTTTGTCATTTGTTATGAAGTATAATTCATCAGTATAACTACCAGCAGTATTTTGTATATGATTTGTTTCTTATTGGCATAGTGTGACAAAGAATAGAGGATACAAAACGATTACTATCTTAATAGTACGAGCAATTTCTGTCAAAGTTGTCAAAAACGATTGCAGTTGTACTTGAATTTTAATTATAAACGTGTTAAAAACCAAAAGCAGAATCCTTTCGAAAGATCTAGTTATTGTAGCGTGGGAAAGAAATACAAAAAGCATGTTAGGTAGTCTGATGGATTCAGAAATTTAGAGGAGACAGTGATTTGTCTTCCCCGTAGTCCTTGTATACCTTTTTTTCTTGGCTTTGCCGTTACCACCAAAAATTGTTGTCAGTCTGGAGATCAAGCATTGGATTACTCTTGCCAACAGGTGCTTGGTTAGGCTAGGTTGAAGGGATAGCTTAGATTACCAAAGCTCACTTGTGCACGCAAAGCAGCCCGTTGTGATGATGCTACAGGCAAGGGTAGTTCATATACTGATCGAATTCCACCAGACTAGAGCAGAAGTTGCTCAAAACAAGGACTACACATTAAAAGACGACTACCCTATCCTGGAAAACCAGGCAGAAAGTTTAATAAATGAAACGATATCCTGGACATTAATGGATAATAACTCCGTTAAGCTCACAAGGAATGGAGAACCAAATAACGTATACCTGTACCTGCAGGAAGTGGATAATAGTTTCCCCTTCTTCAGCAGATCTACACCGACGACAGAAGTCGTTAGATGGGAGTCTTCAGTTTTTCTGCGTGTCTTTCTATAACGCAATGACCTGTAAGAATGGCCACTGTGATCGTAATGACACTACGATCAAGTCCGAGTAGCTGGTTGGTGCGCCATTTAACCATCGATGGTCAAGTGAGTATGGCAGTGTGGAACAGGATTCCTCATTGACTTAGGCTTGACGTCCAGAATGAATTTCCGCCCAATGGCCAATTTTAAGTGGCACAACCAAATCGATTGACGAGGGTTCCGGAAGGAGTGCACCAGCTCTGACGAGTTCGTCGGTCCTGCAATCTACCGGAATGTAACTATGCCCAGGAATATTGACAAGTGAGACACTGAAGCGCACAGAAAGAACATCAAGACAGCGACGACACTCGCTAACGAGCCTAAAGTAAATCATAACGCTCGATAGGGATTTTATAGAGGTGCTAATATGGTCTCAATAGGCAATTGAGTAGCAGAGACCTTTCTCGTACAAGAAAACTAATACTCTACAAGACGCTCATCCTCCCCGTGCTTCTTTATGGCGCAGAAGCAAGCATGCCGCATTCGATCCAACAATAAGCTGCACGAGCTCCTCAGCGACATGGACGTTATGCTGGATGTGCCATGTCATTCGAATGTAAGAAAATGCTCCGGTGAGACGCATATTTGAAGCGGAGACTTGGGGAAGTCAGCGTTTGCGTTGGAAGAACCAAATTGAGGAAGCCCTGTCATCGATTGATGCGACCAACTGGCGAAGGCTGGCAAAAAGCAGAGCTGCCTGGAAGGATGTATTAAAGTCCGAAATCTTTTAATTGGGTTGTTAATAGCCAATTAAGCTAGTAAGTAAGTAAGTAGACTACGGACAACGAAGCAGAGGCTCGTATTAAGTGACGCAAATTGTGAGTCACTCAGTACTTGACAATACCCCTACATCCTGAAATAAATATAAGAATTACTCTTTAAATTATCGTGGCTGGCTCTCTGAGAATATTAAGGTAGTTTTAGAGAAAACATCATCACCTAACAAGTGTTGCGCGCAGACACCTAACACATCACAGTGGCCATTCTTACAGGTCATTGCGTTATAGAAAGACACACAGAAAGATTGCAGCTCCTATCTAACGACTTCTGTCGTCGGTGTAGATCTGCTGAAGAAGGTACAGATATACGTTATTTGGTTCTCCATTCCTTGTCAGCTTAACGGAGTTATTATCTATTGATGTCAAGGATATTAAACTTTTTGGCTGGTTTTCCAGGGTAGGGTAGTCGTCTTATAATGTGCAGCCCTTGCTTATGGCCATGAAACTGTCAGCCTACTCTAGTTTAATTGAAATAATTTGTCCACGTTTTCCATTGTCCCCCTGTTTATTGCGCACTTTTAGTGAAGATCTATTATTTCTACTGGCATATCCACTTTCGTTCTGTTTCGATTCATTTCGTTACGACTGCTACAATTTTATTTGAGTCTACTATTTTCAATTTACACAACAGCTTAATAAACATGAAATATGATGTTGAATGAATGAATGAATGAATGAATAAATGCATGAATGAATGAATGAATGAATGAACAAATGAATGAGAAAAAATTGATATGATTGACTGTCTAAATGAATGAATGACTGACTGAATACTGTTGAATGGATGTACATACAATATACATACATATGTATGTATGTATGTAAAGCATCGAACAGAACAGAATAGAATAGGACAAGAGATTATAAATGAACAAATGAAATGGATAGTTTTTCTTTCTTTTTATCATATTTCTAGTTGTTGTTGTTGCAGTTGTAGTTCTTATTGTCATTGTAACGAATATAAATAGAAAAATAGAAACAATTATTTGTGACAAATTAGAATTTTCGTTTCGATCTTGTTTTGTTCTGTTTTATTACACTTTTTTCTTCATTCAAAAAAGTTTTTTTGTTTTTTTATTGTATTTCGTTTGCCCGTCTCGAGTCTAGATGACTGGTTATTGAAGAGTAATTGAGATGAGTTTTAATAGACAAAAATTTTTAAATGGAAAATTAAGTACTTTTCAGAGAAAATGAGGCAAAAATGGTATGTTGTCATGTGGAAATTTATTTAAAAGCATTTAAACAACAAATACATATAAATTAGAGGGAACTCGATGGTGACAAACTTTTAATATCTGAGGGTTAAAAGTTAGGCGCTAAGTCATGAACAACTTCTTCTAGTATACATGGGTTAATAATCCTCTAAAAATGACGTTTTATACGACTAGACCTCTAACTATTGTGCCGATACCATACTTTTTTCAGAAATCAAAATTAATAAATGTATTGCCCATTCAAGATGCCATAGTACTGCGCTCACATGATGTCCTCTATTCGTTTAAGAAGATCCATAATTTTTTTTATCGAATAATTTTTCTATAGAATAATTTTTGTTATCGAAACATTTTCCATAGAATAATTTTTGTTATCGAGAAATTTTTTTATCGCTTCCAGTACTATTTCACTGACAAATTTCACGATGCTGTTTTGATGTTAAAAAGGAGAACTTGCTCTCTAGCATCTGAAATGTACCCAGGCGTTTTTTCTGGTATGCAATAGTCGCATAGTTTTCATGTTTCCATGTTCAGATAATTTATTTTCACCATCACAGGATCGAAATATAAGGAGCGAGATAAGCCACGTTTTGCACAAATGCCCGGCTTACTGAGTGTATCTTTTCAAATATTTCTTACCATTCCACAGAAATTTTCTGGCCTCATATACATACATACATACATACAACCTAGCTTCTCACACCACTAATGTTGCGTGTATTAATTTGATCCATAAGCGGCAGGACCTACAGTCCAAAGTCAACTCCGAAGGACAGATTTTTGTGAAACTGTTCTTGACAATTTTATTTAACGCTCAGAGTTTTTGCCACAAATCTTCTGAGAGGAAGACGCCGGCGAAATACTTTTCATATTTCGTTTTGTTGAAAATGTCTAACCTGGGGTGTGGACACTTTCCACCTCGCAAATTTATCAGCCGTCATGACTGTCGGATATTATAGCAATGATCTGTTCTTTGTACCTATTTAGATGAAATCAATTTCAGATTATAAGACAACCAATAATTCCCAATGGCCAAAAATCTCCTCTTCCTTTTTGTTTTATACCACACGATGGTGCTTACTTCATGCGCTCTTATTACTAAAACTCGTAGCAAAGCTTTTCTCAAAATTGTTGAGTCTGTTGGTTCCATCCTGTCTTCTGGTGCTGTTAAGTAATCGATTCATTAAATATGATGATGTCTGATGAATATCTTATTAGACTTCTTAGTCCTCAATAAACGTTTCAAATCTCTTGTCTTTAGTGCTGTAAGCTAGCCGGTTTTCTATGCCAGACTCTGTATCTTTTTCAACGTCATCTGAACTGTTTCCAGTCGACACTTTAGTTTATATGACTGCCTCCACATCGCAGTTTGTGTAAAATCATTATGTAGGATACACGAGCTAAATGATAAGACAACCATGTTATACGACACTGCTTCCCACAGTGCATACATAAAGCACGGACAAAATTCTATTATTTTTATAAAATTTTTGCTTTCATAACCTAAATGACAGTGCCGAAGGTATCGGTATTGGATTAAATAACAGCGCTAAAGATGGCGTATCATTTTAATTCTATCATTACAGCGAGTCCGTGAACGTGATGTAATTATCGTAAACATAGCTGGATATGTCTCAGTTTGAAAATATCAAATTTGACGTTTGAAGCATGTCAGATGACTTACGACAAATGAAATTCTGTTTTTACTTGGCCAAAATAGGTTGACTGTATTTGCAGGCTCCCGCAGAATGAAAATTATCTTCTGATCAAATTAAAAAAATCTGCTATGAAGGATAACACATAATAACTCTTAAATAATCGTTTAAAATACAAAATACAGACGCTCAATCCAGAAGAGCGATATGATATTAAGTTAGCAAACAGCATTCGATGCAAATCCAAATTGATTATCTTTCTTTGACGATTCTTCTCATATGGTCTTTCTCACATTATGGTCTTCTTATGCTAAACTGTCTGAAAAATTTATCCACCCTAGCTATACCACTCTATGCTTATTAAACCTATCTTAGATACCTGAATACCTCTTGTGTAAATAAGTTGAATCTCTCTGAAGCAGGCATATTTTTCAAGCATCAAGGAAGCATGCAATTGTTAAAATGTTTCAAAAACAGAGTTTTCATAGTAGCTTTTGAATTATCCGAGATATCAGATTTTAAAACCCACTGTATGTCCTTTTGTGGGAAATTAACTATAGGACTTATTTTATTAACTTTTCCTTTTTTTTCTTATTTTACCCAGGAATTTAATTCATTTTTCCTGTTATCATTTCCCAACCTTGAGTTAAGTATTTTACAGAGTTATGTTAGTAACATAAAAGAGCTCTGTTAACTGGCTTGGTTTGCGTCTGGGGAGATAGATTTTAAAATCTATCCTCACACATACATATATAAAAATTACCATGAAAAGTTTCTCAAAAATCTATCGTTCGGAGTCGACCTTAAACTGTAGCTCTCGGCACTCATGTATAAAATTAACACACACAACATAAGTGGTGTGAGACGCTAGGTCGTAATCTCGACTGAAGAGTTGCAATAATCAATTATGTATATAGTGTGTATGTGTGTATGTATGTAGAATTTATCCATTTGTGATGGATTGGCCAAGAAATTTAAAAATGCGTTACAGATTATATTAGTTTTGGATTCACTGTGTGTTTGTGAAATAAATTTTTGTGGTATTTACGATTCCTATTCCTATTCCACAAGATAAGTAGGTTAAGTAGGCTGTCACCTAAAAGAATAGGTATACTTCACTCCCTAACACTATAGTAATTCTAAGGGTCGTCCTTGCAGATCAGTGTGATCAGATAACAGCTTCTGTTTCCTTTTTCAACATATTTTTTTGAAGTGACCTTTAGATGTAGTGACATTAGTAGGACTCTACATTTACGACTTAATCCATTAAAAAGAAAGTTGGACGCTTATGTGAAAACCCTCTTATATAATTCAACATTAAAATGCATTACTTTTTTTGCAATCGAGTACCGCATAAATTTCCATTAAATAAATTCGTTTAAAAGTAGTTGCATGCTGCATGCCCGCTGATAAAAAATAAAACATCTTTACATGCTTCACTCTGTCGTCCATTACACTGTATATTTCTCTCTTAAACTGAATGTCTGTCTGTTAAAAGCCATATAGATTTATTACTTTTAATTTTTATACCAAAAAAACCAAAAACAAAAAAAATTCGGAATAAAAACAATTTCTCAGCATTTAAGTAACACAAGCCAAACACTCATACATATATGAACTCATATTTGAGTTATCATATGCACTTGTAAGCATTCATATGCAGTTTTACTAACCTTGACTTTAAAACATTTTATATTTGCTGCCGAAGAATATGTATGTACTCGTATGTAAGCATACAGAACAGAAAATTGTATTTGTTTAACATTTTTATTCTGGTATTTTTTATTCTCTCCTCATTTTTGGTAGTGAAGGAAATAAAATTACATGAAAAAAAAAATAGTAGAGAAGCTATGTGAGCATTGTTGTAATGCATTTGTTGTAACATTAGTCTAAGTAATGTGTAATTTCCTTTTAATTTTTCTTTTATTTTTATTTTGATTCTTCTCACTTCCTTTACATTTTTTTTATAAATTCTACTCACAAGCCACCATCGTTATTAAGTAACCCCATGAAAAGGGGGTTTATGGCATATACTCTCCCAAAAAAAAAAAATATGAATAAAATTGCCAAATTCTTAAATAAAACATTAAAAGAGGAGCCACACAAAGCCAGAATTCTTTATATGCTGCAAATAAACTGTCTTGCAACATTTTGCACATCCGGCAAAAGCTGTTAAGCTCATCTGTATTAAAATGATGCCGGTGCTGCTACTGCTGTTGCTATTACTGTTGCCCTGAAATGTAACCCTAAAGTAAATTTCTTCATATGAATTTTTGCAGAATAAAAAGAAAAATAAAAATTACGAGAGAAATTGTTTAAAGATACACCCTGGTTGCCACATCTTCATATTGTTTGCATAACACACAATAACAAAATGGAATACTCCCCCTATACATGCTGAAGGTGATTTTAAATACTTTTTTTTTACAAAACAATACAACAATAAAGTTATTACAGTAAAAACAACAACAACAATAGCAATAAAAACTTTGGAATAATCTTACTGCTAACGCGTTAATGGTATTTTAAACAAAAAACATCTACAACAACTGCAACAAAATTTTCGAAACCCCCAAAAAACCCCCGTCAGAATAAAATTAAATGCGACTCAAATGTTGTGTGAATAGAACAACAAAAACAAAAAAAAAAAAAGAAAAGGAAACGACAGAACATTTAATATTTCAAGAACAAAAAAAAAAATAAAGGATTTTGCCAACATCATGTTGCAAGTGCATGTATGTATGTGTTGCTTGTAAAGAGTTAAACATTAAGTTGAATCCTTTTCTACCATACTCTTATTGCTATTGTTGTTGCTGTTGTTATATTGTTATGTCGTATGTGCTGGAATCAAAAGTTTACCTTGCCTGCCATGTACCAACCATTAACAAATACCCAGCATACGTACCTTCATACATACATTCATGCATTCTTGCTTATTGAAGAGTCTTGGTTGTGTGTATTGCAAGTTGTTAGCAACTAATTTACAAAAAATTTTAAATTAAATTGTTTTCACGTACCACGTATGAGGACACAGTGGTACGTTTAATTAAAATTAAAACGAGAAAATGAAATTCTAATGGGAATTGCAAATGACTTTTAAAAACTCTTAAAAAAAAGAATGGAAAGAGGAACACATGATGATTCTTTATTTTTTGAACGGAGCAGGATTTGCTTACAAATTAGAGAAAGAAGAATCCGTGCTAAAGTATTGTCGTGAAGAGCTGCTTTAGTGCTGTAACCATACGATCTTTTGTGTTCCTCTTAAAATTTTTAAAGTATCCCTAGAATATCTCCTGTAAGACTATTCCCCATACAAACTAGAGGATGCTGTTCGGCATCAACAATGACAATTCCCTTCGTATCACCTTATATACACCCAGGTGTTTCCTCCTGGGGCACGCAATCATGCCCAACAGATTATAAGAGTGTGTTCCGATGATTCATCCTTATTTCCACAGGATAGACACGAAACAGCCACCATTCTGTATACATAAGTGTACTCTAAGTCTACAGTGTCCTGTCAAAAGATTGATTACCAACCTCAGACTATTGGTGGATAGTCTGATAGTTGACTCAGATCTCTTCTTATTGTAATTTTCCAACAAAAGTTTTGATTGCCTTAAAACCAATTGGTTTAAAAATAGTCTTTGTCTTTACCGCTCTTTATATTGAGCGAACCTTTCCATCTTTCTTCACTCAAGGGCGAGGAAGGTTTGCTTGCTAACTACAGAAAATTCCCATATGATCTGGAACCCAACAGAGGGTAACCTCACAAACATCGCCACATCAGTAAACTTTATGATGTGATGTTTATATTGGCGTTAACTTCAATGTAGTAGTTGGTTCACCATTTTAGATTCACACGGTTGTCAAATACACGATTGTGTTCCTTCACCAACTGCTGCTTCCAATTCTCTTGGATGTATAAAGTTTTGAAGAGCAAGTTTCAAAATATACTACGACAGTGAAATTTGAATTTGTTGGGAATATGCGGGCATTTCTTAATTCAGGTTGCAGCGAATTGTTAACGAAAGAAATAACTCCGGAAATTACACTTTTTGATAGCCAAACGACTGTCGAAATGCTTCCGTTGTAATGAAATCCAAGAGAGTGTATAACACAATCCTCAATGAGATGGCGGGACGGTATAGAGTTTGGCATCCATGACACAAAGATATTTTCGAAAGGCAGAGCGAATGAATAGGGCAGTTAGGGCGCAATCATTGAACTCTCAGACAAATTCCTTACTTAGAACCTCTTTGAATACCTACGTACATACATACACACATAATTGGTCATTACAACGCTTCAGTCAGGATTACAACCTAGCTTCTCATACCACTTATGTTGCGTGTTATAAATTTATACATGAGTGGTGTTCGACTCGACTCCGAAAGACAGATTTTTTTGAGAAACTTTTCGTGGAAATTTTTATTAACTCCCAGAGTTTTTGCCAGAAATCTGTTGAGAGGAACTCACCGAAGAAATATTTTTTCATATTTCGTTTTGTTGGAGATTTCTGACCTGGAGTTTGAAGGGTGGCTTCATGTATAATAAGCCAAGACACTACCTATTGGACTGCAGTGACGACAGAAAGAAGTCGGAAAATTCTATTAGAATACTTCCTCCTATCCAACCGGCTGTCCAAACGGTCGATTCCGATGTAATGAACTCCAAGAGAGTGAATAGCAGATACATCAATGAGATGGCGGAACGGTATGGATTTTAGCACGCAGGACAACAATATTCCGGGTTAATAGGGCAGGCGGTCCACAACAATCAATGCCGAATAGTCGGCTTCGGAAACGAGTGGAAAATCTGGCCAAAGCAGCACACTAAGTTTCGTTGTTGAAGTCATTACAGGGCATTGCATTATGAGCACTTGCGCAAAACGCATTTCCCTTGGACTCTTCAAAAATCCCGTTTGCAGGAACTGTGAAAGCAATCCGGAAGTGGAGGAAACTGTTCTTCAACAAACCTGGTTGCAGGGCGCAGAAAAAGTCTGCTTAAACTTCAAAGAAGAACACTTAGTATGGTTGTCGAAGTAGTTACTGAGCATTTATGCACAACGCATCGGTTAGGAGCTGTGGAAGCCGAGGAAACTGTTTTTCACTAAAGTTAGATACAGGGCGCTGAAAAAGTCTGCTTGAACTTCAGAGGAGCATACTTAGTATGGTTGTCGAAGTAGTTACTGAGCATTTATGAAAAACGCATTCGTCAGGAGCTGTGGAAGCAATGTGGAAGCCGAGGAAACTGTTTTTCACTAAAGTTGGATATTGGGCGCTGAAAAAGTCTACTTAAACTTCAAAGGAGCATACTTAATATGGGTCTTAGAGGAAACTGCTTTTCATCCACTGAATATGTGCTTGACACACTGTTTGAGGAGAACGGCTCCCCTTGGTGTCTACTATATAAATGATTTGAAGGAACTGAAGATCAGTCCACTGTTTGTTGATGTTATGAAAAACACATTTTACTTTAAGTCCTCTAAAGAGCCAACATCTTCAAGCAAGCGTGTGTTACTTTTGCCATTAAAAAATATTTTCTACGACCATATTAAGCCATATTCATATGGGTTTTATAAGTGAATCCCAACGATATGGAGTTCAACAAGACTCTTTTACTCTTCAGTTGTTTGGAAACAACTCTAAGAAATTTTGGGCACTTTTTTCATAATTTTTTCTAAAACTTGGAGAACAGAATTGAAACAGAAAATAAAAAAGTTTGAAAAAAATAAACCCCGATATTATGCTCATTAACATAATAAAGCGCATTTTAGTCTACAAGTTTATTTTTTTTAATTTTTTTTTTGAAAATAATTTCTATAAAATAGGAGAAGTATTTGCCGTAAAAGTAAAACGAATTTTTTTGAAAGAAAGAATACAGAGACACTGGCATAGACCAACACAAAAAAATGTTGAAAAGTTTCGTCTTTTTTTTTTTGATTTTAAATATTAAAGAGGATGATTTTATAAGTTGTTAAGTGTCCCTTAAATAACAGAAAAAACACCAGAAATCACACAAAAAAAAACAAGAAAACATTTTGAAAACGGTTTTCTAAAATGGAGATGCAAATAACCCCTCTTTCCAAATGGGGGACCTTGTTTCGGAATTGTTTAATGAAATATAGAAAAAGTTTAAAATTTTTAAATAATATTGTACTAAACAATGGCAAAAGTTTTGCTTTTCAGTTCACTTCTTCTCTTATTCTTCTGCTCTTACAATTCATTACATTCTTGAAAATTCTCTTTAAAGCAATTCGAAAGGAAAGCGAACAAAGCAAATTTTTTTCTTTTCTATTTTTTTTCTGTTTCTTCGATTATAAAAAAGTTTAAACATTTGTAAGTATAAATAAATAGCCATTATTGGGCTCTATTAGTTAAGCGTGTAAACAATTTATTTTTTATTCATTTTAAATTTCAAATGAATTTGATTTTTTATATTCCAAAAAAAAGAATCCAAAAAACAGGTGGTATTCTTTACTGTATACAGAGAAAAAAATTTCTTTTTCTTTTTAATATGCAACTGGGTTGCACATATGTTGTTAGGCATTAGCATTCAAATTTTGCATTTACCTACCATTCCCACTGACATCAACTGGCGTCTACATCTACACCGACATGTTGCCATGTTTAATCTTCACAACGTATAAGAAAGAAGCATTGAGGGTTTGTAGATTTGCCAAGAGAAACAATAGACAAGACATGTTGCCTATAAATCGGATTAAAAAAGCCTCTTAAATGAAAATTTAACCTCCAGTCTTTTTCATTGGGAGACAATGAAACAAAAGTGGGGCGGGAAAAAACGGTTTTGACCTCCAACTTGTACTTGTTGGCTAAAATATGTGCATATAAACTGGAAATGCATATAAAGATGTTTGGCAAATTAGGGTGGCCTTAATTTTAAAAGAATAAGAAACAGTTTATTAAATATATTTCTGGAAACGGTATGCAGTATTGACCTTTTAAGTTTCGTAGAGCAAATAAGAGGGAATTGAAAATATATTCCTCAACTTGAGTAACATATATTTTCATAAACTGTGACAGAAAATTAGTCTCTCTATTGACCTTTCTTATGGCTTCAATCATTTATATTCTGCTTCCTTCTTTCAATTTAATACAATTCTTCAATTCTTTCAATTTGAATTGTGTCAGGTAGATATCACGGATAAAGATCCTTTCAAAATCCCTGAAAGACTACAATCTTGAGTTTAAGTTCGCTTATAGTAAACGAATTAATTTTAATAGCGCTCCCTGGATCTTTATACGTGTATAAGGCCAGCCATCCCATCATCTCTTTCGAAAGTGATTGCAACTTTTGCAACTCTCTTGATATTGACCACTTATGGCAGTTTTGTGTTCATCTCACATTGTTTTTTGGTCATGGAAAAAACCCGGGTAAATCTATGGCTGTCTCTTCATTCAAATTGGCCTTATTCTAAGCACAACTAAACTAAAGACAGTAGTATACCGTCAAAAGCAGCATCATCCATTAAGAATAATTCCTGCCTAGCAAACTAGCCGGCATTGCTGATCGATTCCGGAGTCCATATGTTTGCTATGAAAGACGTATTTGTAAAAATTGATTCATCATTACTACAAGGGAAGGAAAATAAGGTTAGCTTCTGCTGCTTCTCTTCATGTGGGAATTCTAAGCAATGGGCAAGCAGACAGGCTTGCTAAAAGAGGAGTTTCCATTCCGCTAAGTATTGGAATATTTGCAAGGCTATGTTCAACGAAAGGTTAGATAAAGTGAAGCAAATACTCTTCTAAAACCAAGTGGGCTTGGAGCAATCAACATTTTTATTGAGTAAACCTGAATCGTGCATCAGAGTATTAATAAATAACTTGAGGTTGGTAACCTGTCTTTTGAAATGGCACTGTTAACTCAGAGTACATTTTTCCAGAAATGAGTTTGTCATGGAACCTACACGTATAGTGAATCATCAAAAAATATTCTTGAACTTTATGACATATTGGTGCTTCCAAGAAGGAGACAACTGGGTGTATATGTCAGGTGCGTACCCAGCATTATTCTGAAATATGTCCGAGGCAACAGAATTGGTGAAATCATAATAGGAATCCTCAAAAGTTTTATGGGAATACAATATATCGTATGGTTGTAGTAATAACACATATTTTCACGACTATAACACAATGCGACAATGGAATGTACTATCCAAACACTGGGTCTTTAAAATATATATAATTGGAGTTATATTGCAAGAATCCCAGATTCTGTGTAGATGGATTGATCAATATTTCACTTGTACCTGTTCTATCTCTAATGCTTACGAACTCGTTCGTGGAGTATTTTTCTAAGATATAAGACCACTTAATTTTATACAAATTCGATAAAGCACTGAGAAATTGTTTGTTGACTGTTACATTTGATTCCGGGGGTACTTGGGTTTATTTGTAGTCAAATACTTTAATTTTAGTTGTGAATTTTGATAGGAAGGCGTCAATACGAATTTAAATATTCAACTTATGCAACATTAATACCATCCTAATATATTATGTACGTAGGCATATTGAAAAATTATTGCTTCTTGTGATTTACATGCCCATATGTCCCGTAGTCTAGTAGGTAGTGTTTTCGCTTATTAGATGCAAGACCTGGGGCAGACATCAAAACGAAATGTGAAAAAATATTTCTTCGGCTACTTTCTGGAAAAATTTTGAGAATACGATAAAATTGCTATGAAAAGTTTCTCAAAAATTTGTCGTTCGGAGTCGACTTTAAAACTGTAGGTCCCGCCACTCATGTATAAAATTAACACACACAACATGAAGTGTGAATCTAGGTCGGAATGCTGACCAATTATGTGTATGAACGACATTCGCTTGTGCAATTCAAGTCGTACTTTCTGCGTAATCTTCATGCAATGATTACTCGATTTCAAGTTCCGGAACTTGCATTTCTTAAACTTTATGTTTCATTAGTTTTGGTGTTATATACATTCTAATCGGACTTATTTTCATTTTAAACCGTACTTACGGAACATGTCACAATCGATTTATTGCGTCAAATGTTTGATTGCCGTTTCATTAGCCAAATGTTGATGTCAATTGGCCGCCAAGAAACTGCGACTTGACACCTTGTTGCTATTTTCTGTGGAAAAATGTTATGTCGACAAACCAGAGACAATTGAGCATTTGAAGGCCAAGATTCGTGATGCCATAGACGAGATACGGCCCCACTCACTCGGAAAAGTGTATGAAAATTGATCCAAACAAATGAGGTACTGTGCGGTCAGCCTCGGCAACCATATTAATGAAATAATATTCCATTTCTACCCACAACAATTGTACTTCACA
Source organism: Sarcophaga subvicina (assembly GCA_936449025.2). Lineage (NCBI taxonomy): Eukaryota > Metazoa > Arthropoda > Insecta > Diptera > Sarcophagidae > Sarcophaga > Sarcophaga subvicina. Next base: position 79,616,110 of record OW388083.2, read on the forward strand.
ACAAAAAAATATATTTGGAAAATATTCAAACCGTTTACGATTTATTGCACTTTTAAATTTAAACTTTTAAATTGCCAACCCCTTTATTATTTGAGTACAAAATTGTATTGAGCCCCCTAAATTATGCAATATAAACGGTATGATATAATCAATAACATTCCGAGTGCCATTATTGTATAGAATTGTTGTTGTTTAATATACGTTGACACATCAATATTATGGCGTATGAGTGATTTTTAATATGTTAAATAAATAATATCGCTCATACGCTATGGTAAAGCAATAACAAAGGAAAGTAAATGAATGAGGAACAGTTTAATATAGAATTGTATCTATTAATAGAATTTAGAACGATATTTATTATACAAAAAATAACAGATAATATTAGAGCAAAAGCAAATACTCACAAGCTAGAGAAATTTATTTCAAAATTTTTTTTTATTAACATTTCATCAGGAACTCACTGAGCTAAGCATTGTTAAGCGTAATAAATCGCTTATAAATTGAGCCTCGTATTAAAGAAAAATGCATTGCATTGACAAATTTGCATTTGTAACCTCTGCTGTTCCCCCTTGTCAAGGGCTGTTGCATTGAAATACACTTTCAGTTTTTAAAAGTGGGTTGGGGTGCATTCAAAAGAAAATAGGAAAAAAAACTAACGACCTACGCTAATACCAATACTATTGCCATTAACTTACACATACACTCGTTTATAAAGAGTTTACAAGATATCTTTCATGTTGTTGTCAAGTGCATAAGTTACTGTATGTGTAAGAGCGTAAGACTATATGCGTGTGTCTATACATTCAACAATAAGTTGTTGCTGCTGCCGTTATAGAATTTTTTTTTGTTCAACGGCAACAATCATGCTGATGTTTTTTAATATTTTCAAGCGAAACACCTGTGTGACATTGTCAAGACAATGAATAAAAGTTGACGGCAGTGCAAAATTTGCACAAGTGAATGACGAAAAGCAACAAAAAAACAAAAATAATTTAAACATTGAAAGGTAAAGAGATAAAGGCATACATGCAGGAGGGAGGTTTTCAGTATCAGCACAAACGTTTTTAGGAAGCCCAATAGCAACAGTTGCAATGACAATATAACCAATGAAAACAATTAACTGAGTGACATGTGTTAAAAAGGGGAAGGATAACCAATTACATAAAGTTTTAAACAATTAATCCAACATTATTTTTTTAATGTTTAAAAACTGCAACAGGAATATGTAGTTTCTCCCAACAAAAATAAAAATTTTTAGGTTTGAATCAGGAAAACAAATGTACGCCATACTTCCCTACGCCAGCTTGATGATGATGGTGAAAACAATGATATTTAAACATTGAAATGCAACAAGGTTCCTACACATTCATCAAACTATGCAAGAGCAAACATTCAACCAACTAAGCAGCCCGACAACCAGCCAAACAGTCAACATTTCATTCATTTTAAAACCCTCAACCAAAGTCGACATTAGTCTAATGAGTTGGTATTCGAATATTTTATGTGACTACTTATGGCATGTGAGGGTATTAAATATACGCTTAAATATGTATGCGTCCTCTTATTCAACTGTCTGTCTGGGTCTCAGCAATAAATGGTTTATTTGTAATGTATATACTCGTATGTTAAGTCCAACATCAATATTTGTCTGACGGCAAAATCAAGAAAAGCTACAAAAGAACTTAGTGCTAATGACTACAAGTTTAAGGTTAAAATTTACAACAAAAAAGAAGAAAAAAAATTATGGAAAAAGAATAGAAAAATATTGTAAAAAATTCTGCTTCTTTTTATTGGTATTTAACTGTTGAGAAGACAATTTTAATGCTTTAATGCCTTGTAAATACAAAATGACTTTTAAAAGAAAGAACACTTTATGGTGTTGGTCGTACATAAGAACAATACAACAAGAAAAAAAACGTTTTAAAATAAAAAAAAGTACAATATTTGGAAATATTTTCAAATAATTTACAATGCTAACAAGCAAGGCTTGGTATCCTTAACCACAATATCTAGAGGTTCATAACCTGATAGTCTGTTCTTTCGCCGGACAGTTGTTTAATTGGTCATTACAACACTTTAACCAGGAGCACAACATAGTTTCTCACATCTCTCCTGTTGCGTGTGTTAATTTTTACCTATGAGTGGGGAGACCTTCTGTTTAATATCCGAATAACAGAATTTTTTGAGAAACTTTTAATGGCAATTTGGTTTACTCTCAGAATTTTTGCCAGAAACTGCCTTCTAAGAGAAAGCCGCTGAATGAAATATTTTTTTATTTATTTATTTATTTATTAATTACAATACAATTACAAATTATATCCTAATTATATACGAGCGAATTAACTTGACTATATGCTCGGTGTAGTGTCACGGACCAGAGCCTCTGGTGGGAATCGAACCCACGACCCTCACGCTAATAGTCTAGCACGCTACCCACTAGACTACCAGGGCATTTATATTTTTTTTTTGTATATTTTCGTTGTACGTCGACTTCATTAGGCTTAAGTAATGAATCTGAATTTATATTCTGCAGTTGAATCTTTAAATAGGGGTAATCTGCGAAAGTTGACAACTTATCGGGCGAGTCGCTTAAATCACAAACACTTTTTATGGCTAATAAACAGTCTCCGCTATTCAGAGTAATTTCCACGGGAGTTTAGAGATAAGCAAAGTAATAAGGATACCATCAATAAAGGCATTGGTAACAGTACTCTTTATGCAATCGATTGACTTAAGGGTGTGATATGACATCTTACTATCACCAGGCTATAGGGTTAACCGGAACTACGAGCCGTATCACCACAATATATTTGAGATACTGAAGGGATGGTCGCTTGGTGCATTTGCAATTGTGAACATTTGCATCACACCGATATTAAATCAAGCATCTTGTTCCAACCAAACTGTGGCACAGAAGCGAGTGGATATTTTTTGCTGGCTTTTTACGTGACTATAGGACAGGACAATATGTAGGGAAATCAGAAACTAAATCCTGTCTTCAACTACCGTACCATTATATGATTTTCCAAGCGAAGGTACATGCGTTCAGATCATGGGAAACGATTGGTAGACAACAAACGGAATTTTAATATCTTCACTAATAGTCAAACGACATTAGCTTTCAGCGATATGAGATCCGGGACTAACTTGGACTGTAAAAACGTGAACTTATCAATCTATTAGACATTAAAAAATGTGCATTATATAAGTACTTAGTCGTCAAAGATTGATCAAATAATCCATCAGTACATAAACTGGAGTAATCGAAGGCCTTTTGGTGCATGAAAATCAGGCTAAAAAGTGGTTATAAACACTACACATACTACTGTGGAACAATGCTACAACAAGGAAAACTGTAGAGATACTTGGAGGCGATGCTGATGAGAATAAAACCATCAACGTAGTCTTTGAGGATATAGTCCTCTGCGTTACAGCAAGCCATACATACATAATTGGTCATTACAACCTTTTAGTCAGAATTACGACCTAGCTTCTCACACCACTTATGTTGTGTGTGTTTATTTTATATATGAGTGGCGGATTCTACTCTTTAAAGTCGACTTCGAACGACAGATTTTTAAGAAATTTTTCATTGCAATTTTATTTACCCTCAGAGAAAACTGCTTAGAGGTAGTCTCAGAGAAAATATTTTTTCATATTTCGTTGTGTTGCCCGACCTGAGGCTAGAGGCTATGGCGACACCCATGTCGAAGGAAATAATGAATGCAAGGCCCATGGAGGATATTGAACCTTGATTTTTATATTATTTCCCAGCCTTCGTTTATTCTAAGTTCCAATATTTTAGGAAAGATACCATACCGGACATAACGCAATTCATAAGAGCGGACTGGAAAAAGTTAAGGAAGTTTGCAGAAGTCAAAGACTTCCTATACGAAATTTTCTTAGTATGTCTTATGGCGAGTGCACAGAAAGGCACGAAAACTTAATGACTAGATTGTAGGGATGGTTTTTTTAGTATTCTATGAAAATCGATAGTTATTTCTGATCTAAGGAGCTCAGATTATGGTGAAAGTGGCAGAACAAAACATGTCTATTCAAAATTTCCCAGAGAGATATTGGTACCTTTAGAATATATGCGATGAAATGTCTTCACCGTCGTATAATGTGTTGGCTTATCAGATATGAGGCCTCAGTGCAAACAACAGGTCAGACATCTTGAACAGAACGATATATGAAAAAATTTTTCTCACTACTACCTCTCAGCAGATTTCTGACAAAACCCTGAGAAATTAAAAATTGCCATTAAAAGTTTCTTAAAAACTTTGTCGTTCGGTGTCGTCTTAAAACTTTAGATCTCTCAGCTCATGTATAAAATTAACACACGCATCATAAGTAGCATGAGAAGTTAGGTCGTAATCCAGACTGAGAGATTGTAATGACCAATTATGTACATATGTACGGATGTATGTACTGTGCTGTAGTGGCCTTCAAAACCTCATGTATAAAATTAACACACACAACATAAAAGTTGTGAGAAGCTAGGTCGTAATCCTGACTGAAGGGATGCAATGACCAATTATGTATGTGTGCTGTATCTCCACATAAGTTGTGGAACATAAAACCACGGATAGTCTCAGGTGAAAACGGAAAGACAAATTTCAAACTTACGTACATTGTCCTCCTTACGCTGCCGTGTCGTTTAAGTAATTTTCGGAAGTTTACCTATTCCTCGAGTGCTTCTCTGACTATATTATTTCCCGGTAAATTTAAATTCTGAATCTATGCTGCTAAACGTTTAATTTACAATAAATACAGCGAAATAAAATGAAACAACAATTGTTTTCTCTTAAATGCTATAAAATATTAACAATTTTATATTCACATAAGCTATTGGACTGTCTTCTTGGATTTGCTCAAATAATTCTTGATTTTTTTCTTCCCCAGAAGCAGCAGAACAAAAAAAAAACACAAAAAAGTCTTTCACAGAATAAAACCTCAGAAATAAAAATTTTTTCTTGGTATGTGAAACACTCTTCATAAATTGTTTACAAATAAAGTTCAGCTCCAAACAAGGAGAAAAAGGGACAGAGAGAGAGAAGTTTATTTTCACCTACAAAATGAAGAAGAACAAATTTCTTGACTGGCTCGACTTGAGGCAAAACCTAAGCAGGAGTCCATATAAAAAAATGGAACTGACTTCCGTTTATATTTGTTGTTGTTGTTGCTGCTGTTGTTATTCTTGTTTTATGATACGAAAAAAGAGATGAGTGAAGCCATAAAAGGTGTCTCTGGTACAGCACTGTATATGTATGTGTTTGGCATTGGCATGTTGTGACCATCAAGTAAATAAACACACACACACGCACACACATACACATGCAGATGTTCGTACAGTTACAGTTACTCTCTTAAACTTTGTTATTTACTTTTTATGAGGTTGTGTCTTGTCTTGTTTTGTTTTTATTTTTGTTTTTGATGTTGGGTTTGCTTGCTTTGAGTCCTTGTGGTCGTCGTCGGTGTAATAGCTGTAGTAGCCGTAGTGGTAGTTGGTATAACTGTTGGTGTTGTTGTTGTTGTTGAGTTTGTAGGTGTAATTTGTTGTTGAATCAAAGTTCACGTAGCTTATGGTTTATTTACAGCCAAAGTTTGTTTTACTATTTCGTCTGCATGTGTAACTTTAACACATGAAAACAAACACTTAAACTTAGACAACCAAGTGCATATATATGTATGTATGTGTGTGTGTGAATACCTATACAAACACAATTTATATGCCCGATATGATTCATATTTACCTGTTTTGTCTCTTTAGAATTCAAACTTTAAGTCAGTTTATGTTCCTGTGTTACGGTATAACAGTATTAGTGTCAATAGAAGAGCGGAAGTTAAATTTCTGTGAGCAAAATTCAATAACAAGTAAACCAACACATTCATTCAATTCGCACTCTCTCTATCTCTTGCTCTCTCTCTTTGCTTTGGACTGCTCCATTATCCCAATTGTTTGCGTTTGGGTTATGGGAAAAACACTTGTGGCATCTCTTTGTTTGCTTTCTTGTTGTTGTTCCTCTTCTAAATTTTATGCTGTTTTGCTTTTTGTTTCGCAAGTCTGTCTAGGGAGTCAAGTTTTTTTTTCGGTTTTCGTTTTTGGATTTGATGTGTTTTAAGTTTAGTCAGCAACAGCAGGTGGATTCCAGATTGACAATGTCATAATTTAGGCAAATATTGCTTTTGTTGTTGTTGTTTTTGTTATTAATCGATTTCTTTTGCTTGTTCCCATTGTTGTTATTCATGGTGTTTTTTTAGTTTTAGTTTTAGTGTATGGCATCTGACATTTATGTCAGATGGCTGTGTTTAAAGTTTAAGTTTTAAAAGGACTAGACTAGGTATTTCTTATTAAAGTTTCAGAACTATATTTATGACTTAATTCAAGCAGGATTATGTTTATATTTGAGGAGCACACAGACTAGATCCGTTAATTGCTACTTACAGGACAGGCAGATAACCTTACTATCTGGATAGAGATTAGCAAGATTTTTTCTTTATCTTCACAGGAAAATTTTATCAAACCCTGAACATCGGAATAGTTTTCGTTTTTAAAACGAGCTATTTTTTATTCCTTACCCCTTTCAGATTTTCCGAAAAGTTTAAGAGCCACAAGACAGAAATAATTTAAATGATCAAACTCACGCATCCTGAACGACTTTCAATAGAAGTAGTGACTGTGATGGGCAAGTATCGAAAAAAAATTTGAAAAGGCCCATCATAACTAATCAGTAGAAAAACTCTGCGGTTTACGGATAATAGAAGAGTTGTGTTAAATTGTCCGAATACGCTGCACACCGACAAATAAGATACGATCGCAACTGATGCTACTCTTTGAGAAGAACTGGAATGTGTTAAACAAATTCATTGTAAACTAAACACTGTGAATAACAGAAGAAATTCAAAATGAAATAACAATAATACTGACCTTGTGATAAACGACAAGTATGTTCCGAGTAGTATGTTGAAGACATTTCGACTGGTGAACCCATAATGTTAGGAACCAATAACATAGTTATGGATTTAAAAAAAACAAAACGTTGATGTTTTCTCCAATGGAGATGCCTAAAGCATCAATGTTTTGTAACATGGAAGTAAGAACACAGAAAATCAGGAAAGGGGCGATTTATAACGCTGCCCTCAAACTATATATGGTATCCAGGTAATATCTCCTGCAAACCGATTGCTCTGAAAATTTTACGATGGTTTTCGGCGTCAGTAAGTTTATCTCTCTGGCTATTATTTGATGGGTGTTTTCTTTTGAGATGCCTTAATGTCACAGTGGTTCTAAGTATGTGCTCTGGTGATTCGTTTGTTTTATCATGGAATCTAAATATTGGTTTGAATCGGTTCCTATTGCAAAATAAGTATTCTTTGCATCAGCTACAGACATATATACATTCAGGATTACTGCCTAGTTTCTCATACCTCTTATGTTGTGTGTGTTAATTTTATACATGAGTGGCGGGACGTACAGTTTAAAGTCGACACCTAACAATAGGTTCTTCAGAAACTTTTACATGGGAATTTTATTTACTCTTAGAGTTTTCGCTAGAAATCTGCGGAGAGAAAGCCGCCGTAGAAATATTTTTTCGTATGTCATTTTGTTGGAGATGTCAGACCTGGAGCTTGAAACGCCCTACACCTACTAGACTACGGAGACTTTGAATCTACTATGGGTGGTAAAAAGACGGTTACTATCCTCAGGCTACTTCTCAAAGGTCTGATGAATAACTGAAATTACTTCCCATTGCAATTAACCAATAAAAATTTAGATTGCCTGAAACCTGTTTGACTTCAAAAGAGCTTCAGCCTCTTGTCGTCCTTTCTTTTGACGCATGAACGCTATTTCTACTGCACAGAATGACTCTGAGGTGAAAGCTACCCTCCTCGCAAACTGATGTGTGTATTTATTGTGACCTGCGTAGATGATTCAGATTTCCGTCCGAAACTTGAGTCAACTTTATAGGAGCTGAGTGTTTGGAGAGACTAAGTCGTAATGTAATCCTGACTAAAGGGTTGTAACGACCAATTATGTATGTATGTATGTATGTATGTATGTATGAGTGTTGCGTTGGCGGTTTGACTAACGTATAGGAAGCTATCCCTACCCTCTATCATTTCTGTTGAAGACATTTTCGGTACTTTCACATTATATGGGTTTGACCCTCATATACGCCATAGAATAGTCCATTTTCCAAAACTGTTTGCAGCATATAATTTACTACATTCTCGTTGAGTAGCATTAAAGAGGGAAATGTCGGCCATTCGATTTTTCAGATAACGATCTGATTGATGAACCCGTTAGATTTCTCTGCCGTTAACCTAACCATAGCCTCTATGGCTCTGATCCTTACTACCATAAATCTAACAAGACCAGCAGTGCGGTTATAGGACAGATACCCAATGCCACGGATATATGAAACTCAACCCAATTTCTTCACAACATAACTACAGTAGTGAACCCGTTCTATGATAATAGCACCCTAATGATGATCTCTTTAGCAAAACAAAGCAATTATTCCTTATTGGAATGATTTTAATCCTGCTTTGAAATAAAGAAAATTACACAACTTTAGTGTTATTCGTATCGAATCCTTTATCACAAGTTATCAACCATAATTCCTTGGAAATAAACAAATAAAATTTATTTTTTATTTTTCATAAGAACATTAAAAATGTTAACCCCTTTCCCCCTTACGAACTGTGCTCCTTGTCTTCCTTAAGACCTTAAATAGGAAAACTGGTGAACATGTCTTGTAACCTACTTTTACTCGACTTTTGGCTTTTGAACTTTGAAGCAGTGTTAGCTTGTTAATCAGTTACAGAAAAAAAGAAATAATAATAAAATTTCTTGCCATCAATACTATTATCAAAGTTGGCAAATATAATGGCTCCCTGCATCCCAACAGCCACCACAAAGTAAGAAAAAAAACTGAATGGAAAAGGAAAGATTCTCAACTACTTACGATAATAATGCGAAATGATGACATTCTTATGAAATTCATTTTCATAAAATTAACCCCCCGCCCCCTTGTAAGACATAAACACTGAAATCTGTAAAGCAAACAAACAAACAAATAAAGAAGAAGAAGAAAAACATATTTATGGAAATTAGAACGCAAAACACAGACACACAGACACGCACACAGTTCCCACTTCCGCAACCTCTTCGATTTCCCTACAATTTGCCCCATGTTTTTTTTGGAGTTTCTTTTCGAGGCCATAAAATAAAGCCTAAAATAACAACAATAAGCCAAAAAATCAACATGATTTTTTAATAACAAAAACAATAACAACAACAGCAACAACAGCATCTTCATATGAAAGAGCAAACCAAATAAAGAAAATCATAAAACGGCCGAATACAGGTTCCAATTTGATAAGAAAGAAGAACAGAAAAGAAAAGAAAAACAAAAAATCAAAAACTAAAAACTAAAAATAAAAAAAAACAAGGATGAGGAAAAAGAAATTCATTTCAAAGACACGATGATGACAAAGACAGGATATCAACGAAATATAGTCAGAGAGTCTTAAATAAGACTGAATACTGAATACAGTCGGCGACAAAATGTAGGACTGGGAAATTGTATTGGAAGCCGAATATACCGAACACAACTTCAAAGGTCTCTCGTGCCTTGCAGAACACATTGGATGTATAAAGTAGTAGTCAAATCTATCTAGTACGCAGGTAATCCTTTGACAGGAAACTAACTATCGAGATGTGACAGTCGATAGACGAATCGTAAATGACTTCATACAAATTTTCATAGCATCTTTCCGGAGTTGGCTGCCAATCCTTGCAGCGTCTTTCAGGTAAAAGGGTCAGTGATGACAGCAGTGAATCATTAACAACCGAATACCAGAAAGTCAAACAAGCCAAACAAAGAATAATAAACAATAGGAAACGAAAGACAGAAAAATATACCAAAGATAGGAGACTTAAAAGTAAGGTAGGTAGGTAGGTAAAAGTGGCTGTCCCTCGATGGAGTCCTGAGTGGACACACTTAGGCCGCACACAGCGCCCATTGTGATACCACAGTTCCTCATTTCCCCCTATTCTAGGAACCATTCGGAGCTTCCAATGAAGCGAATCAGACTGCCAATATCCATACATGACAGTTCATCTGTATCCTCCATGTAGTAGGCACCCAGGTACCTCTTTCTTCTCCGATCAAGTGCCGGACATATGAACAATAGGTGAAGAATAGTCTCATCTTCCTCATCATCTCCACAGCTTCTGCAGAAATCATTTGCAAGGTGTCCAAGACCAATATGCCTCGCATGTGTTCCTATAATGCAATGCCCCGTAATAGCCCCGATAACAGTGCTGAGCCTACTTCTTCGGAGTTTAAGCAGAGTCGCTACTACGGTTGTATTGTCAATTATAAGTTTGCAGGTACCCAAAGGGATGCCCAATGTAGATAATTCATCAGATAGTTCGATGGTCGTGCCCCTTCTGGCCAGTTCATCCGCTCTGCAGTTGCCAGGTATATCATTATGTCCTAGTACCCATGTGATACAAACATCATATCGGTTCGCAACTTTATTGAGATATCTGCGACAGTCGTACACCGTCTTGGAGTTTATTATTAGTGCACATTACTGCAGAGATACAAATGGTGTACAACAGGCTTTGACTCCTTCAAATTGCCACAAACCATAAACCTCATATTATTTCCTGCCTTCAGCACACAATGCCTTGACAAAAAAACTATGAAAATAGATTCCCTCTCAGCTTCAAAATTCTTCTAGCCTGGACAATAAAATCCAGGCATCAGTCTTAAAGAATACACTTCTTTGTCTGATCAGTTGATCAATTAGTCATTAGAAGTATCAGAAGGGTAATCATTTACTACAATCAAATCCAACCAAATGAGTACTACCTATACAGTTTAGTAACATAGAAGGGCGGCTCATAAAAAGTTGAAAACATTCATACATACATGCATAATTGATCATTACAACCCTTAAGTCAGGATTACGACCTAGTCTCTTACACCACTTATGTTGTGTGTGTTAATTTTATATATGATTGACTGGATCTTAAGTTTAATGTTGACGTTGAACGGGAGATTTAATGACAAACTTTTTATGTGAATTTAATTTTATTCTCAGAGATTTTGCCAGAAATCTGCTGAAAGGCAGTTGCCGAAGAAATATTTGTTCATATTTCGTTTTAATGTCTGAGCTGGTGTTTGAACCGTAGCTTCACGTCTAATAAGAGACAACACAACCTGCTAGACTACGACGATTACTATTTTTACCACCTTACTTACTTACTTAATTGGCCATTACCAACCCCATTAACGGATTTCGGCCTACTTTAAAACATCCTTCTAGGAACCTCTGCTTCTTGTGCGTCCTCGCCAGTTTGTCACACTAATCGATGACAGAGCTTCCTCGATTTGGTCCTTTCAAAGCAAAGAGGGTTGTCCTCTACGCCGCCTTCCACAAATCCCCGCATCTAATACTTGTATCGTCGGAGCATCCTCCTCCATTTGAACTACATGGCCGGTTTCAATACGCTGCATAACGTCCATGTCGTTGAAAAACTCATGCAGCTTATTGTTGGATCGGATGCGGAAATATTCGTCAACTCTCACTGGACTGAAGATCTTACGTAGGACTTTTCTCTCGAATGCTCACAAGGGTGCTTTATAGTGCTTAATAGCGCTCGTACCACAGCGCCATAAAGAATCAGGGGGAGAATGAGCGTTTTGTAGAGTATTCGGATTTTTATGTAAAAAAAAAATCCCGCTATTTGAATGCCTGCTTTGCAAAATGGATCACTGAGTAGTGACTTGAGTTCGTTAAATCGCTTCTGGTATTATCTTAGGTACAACGCTACTTACATACTATTTGGTTCCCATTACGTGCCTGATTACATATGTACATACATACATAATTGGTCATTAAAACCCTTTAGTCAGGATTACGACCTAGTTTCTCACACCACTTACGTTGTGTGCGTTAATTTCATACGTGACTGGCAGGACCTACAGTTTAACGTCGACTCCGACCGACAGATTTTTGAGAAACTTTTCATGACAATTTTATTTACTCTCAGATTTGCAGATTTGCTGAGAGGAAGTCGCCGAAGAAATATTTTTTATTCTCATATTTCGTTTTGATGTCTGACCTGGGATACGAACCCGAGCTTTACGTCCAATAAGCCAACACACTGCCTACTAGACTACAGCGACTTCAATGCAAGGCTGCTGAACCAGTGTTTAATAGTTTCCATGTCTTATAGCCATAAAGACTCACGGGGAGGATTAGCGTCTTGTAGAGTATTCGGATTTTTATGTCGAAAAAAAAACCCGAGATTAGTCGGTAGTCACTTGAGTACCTTTCTGGTATTATCTTAGATACAACGCTGCTTATTTCCATTAATTTTGTTTTCCCTATAATTGTTTTCTAAGCTGTTTTGTTTGTGGCTGCAAATGTTCTCCACATAGTGTAGATCTTCTAAACTCTTGACGAGCCGCCACACTATTAACAACAATAATTGGTCATTACAACCTTTCAGTCAGGAATATGACGTAGCTTCTTACAGCACATATGCTGTTGTGTGTTAATTTTATACATCAGCCTACAGACCTACAACTTAAAGTCGATTCCAAAAGACAGACTTTTGAGAAATTTTTCATGGCAATTGTGTTTATTCTCAAGGGTTCTTGCCAAATCTGGTGAGAGGTAGTTGCCGCAGAAATCTTTTTTCATATTCGTTTTGTTGGAGATGTCTGACTTGTGGTTTGAGCCATGAACTCACGCCTAATAAGCCAACACACTACTTATTAGACTACGGCGACTTCCATACTATTTCTCGTTCTTATACAAGGGCTTCCCTCAAGACTGTATTCCGTGGCCAGGTTTCTTGCTCTTCCAATTTGTTCTTCTCTATATATAGATTCGATTTACTATACTTCAGAAATGCTTTTGCAACCCAGAAGGGTTTATACAGTTAGATTCGAGTGTGTTTCGAGCATGAATTTTGAATATAACGTAGATCGGCATTCCATACAACATTATTCTACAATCCTTCTCAGATTGTTTACTTGCACAGATGCCTAATAATTGTGATTGAATATTTTGTCACTCATTGTATGAATATCTGTTTATGTTTCAAAGTTTGTTTCATAAGGAATGTTTACGTAACAAAACTAAAAGCCTAAGAATATGGATTTAAATGTCTTCGTTTGAGTCTACCAAGTGATACAGGCTGTATAGTTTTTAATATTTTTTGTTGCTATTGTTGTTGCTGTAGTTGTTGATATTGTTGCCTGAATTCTTTTTATGTTTCAATGATTCTTCACATGTCATAAGTTTTTATGGCATTATTAAAAAAGATATTCTTTTTTTCTTCTCATTTTTTTTATTTCTTTAGAAGAGCAAAAATAAAAAATTAAATCGTTTCGATTTTTTTTCTCTCTTTTTTAGTTTTTTTTTGTTTGAGGCAGAAAACATTGAAACAGACGTACTTATTTGGAAGCGGTGGTAAGAAAAAAAAAATAATAAAAAACTATTAAGAAATAAAATGCTTTAGAGAGAGAGAGAGAGAGAGAGGAATGATGGGGGTGCATGGATTAGAAGGCTTTTCGCGAGTTTTATATAACCCCAGCCATTTTTTATTAGCAAAAGCTGATGTCATTCGGGAGACTTTAAATTTAAAGTTAAAAAAAAAATTTTATTGTCAACAAAACTATTTTGACAGGACTTTGCTTTTCTCTTTTTTTCTTTCAGTATTTGTAGCTGTGTATATGTATGTGTAATTTTAAGCCTATGTTTGTCGTAAATTTCTAGAAGAGGGATTTTTTTCGTTTCTTTGTATTATTTTTAATTTTTAAGTCAATTTTTATGGAGGGTGCAGTTGAACCAGCATCTATTTCGTCTAACATCTGCATTGATTTAATGTTAAGGACAATAACAGAATTTATTTCGTAACCTATTTTTCCTTTTCCCTTTCCTTCCCTTCCCTTTTCCTTTTTTCTTTTGGTTTAACCATTTATTTTTATTATTATTATCACTCGTAAGCCAAGAAAGGGAAAACTCGCTCTCTCTGTCTCTATAAAGAAAGAAAACGAAACGAAATGAAGGCGAGAAAATAAAACATAAAATCCACTTTAAATTTATTTGGATTTTGTTTACAAGTGTGTGCTTTTTATTAGAGATTCTTTACGAAATTCATTTTATTTTATTTGCAACAACAGCAACAGACAAGTGTTGGATTTAAAAACGAGTAATAACGATGTGTTCACTTTTTTCTTTTTTTTTTCTTTTTATTGCTAGAAAATCCTTTTCTTTTCATTTCTTTTTCATTTTACTTACATTTCAATATAAATAAATACCACATACATACATACACACATACATAGATCCTAATATGCCAATGTATTTGTATGCAATAATAATACTCAACAATCCTTAGTAATATTTTATTACAAGTTTACACGACCTCTTGACAATTTGCTACAAACAGCTGCAAGCACTTGATAAAATACAGCAGCAGCAAAATGTGAGAAAAAAAGTGGCAATGCTACTTTACTACTGCAGTGGCATAAGCAAATATCTGTGGCAGGGGGACAGCAACAAAATCATCATCATCGTCTACTTCACATTAAGCTCGTCATCAGCATACTTGTGACATTGTTATTGTGTGGTGATTATTACTATGAAGTGTTGAAATGTCCTCTACAAGTGCTGTAATGATAAGCTGCTGCATTTCCCATTTCGCCATTAAACATTAAATAGTTCTACACACACAAAAAGTACGGGAGCAATTTTCGAAGTAAACTTCTAACATTTTTCTCTCAAATTTTTCTCATAATTTTTCTCTATGAACAGGTTGTTTACAATCCATCGTCTTTTAAATTGTGACGGAAAATTTAAGATTTTTACACCGAACCCCTGTATGTGCCCGACCAGATGTAGTTTTTACGACTGATTCCAATGTATTCTTTATATTGGAAGCTTTAGCCACGAATGTTGAAAAATGGGTGGTAAAGAACCTCCGCTTCTTATTGGCAAAAGTAGGTTACTGTCACATGAGTTAAAAAATGGTTTCTTAATTCGCTTCAAACCCACAGCTCCTGCAGAGCTCATTCGGTGGTAGACATTCCCATAAGAGATTGGTTCGTGAGAATTGCTTTTAAGCGAATGAATTCCATACGATTAAAGAATAGAAGTGAATCAGTTTTCATCTTGTATATACCAGTCCAGCTGGGTATAGCAATATTACATGGACCTTTCTGCTGACAAAGAAGTTAAGCCTCACTGTAAAACGAGAGTAGAATACATATATACATACATATATAACTGGTCGTTACAACCCTAACGTCAGGATTACGACCTATTTTCTTATACCACTTATGCTGTGTGTGTTTATTTTATACATGACTGGCGGATTTTACAGTTTAAAGTCGATTCCGAACGACAGATTTTGGAGAAACTTTTCATGGCAATTTTTTATTTACTCTCAGAATTTTTGTCAGAAATCTGCTCAAAGGAAGTCGCCGAAACAATATTTTTTCATATTTCGTTATGTTCGAGATGTTTGACCTGTGGTTTGCACCCTGGCCTTTCGTCTAATAAGCAAACAAACTACCTACTAGACTCCAGCGTAGAATACCCAGTTTAACTATGGCAAATCCAAATACAAAACGCCCTGAGAAATGGCGGATACTGTGAGTTCCATATCAGGCCTATACAGTAGGTCCCCGGTACTACAATTTCCGAAGATATTCCTATTCCCTGGAACCCATACAATAGCTACTTTCGAATGATCCGAAATTATTCTGAGAAATCTTCGGTATTCACGAATTTCACAGAGACGTTGGTTGAGAATTTATTCGCAGCTTGGGTGCCAGCTGCTGTCCAAAAATCAATGTTCCACTTTCAATATGGCCAAGACAACCGCCTAGAAAACTTTGCTGTCACCAGGCAATGTGTATAGCACCCTTGGTAAATGTGCCACAGCTGACTCCGTGCAACACTTTAGTTTACAAATCATTTGTTAGAAATCTAAAATCAAATGGCGTAGTCCAAAAGCTATATAGAGGACCACACAATTGATCTGGATATGCCCATAAGTTCCCAGCATGTCCATTGTCCAAGTTGGGCGATGGGTCTAACTACCAGCTCCTCAGAGAAGAACATATCGACGCCTCCATTCTATAACGTTCCAAGTACACTTAGAACGTTTATAATGTTCTTGTGTACTTGTTCTTTTTAAATTCTACGTTCTCTAACTTAAGTGTCAAAATTTGGTTAAGATGCGCCGATCCGTTCCGAAGTTATAGGGAAAAATCTTCTCAGAATGCACATATAGTCGTATATCGCGTGAAAACTTTGAGAGCTCATAACTCAAAACACACTTTTTCGACTTAGAATGTTATAGAACGGAGGCGTCGATATATAAAATGTCTTGAAGTTCTTATGGTTTAGTGGCTTATTAGACGGAAACCAAGGGTACAATATTATTTCTTAAGCGAGGAAACGCTTCAATCATCTCTGGGGAATGCCGGTTGAATCAGTTCAAATATTCCACTGCAATTTTGAACCATGCTATGTTAAAAATTAGATGTTGTTGATATCAGTTACTCCACAAATTTCACTCAGCAGCTCCTCACCGATGTTTGCAAAGGTAAGACTGTTCGGGGACGATTTTGATTTGAGGCGATCAAAAGAAGAGACGATTTTTTTGAACTTTGAACTTTTGATATGGCACTGTAGACTCAGACTACATCTATACAGATTGGTGGTTGTCACCGTGTCGATCATGTACATTCCGTGATGTTAAGTATGATTCATCGGGCCACGTTCTTGGTACATCAAAGACATTGATGAATTTTCACTGTTGACACCGAGCTGCGTCCTAAAATTTGTCTGAGCGATAATGTTGGACGAAACATTATAGGGATACGAAGGAGCAAAATGGATCGTATGGTCACAGCAGTAAAGCACTTCCTCACGACAACACAAATAGCTCCTCTATAGTTTAATGCAGGCATTTAATTGTCGAAATAAGTACGACTTTATAGTCGCTGTAGGTGGCAGTAGGCAGTGTGGTGGCTTATTAGACATTAAGCCACGGTTAAAACCCCAGGTAAGACATCAAAACGAATGATGCAGATTTCTGGCAAGAACTCTAACAGGAAGAAAAAAATTGCCATGAAAAGTTTTTCAAAAATTCAATCGTTCGGAGTCGACTTTAAACTTTAGGTTCCGCCAAGCATGTATAAAATTAATGCACACAACATAAGTGGTGTGAGAAAGTAGGTCGTCATCTTAATTTAAGGGTTGTAATGACCAATCATGTATGAGTGGAAGAACAATTTTAAATAGGTTATAAGCTTATATGCGTGGAACCTTTTAATCATGGCATAATTAATGCAGAACAGTAAAACGGGTAAGTAACTTGAATGACATAAGAAAGAAGGCTGTTTATTCTAATTACACTTTCATTGCCTGGACCTGTGGTAGATGCAAAGCATCATTTTAAATTGCCTTCATAATCAACACCTCGATAAATTGTTATGTTATGCTGTTTTTTATTTTAAGCGAAAGCCTAAGAAAATAGCTTTGGGTACTGAAGCAAAACTTAGCTCAAGCAGTGGCCATGTTGCACAATGAATTTCACTATTTTGCATACAATTTTTGATGTCCCCCTGCCTTCGATTTCTAATCAATGAACCTTTGAATATATAACGTCACATTCTCGTATATATTCTATTGCTTTTATTAATTTGTCTTTAAATCCGATTTTATCTTTATTTCTATTTCTCTTTTTTTTAACCATTTTTATTTAAATTACAATCTTAACCCATATTTGTCTTTGTCTCATTCAATTTCTTCAAGTCTTGAGCACATTTCTCAACCTCCTTATGTGTGCACAATACCGCTCTGAAGTAAAGGAACGAAACACTTTCTCTCTCTCTCTCTCGTAGTCTTTACAGGCAGATTGTTATTAAGATAAATTTTAACTGGAATCAATTTGCTTAATGGCCACAATTCGTTAACTGGGCCAAGCAAGAGGGACAACTTCATTTTGGTTGTATTGCGAAACATTAAGATTCACTTTTGTTTCTATTTTAAGTTTTCAATTGAAGCAACGAATTCAGGTGAAGTCAACGCGACTGTATGATATCCTATAATTCGGCGACCTTTTAGTAAAAATTAGTTAAATGGGTTAGGGTTTGAAATTAAATTCCCTAAAAGTTGTCAATTCAAGAAATAAAAATTGGGACATTCTCGCAATTTTATATTAGGAATCCGAACCGAAAATATAGAGAGTTACAGGGTCCTTCTCTTCATGTACTAGGAATGTCATTTAGTATCCATGCTACGTGCGTATATAGTTTACTTTATAATAGCCTTAGGTCTTTGGATGCTGTGTTCAAGTGGAATGTCCTTAATTTCTCACAAGAATGTCTAAGTCAACGTTCCGGAATTTTGCTATACAAAAAGCAAAGTAACAAACTGATGACAAATTCTGGAGAGGTGTATACATCCATTTTTAAACCCTTCAACCATTTGATTTTCTGCTTCGTCAAAATAAAAGTTCATCGCATTATTTTGATAACTCAAGCGAGTTACAATCCAGTTTTGCAGTGTGTTACAAACGTCAGCTTAAACTTTATATACATTTTCACCACCTTACCTGCTTGTGTAGGGTATAAATACCCCGTTTATATGGGTTTTAATAAATGCGACATCATTAAAGCCAATTTACAGTTAGAAAAATAATGTGGCATACATAATAGGAGAAGAAACTTCTGAATTTTTTATTGAGAAATTCATTTTGTTGGCCAAAATTCGTAATGGTAATAAAGCAGTTGAAGGAAGCCTATAAGAGCTGATCACGAAATGATGAACATGTACTTATGTACTTATACGAGTATAAATATATAGGATGGGAAATTTAAAAATTTAAATTTAAAAATGCTATAAAACAAACACGGTTTTATCACAGCGTATGAGTGATATTATTTATTCAACGTATTAAATATCACTCATACGCCATGCTTTTGCAGTGTCACCTCTTATTAAACAATTCTATACAATAGTGGCGTTCGGAACATTATTGATACCGTTTATATTGCATAACTTAAGGGGCTCAATACAATTTTGTACACATATAATTAAGGGGTGGGAAATTTAAAAATGTAATAAGACAAAAACGGTTTGAAATGTTTCCAAATTTATTTTTTTGCTGTGAAATACACTTGTCCCGTTTAGAAATGGAATATTATTTCATACATATGGCTGCCGCGGCTGGCCTCACAGTACATCATTCGATCGAACCAATCTTAGTGCACTTTTACGAGTATACGGGGTCGTATCTTTGTAATGGCATCACGAATGTTGGCTTTCAAATACTCAATTGTCTCTGGTTTGTCGGCACAACACTTTTCTTTAACGGCGCCTCACAGAAAATAGCCCAACGGTGTCAAATCGCAGATTCTTGGCGACGAACTAACATCACTATTTCGGCTAATTAAACGGCCATCAAACGTTTGACGCAATAAATGGATTGTGACATGAGATGTGTGGCAAGTTGCACCATTCTGTAGAAAATAAACATTGTTCACATCAATACCATGAAGAGCGTGTACAAAAAGGTCAGTTATCATAGTGCGATAGGTGCTTCCATTGACCGTAATGGTTGCGCCGTCCTCATTTTCGAAGAAATATGGGCCAATGATGCCTCCGCTCTACAAGCCAAATCCAAGAGACACTCGAAATGGGTGCATTGGCTTCTGTAAGACTACGTGCGGGTTGTCTGAGCCCCGAATATGGCAATTTTGCTTATTAACGTACCCACCAAGAGCTTCATCGGAAATCATGATGCCGTTTCGGATGGTCATGTGGCTTCAGTTCTCGAAACAATTGAACTGTGTAATGCGTCATACCAAGATATTTTCGCAATATTCGACGTGAACTGGTGCCTTAAGTGTTGAAATCTTGAGAACGATGACGAGTTGATGTTGATGGATGACGCTCACTATCAGCCACAGTCTTAGCGCATCAACAATGAAACCAGTTTTACGATCTTTAGCAATAAACTTGCGAATACTGGAGACTGGTGGTCCTTAGCTCGACCAAATTTTGTACGACATTTTCAGGCAATTTCCAACCAATTGTCTTTGCTTTGGAAATAAATTTCCAATAAATTCCAACATAGCTCAAAGGTAAATCGATTCATTACGTTCAGTGGAGATAATATACTGCATTTTATGACATAAGAGACTGACATAGGTATTGCCAGATTCGAAATAACCGATGGTTCAAATGTACACCGATAGATGGCCCATCCGATAGAATATTCAGACATTCAACAATAATCCTGGTTAAGAATTAATCTGTTTGCTAATGAGTTGGGAATCAGACTGATTATTTTCGAAGGATTTCCATTTATGTATGTGAGGAATAACCTGCATGTGCTACAGAACAGTGGATCCTTCGCCAAAATCCTGTGTTATTATTCTGCGTCAGCGAAATGTTGAGCTAAAAGGCCTTTATTTTACAACGATTTCTTGACCCTTTTTTTAACAAATTTTTTTTCTGTGCATAAAATTTTCGCGTATATTTGTAGAAAAAACTTAAATTTTTTCTGCGTTCCTTATTATTTCGTACGATTTAAAGTACAATTTTAGCACAAGTATGTTGGCATTTTCCTTTATCTCATTGGAACTATCTGAGGGATAATTTATAAATAAAAAGAAAAGAAAAGAAAAAAAAAATTAAAATGAAAACGAAATAAATTCGTTTACTTGGAATTTATTTCGGGATACTATTTTCATTTAACGCAACTTGTTCGTTAAAACGGACTTCGAATATTAGTAGCATGAGACGAGTGGGTTGGAGTGGGTGAAGTCTTCATAAGTTCTCTATGAAATTTTCTTTTTTTAAAGGAAGGGCAGACTACAACGAGCATAACAAATGTTTAGCTGGAGTAATGGTTGTTTATGAAGCCATTATTTCCGTTGATGATTTTGATAAAAAAAAAGAGAAAATAAACGCGTTTTATTTTTATTCTTTATTTTGCAATGAATTTCAAAAATAAATAGAACAACAACTTATAATATAGAAACGTAATCCAATTTATGAAAGCAGGCCAAAGAAATTTATTAAATTTCTCTTCAAAAAGAAATCAAAAGCTTTAATTTTTACTGAGCATTTTTTTAAAAAGCTTAAAAATGTTTCAAAAAAAAAAGAAGGAAATTCAATTGCTTTTGTTTGTTGCAATACGTAATTCTAACGAAATTATTTTGGCTTTGTTTGCATTTCACAATCATGTTGTTAACATTTCAATAGAGACTACATAGTTGCAGCAACAGCAAAAAAAAATCACATCATGATGGTATGTGTGATCACAACACAATCATCATTTTCATCACATACAGAGAGAGTGCATAGAGAAAGGTTTTTTCTAAAGCCAACATCATCATCATCATCATCATCAGCAGGAGCATCTGCATCGGCATCATCATCTTCCTTGCCATTAGTTTTTGGGGTGGCGGAGAACGGGTTAACAACGATTTTCGATTGGTTTTCTATACAATTTCTATGGGGAAAACCGCACTATGCGCCCCATTGACTGTCATCGGATTTTCTCGTTTCGGTCAATTAAATTGCCGATGTTATTGCGGTAAACGGATTGTGTCTCTCACATGATTGTGTCCATATAAAGCGATGCCAACAAAAATATAAAAAAAAAAACAAAAACAAAAACAACTTTCCCAAAATGAACTCAAATGAACAAAGATTCAAAAGATTTAAACTTAAATGAATAGCTCGAGTAAAAAAAACGAGATTTTTTTTTTCATAGAAAATGTTGCATGCAACTGGCTTTAGCCATAAAAAAGAAAAAGAGACGAAAAAAATATACGTACTTGGAGAGGAAAGAAAAGGGAAAATTTCTGCATTAAACGTAAAGTCTATACAGATGCACATGCACACAAAGACATAAAAAGCTTAAACCAATGCAATCAAGTGCAAACACACACGTACTAGCAAGCCTTACACAGCAGTGGTTGTCTAAAGAGCACTGTCCAACCTAAAGTGAGAAATTCATTCAAAGGTAGAAAAAATAATTTAAATTTTGATATTTCAAGGGGAGACCAACATATCGAATTAGAGATCCCTCTTGTCCTGTTGCAATTTTCGTAAAAATTTACGACTTTACACCAATCAAACTAAAAACTTTTTTTTTTACCGATTTACGAGGTAAACTAATCTCATAATTCTAAAGCTGTAGTACCTAAGAAACTAAAAGTAAACCACGTTAGAATATATAGAGAGTACTGCGGGAAAAACATGGAGGCGCAACCACTGAATTATACATCGGATGTGTATCATGATGATACAGAGACCCAAAAAAACAGAGACAGACAGCGAGAACAATGCCTTATTGCAGCGCTGAAGACTCTATTGGATGATTGTGTTATTGCACATAGGACGAGAGCTTTAGAGACCATGGTCAGACGAGAGTATTACCAGATTTATTGGGCTTATCGTAACCTGATAAATCGAGTGACTAACAGATCCTTCCATCATTGTGCCTTCAACAGAACAGATTCTTTGATTTTGGCAAATGCTGAGCAAAGAGACTATGAATTCTGCCTATTCTTTTATAAGAAAAAACATTCTGATGTATACGGAAGGGTCTGGTAATTGAACAGGAGTCTTTTTCCAGACTGAAATATGTATTTAGGGCCTATGCGGGAAACCAAAAAGAAGACACCTATGCCAGAAGTGTGCGCAATTTAACCTGAATATGATGTAAAAAGGACGGTACGTTGCAATACAATCTGAAAATCAGTCCAATATCAGAGAACTTGGATCAAATTAGGTTGAAACGAAACTAGTATGAGACTGCCTGGGAAGACTGAATTAGCTTGGTAGGAGACATGACGTTACCCTCTGCTGTATCCCGATACATATGGGAATTCAGGCCAAATAAACGGGAAGACAAACTGGCGAAAGTACAAAGTTCCAGGCTAGACATCAAAACGAAATACATATGAAAAAATATTTCTTCGGCGACTTCCTCTCAGCAGACTTCTGGCAAAAACTCTGTGAGTAAATAAAATTGCCATGAAAAATTTTCTCAAAAATCTTTCGTTCGGAGTCGACTTTAAACTGTAGATCCCACCACTCAAGTATAAAATTAACACATACAGCTTATGTGGTATGAGAAACTAGGACGTTGTACAATGGGTCAATTCGACCTCCGGTTGCTGTACCTGTCTAATTGACAAGTACACGTCCTCTAACCTAACCTAACCTAACAAAGTTCCATGTATCAAATGAGATAAAAAGCTTTCTTTGAAGGTGGACTACATATTTGAAAGGGTATACTGGCGGAAGGAGAGGAGATTTTCAAAAGTAACCTGAGTCTGGTAATCAGTATTTGGACCAAAGCTTTTCAAGGAGGGGAAGGAGATATTTGAAAGGATATACTCTCCGAAAGAAAGATAGAACAGGTTCTCCTCAAGCCAAATGGGTTTGAAGCAAATTTAGGAAAAGAAATTTGACTATCCCGAAGCAATCTGAGGTTAGTAATGGGCTCTGAGGGCTTAAAGAGTATTTGTTCAGAATTTGAATCAAGCCTAATATGTAATTACTGAGATGAGAAGAATAAATGATAAGAATACGTACCTGTTTCTGTGCAGCGTTATGTACTCCAGAAGGAAATTCTTGAATGCGTATTAGGTGCTAGGCAGATAGTAGTCTCTACTGACTTCGAGCAGTATTCTGAATATTGTCAGAGCAATACGATAGGGAGAGGAGTTATAGAAATAGCCCATATGGCTTAATGTCTGTTCAATAGATTGTATGGTAGCAGGGTACTCTACCCGACAATAATAGAAGCATTTGCATATAAGTTATTGGACTAGAATATACTTTGCTGCTCATGTTTTTCTTTCCCTCCAAGTAGGCAGGGAAAGACAGTTGACTACCTCAAGATCCTTAGACTGTTTACCATTTTGTCTATGCAGATAAAATTGGATTTTACTTGATTCCATGTGGAGACGGGAAATGTTAATAACTGAGTGTTTTATTTGAACTCAAATCTCCAATCGAGTTGATTTATGGTTAAAGGAATACAAATTGCCGGTAGTTAATAACAGCAGAAAGCGATTGAAGCGAAGTTTTGAGACAAACACATTCTGCCCAAACTTTTCCACCTTTCCTTGCCATTCTTAAAGATTATTGGGAGATTGAAGGTGTTACTTGACATTGAGCAGCTTAATCGTCCGAAGTTATTTAACAGGACGAAAGGTAGTAGCCAGGGTATAAGCTTCCTTTATTATCCTACTGTGTTTCAATATTTTTTTAACTCATGCAGACTGATTTTTATTCAAGTTTGATGTAAAGCACATGTGTGGGGTTTTTCGCAAATCTACTTAGTTCCTTCTCACTGTGATTATGTTTATATACATGGGCCTGTATCTCAAAGTATATGCAACAGCTTATGAACTCATAGACTCACATGCATGTGTACTCATACGTGTGTGCATCTTTCTCTCACTATTTCTCTGCTTTCAGTCAACTGCATATTGTTGCAGTTCTATAAGTAGATGGTCTAGCATCAGCGGTATTGTTAACCGGCAGTCTATTGCTACTCGATAGACTCTTTGTCTCTCACTCTCTCTGCATACGTGGACATAAAAACGAATCTTTTATTCACTCAATACAATTCCATACGGACAGTTGTGGCAGTCGGTCAGCAAATAAATCAATTATTGTAAGAGGACTTATGATGGCTTCCCTTCTGTACACGTTTTACGTTGCCCACACCTCTGCTACTACCACGATATGGTGGAAGTAAAATTGAAATATTGCAGCAGAAAACTAAAATTGAATGCCGGGCTCTATAAAAAAAGAAGAAACGAATTGAATCGAAACTGTATGAAAAACTGTCACATTCAGCACTTTATTTTGTGGTATTACGTTATAGAGCTCTAAAGGCATGGGTTGTTGTATAGGAAGTTGCAGGGAGAAAGAGGTGTTAAGGCTAGCCTTGGCAAAATGTTAGTTTATGGACCACATCAACATAGACTGTATGTCTGGTTTTATTGTTGAATGCACAAAACGTAGTTGAAATTTTTAGTTCGTTAACAATTTTGTATTCTTTTTTTTGCAGTTCTATTCGTTTGTTTTGTTAAAAGTAAAATTCATTCATTTAAAAACCATTTTCATAAAGAATAATTCTTGATCGATTGGTTATAGAAATGTATTTAATTAACCATATAAGGACACCCAATGGAAATTGTTTTCTTAAGAAGGTCAGCAGAGAGAGGGAGCAGGAAACAGATCAAAGTGTAGACGAACACTAGAAATAGGCCTCAGCGACATTAATAGGCTTAGTGCTTTGATATTCTGAAAAATTGTTTTTAATTATATACTAACCTGAAGCTCTGAGTTTGATATTCTATACTATGTACACCAGCAAGCAAATTTTGAAAGTATTCAACCCAAATAGGCAAAATAAATGCATATTCACTTTCATATTACCTTACTACTATTTCTATTATCGTTTTGGTTCTATTTCTTGTCCAAATATTATTATAATTAAAATATTATTTTACTATCCCCATTTCAGTGCTTATTCTAATTCACTTTCCCTTACTATTTCTATTTCATATTGCTATTGATAGTATTACATCTGACGCTCTTACTACTGATATTGCTTCTACTGGCGATGTTGCTACAGGTACTACTATTTCTGGTGTTATTGATATTGGCATTGATATTAATATTGCTACGTCTATGTCTACTTCTATTGTTACTCCTATTCGCGCTCATATTGGTGCTCCTAGTGCTACTTCTATTGCTACTCCTATTGATACTCCTAACGCTACTACTATTGCTACTTCTATTGCTATTCATATCGCGACTCCTATTGCTACTCCTATTACAACCCTTATTGCTACTCCTACTACTACACCTACTACTACACCTACTCCTGTTACTACTTATATTGCTATTCCTGTAGTTAGCTACTATTCCTACAGGTACTGCTATTTATGATGTTATTGGAACTCCCATTGCTAGTATTATTGCTATTAATATTGCCACTCTTATTGCTACTCCAATATTGCCACTTATATAGTGGAACTATTGTATCTAATGCTAGTGCTACCGTTGCTATTGATATTGCTATTACTATTGCCACCACTGTTGTTATGAGAATTGTTATTACTATTGTTTCTGCTATTGATAGAACCCAATGCAGCTACTGGTACAATTTTTATTAATACCTGTCCATCTATTTCAGTTACTTGTGATAATATTCCAATTCGTTTTGCTGCTGATAATACTATTCCTGATGAATTTGATATTGCCATTGCTATAAATTTGTTATTGCTACCTCGGTTGCTTCCGTTATTGCTAAAGATATTACAAATGTCAGGCTGCAGTCATTGCTACTGCAAATGCTAATGCTTTTACTATTTTCACTATTATAACGACTGATGTTTCCACTGTTAATGTTGCTACTAATACTACTACTATTTTACATTAACATTCCTACCCTATCCATACTGAAGCCACAGAGTTTTCTTCGGACTTACGAAGTCCGAAGTCTGCAAAAAAATATAAAAGAACTAACGCATGATACGTAACACAAATATTTAAAAAAAAAAATTATTTTAAACTGCAAGCATTTCCAAAAATTCTCTAAATTTTCTTCCGTATTTCATGATGTGTTTGTTCATGTCCTTTAGTACAACATACTGGAGAGTATGTGTAATCATTTGTCCATATCTCTTGGCTAGAAAATTTCTAAGAAGAGTATTTTCTGCTTAATTAAATTGACAATTGGCTTCTGCCAGCCACATCCATACAGGAGAAGATGAAGGAAATGACAAATAAAAGTTATTTGGAAATCCGTTTAAAGTATAAATGGCCACAAGAAATCAATCTACAACTGCATGAAATTGAAAGTCTATTAAATTATTTGTAATAGATTTTTGAGCTCAACACATACGCACACAGACATCGAGTAAAAATCAATTTCAATTTTTTTTCTTTCTTTGCGTTACTTTTTTGTAATATTTTCTAATGATTGTTATTTTTTTTTATTATTTTTCTTTACTATTCATAAATGCCATCATTTTCAATCATCGTCGTCATCATCATTATCATCATCATGAGCATTTATTGTGGTTCTAAAGCAAAATTCTTGGACAAATGGCAAGTAAAAGCCAAAAAAGCTGAACCACTGAACTGAACTAATAAAGTTCGTTTCGCTGGTCACGTGGCCAGTGGCGGTGTGAAAATAAATTTAATTTTTGTTCGTTTGCAATGGTTTGTTTATGTGACATTTATATCCCCTCCCCTCCACTCTATCCATCTCTTCATACACACACACTGTAGTAAATTAAGTGTAAAATCATTATATGGCTTTAAGGACACTTTATTTCTCTCTCCGCCGTCTCTCTCCCCAGTTTAGCTGTTTGACACAACTTCTCCTTTGTTTATGTATGTATGTCAACTGTCAAGTGAAAATAATCTTTTGATGTGTAAGTTTTTATTTCACGCAAACTGCAAGCAATACAATCTCAAAAAAAAAAATTGTTAAATAAAGACAACAAACAACAATAACAATAACAACAACAGCATTAGAAAATTGTCATTATAGCTGTTTATGGACACAACAATATAAAAATTAAAAACAGGAGAAGAAAAGAAAAGCACTTAGTCAAGTTCGACTATTTAAAACTCTGCAACAGTACCACACGCACATGATTCAAGCTAAAGTTTATGGAGACCAATTTCATCAAACTTTCTATGCTTTGACTGTGGGTAGATGGATCGAAAGAACGTGCATTACCCAACCCTATTGATAGTTAATATGCAGGTATGGATTTAATCGAAATCATGATTGAATGGACACGTTCGGTAAATACATTTTGTGTGCCCAAGAATCCTTCCTGTTAGATTTTCAAGCAACATCTAATTACAGAGACAGATATTCAGTTATTCTACAGTTTCTGCTTTAAAGGAAACAAAAAACAAGTATTTTCCTAATGTATCTAACGGATACTGATCCTATCCGCCGTGCAGATAACTGTTATCATAGTTTCGTGATCCTATTGTGATTCTGTGGTGGGACATTTAACTGTTTCAATTTAATAATACAATTAAAAGGCAAACGGTTTGGAATTTAGTCAAATTTATGCTTTTGTTGTGAAGTACATTTGTTCCGATTAGAAATGGAATATTATTTCATTCATAAGGCTGCCGGGGCTGGTCTTACAGTAGTTTATTCGATTGGATCAATTTTCGAGCATTTTTTCCAGTGTATGAGGTCGTGTCTTGGCAATGGCATTATCAATGTTGGCCTTCAAATGTTCAATTGTCTCTTATTTGTCGGTATAACTCATCTCTTTGACGGCGCCCCACAGAAAATAGTCCAACGATGACAAATCGCAGCTACTTGGCGGCCAATTGACATCACCATTTCGGCTAATTAAACTGCCATCAAACGTTGGATGTAATAAATCGATTGTGACATGCATGACATGTGTGGCAGATTGCACCATCCTGTTGAAACCAAATATCAATTCCATGAAGAGCGGGCATAAAAAATTGGTTATCATGGTGCGATGGTGCGCCGTTCTCATTTTCAGAGAAATATGGGCCAATGATACCTCCGCTCCACAAGCCGCACCAAACAGTCACTCGTAATGGGTGCATTGGCTTCTGTAAGAGCACGTGTGAACGTTCTGAGCCCCAAATACGGCAATTATGCTACTTAACGTACCCACCAAGATTAAAATGAGCTTCATCCGGAAGGATCAAACTTGAACCGAAAGACGGTCCACACCCCCCCTCCCTCCTATATTACAACTCAGGATGTTTTAAGAATGATGTTGGTCTTCTTAGGTTTCCCATCATCACCAGATTATTTACAGAAATGAAGGATACCTATTTCCTACAAACTACTCTTGGTTTTCGGGAAACCACAAAATCTAGACGAAATACTGCTTAGGTTCCAAGAGCTTCCTAGACATGTTCAGCATTCATTTCATTCTAAAAGGATCCACAATGAAGAACTGCAGACGGAATCTTTCTTATTTGCTGTGTGATCTTGGGGTCGATTAGACCAAATATGTATGTATGTATGCGTTACACAGAACCCTTTAGACCTCCCCGCTTTTGCTCGCGCTAGTTCTCGGCAATATGATTCTCCTCATTGCCGAGAACCAAGCAAAACAGTTGCCTATTTGAAACAGTTGCCTTAGCAACCCGGCTGTACATATTAGATCACCCTTCCACCGTTGAAATATATTCACAAATAAACTGTGTTGCTTTAGTTTAGTTTAGTCATTAGGTCATCTGTTGGACGGCGTTTTTTACAGGGGCATGGTAAGCTCTCATTTACATTGGTTCTCTCATTAATTGTATTCGAAGGAGATCACAAAGATTCCGGTCTGTTATGTCGTAATACTAAGAAACGATTAACATCTAGTATACGCGTTGACTGTATATAATACATTATTACTTTCATCCGAGCGATCAAGTGTCTTCAATACCGATGCTTTAGAGATACATTGCAGTTGTATTCGAAATCGGCTTTAGTGGTAAATAGGCAAATGTCCTAATTGAGAGGCTATTTACTATTTTCTGGATGCCAAATTAGTACCGTAATTGCGTAAATTTCTGCGTAGTAAATAGAAGACATGAAGATATAAAGAGCCAAGAAATCCTTGATGACTGTAACAATGTTCCACATTTTGCCTAAGATAGAGCATGGCACACAATAATCTGTACCTCAGCATCGATTTGATCAAAAACTTCCTTCCTAATAACGACAATACATATCGCTTGCATTGGGTATGAATTGTAATAACAGTAAATCTTTAACGAGTAGCAATCATTACCACACGCTCAATACACCGTAATTTCCGGTAATGGTGTAGGGTATCCAATATAAATAAATAACAAAATGAAGTGAAACGTATTTGTGCCACAAATCCATCACTCTGTCATAGTAAATGGTCCATTAGTTGTTAGAAAAACCCACCCCATCTCTTATCAACATCACTACCGCAATCATCATTATCTCCTGACTGCCTGCCTGCCTGCTATCACTTATCTGCTGTTGACAAAAGATGACAATGAGGATAATCACTGCTATTGTAGTTTCCGAGATAAAACAAAAAAACCTTATAGTTGGGTGGTGTGAAGCAATTTTAAACTCCTTGTGCGGCACTTGAGGTAAACTGTGAATAGCCGTAATAGTGGTATTGCATGGGAGTAGACCATTTTTATTGATCAAGTACAGCAATAACTATTAGAGAAGCACTTAATCATGATATAAGAATTGCTTTAAAACTTTAAGTTGATATTGGGGGAATGTTTTTTTTTTTGGAAATTCAGAACTAACTTTCGTTTTAATTTTATTTAATTTTAAATTTAATAGTGATGTGAAAGAGATACTTATCCGATTTAATTATAATTCCCCAAGCATAAGTTATTTTTCAAGTTATGCCTTTAATATGCAGCCCCTGTGCTGAACAATTTCTTCGATGAGTTTAATGGAATTCGGTCAGTACAGGGACGGCGTGCTCAAGTGTGCTTTGGTGATCAAAGCTATTACTTCACCCTAACCTAATCCAAAGTTTTTCTTCACATAAATTGAGTTGGGTACTACTGGTCAAAAGCTGAAGTTATAATATATTAATATTAATCAAGCTTTAAGCGAAAGTATGTAGTGGGTTGAAAACCACGGTATATTCTTAGGTTTTTTTTTGATTGATATTTTTTCATGATTGTATATTTGCTGAGATTCTAATACAGATATGTAGGGGAATATTAAAATAGGACCGACCTCCTTTATTCTTATTAGTAATAAAAACCAAATTACAAAAAAAGAAAAAACAATCACTAAAGATAAAAGAGAATAAACACAAAAAATCCATATTAAGGTTTCAGAAGTTGCCAGATCGAAAATAAATATAAAAAATAAATAGAGTGAAATATAGCATTGCCGCTCAATGCTATGTAAGCTACTTGTCTCGGTCAATTTGGACATTGCGCGGAAATTCTTTCGGGACGCCAACCTATCCTGGGTCAATGAGGAGTCCTGCTACATCGCTAGACTCACCTGGCCCTTGATGGATAGGAGGCGTACCAACCAATTGCTTGGTTTTGGTCGTGACGTCATCTCAACCACAGTCGCCATGCTTACAGGTCATTGCGTTATGGGTAGACACGCGGAAAGAATGAGGCTCACATTCAACGACTTCTGCCGTGAATGCAGATCCGCTGAGGAAGAGGAGACTGTTATCCACTTTCTTTGTCAGTGCCCGTCTCTTGCTAGGTTTATATATAAGTTATTTGGCTCCCCATTTCTTGTCAGCTTGACTGACACTTTCTGGCTGGTTTTGCAGTGTAGGGTAGTCGACCTTTTGATGTGCAGGCCTTGCGCTGACCAACTTCTTCCTATTCCCTGATTTTGGTGGAACTTGGTCAGTACAGGGACTGCTTTCACCCGTGGCATCACAACGGGCCGCTATGCTTGCTCAATTGAGCTTTCTGATATCAGAGCTACCACTCCGACCTAAACCTATAGCATTGCCCGTGAGTAATCATAAAAAGAACCTTATAAGCATACTGTGAAGTTTAATTTTTGTAGTAAAAGAGTGAGTTTTGTAGAAAAGTTGATAAAAAAAATATCATATAAAGAAATATTTTATGTGAAGCAGTCATTCTTGCCATTTTGTGTGGAATATAACATCTCATTAAAATATCTGCCATGACATCTGCGGGTAGAGCACATCTGAAATGTCTAATTATTTATGACTCTGGATCTTAAATCATTTTATATTGATTGGAGAACCGCTCTTGAATCTCATGTAGATTTATAATGTGCCAAATTGGACAATCTTGATTGTTTACATACCCATTCAGCCAGAAATGCATCTCATCGTTGAACATGATGCGAGTTATACAGCGTGAACAAAATAACCATTTTGATAAAAAACAATTTTATTATTTGTATGTGTTGTTTGAATGATTTCGCAAAATAGTCTGAATTGACATTTTTAGCATCACACAAGATGGTCATTATCAACCGTAAAAGTTCCAATACAGAATATTCGATATAAACAACGCTGTGTAGTTAATAATGCACTTACTTTATTGATATCGATTGTTATCTTTGTTGATTTCGAATTTGAGATATCGATAATTGAGAATATGTTTATATACATACATAATTGGTCATTACATTACCTTTAGTCAGGATTACAACCTAGCTTCTCACGACACTTATGCCGTGTGTGATAATTTTAAGCAAGAGTCACGGCATTTAAGATTGATTTCGAACGACAGATTTTTGAGAAACTTTTCATGGCAATTTCATTTATTCTCATAGGTTTTGCCAGAAGTCTGAGAGTAAGTCGGCTTATCATCGTCATATTTTTCATATTTCGCTTTTGTTCGAGATGTCTGACCTGCTGTTTGAACCGTGGCCTCATGTCATACATGGTTTTTGAAGGCCACTACGGTACAGTACAGTTAGGGACGTTATTGTTTTATACACTTTCTTCTATTATACATGTCGCCTGCAACTACATACTTAATTGGTCATTAGAACCCTTTAGTCAGGCTTACGACTTAGTTTCTCACACCACTTATATTGTGTGTGTTAATTTTTGTACATGAGTAGTGGGGCCTGCAGTTTAAAGTCGA
Source organism: Sarcophaga subvicina (assembly GCA_936449025.2). Lineage (NCBI taxonomy): Eukaryota > Metazoa > Arthropoda > Insecta > Diptera > Sarcophagidae > Sarcophaga > Sarcophaga subvicina. The sequence goes on from OW388083.2 coordinate 79,648,828, forward strand.
CTCCAAATGACAGATTTTTTTGAGAAAATTTTCATGGCAATTTTATTTACTCTCTTATTTTTTGCTAAAAATCTGCTGAGAGGAAGTCGCCGAAGAAATATTTTGTCATATATCCTTTATATTTTCTGACCTGGAGTTTGAACTGAGGCCTCACGTCTAATAAGCCAACACACTACCTACTAGAACACGGAGACCGCCTCCAACTCCCATACTTAACTTGTCCCGGTTTGAGATTGACGAAGAATCATTATTGATCTGCAAGAAGAATTTCTTGGAGCAGAGAACCAATGTAAGTCTAAGTGGAGTACAGAAGTATCATTGGTCAACAGTTTTACTGATCCGTGTCACTGCACTACATACATATGTACATACATAATTGGTCATTACAGGCCTTCCTACATAATTAAGACATAGCTTCTCATACCATTATTATTGTGTGTGTTGATTTTATATATGACTGGCGGCGGTACTTACAGTTTAAAGTCGACTCCGAACGACAGATTTTTCGGGAATTTTTTATTTTCTCACATAGTTTTTGACAGAAATCTGTTGAGAGGCAGTCGCCGAAGAAATATGTCGTCATATTTCGTTTTTGTTGAAGATGTCTGATATGGGGTTTGAACCGTGGCCTCACGTCTAATAAGCCAAAACACTGCCCACTTAAAAATCCGAGTTTATTTCGTTATTTAGCCAGTACCAACAGACTCATATTTGTAGCTGTTATTGCTAGAGGCTAAAAGAGCATATTTTTTTAAGATTTTGCGTATTTAGCTCATACTGACGCTCCATCAATAATCAAAAATCTCAAGAGTATGTACCAAACTGACTGGGCCTCATGGTGCTGGCTTTCTTCCTGAATGTATGTTTGAACCGAGAGTAAGATTGATATCATTGAACAGATTCTAGTGGCATTAACAGATATTTTGAATTGTTTTCAAAACTAATTTAGTTTTATTAGTCATTCGGAAGTTCTTTTAACAACCAAAACGCACAAATAAATTTTTTTTAAAAGGATTCCTTTTCTGAAGCAAACAACTAAAAAAATATACGATGGCCGCCCAAATTTTATTTTCTATTGTTTTATTGGACACTTATTGTCTGTCGTCCTCTTATCAATTGAATGCTTTATGAGTAACAAAAATAACAAAAAAAAAAAGAAATAAAATAAAAACGCATTTCATTTCATAAAACTATTCAAACCGAATGAATACATCAAAATAATGACAGAAGTGTTGGCAATGATAGTGGCGATGATGATAATGACGATGATGGTAATGAGTAGCAGCTGAAAAAATACTCAACCACCCACTTACTACTTAAAATGGCTTTTAATAACTATTTCAAGCTAAAAAACAAAAGAAACTCAAGACTCATATTGAATGATTGAAAATGAAAATGAACATGAAAAGAAGCATTAATTTCGCAGATAATTTTTGGAAATGAACACTAAAAATTATAATAAAAATAAAGTCGACGAAAACAATAGATTTGTTGTTGTTCTTCTTCTTCTTCTTCTTCTTCTTCTTTTGCTTTTAATAACCAATGAAAATGTGATAAAAAAAAGAAACGTCATTTAAACTCCTTTTGAAAATGGAATTAAAAACTCAATTAAGTTTTTATGCGAATACAAATTAAGTGATCATTGAATAGAATTGAATGGAAGTTTAACCCCTGCTTTATGGCACATTTTTAAAAGCTTTTTCTACTTTTTTTCTGTTTTTTCTGTTTGTTGCCATAACCTTAATGCTAAAGGTTTACCATTCTTAAGTTATATAGATTCGGTCCTATTCATTATCAATTTTCCAAACATTTTCCATTTCTATTACCATTTTCTTTTCTTTCTTTCTTTTTTTCTTATGCTTTTGATTTCATTAAAATCGGCCTTAACATCATGCCACGCAGCTCGAGTTTCGGTGTGTTATTATGGCCGTCTCGATAGCTGTATTGGCGTTGGCCACTTAATGGTTTTTAACAATGGCAACAAGAAATAAAGGACCAGAGGGAAATAACAAGTCAATTTATTAAATCAACTGACCTTTTTTTCTATTTTTTTTTTGTAAACTTATTTGTCTTTTATTTGTTTTTTGTTATTGTTGTATGAGGAAAACTATTTTATGATTCGGTTTTTTTTTTGTTAAGATTTGCTTCCCTATTGTTTGTCTTGAATTGAATTGGATTTTTTTTCAATTCCTATTGTTTAATTTTGTTTTAACTTTTCATTTTTCTCTTATTTTTTATAACATCTCTCGGTTTTTTTCTCTGTGTTTTTAAATATAAAATCCTTAAGAAATTGAATAAATCCTTCAAAAAAAAAAGAAAGAAAAAAATTATTCTTTACAAATAGAAAAATTGCTTAGCTTTGCGAAATTTAAGTCGGTTGTACAACGCCTGCTGCAGTCCTTTCCTTCTCCTCCCTCCTGGCAGTATGGTTGGCTATTGGCAAATGCTTAACATGGCTACAACAACTATAGCTGCTAAGGTCCACACCAAATCAAATCGTTTACTTAAAAACTGTATACGTGTGTGTAGGCAGAATGTAAAGGAATTAATTCCTAATAAGCCTGAGTGTTCGAAGAAGAATGGTAACTCCAGCTTTACCATTTTGATGTTCAGCTACCTCAAGTATCAAATACTGAAAAGCAGTATAAACCCAAGCTTAACAATTTCTAAGCCGACGGTGCATTCAATTACGTTTCACGATTTTTGGACATTGCCCTGTACACAAAAATTGTGCAAAAGTCATTACTTGACATGTCAAGTCTTTTCGACACTTTCAATTCTAGGTTTTTAGTTTTTATTCCATATCGGAGGTAGCAATCTTTTAAGAAATATGTGGCAATATTTTTTAATACGCGTACGTATGATTCACTGCTGCTGACGTCTGCATATTAAATCCACCTTTATATCCATCAGCCACTTTCCTTTTCGTAGGGCTAGTTAGCTTTAACGGTTTTCTAATTTAAACTTTGGCATTGTCTATCCAACCTTTAGCCATTTGCTGGCTGTAGTCGATCTATATTACTTACTTTACTTACTCAAAGCTTCATTACAACCCTTTTGTCAGGATATGTTGTGCGTATTAATTTTATTTGTAAGTAGGGAGACCTACAGTTAGACGTTGACTCTGAACAACAGATTTGAGGAACTTTTCATGGCAATTGGATATAATCAAACGAAGTATGAGAAGTCTACTAGAAAGAACTCGCCGCTCAGTTATGTTTTTATATTTCGTTTTCATTTCAAACTATGGGCTCCTGACTTTTAAGCTAAAACACTACCCAGTGGAAAATGGCGACCATATAATTTCCGAATTTATCATTCGACTGTAACAACAATCCATTTCTCAGGGTCATCTAAATCTAGGGCAGTTGAAAAATATGGGGTTAGAAGCTCCATCGCCATCCACACAGTTCGGAAGTGTAAATAATCCATCAACTGTGCAGGTATTTCCTGAAACAGCCATGACCGTTAAAAGAGATAGATTTTAAATTTTTTTGTTAAGGATACAATGGAATGTACACCATCCCTTTTTCTTAACGTAACTACCATTTATTTATGGAAACCCACCCTTCTTTCTTTTTTGAACATGCTAATTACGATGTGTTTTCTTAAAGAATAGAGGAATAAAATTCATTTCATTTCAGAGAGTGCTTCGGATCATGTTGGGCAAGCACTTAACATTATCTATTAGGACTTTAGTCCCCCGTTATGTGATATTTTTCTTGCTTGGCCCGCCGTGTCACGAATAAATTTTCGCAGATGTATTCCATGTACTTCCTGAAGTCCAACTTGTTGCCGATCATTATATTCAAATATCTGTGTTACCTGGAGCAGATACCAACCCGGTTAAGTCGTGCTCTAATTACTCCAACTTCTTCTATCTTATATCCACTTTATCATATTAACCTCTGAATCTATGTCAATGCGATCCACAAAGCCTACAATTGTATTTCCGCGTGATAATTGTATTCCATATTAGGTATCCATCCATCCATCGTTCTCTCCATCATCTTTCAGTCTTGAAGGCAATTGATCAACATGTTGTTGGTGTTCAGATCATTCAATTCAGACAAACAGAAGTGCTCGTCGTTTACAATGGCGGCCTCGCTAGAGTCGTTTTCAAAGAAATATGGAGCAATCACAGTTTAAAATATACAGAAAGCAATAATTTTACCAGATGCTTTGGACACTTTAGATCACATGTGCATTGGTATCAGTGCAAATTTGGTAATTTTGTTTGACCACGTACCCATTCATTTAAAAATAATTCTCATCACTGAAAATAAATGTTCAATGAACATTGATGACAGAGCCTATTCAGCAGATACACGTCTTTGTCTTTGATAAAACAAACTGAATATATAACAACTACAATGACAGATGTAGGTTCAACAATATGGCCCCTATCAACAATGGATAGGGTATACCACACTTAAGAAGCTGAAACCAATGCAAAAGAGTCTTGAAATTTGTATGATGTTAAGTTGTTTTTTCCTACGATCCTATGGTATGTCACCAAACATCACTTTTATGGTAAGATAGACTTATTTAGGGCAAAACTCTTGGCCTTCTTTTACACAATCCGCAGAAGAAAATATTTATGCTATTTTCAAGCAGCTTTAAGTCAAAGGACATAAATTATGCGGCTTAAACTCGTTCATGGAACACAAGAAAAGAATTCATTCCTTTAAGTCTATATTTTTTTGAATACAAACATTCGTTGTCTGCGTTATAAAGTGATTATATTTGCTCTGAATGCAAGCCAGAGAATTAAAAACAAAGAAAATTCAAAGAAAACAAAAAAAAAGCAAAAAAACAGAATATTTTGAAGGAGAAGAAAAGAAACTTAAATGCCAGATAGCCAGAGCCAGTCACACCATTATCCTCGGCATTAAAACTTAACTCACATACATGCGCATACACACTCACACTTACTCACATTCTCACATCTGGTGTACAACAAAAAAAAACGATTGGTTTTTGCTTTCGTTGTAGTTGTAGATGTAGTGTGTGCTGTAGTCATTGTTATTATAGTTCATCAATACACATGCAGGAGTATGTATGTAGAAATCTATGTTTGTTCTTGAGATAATAGTATCAACAACAACAACAATAACAAAAGCAATAACAAATATAACATCCTTAATGGATTTCTATATATTTTCGATTTACGCATTGATTGCTTTGTGGTTTAAGATTTCATTTTCACTTCAGTATTTAGTTTCTCTCGATGAAATAATGTTTGTTGTAGCTGCTGCTATTGCCACTGCTGCTGATGTTGTTGTTGTTGCTTTTCTTTCATTTCACTTTCTCACTCTCTTGCCAATTTAATAAGTGCAACAGCAACAGTTTCAGTTACTTATTTGACTTTGAATTTCAGCCAAAATCAAGAGAAAAAAACAAAATCGAAAAGAAAAGTTATCGAAATAATATTCGATTATTTTTGTTTGTTTTATTTTCTCCCTCTCTGTTGTATTATGGAATCATCAATTTGATTTCCCTCAAATGATTTGTGTGTTCGAAATTGGTTTTGTTGTTGTTGCTGTTGTTGTTTTATAAACAGACAACAGCTTTTAATGTTTCGTAATTTAAACCGATACCGATTTATTTTTCCATTTCCTGGTAATATTATATCGATATTAAATTGATTGCTTATTTGCATACGGATATGATTGCTGTTACGCACATGTAAAATTAAATTATATTTGCGGAAAAGAATTTCTTTCTAACAGGTCAACGATAAGTGTTTGTTAAATTGGATCTGGAGCAGTTGTCAAAGGTCCCCAATTTTTTTCGAAAAATCATCCTCAGGTAAACTGTGGAATTTACGAAGATTCCAATTCAAATAAGATATATGAGAGTCCAATGCATCCCTAAAAAGTCATTGTTTAGGTGTGGATTTTGGTCTGGCGCGTCATCCGTCCATATTTCTTTAAGAACTATGTTGGCCAGACCATCACTCTCAACGACGATCGGTGATTTTCCACTTCTGTTGTTTTGAATTATATGTTCTGGACACTAGCGACATGTTATACCAACAGGTAAGCGCTACATGCCGCATTGGATATTTTACAAGAGCGATTTTGAGGGCATGCTTATCTCTCATGGATATGATCTGAGCTTGCCACCGTGATTGTCCGATTTGACCCTGTTCTTCTGTATGTTTTCTTAAGTCGCAGGTACATAAGAACAAGTAAATACCTTAACGGCCCTCAAAGTCAAGATAACTACTCATTCCATCGATTAAATTCTGTCTGACTTATGCATCACAGTCCTGGAAGATTGGACATATCGGATGCTTTCCAAGCACAGAAACCGTGAAGAACATTTGAAAGATGTTTTAGTCCACACATAATGACGCCTATAGGCCTTTCAGATAAATAAAAAAGTTCAATGATATCTCGCACACATTTTGATATTTTAAATTTAAAGATATGAAACGCTTAGTGAACGAACCGATGCAATATTATAGTTCTTTTAGCTTCTTTTTAATTATTGGTTCTTGATTTTCAGGCAGTTTTTGTTTGCTTTCCAAGTTTCTATATCTAATTGCTGTTGCTGTCGTTCTTTAAAGAGAGAAACTGCTTTCTGGTGTCTAGGAAGTCGCCGTAGTCTAGTAGGTAGTGTGTTGGCTTATTAGACGCAAAAGCCCCAGGCCAGGCATCAAAGACAAAATACAGAAAGTATTTTTTCGGCGAAAAATCAGTAAAAATCAGTAGATTTCTGACAAAAAACTCTGAGAGTAAATAAAAATTGCCATGAAAAGTTTCTCAAAAATCTGTCGTCCGGAGTCGACTTTAAACTGTAGGTCCCACCACTCATGCATAAAAAAAATTAACACACACAACATATGTGGTGTGAGAAACTAGGACGTTGTACAATGGGTCAACTCAACCTCCGGGTACTGTACTTGTCTTAATTGACAAGTACACGTCCTCTAACCTAACCTACTTAACCTTGTGGTGTCTATAAAGTTTGCCGAATCCATCCGATTTGTTGTAACAGCTCTGCTGTATATGACGAAATTTCCCTGTAGCTATCAGTTTATGTCAGATGGTTTTTAACTAGATGAGCTCAACTACAGGTCCAACGCGTGCAAAGTAGTAGGACTTTCAAAGCAGTTAAAAAATGAAACTTGTTGCAAGGGCACTGAAAGTAAACATGGCAAGGGTTTATAATATCTGGAACACCCAAACTTCAAACGTACTAAAATGGAACATGTTCCCCTGAGTTGAGTAGTTGTCTCTCAATATTCAAAATCACAGGAACCGGGAGGGTATTCGTTTAGTACTCTTTGGTATCTGTATCTGTTACTGGCTTTAATATTCACAATCCATCAAGATCAGACGGAATAATGTCTTGGATGTCCAAATTAAAGTGATAAAAATGATGCTGACGGAATTTGGTGATTTAAGTGAGTAGACAAGCCACCAGATATTGTCTGGTCTACAGCTGACAATAAAGAAGTTGTCTGTCAATAAAGATGTTTCCTATCAACTTCAGACTAGGCAGTTTGTCTTCTCACTCAAATAACCAAATTACGTTGGAAGATCACCCACCCCTTCAGCATGATTTTTGTCGCTTTAATATGGATATCCAGGACATCATTCCGTTTGATCTTGATGGATTGTCAATATTGTCATTCTACCTGACCTAGATGGATTGTCAATATTCTCGTGTATGTGATGGACGCTTGTCATTTTGTGTTATTTTTTCGGTATTTTGTTTTGGTAACAAAGAGTGTCCAAACGGGGACAACATGGTTGTAAAGTAGACTCTCAATCGTCGTGTATTGTTTTATCAATTACTTCTGAAAGAGCTTCCCACTTTTTGATTTATATATTTCGCTTAAGAGGTGAGATAAAGGTTGTCGAAAATTATCCGCAGAATTTTGAGGTTTCTAACCATTACACGATTACCTTCGACATAAATATCCAATACCCTCCTTAATTAATTTGTTCAGGATCACATCCTGTTGACTTGACCGTAACTGACAAACATGCAACAACTTCTCGATGATGGTGCGTTATTCTGGTAATTGTATTCTATTGTATCTCTGGGCCTGATGTGTAAAAGGAACTTCATTAACATACAATACCATTGAGACTTTGTGCAGGTTGTCTCAAAGAGAGGCAATTCATAAATTAATCATATATCCTGACAGTATTTTCCCTTGTGGCCGTCCAATATTTATAGTCCGATATCACGATATTTGGCCTCTGAGCTTAACAACTGCCTTTCTACCTTCCAGTTAGTTGGCAATCTAGCGTTTAAGATCGCTTACTTAGAAAAATTAACCACAATTGTGCGTTGTGTGCTATGTGTGTGATTATCTTACTCAGCACCGTACTTGATTGCATATATATTTCGATCTTTTAAGTAAGGTCCAGCCTAGAAAGCCCTCAATATGTTCACATCTTTGGTATCCACAGAAGAACTGATTTCACACATGACCTTTTTTCTGTCTAAGTGCATATTGATAGAATGAGTTTCGTTCTGTGATAGGCCAAATCCTTGTCAGCCTTTTATAGATCATTCAGTCGTCGCTGTGACAGCGGTAGCCAAGATATTAGATTTTAAGATATTTATTCTGCTACAGCATATGTGTTTCACCATGAATACGACTGTTTTGTTCGCATCAGGTGAACAGATGAAGAATTAAAATCTTGTAACTTTGACAAGAACATGCTTCAAGGATGTCATGTACTATTGCCGTTTTTTAAGAATCTTAAAAAGTTAATAGAATCAAACTCTAATAAAATATTTTCCTAATAAAGAAGAATTTTAAGGACATTGGTGCGTATTGCCATCTAGTGGCCATACAATAGTGCCGAATACACCATTGTGGCATAGCGTGGTGCATAATTAGTTCGTATCACTCTTGCTGGCTTTAAGTGTAGTTCATAGTTGAGTATTTTGTGTGGAAATCAATTTAACCATCTTAGACATTTAATGTGGCACCATATACACACGCATACACACATACACACAGTGATTTTAATTAAACCACTTTTATTACCATATTTAATAAATCCTTTGAGAGTGTTTGCAATTACCGACACCAAAAGCCCACATAAATAAGCAGAGAAAAATCATTTCTTATGTAAATGTTAAGAATTCTTAAGGATATCAAGAGTGATTCAAGGAAGAGTATTAGATAGAGAGAGGGAAAGAGAGAGAGAGCGCGTGTATGTTGTCGCGTTAACTCTATCTCTCTCCCGCTCGCTCTGTGTTATTAAGTATCCAAACAAATTGTTTTCTTAACATCGTCATGTAACTGACAGTTCGTGCATAAACATTTTTGAACATCAAGTGGGATTTCAAGGCGGGTATTAAACGAGAATTTATGTCTTAAAGATAAGCCCGACATGAATTAATCGTTATATGATAAGGTTACACATACAAACTATACACACATACATATATAGTCATATACATACATACACAATTGCTGGCTTTACTGTAAGACCATAATACGGAATGTAAGAAAATATTTTGTAGTTAACCCGTCATTTGCTAAGAAGGCGAGAAGGAGAAGGTATTAAGCAATGGATGGATGGATGGATGGATGAATGAATGAATCAAATTTATTGAATGTCTCAACTAAAATGCTCGTCGTGTACAACTACAAATAATTGAATTCAATGAGATGGAAATCATTTTTAATACAAATGATGATAAGGGGAGCTAATGCTGATGTCAAGGGAGATGATGTTGTTACTAAAAACGAAGCAGTTTAGCAATGAAACTGAAATTGAAATGCGAAAATTTAAGGCAGGTTTAGCCAAGGAATTGTTGCTCAAATAAATAATTGCAATATTATGAGGCATTCTCTAACTGTTACGCTGTTAGACCTTCACTTTTCTACACAAGTTTTCGTTACATTTTACAGACATACAGACACTCATTAATTTGTTACTTTTTGTATTGTATTGTATGTAGAATGCCTTTGCACTCCCTGTACAATTTATTCTTATTGCCACAATACAATATCTAATGTGTGAATGTGGGTGTGAGTGTGAGTGTGAGTGTTTGTTACAAATGTCGCAATGTTATTATAGCTTGCAACCCTTGACAATTTTAATTACACAAGTTAAATCGGCCCATTAAGCGATACAAGCAAGCAAACAGCCCAAAAAAAAAGGCTGACTAACAACTAACTGCCTTGACAGTCAGTCACTTACTTACTCACACACACACACACACACTCACACTCTCTCATTCTCCTATTCAGACGCTGTCATATAAACTTAAGCGTGTAGACCCTTTTTGTTACATTTATTAACAGCCTACTCATGCTCTCCATCGTCGTGATGGTGGTGGTGGTGATGGTATTGGTAGAAGCTTTAGCACTGAGCTTTACAATTTGCCATTAATTTGAAAATAATTAATTACCCTAAAGCGTTGAAGCGTAATCAACTCAAATTTGCTATACAGTTCATATACATACACACACTTAAGTACATATACTAATACAAATACATTGTTGTTGACTGACTGTTGCTGTTACTGTTACTGTTACCACTGGCATGGTATGTATTGTCGAACAACAGCTACAGCAACAGCCCATGTTTCAAGTTGTTTTTACTTCAATGTACGAGTACAGTTATTTTATGCGTGGAACAGTGTCATGATTTTCAATTTTTGTTGCTTTTTTTTGATTTGCATTATTTATGAAATGAAATATTTCCGGTTTTACTTTGCGAGAGAGAGAGAGAGTAAAATTTGCCGGCTAACTTTCCAAAGCCTATTTATTGAGCAAATATGTCCATATTAATGGATTTTCTTTTCAAAGACGAATAAAAAACAACAAAAACGTGGAAAATTAATGGTAATTTGTTGTGCTAATCATTATTGATTTTTAGAAAATATCCATGGAGTCTGGCGTAATCGTAAACAAAAATTATTCAATACGACAATCATGAACTTGACAGTTTCACTCGAGTTTGGCATTGGTTTTAGAAAGAAAATGATTTTGTTTGGATTTAATTTATAGGGATTGGTATACAAACAATTCAAATCCGATACGACATATTTCAGAAAATATCATAAATTTTTTATCCTTGCAGTCAGTGTAGCCTAGTAGGTCTTTAAGTATAGGTCGGAGTGGTAGCTCTTATATCACAAAGCTCGCTTGAGCACGCATAGCGGGCCGTTGTGATGCCACGGGTGAACGCAGTCCCTATACTAACCATGTTCCACCAAAATCAGGGAAAAGGAAGAAGTTGGTCAGCGCAAGGGCTGCACAGTCTAGTAGGTAGTGTGTTGGCTTATTAGACATGAGACCTCCTTTCAGCAGATTTCTGGTACAAACTCTGAGTGAAAATAAAATTGCCATGAAAAGTTTCTCAATAACCTGTAGGTCCCGCCAGTCATATCTAAAATTAACACACACAACATAAGTTGGGTGAGAAGATATCTCACCATCCAGACTGATGGGTTTGTAATGACCAATTATGTATGTATGTATGTATGTAACGTCAGTCTCCCAACTCATGATGTTACAATGAAGATAATTAAAGAACAATGGATAGCTATGCTAGTTGGGACATCTTAATATTCAGATTTATATGGAAATAAAAATATCCCATGAACGACTCTAGATGTCACTGAGTCACAGACTGACATTTATGTACCCCTATTGGAAGTTTAACTTGCAAATGAAGTAAGAAGAAATGGGAACAGAAATGATAAACTATAGCCACTCTCACTATTTTGATTTGGGCGAGCCAATAACACAATAAGGGCGTGAATATGGCACAACTTATTAGGGTTACAATACATCAGTGTATTATTAAACGTAAGCCTTGTATGCCTTTCCTCGGTACCGAAAAATCTACTTTTGTTTCTGGAATATATTGCACACCCTTAGGCTTTGGATTGAAGTCGCCCTAGTTTAGTAGGTAGTGTGTTAGCTTATGAAACGTGAGACTACGGTACAAGCCCCTTGCTCAGACATCTCCAACTAAATAAAGTATGGAAAATATTTCTCCTGCGACTTCCTCTCAGCAGTCTTCTGGCAAAAAACTCTGAAACCATGAAAAGTTTCTTAAAAATTTGTCATCTTTAAACTCGAGACTATAAACGGTAGGTTCCGCCACTCATGCATAAAATTAATAGCCACATAATAAGTGGTTTGAGAAGCTAGCCGATTTAATGTCTGTATGTATGTATGTATGTCTGTATGTATGTATGTATGGATAAACAATGCCTTATTGTCTTATTTGTCCCCTAGACAGAAATAGCAGACTCTATGATTTTGTTAAGTGCTTAACCACGTGACTTCATAACAAAACTGAATAGTCTTCTTCGGAAACAGTAAATTCTTTCAAAAGAAGGACGACTTTGGTGTATACAGATGGAAGTTTATGCCATCGACAGATGTACTCATTTCAATTTGGATAAGACTTACGAAAGACAAGCAATAATGCAATAATGTCTGACAGTCAGGCAACCAGTCTACCAATCTGCTCTTATGAGGTTAAACCGAAGATAGTATGGGATTGTCTGGAGCCAACTGGATGTGAGACAATCAGAAATGTTGTTGAGAAATTACAATAAAAGTAGATCGGAGTCATACATTCGAAAACTCAGAAATAACCTAAGGTTGATAACTGGTCTTTTGACAGGGCACTGTAGACTTAGAATTCATTGTGTTTAGTCTAGATTGCCTAGAGTCCAACATGTAGATTCTGTAACGTTGAGCATGAATCATTGTGACATATTGGGAGAACCTGTGGAGCATGAATGTATTTCAGAAGAAAACACCCGAGCAAGCATCAAGTGCTAGGCAAAGAATTGTTATTGTTGATAACATCTTGAAATTTGTCAGCGAAATAATTGGAGAACACATTACAGGGATACTCTTTGCAGTTACGGCCGTAGCGCCGCATTACGATTAATTATAACACTAACTTGGAATCTCGCCGTCATCCTGAAATCTATTGAAATCAACTTTGATTGAATACAAATTAAAAAAAATTCTGTGTTTCCAAGAATTCTTCTTCTTTGGTTTGTAGGTGCCGAACAGTAACTGAGAAGTTGGTTCAATGGTTCAGCTTCTGCAGATGTCATTGTGAGGTATACCTTACGCACACATATCATTGTCGCTTTATAACTGCTATGTGTTCCCTAAGTTGTATTCTGACCAGGTTTAACATAGATTCGTTCTGAATCGAGTCGAAATAAAAACAAAATCAAACTATTTTGAAGTCCATTGTAAAGACCAAGTGATGGCTTTCGGCAATTTGTTGTTCACTTTATAATAAACTGGCTAAGGCAGTGGCCATTGTGGAGATGTTAATCAGAAAATTAAATTCATTGTCAGTTGGTCTTAGTTCTATTGGTTCAAAATCGGTTAAAACTTTAATTAAAAATAGAAGATTAACTTGCTCTTAATGCCAACTTAGGGCATATTTTTCTCCGCATACTGTACACATCATTTTTAACATCGTCTTTCAATGTCAATGGTGCAGTTCCTTAGTAAAGTTTCTTTACTTTTTCTCAATTTAAGCCTGATGGATTCGCATACAAGCTCAAGAATATTTTCTTTCAATATTCGGAATTAATTTTCTCTATTGAACTTCAATAACAATTCCAAACATTACCACTGTTTTGCTTGCTTCTATTGTTGCTTTCATTGATTGTAACCCCATTAAGCCTTAAAACCACAATTAAACCAGGAAAAGTACATTTCAAAGGACCACAGTAAAGTTTCGTTTCTTATTTTAATAATTTCCTTTCCTTTTCACAAATAAAACCTAAGTTTTCTAAATACTAACGACATCACCTTAACCCACTATCCTACTTTTCTAGCAGAGTTACGAAACAATAGCTATCTGTGCTTATATAGACTAACAAATATTCCAATATTCCATAGCGTACATGTATAAATATGCGTGTGTGTATGTGTTGGCATTTATAAAGTAATGTAATGTAATGTCATGTCATGTCACTCATTATCATTGTCAAGCATCGGGCTTTACTGTCAGAGATTGCGTGAGAATGAATGTGGTGTGCAAGAGAATGTCAGTCAATGAGAGTGTATATGCCAGTGAATGTTTAAAGTGAGGGTGTATGTGTGTGTATAAAAAAATATCAACAACAATTGTTATAATTACTGTTGCTGCTAACACTGTTGCTATTGATTTTGTTGTTGTTGTTGTCATCCATTGTTGATTGTAAAATGCTGCTTAAAATAAACGCCACAGATCGTTCGTTCGTTCGTTCGTTTATTCATACGTTTAGTGTTTGCTTTTCAGAACAACGGGCTGCTTTTAATAGCTTAAGGATTCACTCAGAAATTACAAAAATAGAACGTTACGACGAGTATTTAAATGTTGGAGGGTACGTGTGTGTGTGTGTGTGTATTTATTGTGTATATGAGTGTTACAATAAACATTGTCATCATTATTAACAATGCAAAACGCCTACACATGCCCCCCCGACACATTCACCACTGATTTACAGTGGTGATTAAAATATACAGAACGTGTATGAAATAGAAATTCATTCTCATCTTTTTAACAACAACAACAAAAATACCAAAATAAACTTGTAATAAAAATGACGACATTTGTAGTCTAATAATAAAAACACTCAGACTTTTTTTATTCTTATTAACCATACCAAAAGTTCCAATCGGTTTTTTAGTTCCAATGACTTGAAAGCACTTGAGATCTCTCCGTTACCAAAACTGAAATGTTTATAGCACTGAAGACTAAAAATAAAGACTATTTGGAAATCTCGAATTAAACGAAATATAAAATGAATATTTCTTTCGGCAATTTCCTCTCAGCAGTCTTCTGACTAAAAAAATTGCCATGAGAAGTTTCCCAAGTTGACTTCAAACTGTAGGTTCCACCACTCATGAATAAAATTACCACTCAAAACGAGGTTGTGGGCGAAGCAAGGTTGCAATCCTGACTAAAGGATAGTAATAACCAATTCAGTAAATAATTGAAGGCTATCGAGCAGAATTCCATTATAACTTCAATAGTATCCTTGAGCAATGAAGCACTAAAGGTGCCTAAAGGTCTTAGCCAACGGAATTGAAGATGGATAGTGGTAATAATGACCTTGAGAACCGCTGTGATGTGGGCCTTATTTGCATACACCTAAGACTTAAGAAACCCTTTAAAAAAAATATAAATGAGTCAAATCGGACGATCTCGGTCAAAAGTTCACATTACCTGCACTATGCACGAATACTATGCTCTTAAATATCTCATGCAGAATATCCGATGTGGCATAAGCTGTGTAGCACGAATCGCCACCCTGTTGAAACCACATGTCGTTGGGGTTTAGATCTTCTAGTTCATGCTACAACAAGTTGAAAGCAATGACGTGCCCAAAGTCGGTCATAAAGGCGCTTCAAGCCGAAAATCCACCCAAAGCAGTGACTTTTTCGGAATTCATTGTATCCCACGTGCATTGGTTTCGCCCCATTTTAAGCATTCATCCAGAAATGAGCCTCATCGCTGAAGTTGAGATTTCGACGAAAATGGAGATCAGTTGACAACTGCTCCAAAGGCCATTCAGTGCACACACATCGTTGTCAATGGACATACCCTATGATTTGGTAACACGGATTGAAGACATAACAACTCATTCATAGTCAACGTAGTCTAGCAGGTAGAGTATTGGCTTATTAAACGTGAGGCCACGAGTCAAACCCCATGTCAGACATCTCCAACAAAATGAAATACGAAAAAAATAAAAAATATTTCTTCGCCTACGGCCTCTCATCAGATTTCTGGCAAAAACTCTGAGAGTAAATAAAATTGGCATGAAAAGTGACTCAAAAATCTGTCGCTCGGAGTCAACTTTAACACTGTAGGTCCCGCCACTCATGTGTAGAATTAACACACACAACATAGGTGCTGTAAGAAACTAAGTCGTAATCCTGACTAAAGGGTTGTAATGACCAATTATGTTACGTATGTATGTACTTTGACAGATTTAACTTAAACAAAATGGCCGCTTATAACTGTCAAAATTCAGAAGTTACCATTAGAAGACACTATAGAAGAATTTTCAAAAGTATTTATGAGCGCTAAATAATCCACGAACATGGCTCATAAGAGCTCGTATGTATAGTTTTCTTCACCACTGTACAATGCTAAGATTTCCTTTCAAATTGTGCTACAAAATCTCATCGGCATGATTTGAACTCATCTTTGAAAATGAAATTGAAAATAAATGTCAATTGCAAAAAAAATTTTCTTAATTTTCTCATTTTTTTCTTATCATTGGTGTTGTTGATGTTTTTGTTGTTGTTGTGGATAAATTAAACAACCCATAATGTATGCCGCATTACAAAAAACGCGTGAGTTAGAGTCTTAAGATAAATATGAGAGAGAATTTGAATTGTTTTTTTTTTTAAACAAATACTTTTAAACAAACACATGCACACATACATGCAATAAATTCTTATTAAACATTCAATTCATGAGTAAGTACGTGTATGTGCTGGCTGTGTACGCGTATGTGTGTGGTTGTAATTTTGTTGTAATTATTTTGTTGCTTAAACATTAAACGATTTTGTTTTGTTGCAGTCGTCGTTGTTGTTTTTTCTTTTTTTTTTTTTGAATTAAAAAAGTTGAGTTGAGATTTTCTTACAAAATTTACAGCGATAACGTTGATAATGCCTGTGTTTATAAGCATACTTACGAGAGTGGAGTATGGGCACGAGCGTGTATGTACGAATGTATACTTTACGTTATATTTTCTTATAATTTTTGTTATGAAAGGGTTATAAAACAGAACGTATGTGGTGTGTATGTGTGTCTGTTTTTATGTGATGACGATGGTGATGATGATAAATCTCATTCGGTATTTGTTTTCTCATCCTTAAGTTGCCACATAACAACTGTAACAGCAACATCAACAATAACAACAACATTAAATACCAAAAAAAATATTTTTATTACTTGTGTGTTATTAATTTCAACTGAGATTTTTACATTAAAATGTTTAATACTCATATACTGCAAACAATGTAAGTAAAAAGGGGGTGCATTTAGTTTAAGCAAACGTTGGTAACACTTTGAAAGAACTGTCTTTAATATACTGGGATTCTAAACCTTTTTTTTTAAAACATTCATTTATGTATCCTACAAATATATCGTCCTATAAGAGGAAAAGAAATAAAAAAATTTCCATATTGTTGGCAGTCAATAATCCTGTAATTGGCATACTGCATTAGCTTCCTGAGTTTTCAAAGCGATGTTTGTAATTTGCATCTCATCTGTCTTCTAGGCTCTTACTAGCCATACACCAAATCCTTACATCGCAGTTCACGAACGAAGCCTTTTTAAATCCTGATAACGTAATACAGCTTCAGAAGCAAATTTGATGTCGCAGAAAGCCACATCATGAACCTGTTGTTATTCACCATGAAAATATAGGAAACAGCCAAGATCACTCATTATGTAAGCCTTGCTTGTATTGTGCAACAGCTAAATCCTAGACTAAGATAAGATACAAATGGATGGATGAGTACCACACAAATTAACACAAAAGAAGAATGAAATGAAAATCAAACAAATTTCCATCTGCTAATCGCTGTTAAATCTCTCAGCAGATATCTGGCAAAAAATCTGGGAGTAAATAAAATTGCCATGAAGAGTTTCTTAAAAATCTATCGTTCGGAGTCGACTTCAATCTGTAGGTGCCACCACTCATGTATAAAACATCTTCCTAACATCTTCAACAAAACAAAAAAAAAAAAATATTTCTTTCGACGACTTGATCTCTGCAGATTTCTTGCAAAAACTCTGAGAATAACTAAAAACTGCCATGAAAATCTTTTCAAAAATCAGTCCTTCGGAGGTGCCGCCACTCAGGCTCGTGAGCTAGCTCGTAATCCTGACTGAAGGATTGTAATGGCCAATTAAGTAAGTAAACAAAAGCATAGAATTGTCCATCAAACCTGATAGTTTAATAAAAGTATTCGTTCTCTCTGGAGACCATGTAACTATAACTTTTAAATTTTGAAACCAAACTTGCCTATCAATTGAAATATTTTTGTTTTAAAGTGCATCACGTAGCCGTTCATTACATCCCGTTTGCCACGTTATTTTTTTCTTTCTATAATTTTTTATTTAAAAAACAAGACAATTCATTATTACTTTGAAAAAACTTAACAATTCAAGACAGTCAGCCGTCCTGCGTGAGTCACAAGCCGAATGACGCACTCCCTTTTTAACTTCACATGTGGAGGACATGAAAGGATATTGTTTCTTTCTATGATTGAAAATGAAATTAAATCTGTTTAAAAATTTTTTCTTTTAAGAATAATTAAAAGGAACACAAGAAAATTTATCTTCATATTCCTGCCTGAACAGTCTAAATTAAAAGGAATGTCTTCACAATTAAGCCAAGATAATATACGTGGGTATTAAAATTAATGGCTTTAAATGAAACGTAGAAGAAGAAAATCTCTTTAATAATTTAAAGAAAATCTTTTTAATGACTTTATTTGAACAAAAAAGGTAATTGAATGTCGTATATCTGTTATACATACATGTGTCGCATTTATTACAACAATAATGGCATAAAGGTAAGAGCGTTAAATGCGTATTTAAGTTTACGTACTTTTGGTCTTAAAATTGTAGAGAAATTACGTCTGAGAAGAAGTCGCCAAAAGACGTGCATTTAATCAAAGGTTACGTAGAAGCCTAAATAAATTTTACGAGAAACTAGATCGTAACCCTGAATGAAGGGTTGTAAGGACCAATCATCTATGTATGCAAGTATAGATTTTATTGAACAAATGCTTCAATTTTTCTTTATTTGAGATGTTCAATTAAGATCAGAGGAAACTGTTCTTATAGCCGCGCTGACATGGAAGTGTCTTCCATAGTTTGAAGACAATTTCTCGGTTAGAAAGAGAAAATCTTATAAACATTTGTTCTAATATTTAGGGAGTCACGTTAGTGATGTTATGTCGTTTAAACCATTATTACAAATTGATTACTAATAGGTAATTCAATATTTCCATTTAGAATGTTATTAACACCGCAAAAGGTCTTACACTAGGGCAGTCTACTCTTCGTTTCCTACTATGGTAGAAGTGTTGGAGTATTCAGAGCGATGTTTGTCGTCTGCAACTCATTAGTTTTTTTTGACGAAGCATGTACGAAGCATTTATGAGCCTGATAATGTAATGAAGCTTCAATCACAAAATTGATATCGCAGAAAACCACATCATTTACGCTGGGAAATTGGACTTGGATATTTCACTCCGGCTGCCGGACTATTGCGGCGTGTTCCAGACTAAAGTAATGGCCATCTACCGAGCCGCGCAGCGGATCCTCGCATCTCGATCTTTTCCGATAGTCAGGCTGCCATAAGGTCTCAGGAAATGTCGCCGCTGCCTCGACCTTCTTTCTGAGCGCTTCAGTGTCACACTTGTCTGGGTCCCTGGACACTGTGACATTCCGGGAAACTGCAGAGCCGACGAGCTAGCCAGAGCTTTCGCACTACTTCCGGAATACTCTTCAATCAACTTAGGAATGCCACTTACATCGTTCAAGCTGGCCATCGCGTGGAAATTCTTCCGAGACGCCAACATATCCTGGATCAATGAAGAGTCCTGCTCCACAGCTAGGCTCACTTGGTCATCAAATGCATAGACATGGACTTGGTCGTAATATCATCTCGATCGCAGTGGCCATGCTTACAGGCATAGTTAGCATTTCAGAAAGTGCTAAACAACACGTATTGATCGTTGGATTGATATCAGAAAGCTGTGTTCAGCGTATTTGCTCAGAATAGGACAAAAACGGAGTTTCAAAATTGGCGAGTTTTTGGCATCTGTTTTGTTTTGATAACACATTGAAAGAAGTCAAAACAAACGTTTGTATTAAGAGAATCGTTTCCAAAAAGTCAGAATATAAGTCCCATCTACAGGCAAAGTCATACTCGTACATAATAGGTCATTACAACCCTTCCGCCAGGATTAGGGCGTAGCTTCTCACACCACTTGTGTTTTGTGTGTTAATTTTACGCATTAGTGGCGAGACATACAGTTTAAAGTCAACTCCGAAGGACAGATTTTTGAGAATCTTTTTCATGGCAATTTTATTTACTCTCAGAGATTTTGCCAAAACCTTGCTTAGAGGCAGTTGACGAATGAAATTTTCTTTCTGTTGTATGTTTCTGACCAGAGGTTTGAAGCTAAGAAGCCAACACACTACTTACTACACTTCGGCGACCACATAGTGCCTGTTTTTGTATTATCCTGGGGTAGGTTTTACAAGCACCACATTAATGAACATTACAATACTATAGTCAGGATTAGGGCATAGCTTCTTACAGAATCTATGTTGTTTGCATTAATTTTATCCATAAGTGTCCTACAGTGTGAAGGCAATTCCGAAGCACAGATTTTTTAAGACACTCTTCACAGCAATTTTATTTGCTCATAGAATTTTTGCCAGAAGACTGCAGACTGCATAAATCAACTCACTAACTTTTAGACTACGGCGTCTTCAAAAGTTTGTACAGCTCCTTTTCAGTGATCTCAGGCAAGGCATAAGTTTAAGCATCTCTGCTTCTATTTATTTTATGGCACCGATAATCTAATTGGACATCTAATTATCATATCAACAGGACAGAATTAAAACTACCGACTAGATATCCAGTCCAATTTTATATTGCAGCATATACAGTGAAAGAAAAACGTTTTCTTACAGCGGTTTATGTAGACTTTTTTCCTGTTAATTTTAGTTTATCTTTCCAATAATTTCTATGTTATATTTTCTCATATTCGTTTTGCTCTTTAAACAATCCTGATTGTAAATGCCTTAAACAAATCAATAACATCTTTTTTAATTTGATAAAAAGCAGCAGAAATTCATCGGCGTATGTTGACTTTTCTCTTTGACTATATTTCTCTAATCAATCTTTCTTTCCATAGGGAAAAAATATTTTAATTCATGTCTTTAACAATGATTTCAATAGAGTTTTGCAATTACTTAACTCTCAGTCAATTGGATAGTTGATGTCTTTCATTTCCTTCTCCAGAATCCACCCTTCAAGGAGGTCTTAGGATGTAAGTGCCATAAAATCGCTAATAACTTAAGAACTTAAGCGTTGAGTCAAACTCATACAAAAGAGAATTAATTTCGCGACTGCCTTGGCAGCTTAAACTATTTGCATACATAAGTGGTCGAAAACTATTTCTGCTATAAATACTTATGCTATGAACTTATAAAGCGAAATAAATAATAACCGTTATGCGTACAATCATTTTTTTCCATGATTTCAACGCATTTCGAACTGTAATAGAAAGAGAAAAGAAAACAGAAAAAAATTGAATAATTTTGCATAAAATTACACAAAATTTATGCATAAAAATATTATTCACATGGAAACATTTATAACTATATGGACAGGATTTGCTATATGATTGTTACTCGCACATATACTCTCTCACATACGCTTACAAACAAACACTTGCACACTTTCATTTATTCATTCGCTTAAGGGGGAAGCACAGAGTAAGTGAGCGTGGGATGGGGGAGGGGGGTGTTTGGATAGATAAAGTTATTTATGTTTAACCATAAATGGTAACAAAATAGTTTTCTACACCATGGCAATAACTTTAAGCAATTATCTCTGGCAATTTATCTGTGAACAATAGCAGCAATAGCAGCAACAACAACAAATATACGCTAAACTAGAGAGAGTGAGAGAGAATTGAAATGAACTGAAATGAATTGAACAGATACACTTCAATATGGTGATTACCTTGTAAAAATTAAACTACTTGTTACTAAAACAAACGCATCTATGCATACACACATACATAAGTTTCTCTCTCTCTCTCTCTCTCTCTCTTTATACATATAGGAAGGAATTTGTATGTATGTATGCATGTTTGTTTAACCGGATGTAGCGGCTATTCCGTAAAAACAGTACAACATATACGATTTACAATTGAATAAAAAAAAAGAATAATTCGTTATAAATTGTGTTGCGCTATAGATCGGAGACGCTATATTGTATTTGAGTAAATGCTTTGAAAACGATCGTTTACTGCCAATAAGAAGGAATTCATTTTATAAGTTAATACTCCGGGACGGATATTGGCATCAGGACGAAATTATCCTTGAAAGAAAGCTAGCCACTTAACCAAACCTAAGCCAACACCGCAGTTTGAATGAATTCCTGATATTCGAACGTATTGTTACATTTTTACCGTTTAAAAACGTTTAAAATATGAGCTCGTAGATTGCAATTAAAAATAAATTTGTGTTCAGTTTTAATTATAATTCTTTATTATTCGCACAATTCTGTGCGCCACTGTTCATAACTTAATGGAAACAACAACAATTGCTTTGTTTGTTATTCCTCTGTTTACACCCTTTGCAATAATAATTACAAGACAATTGCACGGCAGATCATTGCTACGGAGCTCTTCAAAACAACAATTACTCTCTTCAAACGCACCGTGTCTTCACACAAGACTGACTGAAATTCATTAACTCACTCGCCTGTTTTGTCTTGCCTTGTATATGGCAGGGTAAACAGTCTGATGAATGATTTTGAAGGCGAATATTCGTGACTTCGCCTTCTCGAGATCTCTATAAATGTAAACATCGTTGCTTCATTATGGTTGTTTCTGTATTTTGTTTACATTTATTCTTGTAGTGTTTGTTGTTGTAATTTTGTTTACTTGTTTACTATTTTTTATGCTGGTGTTTGTTGTTATATTACACAGTGCAATAATTTGTGAACAAGTTCATTGTTTTGTTTTGGTAGCTTTTGTTTATAATTTTAATGTTAATTGATGTAAAAGCAAAACACCAGTATCCAGTTTTTTTATTTTCGTAACAGTATTATATAATCTTGGACAATATGAGCTACGAAGTCAGTATTTTGTAGGCGTAAGTGTCAATCATACGGATTGTGTTGATGGTTATTAAGGATGAGAACATGTCTGAAATAGATATTAGTATACTTTCTAAGAAAGAAAAAAGCCAGCTGTTGGAACACTGGATTCTAACTTAATGGGGAGGGTCTACTGTTTGCCCGATATGGCAGATCGTACAATTTGCTCATCACATGAGTACCGAGGTATACTGACAATCTAGGAAAATGCAGAAGGTATGAACTCGCCAGATATGGTACAACTAAAGAGCATTGGGAAAACCTTGTTGAGAACCTGCAAGCTCAGAACTATCAAGTAATAATGCATTCCTTTAACTGAACAGAGACGGCTTCGAATGTTAGTACTACAAACATGGTCAAGGCTTGATGAAGAACGTTTGGTAAGTCTGTCCAAACTCTATAGGAGCAAGCTCAATATAGTTGTCTGTATTGAATAATCACACGAGATGCATTGATTTGAGTCATGGAATTCTACAGGAACTGTAGAAACAACAAGAGAAGGAAACTGTTCTTTATCTTTTGGATAAAAGGAGAAAGCACCCGGGTTTCAAATCATCTCAATGACTTCTCGATGTTGGACATTAATAAATACCTTCATCAGAATCTCCGAATGCTTCCAGGAGTTAAGGGAAATAAATGAAAATGGTATCACAATGGGCCACATGTTACCAATACGTGTCGATATTTTTCGTTTTACAGCATATTTACTTGTACATACCTTTTCATTAAATGTTGTCTCTTTTCCTTTTTCATCGCTTAAACGCTGTAATCAATGAACTTAGCAAACTTCAGTGGTTGTGTATGATCTTTTTGAAAACATTCCTAGCAAAGAGAGATGCAATGGCCTGGCACTGTATTTGCCTTTTTTGATCGCAAGTACAAGACAATGCAATACTTTGGCTGGTAGCTTTATACACGTGTCTTTCAAATTACTGGAGTTTACTTTGAGCGGTGGTTTATAAGACGAAAGCCCATGTTTAAAATTCCAGCTCAGATTGGTTTTGGTGACTTAATTTCAGTAGAGGATTCAAAAACCCTGATTGCAATTTAAAATTGTCATGAAAAGTTTCTCAAATCTGTTGTTCTGCGACGACGATATACTGTAGGTGGTGGGCCCTTCATTGATAACACTAACACACACAACGTGGCTGGTGCTAAAAACTAGTTAGTAATCCTTACTTAAATTTTGTAATGACAACTTAAGTAAGTAAGTAAGTTTACCTATATGGAATAGACCGTATGAAGCAATTTTTCATTCCCTTAATAAGCAGACGGTGCTCAGACCTGGCATAAAAGAATACGATTAGTTTGGTTGTAATAGCTGTAGTCAAACTAGCTAGTGTGGGCTTCCTAGACGAGATTTCCTCAGCTCTAGTATCTCGATAAAAAGAAGACTTAAAGAAAATAAAAAATATTTCATTCCACTGGCTTAAGCTCTGAGGAAGAAAACTAATTGCCATGAAAAAACTTCTCAAATTTGTTTTTCATAGTCATTGTTAAACTGTAGGTTCAGACACATTCACAAAATTAACACACAACATGGGTGGTGAGTTACATGCTGGCTTATGGCCAATAAAATACGTGTTTATTATTAATTTTAATATCCTTTCGTTGGTCTGGCGACACTATTGTTGCTTCATGTATAAACTTCATAAGCTTCTTAACAGCTGTTGATGTCTTGGAAGAGTAAGTTTTGTTAAAAAATATTGCGATGTAGTAGGATATCATATGACCGGTCCAGACTCACTTAAACTTGCAAACTTTTTTGTTTTTGCCTCGAATAGCTATGAAAACATTGCGTGTATTTTCTTTCTTCCACCTCTATTTATATTGTAGAGTTTTGGAAATTGTTTTTTTTTGTCTCTATCTCTCTCCCTCACTCTTTTTAATTTTTTTTTTATTTTTTTGATTGTCGATCGAAGTATTGTTGCAACAATTTATTGGTAGTCGGCCGACCTCTATTACATTGGCGAATACAATAGAAGAGATGCAAATTAATTTCATTTTTACAATATGTAATAAACTATGCATGTGTGTGTACTTATACGAGGGTTGGTTAGAAAGTAAGTGAATTAAAAATTTAAAAAGTCTAGAAACTAAAACGATGATATGCCTGTTGACAAAAATTGGAACTTTAAAAAATATAATTTAAAACTCCTTAAATAGTCTTCCATAAGAAACATTGTTGCTCTTTCTAGTCGTATTAAATATAGGCCTCCTTTCGATATAATTCTTGTATTAAGAATCATTTGAAAATCGCTTAAAAATATTTCTGTTTGTATAGCCTTTGAAAAAAAAAACAAATTTCCCATGCCATCCTCGTTTATTTCGCCATGACTTTATATTTACACAGACACCAACCAACGCTTAAATGTCGGCCTATTTAAATTCAAAAAATAAAGAGGAAATTTTAACATTTTAAGCTGATGGTTTTAAACATGAACGCAACACTTCCGCTTTTTGTTGCCGTTGCTGTTGCTGGTGCCGCGTATATTTCCAACGGAAAGGTGATGGCAAACACTAATGAAACCTTTTTGCCTTTTCGACTATACACATGCATGCACTGATGTATGTATGTTTGTATGTGAGCGTATGTGTGTTTGTGAATTTATAGACACCCAAACACATTGAATCAGTGCAACAAAGTGCATAAATTCAATTATAACCACAATACAGCAACAGCAACAACAACAACAACAACAGCAATAACAATAGCAACACCATCAATATGGAAATGTTGCTTAAATTGATAACCATCATGAGGAAAAATTGCGTAAGTTTTTCATTTTGCCTGTGCCTGTGTTGTTGTTTTTCTTTTTTGTTTAATTTCATACAAAATGTGTAAGATAGTGGTGTGGTTGTAATGGAAGGACGTTTTAGTTCGATTCGATTTTGTTCGCCTGTGTTTAATGTGTCAGTTGTGTGGTGATAAATGCTCTCGTTTTCCGGTTTTATTTCTACTTTTTCAATGGCCAATACGTGTGTCTGTGAACGAATTGCGTGAATGTTTTAAATGTTACAGCCAGCAATAGACAGAGATTTTTGGTTTTTTATTGTTTTTCCTTAGGATTCTTAAAGACCCACCTAGTTTAGCACCTAATAAGTATCTCTTACGTTTAACGTAATCGAATTGATAAGTACTGCATAAAATTTTGATTTTCTCTTGTGGGAAATTGACTGAAGTTGATGAGAGTAAAACAGTTTTATAGTCCGCTCTTGAGAATTTTCACTTTAATTCGGCTAATCCATCAGGAGCCAAGAATGTCTTGGCGATAGGTAACACAGAACAGTGGCATGTCATTTGACAGGAATTTCAATCAATCAAGTGAAACCTAGTATTCAGTAGCCCGTAAGGATAGAGGCCGCATAGTGTATCTTCAGACGAGAAAGAAAAGTGAGCTGTCTTGCTAACTTTGAAATAAGTTACGGTAAGCCAACCCATTGGTACTCTTTTATGAACAAGAAGTGTCAAGCATGGATGACTTCTTTCTATCGAACATAGAGGATGATCTAGTTCTGAACGTGGTAAATGCTTGACTGCTTTACCGATCAGTTTCATAAGGATAACCGTAGCTAAATCAGGAAGACAGTTCAGTGATTCGGAAATCTGTACAGGTGTCTGATATTCAAGTCTTCAATATAGACATCACAACCTGTTTCATATACACTTTCCAGTTATTGGCTTGTATTTCCAGTAGGGTTTGTATATGCTTGGGATAACCACCAGATATAGTAATCAATCGATACCAAGTTGTAAGGGCATCACAGCTTAACATAAATAACGATTAGCTTAAACTAGCACTTTGCCGATTTCAGCCTGAAAACTTCAACTCCTGTTTGTTGCTTCAGAAGCAGCAAAATCAAGAAAGCTAACTTGGCGTGAAGTTCTTTTGTAGGTGTCGTCCGTAAGGATAACAGTTTACCTCCTCACACTGTATAGGGTTTTACAATAATATTGTCTCACGCCTACTGACACATCGTAAATTATATCTTTATGCAGTAGGTAGAGTTTTGGCTTATTAGACGAAGGCTACAGTTCAAACTCCAACTAAACGAATTATTAAAAAATATTTCTTCGACGGCTGTCTCTGAGCAAATTTCTGGCTAAAACTCTGAGAAGTAAACACAATTGCCATGAAGAAGCTTCACAAAAATCTGCCGAACTGCAGGCCCAGTTACTATGTATAAAGTGGACACACACAACATAAGTGGTGTGAAACGCTACGTGGTAATCCTGACCGAAGGGTTAAGTAAGTAGATATGCTGTCTCCACATTATTTGGAGTCGAGGTCTTTCAACGTGTAGGAGAGATGCCATTTGACTAATGAAGGAAGGTGGACTTCTGGGATCTTATACTTTCCAGCGGGTAGCATAAGTTCTCTGTGTTGTTTTCTATAGAATAAGACTCATTGTTCTGCTTTAATTTATGACGGCGCCAAAAACCATGTTGAGTCATTCTTAGAGTTTTTCGCAGTACGTGCTAGAGATAGCTATGGACGGTTCATCAGCTTAACCTATCACTTTCATGACGTGCTTGGATTGGTTTGTCAATCACAAGTTTCATACAACCGGAGGTTAAGGCAAATTTAGGACAAAATTTTTTCAAAAAATGTGCCCATATTTCACAGCCTTTGATACATTTTACAGCAGGTTAAAAACAATCAGTTTGATAGTGTCTTTCTAATCAAACTGTCGTTATCAGCGATAAACTCAACGATGACTTTAAACCCTACCTCAATGCCATTTGATTGTGTTAAATATTGAATAAATTCCTATGCTCTGCATATTTTTTTCTAAAATTTTGTCGGTGACGGTAATTAGCGCCTCCTGCATAATAGTACATTTTTTATTTGCAAAAACACTACTAAAGTTTAGATCAAAGATAGCACACCTTATGTTATCAGTCAAACTAGTGACTCAATTACGTCTCTCAATTAAAATGAAGAGACTATTAGGTTTATCAATAGTCCCATTGAACTGGATTAAGGTACTCAAAACGTCCTATTATATTGCACCAAGTGTATATGCAGTAAGAGTATCAAGCATCTAAAAAGGAAGTCGGTGTGTCCGTACAAGGGTCTACTTTCGTTTTAATGTTCCACAGGCTGTCTGTGAACTATGCCTGTTCCATTCAAACAGTTTGTAGCTTGAATTCCCCCAACCTGAACAGAATAAAGTTAAAGTGCTTTAATCGGCCTAACAATAGGATATCAGACACGTGCTCTGACTTCTCGTATTGCTCCTCAATCTTTCACCAGCAGCAATGGCAACAGGAATATAAATATTTACCCAAATAGTATGATTTTATTTGCTTTACTTTGCTTTGCATTTTTCCTAACAGAGGCCTATTTACGTAAGCAATTCTTAGATTTTAAGTCCTTCTCAGTTTACTCACTCTTAGGTGCCTTACTCGTACACCTACGCGGAATGCTTCATTATTATTTGAATTGCTTTTCGAATTCCTTATCCGGTAATCTGATTTGATTTGCAAAACAGTTTTGCTTGCCCTCAGCTGACATAAACAGCGTCTACACAGTCATATTCAAAATCCTTCACTTTATTCATTCATTCATTCACTCATTCATTCATTCAGTCATTCAGTCATTCAGTCATTCGGTCATTCAGTCATTCATTCATTCATTCATTCATACATTCAGACATTCATTCATAAGAGAATCGTAAACATTTTTTGTTTTTCCCTTCTGACATTCGCATTTTACTTATCTTGGCCATACTATCTTCCATTGTATTGTTAGTGTTGTTGTAGTGTTTAGTGTACAGGAGGTAATTTATTGCAGGTGAGTGAGTATTTTCTTTCATGCGTTTTTAAAGCCATTGCGGATTAAAAGTAATTTCGTGGTAAAGCCCATATTTTGCACGCACATTATTCGCACCTTGCGAGCAACAATAGCAACAACAGCAACAACATTAGCAACAACGGCAAATGGCGAGTGTTGGTCGAAAGGATGTGGTTTTTGTTGATTTAAATTTTTTGTATTCTTTAGTTTTCCATTTAATAGTTATAGCTGTTGTTGTTGTTGTTGTAATTGTATTTATTTGTGTTTGTAGTCACAAATTCAATTCAAATTTAGCGGCTCTAATTTGACTTTAAGCTCTCACAGCCGGTTTTTAAGTGTTTCTTCTATTGTTTCCTCTGTTGTTTGTCTAATTACATGGTGGTGCGTAATTGTATGCCTTCGACAAGGTCCATTGGTTTGTTGTGCGTATACACAATCTAATTTTAGAATTCGTATGAAGAAATGAAAAAGAAATTTAAAAACAGATTTTAATTTAATGGTTACACTCGTTGATTTATTGTTGATTTTATAACCCAAACTAGGCATTAGCCTGAAGACATGGCTTGAATGTAAAATAATGATTAAAAAGAAAACCAGGGCGTTTTTAAACAAAATAAAAATTTATTTTAATTGTTACATTCGAGTAAGAATTTAGTTTTTATTTTGCAACTAAATTAACTGCTGGAAGCCATTATAGTTTTTGGGCAATAAAGTTGGCAGCTTTGTTTTATAGGGCAGTCTAAGGTGAAGAAAATTTAAATTCAACTGCAATTTATACACAGAAAACTTATCATGCTTATCCCGTGCTCCCGGATGGACTTACAAGTTTTCTAATGTAAATTAAAAGTTTAATGTGCGATTTTTTTCTTTTTTTGGCCTTCCACGTTTAGGGGCACTTGTTTCTATTTTACACCGGCACTCCGCCACCTCTGCTCGAAAATCTGCTTGTTTCAGAATATCGGAATCCTGAGTTCCATTTTGCTTAAGAACTCTTTTGTAAGCCAACCAAGCATTTGTTAAATCTACCACATGGTAAAATATTCTTATATACCATTTTCTACTTTTTACTTTAATTTTATAACGTCCCATTAGGCTGTCTAACAGATCTACGCCGCCCATATGACAATTGTATTCATTGATTACATTAGGACATTTTACTTCAATTGTTTTCTTCAGTTTTCGGTCATACCTTTTCAAACAAGTTTCTGGCTGCGTCCCAGCAAACGATGAAATTAAAGTAACATATTTATTATCCTTCCAAATGAGAATTATCCACAGTTGTAACATATTCAATGCTTTTACCACGTTCTTCTTTTTTCATAGATGCCTCTGAAGGTAGCTTGAAGTTAGGCAGCCTGTTTCTTCGCACAATGCCTAAGGAGTAAATGCCCTCCTTGGCCAAATGAACCATCAGCGGTATGGCAGTGTAATAGTTGTCATGGTATAACTTGTAATTTTGGCTTCTAGGAACAATACGTGATAAGCGCAGTACAATATTTGATGTGGCACTTAGATCAGGTTCACCATTAGGCCGATCTGGGTCGTTTTCTTGTCTGGAATATATTTCAAAGTTGTAGGCAAATCCAGAAACGCCGGCTAATACAAAAAGTTTAAATCCCCATTCATGGGGCTTCATTGACATATATTGCTTCAACGGAAAATTGTACAACTCTTTGTCACTAAACACGCGGTGTAGACAATTGGCAACATACAATAATTGTATTTTTTTACACATTTAACTATTTTTCAACATTTTTTTATTACTGAAATTAATAATACTTACATTAGTTTAATCGAAAGTTAATTTTAGCTATTGGAATATCAGTTAGAAAGTTTTAAAAATACAAACCGAAAATCGGACTTTTTGGAAAAACAGGTGTTCAAGTTTACCAACGACAAAAATGTGCAAAAAACGATTTCTATTCAATTTTTTCAAATTCAGATAAGCAGCTATTGTAAGACAGTGTTAAACCAATAGGCCCTAATATACAAAATTGCATTTTTGTACCTAAAATGTATTTTTTTTATTAAAAATCGGGTTTGTTACCGAATGGACACAGTACGCATTTAAGGGTTAAATTGAAAAATGCGATGTAGCAAAAACGGTTTTATCACAGCGTATGAGTGATATTATTTATCCAACGTATTAAATATAACTAATACGCCACGCTATTGTAGTGTCTCCACATTCATATTAAACAACAACAATTCTATACAATAATGTCGTTTTATTGCATAATTTAGGGGGTTCAATACAATTTTGTACCCATATAGCAAAATGGTGGGCAATTTAAAAGTATAAATTTAAAAATGTAATAAAACAAAAACCGTTTGAAATTTTGCCAAATTTAATTTGTTGTTATGAAGTACAATAGTTCTGACTAGAAATGGAATAATATTTCATTCGTATGGCTTTCGCAGCTGGTCCTACTAGACCTCATTCGATCGGATCAATTTTAGTGCACGTTTTCGATTGTATGGGTTCGTATGTCGACAATGGCATCACGGATGTTGGCCATCAAATGCTCATTTGTCTCTAGCTTTACGGCATAACACTTTTCTTTGGCAGCGTCCCGTTGAAAATAGTTCAACGGTGTCAAATCGCAGCTTCTTGGCGGCCAATTGGCGTCACAATTTGGGCTAATTAAACAGCCATCAAACGTTTGACGAAAAAAATAATTTGTGGCTTGAGATGTGTGCTAAGTTGTTGAAGCCAAACATCGAATACATCAATACCATGAAGAGCGAGTATAAAAAAGTCAGTTATCATGGCGCGATAGGTGTCTCCATTGACTGTAATGGTTGCACAGTCCTCATTTTCAAAGAAACATGGGCCAATGATGCCTCCGCTGTACAAGACGCACCAAACAGTCACTGGTAATGTGTGCATTGACTTCTGTAAGACCACTTGAGGTTTTCCCAAATACGGCACTTTTGCTTATTAACATACGCACCGAGATGAAAATGAGTTTCATCTTAAAAGACTATTTTTTTTTTGGCAAAATCGACATCATCATGCAGTTACCCGTTGGCCCACATAGCAAAGCGAAAATGAATCATATGGTCATGCGGATTTAACTTTGGAACCAATTGGACTTTGTAAGGCATCATATCAAGATCCTATTGTCGCAAAATTCGACCTAAACTGGTTCGTGAAATATTCAATTCTTGGGAACGATGTCAAGTTAATGTTGACGGATTCTCACGCACACTCTCGTGCAATTTTCGACCAATTGTCTTTGGTTTGGGAATAAATTTCCAATATATCACAACGTTGTTCAAGCATAAAACCATTGATTACGTTCAGTGGAGATAATATAATGAATTTTGTGACAGAATGGACTGACATACATAAATATTGCCAGATTCGAAATAACCGATGGTTCAAATTTAAAACGATAGATGGCCCAACCGATATAACTCATCACATGCTGATATCTTTTAAAGACTTCTGTAATTTAAGAAAACAGACTCTGGATATTGATTTTGGATCAACTAATGCAATCTCAAATTTAACATGAATTTTGAATTTCTGAATTTAGATTTTAAGTTGAAATAAAAATTTGTTTCACCGTGACGTCAGATTCCCTTTGCTTTATTGCTTCTTCCAGAACATTTGAATTGTTGGCATATTTTTTTTTTCGAAAATAAAGTCTTTACTCTTGAGATATGGCAGCATAAATTATTGTTTATAAATTTATCATGTTGCAACATTTCAAAATGGCATGGCATGGCAATCTATTTTGGAAAATTTTTGATAAAGGTTGACAGTTCTTTTGGTCTTCGATACTAACAATGCTTCAAAGTAGAAAAACGAAAGGAAGAGTAACCGGCCATAAAACAGCAACAGGACATTTAAATATCAATAGAGAGTGTTAAAAAAATAAAAACTCCAACACTTTTCAACGGCAATGAAAATGGAATGAAGATTGAAATAAAATTTCTGGGCACAAACCTGTAGCAAATAAAGAACATTGTTGCTGTGTTTTATCTATTTTACTGTTGCATGTATTTATGGTTTCAAAATCGTTTTTTCTTTCAGCATTTTTCAATAATATATCGCTGAGATTGAGAAATAAAAGAAAAAAATAAAAAAACATCAACGTGAACATATTATAACTTGAAAATGACATCCACTTAAAATCTGGGCTGCCAATAAAAAATAAATTGTTGCCATTTTTATCGTTTAATGCCACAAAAGGCAGACACACACACACACAGAGACAGCCATTCATACAGACAGTCAGGCAAACAAACATAACAAATGTTGCTACCAATTTCAAAATCACTTTTTTTTTTAACTTTAACTCATATAAATAATAAAAACAACAACAAAAAAGCATCATAGAAAAGACTAAAAAAGTCATAAAAAAATACAGAATAGACAGCAACAGCAACGGCAGCAACAGCAGTGGAAGATCGTAATTTACCACTGAAGCAAGACCCCCACCATTGAATATTTTACTGTTAAATCCGTTCTGCCGTTATTTTTCTCTTTTTCCATCAATTTACCCCATTACTCTGGCTAGCAATTTGACTAAAAACAACTACTTTTCGTCCTATGACGCGCGGGGAGTCATACATGCCTTAAGTTTAAATACATCAGCGTATGGCAAATGAATGAAAAGTACACCAAACCCTGATTTAACAATATTCGTAACTCATTTTCAACATGTGCTGCTGCTGTAGTTGTTGCTGTTGATGATGATGCCTCACATGGGCTTCAATATTATGGCTGACTAAGGATTTAAAAGATGATTTCGAAGTTTCTTTCCTTTTTTTTTGTTATTGTTTTTATCATTTTTTATTTCTTTACAAACATTATGGCCGTTTGTTGCTGATACAACAGTGGGCTGAAAGAGTATAAAAAAGCTTAAAATATTGTTCTTGCTTAACGCTTTTAACAAAGGGGGATACGAAAAGGCGGACGCATTGTCGCGGATATGATCGAAGATATCTGATGAGGAAACACTAGAGGGGATATATGCGCCTCTTCAGTAATACTTTCCCAATTCGAAAAATAAACAGCAAACTGTGTGTGGTCTGACATACCTATTTACCGAATTTCAAATCTGCTGCAGCAGGTCACAACGGAACAACCAGGGAACTATGTATTTGAGTTCTACAAGAAAACGGCTCGCATTCTAAGGGGAATTCTAACAAAACACTATGCTATCACTCTGCCACAACTGTAGAAGTTCCCAAGATGTAGAGAAAACGAAATCTGTGCAACACCTTTTATGCCAGAGGACAGACGTTATCGTTTTTTGAATGACAGAACGGTTGAAGATCTGGGCATGGTGGCGAACGTACTTCCATGGGAACTGGCCGCTTCCCTTACACTGGGTAACATAATAGGCCATATGGCCATCGAACCGAACTTGCCAGTAGACGGTAAGCTACCCGCCAACCTATCCTAAACTAACGCTTAAAAACTTTATACAACAAACGTTCTCTAAGAAATAATAAAAAAAACCCATGTTGAGGAAGCCTCAGTCTAGTAGGTAATGTATTGGCTTATTAGGCGAGAGCCCTTGAACCACGGCCTCAATTCAGATGTTTCGAAAAAATAACGAAATATCGGGTCCACCATCTAACGTTTTTTTTTCAACTAGTGCTTATTTCGTGAATGGTAACACTTAGTTCATGTCTGATTTGACAGGTAATTAGTTGTATTCTTCCGCTGAACGAATATGGTTGTGTTTACGCATGAACAACGGTGGGAAATATTGCGACATTACTTTGAAAATCATGGTAATGTTGCAGAATGTGTGCGAAAATTGCGTACGGATTTTGGAAGAATCTTGTGAAAAAAGTGAAAGAAACTAACATCCTCATCGATAAACCAAAGCGTGAAAAGCCAAAAACAGTGCGTACATCTAATATTGCTGCTGTGGCAGAAAGTGTGCGTGAAGCGCCATCAACATCAATTCACCGTCGTTCTCAACAATTGAACATTTCGGAGACATCATTGAGACGAATTTTGCATAAAGACCTTGCTATGACGCCATACAAAGTCCAATTGGTTCAGAAGTTGAAGCCAATTGACCATCCAATGCGTTGGCCTGCGATCGACTTACAGAAGATGCCGATTTTGGCAAAAAAAAATCATCTTTTCAGATGAAGCTCATTTTGATCTTGGCGGGTATGCACACCGTTGGACTATTACTTGTAGGGTGTCGTCAAAGATAAGTGTTACGCCGACAAGCCAGAGACAATTGACGCTTTAAAGGACAATATTCGTGAAGTCATTGGTGAAATACAGCTGCACACAATCGATAATGTGCTTAAAAATTGGACCGATTGCGTAAGCTACTTCATGGTCAGCCGAGGCAGACATTTGAATGAAATTATTTTCCATTATTAACCGGAAGGATTGTACTTTCAAATAAAAAAAGAAATTTGAGAAAATATTCAATTGTTTATTTTAAACCATTTTCAAAAAAAAAGTTATTTGGCGGACCCTTTATAAAAAATATTTCTTTCTGCATCTTCAACTCTGTAGTCCTCTGACGAAACCTCAGGTAATTGCTATGAAAAGTTTCTTAAATCTGTCGTTGCCTTGAACCTTGACTTTGTTCCATCACTAAGGATGGTTGTTAAAGCCATAAGGTTGATTCCTATAGGGTCCCCTTAACTCAATTTATGGCATAGATGCCATTTTTTTGCCTCCTGGCACAATATAAAATTTGATAATGAGGGTCGTGGCCGCCCATTACCTTACTTCTGTCCCACTGTACCTATTCTATGTATTGTTGATATCGTTACTGATTGTTGTTTTGTTTCAACCATAAACGATAAAATACATGCGAAATTTATTTCCAAACAAACACTCAAACCCACACAAATACATTCACACTCTTATGTAATTTTACTTCTCATCTCTTTTCTCCCCCTCCCTCATACATGCTCATTTATAGTTTTTTTTTTTCTAGCTGTTGGCTATGTTCTCAACGAAACTAATAATAAATTTGTTGCTCTTTCTCTACAACGAAATGAAATAAAAAATGAAAAAAAAATAATGAAGGGAAGGAGCTCTCCACTGATAAGATTTTAGTAGAGGGTGTTATGGCTGTCTATCATGCATGTTGTAGTGTTTGCGGCATCTTTTCAATGTTAACGCTGATTATCTTAATGGTTGGGAGCCTGTGAAGTGAAGTTGGCTGAAAAGCAAAAACAAAAACAAAAAAATCTCTAATAAATAAATAAATTTTGCTTTAATGAAAATAAAAACAAAAACAACTAGAGAAAAGCAAAATGAAATTGCAAAAATGTTTTTAACAGCAACAAATAAAGCCATAAATTTCATTTGACAAACCATTCGGTCAATGGAGGTCTTTTTTTCTTTCGTCTATTTTTTGCAGCAACAACTTATCGACAGTTTGACTGAAGGCCACACAGCAACGAAAAAAATCGGTTTTTCATGGTTATTACTGTTGTTTTCCTCTTACAATTGATGTCTATAAACGAAATGACTTTTATCTGTAGATTTTAGTCACTGACATGTCTAAAAGAAATTTATTTTCACTGCCATTTTGAATTTGGCTTTTTGTTTCAGTCTCTACTGTCTACCACCCTCAGTTGATGAGGATGCGATTATATTTTAGCGTTTCTTGCTACACTCGATTAAAACTTTTGTTAATTATCCTGTGTGTGTGGCTTAGTGATGAAAAGATTATTTCAAATGTGTTTAGTTTTTCAAAGACTGGATTAACGTGTTAAGGCCAGGGTAATAACGTCATAAGCTTGTAATTGTTAAGCTTGCTAGTTTATTTAATAATCTCTTTGCTTGGAAAGGACAATCAAATCATTCAATTAAAAAGAATATCATTTAAAAAGACATTCTGACAGTCATTGCAAAGGAGAAATAAATAAAAATGCAAATTTTTTATTTTATACTTGTAGTCTTTCCCAAGCTAAATTCTGGAAACGTTATTCCAGAACGTATTCCAAAATATGAAAATTTGAAATTGAAGGAATATATTGGACTATCTTCAACAACTGAGCGTGTATAGTAGCAATAAGTACTATATGAGGAGATCTGACTAGGGATTTGAATCCAAAGCTCTTTAAGTCAATGAGAATGCTCTACAATTCATTAAATCCATTAAATTATTGGGCGTAGCTCTTTTAAAAAAGTTTATAATATAATATTGTTTGTTTTTGGATATTGGGAATTGCAATTCCCGTGGTTCAGACCCCAGCTGAGACACATTGTACGAAACGAAATATGAAAAAATATTGCATTCGGCGTCTTCTAACAAAATGTCTGAGAGTGAATAAAATTGCAATTAAAAGTTTCTCAAAAATTTGTGGTCCATAGTCGACTTTAAACAGTAGGTTCGTTACAGCCCTTTAGTCATCATAATGACCTCGCTCCTCATATCATATGTTAATTTTATCCATAATGTCGTCTGCGAACGACAGATTTTTAAGAAATTTTTCATGGTAATTTTATTTACACGCGGAATTTTTGCCAGAACACTGCTGAGAGGAAATGTCAAAAAGCTATGGGTTGAACCACAGGCTCCCGAAATAAGCCAACACACTACCTACTAGACTACGGTTGTGGTACATTTTAAAAGAAAGTTTGACTGTGCGTTTGACACTTGGTTTTCAGATCATTTCAAATTTTACTTGGCCGAAGTTTTTGCTTTCAAGCAGGATTGGATAAGAAGCCTAACAATGTATTGAATAGTTGTTCTCATAGTTTCCATGTTCAGCTGTTGAAGCCCTGAAATCATATTTATTTTGGACAAAAACCGTCCTCCATTCAGGCTCGATGGCTAAATAGTTTAATATTTGAATTAGAAACTCAAACTCAAACTTTAAAGTTATGCTATACGGGCTACTAATAGCGAATGAGAGCCTGTGAGTAGCTGCTAGAAAACCAGTCAGTTATACCGCAATGTTAATGGTTATCACACTGAGAATTGGCGATGATATCGACTACTATCATTGATTTCTGGACAATGTCTCGTTGGGCGTTTCGCTATCGTTGTCTAGTAGGTGGTAGTCTAGATGTAGTGTTTGACAAAAGACCACGGTTCAAACCCTCAGGTCAGACATCTCCAACAAAAACGAAATATAAAAAAAAATATATTTCATCGGCGTCTTCCTTCAAGCAGATTTCTGGCAAAAACTCTAAGAGAAAATAAAATTGCCATGAAAAGTTTCTCCGGGACTGGTCTTGCAGTACCTCATTCCATCGGACCAATTTTCGTGCACTTTTGCGAGTGTATGGGGTCGTATCTCGGCAATGGCATTACGAATGTTGGCCTTCAAATGCTCAATTGGCATAACACTTTTCTTGAATGTCGCCCCACAGAAAATAGTCCAACGGTGTCAAATCGTAGCTGTTTGGCATCCAATTGATAACGCCATTTTGGCTAATTAAACGACCATCAAACGTTTAACGCAATAAACAATTTGTGGCCTGAAATATGTGGACTATCCTGTTGAAACCAAAGGTCGCTCACATCAATGCCATGAAAAGCGGGTACACAAAATCGATTATCAAGGTGCGATAGGCATCTCCATTGACCGTCATGGTTGCGCTGTCTTCATTTTCAGATACAAATGGGCCAATGATACCTCCGCTCCACAAGCCGCACCAAACTTTCCAAATACAGCAATTTTGCTTATTAACGTACTAACCAAGATAAAAATGAGCTTCAAAAAATTCAACATCATCGTGCAGTTTCTCGTTGGTCCAGTAGTTCCCAACGTTGCCCAATCGTAAATCGATGCATTACATTCAGTAGAGGTAATGTACTGAATTTTGTGACGGAATAGAATGACATAAGTATTTCCAGATTCGAAATAAGCGAAGAATCAAATTTAAACCGATAGATGGCCCACCTGATACTGTTTGCGAGGGTGTGTTTAATGTGTTACACTTAAAACTGGAGAGTGTGGTTAGTTTTGTAAATTTATAAGTTAGTTGTGGAGTAGAGACTTTAATTAATTAGATCTTGTGCTGTTACAACGTTCTTGGAATTCGAACAGGTAGTCATCTTTTCTAACCAGTTTATTTAAATCGTTGTGAATCTAAGCGAATTAAAATATAAAAATTTAATTCATGCCATTTAGTATATCTCATTCAAATTTCTTACGTCTTCGAGTTGTTTGTTTACCCAGGAGCTACTCTAGATCAACTTTAAACAGTAAGCCTGATATAAAATCTGTACTAAGGTCGAGAAAATATATTTCCCCGCTATAGTATTCCATTTCCTTACTATACAATGTGTTCTGTGAATTATTTCAATGTATTTTATGGGTCATCCATTTATTTAAATGTACATCGTTTCGAATTAACTTCAATTAACCAACGACAATAAAATAGTGCCATAGACATTTAATTGTTATTAAAACTACTTAAACAAATTACTTAAAAACAACAAAAATAAAGAAAAACTTGCTCAACACAATTACCATTTTACAAAAAACCAGCAAACAAATCTCTAAAGGAAGACAATAAAACTTTCTGAAAAAAAAGAAAAAAACTTTCTTTTAAAACCTCTCAAAAGTCTACCCTAAAAGCTTAAAATCCTTGTAAATTAATACAAAGTAGAAGACGTATGTACGTACGCATTTGAATATATGACAGCATTTCTTTAGTTTCTTATTAACACAATGAACGTTGTTGTTGTTGTAGTTGTTTCTATTTCAGTTCATTTTAACCTCAAATAATGAGTAGAATTTTGAAAGCATTTCAAAACTTTAAAAACCCATTTCCCATTAAGGTTTTAATTTGGTTTGTATTAAATATTTACAAAATGTTTATCATTTCTTGTCTCGGAAATTTAAAAGGGAACTAAACCGAACGTAAAAAAAAAGAAAGAATTAAACTTTCCGTTAATAAGTGTAAGCAAAAGGGTTGTATTAAAAAATTGTGAAAAGAAAAGGAAAAACGTTTAAAAGTTTTCGGAAAACCAAAATAACCACTTGCTGCTGCTGCTTTTGCTGCTACCGTAACACAGTAAACGGTAACGGTAATGGTAACTTTGTTTTTCTTTAATTTTCTAATTTCCAAGTCCTAAACAAACCTCTTTAAAAATGTCAAAAAATTTACGACAAGTAAATGTCACCATTGCGCCGCATTTTTAAATCCCCAACTTAACAAAGCCAAAGAAACCTTAAGTGTGCCTGCTTTCGAACGGAATTTGTTCGTAGAGAAAAAAGGAGGAAAAAACTTGAAAAGAAACTCATAAAGTAACTTGACAAACACAAACTCAAACACAGTAACTGGCTTTTAAAATACAAAAATAAACACTCACACTTTGACAAACTTAAAGTCTTCTTACACACACACATATATACATATATGCATAGTAAATGAGCAAAAGACTTTCTTCTTCTCCTACATGGAATAGATGTGTGTGTGAAATTAACCAACTATTACAAGTGTATGAGTGCAACATGTGTGTTTGGGTCTGTGTGCCAACAATAAACAACCTTGCCATACTTTCTCACTAAATACAGGACAATAATAACACCAGCAGCAAGCACAACAATAACAAAAAATTTGTATAACATGTTGCGGCAATACAAATCAAATACAAACATACAACAACAACTGCAAAAAACAGTAACAACAACTAAAAAAAAATAAAATAAATTGAGTTTTTTTTTATTCACTCTCTTTATTCTTTACCTTTATTTTCTTTTTTTTAGTTTTTGTTGTTGTTCTTTATAAAGAGAAAAAGGTTATTCTGTAAATGAGAAACTGAAAGAATAGAAACTCAAACAAGACAAGTAAAAAAGTTCTGGTAGCGCTAAGGCGACTATACAGGGCCATACGCCAGCGATATTTTCTTTCAAGGATAAGAAAGAAAAATCTGGCATATAAGCTGAGCAATAAAGCTACCGAAATAGTCGATGATTTTTTTTTTCGAAATAAACGTGCTTAAAATACCAATTAATAGGCGCCTTGATTTTTCCTGCAAATGTAACACTAGTCTTCCAATCCAGTCCATATTACTTTGATGGGCTATTTGTCTCAGATGGGAAGAGATGAATTTATTTCCCATTTATGGTTGCGAATCGAAAGAAGCTCGTCCTCATTCGCCAGCACACTCTTGCAGCACTTTCAGGACTCAGTTTTTGATCGCAATGTGAACAAAAGCGTACCCATTATACACTCACATCTTTCTGATCTCCAAATTGCTGAATCGCTGGAGTCTAGTAAGTAGTGTGATCCCTTATTCGACGAAAGCTAGCATGATAAAACCTAAGCTCTAACTCATCGAAGAAGGAAGGAGGAAAAAACTCTGAGTGTACAATAAAATTGCCATGAAAAGTTACTCAAAAATCTGTCGTTCGCAGTTGATGTTTAAACATAGGTTCCGCTACTTATGAATAAAATTTACACACACAACCCTGACTAAAAGTTTATATATTGTTAAGTAAGTAGTATTGTCTGTCAATATCCGACGTTGACCACTTTTTGAAATGCTTAACATTTCAATAAGCTGTAGCACCT
This sequence comes from Sarcophaga subvicina, assembly GCA_936449025.2. Lineage (NCBI taxonomy): Eukaryota > Metazoa > Arthropoda > Insecta > Diptera > Sarcophagidae > Sarcophaga > Sarcophaga subvicina. The sequence goes on from OW388083.2 coordinate 79,690,009, forward strand.
TTAGCCTACCGTCATTAGTTACTCTTTGATTGTATAAGTAATACCATTTTGTGGTAATACTATGGTTTTTGCTTTGGTGGCTCATACATCTTGGTTTAAACAGACTCCTTCAGATTAGAATTTAACTTGTAGTCGTGAGGGTTGAGATCTATGAAATGAAAATATTGCGTACAATTGTTCACAACATAATCAACAAAACAATGTAGCATTTTTAAACTTAAATAAAGTCTGCTACTAATAAATTACTCCTGGTGAAAAAGAGTGTACCTTTTCTCGTGCTATCTGTAGGGTTCAAAGCAAGTAACATCTAGTTTATATCGTTCTGGAAGTAAGCAACACATTGCTACCTATCATACGTTGTTCATTGACTAAATTCACCGATTTTTGGAAAGATTTCTAGACTAGCAGGATTCAATGAAGAAACATTTTTGCACAATAAATTGGATCCTTTTCCTTCCATACACAGTAATTTTTTTGGTTTTAGTTAAAATATTTCATTGTGTTCGTTTTTAATTCCCAATTTAATCCCAACCTAAAGCTGCTCAAGTTTTCGGAACAAACGATTTTCATAAAATCTGGAATACTCACTCAGATGATCGATGTACATATGTATTCTGAACAAATTTCGATGAAACTTCAATTTCTTTAGAATGCTCGGACCTTGTTATCCTTTATGTATGATAACAGCGGCACTTAAATTACTGCCTCATGCAAGATCCCTGGGCGAATGTTGGTTTCGAAATTCTTCAACACTAGAGGCTTATAGATACTGTTTTTTACGTAGGCCATCCTTTCTGTAAACTTACCATGCAATAAAGCCACAAACGATAGCGTTTTGTGGCTCGTGATACTGTATAGTAGCAATCACATACCGTTCAATTCCTAATCATACGGACATAGCACTAAAACAGCCATTTTTAAGGCATGCACATGAATTTTCCACAATCGCTTCTGAATTCGCCTAGCCGCACATGCAGCCATTCTACTCATTGACGTAGCCAACAAGTGAGCAGTAAGCATCATTGCTGAATAAAATTTTATTCGACAAATCAGTACTGAAAGCCTATTATACCAGCGATGAATTGGCATATCTACGGCCTAACGAATTGCCAATCGGTTTTAATTGTTAGGTAAGTTGGAACCTTTATGGATTGAAAATGCAAATCCAAATGCAAAATACATCAAATGAACACAATTGCTAAGAACAAATCAACATGGAATCAACAAATTTGGATTAACCGCCAAATTTTGTTTAACTGAAGTGATACAGTGCAGGCGCAGTGAGTACAATCCAATGATTTAAACGTCTTCACACGGCTAGTTTTCAATTTTCCAACGTTACAAACACCAGTACCCAGTCAGTAGACCCTTCACAACTATGATGGTGTGTATTATTAAAAATATAAACAAATATGCTTATATTATACGTGTCTGTGTGAGTTAGTATAACAACAACTACATAAAGTTATTTCCTTTTTTTCCTTGCTTTTTCACTCCTTTTATTTCTCTTTGGGTGTCATTTTTTATTCACTTCTAGCTTATGTTGCTGTTGCCGTTGCTTATTATGCTGCTGTTGCTGCCAGTGTTGCTGTTGTTTTATGTTCTAACAGGTTGCTTGACATAAATGAGTTTTGAAAACATATACAAACGTACAATACAAGCGAAAAATATCAACAAAAAAAAAACAGAAAAAAACAGAAAATCCTAAAAAAAATTGTTTCAAAAATTTAAAAACGGATATTTTGCTGTCGCCATTAAACACGGGTTCACAGTGTAAAAGTCAGGAGAGGTGAGTTGAAGAGAGAGAAAAAAGCACTGGCAAACTCAAAGGATTCGTTAATGAAAATAAAGCAACAAAAACAAAAAAAAAATTGTATTCCAAAAACGACAAAAACAACAAAGCGAAAGAAAAGTCACACGGTGATAAAGTGTAGGTATTAAATACAGCATAAGCCGTAACAACAATAACAACAATTTCCAACAACAGCAACAGCAACAATGTGACATGAAATATTTTGTTTACATAAACTTGAATAGACACAATAACACAACCGTTGCAAAACAACAACAGCAACAATTGAATGTGACAGCTGAGGAAGGTTGCCCAAGGGGAAATTTTGTATTGTATTACTTCTGTTAACTTTATTGGTACACGGAAAACTTGCATTGATATGTGCATTGGACTTAGTTCGGTGCAATGCATACAATAAGTCCCAACGTAGTACTATAGTTATGCTCTAGCCCTAGAATAGTTTGAAGCTTCTGATAAAGAAACTTTGATTTCTCATATCCATTCCTACCGGGTGTACATAGTAGACACGTACGCAGTTGGTGAAGAACAGTATTCTCTTCATACTCGCCTCTACAGATCTTGCAGAAAACATTCGCCACGTATCCAAGGCCAATTCATTTCGCGTGGGTTTCCATCTGAACCACAGTCACTTGGAATATCACCATGATCCTGTACCCATGTTCCGCTTTCTCCTTTAGAGGATTCATTTTAGGTCACTATGGATCAATCCATTAGTTTATTGTATCTACGAAATTAATCATCCTTTGGCATGTAACATCAATAAGAGGAAAACCTTAATCCGCAACCCAAAGATTATATACCAAGGCGGCGATAGATTTAAACTTTCAAGGTAGCCGAAGACTGCGTGTAGAGGAGATGGTAATAATTCGACAATGTAAGCTGATTGCAAATAAAACTGATGGCACAATACAGAGCGAGATTCAAAAAAGTTGTTGTCGGTCACATGTAAGATGTTGAGATGAATACAATAAGTCCCAACGTAGTACCATAGTTATGCTCTTTTCCTAGAATGGTTTGAAGCTTCTGATGAAATAATAAATAAACTTTGACTTCTTATATCCATTACTTCCTGGTGTACATAGTAAAAACAGAAGAAATATGTGAAGAACAGTGTTCTCTTTATACTCGCCTCTACAGCTCTTGCAGAAATCTTTCAGCATGTATCCAAGACCAATTTATCTTGCGTGAGTTTCCATCTGAACCACAGTCACTTGGAATATCACCATGATCCTGTATCCATGTTCCGCTTTCTTTTTTACAGGCATACGTCAGCTATAAATAATCCTGGAGTTTGTTATGTTAGAAATCAATGCGTTGGCATTCAACCTGGTTATCAAAAAATATCACTTTCAGACATACTTTTTTCTTTTGTTAGTAACCCTTACAGCAGCATTTATAACCTTAAACATAAAGCTGAACAAACTTTTAAGCATTCAAATTTGAATTTCTTAAATATCTCTAAGTGGGCGTGGCAAATATAATAATATTTATGCCTTGGAATGAAAGAACACGTTTCAACCTTTAATTTCATACCAAATTTATGAAAATTGATGCTAAACTTAGAAAGTTATAAGAAGTTAAAGAAAATACTTTACAAACATCATCCATCTAGTTGCGCGCACACACACACACATCCAACACAAAAAATTTCATTTCAAAAATTTGGTGTGTTCCACCAGGCGAACAGAATTCTGTAGCAAGGGGGTGTTTGGCAAAGTTTTTTCTTTAACTTCTTATAACTTTGTAACGAAGGCACCGATTTTTATAAAATTGGTATCAAATGAAAACTACAAATGTTAACTTTCATTCTCATTATAAATATTATAATTTTTGCCACGCCCACTTTAAGATATTTAAGCAAATTAAATGTAAGCACTTATAACTTTGCCTGTTTAGCATCAATTTTAATAAGTTCGGTAGCAAAAGAAAGCTAAGTACCTAAACTTACATTCTCTCCCAACACCCAGTGGCACTACTGTGCCGTACCCACTGAAGCAGTTTTAAATAGATTAAATGTGCTAGCTTCTAACTTTGCACGTTTCGCAGAAAAAGAGGAAGAACTATATGAGTGCGCGTGGCAAATAATTTAAGAAAATTGAGGTCCGGGCTCATAGCTTTTATTTGCTACCAAATTTATGGCAATTGATTCTGTATAACCAAAGTTTTCACAATGGAACTTAGTACGGAATCTGAAGGACATACGGGCACCCATACATAGGCCAAACAAATTTAAGTGGCGGGACCTTCAGTGTAAAGTCGACTCGGAATGATAGATTTTTACGACACTCTTCATGGAAATTTTATTTGACTCACACTTCAGCACTGAGGGGCAGTTGCTGAAAAAATGTGTTCGAGATGTCTGTCCTATGGTTTGAACCGCGTCAACATTTTTTTCAAATTCTCTAGCAATGTATCTGCTGTAACAAGCATTCCTTCCCCTAATGTTATGCTGCTGTTTAGTCAAAAGGCTTAACAAACACACACGCACATGCTCATGACAAATCGGTGACGATATATGCACAGTGTACATGTACTTGCATTTGTATGGGTTAAATTATACCTTAAAAAAGTAACGGAAAATAAACGAAAACAAAAACAAAAGACAGAAAAAATATTTTGTGAGTTACTAAGAAATTGAAGACTACCCGCTGCCTTTGTCATACTCGTAGTCATAATCAAAGTCAATGTTATTGTTGTTGTTTATTTTAAAGCTGTTTGAAGATTTTTCTATTGCTGCTGCTTATGAACGATGCTAACGATGACGATGACAATGATGTTGATGAGCCAAAGTGAACTTTTCTAAACACAAGTGAATGAAGGAACATTAAATAGCAGCAGCAGCAGCCGCATCTAAATATCTTAGGAAAACAACAGCAAAGTAATGTCAAACGAAAATGTACCGTTATTAGTTAAAATATGACAAAAACAAAGACCAACTGACATACAGACTTTGAAACAAACAAACAATGTTTTGCAGTTTTCGTTGATATTTCATGTTCATGTTGATATTTGAGTTTTTGAGTTGTTTATCTAAAGGATGTTGTCGGTTTGGTATATGAGCATAGGGAGAGAGGGAAGCAGTGTACATGAGTGACTAAACAGTGTCTCAGAGTGATTGAGGGTGATTGAGAGTAAGAGAGAGAGGCGTATAGGAAAGGTGTATAAAAACAAAGAAACAAATGAAAAAAAGTTAGTCAAGTTGAGTAACAGCCAGGAAGTAAAAGTTATTAAGAATGTGTATGAGTGTGTGTGTGTGAATGGTAGGTATGAATGTAAATATTCGAGTGTATATGTAAGAATTGTTTACTAACGTGTTGCATAGTTTTACATCAACTCCCACTTGTTCATCTTTTGAACTTTTCCATTCTTATCTATTTGTCACTTTCGTTCTCTCCTCTCTCCCTCCCTCTTACTCTCCCACACACAGCCAGTGCTCGAAGGCTGTTTATCTTGTTTTCATTCTTTAATATGTCAGCTGTGATGTCTAAGCCGACATTGATGGCTCAAAATATAAAAACATCTGACAAACCAACCAAATGTTCATTAATTGAGAGAGAGCGAGAGAGACAGAAATAGAAGAGAGAATACACAAAATGGGACAATGAATATTAAAGTAAATGGGTAAATATTGTCCTTTGCTCCTGTTCCTCCATTGTTACTGCAACTCACACATACTTTGAAAGTACGAAGAAGAAAAAACTGTTAAAAAGATAAATAAAGTTTACATACTTTCAGAGTCACATTGAGGAATACTCTCTCTCATACCCAGATATACAGTGCGAGGCAAAAGAAAATGAACAGTAAATTCCCCAGCGAAAGGTAACAACGTTACAAAACTGGAAATATTCGTAAAAATCACAAACTATTTGGTTTTTTAATTGGGAATGGAAGAATACGGTTTCATTACTTTGTGCATCAGTGTCTTGGGAGTAAAATATATACAAGGCTACTGGCAATCATTAGAGAGATTATTTGAAATATGGATGAGAAGGCAGAAGAATTCCTGCCGCATATACTAGTTTCAAACGCTGTGAGAGGGTAATCATGGAGGGAAATTGATGAGACATTTCATCCAATGTATGACCAACATAATGCGCCAATATGGTTCGGATCATTCACAGGGAACTCTTGTATACGTTCTGTAATATTGGAGCATCTTTGAAAATTGCATTGCTGATTAGCTGGCCAGGGCTGTACGGACTTCAACGATTACATACATAATTGGTCATTAAAGCCCTCTAGTCAAGAATACGACCTAGCTCCTCACACCACTTATGTTGTGTGTTTTAATTTTATACATGAGTGGCGGGACCTACAGCTTAAAGTCGACATCGAACGACAGATTTTTTTGAGAAAATTTTCATGGCAATTTGCTGTTTACTCTCGGAGTTTTTGCCAGAAATCTGCTGAGAGGATTTTTCATTTTGTTGGAGATGTCTGACTAGGGGTATTAACCGTGATTTCACGTCTAAAAAGCCAACACACTACCTGCTATACTACGACGGCTGTTAAATACTTTGGCGATTGCCTCAGTTAAATTGGAAATTTCGAGTCGTTCTACGGGCCAACTCAATTTTGTTGACAGCAAGAGGCTAGGCCCAATATTGCTAGACTTTATTGGATACGTTATGAATAAAAAAAGACCGACGCACTTCTGTCTTTTTGTCAGATGGCCATTCTTCGCAATTATCACGTGCCGATGTTCTTTGATAAATATGCCAAAAGCTTTGGCATTCCATCAAATGATATGAAGAAATGGAAGAGACTGTCATTCACCTTATGTACCAGTGCCTTACTCTTGTCATAACAAGACTTTACACTTTCTGAAATCCGTGACCGAGGTTTTAATATGGATTTTGCAGTAAGTATTTACCCCAGCATTCGTCCACCAACTTTTACCATCGACTGTTTGTTAAAACACTTTCCATTTTATTCATTGCCTTGTGTTAGTGCTGTTAAGGTGACTGCATGTATGACTAAATGACTGACAGGCATGACAAAATATTCAAGGTAATTTAAACATAGAAAATGTTCATATTTTGTCATCTGCCAGAAGCACCAAAAAGGAAAGAAAGAAAAAACGTGAGAAATTATTTTGTGATCGTTTCCCTAGAAACATTTGCGTTAATTTTTTAATAACATGTGCGGCTTGGTTGCCACATATGCATGCAGTCTCGAACGTGCAACAGGACTTTTTGTTTTAGTTTTAAAAACTTTAGCTTTTTACCAAAATTTTAAAGAGAAAAAGTTAGCAAATTAAGGGGAAATAATGTAAAGCAATTTACGAATGTGGCATACTTTAAATTAAATTACGTAGCATTTCATTTCAGGTGTTTCTTCGGCACAAGACAAAATCATGGAAATGAAGGAAAGAAGGAAAGATGAAAATAACAACTAGCCACTATGTCATCTATTTGCTGTTTATGAATCCTATTAAATCTTCACGTTTATAGTCGCTTAGTCCCAGTTCCTTACATATCGCCTACGTAACCATCTTTTCCTATGTACCTATAGACTACCATAGGACACTGTTTCCTCTGGTCCTCCACTTAGCCTACAGAAGTCAGAGATATTTCTATTCCATCTACAGATCCTATATCCTAAAGAACTATAATGCTTTACTATTCCTATAATTGATTTCATCTTTCGCCTGCTCAGGCTTAGAATTATTTTCATACCTATGGGATTGAGCTTTGGCTATAAGGCTCTTGTAGCCCTACAGTGTATTCTGTATCCACATGCACGGTTTGCGAGTAAATTGCACTTTCCCTAAATAATTCCAAAGAAAAAGTTAATTCTGTGGTTTCACCGAATACTTTTCTGTTGTAGCTTCCATAATTTCGTTGCCAATACTTTGCAATATTTCAACATTGATTAGGTATACTCTTGTCGACGCAGAAGTTCTTGTGATGTTCGTTGCAATATCTTAGAAAAATCAGTTCAGTGTACTAGTCTGTAGACTAATCCCCTTTCGAAGTCAACATTAAACGGTAGGTCACGCCAATTAAAGATAAAACTTACACATACAACACGAGTGGTGAATCAAGGTCGTAATCCTGACTATACAATTTGTAGTTGGGTTGGAGTATTAGCTTTAATGCCAAAGCTCATCTGCACACCTATAGCGGCACATTGTGATGCCCTGCACTGACCGAATTCCCAGGGGCTGCACAAGTAAGTAAGGAAGTGTAATTAGTTTTTATAACAAATAAAACGTATTCGCAGTTTTTTATCACCAAATGCTGTTGGTAGTCTTCGTAGGCTATTCAGTATCGTGTTGGCGGTCTCGATGTGAGCTCCGAGTTTAAAACTCAGCTTATAGACCATGAATAACTATTTCTTTTGATGACCTCCTTTCATCAGTCTTCTGGCATAAGCTCTGAGAGTAACAAATTGCCATAAGAAAGCTTCTGTAACATGTCGTTCGGAGTCATTTTTAAACTGTAGGTATCGCCTTTCTGTAACGAAAGAATTTCTTTTAAAAATTTTCTGGAAAATATTTCATTACAAGGCCATGATCAAAATTATTCAAATCACATTTCGAACAATGTCAGCCTATTTTATGGTCAAACAATTAAAAATGATCAAAGAATAATTAGCAGTAACGAGAACCCCTTTTGGGCTAAGGATAATACGTAGTGCTTTAAGCGAAATCACAACGACAACAACAATAATAACAACAACAATTATTACAACTGCAGCTATTTGTGTTAACTTTTAAACAAAAGCAGCCTCAGTTACAAAAAGTGATTTTCGTTAATGATGGCATTTTGGCGATAACAAGAACAACAACAACAACAGTCATGATAAAAGTTGTTACTGAGTAACATGCTTTCCTTTCCCTTTCCCTTGCCTTTATTCAAATTTTGAAGTGTTGTTGTTGTTATTGTTTATTGTTGTTGTTGTTTAAAATTCACTCAAAATTTTAAAAGATTTTTATCAACGAAATCTGCTACGAAATTATTTCGTATCTTTTGTTTGTAGATGTCACACTTTTATTGTTGTTGTTGGTTGCTGTTCATTTTAATGCCCCATTTACCGTTTTTTTTACTCAAATTCTTGTTGCTGTTGTAAGCCGCAAGCTTTAAAATGACGCTCTAAAAACAGCAATGACAACAACAACGACAACAACAGCAACGAGATAAACTTAAACAATAGTTGACAATAATAAGAGCAACATTATTACGTTTACAACGACAACAATAACAATAATAATCGCATTTTATTACAATGACTGGCTACGCTTTGTAAAGACAACCCATTGTCATCCACATCAACATCAACATCATCATCATCGTCAGCATCATCCTCGTCATCATCACGGCACAGCTACAAATTGTGAAGATGATTAAAAGTGATGGCGGTCTAATTAACGCGTTTTATCATCTTCAGGTCTTTTTGCTTTTTGGCTTTTTGTATTCCTTTTTAACGTTTTTTTGGCCTTTTCCTTGCCTTTCTGCTTCAATGAGGGCGACATTACTACCGCCGTCAATTACGTTTTAATGACTTTGAAGGTGAATGTTGGCCAATTCTACAGGCGATATGAACTTCATGTAGTCTACCTAACGGATAAAATACTTTAATTGTACCGGTTTTATTCAAATCGAATACTTAAATATAAAGAAATGAAACAGATAAGGGCGGCAAACGGTGGCTATTCAACATTTTGAAAAAATTCATTGGAGGTCATTATGGATCAATCCATAACGTTACTGTATCTACGAAATTAATCATCCTTTTGTATGTAACTGCAATAAAACCTTAAACCGCAAACCAAAGATTATATACCAAGGCGGCGATAGATTCAAACTTTCAAGGTAGCCGAAGACTGCCTGTAGAGGAGATGATAATAATTCGACAACGTAAGCCGATTGCAAATAAAACTGATGGCACAATACAGATCGAGATTAAAAAATGTTGTTGTCGTCCACATGCAAGATGTTGGGATGAATACAATAAGTCACAACGTAGTACCATAGTTATGCTCTTTTCCTAGAATGGTTTGAAGATTCTGATGACTTATCTTAGACGCCTTACGTCCATTCCAGCCGGGTGTACATAGTAGACACGTACGCAGTAGGTAAAGAACAGTGTTGTCTTCATACTCGCCTCTAGAGCTCTTGCAGAAATCATTCGCCGTGTATCCAAGACCAATTCATGTCGTATGTGTTTCCATCTGAACCACAGATCCTGTTCCCATGTTCCGCTGTCTGATTTAGAGACCTACGGCAGCTATAAATAGTCCTGGAGTTCGTTATATTTCGAATCAATGCTTGTACATTCAACCTTTGCTATCAAAAATTATAACTTTCAGAGATTCATTTCTCCTCGATAACCCTTACAGCAGCATTTATAACCTTAAACGTCAAGCTAAAGAAACTTTTAAGCATTTAACTTAAATTTTCTTAAATATCTATAAGTGGGCGTAGCAATTATAATAATATTTACACCTAAAATAAAAGAACACGTTTTTACGTTTTATTTGATACCAAATTTATAAAAATTGGTGCTCTACTTACAAAGTTATAGGAAGTTAAAGAAGATACTTTACAAACATCATCCATCTAGTTGCGCACGCACACACATATCCAACACAAAAAATTTCATTTCAAAAATTTGGTGTGTTCCACCAGGCGAACAGAATTGTGTAGCAAGGGGGTGTTTGGCAAAGTTTTTTCTTTATCTTCTTATAACTTTATTACGAAGGGACCGATTTTTATAAAATTGGTATCGAATGAAAGCTACAAATGTTAACCCTTTCATGCCCGAATTTTTCGAGCCAGAGCTAAATTTTTTTTAACGACATGTGTTTGTTAGTCATTGACCTAAATATGAAGTGATATTAAATTCAGAGTCGTACGTGTTCTGGTTGTACACATTTTTAACCAAGCTTGTTTGCAAAAAAAAAAATCTTTTAAAAAAATTAAAAATTACGGAATTTATGAACAAAAATGTACAATGTTGCCTATAGGCAACATCGGGCATGAAAGGGTTAACTTTCATTCTCATTGTAAATATTATAGTTTTTGCCACGCCCATTTTAACATATTTAAGCAAATTAAATGCAAACTCTTACAACTTTTTCTGTTTAGCATCAATTTTCATAAATTTTTTTCTTCGGCGACTTCCTCTCAGCAGGTTTCTGGCATAATCTCTGAGAGTAAAAAAATTCCCATAAAAAGTTTCTCAAAATTTGTCGATCGGATTCAAGTGGTGTGGATGCTAGATCGTAGGGGGATCGAAAGGCTGTAATGATTAATTATGTAGGTATTGTGGATTTAATGTGTCGGGTTACTTCCTATTTAATCCAATACCTTTTTCAACACTTGCTAAATAGACTGTAGGCGAGTGCTCGTGGTTTCAACCCAAGCTAAGACATAAAAAATATTTCTTTCGGCGAGATCCTTCCTCTCAGTAGTCTTCTGAGAAAAAAATCTGAGACTAAATAAAATTGCCATGAACTGTTTCTCAAAAATCTGTCAATCGGATTCAATCTTTAAAGGTTCCTTCCACTCCAGAAAGAAATTAGCATACAGAACATGATTAGTGTGAAAAGCTAAGTCATAATCTCGACTAAAGAGTTGTAGTGACCAGTTATGTAAGTAAATATTTGATTACTAGAATGCTAACAGAAGAAAATCTTTTTCGTGATACAAATTGCGACTCTGAAATTCTAGAGCATCGCTGGACTTTATTTGCCACAATCTGAGTGTTGTAGGAGTGGAATAAATGTTCAGGACTTGCATATGCATGTGGCGTAACAGTACTTCGCTAGGACTTTGTTGTTACTCTTCACTGTTTTACTCGTACCCCTGTACTAGTTCAATTGCATGTAGCAAGCATTAGATTACATATATAAACAATTGCTCATTAGAACCCTTTAGTCAGTATTACGACCTAGCTTCTCAAACCACATATGTTATGTGTGTCAATTTTTATATATAAATGGTGGGACCTACAATTTCAAGCCGACTTCGAACGACAAATTTTTGAGAAACTTTTCAATTTTATTTACTCTCAGAGTTTTCGCCTGAAATCTGCTGAGAGAAAATCTTCGAAGAAATATTTTCTCATATTTCGATTTATTAGAGATGTCTGACATGGGGTTTGAACCAAGGCCTCACGACACATTACCCACTGGTCTACGGCGACTAAACTTCAAGCTTCAAAATCTAAGAGACCGTTTGTTTTAATCTAGTCCTTTTCAACATTGGACAATTCAGTGACCATAAATTTAATGGATTGGTAATGGACAAAAACATACTAACAACAGATTAAGCTGAGAGTCTCCAATGCTGCCTTTTTCGCTGTTATTCTGCGCCATTATGAATTTCGCATTCCTGGCGCAACATGTATAATAATCATAGCATATGTGGTACGTAGGTTTTATTTTAAGTTGATCGGCAGACTTCTATAGCACCTTGGGGGCCTTTCATTAGTTCTTATTTTCTTCTTTATTTTGCTTATATTTTGACTGCTTTATGGGCCTTAAATATTCGAAAACTTTTCAATTTAATTTTTTTATAACGAAAATAAGCCAAAAATTAAATGTGAAAAGAAATGGGAAATTTTTGCTAAATTTCCATTATTTTCTTATCGTTTTTGATCCACAAGTTGTTTTATGCCTGAAATAACAATAACATGCAAGCGTATCTCTTAAATTTTATGGCCAACAACACGCATTGAAAACGTAAAAGCCAAAAATATCGAAACGAAACTAAACTGAAGAGAACTGAACAGCAACAACGTGAAAGGAACACTGAATGCAATTGATTACGTTCCCATTTCGACTGATATCAGCTACTGTCTATCTACAACGCATAAATCCAAATACACATACTCCCACACTTCGAGTGATACATACATACATATTAAAACTATTTAAGCAAATACGTATAAAACATATGTGTATTTAAGTGTGTGTGTGTGTGTATGTGAGTGTGAGATAAGCATTAAAGATTATAAGCCAAGCCCATCCATATTCAATAACGATTCAATGCTGGCCTAATACAAGCACAAGCAACCGAAAAGTCAAATCAACACTGGGTACGCTATGTGGCTGGCATAGATTTAAAGGCCAAAACGATGTAGGAATCGAAATATAAAAAGCAACAACAACCATAACAATAATGATGACATTCAAACACGCACCATTATTTCCTGTACGAAATGGAGGCAAAATGAAAGAGAAAATAAAAAACGTTTCGGAATTAAATTCACGGTTACCGAACGCACCTCCTGTTGTTTATTCGTTTCATTTTCCAAATTTTTTTCTTTCTTTGATTTTTCGGTAGGATGACAAAGTCCCATTACCAATAAAATCCTCGCATATGAAAATATCCTGTCGTGTGTGTCGTGTTTATATATGGTACGTTAGTGGGCACACATGTGTGTTTGTTTGTTTGTGTTTGTGCAAAAGAGAGCAGAGGCAGCAGCAAAAAAAAGGACAAACTATTTGAAATTTTAACATCAATCGTTTATAACGTTTAAATTGCGTCGAAATGAATTTTGATGGATTTCGTTTTACGTTCCAGTCACCAAAAAAAAGGAAAAAAAATTGAAAAAAAAACAGGCACACATACACATACAAAATGGCACAGGGAGACAATAGGAGCGGCATTGTATTACGTGTGCATATGTGAAGTGAAATAAGGCGGTTCAAGCAAAATTTGATCAAATATGAAATGGAAATAACACTTTAAACTGACATTTATGTATCGAAAACCATTGCTTTAATCTGGGGTTCATACAGGAAAAGTGTTAAAAGAAAAATTAATGGAACAACATTGTTCTGCCCTACAATTTCTTCATAGTTTTATCATATCCTTTCTAAGAATGTAGTCTTTACATATTCTCTAAAATCAAAATCTCTAGACTTTTGTAATTGTTCTCAGTCCAGACAATATAGGACAAGCACAGGAGATGTAAGAAGACCACATTCCATCCATTGTCGAGTATATTTTGCGAATATTTGCAAAAATCCGACTTCAAATACCAAAATACAGCAAGTGTTGCTGCAAATGCTCGTCTAGACTTACAATACGGAATATCACGCATAAAGGTAATCTTTGTAAGGCTGGCAGATGATACCGATGCTTATTTTAAAAGCCGATAAAAAGGTCTTCGGCATAGAGTTTTCAACTTTGAAGGTTGTTAACAACACAACCTTCTAATATACATTCTATTCTGTTGAACCTTACTAACGTAAATGGTCATTACAATACGTTAATCAGACTTACGACCTAATTTTGTACACCACTCGTATTGTATGTATTAATTTTATACATGAGTGGTCCAAAGCCGACCTTGAATGACAGATTTTAGAGCAACTTTTCATGGCGATTATATTTAATTCACAGAGTTTTTGTCAGAAATCTGCTGAGAGGAAATCGCCAAAGAAATATTTTTTAAATTTCGTTTTGCTTGAGATATCTGTAGCAGTAGTTGAACCTCGGCTCCACGACAGACAATTAAAAAACACTACTTACTAGACTACGTCGACTTGAAGCTACATCTGTCAAATTATCTTCATTGGCCACCATGGACAATGATGAGTGTTCGATTAGTGGGCTCTAGGATAGTTGGTAGGTTAGGTAAGGTTACAGGACATGTACTTGTCAATTAAAACAAGTACAGTACCCGGAGGTCGAATTGACCCATTGTACAACGTCCTAGTTCCTCACACCACTTATGTTGTGTGTGTTAATTTTATACATGAATGGTAGGACCTACAGTTTAAAGTCGACCCCGAACGACAGCATTTTAAGAAACTTTTCATGGCAATTTTTATTTACCCTCAGAGTTTTTGCCAGAAATCTGGTGAGAGGAAGTCGCCGAAGAAATATTTTTTGTATTTTATTTTGATGTCTGTCCTGGGGCTCGAACCCAGGCTTCACGTCTAATAAGCCACTACCTACTAGACCACAACACGGCGATCCTGATCCTAACTTTTTATCGAATAATCATCTTCAGCAATAAGCCCATTTCTAGATAACGGTAATGTGAACTTTTAAAATTGTTTGTGTATTAATAATACCAGCAACACTCAGATGAAAGGCGCTAGTCAAGCAGTGTATTGCATTAGAAGTAGGAGAGAGAAAGAAAGAGAATTCTATATACGAATAGTGTAGCTAAAGAACGAATTCTATCCGAAAAGCTTTATGCGATCCACAATCAACAATGAACGGCCATGAACGGATAGACGAGTATTATGTAAAACTATGAGATTTGCTGAAACAAGTTCCTTTATTTCCTACGAGTACATTGCATCAAAGATACCCTAATGTCATTCATGAGTAAGTTCCTCCTGTCTTGTACGGCGTTGAGAATACATAAACTGGATTTTGGTGGGCCGGTCCATACATGAGAACAGTATTCCATTCGCCATCAGGAATAATCGGAGTAAATGATTAAAATATATAGTCGTCGTGCCTTGTAAGTGGTATGTTGGCTTGTTAGACTTAATGCTTCTGTTCAAACCCCTTGTCACACATCTCCAACTAAACGAATTATTAAAAAAATATTTCTTCTACAAGTTCCTCTCAGCAGATTTCTGGCAAAACAAACTCTGAGAGTAAATAAAATGCCAATAAAAAGTTTCTCAAAAATTTGTTGTTCGAAATCAACTTTTAACTGTAGGTCCCGCCACTTGTGGATAAAGTTAACACACTCAAGATAAGTGGTGTCAGGAACTAGGTCGTAATCCTGACTACAGAGTTGTTATGACCAATTATGTATGTTTGTATGATAAAAAGACCAGGTGGAATGAAGAATTTCTTCGTTAGACATTTGAAAACTGGTTCTAGTAGCTTTAGAAAACAAAAAGCATTTGACTTCTTATTATTTACAGCTAACAGATGATAAACAACATTGCGTCTTTTGAGCTCTATTCAAACCTACTGAAACCCTACTGTATTCGAATATTGACTGTAGATCGGATATGAGTGTGTCGTGCATATTAATCCTATGCGCCTCAATCTCCAAATGACGGCGAAAGCCAAAAATAGATTATGTTTATAAGAAAAATTGGAAATAGAGTTGGAGAAACAACAGAATCCTTTAGTTTCTTTAAATTTGGCTTGAACTCATTTTAACTACCTGTTGTGAACTTTGTTTCTAGGCTACACAAAACAGTTTTGCGAAAGTAATTCCTGATACATAAATACATACGTAAATGGTCATACAACCCTTCAGTCTTGTTTACGATCTTTTCCCACCTCTTATGTTGTTTGCTAATTTTTATACACGATGGATTTTTGCTTTCAACGAACGATGGATTTTTTTTGAAAAACTTTTCAGGGGCATGACGTCTAATAAGCCAACACCCTAACTACTAGACTACGACGACTGCTGATGCAGTTTCTTTATGAAATCATTGCAAAATATATTAACAAATTGGCATTATGTATACCGTGTTGTTCGTCGTAAAAGTACATTATTTTTGGCACTTTTAATTTAGTACCCGCATTCACAAAATTATTTAAACATTCCGAGAAAGAACAAACTTCCACTACTTCACAGGTGCACCATATATTGCTTGAACCGTTCTCTCACTTTCACAATTAACGCTTCCAAATATATTCGATGAATTTTTTTGTTCTTTTTTCCTTTTTTTTTTGTTTTCGCTCATCTTTGATTAGTAGTTGTAGTGGCATGGCATGGCATGGCATGGCAAGGCATTTAAAGCAAATGAATGGCAGAACTGTAGCGGAAAGAAAACGCCTGAGGAAGGCGAGAAGGAAAGCATGGAAAAACTTTATTTAATGAAAACATTTATTTGCCAAGTAAAACATTAAGGAATTAGTGCGGAAATCAAAGATAACATTTTAGAAGGTGTGATGGTATGAGTCCAAGGGTCAAGGCAAACACCATACACCCGCCCACACACGCATCGACCACATAGTTCTAGTCTACATTTTGTTTTAATAGCGATTGTAGATGAATTAACAAAATAAATGACTTGATTTTTATAATGAGTTCATGTGTGTATGCGTATTTGGTGGTTTTGTTTGCCTTCTATTGTATGAACATAGTACGAGTAGTAGCGGCATTTGGCTACTACTGGGCTAGGCTGTGATGTCGTCGTTGTTGATTCAAACTAATGGCTATTTGTTGAATCGTCATCCCATAATGATATTGATAAAAAATAATAGATAATCAACCATACACATATATACATACATACATACATACACACACAATACATGATGTCATATATGGCTGGCTATTAGACGGATGGATGGATTGGGGGAATGTTATAAACGAATTGGCATTAAAAGGCTGAATATAATGAAGACATTGAAAGCGATTTCTTTTTTTTTTGGGCTTTTTTGTTTTGCTTTTTTGTTAACCATAACTAGTGGCAGATATTAATTAATCGCTTAAAAATAAACACTAATACACACACACACACACACAGAAGATTGAAACATTTGATTAGAAATCTAATTTCTGTAATACTTTTCCATAGGAGTTTCCAAACAATCTCAATTAATCTTATAATATTCGACGCATATTCATATTTTCTTAACTGCTGTTGAAGCGTATTTCTGTTCTTTGTTTAGTCTTGTTTTTAAGAAAAATCTGAAGATTAAAAGCAATAATTTTTTTGAAAAAATTAATTAAAAAATGAGGAGTATTTGGGGGATTTTATTTTGAATTCAATCAATTTGTTTTTAGTCTCGAACATGCATTGTACTCCTGTAGCATTCTTTAGAGGTTTATATAATAAAAGTGGACAAAATTATGGGCAACAATCATATGAGTCCCCAAATATCTAAAAAACTGGCCACGGTATCATCAATGGAAGGGTAAGTGTACACTCTTAATAATAATAATTGTTAATTACAAACCTTCAAACAGGATTAAGACCTAGATTAAGCTTCTCCCACCATTTACTTTGTACATGAGCTGGACCTATAGTTTAGTGTCAACTCCGAACGACAGATTATTGACAAACTTTTCATGCCAATTTCATTTACTCTCAGAGTTTTTGCCTGTAATCCGCTGAGAGGAAGTCGCCGTGGTAATATTTTTCATACTTCGTTACGTTGCAGATGTGTGACCTGGGGTTTCACCCGTGGCCTCACACTAATAACATACTACGCGACGATTTTAAAGTGTTTACACTAAACAAAAAAATATTTAAAACTTGTACCAGCCGTGCAAAGATGACCGAGAAGATGTGCCTAACAACCTTTACTTCAGTTACTCCAGCTACTATATTTGCATTGAATCATAAGCCTAGATTGATTCATATACAGTGAGCGCCAAAAGTGAGTAAACACCACTGAAATAATTCATTTTCTCAGGATAGCGAGAAAAGTAAATGAGAATAGTCGAATAAATTTCCAAATATAAAAACGTTTATTCATTACTTATAAAATGTTAAAACAAAAACAACAATTCATGACGAAGGAAGTTTCTTTTATACTTAAGAACAAAACTGTTTTATACTTAAGAACAAAAGTGTTGACTCACTTATGGCGCTCAGTGTATTAACCCTAGACTAGTAGCAAAGTTTTAGTCTGCTTTGTTATAGATGTTGAAGGGTAAGCCATCATGTAGGCTTGTTGTTCGGTTACTATGCTTAGGTTATATCAACCATCCTTCCTATAGGAAGTCCGCATCCTATAAAAACTTATTTTGCTTATAACTGACAACTCCTCTGGTATGACTTCTGTTGAGTAGAGGGGGATCTCGAATTTACGAAAAAAGTCTTCCAACATATTTCAATGTCCTATCTGTCCTCCCTGCACTTATTATTATCTACCACTCCTGCATCGTTCACGCGTACATGTAAGGCGAAGTGTTCCCCAAGGAGACACCTTGAGTAACTTTCATTCATCAGGATCGCCTAGATTATCTCTTTCCTATTTCCTCCATAATCGTCTTTCTAATGTTTCTACCCATTTTCACAGGCGAGCTTTCAATAGAAATCTGAGTGCCCTATCCTATCTATAGTCGATTTGTCTTTTCAGATCACTCTTTAAGGACTATCACCCATGCATACCAATGCATCCTCGTGTCGCTGGATGCTATAGCCGTAATTGGCATTTGGTTATCAGTGAAGATATTTCAATCTTTATGCGTGAAATGGCCGTTTTCTAGTTGGTATTGTGTTAGCTTATTAGACATGAGGCCTCGCTTCAAACACCTGGTCAGATATGTCTAACGAAACAAAAATATATCTTTGGAGATTTACGCACAGCAGATTTCTGGCAAAAACTTTGAGAGTAAATAGAAATTAGCATAAAAAAGTTTCTCTTAAAATGTGGCATTCGGAATCGACTTTAAACTGTAGGCCACGCCCCTTACAATGTATGAAAATTAACACACACAACATAAGTGATGTGAGAAGCTAGGTCGTAATCCTGGCTGAGGGGTTGTAATGACCAATTATGTATGTATATATGTATGTGTCGAGCTTCCTAAAGGTTTCCCTGGCCCAGATCATGTATTCTCTGATCGCACATATGTACCGCCAGACTGTATTTTGGTCCAGTACCTGGAGGCATACTTTGGTTTCTGCTTGTCGTACACAGAGGCTCAAACCCGTCCTATTGAATAGAGTAGAGACGATCACAGCCTTGGAGTCTATGGCTAGGGTAATGGGAGACAAACCTAACGTGAGATTATTGAGAGGTAGCGTAAAATGACAAATCGAAAGGATAACGGTTCTCTCTTTAACTGTTCTAGTAAGTTCTCAGCTGCTATTAAATTGAATCGAGATTAGTATGGAAGGCTGAGTTAATGAGGCTGGAAAAATATCGTCACACTTTGCTGGTTCTCAGCTGGATTTGGATTACCACTTAGTTTCTCATACTACTTATATGGGTGGCCTCTCGTGTAATAAGCTAACACGCTACCTACTAGACTACAACGACTCAATCTTTGGTAGTAATTCGAACACAATATTTAAGAAAGTATACAGACTTTCACTTTGTGCTTAAAACTGCTTAAAACTCTGCTATTTAGTTCACAATGACGTCGCATATCAAAAATTTCCTCTAAACGTCTAACAATTGTTTTAATTTAAAACAAAACTACACCTGGACTTTCTTGGCTTTCATCGAAACACCGGCTGCAATAAATCGAAATGATTTTCCCCTCACTTAATGTCAATAAGAACAGTCCTTAACAGCTGTTGAAAGCAGCAAAAAAAACAACAAAAACAATGAAATGATGAAACAATAACGCAATAATAATTCGAAGTAAAGACATAACGAAGGTTACCAGCAAATACCCTTCAATAGCACATTTTGCAACAACTTATGAAATGAAATAAAATGATGAAAATCCCGGCAACAGTAAGTGGAGAAACTGTAAACTTTTTTTTGGGAAAATCAAAAGGAAATCTGAAAATCATTTGCCATTTTCTATTTTCCACCATCAAATTTGTTTACCATTTACAGCAGTAGCAGCAACAGTCTCAATAGAATGAATACAATAACGGGAGAGGAGATACAAATAAATCCACTCCTCTACACAGTGACTAAAATTTTGTAGAAAAAAAGTAAAAACTTTCCCTGGTTTTGTTGTGAAACGTCAACTTCACTATGAAGCGACATTTTAACTCTCTGTCTACACATACAATAACAAACTTCAATATCGAAACATTTTTATACAAAGACACTTACTTACAACACTTACTTTCAAACATACATACATTTGCTGTTATTTTGTATAAAGAAACACATTACGCACCTGTCAATGTGTGACATACAACGAGGGTAAGTGTAGGAGTGAGTGAGCTAGTGAGTGACTGAATGTTAGTGTGAGTGTGTGTTTTGTTGTAATTTTAAAATTCCCTTAACTGCCACAAAATTCAAACCAGAACTTTCCATTTTACGACACTCAAACGGTGAAAAGATGAAAATTTCAATCGAGTTGTCACCGCCATGACAAATAAACAATTTTCACTTACTCACTATGCTTCAACTCGCCCTCCGTCCCCCCTTCCACCAATCACTGACTGACGTAGCCGACTAATGTGTGTACGCTTACCATTCAGTTCGTTCACTTGTATTCACCTACACTTAAAGTATTTGCGGGAATGTTAGTTTGGGTATGCGTAAATACAGCTGTAGTTAGCTGATTAGAAATATGTGTGGCTTTATGACCAGAGAACATAAAATTTTATGGTCCAATGGACTCTAAGTGAAGTTCCGTATAGAGTGCCATCAGATTAAGGACTAATCTCAGAAGCTTGGTCCGATCTTTTACAATAGGTCTAATCTGTTTGGCTTAGATTTGCCAGTGTTTAATAAGAAGTATTTCAAACCCAACTTACTCATCCGTTCCAACTCATTTATTCCTTCTCCCATAGTCTTCCTATCACATTCAATTTTCCAAGCCTGTTCAGTAGGGATAGGTAGAAAAGACAGGACAATATGACAGTTAGGCCGCCGAGCCTCATACGAGAACTCGGCTCTTATGAGGTTAAATCAAAGACAGTATGGGCCTGAATCAGTTTGGCAGGAAAAATAAGGTTACTCTCTGCTTAGTACCAGGTCATGAGCGAATTCTCGGCAATGAGGAAGCAAATGCGCTTGCGAAGAGCATTTATGCCATTGGTGTCGCCAAAATCATTCTGTGGAGTGGAAGCGAATGTATGGAAAGGATTGCTTAACGAAAGGGAAAATAAAGAGAGTTAAAGACGTTTTTCAAACCAAGTGTGGGCCAAGTGAGGCAATCAAAACTTTTGTTGGAAGATTAGAATAAGAGGAGATCTGAGGAAATCAGGCTATTCCCGAAGAACTTGAGGTTAATAAACGGTGGTTTGAAAAGGTACTGTAGACTCAAAGTACAATTATTGAGAGAAGTGGTTGTCTTGAGCCCAACATGTAGTCACGATTATCGGATCATAATCTTGATACTTGTGCGACAATAACGCATCGCAAAATGAGACATATTGTTACATTTTTACCTTTTTAAAAACGTTTAAATATGAGTTTGTTAATTACAAACCAAGTAAAAATAAATATGTGTTTATTTTCTCATAAACTCTCTTTATTCTTTACACTACTTATGTGTGCCACCGTATACAACTTAACGATACAACAATTATTTGCTTGTACACTATTCTATTTCACACTTCTGTCCGCGTTAACACTAACAACTATTCGTTAGATCTTCTCTGCTTACAACCTTTTTGCAACTTGTACGTTCAAACCGCAACGCGTCTTCACACAAGGCTGACTGAATTATAACTGACTGACTGCTTGCCCTGCTGCCCTTTTCTATACGCACGCAATCAGTATGATGAACGTTCTCGATGTGAAGGTACTAGCTCTCGCCTTCTCGAGAACTCTATTGCTAGTACATTATTGTTTGTGTACCTTGCTTACGTTGTCTATCCCTTTTTGTCATATACATTTTGTTGTTGGTACCAGGCGCAATCAGGTTCGTTGTACATATGTGTGTGTGCAGCTTTAGATAATCAACACGTTCATTGTATTCTTAGTGTTAGTGTGTATTTGTATCGTGTGGCTTTTGTATATCGTTTTTGTTGTTATACGATATTAGATCGTTTCGATTTATGTAATAATATGTTTGCATATCAAGTGCTAGGTAGGGAGTTGTCATTGCTAACACCGAGAGACATCTTAAAATTTGTTAGAGTTGTAGGCTTAAAGCAGACATTATAATGATACCCTATAAAATACGAGTGAGGCACAATTGATCGTATTGTAGCAGTAACAAGGCACCTTTTCACCACAATAATAAGAGGAGGAACATTTCACCAATTGCTTCACCTTGATGCTAGATTGACTTGTTTAATCAAACAGATCCATTGCACAGATACCTGAAGGGATACGGTTGCTTTCAGCCTGGAGTTCGAATTACAGTAAAAGAGGTTTTTGCTGATTGTTTCATTCTTCTGCAAAAATTCAATGGGGCTGTGACCATTAAACACTAGAACCCATTTTCCACAATTAAATGCTCTTCTTAGCGGAATGATATCATGTGATCACTGAGCGATTAGATTTACTGTGTTATGACACAAGTTGATTGCATGGATCAGCATTTCTTATGCTATTCTTTGTAGAATCTAATTTTAGACAGGTTTAGGAGTGGAAGAAATGAAACCAATTAATGTCCTTGAGTAGAACCTAAGCTGCCTTAGCTAACTGCTCAGCTGTCTTAACTATTTTCACAACCTTAAAAAGAAGTTGGCTGTCTTGAGGAATCCTCTTTCTAATCAGAATATACCAGCTGCCTTTGCAGACACTCACATACCTTTTAGAACACAAGCACACACACACTGTCACTTTTGCATACATTCAAATGAAACGTTGAGAGATATTTTTGGTAACACAAGTAACGTTAACAACAATTGTTGCAGACGAGTATTACGTTGAGAAGTGATGGTGATGGCGATGATGACGATGACGATGAATAGAAGGATGTCTAACAAACAATTCAATCGTGTTGTCACCGCCATGACAAATAAACAATTTTCACTTACTCACTATGCTTCAACTCGCCCTCCGTCCCCCCTTCCACCAATCACTGACTGACGTAGCCGACTAATGTGTGTACGCTTACCATTCAGTTCGTTCACTTGTATTCACCTACACTTAAAGTATTTGCGGGAATGTTAGTTTGGGTATGCGTAAATACAGCTGTAGTTAGCTGATTAGAAATATGTGTGGCTTTATGACCAGAGAACATAAAATTTTATGGTCCAATGGACTCTAAGTGAAGTTCCGTATAGAGTGCCATCAGATTAAGGACTAATCTCAGAAGCTTGGTCCGATCTTTTACAATAGGTCTAATCTGTTTGGCTTAGATTTGCCAGTGTTTAATAAGAAGTATTTCAAACCCAACTTACTCATCCGTTCCAACTCATTTATTCCTTCTCCCATAGTCTTCCTATCACATTCAATTTTCCAAGCCTGTTCAGTAGGGATAGGTAGAAAAGACAGGACAATATGACAGTTAGGCCGCCGAGCCTCATACGAGAACTCGGCTCTTATGAGGTTAAATCAAAGACAGTATGGGCCTGAATCAGTTTGGCAGGAAAAATAAGGTTACTCTCTGCTTAGTACCAGGTCATGAGCGAATTCTCGGCAATGAGGAAGCAAATGCGCTTGCGAAGAGCATTTATGCCATTGGTGTCGCCAAAATCATTCTGTGGAGTGGAAGCGAATGTATGGAAAGGATTGCTTAACGAAAGGGAAAATAAAGAGAGTTAAAGACGTTTTTCAAACCAAGTGTGGGCCAAGTGAGGCAATCAAAACTTTTGTTGGAAGATTAGAATAAGAGGAGATCTGAGGAAATCAGGCTATTCCCGAAGAACTTGAGGTTAATAAACGGTGGTTTGAAAAGGTACTGTAGACTCAAAGTACAATTATTGAGAGAAGTGGTTGTCTTGAGCCCAACATGTAGTCACGATTATCGGATCATAATCTTGATACTTGTGCGACAATAACGCATCGCAAAATGAGACATATTGTTACATTTTTACCTTTTTAAAAACGTTTAAATATGAGTTTGTTAATTACAAACCAAGTAAAAATAAATATGTGTTTATTTTCTCATAAACTCTCTTTATTCTTTACACTACTTATGTGTGCCACCGTATACAACTTAACGATACAACAATTATTTGCTTGTACACTATTCTATTTCACACTTCTGTCCGCGTTAACACTAACAACTATTCGTTAGATCTTCTCTGCTTACAACCTTTTTGCAACTTGTACGTTCAAACCGCAACGCGTCTTCACACAAGGCTGACTGAATTATAACTGACTGACTGCTTGCCCTGCTGCCCTTTTCTATACGCACGCAATCAGTATGATGAACGTTCTCGATGTGAAGGTACTAGCTCTCGCCTTCTCGAGAACTCTATTGCTAGTACATTATTGTTTGTGTACCTTGCTTACGTTGTCTATCCCTTTTTGTCATATACATTTTGTTGTTGGTACCAGGCGCAATCAGGTTCGTTGTA
The DNA here is from genome assembly GCA_936449025.2 of Sarcophaga subvicina. NCBI lineage: Eukaryota > Metazoa > Arthropoda > Insecta > Diptera > Sarcophagidae > Sarcophaga > Sarcophaga subvicina. Next base: position 79,714,779 of record OW388083.2, read on the forward strand.
CATATGTGTGTGTGCAGCTTTAGATAATCAACACGTTCATTGTATTCTTAGTGTTAGTGTGTATTTGTATCGTGTGGCTTTTGTATATCGTTTTTGTTGTTATACGATATTAGATCGTTTCGATTTATGTAATAATATGTTTGCATATCAAGTGCTAGGTAGGGAGTTGTCATTGCTAACACCGAGAGACATCTTAAAATTTGTTAGAGTTGTAGGCTTAAAGCAGACATTATAATGATACCCTATAAAATACGAGTGAGGCACAATTGATCGTATTGTAGCAGTAACAAGGCACCTTTTCACCACAATAATAAGAGGAGGAACATTTCACCAATTGCTTCACCTTGATGCTAGATTGACTTGTTTAATCAAACAGATCCATTGCACAGATACCTGAAGGGATACGGTTGCTTTCAGCCTGGAGTTCGAATTACAGTAAAAGAGGTTTTTGCTGATTGTTTCATTCTTCTGCAAAAATTCAATGGGGCTGTGACCATTAAACACTAGAACCCATTTTCCACAATTAAATGCTCTTCTTAGCGGAATGATATCATGTGATCACTGAGCGATTAGATTTACTGTGTTATGACACAAGTTGATTGCATGGATCAGCATTTCTTATGCTATTCTTTGTAGAATCTAATTTTAGACAGGTTTAGGAGTGGAAGAAATGAAACCAATTAATGTCCTTGAGTAGAACCTAAGCTGCCTTAGCTAACTGCTCAGCTGTCTTAACTATTTTCACAACCTTAAAAAGAAGTTGGCTGTCTTGAGGAATCCTCTTTCTAATCAGAATATACCAGCTGCCTTTGCAGACACTCACATACCTTTTAGAACACAAACACACACACACTGTCACTTTTGCATACATTCAAATGAAACGTTGAGAGATATTTTTGGTAACACAAGTAACGTTAACAACAATTGTTGCAGACGAGTATTACGTTGAGAAGTGATGGTGATGGCGATGATGACGGTGACGGTGACGATGAATAGAAGGATGTCTAACAAACAATTCAATCGTCAACAGTTACCAGATTTTATAAAATCACTCACAAACATACATACAAACACCTGTATGACGACTAATTCTATTGCAAATACGAATACATGACATACTCACGCATATTTTAAATTTTTTGGATAAAACAACAACCCCTTCTAATGCCTCTTCTTCGCATAAGTTGACACATTTTTAACGTCACATCATGGTATGAGAGAAGGAGGGTGGGTATCAACAAAGATATGCAATCGTAACAGAAAAGCTGAAACTCTCACTCACACACACACATCTGGTAAGGATAAATTTAAAAAATAAGGATGTCTTTACTTAAAAAAAAAATAAAAAATAAAGAGCGGAATGAAAAAATTGCGTTGAATTTAAATGCGAAGACAGGATTACATTAATTTTTTTTGTTTTTGTTTAAATCATGACGTATTTCCGTTTAAGTATGGATGTGAGTGAGTGTGAGTGTGGCAAAATTGCGACTGTCTGTCTGCTGTCAGTTTTGCAAGTGTCAATTCAACATGTTGCTGAAGATTTACATTTTCCACCGGCATCTACTATTAAATGAAATTGAAAAAAATAAAATAGAAAACGAGAAAATAAATTTGATTTCGATATCTCTTTACCTTTTTCCCCAGTAAGAATCTAAAGAAATATGTGTGGAAAACAAACGGCAAACGGAAAATAATCAAAAAGTGCAACAACATAAAGTATAATTGAAAATTTATTTCAATTTTCTCTTGAAGAAAATGAATTCAGAGACCTTTTTGTTGGAAAAAAAAACCCAGCTGCGGTTTGCATGTAAGAGGAATAAGGAAAAGGTTGAAGAGGGTTTAGATTATCCATTCAATAAATACAAGCATTTGATGTACGATTTTAATAAAAGGAAAACGAAACTTGTAACATATATTTTCAATAAAACTGATACCAGCTTGTGTTTGAAGGGAGCATAGAGTTGTTCTATCGAAAAATAGTTAAAATTCTCTCCTACCTGCTAAATAAAAAAAGGAATTCTGTTGATAGTATTTTATGGAATCAATCAAAGTGCCTTAGCTTGCTTAAGCTTATCCAGAAAGAGGTTTCCTCATAGCATATCAGCTTTTTACAAGCACTGGTTGGATGCTATCAGTTTCGATTGAGTCCAGAAGAACTAATACGATATACATCAACTTCATATGACAGCAATCGGCATCTCGATAATAAAAAAATCCCGTTTTTGTCACAATATGTACGTGAGTTCGGCTGTAGTATAGTAGGTCGCTACAGTCTAGTAGGCAGTGTTTTTGCTTATTGGATGTAAGGCCATGATTCAAACCTCTGGTCAAACATCTCGAACAAAGCGAAAATGAATAAATATTTCTTCAGTGGCTTTTTTTTTTAGCAGAGTTCTGAAAAAATCTCTGAGAGTAATATAAAATTGGCATTAAAAAGTTTCTCAAATATTTGTCGTTCGGGGTCCCACCACACATATATAAAATTAACACACACAACGAAAATGGCGTGAGAAAGTAGGTCGTAATCCTGACTGAAGGTTTGTAATGACCATTTATGTATGTATGTAAGTGAGTTTGGCATTCTTGTGAAATTAGTAAGCGAGTATAGTATGACGTCAAGGTAGGAAAAGTTTCCTCCACAGCTTTGGATTCACGATATCACGGATATCACGGATAAGTTGAACTTATCATGCGAAGTTTTCACCTACGTAATGATGAGCACTGCCCAATGTACGAAAATTCAATATAATGTCGCTATATTTTACAAAAGTGTTCAGTTGCCTGCGTACGACAATGATATCGACATCGTTGGATGTAACTCGGAACATTAGCGGTACTATTATTTTATAGAACAGTAGTCTGCCCAAATAGGCTTGAGCTTGTTGTGCAAAACCAGAAATATTTTGCCGACAAGTTGGGACATGGGGGTATATGGCATCCAATATTAAACTCGGCAACTGTATATCCTTTAAATTGTCAAGGATATAACTATATTGACCTAACCTTCGCTAGCGAAAATAATGTCAGTCTCGAGACCAAGCGTTAAGTTACTTTTGCCGCCATTAGGCAAACTACTACAGTCTTAGTAGGCTGTAAACAAAAAAATTTATATTTTTCTTAAATACTACCGTTTCTGCTCCTACTACTGCGTTTCATTAAATTAAAAAAAACAGCAAAATTAAGCAGAGACTACATGCTGCACCCAAATTTGTTAGTTTTTTATCCAGAAGTTCACCCAAAGTAGTGATCTTAGTGGGCTATTGAGTAGAAGCTACCGTGTTAAGTTACTTTTGCCGATATTGCTGTCATTATGAGCTTAGTAGACCATTGAGTAGCAGCTACCGTTATCGTGTGATGAATCTGATTCTCTACAAATCGCTTTTACTACTCATGCTTCTCTATGGCAAGAAAACATAGACACTCTGACGCACCGATGCAGCTATCTAGAGCGAGTTGATGATAATTTCTCATTCGAAGTAACAATGTCGTCTATGAGATCGTCAACGATATGGATGTTCTTAAGCGCATTAACATCCCGCAAAACGTTGACTCGGTCATATCGTTCGAATGGAAGAAATTGTTCCGTTGGGACTGGTATTTGATTTAGGAAAGATGATTTTGTTTGCAAGTTTGATAAATCCATGTCATCCATAGATATCATGTAGAGGACTGCTAGAGCAGCCCAAACTCCGAGAAATGAATCGTTATGGTCAATTTAGTAAGTACGTAAGTACAAACTAAAATAGATCGCATTACAAGGATGTAGTAGGTTTAGGTTTAGGTTAGAGGACCAATTGAGATAAGTACAGTACCCGGAGATCAAGTTGACCCATTGTACAAACGTCTTAAAGGAGAGAGCATAATAGGGGTGATAGGGAAGGAAGGAGTGGAAGTGGAAAAGGGAGAATAATGAAGCGGATTAATTACACAGACTAACAAACACACAAGAGAGCGCTACTATACCATTGAACCCCTAGTACTTCTCAATCAGCTCAAACTAATAATGAATCTATGGATGTCAAAAGCTGACACAGAATTAAAACCCTCAAAGAAGCCCTGCCAAGGGTCTTCAACCGCAACCTAGTAATGGCTGGACATTCACAAAAGAGGTGTTCGATAGTCTCCAACTCCTTCTCATCACAATATATCCGGCTGGGATCTGTTCCAGATCCTTGTCAGCGAACTAATTTTTCAGTGCCCCGTAATAAACACAATAACTAGTCTTAAACTGGCCTTATCCAATCCCAGCAGCCATCCTGTTCTTACACTGTCTATAGCACGCCATAGACACCTAGAAACATAACAACCCGATCCACCTCTGCCCTTCCCTCTTGACACATCCATTGATGAGACCGTAGAGGTGGCAGATTGGGTTATCAGGACCAACTATCAAATCGCCCCTCAGAAAGAGAAGATAGAGAAGTAAGAGCATCCGCTGTCTCATTCTTGAGTATTCCGCTATGACCCGAAACCCAGCATAGACGGATTCGGTCTGGTCCAAAAGACTTTAACGACTCCTTGGACGCGCGAACGAGCCGCGATTTGCACCAGACCGACGCAATGGCCCTTAGGGCAGCCTGATTTTCAACGAAGATCATATAAGAATCCGAAACCGAAGTAGGCCTACCAGCCATGGGCTCAATAGCCTTCAAGTTTGAGAAAATCTCTGCCTGAAACACGCTACAGTCGTCATTGTTTTCACTGCAACATTGATGCAGTAGATTATATTTTTTTTTTAATTTGTCGCTCTTCATCGACACATACATGTTTATCGACTTACTCGAAGCAAAAGAGAACCGTCTTTGTTTGTATTATTTCGTTGAATGACTTAGTACGATGTTTACTCCTTAAAATGCTCCGTAGCTTATTAAAGACACAAACCAATTGTTAAAATCAGGTTTTCTGTTGGGAATACCACGTTTTTGAGTTATAAAGTCGATGGAAATGCTTAGTTTTAGAGAAATTATTTCAAATTATGGAGTAATACTTAGTGGTCTAGTGATCTGTGAGGGTTGAACCCACAACCCTCTCAGATCAGATAACTAAATAAACTTTTTAGGCAACTTTTATTTTGCATAGTAAAATTTACATGGATAGACAAAACGGCCAGCTTCAGTCAGTTCACATGGTAATTAAGATAAAACCCCATAACAAAAGTCATGTATTTAACTGCTATCCTTAAGGCTGATATATGTACAACAAGCCTCTCTCTTATCTGTAATAGAGCACGAAAATAATTACATTTGAATTAAAACGTCAACCCCGTTTATTAACAATGCTTTCTATTCCAAAAACGATTTTCATCTTGAGACAAAGTTCTTCATTATCTTCTAATTAAACATCTTCAACGAACTTTACAACATAATACTGCTCTTCCAATGCAGAGTACTTTTATCGTGATATTAAAATTGAATTGAGAATTTTGTTTTTTTTTTTTTACTAATTATTGGCGTTAAAAGTGAGAAAAGATACGTCATAAATTCTGTTGCATCGTAAGAAAAACCAAACAAACCCACAAACGTGATTAGCAATTATATGCTGCTGTTAAAAAGTTGTCAACACTATGCGAAGGATCTAGAAAGAAGCATTAGCAGCAAATGAAATTGTCGTTAGTAGTTGGTAGCAATAAACGTGCAAAAATACCTTCTCTTATGGTTTTTAACGAAACATTTCATTTGCAATAAATCTACGATTTCTCAGTAAGAAAACGTATTTAAACTCAAAGAAAAAATGTTCGTAATACCTGCTGCAATATATTCTTTTGCTTGTGAATTATTTTCTTTGAGAGCACGTTGCAATAACAACAAAGATTTAAAGTTTATAAAAACTTTTGCCAGGTTCATAAAAGCCTTTCATTTCTAAACACCCCACACAACGCAACTTGCTCCTCTCTATCCAAGTCTATGTATTTAGTTTTGAAGGTTTTTTTGTTTTGTTATCGGTTTTGTGAAGCAAAATCTTAATTAAATTTAATTGTTAATTGCTGTTGTCGTTGCCGTTGCGCTGTCGTTGTCAACGTCGTCTATAACGTTTTATGTCGTCTTTATAATTGCCACCCAAAATCGTTGTCTTTGCTGCCGTATGTATATTGTATGTTGCTTACTGCTAATGTTGCTCCTATTGCTGTATGTTGTCGTTGTGCCAATAGTTTTTGATTGCATTTAAACAAAATGCTCATCTCATCTCTCCTTTTCTCTGTGTCTGTCTGTCTCTTTTGCAATATTTTGTATTTATTGGCTGTATTTCTAACAAAATACGTGAATGAAATTTTTCAAGTTTTCTTTTGTTTTGTTTTTTGGCTAAAACAAAAACGTCCAAAACGAAATAAAAATCTATAGATTACCTATTTATTGTTGTCGTTAAGAAAGTTTAACTTTAAATTACGGACATCACAGCACGCGCTGCAAAAACGTTTCTTTCGATTGAGGACAACTATTTTCAAAACAAAAAAATAAAATTCGTTTAAAATTTTGAAATTAGAAAATAACGATGACAACAAAATTGTACTCATTAGACTTCAATCAAGATAACTTTGAATATGCATCGTATTTTTAATGTGAGCACATAAGCTACTGAAGTTTGCTAATATAAGGAAACATTTTGAAACAAGGAGTCAATTGTTTCTGACAGCCTCTGTCTTCCAATCGCCAACAACCCTACTTCCTTACTTATTATCAATTCCCTAGTCAGCCAGACTGAATTCGTATATTAACAAGAGTTCATTCCAAGGATGCATTGCATTAGCTTGTGATTTATTGTTCTCATGTGCAATCTATTTCCATTCTGATCGCACTAATCAGATAAAGTAAACTTCGAGTGATCACCCTCGCCAAATCTGTGAAATTATTTCCACAGTAAAAGCCGAAGACTTTCCTTCCCTATGACATAACGTTCGATAATTACTCACTTACTTAATTGGTCATTAACAGATTTCGGCCTGCCACAACTCATCCTTCCAGGCGCCTTTGCTTCTTGCGCGCCTTATCCAGTTGATCACACCAATGACAGGGCTTCCTCGATTTGGTCTTTCCAACGCATACAAGATCATCCTCTTCGCCGACTTCTGCAGATCCCCGCACCAAACACCCGTCTCGCCAGAGCATCGTCCTCCATTTGATCCACATGGCCGAGCCAGCGCAACCACTGGATATTAATACGCTGCACAGCGTCTATGTCGTTGAGGAGCTCATACAGCTCACTGTTGGATCGGATGCGAAAATCACAGCCAACTCGCACTGGACCGAAGATCATAGCGTTCGATATACACCCAAACGATGAAGAACCGTTTCCTCTGCATCTTTATAGCTTTTACAGAAGTCACTATCCGTATAATCGTAACCAATGCAACTCCAATAATTGTGCAAAACTATGGTCTTTTGAAGTTTGGGTAGACAGAGTGGCAGAATTTTCCGCCTTCTCTTGCCTGTATCTGAAACCACTCAAGCACCATTAATAGAATCCATTCCTGTATTATCAATTCTGTTCTTGTAAATTCGTAATGTGGTTCTCAATGTAGAGAAATTTCCCGACAGTTCGTTGGTAGTACCACATATAATCAACTTATCAATTGTGAAGTTTCCCGATATATCCTGTTGTTACGAAAATGAAGAATCAAGATGCTGGTGTTTTGATTCTACATCGTTTAACATTATAATTATAAACAAAAGCAACAAAAACAAAACAATGCTGTAAGCAAACCTGTTTACAAATTATTGTACTGCTTAATATAACAACAAGCTCTAGCATTAAAAAATGGTAAACAAGTAAACGAAAATGCAACAACAAACACCAGCATAAAAAATGGTAAACAAGTAAACAAAAATGCAGAAATAAACGCTACAAGAATAAATGTAAACAACGATGTAAACAACGATGTTTACATTTATAGAGATTTCGATAAGGTGAAGTCATGAACAAGAACCTGAGAACTGAGTTAGTGAAGTTCAGCCAGTCTTGTGTGAAGACACGGTGCGTTCGAAGAGAGTAATCGTGGTTTAAAGATCTGTCGAATAATTGTCTAGTAATTGTTATTGTTTATGCAAAGGGTATAAACAGAGGAATAACAAAGAAAACTAATTGTTTTTCTTACATCAAGTTGTGAACAGTGGCACACAGAATTGTGCGAATAAAGAATTTTAATTAAAACAAAAACCTACAGACGTGTTCGAAATAATAAGAACATTCAAAGCGAAACAAAAGATCGTTTTAAAAAAATTTTTGAGAAAGATTTGAAAATATGGCTTTTTATTATTTTTATTGTAGACATCTTTAGCTTTTAAAAAATACTTAAGTTATGTTTTAACTCCTCTAGTTTTTTTGTACTGCCAATAATGTTGAACTAAGTCGAAAATCAGACTTACATTCCTCACATGTGAAAAAAAGTCTAAAGTTTTGTTACAAATATAATTGTTGAGATGCCTTTGATAATTTTTTGTGCAAAATATCACTTATCTTGGTGAAAAATTCTTCTAAAATGGGAAGAGGATGGATACCACATATTACGTTCAAAATATTTTAGAAGCCGTAATGTTGCCTTCCGCTGATGAGGAAATGCCTTTGCGATGGGTCTTTCAGCAAGACAACGACCCGAAGCATACCTCAAAGAAAGCAAAGCGTTGGTTCCAGGACAATAATATCCATGTTATGGATTGGCCGGCACAATCGCCGGACCTAAATCCTTTTGAACATCTTTGGATTGATGTAAAGAAAGGTGTTAGAAATGAAAGGCCCAAAAAAAATGGAGAAACTTTGACTTGTAGCGAAGAATACATGGGAAAATATTCTACTCCACAGATGTCAGACTTTGATAGCTTCTATGAGGTCCAGATGTGCCGAAGTAATCATTAATCGTGGAGGGCCTACTTCATATTAACTACTTACAAACAAATAATACTAATCTGTAAATTTAATAAACGTTAAAACTGAAATTATTACCAATTTTCCAATTTGTTCTTATTTTTTCGAACACCTGATTTTCGACTTAGTTCAACATTATTGGACAGTACAAAAAAACTAGAGGTATTAAAACATAACTTTAAGTATTTTTTAAAAGCTAAAGATGTCTACAATAAAAATAATAAAAAGTCATATTTTCAAATCTTTCACAAAAAAATTTTTAAAACGATCTTTTGTTTCGCTTTGGATGTTCTTATTATTTCGAACACGTCTGTAAATTTAGTTTTATTTTATTTGCGATCTACGAGCTCATATTTTAAACGTTTTTAAAAGGAATGAAACTTAACAATATTAACATGATTGTCGTGAATATCTCCATAATAAAAACGTTCTGGATGCCCCAACATGACAACAACTGCTGAAAACAAAAAGGAGGGAATCATAAAATTGGCATCAGAGCACTTGACAATGGCAGTGTCAATTTCTGAATCTCTTTCTCGGGTTGCTTGAGTTAGACTGAACAAACGCCCTCAAGTATAACCTTTGCCCGTAGAGAGTATATTTAAATCCTAGAAAAACAAAATAATGAGAATAAACTTGGTAGGGGCATGAGACGCAATTGTACGAAAGTATTGATATTCTTTAAAATCTCAAAAAGTCTAGTATTTCTTAACCGACTTGATAAGCGTTTCAGGGCAAATAGTACAGAAACTCTAGAGTTATTAAGACGTCTCATTTCTCAGAATTTTGATTAAAAATTTCATTATGTCGCATTTGTCTTTTGAAAGGGTTTGATCAACTCCAATTTATTTGAGGCTGAGATGGCTACTATTGGCATTAAAGCAATAAAACTGGTAAAAGTGGCTGTCCATCCAAAAGGATTTCTTCTCAGTAGATTTGTGGCAAAAACTCTGAGAGTAAATACAAAATTAACAAGAAAAGTTTGGCTGTCTGGCATCCGGAGTCAACTTTAAACTGTAGGTGCAGCAACTCATGTACAAAATAAACACACACGACAGCTAGTAGTAATCCTGACTGAAGGGTAGCAATGCCCAATAATTTATGTATGTATTATTCTTGAAACTTGTTTCACTCCTTTAGCACCTAATAGAATGCCTCATCATAAATACAGAGGCTATAGTCCCGGAGTAATAATTTCGCTTTTTTCTATCACAGAAAATGTCCTCTGGACACTGTTTTCATTTCAATCTACTGCATTAATATTGATTTGATGAACTTCTGTTTAGTTGAGTATTTCAAATCAAGGTATCATGTTGTCTGCTTTAATTGTGGTCAAATTTCATAAGCCTTTTCTCAAATCTTTGCAAAAATTTCAATGTTTCTTGAGAGGAAAAAACATCTTGAAATTCATATTTTTTTTAAAATATTTCTGCCAGCAACTGACCAATAAAATGCGGTTAAAAACATAATCTCTCCTGTTACCATATAAGGCTCTTGAGACTATGTTGAGAATAACAAAATAAATATTTTTCTTAAGGACTACTACTGCATTTCATAAAATATAAAAAAGGCGAATAAATTAAACAAAAACTACATGCCCAAATTTGGTGTTTTTTTTCCAGAAGTATACCCAGAGTCATGTGGTAGAACTATTTTCTATTTGATCTCCTTTTTCTCTGAATCGCATGCTTTATTTGAATATTAATTGAATTCCTCGTCTTCGTCTTCTTCGTTTAGTTATCCCCTGCTTCGTATCCATTAAACGATGTTTAGGATACAAGGATAGTAGTTTTCCATCTCTGCATGTTGATTGTTTAACTGTGATTTGAGCATTTTATTTAATTGTTAATATTCTTCGTCTTCTTCTTCTATAAAATCTCAAGTCCTTGTTTAGAATTTTAATTGGCCCCCTACTGCAATTGTATTGTGTTGTATCTGTATCTGTATCGGCATCCTGTATGTGTGTGTGTGTTGTGTTGTGGTCTTTTTGATAATTAAACTTTTTGCCAATATGTGACGCAGATTAAGAGAGATACGAACGAAAGTATAGTTTCGTAATACATTTCATATGATTTGCCAAATAAGCACGTATCTGTTGTTGGTTTTGTGTGATTATTTTTTTGGGAGTTTTTAACATTTTCGATCATAATTTGTAAAAACATTTTCATAAACACCAAATTAAATTCTATCGCACCGGAATACCAATGGGGTTCATTACGATAGAAAAGGGGGAGGGGAGCATTTGTCGAAATAATGATGTTAAATAGGAGGATAAAATTACAATAAATCCGTAATTATAAGGAGTTATTGCACTAGTGTTTGCAGCTTTGAAAAAAGCAGACCTGGTACCAGTAGACTTAGAATCTCTTTCGAAGTCAATGGTAGCCTGATTTAATTTAAATCAAAAATTGAATCGAATGCTTAGTTTATTCTCCTATGCTCTTGCCATTATTATTGTTAACTTCCAATACCATTAAAAATTACAGGACACTACGATCTACAGTCTGTGTTTTGTCTACTCAGTCTATTCTTTATTTATAAGGTCTACTACCTTTCTAATGAACTCCAAAAAATCTTATTGTTTAGAGATGGAAATATTCCCCATTGATAAACTGTGCCTAGCTTTACACTTCCATCAAAATCTATCAAGGACTACCCACTTACACAACATTGTGTTGTGTAAATGCAGTAGAACTCGTTAGGAGATTAAAATGTGACCCGCTATAGTTAAGAAAATTGGAACAACGCCTTTGAATGTCTAAGGACTCTTTGAACATACATATCCTTCAATCAGGATTACGACCAATCTTCCCACACCACTTATGTTGTGTGTGTTAATTTTCAAACATAAGCCACCGAAGAAATATTTTTTGAATTACATTTTTTTAAACGTTTGAGCTGGGTTTTGCACCGTGGCCTCACGTCTAATAAGCCAACACACTATCTACTAGGCTACGTCCACCTCGAACCCTTTGCGTCTGTTATATTTCCCTTTTTGTTTTGGTGGATATTAAAGAGAATAATGAATAGCGATCTCCATACCTTTATAAATGGTCACAGCCTCTAGGTATTTCGAAACGCCTTTCATAATAACATATGGCAAGCTTAGATACCATTCCGTGGCTGCCAAGTATTCTTAAGGTAGCCTGGCTGTCTGTAGAAGTATTAAAGGTGTCTACTTCTGAGAACCCTGGAATCCATCTTCGAAACAAAACGGAGCTATGTGTCAAGGAATCTTTTCCCATTCAGGAAGTATATCACACTCGACAGAACTATCGGACAGACTATAGAGTCTTCCAGTTGCAAGAGTTAGTCATATGACAAAGCACTGGGCTGTGTCATCGCTCAGAAGATGGCAGAGATACGATATTCGCACCAATATGGGTATCGAAGCATACCGAATGAACTTAGTAGACGTGACACAATCACTGAGCTTTCTTGTGAGTAATCTGCCCCCATTAAAAACTTAACAGTTTATAATTAAACAATGCTGTTACAAAAGAAAGTTATGATAGTCCAGCAGGCATTAGGGTGGGCATGTGGTGCTATCCCCATTTCAGATATCCCGAACAAATCGAAACATTAAAAAAAATTTTCGGTCACTTTCTCTCAGCAGATTTCTGGCAAAAACTCTGAGAGAAAATAAAATTCCCATGAAAAGTTTCTCAAAAATCTTTCGTTTAGATTTGACTTTAAAATGTAGGTCTCGCTACTCATCGATGAAATTAACACATGGGTGATGTGAGAAGCTAGATTGTGATCCTGGCTAAAGAGATGTAATGACGTACTAAGGAAGGGTATAACTTACCACTGCAGCGTCTTTCAGCCTTAATTATCGTACATACGAACAGAGAATTAGGATTTGATGTAGCAACTCCCAAAATGGTTTGTAGCTGTAGCGAAGCTCTTTAGAAAGCGCAGAGAGGTACAATATATACAGCAAATGGGTGCCAAAGCGGTGTGATATTCCAAGAAATTGCAGCGTAGACAAACTGCCCAGATCTGGCAGAAATATGGACCTTTATTGTGAGTAGCTCTCTGTAGTTTTCTAGAAAAATCTCAGAGTGAAAAATAATTGTTCGTTTGGAGTCGACGTTAAACTGTAGGTCCTGCCACTCATTGATAAAGTTGACACAAAAAACAAGGGTGGTGTGAGAAGCTAAGCTGTAATTCTAACTAAAGGGTTGTAATAATCAATTAAGTACATTAGGCTATAAATGGCAGTGCGTATGTCCGCTTTTATTGGATTGACAGCAACTTTTCATTTGAATACTTAAAAAAAAAGTTCGACAATTTTTCCATTGGAATCGATTAGTTTTGGTTGAATCTAAAAATACTAGAAGCTACCCCACATGTTGATGCCATCACTTAAACTAAATTCTGAATTTTCTATCAAATAGTTGGCCCAAGAACTCCACTGTCGATTATACAGTCACTCGTATCGCTTGCAAATGGACTTGTGTTAAACCGTTGTTACACATACATACGTACTGAAAGTCCTTTTAGTTTTGATTCATTAATCCATTGGCTCATATTGGAAAATGGCCCCAGGAATGGCAATGTAAATTAATGGCAACATTTTACGCCTTAATTTCGATAGCACTTACGCATACGCAATTTCCAATCAAGCCGTCCTTCAATTCAAATTGATGTCTTAACTCCTTAGAAAAGTTTACAGTGGGATCACAGAATATGCTGCCATATTTATTCACATGCTCTGGTAATTTTTCTCTGTGTGCTTAACATTTTAATTCCTAAGAACTGTTTTGAAACTTTAAGTCACTCATGACTCAATTTATATCCGTATTTTACATGCAAGAACTTCTTCAAATAAAGAACAATTTGTCTGGAGTTAAAGTAACTGACAAGACTCCATTTAAGAAGAAGAAAGCAAAACCAAATAAATTACAAGTAGTAGTAGTGAAGAGGCTTTAGATCTATTGGACGATACTACATACATACTCTTTAATTGCAACAACTTACGTTACAAACGTATGTACGAGTACGAGTATGACAGAAAAATTTGCAAATGTAAGCAACTTGAATACAATGTGCTTAGAATTGGAATGAAGCAACATTTAATGATTCTAAAAACGGCAACAACAGGACACAATAGAGAACAACAACAGCAACAACAACAGGACACAATAGAGAGCAACAAAAACAACAGTAACAAATTTTATAAGCCATGCTAAAGGATGTTAAAGGAAAATGGAAAATTTATTTAAAGAAACTGCAGAGAGCCAGGCGAATAGATAGACATCTTAAGGCAGAACAGTTGTAACAGTTAATGTAAGTGTATTAGTCTCTGAGTGTGTATGTATGCATTTGAAAGGATATTCTGCTAATGCAGCAAAAACTATTGAAAAAATGTACTTGTGCTTTAACAAATTACCACAATTACAACAACGACAACAACATCAATAACATTGCTACACAATATTTGCAACAAGATTTTCTACCTTTTCGAAGATTTTGAATATTTTCTTTCTATGATTTTCTTGTTTTTGTTGTTGTTCTTATTGCTCTCTGTTGCTGGGTTTTCATTTTCTGAATTTTATTTCTTGAAGATGAAATCGAAAATCTTCGAAAATCATGTCATCGTTGCAATGAATGGGTTGTTGTGGCATACCACAAACAAGCAACATGATGAGTTACTTGTCTTGTAATACAACAACATTATTTTTATTTTCATTTTCATTTCTGTCTATGTACATTTGTGTGTGTGTGTAGTGGCATTACAAATACTTGTAAATAAATGTTGTAGCGGTTGGTGTAGTCATTCATGCACAAAATTACAACATCATCAATGGCAGGATGTTTTTCCTTTAGATTTTACTTCAGTTTACGTTTTATTTTTGAATTTTGTAGAGTTTTTCTCGAATTTTTCTTTTTATTTTAATTTATTCGTATGATAATTTTATATATTCGTCTAGTGATCCTTAAAAAAGAGGAAACAAATTTTTGGAACGTTTTTTTTTAAAGAAAGTTAACAGCAGGTATCATGTATCATATATACCCACGAAACTCGTGAAAACGGTTTCAAAGTGGTGTGTTACATTAATCTAATCGCCGAAATATCGAGTATGTATTCCGAAATATTTTCGGAGCGGCTCAACGTGGCTTTCGTAGTCCTTTCTAAGTGAATCAGAGAAAACTGTCTGAGATTTAATCTACAGAACCCCTCAATCCTCCAAGGCTGAACGAGAAGTTGAACTAAACTTCTCCTTTATAAGATTGTCTTCGATTCTAAGCCTTTATGAAGGCACAATATAGTCACCAGAATACGGAGAGCTTGTGTACACCGCTTTACATGTACGCAAACCATTGATACCCGATGGGAGATGAAACCATTCATCATACTCTATAAAATAATGTGAATGCAAGATTCTAAACGACTTTAAAAGATAATCAACCTCTATTTATACCCTCTAGCCTAAGGAAAACGTCAATTAGGGCATTTTTAATACGTACATACGTAATTGGTCATTACAACCCTTCAGTCAAGATTACGATCTAGCTTTTCACATCCTTTATGTTGTGCGTGTTAGTTTTATATATGAGTGGCGGGACGTACAAATTAAAGTCGATTCCGAATGATAGATTTTTGAGAGACTTTTCATGGCAATTTTATCTACTCTTAGAGTTTTTGCCAGAAATCTGCTGGGAGGAAGTCGTAGAAGAAATATCCTGTTTGTTTTCTTTTTTTGGAGACGTCTGTGCAGGATTTTGAAAAAAAGCCTGAAGTCTAATGAGTTAACACACTAGCTACTAGACTACTACACCAGGCACTTTACAAATGTTAAATTCGCCTAAACCAACAAGAGTTCGTGCGGCAATAAAGTTAAACACGTTAGATTTCTGGCTTAAACAGCTTCATGAATATGGTGGAGATGTAATACCTTATCTCGCACTTGACTATATTGTTCCCTAAAGCTATATGGACAGGTGCTTACACCACATCAT
Source organism: Sarcophaga subvicina (assembly GCA_936449025.2). Taxonomy (NCBI): domain Eukaryota; kingdom Metazoa; phylum Arthropoda; class Insecta; order Diptera; family Sarcophagidae; genus Sarcophaga; species Sarcophaga subvicina. Next base: position 79,730,601 of record OW388083.2, read on the forward strand.
ACTAAACTGAGATCACTGTACTGCGAAGCCCCAGATTCATCTCCAAGTTCTCTGAAAATATACACCGGGAGCTTGAAGTTACATAGAAAAACGAGGACTAATGTGCACACAAAAAGCCTACGTATAAAGGAAGTATGATAGATTTTCAGGAGTAAGTCATGGCTATCCACATTTGGATACCTTATTCTTTGTAGGAGGGAGTACCTATTCAATCGCTATGTTGTAAATTAAAATGTAATATAGTCGCAGCAGATGGTCTGTTGGCTTTTTAGACATGAAACATCGGTTTAAACACCAGGTCAGGCATCTCCAACTAAACGAAATTTGAAAAAATATTTCTTCGACGACTTTCTCTCAGCAGATTTCTGGTAAAAACTCAGAGAGTAAATAAAAAATGCCATGAAAAGTTAAAAAAAATTGTCGTTCGAATTTGACCTTAAACTGTAGGACCCGCCAGTAATATATAAAATTACACAAGTGGTGCGAGAAGCTAGGACGTAATCCTGACTGAAGGATTGTAATGACCAATTAAGTGTATATGAATTAGAAAGGCTCCATGTGACCTGCTGTAGTCACGAAATATGAAGCATGTGTCCACTTCTATTATAACAGAATTACCACTGTGACCGCTATTGTAATAAAATTCCAATCAGTTGCTGTTCAAATAATAACTTTAACTTCTTTACGTATATCAGAGATGGAACCAGATCTAATGCGGGTGGAGCATCCTGTAGGTACTGGATGAAAACGTACAATATGGTCGCAGTTATAGCAACACAATGACACAGAAACATATTGAGATGATGTCTCAGGAAGAGTAAAGGTGATGCGAATGATGCGAGTTTCATTCAGAACACTCACGTGACCTAAATCTCGCACTTCCAGTCCTAACATGATTTGTTTCTTAAGAGCAGTGTTGCTAATACATTGATTCACAAAGATGTGGCCTTCTACAGCCTTAATGCCCATAACCGGAGCGTTACTAAGACGATATGCACTCGAATGGATTAAAAGACTTGTTTCTAACTATCATACGTACATAGTTTGGTCATTACACCCCTTTATACAGGATTAACAGATGTGTTAACAATCTTTTCATGCCAAAGTTATTTCACTCACAGAGTTTTTGCCAGTAATCTACTGAAAGGAAGTCGCCGGAGAAATATTTTTTCATATTCCGTTTTGTTGGAAATGTCTGACCTGGGGATTCAACTGTGACCTCGCGTCTGATAAGCTAACACACTACCTACTAGGCTACGACGACTACGATCTCATGTGTTTATGTTGCACTTTCCTTATTCCTCTGTGATAAGCCCCATTTTTAAAGTATCACTTAATTCATCATTTAAATAGTACCCCTTATAAACTATCCACGTCATGGCTTTAATTTTTTGTTTGTTTTTCATTTCCAGGAAACTATTAAAGGAAAATGAATATACCAGTTAACGCCACGAACGAGTTTAATGTCCTTGTCATCCGATGTCGTTAAGAAATGCCATTAAGGCTATTAGACGTTGTTATTGTAACAAATCTCCAATCATTAGGCGGCTTCTTAGTGTTTCTTTCAACTTGAAAAATCACTGTTTTTACCCGCCACCTCACCTCTTCTTTTCACAACTGTTCTTTCTATTTCTCAATCTTTCTTTCTCCTCTCCTCCAGCATTTGCACTTCAATTTCAATTACAATCTAAAATACACGCCAACACAACACACTCATAGTCATGATTGCCCGAGTACTTAATAGCTGAGTGTGTGTGTATATATACGATAGTATATGTATGTATGTATATGAGATGTGTGTGTATCTAACATTCATTTTGTACTTGTTAATTTCCTTCCTTTCATCTTCAGTTGATTGTTTCATTTCCTTTTTACTCAGTCAGCAGCTTCATGTCATGCATTTTGTTTCGTGTGCTTTTTTTTCTTGTAGCATTTTTAAAGATTTTCTCTTTTCTTTTCTTATATTCTTGCATGGTTTGTTTTATATATTTTTTTGTTTTTTGTTATGCACTGTAAAATATTATTGTTTAACAAACACCACACTACCCATCCATCCCTGCTACATACATACTTACGTAGTCACACAAAAGCTTCATCATTTACTCATGTAAAGCAAAATTAGTCTCATTCACGCGTTGTAAGAATGCGTGGCGTGTAATTTCAATGATAACATGCAACAGCAGCAATAGCAGCAGTAGCAGTACATCTTGCCAGCAACAATAACAACAACAACAATACACGACTTGAGACTTAAGAAAGGCGTTTTAAACATGTTCTCAAAATGCATGTTCATGTTCAAAATGTTTGAGCGATTTAAAGCGCTGGAGTATGGGAGTGTTTTCAAGGTATGAGACTGACAGCCTTCAATGTGTTTTATTGTTACAGGCAAGCAGGCAGGCAGGCAGGCAGGCATAAAACATTACTTTTTAGTTTTTCGCAAAATTTTTCAGTTACAAGTTCCCCAAAAAATTCTTGCGTTCTTTTTAGTCTGCCGTTTAAGACTTTTTCGTTTATTTTTTTCGTACTCAATTCGTACAACTAAAAAGTTGTAATCGTGCTGGGACATGTTGAATTGCGTTGCAGTTGTACAATAAATTGTAGAAACGTGAATGCGAGCATTTCATCTGTATGCAACACATAATAAATGTACTGCGTCTGTAACAACACCAACACCAACACAAAAAAACTAAAACTAATATTTAACCATTCTATTCAGGCAATTGCGAGGAGGAGAATTTAAAATTTCTTAAAATTCTTTCTCACGTTTGTCCTTTCAGAAGGTAGGTAATCTCAAATCAAATTAAGGGAGTACATTGTAGATAAATCCTTGATATATGTCTGTTTTGCTATACATATGAAAGATTATTTGTGGAACATAATATCGTTTAAATGACCGCCATGGTTACTCTGAGTAAACTTCATCCAAAATGTTAAATTTCCATGGCACACATTCCCTTTCATCTACGTTCTGCCAGCTTCTGCAGTAATCCTGGTGAAGCAGACCACAGACCAAGCTTGTTAGTGAAACTCCCAATAGTGCAGTATCCCATCAGATTCCTGTTAGAGTGAACTCAAGTAATTCCTTGGTTTTCCTGCTATCCACTGTTGTCTCCAGGTTGAAATTCGGCAACCAGGTATGTTGGACCATCTACGGTTTGTTGACATCCATTCTGCTTTTTCCAATTTAAAAAGGTATTCGTATATTCGTGGAAGCATATATCTGCTCTCTTTCTCAGACATCTCCGATCCCATCCGTACCAGTCGGTCCACCTTTTCGTTTAATTCTATGCCACAGTGGCCCGGAACCCAGTACAGATATAGGGTGTAAAGATGTAAATAGGGTCTACCTGATGCCCTTTGATTTGAGGAGGTGGAATACCAGCACTTTATTGCTCCTCAATTGGCTACACATATGATTAAGTTCGAAAGAGGTACGTGCTACTTGTAATAGCAAAAAATCTCCGCCTGAAATATAGCTGTCCTGGTTAGGTCATCTTTATGATCCGTTAAGTGCCAGCTTGTCGGAATAAACCCCAGCACCAGTTCCCCATTCCACTAACGAGACATTAATGAGGATCGTTATATCTCCGACAGCAATGATAGCTCTATCAACTCATTCGTACTGTGTGGGGGAGAGAGTTTTGTATGTTCGCCCGAACGCACTCTTTGGTACCATTTAGTCGCATCTAAACCCCGGCGGATTTGGAAGCACGCCGTGCCGTACATAGCCTAAACATATCTGAAAACTTAAACCTCAGTATAGTTCTGACAGTCATGTTCTTATGGAAGATATCCCTCCAATGATTGGCAAAAACAAGATGACATCCAGGCCAGCCTGCGGTGTGAACTTCAGAGCCTCATTCGTACGGCTTCCCCCTAGGCTGTACCACCGCCGTATACCCCCAGGATACAGGCCCCATCTACTTCCAAACGTGATTTCACAGGCGTACATGGCAGTCATTGCTTTCTTCTTCTTTTCCTCCGTGTTCCTCTTACAAGAAAGTTTGGAATGCAGAATGATACTCCTTAGAGTACCTCAGACCCAAACCATTCATTTTCGTTGTTGCGAACTTAGCCTCAATAAAAGCAGCAATTTATTGAAAACTTAAATTTTAGAATACACCTGTACCATCAAATTGGGGAATGAGCACAGTTAATTGCTCTGCATTCAGTATTCATCTGTCTTGTCTCTACAAGGCTCACAGCTCTAGACATATTCTGCTATAAACTGCAGTTCACACGAACTAATATTGATTGCGGCGCAGTTATAACCGATTAAAAGATAAAAGATTTCGTCATCATGCTCAAAACTGAGAGATATTCCTGATTAAGGAGTAAAATTTTTCATTTCAAGAGTTTCTTGTAAGAAATTAAAAATCCTTCTACGCTTTAAATAACGCTCCGTGTTTGTCTAACTAAATATGTTTGCTTGTAAGGGCTGAGCTCTTTTTCATATGTTTTGGTATGTTTTCAAATATTTGTTGTTGGTTTTTGCATGGTATTCACAGAATATATGTATGCATTTACATGAAAAGTAATGTACTCATCATTGTGATCATCATCACAGTCATAGTCGCTGTCATAGACGTAATCATCACAGTGACAACTACCACTACCGCCAACATACACCAACGATAGAGTTGGTATAAGTATGGATGGGAAGGAATGGGGATGGGTGATGATAGTTAACAAGCGACAAAGAAGTTGCCATTGAATAAAAATGACAAAATGCTGTTGTCAACGCCTACGTGTTGTCTTTCGGTTGTTTTCTTCATATTTCTCTTACCTTTTTTTCACGTCTTAATTTACCTTTTTTTCTTTGAATTTCTCTTTCTTTCTTTTTTTGCTGTGTTATGGCAACTAACATCTCTATGAGTGCAAGTGTTTGAGTGACAAGGTGTAGGTGTAGGCTTATGTGTGTGTGAAAATGCATTATTTCTTAACATTATTCTACTTTTTCACCTTTTTTTTTGCCTTGTTTTATGTCTTGGCTGCATGTTTTCTTTTAATTTTTTGTCACTCCTCTTAACAAACTGCATTCATCAAGCAAAGTGCTTCTCTTTCTTCTACTTCTTCTACTTCTTGTGCTGCTTGTTATCCTTTTTTTCACTTCCCCTCTTTGCATTTAGGTTAACTGACTCAGTATTGGTGTTGTTATTGCTGCTGCTGTTCCTGCTGCCTTGGAGAGAAGAAAAACACACACAGTTAGTTTCTTGGCACTTACTCATACCCAGACTTTTAAGAAATGTTATCCTATTCTTCTCTACCTTAAAGGTGCTTAGTTTGATGGTTAGTTTGTAACAGTATTTTGGATTTGCTGGTGGATCACATTTTTAATGAATCTTTAAAGAAAAAAAATGACGGCAATTTTCTGACAGGAAATCACTAGATTTTCTGATTTTCCAGTTTTCAGTCTACGTTTACAAAGATTATTGCTTCGCTTATGATGAAATAGAGGAAGGAATCCTGTACTCAGATGTGAATTAGTCACTCATATTAACTCCTTTCACTACAATACCAAAAGGTATTGTATGTACTGGCTTACTAATCGATAATACATTGTACTTTACGAGCCAGACTAATTATTTGTGTCAAAAGACAATTAGAGTAGTCAATTCGTTGGCTAAAATTATGCCTACAATAGGTGGTCCATTTTTGAAGTCGCCGTAGTCTAGTAGGTAGTGTGTTGGCTTATTAGACGTAAAGCCAGGGTTCGAACCCTAGGCCAGACATCAAGACAAAATACAAAAAGTATTTCTTCGGCGAATTCCTCTCAGCAGATTTCTGGCAAAAACTCTGAGAGTAAATAAAATTGCCATGAAAAAGTTTTTCAAAAATCCGTCGTTCGGAATCGACTTTAAACTGTAGCTCCCACCATTCATGTATAAAATTAACACACACAACATAAGTGGTGTGAGAAACTAGGACATTGTACAATGGATCAATTCGACCTCTGGATACTGTACTTGTCTTAATTGACAAGTACACGTCCTCTAACCTAACCTAATGTCATTCTATTCTGTCACAGAATTCAGTATATCATCTCCACTGAACGTAATGAATCGATTTACGCTTAAGCAACGTTGGGATTTATTGAGCCAACGAGAAACTGCATGATGATGTCGATTTTCTCAAAAAAAAAAATTCATCTTTTGCGGATAAAGCTCATTTTCATCTGTATTTGGGTCTCAGAAAACCCACATGTCGTCTGTCAGGAGCCAATGCACCCATTACCAGTGACTGTTTGATGTGGCTTGTAGAGCATTGGCCCATATTTCTTTGAAAATGAGGGCGACACCTATCGCACCATGATAAACGAGTAGATTTATTGCATCAAATGTTTGATGGTCAATTGGCCACCAAGAAGCCGCATATTGTCACCGTCGGACTATTTTCTGTGTAATGTCGTTAAAAAAATTGTTATGCCGACAAACCAGAGGCAAGTTATCATTTGAAGGCCAACATTTGTGATGCCATTGACGAGATACAACCCCATACACTCGCAAAAGTGTACAAAAATTGGTCCGATCGAATGAGGTAGTGTTTGAGGCCAGTCGCGGAAGCCATATGAATGAAATAATATTCCATTTGGCATAATTTCAAACCCTTTTGGTTTTATTGATTTCTGAATTAAAATTTTTAAATTTTTTCCACTCCAACCTTTAGAATCATCGATCGTTTTTAGAAATGAACAAGATGATGGTGTTTACAGTGAACTCAAACTGAGGTTATGTTTTCAGTAAATAATCAAAGAAACATCAACGATATTTGATTCCAGTCAAACGGCTTAACTTGCCATACAGCGCATAATAACCATTTGAAAGCAAAATCCAAATCACCAATGAGGTGGCGGATTTAACATCTGTTACTCTTGCAGCATTGAACACCAATAATCAAGTCGCCACTGATGCCATGCCGAGTGATTAATTGCAAAAAATTAATTTAAAATTGGATTAAGTGAATATGCCATGAAGGCTGTGGAAATTATGCGCCACAATATAATAAAAATATTTCATTCCATTTATAAATTTCATGTATAAAGTATCCAATAGTCGTTTATTATGTCGTAAATTTTCAAATTTATTTCACCTCAGGTGGGAGTATATTTTTTTCAAGTTTAACTTACTTTTGCTTTTGGAAGAGAAACAAAAAAATTATTTGAAAGCCTTGTTTATATTACAACATTCGTTTTCTTTCTTCTTCTGCCACTACAATTTTTCTTGTTGTTTTAAAAACGCAACATATTAAACGAACCGGAAACATGTTCTCTTTTTTTTTTTTCTTTCATCATCGCACTCTAATGTTTGTGCCTCATCATTCATGTCATCAGTTTTTTTTGCTCAGCTTTTTGGGTGACAAACAATAACAACAGCAACAACAAAAAAGGTACATACGTTATACAACAACAATAACAATAAAACGGCATTTACTCTCCTCCTGCATTGAGAGTGACAATGGCGTTATTGTTGCTGACATTTGTATTGCTTGTCGGACACTTGACAATATTAAGAATACTTATTTAAAAAAAATACCTACAACAGCTACAACAACAGCAGTAAAGCAATAACAATACATGCAGCAGCAACATTAACACCAATAATAGGAATGGCTTACAACACGCGCCAAATAGGTGTTGCATCCTCATCGTCATCATCATGGTGTTCTGGTAAAACACCATCACCACCAGCACCAACAATTACTTGGCAATACTCGTTTAAAACACACACTTTGCCACACCAAACAATAGACAGCATCATGTTGGCAGAGGGAGAGAGCGAGTCTAGCATGAAAGGCCTCCACAGTCTTATATTTTTGATTGGGTTTTTTGGATTCATTTTTATTACGGCGTTACACCCTTCATTTTTGCCAACGAACATGTAGCAACACTTGAGCATGTTTCGAGCAACTCCTTCGTTACCTTAACTCTGTGAAGGATTTGTTTCTGCATCTGGGTTCTTGTTATTGCAAGACTGCTGTTCTATTGTTCATTGTTTTGAATAGAACGTTAAGTTAAGGAACATTTCATGGCCGTAAATGTGCAGTTCATAAGGCATTAGAATGCGTTTTTCATGTTTTAAATTTTATTTTTTATTTTTTTAGGAGGTAAAGGAAAACATGATTAGCAAAGGTAAGCTATTTCTGTTAAATAAAAACCATTTTGGGTTTCTTAATGACTGAATTAGGAAGCCATTTCCAAAGTCTCATTATGGGGCAAGACAATAGAAAGTCTCTTTACCACTAACAAACGATGTGAATTAAATACACCAAAGTTGATATACAAAATCGGAGCACATGTAGAAAGCAACAAGCCTTAGAAATTAGTTTTTACATTATATTCTTCAACACCTCTGGCTCGATTGGAGGCCTGTTTACATTTACACCACACTACACTTGATGCAATGGCTCCAAAATAGGAAAAATAATTCTAAACTATTCTTTCTGAGCTTAAAATTTGTAATCCTATGTCTTATTGGCGTAACATAATCAGTTCTTTGATAGAAACCTTTAAAAATTAAGGAACAATCGAAACATTAATACGTTTTAAAGATTGGTCTGTCTTGACATATTGCCTCTCGGCAATTTTTTCTTAAACGAAGTTTAATGTGAGCGCAACAGCGTCTGCCATTGAGATACTCCCAGAGCCATTGATTAAGTACTGCGATAGGTGGCCTTACGGAACCGTATATATAAATGTCACGTGCGTTATAGTTCAATTGTCCCCGTACTGTTACAGTTGTCTTGAAACATTCGCCCGATCGATCAACTCTCAAAGTCGTCGTAGTACCCAACACGCATAAAACTCATCTGTTGCTCATCTCATTGTCGCATACAACATACATACATACATAATTGAGCATTACAATCCTTCAGTCAGTTGTGTGTGTTAATTATATACATGAGTGGCAAGACATATAATTAAAAGCCGAAAGTCCGAACGACAGATTTTTGAGAAACTTTTCATGGCAATTTTATTTTACTCTCAGAGTTTTTGCAAGAAATCTGCTGAGAGAAAGTAGACGAATGTCTGACCTGGGGTTTGAACCCTGACCTTGCGTCTAATAAGCCAACTCCCTACCTACTAGACAACGGCGACTGCTTTGTCACAAGCCGTTAATTAAACTTGCAACAATGGGTGTTGAGACAAAAATCTATTCTAATAAACAAGTTGGTGAATCCTCATACTCGAACGTTCCGTGTTCTGATGTTTCGAGAGCAGTTTGTTTACATGGACCAACTTAAACCTGTGAAGATATTGTAGCAACAAATAACCACATTTATTTTAGTATATTGGCTTATTAGACAATACCCCCTGGTCCAAAACCCATCCCAGACATCTCGTACAATTCAAAACAAGAAACAAAACTCTGTAAGTAAAATAAAATTGCCATGAAAAGTTTCTCAAATCTTTCGTACTGAATCGACATTAAACTGAATGAATATGAAAGGTGTGAGAATGATGGTAGTCATCCTGTCTGAAGGGTTGCAATGTAAGTAAAAAAACATAGATTCGTCTCTCGTTGTCTTCAATCCTTGTTGATAGGTGTAATGGATTATGAACACTTGTACCTTCAAAAATTAGATCTTCGAACAATGCTCTTTTATACACAGATGATCTTAATGCTCATGCATAGAGCACGATGGAGTTCACAACTGTGACAGAAACCGTATGTCCTTAAGTGTTTGTCTGCGGGTAAAACTAATTTTAAACCCCTTTGAATATTTACATTCCGGTCTTTAAAGAAATGAATTATCAAAAGATGACTGGTTTGTCTTATGCAGCCATCAGGAATACAGCTGCCTTCGTCTTCGATTATGCCTTCTTAAACCCTTGTCAGTTCACATAACACTATGCATAGCTATCGGGATACTAGCACTACAGTATAGTTCTACAACAGTATTCTAACGTAATCAACTGATTGATTATCCTTCCGTATGTTTTAATACATTTCATAAACCCTGCAGTAAGAGGATAATTAATGGATATACCAGTTCTGCTAGTGTATAATACACAACTGTTTCTTTGATTTGTTCGCGTTACATCTGTAGAGAATATTTTTGTGTAATGGTCAGGTTGCAGTACAAATTGGACTTCCGTGCGTATCACACGTTGTATTGTTAGCTGCAATACATGCAGCGGGTCACAGGCTGTGAATAGTAAACAGCTTTGTTTTTAACCAATCTAGGAGAAATATTACTTTCACAGCATTTCCATCTTAACCGGTTGACTGCTATTATTTTTTCGTTTTCCTATGTACGATTGCACTGTCCATAGCTTCTTGAGTCTTGAAGATTCCACTCCAGGGCCTTTCTTGTTATGCCGTCAATATTCTTTCTGATCCTGATCTTTCCATCTCTATTTCTTATGTTTTATTTGCGTTATTATGGGTTCCTCGTTAGCAAGGTTCCAGAGATCCATGTTGCTGATATTGCAATATTAATTCTATCATGTTTCACTTCCGCACAACAAAGTCGATTTCATACATGCGTTGAATATTCTGAGCTTGATTCGCCTGCATATTCGGCTGGTTGGTTTCAGGATATTAATTTCAAATCCAATATACCGCGCAATTCTTTCTAAGTCCTTAGCTTTGATTGCATGTTGGAGACTCTGTGTGAGATTAAATGCCATTAACTAAGCTGTTCCAGACTAATATCGGGATCTTAGTACAGACGTCGGAATTTATGTAGTACGCAAAGGCTATAAAAATCCATAATGCAGTTTTGAAAAGACGAGTAAAAGCTTCATCCAAACAAGGATAAGTCCACTAGCAATGGGGAACGAGATTGTAGGCGCCTGCACACAATGTTTGGCCGTAAATAGTAGTCAGTCTTGTACAACTGCTTAACGAACAGTTGGTGGCCTTAGCGCTAGGATTGTATACGGAATACCAATCAACCGGTCTCGTCTTAAACAATATCGGAACAATCTCAGTGGAGATGCTCCCAAAAATTTTTACAAAATATTCTTCGGGATTGTTCTAACATTTCTTTATTTATTTTTTTTGTTTCTGCTCTAAGTGGTGTCATATTAAATTTGTTTTAAATTCCACTTGAACGAGAAAAGATTTTTAATATTAATTTTGTTTAATTCCTTTACTTTCTTGCAGATTTCTTTAAAAATCATTGAAGCCTAACAACTCCGCCTATTTCTACTTTTAATTTAAGTATTCGTCAGCCCCGCCACCACCAACCTCATAACCCCAAAGGAAGTGTGTTTAAATGAAAAGCAAAAGCAGAATCAATTTTTTTTCTTCACTCTGTTCCTAAATCACTTTGCATAAATTCAACCGCATTTTCATTTTCTTTTTTACTTAAATAATCCCTAAAGACTAGAGAAGTACGGAGAAAAAATCTGCAAAATTAAAAAATAAGAAGAAAAAAAAAGAAAATTGCTGGTCCTCTGTTTTGGTTTTTTTTTTTTGGGGCAACAACGAAACTACTAAAGGAGCCGGAACGCCTCTCTCTTAATATTTTTTCTTACTTGAACAACACGTTTCGTAATTTTCTATTTTGGCGCGAAAGCAATTAAAAATTGACAAGCGTTGATAATTTATGGCTGAAAAGAAGACTTAAGAAAAAAACGAATTTCCAAAAAAATAATGGGAATACATTAAAGCAAAAAAAACAACAGCAACAACAACAAATAAAATTTTAATAGAATTTTTGTTTTAAATTGCTGGCCATTAAAAAGATTTCTTTAAACAGAAAAAGAAAGAAACTTTATAACGTCCTTAAACAGAATCCAAGAAACCAGAAAATTAAGAGATTTTCTCCTTTCGAGTTGATGCCAACAAAATGGTTTAAAGCCAGCAGGATACGTATGGCAATATCGCTTATAATTATGGCCGTAATTACTGGTCGACAGCATGCATATAAACTTTTGCTCGGATCTGTTGCATTAACCATCCTCAATTAATGCCACAAGTGTTTCAGGCGGCTCTCTTCTTCAGGCCCCTACCTTCACAAAGCATTTTAAGCTGCAATGAACAACAACAGGTAACCGCATCCAACAACAACAGCCTTTAGTAACCATTAATTAAAAGAAATTTTTGGCTGAGTATGCAGCCTTATATAGAGCCCTAGCATTACCCTGTTGTTGTTGTTACTGTTGTTGCATGCAACATAACAACATAAAATAAATTTAAATGTTTTCCTTTTATTCCGGCAACAACATAACCAAACATATGAATATCATCAACGCCAACTTTACACAGCAATTGTATACGAAGTTAAAGCAACATTTTGTATGTATTTTTGCTTGTTTTTTTTGCACGGGAAACATTGAAAAATTAATTGAAATTTTTTCTCCCCGTTTTCCTCATTTTTTCCTTTTATTGTTTGGTGGTCTTTTACAGCAACATCCAGAGATGTGAGTGAGTATGTCTGTTTGTATTTAAATGAAGGCCGAAGGATATTTTATGGACAGTCGATAATACAATAAATATAAATGGATACTGGAGATGAGAAGCTTATAAAGACATCACAAGCACAAGGGCGACAATATTCAAAATATTGCAAGCATTGGCCATCAATGCCTGATTTACACTTGGAGAATATATTTCCCAGGAACCCAACTTGATCGTTTCAAAGTTTTGAGGATTTTAAAAGTCGTTTGTTAGGAAATAACTCATTTGCTCCTCGAAAAGACGGAAAGATTCGACGTCGGGGCTATGAAAATATCCAGAAGACTTTTCTACAGTTTCCTTAACGTCTAAGGCTAAGGAATGTTGTAATGAAAAATATTTTCTCAGGGTTAGATAAACTTAGGTAAGTCGCCTTAGACTAGTGGGTAGTATGTTGGCTTATTAGATGTAAGGCCACGGTTCAAACCACAGGTCAGACGTCTCGATCAAATCGGAATATGAAAAATATTTCTTCGCCTATTTCCTCTCAGTACATTTCTGGTAAAAGGGAAAATAAAAATGTCCATGAAAAGTTTCTCAAAAATCTGTCGTTCGGAGTCGACTGAAAACTGTAGGTCCCGCCAATCATGTATAAAATTAATATATACAGCATAAGTGGTATGAGAAACTATGTCGCAATCCTGACTGAAGGGTTGTAGTGATCAATTATGTATCTATGTATGTATGTAAGTCACATTTTCTCTATGACCCGAAATTCTGCTTTTAGGCTACCTTTAGAGAACCAAAGCGCACAAAGAGACAGAAATAGTAAGCTTTGAAGAACAGAAAGATAAGAAAAGAGATAAAGATTACACAAACAAAGAAAAGGGAGAGAGAAAGAGAGAGAGAAAAACAGAATTATCACACAAGCCAACTAATGCCAATATTAAGCCTTTCAATGTCATATCCTAACTCTCTAAGATCATTGAAAAAAACCCGTGCAAAAATTATAAATCTTCACACCTGAACGCTCAGCAGATTTCTGGCAAAAACTCTGAGAGTTAACAAAATTGTCATAAAAAGGTTTTTCAAAAAAATCTGTCGCATGGAGTCGACTTTAAACTGTAGGTCCCGCCACACAAGTATATACTTAACACACACAACATAAATGGTGTATGAAACTCGGTCGTAATCCTGACTAAAGGGTTGTAATATCCGAACGCTGAGGCAGAGATACAGAGTCCGCCTAACGCATTTTAACAAATACGACAGAAAGAAGAGGTGCCCTGTACCACATACAGGTCTTGTCAGTGGTGTTGTGCTAATTTTTTTTTTCCGGAACGCGTTCCGGACTTCTGTTCACGGTTCGAGAAAACAAGCCGGTTCGTTCCGGTTTTTGTTCCGGTTCGGGTTCGGTTTATAATACATATAAAAATTCGTCAAAAGTTAGGGGAAAAAATGCAATTCTTTTTAATTTTTTTTTTCAAAACGTCAGCCTATTCTCATTATCAGAAATCATCTTTAATTCCGGAACGCGTTCCTGTCCAAAAAGGAAGTACCGGAACGACGTTCCAGAGCGTTCCGGCTCGACAACACCACTGGGTCTTGTCATCATGGAGCAATATCTTATCAAAAACCAAACAAGATTCTCCCCATTTTCAAAGCGCATTTAATTCTAGAACTGTCCAACTGTGGTCACAATAACCTAGAAATTCTGCAAAATTCTGCAACTCTCCATCACCTCCCAGGTTAGTCTAGAAGTGGTCACAGTAGCCTAGAAATTCTGTAAGATTCGTCTGCTCTCTACCACCTAACTAATTCGTCTAGAAAGTATCCCACATTTGTCTAGAAGTGGTCAAAGTCTGCAATATTCGTCAGCTCTGCATCACATAACCGATTAGTCTAAAAAGTATCAAAGAAGAAGTCTTACCGACCTGCTACGGTTGGCATCTTCTCTCACAAGCTTATATGCAGCCATAATTACTATCCAGAAGACTCGTAAAGGCCTTCCTCTTAACTGAAACCAATCTCGAGCTAACAAAATGCCCAGTTAGTGCATTGAGGTCAGCTTGTTTATCTACAGGGTCTTTTTTGAAGGGCCTCCTCTCTTTGAATTTAAATAAAAAAAAAAGTGTGTCAAAATTTGTCTATGTTTGAAAGACCTATTGATGCCATTATGTGTAGAACATAGCACATTTCAATTGCAGGGCTTTAGAAATGTTTATTTTTCTATGACTGTGGCGCAGAAATCAGGATATATGAGTTATGTTGGGTTTGAGCAGAGATGGAGTTTGTAACTCATTCGCATGCACCTGAGGCTTAAGAACACTGCACAAGAAAAAGCATAGCAGACTCAAATTGAAAGATCTCTATGACCAGATCATATCACTTCCACGTAGGAAAACGAATGCCTCTAATTGCTCGATCAATGTGACATAAACTGTGTCGCACATAGCTGTGTTCTGTTTAAAACATGTGACATTAGTGACCACATTATCTAATTCATGCCAAAACAAAGTTGATTATCATCGCTGTTAGGGAATCAATTTATTTCCTTCCATTCATCTAAGCTTCACTGTTAGAAACCATCGTAGGTGCTTATCGATTTGCATGTAACGATGTATTTCAAAAGTTCTTTTCTTTCAGTGTTTCATAGGAAATTTTAAGGTCTTGTAATACCTGACCGCAAAATGTCCATTTGTCCTGTCTGTCTAACTAAAGGGATCGCCAATTATTTGCTTGGACTACAAATATATTGACAACAATGCCATAGAAGGTTACAAGCCCTTGTTCATTTATGGTTGTAACTGCTGCAGCAGCATAGAATTGCATAATTTCAGTCTGTGTGTGCACTTCCTTAAAAAATTAAAATAAAAAGAAAAAAAATTTATTTGAAAATAAAAACATAAAATCAGTAGAAAAGAAAAAAAGAGAGAGAAAAGAGAATCAAATGTTTGGTTAGTCAGTTGCTGGTTTCTTCCTTCCCCTTTTTGGATCTCTGTAATCCACAAAAGCTTCCGTTTGTGGCAATACAGGAATTGCCACAATGTAAATAACACAGTTTTACACATACACATACCTCTTGCACACATACATACCTTTGTACAAACAACAAATACCATCATCATCATCATCACCAGCACCATCACAATCATACAGACTATCATTGTTATTGGCATGGTGTATGGGTCGTATGGGATGTATGAGTTGTATGGTGCATGGAGGCTATGGTGTGGACATTGTAGTCATGGAACAAACATGTAAAAATGCAGTGCAGTTTTGTTTGTTGTCTTTGCCACTGCTGGCCGACAACAATATTCAACCGACCGTTATGGTCTGTCGTTCAACAGTGCCCTGTATAGACGCTTTTATAGTTGTTGTTATTGTTGTTGTTGTTAGACTTTTTTTGTTCTTTTCTCTGTGTTGTTTTCCTTTTGCTGTGTATTCTATGGGTATATATTCATATTTAGTCAATATTTGAGTTTTGGCCGACAATAACCAACAGCCCTGGCTGCAGTAGTTGTTGCAACAGCAGCCAACAACACCACTAGCCCAACATCAACATCAGGGTTGTATGAAAATATTTGCCAGCAATTTTCGTTTAAATGCCAACGTAATGTTGGGCATTCCATGTTGTTTTTCGCGTTTTCTTTGCCGTGCACTGCCTTTGTCTTTCTAGAGTTTTTGGAAATACTTTTTATTTTCATTGTTGTTGTTGTTGTTGTTTTGTTTTTATATTTTATAACGTTTTATGAGAAAACAAAAAACAAAAAAAAGTAAAAATACTACAGAGTCGTTATTGAAGGCAAACAAACAATAAAAACTCACACCAAAAAAGTCCAAATTATACAAAAGCTCTGTAAAGTAACGAGGATAGATAGATCTGTAAACAAAAATATTTGTAAGGCATATTTTCAATGTATCTTAGGGTTAATCGTGTTGCCTTTGCTGGTCGAAAAAAGGTTTTAAAGGCTGCGTACGAAAGGAATGTAAAAACTACCCGGTGCAAAGGTTTGAATCCTAGTACTTCTCATACTGTGACACACATATAAAACAAGTAAAATAAACTCGTGTTTTACATGTACTTGATACTTGAAAATTAATAATATTCGCCAAACAGGTATGAGGATCTAAGAGCCATCTATCAATTGATGTGTATTCTCCATTCGATCCAAGTTTAATTGACCACAACCGTTCCCAGATAAGCCAATTTACCTTCAGTAGTTGTTAATATCATTGCTGATTGGGCACTATGACTAGTACTATGCCCAAAAGGCTTAGGATCCATACACTCCTACTAATGTAGAGAGGTACTATTGAGAAACCTTTCTCTAGTTCTCGACAAAGCCACTGACAGAGTAATTGTCATGGAACAAGCACTCACCCTAAACGATTTGATCTACGCTATCGTTTACAACGCATATAATTTAACTTTAAACGAGCACAATAAGACACTGTGCCTGTGGCAATATATCCTGGCAAGAGACAAACTTGAATGTCTCGCCATCTCGATTAGAAATACAAGACTTTTTCTAGCCACGTTCTTCAAAGCATTTCAGACCATCATTAACAATTCCAATTTGTATGCCATTTTACTCACAGGAAGCGGTTCTTTCAGTTGGTTTTGCTGTTTTTCAAAACAATTTAAGTCATGCATCGATTCCCCATGGTATTTAGATGGCATAGCCTTGATGTCTGAAGCCAGGGGATAAATCCGAGCAAGCCTACAATAATACCATTTACAAGAGGGGGAAAGATTGGAAATGCCATATTGCAGTAGGTAGTGCGTTGGCTTATTAGACGTGAGGCCTCGATTTAAACCCCTAGTTCAGACATCTCCAACTAAACGAAATGTGAAAAATATTTCTTTGGTTACTTCCTCGCAGCGGATTTCTAGCAAAATCTCTGAGAGTAAATAAAATTGCCATGAAAACTTTCTCAAAAATTTGTCGTTCAGAGTCGAGTCGACCGCCACTCATGTATAAAAATTAACACAAAAAACATAAGTGGTGTGAGAAAAACTATGTCGTAATCCTGATTAAAGGGTTATGATGATCAATTATGTATGTGTGTATGTACAAGAGAGAGAAAACCAATTGAATAGAAGAATAATCGTGAGAAAATGTATACCATAATGGTCACACCGATAGTTCCATTGTTTGGGGAGAGAGAGCAAACGGCTTAAATAGAGTTGGACAATATACAGAGACTAGAGTGTGTAGGTATAACTGGGAAAATGAAAACCAGCTTCACAGTTTTTGGATTTCGCGACCATGGGGAGACCTAACCCATACAAAGACTTGCTCTTTTCAACCTGGTTAAAAGAAACAAAGAACGGAAAATAGTATTACTATTTAACAGTCAGAACACCATCCAAATATTCGGCTCTTATAAGATCAAATAGAAGAATCAGATAGTTAGGGAAAGAAAGGGCGCCCAGTTCATGTGGTAATTCGCGGTAATGATCAGGCAGTTAAGTTTGCGGTCGCACTGAATGGCACTCAATACTCAAAGTTGTTTACCGTACCCTAAACGGAAACTACATTATAAATATACCCTAGGAACGGTGTAGTATTGAGACACCTCTTCACGACAATAATAATAATAAGGCCTGTTACGTCAATTATTTAAAATAGTTTTAACAATATTCGTCAGAAGGACCTTCAAAACGTTAACGTAGGCCTTTCAATGTCACCTAAACGCTTTTGTCGAAGCAGATGATATTTGGTTGTAGCTAGTCTTACAATAAAGGGGAAAAATCAATATTTCACCCCATGCCTGCAACGCAGTGCAATTGCCAGAAAGGAATAAAGAATGTCAGCAAGTTTTGTATCTTGTAGCATTATATCCTCAAATGAAGGATCGAGCGAGGACATGTAGAATTGATAGCAGAAAGGCTACAGACTGCCATCACTGCCTTAAAAGGCGTTAAAACTAGTAAAAGTCCATTTGATTCCCTAATCACTGATTTTACTCTTCTAAAATAATTGGTTACTAAGACTCCGTCAAATTGTGCTTTTTAATCCCTAAATTTGACAAGGGCGTCTGTCGCCCTTACAATACTGGTTACTTATGTTTCCCTCCACATATTTATTAAAAAAATTTTGTATTTTACCTACGAATTGATTCACATATACATACAGGATAGTGTGTGCGTTTAACTAATACAACTTTATCGTATAGAAATGACTTCCTCTTTAACGTGTACAATTTTTGGAAACGATTGATTCTTTTTAATGGTCATGGTAACATTAAATAAATTAGAACCGCTTGCAACGCGACAAAATAGCCACAAAACTGTATAGGCGAGTAAACATAAATACTCATACATAAACGTCTGTCGGTGTAGTTTAAGAGTAGGCAGATATATAGCCAACAAGCTGAAATTCATATACCTCCACATGCACG
This sequence comes from Sarcophaga subvicina, assembly GCA_936449025.2. Taxonomy (NCBI): domain Eukaryota; kingdom Metazoa; phylum Arthropoda; class Insecta; order Diptera; family Sarcophagidae; genus Sarcophaga; species Sarcophaga subvicina. Next base: position 79,749,353 of record OW388083.2, read on the forward strand.
CAGAAAAGAGCGAAAGAGCGAGAAATTATAAGAGAGCGAGAAAACTCAAATAAACAATTGTTTTCATAGAAAATATATTCATACGCACAAATATGTGTGCATGTATGTGTGTGTTGATTCAAAAAATTTAAATTATGATGGCCACACACACAGACATTCTAACTTGCAGTGAATGCCTGTAAGCATTGCCTATTTACAGGCGCATATTTGTAAGGCAGGCAAATATTAATTTCATTTATCCACTGACCAAAATCCACCCACTTTAACCATAACACCTGGTCATCATGTGTAAATATCTATAAATGAACGTACATGTCTACAAACACTAACACAACCTACACACACAGGCGGCCACAAATAAGGATATATATATGGGAATGTATATGAAAATGCAGGTGTGCTTGTGTTTGTGTGTATAAATTCATACGTCTGTGTGCATATTTATAAAATATATTATACAAGTAAACAATAAAACCATAGACACCACCATTACCACTACCACCTTCATCAGCCTTAGTAGCAGCAATAGCATTGAGGGTCTCACTTTCAGCAATTGCTGTGTGTGTGTGTATTTCAGTGCTGTTTTACTGCATAACGCGAATAAACAAAACATTGCTGGTCAATTGTGAATGAAAAGACAGACGGAATTTAAACAAGATATTACAGGGCCCGTGTTTTACTTGTTTTTTTTTTAATTTTTTTTTTAACAAATATTTCTCGCTTGCAACACATTACAATTGCAGCAGTCCATAACTGCAGTATTGCATTCATGTTTCTCTTTACACTGAGGCTACAACAAAGGCAAACACTGCACACACATACACACACACATACATACAGTTACAATTTTATTTTATTTAAATGAATACAAAACGTTGCTGCATAAAATTTATATGCAACAGCTACAACAACTTTATTTAAATACCCAGCCGTAGTACGATTGTATGTATGTCTGGCCCCCCGGCCTTTTTGTTCATATTTTTTAAGCAAATTTATCAACAGCACAACCAAAAAAAAAAAAAAATAATACGAATAAAATATGAAAAAAATAAATAAAATTATTCACAGCATTAACAACAACAAAAAAGACGTACAAAAAAGAAGAAACATTTTTCATGTTTTTTTTTCTTTTTTTTTTTTTGTTAACGTGTTTCATATTTATTTAGGGAATGAACGAACATTTTTATTATTAAACAAAAAATAAAAAGTACAAAAAAAATTGTTGAAATTGTAAACGAAATGGTTTTTATTTAATTTTACAATTCTTTTGTAATATTTTTTATGCCAACAATTAAATTTTACCAGCAATTGTTGTTGCTGATGATGATGATGATGGCCTTTAAAGTGACGATTTACCAATTACCAGACAATTATCGGCAGTAATTGAAAGGAGTCAGAGAGTATGGCTGGTATTTATTGGTCCCTTTGGTAATTTGGTTTATAAAAAAAAATTTTTTTTGTATTTAATTCAACAATGTTAACTTGAATAGGCTTCGGGCATTTTTCTTGGTTTTTTTGTAGAAATTCAATTTTTTTAAAATTTTGAATGCAAATTAAAGCCACTAAAATTCCATTCCTGGTGATAAAGTTCCTAATATTCAAAAATGCTATCAACCCAATTAATAAAAATACCGCTAGTCGTATGGTTTTCTTACCTGGTAGAAAATATGCTGACCCACAATCCAATAACATTGCTATACTCTTGGAAGCCATACATAATTGATCATTACAACCCTTCAGTCAGGATTACCTAGTTTCTCACACCACTTACATATTTTGTGTGTTAATTTTATACATGGTGGCGGGACCTATAGTTTAAAGTCGACTACGAACGACAGAAGTTTGAGAAACTTTTCATGGCAATTTTTATTTACTCTCATAGTTTTTTGCCTGAAACCTGCTGAATGGAAGTCGCCGAAGAAATACTTCGGCCTGGGGCTCGAACCCTGGCTTTACGTCTAATAAACGAACACACTACCTACTAGACTACGGCAAGTAGTCATAACAAAATTGTCTCTGCAAGCTTACAAGCTAATGCTTGGAATTTCAAAAATAGAAATCAGCAAACTCTCTGCAACAGAAATGTGTTACGATCTTCTTGCTGCAGTCTTAATATCAATACCCCAGCAATATGCCACAACTTGTTAGGAAAAACACGGATTTGGATGGCACAATTAGAAAACACGGATTGGGTTAGTCAACGGAAAATAAATAAGCTATTTAAGGATACGAATATGTTAATCATCTTGGTGGTACTTTATTTCCCACCATATAGTACATAAAGTTATCGTAGTCTAATAGGGCAGTGCTTTGACTTATTGGACGTCAGGTCACGCTTCAAATCCCTCCTTCAGACATCTCCAATAAATAGCGATTAATAAGTGAGATTACTTCGATATGACAAGCAATCATTGCTTAGTAATTGCATAAACATTTTGAAAATTCCATGTATCGGGTCTTTCATTAAGCGCTTTCTAGTTTGTGTTACATATTGTTACGATGTCTCAGCAGATTTCTGGTAAAAACTCTGAGAGTAAATAAAATTGCCATGAAAAGTTTCTCAAAAATCTGTCGTTCGGAGTCGACTTTAAACTGTAGGTCCCACAACTCACGTATAAAATTAACACACACACAACATAAGTGGTGTGAGAAATTAGGTCGTAATCCTAACTGAAGGGTTGTAATGACCACTTATGTATGTATGTATGTATTGTTACGGAAATAAAAAAACCTAGATACTGGTGTTTTGCTTTTATGTCGTTTAACATTAAAATTATAAACAAAAGCTTCAAAAATAAAACAATGAACTTGTTGGCAAACTATCGCACTGCGTAATATAACAACAAAAAACAGCATAAAAATGGTAAACAAGTAAACAAAAATATACGAACAGCACTACAATAATAAACGTAAACAATGGTGTTTACTTTTGTAGAGATCTCGAGAAGGCGAAGCCACGAACATTCGCTTTCAAGAACGTTCATCAGACTGATGTTGCCATATAAAAGGCAAGGCAAAGCAGGTAACTGAGTTAGTAAAGTTCAGTCAGTCTTGTGTGAAGACACGGTGTGTTTGAAGAGTCTAATCGCGGTTTGAAGATCTCCGTTACAAAGATCTGTCGAACAATTGTATAGTAATTGTTATTGTTTATGCAAAGGGTGTAAACAGAGGAATAACAAACAAAGCAATTGTTGTCGTTACATCAAGTTGTAAACAGTGGCACACAGAATTGTGCGAATAATAAAGAATTTTAATTAAAACTAAACACCAATTTATTTGCAATCTATGAGCTCATATTTTAAACGTTTTTAAAAGGTAAAACGTAACAATATCATACAAATGTTGGGTAGACGCATTATGTGTGGAATACAATAGCATTGTCCAAATGCCCACCACAACTTCTCTGGATGCAGGACATCTGGAATGTCAATTTTTCCATGACTATAGAGCATAAATCAGACAGAATTGTACCGATAGCATAGATTGTGTTGGTTTTGAGGACCGCTATGGTTTTTTCTTATTCGTATACAAGAGCAAATTAAGAAACCCTTACGAAACTAAGTTTATCGGGGTTAATTTACTGGATCTCGGTAGACAGTTCAAATCATTCTCACGTGATATCACTATGACTACAAATCAACCATGCTTTGCGGCTCATAACGCCATCCTGTTGAATCCACATGTCGTTCGTTGGCAAATCATCGACCTAAACTATTCGTCGTTGACTCCAATCATTGATCGATCTTAAATCTCATGTGGGTTGGTATCGCCACAAATTCGTCAAATTCGTTTGTTCCCGTACTCTTTCCTCCAAAAGTGGGCCTCGTCACTGAAAATGATTTTTCGTAGTCGTCTATGGTCTTCCAAACTGATGTGGTAAAATAGACTGAATAAATGACAATTAATTTGACAGATTTGACGGCTTCAACATTATGGAAGTTTGGAAGTCGCTGTGTTTGGCTGTGAAATTCCAATCAAAAATCGTAAATGCCTCGTAGGGTAAAATTTCCCTTTTTGAATATTAATAGATTATCATTACTATTGACCTATTGAGCGTGCAATTGGCAAATTAATAAAGAAATTTGAAAGGATTGAATGCCTTGTCGGATATGGTAAAGGCCTACACGTAATCTCAATGTATGCACGATATTTTCTGTTAGAGAAAGAACGGTGGATAAACCCAATTTGTTGATTCCATGGAGTCCTCTACAATTGGGCCTTTCTTACGCCTTTTTAAGGTATATTTTTGCATTTTGCTTTGCTCCATCCATACAAAGTTTACTTCATGAAATAAAAAATTTTTTATTAAGCGATGAAGCTCTCTCTGTTCTTATGCCAACATATAGGGCGAGGAAAATTCAGGAATTTTTGTGGAAAAGCCATTGCAGTGATAATTTTGTGAATTTGAGTCGTATTTTTCAAAATTGATCCTAGCAGTCTCGTTAGCGGTAATTTAAAGCGTTGTAGTCCGAGACCTTTTTTGACCTGCAATTGAAGATTGTCACACGTAAGACATGTGAATTCAACTAGATGTTGCCATAGGCCATACAACTCTACTGATAGTATCTGCTGTGCAGAGTAGCATTGTAGAGGATCGATACCAATCAATGCGACGCCAATTTCAGCAACTGGCTTTGTGTTATTCCACTTAACGAAAGATTATACGAAAGGCACTTAAGCTTAAAAGCTCTCAGTATTCAACTCGAGCAGGAATCAAGCCAAGCAACCATTTTATACGCTGACAATTCTGCGAATGATAAGAAGCTTAAGTTGTTATTTAGTATGTTTGATTTGAATTTTATTTGTTCCTGTAAACAGCAGAATTAATGCATTTGGAACGAGAATAATACACAAACTTTTGTCCCAACACTATTACATCCACAGAGAATTATCGTTTGGTAGGCTTTATGGGCTGGCGAAGTCATTGATCCACATATTTCTTCAAAAGCAATGATCAGAATATTACTCTCAATGGTGAACAGTATGGAGACATCATAAACAATTTTTTTGTTTTTCAATTTAGTTGGTATTAGTTTTTCTGACACGATGGCACTACATGCCACATAGCTTACGCTACTTTTGATTTTCTCGCAGAAATTTTTAATGGAAAAGTAAGTTCTCGTAATGCTCCAATGAACTGGCCATCAATTGCGTGATTTATACTTATACTTATATACAGACATATATAATAACACAGACATATACAGAATTGGTCATTACAGCCATTTAGTTAAGATAACGACCTAGCTTCTCACACCACTTATGTTATGTGTGTTAATTTTATATATGAGTGGCAGGACCTACAGTTTAAAACCGACTCCGAACGACAGATTTTTTTCTGAAACTTTTCATGGCAATTTTATTTATTCTCTCAATGTTTTTGCTAAAATTCTGCTGAAATGAAGTCACCGAAGAAATATATGTTCATATTTCGTTTTGTTAGCGAAGTCTAACTTGGGGTTTGAACCGTGGCCTCACATCAAATAAGATAACACACTGCCTACTAGATTACAGCGAGTTCGTCGATAAACCAGAGACAATGGCAGACTTAGAAATCAACATTCAAAGACTTATTGGTGAAAAATGGTTGCAGTAAACTATTTTGAAAGTATGCTAATCTTCAATCGTGTGTTGTGAATCAATGTAATGGTTAGACTAGAATTTGCTCCATCAATTAACTCCCCTATCTATTAGTAAAAGAAACAACTATTTGAAGCAAAATATCGCATCACAAAATTTTTATTCGCATTTCAATGCCACTATGCCAGCAAGGCTGTGTGATAAATCACATATTAATTGTTGTGACATAATAATTCCAGGCTTTTGTTGGCATGTAGCAACAAAGAGATCTGCTTTTCAAAAAAGTTAGAAAACGGTCTCAATTATTATGAGAAAAACGAGAAGAAAAATAAACCAAGAAAAACAAAGCCAACCAACAAAGAATATAATGTCGGGTTAAATCGCATCAAAATAAATACCTTATCCAGGTTAATGATACAACATTAGGCCGTTAAACTTAAATGTTTAGAGTTTCATATAAAATTTATTCATGCCAGCATTCATTTTGTCTCTACTTCTGCCGTCATCAGTCGTTCGTTCATTTGTTCATTCATTTATTTGTTTAACAATGTAAAGACAAAAAAACGAAACGATAAACACGCAAGAAAAAAGGTTGATTTCCAGCATTTAAATGTTCGGGCTTTGCTTTGCAACAGATCACAATCTGTAGAGAAACAAACAAAAACCGTAACACGTCTGGCAGTCCTTTGCTGGGATACTTTTTGTTTTTGTTTGTTTGACTAAATGACCTGTCAAATGTAACAACAATATAGCAAATAATCTCAAAACATTAAAACAAATAACAACAAAAATTGAGAAAAAGGTAACAAACAATAATTGTGACACATTTTTACGTTTTTATTGTGTTTTATAGGCTCCGATAAGACGCCATTGTAGAGGCGAGTTAAAGCAAATCCGCACATATAAACTAAAGGAGTTACCAGTCTAAAACCCTTTGCTTGTTGTAGTTGTATTTTTTTTTTTGCTAAACAATAACAATAAAATACAAGAAAATATTGGATAAAGATAAATATCGATACCGTCTTTATGGTATTTATAGGCCAAACAAACAAACAAACAAAGAAGCAAAAAAAGAAGGAAAAAATCTACTGACTCATCCTTTTTTTTCAAATTTTTTCTCTCCCTTTGTGGAAGCTTTTTGGCAAGCCAAAATTATTATTTTTTTTTGTCCTTCAATAGAAATTCATTTGTTTGAAAGGCTTCTCCAAATGTGACTGATATTATTGGCAAGATTGTACAGCAGATTACTTGTGTATTTTATGGTTTTAAACTTTCAAAATGTCGATTACAAAATCTTAATAAATCCAGCACCATCAAAACCGAAAGAGCACCCCCCATTTGTTTGTATCAAGGATATCTTAATGCCTCTGGTAATGTGCTGCCATAATCCTGCAATAAATTCTGTGTTAAAAAAAGAATAATTTCGATACTCCTTTGAATGCCTTTCAAATTAGATAAGAGGGTTAAAAATTGAAATGCAAAAAAAAAAACATTTCAAGTTTTATGATTCCATAGTTCACTTCCATTGGGTCATGTATCTTGGCGTTTAGGTTATAAAATTAAAATTTAAAAAAAATATTTTTCGTTGTCTTATTCAAAATATGAAAAGGAATCCATCAGACAGCAAAATCAATTGGGCGATGAACAATATTTTTAGCAAAATTATTAAGGACTCTTAATAAAGCAGACAGTTTTTAAAAATTATTACGAAAATCAAAAATCAAGATACTGGTGTTTTGCTTTTATATCGCTTAACATTAAAATTATAAACAATAGCTACAAAAACAAAACAATGCAGTAAAAAAATCTGTTTACAAATTATCGTACTGCTTAATATAACAACAAATACCCGCATAAGAAAAATCCACAAATGTAAACAAAATACACAAACAACAATAATGAATGATGTTTACGTTTATAGAGATTTCGAGAAGACGAACTCACAAACATTCGCCTTCAAGAACATTCATCAGACTGTTTACCCTGCCGTATAAAATGCAACACAAAGCAGGCGAGTAAATTACTGAAGTTCAGCCAGTCTTGTGTGAAGACGCAGTGCGTTTGAAGAGAGTAATTATAGTTTAAAGATCTCCTTTACAAAGACCTATCTAATAATTGTCTAGTAATTGTTATTGTTTATGCAAAGGGTATAAACAGAGGAATAACAAAGAAAAGCAATTGTTGTTGTATACATCAAGTTGTGAACAGTGACACACAAAATTGTCCAATAATATAGAATTTTATTTAAAACTAAACACAAATTTATTTTTATTTTATTTGCAATCTACGAGCTCATATTTTATAGTTATGTTATGTTTGATACATAACAATATCAAGGACATCTTAATAAGGAAGACAGTTTTTAAATACCACAGCACTGTCGATTAATATTGCATACTATTCAGGATTGCATTTTTGTCCTTTGACTTTTAAAAGTAAACATTTTCACAAAAAAAAATCGTGGCATGTGACAATTCTCAATAAAATTTGCTAAACCAACATACGTAATTACGTTCGTAATTGATCGTTACAACCCTTCAGTCACCTACAGATTCCGATCGACAGATTTATGAGAAACTTTTCCAGGCAATTTTTAATTTAGTCTCAGAGTTTTCGCCAGATATCTGCTGACAGAAAGTCACCGAGAAAATATTTTGTCATATTTCGTTTTTGTTGGAGATGTCTGATCAATGCCAATAAAACTCAATAAAATTACTAAACGAACATTGTTTGCAAATCCTACGTGCTTACTTAATCGGTTATTATAACCCGTTAGTCAGGATTACAACCTAGTTTGTTTCTCACATCACTCATGGGGTGTGTGCTAATTTTATCGATTCTTCAATGTCGTTTCTAAATGACATATTTGAGAAACTTTTCGTGGCAACTTTATCTTACTGTAAAACGTTTTGACAAAAGACTGCGGCGAGGAAATCCTGGAAAGAATATTTTTTTCAAATTTGGTATTGTTCAAGATATCTAAGCCGACGACTGAACAACGTTCTCTCGTCTAATATGATAACACGATACCTCTTAGACAACTGTGACTTCAAGCTTGCAAGTCGTTGAAATTTTTTTTTTATCAAAATTCATGCTGTATAAGTCGCATTAACAAATTGTATTGATCAATTTCTCACCAATTTTACTTCATGCGAAATTAAACCACCAACACTTATGTGAAGCATATGAAGCGAGGAACATACAGTTGCTGTATTAGATGCTGTCAGTGAGGAAATCGAGTATTCACTTCGTATTGTCAACAATTGGATTTGTACTACTCGACCACCTGTTGGAGTGTACGTAAGGCATAGTACCATACAAAATACAGCTGCTTCAATAATTGAGGCGGCATGACGCCTCCAAAATCCATACATTTAAGCAAAAAATTTCCTTGGAAATCAGTAACAAATAATTCTTTACAAATTTCTGAATAACAATTTAGAACTTCTGGTATAAAGATCCAGAGGTTCTCAGTGCCAATCCATATACCATTTGTTCAAAAGCGCTGAGCTAGGTATGGTCTCTTTATCAAAGGTTCTCTCGTTAAACTTTCGTATAAATTACTTTACTCGTGCATTACCCTCATGGCCTTATTGAAAACAGCACAGTGCTTGTTGCGTGGTGGGATTTTCCCTGAAAATCTCTTAATTTACTTGCACAGCCAATCTGCTCTTATATATATATATATGTTATATATATATATAACACCCCTTCTCGTCCATGAATGCAAAGAATTGCTCAGGTAAATTTTAAATTTATGAAAGAAACTTCAAATATTGGTTCTACAGCACAGCTGTGTTGTCCTAAATTGCATTGCTGATGAATTGACCAAAGCCGGTACGGTGCTGGCAATCGCCGACATTTTCTAGGGCCTCAGTTGTCCGATTGTCTCTGTATGACTAGATATTCTCCGCTCATATTATACGGAGCCTCAAATTCATTGACAGCAGACATATATAGTATGAACAAGAAGGGTGATTCACTTCTGTTCTTAAATTGACGAGTCGTTCTTCGCACTATTGCACTTGTCACGGATCCCTGCCTTACTGAAGATGTGTAGATAGACCTGGCATTCTCTGGACTGACTTCAGCAGGAGCTGAGGGTCTGAGGAGAAGAAACAAACTATATTTCACCTCATTTGTCAGTGTCCTGCGCTAGCCATGAAGAGCTATAGATTCTTAACTTTTCATTTTCTTAATCGTCTTCCACAATAAAGATTGCTGCAGTAGCAAAATTATTTTAAAATCAGGGCCTAAATGCAGGCCAAAAAAGAATCTTCAAGGAATCTTCAGTTGAGGCAAATACAAAAGAGTGGAGGTAAACGATTATTATTCTTGAGAATATCGAACTTAATCTTACTGCATAAATTTCTATTAAGAAAAGGGGCCTGTAAAAAAAACAAAAAACGAGAAGTGTTCTAAATTCAAACTCTAGACTAAAGAGTAGAGTACGCACTGCATACCTACCCTCTATCCAAAAAATATACACATTTTTGGGAAATATTTATTTTCCTTGTGAAATTGAATTCATATTAAAAAAATTGAACACTTCTGTCTACATTTTCAAAATAAAAAAGAACGAAAAAGAAAATTTAAAAATCAAAATATCCTAGAGAACTCATCCACCTGTAGACCACAATGTGCCTGCAGCCTCTATTTCATTAACAAAATGTTAAAAATGTTTTCTACTCGTAAAATAGTCGTAAAACTCTAATGAAATAACCCACTGTGCATATCATACGGTTACTTACACATATAAAATAAGATGTTTATTTGTTACCACCACAAATATGGCCAATGCAATCACAAACACTATTTCACTATAAAATTACTACTACAGCTCACAGCTCATATAAAGTCAACTAACTACCACGGCAGCTAAAGTAGAATCATAACAATATAGTTGTTGATGTTGTTGTTGTTGTTGCTATTATTTATTAACCAGCAGCCAATTTCATATAACAACCCTTCATAATACCCCCGCCGGCCACCACTGTCTGGAGAAAACAAACAACCCCCCCGTAAAATATACTATGAATTGTTGTTAACATTTAACGTAAAATTATGACATAACTCGCTCATATGTATGCATGTATGTATGTTTGTATGTAAGTATGCTGTGCTGTAAGTAAAATATTGTTTATATGTATATGTATGTATGTATGCCTGCGTGTATGTTTGAGTATAAAAGTAGAAAATCAAACAATAAACACAGAGAGAGAGAGTCAAACAGATAGACAGACCGAGTTAGTGGTGACCAAAGACGTAAAAGTTGTTGTGAAAACATTTACAGCCAGAAATGAAAGTGAGCCAAACTCCATATCGAAGTGGTAGTGGTGGTGGTGGTAATAGTAGTAATAGTAGCAGTAGTAAAAGGCAAAACAACAACAACAACAACAACTACAAAAATAACAAGAGAAATAATAAAAATAAATGTTATAAAATAAAATACGATATACGAGCGAGAGAAAGAGTGTGTGCAAAAAGCAGATAAAATATTAAATTGACGCCTCGTAAAACTTTCAGTATAAACACTTACACTCACATATACGTATTTATGCTCGTAGTCATACACAAATAGAGTTATAAACAGAGAGTGAACAAAAAAATCATAAAGAATGATGAGGGAGAAGTCAAAAAAAAACAGAGAAAACAAAAACAAAAATAATAAAAAATGACACACACTTACACATACTTTATGAGTGGCCGAAATATTACATCTCTTGCTCTCTCTCTCACTTATACACATGCAATCAGCTTAAGCAGAATGAAAAAATAAAATGATTTAACGAATGTGTAGCTTATACAGCCAGTTTTCTGAACGAGTATAGAATCAAACGAATATAAATTATACATTAACACAAACACAACACACACATACCCATACACACACATGAAATTTGGCTATTACTACTTATTCTAGTATTAGTAGTGGTAGAACAAAAATATATTTTTTAAACATCGTTCAGTTGTACTAGAGTGTTACACATACAATCAGAAATTTAGCCGTATTGAAATGTCTTTATCACCTAATGGTGTGAGTGGCATATGAAGATTTGACTCTTTCAAGCTATTAGGTTGGGTAAAAATTAAGCGCCGTTTTTGGTGCACTAAAAAACTTGAATTTCTTATACGACCAAACTCGTTGGGCATTAGCTTCGAACCTACGGTTTTCGAAAAAAAATTTTTACACGATTGCATAGATAATTGGTCATTACAATCCTTTCGTCAGGATTTCGACCTATCTTCCCACACTACAGATGTTGTGTGTGGTAATTTTATACATGACTGGCGGGACCTACAGTTTAACTACAAATTTGTGAGAAACTTTTCATGGCAAAACAATTTTTCTCTCAGAGTTTTTGCCAAAAATCTACTGAGAGGAAGTGGCTGAAGAAATATTTTTTAGACCTGGAGATTTAAACCGAGCCCTCACGTCTAATAAGCCACTACGGCGACACATGATTAGTGTAGTTATAAAACACATCGACGATGCATTGTACGATTCACTGGTATACCTAGCACGGATGGATGTTTTCAACAGAGCAGGCCAGTGTTGCGTAAAAATATGTATAAATGTTTTGCGAAACAAGGGCGAGGCTGCCTTAATTTATTGATTTTAACGATTTTCTCTCTGTGACATCCAATCCTATCCACTCTTTGTCATTCATATGTGTTTGATGATTGACCAAGTTCTCTAGAGATTGAATTAATTGCATGCGATCAACAGTTAATCTCCAAATGGGGATCTCTACGGATTTGTAATCAGTTTTAACTCTTTGTACTCTTTCTTCCGGTTGTTCAGTTATTCATAAACGGAAATAGAAAAGCCCTTTACTAAATTAATGACACTTCAAGTCAACTATATTCGACAGCTAGTAGCTTTATCGGTTGTTCCTTTACCTTCTGCTTCTTTTCATTTACTTTTCTTTGCTTCTGCTTTTACCGACTGTAATAACAAAGGCTTTTAACCATTGCTGATGCTGCTGCTGTTGTTGTTGTTGTCATTGTTGATGTCGCTATTGCTGTATTTATTTTACAATCAAAAGGTTTATTTCTTGTCATTTATTTATGAAAATAAATAGAAAAAAAAAACATTTTTATGAATTGTTTCTTTTCACACCCCTCAATCTCTCTCTTGCATCGTTTTATATTTTCAAAATTTCAATTGCTTTCCGTAGAAGATTTTAGAGACAATTTTTGTTTGTATTTTTGTTATTTCTATTGAATTTTTATTTGTATTGTGTGTGTACATCAGTAAATGTAAGCAGATGGATTTGTGTCTTCCTGTTGATGTATTTGCAGCGGTGATGTAAGTTCTGAAGAGGGGTTAGTCTTTTGATTTTTTTTTTATGTGAAATCATAAAATAAAACAAGTAAAGTATTAATAAAAAACACATGAAAATCTGTATGTTGTTGACAATTTATTAACAATAAATTATGAAAGTTTTACATTTACGTCTGTTCTACTTTTTTTTAGAGAAGAAGGCTTAAGACTTAATTCACTTCTCGAATTTATAGGGATGGTATGGGGTTCTTTACCACTATCCATCTTGGAATCATATGATTCCCACAGAACATTTCTGGCTTACACGGTTACACGGTTTGCTGTTGTTACTTTTATGTCCTCCTGCCTTGACTCTTAAGGAACAATCTTTGTGATACTGTACTAATACCGTAACCAATCCACCTCTACTACTAATGATTTGTTTTCGTGTGGATTTAAATTTGTTTTAGCCTATTAGTTATAGGCACTTATATACCATTGGTTTTTGCGTGATTGGGTTTGATTCTATAACATACGTTCGGTTACCCTGCATTTGTAAAACATTCTCCATACTGATGGTATCACTTCATTAAGATTGCTGTTTTCAACAGGTAGTCTGTTGGCTTATTAGACGTGAGGCCATGGTTTAAAAAACCAGCTTAAACATCTCAATGAAATGAGAAAAAATATTTCTTCAGCGACTTCCTCTCAGGAGATTTCTGGCAAAAATTCTGAGAGTAAATAAAACTCCCATGAAAAGTTTCTCAAAAATCTGTCGTTCAGAGCAGATTCATTAAAAATTAACAACCACAACATGTGTGGTGTGAGAAATTAGGTAGTAATGGTGACTGAACAGTTATAAGGCATGTATGTTTCTATATTTTTATAAGCCACCATTAAATATCACTGAACTGTAAGGTAGTACTTGTTTGGTTGGATTTGTACCATTATGATCTCTCTTTCACATGTTAACTTTGTTTTCTTATGGCCTTGTTTTCTTCATATTTATATCAGTCCAACAAAGCTTAGCAGATTTTACAGTTAGTTCCGCATGCATATTGGAGATTTTTGTTCGTGTGTATACAAATAAGTCGCCGTAGTCCATTTGGTAGTTTATTGTCTTACTAGACGAGCGCTTATGAGTTTAAACTTCAGCTCTGGTATCTAGCAGAGAAAAATATGGGAAAAATATTTCTTTCTGCAACCTCCTTTCTTTGCCTATCTCTGGAAAAAAGCTCTGGAAGTGAATAAAATTGCCCTGAAAAGTTCATTAAATCTGTCGTTCAGGGTTGGCAAATCCTGCCATTCACAGCTAAAAATTAACACGCACATTATGGGTGGTGTGAGAAGCTGGGTTGTAATCCTGACTATAGTGTTGTAATGACCAAATAAGTGGTGAGTAAATGATATACGCCTGGTACGTCACCCGAATAATAAAAATCCGTTGAATTGGCCTTACGCTCTTCACAGATTTGTTCTTATGATACTATCGTGTATGGTGATGAACAGTTGAGATGTTTGAGGTCATCTTTGCTTTACGCCAGCTTTGATAAAAATTGCTGGCTGATGTTCATGTCACGAAAAACTTACGATTTGTGTGTGCGCGCCTGTAACTGTGATGATTCGAATTATATTCTGAATATGGATTCATTTTCAATGCTTTCCATATAGCAGTACGTTTGTTGGCATTGCAAACATTCCCATAATCGATGTGCACAGGAAGAGATATACTACATTTAATAGAGGCGTCCATTACAAATCGTTGATTCTACGTAGCAGGTATTTGTGTTTGAAGGCATTCTTGTGTTATGACTGCCAATATCCCGTTTACGGTGGTAAGTAGATCTAGTCCTCTGCAGATGTTGCTTCTTTACAGCAATTCTACAATGAATCCTTTTTTAGAAAGAGACGGCCTAATGTGTTGTAAGGCTGCAGAAGTTGAATTGCTACTGATCTGTGGTACTGTATAGTTACCGAAATTTACTAAGAACCTCGAATGTATACACCTTGAACTATTACTAGACTGTATATCTTCTCGTGATGGTCGTTATATTATTACCTCTCGTTGACTATATGTTGTAAGAGATTTAATGATGAGTCCCATGAGATTTTTCGATGATTCTGGGACCATAAGGATTTAGTATCGCTTTTTAACCTGTACTGAAATTCTCCTTAGAAAGTAGCGGATACTATTGCGTTGCCACATATAATGGAGATAATTCAGCTACAACCATAGCCGCTGCTGAAATAAAACTTCTCCCCCTTCTAACACTTACTTTACAAGAAATCTTAATAATGCTTAGCCGCCAACCTTTTCTCATTAAGGATATTAAGTGAGAGTGTGTAAACAACATCCGTTTCTGTTTATCTTCGTTTTAAAATTGTTGGTTTAAACTGCTCAAAAAAAAACGAAGAAAAAATCTGCGTAAGATTTGAAAAAAGCCCAACAGCAAGGTGTTGCTGGCCGCACCTTTTCAAGCATTTAATTGCTATTTCCGGTCACCTTTTTTTATGAAGAATATTTTTTTTCTTATCTGCCACTTTCTTAAAACAAAAATTTACAAAAAAAACTCATTTGGCATAATAATGATCTCTTTGCAGATACGACAGATAACAACAACCGCATTATTAGCCGAACCAAAATGCTTATCAATAAACATAAAGGCCACCAACAAAAGCCAAAAAGAAAGAGGAAAACCAAAAGAAATCTTCTTTGTTTTGAACAAGAAAAGCATAAAAAACAATGGAATAGACAAACAGACGGACAGCGTAAACAAACAGATTTTAATAGCAAACGTCAGTTAAAGAAAGAATCAGTCCAGCACAACCCCTTTCTATCCACAGAGTAGGCGTTCATTTACGCGCTTAAAAGACTTGTTATTTGAGACTTGTGACGACGCTGTATTGTAGAACTTAATCTGTAAGTAATTTATGCAACATTCTTTCAATCCTTTTGCCAACCGCCCCCGCCCCCTTTTCTTGTTTTGTATCCAGAAAAAAAGAACACAGAATTCCTTCATTTACATCTTCTTTTAGGGGTTTTTTGAGTTTCTGTTTCTATTTCTGTTTCCTTTTCTTTTTCAATTTTGGAAAATGTAAATGCCATGTCCTTTCTGCTGTTTTCTCATGTCTATGCGAGTGTGAATCTTAATTTGAATAATTTCTGGAAAAAACACTAAAGTTTGTGTGTGTGAATTTATAAATTTTGAAATTGTTTTGACTCAAAGTGGCAATTTTAATGGATTTTCGAAAAATCACTTGAAAATTTTTTTGTTTTTTGTTTCGCTTTTCCATTCATTATTTCGTTAATTTCTTAAGTAGGCTGTAAGAAGGCCAAAAACACAGAAGAACGAGAAATTAATTACAATGATTTTAAGTAAGAGATTTCTGTAATAAGGAGGTAATAAGGCGGTGCAGAGGTTCAAAGGCTATTGGAATATTTAAATGTTTGCCTGAAAATGAATTGCAAAGTGGTTAAATGTGAAAATAATTCAGTAAGAAAGTTGAAAATGATCAAAAACGATTACGAGGTAACCCTCGAAATGGGTTTCCTTACCTTTTGCAACCAGAATGTATGAGTCCTGCTTATTAAATAATTTTGGATTTTAAAAAACAACACCCTGACCAATATATACTGTGGGAGAAATGAGTTTAAGAATTTCTTTTACACAAGTGCATAACCGATGTTTATTAACCAAAAACCTACAGACCGGAAAGTCCTACGTGGTTGCTCCTTGAAAACTCCAAAGAGCAAACAATCAAATCAGCAGTATCTACGATTCATCAACTGAACTTTTTGATAAGAGGCTTGAGATGTAAATTACGATACGTTTTACTGCGTTTTCTCCACTAATAATATTGACAAAAGCGTAGGATTAACAACACAAATGAGCATGAAACCAAATTTGATTAGTAAAGGATGTAGGGATGGGAGTAATGTAATCAATGTGGCAATTCAGATGAATTTCTTTGCCACATCAAGAGTCAATTAGATTTCAAAATCTAACATAGCAGAGGCGAATTAGCTTTATTCCAGTCTTCCAATGATAACAAATAGTTCAGTCATTAGAAATCTTGGCCATATTAAAAGTGGCGCAATATTAAAGTGTTTTAATTTATGCAGACAACAAGGCTGCGATCAACTTTACCCCCATGAACACCAACTCGATGTCCGGTATCATCCATAAATGCTGAGCATTCTTTAGAAACATTTTGAATTAATCAATTCCCGGATGAAGGTATATCGTCGGAAATTGTATTGACGACGAACTGGCCAGAGCTGGTTTGCAGTTAAACTAGATATCCTTTGGTCGCTTTAAATAGAAAGCCTACATGGTTGACAAATAAGGTTACGTGCAATCGATTAGGTTATTAGATTAGAATAATATATAAAATATAAATAATAATCATTAATCAATTGAGAGCCGAATCTTGCAAGCTCGTCTCGGAAACCAACCGAGACTGAGCTGATCCTAAGGCTGGTATGGGCATTAAGCAGTCTCTACATGTGACCAGCAGCAGACCAGTCCTACCGATCTCAGGGCCTTTAAAGGTGGGAAAAGCCTGAGTAGTTTTTTTTTTGGATTTTTCATAAAAACTTTTTCTGATCCTTTTGAGAGCATACTTTACACAACTGTTAAGTGTTTAATTTTCTGGAATAGTACATTGCCTTCTAAAAAAGTTTTTCGAAATTTGACACTTGATAACGGCCATCCTGTTGAAGCTATGTCTGCCAAATTATTTGTTATTTATTCAGTCCATTTAGCCATGGACGACCAAAGGCAACGACGTTTGTTCGCTGAATGGGTTCTGGCAACTTATCTAATTTCTGGCAACTATACTAATTTTCATCGTAAAATTATCTTCAGCAATGAAACCAAAATCTAAATAAATGGGCACGTGAACATACAAGCGATATACGAACATCCAGTACTTCTTCCAAAATAATCACAATTTGGTATGGACCAGAGATCAGCAATGAATCGTTTTTTCGCTACTCATAAGTACTCATGAAATTTTGAGTATGAGTGAGCCAACAGTATTGAAATCCAGCTACTCTGATTCATTCGTACTCAGTACAACATTGATTTATAAGTACAAGTTGCAATGAGTATGAGTACAACGTTGACATCAAACTCATAAGATTCGAACATGTTTCAGATTCATAAATTTAGAAAAATACTTATAATACTTATAAATGGATCGAGTGATTCAAATCATTCGTCAAAATTTACAGTCTTAGTTATTGTTGCATTTACAAACAAAGAAGAAAGACACATAAACAAAAAAGACAAAGACAGCAAGCAGAGCAAACACACAACTTTCTTGTGAGCATTGTAGTCTTCGTACACGAATCATACTTATTTTGTGATTCGTGTATACGATGAGTCATGGAGAGTCGAAATCAATCACATTATGCGTATTGTTCAGTACGACTACCATGAGTATTTCAAACTTTGAGTATGAGTAGTATGAGTATGACAGTACAATAAGTATGAATGCGTATAAGTATCAGAAATTATAAGTATGATACGTATCTACTCATAGTTTTGAATACTCATTGCTGAGCTCTGGTATGGACATCGGTTCATATTTCTTTGAGAATGACGAAGTTCGTTTGGCCTTAATTTTGATGATCTGAACATAAACGTCATGTAGTTTGAAAGGCTCAGCGTTACATGCCACAAGCTCAAGCCACATTCAATATTATCAAGGCATTCGACTGATTTGAGAGCACGTTCATCTCACTAAGAGGTGACGTAAGCTGATCGACAAGATCGTGAGATTTGACTTTCTTAAGACGCAGGGATATGGATAAGCTACAAACCACAGGGATCCCTACAGGCAACATCGATGAAATTCAGTCATGGAATAATGAACCTTTCGATTGTGCTCCTCCCAATAAATAAATCGTGGCAAACATGTTAAGGATGTTATACATACATACATACATATGTACATACATAAACAGTTAGTCATTACAACACTTTAGTCAGGATTACTGGTTTCTCTTAGTTTCTGACACCATTTATAAGTGCTGGGACTTACAGTTTAACGTCGACTCTGAACGACAGATTATTTCGAGAAACTTTTCATGAAAATTTTTTATTTTCTCTCAGAGTTTTTTGCAGAAATCTTTTGAGAGCAAGTTAACCGAGAAATAGTTTCTTGCATATTTTGTTTTTGTTGGAGATGTCTGACTGGGAGTTTGACCCAGACCCAACACACTACCTACTAGACTACGGTGACTACCCTCAGATGTACTGGTCACTGTAATTGTTCAACTCGTAAGCGTACCTCTGGCAATATGTGTTTTCCATTTGGTAACACATCTACGACTTCCTATAAGAAGCTGTCCACTTTATTAAATTAAAATAAGATAACTTACCCTAAAATTTTTTTTAACATTTTAAATCACTCTTGTTGCACCAGCAACAACTTCATTTGCTACCCTCAACAAAATAATCGATTTTTTTATTTCAAAATTCTTTAATAAACTTGCGATTTGAATAAATTTACACGAAGGAAGTGTTGAAAAATAAATTTTTTTTTGGGGAGCAAAAGAATCTTTTTGGCATCAATAATTAAGCTTCAATGATTATTAACATCTACTTGGGAACACACGCATACAAACACAAATATATTTTTAAAACAAAACAATGAGAAGGGAGATAGGGGAGGAAGTTTAAAAGCAATTAAAATTGAAATATTAAAAATTGTGTTTGAAATAAAAAAAAATAAAAACTTTGACAGCAAAAGTTCCATGAAATGAAATGAAACCAGGCAAGTTACCAATGAAAGCCAATAGAAAATAGAATTAAAACATGAAATATTTAAAGAAAATTGAATATTAAACACAGAGAGGAAGACAGAGGGAGAGAAATGAGGAAGACTTGAAGACTAGAACACTAAATTTCATATTTGAAAGAAATAAAAACAAAATGACAAACAAAAGCAACAAGAAACAAGAAAAGAAAAAAGGAAAAAAACGATGAAATCATTATAATGACAGCATTCAGTCAATTGCTAATGAAACCTCCAACTAGAAATCATAGCCTTCCCCCCTCTTGTTGGCATAACGCGAAAATGAGTTTTAAACAACGAGCAGCAAAAGTTTACATTACTCTGCCTTCCACACTGTCTACTCGGAATAAAATCACCGTCGTTCTCATCAGCACTGCCAAGTACTTCGCTTTCTTTGCAGGGACGGAAAAGTTCTTAAATTACTTTTTATTATCATTTTCGACATCATCTTTCGCGTCAGAAGAAGAAAAAGAAAAAGGAAGTATTTAATAGACAAGAATTGTTTGAATGCTTGCAAGTGTTTGTTTGAAATGCTAAATATCTTCATGGAATACAACGCAAATACAACTGCTTTGAATTTCTTCTTCTTCTTCGCGGCGAAATAATTGAGTGACTGAAGAGAGCACAAACAAGAAGGAACTCAAAAATTTTCTCTTTGAATATGGAAAAATTGTACGCCAAATTTCTATTTGTGATTGCCTCGATGTTTTATAGTCAATTTGTTGAAAAACTTTATTTTTAAGCACGAAATTATTTTTGGCAAAAACTTTTTAAGAAATTGATTTTAATTATTGAACAGGACGACTTGTGTATATCTGTCTGTGTGTGGGTTGAGGAAAAACTAATGGAAACAAGACATAAAATCAATCACTAGAAATAATTCAAATAAATGAAATAAATACAACAGAACGAGTTAATTTTGGACACACTATCGTAATTTTGCATAAATAAGGGGGAAATCTTTTAAAGTTGTCTTGGCTGCAATTTAAAATCCACCACGGAGCCACAGACTATTTATGTTAAGAAGAGGAAGTTGGTTGCAGCACAGTTGGAAGCTTGGAAGCATTACCATTTATCCTGAAATATCATCACGATGTTCAACAGTGAAATTGTTCCACCATATTTGATACACATCAGTTGAATATTTACGATTCTCGATAACCTGCAACTTCTTCTGCCTCAGCGCACTGTATTAGCTTTCGATTGTGTCGAGTCTGAGCTAAACTGTTTTTCGAGCAGCATTACTCTAGTCCGCTGACTGGTGCACTTTCGTAATTAAATTCTCAACAATTGGTCTGTGGCAAAATACAATGATTTTCGAGAAATCTGTCACGCACTCGAAAGTATAATTTTTCGCTGTTACACGCCCATCTGCTGTCTTCAGTCGGTTCAGAAATTGTCAGAAAAATTTATGATCTGACTTTGTGTGTGGTAATTATCGCCTACGCCTTGCGGTTTTGTAATCAGCGCAGGGTATAAAAGCGTTTTCTTTCTTTACTGCCATTGTCTACTGGATCTTGAATGCTTCTCTGTTTTTCGTTATTGCCGCGATGGTGTACCCTAACTATAAGCCTGGCATTGATACCTTGTATAGAAATCTATTGGCATCTTTTCTAACATCAAAACAAATATCTATGCGGACAATGTAATCTACATGCAGGAGACTTAAGGCATATCTACAACAAGCAGGAGACTTAAGGCATAGCTACAACGAACCTGTGTCACTTGCCTTCATTACGAAGAATCACCAGTATTCTGCGATCTAAAACTAAGACCTGTTGTAATCTTCACGTCAATGTAATTGCCTGCTGTAAAATCATTACGTGATCAGCAATACTCAGTTTTATCAACATTTCTGTTTCTGTTTTCCCTGTCACTAACTAACTAGCTATACTCGTGGCAGCTTCGTTGAAATCTGCCAGCAGACGGTTATACCGTTTGTCTACAACCATTTATATCGGGGAGTATAAGTCTTAATATGCCATTGAATTCCATATTATTAATTCAAGTACAGAGCCATGTGAGATAAAGTATCTACTACTGTATCAGAGGTCAGCAATGAGTATTCAAAACGATGTGTAGATTCGAATCATACTTATAATTTCTGATACTTATACGCATTAAGCTTAATGTGAACAATATTTTTGCTTCAGTGACTACTCTAAAAGATGAAAAAATGTAAAAAGCCCTATAATTTTAACATAATTTTTTCTTTAATTTGAAACGTAAAAATTCTGTGTTTATTAGTTGGGGGAATCCCCGTTTTAGGTGTACATATGTATATGTATGCGTTAATACATCTGCTTGCATATTTATTCTTCAATTGCCATTTAGATACTGTGAAGAAAGTTTGTGAAGATTAAATTATAAAATGTGTTCTAAAAAAATTCTAAAAAAAATAAAAAAATTCATAAATAATGATTTTTGTTTATAAGATTGTATAATTCTGTTTTAAAATTTTCGGTATTCGGAAATGTGAACAATTCGCAAAAGTGAACAACGCCAGTTTTAATTAGTTCACTTTAGCGAGCGTGCACTGTACTCATACTACTCATATTCAAAGTATGAAATAGTCATGGTACTCATACTTAACAATACCCACGATGTTATTGATTTCGACTCTCCATAACTCATCGTATACACGAATCACAAAATAAGTATGATTCGCGTACGAAGACTACAATGCTCACAAGAAGGTTGTGTGTTTGCTCTGCTTGCTGTCTTTGTCTTTTTTGTTTATGTGTCTTTTTTCTTTCTTTGTAAGTGCAACAACAACTAAGACTGTAAATTTTGACGAATGATTCGAATCACTCGAATCATTTATAAGTATTATAAGTATTTTTCTAAATTTGTGAATCTGAATGAGTAGGCGTATGAATCAAACATAGCTCGAATGTTGTGAGTTTGATGTCAACGTTGTCCTCATACTCATTGCAACTTCTACTTATAAATCAGTGTTGTATTGTTGGATTTCAATACTGTTAACTCACTCATACTCAAAATTTCATGAGTACTTATGAGTAGCGAAAAAGCGATTCATTGCTGATCTCTGCACTGTACTTGTACTTCAAAAACTGCCAATGACAACAGAATGTTTCTTGTGTTCGCTGATGTAAACACATGTATAATTTCTGTACAAAATTTTGTTATCTCGTAACCAAGGCTGCATATTTATTATGCTATCTTTGTTATCATTTTGATTTGCGTCGAACGTAAATCTGGCTATGTGGAGCTGTAATTGTCTTTCGGAGAGATCATTAGAACAGTCATGGCTATCCTAATTGCACTGAATGTAGATCTGACTCTTAGTAACCCAAATTGTATTTTTGAGAGACCACACTACAACAGTCGACGCATTCCTAAGACTGTTAAAAATTCTGAAGAAACAATGTTCTGTAAGATTAGGATTGTTCAAGCTGGTTACACGGAAGTAGTACTAATTCCACACACGAACATGTGCGTCTGTACCACGAACATATGCGTCTGTACGATTTAGAGAGTATAATACATTCTAATTATCTTCGTTACATTCATCAATTCCATACGTTAACTTGGAGCACATCGGCTGTGAAGCCCTTCTCTACTTCACTCTTCACATGACACTCTTATAAGCCATTTCTCATGGTTCAGCATCAATGCTTTCTTCCGTTCAATTGCTTTTTTTTAAGTTCCTTTATTCATGACAGATGATCAGCAACAATCTTTCCAAAATTGGGTTACTCGTTAACCCTTGCGCTTTTATTCATTCTGTTAAGTAGGACTTCATTTAGCGATTTTGTTTACCAAACTTGCGGTCGTAAATATTTAGTATGTTCACCTTAAGATTAATGGTTCTTCTTTGCCAGCGGAAGAAAACCTCCGGTAGACCCATATCTACGATGGACACGAAGCTCTTATAGTACAAAGACAGAGCTAACATTAGTTCTAGGCTTGAACTAGTATTTGAGAGCCTTTCTCAATGTTAAAGCTTCTTGAACTCCAACAACGTTTCTGATTATACGGAATTCCTTCTGAATTTTATGCTTATTTTATTCATTATTTATATTGATATAAAATCCTGTGGCTAATTTAGTTTTATTTCCTGTCATTTTTATTTCCTTTCTTTCTCTCTATCTCGCTATCCCTCTCTCTTTCTTTCTCTCTCTCTCTCTCATACTTGCACAGTACTATTGGAATCCTTCGAAGCCATTAAAACTCAATTACGCTTATTTATCCTCTAGTCGGTGAGGTTAACCAGAGGCAATGGGGATATTCACTGTAAAACAAAATACAGGAAGACAGAAAAAGAGAGAAGAAACCGTTACCAAATTTGACCACCACATTTAATGTTAAACCAATAGAAAGAAAAAAATCAAAAGGAAGGGGGGAAAACAGAGAAAAACAAATAAAACCGCGAATAACTAAAATAATCTCGATAAGACTTAAATTTCTTCGCTCGCACTGGTTAAATACCTTTTACTAACGCTATGTGCGATGTAAATGAGGTTTATACGGGAAATAAGGAAAGCGGGAGGCAAGAGAAGGTGGTTGTTGTTGTTTGGTAACTATAGAGGAAAAACAAACCGAAAAGTTGTACAAGAAAACGATTTCAAATAAATGGAAACACAACCAATGAAGCAAATTACAGACAGAGAGAGATTATTAGACACAGGCGCTGGTATCGAATTTCAAATGCCCTTTAATTTGAATTTCTTAGTAAGACGATAACAGTTTGGGAGAGTTTGTTTTATGTATTCATGCGGCAGGTATTAATTAATCTTTTGTGCCGCATACATACCAAAAAATTCACAATTAATTTGAGAGGAATTAAATGAGCTTTGACAGACTAAATGGATAAGCACTTACGGTTTTAAAGACCTGTTGTATTAATGGGTTTCTTTAGTTCTAGGGATTATAGGGAAAATATCTAGTAATCGATAACGATATCTTCCAATGTGATCACATGTGATGTGGAATATCGTGTTTTCCTATTCAAAGTTACTTCCCTTCTTTAATTATCCTTGCAATAGAAAATCTTCGTTCCATAAAACTGCCTTAAAAGTCTATAAAAATTTCGTAAAACTTAACCGCCAAATGTCGTAAACAAATCGAAAATACGTTAGCATAACATGCCTCTTCACAGCAATCAACCGCACTCTCCTTAGAGGGCAACCACAGAGTAGCGAATTAATTTAAAGTGTAATAAATGACTAATGCCCGCATAAAACTTTAAACTTTATCATCGTCGTCATCTTCGTCATTATCACCACCACCGCCAGCACCACCATCTACCACCAACAGCGATTTAAGACCAACAAAACCAAACTTAAAACAAAAAATAGAAAAACAGATAGAAGAAGGCAAGACCAAGAAAGAGAAAATAGAGAGTAGACGGAGTTCTGGTATCTTCCATTAAAATATCCAACATAAGCATGAAGATTTAATGATGATGATGGTGCTCTTCGCCATCGTTTAATGCTGATGATGCCAAATTGGAAGTCTTAAGTTTCTGCGCTTTTTGAAAAATGCAAAACTACGCTGGTGTATATAAAATAAATGAATGTAGAATAGTAGGTAACAAAAGTGAGTTGACGGTTTCATAATTTATAAGCTTCATGACAGAATTAAAAACTTAGTGGAACGAAATTTAAAAAAAAATTTAAGCTGCAAAGCTGCTGAGATGGCAGACATACAGTTTAAAGCCGACTCCGAACGACAGATTTTTGAGAAACTTTTCTTGGCAATTTTATTTATTCTCAGAGTTTTTGCCAGAAATCTGCTGAGAGGAAGTTGCGAAGAAATAATTTTCCATATTTCGTTCAGTTGGAGATGCCTGATCTGGGGTTTGAACCGAGGCCACACGTCTAGTAAGCCAACACACTACCTACTAGGCCACGGTCAGAAACATAGAAGAGACTGGTAGCGCAATCTTTTAAGGGAGAGTGACAGTTCACCCCACCTCTACGCCCAATACAGAAACACAGAATATTTGCATAGGGAGCAACGCTAGCATCCTAGATCCTTAGGTGCTTAGTTGAAAAAACTTGATTAAGGAAACAGAAACAAAGCAAAGGAATAAACTGGTGGGAAATTAGCTTTGTAAAGGTCATATAGCCCTCAAGTGCACAAAGAGGAATAAAATCAAGTTCTCAGATCAGATCAGATCTCAAGTGGCTCAGATCTAATGTGGTCATAAGACAGGTTAGCACTGGCAGATTTTCCTACCATTTAATGCAGCAAACTCTTTCTCAAATTTAAAAAAAAAGGATACATAGTACAATGATCGACCTAGGTTAGGTTAGGTTAGGTTAGAGGACGTGTACTTGTCAATTAAGACAAGTACAGTACCCGGAGGTCGAATTGACCCATTGTACAACGTTCTAGTTTCTCACACTACGTATGTTGTGTGTGTTAATTTTATACATGAGTGGTGGGACCTACAGTTTAAAGTTGATTCCGAACGACAGATTTTTGAGAAATTTTTTCAAAGCAATTTTCTTTTCCGCTGCGAGCAATTCGCCGAAGAAATACTTTTTGTATTTTGTCTTTGATGTCTGCCCTGGGGCTCGAACCCTCGCTTTGCGTCTAATAAGCCAACACCTACTAGACTACGGCGACTTCATGATCGACCCAATAAACACAGCGACACAAATCATTGAAGACTACATCCATTGTGGACATCCCAAAAGTGTACTGCAGACAGAATAGTAACAAGTGGGGGCGTAAAGGAACATTTGTGTGACCACAATCAGTATGGAAATATCCAGGGTAAGAGTATATAAGAGAGCGACAACAAATGCCTCGAAACTTAATACAGAAAAATTTAGCCAAACACCACAACCACCAAAACAAATCTCTGGAATTTAAGCATCGAGGAACCTGTAGTGAAGATAAAAAAGGCTAAATACTCATACTGCGAGATGGAAGCCCGATAGTATTAAAAATATGGTGGCAGATAGGAATGCTAAAGTCTCAAGAAACATCAATCGACCAACGAACACCTGGAGATCCACAACGTATTAGGAAACCAACGATACCATAGAATAGGCTCAGACTCATAATGTGGTTCATATTACTATCCGTAGAACTAGTAGATTCCTGCATCGCGAATATATCCTGAATATAATTCCAGTTTCTAATGAAACTGAGCACTGGTGAATATCACACTAATAATATCACAGGAGGCCATACAGTTCTTCTGCGAAATGATTGATGTAAGATTGAAGTGTAAACGTCCATAGAATATTGAGGTGCCATAGCCACGGAATAGTTCTGCTTCCCATGGTGGAATAGAGTTGCTTTTGCCTACATGGTCGTTGTACTCCCTCACACTCTACTCGGCACCCATATGGGCAAACAAGAAAGTCCATGCAACGGCAAAATTCTTATCAAAGTATTGTAATGATGGATGTCAACATGCGTACATACATTAAAACCCTTCAGTCAGGACTACGGCCTAGCTTTTCATTCCACTTATGCTGTTTGTGTTAATTTTATGCATGTGTGACGGAATCTACAGTTTAAAGTCGACTTCGAAATACAGATTCTTGAGAAACTTTTCACGGCAATTTTATTTCACTCACTCAGAATTTTTGCTAGAAATCTGTTGAGAAGCAGTTGCCGAAGAAATATTTCTTTACGTTTCCTTTTAATGAATATGTCTGACCTGACCTCTCGTCTAATAAGACAAGACACTACCTAGTGGACTACGACGATTTCAACAATGCATTTAATTCATCGCTCTCGAACAATATCCTGACGTCTTTGAAAGTTTGTGTTCTACTTGAGTACTTATCGATAATATTTCGGTGACCGTATGGTATAATTGGGGACAAAAAAGTGTTCCATAAATTATAGGGTTTCAAGAGGAATCCCTTAGGGCGTTGTACTTGAGCCAATAATGTAGATGATGATTCAATGCGATGGCTTATTAAGTTTTATACCCCACGGCATTGGCGTTTGCAGACAAAGTGATTGACTGTCTGCAGACAAATTCAAACGATACCTTAACAGCGAAAATGCGGAGATGGCGAGATTGCTGGTTTAGAATTAGCATCAGAAAAAACCAAAACGGTACTGATAAGTGCCTACAGAATAAAACTGTTCAGCAAATAAAACAGCATATTGCTGATTACATGATGATTTCATATGAAGCGATCAAATATCTTAATTGTTACCAGATAGAGTTCAAACAGCAAAATAATGGTGGAGTAGTATGCTCATCAATGCTTCTTAATCCTTTAAAATACTTTAATCATCTAACAGTCCTATAAAGAGCCGAAACCATTTTTCCACATGATACCATCGATTTATAAGGCCTGACTACGAAAATTTTTATAGACTTCATACACCAGTTTTATGTGAAACTGAGTTTCTTTTAACTACACCTTATGCTTCTAATCTTTGCCAATGTATAAATGAACAAGGAGTACTCCTCTCATACGAGTATGTTGATATAATGTTTGCTTGTGTTACCTACAAAAAAATTAAAAAACCTCCTACCTTACCACTTGTGCTGTTGTTGAAGGTCATAAAAAACTTTTTCATCGCACTGTAAACAACCGTTTAATTTCTTTATATAAACATGGAATTTTAGTTGAAGTTTGCGGCAATAGAGTGAAACTTTTCGCCGATACACTTTCGCAGTTTATGCACTTTATGCCTGCCACATTGTAATTATCAGGCATAGAAGAAGATTGTAGTAGTAGTTGGTGGTAAGGCAGGCAGTAGCTGTTGCTGTTGCTATTGTTGATACTCTCTACCTGGTAACTGTTCTGTTTATATTGAAAACAAAAATTTTTAATTAGCAGACAACAAGCCGAACAACAAAAACAAAAGAAATAAAATAAAATGAAAATGAAAAAGAGAAAGAAAAGTGAATGAAAACAAACAA
This sequence comes from Sarcophaga subvicina, assembly GCA_936449025.2. NCBI lineage: Eukaryota > Metazoa > Arthropoda > Insecta > Diptera > Sarcophagidae > Sarcophaga > Sarcophaga subvicina. The sequence continues at coordinate 79,777,876 of OW388083.2, forward strand.
AATTTAACTTGAAAGAAAGACAAAACGAAAGTTAATGCAACAGCCGTTACATATACACTACACTGTGCACAAGAGTATGTGTTTTTGGTTGTAAAGCTGCACAGAGGAAAAGGAAATTAAACTCTAACCCACCAAATACGTACACGTACAAGTAAATGAGTACGTACACCTACGTTGTCTTAACAGTTGAAAAGCAGAGCACAACAGTAGAGTTTCAATTTTAAAATGTTATTAAGAGTGTTAAGTCCAGTTTTAACCTTTTATGCTCTCACTCTCTCACCTTGTTGAGAGAACAAAAAAAAAAAAGATATACCCACCGTAAATGAAGATAAATGTGTTTTTAAATCACACACACACACACCCTTACAGACAGAGAGAACAGTTTCTTTCTTAAGCAAATGCTAATGAATTCTTAACTGCTCTCCTACTCTCTCTCTCTCTTGCTCTTGCGGTTGTTTATGTTTGTGTAACTCGCTCTTTTCTTGTTACCCTTTACACTTGTGGTGTTAAATGGTAATTAAAACATTATTTTCATTCCAATACACTGTTACAAACACAAATTGCTGTAAGAATGAGAGAGGGCATGAGTGTGTTTGGCAGAACATTACTGTTGTTATTTTATTCTTTTGTTTTAGTTGTTGTTGTTGTTGTTGTTATTTTTATTACAAACTAATCTCAATAACATTGTCGTCTATTTTGCATAAACCGTGTGATTTCGTTTTGCTTTTTTCCCTTCAATTTTAATTTGTATTTCATTTCACTGTGTTTTTTTTGTTTGTGTGCATGTGGAGGAGCTTATTTAACTCTCTCTCTCTCTCTCTTTATTTTTTATTGCAAAAATTCAAGTGCAAACCATGAGAATCTTTACAGGAAATAGGCGTTTTGCTGTTTGTGTACAGGGCTTTCTTTGAATTTCTTTTTAATTTTTTCTTTTTTTTTTGCCTTTGCGCTGCTGTTTTTTCTGCCCCCTTTCTGTACTTTAGGGCCTCTGGCTTTGTTCATTTTACACCCAATTGTCAGTTGCATATGCGTGTTGTTGGCCAATAAATATTCACATTTTTTTTTATGAAATTTTTTGTCATCGTTGCTGTTGTTTGTAATTAAACAAGAACATTAAGTTGTTTTTATAATTTCTCTGATGTGTTTCTGTTTTTTTTTCGTTTTTCTTTTTGATTTTGTTGTTGTGATATAAAATTTAATTTTTTAAGCGTTATAACACTCTTAACAATTTTAATGACTTAACAAAGTACAGTGGGGTTAAGTGGCAAATATTGATATGGTGGGAGATACAGCATGAAAATTTTAATAAGAATTGTGTGTGCAATTTAGATTATTTATATGGTAAGTGTTTTTTTGTTTGATGTAAAAGTCTCCAATCTACCTCTGATTGGTTTATTCTGTCATATTACGTTTTCCATGAAATATCTACAACTCCTAAGCAATCAGGAAATGCTAGAGGTGTAACATTGGGGACACAAAGTTTAGAACAGCTTTAAACACGACAAAACATTTCTAGACATTTGGAACGATATTTTTTATTTGGGTTGTAACTTGGTAAATCCAAAGTCTTTTCGAATACAGAAAGTTGAGTACAATACTAGGGCATAACATCAAGGAAAGAGAATTGTGATATATTTCTGATTTTCAAAACTCATTTCAAACTCTATTGTTACTTGGACAAATAAAAATTTCAACGAAGTTACTTGGAAAACCTAGATGTGATTGTAAAAAAATCACTGCATTCAGAAAAAAGTACCTTTTAGAGGTAGCACTTCGCCACATTTTTCGAGACTGGAAGAACCGTTGCTGTCATTTCCAATCTGTGTATCTATGCACATACATACATAGTCCACTAGAATTATAACATTTGGAAACCACACTTGTTTAAAAGCTTTTGACGACGTATCGCCCGAAAAAGTGGTCCACCACTGTCTGAAAAGTATCGTTTTCTAAACCTATCCACAGGCAGGCATTAAAGCGACATTACATTTTGTACATAAGTGCAACGAGCCTGCAGAAATTAGTAAACCTTTAAAAATCCTAGGAAACTCTGGAGCGATCCAAATGGGGGATACAAAATGTCGCTTTTAAGCCTGGTTAATATTGATGTGAGCAGGATGGTAACAGCCATTGTGAGCCGTTTAACTTTACAAATGCATTAAGAAGGGAAATCTTGACAGTCGCAGTTAATTTAATAAAAACAACAGAATAGAGCCCAGGTTTGACGGATGATATCTTACCAGAAAATACATTTCTAAAAAAAATTTATTAAAGTAGGTATCGCTCCTTTATGATCGCTTTATTGAAGCTTTATGCAAAAAAGAAAATGTAGGATGCTATAGTCCTATATTCTCTATCCTATCTGAATATTTCTATAAATAGCCTGAACCTGGTCTTAATAAGTACTAGTTGCCTTACATGATTCATTCGGGTAATTCTTTAGAAGCCTACATTGATAATTCTAAATTTGTGGAACGAATAGTTTGTGGAATTTTCTCTGGGGTGTTTCACTTTAGGATAAATCTCTGTCACCTTGTAGTATGCTTCAAGTAGTAGCCAGAAATCAGTTAGTGAAACGTTGACCATCCAACGTTTGACGCAATAAATCGATTGTGGCATGAGATGCACCATTCTGTTGAAACCAAAGATCGTTCACATAAATCGTTCATGGTGCGATAAATGTCTCCATTGACCGTAATAGTTGCGGCGTCCTAATTTTCAAAGAAATATGGGCAAATGATGCCTCCGCTCCACCTGTGTAAGACCACGTGTGGGTTTTTTGAGCCCCAAAATACAGAAATTTTGCTTATTAACGTACCCACCAAGATAAAAATGAGCTTCATTCGAAAACATTAGGTTTTTTTTTTGGAAAAATCGACATCATACTACAGTTTCTTGTTGGCTCAACAAATCCCAACGTTGCTCAAGCGTAAACCGATTCATTAAGTTTAGTGGAGACAATATACTGAATTTTGAGACACATTAGAATGACTTAAGTATTGTCAGATTCGAAATAATCGATGGTTCAAATTTAAACCGGTAGATGGCTCACCCGATATTAAAGATTTTTCTTAGACCAACAGTAGATGACCTCAGTAGATGACTTCTATTAATGCATACAAGTAGACCATCGGCACATTCAACTTTATTGAAATGTAGTCATTGTATTAAAATGTCGGTATTTTAATTCAAATGAAATTAAATCGAATTTAGCAATCACCCCTTCTGCAACAGCCAACTGTTCTATATATGCTATGTTAACGAGTTAACAAATATTTAAATTCTATCATTCCATCATTCTGCGCTATTCCAACAATTCACATTTCATTTCAAAAAAAATATTTTCATCTTTTGTTGCTCACATGTAAATACTTTTTTTTTAATTTAAAATCACTTCACATCTCTTATGCACATCACTTATGCACAGTTTGGTTGAAATACCAACATATTCATGCATTCGTAGACGTATGAGTGATATTTTTCAATTTTTATTTGTATGAAATATTACGCATACCACATAATGGCAATTAACATTTGCTTACTCACACACAGGTTGGCTGTGCCATAGTAATGGCAAGTAATTTTTATTTAAACATACAAAAATATTTATTTCTTCTATTTTCGTAGAACAACAACAATTTGTTTAATTAACTAAATTTCATTATGAAAGCCAAGGCAAAAAAAAATTCAAAAAACAGAAGCATCAACAGTTTATAAAATAAGGAGGAAAAAATTAAAAAGAAAAATAAAAAAATTTAAAGCGTTAATCTGAAGCATTAAATCACTACCAACTTCATTATAAATTATGCTTAAAGTAAGAAGATGCTTTAAAATAAAAATAAATTTCTACACTTACTCAACAGCATGACAGGGTCTGTGTTTATGCCTCATGGTTGGTGCTGGCCGCCTGTAATAGAAAAACAAGAAGAAAATTTTAAAAAAATACACGAAAAAATACTTAATTTTTGTTTGTAAATGAAAAATCTTAAATTAGGCCAATTAAATGGTAGCCAAGTGAAGTCCTTTGCATTTCTTTAGTCCTAAGCTTTTTCCTTTTTTTTTGCTCTTCGTCACCGTATCAGTTACAAGCTACAAAGCAATGTTGCCTGACGGCTATAAGCGCGTTAATGTGGAAGTGTTCATTTCGCTTTGCCGGCTTGTATGTGCGAATGTCGCAACAGTTTCAAATACAGGCCCAAGGCTGGGATTACTTATTGTATTTAATGCCAAGTAAGATTACAGACTAAGAGAGCATTTAAGTGTCTTGGAAAAATTCTCTTAAAGTTTAATAAGATTTTTTTTAATTTAAGAAAAAAGAAGAGGATTATTTGTAAGCGTATAACAGCTTTCATCATTTCAACTTGTAACGAAGCATAATTAAAAGCATTTTGATTAAATTAGTCTGTCAAACCTAAGCCTTTATAAGAACTTAACAGACTGGGTACGTTAAGAAGGTGAATGAGATAATTGGTGTAAGCACTAGCGTATTATGCCACCGCTTATATTCAACAATGTTCTAGAATTGTGTTCTACGTACACAAAGTCTGTAATTGTAGTCGCTGTAGTCTAGTGTGCTGGCTTATCAGACGTGTGGCCACTATTGAAACCCCAGGTCACATGGTATGCCCCCCAGGTCATTTCTATTGAATTTTTAGTTGTATTTGGCATATAAGCATAGCTGCTAGATAAATGAGAAAAAATAAATAAATAAATTAGAAGTTTCTAAAAACCAAAATTATTTCTATTGTAGTAATACATAAAGTCAATGTATGTACATATGTATCTGAGTTCAAAAAAAAAACATTAAAAAAATTTGTTAGAAATTAAAAGCTAGCGTCCCTCATCTTCCTTCATTAATTTTTTTTGAAAAATTGAGAAATTTTAAAAAATTTTCAGGAAAAAATTGCTTAAGGTTTAAACAATCATTCCAGCGTTGTTTATTGATACATAAGCGTAGCAATAATATTGCATCATCTTAATCTATGGGTGGTGTAAATATTAAGGAGTCAGAAACTCTTGACATTCTGAACATGAAAATTCAGTGTAATGTTGGCTTCAACCGACACATTTTTCAGTTCCTTCTTAAGATCTTATCATCTGATCTTTCTATTTACACCATTTATAACCTATCGAGAATGGAATACAACTCTTGTGTATGGGTCGGTGCCTCAACGTCTATATTGAGGTTTCTCGATCGTGTAAAGGAGAAGCCTTAGTAGCTCGTTTATGACGGTAGTGTATCCAACTCTGTTGGTTCATTGGAGCATTGTTGCAATGTACTTTCTGTTTCACTGTTCTATCGATATTACAAAAGGATTTTGCTCGATAGAAAAAGATGAGTTTTTCCCGAAAATCATATATTCCTACGTAACGCTCGTCTTTCTCGGCTAGCACATCCGTATGTGGTGGATTGGCCGGTGGATCGCACACTGCATTGCAGTAAAAATACGTTTTATAGTCGGATTATTCGTATGTGGTACTCAATTCCTTCAGAGGTCTTTCCTGTTACTTATGGTATAAAAATATACAAGCCTAATGTCCATAAACACTGTTCTATCTTTCCTTCTTCCCATAACATATTGTCATAGTTCCAAACACAATGCCATTCATCCCCTGAGTGTTGGTCGTACGAAAAAAATTACGGTATTCCGATGGTAATATTAGAAGTTATACTTGAATTGTCTGCAACGACAAGTGAGAAATTATTCTCAACTACGAGCTTATTTAGGAGTTGTAATTTTTTGGATTTTAAGGGGTTAAAAAGAAATAACATACAGAAAAATTATCACAGGTATTCGGAAGTAACTTAAAAATTATAATACTTTTCTCATTGTTATTACTAACCTAAATTTCCAATAGTAACAATTGCAAAGTAAATACAAAGCGTAAAGTGGTTTTTAATGTACTAAAGTAATGAATATGATGTAAATTTTTTTCCTAAAAATCGCCAAAATAAGGGCATAAATCGTCATATCGTCAAAATGGTATTTTTGGGGCACAAAATCGTTAAAATCTGGCAGCTATGCATTATGTTGTTGACAATTTATTATCAATAAATTATGAAAGTTTTACTTTTACGTCTGTTCTACTTTTTTTGTTTTAAAGAAGAAGGCTTAAGGCTTAATTTACTTCTTCTCGAATCTAGTGTAGGTATTCAACAAGGAACAGGAAAACGTTATGGTACGGGGTTATTTACCACTATCCATCTTGGCAGCATATTATTCCCGTAGAACATTTCCAGCTTAGACCTTTTGCTGTTATTACTTTTTGCCCTCCTGCCTTGACTCTTAGGGAACAATATTTGTGATACTGTCAGTTTTTCTAGTAATACTGTAACCAATCCACCTCTACTACTAATGATTTGTTTTAGTGTGGATTTCCATTTGCTAAGTTTTAGCCTAGTAGTTATAGACACTTAAATACCATTGGTTTTTCTATGATTGGGTTCGATTTTACAACATATGCTCGGTTATCCTGCATTTGTAAAAGTTTCTCCATACTGATGGTATCAGTTCATTAAGATTGCTGTTTTCAACAGCTTATTAGACTTGAGGCAATGGTTCAATCTCCAACTCAAGAATGTCAATGAAATATGAAAAAATATTTCTACGCAACCTGCTCTGAGCAGATTTCTGGGAAAAACTTTGAGAGTAAATAAAAATTGCCATGAAAAATTTCTCGAAAAAATCTGTCATTCGGAGTCGATTTCCAACTGTAGGTCCAGCCACTTAAATTAACACACATATCAAGTGGTGTGAGAAGCTACATCGTAATCCTGACTGAATGACCAATTATGTATATATGTATTTATAAAGTCTGAAAGGTTGTTGTGTATGTAGGGTAAGCATAAAGTTGAAGCATTTGTGAAATTATACGTGAGATTGGCATTCCTATGCAGAGAGAGAAAAAACTGATTTCACATAGACAAATGAAAAGTGGTATGATTTCTGCGTGAAAACAAACAAATAAAATTGGCATTAAATCTAACCAGGTTTTTTAGTGGGAACTGCATAGCAGTCATAGCGAGACAGTGGCCTCTAAGCATATGCTCTACTCCTGCATAAGTTGTAATGACGAATAAAAAGAGGAGATCACCGGAGATTCATCTGGTATTGTGGAAGCATGAAATGATAATTTATTGATAGAAAATGTCTAGCTAAAGGAGATTTAGATAAATTTCAACTTAATTAAAATGATGATTGAGAAATGCCAGCCTGAAAATTAAGCTGATCGGTGGAATAGATTTTACAATGAGAACTTAAGTCTTATGTATTTAACTTTAGATAACCTCATAATAATTATATTAAAAATTGTATTAATAATTGCATTATTAAACCAATAATTTTATATTCATTAAATATTAATCAAAATTCATAAATCCACATGGTACTAAAAGCATTTCCTTTTTGCTTTAAAAATCCATCACATTTAAATAATTTATTTTTACAAGTTATTTCATAATTGACTCATTACCAGAACCATGTATATACTATATATTTACTATATAAAACTCTGATATCCATTTAAATCATCATATCATTATTTCCTAGGCAAGCATGACAATATTTCAATTGAATACGAATTGAAAAAAAAGTAAAGAAAAATTATAAAAAAATAATCTGAAATTAATTATAAAGTTACATCTAAATAACAATATTAAATTAATATTAAATAAGATTTAATAATAAAAAACAACAACAACAACAAAAACAAATGAACAAAATATTACAAATGAATTCCACTAAATAATCAATACAATTGATGGCAATAAATGATGCTCAACGGAATGCTGCAGCTAGCAAATGCTGCTACAATTTTGTGTAATTTTTGCAATACTGCTGCGGTATTTCTATTGAAATTTTAATTTTATTTTGTATTGTTATTATAATTGTTGTTGCTGTTCAGAAAAATTAATTTATTGGAATATAATTCAATTGCATTAAAAGCAAAAAAAAAATATTTAAATATTGCATGGCGTTGTGCTGGTATTTCAATTGTTTCCAACAGCAGCGACAATAAATCGCCCCCTCCATCGCCTATCATACATGAAAACATACCTACATGTTCGACTTCCATTCAATAATTTATTGATATTTAAAGGACATGTTACTTTTCTGTTGTTGTTGTTTTTATAGTTTTTTTTTTGTAATAATTTTTTGTTTGTTATTGCACTCCGCCACACATGTTTATGGCCATCTGTTGTTATTCGTTACCCAATAATTGTGTGAATAATTGTGGTGTGGGCAAGAGCAGCTTGTGGCGCAGTTTTTGTTTTTTTTTTTTTGTTTACTTGTCAACTTATGTTGATGTTGTTTGTTTTGTTTGTGTACTTAATTTAATATAAAAATTAAATTAAAAATTAAAAACAAAAACAATGTAAAAAAAAGGAAAAAATTATAATTCAACTGCATTTTATTTGTAAATAACAACAGCAGCAACATGTAATTGTCGTTGTTGTTGTCGTTGTCGTTCTGCCTTATTTACTAGCATTGTGGTAAACAAACGGTTGAGTTTTGTAAGATAAAAATACAGCAGAGTTAACAGCATGATACCCTACGTTGTTAGCGATTAATACTGTTACGTGTTTGCCTTTTGAAAACGTTTAAAATATCAGCTCGTAGATTGCAAATAAAATAAAAACAAATTTGTGTTTAATTTTAATTAAAATTCTTTATTATTCGCACAATTCTATGTGCCACTGTTTACAACTTGATGTAAACAACAACAATTGCTTTTCTTTGTTATTCCTCTGTTTACACTCTTCGCATAAACAATAACAATTACTAGTCAACTGTTCGACAGATCTTTGTAACGGAGATCTTCAAACCACGATTACTCTCTTCAAACGCACAGCGTCTTCACACAAGACTGACTGAACTTTTACTATCTCTGTTGCCTGCTTTGAATTGCCTTTTATATGGCAACGTAAACAGTCTGATGAATGTTCTTGAAGGCGAATGTTCATGGTTTCGCTTTCTAGAGATATCTATAGATGTAAACGTCGTTGTTTCATTATTATTGTTTGTGTATTTTGTTAAAATGTTTTCTTGTAGTGTTTGTTGTTGTATTTTGTGTACGTGTTTGCCATTTTTTATGCTGGTGCGATAATTTGTAAACAAGTCCATTGTTTTTGTTTTTGTAGCTTTTGTTTATAATTTTAATGTTAAACGATGTTAAAGCAAAACACCAGTATCTAGATTTTTCCGTTTTCGGAACAATACATACCAGCAGTAATACAAACTACGCAAAGTATTCCACACACTCTCTAGATGTTTGCGACATCAGTGTGGATTGAGGGCATAGTTGACTTGGATCCACCAATTAACTACACGATAGCTGACCTCATTTTCTATCCTGGTTTCTATCCTGGCAAAAATATGGAATAGTTTACGAGAATGCGTTACACCTTCCAGAGAACATCATCAAAGAATTCAGTAATGGATACAGAACACCGAACTTTTTCAGAAGCTCTGATTGTCTCTTCGACTTCCCTGTTGCTGTGGCATTATTCAGCTTGAAGTAATTGCTACAAAAGTAGCCAGCCAGAGTCTAATAAGTAATGTGTTGGCGATTTTTTCTCCACCAATTTTCTGACAACAGCTCTGAGAGTGCCAATCTTGAATAAAAATTAACACACATACCATGGGTGGTGTCAGAAGCTAGGTTGTAAACCTGATTAAAGGCTTATTATGACCAATTAAGTCAGACAGACGCTGTGTAAATCCAATTTCAGAGTATAAAGAGAGGAAAGGGAGATATTTCTCTCTATTGTGGACGCCAGCAGAGCATGGTTCCAACCTAAAAGATCATCTATGAATGCCGGGTCTCTGGAGAAGATTGTGATAAACTCAGCATTTTACTCTCATATAGGTTCTAGGATACGAGGACATTGATGGCAAAAGTTTAGCGGATGAACTTACAGGATCTATTATTTCTCCTTAGAGGGACAAACAATTATTCTCACATGTAATTTAATCATTCGCAACGAAACATTGATGAAGTTATTTAAGCATGAATTTTCAAAACCATTTAAAGGGAAAAGTCTTTCATTATCACCAGCTTTATGCAGGCAATCAATAATTCCTCGTTTGCTGTCCCCCTTTTTGATAAAGTTTAACCGCAAACGATTGTCTCCAAATAATTAAAATGTTCACAATTGACAAATTTGATTAAATCGAATTGAATTGTTTTTATTGAACATTTTTAAACAATGTTTTACACTCTCTGCTCTGTTCTCTGCTCTCTCTTGTTAATGGATTTTCAATAATTTTATTTTATTTGGTTGTTAATGCCATTGCTGCAGCAATATTAACAGCAGCAGCAGCAGTAGCAGAAAATGAATGAGTTGCCAGCTTAATTCAATGGTTTGAAATATTAACTCCATAGTTAATAAGGCAACAACATTATTTTTTTTTCGTTGTATTACAACAATATTGAATATCAACAACAAGTGAAATTTACAATTTTTTTTGTTTTTTGTATCAGGTACAGATGCTTACAGACTTTGATTAAAATAATCAGCGTATGTAAGTGTATAAATAAGTGTATGAACACGTGTATGTGTGTAAAGATATGCAAGCTGACAATGGCTCATTAATTGGCACTTAACATGCAAAGTTATCACCTGCATTTATGCATTGCAGCTGTATGGTTTTTTTTTCGAAATAAAAAAATCATAAGTTTGTCCGTGTTGTTTGCATGCACATGTATGTAATTCTATTCTCCCATTTCATTGTTTGTATTGATATTGGTTTATTTGTCTCTGCATCTGTATGTCTCTGTACGTGTCATATGTATTCGTATGTTTGCTTAGCATGTTGCATACATAATTGTTTATGTTGCTGTGCTATTTTGCAAAAACGCTTACACTTGCGGCATGATGGCCTCAAAGTGTTGTTTACTTTCATTTAAATATTGTGGCCACAAATAATTTAACAAAACAACGCCATGCAATCAAACGCATGAATTTTAAATAATTTTTTTGTTGTTGTTTGTATTTGTATTTGCCCGTGTATGTGTTTAAATTGTTTGCCGACTTGTTTTTAATTTAGACGAGGATTAAATTATTTGAATTTTGTAGAATGAATTTGGTAAAGATTGCATAATAAAATTGGTTTATGCAACTTGTTGGTGCACAAAGTGCAACACAGCATAGTTGTGATGTGAATAGGTGGCCATACAAGTGTTCTAAGAGAGCAAACACTATGGATATGATTTATGGCAAAAATTTCGAATCATTTCGAAACGTTTGGGTCTCAGACTGTCTCTTAAACCAACAAATTGTATTGTTGTATTATACAGGCTAAATTATGAGTTATAAACACAGCCACTATATGGATCCACTAATATTCTCTATTGCTTAAGGATATACACCCCTTTAATGATAGTGGAACAATAATTAAATCTCATGAGAGTGCGTACACCATATCTTACAATGTCCAAAAATCCGCCATGTTTCTCTTGGGACGATTGCAATACATTCACAGGACTCAAGTTTTTAAAGGCGGCAACCATTATGGATATGAACGTAAAGTTTTGTACTTGAAATGTACTTGAATATCGAACCCGTTTGAGATAGCAGTAGTAGCCAGTGTCATTAAAGCAACTATCCTCATGGGTCTGTTCTAGAAAAACTGTTACAGTCTATTATGAATAACAACGTATTAGGTGTGAGATCATTGAAATTCGCAGCCCTTTTTAGATTTTGCATGCGATAGCATCGTTATGACTTAAGCAGAGCACTCGCACTGAGCACAACTCTATAGAAAGGAAGCCATTAGTTGGTCCTGGCTAAAGAATAAAGCAGAAACTGTCCTAATAAACTGCTTATTCACTCAGAGGCCAGTGTCCATAATGACTGTTTTGGGCAACTATCTGGTAGTTGCTAACAGGCCGCCAGTCGAACATTCATCTGCTTTGAGTTCGATTTGAGAACAATATGACACCGTCTGGGCATATTCAAGCAATTTGGCAGAGGGAATGCCGGTATAGCCGATCCCAGGATATATGGGAGTTTACATCAATGGGCAGGAAGATGAGTTTAGAGAAAGGGAGATTATTCTGTGAAGTTTAAAGAAGGGAAATGGAAGATGCCACGAAGCCTTAAGCTTTTGAGATAATTTAAACTTCTGGTAGGTGGTTATAAAAATAAGAGAATTCTGAAGTAGCACGAGAATTGTAACAAGTCGTCGACAATGTAGACTGAAAGAACACTTGATATTTAGAACCTGTGTAGGGTTTAAGTCGCCGTAATCCATTAGGTAGTGTGTTGGCTTATTAGACGTAAAGCCAGGGTTCGAGCCCCAGGCCACACATCAAAACAAAATACAAAAAGTATTTCTTCGGCGACTTCCTCTCATTAGATTTCTGGCAAAAACTCTGAGAGTAAATAAAAATTCCCATGAAAAGTTTCTCAAAAATCTATCGTTCGGAGTCGACTTTAAACTGTAGGTCCCGCCACTCATGTATAAAATTAACACACACAACATAAGTGGTGTGAGAAACTAGGTCGTAATCCTGACTGAAGGGTTGTAATGACCAATTATGTATTTATGTATGTATGTATGTATGTATGACACTGCTTGGACATATTCAAGCAGCTTGGTAGAGGAAATGCCGGTATGGCCGATCCCAGGATATATGGGAGGAAGATCAGTTTAGAGAAGGGAAAGTTTTTAGTTTTAGTTTAAGCAGATCGTATGCCAGAATTATTCTGTGAAGTTTAAAGAAAAACTTTGTAAGTTAAGGGAAATGGAAGATAAGTTAAACTTTTTGTAGGTGGTTATAATAATAAGAGAATTCTGAAGTAGCACGAGAATTGTAACAAATCGTGGACACTGTAGACTGAAAGAACTCTTAATATTTAGAACCTGTGTAGAGTTTAGATGGAAATATTTGCATGCTTGTCAAATACAAGGCAGTGAGTTAATGCTACTGGCATCGAATAGCAATTTAAAGTTTGTCAGGGATTAGATGAGACTTTACAAGAATACCTATGTAGACTACATGGTTTCGAACCTCGGCTTTCTCAATAAGTGCTTTCACCACTACTACACACTTACACACACTTGTTATGGTTTAGGTCGGAGTGGTAGGTCTGATATCACAAATCTCACTTGAGTACGCATAGCGGCCCGTTGTGATGCCACGGGTGAACGCAGTCCCTGTACTGACCAAGTTCCACCAAAATCAGGGAATATGGATAATTCTAAAAACCGTGCTTTTTCAAACTGTCTAGTCTATGTCGTCTAACATTTGTAAAGCAAACCTATAAATTAACCTGGAATTTTCGGTGGCAAATTTCAATAGTTTTTGTTTGTTGCTTAATAAAGAAAAAAATTTAAAAAAACAGAAATTATTTTTTGTTTCGAATCAATGAAGTTTGTTTGTTGTAATGCAGTTTCATCAATACATTTTACTTTCAATGCATAAGCAAACATAGTAACAATCAATACTAAGGCGTATGAGTTACATATAATACGTTGCCATTTACAAAAAAATATTGCTCATACGTATAAGTACGTATTAGTGCTTATGCTTTAAGCTCCGTAAAGTATGCAACATGAAATTAAAAATGGGCAGACAATTAAACAATCAACACTAAGACGTATGAGTTACATGTAAAACGTTGCTGTATATAAAAAAATATTGCTCATACGTATAAGTGCATATGGGTGCTTATGCTTTAAGAAGATCTTTAAGTAACGTATGCAACATTAAATGAAAAAAAAAAGTGAAGAGTTAAAATTTTTTTTTGTTTGTTTATCATTTAAAAACAGAGAGAAGAAACCTTAAGTTACGCATTTTTTGCCCTCTTTCCTTTGCCTCACTGTGCCCACGCTCTACACACCAAAATAATAGACTTTTTAAAAATTGTAAAGCCTGCGGCAATATTTTAGCAACCAACCATGGAAAATTACTTTTTACACTATTTTTTCTACTCTTCTTCATTATATTCTTCTTTTGTTGCTTTTTGTGTATTTGTTTGCTTGTTTGTTTGTTGCTGGCCTTTAAATGAAGAAAAAGTCTAATAAAAAAAACAAAAGAGAGAAGGGATAAATAAAAAAGGGGGAGAGAAAAAGAAAGTTTCAGCAAATGTTGATGAGTATATGAATGCGTAAGTGTAGAGATTATGCTTGTCTTAAACACTCTTTTTGTTTTTGCTTTTCTTCGTCTTTTTACATTTTATGCGTAACGCCTTGGGTTTCAAAAAAAAGTAAAAAAAAATTCTTATACAAACATGCTAAACGAGTACATGTGTTTGTGCTAGCGTAGTAGTATTAGTTCTAGTGCCTGCTAGTAGTAGTAGTAGTAGTAGTTGCGTTATAAATGTAATCAAAAGAAATTGTTTTTTAGTCCTCAGTTTTTTTTATTTCCCTTTTGTTTTCTAGTCTTTTTCTCTTCTTGCTTTGTTTTTTGTGTAGACGAACAAGTGTTTACATCTCTATGTGTGTGTGTATTTGTATTGCGTGTATTTGTTTGCTTTAAGGTTGTATAGAGTGTTTGTTGTTGCTTTTTATTAGCACTTCAAAATGACTCTTCTCATCAACTAAAATTTCAACATTTCCTTTGGCCCTGATCTCAAGGGTTGTGTGTACAGTAAAGATCATTTAAAACTGTGTGGACTTCTTCTGTACATGAGTTTGATGACAAAAAAAATGCTTTTAAGGTAGATTACCCTTCGTATCGTTTGACAATGTAGGTATGAAAAGCAGAAAAGGAATGCAAACAAATGCTCTTTGTAAATTGCTAAACTTAGGGCGTGGTAAGAAGCCAATAAAAAGGAGCAGGAAATTCTACATCAAGCTCCTCCAAATAGAGTGGGTGGACATGGGTGTTACACGAAAAACTACCATATATTCCAACAGATTCCATTGTCTTGTGGTATTAAATATTTGCAACGGTTTCAAAATCATGGAGACATTAAGGACGAATTAGTGAACTTCCAAACTTGAAACAATAGATATTGCAGCTATAACTACCATTTCCTATTAAGAATTTTATTTGTAAAATTTTTGGTGTTAGATCCTGTTAGGAATATTAAAGCTTGCTGCGTTTGCTTTACAAGCTATATTTCTTAATTTATATATTTTGCTATATTTTCTTAAGTATTCTCCTGAGAAGCAATGTCCCTGTCAGCTACGCAATATAGTTGTCAGACTTTTGAAAGGATTTCAGCTTTCCCTTCCAAAAGTCTATGCGTCACATGTCTCTGTCAGGTACTTAATATATGCAGTTGCCAGAAAGTTGCCAAAAGTCTTACATCTATAACGCGCAGCTGGCAGGGAAATGTAACATAGGATTTTAGGATTTTTTTAAACCTGAATGGTCATTTTTGTTAAGTAAGATTACTCTTCGTTGAATCGATTAAAAAAAAAATTTTTTTTTCGCCTACTGACTCCAAGTTTTCATTATCAACTAACATTGTTGAAAAAAAGAGCGAAATTTGGTCAAACATAAAAGAGTTATATGATAAAGAGTAAATGAGCTTCGATTCGACGAACAGTAACCGTCCAGGCTTAAAAATTCTGCACTAAAGATTAATTATCTTCTCGCTTAACGGGGTCCTCTTTAATTTCGACAATTTCGTTGTTTCCTTACAGACGGCTTCTGAAGTTCAGTCGATTGATAGTCAGTATATTGTATGCTTGGCTAACGGGGTCCTCTTTAATTTCGAAATACTTTGAACACTATCATCATCATTATTTCCATAGAGAAGGCTTTTAAAGTTTAGTCGATTGTAATTTGGGATTAACTTCTGTGGTCTGGTTCGATTTTAATCACACCGCTTGTCCCGATTTTTTAGACTTGTAAACTTCTGCCATTCCTCCACTTCCCATTCTCCCCTTTCCTACATCCTCTCCTTTTTAATCCCTTCCCTCTGTAAGGACGCTGTACAATGGGTCAATTCGACCTCCGGGTACTGTACTTGTCTTTATTGACAACCTAACCTAACATAAACTTCTGCCATAGTGGCAACTACATAACGATCTACAAAGTGTTCCTCAACATAACCTTGCTGGAAGTGCTGGCGTAATAGGATACTGATTCTCGGCAACATGTGGAGACATTTTTTGTGCAGCTTAATAACGACACAATATGTTATGGTCCATACCTCCTCTCGTTCGCTTTTCTTTGTTGTTTTTTAAGACGGTCATCCGTCTGTTATAAATAATTACTTTTCCTAGATACTTGGAGAAGCCGTGCCAACGACATTCTGTACAACTTTTTATGTCCACCACTGTACTATTGCCTATTTTTTCTTTCAGTCTCAGCAAACCTTTTTTCTTCGTCTTGGTTGCAGTATCTTTTTCTTATTTTTTCCATTTTTTTTTGTGTTGATTTTTATTACTTATTGTTACGGCTGTTGCTGCTATTATTGTTGCTGATGTTGTTGTTTCATAGAACATTAATGCTACATTTGTCCTGCGGCAATTTTTGGTTAAGTATTCTATTCCTTTATTTTATATCTGCCACCTTTTTTTTGTTTCTCTTGCTTTTTGCCTTGTTTCTTTTTGATTCAAACCGTCTTGGTTTCTTAGTTTTTTTTTCATTTTTTTGGTAAATAAAATACAGTTTTTCCGATTTTTTTTTATTTCCTTCACAATACTTTATGAGAAACACCATAAATACGACAGCAAAAAAAACTCATGTTCTTCACGAGTAACTAAATACGTTTTTTTATTCTTTTACTCTTAAGTTTCACTTTCCCTTCTCCCCACCGCCCGCTGTATATTGCACTGGGTGTTTAAGCGTTAAAGGCGTTAAAGATGCTGACAGTAGCTGTTGTATAATTAGTTGATTTCTTTCTATCATTTCTTGTTGTTGTTATTGTTGCTGTTAGAGGGTCTGTGAAAAGCAACAGCTTTTGACGAGCACATAAATAAGTATGAAGGGAATAGGGAGAGAGTGAGACGGAGAGAGAGAAAGAAAAGAAAAACTTTAATCTGAAATGTTGCTTAAGGCTCAATGTCAATATTCATCTTTATTTTACGCTTAAATTTGTAGCGCTAGTTAGAGCCAGCAATAAATGGTGATTTCTTTCAATTCCTTTATTACCGCTTTTTCCAATGGATGGATGCGAGGGTTGTCTTATAATTTTTAGTAACTTTGAGTAATGTCTACTATAAAGAAATGCTATAATAATCGCTTGGGAATTATTGAAAATTAACTTAAAGCACGAAACGTTTCTTATTATTTTGCTCATGTTAATCTTGATGTCATTAGCTGTGTCGTAATAAGAACGGGGTACTTTGTATCCAACAATAACGTTATGAGTACATAGCGGAGGCGGATATAAGTAACACTAAGTACTGTTTAAAGTCGCCCCTGTCTAGTAGATAGTGTGTTGGCTCATTAGACAACAACCTGTCATTCACTGTTAGACAGGAAGAGGGTTACTTGGATATCACGAACTCATACGGTGTCTATAGTAGATCCGCTCCATCGCTGCGTCATTACAGCTTATGCCGAAGTAGAGTATATACCCAGGGACCAGTATCTCATTATGACTAGCTACGCAGTTCCTAATATTTATTTATTTATTTATTTAAGTCAATGGACAAATTCCTTACCGACTAATAACACAAATCGAAAGCAAAAATTAAATAGGATTACAATCAATTTCTTCGAAAATATAAGTAATAGCTACAATAAAAATATGAAAAGTTACGAATTGAGAAAAACAATAATGTTCCGTTTTATAACGCTAATAATTAAATTGACGGCAAATTCTAGCGACAGCATAATTAGTTCTGCAGAATTGTTTAACAGTACTTAACAGAAATTCACAGCAATTATTACCATTGATCAGGTTAATCATGAAGGATACATTTAACATTGTTCGACGATTCTTAAGGGTAGGCAGTTTTATTAAAGCCAGTCTACTTGTATATGAAGGCATATCTAAGTAATTCCATCCAAGGCCACGCAAGCAGAAGAGCAGAAATTGTTTCTGAACAGATTCGATGTGTTCGCTGTAAACATTATAGTGAGGATCCCATACGATGGATCCATACTCCAAAATTGGTCTGACAAGCGATACGTATAACTGTTAAGTAATAAATGGATCAGTAAATTCCTTTGCCAACGTTTTATGAAGCCAAGAGTGCTTCTTGCCTTATTTACAGTCAAAGTGATATGATCATTAAAGTTTAATTTTGTGTCTAATAGGATCCCAAGATCAATAAAAGAGTCCACTATTTCCAGTTGATAACATCCAAACAAGTAATTAACCGCAATACAATTATTTCTTGAGAACCGCATACATTAGCATTTTTTAATATTCAGCTCCATCATGTTGTACTCGCACCATAAAAAGAAATTATTGAGATCACTTTGAAGATAAATATGCTCGATGAAATTATTAATGGAGAGAAAAACTTTTACATCGTCAGCATATATCAAGATATTGGCAAAATTAATCATGTTGGGAAGATCGTTTATAAACAGCGAAAAAAGAAGTGGACCAAGATGGCTGCCTTGAGGAACACCAGATAGCACGTAAATATAATTAGATAAACTATTGTTCACACATACAGTCTGCTTTCTACTAGTCAAATACAACTCTAGCCACCTTAAACTCCTATGATTTACACCCATTAAATCTAATTTAGTTAACAGGAGTTTGTGATTCACTTTATCGAACGCCTTACTAAAATCCGTAAAAATTACATCAGTTTGCTTCCGTTGAGAAAAGGCCGCAGGTCTGGTCAGGTTTAATGTCAATTTTTTTCTGTTCTCTAAACAAGCGCCTTCATTATACCATTTTGTATTTACCTGTGTGAAATCAGTTGCTTACCCCTATACACAGGAATGCTAATACATACATACTCTTAAGTCAGGATTACGACCTAGCTTCTCATTCCACTTGTGTTGTATGTGTTAATTTTATTTATGAGCGGCAGGACCTACAGTTTTAAAGTCGACTCCGAACGACAGATTTTTGAGAAACTTTTGATGGCAATTTTGTTTACTCTCGGTGATTTGGTCTGAAATTAGATAAGGGGGACGTCGGCACAGAAATATTCGCTCTTTATTTCGTTTTGTTGGAGGTGCCTGACCTTTAGTTTGAACCGTGGCCTCGCTTCTAATAACCCAACACAGCACCTATTAGGCAACGACGACTAGCAAATTTAGATATTGCAGAAGGTCCAGTTCAACAAAGTCGAATATTTTGATACGCCTTTAGTTTCTTTTGGAACTTTCAACAAAGACTTTCACACTTTGACGGTTGATAATGGTCATCTGCTTGAATGAACATCAGTCAACTTAGTTGTCATTTATTCTACCTGCAAAGTAACCATAACAATCAACATTACGTGCTTTCTCTTCAGGTAAAATAAACCCGCTTCATTTATTTTACGATCGTCATAATCGTCGTACCGAAAGTAGTCCTCTTTAGCAATTGGTAACTGACCTTTACTTTCATCGGAAAATGAACGAGGAGGCCTGTTTTTGAAGAACGTTCCCATGAACAAACAAAATTTTCGATTTTGTCGATAACAATCCACATGAAATACAAGAGCGCGCAATTCAACCCAAAAAGGCACAGTTTGGCATGGTAGATATTTCTTCTTTCTGATCCAACTTCTTTTGATCTGAATATGATGATCTGGCTGCAGAAGTCATGTTACAAGAAGGTGGTATGAACTGGTCACCACGATCGTGCGATTTGGCCTAATCAGACTTTTTCTTGTGGAGTTTTTCTAAGTCATTAGTGTATGCGAGTAAACCACAGCAATCCTCGAAGCTAACATAACCTATGCCATTCTGCCTGATTTATAACCAGTGTCATGGAGTATTCCAAACTTTGGATGCACAAAGAAGTCTAAGGGACTCTACTAAAACACAAAAAAGTGGTTGTCATTTCCATTGGGTAGACAAGGTCATCTTCAACACCAACGTCCGCTAACGGCAGATGAGCGACTTGGTGAGTTTGGTGGCACGAGTAATTTAAAACTTCTTCTCCCTTCTGATATCATTTTATTATTTATGGCGTTGTCATAACGTTATAACATTATAGTAACGTCGTTACTATAATTGTCGGTCGTAGCCTAAGATTTGAAATGCCTAGCGTCCCTACTTGACGACAGAATGAATTTCATTTCGCACACATTTTCTGCCAGACCTCTCTTAGCAAAGTCGCATTCTAAAGCACTAAAAACAGCACGTATACAAACTAGATATCTGTAAAGAAATCTACCATTCTGATTTATTTTCCCTCTCTCATGAAATATTAAATTATTGGAAACTTCACAGAACTGCAACAGTTTACATTGTTACGTTTTTACCTTTTAAAAGCGTTTAAAATATGAGTTCAAAGATTGCAAATAAAATAAAAATATATTTGAAATTGGTTTTTATGAAAATTCTTTAATATTCGTACAATTTTGTGAGCCACTGTTCACAACTTGATGTAAACAACAATTGCTTTTCTTTGTTATTCCTCTGTTTATACCCTTTGCATAGACAATAACAATCACTAAACAATTGTTCCACAAATCTTTGTAATAGAGATCTTCAAACCACGATTACTCTCTTCAAACGCACAGCGTCTGCACACAAGACTTAATGAACTTTGCTCACTCAGTAGCCTTCTTTGCCTTGCCTTTTGTATGATGTGGTCAACAGTCTAATGAATGTTCTGGGAGACGGATGTTCATGACTTCGCATTTTCGAAATCCCTATAAATGTAAACATCGTTGTTTACGTTTATTATTGTAGTGTTGTCGGTATACATACATACATACATAATTGGCGATTACAACCCTTCAGTCAGTATTACGGCCTAGTTTCTCACACCACTCATGTTGTCTTTGTTAATTTTATACATGAGTGGCGGCACCTACAGTTTAAAGTCGACTCCGAACGACAGATTTTTGAGAAGCTTTTCATGGCAGTTTTATTTCCTCTCAGAGTTTTTGCCGAAATCTGCTGAGAGGAAGCCGCCGAAGAAATATTTTGTCATATTTCGTTTTGATGACTGACCTGGGGTTTGAACCGTGGCCTCAAGTCTAATAAGCGAACACACTACCTACTAGACTACGGCGCCTACATTTACTTCGTTTACTTGTTTATCATTTTTCTATGCTGATGTTTGCTGTTGTATTTTTGTTTACTTATTTACCATTTGTTTTATGCTTGTGTTTGTTGTTGTATTTTTGTTTATAACTTCAATGCTAAGCGATGTAAAACCAAAACACCAGTTTCTAGAATCTTCACTTCCGTAACAATATGTAAAGCTTGTGAAGACTGGTGTAAAACTCTAACTACTCCTTCATATTTTGATTGCCCCATGTCCCCTGTATAAAAATTAATTTGCTTGTAATCCACTTTACTGCCATGGAATGTGTCAAAACAATTGAAGGCACTTGAAAACTCATGATATTTTATTTTAATTGTAAAAGTTGTTGCTGCTCTTACTGATTGTGCAGCAGGAGTTGTTGTTGTTGTTTTAATTGTTGTTAGCTGCTCTGTTTTTATTAAAAATTCAATTCATTTTAATTTTCCAACACTTTTCTAATACTCGAAACAAAATTGTTTAATTTTCGCAAAAAAAAACTCAAAAATGTGTAACAAGCAATTAAAAACAACAACGGCAATAAAACAGCAACAACTAAACTGCAGCAACAATTAAAATTAAACATGATTTTTGTGTTATTTTATCATTTACTAAACACAGCAACAATTTATATGTTCTTTTTTTTTTGCACATTTTTCTTTTATTTTTTGGTTGCTGTTGCTAATGCCACTCATTTGCATTTAAACGGCGCCAATGTATTCACAGACTGGATTCAATTTTTTTGTTTTGTCATGTCCTTCATGTGATTGTTTATAGTTGTGAGAAGAGAGTGTTGTATTGTGTTGTGTTGCTTTGTACTTAAAAAATTATCATTTTTAATAAACTTAATGAGAATTATAATGATTGTGTTGATGACGATGACGATGACGATAATGCTAATGGGTGCTGCATCAACGCAATAATGTTGCTGTTAAAAATTTATATTAAATTTGATTTGATTAGACACAATGCGGTTATCATATGCAAGCATATTCATAAAAGCAATCTTCCTACTCTCTTACTCTCCTGCATTTGCAATTTTCACTGTGTTTTGAGTATTTCTGTAGCCATTGTGATGCCATTTTTGTTCAATTTTATTGTCTTCCATATAAATTTACCGTAAATTTTATATGTTTAGACATTAATTTGTGAAAATTATTTTAAATTTTATTTGTTTTTATAACGGTACTTATGGCCATAAGCAGTTATAACTGCATTGGCATTTAAAAGTTCACAGTTTAATTCAGGCTCTAGTGACAGGGTGTAAAAGGGCCATTTGAAAACAGAACCAGAAAATCGTTACAGAACAACATTGTATGGCACATAGGGTATTCAGAAGCCGAATCAATTAAACAGAATTTTTGTAAAAAAAAAAATAAAAAAAAATAAAAAGATTTTGTATAATTATTAAAGGTGTAGTAAAAAGGTTTTCGCTTAATTAGAAGAATGCAATTGGTTTAGATAAGTAAGTGGCTTTGCCATAACCTATTAAGCCTCTCTCAAAGAAATTTTTGTTACGAGTAACATAAATCTGAGACAATTAACTTTGAAGAATCAAGAAAAAAGAAATTATTTCGACTAAAGAAAGACCAAGGTAATTCGCTGATGCCATGCAGAGTCTAAAAAATATTTGCGAAACTTTTGTAATTTATCGGATTCTTCATTAATCGCCTCCTATCTTTTAATTTAAATAAAATGCAGTGTAGGTGAGATAACGAAGTCGCAGTGGTCTAGTAGGTAGTGTATTAGCTTATTAGACGAAAAGCCAGAGTTCGAGCCCCAGGCCAGACATCAAAATAAAATACAAAAAGTATTTCTTCGGCGACTTCCTCTCAGCAGATTTCTGACAAAAACTCTGAGAGTAAATGAAATTGCCATGAAAAGTTTCTCAAAAATCTGTCGTTCTGAGTCGACTTTAAACTGTAGGTCCCGCCACTCTTGTATAAAATTAACACACACAACATAAGTGGTGTGAGAAACTAGGTAGTAATCCTGACTGAAGGGTTGTTATGAATTATGTATGTATGTATGTAGGTGAGATAACACTAAAATGTTTATTATTTTAAAGTACCTCTTTATGCCATTATCTGTTGAATACAACATTGTTTAAATGTATCGTCCAACATAACCAATTCTCCATGATTTTGACGCAAAAATCAGAAATTTTTTCTTGTGGGAAAAGCGAACTTAACTGCCTCAGATTCTCATACCTACTCTCACAAACAGAGGCGTAGTTTTGAGGTAGATCCTATGTTTCGTCGGCGTACGGGTATTGATCGATCGTTTACCGATTGATGTCGCCGTAGTCTAGTAAGTAGTGTGTTGGCTTATTAGACGTAAAGCCAGGGTTCGAGTCCCAGGGCAGACATCAAGAAAAAAAACAAAAAGTATTTCTTCTGCGACTTCCTCTCAGCAGATTTCTGGCAAAAACTCTGAGAGTAAATAAAATTGCCATGAAAAGTTTCTCAAAAAAATATGTTGTTCGGAGTCAACTTTAAACTGTAGGTCCCGCCACTCATGTATAAAATGAACACACACAACATAAGTGGTGTGAGAAACTAGGTCCAAAATCCTGACTGAAGAGTTGTAATGACCAATTATGTATGTATGTATGTATGTATCCACAACATTACGAACAGTCCTTTTGGTAGGAAGCTTAGAGCGATTGTAAAATTTATCAGGCGCTCGGTATTTTATCCAAACAGAACACCCAGTTCATTAAAGACAATTTTATTTTTGTACGTATTGTTGAATGCTACATATATCCGTCCATAGTAAATAAATGACAACTAAATTGTACCACTTTACAGTTCGAAAACATGACTCTTAATTGAGTAAATAAATACAAAATAGCAGAGCTTTATAAATAATTGCCTTCGATATGCCACAAAGTATAGTGACCCAAAAATTGAGTTTCAACTTTATGATAATGTTGCTTTGAACTGTAATCCTCGAAGAGTGCGGCTTTGTGCACAAAGCATATTGCTCTTACTCAAGAATAATGCTGGCAAATCGTTTGCCTAACGAAGATTAATAACATACATTTTGGAAATCTTAAGTTTCCAACGTGGAGTTCAGGCTTAAGATTGGTGGCTTTCGTAACAATGATTGTTAAGGTCTAGTTGTAGCCCCTATCACTACGTCAATAATTCGACATTGTGTGACTATATGGTGTTACGTTTACAACTATAGTATATGGCTACTACAGACAGGTTTCTTGTTGAGAGTTTTAACTACCTATCGCACCCAACCTCTTTCCCGGAAAAAAATTCAATTCCCTCTTGCGAGTTCTTTAACGAAAATTTATGAAAGCTGCATTAATAAGGAAATAATTATTTCTGGTGATTTCATTATTCAAAACTCTTCTTGATTAAATCACATAAGACAACTCTAGAAAGTCTATGAGTTGAGTTATTTATTTCGTTTACAATTTATGCACTTTGCAGTTCTAGAAAAAGTTGAAGTTTAACTATAACACCCGGGTTTATGTAAATAATCTCTGAATTCTCTAGTCGAGACAAATAATTTTAACTGTAGTTGTTTTTCTGTTCTTTAAATTTTGTTATTAAATGGCCCATAATAAAAATTGTTTTGGTTGTTGTTGTTATTATTGTATTTGTGTCTACACCTGAAGTTATGGAATTTAGAAACCAAATAAAATTATGCATGAATTATAATTTAAATATTTTCCAATTTTCATTATTTAATAGCATTTATTGTTATCGATAACAAATGGAATTTATTTAAAAAAGTGTTATAAAATTACAGTCAGTCAGATCAGTGTATTCACAATAATAATTACACTAAGTAAAGTCAATTACAATTTAATTGTCAGTTTGATGGGTGATGTATTAGTCTAGGCTTTTAGCGTGAGGGTTGTTGATTCAATTCAGACCAGAGTCTGTTTTGTTACACTATACCAAGCATAAGGTCGAAATTACTAACCTCGTATATATTTTTAATTGTATCCTAGTTAATAAATAAATAAAAAAAATGTTCAGCCTGATAGAAAGGTACTTTATTGTCCTATAACAGGTAGAAAAAAATTCGCTGATGAGCTGTCCAGAGCTGGAACATAGTTCACCATCTGTTACACTGGGTATTTTCTGATCATTCTACAGACAGTTTAAGCTTTGTTGGTCCATGTCGTACTGCTATTCTGATGTGAATAAGATGAGAACTATCATCATAGCATCGCACACTATTGCTATTCTAACAGGCCACTGCTGTATTCATTGACTTGGCATTCCTTCGAATTACTTCTTTAGAAACTGAGGTCCTGAGAAGATGGTGGAGGCCGTATTTCACCACATATGTACGCTGCTCTTGCATTGAAGAGGCGAAGATTCTTCACCTCTCATTCACTATCATCCTTGACCGAACCCTCCAATATAAAGATTGCTACATGAGAACATTTATTCTGGTCTCAAGCTTATTAACTTTACGAAAAAGTGGGTTACAATAGTCGTTTACAAACTCTGAGAGTGATTAAGACGCTGTAGTCTAGTAGGTAGTGTATAAGCTTATTAGACTTAAGGCCACGGTACAGGTCAGACATCAAAACGAAAATATTAAAAAAATATTTCTATGCTGACTGCCTCTCAACAGATTTCTGGCAAAACTCTGAGAGAAAATAAAAAATTGCCACGTAAAAGTTTCTCAAAAAATCTGTCATTCAAAGTCGACTTCAAACTTTAGGTGCCGCCGATAATGTATAAAAATATCACACACAACGTAAGTGGTGTGGGAAGCTAGATTGTAATCCTGACTGAGGGGTTGTAATGAACGATTATGTGTGTATGTACGAGTGCCATTAATTGCCATGAAAGAGCTTTTCAAAGCTAATGATTGCTATAATGTCTAACTAGTCATACCAATGTTCATAGATAAAATTAGGACACACAACATGGATGTATTTTACTCTCAGAGTTTTTGCAAGATAACTATTAAGAGGAAATCGCCAAAGAAATATTTTTTTCCAAATTTCATTTTGTTCGAGGTGTCTCAGATGGAGTTTGAACCGTGATTTCACGTCTAATAATTCATTCACATTCTAGGGATAAATATTTGGTGATTATCTTGAAGTCGCCGTGGTGTAGTAGGTAGTGTGTTGGCTTACTATTCGTAAAGCCCGGGTTTGTATCCCAGGTCAGACATCAAAAAAAAATGAAATATGAAAAAAAAAAATATTTCTTCGGCGGCTTCCTCTCAGCAGATTTCTGGCAAAAACTCTGAGAGTAAAATAAACTGCCATGAAAAAGTTTCTCAAAATTCTGTCGTTCGGAGTCGACGTTAAACTGTAGGTCCCGCCACTCACGTATAAAATTAACGCACACAACATGAGTGGTGTGAGAAGCTAGGCCGTAATCCTGACTGAAGGGTTGTAATGGCCAATTATGTATGTATGTATGATTATCTTGAAATGAAAGAATACATTGCAAGGCCTGGCAAGCTTTCACAGAGCTCTTTACCTCAACAGATGAGAGCTCAAACCCATTACAACATTTTGGATATCTGATAATAGCTGATTAACTTGCCTCCGTGCAGGAGAAAACATTTGTGAGACAAATAGACTGCTTAGTAGTCTGCCATCCCTGTTGCAAGTGATGTGGGGAGGACATCCTGACTAAAAGTTTCTAATACTATATGCGTGAACGTAACAATAATCTGGCACAACAAGCTAGTTTTATAACATTTTTAATTGCTCAATGTCAAATTAATAACTGGTAGTTAAATATTATTACTCACTGTCCTAATATGTATTTTTTTTTTGTTCTTTCTGTAATTTTCTAATTTCAATAAAATTTTAAAATGTTTTACAATTTTTTTCTTCAATTTTACCCCCTGCCCTGAATATAATATTCAATTATTAATAATCACGCGTTTATGTTAATTGAAATGTAAAATTTAGCGGAAAATATGCAATAAAAAAAAAGTATGCGACAATAATAAAAACAATATTATTTAGAATAATAACAATAATACATACATACATACATGCATACCAATAATAATAATACTTAATAATAATAATAATTATTGTAATTATTATCATTCATTAGCCTTTTTAAAATGTTCGTGCAATAAATATTTGATTGTAAATCTTTAAATAATTTTACAGGTGTTTGACGATAAACATTATTTTTTTTTCTTTTTTTTAAACACAGATTTTAGGCAATTAAATAAAGTTTTTAATCATAAAAATATTATCAAATTAAGCGATAAATTAAATAATTAAATTTAGTGGAAAAAACAAATTTGGAAATTAAGCAAATGGAATTAAAGAATCACTGGAGGTGGATTCCACTTACATTTCCACAAAAAGATATTTTAAAACTGAATTCAATTGATTCCATCAGACTCTGTGGATGTTTTCACACGGATGAATTACTCTTCAGATTTCATTATATAATGAGCATCTCCTTAAGCTCAACAACATGTTGTTTCTATGTCGAATTTACGAACATTCACATACAACCCCTTGAATTTCAGAATATCAGGCTAAATTCTGTTTTCATCATCCCTTAAAATTCAATTTGTTTTTAAAATACTGTGGCAAGAAATTTTGAAATGCCAACTGGCGTTCCACGTGCTTTCGCATGTCGTAGTCTAGTATATAGAGAGAGAGCATATGAGTTCAAACATCAGAAAAATACCTCAGTCTACTCGCTTTGAGGGCAATGCAATGGAAATCTGCTCAAATTTTTTGTTCTGAGTCGGCATTAAACTTCAAGTCCTAAAACACACGGATGAAATGAACAAACACACCATGGGTTTTGTAAGAAGCTAGACATGAGTAAGAAGTTGTAATGAGCAATAAATTACGTAAGTAAAATTGCGTGCGTTTTGTCCAACTCACTTACCAGTCACAAATCAATGACTAGACTTATTCAGCTTTGTCCTTGCAACGCCAATAAAAGCATGCTCTAAGACAACGTGATGTAGACGGCGAAATTGTTGGATGTTAATACGCTAAATAATGCTTATGTTGTCAATTGCGAAAGTTATTGCCAACTCAAACTAGACCGAGAATATTATATGATATCCTGTCCATGTCTGTCCAATACTTAAAGTCGCCGCAGTCTATGGGAAGTGTGTTCGCTTATCCTACTTGAGATCGTGGTTTAATCGTAAAATTTCACTTTACGACAGCAAGAACGCAGTTAGGCACCGATGCAAATGCCGTGGGAATACTTCTTTAGCTAAATGGTCATTACAACCCCTTAGGCCTTAGTATTACGGCCTACCTTCTCACACCACCCATGTTGTGTGTGTGTTAATTTTATTTATGAGCAACAGGACCAACAGTTTAAAGTAAACTCGGAACGATAGAAATTTGAGAAACTTTTCATGGCAATTTTATTTACTTTCAGAGTTTTTGCCAGAAATCTGCTGAGCGAAAGTCGCCACAGATTTTTTTTCATATTTTGTTTCATTCGAGATGTGTCAGGTGGAGTTTAAGCTTGGATACCCGTCTAATAAGCCAACACACTATATATTAGACTAGGCGACTACTACAGAGAAATATTTGGTGATTATCATGAAATGCAAGAAGAATACATTGCAAGGTCTAGAAAGCGGTGCTCTTTACCTCCACAGATTAGGCCTGCAACAGTTTATAACATTCTGGATATCTAACAATAGTTGAAGCAATGCTTTACATTGCGTCCGCCATCCTTATAGCAGGTATTTGGTGTCAAGCCTAATTGCCTTTCTACTGTGCCTTTTATGAGGAAATAGGATTGTACTCTTTAAACTTCTAACACTACCAGGTCTGTGGATATGCTAATACTTGGTATTGATTGATTACATACATACATAATTGGTTATTACAACCCTTCAGTCAAAATTACGACCTAGCTTCTCACACCACTTATGTTGTGCGTGTTAATTTTATATATGAGCGGTGGGATGTACAGTTTAACCCATTCGCTGCCACGGACGAGTATACTCGTCGGGTATCCCGCACTGCCAAGACGAGTATACTCGTCCTACTTTAAATATATTATAACATGTAGGCTTTTGAATTTGCAAATTTTTTTTGCCACAAACATAATATAAGTATGTAGAAAACTTGAAAAATAATACAAATAAAACTTTTTACAAAAATAATACTTTATTTCTTATAGAGAATGATCTTTCACGCAAAACTTCATCGAGTATTTATAACAAAATTTTATAGTAACTAAATCACTTATGACACATTATCTTCATGATAGGATTTGTAACAAAGTCCAATACATAATGAAGGTTTATCAGGACATCTCGGGCAGTAATATCGAGTCTCCTTTCGAATGCTTTTCGTTGCACAAACTCTACATTTGCGAGTTGGGTTTTTCTCTTGTTGTGTGGGAGGAATAGCATCAAGATAATGAAGGGAACTTTGTTCTTGGGGTACGATTGACGTAGATTGATGAGATTGAATGACTGCATCTTGACTTCCATTTAGCCAATATTGTAAACAAGAACACTCAAAATATAAATGGCAATGGGAATGACTTCATATAATTTAGGCAGCGAATGGGTTAAAGTCGACTCTGAAAGACAATCTGTATTTCTTTTTTTTTAAAGCTTAACTACTAGTCAACGGCGACTTCATTTGATTGATTGATTACACCCACCCCTAAAACTAACTCAATGTGCGCTTAGACACTGCAGTTCCAACTACGCAACTATAACATACACTGAAGGCTCGAAATCGAACGGTAAAATGCATTATTGTGGACTTGGACATCCGTTACTTGTATTGACACCCCAATCACTGAAGTATTTTTCACATGAAAATTATGAGCTCAGTAGCAGGCTATTCTCTAAGAATATACTGATCTGCACGGACAGTCCATCTAAAACCCACTAAATATAGAAACATTCCCTCTATAAGAGCCGTATACAAAGAAAATGAAAATAACCACAGCTTGGTATATATACTAGCCCTGGACCTTAAAGTTGATGTCAAAAGTTTGCTCTGAAACCCTATGTATGTTGGAATAGAACACGACTTTTTAAAAACAAATTTATTTTAAAGTGCCGCCTTTCGTTTCATTTAATATTTTGTTGTTGTTTTCGTTTTGGTTTTTTTTCTTTTAATTTCCTTGTTTCAGATTTGTTTGGCATCCTGCTTAAAAACGCATTAAATTATCCAGAGATTGTGCAATAAATTGTTGCACGAATGCAAGAAGGAAAAAATGAAACAAAAAAAAGGAAAAAATGAAATGGCATTATAAAATACGTACGAGTAGTAGTAGTGAGTAGGTATGTATGTATGTACATAAACAACCGCATGTTGCATGTTTTTATTTGAAAAACAAACATTAAATATTTACTCTTGGTAGAGAATGAAAAGAAAATAAAAAAATATAGAGAAACTTAACAACAAAAAACATAATAAAGGGAAAAGGGTCATTTGTTGTGTGGCACACACTGTAAAACAGGATTTTTTTTTTCAAAATAAAGTTTTAACTTTTACAACATTTTCTGGTTGATTTTTTTCGTCTTCTGCATATTATTGTTCCATTTTAGCCACTATGTCTGGTAACAAGACATTTGGGAGCAGTTTTTCTGCTGTTGTTGTTTCCAACAACATTTTTGTTTCGTATAGTTTTTCATTTTCATGTTGAGTTTTCACATTTTTTAAGTAAAGTATCCTTTCATGCTTTGACGGTTGCAGGCCAGAAAGTGTGACGATTTAACTTCCATGAAATCAAAAGAATGTTAGAATCCTCGGAAGTCTTGAGAGGATCTTTTGCCTCTAAACCGCCCTTAAAGAGCTACATAAAGTGAGCGTGTTGTTACATTTTTACGTTTTAAAAACGTTTAAAATATGAGCACGTAGATTGCAAATAAAATAAAAATAAATCTGTGTCTAGTTTTAATTAAAATTCTTTATTATTCGCACAATTCTGTGTGTCACTGTTCACAACTTGGTGTAACAACAATTGCTTTGTTTGTTATTCCTCTGCTTACACCCTTGGCGTTAACAATTACAATTACTAGACGATTTTTCGACAGATCTTTGTAACGGAGATCTTCAAACCACGATTACTCTATTCGAACACACCGTGTCTTCACACAAGACTTACTGAACTTTTACTAACTTAGTTGCCTGCTTTGCCGTGTCTTGGCAACGTAAACAGTCTGATGAATGTTCTTGAAAGCGAATGTTCGTAGCTTCGCCATCTTGGGATCTCTATAAATGTAAACATCGTTGTTTTATTAATTGTTGTTTGTGTATTTTGTTTACATTTATTCTTGTAGTGTTTGTTGTTGTATTTTTGTTTACTTACATATTTAAATTTTTTTATGCTGGTGTCTGTTAGTATATTTTTGTTAACTTGTTTTTAATATTTTATGCTGGTGTTTGTTGTTATTACGCATTGCGATAATTTGTAAACAAGTACATTGTTTTTGTTTTTGTAGCTTTTGTTTATAATTTTAATGTTAAACGATGTAATTGCAAAACACCAGTATCAAGGTTTTTCCATTTTCGTAACATCATTTAATCTCGCTGTGAAATGTGCTCCGTAAATCACTTATTGCTTCGAATATCCTGGTATTGTGATATAATTTTAAAGACATTTATTCACATCTGCGTGAGTTGCTTGCAGAGCTACAATATTCCCATAACAATTCGTAGGTATACTATCGGTAATCCTGTTAGTGATTGCAACAATAACACTCATGCTTTAGTTGGGTGTCCTTAAGGCACCTCTGGCTTTTGTTTTTTTTTTAGTTTTTTTAGCTTGTTTTTGCTGTTGTTCTGTAACAACATTCCATATGAATGAATGCCAGTTTCAGAAAAAAAGAGGGGGACCTTTTTAAAAATGTGTAGCAGTTTATGATTTTCTATTTTATTTTCCATGTTGTTGCTAGTGCTGGTGCTATTAAATGCTCTTGGTTGTTGTTGTTGTTGTTTTGTTAATGTATAAGCTTTTCATTTGCCTTGTTTCACATTTCATTTCATATAATACACTTCAGTATGTGTGTGTGTTTCTCATTTCAGGAAAAGCAAAGGTCATGATGTACGTTGATTGCATATGATTCATCTGACGTACACTAAAGTCTCCATGAGAAGAGGTGGCTCAAAAAAAAGTGGAAAAAGTTATTCATGTTTCGGTAACAAAAGTAAAATTAAAGTTAGATCACACACACTCGCAGTAATGACTTCAATGCTCAGTTAAATGGTCGCTTCAAATTGAATGCAGCAGTCGAGCCTTTGAGATAGTTTTCTACCAGTTTATTACACCTTCCTTTTGGAACATTATTTCGGTGATAGTCTAACGAATGCTAGATTTTAAATGCTGTAATGTTAGTGGATTATCTGCATAGAAACACTGCCTCACAAAAAATTCTAACGGCGTCAAAATCTTGGGTGATCTTGGTAGTAAATTGAAATCACCAGACTAGAAACTTTTTTTGGTAGAAGACAAAATTGTCTGTGATGTGTTCTGTTCACATCACAATATTAAATTGGCGGTCATAAAAGTATGTTAGATGGTTGGTTGGTTGGCTATAGCGCTTCAAATTGATAGTAATGGGTGACTCATAATGCCTCCCAGTCAAGTTTACAAAATTTTTACAATAGTATTCTAAACAACATATACGACAAGTTTACTGGGTCGTAATTCTGACTGAAGGGTTGTAATGACCAAATACATATGTATGTGTGTAAATATCATACGAGTAATGTACTTCACTGTTGGAGAAAATTTTATTCAACAAATCCGCATTGAAAGCCTGTTGCGTTTAGTGTCCGATCAGCACACCTAAGGCATTGTGTTGTTGGTCAACCGATTTAAGTTATTGTGTGAATTAAACTTTTTAATGGAGATTCCGTAATAAAAATAGAAAAATTTAAGTTAAGACTACTAACGCCAGGAAAACTGGCAGCAAGGAACTTTTTGAAATTATTGTTTGCCACCTTGGACATACTGTTGGAGCACATAACTTTGACAAATTGTTTGCAGCAGTTTTTTCAGTGTTAGGGTCATACAATCTTTACGAAAGATTCAATGGTATTCGGGAGGTAAATTTCAGGAATAACAAAAAGCTATCCAGGCTTCGCAGAGTTACTCCAGGAATGATTATCGATGGGGGAGACGATGGTTAGCTGACTGGGTTGTCAAGTTGTCTATAAGACGCTGACACGGCCATATATTTGCTCCAGATTAGTTTCATTCAAAAGGATGACCTTCACAATACTAATGGATATGTACGTTATGATCCGGTGTTGGATTCCGAGGCAATGGGCTGTATGAGGTAGCGAAGCCGCAAATCAGTTGCAAAAAGCACCAAACTAATAAATCGCTTAGATCTTCCAAGAGATATTGGGACAGGCTGATCGATTAAGTGATCAAAGGGAGAATGGAAGAGTAGAACAGAAGAGATTGCAAAATCTGCAAAGATTGGTTGAACCATTATTGAACGGAATATATCTTGTAACCGGCCAGGGAATTTATTAAAATTTTAATTGGTTTCGGGTAGAGAATTTTGCTTTCAGGGCTAAGAGTGTTATCTGAGAGGGGAGTACTTCTTTTTTTTCTGCAGTACCTAGGGTAATGAGAGGAAAACAGAGTCCATTGAACTTATTCTTTTTATATGACTTTGAATGCTCAGTTGAATACTTAAGGTTCTTAACTGAACTGTCTTCAATGGTGAATTAAATTCTGCTGGCATATATGATGATTCTGTTTTTCTCCCTCTCTTCATTTTGTTCAACCTCTTTACTTTTAAACTTTTCCTGCTTCATTATTTTTAATCGTCTTTCTGTTTGGTTTGACTCGTTTTTCTAAACGTAACCACAATAAACAGTTTCTGGCATCTGGGTGGCCTATTTATTTAACATTATCTATCTGCAGCAGTTTTGACAATTCGGGAAATGCAATGCTATTTTACAATTTAATTTTTCACTACCTACCAAAACTCCTAATTGTGTTCAAGTTATCTGCCATCTACCTATGGCCACAATTCCTTTCTGGTACTACACTTGCTTCAAAACCGTTCCTTTTTAATTTCCCTGCCTTGTTTTATTTCAAATTCCCATTAAAACTCAACACAATTAAAGTATTTCTCTTGATATTAAATTTTTGCTGAGAAAAATTAAATACTTTCGGGCAAATTTTTCTCATTTCACTACAGCTTCTGTTGTTTCTTTTTTGTTTTGTTTTTTTGTTTTTCGTGTTGTTGGTATTTGTTTTCCTTTCGAAAAAAAAAACGTAGAAAAAGAAAAAGAAGAAAAAAATGTTGACAAAAATGCAATTTATTCAACAATTTTGTTCACGCACTTACAGCAAACACCCATTGTGTGTGTCATATAAATTGTAACTGTGCTCATATAAGTGTATATGCATACTCCCGTATGGGTGTGTGTGAGTTAAAAAAATATTTTATATGTTAAGTATGAGTAGGTTGTCCCCTTTCATTTGTTTTTTTTTTCTTCACACACTCACTACTCTTTCGTTTGCCTCTCAACAGTGTAATTTCACTAAAGACGTAATGAGATACTAAACAATAAGACGGGGTGTTTTGTTATTTGTTTGTTGCTGCTGCTGCTGTTGTTGCTGTTGTTTTTGTACAAGTATTTAGTTATTGTCCTTGTTATTGTGTTTGCTACTGCCATTGCCACTGTATTGATGTTAATGTTGCTTCTAGTCTGTGTATGTTACATAGGAGCGAATGAGTATTTTATGTGGGGTGTTCGTTTGTTTGTTAAGTGCTCAGAGAGAGAGAGAGAGAGAGAGAAAGCGAGCGAGAGTGTTAGCACAGGAGTGTGTGTAAGTGCAAATTTAAGTGATGTGAGTATTTGTAGCATTTTGTTGGAATTTTGTTATTGTTTTGTGTTAATTTTTTTTTCAGTTTTCTGCCAAGAATGCACAGTGTTTTCTTAAGAGAAAATAATGTCTAGAGATTGGCGAGGCCACCGTATACTAGTAGGTAGTGTGTTGGCTTATTAGATTTCTTCTCAGGAGATCTCTGGCATTCGGGCAGAAACTCTGTGAGAAAATAAAACTGCCACGAAAAGTTTCTCAAAAATCTGTCTTTCGGAATCGACTTTAAACTGTTTGTTCTCGCCGTTGATGTATAAATTTAACAACGTGAGTGATGTGAGAAGCTAGGTCGTAATCCTGACTGAAGGGTTGTAATGACCAATTATGTATGCTCCTCTATAATCAAACTCTTATTCTGTCCCAAAGCTATTAACAAGCAGTGCTTAACTACAGCTCTGGAAATTCCAGATAGAATCCGGAAAAAAGACTTACAAATATTTGTTGTGATTCTCTCTAAATAGTCCATAAAAAGGCCCCTTATCCTTAATCCTATAGAGAAGATTGCATTCAACACAACAACACAGTAATTTTTATGGTAACATGTTGCTTGTAAGCCCTCATCATCTGGCAGCCTACAGTTTGCTTAATAACCAGCATGTATTATGAGCAAATTTAAGAAAATTTTCATTACAATTTTATTTACTCTCAGAATTTTTGCCAAGAGACCCCAGAGCGGAAGTTGCTGAGAGGAAATGTTTTTTTCTAGAAAGCTGAAGTGTAGCTTGAACCACTGTTTTCAATAATATGCCTTGACATTACGCACTCTTAACAAAACTATGCTAAACACTCATATTCATTCTTTATTTACACACACGCATATACTGTTAGGCAGAACCCCCATTTAATGCATGTGCAAGTAAAAATTTCACTAAAAAAAAGAGAACAAAAGCATGCGAGTGTTTTTGTTTATGCAGCAATTTTTATTTTCATTTTTTTGTTGTTTTTTTTAACAGATTTCTCGTATTACAAATGTATGTACTTGTCGTTTTCATTACAATTTTTATGTTTTTATTTCGTTTTTTGTTCTTATTTTTATTTCGTTTCTATTTCTCTAACAAAACACCCATTTTGAATACACACATACATACATACGCACATATATGTACATATTTAGAGCAGACATAACATTTTGTTATTCTGATGTTGTTGTTGTTGTTTCCATTTAGAACAACAGTTTTTTTCCATGCAAGTATTTATTGTGTAACCCATTCAAATACTCCTACTCTTCTACACCCATATAGACACACACACATACATAAATATCGTAAATAGAAGCATGTATACATATATGTGTTTACATATATGAGTATAAAAAAGTTCGTTTGTATTGTGTTGTTTATTGAAGAGTTAAAGGCTTGAGAATAGAGTTCAATGCTGATAGTCTCTGTATTAGAGAAAGTTTAATAGAACAACTGGTTGATTTTAGTTCGCATTTTCCCTTTTTTTCATAATATTTACGAGATTACTTTGCTTATTTGTTTCGTATTCGTATTGGTATTGTTTTAATGGATATGCGTGTTGCAAAGGCTTCACACTCAAGGATAAAGTATTTGTGTCAACATACAAGCATACACACATAATTGGTCCATACAAGCCTTCAGTCAGGATAACAACCAAGCTTCTCACACCACTTATGTTGTGTGTGTTAAAAATATCCATGAGTAGCGGAAGAGCGGAATAGGGACTCCGAATGACAGATATTTGAGAAACTTTTCATGACATTTTTATTTACGCTTTGAGTTTTGCCAGAAATCCGCTGAGAGGAAGTGGCCACATGTCTAATAAGCCAACACACTGCCTACTAGACCACGGCGGCTTGTGCCAATATTTTCTTCCAATTCTAATTGGGAGTTTTGAACTACTGGCTTTATCTGATTCACGAGTCTTGTAAGTATTAAAATCAAAAAGACAAGAAAACTAGACAAAGTCTTTGGGAACCGGATCCTGTGCATAAGCTAACTAATATTTGATTTAGGACGTACAGTTCTTCTATGAGTTCGGTGGAATTTGGTAAGTAGGGGGACTGCGCTTACCCATGCCGTATCAGTGGGCCGCTATGCATGCTCAAATGAGCTTTGGTATCAAAACTACCACTCCAACCGAACCTAACCTTTGATTTTTGACATTTCGCTCGCCAGAATCTCTCTCATTTGCCATGAATACTTAAGCCAACAACAGAAAGGAATATCGCTTAAATCGATAGGTTCGACGGCAATAAAGCTTTGAACAGCCTAATGTGATCAAATGTAATAATGGTGCGTTGAAAAAAACTGATGGAAGAGAATCCTAAAGTAAATATATGCCGCAACACGAGACAGAGGGCTTGCCATTAAAGCACAATGCCGCATTAAGAAATCTTTTAAGATCCTAAGAGATTACCTACATAGATTCAAACCTAATACGTTGTAAAACCATCCAACCTGAGTCATAGTAAGCAGGTGATTCTACAATCATCCCCTATACCGCAAAGAAGTATTCACTTCCCACTCGTTACCTCGTACGCCTTATAACCCAGTGCCTAATACGTAAACAATCTATAGCATCCCAAAAGTTCTGTGAGGATATCCCTGCATATAGAAGTTTACCTTGAGCTGACATGATAAGAATCCAGAGCTTTTAATGCCTTTAACTCCCTTAACACCAGACGTAATCGGTTTCCAGATAAACTAAACCGCCTATGATACAGTTTCACACCAACCCTACAGAAAATTTCAGCACCCCTGCCATCATAAATGTTGAAGTCATATGTAATAATCGCATGACTATACCTATATTACGTCATTGCTACCTGTTCGGAAATACCATCGACACATAATCAGTAAAACCCAATTCTGATTATGACCAAACTTCTCTGTCCAAGATTACTGCCATCAAAATTTCTTGATGCCAGCTCCTTAACTACCTATTCTATGGGGAGTAGCCTTTAAATAATATCCAAGGATGTCTAAGAAGTTCTTCGAAAGACACCCGATATAACCAAAGACACTTGGCTTACCACCTTTCACAGCAGCATCCTGTTATATGCCGTCTCAAAGGTTATGGTGGCAGACCTAAGAAGACATACAGTCACACAGATAATTATACGTACCCCCCTAAAAATCATTTTTTTAAAAATGATAATATATGGACAAGTCAACTGATTTTTGCACCAAATTTTTTGTTTTCTGTCACAGCCGAACAAATTATATTTGTTCTCATCACTAAATATTACATTCGCCCAAAAATCAGTTGGACAAGTCATTGGATATTATTGGGC
Organism: Sarcophaga subvicina; assembly: GCA_936449025.2. Lineage (NCBI taxonomy): Eukaryota > Metazoa > Arthropoda > Insecta > Diptera > Sarcophagidae > Sarcophaga > Sarcophaga subvicina. The sequence goes on from OW388083.2 coordinate 79,816,016, forward strand.
AAATTCCAATCGTGGCTTTTTTCTCGGCACTCGGCTGCGGAAACCGTTCTTTCTCAAAACACTTCGAACTGTTTCGGAATGCACAATTACACTGTGATCACTTTCCGAGGTATTTCGTATTTCTACGGCTGTAGTCCTAGGATTTTTATTCACAATACCTTTTATATACCGGGCTACCCTTGGAGAAATTTTATACGAAATATACGTCGTACGTATAATTTTCTGTGGTGCCATATTGGTTTTAAGCAAACTGCAGTCACAAATTCATAGATTTTGGGAATATTTTTTCGTTATTTAAGTAAATGTGTCGTTACAGACGCTAATGTAAAGACATTTTAGATTAGAAGTTCATTAGTTTTTAAAAAAATTATTTGTGTGACTGTACATGCATATGTACGTAAGAAGCTACAAAACCATGAAGTCACAGAACCACGGGAAACTGAAATAAAACAACGGAACAGCAATAAAAACGTAAGCAATGAAAGAGAATGTACAGCGACAGTATAGAACTCATAATGGTAGTTGCTTCAAATAATTGAAGTTGGGCTTCGAACTGACTCTTTAACAAGCCCCCAATATCTGTGCTGATACAACACACCATTAAGCTTAATATACTAGCTATACGAGCAACAGACTTATTCATCAACTGATTTTAGATCAGATCAGTTCCTTTCCTTCTCTGCCGCGATCCATTTTATGTTTTTTGCAACAAAAAGGCACAATTTAGGCTCAATTTTTTGTAAGTAAATGTGTAAATGTGTATGTGTTTGTGTGTTTGTATGTGTAATTGTATTTCGTTTCTGTTGATATTTCAATTTCTAATTCAATTTGAATATGTTTTGGTTGGTTTTCTCTCATTTTGGTCACGCCTGTTTATAAATTTTCTTTTAAAAGACTGAAAGCGTCATTGCCATCAATTGTTTTATGGCAATCAGAACAGGGAGTGTGAAAGAGCGAGATGGCAAGAGGAAGTAATTGAAGGCTTTGCAAAGGAGACAAATGCTGTTAAGTGTGTGTGTGTGCATATACGCAAGTGTTGCTTTCTATTCGTTTGTAACTTTAGTTTTATTTTCAAAATTTCCAATTTATTTTTGTCATTTATTTTCAAATTTATTTTCTTTTCTCTCACTCCTACTCCCTCTCTGCTCTTGTTCCATTTGGTTTATATCTTAAGGGTTTTGTGGGCAAAAACAATAAGAAACGAAAAATTGTTGTTCATCACACATGTGTGCTTGTGTCCTTTCATTTAATTTTTTATTTTTATTGCGTTGCTTTCAGTTAAATATCGTTTATTTTGTGTTGAAAAACAAAGTTTACCAAAAAAATAAGAGTCCATCAGTCAGTCACAGCCACAGTGGCAGTGTGGCAGATCGATACAGAGAGTGCAGAGAATTGTGTGTATGAGGGAGACCATCTACCGTGCTTTTAAACAACTGTTGGATCGAAAGGAATAAATGCAAATACAGTGGGTCAAAATATTCTACTTACCCCACCTATTGTTAAATCGAATAAAAAATTATTTTATATCCACTTAGACTCTCTCTCCCCTTAGGAAATGACTTCAGCCCATGGAAGGCGTTGACTCTTACTGTAGATATGCAAGAGTATTACAACCACACGATCCATTGTACTGCCCTCAATATAAATAAAGGCATCGCTCTAATGTCTCATCTAATGCTGCTGCTCTCTACATTGATTTCAAACATGTGTTCTGTTAATTTGTTTTCATCTTCTCAGAAAGGGATATATATTCTGATCAAGTAATTCGGTAGTCCACTGTGCCAGAACAGAACCCCGATCACTAACTTCAAACTACTTCTTGATAGCCTAATGCATACATACATAATTGGTCATTACAACCCTTCAGTGAGGATTACGACCTAGCTTCTCAAGGTACTCATATTGTACGTGTTAATTTTACTCACGAGTGGCGGGACCTACAGTTGAAAGTCAACAACATATTTCTGAAAAACTTTTTCATGGCAATTTTTTTTTCTTTCAGAATTTTTTGGTAGAAATCTGCTGAGAAGCAGTCGCCGAAGAAATATTTTTTCATATTTCGTACAGTTGGAGATGCCTGACGTGGGGTCGGAACCGTGGCCTCACACACTACCTACTAGACTACAGCGACTAGTCTAATGCATGACTTAAATCACTTCCTATTGTAATTGCCCAGTGAAAGTTTAGATTGTGTATAAACACACTAGATTGAAGTCTTCATTTCCTTCCATTTTTGTCAAGAATAATCTTTAAAATTTCTCTTCGTACTCCACAGAACTTTTGAACCTATCTGGCCTATCCTCACAAGCTGATATATCTACTTATTGTTGCGAATGGTCTGAAATCCACTAACCAGCTTGTCCAGACAGTTCCATAGTATTCTTGAGTTAACCTCACAGAGCTAAGTGCTCAAAAAATCCACTAACCAGCTGTCTCAACTTGCTTTGACAGTCCTCTACTATTCTTGAGTTAACCTCACAAGAGGTGAGAGCTCCAATCAAACAGTAGTGGTAGATCCCTTTGTACTTCCTGTCCAAATTGAATCGATCATATCTTTCAATAGTGTAGACTTCATCTTAGAAGATATCTGAGAGTTTTCCCATGGATTCCAAATATTTCATTCTGGGATGTAACATCTCACTCCTGCCCCCACTATTGGCTCTATATCACCACTAGGAGTGAATTCGAATTTCACAGAATGCTATCCCTCTTCAAAGAGTCTGTAGCATCCGAATTGTTCCAATCACTCTTATTATTCAGTTTCTTTTCCATATATTTCCCAAAATCATAGAGTTTACTGGTTCCGTTCAAAGGAGCCGTCAGCCATTCGATTTGTTTGGTCACGATGTTCAAGGATGAATTCTAAAAAGTTAAAGGAATGCAGTGACATGATGTTAGGTTCTCTAATTTCTCCAGTACAATTGCAGTAGCAATGAAATAGTGGTAGAAAAGCCTTGGAATAGAAACGATCATATCTCTTGGTAATGGAGATGCTACGTCTTACGCTTTTCAGCTGTTATTTTAACATTTTCTCATGTAAAGCCGCCCTTTATTAGTTCTAGGAGTATCATGCAATTCCAGGTATTGGAGGGAATGGATCGGATTGTTATGTTTTTATGTGACTATGGCCTGCTATAGACAGTGTAAGAACAGGTTGCCTGTGCGGCTTGGATAAGGCCAGCTTAAGATTAGTTATTGGCCTTATTACGGGGCACTGCAAGATTAGATCGCTGACAAAGGTCTGGAACAGATCCCAGCCAGACTATTGCAGGGTATCTTGCGATGAAGAGGAGTTGGAGACTATCGAACACCTCCTTTGTAACTGTCCAGTCCTTAGCAGGTTGCGGTTGAAGAGTTTGAGTTTGAGAGTTTGAATTCTGTGTCGAGAGCCGACATAAAGGCTCTCCATAGGTTCATTATTAGTTTGAGTTGGTTGAGAAGTGCTAGGGCTTCAATAGAGTAGTTACACTATCTTGTGTGTTTTGTTAGTCGGTGTAATACCTCTACTTCCTTATTCTCCCTTTCCCTACTTCCTCCTCTGTTTGCCTATCTCCCCTTTAGGACGTTGTACAATGGATCAACTGGACCTCCGGGTACTGTACTTGTCTCAATTGTCCTCTAACCTAAAACCTAAAACCTACATCACACCACAGAATGGTTTTTTTTAAAAATGAGTGGCTTTTTTTAAACATGTGTTGAATGTTATTCAGTTCCTAACCACCCCCGAAACATCGTTCGTAACGTGTCTGAATTAAAAATAGAAGACAGATATTGCTTACTATATAAGAGAGTCTGAGTTGGAATGGAACTTGGTAGTACAAGTGCCTCATATTTTAGCCTAAGTGGGACATTCCTAACCTAAGGAAAACTAACAATTCAGTGAATAATTGTTCATTTTCATTTGTTCAAATTCATTTGTTTCCTACAGTTTCATTGCAAATCTTGATAGAAATCTCGCCTGTGATTATAATTTTAAGACACATAAACCCTGAACTTTTGCAAAAAATCAACTCTGTTAGTCAAGGAAAAGGAAATATGTATTCAGCAAAGTTAAGCGAAAAAAATTTAAAACAACAATAAAAATAAAATGGTATACAGTCAGCAACAACAACAACCAAAGCAAACATATTAAAAATTGTTAAAACAATCAAAATACCAATGACTCTCTGGATGATTAGACAAACGAAACCAACAACAACAGCTACTACAACAACAATTTAATAACAACGCATTTAAAAATACACACACAAAAAGTAGAAAAAACCAGAGGCGGGAGTATTAGAAAATCGAAAAAAAGAATCCAATTCTTAGCAGGGATAATCGTTGAATTGTTGTGTTGAAAAAGAGACGACAAAGGGGAGAGATGAGCTGTAATGAGCTGTAGTGCACTGTTGCTGTTTAGCTATAAAAACAACAACAACAACAACAACAATTGAAACATCAATTTGTTACGTCAATTGTAACAAAAACGTTTTACACATGTGTGTGTGTGTGTATGTGATGAAAACACTCAAGGGACTGTTTAAAGCAATCCAAAGAAAATATCAACAACGATAACAACAACATCAATAATACCAATAAGAAAAGGGATTGAAAAAATCATGTCAGAGAGTGAAAATTTAATAAAAAAAAAAAACACTTGGGGGAGAGAGAAAAAAAATATTTTAATCTGTTATTCGATTGAAAAATTGTAAATAAAACTAAAGTGTGGACGAAACTGTCTGTCCTCCAATAAAAAATAGTTTTTATGACTGCCAGGAGAGAAAAAAGTCTGCGTGTGTATGTTATTTATGTATATGGGTAGAGAGAACAGAAATTTTAAAAAGAAAAGAGTGTCGTTAATCAAAGTGTTTATATGGGTGTATCGTTGGATAGGAACAGTGGCACATGATAGAGGAGTGGGTAAATCAAATGTGAACATTGTTTAGCCGGTCAAAAGGAATTTGAAACAGCCTAGAGATGGCGAATGTAGAGAGACTGGCATATGTCGGTAAAATCACAGCAAAAATAACATGTCCCACAGCAATGTTGAAGGCTTTGTTGGATGTAAAATCATTATCATTACATGTAATGGTAAGGATCAGTGGTACGGCAGCCATGGTTTGAATGATAAGAGGCTTCCTGGCATGGCACAGGGGACATTGTGATCGAACAAATCGCGTGGCTGACAATGCTCTCCTTACCTGTTCCTTGCAAAAATTTGCAAACTTTTAAATTATGGGAGATTATTCGCAATGGAACTGTTCAATATGGGTGTAGTCTAGTGGGAAGTCGCCGTATGCTAGTAGGTATTGTGTTCGCTTATCAGCCGTGAGATCACAGTACAAACCCCAGGTCAGACATCTCCAAAAAAACTAAATTTGAAACAATATTTCGTCTCATCAGATTTCGGTCAAAAACTCTGAATGTAAAAATTGCCATGAAAAGTTTCTCTAACAAATCTGTCGTTCGTAGTCGACGTTAAATTGTCGGTCCCACCACTCATGTGTAAAATTAACACACACAATATAAGTGGTTTGAGAAGCTAGGTCGTAATCCTGACTGAAGTATATGAGTCATTTAATATGAGTGTATGAAGCAATTTAGAGCTTTCAGAGGTACAACGCTATTGCATGCAGGTGGCTACAGAATATACAGTGGAACTGAAGGGAGAGTTCAGTCTCCGAGCGAATTATTAGGAAAACATGAGGTACCTTGCGGAAGAAACAGAAGTCTACGCCGTAGGAAGATGTACTCAGTTGAAGTTAGACTTGAAGTATAAAGCATGGGATAAAGCAACACTATCTGACATTCAGGCGGCCATCCAAGATCTCGGTGTTTACTAGGATAAATCGAGAATTATATGGGATTGTCAGAGCAACCTTAATCTGCTGTGCAATACAAATAGTGTCACCCACTGCTGCATAACAAGTCATGACAAAATTTACGACAGTGAGAGAGTGCTTGCGAGGAGAACAGTTTCCCCAATGCTATGCAGCCAAAAAACTTCTGTGGAGTGAAAAGAGATGATCAGAAGAGCATACTAAACGAAAGAATACCTTGTGTATATCTTTCAAAATATCTGTGCCCACACCACATAAAGGGTTTGGCTGGCTCAGTGGCATTTAAGCTTCCTTTTATGGAAACTCATCTACCTGCTCTTTACTGTGAATTCCTACACGACCCAGGATTCATCAGACGGTAAACTATGTACCAAATTCAGCTTCCTCAGACAGTGCAATACTATCTTTTGACTTAATCTCTTAGGAACATAATGCCCAAATGGCGACCTAATTGTTGGATAAACCGATATTTTATATCTCCTATCCATGTTGAATTCAACTTGTCATAGACTTCTGCTGGGAAAGTACCCTCGAGTTTCTCCATGAGTTTGGAATATTTTATTCTGGGACTCCTGCCTCTATTCTTACCCATTTATGTAATACAAAACAATCCCTTTTTTAACAGTATGAAGCATCTCCATTCACTTTTATTACTACGCCCCACTGCGAAACATTTACCAAAATCATAGAGGCTGCTGATTTTGCCCAAGGGACAGTTAAGGATGAATTCGATTGATAAGAGTACGAAATCCTTGTTTAAATTTTGCGTTAAACTTGTCTCCCACCGTCCCTAAATTCATTGGACGGGGATTTTAGATTTGTTCTCTCTGTCCAGGCAATAGTCCCACATTTTTTCTTTTTTTTTTTGAGCCGAGGAGGGGTAAATGTACATAACCGCATCATAGAGGAAGTCGTCACATCCTCCGTGTGTGGGGCCCTCACAAACTAACTCCCCCCTCGTCTCCTGTGTGTGTTTGTGCCCACTTCGGAACTACGGTGGTATTACTTCGGAGTGGAGTTCTTTTAGCTCTTTGGCCTCTCCATGTATATATCCGCGTCCGGATTGCGTATCGAAAGTTGAGGAAACATCTAAGCGTCTCCACTATTCCTTTCGTCTAAATCATCGTTTCGGTTTGGCACGTGTGACAGTATCTTTTTCCGTCTCAGAATGCGCTCTACGAAATTCACCACCGAGGTCCAATTTCCACTACTCGCAATCATGACCCCGACAATGTTAGCGGCTGTGATCGCTCCAACTATTGACGTCAGTACAGAGCGATAGTTCTTCCAGCGTGCACACTCGAAAACAGTGTGCTCTGCGTCATCAATTACCTCCCCTTCCTCGTACAGGCAGTAAGGGGAGGCGGCCTTGCCCATTCTGTGCAGATATTTCCTAAAATATCCGTGACCCGATAGCATCTGTGTAACGTAGTAGTTTATCTCTCCAAATTTCCGGCCAATCCATGGCCTTATGTCCGGAATAAGTCTCGCCGTCCATCTTCCTCTATCTTCCTCGTCCCATCGTTGTTGCCATTTTGAAATGGTGTTTTCCCTGAAGTAACCGGTTATGTGATTTCCAGCCGATTTCGCCTTATAAATCTCCAACCGCTCCGCTGCGAGCAGATCCACAGGGATTATACCTGCTATCACTAGTACGGCTGGAGCGGACACTGTACGATATGCCGACGCGATACGCAATGCAGCCGTTCTCTGTACCGATACGATATGAGTTTGCCCACTTCTTAACATATAGTATTTCAGCCCAAATTTCGCTCCCATAAAGCATAATGCTGTTTCCATCCTCCACCAGGAGTTTCCGTCTCGCCGGTAGCGGGCCTCCAATATTCGCCATTAATCTGCTGAGCTGTCCAACGAAAAAAATGTTAGTCTGGCATCCAGCCTTATTCCCAGGTATTTCACCTAGCTCTTGGTCCTAATTACCTCAACAGTAGTCCCACATAGGTCACTATTAATCTGACCATCATGATGTACATCCAGGGCATAATTCCTGGATTACATCCACAGGATTTACCTTCAGGCCTTTTGCATATCATTATGCCGTCTTTGCCTCTTACTTAGAAGCTCTCTATACGAGGTCTCCATGTCATTTTACAATCCAGTGTTATTACCAGATATTTTACCTTCATTTTCCTTGGCATTAACACATATCTGGAACACATTTATTGTAAATTAAATAATTTCAGCGACAAATTACTGTCAATTGTGTTTGCACATGGCCCCGATAGACTACATAACCATGCTGAGTCTTTGGCGTTAATGTCAGTTAATGTCATATGCATTGTCAGATCCGAGTGACAATGACTTTCGTTGAAGAAATTTTTTTTTTTTAAGTTTTACACGAAAGAAAATTTGACTCTTACCCCTGACGTTCACAGGCAATTTCTGAAGAGGATTTTAATGCTCCAAAGACACAAAGTTGTTTATTGAATTGCTCCTTTAATGAAACGTCAATGAAATATTTTGTAGTCTGAACATATCGATATTCTAGGCATGAGATTTTAAATGTGATGGTCGCTGACACCAGCAAATTTTTCAAATTCCACAAGAAGCATTCAAATGCGTTGGTTTCTTAAAACAGCACAAGAACTGTTTTACTCCATCTGATCGCCTAATCATTTACACTGTTTCTATACGATCGAAAATGGAATGTAAGAGTTGAAGTCTATTATGAGACTTCATATCGCATACAGGAAATGGCGTAAATTCTGATTAAGTTCTGTGTTTTCATTGGAACACCATTAGGTTAGGTTAGGTTAGTGTGGTAGCTTTCATACCAAAAGCTCACTTGAGCACGCATAGTGGCCCGTTGTGAAGCCACAGGTGAACGCAGTCTCTGTACTGACCAAGTTCCTCAGAACCAAGGCGAGAGAAGTTGGTCAGCGCAAGGGCTGCACATTTCAAAGCAAGGCTACCCCACGCTGGAGAACCAGCCAGAAAGCTTGATAAACGAGGCAATATCCTTGACATAAATGGACGATAGCTCCGTCAAGCTGACAAGGGTTGGAGAGCCAAATAACCTATATCTGCACCTCGCAAGAGATGGGCCTTGACAAAGAAAGTGGGTAACAGTCTCCTCTTCCTCCCTTCCTAAATGGGAGCCGCAATCTTTCCGGGTGCCTACCCATAACACAGTGACCTGTAAGCATGGCCACTGTGATCGAGATGATGTTACGACCAAGTACAAGTAACTGGTTTGTGCGCCGTCTGCCAAGTGAGCCTAGCGGTGGAGTAGGACTCCTCATTGATCCGGGATAGGTTGGCGTCTCGGAAGAATTTCCGTGCGATGGCCAGCTAGAACGAGGTAAGTGGCATTCCTAGGTTGATTGAAGAGGATTCCGAAAGTATTGCGCCAGCTCTGGCTAGCTCGTCGGCTCTGCAGTTACCCTTAATGTCACAGTGTCCGGGGACCCAGACAAGGGTGATACTGAAGCACCCAGAAAGAAGGTTGGGGCAGCGGCGACATTCCTGACGATCATGGAATTATTCACCACGTTCGACGGAGACCTTATGGGAGCCTTGCTATCAGAAAAGATCGAGATGCGGTTGAAAGGAACACCGTATGCGAGGATCCACTGCACGGCTCGTTAGATGGCAATTACCTCCGCCTGGAACACGCTGCAATAGTCCGGCAGCCGTAGTGAAATATCCAAGTCCAATTTCCAAGAGTAACACCAGTTGGAACACCATTACGAAGTAATACTTTTTTTACACGATCATTTCACAAGTCAAACGTGAAATACATGTCGTATTAAAAAGCCTTGTTTTGAAAGTTCTGTCGAATTGTGAAGGCGTTTACTGCAGGTCACAATTGTGATTGTTCTCCGCTACAAAGACATTTATTCCAAATATTCACAAAGCTCGTTGTGAAGAAACATTTTAAAGTTCGGAATGCGACTGTATGCAGCGGAACCTATATTTTTAATTCATTATCGAATTGAAAATGATTTCAAAAATCCTAAAAATTATAGGATGCTGCTAACCCGCCATAATTAAATGAAGAAAGAAATTTCAAAATTGTAAATTGATTTCTTTTAATTCGAGGAAAACCTCTTTCCTCTTTCTAATCACAATTAATTAAACGAATACCATTTAAAAATTAAAAAAAAAATTATTCCTTCAAAGAAATTTAATTTTTAAAAACATTTTTTAAACGAAAAAAAAAAAAAAAAACAAAAACACTTCCATCCAACTGATGATGATGATGGTGATGATGATTTTGATGATGACTAATTAAAGACCTGTTTGCTTAATATGAAACGCGGCTTCAATTACAGCAAATGATTTACGCTCTCAAAGACAACAAAATGTTTACAAAAGACAACTCAAAAAGCCTATGCATAGACGCGAAAATCTAAAAGGGGCAGAGAGCAGAAGAATAGAAAAATAAGAAAAATTGCCTTTAAAAAGGAAAATTCTTAAAAGCAATCTGTTGATTGTTAAACACAGAACACAGAAAAGGACAGGAGAAAAATCTGAGAGGCGCAAAGATTGTGAAAACAAAAGACACGTAGTAAAGGCAAGAAAATCATAAAATAAATGACGAGCAGTCGGAGAGAAGGTAGTCAGTCTCTCTGGAAGAAGAATTAAAACAAACATGAAATCATTTCTATACTTGTCAAGCCATTAGACGAATACATCTAAATGTGAGAGTAAGGAAGCAGTAGGAGAAGTGTAAGGCATGTACTGCCAGCCAGTCAGTCAGTCAGTTATGTTTGATGTGTGATGTTGTTGTTTTGTGTTGTTGCTATTGCTGCAAACGTGGCTGTTGTTGAAAAATTGCTGTTTGTTTTAAAAACCATTTTCAATGGTGCAGTTGGTGTTGTCGTAGTTGTTGCCGCTACTTGTTTGCCAAGGCTTAATTAGTGACGCACGTTCATATAGAATTGAAGAAGAGGGTGTTTTACAAGGATTTCTTTTCAGATTTTTCGTTTTTTTTTTTGCCTTTATTTCTTGCAAAAATATTTTACTCTTTATTTTTACTACAGAAACAGTGGCATACAGTGGGTAAGAAAATTTTACTTATGTTTGTTAAATTCCTCTTGCTTTTCTTATGTCTTCATCAACAATAAGAAAAGTTTTGTTTATCAGTGTATATAAGTATTATGTATGTTTGTTAGAAACAATATTTGTTAGTGTGTGAGTGTATTTGTTTGTAAGTGTAAAAAAATTTGTTCTTTTTTTTAGCTCTCTCCTGGTTTTTTGCATGATATTGAAATAGATTAATTGGTGTCTTGTTAAGTACAACAACAAATAAACAAAGCAAGTAACAAGATTTTACACGCACACCAATACATTTAACACTTGCATTTACACACACTTCTTCCATCTTCCTTTCGATTCTCCCAAAAACGAAATGTAAATGGCAAAACGGAATTGATTTTTGTGTGTGTGTTTTTTAAAACAAACATGCAATGTTAATAGGAATAGCAACAACAGAAAAAACAATGTTAAAAACACTGATGACAGCAGCAACAACAATAACAGTAACAACAAAATTTAGCTGTTACAACTTTAGTTACAACTGTAGCAGAAAACATTTGTCTCTGACTGATACTGAAAGTAAAAAAAAAGAAAGAAAAAGAATTGAAATCCGCAATGACGCCTCTAAGGCGTCACATTTTTTCTCTCTCTCTCGTTCTGTCTTTTTCACTCTTTCTTGTTGCCATACATTTACTGTCATAAAAATACAATTATTTTTACTCTCATGAGTGCTTCACCGCACGCACACTAACACACATGTATGGGTCATTTCACTGTAAATCGTAACAAGAATAGACGATTTGAAAGAATCTAAAGTTACAAATATTTGCATACAAGTACATTTCCACTATTTTCCTCCAAAGTTATAAATTCGGAATATTGGTGTATCGACTGCTTTAAAAATAAACGACTCACACGCTTCATTTCAAAAGAGGATTTTAAGAAGGCAAAGCTCCAGAGTTATTTATTGAAGTGCTCCATTAATCAATGAAATATTGTAGAGTGCGAACCTATCGATATTTTACGCATGCGTCTTTAATGTGATGTTCGCTGATACCAGCATATTTTTGAAATCTCATAAGCAGCTTCCAAATGTCTTGGTTTCTGAGGACAGCACAAGAATTATTTAATTCTATCTGAATTTTTCTCTTAAAATGACAGACAATGACTTGGAAATAAACATTGTAAATTCCAGAAATTCTTCGAATAAAAATGCAGTTCGTTCGTGATTCTGTTAAACATTTGGTTCTGCTCTGTACACCAGATTAGGTTAGATGACCAGAGATCAAGCTTTCTCTATTGGACATCAATTCGACTACGAAATAAATCATGCGATTGCATTAATCCAATTAATCCAAGATGACAGGAAATATAAAGTCAATAATCTGTGCTTTTTCTTGTATTGACACATGACGTGAAAGATAGCCTCTCCTTCCCTCTGCTCAGGTTAATAACTTCTGCAGAAGCCAGTTAAAAGCCAAGTCTATTGTGCATATCTTCCAAGACAGTAGTAACCTGTGAAAACTACAACAGTGTCATGAATGGCCATGCGTCTTAAAAAATGAAAACCAAAATACCTCTTCAGAGTCTATTAATGTTGCCCACGTTCTCATGCTGTCAACGAAGTTTAGCCTCTTTATAAAGTGACTGGAGAACATACAGTTTAACTGACGCAATTGAAAGATCTATACCCTGTAACATGTAGGATATTGTTAGTTTTGTACCACCCCCGCCCAGTTAAGCAGTAATGCAATTTCCGATGATATCTCTATGTCCTGGAAACCATATAAATGTTATCTTTGAATGATCCCACTCCTCCAGAAGTCAAAGGAATATCAAGTCAATCGGCAAGCCATCCAATACAATAGTGGCATGTAATAACCACAATAGTACGATAAATGGCCAAGAGAAGAAGCGGAAAGTCCAGCAGTCCTCTTAAGAGCCTAGCAATATTGCACGCATTCCTATGCTGCCAACGAAGTTGAGATTTCCTATAAATCGGATTGTCTGCTCTGTATGATAAGTGTCCAGTTCATCAGTAATGTAATTTCCGACAGTAGTCCTATGTCCAGGTATCCTTATAAGAACCCTTTGAGTGATCTGAGAAACTCCTCATCTTTTAGTGCTAAAAACGATCGTCGAGATAACGTTCGTGAAAGTTTTGATTGCTAAATGGCTATCCCATGGCAATATTGCCATGATCTCCGCCTGGAACACACTGCATTCAGGTTGCCAATAGAAATTCTGGTCTCAAAAGTTAATTGAGTACACAAACGTATACACAGCGACATAAAGTTCATGTAAGTACAGTTGAACACCAACTGGCTGTACAAGTAAATTAAGCGATTTTCTTAGAAATTCCCATCAACATCAGCATAATGGCTGCCAATATTGGCAGCTTAATTTACTTGTACAGCCAGTTGGTGATGAACTGTGCTTACACGAACATTCTCTTAAATGTTTCTCTTAAATTAGAAAAGCAAAATTGTCTTTGCAAAAGCAATTGTCTTTGCAAAAGCACAAACACATCCGTCCGTAATCGATTGGCTAAGGATTACAGAGATAAATTTCTTCTTCAGCCACACCATTCTCGTAGTGAACGGTCTTTCTATTGAAGTTTCCGAAGCCTATAAACACTCCTTCTTTCGCCTTCCCACAATCTATTTTCCGATTTATAACACAATCCGCTGTCTGAGTAGGGATTCATCCTCTGAGCTTTGGTTGCATAAACACAATAGCACTCGCTTAACTTCAAGAGAGTTTCTTGAAATTTATAAAATATCTTTCAGTTTGAGGACAAAAAATACATCAACTTTGCATCAGGACACTCTTATTATGTCTCCTCCTAGTACTGTTGTCCTGATGAACATCTAAAAGCTGTTTAGTGTCAGTAATTTCCTATGTAGTTCTGGATAAGTAAGACTTTCAGGTTCCAAGTGTGCATTTGAGTGACTCACGACAGAATCTACATGTTAGGTTTGAAGTGTTTCCAACTCAGTACAAACATCCACAAAAAGGTTTTCTTTGTATCAGTAATATCGCTCATAGCTCTTAGCACTCTTAGCACGCTAATCTGCCTGCTTACTGTCATGAATTTAAGCATAAACTAGTCCCAGCTGATGCCGTTTAAATGATGGACAGCCATGTAGCTTCCTTTGTACTTCCTGTTCAGGTTGAATTGAGTACATCTGTTAATCGTGAGACTATTTAATGGTAGATATTCACGACATTTCTCTTAGATTCTTAATATTTCACACCCTTGCTTCTGTCTTACTATCTGCCCTTGGCAGTATCCTATACTACAGAATGGTTCCCCTCTTAGAGGACTAAAGTTATATTTTTTCCAAGTCACTATCTACCTTAAGAATGACAACCAAAAGAGCAAGTTTTTAGTTGTTGGTCTGAAAACACCCAAATTATGAGTCGATAGCCTGTTCAACATTAGTACTCCATTCACTGTCCACCTTTTTGTCGCCTAGTTTAGGTTTCCGCTACTTGGTTTCGACGTTGTATGACCGTGGTTCTCATTTCTTGTTACTGGCGAACTGTTTGCTTCTTTTTTTCATAAGATTAATAGGTAACACAGTTACCGATGAGTGAAGGTAACGCAGGTGGTATTCCAAAATACTTCCGAAGCTGTATTGTAATGTGGTACAAAGATGTAAACAGCATTTAGCTTGCTGTAGGATATCTGACGTAATCGGTCTTAATCCACTATATTCAACTCAGTTTTATAATTTTCGTTGTTTATGAAATACTCTCTCATTTATTGCTGCCCCAAGTAGCAGAACATTATCTGTCCAACATTTTATGTCTGATACGTCAACAACAACAACAACATCCTTTAAGGAAGACTACAACTGTTATAGAATAAATGTTATTTGTTGTTGTTGTTGTTGTTATTGTTGCTATTGCTTTTAATGCATAACGATTAATTCACATATGAAAAGTATGAATATTTATCTTCAATTTGCTTGTGTATGCCACTTGCTGTTGCCACTGCTGATGCTGAGAAAAACAAACAACATTTAGAAACAACACAACACAACCATCAGCAAATGATGATGAAAAATGAAAACATTTTTCTTTTTGTATAAGGATTCCATTTAGACTGTAGTTGTTGTTGTTGTTGTTGTTTTTTTGAAAATAAATGAATGATTGAAGGCATGTGGGTATGAGTGACTGAAAGCTTTTTGGTTGGTTTTGATTTATTTTGATGCCATAAGTAAATACCAGAGCGTAACAAACACATGCAACAACCATTTAAGATTTTGAGTATGAGATTAAATCTTTTGAATTATTACCAGTTGCTTAAGCATAGCGACCGGGGGGGGGGGGGGGATGGCGGAGGTATATCTATTAAAATATATTTGAAATAATTGTTATATTTTTAAGTGGTATTTTTATTGCAATAACAGCCTTACTAATGGATTAATGAAGTCACAGACTTAAATTCCTCTTCATTTGGACTCAAACATTCTTATACACTTTTGCAGACCACCATGCGAAACATGTTATCTACGAAATAAAACTACGAAATGCCTACATAACAGAGCGCTCTACAACAGTTAAAAAGTGAATTTAAATTTTGTATTCAAAACCTGAGCCGGAGCCTAGATAATGTCTCATCATGTCTATGTTCTCCCTACATACATATGCTGTTATTCACAGAATCTATGTGGTTCAGATGGGTCTGCAAAATAGAGAACAGTCGTCGTCCAACTCATATCAATCGTTTTCAGCCCTAAAGGGATGGTAGTATTTCTCATATCTGAGTTGAATCAAAGTGTCTTAGTGTTTTGCCTACAATGCCCTGGTTTTCATAAAGTTCTTTGTAATATTTAAGATCACTCAAGTAATTTAGTTATTAGTTTCAGTCATTCTCTGGCTATATTTACTACATCATTTGCTTCTCTCTGTTCCAAAAAATTCCAATCGTATTGTCATTTGACTGTTAAGAAAAATATTCATATATTAGGTCTATCATTAATCGCATTGTATTTGCAAATTTAAATAAAATAGTATGTATGTGCGGTAGTCGCCGTAGTCTAATAGGTAGTGTGTTGACTAAAATTAATAAAAAATTAAATAAAATTGCCATGAAAAAGTTTCTCAAAAATTAGTCGTTTGGCTTCCACTTTAAACTGTAGGTCCCACCACTCATGTATAAAATTATCACACACAACGTAAGTAGTGTGAGAAACTAGGTCGTAATCCTGACTGAATGTGAGCTAAAGGCTGAGAGTCTTCAAAATTCTTTGGTAGCCCGGTCTACGCAATGTGCTCGATTCGCCGCAAGACTTACTCTCGGCTAGCTAAACTCATACGTACTAAACCCAAAGTAGTTCGTCACACTTCCATTAAGTCGCACCCCCGGGACCACAATCAAGTATTACATCGGGTGAGGTAAAGATTCAGCGAGTGCTGCTATCCATTTCTGCTGTTCTTGCTCTCTCTATTATCCTCTGTTGTACTAGAACTGCCTTCGGGAATAAACATACTGCGTTCCAGTTTTCGCGCGATGTTAACATCAGGTTAACCACGTTATCGGGAGTCACTTGGGATCCGATCGTCCTCTCCAGGAAATTTCGTCGGAATTCGTAGCGCGGGCAAGTGAAGAATATATGCCCCGCTGTTTCACTTGTATTTAGACATGATGGACACGCTTCATCCATGTCACGCCCATACTTGGAGAGGTATGTCCTATAGCAACCGTGGCCCGTTAGGAACTGTATAAGGTAAAAATTCACCTAGCCGTGCTTCCTTCCAGTCCATTCTTCTATATTTGGTATTAATCTGTAGGTCCATCTTCCCTTTGTGGAAGAAGTCCACTCGTGCTACCACCTATTCATTGCATCATCATTCAGCTGGTCAGGGTGCACTAGCCCCGTTCTCCTACTTATTAAACGTTTTCCCCTCTCTATCTCTACCAACATCTGTAGCGGCATCATCCCCGCTATCACCAAGGCTGCATCCGTAGATACTGTGCGAAAGGCAGAAATTACTCGGAGGGCAGATCTCCTGTAGGCCCCATTAACTCCTATTCTATATATCTTCTTATCCATGGCCTCGGCCCATATAGGGGCTGCATATAGAGCAATCGATCTAACCACTCTCATCAGCAATTGCCTCTTCTCCTGTCTCGTACCTCCCAAGTTAGGCATTATCCGCGCGAGTGCGCCCGTTGCCGATGCACACTTCCTACTAATATACGTCAGGTGCTCCTTGAATGTGAGTCTGTTGTCAATCATAACTCCTAAGTACTTGATAGACTGCTTCGATGTTATACTTTGTTCGCCGACAGTTATGGTGATGTATTCCATTTTCTTCCTACTGCTTACCAATACGACATCCGTTTTATGATCAGCAAGTTTCAGACCTATACTCGCGATCCAGCTTCTAACTCTTCTAACTGCCGCATTGACCAATTATGTATGTTTGTATGTGTGTGTGTTCGTTTGATACACCTATTAATGCTATAATGTGTGGAATATCCTTACATACTGTAGAGAATAATATCAACAATGATTTGCATTGAAAAATTAGGCTCCAAGCACTACACCATAACAACCGGACACATATAAAAAGTAGGCGTTGTTTCTAGGCAACAACAGAAGTACGATCAGCTACAGCATCTGTTTCGTGGAAAACTCTTGAGCAGGCAGTCAGCTGTTCCATCCCAACTAAGGCATTATTTTCTATTCTCTGATCTTCTATTAGGGCAGAGAACTGAACTGGTAGCAGTGAGACTCAATGCATTCCAGTCCTGGCCCAACCTGGGATATAGGCATGCTGTTATTCTGGGAAGCCAAAGGTACATTAGGGACGATTATATGGCTCTTTATGACTTTCTGAATAGAACATTCGATTTAAGAATTCCAACTAGAAACTTCTGGACTGAAGATACGGAGGTTCTCGATGGGACGCTTGAAGTCTACATTGATGCCACATGATGAATGGCAGGGTGGGTTATGGTATTTTTGATTAAATCCTACGTAAGATCATCGGTCCAGTGCGAGTTGGCGAT
This sequence comes from Sarcophaga subvicina, assembly GCA_936449025.2. Classification (NCBI taxonomy): domain Eukaryota; kingdom Metazoa; phylum Arthropoda; class Insecta; order Diptera; family Sarcophagidae; genus Sarcophaga; species Sarcophaga subvicina. The sequence goes on from OW388083.2 coordinate 79,833,866, forward strand.
GATTTCCGTATCCGATCCAACAGTGAACTACAAACGACATAGACGTTGTGCAGCGTATTAACACCCAGCGGTTGCGCTGGCTCGGCCATGTCGTTCGAATGGAGGAGGATGCTCCGGCGAGACGGGTGTTTGATGCATGAATCTACGGAAGTCGGCGCAGAGGACGACCTTATATCCGTTGGAAGGACCAAATCGAGAAAGCCCTGCCATCGATTGGTGTGACCAACTGGCGTAGACGCGTAAGAAGCAGAGGTGCCTGGAAGGATGTGTTGCGGCAAGCCGAAATCCGTTAAACGGGTTGTTATGGCCAATTAAGTAAGTGAGTAAGTAAGATATTAAATTTTCTTATTGGTTGCCGGGCCACTGCAATTTTGCTAGCGGCGCAATGATTGTTGAATGAATGACAATTCTTGATTTATTTGGACAGCCATGCTACAGAAAGTCCCTAACGAAAGTCCCTAAAGAACGTAATTTTATTGTCCGTCCTTAAGCATGAATGCCGTGGATTCCTTAGAGATATTTCGGATCATTCAAAGGAAACTCTTACATGGTTTGCGAGACAAAGAGATATCGTTGGAATTTGAGTTTGCTGATGTACTGGCCAGGGCCAGGGTAGGCGCTGGCAATTTCCAATATTTTACAGGGTATATGTATTCCAATTACCTCAGTTAATTTGAATATTAAGTCGCCGTGGTCTAGTAGGTAGTGTGTTGGCTTATTAGACGAAAAGCCAGGGTTTCGAGCCCCAGGCCAGACATCAAAATAAAATACAAAAAGCATGTCTTCGGAGTCTTCCTCTCAGCAGATTTCTGGCAAAAACTCTGAGAGTAAATAAACCTGCCATGAAATAGTTTCTCAAAAATCTGTCTGTAGGTCCCGCCACTCATGTATAAAAATTAACACACACAACATAAGTGGTGTGAGAAACTATGTCGTAATCCTGACTGAAGGGTTGTAATAACCAATTATATATGTACATATGTATGTATGTATTTGAATATTTTCAACTTGTTTTACGAGGACGTTCAATCACGTTGACTGCCAGTCACGTACCCTGAATTATATTGCTAGACTCTGCTGGACACGTATAGACAGAAGAAACACGGATTCACTTCTATCCTTAAATCGTTTGCTCATCCATCACACAAGGGCGATTCTTACAGGCCACTGTCCTTTTAGTAAGCATGACGCAAGACTTGGCAATCCGACGAATAACTTCTGCTAGAGCTGTGGGTCTGAGGAGGAGAATAGACTGTCTTACACCTCATGCGTTAGTGACCTGCTCTTGCCATAAAGAGACGAAGGCTTTTAACCTCTCATTTTCTGATAACCTTAATCGAGCTCTCTAATATAAGGATTACTACAACAGCAAGATTTATCTTGGACTCTTGGTTATTTCCTTTAGAGAATGTTTGATCTCCGGGTAGAATTAATTGTGGTATCACAAGAGGGGGCTCGCCACCTTACCTAACCTAATCTTGATGAATGTGACATACAAGAAACTTGTGACGGTATAAGTTGGAACCAATGCAACTAATTTTTTCTTATTGGTTAGCCTTTCAAATAATGTTAGCCTATCAGCCTTTTAAGAGATAATAGTTGGAAAATTGAAAAAATTCTTTAAAATATTATTTTTATCTATAAAGAGTCCAAATCTCTTTCCAGGTACACCTTGTTTAATACATATTTTTATTGTCATTCCATTTTTTAATTCAATTTATTTCAGATATTATTTACAGTTTATTGTAACAAAAATAAATTCTAAAAACTGAACAGAAAAAAACGACGAAATCCAATTTTAAGCCAAAGGATTATATTTTCTTTTTTAATCAATAAATATATTGAAAGAGAAAAACTAAACTTTCATTACGCTTTCCATTCAAACGAGAGTACGTTGTATTAGAATTTCTCAAATTTTTTCCTTTTTTTATAAATAATTTGGCCACATGCTCAACTAATCCGGGTATATTTCAGAATAAAATGGAAACGAAAATGAAAACGAGTAAAAAAATTTTTTTACTGCAATTGTTAACAGTACCAGAAAAATAATTGTTATCAAGTGAAAAATAAATAACATTTTACAATTGAAAGATTAAACCAAATTTATTTTCGATATTCATTTCATTTTTTATTTCATTTTTCTAACTCTTTTCTCCGTTTTGTTTTTTTTCTATAGAAAATCCCAATAAAAAAACATCGTCTGTTTTACTATGAATCTCAAACAAATGGGGACAGAGAAATGTAACGCATACACACATACATGGATTTACAGATGTGTGCATTTTAGTAGCAGTTTCATTAGCAAATATTTTTCTATATTTTATTTATTACAAGCTGATAATGGAAGACGAACCTACGATCCTCCTCAATAGATTTTCTGTAGAAAATGCAAGTGTTCTACAGATTTACTATAGCAAATGCTAGTCATCGATAGATTTCCTAGAATATGCAAGTCTTCGATAGATTCACTATAGGAAAGATTTACTTTTCTGTGGGAAAAGCAAGTCATCGATAAATTTATTATAAAAATCCAAGTTATCGATGGATTTACTGTATGAAATGTAAGTAATCAACAGCTTTCCTATAGAAAAAGCGGTTCATTAAGAGTTTTATTGTAGAAAATGCAAGTCATCAGCAGACTTGCTATAGAAAATGCTAGTCATCGACAGATTTACAACAAAAAAGAAGGTTATCGATAGATTTACAATAGAAAGTAAAAGTCATCGATAGTTTTACCGTAAAAATTGCAAATCATTACATGAATTTTTATTGAAAAATTATCCTCAACAATGACGCCCAATTCTGGACGAATTTAGAACGATAACAATCCACATGAGATCCAACAGTCCACTGTTTGATGTGAATTTTGACTTCGGCGTCATCAGACCACATTCATTTGAGAACAACATTGACCAAGTCATCACTGTCAAAATTTGATTTGCGGTTTCAGATACATCAGCAAATCTGGACAAAGTTGGATAGAGCGTGCGCAAAAAAGCTGTTAAAACCCCAGTATGGTTAAAACTCAGTATGGTTATTGCAGTCATTTCTGGGCATTACATTAGTGGTACTCATGCAAAACGCATCGGCAGAAACTGAGAGACAACTTTTCTTGATCATGCCTACCGCTATTTTGAAAGAGAAAAAGGCACGTCCTTTTCTACTCTATAGAAGCTTTGAGTCGAGGACATTATAAGTATAAATCGCTTCATCAGAAGCTTCAAATAATTCCGAAACTGAGAGAAAATGACTAAGGAAAATTGTGGTTTTAAGGCTTAAGTACATATATACTTGTGTGGGCAGCTATTTCTACCTTTCTTTATGGAGCTGCGATACTGCTCCATACAAACCATTAAATGTCCTAAAAGATTTTGTTTGGCAAAGAGTTTATACGAAGACGATATCCTAGGCTAAGCAAGTATGTGGAACTCTTAACACAGTTCTTTTCATATGGCTGTGAAACGTTGGACATATCTCGTCGGGAGATGAAGAAGCGATGCTCCAGACATGTTTTTAGAATATTCTAGTCAGCCATGATACTAAACCAAGCAATAAAAATGGAATAAAACGAATCGGCTTCCATTTTACTTGATTATTTGTTTCGCGGAATACTAATTCGATCGGATATACAATGCGAAACTCTGTGAATAAGAACCAGACGAATATAATACCCAACACTCCAGATGATCAGAAATACATGCAAACACATTGATGGATTGAAATCGATTGACAAACTAATATTTTTTGCACACAACTGTAGATGTAAACGCAAATCGAATACGTAACCATATGTAAGAAGAATATAAAGACCGTTTATAATAAACTTTCACTCTCTCTCTCTTTATTTCTATCTCTTTCAGTGTGTTATTTTTTAAATATTTATTGAATGGTTACCAATTTATGTATGTATTTGTATTCATGCAAGCATGAACACACTCTTACAATTTTCATTTCATTTGTTTTCATATGTATATGAGTGTATTTACTCTAGTAAATCTCGATATATTCTAATATCTATAAGAGAAAGGTAACAAACAGGGAAAGAGAGAGAGAGAGGGAAAGGAAAAAGAAAATAAAAACATGAAAACATGGAAAAAAAACATTCATGGTCTTTTGAGTTAACAAAGCCATCCAAAACCATCAACAAATCCAATTACTTTCCATTCTAACGAAGGACATAAAACTAATAACAATTGAAAATATATACCCTTAGAACAGCGTTGCGACTAATATTTTTTTTGTTTACTTTTTATTTCTCTAAAAAAAAACGTTGTTTTTACAAAAAAAAAACTTATTTTCTGCAAAAGTACCAAATTTTTTTAAAGATTTTAAAGAAGTTTGATGTTTCTGTTACTGCCTCTGTTGGTGTTTCTTTGCTAATTTGCTAGAGAGTAAAGATTTCATGTTATTCTTATTGAATTTATTGAAAATATTAAAGATTGAAAACAATTAGAAAAAAATTTAATGAAAACTTTTTTCATCTCCGAACGACAGAGGAAACCGCCGAAAAATATTTTTTAATATAGGTATCTCTTTGTTCGACAACTGTGCTTGGATTTGAATCCGGCCTCACATCTAATAAGCCTACATACTACATACTAGACTACGGCATCTAGTAAATAAAAAAAATTATATTACACCAAAAAAAAATGTTCTTTGGTACTTTTTTATTCGGAAAGTAAGTGACAATTTACTACAATTTAAAAAGTACTTTGGTACCTTCTCTAAAACGTTTTTTGTACTTTTGTTAGTACTGCAGTAATCGCTGTAGATTTTTAAATGTACTTCTTGTACTTTTTTTGTACCTTTTAAAAAGTACTTCTATTACTTTTTTATTGTAGCTCTCTTTTGAAATTCAAATTTTTTTTGGTTATTATTATTAGGTATTAAGTATACCTACTCCTTGAATACTGTGTATATCCTATTGCCACATCCCATTGCCATATCTCAGAAACCATTTTTAGGAATTGGAAAACGTTTCAAATATTCTTCTAAATTTTTTCATTTCGTTTTCTGATTCTTAAAAACACTTTCAAGCACTTTGCAAGTTTATTTACGTTTGTATTTATAGAAAAAAAAATTATTTTTCAAACTAAATTCCTATGCCACAGAAAATGTTGTTAAACAAAATAGGCATACTCATTCAGCACAGGCAACAAAAAGGCATTGTTTTGAAAAAGAAAACAATAAAAAAAACCCTCAGCAACAGCTAATCATCATTATTACGATCTTACAACATGATTATGATAGAGAAACCCTTTACGACGTTAATTATTATTAATGAAGATGCGTTAAACAAAACAAGAATCAATAAACTCAAAGAGCACATATGCAAATGGCAATAGTGAGAGAGAAAGAGCGAGAGAGTTTATGAATGAGAGAAAATATAAGTTATTTAAAAATAGAGAGCCTAATAAAAGCATGAATAAACAGGGCAAAAAATAATCTGATTGTTGCTGATTGTAAAAAAATTCACATATTTTGGGTGCCTTATAAAAATAGCACCAGTTATTAAAAACGTTACATTTATAATGGCGTTAAAAGTTTTGTTATTGTTTTACCTATTTTCTGCTTCTTCTTCTGCTTGATGAAGCATTTTTAACAATGCAACATGATGCTTCATTTCAGCCCACATTTTAGAACACTTTTTCAATGCAGAAACATACGCACTTAAACTTACACTTTCGCTTATGCAATTTAACATTTTTTTATCAAAAAGATTTTGAAAATAATTTACTTTCTTATATAGTTTTACACTCAAATATACACACACACATACTAAATACTTTCCGCTTATGTTATTTAAATTATTTAATAAACATTTAAACGAATTTTAATTCTTTCGCTACAATTAATTTTTTGATGCCACACGAGTTACACCCTTTAATTAAAAGGTTAACTGACCAACAAACAAACAAGAAAAAATACAAAACAAAAACACAAACGATATCAAGTGCCAATATCGTAAATAATAACAATAAGTAACGGTACGGAGAAATGTTAACGAACAACATTATGAAGCATTATTGGAGAAGAGAGTTAAAAAATTAATTTAAAGAGAGCACACTCTTAGTTCTCAAATAAGCTAAGGCCAGAGATGTTAGTAGTGATATGATGGTAAATGTTGGATGTTTTTAGAGCTCATAGGCCATGTGAAAGCCATTATTTGTAAATTTTTGAAAAGAATTTTAAAATCCCTAAAGAAGAAATATGAAAAAATAAAATACATACATATACAGAAGAAAAAAATAAATATAAAATAATTGCGTAGTTCCTGAAACTGTTTCCCTATATCGATATTTTTCATTGGAATTGTTGGACTTAACAAAAACTCCATTAGAAACCCTAAAAAATGTTTACTACTTATTAAATAAACATTTTTAAAATACGAAAAGAAGTTCGTAATAATTTAGGCTTTAATTTTACGTACGTAGAGTATTATAGTGTAAAAACCCTTTGCCTTAGGCTAAACCCTCTATAATACTATTCAGTATCTAATTTCTCACTTTGAAGTGGTATAACGTGCCCTAAATTAAATTCTTAAAAATAAACTCCCATCTGTGGTCACCAAAAACTGCATACTAATGTGAGTAAACAAATATATGTTATTGATAACAATTGCTACACACAATAACAAAGTACAATACAAACAATTTTGCGTAATACAGTTGTTGTTGTTGTTTTTGCTTTTCTTAAAATTGGAGAAACACTTGTTCAAGTTCACCAATACCATGCTCTTTTAATGACGTATGCAATTATAATTGCACTGTTGTTTATTTTTGTGATTCACTCACGGCTCTCTATCTTCAAATTGCAATTCCTATTGAGTGTGTGAACAGTGTTACCTGTTGCATAACTTCCGTACATAAGTAGCTAAAATATTTAGTGTGGGAGAGAGAGAGAGAGTACTTAATACTCTTTTTCTTGGTATTATGATGCTCAGCAATTTTCGTACTTTTTTAATGTTGGTGAGTGGAGTGGTTTGTTTCTTTGTTAGTTTGAGAGTGTAACTCGCATCTTTTGTTCGTCTGGCATCGAAAATTATTAATTGTCGCGAAATAATTAAAATTCGTTTAATTGTTTATCGAATAATTTAAACAAACTAAATGGAAAGTGCTAAGTGTATGTGTAAATGTATGTGTAAAATTACATAAAAAAGCAAATTATTTTCAATATCTTTTTAATAAAAAGAAGTGTCAAATGCATGAGCGCAAGTGTACGTGTTAGTGCGTGTATTTATGCATTAAAAAAGTGTTATAGTAAGTGGGCTGAAATGAAGCATCATATTTCATTGTTAAAATATTTTCATCAAAGCAGAAGAAGAAGCAGAAACCAGGTAAAACAATAACTAAACTTTAACATCATTACAACTGTACCGGTGCTATTTTTGTATGGCACCGAAAATATGTGAATTTATCTATAATTAACACCAATCAGATTATTTTTTGCCACGTTTATTCATGCTTTTATTAGGCTCGCTATTTTTAAATAACTTTTCCTTTTTTTAATTTCTTCATTCATAAACACTCTCGCTCTTTCTCTCTCTCACTATTGCCATTTGCATATGTTCTCGGTGGGTTTATTGATCGCATCTTCATTAATAAGAATTAGCTTCGTTAAGGGTTTCTCTATCATAATCATGTTGTGATATCGTAATAATGATGATTAGCTGTTGCTGAGGGTTTTTTTGTTTTCTTTTTCAAAACAATGCCTATTTGTTGCCTGTGCTAAATAACTATGCCTATTTTGCTTAACAACATTTTTTGTGGCTCAGGAACTTGTTGAAAAAATTAACAATATTTCTCTTTTTTAAATTTAAATTAATTTTTGTTATTTACAAATACAAACGTAAATAAACTTGCAACGAGTTTGAAAGTGTTTTTAAGAAAGCTAATAAATCAGGTTCTAATTAGAAAAAGAAAAAAAGAAAATTGAAAAGAATATTTGAAACGTTTTCCAATTTCTAAAAATGGTTTCTTTTACGTCGTAGGAATGGCAATGGGATATTCACAGTATTCAGCGAGTATACTAAATTCCTAGTAATTATAGCCATAAAAATTACAAGCAAAAAGTAAAAGACGTACTTTATAAAAGGTACAAAAAAGTACCACAAGTACATTTACGAATCTACAACGATTACTTCAGTACTAACTAAAGTACAAAAAAGTTCTAGAAAAAGTACCAAAGTACTTTTTGAATTGTAGTGAATTATCACTTCCCTTCCGAATAAAAAAGTACCGAAAAACATTTTGTTTGCTTTTATATAATTTTTTAGTAGGTCTAGTAGGTAGTATGTTGGCTTATTTCATGTGTGGGCGTGGTTCAAATCCCAGCACAGTTATCGAACAAAGGGAAATATGAAAAATATTTTTTCGGGGGCTTCCTCTCAGCAGATTTTTGGCAAAAATGTAATGAAAAGTGGACTTTAAATCTTTTTTTTGCAAATTTTTCGAGATGAAAAAAACTTTTCATTAAATTTGTTTTCTAACAAAACAAGTTTTTTTTAAGAAATTTCAATCTTCAATATTTTAAATAAATTCAATAATAATAACATGAAATATTTAATCCCTAGCAAATTAGCAAAGAAACACCAGCAGAGAAAGTAACAGAGACACCAAACTCCGGTGATTTCTTTAAAAATTTTGGTAATTTCGTAGAAAACAAGTTTTTTTTTGTAAAAACAAGAAATAAAAAGTTTTGAAAAATTACTGGATACGCTGGCTTAGTGCTTAGTGCTCTCTGGTTCTCTGTACTGACCAGCGTGTAGTATAGTAATGAAGATATCATTTATAAATAGGCCTCCAACGAGAATACGAAAGTCGGAAAATAAATATTAAAATTCCAAAGAAATATCCCAACTACACGAACAATTCACATTCAAATGTTTTTTTTTTTGCACTTGCCAAAATCCAACAAGTCAATGAAAGAATTTTAGAATCTTAGAAGGAAGCCTATAATGCAACCCTCAATGAACTGAAATTCACTAGAAAACACAACAAAAGTACCATCTTCACCCACTAACAAGTGGGTGTTGCTTGGATGAGAGCGGATGTTGGTGGTCGAGTGGAAAAAAATCTTGTCAGTTATTCATGCATGTCTGCGTAGGTGTTACATTAGACCACTCGTAGCTGAAAACACAAACACAAGCTTAAACCAAAGCAATGGCAGCAACAGAATAAGACAAGACAGTTAACACAAGAACAAGGGTAGTGAGGTGAGGGTAGGATAACAACAATAAGGGAGTTCTGTATAGCAGCTGTAGACAAAGTGTATGTGTGTGTGTAATTGGTAATTGTTACAAAAACAACAACAGCAGCAGCAACAACAATACTAAGGCAAGCTAGCCTTACAACAATACATTCGATGGCCGGAAGAGTGCCATGAATGAAACAGTGACTGAATGATGACTGAATGGCCATAGAATATGAGATGAGCTCTTCCAAAGAATTATTACAACAACAGAAACAATGTAAATTGTTTTAAGAAAATTCTCTTCTCAAGTGAATGTATGTCTACATCTATGGACAGCTACTTGAGGCTGTTGTGTGATGATGTGTGGCTGTGTTGGTATTACCCCACATACGAGTGCAGTATTCATTCATACTTTTTCTTTTGCTACTCGCTCGCATCCATTGATGACAATGACGACTACATTTGCTGGTTGTTGCTTGCTGCTGTTGTTGATGGCAATGATGACTATGATGATGACGACGATGGTGAGAATGATGTTGTTGATGAGCTTAGAACGCTTAAAAAGCACGTTTGTCTATGCTGAAGAGCAATTGTTATTTGTGCTGTTCTATGCATGAATTTATTTTTCTCTCTCTCCCTCTCTTCCTCCAATAGTGTGGTATGCATTGTATGCGTATGAAGCAGTAACACAGGGTTGGGTATTCGTTTATTTTGTCTGTCGTATGGTGTCTGTTGGTAACTCAGTTTGTTTTTGTTTGTTTGTTTATTGGTATGTTTCCATGTATACGTGCCTGCCTGTCCAAAAACAATAGTAACAGCAACAGAAACAGAACAGCAACAGGAACTTTTTATGTTTTTGCGTTTCCTGCTACACACTCTACTGCATACGTTGTAAGAACTTGAACATGATGTGGGTCATTTCGCAAAGTAAATTCAATTCATTGAAGCTGTGTGCGTATATTCACATGGAATACATGGATGAATGCACGTGAAGGACGCTCATTCTAAACAATCATTGACAGATCGATATTTTGTCAAGGTTAACCGCTCTGCGCACTAATTTGGGCTTTTTATGTGAGGCGTATACCACAAACATTCTGCATTCAGACTCTCTAAAGGACAGTGTCCGCAGTAGTATTGAACTAAGCACGATGATTGAGCAAAGCATTCTGAATGACCCACTAATGTAAGACTTAATCAGTAGTACTAGAAGCATCTCTCTGCCGACATCGGAGTGATTTTAATTGGTGGAAGTACAAACTGCTGTACGGCTGTCGCGACTGGTCTCACAGTACCTCAGTCGATCGGACCAATTTTCGTACACTTTTTCGAGTGTATGGGGTCGTATCTCGCCAATGGCTTCACAAATGTTGGCCTTCAAGTGCTCAATTGTCTCAGGTTTGTCGGCATAACACTTTTCTTTAACGGCGCCCCACAGAAAATAGTTCAACGTTGTCAAATCGATATCACCATTTCGGCTAATTAAACGGGTCTAGTAGTAGTAGGTAGTGTGTTGGCTTATTAGACGAAAAGCCAGGGTTCGAGCCCCAGGCCAAACATCAAAATAAAATACAAAAAGTATTTTTTCTGCGACTTCCTCCCAGCAGATTTCTGGCAAAAACTCTGAGAGTAAATAAAATAGTCATGAAAAGTTTCTCAAAAACTATCGTCCGGAGTCGACTTTAAACTGTAGGCCCCGCCACTCATGTATAAAATTAACACACACAACATAAGTGGTGTGAGAAACTAGGTTGTAATCCTGACTGAAGGGTTGTAATGACCGATTATGTATCTATGTATTTAAACGGCTATCAAACATTTGACGCAATAAATCGATTGCGGCATGAGATGTTTGGCAAGTTGCACCATCCTTTTGAAACCAAACATTGTGTACATCAATACCATGAAGAACGGGTAGAAAAAATTGACTGTCATGGTTGCGCTGGCCTCATTTTCAGAGAAATATGAGCAAATGATGCCTCCGCTCCACAAGCCGCACTAAACAGTCACTCTGTTCACTACAAACGCTAAATGATCCCCATGAATACTGATCAAACATACTTTTATTCCACACTTAAAATGTCTGCGCCAATTAAACGTAAAATTGCCCACACATGAGTCATACGAGTCTATAGGCATACGTATGAATGAATGAATTCCTCCAACAAATGGTAGACTTTTAGCTGTTTTTCAAAAAACTTTTTTTGTTGCTTAAGAAGTGGATTGTTATAGAAAGTTTATTGCTTCTTTTATTGCAACAACAACAATAACAACAACAGCAGTAGCAACAGCAACAATACCAACGAATGAAATTGAAAAAAAGGGGTTGATTGGGTTGAAATTGTCACCAAGCCGAGTGGAAGCATTCCTGAATTCTTATTTTGCTCATCCACTGGTTCACTCACTCACTCACTTCTGTATCATTTTGGTTGGCTGGTGTTGTATTTGCTTGCAGCAGCAGCCTCTTCATAGCAACGCGTCAGGTGATTTTAATGTCATACAACGCGTCAGTCTCATCATCATTACATTTTCATCATCATCGTCTGCGGCATCAAGCGGTATGAATATGTTTTTCTTTTAATTTTTTTGTTATATTTTTATGTTCGTTTTCAAATGACTGATGTTTGATGGCAACATAATTTTATCCTGTTGCCTGTCTGCTTTTGCATCGTTTTTACGGTGGGCAACAGTATCATCATCATCATTTGCGTTCTCAAACAGCCTTTAAAGCCTGTCGTCTATCTGTCTGGCTGATTGTAGTCTGTCTTTTTATATAAAGATCAAGTGGTTGGGGGTCCTAAACAAATACAAAAAAAAAATAAAAAAAATTTCTAAACACTGAGGATTGTGTGAGTAAGATTATCAATAACTTCATACAGAATGAATTTTTCCAAATAAAGAAACTGTCAATCCACTCAAGAATTGGTTGTATCATCAATAATGTTCAGTGACGTTTAAACAATTTCGAAGATTTCAGAACCATTAGACGTCATGACATGACCCATTGATGTCAATTAAATGACAAAATTTTCATACTTCTTTAAAACATCACAGCTCCTTTGAATTCCGACCTAAAAGATTCGAACAGTAATACAGTAATAGGTTTGACAATTTGATCATAGTCTTTAAAGCTCTAGCCTTCACTTCTATGTGCAGCGAACTTAAATCTGACACAGCTTCCAGCGCTGCAATAGAATAAGTTTGTATTGCAGCTCTTCTACCAACACACATTAATCTATTTATCGCATACAACTCCACTTAAGGCTTTCCAGATTTGTCTGGCCAGACAATGCCCCCATAGGTCACTATTGATCTGATCATCATGATAAATATCCAGTGCATAATTTCCGGGTTATGTCCTCAGTATTTCCTGTAAGCCCTTTGGACTATCATTACAGCATGTCTAGTCTTTTGTGTGATGCACTCTATATAAGCCCTCCATGTCAATTTATTTTCCAGTGACGTTTCTCGGCTTTTTACCTTCCGTTTCTGAGATACGGGAGTCGAATACTCTTCAAATATCTGGCCTTTTGTGTAATGTCTGGCCTTTTGTGTGATGCTCTCTATATAAGCCCTCCATGTCAATTTATTTTCCTGTGATATTTCTCAATATTTTACCTCCATTTTCTGCGATATTATCTCATCCCGGAATCGAATATTCTTCCATTTGCAAAGCTTTCTCCTTTCTGCAAATGGTACTATTGTTTCAAAGTCTTACAATCTCAAGATCGCTTTGAATGATGTTGCAGAAAGTCTCTTCAAATTTTCTTTTTGCCATCAAGACTATATTATCTTTGTATCCTTGTTTGTCGATTCCCGCTTCAGATAGTTTTGCCAGGATATCGTCTACAACCAAGTATCACAATAGTGGTGAGAGAAGCCCACCCTGTGGGTATCCTCTGATTGTACTGACCCTTATTATCTCGTGACCTGTGTATAATTCCGTAGATCGCGTGTTTAAGACCTCTGCCATTCGTTTGAATATGATAAAGGGTTCTATAGACCTTCTACCAAACGGTATATCTAAGACTTCATGAGGAGTATTATCAAATCCGTATTCTACATCAAAAAATTTGCTTATGATTACCTCATTCATAAGAAAAGACTCCTAAATACATACACACATACACATGACATGCATGCATAATTAATCATTACAACCCTTCAGTCAGAATTACGACATAGCTTCACCCACCACTTATGCTGTGTGTGTTTTATTTTTATTTACGAGTGGTGGGAGTTACAGTTTAAATTCGACCCCGAACAACAGATTTTTGATAAGTTTTTCGTGACAATTTTTATTTTCACTCGGAGTTTTTGTCAGAAATCTGCTGAGTGGAAGTTGCCGAAGAAATATTCAAATTTCGTTTTGTTGGAGATGTCTGACAAGGGGTTTGAACCGTGTTCTCATTACAAATAAGTCAAAACAGTACCTACTAGGCTATGGCGATTAACATACTTCTAAATTGTTCACACTAAATCATCACGATCTTCACTCTTTCCCGCAATCATTCATAAAAACTGACAACTTTTTCGATGATAACTGAAAGTCCAGTAACCTATGCGGATATGTTCTTCGAATGGTTTACAGTCTGTCGTATTTGCTGGGTAGTAATCCATAAGTATTAAGAGTTAGTTGCCAGTCAAGTTCATAAATATCATTTCGTTTTCGGACCAATTATACGTCTCAGTGAACGAACAGAGTCCAAAAAACTGTTTCAAATGAAAAATACAAAGGAACCTCAACGTAGTCATTCACAGCAGTTCTTCCAAAGTCTTCATTAAAATCTATGATTAAATAATCTAAGAATCGAGCCTTGTGAGTATTCGCGACAGAAGCCCTACTTAAGATTTTCGACCCAGTGCGAGTTGGCAATGATTTTCGCTTCCGATCCACAGTGAGTTATATGAGCTCCTCAATGGCATGGACATTGCGTTGGCTCGGCCATGTCGTTCGAGTGGAGGAGGATGCTCCCGCAAGACGGGCATTTTATGCGGGGATTTGTGGAAGCTGGCGAAAACGACGACCTTGTTTGCGTTAGAATACTCAAATCGAAGAAGCCCTGTCATCGATTGGTTTGACCAACTAGCGAAGGCGCGCAAGAAGCAGAGGCGCTTGGAAGGATGTGTTTAGGCAGGCCGAACTACGTTATTTGGCTTGTTAATGGCAAATTAAGAAGAAGAAAAAGAAGAATCGAGTTGGGATTGCCAAATTAAGCATATTATAGGCATTCAAAGGTGTTCTAATGCAATTGTAAGTACCCAATGTAGATATCCTGAGATATTCTAAATACTGGAACCAAAGTTTCCTATCTTAATGCAGATTTCCGGCAAAGTTCCAATGATCAACACTGTGCTAATCCATGTTGTGTAAGGTCAGCCTTACGTAAAGCAAATCTATGACTAACAAATGTTTCTGTAATCATTTGACAAACAAAAGGCTGTTCAAAGTACTTACAGTGTATGTTGAATGCTTCATTCTAAAATAAAGGGTTGCATTTCAATTTCCTTTTTTTTGTTTTTTTTAATTTCTCTTGAATTTGTGTGTGTTTGTTTCATATTTTTATTATGAGTTTTATTATGATGAGTTTTACTATGTATTTTCATTCATTTTCATTCCCTCATTCATTCATTCATTTTGTCAGATTTTTTTTTTTTTTTTTGCCATCTCTAGACATTCGCGTTTTTTTTTCTTCTTTTCTTTGTTTTTATTTCCTCTTCCTGCCATTTTTTTTTAAACAAATTCAAATTGTGTTTTTCCGGCTTGAGTAGCTCAAGTTGAATGAATTATTTTTTCCTTTGCAATTTTTTTCTTTTTTTTTTCCTTTAACTGAGTGGAGTCTATGCCACGTTACTGGCTTGTAGTCTCTTATTTCTTGTTTTTTGTCTTACACATCTTTAGCGTATTTTGTTTGTGCCGTGTTGAAAGCGTGTCTCGCTGTAAGCCAACTTCCTTTTGTGCTTCACAGAATTATTGTTTTAGACTTGAAGGAATTTCTTTTCCTTTTTGCTAAACAAACCTCTTCAAAAAAAAATACTCTTCAATTCAATTCCTTCTTCTTTTTCTAAGGAACTACGCATTTAACAACAACTACAGCAACATTAATAAGATTTTTACACCCATTTACGCTCTCTTTTCATTTGCATGCAACAGCAACAATAGCCTCCAGTCATTTAAGTCGTCAACATTTATTTTTGTTGCCATTATTTTTCATATTTCATGGCTATGTTGCTATTCCTGCTGCTGCTTATGGACTTTGTATCTCTTCTAATACCCTCTCTTTACCTAATTGGTGACAATTGCTTTGTTATAGTTTCTACTCCTCTACAG
This sequence comes from Sarcophaga subvicina, assembly GCA_936449025.2. Classification (NCBI taxonomy): domain Eukaryota; kingdom Metazoa; phylum Arthropoda; class Insecta; order Diptera; family Sarcophagidae; genus Sarcophaga; species Sarcophaga subvicina. Next base: position 79,849,389 of record OW388083.2, read on the forward strand.
CCAATGCTGCTGCTGTTGTCTATGGGTGATGGTAGTGGTTGTGGCAGTGGTAGTGGTAGTGGCAGTGTTTATTGTCTTTTTTTTACGTTGTTCACGAGCAATTGTTTCGAAATTAATTAAAATGCATCACAGCAGCCTTTAACATTTCAAGAACACGCGCTGTAACAAAATAACATACAATACGAACAACAACTATAACAACAACAACAAACAGTAAAAAAAAGTTGCAATTGGCAAAGCAAGACTTTAGGCAATGCAATGCTGCACGATAAACATATTCTTGGCTTAGCTTAGGACTTAGGCGATCAGTAGGGACAATTACGGACCATCTTTATTGCCTTTAATTAAGATTGCTTAACCAAAAACAATTTTGAGTGCTGACCCAGATGTAGGCAAGCATTTGCTATTAACAGAGCAGTGGATGACAGTAGGAGATTTCAGAAATATTTACGTTTCTAAATTTAGTTCAAGATCATCCTCAAAGGGATCGGCTAACCACACGAATTATAGAAAATTATTGGCACTTTTCTGGCACAAATTACTGTGAAGCATGCCTCAAATAAATTATCACAGCTTTTAATGATTCATTCCCATAGTCACAGCAGCTACATGTTGTGCTCGAAATAATTCCCATTTTGAAGAGTAATTAGAGTCTACAATGCCTTATCAAGATGCCAAGATATCATCAAGATATTCTGATGCATGACTCCAGTCTCCTCTTATTGTAATTTCCCCATAAAAGTTTTGATTGCCTTAAACATACCAGGAGAGTTGAAGCAGACTCTTTTGCCTCTCTTGATCCTTCCTTTCGTTAAGCGTCCGTAAATTTTTTACGGGATTTCTTAAAATTTGGAAACTAAAGGCCTCTCCAAAGAATCAAATGCAGAAGCCTCTAACGCCCTCAAAGGAAATAACACCAAAACATGAGGGTCACACATTACTAGCCCAAAGGAAGGAAAAAAATTCAATGGAGAACGTTCGCCACCACTATGTACTTACATACATCACTCTGGATTACAACCTAGTTTCTCACACCAGTTATGTTGTGTCTGATAATTTTATACAATAGTGGCGGGACCTACAGTTTAAAGTCTACTCCAAATAACAGATTTTTGAAAAACTTTTCATGGCAATTTTATTTCCACTCAAAGTTTTTGCCAGAAATCTGTTGAGAGGAAGTTGCCAAAGAAATATTTTTTTGTATTTCACTTTGTTGGAGATGTGTGATCTGGGGATTAAACCGTGGCCGCACATCTAATAAGCCAGCACACAAGAAGGACATTGCGTGCAGGAAACGACAATTGGCAGTCGCTTTATCGAAGAAGATGGTTTGTTCACTGTACCAAACACGTACGTAGCTGGGAAGCACTTGATTGACGAAATTCAAACAAGGGAAAGTAAAAATCGAAACTTAAGCTAAGGATACAACTTGCGAAAGCCCTATGTTAGGACCGAATAAAGAAAGTAAAATTAAATTAAATTACCCAAAACGTGGAGCCAATTCATATCGACCCGCGTTGTTTGCTTTCTTCCACTCAACCTTTCGGTCCGTTTACGTTATAAGTGGAAATCGAAGTTTGAGGTTCATAGGAGTGATTTATAAAATAATTTTAATACAAATAATTTTAAACTCAGGGCAACAGAAAATTTGAAATCAAGAACATTTTATTATTCTTCAAAACATGAACCGAACACTGACACATGATGTAAAAATAGTCTCTTCTTCCTTCTTTGATCAACAGCACCTGCCACGGTTGGTTGAATGCATGTTAAATCTATCGGACTATAAGCACCGACGCATTAAATCGTCCTGGGTTAAAGAAAAGAAACCAATCGGGGATGCTATTCCGTAATCCACATCATATGGTTGTGATTTTCAAAGAAATTCTCATCTAATTTACATGGGGCCACTAACAGAACGTACTTAAAGATTTAAGTCTCACTAAGGCATGGGACACCACAAAAAATTTTAAATTCTGGCATCCAGATATTGCCTACAATCGATTGATCCATCAATGACAACAGAAAATGTGAAATCAAGAACATTTTTGTCTTCAAAGCTTGAAATCACCGATACATGATGCAACAATAGTCCCTTCTTCCTTCTTTGATCCACAGCACCTGCCGTGGTCTTTTGAAGGCATGCAAAATCTATCGGACTGTGAGTACCAATGCAATAAATCACCCTGCTGTTAAAGGCAAGAAGACAATCGGGGATGCTATTCCGTAAGCCTCAACATAGGGTTACGATTGTCAACTAAGTTCTCATCTTAATTAGTACATGGGGCCAGCAGATCCTGTAAATCGACCAGATAATACTACCTTTGAATGATTCGACATTTCACATAGAAATACCCGCTATTCGTGAACTATGACCAAAGCTGAGGTCTTACAGGTCTTGATCAGAGCCTTGCTATTCCGATTTCATTCACCAATTATACTGTGTGTAGGGTATTAAGAATTCTCGTACATGAGCCAAAGTTAAATTGCACTTTCATTGCAGTTTAACATTTCAAGTACAACATTTTTTTTCTTTTTCTTTCCTATTTTTTTTAGAAGAATTCCAACGGTAGCAAACAAAACCATGGAATTTAAAACAAAAAACAAAAAAAGACAACAGAAGACAAACAAAAAAAAAAAGTTGCAAATATTTTTATTGCACAAGCGTGTAGGAACTTAAAAGTTTTCTGCAGTCATAGGAAAAAAAGTTGTAACCAACAACAAAAGCAACAACAACTTGGCAGATAAAGTTGAAGTGTAATTCCATGGAAGAGTACAAGCGAAATATTTTATGCTATCCACAGCATCATAGAAATGCGAATAGATTTGGATAGGTTTGCAAAATGAAATCCAAACATAAAAGTTCGAAGACGGAAGACAACAAGTGACTAACAACCGCCGCAGTCTAGTAGATAGTGGTTTATTAGACATGAAGCCTGGATTCAAGCCCAGTTCAGACATCTCCAACAGAACGAAATATGAAAAAATATTTCTTTTGACGACTACCTCTCAGCAGATTTCTGACAAAAACTCTGAGAGGAAATAAAATTGCCATGAAAAGTTTGTCAAAAATCTCTCGTTTGGAGTCGACTTTAAACTGTAGGGAGCGCCACTAATGTATAAAATTTAACAATATAAGTAGTGTGGGATGCTAGGTCGTAGTCCTGACTGAAGAGTTGTAATGACCAATTATGTATGTATGTATGAAGACTAACAACCAATCAAATCAATTTACAAAATGTTGGCCCCATCAAAAGATTTTGAATAGAAATTATTTGCAGTGCAGTATACAATCAATTCCCATAATTTTAAGGTGAACTACTGTGATTACAAATAGGCCTGCTATAGAGCATCTCAAACTTAATTTTATTTTTTTTTTTGCTTTGTTTTAGTTTACCAATCACGATTTCCCAGTTAAGCGGGTGATTGATCTAATGCAGCATTTTCTGGAATAATAGGGTTGCCATCTATCGTTATTTAAAAACAATGTCCTTTTAAAACTGTAATGAGTTGTTGTTTTAGGTGTAGCGATAAGAATATTGGCTCATTACTTTTTTACTTACCAATTTGGATGACCACTACGCTGTTGCTTTGAAGACCGAACGTAACGTACAAATCCTTAACGTCTGGATGTGTTATTTACACCACACATCCTGCACTTGAGCGGTTTCACTTTTACAAACTTTCCTCGCAGGAATATCTCGGCTTATCCACACGACACACTATGTGGCATTTACCCCGAAAAGCTGGCCAAAAAGGCAAAAATGAATATTAAGAACTTTAAGAAACTGAGTATGCAGTTCGATAGACAACAAAATTCTGCATTATATAGTGAATTTTCACGACTTTAAGTTGAGATTTGTAGATTTGAGACGATGTCATAGTCAGAAAAGTGAAGAAAATTAAATGCGGTTTTGGTGTTTTTTTCAAACTTTAATAGGTTTATATGACATTTTTTGTGGCTAAACGAATATAGGTTTTATATTGATTTTTTTTTATTTGAAAGGTATGAGCAACTGCTACTTTCAGTTTTTTTATATATATATATATCTCATATATTAATGTTAAAATTATTCGTTCAAAATTTAAAAATAACAAAAATTTCACATTTTTTTACCCTTCCTAAAAAAAAGATAAGGATTTTAAAGGTGAAAGTAGTTTTTAGTAGTTTAATGTTATATACCACAAGAAAATACGAACTCTCTTCATTCCGGAACAAAAAAAAAAGTTTGCGCAAATTTGCGCAATTTTTTTCGGCGATTTTTTGAAAATTTACTCTTTTTTTTGAAAAATTAAAAAAATTAGACGCAGTGTAATAAAGCCATAGGCAATAAAGCCATATGGACTTAATCCTCAAATGAATGCGAGGAAATTTAGTATAAGCCATACCAATCGAGATGTCCTGAATAGGTTACTTTTAAGCAGTGACCCTTTTATAAGCTGTAGTACACAAAAATCGCGAAGGAATGGAAAAGCATTTTCATCAGATACTAGATAGATTACTCCTTCCTGACATTGATGATAAAAATGATAACGATTTCAACGATTGTAGTTAGTTTCACTTTTAAGTATTAAATAATGTAAAATAAATATTATGAATAAATATTAATTATCATAGAACCTTAAAAACTTAATTACATATGTATATCGACTATTATAACAATATGAGATGTATGTTAGATTTTCTTAATGGACCGTATGTGGTAGCTAGGGGAACTTATGATCCGATCATAATAAAATGTGATCATAAATGATTCACACTCATATTAAACATATTCATGTCGAATTTCATCGAGGTAATACAATTTTTAAGCCAATTATAATTGCTAAACATATTTTCTTAAGGGGCCCTAATTATCACTAACACTATCAAACAATTAAAGCCATTAACTCATAAAACGCTTCTATTAATTTTGGCCAGGTTTTGAGGCAAAATGCCACATAGTGCGACATGTGCTAGCCAATGTAATCACCGTCGTTTCATGCATTTATTGTTCAAAGTAGTCATAGTGTAGTGAGGCCATGGTTCAAAGCCCAGGTCAGACATCCCAAACAAAACGAAATATGAAAAAATATTTCTTCGGCGATTTCCTCTCTGCAGATTTCTGGCAAAAACTCGGAGAGTAAATAAAACAATCGTTCGCAGTCAAGTTTAAGCTGTAGATCCCGCTATTCAGGAATAAAATTACCACACACAACAGAAGTGTCTTGAGAAGGTAGGCCGTAATCCTAACTGAAGGGCTGTAATGATCAGTAATGTACCTATATAACTCCGTCTTTGGCATTTAAGCGAATGTAGAAGCTCAAACAAACACACTGGTTTGCATGACGGCTTTATCACATAAAATCATGTCTCTCTGACTCCATCTAAAGTCAATATTTTGCAAGATTGTATTATTTATGATTCACCTGTAATCCATTTCTCATTAAAATTATTCATTAAATCTGAATAACTTAAGAGTTACAGAATTGAAATCCTTGCCATTGTTTCCTCCAGAAAGGACAACCAAGTTGTTATTGAACAAAAGTAAATAGAAATACACATGCCTGCTAGCAGTAACCAAACAACAAGTCTTTGCCAAAAAGCATTCAATGTTAAACAAGACAATCCAACTTAATTTTTTCCCGCTTTCCATCTCTCTCTCTCTCTCTCTCACCATTTCTCTTTAGAAAACACGTACAAAAATTTAAACGTTTGACTATAAAATAGAAGAGACAAAAGCGCAACAAAGTTTTCTTTTAAAGGCCACGTACTGTGTAACACTATAGGGGAGTAAGGGGATTTTTCTGTGGCTGCAACCAGAGTTTATTTCGGCAAACTAAAATCAACACTAAATTCTCTTCTTCTTACCAGCCCGCGCTTTCTTAGCTAAACCATGCGCTGCTAATATAACAGGATCAGCCGCAAATAAAGTGGACATGCTTTAGTGCACGCAAAAGTAACAAAAACAAGTTTTTTTTGTTTTGTTTTTATTCTCTTTAACGTTGCTTTTGTTGCCGAAACCGCAATGACATTGGAAAACAATGCAGCGTTACCATCACCACCATTACCATCCACATCAGTATCACCATCGGAAGATCTTCATCAGGCTCATCATCATCATCGTCATCGCCAGCGTGATTGTGTAGCCAAACGTAACGGATAACGTTTCGTTGTTTAAAAGCGCAGCGTGTATCCCTATTCAAAATGCGCAACGCATAAAAAGTATTGTGTGTACCGAAAACGCGAAATGCTAGAACGTTTTGAAAATTAAGTGCAACAACAACAACAATAACAATACCGGTATTTACTAAACTTGCAACACAAGACGAAAACGTAAAAACTTTAAATAATTCTCAATGCAACAGCACGACTACACTTAAGAATTGTTAAACTACAACAACAACAACAACGACAGCCGTAACTAAACAACAACTAAAAGTAAAGAAGGAGAAAATAAAAGAAAATAAAACTCAAAACAGCAGGGATAAAACAAAGATTAACGAAATTTGAAGCACTCTTCCCATTAAAGCAGGGCAAATATTTAAGGCTGGTAAAAGGAAACTTTTTTTTAAGATTTTAATACTGAAATTCAGGAAAAGCGATTGGGGCTGCAAAACTAATCAACAACAAAACTATGCCTTCCAAACAGCGATCAAAATTCGATCAAAATGAAAAAGAAATGGTTTTCGAACCTAGTGGATTGAATAGCTATTGAATCAAGGATTCCAAAACAGGGTGCATGACGGTCGAGCGGTACTTAAGACCGGAGATATAAACTACGAAGCCAACTTTTTCTTCAAATTAACACAAAAAAGTGCTCCATTTAAATCAGATAAAAAATAGACCTGTTGGGGAAAATGGACCTAATAGACTAGATAGCTGTATTTATATAGGATTCCAAAACAGGGTTACTATTGTTTGGGCGTTATTTGGAACCGGAGATATAGGCGTCGAAGCTAATTGTTTTTTTTTTCAAATGAGCAACAAAAAGTTGGCGAAATCAACTTAAACATTTTAATAATTCTCATTGAGTTAATATGCATATATATGTATGTATATATAAAGGATCCAACAAAATGTCGTATTTTTCGGAAGTTGCTTTTCTTTGTTGGATGACTTGCAATTTTTTGACCTATGACTTGTATTTTTTGGGTCGATGACTTGCATGTTTTTGGTTGATGACTTGCATTTTCTAGTTCGATGACTTGCATTTTTTGGTTGATGACTTGCATGTTTTTAGTTGATAACTTGCATGTTTATGGTCGATAACTTGCATGTTTTGGTTATTGACTTGCATGTTTTTGGTTGATGAGTCGATGACTTTCATATTTTGGCCGATGACTTGAATTTTTGGATCGATGATTTGCATTTTTTGGGAGATGACTTGAATTTTTTAATACGATGTCTTGCATATTTTGATCGATAACATACATTTTTTTTCTGTCGATGACTTTCATTTTTTGGTCGATAACTTAAAATTTTCTGGATAAATCACGTTCATGTTATTTTGTTCGGTCCAAGGTAAAATTATGATCCTTTGCTTTTCTCCTTCATCCCCTCACCTTCTCCATAGCATTGCAATTCTCGACGATATTGCAGAATCCTAGAGCCCATATAAGAGTTGCTTTTGAATTAATTGCATTTTCCGATGGACGAGAACTGATGTTGTAATGACGATATTAAAGGAGTTCTTCACACCCTATATAGAGTCACCTCTTAGAATTAGAATATAGGAATCAAGCTGGTACATAATCTATCAATTCCTGGACCTTAAAAAATTGATCACATTACTATCTTTTTAGCAAATCTTCACTGCTGACTACAGCATGTTCTGACTTTTATGCCTATCATCCTCATTAAATATGAACAGAGAAGCCTTTGTACCATTCCCCTGTTTCAAGCACAGTGAATAGTTTTTCAACGTAAATGTTGTGGAAAAACTACGAGAGAAAAGAACTTCATTTTAATTTTCTATTCATACCTGAATTCCTTAATTTTTTCCTCCTCTTTTTTTTCTCGTAATTAAAAACTGGCCTTTAGGATACCAATTCATGTTCAGGGATTTGGGGACACAAGTTTATTTTGAAAGCATATTCTTCATAAAAAAAACGAAGAAGAAGAGCATAATACGTGTTTATGGTACTCATGCGGTGCTTACAATATTTTACTTTTTACAGCTTTTAAGTGGAAATTGCCACTGCTGCTGCTGTTGCTGTTGCGACTGTTGCTGCGTTCCAAGTTGCAATTGTTAGTTTAACTTAATGAAACTGTTTAAAAAATGGAAGTGTTGCAATGCTTTGCGTTAAGAGTTGCAACGAAAATTCGTATTCGGTCTCACGCATTTTATATGCAACAATAATATTGTCTCTCTCTCTCTCTCTCTCTCTCTCTGTTGCTCTCTCTGTTGCTGTTCGTAGTTGTTGTTTTTAATATAATTTTTTGTTTTTAGTTTGAATGTATTTGAAGGTCATTTTCATTTGAACTTTTCTACGAGCAACAGCGCAACAAAAGGACCTTTGGCATGGAAAAAAAAGAACCGAAAGAAAGAAAAAATAAAACGAAATGAAATGAAACAAAAAGGAGTAGGAAATTGCAATTATGTGACTGGGCCATGGAGAGTTGTTTGCTGGTATACGTTGAGACGATAAAAACTCATAAAAAATTATAAACGATATTAAACAAAAAATAATGCTACGACTTCAACAGCAACAACAATCATAAAAACTAGATTCATGTGTTTTAAAAAACTTTAATAATAAAAATAAAATAATATTTTATGGCATACACACACACAAACAGAAATGAGAACGAACAAGTAAATTATTAATGATCCTTTCATTCTAGTCCTTTGGGTAGGAAGTTTATTTAGTTAGTTTTTTTATTTTTTTGCAAATTTATTTAAAACCTCATTGAGGACATGAGTAATGATGTCATGTAAGCAAAAGACTTAATTTTCAGGCATATTGTTGGTTCTTTAAAGCTTAAAGCATATTCTTATTCCCATGATCCCAAGCTGCAGTAAAGGGTCCCATGATGCACTCATAACCAGTAGGTAACAGCTATTGATTTATCGCCGTTTTGTGCTCGTGGAAATCTAGCGGAAATCATTAAAAACAGATACAGTATGGTGTTCCCAATTATTACCATATGCTTTCCGTGCTCTTTCGTAAACGCATTTATATATGCGTCGATTCCATAAGAGACGTAGGGCTTCAAAAACATGGCAAATATTATTTATCCTGGTAATAGCATATTTCGTCTCGCATTCGAAGAAGAGGCTATTCTTGTAAGCAAAGACAGTCAAGACGATAATCAATTGGGCCTTAAACTAACAAATGTTTGTTGAGCGTTTTATGGTGTATTTTTCCATTTAAGTACAACGAACTATATTTGAGATATCATCGCAATTTCTTACAGCTTTCTAAGACCTATTGTTGCCATTATGTGTGGAACATAACATCGTTCAAATATCCACCACATTTGTCCGTGACTTTGGCGCATAGATGAGGCTGAATTTGACTACTGCCACTGGGTTATGTTGGCTTTGAGTACTGCTGTGGTTTGCGGGTTAGTTGCTTACCTCGGTGACCTAAAAAAACTTCACAAATCACACTATCTAGATAGACAGATCACATCACCTCCACATGAGATGACCATGCCCTCAAATCGGTCGTGACGAATGTACAATGTGGCACGAGATGTGTGGCAAGTAGTGCTATCCTGTTGGTGTCCAAATCTTTCAATTTAGATCTACAGAAGTTGATAATCTTCGACTATAGTGCTCACCGTTGACAGTGACCAACGTCAATTTCAAAGAAACCACAGCAAACAGTGATTTTTCTGTTTTACGTTCTTCAATCCCATGTGAATATATGTTGTACTAAATTCGACAATTTTGCTTGTTAACGTACCAGCGAAAATTAGGTTCAGTTGCCAATAGCTTCAGAGTGCACTCAGTGAACATCCGTCGTTGCTAATGGTTGTTTACCTTCAGCTCCTGGGTCAATAGAATTTTGTACGGAAGCTGCCTCATATTATACACGCGTTTATATACATATTAATTTTATATACGAGTGCGGGACCTACAGGTTCAAGCCGACCCCGAACGACAGACTTTTTGAGAAACTTTTCCTGGCCATTTATTTTACTCTCAGAGATGTTGCCGGTAATCTGCTGAGAGGCAGTCACTGAAAAATTTTTTTTTCATATTTTCGTTTTATTGGAGATGTCTGATATGGGATTTTAACCGTGGCCTCACGTCTAATAAGACAGCACTTACTTACTTAATTGGCCATTAGGATTTCGGCCTGCCTTAACACATCCTTCCAGGCTCCTCTGCTTCTTGGGCGCTTACGATACTTAGGGCTTCTTCGATTTGGTCCTTCCAACTCAAACAAGGTCGTCCTCTTCGTCGACTTCCGCAGATCCCCGCATCAAATACCCGTCTCGCCGGAGCATCCTCCTCCATTCGAACATCATTCCAGTCAGCGCAGCCGCTGGATGTTAATACGCTGCACAACGTCTCTGTCGTTGAGGAGCTTCTACAGCTCACTTTTGGATTGGATGCGGAAATCATCACCAACTCGCACTGGAACGAAGAACTTACTTTTCTCTCGAATACTCTCAAGGCTGCTGAATCAGTGCTTAATAGTGTCCAGGCCATAAAGGAGCACGGGAAGGATGAGCGTCTTGTAGAGAATTAGATAACCAACTCTACCTACCAGACCACGACGTTTTCCCAGCCACAAATCACGACATAAAGCGACGAAAGCGTCTTCTTATTGATATTACTGAGCATTACTGACGGATCGTGGCAGTGTTTTAGGCAGATCTTGTATACGAGTGTTGATCCATCGTTTACTGAGCCATTGGTTTCGCATTCATTCACCTCATCGCGAATAGTCCTTTCGGTAAGATGATTGTGGCGATCGTAAAATGCTTGAAACGCACGATAGGTTGTGCGAACAGAACGCCCATTATGATGAAGCAAATTTATTATTTGCACGTAGCGTTTAATGCGTGGCAATTTGGCAAAGCAGAACGAACAAATTACAATCAATTTGCCAGATGTAGCTTCAACTGAACTTGAACTTGAAGCATTTTCAGGAGTGACGTAAATTAGATCGATATTAGACCATGATAAGCAACAGGCACTGTAGGGAAAATGTTTAAATAACTGGCGGACTGGCATGAGTAAATTTCTGAATTTTTTTTTTCTGTTCATATTCTCCTTACGGCTTTATTAGTAAAGCAAAGCTAAAAAAGCAAAATGTTTTATTGTACACTTTTATTAAATATTTTATTTTTTCTATTTTTTTAACAAATTCCTTTTTTAATGAAAATTTGTTTCGAAGATCTTTCTTTCAATGCATTTCTTAGGATTTTTTTTGCATTTTAAATGAATTTCTGAAATATGTTTTCTTTAATTGATTTCAAATATATGCACATACTAAATTGGTTGAATTTATTTTCCATTTAAAAATTAAAATTTATTTTAAAAAGTTTTCTTATGAAAATAAACAACAAAAAAGCAACAAAATTTTAAGAAAAATAATAAAAAAAAATTCCTTGTTTTTTCTTATTTAAAATGGCAAAGGATGTGTGACAGCATATGTGAGTATGTGTATGTGGATGTGTTACTCGAAATTTTCTAATAAAATTCTAATCAAATTTTAAGCAACAATTGTCAAATGATGGCATTTCAGTACACATACAAATTTATATGCCACACACACATGTATACATTTTGAAAATAAATATAAAAATACAGTCAAACATATATGATTTGAATAATTGGTCTCATCTTTAATAGTAAAACTTAAATTACGAAAATATTGACTAAAAGAAGCTTGAATTTTGGAGATTCTACTGTAAATTGTGCACTGCCATCTAATAGTAAGTCTGTAGGAAAAGAAATTAATTGAAGCAGATAATAAAAACAAACTATTGCTGATACATTCAAGCAAATAAAATTATAAAATTGGCAATTTAATTACTCTCACTCATAGATATTATCTTCCTCTCTCTCTCTCTCTCTCTCTTTCTCTTCCTATCTCTCTTCCTCTCTTTATTATTGTATTTTTCTTATTTTTTATTTTTTTGCAAATTTTTTAAAGAATTTTTTATTCTTCCTACTATTAAGACTTTCTGACTTTGTTTTGAACTACAAAGAAACTGATTTCGAAACAATATATGCAGGTTAAGGCAACACAGGAAGGATTATATTGTTGCCAGGAGGCTACATAATAACTGGAGATTGTCACCGTTGAGATCTTTCTGTTTTAGCTTTCTAAATGCGATTATAATTTTACTCCAAGCAGTTATGAGTTTCCATTGTGGTCTCCGTGAAAAAAAAAACTCTTCAAAATCGTTATAGGCTTTAGATTTATACCGACCCTGTTCCTAATTTCGAGGCGAAATGTGATAGTCCTTTGCCTCAGTTATGTCAATTTGTTGCATGTAAGTCGGGAGGTGCATTAGAATGTTGGATCGTTCTTACTTACTTAATTGGCCATTAACAACCCGATTATCAGATTTCGGCCTGCATTAGCACATCCCTCCAGACGCCTACTTGCACGCCTTTTCAAGTTGGTCACACCAATCGAGGTTAGGTCTTTCTCAATTTAGTATTTCCAACGTAGCAAGGTTCTCCTCTTCGCCGACTTCCGCTAATCCACGCATCAAATACCTTGAAGAACCTTCAACAGTCCAACAATTAAATCGCACGATCTGGATAGCCAAGTCACTTCATCATGCCCTCAATTCGCTTGTATTGGCTAATAGTGTCATCCTATTAACACTACTTGGTGTCCAGATCATTCAATTCAGTTCAAAATTGGCCATTCACAATCCGATTATCACATTTCGGCCTGCTTTAGCATATCCTTTATCTGCTTCTTGCGCGCCTTTAGCAGTTGGTCACACCAATCGATTTCAGGGCTTCCCCAATTTTCCCCTTTCGACATAGAAAATCCAACTTCCGGTAATACCCGCATTAAATACACGCCTCGTCCGAACATCCTCTTCCATCCAAACAACATGGCCAAGCCAGCACAGCAGCTGGATGTCAATAAGTAGCACAACATCGATAAGGAGTTCACCAGGTTCCTTATTAGATCGAAAGTGGAAATCATCGCCAACTCGCACTGGACTGTAGATCTTGCTTAGGACTTTTTTCTGGAGTACTCTCTATGCTGCTGCATTGGTACTAAATAGTGTCCATGCTTCTGCGCTATAAAGAAGCACGGTGAGGATGAGCGAATTGTAGATGATGAGCGTGTCGTCGCACGAGAGAGATCTCTGCTACTCAATTGCCTATGGAGGCCATAGTAGCACTTGTGGGCAAGAGTGATCCTACGCTTGATCTTCAAACTGACATCATTTTTGCTGGTAATGGCTAAGGCAAGATAAATAAATTTACTGAAAACATAGAAAGTATAATTATCGGCCGTAAACTGGGATCCAATACGCCACATGCCCCTGCTTGTGGATAATACATATGTATATACATACGTACTTCTTCAATGACTACTAGATCCATCTTGATAGACTGGAATGGCACTCAAGGCAGCAGTAACATTTCGTTTAGTACGCCCCGTGATGTCCTATGGACGCCCTATGGAGACTTCTGTAGAAAATATTGCAACTGCGTTGCACTACCGCCTTTCGCAGACATCGTTACATAATTGGTCGTTACAACCCATCAGTAAGGATTACGACCTAGTTTCTCACAACACTTATGTTGTATGTGTTAATTTTATACATGGGTGGCGGGACCTACAGTTTAAAATCGACTCCGAACGACAGATTTTTTGAGAAAATTTTTCATGACAATTTTTATTTACTCTCAGAGTTTTTGTCAGAAATCTGCTGAGAGTAAGTCGCCGAAGAAATACTTTTTGTAGTTTGTTTTGATATCTGGCCTGGGGCTCAAATCCTGCCTTTACGTCTAATAAGCCAACACACTACCTATTAGACTACGGCGAATTCGCAGAACACTCTCCATAACGAAGTTAAAGAGACTGCAACAAACTTCCTTTTACACTACAGCGACCAAGTAATAAGAATTCCGTTTGATAACTACTACAGTAAAGAATAATAAGCTGAGACAAAACAAAATCATTCATGAGCGAGATCACTGATTTGGAACCCAAGATTTAGACTCTTTGACTTGCCTTTTAACAAGTTTGAAAATATTAGAATCAGCTTGATGCCCGATATCGGAAGCCTTCTAGAACCACCGATAAAATGTTACGTTTGGAGGCTGTCCAGAGTGGTATGCTCAAATATTGTGTTCGTTACAGTTTAGTGCCTCTAAACTTTAATGGCCTTCCTGAAACGTATGTCTAACTGTTAAGCTGTTAACATTAAGTGTGTTGTCTCCAATTGCTGCATCTCTCCGTAATGCTGCCTCACGATTATGTCTAATGTATGAACAATTCGTGGACAAGCGCATCTCAATAATGATGCTCAGTTCGCGGTCAAAATCCTTCTCTAATGCACTATGCTTTTCGGTGAATCTTTTATCCTTGAAAGCTATGTGTTACACTGTTTCCAGTTCAACTGGGTAGTTCAGACATTTACTGCTACCTAGTAGTTTAAATCGATTCCGGTATTGTCGAAAGCAGCCATGATCAAATGGTGTGTGAGATATTAGAGCTTCATTGCGTGTTCTTCTAATCAATATTTTATCACATGGCTTCAGACTATATGTCCAGTGATGTGTTTCCACAGCTATTAGTGGAAGAATATGGTCAATCATGTCTGCCTGAAACTTTCTCTTTGGATTTTATTTCATATTTAATCAGGTTTATTGAATTTTAATCCTTTAAAATGAAAATTTGAGAAAAAAAAAACAATTTTCCTTTCACTTAATTTAGTATTTGTGGATGAATTTAAAAAAACAATTTCGATATTTAATTTTAAATTACTGTGAGTGTATTTGTGCTGGAATTTTACCACACAGTACTTTCTCTCATTTTTTATATAAAAAATCTTGTCTAAAAGGACAAGAAGAAACTGTCATCTTTATTTAAAATATTTCAAAGACTTTGAAGTAAATGAAATGAACTAAAATTGACAGGACACTCTAGCAGATGGACGGACATCCTGGAGTTCATTATTAATATTTAGTACTTCAATCATCTTCATTTTCTTAAAGGAATTTTCAAACCCTTGTCCTTAGCAAAAGGACAAAAAATGTGAAAAAACAAAGACAACAAATAAAAAAAATAAATTTATTAAAGCCTTTGGCATTATTTGTTTCTGTTGTTGGAGATGTTCTCTTTTGCCTTTAAGGTTTGTTTTATAAACGAACACTTCATTGGCTGCTGGAATAATTTTTTTTAAGGATATTTTCTATAGAAAAACTGTGTCTCTTTCCATTTGAAAAAAGTATGAATAAATGAACGTCTAAAGTGAAGTAAAGTGAAAAGGAATGTAGTAGAGGGGTATGGTAATGGCAAATATACGTTGTGTTGGTTGGTATAGAGTTGTGTTGTGTAAAGCATATGATTCTTTAAATGCCACATACAAGCGCACACGTTGAAAATAAATTCTGTAATATTAAGTAGCCAGTATCATTGGCTAGTGTGTGACTGACTATTCTACATGCTTTCTACAGTAGTCTGAAGACATTCAATACACATTGTGTCCCGAAATACAGACACAGAAATGATGAAAAATTCTAATTTTAGCAGTTTATTGAAGCATTTATGTGTCCTTAAAATCTGCGAATATGACTTTAAGTTCGGAAGCGGAAGTATCCTAGAAATTCTAAAATACTTACTTACTTACTTAATTGCCCATTAACAACCCGATTAACCGATTTCGTCCTGCCGCAGCACATCCATTCAGGCGCCTCTGCTTATTGCTTGCCTACGCCAGATGGTCACACCAATCGATGACAGGGCTTCCTCGATTTGGTCCTTCCAACGGATACAAGGTCGTCCTCTTCGCCGACTTCCGCAGATCCCCGCATCAAATACCCGTCTCGCTGGAGCATCCTCCTCCATTCGAACGACATGTCCGAGCCAGCGCAGCCGTTGGATATTAATACGCTGCACAACGTCTATGTCGTTGAGGAGCTCATACAGCTCGCTGTTGAATCGGATGCGGTCACAGTCAGTGAAGGTAAACCTACCTTTAGGAAATCTACCTCTAGGCAAGACGTATATAATGGGCTTATCTTGGAGAAGTCGAAGCATAACTTTTCAGTGGCAGAGGGACCTCAGCTAAACAAATTTTTCATGACCTACTGATTAAATCTCACCGAAAATAATCTGGCTTACTTTACTATGGAAAATTGTAGTGTGATGGTATCCAAAAAAAGCCGTGTACACGGAAATTTCTGTCGTTGCAATAAATCTCAGTTTGTGAGTAAATTTTTCTGTTCCTTATCTTCATATGATATGAAAAGGCTAAACAAACTACAGCCAAACTGTAGCCGAATATTCCCAGAGGACAGAGGTTTGCATGCCTTTTGAATGTTGGGACATTTTCGTTTGTAAATAAAAGAAATTTTAGACAGGAAAAATTATTGCAAAAAATAATCAAACGATTTTGTTTCAAATCGGGACCCTACTCTACTTGCCTTAACCAAAGGAAAAAATACATCCTGTACTCAAATTCATTAGAACGTACAAGGTTCATACATACATACATAATTGGTCATTACAATCCTTCAATCAGGATTACGTCCTAGCTTTTCACACCACTTTTATTGTGTGTGTTAGTTTTAAACATGAACGACTCCGAACGACAAATTTTATTTACTCTCAGGTTTTTCGCCAGAAATCTACTGAGAAGAAGTCGTATTTGGTTATGTTGGAAATGACTGACTTTAACTCTAACAGACAACGGCGACTTCAAACTGGTTATACTATTACATACAAAAGTAGTATACGAATCGATCCAAAACATTTCGTTGGACTAATAGCAGGTCCACAACACGTAAATCAAATATCTCGAGTAGGAACGCCACGAGCTGTCAGTCGGATCATCATGCAATAATGAAAAAAATATAAATCTTATCAACCAAAGCTCCTAACACTTCTGCATTTAAGTCCATGCAATTACAAGAGTGTCACAACGGGATCACCTTTGGGAGATGTATGAAAAGCCATTGATCATTGTTGGCATCGATAATTCTAAAAAGTTTTTCAGGATCCACACTAATAGAGCGGGCTTTAGTCTGAAGCTAATCAGAGTAAAGGTTGAGATCACTTTCTCTACTACTTTCTACCTCCCTAAGGTAGACGTATCCGTATCTAGAATCTTCCGATTCTGATTAATCGATTGAGTTCTTGACCATCATCTGAGTAACATCGAAGATACTGTTACGTTTTTACTTTTTTTAAAACGTTTAAAATATGAGTTCGTTGTATGCAAACAAAATAAAAATAAATTGGTGTTTAGTTTCAATTAAACTCTTTATTGTTCGCACTACTTTTGTGTGGCACCGTTTACAACTTCACGAATTGCTTGTTCGCTATTCTTCTTTGATTACAACAACGCAGATCTTTTCGCGTCTTCACACAAACTGAATGAATTCTTACTGCTCGTTGCATGCTTTGTTTTACCTTTTTATATGCCCACGTAATCAGTCTGATGAAGGTCCTTGAAGTCGAACGTTCGGGGTTTCGCCTTCTCGAGAACTCTAACTCGACTTCATTGTTGTTTGTGAATTTTATTCACGCTGCTTGTTGTTGCGTTCTCGCTTGATTGTCTATTCCCGTTTCTTTCATACTGATGTTGTTAGTATTCTTGTAACAAGTTCGTTGTATTTGTTTGTGTAGCTTTTGCTCATTTTAATGTTAAATGTTGTACAGCGTTTCCATTTTCGTAACAATACTATTGAGGATAACTTACTTGGCTTACTTTCTCATGATACTAGCCTGTGATTGACAGAGCATCTTGAAACTGACACCACTGGATATTCTTATTAGGTATGCCTAGAGTTTGGAATCTGTGATGAAGGATAATGTTGCCTGAATGTCTACAGAATATTCTTGCAATCAGAACACTGTTCTCTCTTTCACAAAAAATTTGACTTTGTTTTTTACTGAGGCTTTGTGGGATTTCAAAAGCCATTATTTACACAATATCACCAGTAACTCCGACCAATACTATCAACGATAATAACTGTTTCTTTCTAAGAAATTAACGACTTGTGGGGGTTGTTTTTATCCAATAATAGTTCCATTAGAACTACGTTAGGCGACACATATCTCTGCTGAATCGCTCTAAATTCCTTTCAAGTAGTGGGGAATGTTCTTATGACTGCATTCCATCCAGGCACCAAGTCATGACCTCATTTTCCTGTCTAAAGTACATAATTTAGACAAACAGTTCGCATCAATACAATGCTTTTTTCTAAGCGATGATATAACCTGCATCTGAAATTTCTCTCAGTGTAATTCATGACTTTATGGAGCTTGTTATTCTTTGTGCGTGTGCAAGTTGTTTAAATGTATGGGTGTATGTTTGCTGGCCTGTGAAAATTACACTTGAATGATTTTAAATAATTTTTCTTGCGTTACACTATAATGTTCTCTCTCTTTCCTTCTCTCTCTATCGCTCTCTGATTTTCTCCATGACTATGCGGAATGCGTATGGAAGTCTACATAGTTTCATTCGATCCGTTCCAACAACTTTAACCATAAGCAAAAATATATAAAAACAACAACAAAAGAAAAAACGCAAAAAAAACTTTTACATCCATTTAATGATAAAATTGTAGAATATTTTTTGAACCTTTAGTGCAACTTGTTGGTCATTCTTATATTAACCAACGAACCAAGGCATCATATTCTGCCTCTTTCTTCTTCTTCCTTTATATTTTCATTCAGTATTGAATTTATTCAAAAAAAAAGCTTTGGCTATGGCTATGGCTATGGCTTTGGCTTTGGCCTGGACTCGTTTTGCTATTGGGGTCTCTCACTGCCTTTTCACATTTCTTGTGTGGATGGCATTGATGTTTTATGGTCAGTTTTCTGTGTATTTTGTGTGGTTGACCAACTTTAAAAGCAGCCCTTGAGCCAAAGACAACAGCAGCTATAGCAGTTCCTCACAGCTTTAAAATGGAAGCAAAATGCTGTAAAGGACCACAAACACATACATATAGTACACGCACTAATACATACACTTTGAACTCATAATAATATTTTTATTGAATGTACATGTATATGTAAGCGATATACTTTTAACTTGTATGTATGTATAAACACAGTGTGTATGTTGCTTCTGTATGGCAGTGTAGGTGCAAAAATTGTTGTTTTTTTGTTTTTTTTTTCTTCCTTCCAGCCTAACTTCAGAAGGCAATTTTAAGCTTTTTTTTTCTCTTTTCAATACATTGAAGGCATTTTCATAAATTTTTTTCTTTCTTTCTTGTATTCATTGGCTTTTGCTGCTATTTTGCGCCACAAGAAATATGGAAAGAAAGAAAAAAAAGTTGAACAGCAAAGTTTTTACCAAAGGCTGCTAGCAATACAACAAAATATCGTTGGTTTTATGGTTGTTTATTAAATTTTGAAAAAATTATTTCTTATTTAAAGAAATGTTTTAATAAACTTAATAACCACGTGGTCTTATGCATGAATTTCAGATTTGCTAAGCAAAGGTAATAGTTCAAGACAGAAAAAATAATTTTTCGGTCTCTTGTAACCTCTTTCACAGGGTTTTGGTTCGCTATAAGTATTTAACTGTGATTTGGTGTCTATTAATGTTGTTAAGTAAATTAGAACTCTCTACTTACTCTGTCCCAGATCGCAGGGACATTCCAAGCAACTGTAGGCCTGATGAGCTCACCGGAGCAGCTATAATCCTACCGGAACCCTCGCCAATCGAATTGGATATGCCACTTATCACGGTTAAATTGGCCATTAGGCAAAAAATTCTTTCAGGACGCCAACTTATACTGGATTAATGAGGAATCTTGCTCCATTGCTAGACTCACTTGGCCGATGGTGGATAGGAGACGTACCAAACAACTCAATTGCATTGGGAAGACACGCGAAAAGACTGCAGCTCCCATCAAACGACTGCTGCTGAGGTTGTGGGTTGTGGCTGAAGAGGAGGAAACTGTTATCAAGAGGAGCAGAGTCACATTATTTGGCTCCAACGGAGCTATCATACATTCATATCAAGGATATAGCTTCGTTCATAAAACTTTCAAGCTGGTTTCCAGCTTAGGGGAGTCATGCTTTTAATGTGTAGTCCCTCCAGTGAAATTCGAAAAGCACAGATACTGCGCTTACCCGTGGCATCACAACGGGCCGCTATGTGTGGTCAAGTGAGCTACCACTCCAAATTGAACCTGAACCTAAACTTAATCTAACGATATTTGGATTATATCGAATACATCTCAAAGAATTATAGTCAAGACTTTATTAACTGACATACCCACCTTTGCCTTCTTCAATGCCATTTAGTCTTCAGCAATCGACTGCTTTGAGTGCCCTTTGGTCGCTGTTATGATGCGAAGTATTCACTTCTTTTACTTGCTTAAGGAATCATGCAAAAACTCATTCGTATTATGAAATAATGCAAAAACTCAATCGTATTAGAGTTGAACAACATTCAATACTCTTCCGTTCGCGTTTTCCATAACGTTTTGTTATACCCAAGTGATCATTCAAAATCGAAGCCAATGTCTACCACAATTCCTGATCGCCCAACACCTTATTATGAATTTTTTCAATAGCTTTGCAAATAGAGATCTCAATTAAACATTCAGTGAAGCAGTTTTTAACCATTGATAGTGCAGAGTTCTTGCAGTAATGGGTTATTCCTTTTAGGGTTTCAAATGTGAAGTCAAACAAAACGCAAATAAAGCTATGATTTCAATGAAACTTGTATTGAATTATAATGGTCAGGCTGTCCTCTTTTGTACGACATCATCATTTCTGAATTGGTTGCAGCAATCCATTCATTTGAGGTAGTCCATGACCGCTTTCTCGTACATTTAGAGTACTATCAGGACGATAACTGTACGTACATGGGTTGTCAAAGGCTATAACGTAAGGTTGAGGTTTCCACGTAAACACGGCCTTTGACTAGCAAAAAAGGATTAACGACACATCAAATCAATGGATCTTGTTAGCGTATTCACATAACATACTCCGAAAATGAAGAATCTAGATACTGGTATTTGCAGTCGCCGTGGTGTAGTAGGTAGTGTGTTGGCTTACTATTCGTAAAGCCCGGGTTCGTATCCCAGGTCAGACATCAAAAATGAAATATGAAAAATAAAAATATTTTTTCGGCGACTTCCTCTCAGCAGATTTCTGGCAAAAACTCTGAGAGTAAAAATAAACTGCCATGAAAAAGTTTCTCAAAATTCTGTCGTTCGGAGTCGACGTTAAACTGTAGGTCCCGCCACTCACGTATAAAATTAACGCACACAACATGAGTGGTGTGAGAAGCTAGGCCGTAATCCTGACTGAAGGGTTGTAATGGCCAATTATGTATGTATGTAGATACTGGTATTTTGCTTTTACATCGCTTAACATTAAAATTATAAACAAAAATACAACAAACAGCAGCATAAAAAATGTGATAAAAGGCAAGGCAAAGCAGCCGAGTGAGTTAGTGAAGTTCAGTCAGTCTTATGTGAAGACGCGGTGTGTTTGAAGAGAATAATCATGGTTTGAAGATCTCATTTACGAAGATCTGTCGAACAGTTGTTTAGTAATTGTTATTGTTTATTCAAAAGAGTGCAAAGAGGAATAACGAACAAAGCAATTGTTGTTGTTTACATAAAGTTGTGAACAGTGGCACACAGAATTGTAAGAATTTATTTTTATTTTATTCGCAATCTTGGAGCTGATATTTTAAACGTTTTGAAAAGGTAAAAGCATAACAGTACATACAGTAATTGGTCATTACAATTCTTCAGTCAGGATTACTTCTTAACTTTGCACCTCACTATTGTGTGTGCATATTCTCTCCATAAGTGGCGGGACCACTTAAAGTCGACCCCGAAAGACAGATTTTTTGAAAATTTTTCATGGCAATTTTAATTTACTCTCAGAGTATTGGCCAGAAACCTGCTGAGATTAAGTCGCCTTAGAAATATTTTGTCATATTTCGCTTTGATAGAGATGTCTGACCTGAAGTTTGAACCATGTTAAACGTGGTCTAACGTTTAATAATCCAACACACTAACTACTAGAATACTTCGACGTGTTAGCATATTAGTGTCGCCAAAATGTGAAATATAAAATTTCTATAAACTCTTCATGCATTTACAGCATATTCGATTGTGTTTATTGTCTTGCGGTACCATATTGTTACAACTGAACAAACTGTTCAGTTTACAATCTTCTATTGCAAGCAAAAGCAGTCGATTATTATTAGCCACAGCTCTCGGTTCTTTAAGGGTTATTTCTGCACGGCAAAGCGCCAACTTTTTCTCAATGCAGTGGCTTTTCACATTCTTTTCTGGTTCCTTTGAACCCCTATATAGCACAATTTTGCTTTTTGACGGAACCATCGTACCAGAAATTATTCTCATCACTGAGGAAAAATTTTGTTTAACAAATCTTCATTGCAAGACTGTACCCAATCAGCAAATCTACTGGGCTGTGAAGGGGCAAACGACTTGCTTTATTGCATGAGATCGACTTTTTATTAACATTAGTACCCACTAAGCGAGTTCTTTTGCTAGAAACAACTTGTAATTCAAAACTTTTTTAATTTAATTCTGTACAGTCTTCTAATACATCTCTAATCCTTCCATTATCTTCAATTTTCTTTATAACCATGTCAATTGCTTGCATGGTAGGTCTATTATAATGTTCCATTCTCAAACTGAAAAAGGGTATGAGAGTTACGTTGCAAATTGGAAAAGAATTTGCATAAGAACTTTCGAAAAAGATTTCATTATTTTCTTTACCTTGGACCAATGTCCTCTGCCTATACTGTTGCGAGCCTTTTTAACAATTTTTCTTTTCTTATTATTTTATTAAAAATAATTATGAAAATCATTTAGTTTTCTTACACATTTTTTTCAAGAAAATATTGTAGTCCTCGATAGAGCAAAATATTCTGTTCCTAGAATAATAAATTGTGGGTTTTTTATTCCTTTTTTGTTTGTTTGGAAACCTAAATCGATGCAAATCATATTCATAACGCCATTGCTTTTGCGTGAATTTGTATAACAAACAGAGGAGACCTCTTTTAAAATGTATCCAAAAAAAGATTTTCATCACGTGACAGGAAATAGTACAGCAACAACAAAAACAATAACAGAGAAACATAATTTTCTTGTTTAAAACCAAACCAAACGAAAAAAAGTGAAATTTTTTTGCTCGTTTTTTATATACATTCGGGGTCATGCCATACAATTCCATTTAATTTGATTTTTTGCTGTTATTGTCGTTTTTTCTCTTTCTCTCTTTCTTCCTGATTCAGTCCATTTCCTGTTTTTTTTTGTAGTTTTCGGCTGTAGCAGGGGAATGTGTTGTTTCAGGGGAGATGGATTAGCATTTGCTAAAATGTTACACACGGCTTTACTGATTTGAGACACGTGTTGCATGTCAATTGTTGCTCATTGAATAATAAAATTCAAGTCTCCTCCTGCCACAACATGGGCCTTTGGATGTCACTAACACTACCATTGCTTTTGTTTTGCTTTCTTCTTTTTTTATGGTTTTCTTAATATTGTTGTTTTTATTATTTCCTGCAAAATAAACAGGAACAGGTTGTTGCTGTTGCTGTTGCTGCTGCTAGTGCTGCTGCTGTTTCTGTTGTCTGTCTTTTAATAGCTTTGTTTTTCAGTTGTCTTGTGTGTCACATACAATATTTCCAGAAACACAATGACTTGAATGTCTTAAAAGCAGCCTATAAATCCACAAAAAGCAAAGAGGAGAATAAATTCCCATTGACTTTGGTGGCCATAATTTTCCTAATCCTCCCCCCCCCAGTACACTTGCTTTTGACTTTATTGACTACCAGCAGATAAAATGCTGACAGTAACAGAAAAAGACAATAAAACACAATAATAACAACAATAACAGAAACATGTTTCATTTCATTCTCCAGCATCCTCTCAATATTTATTCACCTTTACTTCCGTATATTTACTGTCCACAATGTGACTACACGGTGCGGCAACAACAAGAATCTGTAAAGAAATCAAGAAATTTTTGCTGAGTTCAACATTATTTTGCTGCCACTGCTGTTGTTGTTGCTGATGTTATCGTTGTTGTTGTTTTTGTTTATTATACAAGCATAACAAACACCATTCGTGTTAATGCTACTGGTTGCTCCTCTGGCTTTGTTATGACTTCTTTATTTAGCCATTATTATGCCAACTTAAACTGATTCAAGCCATGTTATTTCCTTCATTCACATTGCACAAGAAAACAATTTTTAAGCTTTTAACAATGCCTCAAGATTAGTTTTAAAATCGAAAAATTTTATTGAATTTTTGTCTTGCCGAATAAATTGTATCGTCATGCACCGATGACAGTTTTAGTAGAGGCAATGGCACTTTGTCTGAGTAACCAAAGGAACAATGCCTGACACATCTGTCCATATAATGGTTGCTCTCCATGCTCTCCACGTTCAAATCTTTAGATTGCTTTTTAAGATTTGTGAATACGTCAATTAAACCAAGGGCTTATGAATTTTCTCTCCCTTGAGTAATTGAGAAACACTGCTCTTGTAATCAGGCATCGCTCTGGTGTTTGACAGCTAGCATATGAAAATAACAGGGAAAAGTGAATTTCATGGGTTCATTAAAAATATTTTTATCCTCAGCCGACAGTACACTATTCTTGCCTTAAAAAGAGGGTATGTTACTGGATAGCAGATGGGTTTTACATCTTCAATAGATTCGGTGAGCAACAATATATCGCATTTATTCTCAGAAGCTTTTGTCTTTAAGATTTTTATTTTAAATCCATATTTTATTTCAATAATTGCAACATCACAGAGTTTAGATTACATACCTCAAAAACCGTAAAACAATCATCAGTCCAATCTTTAAGTTATTAGTCCAGTTTCAAATATATATCCGGCCTGTTCGTTCGATCTATACCAAGACGTAGCCTTATATAGTTTTTTGTAGTTTTTCTACAGAATATAGTGAAAATTCTTGTCGCAAACGTTGCTGCGTCAACCTCAATAAATTTTTTAGTACATCTTCGTAAGGTCCTTCAAAGTTTTGTTCTGCCCCCAAATCTTTTTTATATTTTTCTTAACGTTATACTCAGATGACAGTTGAATCTGTCCCCATTTTATTTGATAGGAGACAGGCCCTTTCTCGCATCCGATCTTCAGACAATCTCCAAAGTTAGAGTTGTTAATTGACCATTAATACTACGGTATCTACAACTATCTATCGAAGTCGCCGTAGTCTAGTAGGTAGTGTGTTGGCTCATTAGACGTAAAGCCAGGGTTCAAACCCCAGGTCAGACATCAAAACGAAATACAAAAAGTATTTCTTCGGCGGCTTCCTCTCAGCAGATTTCTGACAAAAATTCTGAAGGTAAATAAAAAGTTGCCATGAAAAGTTTCTCAGAAATTTGTCGTCCGGAGTCGACTTTAAACTGTAGGTCCCACCACTCATGTATAAAATTAACACACACAACACAAGTGGTGTGAGAAACTAGGTCGTAATCCTGACTGAAGGGTTGTAATGGCCAATTATGTATGTCTGTATCTATAACTACAATAGGAATTCAGAAACTGTTAATTTACTGTGAATGTAATTTCAATGCGATGGTTATACGATATGCAATCGCCGTAATGTAGTAATCAGTACGTTGGCTTACTAGACGTGAGGCCACGATACAAACCCCAGGTCAAACATCTTCGAACAAATACGAAATATGAAAAAAAAATTCTTCGGCGACTGCCGCTCAGCAGACTTCTGAGAAAAAACTGTGGAAGTAAATACAAATGAACGTGAAAAATATCTCAAAAAAATCTGTCGTTCTGTGCTTTACAATGAAAATTCGTTATTTAAACACCCTATCCGTTTAGGTAGGTTCTTCCTGCCAGGGGCATGCTGTTACTTCTGATATAAATTGACAAATTTCACAAGCACAAGATCATCTTTCCTTTCTTTATTATCTTAGTTTCATAGTTCCAGAGAATCCATCAACATCAGCTCGCCCCCGTTCTCAAGAGTTGTACATTTCACCCATCTATTTACATCGCATTTTGCGAAAAGATCTCCGTATAACGCCTTACAAAGTTCAATTGGTTCAAAAGTTGAAGCCGCATAACCACCCGATACGTTTTCGCTTCGCTAGATGGGTCTGACATTTCCAATAAAACGAAATGGGAAATAAATTTCTTCTGCGACTGCTTCTCAGCAGATTTCTGCTCAGAGTAAATAACATTGCAATGAAAAGTTTATTAAAAATCTGTCTTTCGGAGTCGACTTTAAACTGTAGATCCCACCACTTACGGATAAATTTAACACACACAACATAAGTGGTGTGAGAAACTAGGTCGTAATCCTGACTGAAGGGTTGTAATAACCAATTATGTGTATTTTGCCAAAAAAAAATATCATATCTTCGGATGGAACTCATTCCTCTTGGTGGGTTAAAAAGCAAAATTCCCGTATTTGGGGCTCAGAAAATCCCCGAGTTACGCTTGAGGAGCCGAGACATCATTGGCCCAAATTTCTTTAAAAATAAGATAGCGCAACCATTACGGTAAATAAAGTCACAAACATATCACACCATAATAACCGATTTTTTCGTACCCGCTCTTCATGGTATTCGTGTGAGCAATGTTTGGCTTCAACAGGATGATGCAACTAGTCACATATCTCATGCCGCAATCGATTTATTAAGTCAAACGTTTGATGGCCATTTACATAGCCTAAGTGGTGATGTCAATTGGTCGTCAATGACCTGCAACTTTAACCCTTTGGACTATTTTCTGTGGGGCGCCGTTAAAGAAAAGTGTTCTGCCAACAAAACAGAGACAATTGATTATTTGACGGCCAACATTAATGATTCCATTGCCGAGATACGACCGCGTATACTCAAAAAAGCGCACGAAAATTGGTCCGATCGAATGTGAGGTACTGTGAGGCCAGCCGCGGCAGCATTTTTCAATTTAAACTTCTGAGTGGTCAACCATACAACCTGTTATCCTAGTTCTTCTTTTTAATGGTGGTCATATAAACATGGATGAACAAAAAGAAGAGGAAAAAATTCGTGGTAAAATAATTTTTTTTTCTTGATCTATATAATGTAAATGCAAAGCATGTATGTATTCACATATGAGTGGGCCAAGCACTGTTTCATTTATTTTGTGTTGAATTGCCATTAAGACAGGACAGTTTTTTTTTAATTGGAATCTAATTGCTTTTTAATACTATGATGATTTATTTTTTTTTTTTTTTTTTTTTTTTTTGTTCTAAGGCACTTATAAATTAAAAGTTTTGTGGTACGTATGCTTAATATGTTTTGCACAAAAATAAGAAAAAATTATTCATACGCTAGGGTGGCACTACTATCTCAGCTTTAAACAGCCCAGATGTTGTTTCTGTTTTTTCGTTTTTTATTCCGACAAATATTTATGCACTCGAAGTTTCATAATTGCATTCATTTTCCAATTACAAAACAAATAACGAATAAAATTTTAGTTTCTTTACGTTTTTTTATTTATTCACATTCTTTCATATCTCTTAACCATATCTTCGTACACATCAGTCAGCAGCAGTAAGCGATGGAACCCCTTTCAAACGCAGCAGGTAATAACAGAGTAGAGCAGCATAAAACCAACCAACAATAGAACGAAAAAAAAGAACGTGAAAAAAGATATTCACCAGCATAATGATAGCGCGAGCTTTTTATTTGAGTTTTAGTTTTCATTTCATTTCTTAGAAACTATAACAACAACAAAAACCATGAGAAAATAAAAAACAAAAGAAAAGCAACTCGTAGATACGAGAAATAATACAAAATTGAAGAGAGCGGTTTTTTATTTCATAGTTTTGCTATTCATTTCCATTTTTGTTTTATAATACTTTACAAGGAAGATGCTGTGCTGAACTGTGCTGTGCTATGCTGTGTGTTGTATGCAGCAAATATGCTTCATCATCAAAAAGTACTTAACAAAGGCAATTATCGAGTTTATAAAGTAAAGGTAGTCAGTTTTCTGTTGTTATCGTTGTTGTTTGCAAAATGGTAACAACAAAAATTACCTTTAAAGGAAAATAATGTAAAAAATAGAGAAAAAACGACAAAAAACTGAAAAATGAAAAGACTTCATCCCTTGCAAGTCACACTCCTTCCTCCTTTATTTCCCTGTAAACTGAAGTCACTTTAAACTTCAGAGAGAGAGAAAGAGAGAGAGAAAAACAAAAATTATGAGAAAATATGAACGTACTGAAGGACCTTTAAGAGAAAAGAAAACTAATAATAATGTTTTTACGAGGTTCGTATTAAAATTTGGGGAACTCGCATGCCTGTAAAGTGACAATAATGAACGAAGCGATCTACAGGAAATTGATCAGTTATCCAATGCTTGCATTTGAAAGATCACAGTCCAATCAATAATGTAGCCAAACTGAATTCTACTTTATGGGAGTCTGTTCTTTTGTTACGATTAGAAAATATTTAGCGACTGGGGTTAATTGAGGCTGTGCAAGCTTCCAAAGCAACCAATAGATGTATTCACGCTTAAGAAATCATCAACAGAAGGTTACTGAGTCAACTAAATAAAAAACTTTTTAAAAAAGTGCTGTACGACAATTTGGCTCTGATTAGGTCATATGAAATGACTTATCCTAGGTCTGAGATTTTATTTTCTTAATAATATTTTATTGTAACCATAATGAACAAAGTGGACTTTTTCAATTCCCTTTAATATATTCGAGTTGCAAGACAGTTTTTTATCTAAAATAAGTCGCAGGAAGAACATCTCACTCTTAAGTTCAAGAGTCTGTAACTTTTAAAAAGGATTTATAAATTTTGAAAAGGATTTACACACTTTATCCCCAATATTGACTGCGTACTTGTGCCCTCAAGTCCTGTCCCGATGGTAATTGTCAAGAAAATCATTCAGGTTTTCCATCTCCGAGCCATGGTCAATGAGTTATCTCTCCTTTATAACATTCCTGGAGCACATTTCAAGCAAATTTTTTAATGTCCGTAGTACTCAGTACTTCCAGAGAAACGTGCTGCATTGAAAATTATGTGACTTATTTCGAACCGTGTGTAAATTTCGGTTACATCATACATAAATACATAATTGGACATTACAACCCTTCAGTCAGGATTACGGCGTAGTTTCTCATACCATTCATGTTGTGTGTTAATTTTAAATATGAGTGGCGGGATTTCACGGCAATTTTATGTGCTCTCAGAGCTTTTGCCAGAAATCTGCTGAGAGAAAGTTGCCGAAGAAATATTTTTTTATATTTCGTTTTGATATTTGATCTGGGTTTGAACCAACGCCTTACGTCTAATAAGCCAACACACTACTTACTAGACTACAGCGGCTGTCAGTAAATTAACAGAAGTGCTCTATAAAGTTGATGAATTCACGATGGCTTACCAAACCTTACTGAACAGATATATCAACACATTCTGACTTTATCAACTGTCAAATCATAGTTATCGATAGCGATAATTCTCAAGCAAGGTCTTGATATTACCATGCTAAGCTTGTGACAAAATATGTGACAAGTAGTTACTTATTTTGCTACGGATAGAACATTTCAACACTATTAACGACAACGAAATTCGGATGGAAAGAGAATCAGTGATCTACCAGCTCCTAACGGCAAAGAACGCAACTACGATGCTGGACTATAGAAACTCTTTAAAGTTGTGTATGAAACACTAAGTATAGCCCTTGTGACGAAAACTAACCAGGAGGTTAAACAGTGTTTGTAAAAAGGGGGAGAATATCGAAAGAGTAGAAAAGGGGCAGAACACTGGCATGACTGGAAGAAGAGCAGACAGACAGGATAATGTTTGTAAAAATAACACAACCAATGTGAGTGCAGATAGAAGACACTGTAAGTGAAGTTCTGGCAACTTAATCACTAGGAATGAACATACCCAATGACAATAAACACCCGAAAAAACGGTTCTGCTTCCCACAAAACAACAAAACGGAAGAGACATTTTCCCAACACTTATGCCTGAAACAAAAGTGTATACAATGCTGTGGACTGTATTGGGTCGTATCCAAATAAAGCGAAAACAGTTCTATTTGCAGGCAAGATGCATGTTGAACTATTCGTTAATGATGAATGGTCTAGATGGTGGTGGCCTAATCTTCAAGTGCCAAGTCCGAGGTCTCAATTAATACCAAAGACTTTGGTTGGTTGTATTTGTCTGAAAAAAAATTCCCATAGGAGTTATATCTATACAGTTAAACATGGCAACCCTGTTATTTCAAAATCTGCCACAGCGGTCCAAAACCTAATTAATGAAACTGAAGCAAACAAAAGACACAATAAAATTGCTTTCGTTTTAAAAAGGAAAATTTATTTCAACATTGTTGCGAAGCTAAGTAAAGTGGCTCAATTTTCTAACTGTCCTCGTATGCAACCAACAAGTAATGGAGCCAGTAAATAAAAGCAGGAGATAGAAAGTAAAACTAAAAATTTTTTTAGAACACAAAGCAACCACAGGGACGAAAAAGAGTACAAATGTTACTGGGATCCTATTCGAACCAAAACACAAACAAAATATAGTTGAGAAAAAGAAAACGAAACTTTTATTTTTAAATTGTTAAATAAATTGTAATTTTTGTTTAACAAAAATTGCTGTTGTTCTTTTCAGTTC
The DNA here is from genome assembly GCA_936449025.2 of Sarcophaga subvicina. NCBI lineage: Eukaryota > Metazoa > Arthropoda > Insecta > Diptera > Sarcophagidae > Sarcophaga > Sarcophaga subvicina. The sequence continues at coordinate 79,880,142 of OW388083.2, forward strand.
TTGTTCCCACATCTTTTTCCTATTTTTCTTCATCTTTTTCTTACCACTTTATCGTCGTCTGCTACTTTTGTTTCCACTTGAGCAAGAAAATTTTTCTGAAAATTTTTCTTCTTTCTCTCAGCGTTTAAATGTGAAGTGTGTATGGCAATTTAAAGGGAAAATTATTATGGAAAAATAAAAGAAAAACAAGAGGGAAAAAAGTGTAATGAAATGTATGAACGAAACAAAATGTTTAATTTTGTTTATCGTCTGTTGGCTGCTCGTTTTCGGTGTAAAACTTTATTTTTTATTGCATGTTATACCAACAACAACAATATTAGCAACAGTTACAACAATAATAACTATTATTATTAGGGTAAGAAATATATGAAAAGACAAATGAAATGAAACGAAAGCAAATAAAATAAAAATGTTTAACAAAAACCCATCTCAAGATGGCATACTTTTGCCGGTTGCTTTGTTTAAAAACGAAATAAAATCGAAAGAAAAAAGAAAGTCTTTGAGTAAGAGAAAACACTTCTAAACAGAAATTGTCATAATTTGTGTGAGAAACTGTTTAAAGCTTTAAAGTGTTCTTTAAAATATTTGCCAACTGAACGTATGAGTTATTTGAACATTTTAAATAATATCGCGTATACGACCTGAGTAACTTAATAAATGTAAATCTTTTGAATTCTGCTTTGGCATGGCAATTGAAGTCGACTTAATCTAGTAGTTAGTGTGTTGGCTTATGAGACGAGAGGCCACGGTTCAAACCCCAGGTCAGAGATATCCAACATTTCGTAGTCGACTTTAAACTATAGATCCCGTCATTCATGTATAAAATAAACATACACACAACATAAGTGGTGAAAGAATTTATGTCGTAATCCTGACTGAAGGCTTGTTATGACCAATTGTGTACGTATGTATGTATGTATTGACTGTGAAATTTCTGAGAAGGGTTTAATCTTTTGATATATCTCTGCGTTTCAGGTCGAGGTAGGGGCTACAAATCATGCCGCGGATTTTATCCAGTGTAAGGAAACTCTCAAGAACTAATGTATTTATCTGCTCTTACAATTAAGTGGCAATCAGAATTCTTTCTTTCATTCAAATCTGAAGTTGCCATGGTATACCTCGATCGAACAGCCACTCTCTCGCATAATAATTCATTCATGTAGACCTCTGACCTTTTTTAGGCTATCCATAAGGCAATCGTGGATACATTTGGGCTAGACTTTATGGCCAAAATCATGTGGCCTAAATTGGATTGAAAGCGTACTAATCAGTTAATTCAAACGAACCATATATCTAGGCATCTAAAAAGACCTCACAACTATTCGTTTTTGGCTAGAGGTAGACTGTTAGTCAAAACCGGTCAATAAGAATTTGTCAGTTTGGTCTAAGGCACCGCCTCATGTGCTATCACAACGGGCCGCTGTGTACGCTTAAGTGAGCTCGCATTCTATCCTGTCCTATTAGTTTCCGTTCTGAACTTATCTTTATTGAGTGAATTACATAAACAAAGCAGTATTTTTGAAAACTTCAAAATATTGTCCCCCGCTAGCCATGACGTTTTTCCATCTTTCTGGATTTCATGACAACAAAACTATTTAAGCCAATGTCAAATACTATGTTTTAAATTGCAAGGTCCTCCAGTGAGACCATTTTGTATCAATAGAAACAAATAGCAGATGGAAGGGATACGCTGTTAACTTGGCGAGTAAGGCAAAATAAATAAATTCTGCTTTCGAAATAGAGTTCGTTTTGGGATCGTGAACAGTTACTACTACAATTGCAGACTAATACGCAGCAAGCCAGTGTACCCTATTAAACTCAAACTCACGCATTATTTGCTATACTCAAATGGTTTCCCCCAGGTCTTCTATTGAAATAGAGGTTTGGGCTACTGGTAGCAAGGCTCAATGTAATTACGCTAGGATTAGAGCTTCTACGTTGGATATGTGAAAGGTTAAAACTATATTTCACATTATGTATCAGTGCCCAGCCCAAAGTATGAAGAAACTAAGATTCTAGGGTCCTCTCATTATCTGTCATCTTTGCCTGACCTCCTCAAAATAATAGTTAATGTAGGTATAGTCGTATAGGGCATGTTTGATAGCAGGGTTAGGTACTGATGTATGGTACGGCAATACACAAAGTCTGCCACCTAGCTTAACTAACCTTGTCCTCAAAAAATCTCCCTTTTTTTAATTATTTTGTAAATTGCTTTTCCATGTTTTTTTTTATAATTTTCCTTAGTATTCTTGCTTTTTCAAATTTTAATTTAATTTAAATTCTCTCTTTTTGTTTGTTTAACGTGTTTCTTCTTCTCTTCTCTTTTTATTGCGAAATGATAAAGATACCGTTATTTTAAATTACTTCGTATTTTAGTTTGTTTTAAAGGTTTTGTGTCTCCCATCTTTTTTGTCCAGTGAACTTTATTTTTAATGGTTGTTATTATTGTTGTTGCTAACTTTAACCAATATTGCGAGAGACGCATACATGATAAAAAAAAAACACACAATAATAATAGCAATAATAACAACAATGGCAACAACAGCAAAGAGAGAATTATCAATAAAAATTCTCAATTTCGTTTTATGCTTTTTTATTGGTTTCAATAAAACAATAATTCACTTAAATAACAGCCGTTAAAGTCAAATGAATAAACGAACGAATGACTGAATGAAAGACTGAGACTCTGACGACTAGTTGGGTGACTGAGTAAATATGAGTCAAAGCATAACACAGAGAGAGAGAGAGATGGAAGTTAGGTATTGAGCTGTATGTTGTATGAGTGGTAGTGGTAGTAGTATGTAGCAATGGATGAAAAGAGTTTGTTTATAATAGAGATGAATGTCTAGAAACGAATGTATCACACACATAAAGATGGCGTCATATTCATTTAAGTTAATGGCTAACAAGACTATCAATTTCTTAAAATGAGAAAAAAAACCAAAAGGAAAACAAGAGAATGGCAGAACAAGAGCCGAAGAAGAAAAAAATTATGATTGAAATTGTACGTTAGAACGACACAATGAGACACACACAGCAATACTAGTGATGGAGTGATGGCATAGGACGACATACATAAGCAATAACATCTATAAATACAACAAGTAAATAATGATAAAATATAAAGAGATAATAAATAAATAGAAGGATGTTCGAAATTATTACAACAATAAAAAACAACAAACAACAAATACAAGAACACAAACAAAACAAAACAATAAACAAAAATATCAACAACAAGAAGGGGGCAAATAAATATACACACGAAAGAAAAAAACGAAAATAGAGTTATAAAGTACACTACTACTACCACTACAACATGGTAGAAAGAACCGTTATAAAAGAATAGCGTATGTGTATTTCAAGTGTAGTAGTATTTATTATTATTTTGTCTTCTTTTTTAATGGGAAATATTGCTTGTATGTAGTAACACTAGCAGTAGTAGGAGTTGTGGTATAATTTTGTTTATTTGATGTGGTAGTTATTGATGTTGCTGCTGTTATTATTGTTGATATTTTTATTACTCTATATATGTATGTATACATATGTATGTGTAAGTGTCTATGTGTATGTGTGATGTATGTTTTTTTTGGGGCTATACATGGCTATGTGACATTAAACACATGTCATCATTGTCAATTTAGGATGTTTTTATTTGATTTTTCTTTTTTATTTCTTTTTTTTGTGGTTTAAATTTTTATGTCTGCGTTTTGTTTTTAATTTAAAAGGAAAAAAATAATTATTGAACTGTTAGCAAAAAATTTAAATAAAATTTTCATTAAAATTAATAAAAAAAGTATGTTCAGGGAGAAATTTACAGCAACAAAGAACACTCTACTGCATATGCCTTAAGGCTTACAAAAACTCTGACCTATTTGCAGCGATAATCAAATTTATTATTGTTGTCTCCGACACCTTTTAACATATGCACACTCGTTATTGGCCATTACAACTATTTAGTCAGGATCATGACTTTGTTCCTTATGGAACCCTTGTAGTATTTCTTATAAAACCCTTGTAATTTTACGCATGAGTTGGTACGTAGTTTAACGTCAACTCTGAGGAAACAGAATTTTTTTGCAAAATTTGTTGTAAATTTCTAACAGGGATTAACAAGGACGATTTTGTCGAAATATTGATCAACTCTATCCGTATAGATAATATGCTGAAGACAGTGTCATTCAGTGAGCGTTCAGAAGCGAAGTAAACTCACCAAATATTTCACGCACCAGTTTACGTCGAATTATCCAAAAAGATCTCGGTATGACGGCTTATAAATTTTAATTGATTCAATAACCCCCCACTTCGTTTTCGCTTCGCTAGATAGGAAAACGAGACACTGCACGATGATGTCGATTTTGCCAAAAAAAAAATCAACTTTTCGGATGGAACTCATTTTCATCTTGGTCGGTACGTTAATAAGCAAAATTGCGGTATATGGGGCTCAGAAAACCCACACGTGGTCTTATAGAAGCCAATGCACCCATTATGAAAAACTGTCTGGTACGGCCTGTGGAGCGGAGGCATCATTGGCCCGAATTTCTTTGAAAATAAGGACGGCACAACCATTACAGTAAATGGAGACACCTATCGCACCATGACAACCGAAATTTTGTATCCGCTCTTCATGATATTGACGTGAACGATGTTTGGTTTAAACACGATGGTGCAACTTGCTATACATCTCGTGCCACAATCGATTTATTGCGTCAAACGTTTGATGGCTGTGCTCCAAGAAGCTGCGATTTGTGAGGCGCTGTTAAAAAAAGTGTTATGGAGACAAACTAGAGGCAATTGAGCATTTAAAGGTTCAATGAGTCAATTAGCCAGGTTTGTAAAAACGAAATTTCAAATGAGACTCATTTCGAAAGACCATCTGTTCAAACGTTAATAGCCGCAGCTGTCCTTTAATGCAACTTAAAATTCCATGAAATGTTTTGTTTGACACTGTCATTGCGCCCGCAATAAAAAAAATCATTGTAAACGAGGAAATAAATTTGCAATAAAAACACTGAAAGCTTAAAAAGATAAACAAAACGGCGGCTTACAATTGAAAATAAAATGCTGCTGCTGCTAATAATAATGATGTTGACGTTGGGGCTTTTGAATTGTAATAAAAGGAGTACGAGAGAGAGAGAGAGATGAGTTTATGAATTTTGGTGGTACATTTGTTGTCATAATATTGGACAATGAAAATTACAAAATTGTAATAACGACAGTATTATTGTGTTGTTTATGGCGTTATAATAAATAATAATCATGCAAGGGTGGCACATTGGCGAGATTTTTAAATGAATTGACGATTTTTTACAGCATGACTGGTATGTCAAGATGATGGTGCTTGTCTTTCCATAATTGTTGGTAAAAACAAAAAGACTTCTTCAGCCTAAAAAGATGTGTTTCAACCTCTTGGTAACATGCAATATTCGGTGCTTTAAACACAGCTTTTGGGTAGTTTGATAAATATTGGTTTTAATATCCTACTAGATAAGGCCTCTGGTCTAAAGCCACAAAAAATCTAACGGCGTCAAATCGCTTAATAGAAGTCGCCAATTGTGAAATTACTTCTTCTGCAAAGTTTTCATCCCAAAATCGATCTTGTTAAGTAGCTTGACGACTTGAGTAAACTAATGAGCATTCTTACGGTACACTCCACCCTAAATGAACACTTGCGACCTATGGACCTAGTGGAAAATTAATAATACAGGCCACGTGGCGAAGAAATGGAAACTATGATACACTTTTTATGCCTTTGCATGGTCTTCGTGGCCTTGACGTCCCAATATTTTAGGGATGACACTATGCTAGACACAATTCGTCTCAGGGCAATAGTCAGAAACAAGATAAAAAAAGTTTGTATAAGTCACAAACTTCCTATAGAAAGTATGGTGTTATCCATTAATGGCGCAGGCGCAACAACCCATTTGATGGCTCCAGTTATATAATCTACCAGTGGTCCCAGTGAACACTATCAACAACTGAAATGAAATTGAATTGAAGTGATTGAAATTGAACTTTAAAAATTCATAAATTTCTGTGCACAACAAGCCTACTTGATGGCTTCGGCTTATGTTGATAGACATGAGAGCCCTGGTAGGTCTTGTCCGCTTATACCTACAAACCTTTGAAGCCGTACGAAGTAGTCCAGTAGTCTCTTTGAACACTACGTACCTACCCAAGTGGCTTGTGTTATCATCTTAAAACCATATGTCCACCAATTCAATATTTTTAATCGCAGGCCAAAAAAAACTGCTTACATACGACGGATCTGAATTAATGGTAATAGTTCTCCCAGACCTCCATACAATACTTCCATATCCATGCTAACAAACTGTCAGCTTTTTCTAATACATTGGTGCCTACATAATCACATTTTGATTCACCGAACCTCAATTTGGACAATTTTTGCTTGACAACGTAGTCACCGAGTGGAAAATAAGCCTCATCGTAATGAACAATTTTTTTAAATGCCATCTTTTCCAGCCGGTTGCTCTAGCACTCAATTAGCACATATGTATACAGCGTTTGAAACTGTCAGCTAACTCTATTCGAAGTAAAACATGAACCAAAGATAACGCCAATTTGCTGAGAACGCCATTAAGTCGACAAATCTCGGTCACACATTCTCCAACAGAAATAACATTTTCGTCAGTGTGTACACAGCGATTCTGCGCTGACCTGATCACAATTTTATTGTTTCCAAACTGTTTAAATTTCTTTATAATCCTGCCAATTCAGGTTGTCGATTGATTTTGACGACCACATTCATCCTGTAATACGACGAAAATGGTGACGTTTTAATCACCATTTTTTGAAGTAGGTAACCCATCACCAATTACTTTCATATTTAACATCTGCTTGTTTTATCAAACCGATTGTGATTATACCCGCTAACTGTATAACCCTATATTAACAACAATTGTTGCTCTTAATGGCACTGCAACCAAACAAAAACAGAAATCATAATAACAACAATAATCATAACGTCATTGAAAATTCATTACGGCCAAAAAGGAGACGCCATAAATAAAACATTGTTGTTGTTGTAGTCTTTATACTTTATGTAACATCAGGTCATAAATTTTTCAAAATATTTGAAAGCACAACAAAAGGAAAACAAAAGAGAATAAATGCAAGGACAAAGTGAGAGAATGAAAATAAAAAAATTTAACGGCTTTATGGTAGGCATTATGAATTACAATTACAACTGAATACATTTCCAAACATACACATACACATTCATATACCGTCGTAGCAAAAGAGTAAGAGAAATACTGTTGCTGTTGCCATAATAAATAAAACGCATACGAATCGTTTTGTTTTCGTATTCTTCGCTATTACAGTTAACATTGTCTCTCTATTATATGCAATGATTTTATGATCAAAGTATGAACTCTCATCCTTTCTTACTTTCTCTCTCTCTCTCTCTCTCTCTCTGTATAATCACTGTAAGAAACATCCAAAGTTTCAGTGTGCTTGTTTTTTATCGTTTTTTTTTCTCTTTGTACTTAAGCCTCCATTAGAAATTGCCAACCAATGTGGTATTTTATGGCTGATGGTGTATTTTAAGCAACTGGTGCCTTCATTTGAAGTATGGTGACAAAGAGAAACGTCAAAACTTGTTTCGTATCATTCACGATGTCCTTCATTGTATTTTTCAAAGACTAAAGTAAGAAATTTCCAAGCGAATCAGAAAAAATACGATGGGTTTTCTAGCATTTTTATGCCACATTCAGTAGAAATATACGAGGATCTTCATAAAAATTCACAATTTAAGAGCTAGTCAATCTGCTAACTATTTGAATGCTTAGTCATCTAGCATGCCCATGTCGCTTATATGCCAACCTTTTTTCTCCAGAGGATTCTTTGTGAAAATATCGAAATTAAAACTGTTAATACCGCTTTTAATTGATCGACTCTCGTAGTTACTTTCTACCATCATAAGACAATTGTGTTTCAGCAAAAAAATAAAGCCATTAAAATTGAAAATTTACTGTTGCTCTCTTCATTTCCAAAAGTTCCTTCAAAAAAATTATGCCGCGTTTTATGTGTTTTTCAATTTTATTGCCTTAAGGAAAGGAACATGCAATAAGTGGAGACCAACAATAGCACTAGTTGAGCCTTTTAGTAACACAAAAATTTATGGCCATTAAATTTAACATTCTGTTTGAACTTGTAATACAAATTTCATAATGAGCGCTTACTGGAAAGAAATTTCTATAAAAAAGAAAAAAAAAACTCAAAGGATCACCGACTTTCCTTTGATAACAATTACAACATAAAAGGAAAGTTATATGTACTTAAAATACGTAATATTTGTATTTGTACTGTAATTAGAAGAAGTCACATCATAAATTTGATTGTACAGCTTAGTGAGTGAGGGAATCTACAGTTTAAAATCGACTGCGAGCGACATATTTTTGAGAAACTTTTCATGGCAATTTCATTTTCGCTCAGAGGTTTTGCCAGAAATCTTCTGAAAGGAAGTCGCCAAAGAATTATTTTTTATATTTCGTTTTGTTGAAGATGTCTGACCTGGGGTTTGAACCGTTGCCTCACGTCTAATAAGCCAACACACTACTTACTAGACTACGGCAACATTTCTAGTCTCAAAATTTCTAGACAATCTTGCCAAGTTCTTCCACTGTAGATCGATTATGTTGACCGTAATCACCGCGTAATATTTCATCCCATTTGTTGTCAGATTTAATTATTTTTATAGGTTCTTCGATTGTTAAGCCATCCATATTCGTAAATGGCAATAAATAATACTTCATATGGAAAATATTTAGCAGCACCCAGCTTTTTAAAGTCATCGGCTTTGGAACCTCTAAAAGCTGGACAGGCTTTGTTTAGAAGTGATTTTAAGTCAGATTTTAAATCAGAAAGCCATAGTAAGACTGTCAGTGTAACTGGTGGAGAGTATTATATATTTCAATTCGAAAGAAATTTCATTTGATTCATACGCTAAAAAGCGTTGTGGAAGAATTGGTAAAATTTCCTTTTGGACCGAAATACATAATAACTCCCCCGGTGATTGTTTTAAAGCTACCCATACATACATACATACATAATTGGTCATTCCAACCCTTCAGTTAGGATTACGACCCAGCTTCTCACATGACTTATTTTGTGAATGTTCATTTTATCCACGAGTAGGGGACCAACAGTTTAAAATCGACTCCGAAGGACCGATTTTTTGAGAAACTTTTCGTAGCAGTTTTTCATTTTATCTGAGAGTTTTTGCCAGAAATCGGCTGAGAGGAAGTCACCGATAAAATATTAAAATTTGTTAGAGATTTCCCACGTGGAGTTTGAACAGTGGTCTCACGTCTAATAAGCCAACACACTACCTACTAGAATACGGCTACTTCAATCTACACTTAAAGAAATATAACACGTATGTACATGTTTGGAACCCTATTTAAAAGTGTACCTACACTGAGCGCCAAAAGTGAGTAAACACCACTGAAATAATTCATTTTCTTAGGATAGCGAGAAAAGTAAATGAGAATAGTCGAATAAATTTCCAAAAATAAAAACGTTTATTTAAAATGTTAAAACAAAAACAACAATTCATGATAAAGGTACTTTGTTTATACTTAAGAACAAAACTGTTTTATACTTAAGAACAAAAGTGTTGACTCACTTATGGCGCTCAGTGTGTATAATAATATTTCCCACACTCTGTTAAAAAACACAAGCTTTTTATATTTTTGCAATATATTCTATGTCCCTTTAAAAGAAATTCGATGCTGAGATTAAATTGTTTTCTCGTCCCCAATAATGATGATGTCTATTGACATTCGCTTCACAAATAATATTTAATTGTTCAGCTTAATATTTCGCACTTTTCAAATTGTAGGCGATAGAATTTCCAATTGAAAATCAAATTTAATTTTTTTTCCCGTCTTTCTTCTGCGTTCGTTTGATAATTTTTGATATCCTAATTACGATTTTATTTGCCAATAAAATTATTTTGAAATCCATTTTTATTCTTTCCTTTTTTTCAAAAATTGATTGGGTTATCAAATTTCGAAAAAGTGTTAAAATATACACACTTATACTCATATTTATTTGCATTATTTTGATAATTAGTTGGGTGTGCTTGTGTATTTTTCATACTCTGTCCAGATTCATTCAAATTTTAAATATCCTCCAGGGATATGACATGAAATGTGGAGATGCAAAATACAACAACAAACATGTAAATATGTAATCATGTGTGGGTGTCGTGTGTGTGTATTTTGTAAATTTTATTTGTAAAATTTTCAGTATTTAAGAAGAGAAAATATTTGCGTAAAATTTTCGTGAATGGTTGACAATGGACTGATTAAATACGAAATGAGTTAAAATAACAAACAGCGTAACAGATATGCCAACACAAAGAGTGGCTATTTGAAGCGTTTGCAACTTAATTGGATAGGCATGTAGGACGCATACAGTTGGATGAGCAGGAGTAAAATTTTGAAAACAATATGCGAAATGAATAATTTAACAGCGCGGCTTAAATAACTCGTTCAAATATGGATTACGATTACAGATTTCATTGAAATTTTAGAAGCGTTTAATGAAAATTTTGACACTTTCTATGTTAAAAGAATACATATATACTTGGCCATTACAACCCTTTAGTCAGGATTACAACCTATCTTCTCAGACTACCCATGTACTATGTATTGATTTTTTTATACAAGAGTGGCAGGACCTACAATTTAAAGTCGACTCCGAATGATAGATTTTTGAGAAAGTTTTTCATGGCAATTCTATTTACTCAGAGTGTTTTCCAGAAATCTGCTGAGAGGCAGTCGCCGAAAGAAATATTTTTTTTTTGGTTTTGTACAACGGCCTCACGTTTAATAACATACTGTCTACTAGACTACGACGAATTCTATGATTATTACCCTGATTAATACAGTCGCCGATTTCAGTACTGTGTACTGAAATTCTGGCATCCACTCAAGTTCCTTTCAGAAACCAATACGTGTTGCTGTATCCCAGGTGCTGGGGATTAAGGACAAATTGTGTTCTGTATTAAATGTTTGAATTTGAATTATCCTTAGATTGGATAGTTCTTTTGCTGGTGCATCGATGTGGTATTAGATACATCTATTGTCTACTACAACTCTAACCCTTCATTCTTTAAATGGATAACAATATTCTCTTGTCCCAGAGTAGAAACTTTAGAAAACACCACATAAAATGCTTTCATGTCATTCCTAACACAACATTATGTTCGCGATAAATGAATTAAAACCAACCGAAATTCTCCGCTTAAACCTTCCAAAGGAAACTCTGTAGTATTCAGATAACTAATCCTAGAACTTCTGCAGAACTCGCTTAATCTAGAAGGTAGTGTGTTGGCTTAAAAGACGTGAAGCTACTGTTCAAACTCCATGTCAGACATTTTCAACAAAGTGAAATGAAAAAAATATTCATTCAGCAACTTTTTCTCATCAATTTTTGATGAGAATTTTCTATTTCTGGCTAAAACTGTGAGAGTTAACAAAATTGCCATGAAAAGTTTATCAAAAAAACTTCGTTTGGAATCAACTTTAAGTTGTGGTGTGACAAATTAGGTCGTAATAATGACTGCAGGGTTGTAATGTTGTGAAATAAAAATTTTCAAATCATGCCAATCTTCAAAACCCACTTAATTTTCATATATGATCGAAGGTTTTGGTATTCAAATTGGCTTGTTTTCTTATGGCAAAAGACAGTTGATAAGAACAACAGGATGATTGTTAAATTAGTTGTTATTTATTCACTTTATTTTGCCAAATCACCCTGTGCGATCATTGGCAATGACACATATTCGCTCAATGGATACTGGAGCATTAGCAACTAAACTTAGTTATGATTGAAAATCATCTTTAGCAATGAGGCTCATTTCTGGATGAATGGGTACAAACAAATTATCAAATTGGCAGGATTGAGCGATTTGACCTGTAAGGTTTTTATTGTGGGATTTTCTTAAATCACAGGTGTATTCGAATAAGGCACATATAATAGCGTTCCTCAAAACCAACATAACCCACAACATCGTTGAAATTCAGCCCAATTTATACGCTTGAGTCAAGTAAAATGGGACGGACTGGATGCATTCAATATTCCACACATAATTAAATCAATGGGCCTTTAAAATGAATGATGATATCTCACACACACTTATATACATAAATGGTCATTACAAACCTTCAGTCTCAATTATTGTCTAGCTTCTCACACCACTTATGTTGTGTGCATTAATTTTATACGTGAGTGGTGGGACCTACAGTTTAAAAGCGACTCCGACCGACAGGTTTTTGAGAAACTTTTGCATGACAATTTTATTTCACTCTCAAAGCTTTTGCCAGAAATCTTCAGAGAGGAAGTCGCTTAAGGAAATATTTTTTCTTATTTAATTTTGTTGGAGATGTCCTCGGTTTGAACCGGGGCCTCATGTCTAATAAGTCAATACACTACATACAAGACTACGGTGACTTCATCTCACATACATTTTGTTTTATTTAAATCTAAGTATAGGAACTACTTAATGAAAGACCCTATACAACTTCAAACATACTACGGTTTCATTTGTTTTTTTTATTGTTCAAGGTCAGCCCACATCTTTGCGGTCATCCGTGTTACTCAAATGCCCTGATATTCAAACACATCAAGGAGATGTGGAAGAGTGAATTTTTGTCGTTGAAGCATTTACTTTGCGAATGTCCAACGTTTACTGGGTAGCGGCTAGAATTTTTAGACATACAATAATCACTTCACAAAACAATCATTGACTTTATTAATCCATCAGGCCATTGAACGGCTATAGCCAATTTAAGAGTAGTAAGAAGTTTAGTAGCACTATCCAACGTATGCATTATAAACTAGCTAAACAATCCGACGCGTCGCTCAGCTTTCTTAACCTATTTTTCTTGTAGTATATGGAATACTGAGTAGGAAACCAAGTGTTGACTTTTACAAGACACTATTTGTTCTATATCACAACCACTGCGTAGCTGTCAAGATTAAGTTGAATTACATATGTATGTTTGTATATCTGCCTCCATATGTATTTGGATTCATTTGTAGAACATTGGGCCCACGTGCTTGAATTAATAAGACGGATATCTACCCTCCTAAAAATTGTCCGTGTTGATTATTTTGGACGCTATGCTCGCTAGGAGCCATAATATAATGGAGAGGATAAAGAGAATGGTCATACTATTGTACACCACAAAGAGAGCCATGGACAAGATCCTGTAACTTGGATCTGCTAATATATAATGGCACTTTCTGGAGGTGGTGAAGCAAACTTTGCTTTGCGAAACTTACGTTTGAGAGACAATGTGCAAGTACCTCTACACATTGATAGACTGACTGCTTTAGCAGTCACTTATCTTGACCATCAATGCACTTTGTTTCACTCTAACTAAGGCATTATTTGATAATGATCGATTGGCTCCTCTATCATCTTCTATTAAAGCGAAGTATTGAGCAGCTTTCAGGAAGACTCAATGCAGTTAAATTCTTGCCTAATTTGGGCAATAGTCAAGTTGCAATGCCATTGGCACATTTGGATTAACCACATGGTATAAGAAACAATTTTCTTTATAGTTGGTTTGACTTTTGATTCCAAACAAAAGCAGTATTTTATCTACCAGTACTTTTGCTATAATTGTTTTGATACCTTTACGACCATAAAGACTTGTGTACAAATTAAACGACTTTCTACTAAAGATTCTAAAATGAGGCTGTTTACTAATTAGTTTGCAGCAACTGTATAAATATTTAACATTTTTAGATGGCCATGTATTAGGCGGCTAAAGAATTTCATGAAAAACAATTGCTCACTGTCAACTACACACACACACATGCAGCCAAACATTTAAATCCAACAGCATATAATCAGACATGAAATCAACCATATTGAGTTGGTCGACAAAGTACACAAACATACACATCCACGCAGAGAGAGATGTTCACAGAAAATGTCAGTGATGGCAAACGAACATTTGAATGCCAAGAAAACTATGACAACTACAATAACAACAATAACAATAAATTATAATAAATAATATTATTACTTTGTTGCTGTTGTTGTTGTTGTTGTTGTTGGCTGATGGATGTTGGCTGTTGGTGTTAACATTGCTATTGATGCTGGGCGTTCGTGTTGTTGCTGCTATTGTTAGTGTTAGTGTTATTGTTGTCAATCAGGATATGTTGTATGCAAAATATTTGCATATGTGGCTAAAATTCAAATGCCACACAATGTCAATCAAAAAGGATATCCTCTACCCAAACATATACACATGCACTTACACTTACACTTGCAGAGACAACACTCTCACTTGTTTACAATGGAAAAAAATACTCACTCATGTGCAATTGTGGAATTGAATTTATTTTATTTTCTGTCCGTCTGTCCGTCTGTGTGGCTGTCCATCTGTCTGTTTGTCATTTCAAAAAATAAATTCTAATATATTAGAAAATATTTTCAAATACAATAATTTGTGTATGTGTACGTGTGTTTGGGTGCATAAATTTCACACATTTTACTAAATAGAAATCAAATATTTGCTTATACGTCCCTTATACCCTATCCCCAGCCTCTCCCAATTCCGTTTTAACGGAGATGTTGTACCATACATACATATCTGCTAAACACATAAGGAAATTGTTAGTAAATGTATGTGCCAGCAAAAAGCAACAGGATATCAACAAATAACATGAAAGGATAACTACATGATTATGTGTGTACGTGTAAAACTATGTGAATGCATGTGTACTTATTTGCAATAAGGATATCATGCCATCTATCCGTGCGTCTGTTTGTCATTCGTTCGTTTTGTCCTCTACTCATTTAGTGTGCGGATTACAGCAATAGAGAGCAGATAGAGAGAGAGAGAGAGAGTGAGTGAGTAAAATGAGAGGAGGTCTCCAGTCATGGGCAGACAACAACAGCAGCAAGACTAACAAAAGCTATAGTCTGGTGGTCACTGTGACAACAATCGCCCATTTGGGTATCCAGTAGAGACATCAAGAACTCACAGAGGACTACACATTGCTGAAAAGTAAATTCAAATATTCATTTGAGATGAGAAAGACTTTTTAGATAGGAAGTGTTATAACGGTTTGAATACTCTCTATTAGGATATGAACAATTTTGTTGGCGTCTTTTGGCCACTTATTATGAAACATTATTCCCGACAAATATAAATTTAGATCGACATCCTTTTATGATTTTCAAACAGCATTTCGCCGTTGGTACGCCACGGTTCAAACCCCAGGTTAGACATTTCCAACAGAACGAAAGATAAAAAATATTTCTTCGGCGACTTCCTCTCAGCAGATTTCTGGGTAAAGCTCCGAAAGTAAATAAAATTGTGATGAAAAGTTTCTCAAAAATCTACCGTTCGGAGTCCACTTTAAATTGTAGGTCCGCCTTTCATATATAAAATTAACACACACAACATAAGTGGCTTGAGAAACTAGGACGTAACCTTGACTGAAGGGTTGTAATGACCAATTATGTATGTATTTATGGATGTAAACAGCATTTCTGGCATGCAAACTCTTCTTTCAATGTCTCTTGGATTCAACCCAACATTGTCGTTAACATTTGAATAAATCTTGTCGCTTGCAAACGTTTAAAAACTGCTGCCTAAGTAGCTCACAATGCGATCAAATGGTTTTTTTTTTAGTCCGACAACGATTTTCAAGGCGTCATGCCTTCCATTCTGGGCGATAGTAGTTTTTCGTGCAAAAATCACTTCGGAACTGCTTGAAGAAACAATATTTCTCTCAATAACTATAATAGTTTTGAATAAATAAGAGGGGTATTTACCCTTCTAAAAAGTGTCCATATTGGAGAGGGTAAAGAGAATGGTCATACTATTGCACACCGATAAGAGAGCCATGGACAAGATTCTGTAACTTGGACCTTCTAATATATATTGGCACGTTCAGGAAGTGGTGGAGCTAACTTTACTTTGCGGAGTTTACGTTTGAGAGACAATGTGCGTTAGCAGTCAACTATCCTGATCATCAATACACTTTGTTCCACTCTAACTAAGGCATTATTTGATATGATCGATTGGCTCCTTTCTCATATTCTATTAAAGCAAAGGATTAAGCAGCTTTCAGGAAGACTCAATTCAGTTAAATTCTTGCCCAACTTGGGCAATAGTTAAGCTGCAATATCATTGGCACATTTGGATTAACCGTATGGTATAAGAAACAATTTTCGCTATGGGAGGATTGATTTTAAGAACCTAACTAGCGTCACAAAGCTGGATAGGGTAGGCTGTGGAATTTACATTAAGAGTACTGACGTTAGACTTTCACTGGCACTGCCCTGTATCCCAGATAAAGGTCACAGCCATATTGAAAGCGACACAGTGTTTACTGGATAATGAGATTTTCCCTCATGATTTCTTTGCGGGGATTAAGTCCTTTACGTATGTCGATCTTGATATCGATCATCCTTTACGAATGGCGGGTATTTCTAATGAAAATTCTTGATGTCGATCACCTTCTATGAATGCCAAGTATTTTTCAGGACAATTTCGTATCATTCAAAGATAACTCTAATATAGCTTCTTTGGCACAGGGATGTCGTGGGAAATTAAATTATTCATGAGCTGGCCAAGGCCTGTACGGAGCTTACAATATCCGACATGCTGCAGTACATACATTTTACGAGTGCCTCAGTTGAACTGGTTTTTCCCTGCTATTTTTACAAGTAATAATTTCGCTGGCAGTTTAATCGTAAGTACAATATTTGCCAGGCTCTGCTGTGTTGTCAAAGGTATGGTAAAAAAATATATTCTTGTCTACTTTACTTAAATTACATGGCCATGCATCTCACGGAGCTCTGTCAAAATGTTTTCCTATTGAAAATGTCTTATCCCAGTATTGAATGTTGATTTTACAATGCCCCTGGCCTAAGGTCCTACTTACCATTCACAAAGAATTTGCTAACTAACTGAACCTAGCCGAATCTATAATTTATTAAAGACACAAACCATATGTAAAAGTTATATCACCTAGTAGGTATTTCGCTTTTGTAAGATAAAAAATGCTCGTAAGATTGCTTTCATAAGAAAATCTCTTTCAAATTCCATACCCTTTAAATAACACCTGGTTGCGTGAAACTCTATTCGGTTTTGTCTCTAAATAGCAGTGTACATGTAATTTAAATTCCAATTTAAAATTTTAATCCAAAGCCGAAAATGGTCAGTTTTTCTTTGTGCTTTGTTTTGGGTAGGACTTAAAAAGTAATGGAACCCCCCATCAAAGTAAAAGAATTTAATTCCGTTTAAATTTTGTAACACTTTAAAAGCGAACACAATTGAATTGTAGGATTATCATTAGAGATGTTGTTAATAACTTAAGTGGAGTCATTTCAAACAATTCGTTTCTTATTATATCAACCGAGAATGCTCTGATGCTCTTATATTTTGAATTGAAGGACCATAACCATAAAGGTAATAAAACATGACGACATATGGCTACAGGGAAAAGATATCGATCTTAAAGGTTGCAGGCATACATAATTGGTAATTACAACCCTTCAGTTAGGATTACGACCTAGCTTCTCACACCACCCATGTTGTGTGTCTTGATTTTTTTATACAGTCTAAAGTCGATTTCGAATGACAGATTTCTGAATAACTTTTCATGGCAATTTTATATTCACTCAGATTTTTTTGCCAAAAATTTGATGAGAGAAGTCGCCGTTCGTTTTGTTGGAGATGTCTGATCTGGGGTTTGATCCGTGGCCTCGCGTTTAATAAGCCAACACACTATCTACTAGACTACGGCGACTTCGATACTAAATATTATTTATATTTTAATAGAAGAGTCTAGAAGAGCCTTCATAGTTCAATTAAGAAGTTCTAGTTTTTGCTAACAGTCGTCTGTTATAAACATGACGCATTACAAGAGAAGTATCGGATTATCAGAACCCATTGCCTCTCATATGAAGTGTCGTTACTGAATGATTTTCCATTTACGAATACAAAGCGTTGCACACTCCTTGAAAATATTTAAAACTGCCTACAGAAGTGCTGATTTAAATGAGAACACAATTTTTAAATCCGAAGAGACTTCCGATAACGGTATTCTAAAGTATAATTCGAAAATTCGATTCTATCGCGACTCCATCAAGAGAGGGTAAAGTTACAAATGTCGTCAAAGAATTCCACTGCCTCCATTCAAGAGGAGTAAATTCTTCAGCTCTTGTAGTATGTGTTGCTAAAAGGCGGCAATAAGGCTGTGATAAGACCGTAGTAAGACAGTAGTAAAGCGTTATTCAAGTAGTACTAAGATGGTAGACAGATGGTAGAGGACTGAAGTTAGTAAGAAGAAGAAGAAGTTAGGCTGTAGAAAACAAGAGTAGGTTAGAGGACGTGTACTTGTCAATTAAGACATGTACAGTACCCGGAGGTCGAATTGACCCATTGTATAACCAAAAACAAGAGTAAAGCGGATGTAAGTTAGTGATGAAGAGAAGAGGCAGTATGACGGAAGTGTTACTATAGTCAGGTGATAGTAGGACGGCTGTAGCAGTGGTGTGATAAGATAATAGTAAAGCTTCAACAAGAGGATTGTAAAGCCAGACGGTATGAAAGTGGCAGTTAGGCTGTAATAGTAAACTCTAGTATATCAACAGGATGGCAGCGACAGTTGCTAAATTAAATAACAGCACAATAGTAAAACGGCATTAAGGCAGTAGTAAAGAGGCAAGGCTGTAATAATAGCAAAGTAAGACAGTTCTAGTCACCATAGTCTTGTAGGTAATATGTTGGCATATTGGACGTAAGACCTCTGTTCAAAGCCCAGATCAGACATCTCCAAGTAAACGAAATATGGAAAAATATTTCTTCAGCGATTTTATCTCACCAAATTTCTGGCAAAAATTCTGAAAGTAAAAGAAAACTGCCACGAAAAAGTTTCTCAAAAATCTACCGTTCGGAGTTGATTTTAAATTGTAGATCTGTCCGCCTCTCTTGCATAAAATTAACACACACAGCATAAATGGTATTTGAAACTAAGTCGTAATCCGGATTGAAGGGTTGTAACGACCGATTATGAATTATGATTATGATCTGCGGAATAAAATTTTTCGAATGATGCCTATCCTCAACAACCGAAGGTTTTGGTATTCAAACTGGCTTGTATTCTTATAGTAAAAGACAGTAAATAACAGGAACAGAATGGCGGTAAAATTATTTGTCATTTATTTATTCAGTCTGTTTTGCCAAATCACCATGTACGCCCATTGACAACGATTGGTATTCGTTAGATGGACTCTGAAGTAGTTGGCAGCTGAACCTAATTTCGCTCGAAAATCATCTTTAGCGATGAGGCTCATTTGTGGATGAATGGAACAAAATTTTCGAATTGGCGATGTTTTCCGTTTCTCAAAAATTCTTTGCATTTCTTTCCCCAAAATTTTGAATTTCTTCGTTATGTTCTTCCGCTTAAAAACAAATTTAATTGAATTATAGAATAGGAATTATTTATTTAAGCCAAACGCTTTGAATTTGTTTTAAATTCAAAGAAATAAGTTTTAAATTTAAATTTACATTTGATAATTTCATGCACTTAAGAGTTGTTTCCCAGTATCGATTTATTTAAAAGAAAAAAAACTGTCACAAAAAAGTATGTGGCAACCAAAGTTAATGTTCTTTTTTTGTGCTACTTTATCTTCGCTAGTTTATCCCTTCGCTACAATACTCGTACAGTCAATGGTTTTTTTTTCTTTGAAATTTTCTTTCTTTTACAATAAATCTACTTAAACAAGTTGCTGTTACTGTTGCTGCTTTTGTTTTTTGTTTTCAGAAGAAAAAAAAAATGGAATTTTGAACATGAACAGCTGCCATCATGTCGTGGGTCTTTATTCAAAGTCATTCTTTTGCGAAGACTTTTTCTTTTCGTTTTTTTTCTTAACACTTTACTGTCAGCCATACCAGCCAGCTATTTTACTGTCATCCATAACAGCCAGTACCGCCAGCAACACTATCTCTAGTTGGCTAAGCGTTAACGTTGTTGATGATAAAACGCACTGTGATGGTTGCTATTGCCGTTTCCCGTATCGGAGACGAAATATAACCATGGCTGGCAAAATATATTCGGTTTTTTTTGCTCTCTCTCTCTTCTGTCTTTATCCTCAACATTATATCAGCAACAATTGAATGCTGCTGTTACTGAATGAAATGAGCAATATTTTCTAGTTTTTTTTTTCTTTCTTTCTGTTTGGGTTTACTGCTGCCTTTGCTAATCAGCAAGAAATGGTAGAAAAAAAATAATTTCTCCCAAAGCATTTCCAGCACAAAGAAAAAACAACAACCAGATAAAGGTACTTAATCTCAGACAATATTCCTCAATTTCAGGCAATAGTAATGGCAATAGCAATCACAACAACAACAACAACAGCAACAATATCGTATAAAAATACTTGAAAAAATGTGCTTAAAAAACATTCGCTAAAAACTTTTATCTGTTCTTCTACAGTAGAGTCGTCCGTCTATCCCCATTTACTTTAAAACAAAGGAGCAAAAAAAAGAGGACATCAAATACAGGAAAAATGTATTGAACTTGGCCAGAAAAGGAAATAAAAAAAGGATCTGTTACCAGAACACAGAAAAACAAAAGCAAAGAAGACAATTTTTATCAGCCCTTGTTTGTGGCTGATGGTTGGTTTTAACCACTTTTATCTGCAATAATCGACTGCTTAAAGTAACCAATAAAACAGATAAACGTTATAGACTTTGGCTTGGGCAATGTGATATTGAGCCAATATGCCTCAAAAACCCTTCCAGCGTTTTTATTTCAAAGGCAACAGAAGCGTTCCATTGTTCTGTGTTATCCCACAGAACACCTTCAGCTGGTAATGTGATATGCGTTACAATCAAAAATTTTATGATTTCGGGATTTTCTTTTCTTTTTTATTAAATGTTCCAATTAATCTTAATTGTCGGAATATTACAAAAGTTTTTAGCTGATAAATTATTAAAAAAAAATATTGTAAATATTCTACATAACAAGTTTAATAAGTCAACAACAATTATCCTTTCTTTTATTTTACGATTCTAACCTTTAAATTTATAAAAAAAGTGTGTGATAAATTGTGTGTGACGTATCACCGAAATTTCTTTCATTCCTTTAACAGACCAGCTTATGACATTATGTGTGAAACATAATGTTACGAAAATGAAGAATCTAGATACTAGTGTTTTGCTTTTACATCGCTCAACATTAAAATTATAAACAAAAATATAACAACAAACACCAGCATACAAAAAATGGTAAACAAGTAAACAAAACACAACAACAAATACTACAAGAATAAATGTATACAAAATACTCGAACAGCCATAATAACGATGTTTACATTTATAGAGATTTCGAGAACATTCGCCTTCCAGAACATTCATCAGACTGTTCATTCTGTCATATAAAAGGCAAGGCAAAGCAGGCGATTGAGTCAGTAAAGTTCAGTTAGTCCTGCGTGAAGACGCGTTGCATTTAAAGAGAGTAATCGTAGCTTGAAGATCGCCGTTACAAAGATTATTATTGTTTACTGTTTACTGATTGTTATTGTTTATGCAAAGAGTGTAAACATAGGAATAACGAAGAGGAATGACACACAGGATTGTGCGAATAATAAAGAATTTTAATTAAAACTAAACATAAATTTATTTTTATTTTATTTACAATCTACGAGTTCGTATTTTAAACGTTTTTAAAAGGTAAAAACGTAATAATAATATCGCCTAAATGTCCACCACGGCTTCTCTGGGAGGAGCATAACCGAAATGTCCAATTTTTCATAAGTTTGGCGCACAAGTCGGGCTGAAGTAGTGTGAAACGCACACGAAAAGTCTAAAATAACGCGATCTCGGTGGCACATCATGCAAAATATTCAATGCGTCATGAGGTGCGTGGCAAATAGCGCCGTTCTCTTAAAACTATTCTCATTTACATGCGGACAACTGTTCTGTAGTACTAAAGGCAGTGTTGACATCTACCTTCATGAGTGTAATGATATCAGTACCGTCGTATTACCAAAACAACTGAGCAGTTTAATAAAAAAAACTGTGCCAACCTGTGCTTTCTGTAGAACATTCTCGAACGACGAAGAAAGTGGTCCCAGGATTACGACATTCAAATGCCATTTCTACTTCAAGGAGCTACTGAGCTACTTATCTGATTCACAGGGTTGATGCAAAAATAATTTGTTTGTTGACTTGAGTTTTTTTTTCATCTCTCCTAGGTTTGAAGCAGTGTGAACGTGTAGTCGATGATGGATTTATTTAGTTTTGTAAACGCACTGACAGACCTCATTCAGTGACGAAAGTGTAAGAGTTAAAATCCCAGTATCGACATCTCGAACGAAACAAAATATGAAAATATATTTCTTCTGCTGATTCAAAATAAAGTAAAGAAAATCTGCCAAATAGTCAGTAAAACTAATGCCACGATCTTAAAATGTGTACTGTTCTATTGCTTGATGCCATACAACAGAGGAAGAGTGATAGTGGCAGTTTTGTTAAATCAAAACTTACTTTGGGCAGTCATAGTAGACCGTTGAGATACATATGATGTGAAGCCTCAAAACTAACTGATCATCATCAAAATAAAACCAAGCTGAATACCAGCCTGAAACTTTAATGAATTTGGTGTTCATACATACATACATACATACATACATACATAATTGGTCATTACAATCCTTCAAACAGGATTGCGACCTAGCTTCTCACATCACTTATGTTGTGTGTGTGTGATAATTTTCGACAGATCACCAGCTCACTCGTCTGCTTTGCCTCGCCTTTTATATGGCAAATAAAACAGTCTAATGAATGTTCTTGAACGCGAACGTTCATGACTTCGCCTTCTCGAAATCTAATTTTTTTATGCTGGTGTTTGTTGGTATATTTTGGTATACTTGTTTACCATTTTTTATGCTGGTGTTTGTTGTTATATTAAGCAGTGCGATAATTTGTAAACAAGTTCATTGTTTTATTTTTGTAGCTTTTGTTTGTAATTTTAATGTTAAACAATGTAAAAGAAAAACATCAGTATCTAGATTTTTTATTTTCATAACACTATGTTCATCTGCTGTTTTGTATACGGTAGGAGTGTGCATGTTCTGGCATGTTCCTCTGTTCATCTGTTACAAACTTACCCGGGTTGTTACTGTGAACAAGAACCCCAAAAAGATAGACACTTCAAGTTTCACCAAACACTTTTGACCTGATTGCTGCTTGGCTGTCAGAGAGGATAGGTGTGCCTATAGTTGGAGTTTCTGTTTCACAGCGTGATTTATAGCCATCGTTGTTACATAATTCTCTTTCAGTCAGTAATTTAGATTTTAAAGCTTAAAGACATTAGACAACGAGTATTACATTCCATTTCATATTTTTCCCTAGTAAATGTCATATTATTGCTGAATTTTAAGTATAAAAATAAATCAGGATTTTTATAATATTTTGACTACAAATTAAGTTTTTAATATATTTTTTTATAATTTTTTTTATTTACAATTGCATCATAAAATTCCACTGCCTCTGTGCTTATGAGTACTTCATCATAAAATGCTTCAATTTACCACTTCGTTTTAATAGAACATGTTATTAAAAGTTTAATTTGAATTTTAAATTCAATTTTACAGGCGGACATAGCTTCTTTTTTATACCATTTTCCTATGCTTTTTTCATATTTTATTTTCAACAACAAAAAAATATAATCATGAGAGAGAATAAATGTTCATAACAAGTAAATCATATCATACGATATTTACACTTACACAAACACAGTTACACTTTACATTTACACAAACACTTATCGCAATTGTACAGTTAAATCGTTACAAATTGATTTCAATTTTTTTCTTTCGCTCTCTTTGCTCTTTCCCCTTCTGTCTCCTGTTATTGTTGTTCTTTTTGTGTTTTTTTACTCTTGCTTTATATTTGCATTATACTGTATGTATACCGTGTGTTACTTACGTACGTACGTACATCCATAGGTCCATAGATATGACGTGAAGGTGCAGATATATAAAGAATGTTAAAAAAAAAGCGCAGGGACAGCAAAAAGTACCATAAAATTATTTTGTAAATTGAGTGAACAACACTAATCCGTACGAATGGCCAGTAGACGACAAGTATGCCCCAGCAACCAGCCAAATAACCAACCAAACCGAATACGAGCAAATATGAATGCAGGACATGAAAATCATAGAAAAAAGTAACAGAACAGCGAATGCAACATTAAAGAACGCTACAGCAATTTAATAACAAAAAATTATGGTAACGATGTTCGTTTACTACACAGCCAACCTTAAACTATCACTAGCGATCTGTCGTTCAAATCCCAGCAGAGACTTCTCGAACAAAACAATATAAAAAAAATAATTTGTAGGGTGGTGTGAAGGGCTAGGTTGTAATCCTGGCTAAAGGGTTGCGAGCTGTGGTGATGTTTGACAATATCTCTTTGAAGGATATTATCATTCTCTCTGGTAACCAGGTCCTTAGGAAGTTTTCAATGATGGTTTTCGGCTGCCTCAAGCCACTATTCGCACAACACTTCACTACCAGAACATTGCGACATGCTGGAAAACTGCAGGCTGGTTGAATTGACTAGATATGGTACAACCATTGTACTTCTAGGAGAGTTCTCTACATTGGGAACCCCATTGAGAACAGGTCTGCTCAAAATTAATTATGCAGTAATAAAGGGACTTTGTCGAATTGTTGCCTTTGGATACAGGCCAGATAACACAGCAAAGCCTACCAGGATTAAATGAAATATGCAGCCAACGTAATTTTCGACGTCTTTACTGGACATTGCATACGAAACGCTTTGGCAGGAGCTAATGAGACAAAAAAGGGGAAGAGACTGTTGTTTACCTTAACAATATCCTACAGTTCATCATGATAACAGTATTAGGATACACAAAATAGATCGTATGGTTGCAGTACTCTAGCACCTCAACATACATACATACATAATTGGTCATTACTACCCTTCAGGTAGGATTACGGTCTAGCTTCTCACACCACTTAAGTTGAGTGTGTTAATTTTATACATGAATAGCGTGACCTACAGTTTTAAAGTCGAGTCCGAATGAAAGAATTTTGAAAAACTTTGTCATGACAATTTTATTTACTCTCAGAATTTTTGCCAGGAATATCCTGAGAGGAAGTCAACGAAGAAATATATCTGCATATTTCGTTTTGCTGAAGATGTCTGAACTGGAGTTTAAACCGTCTAATAAGTCAACACACTGACTTCGGCGACTTCACTCTAGCACCTCTACATAACATAATTGGTCAGTACAACCCTTCAGTCAGAATCACGACCTAGTTTCTCACACCACTTATGTTGTGTGTGTTAATTTTTATAAATGAGTGGTGGGACCTACAGTTTAAAGTCGACTCCGAACGACAGATTTTTTGAGAAACTTTTCATGGCAATTTTATTTACTCTCAGAGTTTTTGCCAGAAATCTGCTGAGAGGAAGTCGTCGAAGAAATACTTTTTGTATTTTGTTTTGATGCCCGGCCTAGGGCTCGAACCCTGACTTTACGTCTAATAAGCCAACACACTGCCTACTAGACTACGGCGACTTCAATCCAGCACCTTTACACGACAATAATAAACACCATGTCACCTTATTCCGTTGTTTTGAGCAACGCAAAGCAATAGCAATATTCTCTCTTTATTCTTTTTGAAGTTCTTTGGAGAGAACATAACTCATAGTTTTCTCTTGTTCCTGACGGCAGAAGTCATATATAAGACAATGACGGTTTATAACAATGGCCTTAAGGTTGTTGTGCTAAGCAGTAAGTATGAAAGTTGTGTGTTCAATTCCTATCAGAAATACTTTGTTACAAAAATTACAATGAAGGTATAACACCGGTTATCAAAATAAAACAAAGAAATAATGGTCCTCCACCAATTTACCGCACACTACTCCCTCTTTTTCTTCCTCCTGTAACTTACTTCTTTAATTCCAACACAATGAATTTTATTGAGAGCGAAGAAGACTAACATGAACAGTGGATCACAGCGTCTTACCTGAAAGTAAACCACTAGAGATCGTATATAAATTACCCTGAGTTATATTTACGATGTTCTAAATAAATAAATTTCCAGAAAGGGGTTGTGTGTTTAGTGGTATCACAACAACCGGTGCGCAAAAGCATTCTGTGAAATGTTCATATCTCGACGTAAAAAAGTAAAAAAAATTAGGCTTTAAGAAGTGTTTTTTACGTTTCTTCATCATCGTCGATATATTCATTAACGGTATGGACAAGTCTAAATACTTCAGCCACTTACAGATTTAAATATCAACGAATATTTTACAAGCTTTAGAGTGACATATTAGAGACTTGGGTCAAACTCGTATTCAGTGTACCCATGTAGGACCTTCTAAATGATGACCAGATTCGGTTTTTCTTATTTGTTTTTTTTTTTTTTTGAGTTGCATTTACAGTTATAGAGACATTTGCAGGTTCTTACTTGCATAATTGGCCATTACAACCCTTTAGTGAGGTTTACAACCTAACTCCTCACACCATCTATGTATTTTGTGTGTGGTAATTTTATACCAAAACACCAGAATCTAAAGCTAATCGTTGACTCCGAACGATTTGATAAACTTTCCTTAGCAATTTGTATTTACCCTCATAGTTTATGCCAGAAAACTACAGAGAGCAAGATGCCGAAAGAAATATTTCTTTCGTATTTCGCTTTGATCGAGGTGTCTAAGCTGGGGTTTGAAATACGGGCTCTCGTCTAATAATCCAACATAATAAGCGACTTCCAATGTCTCCACCAATGCTTTTAATGATCTTTAGACTGCTGAAATTAAAATTTTTTTCTCAACGATCGCATATATCGAACTGGCATTAAAATATTTCACTTACCCAAAGAGAGGTAAAAAATTTTGTGAAAACTGAAATCAAAAGTTTTAAATTTATTGACATTGAAGCAATTAAACATCTGACAATAAATCGCAAGCATTACAAATATTAATACAAAGCCACACATAGCGCAAAAAAAAAGTTAAGATGAAAAAATCTTCAATAGAACAGTGCATTTCGTAGACTTCGTAGTCCTCCTTCCTATACAACTTCTACCACTGTTCGGACATTAACATATCAACGATAACCGTTATGTTGGCTCATGAAATTTTAAAATTTTTTCTTTTTCATCTCTCCTCTGTTATCTGTTTTACATTTCATTCTCTTTTTTCTCTTTTCGTCCTTTTTTCCTACTTTTTGTCAAGGGGTTCCAAATTCATACCGACATACTGAGCTCATATCGGTCTGAGACTGTTGAAATATTTGCATCTTTTTTGCTATGTATGTGTGTGTGTATTTGTGTATGTGTATATGTACGTTTTTGGGCAAATGTAGAAAATTTTTCGAAATTGAATTTTTGTACGTGTGGACAACAATGTACATACGTATGAGTACTGGCAGTTGAGTTTTAGCGTATCTGAAGGGAGAGGGATGAGGAGGCAATAGCCCTTTTATGAAAATGGTACACAACAATAGAAAATATTGCCAAAAATTTGTATGACGAAGAATTTTTGTTTTCATATTAAAATGTGTTCGTATACGAGGGTCGCTTTATATTCTGGAGAAGAAGAAAAAAATACAAAACAAAATTACAGCCATATTATCGGCATAAATGTAATCAAGTTACCACCCAAAAATAACAAATTTGATCAAAACGAAATATACTGGGACAAGCGCAGGAGTTGTCCGTACTATGCGTATCTACACTAGGCAGTAATAGCTGGAGAGTCAATCAACAACATTGAAGACCTGACGCCATTGTTGTTCTCACGTCCAGGAAAGAACATATGCAATACCAAATGAATGAACTCGTCTCAATGGCTGTATGTAGCTAGTAACCGCTACAGCTGCCTGAATATTTTCATCCTTGATGATCCCGTTCGCAGTCTTTAGGACCAACACACCGCCTAGAAGAGGCTGCTGTGATAGCCTTATCGAGTAAATTATACCTGCTTAGTCTGCATATAACCCAGAGAAAACTTAATCAATTTTCAATTTCAATTTAAACAAGCGGCCAACCCTCGTATGTATTTATAACAAAACCAACAAATTTATATCAGGGCAGCCAAAAAATTAAATTTACAAAAAAGGACTCTCCAAACATGTATTCTGTTGGTTGGAATTGTTTTCTCTCTCTCTCTTGCTCTCTTTTTTTTTGTAAAAAACTGTTTTAAATTGTTTGCTTGTTATTCATGCAATAACAACAAAAATCATGTTCTGTACCTATCCCAGCTCTGGTACACATTACAATGCCACGTAAAATAACAATTTTAGCGAAAAACAAAATAATTTCAAAATAAAACATCTAAAAATGTGTGAGTATGTGTGTGTGTGTGTGTATCATTTGGAAATGGAAATAGAATTTACAAGAGGACATACAGGATGTAACCCAGGCAAAATATCGCTACTTGTGTTATCTGCCTACAAAACAACGAATTTAAAAGCACAACGAATGAAACAGAAACCCCTTCTTATTTGTCTCCGCGTATACAATCATATTTCTAATGTGTGTTGGTTTTTTTGCCATAAATCGCCAAAACCTTAACCATAAACTTCCTACCAACCATGTCTGTATTTCATAAAGTGCTACCCCCCGCCACCCCTTCAACAATGCCAAGGACACTGGGATACTACGCGTGCATTATAAAAACAAGGGTTTTTAAAATTGTAAATTGGCCGTTTATTTAAATATAACAACAACAATAACAGCAACAACAACAACATTGCAGAAGTTATCATGAAAAGGTAAACCGTGTGGCCAAGGGTTTATTTGTTGCACGATTTGTCTTGTTTTAGTTGGCTTGAGTTTAACCTCTTCCAAAACCTTTCCCCGTTTATTTTAACAGGATTTTTTCGAATTTCGAAATTTTTAGTTATTTTGGCTATCATTGCTGGAAAGACTTGAAGAGATTATTTTCTGGATTTTTTATTTTTGTTTTTGTGGCTACCGGAAACGGAAATAAAATGGTTTGACAATATGCGCTGTTTGGCACAGCATAACAAACCGGAAAACTGACTAATTTTTTTCGATTATTTTTGCATATTGAAAAAGTCCTTAACAATGTTTAGAAAAGTTCAAAGGTCTACTAAGGAAAGCTATTCATAAAAAAATTTAATTTCATTATTTGTTAGGCAATGTTTTATTAAAATGCCTAAAGCATGATAAATAGGCCATTCTCTGAAAGTTTAGATTCCAATGACATGATTTTGGGTTTTTTTTATTACAGGAAAGAAGAAAAAGTACTTTTTACATATTATTACTAAAATTTCATGAAAAGTTTTTCTTCTTTTTTAATTGAAAAGGATATCTTGAAATCGTATGTTAAAATTGTTAAAAAAGTACGTTAAAAAGTACTATAAAAAATATTCAAAAAAGTACCATACATACATAATTGGCCATTACAACCCTTCAGTCAGGATTACGGCCTAGCTTCTCACACCACTCATGTTGTGTGCGTTAATTTTATACGTGAGTGGCGGGACCTACAGTTTAACGTCGACTCCGAACGACAGAATTTTGAGAAACTTTTTCATGGCAGTTTATTTTACTCTCAGAGTTTTTGCCAGAAATCTGCTGAGAGGAAGTCGCCGAAGAAATATTTTCTTTTTTCATATTTCATTTTTTGATGTCTGACCTGGGATACGAACCCGGGCTTTACGAATAGTAAGCCAACACACTACCTACTACACCACGGCGACTTCAAAAAAGGACCATTGAAAGGAAACATACATTTTAAATCCTTAACTCTACTTCTTCCATACTTGTAGGTCATTAGATTAATTCTGGTAAAAAGTATCAATTACCAAAACTATTTAAAAAGTACCATTTGAGTAAAGAAAAAGTACCTTTTATTCAAATTGCTTAATGAGTACTGTTTTTACGTGATAAAGAGTTTATTGAAATCATAAATTAAGATTATTAGAAAAGATTATAGATTATTAGAAATGGTACTTCTTTTGTACCATCAAATATATTTAAAATACAACATTAGAAGAAAAGTACTTTTTAAATGTTTAACGAAACCTGGTTATGGACAAATAAACTTTGATAAACGATGATAGAATTCCCGTTAGAGGGTCTAGTGACCCCGATATCAACATTTATAACCCAAAGATTAGATTAAATCAAACCTAGCGTCCATAACCACTATTCCCTAATTTATTTCCTCCCACAGCCTAATTCCCCAGTTATAACACAAGGAGCTGCATGAGTAAGATCGCTTATTAAATATTGTAAATCACTTGAAAATGTTTATTTTCGTCCCTGTGTAAAGTGAACATTAAAAAGGTACCAAAGTTTGCTTATTTTTCGTAAAGCTTTATTAGTGAAAATTTTGTTATCCGTTTTTTCTCAGCTGTTATGCCCGATTTTAAATATTTCCTTATCGGATAAATATCCTCGAAGCTTTTAAGGCATTATTATTATTTTTTTAATCTAGATTTATTAGCGTTTTTATAGTTCATTAAATAAATTAATTAATTATCTTAGATTTTCTAATATTTTTCAAGTATTTGCACTTTATTAAATGGAGGCCTATTTATCCCCCGAAAAATTAAAAATTATTAAATAGAAAATGGAATTAAAATCCGTTTGTTATTTAATAAAAATAGATTTAAAAATATTAAAATATATATGTAATATCACAATTATTTTATTTATTTAATAATTTTTTTATCATTTTATTATTTTTCGTTAATTTCTTTGTATTTCAATCATTTTTACAAACCAGAGCCACTAATTTCCAATATAAATATAAAATAAACGTTTTACAACACTTGTTGGCACTTTACAACACTATTTATTTCTTTCTGTTATTTTATTACTCTCTTATAAACGCTCTCTCGCACATTCTCTCTCTATTAGTTTTTGTACTTTGACTTATTTCTCTTTAGTTGTTGACATTTTGTTTTATTCAGTGTCAGCATTGTTGTGTTTATAAACGAAAACCTAAAGAAAACAACAAAAGAAAGAAGAATAATTACAAATAAGTGCTGAAATAAACAGAAACTTCAACAAATTGAGAAAATTTTATTTCAATTTCAATAAATTTTTGGTGTAACTGTTGAAAAATTTGTTAGGCAAACAAAATTAATTCATTAGTATTTAGAAAAATTGTAGAATTGTGAGCGACAGAATAATTCTATCAGAAAAAATTCATTGATTTTTTTTGGTGGATTGACACAAACAAAACGGTGGTCAACTTGTGTGGTACAGATAATGTTTTTTTGTTCGTTTTTATTGTCTTCTTTTATTTCGAGTGCTGCTGATTACGATTAAAATAAAAGTAAATTTTAGAAAGTGCTTCTTCCTTGCATTGTCCATTTGTTAATAGAAAGAAAAACGGTAAAAATGAACGCAAAAGATATTCTTATGAAAGCTGTACAGTGCGACCAGGCTGGTCGCATATTGGAGGCCCAATACAATTACCAGGAGGGCATACAAATCTTAATGGAATTGGTCGAGGGTGAGATGGGCACTTTAGAGTTGAATTTTGTTTTCTTTTTTTTTTTGGTTATTTTTTATTTGTTTTCTTTTTAATTTGTTTTATAAGATGAAAACGATGTGGCCAAAAAGAAAGTCTACTATGAACGTATTAAAGAATATATAGATCGGGCCGAACAAATTAAGTTACGTGTCCAAAGGCATGTCTCCCAAGGTGAATTGGTTGCACATATAGCCATCGATGAAGGCGACATTGGCTACAGTTATAATTCCATATTCGGAAAGTATGTTAATAAGAATGTTAAAGAAGTGCTGATAGAAGAACCTTATCTGGGAGAAAGATATCAGGTAGGTTATGGTAAAGAATATGAGTAAACCAAATAGAATATTCTAGAATTATTGTAAATTCCTAACAAATGCAATTGAATGCATATTAAAAATATTCCCCTAGAGGGTTAAGAGAGTCCACAAAATATTTCATTTAGAATTGGATTTCATTTCGCCGCGGTATATTTCCTTTTCATGAATGGAATATTTTAATTGATAGCTATCCGGGTAATAAGATTAATAGACGTTTTATATTATTGTAACCTGTGCAATTCTATTTTGTGCCCTTAAAACCAATGTCTGTGTTTTTAAAACCTATGTATAGTGATGTAGTGTGTGGTCAAAACATTTCAATAGTTATACGTGAGTAATGTTTGTAGTAAGAGTTGAAGACATTGAAGAGTTCAAGACACTTGTTAAGTATTTTTATAGCACAACAAGTTAATTTATTGTGAACTAATGTACACTCAACCAATTTGTTGGTGAATCAACAAAATTAACGAATAAGATCCAAAAGTGTTCAATGCATTCCGAGGAAGTTACTATTTGGTGTGAATTTTGGTTTGAAGGTGATATCGGCTTAGATTTGTTTGATAACGTCGTTGGAAAGTCCATCACTGTCACTATATAGCACTATAGGTCGACGATTACCAATTTCTTTGCGTCTAAATTGAATAATCTGGATACCAAAGGCATGTGGTTTCAACAGGACGGCGCTACTTGAGAGGCAGCTCATGTCATATTGGATATTCTGCAGGAGCGTTTTGAGGGCATAGTCATCTCACATGGAGATAATGTAAACTGGCCACCGATGTCATGCACTTTGACCTTGTTAAACTTTTCTTGTGGAATATTCTTGATCACAGGCGCATACAAAGAACACATAAGCCACAGTGGTCCGCTCTGAGCCATGTCATCGTTCACAATCTAGCCTGACTTATGCACCAGAGTCTTGATAAATTGGATATTTCGGATGCGCTCAAACCAAAAAAAGCCGTGACGGACATATGAACGGTGTTATATGACATACGTTATTTCATAGGAATAAAAATTGTCACACGCTTAAAAAAGACTCTATGTGGCACTGTGTCTTGATGTACTGTAAAGCAGTGTCACTGCTTTCAAAAGTCAGAAAAGTTTTTAATGTAGGGGTGTATCCCAACTGTGACGAAACAGTCTTTATTAAGGTTAAGGAAATAGTAACTCCTGTTCATTGCTCTTCATTTATAACACATTGGAATACAGTGCTTCCACGAGAATAAACCAATCTGTTCTATAATTATCGAATATTTTTATTTAAACAAAAGATTTCTTTACTAATTCTAATGCAATTCTACGGCATGTCACTATGAGCTATGCGTTTGCTATTTTATTTAAAGATTCTTGTACGAGTGTAAGAATCAAAAACAACTTGTGTCCCTCTCGAGGATGCAAAATATATTCCCGTCTAAGTACTTATGTTATCTCTTTTTTTATTTTTTTTATCATTTTTCTTTCCAGTTTCAGAATTTAGTATCCTTTTGTGAAGTCCTATTTAAACACAGTGAAAATTTGAAATTTATTAGTTTAGTTACGAAACAGGATGCTAAAAATCCCGACAACCAATTGAGCGTATTGAAACAGATTCAATCCGATTTGGCCAATAGAAATGTAACCATGTGTATTAAATTTGAAAATTCCCTACATGATCGTAAGATAGTGTAAGTTTTTCTTCTTGAAATAAACCCTTTGCGACCATGACTTGTAATATATGCTTTTTTCTACTTTTCTGAATATTTTCAGTTTGAGCAATGGTTTTATAATTAAAATTGGACGTGGCCTTCACTTTTTTAAGGCCAATAATCCTTTGTTTTCGTTGGGTCTCACCGATTATGACTTTCGTAAATGTTTACAAACTGATATCGACATTTGGCATACCAGTAAAATGTCATAAATTTACGTGCGTGTTTTTTTTTCATTTTGTTTCTTCCTTTTTTTTGTTCTTCTTAAATTTAAATTAAGTTTCATGTAAAAAACAAAACACTACACTATGTTATGACTAATAAATATATTTGTATGTTTTATATAAGCTTTTCGAATATGGTTTTTGAGTATTTATTACGTTTCCTTGGGGGAATTTCGAAATACCAGCAATATTCCCGCTTCAAATCTCACGTTCATCAATTCCATGCCCTCTTTCTGCAAACTGTTTACCTAATTCCAAGACAATGCGCTGTATGAGCAGAAGCCATTCCCTTGTAAAATAAAATTACATTTAAGTTTATCACCCAAATAATAAACAACGCGGAATAATTTTAAATGATCTGAATTGTTCTCTTAAGACAGAATAAGTTGTAATACTTTTATAGATGTCCTGATGCTTCCAATTGGAAGTCCTTTCATTTACTCTTAAACCATGCAACAATTTAGTTTATTAACAGTGTCAGCCTTAAAATCATCTCGGGAATGTATTCGTCAGCCCGTACCAGTAGTATGTGCCCAACAATGATGATAATGACCCAATTAAAAGCGAATGTTAAGCAAAATTAATGGTTTTGTTGTTGTTGTTTTATTTATTTTTTTTAACAACATCATGCTTTAAATTTAACAGCATGTATATGTCCTTAGTAGACCATTAGAAGAAGCGAAACCACAGAATATAACTGAAAACGTCATAAATTATGACCGCAAACCCTAGACTTTCATTTTGGTCATCAAAATTAAAAACTGCCAAGAGCGTAAATAAAAATGAATAAGAGAAGAAAAGACAGCAGAGAACAAAAACTATAAAAGAATATAAAAATTTAACTGGACATAGAAAGTCATAGAAATTAAATTTTTATTTTTACTGGATATTCTGCTGGTTTTTTCGCCTTCGTTTTTT
Organism: Sarcophaga subvicina; assembly: GCA_936449025.2. Taxonomy (NCBI): domain Eukaryota; kingdom Metazoa; phylum Arthropoda; class Insecta; order Diptera; family Sarcophagidae; genus Sarcophaga; species Sarcophaga subvicina. Next base: position 79,914,855 of record OW388083.2, read on the forward strand.
TTTGTTGTTTTTCAGGCATCATAAATGGCTATGGAGGAGACAATAAAGATGACGGCTTTAACAAGACCAATTTAATGGTTGAATTATTTCTTCTTCTTGTTTTTCTACTTCGCTCAACAATAGTCATAAAATAAAACCGCAACGATAGAAAATAAAAAGAGGAGTAAGCATGTAGCAGGACAATAATATTGTTATTCTCGAAATAAGTAGTTGAAGCTGCATAAAAAGCGTTTAAAATGTGTTTGAGGGGAACAAAGAACAAAAATAACCGAGTGAAAAAAAATTCTAGTTTTTGTAGACGCCATCAATGAAATCCTGTTTTTAATGTAAAACTCTTAAGAGAGCAGCGTTCAAATGATATGGAAATATCATCACAGACAAAAGCAAAAAGGAAGGAATAAATATTGGCTGAATTGGCTGTTTGAGCTGTTAAATGATGACCATGATTATGAATGTCATCATCAATATGAATGCCATTTACAATACATGACAGCAGTTCAAGAGTTTCCATAAGTTTACTTGACAACTGGTTTAAATTCTTATTACTTACAAAATTTAGTAGCAATTGATAATACGGCGTAACTGCCACAACGACAAACCGTCAAGTCCTCAGACCACAACTGTCTGGTGATGTTATTGTTAATTTCTCCTGAAACCCAAGCTAAAATAAGTACAGCCAGCGTAAGTGAAACCAACCGAGTAAGTATTTTAAGGAACGGTAACACACTAGATGTAGACAAAATCAATCAGGAACAGCTTTAAGTGATAATAGAATACATACCTTATAACTTTTGGCCACTTGACACAAGAATAATTGATCCACATAAAAACGGAAAGCACACAAAATACAGAAAATCCTGTCCAGTTCGAAGTGATCTTGATTTGAATCAATCATTCCGTCTTTCAGTTGCACATTATTCATAAGTCGTCTTGTACACATTCTTTCCTAACCATTTGCTGTCTTGGTCTGATGTCTATGATGTGTAGCTAAGTCACACACAAATTACTCCCGTATCCATTCTGGTTTGAACTCCCGACTACGATATACACTACAATCTTTTAGTTAGGATTGCAACCTGCCTACTTACACCACCCATGTTGTGAATGTTAATTTAATCAGGAGTGGCGGGACCTACAGTTTAAAGCCGAATCTTTGAAGAGCGAGCATGCAAATCTCTATGAAGGACGGTAGTGTGAGTATTCTGTCCCAGAATGAAATATTTCGAGGCATGGAGAAGCTTGCAAATGTCTACCAAGCTGTAGTCTATGCCGTCAAAAGATATGCTCAGTTCATATTGAAACGGGAGTACAAGAGACTGTACGCAGAATTACTGCCTGGCAGTCAAACCGTTACTCGAGTACAAACCGTCTTCAAGTTAACTTTAGAATAGTATGGGACTGTCGGTACATGGTGAAACGGCCACCCACTGCTGGAACATGGATTGTGTGTGAATTTACGGCCGTGAGCAGGTAAATGAAAAAGCGAAGAGAGGAGCAACCACGCCGAACAGAACGATTCTGTGTAATAGGAAGAAATGTCTCTAAAGGTAGGTGAAGCTGCCAAATAGGATGTTAAAGGGAAGTGGAGAGCCAAACGGATTGGAGGTAAAGTAAACTTTTTTCGGGTAATTGCAATAGAAAGAGAATTGCAACACAGGGAGGAGGATGCATCAGACTATCGAGAAGCAGTCTAATTTGAGCAGTCGGATTTTTGGTCAGGCGCTGTTAGCTCAATGAATTCTTGCTTAGTATGGCAATTGTCTGGTGTCCAATTTTTAGATTTTTTGATGAAAATAAATTCATTAGAAAACATACTTGGAAACGCACCTAGTTGCGTATCAGTTGCTTGGCTGGAAGGCGTTCTTTCTGGTAGCGAACAGCATCTTGAAGATTGTAAGGGCAACAGGATTAGCGAAAGCTCTACATAAATAGAGGTTATTATAGTAGTTCGTATGGTCGCAACTCTACATGTTAATAATAACAATACTACTCAGGAGATGGTGCCTATTTATGAACGTTACATTTGAACTTGTTTAGGTTACGAAAGTAACAATTTCTTAAAGATGAATATTCGACATACGTATGGTGGGGCTAAAGAACGAGTTCCCCCTGTAGCGCAATCCGATCATGGACTGATCTTATAGATCAGTTCCAGTATATCTCTATACAGTCTGTTAAAGTATTGATAAAATAATGAAACCCAGTGTTGGCTACATTGTGTGGTACACTAGTGAATCAACAGAATTGGATAACCGTCTGTGTTCAACAATAAACGCTTTCACGCCAAATACTTGTATCTTCTTCTGTAAGTGGTGGAGCATTCTTAACCTAGTCTTCCACAAACGAGACTTCTATTCCATTTTCGATGTAAATAGTAAGCTAAAAATATGGAGTCTTAAAAACCATGAAACTTGAATGCTTCTTTCGGTATTTGAAAACTCTTTTGGGTCCAAGGATTATGGCATTGAGTTGTCACATGCAGATTACTCCATATTCATACCCGTGGATGATACATCACCAATTACAAACTTAATGAATATCATTGTATTTGGCATGCATTAATATAAGATGGTGTTAGCATGACTCTATTTGGATAACACGTGATCTTCAGAATGAATCCTTAGCTTAGAGTTCAAAGGCATATGATTGACAAATAGTGTTGTCATCTGAAACAACTAAAGGTTATTGAGGGAAATCGAACAAACTCTTTAGTATCCTTGAATTTCAATTGAACTCAATAATAGGAGTTCTGTCTATAACATCCTGAGTAGTTTGGTTCGTCAGAGAGATCGTAATAAATCATGAAAACTGACTGCAGGCCACAACATCAATTACTTTCGAAGAAATGGAACAACTTGTGTCCGAGAAGACACTGGTCTCAGTTCTGTTTCATTTGTGCAACTCATTTCTATTCAAATTTTTAGTTTTAAAGATTAAAGAAAACCTCATTTTATAACCATAAATTCTAAGATATCGTAAGCATCCCCTCTCTCCCTCTTTAATAGACTTTTCTTGGACCATGATTTTCACGTACAATCTGTAAATGCATACTTTATTACACAATTTCCGTTCTTGATGTCCTTGATGGCAAATAATGGTGAAATAAATACACTTTCAAAGTTAAAAATGCCAAAAATTTATATTTTCACCTGCAATTGTGCATAAGGGCAGCCATGAAAGTAGCAACAAAAAAAGAAAAGGACATCCAAATCCAAATGTCCTTAAATCTACAACTTATGGCCATTTGAAGTTTTTAGAAAAATCGTATTTTAAGAATGCCATATACGCACCCATACACTCACACACATAGAGAATAAAACCGTAAAATGCTTATTGAGGATATGGTGAAGGTAGGAGGGCAAAGCAAAAAGTTTTGGGCAACTGTATAAAACATGTATTTGTAGATCTTCATGGTTTCTTTTCATTACTGCCTTGTATAAACGGAATTTAAAGAAATTCATATAAAAAAAACTTCCAGCACTTCTCACACAATCTCCTTAGATTCACTTACCCGAGCTGCACACTGCCTTTCGACAATAAATTCGAGTGTCTAGTGGTGCTACTTGTGCGGTTCAAGTGGCCGCCACCATAAAAAACCATATTTTGTGGCTGTTCTTGCCTTCTTCTTCTCCTCATCCTTAATCTCTTAATTTTTTGCTATCGTTTCGTTTCGTTTGGAAAATTTGAACACCAACACTACAAACTGTAGCAGCAGCAAATAGCAGCGACAGTAGCAACAATTTGTGTTAGCAGCAATCATTACATGCGTTGTTGCAACTTCCACACTTAGTTTCTTTAACCAGCCAGAGAGGACAAGATATCCTGCATAACGCAAAAGAAAAGGTAAAGAAACGTATTGGCCTTGTGTTCAATGCGTTAGAAAAACTGCAATTTGATGTCGAAAGATGGCCATAAGAATGCTGGCTGGTTGATACCAGCAATTGTACTTGAAAAGGTGCACCCCTTTAACGCCAAGTGGTTATGTCACCTTATTAAGGTATTAGCGATGCTGCAGTAATATTTCAATGAAAATGCTGGCATTTAACAGTTTTAGGAGGGCCTTACAGAGTCTCTATACTTTGGGTTTTTATCAATAAAGCAGGACACTTAGATGCTTATATTCGAGTATATTAAGCACCAGGTTCTTGAACTCCAATCGTGGAATTTAAAGAGTAAGAAGAAAGTGATTACTGGACGCATTTCTCAGAGCGATGTCATATCACCAACATAAGGTACGAAGGTGAGAGAGTATAAGGACGAATCCAAGAGCAAGTGAAAAATTTTCAGCATAACTTTGCTGAGATAATGAAAATGCTAACTTCACGACAGATTCGCAAGAGGTGCTGAAGTTATAATGGCAATGATGACATTAAGGAGCATACCAAGCGTAGTATTACGGTTACCTTAAGGAAGTGCAAAGGTATACCGAAATCCGACAAAGCGGTGGACGAAGCTAAGTAAGTACAGTTTAAGAATTTTAGAAAAAGTAATACGTCCAGTGCATCTAAAGACGTCAGCCAACCGATTCATACCAACACTTGAATAAATTTAACACATCAGCATAGCCAAGTTTATTGCGTGAAAGGAGGAATTATCTGGAATCTCAGACGGCAATCTGATAAGTTCAAATGTAGATTAAAGTTTTCGTCTCCTTGGCACAGAAAACATCATGTTGCAAGGCCAACCAGTCGAATACGTAAATACCATCTGCTTTACAGCTAGTGTAGTGACAACAAATGGCTCCGCTGAAACATACTATAACAGCAACCTCTATTAAGCGGAAGCGGCATTTGAATCTCTACAATTAGTATGGAGAAGCTTAAAAAAAATATTCAAACGAACGAAGCCTAATTATAGCGCAGGTATAGTATAGAATAGTAATTCTCGACTATTATCGAACGCAGAAAGTACTTATCAAAAAGTATGAAGAACCATATGAATCACGAATTTCTGGAGCTTTATCAACGAGTAACCTACACAGAATCAAATTAAAAGTAGGAAATGTAGGTTTATCAGCCGAACTGTCAAATATCATACCGTATCAGAAGGTTATGGCTATTTTGGCATTAACAACCGCCATGAAAGAACTTCTGTAGACAAACGATTCTCCAAGAAATAGGACATTAGAAGGAGACAATAAATCAGCAGCGAACCGTGTAACACGGAGATACTTTGTGGTAGCCACCGGGAGGAAAAAATGTTTCTATCATTCTGGATTCCAATACATGAAAGAAAACTGTTACGAACAGAAAGCTCATGTTTTGAACCTTTACTAATACCAGAATCCAATACGATTGGACACAATCACCAATCGATCTTGAACCTCTACAATTACAGAAGACAGAAATCAATAGTATTCCTAACTGTTGTCTTCTTCTTGAACATTAAGTCAAAGACACTTCCGACAACGGATGAACGAATTTTAAAGGATTTTTGTGGAAAAATCAGACGCATTGTAAAGTATGAGGTATTGCTTGTACGAAAGACAATGTACAAGAAGTTCTAGTTCACAAATCTGAAAACAATTCGAAGGTTCGTAAATTGGCATCTGACTGCTGCATTAATCTAGTCAACGTACGGGACCATATTAAGAAATCTCAGAGTAGTTATCTTTACGGATGCGAAATATGAACGGCAATTCGTTGTGACGTCAGGACAATCCAGATCTTTGTCAGACAATCAGAGACGACTCCATAGAATTTTCTAGCCAAACATTATCAGCTATAATGACGTGTGGACATAAATCGGTTGCATCCCAAATGAAATCGAGATTCGAAGACGAAAGGGGAGATTAGACGAGTATGTTTTGCGCAGAAGCAGTAGTGCAGTAGTCGTTCATGCCACACGTGACACAGGCAGCTAGAAATGTGGAGGTAGTGAAGATAAATAAATCGTAAAATGATCTAAAGACACTTCTACCGGAAAAAGAAAAAGGAGCATGAGAAATGGATGGAAACAGTAGTGGATCATTATCAAAACCTGTAATATCTTCAAGGCTATATAACCTAAGCAGATAGCAAGTATTTCAGAACTCATGTGATAAAAATCAAAATAGGTTCGTCGGGATTCAAAGTTATTGTGGAAATACAATCAGTAAGATTCCTACTCCAAGGGATCTAATAAATTACGATAGGCAAGCTGTCTATCTAAATTGACTTGCTTCAGTGCAGTTGTTACTGAAGCCACCCAATTCTCTTATCGAGAAAGCCTCACAAAATTTGTAACATCATGTCCTGGTACCACAAGTTGTTGTCTTTATTACAAATTCAATCACTTTTTATGAAAAATAGACCAAATCTCATTTCTTACCCGATATTTTTGCCAGATAATTGATCATTGAGGATAAGAGTTTCAGCCATGTGTGTGCAATTTCTGAACTGTATACTGAACGACAGAAGCCGTTCACTTACTTAACTTCACATTGCTCCTTTAATGTACTGGTTTTAGCTTCTAAAAAGCCTGGAGGCCTGATTTCAAAAGTTTAAATCAATTCTAATGCGAAGAAAGCATTTTCAGCTTAAAATACGTCCTATGACGTCATATGTCCTGTGACGAGCAGTACGGCTTCTATTCTACTTAAAACGCTGATCTCTTACCACAAATTCTTATAATTTCTATTTGAAGTTGTTGCTATCGTGGTATCCTTCTAAACTGGACCGAATTAATTTGCGTGTTCCAAATAGATCAAGCATGGCACGCCCTTTTTCGATATGGCTCTTGACAATACATATTTTCTCGTACAGCAACAAAACGGAATGATGATGAATGAATTTGGTCTGTTGCCAGTATTTCTACTTGGATGACAGCTTAAATTTATTTTTAGGGTATTTAAAATTCATTGTAATTCAATTCCTTCTGTTCGGGTTTTTATTTTGTTGTTTTTGTTGAAGTTGTTGCAAGCATTGTTGCAATTGTCAAAAGGATGCAGTGTGTTCAAAACGTGCGCATACATAATGTAGCCACCTTTAAAAATTTTCTCATTTTTCTGGTTGTTTTTTTGTGCCTTTTTTCACAATGAATTAAAAGACGTGAAAAAAAGGAAAAAAGAAACGAAGCAAATCAAAGCAAAAAGTAAAAAAAAAATTCTGAAAAAAATACGAAAGAAATGGCAAACTAGTGCCAAGTGTACTACAAATGCCATAAATCTCTGACAGAAGTCGAATATGTTGTACAGCCTTGTACCAACATGCCAACACACGCGCACACACACACTCAACCCCGTGTGCCAGCCAGCTCAGTGTTCATTGCAAGTGAAGCCAACTTAAACTTCTGTTGGGAGTGAGGGAAAAAGCATTTCGTAAACGTAATCGCCTAGAATTTTATTGAAATGCACCAGACACAATGCAGTAGTTGTCGTTACGTTTGGTTTCCTTCATTATGCTCCCACGCTGGGCAGGATGATCGAAAAAAAGAAAATAATAGGCAACCAACCTGCTAACAAAACTCTGCGGGATTGCAATACTCTTTTTAAACGAGTAGAGACTCTCCTCTTGCCAGAGTGACAATCACACAGTCAGTCGACTGGTGATAAGTATTGCATTCGCTTTGCTTCTGTCCTTCTTTTTTTTGTGAATGCTCAACCAATACATTTTTTATGTTTCACAAGTAAGAGAACAAAAAAAAAACAAAATGAGAATTGGAGAGAAAAAAAAATAATCTTTATACGGATTAAAAACATTCATTTTGTTTTCTCTGTCTCTCTGCTGCCTGTGAAGCTTTAGCAATTTTTTTTTAATTTTTTTTAATTTCCAGTAAATCGAGCCAAAAAAAATCGCATAAAAATTGTCGCCAACACAAATTTATATTCAATTTTCGTTAATTCAAGTAATCGAGTATTATTTGGAATTCATTCATTCCCCTCTACTGCCTTTACGTCCCTTGCAACACCTCTTCTATGCAGTTATCCATAGGCCTGTCTTTTGTAAAGCTGCTGCATTATGCAGGCCTTCTTCTTCTGCAACAACTTAATCCATTTGCCTCCTGATAACTTTAAAGCAAGCAACTGTATGCTGGGTAGTGGCTGTTCAATAAGGATTTAAGCCCATCGTTTGCCACCACGTTTAATGTTGAGTTTCAATTATTTCTTTGTCGTTGCCGTTGTCGTTTAATTCTGCAATAAAAACAACAAGAAATAAAAGAAATTAATGACTTCAGTGTAAATAAATAAAAAAAAACGTTTGTGAAAAAAAATATTTAAAAAAAAAAACGAAGAAAAAAACCCATGGCTCTGTTAAAAAGCGGTAATCACCCGCAGTTTTCCGACCACCCGCCATGAGTGTGTAATATTTACGGCCGCAATGATCATTGTCACATACCGTTAAAATAACTACGCTAGTATTCCTGCAATCATATAACAGTGTGTGCGTGTGTGTTCTGTTATAAAAAAATTGCCGAAATAACTTTATTTCCGCCTACAATTCGGCGTATTTTTTTTTATTCGTTTTCACTTTGGCTTCTTCCTGCAACAGATAAACGATTTAATTGGCATCGTCGCTTAAGCCAAATTAAATAAAACAATTAAACGCGAAAATATTCTTGCCAATTGGGCAGAAATTTTTTTTGCATGCACCCTACACTTTGAAAAAGGATCACACGATTATGCTGGAGTCGTTTATTAACACTACAAGGAAACTGTTTGGAAAATTGCTAAGATACAGACGTATTGACTTCACAAATGTTTTGAAGATGGTCAGACTGTGAGCACCACAAGAATGTGCACATTAACTTTTGCTGTGGAATCCCAACATTTGTACTCTACTGGAAACTATACTAAGTACATGCTGCATGACTGTACAGGTACAGGTACAGGCAAACACAAAAAACTTCTTACAGAGCTGCCATAGTACTACGAACATACGATCTATGGTATTGACTCTATATTGAGTAACCCTGTAATGCATCTTATAATTTTATTGCCCTACAAGTTAGAGAATGCTAGTGGAGAATAATTCCCCGCCCAGCAACTGATACGAATACAGGTGTTTCTTCCTGCGAAGCATTAACACCGCACATGTTCCATGCACATATATATTATGATGATTAATTCTCACCATCATAAAAACGTTCGAGACGATCCCTATTCATGAAAAATTTTTTTAGTAGCTCGGTCAAAAGTTCACCTGCTTAATTTCTGGACTAAAATCCTCTTCTACTGCAATTACCCAGCAAATGTTTAGATTGCCTCAAATCCAATATTGTTTGAGAAGTGTCTTCGTCTCTCTCTATCTTTCCTTTCACTGAGTATACATTTGCAAACATATTTTTCCACTCTACAGGAAGATACTGGCCCCATAAACAGAGATGAAGTTACTCTCATTGTGCTTGAGGAACCAATTAATTGCGGATACAGCAAAGAGACTAAATGCCAATTGATCATGGAAGCATAGCTATGGTCACGATCAGATCTGTTGCACATTTTACTTCTGCCTTCCTTTGTATTGTCTGCATGATAACTGAATCTAGTTTCGATCCAGATATAATGATAAAAATTCCAGAATTATCCGTCATAGAACGTCATTCTACTCTTCATTAACGAATCCATATGACGCGGCGAAGTCGGAACACTTCAATTGTAGATTGTTCCTTACTACTACTATTCACACTGAAATAATGGCCATAAAGGCTGCCACTACGCGAAACCGTTATCAGAGTGCATTGAAAATATATGTGCGTGTATTTACTACCAGTAAAGTGACCATTTTATATCGTATCTTCTAACAGCGACTTCTGAACTTTGACAGTTGATAACCGCCATCTTGTTAAAGCTAAATCTGTGAAATTAGTTGTCATTTATTCAGTCTATTTTGCCAAATCACCCTGCACGGCATAGATTCGACGTATGTCTCTAAAATGGGCTCTGGGGTAGTTGACAGCTCACGCTAAATCTTCTTCGAAAAATCATCGTTAGCGATGAGGCCCATTTCTCGAATGATGTGAGGAAGTGAATAACCAAAATTGTTGAATTCGAAACTTGAAATCCGAAAGCATTGAATACAGCTTGAATAAATCAGTGTTTGATGTGGATTTTGGGATGACATTGGCCATTATTTTTAACGATGAGCACTATAGGTCCATGATGACCAACTTCTTTTGACTTGAATTGGATGACAATGACATGAGGTTTCAACAGGACAGTGCTACGTGCCAACAGCTCATGCCACATTGGATATTCTGCACGAGCGATTTGGGAACATGGTCATCTGATGTGAACGGGTTACAGAGATCCTGCGATCTTCTACTTTGTTAGACTTCTTCTTGTGGTATTTTCATAAGTCGCAGGTATATGTGAGCATGGTTACATAAGCAGACGTCTGATTAGCTTCGTGACTCTAATTCGATGAGCAAAATTATTACAGATCCAGTGACCCCAAAAATTTGGCATTATTTATTTTAAATATTTCAGAACATGACACTTGTTTCAACCGCTTGTCTTATTAATTATTTAATAAATGTTTCACTTTTTTTTCCATTATTTGACTCAGCCAAACCATTCAATTTTGTGGGAAACGGGAAATTCTCTGTTATTTTGACAAATTTCTGTTGGTTTTTGCACTGAAACTGCATCCTAGCGAATCAAAAATTCAAACCAAAACCTTTACAAACCGCTGATGATGAACACCAATGGAAGCAATGCAGTATTGCAATTCAATGCCATTGCTGTTGCATTGCTTTTGCCACTGCTGCTGTCATATAACGGAAGTCAGTTAATTTGCAGTGGCAACCAGAAATTAAAACAGAAAAAAAAACATTTTCAAAGGAAATAAAATTAAAAAAAGTACCAAAACAAAAAAATACCGCATTTAAAGGAAAAAAGGAATTGCCACGAAGAAGAGCAAGTAGCAACAGCAATCGAGCCATACACATGAAAAACACAGAACGGCAGATAAGAAATTTCAAAACCAAAAAGGAATTTTTTTTTTGTTGGTTGAATGTGCCACAACGACAACTACTAACGTGGCATTGCAACTGCACTAAATTTATTGTTGTTAAAACAATAACAAGAACAACAACTACAAAAAAAAGAAATGAAATAAAATTAATAAAAAAGAGAAGAAAAATAAAAACATTTTAACCAACGAAATAAATGCATCCTTTGAATACGTATGTATTTCCAGCTGTATGAACCACTAACTGGGCTTATTTTAAATATTTTGTGGCCTCTTGTTGTTTCTTTTGCAGTTGTTACTGTTGTTGTTGTAGTTGTTGCACTCTTTATTTTATTTTAATTTTATTACAACGTTATTGTTTTCAGCGGTTGTTGCTGCTATTGCTGCTGCAGTTTTTCACTTCTGTATTGCTGTTGCTGTTGTTGTTGTTGCCTTATTTTGTTGAAACACCTCCTGTCGGTTGTTGTTTAATTTTAAAAATTGGTTGCCGCATTATTTATCGCACAATAAATATTTTTTTTGCTGTTACTTTTCGTAGCGAAAATTTTCATGTTGATAATGATGGAAAAATATTTTCAATGTGGAGTGGAGAACAGTAGGGTTTAAATGGTTGCAAAATAAAAGAAATTGTTGAACGACGTCGATGATGCGTCTTATATGATGAAAATTGTAGTAACTGGTGATGAATTGTAACTGTTGGCGTTTGATCTGGAACCAAATTCCTAAGATATGAATGCACACGTCGTATTAGCCAAGGTGATTGACTGAGCCATGCTGCATATACATAATTGTTCATGCTGTACATACATCATTGGCCCTTCAGCCAGGATTACGACCTAGTTTCTCACACCACTTATGTTGTGTGTGTTAATTTTATACATGAGGGGCGGGACCTACAGTTTAAAGTCGATTCCGAACGACAGATTTCTTGAGAAACTTTTCATGGCGATTTTATTTACTCTCAGAGTTTTTGCCAGAAATCTGCTGAGAGGAATTCACGGAAGAAATACTTTTTGTATTTTGTTTTGATGTCTGACCTGGGGCTTGAACCCTGGCTTTACGTCTAATAAGACAACACACTCCCTACTAGACTACGGCGACTTCATGCCATGCTGTAACCCTACTATAAATAAATGCTTTTGTAAAAAAGCAGGGACATTTTTGCATGCAAATATTGCTGCTGCATGAAGACTGAAGCATTAATATAACTGCAGGTAGAAAACCATCAAAATCATCATTCCACACAGGTTCGAAGAATTTGTTGTGATTATTTATAATCCTCATAACAGAATAGATACATATGTAGGACTTGAGCCGATCAGCATTCTGTATAAATGTTCTTTAAGTCTACAGTGTTCCCTTCAAAAGCCGGTTACTATCTTCAGGCTATATCTAGCAACTCTGCTGCATGATTTAAAATTCTTCAATTAACTAGAAATAGCTTTTATTGTCTTAAATCCATCTAGTTTGTAAGGAATATTTGCCTCTCATTCTCAAAAATTCCTTTCCACTGTACAAAAGGTCCTGGGCCCATCATTTACGTCTAAGCAACCCCCTCGCAAGCTTTTCTAATTGCTTATAGTCGTGAATTCACAGATAATTAGGGATCTAGCGGCCGAAGACTCTATTTTCCATGTCTAGCTGAATGGTGTGGACGTTTTGTATTTAGCCTCAAATGGCTATAGGACTGGTTGAAATCAAGTCAAATGTAAATACCATGTTCTGATGTTAAAAATACTTTAATGAGTAGGAGTTTCATTAATTGCAACATAAAGGAACAAAAGGTTGAACTCAAACTTTTCAAATATTTTTTTACTTCTATTGTAACTTTTCGTCGAGCTTCTCAATCAGATAGTCCATTCGTTTTTCAATTAATGCACGCTTCAAAGGACGAAGTAGTGGACTATACATGTTACCAGCATCCTTCTGGTCACATCCCATACAGATCAGTGCTTTGATATATTGGTGCTTTGATATTGGATATTCATTTTTTACGTTGATTTAACTGATGGTTCACGCTTCTCGTTGTGATAATAAATCCAGTTTTAATCGCCAGTAATAAGTCGATGTAAAAATAAATTCTTTTAAGGACATTTAAATACAAGCAAACGAATTCTCATGAATACTCAGTCTTAGGTTCAAATCCGGAAAAAAAGCGAAAGAATATTTTGATCATGATTTTTTGAATTCACAAGCTTAAATTTCTTTTAAGATCATCATGATTAAGCTTGGGTTCGACATTAAACTAAGTATACCACACCACTTATAAATAAAATTATGGCACACAACATAGGTGTTGTGAAAAAACAGGCAAAGGCTTGTAGTGGTTATTAATGTATGTACGTATATGTAAATGTATTAACAGCCTGAAAAGCCAATATCAGTGTGACTTTCAACCTGGTTAGCTTATCATAGGCCAGATATTCAATTCTTGGAATAGAAAATGGACTCCCATCAAATGATGAGCGTTTCGCATAATGACATTAAAGAACACCAAAAGCACCATAAAAATAAGGACAAATCTCCCAAACCTCTTTAATTATGAGAAATTAAGTTTCAAAGAAGTCGCCGTGGTCTAGTAGGTAGTGTGTTGGCTTATTAGATCAAAAGCCAGGGCCAGACATCACAAATAAATACAAAAAGTATTTCTTCGGAGACTTCCTCTCAGCAGATTTCTGGCAAAAACTCTGAGAGTAAATACAATCGAAATGAAAAGTTTCTCAAAAATTTGTCGTTCGGAGGCGACTTTAAACTGTAGGTCCCGCCACTCATGTATAAAATTAACACACACAACATATGTGGTGTGAGAAACTAGGTCGTAATCCTGACTGAAGGGTTGTAATGACCAATTATTCAAATTTTTGTCAATTCCCTGTTGGTGACGTATGCTGAAGATTGATTTGAGTAAATAATTGTCAAAGAAAAGTTTTTAAACCTATCATTCGAAGTCAACGTTAAACGTTAGATCCTGCCACTTATGGTTTTCGAATTCTAAGATTATTAAACTTTAATCTTCTTAACATAACTAAATTTAGGAATCACCATGACTCCTGCCCTCCCATTCTCATAAAGAGATTAGGCAGCGCTACAGTTTGATATTGAGAAAGACTAGAATTCAGTCACGAACGTTGCTCACCATAGTACACTTCATAGTACGCGCTTACTTGCTCATAGTACGCGTTATTTCAGACAGCTGTCAAGCATTTATTTTAAAGCGGGTTAAAACAGCCCAATTAGGATGCTTAGTTGGGGTGACTACATACATAGTCGATGTCGAAGTAGTCTGGTAGATATTGTGTTAGCTTATTAGACGTAAGGCCATGATTCAAACCCCATGTCAGACATCAAAACGAAATATGAAAAAATATTTCTTCGGCGACTTTCTCTCTGCAGATATGATTAGAACTTAGTTTCTCACACCACTTGTATTTTGTGTGCTAATTTTATCTACAAGTGGCGGGACCTACAGTATAAAGTGTAATCCGAATGACATATTTTTGAGAAACTTTTCCATGGCAATTTTATTTCACTCACAGAGTTTTTACCAGAATTCTGCTGAGAGTATGTCGCCTGAGAAATAAAGTCAAGAAAATGTGATACCTTAACGAAAATTCAATGTGTACATACAATCGATATTCCACTGTATTAATCTGTCTGTCTCTTTTTCATGCATTCCCTATATGGCCTATACTGCGATAGATAAATACTCACGTGTTGTAATAATTTTATCCTGTAAATAACTGCACTTGTATTTTACGGTATTTTTTTGTAAAATAAAATGAGTTTTTTCTTTCGCTTTTGCATTTCAAGCAATTTAATATTGAATGTGAAGAATTTTTATACAAATTTATGTGAGCAATTATTTCACTACACTTTTTATTTATTGTTGTTGTTATTATTGTTGGCTTATATTGTTGGCCTCTAATTTGTATGTATTTTTGTAAGCCACTTTATAATCATTCACACTTTTTCGAAACTGTTGCTATTTTTATTAAATTTGTCTTCCTTTCATACCAATTTCAGCCTTTTTTCATTCTGTGTAGGTCTTTAAAAAATGTTTCTTTCATTTAATTTTTAAAAAAATCATATTTTTAATGTTTATTGTTGTTATTGTTCTTCATTTAAAGTACTTTGCCAATCATTATTTGTTTATAATAAAATTTAAAGGCTTTGGTATATATACTCGTATGTGTTATACACTTAAACATACTTTTAAGCCTCATTAAAACAACAATAATGGCAACAACAAATAACTGAAACAAAAACAAACACAATAAGAAATAATGAAACTTAATATCCTAGAACGTAAATTACTATAATTCAGGTGTAAAACAATTTAAAAAATATTTTTTTTATTTTTATTTTCAGTTCAAATAAATCAAATGCCTTGAGCCACACAGTACATGGATGAGTCCAACACAATTTACACCTGATAAGCCAACAAAGGTAAGCAAAATACGAGAAAAATAATAAAACAAAAAAACGAGAATTTAAATTAAAAAACCTGGCATATAATCAACAATTCTGAGGGTTATTTAACTCATAAATTTATAGAAAAAAAATCAAAACTAGATTCCACCGAACCCTTTAAAGAATAATTCCATGAATTGTCAGGAATAAAACAATATTTCTTTAAACACCTTACTCTCATAGTGAAAACTTTGTAAAAAAAATTGGAATTTTAAAGTCAACCAAACAACTTCTATTGAAATATGGTCACAATAAGCAAATATTTACTGAAAAAACGTTACCATTAAATTAAAATATCGGGTCCGCCATCTAACGTTTTTTTTTTCAACTAGTGCTTATTTCGTGAATGGTAACACTTAGCTCCTGTCTGATTTGATAGATAATTCGTTTTATCCTTCCGCTGAACGAATATGGTTGTGTATACGCTTGAACAACGCTGGGAAATATTGCGGCATTACTTTGAAAATCATGGTAATGTTGCAGAATACGTGCGAAAAATGCTTACGGATTTTGGAAGAAGAGAATCACCGTAAGCTCCGTATGTTCGTTATCTTGTGAAAAAAGTGAAAGAAACTGGCATCCTCATCGATAAACCAAAGCGTGAAAAGCCAAAAACGGTGCGTACACCCGAGAATATTGCTGCTGTGGCAGAAAGTGTATGTGAAACGCCATCAACATCAATTCACCGTCGTTCTCAACAATTGAGCATTTCGGAGACATCATTGAGACGAATTTTGCATAAAGACCTTGGTATGACAAAGTCCATTTGGTTCTGGAGTTGAAGCCAATTGACCATCCAATGAGTTTTCGCTTCGCTAACTGGGCCTGCGATCGACTTACAGATGATGCCGATTTTGAAAAAAAATCATCTTTCCAGATGAAGCTCATTTTGATCTTGGCGGGTATGTAAACAAGCAAAATTGCCGCATTTAGGGCACAGAAACCCCGCACGCATACATTGAAAAGCCGACGCACCCATAACGAGTAACTGTTTAGTGCACAATGGCGATCGTTATCGAGCCATGTTGAACGATTTTTTGTTCACAAAAATTTAAGGGGAGGATAATGGCAACATTTGGTTTCAACAGGACGGCGCCCTGTTTTTGAAGATCGCATTATCAGCCGCAGAGCTGATGTCGTTTGGCCACCTCGGAGCTGTGATTTGACACCGTTGGACTATTATTTGTGGGGTGCCGTCAAAAATAAGTGTTACGCCGACAAGCCAGAGACAATTGACGCTTTAAAGGACAATATTCGTGAAGCCATTGGTGAAATACAGCTGCACACAATCGATAATGTGCTTAAAAATTGGACCGATCATGTAGGCTACTGCATGGCCAGCCGAGGCAGCCATTTGAATGAAATTTTTTTCCATTATTAAGCGGAAGGATTACTTTCAAATAAAAAAAATTTGAGAAAATACTCAGTAGTTATTTCTTTAAAGCGTTTTAAAAAAAAAAGTTATTTGGCGGATCCTTTAAAAATTTAAATATCAATTCCCCGACATTACAGCTTCTGAAGAAGGTGTAGTGAAGTGTTTCCAGTTTCCAGAGTAGATCCCCTTTCATTTACTTATAATATAGTAGCCGTCATTGTCTAGTAGGCTTATTAGGCGTGAGGCCATGGTTCAAACCCTAGGTCAGTCATCTCCTACAAAACGAAATATAAAAAGAATATTTCTTCTGCGACCTCATCTCTGTCGGTTTTTGGCAAAAACTCTGAGAATAAATAAAAATTCCAAGAAAAGTTTTCTAAAAACACTGTCGCTCATGTATAAAAATTAACACACACAACATAGGTAGTATGAGAAGGTAGGTCGTAATCCAGGCTAAAGGATTGTAATGACCAATTAAGTATAGAATTTGGAATGGGTTGCTCTAAGAAAAACTACACCTCCGTGTCAAGTCGGGAGATAAAAATTAGATTTTTCGCCCTACTAGGGTCCACCAGTCTTCTCTTCAACATAGGAAGCATTAGCTCAGAAGTAAAAGTTTTTTCATTTTCCTTATGTATTTATGTATGTATGTATGAATGTATGTATGTACGTATGTATAGTTTGGACCAAAATTTGTGAATATATTGTACTGACAACTTGGCAAACAATGCGATTTTAATCCTGGCATACTTTGATACCATGGAGACAATGGAAAGCTGCTTCCTACAGTAGTGATGAAAGCTTATTGGATTTAAATCCTTCGGGCATGATCGTGAGAATCTGAGTTTTGGAGACTATGGTCGACATAATGGGGTACAAACCTAATCAGAGCTTCATCCACCTTCCCTGGCCAGAACGAATAAACTGTATGTATAACTTTGAAAGATATTGATGAATAAGAATAAATGAAGCCATTAGGAATTACCGTACTCTTTTAGGAGATGAAACATTTTGTAGTATATAGAATAAGCAAGGACCGGTAGGGAGACACAATAGGTGATGTTCGATTTCATAGTGAAACTCGTGGGTATCTTCCTAGCGAAAGTCTATGTCATAGAAAAAGTTCTAGACTTAGATTGGAAGTACAAAAAACGGGACACTGCAATACTCTTAAAAAGGACGCTATTGGCACTCGATTAGTGCGATGTTGACTCGAGAATAATGAGCGATTGTCTGGGCAAACTGAAGACTATATTCTCAAGACAAATAGATTTGCGGTAATTTAAAGTTTTGCTGGGTAGTTACAATAGGAAGACATTTGAGACTTGTATTATTCAGGAGATCGCTTCAAGCTCAAAACGTAGTTTCTGTAATAATGGTAATGAATCACCAGAACACATACTGGAAATCTAAGCGACAGTCCTAGGCAGGAAAGTACCTTTACTGGCGCCAGACGTTATCCTGTAATTCGTGAGCTCAAGAAGGATGTTGATGGACACCATAGGGATACCCTACCAAGATATAAGACAATATCTACCTGCAGTTGTAGCACTCCAATACGAAAATAAATAAAGAAAAGGATATCGCACAGAAGAAATACTGTACAAGACAATGGAAAATCGGATTGTGCGTCCACCATTTTTTTTGTCAACGACAAAGCCAAACTTGATATTCCAACAAACAGCGCATTTTTGCATGAAAACATCAAAGTCTTCGTCAGAGACGGAATAAATGTCCAAGTCTTTATAGACTTAGAGAAGAGTTCGACAAGAGAACGGTTCGCACTCTAACAGGAATTCTAACGAGACACTGCACTATTGACCATTTCGCTGACAAGCTCGTTCTGCCCCACCAGAATTATTACAGAAGCTGCCAAACTGCTGCACCAAACCGATTTGGTGCAACACCTTTTGTGAGAGTGCCCTGCACTTCAGTACAGACGTCAGCGGTTTTTGGGTGAAAGAACATTTGAGGTTCTGGGAATGCTAGCGAACATGCTACTAAGGGAACCGGCCGGTTTCATCCGAAGCTCGAGGTGGTTCAAACCCACCACTAACGGATTTTGACAAAGGGTCTTATCTTGCCCTGGTAACAATGAGCCATATGGCCACCGAGTAAACTTGCCTGTGAACCGCCAACCTAATCTCACCTAGAGAAGACTTCTGATGTCAATTGGATGAATGAGAACATTTAGAAAGAAAGTCAAATTAAGCAACGTTTATGCGGTGAAGCAGAATGTGAACGAAAAAGTATAAGAAAAATACTCTGTTATATCCATGGTCCCACGCGCGATGATTTTCAAGTTATATCAACAATATGACGGGGAAATCGTGAGCGAACGTTATCTTGGCCACAAAGGGCGAGCGAAATTTTTTAGGAGAAATGCTTTGTGTTTGTATTGAAACTAAGAGCATTTTTCTCTTTTAATGAAATGCTGAGATATTTTTCCCACCAAGGTTATCTTGTAACTCTCAAACAAATTAACACAACAGTAAATAGTTTATCAAATACTTTTCATTTTTATTTATTGCCAATTTATTTCAAAATTCTTTTCAATCAATTCTTAAAGCAAATGTTTGAACACACTCATGTGGTGGCTTGGGACGGAATATCTGCTCACCATTCTCGTTCACATAGTCTCGATAATATTTTTTATTGATGCATTGAAAACCAAAGCGTTCGAATAAACGTGCCGAATAGAAACTGGTACAATCGGCCGATAGCATATCGTAATTTAAACTTTTTGCAGTTTCTCTCAATTGCTCCAGCATGCGGTGGCCAACATTTTTGCCGCGTACTTCATTGTCCACACCTATGACATGGACATGCAAAACATTTTTGGCATTAAAACGTTTATAAATGTCAGCATCTTTTTCGATGTCAGCTAAGAAATGTAATATACGACCCCATTTGGTTGGACCAAGGCGTTTAGCCTCCTGGAATATATGATCAGCTTCGTCATCTCCTTTAGGCCCGGCCAATAAGGCACCTACTATTTTCTGTTGGCCATTTTCATTCAGAACAGCCTTTATGCACGTGCCATGTCGTATGTTGGATAAGTTAAATTCCTCATCTTCTTTATCTGGTTGAGGAGGTTCACTGCCCGCCGTTAGAGGCTCTTCGCGATAGTAATGCACATGTAAGAAATCCAATATCTGTTGGCGTTCTTCTGGTTTTATAATGTTCACTGAAATTTCAGTTGCTGGTGATATTTTAACAGACGACGACATGTTTCGAACCCAATCAGCTGTTTTATGCGGGGTAAATAGCGATGAGTTTGTTTTATTACCTGCAGTTTGTTTGTACAGTATTGTTGGTGTTTCGTATCTAAAATACTTAACAGTGTAGCCGGCAGCGTGCAAAGTGCTTGCGTTGCTGTGGGTAAGCGTTTGTAACACGTACTGACCGTGGTCGCCAGCATGGTGGTGAAATTTGAACGACACTTTACTTAATACAATCGAGAGAGATTTTTGCTAATCGCATAGAGAAAATCAAAGAGCATTTTCTCTTAAAAGAAGACGTAAAAAATTAAGAGAAATTCAATACATGGGCCATGTATTTGGGTTTTTTGATTGTAACTTTTCTATGAAATACTTGTGGTCTAGATCGTCTGCAGATATGTATGATAAGCATGATATGCTATGAGTGGTTTTGACTAGAATTTTGATAAAATTGTACTCGCTTGCTTATTTCCATGTTTATATATCCGCCCGGCGTACGTGCTTTAAAAAACCTGGTGATTTTTCATTCGCAAACTTTAATTTGTATTTCAAAACAGAATTCGAACTTGGATGACTATGTACTCATCTTCCATCTTCGAACTGCTGCTATATCCCAAGAAAATCAAGCAGTTTTTGGTTATGAAAAGCAGGCTATTTTGACGGCAATCAAAGGTAGTCAGGGTTGATTTTGAGGGAAAAGCAGTAAACAGTGCCTCAGCCATGATTAATGGTCAGGATGGCTTTGCTATATGATAAGGCGAATTGGCAGATTAGAATCTACTACAAACAGAAACCTAATTCGGCACTTTTTTTCTTGAAATAAAAGCTCTCTTAGTCGGTTCATATGCCTCCACTTTCTAGTCGGGCGCTTACACCGAGTGATTATCATCTGTTGCTCTGTGTAGCGAATAATTCTGTTTGTGAATTAGATTCACAACAACATGGCGTTTCACAATAATATTTGAATAATCAGCTGTCAACTTTCAATGCAAATGTTTTCACCACTTCATGTGGTGGCTTTGGCCGGAATACCTGCTTCCCGTTCTCATCCACATAATCCCGATAATATTTTTTATTGATGCACTCATAACCACAGCGTTCGAATAAACGTGCCGAATAGAAACTCGTGCAATCGGCTGTCAGCGTATCATAATTTAAACGTTTTGCCAATTTCTTTAATTCCAATAGCAAACGGCAGCCAATTTTTCTACCCCGCATTGCATTGTCCACGCCCAAGACATGAATATGCAAAACGTTTTTGGCATTAAAACGCTTGTAGATATTGGCATCTCTTTCAATGCAAGCAATAAACTGTAATATATGACCCCACTTGGTGGGACCAGCACGACAAGCCTCCTTGAAAAGATGATCAGCTTCATTAGGGCCCTTAGGGCCAGCCAATATAGCACCCACTATTTTCTCCTGTTGATTTTCATTGAGCATAGCCTTCAGGCAAGTGCCATGCTTTATATTGGAAATATCGAATTCCTCCTCTTCTGTTCCTGTCTTTGGGAGCTCAGTGCTTGTCGTTAGCGGCTCTTCTCGATAGTAATACACGTTTAAGAAATCTAAGATCTGTTGACGTTCTTTCGGCTGAATCACGTGCACTTTAATTTCACTTGGCGTTAAGGTATTTCCACTGGTAAAGCTTCTTCCACATATTGGATTTGTGAATAGAAATATTGATTGTTTGTAATTCCGATATGATTCACATTGACGTTGGTGCTGTTGTTGGTAAGCGTTTGTAATACATACTGATTGTCGCCTCCAACATTGTGGTGGTGCTTTTCGTGTACCCCTCAATACATGAGAAAGATTTTTGCTTATCGCGCACGTAATTTTGAGTATTTTTTTTCTTTATTTAAGAGAATTTTCTTTTTACGGAGAATTTAGTTTTTCTAATGAGTGACTGTTGTTTGACAATACAATTCAAATTCACATACAGGGTGTGTAATTTGGTGTTTATCGAATATTTCAGTATTCATGAGCAGTGCAGTACGAATACTTTTTATTCGACAAAAACAAAATTATATACCCTGTGTGGCAATGTATTGTCAAACAACACCCACTCATTAGAAAAACGAAATTCTTTGGAAAATGAAATTTCTCTTACTCTTCTTTCGATATTTTCTATGGAGAGAATAGCTCGAAGAGTCTTTCTCATATAGTGAACGGCAAGGCGAATTCATTCATTACGTAATGAATTCGCCTTGGTGAACGGTATACCAGATTTACTACAATGCTGTAGAAGAGGATCGATACACTACAACTACAAATAATTTATTACAGCGTCAATAAAATCTGGTACGTCACCAACGCTAGTGTGAAACGTACATATGTATGTATTTTAAATGTCTGTATTCAAACTGAAGGTTAATTTGAATTGGAATTGGAATTGAATGTAATATAACCAGAAGAACATCACCAATATTAGATTTCCTATGCCTGCACTGCTATCACAAAGCAGCTCTCACGGTAAGCAGGTTTTAACTCCGAACCAGATAAAGAAGTTATCAAGCATTGCACGTGTCTAAAGTCTGTTCAAATTTGTTTGGTACAGTTTAAACTTTTGCTGGATAGCTACAATAGAAAGATATTTGAGGCTTGCATCATCCAGGAGTAGCCTGCAAACAGTAATAGGCCTTCTGGATAGAGATCGCTTCCAGCTCAAAACGTAGCTTCTGTGATAAGGAAAACGATTCACTAGAACACATACTTGAAAACTAAGCAGCTGTACTAGGTAGGAAATTATTTTTACTGACACCATACAACACTCTGAAGTTCGTTAGCTCATGAAGGATTTTGTTGGATGCTATAGGGATACCTTACATAATAGGTATAGGACAATAGACCGTAAGGCTGTATTACTCCAGTACGAAAATAAATAAAAAATTACATCACATAGAAGAAATACTGGACAAGACAATGGAAAGTCAAATTGTATACCCACCATCTATCTGTCAACTATAAAGACAAACTTTGTATTCTGGCAAAAAAAAAACATCTCAAATGTTTGCATGAAAACATCAAAGTCGCCGTCAAAGAACAAATTTCCGAGTCTTTATATACTTAGAGTAGACT
Organism: Sarcophaga subvicina; assembly: GCA_936449025.2. NCBI lineage: Eukaryota > Metazoa > Arthropoda > Insecta > Diptera > Sarcophagidae > Sarcophaga > Sarcophaga subvicina. Next base: position 79,937,888 of record OW388083.2, read on the forward strand.
TTTAAGATTAGACGCTCCATTGTGTGATTTCTTCAATTGGCTGAATGAGAAAATTTAGAAAGAAACTTAAATTTAAACAGCACGTAGACAGCGGAGCTTAATGTTGAAGAAAAAGTGGAAGAAAAATACTCTGTTATATCCATGGCCGCATGTGCCACGTTTTTCGAGTTATGTGAACGATATGCTGACAAAATCGTGGAAAAACGTATACACAACTTCAACGTTATCTTGGTCACATATGACCACAACTAGCCAAGCAAAAAAATAGAGGGTGCTTTATTGGCAGGCCCTAATAGAAATCAACAAGCTGATCATATTTTCAACCAGATTAATGCCTGGGTAGAGTCATTTGATACATTTGTTAACAAAGCGAGCACTTAAATCACTCGTGCAGTATGTCCATTGTGGTATGTACTGTATGTCAACCTAGGCCCTTCTATTGAAACCACATAACGTTGGTATTTAGATCATTCAATCCGAGACAAAAGAAGTTGGTAATTATCGAACTGTTGTTGATCAACGTCGTTCTTAAAAAAATAAGAACCAATAAAGCTCGCCACACTCTTGGATTTCATGTGGATTTATACATACATACATAATTGATCATTACAATCCTTCAGTCACCCCAATTGTGTGAGTTAATTTTATACATATGTAAGTAGGGGCACCTACAATTTAAGTCTACTTCGAACGACAGATTTTTGAATAACTTTTAATGGCAATTTTATTTACTCTCAGAGTTTTTGCCCGAAATCTGCAGAGAAGAAGTCGCCTAAGGAAATATTTTTTCATATTTCGTTTTGTTGAAGATGTCTGACCAGGGGTTTGAACCATGACCTCATGTTTAATATTCCAACACACTACCTACTAGACTATGGCGACTTCATATCGACTGATATCATTCCAAGCTAATTATTCATCCAGATATGGAACTCATAGCTGAAAATCATTTTTCGATAATAAGCTGGTTCAGTTGCCAACACCTCCAGAGCTTATTCAGAGAACACACGTTGGTGTCTATGATCATCACGACTGTAGTACAAATATTAAAGCACATGGCCTGGTCTGATAGCTTAGAAATACTTTGTGGTTCTAAGCCAATAATTGATTAAGTGCAAAGGAAGAGAATATTTTTCATTCCATGCCTTTCCTTACTTACTTAATTGAACATTACAATCTTTTTGTCAACATTACAATCTAGCTTCTTACACCACTTACACTATTTGTGTGTGTCAATTTTAACCATGAGTGGCGCGACCTAAAGTTTAATATCCACTTCAAATGATAAATGTTTCAGAAACTTTTCATTGCAATTTTATTTTATTCTCAGAATTTTTGTTGAGAGGATGTTGCCTAATATTATGTGCAGATATGCACTTTTATTGAGTCAATATTCGGTTGATTGAGTACAATATTTTAAGTGTTCAGACATAATAATATACACAGTTCAGCTGCTTATTCAATATTAATTTGACAGCTGGTAAACAAAACAGCTGGTTGTTTCAACAATATTGTTTTTTTTTGTTGTTGATTTTTATTTTTTTTTTTCATCAACAGAAAGTGTTCGTATAATTGTAATAAGCGCACTGAACATACTTATGACAGTGTTGCATTTTAACTTTTACTCAATATTATAACAATTTTCGTATTTATTGTGCAATAATTAATTTAAACTTTATATGAAATATTGAGCTCAACACATACATAACATACATACATAATTGGCCATTACAACCCTTCAGTCAGGATTATGGCCTAGCTTCACACGCCACTCAGGTTGTGTGTGTTAATTTTACGTCTAATAAGCCAACACACTACCTACTAAACTACGGCGACTTCATATTGAACTCAATAATGGCGCCAACGTCAATAATGGCGTTTATTGCGATTTACTCAATAAAGGTACATATCTGAACACCGTATAAAGAAGTTTTTTTCATATTTTAGTTTTTAGCCAGGGTTTGAACCACAGGTTCGCGTCTAATAAGCCAACACACAAAATAAATAATACTCTACACTAAATACTACTATCCATTATGAAGCAATCTACTAGATTGCATGTGTCATAAAGACAAAAATAAGAAAAAATTTAAAGAAACAAATAAAAAAGAATAGCCAATAGCAATAATAATGTTGTTCATAATTTTTACCTGCTTTAAATGTAATCACTTTTCATAATATTTTGTGCAAAAGATGGCATTCAGCCTTTTACCCTTATTCGACGTTAATTCGATCATCAGTTGATGGAAAACTCTTGTAGTTGGCGAAAGAAATTGGTTTACCCAGTAAAATGCAAATTAATGGGTCATTTATTAATAAAAACTTAATAATGATTTAATTAAATATTGAACAGAGTTCTCTTTCCCTCTCTTTTTGTTTTTTTTTTTTACTGATTTTTCTCCCACTTGTATTTTAAATAAAATGTCAAGCGAATATTGTGGTTGTTTCGAGCTGTTGCTGCCATAATTTGCAAGTAAAAAATCGTTGCCTTAATGATGATTTAAAAAAAAAATAAATCTTTAACCTTTTGAATAAATAAAAACATACATACATACGTACAATCACACTTTCATGCCATATATGTACATATTAATATTTATATCTCAATGTATGTATAGGTGTATGTATGTATGTGTATGCTCTTATGTGTGTATATTAATCAATACACTGTATGATATAATTTTATATTTATTACGAGTATAAATAAATTCTGTACAATTCAGTGCACTGACTGTTGAATGTGAAAATCCTTTATAATAATGCCAGAGAGAGAGCCTTCATTTCAAACACATACACACACACACACTGATACAACCCTAGTATAAATTTTTGGTTGCATTGCATTATTATTATCCTTTATTACATTGACAGACTGACAGCAGCAGCATTGCAGTCTACAAATGATTATGGGAATAACTTCTTTTCTCTTCTTTCTCTTTTACTCTCTGCCATGTCCTCATGTCCTCAATGTTGCTTTAGTCCTCATCACCATCATCGCCATCATCATCATCATCGTCGACGTCAACATCATCAACGTATTTAAAGCTTACTTACATTCATTCTCAAAATTGTCTGTGTAGTTATACCACAAAACATGTGTATATGTGTGTGTTTATGAGTGTGTATGTGTATACAACTGCAGATTTAAAAGCATTTTACATTTTGACACACAATATTGATTGGCAAACGTGCAGTATTTACACATCGATTCATTTATTGCGTGTTCAGAATATTCAAAAATTAAACTCTGCTTCATGTACACCCCAAAATCACAGGCACAAAAAAGGATTTCTTTCTCACTCTCTCTCTCAGTCTTCTGTTTTTTTAATGGATTAAATTAATAAAATCACACACATTAACAATTTATCCAGACAGAAGGGGTTGGCAAGGACATCTCAGTTATATGAAGATATTTAAGTCTCCCATATTTTTGTTTTCATGATACACATAAGGGGATGTTAGTAACGGGTGATTTTTTAGCTATTATCTTTTTGGCAACACTGGTTTAAACAGCACGTTTCGTGTTTTGTTTCACTGTCAAACATCTTCAGTTTGGTCTATAATTTAACCATGAATCGTCTTACAAATGAACAACGCTTGCAAATCATTGAATTTTATTACGAAAATGCTTGCTCTGTTAAGAAAAATCATCGCGCACTTCTTCCATTTTATGGTCAGTTTAATCGACCCACTGAAGCGGCTATTCGGGCTATTGTGACTAAATTTCGCACCAAATTTACATTGTTGGACATTAAACCACCAACACGCTTACGTAGAGTGCGATCTGAAGAAAATATCGCAGCTGTATCGGCCAGTGTTAATGATGACCTTCAATTATCGATTCGTCACCGTTCGCAGCAATTGGGCCTCTGTTACTCAACAACGTGGACAATTTTGCGGAAGGATTTAGGTGTGAAGCCTTTAAAAATACAGCTGGTGCAAGAATTGAAGCCGAACAACCTACCGCAACGCAGAATTTTTGGTGAATGTGCTCTTGGAAAGTTGGCCGAAGATCCACTTCTTTATCGAAAAATTGTGTTCAGCGACGAAGCTCATTTTTGGCTCAATGGATACGTAAATAAGCAGAATTGTCGATTTTGGAGTGAAGATCAGCCAGAAGCATTGCAAAAGCTTGCAATGCATCCAGAAAAAGTCACAATTTGGTGTGGTTTATGGGCTGGTGGCATCATTGGACCGTACTTCTTCAAAGAAGCTGCGAATCGTAACGTAACTGTCAATGGTGAGCGCTACCGTGAGATGATATCCAACTTTTTTTTGGCCAAAATGCAAGAGCTTGACTTGCATGACATGTGGTTTCAACAAGACGGTGCCACATGCCACACAGCACGCGTAACAATGAACTTATTGAGAGGCGAGTTCGATGAACATTTTATTTCACGTTCGGGACCGGTCAATTGGCCGCCTAGATCGTGCGCTTTAACGCCTTTAGACAATTTTTTGTGGGCTATGTTAAAGCTCATGTCTATACAGACAAGCCCGCTTCAATTGACGCATTGGAAGACAACATTGAAGCATTTATTCGTGAGATACCGGCTGAAATATTGGAAAGAGTATGCCAAAATTGGACTAAGCGGATGGACCATTTGAGGCGCAGTCGCGGTCAATATTTGCATGAAATAATCTTCAAACATTAAATTGTATGGACCGTACTATCGATTCAAATAAAGATTTCATGAATTTTTCTGAATTTTGTGTTTTTTTTTTTGAAAATTTTTCCTATAGCTCTTAAAAAATCACCCATTAGTTAATAATAATGAAATAAACAGGCCCGGGTTTAATCTGTATATTGTCTTGAACGTATCACATGATAGATGTATGCAGCATGTGAGTATCATTTCTAATTAAAATTTCAATTTAAAAAATTTAGCTTGAAAAGAAAAATCGAAAACCCCGTAAGTTTCAGAATTTGAAAGTAAATCTTTCGATAGGAATTCTTGCATTATCGAGCAGGATCCAAGATTTCTGTATTCAAAAATAAGTGCTTTCCGGCAATGGCAATATACTGGCAGATATAATTTACTCCACAAGTAGGGTATTTTAGATTATTAGAAGAAAACCTCAAATTCATACCTCAGCTCTTATGCACTCCTCTCAACAGTCTTCACGCAAAAGCTGTTACAGTAACTAACTCTCATGAAACTTACTAAACTTACTTAATTTGCCATTAACAACCCGTTAATCGGGTTTCGGCATGCTTTAACACATATTTCCATGCGCCTCTGCTTATTGCGCGCCTTCGCCAATGGCTGACTGCACTTGCTCAAGTTGGTTCTTCCAACGTAGAGAAAGTTGTCCTCTACGCCGATTTCTGCTAAGCTCCGCATCAGATACCTGTCTCGCCAGAACATTCTCTTTCATCTGAACGATATGGCCAAGCCACGCTAACCACTGGATGTTAATGCTGAGACCCCATACATCTCTGTATCAGATCGTATGCGGAATTCATCGCCACCTCGTTTGTCATTACAGCTCTGCAGTCATTATTACGATCTAACTTCTCACACCAGTTAAGTTGTGTGTATTAATTTTATACATGAGTGGCGGAATCTACAGTTTAAAGTCGACTCAGATTTTTGAGAAACTTTTCATGACAATTTTATTTGCACTCAGAGTTTTTGCCTGCCATCTGCGGAGAGCCAGTCCCGGATGCAATATTTTTCATTTTTCCTGTTGTTGGAGATGTCTAACCTGGGGTTAGAACCGTGGCCTCACATCTAATAAGCCAATACACTACCTACTAGACTACGGCAAACTTACGTAAGACTTTTCTTTCGAATACTTCGAAGGCTGTTACATCGGTGTTTAATAGTGTCCATGTTTCTGCGCCGTAAAGAATTGTAGAGAAGATGATCGACTTGTTGAGTATAAGTTTCATCATACGAGAGAGGTCTGTGCTACACAAATAGCTATTGAGACCAGAATAGTTGCTGTTGGCAAAAGTGATCCTAAACTCGATTTTCTTACTGTCAACATTATTATGAAGCAGCTTCTAAAATCTATAGTTCAGGGTCAAAGTTAAACTTTTTTGATTCCGCTGCTCATAATGTGTGAGAAAACAGGCGCCAATTCTTAGTGTTCTTAGTTTCATTGGCATTTACTGGGTAATCTTTCTGGTAGGTAGGAATGCTGAGAATAATCAAAATAGCGACATAAAATCTCAAGAAAATTATATTCAAATGGATCTAAAAGGCGTAGTAGAAATAAGAATAATTTGTACCGGAGCACTCAGGCCAATTCTATACGAAAGGAGAGAGGCATGGCAATAGTCCGGGTAGTTAATTTGCGCTTAAGATTTTGAAAACAATTTGATATGAGTTGCTAGGACAAAGACCACTGGGCCAACGCCAGTCTTTTTAGCATTAGAGGTCTTCTAAAGGGCTCAATATCCTTCGGCAAGATTTGTGGGCGTTCTACAAGTCAAAAGGTCATTTATATGCATGTGAACGGGATAGGCATGCAGATAAAGGCTACTTCCTCAGTCCTAAATAAACTTGCGTGGAGTTTTTTTTATGAATTTTAAGCACTTTTAACATTTCAACATCCTTAAGACTAACTTTATGTAGGTGAGATTAGTATTATTATCCTGAAATATTTTTGTTAAAATGTTTGCATATTTATAGGCTTGTGTAGGGGTGTATTTAAAGAGTATCTTTTTAAAGTTATTGACAACATATCATGACAAGTTTATCAAATGGATGGTATTACATTACAGAATTTACATTTACATCAAGTGTCAAATTTGTAGAGATTCATATATGCGTGTGTGTTGTCGACTGTCAGGCATATACATAAGTCTGTGTTGTTTTCTTAACCATAATTTATGCCTTAAAGTATACATGAGTTTTGTTGGCTTCTTTATCTATTTGTTTGCTGCTTTTGTATTTGTTTTTGTTTACTTTAAAAACTAAAGGATCTTATTTTACACAATTTTAATCAGTCTTAATAGAATTTCTTCGAATTGTTTAAAACAATCTGTAAATGTAGCAAATTTTTGTGTTTATTTTTCTATTTATAACACGCTACAATCCCGTATAGGCTGCCTAAAAATAGGCATCAATCATTTCATCTCAGAAAATATTTTAAGGAACTGAGTAAGGATAACAGTTAGTCTGTCTTTACCTAACGTCTGCTATGTAACTGGTTTAACTTTCCGTTTCTATTGCTTATGAGTTTATTTATTTATATACGATGTGATGTGATGTGTTGTGTTGCTGTAAGAGCAAGAGTGTTTAGTTCTAAATGGATATGCATATGTATGTGTGTGTAGTTAGTTAGTGTATGTATGTAATGTGTGTGTAAATATGATGACTATGATGGAACAAATGAGACTATTTACTTAATTTGTTAAATGTAGGAAAATCCTTTTCTCAATTTAACTTCAGGTCAAAAACAGATTTGTTTACGTCTTGTTTTATTTCTTACTGTTCTCTCTCTCTCTATCGCCTTCTCTCTTTCACATTCATTTTAAGCCTGTAATAATAAGAAAAACAGGAAACCAAATGAAACTCAGATGTTATATTTTCCTGTGCGTCTTTATATCTGGGAAAATACTTTTATATGAATCACAAGCAAAAAAAAAAGTAAAGAAAAACACCAGGACGAGACCAGGTTCTTGTTGAATTTTTAAGGTTGGCTTGTGGTTAAATTTAATCATTTAAAGAGAAATTCAATTTTATTTTTAAGCAAATCCTTTCATTATAATTCATGTGCATGTGAGTATGGAGAACTTTATTGTGTATGCAAAAATATTTCCTTCTCTCTCTCTCTCCCCCTCTCTCTCTCTCTTATTAAACATAAGTGGAGAATATATGTATGTGTGCACTGGTTGTATAAGGACTTGTATAAATTTCTCATGCTGACATCCCATTGACCACATTCTTTACTCAGTCGTTTGCGGGTAGAAATTCATTTCGTAAACTGAGAACAATTTTAAAGTAAAAATAGCAACACGTTACAAGGATTAAAATAAAGATGAAATGGATAAGAGAAAGGAAAAGGAAAATGAGATGATATTTATTACAATATCTGACCAAAATACGAGATATTGTTTACCGAGTATAAATTACATAAGAATGTGGTAATTTTCATAAGGATTTATGAGACTGTGTTATATTACTCACATGTCTTTAAACAAATGATTTTGAAAGAAATTTTAGGGTATACGATCTAAGAAGTATTTGGTGAATTTATTAGAAATTTTGAATTTAATTTGGCTTTGTAGATTACCTAAGAATCAATGGACTTTTACGCAAACAGATTAACTTTCGGCCATGGCTGAAAAAATCATTTTTGCGAAAATCTAGACGTGGTTTATTATGTCCAGAACACTAAGACTTTGCAAAAAATAATATTGATACCATATTCGGAAGAGCTAAAGAGAATTAGTATCTATTCTATAATTAAAGTTTTGAAAGAGAAAGAGTGAATACAAATGATAAGTAATATATGAAGTACCGTCATGAGGTTTAGTTAAGACTTAGCTTAGGTAAGACCCTCATTCTGTTACCGCATTGGATGCGGCTGCAATATACACCTTTAGGAAAAATCCATAGTCTAAGCCATCCACAATCAATGTTTTGTTTGCTATCCTAAATACAGAAAGCTATGTTAGGGATTACAGTCGAAAAGATCTTCTTTTACCCAGGCAGGATTAGCCAAGGAGTGTAATATATTCACATACAGGAGACCCCTATGTTAACATAGAGGATTTTGGCCAAGCCGTCCGCAATCTCGGACAAATTCCTATGCTCAGCAACCTCAATAGTGGGGACCTTTGAATAATCGGCTATTTCCCAGAGAAATAGTCAACATTCATGGACGTCAATATGACCTTCGATATGGCTATTCGAGCCAACCGAGTTGCACCTACACATCATACCCCGTTTTCCCATCGAACGAAAATCTGTTAAGAATTAGAAAAAGGATCTTACTTACTTACTTAATTGGCCATAACAACCCGCTTAACGGATTTCGGGCTGCCGCAACACATCCTTCCAGGCGCCTCTGCTCTTGCGCGCCTACGCCAGTTGGTTACACCAATCGATGACAGGGCTTCCTCGATTTGTTCCTTCCAACGGATACAAGGTCGTCCTCTTCGCCGACTTCCGCAGATCCCCGCATCAAATACCCGTCTCGCTGGAGCATCCTCCTCCATTCGAACGACATGTCCAAGCCAGCGCAGCCGCTGGATATTAATACGCTGTACAACGTCCATGTCGTTGAGGAGCTCATACAGCTCACTTTTGTATCGGATGCGGAAATAATCGCCAACTCGTACTGGACCGAAGATCTTACGCAGTACTTTTCTCTCGAACGTCATGGGTCGGGCACTTATCATATACTACGTCCTCGAGTTTAGCGTAGAAGGCATCTTTAACTACATCGTCCTTTTCTTCCGTCGGGGCGTGAGCACAAATAAGGCTGATGTTGTAGTATTTTGCCCTGATGCGGGCGTGAACCCAGAGACAAGATGACGAAGTCTCTTATTAACCACAAAACCGCATCCGAATTCGTGCTTATCAACATGGCAACTGTAATACACATCACAAGATGCCAGCCTTTTGCATCCTTGCCCTATCCATCACATTTCCTGTATGGCAGTGATGTCCGTCTTCTTACATTTCTTGAGGGCATCCGCCATATGGGCGGAAGCGCCAACCCTATAAAGAGTGTGGACGTTCCAAGTGGCTATTCTTAAATCGTTGTCCTTTGAACGTTTGCCGTGGTCGTCAACTTTTAAGGGGATCTTTTTAGGTCTGTTGTTCCGGTTTTCATTGGAGCAAATTTATATGTGGTGGGTTCCAAGGCCTACGCACAACCCAAATTTAACGTCCAGGGGATTGGACTTCGCTGCACGCATTTGTTAACATCTAGCGGGTGCTAGAATGCCATCCAGGAGGGGCCACGAGGAGGCTGCGTGTCAACTTTAACACAGCAAGACAAGGATCGTTCTGGTGGTCGCCACGTTGACCACAATCAGAAACTTTACCTTGTTTGCATGCATTCCATCCCTCCCTAGAAAAAGGATCGGACTTGTAAAAAATGGCCGTAGTCTAGTAGGTAGCTAGGTAGGTATTATACATGAGGACTCGGTTTAAACCCCTGGTTAGACATCTCCAACAAAACGAAAAATGAAACAAATATTTCTTCGGCAACTGTCTCAGCAGATTTCTGGCAAAAACTCTGATAATAAATAAAATTGTCATGAAAAGTTTCTCAAAAATCTGTCGTTTGGAGTCGACTTTAACCTGTAGGTCCCGCATCTCAAGTGAAAAATTAACGCACACAACATAAGTGGTGTGAGAAGCTAAGCCGTAATCCTGACTGAAGGGTTGTAATGAGCAATTATGTATGTAGGTATCGGACTTCTTGTGCCAATAGTCACTATTTGTAATGACGATGTATAAGCACCTGCTCCAACTGCAGTAGAGAACTTTTAAATCAATTGATACTAAGGGATAAGCGTCAATGACTCTGGCATCCTCTTGGAGCTGATTAAGCTCGCAATTTGCCGTGTTCAACACCCAGGCGAAGATCGATAGGAAGCCAATTTACCAATTTAGTGTTAAGTGCCTCGGTTAGAGTCAAATGGGCAGATTGGCGAAATATCTGACAGAACTTAGAACATTCAAATACCATGTCATGGCTAGATAGAGGATTGCAATAAGAAAAGGATGCAACTCAGCTCGTGAAATACGCCTTACAAATATTCACGTATATTTCAAAACTAGATTGTAATTGATCGTTACAACCCTTCAGTCAGAATTACAACCTAGCTTCTCAAACCATTTATAATGTGTGTGTTAATTTTATACATGAATGGCTCGACCTATAGTTTTTAACTCGATTCCGAGCGACAGATTTTTGAGAAACTTTTCAGGGCAGGGAAAGGAAGTCGCCGAAAAAATATTTTTTAATTTTTCGTTTTGTTGGAGATGTCTGACCTGCGGTTTAAACCGAGGCCTTATGTCTAACAAGTCAACGCAGCATCTGCTAGACTACGGCGATATTGTAAGGAGACAAGTATTGGTTATTCTGGATGGATTATTCTACTGGATGATTGCATCGTTTTTTCACGGCTACACGAGCGGCAGTGTTGACTATTAAGGACTGTAACTTATCTGGAAAAGAAATGTATCCTACTTTTTGATAGCAAAGCGGATATCCGAAAAATGGGTTCTAACATAACTCCAAAGCAGCATTCTCAGAGCAGTTGTTGGAGTCACTAATAGACATTTCATTCTGGGTGCTCATGCGAGACATATTGGCCTTGGCTATATGGCCAATGCTAAAGCTGAAGAGACGAGTAAAAGAAGAAAAATATTTTTCAACCTGCTCTTTTACTATCAGGTAATCCCATAGGAGCTTCGTTTGCTCCTAGAGTATTGAGGAAGTAAGTGATTCTGGCATCACAATAGGCCACACGTGGTCCTAGAGTACAGGCTTTCGCAATGGCAGTTACTTTTACCTGCCTTTCTACCATATTATGTACATCGAAATGCATTCTCTTCTTGCATCTTATGTCTTAAAGGAGTATAAATCAGAAATTTATTAGTTTTTCCAATGCCATTCGATATCATTGCTTCATCGTCCATTTTAAGCAAAAATTTATTGTTTTAATCGCATATTCTTTAAGATTATTAGTACTCTGCCAACTATTCCCATTCTTTATTGTGTTCAAAGCCAACAACAGAACATTCAAGATGAAGAAACTAAAAGAGCTACTTAAGCAATGAAATGTACTGTAATAGATTCTCTTATAAACACCAAAAATCTTAAGCTTATCAAAAATCTCCAGAGGTCTTGATAATGTCAAGCAGAAGGAAAATGAAAATGAAAACACAACTGATTGAAACCAAACAGTATTTTTGCAAAGCTCCAAATGCGAATACCATTGTTGGCATTCTAACATTATGCATACATTCGCATAAGCATGTTTGTAGAGGACCTCATATGCATTGTGTGTATGTATGTATGTATGTGTGGATGTAAGAAAATTTAATTTCCTTTATTGTGATGCCATCATGTCCATCATGTGAAATGTTTTGCATTTTGATAATCTGTCGCATTGGGATGTAATTTCAGATAATGCACTGAACATGAGTGCAACATGTACTCTAAGGATATATTTACATACACATGCATACTCCAGGGTGCATGTGTAAGTGTATACAGAGTAAACTTGCATGTTGTGTAGTACAATTTAACAAACAATAACCAACAAAAACAAAAAGAAAAAGCAGTTACAAGGACATCTCACCAACGACAACGTTGAAAAGGAAAACACTTACATACTCTCACACTCTCTCACATACTCTCACATACATATGCATACACGACCATATAAAATAATATTGAAACTACCAAAAGCAGCTGAAAACAGCAACAAGGACTTGTTCATACATGCATGAGTAACACACATACAAACTACTACTCAAACTGTGTTATACAATGGTTGCAGGTCTGTTTGCATTATTAGTTAGTGTGTGCAACAGAGAGACTACAAGGATTTTATAGCAGCATAATCAAACAATAAATTGTTATGCAATTACAATCAAACAATTCCTTGTTTTTGTTTTTTTATTTTTCTTCATTCTCTTCTTCTTCATCTACTTCTACGTCTGCATACTCTTTTGCTGTTGCTTTTGCTTTCATTTTTGGCTTCTGCTTGCAAAAAATATTTTATTTCTGCTTCTACTTCCAGTTCTCTCTGCTTGTATTTGCATTTAATGTTTATGATTTTGTTATTGTTGTTATTGTTGTTGTTGCTCGTTTTAAGAATTTTTAAATTAAATAAAAGTCCTGTTGTTCTATAAATTATTTTCATTAGTTTTTACACAAAATTAAACATTTTAAAGCTTTAAGAGTTTCAATATTTAAAATCATGTCCTTTCAGTAATTTAAACATTTTAAGAGCAAAAGTTTCTGCCTGTGGATTACAAGTTCTTAAAGTTTGTTTGCATGTATGTATGTGATGGGGGCAAATTAAATGTGTGTGGACACAAAAATTTAAAATACATTTTGCCAAACATATAACAGAAGTCTTAAGCAGTAAAAGCTGTTATAAAGGCCTTCTGACAGTGTTTAAGAATGTTGGGGGAGTAAATATTGTTTCCCTTTTATCTGCAACAAATCCATAGGAAGTATTTTCTCAACCTTCAGAGTTTTATATGAACTTTAAAGCCTACAGCTATCAGACCTTCTTGTATTTATAGCTCCCCAGATGATGTTTTCGAGTGTCTTTTTCATTTTTCCTTTCTTGACACCTCCTTACAAAATCTGAAATCTGGTCTAAAATCATACGAAGATTGTTTGGACTAGAAAGACGCAATATTGAGAATGTTGTCGGGTTCAGAAATTACAGTTAATTATAGACAATGAAGTAATGGACGTAATCTAGTAGGTAGTGTGTTGGCTTATTAGACGTGAGACCACGGTTCATACCCAAGGGCAGAAATATCCAACCAAATGAAATACTTCCCCTTCGCAGAGTTTAGGCAAAAACTTTGAGAGTAAAATAAAATTGTCTTGAAAAAGTTGCTCAAAAATCTGTCGTTCAGAGTTGACTTTAAACTGAAGGTCCCGCTACTCATATATAAAATTCACAGACACAGCATAAGTGGTGTGAGAAGCTAGGCAGTAATATTGACTGAAGGGTCGTAATGACCAATTATATATGCATGTATGTATAGACACTGAAGTTTTTGCCGCGGTCAAATAGGTAGTGTGTTGGCTTCTTAGACATAAGCCCTTGGTTCAAAACTTGGCTCAAAATGAAAAGAATACTTTTTTTTCGGTTACTTCCTCTCAAAAGTCTTCTGGCACTTAAAAAGTCACACAAAAAAAGTCTAAGAGCACATAAAATTTCTCTCTATGGACGTTGACTACAGGTTCCACCACTCAAGAATAAAATTAACACACATGGGTGCTGTGAGAAGCTAGGTCGTAATCCTAACTAAAGAGTTAAAATGATCGATCACGTAAAGACAATGGAACCTCCATGGAATTATTAGAAATGTGGCTCCTTCGGAAATCTGTCACTATCAAATTTGTTAAGAAGCTGACCATAGAAGTGACCATAGAAGTATCGAGTTCTTTCTGTAAGCGCTTCCTAGTGTGTGTGATATATCACACCAATTTATTATTCGTTTAAAAGACCTACTGATGCCCTTATATAAACATCGTTCAGATGTCTGTCACGGATGGAACGCATTTGATATGTTCAATTTTACGTGATTAATTACGTTAATTAATGGTGCATAAATCAGGCTGATATTGACCGGGGCATGGCTATGTTGGCTTTAAACCCCTCTATGATTTGTGGCTTATTCGCATGCATCTGTGACTTAAGAAAACATTAGAATAAAAACTCTAACGCGGTCTAATTGTACGATCTCTACGGCTAGATCGCATCACCTCGGAGAGGGAGGTAAACATGCACTCAAATCACTCGTGCAGAATATCGAATGCGATAAGAACTGTGTGACATGTAGCGCAATCCTATTGAAACCAAATGTCGTTAGTATGCAGATCATCGACATGTAGTTGACCCGCAGTTGAGTTTGATCTCCTGGCCATTGGAGGTTTTCCAATTTGGTACTTCTACAGACCACTACTTGCTTTGCCCGTGGTCTAAATAATAGAGACCTAGTCCATCATTTCTTCGAGAAAAAGTCAATCTTGATGAATTAGCTTAGTTGTCGATAGGACGTCAATATGACAATGTAACTGTACGAGCCCATTAGTGTCAATGAGTATTCTCTTTGTAAGTAGCCGCTTCATAATTCGCATTTAAGAGACTACAGGGATCCGGGAGTTTTCGTAAGTTTCGGTTGTACATGCCACATCCTGTCTTTCCAAGTAATTTCTAATCCTCCGAGTATTTTTCTATAAGATTTTGATTTCTCGTTCCATTTGAGAAGCCATTTGAGATGATGATGTTCAAGTAACTCTTAAGATAGTTATTTAGGCGACAGAACTGATGGCTTTAGAAAGTCCAAAATATATCACAAGAATTCGCTACACAAACACAGGCAGGGAAAATCTATTCGCTTTTGAAAATCAGTCCGAGGGGGTGGATATTCTGCACAAAAACTATTTAACCAAGTAGACATAGTTAACCAGAATTCAAATCATAATGTGTTCAATCTCTTCTCTTTCTTAGACTGTCTTGCTCGTTGGTTAATACAACCAATGAATGCACTTTGACATCAGGCTTATATTATAGGCTTGTTCTTCTGGTAACGGCCTCTGCTTCTCTGTCTCTTACTTTAGTACCCAAGTAAAACCACAAATTTTGAAAAATTTGTTTAAATGATAATGATAATTATTATTATTATTATTATTGCACTTTGTTATTATTGTTGCATGCAATGAAATGCATTTTGTTGCAGCTGCAATAATGTTTTCTATACGACGATGCACTTGTTTAATGTTGACACTTTGCATTTAATGTCTTTTACTGTTAAAGTGTTGTTATCCTTGGATTAAAATTGTTCAAAATATACAATGAAAATGAAAAGGACACAACACACAGCACATACACACATACTTGTATACAAGCTTACAAAGACTGAAATGTGTACATACACAACAAGAAGCTGTACACAGACACACTTGAAAATACTCGTACTCTTTAGTTGCATTAAATCATAGTTTACCATTTCATAGCACAGTTGTGCAAAGAGAACTCACACGCATTCTTGTGTTTTTTCATTTAGTTGTCGATCAGACTGCGGCAAGAACACATGTGCGGCGGATGCTTTATCATTTTATTTCAGAATGACACTCAAAAAATATTTTATGTTAAAAATGGGCTATGACATTAGCTGGGCGTTTTTAATTTTTTTTTATTTTGTCGCATAGTATAATTTTTTTAAATGCTTTGGAATGCTCGCTTTTTTCTGTTAATAAAAAATGGGTTTTTTATTCTTTTTATTATTATTTATCTAAAAAAACATGGCATAATTTTTAAGCCAAAGATGGATAGCTTTATGTTCTTTTAATAAAAAATGGATTTTTTATTTTATTTTTATTTATCTAAAATTATTAAGCCAAAGTTATATAGCTTTACATATGTATGCTGATGAAATGAAAATAAAAATAGCGTATATTACTAACACTTTTCTATGGCTGTAAATAAATAAATTCTCTCAACTTATTCTCTCTCTCTTACTCACTAACACATAACCAAAAATTTTTTGACGAACCCTGCATTAAATAGCAAAGCATACGAAGACAGAGAGAAAGAGAGAGTATTTAAAGACATGGAGTTGAATAAAATCTCTGTTGACCACAAACAGTGCAGGTCATTAGTATAAGTACACTTGAAAATTTCATTTAATTTTATAAATTCTTTCAACACTTTCCTTAAATGGAAATCCAATTCGTTTTTATTCCATTTTCTTTCCTTACTTACCTCTGTCCTTTTAATTTTTGGTCAACACTGTTGTCCTCATTTAAATTCTGATATTCAAATATAATTGTAAGGGTGTATAATACTTATAATTGCGTGCGTTTGTATGTGTGTATATATGTTTTGTTGGTATTTTATACTCATTCATCTGTCTGTTGCATGTCGTTGTTATACTATACTTGTTGTTATTGTCGTTGTTGTTTATGTGTTGCATTGTCCAAGTATTATAAACTTATCTTTGCCTAATTTAACATAAACTTTACATTGTTTAATTTGTTTATTTATGAATCTGATAGAATTCTTAGTGGCTTGTAGAATCACCCAAAATTGTGGTCACATTAAATCTTTTAAGAGTTTTTAAAGGTTATGAATACTACAGACGAGACACTGTGTTGAAAGTCATTGTTTCTACTTGAGGATAATAAATGAAGAAAATTTTATGTGTACTTAATACAAGGATGGTAGACCTAGTAGAGTGTAACAGCATGTGCTTAACATTAATAGTGGTAAAGAACGTTAAAAAAGAAAATAATTAAGAAATGAGGTTTAAATTACCACGATATGGTTCAACATTTGTTCATAATTCGCTGCTATTAAAATTCATACCAATTCGGCTACTGTACAGGTTTGTTAAGTCACAGTTTAAGCCTTCTTTTAGTCCAATTGAAATATTCATACTCACATAAGATAAGCAATGTTCTATTTAAAGGTAATTCCCTTTTCTCCCTCTTGTAAAAATAATTTTGATTAAAATTGGTCAACAACAATTCCTTTTGCCCTACGTACTAATTCGAGCTTTAAGGAAGTAGCAGATGCTCTCATGATTACGTTCCTCAAGACACGGCACACGTACAAATCGTACGATACCAGAACTATACAAACAACAATATGAGAATCTACGAGAAGAACAAAAGAAATATAAAAAATGCGACAACAATACTATATAGAAACACATCAAAGTTGCCAGACATAAAAATAAGGCAGTGTAAATAGAGACAGTCGTGAGTCTACACTGAGTATAAGAGTTACAATAAAAAGTGCAAGCACAATGGCTTTGAGCTGTGTGTGCTGTTATTCAGATAATTGAATTATGTTTCAAAAATTCTCTTGGGTTTCTCGCCGCTTAAGTTAGTCTTATGCTCAGGTATTCAAAATTTTCAACATTTTCAATGGCAAAGTTATTTATGCTAAGTGGAGTGCTACAGTTAGTATTTATTCTCAGCCTTGGGTTTTAAATCTTAATTATTAGGCCTGTTTCTAAAGCCTAGTTAACAATTTAGTTCAGATTATTTTTTATGTCGCAATATCTATTGGGAAGTAGGACTATATAGTCAGAGTACGTTAATTTGCCAAGCTTATAGTCCAGATGTCAAGATATACCCAAAGGCAGTCGATTTATTTGAATAATCAAATAAAGAACGTGTTACGATGTGTTTCATTTGCTCGATGCACCTCTCATTCTTATCTTCTCTTACTGTAGTTAACTAATAAAAGTTTTGATGCCATCAAACCCAATAGGTTTGAGAAGAGACTTTGCCCCTGTATATCTTTCTTTGTCGTTGAGTATACCTTTACAAACACACACTACCAATCCCCAAGAGTTCTGGTCCTATCAGCGGCGTATAAGCACATATTCTTGCAAACTGACCTGGGACCCAGCAGTTAGTAATCTCTTTTATCCTACTTCTCCTGACAGTCGTATTCTATCGTCGCTATAAACTCATAAGAATCGTGTGCTCAAATGGTGGCCGGACTGTGAGGTATTATTGTAGTCTCCTGTCTTATGTACCTGCAATCTAAGTTGAATTGACAACATCTGTCGATGGCATAGCCTTCCATATCTTCATACTTGCTTGTTTCCCCATAGTTTCGAAATATTTCATTCACTCCTGCTTCTACCCCAAAATAGTACCATTTTTAATGGAGTATGTAGGCTCCAGATTACCATATTAATTTTTATTACTAAGTCGCATTTCCCAAAATCATAGAGTCTACTGGTTCTTACCCAGGGCACAGTTAAGGAGGAAACTGTCAGCCAATCGACTCCGTAATTCCCAAAATTACTTAATAAATTTCATCTTAGACTTGTATCTCATCAAACTAACCATAAATTGTAAGGCCTTGGTATTCTCCACCATGTGCAGCGGATTTAAATCCAATTGATTCTCCAGCGCCGCTGTAGAACAAGTTCTCATTACCCCTGTTTTTAAATTTTTTCTATTTGCCTAGACAATTGCTCCTTAAGTCACTTTTGGTCTAATCATTATGGGTATACAGAGGACAGCAAAAGTCTTAGTACGGCAATATATTTTAGCAATTTCATGAATTTTAGCCAAAAGTTTGTATAAAAATTTATGTGTAGTTTATAGTATATATTTAATTAATTTATTTCTGTTTTATTATAAAACAAACAATTTTTTAATGTTTTTCATAAAACAAGAGAAAAATAAGGAAAAGTTTCAGATGACTCCGTAGGTACCCCCAAGGAGAACTCTGAGTAATTTTAAAATTCTAAGGCCTAGTATATGAAAATGTTATGCCTTGTATTTAGTAGAATATCCCTTAAGGTCAAGCACTCCATTTAACCCATTTGGAATTTAATGTATACGTTTTGTTTAGTGTTTTCTGGTGGCACCATGAGCATGTTTTTCGGTTGACTTTTGTTTGAGGTTTAGCGATTACGTAACCGTTCTTTCAAATGATCTCCTAAATACTCTCTTGAAATCATATCGGGACATTGTGCAAGAGTATTAAGCCTTTTTTCAAAATATATTGCCGTACTAAGACTTTTGCTGTTCACTGCACATCCTGAGTCGCATCCCCAAGATATCTCTGCAAGTCTTCTGCATACCATTATGGCAAGTCTGGTCTTTCCTGAGAAAGGCTCAGTATGAGTCCTCCATATCAATTATTCCTATATATATGACCTCTATTTTCTGTGATATTATTAGCATTGACTGATACGACTGCCACACTTAATGCGCCATCGTGAAGCAAGCGATTACTTACCTTTTTGATTGAATGATTCAAATTATTGTTTATTTTCTCTGGTATTAATGCTTACCAGACGTAGTCCCTGACCATGTGCAGTGCGTCTTTAAATATTTTATGGCGGATTCAAATTATCCCTATACTGTTCCAGTTTATTCTAATCTCTATTATAATATCCTTGGCGTTTTGTGGTCCAAAATTTTCTGTAATTGTAACGAGGATTACATTTCTAAAGCCTGCCATCACAAAAGGAATTCAAAATATTCCGCGTAAGGTTCTAAAATTTTCTTCCTGCCGCCGTTTTTTTGTATCCTTTCAACAATTGCTTCTTTTCTTTTGTCCGATAGATCTACCTCCATTCATACGGGGCTTAATATGAGATCACTGAACAATTCCAGTTCAGATTTCAACTATTCTGCTGACATGTCGGCACTTCCAGCAACTTTGCTGTTCGCAATTTCATAATTGCTTGGTGGACCCTGCTCTGTCCAGGGCAATTTAGATCGTTGTTAAGGTAAGTGCTTGCATAGTTAATTATCTAGATAACGGTCATTTTCACTGTGAATTACATTCATTACTTACTGAACTTAATTCGCCATTGCAATCACTCAGTCAGGATTACAATCTATCTCCTCACATCACACATGTTGTGAGTGTTAATTTTATCCATAATGACACAGAACATGACATTTTTGAGTAACTTTTCATGGCAAATTTATTTTACACCCTCAGAGTTTTTTGCAGAAGCTTATTGGCTTCATATTTTGTTTTGTTCGAGATGTCAGAACTGTGGTTTGAACCATGGAACACACTTCTTACTAGTCTACGGTGACTTTTACAATCAATATCCTCTACAAATGTGTCTCTTATGCATTCACTTGCACCCTTCAACCAATAGCTTGCACCTCCACCATTATTGAAGTTATTCCCTGCCTTCTGAGTGGACTGGAAAAAATATCGTATTTTCATCAAAGTATTCTTTGTCGACATAAATCAAAATATCATTCTCTCTTCTTTTTTATGAATAAAAATCAAAATAACTTTTGTGTTTAACAAAATTTCTTTCAACAAATAATTCATTAATACAAGCATTATTCAAGCATTCATTAATACAAGCAATTTCAGCAATACCGTGCTGTTCAGTCTGGCATTTACCTCAAATCATAATTATTTTCGAAAGTCAGTCCAAGACTAACTAATGATTATAAGGCTTCTAATGCTTCTAATTTCTGTTTAATAATTAAACAACAATTTTCCTAATTTATGTTTTACCTCAAAAATCAATTAATCTATCGAATCTATTCCTTCTATTAATTGCAATTTCTTCATACAGCTTCTAGTCCGTATTGTTTTATTCCTTTTTGATTCTTTCAGTTGCAAATATTGTTTGAACTTTAAGCAGAGAATTCTCTTTTTGTTTTCCTAGCATCACAACTTATTGTACGTCGTTGAAATATGAGTTTCTTGAGTTTCTGTTTTGCTTGTGTTTATCGCTTCTCATGCTAGAAAATTACAGAATTCATCGTTTCACATTTTGATTCATTCAATTACTTTAGAAATGTTGTTGTTGCTGTTGCTGCTTTTGCTGTTGTTGTTGTTTTAATTGCTATTTCTAATAATGTTGCAACACTATTATTGTTGTTATTGCTTTAGTTGCTGTTGTTGTTGTGGTAATTATAAGTTAACAAGACTAGAATAATTACCGTTTTAACTTTCAACATTTACAGTCAATAAAATCAACATCATCAACGTCATCATCGGCATTGTACATCGTCATCGTCGTCATGATTGGAAAACAACACACAAGATGAGTTAAAACACAACCTCATAGAAATATTGAAAACAAATATTCACACACATACATACATACATAAGCATACATATGTTCTTATAATCTCCAACACTTACTTAAACACATACGTTGTACATGCATGTATATACACAAACATGTATTCATGTATTCAGTTCATTAATGCTACCCAGCAAATCGGTATGATTGTCGCCAAGAGTTAAAATTCTGGAAAACTATAGAATAGTTGGACAAGACAGCGTCCATAATTTAATTTGTAACATCTTGAGGGTGTAGTAAAACGAAATCCAGTAGTTTGGTTTTAATAAACCGTAACTGGGGATGGAATAGGAAGGAGAGAAGGTTTTGTTCAATCAAGGCTTACTTAAGCACAAAAGCACAAGAGGCGATGTCTCACAATTGTCCGGATTGCAACCTTATACTACGTTCAGATATGCACTTTTATTGGGTCAATACTCGGTTTATTGAGTACAATATTTTAAGTGTTCAGGCATAATAATATACGCAGTTCAGCTGCTTATTCATTATTCATTTGACAGCTGGTAACGAAAACAGCTGGTTGTTTCAACAACATTGTTTTTTTTTTGTTTTTTTTTCGTTTTGTTGTTTTTTGTTTTGTTTTTTGTTTGTTTTCGGTTAATTGTAATATGCTCACTAAACACGCTTATGACAGTGCCGCATTTTAAGTTTTATCCAATATTATAACAATTTGCGTATTTATTGCGCAATAATTAATTGAAACTTTATATGAAATGTTGAGCTCAATCATGGCGTTTATTGCGATTTACGCAGGCTGTAGGAATAATTAATTGCCATTGAAAAGCTTTTTAAATCTGTGGTACGGAGCCTTTAAGTCTCGCCACTTATGAATGATATGAACACACTTAACATGGAGCGTATTTTACAGATTTTAAGATGTGATTTTATAGAGTCTAAGATATCGTGTATTTCTGTAGCTGCATGACAACTATTTATATCGATGGCCATGATTTGACAGTTAGGAATATTAAACTGTGTCAACAATTCTGTGCAGTAAGGTTTGGTATGTCATCATAAATCGCTTTAAGCCAGAACAACGCTTCCATATTGTGGGAATCCTGTTTACAAATATGAATTTGTTCAGTTCGTTCATTTTACGATGAACATAATCGGCCTAGTGAGCAAACAATTTGTGCAGTTGTTGATTTAATTCCACACTTCTCGATTAAAAACCATCAGGTAGATAAGTAATTATGTTGAAATTGATGTGGCCAAAGGGACACCAACCATATTTTCTGTAGAAAGTCTCTATCTTGTTTAAACTTTCTTAGCTTCCGCCAATCAACTTATCTAATACGAGTAAATGGCTGCATTGTCATCCAAATGTGGGGCTTACGAACGTTGAGCAATGAGATAAAAAATGCTTTATCACCAGATCAGTTCCATTCCGGTGTTTTATGCGTGTACTCAAGTCGCCCCTTATTCAGTCTTAAAATACTCATGCTTTTGTCCTTATCGTAATCGCCACAGAGTATTTTTGTAATTCCTTCTACTGTAACAGCATTTCATAATAGTCGATGTTGATATCTTAACCTAGAGTATATCATTTTTTTACTGAGACTAACTTATTGTTTGCTGGGTTAAATTCGCTTGTATTTTTGTTTACAGTTTATAACTGTAGTGTTTGTCTACAGCTGCTGACTACTGAATAGAATTTTTTCTAATTTAAATGTTTATCTCGGCGTACAAAAGCTGTAGTCTTCAACCATCATTATAATTGGTCATTACAACCTTTCAGTCAGGTTTACGACCTAGCTTCTCACACCACTTATTCTGTGTGTGTTAAATTTCGAAGAACAAATATTTTTAAAAACTTTATCATGACAATTTTATTTACTCTCAGAACTTTTGCCAGCAATCTGCCGTAGAAATATTTTTTCGTATTTCACTCTGTTGTCTGAGATGACTGACGTCGTTATGACCACGTGTCATATGTCAACACACTACCTACTAGACTACAGCGACTTCCAATCTTCAATATTAATAATAATTCATCCCTTTTTTACGGTTGTGAGATTTGGAATACTGCCACTTGTGATATGCGGAAAATTCAAGTATTCGTAAACGGATGTCTTTATAAAATTGTATGAGTATTCGGGCTGATAATTCTGCCTACTGAAATGCTCTGAGAAAAAATACGCCAACAAATTCTATCTGTTGAATTAAAGAGACGAGTTTGTTCGTATCCTTAGAAGACGAACTACAAACATCACTAGACTTCTCATAGATTGGAACCCACAAGGGATAAAGGGGAAAAGGCTCACATATATGGAATGCAGTTGCAAGAGTTTTAGAAATTTTGTTTTTCTTAAACTAAACTACTACTAATTACCTTGCACCTGCTGTATGTATGCGTAATACATTTATAAAGATTGACCAGACTCATAGCTATTATTGAACATGAAGAAGAAAAGCAGTTGAAATTAATTGATTGGATTAGAACTACACAGAAATAAACACAGTCTGTTATACGTTCTCTCATTCTCCCTGTCTCTCTCTCTCTCTCTCTCTCTCGCTCACTTTCTCTACTACAATTTAAGGCACTCTCTTTATCTTAGCAGTCACAAGTATATTGTGTCACATGATATTAAAATGAAAACCAACACACTTACTACTAATACGCACACACATTTATACACACATAAATAACTTTATTGAACTGTATATACAGATTCTTTTGCTACTGGTCAATGCGAAAAATAAATACTCACATACACACAAGTTCATACATATGATAACCTTACTTAGATTGAATACAAAGAAAATGTTTGCATGTATGTATGAATGTATGTGTAAGTGTTTACTTTAACAAGTTAATGCAGAGAAAGAGACCGACAGAGAGAGAGAGAGAGAGTGAGAGAGCGAAAGTTACTACAACTATTTGTGCTATTTCAGCTGTTGACTTTTATCAAGGATTTATAAATGCTTGTCTGTCTGTTCGTCTGTTTGTCTGTCTTAACAATCCAAATAACAACTACGACAACATAAACTATAACATAAATAAGGACATTGTTAAACACTACAATTACACGCACACACACACACTATTTACGTTACAGAGTTATCTCTCTGTACGCCATACAAAGTGTTGTTTCATTTTGTGGAGCATTATTGAGTTTGGCTTACTGTTGAGTGCCTGTGTAAGTTGAGAAAAAGAAAAATTAAATATTAAAACCAGAAAGTTAGAGAGGGAGAGAGAGAGAGGGATAAGAGAAAAAAGAAACGAAATCTATGTGTTCATTCGATTTTAGCTTTTAAAGAAGTTGTCATCCTCTAATAAGAAGTGTCATTGACTATACATATATGTATGTATGTGTGCATACATGTAAGTGTGTTAGAAACTACTGTAATATAATTAGAAGGCATCAGAAACAGTGGTAATGTCTGCATTATCTGTGCAAATAATTCAGAGGGACTATTCAGACAGCAAATGAAACTCTAAACAATGTAGCCATGCAAGAAAAAAAATTCGCAGGAGGCAATAAGTACCTTGGCACAGTGATGAGTACGATTCTGAACTTGTTAAGGCTGCAAAAATCAATCACACACTCGTAAATTTAATGTCGAATATTGCCGGTCTTCGAGGTAAAAAAGGTTGTGTCATATGGAAGGAAATCTTCTCATATATCTCCTGCTTACACAGGACAGTATCTGACGAGATAATTACTTTAATATCCGGATTGATGCTGATAGATATCCAAGCGAAAGAGCTTAGTCGGCTTTTTGTATTGTCGCATGTATGCAATCCTGGTAGCAGAGGTGGGAGACTCATCATAACAGCAGATGGGTATATGGTTTATTAGTCGAGGTTTCAATTCAATACCAAAGTTTGTGAATCACTGAATCACTACGAGTGTGTGGCTTAGTGTATATGACACAGTGGTCAGCTCCCGTTGGTCATGCCACCGTTTGCATTCATTCTGCAAAGGGGAAAGAAGTGAAGTATGCGGGATAGAGAAAGAGAAAGAAAGAGAGAAAGAAAAAGAAAGAGAGAGAGAGAGTGAATGAAAGATAAGTACAGAAAACGAAATTGGTGGATCGGAAAGGCGTGGATGTCAGCGTAATCCCATTACATATCTCAAGGAGTTTGAATAAAGACATCCAAAAGTGTACTTAAACTCTTGCAGGAATACTCGAGCAGAGTTATCAGTCTCCTCCTACAATGTGCCTGACAGTCATGGACAACACACTCCATTATTTTCATCTCCTCGTCAACTCCTCATACCTTCAAGTCTATGATTTAGCTTGAAGAGATTACTGTGACGTTCTTACATAGAACTGAAGGTAACAATCTAACATCCATCAACTAACTGAGTGTTATTCAATGCTTTACTGTAGATTTCAACAGAATGGAAAGGAATCTTTTAAAATCCCGAATCCATGTCGTTAATTGTGAAAAGGACAAGCTTAGGAGTTCAATGTGGACATCGCATCTTATCTTTGGCAGCGTCCTAGGAGTTGGGCGAATTATTTGAATTATTTGACCCGTCAGGTAAAAACGCTGTAGAAAAAATACGATTTTTGAGACAAAGAGAAAACAGTGCTAATAGGGGCTGAAACTACTATCCGATCCCACATATTGAATGATGAATGAATAGAGCAGAGAGAGTAGAGCTGCCGTAAGATACCACTAACGTTGTGACCTTCTTATGAAGAACTGTAGGTAATGTTCTGGTAATATACACAATCTCATCAGCTTTTTGTAGGCTATAATGACCCAAACAAATTATTTTATACTTACTGAACCACTGTACTCAACCACAACATAACTACGTTCACAAGAACGCAGATATAAACTGTCATGTGAAGGACTTTTCAATTAACATGTGAATTAAGTGCGTTTAATACCGGATACTTGCGTTAGTTTGACCACAATTTTTATTAATTATAATCAAAACGAGGCTAAACAACAACAACAGATTAACAAATCCATAGAAATAGTAAAAGGAATAGAAACTGATTTTATTAAGGCCTCACATACATACATACATTGGCTTACATGCGATAGTGGTTAGGGGTGCATAAATAGAATTTTTATTTGATTTTCTATGAAAGAAATAAAGAAGAAGGCAAAAGGAATAAAAACCGAAATGGACTTTAATTCGTGTCATTATGGATTTGTCAAAATGATTTTCTTTTTTTTTCCATTTTTAATGCTGCTTATATGGCAGAAGAAGTCTTTGTGTCACAATAATCTTAGCAATTGCTAGCGAGTGTAAATCCAATTAATTTTATTACTTCGACGCAAAAGAATTCTTATTCGTATTTATGAAATCACGAATAAATTTAAATGTTCCTTAGAATTGCTGATTAAGTTCAGGAAGGAGGACAGAGAAGGGTGGCCATGATTTAATTGAATGTTACATAATTATGGACAAAATGAAGAGATCTCCTCAATTGGTTAGTGGTGGTGGTGTTGGTAGTGATGGTGGTGGTGGGAGGAAATGGTTATTATTGTTAATTAAGCTGGTAAATCTGTACAAAATATTTAATAACACATGTCCTGAACCATAAATTTATTGCTGGGATTAACTCAGAACTTAAACACTTAACGTAGCATAATGTTAAGATGTTTTAATTAATTTCAATGGTCGAAAAGGACATGTGTTGATCAGAAAACTAGAAATAAAGGAAAGGGAAAGGGAGAGAATTTATTACAATTGCTGTTTCAAGAAGAGAGAAAAAAACAAAAGTGGCAAATCGTAAAGGGAACGTATTTAAATGGCGATTTCTTTTTTTGCAGAGAGTTTATAGAAAAAATTTTGTATTTTTAACAACAAAATTCAGATTCAAGTGACGAGTTATAATGCATAAGTGCAAGATAGGAAATAGTTTGTTAAATCACAAGCTCACTGGAATACACTTAACAGTCCGTAGTCATATCACACTAAACAACGCTCTAAAAACGAACTAGTAAGTCTTGATTAATCGACCATGGATATCAACACCACGGTTTTCCATTTAAAGCTTGACATCGAATCAAACTGAAACCTGCTTGAAAATTTCATGAATTCAGTTATCGCTGCAACAAAGTAGTCGCCGTAGTCTAGTCGGAAGTTGTTGTTGTTTTATTAGATGTGAGACCTCGACTCAAACCCCAGGACTGAAATTTCCACCTAAACGAAATATGAAACAAATATTTCTTCGTCAACTGCTTCTCAGCATATTTCTGGTAAAAATTCTAAGAGTAAATAAAATCGCCATGAAAAGTTTCTCAAACAATTTTTCGTTCGGAGTCGACTTTATACTGTAGGCCCTGTCACTCATGTAAAACATTAACATGCACAACATAAGTGGTGTGAGAAACTACGTCATAATCCAGATTAAACGGTTGTAATGAAAATTATATTATGTATGTAGCTATCGCTCCAACATCTAGTAACAATAGCTCCGTTGCCAAATAAAATGGGAATCTGTGTAGAACCAGATATGGACATTGTTAATTAAAGTACACGATACAAGTTTCTCCCACAAACAATATTCAGCCACTGCGGAAGTAATTTTCATGTTAGCGAAGTCTCCACTCCACCCATTACTCAATGATCCATGCTAATAGATACAGTGAAAGAGAGCAGGAGTCCCTAAAGCAAGTGCCTTCAACAGCTCAGGATTTTTCAGCGGACAATATATGGATTTGGCGTAAAAGATAGCCTAACAATAATGCGAGATATGCCGATATTAATTTGTGTATGGGTATTCCATACGAGTGTATCTGTTCCAGCAGTTGAAAGCCTCAGTTAATGTGGCAGTTGGATTCACTAAGTCACGCCGATGTTTGACAGTGCAGTTTTATGTCAGGAGGCCGTCCAGTCCCTTTAGTTCTGTTGTCACTGTATATCAGTTCTGTCTCATCAGTTATCAGTTGCTATTGTAGATATAGTCGTCTTTGCAGATCCAATGGTTACTCCTCGTTTACGTCCAGTCTGTGCAAAACTCTTCTTGTCTCTCGATTGGCACAGTTCGGTAATTAGGCTACTCTGCAGCCAAAAATCTGTTGTAATGCAGAATGTTCTTCTGTAAATCAGTTATTATGTGTTCCACTATTTCGAGTGTACCCGAGCAGTGCTCTAGCAAGTTCAGTAGCTCCATAATTATCCTGTGTCTAGGAATCTATATCAGAATAAACTACGTTTTCTGCAGACGACGAAAATATTTCCATTTTGTTTATCGAATTCATAAAATTATCATTCCCTTACAGAAAATCTATTTAAGATGCGCACTGACCTCTTCGCTCTCTTGATCGAAAATATCAGTAACGAACATCATAGAAAGGACAACTAGAGGGTGTTGTTTTTAGGCGGTGACAGGTGGGCTTACTGTCACCCTAGACTCTGCTACAGTAGGACTGCTTAACTTGCAAAAACTTGTTTAATGAAACTGACCTATGAACAGCTAAACAAAGAAAGTCTTAAGTATATTGTTCCCAATCGTGTCAAATGTGGGAGATTTTTTTTTGAACGTCCCCGGCCTCACACTAACCCACCCTCAGCCGACCGCAAAGGGCTCGTCCCCATTACGTAGGGACACGTACACACTACAGTCCGGACTGTAGCGGGTAAGGGAAAAGTAATAGCAACGAGAACATAAATCAGCTACAGAACTTAATCACAAGCTGAATAAAGTAACAATAAACAGGAACTACCTATGACAAGAACGAAAATACATTTTTATATAATTTACAAATTAATGCCAGCATATAAGCTACGTTTTATATTACAAACACTACAATTAAAATTAATAAAATCATAATATAAGTTAAAATCATTACATAATCTACGAAAAGGAAAATTACATCCATAGTTCGTTCTATAAAAATCTAAAGAAAGAAGACGATAGTGCCGTGAAAATCTTGCTGGAATACTGAAATTCAGGTTATAAAGCAAAAACTCAGAATCGATATCATCTTTAACCTGATTAAAAACAAAACAAACCTCTAAAACAGCCCTTCTACGTTCTAAAGTTGGAAGTTTTAATAAACCTAATCTAGCCTCATATGACGGAAACCCATTGGCACAATCCCATCCTAAGCCACGTAAACAGAATAATAAAAACTGCTTCTGCACAGACTCTATTGAACCACTATGACAACGATAGTATGAATTCCAAATAATAGACGCATACTCCAAAATAGGTCTAACAAGTGAAATGTATAGCAGTCTCGTTATATAAGGATCAATGAATTCCCTAGCCCATCTTTTCACAAAACCAAGAACAGCCCGAGCCTTGCCAATCATCATACTAATATGATCAATAAAAGACAGTTTCATATCCAATAATACTCCCAAATCAAGAAATGTAATCACAGTTTCCAAAGGGCAGAAATTAATCACATAAGTGGACGAAATTACGCACCGCGAGAAAATGCATTTACATTTTCTCAAGTTAAGAATTTAATTTATAATAAATAAATAAATAAACAAAAAAATACCAAGGGAGCTTCTTAAAGGTGCGAAGAAGATATCGCATCATACATCTCTTTGAAAATAGTTAGTTTCGCTGCGAGTAGTATGGCAATAAAGAATATGAACGAGTTATTCCATGTAATAACGAAAAATTCAAAGAGTATAACACAAAGTATAAACCCAATTAAAGTAAGAAAATCTCTCCGAAAATGGCAATGACAACAGGCCTAACAAAATACTTCCACATATTGGGAAGGGGATTAATAGAAGTCATGGAAACGGGAATTATAAAATATTAATTTCTCTTCGAGCACAACAAGATGTCTTCCACTTACATTCTGATGCCCGAGTTTAGTGAATATGTAATAGAAACAGAAGAAACCCGAGTCAGCCAGATCCTTTCATCACACAATGCACTGTTGATGGTGATGATACTATCTGCGAAGGTTTAGGATGCGGTAATGGAGCTCTGGTACTAGCAGAGAGTCTTATATGAGAATGAGCCAAGGGACTTGAAAGGAATATCATATGGCAGTTTCGTGTAGTATAATACTGCCGATTGATCAATCGAAATGGTACGTACAGAAGATGTTTGTTTTCTAAAGTTAGGAATGTTGAATGATGCAAGAATTTTTTAATGAAATTGATGCTGAAATATTTTATAAAATTCTAAAAGCCTTGAAATTTTGATAGTTAGAAAAGGCTAAAGAGATTCTGGGTTAAATATCCTTATAAAGACCCAATGCCTTATCAAAATCGCTGAGAAAATGCCAGAATACGATTTAGAGTAGCTTGTCAAGAACTGATGCAAGCATTGAAGCTATTACTGAACTTCCATAAGAATTGTTTTCAATGAATTTCGTACTTGACAAATATATGGGAGAGTAGAACTATCTGGAAAACTATGAAGGCAGCTTAAGTGCGTTTGTATTGAAACAAAGATGCAGAAAATTACTTCTGGAATACAAAGTTCTTTTTCATTCACTTCATTTTTGATCAAAATTTTCCAAAAAAATTTCTTGATTTTTGTATATTTAAGCCGTTTGACTTAGGATTAAATGTCACGCCGTTTAATATTGGCCTGAGGGAATATTACAAGTCAAAATTAATTTTAAAATGACCAGAATTATAATGAGAAAATGTTGAAATTAAATTTTGCTTTAATGCCCAGCATTAATCCTTTTAAGACATCACAACGGTGTGTCGCGTTTGCCTTTTAATGTCAAGAAAATTTTCATACAGAAATTAAGGCGTTGATATGGTCAATTATACGGAGCAGGAAAAGAATTGTTTTAATTCTGTTCCAGAATCAAAACGGCCATTTTTCATGAAGTTTTGTAAAAGAGAAGAATTGGAAATATTCTTCATTTGCTTATGTCACGGCTTGTCCATGCAGCTCTCATGTCTTTGAGTAATTCAGCTGAAATGTCGTTACAGTGAACTGCGTCCTAGGTTGTTTGATGGTAGAACAATACGAAGGCTTTGGCGCTGACAATAAATAAAATACGATATTTGCAGTTTAGAGAGCCATACGAAGCTAAAGTAGGGTATAGAGGCGATAGGGTACAGAGTTAATAGAGTACAGAGTCAAAGGAGTACATAGTCAATAGAGTACAGGTTCAGTAGAGTACAGATCCAGTAGAGTACGGAGTCAATAGAGTATGGAGTCAATAGAGTACGAAGTCAATAGAGTACAGAGTCAATGGAGTACAGAGTCAGTAGAGCACAGATTCAGTTGAGCAAAGAGTCAATAGAGTACAGAGTCAATGGAGTACAGGGTCAATAGAGTACAGAGTCAATAGAGTACAGAGTCAATAGAGTACAGAGACAATAGAGTACAGAGACAATAGAGTACAGGTTCAGTAGAGTACAGATCCAGTAGAGTACAGAGTCAATAGAGTACAGAGTTAATAGAGTACGAAGTCAATAGAGTACAGAGTCAATGGAGTACAGAGTCAATAGAGTACAGATTCAGTTTAGTACAGAGTCAATAGAGTACAGAGTCAATGGAGTGCAGGGTCAATAGAGTACAGAGTCAATAAAGTAGACAGTCAATAGAGCACAGAGTCAATTGAGTACAGAGCCAATAGAGTACAGAGGCGGTTGCGTTCCGATAATAAAGGAGTACAACAGCTTCCCATGAATTTACCTCTGCTAAAAGCTTGTCAGCAATGTCATGCCACTTCTTTTAAATTATTAAAAAATTTTCTTGTTTCTTATTTTCTACCTTTTCTATGCTACCAACCCCTTAAACGTTTTAATAAACCAGCGGTCTTAAAGGCTTCAAATGTTTTTCTTGTAACATTTAATGGCGACAATGATGATGACAAAATGACGATAATTATGATGTAAATTAATATCAAAATTATTTATTAAAAATATTCAAATAAAGCAACAGAAAAAAATCAATGCCAATAGCAGCAGCTTTTAATTATAAACAAAATATTTAAATAAGGCTTTAAAAGCAACGAACAAAATATAACAACCAAAACGTCAAGGGGTACCAAAAGCCTATTTGGAAACACAACTGAAAACAGACCTTTGTGGTGGTAGTGTTGTTGTTGTTCATATTTTAAATGAAATTGAAATGAGAATTTCGTTCGTTTTTTTCTTTTACATTTTCTAATTAAAATTTAATTAAAAAATTACGCGGGTTTTTCATTTTCTATTTGCAGGTCTTTAAAATAATGCCCAGGATTAATGCAGAGATAAAACAAAAGAGTCCTAGAGAGAGAGCAAAAGCAGAAACAAAAAACACAAAAAGCAGGACATGAACAAAACCAAGTTAATTAAATGACAAGACATACATACATACACTGGGTGAGTTTATAATTTCATTTTGAACGTTTATGGTTTTGATTAAATACAGCTTTAAACGGGTCAACAGGGCTGTTAAAAGCCAATTTAAATAATAAAAGCCAAGGCTAAAGGCCAAAACAGATTAAAAAAATTAAATTGAAAATGCAATAATTTAAGTTGTTGTGTTGTCTTCAAAATTTATTATTCTAATGAAATGTAAAGCCAAACAAAAGCTGTTTAACTAAGATCCTTGCCCTTTCCGTTCCCTTCCCTTCCCATTTGTTTACAGGCCAATGTAATGACCTTTGGCCTGGGGTTGTATGAGGTTTGTTTTACACAAATTAAATTATTTTCTATTTACACTCTTAAACACTAAAGCAAGGAGAGAATTTTACCAAAATTATTGCAATTTTCTTAAGCAAAAGACAGCAAAGTACCCCCATTCAAGTTAATTGTAAGTGTCCTGATTACCATTCTCTGTTATTTTCATGAAAATAATTTAAAAGTTTAATCTTTTGGTAATTTATTGACAGTTGTTTTATGGCATTGCTAGTAGTGCTACTTTTTCTTTTACCCCTAATAAGGACTCTTTACTCTTCACTGCCAACTAACACACAAAAAATTACAAAAATCCTTGGAATATATTTATAAACACAGATCCTTGACATTCATTTTTCCTTTTGCAAATACACCCCCCTTACTCAATTTGGTGCTGCTACAAATTGTTGCAGATAAAAAATAGATTCATTTCGTATAATTTTTAAATTGAAAAGCAACCAGCACCTTACAATTGTCTTGCCACTCTCTTTACCCTTATCATTGCCGTTGTAATCATCATCATTATAATCATCATCATCATCAACCCCCTCTTTCGAAATTTAATTCAATTTAAAAAATTTAAAAGAATATCAAATAGAAATCCAAGTGTGATTTACTTTTTATTTCCATTGGTAAAGAAATGATATCAAAAGGAATAAACAGAATCCGTATAAAAAATTTTTATAGTCAAACAAAAGTTTGAAAAACAGAAACAGAAGCGTATTTCATTCATTAGGACCAAAGGCACAAGACAGTGGTTATTCGAGAAATCTTCGAATTACGACTTAGATAGACGGTTTATTAAGAACGTTTTGTAACTTAAAAAACCATGAGGGGCCTATGTAATTCAAAGAGTCTACGGCGGCACACTAATCGCATTAAAACAACTCCAAATTCTACAATTTTTTCCGCAAATTTTGTGGTACTAAATCCTCTCTCAGGCATTTGACTCTTTTCTAAATCACGATCTTCCAAAACTTATGTTGAATAAGTTATGTTAAATAACTGAGGAAACTGTCCAGTGTCTTTAAAATAAAATCTTCAAAATAAAACACACCACGTTACAAAAATGGCCGAAAGCAACCAAATCCACTTAACTGTTTAATATAGGGAAACTAAGTCGTTACGTTAATACCGAAATCGGCAACAAATACAGAAGACATGACCAACATTTTTCATCATGCCAAAGGACTTCGCTTTCCGTCAAATAACATCCGGATGAGCAGTGGATCTGAAAAACACGAAGAGACTATCGTTCGCTTTACCATGAAAAACAAAGTTTTCTGAGCTCTCACTTTCTGACATCCCTGACTGAACTCTCTAATGCATGGAAATACTCTCGCCGAAAGACTTCATAAATTGTCACTTAACTTTAAAAGCTGTGAACCTGAGAAGGAGGAAGAGACTCTCACTTTATATGTCACTGTCCTTCTCTTACCATAAAAAGACGGAGGTTGCTGACCACTCACATTCTAACATCATTGACTGACCCCTCTAATGCATGGAAATACTCTCTAAGAGTAAGATTTATTTTAGACTCAGCTTAGTTTTCCATAGGAAATGCTTGATGCTTTAATATTAATTATATTATCGTAATAGTTTTAAATGCTTGCCAAAAATTTGTACTCGTCCTTCAAGACGAGTCCATTTCCTAGTGTTTATAAAACAAAATTCGATTTGATAAATAATTTCTGAGTGTTCAAATCAAATACTTAGTTGAAGTTTTTTCCCCAATAATATTAACTTCCACTGAGTGAAAAGCATTTTTCAAACGCATTGCATTATGTTTCCTGGCGTTGTCTTAACCCTAAATGGGCTTTCTGACTATAATGTCAACGTACTTCACTGCATTAATTGCCAATCTTGTTTTCCAGATGTTATGTCAGTTGCAACAGATTTCTTTGACCCGTGTTCTTTGACGTATTATATGCATACTTAATTGATCATTATAAGCCTTCTGTCAGGATTACGACGTAGCTTCTCTCACGACTTATGTTGTGTGTGTTAATTTTATCCACAAGTGGCGGGAACTCTGAACGACAGATTTTTGAGAAACTTTTCATTAGCAATTTTATTTACTCCCAGATTTTTTGCCAGAAATATGCTTAGAGGAAGTTGCTGAAGAAATATTTTCTCAGGTTTCATTTTATTTAAGATGTCTGACCTGAGGTTTGAACCATGGCCTCACGTCTAACGCCCTACTAGACTACTTTGACCTAGTGCCTTATCCTCATATTTTTCTGGTATGATCTGCTGCTATCATATTTTTCAAGTAGCAAAAAAAGCATTCAAGTGTCTTGATTTCTTAAGACGATGCAAGAAATTGTTCCGTCTGAACATGAAATGTATGGAGGAGCTTCAAAGGCTGTTTTGAGGTTTCTCAATCATATACAGTGGAGAACACAGGTGCCTATTACAGTGACAGTAGGGCATCCATTAACACATTAGAGCGCCGTTTCATTGTTTTATCGATATTCTAAGGGATTTGCTGGAGGAAAATAAAAGTAATTGTTTCCGAGAAATACATATTTTTAAGGAGTGCACGTTTGTCTTCTAGAAAAAAATTTATCCGTGGTCGATTGTCCAGTACATCACATAATACATCACAGATACAATACATCGCATTATCCATGTATGGAACCCTCCTTTTGCAGACGTTTTGCCTGCCATTTAAAACATAGACAGATACACATTTAATATTCATAAGCACTACTCCCTAATTTCTCGCATAGCCTAGTTCATAAGTCCAACACAATGTACTGCGTGAGTTGGGATCACCCCCTGTTAGTTTATGGTATAAAACGTAAAGAGTATGATTTAAAAGCATTTGCTTTATCGCTGTTTGTCCGACATCGACATTACCATTAAGCCTTTCGATTTGCTCAGGGTAATGGATTTTTAGTAAAATTTGTTTTTATGTCATGGTATGTCCTCCTCTTGGTTTCTCCATCTGATATTTTTTTTACTCTTCAGGCAGTTTGTATACACAATGTTTTATTTTACCAGAGCGCTTTTCTCTTTTTTCCATTTTCTACACAAGGAAGAATCAAATGCAGTCCTTAGAGAGACTTCTTAGAGTGTGTTGGCTTATTAGACGTGAGGCCACAGTTTAAACCCCAGGTCAGACATATCCAGCGAAACGAAAGATGAAAAACTATTTCTTCGGTCCCGCCACTCATGTATAAAATTAACACACACAACACAAATGTTTCGAGGAACTAGGTCGTAACCTTGAATTGAAGGGTTATGAAGGGTTTCTCACTAGCGTGATCGATGCCCCCAGAATACCCCAAAAAAGAATTCGGTTGTTGGTCGATGCAGAGTTCAATAAACCACCTTACTTTTTGAACACTCCTCGCATAGGGTTTATGTAGGGAGTTATCATTTTCTAAATCAAACCAAACCAAACCACTGTATTTTATCTCTTTATTAGGGGGGTAGCGATGTAAAGAGAAATGAAATAATTTTTGTTTCCTTTATTTATCCTTTTTTTATTTGACGCTCTCAAGAATCTCTATACCCGTGATGGTAATTTAAATAAAACCCGCTTTAAATTCAAAATTTCTTTCATTATTCAAGAGTGCAGTAGCATGAGTGAGAATGTGTTGATACACACTTGATGCTGATGGCATTACAGATGATGATGAAGAAGATGATGTGTTGGTTGGTTGGTTGGTTGGTTGGGTGGCTGAGATGTCTGATGGAATTTTTTGTGTAGAAGCAAATAAATTTTTTTCGATAAATTCCAATTCTATTATTTCTATTATTCTAGTGTTTGTTTTTTATTTTTCTTTTCTTCTTTTCAATTTGTTGATGCTGTTGTGTTTGTATTTATTTTCTAAAATACAAGAATTATCTGCTCACATTTAAATGCGGTAATGAGCAGCGTCGTTATTGCCTTCATCAGAGGCATCATTTGCCATCACTGCCACTGCCACTGCCACTGCCACTGCCATTGTCAGCAACAGTGTATTGCCACTGCCACTACCCGCATCAATGAAAAACTTTAAATAGCAACAGCTACTCTGGTCTTTTGTATTCTGCTCTTAGAAGCAATGGATGGAAAGATTTACTTGCTGCTTAAAGCGAAAAATTTTCTTAAAAGAAATTGAAACATTTTTTTAAGCATTAAAATACAGAAGAAAAAAAACAGAAAAAACTTGAATTTAATGATTAAAAATAATTCAATTTAAAGCTTTAGTGCCGTCTGTCTCAATGCTGTTGCTCATTTGGTTACTTCAATAGAAAGCAAGAAAGAAAAGGAGAAGAAAAAAAATACGAAGGAATAGACGGATGCCAGTGTGTTGTGTCATTTGCTAGTGATACTCGTGCTTAATGCTTCCCCATAATGATAATAATGAGGATGACGACGAGTATTTATGATAAGCTGGCTAAAGCTGGTATATTAAGAACGAAATTTAAAACTAAAAATAAAAACCAAGGATTCCAACTGAGAGGAGGAAGGGTGGCACATCAAAATATATGTAACACTTATTCGCCTGTAATAATGTTGACCAAAGCCATCATTATCATTAACAAACGACATCGTCCTCGTCATCGTCGTCGTTGTCCTCGTCATCTTCATTATCAAATAAAATAAATTCCGTCTGTCTGTCTCTCCGTCTGTGTATCCATCCAAGCATTCATGCCATCACCCACACGCTTTTCATAGCTGTTTGTCTATGAACGTCTACTATTGGTTTTTGTGTAAAGTGATGATTAGCTTCATACTCATCATCTCATAAGTCCTCCGTACGTACATATATACGTATGTATGGTATGTCCTGCTGACTTTATTAGCCTTGTACTGTGGTGTCCTTCATATTCTTTACATTCTCTCTCTACTCTTGTTAACTTAAGTTAAAAAAAAAAAAAATTTCCTCGAATAAAAAATCCAAACAGCGTAGCCGGCAAAGACGATGTAGTTTCTTTGAAATTAAAAAAAAAAATGGAAAAAGAATTCCAAGCCCCAAGAAACTTTTACTGTAAATGAGTTTCTAAAGTGTTTTAATTTGATTTCATTAAAAAATAAAGTTCTGAATGCGTTGAAAGCAGCAAAAAAAATTATATAAAATGGAATGCGAATGAAGTAGAAGACTAACCAGAGTGTTTGTAATAAAATAAAATCAAATGAAATATTAACTGTGGAAAGCATAATTTGTGTAGCAAGCTCTTCATCTCGATTCTATTATCTTCCATTCGATAATGGTGATGCTTATGCTATAAATACTGTTTAAATTGATGGGTAATTGAAAATAAATTGAAAATGAATGGAGGCATTTTAAAATATTTATGAAATAATTTACAAGCAATTCTACAGTTGCCCCAGTGTGCAAGGAGGCAGACTGAATAGGACGTTTAGTTACAACGAAAATTAGTCTGCCCTTGATTAAAAAGAGTATAGGGAGAGTAAAGACGGTTTTATGGATTTAAATGCATTCTACAAGGCATTCACTACATAATGAAATGTTGAGTTAGACATGTGTTAACCAAATCAATGTGTTTAGTTATGAGGCTCAAAAATACGTCTACTGTACTGCCACAACCTGTATTGGTTGTAAGTTTAACTCCCGCTAGTAAGGTTAACTTCCGTCTACCATTGCACCACTTAACCTCCCGGTTGTTTTCTTGTAAAACGCATTCATGTCTCAGGTTTTGATGGTTTTGTTCTCCCCATCGCAGAATCAGAAATATTCGGCTTAAAAGTCCTCTCATTTTGTTTGATACAAATAGTGTTTGAATCTATTTCTGGATAGTCTGAAGCAATCTTTTGTCCCTATAGATGCTTAGCAAGAGTGCTGAATGCCTCAATCTCTCTCATAATTGAGAAGAGTCTGTGCTTTTAAACTCCTGGCATCATTGGATAAAAAAGAAGCTTCCCTCGTGGCAAGTTCATACACTCACTTCTACATACATTCATAATTGGTCATTACAACCCTTCAGTCAAGCTTACGACCTAGCTTTTCACACCACTTATGTTGTGTGTATTAATTTTATACATGAGTGGCGGGAACTACAGTTTAAAGTTGACTCAGAACAGCAGATTTTTGAGAAACTTTTCAGAAATCTGATGAGAGGCATTCATGGGTGAAATATTTTTTCGTGTTTCGTTTTGCTGCAGATGTTTGACCTGAGTTTTGAATCGTGGCCTCACAACGTTCACTTAATTCTCGGCTAATTCAGCCTGTCCAGACAGTACCTTACCTTCTAG
Source organism: Sarcophaga subvicina (assembly GCA_936449025.2). NCBI lineage: Eukaryota > Metazoa > Arthropoda > Insecta > Diptera > Sarcophagidae > Sarcophaga > Sarcophaga subvicina. The sequence goes on from OW388083.2 coordinate 79,976,893, forward strand.
TTTTCCACTTGTGATCTAAGTGCTCGTATTGCTGCTAAAATATCAGATAATGTCCCCGACATGTTCCGATCATCCACGCAAGACATGCCAACACGCATATGCTTTATCACTGTCTTTCTTTTACCCTTCAGCAAGCCTCTTCTAAGATATTTAGTATCCTAACCACAGTTTCCATCCAATAGAGTCTCTAGCGTTGCCTCAGAACAAGTTTTCATATTTCTCTGCCCTCATTGAAAGTTGAGATTAATAAACCACTACGACGCTATGGCGCAAGCCAGACTTTGCCGACATCTTGGTTGTTCCATAACAAGATAAATTTGGCCCCTATGACCACCAGCAATCATTTGCTTCGATGAGTTTTCATAAAGGCTACAAAATTATTGGTAATCTGTTCATTGCCTTGTAGATATTCATGTAAAGAGACTAGAAAGTCTAGTAAGTTTAGTAGGCTTTTGCAGAAAGTGCTATGAAGTAGAAGTGAATGAAATTGGTACCGCCTGTCTGCGTCATTGAAAGCCACTTATGATCATACAGCCTTTGAGAAAACGATACACATTATTTACTAAATGCTTTGATTGATGGAAACTGATTGCAAGGAATTTTTACTTGCGCATTTTCGAAATCTGTTACACAGTCGGATTTCTGTTACTATGCACTTATCCCAGTGCGAGAATTTCTTCCACCTAAGTGAGAATGATAGATTTCTTCATTTGTTTTCTATCCGCCAAGAAAAAGTTTGTAATGCTCCATCGACTGAGGTACGATGCACGTGTGAAATGTGGTGTGGTATCGGCCGAAGTCGCTAGCGGAAGGGGAGGCCCATATCCTTTCTTGAGCATAATAAATAACATCAAAATTGAAAAGAAGTATTGACATGGTTATCTAGGAAACGCAATAAGTTTCCCGCTACTGACTTTAATTATATTGTAAGCTTTCTTCTGTTTAAGCTTGTATTTGTTTAATTTATATCGGTTGGAGAATCAAACCTTCTTTCAAATGCTAATACTTTAGGTAGAACTATACTTTAGGTAGAGGAGAACTGTGCTTATTTCAGAACCTAACCCTTTACGTGCCCTAAGAATACTGTATTACATTCAATTTCTCGCTGAATAGAAGTTGAAAGATGTGCCGTCTGTTAAGGTCTTGTGGTATTTTCAATATCGCAAGGATTTGAAATTGTCAAAGTATCGTTAAAATACAATGAAAGCGATTCGTATATCAATACAGTGAAGCCTGGACTAGAAAACGAAAATTTTTTATCGGTCCAAAGGCGATAATAAGTGTAATTTCCAGTCTTACAGTAAGTTTATTGCTTCTCTGGTGTAACGCATAAACGAAATAATTTTTTGATTTTGTATACAAGGGCCCTTGACCTCTAAATATAATAAATCGATATTCTAGAAGTTGTAATTGGCTTTATAGAGGCCGACTGGAAAAATAAACACATTAAAGCGGATTTTCCAAGCAATTAAATTTCGTTAATAAATACAGATTTGTTGAGGATAATTTTTTTCCATTTTTTTGTCTTGTGACCTGGGACTGCCGTCGTATATGGGCAGCACTTTAAAATTATTTCCATGTATTATTATTATTATTATTTATTCATATAAATCCAATGGATTAAATCCAAGGATTATATTCATTTAAAGAGCACTAGCTAGCTGCTAAGGCCATCAGCTCTATTTCCATGTAATTTTCGTTCAAAAATATTATCCAAAAAAATTATTAAATGTTTGACTAACATGACGTATACTTGTTATGGAATTACTTCTTACAGAGAATAACTCATACGCTCTGGTATACAAAAAGCACCTGAAAGTTTGCAATAAAATATTAGTTTCTGTTATTTAAACTTAAAGCAATAAATGTTAGACGGAAAGCAGAGAAAAAAACCAGGTGCTTACGGGCAAACAACAACAATTGCATTTGCTCTCTCGTATAAATTTAAAATTTTTTTTCTTTCCTTCGAAAAGTATCGACCATTAAATGACCCGACACTGGCAACGAGAAATTTCTCTTCTTAATGGCATTGGCCAAAAACATTTTTTATTGTGTTTCAACAACTTTAACACTTTTTTGACCATTTCTTTAAGCCGAATTTCAACTATGCAGTTAAGCTTGTTTATAGAAAAATAGAAAACAAAACTAAAGGAACAGGAAGAAATAAAAATAAAAACCTTTCGGTACGAGGAAAGGCAAGTAGAAGGCATGTTGTAAAAAGAGAAAAACAAGAAAATTGCTTCGGCAAATGGTCAAAGTTTGCATTTCAAGTAGAAAAGTTTAGTCAACAAGCCAAAGGCATTAATGCAACAACAGCAGCAATGGCAACAATAGCCGGGAGACCAAGCAAATCACTTGAAAGCAAGAAAAAAATGTGAAAAGAAATGAAATAAAAAAGTGGCAACACATGGCTGTTTTGTGAGCCGTAAAAGTGCAGTTTAGCTGAACTGCTGCAATTCTCTCTTCTAAGACACCTTCTTTGCTTTTTCGAAGGAAGCCAGAATGCACGAAAAGAAAAAAGATGTCAGGGTTACTTCTAACATCTTATGAAATGGTTTTTCTTTCTTAAGCAATGAAAAAAAACCAAAAAGGAACGCGCTTTTTAAAATAATGCAAAGAACAGTAATGTTGCAACAACCGTAATAACAAGATGGTACTTTAAACTCTCCAAATAAAATACTCACCATACATACATATATACTCTGTGTGTGTGCGTTTGTGAGAAAGTAACCAAGAATTGGAATCCCTTTATATAGTTTGTGTGTGTGTGTATTTGTTTCAACTTTAAAATGAGAAAAGTTTTACAAAAATCGTATGTTATGGCCCATTCTCCTGCTCCTTTTTCAGCAGCACTTCCTTATAATAGTTGCTCTTCAAACTAATGGTGGCAGGGAATAGCGAAATTTAGTTTCACCAACTGACCAAGGCTAAACAAAACAAAACAAAACCATCAAATAAAAGACAAGAAAAACGGGCTATAAAATGTCAAAAAGAAAACAATTGTGTTGTCAATTTTTATTGTTATTCTAACAATATAAGATAAAATGTGTTTTGTTTTCGTAAAGTTTCGCAAATAATTTTTAAAATGACTGAATAAAGTTTGTGCAAACATTCTTAACGAGAGAAGAATACAATTGAGGCAGTTGTGGTTAAGGTTTTGCAAATGTTGTCAAAATAATGTCATGGAAATCAAAGTAAATGAAAAAAAACAATTTTTCTTAGCATTTTTCTTAGTGAATTCGTGATAAGAGCAAGGGATTGCAATGGCCCTTTTAGATCTTTATGACATCACGTGAATTCCACATCAAAAGAATACTTCTTTAAAGGCCAATTTGGCTACTCTACTTCGAGATGCGGCATATTTCGATGAGAGTACACGGTAGAACTTTAAACAAATGGTCGTAGCATGGGATAAAGTCTGAACCATAATGTTTGAGAGCTCCTCCATAGTCTAGATCATAGCGTGCTAATATCGATTGTCACAAATGAAAATAGTTTGGTACACTGCTAAATACGCGAATTATTAAGAAGTCACAACTGTGACGATATAACCCCGATCGTTAAAAGAACAATTTTACAAGAATTTGTAGCACACTACACATTACTCTTTACCTTCTCCTGCAACTTATATTGCGAATTCCAATACAATGCAAAGCATCAGTAGAAGCTCTTCTGTCAGTGTATATCCTAGCTAGGTTAGATTAGGTTAGGTTAGGTGGCGGACCCGCTCGAAGGAAGAGGTCGCACTTAGGCCAGCATTTAGGCTCATTCTGATACCACAGTTAATTCTACGCGGAAATCAAACATTCCCTAGAGGAAACCATCCCGAATCCAAAGTAGCAATTCTCGGTCAACGATGTTAGAAACTGAGAGGTCAGAAAGCTCCATCTCTTCATGACAAGAGCAGGGCACTGGTACATGAGGTGAAGGACAATCTCTTAAGACCCACAGCTCCTGCAGAAGTCATTACTTGGAATTCCTAGTCTTTTGGCATCCTACCAAAAGGATAATGGACCGTAAGGATCGCCATTGTGCGACAGATGGCCATACGATTTAAGGACTGAAATGAGGCAGTCCTCTGCTTGGCCATACGTGTGCAACAGAGTCGGGCAGTATTGCACGCAAGTTCCGTGCTGCCAATTCGTAAAATGAGTGAACAATAACAAATTAACCAAAGCAATGGGAATACCTATGTCCTGTAACATGTCGTACCGGCATTGGTCCTATGTGTCCAAGTTGAAGGAAAATAAGCTATTCGGTAAGGATTCCTGTCCTATCAAATTAGAAATCATTTCCTTGGCGCCATATAAAATGGGTTTTAACGTTAACTTCACTGGTTTGCGATTTCTTCCACTTAGACATTCATTTCAAATGCTTTCATTTTGACGGCATGAACAATAACTTCTGCAGAAGTCACAGAAGCGAGGAAGAAGAGGAAAATTTTCTTCACCACTTTCATGTCAGCGCTATATCATAGGAGAAGGAAACACTTGGGCTATTGCGATGTAAATTTTTTCATTTATCAATTGAGGATAGAGATTGGAAGGCTAAATGGTTTCATCAGATGTTCTGAAAGATTCCAAGAATAAACGGGAATGAGTGACTGTTGGATCGCAATTGGCTATACTTGGTTTAAGCATTGTATTCTAGCGATTTGGAATTTCCTTTGTGTTTGGGAACCGCTCTGGTTTGTGGCTTATTCGCATGCATCTGTGGCTTAGAATGACCATGTAAGAAAACCAATTCTTACGAAGCTAAATCCAGGTGAGATGGATATGATTCTAAGTTGTTCGTGCAGGGTATTCAGAGTAGCATGATATTGAAGTCGCTGTAGTATAGAGTAGAGTGTTGGCTTTTAATACATGAGACCTTAGTCTCTAACAAAACGAAATATGAAAAAATATTTCTTCTGTGACTTCCTCTCAGTAGATTGCTGGTAAAAACTTTGCGAGTAAAAAAAATGCCATGAAAGAGTTTCTCAAAAATCTGTTGTTAAGAACCGACTTTAATCTGAAGTCCCACCACTCATGTATAACTTTAACACACACAACGTACGTCGTAATCCTCACTGAAGGGGTGTTCGTGAAACGTAGCACCCTCCTTTTGAAACAACATGGTATTGAATAGCGTTGACTGTAACGGTCTGGCCAATGTCGTTTTTAACGAAATATGGGCCGATGACGTCGCCAGGCCAAAATCTACAACAAACATTAACTTTTTCAGAATGCATTAAATGCTCTTGAATTTTATTTGCCTTAATAAGGTTTTTCCAATTAAAACTATGGTCATTTGCCAACTCCTTCAGAGTCAATTGAGGGAACAAACGTCGTTGTCTATGGTTGTTTATCTTCAGTTCCTAGGTTAGTTGATGGGTGCAGGCACAGACAAGTCGTAGTCTGAGAAAGGCCAAGATCTTGTGCGGCAAATCAACCGCCTAGAATTCTCTTGCACTCTCTCACAAACAGAGGCGGTGTTTTCAGCAGATCTAGTGTTTCGTCGACGTACAGGTGTAGCTCTATCATTTTCTAAGCCGGTTGATTCGCATTTGTCCACCATATTGCGAATTATCCTATCGGGAGAACGACTTTGACTATCATAATATAAGGCAAGCGTACGGTACGTTACCCGAACAGAACAGCCATATTGATAAAAACAATTTTATTATTTGCACCTCTTTTTGAATGTTATATCCACCCATGGCGATTTAGTAAAATACACAGAATAAAAGACAACTAATTTGGCGGATTGGAACAAGATCGAAAGTCTCTGTTTGAAGACCTGATATGAATGCCAGAAATCTACACTAAATTTGGAATCAAATTGAATAATTTTTTAAGTACTTAAGCGTGCACTTTAATATCAAATAAATCAACAAACAACAGCATTATCATTGGAACTAAATTTTAAAAGAAATCGTATGTAAAATTTCCATTTATTTTCCATTAGTTAACGAACCAAAATGCTTTTAAAAATGGAGTTAATTTTTTATTATTATTTTTCATATTTTCTCAACACAACATTCAGCAATAACCAATTGTTATTTGACTTTGAGCTGCTTTTTATCTATTTAAACAATTTTGATTTCATTCTATTTCAATACCAATTCCATTCCAATTTTCTAATTTTATTTTGTTTTCTTTTCTTTTCTTTCTTCTCATTATTCCTTAAGAAGAGAAACTTTTACAAAATCTCACTGGTTTTCGAGGTTATTTGTGTTGAAAGAAAAATAAAAAAATAAAAAATGAAATGAAAGTGAAAGAAAATCCTTTAAGAATGCACTCACACTTAGTCACATACAAGCATAGACAAGAATAGCAAGAAAAGAATTTATTAAATACAACGTTAACTTATATAAAGGAGTGTATGTACATGTACATGTATGTGTGTAGTAAGTTTATTTCGAAATAAATATTTCTCAAAGGATTTGCCAAAAAGTAAATCGTTTAAGTTTTCCATTTATTCTCTTTGAATGCCATATTTTACAATATTTTCATATGTATGTGTGTGCGGCGTAGATTTTTTTAAGAAAATTCACCAACACCATCTTCATTATTTTTTAAAGTATGTACACGCAGATGTAAGTGTGAATTTCACAACAGTTGTATAACGGTTAGTGGTATTTTTAATACTGCTGATGTATCTTTCTTTGAATCTGAAGACAAGCAACAGAGACATTTTCTAACTCTTTGTACAGCTTTGCCTCAATACAATACAAGTGATACGTTTTACTTTAAAGCGGTAATTCCCTATTCTGTTTCAAATGTAAAATGAGAGCATCTTGACTTGCCATACAGTATATACGTCGACGCATACTTAGATAGCTTTATGACCTAGTTTGGAGGGAACTTCAAAGTACTATTGATATAAATCGTCTACTGTGCATAACCACTAAATAAAAGAGCTTTCAATGGATCTGAAAATGGTAGCATGATGAGCTATTCTTATTATCCTTAAGTAAATATTTTTTCTGTCCTTGGCAACAATCGTAATTATCTGAACTTAACCACACAGAAGAAAAGAAGTACCTGCTCTTAAATTTCTCTTTGATACTAAGAATCACTCGATGTTGGAAAGGATATCAGACAGAATTGTCGTATAAAGAGTAAGGTTCGGTCCATTGTGATATCACAAATAAAAATCCAATATCTAGCAAACAAACATTCCCTATAGGAAACCATCTTTACTCCAAAAAATATTTCTGTGAACCTCGTTTTAGAGAGTTCAATCCAAAACGACACAAAAACGTCACCTTTTTTGTAGCAGGATATAGGCACTGATATATGATATGAAAGATATCTTCTACCACCTCTTTAAATCCACTGCTTCTGCAGAAGTTATTGAAGAGAATGACAAGCTTAATAGGACATTGGCTTGTGGGAACCACAATAGTGTGCTTGATGGTCATGCCTTTCCTGTAGCGTTTCAGTCCAGTAGTTGAGCGCTTCTAGAGAGAACAGGAAAGTACTGTTTTACTCCAACTCTGGCATTATTTAATAAACTCAATTGGCTGCCCTCTAAACATCAAATTAAGCTGGCAACTATATATCGGCTTGAATATACGTTTCCTTATAACTTTCTGAATAGGACATTCGTTTTCAGACTGGAGGTTTACAACTGGAGGCTTTTGGTCTAAAGATCCAGGATTTTGCAATTGTGAACCTTGCGATTTATACCCTTAAAGAGGCTTGACAGAGTGCGCTATGATACATTAATTAAGGCTTCTTATAGGCTGCCTGACCACTGCAGTGAAGGTCATGGCTATTTTCAAAGCGAAGCCATGTTTGTTGTGGGGTGGCGGTATTTTCTTTAAAAATCTTTTGATTTATTTGAATAGCCAAGTTTCCATTGAGTTCCTTACGAACGTAGCTTCAATGTTTGCTTATAAATACAAAGGTTTTTTCAGAGAAATTTCGTATCATTCAAACATAAATCTTATATGAGTTCCGGGACATAGGGATATTGTTGGAAATTGCATTGCTGATGAGCTGGCCAGGGCCTATACGAAGCTCGTAATCTCAAAAATGTTTCAGAACATAGGTATTCCAATGACATACACACATAATATATACACATAATGGCCAATTCAACCTTTAAGTTAGAATTACGACTTAGCTTCTCTCACCACTTATGTTGTGTGTGATAATTTTATCCATAAGTGGGGGGAGCTACAGTTTAAATTCGACTCCGAAGGACAGATTTTTGAGAAACTTTTCATGGCAATTTATATTTACTTTCAGAGTTTTTTCCAGAAATCTGCTGAGAGGAAGTCGCCGCAGAAATTATTTTTCATATTTCATTTTGATCGAGATGTCTGGCCTGAGGTTTGAACCGTGGCGTCACGTCTAATAAGCCAACACATTACCTACTAGACTACGGTGACTTCAGGTATTCCAATTGCCTTCAGTTAAATTGTATATTATTCACTCGTCATACAGGAAGCCTAAATGTTCTTGACAGCAAGAGGGTACGTGCAATAGTGTTAAATTCTGCTGGACACGTATGGATATGGAGACTCCATTTTATTCTTAATTCGTATGGTCATCCATCGTACAATTTCTATTCCCATGGGCTACGTTTGGTAGGCATGCCAAAAGACTTGCATTCCGTCAAATAACTACTGTCTGAGTTGTGGGCATGATTTTTGATCTCTCAGTTTCTCATATCCTTCTTTGCTGCAATACTAAAATTTATTTTGTATTCGGGTACGTAGCCCCAGCGAATCTTTGAGCCTTGGATTGATTATTGATTATGGTACCACATTGGGCCTGAATGCTTGCCTAAGTGGAACCTCCTCCTTCAAGGAGGATCTGTTATCTTACCTAATCATACCTTGTTACCACCCTCATTTGTGCCTTCCATTTTCTCGCAGATGAATCTTTAAGAGCTAGAGTTACGTTCTGTTATCTTTATTATTCATTATCGTCTTGGACAATATTATAGAAGGAGCAAGTGAGCTTATTGCAAGCATTCGTAGGGATCTGCAGAACCGTTCAGTAGATAGTCCTTGCCACAGAAATGCAGAAATTGCTGTATATTTAGAGAGAAATGATAAGAATAAACAGTGGGTGTCAATGCAGAACATTATTTGTTTTGTGGTAACATCGAAAACATTAAACCGTAGGTTGGTGTAGAGGTTATTATATCGAAAGGATCGCATAAATACCTTAAAGTCGTGATTGATAATAAGCAGGATTTCAATTCTTACTTGATTCTAAATAAAGAAGGTCTTAAACAGGATAGGAGAAGGAATAGGATAATGACCCAATGATAGCTTCACAAAGTCCTTTTCAATGTAGACTACGAACGACAGATTTGAGAAGATTTTTCATGGCAAGTATTTGTTCTCAAATCTTTTGTCAGCTGAATTTTTTTTTTGAGGTGTCAAAACTGTTGTTTGAACTCACGTGCTCTTGTCTTGTAAGCTATACTACGGAAACCAAATAAGCGAGTCCGTATTAATTTTCTCTTTTCTGTAGCACAGTGTAATTTCAATTTCTTTAACTTTTTTTATCTCTTTTAAGCATAAGAGCTCATATGAGAGTTTAAGTTCAAATACACAAATCTTGGTTGTTTTATTTCAAAGTGTGAAACCATGTTGGCATCTCGAATTTCAAAGCCACAGACACAGGCATACATTGATACATACATACATACATGCGTACACGCATACATAGATACGAAAGATCTGCTGAATGAAATGAAATAATCATGAAAGGAGTTACTCTTTGTCTTTATAATTCTTATTTTTATTTTCATTTTGTTTTTCTTTTTTTTATGTTGTTGTGGGTTTTGTAGGCAAAATGTCCCCATGGAGTTGTTGTATAATAAATTTAAAAACGAATTTATTTTAGAAAAGAAAAAAAGAAAACTGGAAAAAGTAAAAATGAAAAGAAAATTATATTTTCATTTATTGTTGCTGAAAACACCAGCCAGCATCTTCTTGATTTTTTATTTTTTATTTTTTTTTTTTATTTTTTGTGTGGCATAATAATAGCACATTTGATGGTGATGATAATGGTTTTTGAAAAATGATTTCATGAAATAAAAATAAAAATAAAAATAAATCCTACACACCCATAAATGGTTATGTATGTGTATATGTATGTATGTATACATAGGCACATGTGAGTGTAAGCATTTTAAACAGAAGATATATGGAGATACACAAGCAATTCGATGCGAGTTTATTGTTAAATATTCCTGTACTTTTTTTCAGCTGATATCGCTCAAATTGATTGTGATGTGATAATAAAAAGAAAATGTGAAAGTGGGATATCAAATGAAAACTGAAATCATATTCATGAAATGCGTTTATATTCTATTGATTTCGATTTTACAATCAATATTTAAAAATTCATAAAATTTCAATGCGAAAGTCAATTGCTGTTAAGTATCATGCGGAAGGGAATAGAAAACTGAATGGATAATGATAAGAATTAAAGGTTTAAAATGTACTCTTCCTTAGCAGCTGAACTCAATTCATAAATAAGTTGTGCAATATTAAATTATCGAGCTAACCAAGGCTTATAGCCTGTGAAACAAATCACCACTTCTGAGCTGATTAACAGAGCTCAAACCTACTCTAACCGTTTCATGATTTCTGGGTACCAATTAGTTTATGCATGTTGTCCTGTAAGTCCCTCAATGGAGGCTCTACTAATGTACCTCAACTTCACAACAATCATTGGAAGTTTTATGTATCAAAAGTTACAAAATCACGGCAGTGAGACATGAATTGCTCTTGTCCTCAAATAGGGAGAAAAATTTTTTCAATTTTTTATATGTGGTTTTGCCGCAGCTTGACGTAGAATATGATTTTCCGCTTGCCCCACAGCAACAGGTTGTCATTTAATTACTTCCCTAGAAGAGTATTTACAACTCCATATGCCTTCTATTCTCGTCTTTTTCTCGGGCACCGACAATTTTCGTTTTATAATCGAAAAGCAATTACACTCACTCAACGTTAAAGAGTTACATTTGAGGCATCATTGGGTTTCATTTGTTCGGAAACGCCATGATCTAAACGATTACGCTGTAGAACAATGCTGAGTGACTCCCCCTACCTCACCTGAAGAAATTGAGGCTGGAGAATATGTAGTCCCAACAGCAGCAACCGCACCTACTTCACAAACAATTTTAGGAATTGCCTTTTCGTTTTTACTTTTTGGTTTGATCCATAACTTCACGAGTCTCTTATTACAAAAATATGTTTCTGAAAGTCCGCAAAGGAAGCATTCATCTGGAATGCGTGATCCTAGAGACGGAGTGTTGGAATAATTGAATCTCAGGTTGTTCCTTGCCCTATGCGACAACTGTTCAGTACAGTTCAACTTGAAATAACGGCTACAAAAACATCTGTACGATCCAGTATCGTAGAATAACGTGTGTGCTATTAGTTCCCCTAGTGAGTGTATATATCACAGCTAAAATTGTCTAGAGGAGATAGCTAGACTTTCTACGACTATCCTCATATAGGGCAGGGTAACTGTGAAGGAAACAATAAATCTGATAAGCATGCAAGGTATTACGGAAAATTCAATTGAATTCATCTTACGAACCTTATAGCAGCTATAACCGGACACTGGGAACTGGATACACATGCTCGGATGCTAGGAATACCTCATACCAATTTCTGCAGAAGCTTTAACGACAAAAAAGAAAATATCAGAGGAGTTTAGAATAATGAATATTTCTATTCTATTAACTCATCACTGTTAACAGCGAGCATTGTAGGTCGATGTAATTCATGCTCTTTTGTCTGAATTGGATGATCTTATCGCTACGTGCCACTCAGCTCATCCTACAAAGAAGCGCACGAGTGTTTTGAAGACAATGTGATCTTATGTGGAGGTAGTGTAAACTGCGATTTGACCCCATTAGACTTTTTCTTGTGTGGTTTTCATAAGTCACGGGAAAATGAGAATAAGTCACAAACCATAGCATCCACAAAGCTAGTGCTTGCCATGATTTATGCGCTTGATTAATGGAAAATTGGAGAGTTTGGATGCACTCCATTCAGAGAAGCCATGTTGTCATCAATAGGTCGTGCAAAAAAATTAAAAAATTTCGATGATGTCTCACAGCCATCATGTTTTATTTAAGTTTAAAGATAGAAAGCGCTAATGCAGGATCCTATATAAAGGCAAAAGCAAATTTGTATATCGCTCTGGTCGTGTTTTTTAGAGCACATCGGTTTATAGACGATTATTTTGTGGATTGCAACGCACATTTTTCGAAATATTCCAGGCTTCAATTATTTTCTAAAAGATCGTTTGTTGTACTTTTTAAACTTTCATAACAAATGCAAAATTTATTATTCTTTTAACCTTAAATTTAGTTGCCCCCAAAGAATTCTTAAAAACACATAAAAGTGATTGAAAACATAACCATTAAACTCACCTACAAAAAAAAAAACTCTTCATAAAAACAAAACCCATTAAAACAGTATTAAAAGCAAATAATGTTTAAAAGGTAACAACAATTACTTGTTGTTAGTGCTGCAGTTGTTGTTGTTCATGGTATTACAACAGCCAAATTGTTTTTAACACAATTAAAGTCAGTCTTTTTCTCATATTTCCCTGATAACTCAAAAACTATAGTCAGCATCAGCATCAACATCAACATCAGCATCATCATCATCTCCATTTCCATAAGCAAAAAGAACAGAAACGAATACGAGTAGAAAAACTAGTGAAAAAAAAATATCCTTTTTGCCCCTAAAAGTATACACTACATCAGCCATCAACATTTTTTAGCTGATTGTGATGTTTTTATTTTGTTTGGCGCCAAAAGCTAAAATTGCATCATGGCAACGCAATAAAAACAAAAAAAAGAAGAGAAGAGAAAATCAAGCAACAGTTTTGCAAGGATAGTAAAAGAGATTGTATGTGTGGCGAGTATTATTGGGAATAAGTGAACAACAGCGAGAAAAATATTGTGTGTACAGTGTGTGTACACAATATAACAAAAATAAGCCAAAGCGAGGTTATGCAGCACAAACTACAAAATTACATACAAACACACACACACACACGGTTTGTGTATATTTCTTTAATATTTAGAGATGTAAGCATATGTGTATGTATGTGTTAGTATAAGTATGTATGTGTGTACATATACTGTATGTATAAATGAATAAGTACGTGTATATGTGTGTGTGTTGGTGTGTTTAAATGTATATTTGTTGGTATTAAATTGCTAAAGTTGTTTGGGGAATTGAATTTCGTGTGTTAAGCAACTTAATAGCAACACTATTTTCGCTATTCCCTATGCTCACTCACTCACTCACTTACTCCCTCTCTCTCTCTCTCAAACACACATGCACACACACATTTAAACAAATGCACTCAACATATTGTAAACAAACAGTAACAATAACAACTAAAAGCAATAGCATCAGTATAAATGCAATAACAATGGTTAAGCTTTTGTTATTATTATTGCTTTTGTTGCTCAATGTTGTTGGTGTTGTTGTCGTTAGCGTTTTACAATAACATCATGACAACACAAATGTGTTGAAATAAGTGCTGTAATGTATTGTTCGTATGTGTATGTATTTGATTTTGATTCCTGGGTGATTTTCATTCTATCTCTTCAGCTGTCTTTGCTTAAAATAGTAAAAAGAGGACAGGAAAACAAGAGTGAGAGAGAGGGAGAGAGGGAAACAAAAAAAAATTAGCCTGTTAAAGAAGTTTTTTCATGTTCTTGTTTAGCGCTGCTAAAGTGCTTCACTTATACACTGACAGTTATTGTTAAATGCTTGCCATGTACATAAGTGACAGAGTGTGTGTACCGTAAGAGGGAATCTTCAGTACTTATGCATGTACGATTTACCATCGCTGTCGCTTATGGTTCTAAATCCACTCGCAATTGCCCTCATCCACTCTCTCTCAGTGTGAATGCGAAAGGCTGGTTAGTTTTAAATCTTTTGTACCTTCAGAGTTTCAGCATGACTCCAGCCATATATGCTCACTGCACCAGTTTCATACAATTTAAGAAATCAACATTTCATTAATAAGCTGGCATGCACAAAATTCCTTTTCCCAGGACCATATAAATCTTGAACAGCTGAATGGCATAAATTTTTAAATATTCCTCCATACAGCCTGGTCATGTAGAGAATCCATCATATCCAAATCTGTGTAGATATTTTCCGAAGCAGCCATTTCCAGTTAAGAACTGGGTCATGTAGAAGTTCAAGAAGTGTTTTCTCTTTAAACTATCCTCCCACTGTGTAAATGTCTTCAGTAAATGTGTTACAAGCTCCTTTTCCACATCATCTGTTAAGTATATTACTGTATGGTACTAAAAGTAGTCATTTATTGCATCCATTAAGTACGGCAATATACATCCATTGAAAGAAGCTTTCACAATCTGTCCTCAGCGGAATTTAAGCATATGTATGTGGGCGGATGTGGGTGTAGCATATTTTTCAATTTGCGTTTGGCTTTTGCCTTCTTTTCCTCAAAAACTAGTTCTTACTGTCGTTATCAATGAAACTCATAAGAATGCTACATAACTTCTCTCTTTCCATGTAGTCGTGTATTAACTTCTCTCACTTAAGCATGACAGGAACCTCGGGAAAAAAACATTTATTGAAGTTGAGTTTCTTCGTGTAAGTTTAGACGATGATCTGTCCATGGAGGAATCTGAAAGCTGTATACCCTCTTAAAAGAGTGACTATTTTGTGGTGTACGAGATGGGCCATGGGCATTGATCCTGTCTTAGGACAATATCGGGAGTTTCGGGTTCCAGAATGAAATATTCCGACCTCAGGGTAAAACTCTTCCAAGCGGAAGTCTAAGACATCAAAAGATCGGCCGCATTCAACTTAGGCAGGAGGTACAAAAGACAGGACATAGCTTTACCTATCGAATGTCATTCCGTCATTAAAGCAATCGACACTTAAGAGATTTAGTCTTATAAAGTATAGGACTCTGAACAATAGATTTGAGAAACGTTTCAATTTTATTTTACTCTCAGAGTTTACACCAAAAGACAGCTGGAAGGAAGTCGGCGAAAGAACTTTTTTGCATATTTTGTTTCGTACGAAATATCTGAGCTGTTGTTTGAATCAGGGATTCTCGTCTACAAGATTTTGCCTAATAATCTGACTTGTAAGCATGGCCACTGTGATCGAGACGATATTACGGCCAAGTCCAAGCTGGTTGGTACGCCTTCTATCCATTGTGGGCCAAGTGAGCCTAGCGATGGAGCAGGACTCTTCATTGATCCAGGACCGGTTGGCATCCCGGGAGAATTTCCGTGTAATGGCCAGTTTGAACAAGTTAAGTGGCATTCCCAAGTTGATTGAGGAAGATTCCAGAAGTAGTGCGCCAGCTCATCGGCCCTTCAATTTCCCGGAATATCGCAGCACCCAGCAATGAGATTCTGGAATTATCGGCAACGTTCGACAGAGACTTTATCGCATTGACAAGTAGACATTCAGGAATTTGTATAAATTTTTAGAGCAAAATAATCGTATATGAGATGCCGCACAGCGTTTTCATTCTGCAAAGTCAGAAAACTGTACAATCTTATAATAACAATCAAAGCCAAAAGATATTTCTGAAATGTTCACTTGGATTTTGAACCGATAAAAAAATAATGAAAGTTGCCGTAGTCCAGTAGGTAGTGTGTTGGCTTATTAGAAGGGAGGCCTCGGATCAAACTCCAGGTCAGACATGTCTAACAAAACGAAATACGAAAACACATTTTCTTTCAACAGATTTATGGCAATACTGTGAGAGTAAATAAAAATTGCCGTGAAAAGTTTCTCAAAAATCTGTTGTTCGGAGCCGACTTTAAACTGTAGGTCGTGCCACTCATGTTTCAAATCAACAAACACAACATAAGTGGTGAGAGAAGCTAGGTGGTAATCCTGGCTGAAGGGTCAATAATGTATGAGAATAAGAGAGCATAAAAAGATGGACAAAAATTGCATTAGCCTTAAATTTTATTATGTTCTTATAATGTAACACACTCTGTGGTTTACGGGGAATAAACGGAAACATATAGTCGCCGTAGTCTAGTAGGCAGTGTGCCGGCTTATTAGACCTAAGCCTAGGGTTCAAATCCCAGGTTAGACATCAAAACGAAAATATAAAAAAATATTTCTTCGGTGACTGCCTCTCAGCAGATTTCTGGCAAAAACTCTGAGAGTAAATAAAATTTCAATGAAAAGTTGAAAAGTTTCTCAAAAATCTGTCGTTCAGAGTCGACTTTAAACTGTAGGTCCCGCCACTCATATATGAAATTAACGCACAACATAAGTGGTGTAAGAAACTAGGTCGTAATCCTGACTGAAGGGTTGTAATGACCAATTATGTGTGTATGTGTGTATGTTGATTGGGCATACTCACTCACTGGCTTTAAGATGATTCGAGAAGTTCTTCAGCTTATAAATAAGTTAAAAATAATATTTTTTATGAGAAAAAAAGTAATACCTCTGGGAGTATAGGCTTAAGTTAAATATACCTCCGAAAAATATGTTGAAATTTCATTTAAAATAACTCCAACGCTTGTCTTAAACTACAACAGATTTTTAAATTATTTGACCCTAAAGATGAGGACCTTGACATTTTAATAAATTATTACTTAAAATAATCAAAATTTTTTCTTCTTATGTTCACCAGCACTGTAGCCATTTAAAAGCCAAATAAATGAAACGGTTTTTTAGCAGCTTAAATATTTACATTCCTAGAAAATTTTTAAACCAAAAAAAATGAGAAATATTTCAAATATTTGTAAATATTTTCCTAAGAACACCACAGTTAAACAGTCAAGAAGTGAAACATCAACATCAACATCAGCACCATCTTCATCATCATCATGAGTATCTCATGTTACTTTGAGGCTGGCAGTTGAATGTCTTCACCGGTAACTCATATTTCCCAGAGCATTTGAATTATTCACAATTTAATTGAATTGTCACCTTTAGCACTTGATTTCGGTGTGAATAAAAAACAAAAAAACATTAAATTCAACCGAAAACAAAACTGGCAGACAAAAACAAATTTTTGTCTTGTTTTCCAAGGCTTTGAAAGCAGGCTGTCAGGCAGCCAGCCAGTGTGCCAGTCAGCTGGAATTAGAATACCTATGCAAACGATTCAAAATAAATAAAATTCCACTTAACGCGCCGCCTTCAATCTCATTGTCTTCATTGGTATCGGTGTGGCTTTAAACAATTCCCCATTGGAATCTGTTTGTTGTTGATGCTAAAATGTTTGTTGTTTTTTTTATGTTTCATCTTTTAATATTTTTTACGTACATTTCTAAAGAAATCAACAGAAATCAGTACAAAAAATAGACGAAAAACAGTCAAGACAAATGATGTGAAACAGCCAAGCCATAAACAGTAGTTGGAGGCAATAATAATGTGAGCAACAATGGCATATAGTGGCAGCAGCAACAAATAAATAAAAAAAAAATAATAATAATGAAATCAACAACAACAACAATGTTCTCATCTTTTTCTAAAAACATCCTATAAAATACCGTTGCTTACTTAATTTTCATATCCTTTTGAGTTTTGTTTTGTATTTGTTGTTTTCGTTTTTAGTTCTTTGGAGATAAAAGCCTTAGTGGCGCCACTTGGTTTTTTCAGTTGCCATAAGTTGTAGTCAACGGCTTATAGGCCAAGATAATAATTGTTACAACAACAAGAAGTCATACTATTGCCGAAAACTAATAACACGTGGTTGACTGCACTGCAAAAAACAAAATTCTGAAGAGAAAAATTCGTTTGAAGTACTCTACTGCAGAGTAAACTGCGTGGAAAAATTCGAATTTTTACAGGGGCAACGGAAAGCTATTGGATCTGAACTTAATTTAAAAATTATTGAGGTTATCAGTTATGGATAGTAAAGTTTTCAAAAAGTTCAATTTAATATGCTGAAGCTTTGCAGAGGAAACTGCTTGGAAAAATTCGAATCTTAAGAAATGCAATGGATCCTTAATGGATCTCAAGTTAATTTGGATCAGGTTATCAGCTAGGGTTAGCAAGACTTTCAGTTAAAACAAGATCCTCTGGAATTTAACACGCTGAAGCCTTAGGGGATTCTTTGTTACTTTTTTTAAAAAGAGGTCCCATCTCTTTCCACAACAATTGTCAGTAGCCTGCAATAATTGGAATCCCTAGTTACCGAATAATGGCGAGTTTGGTAAGAATACTTCTTTTGGACAGCCGCGTAACTAATATGGGTAGCATATTATATTAGGAGAAGAGAATGGTTTTCACTTACAGGCTTTAATGAATACTTGAGTGTGTATATTCAGGATATCTGAATTGTTCAAATATCCTTTTTTGCTTACAATTAACACAAGAGTGCTTTTTATAAATGAAATCAACGGCGATATATTTAGAGGAGAAACTGGGACTGCAGATATTCGAAATTGTTTATAAAGAATGCTTGCGTACAGTATCAAGCCATTGGAGAAATGTGCGCCAAGGTACCTTAATAATCTAACCACTGGATTTGGACACTCCTGAAGAAAATAAATAAAATGTGCGATCACGTAAGAATCTGCCGATTTCCTTTCTAAACGCATTCAAAGTGTAGCAAATGTTTGCCTAGGAAGGGTGACAGATTCAACTTATTTGGAGCTTTTCATAGCGAGTTCATTAACTCTTTTATTTTCAATGGACCGAAGTAAAGTTTATGCTTTAACTCACAGATGGAAAATTGCAATAGCTTTCGCTAACAAAATGCCTGACAACTCCGTTCTATAGAGTGCGGATAAGTTGATAGATTCGTAGGTAATTTTAATTATTGCAGTACCAGTACCAATACCGCACGTTTTTAGCCTTCTCCAGTCTCCAGTAGGCACTAAACTCCAGTCTATTAATGGCTTTCTATAGTTGGATATCGAAAAGAACAGTATATTGGGAGGAAAATATACAAATTTAAACTCATAGTCACACAAGGATTACATCTGTTGTATTAACGGAAATTATTAAAGTATTCCACAGAAGATAAAGGAGCATTCAGGGATCACTTTTGTAAAGATTCCGTTTTAAACCAGGATTAGCCATTTTCTGGTCTCAAAAATACCGGTCTAGCAAGACTGTCAGCTGTTAAATATTGTTACGTTTTTTACCTTTTAAAAATGTTTAAAATATGTGCTCGCAGATTGCAAATAAAATAAAAAAAATTGTGTTTAGTTTTAATTAAATTCTTTATTGTTCGCACAATTCTGTGTGCCACTGTCCACAACTTGATGTAAACAACAACAATTGTTTTGTTTATTATTCAATTCTTAAACAATTGTTCGACAGATCTTTGTAACGGAGATCTTCAAACCACGATTATTCTCTTCAAACTCCCCGCATCTTAAATTTTTACTAACACGTTACCTGCTTTGTCTTGCCTTTTATATGGCAACGTAAACAGTCTGATGAATGCTATTGAAGTTGAATGTTCGTGGCTTCGTCTTATCGAGATCTCTACAAATGGTTGTTTGTGTATTTTGTTTACATTTATTCTTGTATTATTTGTTGTTGCATTTTTGTTTATTTGTTTAGCATTTTTTATATTGGTGTTTGTTGGTATATTTTTGATTACTTGTTTATCATGTAAACAAGTTCATTGTATTTTGTTTTTTGTAACTTTTGTTTATAATTTTAATGTTAAACGATTTAAAAGCAAAACACCACTAGATTTTTTGCATTTTCGTAACAATATCTTTCATCTGAAATTGTCAAACCTAACCACAAGGGAGAGTGATACACACTTGATCACTTTCCTAGCTTTAAAGGGTAATTAATGGCCTTCATTATCGACTATCAAGCATTTGGCAAGTTTTTCAAGAAATTTGAATGGACTGGAAGCTTGGCTGGCTGTTACATATGAAGAGTACAGAAGCCAAAAGTGATTTTGAAGAAGCCATTATATCCGTAAAACCTGTCTTTTTTATAAACGTAAGTTGTATTAGATTTGAAAATTATCTTGACAGAGCTTGCCGTCAATTCAGTGCGCTGAGGCCATAAGATAGATAAGTTGTTTTGTATTTGTCTTTGAAGATTATGAATTTAATGGCATGTGGTTTCAACTTGTCACACAATAGGAATGATTTTTGTCTTTATTGCATGAAAAGTTCCAGGAAAGAGTCATTTCGCCTTTGATAATGTCATTGGCCATTAAGATCATGCAATTTAACGCTGTAGACTTATGTGCCTGGAACGTTTTTTATATGGAATTTCTTTGACTGTTTTTCTACTATTAAATGGTCGAAGTGGTTTGACTTTGACTCAGAAGACTTTCTATAGTTTGTTTGTTTTTTTTTAAGAAAATACTTTACAATACTTTCAAATATATTGGACTTCAACAAAACATTTCTTTCAGTGCTTGTAATTCCATTGAATTTATTTATCCCCAGTTAAAATGTATTTGTATTTATTCTAACATCCATTTGCTTGTGTTCTTATTTCTGTTTTATTGTGTTTTATTGTTCTTGTTGTTATTGTTTTCTAAATAAATATAGTATTTGGACCCCCTTCTTTATTATTGAAAATATTTCTCTTTTATTTACCGCATCTTTTTATTCCCTCTTCCCCAATGTACTGACATGACAATTCAATTGAATGCTTGGCATAAAATCCTGTTGATGTGCTAGAAAATATTCAAATTTGTTTAACTTGTTTTTCCTCAGTTTCAAAGATTTTTTTATCCGATTTTTGTTTTTCCTATGATTTCTGAAGTTGTTTGCATAAATTTTTTTTGTATTTTTTTTATTTTTCGTAATATTTTTATTGGGGGAAAAAAATATGAATTGCCAAAATAGAAATCAAAATCAAGCACACTTTTAGGCGTAATAGCCGTATGAAATGTATATTTTTTTTAAATTAAAAGAAAAACTAAGAATTTATTTTCACTTTTAATTTTAAAAATCAATATTGCTAGACAGTACAGTGGCTGGAACCCGGTGTCATGTGACTCGTTACACATTAGATGTCAGTTGAACATGTTACATCCCCGCTTAATTAGAATCAATATATTTATTTATTTATTTATTTATTAATTACAATACAATTACAAATTATATTCTAATTATATACGAGCTGAGTAACTTTGACCATATGCTTGGTGTAGTGTCACAGACCAGAGTCTCTGGTGGGAATCGAACCCACGACACTTAGGTTAATAGTCTAACACACTACCCACTAGACTACCAGGGCACCATAGAATCAATATAATATAATAACAAACATAAAAAATATTAGGTTGAATCGAAAGGGTCTATTACGGCCCTGATTTGGCCCGATATTCGAACCGCCAATGGCGTTCTGGCCAATAGGCCAATAATTAAACTATTCCTTTAATCGTTATATTCTTTTCTTATTGTATTTACAGATGTCGGAAATTGTACCCCGTCGACTAGCCCCAATAATGAAAGCCTCGACGACCTTATTGCTGCCTCCAACTCAAAATGCAGATTGTGCTCGGAACATCATACATTTCGGAAATGCCACAATTTCCATCGTATGAGCTCTTTTAAACGTTTAAGCCTCGCAAAAAGGCTCAAACACTGCATTACTCCCATTTAGTAAGGGAGTGTCAAAGCAGAGAACGTCGTATGGAATGCTTACAAGAGCACCATACCATGCTGCATTTCCATCGAGGCACTGACCGCGGCCAAACGGGAAGAAGGAACGCTTCTGAAGCCAAAGGAAGCCACCGTAAAGGGAAGGCACCATTAAAGAAGAGCTGCTAGCACCCACAAACCAACTCACAGCAAAAACAAGAAGAGCGCAACCCACAACCAGGCTCTCAAGAAAACATGCTCGTGTGCAGGCCAGCATACCATCAGTAATGGAACAGTCATGGCTGCTTATAGTACGACATCGGGGGCTACCATAGCGATTAACGTGCTTGAAAAATAGTTCCTTTTTTTGTTTTTCCATATTACTTTTTTAAATTTGAATTTTAAATTTTATATACATTTTTTTATCTTTCTTTATATTTTTTTACTTGAATTTGTAAAATACTGTGAATTACTATATTCTGAATTGTTAGCCTTTTTTGATCTCTGGCTGACTTTCCGGTCCTCTTGTTGCAATGTTGCAAGGGTCTTCCCGCCACCCACGCTGGCCACCTTTATTTTAAGCTTAGCTTAGGTATTTGTACAATCGTGTGTTCATGTAGAGATAAGTTTGTCAATTGTTACTAATTGTTATATAAGGAATTAATCTGTCCATCCCCGAATCATAAGGTACGTTTGTGTGAACTCTTAATAAATATATTTTTATATAGAAAACTAATATGCGTTCTTTTTTATTATTCTCGAAAAATAATATTTTGTTTTATAATTACTTTCTCAGCTCATCCCAACAAAAAAATTTTTGTTTATACAGCATCACTTGTTACAAAAGCTAAGAACAGGGACTTTTAATTTCCTCTCTACTTGGTCAAGCACACACTTCTTCTTCTTCGAAAGTTAGAAGTGCAAAGAAGGAGCAAATGTAAGTTTAGGTCCTTAGCTTTCGTTTGTGATCAAATTTATTAAAATTGATGCTCAATAGGCAAAGTTATAAGAGTTTATATTGAATTTGCTTAAATATCTTAAAGTGGGCGTGGCAAAAATTATAATATTAACAATGAGAATGAAAGTTACTGCTTACAGCTTTCATTTGATACCAATTTTATAAAAATCGGTCCCTTCGTTATAAAGTTATAAGAAGATAAAGAAAATACTTTGCCAAACACCCCCTTACTAGACAATTCTGTTCGCCTGGTAGAACACAAAATTTTTGAGATGAAATTTTCGCAAAAATTTTTTGTGTTGGATGTGTGCGTGCGCAACTAGATGGATGATGTTTGGTAAGTATTTTCTTTAACTTCTTATAACTTTGTATGTAGAGCACTAATTTTTATAAATTTGGTATCAAATAAAAGCTAGAAACGCGTTCTTTCATTCTAGGGCATAAATATTATTATATTTGCCACGCCCACTTATAGATATTTAAGAAAATCAAATTTAAATGCTTAAAACTATGCCTATAGAGTATCAATTGTCATAAATTTGGTAGCAAATAAAAGTTATGAACCCGGACTTTCATTTTCTTGTATTATTTGCCACGCCCACTCATATTTTTCTTCATCTTAATTTTCATCTTCATGTTCATTTTCATGTTCATTTTCATTTTCATCTTCTTCATCTTCATCCTCTACTTCATTTTCATTTTCATCTTCTTCATCATCTTCATCTTCTTCTTCGACGATCATCATAGCATTGACATCAATGTGTGTGGGTATATTTTTATACGCTAGGGAAACATGGTTGCCAGGTTTGTTGATGATATATTTTCTATAGAAAATTATCAAAATCGCCAACATGTTTTGGAAAATCGTCAAAACATTAATAAAAATCGTCAAATGATATGTGTGAGTGAAATTAGCTCGAAAGTTGCATATGATTTTTATTGCAGTGAATGTAATTAGCAGATGCTATTAAGTTAACTAATGCAAAACCTGGGTGTATTGAAGAACGAAAATCTTAAAAGATTACGAAATTAAAAAAAAATATAAATTGAAGAAAAAGTTAAAGAAAGACAAAACTAAGCCTTTGAAATTTACAAAACAAAAATATGAAAATAATTATTTGGAGATAATGTTATAAAAATTAAATATTTTTACCAAATATAATAATAATAAATCGGGTAAAATTCATTAAAATTTAAAATGGAGGCTTATCGGCCCTCTTGGGCAATACAGTTTTCGTTACGGTCGGGTACCTGTCTTCTTCTAATGACCAACAAATGAGATTAAATCGGATAAAAATGGACTTGTTTGGAAAATGGACCTAGTAGGCTGTATAGCCATTGTACCCAGGCATTCCGAAACGGGTTTCCTTACAGTCGGGCGTCACTTAAGACCACAGATATATTTCAATAGCTGACGAAACTAATTGTTTTCTTCAAATGGACTACTGGGGGTCACGGGTAAACGCAGTCACCGTACTGACCAAATTTCACCAAACTCTAAGAGGAAATTGGTGAGCACGGGTGCTTCACACTAAGAGCACGACTTCTCTAAGCTGAAAACCAGTCTGTAAGTTTTATGAACGAAGCTATATCCTTGATATCAATAGATGATATGAATGGAGAGCCAAACAACCAAAATCTGTGCCTCGTGAGAAATGCTTTTCAAACAAGCATCGTAAATTATTATTTATCTCTTGTAGAATAAAAGAATTCTACATGTCTTTTAAGTAAATAAAAATAAAGTTCACTGGCCTAAGAACATGTGTCCAAATGTGTAATTAATTGAAACACGGCAACCACACTGCGCACTGCCAAAGAACGTAAAAAGCAAATGCGAATTAAATAATAAATATGCAGGTGGAGGCTGAAATGAACATTGTGAATGCTTTCAGTTCTGCTACATACATTTTTATATTCAAGCATTTTTAAGAATTATATTTTGAATGAATGCGTTTAAGTGAGTAAGTGGTGTTGAAACGATTATATTTAAGGTTAGGTTAGGTTAGAGGACGTGTACTTGTCAATTAAGACAAGTACAGTACCCGGAGGTCGAATTGACCCATTGAACAACGTCCTAGTTTCTCAAACCACTTTTGTTGTGTGCGTTAATTTTATACATGAGTAGCGGGACCTACAGTGTAAAGTCGACTCCGGACGACAAATTTTTTAAGAAACTTTTTCATGGCAATTTTATTTACTCTCAGAGTTTTTGCCAGAAATCTGCTGAGAGGAAGTCGCCGAAGAAATACTTTTTGTATTTTGTCTTGACGTCTGGCCTGGGGATCGAACCCTGGCTTTACGTATAATAAGCCAAAACACTACCTACTAGACATAATTTAATGTAGACTATCAATGATTTGCTCAGAGATTCTATCAACTGGAGAAGTCGTGACGCATAATCAATAAGGTTAGAATGCCTTTTCTGGAGACATATGCTTCATATATGAATGGATTTTATTTCCTTTTTCCACTGATAGTAACCAGTAAGACCAGGTTTTTAGAAGCACGACGCTGTTTTACTTCTCTTTTGCACTTACAGAGTATGCGCTCATGGAAACGATTGTAAAATACTTAACCAGCCAGACTTAAATAAGCAGGACCATAAATATATTGGCGCTCTTGCAGTAAGATTGAGAAAAAAGATTGTGTTTTAAACTGAGATTCGATTTTTTAGGAAATCAGCATGGCATTAAAAACTCTGGCATTTATTTCTTGTGAAAAAGAAAAGTTTTTTTTTCAGTTTTCTTAAGTCAAATTACCCGTGTGTTATGTTATGACGGAGTGACACAA
Source organism: Sarcophaga subvicina (assembly GCA_936449025.2). Classification (NCBI taxonomy): domain Eukaryota; kingdom Metazoa; phylum Arthropoda; class Insecta; order Diptera; family Sarcophagidae; genus Sarcophaga; species Sarcophaga subvicina. The sequence goes on from OW388083.2 coordinate 80,002,163, forward strand.
TATTATCATAAACATTGAAAAATTTGTTACCAAATCTCACCACCATTACCAATAACATGAGATGTCAATTGAATTCTTTATTCTTTTTTTATCAGAATTTTTTTTTTCTTTTTTCGATATTTTTGTTATAATCACGCATACGAAATGAAAAGAAAATCTTTACTAAGAAGCGAGAATTCGAACAGATGGCAAGTGTCACATACTCGTACTGTGTACTTACACACAGCCTGATGATGATGATGATGATGATGATGATGATGATGATGGCGTCTCAATGATGTTGGTTGGTTGGCATTGAGGCAAATGATACACTGAGGTTTCATAAAAGCGGAAATGATAGTGATGATGAGAATGATGTGGATGACACAAAAATATTTTTGCATAAAATCCATGATATGTTCATACTTTTGTCACACTTTCAATGCATAATGCAACAACAGAAAGTATTTTTGTATGTGGCAGTCGAAATATTAGCATGACATTGTGTGTGTGTGTGTGTGTATGTTTGTATTGTTGTCCCAAAAGTAACATTGAATTTAGTTACACTCTTAGAAAGATGCAATAGCAGCTGCTATTACAATTGCTTGGTACACTGGCATGCCATTGCCGAAATACAAGTTTACGAATTGCAAGTAAGATGAGTTGCAAATGCCAAGATATTGTTGTGACAACTTTTGGCAGCACACTAATAAGAATGATGACATTATACTGATAAAGAAAAACACACATACACACATACAGACATAGAAAATTATTTCTTCTTCAACACTTGCTTACAAGTTTGCCACAGAATATAAAAATAAAATTCATGATATTGAGGCTTAAAAATATTCACATGGCAGTTGCATATGGAAAGGAAAAAAGGAAAAAAAAGGAAAGAAAAATGAAGTCGCAGATAAAAAATCATAAGAATGAAAGTTTTAACATCATTGAGGCAATAAATTTTCTTGTCATTCGTAAGTAAAAACTAATATTTTATGCAAGAAAAAAATCATTTCCATACGAAAAACTTTGGTTTTTTTCTGTTAATAGAGAGTATGGCATTGTATAACAAAAAAACAAAAAAAATTAAATTATTTTATTCAGAATAAAAAACGAAAATAAAGTTAAAATAATATTAGATAACAGTAAATGACTTTTTTAATTTCAAAAACAACTTTAAAATAGAACATCTTCAAGTGAGAATCTATTAGAAATTTATCTTGAAAACCTTTTAGTCTTTACGAAAATATGGTCACCATAATCTATGCAATCTATTGACTATTGTGTTGGCTTGTTCAATAAGAACCCGAGTGTTCAAACCCTAGCTTAAGTATGTTCAGAAGAAAGAAATATTTCAACAGTCTTCTCGCAAAAAATCGGAGGGTAACTAATTGACAAGAAAAGCTTTTCAAAACAGTCGCTTGGACTCGATGTTAAACTGTAGATCCCTACACTTATGAATAAAAATAATGCACACAATATGGATGCTGTAAGAAGTTTGGTCATAATCCTAACTAAAGTTTTCTAATGGCCAATAATGTATCTACATATTCAAAAAGTTTGTATAGGCACACCTAGATCACATGACGCGCATTGCAATACAACATTTTAACAGTTCCCTTAACGTCTGAACCATTCACTATCGATTAGAAGTCCCAGATGTATGCGAATTAGCTACAAACCCCTACGGTATTCAAAGCCAACGTAAAGCATACAATCAGTCAGGATTACGACCTAGTTTCTCACACCACTTATGTTGTGTGTTTTAATTTTATACATGAGTGGTGGGACCAGCAGTTTAAAGTCGACTCCGAACGACAGATTTTTGAGAAACTTTTCATGGCAATTTTATTTACTCTCAGAGTTTTTGCCAGAAATCTGCTGAGCGGAAGTCGCCGAAGAAATATTTTTTCATATTTTTATTTTGATGTCTGGCCTGGGGCTCGAACCCTGGCTTTTCGTCTAATAAGCCAACACACTACCTACTAGACTACGGCGACTTCAATAACTTCATTAACTTTCATTCTCATTTTAAATATTAGAATTTTTTATGGATTAAATGTACTGTCTTCTAACTTTGTACGTATTGAAGACGAAAAAGAGTGGGCATGGCAAATAATATAAGAAAATGAATCCGAGTTCTTAGGTTTTATTTGCTACCAAATTTATGATGATTACGACCTAGTTTCTCATACCACTTCTGTTGTGTTAGTAGCGGTGCCTACAGGTTAAAGTCGACCCCGAACGACAGATTTTTAAGAAACTTCTCATAGCAATTTTATTTACTCTCAGAGTTTTTGACAGAAACCTTCTGAGAGCAAGTCAACGAAGAAATATTTTGTCATATTGGATTTTTGTTGTGACCTTAGGTCTAATAAGCCAACACACTGTCTACTAGAGTACGGCGACTTGCCATGCTAATGCCAATTCTATTAGCCAGGAAAATATGTTTCGGCAATTCAAGGTGCAGGAAAACAGAGGGGTTACAGTTCAACCTTAATGTACATATATATAAGGGAATGGAGAGAAATTGCATAAAGCAGAGATACATGGAATAGTTGTTGAGCCAAATACAGAAATACAGAAGACTGCAACCTTACCACTTATTTTATTGTTCTTGTAATATTTATTTTAAATCAGAAATTTTTAGCCGCCACATAATCCAGCTTAAATTTCAATCAATTCAATAATCACAGTCAACATGTTGCACAATAACAATAAAAATAAAAGTGAGGCAAGAAAAAATCAAACATTTTTTTATTTTTTTTATAACTTGGCCATCATATTGTTTTTGTTCGTGGTGTTGCTGTTGTTATTGCAATCATTGTCGCATTCTCTGGAGACACTTTATCAGCTCATAAATACGCTTGAATTGTTTAACAACATAAAGCGGATACGAATCGTCCAAAAAAAAAACACACACACACACATACAGAAAACAAATAAAAGCCCATGAACACACGCATATAAGTGTACGCACACACGCTTATTATAAATACACCCAAATACAAATACACACATAAACGTAATATAAAGGGATCTAATCAATGTTTAAGCATAAGTGTGTGCATAATGTACGCGAAAAATTCTATGGGTATACGTGTACATATGTATTTAACCGTACTAGCTAAGTGTACATGTGTGTGTGTGCGAATGAATGAATGAATGCCGTTATAATAGTAAAAACTTATCATTTTATTTAAATCAAAAACAAAAACAAACAAAAGAAGCGAAAAATTGAAATAAAAAAAAAACGAAAAAAGGCCAATACAAAAACAAGAACAAAAACAATGAAAAATATTATCGAATTATATGGCTACACAATGGCAATGATGCCATAAAAAATATCTGACAACAAGCAGCAACAAAAACAACAATAACTATGGCAATAGCAATAACAATAGCAATACATAAAAAGATAACTTGATTTTGACGCTCCATCCAACAGAAATCATAATTTAAAGCCAATAAGATCATTCCCCATACACACTCATATTCATACACACATGCACGAGAGTCATATTTTTTTAATGTATGTGTGCGTTATAATATACGCCTTTATGTCTCTATGAGTTTAAGCGTTTCTATAGGTTTTTCTATAGTAATGACAGGGGAAGCGAAGATTCATTGTGTAGGCATACATACGTATGTCCTGTTTAGCCTGTATATTTTGCTCAGCTCAATTACGTTTCATTTATACCTTTAACGCTTCGTTGCTTACGCATACGTTTCAATAGTTTGTTGTAGGAAGGACAACCGTAACAACAACAATAAAGCAAATAGCAAGGTACAGTGGAAATCAAGTTGATTTCAAGAGTAAACGAAAATATTTTTCATAGACTTAGGGGTTGGCCAGTGCTGCTGTGCTACAGGAAATCATTTATTGTGGTAGAAGAATACAGAATCCGAAGCCATACAGAGATTATCTGTAGTTTAGACAAGAGTTTCTCCTTTCTGTTAAGCCTTTTTGACTTAATTTCCAAGGGTTTCCAAGCGCTTCATTTGCAAAGGAATCGATAGAAAGATCATAAATAAAGATCAGAAACTATGCCCTTGAACGGCTTGCTTGAAATATAATTTGGGTTGAAACATGGTCGACTTTGACCGAATGTTGACATCGCAGACCAGGAGACTCATAGCGGCAATTACATAAAGTTCTCTCTGGTAATCCCTTTGGATGCCGAATTTTCCGAAATGGTACAACGCCTTAGCATTACTGGAAGGCTTCTGCATTGTTTCAATCAACGTATGCTGCAGAACGAAGCAACATTGTTTCGACGACATTCCAGAGGGCTGCGTACATGGCCGAATATTGTGGAATCCGATGTACAGTTACATATTGGGCTTACACTACACCACCACATGTACACATTGACCACAGTGTGTCAGTGGTACGTTATACAGACCATGTTGTCTTGATTGTTATAGACCAACGGCTTGACATTCTGGATGCTGCAATGGGAATAAAGAGAAGACCGTACAATGCTGTCTTCGAACTAGACACTGGGAAAACGCAATCGGTACTGACAAGTGAGCGCAGACGATGATAGCCAGTGAATCCATATATAATTTCACAGGAGGTAACAGAGCAGATGAATGATATGAAACCATAATGGCTGAAAAATTAATAGTAAGCTGGTGAGTTTAATGCCGAACATTGGTAGCTTCTGACAATTACTGTGCTCGAACTATATGCAGCAGAAGTGTGGATATATACAAAAATCCGCTATAAACGGCAGATAATGTAGGAGCAAAAGAAGCCAGCTTAAGGACTCGAAATAAGGGAAAACGTAGGAAACGCATAAGAATGGTATACAGACATATATCCTGTGTCCAAGTGTAGATTACAAATTCGCACGGATCATTCAGATTCTGTCCAATGATGGGTGCTAACGATAAAACGTGCACCAATTCAATATAGCAGATACTGGGCGCTGTAGTCATTACTAGGGTGAGGACAGAAACGATATTAGATCTGCTATTCCTCGTGGAAGACACAAATAATCGTGTGACCTAATAAATTACAATTAAACATCCTGACGTCCATGCACATCAAGTGTCGGTATGGGAAATATCGTTATAATCCAACACCTTTTTAAAAAACTGCTTTCAATAACCAATTCTTTCAAAATCAATTAACTTTTTCCTTCTTTCATTCCACTGTTTGACTTTCTAAAACAAAAAGAAAAACGAATTTAAATACACAATGCCATAAGTACGCTGTGCGTAAAGTGGCTCCCTGGTGATATTTTGGGGTGCTTATCAATTTGAATGCATCTCCAAAACTGGCCGTATTAGATTGACTATGAATGTGTCTGATGGGTCATGCAACAGGGATGGAGAAAATAGAGCAGCATAAGGAGGAGGGTTTGAAGTCAAATTCATTCATTTAATCTTCACTACAATCGCATTCTGCGTAACTAAATGCCAGCAATTGTTTTTGCCAAACGACTAAATTTAACTGTAACCCTCCCCCCTACCACACTCATACAACTACAACTCATGCCCAAAAATGTAGTCAAAAAAGTCACAGTTTGATTTCCATTTCTTTTACGGACAGACAGACAGTTAATGTTTTTGGGTGTTGAAATTTTAAACCACCACTCTCTCCCACTCTCTCCCACTCTCTCACTCTATGTGTCTAATGTGTTTTCTTTTCTAGTTTTCCTTTCAATGAAACTCATGGCATAAACAAATTATAAAAAGGAGGAGGAAATTTGCCGAAATTTCTATTTGAATTTGTGTTTGTAGTGTGATTTGATTGTATGTATGGGTGCGTATGTGTCCTTTATTTTGAATTTATTGTAGCGAATTGTCAAGGATAAAGGGAATGGGGTGGTTGGTGATTGCTGGCATTAGTTACACTTCGTTGCTTGTCTTATTGTTTGCGATTATTTCATTTAATCTCTATTGAATTGCTTTTTTCTTTTCTCCTGCTTTTATTCTTCTGGTTTTGTTTTTATTTTTTCAATTTTATTCTTCTTATTGTCATGTGTGTTTGTGTAAAATTGGGTGTTTCAAATTCGTTTAAATAAAAGGTCTAAGGGGTACCCCATTGAGCCAATCTAATCCTTTTTATTAGCACACCACCAATAGTAGCAAAACCACAAAGAAAAATTAGTTCAATTTGAATAATTTTATAAAACATTCGTTTTCCAGTTGTAGTCATGCATTCATTCACAAACAATCGCCATAGTCTTATAGGTAGTGCGTTGACATTTTAGACAAGAACCCGTGGTTAAAACTCCAGCTTAGATATCTCAATCTAAACGAAATAAAACGGTGCCTTCCTGCTAGCAATCCTCTGGAAAAAATAATAAGTAAAATTCCCATGAAACGTTTCTTCAACCTGTCGTGTGGATTCGGTGTTTAAACTGTTTAAACTGTACGTCGGTGGTGTGAGAGGTTGGGTTCTAATCCCGACTAAAGGCTAAAACTTTCAACGATTATACTAACAAGGCTACACAAATATTGTAGGCAACATACATAATTGGTCATGACAACCCATCAGTCAGGATTACAACCTAGTCTATCACACCACTTATGTCATGTGAAGTCGCCGTGGTCTAGTAGGTAGTGTGTTGGCTTATTAGACGTGAGGCCTCGGTTCAAACCCCAGGTCAGGCATCTCCAACTGAACGAAATATGAAAAAATATTTCTTCGGCGACTTTCTCTCAGCAGATTTCTGGCAAAAACTCTGAGAGTAAATAAAATTTCCATGAAAAGTTTTTACGAGAAATCTGCTGAGAGGAATTCGTCAAAGAAATATTTTTTCTCATATTTCGTTTTGATGGCTGACCTAGGGTTTGAACCGTGGCTCAGTGGCTCAACATAGTACCTACAAGACTACGGCGACTACAGATGAAAGATGCCAAGCAGAAATCCTTACAGCAGCCATAACGGAACACACATATTGATACATATGCAAAGAGACTAGACTGGTAATGCCGCAGAACAACTTCTGCAGAAACTATAATGAAGAGAAAGAAGAGGATCACAAAACATATTCTCCGTCATTCTCCGGCTAAGAGAAAGGACTTCTGAGTGCCCAGTATTTATTAACAGAAGGTGTCTAGTCAAAGGTTATTCCAAATCTTCATAAAACTATCAGGATGATTGATAAGTGGCAGCCATGATGTATGCTTCATTAAAATGAAATCTTATGTGAGCCTAGTAGGTTAAAAGTCTTAGGGCGGCTATCAATTTAACCCAAACTAAGTTAACCTTTACTTAACTAATGTTAACATTTTTGTTTTTCTTCTTGTTTTTTTTTTATTCTCTCTTCTTTGTTATTTTTATTGGTAAGTTCTCTTCATTCTTTGTGTGACATTAATTTTTTTTATCTTTTTTTTGTTGGTAAATAATGATAGCGTACTTAGGGAAAACTGAATAGAAAGTGCGTAAGTATGAGTGTTTGTTTAATAGTTAAAATACTTGCATGCGTATGTGTAATGTTTTCCTCTGTCTTGTTTACAATGTCAGTTGTTGTGACTGTCAACAAACATTCTCTCACCTTTTTTCGGTAAACTTTTCCTTACAAACGGCATTATGCTTCGCTGACACTCACACATTTCTTTAGTGGTAGTAGTAGTCGTAGTAGTAGTAGTAGTTGTTGTGACACTCTACTCGTCAAAAGTTTATTCATGTTCTTCTTGAATGCTACACACATTACGAGTACGTATGTGTTTATAGGCACGCGACAAAGAGCTTCCCCTAGTCTTTGACTGACTACTTCTTGAATGCATGCTTGCGTTGGTATTTGTTTACTTACAAGTAAAGAAAAAAAATTAAATTTCATAATTTCTGGCATAATTGCATGTGTGCATGTGCGTTTGTTTTTCATTGCAACCAACAGAAACAAATAAAAAAGCGCGCTTGTGACAGTGAAAGTAAGTGTTGACAACTACAGAAAATGTCATGTTTTCTATTCTATTACGAATGAATAGCACGGCATCCTTAATAAAGTTAAAGAAAATGAATTTCTTTTGAATCTGCTTTTCCACAAAGAACCTCAAAGAGTTCTTTTTTGTCATCACAAGACTTGGATGATGTTCAAGTGGACGTAGAAAATGGAAACTTCTGTTTGAATATCACACAGTTTTTTCAATAAGATTGAAAGTTTTTGAATTAGTGACCATGAATGTACAGACTTAATAAGTTTTAATGCTTCAAGTTAAAATTAAATGCCAAAAAAGTTTTTATACGTGTTTGATTTGCTTCAGGAATAATGCAATCATCACACAAATAAATCCTTTTTGATGACCTTAATTCGATATTTTGCGGAAGAGATAAAATGTTTAAATAAAGGAGCAAAAAAGCGACTTTTTTAAAGTGTTACTCCTGTCTGAACAAATCATTGAAAACAAGAGAATGTAAGTCAACAAGGCGCTAATACTCGTGCTTTTCTAAGGCACAGAACCATGCAAATGTTTTTTTAGCGGGGACACATACACACATAATTGGTCACCCCTTCAGTGAGCATTACGGTCTATCTTCTTACACCACCAATGTTGTGTGTGTTAATTTTATATATGAGTGGTGGGACCTACAGCGTTCCCAAGCTCTGGGCAATTACAGAGCAGATGTGCTGTGATCTCCTCTGCTTATTGATCGTTGCAGCTTCTGCTGCTTCGAATAAATAGCGACGGTGGGACAACTTGCCAGGAGAAAGTCCATCACAAGTATGAATACATTTCCACTTTCTGTTTTCCTTTCTAATTGCATCGCCTGTGTTGTTACTTTCAATGCCCATGTGTCCAAGAATCCATATGAGAGTAAGCGGCGTATATCTTGCTATATCCTCTATAGATACCCAATACTCTTGGACAATTTTGGAAACTCCGGAGGGATGTAATCATACTCTGGTAATGGATTCACAGTGCACACTTTTATTTACCCCCAGAGTTTTTGGCAGAAATCTGCTGAGAGGAAGACGCCGAAGAAATATTTTTTGTATTTCGTTTTATTGGAGATGTCTGACTTGGGGCTTCAACCGTGGCCTCACGTCTAATAAGCCAACACACTACCTACTTGATCGAACAATTTTCTAGCACTTTTTCGAGTGAATGTTGGCCTCTGGTTTGTTGGCTTAACACTTTTCTTTAACGGCGACCCACAGAAATTAGTCCAACGGTGTCAAACTGCAGCTTCTTGGCGGCCAATGGACATCATCATTTTGGCGAATTAAACGGCCATCAAATGTTTTGCGGCAATAAATCGATTGTGACATGAGATGTGTGGCATCTCACCACCTGCACCATTCTGGCGAAACCAAACATCGCTCATGGTTCTTCATACCATGTAGAAAAATATGTGCCCATGATTCCTCCGCTCCACAAACCGTGCATTGGCTTCTGTAAGACCATATGTGGGTTTTCTGAGCCTCAAATACGAATTTTTTTTTTTGGTAACGCACCCACCAAGATGAAAATAAGCTTCATTCCAAAAGATAATTTCCAACTAATTGTCTTTGTTTTGGAAATAAATTTTCAATAAATCCCAGCGTTGCTTAAGCTAAAATCGATTCATTACGTTCAGTGCAGATAATATACTGAATTTTGTGATCGAATAGAATGACGTACATAAGTATTGACAGATTCAAAATAACCGATGATTCAAATTTAAACCGATAGATGGCCCACCCGATAACGAGGTTTTGCACAATATTATCCCAGATTAGGATATAATTTTCTTCAAATTTAAAATGTTTCCCTTTAACGAGCCTATTTGCTTTAAATAATATGCTTTACGTTGGCCTCCATTTATCGTAATTTTTTGATTTATTTTTTCTTGTTGATACGCTTAGAAACTTTTCATAGCGCCATCATTAATTTAAAGCTGATGAGAATATTTTTCCCTTCAGTTTTTCTTTTATTTCAAGCATCAGTTCCTTCTCCTCCTCCTTCTGCCGCTACAGTTTAAATATTTTGTGTGTTAATTTGCAAAAAGTCAAGACAGTTTTTTTTTGTTGTTCCAAAAATGTTGCTGTTTTCTGTGCATGAGGATAATGAAGATGATGACAACTACAATAGTACTGAAGAGATGATAATGTAAATAATTTTCCCTTTTGTTTGGTAATAAGAAGAAAGATTTCCAGATGTTTTCTTCGTCATTTTCACCACACCACCCCCAATACAAAGCTTATGCTCTGTAACTGGAAACATAAACTATTTCACGTACAAAAAGAATAAAAAGGAGAGAAAAACTTGAAGGAAAAACTTGAAAATTAGTAACAGGTGTTTGTTTTGACAACATTTTCACAATACAAAAGGTTAAAGCCTCAACAGAAAAGGGCAAATCATCATCACCCTGAAGCGTATTCAATGAATCCTTTTGAAAGGATAACAACAAAAAAATTGTATCATCATACCCCTGACTTCTATCGTCTGCTTTGCGCTCTTAGAGTACACATATGCGAAATGGGAAACATTTTCATTTGCGTCTTTCATTCACTACAAAAAAAAAAGCGAAAAAAGTGGGGAAGAAAGGAAACACGAAAGAAGTCAACAGCATTAAAAGGAAAACACTCTTGCAATTCACAAAGACAAATTGAAATCCAAAGGAAGAAAGAAAGGAAGAAAACCAAGCAAAAGCCGGAGACTTTTTATTTCGGGAGGATAATGATGAGCAGGAAAAACCCATAATAAATGAATGGCACAAAAAGAAAAAAATAAATTGAAATACTCGTACACGGTTACGAGTAAATGGTTGAGTGATTTTGTGACTGTAAGCGTATGTGAGCGAGCAAGTGTAAGGCGACTGTTAAAAAGGCAACAGCTTTGGCATCAGCAACAAATTAAATGCCGTCTCGTTTATGAAAGTAAGTCAAGAAGAAAATTTTCTTCACCATAAAGACACACTCATACTCCTCCACTCTACTCACACATACTCAATCATATCTCTTATGATAACACATCCTTGAGATGAATGTTCCTGAAAAATACAAGTTAAATACTTTGACATTCGAGGAGTAATGCATTAAAGAGAAATAAAAAAGAATGATCTGGAGGTACTAAGAGGAGCAGGCGCCTATTTAGAGTTGGATTAAATTTCTGTAGTAGGCATACATCAAACACGTATTCAAAGAAAGTGAAAGAATTGAGTTCTGAGATCAAAGAAAATGTACTTCCAGTGCTTCCAGTGCTTATCGAAAAACTTTTAATTTCCTCAATGGCTTTTTGGTATGGTGATCCAGCCTATATATGTATTCACTTTAGACAGATTACTGGTGGTTCTTTTTGAGAAGACTACAAATTTTTTCCCTGATCTGCTTTCCTTCGATAATTGTTAGATTAAATTGGCAGCCGTTTTAAAAAAGCACATCTTACTTGGTTCCTATAATACATCATTATAACACCCAGAGTAACTACTTCGTCATTCCAATACAACCCCTTGTTGGCATACGCTAACCATCCTTCAGTCCTTCATTCCACGATCCCGAGCGCTGTAATCTCCTCTGCTTCTTGATCGTTGCAGCTTCTATTTCCTCGAATAAATAGCGACGGTGCGAGATAATTTGTTTACCACTTGCCAGAAAAAAGTCCATCTCAAGTATGAATTAATTTCCACTTTCTGTTTTCCTTTGCAATTGCATCGCCTATGTTGTTACTTTCAATGTCCATGCGTCCAAGAAATAATATGAGAGAAAGCGGCGAATATCTCGCAATCGCTTCTATAGATACCCAATACTCTTGGACAATTTTAGACACTCTCGAGGAATGTAATCATACTCTCGTAATGGCTTCGCACTGCATATATGCTCATCTCCTCCCTCTACATCTAGCCTTTAAAGCCATTCGTTTAGTCTGTATAAACTAAAGTTATCGGATAGTAAAAAGGATAATCTGGCTTTGTGGTATGATCTGAAGCATACATATGTACATACATACATCAATACATATGTGGTTATTAAAGCGCTAGATTCTCGCACCACTGAAGTGTGTTAATTTTATACATGAACGGTTATTGGAACTGGTTACTTACGGACACATGGAGTGATCCATTCAGATTCGTAATGATATCTCGAGTCTGCCAACAGCTCATAGAGAGATGGAAGGTATACATATCTGCCCCTGACTTTTTCAATTGAAACAACTTCGCCGCTACATTGAATGCTTTTAAATCTTTAAGTGGCCCTTGAAGTCTTAAGGCCTGGCCTTCTTACCGTATCAATAAGCATAATACAGTGCGCGTTGAAGTATATTTTAAATGAATAAAGGTGCTGCATATATTTACTTAAAAGCAAAGAACATTATGACTTCCTTCAATCCTGTTGCTATTTACATGCGAGGGTGGGCATTTGATTCACAAAGAAAAGAATTAAATTCAATTATTAATCACATTCTTGTATAGGAACTTAACATGACGTATTGCGCATGAGAATATGACAAGTGGCACCTTTGAGCTTGCACATCGTAGCTCATCAAGGCTAACCATTATTTCCTTAGCTTTTCAATGTGATTATTGATATCATTATAGTGAAAGTTACATCAATATCAAGGAGAATAAACCGGTATTTAAAGGGTCGACCTGATGCTCAAATCTATGCAGATGACATACATATGTACGCCTGTTGTTGCACAACTTTCACGATATGCAGTCAAAACTGAGCGAATTGGAGGCGAAACCGAGATATTATGGTGTCAGTATAATTATACCGAAAACTAAGACCAGCAAAGCGAAAACATCTGGTCATTTCGCTATCAGGAGAACATTGTGACCTCGAATGGTAACTGCAGAGAGAATGTTGAGAACCGCATTAAGACGATCAGACAAGCTTACGGTTAAGTGGTAAGAATAATAGATTGAAGAAGAATTTAGCGATTTTTTGTGCTCAATGTTGAGCACAAAGTGTCAGATCCGGATTGAAATCGAGATTCATAAACGGTAGTGGCATGCAATAACTCGAATCACCAGGAGAGCTGTACAAAAAGGTACTCAAGTTATACCTGTCGTCGAGAGCTGCAGCGGATATAAAAAAGATAAGAAAATTCCACAAGAAAAAGTCCATGTTCAGTCAGGATTAGGACCTTGTTTCTCACACCACTAATGTTGTATGTGTTAATTTTTCATATGAGTGGCGGGGCCTACAGTGTAAAGTCGATTCCAAACGAAAGATTTTTAAGGAGCTTTTCATGACAGTTTTATTTACTCGCCGTAAAAATATTTTTTTCAATTTTTGCTACTAGACTACAGCGAATAGTTAAGAAAAAGGCTAACGAAGCTTAATAGCACGACCTCGGTAGTCAATTCACATCACCTGCACGGGAGATGAAGATGCCTTCAAGTCGCTAGTGCACAATGTCCAGTCCTGCATGCGTTGTGCTATCCAAATCGCCCTATTCAAAGAAATATAGACCGACGACGCCGTCAGCCAAAAATCGTCATCAAACAGGACACTTTTGGATCTCTTGTGGATGTTAGTATCGTAGCAAAATGGACAATTTTATTTCAACTTGAAATTCTTACCGAAATTCCATCATTTACCCTCGTTTATGCGTGAGTGTTGTCTGTATGTTGTTGAATGTATGTACGTGTGCATGCATTCGCATTATCGTATACCATAAGTATTTGCTCTTTTCAGCATGAAAAGTAAAAGACGAAAAAAGAAAAACAGAAAATAATTTAATTTCATTATCGTTTTATTTACATTTTTATTTATAATGTTGATACACAAGATGAACGAGAATGAAAATAAATTTGAAGAGAGAAAAAATAAAGAAAAATTACAAGAAGAGCAGCAATGATGACATCAAGGAGACCCCTCTTATAAAACACACACACACTCATGCACACAACATGTTGAATAAACAAACAACCTACTACAGCCCCTTACCCGCATTGGCAAAAGTATCTAGCAATTGATCGTTTTTATGGCTTAAAAAAGGACGAAAAAAAGGAGAACGAAACGTAACGAATTTTAAATGTTTAAATTACAAGCCAAACACCAACATCAACACCATCACCACCCCTTATACTTATTTAAGCTCTTGCCACCCATACACGCATATGTTTAACGTTACTTTTCTTAATAATGTAAACGAGTAAGTACGAGAGAGGAGGGTGTATGTGTTTCTTCAGTATCATTCATGTGGTATCAGTCTAGAGCAACATTTTCATCCTTATCATCCATCGACATCAGCGTTTAACTTGCATTTTTTACAAAAATTACAAACATTTTTTGCTCTTTTTTTTTACAGCAGTATACATACATACTCGAATGTACATACATGCATACATGAAGTGGTAGTGGTAGTGCTATTAGGTCTCCATATCCATATGAGTTGAGTACGAATATTTCATTTCGTTTCGTTTGGCAGAGTTTTTTTCTTTTTTTTAATTGAAATGATGAAGGAAAAAAACTACGTTGAAATAAAATGCCAACATTTATTGCGACAAGTGTTTATCAGTGTAACGAACGAACGTAAATGAACGCTGAAGCAGAGAGCATTCCGCGCTTGTTTGCGGATGTAAGTGGTGCTTAACGAAAAATGACAACGCAACGCCGTACCCCACGCCCTATCACAATGCCCTGCTACCATCATCGTCATCGACATCATCATGGCGATAATGAAGAATTTTCCTTAATTTTCTTCTAAAGCTGTTGAGACTTGAAATAAAACGTTGATGCTGATGCTGATGTTGATGTTGATGATGCTTGGCAATAATGATGAGCATGATGAGACTGAATGATAAAATGGCTTATGAGCGCAAAATAAATTGAAATGAAATGTGCCACATGTCATTTGAAGAGAAATTCTCAACGTAAAACGCACTTTTTTAATTAAATTTTTAAAATATCCAAGATTTGTTTTAAATCTCTTACGGAATAACGTTTTTTCTTTTTTTTACTCTCAACGGAATACAATGTCATCCTTATTTAACAGCTTTTATTGCTGATTGTTGCATGCATCAACAGTTTGCATAGAAATAAAGGAAATATTGTTGCCACAGATATTGTGTATGTTGCAACTAACAGAACACAAATGCTTTTAAGGGTTTGCAATTTGATTTAAACAACTTAAGTGAAGCAGTTATTCTCGGCTTTTAAAAACAGTCCAACAAAATTAAAAAATAAACAAAATGACAGCTAATACAGGGTGTTAGAAAATATTCTGTTAAGAGACAGTCTCTACCTATTACCATCCTCCATCGCATCGCGATACACAATTTGATGGATCGAATAAAAATTCAAAGGCATGGATCCAAAAAAAAAAAAATAAGACTAAGCTGGAATGCCTGTTAGATAAGGAAGATAAGGTTAAGTGTGTTTGCGGTATAAATTTCGTCCACGCCCGCGAACAAAGAGATTGCGAATTTACTCAAACCTTACAAACCTTTAGTCAGGACTGTAACCTAGCTTCTCATACCACCCATTTTGTGTGTATTTATTTTGTCCACGAGTAATGGAACCTTTACATACTACCATCTAGAATACGGCGACTAAATCTAAGCCTAATCACGTATACAACGTTGGAGCTGCATTCTGCACCACCAGATATCTGTCAATTTTGAGAAGGCGTTCGTTGCAGGGGAATACCAACCGGTCGTATTGTGTGATCTTATATGTGAGAGATCCATAGTTCGCCAAAGTTGCCCATTATCGTCATAAACATTCATGCCATCATCAAAAGCAAAAGGCATAATCTGGTGTTCAGATAACCGCCTCGAGGAGCTGGACTCCTTCGAGGACATACGGCTGCTGTGGCACTATTTCGATAGTATGCCGTGGTTTTAGATTATTTTACGCAAACCTAAGGCCAGGAGAATTTTCAAATGCCAACAATTTCGCACTGCAACAGCAGGTGATCTTATAGGTTCGATCAATTTGTTATCTTCAGAGTATTATTCCGACAAATAGTATGTCGAGGACTGCATTTATAGAACCTCAAAAGCCTACAGCTAACTATAGCCAACTCGGTACTCTCGAATAATTTCGTGGCGCAAAAGACTGAACATTTTTAATAGCTGTGTGAATTTAGTTGCCTTGTAAGACAGCCAATCGTAGAATACAGTCCAGTACAATTCACATTTGGTCAAGAGAACCTACATAAGATTAATCTTTCTCTCATATCAATATTCAACACGAATTTAGGAATCAAATACGAACACGAAATTGGAGATAAGTTGGGCATGCTTGACGCAAGTCACTGCCAAATGTAACTAGGACTATATAGACTAGAATCCACACGGCAACTATCGGAGAAGATACTCAAAATTAAGGTTGATGGCCTTATGAGCTTTTACTATGAGGTCGATTACATACATACATAATTGGTCATTACAACACCTCAGTCAGGATTACGACCTAGTTTCTCACACCACTTATGTTGTGTGTGTTAATTTTATACATTAGTGGTGGGACCTACAGTTTAAAGTCGCCTCTGAATGATCGATTTTTGAGAAACTTTTCATGGCAATTTTATTTACTTTCAGAGTTTTTGCCAGAAATCGGCTGAGAGGAAGTCGTCGATGGAATACTTTTTGTATTTTGTTTTGATGTCTGGCCTGTGGCTCGAACCCCGGTTTCACGTCTAATAAGCCAACACATTACCTACTAGACTACTGCGACTACATGAGGTCGACTAACCCATAAGAAATATTAAACTCAAGTCGCTATAGTCTAGTAGGTAGCATATTGGCTTATTATATGGGACCCCATGGTTCAAACCACGGCTCAGATGTCTGAATTCTCTCCGCAGTCTTTTAGTAACAACGTTGAGAGTAAATTTATCATTCAGAGGCGACGTTAAACTGCAGCATCCGCCACTTATGGATAAAATAACACCACAACATAGGTGGTGTGAGAAGCTAGGTTGTAGTCTTGACTAAAGCATTGTAATGACTAATTAAGTAATTCAAAATGGTCTCTATTATGGTCTCTACCAAACGCCGGGGTCTGTTCTTACCCAATTTTGATTGTAATTGATTTTCTATTTAAAAAAATTACATCACAATGATGCTGTGGTTGGTTTCTAACAACATCTGGGGTATTGAAAGGATTAGATGATTACATCGGCAAGGACTCTAACTAGGCTGATAGTTGCATCATTTAGCACTTGGTAAGTGTCTGACTTGACTGTGGATATATTTTCACAATAATATGTATCCACCTAAGCAGCTCATTTTTAAAGCACTTGAAAGATGATATGCAGACTGCCAATCTGTGATGCAGGTCCTTACTAAAAGCCGCCTGTACAATTATTTTCTGTTACATTTTAAAAAATTAAAAATTTCGTTGTAACTCTGTATGCGAGCACTCTTTGCTGCAGGTAATATGTGTGGACATATTAGAAACATAGCTTCTGGTGCTCATATCTACAACAACATTGTTGCAGTCTGAAGAGCAGGTTGCAATAATTTGGTAAATAATTTCAAGAATATGCTGTTTATGTCTTTGAGTATAATTCTTAGAGAAATTCATTACAATTGTCACCAGTATGCTGCAACAAATATTCTTTCAATCTTAAAAAGAAAGAAAGAAAAAACAGAAATTGTAAGTTTAGCTGTATGTTGAGCGTTCAATGGAATAACGAAATAATTTACGAGAAGCAATTTTCAAAATTTTTATTTACACAGGGCAATTTAGTAGTCCTTTTATTGATTTCTTTCTTTTTAAAAAATTTCTTTTTTTCGTAGCCAAATTACAATTTAAATTCCATGAATTTTTATGATGAACTGAAAATAAAATTCCTTTTCAAATTACGTCGCCTTGGGAGGACTATTTAGAAAAATAAAATTTTACTTGTGAACTGAATTCTTTTTTTTTTGTACTGTGAAGTAGCCTTTTGGCTTTTGCAATTGAAAAAAGTCGATGCAACTCTTTTGTATAAATTTTGTTGCATCACCAAAGACGAGGAAAAATATTTGCAAAAAAAATTTTTTTTTTTTTTTTTTTTGTTAAAATTTGTTGCCACAGTAATTTAAGGAACGAAAGTTTTTGCAAAACTCTGATAAAAAAAGGATTCTGGGAATAAAAATAGAGTGTTGCATCAAATGCAAGCAATTAAGAGAAAAGTTTTAGAAAAAAAAACTGAAAACGGAAAATGCCAAATGGCCTGAAAAGAAATAAGAAAAGTCAGAAAAATTTGAATTTCAAAAAAAACGAAAATTTCGAAGAAAATTCTTTAACAGAAATTAAAAGTGTTTTAAAATGCAAACGAATTAACAAGAAATGCAAATAATAAACAGAATATTTAAAACGAAATCGAAAATAATTTAAATGAAAACAAGAAAATCGTTTCTTTGGAAACGATTAAACACGTGTAAACTGCATAAATTTTGCCTATTTATCCTGTAATCTAAGAAAATAAATAGAAATATTTCAATTACCAAGAATTCTTATTTAAATTAATATTTTTCTGGCATAATAATCATCAAATAAATTTTTTCTGCGAGCAAGTTGCCGAAAGAAATATATTTTTTAGTCATCGTTTTGTTAGAGA
The DNA here is from genome assembly GCA_936449025.2 of Sarcophaga subvicina. Taxonomy (NCBI): domain Eukaryota; kingdom Metazoa; phylum Arthropoda; class Insecta; order Diptera; family Sarcophagidae; genus Sarcophaga; species Sarcophaga subvicina. The sequence continues at coordinate 80,020,589 of OW388083.2, forward strand.
TATTTGTATTGAAGCTAATAATGTATTGAAGCTAATAAGACACTATGTACTAGCCTACAAGGGAATATAACATCGTTCAAATGTAAGCCACAGCTTTGGCGGGTGCTGTACATCCGAAGTGTCAAATTTTCCATAACTGCCGTATAAATCCGGCTGAATTTGAAAGATGGCAAGGGCTATAGTCGCCTTAGTCTAGTATGTAGTGTGTCTGCTTTTTTAGACGTTAGACCACAGTTCAAATCCCAGGTCAGACATCAAAACGGAAACATGAAAAAACTAATACTTCTTCGGCGACTGCCTCCCAGCAGATTTCTGCCAAAAACTCTGAGAGTAAATTAAATTGCCGTGAAGAGTATCTCAAAAATCTGTCGTTCGGAGTCGACTTTAAACTGGTCCCGGCACTCATATATAAAATTAACGCACACAATATAAGTGACGTGAGAAGCTAGGTCGTAATCCTGATCGAAGGGTTGTAATGACCAATTACGTACGTAAGGGCTAAATGCATGTGATTTAAGAATAAGTCTAACAGGGTAAAATCCCAAAATCTCGATGGCCAGTTCACACCACTTCCACGTGGCATAACCATGCCCAAATTAAGCTGTGTGGTATGCAACACCGTCCTGTTGAAACCACATATCGTTGCTGTCTAAACCATCAAATTGAGGCCAACAGTAGGTAATCACCCATAGTGCTCGCCCTTGAAGGGGCCATCGGGAGCATCGATGGCCTAATTGGGAGTGGGCCAAACTTCAAGTTCGGAGGCAGTGGGTTCGATTCCCATCTGAGACTCTGGATGTTTGCGATTATCTGATTGTTTGTCTGACGATTACTTACAATGGAGAAAAGAAAGTGAGAATTATTACAAAAAGAATTCTTGAAAAAAAGTTACAAAGATGTATACACTGGACATTACAAAAGAAATTGTCGCACACTACCCCCTCTTTCCCTTTTCCTATGAACTATCTTTCCTATTTTCCTGTAACAAAATGCACTGTATAAATGATATGTTCCCTATAATAAGCGTTGACGTCGAAAAAAAATACAAGGCCTGGAGAACATTGTTCTCAAAGGAAAACTGAATAACGACACCTTATGCCCAAAATCCCCACCAAACCGGGACCTTATCACGATGCATCGATCACTACTTAGCTCATTAGTATTGGCGTCGTGCCAAATTCGAAAATTTTGAAACTCATTAGGTTAGAGGACGTGTACCTGTCAGTCAAGACAAGTACAGTACCCGGAGGTCGGATTGACCCATTGTACAAAAACTCATTACTGAAAATGATTTTTCGATGAAAATTGTGGTTACTCTGCTCTAGAGACCATTAAGCGAATACACGGGGTTTTCTATAGTCGTTTACTTTCAGTTTCTCGGTTCCAGGCATAAATACACATACATACATACATAATTAGTCATTAGAACCCCTTTAGTCAGGACCTAGCTTTTCACGCCACTGTGTGTTGTGTGTGTTAATTTTATAAATGAGTGGCGGGACCTACTGTTTAAAATCGATTCCGAACGACAGATTTTTACGAAACTTTTCATGGCAATTTTATTTTCACTCAGAGAAGTCGACGAAGAAATATTTTTTCATATTTTCGTTTTGATGTCTGACTTGGAGTTTGAACCCTGGCCTTACGTTTAATAAGCCAATAAATTACCTACTAGACTACGGCGACTACAAGCCACAACGCAAAATTCACCAAGCTTAGGTCTGCGAAAGGACGAATTTATCTGCCGCGAATTCTACTCACGGACAGCGGCGATGTTTGCGGTAGGTCTTGCGATCCGTTGAGGTATGGGTGTTGATTGACCGTTTATCGAACCAGCGGACTCGAATTTATCTACTACATTGAGAGTAGTATGGCGCGCGGTTCACTTTTATTAACATTTAATATTATTGTTTTTTTTTTTATTTAAAGATAGGAAGCGCGTGACTCTAATTTGGTGACTATAGCAGCAGAAAGTGTTAGGTAGGTAAGTATAAGTGGCCGTCCCCCCAAGGAATCGAATGAGCGCACTTAGGCCCCATGATGCCCATTGTGATACCACAGTTCACGTCCACTATCCCCTAGTCCTGGAACCACTCAGAGCTTCCAATGAAGCGACTCAAACTGCTGACGTCAATGTTGGACAAATCACCCAGATAATCGATGATCGCACCAAGATGTCTCTTTCTTCTTTGACATAGTGCCGGGCATGTTCCCAGTAGATGAAGAACAGTCTCTTCCTCCTCCTCGTCCCTGCAGCTTCTGCAGAAACCATTTGTGAGGTGTCCCAGACCAACGCGCCTCGCGGGTGGGGGCCCCGAAAGTGTTAAAAGATTGTCATTTGTAAACACAGAAATTCGTTTTCCATGATTGATGCCATCATTTTACTTCGGCTGCTTGAAACTATTCTGAATCAATATTGACTTTCTTCAATATTTAATTCCATTGAATTGTCTCGCTTGCAAACATGAACTTACAGTTTGAATTTTAATTAAATTTAATATATTTTTATGATGATTTAAAGCGGATTGTATGTTTTTATTCGTTTCTTCTAATAAGAAAATAAATTTCAAAAAATTATTTCAAATAAAAATTTTACTTCCACAATTCATTCGTTGATTTAAGAAAGAAAACGAAATTCAAACCTGATGGCGTGAGAAAGCGTCTTTGGCTTGGCTAAGTAGATGAAGGGTATTCCATCCCTGTGTATATATAACTGTATACATATATATGTACATATGTATGTATGTGTGTATGTAATTTTTGGCATTAAATTTAAACTTCTTAAAAAAAACGTAAAGAAAACTTCCATAATAATAGAGATGAAAGATGAGTGAAGGCTATGACTGGTTGTGTAAGTGAGTGACTGACTGACTGGCTGTTTGGTTGTGGACTTTTTTGTTTTTCTTTAACGTTCGTTTTTCTTTTTCTTTTTTAAAGAATCCACTAGTCAAACCGACCCACTTAAGGTTTGCGGATTACTTGCGAAAATACTTTTAAGCACCCTCGAATCCTGTTGATACTTGTTGAGTTTTGTTTGGTTTTTCTTTCCCCAAAAATTTTTCTTCTTTTCGTTTTGGCTGTTGTTTTCCTCTTAACGGATTTTCCTTTTGGCTTTCATCACTCTCCAGTTTATTTTATACATTTTTTATGCGATTTTTTTTTTCAACGTTTTTTTCTGTTTTTGTTTCTGTATTTTTGGTTTATTCTGTTGTTTTTGTTGCAAAATTAACATAATTTATTCAATTTGAATAAAAAAACAACAACAACAACAACAAAAACGTTATAAAATATTGTCATCGACGATTTTCTTGCGTTTTTTTTTTTCTTTCTTTTTACTTTTGAAGTCAAGAAATAAAACGAAACAACCAAGAACGCCATCCAAAATATAACCAGGAAGAATAAAATTAAATAAAAAACAAAGAGAAAAGAAAGAAAAGAAACAAAGATGTGAAGGAAGGGAAACACAAAACACATGGATGTCATAAAATTTCTCTTTTTCCTGGATGGCTAAAGTCAAAGACACAATTTGAACTGCGTTATTTCATTAGTATTGCTTGGAAGGAAATTCAAATGAAATTACATATGGACGTATGGGTGTTTCCATATCTTATACAAAAGAGGTTTTTTTTAGAGGTTGTTTTTATTTTACATTTTCATTATCCCACAGCAGTGCTGAAAATGTTGTTGGATTTAAAACTGCTGGACATGGTAGTGAACGCCAGAGCTTTGGAGTCTATGTGACTTAATCAATCGAGTGACTGACAGTCCCCTCCATAACAGTCCTACGTATATAACTCGCAGACTCTAAGACTGGGAAAAATGCTTCAATATCAATGCTGATGAGCGAATTGGAGTCTCTATACTCTGATTCTGCAGCAAAAGGAATGGTTGTGGACAGGTAATGGAGGGCATTGGGTCCTGTGGTTAAATATTTGGAAGTTCACGCCTTCAAAAGTTGTTCTCAATTTAACTTGGATTTTTTTCACGGGGTAAATGTACCTAACCGCACCATAGAGGAAGTCGTCACATCCCCCGTGTGTGGGGCCCTCACCCACTAAATCCCATCCTCGTCTGGTGGACTTGTTGTGCCCACTCCGGAACTACGGTGGTATTACTTCGGAGTGGAGTCCCTTTTGGCCCTTTGGCTCCCTGCGTGTTCATATCCGCGTCTGGACTGCGTGTCGAAAGTTGAAGAGACATCTAAGTGTCTCCACTATTCCTTTCATCCAGGTCCCTGCCTCGAATTCCGCTTGGCACGTGTGCCAGTTTCATCTATTCCGGCGTGACCACATGTTCCGCAGCCTCAAGATCCCTCTTCTTCAGTCTTAGAATGCTCTCCACGTAATTCGAAGACTGAAGAAGAGGGATCTTGAGGCTGAATAGAAACTTGGATAGAAAGTACAAAGTCGCCGTAGTCTAATAGGTAGTGTTTTGGCTTATTAGACGTAAAGCCCGGGTTCTTATCCCAGGTCAGGCATCAAAACGAAATATGAAAAAAATATTTCTTCGGCGATTTCCTCTCAGCAGATTTCTAGCAAAAACTCTGAGAGTAAATACACCTGCCATGAAAAAGTTTCTTAAAAATCTGCCGTTCGGAGTCGACGTTAAACTGTAGGTCCCGCCACTCACGCATAAAATTAACGCACACAACATGAGTGGTGTGAGAAGCTAGGCCGTAATCCTGACTGAAGGGTTGTAATGGCCAATTATGTACATATGTATGTATGCAGAAAGTACAAAGGTAGTATCTTAACATGTTGTCTGATAGTCGATAGCCAAGCGAACACATATTTTTTTGACCTACACTCAGGGAATGGTTCCTATTCATGCACTGTATTGTGTAGGAACTGAGAAAATATTTTACGGGGAGGAGGATAGGGGAAGCAGTGTTTGCGGACACTGAATTTGAATCTCTTTGTATCATATCTAAAGGACGAATTCTGTCTGTAATGCAGTATGCAATCCACTGGCCAATCGACCACAAACGGATGTGCTCTGCGAGAAAGACTAGTGTTATGTGCGTACATATCCCCTTCTTTCGCTCGAGCAAAATGCAATTAACTCAAGAACAGAGTAGGACTGTCTGGTCAAGAGAATAGGGTCACCTTCTATTAGATCCCAGGTCACTTAGGAATTCAAAGAAATGAGCAGTCCGATAAGCTTACAACTCCACGACGGTAATATGACACTCCACGACATTTTTGTGGAAGGGAATGGTTTGAAGAGATTACTCAATGAAAGGAAAAGAGATGGAAACTTTTCTTATACCAAATTGGTCTGGGATTATCTCAGCTTTTATTGGCTAATTTCAATGGGGGTAGGCACTGACTTTTTGAACGGGCACTGTAAACTCAAAGGACAATTGTTCAGAGCAAGGCTAACCTTACGCTAAATATGTAGATTTTTTAATGACGAGAATGAATCATCAGAAATCGTAATTGGAACTTTAGCATCTCAGGAAGAAACACATGTGTGCCCATCGAGTTCTAGGCATGGAGTTATCCTGACTGACTGCATTTAACAACAACAAGGGAAATAGGTGTAACAATATAGGGTTGCGTATCTAGTTCTAGACGGGTTGTATTCTTACTAATAAGGAACAACTTCCTAAAGTTTATCACGGCACTAGGGTTGAGTGAGACATTACGGGGTTGCGCATCAAGTACTAGCAAGTCAGTTATTTTTAGTGATGATGGATAAATTCCAAAAGTTTATCTCAAGGCTACAGCATTCAGAGATTCAAATAATTAAGTTTTTCTGTATCACAGTACACCCATGCAAGCACCCATATTACCAGTAAGCTTTTAAGAGGCGATTAAACTTCAAAATAAAAACAGAAAGAATGGGAGAGTATCAGCTCTGTATGTATGTAGATGTGCAAGTGTTTTTATTTTTTTTTCTTTTTCTTTATTGTAATTGCTTTGCTTGTTTACGTTTTTTGGTTGTTGCTTTTATATTTTCTTTCTCCGTTTTTTTATTTTAATTTCGAGTTTAATTCAATACATCAACTGATTGATGGCAATTTAACAGAGGGAGACTAACAAAGAACAGAAAAGAAAGAATGAAAGTCGAATGAAAACTGACGCAACTTGACTTCAAAATTTTTAAAGAAAATATTCCACAGCGTATGTATGTAAGTGTACCATGTAAGTGTGTTGAACCCACTAATGTAATCATTTAAACAAATACAATAACAAACGCTTTGGCATAATACACAGGACCAGTGTTTTAAAGGCTGAAACAGAATTGCTTGACATTGAGAGAGCAGAACAACAAAACAAAAAAATCCCATAAAAGAAAAGCTGTAAATAAATAAAAACGTAAAGAGGAAATGAAATTAAAACTTTAAATCCAACGCTTTTCTCACCATTAAAAGCCCATTATGGTCTCCTTTTTTTCTGCCACGCATTAAAGTTATTTTCATAAGGAAAGTATGATACAACGAGTGTAACACCAGAATACTTGTGCTCCTTCTCATTTAGATAAGCTGATGTAAATGGTGTAAGAAAATAGAAACGAGCCTTCTCCCCAAAAGCCCAATAAATAGCAACAAGGGCTCACATTTTTTGTTGAATGACAAATAAATCCTTTTAAATCTCAATTACTTTAATTTTAAGCATGTATACTAGAATAAGGTCGAATGGAATATTTATACGACAACACTACAACACTACAACACTCTTATATACTCTCTATTTACACTCTCCTGGAAATCGGGTGGCGGGTAAGTGTATGTGGGTGTATGTGTGAAGGAACTGTTGGTATTTAAAATAAATAAAAATAAATAGTCCTGGATTAAGTTTAAAAGAATTTTGTTTCCTTTTTTCTTATTTTGGACACACATGCCTAAACGGAAATTCTATTTATGTATGGGTGTCTGGGTGTATGTGTATGTGTGTGTGGTATGTAAATATACACAGTTAGAAAATTACAGAAGTGTACTCTACTACTTACAAATACAGTTACAGTTTTAAGGCCAAAAGTATGAACTGGAAATGGATTCATATTTCAAACATTTTATGGAAAACAAATCTGCCTGTTATGGAATCATTGATTGTGATGGTTTCACATACTTAAGTACCATATTCCGATTATGAAACTTAAACCTTAGTTTTACAAGATTCCGCAAGATACCACTATTTATTTTAAGACCCAAGTAAACAGGTGATAATATAGTCGACAGTTTCAAAGACGCATATTCTCTACTTGAGAAACACCAATTTCCGCTGCTTATTCCTATGCCTTACAAGAGTAGAATGCATTTCGTTTTTCAGACAATATCGAAGAACAAACCGAATATGGAATGGATTTTTTACTGAGTGCTATTGGAAGATGTCGCCATACCACTAGTCTAAAAGGAAAGTTCCAACATGAAGCATTTGCAACACAAGAAATAGTTCTACTGGGCTGTGAATACAATGTATTTTTTATTGAGTGATGTTTGAGGATGTCACTACACCATAAGTTTAAAAGGAAAGTGCTAACTTGAAGCATTTGCAACACCAAAAATCTTCCAACTGGATGGAGTTAGTCATGCACCAGCGAACTCGACTAACTGGGAGGTGCCTGTAGTCTACACTTCATGCTTGAAATCAACACACGCTCTACAAGACATACTATTTTAGGCGCTGCTCTTAATCCCCTATGGGAAAACTACACCTTAAGAGACGTAAAGAAACTTTTGGTTTAACCGGATTGCGTTGACAGTGTAACTAAATTAATGAGCAGCCTAGGTTAGGTTAGGTTAGGTCGGAGTGGTAGCTCTGTTATCACAAATCGCACTTGAGCACGCATAACGGCCCGTTGTGATGCCACGGGTGAGCGCAGTCCCTGTACTAATTAAGTTCCACCAAAATCAGGGAAAAGGCTGCACAACAAATGCACGACTACCCCGCACTGGATAACCACCCAGAAAGTTTGATGAACAAAGCTATATCCTTGATGTCAATAGATGATAGATCCGTTAAGCTAACAAGGAATGGGGAGCCAAATAACCTATATCTGCACCTAACAAGAGACGGGCACTGGCAAAGAAAGTGAACAACAGTCTCCTCTTCCTCAGTGGACATGCATCCACGGCAGAAGTCGTTGAAAGGCAGCCTCATTTTTTCCGCGTGTCTACCCATGACGCAATGACCCCTAAGCACGGCCACTGTAGCCGAGATGACATCACGACCAAGACCAAGTAATCGGTTGGTACGCCTTCTATCCAACTTGGGCCAGGTGAGTCTAGCGGTGGAGCAGAACTCCTCATTGACCCAGGATAGGTTGGCGTCCTGAAAGAAACTCCGCAATGGTCAACTTGACCGAGGCAAGTGGTATAACCAATTCAACAGAAGAGGATTCCGGAAGGAGCGCACCAGCTCTGGCGAACTCGTCGGCCCTACAGTTTCCCGGAATTTCACTGTGCCCGGGGACCCACACCAGAGAGGCACAGGTGAGGCGACCCGAGAGAAGGTCGAGACAGCGGCGACAGAGTTAATCATGAAACCCGATAGAGATCTTATCGCGGCCTGACTATCGGAAAAGATCGTGACGCGAGTGAAAGGAGCATCGTTGACGAGGATCCATTGAGCGGCCCGGTAAATTGCCATCACCTCCGCCTGAAACACACTGCAGTAGTCCGGCAGACGGAGAGAAATATTTAGGTCCAGTTTCCCAGAGTAGACACCGCTTCCAACCCCATTATCGAGTTTAGAGCCGTCGGTATATATATCCAGGACTTCCGGGGGGGGGACCGTATTAGGATTCCAGTCATCCCTACTCGGAATCAGAGAGTGGAAACATCTGTCAAGACAGACATAGACTTGTAATGCATCTATGGTCAGAAAGTCACATCTACATGGCAAGAAACTCTGTTTGGTGGAACCTAGAAACAGCTGAACTAAGTCAGAAGTGTAATACTGAGCGGGAGTTTGCGATTACTTTAATGAGCTGCGGAAAAGTTACAAAATCTTAAGACATACACATGCACATAATTGGTCATTACAACACTTCAGTCAAGATTATAACCTAGCTTCTCACGCGACTTACGTGATGTGTGTTTAAAGTCGATTCCGAACAACAGATGTTTGAGAAACTTTTCATGGCAGTTTTATTTAACACTCAAAGTTTTTACCAGAAATCTGCTGACCAAAGAAATATTTTTTCATATGTTTTGTTGTAGATATCCTGGGGTTTGAACCGTCACCTCAAAAATAATAAGCCTACATAATACTACTACTACTATCCAACGGTGACATCAAAATCTTAAGGCCAATCTTAAAAGGACCGTTGCACAGAGCACGACAAGATGATAGTTGTGATGGAAAAGCAGTTGTCAACCACCAGTCAAATCCTTCGTAAAAGGCCTGTTTCAGCAGAAGGCGGAATCACTGCAGTCAGTAGACAGGAATGCAATTTGTAAGGAAATAAATTCTAAAAAAGGACCGTGATCGACAGGATTCCAATTATCGTACCTAAGGCAACTATTGAAAGCAAAACTGATGTTTTTAACAAATGTAACCAAAAGAAAATATTTCCCAAGATACACAGGATCTTGCAACATGGACATACGAAATTTGACAACTGTCATCTTGTTGAAGCTACATCTTGTTGCCACTTATTCTGTCTATTTTGACAAATCACCATGTGTGACCATAGACAACGACGAGAGTTCGCTAGTTTCCATCGAAAAATCATCTTTAGCGATATGAATCCTATTTCTCGATGTACTCATTCATGAACAAATAAATTTGTCGTTTACCAATCCGCATGGCATCACGAAAAAACCACGAAAAATTCACAATTTGGTGTGGGTTTTTAGCTGGTGGCATCGTCTGTTCAATGGACTCTGCAAAGTGTACGACGACACAACACCCTCCTCTACTACGTTTCAAGCTATTGTGACATAGAGGGAAACGAAAAGGAGAACGAACTGGCACGGACGTGTTCGGTTATGTCTAAGGAGGAGACGATAGAGCTGATATAAGCGCCACTACGGAAATACTTTTCTAAATGAGAAAATGTAGCACGGAATTCAACAATTTGTGGGTTGTCCAACATACATGGTTGCCGAATTTTACAACCGCTGTGTCCACCAGTGGACATCGGAAGAACCAGAAAACTGCATGAGTTCGACAAGAGAAAGGTTCGCATTCTAAGAGGAATACTACAGACAGCTCTTGTCACATTGAATATACTGCATGGGCGATATGGGGTCATGATCTTCTCACGTGGAGGTTATGTGAACTGGCCATTAAACTCGTGCGATTAAACTTAATCTTGTGTTTTTTCTATCTATCTAGCCGCTTCAATCATTGAATAGATGTGGATTTCGTCCTTACGGAGAAGGCTGTATTTACTACAAGACTACTATAAACGTATGGAAGATATTCGTTAAATAATTTTCGAAGGACGATTAAAGCACACTAAACTCATTTCCTTTATGAATATCATTTATACGGCAGCCCACTTGCCCTAGAACATATCAGATTATTTGAGCTGACAAATCTTTCAGTGTATTTATGCAATGTTTACGAAACGAATTAATTTTTAAGGAAACAAAAAAATAAGTAAAATAAGTAAAGAACACATAGAAGAAGGAGTTAAATTTTAAGGAAAATCCTTTTTTTTAAGTTGTAAGGCTTCATTACAATCCAGAAATGATTAATTTCTGGATTATTATTTTTCAACAGCAGCAACAAAAATAAACAAACAAAAAAGGATACAAGAGGGACGACCTCTTGAAGAATTTGTTACGCCTGTTTCTATGCTACAATTTTGAAAACGGTTATAATAAATAACAAAAAGCAACAACAACAGCAACTACAAAAATAAAGAAAATTCTTAAACATTGATTGAAATGGTTTCTAAATGTTTTATACAAATGATAGACAGAAAGACAGACAGACAGACAGTCAGATAGATAGATGGATGAAGAGAACTCTTTACAAAAGTCTAATAATAATGATGACATCAAAAAAAGGACGAAAGAAGAAAGAGATAGAGAGAATAGAGAGCAAAAGACAGAGAGAGGGGGTTGAGTCCAATAGGCAAGACAATGATAATGATGTTAATGCTAGAGTTGCCAGTTGTACGTTGTTATTGTTATGGTTCGAGAGTCCATAATGGTGATTTTGTATTGTACATCACATTATTACTCGTATTGTACTTGTACTGTTATTCCATCAATATTGTTGCCATTGCAATATCGAGTGTTGACACTTTTGCCGATGCCACTAACACTGCCACTGCCATTGCTGCTGTTCTTTAAGCTGACATGTAAAAAACAGTGGAATACAGAGAATAGATGGTCGTTTATCATTAAATATGAAATAATTTTCACTTGGAAAACACTCAAGAGACATTCAGACACATTTATATGAAGATACAAAACGAATAACAATAGCCAAGTGACAAAACAAAACAACATTAAAATTTTAACATTATTAAGGACAAGAGTTGAGACGAATTGTAAGTACCCTGCCAAGATAAGAAACTTAGCAATGTTTTTAAGTTAAGGTTACTCGAACTTAATTGATTTCTACCATCCTTTAGTCAGGATTACAAACTAGTTGCTTATACCACTTATGTTGTGTGTGTTAATTTTATGTGTGAATGGCGGGCCCTACAGTTTAAAGTCGAATCTGAACGACAGATTTCTCAGAAACCTTTTCATGGCAGTTTTATTTATTCTCAGAGTTTTTGCCAAAAATCTGCTGAGAGGAAGTCACCGAAGAAATATTTTTTCTTATTTTTGTTGTGATGTCTGGCCTGGGGTTTGAACCGTGGGCTCAAGTCTAATAAGCCAACACACTACCTACTAGACTACGGCGGCCTAAGTTAAGGTTACTTATACTTAATAGGCTACTACAACCCTTTAGTCAGGATTAAAACCTTGCTTCTCACCCCACCCATTTTGCGTGTGTTTATTTTATGCTTGAGTGTCGGGATCTACAGGTTTGAGAAATTTTTTCATGGCTATTTATTACGTTACAGAGCTTTTCCCAGAAAACTGCTGATAGGAGGTCGTCGAAAGGAATATATTTCTAAACTTGTTACAGCAAACATTTGTACTCTCGAACTCTGTCCTACTATGCCAACACTCTCTATTCATTAGACTACGGTGGCAATATGGGGGTCATGTCTTTTTGATCTACGCGGTACTACTTCTATGGGTAACTACAAATCGCTGTATGACAGAACGTATAATTTCTGATGGTTACCTTGGTAGGGAAACTGTGGTATATAAGAGGAGTACTGAGAGAGAGTTGGAAGAAATACTAGGAGATGTCTTTCAATCATAGAAATGGCTTGATCAGTTATCTTAGTAGAACTAAAAGGATCACTCTTGTTAAGGAATGCAAATATTATGCGAGAAGTTGGTCTTTTACACACTACTTTACCTTATCATTCCTACACATCTTATCCCAACTAACCGGCAATAGTGCTTCCAAAATATTTGTTAAAATCTGTTGCGGACTTCTTTAAAATCTACTCAAGCTTTTGCAGCCTTAATCAAAGACACTCTATGCTGGTGTAATAAAATTTTAATTTTTATCCGTACGCCTCATTGAGTTGCAAAATACTTCTCTAAATAATACGCTGCTGTAACATTTTGTAAGTGTATGACTGACGGCGTAGAATGAGTGAATGAATGAATGAATGAATGAATAAATAAATGACTGACTGGCTGACTGAATAGCAAAATAAGACTGAATAAATGAATGTAAAAAAGGGCACACAGAGAACTCCTGTCAATGATACTTGACATGGTGTCCATTAATGCCATTTGCTTTACTCTAAACAACAACAACAGAAGCAGCAGCAGTCTTAGCTACCCCATTACCATAGTCCTCTATCAAAGCTATTATATAACTGGTCTACATCTTCTTCGTTTTCCATCATGCAGAGTAAGTTATTTTAAGATATTTTTTTTTCTTTCCTATTCTAGTTTTGTTGCACATTGTCTACTGGAAGATAAACGCAAGAGTTGCAGAAGTAGAATACAATTCTCATGATAAAAGGCGTTACCCAAGACGAATGATTGTTTCTTCAACTCATTATTATTCTCTAATGCTGTCCAAGAAGGAACAAACACATCATTATTCCGTATTTTTTGTATCTTTTTTTTCTGCATTTTGTTCTTGTGGATCCCCATGAAACAGGATAATGATAATGACCAACATCATTATCATTTTGGCCATTCTTGCTTTCATTTATTTTCTTTTCATTTTTTTTTTCTTTCTTTTATTTTTGATTTCAAAAAGAAAAAAAAGAGAGAGTGAAAGAAATTATTTTACAATTCATATGTGGCTAGAAAGTAACAAAAGGATTTCACTTAGCCAATCGATAGCGTAAAGGATGTTTTATTTTCCAGTGAATTGCAACATAATTTATCACTGTATTACGATTGTATTTTTATATTCCGATGTATTTAATTGGATGAAATTGATAGGATGCCATAGTTCTGTCCTTTTGTGCCGCCATTTCTACATCTTTATTGTGAGTCCCATCACTTCTATGTCTTCACTAAGAAACCAGAGCGAATGCCAATCACTTCTACGCTATATTTTCTAGAGTAAAACCAATTAGTATATCTAAAATTACTGATGAGGCACTCTCAAAGGCCACAATTCCAATACATTCCAGATACGTAGAAATTTGATGCCCAAGTACTTACGTCTACGTTTTCTCAGACCTTAACAAACCTACAGGAAAAGCTATAACGTTTGTGCGATCATTTGGCGACTGTACTTGAAGGAAGAGTTTCCACTTAAGGGGATCAAACACTCTCTAGAGAAATCCAACCCGAGTCTGCATTAAATATTGCTATTGCAACAGTCTCTATACATTGGAGATTGCGCTCAAGAATGTCAGAAAATATGAGAACAGATACCTTCAACTTCTTATGAAACGAGTAGGATACATATGTACATACATATATAATTCGTCATTACAATCCTTTAGTCAGGATTACGACATATGTTTTGTGTTAATTTTATACATGAGTGGCGGGACCTAGAGTTTAAACCCAATCCGAACCATAAAATATTGACATTGTCGAAACCAATGCCTTTTTCTTCCCTCGCCATATCTCGACGCTGTTCTCGACCGTGTGTTATAGCATTCTGAGGTATATAATCTAGCACTGGTTATTTCTGAGGCTGTTTTTATGTAATTTTTCATTTATATTAAGCAATATCTCGGTAACAACTTGATGAATAGTCCTACATAGAGAGGTTATTTGACGTAACTGCCCAAAAGAATTATATCGACATCATATCTCATATCCTGAACACATTGCTTCATTAAAACTACTCTTTCTGGAAACTTTTCATATAATATGGCCAGATGCGGTCATATTGCGTGGTTTACTGAATCGTCTTATTGAAGCCAAATACCATGCAGTTACTTACTTAAGTGGACATTGCAATCATTTAGCCGCACTTTTATTGTCCTCATTTTTGTCCATAAGAACCGGGACATATAGTTTAACATTGGCTACGAATCAAAATTCTAGAGAGTTTCAGGTTGCCACCACCACCCACCCTCCAAACACAATATAATTTACTTATGCTTAAATAGTAATGAACTAAATGAGAATTATTACCACTTAATAATTCAGTACACAACGATTTTAGCTAACAAACCTCTCATGCTCTTGTTGATCGTAACACGAATAAAATTCTGTATGAAGATAAGTTCGATAAAACCTCCAATGTTAATATGAACAGAGCAATGTTATGTGTTTAACAGAATACACAGTTACTGTATATACGAGTATGATCATGGTATTCATAAATTTACTGGTTGCGTTCTATTAGGGTTTGACAAACAGAAAATAATAACAGAGCACTCCTATTTTCAAATTATGCTGATGAACGGTTGTTAAGCAATAAAATATGGTACCCAAGTGGAACTTGTTAACAAATGGTTTCAGGACTTGAATTTAAAAATCTCATCTCGATATAAATAAGTCAACCTTAGACTCTAATGCTTATACACTGAAAACGTAAGCGTTTTGAATTGCCGAAGAGTAGCACTTTGTAGTTGCAACTTTCGATCTTTAACTACGGCTTGAAAATGGAAGCAAAGGATGAACGGAATATTTACTATGATTGACTTGTCTTTTTGATCTTATTTAGATTATCTGCCGAGTAGACTTTTTCAGAGGAGAAGATTTGCGACTTTGGTAACACCAAAGCTGCGTTTACCAAAATATCTACAAATTCTCTCAACTCTAGCTTAAGAGTTATCAATCATGTCTTCATTCGGACAAAAGAAATGATATTTGTGGTGCATCAGTTAGGAATAATATTTTGACATGATTCTGATTCCTGCTCAGAGGGAGATACATCTCTCTTTCGCTGAATTATCAAACTTGATAGATCAACGAATATATGAACAAATGCAGAAAATCTACAATATTTCGACCATTGCTAGCAATAGTTAGGGCCAAACCTCTCTTAACCTATGAAAGAGAACCGATTTGACATAATTATTGAAATAGTGGTATGTATTATAATTATTGAAATATGGTATGGAAATAATTGTATGTACGTAAGGGCTGCCCATACTATGACTATCGTGGTAGTTGTCAAAATAAGGAATTTGGGAAATCAAGCTTGTTCAATTCATAACGGTTGGCTCCCGAGCGGGCTACTTGGATTGCACTGTTGGCAAGGTGTTGTTATTTACAGGATAACAAAATGAATCGCTAACCAGCAATACAGCTAACCGCAAAGTTAGCTAGTAGATAGTGTGTTCGCTTATTAGACGTGAAACAAAATATTTCTTCGATGACTACCTCTTAGCAGATTTCTGGCAAAAATTTCGAGGAGGAAATAAAATTGTCTTGAAACGTTATTTTAAGAAATCTGTCATTAGAAATCGATTTTAAACTGTAGGTACTGCCACTCATTATTAAAAAAAAACACACACAACACAAGTGGTGTGAGAAGCTAGGTTGTAATCCCGACTTAGTGGTTGTAATGACCAATTATGTATGTATGAATGGTGACAATCAAGCCCCAGAATTAATTTTGAAAAGCAAATCGACAAATTTCATTTCATAAACAAGAGTTAATATTTTTTTTTAATTTTCAAAAGCAACCCGTAATAAGTGCAACCTGCAATAAGTGCAACCCCAAATAAATGCATTTAAATAAAGGAAAACCTTTTTCGTTTCAATTTTTCTTTTTTAATTTAAAAATTATTGATTATCATGAGCTTTTGTTTTGTGAACTAAAATGCTTCATTCTGTCGTCTTTTTAAGTTGAATTATTTTCAACGAACATTGAAATAAATCTTCTGCATCCACAATGTTGCTGCTGCTAAGGATTGGATTTATTTTTCCTTCGTTTTGTAATATTTTCACATGATAAATGTTCTGTGTCTTCCACTTTTTTTTCAGATTTTTTTTTACGAATTTTTAAGAAAAATCTTGTTTTTATAAAATCTTGGTTTTCAGAGCGATGCAATTGATTTTTCATTATGTCTTAAGGAAAATACCATTTAATGCGAGCGTTGCTTTTTATTTTTTTTTTCGCTGGCTTGCTACAGTTTTTACTAATGACTAGATGTTGCTGTTGCTTGTTTTTCTACTACTGTTGCTATTGCTGTTGCTTTTGTGTACATTTGAAAATAGTTTTCCTTCGTCCTTTTTTTGTGCAACAAAAATAAATTGTAAAGAATTGAAATAAAAATAAACAAAAACCAAAACAGAAACAGAAATAATGACAGCAATACTGCAGTAAATGGCAATATTTCTGTTGAATCTACACAACAACAAAAAAAATGGATGAAAAGGAACAAATGAAATGCCAAAGAATTTACCAGTATTTGTTGGTTGCTTTGGTGTTGTTAATAAGGAAAAAAAATAATAATAATGGCGTCTAAGCAGTAAAGAGCAAAAAAATAGAAGCAGACAAAGTGTTTCTCATAAAACTTATTATTTCAGTGCTATTTGTCTAGCCAGGCTGTAATTGCATCACACTTAGCATCTTAAGTCCTAGACACTCTGCACTTCTAATTATTAGAATACAATATTAATCGCTGCTATTTATTTGCCCTTAACTACTACCGCCCTTTCTATTGAATTACACTTTCACTCCAAAAGTAAATTTTCTTCTATTTTTCACATGGCCACGGTTATGACGAAATCTGTTCGTTCAAGATTTTTCCTTAAGGAATGGAACGAAAGATGTCCAGGACAACAATATAAAAATTTCCAAAAACGAATATAAAGCAATGGTAAGAACATTGAAGTCTAAAAGTTTTTAATGCTGGACAAAGTACGCTGTGGTGTGCTTATGTCGTCTGGATTCCGAATTCATTTCAGTCGGAACTCATGGCCATATTGAAAAGGACTCAATACCTGCCGTGGAAAGTCTGATTGTGATCAAATACCTCATCAACATAACTCAAGGTCCGCACTCCTTCATTAATGTGTTGGATTTCTCAAGAAAATTCCGGGTCATTGAAAGGGATATGGATTTTCGGACGTATGAATATCGTACAAAGCGGTAGTGGTCAAGGGTGGTACAGGGCTCATCATTTCTGGCATGTTACACGACATTGGTGGTCTGATTCTCTCAGTTAAACAGGGAATTCTCCAGTCATTTTAAAAAGTGATTCAAGTTTTCTGACATCATGGCGGTAATGCGATTACTTATAGAATACTAACCTATTGGAAGACACTGTGGATTTGAGGAGTACGAAAAGAGTAGTTTTCATTTGAAATGGGGGAACATTCTTGGCCTCTCATTTCCTGTCACGATTTGTTTGAAGTGAAGTGGTTTCCTTTGGGACGTGTTTGATCGCCGCGTTGGATATTATTTTGTGATATCGGAATGGGTTTAACCTTTGACCTAAATGTGATCTTAAAGGACGGTTCGCTACGTTCTTACGAACACGTGCATTGTCCTGAAGTGGTAGAAAACACCCTGAGGGCAGAATTTTTTCTACTGTTTTCTTGGGCATTACTCATACAAGTGTGCTTGCTGTTACCCCTGTTGTTGCTTATAAAGAGCAGTCAATCAGGACTTCTTAGTTAATTTCTGGGGACATAGTCACTCGCAGTATCACAATGGCTCACAGTGCATGCTCTAGTAAATGTTACTACTCCAAGGCTTTGTACCACCACAGCCAAGACATCTCAAACAAAATGAAAAATGAAAAAATATTTCTCTCGTCGACTTCTCAGCAGATTTCCGTTAAAAACTCTGAGAGTAAATGAAATTGTCGTGAAAAGTTTCTCAAATAATCTGTCTTTCGGAGTTGACCTTAAGCTGAAGGTCCTGGCACTGATGGATAAAATGGATGGATGGACACTCAACATGAGTGGCGTGTGAAACTAGTTCGTAATACTGAGTGAAGGGTTGCAATAACCAACTAAGTAAGAAATAGCTGTGCTTTGCAGAAGCACAAGACTTTTAAAGAGTACATTATGTAGGGTATTATAGACTTGGCATACAAATACCTCATATACCTTCATCTTCCTTTTATCTGGCTAGACGTTAATGAATTGGTATCCTGCAGTAATATTTTCATAAAAATTCTTTAACAAAATTCTAATGATTTGCAATTCCTCATAAACCACTACAAAAAAAAAATAGAAACAGCGAAATAAAAACGTCGACGATAGTAAGCTGGAAAAAAAACAAAAAAATCTAAAGAATAAATTGTACAAAAGAATCTTTCACTAACTAATGATGCGAATACACAAAAATGTTGAATAATATTCTGCTTTTCTTACAAATATATATACAGCTGATGCCAGAGTTTTTTTTCATTCATTCTTACATGTATTCACTTGGCGTTTGTTTCGTTCATTAGAAAATGCAATAATTTTTCGCATTTTCCATAAATACATGTATTTTTGCTGTGTACCCACCCCCATCCCCAACACAGTGCCAATGCTGCCAGAAAGAAGCAACAATTCGTATTATTAAATGGAATCTTTTTTCCATGTTTTAATGATTTTTCTTTCTGTTTTTACTCTTGTTTTCAGTTTTTATTTCAATTTTCAAATTCGTTACACTCATGTTTAATTAGCCCAGAAACAGTAGCAAATAAATTATGATGCCATAAAGAAAAACTACTACAACAAATATGCAAGAGTTTCTTGAGTTTGCCTTTGGATAACTGTTGCCGGCAACATTGTTTATCATGTCGTTGTCTATTTTTTTCTTTCTGCTCCACTGTAATTAATTATAGTGCTGCAATACACACACACACACACACATCTTTCCTAAACCTCTATACTTTTTCTTCGTTTTGTATGTTACAGATGCTTTAATTACAAGCAGATAATCGTTCTTATCGTTATGACTTCAATGCAATATTTCATATTTTCTACAAATTCACTATCTAGCTCTGTCACTCCCTCTCTCTCTCTCCGTCTTTCAGGGACACACACTAAAGCACATTTAGTCCTTTAGTCCTTCACAGAACACAACAAGGAAATTTATAACAATTATTTACAGACTTTTCTTAAGCGAAAAAGAATAAATTTAATTGTATTTCTCTCTTTCTCTCTCTCTCTTCCTTGCTCCTCGCTTTCTCTAACTGTTCATAAATTATTGAATTGCATTGCTTACACACACACTCACAGCATTTGAATTATTACAAATACCAATGCAGTGATTTCCTTTCTGTAAGTGGGAGAGCATATTGGAGAGTGGAGTTTAGTTCAGAGTGTTACATACTTTTATTGGATGCCTTTAACAAGGATAATAAACATCTGAAGAGGCCATATGACATGGGAAATTAATTTTAATATTTCATATAAGATTTCTTTCATTTAATTGCAGTTGGATTGTAAAGCAGTTTACGAAAATTTAATGCTTCTAAGCGAAACAAACTGAGATGGTGCCCTGACGTATGGTTCTTGTCTCTGGGAATGCATATTAAAGCGTCTGATTTGTATTAAAATTACTTTTCACGCTAGTCGGCCACTCCATAAAGCTGGGTGATGGGTCACTATTTCTAAGTCTAGATTGGATGTAAATTAAATTATGCCAGGCGGCTGTAAAGGCACTGTATTCTAACATAATCACCTCTAGGACGTTCTACAGGTGCCATAAGTCTCTTAACGAAATAGTCGAGCGGTGCAGTTCATATTATATGAGTATCAGGGACAGATGCTCTCGCTGAAGCTAGACAAAGAGTCTGTTCACACTCTAACGAATCCTACCCATTGTATTGAGTCTTTCACCAAGCGCTTCCTCTTTGTAAATTTGAATAAAACAAAGTGTGTGTGAGATCATTGAAATTTTGTATTCGTTTGAAGGACCTATTGATGTGTGGAACATAACATCGTTCAAAAGTCCGCCACGGCTTTTCTGGGTAAACGCAACCGAAATGTTCAATTTTCCATGGCTCTTTCTTATAAATCAGATTGAAATTGACCGATGACACATGTTATGTTGGCTTTGAGGACTGCTGCTGCTGTTTGTAACTTATTCGCTTACATTGGGGTTTAAGAAAATCCCACAAGAAAAAGAGTCTAATGGGGTAAAATCACACACCTCCGTGTGAGGTGCACATGCCCTTAAATCGATCGTACAGAATATCCTATATGACATGAGATATGTGGCACGTATTGTTGGATTTAGGGTCCGTTGCCTGTTCCAGAACCCATTCGGGGGAACACACTTTGATAGCTGTAGTCGTCCATGTGTGGTTTAGAATACCAACTGAATATCAATCGCCAACGTTCAGTCTTTATAAAACAGTGCATTTTGAGTAGACATGCAATACGAACTGCATTTGTCGGCTTTCCCTTTACTGTAGAGCCAGTAGTTTTGATCAAATATTTGTCACTTAAAAACACTGGTGATATTTATGCGTTTAAGAAAATTGTCTGCTCGACATCGAATCTTCTTAATATTATGCATACTTTAGTGAAATTATATTCTATTAGTAGTGCGTGGATATTTTCGAATACGAGCAACATAGCGCACGGAATATGGTCAAAGTTCTCATGGGTGGTCTTCGAACTCTTACCAATCCTTTCAATTTGCAAAGTAGGTAGTGTGTTGAGCGTGAGTCCATAGTTCAAACTCTAGCCCTGATATCTTCAAAAGTCTTCTGAGAATAAATAAAATTTACAATGAAAAGTTTTTGAATAATCTGTCGTTCGGAGTCGACTTTAAACTGTATGTTCCGCCATTAATGAATAAAAATAACTCACACAACATGGGTGGTGTGAGAAACTAGATGGTAATACCGACTAAAGGATTATAATGACCATTTAAATAAATAAATAAGTATGAAGGGAACACAAGTAATAATGCTACCACTACACTCCTTTAAGTACATGCCTAATGTTAAGTCATAGCAGAAAGAAAAAGTTGACCTTGTGCTATGCAATTGAACTCTATAATTTCTGATCTCCTCAGCATATATAACGGTTTTATCATATGCTCAGGATGGTATAAGAACTACATATCAATGCGGTATTAAAACGAATTACGTTGGCTTGCATTGTCTAACCTTTTAATTTATTTCTTCCTTGCACTAAATGAACAACCCAAAACTTCACGATAACAACGTGTCCTGATTGAAAAACAAACTGGAAAACTTACAGTTACGTACTTACTTACGTTATTATTAAAAACTTTCTAATCAAACGTAATTAAATTAATAAAACGTAGCAACGCCAATGCCTAATAAATCGTAATAATAAGAAGTAATAACGGTAAAGATATTGTAATTAATCACCATATGTTTTCTATGAAACTTAATGAATACAATCCAACAAAGACGTTAACATTTTAAGCACTGGCCTCTAGGCTATAATTCATTTATCACAGCCAAAGAAATGACAAACAATATACGACCGGCCAACCAAAGGCAATGAAGATATGAAATGAAATGAAATTAAACGAAAGAGAGACAGAGAACGAGAGAAAATAAAAACAGATAAACAGATAAATCTATGAACGAAAGAGGACAATGACAATGTGTTAAGGAACAGGAAACTTAAATCACACGCAAATAAATAAATAAATGAGAAACACGAAAATCTCGTTAATCGTCTCAATGACATCTGATGACTTCAAAAAAAAAAAAAAACAAAAAAATTCCATCATACCCATACCATAAACTGCTCTTTTAGCCAAATAGGCTGGAGTAGGAGGCTGGGTAGAGAACGCATAAGATTTAACTGCTTGGCAAAGTGGCCGTGTAGCTTAAGAAGATTATGAATGTAAACAACGACAAGGGCAGGGCATAGCTTTAATTAAGAAAATCTCTCCGAAACACAAGCAAACCTAAGAACCCGGAAAAGGAGAATAAAACAACAGAACAGCTACTTATCAGGTGGCTCTTTACACAGAATTTCTGTGTCAACACATGGAAATGGCCAACAGGATCTTTTGGTTTTCTTTTCTTTATTTAACCGTTGGCTGCTTTATGTGGTCATTGTTTAGCTACGACAACGGCAACAGAATAAACAGCAAGAAAATGCGTGTTGGCGTTAAAGGTATTGGTGATGCTGTAGGCCACGTTAATACCTTTAAGACATATTTAGAGGATAAGTCCTAATAAACATAGTTAAGGTTTTACAGGTATTTAGTCTTATGCTTTTGTTTACGTCTTTTGCCGGTTTCCTTGCTCTCTCTCTCTCTCTCTCTCCTATCTGTTTTTCCTGCTCTGATTAAGATGAATTTGTTTTTCTACTCTACTTTGGTTTATAAACGGGATCCCTTAAGGCAATGGTAAGAACAGCAACCACGTATTTACACAAACACACACACACACCCTCACCCAAGGCTTAAGAGTGTCAAATTTAAACGTTAATACGCTGGAATTATCATTATTTTGTGTCAGCAAAAATGTCGCGTAAATAAAAAATGTTTTGTTTAGATTTCAGCTGACAGACAGACAAACAAATAACAGACAGACAGACAGACAGACGGACAGATAAATAGACAAACGACCAGAAGGAGGCTGTTAGATTTTAGGCCATTTACATGGCTGGCTTGGGATTGTTTGGCACTGTGATTCTAATGCGATTTTCGTATTTTTATTAAAAACCTACGAAGCAGCAAAAAAAAAGTTAAAAATTCCCCCGTGTGTTGTCTGTATTTGTATTTGTATTTTTCATTATTAAACGCCCCTCCCCATCCTCCACCATTACTGCCTGTGTTGTTTTTGATATTTTTCTTAATGATAGAAAAAAAATGACAAAAAAGTGACAGTCTTGACATCTAAACCCGCAGAATTAATGACAGAGAAGAAAACAAAATAATGAATATGAAACAACTTCTCTTACTTACTTGCACACACACATACAGAAATATCTCTTTCTTTCTCTCAGTTTTGCGATTACTTTTAGCCTGAAGGCATATTTCGAATTTAAAAGAAAAACCATTCAACGGAAGCAGGCCATAAGAGCTTAATGTGCGTACAGTTAGTTAACAACATCCGGTCATTATTAAGATTTTTATTTGCCAGAAAATTAAATTAAAATCATGAAACGAAAGGGAGAAGAGAAATGTAGAATGGATTCAAATTACAACTGATTAATGGATTTATTGTTTCTGTCAGAGTAATTATAAAATTATGACAACGATTGTCAAATACGATGTCGAATACACGATGAAGTAAAAATAAATTCGTAAAATGGAAGATCTGACGTTTATCCGACATATTACATAATGATGGAAACAATTCCTTACTGTGCTTACAGTTCGGTTCACTGTCCAGATGCTCAATTAACTTCCTTCTGACTTTCTATTGATACACAGGAGTAGGCAGATGACAGTAATAGTCACTGTTGTTAAATTTTAGTCCAAACATGACGACAACCATGCTAGAGGCCTAAGAACATATTCAAATCGACTACGTTTATCGCGGCACGACAATTTATTTTAAAATTCTTACTAGTTGCCTTAGTCTACTAGGTAGTGTGTTGGCTTATTAGACGAGAACCCTTGGTTCATCCTCCAGCTCAGACATCTCGAACAAAACGAAATGTGAAAGTGCTTCTGGCAAAAACCCTGAGAGTAAAATAAAATTGCAATGAAGAGTTTCTCAAACATCTGTCGTTCGGAGTCTACTTAAACTTTAGGTCTCGCCACTCATGGATAAAATTAACACACACAATGAGTGGTGTGAAAAGCTAGGTTGCAGTCCTAGCTAGAAGGATAGTAATGACCAATTAGAGACTTCTGATCTACTGACCCGCAGCTTCCCGATATTAATACTGATACTTAAGGATATTAATACCGATGGATTCAAAATACTAGACAGAGTAGAGACTGTGGAATAATCATACAGACGGTCGGACAGTTCATGGCAATATTTAAAGTATCGCAATGCGTGTAGGGTGCGGAGATTTCCCCGGAAAACCTTTTAAATCAATCGTTCAGTTAGGCTGCAATTAACTCCCTAAGGAACGTCACCTTGACGTCCGTTGTAGCTCATAAATCCTAGGCATATCTCAGGAAAATTTCAGATCATCTAATAGCTCCTTTGGCTCCCGTGACCGAGATGTAATGTCGTAAATTTCAGGAATGATATAGAGCACACAATCTGAAACATTTTCAAGGTTTTCAGATGGCCTGTCTAATTAGGTGGTAATAGAGGCTCAACTTCGTTTGTAGCAGTTGGTATTGCTAGGCTCTGTTGGACTAATATGGATAATAAGAGAGTTCTTTGTGCTCTTCCTTAAATCACGTGGCACTACTGCAGTTACTACAGTCCTCTGCCGTTAGAAAACTTTTGTAGGAACTGCGGGACCTAAGTATGAAGAGGAGACTACTTTCAGTTAACGGATTTTGCAATGAAGAGGTGAAAGGACTTAAATTGTCTTTTTCTGTCACTTTTGACTGAACTCTCCAGAAGATTTATTTTGAGCTCGTGTTGATTTCCCATAGGCAACTCCGTTTTGATTATTGATTTGTAGCAACACAATGCGTCTAAAGTCTGGTTTAGGTGGGACGTTATCCTTAAAGGAGATTCCACCACCTATGCTAACCTAATATGTGCAACTGAACTATAAGTCTTCTAACTGGATTGAATTAATTGGAATCAACCTTCTCTGACTGAGAGATAAGTCCGACACCACATTGGTCAGCGATAAAAACTGACCTAATAAATCGAGTGGATGACACTTCGCTCCTTAACTGTTCTCTGGATATACCCTATGATTCTAAGAAATGCTTCACAATGAGATCACATAATACTTGTGAGGTGAACGATTCTGTGGTATACGGGTGTGTCGAGAAGATGTGCAGACTTTGCTTATGTAATTACAAGAAGAAGACACTTAAGTATTTTCTTTGCATATTACTTTAAGAAAATATATTTTGAATTACAGTGAAAATACTTGGCTTTCAGCTTCAGCTACCTTTATAAAGGATTTTGATTTAATAATGCCATTTTTTCCTTTCATTATTCTCAATGTGTATGAAAGTATTTCAACCCCACTATTCAATGGAACTTTCTCTACCACTTTTATTAAAACTTTATTTATAAACTCAACTGAACTGGCTGGCGTATTTAATTTTTAAATTTATTTAATCAACAGGACTCTCAAGTATTCTAATTAAATTTATTTTTCAACTTTAATGTGTCCACTTCAAGTCTATGGAAATAATAATAAAAAAAAAGAAAAATGTCCGTGTGTACTTTTTACGGACATAAACTTTTGTTTGTGAAACTTTGAATGATGCTTTAAAGGATGAAGAAAAAACCCACACACACACACATATATACATACAGGACACACAAGGTGCATTTCTCGAAATACTCGTAAATTTTTGTATTTCAGAAAAGAAGAGAAAAAACGACAAATAAAAGGAGAATAAAATCTAAAACTCCCACAAAAATATCAGAAAAAAAGAAAAAAAATTACGAACGTTAAGAAATGGCCTAAAGCTAGAACATCAACAAAAGTTGCAAACAAACTCATACATTCACTCTCATACAACATATGCACAAACACTGTCATAAGAGTTATATAACAAAAATAAAATGTTCTTATGATTTGTTTAAATAAAAGAGAGAGAGAGAGAGAAACAACACACGGAAGAGTAGAGAGAGAAAAGGAAAGAGAATGAAAAATTATAACACAAGATGAAGCAGAAATAAAAACTTTAACTTGAACGAACCTGAATTAGAAGACAAAAGTAACCAAATGTTGGAATGTATGCAGCATATATTCAGGCAAAAGTACAAGAAGAACAACCTCCAAAAAATCATAACGGTCTTTGGCTACAATTACACACATACAGACACATCTTGGAGCATATAAGCAGTTGCCTGGTAGGGTTAACCATTTAGCGGTTATAAAACGGCTGGTCGGGCTGGACAAGGCTATCAGATGTTAAATGTCTTTCCGCTGAAGTGTCCTTTGGTTAGCCATTTACGAAGATGAAGCTTTTAACAACAGAAAAAAACACGTAGAAATAATTCAAACTGACTGCAAAGAGCATTAAGGGATGATTATGGTCGAAGATTGGCATCCAGTAGGCTGTGAGCCTGAGGTTTAAACCCCAGCTTAGACACTTTTTCGGCGAATAGTATTGTCATGAAAAATTTCAAAAAAGTGTCTCAAGTTTATTCAATATGATGGAATAACTTGGGTGAAGTGAGAAGCAATTTGTAGCTAGGTTGGTCATCATTATCGACCTCCTGTGAAAAATTTAGAGAGACTACAAGCGTCACAATCATTGTCAATATCGCAATATGCTTATTGCCTAAAATGTCGCACAGCGTTGTTATCAATTAGGCTTAGCTAACGACTCATTATGGCATATTTTGGATTTGGATTAGCACATCCAATATTATGGAGTCCAACTCAAGCTACAGTTAAACCCCGCTGGCAATTCTCAACGCCGTAGGTTTTCAATGTCAATTTTTCTGACAATATTTTCTCTAACGATGATGCTCATTTTTCATGGTGGTTAAGGGCAAGCAAAATTAGCGTGTGTGGGGCTCGGAGAATCAAAAATATGATTGCGGAATAGGATTGCATACGGAAAAAATGAGTGTACGTTATGTCCGCAGGACTACCAACTTTTTTATACTGTGGTTGTAGATTATGGAAGTCGTAGTAGTATAGTAAGTAGTATGTTGGCTTATTAGACACGAGTCCGTAGTTCAAACCCCAGCTTAGACATCTCGAACGTAACGAAATTTGACCAAATATTTCTTCTACTTCCTTCTGGCAACAACTCTGAGAGTAAAATAAAAAATTGCCATAAAAAGCTTCTCAAAAATTTGTCGTTGGGAATCGAATTTTTAACACAACCTGGGTGGTGTAAGATGCTAGGATGTAATCCTGACTAAAGAGTTGTAGTGATCAGTTAAGTAAGTAAGTTGTAGGTTATGAAGATTGTTTATTATTTAAAAAAGATGGGTCCTTGAAGTACATCTCTTGACCGTTTTTGTGTTTGTTGTATAAAAATTTCAATTTAAGTGACACCAATTGGCCATCGTGGAATTTGCTAGTTTTTGTGAGGCTACGTCAAACACAACATTTAAGCGGATAACGTTATAGCATTTAAAAACCAATATTCGTCAGGTTACTATCGAGATTCCGCCCGAAATGTGTGAAAAGGCTGCTGTTCTCAGTCCTGAGGATTGTCATTGAAATAAAATTTTAATTCGTTCATAATAGCCAAGGCAAGGTGTAAGCGTGTGTCTTCCTTACATCTGCTTTTGAAACCGGTATGTGAATAACCTTTTACAAACAAAAAAATTTGAGTACGAATGTCTGTGGCAGTACTTGAGCAAAAACTAAAAAAGAGAGGCAGAGAAAACAAAAACTTTTGCAAGCACTCATACTCTTACACAACCATACAAGTCCAAACACACATACATACAAACAATTATGATTACATACTATAGCTCTGCTACAGCTTATAATAAATTTATGTAAATGTAACAACTTGTCCATGTGTATGTGTATATGTATACGTATGCAAGTCGACATGTATGTGTGTTTGTAGTTACATTCCTACAATATCACCGTTCATTTCACATTCGTAACAATGATTCTTATTAAAAATTCAATTCAATGACTGTGTGAGTAAGAGTGTATGGGTTTGAGAAAGTAAGAGGCGGGTATAGCCGTGTATATGTGCTAAAGAGAAGATGTAGAAGAAAAGTTCTTTACTTGACTTAACTAGTTGGCCAAAAACTATAAGTTTTAAATTATTTCAAGTACTTCCAACCATCTAACCGAACAGAAACCCCAAAAAGTAAAAAAAAGAAACGAAGAAGAAGAAGACAGACGAAAATCATCTCAGTTATGGTGAATGAAATTGAAGGTGGTTTTTATTTGGAAGCCAGGGCTGGAAGTGATTCATTGAAACCAATATTATTTAAAAGTTTTTAAACGAACTTAGGAACATTGATTCGGTAAAATATTTGAAACTATTGTTATAGAGAGTTTTGAAGCTATGTTAGCAGTTTTTGGACGACTATACTCGTACACCATAGGCGGCTGTTTTGCAACTGAAAAGTAAGATTTCTGTTCACCCACTTAGCATATCTACGGTGTTGTATTTATGGTCAGCCGGCAGTAATTAAGGGAGGAAATGGATTTGGAAATGGATGGGGACGGAAATCCAAATGCAAAATATGCCATAACACACACAGATGGGAAAAATTACCTGCTAATTACATGAAAATTACAAATTATTCGCCTCATTTTCTCTATCAGAGACGTTATGTTTGAAAGTGTGTACATCGAAATCGCGTTAGTCTAGTAGGTAGAGTGTTGGCTTATTAGACGAGAGGCCACGTTTTAAGCCCCAAGTCAAACATCTCCAATGAAACGAAATATGAAAAAATATTTCTCAGACGCCTTCCTCTCAGAAGATTTCTGGCAAAAACTCAGGAAGTGAATAAAATTTCCACGAAAAGTCTCTCAAAAATCTGTCGTTCAGTCAACTTTAAATTGTAGGTCCCGCAAATTATGTATAGTATTAACACACGCAGCATAAGTGTACGAGAATTGTACGAGTACGAGAAGCTAGGTCGTAATTCTGACTGAAGGATTATAATGACTAATTATGTATACATACATGTATATGTACATTACATGTATATGTACATTATATGTAATACTGGGTATCTACACACGTTATCTCTGGGTATACACACCCAGAGGTTGGGAATGCCTCACAACTACTTCTACAAGAAAAAGAGGAGACCACAGAACATATTCTGATGGGCAAAGAGAATTTACTGTCAGAACCCATCTAATTAAAGCTGACTTAGATAAAATCCAGACATTTATAAGATAAGAAAAAATCGAAAGGGCTTTCAGGCTCACCAACTTTTCCCTCAACGTTCTTTTAGCTTCCACATCTTTCTGGCGTTACCGGGACACAATTTAACAAAGAAGCGGATAATCGGTTTCACCACTTTATCTCCATCATGAAGATGCCCTACTCATACCAACAATTGAAATAATCTTGCACAGCGCACGAAATGGTACTTGGATTGGCCTTCTAAAGAACTTACGAATTCTGCCAACAAGTTTTCACAACTCCCAGCCATTGGCTTCGCCCACACAAAGCCTTACATTTTCGGCAATCAAAAAGTAAAACGAAAATTCTGTGTGATAGTTTAACGAAAACTACATATATGAGGCAGTTGTGTTGGAATCATTTCATCGTTTTTTCTTCTCTTTTTTTTTGTTCCAAAAAGCTGTTCTTTCTTGTGCCATTTAAGTTGAATTTCAGATTTTTAATGTTTGTGGGAGTGTCAACCAGAGAAAAAGGTAATTTATCATCGACAGTAGTTTTTAAACCATGCAAGCACACTCACACGCTTCCAACAAGTTAAGGCAAAAGAGAAGTGCAAATGGGGAAACTATAGTTGGCAACAATAAAGGCATTAGCAATTCATAAAATCAAACAAAAGAGAAGAAGAAGGAATAAAAAAGGAGAAAAAAGTGTCCTTTGAACGCCTTTAAGTGTGTGAAAACTATAGTTTTAATGATGCCACTACCACTGCCACTGCCACTGCTATACACTCTGCTATACATCTGTACCTGCTGCAAAGAAAAGTGTGAATTGCAAAGAACCATGTAGATGAGGATGATGTTGATGTTGCTGATGATTTTATAGTTCAAGCAGAGTAATGGTAATAATACTCTCGTACATGATTTCTTCCAACACTTTGTTCTTCTTCTTCTTCGTTTTTTTTTCTTTCTTTCTGTTGATTGTATAACAATCAAGTCTAGTTATGGTTTATGTGTTCTGAAACTCTGTTGCTCAATGGGTGGCTTTACTCTGTAGTTGTTCTGTTTTTTTTTCGTCCACACTTAATATTACTTTTGCTTGTGAGTGTAGGATTCGTGTAAGACCAGCCCTTAGTTTTCTTCTTCTTAGACATGCGATTTTGCGTTTTAAATCGTTTTTTTTTAATGAGAAAATGAAAGAAAAGCAAAATTCACATGAAATTTTGATTGTGACAGATAAAGAAATTATGAATCACTATTATAGACAACACACTTCATTACGATAATAATAATGTATGCAAATACAGCAGTGGTCAAGTAATTAGTAAATGAACTTGATTATTAACTTGTGTTTTCAATGTTCTTTATTATTTGGAATGTAGCGGGAAAATATTGCGAATATTTAGGTTCAATTCGCTTTGATTTAAACACGACACCCACATTTAATACGAACATGGCTCGTCCTCATTGGAAAGATTTATACGATGGATAGTGAACTGTGCCTCTCTTTGAAACAGAGAACAGCTTCAAGTCAATATTCTCTCTTTGAGAGCTCAGTTTGGAGTTAAAAATTTACGTTCACTACGTGATAGTAATTCACAACAATCTTGCAGACTTCATATAAATTTCCTGATCCTTTTTGGCTTTTTTGGGTTCTCACGTATCTCCTCCTCAAAAATGTTTTCCCATTTCCCGACATGCAGCACACTGATAGATCAAGTTAGCAACAGTATCAGCCTCTTTCGCATCATTGCATTACGATTAGATTACGACAGCGCAAGAACTGTGAGCCGATGGTAACACGAGAAGAAAATTGTGAGCGGTAAACTCAGTGGGTATAAAAAACCTAAAGCAACATATTAAGCAAGGTTCGACACACCAGAGTACTTACTGTAAATAATAAACAGTTATTTCAGTGATAACAGTGTCTCACAGAACTGGAAAAACATTGCGGAATATAATGTGCGATGGCATATTGAGACTTATGCTCATCTACGTAGTGTCAACTGAAGGCTGTATGAACAACACAACAATGGTGGTTATAGCCAAACGTCTTCTCATTTTGAGGACAAAATGCAATGATGCTACAACGAGAATTTGATAATGAATACGGATAATGCTGATCCGGATTTAGCGGCACAGAAAGCGAAAGAAACAGTGATAGCTAACCATTGGCGAAGACATCAAATAAAGCTGTGTAACGATGCCAACGTGATAATTTCACAGCACTAGGCAAAGGTTGGCGTTAGGTTCTCTTTTATTATGTCGAATGTTTATGGAGCTCACTGTAAAAAAGGCGGCATCTGACAATAGCTCTAGACGCTCCGCAATAAAATACTACTGGGTATACAAAAGTGTCTGAAGAGGCAATTGGAATAATATCCAAGAACATGGCGACAGATATTCAACCAAAGGAGCTTGTCCTGCTTTACAATGTACACCAAAGTCAAGCATACATCGTTGCATGAACGAAAATCAGAGGAGCTTTCATGGTCTCTTAGAGAATAACAGCAAAGGTGGAAAACGGAACGTAATGGTATACCCTGTGTCATAACATGAATTACAAGATCGCACACACAGACACTGTCTGGTTTTGAGTGCTTCCGATATTATCCGCACCAATTTCAGAAGGCATATACTTCCATTAGGAGAATGGTTTATACCTCCAAGAAAACGTCATTAAAATATTCTTTTCGGACTACAAGCTGAAATAATGGCCAATCTGGCCAGATGAAACATGTAACTTTCAAATAACAGAATTGGGTCTGATATTTCACGATTACAAAATCGTACAGACCCAACTGAACAGTAAATAACATGACATATAGGCATAGGGCAGAGAAATCTGCTCCCTTTGCTAACCTTTTGACGACTAGAATAACTTTAATACACCAGAACTGCATGTGCTGCTATCTTATTTCCAGAAATCGAATATTTTTTGATTAACATAGAGAGTGTTAGACTCCACTCAATGCCTTTAAAGCTGCTGTTGGAAGATATGTCGACTTGATGTAAAAGCTAGCCTCAACTCTTAAGATGGTCTTCTACGTACAGATGTTATTCGACTCGTATCGTTTTAGGGTACCCGTGGTGCCAATTGATCGTTGTAGATTTAAACGAACACATTTTTAAAGAATGGAGAGCAGGAAGATAATTGTCGTGAACCGAACAGGAATTTCTGTTGTATTGAAGTATGAATAAGCGATCTTTATGAACATTACAGTCAGTCTTAAGCCTGAGATTTTAGGCCATTAGCTCTGTGGGTATGTTGAAAATCATCTGAGGTACTTTTATAAAAGTTGTTCTTGCTACACTTCAAACCATTAAAGTTGTGGTAGAAACAAATTTAAATAATATGTTGCAGCATTTGATCTGCATCACCATTTGTATAAGGGATGGATTAACCCATACGCGAGTTATATCTACATTTACTAATTAGTTAGCCATTGCTGTACTCTAGTTTCCCTATTATCTAATTCAGATTGTGTGGTTTTATTGTGTAAAGGGCTCAGAGGTTTTCATTAATCCTTGTGGACATTAAAAACTCTACCCAAGTTGCCTACATGTATGCGTAAGGACATGTGTATGCGTGTGTGCTTGGTCCTGTGGTGACATTGATTGATTACAAATCGCAGTTCAATGCAAATGAAAAGCCAATGCCCAAATAGAAAACCAAAAAGAAGAGGGGGAGTAAAGCAGAACCAAAAACCCCCAAAAAAATGCGAACATTTAACAAATGGCCAACTGATGAACAATACAAATGTGAACAATGTGTACAATGACAACAGAGGGAGAGAAGGAGAGAGGGAGAGAGAGAAAGGGTGAGAAAAATGATGACACTGACAATGACGATAATGATGGCAATGTTTTTTTTTTTCTTGTTGCTGCTGCTTTTCTACTGCTTTTGATGAACTAAATGACATGCGGGTAAATGTGGTAAGTGGCCGGCTAAACTCATGTGTAACTTAGCACACATAAAAACGGAGGCCTATTGTATATGAAAACCCCCACTAAACCACGACTAAGATGAGGAGGATAATAAAACGATTTTTCAACAAATTGCCTTCAAAACAAAAAAAGAAGAGAGGGAAGAACGTATGTTTTTTTTTGGTGGAACATATTGAATAACCCTTACAAGAAATGGCTGACAGTTATAGTTTTGGTCTAAACGTTTAATATGTCGGCTGTATAATGTTTTTTACTTGTGGCTAAAAGCGTGTCAATAACAGTTCATTTGTTGTTCTTCATCTTCTTCTTCTTCACAGTCTTCTTCTACTTCAACGTCTTTGTAATCTGACAATTGTAATCCCATTGTTTTGTTGTCATTGTTATTGTCTTTATCATTCTTAACTAAATTTAAGCCGATAATAACTTTGTTGACATTGATGTTGCTATTGCTGTTGCTGCTGTTGCTGCTGTTGCTGTTGATGATGATGACAATGATGACACTTTTGAGGTTTTCATGTCCAATAAACGACTGTTTGCAGGAAAAAATGAAATCGTATATCATATACATTTCATTTCATTTCATGCACAAGATAAATTGAAATCCTTTTTGATTGAGTCCTGCTTACAAAAGTTTACTTCAGTGTGGCTAGCTGTTGCCGTTGATGGCAGATGATTACCAATAGTTGTCACTGTTGTTGACAATTTGATCCACTTCTTTATTGGCAACTTAAATGTTAAAAAAAAAAACGAAGAACAAGATTAACTCCTATTAGGAAGGATATTAAATTTCATTAAAATATCTCTAGTTTTGGGCAATTTGTAAGGCAGCCAAAAGAGACAGTTTAATGGATCTCACAATTGTTAAGAACGTGGGTTCTTTTTTTCTTCTTCTATTTTCGCAAAAGTATATATGAGGACAAACTAAGGTACTATCTATAACTGACCGCGTTCTCTAGTCCATCTGTTGTGTTAAAACATGTCTCTTCTTCTCTGCAATTACGACTTGAAATTCTCGAATACGATGAGTATCCTACCCAAGGTTTTCATATATTTTGGAATGAATGTTACATTTAAAGATAAATTATTGCATATAAATAACTTCCTCGCATCCACTTGTCACATTCCAGCTGTTGTGTTCATAAAAATAATTGACCAATTTCCTCCAGTATTGGACTTCACTGTTTGTGGAGCATTTTCTCAATTCTGTGACAATTTTTCCAGCCTCTGAAAACTAGTTTTTTAATTCCTTTTGGAACATGAGAACACATCAGGTTCACATGCTATCTTTACGTGTGACTCAAATATGCTGGCTCTCCTAGAGTCTCCCAGATGATTGCAGAGCATTTCTGCCTGATTTGTTTCTAATCACGAAGTCAGCGAAGCCAGTCCGAGAAAATTGTTTTATCCAAGAGATATATTGATTATCTACAAGACTGTCATACATACTTACATACATGCATACATAATTGGTTATTACAACCCTTCAGTCAGGATTACAACCTAGCTTCTCCCACCACCTATCTTTTGTGTGTGTTAATTTTATACAAGATCGGCGTCATCTACACACATTTTTGAGAAACTTTTCATGGCAATTTTATTTTCTCTCACAGTGTTCGCCAGAAATCTGCTGAGCAGAAGTAGCCGTAGAAATAATGGGTGCTTTTTTAAGAGCTATAGGAAAAATTTTCAAAAAAAACACATAAAATTCAGAAAAATGCATGAAATCTTTTTTTTTTGAATAGTACGGTCCATATAATTTAATGATTGAAGATTATTTTATGCAAATGTTTACCGCGAGTGCGCCTCAAATGGTCCATCCGCTTAGTCCAATTTTGGCATACTCTTTCCAATATATCGGCGGGTATCTCACGAATAAATGCTCCAATATTGTCTTCCAATGCGTCAATTGAAGCGGGCTTGTCTGTATAGACATGAGCTATAACATAGCCCCACAAAAAATAGTCTAAAGGCGTTAAATCGCACGATCTAGGCGGCCAATTGACCGGTCCCGAACGTGAAATAAAATGTTCACAGAACTCGCCTCTCAATAAGTCCATTGTTACGCGTGCTGTGTGGCATGTGGCACCGTCTTGTTGAAACCACATGTCATGCAAGTCAAACTCTTGCATTTTGGGAAAAAAAGTTGGATATCACCTCACGGCAGCGCTCACCATTCACAGTTACGTTACGATTCGCAGCATCTTTGAAGAAGTACGGTCCAAAGATGCCACCAGCCCATAAACCGCACCAAACTGTAACTCTTTCTGGATGCATTGGTAGCTTTTGCAATGCTTCTGGCTGATTTTCACTCAAAAATCGACAATTCTGCTTATTTTCGTATCCATTGAGCCAAAAATAAGCTTCGTCGCTGAACACAATTTTTCGATAAAGAAGTGGATCTTCGGCCAACTTTCCAAGAGCCCATTCATCAAAAATTCTGCGTTGCGGTAGGTCGTTCGGCTTTAATTCTTGCACCAGCTGTATTTTGAAAGGCTTCACGGTGTTGAGTAACAGAGGCCCAATTGCTGCGAACGGCGACGAATCGATAATTGATGGTCATCATTAACACTGACCGATACAGCTGCGATATTTTCTTCAGTTCGTACTCTACGTAAGCGTGTTGGTGGTTTAATGTCCAACAATGTAAATTTGTTGCGAAATTTTGTCACAATAGCCCGAATAGCCGCTTCAGTGGGTCGATTAAATTGACCATAAAATGGAAGAAGCGCGCGATGTACTTTCTTAACAGAGCGCGCATTTTGATAATAAAATTCAATAATTTGCAAGCGTTGTTCGTTTGTAAGACGATTCATGGTTAAATTATAGACCAAACTGAAGATGTTTGACAGTGAAACAAAACACGAAACGTGCGTGAGCTGTTTAAACCAGTGTTGCCAAAAAGATAATAGCTAAAAAATCACCCGTTATTTTTCATATTTGGTTTTCTAGAGATGTCTGACCTGGGATTTGAACCTTGGCCTCGCGTCTAATAAGCCAAAACACTAGGTACTAGACTACGACTACTATCAGATAGCCACACGACCTTAAAGGCACTAACTAGGCATTATTTTAGCTCGAAATTGGCTTCAGTATACAGGAAGTCTCTTGGAAAGGTGCAGTGGGCTACCGTATTGATGTGTTGAGTTCTACGGCATTGTGAAAGGAGGCAATGATACTGTAGAAGAGACTGACAAGGTAAAGAGCGGACTAGGGTGTTAATCTGATAGATCAGGGCATTAGACTGAAAATACACTATTCACAGCGCAATAGGATAAATTCCAGGCCTCCCAGTCCAGAATAGTTCTACAACAGGATAAGTCCTGAAACTGGGAAGGAAATATTTAAGGATTTTGATAAATTTTTTGACTGAGCTCTGCGTCTTGAACGCAAGAAGTTTTAGCTGGCTAAATACGATCTTTTTCTTTTGCCCTCTTCAGAGGAAAGTAAAATTTATATGAGTATTCATTAGATGTTTAATGTTCAATCAATCTTCAATGTCCCCGTGTACAGAAAGCAATATGAGAATATCCATCGAAAAACTTTATATGTGGTGTACCAGCTCTACGGGAATCCAAAGGCCGATTTACAACCAGTAAATATGCGAATACCTCAACTCGATATATCCTATTACTGGATTCGCAGTGCGACAGTTTCTCTAGCCGTTATTTCATCCTGTAGTCCTATAAGTCCGTCTGTTCCGAAAAGAATACTTTAGTGACGTTTCCTTGGAGTTGTAAACTATTCTTGCAATGAAATTATCCGATATGTTAGTTAGAAAACCAGAATCCAAAGCGGGTTCAATTATCGTGAGGTCATTAGAGAGATCCAGATGAACGATACTTAAGACTTCCATACTCTTGTGGAACTCAGTCTCTTTGCAGAGTTCGCAGTCACTTGTTTGACCAACATCTCTGGTGACAGCCAATTAAAAATAGTAAACAATGTCTCAGACAAAGCAGTTCTAAGAGCACCTCTTATCATAGTCGTCATTATCCTCATAATACCCTCAAATCGGGTTTGATGATTCCTTTTCTCTAAAGACAACGAACAAACCGCGGCTTTGAAGGATGGATTTGGTGTGACAAGGCCACAAACTAAACACAACAGGCTTGATATATTTCCTTCGAGACACCCGGTACAAGGAATATGGCATACATTTCTCATGATTTCAAATTAAAAATTCTGCAATTTTAAATCTTAAAATATTTGAAAAAAAATATTTTAAAATAAAATCGATTCTTATGAGTTCACTAGTGAAAGATACACTGTAGCAAAATACTTTTGAGAAGAGGGAGAGAAAGAGAGAGATATGAACTGTACTTCAAAAGCAATTCAAATTATGAAGTATTAATTTCGTAAATGAGAATTTATTTTAATTTAATTACTTTTAATACTAACCAAACGCCCTCCTCCACCTCTCGCTCTCGTCGAACAGACTCTCTTCATAGCATTTAACGCCACTCATCAACAGCAATTGTAGCAATAAGAGCAACAACAATAAGAAATTCTTTAGGTAAACAATAATCAAATGTCATTATCTCTCATATTTAAGCTCTTCGAAATAGACTTCCTCCTCAAGTATCCACTTAATGGTTCACTCTTACCCATCATCAAGGAACAGACAACAAGCAATGAAAGCAATAGCAAGGACAACAACAAAATATAATAAAAGCTTTAACATTAATGGGAAATAGAACAAGATATGTATACATAATCATTAATAAATAAAAGACAAAAAGAGAGAGAAAAAGATTTTACTAGAGCGAGTGAATAAGAAAGAAAAGTGCTTAAAATTGATGCCACAAGTGTGAAACTTAATAAAACGAATTTACGTTACGAAAACAGTCTCCGTCTTCTGTTGCAAAGAATGTTCACTTCAAAGCCACAAAATGGTTTTCATGAAGAGAGAGAGACTGAGAGAAAGAAGGACCGAGAGAGAGAGAATGCAATAAACAATTAGATTTCTATTGTACAAGCCAAGAGATTGAACATTTTTCCGAGAGTGTAATTATCAGCACATACATGCCCACACTTACATAAGGCTTCCAAACATGTTGGGTAATTTAAAAAATTTCCACGATTTGGTAATGCTGCTATCGGTCGATTAACACTTATTTCATTGCGTCAAATCAATTTGTGGGTACAATTTCCTGAGATAATTGGATTAAACACTTTCGAAGTTAATGCAACATTTTTTGGAACAGATAGGCGCTACTAATTTTCGCGGTAAGCAGTCCTTTTGGATATAGTGGGTATTTGTACAATATGAATACATATGTAACCGTGATTGCGAATTCTCCTTGCGACTTAGATATTGAACATAAGCCGTGATTAGTTGCAGGGCCAGTCCATTATCGTAAAAAGAAAATTTTTTTCAAATAAGCAGCACAAGATCATCTGCATTAGTGACCGCCTTGGTACCTATGTGCATGGGAATCTTAGCCAAATGTTCTTCTGACTTCTGTTCTGAGTACGACTCCGATAGATAGATTTATTGAGAAACTTTACTTGCCAGAAATCTACTGAGAGAAAGCCGCCGAAGAAATATTTTTTTCCTCTTTCATTTTATTCGAGATGCCTGCTCTGCAGACATATTTGCAGGATATTCTCTACCTTTGCATATGGTTAGGGACCATTCTGACGTTATAATCTCCTTGAGATTCTTATAATGGATTTTAAGTGGATTAAACTCCGTTAAACTAAGAATAGCCGGATTAATCAGGCCTTCTTATTAGCTTGTCATTTCTCATCTCTCTTTTGCGAATGCGGGAAGTTAGTGTGAAAAAGGAATACCAACATCATCAACTTCTAAATTCCATTGATTTTGGCGTGATATCTTGGACCTACACCCATTCAATATTCAATTGATCCAAGAATTGAAGCTAAATGACCATAGACAACGACGTGTCTTTGCTAAATAGGCTCTGAAGCAGTTCGCAACTGATCCTAATTTACATCGAAAAATCATCTTCAACGATGAGGCCTATTTCTGTAAGGATGAGTATCTAAATAAATAAAATTTCTGAATTTAGAACAATACCGAGCCACATGAGAGCCAAAAGCGTCAATGCATCCAGAAAAAGTCATTGTTTGGTGTGGATTTTTTTTTTTTTATTTAGACTGGCGGAGTCGTCAGTGCTTAATTCTTCCGGGACAACATTGTAGGTCGATGATTACCAACTTCTTTTGTACTCAACTGGATGATCTGGATAGCAACGACGTGTGGTTTCAATAGGTCGACGATACGTGCCACACAGCTCATACAACATTAGAACATTTGAGGGCATGGTCACCTCACGTGTTCATGATGTGTACTAGCCATCGACATCGTGAAGTAAGACCCTATTAGAGTTTTTCTTTTGGGTCGCAAATGCACGCAAATAAACCACAAACCACAACGTTCCTCAAAGTCAACATAACCCATGCCATCGTACAAATTCAGTTTGATTTACGTGCCAGAGTGATGGATAATTGAACAATTCGTATCGGCTCTACGCAGAGAAGCCGTCGCGGCTATTTGGACGATCTTCCACATAAAATGGCATCAATAGGTCTTTCTCAAGAACAAAAAAATTTCTTTTGTGTTTCACACACACTTTGTTTAATTTAAATTTAAATTAAATTTATTTAATGGGGAGTACTTATGTACATGTTTGGTTTGAGTATCCCCTGTATCGGTAAGTGGTCTGAGCAAACAGACCCGAACCATCTCGACTTTCGTCCACGATCATCTACTTCACTTGAGATGTGCCCAGCTTATGACGGCGAGATGGGTATTTGCTGATAT
Organism: Sarcophaga subvicina; assembly: GCA_936449025.2. Taxonomy (NCBI): domain Eukaryota; kingdom Metazoa; phylum Arthropoda; class Insecta; order Diptera; family Sarcophagidae; genus Sarcophaga; species Sarcophaga subvicina. The sequence goes on from OW388083.2 coordinate 80,060,515, forward strand.
TGTTTGTATAGAAAACCTACTAAGTTCGGGTCAGATATCGGTTGAAAAACCTCTCAATGGTTCTGAGGTCACAACTGACTTCAATCGAAAAATGTCAAAAGATTACTGATTAATAATGGCAAACAAAAACTTGATTAAAATTGATTTTCCATCTTTTTTTTTCCATGTACAAAGAAAAAACTTTTTATCTTCACCAATATACACTTGAATGTTATTTCAAGAGCAAATTATTTCTTAGTACCCACACACACACATATATATTTTTATAGGCTAACCCCTACTACCATCAACACAGCTCTAAGTGTTTACATTTCTATTCTCTCTCTAATATAAACACAGTCATACACTGCTCTGCTCTCATAAAATATAAAATCGTTTAAAATTCAAAAAGAAAATTCCTATTCTTGTTTCTTTATTTTTTATTGCTTTTATTGTTGTTGTAGTTGTCCTTGTATTTGTTGAAGTTTTTGGGTAATTAACGTTCTGCACACTCATACTGACACTCATTTACACCCACTGGTGGTTTCCTATTTCTCTCTCTCTCTCTCTCTCTCTCTCTGTCTTTTTCTATGTCATTCGGTTGAGAGACTTCCTTGTCATTATTAACAACAACAACAAAAAAGAAGAAGAAAGTTATTAAAAATCTTTAAATGATGCCTTAATTTGTTGGCAATTGAAAATGTCAAAATCATAAAAACCTACATTAGCAACAACAACAATAACAAGGAGAAATATTAGCAAAATAGACTGTAAAAAGGCCAAAGAAATATTTATTTTGTGGTTGGATAAGGCAACTCGCAAAGAAAACAATGAAAGCTTTACATTCTAAAGATGATGATGGGAATTTTTCCTTGTCTCCTTTTACTCTCTCTCTCTCTCTCTCTCTCTCTCTCTCTCTTTTTTTTCTCTTGTTGTTTGGTGTCATTTATTGGTTGTAAGGACAGTTAATGATTGTCTTAATTGCAGGCAACATAAATGTGGTAACAAGTGTTGTTCTATATACACAGTTTACAGTTTATTTTAATAATTACATACACATACTTAGTTACATACAAAGGATCCCCAATTTTTTATTCGATATTTAGTTTTAAGGACTAGTCGTGTGGCAATAAAGAAAATTTGTACAATGTGACAATAGCGTAATAACTTTAAAATATAGCGTAAGGACTCATTTACAACACTTGTAGGAATGCAGTTAGAAATTAAAGTAACAGTTTAGATACGATGGATGTGAGAGCACAAATAAAAGGATTGTCAATTTCCACTTGAGTACAATGTAAATAATTCCATTGTGTTATCCGTATTAGATGCAGTAGCGGTAGTAGCAGTAGTAGTCGGCGAATCAAATGGAGTAATTCGAAACATGGAGCATTGAACTAAAGCCTAAAGGCCAACTGGCATCTACGCCATCTTCTCCCTCAACATTATGTCTACATGAACCTCGCTCAGACCGAAGCAAGTTATATAACCCATCGTTGGCTCTGATATCAGATTTTGAAGTTCTGATGAACCCAGTAGTAGGTAGTGTGTTGGCTTTTTAGACAGGAACCCGTGGTTGAAAAATACTACCTCAGACACCTTAAACGAAACCAAATATGAAAAAGTATTTCTTCGGAGTTTTCCTTCCAACAGCTTTTTGGCAATAATGGTGAGAGTAAATTAAATTTGCCATTAAAAGTTTCTCAAATCGGTCCTTCAAAGTAGACATTAAACAGTAGACCCCTTCACTCATGGATAAAATTAACAAACATAATATAAGTGGTGCGAGAAGCTAGGTTGTAATCCTGACTAAAAGATTTCTGATGACCAATTAAGTTAGTAAAGAGTAAAGATTCAAAAAAACCTGCAAATATCTACTGACGCCTAGTCAGTAACTGCTGAGTAGGTTGGTAAACAGGAATGCTTTCTTTTTTTCTTGGCCACAGTGAATAATGAATGAAAAAGTTTTGATGTACACACCCTAATATCATATATATGCCTAGGACAAGTAAGCTGGGAAGACAACCTAACTGAGAGGGCTCGTAAACCAGCTTAAACCACCTACTGCTCTAGTAGGACAATTGTTACATAGAATTAGTAGAAGACTGTGGAATTTTCCCTCACTAATATATTGTGTTTCCGATTTAATTGTCATAAACCCCGCTACGAAACTGATCCTGAGTAAAGAATCTCCAACTACTTGCAAACTGGTTGCCACATGCTGTGGCCGCTTTGATCAATACTCGCTGAAATTTTGTGTGAATGCAATATGGATTCCTGGTCACAAGAAGGTCTTAGAGAAGGCACACTCCTACCAGTTATCAATCGACACATGAACAAACGTATACTTCTACTCAACTACCCATAAGCAAATGTATATGTTAGGATAAGAAGCGTAGCATCCAATTACTTAAATTAGTCCCTCAGAACATCTCAATCACTGTATATACTCTCATGCATCAGGGCGCAATGGATAAAGAGGAAGAGAATAGGATAGAATGGGAGAGACTTCCTGCAAACGGCGTCCGTAGAGTTTGTAGATCGATTAAAGAAGAGTTTGGTCATCTTATTTGCCCAATGTTGATCCTCAGCTGGACTCAAACTTCTCACTTACGCTTTCCTGATACTACATATCAAATCGATTAGTAAATTCATTATATTTTCACATTAGTTTTCATTTTGCTTCTAAGAGAGTCATGCTTCAAATGTGAATCCTTGATGCTAATTGGCGAGAGCGATTAATCCCAATTTGTCTGTTAGTTCTAAGACATCGTTTCATGTGATTCCCTAACAGACTGTTGTGTGCGCCCTATCTTTTCCTAGCATCATGGTTAACTCAACAAATTTACGGACAATCCGGCCAAAATTGATTCCAACTGCCTAATAATTTTTTCTGCAAAAGTCCTTTGTGAGGTTTGTGTATAAAATCGTTGAGTTTCTTTTCTTCAATCATTAAAATTCTTTCCCACGGTTTTATTATGATTTTCTTTTTTAATATTTTTCCGTTTGGCATTAAACGGAAACAACCGTTTAACTGGTGGTCGTAAAATGGGAAAATAAAATAACAGCAACAATAACAACAATAACAACAATAACAACAATACATGCATGGTATTAAGTCCATTATTCCCGTTTTGCAATTTTACAACAAACCGAAGAACATGTCTTTGAAGGAAATCCTACACTCCCATCAGAGGCTCATTTCGAGGAACAAACAGTTTGTCACCTTTTCTTTGTACTCATGCCCCTCTCTCTCTCTCTCTCTCTCTCTCTTATGATAATACCCATTCGTTTGCAAAAAAAAATATGACTTTATTATGCTCTTTCTTGAATATTGTATTTTGCGTTTCAGTTTTTTTTTTCTTCTATTTTTTATTAGAAGTGAACAAACGCACTGCCGCACGTATGAGTGTACTGCCAAATACTATGGGATAAAAAGCGGAATATTTGGAGAAAAAAACCGAATTGTTCAATTTCAATCAATTAAATTAGTTTTGCATTCCAAAAGAGGTTTTCTCGTTCTTGGTCCCATTTGCCTTATATTTTAGGAGGATTTGGCAGGATGGATTACAATCTAAAGAAAAATTTATTTTAAAAAATGCTTATCCATCGCAACTACATAAAGAATTTCAATTGAGCTAAAGGCTCAATTCATCATACATATATATATAGTTGGTCATTACAGCCATTCAGTCAGGATTACAGCCTAGCTTCCACACCACCCATGTTGTGTGTGTTCATTTTATACAAGAGTACCGAGAACTACAGTTTAAAGTCGACTCCGAACGACAAATTTTCGAGAAACTTTTCATGACAAATTTATTTACTCTCAGAGTTTTTGGCGGAAATCTGCTGAGAGGAAGTCGCCAAAGAAATATTTCTTTCATATTTCGTTTTATTCGAGATGTTTGACCTGGGGTTTGAACCGTGGCCTTATGTCTAATATGCCAACACACTACCCACTAGACTACGGCGACTGCAATTGATTATAGATCCTATAACTCTGTATCAAAATCTAGTCCTGACAAGGAATTGTGAAAGATACTATGTTCACGTAACAAATAGTCACATAGGCTTGAGAAGTCTTCTGTTCCCTTGCACGTAATACACATTGAGCATAGAAGCTTAAAATTCGTCTGCCTGTTAGTTTTCCTGAAACCATACTCAACCCCGGATCCAGCAGAGGATCACCAAACGGTGCCCATACCAACCTTTACCAATTTTAAGCCAACCTCATAGTAGTTGAGCCAGATAGTAATATTACATCCTGTTGTCTGTACTTATTTAATTGGTCATTGAATAACTTTAGCCAGGATTACAACCTAGCTTCTCATATCTCTCATGTAATTTAATCAATGAGCAGCGAGATCTACAGTTTAACGTCGATAGTTTCCTGACTCACAGGTTTGAGAAACTTTTTCATGAGAAAACATTTCATGTATTAAGACTACTGAGAGGGAGACGCCGAAAGAAATGTTTGAGCAAGCATTTGAACCACGCGCTCTAGCCTAATTAGCCAACATACTATCTACTAGAATAGGGCGACTTTCTCTCCAAACTAAATTGAGAAAAATTCTTAAGCAGCTTGCACTTTCACTTGGCAAATATCTACGAGTTTCTTTATGGATTCGCAATATTGTATTTCGCCTCTAAACTCCCTATTCATGTACCACAACAACAGAATGGCTCAACTCTCAAAGGAGAGCTGGTTTTGAGTTTCAAACTTTTCAAACTAAAACTGTAAGGTTGGCTTAGGTTAGGAAGCGTCACAATACACAAAAAGACGTGAGGTTTTCACTTTAGTTAAAGATATACAGATTTTCTTATGTACATATATGGGTTATGTCCCTTCTTTTAAATTCAGATAGTTTTGCCAGAGGCCGCCTAGCCATTAGACCCTCCTACATATTGGGCCATATCCCTTGAGGGCATACACCTGAGTAGATGATCTCTATGACAAGACAGTAGATAAATAAGCGGTTTACATTCTTACTGGGTTAGTGGTCAAACAGGCTTTAATTATGTAAACAATTGTGGCCAACTGACTACCTCTCTGTAGTCAGTGCGTCCACAATATAGATTTTGGGTTTATGCCAGGACCAGATTAAGGGAGATTTTTGAATTATCTGCCATTTCTCACAAAAATAGATGACATTCATGAACGAGTTTGGATGTCGATGTAATGTTCGAAAGGCACTTCATGGTATCGTGGCGGTCTGAAAATATCAAAGAATTCCGCTACTGGGTAGCCGCATAATCACCAATAGGATTACCATGAGGTCCATCTGGAAGACAGTGCAGTGATCTGGATAAATAAATTCCTGATATCGAAAGCCTCTATATAAATACCGCACCCCATTTTGCAATGCATATGCTTCCTAATCGTCCCATAGTGCTTAAGTGAAACAAAAATATCAAAGCTTTTATGGGCCGTATGTATGTTTGTAAGTAGATGTGTGCATAAGTGCGTGTTATTTTCTGGGTGAGTGCGTGTGTGCAAATAAGTACGTGAGTTTTGCACGTTATGCGTGCATAAGTGAATAAAACTGCCGTTAGGTATTTAAGAAATGAAATAAAAATGAAGGCAAACGCAACAAAAAAAAAACAAGCGAAAAAGAAATATTTATGGAATGAAGAAAAATAAAACATTCTAACGCCTGTTACACATACACAATCATAGCAACATAAAACGATGGTTTTCAAAATCAACATCATTACCACAACAAAAACGCACGAAGCCAGCCTAACCAGCTAAGGCAGGTTACTCTAACCGTGGAACGGAATGTAATGAAATCGTACAAATCGCAAAGGATCTTAAAGGATAAACATTTAGAATAAAAATGCTTCAATTATACTTATCTAACGACAATGCGACAATACGGCCATGATGATGACTGCTTCATAGAGCGGTAATACAGCATACAGCAGCAGAATCAGCGGGAAGAACGGTGATAGTGGTGGCTGGCATGAGCACTATCTTATCTTATGGCTAAAACGAGGTCTAGAGTGCTTAAAAACAGTGCGTGTATAACTTTGACTGGCGGCTGTACACGTTGAACAATTTTAAATGCCTGCAGCATTAGCGGCAACAGTGAATATTATGCCATGATTAGAGTGTGTAAGTAAGTAAAATGAATGGTACGACGTTTACCTTAAGATACATGCTCATTCCTCTACTCCTCTACTCTCTCGCTCTCTGCTGCTCTGTTTTATAGCTTTTTATCGGTCGGTGGAGTATTGGTGGCATTGGTGACAGTCATATGTTTGCGTATAAATTGCAAGGCTTATAATACCTTCTAAACTGTTTATGTATTTCTAAACTCACACGCATATATACAGCCACACATGCCATCCAAACCAATCCAATACATCCTTAGACATATATGTACGTGTGCCATATATAGTAGCTGCCTAGATTATATGCTGCTTTTAGATGACAATGTGTTCTATACCCCGGTATTTTCTTTTTAAATATCCGCATTTGTGGGAGAGCGTATCATGCAACCTGTTCTATTGTCTTTTGCATATGAAAACATTGTCTATATAACTGTACATACTGTATATGTATGTGGCAATGTGTGTGTTTTAACGTTTTATTAAACGTGAGAAAACCAAATTTACAACACCAGGATTATTATTACCGCCGTTTGTTTTTAGACGACGATTGTTGAATATTAAATGCCTTTTATCTTGCCAAACAACTGAAGAAAAACAAAAAACGTTTAAAACAAATCATTCATTTTCTTTAACGCTTTGCAAGAAGATGAACAAAATGAAGAAGAAATCAAGGATAACGGGGAAAATGCCAAAAGGTAAATGAGTGTAAATTACACTCAAAGAAAAATAATGCATCGCTAGTTTTAAAATCTCGAAACTCTTCATTTATTGGATCATTCAATAAACGACTCATCCTTCAGTCAGGATTACGATCTAGATTTCCGCACCACTTGTGTTGTGTGTGCTATTTTTATCCATAAATGGCGGGACCTTGGATTTTGGAGAAAGTTTGCGTTCGTCTGATCAGGGTTTTGGACCGAGACCTCACGTCTGATAAGCCAATACACTACCTACTAGACTACAGCGATTTCAGAACGGTCTGTTTAAACCCCTTTATGGTTAGCTTCCATAAAAAAAACGTTAGGTTTCCGCGTAGACCAATCTATTAGACTCATTGTGCTACCACATTGCATTCATTTGCAAGGCGATACTATATACCATTAAGGAGAGTATTCTAATCCAAGCTATCCGAACTCATTTATGGTATATGCCTGGCAATATCCTTTATTGTTTATATTTATTTATTTAGTTTCTTTGGAAATGTTAAGAATTTTGGGTCCCATCATTCTCGCACCCATGGACAATCGCAACTTTTGCAAGAAATCACACAAGGGACCGCCAAATTAGTACAAAAAGCTTGAGGACAGAAACCACAGAAGCATGAGCTCAAACTAGCGTGGTCCTACCATTCTAAAAGAGTATTCTAATCCAAGCTATCCAAACTCATTTATGGTATATGCCTGGCAATATCCTTTATCCTTAACTCAGGCAGTTTGCTTGGAAATGTTAAGAATTTTGAGTCCCACCATTCTCGCAACCATGCTCAATCGCAACTTTTGCTAGAAATTACACAAGGGGCCGCTAAGACAACTGGCATGCCTTCGTGTTAGGAAATGAAGCTTGGGGACAGAGGCCACATAATAATGAGCGGATTCACTCAACTAAACCAAGCGGTAGAACAGATCCTCTTTGCTATCTTACAAATGTTAGCTAAGAAGTGTAATTCTTCTCTAGGTTCCGGTCTAATCATGACCATTGACCGCATCACATAATGGGCTTCCAGGTTTGTCACAGGGTTCTTGACAGTACGTCCGCCGTTTCACAAGGGCCTTAATAATGGCGATCTTAGAATAATTCGTCTGTGACTCCCGAACTTCATTCTGAATAGAAAGGGGAATTTAAAGTTTTTTGCGCTCCTTTTTTTAAGCCCTTATTGTTCCTTAAACTGATGAAATAAAGTGTGCTAATCCACCAGCTGCTCTCTCAAAAGCCAGGAAAGAGTTTAAATAATAAAAAAAAACAAATCAAAATTCAATAATAATTTCAGTGGGTGTATAACAGTCATACTCCTGCACTCTATCCATTGAAATAAAACAAAGCCAATGAGAGCAAGATGCAGAGAGAGAGAGAAAGAGAGTCAGACGAATCCTGTGTAGTGAAAAGAGAAATTTGTGTTTTCTAAAGCGTAAGTTTATATTTCATTTGGGTTTTTGGTTTTTATTTTCGGGAGTATTTATGGCATGTGTTGTAATAAATTTTTACGATTAAGATCAACGTCATCATCTTGGCAGCAGGAGTATATAAACGCATGAGAGCAGTAACAAAATCGACATTAAAATAAAATCTAGAAAATAAAATAAAAAAAACGAAAATAAGTTTAAGAAGTTTTTCTCTCATTTTTTTTAGTGGAAATAAATGTCTTTGAAATTTTTGCCATAAACATGAGGGTGTTGGAAACTGTTGTTTGAAAGTGTTTAAAAAGGAGATTTCTTTGCGTTTTTTAAGTATTTTCGCGTTTAATAGCTTAACAGAAACTCTCACGATTTTATTGACTTAATCAAGTGTCATGCTGCGTATGTTTCTTTTTTTCTCTCCTTCATAGCTGTGATGTTGTCACCGTTGTTCCGGTGTATTTCCGCTTGTTCATAAGCTATCAGACTTATTCATGTATGCCGTGTTACTAAGTCTTAACAGCCATAAAAAAACCTTGGAAATATTTTATGTTGCATAAAGAGCAATGGAATTACAAACAAATTTATTTTAATCAATGACATTTTCCCTTCTCTCCCTGTTCTCTCTCTGCTTCTTTGTAGGCATTTTGTAAAGTCCCACTGCCATATAAATTTTTTTTGTTGGCAATAATCAACTGGTTTTATATTTTATGATCTTTATTGCACATACAATTTTTTTTATTACATATTATTTCTTATGTCAGCGCCATTCAAGCGTAAAAGAAACAAAATTTCAAAACAGATTCACTTACTTTGGAGTGTTTCGGAGTGTTTTGCAGGCACTCGTTATCCCTCTTAAGAAAAATGTGTCATTTTTATTGCCTTTAAAAAGAAAATTTAAGCACAGGTTATTACGATGAACCAGACACATGGAGAGAAGCAATGCCTCTGAAAACATAGAACTCCTCCAGATGCAAGTTGTTTGATAATTTTTGGTTGTTAAATAAATTGAAAATAAATATTTATACCTGAAAAACAGCCTGTAAAACAAATGAAATATCAACCGTATCGAGATGTAATAAAAACGTTGTATTTGTTAAAGAACAAATGCTCATAAAAAACATTTTAAAAGAATGAAAAATATAGGCCGTAAGAGCAGTAGCAGCTTCGTAATTGAATTAAATTTTTATTTAAAAAAAAAACAAAATTAAATTGAAACATATTCAATATTTAATTTTTCTTTTGAGGTAGGGGGCTTATTTACTCATATTATTTTCTACTTAGAACACTGAATCGGTTATACATGTTTACACAAATAACAAATCCATTTAATCGGATCTTAAACCTCCATTACATACATATGTACATACATAATTGGTCATTACAACCCTCCAGTCAGGATTACGACCTAGTTTCTCACACCACTTATGTTGTGTGTGTTAATTTTATACATGAGTGGTGGGACCTACAGTTTAAAGTCGACTCCGAACGACAGAGTTTTGAGAAACTTTTCATGGCAATTTTTTTTTTGCTCTTAGAGTTTTTTCCAGAAATCTGCTGAGAAAAAGTCGCCGAAGAAATACTTTTTGTAGTTTGTTTTGAAGTCTGGCCTGGGGCTCGAACTCTGGCTTTTTACGTATAATAAACCAACACACTACCTACTAGACTACGGCGCATTACACAAGTTTCCCAGGGTCCCCAATAATGGAGGTCTTAAAAAAATGCACCGAACACATCGGTACATGCTCAGTACATTCTTGCTGTTGTTGAAGCCCTCAACGTGAAGAAGTTAACGATCGGGTCATACATTTTGTTAATGTTCTTCCACAATGTAATATTCATAGTATGATCATCCGTAAGCAATGAAGAAAGTTGCACTTGGGAACTCTTCAAGGGGCAGCATATATATATGCTAAGCTAAGGAACTTATTTATCATGGAAAATTACTACATAGTTTTATGGTATTCAGATGATTTATGAATATAAACCCCAAACATGTACCATGAAACGATGTGGAAGTTAATCGAGAAAAGTTCAAGCATATGCCGTTCACTATGAAATAAAGGATCACGAAAATCAATCATGGAATTAACCTTAATTTCTTCTCTACAGTCCAATACTTCGTGATTATCTTCATTTCCAAACACTTATGGTCGTCGTTGTCTAGTAGATAGAGTGTTGGCTTATTAGACGTGATGCCTCGGTTTAAACCTCAGGTCAGACATCAAAACTTAATATGAAAAAAATATTTCTTCGACGTCTACCCTTCTGCAGATTTCTGGAAAAAACTCCGAAAGTAAATAAAATAACCATGAAAAGTTTCTCAAAAATCTGTCGTTCGGAATCGACTTTAAACTGTAGGCCCCGTGTATAAAATTAACACACACAACATAAGTGGTATGAGCAACTAGGTCGGAATCCTGAATAAAGGCATGTAGTGGGTTGTAATGGTGTAAACAGGCCTTTCACGTCCTAGCTATACATAGGGGGGGATCAAGGTCAGAGCACTCATAAACTAAAGGGTGTTTTTTATAGAGGTATAGAACTTTAAGTTGCAATAAAACAACGATGGATTATTCGATTGACATGAATTTTATTTATCCGAAAGATAATCTTGTGGCATTACATTTTAAATATGATTTCTGGCATATGACCACCACGGCTGGCGCGGATGTAGTCCAATCTGGACGTCCAATTTTCGATGACTTTTTCCAACATTTGTGGCCGTATATCGGCAATAATACGGCGAATGTTGTCCTCCAAATGGTCAAGCGTTTGTGGCTTTACCGCATAGACCAATGACTTTACATAGCCCCACAGAAAGTAGTCTAGCGGTGTTAAATCACAAGATCTTGGAGGCCAATTCACAGGTCCAAAACGTGAAATTAGGCGGTCACCAAACGTGTCTTTTAATAAATCTATTGTGGCACGAGCTGTGTGACATGTTGCGCCGTCTTGTTGAAACCACATCTCCTGGACATCATGGTGCGAAAACGTTCCATGGTTAATCGAATTAACTGCTCTGATGGACGATTTTGTCGACGATAAAATGGACGTAGTGCGCGATACGTTTTCCGCACAGAACCATTATTTTCGAAATAAAATTGCACTATTTGCAAGCGTTGTTCAGGCGTGAGTCTATTCATGATGAATTGCCAAACCAAACTGAGAATAAATTACTTGACAGCTGTTAAATCGGTCGCCATCTTGAAAAGTAATGCCAACTTAAAGTTCTATACCTCTATAAAAAACACCCTTTATATTGTAACCAGCATGTCGAATATGCCACAACAATACTCGATAAATTCTTGTCAATCTGGTCCACCAAACGTTGGATAAAGAACATCTACCTGCTGCATCTTAATGTATCTGATCACATCAACATCTGTATACACTTCCTACATCATTAGACTACTAACAGACTTAATCTGCTATTTGCAGAATGCAAACAGTGGGCAAAAAATTGAATACATGTGAGTGAGTATGAAATTATATTATGGATTGGATTTTCTATTAAATTCAGTACAGCTTCAACGGAAATTTGTTATTACTCTAGCGGGACTTGGTGCCAAGGCTTCCGTAGAGTGGATGTAGTTGTTTGCAATCGTTTTAAAGTTCGTTCCCTGATTCCCTATTGACCATAATTCCTGAATCGAATTGAGATCAAGACTTTGAGCTAATCATTGCAAAATAATGATAATGTTTTCTTTTAAATAATAAATACATATAAATAAATATAAATAAATATAAATAAATATAAATAAATATAATAAATATAATAATGGGTGCAAAAGTGAGTACAAGAGATTTAATATGGAATCGTGATCGGAATTATAGACTTTGGTTTTTACTTTTATGCAATTTAATCAAGAACTATCCACAGATAAAATAGAAAATTTGCACAAAATTACAGTAAACACTATGTACTCACTTCTGCTCCCCCATTGTATCTCCACAGAAATCATATTTATGCGTTAAATTCCATTATTAAAAATTTTTCAATTCCTTTACAATTTTATTTAAAAAAACTCACCTTCTTAGTTCTCCTTCACCAATTTCATTCCGCACATTGTAATACATTTTTTCCCTGTTATCCTTTTTGTAAGCCACACTGTAAAGAAGAGAACAAAAATTTTTTTTAAATAAAAACCAAAATCAAATAAAACAAAAGAAAGAGCAAAAAAAACGCAGAGGAAAAAAAAGAATCACAGATAAATCAAAGTGGATAAACGATATGTCACACCACTTTTGAAAATGAAAAATGTTTTTATGATTTCCTTCAAACAAAGTTGAAAACGACTCTGCCAGTATTATACTCTACTCTGAGCGTTTTTCTTTTTTTGTGCGCGTTTTTTTTTTGAAATTCTTTTTCCATTTTTTAAATTTTTTTAACGTTTTGTCAGACGACTGACAAAATGTTTGCTTTACGTACGCGTACGTGCAGCATTTACAAACGCGATTTTGCTACTGACAGCATTGTATGCGCCGCTTACTGGCAGCATTATCGTCGTCATCATCATCATCATTTCACTGAAGCTTTGAATCACAACTACAATCGAATGCCAACATACAAAAGGAATTTATTTTAGAATTTCTATTGCTGCTGCTGCTGCTGTTGCTGTGTAGGAGAGTGGTATCAGTATCAGCATTAGCAGTGGCATTAGAATCCGTATCAGCGCCATCAGACATCGAATATGTCATTTTGTGAATATCTCTTGTCAGTTTTTGTTTGAGACAACGTTGCTCTTCAAATAAATATGATTACGTTTCTATACTTTTTGCTATTGTTGTTGTTGTTTTTATTTTCTTTGTTTTTTATTTAAAAAGTGCAATAAATCACACAAAAAAAATTCAAGATTGTAACGAAATTAATTAAATCTGAAGAGATTTCGAATGCTTTAAAGTTGTAGTATTCAGGGTTTTTTTTACAGTTAGGTAAAGAAGTTTTTAGGGAAGACAAAAAGGGGTAAAAATACGGCACGATGGTCACGAACGATTACCTCGCTAAGGCCTAGAAGTCTGGATATTCGCTCGTAAGACAGAAAGAGGAAAAATACTTAAAGATATCGTATAGGATGTGGACCGCCAATAGATTCGTCGAGAGAAACACGCAGAATAGCAGTCCTATGTTCTAGCATAGGGAGCTTTATGGGAACTCATAATAGTGTCAAACGGATTGCATTTAAATGCATAAAAAAGTTACTCTTTACAAGTAAATACAAAGTTCCAATATTTAGACGTCCGACGCTTCATGAAGAAAGGAAGTTGAAGGTGGCGTTTATACAAAATAGATTGGAATAGACAATCAAGGCCATATAAGGCCTTAGTGATGCCGCAATTATCCATCCATTTTCGCTTTGTTACGGAACCATTCGAAGCTCCCAAGCTGCGATTTGGACTCCTGCCCATTACTGACAGATCGACCAAATCGTATATATAAAAGACACCAATTACAAAACCACAACATTCTTTTTACCAGCACCCTATGGATGACAACAACCAGGACTCTTTACGTAATGCTACCTGGCCTCCTACTGATCTAGATCTGGTTGAAATAGACACACTGAGGCCATAAAAAGCCTTTGTGATACCACAATTAACCATTTCCGCTTAGTTGCGAAACCATTCTTAGCTTCCAATGCTGCTACCACGACCTATACCCATTACTGACAGATCGACCAAATCATATATTTATAGTAGACACCAAGGTGTCCATTTCTGCTTTAAAATGGTGCTGGGCATCTCTTCGCCATCTATAGATTCATTTCTTCCTCGAAGCCCTTTCATTAGTGTCTATACCGTCCATTAATGACTTGAACAATCATGCTGAGAGTTCTCCTTTGGAGCGTCAGTGAACTTTTCCTAGATCCTCTACCCACCATTGTCCCTTATAACCTTGCAGGCCTCAAAAACGCTTCTCGACGTACAGAACTTACCAAAGAGTGCAATGGTTGTGCTTAGTCTGGTTGCACCGCGCTGCTCTACAGTTACCCGGAACATATCTATATCCCGATATCCAAACGATATAAATACCATACCATTCTGCTATTCTCTTGAGAGACCAGCAACAGCTATAAACCGTCCTGGAGTTCAAGACGTTAGAACCTATTGCCTTAAGGCCTTCTGGCTATCAGAAAGTATCGTAATAGTCCTTCCGGAGATATTTATATCCGTAATAATTCTTATCACAGCCCGCATTGCCGACACATTCGCTTTGAAGGCACTGCAGTATTCCGATAGCCTTATGGATTAGGCTATACCCATCGCACCATTTAGTCTTCCATGCATGCACTCTGTCGAACACCAAAACCGTTGAAGATATACTACTAATTGGATTGTATTAGGGAACTCTTGGACTACAATTGTCATATATCTTGATTTTTCCTCTCTAGGATCCTAGTAATTTTTTAAAATTTTCAAAAGCTTTTGATTAGTTTTACCGAATCTGTTTAACACTACAACGTTTGGGAAACTGACTTTCTTGTAGTGAAACACATATTCCATTGACCGATTTCTAATACCATGATCATATGTATACTTATTTGTGAATTCTGTTAAACATATAACATTGCTCTGTTATTATTAACATTGGGGGTTTTGCCTTTACTATCTAAATATGAATTTATCCCTACACTGTTATATGTAGTCGTTTGTGTGTACTTTCACAAATACTTTTTCTATTAATGCTTGACCAAACAAAATACAAAAGTAATTCTCATTTAGTTCATTACTATTTATGAATAACTAAATTATATTGTATTTGGAGGGTGGGCGGTGGTGGTAGCTTGAAACCCTCTCGAATTCAACAATTCACTAATTGGGTTCGATTAGGAACCCCTAGTATCCTCCCACCCCACCCCTCAATACAATATCCATCTAGTCTCGAACTATTAGTGAAAATCTAAGTAGAATTAGAAGGAGCTTCATTTGGAAATCATATAGGCAACGATGCTTCCAACCAACTCTTTTGGATTGGAAAATGGTAGAACAGAATAGGAAGAAGCTTCATTGGGAAGTTATATAGTCAACGATGCTTCACGGAACTGTCCCCAAATATTTTAATAAACCAATTCTTCTGGATTGGAAAATGATAGAACAGAGGCACAATTAATGAGCCGAGATATAAAAAATTGATTCCAATGGTAGCCTACCAGAACAATTTCAAAAGCAGACATTTGAGATTGATTGCTGGAAATTAGAGCTATGAAGACAATGATTGGAAGTATCGAGATGGAGAGAAAATTTTGTGGAAATACAAAACGATACATGAACGAAATAGTTAGGAACTGTGAGAGATTTAATTTGCTGTTTGCAGTCATAATTGTGCCAACCAGCGTCAGACTAAATGCATTCTGATTGCCTATCGCGTATAAGGTGCTTTTGATACGTAGGAGAGACTTAAGTCTCTTAACGGGGAGTGCTTTAAGCACAATTAAAACTTCACAGACCAATTCATACTTAGGTTTCTACGTAAGGACAAAATCTATTTACATCTGGAGTTGTTCACTGGAAGGCCTGGAAGAAATAGATTAAATCTAGTTTTGGCACTGTATTGATTCGGCTTTGATGCCGATCAAAAAAAATAGATAACGAATATATTCTAATTAGATCGTCTATAACCCGTATTCAACCATTGACCAAAGGAAGAATAAAGTGTTAAGAAAAGGGACTCCATTATCAGATGTTTCTCTGCTCTGCACCAAACACATGTCCATAGACATAGGGTCTCCTGCAGTAGACAAATATCATCTGCTTTAAGCAGAAACTTGTGAAATAAAACTGAAACGAATTATTCACGATGCCACGTAGAGGGAAAAAAAGGCGAACGAGCTGGCACGGAAAAGATCGAAGATGTCTGAAGTGGAGGCGATAGAAGGAAACAAGAAAACTTTTCCAAATTGGGAGAAGCAACACGGAATTCAACAAACCGTGTCAAATTTGCTGTGCAGGGGACAACTTCAGTTCGGCAAGAGAACGTTTCGCATTCTAACAGAAATTCTAGCGAGACACTGCGCTACTGACAGTTTCGCTGACAGGCTCAGTCTGTCACACCAGGATTAGTGCAGAAGCTGTCATGATGTGGAGGAAACAGTACAACACTTTTTTATCAGAGTGTGCTGCACTTCAGAAGAGAGGTCATCGATTTTTGGGTGACAAAACATTTGAAGATCTAGGCATGCTGGCCAACGTAGCACTAAGGGAACTGCGGGGATTCAAACCCACCACTAACGGTGCAGGACAAGGGGGCTTTCCTCACAATGGGTAACACAATGGGCCATATTGGCACCGTGTGAACTTGCCTGTGAAAAGCTAACCTAACCTAACTTTTGAACACACTTTGAAATCAAACTAATTTTCTTTTTTAATTTTCCTTTAAATTGTAAAGAAAATTCAATTCTTAAAAGAAATTTTTGCATCAATTTTTAAATATTTCTAGGTTTGTTTATATTTTAAGCGCTTTAACCAACTAAATCACCGAAATTGGTTTTTATGGCGTCATAAAACCATCACGCCGTCACCACCACCACTGAAAGCCCATTGAAAACGAATTCTTGAATAAAATATTTCATGATTAAAAAGATTAAAATCTAAATAAAGAAATTGTTTGGGCTTAAATCTCCAAAAATTTAAGGACGTAAAACTATTAAACAAAAAAGAACCAACGCAGAGAAAAGAAGAGAATTTTAGCAAATACAAGCCACGCAGCCACACAGTATAGAAAAGGAACATAAAATGCCACAGCCATTACGATAATGGCAATTGGAAGTCACAGAAAGTGAAAGTGAAAGAAAGAGATAGAGATAGAGAGAGACAGAGAGAGAGGCGTGGAGAGTATGTAAAATGGTTGTAATTTAATGAGTATCTAAAGGACATAATTAATCATCATAAAATAAAACTTTTCAAAATTTATCATTTTTCAAATTGCCTAATTTGCAACACAGATATAAATAATCCGTAATGCCTAACCCCCTCTCCCCCTATGCCACCACCAGTTATCATCAGGATGGCTCTGTTAGCCCGCTTAACAGCCATTTAATGTTGATGAGGCTTAATTTCACAAACAAGGAACAAAAAATAATCGAAAATAAATGAGAAAGTGATTCTAAAATATGAGTAAAATTAGGAAAAAAAAATGAAAATAAAAATAAAATTTATTGTAAATTTCCTTGGCATCCTTGGCTTAAGCTGAGACCAACAAAAATATTTAAAATTTCGTTGGTTCTTTTGGTTTACTTTGCCTATTGGCCAGCTAGTTACTCTTGTAGGGGGTAACAAACCCGGTTGTTAATCACAAATATTACAAAAGACACTTACACGTGAGCAAGGTGTAGGAATGTATAATTTAAAAAAATTCAAATACTTATAATATGTAAACGCCCTCCCGTATACATCTTTGTTCATTGTGTGCTATCAGCAGAAGCAGCAGCAGCAGCAGCATTAGACTTAAACCATTTAATGGCCAATAAAAAAACCATTAACGCTAACTTTGTTGCCTAAAGCTTAAAGGCATACTACTTAAGGTGCAGGCGTAAATACATAAGACTTATGGACACTTAGAAAAATTGTTGTTATCACATGTCGATAGATTTGAAAATCATTTTAACTTCCAAGAAACAACTAAAGGTGGCTTTAAAGAGAACTTATCCTAATGGTTAGATTTTAACACTACAAAATAGGAAAACTGAGGGTACTGCTTGCTAAAACGGTAGAGCAGTTATGGCAGTGCAACCCTACGATTTATAGAATATCCCTACAATACCTCACCTTATCCGATTCGGTGTCAACAAAAATAATTCCGTGCTTAGGGCCTGATATGCTTCAAGTGTAATTCTCATGGCATGAGTTAGTGCCTTACAGATTCCATGAATGTTTTCTGATATTGCATTCTCCTCGTCACAGAATCTACATGCTGCGTTCGATACGTTTGGCATTCTGAACATGAAATTCACAGTGACCGGTTGCTAATCTCAGGTTATTCTCTTCCTATTCTAATATCTCAACAAAACAACTTTCATTGTTACAAACACGTTTTTACTTACAACAGCTCTTATCTCTCTTAGACTTCCCTTTCCTTGAGTAGAAATCTCCAAATATCTGTCTTCATTACTCAGAAAAGTGGTGCAAAAACTCCCTTCTTCACAAGTTCATCTGCCTGCTAATCGATGCGAATTTCCACTTAACCTGGGGCCCAGCAGAAAGTAGTCTTATTTGTCCTACCTCGCTTCCCCAGACAGTGCCATACCACGTTCGATTTAACCTGATATGAGCCAAGTGCTTGAATGGCGACCCAACTGTAAGGTCTATAGCCATGTCTTGTCCTTCTCTTCTCTCCAAGTTGAATAGAGCATGTCTTTCGATGACATAGGAGCCAAGTGCTCGAATGGTGCCCTTACTTTCAAATTTGTAGCCATGTCTCGCCTTTCTTTTCTATCCAAGTTGAATGGAGCACAACTTTCAATGACAGAGGCTTACACTTGTGTTCGGATAACTTCATTCGGGGAACCTCCTGTTCCCAGATATGTGCTTAACTCATCTGTATGAGTTATTAAAACAGTATGTCGCTGCTAAATTGCTTCATTAACTTTCATTACTATGTCTCGTTGCAAAGCATTTGCTGTCGAGGAGTCAGTTAATTGGGAAACTGTCAGCCACTCTATTTATTAAGTCAAGACCATTTCTAATGTATTTGCCTCCCTTTATCCTAACTATAGTCTCCAAAGCTTTGATCGTCACTGCCATTTGCAGAACACTTAAGTCCAACAGAGCTTCCACCACTGCTACAAAATCGAATTTCATTGCCCCTGTTATACTACAACCGCTAATCTCTGTATCTTTTACAACTTCATTTGACTTGTTTTCAGACTTCTTCTTCCTATAGGTCAGTATTGGTCTGACCATCATGCATAATTTTTGTTACATACCCAGGATTTTCCTGCAGACATTCTGCATATAATTCCGACATGTCTAATCTTTCCTAAGATCCTCTCTAAATGAGCAGTCCATGTCAATTTGCTATTCAGTGTTATGCCCACATATTCACCTCCATTTCCTTTGATATAAACGCACGCAGGAGTCGAATATACTTCCCTTTAGAGCGGGTATATCCTAAGGCCCACGGTCATGCTTCAACGACTTACAATATCAAGCTTTGCTTTGAATGATGACACTGGGAGTGTCCTTATACAGTGTATGACTTAAATTTGATATCACAATTAAGGATTTTGATGGAAATGTAAGGAAGTGTTATGAAAAAATTATCCGCCGAACTTGAAGAAAAAGTGGAAACTGAAGCCAGGCTGTCAAATGTAAGCTTGAAATTAACGTCATAAGAACTTAACTTTACTTTGCTACCAATTTTTCTCCTGGTGTAACCAATCGCGGTCATTAAAGGTAAAAACAAAAATAAACTCCTTTTACCCGCTTTTTGTTCTTCTTTTTCGAAAATAAAAGAAACCAACAACTTGAACATTAAGACGAACACGGAGACGAAAAAAAGCGGAAAGATTTTTCAACCTTATCACGGGTACCTGTTAAAGAAGCATATTGACGTCTTAAGCCCTTTTTAAAATACCTTGACAAAGTGACATTTGCTCACAGACACACACACACACACACACACACCCTCGCAACTAAACAACTAAAATGATAACCACCCCACTCTGCCAACAAAGTTACGGGGAAGAACCGCAAAAGTTAAACTATTTCTAGTAGTCGTCGTTGTAGTCGTACGATATTGTACGTACGGTATTGTAATGCTGAAGGTTTTACATTTTCAGTCATTAATCTGCAATTGATGGCGTTGAAACGCGGACCTCGAATGCAAACAAACAAACAAACAAACCGACAAACAAAGCGATAAAAATTCGCAAATTGTCACAGCTGCCGGCTAAGAAAACACCACAAACAAACAAAAATAATCTTTCGCGTGTGTGCTATGATGCTGTGCTGCTGGTAGAACTCTTCAGGTGTTTTTTATTATTTTTTTTTTTTTTTAAGAAAAAAAATGTAAAGTTTAGTCCCATTGGTGGCATTGATTTGGTGGTCCCTTAGCTATTGTCATCATCAATAAGTTTCGCAAGAGATTTTCGTTTTTATTTTATGCCCGTATATTTTGAATAGCAAATGTGTTATCTGCTCAGAACAGTGGTTAAGAAGAGGGAGAAATACAAAGATAACAGGGAACTCAAATTAAATTTGATCTGAACGAGCTTTAATCTTTTCAGTTATCGTTCTGCCTACCACCAAATATAATGGCAAGATAAATGGCTAAGAAAGCGGCTTTAACAGTGAACACCATTAGAACATGGATGGGCATAAGAACGTGGGTATAGTTCATCTAAATCTCCTTGTTAACTACTTTATCCCTGAACACGGTTTCAATCCTTATTTTATGACGAAATTAGAATTAATAGATTCTAATGTGATACGGGTTAACACATTCCAGATAACGCCATTCAAGTATTCACTGACGGATCCACATCACGTAACAAAATTAGGTCGATTATGGAATCCTTTGCGAGATGTTGAAACTTAGATTGTCTCTTGCACAATTCGTTTGGTGTAGAACTGTTTAGACTGAAATAATGGCTACAAAGACTGCCGCTACGCGAGTATGGTATCAGAGTATAGCTTATGGAGATATACGTATATTTACCGACAGTAAAGCGGCCTATAGAGAATATGTACAGCACATCTAAGTTTAACCAAGAAAGTGTGTGGAGAAAATAACGTGACATTCGATGGTTACCTTCCTGTAAGGAATCGTGTTTTGGCCGCAATGTCTTAGATCGATATACTGTAGCTCCGTCAAGGTAGAAAAGGCTCTCTCCAAACCTTTTGATACCGTGTGAGGTTTCGGACAAGCTAATCCCTTATCATGCAGTTTCTTCAACTTCTTATTATGGTCTCAATTAGCCTCCACAAGTCGCCTATCCTTCACGTGCTTTTCTATGGCGGAGAAGGATGGGCGCTGTAACAACCGATGCTGCAGCCTTAAAAGTTTGTGATTGTAAAGTCGGTCCAGTTAATTGTGATTTCCTCATCCGCTCCAACAAAGAGCTTTGGGACTTGTACGTTGTGCACCTCATTAACATTCAGCGACTACCCTGGCTCAGCCATGTCGTTCGATTAGTAGAGGATGTTCTAGTGAAACGTGTACAAACGTAAATGGATTTGCGAAAGTCGGCGTAGAGGACAACCATGTGTGCGTTGGAAGGACCAAAAATCGACGAAACCCTATCATCGATTGGTGTGATCAACTAGAGAGGACGCGCAAGAAACTGAGGAGATTGGAAGGAAGTGTTAAGGTTAGCCAACTTTTAGTCTCTATAGATTTATCACAATGTTTTCTATGATAATTCCTTTAAAATTTCATTCACTTTTTCCTACGTTAAGCCCACAGTGCTCTTTTACGCATTTGAATATTTGCTGTTGTTTTTAAACACAGGAAACTGAAGAATTTGAAAGTGGAAATTAAATGCGAAATTAAAAGTTAAACAAAATCGAATTTGATTTGATTTACGAAACACCAGGCAGACATTGCTACAACTTTTTTCGAACAACAATTACGAAAATTTATTAAAAATTCGAAAGCGAAAAAAGAAAAAGAAAAGAATTTTCAACAGATAAAAGCAATAGAAATGATAAAAAAAAAATAAGAGGGGAAAATGAAAACATTGTTTAAATAAAACATTCATTATGAAAAATGATAAAATACACCCTGGTGTAATAAATGGCAATCAATGGTGGGTGGTATTTGCAAAAAAGAAATCACCTCCTACTTCTTTCTCTCTCTCTCTTGGTACGTTTGTGTTTAAAACAACATAAAACTGTAAGAAGCCTTAAGAGTTGTTGGACTTTAGCAACAATGTGTTGTCGTTGTTTATTTCGTTTGCTAGAAGAAAAATTGTTGAGGGTGTGAGATTAGGAGGAGGAGATGTGAAAATTTCTTTTTCTATAAATTTTCTTTAAAATAAAATAGAAAGAGAAGAACAGAAATGAAAAGAAAAGAAAAATTTTGCCATATTGAAACGTATTTATTACGCTGTTAATCGAAGATTTATTTGCAAGCAAAACCGTTAAGATATCCTCAACCATATATTTTTGTATATTTTCTGGGGCATTTGATATATTTGCCAATTTCTATTCCTCTCTCACTCCATCTGTCCTGACTTTCTCTCTCTCTTTAGTAGTTGTTGTCACTTCTGTGTGTGTGTGTAGAAGAATGCTTTCCTTTAGTCTTTTCAATGTGATTTGGTGGCGTAAATGTTTGAATTCGTTTTTGAAAGTATGTGATAAACGATTTTTAAAAACACATTTGCTGCAGATATTTTTAAGCCCACTTCTTTTAGTTTCCAGATATTTTTTTCTATTGGAAATTCCTTTTCGATTTCGTATTCTGCTATCCTTTTCTACTTTCGCTCTCTCTCTCTCTTTTTTCTTTTAAGCATCCAACCACTGCTAACTTAAGAGGTGACTCACGTGCACGAAATTACTTCTGCTGTTTTTAAAACTTAAGCCATAACGTAAAACAGAAATGGAATGAAAATGAAATTTATTTTTTATTTATTTATATTTGATGATATAAAACAAAAAAAGAATAAAAATATTATCATTAGAAGAGAAAATTTCTAATATTTCATGCATTTAGCACTTGTAAATGTATCTACGCCTACGTGTGTGCATATATAAATATAAGGTGAGGGCTGCTTAGATTACTATTAACAGTCCCTGAGGTTTAAAGGATTAAACCATAGGGGAGGTTGTGGAATATTTAAAAAAAATTATTTATAATTTCCCTAAAAACCAGTATAAGAAATTTTTTCATACCAAAACTATAACTGAAGGAACTGATAGAACTGAATACTAACGATCTGATTGCAAGACCCTTGCAAAAAACACCCGGCAGAAAAAACTAACTAACCTGTGGTATATTCACACTAATGGTTGACACAATATTAACTTCTTACAAAATTCGCATGTAGATATTATCGCTCACTTCATAAGTTGGTGCGGTCCGTGCTTCCACAGTTATGTTTCAATGACCCTTCAGGGCCTACAGGCGTAAACAACAAACAACCCAAAAGTATACCAATGAGTTCAATAAGACGTACTATCATCCTGGTAGAATTGTACAAATGAAATTGAAGTCGCCGTGCATAGCTGCCAGATTTGACGATTTATCGTAGTTTTGATGATTTTGAGCTCAAAAATATCATATTGACGATTTGACGATTTATGCCCTTATTTTGACGATTTTTTAGAAATTAAAAATTTACATCATATTCCTAAATTTAGTACATTTAAGTTACTTTCGAACACCTGTGATGATTTTTCTGTATTTTATTCCTTTTTAATGCCTTAAAAGCCAAAAAAAATAAATAATAAATAAGCTTGTAGTTGAGAATAATTTATCACTTGTCGTTGCAGACAATTTTAAAAATTCGAGTATAGCCTCTAATATTACCATCGGAAGAACAAAGGCAAGCGTACGACCAACACTCAGGGGATGGATGGCATTGTGTTTGGATCTATAAAAATATGTTATGGGAAGAAGGAAAGAGGAAACAGCATTTATGGACACTAGGCTTGTATATTTTTATACCATAAGTAACAGGAAATATCTCTGTAGGAATTGGGTTCCACATACGAATAGCCCGACTAAAAAGCGTACTTTTTCTGTAATGCAGGCCAATCAACCACATACGCATGTCCTGGCCGAGAAAGACGAGCGTTACGTAGGAATATATGATTTTCGAGAACAAGTCCCCTTATTTCGTTCGAGCAAAATACTTTTGTAGTAGTGATAGAACAGTGAAACACCAACCACATTGCAACGGTGCACCAATGATTCAATGGAATTGGATACACTACCGTCATTAACGAGCTACTACGGCCTCTCCTGTACGGTCGGGAAACCTCAAAATAGACGTTGAAGCACCGACCTCATATATAGGAACTAAAGGAAATGAAAAATGTGTCTGTTGAAGCCCACATTACACTGAATTTTCATGCTCAGAGTGTCAAAAGCTTCCGACTCCTTAATATTTTTACCACCTATAGATTAAGATGATTCAATATTATTGCTGCCACTGCCACACCGGGATAGATTGTTTAAACCTTAAACAATTTTTTCCTGAAAATGATATAACATTTCTCCATTTTTGGAAAAAAAATTAATAAATGAAGGTGAGGGACGCTAGCTTTAATTTCCAAGAAATTTTTTTAAATGTTTTATTTTTGAACTCAGATATGTACATACATTGACTTTATATGTATGTTTTACTACAATAGAAATAATTTTGGTTTTTAAAAACTTTTAATTTATTTATTTATTTTTTCTGACGATTTTTTGGCGATTTCAATAAAAGTCTGATGATTTTTACGATTTTTTCTCAAATATTTGACGATTTGGTGCCTTATTTATCTGGCAGCTATGTCGCCGTGTGTTAGCTTATTAGACGTAAGGCCACGGTTCAAACCCCAGGTCAGACATCCCGAACATAACGAAATATGAAAGAAATATTTCTTTGGAGCCTTTCTGCAGATTTCTGGCAAAAACTCTGACAATCAATAAAATTTCCATTAAAAGTTTCTCAAAAATCTGTTGTTCGGAACCGACTTTAAACTGTAGGTCCTGCCACTCATGTATAAAATTAACGCACACAACACAAGTCGTGTGTGAAACTAGGTCGTAATCCTGACTGAAACT
The DNA here is from genome assembly GCA_936449025.2 of Sarcophaga subvicina. Taxonomy (NCBI): domain Eukaryota; kingdom Metazoa; phylum Arthropoda; class Insecta; order Diptera; family Sarcophagidae; genus Sarcophaga; species Sarcophaga subvicina. Next base: position 80,085,433 of record OW388083.2, read on the forward strand.
ACATACTATCTTAAAAGAGGGACTATTTGATGGTATACAATTGGGTCAAGAATTTTAGTCCGAGAATAAATTATTTCAAACTCTTGGGGAAACTCTCACTTTTGTCACTAAGTGTCATTGGAAAGCATTTCTCAAAATCATTTATATATCTATGGGTTTTGTCCAGTGGACAGTTAAGAATGTAACAAAGACTGCGGTGTAGTAATATAGGACAGAAGGGAGTGGCAAAGTTCATTTGAGCATACTTTGCAATACTCAGAGACTAACCGGTCTTGACAATCCACATCAGAAATTCTTATTTCAAGCATGACTCTCCTACAATAAAGTTGAAAAATAACCTGAAAGTTTGATGAACTATGAGGCACGGTTTTGAACAGCCAAATTGGTTGATAGGCAGTCAGCGGTAAAAGGTATCATATTTTCATATGAGGCTACGTAGTCGTTTAGCATACAGAATGACACAAAACTACGACCAGAATACCAAAAATTCCGATTGCAGTTTGGCTTTTAGAGAAGATAGATAGATATTTTTTACTCAGGATCAATTCAAAGGAAAACAAAACGATTTACCAGCACCAGAAATCACCAGTGTCCACTTGAATTTTTTTTCCAATCTCTCTTGCCAGACAAATATTTCAAATATTTTTCAAAAGAACAGAAAGGACGACGGGTTACGGGTGGTAATGGGAATAGAATTAGAAAATAGAAATTCGCTTTTTTTTGTTTAATTTTTCTTGTCTAACAAAACAACAGTTATAAAATGTCCGAAAATACTAAACGGAAATGGAAGTGTGTGTGTTGCATGTGACTGAGTATAGGACCATGCATGTCTTCTTTTAAAAAGAAATATAAAGTTTTACACACAATTTAAATTTTAAAACAGAATGACATTTCCGATGTGGTACAAAGGAAATTCATATTTATTTATTCTCTTAAATATAAATCTTGCTGCTCCAGCAATATTCATATTGAAGAGCGCGATCAAGGATGTCATAAAATGAGAGGTCAAAAACCTTCGTCTTTTCATGACAAGAACATGGCACTAAGACATGAGGGAAGAGACAGTTTCTTCCTTCTCCTCATATCCACAGCTCCAGCAAAAGTCATTTGTCGGAATGCTAAGTTTATTGGCATGTATAAAGCATGTATAAAGGAAAGCTGAGATTCCCTGTATACCGAATGTCCTGTAACATGACGGAGATTTCGATTGCGACACAGCCCTTACAGTGTTCATCAGTAATGCAATTTTAAACAATGTCATTATGACCCAGAACCCTTATACATTCACTTAATCAAACGACTTTTAAACCCCGTCAAACAACCATTACCACATCGAAGATGGCAGGTGAGCAGACAGTAGGGAACTTTAAAATCGTGAGCATGATTTGAATTATGATGATAATTAGATTAACGACCATATGGCAAAACGTAACCATTGTTCCTAAAAGTAGCATAAGGCCTAAACAACTTGAGTAAATATATTTCGGTTTTGTGTCATTTCCAAATCAATCTGCCTTTTTGATGCACGGGTTTGATGTCCTTTTCTAAGACTTTCACCTGGACTTCATTCTAGGACGTTAGTCACTCATGGTTAAGTTTTTAGCCTAGAAATGCGAAAAATTCTTTCAGGGACTTTGATTTATAAACCCTTGGACTTCCGGCATTTCAAGTCTCGTGCCAGAAGACAGCTATTGTCTGCATAATTCAAGTCGTATAAACGTTGTTGGAGTCCTCATGTAATCCGTTTACCAATCTTCAGTGCTTTTAGTAGAAGGAATACAACACTGTATTAAACAAAATGGGGGAATGTAATGCATCCATAATTCCTTGGATTGGAGGTTTCAGGAGGCCAAACTGTAGGCAGCCAAACGGTTCACACATAGCAAATAATGAGCGGCGTTTATATAAAGAGTTCGCCAAACAACTTTTTTTGAAAATGCTTTAAAAAAAAGCTACTGAATATTTTCTCAAATTTCTTTTTTTATTTGAAAGTCCAATCCTTCCGCTTAATAATGGAAAATAATTTCATTCAAATGGCTGCCTCGGCTGGCCGTGCAGTAGCCTACACCTGAAGATGCCGATTTTAGCACAAAAAAAATCATCCTTTCAGATGAAGCTCATTTTGATCTTGGCGGGTATGTAAACAAGCAAAATTGTCGCATTTGGGGCACAGAAAACCCGCACGCATACTTTGAAAAGGCGACGTACCCAAAACGAGTCACTGTTTGGTGCGGATTTTGGTCCAGAGGCATAATTGGGCCATTTTTCTTTGAAAATGAGCAAGGAGTGGCCGTTATAGTCAATGGCGATCGTTATCGGGCCATGTTGAACGAATTTTTGTTCACAAAAATTGAAGAGGAGGACATTGGCAACATTTGGTTTTAACTGGACGGGGCTACGTGCCACACAGCCGAAGCTAAACTCGATGTTTTGCGCCCTGTTTTTGAAGATCGCATTATCAGCCGCAGAGCTGATGTCGTTTGGCCACCTCGGAGCTGCGATTTGACACCGTTGGACTATTATTTGTGGGGTGCCGTCAAAGATAAGTGTTACGGCGACAAGCCAGAGACAATTGACGCTTTAAAGGACAATATTCGTGAAGCCATTGGTGAAATACAGCTGCACACATTCGATAATGTGCTTAAAAATTGGACCGATCGTGTCGGCTACTGCATGGCCAGCCGAGGCAGCCATTTGAATGAAATTATTTTCCATTATTAACCGGAAGGATTGTACTTTCAAATAAAAAAAGAAATTTGAGAAAATATTCAGTAGTTTTTTTTTAAAGCATTTTCAAAAAAAAAAAATAAGTTATTTGGCGGACCCTTTATAAGATTTGCTGTGAATAAGTGTCTCACAAATAAATTGTATCGCATAATCAACAACCTTTCAATGGGCAGTATTTGTTCAGCTAGTTGATACAACTGCAAGCGGTTTACATTAAGCGCCTCACAAAAAATGTCTTGTGTAGGAACCCCATTATCAAACTATTGCAGTAGATAATTGATTTGCTTATCTGAGACCTCTCCTGGTGTGGTCACATATAAGCCCCTAATAAAAGAATTTATTTTGATTGATTTTGATTTGAAAATGTTCAAACATTTTAGGTTCCTTTATGTATACACTCCAATATTGGATTCTATATAATCGTTCCATCTGTATCTTACAGATTTTCTTAAAGTTTTTCACATACTTTATCCAATTCTTATTCCTTTTCTTTACACACGAACTTTTGCCCTTTTCGTTATCAAGGGACTGCACAAAAAGCGCAAAAGAATTGAAAATCCTCTCAAAGAAAAAAAAAACTGCAACAACAACTGAAGTTCATGTACTAAAAAGTAGAAAAATTTAAGAAAGAAACGAAAGAAAGAAAAGAAATATTTTCTTTAAAAAAATATAAAAATTGTTTTGCTCATGTTTTTCATTTTGAAAAAAGTTTTAACATCCAATTACACACTCTCTACTCCTGCTGCTGCTGCTTTCTTACGTGGTAAAATAAACGTTAAAAGTTTTTGCATACTTTTAGGGGAATAATTTTGGTCCTTGCAATTGTTGTTATACACAATGCACACAGACGCACATACATGAAGGCATAAACACACACATGCTTGCATTGTATCCATGTTTTGCTTTGTTAAGAATTGACTGCAAGTTGCTGCGTTTGTTGTGTTTTTTTATGCAAGTATGAGAATTTTGCGTAAGTATTAGTTGGAGCAAATGGTGTTTATTTAAGGAAATCATTTTCATTCTTACAAGTGTGTAAAAGATCACAATAATATTTTGTTTCGTTTGTTGTTGTTCTCTTGTTTTTCCTCTTTGTATGGAGTTTCTTTTTATTTTTGTCTTGAGTTTTGCTGCTGGTTCCGGTGCTGGTGCTGGCGCTTGGATACTATTTGATTGCTTTACTATTTATTTGTATGTCCAGGAATTAAGTCCAAGTTTATGGCCATTTCCGTTATAAGTGCCTGGTCTGTTTCTCTTTAGCACAATTGAGAGAGTGAGCCAGCGAGTGTGTGTATTGGTGTTCTTATTGCCTTTAAAATAGTTGTGGCGTCTTGTTAAGTTGATCTTTTGTTGCAACTGCTAGACTCATATGTTGCATGATTGTTATTTTAAATGAAATTTAAATGGCTTTCTGTACACATACACTTACACTCTCTCTCTCCCTCCATGCATGCATTGGCATTTCAAATATTTTTATAGTTTCTTATCTTTCTTTTATTATTTTCGTTATTATTTTAAGCAATTCCCTGGCCAATTTCCATGTCTCAATTGGAAATTATCTTTTAATGGCTAAAATAATATTATTTTTTTGGTGTTGTTGTTGTTGTTTTAAGAAAAAATTCTTTTTAATTTATTAGTCACAGGAAAAAAGGGGCGGACTTCTTTGCTTTGCTAAAACTTGTTGAATTACTTGCTTTCCAGCCATAAACATGATTATAAATTTGTACGTGTCTAGACCCTTTTAATACTACCACAATCACTACTACTACTACCCTCTTATATTGCCCTTTACAGGCTTTGTTTTTCCAGTTATGTTGTGTTGTATTATATTGTGTTGTATTGTGTTGTGTTCTGTTGCTTTACAATAATAATTTTACAATTGTTATGGCCATAATGTGCGTACGTGATAAAATATTTTGTTTTCCAAAATGATTTATTGTTAATAAACTTTAATCTTTTAAAACTACACTAAAAATGCCAAAAGTCTGTATACCCCAGTATGGCTATATACGTGTGTATATGTGTGTGTGTGTAAATGTGAAACTACAAAATTATTACAATTAAACCAAAATAAAGTGGCGGCAAGCTCGGTTAAAGGATGGCAGGTAAATAAGTAACAAGAATATGATAATTAAACAGGAACGTAGGCTAAGCTAAGCAGCAAAAAAGGGATACGCAGAGCAGTTCCATACGCAGACATTCCATAACAAACAAACAAAATTATGTTTGAAACCAATTTGTTGGATAAAAACTCCATTATAACCCTTTATTACGAACTAGCTTCGAACACCACTTTTGTTGTGTGTGTTAATTTTATACATGAGTCGTGGTGGGACCAGCAGTTTAAAGTCGATTCCGAAATAATAACTTTTCATGGCAATTTTATTTTATTGTCAGAGTTTTTGCCAGAAATCTGCTGAGAGGCAGTAGCTAAAAAAATATTTTTTACAATTTCGTGATGTTGGAAATGTCTGACCTGAAGTTTGAACGTTGGCCTTATGTCTAATAAGCCAACACACTCCCCATTGGACTGTGGCGACTTCAATTCATCATCCTATAACTCTGTATAAAAATCTAGTTTGAAATATGTTTCCAATTTCGTGTTGTTGGAGATGTCGAACCTGAAGTTTGAATCTTTGCCTCACGTCTAATAAGCCAACGAACTACCTACTAGACTACGGCTTCTTCTAGTCTTTGATTGAAACTCCTTATTAAACGTACATAGTTCACTGCAAGCAGAGGTCACGGCAATTTTGAAAGCAGCGCAATGCTTATTGATTTGCTCAGATAGCCAGGCTGCGATTGAGTCCCTAACAAACGTAGTTTCAATGTCCGTACTTGTCCCTAAATGCCGAGGATATCTCAGAGAAATTTCGAATCATTCAAAGGTAACTTTTATATAGGTTCCGGAACATAGGGATTTTGTTAGAAATTCCATTGCTAATAAGCTAGCCAGGTCCGGAGCTCGCAAGGCGTAGGCGTCTCAGAGAAGGCTCAATCTCGTTGGCGACAGGAGGGTACGTGCAATATTGCTAGACTCTGCTGAACACGTATGCACAGGAGTAGGAGTGATTAACTTCTGTCCTTAAATTACAAGGCCATCCATAGCACAGCAGCAATTCTTACATGCCACTATCTTTTTGTTGAGCACACTGAAGGAAGCGACATTCCAATGAATGATTAATGCGGAAGCTATGAGTCTTAGAAGGAGGAAGAGACTGTCATTCACCTTATGTGGCTTGATTAGTTTCTTCAGAAGTTCAGACTGTTTCCACTCTACTCATGTATTGACGTGCGTTAAACATTTCCAAGATATTTAAAATGATTAACAAAGGATTTATGATGGACACTAAAGTCTTATAGGTACAGAACTCAAAGTTCAAATAACAGCTTAGATATCCTGAAAAAATATTTCTTTTGATGGCCTATTGCCACTTGGCAGAACCATTAAGGCTAAACTAATTGCTGCAAAAGAACTTTTTCAACCAATCATTCAGCTGCGAGATTAAACTGTCGTTCTAGACGTTCACAGATAAAAAAGAAACATACACAACATGGGTGGTGTGAGAAGCTAGTTCGTTTGAGTCAGGAACTCAAGGTTAGGTTTGAAGGGATTTGACATGTTAATAATGACAGATGAAGACAGTTTAAAATCGTATTAGGATCAATAATAAGAATAATCCTTCTTTAAACTTTTAATATTTCACTCCCCAAAAAGGAAAATTTACCCTCTTTTGCGAATTTGAAGCCTACCGCCCTTGCCTTTGGTATCCAAAACAATTTCTTCTTTTAACAGATAAAAATAAACAAAGAAAAAAATTCAAGAGAGAAATAATTTTGAATTATTACAGTTTTCGAAGATTCTGTGCCATAAAACGCACAAGGATGTATATATGTATGTATGGCGGCTACCTTTAACAGTGCCGTTGTATGTTACTGTGTAACTAAAGAAACATGTGGTTTGAGCAGGCTGTTATGAATTACAAAAGGAAAGTTTCAGCAATAAATGGCTAAAAATGGAAGATGAAAACCCAACGTAGCATTTGAAAATAGAAATTAAGAGGAAGAAGAAGGAAAAAGGACTCCCAAACCTACACAAAAAAAGGACACAAACACTTGTGCGTGACAAACGACTTAAAGGTACGAGAGGGGAGGCAAAAATACACAAAACGGTGTGTCCATATAAAGTAAATTATACGAATTAAACCAAAAAGGATATGCTACGACAAAAATCTTTCTTTTTTTCTTTTTTTGTTGAAGAAAGATTAATTTAGCAGTGCGTGTGTATTTAGAGAGAGAGTTTGTGTTATAGAGTGTATATGAATGTGTTAATGATTATGGCTTGTTAAGTTGTATGTCATGTTCAACAATGACAACAACAACAACTACAGCAGGACTACAACTTACAGGTTAAAATATTATTTTGTCACCAACAACACGCACACATTCATAGCAGTAAAACTACAACTCACGCTCTCTCCCAATGTTCCCTTGTAAAGATGGGCAACATACTACAGGACTTTAGCTTCGATGATGAAGAGTTAACTCGTTAAGCGGCGTTTATGGGTTGACGGAATGAGTGCGGAGAGCGGTAAGATGTGAAATGTAACTAAAACATCCTTATTCTCATCTCTAGCTGTAGAAAACAAGTGACTTTCTGTGACAATTTGTTAAAAACTTTCGTAAGCAACACAGCAAAGCAGCTCAATACAATGGTAGTCAAGTGTGTGCCAACCAAGGCTTACGGAGTCCAGTGAAATGTGATTTGTAAAGCATTTATTTAACAGTTTACAACAACAACAACAACGACAACAACTAATAAATGTTAATGAACGTGAGGTGAATTAGAAACATGAATCCCCTCATAATTATTATTACAACACGATTAACTCTGCTATTGTATTACGATTATTATTGAAAAGGCCTATGATTTCTCTAATTTTTCTCATGTTTTTCTTTCTATTTTGACAACTTGTAAGAAAAAGGCAACAAAACAAATCTAATAAATCCTTTTCAAATGACCATTTGATACACATGCTTCAGAGTAGCAAGGATTTAAAGAAAGAGAGAGCGAGAGAGCGAGAAAGTGTAAGTACGATAGTAAGTTTGTGGCGAAAATGAATTTGACAGTAAAGCTTTAATTAAATTTATGGTGCGTGCAAACAGCAACAAAACAAAATACAACAACAACAAAATTAATTCTTTTACAGATTTAGAAGAACTCATACACTCCATGACTTAGAAGGCTATAACTCTTCAATGTCACAAAGAGCATTAGCAATTTAAATGCTGCAACTATTGTAATGAGTAGTTGTAGGGAGTAAGATTTAAGGATTTTGTTGGAACTTATCGTAAATAAATGGCTTGTGGTATTAATTATTTTTTTTTGCAGTAGAATGATCACGATAAATTAATTTATTAATCAGTTAAGCTTTTAGAAACAGTCTGGCCAGGATAACGAATTCGTGATTACCAAAATACAGGAAAGAAAATGAAAAAACTTATTCTGGCTAATTGAAGCGGAATATTTTGTAGCCGCCGTGGTCTAGTACGCAATGTGTTGTCTAATTAGACATGAAACCATGGTTCAAACCCCAGATCGGACATCTTCAGCAAAAGAAAATATGAAAAAATATTTCTTCGGAGACTTCCTCTCAGCAGATTTCTGGCAAAAACTGCCATGAAAAGCTTCTCAGAAAAAATCTGTCGTTTAGAGGCGACTTTAAACTGTAGGTCATGCCACTCAAGTGTAACAATTAACACACACAACACAAATGTGAGAACCTAGGTGGTAATTCTGACTGAAGAGTTGTAATGACCAATTATGTATGTAATGGGGGATTTTTTAAGAGCTATAGGAAAATTTAAAAAAACTATCTTAAAATCTTAAAATCTTTATTTGAATCGACAGTACGGTCCATATAATTTAATGTTTGAAGATTATTTCATGCAAATGTTGACAGAGACTGCGCCTCAAATGGTCCATCCACTTAGTCCAATTTTGGCATACTCTTTCCAACATTTCGGCCGGTATCTCACGAATAAATGCTTCAATGTTGTCTTCCAATGCGTCAATTGAAGCGGGCTTGCCTGTATAGACATAAGCTTTAACATAGCCCCACAAAAAATAGTCTAAAGGCGTTAAATCGCACGATCTAAGGGGCCAATTGACCGGTCCCGAACGTGAAATAAAATGTTCACCGCACTCGCCTCTCAATAAGTCCATTGTTACGCGTGCTGTGTGGCATGTGGCACCGTCTTATTGAAACCACATGTCATGCAAGTCAAACTTTTGCATTTTGGGCAAAAAAAAGTTGGATATCATCTCACGGTAGCGCTTACCATTCACAGTTACGTTACGATTCGCAGCATCTTTCATAAACCGCACCAAACTGTGACTTTTTCTGGATGCATTGGTAGCTTTTGCAATGCTTATGGCTGATCTTCACTCCAAAATCGACAATTCTGCTTATTTACGTATCCATTGAGCCAAAAATGAGCTTCGTCGCTGAACCCAATTTTTCGATAAAGAAGTGAATCGCATTTTGATAATAAAATTTTATGATTTGCAAGCGTTGTTCGTTTTTAAGACGATTCATAGTTAAATTATAGACCAAACTGAAGATGTTTGACAGTGAAACAAAACACGAAACGTGCGTGAGCTGTTTAAACCAGTGTTGCCAAAAAGATAATACCTAAAAAATCACCCGTTATATATGTATACTCAACCGAGGATGAGAGCCGTAATGTCGGCTATTGTGGAACACAAAAGGACTTATAAAGATACTCTGGAGTGATCCCGTTGAGGGGAAAACTATAAGTGTTTTAAGACTAAATAATTGCAATTTGAAAACGCTAATGATAGTACACTCCACCTTACATTTACAACTATAACAACATATTGGAAAATTATGAATGCAGTGCGTGTGGTGAAGACATCAACATGATGGAATACTTTTCATGTCAACCTCGAGATTCCAATATTTTGGATTTGGTACAATATTTCGGACATGATACTATTTATAAGATATACTAGCTCAAAGTAGTGGAAGTTTATTGTGAATATATACTGGGACTTAACAAGACAGTAGCATAGTTAAATTTACAGTCACTTAAGAAAGCATAGCTCGATTCTATATCATTCCCTTTAAACGTGTTTAGTACATACTTCAATACTCAACAACTCCATGCTCTAAAAGCTATGAGATCCATTCAAATTACGTTTGGTTAGATAATTTCTGTCAATAAATGCTGGGCTACCAAGAATTCTTCATTTCGGGTTCAGATGTTCTCTGGTCTTCTCTTCCTTCTTTCATTGTGAGATAATATCAGCCTTCAGGCAAATGCGCGAAGAAACTATCGTGTCATTGTGACTACTGTGAGGTTCATACTTAATTGGTTTTCAACCTTTTAGACAGGATTAAAAACTAGCTTCCACACTACGTTGTGTGCAGTTTGAACTCAATACCGAATCACAAATTTTTGGACAAACTTTTAATGGCAATTTTTATTTGCTTTCAGAGTTTTTTTGCCAGATGACTGCAGGAAGAAAGACAACGAAAGAAATATTTTTTCTGTCGTCTAATAAGCTAACACACTACCTAAGTAAATTCGGTTTTATATTTAACCATCGCGGACCAAATGTATCTGGTCTTTATACATTCCTATGAAAATGAATAAAGTTTACCTGACATCATCTGCTTGCTTCGCTTCAGAGAATGTCAGTATCAAGTACCTTGAATTTTCTCGTGACGTCCGGCTAACGTTTTTGTCAACTAATTATGGTCCGATGAAGTGGATCTCATCGCTGAAGATGATTTTTCATTGAAAATTAGGAACAGTTGCCAACTGCTCCAGTACATACGGCGTTGTCTATAGTCGTTGTCCATGGTAATTTGACAAAACAGACTGAATAAATGGAAACTTATTTGACAGATTTACCAGACGAATTATTTACAACAGTCCTTTGAGCTTTAGTGCTTACTTGGTTGATCGATTAGTTAGAAATTTATACCATTTAAGGTATACAGAGCCGTGGCTGTAAAGAGCCACAAAAAGCTGAAAATAAATCATCAACTTAAACTAAAAACGTAGAAAATTTAATGAATTTTTGTGCAATTTTTTCATTCTTTTTTAAAGGCATATTTAAGCTCTTCGCATTTAAATTTGTTTGAGAAAAAATTAGAGAATTTCTCCAAACAAAAAGGGCTATTCGCGTAAATAAAAAGGACATCACAACGTTATGAAACCAAAAAAAATAAGAAAAACAAAGGCATTGTAAATGAAAACAGCGGCCGTTTCTTCATTTTAAATTTAATTGTGTTTTTTGACCGCTTGCGTTGGTTGTTAAAACTCTAAAAAAAATTAAGCATTTGTCCAGTAACCCAGCAGGCAAAATTGTAAGTAAATGATAAATTTTTCTCAGAAAAAAATTTCATACAATCTTAGACGTTTTAAAGTAAAAAATTAAAATCATTTAAGAGCTTCTTGGTTCATTCTTACAATCTTGCCTATTGGGTTATCAAACCAAAAAACCTCTGTTTTTTGTACAACAGCTATGCTGTCTCTTTCGTATACGCATCATACAACTAGTAAATGCCTGCCTGCCATTTTCTATTTGAATTTGAATTTAAATGAAGGTCTACGAGTTTTGTGGTTTTTCTGGCCTTTACAGTTTCTATTCTATTCTTTTCAGAATCGTTTCTAGTTTTTTTCATTTTTGCTCCGCTTTAGAGAAACGCAACAACGTTCTCGTTTTCATTTATTCACGCACAATAGAATTTCACATTTTGTGGTTTACTTTTCTCCCCCTCCTGTACTAGGTTTTTCGCTCAGCAAATTTCTATAAAAATGGCATAAAAAACTAAACTAAACTGTGTGTGTGTGTGCAGTAAGGTTTGAAAACTTAAAAAAACAACATGAAACGAGCAAAAAATTAAAATAAAATTTATTTTAAAGGCATTTTGTTTTTTCGTAAAGCCCTTTCTAACAAATTTCAGTTGGTATCTGTCTCTCAGTTTCGCTTTCGTTTTGCTTTCTATTGCCTTTTTTTACGAGGTTTTTTTTATCATATGCAATGACAAGAAGTCCCTATAGCCGTAGCAATAGTAGTAACCTGCCAAGCAGAAACATCAAAGAATTAGTTTCATTCAATAAATGACGTTAATTTGCCAGAAATACTTTGAGCCCAAAAGGAAAAAAAAAAAAAAAATAAAGATACCCCCACCCCCGAGAATTATTAACGCTTTTATTAAGCAGTGTTTGACAAACGCATCCCTTAAGTAGATATTATCTTAAAGGCAACACATTAGGGAAGTTTTACCGGTTCGTAAGCCTGAATTTTGGAAACTACAAGGTCTAACCAAAAATCTTGTGTATATCATGTCTTTCGAACTGCTGTAGCTGATAAAGGCAATTTTTATTGAAGCAACATCTGTCAAATAAGTTGTCATTTATTTAGACAAATAAAGCATTCACCTACAGCTACAAGTAATAAAATTGAATTCCCGCTTGCATTGCTCATTTCACGATCACAATAAGCGTCCTACCAAGTGGACTATTCGCAATGTGGTAGAAAAATTCGCATCCACTTGTCGAGCGAACGATCTGGGCCAATATCTGCGGGAAACATTGCCACTGCCCTTGAGTGTATAGTTGAGAATCTGAGGCAGTCGATTTTGCGTCGTTCACAAGAACTCAGCCTTTCGCAGTCCGCACAACGTTCTGAATTTTTCGTCGTGACTTTAGTACAAAATTCAGCTGACCCGCGAACTAAAGGCAAACGACTATAGACAACGACTATAGGCAACTGACACTAATTTTAATCGAAAAATCATTCGCAGCCTTCAGAAGAGGTCCATTTCTTAATAAATGAGCACATGAATAAACAAAATGGTGGAATAGCGTCCCAGGCGTACAGAAAGAGACACAGTTTGATATGATTTTTGAGCTTGCATTGTCATTTATCAACATTTCTTCAGGAACGACGTTGGACAAGCCAACACTATTGCTCTAGGTCAGACAAAGAGCGTAAGGTTTGGACAAAATGCAACAGGGCCAAACTTGCCTTAGTGAATCGTGGCTTTGTCAAAAGAAGCATGGTTTTCAAACTAGCCTATGAATTTAAGGTTAACGCTACAACATAACAGCCCAGTACTTTATTCAGTATGTAGAGTCAGGACTTCATATCCACAGGCTGCCACCAAATGTATGTCCAACATGTCAGAGTAAGTCTAACTAAATAACATACTTCAATACCAACATTCTTACAAAATCAGAATATCAGAGACTTTGTGAGACAGACCCTAGTCTTTTTACTTTACTTGATATGAATAGCAAGATCGTCATCCCCACCAAACAACTGACACATATTTCGGTGCACATCTATGCACTAAAAATCCTTAAAATTGGCTCAATCCAAGAAGAATTGTGGTGTTGATCCAGTGCTTTCTCCCTTCAGTGTAATTTGAACCTCGACTACAGGCTTTCATAAAACTCTAGCATTTTTCAAACGGAGATCTACTCTACTAACATTTCGTGCGTATGGCTCCTTGGACGTTATTACTTCTATGGGAGTGACAAAGTTACACAAAAGAGATCCGCCTCAAATGATCCGCAGTATCGTCTTCGTTGAAGGTTTCTACTTTAAAAATGCAAATTCAATGTAGAGAATATGATAGCAGACGTACTTGGTTGCTCAGAAGTCACAGTAAAACGCGCAAATATAACAAATGGCCGCCATCCGTGGGTAAAATGAACAACGCAACATAGGTGCTGTGAGAAGCTAGTTTTTAATCCTGACTAAAGGGTTGTAACAACCAATTAAGTAAGTATACGAATGAAGCGTTCCGAATCGCTTTATACTTGGTTGCCCAAAACATATTTGACGATTTATTACATGAGCCTCTCGTGATAAGTGGTTGTTTGAATGTAGGACTAGGATCCATTGTAATGGCTTCATATTTGATTAAAAATATATCCTAGTATCGAACCTTCTTCTCAACAGTTTCAGACTCTCTGTCAATTAAATATTTCAAAATGAAATGGCTACTGTACCCCAAAATGCGTTACCCGTTTAATAATATGATCCCGGCTTACAATGATTGTGGTTAAATTTTTAAAAGCGTTGGTCGAGGGGGGGAAGGTGGAAGGTAGAGAAGTTTAAAAAGGGTTAATATTGTATGTTTAAACAGCGGCAACAGGAAAAAAATAACGGCAACAAAATAGTACTGCTACCCACAAAAATTATGGTATATCCGCATACGTACATATGTAATACCGTTATATATCAAAAAGTCATTCATACTGACTGACTGGCAAGAAGTGAAAGAAGCAGAAGAAGAGAAAAATAATCAACCGAAATAACATTAACGAACTTAAAAGAGTGGAGAAGAGTCAAACAACTCCCAACTGTGGCATGAACATCAACAGTTTCTTTCGTGGAAAGGAAGCATGAAAACCCTTTAAAATTGAGCTACACAAACACCAATACACACAAACACACATGGCCATACAACGAATTATTTAAAAGGTTACTACCACTGTGGTGTGTAATGAAGAACCCCCACAGTAAACCATCATTTCAGTGCCTGAGTCGTATCTCAGGGTATCATATGAGATGAGTAACACACACACGAGCAAAGGCGTATTATCTGATACGTGTTGTAATATGCCGCCAGCATCCCATAAGCTTAAGACTTATGATTATGTGTGTGTGTGGCCTGCTCTCTTTTTTTAGTTGGCAACACAACAGGTCAAGTAACTTAAAGATTAATTATGCAAAACGATGCGTTAGTACAACGTTGAGTACTGCTCGCATAACGATATTCTCATCTTATGCTCATCATCGTTGGAGTGCGGTGTATAGTTAAGGGTTAAATGATTCATGGTGAACGGCCATAAATAACTTGAACTTCTGGCTGCCATTCGTTTTTATGGCCCAAACCATAAACGTTTCACTTTTAACTTCTTTACGTTTCTTTTTTTTCTCTCTCTCTTTCTCTCTTGCCACCACCTGTTTTACCTTCTTCATCAGGTTTTAGAGGATAAGAGTTAAGGGTTTTTAGCCAGATTAAACTGGTCTGAATGGTTTTAACCATTTATTTTTATAACATTGTTGTCGTATCCATGCTCTTCCCTCCCCCACACACTTATTTATTGAAGGCCAAGGTCTAGAGTGCAAATAAATTTCGATTTATTTTTCGTAATGACACCGCTCGCCATACTCGCATTACGTTCAAACGCCGTAACAAGTTTGCTGCTTGTACCGCAGTACTGTGCCTGTTATTGTTGTGTCAATTACGTACGTTGAGTTGTTGGGCAAATGTTGATTAAAATTCCGTTCATACACATACACTCACATGTGATTACCGTCTATGTATGGCAAATGTATGCAAATTTGCTTCATTTTTTAATAAAAAAAAAAATTGCCACAACGTTATATTGTAGCCGTGGCCGCTTCTTACATATTCCGTGTATGCGAGTAATGGTTATTGAAGATTTAAATAATTTAATTGGCCTGTGGTGATGTACACAAAAATTGTTTTTCTTTTTTTTGAGTTTGGTCACGTCAGCGACTCCCAAAAAAATAATGATTTTTTAAGGGTTAAAAAAGCCATGACGTAAATACATAAAAACTGTATCAACAGCATATGGGGGAGGGGACCTTCAAAAACCCCCAAAAGAAAAAAAATGAAATCAATGGCAGAGTAATGAAAACACAAATTAAAAGTAAAAATTTTTTTTGTTTGTCTAGACCCCTTTTTTGTCTGAGGCAAGTAAGGGACAATTCAATTAGGAACAGTAATAATCTACCACCAAAGCCGCTTTAATTACAACCAAGATGCGTAAAGCCATGATTACATACATAGGTTAGGTTAGTACGAATGATATTCATGTTCCCACATATGAAACGTATACTTTAATAACTGAAAATTTGATCAGTTCCTGATTATATAGATTACACACATCCTTCCGGATATTTCAATCTCAGCAAGGCATCCAAAAGCTCAACTATTGCACAGCTTGTGTGATACCACACAACACAAAGATTCATTTCCTATGATATAAATCTAGAAATGCTTGTCCTTTCTTTAAAGGTCTTAATTAGGAATTCAATTGTTGGAAATCTTCATAGACAGCATATTTCTCAGACTACGATTAATAAGGCTTGAAGTTTTTTCATTACTTCCTTCGATGGGAACCGTGTTTCGTTCCAACATACTCATATTTTATACTTTCATTTACTTTATACTTCTTCAGTATAGTTTTTCTTATGCGTGGGTTGTTCTCATAAACATACATACATACATAATGAGTCATTACAATCCTACAGTCAGGGTTACGACCTAGCTTCTAACACCACTTATATTGCGTGTTTTAGTTTTATACATGAGTGGAAGGGCCTACAGTTTAAAGTCGGTTCCGAACGACAGTTTTTTTTTAGAATCTTTACATAGAAATATTCATTTATTCTCAGAGTTTTTGCCAGCAATTTGCTGAGACACAGTCGCCGAAAAAATATGTTTTTATGTTTCGTCATGCTGGGGATGTCTGACCTGGGGTTTGATCCAAAGGTCTCACATCTAATAAGCCAACATACTACCTACTAGACTAAGGCGACTGATATGCATCAATCATTAGCAAAAATCAGATGGTTGACATGCTCAGTATTAATTGGTTGCACAGAGAATGCACTGATTGAGCCTCACTAGACCTCTTTACTTCTTAGAATGTAGGTCAATACCAAAGCCTAGAGCAGTAAGTTGCAATACGTGGTGACTATCCTCCACATAACAAGCAGATTAAACAGCATGCCCATTCATCTTTTTATAGAATATGTGTTGGACCTTAGGCAACCTGTTGCTCGAGACACAACTTGTTACTGAATCCGTCGAAAATGAAAAAAAATAAAGAAGGAGAATTCGTACATGGCGTGGCATGGCGCTAAATATTGTACAATGTGCAGTGTAGGTTCGTTCAGAGTTCAGATTACATTTAATTTCCAAATAGAGGTGTTTCACATAGCTTCACAACCTAGGCTAAGACTATAAGGCAATTGCTAGGACCTTAGAAAGCAGAGAAGAAAATGTCAAGGAGACTTATTATAGATTCCTTTGCAGACATGGCGAGTATTAATATCGAAAGGTTGCAATATTAATTACCGGTTGGTTCTATTGCTGCTAAAAGCTTTTTCAATCTCTCATGGCCAGCTGTCAATTGAATTGAAGTCGACGGCTATTGTATATCTCTGTCAGGAATCAGAAATTTATTCTTCGAAAAAATCGCCCAAAACTGGTTAATGACTTCAATGAATACATATTAGTAGGCATTACTTTCTTATTTGGAAACGATGAACCAGTTGAATATTTCTCAATCTGACTGAAAAACCATTTTAAAACTCTCTTTCATTACGCATTCATTATTCAACATTATCCACGACATGCTAACCTGTCTCATCTCCCTGTCAACCAAATGTTGTCAAATATTTTTGTTGTTACAATAGATCGAATCCATTATCCTTAGATGCGAAAACAAAATGGTACTCCATTGCCATGTGACATTTAAATTAATTTTAAGTGTAAGGAAATCATATCCGGGACAACAGCATTAAAACGTAATGAGTTGAAATCACAAATGAATGGCAAGACTATGGAACAACATCAGTCATATATGCACGAGTATTCATGCCGATTATGGCAACATCAGCAATATGAGGCAGCATCAGCAACATCAGCAATAAGATTAAAATACAAACTCTAAAACCACGTCAGCTGTCATATGCAAAATGTGCCGCTGATGACGATGCTGATGCTAATGGTGGTGTGATGGTAACAACAGACCAACAATCAATACTTGTAATGAAGTGACGTATTGAATAACAACAACAACAATATCAACAACTACAACATCAATAACAAAAAGAAGAAAATGACGCCATCATTATAAAAGCTTAACTTCTGTGACATATTTATGATGATACTGATATGCTGATGATATGGATGTGAAGGATAACACTGCTATTATTGAGGCAAATGAAAATATTGACGCCACCATTGTTGTTGTGATGAGGATGACTATAAGGCAAGTGTTATAAGCCAAATGCGTTATGATTTCAATTTTTTATGAGCATAACGTCGATGATGATGATGATGATTTACTTGTGGTAATGAAAATGTTATAAAGTCCCTCCGTACTTAACTGCACTCAAATGTATTGTATATTAAGCCAACAACAACAATCATATTTCAGTACATTAATGTGTCCATCAACTGTTGTCAATGTTTTCTTTTTTTCTTAATTTGGTCTTTATAGGAATTCGATTTATTTGGTTTTCATATTTAAAATTCTTTGTTTTATTCCCATCTCTATAGTACATGTGCATGTATTTATGCAAATTTCATTTATGGTCTCCTCTAAATGAGTCCCACTCTTTAGAGGTTTAGAGGTGGAAAACCAGCTTCATTTTGCCAATCTAATTGAACTTTTGGTCTTTAGTTTCTATAACCACTTCAATTTGTTATTTTTCAAACACAAGAGGTAGTTGGAGTCATTTCACGTTTAAGTGGAATTATAAACTCAAATGGTTCGTACTTTGATGACTAGCATATCTGGGTTCGTATTTGAATTATGCATCAGGCTATTCAGGAATAACCTGCGATTAGTAACCGGCCTATTGACAGGGCACTTTGTACACAAACAACTCTTGTTCGAATGGAGATCTTCACGTGCTCGATATATAGATTCTGTGATGATGAGAATGAATCATCGAAATATGAATGTATTTCGCCGTAGTTTTATAGGTGGTGTGTTGGCTTATTAAGTGTAAGGTAACGGTTCAAACTCCAGATTAGACATCTCCAAACAAAATATAAAAAAAAATTTCTTCGGCGACTTCCTCTCAGCAAATTTCTGGCAAAACTCTGAGAGTAAATAAAATTGCCATCAAAAAGTTTCTCAAAAAATCCGTCGTTCGGAGTCGACTCTAGACGATCAGCGGTCGCCAGTTCACATTACCTACATGTGATGCGACCATGTCTTCAAGGCGCTAATACAGAATGTCCAATATTTAGGAAAGAGATGCGTGACACGTAGCACCGAACCTTGTATTCAAATAATGCAATTCAGGGCAAAAGAATTTCGCAGTTAACGACTTATAATGCTAGAAGATCTGGCGAAAGTCGTTTGCAAAGAAATGTGGATCGATGACGAATGAACACAAAACTGATATTTTTTCGGAATACGTTGGACGAATTTCAAAACTACTAATTGGTTTGTGTTAGAGAACCCTTGGCCTACATACAGTATTGGAAAAAATAATAGAAACGCATCAAAAAACGTTGAAAACATCCCCATATCATTAGGAACCCGCAACCCTGTTTGACTGTCTTTTTTGTGCATTTTGGATCAAACTCTTTATTGGCAGGGCGACGTACAAAACATTTTCCGTCTGATGGAGCACTTTGTCCCAATTTTTCCGACTTTGGTGTTATCTGGCAAATTGTAACCTTTTTGCATATTTTTGTTTTACTTAAAAGAGGTACTGACCTTGGACTTCGAGCCTATTTCTTATAGTACTGCTTGTTACTGGAGCATCTAGTATATTTTTAAGCCCATTAGATGACTCAAAAAATTTTTTTTGGAATAACGTACTAAAATTTGATCAAAACGCATGGATGTTTTCCTCTTTCTTCCTCTAGTTTCGATATTTTTTGTATAGTGAATCACTTAAATACTTTATGTTTAGAACACTTCATTATGTGGGCTATTTTTCCAAGTGATAAGCCATCAGATTTTAACTTAAGGATAACATTTCTTTCAGCATCAGTGGTATGAACACCTCGGCCCATTTTTTAAAAGATTTAAAACATACACTCAACACGAAAATTTTGCAAATGGTCCAAAAAAAAGTTTTTTTAACTCCATTTTTACCACTTCTAAATATTTCATGTAAAAAGTTTATTTATTTTAAATTTAAACACGGTTTTAGAAAAACGTTTCTATTAATTTTTCCAGCTAAATTATGTATTTTCTTACTTTTGCCTGAAAACTAATAAATTAAAAGAGAAGAAAGCAATAAAGAAAGCGAATAATAAAATCCCGTTACATTAGCAAGAATTTGAGAGTAATTTCCAACTATAAAAGTTTATAACGAAAAATTATACATTTTATTGATGAACTATTAATCGTTTCTATTATTTTTTCCAACACTGTAGCTTGATAATTCCACCACATCCCAATCTTCTAAAATATTCCACCATACTCAGTAGAATCCTGGTTGTAATAGTTTTACCGAATCTGTCTAACACTGCAAAGTTTTGAGAATAACTTTTTTGTAGTGAGACACATATTCTATCAACCGATTTCTTATATTTAGGTACTGTGGTAGTACCATGATCATATATACAGTATACTATGTATTCTGTTAAACACATAACATTCCTCTGTTAATATTTACATTGGAGGTTTTATCGAACTTATCTTCATACACAATTTTATTTGTGTTACGATCAACAAGAGTGTGAAAGGTTTGTCAGCTACAATCATTGTGTACTGAATTATTAAGTAGTAGTAATTCTCATTTAGTTCATTACTATTTAAGCATAAGTAAATTATATTGTGTTAGGAGGGTGGGTGGTGGCGGCTACTTGAAACTCCCTGGAATCATGGTTCCGAGCCGATGTTAAACTTTATGGCCCGCTTCTTATGAACACAATAAGTGTGACTAAACAGATGTAATGTCCACTTAATTAAACAACTGCATGAGATTTGTCTTCAATAAGACGATTCAGTGAGCCACACAATACGAACGCATTTGGCTATATTGTAAGAAATGCTTCCAGAAAGAGTAGTGTTGATGAAGAAATAGGATATATGATATGACGCCGTTATAATTCTTTTGTGCAGTTACATCAAATACCATGTCTACGTATGTAATCTCCTAAAGCTGAACTTCAAGTTATTACCGAGATATTGTCTGATATAAATGAAAAATTGCTTAAAAACTACCTCAGAAATATCCAGTGCTAGGTTATATACCTCAGAATGCTATAGCACACGGTCGAGAACAACGTGAGGGAAGAAAAGAGCATTGGTTTCGACAATGTCAATATTTTATGGTTCGGATTGGGTTTAAACTGTTTATACACTCATGTATAAAATTAACACACATAACATAAGTGGTGCAAGAATGTAGATCTGATGCAAGAATGTAGATCTGTAGAATGTAGATTATTCTGACTGAAGGTTTATTATATACAACGATTGTTGTAACTAAAATGGTTAGTACTTCGATGACTAGCATACCTGGATTCGAACTTGAATTATGCACCAGACTATTTAAGAATAACCTACGATTAGTAACCGGTATATTGACAGCGTTCTCAGCACTCATACAACTCTTTTTTGAATGAAGATCTTCAAAAACCCGATTTATGGATTCTGTGATGATGAGAATAAATCATCGAAACGAAACAAATGGGTACATATCAGGGCAGGAAATTGACCTCGTTTAAAACCGAGCAGCATCAATAAGTTTGTTAATGGAAAAGAGTTAGAGAATGTATTTTAACAATACCCTAAATGGATTAAGACAGTACAATAGTTCGTATTATTGCAATAATATTCTGAACATCTATGCATCTATGCAAGAGTTCATTTTGAAAAATAATAACCCGTACAATACTGATCGATATTTTAGGTCTCAGGTTAGGCTTCGTGTTAAGCAGTCAGTAGTCCAACATCATTTCTTTGACACTGGCATCACTGGCTAGGATTCTTCATCCCCAGTGTCAAACCTACTTGTAAAGCTGTTTGCTTTCTGCTCAAGTCAAACCTTCATCGTATTTTGCGTTTTAGAGCACTTGAGATACATTATTGGAGCACAAAACATCTTCAAAATTTTCTCTTTCACGTAGAATGACCCTCTTAGAAATCATATCACCTCTTAAAACAGTTAAAATGCCATTCATTGTATAATTTTTGGTCATAGAGGTGAGAGATGATGCCTGCAGTTTTCAGCGTTGAATGTGGGGGGACATAAGGCAGGCGTATTGCTGATGGTAATAATTGATGAAATGAAAGACCACAACGTTTGTTCCATTTATACAATACATACTGTACGAGTATGTATGTATGTGTGTATATATAATGTTGAAAATATTTGTTGCGCAGTTGCGCAGCAATAAATCCCAAACAGGCATTGCCTTCAATTACTTAATTAGAAACGATGGCCCTTGAGGTAATTTATGAGCGACATTTGCTGCAAGAAAAGCTTATTAGCGACAACAATACGTGCAACGAATGCTCGACAACATACAACATACGTATCATTGAGCGATAATTTTATATAACGGTTATTTGTTAACGTTCAATACTTGCACATCAACACTAACACTAACACTTGAACAATAAATATATGTGTATGTGTATGTGTATGTGAATGTGTTTGAAAGTATAAGTGCTTGGAATATTGCCATCAAACAATATATTTTCGTTGCGGTGTGCTAATGTTGGTGTGATAAGCGTTTAAACTCATGTTTGCTCTCACTCTCTCTCGCTCTCTCTCTCTGTATACAGCGCAGCATAAATGTTAGTGTGTATGTATTTTACTGTACAAGTACTTTAATAAACTGCTTCATTTTCATTTTCATTTTTATTTCTTTATTTTCCGTTTCTTTCTTTTTTCTTCTCCACCAGTATTTTGGCGTTAAATTATTGGTTAAACAAAAACAACAAAAAATAAAACAGCCATGAAAACAAAAATGGTATGAGATCTTGTGTACTTGTGTATGTATGTATGTGCGTTTAAGGCCAACTGGCCATAAAAATCCTCTAACAAATTATGAAATCAACATTTAAGCTTTAAATTAGTTTTTCTCACTTTCGTTCTACCCATCTTGGTCAACAGGACCATAACAACCACCACAGGTGATGAAGTTTAAATGTTGTGTGCTTGGCTCACCAATAACAGCAACAATTAAGCGTCGTATCCATTAAGGCTGTTGCATGATGCTGCTGCTGCTACCGCTACTGGCAATTTAAAGCAGTGAGGCAGGGAACTAATGTTTTGATACTTAATAAAAATTAAAATGTTCTCTTTGATGATTTATCGATAAAAAGCATCGTTAAATTAGCCAATTTTAAGGTAAAATATGCTGCAAACTGTTTACAAATTAGTTGAAACGATTTTAATGGTTGCAAATGAACGGCCAAAGGGTACAGGAAATTATCAGAAACATAATTTAAATATTTTGGAAAATAAATACGTTTTCAAACGTTCAAAATGAACGGCCAAAGGGTACAGGAAATTATCAGAAACATAATTTAAATATTTTGGAAAATAAATACGTTTTCAAATTCTCGTTTCAAAAAAGTAAAAACCATTGAAAAACGCTTTACATCTCTCAATATTTGGGTAAATGGACCTTCCGCCACCTACTGGTTCTAGCGCACCATAGTGGAGGCAACTACTCAGATTATATGGAACATAACTTGAATTCGGTGATAAGGCCTATAGTCTTGGGCTTGTTTTGAATAAGAAGCAGTCCTGGAAGGCGAATATACTCTACAAGAAGAAAAAGACCTTCATGACTTCCTATGCTTTTAACAAAATATTGAGAAGAAAATGGCGTCTCAAACCCAAGACCTACACAGCAATTCTTAAACACAAATAGACCTGCAGATACCCGACATTGTGGAAATACTTCGACAAGACCTCAACTTGTAAAGGCGGATCTTTGTTACGCTGACAGCAATTTTACAATATCTTTCCATTGTTTGTAAAGATTCAGCAGCTAATACTAGTCAGCTACTCTGGGCGAGTGGACAGTGGCACGGTTTGAATATTGGTCACTCGAAAAGCCCGATGAAATTGATAATTCTCAACAACGTTATTTACATGGCACCACACTATGAATTCTGAGGGAAGTCAAAGACAACCATTTTTGATATGTGGAATGAAATGGAGAACTTAACAGATTTCTTGAGTTTCGATGAATGGAGCTGTGCATGGAAGCTTTTTTCTTTGGGTACATTTCACTAAATAAAATTGCAAAGAATTCCAAGCAGAAGTATACACCATACGGGCTAGGTTTATTAAGGAGACAACTATCTCTGAAAAGGATATAAGGATACATCGTTGTCACATAATAATTTTGATTAATGCTTTGAGGTCGCCTTAGTCTAGTAGATAGTGTGAGGCATAGGTTCAAACGCCGATCAGCCATGTCCAATAATACTAAATACTGATTTCCTCTGAACAGATTTCTGGTAGAAACCCTGGGGATAAATAAAATTGACATGAAAAGGTTTCTCAAAAAATCTGTCGTTCGGAGTCGACTTTAAACAGAGGTCTCCCCCTCATGTATAAAATTAAATTGCCTAGATATGCTACAAGTACAGGTCATTATAAATAGAATCTCTACATAAGGAATACCATTGGGAACCTGTAACTTTAGAATTAACAACATGGTAGTATATTCCATTGATCCCGTGTTGATAGCTTCGGATAGAGACAAAAGAGCGCATCAAATCTGCCCAAAATTAAAAGAAATTACGCACGGAATATCTGCTTCAACAGCAAAGCATGCTTGTCATCGCTGTTGGAGTTAATACTACATGGATACTGCATTCTGGACTCTCACTCCCCCATCGGCATATGTTTAAATTGAGGAAGCGAAAAAAAGATTAAAGAGTTCCTCACATAATGGGTAAGCTAAGGAAACAGCTGTGATGTTATTACGATTTAGATTTCATTGATACGTAAGTAAGCTACTAAGGCTGTAAAAGACTACAATTAAAAGAACAATTTTCGGTAGAATATGCTACCAACCAAGCGGTTCCAAATTCCATAGCGGTACAGGTTTTGAAAAGCCTTTTCGAAGTCTATCAAATATACATAGAGGAGGACAGACACACCAATGTCTGAGCAGAGAGGATTCCAAATTCAGAAGGGCATGATAAGCTGTTTCTGTTTTACTTTCAATGCTTACAATTCAGCAAATAGGCCTAGAGATGCAAAAATAAAAATAGACTTCAATTTATAAAAGAAAAAACAAATTTTTTTAAATAACTTTCGCTTTTGAATAGTAATCATAAAATAAAATTCGAAATGGAAAAATTATTCTTCATTTAAAACAACAAACAAATGCCATTAAGTCAGAAGAAGATACCATGAGTCGATGATTTAAAAAAATCGTGGCCGGATTTGTATTCTTCTTTCCTGGCTGTTGCTGGCTGTTGTTGGCCTAAATGACTGTTGGTAGACATGGAAAAACATGTTTTATATTTCCGGGAAAATTAAAAAAGAGAAGAAAAAAAATTAAATAAAGACATGTGTACACCAGTACAGCAGTACAACAGTATTTAGAGTATTAGACAAACGGTAATAGAGACAAGAAGGACTATAACGAGAGCAACAAGAATCATAAAAATGAAAATTTAGTTTAACAACAGACGCCATTTTCTCTGGCATATTTGTGTGTGTGTACAAATGTTGTGCTAAAACAGCGATTTTCGTTTGATTTAATGTGAAAACAAAATCAGCAAAATTTTTTTTGGGAAGAAGAAAAAATTCCAAATGAAAACGAAAACGAAAAAATAGCGAAAAGGAAACTTTTTTTTTAGTCAGGCTTTGTGATAAGGGTATGAATGAATACGTGTGTGTGTGTTAGGCACTGTGTGGTTTATGTTCTCTTTATGTTTTTCTCTTTTTTGCTTTGGTTAAACATAAGGCTTATGTTTATCTATTGGCTTCCTTAGTATCGGCAAAAAAAATTGAATTCTTTTTTCTCCATTGAGTAGGGGGGGGGGGATGTTTGTTTGTAGTGGCAGGCCTTTAACCGCCTTGTAACCATAAATATGGAAAGTAAATGTAAATGTTGTTACAGTTTATTTTCCTTCTCTCTCTCCCTGTTTACTGTTGTAATATGCCAGAAGGATGAGGGGTTGAGTTTTTAGATTTTATGTTAATGTTGCTCTACTTGTGCTTGGCTAACAAACAAGCAGAAGAAGGCAAGCAGGCACAGGAGCAAAATACAGGAATTGTTAGCAAAAAGAAAATCCTTTGATTGGTTTTCGGTTAAGTAATTAAATTAAGTAAATTGAATTTGGCCAAGAGAAAAGATTATGTTGTTAAGATACGAATTAAAATGAGCATGAGTATAAAGAAAGACGAAAAAACAAATACGGAAAACTGAATAAAGTTATAAAATTCCTTCTTTTTTTCATAATACCCGGAGTATGTTGTTGGCATTATGGAGTTTGTAAAAGAGAACTTGGCTGCAGGAATTATTGTCTTAAAACTTAAGCAGCACTATGAAGCAGAGATGCAGAACTAGAGAGAGAGAGAACGAAAGAGAAAAGAAAATGAAAACAATATTCCGTAATTAAATTAACAAATAAAACATTAAGATAACACAGCACAGATAATGAAGAGAGAAATTTGTTAATAAAGCTTAATGACCTCAACTAATAGTGGAACTAACTAACTAAACATGAGAAATACATCTTTAAAAGTGAAACTAGGGATTTCTGTATAATTTGAAATCATACATCATATTTAGAGAAAAAAAGTTTCAAAAGAAAAACATTTTTAAAAGCCGGATTACAACCCAACAATAAGGGAGTAATTGACGTGTTAACATTAAGGCAGATACAATTATTATGAGTTTTTTTTTTAGATTTAATTGCTTCAATAAATATGTGTAAAGTAGTACTCACCTGGAGTATTTATTTCATATACAGGAACCGTTGCGTAAATTATAATTGATTCAATTGTCGTAAGTTTCTGAAATTATAAAATTAAAATTAAAATTAGAATTAAAATTAAAATATTTTAAATTTTAAATTGATTTTTAATTAATCAATCCTAATTCGAGTATATGTAGATTGCCGTAGTCTAGTATGTAGTGTGTTGGATTATTTGATGTGAGGCCAGCATTCCAACCCCAGGTCAGACATATCCAACAAAATGAAATACGAAAAAATATTTCTTCGGCGACTTCCTCTCAGCAGATTACTGGCAAAAATTTTGAGAGTAAATAAAAAATTTGCCATGATAAGTTACTCAAAAATGCATCGTTCAGAGTCGGCTTTAAATTGTAGGTCCGACCACTTATATATAAAATTAACAAACACAACATAAGTAGTGTGAGAAGCTAGGTTGTAATCCTGGCTGCAGGGTTGTAATGACCAATTATACATGTATGTGTTTTTTTTTAGAAAATTTGGAAATACTAGAAGCATTACAAATGCGGTCAGACCCGTGCGTCATTCCAATGTACAGGAAAATATTTCTTCTTCGAGGGAAAGTGTGGCGCATAATCCGAATCCTCAACTTAATACGCCTCTTATGGCTAATTATAGCCTATTTTCCACTTAGATTTACAGTTATATCCCTATAAACTCCTATTCATGGCACAATTAAACCCATTTAAACATTCAAAACGCCCTATTTATGCCGATAGCTTGCCAGAGTAACAAACTGTCATTGCTAAGTTGTCAAACAAAATTTTCTTCAGTTGTGCAGCTCATTTCTCACTCGCTCTCACTTACGTCAACAAGCAAAGCTTTCGCTTATGAAGCCTGAAGAACCCAAAAGTGATTGCATCCTCTAAAAGTAACTGATTGAGACGTATTATGGTCTCGAGATATCACTGGACCATGGTTTTACGAAAATTATCCTGGAAAAACAGTTTCCATAAATACAATGCACTTTAGCGATATGAGAGTCGAATATATTAGTCTGCAATTTGAAATTGTGAACTGTACGGGGTATGTGGTTGCAACAAGACAATACCACGAGCTCGTGAAGAAGTGCTTTAAAACTACGACTATATGATCTATTATACTACCCACAAACTTTATAGGGTATCCCTATAACGTCTCCTCCAAGCTTATTGCCCAATAAATTTTACAATGCTGCTTGGTGTCAACAATGACAATTCCCTCTCTAGTACCTGTTAAGTATGGAGTTATTTTATCCGGGAATACATTAATGCTCCACAGGTTCCATTAATGTGTTCTGAATACTTATTTTAATCTTTACAGAATAAACATGTTGGACTCAAAACAACCCCTATTCTAAATAAGTGTACTCTGAGACCACCGAGCCTATCAAAATACCTGTTATCAACCTCAGTCTATTCCTGGATATTTTGATGCATGATTGCCTCAAACCCACTTGGTTGAACTAGAGTCTTTGCCTTTCTTTATTTTCCCTATCGTGGAGTATACGTTTCCAAATATCCATTCCTTCGCTACAGAAGAGTTCTTTCTGGCCACATCAGTGGCGTGGAAGTTCCTTCTTTGCAAGCACATCCGCTTGCTCATTGCCGAGAATTCCCCCATGATCTGGAACCCAGCAGTGGGAAATCTTATATTTCCTACCTAGCCTAATCAGCTTCCTTCGACAATCCCATACTATTTTTGATTTAATCTCATAAAAGCAGAATGTTTGAATGGCGGCTTGACTGTCAGATAGTATTGCGTCCTGCATCTCCTGTCCAAGTTAAATTAAGCACATCTTTCGATGGCATAACCTTACGCTTGGAAAATATCTGTGATATTCGCAATGGGCTTATAATATTTTTTTCTGGGACCAAAAATTCCTTTTTCTATTCCATGATCTCCTTTTGACCTTTCCGTAAACCACAAAATAGTCCCTGTTTTAAGAGAGCAGGCAGATTCTAGATGACTGATTAATTTCTGTTAAGATCTCGTTACGAGGCATTTCCTAAAATCATAGATTATATTGGATCTGTCCAGAGGACAGTGAAGGAACGAGCGACCGAAATCCTCTAATGAATTTCATATTGGACTTGACTCTCACCAACCATTGACACTAAAGCTTTGGTCTTTATTACCATTTGCAAATAACTTAAATCTAACAGAGCCTGCTTGCCCTTAGTTCGTATAGACTATTGGCTTGACTCTAATCAACCTTTAATAGAGCCTTCAGCGCCAATGTATGACAGTTGCTCATTGCCCTTAGACACGAAGAGGAAGAAAAGGCGCCCGGAGAATACTGAATCTTCTCTGAGACTAATTGAGGCAATTTGGTAAAATTTTGTTAGGAAATAAGTGACAGATGTCTACTGCCATAAACAGTTGTCCTCACGGACTTATTAACCCACCTTGTATACTGCAATGTGACAGTTAAAGAGGCCTTTTCAGTTTTAGCCAAGGCGTCTAAATTTTGCAGAGAACATGAGAACCTATATACATACGATACTGATTAGAAAATTCCATAAGTAGATAAGGTCGGCTTGGCTTAATTGAAAAAAATTAAATGGAACCCCGTTTTAAAAAGAAAATAATTTAAATTTAATTCGTTTTTTTCAATTTCTCTCGCGGATGCAATGCCAAATTGCAGTTGAATGTGTGTCATTTAATGATCTAAAAAAATAAAAATAAGTTTTTCAATTAAAATTTTACTGTAACAGCCATTAAATGGAAGAGATTCAAATGCAACGAAATGCAAAATAAAGCACATCATCATCATCATCGTCAACATCATTTAAAATGACAAAAAAAAAAACAAAAGGAAGAGAAAATAAGAAAGAAAAATAAAAGAACAACGAAAGCAAAATATTTCCATAGATTATCGTCATAGTCATGCCCATCATCCACATCATCATCGTCATAGTCATTATCAACACCAACGCTAACAGCAGTTGCAACAGTAACAGCAACAGCTATGGATAGTATAGCAGCAGCAGGTTATTATTGTTGTTCACCGGCAGGGCTTTTGTATGTTTTCATTTAATTTACACTCAACACAACGAATTAGTGAAAATCCTTTTGTGACCGAATTTGAATCCCCTAGCCCCGTTGGTCTGTATTTATATTTGTAACAGTTAGAATTTTGTATACATATATATATATGTATGTATACACACACAAACACTACAAATGTATGCGTGTTAATGAGTTTAAAGATGCAATTGTTGCAGGCAGGGAGTAAAGAGCTGAATCAAAGGTTTCACTGTATGTACACGTATATGAGAGCGATGATGATGATGATTTTCATTTGGCACCTGTAATAATAACGGTAATTGTAGTTGTTATTCCAATAGTAACAGTAATGAGGTAGCCATAGCTACAATGCAAAGCAACAAGCTCACCATGAGTGAATGAGTGAATGAATGCGGGAGTAAAAATAATAGAAAAAGAGACACACAAAAAAATAAACGCGCTCATCTGCAATCCATGAGATAAATAGTAACACAGGAGCATTGTTAACGTATGCACAAGAAGGGGAACAACAAGAACAACAACAACAACAATGGCAAACTAAACTCAACTAAAGCTGTTGCTTCAGGCATAAAACGGAAGCTTCAAAGCGATAAATCCTTAATGGTCTCAACTAAGCTCAATGCTGTTGGCCACAGACAAAAGCATCATCAAGGCAACCCTCGGCATTACTCATTCCTTTTACACACACACACACCTTCAGCACTAATGATAATAATGTGGATAATATAACCGACAACGACAACAACAACTATAAAAACTAAAGACTATGAATTATTGCCATAAAAAAAATTTTATTATTTGGAAATGGAAAAAAGAACCCAGAAAAAAAGACGGATTGCGATTAAACAACTGAATTAACACACTTCAAAAACTTAAAACTGAACACTTGGCTTGGTTTGGCTTGGCTGTTGCACCTTCTTTCCGTGCTGACGCTGTAGCAACCAAGGAATAATGGGAATTATTATGGCACGCGGTAATATAAAGGACAATAGGAGGATAGGGATGGAGACTGCTTGAAATAATAATTTTCTCTTCATTCATTATGACTCTTTACACGCCATTATTTTTAATACGAATTAGGTGTTGATATTTTAATACGAAATAAAATAATAAAAGTGTAGTGTTGATAGCGTAGATTATTACTCTAGCTTGTCTTGTATTCCAAAAAAAAATTGAATTATTTTGGAATTTAAATTTCCTGAAATGAGTTTAAAGATTTCAAGTATAAATACGCTAAAGACTACTTTATTTTTTAGTTTCTTTATAGGGCTTTACAAGCGTTAACATATCTCACGCATAGTTCTCAGTGTTTTATCTTATCTTAGCTATCACTTGATGTAAGGTTTTATTACAGCTGGTGACTGCTGGCTTTTTTCTACGTTGGCAATGGAATAGTGTGTGTCCAAACCATGGCTGTCTTTGTGTTTGTATACGCTATTCCCATCTTAGTCTAAAGCTTATATAACATACGATCATTACAATACAGAACTAATTTTAAGCGATCATAATAACTAACTCACTAAATTGGTCATTACAGTGCTTTTGTCAAGATTACGACTTAGTTTACCACACCACCCATATTGTGTGTGTTAATTGCATCCTTGAAAAACGGGATTTACAGTTTAAAGTGGATTCCGAAAGACAGATTTTTGAAAAACTTTTCGTGGTAATTTTATTTACTTTGTCAGAAGACTGCTGAGAGCACATTTTGTTTTGTTTGAGATGTCTGAGCTCGGGTTTGAAGCACCGACACACTACCTACTAGACTATGGCAACTTGAACCACGATGTTTACCATTTTTAACTGACTATCACCAGCGAAAGACGTAGCTGCGAACGGTACGGAGAGGCTGACTTCCAAAATGTATCAATACAAAGTTTGTATGCAGTTCCACTACTGTATATGAATTTTGTAGATATGCAAAGTTACCAAACAATGCATCAACTATAAATCCGATGCCTGCTTGCTATTTGACTGCGTTAAAAATACACATGGACGAAATTTTGAAATAGTATACATTGTAAACATTTTGTATAGCGGCTTTATGAAACACTATACTTTGTTCAAATACAAAGCAACTAACATTTTGGAAGTCAGCCAGAGTATACCCCATAAGAACATTAAAGTAACGAGGCTGTAGTTATTCCAAAATTTTGGATATCCTTGATCTAAATCTTCCTATTTAACCAAGGTAACTGAATTTGATTTAAATCTTGGTTTTATAATGAAAATACAGAATAGATCATCTTATGATAATGGCTTACACCGCACAAAGAACGTATGCTTTAGTAAAATAAAAAGTTATTGTCTCCAAACATCCCTCGTTTTTAGTGATCTAATGGGCCCAATTTACAAAATGCTTAACGAACAAAATACATTCCTTTGTAACAAAATCAGTATATGACTTTTTCAATCATTTTTATTATGAAAACAATTTTAAGTCAACGGTCCTTTAATTCTACTCCTTCTACGCTCTTTTATTTCCAAAACAATATACCACAGGAGTGGGACTATCCCCTGGTTGTGTTCGAAAGCATTATAAAAAATTAAGGCAATACCACGACATCAACAGATTACAAAACCCATCGTCCTGCTGTAGTAAACCCATAACCCACTCAACTACATCTACCCATAAGCTGGGATGCTTCATTGTTGTTTCAAATTAAAAAAAAATCCAGTATTTATCCCCAGTTGTTCCCAACTTGGAACTTCTGATCTGAAAGTCCAAAGGTTCCCTATGGGCCCCTTGACATATATACTCAAGACACTAAAATGCCGGACAGAGTAGTCTGTGTGAAGTTATGCGAAGGAATCTGACATTGGACTTTAGTATAGTATGATTAGTATGTTATAGTTCAGCTAGAAGTCATGTTCATACAGAAAGCGTAATGCTTAAAATGTTTTAATTTATTATTATAGTCAGACTACACCCAAAAGTCACTGACGAACGTTATCTTAACGCCAATCTACGTCCCTAGATGCCGGGAATTTCTAAGGAAAATTTCGTATTATTGAAATATGTTAGTATCAGTCTCCCGCTATGAAAAGTTCGGCTTCTTGGTTTCTCATTTTCTGTAATTTTTAGCTAAAGTCGAACCTTAGCCTTCAAGAAAGGGCTAATCTATCCATAAAACCGGTAAGCTATGTACATATGATTTGGATAAAGCACCCAGAAAACCATATTGTGGGCTCCTTAATTAAAAAACATTCTAGTGATACTCCGTTTTTTGTATAAATCTCACTGTTGTTGTCATTGTTATTAAAAATTTGAAATTTCTTACGATAATTTATTGAATGATTTTGCCTTTTTCACTAATGACTTGTTTTTACGTCCTTCACTATAAATTAATTAAAAAAAAATTTGAAAGAAATTCGTTGGAAATCAACGACGCCAAGTTTAAAATTTAATTTTATGGCTTTTAAAGGCAATTGGGTCTAGGCCAAGAAATCTTCAACTACATTTGAATACGTAAACATGAACGAAAAGTTTTTGTTTTTTCTTCTCGACTTTTTTTATCGTACCATTGCAATGAATTGCTGCTTCTTCTTTTTAACTTTTCCAAAATTAATGCCAAAGTAACGCGTTTGTGATTTATTTTTGTAGTTTTTCTTTCCTTTTTTCTTTTTTTATTTCTTTCACCCGAAAAGAAAAAGGAGTAACTCCTATCACCCATAATTTAGAGGAGAATTTAAAATAAAAAAGAAAAACTACTGCCGTAAAGTTTTCGCAACGTTTTTTCCCATCACCTTTTTCATTGAAAGTGAATAATTCCAACGATAATGTGACAAGACAAGTTTTAAGCCAAAACAACAGCAACGTAAATCTGGAAGCCGAGAAAAAAAATCTATTTTCTTAAAGGGAAAATAAGTAGTACCCCGTAAAAGAGGAGTAAACCTTAAGAAATTGCTGCAAAAGCGTCTTTCATTTATTTTTGTTGCAAGAAATTTTTTAGTACACACTCCTCTGTTTGGTGTGGGAAATCTTAACATTTTCTGGCATTGAAAAATAAGTTTTCGAATGTAAAGCTTTAAAAACTCATTTATTTGTTGCACATTCAAGGTCTTCTTTAGTTTCTTGCAGAACAGTATGGATTTGGATACGGTTTCTGAGCTGTTGCTACAGTTTCCCTTAAAGAAATTGCTAAGAAGATAAAACAGTTGCTTTAGCCATTTGTTGGCACTTTTGCGATTTCATTAAAACTACGATAAAAGCTAAAATAACAACAACAACAACAACAATAGTTAAGAAAATATGTATCCTTTAGTCGAAAATGTTGCACTTAAATACTCATCAACAATGAGGCACAAATACAAACGGAACTACATGCCAACAGAGTGGCTAAAGAATGCAAACAATAGCTGAAGTTCTCCTTCAAGTCAGAAGCTTTTTAATTTTCATTCAACCTGAATCAAAAGCCAAACGATTATATTTTTAAATTCGATAACATGCCTACAAGATATCATTGAAAATAGCTCTGTTAGGGCTAGTTTTGAAACAATTCATTCCTTTCCGTTACTGCACTCTTCCTAAAATAATTTCAAATACTTTAACAACAAGTATAGATTTCAATAGACTTTCGTTATGTTGCAAGTTTTTCTATTTTATTGAGTGTACAACAGCATGTGGCAGTTGCCCTTTTTCTTTCTTATTGCCCCCCTCCCCCATACTTTCTCACTGTATTTATTTGCTTTCGTTTTGGGTTGGTTTCTTGCTTTCTTTTCGTAACTCTCGTTGAAATCTTGAAGTTGAATGCGATCAAAAAAGCAATAAATTGTTTAAGCAGTCAAGTGCATCTACGATTTCCATTTTTTTCTGGTTGTTTTTGCCTTTTTCTTGGTGTTTTCATTTTGGGAAATGCATTCATTCTGTCTAAACTGAAGCGAACGAACATCTATGCGTTGATGCAACATCCTTGTAGCCTTACTTACCCTGAGTTTCTAGAGACAGAGCGAAGAGAGAGAGAGAAATAG
This sequence comes from Sarcophaga subvicina, assembly GCA_936449025.2. Taxonomy (NCBI): domain Eukaryota; kingdom Metazoa; phylum Arthropoda; class Insecta; order Diptera; family Sarcophagidae; genus Sarcophaga; species Sarcophaga subvicina. The sequence goes on from OW388083.2 coordinate 80,119,882, forward strand.
AGGAGAGAGTGATGGTATGATAGAGATGACTTTTGGAGATGTGATGTGTAACAATATCCGCCATTTTCTTGGCCAATAATTTTCGATTTTTTTTTTATTCTCTTGTTTTTCTTGAGTTCATTTCTATTATTTTACAAGAGAACAAATCAGATTGTTAAAATAAAAGAAACTGCACTGAGAGAAAGGGTCTCACCATTCCTAAAATAATAATAGAGGGAAAAGTCTCTAGGTTCAAAGAAGCGCTTGAAAATTTTGGAGTAAAATTTTCTCAATTTTTCCTTTACAGGATGAATCTTGACTGACAGGACAACAGATTTTCAACCCAGGAACGATCAGGCCATTTTGTTCAAATTGAACGACACTAACTCCTTAAGCAAACAACCGTGTGTGCCACCCTGGTTCTTTAATACAAGAGATATACGTTTTAACTACAGTAGATTTCCAGGTAAGATAAACTCGGACACCAAGAAACTTTTTTACTTCGTTTCGTAAATCAAGCTCTTTGGTCTAACCAATCTAGGACCTATGTAAGTAGGTTTGACGATGTCCTAGAAAGGGTAAAATGATAAAGTAAAAGAAACAGGAAAGCAAGAGTGAAAAAAGTGCCAAGAATAGATTAAAGAATTAGATAAGCGAGGAGGAATGCACAGCCATTTCATTCCATTAGAAACTTAAGAGCGCCTGAATTCGAAAACTCAAATAAATCGTCTCAGATTATTATTGAACCTTCTCCTACAAATAAAGAGTCTGTCAGTTGTCTCCATCTTCTCATACATATACCCTGCAGATTTCCGGTTATAGTCTCTTTCACAGCAGCTGTCTAACTACACAATGTTGCATAAGGTATCCAGTTGCCAGCTTAACGGTGGGCCCTGCAGAAAGGCAGTCCTACCATTGTCAATAAGTGGCCACGACCAACTCACTACGTAACTTACTTATTTATTCGAACATTACAGCCTTCTAGGCAGGAGATTACCACCTAGCTTCTCACGCCACCCATGTTGTGTGTGTTAATTTTATAGATGAGTGGCGGGACCTACAATTTAAAGTCCACTCCCAATGACAGATTCTTTGAGGAACTTTTCATGGCACTTTTATTTCATTTACTCTCTGAGTTTTTGCCAGAATACCACTGAGACGAAATCGCCAGAACAAACAGCTTCGGGAACAACATGAACATTCCATTTATAAATTCCTTTCTGACTTTAAGAGTATGGAATTACACAACGCCTAACATTTGTCAAGTGGAGTCCGGCAGAGAATAGTGCCAAGAGCAGCGGTAGGATGTCCAAAGAGATCCTAGGATAACAAAGCTACCCCCTGTCTCTGCCAAGAAAAACTTGCAAAAATTAGCTGTCGTATGATGGTCGTTGTTCATGTGACTTGTATCCTCTGTGGGGGCTAGGGAACCTCTAGGTGGCTTACTTACGGGTGATGAGAAACTGTTTTCCTGCTGTATTTGAGACTTGGGACTGTAGTCAAGCAATTTATTTATTTTGTACGCCTAACACACTGCACATGGTTTAAACTTTTAAATATCCGGTATTTTTTCTCTCAGTGTACTATTTTATCCTTCGCGTTTAAGACAGTCTTAGAAAAGGTTAAGGGGAGGTTAACGTAGTCATTTAGTATTTATTTTTCGCCAATTGCAGCAGGAAATGGCTAAAAAGCTTTCCTCTTAATTTTTCTTACGGACCAGTTGCCTGCCTGCCATTCATCGACAACGCAAAAGTACTTCTTGACTCTGCACAAAATAAGACATTCAAACAAATTTTCGAAAGGCATTTAAATTTCTTCGTTTGTCTATATCTGAGCGGCAGATAGTGCTGGTGTTGTGCTGGTGTGGTGCTTGACATTGGCCAAAAGAAAAGCCGTGCAAATGCTAAAGCCTTTCAATGAAAACCTAGACGAAGCAATTGTGTTTGGAAGGGAGAGAGTGAAGAATTTCGTTGTAATTTTCTTACATGAGTCCAGTTCATCTTTTCTTAACATTTCATCTCTTCGGCTAAGAAGAGTAGAAAGAAGAGCAGCAAGGATGTAAGAGCAGCTAAAGGATAAACTTGTTGTTCAAAGGGGTTCGCATGTGTTTCCAGACTATTTCCATTAAGAATTCTTTTATTCTGTGTTCTCGTTATTATTGTTGTTGCTATCGTTGAATGGCGTGGTATTGCGTGAAATTTGCTTTTAAAATTACAAGGTAAGTACACAGATTGTGATTGTTCTTCTATCCCCCCACCCCCTTATTCATATGTGATGATTTCTTTGTATCATTCACTTGAAATCTTGTTGAATGAGACACATAGTCATGTGTGTGTACGATGTGAGTATGAGTAGTGAGTGGTAAGTGTGTCTATCTAGTTGAAAAACTTTATTTTCTTTAGACTTCCTTTTCTTTTCGAGCTTTAAACTTAAGAAAAATGGCTTTGGAATCCAACAACAAAAGTAAAGCAAACAAAGTCCAACAAAACGATTTCAAGTGGATATTTTTCAGTGAGATTTCAACATGCAACTCAAACAACTAGAAGAGTTAGAAACAGTAAGAGAGACAGGGAGAGAGAGAGGGAGATAAGAGAAGAGTAAGAGGTGATACACTTGAAAAGATAAAGTTTTACTGCAACGTACTTTTTCTACGTCCAATTGTTTCCGGTTTCTGTATGGAATGCAACTCTCTGTATGTACTGACTGACACACATGCCCACATATACAACAAAGTAGAGGGTATTGTATGGTGTTTTGAGAGAGAGATAATTTCAGTCCTATTGCGGATGTTACGTGTAGTCATTTCTGCACAATCAAACTTAAGATTCCATTCCTTTCAACGGTATTTGAAACAGTTATTGATTCAGATTTTAAATATTTACACCAAAGGCTGGCCGAATGTCATTGAAAGCATCCCTCCACCTCCTATATATTGTTGTATAATAAACTTTCACATGAAGGAATCTAAATGACAAGGCACTTAAGCTGCTCGCACACAAGGTGTACATATTTGCATGGCAGATTGGCACTTTTTGATGCCACAATGAATTTGTCCTTTAATCTTAGACCAAAACTATTCGAAGCTAATATCCTGACCTGCCTAATATACATACATTCTGCCTGGTGGAAGCCTAGTTGCTTATTTGTTCTGGAACATCAAATTGGGGAAAAGTCTTTAATGAGCTGCGTTCCGTGAAATAGTCGTCTTACACTTCTTTGAGAAACAATATCAGCTGAGAATGTATAGTTCAGCTGTAAAAGATGTAAAATCATTATAAGGCCATATCGACGCCTCCGTTCTATAACATTCTAAGTCGAAAAAGTGTGTTTGGAGTTATAAGCTCTTAAAGTTTTCACGCGACATACGACCATATGTGTATTCTAAGAAGATTTTTCCTATAACATCGGAACGGATCGGTGCTTCTTAACCAAATTTTTGACAGTATTTAAGTTAGAGAACGTAGAATTTAAAAATGCAAGAACATTAAAAAGTGTACTTAGAACGTTATAGTTTACAAGTATCCAGTTTGTAAGTAAGACCCCGCTTAACGCTGCTACGCTTAACACTGTTTCAGTATTACGCGGTGGTATAGAGATTCCCCTAAATCGCACACTGTATTGATACTTGTTGTATAATTGCGCAAATGAAACGGCCATGCACCAACCAAAAGCAGTGTACTATTTAGCGACGGTGTATACTATGTACTTTTTTCAACGCTCTTTTGTTAGTCTGTCCAGAATAGAGATTTCAACTTTATTTTCCGAAGTCGCAATCACAGTACGAACGCATCTTTTCTGCGTCACAGTTGATTTATTAGTTGTCATCAACGTTACTAGGTTTTTTTTGTCTTAGGCCGGAGGTGGAAAGCTTCGAAAGACACTTTTGTTCCAACAAAAGAGAGCACGATTCAACATCAGTGGTGGCTACGTACTAAACCCACCCCCTACACACTTCAACCACTCTCCCTCCTCGGTATCACTTCGCGCAGGGCTGGTTAGCTTTAAAGCTTTGTCACACTAAGTTAAACCTCGCCTCCGTTCCTCCAGCCTTCGAATTTCTTGCATAACTTCAGCCATTCTCTGACTGTATTGGCTCCTTAGAATCCTAGAATTCAGCACCTCTTCCATAAGCTGAGTTAGTCCGAAACTCGTTTCCCCGGGCCATCTAAATCTGGGGCAGCTTGTTAGAATATGCTCCGCATCTTCCTCCTCATCTACACAGTTTGGGAATAAAGGGGAAGTCAACGTTAGTAGGGGTATACATATGTACGTGTTAAGTTGCCTCGTTTTACGCTGTTTCGTTCAGCTCTCATTAAGCAGGGTCTTATGTAGATTCCAAAAATATTTTAAATACTGGGTACTCTAGCTTTCGTAATTTAGCTGGAAAATCTGCAAGAAGTGGATATTTTCGAGAAAAACGGTGCTCTTTATGTGTTAAATGGAATCAAAATCAGTTGATGAGTAGGATCCATTACTGATCTAAGCATACGTGCTTATGGGAAAGAGAAAAAAAAAGAAAGAAAATCATGTATGCAGACGATTTTTGACCATGATTTCTGGCAGAATGTTAATAAATTCATAGCATTTTATTTTAATTACACTCCATGTGTATTTAAAGAGTATTCTTCTTGCCTTTCTTTAATTGGTTCTATTAATAGTTGCCATTAAATTTATTCATTGATTCCAATGAAACTTTTGAAAAAAAAAACTTCCTTTGGCAGATTTTTTCGATACCAAATTTGACTGTCATTGTGTAAGCGATGAAATTAATTTCATAAATTAATTACTCAGAGAAACTCTAACAGTCCTCCAAATAAACGAGACTCTAAGAAAATAATCTTTTCATAAACCCCCCCTTCTTTTATTGAATATAAAAGAAAAAGAAGAAGGAACAAATCCTTGCAGCACAAAGTTTCGACGGCCATTGAAAAAGTTTTCAAAAAGTTAAAAACCCCAACGAAATATGAATACCAATACCAAATAGCAACTCTTCACTTTTGTGAGATTTTGATTTTTATTTTTCGGAAAATTGATTGACGTTCTTCTTCTACTTGTACGTCCTACATACATACACCCATACTAATATGCGTACTAATCAATTTTTAAAGGATCAAAATCTGAAATATATTGTAATGCAATAAATCAATTTATTTTGACAAGACCAAAATGCTTGTGTGGCAAAGAAAATTCAATGATGGAGGGCTATACCAACCACCAAGTCTACCAGAAACAATGAATTGAGTGAGCGAACTGAACAAAATAGAACACAGCAGACCTGTATTGAGTATAACGAACATGACAACCAGCCGTTAATTAAACGCCATCAATTTGCAGGTGTACACTGAATGCATGCGTTTAAGGGGTTGATTGCCGCATCAACCATCAATTCAAAAATTTCTTTGAAGTACGATTGCAAAATCAATATGAAATATTTAAACACTTGATGCTACTGCAAGAAAGGAGGTGGATAGAGAGAGACAGAGCAGACAGAGAAGAGTTGGTACAAAAGTTTTTAATTTACCTTTAAATTGAGTTTTATTAACGTTACATTTTATGAACGATAAGGCTTAAAGATAAGTGAAATAACTTGGAATTTTATTGGCTTTTAAGAATTCATCTGTGGCAAGCAAATAGCAAAAGAAATAGCAAATCTACTGCATGGTTGTGGCAATTAAGTTTCAGTTACCACAACTATTTCAAATTAAAGACAATGAATAATTGATGTTAATAAAGGTTGGCACAATATAACACAATAGTACGCAAACCAAAATTCATTAGCATCCGCAATCCTAGTGTGCTCTTAGTCAGCGGCTGAGGCGTCAAATTTAAAAGTTCAACCGAGGACATAAAATACAAATCCCCCCACACGTTATAATGAGTAAGAAAAAGGTATTACGCTCTGATTATCCATTAAAAGGCTTCATGCTCTCCTGAAGTCCAACTACTACCGTGTCAGTATTAGGCTGATTCAGTTGTATGCTACTGAAATCTTGGTTAGTGGAATGGTAGCTTTAAGACTGTTGCTAGGCTTCTCGACATACGCCGCGAGCTAGAGAAAATCGGTTCAGTTGAATTTTATAAGGATGTAGAGTCAAACAAGTCGCCGTGGTCTAGTAGGTAGTGTGTTGGCTTATTAGACGAAAAGCCAGGGTTCGAGCCCCAGGCCAGACATCAAAATAAAATACAAGAAGTATTTCTTCGGCAACTTCCTCTCAGCAGATTTCTGGCATTCGGAGTCGACTTTAAACTGTGGGTCCCGCCACTCATGTATACAATTAACACACACAACATCAGTGGTGTGAGAAACTATGTCGTAATCCTGACTGAAGGGTTGTAATGACCAATTATGTATGTAGACCCAAACTAATTGCATCATATAAATTCGCCATATTGTAGTCCGAGGTCCTAACAACGACACGAAATGGACTGTCTCGGGTGTCTTCGTCAAATCTATCATTTCGGCGATCCAATTTATCCACAATATTTCGAGTGGTCCTCTTCGTAGGACAATTATGGCGATCGTAAAATGGGCATTCTGTTCCCTAAAGCAATTGTATTTGCACGTGTTGTTGATGGCTACATACGTCCATTGTGAATTGGGGACAACGCACTGAGTAAATGAAAACTAATGTAGATGTAGCTTCAACAAGATGGTCGTTATTAACTATCAAAGTTCTGAAGTCCCTGTGGAAGGACAGATGCAAAAGTCAGACTTTTATCTCTCTATCTTAGCTGTGGACTTGCAAGTTCTTTGATGGAGACTTATGGTCTTAAAACAACTGCGGCAATTGTAAAGACGAGAATGAAGACTGTCCCCTAACGAGAATGTAATTTACTTCTTTAAGGGATGTACCTGATGTCGCAGATTAAAAACTAGAGAGTATTTTAGGCGTGTATAAAAGGCACAGTTTGATCCTATAGTAGAGCGTTTGCTTAATTGCGATCTCGTTGGGTGTATCAAATTTGTTCGGTTGCAACTCTTATCGAACCATCAAAATAACTCTCCACAAAATAAGGAATAAGAGCTAAAGGATATATAGCAGTCACCCTTAAATTCAGTATTACGGCCCATGTTTACGTTATTTTTTTCTACCATGTGTGACATCATAAATAGTCGTCAAAAAAAGTATGTGACTTAATTTTCTTAATTTTCTTCAATACCTCTAACAGTGTTCAATTAAGCTGTATTGCTTTCGGCGTCTAAACAATATTTTGATTATTTTTGCATATTTTTTTACTTTTTTTCGACTAAGAAAAGAAAACAAAAAACTTTTAAATTTATTTGTGTGGCACAACTATTTGCATAAATAGTTGCCGTATTTTTATAAATGTTGTGTGTTTCTTATTTTTCAATTTATTTTCTTTATGTTTTCCACAAATAAATATTAAAAAATAATAAATTTTTGCATGCGAAATACATGTCCTTTCAAAAAAACAAAAAATTCCTGTAAGATGAGCAGCAACAACTGACACCAAAGGACGAAAATAAAAATTAAAAAAAAATATTATTTGAAACTACGTTTCCTATAAAAACAAAATAACAACAACACCAACATTGCCACATACGAATACCAATACCAATACGAATATAAATCACTTACTTTAACTGTTACGAGTTACACCAAATAGTAAACAACTTTAGCAAAGAGATGGAGAGAGAGAAGGAAGAGTGGTAGATGGTAAAGGGAATTCTTTTAAAAGCGCCCTGCTGTTCAGGGTACAAATGTCAATAAATTATGCGTAAAACCACACAAATCAAAAACTAAGAAATTGAAAAATATTTTCTCTCTCACTCTCTCTTCCCTATATCCATAAACTTACACTTGCACAAACATATTTTTGTAATAAAAAAAAAATTCGAAAAAAAAGCATACTTGTGGTATGTTTGAATGTAAACCAGTAAAACAGATTAAAGTTTACTGTTATAAGCAAAAGTTTAAGCTAGAAGAGAGCGGAAGGGAGAAAAAGAGGAAGCAAAAGATAGAGCCAGAGAGTAAGTAAAGGGCCAAAATAAAACGGGCAACATGTAAATAAAAATTTTGGAGCAGGAGCAAATTATGGCAAAACACGCAAAAGTTGAAAGGCAACAGTTCACACACACACACACTTACATTTATAAATATACAATAAACAAATCGCAATAACAACAAACAACAACAAGCAGCAGCAGCAACAACATTAACAAATCTTTTAGCAATGAAATGAAAAACAAGCCATTGGGCGCCATTTGATTCTATTTTTTTCTCTTCAATCTCTTGCTCTCTTTCTCTCTCTCTCTCTCCCAATCCAATTTTATTTTTTATTGTTTTGTTTGAATTTTGTTGTTGTTGTTTTTTATTTTGTTTCTTTAGAAACTAAACTTTTGTGTATGTATGTATGTTTTTATGTGTTGTGTGAGGAATTTTTTGGCGAAAACTGTGAGAAGTTGTTCGTGTGATCCAGCGATGTCTTCCGTTTCCGGTAAAAACAGCACCAGAACACAACGAAATACCAGAAAAAACAACGCAGGAAAGGAAAGTTTTTCGTTACAGTTTAAAAATAACAGCAACTGGGTAAGGCAATTGGAAAGGCATTAAAATAGAAGAAAATGAAACATTTAATTTTCAATTTAGTAATGGAAAAAGATAAAAAAATATATAAAAATTGTTGAAGAAAAGTTTTATTACAATGCGTAACTTTATGGTATTTATTATAGAACAAATTTTGTTGATATACCACCCTTGGTTTTGGTGTTTCCCATACATATGTACATATATGGGATAAAATTAATTTTTGTATTCTTTTTCTGTAAAATTTTAGTGGTAATATTTTCTATCATATTTAAATCTTTTTAATAAATTTGTTTAACACAACACGTACTTTTATGGCATCTATTACTATACCAAATTTTATTGAAATATCTCCTTCGGTTTCCGAATTTCTCATATATCCTTTTTTGGTAACCCCCATTATTGTTTCAATTTTTCAAGCTTTAATTATATAAGCGATAAGAATTGTTGAAAAGACTTGCAAATTTAAAAAATTTGAAGAATTAGTGTTACAGTTTTAAAACTGTAAAACTCAAAAAAATGTTGACTACAACACGTAGTTTTATATCCTTTGTTACTGTACGACAGATTATTCAAATATCTATATTGATTTGAAAATGCGCCATATATCCTTTTTTCGTAACGTTAGTTTTTTGTTAAATTTTCACATAAAAAAACTAGAAATTTAATTATAAAGGAAAAACATAATAAGAAGAAATTAATTTTAGAGAGTTTTAAAAACTTATATTGTGAAGTTATATAAACTTTGTTAAATTTAAGAAAAATTAACACTACAATACGTAGTTAAGTATCCTTCATTACTGTAAGCAATTTCGTTTAAAAAACTTAATTAGATTGGAAGTCCTCCATATATCCTTTTGAGAAAATTTATTATTTGTAAATTTTTTATTGTAAGTCGCTAGAAATTTCTTAAAAAGTAAAACTATTTTTGGTAATTTAAAAATGTTAAATGTAAGTGCAACGTCTGTTATAGAAACATATGAAATTTTTTTAAATTTACATAAATTCGCTTACAACAATTCGAAATTTTATAAACCTTAGCAATATAAAAAATTTCCTTCAAATGTGTGTGTTAGTTTAAAAGCTCGTAGTATATCCTTTTTTAATCAAATTGTTTATATTAAGTTAGTTTTAATGGAAAATTTATGTTATTTCGAAAAAAATTGAGCTTTGTTTTATTTGTGAAAGTTTTGTCCAAAATATTTTTCAAAAAACGCACAAATTACGCTACAACACGTAGTTAAATGTGCTTTATTTTATACTTTAATTTTATTCAGTTATCTCTCTTGGTTTGGAAGTTCGCCATATATCCTTTTTCAGTTATATCAATATTTTTCTGATTTGATTGATATAAAATTTAAAAACTAAAATTTCTTTAAAGTTTTAAAGCTTCAAAAATATTTTAGAAGTTTTGACCTTAAAATTTTATAATTTTAAATATTTTTTAAAAAACAAATTAACTACAATACGTAGTTTATTGATCTGAATAATTTCCTCTAAATTTATTCAAATGTCTCTGTTGGTTTGGTAGCTTGTCATGTATCCTTTTTAGAGATATTGTTGAAATGTGTTTTAAAATCAACGAATTTGTAGTTAAAGGAAGAAAGCATTATTTTTGAAGTCTTTTGCTTCTTCCTTAAAAGAAAAAAATTATTTTTAGAGTTCATTTTCAATGCCACCACCTGTAACTATATATTCACACAGTTTTTACTCATTTCTATATGGCTATTGCGTTGACAAACGCTTGAATAGATGGACCCAAAAACAAGCAGACGGACAGATAATATTTGTGTACCAGAAAATTTATAATCGCAATAACTACGATGTACACAAATGAGAGAAGTTGTACATAGTAAAACACAGGACAAAAATATATTTTTTGGCTCCACTTGCTGCAACACAATTTGGGTTAAAAAGCTAAACCAGAGCCAAAGCCAAAGCCAAAGCCACCACACATTTAGTTTTTAACACAGTAAATCTCTAAAGAATTTTATTTTTTTTGTTTTTGTTGTTGTGCTTAGCATAGATCCTTGCAAATTTTGTTGTTTTTGCTGTTCCTGTTTTTGTAATATTTTTGTAGTTTTGGTATGTTTTTGTTTTTTACTTTAGAAAACCACAGCTATTGGAATTGAATAAATATGATGAGCGTAAACGGATAGAGTGAAGGTAGAAGGGTGATAAAACTACTGGAATAGCAATCCTTGCATTATTTAAAGCTGTCCGAGTGTGTTCGTTTAGTCAAATGTTTATCTACTTAAATATTTGGCAAATATGAATATGAATCCGTGATAGAGAGAAAACACAAAGAGAGAAAGAGAGCGAGAGCGAGTGAAGTGGAGGGAATATGAGTTATAATGTGTTTACACTTATCCATACTGCGAAATTAGACATTTTAAAAGGCGCAAGGAGAGTGTATGTTATATGCTTACGCGTATGTGTATATTCTGACCATATTTGAATATCCATTAGAATGTTGTTATAACGGCTTTAACAGCCAGCCAACCAACCAACCAACCATCCAACCAACCGATCCAACACTCAACCAACCACATACTATGCCTTGCTACAAACAATGGCTCAGTGGAGAAAACACTGTTGAAGTCAGTACGCCTGTATGCATAGGGGTACTGGGTGTGTGTGCATCATGTGTGATTTATGGTACGCGTGAGAATTTATGCAAAACAATCACATTTTATCTTGAAAGTGGATGAAAATTTTTTTTTTCATCTTTTTTTGGCTTTTACTTTAGCATCATACATCATTAGTTACGTTTTGGAAAAAGAATACAAACAAAAAATAAAGGACAACGAGAAAGAATTGTAATAAAATTTATTAAGAAAATTGACAAAAACAAAAAAAAACAAAAAGTTATGCTTTCCATAGATGTCACTTTAGTTTGGTTTGGAAATCCACTCATGTTCCATAATCTATAATTGAATTTAAAAATAGTTTTGGGTACAGAACGTGTCTCTTTTTACAGTCTTGTTTACTATGCTAAAAGGGTTATTTAGTACCAAAGGCTTTATGTAATTTGATTTTAAAATATTTAAATCTTAAAATCTGGAATCTTCATCAAAAAAGTACTAAATAACAAAGGTTCCTAGAAAAGATCGTATATATTCAGATTCAGAAGGTGAAGCTAAAGAAATTTAAAGAAGATTGGAAAGAAGTCACGGCGTAAAACCGACTAAAGTATTGTAGGGAACAATACTTCTTAAAAATGTTGTCGTAAAAGTATTCTAAAAAGTACTTTTTATATTACATTTAAAAGTACCTTCTTATGTATTTATAAAAGTACTTTTCTTAAGTACTTATGCAAGTATTTTCAGTAAGTACCTATTAAGGTATTTTCTTAAACACTATTTAACAAATTTTTTAATCATTCTTCTCATCTGGCACCTAATCTGAAGCTTACTTTTCTACATTTCGTAGTACATTTACAATTTTGTACAGCTTAGTACCTACTGTTTTCTTTACAACGCAATCTAAACATGTTTTCTGTCAATGCTTTTATTGCATTCGGTACTAATTTCTTTTGGTACTTTTAGTAAGTGTTCAGTACTTTTAGTCGATTTTATGTACCATAATCTGGTACCTATTGAATTACGATTTTATGTTTTTTTAATTGTTGTAAAGCAGATCAAAGAGATCAAATATCATATCAAGGATATTACCCCGTATGAGTATCATTTAAAAAGAGTTGAACCTGTCCCTGATACAGATTCAAACCTGAATTAACTAAACGTATTATTTTCTAATAAAACCCTGTTGTCTTCTTATGTCCACAAATGCAAGGTCATCTCAAATATACACAAACTACGTATCCAAGGTCCGTCTTCCTTTTTTGTAAAGCAGTTGAAGGCCTAAGTTAATGTGGAACCTTCAAAATTGGTGAGATCCTGCCAGATTTCCCGATTATATATTACATCAAGAGTCTTGTTTGTTACACATTTATTGTCTGCGTATGTTCATCGTCTTTCACAGACGTCCACTTAAGCATGTGTCAATGTCGTTGCAGCTTCAGTTGCTAAAGCATTTTGTATTAGTTTCCAATTATGTCGAGTCTGTGTAAAACCCATCCGGCAAACAGTTGGCCGGCATTTGCACTCGGTTGGCACAGCTCAGTAATTAGACTATCGACTCCTCTGCTACGCGGCAATCTTAGGTAAGGTTTAGCATTCAAAGGTTGGGTTTTTCGTTGTTTCGAGTTAACCGAGACAGTTTTTACACGTAAATCAGAACAGGTATTGTCGGAAGCAGCGGACAGGATCTGTGTGAGGCTGGCTGACCTTCCAGCTAAGATGTAAATAAGCTTATTGAGTGCTATTTCGATTAGATGTTCCAGCGATGAAACTCATTTATCATGCAGTGATTACGTCGACAAACAAAGCTGTTGTATATGGGGCTCGGAGAACCCGGAATGCCAAATAAGTGACCGTGTGATGTGAATATGTCATTGAGACCCAGGAAAAATCTTTGGGTTTAATTCAAAGCTCTATACCTGCATGATAATTGACTTATTGGTTGGTAATTGAAAATTATGATGATTTTGTATTTCCATTTTCATCCAGACGTTACCGTGAGTCGTACAATACTACCGATTTTGGATTTGACGACAATTATGCGATTAAACGTCGTTATATTTTTGTTTGTATAGATGCGGTAAAGAACGTATCTAAGCCGATAATTTCCCCATGCGAAGCAATTGAATACCAACATTCGTCTTGTTACCATCGCAATACCATACGGAATGATCGATAAAGTGGTTGAAAACTGTCTCAAAAGGATCGTCTATTGCAATCAATCCATTGTAAGTCATTTAAATGTCATTGTATTTCGCTAATAATGGCTAAGGTAAGGTCTAAGCTTTCATAATGAAGTAAAAGTTTCATGTTTTATTTAAATTTACAGAAAAAAGTTCTCTTTAAGAGAACTGCAGCGTATACATACATATACATAATTGGCCATTACAACCCTTCAGTCAGGATTACGGCCTAGCTTCTCACACCACTCATGTTGTGTGCGTTAATTTTATACGTGAGTGGCGGGACCTACAGTTTAACGTCGACTCCGAACGACAGAATTTTGAGAAACTTTTTAATGGCAGTTTATTTTTACTCTCAGAGTTTTTGCCAGAAATCTGCTGAGAGGAAGTCGCCGAAGAAATATTTTTATTTTTCATATTTCATTTTTGATGTCTGACCTGGGATACGAACCCGGGCTTTACGAATAGTAAGCCAACACACTACCTACTACACCACGGCGACTGCAGCGTATACCAATCAGAATAGTAGTCCTATGAATATTATCGAAGACTTTTAGGGTTGCTTGACTAACAGTAAGAATTCGAATATCTCATCTTAATATGGCATAATACTTTAGACAACTGCCAATACTATAATTTGCGAAAACTTTGAAGCATTCAAACGGCAGCTAATCTTCCTATCCTTTCCCCTGACATGGCAACACTCACCGGCGCCCGCTGGCGATTTAAATCCACTGTCTGCCCCATGTACAAAATCTGCATTTTAACCTCCGGGCATCGAAGTCCTCCTACCGCTACATTTAAATTTGCCATCATTTACCATATTAATTTGTGATTAATCGTTCCCTCTCTGCCCTTAAACACTTAAAAAAACCAAACAAACTCGCATTATGTATGATGAAACCAATTGTAATTCCACTACCATTTTGCAAAATCTCATGATGAATGCAAAATAAAATAAAAAAAAGAATGTGACGTGATGTGCATTTGAAAAAAATAAATTTTTTAGCACCAAAGAATTCAAATGTCATATCTAAGAAAAGGGATTGGCACACAATATATTTATGGCCACATACTCGTAAAAAAAATTTTGAATAAAAACTCAAAAATATAACCAAAAAAAAAAAAAGATTTTGTTTTGAAAGGCTGCTAACACGTAACGTAAAATGTAAGAAACGAAAATAAGTTTCATTAATTCATAATTGACAGCGTTATCAGAGTAAAACTAAACGAAATAAAGGGTTCTGCATTTGGCCTCACAATGGCAGTGGTGAAGGGCGTATGTATGTGGCGTCACGTTGCCTCATTCGGTATCTCTTTTTAATCATCATTATCTACTGCGAAAGCCTGTGGCATTTGCTGCTGCTGCTGTTTTAATTCCCCCACGAGTATTTTGACTTGAAACTAAAGTTCCCTGCCAAGTGTTCCAAAAAAAAGAAGGAAAAAACGAAAAGAAGTATTGTTTGTTGTGCTTATTATTAATAGTTTTTCTTTTAAAACAACTACAACAACAACCACTTATTTGCAACCACATACTAGATTGGTAAGTAACTGTTATTGTTGTGCGTATTGTTCAAGTATTTGTATATGAAAATGATAATCCTGTCGAGCTAAAGAGTATCAAATTTTTTTATTCTTTTTATTTTACTTCATTCTCTCCTTTCTTTTAATTTTTTTTTCTTTCACATCGCCTTTCTTAACAACACTCCTGAGCCTTTTGTTTACCACATTTTGACAAATGGTACTGGTGGCAGCAAACGCCATCTCAACAATGATTTGCGATATTTTTCGCAATTCCTAACAAATCGTTTGTATCTGTCTAATGCTGTCACTGCCACAGCCACAGTTACTTCATTGCCAACACAACAAAATCTTATTCTACGAAATTCTCAGCTGTTTTAAGCCAGGAAAAAGTGTAAAATGTTAAGCAAATAAATAGAAAAACAATAACAGTTCTTTATAAGAGCAAACGATAACGATAAAATTTGGTTAAGAAATAAGTTTATCGATTTTTGAAAAAAAAAAATTAAAAAATTGTTATCGAAATATTTATTGTTTCAAAATTTTTATCGAAATATTTTTGTAAAATATTTTTTTATCAAAAGGCATTAGTAATCGAAAATGTTACTCTAATATATTTTTGTTATCGTTTTCTCTAATTTTTGTTAATCAAATATCGATAATTATCGGTTATCGAAAGCTTTACTATCGCAGTAAATTCCCTCAGTGTTATGCACAAAATGATTAGTAGGTTTTCCTACCAGAGACTTCCGAATTTTGACAGTTGATAACGGCCATCTGTTATATTAATTGTCACTTATACAATCTGGTTTGCCAAATTACAAAGGACAGATTTAAAGTTTCAATAATACGTGCAAATAATAAAATTTGTATTATCAAAATGGGTCTTCTGTTCGGCAAAAGTAGTGCGCGTTTCGCTCATTTTACAACAATTCTACGGAGAGACGTATTCACATTGTAGTAAATAAATTCGAGTCCACTGGTTCAGCAAGCGATTGGCCAACAACCGTTCGTCGACAAAATTCAAGATTTGCCAAAAACATCATTGAAATCCATAAGAATGTGCAAGAGTAGATACTCAGATGAGGCAGTTGGTTTTTCGCGTCGCTCACAAGAACTTGGCATTTTGCAAACATCAACTTATCAAAATTTGCATCGTGACTCAGGTCTGCACCCGTGCAAAATCAATTGACCCAGTAATTGAAGGTGAACAATCAAAAACAATGACATATATATGTTCGCTAAATGGAATCCGAACAGTTGGCTAATCACATCGCATGGCTAATTTCATCGCTAAATCATCACCATCAAAGAGGAACTTTTTTGGATGAATTAGTACTTAAACAAACAAAATTGGCAATACCAATCCATATGAGATTCCAATCATCCCAGAAAAGTCACGGTTTGATGTGAATTTTGGGCTAGCGGTCCATATCGATCCATATTTCTTTGAAAGCGACATGGATCGATGATTACCAACTTGTTTTGGCTTGAATTGGATGAACTAGGCACCATAGACATGTTGTTTTAACAGTACAGCGTTACGTGCATCACACCTCATGCTACAGTGAATATTCTGCACGAGTGATTTGAGGTCATAGTCATCTTATGTGGAGATGTTATGTGAACTCTCAACCGAGTTCGTGGGGTTTAACTTTGTTAAACTTTTTTTATTGGATTTTCTTAAGCCGTATCTAAATGCGAATAAGCCACAAACCATAGCGATTCTTAAAGCTAACAACCCATGCCATCAGTCAAATTTAGCCTAATTTATACGACAGAGTCGAGGAAAATTTGACGTTTCGAATCTGCTCCACCCAGCGAAACCATGTCCGGTTTTTGAACAATGTTATATGCTACAGATAACGGGATCAATACGCCTTTGAAACGAATAAAAAATTACGATGTAATGTCACACACAATTTGTTTGATTTGAATTTAAAAATATGAACCGCTTAACCAAAGACCCGATATTTTTTTTCTATATTTAAACTATGATTTCTTTCCAAATAAAGTGAATAAATACAAATCGCTTTTAATACTTTTGGTTTCTTAACTTTTTTTTATTATTTTCATGTCGATCATGGCTATGAAGGGAAGTGGTTTTGTGGTTAAAAATTATCCTTAAGTTGTAGAATAAAAAATATTTGTTTGGTTTGGTTTAATTTTATTTTATCTTTTCTCTCTTCTCTCTTTTATTGTTATTTCCAGAAAATGTTTTTCCTTTTTTTTTGTTATTGCAAATACTGTATGCTGCTGCTTTTAATCCGGCTTCATTGTGTTTACCCACCAAAACTCCTTTTCACTCTCTCATATTCCCTATGTTTTTACGTGGGAACAATATTTCATTTTATCATTCTTTCTTGAGAATAAAAGTTTTCTTCCATTTGATAAATGATTTTATTTGTTTCTTAAACTCAAACATCATAAACTTCGGAATCTTTGTGTATCATCATAAAAACAGCAACAACAACAACAACACACGAAAATAATAAAAATAAAAAGGAATAAATTAATGACAGAAGTTGGTGGTAAAAAAGGTGTGAATCTCTTCCACATCAATTTCTCCATCATTTTTTTGTTGTTGTTGCGTAATTGAAGCCTTTTTTAATTTTAAACGAACAAGTTAAAACCGTTACTTTGACAGCCCATTAATGATACAATAATAAAAAAATTGTTTTCGTTCAAAAGGATCCATTTTTAGAGCAAAACTATGACGTTTCAATGTTTGAGAATCAGGGCTTTTGGAAAACATTTAGAAGGATTCAAAGGATTTATTTTAGAAATATTGCGATATTTTTAAAGGACTAGCTCAGTATGTGTTTATGTCCTGCTGTCACTGCTATGAGGTTCTTGAAATGAATGCGATTTATTTTCTTCATATATCTGTAGCAGGTCATACTTATCTGGTGCCAAAGCAAGTTCATTCATTATCCCGTCTTTCCTTTGAAAAGATTAAATTTTAGTACAATTTTTTGCTTGTCCCTCTGCAGAGAGATGTCCACATTATTCATTTGGATCTCCTTCAATTGCATCAGCTTAGGTGTTAACTTTAATGGCCCCATCTCCTCTAAAAGGATAATCATCAAATATTTCGTTATCTCCTACAGAGACATCTGGCATTCTTGGGTAATCTTAGTATACAGTCTCTAAGAATTAAATGCCCGCTATATCTCCACTCAATATACATACTCCAATACATGCTTCACACAGTCTTCATAGTCATTAGTTTATTCCGTATTATCCTACAGTAATCAGGTAGTGTGAGAGACACTCATATACACTCTGACTTTGCCAGGCGATCCAGAATCGTCACTTAATACTCGGATGTAATTCTCTGCACTTAATATTTTCGGCACCTTCGGTATTTTCATTTTAAAACCAAGATCTTGCAGCAATAAAGAGCAGTTGCCGCCTTAGTGGTTCGGATTATGTTTTAATTAAATATGCTGTCCTTTATTATTTCAAGATATTCAACATAGTGGGACAGCGTAAGAGCTACAGCTATGATACTAAGAGTTACGAATTAATAGATTTTGTATTTCCTTTTGAATAGCGCTAATACAGTCTATATTCGTAGCACCATTTAAATAGTATTCTTAGCAGCAGATTCCAGGATTTATGAAATTGTTGTTATGCATTTAGTCTTATTAATGTATTGTATTACGCTAAAGAACATCTCCTTCCTCAAAATAAGAAACAATTGGTAAAATCTTTTTAAAATTTAGAAAACTTTTGTTTTTGATTTGTTTGTTATCGAAAATGTATGTTATCGATAATTATTGTTATCGAAAATTTTATATTTTGTTATCGGAACACAGAAAAAGTGTTATAAAAATTCTGAAAATTTTTGTATCGAAAACTTTTTTGTTATCGAAAATTTTGTATTTCGTTATCGAAACACAGAAAGTATTATAAAAATTTTGAAAAGTTTGTTATCGGAAAATTTTTTGTTATCGAAAATTTTGTATTTTGTTATCGAAACACAGCAAGTGTTATAAAAATTTTGAATTTGTATGAAAAATTTTTGTAAACGAAAAAAAAAATAAAAACAGTTTAACAAATTTATAAAAAATAATGTCGAAATAATTTTTATTTTTCAAATTATGTTTATCGAAAGGTTTTTATTATCGGAAAATTTTTCTACTATCGTAGAAATCGAAATAATATTCGATATCGAAAAATGTTTTGTTATCGAAACAATATGAATATAGTTCATACTGACACACTTTGGCATATTTTTTAGGCACCTTTTTCCTTTCCAAAGAATCTCATTGATGACTAATGTGCAGCATTTCAATTCCCTTTGAATTCATGAAAAATTATTCTTTTGCAACATTAACGAACAAGAAAAAGAAGCAGAAAATTTTATTTTATTTGAAATCCATATGACGTATTGGCGGAATTCTTCGAATAATTCGCCATAAAAATTATTTTTGTTTGAACACACAACGTGTTCGTATCTCTTTGTGGTTCCTTTCGAATTCTTTTGTTATAGGAACGCAAAGGTGGTCTAGAATTTTACGATGTTTTTTAACTAGAAAACCACCGCACAATCTTTGTCTAATCCACCAGCCGTATAAAACCAACAGTTTATCGCTGTATCAGTGTAGATTTCGTCGAAGAAAAAAATCCAAAACCAGTGAAGGGGGAAGAGCTAGGCCCGAGTAATACCACATAATAAATATAATGAGTAAAGCAAACACAATAAAAATATTTTGACAAGCGAGGTGAGGGAGTACGTACATACTAGCTAATCCCTTAGCATACATTTGGTAAATCAGTGTGTGTGTGCGTGTGTGTGAGTGTGAGTGTGTATGTTTTCAAACCATTCACTAAATAGTGAAACCAAAACCAAATCATTCATCCATCCATTCGCTTTGATTTCGTTGTTCTCTGTTGTTTTACGATTCCCATTAAAGTTACCCCCTTCCTCACCGTTCAGTGTTCGATGTGTTTACGAGCAACTTAAGTATGAGCGCCTTTCTTTAGTTCCATTTCTTTTTTTCTTGTTGTTTTTTGTTGCTCTTAATTTTCCACCAAAAACAATGAAAATGTCGAATGCTGATGGTTTGTTTATCTGTCACGTTTGTGTTCTTCCAAAGGCAGTAATTCCCATTTAGTTGGTGCTTCTGTTTCTAATTGCGCCGTTGGCGTTACTGTAGTTGTCGTTACTATCAGTCTGGCTTCTGTCGTTGCTGGAATGTATGAATGAATGAATGAATGGATGTGGACGAGTGTTCCAAGTACAATATTTGTGTTGTTGTGTTGGCAACTCGTTAAGTTGCTGTGATCATTTGTTTGTTATTGAAGGCAAAATTTGCATCTTGATGAGATTTGTTTTGGTTTGTTGTTGTTGTTTTATTTTTATATGTAGTATTTATTATGATATCCAGACAGAGAAATAAAAGAATGCTTTCATCATCGCATGCACAATATCGTTGTGGCTGAGTTAAGCCATAAGAAACCTTTTATCACAGTTTCGTATTTGGAAAAACTCTGAGTTTTTGCCAGAAAACTGCTTTATTCGAAATGCCTGACCACTTGCCAACTAGCCAACACAATACCTACTAGACTACGGCGACTGCATTATAAACGATACATCTCTATGTAAAGAGCCTACGGCTATGTCTCCTCTTCTTTAATGAAACAGTAATCCCATCCGTCTGACATGATCTCCAATCGACCAAAAATCTGGATACATTCTCTCTACTACGACCTGCACATGATGTTATATTTAGGTCTCGAGATCCCATAATACCCACGAGCTCTCGGTCCACTATTTTCCATTTCAAAATAATTGTCAATAATTGCCGTAACTAACACCACCGAGGCGTTAGCACATGTCAGACACTATCTTCCCGTTTATTTTCATTGAAAAACACCGGTAATCTTGAACGCGTATAGTTGTTGTAAAAGAAAAAAGGTCGAGGATATTCAATTCATTTATGCGCTCTCTTACCCATCGACAGGTGTAGTAGTGATTGTAGTCCAAAAACCATGTGCGGCAAGTAAGTATCATTTCAACGATTGAATTATTTTAAAGCTCTTCTTTCCTCACAAGAAAATTAGTTTCCTATTCCATATTTTTTTTTGTTTTTGTTTTTAATTTTATTTTCCATGCCAAAGAAGAATTTTTATGTCTTTGCATGTGTATGTGTTTGTGTGAGTGTATAGATGATGTTGTTGATGATCCATTGTACTGTGGTGTGTTGTATCATCATCACAACATGCAGTTTTTCTCTTTGAAGTTTTCGCACTTTTTCTTTAAAAATACTTTTCATTATTGTTGGTGCTATTGTTGTTGCTGTTGTTGTTAAATTTTCTTCTAACAAATAATGAGTTTTTCATTATGAATTTCGTTTTCTTCATATTTTTTCATTTGTTTCTTAATTTTTCGCCTTTTTTCTCAACATTCCTGTACTGCTGCTGTTAAATTTTTTGTTGAAGCATTTGTGTTTTATTCACTATTTTGTCTTCTTTTTCTTTTTGAATTTTCTTTGTAAGTGAAAAAATCTTTTTATTGTTGTTTTTGTTATTTTTGAAGAAAAACAATCAAAACTTTGTGAAATTATTTAAAAAATTGGTTTTTTTCGGTTAATTTTTTATTTAATTTAACAAATCCTATGTGTTTGGCATACATGTCTGTGAATAAATATGATGTGAAAACAATACAACAAAACTTCTTTTTTAGAATTTCGTGGAAAATAATTAAATTTTTAAGAAATTTGATAAGAAGTTTATATGTCGTCGTAAATTATTTAAAATATAAAAAAAAAGTTGAAATTTCAATAAAAAAAAATACAATAAAAAGAGTTGACTTCGACATAATGTTAGTCCTTGAATCAGGCATTCATGCATTCTGCCGTGATTGAAACTTGAATAATCTTTCGAAAATGGTATCAACCCGAAGCATTCAACGAAGGCCCAATTATATTGTTAATTGGAGCTACTATGGTATGAACACTCCACTAATTTAATGGTATGGTTAACAATCTCACGGGAAAAACTAACCTAGAGTCTCATACCATAGAAATCCATTATGAAATAGTCAATCGCGATATCCTCCTCCACTTCCTTCACTACAACACGGAACTTGTCTTCAACGGATACATTAGTTCCTACTTACTTATATACATACTTTGGTCATTTAGTCAGGATTACAACCTAGCTTTTCACACCACCCATGTTGCGTGTGTTAATTTTATTCGTAAATGGCGGGACTTGCTATTTAAAGCCGATTCCGAATGACAAAAATTTTTGAAAAGCTTTTCGTTGCAATTTCATTTATTTTAAGAGTTTTTGTCAGACGAAACACATTTTTTCGCGATGTTCCAGATGTCTGAGCCAACACACTGCCTACTAAACTACTGCGACGTCATAAATTTCTAACTCCTAAATATTCTTAATTGATGCGAGACTCTCATTTTCTGTGACCCAGAAAGCTCAAATTATCTCAAGTTCACCACACTTTATGAACGGGCACTCAAGAGTTAATAAGTTTTTAAACAAACTTCGTGCCAAACTCTTTTGAGTCTTCTCTCGATACCGCTTCCATCACCATTATAAAGGCCAATCTAATGCTGCCGGATCACTGCCTTCAATTCCAGCTGCAGCACTCTTTAACTTTTTTACGCGACTCATGTTCGAACTTCAATGGTGCAACAGAGACTACCGTAAACCGGTCTCATTTCCAATTAACGCAACCGCGACTTAGGCCTCAGAGAAAATGCAACTAAGAGCGCCGTCTGGACACATACCATAGCTCAGAACGTAGAGGAAGATCTAATCAGAAAACGCATTCAACACATTGCTAATGGCGTTAATGGAAACCATTATGGTATGAGTATAAGTAGCAACAAGCAGCTGTAAATCGGCTAAAAAATAGTAGACCTGCAGAACGCAGACGTGAACCCTTGGTTCAAACTTCATTGCCCACAAAACGAAATATGATAACTTATTCCTTAGGCGACTTCCTTTCAGCAGATTTCTGGCAGAAATAGCCATGAAATCGTCTTTAAACTGTAGATCCCGCCACGCATTAATAAAAATTAACACTCATAACATAAGTAGTGTGAGAAGCTTGGTTGTAATCCTGACTATAGGATTGTAATGACCAACAAAACAACAAAAATATTTAGATTGTATTAAAATATTTCAACTTTAAATATAAAGTTGACCAGTAGAAATTCATACTGCACTTAATCGTATTCCCCTGGATGTTTTACCCATGATTTATTTAAAATATTATTTATTTAATCGTTAGTCAAGTGTCTTTGGATAAAAGTGAAAAAAAAAAACTAAAAACGAAAAACAAAAAGAAACTCTTTTCGAATCATTTATAAGGAAAGATATGAAATGGAAACCTTCGCTGACCACCAAGGAGTCGCACATGGTTAAACAGCACCAGCTACGTGTGTGTTATTGAGCTGTAAATCCATAATTTCCAAGGGAAAATAAATCTTTCTCTCACCTTCTTATTTTTCATTTGTTTCGCCTTCGTTGAATTTTCCCCATGTGGCGACGACCACTTGATGGTGTTTCTTCATATCCCTGGCAAGCACACAGCTATCCATCCATTATAGTTGCATGACATTTCAAGTGTTTAATTTTTATATTTTTCATACGGCGTCGTCGTCGTCAACATTCCTGGCCTGGCCAACCAAATGCTGACTCCTCTCCCACTCTACCGGCGGGTTTTCACTGCCTCTGTTTTTAGTGCCAAAATGTTTAGAAGACTGACAAGAAAAATGAAATTAGAAATGCTTGGGAATGTAGCTCATAATCATGATGATGATGATGTTGGTGGTGTTGGTAGTGTTGGTATTTGTGTGGGTGATTATGATGCAATAGTTGTTGCATTTTTTGTAGCTGCGATTGTATTTGTTGCTTATGTGCGTGTGTTCCAGATCATGAAGTGCAATGAAAATGCTAAAGACCGCGGGAATTATGCTTGAGTGGCAACGTGCGTGTGATGTATAAACAATTACAACAACAACAACAACAACCACAACTACTACTACTACAATAACAATATATAAACGAGAACTAAATATTGCCTCCAACTATACCAAAAAAAAAAACACATAAAAAGGGGCACTTGTTATTGTTATTGTTTCTGTTGTTGTTGTTGCCTCCAAATGTTAAACATACTGGCTGGCACTTCAAATGGCAACATGCTGTTTACAATTTTAATAAGAACCAGCAACAACAACGTAAAAATAAACACACTTAAACACATAAAAACGACGACCTATAAACACGGGAGCTTTTTGAAGTTGGGCCAGACAGTTTGGCGTCTTTTAAAAACTCGTGTGCATGCAACACCCAGCAGCACCAGCAGCAGCAGCAACGACGTCAGCAACATTAATATAAAAATGCAGTAATATTGTTGCTGTTGTTGCTTGTTTGTTTTGTAAATACTCGTAAATAAAGGAGAGAAAAACAAAATTGAAAATCTAAGGAAGGAATGGGCAAAAGCAAAACTAATTGCAGGTTCACCCAGATTTTGGCACATATTTGTCACACACTGTGCCACACACACACACAGTGGCACTTAAATGGAATTTTTCATACTATATGGGAATGGGATCTTTTGTGGCATAAAGAATATTTATGTGCACGATTTTATGATTTTAATTTCAACAGAAAAAATTAAGTTTTTTACTAAATTTCTTACAATAAAGATTGGCAAGCAACATATTGCTGGTAATGCTTGCTTTTTATTTGAGGTGAACCTTAAAAAATAATTCCATCTTAAAAGAAATTATTTTGGATACGTTAGTATATGTCCCCTAGTGTAAATAGTGCCCGTTTTATTGACGTTTGTAACCCCCAATATTTTTTCCAATTAGATATTGAAGAGGCAACATGATTATCAGTCATCTTGTCTAGAGTCTCCTTTGGTTCTAAATGATTTGGAGAGACTCTTTTCTACTATAACCGATGAGTTTGTTTCAGTTAAAGTCAGAGTTGCAGGGATACCAAACTAATTAAACCTCAAAATAAATACGACTATCAAAAACGGCCTCTTAACATAAATACGGCCATCAAAAAAGTTTTTATAATCGGCGAATAGATAGTAAATATTGATTGTTTTTCTTGAGTCTTTTGCACGTGTTGGTGTAGTGTTCAAGTTTCATTGGTAATAAATTTATTAGGCCTAAAGCGGCACTAGTACGAAACAATTATGCCATCTCTCACACAACGCTTGATACAATTAAGTACGTGATAGGGAGTTTTATACTTCTATAGTTAGCACATACGGGGTTGTCTACTTTCTTATGTGCATATGTCTTCCAACCGGATCCTACTAATCAGTGGGTTCATCACATCAGCTTTTTTATTTTTAATTTGAGATTTAATTTTATGCAATAGTGGAGGGACCTACAATTTGTAGTAGACACCGAACGATAAATTTAAAATCCATTTCATGGCAATATTATTTACTCTCAGTTTCAGTTATTTTTTTCATGTTTTTGTTCGCAATAACTGAGTTGGGGCTTGAACTGCAGACGAGCTTTGAATAAACCAACACACTACCTACTAGCTATGGCCGTATTTAACTCTCTGTTAATACGTTTGAATTTCATTTCAACGTCTTGGTACTCTCGATCTACTCACACTACTGCCTTTCCATTTCCTTCCTCTTTTATTGGGAAATACGTTTCACATCTTTCCTCTTCTCCCAGAGTGTGGAGTAGCCATGCAGCGATTATTTCTGCGCTAGCTTCACAACCTCCTGGTCGTAGCTTAGGTACCTTCGGTATACCTACGTACTGAAGGTATCTGAAAGCCAAGTGTGGTGGCAATTGCACCTCACAGAGGGCAGGAAAGAATGGAGCTTTGCAGCATTTGAGGGAGTTCAGTTGTGAAGGCAGTAGCCAGCTTAGCGAGAATCAGCTTCTTTCGCGACGAATCTTGGCTACGACTAAATAAAAATCCGTATGTTGACTTTCTGGAACATATACGAATATCTTACACATTGGTACAATACATTCCATACACAACAAGTTGGTTGTTCGTTGTGTAATCCGCGTCGCACAATGAATATTTCGATCAGAAATCTCACTCTGTTGTCAGACTTTTCCACGTATAAGCCAAATTTTCGAATTGTTACACGATTTAATATGCATTCTAGGCTCTCATAAAAAAGACGAGCAGACCAAAATTTTTGCCCTCCGTCAGGCACTGTTGAAACATTTATATTCGTTCACCCTCCAGATTAAACTCGGATATTTGATTCCTTGTAAACATAATTTAATACAGAAAAATTTTCCAAAACGTTAATTTTATATGATAAGTGGCTATCGATAAACACGAAATTATTGGATTCACATTTCTTAAATTCCGAATTCAAAAATCTGGTTTAAATTGCCTCAATTTCAAATGCAATGATTTCGATTTTATTTCGGTTTTTGAAAATTAAGGTTCAACAATTAAATCGTTAAAGTACCTCAAATGATTAATTAATACAAACAGGATCTGCAAGGAGACAAAAAAGGGATTTCAAATACCGAAAATGAATTGAAAAGAAAAAATTGGCCATAACAAAGGCAAATGCTGGCAATTGATGTTTTAAATGCCAAACAATCAAATTTTCAAATTCATTTGGAAACAGTAAAAGCAACAACAACAACAGCAGAAGCAACAGCAACAGAAGAACCTCCAACAAACAATTTTTAATTCTCTCAATAAAAGAAGACACAGACACACATGCAAACATTCTTATGGATGGCTTTATAACAGATGGTCCTTTTGGCAACAGACGGACAGACCGGCCCGGCTCACATACAAAGGGACACGTTCGCATTTGAGGCAAACACGGAAGCCGATAAGAATTTTTTATGGCTAACATGCATAGGGGCAACAGCAGATAGGGAACAGGATGCCCATATACAACCAGGCTTAGAATGTTTTAAGCAGCAGACCAAACCAAAGGACCAGTTTAATTTGGAAAATATTTATTTGGGTGGAATGCCATAAAAGTACCTGTATTTAGTAAATATTGTGGATTAACACACATCGCTCCAAGAGATGGCACAGGTTGGGAAGGAAGGAAGGTGGGCCAGCTTGTAAAAGTGACCATTAGTAAATACATTAAAACTCCTAAAGGAATTCCAAAGAACACATACACATGGCCCACACAGCTCGTCGCTTGTCCATGCTATGCCATGCCAGAATATCGAAATAATGTGTTGAACACAGTAATAGTGGCAGTTGCAAACAACGCAGATTTACACCATCGGGGTTTATTGTCGGTGACCTAATGATAGCATTTCTATACACTGAACAGAGGGACATATGTAGACATGGCCATGTTTGTATATTCATTCATTCATTCAACAAGAACAAGCACGAAAGGATAAAAACTAAAATCCAAATGAAAAACAACAGAAAAAAGAGGAAGGGAAGCTAAAGTAAAGAAAAGAAAGGAGACAGGAGAAGAGTTTTGTGCCAAATAATGACCATCAATGATGCAGTAACTAGTCAACCGTTTAGCCACAGAACACGGTGTCAATGTTGGCCTAAAGGGCGCCAGTTCTAACTCACACTGCATGCTGCAGTTTCTTTTTAAAACACATACACTGTGTACAACATGCATACAACCTGGTATTATTCATACAGTTGGGTGAGAGTGTGTGTATGATGGTGCTTGTACTTGTGCAATATTGAGCTCTGTCTACACTTTAAATATGGTGTTGCTTTAAATCCTTGTTGCTCTTGTACACCAGCCATCTCTTGACATTCTTTCTCTCTCTCTCTCACTCTCTCTTGGTTCATGTAAAGCCATGAAAAAGAGAAAAGAATATTTACTCGTTATTGGGTTATGGAAACTTGAACATGGTTTTTAAACGTTACGCTACTTTAAATTTATGAGGCTACGAGCATTATTTGCAAGGCAGCCTTTAGTTTTGCAGAAAAGTTATCGATTCGTTATACACAACGTAAAGGTAATTTTTGTTATAAAATATCTCATATATTTTAGATAAGTTTTCGATAACATTAAGAATAACTTAGGATGTTATCGAAAATTGTTTCTCTATCGTAATAATCGAAAAATTTTCCTTGATTATAATTTTGGTTTGCGAATTAGTATTTTATCGAAATTTTCCATAATATCATAATGATTTTCTATATAATAGTAGTGATGTTATCGGAATGTTTATAGTTATCGACAAATGATGCTTAGTAATAATTTATTTATCGCAATATTTTGTTAAAAATAGGTTCTGATGTCACCAAAAAAAATATTCATGTTATCGAAAATATATACATTTAAAAACTTAAAATGTTATCGTAAAAATTAAAAAAAAGGTATTTAATGTTATAAAGAAAAATAAGTATAAAAAATATATGTCATCTTAAAAATTATTTGTAATCAATAAAAAATTGGTTATTCTGTAGGGTATTTTATCGATAATCACTTACCAATTTCATTTTAAATTCCAAAAATGTTCTTTTTTACTAGGAAATGTTGCTACTGTTTCCGTTTTGGAGAGAATAATGCATGTATGAATACCACAGTGTTTTCTCATTTTTTTATCTCGATTTTTTTCTGTCTATTGTCCAGTGTTTGATTGTAGAACATTATTGGTTTTGGGCACCATACAACAAGTGGTGCCATCATATGCCCAAGAGGCTGGACCAGACTGTCAGCCATACCCATAAATTCTAGTCCATCATTTCACACAGACTTGCATACAAAACAGTGTTTGAATATGGACACAGATTCAGTTTCTTCTCCTCATTTTCACTTCCTTTCTTGCCGTTGCTGTTGCTATTGTTGTTTCACCGTAATTCTATTCGTTTTTTCTTTCGATTTTTTTTAATCAACTAACGAACGAACTTTAGGCCGCTTGTATTTACTGTAGTTTAAGATTTTTTTTTTGTTTTTCCTCCGTTTTTGCGAAATTATTCACTTTTTTCTGGTCATTTGCCAAAATTGATTTTTGGCACTGGAATCTGTAAAATGTATGGCTTTAAATGTTAAACAAACAAATGTTACGGTTTTCAGGATACATTGTATTTATTGAATAATTTTTTTCTTTTCTTTGCTTCTCTTCCCTTCTCTCTTTCTCTTTTGTCTGCCTATTTTTCATTCATGTAAAGCATGGCACGTTTTGAGAAACTCCAAAACGAAGCACAAGCAAGAAATGTTCGATAGCAAAGGTTTTCGGTTTAAGAATTTTCAATTTAATGTAATAAATTCGAATTTTCGATTTTGAAAATGTTTCAATGGGAGATATTATTCTGTAAACAAATTATCGATAAACATTTTTTAATAACCATAATTCTTTGCAGGATAACAAAAATGTTTATCTAAATAAATTCCCGATAGCAAAAATTATTCTGTCGAAAATTTCTCGATAATAAAAATTATTCTACTTATAGAAAATTTCTCGATAACCAAAATTATTCTATAGAAAATTTTTCGATAACAAAAATTAGTATAATTTTCTATGGAAATTTTTCGATAACAAAAATTAGAATTATTTTCTATAGGAAATTTTTCGAAAATAAAAATTATTCTACGGAAAATTTCTCGATAACAAAAATTATTCTACGGAAAATTTTTCGATAATAAAAATTATTCTACGGAAAATTTCTCGATATAAATTTATTCTATATAAAATTTTTTGACAACAAAAATTATTCTATAGAAAATTTTTCGATAACAAAAATTATTCTATAGAAAATTTTTCGATAACAAAAATTATTCTATAGAAAATTTTTCGATAACAAAAATTATTCTATAGAAAATTTTTCGATAACAAAAATTAGAATTATTTTCTATAGGAAATTTTTCGAAAATAAAAATTATTTTATGGAGAATTTCTCGATAACAAAAATTATTCTATAGAAAATTTCTCGTTAACAAAAATTATTCTGTAGAAAATTTCTCGATAACAAAAATTTATATATAGACAATTTTTCGATAACAAAAATTAGAATAATTTTCTATAGAAAATTTTTCGATAATAAAAATGATTCTCTAACATTCGGTATAAAAAAATTATTCTATAGAAAATTATTCGATAACAAAAATTATTTAATCGAATTTTATACAAAAATTCTCCGATATTATTTTTAAATGTATTGAAATGTATTATTTTATTAAAATTGAAAAAAAAACGAATTAAAAACGGTTCCAATTTATTGACACAAAATAACAAAACTTAACACGGAGAACCACAACTGTTACCACAAGACAAATTTAAGGTATCAACACGGAATCTGAAACTAAGCAAAAACAAAGAGAAAACGACAGGCGACAAAATAAAGGGCTAAAGAGTGCCAACAAACGCAAGATATTTTCCCTTGAAATTCAATTATTTATGCAGAAGGCATAAAAGCATAATTAATAGAGGCTGTGGTGTTCTAATCCCGCTCCAGCTATAAAAACAACCTTAAAATTTACATTGTATTATAGAGGCATACACCCAAGCACACACAAAGATTTTTAACAAATTAAAATGCATTTTTAATGAGAAACGAAGAGGAGAAATGAAAACACCGAATGAAATATTATATTAATGCTGTTCACATGTCACAATGACAAGCCTGTAGTGAAAGAAGAGGAAAAGAGCGGAGGCCACCCAAAGAAAACAAAATTTTAAAATTGTGTTCCAGTAATAAGAAAAAAAAAGAAAACTAAAAGAAAAAAGTTCATGTCGAAGATGCTGATGACATGATCTCATCTGTCAACACTCTGTAATGAATACAGAGAGCACAACCAACAACAGTCGTCATATAATAATTGAATGAATGATAAATGATCGATCATATGATAATCACGCAATCACAACACCACACAACACACTCTGCGAGTATATAAACAATGTTTTACAATAACAACATCAACTTATATATACGCACTCATGCACTGGGTAGCTCACGTACAGGAAGGGAGACATCTTTAGTAGGGAAATGAAAAAAAAAAACAATTGAAAAAAATAATAGAGGAACAGATGTAAGGAATAGGAGAAAGTATAATATTTCCTAAGAGACTAAAGCTAATTTCGTAATAGAATTATTGTTATATTCACAGAAATTATAATACGTCGAGTACAAGGTTGATCGAAAAATAACTTGTAGAAAAATTTTTGTTATTGAAAATTTTCTATATAAAAATTTTAGTTATCAAAAATATTCTTTATAAAAATTTTAGTTATCGATTTCTAAATTTTCGAAATATTTTCTATATAAAAATGTTAGTTATCGAAATATTTTCTATATAAAAATGTTAGTTATCGAAAAATTTTCTATAGAAAAATTTTTGTTATCGAAAAATTTTCTTTATAAATATTTTAGTTATCGAAAAATTTTCTATATAAAAATTTTAGTTATCGAAAAATTTTCTATATAAAAATTATTATTATCGAAAAATTTATAACAGAGAAATTTGTTATCGAAAAAAATTTTACAATTTTTATTATCGAAAATTTCAAAGGTATTTGTTGTAGAAAATTTCTGTTATCGAAAATTCTTTTTATCGAAAAATTTCCTATAGAATGTTTTTTAACTGAAACAAAAATTTTCTATAGAAGTTGTGGTCTGCGAAAGGGAGAGTTCTTGTCAGCGACGTGAAATCGACTGTTTTGTATTCTCCTTCTCACTCTCAGAGACAGCAGCAATGCTTTCGACAGATCTTGCATATCGTGGACTCGATTGTTCGATTGTTTAGTGAATAAGTAAAACAATTTTATTACTTGCTCGCTTTGTTGACCGTCCATGGTCATTTGGCAAAACATACAGTACAAATGGCAAACAATTTGACAGATATTGAAGCTGTCAAAGTCTGGACGTGCCTTTTGGAAGACGGTAACACCAATTCCAAAATGTTTACTTCAAAAAAAATTCAGAACAGGAGCGATGGCTCAGCATCATGTTATTTTGTAATTTCTCTTCATTGTGAGGAAAAATATTAAATAATAAATAAGAATTTATAAGTTCTTACATATATTGTTTAAAGGGGTTCAGCAATCAGTTTAAAAGGTTTCTTATGCTTATCATCACTTTGTTTTAAACTGGGGATCGTTAAATTTTCCTTTTAGGGAATTGCTTTTCTGTTTTTTTTTTGTTTTAATTCCCAAAAATACTCGTAAAACATCAAAATATGTATTTTTGTAGTGCATTCCGTTATTATTCAATTGCCATTTAATAAAAACAACAATAACAACATTGAAGAGAATCATTTTACTTTTATATGTAGTTGTGTGTGTATGTGTTTATGTGAGAATTACGAATTGTTGTCATTGGTGTTGACAAACAGTGTCATCTGTGTGATTATGTGACGCTTAAAAGAGAAAAGTGCAGTCAAACAACAGATACGATCAATTCACAGTTAAACACATCACATCACACCCTGTTAAATTACAATAAAAATACACAAAGCCACTGCACGCACACAAACACACTCTCACACATATACGTAGATACAATGTTGCATCTATTTTTGAAAGAGAAAAAAACAACGCCTTAGTAGTTCTACTATGTGTTCATATGTACTTGGAGACGCGTATTATTTAAGGCCTTTAGTGTCAAATGTTTTATTATTGTTGTTATTGTTTTTTGTTGTTGTATTTTTTATGTTGTTTTCCCTTCATTTATCATCATGCATTGTTTTCTTTTTTGTTTATTTTAAACGTTTTACAATAATTTCCCTTGAATTTCTTTTTATTTTTTTTTAGATTTTTTATTTTTTGGTACAGAAATAAAACCATAATTCGTTGCATTTTGTTTTTATTTCTGGAGAAAAAAAATGAACACAACAGAACAGTGACATAGAGCATAGAGAGAAAAAAGCAATGGAAATAATTTAATAAACATTGGCGACACACATCGTTGACATTAAATTGCCCAAATCACCTGAATTAACAAGTCGTTGTCATCACACTAAAACGTGCCCTTTAGCGGTAATTAAACAATCGATGTCGTTGCCACAAACAACAACAGCAACAACAACAAAAATTCTTACAATTTATGCGATTGTTGACACTGATTTTTTTCTTTTTCTTTTGGGGGGGAAACATCAGTCGGATGTCTGAATATTTTATGGTTTTTGGGACTTTTTTTCTGGAATTCAATAATCCAGTCATAAAAATGCGGCACTTTTGTTGTTAAAGGGCTAATAATGTTGCCAGATTTGGGGAAAGAAATTCAAAGAGGTTACTTACTTCCTTAAGCGGTCATTATCACTCTTTAGATGTGATTAGGCCCAACCTCTCACATCACCTATGTTGTGTGTGTTAATTTATTCATGAACTATAGTTTAAAGTCAACTCTAACTCACAGAGCTTTTGACAGCACTCTGCTGAGAGGAAACTTTTTAGCTTCTCTTATGTATTACAGAACAGAGAATTCTCCGGAGTAGGGACCTCTGAATTTTGAAATGCCTAGCAACATAGGTTATACCGCAGAAAGCTTTATATTTATGGGCTTGCCAACGAATGTTTCATGTGCCAATTCGTCTAGTAACTTCTATTGATCCATATTTAAGGGAGGATTCACCTGGACATGGCGGAATAACTGCTTTTACAAGAAGGAGAAATATTCCTGAATATTATATCCTTGGTGAGATAATATCAAAGGAAGGAAGTAAAGGAAGGTGAAGGATCTAGGAATATCACTGGGTAGTAAATTGTCATGGAGAACTCATAGCGAGAGCATTTCAGGACATGTCAGACATGTCTTAGTGATATGCTGAAGGCTTTCTGGGAATCCCTGGAGATGTGGCCAGGGATTATGTACAGAATGTATACCATGGTGGTCAGTTTAATTCCTGGGCCATTCTAATTGCAGACAAAAGCAGCTCTAATTGAGCTGAACAAGATACAAAACTACCGTGTATTGGTAAAGGGTCCGCCAAACAACTTTTTTTTTGAAAAGGCTTTAAAAAAAAGCTACTGAATATTTTCTCAAATTTCTTTTTTTATCTGAAAGTACAATCCTTCCGGTTAATAATGGAAAATAATTTCATTCAAATGGCTGCCTCGGCTGGCCATGCAGTAGCCTACACGATCGATCCAACTTTTAAGCACATTATCGATTGTGTGCAGCTGTATTTCACCAATGGCTTCACGAATATTGTCCTTTAAAGCGTCAATTGACTCTGGCTTGTCGGCGTAACACTTATATTTGATGGCACCCCACAAATAATAGTCCAACGCTGTCAAATCGCAGCTCCGAGGTGGCCAAACGACATCAGCTCTGCGGCTGATAACGCGATGTTCAAAAACAGGGCGCAAAACATCGAGTGCAGCTTCGGCTGTGCGGCACGTAGCGCCGTCCTGTTGAAACCAAATGTTGCCAATATCCTCCT
This sequence comes from Sarcophaga subvicina, assembly GCA_936449025.2. Taxonomy (NCBI): domain Eukaryota; kingdom Metazoa; phylum Arthropoda; class Insecta; order Diptera; family Sarcophagidae; genus Sarcophaga; species Sarcophaga subvicina. The sequence continues at coordinate 80,154,020 of OW388083.2, forward strand.
CTTCAATTTCTGTGAACAAAAATTCGTTCAACATAGCCCGATAACGATCGCCATTGACTGTAACGGCCACTCCTTGCTCATTTTCGAAGAAAAATGGCCCAATTATGCCTATAGACCAAAATCCGCACCAAACAGTGACTCGTTTTGGGTGCGTCGGCTTTTCAATGTATGCGTGCGGGTTTTCTGTGCCCCAAATGCGACAATTTTGCTTGTTTACATACCCGCCAAGATCAAAAAGAGCTTCATCTGAAAAGATGATTTTTTGCCGAAATCGGCATCTTCTGGTGTAGGCTACTGCATAGCCACCCGAGGCAGCCATTTGAATGAAATTATTTTCCATTATTAACCGGAAGGATTGTACTTTCAAATAAAAAAAGAAATTTGAGAAAATATTCAGTAGTTTTTTAAGCATTTTCAAAAAAAAAGTTGTTTGGCGGACCCTTTATAAGCGGAACATTAAAAATCTGTCCTATAGTAGGTCTGGAGGGGCTCAGTTGGATTTAATTCCGTTGCTCATAGAGATTGATGACTTTAACTTTGAAGACTATGGTTCGGAAAATTGGAAGATAAGTCTTATATGAAATTTCCTAGACAGAACCAGTAGGTTATATGAATTTGGAAAATGCTTTGCAGTGAATTAGTTAATAAAATGAATGAAGTCTACGTACTCTTTGAAAATAGGAAAGATTCATTAGCATGCGGAGGTAGGGCTTGAGAACAGATATTGGGAACAGATATGACAGCCAGGTCGCCATAAGAGCACTCAGCTTTTATGAGATTTACTCGAAGATAGTAAGCTACTGTTAGGCATGCTAAATCAGCTAGTGAAGTGGGAACAGATTCTTGGAACAGTATACTCAACGACATGGGGAATAAGGAAAGGCAAAGGCTCTTCTAAAATCGAATGTGTTTGAGGCAATCGACACTTTTGTTGAGTAATTACAATATGGGGAGTTTTGAGTCATGCATAAGACCACGCACTACCAACCTGAGGTCCTTAAACAGTCTTTTCACAGGGCACTGTAGACACAAAGAATATTTGTTCAGAAGGGAGATCGTCTGGAACTCAAAGTGCAGATTTTCAGATACGAAGAAAAATTCAACCGAACACATACATAGAATCTGTGTGGCGTTAATTCATCTCAGCAGGAAACTAGTAGGTATACAGCAGGTGCTGAAGTACGAATTGTCCTTTTTATTCTAAAATATATTTTAGGGACGATAAACTTATAAAATTTTAAATTGTTTTCCTTGTTAGCTTATGAAGACTGTATCAAAAATTGTGTTTTAAAATTGTTTTAATCTGGCAACTCTTTTCTTCAGCATGAAATTTATGATTTAAAATAGAATATAAAATTTGTCAAATTTTCGGCGGTTAAAATATTTAATGGCTTTAGAAAAAAACCGATTTAATATCTTCTCCAGTTGATTGTGTACTCCTCATATACATACATATGTACGTGCGTGTATAAGTGATGGTATAATTTTAATGTCTTACACTCCCAAAAACAACCATAAGAAATGCCATTAAAAGGTACAAATATTTTCCCTCATTTCCCTTATTTTTATTTAATGTTAACAAATTATCACTGTTGCATGGGATTTTCTTTTTTTTTTGCTGCGATTTTTTTCTCGTATTCTAAAATAATATCTCTGCTTACTTTAACGCACCTTAAATTAATATTTAAAGAAATTATTTTTGTGAAGCAAAAGGGTTAAACAACATTTCTGTTGCTCTTGCTCCCTTTTTTCTCGCTCTCCCGTTCTGTTTGTGTGCGTGTAAGCGTATGTATTTGCTTTTATTTTTAATGTTGAATAATTATTGTATGTAGAGCACGACTTTTACCTGATTATTATGATGACTTGACTTTTAATGTCATTATAATGGCAATAACAACGAGATTTATAGACTTCTTACAACAACAATAACAACAGCAACAACATTTTTATGATCGACGTGTCTCTTACTTATTACATCACATACTACTACACCACGAGTAGAATATCAAAGGCAGCAACAAACCAATAACGGTATATTTCTCTTTCTCTCTTTATTTTGCTTGTAATGAATCTCAGTGATGTGAAGAATAATGAGAGAATAAATCTCGTATAAAAATGATGAGAATAATGATGATGTTGATGATGATGTTGACAATGTCGTTGTTGTTATTATTGGTGGCACCGCTTTTGTTGATGAGCTTTTATGAGGGAGTCATTTAATGGCCAGCCATTAAATGTTGATTTTTGTACAGCAATTTGTACAACCGTGTTCGGATTAATGTTTTCTCCGTTACTATCACATTCATTTCATTTCTTCATACGCGTGTCAATGTATGTGTGATTTACTCTAAGAGGATTTTAAATTTAAAACCAAAAATTTTTAACAAAATAAAGTTCAAATAGTTCTCTTTATTAGTGTGTAAATATTTTATAGTTCTTCTGTTTGTAGTAATTCTTCGTAAAAATAGTATTTATGTTGTTGTTGTTGTTGTTGTTGTTGTTGTTGTTGTAAATGTTATTTTATTGTAATTGATGTCAATACAGCTTTTAAAGAAATCTACGGAATTTTGCTAAAAAAAACTGTCTCACAAAAGATTTATTATGTCAATTTAATGATCAAAACAGGAAGTTTATTAAAATTAAAATTTTTGTTCTCTTTCGCTCTTAAAATATTGTTTTAATATTGAAGATAATAAAAAAAATAAAATTTCCTTCACTAGTTATTTGGTTGATGGTCTTAATGGATCTATTAAAACATATTTTATCTACTTTTTGGAATTTAATGGATTTTATGTCATGAGAAGAGTAACACGTTGTTATATGCCTAGCTTTTTTCTGTTCCGTTAATCAAGGTTTTTCCAGGAGAGCAGGTGATTGATGTATTGTAGCAGATTTAAAGATGTTGGGATTACCATTGAGCGTTGGCTCTATGCAAACATAATGGATTGTAATCTTTTTCTTATACTATTCATTGATGAGATTATCTTCTTCGGGTGGCCATGGGTTATTCTCAGTGGCAATGCGACCACAGCATTTGGGCTGAAATAAACCACATGATATCCATGTCTAGTGAGTAGTGTGTACGGCCACAGTCCAAGCTCCTAAGCCAGACATCACCAACAAAACGAAATATGAAAATATATATAAACTCTGCGAGTAAATAAAATTGATTTGAAAAGTTTCTCAAACATTTATCGTTCGGAGTCGACTTTAAACTGTAGGTCTCGCCACTCACGTTTAAAAATTAACACACCTAATGTAAAAGGTGTGAGAAGGTAGGTCGTAATCCTGACTGAAGGGTTGTAATCACCAAATATGTTATGTTATGTTATGATCCAACACCACCCCGTTCATCACCTTTGAGAAGGACGTTGGCCAGGCCATCACTGTCAACGCCTAGCACTTTTTTGATATGAATTGAATCTGGACACCAAGGACAAGTGATTTCAACATGACAGCTACATGTACCACATATATGTATCTCGCCCCTTTGGATATTCTGTACGAGCGATATGAGGGCATGGTAATCTACGCCGAGGTGACGTGAATAAGCCATCAAGACCGTACGATTTAACCGCATTAGACTTTTTCTTGTGGTATTTTCTTAAGTCGCAAGTGTATGGCAATAAATCACAAGTCAAAACGGTTTTCATAGCCAAAATAATCTATTAGCCAATAGTCAAATTCAATCAGAATCATGGAAAATTTTACATTTTAATCCAAATATTTTGGCCTACTGAAAGACCTACTGATGTCTTTCAAACGTACGATAAATTTTAATGATCTTTCACACACACACTTTGTTTTATTTAAAAATTTTAAGATAGGAACCTTTTAATGAAAACCCCGATAGTTGACAAGGCAAGAAAAAGCTAGAGTGCGATCAAGCATATAGCCAATCATACAAGAAACAATATGTTGAGATTAAATGCAATGAAATTAACTGAACGCTATTGCAGTTTGTTTGCTTAGCTTTTACAAAAATCATGTACTTTGTCTTACATTTATTTGTCTATTTTTTTATCACTTTTGTTTCTAAATCAATAACTGTTGAGTCACTTTAAAGTAAAAATACAGCGACTTTTTCCCTTAAAGAAATCCTTTTTAAAAATGGAATTTATATACATACATACATATGTATATACATATGTACATATACCTGTATAAATAAGAAAATTATAAAAAATTTAAGTAAAAACGTAAAATTAATCAAAAGAAACACAATGTAAACACTGCACTGACTGCTCTTTTACACAAATACAGTCAACAACAAATCTTGCAGACACTCTCTTTAAATGTTACATTTCAAACGTATTCACACACATACGAGAGAAAATATTACTTTGTTGCAATTATAAAATGTAAACAAAGCAACAGTGATAAAGAAACACTGCTTAACAGTGTTGAAAAATTCAGTACTTTGGTACTTTTTTCAGTACTTTTTCATTTCAAAAATATCGCAGTACCCCCTCGACGCTTTCAGTACTTTTTTATTATGAAATATTTTATGTCTTGCGCTTTTCAACTATTAATGCATTAGCAACATGTTCAACGCAATGCTAAAGGTAGAATCAGCCTTTAGCCCCGGTTTGTCAAACGTTCACGGAACATACCTTCGTTTTTTGAATACGAAACGCAATTAAAACGCTTGCAGAACCGTATTGTTATATCGGTAAGCATTTGCATTGCTCTTCATATGCTAAAAACGAACGTTCCATCGACGTTTGACTAAACGGGGCTTTTACGTTTTGTTACGTTCCGAATCAGATGTTTTTGTCTTCTATGTGAGGAGCACGAATAAGTCGTTAGTTTTTCTGTTCCGTGTCGTATGTGTATTAAATGTAAATAAATAAACAGTCTAGTAGGTAGTGTGTTGGCTTACTAGACATGAACCCACGGTGAATCATCTATTAGAGACTTAATGCAATACATTCATTCTTTGAATTTGCCTTTCTTCACCTTCTAGCAACAACTCTGAGAGTGAATAAAATCTGTCGTTCATAATCGACGTTAAATTGTTAAGCTACTCTTGCATAAACTTTATAATCCGGATTAAAAGTTTGTAATGATCAGACATCTCGGCGACTTCCTCTCAAAAGTCTTCGTGAAAAAACCCTGAGAGTAAATAAGATTGTCAAAGAAAATTTCTCAAAAAAATCTGTCGTTTGAAGTCAACTTTAAACTGTAGTTTCCACCACTTATGGATAAAAATTGACGCACACAACGTGGGTGGTATGAGAAGCTTGGTCGTAATACAGGCTAAAGAAGCACGTTCAACGTCTTTGTTGGGAGCGCGCAAAGTCCAATCCTCATCGATTCAAATACAGCAGTATACAAACAACTAACACACAACATAAGTGGTGGTAGTAAACTAGTAGAACTAGCGTAATCCTAACTGAAAGGTTGTAATGACCTATTATGTATGTATGTATGTAGAACCAATATATTTGTCATGAGTTTCACACTTTTCAATTTTAAGAAATAAAAAAGTTAAGTGGCTTACTCCACAGAAAACTTTTGATCTTCCATATAGGATAACATCAACAAAGAACATCATCAGAAGATCTAGCAGCGCCAATAAGTAAATTCACCACAGTCTAGTAGGTAGTGTGTTGGCTTATTATACGTTTCCAACAAAACGAAAATATTTCTTCGGCGTCTTCCTCTCAGCGGATTTCTGGTAAAAACTCTGAGGGTAACTAAAATTGCCATGAAAAGTTTCTCAAAAATCCTTCGTTCGGAGTCGATCTTAAACAGTAGGTTCCGAACTTCATGTATAAAATTAACACACACAAAATATGAGGCGTGAGAATTTAGGTCATAATCCTGATTAAAGAGTTATAATGACCAATTATGTATGTATGTATGTATTTTTTTACAAAAGTACCATTTGATGCAAAAAAGTACTCTTTCAGTTATAGTTCAGTACCATTTCAAAATTCCAATTTTGCAACACTGCTGCTTAATGTACGTATGTAGCAAAATAAAAAAGCAACTCAGGGACAGTGTTGTCAGATTTTTTTTCACCTCCATCGCCAAAAGCTAGACGCAAAATCGCCAAAAATCGCCAAAATAAAATATTATTCATTTTTTCCAAAATAAAAATCGCCAAAAGTTTAAAAAATCATTGACATTTATTTATTTCATGTATTATAAAGTCAATATAAATCTAATAAAAGTCTATAATAAAAAATATTATAATTTTGCATTACATTTGTACTTTAGGTTAGGTTAGGTTAGAGGACGTGTACTTGTCCTAGTTTCTCACACCACTTATGTTGTGTGTGTTAATTTTATACATGAGTGGTGGGACCTGCAGCTTAAAGTCGACTCCAAACGACAGATTTTTGAAAAACTTTTCATGGCAATTTTATTTACTCTTAGAGTTTTTGGCGGTGAATCAATAGCCAAATTTAATGAACATATTAAGTTATCGAAATTTCCATTATTTTTAAAAAATTTAACAACAACAATCAGCTTGTTGTTTTTGTATTGTTTTACAAGTACAAATGACAGTACAAAAGACATTGGTATAACCCATAAAGATGTTTTTTTGTTTTACTTGTTGACATTAATTTTGCCATTCACTATGTAATAATAACATAATATATGAGGGATACCAGAGATGTATAATGTAAGAACATTATGTTATTAAATTAAAGTGTTAAAAAGTATTTCAAGTTCAAATAATTTGTTAAAAATAGCCAAATAAATCGCCAACTAGTCTGTAAATCGCCAAAAAATCGCCACGTCGCCAATTGAAAATTTTGGTCGCCAAAGGCAATGAAAAATCGCCACGTTTGGCGAGAAATCGCCACATCTGACAGCACTGCTCAGGGAGACAGAGCAAGAGAGAGAGAGAGAGTCAGTTTAGTTTATTAACTGTAGAGTTACTATGGGTCTCAGTTTATTTGTATTTGTTTTACTATTAAACGCAAGTAAATAATCAAAAAATTCTTTTACAATAATGATGACGAGTGAATTGCCATTAAATAACACACACATAAATATTTTGTAATAATTTCTTTAAGATTGTAGTTGTTATTGTTTTAAATCAAAGAAAGAAAGGACAACCCATTGTTTTATGATGCTCTTCTAGAACAAAAAAAAGTTTTAAAAAGAAAAGTCATAAAATTTTTAATTGTTCTCCCTTTTTTTAATTTACACATAAGCATGTGTGCTTAAGATTCTCTACTTAATGCACATGCATACATGCATATGTATGTACGTATTGCATGAGTATGTATGTACATATGTACGTCTGTCTGACTTGTTTATTTAAAATCCTTTACAATTGTTATTAATTTCTTTTGTAATACTTTAAGCAGATCAAAATTATAACATTGTATTACAATTAAAAGAGATTCTGTTGTTATGTTTAAGTAATGCTCTTTAAGGTTAGGGTTAGTGTAGGGTTTAGTGTGAATAAATAAAAGTAATCTTTGAAAATATTTGTAACAGAGCGTTGCTGCTTAAAGTTTAAATAGGCATTTAATACATAAAATTTATAGGAAAACAAGTTACAATTTTAAAACAGGCAACGCTCGGTATTATTATCGCGTAGAGATCATGTTGCCCTAAAAATACAGACCCTAAGAATCATGGAAATGTGAATGAAGTACTCTTGAAGAGGCATAATTTTGTGGTATGCGGATGGATAAAGAACTGATCCTGGGACAGAGATTTCTTCGGTCCCTGAATAAAGTATTCCAAGCAAATGAAGAAACTTACTTGTATCTTTCAAGCGGAAATCCATGGTATCGACAGATTCAATTTGGATAGAAATTATAATGGACACTATATATCAGTACTATCTGACAATCGGCCCACCATCTGAATACTAGACTCTTATGAAGACTGGCGACATATATTTCTTTCATATGGGACTCGGAGAACCCAAAATAGATTGTGAAAAAGTCACTTGTTTCGAAAAGAGTGGCTGTTTGACGTTATAACCTGTAGGAGTGATTTTGGTTATATTGGATAACATTTGAAGTCGCCGTAGTCTAGTAAGTAGTGTATTCCCTTATTGGAAGTGAGGCCACGTTTCAAACCCCAGGTCATAATCTCTTACAAAACGAAATATGAAAAAATATTTCCTCGGCGACTGCAGATTTCTGGCAAAAACTCTGAGTGTAAATAAGCGTTGCCATGAAAAAGTTTCTCAAAAATACGTCGTCTGGAATCGACTTTAAACAGTAAGTCCAGTTACTCATGAATAAAATTTAATACGCACAACATAAATGGTGTGAGAAGCTAGGTCGTAATCCTGACTGAAGGATTGTAATGATGTATGTATGGGACTGTCTGTTTAGTAGGCGATGCACAAACAGATGAGCTAACACTAAGCCTTTTGTATATGTGGAATTTTGAAGCAAAGAAAAACCTTTTTACTTTTAATGAAAAACTAAAGCCATCAATCAAACTATCCAGAAATATCCTTAGGCTAGTAAGCGGTCTTTTGATAGGGCCCTTAAGACTCAAAATACACTTATACAGAATGAAAATTGTATTGAACCCAATATATAGATTCACTGATTATGTCAATAATTCATTACATACATAAAAAACGTGCATCATTGTTTCGTTTTAAGCAGGAAATTAGTCTTGTTGACACTAAGCAGCTTCCTGAAGTTTGTCAGGGCGATAAGCAGCTCCTTACGACATTCTTATTTCAAATAGTTTCAACTTCTGAGGTGCTTCGTAAAGGTTTTCATGTACACTGAGGGAAGCAGTGTCATCAACAAAGGAAGACATGTTAGTGAGCTTACTTATTGGGATGTCTGGATTATGCCTGCAATTGGCTGGGGGGAGGGAAAGTCTCAGAGACTTCCGCCTTAATGAAAAACTGAAATCTATGGTATCGACAGATTCAACTTAAATAGAGAGTGGCTGTTTGACATAATGACCTGCAGGAGTTTTCAATACAAGCGATTTTGATTATATTGGATAACATTTGAAGTCTCCGTAGTCTAGTAGGTAGTGTGTTGTCCCAAAGTCTTCTGCCTTAACGAAAAACCTGCTGTCGACCATATAACTCCACTAGTTATAGGTAGTTTTATTGCTCTGGGCAATAGTGCTGTGTTTCCTAAATTGATGATATGCGATACAGTACTTGCTTTTTTTTTGATAAGCTTATGGGTATGGATTTGGTAGATGGGTATGCATTTGATGAGTATCTATTTGAGGGATTCCTACTTGGCTTTGAAGTCATCTTAACTAGTGCAACCTTCCACTCTCGAGTACTATACTCCAGTTGTAAAACTGCATTAAAAATGAAATGAGGAGGGCGAAGTGCAGATAAAATAGGTGACCAATCAGTCCTATCACTGCACAAATTCGGGGTAAAGAAGGTTCTCAAAAAAAGGTTTACAATTTAAGACCATATAACTTAACCTAACCTAGTAATAAGAAATCCACTCCTTTTGTGCCAAATTATTGTCTCTCTACAAGGATTCCTTGCACAAAATATTATATTATCTGTCCAGATTTTTGTCATTGCAGCCTGTATCTTTTTACATTAAAATCTAAAGCCTATCGAAGCCTTTAAATTACTTGAAAAATTGTTCATAAAATCTGTGTTTATTTGTAGACAGTAAATATTTTAGAAAAACAATATTCTGATGCTTTAAAAAGAAAACACAGAATGAATAAGTGCAAGAAAAGGAAATAATTTTAAAATAAATTCTAGATTTAGAGAAGGCCAACAAGGTATAGTGATAGAGAGAGAGAGAGAAAGAGAGGGAAGCGAGAGATAAAGATTTTACGACTTTTTAAGTTGATTTTGAACTTCAATTGTTGCTATCACTACTGCTGCTGCTTTTGTTGTTTTTGTTTTTGTTGCCATTGTTGCAATTGTTCAAAAACAATTCAATTGATACGGACGGATGACTGAATGACGGAATAAATGATTCTGGCTGACTGGTGGAATATGCATTTTAATGCTCCATCTTTAGTATCTTTTAACTCTCAACTGTATGTAACTGTAAAAATATATAACCTACCGCTGATATAATGCACACATACACATACACCCAAATACTGGCATATGTGTTAAGTAATCATGTGTGTGTAGCTGAGTGTAAGAGAATGTATGTGAGGGAGTGCCATAAAAATACCACAATAATATCTCTTTAAAGGCAGCATAAATTTCAAGATACTTATTGTGGCACAAAACAGCCATAAAAAGTCATAAAAATTCTTGTTTAAAATCGATGAAATGCGTTACTCGTAGCTGTTGCTCTGCATTGAGTACCATGCCACAGCACACCATACCATGCCACACCACACCAATGAGCCCTATTTTTATGACTTTTAAATACAATTTTTACTCATTGTATCTCTTGCTATTGCTATTGTTATTGTGCTGCTGTCTGTCTGTCATTGTAATTTTATTGGAAGAAATATTTTCTTTTTTTTTCTACATTTTCTTTCAGTCAGAAAGTCCTTAAGATGCCATGAGTTTGAAGTTCATTTATGCATCTGATAACAGCGCTTAAAGGGAATAATAACGACAAATGAATGAAATGTATGAAGATCCACCCAGTACCCTTGTCTAGCTACAGATTTATGACATATGGCCATAGATATATTAGACAGATAATATGACCATAAAATTATGAAAAATCTTAAAATGAATATTCATGAATTTAATGCATGGCATTCCCTCTCCCTATCTAGGTTAGGTGAAGTGTTTGGGAAAAACTCGTAAAATTATTATTTTCGTTCATTTTTTTAATGTGTTTTTAACTCGAATTCCTTGCAGCATCCATTAATAATTGGCGGATATTGTGATGATTTTAAAAGAAAAATGAGTCCTTTGTCTAGACATTCTCGGAATGCTTTTAAACGTAATGTGATCTTAATATTTCGCTAGAGCATAACAAGCAATAAAACTGTCTATGGACAGGGGTTTGAACAACAGGTTTATTATCGCAATAAGAGGCTTTTCAAATAGAAAATGGAATCCATGTTTACAAGAAATTTAAACACTTGTATTATTTTATGTTTTTTCTTTTTTTCTTCGAGTATAAAAATAACAATTAATCATCTCTTTGCAACATGGTATCCGTTGTGGAATTCCTGTCGCTCTTTATGGACTACTTAATTAAAATAGTGGCTCCTTTCACCATTTTGTAGCAACCTTCCAATACCACCAGTCCTAAAACAAACACTCAACATAAACTTATTTGCCATCAATTCAAACTTTGGAGTTCTTTGCATAGCAAAATGGATACCTCACAATATATCGCATGATTAAATGGAATATTTTCCTTAATTTCGAGCCGTATTGTGGCCAAGTCGCAGTGGTCTAGTAGGTAGTGTGTTGGCTTATTAGACAATTAGACCTCAAAATAAAAAACAAAAAGTATTTCTTCGGCAACTTCCTCTCGGCAGATTTCTGGCAAAAACTCTGAGAGTAAATAATATTGCCATGAAAAGTTTTTCAAAAATCTGTCGTTCGGAGTCGACTTTAAACTGTAGGTCCCGCCTCTCATATATTAATACACACAACATAAGTGGTGTGAGAAACTAGGTCGTAATCCTGACTGAAGGGTTGTAGTGACCAATTATGTATGTATTGTGGCCAAAGGGATCCCTATGCTCAAATCACAAATTAGGTTTTCCAGTGTAGTACGCAGTCTGGGTAATGTGCAACATCTTCCGCAAGTGTGTCCCTATAAAACAAACCAATGGAGACCTTAGAATATTTCGCCATTATTCGGAGAAAGGGACTTTACGGTAACCTGGCTTAATCCTCAGGCCGTATTTAATGAGCAGACATCTACGCACCATGAGGTGCCTCAATGGCACTGTCGAGATCTGGAAGTTTGTATACATACCCACATAATTGGTCATTACAATCCTTCAGTCAGGATTACGACCTAGGTTCGCACACCACTTATGTTGTGTGTGTTAATTTTTATATATGAGTGGCGGGACCTACAGTTTAAATTCGATTCAGAACGATAGATTTTTGAGAAACTTTTCATGGCAATTTTATTTACTCTCAGAGTTTTTGTCAGAAATCTGCTGAGAGGAAAACGCCGAAGAAATATGTTTTCATATTTCGTTTTGTAGATGTCTGACCTGGGGTTTGACACACTACCTACCAGACTACGGCAACTTCCTGAAAGTTGTGTAGACTCCTCATATTCGAGTCCACTATGTACCTTACGAGACTACTGTGTATATTTCGAAAGACAGTGTCTAGGCGTCAGTTCCTTTTTCGTTCATTCATCAACGGCTTGCAATTACATTGTTTTGCAGATGCATCGCTCCTGCATAGAATAGGATTCAAAGAATCGGTTGAATACCGTACATCTTTATTCAGGTTATTTATTGACTTGTCAAAAGGGGTTTGCGAAAAAATACTAGTACTATACCGACTATACTATGCCAGGAAATGAGAGCTCAAGAACCTGGGCTTTGTTAATGTAATATAACAATAGTTTCTTTCTTAGATTCACAAGTCCTACATAAATGCTTCCTGTCAATTAGTCGATGGTGAATAGATGGTCAAGAAAAGAAGCCATTTGGGCCACTGCCTCTCCATATACTTTCAACAATACGGAAAGATTTCTTGTCGAAGAGATATATCTCATTTTGCTCTTTAATTGCCAGACCCACTGTAGAAGCAAGCAATGGTGATATTTGGCATGGTACGCTCAATGACGTTAAAGTCGAAGGAGTAAAAAGAAATGGTAACATTGCAATGAATCCGCACCTTTTGCAGAGCACTCTTCATGACTAAGATGAAAATAGTGCCTGATAAGTGGTCGCCTTAAACCAGTCACGGTATCAACAGGTAAAGAGAAATGGCCTCGCTCCTTGCAGAAGCTGCAGGAATTTCGTAACGTCTTATGAGCTTAACATCTTATCTGTATTAACAGATAAGGAAAAATGGTTTCCCTCCTTAAATAAGCTGCAGGAATTTCTTAACGTCTTATCAGCTTTGCAGGAATATCGAGCTCAGACATTGCGGCAAAAACGCGATCTCTTATCGGGCAATCGCATGGTGCTTTATATTCGACTCGGTTTTTATGGGTCTTCTCAAGGATTTCAGGCAGTGTAAACATCTGGTCGATAGTGGGTTTATTAGATCTCAAGCCTCCCTAATAATCAGTATCCTACGCTCGAACTAACTTATATGTGACAGGGAGAAAACTTATATAATTGGCGCATATCATGGAGTTTCCTTCTTTCAGTACAAGACGGAGCACATTGAGTTTGCAATCGATGGACATAATTTTTTATGGCCATATACTGCAATAAAGATTATGCATACATGCTACCAGCTTGTTCCCTCCAGCTTTCAACAACTCAGCGGTCATGGCACCAGTCACTGAATCGCAACATTTAAATCACTTTCACATTGTACAAGACTTACAATTAATTATACTCTGCAAGCAAGCAAATCAATTAATTTCTGCATTAATACAATGACATTCTTAAAGAAAATTTGCTTTTATTAAGAAAAATTGTTCGCCATTAATTAATAATTAATTAAACACGCCATACAAAATGCCCGAAAAGTTTTCTTCGATTAAGTTGTTAAATAATCTCAACTCATTAATATTGTTCGTAAAAAAACAAACTACAACAATGATTGACCCTTTTTTTTGGCACCCCAACTACCCTTGTTGCCAAATATTTTTTAGTAAAAAATCTCCCCATTACAAGGGAATTCAAAAAAGAAACGAAAGAAGTGTAGGAAGGAACCTTAATTTAGTGCTGCCGAACCCTTTTTTGTGTTCATTTCGAAAACAAAAATAATTGGAAGCTCTTGCTACTGAGTTTATTGTAATGAAATGAAATGATTGTAATAAATATTGTAGTTTTTATGAATATTTACAACAGCAATAACAATAACAACAATAGCGATACAAAAACAAATGTGTATCATAATTTGAAAATAAATAAGCTTTTCCTGTCTATCCTTAACAAACAAATATTTTGAAGTGTTGACCAGCAAAGAGCGAGGGAGATAGGGAGAGAGAGAAAGCAGAGGAAATTATTAAAAATATCCTTCAATTAAAACTGACAATTTCTCTCCCTTTCCCTCCGTGAAATGGTAACGTGACCTATCTGATGGTGGTACACAATTTTTTCTACGTTTAATTCTACGAAAATACAAAATACTCACCTTAGATTGCACATCCCAGATAACAGCTGAATGACGCTGGAGTCACCATCATATTTAAATTTTTTGTTTTTTTGCTATTCCAGTTGTTGTTATTGTGTCCAATTCGATTTCGTCACAAAAATAATTTAATTTGATTTTGTTTTTTTTTTTTGGTTTGAATGGGCTTTATGGCAACACCCGTTTAATCTGCCACAGAACGACGTACAAATTGGTTTGAAGGTGCCATTAATAAGTGTTTTTTACGTGAATTTTTTATTTGATTTTTCTCATACACGCAAACTTCTGTATTCCAACGATTGGTTTTGGCTGGTCCTTCAGTTATTGGAATGTTTTTTATTCGTTCATGAATTGTTTGTAAAAATTTTGAAATGCAGTTTGAAAGAAATATTAGAATTGAGTTGACCAGGCTTACAACCTTAAAAGAAAAGAAGAGTTAGAAAGATTAGTAGCTATGTTGCGGCAGAAGGTATTTTTATAATTAAACCTAAACTATCATTATTGTTATGATACCTGGACATTAACAAACTACTTCGACATCGTTCTTAACAGTTAACACTAATAGGTTCTGTTAATGATCTAGACATGTTCCTCAACACTACTATCAGAACGGTCTGAGGAGATAAACTGCATGCTATTCAGACTCTCACACTGGGTGAAATTCAACTCAATTTCGCCTCGATCCAATAAGTGGGGTTTTTTCTGTATTCTCTTGAGAGACAGAACGTTCTTGAAAGAGATCCGATCTATAGTGCGTAACCCGAAACACTCTTAGAGCTGCTCAAGGCTACGTTTATACCTCTTTCTCTTGGGAGAACTTCAGAATATTAACCCATTCGCTGCCAAGCCTAAATTATATGAAGTCTTTCCCATTGCCATTTATGTATTGGACTTCATTATGTATTACATTTCATTATGTGTTACAAATCCTACCATGAAGATAAGGTATCAAAATATAAAATTTTTTTATAAATACACGATGAAGTTGATTTTTGCGTGAAAGATCATTCTCTATAAGAAATAAAGTATTATTTTTGTAAAAAAATTTATTTGTATTATTTTTCAAGTTTTTTACATATTTATATTATTTTTGTGGGAAAAAGCAATTTGCTAATTCAAAAGCCTGCATGTTATAATACATTTAAAGTAGGACGAGTATACTCGTCTTGGCAGTGTGGGATACCCTGTCATAGACGAGTATACTCGTCTTGGCAGTGCGGGATACCCTGTCAAGGACGAGTATACTCGTCCTTGGCAGCGAATGGGTTAAGTTTGTTCTGTTTACTAGAAACTATAAGATTTCGAGAATAAATTCTCTCAAACTGGAGTGAATTCCGCTCAATTTCTGCACCACGGTCAAATATCTGGAGAGGTGTATTCCACCCTGGAATGCACAGTGTTTTTGAAAGAACTCAGTTTACCTGGCTCTCTTTCTGATGGGAAACAAGTGGGAGACAGTGTATCTGCAAGATTCCAGATTCCATCTTTGTTACTGATGATCTGTAATCTGTAATGACCAAGGCACTGTATGGCACGTTAGATTCATACAGAGATTTTTCTGCAGTAAAACAGCAGCAAACGGGTTGGGCATTAAAGATTCTAGGTGCTTAAACCTTGGCACCGAATGATAATGAAAATATAGAAGGGGTCCTTGGCAGCGTTGTCTCAAGCAGATTTTCCTCCAAATTTCCTAAGACTTCCTGGCGGCAGTCGTGACTATCCTCATGACTGCACAGTAGCCAAATATCCCCAAAAAATATATACTAATCTACTCGAATAGCCAGGCTGAGATAAAGTCCCTTACCCTAATTACCCAAAAAAAGCTTAAATTGTCTCAAACGCATTCAACTTAAGGGAAAGTTTCCGCCTCACTCCATTTTCTGTCTAATCGAGTGTAGCTTTCAAAACACCTACTTCCGCTTAACAAAAATGTTCTGAGCTTATCAGTGGGATAGAAGCCGCCCTCTGCTATGTAACTAATCCAGCTTGGCTAGATATTCCCATAGTATTCTCGCGTTAACCTCATAAGAACCGAATGTTCGGGTGACAGGCTGTTTATCAGTTGGTATTGTTATGTCCTTTGTAGTTTCTATCCAAGTAGAATTGAATACTTATTTAGGTGACATAAATTTCTGCTTGGACTATAATCGCTTGTGTTTCCATTGGTTTTCCACTCTTCACTCTGGGACCCCCACTTCTATTCCACTATTTTTCCTCGAACCATCTGCATACCACAGAATGGTACCTAAATTAAAAGAGTATGTAGCCTCAAAATCGAATTCAGTATTCTTACTCGATTTCAACGTGCTTCATTGTATTTCAAACTATAAAGGGGACGTCAATCGAAGCCGATATGAATCAATTGGAAGAAGGAAGAGTCCAAGACAATACTAGGAAGTACATTAAGCCTTGGAAAAAGCATTGGTTCTAGATTTTTTCATATTGAATATCTGAAGTGGTTTGCTTCGAATGGAATAGAAATAAAAGCATCGAAACCGTACGTTTTTTTTTCATTCCACTTAATAATGTTAACTTTTGGAAACCAAACAATGCGACAATGTCCTTAAAAGTGTAATCCTTGACAAAACAAAGCTACACAGTAAGACTTACGCAAGAATAATATCTTCTTAATACATAGCTCTGGCCACCTTATTTTTTTTGTATTTATACTGATTGATATCGCAATTAGTACATAAAAAAGGACTAAATTGTCACAATACTAGCCAAAATATTATTTTCAAGTGATTGTTTCAAAATAATTAAAACATTATCAGATTTTCTATTTCTAAAGCGTTAAAAAGCGGCAATTATAAGAGCAAAAATTATTAAAAATTTAAATGAAATTGATTTTTAATTAAAATAGTTTTGTTTTGACGCCCAAACCATGTTTTACAAACGATATCCAAAAGCCTTGCATGTTACAGAAACATTTTCAAACTCAAAAATTATTCAAAATATTTATGCACCCTCTCTCTCTCTCTCTCATTAATGTGTGGCTACCTATGCTATTTAGAATTATTCATTTGATTGGATGAAATTGTACGTTTAAATTTAAATTCAAATTCAAAAAAAGCAAATGGTTTAAATCAAATACAATGCAGTGGTAGTGGTAGTGGTGTTGGAGCTAGTGTGTGTACGTCTGAGCAAATCTCCTCCTCTTTTAAAATGACTGGGGAACACAATCTCAAAAAAAAATAAAAGTGGGACAAAACAAGAGAGCTGTTCTGTACAATAACTGTTATACAAAGAAACGCTAGTTTTTTTTTAAATTCCCATTTTCACTCGATGGAATTTCTTTTTTTCCAATTTATTGTACAATTCCCCAATCGTAATGGCAGGTGATGACAAATCAAAGAGAATTTTTGTTTCTTTAAATTTGAAAATCATAAAAATCGCCGCAACAAAATTATAAACAATAAAGAAAATATCAAAGAGTTATTTTGTATATTTATTAGGAAATTCGATGGTAAATAAAAACAAAACGAAACAATACACAAAACAATACAAAACAAAAACAACAAATGAAATAAAAATAAAACAACAGACAAATTGTTATAAAAATAAAACACTGTTGCAGTGTGATTGGCTAAATTTCTTTTCTTTTCAAAATAAACACCCATAATTTTGCTCCAACTCTCTCTCTCTTTCTCTCTCTCTCTCTCACTCTTTGATATAATAACAACAACAATAAAACTGCATGTAAAATTTATAAATATGAATTACCCACCTACGAACATGCTTTTCAAATTTTCATCCAAATTCTCTAAGATTTTCACCCATACACTCTCAAAAGTCTCCTGATCTCTCTGGCTATCGAAATGAATGTATCTCAGTTTCTCGGTGTGTTCTTTGAAAATTGGTGATGCTAATTTGGCAGTTCTGTTAAAGATCAAGAAGCCCATATTTTGTCCCTATATTGTTTCTTCTAATCCTGTTGTCCTGTTTGAAGATGTTGCACTGGTATATAAGGATAACTCTTTGCCTAGTTTTTGATAAGCATGCCGGTATTACTTTCTGTGATGTATTTATGCTGCAGTGGTTCCAATTTTATTTTCTGGTGATTCGATTCCCGTATCACAGAATCTATATGTTCGACTTGAAGCAATACCTATTCTAAACAAATGTTCTTTAAGTCTACAGTGCCCAGTTAGAAGGCCTTTCCGCATACACAACACAAAACTGTTCCTTCATATTTACGCAGCGAAAGTTTAGATTGTTTCATACCCATATCACTATCACTTAAGAAGAGTCTTCGCCCTCTTTCACCTTCCTTTTAATCGTATAGTATAGGTTTCCAAACTACTCTTCCCACTCCACAGATAGGTGCAGCTCTTGTCAGCCAATTGAAAGCTGCTCCCATAACCAGGAATGCTTGGAACCATAGTGACCGAACATACTTGTTCTGCCCAGACGGTCTCACACTCTTCTGACTGTCAGATAATATTGTTATGTTCTGTCCTTTTTACTTCTTATCTAAGTTGAATTGAGAACATCTTTCGATAACTCAGACTATTGCTTGGAAACACCAGCGAGATTCCTCATCCCTACATCAGCTGCAGAGATAATGAAGAGGAGGAACACTGTTCTCCACCTGCTGGGTATATGCATATCACTATTCATATACTCTGATGCCGAATTCACATAGCGTCATACTTTATACCCATTATTTTAGCCTGAAAAGTACTACAGTGATCGGGTAGGGCAATTGACAATCTAAGATTCCACTGTACAGAAATGATTTCACACCCATGCGTTGTCACTTGACTTGAATTCTGCAGAGTATGCTTGGATAAGCAAGTACATTTATTGTATAGGCAGACCAACACCCTTTAAGATATTAAAAATGTTCATTAAATATTTACAAAAGCACTAAAACAGCTCTATAAGCTACAAATTGGCAACACTTCCTAATATACAATATACATATGTATACGAGTTCTCACTCTGTATTCTCTCTCTTTGTACACTTCCATTTAGTATTCAAGTATTTGAACTGAACATCATTATCATCATGATATTGCCTTCGACTATAGAAAAGGATCATAAAAGAACAGAATTCAATCGCTTTTGTTTTTTACGATCTTAAAAATACCGCGTTAATTTCTCAAAATATTTACAGAGAAATTTTGTTTATTTAAGAATAAATTCCAAGTGAATTAAACACAAAATTAACACAACAAAAATATAAAAATAAAAGAAATAACAATAAAAAAAAGTTATTCTTAAAATGTACAACAAATTTGTTGTTATTGTTTATTCATTTGTTTGATGTTTTGTTGTTACCAATCGGCCAGCTCCCTCCATTTAGCCAGCCAGCCATTCGGCCAGCTGGTACATTGTTTACTAACGCCCACCTTGGCGGATGACTGCGCTACATATGCGTTGCTATTGAATGCATGGATGGTTGGCTGGATGGCTGGATAAGCCTTAAGCTCTTTAAAATTTGATTTTTTGTTTTATTTATTTTAATAAAAATAAAAAATTAGCAAAACAAGCGAGAAATTGTTTAAATTCTCAAATTTTTCCTTCTTTTTTCTTTTGGATCGAAAAATATTCATTAAAATATTTTCCTTTTATTTATTTAAAATTGGATTTCAAACACAGCGGTTGGCCGGTTTTCTTTTTAAGTTGGGCAGCGTCCAAAAAAATTATTGAAAAAAATTGTTTTTTTTTCTATTTGTTTAATTGTTTTTGTTTTTGTTATATTTTATGAGTATTTATACTAAAAGAAAATATTAAATATTTAAATACTAATTTGTTTATTAGTTTATTTTATAATAAATGTATTAAACAATCATTAGTTAAACACATACTCGTACACATGGGCACATCCATACAAAATAAAGGGGAAATGGTTTGAAAAAAATATAGATTTCAAGGGAAATCGAAGCAGATTTTATTAAATTAAAAATAATAATAACAAATGGAATTAAAAATAAAATTTTTTCTAAGAAATATTCAATATTTTCTAACCTTCAAATTATTTTAAAAAAATTTTAAACGAAATAGGCCTCCAAATAAAATTAGTTTCAATGGTCTTGACAAATACATAAACTTTTACAAACGCCATCCTATACAGAATATTTTTACAACATATTTGCATGTTTCAATTTTCATTTTACAAATTAACTCCGAATGAAAAAAATAATATGAAGCATTTACCCAAGTTATGACAACAATTCCATTAAAATTTAAGTTGCAGGACATCGAGAAGGCTGTCTCTGAAATAAATCCAAGGAAAGCTGTTGGTGTTGACAAATTATAAAAAATATTATATTTGTATTTAACCTATCAAAGATTAGCAAAGTATACGAAAACTATAGGATTAAATAAAAACATAATTTAATTTAAATTTTATTCCTCTGCTTCTTGCACACACCAGTCAATGACAAGGCTTCCTCAATTTGGTTCTTCAAATGTAGACAATGTCGTCCTTATGCCGACTTCCGCTAATCTCCCCATCAAATAACCGTTTCGCAGGACATACTCTTCCATCTGAGCGAGATGGCCAAACCAGCGCAACCGCTAGATGTTGATTCACCACAGAACGTCCATGCTGTTGAGGAGCTTGTACAATTCATTATTAGATCGGATGAAGAAATCATCGCCAACTTACACTGGATCGAAGAACTTACGCAGGACGTTTCTCGAATACTCTCAAGACTGCCGCATCGGATCTTAATAGTGTTCACAACTTTGCATGTACAATGGGTCAATTCGACCTCCGGGTACTGTACTGTCTTTATTGACAAGTACACGTCCTCTAACCTAACTCTGCATCGTAAAGTAGCACGGGGAGGGTAAACGACTTTTAGAGTATAAGTTTCGTCGTACAAGCGAGATCTCCGCTCGATCTCCAGACTGACATAATTTTTGCTGGTAACGACAGAGTCAAGATAAATAAATTCACTGACGACATTGACAGTATAGTTATCCGTCGTAAGCTGTCTCATCTAGAAGACATAAATTAATAGAAGTTAAGTTGACATATCAGATAGCAGCGTCCCGATCGACCTGATATCTACTCTGTCAATTCTATAACAATTCTCCGAATCGCTTTAGGCTTGCCCTATATGTCATGGACTTTCCAATTCCATATTCTCCGTTTAATTTGTTTTAGCTTGGATTCCTTGTTTATTAAGTGCAAGAGATAGCTGTAGCTGATAAAAGTCAAGCAGAATATTTTGCAAAAGGCTCTGAGGTTCTTGTTACTGTTGTGTAATATTAGCCAGGTTTTAATTCCATACAACGAAATCGCCATGACACATGATTTGGTTTGCTTAACTATTTGTGAGCTTTCCTCTACTAACTGCAATCGCCTAAATGCCGCCCTGGCTTTCTTGATTCTGTTGTTTGTGTCTGATTCTCTGTTGCCATATAGCGGAAACCTTTCTCTGAATAAACTTCACTAATTAGAAAAATTTTGATATTTCCAGTCACCAAAAACGTCTGTTCTAACACCCCATCTAGCCATGGCTGTGTTTACGATATCATTTCTCCAGAAAACTGTTGGTGGTGAAAACAAAGACACTTAATCTAACCAAAGCCTCCAGTTTCGATCCTTCCTAGCTGGCAAGTTGAGACTTTACCTGCGGTAGAACTGTTTTACTTGCCCTTATTATTGTGGGTAGCCTTAACCTTCTTTTCAGGTGTAGTCAACAGCATCATTCTCTCCATCACCTGCATCATTCGTAGTAACACGTAACTCATATCGTGCTCTTGACAGTAGTCCAACATCCTTTTTAATTTGACAGGATGTACAATTTTTTAGTACTTAGTTTTCTACTGTACAGGTTTATGTTTCATTCCATGACCAGGATTGAATGGTAATCAGCAGGCAGGATATTTTCTGCCTTTTTCTCAAGACCATTAAAAGAAATTTTCCTCTAATTATGCATGGACAACCTTCAACAGAGAAAACTATTTGACCTCCAAGACAACACAGTAGCAACAAAAAAAAAACAAAAAATTCTTCTTTTAAAATTTTCTAATGAATTTAACAAATTTCGAACGAATAAAATTTCGAAATCTCCAGTTAAATTCGAATTGTTCCAAGGAAATTCGAGAAACAACCAGAAAATGTTGAAAGAGAAAATCCCTGCACGTCCATAGTTGTTGTTGTTGTTTAAAACATTTGATAATAAAAATTGAAAATTAAACAAAAAAAAGCAAAAAAAAAAGGCGGAAAAAAACTAAAAAGAACTTTAAAAACTTTTTACTTTGATGTGGATTTGGATCATAAACACCACAACACAAGAATACAAACAAACAAATAAACAACAACAGTGAAACGAAAAAAAAGGAATTCAAATCATAAAACTTCTCCACACTATTCCACACCATCCAATCGCACTATTAGAAGTACAAGAGAGAGTACGAAGAGCAACAAGAGTACCGAAGAGTGCCTGCGAATGAATCAAATAAAAACTAATTATTCTTCTTATTCTTCTCTCGTTATTTGTTTATCGACAGACAATATTTTTTATAATTTCAAAATATTTACACTGACGAGCTCGGTCTACCACCAACGAACAATTCAAATACAGCAACAAGAACAATAATAAAAACAAGATTCATATCAAAGCTACCGAAAGCTGTAAAAATAACAACAACCACAGCGATAATAGTAATTAAAAGAAATGAAAATTTAAACTTAATAGCGAGGGTAGTATGAAAAGTGAAAGTGCATAGGTTAGGTTGATCATATCTTACATGAGTGCTATAACAGATTGCCTTACTACAGTGTCATTATATCTCCGCCGATCTAGAAGGTATGGATTTTACCCAAATCACCTCTGAGAAGAGTAAAGAGAAAAATAGAAAAGTCATAACAACCCTATTTGTGCCTGCGTCCAGGAACCCACACGAAAGTAGTGTGATCGTCACTGTATGTGTTACAAAGATGTCACACAGTCGCGAACAATTTTCAATATTAAAGCGACAATAGGTTTAAGAGACAATCTAAGATTCAATTGGCGGAAAGGGATTTCATATTTGTGATATTGATCTGTCAGTGAATGTAGTTCTCTAGAAGGTGTAGGCCATTGTCATAATAGGATCGTTCTGGTAGTCAATAACAGCAAAGTAATCCACTTGGGACAGCATCTACAGGTGCTGAGATAGGTCATTAGATAGAACTCAGGACTCGCCAGGGAATTGTTCGCACAATGCTCGTAGTATTACAACTAAATCAAGTTGAAATGAAGAAGTAATTCTATTGTGTCTCTCTGTCTCTTTCATTCTTGTTGACAAAAAAAGGCAAAAGAAGATTCTTTCTGGAGTAAACCGTTTTTATTTGAAACTCGCAACTGTATAATGCATGTTAAAGTGTTAATGTCAATATCTTCACAGCTCTCTGTAGAGTATTTTCCTAAAACTATGTTCAAATTTTTCACACGAACCTCGTAGCTACGCAATTAAGGCACACGCTGCACATCATGATATGGCATCCACGCCTTTTTAACGCAGCGTAATCGCCCTGCACCGCATACAATCGTTTTTATAGCGATTTTATCGATCTGACCGCATGCAATTGCAACAATGATTAATGCGGTTAATCGAAATTAAACAGAAAACAAATACAGCAACACTAACGACAACAACAACAACAACAAAATCAGATACTATTTACAAATACAATAAAAAACTCTTTGGAAGTGAAAAAAAAGAAGAAAAACCCAAAAACATTTTCATAAAAAGGGAAATGCAAACAAAACATAACCGCATCTACCCAGCCATTGGGTAATGCAATCTGCAGCAGAGAGTAAAAGAGAGAGCGAAAGTTTTGATTGTAAACACAGAGTGAAAACAACAAAAATAAACAAGAAACAAGAAAATTTTACGACTTTTTTACGATCATTTTGCCAGAAACCCTTTTTTATGGTAATTTTTTTTTTTTGCTTTTAAAAGGGATGTAAACAAGGCAACAGAGTACTCGGCTGCACAACTCGTGCCTTTTTAAGTGTTTTTGTTTTTTTTTAATAAGAAACCAACAACAAAATAGTCAACATGTGATCAAATAAATATTGAATGGGAGGAAAATTCAAAAATTTTTTTACGACTTTTTCTTGAGAGTCGATGCGTGTGAGTGTATCTGTGCATGAAATCTTAAGAGAGCAGGAGAGACAGAGCGAGAGAGCGTTAGATATACGGGAAATATGTTGTTTTATTGAACAATTTTAAGATCAACCCACTAGGGCGTACAACAACAATATATGTACATATATAACGGTTTATTTATTTGTTTTATGCTAATGACTGAGAAAGCGTAACATACACTCCAACACACACACACTGCCTTGATTAAATATATAGAGAGCAAATGCAGAGAGTAGAGTACGTGTGCTTTTTGTTTACATTTCCATTTAAAATAGATCATCTTTGTTGTTCTCGGTTAATATGTTTGAGTACAAATGCTCGAAAAGGGAGCAAACAAGAGATCTTTACAATGATGATGATCATGATCATGAATGTGATTATCATTATCACTAGAATTTTTACTAAATGGCATTAAAATTTCCAAAGGCTGGATGTTTTTTCATTTAGCCGTTGTCGAGCCAAGAACTAAAACAAAATAAAACGGACGAAAATCAAAAAAACAAAAAGAAACAAAGATTGTTAATAAATATTTCATTAAAAACAAATCCAAGGAATTGTTTAAAATTGTAGAAAAAATAAATTACAACAAAGCAAAATTGTTATAAAATAAATACAAAAAAGAAAACCAAACATAACGGAATTTTACCGTTTGAAAACCAAGAAAATTTAAAAGTGCAAAGTGTGTTCAACAAATAATAAAAAAAATTTAATTTTCTTAAAAATGTTACCGGCTCCTTATTATTTAAATTTGGCTCAATTGCCTCAGTCGGCTAACATTTTAACACGTAGCGATTATTTGGCAGACACTACTTTGGCCGGATCCGCGTCCTTACCCACCGCCGCTTTATTAACAGACAATTCACCGTCGGTTTCACCAAGTCCTTATTTCTATGCAAATCTACCCAGTGTACATCCTTTGATGAATCTACACAACAACATGTGGTCATATCCCTGGTCTTTCCTGCAAAACTCTCATCGTCCTGAGAAGCCGCCATTCTCGTATATTGCTTTGATCGCTATGGCTATAAGCAGTGCACCGAATCAACGTTTGACCTTAAGCGGAATCTATAAATTCATAATGGATAAGTAAGTTTCAAGAAAACCATGAATGAAATGAAGTGAAATTGTATAGGAAGTGTAATATTAAACTCCGGATGGCTAACATAAATAGACCAAGCATTTGTTATGTGAGATATTGGCTTTATTGTCTATCAAAAGGACATTGAAAACCTCACCTACTGAGAGCAATACTAAAGATGTCTACCTGCTTGCTAGTACATAAATTAAGTCACTTACAGGCAAGGATACAAAGGGTAGTGCAATGTAGATGTAGTGAGGGTCCAGCAAAACGGTCTTTTGTACTGTGACCACCGTTGATCTATTGTGGTTTCTGCTGCAATCACACACTTAGTACATCAACTAATCAAACCCGCATCTTTAACGGGAGCTCCAGCAAGTATTGTTCACTTAGCGTATATTAGCCTGTATATCCAGATGCCCAGTTTATTATCAAGTGCTTAATAGACTCCTTTTCGTATATGTGTCTCGTGTACAGGTCCTTACTACAGTCTTTATTGCCTGTAAGTGCCCCCGAAAGTGTTCTCAAGCTTTTTTTATACAGTTTCAGAGCAGTTCTTCGAAACTATCGAGAGCAACCATGTCTTTTCTTGATCTCCTCGCCGATAGGAAGAGGAATAATTTGATCGTACATTTTTTTGGTTTCAAATTACTTCCCAGATCGTTTAAAGCAAATATAACATTCATAAGCTTATTTAGGAAAATTTGTATTAAAATAACCAGTAGCGTTAAAAGATCAGATTCCGTAGTAAAAAACTTCTATAACGGATATCAGATTTCTCCGAACTTTATCAATTCACTTTCACGTTTCCCTAGCCTGGAAGAAGAAGAATTGACCTTCTGTGTGAACGGCCTGTTCAAAGGGACACTAAACTGAAGTATCTCAGTGGAGTGAAAAGTGTGAGCGCCGCATCTGACAGCCTTGTGAATGTGAGTCTAAGTTAGGAAAGTGAAATTTAATTTTCATGTTATCATAAAGATCTATTGAGCGTCCAAGTGATCTCTTAAGGTAAACTTGCAAGCAACTCTTGTGACCCAACGTAATGTTTTCCTTGTCTGCTTCTTCTGCAGTTGCCCTATGGATTCGATTCAATAGTTTGCTTTGTAAAGTCTCTTGTGGATTTCACCTATCCATCCATCCATTTCCTTGGGACCATTTAGATATGTTTAGCCTCTGCTTAGATATGTTGAGTGATCGATTTTTAAAGACTTGCTAGGATTTAATATTTTTTTCTAGCTGCATTCCATGATTCACTATCACAACCTAGAAGTGATTCTCTTCGATATATATGTATACAATGCCAAATGAATAGTTGCCATTTGAAATGCGGATGACGCAGAGATATCTTTACGACCTAGACTGCTTTATCAGGAATGTTCTGACGTTTAACTGGTGAACCTTAGTCCTGTTTTAGCTACTTTAGTTTGCGGTGATTACATATTTTCGTTGTAGCTGTAGGAAAATAGACCTGTAGTCGAGATTTTCTAGGCTTTTGTTTAAACCCCGCGCTTTTTTAAACTTTCTTGCCATAATACTGTCAGAAACGGTGTTGAAGAGATTAGGCGACAGCTTCATGTTACTGCTGATCTAATTGCCATACAAAACACAATAATCAGGCCCAAACTCTGACCAAACAAGTAATGAAATCAGTAATGTTTGATGGTATTGATAATATTATTTGCTATGACTTACGCTTCAACTGCTAAACTAGTAAGAATTGAATCGTCTGACTGTTTTGGTAAAATTGTACTCAATTTGCTTAACATGAGGGCACAAGATCGTGTGTATCTCTGGAAACATTAACAACAAAGCTATGTTGGTTTTAATCAAAACTCATTTTGCATGTGTATCTGATTTTGTATCCTTAATTTCTAATAATTAGTGCGCATATAAGGCTTGTTCATAAGCAGCTATGGCGGTTCATATGGTTGGATCACTTTTTTATCCAATAGTGCATCCATAGTGTATCTAATTTATAGCAAGTCGGCTTTGTCAGTTGACTATCTTAACAATGTAAGTCCCATGAATTTTCAATGCTTAGCGGCAATTTTAAGCTTTAAATTCTACAAACACTAGCATTTTGTGAATTAATAGACCTTTGTGAGTTTTCCTTGATTTACTGTTATTAGTCCATCACAAGCTATGACATCATTACAGACGACGTCGAAATTAGGTCACATGACCAAGATTGTCTTCCAATGTTATTTTACTTCTGTTTTAGTTGCTTCAATTTGAGGTCCGGGTATCATTACCGTCGACATAATTGAGATCTTCTACGTATCCCAAGCAATTCCTCTATGCTTTATAATATTCTCGCCATGCTGTTATTAGAAATCCTAGTATAAGATGTAAACAGCCTTGTCTTGGAATGTTCTGCTGAGTATTTGACAGCTTTGATAGGGAATCCATCTACTATGGACTGCTCTTCAATTGCTTAAATGAGATATGCCTTCAAACAAACTGTTTAAGCAGGCCACATAGATTGATAATGATTGACATGAAGCTCTGAAAACAGTTGTTTGTTGACTCAAAACTGTGGCGGTCAAAAACACTTAATGTCCTCGACAAAGGTATCAAATGGCAAAATCAGTCCAACTTTTACTTCATTTAATTTGATATCCTTGCTATTTACACCACCTTTAAACGACGGAAAATCGAATACAACTCTAACGAACGGGCCGATACCACAAAGTCATTTGTGTTCATCTCGACGCCGTTCCGAAGACAGCAAATATGCTAATTAAAGACAATAGGGCGCACCAAATTCTGTAACTTTATTAGACTACTAACACAATATTGTTTATGTTTCACTGTTTCATCGATGGTACAAAGGAATGAGCTCCAATAAAAATAGATGAGCCTGTCTGGAGGGCCATCCACGCCGCTGGAAAGTACAGAATATTTTTGTATGGTGGAAAAAGAGATTTGGAAGGGTATAATCGGTCAGAGATAAGATAAGAACACTCTAAACTTTTTGGGGTAATTACAATGGGAAGAGATTTTAGTCATTCGTGAGAATATCTAGGAGTAGCCTAAGACTTAAAGGACACAAGTACAGAGTATAAATTGTGTCAAAACCAATATGTAGAGTCTGTGATTAGGAGAATGAATTATTAGGCACACAAATTATAGTTGTTCAGTGTAAGGATCGCTTCAAGTCCAATATGTACTGCATCATCTGGATGCGTTTCAAATACTCGGCAAGGAAATTTCCTTCCTCACCCGAAGTTTGCCAGGGCAACAGAATTGGGAGTATCTCTATAGAGATACCTAGTATAGATTGAGGGCAGTTCAATATTTCTATGGTATGGCATCTCTACACTGAACAACATCCTGAAGTTTGTGAGGACAACAGAATTGGAAGAGACAATGTAGAGATACCTATACATTGCGCCTCTACACGACAGGAATATTTATTCCTGTTTAAGAAACCACTACAGAGGATTTGTCCTTCCTAGAGATTGTCCTGCCTAAACTGTGGTTCGATGACTTTCTGTCACAAACCTAAATGTATTACCAGAACATGTCAAATCGAAGTTATATACCGACCACTCATTTAAAATAGTTTTTTAGAAATTTTAGTCTGGATATTGCTAAGTACGTGAAGTCGCCGTAGTCTAATAAGCCAACACACTACCTACGGCTTATTAGACGTAAAGCCAGGGTTCGAGCCCCAAGCCAGATATCAAAACAAAATACAAAAAGTATTCCATCGGCGACTTCCTCTCAGCAGATTTCTGGCAAAAACTCTAAGAGCAAAAAAAAATTGCCATGTAAAGTTTCTCAAAAATCTGTCGTTCGGAGTCGACTTTAAACTGTAGGTCCCGCCATTCATGTATAAAATTAACACACACAACATGAGTGGTGTTAGAAACTAGGTCGTAATCCTGACTGAAGGGTTGTAATGACCAATTATGTATGTATGTATGTATGTACGTGAGCAAACATTTTCATAACGATTCCATTTTTGAAGAATTGTTACATTTTTTTCTCATTCTCACACTTTTATTCCCAATTCCATAGATTTCCCTATTATCGTGAAAATAAACAAGGCTGGCAAAACTCCATCAGACACAATCTATCCCTAAACGATTGCTTCGTGAAAGTGCCACGTGATAAGAACACCATCGAAGATAATGATACCGCCGGCAAAGGCAGTTATTGGATGTTGGATGCCTCTGCAAATGATATGTTTGAACAGGGCAACTACAGACGCCGTCGAACACGAAGACAAAGGCAATGTTTGAAAACTGGCACTCTACTTGGCGAATCTTTAAAGGTAAGGTAAACATTTTACAAAAGGAAACATTGACTATGAATTTTTGCTTTTTAAAAGGCTACTGAACAACAAAATAATCTCAATGAACAAGCATCCTTGACTGACATGTCTACAAATATGGATTCAATGTTTAATATCACATCGAATAATTTGTGCCTGAACTATAGTGATCGCATAACGGAAATGCATCGCCAATATTTGGCCTCCATAGCTCCTTTTAATATTTTATTCGGCAATGTTTCTCTAGCAGCCGCGGCCGTGAACAATGCCAATAACTCAGCTACTTCGCCCAACAACAATTCACCGAGTAACCAAGAGTTCAATACTACCACCAGTTTATCTTCGACAACACAAACACCTGCTGCCCCGAGCTCTTTAAATGGTTCAACGAATTCTTATGCTGATATAGAGTATCTGGACTTCTCCGTTGATAGCCTTTCCAATAGCAGTTGTTCCAGCACTGAACGTATGCTGTGTCAATCGCCCAGTGCCTTTACACCCACTTGTTCAACTGCAAAAATGGTCAAAATTAAAAAAGAAAAATCCTGTAGTCCTGATTTAAACAATGCCACGAATAATAAAAGCCCCACAGCATTTAGTATTGAAAATATAATTCGGAAAGACTGAGACAGAGTTGCCTAGAGGAATAAAGAATAATTTTATTCTTTGTATTTTAACGTGTGTGATATTAAGACAATACTGTGTAATTGTAATAAAATTAATAAAAAAAAAAACAAATTTTAATAAAATTTCTAAAAACTTGTAAATATTTAAATTTCTGTCCTCTCTCTCTCAATCTTACTCCATCCACTGTATACTTTGCATTGCCAACTTAAAAGTGTGGTTGGTTTATGTGCTACATTTGTGTTGTCTACATTGTTTGTGTAGTTTGCTAATATTTAGTGTTGGTAAGTGAAAAATATTAAACGTTGTTTCCGTAAAAGTCTGTTCAACAACCACTACATATTGTTACAAAAATTAATTATTTTCATGCAATTCTTATTTGCTTATTTTTACAAAGAAAGGCCTATTTATTTTTAAAAGTTACGAAGTGTTGCAAAATTTTGAAATAGTAACTACAACTGAAAAAGTACCTTTTCGCATCAAATGGTACTTTTATAAAAATATATTTATTTATACTTAATACCGTACGGAATGGAATAGAAACACTAACTTAACTACATGTTTCTCATATGCAAAACAAAAACAGTTAGTTGATTCGAAACGTAAAAGGTTTAGTCAAATGTCGACGAAACGGTTCATTATTCAGCATTCGGCAACCGTTTTCTCATTGCTTTTGGTAGTCTAAAAAACAAACATACATACGTTAGCCCCTGGCTAACCGGGGCTAAAGACATACCACACATAGTACATTAAACAATCGGGGAAACGGAAAAAGAATGTGCGAATTATTTATGAAAATATATTTATTTTTTTGAACGAACAAAAACGAATTTGATGAAAAAAGTACTGAAAGCGTGGAGGGGTACTGCGGTATTTTTGAAATGAGAAAGTACTGGAAAAAAATACAGAAGTACTGAATTTTTCAACAGTGGTCACGGTCAGTAAAGCTAACGAAGACCCTGATAGAATAATAATTAAACTGCTCTTTTACGGATGTTAACTACTTCCTTTAAAATTTTTGTAAAACTGGGGTAGATCAAAAGGCACTGACGATGGCGCAGGCAAGATGGACAGGTCTGGTGGATCTAGGATTACGTGCGTGACTAGAGGGCACTGCCTCATCTGTGCCCATGCGAAAAGACCAGGTCTTCCACATCACAGCATAGGAATTGTAATAACGTGGACGAAAACGAAACAACCACCTACTGCTCAGCATTTTTAACCAGCAAAGAAGGATTCCTTTACGGCAACTGTATGGGTACTTAGGCTGACCTATCTATTCTCGATGTGGATCAGCTCTGTGGGTTAAAATGGCTTTAGCTTAACAACGGTTATTGTATATAATCATTTCGGGCATTAGAAGATGGCTCGATCGAGTGCCATCACAATTGTGGGTCCTGTGTTCACAGGAACTTGCATAGGTCTAAACGAAGTTGATGGTAATACAACTCGAAATCAGGATAAGTTATAGTTAGATGTGCTAAACAGAAGAAACCAATACAATGTTTGCTGGAACCAACATATTTTTCAAGTATCGACAGGACCATTTGTCTTTGTAAGACTATTTACAAAACCTACTTCCGACAGTAAATAGAGTACAATACTCCTGTAAGGGCACTATATTTTAAAGCTACTCAAACGAATATAGTTGAAGACACAAGGGCTCAGAAACAATAGGGTACCCAACCACCTACGCATTGTATTACCGTTTAAGGCTTAATTTACAAAGCTTAATTGATAAAGAAATCAATCTACTTTACTTTACAACTATGACTACAGAAGGTAAATCTCTCAAAGTTAGCAAACGTCTTTACTTTCGAGATTTTACAATTTTAAAAATTGAATATATTGTTTTTATTACGAAAAGAAGAAAACTCATTAAATAATACAAATTCGATTAAGTTACTGCTCAATCTACATACCCAGTAACTCGTTATTCATCGGCATCAGCAAATCGATCTTCGTTCAAGGACATGTTGTTCAAACTGTCTCTAGCCTGCTCTACATTGACAATCTCATCGCCACCACCATCACCACCGCCACGGCCAGGACCATCTTCATCGTCCTCTTCATCACAATCATCATCCATATATTCACTATCGCCCGATATACTATCAGCGGAATCGGGATGCAAGGCCTGGCATTCAGTCATGGCCTGATACATGGCATTAACACTGGATGGATCGTCTGGAATGAGCCAACATTCAGTCATCTGAACATCTTCTGCATCTTCATAAACATCGTTATCCTCATCGTCGTCATCACCAGCACCGCCGCTATCGTTGTCGCTGCCGCCCTGAGGCGTCTCAGCCGTACCATTGGAATGATTGTGCGGATTATCGCCTTCATAAATTCCCGGCCATTTGAGTTGATGGTCGAGCATAAAATAAATGCAATTACTTGGTGTTGTGGCAATGCCATGTACGCTTATCTGTTTCCAAAATATGGAAATGCCATCCTGATCCTGATTACTTGGACTCCAAGCTAATGAACTTTAAAGCTTGTATGTAGTGTGTTTGTGTTACAAGAAATATTTTCTATGGATACTTACTTCTGACTGATGTACAGATTGCCGTTGCCAACTATTTCCTGACCAATTTTTAATTGAACATTTTCCGAGGAAAATGCTAATCCAACATTTGGCGGAGTTATTCTTCCAATTATCACCATCTTTTTTTCTTCTCTTCACATGTACAAAATAACTCAAACCAACTAACAAATCCAATTGCTGTCAGAGCCAAACAAATTTGCAAAAACAACAAACACTACAATTGCCGGCACAGACTACAAAGGCGTTAAATATTATTAACGGCGTAAAATGGCAGATAACTTGTTTACAGAAGTATAAAAAGAATTTCTTTATTTGATTTTTTTTGATATCTTATAAAAATGGAAGCAAGTAAAAGATAGGGCTGAAAAAGTTACTGGTACCCTTCCCTAGAATGTACTCAAGATAGGTTAAGGGTCAAATATAGCTTGTTTTTGGAGCCGCATTTAATCTGTTTGGAATTATACACTCTTATTAGTTTTACTGTCGTGAAGAGGTATCATAGTACAGCGACCATACAATCTATGATATTTATCTCAATCTATATTTTGTATACCTATAATGTTTCCTCCAAGCGTATTGCCCTTACAATCTCCAGAGTTCTACTTGGTGTCAACATGGACAATGTCTCAGTCACTGTTATGCTCCCTGAGGTTTCATTTTAAGATGCTTTAATATGTCCTTATAAGAACATGTTAAGTTCGAGACATTCCCCATTCTGTACTGCTGAGGCTATAGTGCCCTATTAAAATCAGTTAGACATAAGAGTCCATTTACAATACGGCCTAAAGAATTCACCCGTTCCCGAAATCTTGTATGGTGATAAGTCTACTTTATCATTTCTCCGGTATATACATACGCCGCAACCTATCTGCCTATATTACCAGTATTAACTGATCTATTAAGCTCTCCGCTATTATCTTTACTACTTCCTGAGAAGTGTGTTCCTAACAGCAACTCAAACCTATTTCGCTAACAGTACAGCAACCATCTTTCCCCCGATTCATTCTTCGCAAGTTTTATATAATTTTGCTACCCTCGGCAGAGATACGAGGTTCCATCTGAGAGATTCCTAAAACTATACACTCCGACTTATTACTACTAATGACTAATAAATTATGGACCTGTTTTTACCAAATTCAGTACAGGAGTAAATGCTTTCGTTATCCTACTGTTCAAAAAGGTATCTTAATTAATTTAGCAGTAAATTTTATGTGTGTTCGTCCCATTTAATGGTTTTTCACTTTTTGTACACAACCAACCTATAACTTCAATTGAATCGCTACGAGCCAAAAAAGACGGAGACGTAAAGAGCTAATGTAATAATGATTGGCAAAAGACCGGTTAATCACCCTTGGCTCATGCACGGGGACTATGAAGCTTCAGTTAAGCTTTGATATCCAACCTGCAACTACTTTTTATCCTACCATCTCATTAACAGATCTAAAACCCGAATAAGCTTTTAAAGAAAACTTTCAGTTTGTTTTGTACAATATTTTGAACATCTCCAAGAAAGTAATTGAAATACAAATATTTTTCTAGGGCGTTGTTGTTTTATTATTTAAAAAACTAATTTATAATCCAGTATTAAATTGTTTATTCTGGCTTCTTGGCCTTCTTGACTTGGGGAGCCTTTTGGGAGCGCAACACAGCGGAAGCACGACGCAAAGCAGCCTAAAATAAGAAAAGATATATTTTTAAAATGGTATTACACAACATACAATAAACAAATGATGAAGTATTTTAAAGAATTCTATCAGTTTAAAGTTTTCAACACCACACATTCAGCGATCTTGGTTAGGTAGTAAAAATAAAAGTTCATCACACACTACACTAGTTAGTTATCTTGTTTTAATATGCACTCCTGTACTTCGTACACAACTAACCTGGGTCAAGTCCTTGCGGTATTTGTTGTCGGTCAAAAGATTTCTGAACTTCTTCAAAGACCTTCTGGGACCGGCCTTCATGGTTACTTTGACGGTATTCTTGGCGGGACGTTGGGCATATTTGCCCTTCTTCATAACAACGGTGAAGCCCTTCTTATCGGCAGCTGGAACAACACCGAGGGTTTTCTTGTGCACGAGGCCACTGTAGCGGTAAGAACTGACATTGGTCAAGTTGTTAGGCTCCTAAAACAAAAAAATCCACGAAATTAACATTAGTTTATTACACTATGAGAATATAACAGAGAGCAGAGCTTCGGAAATGTCTCAGGTTTAAGAAGGTTTCTATCACGTGGTAATATCAAATATCATTGTGAATTAAACAACATCACTGACAAAAACAAAACACTGAAAACAGAACCAAATCCAAGAATTTTATACTTACAGTGCTGAATGGTTTTTTAACATCACGCTTCTTCAACAAGAAGGCATTGTTGTTGCGGATGATCAACCAGTTGAGGTGCGATGAAGTGGCCATCTCAGATCTACAAAATCAATAAAACAAAAACAGTTTTTATTAGTATGAAATGAAGAACTTTTTGCAAAGCAGTTGTAAAAAATTTGAAAGACAATTGTTAAATTTCTGTATTTTCAGTCTTGGGTGATGAATTATAGTCTTCACGAAACTCTTCCGCTTATTCGTTCATCATTAAGAAATTTAACAAATTTGTTTCTCTAATTTTTGTTTCCTATCTTAAATTGAGCTTAGCACGTGTAGAAATTTGGAATATTTACCCTTCTCATTGGCGCAAATGTTGTTCAAGAGCAGCATTTTCTAATTTTTAATTGGTTTCTGTGTTTTTTCAGACTTGGGTGATGGGAATTTTTTATTCATTCACAAAATTATACACGTGTTAACTCAACAAATTCACTAGAGAAAATAAAAATCTCACCTTTTGTCTGGGACTGCGATGACAGAAAAGAAACAGGAAACATCATGGCGACTACACCAAAGCTATTGAATGAAGTTTGCTGCATTTGCCAAATTTCAGTACACATATGGAAGTGTTCGAAATGAACAATGAATACAGTGTTGTATTTCAAGCACTGTTAATTTACAGAATTTTATAGTTATTATTTATTCATTTTATTAATTACAATACAATTACAAATTATATTCTAATTATATAAGAGCGGAGTAAGTTGACCATATGCTCGGTATAGTGTCACAGACCAGAGTCTCTGGTGGGAATCGAACCCACGACCCTCACGCTAATAGTCTAGCACACTACCCATTAGACTACCAGGGCGCCCTTTTATAGTTAAAATTTTATGAATTACATTAATGTGTTAGTTTCATTTAATTAAATTATTAATTCCCTGAGATCCCACCAGATTTTGTTTTCATAACAAAACATCTTATAGAAATGTAAGATAAAATTTAACCTTAATTTTTTAAATAAGTAAACAAATTATAAAAATTCAATAAGCAGTATATACATATGTGCTAATATAACTCGATCTTCTGATATTCTATTCTTTTTGTTGCAGGTTGTGTGTGTCTCAAAAATCTGTCGTTCGGAGTCGACTTTAAACTACAGGTCCCACCACTCATGTATAAAATTAACACACACAACATAAGTGGTGTGAAAAACTATGTCGCAATCCTGACTGAAAGGTTGTAATGACCAATTATGTATGTTATGTATGCATGTGTATTGGCTTACTAGACGTAAAGACCACGGTTCAAATCCCAGGTCAGACATCAAAACGAAAATATGAAAAAATATATCTTCGGCGGTTTCCTCTCAGCAGATTTTTGGCAAAAACTCTGTGGTTCGGAGTCGACTTTAAACTGTATGTCACGCCACTCATATATTAAACTAATACACAACATAAGTGGTGTGAGAAGCTAGGTCGTAATCCTGACTTATGGATTGTAATGACCAATTGTGTTATGTCTCTATTCTTTTGGTTATGAATTATCTGTATACCAGTTTAAAAATAAAATGTTTGGTTAAAAAACATTTAGGAAAATATTCGATCGACAGTGAACAACGTTTTAAGCGTTAGCTTCACATCATTTTTCCTTTGATATTTTTTCAAGTTTAGTTGACAGCACTATTTTGTCTTCCAACAGTTGTTTGTGAGAAATTACAATCGGCGTTAGCAAATATAACGGTACTTTTAAAAGTTAGTGCGTTCTGTTATCGGTTCTAAAATTTATATTAAAACATCATTTCAAATTTTGTGTACAAGTGTTTTTCCTTTATTATTTTGTTTGAAATAAACAAATACAGTTTCGCTTAATTACCAATTATTTTACAAGATTCGTTTGTAATACTATTTCACAACATTGGTAGAAACAATAGGCACAGAAAGTCAAGGTTAAGTAATTCCACCAACCGCCTTGATATACTCCTTTCATTAAGTAATTGCCTACTTCCAAGCCACTTATAAAATAAGAGTTAGAAAACGCGGCGGGTATAAAAACTTGTGAACATAAAAGTGCATTAAAACGTTGGAGACCAGACTTAGTCAGCTTAACTCGATGATGCATGAAGTCGTTATATTTCGGTGAGTTTATTACACTTTTAACCAGTTTTTCAGCTATCAAACAGCAAAAGTTTAAAATACTCCAAACAAAAACATAATCATAATAGCCATGCCATAGGAATACAAATGAAAAAGTGGCGGCAGTCGCTAAAATTTTTCTCAGGGGGGAGGAATTCTTGGTGCACATTTCGGCATAAATGTGAGTAAAGAGAAATTCGTAAAGACCCTCGTCAAAATGCTTCCACATATCGGAATAGCAATGTACTAAGCCAATACAGCGGGGTTTGCGAGGAGGCCGCAAACCATCGTACTGGGCAAAGGTTATGCCTAAACCATAAGATATCACATAGAACATAAAGAAAAATTGACCCATAAAATAGCCAACACCATATAAACCAAATTTGGTATCCAGTATTTCTAAAGCGGCTATATCAGCAGCCATATAATGTACATAAATAAAATGAACGGCTATTTCTAAAACACACCACCAAAATAACACTCTTATTAAGCCCCACAAAAGCATTTTAAACTTGTGTGTTAGGGGGAAATTGTCCGCATTCTCTTCTATGGCTATATAGCGATTGTAACCCATAAAAGGACCCTGCATCAGGCAAGGGAAGTATAAAATGTAACCCAGGTAATGAGTTAAACCATATTTACTGCTTAAATTCGTTTCTTTAAAGCGATATGACCTCTCATATTGCAAACTATAGCTACAGCCTTTTAATATGGACCAACACAATGTCACCATAACATTATGAAACTCTGTATAGCCCAGATGTTCTTGTAGAAAACGATTTGATTTTAAAAATATCATTACCACCATCCATAATACCGCTAACAGCCAGGTCAAGATTTTAGAATGTTCTCGGGCCACAAAAAAATATGAAATCACCAGACATCCAATCAACACGATCGAAATCAGTTTAATGGTCATAAGCAAAATTACCACACAGATCAAGGCATTGAACGCACTTTGCCACTTTCGCATATACTTTCGTACCAGTGTCGCCACAGCTAAGTGAAGTACGTACCAAGGCCAATAGATTTTGATATACTCGGTAAATGCATAAAACTCGTCATTGGTGTCATCTTTGAGGGAATTCAATATAGGCCATCCTTTAGGAAAATTATAACCAGCAATATTCCATATTTTGTGTCGGGCATTAATGAGCATAAATAATTCGTAAACGATGTAAACAATATAAACGCTAAAATATAGTACGATTTCACTTGTGTGCAAATTTAATCTTTTTGTTTGCATTTTGGAAGCACACGTAATATGAAGGACGGCTCCAGTTTATTAACTGCAATTACACATAAACAATTGCTTCCTCTTTTTTTCCTATTGGAGTATTAAAGCACCAGAAACAGATAGCACAGTAAGCGAACACTGTTGACCACTCTAACCTTAAAATCGCTAAATTCATATTTTATGTTATCATTTACTGATCCCCTGGGGAAATTTTGGAAGGGAGTTCGAGTTTCTTATCATTTAAACTCATAGTCGACAATCTAAACTAATTTAAAAAAATTAATTGTATTTCATTTCGGAGGCTTAATGGGAAAATTCTTGCTAATACACCTTTTAGTCATTGTCAAGAACCAGTTTCGGTCTATGAAAGCAATTTTTTTGGATTTAAATTCCGTTCATAGAAGCTTGTGGAAACCGTTTATTCATTTTTATTGTAAAAAGTGAGAGGATTCCTATGATAACAGCAGCTATTCTAGAAAAAGGACTGAAGTTTTAAGCTGAACAAACTTCATAATCCTGTGTAAATAATTTATTTATTTTTATTACATCTTATATGTGCCTATTGAAAGTAATATTAATTGTCAACTTTTTGCGTATTCATTGAATTATATCTTAATCTCGGTGGTATTAAGCGGGCCATACAACGCGAAGTGTTGTGTTAGTAATCAACCAAAACAAAAAAATTACCATTTTATATCGCGTTTTCGTTTATTTTGAAGAGTAGTTTACATTTCTTGTGCTACTTTTCAATGCAACCTTGTTGTGTTATTTGACGTTTGTGTTGAAAAGAAAAAAACACAAACATCAACACGTGCTGCAGCAAACTGAAAAAATACTAAAATACCGATGTGCTGAATTCTTTTGAATTAAAAATAGAATATTTACTAGAAAAAAACATTAAAATATAAAAATGGATATTGTCAAGGAAGTATTAGAAAAACAACAGAAAGAATTGGAAAAATATAAACCCATAACAGTAGATAAACATTTAGAATGCCGCATTGATGTAGGCATGATGTTGATCACAGATCCCAATGATTTGGAAGAAAATGAATTAAAGTAAGTTCAAAAGGAATTTCTTCAATTGATAAATAAACTTAATTTGTGTGTGGTTAATTTAGAGAGAACAGAGAAGAATATATGTTGAACTTAACCCGTGACAATACCCAGTTACTGATAAATGAACTCTGGCAATTGCCCACAGAACGTGTAGATGAATGCATAGTGGCAAAATTACCGGCACCCAGCACAATATTGCCACGTTTGCGTAAGGTACCAGGACCTAAAGTCATGACTAAATGGGAGAAATTCGCCCAGGAGAAGGGCATTACCAAAAAGAACAAAGAAAAGAAAGTCTACGATGAAACACTGGACGTGAGTACAAAAAATGATTTAAATTGTGTTAATTTTCAAAGTTTTATTTCCTGTTATGGCTTAGAAATGGGTGCCAACTTATGGTTATCGTCGGGCCGAAGCTGAAAAACAAAAAGAATGGGTATTGGAAGTACCTAAAAATGTTGATCCCATGGAGGATATGTTCCAAAAGAAGATTGATTTACGCAACGATAAGGTGGCCAAAAATGAAATTCAACGCATGAAGAATATTGTTAGAGCTAAAAAGGAGGAAGTACCACGTAGTGGTTACTTGGGAGCTGAAGCTGCCACATCTGGCCAATTGCTTACTGCTGTCACAGTAGCCAAGGCTTCCACGGCTTCAGTAGGCAAATTCCAAAGTAAATTGCCCAAAGAAAAAGAGGCTCGTGGTATTGGTGTTAAGGAACTGATACCTGGTTCTAAACGTAAGGCTTCACACATTAGTGATCAACCCGAAAAAGAAGCGAATTTGGACCTTATTAAGAGTGTTTTGAATAAAAAACCTAAAATTGATATTGAAAAGGCCATATCCCTACAGAAACATGATGAGCGTTTAGAGTAAGTTTCAATGCTAAAAAGATTTGGAAATTTTTAATTTAAATTTTTTACTGTTTTATTAGAAGAGAGGCTAATGAGGAAGGAGGCAAAAAGAGTAAAAAGAACAAAAAGGGTGGCGGCAAAGGCAGCCGTAAAGCAGTGGGTAAGAAACCCAAAGGTGGACGTGGACAGAGAGCGCCAGGTAAAAAGGCTGCCATAGGACGTAAGAGAAGATAAGTTTAGCTGTCTTGTGTAGCTATAATAAATCTTCTGTAACTGTATAAAAACTGCTTTAAATTGCTTTTTTAAATTTAGATTTAATGAATAAAACAAAAAAAATTTATAAAACAATATTAAAATTTACAGTGTTTACACTACATTTCCAATTAGAAAAATCTTAAGTTAACTTTCTCCTGATGACGTTGCAAATATTCGTACACAAATTTACGGAATATTTTATTAAAATTCCTTATAGTGGGCCAATGTAAATTTTCGGCATTGTCATTAGGCGTATGCCACTGATCAGGAAATGGTGTTGGTATAATATGTAGTATAGGAACATCTTAAAGTATTGGATTTATTAGAAATTTAACAAGAATGATTTGTTTGATTTTATGTACTTACTTTCTTGCAAGAATGGGCGATGATCGTCATCAACGAAGCCTTGTGCAGCACGATTTAAAAACATTACATTATGACCTTCCAGTTGCTTTTGTTTCATTAGGTCTCTCTCTATGGCATAGATACTACTGTGCAAACCTTGGGTATTACGATAGAAACTAGAGAATTTTGGATTTGCTGCACCAATTAAATCCAAAAGTACTAACACTTCCTGTATTGGCAAATAAGAAAAGAGAACATTACTAGTTTATTATGCAATGTATAATAATATTTCTTTCTAATGATGATTTAAAGAAAAAAATATGCATTTTATTTTGGTAACTGCTAATCAGTTCTTGAACTATTTTTAATTTCTTTTTTTTTTGCAAAATCTCAAAATTATTTGGATGTTGTGTTGAAAAGTTTTAATGTCTCCAAAAATTTAATGCAAGTTTTCGAAATTGATCGGTAGTAAAAAGTTATTAAAAGTTTATCGGATAAAATTTCAAATGAAAAAAAACACATTTATTCAGCAATTCTTTCCTCTCTGTGTCAATAGCACATACTCACTATGTTCCTTTAATGGAACGCACATTGAGAGACCTAAATCGCTTGTTATATTACATATATGTACGTGAGTATATGAATTAATATGAGAAAAAAAGGTGAATTAATCGAGAAATTTGAAATGCAGTAGCATATCTAAACAGTTTAGCGTTTAGGTTTAGGACCTCAATAAAAATTCGGAACAAACCTATTTTGTGCCTTCACATCTTTTCAACTACGTTTTCTTCATGTATGAGCTTGACGTCAACTTCTTCTGTTCCTTTTTTTCCTTATAGGAATCTAGTCTATGGAATTTCTGTTGTGTTGTTGTTTGTTTGCATTTTCGTCTATTCATTTAATTCGATAATATTTGTTGGCTCGTTCTTTCCCAGAGCGTGTGATTATATATACTTCTCGGCAAGATAACACGTAGGACACAGTCTTTTGGGACACCTATTCCAACTTTCACTAATCCACTCAGCAATTTGCTATGTGTTATCTTGCAGGGGGCGTTATGGTATAGGTACTGTATAGATTGTATGAGTTTGAGAGGGTTTCCTCTACATTCCAATTTACATCATGGTTTAGTTTAGCTAAGGTC
Organism: Sarcophaga subvicina; assembly: GCA_936449025.2. Taxonomy (NCBI): domain Eukaryota; kingdom Metazoa; phylum Arthropoda; class Insecta; order Diptera; family Sarcophagidae; genus Sarcophaga; species Sarcophaga subvicina. The sequence goes on from OW388083.2 coordinate 80,196,142, forward strand.
GGCTCAAAGTCTATGTCTACTATATATACAGATGTTGTTGCTACACTATAGATTGTTTTACAATAACACGTTTACATGGTCAACGGTAGTCTGATTTCAACTTGTTCCTGCATTAATGTAGGTGTTAGCCTATATGAGATCCTTTTGGCAGTTGTATAGATATCTAGGTCCGTTACATGGACGTTTTTTGGTATATTTATTACAAAACTAATAGGTTTACAACATATAGATACATATGTACGTACATACATATGTACATACATAATTGGCCATTACAACCCTTCAGGCAGGATTACGACCTAGCTTTTCACACCATTTATGTTATCTGAATAATTTTTTACATGACAGATTTTTGAGAAACTTTTCATGGCAATTTTATTTCCTCACAGAGTTTTTGCCAGAAATCTTCTGGGAGAAAGACGCCGAAGAAATGTTTTTTCATACTTCGTTATGTTCGAGATGTCTGACCTGAGGTTTACAATAATTTTATCAGCAGCATAGGCAATTATTACGAGTATGTGAGTATTCTTTGGGTGAAAAATACATAACAACCCCTCACTTAAATACTAAATTAATTTATGATATAATAAATAACTTACAATTCTATCAATATGTCGTATATTCAATGGAGACTTAGCTTTAGTATTTGAAAGCTTACGAGCTAAATGACGAGAACCATAAACGGAATCGGTGTTTGTCCAATCTTTAAAAGCTTCTTCACCATCAAAGAATATCAGCTAGAATTAAAAACATAAATAAAAATATTAAATAAACAAATAAAACAAATTAAAAGAAGAAGCAAATTATTTATGCATAAAGTGTTCGCTGCTGCATTAGTTACTGTATGAATACTAATCGTCAATAAAACAAATACTCCTCTTGTATATTGATTACCCATTTCTTGTTATCGTTACCTACTAAACTGCGTCATACTTATGTTTTGTCATTTGCTATACTGAAATTTATAACGTAAACCAATATGTTTAAAGTTACCATTAAGCCTAAATCCTTACGGCCATTTATTTGCTGCTGTAAATACGGTTGTAAGGTTTTGGCAGTATTAAGTAAAATGGCACATGGTACAGCGGAATCAGTAGCACCAACAAATCCAGGATCATTGGGGAAATATTTACTATCATAATGACATGATAAGGCAAAAAAGTCACTAGCTTCAGGATTGAGGACACCAACAACATTTGTAAAGGTAACATTGCCAAATATGGGGACTTTTTCAGAGAACTCATCGAGCTCTATAGTAAAACCCAATGTTTGTAATTCCCTGAAAAGACAAGATAATAAAATAATAAGTACAAAAATAACAACAACATATAATTTAAACGGATTTTAAAAACGAAATGATCCAAAGCAGTTGTTATCAAATGCAGAGGCTTAAATGAGTGCGTTGTTTGGAAATTGAAAATGAAAACTAAAAATTAAAGTTTAAATATTTCTTTAAGTAGTTCTAGATACCGAATTTCTATTTACTTACTCTCAGGTTAATTTAGGTGGCGGAACCTTAGGCCTATTATGAAACCAATTTCCAACCTGGAGATTAAACATTTCTTATAGGTAGTCATCCTGAACTTAAAATAAATCTTGCTATAGCATTAATTTTTATTTTGAAAAGTTCAGCTAAAGAAAAATACGAGAGCTGTGCACAGACGCATGAAGTGAAATATAGTCACTTCTAGCTCTACAGATCTACAGCTCATTTAGAAATCATTTGAGGAAATACAAAGTCTATCAGGGTGCCTTCCAATAGAGCAGTGCAGGAAAGAAGACAATTATTCCTCTTACGTTATATCAGTTCAGAGAGTCTAGTATGTACCCTCAAGCTGCCAACTAAATTGAGCTTCTTTGTAAAATTACTGAAGAATATCCTGCCAACAAAATTGAGCCTCTTTGTAAAATTATTGGAGAATACCCAGTTTGACCACGTGCGTGATACCACGTCGGAAGAGAAGAGAAATGTATGTTCACTTTCTTCCGTCTTACTATCCACTGCAAATATTGGTCGGTGCTTGCAAGTCGCAAAATTTTTTAATGGAAAATAATCTCAAGAAATTTACGAATAAATTGGCTGTCAAGATGGACTGATTTAACAGCTATGGACTATGGACTAGATGGAGCGTACTAAAATATGCCAGAAACAATTAAGACTTTAGATAACAATGTTCGTTCTGAAATACGCTGATAAATAAGGTGATCAGTAATACATTAATTACACACATATGGCCAAACAAATTGTGTGTTTAATTTGCATTCGTAGAAAACTTGAACTTGTTAGATCCTTTACGATAAAATCTACGAAACAAAATTCAAGTTCCTAGATTCATATGTAGTTAGTAATGAAAAATACCTATATATGTACAGACATATGTAGATGCGTGCATGTATGTTGGTATATTGTACATATAAGATTAGAGAATTGTCATTGACAATTTCGAATACATTATCGTTTTTCCTTGTAATCAATCAGATAATTTTAACTGTTTCATGGCATTTGGCAGGCCATTACAAATATACAAGTGTAGTAAATAGCTTGTTTTTTGTTGATTTTATTATGGATGACAACCAAACAAGAGTTTCATTGCCAGTTGCCAGAAATTGTATTACAAAAACGGCAATTACATATTATTTTGGTTACCAGCTGGCAAAGCAACTGAAGTTCTGTTTCCATCCGTAGACGACCCATATATATTTTTATTTATTTACTACCTTTACATACATCAATAAAACAATTTACTTACTTTACAATAAAGTTACGAACTTTTGCATGACCTGCAGAGCCCACCACTCGTGGTTGCATTATATTTGCCAACGTCACATTGAAATGGCTATTATCGTCCGGCCACAGAGACTAAAATTAAGGTTTTATTTTTAATTTTATTTTTAAAGTTTTTTAATTAGAATTTAACGGAAGTAATGACGTACTTGTTGCTGTAAACTGGCCAATGTTATAAGAGAAAATAATATGCAGATTTTAAAAACTTCCATCGTCGTCATGATCATTTTAATTCGCAACTTGTATGTTTCAAAAGTTATTTTTAATAAAAAAAAACAATCGAATCAAATTGATTAAAAATACCAACAAAAACACAAACGTAACGTTCACACGTAATGCTTAAAACACTACAAGTTTTTTTTGTTATTGTACACTTTTTCCGTTATTGTTGTTGTTGTTGTCTTTTGTTTAAACAAAACCAACAGTTTTTGTTTCCTTTTGATTTACGTTTTTTGTTGTTTATCTATTTTTTAAATTTTTTTGTTTCGTTATGACTCTTTCCTCGATTCCTTTATTAACAACCAACAATCAGAGAACAACTGAATCAAACGATTCTGTTGACTTAAAAGTTAACACTTAAAGTTGTCTGCTGCAGCCAGCGTTTCAAAACTAACAACAGCACACTAACAAAAGCATCATTACTGCATACCATAAAATCAAATTATTTTAAGCACTCATCTGTGCTGAGCTGCTTTCGTGAGAAAAGCTTGAGCTTTTCAAGGGCTTTTCCATATTTTGTTTTTAAAAAACAATTAAAAACCGGTCGACGAGTTCACTTGCCATATGGTTTGTTTACTACTGTTATTTATTTATAATATTCATTCCTGTTAAGCTTTTTGTCTATTTTACTATAATCCACATATTAAATGTTTTGTTAATGGCAAAAATACTTTATTTCTAGACACTAGGGTAGACAAAGTATCTATGTTGAGAGAAAAAGCTTTTTCCGTGTGTCACACAGTTGAAAATATATGGGAATTCGTTTTCAGATGGCCTCTTTTATTATAAATAAATTGTTATCAGGAAAATACTACCTTTGGTCACCTTAACTTAGTTCGTGAGAACGTCATTTTACTTCTTATAGATCTTGGCTTTCATCAATTTTACGCCATTTTTTTCTGTCGTTTATGAAGGTCAGGGATTTCTTAGGGAAAGTTCATTCAATCGGAACTGGCAAGGATTGGTACGGAGCTCTGACCTGTTATAGAACATGCGTGGGTTCTGCGTTTGCTTTAGTTAAACGTTTTAAAGGTTCTACTTTGTTTGCATCAAGAAGATGCGTGTCATATTGCTAGGCTCTGCTTGGCTAATAGGAATAAAGAGAAGACTGAGTGTGTTCTTTTCTTAAATCGTTCGTAACTTTTCATTTTCTGCCAATATAGATTGAACCCTGTATGATAAAGATTTCTGGTATAGCAAGATTTATTTTGATTTCTTATAGGGACGATACCCTGATAGGGTATTGAGGATGGTATCACAATGAGCCTAACCTCAATCGTTCTAGAACGGAAAGGGTACAGAATGTGGGTTGGAAAGCTGTTATGATCTTATTAAATTTTTAACGCAGCAATTTGGCGTTAAATGGACGGACCACCATCTCGTCTTCTTTCTGCAGTGTTTGTGGTAAAGTAGTGGAGTTTGTAAATCTCATGCAGTCTCAGCGTGATCAAAACGTTTGACTGGGGTGTCTTTAATGGCCTTGAAGATTTCTAGGATTTCTGATCTTGAGACTTTCATCTCTGGCAGATAAGATGATTCAGTTTTTTTGTTGGTAGAGTCATAAGAAACCATTTGGGACCTTGTGATTGCCATCAGTTTCTGTCAGTGGCGAATAATTTCTTTGGTGAAAAATTAGCTTAAGTAGATGCATAATAATCTTGTCGAAATACACTCTATTAATATTTTGTTACTTATTGGCAAACTTGATTTTTATTTCATTTGTCAGACCGTGTTTTGAGGCGTATTTTTGTAGGCACACCAGGTTCTAAATATAAATTTCTTAAATGGTGAATGAACTTTTAAGCTTTGGTCTAATGTGCATAAACAGTGCGCGATAAAAGTGTATAAATTGAGTATAGAAGCTTATGTATGAACTCCGTTCCAGATGAGATGAAACCTAACCATCAGTCAAATACAGTTCGTTGAGAGGGCTATGTTAAAATAGAAAAAAGATAGAAAAAATATCAGATTAGAAACGAATTTATTTCATAAATCATCTGCACGAAATACTTCTTCCAAATCGCGGAGGAATCGTTTATTATGGATTTCTTTTCCATTTCTCTTCTTCTGTCTCATGAAAATTATTTTTAAAATTTTTATATTTGAATTTTGTAGTATAGTTCCAGAGTTCAAATCTCAGCTCTGAGATCTGAAAAAAAAATTAAAAACAAAATTTCTTACGACGTTCAACTGTAGGTCCACCAATCTTAATATGGTGCCAGATGCTAGGCCGTAATCCTGGTTAAAGCTTTGTAATGGTCAATGATGAAATGCATATGGGTTTATAGTTAGTAGAGTAGATCAGTATCTAAATTGTGGCATGGGGCCATATCTGATGGATAGCCGATTATGAATTGTGAACAATGCCTTAGATGGAGTTGTTATAGTATCACTAGTAATTGTGATTGCCATTATCTTAGTAGTACGTTCAAAACTGTTTTACTCTTCTTTTCTAAGGCCAACTAGCGCAGTTTGGTCCTCTAGAATAGTAATTTGGAGAAAAGAATTGGTTTACTGAGTATAAATTGTGCAGTTTTCTTGCACTGTACTAATATGTACTAAATATGGTTGCAAAGACTGTATTACTGTTTAATATATCGATTACAACTAAAGTTTTCTATCACAATTTGTTAACAATTAGGCTAGGTTGCATAGCAAGCATAACAATTTTGTTGCGTACTGTATTTAGTTGTACGTATAACCTATTTGTACGTATAATCATTATGCTGATAACGAAATAAAAATACTACAGAAATATTAATAAAATTCGAATATGATGTTTATTTTAATTCAAATTAAATGTCAAATAATTAATAATTAACATAATTTAGTAACAAATTCAAATTTGAAATTCACTTTTAATTATTTTTAATAACAACAAAATTTTTCTACACTTAATAATTATAATACTAATATCACAATTGTACAACGTTTACCATTTAACAGAGGTCTGTCTGTCTGTCTGTCACATTACATGTATTTTTTATTTATTTTGCTTTAGCTTTAGTTTTTTTTTTGTTTATAATTGATGTGTAAATGGTAATTAATTTTATAATAAAATAGATACACAGTACAATTTTTAGATAGTCAGCCAGGTACAATTCAATATGACAATCAAACATATAATATTTATATATACATACATGTGTATGTATGTGTAATACTAAAATATGTATTTAATACTAATTAAAATAACATATAAACATATTTAGAACAAAAATATGTATTATTGTTATTGACGAAAACTTAATTACTAACTAAATGCTATTGAAACAAGAATTTAAAATTAAAAACTAATTATGCATGAAATACGAGTAAAATAAAGAAATGCGTGTTGAAACAATTTACAGTTTCTCTCAATTGCCGGAAATTGCTAAGCTACCCACATAATTAACAACATTTCAATTTCCTTGACAGAAGCATAGAAACGTTAAATGGAAATGGTGTAATTAACAGATAATTAGCTGCAGCCGTTAGTTGTCAGTTGTCAGGTGTGCGCACATTTTATAAGATGAAATATTTAATAAACATTTCAAATACCAATTTGCTGTTGAATAACCTTGAATTTCCAGCTGCAATCGAAGAGAAAGTCTTACAATTTCGAACAATATCTTGATCTAACAGATCTTTGCAAGATACTCGAACGTAATTCTCCTGTTGTAGAGGCTCTCAGTGATGCACCACTTTGTGTCGATCTTACAAAATGTGGGCTTCGTACTTCTAAATCTTGGCTTTCATCAATTTTCTTTGCCAAACATGGGAAATCCCATATACTTTGACCGCGACCAAATTCTTCGCCATCGTTTAATGTCTGTGGCAAATCATGATCCAAAGTCTCCGGTAAGAATAGGCATAATAAACCACCCAGTATGCCTAAAATACCCAATATTATAAGCGGCAACATAGGTGACACATATGTAAGATACACCACAAAAGGTGCCACAATCGAGGCCACGTAACCCATTATATGTATAAAAGCCACACCCTGGGCTCTTACTACAGTGGGCAAAATTTCGGCAGCGTATTGTAAGCCTATATTGTAGGAAATATTTACAAAGAAACGACCCATTATGGCCAAACTAGCAGAGTAAACACCTACCGGTGCTATTGTGGCAAAAAGACTAAAAATACCACTTAAAACCATACTGCCACAGGCCAGCCATCTGCGTCCAAATTTATCCAAAATAACTGTTAATAAGCTATCGGCTGGGAATTCGGTAAAACAGGCCACCGTAAACGTAAAGAATATATTCAAACCCAAAGAGCCTACATTACGTACATGGCCATCGAACACCAACGAAATAGCCATCCAAATGACAATCAATAACAGGGTGATTCTCCTTAAGCGTGGTGTCTTGAATAAATCCAATATGGAATAACTTGTATTTTCGTTTTCATTTTGTCTCAATTTATTACAGCTTTCTGTGAAATTTTGATATGTTTCAGGTGTTATATGTTTGCCATTGACTTTTTCCAATTTCTTTAAAATCTTAACTGCCTTGTCCACTCTACCTTGCGATACCAGCCATCTATGGTAAGAAAATAAAAAATTAGTACAATTATTGTAACAAACTGTTATTATATAAAGTTTATTGCTAACCTGGCCGATTCGGGCACTAATAAAGGCGTTAAGACTGACAAAAGCAGCGGCAGGGAAGTAACCAAAGCCAACAACTTCCAATTAGCCAGGTAGTAAGCTATCCAAGGTAATATGCAAGCAGCAAAGGTGAAAAATAATGCAATTGACATATTAGCCACAAAAGTCCGGTAACGAGGGCCAACGTATTCAAGTACTAAAACGGAAAATAAAAAAATCATTAGAAAATCAGAAGAAAAATATTTTCAAACTTTAAGAAATGACGTTTGTTGATTGAAGTAATTATTGTTACTACTGTCTTGGACACACATTCCTCTGAGTGGGATGAATGCCAGAAAATGTTTATTCTCAAAGTGTCACATATTAAACCCAAGCATTTCAAATTCGTTATTCTCAATTCTATCCTATAGAAAACATCGAAAAGACATCACGTGCTTTATTTTTGGAACTAAATTAAGGCGTCTCACTTGCCTGCTTTTCAATTAGTCTATACCAGGAATAGATCGGTAGAAACAGCACTTCACTCAATTATTTTTCATATGAAAAATTCCATGCTAGTTAAGGGTGCTTTACCTAAAATTAAGGATGCTTATAACGCCTAATGCTATTGTTATCATTCTGTATAATCTTAATATTTAAATAGGTAGAGTTGGGTTCATTGAACTTGGGATGACGACACTTCTTACTAGGATTGAGTCCATTTGCAGAAGACATTGCAATTGCAGAATTGAGTATATGTTCACAGACATTAACCGACAAAATTGATATAATCTTTATTACGAGGAGGTACAAAGTATTTCTATATCACTGCCCAGAATAAATGTGGTTAGACTCATCGAATTTAATCTTCTTTATGGAATTGTCTTCTGGTTGATTGTCCTTAATAAAATTTGCATTGTTAGGAGATCAATTGTGTTGGAGAGTAAAGGTGCACTGCATACCACCTCTACAAAGGGCCCCTATGCTACTCTTATTTATTTTCTATCTAAATTACAACATGGGTCACTTGTCATAATGCCACTTAATGCGCGGTTACGCTTGCAGATTATTCCATCTGGACACTATTTGAGGATTCACGTCTGAACCGAGCGTTTGAATATATGAATTACAAGATTCTACACTAAAATTCCAAAAAACATGAAAAGCTTCGGGAAGGACTAAAACTTAGGACATCTCTCTGACTCCCTGAACACTGTACAGTGTTTCAGGTGGAGGTAGTGTCCAAAATTTTGCTGTCTGACTGATCTTATGTAAGTGATCTACAACGATTAACATGTCTATCTATCTTCTCTGGTAGGCAAGTGGCAATCAGAATACTTTCGGTAGCAACCGACAAAACTAAACCGTTTGGCATATGACGTGACACCATTTATTATTTTACATACATACATAATTGGTCATTGCAACCCTTTAATCAGGATTACGATCTAGTTTCTAATTACGTTTATCATTTTGTTTTAATTAAATGTTGATTCCTTTCTGCTAGAGCAATCACACATGAACACACGGCTCCGTTAGACTGTTTATTAGGCAGAGGTATTTGACAAGTCATATTTTGAGAAAAATTCTTCCTTTATTGCCAGGCTCAAGTGACCCAATCAACTGTTTTAATTTGACGAGAGGAATATCTCTGTCACTGTATTTGTTTCCACGGGTGAGGTATCGGACTTTGAGTAACCAGGTGCATAAAATGTTGATGAAATGATTAAAAACGTCATTGTCTGACCATTGTGATCATTAAAGCATTTTTTCAGTTGCATCCGTGTTAGAGATTATTAATCATTTACATACATATATACATACATACATATATACATACATACATATATACATACATAAATATATACATACATACATATATACATACATACATATATACATACATACATATATACATACATACATATATACATACATACATAATTGGTCATTACAACTTTGTAGTCAAGATTTCAACCTAGCTGTTGATTTTATACATGAGTGGCCAGACCTACCTTTTTTGGTAACAAGTTTGACTCAAACGAAGCTTGTGAAATTCTTTTATCCTGCTTACATGTTGTATACATTATTTGCCATTATATTTATCATATGAGTACTAGTGATGAGTGCAGATATATTATAATATATAAACTATTTGATAAATAATATAAATTCAATTTTTGGAATAAATAAGAAATTAAAAGACAACATTCCCTTGACGTATGTATGTATGTGCCTACATATACAAGTAGTAACAGACAAATCTTTGCTGTCATATCGTTTTACTATTTCGACAGATTTCACAAGATTGACTGTTGTTTGTTTGATCAGCTGCAAAAATTTCAAACATTTATTTTGAAATCTGTTAGCACTCGTATATTCGAATTTCAACAAAAGAAACAAAAGACTTAAGAAACGAACTTTAAAATAAATATTTTTTTGAATTGAAAAAAAGAAAATTTTATAGAAAATAACTGTTAAAATTAATAAATGATTCATCTTTTATTAAACACGTTATTTGTGCATGAAATTTTCACTGTCTTTACTAATTAGTTATGCGTGGAAAATTTGTTTCTTTTCAATTTTTAACATAGCAATACAAATTAAAGTATAAATAAACATTTAAAGCTTTATTAATTAATAATTAATGAATAATCTGGATCACGTTTGTTAAACATTATAAAATTGCCACAATGTAAACAATTAATTATTGTCTAGCAAGACTTTATTTTGTTAACACTCACTTACGTTAAATGTGCTTCAAGTGTCTGTTCAAACATTTAACAAATTTGTGCACAAAGACGATGTGATAGACATTTTAAACGATGCTTAATTACAAGAATGTTGTGCTATTAAATATCAGAAAACCACTTTTATATAATAAAACAAATGCCACAACCAAGAACATGTTTAATGACCCTGTATGGTTAATATTTAAACGATTGATAGCTTCTTACAATACACAGTAAATGTTTGTATTCAATATGTTGTGGTCTTACCTAATATGTACATCATGGTAAAACAATTATCGAATGCAAAACCCACAAAGAAACGCATTAAAGCAAATTGCCAAAAGTTTGTTACAAATGCTGTCAGTACACCAGCCGCAAAACCCACCAAATTCGAGCCAATTAACGCTGGAATACGTCCAAATTTATCCGCAATCCAACCAAATAGCAGACCTCCAACAATGGCCCCCAAAAAGAATATCGACTGAGCATATGTGGGCAAGGCAGCATTATCACACACCCAATTTTCTTCGGTTGCCACCGTAGTATAGGGTATTTCAGTGAAATTATACGACCAGCCATGTTGACAAGGTACCTTGGGCCATGACGGTTCGGCTACACGCATACCTTTAGCCAATATATCTGTGTAGTTGACATTGTACATTAAGCAATTATCGTAGTCACCGTTTACCATGCGAGGTATGGAAAGAGCCAGTCTGCAATAGAAATAGAAATAAAAATGAAATAATTTATGTTTTATTATAAAATTGATTTTAAACAGTGAAGTAAAACAAGATTTTAAGCATCCGGATACAAGATTAGATATCCTATACTTCTTGTCATTTTAAACATATTTTCTGCACGTATGGATAAGTTTAGATAATAAGAATAAAAAATTATAATTAATAAAATATTGGTAAAATAGTCGTATGAAACATCACAATATTTTCAAGTTTTCCAATTAAAAGTCAAACAAAGCTAATAATTATTAATATTTAAATTATAGAAATTTGCTTAAATTATCGTTAAAGATGTTTCATTATTAATTGCTTGTGTTACTTATTAGCAAAAGTAAAAAATTTATAATTTGAAAATAATATTGAATGTTGATTTAAAAAATTAAAATGACTTAGTCATTAGACAAATGCATTTTCGAAGCATAGGCTTGATAATTCCTTTTTCTGCGATGCAGATCAAGTGAGGTTTGATTGGCAGGCGCCCAATTCAAATCAACTCACGTGTCCTAGTTCCGAACAATTTGAAAAACAAACGTTTATTGGCCACTTTAAAACTCAAGCCAACTGTACATTAACGATTCTTGCTCTTTATTGGCTTTATTTATTTAAGATTGACATCCAGAGTCAAGTGCATCAGTGCTTACTGCCCTTTCTGGAAAATGCTTGTACAACTTTTTACTAAGAAGAAACTAATCGTATGGCACTGGAAGTGGTTCCAAGTGTTTAAAAGCTTAAAATATTTAAAGCTTCTTATCACAATTAAGGATTGATTAGCTCAATGTTGTTCTAAATATGTCGTAACATCAACTTATCTGTAGTTATTGTGTCATTTAATTCCTTTTCGTTTCATATACTACTTATAGCTTCTACCTCACCTTTTTTTTATTTCTCTCGCCATTGTCTTATTAATTCCTAGAAGCAACGCGCTATATGAATATGTATTGGGTGCTGTGGTTGGGAGTCATCCTACTTTTCTAAAGGCCTGGATTGGTCTGACCTTTCAATGATGTTTGTTGTTGAAGTTATCCTTTGTAGTTAGTCAGGGGTCAGATGGTTCGAACACCTTGGTGAACATTTTTTCGCTCTCTACGGAGTCAGGTTTATTTAGATTTGTGGTCAACCGCTTTCATCACTATAACACACTACTAAACGTAAGTTCAATCGGCAACCACCATTGTAAAATCCCAGGATTTTCGGGATTCCCAAATCCGGATTTTCCGGAATTTTCGGGATTGTAAATTCATACATATACACTTTATAAAGTAAGAAAAAAACTGAGTCTACGACATTGTTTTTTTTTTATTTAATATTTAATGTTAAATAACACCCATGTAGTTTTTCAAGTGCATCATGCAACAATTAAGTGAATATTCTATATAACTCGACATCGAACTGAATAAGAACCCAACTTCCATTGTTAAAAATTTAAATAAAATCTGTTAATACATCTGGTGGTTTAGACAATCAACTTTCTAAAGAAATAGTTCTGATTGAATCACGAGGTGTTAGAGGTGAATAGTTATATCCTGCATATAGCTATCTTGAAACCATTTTGCCCACAAGTGTAGATTGTGAAAAATGTTTTTCAGCGAAAGATGTTTTTGTTCGCATCAAAATTAAGGCTCTTCGATGAAATATTAGAGTCTTTGATTAAAATTTACTTAAAACAATGAATATAATTAATATACATATATATATGTATATTTTGGACACTAAATAGTATTCTTAAAAGGGTAGGTATTTGTTTCTTCACTAATGTATGTATGTAGACACAGATGAATTATTTTGCTTTTTACCAGGACAATGACCCAAGCATACTTTGGGTGTGGAAAAGCTTTGGTTGATCCATAATTGCCCCAAACTTATAGAAACCCCTTCACAGAGCCCAGATCTCAACGTAATTGAACATCTTTGGGAAGAAGTAGCTAGAAGAGTATACCAACAACAATTTAAAACTTTGAATCAGCTTAAGGCGGCTTTACTGGAAGCGTGGAACTCCATAGAACCTGAGGTATGCTACAATTTGGTAAAATCAATTCCAAAACATTTACAGACCGTTCTTGAGGACAAAGGATATGCCACAAAGTATTAATTGTTCTCTTTCGTCATTTTTAGCAATGGTGCTCTTCTTTGTCCGATTATGCGTTGAGCGCAAAAAATTGAGTTAATTTTCTTTTTCTTTATAAAATTACTGTTATCATGAAAAATGTGGTTATATTTTTTATTAATCTGAAAGTCTATAACGTAGAGTGTAAATAAAAGCAAAAAAAAACATATATTTAATATTTTCTTTTTAAGTTTTAAGCACATACACATCAGACTAGTGCTTGTCCGATTATGCGATGGAGCCACTGTACATAATTACATACATACATACATAATTGCATACATACATACATACATACATAATTACATACATACATACATAATTACATATATACATAATCACATACATATATACTTACATACATACATACATACATAATTTTATACATACATACATACTTAATTCCATAATTACATACATACATACATACATACATAATTACACACATACATACATACATAATTACATACATACATACATACATAATTGATCATCAAAACCCTTCAGTCCCTTCTCACACCACTTATGTTGTGTGTTTTAATTAACAGTTTAAAGTCAATTCCGAACGGCATACTTTTGATAAATTTTTCATTGCAGTTTTATTTACTCTCAGAGTTTTTGTCAGAAACCTGCTGAGAGGAAGTCGTCGAAGAAATATTTTTTTGATAATTCGTTTTTTTGGAGATGTCTGACCTGAGGTTTGAACTGTGGCCTCACCTCTAATAAGCTAACACATTGAGACTGCAGAGATAAATATGTGTGTTTCAATTAAATTTATTAATAGAATTGTAATTAAACTTTTTGATGTGACAAACAATAGGCCAAACTAAATAGACCCTTTAATTTTACGCTAATAACTATGAAAATGATAATGACCGTGTGCATGGAACCGTTGTACTTTTCAACTTGGCTTCTGTTTTGGCCTCGTTTTTTCTATGCAAGTATAACATGGAAGCAAAATATTGAAACCAAAGCCTTAAAATAATTGGTCTTTTTTTCTATTGTATGATTTTAAACTCAATTATAATAATTCAGTTATTTAACCAAAACCAAAAAAAAAAAATAGAAACGTTCTCTATTGGAAATTTGTAGGTCTTGGTAACAACATCATTAAAATTATTTAAATCTTGACCTTAAATTCGTATATGTGATGGAAAATGTATTCCTTTTTTTCTGTATTAAAATAAAAACAAACAATGGGAAGCAATCAAAGTTCTTTTAAGATGTGAACATGTACTTGGGTTGTAAATATATTGTTTATAGAAATTAAATTTTAATAATGATTTGTGATTAAAGATTTACTCATGCCAACATTAGAAACAATAAAAACTAACAAAATGAATTCATATGTGCATAATACATCAATTTTTTATTCTTTTCTTTTTTGTTTGTTTCATAACTTTGGTCTGAGTAAGTCTCATACATACATACGTATATGTTTGTTTTATTTCAACTATTGTATATAATAATTGTTTATTTGCTTAATTACTAAAAACAACAAAACTGTGAACAATTGCATGAATTAAAATAAAATAAAAAATAATAATAAAATACAAAAAACGTTTGAAGTCATACTTAGACAGTCAAATAACCGGGCAATTATTGTTTAAAATAGTCAGGCTAAGCATAGATTGAAATTATTTTTGAAAAAAAAGAAGTTTTAAATATTTTCTATGAGTGTGTGTATGGTATGTGTATGTAGAAGACCTTGCTTCTAAACTAATGCTTGACAAAGAACTTTATCTGGCCATTTCATAGATTAAATGAACAATTTAAACAATTGCTTTTAAATTAAAAGATAAAAATAGTTTAAAATCCAGTTTTTATTTTTCAAGCAATTCTTAATTTTTTTTTATGAATTGAAGTTTTTTTTTAACAATCTCTGAATGCTGACTTTACTTTAAATTTAAATGTTTCTTTTTTGTTCAAATATGATTCAGTGATTGTTAAAACATTTCTAACCATACTGTAGGCAAATCAAGGACATGTTGCTATTGACCGTAAATAATTATTTAGAAATCTACAACTACACCGTTTTAAACACTAGCAAACAACTATAAACAATAGAACTATTTTAAAAAAATTAAACATTATTAGCTTAACAGTAACAAAAAAAAAAACAACAACAATAAAGCAGAAATACAATTTGAAATAAGTTTTTACCACAAGAAAAACCCTTGCTCTTGCAAATTCACAAAAAAACACTAAAAATGACTAGGCACTAATACACAGTAATATAAATATGATTTTAATTTTCCTTAAAATATGACCTTAAAAGGTTAAAAGTTCATTTTTTTGCAAAATCAAAAAGGAAAAAAATTCTTAATTGAATTTAATAACAGAAGTGATTAAACTCTATTGATGAAGTTTGGTTCTTAAGTCTTTTGTTATTCGACAAAAAGATTAATTGTGGCTCACGATCTAGTTTTAAAATTAACCAATCTTAAGCTACAATTAAACAAGAACCTTGATTGTCACAATTATAAAAGAAATGAAAAAAATTAATAAATTAAAGTTTTTGAAGGAATCAGATATGACTGCTAAGAGGTTATTTATTAAAAATTAAAGGCTAATTGGAGAAGCAGAGCTGTAGACGACCACATAATCACTGTATTGTAATAGCATAATAGACTAGACGTGTTCTAACAATAATAACATTACACAATCAGAGATTACAACCTCTAAAAAAGTGAAGACATTTTAGACATAGTTTTCCAATTTTAAGAATTTAGAGGCTGAACTCTCCATCGATGAATCCATTCCGAAAGCCTCTTGATTCTCCGTACAAGATAACTAAGGATATGATAGCAGAAAGTGTAGGGCTTAATGAGGAAAGTTCCCCACCCAATACTTTCTCACAAACTTCAATATTTCTAAGCAGATACAGATAAGAAATCTATAACCTCACCTGCTTAGCTGGATAAACTTGATTACTGAAACTGAAACAAAGCAAAGAGAACTAGAGGGTCTTTCATTAAACGCTGCCTGTATTTAAATTTAAATAAAACAAATCGTGTGTGAGTTATCATCAAAATATATTATTCGTTTGAAAGATCTATTGATGCCACTAAATTAAATGTCCGCCACGGCTTCTCTGGAATGAAATGTCTTATTTTCCATAACGCGTAAATCCAGATAAATTTCACCGATTTGTTAAGTTATTAATTTTGAGGGCTACTATTGTATGTGACTTATTCGCATACACCTTAAGATAACCCCGCAAGAAAAACGAAATCAAATCGCACGATCTTGGTGGCTAGTTCACATCATCTCCACCTCAAACGATCATGCCCTCAGATTATACGATATGGCATGTAGTGCCGTCCTGTTGAAAGCACATGTCATTGGTGTCCGGATGATAAAATATAGATCAAAAGCAGGTGGTAATCATCGACCTATGGTGTCGAAGTTGATAGTGCTGACCTGTCCAACGTCGTTTTTAAAGAAATATGGACGGATGAAGCCGCCAGCCTAAAATCCACTCTTAGCAGCGTTTTTCTTTTTCGAGATACATACAATATGTATATTGCATAATGCTCTAGAATCTCATGTGGATGAAATATCTGATATTTTCACTTCTTTAAAGGGCCAAAGAAGAGTAAAAGGTACTGTGTTGCTTGTTTGCGGCATGTTTACTAGAATTTGAATAGGTGTTTATATCCAGACATGATGCTGGTTGTGGAAGTGAAACTAATTAAATATTATTTTCAAAAATTGTTGCATACCTACCTACACTTTAGTCAAGTTTACGGCTTACTTTCTCACAACAATTATGATGTGTGTGTTAATTTTATCCATAAAGGGTGGTACCTACAATTTAAAGTTGACTACAAACTAAAGGTCTGTGAAGATATTTTTCTTTGTAATTAGATTCTTTAACAATGTTAGATTTTTGTGTAGTTTTCTAGCTGTTAAAAAATTAATGTAAAATTTCTCCATTATATTGTAAACTGTTAAACTGTTCTGCATTCCATTTCGTATAATTTTTCATTTTAATTCGATTGGAATGAATGTTTATAAAAGCAAACAAAGTGCAATTTTTTTGTAACTTCCGAGTGTTTTTACAATTCTCCAAGCTTTGAAACAATGTATCTAAGCTTGATTTGAAACTACTTAAGAAAGCATTTTAAAATAAATTAAATACATATTTAAAAAATTTGTTAGTAATTACGAATTGATTAGTAAATTGCGATAAATTTCGATATTGTTAAAAGACTTTAAATAGAGATGCTGACTAAAAATCAATAAAAAAATATTAGGGAAGTATAAGACTAATCGAACTTTATAAAATAAAATTCTTTGTATAATTTTTTCAACCAGTGAAGAATTGTGAACCTAGGAAAAAATGAAGAATAACTACTATAGACATATACATATACATAATTGGCCATTACAAACCTTCAGTCACGATTACGGCCTAGCTTCTCAACACCAACAATTATGTTGTGTGTGTTAATTTTTATACATGAGTGGCGGGACCTACAGTTTAAAGTCGACTCGAAACGACAGATTTTTGAGAAACTTTTTTTAATTTTATTAAATTAATTTTATTTACTCTCGAAGTTTTTTGCCAGAAATCTGCTGAGAGGAAGTCGCCGAAGAAATATTTTTTCATATTTCGTTTTGATATCTGACCGACTATAGACATCTTGTGAAATTCCTGTAGACAATTTATGTTTCAAATACAATTCGCGTTTTCACATTCGTAATGTATGTGAAACAAATAAATTGTTATATTTGCAGCTAATGATTCCGAATGATTCAAGATGACATAAGAATGATGCCACCATATATTTCGAGAAAATGCGACGCTATATCCCCTCTGCATTAATCGAGGAATCACATTTGTGATTTACTTATCTTTCCCATCATTGATTTCTTTTAGAAGGCTGGGGAACTGCCTGGTTGAGAAAGAATTTGTGTCTGACATTCATAGTTTCAACATTTAATTTTACAATATATGAGGATCGCTAGAACATAAAGATGTACGTACCTTCGAAGTTACTTGACCTAAAAAATCTATTTAAGATTACTCATATTGCCGCATCCATATGCAATCATCATACAATCTAGAAGATTAAAATACATGGATGAAGTGAGGCAAGAGTGTACGATAAAGCTGGTCTTACAATAATACTCTTATAAGCAGATCCTTAATTGGATACATAATTGGAAGAAGTGGTGGATAGACATTAATTACCGGATGTAAAAGCATTTGGAAGCATAAACATTATTTAGAACTTAAGACAGCCGGATTAAACTACAATATAAAGTCTGGAAGATCCATTAGTAAAATCTAGGCATTCGTACACAGATGTCTTAAGGGTAAATTGCGAGTTCATTGGCTAAACCGGATACCAAACCAATACGTACATATATGAGAGATACAAACTTAGGCTAATGCATACTGAAATCAAAAGCGAGTGGATCGGTCGTACACGGACGGCATCTGTGGGAAAGGTGTATTGCGAAAGAAAGAAATGAGTGGAATGCACACATTAGCCGCAGGGACAGTCTCGTTTAAAAGTGGAGGCCTATTAAATGTTGGTTTATTTCCGTAATTCTACTTTAACTGAATTTCCGTTTCGTTGAACTTAAATAAATATTAAATTATAATCTCTAGTTTGTTGCAATAATTTGCACAAAGCAATGTATTATTATAAGCTGCTATTAAGATTTTGCATAAAACAAAGTTTTTTAATTTAAGAAGTTTAATAACAGTATAACTTATAAAAAATATTTAAGACTTCTTTCTATATTATTAAATACGATTTTTCTCTAGACATTTAATTTGCAAATAGTTTGTTATTTTTATTTAAATTTAAATTACTTAAATATTTATTTTCCAGTTTTACTCACAATGTTTCACATTATTAGTTTATGGGTTTTTTCTTAATAAATTGTTTCATTTTAATTAAACTTTTTTTTATAGTTTAAATGCCAAATACATCATAAAATATTATTTTTATTGACATTTTTTTTATCATCTGTTTTATATAATTTTTACTTTAAATTTAGATAATATTCCATCATTTATTATTTGTTTACTTAAATGTAATATTCCTGTATACTTTTTTATTGTTTTCTTTTTCTTTGTGGAAATTGTTTTTTTTTTTCAACAGTAAAAGTTAATTTATTATCAATAAATAAATTATTTCTAAAAGGGATAATTTATTTTCAAATATATCGATAAAAAAGCCGGTTCTAAAACTACATAAAATTTTTAGTAACGGGTTATACATTTTTTGTTTTGAAAAGTAAACTTTAATGAAACGCATATAAAGCTATGATTTCGATAAAACTTTTATTTCATTATAATACTTGGACGTAGTTATATTCATTATGAATGAAATACCAAGTCATTTAAGTAGCTGCTTCTGTGTTGGTTGCAGAAGTCGATCTTTTTGAGTTAGTTTTCGAGCACTCTAGGGAATATTTCGTGTGGCATTTCGTCTATAACTTGATGGATGTTGCTCTAATATTAGAGGATTATCCGCGTAGACACAGTTTTCGACGTAGTCTCTCAAAAAAAGCCTTACGCAATTGCATTACAGGGGTTGTATGTGATTCACATACATATGTACATAGATAATTGGTCAGTACAATCTTTCAGTCAGGCTTACGACCTAGCTTCTCAAATCACTTATGCTGAGTATGTTAATTTTTTTATGAGTGGTGGGACCTATAATTTAAAGCCGATGCCGAACGACAAATTTTTGAGAAACTTTTCATGGCAATTTGAAGTCGCCGTAGTCTAGTAGGTAGTGTGTTGGCTTATTAGACGCAAAAGCCTGGGTTCGAGCCCCAGGCCAGGCATCAAAGACAAAATACAAAAAGAATTTTTTCGGCGACTTCCTCTCAGTAGATTTCTGGCAAAAACTCTGAGAGTAAATAAAAATTGCCATGAAAAGTTTCTCAATAAATAAAAATCTGCCGTTCGGAGTCGACTTTAAACTGTAGGTCCCACCACTCATGTATAAAATTAACACACACAACATAAGTGGTGTGAGAAACTAGGACGTTGTACAATGGGTCAATTCGACCTCTGGGTACTGTACTTGTCTTAATTGACAAGTACACGTCCTCTAACCTAACCTAACCTAACCTTTCATGGCAATTTTATTTACTCTCAGAGTTTTTGCCAGAATCTACTGTCTGACCTGGGGTTTAAACCGAGGCCTCACGTCTAATAAGCCATCACACTACCTACTAGACTACGGATCATAATGCGTACAAAAAGTCACCCTCAATCCAGTAACTTTTCGCAATCGATTCTGGATTCTCCGAGCCCCATATGCAATAAATTTGATTGTTGACGTAAACACTTTCTTCTTACGAATTGCAACGTTGAAGAAAATTTTGAAAGATTGTTTCTCTAACATTCAATCAGCATATCTATAGAATGTAGATGATGCAAATCTGAATGCAAAATATGCCTTAATGAGCCATTAATAAGTCACAAATACTAAGAACATCAATGACTACCAGTCAAACTTTCTCTATTAGAAGCCATACTTTTGGTAATGGCTAAATTGCGATGATACTCAGTCCTTCGCACACTGTAACGCTCCCAGCCTTTTGTCTTTTTAATCATGTTAATTCCTTGCATAGTCGATCGATTACCACTCTGCTATGCTCGAAAAGTGGCCACGTTTTAACTATTGTTATGCGGTTTATGCGGGTATTGAAGTATTCTTATTCATAAATTGCAAAGCTTTCACTAAATAAATGATACTTCAAATGAACCAGAAATTTTGACAACACTAAATGGATAACCCATTAGTTTAATTTTCTTTTAGAATAAATATAATAAAAAAAGATTTTTTCTTGACATTTTTATTACCATTTTAATTCGCTGCTAATGATTAAAAAATATTCGTTTTGATTATTTGTTTGTTTTTATAATTAATACGATTTATTAATATATTTTTAAAACAATATTGCATTTAAAAAAGAAGTTTAGAAAGCATTTATTTCTCCGGTTTAAAGCAAAACTGATTCACTTTAAATAAATTATTGTCTGTTTGAAATAATAGTGGATAAAAATTTTAAAAATGTACCGGAAATTTTATTTAAGTTGTACAATGAAAAAAACACATAAATTATGTTCTATTTTCTAATGAAGTAAACAATTTATCGGTTCAGTGGATGTGCTAAACATGTATAGTTTTGGGATTGAATTACTTCAACCGGGGATTTATTTAATATAATTTCTTTTAGTTTTCATGAATTCTGTTATGATTAACAAACAATAATAAATTGTGTATTCATTGTTAAATGATCAGTTTGAATAATAATTTTTCTTTAAAACAATGTGAGTATCAAGTAATTATTTATTAATGGCTGGTATTCGACAAGAGCCTTTATAAGTAGTGTTTTTAGATCTTAGAATTTTTTAGTTGGCCACACTATTTTATTAAATAATTTAGTAAACAGTTGATATTTTTCTTATTTTAATTTGGTTTGATTTTTATAAACATTTTGTATCAAAATAATACTTATGTTTGAGAAATTCAGCGATCCCTATGACAACATTACAATCGTTACCATCAATCAGAGCAGGTAATTAATTAAGATAAGTGTTTACGTACTACAATATTTCTCAATATGACTCAATATGTAATGAAAGCGTATGAAATTGGCAAAACGATTCTGTTCGTTTTTTAAATTTTTTAAAAGCCATCACATTTCATAGGTTAAAGAGTAATTTTATATTGTTACTTTGTTTTTGTGCTCATTTACCAATCATGTAAACGCAAAAAAATCTTTCTTTTTAATTCGAATACAATTCTGTAATATCTTTTCGCTGACTTTACATACTTAAATATTATCGTGTAAACTGACTGATGATTACTCTAAATTTTAATGCACGTTACGTATGGTGACAAACAGATTAGGTTAGGTCGGGACAAACAGTGAGTGACAAAAAAAGTATAGCAGCATATAAAGCGTGATTTTTTTAAATTAGAATTTAAGTTTTTGTTCTAGCTCACCATGGTTTCATCCAATAAGCTGCAACACAAATTAAAATTGATTTTCATTTTCAACAAAAGTTTTTTGTTAAACTTTATATCTGCTCCAGTAGATGATAGAAATCGTTTTTTAGAATGAAAAAGAATTACGTCTGGAGAAGGAACCCTGTATAGGCTTAAAATAATTTCACATGATTACTAAATGTCTAAATTGACTGGTATTTGTCTTGGAACCATCTAAGTCGCTGTTGTTGCAACGGTATTTACTCATAACATTCAATGAAATTTGTTTTTGTTACACGAAAACTTCCAAGTCATAATTTTATTAATTAGCCTTGGCGGTCTGCTACAATCTAATCTCCTTAAATGATTTCTTTTTTGAATATGTGAAGTCTATGCAAATAAACAAGCGATCATTAATCACTTAAAATGCAAACGTGTGTTGAGTGATTGTATATCGAAAATGATTTTTCTTTGTTTTATTTTTAACAAAACATGTGAACATCCTTTCTAATGAAGTATGAAATATTAAAGAGGAGAACATATTTGTACACAGTAGATTGAGCTATAAATGATAAATGGTTCTACTACCACGCCGGAATACTGTTTGTTTTGTACATGAAGTCAGAAATTATAAACGTATAGAGTATATCAAATGAAATCGAAATTATACGTCAATGAAGGACGACAGAATTTTAGATATAAGAATATCCAACCCTGATTAAAGCTGACAGAATTCTCCGCCTAAAGTAAATGTACTGAAAGTAAACGTCCCACTACGTGGCATTTACCCTGAAAAGCTGGCCAAAAAGGCAAAAATGAATTTAAAGCAATTTAAGAAACTGAGCATGCAGTTCGATAGATAATATAATTCTGCATTATATAGTGAATTTTCACGACTTTAAGTTGAGATTTGTAGATTTGAGACGATGTCAAAGTTAGGAAAGTGAAGAAAATTAAATGCGTTTTTGGTGTTTTTTTGAAATTTTAATAGGTTTATATGATATTTTTTTGTGGCTAAACGAATGGAGATTTTATATTGATTTTTTTATTTGAAAGGTATGAGCAACTGCTACTTTCAGTTTATATATATATCTCATATATTAATGTTAAAATTATTCGTCCAAAATTTGAAAATAATAAAAATTTCACATTTGTTTACCCTTCCTAAAAAAAGATAAGGATTTTAAAGGTGAAAGTACTTTTTAGTAGTTTAATGTTATATACCACAAGAAAATATGAACTCTCTACATTCAGGAAAAAAAAAAAAAAGTTTGAGCAAATTTGCGCAATTATTTTTGGCGATTTTTTGAAAATTTTACTTTTTTTTTGAAAAATTAAAAAAATTAGACGCAGTGTAATAAAGCCATAGGCAATAAAGCCATATGGCGTAAATTATGCGAGGAAATTCAGTAGAAGCGATTCCAATCGAGATGTCCTAAATAGGTTACTTTTAAGCAGTGATCCTTTTATAAGCTGCAGTACACAAAAATTGCGAAGGAATTCAGATATTATTAAATTACTCCTTCCTGACATTGATGATGAAAATGATAACGATTTTAACGATTGTAGTTGGTTTCACTTTTTAAGTATTTTTAAGTTAAGTATTAAATAATGTGAAATAAATATTATGAATAAATACTAATTATCATAGAACTTTAAAAACTTAATTACATATGTATATCGACTATTATAACAATATGAGATGTATGTTAGATTTTCTTAATGGACCATATGTGGTACCTAGGGGCACTTATGATCCGATCATAATAAAATGTGACCATAAATGATTCACATCCATATTAAACATGTTCATATCGAATTTCATCGAGGTAATAAAATGTTTAAGCCAATTATAATTGTTAAACATATTTTCTTAAGGGGCCCTATTTTAGACCAAGAGACAATTATGGACCGACTATAACAAAATTTGGTAATATGATTTAGATTTACAAAATACACGTTCATACCGAATTTCATCATGATACCGATGTTTTTAAGCCATTTATAAGCGCAAACGTGAATTTCTAAAGGGGACTTTATATGGGGACTAGGGTCAAATGTGATCCGATTTTCACCAAAAATTACACCATGATTTCTTAGTACACAGAACTGATCCATGCGAAATTTTATCATGATTGTTGCATAATTACTATGATTATGTGTAAATAAGTGCAATTTCGAGGGGAATTTGTATGGGGGCTAGGCGAAATCACGGACCGATTTGAATCAAAATCAGTTGGGTTTATCCTTGGGCCTAATTATCACTAACACTATCAAAAAATTCCAGCCATTAACTCATAAAACACTTCTATTAATTTTGGCCAGGTTTTCAGGCAAAATGCCACATAGTGCGTCCCCTAAGAAGGGAAATTTTGTAGAGCACACTATAGAGACTGACGAAGTATAACACTGCTGGCTATGAGCAGAAAGATGGTTCAAAAAAGGCTGTCATTCTCACTAAAACTTGATCTCTACTGTTTAAACAAGAAACATTCAATCAATGTATTTAAAAAATTATATTATTATATTTTATTTGTTAAGAAACTGTATTTTAGCACTTTAAAACAAATTAAAATTCTTGTTACTGAGGCCGAAATTTGGAAATAAAACCTCATATAATTCGATGTTTCTTCAAACGTAGAATTTAAACGGTTTAAATTCTTATTTTTTCAAGATTTTAAAAATATTTTCCACCGTTTCTTTAAATACAGATTTTAATCACAAAAGTTGTTTTTCTGTTTACAAATCTTTTCCTTACAAATTAAATTCTTTAAAATGTAGACTAGACCTCCTTGAAATGCTACACGAAACATTATAAACGGTTTTTGCAACCGTTTAACACTCTTGTACAAATCTTGAGTAATTAATCAATCATTAAATTGTATTTAATTTGGTTTTTTTTTTATAAAATAAATTCAAACACTTAGTGGCGGCCACTGAGCTGACTTACCTTTCTTCTATTGGTAATCCTTCCAATTCTGGCACTGTACACCAGTGCTGTTCGGGTATAAGTGTTAAAAATATTTGTGAAAAGTATACAAATGCTACAAAGAAGGCAAATGGTATCATGCATAGGAATAACATTTTTTGATATTTTCCAAATTCTCCTATTAAAGGCAACAGATCGTCGAAATCAATTGAGGGCTGACTGGCAGGCATAACGTTGTTGTTATTATTATTGTGATTATTGTTATTGCCAGGGCCATTGCCACTACCATCTAATTGCAGGCTGTTGGCATTGCCACTTTTACGACGTATTACCGTATCCGCAGCATTTTCATCATGTACAAATGCTGCATTAACAAATGTAGCATTAATTGGATTATCCTTCGTTTGACCCTGTGTATTATTGAGAGTCATAATTGTAAAGATTTATTTTCTCTGTTTGTTGTAATAAAACCAAGTAATTTTTTTATTTTATTAACACAATTATAAAACACTTGTTTTTTCTTTTTTTCTTCTTTATTTTTTTTTCTATTTTTATGTTTTTTTTTAGTATTCGTTGTATTTGTTTTAATTTTAAAAATTAAACTTTATTCATGTTTTTATACTTTGTATTACACGAGCAA
The DNA here is from genome assembly GCA_936449025.2 of Sarcophaga subvicina. Classification (NCBI taxonomy): domain Eukaryota; kingdom Metazoa; phylum Arthropoda; class Insecta; order Diptera; family Sarcophagidae; genus Sarcophaga; species Sarcophaga subvicina. The sequence goes on from OW388083.2 coordinate 80,221,839, forward strand.
GCGAGCGAATATTTAAATTCTAACGTTTAATGTTTCTTAAGACTAAAAACTTTAACAATTCTTCACGCCGATCAAACACAGAAGACTGAAATGAACGCCTGCACGACAAATGTTTTTATAGTATTTTTTGTTGTTGCTTATTCTGTTGTTAATTTCTGCTTCTTTACACAATAATTATTTAAGAAAAAAAATCAAACAAAATGAACACAAAGAATTTGAGCGGCTCAATGTGTTGTCGTTAATGCATTTTCGAACGAGTACTTAACGAACAAATTATTTATTACGTTACGTTAAGAACATACTCTCTGTGTTTCAATTTCCAGATTAAAGCAGTTTTTATTTTAAATTAGAGCCACTACTTAAGCTACTACTACACTACTTAAAACCGGTTACACGATTTGTTTTTAAGAAAACCGAAGTTATCTACGATTATTTTCAATTTGGTAAAAGTAATTTATTTCAACTTTAAACTAAAACAAGAACTTGAACAGGATTATGATAGGCGGCAAATACGAGAGCGGTCTTTAAAATTAGCCAACGTTGTGGATGATGGCAGTAGATTGATAAAATAAATGGCCTTGACAGAAAGTGGTGGTAACCTTAAAAAACATATGATTTAGGATATAAAGTAAATTGTTAGAATGAAGGTTGCTTCCGACCAAGTTTCCACTCTTGCTTGTTACACCATACTTTCCGAAATCCGATGAACTGCATGAATAGAACCCATTCCTAGAACTTTGTTGTCTGTTAAAAAAGTCCAGCGTCGTTTTGATTTTTTCTCTTTATTGTGCCATGCTGTTAGCGCATTTCTTCTACCAACGCACTTCCGTTCTTTGATAGATCTGTCCAGTTAGTTGTCCTTGTAGGATTAACTAATTTTGTAATTGCCCTCGTATATCTAGATGCGAGAAAAAATGATTTTTAATTTCGAATTAATAGTTATAATTTAAATAACCAAATGTGTTTACATTTAATATATTTTAATGTTTAGATGCAGAATATCTGGTTTGAAAATGAATTTTTTTCTTTATTTTGTTTTTTTTTAATACAAAGAAATTTACGGACATTAAATTTGGTTACTTTTGTATACGTATTATGCTAAATAAAAACCACGGACTAGATTAATTATAATAAAATTAATTTATTTTAAATTTAATAAAACAGGAAAAAAATAACAACAAATTCATTGCCAGCTTATTCAATTACCATATGTAGCCATATGTAGACAAAAAGGAAATAAAGCAGAGATAGAGTTGTTATGAACAATATTTGAAAACATCCTAAAATAATTAACATTCAAGGCCTTTAAAAAAGGCGCTATTTCAATAACTGTATTAAGTAATATTATTATGGTCTTCTTTTAAACATAAAAAGTTTATTTTTTATTTTATTTTCCGTTTATGTAAACATTAAAAAAGATTTTTTATTTATTTTAGTCTTCCACAACCGATTTTTATTTGCTTTTGATGATCTTTATACTTATTTTTAAACTTAGTATAAAGTTAAAAGAACATTATCATTTTCGATCTCTTAAAGATTTTAAACACGATTTCTTAAATGGTACTTGGCAAAAAAGCACTTTTGTTCGAATGGTACTTTTTGTCAGAAGTATTCCTTTGAAAATGTAATCTTTTAACCATGGTTCTTCCTAAATTTACTTTATAATAAATATTTGTATAGAAAGGGCACCTTTTGTTAGAAATGATTAACTTACTTTCGTACTAATTGCTGACCTCTACGTTGGACTACAGATAACGCTAAAGCCCACTATAGGAATGAGTTATGAATCATTCAACGATTCACTAAATTTACCGCCATCTTTTATTGATTTACCTCCATCCCTCACTGATAACAAGGCCTATAATGAAGACAATCGCTTCAATTTGAAATGGGATTATATTAAATTAAAGGGAGTATATTAAACTTAATCAATGAAAAATAATAAATGAATTACTAGTTCTTTTTTAAAATATTCTTTTTGAAAGGGCTGAATTCAAAAGAGAGTATAAATAGAAAATTACTATTTTTGTATGTGTGTGAAGTTAGCTACGAAAGTAATACTCCTTTTTTAACGCTGAATATTTTGTTAACAGAGACTGTTAAGTTAACATAATTGAAATATTTGGATAAGTGAAGAAAGATAATCTTAAATAATCACGAAAATAGAGATAAATTTTGAGAAAAAGTGAAAAGAAGACGAAGCTAATCCTTTGAAGTTTTCAAAAAAAAAAAATATAAGAATTTTTACCAAATATGTTCTCCATAAATCGTGCAAAATTTTCTAAAATTTAAAAAGGTGCAGTTTTGGACCTAGTCGGCTGAATAGCTATTGGATCAAGGATTCCAAAACCATTTTCGTTACGGTAAAGTGACCCTTGGGAACGCAGATATAGCCGACAAAGCAAATGAGAAAAAAGTGCTCTATATAAATTAAGCTAAATCAGATAAAAAGTGGACTTGTGGGGGAAGTGGACCTAGCGAGTTGGAAAGCCATAGTATGAAGGATTACAAAATTGTTTTCCTTATGGCCTGGCGATACTTGAGACCGGAGATATAAATAGGCGAAGAAGCTAATGGAAAAAAATGGACTTGTGGGGGAAGTGGACCTAGTGGCTAGATGGACATGATATCAAGGATTACAAAACAGTTTTCCTTAGGGTTGACCTTTTCTTGGGACCGAAAATATAATAGTTTATATGAGCTATAAAGTGCTCTGTATATTATGAACTTAAAAATTTTAATAATTCTCATTGAGTTAATATGCACTTATATATAAAAGAAGATCTTATTTCACGCAAGTTTCATTTCTCTTGTAAATGGCTCGCATTTTTGGACGATGACTTCCATTTTTTTGCTGGATGACTTGTATTTTTTGGATAATGACTTGCATTATTTCGGATGATGACTTGCACTTTTTTGACCGATGATTTGCATTTTGTTGGCCTCTGACTTGCATTTTTTGGTCGATGGCTTGCATTTTTTTGTCCGATGGCATCCAGTGCTGATGCGCGAAGCTGCAGAGCGAAAGAATGGGTCAGATGTGTTGCATAACCACTGCTGCCAGATTTTTTTCAGCCCTCATCCCCAAATCCATTTTGTTTATCCCCAAAAATCCCCAAATCCATTATTTTATCCCCAAAAAATCCCAAATACAATTAAATTAAGAATTGTTTCTTATTTATTTAAAAATTAATTTATTTTATGTGCACATATGTATGTAAGTACAAATTAATGCCGAGTTCAATATTAACATACAGTGGCTCCATCGCATAATCGGACAAGCATTAGTCTGATATGTATGTGCCTAAAACTTATAAAGAAAATATTAAATATATGGTTTTTTTGCTTTTATTTACACTCTACATTACAACCTTTTAGATTAATAAAAAATAACAAAAATTTTCATGATAAGGGTAATTTTATAAAGAAAAAGAAAAATAACTCAATTTTTTGTGCTCAACACCTAATCGGACAAAGAAGAGCACCATTGCTAAAAATGACGAAAGAGAACAATTAATACTTTGTGGCAAATCCTTTGTTCTCAAGAGCGGCCTGTAAAAGTTTTGGAATTGATTTTACAAAATTGTAGCATTCCTCAGGTTATATGGAGTCCCAAGCTTCCAGTATAGCCGCCTTAAGATGATTCAAAGTTTTAAATTGTTAATGGTATACTCTTTTAGCTCATTCTTCCCAAAGATGTTCAATTACGTTGAGATCTGGGCTCTGTGCAGAGGTTTTTATAAGTTTGGGGGAATTATGGACCAACCAAAGCTTTTCCACACCCGAAGTGTGCTCGGGATCATTGTCCTGGTAAAAGGAAAATCATTCGCAATGCCTAATTTCTCGGCACTTTGCTTTACATTTTCCTTCAAAATATTGAGGTAGAAAAATTTGTTCATTTTACCATCAATAAAATGCAAAATGACCACCCCAGCACTCGACATGAACCCCAAACCATAACAGAGCCTCCTCCATCCTTAACAGTAGCTTTTGTATTTTGAGGATTAAATTCTGCATTTGGTTTACACCACACAAACATCTTGTCATATGATCCATGCAAATTGAATTTGCTCTCGTCAGTGAACAGAACCTTGTAACGAACAAAAACTATCAGCAAAAATGTATTTTAAGATATCTTTACACCAAATTACCTTATTCCAAAAATCTTCTGTTTTAAGCAAATACTATTTAGCAAATTTTATTCTTTGTTTTTATTCCTAGGCCTAATAAATGGCTTTTTTCTGGCAAATCTACCATGGTAGTTATATTTGTGCAATGTATTACGAATAGTATTTAAGCAAACATTTTTTCCACTGCTGTTTTAAAGATATTTTTAGTTCTTAGGTATTGCGAATGATTTTGCTTTTCACCAGGACAATGATCCCAAGCACACTTCGGGTGTGGAAAAGCTTTGGTTGGTCCATAATTGCCGCAAACTTATAGAAACCTCTGCACAGAGCCCAGATCTCAACGTAATTGAACATCTTTGGGAAGAATTAGCTAAAAGATTATACCATTAACAATTTAAAACTTTGAATCATCTTAAGGCGGCTTTACTGGAAGCGTGGGACTCCATATAACCTGAGGAATGCTACAATTTGGTAAAATCAATTCCAAAACGTTTACAGGCCGCTCTTGAGAACCAAGGATATGCCACAAAGTATTAATTGTTCTCTTTCGTCATTTTTAGGTGTCCGATTAGGTGTTGAGCACAAAAAATTGAGTTATTTTTCTTTTTCTTTATAAAATTACCCTTATCATGAAAAATTTTGTTATTTTTTTATTAATCTAAAAGGTTGTAATGTAGAGTATAAATAAAAGCAAAAAAACACATATTTAATATTTTCTTTTTAAGTTTTAAGCACATACATATCAGACTAATGCTTGTCCGATTATGCGATGGAGCCACTGTATATGTATGTACATAAGAGTATACACATACTACTTTTAATAAAATAATTTAAATTCATTTTTATAAACTACCTTAAAGGTTGTTTACTGTAGTCAAAAGTAAAAAATAATTAGATTAATTACAATATTAAATAATATAAAAATTGTAGTTAAAAAAACTATTGGCCAATATTAACTATTTCAAAAATTTCGGTATCGAAGTCCTCCGAGTCATTAGCTTCAGAAATTTTATTGTACATTGTATTCGAGTTAAAAAGTTTCAACATTTCAGGAGATGGTACGAACTTTTCACAGCAAACAGAATTATTTGTTACACATATATTTAGTCTAAGAGGGGCTTCTAATAATTCATATTGCATTTTATTTCGTATTTTTGTTTTGGTAAGATTCATTATTAAAAAAAAACCGGTTCAACGCAAACGTTACTTGTTGGTACACACAGAATATTTAAAACTAGTTCAGCAAGTTCCTTGAATGGTTTATAACCTGCAGAATCTTTGTAGCAATAAACATTACTCCAAAATACATTTAAATTTTGTCCAGACTCTGCTCTAAAACAATCGTTTTACAAATGGAATTTTTCTCCATTACTATTCATATAAGTCTATTGGGATATTTGCCTTTAAGACAGGATTTAATATTTTAGCAATAGAACAAAAAATTGGTTGGTCCATTGAATTACAGCATATACTTGGAGAAAATTGTTTGTATGTTTTAAAAAAAATCATATTTGTTGGAAAACATAGAATTGCCAGAGTAAAAATTCTATCACTTAAATTTTTTTATTATTATCCATTATGTTACTAAATCGGTTTTTATATGTAAAAAAATCTATAGTTTTTTATCCTCAAAAACTCCCCAGCAGTGTTGGTTCATCCCCAAAAAATCCTTAGATCCCCAAACTGAAATTTTCATCCCCATTGGCTAAAAAAAATCCCCTATTTGGGGATAAATCCCCTAATCTGGCAGCAGTGTGCATAACCACCAAATCTTCGGACGAATTCTCTACAGTTTGAATTTAATTTAAGGACCGACAGGATTAGGATTGACAATGTAGTACTAGATTCAATGTAGTACAAGATTGTAAATCAAATCTGGTCGAGATTGGTTAGAAGGACACGTAAAGTCTGATCAGTTTTCAAAGGAGCAGGCTCAGTGTCGTTTTTGGTGTGGACTTTGGGCATTCATAATGTTAATCTTTCTCATAATCTTAACTATATGACGAGGAATAAGTGATAACAGTCCTTACCAATTTTGTATATGCCCAATGTTATGTCGTAGAAGAAGAAAGTGCCTTTGCCTTTATCAATCAATTGATCTCACTGATAGGCATTGGGAGATTAGGCAGACTGTCATAATGTGTTTTGGTGTTAACCTGTGTTTTAGTGTTAACTCGTGTTGATTCGACATGTGTGTTTAAAGTTTCAATAAAATGAAGTACAACACTGAGCCAGACTGATATCCATGTAATGTTGTAATTACCCAGAACCACACAAACGTTGAACATTTTTTTTGGATTATTTGGAAATATTTTAAACTGCCTCGTCACACTCTCTACTGAAACGCTCTGCATGAAAAAAATATTATTTTTTCCCGTTCAACCGTGTTACTTATCTTGTGTTTGTACGTCATCATTGTTGAAAATCAGTTTTTCTGAATATTAACTAGAGTCTGGGGTTACCCGTCAGAGTTATTTTACATTTTACTCATCTTAAAACGATATCAAATTAAAGTAAATTATTTTAGTTGCATTATTAATACGATATACATACATACGGATAGTATTTTTTTTTCAATCTTGACAAAGAATGCTTAATAAAAAAATTGGATAAGTATTCTAATGGAAGTTTTTTTTAGGGAATAACACAGTGGTGTTGTTTATGGTCCGCATTCTAGTTCATTTCTTTTTTTGAAGTCTTGGCTTTTATTTTTTTAATTTTAATAAATTGTAGGATATATTATATAAAATCAATTGAAAATAAATAATTAATAATTAATTATAATGTCCGGTCTTTTTTATGGAGACTACGACTTTCACTTGCTTGTGAAAATATGTTTTATTTCTTCAATTAATCAATACTCATACGAATTGCGTTGGAGAATTGGTTCAATGTGTGCTGCACATTCGATTTAATGAGTTTATTAACATAAAAATCTTGTTCAATACGGAATTTGTTTAACCTGAAAATGTAAATTAATTTCAAATGTATGACGAAAACAGTTAAATTAAAAGTGAAGTCTTAATCCAATCATGATCGACCATATAACACAGTATGCGCACTGTTGTTGAGTGCAAAAGTGGTTTAAACCATCACGTTTCTTAATATATAATTATTCTGCGTTTTTTATTTTGCCAGCGTGTTAAATAGTTCTTCTGGATTTAGAGCTCTTACTGTTATAAACCCATCTTATGTAATACATTTTATAGAACACAGTGGCTATGAAGGGCTACCTCGGCCTTACTGAATAAGATTCAAAAAGTGGTATGTAACATTTTTGCCACAGACAACTCCAAAGACAATGTTTTATTTCAAATTTTTGGATATCTACATAAAGAAATCCCGACTCTTATTACTGTTCTGTGGAGGTGCATTGTACTGCGACAATACGATCTATTGTGCTTGCTCTTAATCTATGAAGGGTATATTGTTTCACCAAATCCTATTGCCCTGATAAACTTCAGGATGTTATTCGGTATTAGTAAGGATAACTTTCTGGCTAGCATTTGATGGAAACACAGGTGTTCCCTTTTGAGATGCATTAACGTCATACATTTTCCAAGTACGCCTTCTAATGATTAATTCTCTGTGAATATTCTCGCACTGGTCTTGCTTCGATTAAGTTTTAAATTGTTTTATCATTCTCTGATATCTACATACATTTGTATTCCGTCATTGTATGGACTAACTGAACGTAAAGTAAATCATCTACGGATGTTAAAACATTCTTGTTGCGCTTCAACCAACAATTCACTGTAGGATAGAATATATAGAAGCCTCCTGATAGTGACATACTAATCCTTCTGCCTTAATGAGAAGAAGCATATTATATGCTGTCAAAGCACTCGAGAAACATAGATTAAAATTTCTTGTGAAACATCAATTGTATCGCCAATGTGGTATTGCTAAGTCTTGTCGGTTATCTGAGGAGTCTTTGTTTAGAAGACAGAATGGAGAAGGGAGTAATGCATTATCACTTTAGAGCAATAATAACATACAATTATACATACAATTAACTTGTCTAAATCTGGAAATACGGCTTAGAAGGTTATTATTAGGATATATACCTTTTTCTTCCTTTTCGTTCTTTTATTTATTTTGCTTTGGTTCCAGTTTCACTAATCAAGTTTTTCAAGTTATGTGGGTAATCGATCTACTGCAGCAAGTTCTAGTATGATAACTTGGTCAAATGTTAAGTGTAGTAGTGAAAAAATTTTGTTGGTTAGTTCCTAATATTTTCCAAGAGATGACGCAGTATGTCCTTTCGATGATGGAATATTTAGAGGATTATTGGAAGGTTACTGACATAGAAGTGATAGATTATAAGTCACAGTGCCTTTGGAGACTGCGCTACACCCATCTATGACAGCAACACCTACTATGGGATATGTAAGTTGGAGAAGCAGTTCAGAGTAAATTGTTTTAATGCCCTTCAAAACCGCATTGCAGTCGTTTTATAAGTAGAGTGACTGTAAAGGGTAGCATTTTAAAAATAAAAACCTACAGCTGGCATCCCCAAACACAGTTCGTTTAAGTTTCCTGTGTTAGAAAGTAAATTTCTTTACTTTTTTATATCGAAAATCAGTGAATATTTTTTAACATTTGGGTGTTGAAAGTAACTGGTTATTTTTAAATGTTCGTAATTTAATTAAACTCACTGACAAATATAAGAAATGTTAATTATTTATACAAGTATTAAATATGTTTTTAAAGTAATAAAACAAATTCTAAAGTATTAAATAATTAAGATTGATTTGATACAGAAATGTCAAGTTCATTATGTTAATCAATAAATTTCTGTATGTATTTAATCAAAAAATAATAAATTGATAGAAAGTTAAACCGGTTTGAACTTATAACATGAAAAATTATTGTTCCAGTACAAATAAAACATTCTGAAATAACTTTAAATCACACAACAACAATATAAAGAACGTAACAGATATCCGGTATTCCGGCATTTCATTCACTTTTATTTGTTAATTTATAATCAAATTGTACGCTCGAAATTACACTTGCTTAACATCTGTTCACTTTAATTTTTTTTTTTTGTATGTAAGAATAAACAAAAAAAAACAATTTAAATTTGAATTCATATTTTTATGTTCATTATAAATTAATATTGATGTCAGTATATGGTTTAATAAGACCAGTCGATACATCGACAAAGTGTCTCCATTCATTTATCGATTTCATACATTCCTCAGAAATTGATAAATGAATCATTCATCGTCTTGCTGGGAAAACTCGGTGAGATGTGAATTTGTTTTTCTACACTTAACGTTTTATACGTCATCGAATGAATAGTTCAATGATTTTTTTTATTAATGGGAATATCCCCACAATAACAATAACTACTGCAAAGTACATATACATACATACGTATGTACACACCAGTACATATTGGAAAACAATAGTCCAACGTATGAATGTTTAGCACGTTATTACAGAAAACGTGACGTATTTATTTTACTGCATTTTAACATATTTATTGTACATATGTAATTGTATTCAGCTTTGTAACACAAAAAAAAATGAGGTAAAGTCTCTACTCTCTAGTTGACAAGAAAACCCTTTTATGTTTGCATTATTTGCCGGAATATTCCGCGAACAAATATGTTTACTTATTGCCAGGAGAAGAATATTCTACGAATAAATTCTCTGTATTATCAATAGTCGGCTTACAATGACTCTAGTTAATCACTCAATCATATATACATTCAGATCTATAACATGAGGACACAGATAACATCTTGATTCTCCGAACAATTTACGAGCAGATTCATTTCTACCAACATACTTTTAAATTTACTACTTTGTCAACCTGAGTAAGAAATAAATCTTAAACCTAGGCATTCCGATGAAATGCCGCTGTATATTGACTTTGCCTTTATTGGCAAAAATCCATAGTCGTACTCTCCTTAGGGCCAAAGCTTAGATCAAATTTTAAATCTCGCAATATTTTCTTTGGTATAAACTTGATTAATATAAGTGTGGCTTTATGTTAAACAGGTAGCATATACCCGCAGCTTTTTACATATACTACATACATGTAAAGTCTAGAAAACAACTAGTATGCATAATGCAACACTTTGTTACAAAATAGAAACTATGATGCAGTCGTAGTTCTCCTCTCTTCTTCTAGAAAAAGTATGATGGATAATCCAAATGTGCTGATTTCACGGTGTTTCAGTAATTAAGCCTTGCTTACGAGGAAGTCTACTTCGCAACATTTCTAGATTTTTTCCCGTTCTACTACAAAATAGATACGATGATGCAGTAGTAATACTCCTCTCTTCTCTTTACGGTGTTCTCAATAATTGAGCTTAGCTTATGAATAATTATGGCGTATTTTGCATTTGGATTTACACATCTATCCATATAAAGGCCAACTCATGCAGCAAGTGTTCAGTATTTTTTTTCCAACTGACTCTGAAAGAATCCTTAAAGTCAATTTAGAGCGCATGTGATAACTAACGGGACAGTATATAGTTTCAATATGACGGTGCCACAAGCGATGTAACAAGATCGATATAGGCTTTTTTGCATGAGAAGTTTTTAAAACAGTAATTTTAAGGTTTAGATTTTTTTGTGGGACAAAAATTGCTCAATCGTTGATTCTGTAACGGACCGATATGTGTGCTCAAGTTAGCTTTTCTACCACTACAACCTGGCTACTTATCTAATCCCGCGAATCCTTTTAATTATAAGGTCGGGGAAAAGTTTATAGTGTTTAAGTTTGATCGTATAGTAGCTGTAGCGCGAATCTAGATATTATTCTCCATTTTTTACAGTCTTTATTTTAAATTTTGTAAAAAAAAATTTTGTTTAAAATAAATTTCGATAATATTTTTCAAAAGCAGTTCTTTCGTATTTGTAAACTTTTACAAAGTGTGTTTAATTTTAAAGTTTAACTTTATCCCCTTTGAAATTCTACTTACCGGCTTAAATGTGTTGTAAATTTTATTTCTTTATTGAAAAAAAAAAAACCTGGAAAACAAAATGTGTCCCCATTTCAAAATTTAATTTAAACGACCGTAATATTCCTTTTTTAGTTTTCTTTTATTTGTTTGTTTGTTTGTTTTTTTTTTATTTATTTATTTTGCTTCTTATTACTATAGCATTTGCAAATTTCTTTTATAACTTTCTCTGATAATTTTTAAAAATTTTTAATGTTTTTATTTTTATTAAATTTTGTAAGTTCAGATTTGTTTTAATTCAAATTGGTATAGGAGTTTGTGGTGAATATAATGATTTTTCTTTGTTTTATTTTTTAAATCATCTTTACCATATTTGTAATGTAATTAATGTTTCTTCTCATTATTTTATTTTGTTTTTCTTTTTTTATTTATTTTATTTATATAAATTAGATTTTCAGTATAGTATAAATATTTACATAAAGTTTTTATTATTAGATTATTAGATTTTAAATTTATTAAAATCTATTTATATAAAAATCATAGTTAGATTAATTTTTATAAAAAAGAATTGTGGAAAAAAGATAAAAAAAATATTATAATTAACATATTTGAAAAAGAAAAGTTTTTAACAGGGTTTTGAATAAAAATAAAAAAAAACAATTTAAATTTAATTCATAATATTGTTACAAAAGAAGTTTCAGTTTTTTATACTTTGTTAATAAAGTTTTGATAAATTTTTTTATTTGCTTTTACTTTGGACTTGAATTTGCGTTCAGGAAAATATTTTAATAAACGTTTTTTTAAAGCTTGCAACTGTAAAATAAAATAATTTATTATAAATATTATAATAATATTAATTTGACTTCTTTTAATTTATTTTATTTTGTTTTATTTTCTTTTCTAATAATGAATCAATAAAAATAATGAATTAAGTATGAAAATATGTATAAAGGTTTGCTAGTTAAATTAAATTTAAAAAAAATAATTCAAAAAGTTTTAAATCCACAATTTTTTTAAATTAAAATGCCATGCTTTATATCAAAAATTATTGTTTCTTTGATTTAAATATTAAGAAGTTGATATTTTATATGTTTATAGTATAAATAAATTTAAAAAAATTACAAATTAAACATATTACGAGTTGCCAAGAAAATACGACTTTGTTGCTTAATGGCAGATACAAAAAAATCTTATATATTTTTGAAACAAGATTAGTTGTAGTAACACAAAGCTAGGTGTACAAAATTCATTCGCTTTTATGTTGTTATAATAAATAATAAAGACAAATTCACTATAGAATATTGGACACGTCAGTATAACCAATACAATTAATTTTGGTTTATTGGCTTCACAAAGCCGAATTATAAAAACAAAGAGTCCATATCGAAACCTAACAAATCTTTGTTGAGTTATTAGAAATAAAATCGATTTATTATTTTTAATCGCATTAATTTTTATTTATAAGAAATTTTTTTATTGAAAACATAATTTTTCCTCTCTCTATCAGTTGCATATTTCGGAACCAACAATTTGCAAATTGTAGAATCCGAATATTGCCAAACGTTCAGAAAAATATTTGTGGTTCGAAGATAAGTTTTACCACGCTGTTTTTATAAGACATACGATTTCAAACGATTGTAAATTTGTATAAAAATAACTCAAAAATGTTTGACAAATGGAGTGTTTTTTTTTTTAAATTTCGAACACCTGAGAACGCTTGTCTTTCAGAAACAGGCTGCTATGTTTTCAAATGATTTGGTATTCCTGTTGTGAAAGTTAAAAGTTTATTATTTAAGAAATTTTATTTTATAAACAGTGAAATACATATGACTCCATTTCCTTTCTAAAAAAAAAAAAAAAAAAAAAAAAAAAAAAAAAAAAAAAAAAAAAAAAAACGGTTTGAAAATGTTTTAAAAATACGAATATGTCAACGTGAAACCAAAGACGTTAATGCACTGTGGCTTATAGTTTATTTCGTGTTTCTAAAATATTGAGACGAATGCCAATACGAATGAATTTTTTATGGTAATTTTTTTGTTACTACAACGAATCTAGTTTAAAAAAAAAATAAAGTTTTTCCTTTTTGTCTTTATAAAGAAAATACAGTTTAATTTGCATAGAAGTCTGGGTACACGAAATAGGCTGTGAGCCATAACCAGTGTACATCCTTATTTACTTTACAAAAAATAAAATAACAAAAATAATATTTTTTATTACTTTTTAAGCCAGATAACGATTCTTTTAAGAAACGCGCTTATATTGTTTAATAAGCTTTTACAATACATATATTAATATTTTATGAATACATTTATTTTTAGAAATATTTAAAATTTCTAAAGAAAATTTTTTTTATATTTTAAATAAATTTCAAACATTTTGAGAATTATTTTTCTAAATTTAATTTAATTTTAACAGCCCTTCTTTGCAAACCATCTTATATCAATAATAAACAAATTAAAATCAAAATTTGTTTTCTTCTCAAATTGTTGTTTTAAATTTTTAGTTTTTTTTTTAATAAATTAAATAACGATTCAATTAATATGTTTTTTTTACTTCTTCATTATTAATATTTTTAATTTAGTGTTTTTAGGATTTAAATTGTAATGACTTTGCATTTGTAGAAACATTTAAAAAAATGTTTTTCCTTTTTTTTATTTATTTATTTTTTGTAATTGTAATTGTGTTTGCTTTCCATTATTTAGTAGAAAAAAATTGTTTTTTCTTTTGAAAGTCTGAATATACGATGAAAGTAAGCACTTAAATAGATTTTATTTTGAATGTTCTCGTTTAATTTGTTGTTTGTCTTCAAATTGAATTAGGCGACATACAAAATTGTTTCTTGTTTGTTGTGTTTACCATACCTCTGGTGGTAGTATGGATTTGGTTTTGCTTAATTACATTTTAAATACATACATACATTTTGAAATAAAAAAAAAATTCCTTTTTTCGATAACATTAACTTTAAGGGTGTTTTTATTGTATGTATGAGTAGAGTTTTAACAAATACAAATACATTTAACGATTTATTTATTTTTATTTTATTTTCTTTTTAATTTAATTTCTCTTTCTGTTTTTGTTTATGATTTTAGAAAACATTACATTTCATAATGTGTTTTATTAACATTTTTGCTCTTTTTTCTTTAATTTCTTCCTTTTTTGTTTTGTGTTTGCTTTTTTGCATTAGGTTTTAACAATTTAAATAGTAAATTTAAAATACGTTTGCAATTTTTATGTTTAACACTTTAACTTTTTCCTTTTTTATTCAAATTTATTTTGTTTATGTTTGTTTGTTAATTATTTGTTTTTTTTTTTAATAAATTTTTTCTTTTTGCTTAAAACAATAAATTTTAATAATTTTTTATTTTACTTTTAAATTTTAAATTAAATTTATAAATATTTTTTTTTCATTTTAACGTTTATATATTATTGTATATAACGTTATACCATTATATATGTATATATAAAGTATTTTACCGTTGCTTATAACATTCTAGGCATGTTAAATCTCTGGCTTTATTTTGGTTCATCGGTGCTTAGCTATATTTTTTAGGCTTAATTAGAAACTCAAGTCTTTCTCTTAATGTTCCTATTTAAAGATCTCTTATTTAAATTGTATGTAAATTAGAGACAAACCATATTGGTAGAGAGAGAGAGCGTAAGAGAGCTCTTTGAGTATAATAGTTGTTTTGAAAAATCCTTTCAAAACTCACTTGCTACCCACTTAAAACTGCAAATACAATCAAGTGGAAAAATATGCAATTAGAAAGACGTTTTCAATTAATTAATACGAGATGACATTCAATAATAATTATCTATTGATTATTAATTGTTGATGTTTTTATTTTTTTATTTTTGAAAGTAAAATAAAATGACAGACTAAATACAACAAATGCTATTCAAATGTATATTGCAAAATAACAATAAAAAACAACAACAAGAAACAAAATCTAAAATAGAATGGTGAAGACTTAGCAAAAGAATTAAAATATTGATTGAGAAATGATCGAATTGGTGAAATGATAGTCACTACTTTAGAAATTAAAAGTCAATTAAATAAATTACTAAAAAAGAAAAGAGAAAATATTTATTCTTATCTTGGAACAATCCCCGTTATGAGAAATATCTAAAGTCAAATTTTATTCCCCGAAATTTGTAATTAAAGGAAAGTTGTCTAAATTACTATTTTTTTTAATAAATTGTTTAGTACCTATAGCCTCCTATTAGGAGAGAGAAATTGCAAACAACAATTTTTATTTCATACACAGTTTCTCTATCGAAGAAAAACCATTGAGTTGTATTTTACAAATTGTCTGCTTAGATAAAAAAAAAACTAAATTTTCTACATGGTTTCTACTTAGTACTACTTTTTAAAAGCTTATACATTATAAACATATTAATATGTAAATTATTAAAGAATTTTAATCCCACCTATATACAAAAAGTTTTTAAATACATTTTAAAACAATAAAAAGTCCAGCTGAAACGAATTAAATTTCCCATAATTTGTGTGATCAAAATGTAATTTTTTTTTCAAACATAGATTGTGTTCACAATACAGTAGAACATTTTAATTTAATACATCCGAACCGCCTTATAATATATGCACTTAAAGCATTAAAGCTTATTTGCACAAAACCTCAATAAGTATTATTATTATCGTACCTATCGTATGTACATACATACATACATATATGTATGTGTATGTAAAAATTGAAAAAATTTCTATTAAACTATTATTAAAGGATTAGTGTCACACTGAACAAAAGTTAGAGAAGATTTACTTCTTTTTTTTTACTACCTAGCCGACCATTAAATGGATTTGTTATTCATTTAAGTTACAGCATTTTTTAGAAATGTTTGCTGGTTTTAATTAAAAATTAAATATTTAATCAAAATTAAAAAAAAATTGATTAAAAATTAAATATTTAATCAAAATTAATGCTTCAATAACTAATTAAAATGCACAGAATTTTAGAAGCGATGAACATAATTACTCGATTAAGGATGATAGTTGAACATCAATTGCCAAAAATGGTATTACAGCAGAGAACGGACAATCAGGATTTTTATCGGCAATTACAAATTACTTTAGTTAACCAGCTGGCAAAGAATCTGAAGTTCGAATGCAAAGTTTATTTATTTTGTGGTCTGATGTATGGGTTTTAGAATAAATTCCCTTGGAACTCTCCTACAAAGTTACAGTTTGCAGATGATTGAAAATGTATGTGAAAAACCCTCAATTACAGAAATATTTTTGAGTTATGAGTCGAAAAGGATCTTCAAATGGGTTGTCAGCCGGCAACTATAAATTTTTAGGCGCAGAAATGATCATTTTTGTTGATTGTCAGCTCCGGAAAAATAAAATTTTTTTTTTTTGGCATCTGTCCACCTAAACTGGAATTTAGTTGTCAGCCATAATCCATCCATTTTACTTTCAAACAAATTTTAGATAGCTTAAAGCCATTGGTCTTACTTTGGACTTTACAAAGTTACATTATTTACAATAAGAGAAGCGTAAGGCTTTAATAACTTTATTAACTGCCAATATTTTTATATCCTGTACAATAATTTTTAATTCAATTCCCTAAAACTCAAAACGAAATTCATATGATGAAGCTCTTTTAAAAATTTCAACTAACTTAACATTCTTTTCGAGGGTCAACGCATTAAAAACTTTATTTAAAAAGCCTTAAATGATATTGACTTCTTTGCTACGAATTAATAATTACACATAATTTTTTGTTTGTTTTTCTTTTTCTGTATTTGAATTCTCAACATTTATAATGTTTAACGAAAACAAATAAATTTATTCCAATTACAAATAAATATTATTAAAAAATTATAAAAAATTTATTGCCATAATAATAAAAAAAAAATAAAACAATTTAACTAAATTATAAAAGACGTTATTAATATTAAATTTTAACACGCTTTAATATATGTAAAAAAACTGTGGGATGGTTTGTTATAAACTTTATATCCTTCTTAAAAACAAATATACGATATAATTGAACTCTTTTTTTTAGAGGTGAATTGTTTTCTTTTTTTAATTTCTTTTGGAAATCATATAGTTTAAATGATAAAAACAAACAAAACTAAATCAGCGAGTAATTGTTTTTTGTAAATCATTTTTTGTTTGTTTGCTTCTTATAAAAATTTTATAAAAAAAAATGAATTATAAATCTTTATATTGTAGTTGTAGTAGTAGTGGTAGTAGTAAAAATAATAAATTTATGTCAGCTAATAGCAGGCAGAAGGAGTAGTAAATGAGTTTTAGAAGTTGTTTTATGATAATTTTTTTTAACAAAATTTTAGTAGTCATCATCAAAATCATCATCGTCATCGTTTGATTCATTCGACTCGCCAAACAGTAGACTCATACTACTCTGATGATGTATCTGAAATGTTGAACAACGCAGAAAAGAAAGAGGACATACTCAAAACTTCAGAAACTATTTCATTGACAATTTGTTGTTTTATTTTTATGAAAACAAAAAAAAAATAGAAACCAAAACTAAACTCTATGCTTTAGAACTAAAAAAAAAAATAATATGGTAAGATTGTAATGGTAGTAAATAAATTATGTACAAAATTATTTCCCTGATGGTGGTAATAAAGTAAATGTATGCTTGTTTCTTATATTTTTTTTATAAAGACATAATACTGACGTTAAAAATAATTAGAACTTATGAAAAGTATTAAAAACTGTCTACAAACCATTTGGTGTTCAGTTTTTATTTTTAAAAGTCCACAACCAAAATAAAAC
Organism: Sarcophaga subvicina; assembly: GCA_936449025.2. Lineage (NCBI taxonomy): Eukaryota > Metazoa > Arthropoda > Insecta > Diptera > Sarcophagidae > Sarcophaga > Sarcophaga subvicina. The sequence goes on from OW388083.2 coordinate 80,239,655, forward strand.
AAGTCCAAACCAAAAAGAAAAAAACCATAACCAATACAACATGTACATATTAAATTAAATTTCCTTTAATTATTATTATTATGGTTGTTATTATTATTAAAAATATATATATTTATATAAATTATATACATCTTTATAAGATAGAATTCATTAACAAACAGCAATGATTAAATCGAAAGTTCCATATAGCAAGAGTATAACCATTCATATCTACATATGTATATAAAAAACAGTTTATAAACAAGACTCATTTTAACCAAAAGAAAAAGAAAAAAACAAAAGCTGCATTCATTTCCTTTCAAAATTTCTAGAATATATTTTAAAACAATTAATTGACATTGTAATGGTCATGTATTATTATATTTAAAAAATTATATATAAAATTGCTTTATCTGCAGTTAGAATCGTAAATAATTTTTTAAAGTTTTCCTGATACACAATATATAGACGGATTTTAAAGGTTAATAACATTTTTCAACAGAAAACTTGCGAGTAAATTAGGAAATATTTGTTAAATATTCAAGAAATATTCAAGAATTTCACTTGTTATTATTCTCTTCGCTACACCCAACATTGGAAATTATCTTCTATTAAATACAACCATCGTACTTCAGACTGATACTATTTAAGTCTTAAAGCATTATCATTCTCTTAGAAAAACATAAAAAAAATTAACAATTCCAATTCATCTCTGCCGACACTAAATTCTTTCCTCTATGAATTGAATTATAAACTTTCTGGTGAATTTTTATTCTCCTTCAAGTTTATAAGTTAAACAGATTGTATTTTTGTAGTGAAGAAAGTGTGTTAAACTAAATAAAATAAATAAACTTGAGATACATTTTTCAATCCTTAAATAATTGATTTATAGAAAATATACAAATTAATGAGTCACGGAAATGAAAAAGAAATAAACTTTTGAATATTTTTTGTTTTGTCTGATATAATCGTGATTAATTTCTTTGTGTTTCGTAAAACAAAATACAAGAACTGGAGAGTATATAAGATATATTAAATAAATTAATTTAAAATAATAAAATTCTTGTTGAAAAAAAAATATATTCTTGGGATTGATAAAGCTTAATTCAATCAAATGCCTTCTATAATCATTAATATTGTTTATAGGAAATTCAAATAAATTGAGGAAAATTTACTGCACAAACAGCCATATAAGATATTCACATATTATGGATACCTAAATTAATTTAATTTTTTTAAATATTACATTTGAAAAACCGTTTTCCAATATTCTATAAAACAATTACTTTCTGTAAACAATCTTTCAATTAAATATTATTTTTGTAATTAAAAAAACATTTTCTGTATATTTAAGCTCTAAGGACTATTTTCTAACATTTTAATTTTTTTTATTTAAGGTGTATCATTGCAGCACCTGCAACAAAACCTTCACTGAGACTCATTTTTACATGAAGGGCGTCGAAAATTTTGAAAAGAAAATAAACTGCAATTATTCAGATATTCACGATAAAGGTAAGTAATAAAATCTTTTTAATTTCAAACATTAATAATATCTTTGAACAATCGTTCAAAAACATCGCAGTTTACTGCTTGTAGAAATTGTAATTATTAAATGAAGAAACCCTCTATTCAGATAAAGATTAAATATTTGTTTTTAAGATCAAAAGAAAAAAGGATAAGTTATTCATATAAACAAATATTTCAATTATAATTTATTGTAGACATTAATAACTCATGGATTTATACAACTTAATTAATTGCAAATTAAAAATCAATTCAACTATAATATCACTTATATATCCTACTTTAAATTTAAGGAACTAAAAATTTTGAAGTCCCTTTAATGAAATTGTCAGGGCTTTCTGGTTCTGAACTTTTGATTTAGCCATTACTGTAGTAGTGCCACTTTTAGGTACAATGAAAACAAAAATATTATGATTAAAATGAAAATATCTTCATGTGGAAGAAATTCTTTGATTTTCATTCGTTGTATTTCATTTGCTTATAATCAACGAAAGAAAATATTTTTTTTATTTACGATATTTATGATTAATAATGTAATGTAACGATTATAATGAGTATTTCGTGTGCAAGTGTTTAGAACAATAAAAGAAAATTTCATATTTTCACTTTTGCTTCCTTTTTTCTTTTCTTTTTTTAACTTAAATTTAAAAACTTATTTGTATAGCACAGTGGGTCAAAGGCAACAAAATTAGTAAAAAAAAAAATTAGATACAGAAAATACAAGTTAATTGTTTGTATGCATGTATGCATTTACGCGTGTGTGTGTGTGTGTGTGTGTATTTGTCAAAGATTTCATTACACAAAATTAGCTAATGTCCTTTTGCTTAACTAAGACCCACAATTCATAGATTATTTAGTGGAGTGTGAAAAAGAGAAAAAATTTAAAGTTATAGAAAAAGAAACAAACAAAGAGACAGGGAGAGAAAGAGAGAGAGAGAGAGAAATACAAGTGCTTATATATAAAACTGTATATAATATAATGTAAAAAGAATGTTTATATGTGATTAATTGATTTATATATTATCGTATATTGTATGTGTTAATGAATGATCTGTTTTTATTCTTCTTTTTTTTCCTTTTTGTTTGTATGAATTAATGAATTTCATAGATAAAGCAAGTTAAATGTTTATATGATGTATATATTTTGTATTTTGTTTTCCTTCTTTTTAGCCATGTATGTAACATATATATGATTTGAATATTTATTTATTGTTTATAATAAGAAAATCTTTATTTACTATACCTTGCTGGAATATTGCGGTTTCTGTGTTGTACTACTGCCACTGCTATTACTATTTGAGTGGTTTTGTCCAGCAATTAAACCATTTGTTGCATTTGAACCTACAAGGGAAGCAGTGGCTGTCATCAAACTACTGCTACCTCCACCAAGAACGCCGCCACTGTTATTCGACTTCGATGATGAGGAATCATGACTGCGTTTTTTCTCTTTATCTCGTTCACGATCCTTTTCACGATCACGGTCCTTTTTCTTGCTACTGCTGCTACTACTACTGGTATGTGTCGTCGTTGTTGTAAGGCCAGAGTGAGAACCGGCACCATAGGAAGTGTAAGCTGTAGCCTGATTGTGAGCATATAAAGGATGTGTTGTTGCTGATATTCCCGAGCTCAAATCAGTCGAGCCATAGCTTTCTAATTTATCCTTGGATATTTTAATTTTCAACACGGGTGGAGCATGTGGTGGCGGAGCTGTATCAATATGTGATTGGCTAGATGAACTCGAATTCAAATCACCCATTATTCTATCTTTAGGTATTTTAATTTTAAATCCTATGGGTTCTCCAGTAGCTTCCAGTTTCTCTTTGGAAATTTTTATTTTGACATGTTCGGCACCGGCTCCAGCATTGCCATTGTCATTGTCCCGATCGCGTTCCTTCTCTTTATCCTTATGTCGATCTTTATCCTTTTTGTGCTTTTTTCTTTCTTCTCGATCTTTTGATTTGTCCTTTTCTTTGTGTTTGTGTTTGTCTTTTTTCTTCTTCTTCTCCGATTTACTGCCAGAAGTGCCATGTTCATCGGTTTCCATTGCGGAAACGTCAGAATTGCTTGACAAAACATTGTTGGTGCCAATCGAAGTAATGGAGGTGTTATGTTGATTAGTTGATGATGAGGTAGTGGCAGATGGTTCAAATAGTTCGGCAGGTGGCTGTAAACTGGGTGTAACAATGGAAGGCTCTGTCTTAAGCAAACCACTTGTGCTGCACAAACTCTCCTTCAACAGATTTCGTACCAAATCTGGATTGGTTTCTATGCCATTCACAACTTGATGTTTGCTAATATCGCTAGTCGTGTCTAGTTTTCGTATTTTGCTATCACGCGCAATACCATCGTCTTCTTGCTTAATTGATATCGGCTCAATGGGTCGTTTGATGCCGCCGCTGCCGACCATACCCATAATACTTGTGCCAGCAAGTTCGTTAAGACCTGTTAATCCGCTTGATATTGATGTATCAAGTTTTTTGGGTATAGTCGTCTTCAAAATTTGCTGCGGCACATGTCCTGAAGCCGAACGTCCGTTATCTTGATTAGATATATTCGAACGATTTTTGTCCTTCTTAGAAGGTGTATCACGTTCTGTTTTAATCTTTGGAGGACTTTCCTTATTACTTAAAGTGTTGGAAGGCATTTTATACCCGCCGGCTGCATAAGCTTCAGGATTTTGTATCAAACTGCCGGTAGCGTTATTAATGTAGTTATTGATACCACTACCCTGTAAGTTTTGAGGTGGTGGTGGTGCTTGCTGCATTTGTGGTTCTTGTTGACCCTGATGTTTATCATTCCATTCAGGACTAAACAACGAATTGACCGATTTAATAGGTTGATTTTGAGCTGGTTGGCTATTATATTGATTGACAGGATGTGGATGTTCTTCGGAATGCTGCATAGGTTCAATTTTATTAAAATTATTGCTTATGAGGGAGGAACCGACATGTGGTGGTTGTTGTAATTCGTGAGTTACATTTAAACCGCTATATGTTTGGTCTGTAGGCATTGAAGGTTGTGGTTGTTTGTGGTGGTGGGCCGCTGATTGCGATTGCTGTTGCATATGGACGGAAAGTTGCTGTTTAGATTGTTCATGTTTAAGACTGCTACTACTAGTGTTATTGCTGCTGCTGTTACTATTACTGCTACGCGTTCCCTGCTGTTGTTGTGGATGAAAGTTGAGTAAAGAACCTGGCAGACCATTAGTAGGTGGTGGTGGAGGCGCATTGCTGTAACTGCTTCGGGAAGTATGCATTAAATTGCGAGTTATATCGTGCATTGTATCCAGTTTAGTTGGCAGTTGATTTCCACTGTTGCCTCCTGATGGCATTTGTAAACTGTTACTGCCATATTGCGAAGGTACAGAGGATGGAAACATTTTGTTACTGCTGCTATTGCTGCCATTATTCTGTTTATTGGCTTGATCTGACACCAAGCGACCTGAATGATCTTTGGAGGACATTGAACGGTTACCGTCTTGCTTTTGAGCCAATTTATGCGGCATACCATGGGGTGGAATATTGTGGGCAGGTGGCGGTGGAACTGCTATGCTACGTTCTCTGGACTTGTGATAATTAACTTCCATAGGATGACCTTGTGACGAAGATTGCCTCATTGGTGGACCCGGCAGACTATTCGATATCGATGTCCTTGATGACGAAGAGGAACTTGATGATTTGTTACTTGAAGGCGCCATCATCGAAGTGGAGCTGTGTTCCCTTGGAGGTCGATTGGATACAAGACTATTTCCACCATAAGGTTGCGGCGGCTGCTGTTGTGGCTGCTGCTGCTTACTGTGGCCAGCGTTAAGTTTGTGGTCTTTAAAGGCAATACCATTAAAATCTGTTTAAATATAAAAATAAAAATATAATAATTATTACCGGGTACATCGCCAGGTGAATAGCCGATTTTAGGAGGATGATGTGAAGAGGAGGATGATGAACTGTGGTGAGAACGGTGTTGACTGGATGTGTGGATGTCGGGTTTGCGCATTTGCTGAGATTGATGAGGTGGTGGTGGCAACATTGGTTGGGTTATATTACCACCTGGCTGCTGTTGTGGCAGTTGTTCATTACCGACCGATCCTTGACTCGAGTATTGGGATGAAGATGACTGCGATTGACTGCCACTATTCACCCCTGTCTCGGCAGGATGATACATTTTCATATTCATCATATCCGACACCTTCCAGTCTTGGTCGCCCTTCTTATCTTTAACCTGACCCTGACGATTACTGGCCCCCTGAGCCATTGCCTTTATCGAATTTAGTTTCGATTTTAAGCGGGCCGGACTCTTTTCATAAATGGCAATAAATTCATCTGTTAGCTTCTTCAATAAATCCATCGTCACCGTCTCATCCACATAATGGAACCAGTGTTTTCCCTCTGTGGATTGGGGAATCTAACGAAAGGAATGGGACAAAAATTCATAATTGTTACTATTATTTGTCCCCAATAAAACTGTGAAGAAATAGAAACAATTGCAATTTTGATGTAATATTTTAAATATTTTACCTCCCAACGTGACCATTTGCAGGCCAAATAAATGCAAAAACATGCCACAACTGACGGTTTATATTGCAGGCACATTGAAGTCAAATGCAAACTATTGGAGGCCAGAAAATAGGAAGTTTGAGCCAAATCTTTACAAGCTGGAAAACAAAAACAAAGACAAAATTTTTTTTATTAAATACATATATTCGTATTATTATTAAAAAAAATTCAAAATACGTTGAAAGGAAAAAATTGTTTCAATTTTTATTAATAAAATTAATTCCTACTTAATACCAAAACACAACAATTTACCTGCACTTAAATAATTGCTTTGTTAATCCTAATGCTACATTAGCACTTAACAAAACAAATTCGACCTTAAAAACCCAACATCAGCGCAAAGCGACACCAGGAATATTGTCTACGTATGTCATAATTGTCAATTGTCATACGCGCAGATACAATCAACAAAAACAATAAAATATAATGTTTATTTCGCTTGATTATATCGCAGGTAAAAGGCAGGTACAGAACTTCAGGGTGATCCTCAATTACAAATACAAGAAAATTTGTCAACAATAAAGGGTAATAATTATTCTGATATGGTTTTCCGAATATTTAAGGAGTTTACTGTGAACTTTTCAGCTTGAAAATCAAAAGTTAACCATAATAAATCGTGGATTGCAAAATTAACCTGAACATAAACCACACTTTTTTAATTCTTACGTTGCATATAAGTGGCATTCTACGAAGCGATAAAAGAATAACCGAAAATATGTCATTTATGGCATGATTGACAATTTTCCTGAGCATTGATAATCGTAAAAAGCAATAAAATAAACACGCTAATCTTCCAGGCAGAAACAAAGAAAAGTATCACGCATAAGGAAAAACCGCGATAAATTATGTCTGCAAGACAGATAAGTGTTAATTTTGTTTGTCCACTTAAAAATTCAAAATGAAAATCAGGATTCATTGGGAAAACACAAGAAAATATGACTAAAATTAGAAGATAACTTAAACGTTAATTTCAAATATATTTATTCCCTTTCGGACATCTCTCCCATCTTATTTATTATTCCTCTGCCTTACTTCGATTTCATTGATAAGATTTTTTTCAGATATACATGCGATTGTTCTAGTGTAGCAGGTTTATCTCTCGTTGTCTAGAACAAAAAGTTTCCCTGAACGTTTGTATTGCGTGTGGTGGTGAGAAAAACATTTGTTGAGGGAGTGCTACTCTTTATCAAGGCTGTATGTAGTCTAAACGCTGCCTAATCTTATTGTGATGATGTTATTCTGGCATTGGAGACATTAGTTAGAGAGCTTTACGCAGTGATTGAATTCATTTAAGAAATTATGTACATTTCGTCTTTTTCAGGGTTTGGACCTAAATTATATTGGTTTATACTACACCATGCCACTTCCTTGTATACTACAAATACAGTTAAAACTAATTCATCTTTCGAAAAAAATAAATTAGTTATGAGTTAAATACTAGAATCAGAAAGAAAACAATTTTTACTCGCTATTAATCTGATAAGATGGAATCTTTACTTATAATTCTTTGCAGAACTTTGGTAGAATTGTTTCCGAAATTTGAAAAGGATATTATAATTCCTAAATGTTGAAACTATTGGATTTGAATCGCAATGATCTGGAATTGCAAAAACTGTACTTTCAAAGCATATTATGCCGGCTGCATGCTAGTTAACAACTCAACTAAAAAGATACAACCTATACCTTTGACACTTTTCTTATTTGAAGAGTCATAATAGACTAACACATGTCCGGATGAAGGCACATGGAATTGTGAATATAGCGATGGGCCACTCTTTCAAACTAACCTAACCTAATCTCTGGCACTTTAATCCGAGTTGTATTGTTATAACAGAAGGGTAGAAATACATTAAGTCCTACTTCTATACCATAAGAAATCAAAAGTCTATGCAAAGAAAACAAATAGCTCTTCTTAACCGAACCATTGTAAGTTTTTAACACTTTAAACATCTCTAAAACATTCTGACTTACCCTTTACCAATTGACATGTTTTTACAACATGGGTATGGGGATGATCAATGGCAACGTCAAAGCCCAGTGTTTGTAGCAAAACATTTTCGTTGAATACCAAATCTTGGGCCTGCTCAAGATAAAGTGTATCTGTGGTGGAGGTAGTCGGCTGACTGAGGCACTTGTTTGCTGCCTTTATAACATGTTCCAGTTTACGGGGTTGCTCTTCGACTTTGGCGGCCAAGAAGAGACTGGCCGCCGCTATGCCGTTACGATGAAAATGTGTAAATGAATGAAATGCATAGAAACGATGCATGTACACAATGGCAGTGTTAATGCATAATTGTGAGCTGCAAATCAAAATCATACAAATAAACAAAATGATAACAGAGAAAATTATTTTTCATTTGTACTTACACTTGTAGCCTTTGACCCATTTCCTGTATAAGATAAGCGGTCATTTGGCGATAGGACAATTCTTGATCTGGAGATATGCCAGCTTTCCGACTGGGTGAATTGGCCAATTCTTCTGATGTAAAATACCACATGGAATCTTTATCTCTGTCGCCACCATTAAGGCGCGCAGGTGATGGACTTGGTATACCACTCATTGTGCTCACAAAGTGTCTTACAATTCAAAATGGGAAATACAAAAAGTTAGTGAAGGCGAGGAGAGGGGAGCTGGCACAACCAATTAAGGATATTTGGAGTGGGGAAAGCTATAAATAAACGCTGCAAATATTAGCCAACATTTATTAAAACATCACTTTCCAATTAATTGTGTTATTTTTGTTGTTATTGTAATTTTCTAGGCCTACTCTTGAAATGTTTAGGTATGCTGGCGGCCGTCTACTATTACGACGTTTTAAATACGCTCTGCTGCCGCTGCTCTGACAATGTACACTGTCGCTTTCTTTTCGCTGTTACCCCTTTCGCTGCCTCTGCTAAAATGAAATGTTTGCGTCGGCGTCGCACTTATTTGTACACTATTTGCATCCCAAGTCAGTCAGAAATGGTTTTTTGTTTTCTTTGTCAAAACAATGACAAATAATTTCACCAATTTGACGGAATTTTTCGACACAATTTGCCAGTGTAAAATATTTTTATTCGGGGATTTTTTTCTTCAAAACGTATAACACTTTTACGCGTTCCGTTTACTCCACGAATTTTTTATGAGGAAGGAAAAATTTCCGAAACTTTTTCAGTTCAGTTTGCCATGAAGCCACGAGTATTTCGAAACATACACATATATACGCTCACTCGCACACACTTCACTGTAGAAAAAAGTCGTCAAATGGAAATGAAATTTTTTTTCTTCTTCGTTCACAGAAATCACTTTAGCACATTTAGCGCCCTGAAAACTCCGCAAATTATGCAATAGGAGATTTCAAACGAGGACGTTACAATTGGATAAAGTATAATAACACATTTATTTTGGTTTTTCGTGCAAAATATATGCACTAATTGTGATATTTTTCCAGAAAAAAATGTAAAAAATTAACACTTCACAGAAAAAAATGTATTCACTCACGGGAATGGCCGAACGACAAAGCACATAGAAGGGATGTAAACAATGCGTAGTATTAGCACAGTTGTATTAAAAATGCACAAATATATGTAGAGTTGTATTTTCGTAGTAAACGTTTTTATTTTATACGATATATTTCTAAGTACTGTTGAAATAATTTACAATGTTTTTTTATAATTATTGAAAACAAATTTATTTAATTCTATATATTTAATTTTTTAAATAAATAATTCATATCCATTCTATAAATTATTTATTATTATATAATGAATGGAAAGATAAATGAAAAAAAACTTGTTGAAAGTTATTCCACCCACAATTATATGTTAAATATTTATTGTAAATATTTCTATTATTGATTGTTGTTTTTGACTTGGTAAGCCTTTTTATGTGAAATCATGTTCAAAACAAGTGTCAAAATATATTTAAGAGTGTCGCCAACTTCCAAAAAATGACAAACTCACAGCACGTCTTATACTCCTAAACACACAAAATGCCTAAACTATAATGCTTAAAACTAAAGTAAAGAAAATGTTTATCTACGAAAATGTGTTATTTTTTAATTTTTTAAAATAATTTTGTGTGTAATATTGCGAAAATTAATCATAAAAATGTGTATGGTGCTCTTTAATTTCTTTTATTATTACTGCGGGTTTTATAATGAATAGTTGACAACACAGAATTTCAAGCCAGCCATTTTTATATGAATAGGCATCGAGCTGTTTTAATTATTTTACAGTTATAGTTTTGAGAAAATGGTGTTTTAGTGAAAATTTTCGAGAAGCATGTCGAAACAATTACCGAGATCCTGTGGACGCGGCGGAGTGGTCAATTGTGGTGGAAATAACTTTGTGGACAAAGATTTACGGGATCAATTACATCAGGAAATCGAAAATAAGTCGAAATTATGTTCTAATCCCACTTATGAGTGCTCAATACCGCGTATAGATGGTTACGAATATTGCATACGGCACATCCTTAGGGATCCAAGAGGTAATTTTCGCCAATGCTCATTTACGTTTTTCAATGGAAAAAAATGTCCCAATGCCTTGCCTAAACATGATTTGAAAAAGGATCCCAACATGACGACATTGTGCTTTGAACACAATCGTCAGGTACAATTGCAAAAGACACATGCGACAGTAGGGAAACTTAAGCAAGTGGATACCAATGAAGTTCTACTAAACAGTCTCTCTCATCATATCAATGTAGAGGAAGTGGTTGGAAAAAATTCAGGCAATTGCGAACAGGATGAAGAAATAGATGTGGTGTCACCACATGTCACGCCATTCGGTAAGTGGTTCGATTTTATGGTGTTTCAATGACTTATTTATTTTATTTTGCAGTAACCAGCGATCAGATACACTCGCTAAGTGATATTGTCACAACAATGCGTAAACGGCGACGTATTCTAGACTATGCCTCAGATAGCACCACCGATGAAGAAGTCATATGTATGAATAATACCTCGCGAGGCTATGAATGCAATGAATCGGATAATGAAAGTGTAGATTCCCAAGACGATGACCTACTCAAGCATGCCTGTATTTATACTCGTCAAGAGGCCATTCGTATATCTGAGGCTAAACTAACCAAACTGCAAGGCCTTTACATAGATCAAATAAATCGTTTGCATCATATTTTACGTGAGAAAAGAAGACGTTATTTACATGCCATACGGCGAGAACGTGAACACTTGTGCAGCATACACGAGCAATTAAAAGAAACTCCTAGAGAACGAGCGTTGTACGAACAACTAAAATCATTGAATTCTTATCATCGCAGACACGGCATAGAAGCGGTGTTGTATAAAAAGTTTAAAGAGAAACGCAGTCGAGCCGGCGATTCAAATGCTGGTCCCAAAAATTCCGGTTTTGTCAAGTGCATATTCACAGAAGGTGGTGTTAAATGTGGTGATCGTACGTTGCCATGTTGTAAATATTGCCGTAAACATATTTTGGAGGATAAAAAACAAATACTATTTAAAGCTTGTGAAAAAGAAAAGTCCGGTGTTGTATGTCAAGAACCTATACCCAGCATATTTGATGATTCTACCTGCGTTTTGCATTTAAGCATACCACAAGAAAAGCAGTATGTACAAAAGGTAAGTGAATTTGTTTTTAATTTCTTATTTATTTCGATTATCTAATAAGATTAATGGAATGAATGCTAGGCAAATATTGATTGTGTAGTGCTTATGCTCTTTGATAGTTAGTGAAAAAGTAATAATCTTTTATATTTATTAATAATATTATCATATAATTATCGGGGGTTTGTTTAAATAATTGGGAAAATTTATAAATTTGTAAAACATTTTAAGAAATTTACTGTTTTTGTGCATTTCGATTCAAATCTAAATTTTCTGAAAATGTGTAGTTAGTTTTATTGCCTAAATCAACCTAATTTTGCAATGATTAAGAGGCAAATTCTATATTTGTAATAATCCTAATAGGTGTAATCGATGTCTAGTTGACAAAAGTTTGGTTTTCGTGAATGTGAAATGTGAAGTCAAAGGTTGAAGTGAAATATGTATTGGTGTTTATAAAATTTCTATATTCTAGCTTCAGCTTTACGTTTGTAATGTTTGTGAAATATTTTTTAAATGTGTGCTAGCAGATCTATTCAGAAATTAAACAACAACAATTACTCAATAAGTACAATTTATACCGCGTTACTAAGCAAGAAGAAATTCAAGAGAAAGAAAGAAAATGTCAATAGAAAGAATACAGTGTTGAAAAAGCAATTAGAAGAAGATGAAAAATATTGCCAGGATAAATAATCAGGAAATGTACACAATTTGGTGACTTTGTTAAAATCCCATGCCAGACTATATAAAGTCGCTAGTGATTGTAACGGAATTGCAGTTTCTAGATGCCAGCCAGCCACAATGAAAAATATGGTAGATGCCAAACAAAATTGTTTACCCAAATCAAATTTTAGAATGTTGTATTAAGTGAGCTGAAGTTTGGTTGATAGCCATATATATACTCGTGTCAAATGTATTCAAATTAAAGTTTTAAGAGAAATAGAAAACTATTACAGTTTTCAACATCAGATGCCAGCCACAATGACGAATATGGTAGATGCCGAACAAAATTATTTTCCCAAATGAAATTTTAGAATGTTGTATTAAGTGAGCTGAACTTTGGTTGATAGCCATATAATCGTATCAAAAGTAAACAAATGAAAGTTTAAAGAGAAATATAAAACTATTGAAATTTCAAGTTTAAGGTTCATGTTAGAGAAGTGTTATGACAATAATTCCACTACAAATTCAATTTAAATTTATTAGAAACTATTAAAAAAAATCAACGCTACAAATAAAATTGGTAATAAGTTTAATTTTTCTATTCAATAAAATTAACAGCAAATTGCAAGACTTTAAGGCTGTTTGTTGTTGTAAGTCAAGTTTTTATTTATGCAATTAAATTTAATGTATAAACATTTCTGTTATTATTCTTTACAGAAATACGAATCCGAAACGGAAGAAGATGAAATTGTAGACGTTAAAACTGAAGCCACGGATAAATCTTTGCTGGATATAAAATCATCACCGACCGTTAATACTGAGAATACCACCACGGCTGCTGTTGTTTAGGAACTCTTAATTCAGAAATCTTATAATAACTTTGTTAATAAAAATAAAAGTAAACAAATAAATAAAATAAATAAAAAAACTGTTTGATTTTAACTTTTAATGAAACTACAATTGGTCTTTGCTTTTAAGAATCTTCATATAGTATATATTTTTATATATCGGTTTATGATTTATTAATCTTTATTTAAGACATATAACAAAACTTATAAATACAATTTTCTAGACACTTTTTTCTTATTTATTAAACTTTTATTTATTTAATGATATTTAAAAATACAAATTTTATAAACGTTTCCCATTTTATTTATATATTTTTACTTAAAAAATTAATACTAATGAGGTTTTTGGGGTCATTCTTTTTTCTTTTTCCTTCTTTTTGTTATTTATTATACTGAAACCATTTAAATATAGTATTAAAAAAAGGAATTCTAAATCATTTCTACTAAAATGTTATTCTAGTTTTATTAAGTGGTTTTTCGATATACATACATAATTACCGAATGTTTAAAAGATGCTTTAATGGAAATATACCCTTTAATATTGTTACTTAATGTATGGGAATCATGGGTTTATTTTATGGAAAAATTTTTTTCATTTAAAGTGCTTCTTTTTGTTAAAAAAAATTTATTGTTATTTTTAAAATTTTCTTTTAATAAATTTTTGTTTATAAAGTATGAGGTCCAAATGTTGTCATATTCTTTTTTTTTTCTTAGAAATTTTGTTGGTTATTTTCTAAATACAAAAGTGTTTTTATTTCTTTTTGTTTTGCCTAAATTTATTGAATTTCTTAATTTATTAATTCAATAATATTTTATAATTAAAGTGCTTTCATGTTGGATATTTACTTATATATGTGATGTGAATGTACATATGTATGTCCGTTATAGTTATATCCATTGTTTAATCTATAATTAAATTGACTGAAACTTTTGTGAAATTAAAAGTTAATGGTTTTAATTTTTTGTTTGTTTGTTTGTTTTCAATTTGAGGTTAATTCTTTTTTTGTTAAGGTATTTTGAGGTTTTATTTAATAATCATAAGTTTAAAATTTTTGTTTTTATTATGCTTTCTTCCTTCTTACTCTTCATAAAATATTTACTATTCGTTGTACTTATATTTTCGGTTTTTAAATTTAAAGGTTGTACATGTATTTACTTTAAGGATTTGTTTGTTTGTTTTGTTAGCAGGGAATGTAGGTTGTGTGTAAATATATTTCATTTTTTAATAAATATTTTTTCTTTACTATTTATAATAAATAAATAAAAACTTCTTAATTTAAAAAGTTATGCTATACTTTACTAAGGAAACCTCCTTTCTGAGACTTCTACACAAAATGTGTAAATTTTCTAAATATTTATTATCTTTTAATGGGTTTTTTCTATATATGTACAATGTTATTTACCTAAATAATTTATTTAGCTAAAATTTTATTTGCTAATTTATTTGTAAATACAATTAATTAATAATTATTTATTAAAGTTTTTTTATTGTTTTGTTTTTTAAGAAATAAAAATAGTTTATACAAGACGTTCTTTATGATAATTTTTTTTTAGTTATTATTTACAAAACTTGTGGCATTAATTATTAAAAGCCTGTTTACAATCTGTAAATACTGTAATATGTATTGCTTTAGCCCTCTTTAAAGTTGTACAAACTCAAAATTAAAACAAAATGTTTGATTAAATAATTTCAAACAAGGAAAAAAAAGGAAAGAAAATTTCAACTCATTTCTCTCTTGAACATTAAACGCAATTACTTTTTATTTTGTATATATACTATATAAAATAGTTCTTTCAACATGATGAGAATAAAATATTAGTAACATGTAACATCTTGAAATATTTATCCTTTTAAAAATCGTACAATAAAATGTGTTAAAGAAAACCTGAATCTGAGGGCTATTTACAGGACTCCAAATTAATTCGATTACGATTGTATGAAAAACTGGTACATTCGAAATTAATATAAATTCGACCATGAGTCCCGCAACTGGCCCCCTGTGTATATATTCTTATTATTTAAAAATAACAAATTTTAGCAATAATGCTTACATTAATTAATAAACAGTTTTATGTTTCTATCAGACATGTTGCAGAGTATCGTTTGTATTTTAATTAGTAATATTTCATGTTTTGCTTTCCTTTCATTTCAAATACAAATACAAACGGTTTAAGATTTACCAAACCCATTCTGTCTTTGTCATACAAAATAGAGGCAGTGATTTCAATAAAAATTATTTAAAATACAAAAACGATAATTCGACATTCTAACACTTGATTCTAAACTTAAAAATTTAATTTTTTAAATGAAAACTAGTGTTATTTTTAATTATTTCACAGAAAAATATAAAACAATTCATTAAAGAAATTTTTTAATAACTAATAATAACGAAATAAATATAATTTTCAACATACCCAAATAAGAAACTCATTTGTATACTTTGGTCCACAAACAAAAAAAAAAAAAAAAAAAAAAAATATTAAAGAAGTTCAAAAGAACTGAAATTAAAAAAAATTGTATTTCTAAGTTCTGCTTCTAGTTAAAAATGTTGTTGTTAAAAAATGATTCTTTTTTTGTTGTATTTGACTGCTCGTAATTTGGTAAATTCAAATCTTTTATTTTTTAAATTTGGTTTTTAAGGACCCCTCTCTGTTGTATTCGTTAGTTTTGTGATGTACAAACAAGTGGTGTAAAACCAATGTAAATTTTCCACTATTGAAAAACAGTGGTTAGTTTGGTTTCGAAAATTCTAAATTAAATTCCTTTAATCAATTGAAATATAATACTTTTCGTATTTTATAAAAATAAATTCAAAGATTTTACAAGTTTTTTTTTTATCTACAAAAATAATTTGAAAATCTCTTAATAATGAATGATAAAACATACTACCAATTTTTTATATTCGAACTAAATACGTCGAAAAGCGAACATTTTCAAATATTTTTAGGTTTCCACAATATTTTCATTGTAACCAAAAAATTATAGAAATTTCTTATTTAATATTTCGCATTTAAATGCTGTGTGTAAATGTGAGAGTGTGTTTTTTTTAGCTAATCCATAAGGATATTCAGAATATGTATGTATGTATATTTGAGAACAGGCATAGTGTCAAATTGCCTTTATTCTATTTTAAAAATTTTAATTCTATGCGAATGTTTTTTATACACACTCGATAAGTTTTCATTCTGTTTCAAATTCAGAAATTTCTTATTAAATATTATTTTTGAATACGCTGTTGTTTATAAAAACAAAGAAAAAAGAAAAGTTTAAAAATAATTTAAATAAAGAAAACAAAATTCATGTTATTTGTTTTAAATAATATAAAGTACTTTTTATTACACAATTAAAAATATATAAACATTTCATTTTTTTATACTTTTTTGTTTTGTTTAATTAAATACAAGAAAAATAATAAAAAAATAAAAAATAATAATAAAACAAAATAATAAAATAAACAACTAAAGCCAAAAATCTACATAAAAATTAAAACAAACAAAAATTGTATATTTTTTTGTAAAATTAAAGTTTTGAACATTATTTATTATTTTTATTTTATAAAAAAAAATGTAGAGACTTAAGATTCTTAACAGATTGCACATTACATAAATTATTTATGTTTTTTTCTTTTTATTTTATTTTAAGTTTTAGTTTTTCTTGTTTTTTGTTTTTTTTATTTTATTTATTTAAACTTTTTTATTTAGTTTGTATTGAGTGTAAATTGGGCAGTGAAGGGCAGTTGTTTTCATTTATTTCTTTCAAATATACAAACATTTTAATTAAATTTACTATTTAAACTATTATAAGAAAAATAAAAAACAAAATTATAACATATTGTTGTTTAAAAATAAAGCAGCTAAGTGAAGTTAAAACAAATAAAACGAAAACAAGTTAATATTCGAAATGAAATTTTGAATTTCTTGTATAACTAAAAACAAAAAAAGTAAAATTTTGGGTGTAAAAACAAACAGGCAGTGTTTAAAAGTAAGTTAAAAAATATATAAAAAACAGAGTCCAAACGGTTAACCAAAAGTAATATTTTTGTTGTATAAAAGTCTTTGCATTTCAACTTATAGGAAACTTAAAAAGATTTAAATTTAAAGAATTTAGTTTTTTAATTTTTTCTTCTATTTTTTGTTTTTAAATTAATATTGCTATACAGAAAGTTTAAAAACTAAATAAAAAAATTATTGCCATTTTTTTTAACAAAAAGAGAGGGAAACAAGAGCATTTACACAGATTTAGTTGCTAATTAAACAAATTAAGAAAAGATTTATTTAACAAAAAAAAAAATTTTTTTTTTCATTTGATTTAAACAATATTTTTCGAATTTCTTGATTATTCCGTATTTTAGAAAATAATTGAATATTATTCTTGTATCACATTTATTATGATGTATCGCGTGTGTAATATTAACAATTCAGAGATCATTAATCTTATTAAAACTTAATTAAGAAATAACAATTAATAAAAGAAAATTATATCATAAACAAATGGAAAGAATATATTTTGGAATGGGCACCTGACACGAATTTTTCAAACAAATTAAATGCCTATACATATATAATTTTCTTACAAAATTTTAAGAATTGAATTCAATTAAGAGTTCAATTTTATTTTTAATAAGAATTTGTTTTTGGTTGTGAATATTTAATCTTGAAAATAAGTGAAATAGCGAATAAAATTAGAAAACCATGGTTTAAAAAATTCTAAAATTTACAACAGTTTTCCAAAAGCATATCAGTGATGATAAAATTTAACAATAAATGTTTAGTATTGTAATATAGCGAATTATAGAAAGTCTGAAAACGACAACATTTATCTATGTTAACTTTTTAAAAAGTGGATAGAAAATCTGCAATCTGTTCATTTTGAATTAAACATTTTCTATGAAGTTTGATTAATTTTTCGGTAATTTTCCAGTTTCTATTATCATTAAAATTCTTCTTCAATTGAAGTTTGTAAACCTTTTAATATAGTTCCTCCAATTAAACAATTTATATTTGAAAATAAAATTTCTTTAATAGTTCAGATTATGTCTAGCCTATCAATTATGGCTAAACCTATTATATACAGTTGGATGGAGTTCCTCATTGTTTAATGAATTAAAATTAAAAAAAATAATACAGTACATACTTTTCGGAAATTTGTGAATATTTTTATTCTAAATAGTAATGAAAATTTAAAAAATTGAATAGAAATCTGTTCTTATAGTATTTATGCAGAGAACTTTCGATACAACCAGCTGCTTTTACAAGCCGTAGATTCAGCAAGCCATTGTTTAATATTTTTTATTCGAATAGGGAATTTCGAAAATGCAATTTCTTTTAATAATACATATTATATTTTCAAAATATTATCAAGAATTTCTTTATGCATTCGAAATTTTCAAATTTTACTTTGAATATTTGAATTTGTTAAATTTTGAATTGTTTTCATAAGGAAAAACATAAGAATTTCTAAAACTTGCTGATGCAGTATTTTTTCTTATTTTATGTAGTACTATCATTGTTATGTTCGCAGAAAGATATCAATGCAATAATTTAATTCACTTGAAATCTCTAAGTTTATTACTAAGAGCAGAAATTTCATATTTTGTATTATGAATTAAAAAAAAAGGAAAACAAGAAATAATTCTTTTTAATTTTATCCCAATTTTTACGTTTTTAAAACGTTTTCAAAGAGATTCAATAGTACTATTATTAACCCATTAGTGCCCAGTGGCAACTTAAGTTGCCAGCAGAGGTTGCCTTAGTTTTTATGCTCTGAGAGGAAATGGAGTGTAAAAAAATGGAGTGTAAAAAAAGTAATTCGGGTATTAATGGGTTAACATCCATAAAATTTAGAAATATATGTAATATATACATATATAGAGCACGAATTCCCTATTACTTATCATTTTGAAATTGAAACAAGATTATTTATTTAGAAAATTTAAAATTTGGATTAATACTGGTATAAAAAAGGCTGCGAAAACAAGCAGGAACTACGATTTGTTATTCAAATTAGATTTTATAATTACTACTGCTAACTTCGTTATACAAATAAATCCATTTAAATTTATTTTAAAATTAACATAGAAATAAGGAGTTTGAGTAAAGGTTCCAGCCATTTTAATAACCGTTTCAATCATTTCGATTTGTTAAAAATTTTAAAAGCATAGTTTTCGAAAGCATCTGAGTTCAAGATTTATTTTTTCTAAAATGAAAGAAGAGGCCAAGAAGCCTTTTATGCATTTCAATGCAAAAACATCTTGTATATTGTTTTCTATTATGTTTTTACTTCAATTACTTCAAAAAATTATTAAAAATGTCAAAAATTTTATAAAAGAACTCCAGCAAAATCTATAATCCTCTTTTTGAAGTTTAGTTTTAAAAGTTTCTAAACATGGTTTCAATTACACAATAGAATCCTTCAAAGGCTTAAATGTAAACCTTGTATTTCTTTAAAAATGGACTACAATTTTAGAATAGTATTTTGAAAACAATGAATGTTTTACAGCTAAAATTAAAAAAAAAAAGTTAAAGCATTTTTTATGGTAATTATCCGAATAGTCGTTTTTCTAAAAAGATTAACAATATTTGAAGCATAAATTTTAAAATATTCCATTTTACAAATGTAATACAAAAATAGATTTTAAAAATAAGATTTTCTAAGAATTTCTTTACTTTCGTCAATTTAACTGAATTATTTTTGCTTTTTTCCTTAGTCGTTAAACAATATACATATTTCTTTCCTTTGTTTATGATAATGATTAAAAAATTTCAAAAGAAATAAATTTTATTTTTCCGGGGAAGACTTGTTGTGTAAATTGTTGTTCTCTTCTTTTCTTAATTTGTTTAATATTTTACAAACTAAATGTAATACTCTTGAAAAATGTTTGCATTTTTTCTACTTCTTGCTTGTTTTGTTTTAGAAACATGTGTTTTAACAATATTGCATTTTATTTTTTTAGATTTAAAATCAAAACAAAATAATAAAATCAGATTTTTTTTATTATTATAAAATAAAAAATAAAAAAATAAAATAATTAATCAACATTTGACTCAAATCAAATTTATGTATTATTTTTCATTTTATCATCATGGTTTTAAATAAAAATAAGCAACAAAAACAAATAAAAAAAATTTACAAAATATTAATAATATTAATATGTATATAATTACATTAAATTAAATTAAAATATAAAAAAATAATAATCCTCAACATTAATAATAATAAAATAAACATACACAATTTATAATTAATAATATTTATCATACAAATTACACTCAAGTAATGTTACTAAAGTTTAAAAAAATAAAAATTTAATGAAATATAAAATACAAAAAAGTAAAACAATAGAATTAAAAGAGAAATACAATTTCTTTTTTTTTATATAAAATTAAACTAACAATATAATAAAATATTTATACTATGCAATAATAATAGATCTTAGACATTATTAACAATTATAATATATAATAATAATAATATTTAATAAGTTTTAATAATAATTTTTCATAAAAAACTGTTTGAAATTATAATTAGCTTAAAATTTAAATTATTTAATTTCTTTTTTTGTTTTGTTTTTAATTATTTATTTATAATTTTATTTATATTTTATATAAAAATTTACACTCTGTTATGGTTTTAAAATATTTTTAAAATATTTTTCTTTTTTTTTTAATTAAAATTTCTTTTTTCTTTAAATAGTAAACAATAGCATAGCACAGCTTACAAAGAAAGAAAGAAAGAAAAAACAAAATTATTTTTAGCAAACATTAAAAGAAAATGTTCTTGTTTTTTGTTTTTTTTTCGATACTTTTTTAGAGTTATTAACACATTAATTTTTATTACAAAATACGTTATGATACAGGTTTTCTTGTTTTTATATTTCTTTTGAAATAGTGGATTTATCTTAAAGACAACGTTGAGATTTTTGATTTCCCAATTTTACAATATTTTATTTTCTTTTTAAATGTTTTTTTTTTTCTTTTTTAAAATTTTTTTGGCCATTAAATTTTGTAAGATTTCTTTAATTTTTTTTTCGGTCTTTGTTGGTTTATTTTCCTTAAGCTTGGCTTTTAAAATCTGTGGAGACTTTAGCTTTATTTCTCAAAACACTTTGGAACGAACTGTAACGGTTTATATGAGAAAATGTAACCAAATGTAACGTTGTTTCTGCTGCTGTTGTTGTTGTTGTTGTTGCTGTTATATGGTGTATGGGGTACGCGTTATTGTTGTTGTTTTAAGAAAATGATCTATTTACGATCTACACTTTGTATGCGAAGCATGTTGCAAACTTTTGATTTCAAAAATAACTTTTTTTCTCTTTTTTTGAATAGAAAAAATAATTTCGCTTGTGTATCTAACTACACCTCTGCAGTCTATCTGAGAGAGTTTGACCCTATTTTTGTCTGTTTCTTTTTTTTTTTTGGTTCACAAGCGCAAAATAATTTCTACAGTGCAGCACCATCCAATAAGTGAGTGTGTTTAACCCATTATAGGAAAAAAATCTGGAAAAGTAAATTTAAAAACGATTATTAAAGAAATTGTTATTTCAACACAGGAGTATTTTTTTTCTTCTAAAATTCTATAAACATTTGCCGAAATACTCACCTATTTTGGGGATCGTTGTGCAGCGTCTGATTTTCTATAAATTAGAAAATGTTGTTGTTGTTGTTGTAGTTTTGTTTTTTGGTTTTATAGTCTAGAATTTGTTTTTATTTTTTGTTGTTGTACGCTAACCAATTTGGAGTACAATTACGACTGTCGACTTGCCATTTCGTAAATGATGTCTCCCCTTAGAAATTTGAAACGATCGATTTTCTGTTTAAAAGCCTTTGGTTTTCCTCTAAACACTGCTGCTGTTGCTAATGCTTCTGCTGCTGCCTAAACACCATTACAATCGATTTCCACTATGTCCTTGGGTACATCGACGAATTGATAGACCAAACGTTGGCCATCTACCTTGGCCAGTATGCCTCTTTGATAGTAGTAACGTAAAGCGCGACCCATTGTCTCATAATTCATATCTGGCTTATTCTTATGCATGCCCCATAATCTTGAGACGGCCTTCGAATCGACCAGTTTGAAAACACCCTTCTCGCGATTCGTCCACTTAATGAAACGTGGACAATATTCGCGATCCTGCAGCAGTTTAAGCAGAAATTCCCACAGATAGGTGGTGGAACCTTCACGACTGCGTCGCTTAACGCCCATTTCGATTTTGGGTTTGCGGGGCTTTTTCACTTTGCGCTGTTGGAAACCGCCCAGCTCTAGCATATAGGAGAGATCATAGTTAACACTCGATGTGGCCGGTTGTATAACACTCTGCTGGTGCGTTAACACACCATTCGAAGACAGTACACCGTTGCTGGTCGAACCGACCGTTGGATTAGAGACGGAGGAATGCTGCTGCTGGTGGGCGTGCAAGGCATGCTGTTGATGTGGATGTAGGGAATGATGCGAAGCCAAACCGACATTTGTACGAGGCGGAGATGGTGTGGTAAAGTAGGGCGCTCCTGTGTAGTTACCATTGCTGGTTAGACCATTCGGCGCTGTTGAACTGCAGGAAACATTATTACTACCCACGAGTGGACCATTGCTACTGGACGTAGAGCCACTGCCACCTCCATTCGTGGTTAAAGGTAAATAGTAATTATCGGGCACTGTTTGGTTTCATTAGGGATGGGGAGTTAAATAAATTGAAGAGAAGAGAATAGAATAAAAAAAAGAAATTAAGGGAGGGAATTAAAAAAAGAAAGAAATATTATTTTTATTTGTTTCTAATTATAAAAATGAAAAAAAAAATGATTATAAAATTGGAAAAGTCAGTTGATATATGAAAATCGTATGTAGTCAAAGTGGTTAAAACAATTGTTCAATTGCTGCTATAAACTTCCAAGTCAGTGTTTAGAAAGTGTCTTTAAAAGAGGCTTTAAATAAAAAAATTCTAAAAAAAATTAAAAAAAACTACAAAAAATATTCTATAAAAAATGGTCCCATATTAAAAAATTTCTTTTTTGTTTATAAAATTCAAAATTGATTAATCTTAGATACATTTAGAAGTAAATGCTGACATGTTTAGAAATTAAAAATTATAAAAACTTAAATTAATCTACAATGTAATACATTACGGAAAAAATATTCTTTTTCCTTTCGTATTCGCATTTTTATGGATTTTTGCTTTTTAAAGAATTGTTTTTTATTTTTTTTTATTTTAAAAACAAATTCAATTTTTTTTAGTAACTTAATGTATTTAAATTAAATTTTTTTAATTCAAATCCTATCAATACTATCTGTTATCTTTGGTAAAAAGAATTTTAAAAGAATTTTTTTTCTAAATTGATCGCACTTTGGTCCATTGTTCCAAACGGTCAATTTACGTTATAAGGTTTACCTACGTAAAGTCAGAGAGAAAACATTACAAAATTCCATCCGTTTTTTAAAAAGGGAGATTGAAAATCTTAAGACATTTTTTTTTCCAAAAACCGAAGTGGATCAAACGACTGCCAAATTTCCTACCATTTCGTAATGTCGTACGCACTCATTACATATTGGGTGTAAACGATGCTATCCGCTCTCTTCTATATAAAAACTTGATTTGTAAGACGGCTTGTGTGATCGTCTAAATCCCCCATAAATCTAATTTAAAATTTTTATTAACCAATATTTCTTTATTTATCCGGTTACATCATAAATATGCCTCTTACAGAATATTAATAAAAAATACAAATTTCAAAAAAAAAATTTTAACTAAAAAACAATTTTTTTAAAATTTTTAATATTATTTTTTGGATATTTTAATATTCCAAAAATTTATCAAATTTTATAAAAGGAATTTATTTTTTCACTTCTATTAATTAAAAAATTTATTAAAATACAAAAATTCAAAACATTAATCACGCGCTCTATATTTAAAAAAATTTCCTTCATATGTAGTACATGTCTTTCCTGATATTTTCATATAAATTTCCCAATGCATTACTGCCATTAAGTTTTTAAGGGAACAAGTACTTTTTTTTCTCATTTTACTCATACATTTTATATTTCTGCACTATGGCAGGCAGGCTATATAAATAAGTCACACAATCCTATATAGACTGGCTTAACGAGAGTTATTGTTTTTTTTTTCACTTTTTCTGTATGTGTATGTTTGTATGCATTATAAACGAACATTTCTCGTTTTGTTGGTTTACATCCGGCGTCAAAATAAACGAGGAATGTTACAAAATATACTGCAATAAAAATAAAAGTGTTTTGTGCAATTCTCGTTTCACACACAAAAAACCAAGAACAACTACAACAACATACTTTTATACTATTTAAGAAAAGAAAAACAAAAAAAAAATAAAGCAAAAACATGTTAGTAAGTGTTACTCTTGCTTAAGCAAGAATGCATATTGTATACCAAACGAAATAGCAAAACAAAAAAAAGAGTATTTTCCTGCAAACCCAGAGAGTAAGAGAAAGAAATTATTTAGCATTACCACTACCAATTCACCAACTAACTACAAATAAAAGCTGGAACAGCTCTGCAGTTTCGTATTTTTTAATGAATTAAATGATAAGTAAAGCTGGTTAGAGGAGCAAAAAAGAGATGTTCAGCAGGTTGGTTAAGTAAAAATACAAATCTAAACACAATAACAGTGTATATGTATAGTATATGCACGACTGTGTGTTTTAGTAGAGAGTTAAAAGAAAAATTTTTAAATCAATTGTGTACTAGTAGTAGTTGTTGTTGTTTTATGCAACCCCCCTTCATTTTGGTTAGCAATTGTATAAATTGTAAATATTAATGCTCTCTTTCGCTAGATTTCTCTCTCTCTCGTCTTTATCTCTAGTTTAGAGTGCTCTAGGTAATTTCTTCTCTTTTTGTATTTTGTTTGTTTTTATGTGCTTTTTTTTGGTGGAGCACACATCAGTATTGTATACTCTTAACAAAGACTAGCAAAATGTTGACGTTGTACCCATATGTTGTGTATGGGGAGAAATGCATGTGGTTGTGACCTTCAGAATTTGTGCAAAGGCAATGTGTCGATGACCACAGATTTATACATTTATACATAGATATACTGCACACAAACCAACAATAACAACAACACTATACCAACGTATGTTTCGTTCAATAATAAATGAAAAATGAGTTGAAAAAAAAAAGAAAAACAACTCAACACAGAAAACAGCAACAATATTAAGTGCAGCAGTAGCGTTTCGTACACAACGTTTTTTTTATTATTGAATTTCTATATAAAAAAACAACAAAATAAAGATGCTTAACTAGAGAATAGCAAAAAAGGAGATTTTTTTAAATGCAATTTTAATACACACGTTCATCATTTATTGGCTTTGACTGTTAGTTGTTGTACTTGTTTGGCTGTTGTTGTTGTTTATAAGTTTTGTTTGTTGCTTTATTTGTTTGCTGTTTAATGGCGTTTATTTTTTTTTATCTTTTTCTGCTTATTATACTCTACGTTATGTTTTTCTTTTCTTTCAGTTTTTTTTGTTATTATTTTACTGTTTCTAATCGTATTAGTTTATTGAGACTTTAGTTAAGTTTATTATTAATGCCAACATTGTTGTTGTTGTTTCTGTTGCTTAAGTTTGCCAAACAAAAAAGGAAAAAAAAAACATAAGAGGTGTGAGCAGACTTAATCGTTACTCAATACCCTTTGTTTTCTTTTTTACAACGTTTCTTACTTTGCTGTTGTTTTGAACACGGTTCATTTAAATAATAAGAATTTATTTAAAGATTTTGTCTAAAAATTAAAGCATAATTATTTATAAAGATACTCCTTTATTTAAATAATTTATATACATATAATTGTGTTGGAATTTTTAGTTTTTTCCCATTTCCATCTTTTGTGTTATTTTTATAAATTTCATAAAAAAAATCCTTGGTAATTTATATGTAAAACTCTTAATAACTTGAATGTTTTCAAATTATTTTATAAAAATTTTCCATCGCCTGAAGGAGGGGGAGGGAGGGGGTAACGATTAGTGTAAAAAAATTACCAGTATTTTAAGGTTAACAAAAATGTTGCTTTGTTGGTAATTTTTATAAAAGAACTATAAACTTTGAATTTAAATTAAATCCTGTTCAAGCCCTGCTATTATACGTAGCATATTTTGTAGATAATAATTTTTGAATCATTCAATTTTTTTTTAAATTTAAACAAAATACAAGAGTATGTTTTTGCATTTAAATTAAATAAATTGGAAATTTCCCTTGAATTTCTTTTTAAACAATTAATTTTTTCAATAAAAATGTTTATAAAACACTATAAAGTTGAGACAAAAATTATTATATATTATAATAACGAGTTTCAAAACATTAAAATTAAATTCAAGAAATGCTAGACAAATTTCTAAAATTCTAAAAATGTTTACAATTTTAGAAAGAAAAAAATTATACTGGTTTGTTGTGTAGGTGTGTGATGGTTTGCAGAAAAAAATATAAAATTTTTATACGGAAATAACAAAAGAAATTTATAATAAAAAGTGATGCACACAAAAAAAAAAAAAATTAAACTAATTTATGGCAAAATAAACCAGTATTTTGTTTGTCTTACTAATTAAACATTCATTAGAAATGAATTTAAATAAAATTTACTTAAAAAAATAATAACAAATGATTAAGATATTATATAAATTATATTTATAAATACATTACGTATATATGTACATAGAATTAATGAAAATTAAATTAAAAAAGAATAAAATTTTTTTATTTTGCATTAAATCAAAAAAAAAAAAAAGAACTAATTTACAAAGCTTAAAAAATAAAAAAAATCAATATATGTAAGGATGTACATATATACAAATATGTATATATATATAATATATGTATAAAATAGAATTCCATAATACTCGTCTTCATATATACAAATTTACCTTAATGTTTTAATATTTTTTTAATTAGAAAGAGGAAACACAACAAAAAATACGATAATTAAATAATAATTGTAGAAATGAATTAATTAAGAATGGAGTGATATAATTAAAAAATATTGAGAAATTTCTCAAATTTAGTTTTCATAACGCTTTTAACTTTTTTGCATTTTCAATTTCCCCCTAATCTTTTTTAAAACACCTTTTAAATACTGAGAAAAAGCTGAGAATTAAAAAATAATATTTTCTTAATTTAATTTGAAATACTGAACTACTTTATTTTTTAATTGTTAATTATTTTAGTTCAAAAAAAATATTGTAAAATTGTTTTTAAAATGTTTATATTGCTTATTTGTTTTACGTTCCTGATTTATTTGAGGAAAACTGGAAAAGTTTTTTCAATTGCAACACATTTTTTTGGGTTTAAAAATGCTTTAGAAAGTGCACATATAGTTTCTTTTTTAATTTTCTTATATTTATTAATACTTTTGTAAACAGAATACAAAGAAAATAATCCTTTAATACTTTTAAGATTAGACTTTGCATTGGAATGTACAGCTGTGTTGAAAATAATAGGTGTGCTGCCAATTTGTACCAATTTGCAAAACAGGATATCTTCTAACGGTAAGAAATAATTTACAAAAGAGAATCTCATAATAACTTTAATATTTACGGTGAAATTGATTCTTTTCGGTATTTGCCCTTGACTGCAGTTGACCAAAAAATAGGAGTGTGAGTGTTTTTTTTAAAATTAAAATATAGCAGCATATATTTAAAAAAAAAAAGTGAAAAGTAAATATAAAAAAATGAATTTAAAACTTTTTCTACAGTGATTCACATACATTTTTGTAATAGTGACGAAAGCACTGTTCTGAAGAAAAGAGAGAACTAATTAAAAATTTTCGAAAAAAAAAAACAAAACTTATAAAGAAAATAAGGAAATCTTAAGTTGCTCCGATCAAATGATCGCAAATGCATTAAAATATAAAAAAGCATTAAAATATAAAAAGCCATCTTCAAAAAAATTCATAAGGATCTGAAAGGATGAATGGCGTGGCCAGCTTAGTCTCCTGATCTTAATCCAATAGAACATCTATGGGGAGATGTTAAAAAATATGTTGCGGAGAAACAACCTTCAAATGCAGAAGAACTATGGATCACAGTGCGCGATGCGTGTCATTAAATTCCTTTAAAGAGATGCCAAGATCTTATTGACTCAATGCCTCGTAGATGTCAGCTGTAGAGTGGAAATGCAGAATACCGACCCAACAGGCAGGCGAATTGTGGACATGACAGCTTGAACCGGCCTAATCGAACGAGGGGAGCGTAGCTACTTTTAGACGACCAGGTTGCAAGGGCACTATCCCTGATATAACTATGGAGAGCATGTACCACAGAGTCAGGGACTGGAAGATCTTGCAAATATATACGGGCAGCGATCACCAGTACATATCGTACAACTTTGCCTCGAGGAATAGAGGAGAGGAGGACAATCACACTACAAATAGCCGTAGGTGGGACGCACGGAAATTGAATGCGAATCGGCTAATCTTAGAAGTTGTCAGATTGTGTCACAGAGCTGAACGCTCGGACGGAATTCTGAGAGAAGATATGCCGGACGGAACTTTTTTGGTTGGATACGCAGACAATATCGCGGCTGTTATCACGGCCAGGAACACGGAAGAGGCACAACGAAAATTGAGACGCGTTATGCTAGACTCCCACGGCCTAGACCTGGCCATGCATAAAACGGAATTATTGCTATCCCCTTGCACGTGGACATGAGTATTGGAAACGAGGTAATTAGAACTAAGAGCTCGGTGAGATACCTAGGAATAAGACTGGATCCCAGACTAAAATATGCGGAACAGATTAAATACTCGGCTAACAGCTCCCAAAAGATCGTGGGACAGCTCAGGAGACTAATGGCGAATATTGGAGGCCCGCTACCGGCGAGAAGGAGACTCCTGATGAAGGTTGGTAACAACATTATGCCTAATGGAAGTGGAATTTGGGCCGAAGCGCTCAATGTTAGAAAGCGAGCGTACTCACTGATATCGGTACAGAGAACGGATGCATTGCGTATCACTTCGGTGTATCGTACAGTATCCGCGCCAGCCGTACTTGTGATTGCATGTACAATTCCCGTGGATCTGCAGGGCGCGGAGCGGATGAAGATTTATAGGGCGAAATTGACCGGAAGTTATACAACAGGTTCCTTTAGGTAAAACACCATCTCAAAATGGCAACGCCAATGGGGTGAAGAGGACAGAGGAAGGTGGACGGCGAGACTTATCCCGGATATTGGGCTATGGATTGGACGGAAAATCGGAGAGGTGAACTACACTACACAGATGCTATCGGGGCATGGTATTTTAGCATGGGTATTTGCATAGAATGGGCAAGAACGCCTCCCTTATTGCCTTTACGAAGAGGAGGAAGTAATTGATGATGCAGAGCACACTATTTTCGAATGTGCACGCTGGCAGGGCTATCGCTCTAAACTGACGTCAATAGTTGGAACGATCACGGCCGCTAACATTGTCGGGTTATGATTGCGAGTAGAGAGAATTGGACTTCAGTGGCGAATTACGTGGAGCATATCCTAAGACTGAAGAAAAGAGATCTCGAGGCTACAGAACATGTAGGCACGCCGGCATAGATGATACTTGCACACGTGTCAAACAAAATCCGACACAGTGACCTGGATGAAAGGAATAGTGGAGACACTTGATGTCTCCTCAACTTTCGACACGCAATCCGGACGCGGGTATGAACACGCAGGGGCCAAAGGGCCAACAGGACTCCACTCCGAAGTAATACCACCGTAGTTCCGGAGTGGGCACAACAAATCCAAGAGACGAGGGGAGGATTTAGTGGGTGAGGGCCCCACACACGGAGGGTGTTACGACTTCCTTTATGGTGCGGTTAGGTACATTTACCCCTCCTCGGTGAAAAAAAAATGCCTCGTAGATGAGATGAAGTCATTAAAAACAAAAGCTATTCAAGCAACTAAAATAGCTATACTATTTTAAGATAACATGAAACTTTTGTGCCTTTTGTTTAAAAAATTATAGGTTGTGTACTAACACTCCTATTATTTTGAACAATTAATTTTGAAAGAAAACTTTATTTACATGAAATATTTTTTGTTTTTAGAGTTTTAATTAAAAAATTAAATGGCAAAAAATTAGAAAATGAATTAGAAATAAATTTTGTTATATATTTTTTTTTTTTTTTTTTTTTTTACAAAATTTCGTTGAAATAATTAATTCGTTTTATTTTTAATTAGTATTAGATTACTGGGAAATACTTTTATGTTACAAAGTTATATTTAACTTTTATGATGATTGGTGAGGCTCAGAATCAAGGCATGTAAAACCCACCAACCTTTTTCCATTAGAAGCAAAGATTAGTTTTTTTCTTTGTGGCGGTTTTTGAAATTGATTACAGGGATTGGGTTTTTCGAATAGAATATAGAATACCAGGGAACAGGTGCTTGTACTTTTTCTTGATTTTTCTTTTAAACAAAATATTTATAATTTTTACAAAAAAAAAAAAACAATAATTAATTTGTTATTAAATAATCGCCAATATTATTTACAATTTTATTGTGTTGTTTTGTTGTTTTTTAATTGCATTCCATATATGGTAGGTTGGGTTAGTAATAAATTTCAAATTTCGATCATAAATTACAAAAAAAAACGTTTTTTTTTAATAACTGAAAGCTACTTTGTAAGTGTGTTTAATTTACACGTGTTTTAGAGTAAAAACAAATTGAGAAAAACAATTAATATTCATTAATTATTTCATTTGTTTAAATCAAATTAAAACGTTATAAAAAAAATTCCCCAAAAAAACAAAAAACAAGAATTTCAAAAACCTGTACGTAATATAATCCCATTTCCTTGTATTGGTCCCCTGGTCCAGATTTATAATATGTACGTATGTATGTATGTATGTATATGTATGTGTGCATGTATATTACATTTAATTTTTACAAAATTTGTTTTGTTACTTGAATACTTTTTTTTTTTGATGTTTTGTTTTGTTTTTTACTCACTTCCAACACCACGATTCCAAATGTTTCTTATCTGAGAATTTTGATAAAGATTCGGATGCAGAAATGTGCCGGTTGTTAAATGATTCGTATGCGTCGCACAATGTGGTGGCAAGCCGAGGCGAGCCTTAAGCTCATCACTGCAAGGCTGGCCACCTGAACTAGAACTATCGACATCCGAAA
Source organism: Sarcophaga subvicina (assembly GCA_936449025.2). Lineage (NCBI taxonomy): Eukaryota > Metazoa > Arthropoda > Insecta > Diptera > Sarcophagidae > Sarcophaga > Sarcophaga subvicina. Next base: position 80,270,902 of record OW388083.2, read on the forward strand.
CGCCACTATCCGCCGGACTTGGTGGAAATGAACCTGCGCATGTGTTTTTTGTTTATTTAGAAATAGAATAGAAAAAAAAGGGAGAAAAATGGGAAACAAATAAGGGTGGGGGATTTCAAAAATATACAATATTTCAATTCATATACAATACATATGTAAGATACGTAAAAATATTGGGTTTTTTTTGCAATAGGAATCAATCAGTTAAACTACCTGTTGTTGCTGCTCCATAGGTTCGATGATGGGTGGAGTGCAGTGAGCCACCGCTTAATAAATTATGCAATAGTGGCCTGTGGGGTATATTCAATGACTGTAGGTTCGTTTGGGGTCCCGTTAGATTTCCATGCTGTAAATTAACTCCATTATGTTGCGTTTGCTGTTGTTGTTGTTGTTGTTGTTGTTGCTGCTGCTGCTGTTGTTGGTGTTGTGGTGAGGTCAAAACATTTTGCTCCGATTTAATATTAATAACCGCAGCTGATCCTGTAAACGATGCTTGATTTGTATTCGGCTGTTGTTGTCCTGTTACATGTGACTGCTGGTTATGTGGCGTTTGTTGTGGCTGCTGTTGCTGATGATGTGGTGGCAGGTGTTGTAAATGAGGTCCCGGACTTGTTGATTGTTTAATTATAGGAATTTCTGTATCTGTAACGAAGAAAAGAAAAGAAAAACGTGTTAAATTACAACATTAAATAACATTTCAACTAAAATCGAATTGGTCAACCCAATTTCTTAATTTGGATTTGTTGGAACTATTGTAACTGCTTTAAGTATCTAAAATTTCAAGAAATAAGATCTCAGTACCGGAGCTTAAGGAAGATATCAGCACTAAACTACCGAAAACAAGGGGTTTAACAGTCCTAAGTAATCGCCCACATATCGAACAAACTTTTACTAGGGTTTAGGGAAGCGCCGTAAGGTTTTCATCACATAACACCTAATTAATCTGAAAGTAATTCTAAAGCCATCTTTATAATAGCGATCCTCGTTGTAATTAATATTCATAGATTTCTAGAAAGCGTTCGATTACCCCCACGAAGTTATATACACCTCTCTGGATTGTACAGTGTTCCTGAGAAATGTTCGGAAATGATTTTGAAAAACTTTTTTTTTTGTGATGAAATTAAAGAAAGTTTCCTATATCAAAATATTTTTTCGAAGTGATTCTGGCTTATTTCTAAAATATGCATTTTTTTATTTCGAAACATTTTATTGCAGAGATGAGGTTATTTTTACATTAAAGGATCAGCAGTTTTACTCTCCAATAACCGCTGAAGTAATTAATTTTTGTGGTTTTAATTTTTATTTGTTTTTTGTTTTTTTTTTATTGGAAAACAAATGATTTTTTTTTTGCTTTTCTAAAAGCAACATGACTAATTTCGATTTCATTTTCATTTCACTGCAAGACTTTCTTTTATGGTTATTTCTTTTATGCACGCTGATTATGATGTTGATGATGATGACGGTGGTGGTGGTGGTGACGATGTTGTTGCAAAATTTTTACTTTTGCTTTTCACCACACTGCATGCAACAATAGCAACAACAAGCGCATAAAATGATGCATTGAAGCAACGCCATAAGAAAAATGTTGATCGTACTGAACGTTTTTTTTTTGTTCGTTCATTTGTTCGTTCGTTTGTTCGTTCGTTTGTGTTGTGTTCGCTTTGGTAAAAGTAAAAGTGCATTTTCACTGATTTCTTTGGCATGTCAGATGAATAAAAATGAAAAGCAACAATAATAAAAAATAAAACAACAACAACATTAGTATGAAGAAGAAGAAGAAGAAGAAAAACCATTGCAATAGAATAAAATAAAGCAACCAGCCAAACAACTCGTCATTTTCATTACAAATTCAAAACAATGTACTGCTACGTATAAGTATGTGTATGTATGTATGTGAAAGTACATATGAAAGTATGTGTAAGTGCATATTAAAACGGGTAGGCTCGTTTGTGGTAGACTGTGGTTTTTGCCTTTTTTGAAGTGAAACTGAAGAAAAAAAAAATAATTCATTTACAATAAAAAGAACATTTATATTCATATTAATATTTTTTTTATCGGGAGTATATTTACTACACTCACTCTCTTAAAAGAATAAACTCCCCCACTACACTTTGAAAGCCTCTTAACCTATAAAGTAAACACATACGTTGTAAACGAGTCTTTGAATGCCAGTGTTTAAAGTGAAATAATAAAAAAAAAAAAAACAAACTAGCGGATGCTAAAGTGATTGCAGCGATAATGCTTAAACTGCAATAAACGACACTGTTAGTGAGGTAGGTACATGTACATGTACATGTATGTACTTAAATACGAAAGAGCATGAGAGACTGAGTAAGTGCTTAAAGTAGTTTTAGCGAGCCTCCCCACATTTTACAGAGTGTGTGTACCTTACCATAGTAGTAAAGCACAGCACAACACAGCACAGCGCAATGGTTTAATTACAATAGCAACTACAACTATACATAAACAAAAAATGATAATAAAAACAATTGGCCGCGAGAGAGGAAGAGAAATCAGGTCAAGGCTCGCTGTCGCTGTAAAAGTATACATGTTTTGTATGCGTTTGTGTGTGTGTGTATAAATTGATGTATAAACATGTAAAGCATTAGCAGCAGCCGCTATACAATACAATACTTGTGTTGTTGTTGTTTGTTGTATTAAGTCGTTTTACAATTTATGCTTTGTTGGGTTGCATTATTTTTATTGCATGTTTGGGTTGCCATTGTTGTTAAGTTGAGTGCGGTAGTTGTATAGTATTGTTGTTGTTATTGTTGCTTTTTGTTTGCTATTGTTGCTTTGCCAGTTAGTTTGGTTTCGTTATTTTGTAAATTGTACTATAAAACACACCGCCAAGCAACAATAAAAACAACAATTTCCCAAATAAAAATGTAAAAAAAAACAAAATCATATGAAATAAAATAAAATTAAAATGCTTATTAGGAAAAAAGAAGAATAAAAAAATAATAATAAACGCATTTAATTTAAAGAAGCAGCAGCATTATTTAAATTAAAATTCAATAATCAAAACAAATAATTCTTAAAAGTCTTTAGATATGAAATTTATGTGCATAATTTATAATAAAAAAAAATTAATTTTTTTGTTTAAGACATTGAAAATGCATCACCACACAAAAATTAAATTTAAATATATGTTTAAACTATAAACTAAACGATAAATAAACGATAAATTTGTTAAAATAAAAACCAGAAAACCCAAAAAAAAAATTTCCTTTATAATGGGGGCCATTTTCAAGTATACAACCAACCATACCGTCAATACAACCAATATTGTAAACGTTACTTCTCTAAGTGTTACCATTGCGTTGTTTTAACTGGCGTATGTATGAATATCTTAAATAATAAAAGTATTGAATTCTTCGTTTAAATTAAATTTTTAACAAAAAATTTTGTTCATTTCCTCTTGGAAAAAATTAATAAAACAAGTGAAAATTCTATAAAGTATCACGAAAAATAACAAAACTAAAGAAAAAAAAATACGAAAAACATATTTTTAAAATAACGGGTGATTATTTTTCCATTTGGTCTTTTAGTATACAATTTTTATGGTATAAAAAAAGATTCGTGATATATGGTAATACAAAAAATGCCTAGTAAGGCTTCTAATTCATTGTGAATAATCAAACAAACAACGCTTTCATATCATTAAATGTTATCTAAATACGTTTCGTTCATTTTGACCCTCAGAGCAGACTATGTGGTCAAATTTCTCATCAAGATCACTTTATTCATCGCTAATCCATTAATCCATTGCATGTGGGGATTACATACCGAGGATAATACTGTTCTTGTATAGGCCGATAACAGCTTGTCACCATTGTTAATAATTGGACTTGAGTTACCCAACCACCTGAAAATCTTTACATAAGAATCTGAAGCCATTAAAAATACAACTGTTGCCAGAACGTAGGCGAAGTGAGGTACCACACTTTCGTTTGTATAGGGAATGTACCATTAAAAGCTAAAATGAAAATTCATTTTTCTTCCGACGAGGACGTGAAGAAACAAAATTGGCGAGTGTGGTGCAAGCTTAGCCAGATGCAATTCAAGAGCTGCAAAAAAACCCGGAAAGATACACTGTGTGGTGGTGTATGTGGTCCGGTGTAATCTCTGGACCCTATTTCTTCAAGAACGCTAAAAATACCAGCGTGAATGAAGCAAGATTTTTTTGTTTGGTATGGAAGAACTGCACTTTGTTGATATGTGGCTTCACAAGCACTGGAATACAGTAGTGAAGCTGCCATTGGTGAGATACCAGTGGTTCACGCATGGATCAACAATACTGATCCCTTTCATTATTCTTTTCAAATCTTTATTAGCATCTTGGTGATCTTCTTGGAAAAACACAAGATGATAATAGAAAACATAAAGGGGAAGAATATGAACTTGGGTTGGTGCCACATAGCAGTGGACAACGCTTTAAAGGATTACTTTTAATATTTTATTTTTGCTATGACCTATTTCGTCAACGACTAAAAAATAAATAACAATTGGGGCGTATCCACTACATTTTAGTGGAATACAAGACAAATTGTGAAAATAACTTAAATTTGCAACTTATGTATGGTATTTATTGTTTATAAAATTGTTTGTATTTGTATGTTTTTTTTTATGTTTATAAGGTTAATTGTTTACAAACAACTTCAAGGGTAAAATACACGCTACCAGCGTCACCACAATCACCGTCACTACCAACAATTGCAAGTAAATGTTGCTATTCATCGTACTTATCCAACCAACCACATCTAAAGTAAAACAGTTTCTTAGAAATCATGACTAACACGTGACACTATTTTTGTTTAAATAAACAAAAATATAAAATAATAATAAAAAAAAAATTTAAAAACTAAAAATATTTTTTAAAATTTTTTGCAAACACACTTGCACGACTTATGTACTACGCTTTGTCACTACTTGCACGTTTAGTCTGCAAAAAAATTATTCACTTTGTATGAGTGAGTGAGTGAGTGAGTGTGTGTGTAAGCGATATGAAATATTTTTTGTAATTAAATTGAAACTTCGTAGCCTGTCTAATACGTGATGAACATTTTGAATAATAGTTTTTTTTCTTGGTTTTTTCTAAGGCAATTTGAATTACATTTTTAAGAATTTTTTATAACAATATCACGAGCAACTTCAATTTACTCATGAGAGGTATGCAGTTCAGTGCGATTCATTCAATACTTCGTAGAGCTAAAGAGTCCGGGTGGGTGGAAGGTGATGTATGTCAGTGCAAGAAATATTTTACAGCTAAATATAGAAATGTATAGAATGCGTACTGTTATATTTATGCACTGTTTTAAATAGAATTTTAATGAATAATTTTCTAAAAATAAAACTCTCGAATAATGTTGCATTTTTAGAATTTTATTGACAGAAACCTTAAAAAGGTAACTGAAAACGTTCGTGGCTATTAAGTAGGCGCAAAATTAAAGCAACTGTGCTAGTAGTTTTCTTTTCAAATGATGAGTCTCTGATGTGCACTATTAGAAATAGTGTTCTAGTCTAAGACAAACAGAGTTTTTCCCTTCTCCTAATTTTTATATTATTATGCCAAGCGCTCACTGCTGGACAGTCACAGTCTTTTTCTCCTACTTCGATCAGCAACTTCTACAAATATCACTCCAGAGAGCACGATGGGAATGCCCTCTCTATTAGTCAATATGTTGTGAAGGCAATTACCATGTAGTCGGATTAAGATTCGCCCAACTAAACATAGCAGAAGAACAGACCTTCTTTTCTACATAGGAAGCGTTAGGCAAGGGGTCGAATATTCCCCTAATTTCTAGCCCAATGACTGTCGAAGAGTCTATTATGGGAATTTTACGGGGTGGTACCCGTTCTGGGCAGTACATCTCCTATACAGTCTCCTAGTTGAGTAAAGAGCCTTTTAAAACTTTCTCTAGTTCCCACTGTACTTTGCAATTGCCGCGGTTTTTATCAAGCAGTTGCCAGAAACTTTAATTTCAGCCTTTTCGGTCCGATCTCATGTTGTCTTTGGCAGCTGACGTTGAACCTTGCAGGTTCCAGACAATAAACTTTAGTGAGTATATCTACAGGTTTGCCCTGGGTGTAACTGAGCCACTTCCTATTTTCAGGCACCATATTTCCAGTATTTATCTTAAAAAGATTGTTTCTAAAATTCCCCTAAGAGCAATACACTATTGAAATGTGAATACTATTCCCCGTTACCATTCTGTACTTGAATTGTTTTCAACATCCCATATTGCCAGAACTTAAATAGGTTCTTGGTGACCTAGAAGAATGGAGTTTATAAAACTTTAATGGGAAATGTTGGTCCTTACAACCCTTTAGTTAGGATTACACTACCCATGGTGAGTGGTTAATTTTTTGTAATGAGTGGCGGGACATATAGTTTGACGTCGACTTCGAACGACGGATTTGAGAAACTCAGTTTGCTGAGACGTTTTGTTCGTTTTGTTCTAGATGTCTGAGCTGAGATTTAAACCACGGACTCTTGTCTAATAAAACAACATAACTTCCTACTAGTCTACGGCGTCTAATTGGAAAAGAAAAAATTGTTAAAATTCTTCGTTTTTTTTCTTTATTGAATAAAGAAAATGTTTTCTCAATATAATATTCCTGGAGTTGGATTAGGGAAATAGATGCACTATAATTAGTATAATCTTAATCAAGGCTTACAGCACATAATCTGATCTCTAACTCTAGCTCTACATCATTGCATTTACCATAGGTGTTAAGTTGTTTAAATGTTTGAATTTCTAATTATTATTTTATAAATAAAACATAAATCAGTAATAATTACCAATTTATGGTACATTTTTTTGGCTGTACTACTCATATTTGCAAACGGCAATAGAGTAACTGTGTTACAAACTAACTTTTGCTAAATTATTACAAATTTCCGCCAGTAAATAAAATGAATATCAAAAGAAAACACAAAGAAAAAAACAAAGGAAAAGAAAAATAACATTTTAATATTAATCAAGCAAAATGAACGGAATAAACTGATCTTTTTTCATTAAATGAAAACAAAAATTAAAATTTAAAAAATAAACCAAAAACTCACACAAATAAACAAAAAAAAAGCAAAAAAGACTTAATGTCTTTAGCTTGGACTTGAAATTTTGTAAAAAAAAAAAAAAAAAAGCTACCAAGGAAGGAAAGAAAAAAAAACTGTTATGTATACAAATTTGCGGTTAAGCCGGTTACATCATATTCCTACATACACACACACTTAAACTTTGGAATAGTAGGTCAATGAATAATAATCAAAAATAATAAAAAAAAAAATACAAAAACTACCGATGAAAACAAGAAAAAACAAACAAACAACAACAACATTACCATTTTTTTTGTTTTTGGCTATTTTAGGGTTTAATAGTTATGAGGTGTATAAGCGAGAGACAGGCCTTAGGAAAAAAATAAAAAATAAAAAACAGAACACGCGCGCATACGCTTTAAACGCTTTTTAAACAGCTAAACAGCTAAATGTGTGCAATTCAAGTAAAATAAACAAAAAAACAATAACAAAGAAATGGCGCAACCTATTGTTGACACATCATTTTTCTACAAAAACTTTTTATGAAATGCTAAACAATAACAACAACCATGTTGTACTATATGTTGTACTATATTTTGTTTGTTTACAGTGTATTACAAATGGAGTAAGAGCCAGAGAGTAAAGTAATCAAGTGCTAGAGAGCATATTATTAATATTAAAACTGTTAATGAAAAATGTAAACAATAACTACAATACAATGCCTGATTAAATGTAAACAAGTGTTGACAACTGAAGTATGTATTTGGAGTCTAAAGTAGTATGGGCAGGTGTGTTTAAATTTAATAAGGAATTTATTTATTTATTTATTTTTTAATAATTAAAGAAGGTTTCCAGTTTTAAATACACAATTCACATTTTTTATATGAATAAAGTAAAACACTTAAAAATACCACACTTCCAAAAATGATGTGTTATAATTGTACACGTTAAACGGGGTTACCACTGTGTAAATTAAATAGTTTTAAAGAAAGAATAATTGAAATCAATAGTGAAAATGGTAGCAAACATATGTATGTTTTTACTCTGAGCTTGTTCATCGTCCTGGTGTTGCATTTTTTGATTGTTTGCTCTTAAAAGCTGTATTTTTTTTGACGTGAATGTAGTTCTCTTGCTTGTATGCTATGGTAACTCTGGGATTGCCTTATGATGATATGGGTTAAATGTCAATAAATGTTTGCATTAATGAACGCTTAGCGTTTTAACAATTGCACCAAAGATTGTGCAGCCCACGTTTTTTGTTATGAAATGGGCACACAATACCCGAATATATTTTTAAGTAACGAATAGAAAAAAAACTACACCCCCTTCACTTGTTAAGAAAATCCTTTTGCTTTCGAAAATAAATATTTCTTTTACTTGCAGGCAATAATTTAAAAACGTGTACGAAAAAAGAAAAGAAAAAAATAGAAATAAACCGCTTCAATGTCATTACCAAAACCACTGACATAGAGTTGAGTTTTCGCTTAATTTAGTCTCGTTTACGATGACGTTGATCACACTCTAAATCACTATAAGTATGCTTGTTGTTGTTGCTGACTCAACTGATTGGTGTTGTAGGTTTTTTTTTTTTCATTTTTTTTTCACTTTTTGGCCAAATTATGCAATTCTACCGCAACAGTTTTATTAACAAGAAATCAAATGGTCAACAAACACACCAAACCAAACCAACCGACCAGCAGCAACATCATTAATAATGAAATCAAAAATCAAATAAATTTTAAATAAAATGAAACGTCGGTTTTTTTTTCCTATTTTTGTTTCTGTTGTTATTGGTGTTGTTGTTTGTTGTGCATAAAATATGTAGACTACTCTGGTATATTGACCTGCCATTAGACTTGAAATACACAACAGCCGTTAACCACCAAAGGTGTTTTGAAATATAAACTCCAAGACAAAAAAAAAACAAATAATAAAATAACGGTAAATCATACACACTAATGCACATACACATGGCTGTTAAATAAAGCAACAACAACAACAACAACAAAAAAACAACGTTTAAATGATTAAAAAACTATTGAAACTTTTAAAACTTGAATTAATCGGTGGCTGGTTTGTTTTGTTGTTGTGAATTTTGAATGGCAAATATTTGGCAAATAACAGCACGGCAGCAACAACAACAAAAAACAATTGCATAAAGTCAATCGAATTAATCTTAAAAAAAAAAAAAAAAATAGAAAGAAAAAACAAACAAAATTGTTCAATGATATTGATCTACATTTTGAGGGAAAATTAAATTGTAAAAATAATGATTAATTATTAATTCAAATATTGTTATTTGTTTTTGTTTTTATTTTTATTATCTTTTATCTTTTGTTAATAAAATTGAAAGATTTTTAACGATTTCTTTCCTAGTTGCTAAGGGTGTAAATAATATCGATAATCGCTCTTATCGGGAATGAATTTTTCTCCTTAAAATTTATGTTCTTTTGCCTGACCTTCAGGGGTATAAAACTTTCTTACCTTATTGGTCATTGCAACCCTTTAGCCAGGATTACAACCAAGCTTCTCACACCACCCATGTTCAGTGTGTTAATTTTATTCGTGAGTGGCAGGTCCTACAGGGTTCAAATCGGCTCTGAACGACACGTCTTTTATGAAAGTGTTCATGGCAATATGATCTATTTTCTGAGATTTTTTGCCAGAAATTGCTTGAGAGGAAGTTGCCGCAATAAATATTTTTTCATATTTTCGTTGTTCGAGATATCTGAGATAGGGTTTAAATTACCTACTAGGCAACGATTTAATAGCGGTTTTTAACACCGCGAACATTTTTTAAATTTTTGTTTAAAAATAATAGGAAAACTTTTATTAACTACGGAAACTTGGTACTTTTTGAAGTAAAAAAGGAGTTTTTATATAGAAAAAGAATAGGTTTTAAAAATTTATAAAAATAATAGGACAACTTATATTTGCCCTAAAAACTTTTGGTACTTTTTGGAATAATTTTAGTACCTTTTCCTCAAAAGATATGGGTAAATGGTTTCTATATAGAATAAGAAAGAATCCGATAATAGCTTGAGTTTTTATGTTTATTTTTCATTTGATCTTATAATACATTTGGTACTTTTTGAAAAAAAAAAAATAAATAAATAAATTTGGTACTTTTTTTCAAAAATATTTGGTACTTATTGAAGTAAAAAAGGGGTGAAGAGGATTTAAAAATTTATAAAAATAATAGGACAACTTATATTTGGCATAAAAACTTTTGGTACTTTTTGAAATAATTTTAGTACCTTCTCCTCAAAAGTTATGGGCAAATGGTTTCTATATAGAATAAGGAAGAATTCAATATAGGTTGAGTTTTTATGTTTATTTTTCATTTAATCTTATAATACCTCTGGTACTTTTTGAAAAAAAAAAAAAAAAAAAATTCGTACTTTTTTCAAAAATATTTGGTACTTATTGAAAAATTACGATATTTTAAAATTTAATAGAATATGGAGTTTATATGTTTATTTTAAAAATTATTAAGTTAATTGTGTGTATTTAATTGAATACACCCCCCTTAATTTTTTCTTTTATTTTTATTTTATTTTGATTGCTCTCGGTTGTCATTTTTTCTATCATTATTTTGAATATTTCTTTTATTTATTTTTATAAAAACAATTCATTGCGATATTCTATATTTAAATTCAATTTTGTTTGTTTATTTGTTTAGCTTGAATTGCAAAATTCCAATATTGATTTAAACGATTCAATTCAATTCGATACGATTCTATTTGATTCTATTTATTGTTTATTTATATTATTGTGTTTCCTTAAGTTTTAATTTGAAATTAAACTTTTTATTTAAATATTTTTGAAGAAAATGCAAATGTTTTCCTCTTCCTTAGCTATTGTTTACACATTTTTCTACTGCTGCTTAAAGCTATTTTAGGAATTCCATGCCATTTCATCATTTATTTATAAAAACTCTTTTATATAAAAATAATAATAAAATAAAAAATAAATATAAATAAATATTGCAATTGAGAAGAAGAGAAGCAGCAGTTCTAATTATAGATGAATTCTTATGGAAATAGATCTAAGGAAGGTGAATTTATTTTGTTAAACAAATTTCAAGAAACTGTTGATAAGATAAAAGGGTAACAAAAAATAATTAAACTTTTAAAACTTTTGAAATTGTTTTATAAAATTTAGAGCCATTAAAACGATATAAAAGCTAAGAAAAGCTGCCTATTTGATTTTCGTCCAAAATTTTGATCTCTTAGAAGTAAATTTAATTAAAGCACCCTTAGTGCCATGATTTCGATAAAACTTGTATTGCATTATATGGCTTTTAAACGCATCAAAATCGATCCTTTCACACATTTTGAGCGATACTTGGCAATATCATATCAACAGCTTAGCGGTGTTCGACGTAGCCCCATAAAAAAAGGTCTAACAGAGTTGAAATCGCTTGGTTTGGTTAGCCCGCAAAACGTCAAATTCTCGTTCTGGATACTTGTCATGCAATGAAGACAGAATCGGTAATTTCATGTGGGTCATGGCAGTGCCCCAAAAACCAAACACCGTTGTTGTGTGTATTAATTTTATCCATGGGCAGCGGGACCTACAGTTTAATGTCGATTCCGAACGACAGATTTTCGAGAAACTTTTCATGGCAACTTTTATTTACTCGCAGAGTTTTTTGGAGAACTGGAATTAGTCTGCTGAAATCTTTATTTTATATTTCGTGTTGTTTGAGAGGTCTGAGCTGGGGTGGGACCCCAGGGATTCTTGTTTAATAAGCCAACATACTACCTAGTACACCGTTCAACTAAAAATTTTGGTTATCATATGATCGTTGCTCATTGAAAAAAAAAATGATCCTAATGACACCTCCAGATTATCATAAGCACCAAACAAACACTTTTGTCGAGTACTATGGTTTTTCCACAATCACTTCTGGTTTCTACGTGTCACATATGCGACAATTATGGTTGTTGACTAACCACCAATTGAGGAATGTGATTCTTTGCTGAAGAAAATTGTGTTCGAAAAGTTAGCATTGTATGCTTGTTACTTTAGCATCCAAACACCATGTCTATGACGATGTACATAAATGGTTGAGAGAGTTGAATTTCAGATGGAAGCAGATGTAAAGAGGCAAATTTCAGATAGGCCCTAGGGCTGAAAACGCTGTGGAATCAACAAACTCAGATTATCCGCTGCATTTCAACTAACAAAAGGCCTGACCACATCTGTAACGCTTCAAATTTCCGAGAAGTTTTTTATAGTCTTGCCCATTCCTTGCACAGAATCCTATTATGTGACTATAATTACCTTGTACTGGATAAGAGAGATTTCAGGCTAAATCATTAAATGGATACCCCAATACTAGAACCTCTGCGAATATCCCATATTTTCTTTTTTATTTTTTTTATTGTTTTTGTAATGACGATCGAAAAGTAAAAACAAATAAATAAATAACAAATTAACACAATAAAAGATTGTTAAATAAATTAAGACCAGTTTTTAAAAGAAAAAGAAATATAAGGAAAAAAAAGTTAATTTGAATAATTAAAAATTCATTTTACAAACAAAAAAAAAAAATGTTTTTTTTTGGAATTAAAACCAAAATTCCTGTTATTTATTTTTTATTTTTTTTGTTATAATTGTTGTTATTTATTGAGGCTTTTTTCCTGACAATTCATTGTTTAACGTCACAAATAAAAAATTAAGAAATTTCTTGATTTTGTTTTCGTGCTTGTATTGCTTTATAATATTAAAAGATAAACGAATATTAAAAGAAAAAAATATAAAAAAAAATACTTTTTTTATCAGCGTTATTTATTTTATTTTTTTTAATTTTATTTTATTCTGTTGGCGTCCAGAAAAATTGCAAAACTTAAAGGCATTAACAGTGAGTCAATCAACACAATTTATTCCAGACACTTTCGTGAACACATATGCTTGCATACATGATTGTATGCCTATGAATGTGTGTTTGTGTGTATATGTAAATAAAACACTCTAATAAGTGCCAAGTTTAGATGTGTAAGTGAAATTGTCATACAGCAAGTCTAACAAACAATCAAAACAAACCCAAACAAGCAAGCCGCCGAAGCAAAGCAAAAATCCAATTCCAACACAGTAATTTTCTGTTCTGCTGTTGCTTTGTTGTATGTACATATGTATGTATGTATGTATCCAGAAGAACAGCAAATAAAAATTTCATTTTATTTTTATTATTTTAATTTGTTCTTGTTGTACATGAGTTATAAATAATGCATATACACACACACACACACGTATGCATACGTAATGTATGTGTGTGTTTGTAGGAAATTAAAAAAAAAACAATTTGGAAATTTAGTCTCAAGTTCAAGGCCTTACGGATAACGTACATATACACATGTACACATACAAAAGAATAAATAAATATTTGCCAAGTCAATGTGTATAAATGAGTGTACATTTGCCTGTGTGTGCACGTACGTATGCATATTTTATTTTATGCCTGCCTGAGAGAGAGAGTGGTTTCGTATTTTTTATTTTGTCTGTGACTGTATAAGAGGAAATAAACAAATACCCATGTACATGCATACATTTCTATACACACACATCCATAAATATTTTTTCGTCTTGATTATATTAAATACGAACGACGATACTGTCATACAACAATAGCAAGAAAAAAAAACCAAAACATCGGGATGGCAAACATTCATTCTGTCGGGATATTAAAGGAATGAAAACATTGAAATGAAAAATGACTCAAAAGCATGAAAAGTGAACGCGTTTTTCGTTCAATATATAAATAATAAAGAAAATAAAATAAAAAAGTGAAAAAATTGTGGGTAATAGAACCCAATGCCTTTCATTTGCATTGATGACCAAGCCAAGAAAGTTGTTAGGAACGTCACATCGAAATAACAAATTGTTTGGCAAGATACACAACTATTCTAAGGGTAATGGGCCGAAAGAAGCTGTACAAGTTTATATAAGACACAGATTCCCTGTAGAAAGCAGGGTAGGCATTCTGTAATGGAGAGCTCACAACAAGCATTCTTGATGGCTTAGGTGTTTGCCGATAGACAGTAGGCTCTCGTTATAATTATTATTTATTTAAATAAACTGTCCCTACACTATAATGAGTATACATATGCATACATACATACATGCATATTTAATTTAAAATAATTTTTTGCTAAAGAATTCATGCTTTTACTTTACTGTTTGCTGGGTGTTATCAAAAAAACAAGCATTCATTTGCGCATTTATTTGTGCCTATACCTCTCTTTCACTCTTCTTTCCCGTAAAATTATTGTGTTGTGTTTGATAAAAAATGGGAATTGGGGAGAGTTCTTGTTTTTTTTTTTTTTTTGCTGATGATCATCATTTATTGGGGGGAAAAAACAAACAGAAAAACGAGACCGAAAGAGAGAGAGAGAGAAAGAGCGAAGAAGAAAGGAAAAACACAAAACGGGAATAGAAATTCAATGTTTGTGTGTTTGTAGGTTTTTAAGAGCGTTTTGTGTGTAACACTTCCCTCTTTTTTTTGCTTTTTTTTCTGTGTGTTATTATTGTGTATTCCCAGTTTATTTTCAATATAAAAATTCTTGTTGTAGGCTGTTAAAGAAGAAGAGACTCTGTGTAGGTTTTTTTGCTCTTTCTCCGTGATTATGGAAGGCAATACCATTAAATATAAAAAAATTGTTGCCGATTATTATTAAAATATTCTGTGTATACAAGAGTACATATATGTATATATGTATATAGATGTGTTAGTGAATAATTTTATTGCATATACAGTGAAGGTAAAAGTTATAGCAGTTGTAATATTAACATAAATTTTTTTCTTTTTAATAATTTTATTGTTTTAAAAGAAAATCAATTGGTAAAATTTGTGGTTTCCTCCTTTCTTTTTGAATGATATCAAAGAAAAAAAAAACATTTTTTGTAACTATTATTTTTACCATCGCTGTATACGAGAATGTTTATGTATTCTGTGTAATTTATAGCACTTCCTGATAAACACAATAAAACAAACAATTTTCAAAGTATGGGTATAAGAAATACTTGTTTTTTTCTGTGTTTTTGCTGTTTTTTTATATAAAAAGTACGATTTTACGATTTACGATTTTTTGTCTGACAGAGGCTTTCCATTTATTATTATTATATTTATATACATATGTATGTATTGTATATTATATACTTTATTATTAATCTTTGTCAATATATACATATGTACGCAATATTGCAACATTTTAACACTGGGTTTTGGTGTCATTTGTATGAAATCTGTGTATTTATTGGGGGAATAACAAAGGATATTGTTTAATTAATCTTTTGAAATTTTAACATTTGTTTTATTTTAAATTAAATAATTTTTTGATGTATAAACTTTAAAGGGAAGAGAGGAAGAGAGCAAGAAATGTTGTTGATAAAAATAAAATAATTTAAATTAGCTGATGATTTATACACATTTCTATACATAAATATTTGAACTTGACATTGGTTTTTGTTAGAATTTATTTAAATAAATGTATAAATTTGATAATACCCACAAACAAAGTGATAAGTAAACAAGAATTAAATGTTCGAATTCAACAAGAACAGGAAAATTCATTTTAAAACGTAAGCAAATCATTAAAAAGTTCAATTAATCAATAAAAATAAATTGAAATTCATCATAAAAAATCGTTTAATGCGGTAATTGTGTTTATTATCACTTAATGTTTACAGCGATCCTATGTACTCACTTTGTAATAAAATTAACACAGGTTTTATTCACTATTTTATTATTTGTATACTCTCTTGCTATCGAGAGAGAGAGGGAGAGAACAACTCTTTCAATATCTAACAAAAAATTCCCTTTTCTTTCCCTTTTTATGTTCCCATTTATTTGATCAATTTTTGTGTTGAATTTCAACACTCATATGCTGCCTAAATTTACTGTACATATTACATTAACATTTTGTTTTTATTTTTGTATATGCTTTTGCTTTTATTCCCGTTTTTTTTTTGTATTTTGTTTTCTTTTTCAATGTCATTTAATTTGCTGTTTTGTAGGCACTAGTGAAAGTGAATTGTGTTTTTTATATTATTTTTTTGTTTTCTTACATCTCTTGTAATTTATTATCTCTTGCCTCTGTTTTTTTTTTTTATTGTATTTGTGTTATTTTACATGGCGTGCTTTTCTTTGTAAGCATTTAATAGGGAGAAAGAGAGAGAGAGAGAGAGAGTGTAACGTTAGTTCTCTTTTGTAAATTTACATTTGAGGGTATTCGTTTCATACATCAACGTTTATTGTAGTGTTTAGCAATGAGCTAAATTCTCTAAAGCAAGACACAACAACAACAACTACTACACATACAATAAAGAAAAAAAACAAGAAAAAGAAAGAAATAAAAAAAAGTACAATTCCCAACCTACCTCAAGTTATTCTATGTTGTGTTGTGTGGCGTATTAGTTTTTTCTTTCTGTTTCTTGTTTGTGTGCATATGTGGATGGATGGTATGTCTGCCTATGCATGAAATTATTAGTAGTTGTTAGTATATCTTTTGCTTTCAGTATTTTACTTTTGTTTTTAATTTTGTGTGTATCAGTATGTGTGTATTTTGTAGTTTTGTTTAGTGTACTCCTAATGCGTGTTTAGCGTTGCCAATTTTAAGTTTAAAATATTAAAACATTAGAAGTATGGAGAGAGTAATAATATTGTTCTCCGCTAAAACAGCCTCTTTAGCAATAACATCACACACACACGGCACATCATCATCATCAGTTGTTGTTTAAGTTCTCTTGACATCATTTTCAAACACTAGATTTTTTCTGTTCATTTTACATCACTATAACAATTTTTCTTTTTTTTTTAAAGAACGGTGAGTAATTTAGAGCAAATATTTCATATACACAGTGTTCTTGTTTTTTTTTATTATAACGGAAGGAGTTCATGGAAATCCATAAAGAGAAAATATTTTAATGGGTACAAGGATACATAAAAGGCTTGAAATGGTTTAGAAAATCATTAAAAAAAAATCTCTATTAAAACTAAAAATAAAAACAATTTTTTTCGAACACCTTCTGAACTTTAAAAACTTTTTTGAACGCCAAAAAAAAAATAATGTTCAAACCATTATTTTCCCACAATTCTTACTAAAAGCTCAATGCTTTTTATGTTGTTGTTGTTGCTCTCTGTAGTGTGTATACATGTATGTATATAGTATGTGTAAGCTAAGTTAAATAAGGCAAAGAAAAAAGGTTTGAAAAAAGTTTAAATGTTACCAACCAAACCAACAAGTGATAGTGAGGAAATAACGTCAACAAAACACTCAAAAAAAAAAACCAAAATAAAAATAAAAATTAAAACACAACAAATCAAGAGATTACAAACTCTATACAAAATCGTTAAAAGAGCAAGAGAGTAAAACTAAACAACACACCAAGAGAATGTGAAAAAGAACTTAAACCCAACACACAATTCGTGATTGTGCAGCTAAGGAGAGGAAAAAGGGCAAAAAGGGTTTTTCAAAAGGGAGATTAAAAACTTTAGTTTTAGAGCAAAACAGAAAGAGAGTACATTGATTACTCATACCTACACAAGTTTTTATATACGGAAATAATTGTAATCAAATGAGAGTATGAGAAATCAAAAAATGTTGAGTCAACTAGTTTTGCGCGCCCATTATAAAAATTGAAAAAAAAAAAAATTAAAAATAAAAAAAATTAGAAATAAAAAATGAGAAATAAAAAAATTAAAATCAAAATTTAAAAAATATAAACAAAAAATTAAAAAAAACACTGGAAACAAAATATAACCTTAAATGACAAACAAAACAAATTTAAAAATAGAGAAAAAAAAATCAAATTTTTAACACATTATTTTCGAAACTCTTAACATCTCTTCGTAGGCAAGAAGTAAATGTCTGCAGTTATGTTTGTATGTATATTATTGGCAAATGTTTTTTTTTTTGGGGGTTTTCATAAACCGAAAATAAGTACAGGTTGATGTTGTTGTTTTTATTTTGCGGGAGAGTAAAATTTTAGTCATTTTGTTGTTGAAATATAACGGGGGACTGTAAGTTCGTTTGTCTACTTGAAGTATAAAAATCAATAAAATTGTTGAGGTGGGTTAGGAAACACAGTTACACGCCAAAGCAAAAGCAGCAGTAAAAAGAAGAAAACAAAAACAACCACCAACACATTGACATATTTACGCACTTTGCTCACACACATTAAATTTCGAAATTTAAGCATAACATCGTATCGTATTTAAAAATAAAATAAAAACAAATTTTAACAAAAATAGTCGGCACTTTATACAGCATGAATGTGTGTGTGTGTATATTTTTGTATTGCAACTACTTTTAGTTTTATTATCGAAATAAAAATAAATGAGAAAAACAACAACAACAGCAATAATAAAAACAAAATCAGCGGAAATTGCAAATTCTTTTTGTAAAAAAAAAATAAGGAAATTTATTTTAAACAACAAATTAAAAACAAAATTAAAATTTAAGTGTGGGCATAAATCATAAATCGTATAAGAATTTTTTGTACCCTATGTACCGTTATTTTGGTTCCATATTTAAATTGAGTGAAAATTTCTTCCAAAAAGGGACATTTTTTTGTAGGACATTATTAATGTTCCATTTTTTAAAGAGCGTATCATTAAAATTATTCCCGATATGCCGTAACTCTGGATTTTTTCCAGATTATTTCCATAGAATGCATGCATATTTGCTGTTCCATAAATTACGAAGCAAACATTCTCGTAAACTTGGAAAACTGTGAGGCAGAAATCGATACAATGAAGTTTTTAACTTTTTGTAGCTAGTGTTCCATATTATAGAATCCGCCGTAGTCTAGAACATAGATAGAGTGTGCGTTAGCTTATAAGACGCGAGCCTCTGATTCCAAATCAGACAACGTGGACAAACCGAAGTATGAAAAAAATATATTCTTGACGATGATTTTTCGCTGTCTTATGGCAGTTGACTGTTCCGAGTTGTCTGTAGATCCTCCTACTCACGGAAGAAAATTACACACAACATGGGTGTTGTCATCTTGAATAAAGGGTTGAAATGGCCAATTAAGTAAGTTAAATAAGTTATGTGTTCGACCATGCAGTGTAATGCAATGATTCTGATAAGTACTGTTGTATCCTGGTTATCAGATATCAGGACTATAGGTCATGATAATTAATCATTCCCGTTTCCATTCAGCCTGGAACCAATGATCAATCATATCGCAGTTGCTTTCATCTAGTGAGTGATGTGTTGGCTTACTGGATTCGATTTTCGAATTAAAACTTACGCTTTGACATCTTAAAGAAAGAAAAATATTCTTACGACAGTTCCATCTCATTGTTCTTCTCGCAAACGCCCTAAGAGTAAGCTAATTGCCATGAAAAGCTTATCAAATTAGTTATTCTGTCTCGTAGGTACCATTAACACAACTCGGGAGGCGTGAGCAGATAGATCGTAATCCAGTAATATGTATTCATAGCGTCCAAAGCCATTCCAATGCTAGCAAATTTCCATAAGAACAATAGAAATGCAATAGAATAGGCAGACTAGCCGGTTGGTTGCGGGCCAATTAATTCCTTTTCTCTATTTCAGTTTTATTTTTTTTTTAAGATTTCCAATATAATTTGAAGATTTATTTTATTCCACAGCTCACTGATCTGCTTTAAATGCATTCCATTTACATTATAATGTTTAAAGTTATAAATAAATATAACGCTGGCTTATTAAGCACTCAATTTTCTTTAAATACCAACATCCTTTTACGTAAGCTTAATAGAAAATCCTGTGTACCATACATGCATTATTCAATTACATCTTTCCGGTTTCCTAACATTTTTCCTTGAGTGTATTTTACGGGTATTAACAAGCACTACACAACAGCCATTACTTTTCATTCACTATGTAAGAGAGCGTATATTACCCTGAGTAACGTTATTCTAAATTAATTTCCTTTTATTGACGATTTAATTTCCCTGCTACTCTTGCTCTCATTTATTCCCTTTTAATAATTCTCCCTTCCACTCTCTCTCTCTCTCTCTTTCTCTTTCGCTGAGTTAATAATAATTCTTCTTCTCGTGCTCTACTCCACATATAAACAAATTATGGTACTTTTTTATTGTTGTTGTTATTGTTTTTAGTGCAATTTTATAAGAATTTTTCTATTTTTTTTTCTGCTTGAAGGGAAATTTTTCAATGGTTTTTTGTTGTTATTATTTTTTTCTTCTTCTTAAGAATCCATATGTGTTAGTGTGTCATTAGTAATGGTGGTGGCTTACGTTAGTTGTGTGCTGCTGCTATAAAATACCGGAAATTGTAAAACTGAAGTTGATTAAAAGAGTGCATGTGTTTTAACTGCTGAGCAACAACAACAAAAACAACAACTACTATTGCTGGCTTAAATGCTTTTATAAATGTTGTTGCAATTTTATTTTAGTTGTTGCTATAGTTGCTGTTGGATGAGAATGTTGTTGGTTGATGGCCTAAATTATGGCATCACATGACATAAAATTTCTGCTTCTTTTTTTCCGCTTTGCCTTGTATTACCAACTGCATGCACATGCACACACATGCTCACACAATATGAAATAAAATCTGACATAAATATTGTTACTCACACACACACTCACATTATCATGCATTTATATTCACTTACACATGCATATGCATTAGCATGCATGTACGTACACGTAGTACGTGTGTGTTTTTAACATGGCACATGTCATGCAATGCCTTCCTTCCGCATTGACCCAGTTTTTGTTAAAATAATTTTTTTGTTGAATTTTTTTTGCTGCCTTTTATGTTAAAGTTTTTGTAGTTGACTGTTATTATTATTGTTGTTGTTGTTGTTTAATAGTTCAGGTCGGTCATTGTAGGCAAAAACAAAAAAAAAATTTACGAGTGTTGCCATAAGGGTTGCCATTTAGGTGAAGTTTTTTTTTTCTTTGGAATGCAGCAACAATAACAACATTAACAGCAAAAGAAGAAGCTGCAACAATAGTAGTGGCAGCAAGGAAAAGAAAAATTAAGAACAAAAACCAATAAAAAAGGACTTTTTTTCATTAAGTTATGACATCTCAAATTACATGGCGTCGTATACGCAATGTAAACATAATCATACGCAACGTATGTTCATTACGTTGATCTTTTACGTCATCCTTAAAATTAAGGCAGGCGAAATAAATCGAAATCGTATTACCAAGCACAGCGGGGGAGTTAATTGCAATATTTGCATATAAGAAACAGAGAAATTTGCTGACAGCGACCTTCATTCTCAAAGGTTTATCCAGAATTCTATGGCGGATCTCACCTACAGAATGAAATGAAGGAATGGAAAATTCAGAATTTTTTTGTATTACGTTTTTAATAAAATTTCTTTGTGTTTAACGGCCTATTTGGCAAGGGATTATATTTTGAAACACAGTACTCGTTACTGTGACTTGATCTTATTTATTTATTTATTAATTACAATACAATTACAAATTATATTCTAATTATATACGAGCTGAGTAACTTTGACCATATGCTCGGTGTAGTGTCACAGACCAGAGTCTCTGGTGGGAATCGAACCCACGACCCTCACGCTAATAGTCTAGCACACTACCCACTAGACTACCAGGGCACCCTGATCTTATTTACTATAAAACGTAAGTAATTTTACATCAATAATTCACTGGATGCTGGAAGTCTACGAGTTTTATTGAATAATCGCTGTAACCCCAGCTCAGCTATCCATGCTAAACAAATAGTTCAACCAATCCTTTACCAAGTCCTCTATTTAAGTTCCACAAGAAAGTAGATATTCAATTGACAAATCTGATTTCCAGAGCGTTTTAGCTCCGTTCTGCTTTTGGCATGCGTTCTAAAGGCAGTTGAAGACAGAAAAAGTTCTGTAGTAATCAGAAATCCCAATGAACTCAGAATTCTAAAACCAATGCAGGCTCGCTGGACAAATTTATCTCGGAAAAGCTTCTGCTGAAAGAAACCTCTTCCTATCTCTGAATAATGCAGCACAGTGAAGCAATAGTTTTAGTTTATTCTGTCTGAATAAGTCCGCCTACGAGGCAGGCCGACCTTTGATTACTGGAAACGGCCAAAGATTTTTTATGTTTTAAAATTGAGCGAATTTGACGTATAAAAGTACCGAAAATTTGTACAAAATATAAGGCTTGCAATATCATCATACACACATATATAATCCCCACTTTAAAGGCATGACAAATAGGATCCTAAACAAGAGAGTCCAATGGCAGCGTTACTTCGTTACATAATCTATTACAGACCAGATTACGCGTTCAATTTATAGACAATGGAAGCTGCTAATGGAGGATATTTGCATGCCAGAGGTGTTTTTCGGTATTCCTACAAGACTTCCAAAGTTGCCAGACTATTTGTAAGAATTTAAATTCAAACTCACCATACTTTAGCCAAAAGTGAAAGGAATTTGAATTGTCACTTACATCTGAAGTCGCTGTAGTTTAGTAGATAGCATATTGGCTTCTTGGACTCGAGTTTGTGGTTCAGACCCCAGCTCAGATATCTCGATCAAAACGAAATACGGAAACAAATGTTTTCTTTTTTTTTGACAACTTCCTTTAGCAGTCTTTTGGCAAAAACTCTGAGTGTAAAATAAAATTCCCATGAAAAGTTTCTCAAACACTTGGACAATGTACTGTAGGTCCCATCATTCTTGAATAATATTAACACACACAACATGAGTGAAGCGACAAGCTAGGTTGTAATCCTGACTAAAGTGTTGTAAATGCCAATTAAGTAAGTAAGCATGTGATGTAGAAATGCTAGAGTACTGCAACAACTCGATGTATTGTATTGCCCTCAATGTAGATAGAGTTTCTCTATAGTGTCTCCTCCTCCAGTACTTGATAAGAACCGGGTCTTTCCTCCTGAGATACACTAATGCCACACAGGTTTCAAATATATAGAGATTCTACATATTAAGCTTCTAGATTGGATGGATGTATAAGACCTAACTTCATCAAAAGCACTGATAAGCCCAAGTAGAACTTGCAAACCACTTTAGAAGCTATTTAAGCAGTAATTTCAAAGCGTTTATAACAGCACGTCCAAAAGCAAGGTAATTGGCTATTACAGGAGTAGAAACTGATTTTGCAAATTTAAAATGAACGCTTTACATTTTAACATCGAATCTAACTGAGAATGAAACATAAATTCACAACAATCCGAAGGACAAGAAATCATATATGAAGCTTGGATAGCTTTGAGGTAATTTTTCGTATTTGATGGGACCAAAAGGATTCGATCTATTATAAGCTGTGGAAATGTCATAAGTTTGGTCGTAGTGGATCTATACCGAACATTCTTAATGTGTTTGAAGGGAGATTATTGAGAAACGCCCAGAATAAGGGACCAGACAGGAATTCGTAATATTCCAGTTCGCCCACAAGTTCCAAGGCCGTCTAAAAACTAGAAAACGGATAAAGAACGCTTGCAGTGGTAAATGCAGTTCGTTCATTTATTTACGAAATTGGCTTGATTGGATGTAGGCTTCACAAGAAAAGCATTCACCAAAGAGTGGGAAAAGATCGTCTTCCATAAAAAACGCCCAACCAAACCGCATTCATTTTTTTTTTCAAATTAAATTAAAAAATGTTTTAAACTATGGCCGCTTAATTTAAAGTAGAAGTTCTTCTTCAATTCTATTTGAAACTTAAGTTGCCAGCAGAGGTTGCTTTAGTTTTTAAGCTCTGAGAGGAAATTGAGTGTAAAAAAACAAAACGGTAACCGTTAGAAAAAAAAAGTAATTCGGGTATTAATGGGTTAATTTTCTTATAAAATGAAAATTAAAAATCGTAACCCCCCCTTTGCCCTGTGTATTTAATAAATACCCCATTTTACTTACAGTAACGCTTCATTAATGACTTTTTATAGGCCGCCTTGCGTTCCTCCGGTTTTAAACGCAAATGATGATGGTGATGGTGATGACTGTGATGCATTAGATGGCGTTGATGATGATGATCATTAACACCTGAACCGGAATCATCGGATTCGGTACCCGAATACGAGCGTGAACGCGAATTTCTGTTGGCAAGTTTAGTGGGCAACGATAAATCCAATGGGGCCTCATCATCAAAATCCTCCTCCTCTTCCTCTTCGTCCGTGTGATAGTGATCGGAAGGTGGCTGGTCTTCGCTTAAATGTTTATTATTATCATCGTCCACCACTTGATCTGTGATGGTGGTGGTGGTGGTGATGTTCGTGTTGCTAGAGGTTAAAGAATGACGCTCTTGTGATAGAGAATCTTCTTCTTCTTCCTCTTGCTCACGACTGGTTATAACGGAACGGCGATTTTGTTGTTCCATTTCCGCTGGATTAAAAAACAAATGACGTTTAACAGCGTTGTTGTTGTTATTGTTAGGGGTGGTGGTTGTGGTGGTGTTAGAAGCAGGCTGCTGTTGCCGTAAATGATTGTAGAGAACGGTAAACTGCTGGCGACAATCTGTTGTTGTTGTTGGCGTACTGCGACAACCATTGTTTGTGGGGGAATTTAGAGGAGAGGGCGTTGATGCCTCACACATTGCGGTGGTGTGGTGGTGGCGGTGATTATTTAAGGAATTATGCGATAAGGCGGGCGAAGTAGCAGGTGTAGGATTGCCATTTTGGGCCAGTTCTTCAGCTTCCTGTTGAGGCCGTGATATTTGCTTTTCAATTGGGTCGGCTATGGCACTTGTCTTATTATTTTTGAGTGTCTCCTCTGAATCCTCGGACCACTCCGGCGAATCCATGGTTTTATGTGGCTGCTGTTGTTTGTTTCCGGTCTTGAGGTCCTCGTCATCCAGGGGAGAGGACAAAGGTGACGAAGCTAAACACGTTGTGGGCTGGGAAGATATTGAAGTCGAGTTGGAGGAGGGCGAATTTAAAGGCGTTTGCAAATTATTAACGGGTGGCGATGGGGAGGGTGTTTGTGTGGCTGGCGGATTAACAAATGTATGAGCATTTGCTGCCACCAAATGTTGCACCATAATCATAATGCGTCAAGTTTTCGATTTCTTTTTGTTGTTTTTAAACTTTTGAAATTGAAAATTTTTTTCCTTCCTTTAAGTTTTTTTTTGTGTGGAAATTTTTAATTATTTAATCATGTTAGTGTTCATTTGTTTTAATGTTTTATTACAGATTAATTTTTTTTTTAATAATTTTTTTCGCTTTTTTGTTGTTTTTTTAAACTTTTTAATTAAAAACCTGAGATGACCTCTTGAAATATAATTTATTTTATTTTAATTTAATTTGTTGTTGTTGAGGTATTTTTTTTAAATGTTAAAAACAATTTTTTTTTCTAAATTTGTACATTTACATTTAACGGACGTTTTTTATTTTTTATTTTCAAAAGTTAAATATATTTTTTCTAGATTTTTTTGTTTAAATATTTGGTTTACAATTTTAATTATTTTTTTTTGTTTACTTTTTTTAATATTTGGAATGCCACCTTTTTTATTTTTTTTTTATTAAAAACTTTATTTTTTTAATTTTTTTTGGTTCAACAAAACACTGTGTTTCTAACATAAAATAAACCGTATCCGTTAGTGTTTCTTTTATGTTTTTCTAATAAAATTTTTAAATATATTTTTCTCTTCTTCTTTTTCTAATAAATAAATTAAATTTTTTTTAGTTTTCTTTTGCTTTTTTTTTATTTTTTTTGTTTATTGGGTTGTTTGGTTTGTGGGCTTTCGCTTTCGAACGTTTTCACTACGAAACGTCGTTTATCTCTTACGGTATCAGCGAAACTGAATTTTGTAGTTTTCGAAATAAAATGATTACCGACTGAAGTGGCTGTGCTGTGACTCGATATAAATTTTGTTTTTGTTTTCGTTTTCATTTGTTTTTTTTTTTTCGTTTGTTTCTTCTCTTGCTTGAAATTGTATAAGCAAAGTATGTGTACATAAGTGTGTGTGAGCAAATTAAAGTTGTTAGACGGTGAGTTGAACATATGGGCATGCGCTGCCGTTGTTGTAGCTGTTGCTTTCAAACAAACAAAAAAAAAAAAAATAGAAAGAAGAGATGTTTCCTAATGGCTTACAGTAAATGCTCTAATAAAACATTTTATTTGTGTTGTTAAATTATTGTTTTTTTTTTTGTTTTCAAACACCTTCTATTTCAAATAAAAACTTAAATTTCGGTTTTTCAATTACGTACGTATTGCAAACGTAAGCCAAACGTACTGCAGAAAAACCACGATGACGACTAATTGGCTGCAAACAATACCCACAGTAAACTACAGTCTCACGTTAAGCAACAACAATTTAATAAAAAAAAAAAAGAAAACAACACAGTGAAAACTCGCACAATATAAAAAGAGTAAAAAAGATAATTCATAGATAATGCTCTTACTCGTACTCTTAAAAACCCCAAAGCAGAACCACTTAGATCCCCCCACCATAAAGTAAAAAACAAAACAAAACAAAACAAAACAAAATAAATTTCACTCTCACTTATGTATTACACACACATGCATACATATATAGTAATTGCGCGAGTAGTAGAATCACTCTCGACTAGAGAGTGAGAGAGGAGAGAGCTATTTTCATGCGCATTTGCATTTTCTATACATTAAGAGTATGGTGTTGTGCTAATAACACAACAAACAAAACGAAAATAAATCGTGTTTAAAGAAACAATATAATTGTTATTGTTGTTGCTATTAAATATTGTATGTGTATGTGTGTATTTGTGTGCTGTGTTTTTCTTAAATACACGACCCAGACCCACTGCAAAAAGAGTGTCTAATTCAGTTACGCATTGTTTAGTTTGTTCGTGCCGTTGTTTTGGTCGTCCATTTTGGCACATTTTAAAAAATGCAAGAGCCACGCACTCTATTGTAGGCAATAAAGGGACTCCATACACTGTGGTGTAAAACAGGGTTTTCTTATTTAAGTAATCAAGAATTTTTTAATTTGAAATACAAGGTTTATGTTGCAGACCATTTCAGACACCCTGTAATGATATGCAGAAGGCTGGTAATATAAGAAAGTAATCATGTACTGATTACGGCATCGACTGCCATGGATATACAAATGACATAGTCCAGATGACTAACAGAAAATTTGTAGAAGCTCTTTGCGATATAATTCAAATAGATTTTGAGATTGTGAGTCGATGTTGCGTGACCCGGGCAAGACTACAATAGTATCACTTATTAGAAGGAGAAAGCTTCCTAAACGGAAGAGTATTCGACTCTTGGGTGAAATAATATCAGAGACTGCAGATAAATTCATATGGAGAGCTCCTTAGGAAAAGCTTGCATTGAAATCCTGGGAATGTAACTCAGAAATTATGTGCTAGATGTATATATACAATGATGATGGATGATATACCATGATTACATGATTACCTTCTCACACCACTCATGTTCTGAAAGTTAATTTTGTCCACGAATGGCAGGACCTACAGTTTAACGTCGACTCCGAACGACAGATTTTTGAGAAACTTTTCACGGTAATTTTATTTACTCAGAGTTTTTGTCAGAAATCTGCTGAGAGGAAGTCGCTAAAGAAATATTTTTTTTCGTTTTGATGTCTGACCTGGGGTTTGAACCATGGCTTTATGTCTAATAAGCCAACACACTACCTACTAGACGACGGCGACTTTCACTCGATATTTTTGAGATTAAATCGAAAACATTATGAGACCGTCTGTTAAAGGTGAATCAGCTCGGCGGGGGAAATAGGACCACACTCTCTGGTGGATTTAAAGGCATTTGGAAATGAATGTGGCAAAATGAAGGCAGATGTTCTGATAGGCTCAGAAAAGTGCTATGGAGTGGGGATAAATATTTGGAAACGTGTACCAACTCAAGGGAAAATAAAGAGAGGCAACTGCTGTTTTAAAACAAATGGATTTGATGAGAATATCGAAACTTTTGTTGAGATTTGTTGACAATAGGAGACGATTTGTGTCATGCAACAGACGATCCAGGAATAACATGAGGTGATTAGTAATCGGTCTTTGGACAGGGGGGCACCTTAGATTCAAAGTTTACTGGGTTCAGAATGGGGATCGCCTCGAACTATACATCAAGTGCTGGGAAGGGATTTGTTTTTGTTGATACCTTGCAGCTTCCTTTGAGTTTGTTAGAGCAATAGGCTTTGATGGCTGTAATAATTATGATAATAATAGCCAAGAACCAACTAAGTAAACACGAAGCATTTTGCAATTCATAATAACTTACATATTTAGTCGACTATGGCCGAAAGGTTTACCTTTAATCATATTTTTCCTATTCGTACATTAATAAACGCAGAGAGTGAGAGAGGAAAGGAACAACGAATTCACAAAGTAGAACATTCATATTCTGCTATACTCTCAAAGACATACATACACACACACACTCACATTATCAAATAAAATCCAAAGAGAATTGAGAAGAATTGCAACAGCATGCCAATGTAAAGCTGAAATACAAAGAAAAACCTAAAGAATACAAAATATAAAGAAAAACTCACTCGTTACAAAAAAAAATAGCAACCAACTTACACCAACACAAACAACAGTGTCTGTCAATATTACAAAAGGTTATGAGAAGAATATTTACAATGAACTCATCAATGTTGGCAACTTTCCTAAGGTAAAATAAAGCTTATTTAGTCAAAAAAAGAAAATAGTTATTTTATTATAAATTTTTGCTGAGATAAACTTTAAACTTGAAAAGAAAATTATTCGAATTAAAATAAAAAAGAAAACAAAATTTTAAGTTAAACGAAGTTTAGAAAATTAAAAATAGAAATACTGATCCAGTGTTCTTTTTTCTTCATTAAAAATCACTTAAAACAATTTTAAAATCACTCAATTGATAACACTGACACTTACATTTATAGTGAACCAGAGAACAGAGAGAATAATATTACACCAATACTAATACAGGGAAATTCTTCGTAATGTATGCTATAAAGATTAGAAAAGGAGTGATATTTTTAATGGGGAGTGGGGAGGTGAAGAATATAAGTCACCACAAATTTTCACTTTCCTTTGAGTAACTTTGTATGTATGTGTACAAGTAAATATGGTGTAATTCTCATGTGTTAAGTAGTGTGATGCCATCATTACATTATCAATACAAGAGAAATTATCCACTAGACTTTGGCAGGGACAGGCCGACGGTATGGACAGCCATATGGTAAAGGAACAATAACAAATCAAACACGAATTTATACACACACACACACACACACACACAATGAGAGAGTCAAGCTGAATGCTTAAGTAATTTATGAGGGCAAAGGCAAGAGCAAATACAGGCAAATCAAAAAAAGACTTCTCTCTTGTTTTTTTCTAGTTATTTAAGCTCCCTAGCAAGTTAAAGAAAGAAAAAACAACAAAAATATAAAATGTAAAAGGGAATTGTAGGAAATCATGTTAAGTAATGTGAGTTGAGGTGAGCATCATCATCATTGCCATCACCATCAACAACATCAACATCTTCTTCGCCTTATCATGTGGTGGGAATGTTAAATTAAAACCAGAGGTTACATTAGAGGAAAAACAGAGAGAAGAGTACAAAGAGCCAGCAGAGAGTTTGTTTAAGTAACAACAACAATAGCAACAACAAGAATGCAAAAATGAAACAGACTTCCTTTTTGTAGCAGCATGAGTTTTGGGGGTCAGCATATATATAAACACAGCAACAATGAAAATAAAAAAAAAATTAAAATGTCTGCAAGAGAAGACTTGTTTTTTCATTTGACTTGTGTGTGAGTGCTTCTGAGTGTGTGTGTGTTTATTTATTTTTTTTTGTTGTCTACTATACCACAGTGTGCTTGTGTGCTGTCATTTTATAAAACATTTCCCACAGCAAACAATAATAATTGAGGGGGAGTACAATTCTTGCCGCGTACTCTCATTTCATGTACACAATAAAAACCGACGTCTCAGTAAAATGAAAAGTCAGTCAGTTAAGCTCATTTAACTCATGCTCTAAATACGATATTATTGGGATCAAGAGCATTTTCTTCTTTTTTTTTTTAGCATTTAAAGGGAATTTTATTCAGTTTATCTGGTGACTGTAGAAATGGAAAAGGTACCATACAACTGATAACAAGGTCTTCTAAGTGTTCTTATTGTAAAATTTTAAAGAAAGTAATTTTTAAAAAGTCTTTGATTTTGACTTCTGAACTTTGATAGTTGTTAGTGGCCATTTTGTTGAAGCTGCATCTGTGAACGTAGTTGCCATTTATTCAAACTGTTTTGCAGAATCACCATGAACGGACATAGCATTCAACAATATGGGAAAATAGTAAAATTTGTTCGGACAACGTTCCGAGTGCTTTTCATCGAAAAATAATTTTCAGCGATGAGGCCCTTTTTTTAATGAATATTGAATATGAATATGAATTTTTTGGTCATTAGAACTCTTCAGTCAGGATTACGACCTAGTTTCTCCCACCACTTATGTATGTTGTGTGTGTTAATTTTATACATGACTACAGTTTAAAGTCGATTTTGAACGACAGATTATTTGAGAAACTTTACATGACAATTTCATTTACACTCCGAGTTTTTGCCAGAAATCTGCTGAGAGGCAGTCGCCGAAGAAATATTGTCTAAACCTGGGCGTTTGAACCGTGGCCTCACGTCTAATAAACCAACACACTACCTAGTAGAATATGGGGATAGATGAATAGGTACCGTAAACAAACAAAATTGTACAATTTGGTACGATAGCCATTCACTTGAGATCCAAGAGCTACTAATGCATTGCGTAGTCACTATTTGGATTTTTAAGATTTTTTAGATTTTATGTGTGTTTTTGGGATTTTTATTACCAGAAGACTGTTGAGAGAAAGTCGCCGAAAGAAGTATTTTTTCATATTTCGTATCGTTCGAGATGTCTGAGTGAGGCGTTAAACCACTAGCTCTCGGCTAATAAGCTAACACACTACTTACCAGACTATGGCGACCTTATAACGGCTGAAAAAAGCGTGTTGAAACGACTTTTACAGGAAATAATCTTAAAAAATAATCTTAAATGGAAGAGATTCATTTATTGCCACAAATTAATATTTCGATTACTTTTAGAAATTCATTTTTTTTTTGTTCCACTGTATCTAGGGGCATGTAAGTCAGACATGTTTATAATTAAGCAAAAAGGAAAAGAAAGGAAAGGAAAAACGAAAACATCCAACCAACCATGTAAATGTCTCTCTCCTAACACTCTGCTACGATTTTACTCCCTTCTCTCTCTCTCTTTATGTGCAACTGTCGGTTCGCCATTTAAAATAACGCAGCTTTAACTACAAACAACTTCTTCCTCTTGCCCATTGTAGCTGTGTTACTACATTTTACAAAAATAGCAAAGAAGGAAGACACGACACGACAAGACGACACGACTGTGTAACTAGACAAACAAATAAAGAAAACGAACACATACAAACAAATATTTTATAGCTTTGGCACAGGAACTTAAGAAAGAGAAGCAAGGAGTAGTTTTTTGTTTTTCGAAAGGAGAGTGAGAATACTTGTTCTCGTACCCTATTAAAATTGACTTGACTCTGGTGCTGGTTATGCTGGTTTATATTACTGAGACTGCGACTGCTGCAAAGCAAAGACCCTAAAATACTTAAACGAGTATTTGTTGTTGTTGTTTTTTATTTTTATTTTTATTTTTTATCGGTACCAGACATTTTGCCTTCCTGGCAGTCACATTTACCACTTCCTCCCATGGCTTGGTCGGTCGGCATGTTTATGTCGATGTTTTCGTGTTTGTCTTCGTCTTTGCCTTCGCCTTCATCGTCGTCAACGTCATTCCTGCATGTAATAATGGAAACTTCGACATTTGACGAATATATTATGTGGGTGTAAGTATCTCTCTCTCTCTGTGTGTGTAGATGAGTGTTCAAGAGCCTTGGTGTGGGTGTATGGGTTATTAGTTGTTTAGCCAAAATGTCGTTGAACAGACAACACCTTTTGCTCTTTCCTCTTGGGTTTTAAACAAACAAACCAACAGACAAACTTCTAAACGACCAACCATCAAACAGTGCTACCAACAGCGACAGATGTTGCTGTTGCTGTTGCAGTTCTCTAGCAGCAGTAAGGCAGCACAGCAAGTGCTTAAAGGTTTATGGGTTTATTTCTCTTCTTCTACTTTTTTTCCTTTTTCTTGTTTTTGTTTTTTTCTGTTGAAATTTATAAAATTTTTTGATGGTTTTTTTTTGTTTTGTTTACGTATTTATTTTGGTTATTGGGTTGTGATTTCTAGAGAGATATTGTTTTTGTTTTGGTTTATAAATTTTTATTTGTTGTTGTTTCTGTTGTTGCTTGGTTGGTTGGCTTGGTTTGGCTCGGCTGGCAAAAAGTGATTCATATGAGCGAGACAGAAAAAAAAAACAGAAAACCAAACAGCAACACAGTGAATGACCTGAAAACGATCTAACACGCGCCATCCTCCGACTGACTGACATCTTTACAAAACAAACAACAACAACAATTGCAATAACAACAATAACAAGAAATGAAATAAAATAAAACAATTCTAAAAAAAAAATAACAGAAAAAATCTAAAAAAAATATCCACAAAAAATTTAAAGATTTTGCTTTAAAAAGTAAAAAAGGCTGCTGATGCTGATGATGCTGTTGTTGGTTGCTATTGTTGCGACTGATGACAATGAATGATGCATTCCCAGCAATGGATTCAAATTTAAGCTTTCGCATACAACAACAACAACAACAGCTACCACAGCAATATTTTAATGCTGCTGATATATAAAGAAAGAAAGACAAAAAAAATGATTTTTTTTCATATTCTTGCTTAAACTCACACACATGTACGAAGACAAAGAAACTGCGTTTCATTTTATTTGACAATTTTTTTATGACAACAACACTGATAGCAACAAAAAAAAAACAGAAGAAGCAAAATAACAACAAATGACGTTCACCAGATTAAAAGCATATTAAATAAGATTTTGTTCTCGTCCGTATAAAGAATTCTGTTTCCCTTTTTAGAAAAAAAAAAAAAAATGTTCCGGTTTATTGTTCTTAAGACAAGAATTTTGTTTCTTTTTTTCTTTTACATTTTTCAGTGGTATTCTCTTTACTTTTTAATTTTTATTTCAAAATCTCTAACACGCCCTCAGATGCTACTAAAGCCGGAGGTACTTCTACATGCAACACTTGAATATGGGCTAGACGCTAAGTGATCGCCACCACCTGTTTCTGTTTCGCCTCAATAGAAAGCTTGTGACAACTGCATGCCTCGGTTTTTCCGTCAATAGGGATGAGATTTTGTGTTCAAAATACCAAAATGAACGTGCATGCATGGTTTTCCTTTTGAGGTATAAATACGCGTCGAAAACTGTAACATCTTTGGGTTGAGATACGATTCCTTTCGCTTCTGCGGAATCCTGATAACTGCGTATTGGATAACTGCTCGTTTGTAAAAAAAATTCTTGGCCACTTATTGTGAAACATTGCTTCCGTCATTTGTCGCATTGTATCAATTTATTATAGGCAGTACTGATGCGTTCAAACATCATTTTCGATTCGGAAAATCTGCTTTCAACGTCTCATTACTTATTTTATTGGCCATCAACAACACGTTAATCGAATTTCGGCCTGCCTTGACACATCATTTTTGGCGTCTCTGTCGGGACGACATAGCCGAGCCAGTGCAGGCAATAAATGTTAATGCCTTGCACAACATCCATGGGGTTGAGGAGCTCTTATACTTGCAGAATATTAGTTTCGTCGTACGAGAGAGGTCTAAGCTACTCAAGTGCTACAACATGAGACCATAAGTGCACCTGTTGGCAAGCGTTGCACTTGACCTCCAGACTGACATAATTTTTTGCTAGTAATGACAGAGCCAAGATGAACAAATTCACTGACAACATCAAAATCAAAGAGTCATATATTTAACGATATTATACGCACTCGATCTATTGTTGCGAATATAATTATACGTCTTACCAAAGGTAAACTATCGGTTAGCAAACTATTTGTCTGTTGGATGCTTAAAAATCATGGGCTTCACAATGAGCAAAACAAAGTGTGTATAAATGGCGCTAAATCGGATAAAAATGGGCTTGTGAGAGGATTAGACCTGGTCTCGGATCTAGTGGGCTGGATAACCATGAGATCGAGGATTCTAAAACATGTTTTTATAAGGTCGGGCGTTAATTGGGACTGGAGATACATATAGGTGACGAAGCTAACTTTTTGTCAAATTAGGGGAAAAACTGTTTTTTATAAATCGGTCAAAATCGGATAAAAAATGGTCTTGGAATTGGTGGTAGTGGGCTAGATAGACATGGTATCAAGGATTTCAACACAGTTTTCCATAGTGTCGAGCATTACTTGGAACCGAAGATATAGGCGACGAAGTTAACTTTATTCAAAGTGAAAAAGTGCTCTATATTCATCGGTCAAAATATAACCAAAATGGACTTGTGGGTGAATTGGACCTAGTTGGCTAGATAAACATGGTATCGAAGATTTCAACACAGTTAGAGTCCAGCATTACTTGGGAACGAAGATATCGACGACGAAGCTAACTTAACTCTATATAAATCGGTCAAAATAGGATAAAAATTAAATTATGGGGAAATGAGCTTCAAATTTTTAATAATTCTCATTGAGTTAATACGCATTTATATATATATATACATCCAACAAAATGTCGTATTTTTGCAAGTTGAATTTCTTTGGTAGATAACTTGCATTTTTTGGTTGATGACTCAAATTTTTTGGTTGATGACTTCCATTTTTAATGGATGAATTGCATTTTTTGGACGATGACTTGCATTTTTTGGTTGATGACTGGTATGGTTTTGGTTGATAACTTAAATTTGTTTAGCCAATGACTTGCATTTTTTAAGTCGATGACTTGTATTATTCTGGACGATGACTTGCATATTTGTAGACGATGACTTGAATTTTTGGGCGAAGTCTTGCATTTTTTTGGACGATAACTTGCAGTTTTTGGACGATGACTTGCAGTTTTTAAAAAAAATTATTTGGGATAACACACTAATTGGGCTTTATTAGAGGCACCTTAAGCTACAATTTGAAGTGCTGTAGTACCGGGCTACCTCTGCACTGTCTGCAGTAGTATGAGGTAAATCTTTCCTTTTTTTTTTTGATTTGACTTGAGAAGAATCTTTGCCATCCTCCATCATCTTGAGCGTATCTTTCCATTTCACAAAAATATTTTAGCTCTTTTAGCAGACAGGGAATTCTCCTATTCATAAGTTCAGCCGTCGTCTGCCCTTTGAATTGAATTCCCACGTAAACATATGGCGGAGATACATCCTATTTTCCTAGCTCGTCTATTTCATCCCAGCCCAGACAGTATTGCCGACTTGACTGTCAGATAGTATTGCCATGTCTCGTCCTTTGCACTGCCTGACCAAGTTGAAGTGAGTGTATCTTTCGATGGCTTAGATTTCTGGTTGGAAGATAACCATGAGTTTCCCATGGTTACTGCAAATTTCATTCTGAGAACAAAGACATTCATTTCTGCTCCACATTGGTCTTCGATTCATCTTTTATACCAGAGAATGGCTCCATATTGCTGCATTTACTCTTATTATTGAGTCTCCTTACAAATCTTCGATTTTACTGGTTTTCATCAGGGAACAGTTGAGTAGAGGTCTGTTAACTACTGGATATATCAGGTCAGGTAACACATATGGTATGTTTTGGCCTTCATGTAACATCAAAGGCAATCTATAGCAACTTACAAAGCAGAGGCCACCTGAGAGCATATTATGTCCTAGGCAGGCAATTATTATTGTTGACTACGAGCAATATCCTGAAGTTTATCAATGCAATAGGTTTGGAAGAAACTTTATTGGTGTACCCGATAAAGTTTGATAGTCAGCTCATCAAGACGAATAATAGTATTGTGTTGGTACGGAATTTTAGTGAAGTAATGGCTAAGCGCACAGCTGAATATTTGTTTACTTATATCATTTGGTGTTAATTTGGCATGTTTTTTTAAATTTTTTAATTTTTTTTAACATAATAAATGCACTGTGACACAATTTCGTAATTAAGGCATCGAATTAAAACCATAAATTGAGAAAAAAGAGAAAAAGTCTGGCAATGGCAAAATTTTAATGGCATTTAATTGGAACGCGGGAGTACATGCCCCCAGAAAGTGTAAGCAAAAGCT
The DNA here is from genome assembly GCA_936449025.2 of Sarcophaga subvicina. NCBI lineage: Eukaryota > Metazoa > Arthropoda > Insecta > Diptera > Sarcophagidae > Sarcophaga > Sarcophaga subvicina. Next base: position 80,307,056 of record OW388083.2, read on the forward strand.
GACAAAACAAAAATTAAACCTAGGACTGCATATTAAATCAGAAGTAACAAAAAAAAAAAAAAATAGTTTTTGTATTAAAAACAACCCCCTTTTAATTTTTAAATATAATTTTGTTTTTAAATTAAATTAATTTTTTTTTTAAATAGTTTTCTTTTCTTTTTTAGCATGTAATTGGAGAAGGTTTTTCTATGTATTTGCAGACCTTTTTGATTTTTTTTGTTTGTTTGTTTTTGTTTTCAAACCCACTTAAATTAACGGAAGCATTTTTTTACCGTTTATTTTTTTCTTTTCTGTCTGTGCAGTAAGAAGAAGCAGAAAAAACCTCAATTTCAATACGAATTTTTATGGCATTTTATGCAGTTTTGTTTTCTTCTTCTTCTTCTTCTTTGTCTAGTACGTTGCTGTTGTTATTGTTGTTGTTGTTGCTATTGTTTTAGGCCTTGAAAAAGAAATTGATCCACTTTTACAATTTCAATTTTTTTTTAATTTTAAACTGCTGCTCTGAGCAATTTTTTTTGTGGAAGCGAAGTGTTTTTCATTTTTCCCATTGTCTTCTTAAATACAACGTTTAATGCTGATTTAACGTGAGAGAGATTTTAATTGTATTTTTGTTGTTGTACAAAAAAAAATTTAAAATTGGATTTTTGGTTCTTTTTAAGTGGTTTTTTGAAAAGCAGTTCTAAACCCAGCCTGAATTGAAGTGATCTGGCCGATTCGGCCTATGTGTACTCACTGTCATAGACGAATTAGTCTCATGTCATTTATGTAGATAAAGCTGTGTACAATTTGCATAAGGGGTGCCCTGGTAGTCTAGTGGGTAGTGTGCTAGACTATTAGCGTGAGGGTCATGTGTTCGATTCCCATCAGAGACTCTGGTCTGTGACACTACACCGAGCACATGGTCAAGATACTCAGCTCGTATATAATTAGAATATAATTTGTAATTGTATTGTAATTAATTAATAAATAAATAACTTTACAAAAGTTGGGAAACGCACTGCATGTTAAGCAACACGCATATAGTGCGGGTCGACCTACTGGCACAGCTCTTGTAGATATAGTGGAAGTCATTCAGAAGTTTTTAAACATAAAGGATGTGATGACCATTTGATAAGCCTCCTCACAAGGTCATAGGTAAAGCATTGAATAGGAGGCCTATAAAAGGGTAATATACGCACGATCACAACCAGAAATTAACGTAGGAACAAAATGATAAGCGTAGACACAAACAGAGGTTGCCCATAATGTATGGTACCTTCACCACTTATGTGGAACAGAGATCAGCAATGAATCGTTACACATAAGCGCTCATGAATTTTTGAATATAAGTGACTCAACTGTTACTCTGATTCATTCATACTCACTACAACGTTCAAACTCATATCCGTCGACATATGTTCGATGCATAACCCTACTCATTCAGATTCATAAATTTAGAAAAATGCTTATGATACTTATAAATGATTCGAGTGACTCGAATAATTCATTAAAATTTACAGTCCTAGTTGTTGTTGCATTTACAGAAAAATAAAAAGACACAAGAAAAAAGACAGAGCAGCAAGCAACAGAGCAACACACAACCATTTAGTGAGTATTCTAGTGTTCGTATGCAAATCATACTTATTATGTGATTCGTGTATATTTTGAGATATGGAGAGTCGAAGTCAACAACAACATCATACGTGTTGTTAAGTATTTGAATATGATGAGTACATCAAACTTTGAATATGAGTAGAGGTTCCATGATATTAAAAGAAGTATTGATGCGTATAAGTATCAGAAATTATGAGTATGATTCGATTCTACTCATCTTTTTGAATACTCATTGCTGATCTCCGATGTGGAGCCTGGTTGTGTATAAACTCTTGATCATGTTTTCCGAACATTGACTGTCACGGATCTTAATATCTTGCCAGAGATCTTGAGTTTGTAAGTCGTCGTTAAAAATAAACGCGCTCAAGATCACAGTTGTACCATTTACGAGAAGAACAAAATTTCCTTAATGATAGAATATGAGACTCCTTGGATGAGAGAATATGAGACTCCTTGGATGAGATAATATCCTTGTAAGTAGCGGCAATAGGTTTGCGAATATTACTGGATAGTAAACTAATATGGAAGACAAATATAGAGACCATTTGAGGGCCTGACCATAATGATATACAAAAGGCTGACAGGAAAATCGTGAGAAAACAAACCAAGAATTATCCACTGGATGTGCGCTATGAAGGTCAGGGAAATTGTGTTGTCAGTTGACATTGTTTTTCTAGGCAGAAGAAATTAGGAGTCGTCGTAGTCTAGTGGGCAATGCTGTTTGTCAGTTAGACGTGAGTGCGAGGTTTAGCTCAGATATCCCAAACAAAACGAAGAATGAAAAATATTTCTTCGGGAACTTCCTCTTAGCAGGCCTCTGGCAAAAAACTTCGAGAGTAAATAAAAATGAAATGAAAGAAAATTATCTCATAAATCTATCATTCGGAGTCGCCTATAAAACTTTCACGCCGGCGCTTTAATTCATGCTTGTCGCCTACTGGCGGCTGCGCTGTCCTGACGTAACTCTCAGGTATTTTTTTCGGAAGTCGAAGTGTTAAAGTTTTAAATATTTGGTATTACGTGTCGTCTAATAGCATGATCAATTGAGTACCACCGGTGGTACATGCCTCCCGATGAGACAGTCTAGTGCGGGCCACAGGTGATAAGCGCCGCCCGATAAGGCAGTCTAATGCGGGCCATCGGATGTACGCGCCGGCGTGAACGTGTTAAACTGAAGATCTCGCCGTTTTTAGATAAAATTAAGACCCACAACAGGGGTAATCCTGACTAAAGGATTGTAATGAACACTTAAATAAGTAAGTAAGTAAGAAGGGAAACAGTTCAGATGAATTTAGGCAACATACAGAGAGTTGGCATAAGTTGGTATAACCAGGGCAATGAGCAGCTGTCCACAACAATGGTGAGAATCAGAAACGTGTTAATCTGATCTGATATTCATTAGGGAGGCATCGTGGCTCTGACAGCTTCTTTCTTAACTGTCTCCTATGATTTTAGAAAATGTTTCACAACGTTAATGAGCAATAAGAGTGAACAGAACGTTTTGGGCATCAGTGGTCTTCATATGGGCCGAGGATAGATAATGAAAGAGAAACGGGATTATTTGTGACATATTCGGAACCCATGGTCAACTCGAGTTGGAAAGGAAACACAAAAGACGGGTCATAGTAATACTATCTAAAAGTCAGACCGCCATTTGGTCACTCGATTGATTGATGATCAGATTGCCTCGGGGATATGGCAGAGGAAATAAGGTCACCCTTTGCAGATCCCAGGTTTTGTAGAAATTCACGACAATGAGCAGATAAGCTTGCGAAGAGGGGAGTTTCCATACTGCTGATTGGGTGAAAATACAGAGGCAATGACTCTTTTACAACCAAATTGATTTAAGACAGCCCAAGCTTTTGTTGGTTTCTTATTGAGGTATGCATGAGACTATCCAGAGGTAGCTTGACCGTGCCCTGCAGGTATAAATTCTTGTTCAGAATAGAAATCGCTTTAAGCCCAATCGGTTATGAAGAAAACGAATTGCCAGAAATCCTAATTTTGTAAGGAAAATCCAAGATTCTTATCAAGTTTTAGGCAGGGAGTAACACATACTAAAATAAAGAAGATCATCTTGAAATTTGTCAGTGCAACAGGATTGAGAGAGACATTATAGGCATACCCGGTAAAGATTGAGGAGTAAGTACAACAGATCGTAAAGTTGTATTACTTTAGCACGTTTACCAGCCAATAATAATAATAAAACAGGAACTCAATTATACTATACGGTGCAACTTAATAGTTTTACACATCTTTCCACATTTTATACCAAATTTACGACAGCCGGCAGACGACTCACGTGTCACTACAGACAATATGTACACATGTACGAACATATACATACGCATACTGCGGTAAATAATTAAAGACACAAAAAAAAAGAATTAAAAAAATTTAACCACCGAAAATAAACAATAAAAGAAGAAGAAATAAAAATAAAAAATTAAACAAAAAAAAAACTGAATTTAAAAATTTAACAACAAAGATTTCAATGTCATTGCCGCAAAAAAAAAACAGAAAACGGTAGCATACAGTCGCGCGGCTTTATCATTGACATTGTGACTGGTAAACAATCAAAAAATAATGAAACAATAGCAACAATAACAACAACAACAAATACTAATACAATACAATCAAAAAAGAATAATGAAAAGAGAAAAAAATAAAGAAAAAGAAAAAAAAAATTATTTTTGTTTGCTGTGCAGAAATGTAAACTTGACTGGCAAAAATCATTCCCAAGAACTTCGACAACCTTTTGAAATGCCAAAGAAAATTCAAGAACTTCGTTAAGAATAAAAGCGATTTTTAGATTGTTTTTTTAATTTAAAAAGAAAATTCCCATGTAATTAACTTTGAACTTTGTGTGAATGTGTATGCATAGAACTAAGCGTATACTTGATGCGGACTGTAAGTAAATTTCATCACTCATACGTCCCCTTGGTAAACATCCTTCCTTTTTACCAGGTATGTATGTAATTTGATAATTTTATGAAGCTGTAGATGGTATTTAAATTAGAAACGTTCTTGCAATGTATTAGCTCTCAATTTCGAAGTACGGAACAATGACAGGAAAGATGTTCTGTTGTCTTCGCGTTTTCTCCTTCATTATGGCTTTTGCAGAAGCCTTATGGCCCCAATAACAAGTGTTGTCACTGTATAACTGCTATAAGATTCCAGCATTCGGGCAAGGTTTAACGCTGTAACTAAATCCACAGCGTGTTAGATTTGTCATGCCTTTAAATACGTGGATTGTAAAGAGGAAAATGGAATACAAAAGGAGCAAAGCTCGTCTGCGATAAAGGAATCATGATATTATGCGTGATTTCATTCGAATTTTCTGTTGTATCAGCTTCTGAAAGCGCGTCCGCTTTGTTATTACTTTCAATGTCCTCCTGTTCAAGAACCCATATGAAGGTAATCTATCTCTTCGTGATGTCATCTCGACTACAGTGGCCGTGATTACAAGTCATTGCGTCATGGGTAGACACGCGGAAAGAATGAGGCCTCTTTCAACGACTTTTGCCGTGGACGCAGGTCCACTGAGGAAGAGGAGACTGTTGTTCACTTTCTTTGCCAGTGCCCGTCTCCTGTTAGGTGTAGATATACGTTATTTGGCCTCCCATTCCTTGTTAGCTTAACGGAGCTATCATCTATTGACATCAAGGATATAGCTTCGTTCATCAAACTTTCTGGCTGGTTTTCCAGTGCGGGGTAGTCGTGCTTTTGTTGTGCAGCCCTTGCGCTGACCAACTTCTTCCTTTTCCCTGATTTTGGTGGAACTTGGTTAGTACAGGGACGACTGCGTTCACCCGTGGCATCACAACGGGCCGCTATGCATGCTCAAGTGAGCTTTGTGATAACAGAGCTACCACCCCGACCTAACCTAACTTAATCTCTTCCAGAGACACCTCGGTATTCTTGTACAGTCTTAAATGTGTTGTGCTCACGCCTTACTGTCCGTAAATGTACGTGTATTCTCACTAGATATACTCTAATACCGGTTTCTAATAGCGACAGTAGGCTCAACCTCGTTGGCAGTAGCAAGGTACGTGCACTGTTGTTAGACTCTGCTGGACACGTATGGATTTCTTGTATACCGACTCACTTCTGCCCTTAAATCGTATCGCCATCCATCGCACAATGGTGATACTTATGGGCCGCTGTCCTTTTGGTAGGCCTGCCGAAAGCCTTAACATTCTGGCATATGACTTCTGCAGCATCTGTGAGCCTGAGGAGCAGGAAGAGACTGTCTTTCACCCCATTTCTTGCTCCTCTCATATAGATGTGGACTTAATTTATTTTGGATTCGGATTGGATTCCTCTAGAAAATGTTTGATCCCCGGGAAGAATTGATAGTGGGCCTCAATACTGGCTTAAGTGGAGACCTCTCCCTTTAATGGGGGGGGGGGCGGTAAGAATCGCTTGTGGTCCTAAATGCTGGCTTAAGTGGAACCTCTACCTTTAATTGGCGTCCACAACCTTACATAAGCTAAAGTAAGATTGCCTCATCATATAAACCAGAATTCAGTACCTGAACCGCTCTGAACCATCACAATAGATTCCAATGTATGGAATTGTATGGCAATCTTCTGGGCATATGAGTCAATAAGCCAATGGTTTTCAGCAATATGGGTTAAATACTCAATTATCTGACCTTTGCTGTCAAATATCACTCAAAATTATGGCGAATGACAAAGGCTACCGCTGCCTGACGAATATATTTCTTCCGAGAGCTCCAATCTGTTACAATTTAGGTCACATTTGCTGTTATGGTTGAGCGCAAAATTGGAGGTGGGGGATGGATTTCGTTGCGCTCCACTTTATGGAATAAATTTTCCAAAAGTTCCCATTCATTTAAAAGAAAAACAAAAATTGGTTTTGAGTGTGTAATGCTGTTGTATGTGCTCATATTTCATGGATATATTGTAACTGTAATATAAAAGCAGCAACAACAGCAAAAATTACGTTGAATGACAACTAACTGCAGCAGCAGCAGCAGCCTCATTATCAGCAACTCGATAACAACAACTACACAATGCAACAGACGCTGTAATATTAAATAAACGAAGCAAACAAGAAACAAACAAAAAAGCAACAACAATAGAAGGCTTAGATAAATTTTCATTTCATTTTCATTTCAAAAGAAAAACTATATTTATAGGTTAGTTATACCATCTATAGAAAAACAGCAACGGCAACAACAACACCAACAACAACGGCAACATACAAAACCTTGTTGCAACAACAATGAAGAGAAAGAAAAAAAAAAAACAGAAACGAAGAAAAATTTTTGCTAAAAACCGCAACTGGTTTATAAAGAAAATTTGTTGTTATTGGGGGGGGGGGGGAAATGCCTAGTGGTTGTTGGCAAATTTATGTTGCTCTACATGAAGTTGTTGCTGTTAATGATTAACTGAACTGGCTCTGTGGCTCTCTTATAACAAACCACTACTGGCTCTGCCGCTGCTGCTGCTGCCTGCCTGCCAGCCTGCCTACTGCTGTTATTGGTTGTCGTCATTAATTTTCTTTTTGACCGACTAACAATCCACCAATTGTCTGGCTCACTTAAAGCCACAGCATCGGTGAGTGAGAGAGCGAGCGAGTGAGTGAGCGAGTGAGTCACTGCACTTGCACTTTCTATTTGCATTTATGGGCATAAAATTTTCTTTCGTTCGTTCATTTCTTTTTTTTTTTTTTATTTGTTTGTTTGTTGGTTAGTTTATGGTAAAACTTTCGTTTTTCATTTATTTTTGCTTTAATGCAGTAATTGTTGTTGTTATTATTGTTGTAGTATTTGGAGTTTTTGTTTTTTAAATAGTTTTTCTTGTGAAAATCAGAAATAATAATTTCAATAATCTTTAATACTTCAGTGTAAACCATTTCAAATTACAAAAGATAGGCAAAAGTCTTCTGGCGATATTTTTGTTTGAGATTTTAAATATTGAGTGGGAGTTATAGTTTATAAGCCTCACGATATGGCCTGAATTAAGATAAACTTTGTTGTTAAAGAAGGAGAAAGAAAATCCTTTATTGTGTTAAATAACGTGCACTTAAAATACAGAATTTAGCTAAGCCAGCAGATACGTGAAGAATTTAGTAGGTAGTGTGGACGCGAGCCCGTTGCTCAAACTTCAGCTAAGACATCTCGCAGCAGTCTTCTGGCAAAAACTCTGAGCGTAAAGGAAATTATCACGAAAAGTTTCTAAAATCTGTTGTTCGAAGTTAACGTTTCAGCTGTAGATCCTGCCGCTGATGGATAACACCGGACAACGTGGGTGGTTTGAGAAGCTAGTTTGTAATCCTAACTAAAGGTCTTGTTGTAATGATTATTGGAGTAAGGATTACGCGAAAGCTAAAGGATAAACGTAATTCATTTTATCAGGATTTGTTTTCCATCATATAACAACGTACTCTGTACTCAATTCATGGCGCATGAATCGATATCAGGGCATCAGATTGCGTACAGTAATCGCCAGGGATTCGAACACAACTCTGGGTTTTTTGTGATATTAAATTTACGCCTCTAGTGCCACGCCCTCTTTAGATTTTCGATGGCAATTGTAAGAAAGTGATTGCCTAACTGAGCACTACATGTTTATTTATGTACATATGTAATCGACCGCATTGTATGTATTGACATATTAGTATCGTAGTGACATCTGAAATCGAAATTATACCAGCGAAATTTTGTTGCAGATACCAGGCGAATACTTACTTACTTACTTAATTGGCCATAACAACCCGATTAACGGTTTTTGGCCTGCCGCAACCCATCCTTCCAGGCGCCTCTGCTTCTTGCGCGCCTACGCCAGTTGGTCACACCAATCGATGACAGGGCTTCCTGGTCCTTCCAACAGATACAAGGTCGTCCTCTTCGCCCACTTCCGCAGATCCCCGTCTCGCTGGAGCATCCTCCTCCATTCAAACGACATGGCCGAGCCAGCGCAGCCGCTGGATATTAATACGACGCTGCACAACGTCCATGTCGTTGAGGAGCTCATACAGCTCACTATTGTATCGGATGCGGAAATCATCGCCAACACGTACTGGACCGAAGATCTTGCGCACTACTTTTCTCTCGAACACTCTCAAGGCCGCTGCATCTGTACTTAATAGGGTCCATGCCTCTGCGCCATAAAGAAGCACGGGTAGGATGAGCGTCTTGTAGAGTGTTAGCTTCGTCGTACGAGAGAGGTCTCTGCTACTCAATTGCCTATTGAGACCATAGTAGCACCTGTTGGCAAGAGTTATCCTGCGCTTGATCTCCAAACTGACATCATTTGTGGTGCTAACGGCGGAGCCAAGATAAATAAATTTCTTGACTGTTTCAAAAGTATAGTTATCGGCCGTAATCTGAGAATCATTACGCCGCACGTCTCTACTTGTCGATAACATATATTTTGTTTTGCCCTCATTTACTGCCAAACCCATCTTAGTAGACTCGCGTTCAATAGCACTAAAGGCAGCAGTAACATCACGCTTCGTACGCTCTATGATGTCAATTTAGTCAGCGTACGCAAGCAACTGGACACTTTTTTGAAAAATAGTGCCACTGCTATGTACTGCTGCCTTTCGCAGAACACTCTCCATGACGAAGTTGAAGAGGTCGCATGATAAGGGGTCGCCTTGTCTGAAACCTCGCACGGTATCAAAAGGCTCGGATAGGTCCATTCCTACCTTGAAGAAGCTACCGGAATTGCTCAACCAGGCGAATACTAATCGGAAATAACGCTGTCAAAAGTCAAGTGAGACATGATTATAGGATAGCTATGGCCTCTACGACTTAGAAAATTAAGCGCAATTAATCTCAGGTGTCCGCTTCATTAGTCTCCTCTTCTTCCTCGTTATTACTGCTTCTTCAAAAGTTGTTGTGCGGTACACTAATCGTAAATAACCATGCCAGAAGTCAAATGAGCCATGATTATATGATAGATATGGTGTATACGACTTGCAGAATTATGGTTTATCGATGGCCGTTTGAGCGCTTTACATAATTGATCTTAATTTTCCGTTTCCTTAGCCTCGTCCTCTTCCTCGTCATTACTAGTTCTCCAATATTATTTCCCAAATTTATTTTCTGCATCCAAACGAGTGTATCCATGGGTCAGTGGAGCGTTATAACTGCCATAAGGTTCTTAAGACAGACTGTGTACAGGTTCAACGCATATTTTGTTCTCCATATATCCACAGCGGGCTGAATGTGTCTGGCCATTAGACTAAAGGGTCCTTTATTCCATCTTTCCTTTACAAGTTTGTGTCAATTGCCTGCTCCTCTGTAAGGGAATGCCAATTTCTCGTATGAATTCACTCGATTTTCCTGTTGTACACTGCATTGCAAGTGCGTCAATAATCTTGTTGCCACCTTCATTGTCGATCGACTGTCTCGCTCTCTCCTCCAGATACACCCGACAATTTTCAAAGTGATGTAGATAACCTCAACTTGGTGGAAAAAAAATCTTCAAGTTGGAAACTTCTCAAAACGTACCGTCTGTTGTAGGCGTCATAAGCGATGATCCCTGATCGATGATATAGCGGCCATTTTTAAAGCTATAATTTCATTTTGAATAGAACTCAATCGGATAGTGGAATGGAATAATTTTAAAGACAAATGCTACAAAACAAATCCAAATCCTCTACCATCTGTTGCATGATCTGTGATCTGTGTGGCAATGAGTACTTGTATTTCGCTCTTTGAAAGGTGTAATCCATAATCTTGATTATTTATATTTATTTTCATTATAAAATTTAGATCGAAAGTGGTTTCAATTATCGTGTAGTGAATTGTACCCAAGATGTTGGCTTGGCGGTATTTTCTATACCTTCCATGCTCTTGTGGCACTCAACCGTATTAATCTCATTCTAAATAATAGGGGTTCCAAACAGAGATCAGCAATGAATCAGTTTTTCGCTACTTATAAGCACTCATGAAATTTTGAATATAAGTGAGTCAACAATATTGAAATTTAACTTCTCTGATTCATTCATACTCACTACAACGTTGATTTATGAGTACAGGTTGCAATGAGTATGCGTACTACGTTGACATCAAACTCATACCATTCCAAATATGTTTGATTCATAAGCCTACTCATTTAGATTCATAACTTTAGAAAAATACTTATAAAACAGCCTTCCATTTTCAAAAAAATAAAAAAGACAGAGCAGCAAGAAGAGCAAACACACAACCATTTAGTAAGTATTTTAGTGTTCGTATGCGAATCATATTTATTTTGTGATTCGTGTATATGTTGAGTTATGGAGAGTCGAAGTCATCAATAACATCATACGTGTTGTTAAGTATATGAATATGATGAATACTTCAAACTTTGAATATGAGTAGAGGTTCCATGATATTAAATGAAGTATGAATGCGTATAAGTATCAGAAATTATGAGTATGATTCGATTCTACTCATCTTTTTGAATACTCATTGTTGATCTCTGGTTCCAAATAAAAGATAACGTGTGGGTTAATGGAAGTCGCCGTGGTCTAGTAGGTAGTGTGTTTGCTTATTAGACGTAAAGCCAGGGTTCGAGCCCCAGGCCAGGCATCAAAACAAAATACAAGAAGTATTTCTTCGGCGACTTCCTCTCAGCAGATTTCTGGCAAAAACTCTGAGAGTAAATAAAATTGCCGTGAAAAGTTTCTCAAAAATCTGTCGTTCGGAGTCGACTTTAAACTGTAGGTCCCGCCACTCATGTATAAAATTAACGCACACAACATAAGTGGTGTGAGAAACTCGGTCGTAATCCTGACTGAAGGGTTGTAATGACCAACCATGTATGTATGTGGGTTAATGGAACCCAATGGGATTTTTCTTTTTTTTTTTTCATTAAAGGAAACAGTGTAATTTGCTATTCGATTTCAAAAGATTACTTGAAATGTTGCTACTGCAGCATCATTGTTACCATCAACATCGTCATCATTTGAAAGACTTTTTTTCACCGGTGTCTTCCATAAAAAAAAAGAAGAATAAAGCATGTTCAAATGAAAATGAAAATGAAAATGGGAAACATGTTGCATTTAATTTTATTTATTTTTTCACTCAACATGCAACACAGGCCAGCCAGCCAGCCAGCCACTTTTGCTTTTCATCATCATTATTTACCCCGTTTTTATTTAATTTTTTTTTTTAATAAAAAGAAGAAGAAAAAAAAGACATGAAAATATTAAATAAATATGAGGAGAAAAAAAAATATTTTAAAGAAAAGCCAATAGAAAGAAAACAAGAAAAAAGTTACTTTGTTGGGAGACGATAGCAATAGCTTCGCTTCTTGGTTTTTTTTTTTGCCGCCACTTTACTTGACCAACTTTATAATATTTTCCAGCAGCAGCTATAAATGGTTAAAACGTGTTTCTTTTTTGTTGTTGTTGTTGTCGTTGTTTTTCTTAGTTTTTCTTATTGCTGTGTTGTGTTGCATATGTGTTTGTCAACCGCCAATATGTTGTTGTTGCAGAGATCCGACAAACCATTCAATATTTCATGCATACATTCTCACATAAATTTATTTGCGCGTGTGTGAATGGTGGGGCCTATTGCGTACATACATTTGGGGGGAGGGGGGTATTTTTTATTTTAAAATTTTTTTTATTTATGGTTGTGAATTTACTTTAATTTTTCTTCATCTACGCAATGCTGCTTTGTAATGAAAGTGAATTGAATTGGCGTTAAACGTGTGCGTAAAAATGCAAACAAAAAACTTGTAAACAAACCAAAAAAAAAATTGTTTAAAAATGTTTAAAAAATATTTTTCAAATTATTGAAATTTCCCATACCGTGTGTTAAATGTTTGCTGGGCAATTAGTTCAGGTTACTTATACAAATAAAGATCAGCAAACAAACGAATATAAATTCACAAATATTTAATTTCTTAACGCGTATTTTTATGAAATAAAGAAAAGAAAATAACAAACTTAAGCAGAGGTCAGTCACTACACGGCCTATTTTATATATTCAACGATTACATGCTTTATAGCGCATGTAAAATTTACTTGAGTACTTGCAACAAAATACCACCTATTAAATGAAGTTTTATAACTTTAACCTCATCGAAGAAGGTTTTCGCACTGGCTTAACAAAGAAACAATTTTCCCCGGCGTTATTCATTCGGTGCGATATCATGTTTGTAGTAAGAAATGTTAGCCTAGCTTCTTAAAATCGCTATCAAGCGTGAACTCTAGCTATTCATTATCAAATCTTTGGTCTGTAAAACATTTGTAAAATTTTGGAAACAGAAAATAATCCTAAAAAACCAAATCTGGCGAATATTGCTAGAAATAATGTCTATGAAGCCGAATGTCAGATTATATCGGGTGGAAATATACCCAAATTTAGTGACAGTAAAGTGGCCGCAGTCTAGTAAGTACTGTGTTGACTTAATAGACACGAGCCCACATGGTTCATGCCCCAACTCAGACATCTCGAACAAAACGAAATACGGAAACAAATATTTCTATTTGCGCCTTTCTCTCATCACTCTTCTGCCCAAAAATCTGAGAGTAAAATAAAATTGTCATGAAATATTTCTCAAAAATCTGTCGTTGGAAATCGATTTTAAACTGTAGGAGCCACCACTCATGGATAAAAATTAACACACTCAACATGAGTGGTGTGTTAAGCTAGGTTGTAATCCTGACTAAGGGGTTATAATGACCAATTAGGTAAGTGAAGCGACCATTAGATCCTTAGAGAGTATGTACATCACATCTAAGATTATCCAAGAAAAACAGGCGTCCCGGGGGAGATAACAAGACAATTGACGGTTTCCCTCAAATGGGTTCCCGGACACGGATAAATTGAAGGAAAAAAAGCTGACTTCCAAGCAAAGGCCTACAGAATATATACACATCGAAAATGGTCCAATAACACCGGGTGTCTCTGGGAGAGATAACAAGATATTCGACGGTTTCCCTCATATGGGTTTTGGACACGAACAAATTGAAGGAAAGAACAACACAGATGACGATGACGAAGCAAAGGCTGGTACAAATGGAAATACGAATGGATTCATACGTGTGATTAGCATTCCTCTTCAGAGTGGCAAACAAATGATCACTCATAAGCTTTATTCATTTGCAACCCGCTTGCATGGAGACCAGACAAAAAATGCATTAAGCCTAACCAGAGTCCACCTAAGAAATCTCATTGCAGTTATAAAGTCACACTTCTAACCAGGACTTATGCAGAAGCTGTAACGACATGAAAGAAGAGGAGAACACTGAAAATCTTTTCTCTCATCGTTCGGCACTTGCGAAACAGACACTAAGAATGATTCGGATTAAATACGCACCTTTTTAAAACTATCAGGATTGTCAGGTACTATCGATATAATTTCGACTTTTTAGGACCTTAAAAGCTATGCTTTTTAAATCTAATCTGGTGAGTTGTAATGATATCTAATGAAATCTAATCTAATGAAATCTAATGAAGCAGTTCAGACTTTTAACCAGGCTTGTTGCTTATTTGTTTATTTGCTGTTACGATAAGGGTTCCTGTGGTTTATAGGAACAAGGAGACTTAAAAGGATTTGTACAAATAGTGGAAAGCCATTTAAAGATGAAATTGTTCAATAGCAAACAATAGCCACAGGGAAACAGATGAAGTTATGGACTAATTTCTTCAAAAATGTGCTCTGTGAACATAGCTCTGGAGGATCACGTTGTGCTAAAATGAAAACGGCGAAATGTCTTCCAACTCTTGAAAATACCGATGCTATAAAATTTTTAAAATGCAATAAACCCGCTAGGAACAGATATTGTTCATCAATACCATGTTAAATTTTAAATTAAAGCACTGTCTGGTTCAAAGATTTTGGTCATCTAAGCGTTTGCCTGTAAGCTCCTAAAATTTCGGAAAAAAGATGATCACACCGGGTTCTACAATATGCTGCTTGGAGTAATGATATCTTATATCATAAATAGAAGAATGTCCGATTTTATATCACGTGATGTAAGAAAGAAGCATGTGAGAAGATCATGTGTGGACCATGACACACAATCTGTTGAACTGTTGTGAATACCCAGTCTACATCGACTTGAAGTAACCATTTGCTACACTAAATCACAAAACTATCTGAAAGGTGCTAGTGTTTAAACGAATTTCTGATATTGTAAAGGGTGTTTTTTTTATAGAGGTATAGAACTTTAAGTTGCAATAAAACAACGATGGATTATTCGATTGACATGAATTTTATTTATCCGAAAGATAATCTTGTGGCATTACATTTTAAATATGATTTCTGGCAAATGACCACCACGGCTGGCGCAGATATAGTCCAATCTGGACGTCCAATTTTCGATGACTTTTTCCAACATTTGTGGCCGTATATCGGCAATAATACGGCGAATGTTGTCTTCCAAATGGTCAAGCGTTTGTGGCTTTACCGCATAGACCAATGACTTTACATAGCCCCACAGAAAGTAGTCTAGCGGTGTTAAATCACAAGATCTTGGAGGCCAATTCACAGGTCCAAAACGTGAAATTAGGCGGTCACCAAACGTGTCTTTCAATAAATCTATTGTGGCACGAGCTGTGTGACATGTTGCGCCGTCTTGTTGAAACCACATCTCCTGGACATCATGGTTATTCAATTCAGGAATGAAAAAGTTTGTAATCATGGCTCTATATTGATCACCATTGACTGTAACGTTCTGGCCATCATCGTTTTTGAAAAAGTACGGACCAATGATTCCACCAGCCCATTAAACGCACCAAACAGTCAGTTTTTCTGGGTGTAACGGTGTTTCCACATACACTTGAGGATTACCTTCACTCCAAATGCGGCAGTTTTGTTTGTTGACGTAGCCATTCAACCAGAAGTGCGCTTCATCGCTAAACAAAATTCGCTTATGAAAAGCGCGATACGTTTTCCGCACAGAACCATTATTTTCAAAATAAAATTGCACTATTTGCAAGCGTTGTTCAAGCGTGAGTCTATTCATGATGAATTGCCAAACCAAACTGAGAATAAATCACTTGACAGCTGTTAAATCGGTCGCCATCTTGAAAAGTAATGCCAACTTAAAGTTCTATACCTCTATAAAAAACACCCTTTATGTGAATCCATTTTACGAAAATTGTATTTCAAAAAAAAAAATTACGTCTTCAGAGGTATCTGCCAAGGGTATATGTAGTCAGCACTTCACTATAACATCGTACTTGAGGTAGAAATACAGGAGGCAAAGACTCAAAATAACGGCATCAGATGACAACACTACGACAGTCGAGAAGTCCTTAATTAGGCAGACAATATTTACCTAATAGCACACAAGACTAACAAACTATTTAATGTCGTCAATAATGCTTGACTGCTTTAATTTATACATTAGATAGGTTAACTTTGGAAGAACTCTCGTTCTGTTTTGTTTTACAATTTAAATTAATAAACTCCACTTATATTAAATAAGTTCACATAACGAACCCATTAAATATTAAAAATTATATTAAAAAAGTTATTAAAAATCATATTTAACAACAAATCTGCGTATTTTGTGAATATATTTAATACGTTTCTAGAAATCATGTCATACCTGTTTTAATTAATTTTGTTTTCACTTCAAATTCATTTAAATTGTTTAATAATTACCTGAAAATATAAAAAAAGAGAAAAATAATTAAATTAATTACGCAGATAATTGTTAAATTGTTAAATATTTGATAAAATAAATATCAAAAATAAATTTGTTTTTTTCTTCTTTAATATGACAGACAATCTGCCCTGCCCGTTAAAGATAATTAGAAATAAAATTTCTTATGGTGTGTTAAACTCCATCGAGAGTGAAATAAATTAAAATTGGAAACATAATTCTAAACGGAAGATCAAGAATGTGGAGACTTTAAAGAATGCAAAGATAGAATTTTAATTGTCAGCGTATATTAAAGTTACGAATGCAAAGAATTGCTAACAAAAAGTCTTATAAAGAAGTGATTACGTTAGGTAGGAGACCAATTGACATACACTAGGGATCAGCAATGAATCGTTTTTCGCTACTCATAAGCACTCAAGAAATTTTGAATATAAGTGAGTCAACAATATTGAAATTTAACCACTCTGATGCATTCGTACTCACTACAACGTTGATTTATAAGTACAGGTTGCAATGAGTATGCGTACGACGTTGACATCAAACTCATACCATTCCAAGTATGTTTGATTCATAAGCCTACTCATTTAGATTTATAACTTTAGAAAAATACTTATAATACTTATAAATGATGCGAGTGACTCGAATCAATATTTATAGTCTTAGTTGTTGTTGTATTTACAAAAAAAGAAAAACACATAAGCAAAAAAGACAGAGCAGCAAGCAGAGCAAACACACAACCTTCTAGTGAGTATTTTAATGTTCGTACGCGATTCATACATATTTTGTGCTTCGTGTACATGTTGAGTTATGAAGAGTCGAAATCAACAACATCATACGTGTTGTTAAGTACGAGTATGATGAGTACTTCAAACTTTGAGTAGAGGTTCCATTATATTAAAATAACTATGAAATCGTATACGTATCCGAAATCATGAGTATGATTCGATTCAACTCATTTTTTTTGAATATTCATTGCTCATCTCTGCATCTCACCTAAGCCCTCAAGTATCTTACTTTCTATAGGAAGTCAGCATCTTATCCTTAACGGTTTCTACCTCACTCCTCTGAGATGAGTAATGTGTGGTGTAGTGTCATTCGCAAAATATTGGGATCTCAAGCTTACGAAAGCTTGGTGTCCCGTAACTACGCTCATTAGAGTGTTCAAGTCGCCCTTATTTAGTTTTAAAATCATCATGGTACTCTTTTAACAGACCATGTGTTCAAAGGATTAGTGAGGTTAAATTCACTGAATGCTGATTTTTGTTTCGAAATCCACAGCAAGCAACTGTCGACTGAAAACTTGGGGATTTATTTCAGCAATAATTTCCAAATCAAATACTAAATTTGGAATCTTTCGACAATAATATAACCGAAGCCGATGAAGCTGATTACATTACTCTCTGACCAGCACTTAGCTTCTGTTAGGTTCACTCAAAGCTAGTATGACGTAGCGCATAAATCTGCAGACTGAATTTGAGATCGATGGCATAGGTCATGTTGGCTTTGTGGATCGATGTGGTTCGTGATTTTTATTCTTATACATTGCGACGTAAGAAAACTACACAAAAAAGCTAATGGGATCAAATGGTCACAATCTCGGTAGCGTCACATTACCACCACATGGATGACCAATACCTTAAATCGCTGTGTAGCTAAGATAAGATTGAATAAATGATAACTAATTAGACAGATACAGCTTTATCAAGATAATCGTTATCAATTGGTAAAGTTCGGAAGCCTCTCTTGGGAATATATTTCTTCCTCTACGCCTTTTCTTTTAACACGGTTTGCTGTTGTTTTTTGTTTCGCTTTTTCTCATGAAAGATTGCCCTCAGTCGTAGTCCCGCAGTAGCTCACCTATCCAGGTGTTTTTTAGCCTACTTTGGCGGCGTTTTTGGTGTGTACTCCTAAGATTCTTTGCGATATTATGTGATATGTGATAATAAGCTCGACCTGAAGCGCTAATACTATTGCCCACATGTTGGAGATTCTGTGCTAAGTGAGTAGTGTCAGATAATTAAATTCTTTTTGAACAGACTCTACTTATGATATCATCCAGAACGATAGTGAATAGCAGCAAATTTGTAATCTTAAAGGAAGAGGGAGACGCCAGCATTTATGCCCATTGTGATAACACAATTATTATTCAAACCAGGGATCAAACATTCCCTAGAGGAAATCAATCCGCGGCGGAAATAAATCCTGCTATTGTAGCAATCTTTAGATAAGAGAGCTCGATCAAGGACGTCAGAAAGTAAGAGTTTAAAATTCTCCGTCTTTTCATGACAAGTCTAGAGCATCCAAACATGTGGTCAAAGACAGTCTCTTCCTTTTCTTCATACCTACTGCTACCGCAGAGAAGTCATTTGGCGGAATAGCAAGTCTTAAGAATCGCCATTGTGCGACAGATGCGATTGGACAGAAGTAAGTGGATACCCTTCTTAAGAGTGATAAAATAATAAAAATTTATTTGATTTAATAGATTAAGTCTACTGGTTCGAATATATTTTGTTTCTTTTATTTAAATTTACAAAGCATTTTTAGAATTCTTTACAAGCGCATTTAATAAAACGTTTAACGTTATTATACAACCACCTTAGCAAATGTGAAACAAATTCTTTATGAAACCAAAAACAATAATTATAGAATTATTATAATAAATTCCGTGTGTGAAAATGTACACACCCTAAATGTCTCGTTCTGAATAGACAAAAAAAAGAAAGAAAATCAGACTGAAAAACAAAACTTGTTTTAAACAAATTCGTTTTTTTTTTCTTTTGGTGGTTAAAAAAGGTCAATGTTCTGTTTGTTATCATATATACGAGCCAAATGGGAGTATAAAATTTCAGAACAAAAACGAAAAAAAAAACAAAAAAAACTTTAAATATTCTTGAAAATAAAACCAAACAAGAAAAAAAGAAAAACGTTAAGAAAACCACTTTTCCTTTCATACGCCAACTAGACTTGGGGCACTTATGCGTGGAAGGAAAGAAAGAGAGAAAAAGAAAACAAAAGTGATTAAAGAAAAACCAGCTAAAACGGAAATTTAACTATTAAAGGATTTCTTTTTTTTCTTCTTTCTTTTCTTTTCTAGTTTTTTCTCGTCTTTTTTTCTCTTTTCTTTTATTCATAAAATAAAAGTGAAACTTATTTTTTTTACATTTTTTTTTTGCTTTTCATTTTCAGTAAAAGTGAAATAAAAAGTTGAAGAAGCAGAAAAACTAATAAAAAACAACATCTCATGCATGATGGTATACTAAAATGCATGCTTACTCACACATATACACTTACACGCACACAATGAAATACAAAAAAAGAGCATAGTTTTGATTTTCAATGGGAAGCACTTGGCCATGAGCCCAATTAACTTGGTTGTTTGTTTGTTTGTTTGTATGCATGCTCCCAAACAACACAAACATATGTATGTATACATACGTGCCTAGCAAATGCATGGCTACACAACCAAACGTACGTACATACATACGTATGTATGTATGAAGCAAATGCACTATAAATGGACAGTGGCAAGTATTTTAAAATTTATCCATATTGCTTGTGTGTATGTGTGTATGAGACACACATACACACACATACTATATCATATGAAAAATATGTTTTAATTTTTTTTTCTTTTTCTTTTTCATTTTCTTTTTGATTTCATGATTGAAATGTTTGCTGCCGAGTCTGCTGGTGTATGTTGCTGCCACAGTTGCTGCCTGCCTGTTGCCGCCATTTTCATTGCTGCTGTTTGTTGCACAAACATTTCATATTAGAAAATGAAAACGAAATTATTGCACAAATTCATTACAAAAACAAAAACAAACAAAAAATGCACAAAACGCAAAAGAAAATAAATAAGAAAACTAATAATAGAGTGCTTAAGACGAAATGAACGTGAAATGAAAAAAAAAAAATGAAAAAATTGAAAAAGTAGCAAAAAAAGAGGCAAAAAAACAAGAAAGACACGCAAAAGTTTCGTTTTAATTTTTTTTTGTTTTTCGATAACAAGAAAATCTTTTCCAAGAAAGTTTCACCGTTTATAACCGTACAACTTATATTGCATGTTTGTATATATATGTATATGTGTGTGTGTGTGTGTGTGCAACACTATCAATTACAACAACAATAACAACAATATGATTCGTCGTCATCGTCATCATCGTCATTATTATCATGCAATAATTACTATCCATTGACGACTGTTTTTTTTTTTTGTATTACGGCTGCAATCGTTGTTATTGCAACTGTACAACAACAACAAACCGCTATGGAAGTGGTAGCCATAAAGATAGAAGACGAAGAAGAAGAAAAACAAAGTAAAATTACTGCATCCGAATAAAAAGCAAAACCAAACCCAAAGCATTTAAAGGAATTCATTGTATTAAATGAGAAGAGTTAACATGAGGCAAGAACGAGCTGGTCTTCTCGATAAAAGATCCTGCATAGATCACGTAACTGCATTATAGTATAACCACCATTGTGCCCATAAGCAGCATAAGACCTCGAAAAGTTAAGTGAACATTTTTTATGCCTATGCTTTCCTTTCTTTCGTTCCCACCTATTCCCATTACAATTATTACCGAATCAATCTGCCTCTTCCACATATAAGCTGAGTGTATTACCGGAGTTAGGAATCCTCAGGCTGCTCTGCCATACGCTAGACGTAATCGTGCTATTGGAAACAGTGCCCAAGCGGTCACTCT
The DNA here is from genome assembly GCA_936449025.2 of Sarcophaga subvicina. Taxonomy (NCBI): domain Eukaryota; kingdom Metazoa; phylum Arthropoda; class Insecta; order Diptera; family Sarcophagidae; genus Sarcophaga; species Sarcophaga subvicina. Next base: position 80,327,941 of record OW388083.2, read on the forward strand.
TACATTCTGAATGTATTTTCTCTGCTGATTATGTGGTTTGCAAGATTTTAGATTGGACCCAGTGGAAGAGAAAACGGAGAATTCTCCATACGGTTAGGAATACGATTCCACAATGCATTTTCCTGATGCGGCTTTTGCGAGGATCTCAGTTTAAAACGTCATTATAGGCCCCATTACAATTTAGATGATAACTGTAGGGTTTTTCAGGCGGAAATATTTGCTGTTTTGTAGGCGAAGTTAACCACGGCTTCAATTCTTATACGAATTCGTACGTGTGTTTTGTAGCCTATCAAGCCTCTTTGGGCAGAGAAAACACACGTAAGAGCCCACAAAAGATAGAATTGTGACTGTAAGGACTCCATAGAAGCCTTTGGACCAAATCAGACGAGTTTCTCTTGAGTGGATTGACTACTTCTCTGACTCTTACTCCATTGGTAAGTGGTTGTTGGGCCTAATCCTCCAATCTGGAAAATAGAGTTGCAGCAGAATCGATATGAGTACAGATGGTGATGTTAGAATTGGTTTGCTGGGTGCCTCACGAAATATTGTGATGTCAGGTCGCTAATTGAGATCGAAGACATATCTCAGCCGGATTTTTGTAGCCTGTGTCGAGATGAGGATGAGTTGAAGACGATAAAGCATCTGATCTGCATCTACTGGGGAAGAAAATTGAATATCCATGGGTTTGAGGGTTTGAAATCTACGAGATTTCTAATGGGATTGAGCTGTCTAAGCTGCTTGTATTCATCCTTCTGCAGCTAATCCCTCCGTTTTGTTTTCCGTAATTTTCTTTCATTTCTTTTTCTTTTTTTCCTTCACCTTTCAACCCCTTTCCGGGACGAATACAATGGATCTCATGATCTCCAGTTGTTTCTGTGTTTATCAGTATGGGTATAGAGGTCATCAAACCTACCTGTCAAACTTAGGTCAGGCTAACATAGGTTATTGAACCTGGTTTAGAAGATTTAACGTAGACTTTGAGACGCCGGATTATACAAAAGAGTTGTGTTTCATTTTAATTCTGAAGTAAATGTGCTAAATAGTAATACAATGAGATGAACTGAATTATTTCTAGGGGCGAGGGAACTGAATAGGACAAGAAAGAGAGAAACAGAGTCAGAGGCTCACTCTTCTAGGCCATAGAAAAACCCCCGGACTAAAAGCTGCCCTGGCGTGCAGAGACACAGAATGTGCTTAACAGCCTCTGGCTCTCCTTATTAAATCCCAAACAGATATGCCACTCCTTTCATGCACTGCAAGCAACTCTCTGCCAATGGAAATTCATCAATGACAGCATTAACCGCCATTTCTTGTTGCTGCTAAAGACGAATTGAATGTTGTTAGTATGCAGCAATGGAAGTGGCTGTATAATTACTTTAAAAACAACAACAGCAACAACAACAATTGAAGCAACAACAGCAGTAGTAGTAGTGTGGTAGCAACAGCATTTGTAATTATTTGCCAACAATCCGTCCGTGTAAAGCGTCATCAACGTCGTCGTCTTCTTCAAATGCAAAGCAAAAAAAAAAAAGAAAGAAGTTTTTCAAACTATTTTCAATGCAATTGAAAAAATAAAATAAAAAAAAACATGTGGGGAACAAAAAATATTACAAAAATGGAAAGCAACGAGAGGGAAAGTGCTTTTCAGTTGTGGTGGCATGGTATGCTATGGCATGATGGCTAGTGGCATGGATGTGGTGATGGAAACTGAAACAGCAACAATAATGGCGCTTAAAAATGCAATAACATTCATTCATTCATTCATTCATTCACTTATTCAGTCATTCTTCATGCACGTATGCATATGCATGTGCATGATGTTAATAATAATGATGCTGATGTTGTTTTCTTTTTATTTTTCTATTTTCAAAAAGATTTTCATTTTCATTTCCACAAATAGTCTTTTGAAGAAAAACAAAAAAACAAAAATAAACTTTAAACGTAAAAACGAAGAAGAAAAACCAGTGGCATGGAGCAAAAGAAAAACTTGCAATCAAGCGACTGACTAGACAATGGACCTGGTATTAGCATGTGTGTACGTACACACATATCCAACTGACTGACTGACTGACTGACTGACTTACAATGCATGTGCATTATTAAGTGAGTCATAGAGTAAGACAGTAGCAACAAAAAATGGCTGATTGAAAAAAGAAAAAATTTCACCAAAAGAAATCGAAAGTTAAAGAAAATCTGAAACACGATGTTTTAATCGCTACAACTATTATGATTAGAGAGTTGACATTGACTGGAGGGAGGGAGGGTAGCGGCGGTAATGGTGTTGCTGCTACTACTTGTGCACTTGCAACACTTCATTGCTCAAACTTATAACCCACAGACCCTGATTTTGTTAAAGAAAATCCATCACAAACAAAATGAATTTTAAAAATATTAAAAAAAGAAAATTCACTTTTCCATGGCAAATCGAACAGCCAGCCAGCCAGCCAATTCAACGACTTAAAATTATAAATACAGTGGCAAAAAACTGGCAAAACAAAATAGCATTAAATAGCAACAACAACAACAACAGCAATAACAATACGAATAGCAAGCAATAACAATTTAAACAAATACTAATAGACGTGGTGACACTGAACATACAAAGCTGTTCAGTCTAAGGTTGTATGAGGTTGTTGCTGCCTCTCAACTGGTTTGCATGACAACGGCAACGGCAACGACAACGTCAAATGATTTACTAACGGCCGAACAGATGGACGTACCGACTAGTCATTAAAACTGTGTGCCACTTAGAACACATTGTGACAATAATCAAGCATTTACTCAACATAACGTTGTGTTCGTTCGTTTGTTGCATTCAAAAACGAATTAAATATTGAATACCAGCACAGCCATAACCATCACCAACACCACTACCACCACCACCACCAGCCACAATTATTGTCGTCGTCGTCGTCATTTAGCCATTGAGTGTGTGTCTGACATTAAGGCGTTGCGTCAATCAGTTGGAAAAACTTGTGCACTGTAAATAGCAAACATTTTTTCTCAATAACACTCTACAACAACAATAGCAGCAACAACAACAACAACGGTACACAATATTACAATTTAACGAAAACTACCGATACGACCGATACGACACACACAACGGAATCAAATTGAATTGAAGTGCACATATGCATGGCACAGTGGTTCAGTAGACACATATGCATGTAATCGTATAAAATGTTGAAGGATAACATAACATACAACGTTCTTAGTAAAGTATAGGAATTTTTAAAAATTTTTTTTGTATTTAAATTTATAGTTGAGAGAGCGAGTTTATTTCATTAAAAATAAAGACTAAAGTGGGTCGTGTACATACACCCTTATCGGGAAAAATTATTCGCATTAACGACGCCTCTTTGGGACACCAGCAAAAGAGGGTGCTAATGTGCATAAAAATAAGAGACAAGCGTTACATCCTAGTGCATTGATTTGACAGAATTTGAGCAATTAAAAGAACGAAGGTCAAAGAAGGTGACAATGACCTTAAACTAGTTTTATTCTGTATGATAGCTTATGCAGTGAAAAATTAATTCTTTAAGTCAAGAAAAGGTAAAAATAGTGAGAGAGCGTTAGATGTTGATGATTAATTGACTTCGCCAAAACGTGTAATTAGTGTTGCTGGAAACTTTGCATGCAATGAATCCAAAATCGGTCGCGACTTGTTGAAACTACACAGCCTGCACTAGAGTTATCATGCGGCCATAGCATTTAAATTGACAGTAACAGCTCCTCTTCTATGCTCTTTTTGGAAAATCCAAGCCAAATACTCACAATTACTGGATTTAATGAGTTTTCCACAACAACTTCGGGCTCCATACTCATGCTGACATAACCATCAAGCGAGAAATGGGTCTCATTGCCAAAGAAAATTTTGTTTAAAAAAGCCATCTGCTGTTTTAAATGGTCAGACGTCTTTCAGTGAATTGGACTTATATGCTAGGAGGTGAAAAGTCAGATACAAAATACCTTACAATAAGCCATTAGGGAACTACAATTGTTGACGTCAACTATGACGTCATAAAATTCGAAGCAATATTTTCGACAATGCATACATTGCGATGATGCACAGGCCTGGCCATATGATTGATTCCAGTCTCTGTAGGTGTCTTTACAATTTCCAATTCCCCACTTCAATACTCGAAAAGTGGCCACTTTTGATTCATTCTTCGGTTGCTGCAGATACCAAATTCGTCAACGGCATGTCTTTCACTAAATAAGTGGCACGTTAGGTGAAAGATATTTAACAGATGAAGGCCTTGTCAGACATCCTGCTAAATTCTAAGCACTCAGTATGACACTTCAGCTTGCTAGTGTTTCAGCCAAAACCATTGCAGGTTCAGAAGTTGGGTATTCATACTTAAAATCGTCTTTAAATTTGTCCTAAATAATAGTGTGAGTTTTGGCGTCGAGAAATGATAAGAATTCTGAGAATTCTTAAGCCCTTAGGAATCTCTTAAAAAGGAATATGGCATCACAGACTCTTTGCGTTTGGAGTTTACTACCATTGAAGCGATTTTCAGGCTTTATAATTAGCAGAACTGCTGACTTCACAAAGCATTTAGAAAATAAAGTCGGAGCTCTACTGGCCATCTGGACATTTGTTGGGGATCGAGAAGGATTTATACAGGGTGTTTTTTTATAGAGGTATAGAACTTTAAGTTGGCATTACTTTTCAAGATGGCGACCGATTTAACAGCTGTCAAGTGATTTATTCTCAGTTTGGTTTGGCAATTCATCATGAATAGACTCACGCCTGAACAACGCTTGCAAATAGTGCAATTTTAAATTCGAAAATAATGGTTCTGTGCGGAAAACGTATCGCGCACTACGCGTCCATTTTATCGTCGACAAAATCGTCCATCAGAGCAGTTAATTCGATTAACCATGGAACGTTTTCGCACCACGTTTACTCTTATTGATAACTCGCATCCCCAGAGACGCTGTACGGTGCGTACAGAAGAAGCTATTGCTGCTGTAGAACGTAGCATTGAGGAAGACCCGAATGAGTTCATCCGCCATCGAGCACAGGAATTGGATCTGTGTCCATCCACTTTATGGAATGGATTTTGCGGAAGGATCTTGGTTTGCGTGCTTACAAAATCCAACTCGTGCAAGATTTGAAGCCAAACGATCATCAAGTAAGGCGTAGATTCGTCGAATGGGCCCAAAACGAGATTACCGTTGTTCCCGATTTTCATATGCGAATTTTGTTTAGCGATGAAGCGCACTTCTGGTTGAATGGCTACGTCAACAAACAAAACTTCCGCATTTGGAGTGAAGGTAATCCTCAAGTGTATGTGGAAACAGCGTTACATCCAGAAAAACTCACTGTTTGGTGCGCTTTATGGGATGGTGGAATCATTGGTCCGTACTTTTTCAAAAACGATGGTGGCCAGAACGTTATAGTCAATGGTGATCGGTACAGAGCCATGATTACTAACTTTTTCATTCCTGAATTGAATAACCATGATGTCCAGGAGATGTGGTTTCAACAAGACGGCGCAACATGTCACACAGCTCGTGCCACAATAGATTTATTGAAAGACACGTTTGGTGACCGTCTAATTTCACGTTTCGGACCTGTGAATTGGCCTCCAAGATCTTGTGATTTAACACCGCTAGACTACTTTCTGTGGGGCTATGTAAAGTCATTGGTCTATGCGGTAAAGCCACAAACGCTTGACCATTTGGAAGACAACATTCGCCGTATTATTGCCGATATACGGCCACAAATGTTGGAAAAAGTCATCAAAAATTGGACGTCCAGATTGGACTATATCCGCGCCAGCCGTGGCGGTCATATGCCAGAAATCATATTTAAAATGTAATGCCACCAGATTATCTTTCGGATAAATAAAATTCATGTCAATCGAATAATCCATCGTTGTTTTATTGCAACTTAAAGTTCTATACCTCTATAAAAAACACTCTTTACAAGACTACATAAGGACATTTGGTTCGACTAAATGGGTATTGAGTGAGACTTGTTTGAATATAGGCAATCTGTCGCATTTATGAGAAAAAATTAACACAGTTATAAGCATTTAAGTCGACCCTGAAGACCTATCTTGGAATACAAGGAATATAAACAATACTTTGATTAAATTTTTGAATAAATTGAAGAGAAAGCGCAAAGCGTTAGGAAAAATTGGATGTATTCATCAACTGCTGCTTGTAGCGTGAAGTCTGTCTAGGCGTGATAGTAGCAGAACAATCACGGTCAACTTACAATCGCATTAAAACCACTTTATTTAGTTGGGAAAGGTGGACGGAATATGGGTAGAAAACATTTGTTTTTGTTTTTCTAAAATGAAGGGAGGGAGGATGGTTATTTAATTTTTCTCCTCCTAACAAGGTTGCATTGGGCTGGACTTCTTTCATTTTTTGTTTTGTGCATTTGTCAGACATTCTCAGCAATCTTTGAAAATTTCTCAAACAAACAAGTGAAGACGAAAAAGAATTTTCAAGATTTTTTTTCTGCTTCTTCTACTACATTTTCTTTGTAGCACACGCTAATAAAGAATTTCCTGGAAATTATAAAAAAAAATTGAAAAAAAATATGACACGAGGCAATTGCTGTCTGCAACGCATTTAAATGCGCTTGGAAAATATGAATTTTTTTTAAGGAATTACGAAGGATGTTAAAGCGTTGCTATTGGAGTTTAAAAAATAGAAATTTTAACATAAAGTTCCAGAAGAAGATTGACAGCCATTTAGTGTGTTGGCTTTTATTGGAAAAAAAAAAATAAAATAAAGATTTCTGCAATTAAATGTCAGATTAAAACTCTACTCTTGTCCTTAAAAGATCGCCTCATGCAGATGTTGATGACCGAATCGCTTTTATTGCTCGAACTTTTAGCGAAGTTCTAGTTCTAGCGGGTTCTAGTGTACATCTTGACTAGGCTTCTACAGTAGAAGTTTTGATTTGTCAGCAACAGTTTTAGGAGTCCTATATAGGATGGCATAGGAGGCTGTGGCAGCACACTTAGCAGTCCTTTTTAATATCACATAAAGTGATAAGTGATTAATAGTGCGAGTATTAATTGAAAAGGCCTGATTAACTTTATTTTTTTAAGCTAGTTTCTGTGCACAGTCTTCTGGCAAAAGACTTTGAGAATATAATAAAATTGCCACTAAAAATGTAGACTCCGCTGCTCATGGGTAAAATAAACCTGGGTGGTGCTGGGTTGGATTCCTGGCTAAATGGTTGCAATGACCAATTAAGTAAATCCTGTCGGTCTTTCTAACCAGAACTTGAAATTTAAAGCGTAACTAACGTAAAATGGACATGAAATCCCACTTAAAACTTGGACGAATTTAATTAACGATCCGATGGCTAATAACGACAGTTGATATAGGTAGGCTATCGAAAAGGAGGGACCCATATGAGGGAACTCTGGGTCAGGCGTGAGACGGTCATAGGAAAATTAAATGGTCGATACTCTTGCCTTCCTCAAGCGATTTATAACCTCTCTATGACTAAAAGCATAATTTACATTTGCAGCTGCGTAGTTTAAAGCAGAGGGCTGAGCTGGTGGCAGTAGAACTCAATACAGGCAAATTTTGGCCTAGCCAGCTACTCTGGGAGGACACAGATACATTTGGGTCGACAGAAGTCGGTCTGTTCGCCACTGTCCTTTTGGTAGGCATGCCGAAAGACTTGGAATTCTGCCTAATGACCTCTGCGGGATCTGCGGGACTGAGAAGGAGGAAGAAACTGTCTTTCACTTCATGTGTCAGTGCCCGGGGATTTTGTCATAAAACCTCTCACTTTTTGACATCCTTGAACGAGCTCTATAAAGACTGCGGCACGAACTGGTTTCCAGGAAATATTTGATTCCCTGGTTAAATATTGATTTTGGTATCACAATGTGCCCAAATGAGAGCCTACGTAGGACCTTTTTCCTCACGTTCGGCGGACCTCCCTAATTTACAAGATTTTCTTTATTGCCAGAAAGGACATGAAAAGCCTTATTTTACTTTTGCTGATGGGTACATGCCGTCATTCTATTTAAAAACACGAGATTTTGTTATAACAACACCTTCGATTTCAAAATCCATTGTGTTTCCTAAAATTCCATGAAAAGATTCCATTCAGGAAGTTGAAAAAAATCCTTAAAATTGTTTAGAACGTCACCACTGTTCTCTTCCGAAAACAAAGACGGCAGCAGAAGCAAAAACTATTGAATAATAAAGACAGTCTATGGCAGCGGACATGTTTTGCATCAAATAAGCACACATACACAGACATTTATTAGAAATATAACTGACTGTCTATACAAATAAATACACACACACACAGACACAGATAAGAATAAATACAGACATTTGTATGCTTTTCGTAAAAATAAACAAAAACAAGAACGAAGAAAACAAAAAAAAATCTAGAAATAGAAAAACAAAACTTATAGTGCAACTAACTATAGCAACAACAACAGCAACAACACCAACAAGCAAGCATTTAAGCAAACAACAATCGTTGATTGTCGTCGTTTTTTTTTGTTCGTTTTGTTATGCGTTGAAATGCAAAAATATTCGCGCGGTTGGCATTCAAACAAAAACGGAGTCAAAGTTCTGAGAGAAGGCGACAGATAGCACGTCACTTGACTTAAATGGGGACATGGACATCAAGCTTTATCATTGTGCTTAGTGTGCTGCTATACACACCCCACGGTAACCGTCTGCTCTCTATCAACACATAGTTTAGTTGTTTACATCATCGCTCAAAGCATTAGTTGTGTTACATGCATGAATTGGATTGTGAGAGTGTACGTGTACGTGTGTATTCCTTTGTACTCTCCTCACATACTACATAAGCTGTTTGGTGTACGGTTTATTATTATTATTATGGCTGTTTATGTTACACGCGTATTTTTTTTCCTACTATCTCTTTCTCGCTCTCCCTCTTTGTGTCTGTGTGTATGTGTGTGTGTGCAACAAAATAAACAAATGAAATGAAAATTCTAATGCCAGTTATTTAGTCAGTTCATGTCAGTGTAAATGCACTTCTGCCCCTGCCATTGTAAATTGCACTCGACACTGTTGCCATAATTTGTTTTTTTTTTGCTTGTTTGTTTGTTTGTTTGACTGTTTTTTCCTTCTCGTTGTCGTTTTGTTTGATTGTTTAATAGTTATTGGTGTTGTTGTTGTTGTTGTGATTGTTGTACTCAAATAAATAGCATTAGAAAATTTAAAATGGCTATTGATAAGCATCAAAAATTAAGAATTTTTATTGTTTTTCTGTTTAAATTAAGAAAAATTCTTTAAAAAAAAAAAACAAAACAAAAATAAAAAAGAAATTTTGTTGTAATTTCTTTATTCGTTGCTTCGACCGTTTGGCATTGTACGGTCAAAAATTAAGAATTATTAAGAATTCTTGTTGAAATTGTTTTAATTCTGCTTTAAAAGGGAACAGAGGGTTCCTGTTGGTGTGAAAGTGCTAAAAGCAATAAGGGGGGTAGTACCTGAGATGTCATCTCACTAGGTTATGCCTCTCGTATGAAACGAAGTGTCAGTTCTATTCTAAAGGATGCAGAACATTGTGTAGATTGCACGTATTCGATCGATATCGGTTTTTCTCTGAAATTTAATCCGAATTTACTCGCAGAGATGCAATTGAATAGAACGGTACTCCAGTGGATGATTGTAATTAACTGTTGTAGGAGTAGGACTGATAACGGTGTACAGGCGCCATGTGTTTCGACCATTCGTACGTACCCACAATGTAGAACACAAAAGATCTTTTAAGTTAAACTGCATGTCGTTATATTGCCTCGAGTCTGATTTCAGCCTGTAGAAGTAAGGTTACGACCCTCCTGGACAGATATTGGGTCGTGCTATGTTGGATTCCCAGGCAATTTGACTGGTAAGGTAATGAAACTGACAAATAAAGACACGGTGAAATGTGTGACCTTGTTAAAAATGTAGATTAGGCCTCTTCTGGAACACTTCTTCGGACTGATCGACCAGATTAGCAAACGGAGAGTGTACTCTTCATGTGGAGAAATAAGGAATTTTACTACAACCCCTGGTTCAACCGTTTTACAACGAAATAAATCCTGAATATGGGGTGGGCAACTGTTAAAATATTAAGAGAGAGAGACTTTTGCAGAGCATTACGCAATGACGACTAGGATGTGGGTACACGAATTAGTGTGAAAGGGGAGGGGCAGGGTGTTGAGATCTCTATATGATACCCAAGAACAACCAATGCATCCCGAAAAAATCACTGATTGGTAGGAATTATAGGCTGGCAACGTCATCGGCCCATATTTCTTTCAGAACGACACTTACAAGGCCATCACTGTCAGCTACAAGATTGCAAGTCGATGATTATCAACTTCTTTAGTCTGAATTGAATGAATGGGGAAAATATCCTTCTTTTTAAAAAATGCTAAACGATTTTGGTTCAACATTTCTTAACAAAATTTCTATTTCGCTTTTTATTTTTGTAACATTTTTCACATCCTTTTGAAATATTTTTCCTTCCTATTTCTCATTACTCAATAAAATTCTACACATTAAGCAAAAAATTCTATAAAAAAAATATACAAAAACAACAACAAAAAATCTAAAAAGTTCTAGACTGAAAAAAATCGTCGATAATTTTTATTTCTCATGAATTCTGTTCGTTCTGTTGCATGTACAACAGCCACTTCCACTTTTTTATATTACACACACACACACACACACTTACATACGCTTTACATAGTGATAATTCAATAACAACAAATTTACGCATACAACAAACACTTACACACTGACAACATAGAAAATAATTCCAATAAAATTCTCTCTACACAATATACACACACATACACACTCAATGCATTGAATAAAGAGAATAAAAACAGAAAAACATTTTGTAATCACAACACTAACCACAACAACAATCCCAAACAGTGCAGCCAATCTATCTATACTCAGTCGCAACTAAAGAAAATGAGTGTAAGTGGCTCTAAATGCATAAATGCATGTGTGCATGTACCTGTGTGTGTGTTAGCAAGGAAGGAGAACCAAATATTGTAAACGAAACGAGAGTCACTAATACTATTAATAACGATGGCAATAATAACAACCACAACAACATCATGTACACATGCATATGCACAACTACATCTACATTGACATGTACAAGTGCAATTATAATATGAACAGTGAACAGTACAATTGGTGCTGTTGCTGACAGCTGTAGCTGTAGCTAAAGCAGCAACAGCAATAACTGCAACAACAATATTGAACACGAAAAATTTCCTTTTCTAGGTCTAGGCCAGGCGCACAATTACATTCTAAAAAAAAAAAACAAAAAAAAACCGAGAAAAATAACGAAACAACAAAAAAAACCAGCAAAAAATAAATTGTAAATAAAAATAGAAAAATAAACACAAATAATATTAAACGACAACGACAGCAACAACAACATCAATAACATCGTTCTTATGCTCGTTCATTCGTTAAGTCCAACAACACTGCGCGTAAAAATGCTAGTTTTTATGAGTGTATGCATGCGTGTGTCTGTGTGTTTATTGTTGATTGTGATCAGTTTTTCTTTTGTAGGCAGAGCCTTAAAGGTGTGCACATTAGGGACAATAGAAAAATTGCTTATAAAGTCCCTAAAAAATGCAATTTTTTTTTCTAAAATGAAAACTAAAATGCTTAGGAAAAAGTGACATAAATTAATTAGGATTACAATCTGGATTCTCACATCATCCCTGTTGTGTGTGCTTATTTTATGCAATAGTGGTGAGCGACGATCTAAAGTCGACTTTGAACGACAGACCTTTGAGCAACTAGTGTGAGAAACTAGGAGGCATGTTGGATTATTTGACGTGGGCTTGTGGTTCAAACTCCAGTTCAGGCATCTCGCACCAAGCGAAAAATATTTCTTTCTGCGACTTCCTCTGAGAAGAGTAAAATAAAATTGCAATGACAAGTTGCTCAAAAATCTGTCCTTGGAAGTCGTTATTAAACCGTAGCTCACGGCTCTTAAGGATAAAATTAACACACGCAACATAGTTGGTGTGAGAAGGTTGGTTATAATCCTCACTAAAGCATTGTTATGACTGTTTAACTAAATCAGTAGAGATGAGCTGCTCAATAGGCAATTGAGTAGCAGAGACCTCTCTCGTACGACAAAACTAATACCCTACAAGACGCTCATTCTCCACATGCTTATGTATGGCGCAGAGGGGCGTGTACACTATTAAGCCCTGATGCAGCAGCCTTGAGAGTATTCGAGAGAAAAGTTCTAAGTAAAATCTTCGGTCCAGTGCGAGTTGGCGATGATTTCCGCATTCGATCCAATAATGAGCTGTATCAGCTCCACAACGATATGGACTTTGTGCAGCATCGTAATAATATTCAGTGACTGCGCTAGCTAGGCCATGTCGTTAGAATGGAGTAGGATGCTCCGGCGAGACGGGTATTTGATGCGGGGATTTGCGGAAATCGGAGAAAAGGATGACCTTGTTTGCGTTGTAAGGAGGAAGCCCTGTCATAGATTGGTGTCACCAACTGGCGAAAGCGCGCAAGATGAAGAGGCGCCCAGAAGGACGTGTTAAGGTAGGCCGAAATCCGTTAATGGGTTGTTAATGGCCAATTAAGTAAGTAAGTAGTAGAGATGAGAAAGAGGAGGAAACTTTTCTTTAACTCTTGCGTACATGCCCCGGCGTTATTTTGTAGAAAGGAAAGCACTTCAACTTCTACTATATTTCGCTCAAGGTTAGGAATTGAGATTTTAGATGGCTTCATTAGAAGTTGTGGACGGTTCCAGTATTAAAGGAAATGAAAGACTGTGATATCATGAAGGCTCATACTTGACGTAAGTGTGTCTATCCGAACTACCTTAGAAGATTCATTAGCTACAGTTTCACCATTCAATGTTTTCCATTAAAAACTGTTTAAAAACACTTGAATTTTTAGTAATAATTGCCTTAATGAATGATTACATTCCTCATAAACTCTGCATTGGAAACGCATTAAAAACTAAAATTATAAAACTATACGAGTGGAGTGTGTGGTGTGTGTGTGTATGCATGTATAGGCAAGTACACATAATAATAAACAAACAAATTGCATTGCAATGCTAAAAGTTGAGTGTTCTAGCCGCCTTCATTTTACCTCACTTTACATGACGCTTCCTGTCCCCTTTTTCTTTCATTATACACTTCATCACTGTGGCTCTCTCTTCCACCCTCTCTTTCTCTCTCTTGCTGTCTTTCTGTGTGTAAGTAAGTGCGTGTTGATAGAATGTTTATAATTTTTGCTGCACACATACAGGCAAGGCAGCAGGCAGACACACAACCACAAAAATATTCTATTTATTATTGCTGCCGTTTTTATTGTTGTTGTTTGGCTTGCTTGCTGGCTGGCTTGTTTGTTTAATGTTGTGCCGTTTTGTGTGGTTGTGTTAGTTTGCGGTTGCGGTTGCAGTTGCAGTTGCAGTTTTGTGCATTAAATTAGTGACAACAAGTTTCCTTTTTAAAAAAAATGTTTTGTGTTTTTTCCTTCAATTTTTATCAAATGAAAACAAACAAAAACAACAACAACTACAGCAAATACAATTATAAACTGCAAACGACAAATATAACAACACACTTAAATAATATTCTACATGTAAAAAAAGCATTGTTGCTACTGTTGTTGTTGTTGCTGTAATTCGGTTCAACAACATTTCAAGTTGAACTGGCATAAAAATATACATTTTTCTAGTCTATATTGTTGTTGTAATGAAATAAAATCAGAAAAATTATGATAACAAAATTGAGAGTCACAAAAGTCTCCCATCAAATGGGTTTTTTGTGGTAGTCTGGTACTTAAATTATTCGTTCGCAATAATAGCGTGTGTGCAATTTGTACTTGATTTTCAAATCTTCATTCTCTCCATCTCTCCCTCATTCTGACTCTCTCGACTAATAACGTGTGTATATATGTATTTAATAAAGTAATCATTTTAACTGTTTGTTGCTTACATACATACATCCATACATACATATGTGGTATGCATGAGTATGCTTACTTGCATGTTGCAAACTATTGTCGCCTATGTTATGAGGCAAGCGGGGGATAATTTTGTGTTTTTTTTTTTGTTCAGTTTCTGTGTTTTTATATTTTTGTAAATGGAGACTCTCGCAAATGTAGAGGGTCAAGATTAAGATTACGTTTGTGATTGCAAGCGATTACTTTCAATTAATGAGATTGAGTTTTAAATATCAATTCTCTACTGTTTTTCTATTTCTATTTCGATTTGTTGTTGCTGCTGTCGCTATTATTGCATGTTGTTTTTGTTATTGTTGTTGTTCAATAAGTCATTTGCCACATTAAAGCCAACCATTCATTGATTTTGTTTAGAAAATTCATTGAAACGCATTCAAGGTAAAATGAGTTCGTTTTTTAATACTGTGTTGGGGTTAAGGTGGCGTTTGAAAGTTTTTTTTTCATTTTTTTTTTGTTGGCATATAGGGAGGGGGTTGTTTAGTAAGTATGATAAGTGAGTGAGTATTGTAAAGTGAAAATATTACATTTGGAAGGGTCATTACAGATATTCTTTAGCGGAAAAGAGCCTCGAACAACTGCTAATTTAACAAATAAACGTGAGATGAGCGTTTACTGAGGTGAATGTGCATGCAAACAACTTTAGAATCTGGAAGCAGGCGAATAAATTTCATTTTGTGTTTCGGCATTTTCAAATTAAGAGGTGAAGGGTGTGCAAACATCAATGCCACTGCCAATGACAAAGTACGCAGGCCGTCAACTGTCGTAAATGCCAGTGTGGTCTCCACTTCCACTCCAACCAATGAGTTATTTGCTACACTCAGTTGGGTGCCTTCTATTCAAGCTGAGTGGTAAGTTGAAAGCAGCAAGGCACAATGCAGTCAAGTCCTTACCGAAACAGGGGACATATATACGGTGTTCAGATATGCACCTTTAATGCGTAAATCGTAATAAACGCCATTATTGAGCTCAATATTTCATATAAAGTTTCAATTAATAATTGCGCAATAAATACGCAAATTGTTATAATATTGAGTAAACCTTAAAGTGCAGCACTGTCATAAGTATGTTCAGTGCGCGTATTACAATTATTCGAACACTTTCTGTTGATATTTGACAACTCAAATGTCAACAACGACAAAAAAAAATAAAGACAATGTTGTTGAACAACCAATTGTTTTGTTTACCATTTGTCAAATGAATAATGAATAAGCAGCTGAACTGCGTATATTATTATGTCTGAACACTACAAAAATACTATATACTCAATTAACCGAATATTGTCTCAATAAAAGTGCATATCTGAACAAAGTAATACTCACATTAGCTTTCTGAATGGCACATTCGGTTTTAGAATTCTGGCCTAAAGATCCGGAAGTTCCCAATGGTACCCTTGAGGTTTATACCGATGGCTCTATGGGCTGTGATACATTTATTAAAGGCTCTAATATTAAACGTTTCAGACAGAGGTCATGATTATCTTAAAAACGGGGCAATGGGTGGAAGGATTTTCCCTGAAAATCTCTTGATTTACTCCAACAGCCAAACTGCAAATAAATCTCTAACAAACGCAGTTTCAACCTCCGACTTTGTCCATGAATGCCGAGAATTTCTCAGGGAAATTTCGATAACTTTTATATTTAGTTATGGAACATAGGGAGATTGTTTGGAATTGCAATGCTGATGAGCTGGCCAAGGAACCCACAAACTCCGACATGCTATGGGGCTTCGGAGTAGATAGAACGAATCTAAAAACCGCTCAATTGGAGTTGGACAAAATATAGACACGCCCTAGCTTGAGATGCCAGATGCAATGAAAACCTTTCATGGATGCTCTGAACGATTCAAGTCCACTGTATATGATAGTGATGGTGATGAATAGAGTAGCTGAGAGCTGCATTCTTTAATGTAATGTAACCAGTAGATTCTATAATTTTAAGAAATGCTTTGCAACTAGACTTAGTAACAAATGTGAATGGAATAAGCTGGAGACTTCATATTGTCTTAAAAGAGGGACTATTTTGTGGTATACAGATGGATCAAGAACGGATCTTGGAACAAGAGCTGAATTTTTTTGACACCAGAATAAAGTATTATGAGCACACGGGAAAGTTCGGCGTATCTTGCAAGATGGACTCAATTCAACTTGGATAGGAGGTACAAAAGTCAGGACAAAGCAATACTATCTGACATTCAGGTCACTTGGCTCTTAAATAGAAGATAGTATGGGACTGTTTGCTCTATCAGAAGTGTATGTTTGTGTACCAGAAGTGTATATGCAATTTTCAATATCATTGAATTGTATGCAACCCAGGGTTTAAACATTCCCTTTAGGAAACCAAACCGATTTCAGAATTAATTTTGATTTATTAGACCGTGACAGCGTGGTACAAACCCCAGGTCTCAGCCATCTCAAACAAAATGAAATATGAAAACAAATATTTATTTCGGCGACTTTCTCTCAGCTACCATTCTGACAAAAATTCTGAGAGTAAAATAAAGTTGTCATGAAAAGTTTCTCAAAAAATCTGTCATTCAGAGTCGATATTTAAACTATAAGTCCCCCACCACTCATGGATTAAAATTAACACACACAACATGGGTTCTGTGCTAAGCTAGGTTATTATCTTGACTAAAGGCTTGTAAGAGCCAATTAAATAAGTAAGTAAGGTTGTTTTTAGGAAGTTAAACGGATCTTTCTTGTTATAAACTATATTATCAAAACTAATGAATATTTGAGTTAAAAGGTGTATTAGTTCGTTACAGGAGATCATTCCAAATTTGTTATTTGATGTGTTAACTGATTGTGTACAATCTCATAAAATTTTTTATCAAATTTATCAAATAAATAAATTTTTGTTTATACTCGTATTTTAGCATTTCTTATCCACAAAAATATTCATAAAAATAACGATCATTAAACTTATAAATAAAAATCATTTCTTTTTTTTTTTTATCAAAAACATCAAAACCAAAATAAAAAAAATCAAGTGAAGATTTCGTAACAAACCACGCATAGTTAACTTAAATGGAGAAAGAAATGAAAAAAATAGAAAAAAATATAGAAAAAAAGTAGAAAATAAAAACCCAAAAAATAACTCTTTATGACCCGAGGAATAAAATTAATTATTTCTCTTTTTTTGTTGTTTTTTAAAATTTTTGTTTTTTTTTTAATTAAAAAAAATACGTTTCATTATACAATAACTTCCGCTATTAAGACAAGCAGTCAAAATGAGGAAAAAAACAAAAATAAATAGAAAAATCCGATAAAAATCCATCAACAAATCACCCGCGTGTGATCTATCATCACCGGCAACTACCGCTGGCTGTCAATAGTAATGCAATAATGCTTGGATATAAAATGGACAGTTAAAGTTATATTTCAGTTTGATTTTATTTAAATAAATCAATAAATAATGCTAATCAATAAAATTAAATAAAATAAAATATAGAATGTGCAAAATAACAATAATAATAACAATAACAATAAAAGAAAACCTACGAAATATATGCAAATAAGTCGCGTGGTATTTATAGATGAAGAATGGAGAAGATCATGATCATGATGATTTAAAAAGAATAAAATTTTATTTTTATTGTTTATTAATGATCACAAAATCATGCTTTTAAATATTTAAAATCTTCTCCGTTTAAGCATTTAAAGCAAAGATTGGAAAATATCTGTTCAGCGCCAAAGTAAGTTAACAGTTAACAGATTTGGCTTTACGATGCTAACTACATACAAACATACATAATTGGTCATTACAACCCTTCAGTCAGGATTACAACCTAGTTTCTCACACCACTTATGTTGTTTGTGTTAATTTTATACATGAGTGGCGGGACCTACAGTTTAAAGTCGACTCCGAACGACAGATTTTTGAGAAACTTTTCACGGCAATTTTATTTACTCTCAGAGTTTTTTCCAGAAATCTGCTGAGAGGAAGTCGCCGAAGAAATACTTTTTGTATTTTGTTTTGATGCCTGGCCTGTGGCTCGAACCCTGGCTTTTCGTCTAATAAGCCAACACACTACCTACTAGACTACGGCGACTCGTAACGTAAATAACGACAACTCCAAAATGTCGGACGGAGTTGACTGTGAGTTCTGACATTGACTTTTGTCTAGTATGCCTGATGGCTAGTGTTCTGTAAGCGAAATGTCTTCTGCACGAGTTGAGGAAGAGAATGTCTTTTACCCTACATGTTTCAGTGCCCAAGAACAGAAGGTTTTGGACTCTCACTGTTTGACTTTCGTGACCGAGCTCTCCAACCATAAAGGTTGCAGCAAAAACAGAATTTATTTTGGTCTCGGGTTGGTTTCTTCTAGGGAATGTTCAAAACCCGGGTTGAAACTCACGATGGTCCTAAACGCTGGCCTAAGGGGTCCACCACATTTGTTTAAAAAATCAGCATTGAAAGCCTATTACTCTGGCATCTAATCGGCGTACAGCGTTGTAAATGAACAGCCGACTATAATTGTTGCTTAGATGGGAACTTCATGTAGATAGAGAAGCAAATTCAAATGCAAAATACGCCATAATTAGCCCTAAAATAGTCGCAATTGCTGATAACGCCGTTTAAACTATAAATTCGAATTGTAAGCCCAACTTCCAATAACAGAAGTGATATATTCTACAATGCCATATATTACCATCATGCTTAGGCCTAAGCACACATCTGTAACACTTTCAAACTCTTCAAATTTCTTAAGAATTTCTATACATTCATTGCACAAACTATAACACAAATTATAACAGTCATAACCACCGCTGGTAATGCTCAGAAAAATGGCTACATTTGGTTTAAGGTAGGAAGGGATCTCTTCGAACCTTTTGATACGACTTTAAATTGTACATTCCGCAGCCGCTGATAGATAAAATTAATACACTCCCTAACAGTAGGTGGTATGAGAAGCAGGGTCGTAGTTGTCATAACTAAAGTCTTGTAAATACTAGAGATCAGCAATTAGTATTCAAAAAAATGAGTAGAATCGAATCATACTCATAATTTCTGATACTTTTACGCATTCATACTTATTTAATATCATGGAACCTCTACTCATATTCAAAGTTTGATGTACTCATCGTATTCATATACTTAACAACACGTATGATGTTATTGATTTCGACTCTCCATATCTCAACATATACACGAATCACAAAATAAGTATGATTCGCATAAGAATACTAAAATACTCACTAGAAGGTTGTGCGTTTGCTTTGCTTGCTGCTCTGTCTTTATTGCTTATGTGTCTTTTTTCTTTTGTTGTAAATGCAACAATAACTAAGATTGTAAATTTTGTTGAATAATTCGAGTCACTCGAATCATTTATAAGTATTATAAGTATTTTTCTAAAGTTATGAATTTAAATGAGTAGGCTTATGAATCAAAGATATTTCGAATGGTATGAGTTTGATGTCAACGCATACTCATTGCAACCTGTACTTACAAATCAACGTTGTAGTGAGTACGAATGCATCAGAGTAGTTAAATTTCAATATTATTGACTCACTTATATTCAAAATTTCATGAGTACTTATGAGTAGCGAAAGAACGATTCATTTCTGATCTCTGGTTTGTGCCAAACTTGTCACAGCGATCATACACCAAAAGATCAAGATCTGTATGATGTCTGAGCAGTGGTAGAGGCACTACAGAAGCAATATATTTCATAGGTGGTTTACTAAAACTATTGTTGATTTGAGTCCTATATGCGAATACGTAAAGTTAAAGATTTGGTGATCGGCAGAGAGGGATACTTTGACAGTTTATAACGGTCATCTTGTTGAAGGCACATCTGTCAAATTAGTTGTCATTTAACAGCAAATAATGAAATTGTTTTCTCAAATCGGATGTTCTGATCGGTTAACACGTTGACTGCCGCGGCAATTTTCAGAAAACTAGCCACGCAAGGTAACATTGACTTTTTGTTCTTTTCCCAAAAGCCATTTATCGATACTAGCACTGATATAATATGATTTTATTCGTAGCTACACAAAAATGGCAGGTTTAGTGAGTACGTGATAACTCGTAGTTGGCTCCCTAGAAGGGAACGTGATCTATGAGTTATCTCGCAGTCGGCAGTCAACGTGTTAATGTACCATGTGCTTTATACTGAAAAATTATTTTCAGTGATGAGTTCTGAGTTATTTCTGGATGAGTGGATACCGTGAAGAAACAAAATTGCCGTGAGTGCAAATGTATCTCGACAAAGTCACTTTTTGGTGCCGATTTTCGATAGCAGGTGTTACCGGTTCATATTTCTTTGAGAATGGCTTTTTAGGCCTTTACTTACAATGGCGAGCACTGTAGGTCCATGATTATCAATTTCTTCATGCCTGAATTGGTTTATCTGGACACCAACTACGTATAAGTGGTTTTAACAGGACAACGCTATGTGCCAAACAGCTCATGCCACATTGGCAAATGGATCGCACACTGTATTACAGACAAAATTCGTTCTTTAGGCGGACTATTTGTATCTGAAACTCTCTTCCTGCAAAGGTCTTTTCTGTCACTTATGACATAAAGACACTCAAATCCAGTGTTAACAAATGCTACTCCCTCTTTTCTTCGTCCTATAACATATTTTCCTAGTACCATTACCATGCACTGGCAAGTCCCTAAGTAGGGACCACCCCCTAAGGTTTGCCCGTACAGAAAAAACTGACGTGAACTATTATAGGTCTTTCAAAAAAAGTCTGGAAGTGGCCTAATGCTATCTGATAAGCAGAGTACCATCCAAGCTCTCGGTTTGTATGAGATTGATTCGAGAGCATTAACCGACTGTCTGGGCAAGTTTAAACCGCTGCTCAGGAGAAAATGTATTATCTTCTATTTAGTCCCAGGTTATGTTGGAATTCAAGGGAACTGGCACAATGAATTAACGAGGAGAAGAACTTACACACCACTGACACTGGGCTAGAACATCTATGTGGCCTAGGAAAAATTGTTAGCATGGGTACACTCGGTGAAAGGAAAGTTGGGATAGAATGGCGAAACCTCTTCTCAAAACAAATACGTTTGAGACAATCTAAACTTTCGATGAATAATTCCAATTAAAACCGATTTAAGTCTTGTTTCAGACTAATCAAGAAGCAGACTAATAATCGGCTTTTTGACAAGGCAAAGTAGACTCAAAAATGGGCAGTTCAATGATGAGGAAAATGAGTCTTCAGACCTTGGAACATGTGAAGCGTCAATGCGTTTTGAAAAGGAAAGAAAATTGCTTAGCAAGGACTAACTGACACCGAACAACATTCTGAAATTGCTTGTGCAACACTCTGGCTAAACGAACGCTAACGAGGAAAGCTAAAGCAAAGTAAATAGAACCAAGTGCCTCTACTGACAATACGGAACTCTAATGGGTGTTTGATAATCAATTTTGACTGTTGAGATTGCACATGATTTCTTTAGTAAACGGTTGAGAAAACTCGGGTCCATATTCAATGACTGGTTTAAGCAGTAAACAACAACATTCTGGACAACAGAATTGACGAAATCAATATATGGATACCTTGTATAGACTGGGGACAGTACAACACATGCTTTAGTCACAGTAGTCTAGCATCTCCACATGACTATAAATATAAATAGAGCCTCCGTGTTTACTCGTAAGAATTTATAAGATAGGGGCTCTATTATTCATACAAAAGTTGTATTAAAATTTCACGTATTTTTTGTTTTTAAAACATTTAAATGTTCGAAAAGACACAGAAAGAAATGAAGAATTTTTTTTTTTTAATAAAAATTATTCACGGAAAATATTTTTTATACCAGAAATTAAAAAATTTTGTTTCGCCAAAATGAAAAAAAAGAATAAATAAATAAATAATAATAATAAATCTTGTTCCATTAAAAAATAAAAACAATTAAAAAATTAAAATTCAAAAAGATTACAAAAATAATTTTTTTTTTGTATTTTTTTGCTGCAAAAATTCTTTGATTTTTTTTCTTGAGTCAATGTGTGACATTATGTCACAAAAAAAAAAGAGGCGACAATAATAAAGGAAAATCTGACGAAACCACAAATGCAACACTGTTTTTGTGTAGATTACTGTTGCTATTTAATGTGTTGTTGTTGTTGTTGTTGTCGTTATAATCATCATCATGGCTATCATTTATTATTGTTGCTGTTGCTGTTGTGGTTGTCGTTAAATTACGCGCGCCATGAGTGAAAACTGTTAATGACAATAAGTGCAAACAGGAGGGAGTATGAGAGAGAGAGAGAGAGCAACAAACATATGCAATTGTTTATACAATTTATCCCATGCAAGAGGTGGTGGGGGCAGGGGGCAAATGTAAGTAAAAGGGGAGACAACAAAAGAGAGTGTGAGAGCACCTCAAGAATATTAAATTTTTTTTGTTTTTCGCCTTCTTTTTAACAGTACAACACGGGGGTAAAGATTTGTCAGTGACTGCAAAAATACAAAAAAAAAAAAAACGAAAACAAAATCATTTACTCGTTGCGTTATTGTGTGTATGTGGAGTATAGAAAAAAAACCGTGTAAAAGTATTTGTTTGTTTGTATTTATGCATACATACGTATGTATGTAAGTGTGTTTTTGTACACATCTATCAAACGATGTATAATGTATGTTTGTAAGTATATCGTCACGCGAGTGCACCGAACTAATTCAAGGCTGCATACCACACGAACACTGTATGATTATTTGCCTGTATGGGTAGGCCTTCTCGCTTTATTTAAGTGTAAGTAAGAGTATACAATTTTAATAAATAAACACTCTCTCTCTCTCTTTGTTATTGTTGCCTAACGTTTGCACAATTATGGCTTTATCTTATTGTGCAAGTGCTGCACTCTTTTATTTTTCAAACACTCTCACTCTCACTATCATTCATTTATTTTTATTTTTTTCATATTTATTGTGACTGTGTTTCTCTTAAAAACACTCACTAGAGCTCTTCTTTTTTTTTTTCTTTAGATTTGTTTTCTTATCATCATTTATCTGAATGCATTGGTGTGCTGTTGGTGTAAATATTTTCATTTCAACAGCAGCAAACATTAGTAGCATCCGCATACTCGCGTACATTCGAAATGCTTTCATATCGCTCTTGATTTTTTTTATTATTATTTTGCGGTTTCTAAGCAAACGTATGTATGGGAGAGCGAATGTTACCCACCAAATCCCCATAACAGTAGATGAGCACAAAAGCATTTTGTGTTTATTTTTATGGATCTCTTTTAATTTTACGAGTATGGTGTTGTTTTCTTTTAAGTCTCTGTTCAGTTGGAATTGCATTCAGTTTTAGCTCAACTTATGCTGAGTAAAGAAGGTATTCTTGTTTTATGGTTGGCTAAAATGCGCTTTAAAGGTGTATGAACGTATTTTTATGAGTTTTTCTATTTTTTTTAACAGCATTATAAGTAAAGAGAAATAGAGAAAAACAAAGGAAATTTGTCCTCTATTTAACTTTTGTATTTCAGCTACAGTTTAGTCAGTTTTTAGAAGAAAAATTATTTCCTTAGAGTGTTTGGTTGGGCGGAATTTTTCAAACTACCTCTGCAGCCCGCCCAGGGGATGGGTTCCATTTATGTAGAGGAAGATATAGAAAGTAATGAAAATATAACAAGAGGGCTATCCGATTACATTGTAAATTTGGCCAAAGCGAACGCTAACGGATGTGCCTACGATAATAACAAGAACAATGAAAATGGAATCACATTATCCAGAAGTAATCTAAGAATAGTATCGGACCTTTTGAGTGGATACTGCAGAATCGATGATGAGGGAACGAATCATCAGAACACATCCTCGAAACCTATGCATTCGTTGCAGGCAACATGGAGCTCTAATGGGAGTTGTATACTCGACCTTCACTGTTGAAAAAGCTCCTGATCCCCTTAGTATACGGTTTACGTATTAAGAGATTTCAATATAATTTTTGCAACTTGAATTCATATTCAATGGGATGGCTAAACCATAAACTGGCCTCAGACAAGGTGATCTATCGCTTTGGAACCGACATACTTGAGATTTATGCAAATATCGCATTGGATTGTTTTTCTCTGACTGACCGTTGGCTATAGGTGACTTAACACTACTGTCACTCTTATACTAAGTCCATAGAATACATTTAGTATTGCTTACAAGAAATTGCTTTGACTACACAATCGTTTGCAAAGGCTACCTGAACCTGACCTAAAACAGAAAATTTGGAAACTTAGGGAGGGAGAGTAATGTCATGCATTAGACTTTCAATAAATAATCGGAGGTTGTTATCCGATCTTTTGACAGGGCACTGGGTACACTTATTCAGAAAGGGGTTGTTGCCTTGAGCTTAACATGCAGATTTTGTGAAGAAGAGAACCCATCATCGGAACACATTCATAAACCCTGTGGGACGTTAATGCACCCAGGTGTATCCCTACCAGACGCTAGGTTGGGAAGTAATATTGTTGACACTGAATGAGTTGCATTCTGAAAATTATCAGCGCAATTGTATAGGAATATCCTATAAAGTATAACGGGAATACAATAGATTGTATGGTCGCAGTACTAAGGCACCTCTTAACCACAATAATAATTAAAGATTCGGAATTAAAAAGAAAAGACAACTAAACAGACTTCAAAATTCCTTCAAATAATTCAGCTAGAAAATATGCTGAATACCCCAGAGAGATTATCACGAACAACTAACATCATAGGAAGGTCTGATGGCGGCACCTTTTTCTTCACTATTATATCCAGTATCACAATTTAATGAATTCTCGGACAGAGTTTTTGTAATACAATGAAAGTTGGCAACTCTATCATTATAGAACCTAGAAAAACTTGATTAACGAAATGGGAACAACGCGAGGAAATAATAAGGAAATGAAGGAGGTACTGCTTGACAGTCCCATGTTCCTTAAATATATGAAAAGAAATAAAAAAGAGACTCCGGAAAGCGTACATATGGTACGAATACAAATGATTTTAAGAAGGAAATACTTTAGAATCGTGTTTGTTTAGATATCCATTCGAATTCATGCGGAATAATGAAAAACCAAGGTTGTTACTTTTACCCTGACACTGATTTCGGTGGCTAAAATGTTCATGAATTTTTAATAGAGTTAGAGAGGTAATGTGGGGTAATGCATCTTCGAATGAATCTCAAGAGAATAAAAATTTAAAAAATCTGCTAATTAAGCAAACTTTCAAACAAACTAAATGGATTTACCCACAATAAAATTGTGATCTCCTTCCAACAGGCCTTAAGAACAGAGTTCCTTGTTTCAAATCCTTCTCATTTTCTTTTTCAAATTTAAAATAAAAAAATATAAAACCTGAGACTGACTTTCATCAGTTTAATCACAGGTTTTTCCCTCGTTTCCATATGCCCACCATTCACTTGACATTGATCGAATGCTGATGTGTTGGCAAAGTTTTTTTGGCCGTAGATTCTAATGAAAAAATTAAAATTAAAAAAAAAAACATTCAAAATGCAATCAATTTAAAGCCGTACAAACAAAAAAAATGTGTTTTTAATTTCAATTTTTTGTTGTTGTTGTTGTTTTAGATGAAACGAAAGATACTTTAAGAGCCCGAGACCGAAACAAAACATTATTATTGGTACCCCTTAACAGATATTGTGTAGAAAAAACAGAAGAAAACCTATAAAAAAAGAACTAGAAAAAGAAAAAGAAAAAAACGTTTTAATATTTTTGTTTAACAACGTTTAATTGATGTCAAGGTGTACCGCATAATTTAAAGTGCGTTTCGATTAATAAAAAAAAAAATACACACACACACACACACACACTCAAAAACTCTCCCAGTTACACACCACAAAGACAAAAAGCCAACAACAACAAACAGCAACGATTGCATATTGCACATTAACAAGATGGTTAGACACACGACAAGACCCGCTTCAATCCAGCTGGCCAGGAGAGGGGTAAGGGCCAGCGAGTTAGACACACTGGCAGACAGACATACAACCAACCAGGCTAGACTTACATATTTATTGGAAATGACAGTGTAAAGAATTAAAGACAAGAAAGAAAAAAAAAACACACACAAAAATCAATGCCTTCAACGACAGCTTCAGCCAGCCATCATCACACCATTTGGCTGTGTGAACCAATACACTTAACCAGCAGCAGTTGAGCTTAGTTAAGCAGCGTGCGTTTTTCTAAAATCAGCCAATTTATGATTAAAATTCACTGATTATTCTGCAAATTCACACACACACACACACACACACAGATGAACACAAACAGAAATAGACACAGACGCTTACTTTACATTTACTTGCAGACAGACAGCAGAGATGGGTTAATTAGGTATGAGAATATTTTTCTGTTTGAACCGTAACGCGGTTTCTTAGACATGTTACAAGAGAGTGTCAGATTTTGGAAATTAGATCGGGAACCCAACGCAGAAACCAACAATTTTTAGACTGGAGGCCTCCAGGATTTGGTCCAGAGGATGTCTTAGCAGTAGTGTGTTGGCATATTAGACGCGAGCTGGGGACCCCCTTTGGCATATTAGAAGGGAAGTAAGAACTGCTCTACAGATCCAAGCAATTCACGTGCAAAACCGCCCGAAATCTGAAAAAATGTGATCGAAAACTATCGGAAAGGAATCGACTGCTCCAGAGGGGGTCATTTAAATGGCCCCTACAAGATCCGAGTATTAGAATGCAAAGGAAATGTCTTGCAAAAAAGATCGGACACCCAACGCAGAAAACAAAAATTGTTAGACTGTAGTCAAAAAGGATACCGATATCCACAAAGACATCTCAGCAGCAGTGCATTGGCATATTTGATGCGACCATTCGGTTCATACCCCTGCTGGTACAATTCGAAAAAAATAAAACATGAAAAACTATTTCATTCAGCGACTTCTAGTCAACAGTCTTCAGGCAAAAAAACGTTTAAAATGTAGGATAAAATTAACACACACCTCATGGGGATCTGTCAAGCTAAGTTGTAATCCTGACTAATGGGCCTATTAATGCCTGTTTAATGTATTAAAGCGTATGTAATTCCTTTCATTTCACATTAAAATAAATACAAATTCCACAGTATCAATAAATTTAATCAACGTTCCTACTATTTCTATGGAATTGAGAAAACTAAAATTCTCCTATAACTTTGGACCTGATAACATTCCTAGTAGCATCTTAATTAATTGTGCCGACTCTATAGCTGTTCCACTATCATACTTATTTAATAAATCGATTATATGTGGTTATTTTCCTAATGTTTGGAAGGATTCATTAATTATTCCTTTGTTCAAATCAGGAAATAGATCCGATGTTACAAATTATCGTGGTATTGCAAAACTGAGCATAATTCCAAAACTGTTTGAAAAAATGGTTACAGATGATTTATGTTATCAAGTTTCTAACTTGATATCTCCTTATCAGCACGGTTTTAGGAAAAAGTGTTCTACTACAACAAACCTGCTTCATCTCTCAACAGTTGTGTATCAAGGATTTTTTCATCAGCAACAAACAGACGTTATCTATACGGATTTCAGCAAGGCCTTCGATAAAGTCAATCATGTACTTTTGAGGAAGAAACTTTATTTATTGGGATTTTCCGATCTTAGTCTAAAATGGATTTACTCGTATTTAACTAACAGAGAACAAACCGTACTTTTTAAAAACTGCTGCTCCAGAAGTATTGATGTCCTTTCTGGGGTACCTCAGGGTAGCCATCTTGGACCGCTTCTGTTTTCATTGTTTATTAACGACTTACCTGAAACGATTCACTATTCCAATATCCTAATGTACGCTGATGACGTAAAAATTTTCTTAAGTTATCGCCAAAGTTCCGATCAGAAACTTCTTCAAAATGACCTAAATTCGTTTCATTTATGGTGTAATTTAAATCTAATGCAGCTTAATCTCAAAAAATGTAAATACATGAGATTTGTAAGAAAGAATCCGATTCCTGCAAACTATGCTTTTGATGGATACGAGCTTGAGCTTGTAGATAACTTCCTTGATCTAGGAGTTCTACTTGAGCCCAAACTAAATTTTATCCCTCATATAACTATGACAGTAAATAAAGCTAGAAGCGTTCTTGGTTTTATAAAACGGTGGGCAAAAGAATTTAACGATCCTTATGTTACTAAATCGCTCTACACATCTCTTGTAAGGCCTATACTCGAGTATGGTTCCATAATATGGGATCCTCTATATAAAAAATATTCCGACGTCATCGAATCTGTACAAAAGCAATTTCTGATGTTTTGTCTCCGAGGACTGAATTTTAATCCTACAAGTTTACCTTCTTATTCTGCCAGACTAGCGTTAATTAAACTTCCGACACTTAAAAGCCGCAGAACTATGTTAAATATCTCATTCATATTCAATGTAATTACTGGTGATATAGGCTCCAGTTTTTTAATCCATAATATCACGTTTAATGTTCCTCAACGTCCGTCACGGCATTTTTCCCCATTATCAATACAATTTTTTAGATCCAACTACGCTGGTGCTGATCCAATAAGGAGAATGTGTAAAGAATTTAATAAATTGTATATGCTAATAGATTTTTCGTCATCAAATAATGTTATAAAAAATAATGTAATTATATATTTAAATTCATAGTTTTTAAAATTGATATAAATTTAAATTTACAATTGTAACTTTACTAAATTGCCTGTAAGGAATATTTCCATAGGCAAATAAAATAAATAAAAAAAAAAAATAAAAATAAATTGTGTACGTATCTTAATGCAATGAAAACTGAAAACCTAATTATCAAGCTATGTATGGCTATTGTATAACAAAAACTTCTCATCTGTTCTATTTCACGTTGCTCTTTAACTGTAACCAACTGTATGTGTATAAAAACAATCGTTTAAACCTCTAACCTCTCATGTATTGTCATCTTACTCTCTCACAGAGACTTCTAAAAATATTTATTTTTGCTACTCAAAAAAAAAAAATAAATAAATAAAAATAAAATAAAACAACAACAAAGATCTTTTAAATTATTAAAGCAACAACAACAACACATACTAAGTGATACCAAAAAACACCGAACCTTAATTGAATTGAAACCATTATTTACAAATTTACACACAAAAAATCGACAGCGACAAACGACTCACTTGAGAGTGCATTTAAGAGTCAAGCGGCCATTTGTAAAATAGAGAAATCAAGAGAGAGATAAGTTAAAATGAGCAGAACACCGAACGACAAGCAAGTTTAGTTGCATTCGTATGTGTTTTTAAACAACTCAATACGCACTTTTGTGACAGTTACACACAAGAATAGAAAAACTACAAATAAAAGAGAATTTAGTTGTACGTATGTGTGCCTCCTCTCTTTCTCTCTGTGCTTGTAAGTATGTATGTGATGCAGGTTTTTAATGTAAAATTCAAATGATAATGATTTCTTGTGTGTGCGTATTGTGTTGTGTTGTTTTTCGAGTATACGAGTGGGTATGTGTATGTGTTTACCTTCAAATTGGCGGCAAACATTGGAAATTTTAGCAAAAAAAAAATCGTTTCGGTTGCATTTATTCGTATAGTCACTGAACGCACATTTGACTGCACATGAACTTAGAAAAAATAGCAAAAAAATTAGAAAAAAAATTGTAATTCTAAATATTTATTGTTTGTGCTCGATAAGGTTGCAATTTTTTGTTTGTTTTGTAAACGTTTTTAAAGTGGACGAAGTGATAATTCATTAAAAATATATACGAAATGTTGTCGTTAGAAACACAGATTAAAATTTGCATGGATTCATCTGTGGTCTACGGAAAGAAAACTTTTTTGACAAAGAATTTTGGAAGTAAAGTTCAGGATATTGATGGGAAAAGGATAAGTTGTGTTGTTATTCCAGTATGTGATTACATTAAGAGCCTATCCAAACTCAATTCCGTATATCCCATACAGAAATGAAGAATATTCCAGTGAAGGCGTTCTGAATCACTCAAAAAATATGGTGGATAGATGGAACAAGATCTGGATTTATGTATATATATAGAGGGTATGTCAAAACATTGTTAGACTTGTTTTTTACGAGTCTCACAGTCAAGTCTGGTTGCTTATTTTTTGCTAACGACTCATTTGTATTCGGTAGAGGTACCCTGTAGCTACACTGTGGTCGGTACGTAGTGCATTGGCTTACCAAGTATGAGCTTCGTATTCAATCCTTAGCTCTGATATCTTAACAAAAAATTTTTCTTTTGACTATCCCCTCTTCAGCAGTTTTCTGGCAGCAAAAGCTTGGAGAGCAAAATAGAAAATTTCGAAAATCTGTCGTTCGAAAAAGACATCAAACTAAAGTTTCCGTAATAAAGCAAGCATAGATACCGCATGGTACCCAATTTCCTTGCTTTTGGATAAATGCCGATGCATGACGTTTCGAACTACCTGCTTATTAAGTAGTTACCAATAATTTGGAAAATTTTTTTTCAGTTTTCGATTTTTTTTTTTGTTTTGGCTAGACAGAGCTGTCTCTGTTATCAAATCATGATAATATGTGGTCTTAGATCACCACCATCAAAGGTATTGTTTACTATCCTTAAATGGCTACCAGCCACAATGGAGGAATCCGAGCGCCCCAAGAGCATAGAAGTCTAGAAGCTATGGTTTTGCAAACAATTTTGGGTAAAGCTGATCCGATACCTAAACTCGCGTTTGATCCTGTTTTTATATGAAAGATACCGGCTAGCTCCTATGGTAGTACAGTAATAGTTTACACCTTCCAGAAACCTTCATTCAATTATTCACTGAAGTTTCCAGATCGCGTTGCAAAGTCAGGTGTGGTATTGTCGCTTGCACTACCCGTTTACTGTACTCCCCTTGAGGCTAAAATAATGGCTATAAACACTGCCGCCGTGCAATTCCGGTGTCAGAGTACATGAAATGCAGGTTTAGGCATATTTTCTAATAAAGGGTGTTTTTTATAGAGGTATAGAACTTTAAGTTGGCATTACTTTTCAAGATGGCGACCCATTTAACAGCTGTCAAGTGCTTTATTCTCAGTTTGGTTTGGCAATTCATCATGAATAGACTCACGCCTGAACAACGCTTGCAAATAGTGCAATTTTTTTCGAAAATAATGGTTCTGTGCGGAAAACGTATCGCGCACTACGTCCATTTTAGTTTGTTTAGCGATGAAGCGCACTTCTGGTTGAATGACTACGTCAACAAACAAAACTGCCGCATTTGGAGTGAAGGTAATCTTCAAGTGTATGTGGAAACACCGTTACATCCAGAAAAACTGACTGTTTGGTGCGCTTTATGGGCTGGTGGAATCATTGGTCCGTACTTTTTCAAAAACGATGGTGGCCAGAACGTTACAGTCAATGGTGATCGGTACAGAGCCATGATTACTAACTTTTTCATTCCTGAATTGAATAACCATGATGTCCAGGAGATGTGGTTTCAACAAGACGGCGCAACATGTCACACAGCTCGTGCCACAATAGATTTATTGAAAGACACGTTTGGTGACCGTCTAATTTCACGTTTCGGACCTGTGAATTGGCCTCCAAGATCTTGTGATTTAACACCGCTAGACTACTTTCTGTGGGGCTATGTAAAGTCATTGGTCTATGCGGTAAAGCCACAAACGCTTGACTATTTGGAAGACAACATTCGCCGTATTATTGCCGATATACGGCCACAAATGTTGGAAAAAGTCATCGAAAATTGGACGTCCAGATTGGACTACATTCGCGCCAGCCGTGGCGGTCATATGCCAGAAATCATATTTAAAATGTAATGCCACAAGATTATCTTTCGGATAAATAAAATTCATGTCAATCGAATAATCCATCGTTGTTTTATTGCAACTTAAAGTTCTATACCTCT